>JAZHRO010000054.1:11267500-16267500 GCA_037157565.1 Thalassia testudinum
GTAGGTTTTTCGGGGTTACTTTATCCGGAGGGTTAAGAAAGTAACGTCGACGAATATGAAATTAATATTAATTTTTAATTATATTTACATGCAGAGTGATGTCAATATTATTTTATATTTACTTAAATTAATATTAAATTATTATATTAATTCTTATGATATTTAATTGATGTTAATATTACGAATATAAAATGTGAGGAGATTTATAAGTGTAAGTGATGTATAGTTTTATCATAAATTTTACTAATATCAATGAAAATCGATATTAAATAGATCTATGTTAAAGTATCTAAATCTAAATTATTAGATGACAGATTAAATAATAAAGTAAATAGCGGTTAAATTTCATTTTTAAAGGTTAACCCATGAAGTAAGTTAGGATTCAAGGCTTTCATCTCTAATAAATATACCGTAAAACTATACTGACTTCTCTTCTTTTTATTTCATAACAGATTTTGCAGTATCTAAGAAATTTGGATATTGATATTTGAATAACCAGTAAAGAGCTTTTATGAGTGGAAGACTTTGTTTGTAAGCTAATAAAAATTGGAAAATCAACCTTATACCTTTTCCCTGTTGTAGGAGTCGATTACCTTAGGGGAATTAGCTATCGCAGGTTTTTAAGTTGGAAAGAAGAGTTGACTTTTATTTGTATTTACCTGTGAAAGAAGGTTAGCCCTTTTAGGTTTTTACTGGGTGGGAGTTACAATTAGAGTTAACCCCTAAAATAAAGGCCTCAAGTGAGAAGAGGAAATGAGGGTTAACTTAACTCTTGAGGCAGCCAATGTTGGTTGAGATAACCCCATTGGGAAAGTAGGATTAACCTTCATTTTAAACAATTAACTCCTCATACAAACTAGACCTGAGAGCCTCCATAGGACACAGATGATTTATGATGTTACCGAGTCAAAAGAACATTTCTTTCTAAAGATAGATAAAAACTTCAAGGAAATATTACAAAAGTGAAAATCTTATTGGATTAGATGACCTCTGATATTTTAATTAATTAGATCCTAAGAAGTAGGCCCCCCAACTGGGATCTTCCTCCTCTCCCTATCAAAATTCTCCTCTTCTCCGGTAGGTAGTCCCCTCCAACATGCTTGGCCTTTGGCGGCTTGTAGAGCCCTTCACGGTGGCAGTTGCGGTGCGGTCGAGGGGGATCGTTACGAGGTGCGGTCGAGGGGGATCGTTACGAGGTGCGGTCGTGCGCGGTCGTCGTGCGGTAGACGAGCGATCGACATCAGCTCTCAATGATGGCTGTGCGGTGTGTAGCGGTTGGTGCTGCGGTCGGTGATATTTGCGAGGATCGGCTGTGCGGTGGTCGGTGATGGTCGCACGGCCGTGCGGAGGTCGGCGCAGCGTGGACATGCGACTACGTGGCGGGCGGGGAGGTGCGATCGTGATGGCTGGTGGCGATGAGATCATGTTGGCCGGCGGTGCGCGATCGCGTGCTGTCATGCTGCGACGACGATCCATTTCCGTGGCAGCTGTGGGTGGCCCGCAACGTGGAATCTTATGCGGTCAGAGGTCGACGATCGATTGGTGGTCTTTGTTGTGATAGGGGTTTGGTCCATTCTTTTTTTATTTATTTATTTTTTCTTTTGTTAAAGATTCTGTTCGGTTAGATATCGCGTGTGATTTCATAATTATCATGATTGAGATTTCTAAAGTGAGTAAGTGGTGTATTTATTTTGTTTCTCGTTAGTTTGATCTTCTAGATTTTATCTCATTGGTATTTTACTGTATCAACAAGCATAGGATCGCTCTCCTTTTTAAAGTTCAGCTGATTTTCGATTTTAAGTCATTTCTTTTTTTTTTTTCTTTGTTTCTTGTCTAGTTGATTTTTATATTTTGGCATTTTCTCATTTCTACGAGACATAAGTCTTCCCTCTTTTGAAGATGTTAAGCTTTTCTTTCTTTCCCTTCTTCTTTGAAGTACGTCATTACTTATCGGATTCCTCCATTTTTAATGGAATGATCATTCCCATAGAAAAAAAATTAATTACATCCTAAGTAGGATAGGAGAGAGTCATTAATGATTGAACTCAAACCCACGTCTCTTTAGTGAGCCTTAAGGGTCTATTTAAATGATTGAAAAAATATTTTTAGGATAGGATAAGTGGTGAGGGGTATTTAGTTTGGTGATAAAATAAACAAAAAGTTAAGTGATATGATAAAATGATTGTTATATTAATATGATATTAATATATATTTATTTAATATTAAAAATAAAAGTAGATAATGTAAGTGAATTTTTTTCAATAATAAACATTGAAATGTCCCTTCTTCTTCTTCTTGGAGGTCTTTCAAAAGCTTTTTTCCACTAAATCTCAAAAATCTCATATATTAGTATTAAATAAATAACTATTAACATTTTCTACTTTTATTTTTAATATTAAACAAATATCCATCACATCCTTCTGTATTTTTTTAATATTAAACAAATATCTACTAATATTACATCAATATACCATTTATTTTATCCCATCACTTATTCTATCATCCAAATAAAACACCTTTTTCCACTTATTCCACACTAATTTATCCTTACAACCTAGTTTACTTAAGGAGTTAATCTCTCGAAAGAGGCATTAACTCATGTTTCCTTGACTACTTAACCTTTAAATTGGTAGTCCAGATTTAGCTACTTTAACATATGTTTATCTAACATCAATTTCGACTGGTGTTGGTCAAACACGTATTAAAATCATACACCATCCATATCTCTTATAACTTTTATGTTTCATATTCCTAAGATCACTCCAAAGTAAATATTACAAAAGTTAATAGCATAATTTAATATCAATACAAGTAAACACAAATTATAATTAACATTACTTTACAACTAAATACAGCTACAAATTACTACTAATGTTACATAAGTTAATACTACTTTCTAACTAATCCTATAATATTTTATCCTGCATATACTTGCAAATGCAATTACGTAGTTAGTACCGTAGTGCCGATCTCAATGGGAAAGCAAGGTCTTCAGTCTTCAGTCTTCAGTCTTCAACTTCTAACCTCAGGACAAAAACGAACAGTCGATGGAAGCCTTAGTCCACGGCTGCCAGGAACCAGAATGGAGAAGCCCGACATTATCGGGAACCATGTAGGCCCTGTGACAGACAATTCGTTCTTAATAAATTACAAATCAATCGGGTGTGCTGTCCTTGTCTGCTCGTTGGAAGAAAAATAAGGAAATTTCTAATATGTGAATTTTATTTTCTGGTCGTAGCGGCTTTCGTCTTTGGGAGTGGGGAGAACCGCACAAGCCTCCCTTGACCCGCACGGCACCTGCAACCCCCAACACCCATACTACCATCATGTCAATCCCTGTCGAAGTGCCACGCGTCATTCCAATGGACACTGCTTTCAAATTCTCCGTCCATCCTTCTTGCGAAGGCCCACTGGTAACCTATTAACCTCATGTTGCGTGTGTGTTATTTTGAGGTAGGATTGTAATGATTATGGAGTTTATTAATGATTAATATGGTGATTTTATATGATAAGGGAAAGAGTTTGTGAAGTTTAATGTGATAGATTCTAATTATCAGGTAATATCTTTTGAGTTACACATGAGGAGAGAGAGTGTTTGTGAACTTTGAAATCTGTATAGATATAATTTTTGCTAGTGATTCGAATCCTTTGCAACTTGTACAGAAGCATATTTGTAACCATCCTGTTAACTCTTATTTCAACCGTTAACCTCCAAGCAAACGTAGCCTCAAGTGCCCTGATGGCTAATCACCTCGCTTGCTAGAACTCTTCTTTGTAGAGTTTGTCGGATAACTCAATTGGTAAATAGAATTATCTCATCTTGTTGGGAATATATTTTTAATTCAAATTCACAGTAATCTAGAACGATAGATTTACAAATTATTTACCTCTCCTATTTAGGATGTAGGACGTACGTGAATCATCTTTTGTAGTCTATCTCTCCCACGTGACATTTTAGGACAAAAATTTATTTGCATTACATTTTTTCAATTGATCTTTATTGGATTCTCAGGAGTATATATTATACAAAAATAAACAGCACCCAATTATACAGGAAATAGAACTATCTAATGATTCTAGCTGGATGAGAGGGTGGAAGGGAAAGTTCAATATTTCAAATGGGAGTATAGAAAACATCACGATGATTTGATTGCAAAGTTAAAAAAGCAAAAAAAAGTGCCTGTAACCAACGACATGTTAAGGTGTCATGGAAAACCTTTAAATAAAGGAATTACAACATTTTTTTTTTTAAGCAAGCTCAAAAGATATTATGTCGTTCATCTATCATAAAGAGTTTATAATTTCAGAAATGCCCCAACGTTAAGTGCAGGACCGCACCAACAAAAACAACAACAATTTTTCGGAGGAAAGCGTCACATTTCGAAAGCGTCCAAAATGGGCCATCATCTTCTAGAAGGAGCCTCAATAAGAGGAAGAATTCTGTCAGATCCAACCTCATGGACAACCCATTTTTATCTCAATGGGTGCACTATGGATCCCATCGTGAGATACCATAAACGGTACGAGGAGTCTTTCACCTCTCTCTTCTCTTCTCGGAAGAGCGGAATTAAATTGATTACTTTTGAAAAGGAAAGGATAATTAGCTTAAACAGATCTACCTCAATTTATGCAATTCTCAATTCCATCCCCACAATGTCCATCCAAACAAGACTAATCATACTCCTCTTGATTACATCCTGAGAATACCCTCAAGTTGAACATCTAAGCTAAAGAAAATATACACTACAAAGGCTCTCCAATTTGCAAGGCCATATCTCGAAACCTAAATCACCACATGTGGAACATTTGCATAGTGCATATTCTCTCCCATTTAAGAGTACAAGTCCAAATGCAATGTTCAGCAACAACAATCGTTCCTCATCCCGTTCACCCCTCAGACCAAACCCTAGCGTTCTCCCATCAGTGTCACTGCCTTAGGATCCCAATAGACCCTTCTTCGTCGTCTGGGACCCGACCCCTCCTTTCCTTGCCTATCCTCCCCACCCTCCATCCCTCTCCCCCGTTGTGAAGTCTCTTCTTCCCAAGCAGAGTTTCAATTGAGTTTGGAGACCCAAGGCTCTTCCTCTCACAAGGGAGATTCTCTCATTGAGCTTGGGGGAATCGTGGCTACTTAAGGATGCTCTCCAGTTTGTGATGGTGACAGCCTGTGGCTATCCCTACTTCATTGGTGCCAAATCTACAGGAGGTGTCGGGCTTTAAGTCGACTGGCTTCCCTTAGGTTCTCTTGCTATTGGGGGCGAGAAGGTGCTTGGTGCATCAGAGGCCATTCCTGTAGCCCTATGAGTACCTTACAAATACTCCACAAGGTTGAAGGGTTGCACCTATCAGTGTTTCCCACTGTTCTTGCCTGCCCACGTAGTGGGGAGTTTTCATGGAGTTTGGTGTGTGGTATGTTGCCTGATGTCTCCTCAAATCTGCAGCTTCTCCAGTAGCTCGTTGTCGTCATTGGGAATGATGGTCCTCTCGTCTCCTCTTGCTTGATTGGACTCCGCCCCTCGAGTTGGGAATCTTATACTTGTTGCGGGAAAGAGCTTCATCTTTTGCCATTGACCGTACTCCACTTCCCTCAACTCTATTCTCAATCTTAGGAGCTTGAGTATGGTCAGTCATGGTGCAGGCTCTACTTTTATTTCATATCTTTGGATTTAGGGACCATGTACGATAACATACCTTAAAACAACTGAGATGTAGTCCAACTCTTTACAACTTCTTACAAGGCATTATTTCTGACTTCCGACCCTCGTCGAATTTCTTATTTGCTCGAATTGAACAAATCACCAAGAGTTCCCTTTTCCCTATTCTTACAGGGCATTATTTTCCCCTCATCTTGAGGGGATGCAGTTGTCTCTTCTTCCTTCGTACCCTTCGTAGGGTTGCGTCTTCTGTAATGAGTTTCTTCCTCTTTAACAAATTTGTAGTTTGTAAAAAACAAAAAACAAATAGTGAGCACTAGTTACTGGATCCTTCAATGCATGCATCAGAAGAAACGTATACAATCGCGACCATGTTATATTTTAATGGTCCATGTGTTTAACGCTTAAGGACGTCAATATAGTATTCTCCATTAGAGATGTAACCTAACTCAACCTAATCGTTTCATATACGGGCGAGTTTGCATTCACTAAACCATCCTGTTATTAGATTCGGGTTAAAGTTGGGAAAAGGGTATATCCAAACCCTTATACTCAATTAGGTATAATACTTTAATTTGTTTTGTTGGACTTTGTGTCATAGCAATATTTTCCTTTAAAAGTGACTTCTATCCACTCAGATTATCGCTTACATGGCCGCGAAGAATTAATTTACATAATTTAATAAATAGATTACCCTTATAACATGCAAGTATATTGTTTTCTACTTGCTTGTTGACATGTATAGAAATTTCTTGCATAAATTATGACTAAGACTTTTTAATAATATATGGATAGGCATATGAGACAACACGGTGTTGTTGGATAAATGGGTCTTCAATAGATAAATAAGTATGAGACAAATTTTTCACACTAAATGAACAAGACAAATATGAGGAATAAGTTTTTAAATAGGAATAAATTAATATAGCATTACTAAAATCCAACCCAAACCACTTCGACATCTTCACTTCTGCATCGAAACCCTAGGTTGGTTTAGGCCCCTGATCGATCATTGCCTACCGATCACCCACACGCCCCCCACCCCCCACCTCTGGGTTATTCATCCACTTGAGCTCCCTGAGCTCGATCCCACCACACCATCTATCAATGCCGCGACACCGGCACTTCCTTCAACCTCTTGTCCTCTCGATTTCAATGCTAGTGGGGAACATCGATGCCTCCCTTGTCTGCCGATGGAGGGCTCTCGTCTCCCCTCTTCAAGGGGACTCATTGTACCCTACATCATGTGACGGGAGGAGCACGGTTATGTATCTCTCTTTACGTCCTCGTAATTTATCTGTTCCTATTCCATGAGATGGTATTCACACAGGTAAAAAAAAAAAATCCGACCCGTACCCACGAGTCTACATCCCTATTAACAATCGATTGACCAACATGTATCTCCCTCCCTCCTTACATTTAATAATATCTCTCGCCCGCAAACCATATAAATACACCACCTCCAAACTTGGAACCCTCCCCACCACCACCTCCACCCATCAAGCCAACAGGGGTGCAGAGGATCCGAACCTCTTCCATGGCGAAGGTCCACCCTAACAGTAGAACCACCACCACCTGCCCCGAGACCCCTCCGGCGCCCTCCACCTCCTCCTCCTGTTCCTCCTCCACCTCGACCGAGCCGTGCACCACCCTCACCGTCTGGAGCAAGTCCCTCCTCTTCAACTGCCGCGGCTTCACCGTGTTCGACCCCAAGGGAAACCTCCTCTTCCGCGTCGACAACTACTCCGCCGCCGACGCCGCCGAGACCATCCTCATGGACGCCGTCGGCAACCCCCTCCTCACCATAAGACGAAAGGTACCGCCTTTAATTAATTCTTTCGAGAAAAATTCATCAAGTCGGTTGGTGCAACACCCAACCAATTAAGAACGTACCCATCGTGGGTGTGGTATTGGTGACATTTGTAACGATGATGGATCCACTCTGTGTGTTTTCAGGGTCTGGGGATCGGAGAGAGGTGGGTGGTGTACAACGGAGGTGGGGCGGAGGGGGCGGCGGTGGTGTTTAGGATGAGGAAGAAGGTGTGGATGCTCGTGAAGGGGAAGGTGGAGGCGCAGGTGGAGGGAGGGGGCGGGGGGTGGGGGTACGTGGTGGAGGGGTGCTACAGGAGGAGGAGCTGCGAGGTGAGGGAGAGGGGGAAGAGAAGGGAGGAGGAAGACGGGGGGGTTTCGGGGAAGGTGGTGGCGGAGGTGAGGAGGAAGGAGGGTGTGGGTGGGGTGAGGATGGGGGAAGACGTGTTCAGGCTGGTGGTGGGGCCCGCGGTGGACGCGAAGGTCGCCATGGCCGTCGTCGTCGTGCTCGAGCAGATGTTCGGGTCATCGAGATAGCACGATGAGCTCTCGTTTCTCTATATTGGTTTTGCTTTGATGGGAGAAATTTATACGGAAGGAAGAGGTGTGTGCGTGGGTTATGTTTCTGTGTGTGGATTTTTATTTTGCTGACTCAAAATTTCACTTGGATAAATTGGGAGGAGTTATCCTTCTCGCATGGATGTATCAATCCTCTACGTAACGCAAGGGTAGGGACTTGAATCTGAATCTCTCCGGTTAAAATTAAAAATTTCCATCATTTAATCATATCTCATGTGTAATTTCTTCTTGTTTTATGCCATGGGAGAGCTTCTTGTATGTTTTGTTTATGGGAATCGAGGTTTTGTTTGTAATGATTGAGATATAAGATAGGGAGCATGCAACTTATACAAAATTAATATTTTAAAATAAAAATTTAAAATTTAAAATTTAAAATTTTTTTAGTAAAAGCATAGCTAGTATAAAATTTTATTAAATTTGAGTGATCATGCACCTTTATTAGATATGATCAAATTTCATAATATTTATGTCATTTAAATTGGTTATCTTAAAAGTTTTTGGTTAACTTAAAATTTTATATATAATATATTCATACAAATTTATCTTAATTTCTTAAGTTTTGATCTTAAAATATTAATTCTAGTGTAAGACGTTGGTAAGTTTCACATTCTTATTTATCTATATATAGAAAGGAGAGGTGTGGAAATGTACAGGTGATTTGTACATAAGTTATGTATAGGTATAATTATTATCTCACATCATAAATAATATTTTGAATTGAAAATTTAGAAATTAAAATCACTGTATACGAATATATTATGTATCAAATTTGAAGTTAATTCCAATACTCTTAGCACTTGTATCTGACAAGGTCAAATTTCATGATATGTAAGCTGTAAAATGAGTCCCTTTTAATGTATATGTTAGAAGCATTACATTGATTTAAAATTTAATACATAAGATATTCATGTAAAGTGATCTCAATATCTAAATTTTCAATCTAAGATATCATTCTTGATAGAAGATACTATCATACCTATACATAATTTACGTATCGTTCATATGTAACATAGGTGCTTTCTAAGGTTTGGCTACATGCCGTGCTCGTGGTGTGTTCGAAGGTGTGAGGTTGGAAGGTCGGATGGAACCGTGTGAACACATGTACGGACGAAGGTTGTCGGCAAATAATTAAGACGTGGGAAGGAGACAAGAGGCGGGAATTTGGTAACATGTCCTCTTCGTGCGAGAATTTGTACGGGTTATCTTTTTGTTTTTTCTTTCTTTAAGTAAAAGCAATTGGGCACATTATCATTCGATTTCTTTTCCTTTTGTTTTTTTTTGTTTTCTTTCTTTTTTTTTTTTTGGTACTTTCTGTCCGTTTTGATTTTGAGCAGGAGCGAAATAATACGTGGTCGGTTAAGGCCGAAAACAACCAAGGTTTGCATTCACGCTATGGGTACGTTTCTTTACGTCGAAGGCATCAGAGGTCGCGAGCGATTGTGGACCGAGAAGGGTGTGCTTGTCGTTCTTAATTAACAACGAGGGAAGAAGTGGGCGATCCAAAAGCAACCATACAGTATATCGAGGAAGGAGAGAACTCATCTTACCTTGGAGGGAAGGAATCTCATAGGTGAATCCTTTTGGATGTCGGCATAAAAATATAAAAATTAACATATTTTATAATGTAAGAAAACATAAATAATTTTGCCATCGAGACATCAGGTTTTTGTGTTGCAAAATGTACTCATGAAGTACTTTCGTAGAGTTCCACGATCTTTTTCTACTTTATTGAGAGATTCTAAGCCCATCGATTCTAGTGGAAGGATTGAAATTTCAAACCATCCCTCTTTAGCTGCGTTTAAAAGAGGGAGGGTTAGTTTTAGAGGTAATTTGTTTAGTAGTACGTTGTAACAGAGTTACTGTGACACGCGGGTTGATGTTTAGCAGAAAGAGCATAATAATTTCTCCGTTTAATATTACATATTAAGTTATTTTCTGAGGTAGGCTTTTAAGAAAGTAGAATGAGTGGCGGTTGAAATTTCTGAGTGAGTCGATATGTTACAAATAAAGATACCCTGTTCACTCTGTTTTATATAGGACTTGTCACCAGAAACCCTCCCCCATCCTATAGCCAAACGTTTATGGCAACGTAGTCTTCAAGTTAATTTCTTTTAATTGTTTCGATAGACCTGCTTTGTATTCGATATAAATGGTATGGCACCCCAAGCAACAAAAAGAAAGCAACCAATCCAATCGGGACACATTGTATTTTACACGGTTACCATTTAGAAAGGATCTCGAAGCTGCCCTTAATTTTGGACGTGTCGCTTTATAGTAAACTTCAGGTAATTATGGAGCATAACCAACCAATCGGTTCTACTTCCATTGGGTTTGACCGCGGTTTTAAGAGATCACAACGTGATTGCTCATCCTAATGTCTCAACGTACATGGATTTCCGATGAATTGGCTTGTGCCAAGAGATTCCTTCACCGTTCCTGATACTATGTCCTTTCGGCCAAACCCATCTCTTTTAAGGGCCAAACCAAATCCTATTATGCTGTTTATTTATAAAGCAAAGGTTACCAGGAACCCCACAATATATGTTTTTCAAAACCTCTCACCTATATCGCATCGGTGGCGTGGCTGCGTTGGTGGCGAGAGCTACAGTGTGATGGTTACGTTGGGGTTGGCATTTTCTCTCGCTGCATTGGCGGTGGCGGTGCTGGCGTCGTTGGTGGTCGTTCTGGCTGGTGTGCCTAACGGTCGAGTAGCTCTGGTTGGTTGGTGTTGCCAATGTCAGTGCTACGCTTGCTTGGGTTGTTGTCTGCTGCCAATGTTATTTGTTGCCTTCTCACTTGCTCGAGCTGATGGTTCTCGCTATGGCTGACCTTTGATGCGAATTGTCTTGTTCGATTGGGATTCTATGTGTGTGGATTGATATGGGGTTTATTGTGCGTACTGTTCATTAGCTGCGGTGCTCATTCCACCTCGTCGTCGCCACTCTGATTTCGTTTCAGTGTTGTGTTGATGTTCGACTTCCACTTCATAGCTACCGTCGACATTTTGCAAATGTTGGGGATCACAAGTGACAGCGAATCTCATGCAACTGTGAAATTTTCTGACTTGTTTCAGGTTCCAACATCCTATCAGTTTCTCATTTTCACGGATTATGATGATCGCCTTGTTCATGCTTAGTGGCCTAGTCATTTTCTACGAGCGTGCAATTGCTTCTCTTTCCTAGTTTGGAAGAGTGTTGCTGGATGCCAACTATAGAGGACACTTTCTTTGTTGTTTGTTGCTTTTTCATTTTCTTGATGTCTTTTGCCTCCTCTTCCTTTTGGGAGTTGAGTTAATTCCCCTTCCTTACCCTCCTTTAGGGTCGCATCATGTTGTATTTGGATTTTCCCATTTAATGGAATGTATTTTTCAAAAAAAAAAAGGTAAAAAAAAAACCTCTCACCTATATTGCAAACTAATCCTAGAAAATATGAAGATGGACGTGTGGAAAAGGATTCTCAGGAAATATCTTTCTCACTTATTTTGGTGACTCTCACATTAATTTTTTTGTTGACCAGTGGCAAACTAGTCATGACGTGCGTAGTAAGACATGCTATGGTGGTCAATATTGGGATTCAATTCTAATGCCGGGGCACGTGTGTAATACTCTACGCCAACATGGATGTAAGGCTAGCATGTATGCCAGTTTATGTACTACCTACACATGCAAATTTCTCTAACTTGATTGATTGGTGGTCTCCGATGGTCCAATTTGGAGGTCGAGCCAAGTCCCAATGACTAATAAGTCAGGTTGATCCATTCAACAACAAAACTTGTCATTATAATAATGTAAACCAAACCAACTGTCAAACAGCAGCAACATCCTCCGCTCAAGATGTGTCATCATCTTATTTTTTTTGTTTTAAACAGTATTGACATTTATTATATACAATACTAACAAATATTTTAATTGTATGACTCAAGCCTCATGCTACGTGGACAATTTACATGAAGGGATGGAAACCCGCCCTTAATTTATGTGGGAATGGCCATGCAAAGCAACCTTTTTTTCCCACACGACAACAGGAATGAAAAAGATTGATCGATTAAGAAATGTTGCATGATTGGTTTAAATGCTCGTTCTATGATTGAGGAAAAGAAAATCTTAATAACAGATTGTAACCAAAATGATTGATGAAGGGTATATAACAATCAGAATGCGGCCACCACAAAATCCAATAGGTATCGATAGAAAATTAGAAATAAGCAAACAACCAAGAAAAAAAACGATGGGAAAAAAAAATCGATTCAAATGGAAATAAGTAATATCACAAAAAAAAGAAACATAAAACATCAATCTCGACCACTAGTTCCTTACGTCAAAAGAAAGGGAAACAAACAAGTGCCAGTTTGGACTTTTATTTTAATCAAACTAATCAATATAGGGACGACGTTGAAGGCGAGAAGATTCTCCAATAATGCACCTAATTCATTAAGACAACCTCAAATCTAACTCATCTAATTTTAAAGGTGCAAGAGCTCCGTAAACGACTCCAACCGTTTTTACCTTTTGGCAAATCAATACAAAGCATCCAGAGTGTCGAGCTATCCCGTTCCGATGGAAGAGGAGATAAGGATTCAAGTTGGAGCCTATTTGAAACATTTTGAAAGGTATCTATGCATACGTCAAAACATCATGCACAGTATGAAAAATAGATTTTCGTAACACTTTTATTGCAATGGTTTTATTAAAATCATTGTATATAGTAGAGTTCTTAGACGACGATTTTAAAATCGTCTTATTCCTTATATATACGATTGTTGGAATTACAATCGTCTTATATATTTACCATAATCTTGTGCAATAAGAGTGGTGGACTCGCATGTATTTATACGACGGTTTATATAAAAATCGTCATAATATAGACGACGATTTTATCTTGTAACCGTTGTATATATTGATTGTAAATTTTGGTCGGAAGACATTTTTTCACATCTACCCAAGTTTAAACGACGATTCCTACAAAAATCGTCATCTAAAGTTCCTGTGCCCAAAATCCAACGCACAAACCCCTATACGTTGGTCATCTTTCTCACGTGTGCTCCTTCTGACAGAGCACTCCTCCGTCAACCTCTCCTCCTCCTCGTAAGGTTCTCCTCCTACTTAGAGATCTCGCCACCACATGCTCCTCCTCCTGGTCATCCTCCTTTGCGCGTGCTCCTCCCCCTACTCATCCTGCCACCATCACGTAGCCAACCATCCTCCTCCCATGCGCTGCCAGCCGTCCTCCTCCCATCCACACGTACGTAGCCCCAATCGCCCTCCTCATGTGCCGCCACTCCTCCTCCCATCTGCGCATAGCCCTAGATCCTCCTCCTCCTTCCAACAACCTCCACCTCCCCCTCCTTCCAGCAGCACCGCCGCCTCCTCCTCCTCCTCAATCCCAACCGTAGACCCCTCCTCCTCCTCGCTGACGCTGATGAGAGACTCATCATGATCTTTAATTACCCCTAATTAACTAATCTTCCTAGTTAATTAGCTAAGTTTATAAATATATAAGGGTTAATTATAAAATAAGGGATATACAATAAAGGACCTTAAAATAAATTTAAAATGATATTCTATCATCCAATTAATATTATTAATAATCTAGATAATAATTGGATTCGAAATCTTATTAATCATTCCCTTAATTAATAAGTTAAGTAACTTAAACATAACATATACATAAGAATATAATAACTTAAGTAATTTTATTTAATCTAATAAATTAACCTAAAAAGGCCAAAAATATAAATTCAAGGTGTAAACATAATAGTTACCTTATTTACTAACATATATGAAAAGTTGAGAAAGATCTAAGTTAAAATAAACCTTCAAAACCTGGGTTTACATTTAGGTCCATACTATTCATTACAATCTGGTCCTTAATCTTCATAAAAGCCCTTAGGTTTCACTACATTTAGGTCCCTCTCGTCTTCTTCTTCTTCATCTGTTTGGACGGCTGACGATGGAGAGTGATTCCACCCCGCAATCACTGCCCGGTCGACATCATCCTTCCTTCTCCAAGCTCTTGGAGCTTGCGCTCACCACTCCATCTTCATCCATCGGTCTTGATTACTCGAAAATCCTAATTTCTTGTGGGAGTTAACTACACCGTCATCGGAGACGATGCCGGAGGTTAAGCTCCCCAAGCTTCCACTTCATCCAGACTCCACCGTCTTCTTTGTCGTCATCCACTATAAATACTCCCTCACCCCTCCGATTTCTCTCAAGTTGGCTCCCTTCCCTCTTCTAACACTGAGCTGACCCAATAGGCTATTATCTCCACAACTCCGACGACCTTCCATCTCACTCTCCGACTTCCTCCATCCATCTTGATCAGTTGAGGAGATCCGCCGAGGTTAGCTGCGTCTCTTGACATAGGCGCCGACCAAGGAGATCCTTTGCTCCATCCATTTTCACCCACTGGAGATTCTTCTTACACCCTCTAATTTCATCGTCCGCCATGAGCCTTCGGTGGAACCCTATTGACCCCTTCGTCCAGGTAAAAGTAGATTAGGAGTAGTAGGAGTAGGGTAGTTTATGTAGGTAGTTGGTTAGGTAGCTTAGTCATAATTTTAAAATTTAATGTTCATCTTCCTCAACTTCGGCGAGCTCCTTGAGCTCGCCAGTGCCTTAATTTTATCTTTTAAATTCATTGATCACCTTCCTTTAACCTTCACGACCATTTCTAATCCATTAAAACATTTACTTGGATCATTGAATCGCCTAATTCACTTTCACCTCCACCAACTACTGTTGCTGTCCATGGCGGCAGTAGCTGATTTAGCTTCACATCCACATGGCCCTCCATCATCTTTTCATTACTAAGGATCCTGTTCCGTACTTTAATATGAGTAATTACCATTTATAATGTAAACGCCCAATTTTAATTAAGTTCCTGAGCTCGCTGTCTATGGCAGCTCAGGAGTAGTTCAAATCATTAATTATATATATATAGTATGACAATTACTTGTTGACTTGTTTTGACCACTCAATTGAGTGGTAAAATAGGTCATGAGCATTAACCAACTCAGATTCTTTAAGAAATGAATTCACTGTTAAATCTTTCTTTCAATGATTAATTAAAGAAATTAATTTGATCATAAGGTTCCCTGCAACCTCAGAAACCTTTTCAGACTAAACATGGCACGTTTTACCATTCTGAACACAATTACATCTTTTTCTGGACTCACCGGGGCTCCGGCGAGTCAAAATGAGTTCTTCAGCCTATTAAGCTTAGTGAGAAGCTCCAGATCAATGATTTAATGATCACTGATTATTCTGAGGTTGTTTATTTGAGGATTAAGTGTCTGGAGGTTGTGATAGGTATTCATCTTCTCCAACTCCAGCAGAGTTGGAGAAGTCTGTCAGTTAGGTTAGAGTTGCGTTTAAGGTGTCTAGAAGCTTCAGTGTAGTGCACTGAAGCTATTCATAACCTCAACCCATTGTAGAGACCTCCCAAATTCCCTGATGAACAAAGTATTTTTGGAGCTCAGGTGACAAGCCTGAAACCCTAGAATCCTAAGTTCAAACACCTATGTGAGGGTCTGAGCAAGTTCCTGCGGTTGAGAAGATTCTATTTTAGGCTTTAATTCCCTATGAAAAGGTTTAGAATAGAAAGTCAATTTTTGAGCCTCACAGTCAAACCTAAGAAGGAGATTCTGATTTTGAGCACAATCAGATGATTTGAGAAGCTTAAGTTGATTCTGAGAATCTGTTGAATAGTATTAGAATGATCAAATTGAGCTCAGACATGTATTTTGGTTAGGATTCAATTACTGCCAGTTTGGATTATTTTTGAACCTAAACTGACGACAGAAGCTTTTTGACGAGATTTGCTCTGAAATCCTACCCAGTTGAGTTTGTAACAACCCTTAAAATCTATTTTAATCAATTAAGAATTTTCTTCTATGTCTGTACATCTATTTTTAAGTTTAAAATCTGTTCTCTAAAGCTTTTAGAGAAGCTTGAAGTCTCTCTGCTGTTCCTGAAGCTTTAAGAGCTTCAAAACCCACTCCAGCTGCTGCGGAATCTTCTGCAGAACCCATTTAGACCCTTACTAAGAGAGGAAAGTCCAGCTGTGGAGTCTGTGAAGACTTACTCTATTTCCAGGCGATAAAACCCATAGGAACCCCCTAGATTCACTTTTCAAATTGAAGAGGAAAACATCCTCTTAACTTAAAATTAACCCTGCAATCTTGTAGAGCTATCTTAGAGCTTTCCATCAAGCCTTGTTTCGTTTGATTTGGAGCTTTGAGTAGGGAGATATCCTTGGTTGAAGTCGGGTCTGGAGGGGGGAAACGTAGTCCCACATCGGTAAACTACGAGCGGGCGACTTAGTACAAATGGAATTTGTGCAGTAAGCGATTCAATCGTCAAGCGCTCGGTGTGATCAAAACATCTGACCATTCTGAGCATATGTGTGTGTGTGTGTGCGGGCATGTGTGTGTGCCTGCGGGTGTGTGCCCGAGTGGGCGTGTGCGATGTTGGCCCTGAGAGGGTGAGGCCTGGGAGGTGGTTGAGCCGGATTGGCTAGAATCTATGAACCTGAAATAAATCAAAATTAAATCAAATAAGGCGAGGACTGAGTAGGGTCTGGTCCCACCCTGATCTCTGGGTGCTGTGTATCTTCGAAAGGACCTCACCGCAAATAAAAAAAATAAGTTTTGGTTAAAGAGCAAATAAACTCGGTTCAGTTGAAGGTTTAAAGGGAAAGCTAAGAAGCAGAGAAGCAAAAGAGCTGAAGGCCAAGTGTTGCAATCACTAAAGTAAAGAAAGAAAGCTAAGTTTAAGGGAAAGAAAGAGAAGGAACAGGCACGACTACTAGGAAGAAGACTAAGGGAAAAGAAGAAGGCAGGAGCAAAAGAAGAAAGAAGAAAGAAGAAAGAAAGAGAGCACGAGAGAGAGTAAAAAATAAATAAATAAAAGAAAAGGAAAATAAAGAGATAGAAGAGCAAAAAAGAAGAAAGGAAGAGAGAGAGGTTGAAGAAATAAAGAAAAGAAATTATTTTTCTTGCATTATTTTCTTTTTAATTTCAATTGTTGTAATAAGACATGTTGTATTTAGAAAAACTCTTATTTGCCTTACTTCTTTTGAAATAAATAGAAAACTAATATATTTACTTGCTAATAAAGTAGATCATTTGAGTAAATGTAGTTTCATATGGGATTTTACATATTTCTTAAGTTTAAATCATTTGGCAAAATTCTTGTTCTTAAAATTAACTCAATTATAACTCCTATACTTGAAAAGAAAAACAAAGATAACTAATGAATTTAAAAATGAATTATACCTCCCAGCGAATAACGTGGACTCAACCAGTAAAAATTTCTAAAATGTTAGGTTAATTCGACCTTATACTACTAATCGACACAACTTGAGTTAACCTAAGCGACTTTTCTCTACTCTTAATTAAGTAAAATAAACTTAATTACTGAGTTAAGGTAAGAAATGCATCACTGCCCCTCCTCCTCAACCACAAACCTGGCTAGCCCCACCTCCTCCCATCCGCAGCCCCCCCTCCTCCTCCTCCTCATCCCATTCACAACACCCCAAGCTCCTCCTCTTATTGCTCCCCCTAATTACGAAATATTTTGTATTAAGTAAATGTTAATTTTGATTAATTTTTTTAATTGATTTTATTTATTTACTTATAAATATTTGCAATCTGATTTAGGTATCTCGCATCGTCGGATACTTTCTCTGTGATTCATGCGCTTTATTGAGGTATGAAATTAAATTATCTTAATTCATTTGTGAATGAAGGTGAAGTGTGCCCACTTAACTACGTTTAGAATGTGGGGTGTGCCCACTTAGGTTTAGAATGTGAGGTGTGCCCACTTGATGGTTATTTCTGAATGCTTATTTTATGAATGTGGGGTATGCGCACTTGATGCTTATTTATGAATGCTTATTTGATTGTATATCTTGTGTGAAATTTTTTATGAATTTAAGAAGTTTGGAAAAAGTAATGAGAAGAGGGAAAGTGAAAGGAGATGGAGTAGGAGAGGAAGAGAAGGGAAAGGGATGAATAAAGAAGAATATGAATTAATGAAGGGAAGGAGGAGAGGAAGGATAGGGAGAAGAGAGGATGAATAAATAGATAGGAGATGAAGAAGAGGGAGAGTGTTACGACCCGGTTCCCGGATCCCTACAGTACCCAAGATCGACTCGACTCAACTAATCCAAAGACACGGTCGTCCAATAAATAAATAACCAAAAGCAGGAAAATAAAACATATTCACACATGCAATATAACTAAGCAGAAGAAACGTATAAAACAGTAAAGGAAATAGAACAGCCGTCTCAGTACATACCACAACAACAACAATAACAACGGAAAGCAGAAGGGAAACAGTAGTAGCAAAACGGCAACAAAGAGTCCATTACATGCTACAACAGTAGAGAAAAAGAAAGGAAGTGCTGAAGAAAAACTACAGCTAGACTCGACTGGACCTAGCACCCTCCGTAGCTAGAAACTCGAGCTGCTCAACTCCTAGTCCTGAACAGTGTTATGAAAAGACAAAGTCAGCGAACGCTAAGTAGAGTGGTATCTATATTATCTAAGTACAAAACAATAAATGCAACAAGTTTAATTCTCATTTCTATTTATCTTTTTTATATGTTTCCATTTCACCCATTTCTCAAAGTATCTAGATATTTCCTGATCTTGCATGTTCCTAATGGGAACGATCTTGATTGCAGTCTTTTCCATAGAGTAGAAGGTACACGTGGCACTCTCCTGGCCAGGAGAGTCCCCCGTGGCACTTTCCCTTCGTTCTTTGCAAGCCGGTCCCTCTGTCATCTGCAACAGCTGCCCATGCCTTTGGCGACTTTGCGCGGAGGATGGCGCCGCGCGGGGTATGGGGATCGGCCCCAGAAACGAGAGAGGGGTCCCCTGCGTTGTCTTCTCCCGCATGGACCCCCTCCCATGCCCTGTCGATGCCCATACCTCTCGTGCGAACGCGCGAGAGGCATGGGTCTCTTTTCCGGCCATTCTCCGGCAGCCTGCCCACTCTTCCACCTCGAGTTCTCCTCCTCGCCAGCACCTATAAAAGGAACGGCAGGGGCTACTGTTTGGGTCAAACTTGTTTTGGCCGCAGAATCCCCCAGATTTCATCTCCCTCTCTCCGGCCAAGCAGCTCGCAAGCTCCAGCGATTCTTCCTCCTCCCTCTCGCCGCTCTACTGCCATACCTGCAGTAGGGTTCACTCCGCCTCGTCCTCCCACGTCGCGTCGCACCAGTGCACGCCTTCCCATCCTCCTCCTCCTCGTCGTTATCTCCCTCAGGGCCATCTTCTCCGACGACAGCACAAACGAGCTGTCCGTCTCCGCTGCCCCCCTTTCACTCCAACTAATCTAGATAAGCTCCCCATCTTCTACTCTTTCATTTCCCTCTTTTTATTTCACACAACACCCCTCGACCACCACTATCCGCCTGCATCTTCCCCATCTCCGGCCACCCTCCGGTGAGACGCCTCCATCACTCCGCACCCCCACACGTCTCGCCACCCACCTCACAACCTCCACCACACTCCACTGAACATCATTCACCCACTCACACACCGCCTACACCACCACAAATGCCCCCCGACCTAACCCATAACTCCAGCCACAGAGCGACCTAGGCACGCACGCCTAGGTCGCCCCACAGCCAGCCAACCTCCGCTTCCCCTTCACCATGATACAGCGAAGGTTTTCCTCTGATCTGATAGGGCCGCAAGGCCTTGTTTCCTCATTTTAGGTTTCGACCCTCTTCCGCCATTAACGCGGGCGCAAAGAAGCTTGCTCGTGAGCTCCATGTCGTGCGCTCCAGGCGTCAGAGTCCCAGGAGGTGCGGATTGGCGTCGCGATCTCACACAGCCAAGCAATTGGCTCAGCAGGTGATCGAGGCTGTGGCAATTGGGGAAGATCTCTTGCGGGAGTGCGAGCAACAGCAGGCGGGACATTAGTCCCACCTCGTAAGCGTCTGAGCGCAGCACAGCAAATAAATTGAAAAAGTGTATTAGGCTTATCGCCTTCGATACACAGGGGTCAGGTCCCTCACCTACACACTCGCACACGCCCTCGCCCGCGCTCACACCCTGCGGGCCTGGGTCCGAGCCCGATTACCTGACTAAGCACTCCTCGCCCACCACCGCACGCCGGTGGGCCTGGTCTCGGGCGGTTTACCTGACCCGTATACCCACGAAGTCTCTGGGAGCGAACCTTTGAGAGAGAAATAGAGAGAGAGATGTGGGGCGAGTAGCAGTTAGGTTTTGCCTAACCGTGTAACGTGCAGGGAAGCAGGAGTGGAAGAAAGGAGGAGGAGCGGAGCAGAAGAGAAGAAGAGCCGCAGCAGCTGAAGAAAGAAGAAGATAGGAAAGAGGAAGCTGTAGAGAAAAGAAAGAGAAGAAGCAGCCGAGAGCTACAACAGAAGAAGAAGAAGAAGAAGAAGGAAGCCGAATAGAGAAGAGAAGAAAAAGAAGCCAAGAGGAGAAGAACCTGCGAGGCACTGTAGTAAAGGGGCTGATAAGGCGTCTGATTCAAAGGATCAGACGTCCGAGAAAGGAAAGGCAAAGAAAGAAGAGAAGGAAGAGAGAAGAAGAGAAGAAAGAAAGAAAAGAAGAAAAGGATTTTTTGTTCATTCTCTCTTTAATTTTTGTAAAATAGTATATAGTTAATTATGAATTTGTATGCTTCTAGAATCAAAAGTTGCTCCCTGAGTTTGACCTCAGGATATTCTAAATTTCGAGTAATAAATTAAAATAAATTGGTAATCGCTTTTCATGGTAATACTACAACGAAGATATCTTCAAAGCACCGCGAAAATCAACCGATCACACGTACTCAAGGGCCAGCACACTTCCAGTCTACATTCCAGATTTTTTTTCTATCAACAGGAGTTCTACTCCTAATTCCCCGTAGGGTTCGTTCTCATGTTCACCTCATTTATCCAGATCCGAATCTCATCTTTCATAATTCAATTCTCATCCATATTCATGCAGCTCGTGTTTTCATAACTCAATTCTTAATAACATGCAGCTGGTGATTTCACAGGTAATTATTCATTAAATACAGGAAGCTCCTATTTTAACAGGCAACTCGTAATTATAATACAAGTATTTGTTAGCAATTTATCTTAGTCACGCATGCAAGTAAACCATACAATACAAACATGCTCATTCAATTCTCTACCCTAGGGTTTATTCCACATCCTAGGGTTCCATTCGGCCATTTCTACAAGCACATTCTTATTGAAATATTTTTAATTGAATTAAACCACTCAACCAGAAAACACAAGAGTAATGGGGGCTCGAACCGCAGACCCAAACGTCTCTATGAGCCCCAAATGTGCAACAGGATGAAATCTTATACCAGGGAATATATCAGAAAAGGAGAGTTGAAAACAATGTATAACAGACTCTAGTACGTAGAGGAACTCTAGAGGAAAGTACAGGTATTTCGTTCGCGCAAAACGGATCCCGATCGGATAATAAACAAGTCAAAAATGTGCCTACTATTCAAAATCAAATGTCTGGGAATAATGATAGACGTCTTAAAAGGCGTCAGATCTTACCTTATGTTCTCTGCGGCTGATTCAGACATCCAGACTCCCTCTGCAGCCGTCTGGGGACAGTTCTAGACGTCGGGCAAGGTCTCCGATCATCTGGATGCACCTTCGGACGTTTGGTGATGTGATCAGACGTCCAAAAACACGTGGGAAAGCATTCTGCGCACCTTCCCAAGGACCTTTACCTGCGTACGAAAATCGTAGGTCCAAATCAGGCCAGACCAATCTTCTGCGATGAGGCCTGCATGGTCGTAACCGTGAAAAAGTACATACCTCAGCACTGAGCATACTTTTAGACATCCAGCCCCAAACTCGGACGTCCTGCTACCGCCACGATCGTCTGGTCGACTCCCCAGATGTCTGATACTAGAGAAAATCCCAGAATCAGAACCTCTCCAGCGAGCTGTCTCCTTCGAGAGCTCGCCTGTAGGAGCCTCCGCAGTCCCTCCCACAGCTGCTGAGGGTTGGAAGCCGCCTCCTCGAGCCCCTCCGAGCCTTCATCAGAGCTCCACCGAGCTTCCACCGAAGCTCCACCAAAGGCCCACCGACCTTGGGCCTCCTCATCCTCCCATGCTCTCCTCCTTCCTCCCTCTCGCTCTCCCTCGCTCACCCTCCACTCGCCTCATTGGAGATTCGAAGGTGGTGCTGGATAGGGTGTGAGGAGGAGAGGAGAGGGGAAGGGAGGGGTTTATATAGGAGGGTGTGGGGTTTAAGGTTCAGGGGAGATGAGGAAGAGAGAGAGGAAGGAACAATCTCTACGAGTCGCCCGCGCGTAGAGCGCAGTAACAAAAATTCCACTTTCAGACGTCTGGGAACGGGTCCAGACGTTTGGTCAGACTTCTGACTGAAACTCCAGACGTCTTAAATGGCTAAAAGTGTAACGGGTCATTACACAGGTTTTGGGAGGGGATAATCGAGTTAAAATACTTGCCTGTCGACACTTATGATCATGTTATATGGACAATGCAAAGTGTTTGTACACCTTACTTACATTCACATAGCTTTGTCTTTATAGTATGCTATAAGAGTCGTCGTCCTTTGTTCAGAAGTTCTAAACAAAGGGAGTTCCTGAAGATTTGATCGCAACTTAGGGTATCTTGTTACATGGAACAGATGTTTGGAGGAATTTCGGTAGTATCTTTTCCCTCTTCACCGGTATACTAACTGATCTTATCTACGTTCCTAATGCACCCTTAAATGGGAGTTATTAGGAATGTAGTTAAGGTTAATCTTGGGGAGTATACTGAAGAAGTGTAAGGAGATGCTGCCAAAATTTCTCCAGACACCAGTTACATGTAACAAGTAATATTGTGATCAAATCTTCAAGGATGGGTTATTAAGTGAAAATCTTAATTAAAATACAGACACTGTTATGAAATCATATTAATTATAATTTTTGGGTGATTTTATTTCATTTTCATACATTATCATTGATAAGTCTTGGATTACTTTGAGGAACTCGGATTACTCTCGATACAAGAATGGAGTGAGAGAGTTCCTTGATTGGACATTTTATGACAATAGAAAGTCATTCAGACGAGGAGACAAGTTTGACAAGATATTTTACCCATGTAGGAGGTGCTTGAATAGATATTTACATGATAGGAACACTATATACGAGCACACGATTTGCAACGGTTGATGGCAGCATTATACTAACTGGATTGCACATAGAGGGGATCAGACAGAGGAAGAGAGATGATCTATGATAGATTTCGATGAGACAGCTGTAGACATTGAAGCTGATGACATCGATGAAATGCTTGATGAGATGAGAGCAGGAGTCAAAGATCCGACTATTGGGGAAACTTGTAATCAGTTTTATGATACTATTAGGGCAGCGGACGAACCTATTGCTCCTGGTATTATGTCAATTTCTAAGTTGCCATTTCTTTTAAAGTTATTTCAGACGTAGGTTATGAATAGAGTAACCTCTAAATTGATGTTCGAGGTGCTTGAATTTATTGGAGAGTTTTTAAATGATCTGAAAGGTTACCCAAAGACATGGTATGAAGCAAAGAAACAGATTTGTGGACTTGGTTTAAATTACAAAAAATAGATTCGTGTACTTGGCCAAAGCTTCACATAGACCCACTGTTTGGGTCGAACCAGTATAGATATAGTTAAGGCTAAATATGTAAGTAATTCCTTATAATTTTGTTACTTTTATGTTTTTAATTAAAGTTTTAATTACAACTATTACGTGCAAATCTCTGAAATATACTTATAGACACATTCACACAATAGTGCCACTCTTGATCAGGTTGGTGTGTATGAGGTCACTCATAGCAAGGCCACCACCGACGACGGGCGAACATGGATACATGAGACATATCAGACAAAACATGTAACATTTATGTATTTACTTAAATTTTTATACTTACTTTAATATAACAATAAATTATTGTAATTTGTAGGGAGAAATGATGAACTTAATCAACCTCGTATAAACGTCACTTCCGGCACTCAGCAGCACTCTATGACACCTGAGGAGGCTTTTAGGAGCACCATGCCTCCGAAGCATAGAGGCTTTGTTTGTAGTGGGGGGAGAAGTCAGACAATCTCCAGCTGCCATGGGCAGAACGGGTCAGCAACAACAGCCATCGTCCAACAGATGCAGACATAGCTCTATGATGTCACCTCACAGTTTAACCAGCAAACTCAAGCTTGGCAAAATGCCAAGAAATTCATTGAGGAGAAGAGGAAGGAGACGGAGGAGCAGAGAGTGCAGATGAGAGAGATGATGGCGTTATTACGGAGCAGCAGTCGAGATCACAATTCATATTACTACCTGCTTCGCAAAGACGATGACACCTCAGAGGTGGTGGAGCAGGACAGGGCGTAGGAGCTGAGGCATAGCTTTATATTATTTATCTTTCATTTTGTTTGGTTTTGTATTTTGACATTATAACATGCTTTTATCATTATGTTTATATATATATGTTGAATGTTTTATGTTCCATGTCGAATGTTGAATTCTTATATTTTGTGTGTTTTGTATGTTATATATATATTTTAAGGTGTTATAAGATTCTAAGATTATAGACTTTTATAACCCAAAACGTTATATTAAAAAAGAAATATACATATATACACGACGGTTCTAAGAATAACCATCGTATTTATATAGATGACGGTTCTCATAGATCCGTCGTTTATACAACTATATGACTGTTGAAAAATCGTCATCTATAGTTTGTGTATACCATAGAAGATGGTAATCCAAACAGTCGTTTAGAGCTTATTGCCGACAGTTTGTACAAGAACTGTCGTAAATAAATGAGACGACGATTTCTAAAATCGTCGTCTAGAATACGACAGTTTTAAATCAAAATCGTTGTGTATAACTGACATGACACACACTTTCGTCACGATAGAATACAACAGTTTGCATGAAATAAGCGATGATTTTCAACCGTTACGAAAACTGTTCTTCCCTGTTGTGATGCATGAATGAGTGGAAAATTTGTTGAATATTGATCGTGAGAAATTGATTTTTTAAGTTCTTATATTTTTGCATCATATTCACAGAAGTGTTGTTTACTGTATTTACACTTTAATTAATTTTTGTGACAGTATGGATTATCAAGGAAGTTAATTTTTTCAAAATCTTTCTTACATATTGTAATTGTTTTGATTGTGTCAATTCAATGAATGGCACTTTTTTAGAAAAAAAAAAAAAAGGGAGAGAGGTACGAAAATGAGAGAAAAAAGAGGTGGGAGAAATAATTAAGGATAAGTGACACTTTCGATTATAAATTGGATATTACCATGAAAGGTATATATTTCTTATTTGCAAGCTAAAAGGAAAGTGCATATTTCTTTTCCCCCTTATTGGGCTCTTCATCCTACGAAGTTGTCACGCATGGTCCTTTTAATTTTAACCTTGAATTTATTTCGCATTCATAAGGTCCCCACCATAAAAATATGGGAAAGAGTTCCCCATACACGTACCATTCGACGACAAAGAGGTCACATTAGGCACTCTTCCGACACTAAGATTAAAAGTTACCTGTCGATATGATTGTGGTGGCTAGACCACTTTGTCGCTTTAGGAGATAGTAAAATTGGACGATAGAAACTCAGTCCACAACCTGCGTCGGGTAGGTAGCCAACAAGGTCGACGTAGCGATGGTTACCAAAAAATTTGGTGTAACATGAAAAATATTATATAATCATAAAAAATTAAAATGGATGTAAATAATTACGAAATACAAGTAATTGTTAACTTAATTTTACCTGAGATGGGTACATACGTAGGGAGCGAATATAATCCCCGATAACCAATTTATGTTTTGTAGTATACGAGTCACATGATCTATCGGTTGGCTTCATTATGTGTGTTCCTTTCTTGTGGGTTGGAGGCTCCTTTTATAAGATATAAAATATGGGAGGTTATATCAGAAAAGTATGACTACCAAATCAAAGAGTAATGTCAAATAATGAGAAGCTGTGTTGAGTGATGGAGAGTTACGGAGGATAATGGGAGTTGATTGTTCCGTGTCTCTCTGCAATTTCATGTTGATCGAGTTTGAGCGGATTCCGTTAGTCTGATTATAAATCACATGGGTTTATTCTGTAAAGACAATTTCTTCTATCATTAGTTACTAAACGTAGGGGTGGGTGTTCAAATAATTTGGATAAGTTTGAGTTGTTTGATTCAAATTCTATTCGATCTTTGTTGATAAAATAGTCACCCATAATTCAATCAAATTAGATTAAATTTAAGTCAATTATAATTAGGTTTAAGGTAAGTAAAATCCAAAATTTACACATATATTTTTTTTTGGCGAAATGCTTCGTAACAAAACGGCGACTAAATGCATCACCATTCTTATAAGAAATTAAATAACAGATATAATTAAAATAAGTCTAACTCCTAAAAAATATGTTAATATCATTTACAAATCAATTCATCTACACATTTGTGTTCGAGTCAGATGGATAGGTGTAACCCCACAGGTCACCCGATTCAGTAGTTTGAATTATCTGGATAACTTGGATGACATATGCTAGACCCATAAGCAAATTCAAAAACTCATATAAGTTTCACAATTTAGATCTTGGTTCAACTTATAACTCAAAAGCCAAATTCAAATGACTCATTTTCAATAATTTAAATTAATTAATCAGATTAACCCAATCAAACTTTAGGTTAGAGGACTCATTGACTCCACATGGCTAAACTTTAACTTTAATTTTTTTCTCATCATCCAACCTGACCCAACTCTCTGACCAACCTGATTTTTAAATAAATGAACTTGGATATTTAATTTAGATAATATTGAAAATTGAAGAATTCCAATATTTCGATTCGAGACTCCAGACGGTCCCAATCCTATCCGTTAAATATCCTCCCTTGGATTAGAAGTCTGCACGTATGGCAACATCTTCTTGTGTCGACATTCTAACACCACTCTAAGCAATTTATTGCGGTCGCTCGATGCGGTGGTGGCGGCCATCGTTCCCTGATCTCCCCCGTGAGACTCTCTGGTATTTCCCATGTATTGTTCTTGCAGATACCGATTAACCTCCCGATCCAATGCGCTCCGTCGCCGCCCCCGAAAGGGACGACCTCCTCCGTTTTCTTCTCGAGTGTGCACACTCACATGCCTGTCGCGACTCCCGTGCTGCTGAGTGCCGGCGACCCTGACGTACGGCACCGGCATTCCCGATCCCCTTCATCCCTGGTAAGTCGTTTCAGGCCAAACAAATTTGTTGCGGTACCGTCCAACCTTTCCTGGTTCATTTTACTGGCGTGGCACGTATGTATATCTATCGGTCCATTAACGTGTTGTTTGGCTGTTGGATTGTGTTAGGTGTTTGATTCGTCGTGTAATTTAATCTGTATTTGTGTTGGATTTTAAATCGAGCTCGGAATAAAATAGTTAAAAAGGAAAAAAAAAAAAAAAACCGCCGTTTAATTTGTTCTGATCTCGATGCGAATCCAAACTATTAGGTTGCCCCCATTATCCAACCCCATCCCCTGAGGGGTGGGCTCTTCCCGATTGGTTTGCTTTTTGGTTATCTTGTCCCCCTTCTACTTCCGGTTGGACCGGGGTCGATTGCATAGGGCCAATCTTGAAGGCGCCGCAGCGTCAACTCACGCAAAGTTTTGGGTTGCTCGAGTGTGATGATGGAGGATAACCGCCCAATGCCCTAAATCCTCAGCGAGGGCGGTGACGGGGAAAGGGCCGTATCGAGTGGCAAGTGCTGACTGGGAAGAAAAAAGAAAAAAGAAAAAAGAAAAAAGAAAAAAAGAAAAAGAAAAAGAAAAAGGATGGATTAAAAAGAATTAATTTATTTATTATCATTTTTAAAAAATTAATTATCGAATTAAGATAAATTTATTTATTTAAATTACAACTTTGTTAATCAATGATAAGTTGTGTCGAAAGACACAACTTACTTTGGGATAGATTAACTCATGTTTAAGGTTGAGCAATGAACCTAACTCTTAAAAGTCAACTTAAATACAACTTAAGTTCATTTAATTTAACAAGTCAGTGAATCGGAATTAAGCCTAGTTAATTTGTTATATCCTACTCAAGTCAAAATCTAAGTCTAAGTAAATAGGCGAGGGTCTGGATGGACCAACCTCATTTATTATTCAACAAGGAGGTTGAAGTTTGCAATTTAGTAAAAAATAAAATAAAATGATTAAGAAATTTTGTGTAACTTAATTCTAATTAATAACAAGTACAAAGTGTCGATTATTAGAATGATAAATTGATTAAAATTATAAACTTTTCAAATTAGTGTATTCACCTGAAATTTTAACAATATAGTTAGAATTGTGTTATTTATTAAATTATCCTTAATATTTATTATTTTTAAGTTTGAATACATTATATATATATATATATATATAGGTCCCAGATGGATTGAGCATTAGGCTAGGCCTTTTGGTCAAACTTCCAGTAGAACGATGCTTAGGTCAATCTAAGTCCCTATCGTAATCTATTTAATTAATGAATAAGAATCATGGCGTCATAAAGTTATGAGCTTAAACTTAGACCAGGCCTGACCTAGGGCAACCTAATCTAGCACTTAGCCTTAGTTGTGTCTTCAATTGAGTTAGCACTAAGGCAAGTGAGGTTGAACCCTTAAGAAGGTTCACACGCCCTCAACAGGATGGACAATAGGATCCTGTTGAAGTTAGATTTAGGCAAGAAGATCCGGAACCTGCGAAGCTTCGGAATCCTAAGTGGACCTCCTTTCACCATAAACAAGAGGGGCCTCAAATGATCGCTCAAGTCTGAAAACAACATGGGAAGCGAAGCATTTTCTAAGGAAGCAAACTAATGTTTGCTTAAAAGATTACATTATTTGCGAAGGCAAGAGACACGATCTTCGACCAAGTATACTTGCCATTATTTCCTTAAAAGAATCACGATATATGATAAAAGTTATTTTGTATGTAAATTAATCAAAGTCGACTTTCCTATTATGTGGACGAAGGTCTGACATATATAAAGCTTGTTGTGCCTCCAAAGGGAAAAGTATCTAATTTAATCTAATTCTATCCAATCTTTTCATATCAAGCCCACGTGTTCTATCCACCAAATTGTGCCCAGAGAGATTAGCATATTTGCCAGGAAATAGTGTTTGACATGAACTTAGTAATCAATTCGTTGTGCACTATAAGGTCACTATTTCCAAATCCGTCATATCCTTTTCAGAATTTGTTTTAGACTAGGAACATTTTTTTGTCTTTCTTTTTGAAGGAAAGTACTTCATTAATCGAATACAAGACGTAACCCCAACCAAGGAGAAAGTATGAAAGAAGATCGGATGCTATCGCTAGGAGGGGAAGGCTGCATCTCGTATAACAATAAAACACACAAAATCACAACAAAATATATAGATAAAGAAATAGAAAATACAAGAAATATGAAAAGAAAGCATCTATGAAATGAGATCAACTCCACACTCATGGATATCGACAGTGTCACCAAGGACGAGCCAGGCAATCATCATAATCCCCACAGACGAGAAAATCGACAAATGTCGTAACCTGCAACAAGTCGGGCAATTTCTCGATTGAAAGAAGCTCGGAATCACACATAACCCCCAAAACAACAGTTCGATCATAGTTGTGGAAAGTGGTACACGTAGCATCCAACAACAGAGAGTGGATGAAACGAGGAGAGATGAAGACAACAACAATGGAAGGAATTTTATAAAACACTCCCAATACAATCAAGTCACACAGTAAGACCCATCATGAAAGAGCCTCCATAGCTAATGTGAAAACCATAGTAGTAAAAATCCCCCAACAAGTGCCCCGCTACATCATAGGGGGCATTGTCGATGAACCTCCAGCCACCGTGGTTGGCGTAGCCCACCGTGAGCAACCTCGCAAGCAAAAACGACAACAGCAAGTACCACCACTAGATCTACTGCCATCATCAAGAGCAACACCTCAACGAGGCAACCACACCGCAGCGAGAAACCACCTCTCAATCCTGGACGCAGCAGCGCCACGGCAACATTGCCGCTTGACATAGCAACGCCTCTCTACGCCATTCGCCTGACGCAGCAGTGCACCCAACGTATCATTGCCGTCCGACACTCGACATCGCAACAATGTCGCTCGACGCCACAACAACACCTCCCGTCGTAGCAACATCACCCCCTTGCAGCACCATGACGAGAGGAACAACTGAGAAAGAGGTTGTCCTCAACTGGGAGACTCCATGATCGTATGGGCCAAAAAGTTGATCAGTCATATAGCAAGAGCGATGAGGGGCGAAAATGGAGGAGGAGGGCAGATGGGGGTGGGGGAGGTGTCCTTGATTGGCTCAGATCAACTGATCAAGGGTCCAACGATGACCAATATAGCTAGGGTTATAAGAGTTTGGGGAAGACGGATGTGAGACTTTTCAAGAAAAGGACAACACGAACTTGAAAAGTGCTTTGACTAGGAACATCTTGGTAGGTGCTTTCTTGGACCAATTAATCAAACATAGTGACATGTCAAAATTTAATTATTCCATGATGTGACATGAAATGTTGTTTGAAATAGGAAGAATAAGGATACTATCCCTCGAACCAAATCACCCCTTGATGTATGAGCTTTTGTTACAACGCACTTTATAGTTTTCTTCTCTAGTATATGGTTCCAGTTGGTGCATCGAATTTGGAAATTGGTAACTTTTTGATTAGTGGTGGAAGAAGTCAAAATAGAGGAAAACGCCACTTTTTTTTCTTTAGGTGAAGAGAATGGCAGAAGCTATTCCATGGAGAAGTTGGAATAGGGAAATACCACTTCCTATTTGTCAAAGTTTGGTTGTAGTGATAGTCTAGATTTAGAGTGGTTGGACTGGTTAGGAAATTATTGGTTTTCCTATGACTCGTAATTAGGCTTAATGGCCAATCGAGAGAGGGGAGTGTTTGGTTCAAATTTAAAGTTGTTTATGTTATTGTCAACCAAGAGAGGCTTGTTCGCCAAATCCGATGCCTTCTCGAGGTCAGTATAGGAAGAGTTGCAAGTTGTAGGAGCCAATGAGAGGACCTCAAGAGTTAGGAAACATTATCAACTAAAAACCCCTTCCAACAGTCAACTCCAATTGATCGACACCCCGAGATTCGGAATATCCGACTCAAGAATAGGGATGATCGAACCTACTATGTGGGTGAAGGGTTCGAGTTGTGAGATTCAAGCAATCACACAATTGGCATAGGGATTTGGTTACTTAGTTCCACCATAGGAGGTATACGTCTGGAGGGAGTATGGTGCTCCCAATTATGCACTAGAATTTGTGAGATTACAAGGTGTTACGACCCGATTTCCGAATCCTTATGAGACACGAGAATCGGACCGACTCAACTTATTCGAAGACCCAGTCGTCCAACGAGAAAGTAACCAAAAGAGCAGCAAAATAAACCACATTCATCATGCATGTAACTAACAGTAACAAAAGTACAGCAATAAAGGAAAGAACTACTACAGTATACACCACCACAACAGTAGAAAATTAAACAGATACATAAACACGATACTTACAATAAAAGAGTACAATTGTAACAGAACATACTCACTACAACAGAAGAAACGGTACAATAGGTACAACACAAGTAAAACCACCGGGCTCTACTAGGCCCAGCACCCTCTGCAGCCGCAAGCTCTTGTTACTCAACACCTGGTCCTGAAAAGGTGACAAAGGTGACACATCAACGAAACGCTAAGTTGAGTGGCAACCAACTAACTAAGAAAAATGGTAAGGTGGACAAGTAGCTGTTATTTTTAATTTATTTCTTTATTTTCTATTTACTCATTCTTAAATTATTTCTCAGATCTTTCTCTTGATCTCGAATGTTCCTCGTGGGAACGATCTTGATTGCAGTCTTTTCCGAAAAGTATAAGTAGCACGTGGTGCTCTCCTGGCCGGGAGAGTCTCCAGTGGTGGTCCTACCCTCAGTCAACCACCCCAAGGTCACTAACAGTCGTAACGGTGACTACGGCACGCGCGATAAACGCATGGGTAGCTACCCCGCACAGACACGCGGTCAATCGTTTCCGTTAATGGGTGCGTCTCAAAGCACAGCACGGAACCAGTATAGGGCAGAACCCTCTCAATAACAGGGGTCCAGCCCCTCCACAGTAACCAACAGGGGTCTTGCCCCTTCACAGTCCACGCACCCTCGCCTGACTACCCTGGTTTGCCCAGTGGGCCTAACAAGTTGGTGTAGGACGGCTAGCAAAACTGTAACGACCCGATTCCCGAGTCCCTACGAGACACAAGAATCGGACCGACTCGACTAATCCCAAGACCAAGTCGTCCAGCGAGGAAGTAACCAAAAGAGCAGTAAAATAAACCACATTCAGTATAAATATAACTAACAGTAAGAAAATACAGCAGTAAGGAAAGAAACCACTACAGTATATACCACCACAACAGTGGAACAACATTCATAACATAATGTGAACTGCAAGTAAAGAAAAGTACAGCGGTAACAAGAACTACTCACTACAGTGGAACAAAAAGAGGACAAGAGAACAGTGGTAACTCTACTGGACCCTACTCGGCCCAACGTCCTCTGCAGCCGCTGACCCTGGCTGCTCAACACCTGGTCCTGAAAGGTAACGAGTGTAACACGTCAGCAAAACGCTGAGTAGAGTGGCAACTAAAATAAAAGAAACAGTAGAGTGTACAGTAGCTGTTATGTTCTGTTACTTTCTTTATTTACGTCTTTCAATTGTCTCACGATTTCATTTATTTCTCAGATCCTTCACTTGATCTCGAATGTTCCTCGTGGGAACGATCTTGATTGCAGCCTTTTCCAAAAAGTAGAAGTAGCACGTGGTGCTCTCCTGGCCGGGAGAGTCCCCCGTGGTGATCCTACTCTCAGTCAGCCACCCCAAGGTCACGGACAGGCGTAACGGTGACTACGGCACGCGCGATAAACGTACAGGTAGCTAACCCGCACTGGCACGCGGTCAGTCGTTTCCGTTAACGGGTGCGCCCAAAGCACAGCACGGAACCAGTACAGGGCAGAGCCCTCTCAGTAACAGGGGGGTCCAACCCCTCCACAGTAACCAAACAAGGGCCTTGCCCCTCCACAGTCCGCGCACCCTCGCCTGACTACCCTGGTTTGCTCCAGTGGGCCTAACAAGTCGGTGTAGGAGGCTAGCAGAACCCTGGGGCCCGTGGGGTAGCTAGTACCTCTCTACACTAGTAGCTCTCCTCAGTACTATGTACACGAGGGCCAGCAAGTCGGTGCAAAGTGGCCAGTCCTAACCCCGGGTCCCTGGGGCGGCTGGCTCTGCTCTGCACTAAACAGGTACAGGTAGTTCCCTTGGTACTACGTACCCAAGAGACAGCACACTACCACGTCTTTCTTTCTCGGTTCCATTCCTTTCTCTTTGCAGGAGTTCCACTCCTAATTCCCCGTAGGGTTGCAGCTCTTTTAACTCAGAACATCTAGGTTTCACTTTCCAGTTTCACGTTCTTACAATCCATGTTCTCAGTCACGTTTATTTATTCATAACAGGCAGCTGTTAATTCAATTTACAGGCAGCTATTTGTTCCTTTCCATTTTTCCAAGACTGCAGTATTCATATATTCCACTAGTTTTCCCCGTCCTAGGATTCATGTCATATCCTACGATCTATCATACAATCTAGTTTTCCAGCCCTAGGATTCATGCAACACCTAGGATCTATAATTCAATCTATTTCTCATTCCTAAGATTCATGCAATGTCCTAGATTCTATTTATGGTTCCATAATTTAACAGATTATACTAATAAACTTAAAAGCCACTCTACCAGTTACAACAGGCGTACTGGGGGCATGGTCGGGAATCCCGCGTACCTCCGCAACCCCCGAGTCTGCAACAGAACGGGGTCCTATCACAAGGATCAAACACAAGGAGTTTCTCAAAACAGTATACAACTACTGTAGACGGGTAGAGGATTTAATTCCAAAAAGCACGTAACTCGAAACGCGGAAAACGGACTCCGAACGGGCCCTAAACGGGTCGAAAACGACGAAACAGTGCAAAATCAGACGTCTGGAACTTCTTCCAGACGTCTTAAAAATGGGGATCAGATGGTACCTTGTCCTGCGTGGTCTCTCAGACGTCCAGATGCGTGTGGGGGCGTCTGGCCTAGTTCTCAGACGTTCGATGGTCACCCCGAATGTCTGGAAGTCGTTCCTGTCGTCTGGCACTACAGCCAGACGTCTGATTCGCGTTGGATGGCGAATCTAGAACCTGCGCGTACCCATTTCTCTCTCTCAGCACGGACGGCTGAAGAAAAGGAAGAAGGGCGAAAAATAACTCACCTTTCATACGTCTGGACAGTCCTACAGACATCCTCCCCGTCGTCTGGTTGGAAGCCCAGACGTCTGATTCTGGAAAAATTTCCAGAATCAGGGCGCGACTCGCCCTCCGCTCGTAACGCATGGCCGCGTCGCGTCTCATCCGCCTGCTGCTCGAGCTACAGCAGGCCTCCTGCGTCACCCCGCGTCTGCTGCCCCCCCCCCCCCCCCCCCCCGCCGGTCGGCCTTAGCAGCCCCGGCAAGCTCGCCCTCACGGCCGAGCACCTCCTCCTCCGCGCGGCACCTCCTCCCGCACTCACCGCGGCTATCGCTGCCGTCGCTCGCTCGCGCTCGCACTCGCTGGAAGAAGAAGGACGAGCGGAGGTGATGAGAGTGAGGGAGAGGGCGAGGCTTTTTAAAGCCTCGCGGGGAGGAGAGAGAGAGCGGAACAGAGGGCGTAGCCTACGACCGCAGGAGAGAGGGGAAAGTTTCGGGGCCCTACCAGGAGGGGTGACGTAATAAAATGCGGAAATAAAATATAAAGCAATCTCACAAAAAAATCAATCGCACAAGTACACAAAGATTTTTAGGTGGAAACCCAAACCGGGTGAAAACCACCACCTAACCCTCTCGAGTTAGGATTTTCCGATCAACCTAGTTGATCAAATCCACTAAACGAATCACTATAAAACGAGGGTGATTCAACCTCAGTACAACCACGCTACAAGTACGATGGTAGCGTTCCTCAACCCCTTCTCTCCACGAGAAGGATTTTGTCCCACGAAGGAGACGGGAATTCGCAAAGCGAATACCCAACCAAAAGACAAAGATAAAATAAAACAACAAGTCCTATAGAGCCAACAAAGTAATTATAAACCTAGCTTCTATAGGAAATAGGATGCTTCCCTTTGAAAGGAGTGCGTCAACGATGACGCGGGTGCGTGAGCCACGCAACGGCGCAATGTCGCTCTCGTAGACAACGGCGGGAGAGCGGGTGCGCGAAGCTTGATGCTCTCAAGATGTAGAACTTGAGCTTAGAGAGCAAGATCTTTTCTGGACACAGAAGAGTGTGAAAGTGTGTAGCTAAGTGTATCCAAGTGTTTTTCTTGTGTATCTAGGTGTGTAAAGGCTCCCCTCTATTTATAGAGGCCTTAGGAAGGCTTTGGAAGGCTTAGGAAAGGTTCTATAGCCGTTGGGAACAAAGTCCAAGAGAATCAGGCCGAAATCAGGACAATGATTACATTTGACAGGGTAATCAGACGTCTAACTCTTGCATCAGACGTCTGGAAGGCCACTTTAAGACGTCTGATTTAAATGTCAGACGTCTGATTCTATGCAGGTTTCCTCCTGACTTGAATCAGATCTAAATAGGGCTTTTGTTCAAGTTGATCAGACGACAAACAGGACGTCTGGCACTATGCCCGGACGTCTGGAAACCAACTTTTACTGTGGGAATGGATTTTCCAAACGTTGCAACGGCTAGAAAATCTCTGAGAAGAGATTTTGGGTCAGCCAAGGCAAAACGGTCAATTATCAGACGTCTGGTCAGTCCTATGGACGTCTGATAAGGCTCTAACGGTCATATTCTTGAGTGTATGCTAAGCCAGCCAACGGTCCACTATCTGGACGTCTGGCAAGTCCATCAGACGTCTTCTAAGACGTCTGGACTAAGGTATGGACGTTTGATTTCATCAGACAGAACTAGGTATGTCCAGCCTAACAGATATCAGACGTCTGAAACAACTGTCAGACGTCTTAAAATACTTTATCAGACGTCTGATTTGGGAATTAGACGTTTGGAAAGTCTGTTTGAACCCTATATTGGTTTTCTAAGTGTTCTACAGAAAACCTAAGTATCCTAGGGTTGTGCCGGTGTTCCTAGGACTACTGTTAGGGTACTTTGAGGCTTTTAACATGAATTATTTAAGGAAAATAAAAAGAGAAAGAAAATAAAGACAAGAGATACAAGAAAGGATTAAAAAGAATCTATCATATTCTTCTTGTCTTCTATCTTCAATCTGTCGCTCCACGCGAACCTCCTCTATTTTCCGTCAAGCTCCTCCAATCCATCCTGGATGCGAGCTCGAACTCCGTTTAAGCACGTCCACATTTGCAATTGACCTGAAATCTAGGACTCAAATTGCAAATGTTAAATAACACGTGTTTTGTTATCATCAAAACAAATGATCGTGGTGCTCTAGCACCAACAGCCCTCACGGCCGAGCACCTCCTCCTCCGCGCGGCACCTCCTCCCGCACTCACCGCGGCTGTTGCTGCCGTCGCTCGCTCGCGCTCGCACTCGCTGGAAGAAGAAGGAGGAGCGGAGGTGATGAGAGTGAGGGAGAGGGCGAGGCTTTTTAAAGCCTCACGGGGAGGAGAGAGAGAGCGGAACAGAGGGCGTAGCCTGCGACCGCAGGAGAGAGGGGAAAAGGCACCCGCAGGTCTGCGCGCGCAGGCGCGCAGACGCAACCGCACGTGACGCCGAAACCGAATCCCAGACGTCTGGAAGGGGTTCCAGACATCTGGTCCGACGTTTGGGGCACCTCCCAAACGTCTTAAAAGATGTCTGAAGCCGTGCGTTCGTAACAAAAACCCCGGGGCCCATGGGGTGGCTAGCGCTCTCTCTATACTAGTAGCTCTCCCCAGTACTGTGTACGCGAGAGCCAAAAGTCGGTATAAAGTGGCCAGGCCTAACCCCGGGTCCTTGAGGCGACTAGCTCTGCTCTGCACTAAACTGGGGGACAGTCGCTCTCTTTGGTACTCTGTACTCAAGGGCCAGCTCACTTCCCCAAATCCATTCCATCTAACTTTTAGGAACTCTACTCCTAATTCCCCATAGGGTTCATACTCATATTTCTTTAACCACACCAATTTAGGTTTCATCATTTCAGCTTTATTTTCATATAGCCCATATTCTCAGCAGTTAATATCCATTCATATACAAACAACTGTGATCCAATTACAGGCAATTATCATTATGCTATCTACTTTTCCAAGACTGCAATTCGTGTATTCATGACATTTGTTTCAGTGTTTCTGTTCTTAGGATTCATGCCACACCCTAGGATCTATCATTCAATCTAGTTTTCCAATCCTATGATTCATGTCATACCCTAGGATCTATCATTCAATCTAGTTTTCACGTCCTAAGATTCATGTCATATCCTAGAATCTATTATTTATCTCACAAGTGCATTAATGTTGATAAATAATCAAGGGAAGCCACTCTACCAGCAAAATCGGGAGTGATGGGGGGGTAATTGGCAGATCCACGTGCCTCCGCAACCCCCAGATCCGCAACAGAACGAGGTCCTATCACAAGGATCAAACACACGAAACTACTCAAAATAGGATACAAGTACTTTAAACAAGTAGAAGAACTAATTCTGAGAAGAACGAAATTTTAAACGTGGAAAATAGACTTTGAACGGACCCTAAATGGGTGAAAAACGACAACCCTGCCCTAAATCAGACGTCTGGAACACCTTCCAGACGTCTTAAACGATGGGTCAGATCTTTCCTTGCCTCTGCGCTGTTCTTTAGACGTCCAGGATCCCGCTGAACCTTCTGGACCTAGTTCCAGATGTCCGACTATCACTCCGGACGTCTGGAGACCCTCTCCGCCGTCTGGTTCTGGATACAGACGTTCGATCTGTGTGGGAGGGCATGCCTTTGCGCCTTCCCGAACAAAACCTGCACGCGTACGCAACCGTCCTTAACAGGTCAATGAGGTAGAACCCTCAGCGAAACGGCCTGCATGGCCGTACCTGCGAAAGGAAGAAGAAAAGAAATATTGTACCTTTCAGACGTCTGGATCTTCCTCCAGACGTCTCCCCAGTCGTCTGGACGTAGGTCCAGACGTCTGATTCTGGGAAAATTTCCCAGAATCAGGACCCCTCGCCCTCCACCTGCTGCGCACCGTCACGCTGCGCTGCGCTCGCCTGCTGCCTGAGCTGCAGCAACACCTCCCCAGTGCTACGCTCCGCCTCCTCTCCCTCTCACTACACCTCCTCCTCCCCACGCGCACCCAGCAACAGCTGCTGCCCTCGCTCTCTCACTCTCACGCTAACAGGAAGAAGAAGGAGGAGACGGTGGAGTGGTGGTGAGGGAGAGGGGAGGGAGGAAGAGAGGCTATTTAAAGGCGCAAGGGGAGAGAGAGAGGAAGAAAAAAAAAGAAGGCGCCTGCAGGATGGGGAGGGAAGAGAGAGAAGAAAAGAGGGTGGCAGGTTCAGTCTGCGCGTCCATGCGCGCAGACTCGCAACCGTACGCCGCAAAAATTAATTTCCAAATGTTTGGGAATGCGTCCAGACGACTTACTAGACGTCTGGACCTACTCTCAGACATCATAAAAGATGTTTGATGTCGTGATCTGAACACAAGGTTTACATGTTCTCAATTTTTCTCTCGAGTAGCTCCCCGGGGGGTGGAGGCCTCGAGGGCCTTCCTCAGCTATTTATAGTGTTGGGATCGAGCCTCCCAATAGGATCTTCTGAGCAGATACGTCGCTTGACAAGGTGTATGCTTTGTCAGGTTATTTATTGTGATAGTCATTATCAGCATTTATTAAAGGTGCAACCCTACTATACTTTCGTCGTCCTCTCTAACGAATAGGGTCTTTCGGGTCCGGCTACATGTGGCATTTTCTATGTGCAGGCGAGTTGGACTTTTAGATCCATCTGTACAGGAGATTTTCTTTAGATGCAGGCAGTTGGATCCCCGAACTCGCTTATATCTAGGTCTTTCTGGATCGAATTCTTCTTTTTGAGCCTATCCTAAAATTTAAAGTTCGAAGGCATTTTTTACTTTTCATCAAAGACCAATCCAACTTAATTTAAAATAGAGAAGGTCAACAAGAATGAATTAGATCAACATTAGGTTAAGGTGGACTTTGATTCTATGTCTGTGTTGATAGACTAGGTGCAAAGCTTTCATTACTACAAACATAAGATTGCACCTTACTTTTCTTAGCCGGTTTAGTGTGTAAAAGGTACGAGAAATAAGTGTTAAGGAACAAACAAAAGATCCAAAATGATATAAATATAAAAAGCTTATTTTTCTATTTTAGTGTTGATTGAAGAAGCATAAGTAAATAAGTTTAAATAATTTTTTTGTTGAAAAAATAGGAATTTTTATGGTTCAAATAATTATACTTTATATCGTATTGAAAATATTCTACATATCTAATTGACAAATAAAATGGCAGAATATACATATATTGCAACTTTGATATTCTCAATCGTAAGATCACTTTTGCCAGGAATTGCTTGTTATGGCATAAAAGTTTGGAGGCAAAAGAAGGGTCTTGTTGTTTAGAGATCGTGAAATTTCATTTCCCTTCATCTAAGTAAAAGGAAGGTTGAGTGAGAGATATGGGATTGAAGTAATCTTCGTGAATTCCTAGAAGTCGTGATGAGTAGCTCCATCTTACTTGCTTTTAGGTGGAGGAGAAGTTGGGAGTGGAACAAATCATCCCCTCTGAATTCCTAGTTATGCATCGATGACAAATAAAATCGAGAATATGAGTAGCCTATGTACGTGTACATAGCATGGAATTGAAAAAAAAATGGTGCCCAAAGATCCTTATTTGCACTTCAGGAGTCATCTATTTACTCAAAGATACTTTCACTTTATGCATTAAAGGTTAATCACAGTAATATTTTTCAATTGATTTTGTTGGTTTGCCAAAAGCCTACTTACTCTTAGGCCCAAATCTAATATCTTAAGGCACAAAAGAAGAAAGTTATCGTAAACTTAGCTGACAAACGTGGGCCTCTCTGGTGACGTAAACCCTACCCATGCCTTTTATTTCCCCGGGAATCCAATCGAAGGAGGCCCGTTATTACTTTTCCAATTTTTGGATTATTAATTCGTGGGCCGTACTTGTTTAGGGTGTAAAATGGACCAAGCACGTTAAACTGGGTCAATTAGCAGGCCTGGTTGTGGTTGGGTAGAGGCACTAGAGAAAGGCTAAGCCCGAATCCGCCCACTTGTCAGGTCAGGTGGGCTAAGCTGATGGGTCCTTTGGCCCACATCTAGGTCTGACCATGTACTTCCTTGGCAACAAAAAAGAAGAGTTTTATTAAGAAAAACATGGGTTTGTATTTGAACCCTGTTTTCCCCCACCCGATCCTCCTGCCTTACTTTCTCGGGTTCAGAGAAGCAATTGATCCCGATTTTACATTCAGAAATCTTCCTTCACCTCTAATATTCTCAAAACCTTCCAAGCACGACAGCCCTTTGAGACCTAATTACTAGTAGGTTAGAAATGGAGTCAGCTGGTAGGGTCCGCCTTCGATAGATCACTTCTCTTCCGATCTACCTAAGCCCATGACGAAGGCTCCATGGTATTAAATCACGTCTCCTTCGATCATGTGAACTGCGGGGGAACCATGGAAGCTCACAATTCATGTGCTATGCCACTTTGTTCACATGGTTTCTTTTATTCTCTTTTTGTTTCTTTTTTTTTTATTTGCGATGATGTCCACCTGATTTATTGAGGTTGGTAATAGTATAACTGCGAGCTAGATTCGTTTGAAATTGTTATATTTGTGGATTTCTAGTTAATATACTGAATGGTAAATGTTCAAAACATTTTGCACCAATTAGTCGATAAAATAGACACATTATCGGTTGGATGAATCACAATTGAAACGAGGAAACCATATATTTATGATATATCTCTATAAAATAGCAGATAACAGAAGGCGGTGGCGCCATTGCTCGTAGGATTGGAAGACATCTACCTTCCATTTCAAAAAATATTTCAGCCACCTCGAACACAAATTTCATGGCATTCGCTACATGCTAACCTATATATTTTTTGAAAAAGAACTCCTCTTTACATGTGAGAAGCATTTAGTAGCGTACCAGTTGAGGCCATGAGGAGGATTGCCGTTTGTTTGTGGCTCAAATCTGTGGTTGACGCAGAAGAGAGTACAGGTGAAAAGAGGCAGAGCATGTGCCACCGCAAGCAGCTTTGTTCGAGGCCCGATGGCAGTCGACTTGCTGACCAGCGAGAGCAGGATTTGCTTTGGAATTGTCACCCACATGGGTGCCCACAATCTAAATTTTTAAGGAATTTTTATATAGATACCATTAAAAATATTTAAAATTACTTGTTTATCATCTACTATTTATTATTACTTTTAAATATCACTAATAATATAATATCATTTTTACAATTATCACTATATTAGTTAGTACGGTTAAATTTAACGATGGTGAATTTAAAAATAATAACAACTTATATTTTTTATTTAAATTTTTTTTTTCTTTTCCTAATCCTTTTTACACTTTCCCTCCTTTCTCTCCCTCCTCCTTCACCTCCTCTCTTCCACTCTCCAACCTAAAATCCACGGAACACCAAGATAGATTGATGGATAGGTAGATAGATAATTAGACAAATCTCTAGAGAGAGAGAAAGCACTTCTGCGTCTCCACCTCCTCAAATCCAATGGAGTCCAATGACTTAGAAATCAACGATCACAGCCTCACAATGACCTCACTCGCCTTCTTCTTCTTGAGTAGACCAATGGAGGTGGGTCGATGCCTAAGCTTGGGGGAGTTCCTAGCCCTCGATGTCTCTTGTGCTTCGAAGCTCCTCGCGACAACCATCAAGCTAATCGACGGGGCCCAAGGCCCTCCACCACCTCCCTTTCCCATCCTCCCTTGAGTCCCTCCTCTTCAGCTCCAAGCCCTTTGCCTAGGGTTACAAGATCTCCAAGAACCTCAACCTCCACCACTCCAAGCCCCTCTTCACCTTAAGGGAGGGTGAGGGCAACAACAGAGGAGCAACTGTTGCAATCACATCAATCTCCCCACCGTTGATGGAATGCAAGAAGATGGAGATGGTGATTGGGAACCTCTCACTAGAGAGGACTATGGGGGCGACGCCATAGATCATGAGGCTTCTCTTTGGAATGTCGGGGATTACCAATATACTTGGCATCTCTATCGCATTGAGGGAGGCACTAGAGAGGAAGTGAGAGGCGATGGCAAAGGGAGTAGTGGTAGAGACAATGGAGATCTTGTGAGCTCCGACGAGGTTTGGTGGGAGATCAGGTGGAGGAGGAAGTGTTGAATCCAACAAGGAAGGAGGGTGGAGGGGGAGTAGAAAGGAGGTAGAGGAGAGAGGAGGGGGAAGGGGAAGAGAATTTAGGGTGGGAGACAAAGTTTCAAGGTTTGGAAAAAAAGAAGTTTTCTTACTTTTTGATACTATTAAAAATGCTAAGTCATTTAATTCATTTTGAACATTTCAATAACATCTATGTAAAAAATTAACAACTTCAATGGTTTAGATTTGTTTTCCATCTAAAAATGCATGATCTAAACTTCATCACCTCCTAAACAAAACTGTACTTCAACTTAATCGGAGGAGCAACTTGAGATGATGTTTATCTGTTACCGAAGTGGAAAAGAAACACAAGGGAGCTATTGCTGTGATCGTTTCTCACAACCTATGTGAGGAATTATCTCTTGATTATGGTGATGGGACTAATGTGGCTTGTCTTGATTTGTATAGGTAAGTCAGGCTATTATTTGCGAGGGATATAAATTTGGATGGACTCTTGGCTTTAAAGCGAGGATAACAATTTGAATCTTTGAATTATTTGCATTGCCTCATCTCTTATTGTACATCAAAAGAGAGAAAATTTGAACAAATAGAACATAAATGAAATATGGTAATAATTCATCTCTTTTTATGGAAGATATATGGATCAACACAAAATAAAAGGAAAACAAAATGCTTTGGGACACATAATTAAGATGAATTAGACAATAATGTCACAATATATGGTAAGACGTGAAATTCATGCCTAGAACCCACTCAAGATAATTAATTGCGTGTGACATATGGAATGAAGTGCATGATTAAAGATAATTAAGGACTTTTTATTTTATTTTTCAAATAAGCAATGGAACGTTTATTTCTGATGACTTAGAAACCCATGAGCAAACTAGTCAAAGTCCCCTGATCATCCATCAAGTAAATACTCAAGTTAGGGTTTCGAACGTGAACGAGGGGTCTCCTCTACGTGAATGCATGCCACAACATTTCTTCGTGTAAACTTCGGTGGTCAACCACGTACCCAAATTTAAAAGCCTGAGTTCCTTACTCTCTCTCTTTGTTCAAATCTCTACAATAGAATGATCGGTGGATGTACTTCCCTTTTGGGTCTACTCTGTACACAATTACGGCCACGATGGATTCCCATTTTTTCCCCCATTGCAAGTTATTCACGGTGCAAATTGAGCAGTTAATTGACACCAGACTTGAGTCAAAAGTTGATCCGAATTCAAGCCTCTCTTTTCTAATTCAGGTACTTGCGGGGTTATATGTTTAGGTTTTCCATTACATTTTTTATATTTAATTTCAGCATTAAGTCCGAGGCAAAAGATCTAGACGAGGGAAGTCAGATTATTTGGTCTCCCCTTGATTTGGACCAGACCGCGCCCATCGCATCCCGTCGAAGAAAAGAAAGCAAGATTTTGAAATCTCAACCCCCATATGTCCCACGTGTCGCGAGCGGAGAGGGCATCGGCGCTTGACGATGCGAGTCGCGGATTCCCCCGCCCTTTACTGCAAGCATCTAAAAAGGGAGACGAGAGAAGGTTCGATTCCTCCACGGTTCGATTTTTTCTTTTTTTATTTTAATCTAGAATGTCATCTTTTATATATATATATATATATATATATATATATATATATATATATATAGTGTATAAATAGTGCAAGCATTGTAACTTGGGTATGATAACCTAATCTATGTCCATTCGCTTTTTAATAAAATAATAACAACTAATAATTTAATATTAAATAAAAATAAATAAATAACAACTTTCATTTTATATTTACATTACTTCAACCCATAACTTATAATTTATTTATCACATATACCGCTTACTACATTATTTACCATTTACCTCGTCTTAATATTTAGCCAGAGTCAAGTGTTAACCCACAACCAAACGAGATCTTAGGTAATGTAGGAATGGAGATTATATTATGTAACTCACTTGTTAAAATCAAGAATCCCTACACCCTCAAGTCATGATTCAAAGTTTTGAATTTACATTTGTGAAATATGGTGTTATCTTATATATTTTTTTAACATTTAGTTAGTATGGTTGAAGAATAAGCGGGGATGACTTAAAGAAGTTTAGGGTTAGTTTATATTATAGGATGTATTCCGTGGGATAAAAGCTTGTAAACATGTGATATCATTTGTTGGTGTCTACATATAATCCAGATTAATTTAATGTGAGGAGTTTACGTGAATAAGAAAAAAGGTGAAGATAAGCTAGGGATGAAAGTAGGGTGTTTACTTGAGAACGAGGGATGGAAGAGGGATAACTTATCAAAAGACATCTTTACCCTCGAATTGTTGGTTATGTTAGTTAGGGATTTTTTGGAAATTGTAATTTCATTATAAGATATTTGTGTTTATTTTTCTAGTAATAATCTCACATGAGAGGAATCTCAGCAAGGATGATCATGGGCTAAGGGGAGTAAAGGCAAGAGGAAAGAAGTCCTCATGGCACCTCCTTGCAAGCCCTCATTGTATTGCCCAAAAGGAAGACTAGTTCCACCCATCTTCATGTGGCGGGTGGGGGGTGAGAGGGACGTCATGAAGCGAAAATCAACTTCAATATGTTTGGTTTGAGTGAAAGACAAGACTAACGGTCGTGTAGGTTGCCCAAATGTTATCATGGTAGAGATTTGGGGTAAGAGGCACAAAGATACCCCGTCCATGAAGAAGTTAATTCAGCCATATGAGCTTGGTCGAGGTGTGAGCGATTGCAAGATATTCAACTTTGGTGGAGGATCATACTTCTTAGAAGACCATGAGATAGGAGAGGTACCAAACCTAATCGACATTAGAGAAGGTGGAGACTCTAAGGGAGAGCTTGTTTGAGGAATGTGTGTCAATGTGTAACGTTCCTTTCAAGTAACGAAGGAGACATTTTAGAACATCATATCAACATTAGTTGGGGATGCCATAAATTGGCTAAGTTTGTTAATGGTAAAGGCAATATCTGATTTTGTGAATAATAAGTATTGAAGACTCCCAATTAGTTGGCGATATGTTAATGGAGCAGTGAGTGGTGTGCCTTTCACTTTTGTAATTGAGGAGGTCTATAAGGGGCACTTGAGAAGGAGGTTGGTAATGTAGCAATTCTATGATAGGAGTAATCTAAAGGGAGTGCGTTGGATTTCAACACCAAAGAAGTATGAAGGAAATGCCATATCATGCACAGAGAAGGTGGATGAGAGTTTGTTGTAGATGTGTTGACCAATGGTGGAATTTATACCAATGAGCATGATGTCATCAACATAAATAAGTATAAAAGAAAATCTTTGTGCCTTTGTATGAAGAGAGAGGTATCGATCTTATAGGCAACAAAGCCATTTGATAGTAGAAAATGATGAGGGACAATGGAATTGGCCCCTTGGTGTCTGTTTTAAACCATAAATTGATTTGTTTAATTTGGAAACATGATCAGGGTAATCTTGATGTACAAATCCTTGTGGTTGGGTCATGTAGAGGTCTTCATCAATGGTGCCATAAATGAGAGTGTTCTATATATTTAACTGTTTCATGTGTCAATTGTTAGCCACTACCAAGACTAGTAACAAGCAAACTGTCATGGGTTTGATTACAGGGTTGTAGACTTCAAAGTGGTTGACCCCTTCCAACTGATGAATCCCCTTAGTAACTAATTGAGTTTTGTATCAACCAAAGGTGTCATCAGACTTTCATTTAATTTGTAATACACTTGTTGCCAACAATGTTCATAGTGGGTTTGAATAGTACTAAGGACTACGAATCATTGTGCAAAAGATCTCAAAATTTGTCTGTCATAGTTTGTCCCCATTGCGGAGATTGTATTGCTTGGGAGAAGGCGAAGGGTTTGATGTTTGTGCAGGATGAGTGAAGGTTGGCAAGGGGTGTTTGGAAGCCAAGAAAATTTTTTCTTTGGAAATTTCGTGCATAGAGAAGGTTGTCATGGAGCGAATGTGTGTTGGTGGCGTTGGCAACAACAAAGGAATTATTTTGCTGGAGGGTGGTGGAGAAGACAAAGGTTTAGGAGGTGGTGGAAGGTAAATAGATGGCAGTACTAGGTATGGTGGGTTGTTAGAAGGGTGAGATGGTAATACATGGAGGGAGGATGGGGGGAAAGGATGGGGATGTGGGGTGAGTGGGCAAAGATAGAACATATTGCTGTCTGAAGGGATAAAAATTTTCATCAAAAATAATAAATTGGGAGAGATACGTTCAAACATCTATATGCCTTGTGATTGAAGCGGTAGCTAATGAAAAAATGTAATTTAGATAGCCATTGTAACTTATGAAAGTTGTAAGCATGCAATAGGGGGTAGTAAGCACAACCAAAAGCCTTAGAAAAGCATCATCAATTGTTTCTTTATGTAGTAATTCATGAGGGATTACTCAATTAATTGAAAATGGGGGTAATAATTTGATGTTATAGGTTGCTGAATGCATAGCATAAAACCAATAATGGAGAGGAAGAGAGGTCTAAAGTAACAATGGTTTAGTAGTTTCAATGGGGTGGCAATTCTTTTGTTCAGCCACTCAATTTTCTTGAGGAGTGTATGGAAATGAAAGCCGATGATAAATACCTTGCAAGTGAAACCACTAATGGAGTTTGTGAAACTCCTCCCCCCCCCAATCAGAGTGAATGGCTTTAATCCAACGATTATATTGTGTGGATTAATTTATGGAACTGAATGAATATTTTAAATGCACCATATTTCCAACGCATGAGGAAAGCCCAAGTATATTTTGTTCAATTATCAATGAATGAAATAATATATGGATAGCCATTATCAGAGAGAAGGGTAGTCATCCAAATATCAATATGTATCAAAGCAAATAGTCCAAGTAGTATGTAATGAAAGATTGTGAGCCTTCACTTTCATACAAGTGTCACATATGTGGGAAATATTCATAGAGGAAGTAGAAAGATTGTTATTTTGTATTAGTTGTATTAGTGTCTTGACACAATTGTAGTGGGCATGTCCTAGGCAAGAATGCCACATGGAGATAGGAGATTTGGTAATAAGTAAGGTCTAGAAATTGATTGTTTGTTGTCAAGGATGAGGTAGCATGTTGGAGGGAAGCCACAACTGATAAAGGCTACACTTAGCTTTCCCTTAAAGAAGAGTCTGCTTACTATTTAGATCCTTCACAAAGAGATTATCATGGCTGGGAGAGTCCATGATCATGGCCGGGAGAGTCTTTTCCGTGATGTAGGATGTATACGTGGTGCTATCATGGCCGGGAGAGTCCCCCGTGGTAGTCCTACACTTTGTCAACTACCCCGAGGTCATGATCGTGATGTAGTGGTGACTACGGCACGTGCGATAAGCACACGGGTAGCTACCCTACACTGGCATGCGGTCAATCGTTTCCGCTAGCGGGTATGCCTAAGGTATAGCACGGAACAGCATAGGACCTTGCCCTCTCAGAACAAAACAATGGTCTCGCCCCTCTACAGTCCACGTACCCTTGTCCGACTATCCCGGTTTACCCAATGGGCTTAACGAGAGTCGATCTAGGGTGGTTAGTCTTAACCCCGGGTCCCGTGGGGCAGCTAGCTCCCTCTTTACACAAGTAGCTCACCTCGATACCATGTACACGAGGGCCAAACAAGAGTCGACGTAGAGTAGCCAAACCCACCTTGGGTCTCAACCCAAGGGGTGGTAAGCTCCCTCTAATCTAAGGGACAGTTGCTCTCCTTAGTACCATGTACACAAGGGCCAGCTCACTTCCCGTCTATTTACTAAGTTCCTTTCCGTATATAGGAGTTCTTCTCCTAATTTCCCATAGGGTTCATACTTGTATTCCTTTCATTTTATTTCTCAACATTCAAATCTCACTATTCACATCCCGGGTTTCATTTTTATAACAGGCAGCTCGTGTTTTACTAACTGAGAAAGTATCACATCAATAAAGTAATACACTTGCTAGCAATTAGAGTTCAACATGCATCTCAAAGGAAATAGGGTAGTTCAAGCAATATTTATTTGTTCCTGCCCTAGGGTTCATTTCACATCTTAGGGTTCAATTAAATTATTCTAAACATGCATTTTGCTTGATTAAATCTTAATATTAAAGCAAACCACTCTACCGGGAAACACGGGAAGAATGGGGGCTAAAATTGCAGGTCCTATCGTCTCTGCAGGCCCCGAACATGCTACAGGTTGGAGACCGATACCCAGTGACTAAGTCACATCAGACGAGTTCAAAACAATACATAATCGACACTAACAGGTAGAGAAACTCGACCAGAAAACAATGGTATTTCGTTTGCGTAAATCCGACTTCGTTTAGGCCTCGAACAAGCTAAAAACGTGCATACTGTCTAAAATCAGACGTTTGGGATTATACCCAGACACCTTAAACAATCTCAGAACCTCACCTGGCTTCCCTATGTTGCTGGCGGACATCTAGAACCCTTTTACAGTCATCCTGGGTCTTTCTAAACGTCTGTTGATAAGCCTGAACATCCAATGCGTTTATCAAACGTCAGTGTAGATGTCTAATCGTCCTAAAGCACCTCAAATAGCGTGCTTACACGCCTTTCCAAGGCTTGTACCTGCGTACACGCTCGCAGGTTAAAAACCTCGACAGTGTAACGTTATGTACGTAACATACGCACATGCATGTGCATCTAGGACGCTTACCTCGGCACTCTGCGAGTTTTCAAATGTCTAGCCTCAGCTTTGGATGTCCGCTGCCGCTCCAAACGTCTGGCAGATACTCTAGACATCTGATACTAGAAAAATCCAGTACGCAGAACTCTTCGCGATGCTCGTCTTCCTCGCAACCTCTGCCCACAGCATGGCAGCAGTAGCTGCAGGGGGTCGATAGGCTCTTCTCCACCAGCCCCTCCTCCTCGTGTGCGTGCTTGCCTCCTGCACGAGCTCCTCTGAGCTCCCGCGACTCCCGTGGCTCCTCCCCTTGCAACTCTGAGTGCTCACTGCTGCACCTGCAGCAAGGCGCTCCTCGTGCGCGAGCTTTCCTACTCAAGCTCGTCCGCCGTCACGCTCGGGCTTCCCCGAGGTTCTCTCCTCTCCCATGCCCTCCCTCTTCCGCGCTCACACTCTCTCCCTCTCTTGTCTTCTCTCGCGAGTTCCTCTCCACGTGTGGCTGCAAACAGAGGCGGGAAGGAGATGGATGCTCGCCGGCAGCAAGGTGAGGATGACGGTGGAGGAGGTGGTCGTGGGAAGGTGTGAAGGTGGAGAGGAGTGTGCGGGGGTTTAAGTAGAAATGGGTTGGGGTTTGGAGTGGGGAGGATGGAGTGTGCGTGAGTGTGTGTGCTGTGGGAGGAGAGAGAGAGGGAAAGTTGCGGTGTTTCCCCCTGCCAAACTCTCTTCTTCCCGAAGAATTCACACACTCAACTTAAATAGTCAAAATTTTCTCATTTATGTCCCTAACTTTCCAGAAAACTCCCAACGGTCCTTGAAAGGGTCATTTCATAGATCAAATCTACTAACCATGTCACTTAAACGAAGGTGACACAACCTCTTACAACCACGCTACTTTACAATCGAGGGTAGCGTAACCTCAAACCCTTCTTCACGAGGAGTATTTTGTCTCGCGAGAGAGACGAGAATTCGCAAAGCGAATACCCAACAATGACAAGTTACAAATATCCTATAGAGTCACAAAGTAAATATATTAAACTTAGCTTATATAGGCAAATGATACTTCCCTTGGATGGAAGTGCGTTGGCTAGCAACGCGATGTGCATGAACCATGCAAGGCACGCAGGTGTTCTCGTATATGCGAAGGTAGGAGAGCAGGTGTGCAGCTAAGATGGTTCTCTCAAATGTAAGGTGAAGATCTTGGAGAGCAGTAACTTCTTTTCTTGATGAATTTTCTCTTCTCTTGGACACAATAGATGTAGAAGTATTCTATCAAGGTGTGTTTTGCCAATGAAGGGTGCTCATCTATTTATAGTGGCTCTAAGAAGGCTTCGAAGCCTCTTGTAGCCATTGGGAACAAGCCTCAAGAGATTGGGCCAAAATCCCAACGAAATCAGGGTTAATAATGAGTCTGACAAGGTCTTCAGAAGTCTGGATTTAGGGTCAGACGTCTAGGGCTTCGTCTGATCTAAAGGTCGAACGTCTAATCTTAAAGGTTGATCATACGAATTGGTTTGGATCTAGGTGAACGTCTAACAAATCATTTTAAGATGTCTAGGAAGGTTATCAGATATCTAATTCTAGACGGGTTCGATTCCTGTTTTGTTTAGATCTAAACAGGATTGTAGGTATTTTAGGTCAAGCAACATCGGATTTTTGGCGGTGTGTCTGGATGTCCAGAAAGAAGATTCTTTGCGTGAATGAATTTCTCGAAAAGCAAATGGCTATAAGGTCTGCCAAAAAGTAGATCCAGGTCAGATTTAGCCTAATGTCTCTTTACCAGACATCTGGTCTTGTTTATGGATGTCTGATAATATTATTAATACAATCATAAAGCAATCTTTGAAGATATTCAGATAAGAGGCCAACGATTCTCCAATTGGATGTGTGTTAATGTTATCTGACATCTTATAAGATGTCTGAACTATGGGCTAGTTGACTGAAAGTAATGATCAGAGAATACTAATTCCAACTTAAGTGTTTGGATGTCTGTGCAAAACTATTAAATGTCTTAAAGTCCATAATCTGACGTCTGAGGTCAGTATCAAACATATGATAAGGTTGTCTAAAGCTTATTTTGATTTTCTAAGTTTTTTATAAAATACCTAAGTGTTTGTCTAAGAGTCTTAGTGTAGGAATAGTATTTCTAGGACTAAGGCATATTACTTTGGGCTCTTTAATAAGTATCTAATAAAAGAGCAAAGAACATAAAAATAAGTACAAAATACATGAATAGAATAGACTTCTATCCTATTCTTCATTTCCATGAATCTTCAAGCTCTTGCTCCACACGAGACTTCATCTTCTCTTCTCCATCAAGCTCCTTCAATCCACCATGGATGAGAGCTTGAGCTCCTTCACACTTGATACCATTTGTATTATTCTTGAAAACTTAAACTCAAATGCAAATGTTAAATTCCAGGTGTTCTGTTATCATTAAAACCAACGATGATGGTGTCCTTGTACCAACACTTTTGACACCATTGGAGATAGTCATCATTGGATAGTACATCACCAGAGGTATTATAGATGGTTTAAGGGGTTGGAACAGAGGAACCATAATGATATCAAAAAGATCATATGCGTGAAAGAGGGGAAGGAGCTGGGTTTGGCATAATGTGTTTGTGGTGGAGGATGGTTTAGTAGAAAAAGGCCACAATCAAATACATTAGGTAGCCATTTGACTCTCAAATCATTCACTGTCCCCTTGTTTCTTAATGGTTCTTGATGGGGACTGTGTCACTCATCCTATATTTAGGATGCTACAATCAAAACAAGGGGTGGAATGGATGCATAACTCATCGGTCAAAATGCCCCAAATCATAATGCCATGTAACTCGACTACCCTTGAACATGTTAGGAAGGAAGCAGAGGTAATTTATCCACCTTAACTTGGGCACACCATTTAACAAATCTAGACTTTTCTATGAACAACTACTAATCGTGTTCCTCATCTCCTCTTCATTGCGTTCTTGCATCAAACAAATCTCCTAATGGTAGCTATAGGAGACCCCACATGGACAAAAGTAGGTCCTCTTTCATAGTAACTTGGGAAAGGAGGCAAATGGGTAAACTTTGCTTCAATGGAGCAAAACTCTCTTAACAGCTTGTTCAAGCACTTACAAGATCAGCAAGACCTCACCTCCAACTCTTTTCAAAACTTTTACACACTTTATGTTAATATCCATTATACATGTACGTACACACATAAAAAATATTCAGATACATACATCCAAATATATGCATGTACACACATATACATACATAAAAGATGGATAAGTGTTAGTTCTTTAAATTATTTCACGAAACATTTGCCCGATTAGGCAGCCAATTTGGATGGAGGGAAAATCCAAGTTGACGAGCCATCATAGCTTAGGATTAATTTGGGACGAGGGATGTGTTATGAACGCGGCTTCAAAACGTCTTTTAAGATGTCTGGGAGGTGGCCCAGACGTTTGGAACCCCTTCCAGACGTCTGGGATTTGATTTCTGCGGCACGCGCGATTTTGTCTGCGCACCTGCGCGCGCAGACCTGTGATGCCTCTTTTCCTCTCTCTCTCTCTCTCTCTCTCTCTCTCTCTCTCTCCCTGCGCGGCTTTAAAATGGCCCTCGCCCTCTCCCTCACTCTCATCTCCTCCTCTCCCTTCTTCTTCCAGCCGGAGTGCGAGTGCAAGCGCGAGCGAGCGGCGGCAGCCGCGGCGAGTTGCGGGAGGAGGTGTCGCGCGAGGGAGGAGACGCTCGGCCGTGAGGGCTCAAGCTTGCCGGGGCAGCTGGAGCCGGCCGGCGGGGGAGCCGCGGGTGTGGAGCGTCGCTGGAGGGCTGCTGTAGCTCGAGTAGCAGGCGGACGAGGCGCGGCCGTGCGTCGTGGGCGGAGGGCGAGTCGAGCTCTGATTCTGGAAATTTTTTCAGAATCAGACGTTTGGGATTCCAACCAGACGACGGTGAAGACGTTTGGAGGATTGTCCAAACGTCTGGTAAGTAAGTTATTTTCGTCCTTCTTCCTTTTCTACGACCGTTCGTACTGAGCACGAGGAGTGGGTACGTGCAGGTTCTGAGATTCGCATCCAACGCAGATCAGACGTCTGGTCGCAGTGCCAGACGACAGGAAGGACTTCCGGACGTCCGGGGTGACCATCGGACGTCTGGGAACTAGGCCAGACGCCCCCGCAGGCTTTTGGACGTTTGAGAGACTACACAGAGCGAAGGTATCCCCTGAACCACTTTTAAGACGTCTGGAAGAGGTTTCAGACGTCTGATTTTGGACTGTTTCATCGTTTTCGACCCGTTTAGGGCCCGTTCGGAGTCTGTTTTCCGCGTTTCGAGTTGCGTTCTTTTTGGGATAAAATCCTCTACCCGTTTACAATAATTATATACTGTTATGAGAAACTCCTTGTGTTTGATCCTTGTGTTAGGACCCCGTTCCATTGCAGTCTCAGGGGTTGCGGAGGCGCGCGAGATTTCTGACCACGCCCCCAGTACTTCCGTTGTAGCTGGTAGAGTGGCTTTAAAGTTATTAACATAATTTGTTACAATTATGGAACGATTAATAGAACCTAGGGCATTGCATGAATCCTAGGAATGAGATACCAGATTGAATGATAGAACCTAGGGCATTGCATGAATCCTAGGAATGAGAAACCAGATTGAATGATAGATCCTAGGGTATTGCATGAATCCTAGGGCTGGAAAATTAGATTGAATGATAGATCCTAGGGTACGGCATGAATCCTAGGACGGGAAAACTAGTGATATGAATATAGATATTGCAGTTTTGGAAAATGTGGAAAGGAAATAATAGCTGCCTGTAAATTGACTTAACAGCTGCCTATTATGAATAAATGAACATGATTGAGAATATGGGTTGTAAGAATGTGAAACTGGAATGGTGAAACCTGAATGTGTTAAGTTAAAAGACCTAGAACCCTACGGGGAGTTAGGAGTAGAACTCCTGGAAAGAGAATGAAATGGAACTGAGAAGGAAAGATGTGGAGGTGCGTTGTCTCTTGGGTACGTAGTGCCAGGGGAAGCACCTGTTACCTGCTTAGTGCAAAGCGGAGCCAGCCGCCCCAGGGACCGGGGTTAGGTCTGGCCACTTTGTACCGACTTGTTGGCCCTCGTGTACACAGTACCGAGGAGAGCTACTAGTGTAGGGCGAGTACTAGCTACCCCACGGGCCCCGGGGTTCTGCTAGCTCACCTACACCGACTTGTTAGGCCCACTGGGCAAACTAGGGTAGTCAGGCGAGGGTGCGCGGACTATAGAGGGGCAAGGCCCCTATTTGGTTACTGTGGAGGGGTTGGACCCCTGTTACTGAGAGGGCTCTGCCCTATACTGGTTCCGTGCTGTGCTTTGGGCGCACCCGTTAACGGAAACGACTGACCGCGTGCCAGTGCGGGGTAGCTACCCGTGCGTTTACCGCACGTGCCGTAGTCACCGTTACGTCTGTCAGTGACCTTGGGGTGGTTGACTGAGAGTAGGATCACCACGGGGGACTCTCCCGATTAGGAGAACACCACATGTTACTTCTACTGTTCGGAAAAGACTGCAATCAAGATCGTTCCCACGATGAACATTCGAGATCAAGTAAATGATCTGAGAAATAGATAAATTGTGAAACAATAGAAAGACGTAAATAAAGGAAAAAAGAAAATAAAACAGCTACTGTACACTTTACTGCTCCTTTAGTTTAGCTGCCACTCTACTCAGCATTTCGCTGACGTGTTACACTCGTTACTTTTCAGGATCAGGTGTTGAGTAGCCAGGGTCAGCGGCTGCAGAGGACGCTGGGCCGAGTAGGGTCCAGTAGAGTTACCACTGTTCTTTTGAGCCCTTTTTGTTCCACTGTAGTGAGTAGTTCTTGTTACTTTCTGTACTTTTCTTTACTCGTAGTTCTTGTTATGTTATGAATGTTGTTCTACTATTGTGGTGGTATATGCTGTAGTAGTTCTTTTTCTTACTGCTATATTTTGTTACTGCTAGTTATATTTCATGTTGAATGTGGTTTATTTTACTGCTCTTTTGGTTACTTCCTCGTTGGACGATTAGGTCTTGGGATTAGTCGAGTCGGTCCGGTTCTCGTTACAGGATGTAATTATGTAAGATAGGAATTTTTAGAAGGATTATCCTAAGTTTCTATTTAGAGGTTAAAAAGATTATCCCCTTGGATTATTTGTGATTGTTTACATGGTTACTTTGTTTATGTAGTGGCATAACCATAACATACTTTATTTCTATAAGATGAGATGGTAAATGATTAATCAGGTTCATTCATTTGAATGTGGGATAAATTTTATCTCACATAGATATGATAACTTGTGGGATAAGGGAGGTTTATCCCACACATATAGATCTTCATGTAATTTGATTTGATCGCTGGTGTCGACAATATTTATTACACACTACCAACATTGATTGTCACTCACACAATCTTTAGATACATCATAATTCATTAGAAACACTATCTTCTTATTATTCATCATATTATTTCTCTTATCCATTATAAATCATTTATCTCACCTATTATTTATCCATGATAAGTCCAAACGAAGGGTTATTTATGACTCAAATTAATCTAACTTGACATTTAAATTAGATTATTCACATTTTCAACAGATGACGCCTCGAATAAACTGACCTTGGAATATTCCCATCCAACCTCCGCGTGGTCGAGTGCGCACGATACCACTCCGCACGACCTTCCATTCCGGTTCCCAAAGCCGGCATTTGCTGGTCAGTGGTGGTATTTCACACCGATACCACCATCTCCGTCTCCTCCCTTCCCCTTTTCCTTTATATACACATCCCAACCCCCGCGACCTAACGCCCCCAACATCACTCGCCTCCTTCCCCAAGCAGCCTCCATTTCCGCACGTCTGAGGTGGGCACTTGATCTTTCTCTCTTTCCCTCTCTCCTGATATAGGCTTTAGGTGTCTGGACTCTTCTATTGATCGATCGATCTCCGATCTCCCTCCATCTCCCTCTCGAGGTCTTTGTGTTCGGATCGATCAGCACCAGATATGGGCGGCGGCGGCGGCGGCTTCTCGTGGAAGTTGGAAGACCACCCGAAGATCCCCAAGGGGAAGACGTTGGCCTTGGTGGTGTTGGATGGATGGGGGGAGGCCAACCCCGACCAGTACAACTGCATCCACATCGCCGAGACCCCCACCATGGATTCCTTCAAGAAGGTATACTTTTCAACACCCGTCTTCGATTGCTTCTTGTTTTGCTTTCGTTGTTGTTGTTGTTGTTTTTATCCGAAAGTTTTGATCTTGCACTACGGAGGGCCGGGAGATAGTGATTTGGTCTAGCAGATCACGGTTAAGGCGGAAAAAATTTGGCCTTTTTTTAAACAAGTTTATTTGCAGCACCCATATATGGATCTAATCGGTAGCTTGTTTAGTTCTGAGCCTGAATGCGGTTAGAGATTTGTGACATGCCTTACATTTTTACGCGTCGATCGTTTAAACCTGTGGTTCTGTGCCCCGATTTGCGACCTTCTTAGCTCAAGGGATGTGCAATTTTAGAGGTGGCTCCTCAGCCACATAACTTGGACTTATGCGATAGTCGATTAGTTGGTTTCTTCCGTTTTTGATGGCTGTGGGAATGTTCTCAGAAAAAAAAACCGAGTTATCGGGGGGAATGTGAGTTGTGGCAATTTGTGAGATCTAAGTCAGAGTGGACCCAAGTCAACGGCATGAAATGCGAATCCGAATTGTCAAGTTGATCCATAGGTGCGCTGCGTCTCTACCGTGGATCATCTCGATTTTTCTAGAGAGAATGAATTCTCTTTTGGTCCCATGGCTAAAGGAGATTGCTGGTCTTATTGGATTTGATATACCCAGAGTTTTGTCTGCTGTATTCTATCTTTAATCTACAGACTTCGTCATTCTTTTGTGTGGAGCATACTTCGGTTAGTTTGGCAATAACAATGCCCACAACTATAAGATCCTTTTCATTGAAGTCCTTTTCAAGCTTTTTAAAAAGAATTGCAAATGGCCTTTTATCCTTGGCCCCGCTATAATATCTTAGACATGCATATGGCTGAGAAACACCCTACTGTCATGGGCACCCGTTAATATTCTTTCTTGACTAGTGATCAGATTTTTCTGACCAGATATTTCCGTGGTTATAGCAGTGCTATCAAGGCGCTCGCCTAGATGGCAGGTTGAGGCGAGGTGAGGCCCTAGCACCTCAACCAGTCTTGCCTCACTTGATTTTCCTGAGGCACTGCCTAAGTGAGCTTGGGCTAAGGTGCTAAGTGCTCCAGGCAAACGCTTGAATTAAGTTTGGTAGTTTTTCATTTTTTTAAACATTTCTAAGGGTTTTAATTTTTTTTCACCTAATTATTGAGTACCCTCTCTTAGTTAAACACACACCTAGACAAATGTATATGCACATATGCATAGATATATACATATATATGTGCTTACACACACACACACACACACACATATTTTGTATGCTTGTGTATGTATATACGTAGATGTCAACTTTTGCATACAAATATATATGTACATACACACGCATGTGCAAAAGTATAGCATATAAATATAATGTATGTATTTACATGTGTATATATAATGTACAAAATTGTATACACACTTATGATATGTATCAATGTGCATATGTATGTACATTGTGCTTGTTTGTCTAATCACTTATATATCTGGTATATTCTATCTATATGCAATGATAACATACTATATTTTGGTTACTCTATGTGTGTGTAGCGCCTCATTTTTCTGGATGAGTGCCTAGGCAAACACCTAGCGCCTCGGACGTTTTGGAGCCCTCTTGCTTTTTAGCGCCTCTTGTCTTTGACGGCCTTGGGTTATAGACGGTGGGCTATTTCAAAAGAAATTCATTTTTTCGGTCAAGTTAGTTGCCTTATTATTATTATTATTATTATTATTGAACTTTTTGATTGGATCTTATTTACTTATTTCTTATTTATTTCTGTTTGATTTTTTGGTTGACAGAGTCTGTGGTTTACTCTTTAGTGACTTTTTTTGCTTTACTTATCTATGCTAAAGGGTCATCCTGATACGTGGAGGCTGGTAAGGGCCCATGGCACAGCTGTGGGGCTTCCCACAGAAGATGACATGGGTAACAGTGAAGTTGGCCACAATGCTCTAGGTGCTGGGCGGATTTTTGCTCAGGGGTAAGTATTGTTTGCCACAATAATTTTTTCATCTATGTCTTCATATGTTGTTCTTAATTACATGGACATGCTGAGGGCATGACCACTGCAGTATTTCTTGTGAATTGTTAATCCATAGTAGCTTGCTTTGGTATACTTTCTACCATTAAATTAAATGGAAAAATACCATTTCTGATACATTGCTTTTCGAAGACCATGCCTTTCAATTGACATTTTTAATTCATTTTTAGAGCAAAGTTGGTTGATCTCGCATTGGCCTCTGGAAAAATTTTTGAAGGAGAGGGATTTAAATATATCCAAGAGTGTTTTGACAAAGGTACCTTGCACCTGATTGGACTTTTGAGTGACGGAGGTGTGCACTCTCGTCTTGATCAGTTGCAGGTTTGTTCAACATTCCCATTTTCTTTTTGTGACATTTTTACTGTGCACAATTAAGTCTCTTGCATTTGGTTTTCTTTTGCTGCAGTTGTTGCTCAAAGGAGCTAGGCAGAATGGGGCCAAAAGAATTCGCGTGCATGCCCTTACGGATGGGCGTGATGTTTTGGATGGTACTAGTGTTGGTTTTGTAGAAACTCTTGAGAAGGATCTTGCACAGTTACGTGAGAATGGTATTGATGCCCGAATTGCGTCCGGTGGTGGTAGGATGTATGTAACAATGGACCGATATGAGGTACTCACAAGCACTTAGTCTATCTCCTTTTATGCTTAAATTCTGGTTTGGTTCTAAAAGATTGATTAATGTGGTTTGGTATAACTGTAGTAGGTTTTCTTGCAGAGGGCCTTCCTTTTGAAGTATTCTTTTGTTCATCCTGTGCTTCATGAACACATCATCTGGAAATTTTATTTGTATTTCATGATATGCATAGTTTTGATTGACACTGTATTTTTGTCTATTCTTATTTCTGCATTTGATAAACTTTCTGTTATGGTTTTGCATAGGTCACTTCTATCTTCTCAGACTAATATTTGCCCAGTTCATAATCAATTCATTTTTCCATACAAAATGCTATATCACATATGGAATTCGACAACTATACTTTTTTTTTCTGGACCTTGATCTGATCTAAGTTATCACATTTACTCATTTGTTTAAAATGGGAAGTTTCTGCCATTTTAGTGTGATTATCTTTGGTTTCTTTTCCTTTGTGTTAAAGGAGGTTAATGCAAAATGTCCAAATTAGAATGGACCTCAATGTCTTAAGATGTGAACCATTATATCTACCGTGCCTTGTATCTGCTTGAAGTGTAGGTGTTGAATGAATCTATTTATGTATCCAACACCTCCATTTCAAACCTTTGTAATTTTTTTTATCATACATCTTGCAGAATGATTGGGGTGTCATCAAACGTGGATGGGATGCACAAGTTCTTGGGGAGGCACCATACAAGTTTCAGAATGCAGTTGAAGCTGTTAAAAAGATCAGGGAGGAGACAAAGGCCAATGATCAGTATTTGTCCCCCTTTGTAATTGTTGATGAAAGTGGCAAGGCTGTCGGGCCTATTGTGGATGGTGATGCTGTGGTTACATTCAACTTCAGAGCAGACCGCATGGTTATGATTGCAAAGTCTCTTGAATACGAAGACTTTGACAAATTTGATCGTGTTAGGTTCCCGAAGATCCGATATGCTGGGATGCTACAGTATGATGGTGAATTGAAGCTTCCTAGTAAATATCTTGTTTCTCCACCTGAAATTGATAGAACTTCTGGTGAATATTTGGTGCACAATGGCATCAGAACATTTGCCTGCAGGTAACGATATTTTTAGGATTTTTTATTTTCCTTATTTTTGATAGTTATTAAAATGACTTCCAACCACATCCATGCTTCACGTTTAAATGCCTTGAACTAAGTCCTCTCAGATCATTAACAGTTTAGACATCAAGAGATTTACTGATTTGGTTGACTCAATCATGGATTATGAAATGATCCCCATTGAACTTTCGAGATGATCCTGGAGATCAATTTGGCGAAATCAAAGTTGGTTCTTACACTATTTATTCATAAACCTCCTATGGTAATTAATAAAGATCGTTAGCATCTTTACCCACTGTCACAAAAGGAAAGCTGCAAACAATGAAAGGCCTAGTGTTGGAACCATGCTCCAAAGAATAGAAATCAAATTTCAGTGTTTTAGACACAATAGTTCATTTTTTTATAATGTCCTTGTAGTTGTATGGCAAGATTTTAGATTTGTATCTATTGTCAATGAATTACCAACTGATCTTTCTAGCTTTCGGTTTCTGTTTATAAAGTGACAACCTGGTGGAGCAATTTTTTCATCAACTTGCTTGAATTTCGGGATGAAGTAGCTACATTATGCTAACAAAAGATGCTCATTAGACTTGGGCCTGGTTTAGTTTGCCATAAATTAATGTGATTACGTGATACAATTTTTCTATGTATTTGATTTTGAGTAGATTACCTAACATTGTTAGATTATGCAATAAATGCCAACATTACTTTCAAGGAAGTAGTGTTTGAATATTTGGCATAGTAGTGAGTTTTCTGAGATTTCTTTTGCAGTGAGACTGTCAAGTTTGGTCATGTGACATTTTTCTGGAATGGAAATCGTTCTGGGTACTTCAACTCTGAGCTGGAAGAATATGTTGAAATTCCAAGCGATTCCGGAATCACATTCAATGTGCAGCCCAAGATGAAGGCTCTGGAAATCGGCAAGAAAGCTAGAGATGCTATCCTTAGTGGCAAGTTTGATCAGGTGCCTATTATAATATATCTGATGGCTCTGGCATCTTCTCTTCTTTCCTTTCCTTTCTTTTTTTTTTTGGGTACCTTTGTTTTACTATCTACATGTGTAGATTCGTGTGAACTTGCCAAATGGAGACATGGTTGGGCACACTGGTGACATAGAAGCTACTATTGTCGCATGCAAAGCTGCTGATGAAGCTGTCAAGGTAATATTCTGTCGTCTATCTGTTTATTATTATTGTTTTTCACTATATACTATTTTTTTAAGGTTTGTATGCATTTTATCTTTTATGTTTGGTTTTGCATTGTCCACAACTTTTCTTGCTGTACCTTGAGAATGATAAATAATCAATAATTTGACTGTTTAAACAGCGAAAATCACAGATAAGAACTAACTATTTCCATAATCCCATACACCATTCTAAAATTGAACTTCAATAATGTGACTGTATTTGCTGTGGTGAGCTTCATATATCTTTTTACGAGGAGGGTGAACTTGTTACACTTCCTACACACCAAAGTGGAGTCTCTTGCATCTATAAATACGATGAATTCAAAATCCTCCAATACCAGTCAATTATGATTTGTTTTTGCTTTGGATGCTCATGTTTCTTTTTGAATCTTCTCTCCATCTGCTGAACTATGTTGTCCTATTGTAGATTATCATTGATGCTGTTCAACAAGTGGGTGGTATCTATGTTGTTACCGCGGATCATGGGAATGCTGAGGACATGGTGAAGAGAAACAAGTCGGGCCAACCACTTCTTGATAAAAGTGGGAACATCCAAATCTTAACCTCCCACACTCTCCAGCCGGTAAGTGAATTGTGGTTCGTTATTTCATCAGATCTGTGTGGATCACATCCGTCCACTTCATTTGTAGCTTTGCTCATGATCTAATACTGTATGATCCTCACTGATGTTTGCCGTATACAGGTTCCAATTGCAATTGGTGGACCAGGGCTCTCTCATGGTGTTCGATTCCGTAAGGACCTACCACAGGGTGGTCTTGCCAATGTTGCAGCGACTGTGATGAATCTACATGGCTTTGTGGCCCCAAGTGACTATGAATCTACTCTTATCGAGGTCGTGGACAACTAACTGACACTACACTGCATCCTTGGATTTCCCTTATAGTCCCAATGCTTATTTCTATGCCTTTTAAGTTGGTTATATGGCACTGTATGATTTTGGTTCCTTCATGGGGATAAAAGGTGCCAAAGGTTTTGCAATTTTGAGTTATATTCAAACGGGTGCTTCACATTACAGCAGGTTCAGATTGTTGGTGTTTCCTTGTAAACTGCTATATACCTAGCTGATGTTTATGAGCGCCTTTTTGTTTGAGTCTCACCCCTTTGCGCATTCTTGTTTTGTTGGTGTTTCCTTCCTTCTGCACATTCTGGTTTGATTGGGAAAAACTCTGTTGTCAGATCCATCAGTACAGTAACGAACGATAAATGCTAATATTGAGTTTGCTCAAGCCTATTGGGCAAGATATACCGGTTGTAGGCAATCTCAGAGGCTCTGTGGGAAGTTTGGTAACCTTGGATTTGTGTTTGTTCTCCTCTTTGAATAGAATATAGTTTTGGTTAAAAATTAAAATAACCTGTTTATGATTAAACTGTTGTAGAATTGAAATATCTTGATTTTTAGCTACAAATAGCATCATTTTTGGGGTTGTAAAGAGACAGTGGATAAATGTAACAGTACCATGCATGCCCTTTGGCTGGCAGGCTGCAACTTCCCAGAATCTATGATAGAAAAGATTTACTGCAATTGGTGCAAAGTTATATAAATTCTTAGTTAAAGTCACCTAGTTGATACCTTGTAAATGCGATTCTATTAAAAGCTTCCTTCGGGATATAGGTCCCGATAAATTATGAGTCAAGAACACCTCATAACATGCAAGCAGAGATTGTAAGTGAAAAAGACGAGAGAAAATCTACCAAGAAGATGAATGATAAGTGGACGTCTAGAATCTATTGCAAATGTGAAAGTTGTCTGGGAACTAGGGTGGTGACTGAGAAACCTGGATTATTGAGTACAGAAGAACATAGGAATTGACGGATGACCTAAATAGAGTTTTAATCTTAGATATGGAGGTAACTTATTATAGCAAGTTAACTTGCTAAAGAATAAGAATAGATCCTTAAACTAATTGGTGGTCTACTCATTCCTCGTGCTTGCTCTACTCCCTGTTCTACTCAACTCTTCCAATCACATAAATAAATAGGGATTTGAAATAGGATGATGGAATCATGCAACTAGGGACCTTGTAACAACCAAGCAAATTTTCATTCGTGCTTCACATTCTTTTTTTTATACATCCCATAACGTGATAACCTCTGCAATTAGATTCCTCTCAAAAATACTGCGGCTATTAATGAAAGCAGGAACCACCGGGAAATTATGACATGTGTGGGAATAATTTGTGAAAAGTTACAAGGATGTCCCTGGATTTTCACGTGCGAGCCACCATGATTTTACTCATGACATACATGCCTTCATAAATCCTGTTTTCACGACAATATAAAACTTCCCTTATACAATGTAATTGTCGCCTAGGTGACTACTCCTAATCGTAACAATTTACAGGGCATCCACATAAAAAGATTATCCCAACATATGGTGCTGCTATAAGCTGGTTTGTACACCTGTGTATGCACGCTTACATTGGACCCCCCATCCTTTTTTTCATGCATTCGATGTATACGTTGGTGTACACAACCGATATCCCAAACATTTTCTCCCAACGTTCCGCAACCAGTGGCGCGATTTTTCGAAATACAAAAAACTGCCCCCACATCCGTGCACCCTTCCTTTCCGCAACGGCTCCTGCCCCTTCCCTTCTCTTCTCCTCCTCTCGTCTCCCTTTTCCCCCTACTCTGTTGTGGGACTCTCAATCTCCCTCCCTCTCTCTCTCTCTCTCTCTCTCTCTCTCTCTCTCATACACACACACACACACAGAGCAATGGCGTCGGTGACTCCGGGGGTCCTCCTGAAGCTTCTGCAGTCGATGAACACGGACGCGAAGGTCGCCGGGGAGCACCGGTCGGCCGTCCTCCAGGTGACCTCCATAGTCCCGGCCCTCTCCGGCCCCGACCTCTGGCCCAACCACGGCTTCTACCTCCAGCTCTCCGACTCCACCCACTCCACCTTCGTCTCCCTCCCCACCGACCACAGTGACCCCCACTCCGACCATTCCTTCCTCCTCTCCGACTCCCCACAGCTTGGTCGCCTCGTCCACGTGGACCGCCTACTCTCCCACCCCTCCTCCCCCCTCCCCATCGCCCACGGCCTCCGCCCCCTCCCCGGCCGACCCCTACCCTTCCAGGGCTCCCCCCTCCCCCTCCTCGCGCGCTTCTCCCCCACCCACAGCAACTCCTTCGTCATCCAGACAGCCCCCCACGACAACCCCCCTCCCCCTTTCCCCCCAACTCCCCCGGAGACCTCCGATCCCCTTCCTCCCACGCAAGCGAAGCCGCGCCAGCCCTCCCCGGCGCCGACCAAGAGGAACCCCAGCCGAAACCCGAGCCCGGCGAGGGGCGGGTCGAGGGCGTCGTCACCGGCGACGTCGAGGTGCGAGGTGCCGAGCCTCGTGGCGGCGAGGGAGGAGAACCGGACGGCGGCGAGGGAGCCGGCCATCGTGGTGCCGTCGAGGTACCGGCAGCCGTCGCCGAGGAGGGGCGCTGCGTCGCCGGTGGGGGCAGCAGGGAGGAGGGCGTCCGCGGGTTCGCCGGCGGGAGGGGGGAGGAGGCTCTCCGGTGTGCTGAGGGTTACGCCTACGGCTGCGGCGGGGGAGAGTGGAGGGAAGAGGAAGGCATCGGTGGTGGTTGCAGGGATATCGAAGATCTCCGATGTGATCTCGGGTTCATCGTCCTCGTCGGGAAGGCCCGGGAGGAAGAGTTGGGATGGTGGGTCCACCGAGCAGAAGGAGAGGGGAGCCACCAAGGGGAAGCCCGACAAGGAGGCCATCTTGAGGACCCAGGTAGTTTATTTATTTATTCCTTTGGTGCTTCCTTGGAATTGTTTTTTTTTTTTTTGTGGGTTTTATCTGTAAATATATCCCCACTGGTCTGTGTTCTTGGACACGTGGATCTTCCAATGGTTACCTCAGCCACAGTAATTTGAGTACATTTGTTCTTTTCCAAAGAATTAGAGGATATTTTGCAGCTGTATGGGGTTTTGCTGCGAGTGTATAATTTATATCCTAAAATCCTCCTACATGTGTTCTTTTCCAAGGTATTAGAGGAAATTTGGTGGTCACATCAGGTTTTGTAATATAGTAGGAGAGATATTCAAAGACCCCGAGGCATACTAAATTTCGCATCTTGTATCTAAAACTTTGAGAATTTGACATCTTTGATGGACAATGGACAAGGCAGGAGTGTTGCAATAAAGTCTGAGTAGTTCTGCAAATATTTCAGGTGGCCATATCAAGGCGTCTGAGTGATGCCAGTAGCAAACATGCCAACGAGGAGAACATCTCCAAGAATGAGAAACCAAAGAAGCGCGATGGCCCGTCGTCCTCGGAGAAGAAAGCTCGCGCCATTGCTTCGAAAATAACGGTTCATGACCGCAAGTGGACGGACGGATCTATCTCCTTTGATCTGGTCTCTGATAACCTCTCTAAGCTCGGCAAGGTGACAACTTTTCTTAACAGGATTCTACCAGCAAGTGTGTTTTGGTGTGGGTTGGTCTTAAACTTTTGTGGCTTCGATCCAAATTTTCAGGAATCTATAAAGAGGAGGGATGCTGCTTTCTCAGCCGCAGCTGAGGCGTTGGAAGAGGCATCTGCTACTGAATCTCTTGTTAGGAATCTAAGGTATGTTATTCTCTCTGCACTACTTGTCAGCGGCAAGATTTATGAATGCCAATCACTTGCATTGGGTTTGTTGTTGGATTGAATTTGTTGTAGCATATAGGGTAGCACTCGAGGAGGACCTATGGAAGCTAGTATATGAGACAATGACACTTCATTTTTCATCATTTAGATGAACATCTTATACATGGTAACACACGATTATTGAAATTCCACTAATCTGAAGAGTGTAAAGCAGTTTAATAAAGTTGGATAGGATGGCTCACTGTCCTAAGAACCGGAGACGAGGTGTTGTTCTAGACTAGAGCATTAAATTCATCAGTCATAGCTGCCATCGGTTGAGGATGTTTTGGGGTTTAGTTTCATCATATGAAGTATGGAAAGAAGAAGCACTAGCTATAGAGGCCTTCTTTTTGGAAATTCCATGCACAGAATGGGTTACCATGCTTTGTGTGCGAGTTGCTGGGGGTGGTGGTACATGTGCAGGGGGTTCTGTTGTTGGAGATGGGGTTGAGTGGGGTAAAGGGTCAGAGAAGGTGGATAGGTTTTGAGGCCCAGAGGAGGAAGATGTAGGGAATGGAATTGCCTCATAGGAGGTAGAGATAGTGGAAGTAGAAGGAGTAATCGGTGATTGGGAAGATGATGGGGGTGGTAGCTGCTGTAGATCAGAAGGGATGCTTATGATTGATGATGGTGTAAAAATGCAAGGAAGGGGTAGAGGAAGATGGCTGCAAATTCTTAAATGGGTATAATGTTTCATCAAAGATTTACATGCCTAGAAATGATGCCTTTGGAGTTGACGGGATTAAGGAAATTATAGCCTTTATATATAAAGAGGAGCTATATCCAATGAATACATAAAGAGTCAGTTGTGGTTGAAGCTAGTGTTTGTTGTACAGATCGAAATGTGGATACCAGTCACATCCAAACAATTTTCAGAAATTGTAATTATGCATATTGTGACATAAAAATTCACAAGGAATGCTGCCATTAATTGCAGATCAGAAGATTGACAAGAAATATAACAGTGTAGGTGCACAGAATCAATAGAATAATGATATGGATCTCTGATGATGGCTCTGGCGAATTCCAGCATACATCAATTCCTTCTTTGTAGTGTCTGTCACTGTTTTGTTCTGGCATGTAAGGGGCAGAGAAAAGATGATGGATTTCTTGGTCTTTAAATCACTTGTGTAGTTTGTGGTATATATTCACCATCACAACCAGATTTGAAGAGTTTTAATGGAGGCATTAGAGTGTTTTTGGCTTGAAATCGAGTGAATATGTGAAGCGCATTTGATTTCTGAAATAAAGGAAATATCCTTGTAAACTTGGCATGATTATCTATAAAGGGATGCTTATTTCCATCATTAGAAGTGATCAGTGAAGTCCAATCATCTGTAAAGATAATATTGAAAGGATTCTTGCTGATAGAAAACGTAGGTGGCAAGTGAAGCAAGCCTATGCGCCCTAGCTTGCGTGCAAACATCACATGGTTGTATAATATTCTCAGATACTGTGGGTAGTCCAACTTTATTTGCAAGTGCATGAATTGTGTCATAGTTGGCATGACCAAAGCATTTTTGCCAAGTTGACATAGGAACTCAATCAGCTAGTAGTGCTTTGACACTGCTAGTGGTTGTGGATGGAGATGGAGATGACTTTGGAGAGGAGACGAGCTTTGATGGTATACCTCAGGTATCAGGGTCTTACTCCTGACGAAGAAAGTGGATTTGACTATTCTCATACTAGTAGCAAGAGGAGAAGAGCATACTCCCTAGGAGATCAATAAAGAAAATCCAAGGATCGACTCCCTCGTAACCCCAAAGGAAAAGCCTATGAGATCACACCAACCTTTGGCATCTAGAGGACAGCAAATGACTGCTGATATCGAGCAATTTCAGCTTTCCCTCGTAGCAGAAGCTTCTTTGTTGCCTTATCCTTTACACATATGTTGCAATGATAGGAGTGTAAAATAACATGAATTAACAAAGCAAATTTGTTGATGGATTAGAAGTTAGTTCCAACAGCTACATGCAAAAACGCCATTGAGCATCAATTGATGAAATGGCAATGGAAGAAATTTAGATCCAACATGATGGAAGATGGACAAACCTTAACCATTGCTGAATTTCATCTCATATGTGCCTTGGCATTGGTGCTTAAATCATGGCTTGCTAAGGAATTTGTGATCAGCACCTTACCTTGTTTGTGGATGTGAGGCGCCAGTGTCTGGAAGCCATAGTTTGTGTCAGCAGAGTTTACAACAGGTACTTGAGGAGTTTCTCTATCATAACAGTGAAAGCAATTAATGGCAGTATGATTTGATTAATGGCAATTAGTTTTGCCCTGCTACCAAATTCAGATGTGGGCATATTTCATTTCTTCAATGAGGTTAAGTCTTTCTCGTATGGAAGTATTTCGCTCTTAGGTTTCTGGGCATAATATTCTTCCAGAAAGACCCAAACCTCGCGAGAAGTGGTCAGGTGTGCAATTCGAGAATGGATTTCTTTGCATATGGACTCTTTGTTTCCAGATCGAGTATTCCTCGTTTAGAATCTCTCTTCCAGTCTCCAGAGTCATCTTTAACATATTGAGATGCAGTGCTATTGATACCGTCAGACAAAACCAAACACATCATAATAGGAACGAATTGTGCACACCAAACAAAATAGTTCCTTGGAGTAAGTTCGAAAGTGTAGAGGATTTTGAGGGGGGAAATAGTTGTTATTATGGAAAGGAGAGACCCTAGTCTTCTTTATATAAAAAGAGGTAAGGGCATACATGAAAACTCAACTAAGATCTAAAAATAGTAAACTCTAATCAAATATTTAATTTAATTTATTTCAAGAAACAATATGTTGATTTCTCGGGAAGACCTGAGCTCCTCCAGAGCTCTCAGGTGGTACACCTCCCATCCATTGGTTGTTTATAATGGTTGCCTGTAAACAGAGAGAGGGAACGGGCATAACTGCCTGCAAATGGAGAAGTCCCTGAGATTCTATGAAATTACAGAGATTATCAAACAGCTTTGATTCTTTTTCTAATTCCTCGTTTAGTTTTTTCAGTTCCGGAATTAGGTTATTCCGGTGATGTGCTCCCAATTCTGGACTAGACTGATATCACTTCAAGGTGGAATTAGTTTATCTCATCCTGTTGGAATCATATGTGGACTTACGTTATCATAGGATTTATACATTACTTATTGTCATTAAGTTATTCTTTGAAGTGATCCATTAAAGCTTGTTGGCTCATATACACCTCTTATAGTATGATAGTATGGGATAAGATACGTAGATATCATTTGGGAGATTTGAATTCTTCGATTAGGAAGGATTACAAATTTTCAAAACCTATTTCCTATAAACAGCTATGTAGCTATGGTTCCTAAGGAAAAAAGAGCTTTATTGCTATCTATCCCGGTCATAATAGCAAAACTTGTAGTCATTGGAAGTCATCTTATGCGAGACTAGCGATTGATACTAGTGCCTTCTCTCTTGTTCTTTGTAAGACCTCACCCTCCTTGAAGGCTCGAGAAGGTAGGTGTGACATTTTGGAACTTGTTTAAGTAGGTCAAAGCCTTTCTTGACGAATCCAACACACCTTCTTAAAGGAATCAAAAGCAATGGACTCAAGTAAACCCTTGCTTCCATTAATGATATCGACGAGAGCAAATCCTAAGATTTGCATTTGATTTCGCTATCAAGTGTCAAGTTTTCTCCATCATATTTATCACAAAAATATTCACTTATTGCTTACTTAATTCCTTGAAGTTAATATATGAAAACCTAAACATCAAAGGCCATGTCTTCTTCGTCAATTCCACTTAATATTTTAACTGAACATGTTAATTAATTCTCCAAATTGAGCTGTTGTCTTTGACTTGCTATAAAAGGTAAGCTGCTTACACTTGATAGATTGTTATCTTGGGGGATCCTCTCGAACCTCACCTGCATTCTCTGCAATGCTCTCTTAGAATCAAATACTCACATATTTCTCCGATGTTTCTATTCCAAAAGAATATGAAACATACTAGATGGACAATTTTCTCTAGTAGAATCGTTGCCACACTCCGTTGAAGGCCTCTCATGCACAAATGCTTTGTCAATTTGGAGGACAATTGCTGGTCTTACATGACATGTATGGATGAAAAGAAATTGAAGGCGTCGCAGGCATTTTGCTCTCTTAGCTGATGCTCTTTCAAGATCCATCAGTCATAAGATGTTACTTTTATTCTAGTTATTGCTTCCTACATGTTTTGTCATCCAGTAGCTATACGGAAAAATATTCTAGTTATACTTCATATTTAAGTAATATATTAATCATTACTTAAAAAAAAAAAACACGTTAATTAATGCAGTAACCGAACTGGAGCTAACCGAAAAAGATTGATGTTTTTAATTTTTTTTTAAAAAAAACCGATTTGGTTATTGGTTCACTATTCTTGAAAACCGATTTGGTTGTCGTTTCGTCATTTGAAAAATCAAAATAAACCGAACCGAACCAATTTTCTTTCACTAATAGGTATGTAGCTTAATTACACACTCCTCTCCACAGCATGTTCTGCGAGCTGTGCACCTCCTCGAAGGCATGGCGCCCCCTCCCGGCCATCGACCGCTTCCTCTCCCTCTACTCCGACGTCATCCACTCCGCCTCCGTCGCGGAGTCCCTCGCGACGCACCGCACATCCGACTCCGCGGCCCCCTCCGAGCACCACAAGTCCATCTCCCTTTGGCTGGAGGCCGCCCTCGCCACCGACCTCCAAGTCATCTCCCTCCTCTCCTCCCGTGCCCCCGACTTCCCCGTCCTCGAGAAGCATCCGCAGCAACCGCGACCGAAGCGCCACTCCCTGTGCAACCCGTCGAGGGCCAACGTCAAGTCCTCGTCCCCACGCGTTGGTAGTGGTTGCACCGTGGCGTGGAGTAGAGGGTGCGGCGTGGGCGAGAACGTCGAGCTCGCGAGGACCCTCTGTGCGGAGATGGAAGGGTGGTTCCTGAAGTACGTGGAGCAGTCGCTGGACGCCGGGTTCCAGCTGCTCGACGGCGCGTCGCAGGACGGGGGGAAGGTGGCGGCGGTGCTGTCGCAGCTGAAAAGGGTGAATGAGTGGCTCGACGGCGTGGGAAGGAGCAAGAGGGAAGACTCGGGGGAGGTCATAGAGAAGCTCAAGAAGAAGATCTATGGCTTCGTGATAAGGCATGTGGGCACCGCGTTTGATAGCTCTGTTGCCATCTCCGAGGATCGTTGATGGACGTGCGCCTTGCGATTAATTCATTCAAGTGGTCGATCGTGTCAAATGCTATTATTATTATTATGTATATGCCTTTGCGTTAACGTTTTGTTGGCGGGCAGGTTTTGTTAGTTTGATTCAAATAACTTGGTTCTTTTGGTGCTCAGCGTTCTTCTGATGACGGGGTTCGTTCAGGTAAATAGTTGTCAGTTTGCTTTCGATGGTTTCCAAGATTTGGTTCTAAGGCTCATTCAGCATCCATCTAAGGGTTGTAAGCAACTTGTCCGACTTCATCGTGGTTGTATACTTATGAGGTTTGCGAGATTTACTGTGATATATGAGATGACCGATCTTCGAGAAAATGATATGTTCATAATTTGTTCGGGAGGATTTTTTCTTTCTGGGGATAACCCAAAAATCTTTCTGGGTTAATTTAGGAAGACAAATATGAACTCCACTTGTATCCAATTAACTTAAATGAATGCAAATTTGTTTAAGCAAACATGTTGGATTTGATTTAAGTTTCATGAAGTTGGCCTACTTGTTCAGTTTAATTAAGGAAAAATAAAATTGGACTTGCAGTCATAAATCTTAACCCATTTAACTTATCGAGCTCATTTAATCAATCTAATTCACTTAACCTGTATGATAAATGGGTTGGCTTAAGTTTGTTTGTGTTTAGATGGGTTAGATTTAGGCTTTATTCTATGAACTTGTTTAATAAATAAATAGAGCTTGACTCAGTCCGAATATAAATAGATTTAGGTTTTAAAGCCTAATTCTAATATATTTAATCGGTTAGGACTTACATTTTGTAACCTAAGATAACAAGTTACCATTTTGATTGACTGACTATACAATCATAGAGAGAAAACATATAAAGAAATTGTTTATTAAGGCAACACATATTCAGGGGTACATCTGAAGAGAGATCAAATACTTAATTTTTATGAAGTACAAAGAATGTGGTATATATGGTACATGTAAAGAAATTGTTTAACGTGGTAAATACAATACATTAATTGAGATGATCCAGTAACGTCATCTTTACATGTCTTTCTATACAATACAATAATCATAATTATTTTAAGATTCATCGCTTTCGATTAGGGAAACTTAGTTGCATTATTGATGAATGATTCCATGGTGACATTCCTTGATGGACACGACTCTACGGGAGTCTCCATCTTTTGCTGTTGCTGTCTAAGCTTTCCTGTGAGTTTATTTTGAGAATCTCGGCGAAAATGCCACCTGGATCGCAATATGTTAGCATTGACGTGGCAATCTCAGGAACTAAAGTTGCCTTCGTTGAACCTCGCCGCTCGAGATGGTTGCCACTTCAATTTAGTCTCCTTCCTGGTTATGTCCGCTTGCAGCTTGATGAGATGTTACGATCCGATTTCTGAATTTCTACAGGACACGAGAATCAGATCGATTCGACTGATCCCAAGATCCAGTCGTCCATCGAAAAAATAATCAAAAAGCAGTAAAATAAACCATATTCACCATGCAAGTAACTAACAGTAACAGAAGTACAGCAATAAAGAAAAAAACTACTACAGTACACACCACCACAACAGTAGAGAATTAAAAATAGGTACAGAAATATGAAGTTTATAATAAAAGAGTATAAGGTGTAACAGAAATACTCACTACTACAGAAAATGAGTACAACAAAAGTACAACTACTGGACTCTACTAGGCCCAGCACCCTCCGCAGCCGTAGGCTCTGGCTGCTCAACACCTGGTCCTGAAAAAGGCGACAAATATGACACGTCAGCGAAACGCTGAGTACAGTGGTAAACAGCTAGCTAAGAAAAACAGTAAAGGTGGACAAGTAGCTGTTGGTTTTAATTTCTTTCTTTATTTCTCTATTTACTCTTTCTTGATTTATTTCTCCGGTCTTTCTCTTGATCTCGAATGTTCCTCGTGGGAACGATCTTGATTGCAGTCTTTCCCGAAAAGTAGAAGTAGCACATAGTGCTCTCCTGGCCAAGAGAGTCCCCCGTGGTGGTCCTACCCTCAGTCAACCACCCCAAGGTCGCTGACAGACGTAACGGTGACTACGGCACGCGCGATAAACGCACGGGTAGCTACCCCGCACTGGCACGCGGTCAGTCGTTTCCATTAACGGGTACGCCCAAAGCACAGTACAGAACCAGTATAAGGCAGAGCCCTCTCAGTAACAGGGGTCCAGCCCCTCCACAGTAACCAAACAGGGGTCTTGCCCCTCCATAGTCCGCGTACCCTCACCTGACTACCCTGGTTTGCCTAGTGGGCTTAACAAGTCGGTGTAGGACGGCTAGCTGAACCCTAGGCCCCGTGGGGTGACTAGCTCTCCCCTACACTAGTAGCTCTCCACGGTACGGTGTACACGAGGGCAAAAAGTCGATACAAAGTGGTCAGATCTAACCTCGCGTCCCTAGGGCAGCTAGCTCCGCTCTACACTAAACAGAGGGACAGTCGCTCTCCTTGGTACTCCGTATTCAAGGGCCAGCTCACTTCCCCATCCACTTTCCTAGTTCCATTTTATTTATTTTCTAGGAGCTCTACTCTTAATTCCCCATAGGGTTTATACTAATATTTCTCAGGTCAAGCCATACTAGGTTTCATCATTTCAGTTTTATTCACATATAGCCCGTGTTTCCAACATTTAATATCAATTTATATACAAGCAGCTAGAATTTAGTTTCCAAACAACAGGAATTACATGTAGCATTTACTAGCAACAGTACTCTATATTTCACAGGCAGCTGTTATCAAATTACAGACAATTATCATTATTCTATTTACTTATCCAAGACTGTAATTCAGGCATTTAAGACATTTGTTTCAATGTTTCTATTTCTAGGATTCATGCCACACCCTAAGATCTATCATTCAATCTAGTTTTTAAGTCTTAGGATTCATACCATACCATAGGATCTATCATTCATTTAGTTTTCTGGTCGTAGGATTCATGTCATACCCTAGGATATATCATTTATTTAAGAGATGCATTAATGTTTGTAATTAACTAAGGGGAGCCACTCTACCCCAAAACCGGGAGTAGTGGAGGCATGATCGACAGATCCACGTGCCTCCGCAACCCCCAAAGCCGCAACAGAACGAGGTCCTAACACAAGGATCAATCACAAGAAATCACTCAGAACAAGATAAAAGTATTTTAAATAAGTAGAGAAACTAATTCTGAGAAGAATGGAATCTTAAACGTGGAAATCGGACCTCGAACGAATCCTAAACGGGTCAAAAATGACAACTTTGACTCAATTCAGACGTCTGTAATACCTTCCGGACGTCTTAAAAAGTGGTCCAGGTCATACCTCACTCTGCGCTGCTCCTCAGACGTCCAGGGATCCTGCTGAATCGTCTGGACCCAGTTCCAGACGTCTGACCACCTCTCCCGACGTCTGGAAACGCTCTCCGCCGTCTAGTGCCTTGCCCAGACGTCTAAACTGCGTGGGAGGACGTGTCCCCGCGCCTTCCTGAAACGAATCCTACACACACGACGGAAACTTCCTCAAGACAACACGTCTCAGAACCTTGACGGAACGGCCTGCATGGCCGTATCCGCAAAAGGAGGTATAGGAGGAAATACGTATCTTTTAGTCATTTGGAGCTCCCTCTAGACGTCGCCTACGTCGTCTGGATGTTGGTCCAGACGTCTGATTCTAGGAAAAATTCCTAGAAACAGAACTTCCTTTGTCTTCTTCCCGCTACGCGCGGCCGCGCCGCGCTCGTCCGCCCGCTGCCTGAGCTGCAGCAGCATCAGGGGAACCTCTTCAGCACAACGCTCCTCCGCGTGCCCGCCGACTGGCCTCGAGCTGCTCCGGCGAGCTCTCTCCCTCATGGCACGCGTGCTTTCTCCTCTTCCTTCTTGCTGCCCCTCTCCTCTCCGCCACTGCACCTGGCAGCAGCGCTGACTCGCTCTCACTCTCGCTCTCGCGCTCACACTGGAGGAAGGAGGAGATGGGTGGATGTGGTGAACGAGGAAGAGGGGAGAGGATATGAGTAGGCACGGGGGGGGGGGGGGGAAGGTGCTGCAGGTCAATGGGTTTTCAATCTGCACGCGACACGTGTGAAGACTCACGATCGTACACACGCAAAAATTTATTTTCAGATATCTAAGATGATGTCCAGACGTCTGGATCAACTTCCAAATATCTTAAAGTATTTTTGATATCTCAAGTCTTAACATGGGAAGATGTCCCCTGACAACCCTCTTGGTTGGTGCTTTTCTGCCGAAATATGTTACTTGTATCCATTGACGATTGGATTCCCCTGTCGGTAGATTTCTTAAGGGTCTTGTTGGGCTGTGATGCCTCTTATCTGCCTCAATGGGCTTATGGGTCTTGTTTGGTTTGTATCCTGTATCTTACGTTTGGCGCTTTTAATTTCGAGACTGCGTAATTATGATGTTGGAGTTATAAGTTTGGATTCCGTTGATTTTCTTTCAAATGAAGTTATTTAATTTCGTCCGTTAGTTTTATTTATTTTTTAAATTAATTTTCTCTTTATTTATCAACTTATTCCACCAAACATGAAAGAAAACTCCCCCAATTCTTTTCACAAGATAATAAATTTAACTAAACACCTCAACAGAATAAAATCCTTTAATTCATTCATTCCTCTTATTTTTAATTTTTATACTTCCCAGTAATTTTCCTTATCCTTTGCCTAATCCAGCAAAGCTCGACTCCATAAGCTTTCCGAGTCGGAAAATCAGACCCGATCTGGCGAGCCCTCACCAAGGTCAAGTCGGCTTGAGAGCCCAATCAAGATGTCGGACCCTTTCACACGTAATCCAAGTGGGTCTTCTTCATCCCTTCAAGGCCTTCCAGAGAGGCCCATACCACCCCACTCGCAGTCACACAGTCACAGTCACAGTCACGGTCACAACCCCTCTTCAAAAGAGGCATCAACCACCCCGGTCCTCCTCCCACCAACGGCTCCTCCCTCCCCGCTCCCCCCCAACTCCCTCCTTTCCTCCGGTTCAAATCCAAAGCTCCCAACTTTATTAGGGTTTGTTTCCCCACTCCCAATCCACTCCACCAAAGTCGAGATCTAACAAGGGATCGATCTTTCCGCCATGGAGAAGTACGAGAAGCTGGAGAAGGTGGGGGAGGGCACCTACGGGAAGGTGTACAAGGCCCGCGACAGGGCCACGAGGCAGCTAGTAGCCCTCAAGAAGACCCGCCTCGAGATGGACGAGGAGGGCATTCCCCCCACCGCTCTCCGCGAGATCTCCCTCCTCCAACTCCTCTCCAGGAGCATCTACGTCGTCAGGTTCGTCGGTTTTTGCCGGAAAAGGTGGCGCCTTTCCACTCTTTGGTCTCGCCTCTCGTAACGCAACGGGTAATGGTCCGCTCTTGTTGGGTTCTCTCGTTTGCGTAGGTTGTTGTGCGTGGAGCAGGTGGACAAGAACGGGAAGCCCGTGATATACCTGGTGTTCGAGTACCTCGACACCGACCTCAAGAAGTTCCTCGACCTCCACCGCAAGGGCCCCAACGCGCAGCCTCTGCCCCACAAGATCGTCCAGGTATTTTATTTTTACTCGAGGGAGGCTGAGATGTGGGTTTCTTTCATGCTACTTGTCAAAAGTTTTCGTCTTTCTCTATTAGATCGATAGGTTCCGGATTTTCGGTTCTGCTCTCGATGTTTAGAATTGCTCTTAAGAGATCCAGGAATTTGGAATGTGCAGAAGTTGGTTTGGTTTTACCTGTCCGCTTGCTTGCGGTTTCGCCATTTGCCTTTTTTTTTTTGTTACTTGCATGCGGAGGTTATTTTACCTTTTGATTGTACCAGTGTTGGTTGCTTTCTTTCTCCTTGTTGAAGTTTTCATCTTTTCTCTTAGATTGGGATTTTTGGTTTTATTCTTGACGCTTAAGAGTTGCTATTAGAATTCTGGAATTGGTGGGTATTCGATAACTAATAATCTCTGGTTGTCTGCTAAATCGTGCAACTGCCTTTGGTTCTACGGTCTGCTTGCTTATTGTTCCGCCATTTGGTTTTCATTTTACCTTGTTCCTTGTATGTGGCGGTTATTGTACCTTTTGTTTGTAGCAATGTGGGTTTCGTCCCGCTCCTTGTTCAAAGTTTTCATCTTTTCTCTCAGATCGGCAGCTGTAGGATCTTGGGTTTTGCTTTTGATGTTTAGGATTGTTATCGGGATCCAGAAATTTGTTGATTTTTATGAATAATTCTCGCTCTATGCCAAAAATGCAAGAGTGGCTTGGCACATACGTGTCTGCATGCTTATCGTTTCGCCATTTGCTTATTTGTTACTTGTATGTGGAGGTTGTAATTCCTTTTGTTTCTAACAATGTGGGTTTCTTTCTAATCATATGAAGTTTTCGTCTCTTCTCTTAGATCAGTCAATTTGGGATCATGGGTTTGGTTCTTGATGATTAGAATTGCTATTAATACAAAGATTGTGAATTTTTTATTACTTAGCTTTGGTTGTACATTTGATGCTATTGTACCTTTGAGTTAATGCAATGTGGTTTGGTTTCTCCTTCAAAATTTTATCCTTTCTCTTACTTAGATAGATTTGGGATTGCAGGTTTATTCTTGATGTACTTAGATTGTTACTATGACCAGAAATTCATGAATTTTTGATAACTAAATTTCAGTCTCTGCTAAAATCCCAGAAGTGCCTTTTTTTTTTGTCCATGTCTGCTTGCTTATCATTTCACCGTGTGCTTATTCATCGCTCATATGCGGAGGTTTGTTTAAAGAAGTGTGGGTTTCTCTTATCTTGTTAAAATTTTTGTATTTTCTTTTGGATCAACAGATTTGGGATTATGGGTTTGGTTCTTGATGTTTAGATGTTATTGAGATTAGGAAATTATTAATTTTCAGTAACTAATTTTCTGTCTGTGTGAAATTAGAAAAGTGCCTTAGGTTGTTCACCTTTTGCATTTTTGTACATTTTGGCTTTTATTATTCATTTCTTGCATGTCGAGGTTATTATACCTTTGTTTAAAGTAGTGCAACTTTTTTGCTTCTTGTCAAAAACTCTTATGCTCTCTCTTGATTGATAGATTTGGGATTATGGGTTTGGTTATTGATGTTTAGTATGTTGTTGAGATCCAGAGTATGTGCATGATTTTTGATAACTAATTGCCAATCAGTGCTAAAATGAAAGAGTCACTTTGGTTGTACTTATCCACTTGTTTATCATCTTTTATACCCTTCCAGGTTTCTTGCTCCTAGCTGAAAATGTCTTCTTATAGATGGGTGGATTTGGGATTGCAGATTTAGCTTGTGGTGTTTAGATCTTTTTAACTGTCCAGAATTCACGCTTGTTAATTGCTGGTTTGTGATTGAAAGGCAAAGTGGCTTTGGTTGTAAAGTACTACTGCTTATGCAAATTTTATTTTGTTGCATGCAGTGTTTCCTGTACCAGTTGTTGAAGGGTGTAGCACACTGTCACAGCCATGGGGTTCTTCACAGGTAGCTTTCTTCATCATGCTACTTATGTGTAAGCTGCATAAGGCACTTTGGGTTTAGCGAGGTGTGATATTTGTAGGGATCTGAAGCCCCAAAACCTTTTGGTTGACCAACAACGGGGGATCTTGAAGATTGCTGATCTTGGACTAGGGAGGTCTTTCACTGTTCCCCTTAAGTGCTACACACATGAGGTTTATCTGAAACACATTTTTCGACCTGGGCCTTTTCCTTATATCTATCTTTTTCCCACTTGAAGTCCTTGTTTGGAATTTATCAATGCAGATTGTTACTCTTTGGTATAGAGCCCCAGAAGTACTTCTAGGAGCTACCCATTATTCAACTGCTGTGGACATGTGGTCTGTTGGGTGCATATTTGGTATGTGTGGAACTAATTGACCACTTGTAAACATAGATTCTTGTATGTTAATGAGGATTGTGGTATGCCTATTGGTGATCAGAAGTTCAAATTTCTGTATTACTTGTGTGGGCATTCATCTTAATGTATATTCGGGATCAATTCTCATCTGTAGCTTCTCCTTACTTCTTGTGCACAGTTTACTTAACTATGTTCACCCTTGATTATTTTAGATTACAAGCCACTGTGGGATCCTTTTGTTCCCCCTCATATTGAAATGAGAGCACTGTAAAGTTCTCGTTAATTTCTCTTATTGCTCAAAGAATTTCTACAGGACTTTGTGCAATAGAGTGCCTCTTTGGTCTCTAGTAAGAAGCTAGAATCCTTGAAAAACTCAAGAATTCCATGCTTTAAGAGGCTAAAACTTCCCCTGAATAAAACATTCATAAGCAGGAAAAATTGAGCTCCATCATGATGTCATTTGATTGTTGCTTTCTTCGTCCATGATGTCCTTATCCGCTTCTCTAAAAAATTGAAAAATATAATTTAAAAACATATTTTTGAGTGGTGGTGATGTAAAATGGTGCTCTGTTCTAATGTGGCACCTTTTCTTCTCTGGAGGGTAAGTCAGTCTAAAGATATATGTATGGGGTCACTGTTTTAAGATATTTACAGGCTCACTATATTTTCTCTCTGCTCTATGGGTCCCGATACTTTTTAGCATCTACAGCTGCAAATAAAATGCAGCATTATTGGTATATGCTATACAAAAATCTTGAAAATGTAGGGTGCAACTGAAATTGCCTCTGTACATACTAGGAAGCATGTTATGATATGCTTAAAGATTTTATTTTGTTTTATTTTTCCTTTTTTGTCCCGACATCAATGCTAGGGCTATGAAGCCATACAAGAATTTACCAAGAGGTTTGGAGGAACTAACTTTCTTTGATGTTAAGAAATGTTGAAACCAAATTAGTGAGCATGTGGCAATATGGGATAAATAATTATAATGTATTCCCTCCTATGTTTCTCTTGTCCATTTGATCACATCTCATTCTGAAGAATATAAGCTAGGAGATGAACCACTACCAAACTAATGCGAAGGAAATATTTATCCAGTTATAATGCTACGACAGAGAGGACAAGGTCTTCTCTGTAAGCATGATGGAAAATGGGATCTTGTGCTTGGAATGCTTCATGTACTTGGCTGTTCGAGGGCACTCCTAGATGAATTTTACATTCCTATAGTCCCTAGATTGTCAATTTATCCATTTCATCTTCTCTATTATTACTCCCTGCATTGAGGTTAAAGAGGTGGTAATTGATTCCATTTCATGTCGACATTATCTTTCTGCTGCAGCTGAAATGGTTAGAAGACAAGCATTATTTCCTGGCGACTCTGAATTGCAACAGCTACTTCACATTTTCAAGTTATGGAACTTCTATTTTAATTTAAATCTTTAAGCTCATCCAATTACATTTTGCATACCTGGTTCTGATTTAGTTTAGTGGCTTGAAGGTTGCTTGGTACCCCAAGTGAGGAGAATTGGCCTGGGGTAACCTCTCTGAGGGATTGGCATGAATATCCGCAATGGAAGTCCCAGGACTTGGCCCGTGCAGTTCCTAATCTGGATCCTGATGGTGTTGACGTTCTATCGGTAATGTAGTCTGAGAATTCTTGTATCTTATGATTCAAGCAGATGCAGTTCATCACTGTCTCACAGTCTACCATACGTTATGCAGAAAATGCTTCAGTGTGATCCAGTAAACAGGATTTCAGCTAAGGCTGCAATGGAGCATCCCTACTTTAACAGTCTTGACAAGTCACAGTTCTGAGGATAGAACATGGAACTTAACCAACACCCTTGCTCTTCTTCACCTCTTCCCTTTGTTGTGCTAGCCACAGCATTTATCAGTGCTGTATGTTTGTAACATGATTTGTGCCCTTTTGTTGCAGCTGCTGCTGCTGCAAATAATCGTTTCTGTTGTCATATGTATTTTTGAGCTAACGGTTTTGCTCCCATAATCAATTACATTTGGTGTTCCTCTATCATTTGGATCATTTCTGTTTGGGTGCCTCATTTGTTAAAAACAAGTGAGAACTTGTAACTGTAGATGAACAAGAAGCTGTTCCCACAGAACATTAAGCGGAGCCTTCTTTATGCTGTGCCAAGAGCTTTCTAGAGTTCTTCTCATATTCTTTTCAACATGCTTCTTATATTCTAATCGGTGGTTTTAATTATTCAAATGGATTGCTGCAAGTGTTTATTATTCAATTCTTTAAAGTTAGGACATCAACAAAAATCACTACTTCCAATGTATATCTGCCTGCTTTGCAGAATGGTGCTTTTACTAAGATTAATAACCTCACAATCTTCATGGCATTACAGCGTCTCACCTCTTCTTTGATGTTCACTCTAGAAACTTTCTCCCTTTCATAGGATCTTGCTTTATAGAGGAGCTCTCAGCTTTCTTCCACATCTCTGCTAGAAGTTTGACTTTACCAATCTCTATTAATTCCATATACCTGCAGTCAAAAGCCAATGATTTTACTTTTTGGCCTTTAAGTTCACCGAGCATGTATCTTTTGGCCAACTAAATTCCTCAGGATGGCAATCTGTCTGGATGATTGACCCGATTTGGTAGTGATAAATGGGATGCCAAAAGGATGAGCAATGGACATGCAGCTTGGTGTAACAAGTAGAGCTCATTGGTTCAGATGTGAACTCGGGTGAGCCATTGTTTTTGTTGAGCAGTATTGGCAATCTGTTCTTTAGGGTAGTCGGTCCATATGCTGGTGGTCGGTCTTGTGACAGTGTGGTCATTTCTCAGATATGATGCCAATGCAGTCCAAACAAGAAGGCCGGGTCCCTTGACATTGTTATTGCCAGATGATGGGTCCATGGATGGCTCTCGCGATTGGGGAAGTGGGTTTAGTGAGCTCCCCATTTTCCATTAGATCCCAATTAGGCACTGTGACAGAAAACTAGAACTTGGTCGAAAATGAGTGTTGCCATATCTGAGAGCCTTTTTTTTTTTTTGGCATCCTGACAAGAAACACCATGTCAAAAATGCTTCAAACTATTAAGCAAACAAAGCAGGGTGGAAATTTGTCCGGCCCAACAAATGGGCTTGGGCTCGCAAAATTGTGCGTCGGCATGGCCTGATGTACAATATGTCTACTTAATGGATTGGGTTTGGGTTTGAGTTTGGTCTTATTACCTTACTTTTCGGGATTTACTTATTACTTCGACCAAAGAAATGTCTATTTTATATATATATATATATATATATATATATATATATATATATATATATATATATATATATATATATAGTTGCGCAAAGTCATAAAGATAATTAAATTTGACAATAAACTATTTTGTTATCATGTAAAGTCTAGGTGGAATGACTTGCATAAAAAAAAGAAGAAAGAAAACAAAGGGGAGCAGCTATGTTATCTCAAAAAAATGACAATTATAAGTTCCAAACTAGCTTGGTAGCTAAAATTAATACTTGGATAGGATGAAAACCTACATGTATGGAAAACATATTAGCAATCATTGTTGTTATCTATATCTGAATTGATAAAAATATATGATACTTGTATCTGCATCCATGAAATTCAAATGTGGACGACCTTGTCTATACTCGTATTTGTTAAATCAACAAAGCTAAAACATGGATGTTGGTGTTTCTTGTTCCTACTTGAATGAAAATCCATATTCATCCCTACGGATGCTATCGATACTATCTAATTGCATCCCTATAAGATAAAGAATAATGTAGTAATCCATTATCTTCCAGCAGGTGATTTTGAGTAGTGTGAGTTCACGATCCAATCATTGTCATAATTTACTCCTTTTGTCTGTACCTTTAAGGCTATTTCTTCTCCTTCAGAGATCGTCCTCATAAAGGCCTGTGAGACCCAATCTTCTTCCGCAAAATTTCTTGCTTGCTAACGAAGGAGCATGAAATGGTTTCGATGGAGGTGCAGGAAAGAGTTGAGAGCAATTAAGTAGGTAAAGTGGTAAAATTTTACAGCTTGCATAAAGATCAATCATTTTGTGCCATTAAAAAAAAATATATTACAAATAGAGTTGACTACTTTGCAAGAGACAAAAACCAACATAGGCCTATGAAGATTGAATACACTGCATGTCAGGCTTTTTTGGAGGAAAAAAATCGCATGTCTTCAATCAATGAAATGGAAACCTGACAAGACAAAGACAAAAGAAAAAGCCTTGAAGTCCATCTTCAATTGATTCTTCAACGAAGCTCCACAGAGAAATGATGGCACAACGGTAGGATAAGATACCTTGCTATCCATCATCGTATGTAATATCAAGATAGCCTTCCTTGTGTTAAACCCAATCGTAAGATTCATAACTCAAGCCATCTAAACTACAAAGTGAAATGTCTTTTAAACCTAACTCGAACCCGAAGGAGTGTGTCACGGAGTGGGATCATGGCATGGATCCCATTAGTCAAGAAGTGGTGTAAGTTGGGGGAGTTAAAAAATTAGTATTCAACCACAAAAGATGTAAAATGTCTTCTCCGGAGCATTTGATAAAATTTGAATGATACAGAGGGTATTAACATGACTCTTATACAAAGATAACATGGTGCACATCAGAAAGTTGATGTTATGAACAAGACATCAGACGTAGTTTAAGACGTCTGGGAAGTAATCCAGACGTCTGACCAAACATCTGGAACCCTTTCCAGACTTCTGGTATTAAACTTTTTCGACGTACGGGTTCGCGTCTGCGTCCGGGAAGTAATCCAGACGTCTAGCCAAACATCTGGAACCCTTTCCAGACTTCTGGTATTAAACTTTTTCGACGTACGGGTTCGCGTCTGCGCGCGCAGACTGAACCCGCCACCTTCGTTCTTTTTTCTCTCCCTCCCTGCAGACGACGTCGCTTCTTTTCTCTCTCTCCCCGCGCTGCCTTAAAATAGCACCTCCCTCTCCCTCACCCTCACTCCACCGCCTTCTTCTTTTTCTCCCCTCCAGCGAGAGCGCGAGCGAGCGAGTGCGGCAGCAGCGGCTGCTGCGAGCGTGCAGGAAGGAGTTGTTGCGGGAGGAGGAAGAAAGCTCGACCGTGAGGGTGCGAGCTTGCCGGGGCTGCTAGAGCTTGCTGGCAGGAGAGCAGCGAGCGTGGGGTGTCGCGGAGGGGGTGCTGCAGCTCGGGCAGCAGGCGGACACGGCGTAGCACAGCCATGCGTCGCGGGAGGAGAGCGAAAAGGGTCCTGATTCTGGGAAAATTTCCCAGAATCAGACGTCTGTACTTACGTCCAGACGACGCATAAGACGTCTGGAGGAAGATCCAGACGTCTGATAGGTATAATATTTTCCTACCTTCTTTTTACGTGTGTACGGCCATGTAGCCGTCCGCCGCGTTCCTCTACTCCTCTTCGTGATGAGACCGGGTGTGTGTTTGCGCAGGTGTTGTTCGGGAGGGCGCGAGGGCTCGCCATCCCACACGGATCAGACGTCTGGCCACAGTACCAGACGACGGAGAGGACCTCCAGACGTCCGGGGTGACAATCGGACATCTGGAAACCAAGACCAGACGATCTAGCGGGCTTCTGGACGTCTGAAGGATTCCGCAGACCGAGGTATGACATGATCGACCTTTTAAGACGTCTGGAAAAAGTTCCAGACGTCTGATTTTGGGCAAACTAGTCATTTTTGACTCATTTAGGGTCCGTTCAGAGTCCGTTTTCCGCATTTTAAGTTGCGTTCTTCCCAGATTTATTTCCTCTACCTGTTTACAGTAATTGTATACTGTTATGAGAAACTCCTTGTGTTGATCCTTGTGTCAGGTCCCCGTTCCGTTGCGGCTCTGGGGGTTGCGGAGGCACCCAGGATTGCCGACCACGCCCCCAGTACTCCCGATTTCGTAGGTAGAGTGGCCCTTTAATTTATTTAACAAAATTTGTACAATTATGAAACAATTAATAGAATCTAGGGCATTGCATGAACCCTAAGACTGAGAAATTAGATTAAATGATAGATCCTAGGGTATTGCATGAATCCTAAGACTGGAAAACTAGATTGAATGATAGATCCTAGGGTATTGCATGAATCTTAGGACTGAAAAAATAGATTGAATGATAGATCTTAGGGTACGGCATGAATCCTAAGACTGGAAAACTAGTTGAATACATAAACATTGCAGTCTTAGAAAAGTAGAAAGGAAATGATAATTGCCTGTAAATTGGTTAACAACTGCCTGTTATGAATGAATAAATACGATTGAGAACATGGGTTATATGAATATAAAGCTGGAACGGTGAAACCTAAATTGGCTGAGTTAAAAGAGTATGAACCCTACGGGGAATTAAGAGTAGAACTCCTGGAAAGGGAATGGAATAGAATTGGGGAGGTGAGCTGGCCCTTGAGTACAGAGTACCAAGGAGAGCGACTGTCCCCCTGTTTAGTGCAGAGCGAAGCTAGCCGCCCCAGGGACCCGGGGTTAGGTCTGGCCACTTTGTACTGACTTTTGGCCCTCGTGTACACAGTACCGAGGAGAGCTACTAATGGCAGAGCTTTGTCGACTGAACCGTGGCTAGTCTTTGTTTGTTTTAGTGTTTATTACAGTAATGTCGTTGTGGTATAGATAAAATAGCTACTGTTTGTCGTCATCGCCACCATTACAATTTTACTCAGAAATATTTTTCCCGAGGTCGAACTCAGGGAGCTACTGGAATTCTAGAAGTACAATGTTTCTTTATTACAAAAATAAAAGAGAGAGAGAGAGAGGGAGAAGTAGATTTCTGTTTCTTGGCTTTTTCTTCTTCTCTTCTCTCTCTTTGCTTGTCTTCCTTTTCTCTTCTTTCTCTTCTCTTCTTCACAGTTCTTGATCTTCTTCAGTTCTTCTTCTTCTCTTCTTTCTCTTCTCTTCTTCACAGTTCTTGATCTTCTTCAGTTCTTCTTCTCTTCTTTCAGCTGCGGAACCATTTCTTTTCTTTTTCTTCTTCTTTGCTTTGTCTGCAGAGCTTCATCTGTCGTCTAATTCCTCAGTCAGACGGCTTAAATGGTGTTTGCTACAGTGCTTCCCCATTCTTCCTTTGTTGCTTCTCCTTCTTCTTCTTTGTCTTCTTCTTTGGTCTTCTTCCTGCGGTCTTCTTCTTCTTCTTCTTCTTCTTTGGTCTTCTTCCTGCGATCTTCTTCTTCCTTGGCCTTCTTCCTACGCACCCTGTCCCTGCACAAACCACAGCAAAACCTAACCCTTCCCTCTACCCGCGCGTCTCTCTCTCTCTCTCTATAAACCGCTCATAGGAAGCTCTCCCAGAGCCGGGTTATCGGGTCGGGTAGCGCACTCGGGACCAAGCGTACCGGCATGTATGGTACGCGAGGAGTGCGCAGGTGGTGTCGGGTTGGGTCCGCCGGATCCGCGTGGTGAGCTCGCGGACCAGGCGGGTGAGTTTGTGCGGGACCTCACCCCAGGTGTCTCGAGGCAATTAAGAGAAAATGCAAAATCAATTTAGCGCGGCGCGGCGTTTCGAAATCCCACGATGTGGGACTAAATTCTGCCCCTTGCTCGCGCGCACCCACAGGAGAGCCACGACCTGGCCTCATCAGCTACGTCCTCGCCTCTCTTCGCGGACCTGCTCACTGCCTTCGCCCAAGCCCTTGCCGTTTGCCTCAGCGGGGATCCTGCTGCTGCAGGGCCTGGAGCTCGCGTGGAGGCTCCTTCAGTCGTCGTCAATGGCGGCTAAGGCTTTGACCCTGTCAGACAGAAACACGACCTTTCGTCCTAATCAGACTACAGGGTGACCTTCGCCGTGGCAAGGCGAAGGTGATGCAAGGTGTAGCAGGTTGTGGGGCAGTGTTTGGTGGCAGGGCTAGGTCGGACAGCGACCGGAAAAATGGGTCTGATCGGGGGAGTGTTGTGGGGGTGAGGAGTGGCAGTGAAGGGGCGAGGGGTGTTGGGTGAGGTGAGGCGGAGCTTTTGTGGTAGGTGGCGAGTTGTGTGGAGTGGTGGATTGACGAGGGCAATCTTGCCAGAGAGTGGTCGGAGATGGAGAAGGTGAGGGCGATCAGGCACGGTCGAGGGGTAGTTGAACAAATTGAGTTGGGGAAAAGAAAGATGGGAGTCGTGCCGACTGTCGCCGGAGAAGAAATACCCAGAGAGGGAGGGCGGCGGCGAGGAAGAGAGCCGGAGGGCGCGCGCTGGGTACGGCGCGACGTGGGAAGAGCAGGCGAAGGTGGCTCTGCTGCTGGTATTGCAGCAGAGCAACGAGACGGATGAGGAGGAACCGCCGGAGCTGGTGGGTTTCTGCTGGAGTGGGGAGAGTGGAATGGGAGGGGTTTTCTCCGTCAGGACCGAGCTACCAGAGTCGGCTGGCGACGCTGGTCCTTATAAAGGCGGTGGCGGAGGGGTGGGCGCAGGGAGGCGACGTGCCTCCCTTGCTGGAGAATGGTCGGAATTGAGACCCATACCTTCCGCGCATTCGCACGGAAGGTGTGGGCGAGGACAAGAGGTATGGCTGTGTCCCTACGACAGCAAACGTCGCAAGGAACACCCAGTTCAAATTGCAGGTCACCTCCCTCACCCTGCGCGGCGCCATGCTCCGCGCAAAGTCGCCGAAGCATGGCGCTGCTCAGAGACTTGCAGGAGGGACCTGTATGCAAAGAACGACGAAGAACCTAGGGGCCAAAATGCATGGGTTTCGAAAGTTGAGGGTCAAAAAGTAATAGATGAGGACAAAATTGCAAAGTCGGTCAAGAAGGTCTCTTCTTAGGCTCAAGTTTTTATGCATTACTAAATGGGACCTAAGGATTCTAATGGTGAATTTTATTTCTAGGTCAGACCTTGTTTGACTGGCCAATTTACGTAAAAACTCAAATTAAATCATTAATTGGGCATGGTTCTCAATGTAGGTCAAAATGGGCTTCCAAGGCAAAATTGAAGGTTCTAAATCCTAGAGATTATTTTTATATGAATTTTAGAGGATTTAGTTGATTTTTACCCTACCTCGAACCTCGTGAATTGAAGTGGATTTGTTTTAGGGTTACAGAATGTCATTTAATTCCATGGAGTTGCATAGCCCTTGTTGGATCAGATCATCCCAGTTTCCTTCTTATTAGGTTAGTTTGACCTATGTTTGGACCTTGAGTTACCCTGTTTACTGATTGTGTTGGTGAAATTGCATTTTTGCCCCTTATGACTTGTTTTCATGTTAAACTCAGAATTCTCTGAGTCAAGCCTTTCTTTGAGTTGTGTTGGAGCTTTTTCTCGCATATTTAGGTTAGATTGTGCTAGTTAGGGTTCATGATGAGGTTCTCATCAGCTACTAGTGTAGGGAGAGCACTAGCTACCCCATGGGTCCCGGGGTTCTGCTAGCTCTCCTACACCGACTTGTTAGGCCCAGTGGGCAAACCAGGGTAGTCAGGCGATGATGCGCGGACTGTGGAGGGGCAAGACCCTTGTTTGGTTACTGTGGACGGGCTAGACCCTTGTTACTGAGAGGGCTTTGCCCTATACTGGTTCCGTGCTGTGCTTTGGGTGCACCCGTTAACGGAAACGACTGACCGCGTGCCAGTGCGGGGTAGCTACCCGTGCATTTATCGCGCGTACCGTAGTCACCGTTACGTCTGTCAGCGACCTTGGGGTGGTTGACTGAGAGTAGGACCACCACGGGGGACTCTCCCGGCCAAGAGAGCACCACGTGTTACTTCTACTTTTCGGAAAAGACTGCATTCAAGATCGTTCCTACGAGGAATATTCAAGATCAAGAGAAGGATCTGAGAAATAATCAATAGTGAATAAATGGAAAAATATAAAGAAAGAAAGTAAAAATATAACAACTACTGTACAGTCTACTGTTTCTTTTAACTTTTAGTTGCCACTCTACTCAGCGTTTCGCTGATGTGTCACCCTTGTTACCTTTTCAGGACTAGGTGTTGAGCAGCCAGAGTCAACGGCTGCAGAGGGCGCTGGGCCTAGTAGAGCCCAGTAGTGTTACCTGTAGTACCTACTATACTTTTCTTTCCGCTGTAGTAAGTAGTTTTCTGTTACTTCTTGTACTCTCTTTATTGAAAGCTTCATGTTATGTACATGTTTATTTCTTTACTGTTGTGGTGGTGTATACTGTAGTATTTCCTTTCTTTATTGCTGTATTTTGTTACTGCTAGTTATATACATGGTGAATGTGGTTTATTTTACTGCTCTCTTGCTTACTTTCTCGTTGGACGACTGGGTCTTGGGAGCAGTCGAGTCGGTCCGATTCTCGTGTCTCGTAGGGACTCGGGAATCGAGTTGTTACAAGATTGTATCAGAGCAAGGTCGTCCCGAGAAGTGAACCAACTGACTGAAAAATAACCAATTCACGTGTCTGTAACTAGAGTAGCCACCACAACGTTTCTTTTGACATTAGCTCTTAGACTTTTTCGTTAGATATCGTTCCATATTGATGTGTTTCCGTTCTGTTTTCACGTCTCCTTGCAGGAGATGCCTCGTCGCGGGACTAGCGAGGCAGGCCGTGGGCACGGCCGAGGACGAGGTCGGCGAGGTGGGCGTGTTGTGGTCGACGTCTCAGTGGACCAGCCACTGCTCCCAGCCATTCAGGCCTAGGACCTCGCCCAGCTGATACGGGACATAGTGCGAGAGGAGCTCCACCCACCGTCCCGAGTGCCTCTCCCTGGGGCTGCGGAGGGGGAGTCCTCTGAGGGACCACGCGATGGACGCGGCGCTGAACACGGGGGAGGGGATGGGCCGCCACCGCCCCCGCCTTCCTTCGACACTTCTGTGCACGAGGCTTCCTTACTTGGAGGTGCACCAGCATCTCCACTGCAGTGCCATTTCGAGCTTTTCGGGCAGTTCCGGAAGTTGAAGCCCCCCTCCTTCAAGGGGGATGAGGACCCGACCGAGGCAGAGGATTGGCTCGAGCAGATCGAGAAGGTTTTCGACACCCTTCGCCCCCCGGTGGAGTGCCGCGTGGCCTTTGCCACGTACCAGCTGGAGAGTGCGGCACACAGGTGGTGGAGGGCGGTCAGGGGACAAGAGAGGGACGAGCCGACCTGGGATCGGTTCATCACCCTCTTCTGCGAGCAGTACTTTCCCCATACGTGGCAGGACCAGAGGAGGCGGGAGTTCCACACTCTCCGCCAGGGGACGATGACTGTGAGAGCGTATCGCACACGTTTTCTGGAGCTGTCCTACTTCGCCGCGACAACAATAGCCACTGAGGAGGAGCGCCTTTGGAGGTTCACCGTGGGGCTCCGTCCTGTGATTTGGGGATATGTCAAACCCATGAAGCTGCCTACATTCTCGAGGGTGGTGGAGGCAGCTTTGACCTACGAGGAGACCAACCCGTCCGCGTGAGATACTGACAACGGGCGGAAGAGGACCTACCACCCAGACTTTTCATAGGGCCGGTGAGAGAGGAGACACGTGGTGCCCGTAGGAAAGCCGTCACGTTTTGTAGGGCCATTAGTGGCCTTTGGGGGCCCTCAACAGGGGCCAGTTGCCAGCACCGGACCCCCTCCTAGCCGACTGCAGGGACCCACTGAGGGCGGGAGTCGGGTTCCCCTCTATTACCAGTGTTGCTAGCTAGGCCACATCAGGAGGGACTGCCTGTCTAGGGCAGGAGGTCGGCAGATACTTCCTGCGTCGAGTACTGGAGGGCGAGCAGGAGGCCGCGGTTCTCAGGCGCGAGGAGGAGGACAGCAGTCACGAGGAGGGTACCGGCCAGCAACTACCTGTCCGACGTAGAGCGTGGCTGCTTCGTTCGCACCTAGGGCTGAGGGGCGTATCAATGCCCTGACACACAGGGATGCTAGAGCTTTGGGATCAGTGGTGGCAGGTATGGTTTCAGTTTCCGGTAGACTCGTTTGTCGCAGCCAGTTTCGCAGTTAGTTTGGGCCAGGATTATATGCTGTTAGAGGATCCGTTCGTGATCAGAGGTCCGAGTGGTCAGCTGTTTGTAGCTGAGGAGGTGTACACGGGTTGTGAGGTCAGTATTGGGGGACATAGCCTTCCCACTGACCTGATTATGATACCGATGGAGGACTTTGGCATAATTCTAGGGATGGACTGGCTGTCCACGTACCACGCTTTGGTGGACTGTTTTGAGAGGAAGATCGTCTTCTCCATACCGGAGTTGCCTTCTTTCGAGTTCCACGGTCAGCCAGTGGACGGAGGCTTCAGGTGCATTTCTGCACTTCGGGCGGTGAGACTTTTGAGCCAGGGGTGTGAGGGCTTACTAGCTTGTGTGGTGGCAGAGCCCAACCCTGTGGCAGACTTCCAGAGTTTCCTGGTGGTCAAAGAGTACCCCGACGTGTTCCCAGACGAGTTGCCAGGACTACCGCCCGAGCGTGAGATCGAGTTTGAGATCTCACTAGTACTAGGGACCAGCCCCATCTCCACCGCACCATATAGGATGGCACCACTTGAGCTGCGAGAGCTCAAATCCTAGTTGCAGGATCTTTTGAAAAAGGGCTTTGTGAGGCCCAGTGCGTCTCCCTGGGGAGCCCCGGTACTGTTTGTAAAGAAGAAGGATGGTACCCTATGCCTTTGTGTGGACTACCGACAGCTGAATAGGGTCACCATCAAGAAAAGATATCCGCTGCCGAGGATCGACGACTTGTTTGACCAGCTGCGAGGTGCCACGGTATTCTCCAAGATTGACTTGAGGTCTGGATACCACCAGTTGAGGATCAGGGAGGCAGACGTCTCCAAGACAGCTTTTCGCACCCGGTACGGACACTACGAGTTTTTGGTCATGCCGTTTGAGCTGACCAATGCCCCCGCTGCTTTCATGGACCTGATGAACCGGGTGTTTAGACCATACTTGGACCAGTTCGTGGTGGTATTCATTGATGATGTACTCATCTATTCTCGGGATCAGACGCAGCACGAACAACACTTGCGGATGGTTCTGGACACACTGAGACGACGTAGGCTATACGCCAAATACAGCTTACCACCCCCAGACGGACGGACAGTCTGAGCGCACGATACAAATACTTGAGGGCCTTTTGCGTGCCTGTGTACTAGACTGGAGGGGCTTTTGGGAGGAGCACTTGTCCCTGGCGGAGTTTGCATACAACAACAGTTATCACTCAAGCATCGGCTTGGCACCCTACGAGGCTCTGTACGGACGGAGATGTACGGCACCCTTGAGTTGGGTTGAGGTGGGGACCAAGTGGGAGGTTGGCCCCAGGCTGATCCGGCAGAGTCGGAGGTAGTCGAGCAGATGCACAGGCGACTTCGCACAGTCAGGAGCAGGCAGAAGAGCTACGCAGATCGGAGATGCAGAGAGGTGCAGTTTGAGGTTGGGGACCACGTCTTCCTTCGTGTTTCGCCCATGAAGGGCCTGCAGCGGTTTGGGGTGAGGGGGAAGCTCGCGTTGAGATTCGTGGGGCCCTTTGAGGTCCTGGAGCGGGTTGGACCCGTTGCTTACAAACTTGCCCTCCCCCCTCAACTTTCTGGTGTGCACGACGTGTTCCACGTGTCCAACCTCAGGAAGTACGTCGCCGATCCCAGTCACGTCCTGAGTCACGAGAGTGTCAAGGTGAGTGACGACCTGACCTCCCATGAGCGGCCAGTGCAGATTCTTGACAGAGCTGTCCGCAGTCTGAGACGAAAGCAAGTACCCCTGGTGAAGGTTTTGTGGAGGAGCCAGCGGTACGAGGAGGCTACCTGGGAGCCTGAGGCGGCGATGCGGGAGCAGTACCCGGAGCTTTTCACGGGTACGTCTTTTCGGATCAGCTTCGGTCCTCTTTGAGTTTGTTATGTATATATTATTCTTTCCCATACCCTAGTTAGCGCAAGTTTCGGGGGCGAAACTTCCTTTGAGTTTGTTATATTATTACGAATAGGGCATCAGACATAGTTTAAGACGTCTGGGAAGTAACCCAGACGTCTGGTATTAAATTTTTTCAGTGTACGGGTTCGCATCTGCGTGCGTGCACGCGCAGACTGAACTCGCCGCCTTCGTTCTTCTCTTTTCTCTCCCTCCCTATAGACGACGCCGCTTCTTTTCTCTCTCTCCCCGCGCTGCCTTCAAATAGTACCTCCCTCTCCTTCACCCTCACTCCACCACCTTCTTCTTCTTCTCCCTGCCAACGAGAGCACGAGTGAGCGAGTGAGCGAGTGCGGCAGCAGCAGCTGCTGCGAGCGTGGGGAAGGAGTTGTTGTGGGAGGAGGAAGAAAGCTTGGCCGTGAGGGTGTGAGCTTGTCGGGGCAGCTAGAGCTGGCCGGCGGGAGAGCAGCGAGCGTGGGGTGTCCCGGATGGGCTGCTGCAGCTCGGGCAGCAGGCGGACATGGCGCGGCGCGGCTGTGCGTTGCGGGCGAAGAGGGAAAAGGGTCCTGATTCTGGGAAAATTTCCCAGAATCAGACGTTTGTACTTACGTCTAGACGATGCATAAGACTTCTGACAGGTACAATATTTTCCTACCTTATTCTTTTTACGCGTATATGGCCATGCAGCCGTCCGCCGCGTTCCTCTACGCCTCTTCGTGATGAGAGCGGGTGTGTGTGTACGCAAGTGTTGTTCGGGAAGGCGCGAGGGCTTGCCATCCCACACGGATCAGACGTCTGGCCACAGTACCAGAGGACGGAGAAGACCTCCAGACATCCGGGGTGACAATCGGACGTATGGAAACCAAGACCAGATGATCTAGTGGGCTTCTGGTCATCTGAAGGACTGCACAGACCAAGGTATGACATGATCGACCTTTTAAGACGTCTGGAAGAAGTTCCAGACGTCTGATTTTGGACAGACTTGTCGTTTTTGACCCGTTTAGGGTCCGTTCGGAGTCCGTTTTCCGCGTTTCAAGTTGCGTTCTTTCCAGATTTATTTCCTCTACCTGTTTACAGTAATTGTATACTGTTCTGAGAAACTCCTTGTGTTGATCCTTGTGTCAGGTCCCCGTTCCGTTGCGACTCTGGGGGTTGCGGAGGTGCGCGGGATTGCCGACCACGCCCCCAGTACTCCCGGTTTCGCGGGTAGAGTGGCCCTTTAATTTATTTAACAAAATTTGTACAATTATGAAATAATTAATAGAGTCTAGGGCATTGCATAAACCCTAGGACTGAGAAATTAGATTGAATGATAGATCCTAGGGTATTGCATGAATTCTAGGACTGGAAAACTAGATTGAATGATAGATCTTAGGGTATTGCATGAATCTTAGGACTGGAAAACTAGATTGAATGATAGATCGTAGGGTACGGCATGAATCCTAGGACTGGAAAACTAGTTGAATACATAAACATTGCAGTCTTGGAAAAGTAGAAAGGAAATGATAACTGCCTGTAAATTGGTTAACAGTTGCCTGTTATGAATGAATAAATACAATTGAGAATATGGGTTATATGAATATAAAGCTGGAACGGTGAAACCTAAATTGGCTGAGTTAAAAGAGCATGAACCCTACGGGGAATTAGGAGTAAAACTCCTGGAAATGGAATGGAATAGAATTGGGGAGGTGAGCTGGCCCTTGAGTACGGAGTACCAAGGAGAGCGACTGTCCCCCTATTTAGTGCAGAACGGAGCTAGCCGCCCCAGGGACCCGGGGTTAAGTCTGGCCACTTTGTACCGACTTTTGGCCCTCGTGTACACAGTACCGAGGAGAGCTACTAGTGTAGGGAGAGCACTAGCTACCCCACGGGCCCCGGGGTTCTGCTAGCTCTCCTACACCGACTTGTTAGGCCCACTGGGTAAACCAGGGTAGTCAGGCGAGGGTGCGCGGACTGTGGAGGGGCAAGACCCCTGTTATTGCGAGGGCTCTGCCCTATACTGGTTTCGTGCTGTGCTTTGGGCGCACCCGTTAACGGAAACGACTGATCGCGTACCAGTGCGGGGTAGCTACCCGTGCGTTTATCGTGCGTGCCGTAGTCACCGTTACATCTGTCAGCGACCTTGGGGTGGTTGACTGAGAGTAGAACCACCACGGGGAACTCTCCCTGCCAAGAGAGCACCACGTGTTACTTCTACTTTTCGGAAAAGACTGCATTCAAGATCATTCCTAGGATGAACATTCAAGATCAAGAGAAGGATCTGAGAAATAATCAATAGTGAATAAATGGAAAAATATAAAGAAAGTAAAATTATAACAGCTACTGTACAGTCTACTGTTTCTTTTAACTTTTAGTTGCCACTCTACTCAGTGTTTCGCTAACGTATCACCCTTGTTACCTTTTCAGGTCAGCGGTTGCAGAGGACGCTGAGCCTAGTAGAGCCCAGTAGTGTTACCTGTAGTACCTACTGTACTTTTCTTTCCGCTGTAGTGAGTAGTTTTCTGTTACTCCTTGTACTCTCTTTATTGTAAGCTTCATGTTATGTACATGTTTATTTCTCTACTGTTGTGGTGGTGTATACTGTAGTATTTTCTTTCTTTACTGCTGTATTTTGTTACTGCTAGTTATATGCATGGTGAATGTGGTTTATTTTACTGCTCTCTTGCTTACTTTCTCGTTGGACGACTGGGTCTTGGGAGCAGTTGAGTCGGTCCGATTCTCGTGTCTCATAGGGATTCGGAAATCGGGTCGTTACAGTCGATATGTGATATTTGGATGGTTGGATTACTACATAGAGATTTTTTTTAAAATAAAAATATAAAATAATTAATTAACTTTCTAAATTTTCTATTTTACATCTCAAGCATATGAAAAATCAAATTATAAATATAAAGCTACCTCAACTAGTATAACACAAAGACATATTAATTCTTAATTATTACAAACTACTGAGAATATGAACATAACATCTTGATAAATTAGTTTATTTGAAAATTAGGTAGGTTTATTCATTTTGGATATATTTGAAAATCAACCTTATATTTGGTCGAGTATTCGGATAGTCCGATCAAATAGGATCCACTATTGAATTTCTCATGATATGAGATTCAGACAAAGGGATTGCCTACACATATGTGGCTGCATATGTAGCCTAGGTAGCCAATTTTCTGAACAGTAAAGGACATGCCCACAGGAAAAGTGAGAGAAGAAAAAAAGAACAAAAAGATGTAAAAAAACTTAAAACACAAAGCAACCACAAATCATGTAATACATCAAATGACCACATCACATTAACAAACCTTTATGGGATGTTTGGTACGCGAAATAAACGCTAATTTCACTCCTAATTTCACATTTGGCATTTCTAATTCTAGAATCTCATGGTTCCAGAATTAGAAATATAATTTTAAAATTAGACAATTCCATTCCCTCGATGAAATTATCTAATTTCACCTACTTCTTATTTTCAACTAATTTTTTTTTTATTTCACTAACTTATTCCATCAAATAAACACTTAAAATAAAATAAAATCTCCTTAATTCTTTTGACAAAAAAAAAACTCAACCAAATTCTCCAATAAAATAGATTTCCTTAATTCCTTCCTTCACCATACTTTTAATATTTATTCATCGTAATAATTTCCCATACCAACGAGCACCTCAAGGTTAGCGCTTAAAGGTGCCTATCTTTCTATTTATCTCCTTCCTGTACGACCCAAAGGGATAAGGTCTCCTACTGCTTCGACTACTCTCGAAGCTCCCAACTGCTGCTAGTCTCTTCCTCCTTCCTCCCCATGGAAGCGCTCTCCCTCGCCGTTGGCCCATGCGCGGGGGGTCTCGCGCACCCACACGCCAATCGCGCCTCCGGACCTCTTCTTCTCCCACCCAACTGCTTCCGAAGCAGAGGAGGAGGCGACACTCAGCAGCTCCTTCACGTGGTACCCACAAGCGACAAGCTACACCTGCGCTCCTCTTACGTCCCCAGAGCTGTGGCCGTCGAATCCGACCAGGCGGGCTCGCAGCAGCCTAAGGATGAGGTGATCGGTTAGAAAGTTTGCAACTTTTTGTAGAGTTCCTCTAAATTTTTTCTTGACTTTGAATCGTGGTGCCAGTTCTCTGGAAGTTTGGGAAATTGGGTTTTGGTTTGTTACCATTTTGGTCTTGCGTGGAAGGTTAAAGGTGGGATCTTTGGGTCGTTTTGGGTTGGGGGCTTATTTGGAGTTTATCAAGGAGGATTCTTCCTTGCTTTTGTGACTTGTAAGCAAGCAGAGGGACGCGACCTGGAGTGTGAGGGGTACATGATCTCTATGCTACTGGCTTAAAGTTTGATCACAGATACCTCTCTCTCTCTCTCTCTCTCTCTCTCTCTCTCTCAATGTACCTATATGGGTCTGTTGCGATGGAGTCTATTGTAACACTTCACCAATGATAGTGACAAGAAAAATGCTTTTACTATGGTTGTGGGTATTGCGAGGTCGAAGTAAGGCAACAGCTGAAGGAAGTCCAACTGAGTTTAGGCAGGGGAGTGTTGCGAACACTCAAGTCCAGCCCTTTGCTAAGGGTTATGACATTGTGTTTTTGATACTGTGAGAGCATATGCTATGTTTTATTATTTTATTTTCGGAGTGGATTCCCTCGTAATGTTTCTCTCCTCTCTGTAGAAGAGAGGTTAGGGTTTCTTTTGAATTTAAGAAAATCTTATTTCCTTTCACGGATACAAATCCCAAAAGGATTGTATTCTCAACTGTGGATCGTTGGCAAGTTGAAAAGAATTGTTTCTGAAATGCTAGTCAAACAACATATCTGATGTAGACAAGGCACACGGCACATAAGGAAAATCAGATGTGGAAATAATGAAGAAAAGTGCGATGCGTGCATGATTTAGGAAGAAAAAATAATTCCAGAATGGAGATAGCATTATAATTTGTAGAAAAAAAAAAAAATTCCGAAAAAAGGGGAAAGAAACTACTCAGGATGCCTGCAATTGTCTGTGCAAAGCTCGATGACGAAATTCCTTTTTCAGAGATTTGTGTTAGTGAGCTGGTGGATTTGAGTTGCCTAGTTCTCTTAATGGGATCATCCAATGGATCATGGCTTATAGGGGAACCTGTGGCTTATAAAGGTCAGCTTTCATAAGGGCATGATGAGCAAAATTGTGACAAAAATCAAGAATGGAAATCATATTGCTAAGAGGAAATAATCCTTTTCCAAAAAGAAAAGGAAAAGAATCTGTCTGTGGTGCCCATAACACTTGCTTAGTGATAAAGTGCATGATGTACATCTTCAATCACATTTTAAGATAGTGTGCTGCAACATAGCACTTCAGATGCTTGACTAATGCATTGAATATGCACGAGTCAAGTTGATAAATGGGCTTTTGGTGTAATTTTCCTGGAGTGCCAGTTTTCAGTTTTCTTGTTGACGCTATTGATTGTTTAAGTAAATATGGCAGCGGGAATGACGATCATTGAACCCTTTTGGAGTTTCTCTTAATATACTGATAATTTTGTTTCTTTTGCCTGCCTTCTAGGTGAAACTTCATGCATGTCCTTATTAAATAATCTTAACTTCTTGGAATTAAATATAATGATTATATCTGTTAGTTAAGAAAGAAACATAGCTGACCCATCAATCTGGAGACAACCGAAAACCGAATATTTCTACCAATGAACTCAGCTTTTCTATGTTAAGTGGTTAAGATGCTGGTATTTTATGCTGTAGTTCAGCCCAAAGGCTTGAAGAATCAAGATCTTTGTGGTTCCTAAATCTGCATAGTCACTGTATCAGCTATCTCGGCTCGTATCTGGTGCAAATGTGCATGTTATAATTATGTTGGAACAACTAAGGACCGAATATTTCTACCAATGAACCCAAATTTTCCAGGTTAAGTGGTAAAGATGCTGGTTTTCTATGCTGTAGTTTGGCCCAGAGGCTTGAAGAATCAAGATCTTTATGGTTCCTAAATCTGCATAGTGACTATATATGCTATCTTTAAAAACATGAGGTAGTACTGAGGCGGTTTTACTTCATTAAAGCAAGGCGTAAGTCTCACATTTTGGATAGGAAAAAAGAAAATAATGTAGATGTATACTTGTTAGGTGTTAATAATGAAAAAATAATATAAAAATAGACTTGTGTGTCATTTTACTCTATCACAACATCCAAAGAGTGAAATTAGACAAGTGACATTTAGATAAATAACAAATAGCAAACAATGATAAAAAAAAAAATCAAAAACTAATTGAACAGTGATAATTGCATAATAATTACTAATGCGAATAGTTATCAAAAAGACACTCAAAACATTCAAACCTCACTATAAATGGTAACTATACCACATACAAATATATAAACAATTACCACAAGCACTTCAAATATACAGATATAATGCATAAACAATAACCACACAAAAAAAGGAACCAAATATTATCTTAAATGGTAACTAAATGATTTGTAAATAAGAACAAAAAATAAATAAGAATCACACAGAAAAAATTAAATATACAAAAGAAAAAAAAAACTAATCACTGAGATAAACTTATAAATAAACCAAAAAAATATACTTATATACTTATGTTCAGGAAAATACCAAATGAAAAGAATAAAGTCAAGAGTTGATTACGGGTAGCAAAGCATCTAATAAAGCATAACAATACCACAACAAAGCATATGTAACAAACAAAAATAACTCAACACTATTTGGGTTAGGAAAATAACAATTTAGGATTAGGTGAGAGAGTTGGGGGGTTTAGGGATGGATTTTAGACATTAGAATTGGGTCTCATGATTGTGCAAAGGGATTCTTTATTGAGGCAGCACATCGCCTCCGCCTCAGCACTGCTTTAACCCTGTGGCTATTTCCTTGCACCTTGCCTCAAAGCATGATTTTTAAAACCATGCTTTTATTTGGTGTAAATGTGCATATTATAATTATGTTGCAGGAAATTTCCTTTTTCTTAATAATCACGTAGTAGAATAATGTAAATCTAATTGTCTTGGCCGCTTTTCTAGTGCTCTTTTTTAAAGAAGTTTATTTGTTGTATAGAAGCCATGAAAGGAAAGCCCACTTTTTAGGATTTAATTTGTCCAAGTTTGACTTTCAATAAGGCAGTTCAATACAGAAATGCAATGCCTCAATAAGTTCATCTTGCTTACCCGTGTAATGGGAAGTGCACTGGTTGGAGTGGTATTTGATATATGGGAATCAACAATTATATTGTAGTAAAAGCTTCTTAATACTTTATCTGATTGGAGTTCTTCAGATATGTACTAAGAACCAATTATGTGCTCAGATAAGGGATGTTGTTTGCTCCACCTAGGCATAGTAAGGTGACATGGTGATAGTTGTGCCACCTTGACAAGTCATTCAATTCGTTGGCCGCTCATCCTTGTATACTTGGGATGTAGACGGGTTGGGTTTGCATTTGGTTTGGCTATACCCAAACCCATATCTACTTACAAATCCTCTACTCATACTTTACCTATTTACCTATTGGGTACGTAAATTCAAGCTTCGAAATACCAATTTTGATGTCGTGCTGATGAAATTCTAAGTGTGCATTTCGTGGGCATACCGAGGGCACGTCGTCGGCATGTCGATGCATGCCGACAAAAATAACATAAGTAGTCAAAAAAACCAGCAACAACCTCGGCATGGGTACCTATTTCGTCGGCATGTCGACCATGCCGAGGGCATGTCGATGATATCCCTGTAAATCAACACTTTATCCATGTTGGCATGGCTCTTGCTCGAAAATGGCTTTGCCGACGGCAATTAAAACAATGAGTAAATCCAAACCCATACCCATGCTCACTCCCCCATATCCATTTGGCCATCGGATACTCATTTATCTATAATGGTTTGCAAGAGTCATCTTTATATGAGTCATTTCAAACACAACATATAATTTGCATATAAAAAAAATCAAGAAGTTTGGTTATGTCTACCACATAACAAAGATAACTGTTGCACACCCAAACAAAAAAAGTACTACAAATTTTCCATCACAATATACATTTGTTAAATGAGAGAATGGTATAAAGCATTTTAGACAATATACATAAATAAATAAGTTGGGTAAATGAGTCGAGTACATGGATAAACCCCCAAACCCATACCTGATTTGTAGATCAAAACCCATGCCCATCTAAAAACTAAATGGGTCATACCCACTCAAATCAAGTCAGTTCTGGGTTAGGTTAACCCAAATCACATCCCTATTTTATACCTTTTATGCCTTGAAACGACATGGGATGATCATCATTGTTGATTAAATTTATGGAGTTACTACTTGATCTAACTTAGAAGTTATATTTTCTTGTGATACAGGGGAAGCTGACAACATATCATTTTGTTGTGGCCAATGCCAAGTTCATGCTGGATGAGGAGGAGCACTTCAGGGAACAATTGTATGAGCGAATCCGTCTCTTTAAAGAACGAAACAGGGAGCAGGATTTCTGGTTGGTTGTTGAACCCAAGTTCTTGGACAAGTTCCCAAATCTAACCAAACGGTTGAAAAGGCCAGCATGTGCACTTGTCTCCACTGATGGGAACTGGATCAAGTAAGTAACTTGCTATTACCTTTTAACATCCTTCCGTTAGCAAAATAAGGTTCATTTTTTGCTTTGTCTAAGGGCTTAGTGCTCAATCTATTGATATGAACTTGGTAACATGATTGTTCAAATAATCATAATTAAACTGTAGTTTGAACCTCATTTTATTGATACCTCAAATTTAATTCCTTATATGTGACAACTGTGGACAAATCTCATTTCATTTGGTGTGTGACCTTCAATTCAAGGTTTATGAAGCTGAGGCTTGACAGAGTGTTGATGGAGAACTTTGAGGCCAACAGCCTTGAAGAAGCGCTGGAGTGCAACCCTGTGGACTTGAGTTTTGAGAAGCCTGCAACTTGGACAGCCCCTTATCCTAAATACGAGTTTGGGTGGTGGGAACCATTTTTGCCTCCGAAGGCTTAAGGTACTAGTTTCACTTCTATAATTAGAGAATAAGCAGATGATTTGTAGGCTATGTATTAATATTGTTTTTGTTTTAGTGTTCTCTCTTTGCTTCAGTGGTTTTTGTGCAATATTTCCACTATGAAGAACTTGAGATTACTCAAAGGATTATTCAGTGTGTAGCATATTTGATTTCTGCATTGTCTCTTTGATTTAAACACCACAATTCAATTGCGTGGAAAATAAAATTACATAGAAAATTAATTGCAAGCAATATAGGTAAAGTGTGGTTCTTGGTCCACCACCTGCAGTATCCTTGCGGAACAGGATTTGAGCACCTAAAAGCAACAAAACATGCTGTTGGTAGAAAATTAGTGGATTGCAGTTGTTTCTGGTTCTTTATTATTGCCATGCACAGGAAAGGTCTTCTTCTCTGTCAGGATTTCGCTCGTAATTTTCTCATATGTGCTTGTTGCCTGAGCAAAAAACAACTTGCTTCTCTAACAGGAAACTACTTCCCAGTGTAAATATAAGTGAAGCAGGCACATAGGTGCACTTGTAGGAATGTTTACTACACTGTGAATTTGAATCGGAATTTTTTATTGATCCAGAAATTCTTAGGTGAAACCTGAATTCGTAAATGAAACCATACAGTTTCTTTTCCGTAGAACATGTTTCCTTTAAAGTCAAAAGGGATTACACGGTATTCAGATGTGGGATGCCATGTTAGCTGTGGGACAGAAATGCCACCATGCTTTTCAAAATACTGGATTTGTATGACTTGCAATTTTTGGCGAGCATCTGCCCCCAAACAAACATGTAGAGGCCTTTTTCGTCGCATCTGAAGGCACAATCAAGCCTCTCTGAGCTTTTTCAATTTTTGTTTCTAGATATGCAAATGCCTCTTGTTATGTATTTGCATCCAATTCACAATTAGGCATGCGCTCATCAATATTAAAATTTCAATCTAAGAATTTTCCTCTATGGCATAGAATAAGCATTTAATGAAGAAACTTTTGGAAGATGTCTTTGTCATAGATAAGTCCAAGTATGGTATTTTTGGTGAATCCATTCTTAGAATGAGGTATGTTCTTACACCATATCAGTTTAGGTTGACTACAATAATCTTTATTGGTCTTGGAACTCTTGATCTTATACTCTCTTTATAGATGAACTTTTCAAACCTGCAAGAATGCCTTCAATTTAAGTTAACAATCGGGATGATGATCCTCACGCTCCTGATTTGATCCACATGGTCAGGGTATATGATCCGGGGCTGATTATTTATACAACACTGTTGGAGGAACCTCGTTATTGGCATGGCATGGGTGTTAGAATGCGTGTGAATCACTTAAAAACATATGCTAAACGGGTGCTGGGAAATTGTATGGTTTAGAAATTGCCACACGTCATCAAAGACAGTTGCTTTATCTGATCATCTAGTCGGATTTCTTATCTGTTTGTCGGGCCAGATCTCATATGATCATGTCCATCCTGATAACGAACATTGGTCTTGATCTTCATTGATTCAAATATTTACTCATGGCTTGACCATATATTCACAATAGATATATAATCATCATAGATGTTTGTTAGGTAATTACATAATATATACTAATTCGAATTTCTATATCACTTTCTAAAACTATATCAATTTCTAGAATTAGAAATGAAATCTTCTATATTGATACTAGTCAAGAGTTTATACGTTAATCTAGTCTATATACAAAATAGATATGAATAACTTTCTTAAATCACATGAAATAAAATAAGATAGAATTAACAATTAACCGTAGTGTAATTTTCCATTAACAATTATTCAAAGAGAATCTTACCGTTAGGTCATTTACTCCAATAAACAAGCTGTACATTATGTACAAAATGTCCATTCAATCTCATGTTCCAAGCGTGAATATGCACCATTTGCATAAAGCTTGAGGATATATATAACGTATATATAGCGCATCCTATATATATGTCTAGCCATTCTAGATTGGTATCAAGTATTTTGCAGAGGCAATATGAGGGTGTTCATGCATTTGTATTTTGCAACATGCATCTCATGAAAGATGAGAACATATGCTATTTTAATAGAAAAGAGAGAGGACCTAGTGGAACGTCTTGCCTGAAAGAAAGGGATAGATTAAAGCATGGTGGTACTTCCTGCATGTGTTGCTGTATTGAAGTAAGACCAAATATTTCCAATCCCATGAGTACCGTTTGAGTGCAAGAATCACACTTATCATCCTCGATATAGGAGATTATTCTGTGATCCATTTATCCTGGGTTTTAGATATCAATTCCAGCATAAGCTAATAGAATAAACTCAAACAATTATTCCTTTGCTTTTTCCCCTCCCTAAATGTTACCTCCTCGAGGGTGAAACAGAGAGGTGGAATTATTCAGGGAATATGAATTTGTCTTGAAATTAGACTTTCTTCTTCTTGTTCTTTTTTAAATTTTGGCGGGGGCCGGCGGTGTTGAGGTTATGAGTTAGGTTGAATCAAGAAATTCGTTTAAATAAGAATTTGATTTTAAAGATTAGAAATAATTTACAAGGGTAAAAACCCTAGGCTCCAAAGCTCGATAGGCCTCTTGATCACCTGATAACGAAGAACATGGAAGCAAATTCAAGGATACGTAAAGGAATCCATCCTATGGTACACAAGGACATAAAGATCCTTTCATGGGTGACACCTGATAATTTTCCTCTTTTTTTTCTCTTGTGATTGCATTCTCTCGCTTTTCTCCACCTCCATTCCAACAAATGACCTTTTGTGATTGCGTGTCAGTACAATTTAGAACCCATGAAATTCTAGCCTTGTGAAGGGACATGCGTTGTTAATAATGATAATGTAAAGGCCTTTTTACATGTATTCTTCTTAAAACTTTTGAAAAGACTATGTACTGTCATTTATTTTGTATTTATCTGTATCTCCTTTGTAATTATTAATATACCTTCCTAAACTTCGATTTATTAAATCATATATTATTAAGAAAAGATTGAAGTAAAAATTAAATACATTTATTTTTAACATCACTAATTTTTTCTCTTTTTTATTAATTCAAAAAGTAGGGAAACGTATGTATTAACGTAAAAAGTGACACAGGAAAATATGTGGGTGTTACTTTTGTACTTCGCACGGTATTGAGAATGTAGATTCATTTGATAATTGATATTTAATGTAAAGAAAGAAAAGAACATAAGGTTTATTACGTAATGATTTTTATTATATTCAAAAAAGTCATCACATCACTTTAACTTAAAACGTACCGGTGATAAATAACTTTACATCGGTGATAAATTATTATAAGATGTCTTACACCATTATAATCTCATTTTATATCAATGTAAAATTATTTCAATGATAGTTTTACCTATTCAAAGTAATTTTAAAACGATTTTAACCTATGAGTTTAATATTTAGAGTTTAAGGTTTAGGATTTAGGTTTTATGAAAAGTGATTTCATATATGAAAAGTGATTTTTCACTTTAGGATTTAAGATTTAGGACACTAAAGATTAAACCCTAAATCTCAAGGTAGAAAAATCACTTTTCAAATGTAAAATCACCCGTCATAGATAAAAAAACACTTAGAATTTAATTTTACATTGATGCAATCTTACTTTGCACCTGTACAAAATAAGATTGCATTGCAAAGGAGTTCAAGGTCAGATTGCACCGATGCAAGCTTACTTTACACCCGTGTAAAATTATTTTGAAGATGCAAAGTGATTTTGATAAGATTATACTCATGCAATGTGATTTTACACTAATGTAAAGTAGTTCCGAAGGTGATTTGAGTAATTTACAACCGTACAAAAGTAATTTGTTGTTAGTTTCAACAGTGGTAGACTTCACCATATGTCAGTACTTTTTTACATAAAAAGGAGGAACATAGGTTACGATCACGTTCACACTACTACGTGTCAATTTTTACATTTCTCAACTCACATCCTTTTATTATTTAGTTCCTTCAACTCCCATTCCTCATGGTGGCTACAAAAACCACGATGAGTGTTTAGCTCTACAGCAGCTCCATTGATGGTTGGGCAATTGGCAAGGGAAGGCGGGTGGGGAGAGAGGAGGAAAGGGGTAGGGGTAAGAGAAATAGCATAAAAGAATGTGAATATGTGGCAACAGAGATTGATTCAAGAAATAGCCAAGCAAGTAATTTCTAAACTGAATCAAGGCAGCTGTACCTTCAAAATTGGTTCACCTTACATTTTAAAGATGGATAGTGTGGGATATACATTGGCACAAGCCTCAAATATCACTATTTTCAAGAATATATTTTAAGATCTAGTTTACTTAGAGGATTAGAAAAATAATGTTAAGAAATGTGAAATTAATATTAACCTACAATTATATTTATTTACAAATTAGTGTTAACACCTATATATATTTACTTGAATTTATGTTAAGTTGTAATGTTAACCATTGTGATATTTGCTTAATAATAGTGTTAAGTATATAAAATATAAGATATGTCAAAGATACGAGTGATGTATAATTTTAACACAGATTTAACCAACACCAATTAAAACTAATGTTAGATAAATCTATGTTAGAGTAGGAAAACCTGAGTTAGTAAATTAGGAGTTAAGTAATCAGATAAACAGAAATTAACCTACCAAATAAACTAAGCCTAAAAGAATATGTAGATATACGTACCTCATAGAAGCCATACAGATACAACTTGCAGTTATAAAACTTGTAACATGCATACCAGTGACAATATGGTAAGCTTCCTTCACTCGCGTATCAAGTCCCCGAAGTGGCTAATTTTGTTTTCCCAGCATCGGAAGCCTCCTCTTTCTGTAAAGAATAAATCCACTGCCATTTTCATCCCATCGATATCCTAAAGAACATTAACACTAGGAACTTGGATGTGGAAATCCAGGCATCTGTAAAAGACGATCAGAACAAGCATAAAAGCACGATCCTAGTCTTGCTCTCAGCTTCCATCAATCAGTATTTCTTTTGACTTCTTCCGCCCAATACCATAATCTCATGACAAGATCCTCCCAATGAATGGGAATTTCTTGTCTTGATGACGCACATCTCATTTTTCTCGCGGATATTGGGGGAAGCAATCCTTTTGTCGATTTCTCTATGATTAGATACAGAAGGGAAATAAAAGGTATGGTATCGTGTACTACCACAATAGTTTCAGTCATTCAATCAGCTTTCAGGAAACTTGATCTAACCAAACAGATACACAAAACTTCACTAGACGACTGAATCGCAAGAAAAACATCATGCCACAAGGAACTCCACCAAAGCACTAATTTCTCCCCCAGAATTGAGGCAATTGATGTTAACAAACAAGGAAAAAAGAAAAGAAAGGAATACACTCACACGTGCAACTGCACCAAACAGAGAACAGACAATTTATGTCCCGGGAAAACCAATGATCAACAGACTAACGGATACGGCACTACCTATAGCTGACATTACAAAAACAAGTCACGCTATATGATCTCCATCTCAGGTTATGGAATGTAGATTTCGTCACACCACGCAATTGTCTTGGGCCAAGCTCCTAATCTTTAAAAAAACCTAGAAAAGGAAAACATTTTGGTTAGGACTCAGGACTGCTAATTTAAGATGTTCACAGTCCAAAATTAAAAGCACAGAATCTGATAATAGTGGTAAACAAGTATGAGAACAAAATGACCAAGCATGTTGGATTCAAGCAACCTAAAAGGGCCATCATCATTCTGTATAACAAATTTCTAAGTTCGGTAGAAGGAGCAGGGTTACTGATTGGACATCAATTTCAAGTTCTTGAAAAAGTTCCTGAGGCTCGTCCAGTAGTTCAAAGGCCTGCAGTAGAACTTGTCTTCATGGACATGGTACGGATCAAGCAAATAAGTACCATTTATTATCCTTGTTTAAATTACGCTTGTTGAAGCACCAGCATGCAACCCTGTGTTCATTCTGTTAAGACTGCAACAAACTGGCATGCTCTGAGGATGATTTGCTGGAATAAAAATAGCACATACGTATGTATGGGCAAACAAAAACTTGACATGCATCATTTTACACATATCATTCAGGGGACATATCCGTAATAACAAGAGCAAATATGGCAAGATCACACGAAGAGAAAATCCAGAAAAATCCATATCAAACAGATGCGGCACACAAAATAAAGAGTCAAAGATGTCACAATCAAAGCATCCCTTGTAGGACTCTCCCCGTAGAGAAACAGTGCCTCCACTTTACTAGTGCAAGGATCCGGCATATTCCTCTCAGGGTCCGACGATCTTCAAATCCACGTCCGTATTGTGTGCCACGCATGCTCATCCTCAAAAGCCCCCTCATAAGACATAGCCAAGCGAGAGATCCCGTGAAGAGAGCAGCACTAGCATAGGGAGAGTACTTGCTCAAAAAAGAGATGGTGACGAGAGGAGAGAATGGAGAGGTAACAACACATAGAAACCCTCACACATCTAAATACCACGCGTGTGTGATGTGGGGGTGGATACCAAGGAGTCGTGGGTGAATGGATGGAACCAAGCACGTCGTAACATTTGGAAATCCAACTTCTTAAATAAGTAATAAAATAATTAATAAATTAAGCAAGAAAATCAAAGAGATTTTTGTAGCAAAAAGGTTTAATTGGGCGGGACAAGGCACATGCATGCGTGCATGGTCCCCAACCTCTCCTTTATTCCTTTGCTACACAAGCCACGGGAAGTAAGTCTTTTTCCATCCCAATTGGGTTTTGCCCACTTACTATGTGATATTAAAGTTCCCACCCAATTCCCTTTGATTTCAAGATAAATTTCCAATGCCATCACCTTATATATATATATATACACCCCAACTGGTAAATACAACCTCCTAAAATCAACATAAGGGCTGAATTTGGTTGGAAAGTCAGAAACCAGTCTCTCTTACTTCCAAAGGTGCAAACCCGGCATGGCTTTTACTTTCATAGTGACCAAATTCAGCAGATACGCCAATTCGATTTCATCCCAATATTCGAGTGATTTTTTTTTTGGAGTTAATTTCTAGTTAGGAACTAGAGTTCCCAACAACTTAGTGCATAGCATATTTAGGTTTTGCATCATATCTTTTAACCCAGACACTGAAAGCAATTGGTAGGTGGAAAATAAATTAATTAGGTAACCTACAAGTATTGGAAAGCAAAAAACATACACAACCATCATCATAATGCAGATTCCACTTTACAGATATGAGCACTGCATTCAGATCTTCAAACGTAAAAACACAAGAGAAGCAAATTAAGTAGTCATGTTTTCCATCCAACCATTAGTGGAAACAACTGATTCAGAAATCTCTATTGCGTTAAGTCGACTATAAAGCTTCACGATTTTTTCCGAAAGAATATTGTACTATCCAACTCAATGAGGAAGAAGAAAAAGAACTTACAGAAATAGAATAGAAGACTGCAGTACTGAGTGAAGATGTTCCCTGTTCCCTAGTGTAGCTTCATTTTCATGAAATGGAATCTTTGAATTGGTTTGAGTATGGTTGCATTCAGCACCAAATAGTGCCTATGGATGTTGAGTAAAGTCTTCACTATAGCATAGTCAATATCATCCTCATATCTCCCGTATAAAGCTAGTGAAGTGTATACAATCAGGAAAACTGCATGCAATTAAAAAACTTTGAGCTATATAGCATACAACAGATTACATGTCAGCCACAAGAGATGGGGGATGACTATTTGGAAATCCAAATTCATACTCATGGAAAGTTGAGGAAATTTCACACATCTAAATAAAATAATTAAAGAGATTTAAGCATACGTATTTCAACAAGTTACATTGAATGGCAGCTAATTTGACTGATTTTTTCTTGCCAAAATATAACATGGACAATGGATATTAAGATGTGAAATTAGAATAGAAGCATTTTCAAAACCCAAGAAACTCTTTACCTGTAAGTAGAAGTCACAGGGTTTTTGCTCAGGGTAAATCTTGATAGTTTCCGTTTATAATTATGATAAAGAGCACTGTCATGGGGTCAGACCTTGTTTTTCAAAATGGGTGGGTTGCATATGGGATGTATCTTTTTGCCATTTTAGTAAAAAATGCCTTAAATGCTTCAGATCAGATTTACACAGATTACAGTCAAATTCTGACTAACAGAAACAAAATGTTGCTTCATCATCACAAAGAAATTTGTACTTAACTAACCTATATATAAGAGAGTCACAAAATCAAACCAATTGCTGATAATGGACGCAACCCAGATGATAGCATTCACCTGCATGAAAAGGAAATTGCTGAGGAGGCTTGGTAACCAGCTTGAGCAAAGTCACCTGGCATGGGATAACTTACTGTGATGAAATGCTTAAAGTGACTTTCCAAGGCAGTGGACTGGAAAGCCTTTGAAGCCTCCTGAAATCCATATACTAATATTCCTTTTATATGCATAATCAGATCACTTGAGGAGTTCACTTCTGATGGTGTTGATGGTTGACTACAAAAAACTAATCAGATCACAATCAACATTGCATGTGGAATGGCTCAAAGGAATGGCTGAAAGATCAGATAAAAAGATAAAAAGTACCATGGTTAACAGACCTTTCACTGCAAGACCCAACCTGTCCATGTTTGATATAGCCATACAACCTAGAAAAGAAAAAATACGTAAGAATACTATAGAAACTACCAGCTCTATTGGGGCACACACGAAGCACATAAATTTGAAAAGCTTAAGGGGTGAAAATGAGATCAAACACATAATTACTCATAGAAACCAACGAAAAGTAATACTGTAACTGCCATAAATCCCTGCTGGGGGCAAAAAATTAGACGACCCTACTGATATCAGAGCAGAATATTTAATAAAATGAGGTTTAGAGATATAATTTCTTACTTATTAACCAGAAACTTTATCTCAGATTGGAAATTCAACATTGTTGAAACAGAAGTAAGGGAGTAGCAGATCAGAGGAAGCATTTTAAAACCTCCCCATTTTACTAGAATCCAGATGGAAGTAACCCATGAGAGAACTAAGATGGAGGCCATTTTGTTTTTCCACAGCACCATATCTGCAACTGTAGCATGAAAAATAAAAAAGAATCATTTGATTGTCAAGCATATCAGATCAGCAGAAAAAAAGGAAAAATGCCGGAAGGAAATGCAAATCAATATTATTGTGGAGATTTTTGTAACTAGAATTTATTCATCTCAAATCTCAAAGAAAATAGCTAGAATTCATCCCCTTATATAGAGAGAGATCAATCCTAATTCCAATTCTATTCCTAGACATGGAAACAAATCAAAAACATATCCCTATAATTTGGAAAGAGATAGAAATAGAACAAGATAATTCTACTTTCCTAAATTATCTCTAATACTCCCCCCTAAGATGAAGCGTACAATGTCCAACTTGTAGTAGTGCAGTAGCAGTAGCATGAGAGCTCCCCTCATTTGACACAGTCTGTGGCTGGAGTAGGCAGACAGACATGCACGCAAATTGACATAGATGCTTAGGCATGCAAACAAGCAAATCTTCTGGCATGCATTTAGTCATCTCTTCACTGGTGAATACCTAACTCTCTTAGAGTTTTAATTGACTCGGAGACCTTTAGTTAGGAGACAAAACCAAGCACCATAGGGGAGACGATCCCAAACACTGTAGGAGAGACGATCCTAAGCATTGATATAGGAGACGATCCCAAGCACTGAGTAGTTGGACATTAGCAAAAAATCCTCCTCGTTAGGAGAAGACAAGACTAACGTAGGGCATTTACAAATGAGGCTAAGCACATAACTTAGCTATAGTTACCCCACCACTCATCAGCGTCTTCAATGTCGATCATGTGGCTCAAGGCTTTAGTAGAGTCCTTTGAGCTAATTGCAAGTTGGGTTGAGAATACTATTGTGTCATCAATAGCGGTTGCAACTACAGCAATCGTAGGAGAAGGTTCTTCATCCTTCTCCCATTTCTTGTACTTAGATCCATTACGATAGTCTAGAACTTTCACTGTCAGGATATGGAGTTTGTCTTGCCCTCTTACGAGGATTCAGAAGGCATGGGACCACAAGATTCGCTCCCTATTCAACCCACTCACCATGCAACACCAACCACCTCTAACTCTTCTGATGTCGCTCGACCACTCGCAACCCTCTGCTAGCACCTTCTACTGTCGTCAACCTCCTCCAACGCACCCTTAAGCACCAACAGTAGCAGCAACATGTAGGAGCAATAGCAACAAGGCACTGACAAAATATGTACAAGTAGAATAACAATGTTATTGAGGTTATCACTGGCATTATCAATGACACACCTATAAATCAACAATTATTGCGTGTCAATACGATCATTCCCCCAAAACCTCCATTATCGATGAAACGTCGACAACAACTTGATCACTGCTACAAAGTACAATCATATATCCATAAGCAAGGCAAACATGCATCAATTCATAATTATAACCTACCTTTCATCGAGTTAGTTAGGTTTGTTTGACAAAATGGGGACCCAACTAGGACTTTCCCAAAATCTATCCAATTTTGGATTGGTCAATTGTGATGATTTGAATCGATGAAGCAAAGAAAAGTCATTCCACCCGATGACTTTTAAAAGACTTTGAAACCCAGCATTAGCATGCACACTTTGACATTTAGGGCCTTAACACTCCCTAAGGGATACCATTCGTCCTCATATCACCCTAAACCCATGTCCCACCTTATGCTTTCTTTAGACTCTCCCATGTAGAATAATGGGATTTAGTGGATGAGCATTTTAAAATTATTATAATAAGTTTAAAATGTTCATTGTAACCATTGTGTGAGAAATATCAAAAATATCAATAGACTATGATGCAAATATTAGAGTAAAGGAACATCTAGTGATTTAAATGCCAGCGGCATGCCGACGAAATGGCAATTTTTGGAGATATGCCATGTTGACATGCTCAAGTTGTCGAAACGCAGGTGTTTCGTTGGTATGCTGGTAAAATCGTTGGCATGCTGCCAATAAGCTCGACATACCGACAGCATGCTGCTACTCATGTTGTTGTTACTACTCTTGTTGCAGCTCTGCTACTGCTGCTGCACAGGTTATGTATTAACATATTACATATGAAGTAAAAGACAAGATTTAGTGCTTAAATGGAAATATTTATCCATTGAAATAGTTAGTTTTAAAATTCTAATCATTTTAACAACTTCTGTCATTTTTGTCAGCATGTATCGGCATACCGACGATATGTGCATTTGAAAATTTATCAAACTTGTGTCAAAATCAGCATTTCGAACCTTAGGAACATCTTGTCAAGATAATGTTTGCTACTTGATTGTTAGAGTTACTAGATTTACTTAGTTATAGGTTTGTTTCAATTAGGATTAAGAGTTTTAGTTATTTTCTACTCTCGTTTACTAATTTTATATCTTGATGGGCTTAGTATGTAATTTATCTAACCCAACTCTTTATATAAAGAGGTTAGAGGACTCTATTGTCACTGTTGTTTACTTCTTCCACATGATATCAAGCAAGAAAAACCCTAACCCTGGGCCCTTTTCTTTTTCTCTCTATTTTCTTAGAGAGGCGTCACAGTCCCTTTCTCTCCAACCCAAGAGAAGTCGTTGGCCCTCCTCTCTCTTGCTCCCATTACCTGGGAGGAAGAAGCAACATCGCCACCCTCTTTCTCACATGTGGTGTCTAGAGGAGAAGGGGGCTACTGCCACCTCTTCCCCCTCTCTCTCTCTTCGCTGGCATGCAGACTACTTGGAGAAGAGGGAGGGCTACTAATGCCATCCTCTTCTCTCTCTCTCTCTCTCTCTCTCTCTCTCTCTCTCTCTCTCTCTCTCGTGCTATATGAAGGAAAGGGAACCATTACTACCCTCCTTCCTCTCTCAAGTGTGCTACTGCCAGGCCGTTGCCTGACCCCCATCCTCTCCGAACTACTACCCAACTAGTGCACCTAGCACGAAGATCTCCTCCTCCTAATGGTTGACATGAGAGCAATCCATACCATTAAGGAGCAGATTGAAAATTGAATTTTTTTTTTCAATGGGAATTGAGTACTCTATTAAGGAGCAAGCCATCCTCCTCTACTACTACTATTGCAACTACTGCTAATGTTGCATCGGGTTTCATCGCCCATCTTGCTCCTGCTTCTATATGCCCTAATCCCTTTTAGGATGCAGATGATGCTAATGACTAGTGAAGGAATTGAGCTTGCTACTCATCCTTCCACCACCCCTTCTGCCTGCTTATCTCTCTACCGCTCTCCCGATTTTTTTCCCTTCTCGAGAGAGGGGTTCCCATAGCCATGAGATGTCTCTCACCTGTATTGACTCCTATTGCCTGGCTACTTGGGATTGTCTCCTTCCTAAATGCCTCTCCCCAATTTTATTCCTTCTCTTGGCGAGAAGGGTTTCTAGTGGTGTAAAGCGACTACTCTACCTGCCTACTCCAACCAAATGCTGTTGTCATTAGGAGGAGTTGGTTTTGTTTCCTACTTGCAAGTTGGGTGTGTTCTCCATGTTCCACCTTTGGGGAGAGTGTTAGAGTTGCTAGATTTAGTTGGTTATAGGTTTGTTTCAATTAGTATTAAGAGTTTTAATTATTTTCTATTCTTGTTTGCTTTTTTTATTTCTTAATGGGTTTAGTATGTAATTTGTCTAACTTGGCTCTCTATTTAAAGAGTTCAAGGGACTCCAAATCAATGCCATTGCTGGTAAAATGGAATAAGTTGACATGCTGAAACATAATGAAACCTTGAACATGGGCCCTTATACGAAAAGCAACTTTGACATGAAATAAGATGTAGGAAGGGCAGAAGTGAAAATTGGAATATGACACATTTTAGAGAAGACAACTTCAAAGTTATGCAAAGTGAAGGAATTGGAGATATTTCACATAAGATAAAGGAGGTTGGTTGATTTGGAGCGAAGGTCTAAGAATTATATGCAATAGGAAGGTAACTTCAAAAGGTAAGTCAACTATCACAAAGCAATCAGGAGAAGATATGAGTGTCACTATCACAAAGCAGTCAAAAGGTAACTTCAAATGGAGATGTTGCAACATGAGTGTCACTACACCAAAAAGTATACAATTATCAATGAGAATAATAGGGTAGAGGAGAAGATAACATGAGATGGGCTTGCTCAAAATGATTTGGGCATCTACAGAGGAATCCAACTGACGTCCCAAACTAAAGGAATGAGAAGTTAGAATGCAGGCCTCACATGATGGTTAGAAAACAACTAAAGTGTTGAAGAGAGGGGAAAACAAAATTAAGCATGATATTCTTTTCTGGAGCCAAGTTAGAATTTATTTATCGACTTGCAAAAAGATTGAAAATCACATCAAAGAGAGCTTGAAATCTGGCAAAACAAGTACAGAAAAGTTCTATGCAAGGATAAGTAATGCAGCTTGTCAGGTGATATCAACTTACATGAAAGGCAATCTAACACAAGGTCACAGGTTTCAACTTTAAAAATGGAAAGAAAAAAGAATATAAAAATACCTAAAGTTGTACAAAACAAAATTCTTGGATGAATAATTCCAAGCTGATTTCAGTTACAAGTTCTAATAACAAACAAGAAATAATGTCATCAAACACCTTCACACGGTACTGCTTCCAACCTTTAAAGGACAGAGAGGATAATAATCAACTGCTTTGTTAAGGTGGCCCATCCGGAAGTAGAAGCGGAAATGTGGGACAAATTCTGGCAACCCGAGAAGGGATCTGGAAAGTCTGATCTGGAAGATCAGTAAATTCGCAATTCTCTTACTCTTGTGCACATAATGAGGAAAGCAGAGAGCACCAGCATAGGCAATTGGTCAAGCAAGCAAGGGAGGATGTTTCCCTTACCCCCTTGATTGAAACTCCAATCCTGCCTGAAGAAAGAATAGAATGGGAGTTGGGCCACTGGAACGAAAACGACCACATCTCCACCTTAAGCCAGAAAAGACAGGAACAGTATATCAACAGATAGCATCCAAAAACTGGAACCGCAATTTCAAGCTGAAAGCTGCTTTAATGGAAGTGGGAATGTAGCACGTTCCCCTCCGACACATTCCTAAAATCGTGCTATGGCCGTAAAAACAACGGGAGGACTTCGTCACGATGGCAAACCGATAGACATCCCTCCCAATTCTTCCCCATCGTCCTAGATTCGCTCCAACGGAAACAAGCACCAACAACCTCCTATGATCGATCTACTCCAAGGAAAACCGGCCTCTAGAGCAATTCGAACGCGTCAACCTCGCCGCCTCGCACAAAAAAGCACACCTCTATTCCCATCAAAACCACGAATCCCATGTAACAATCCGCGATAACGCTTCTCGCCATAACCGTTCCGATCCAAACCATTACCCGTCCGTCGGTCCCAACCGCAACAGAATGTCATCACTCATCAAGGCATGAGAATTCGATTGCAAAGATACCAAAGGCTCATCAAGGAAGGGAACGCAAACAGGTACATGTACCGCCTCCGAGCATCGAGTGCGCCGGCCGCTTCCACCTCAACACGAACCTTCTCATCCCCGAGACCGTCCTCAGATCGCAGCACTCCTCCGGCTCTCCCGCCGTCTCCAGAACCATTTCTAGGGCATCAAATCTATCAGATCATATCCAGAGAGATCGAGCGGATCAAAGGCGCAAAGTAGTGGAAATCCGGAGCATCGAAAAGAAAATATTAGGGATCGAGATACCGTTAGGTCCGTTACTTCCACCTCGCAATCCTCCGTCTGTTGGTTGTGGGGGGGAGGTGTTGTTGTCGGTCTCTCTTCTTCGCTGGCGGTCGAGGGCGGTGAGAGGGAACTGTGGGGATAAGCGGGAAGTGGGTAATGGGTATGAGTTGGCCGTTCGGGTATGTGTTCAACGAAAGGAGGATCGGACGGCGGGGAGGGGGTTGGGGAGGGATTGGGCGGCTGCGATAACGACGTGCACGGTTGTGGCGCCATTTGAAAAATGCAGAGCGACAGCGCGAAAGCGTCTCCGGAAGCCTTTTTTCTGAAGGAAAGCTGACAAGGTCTTTCTTTCTCGCTTATGGTCCCGGACTTTGTGTAAATATGCAATTCAGTCCCCGGATTCTGTGCTCACGAGTACTAGCTTCAACGAAGAAGTTAGTCGACCCTGAATTAACTAATGCGACTTCAAGCAAGCCGAAGCGATTGGTCCTATGGTTCCTGTTATTAGAGGAGGATTGGTTCCTTTATGCGATGTGCTCTAACATCATGCTACTTCCTCAATTTTTTAGGAAAAATAAGAGATGAAAAGGTAAGAACCTAGGCAAATGGTTATATAGCCCTTTTTTTCTATTTTTATTTTTTTCTGTTTGATGTGATACTCTTCTTTTTATACCTTTGTAATTTAGGTATATAGAGGGCTCTCCCTCTAAATAAAATCATCGAAGATTACCCCATTCGCATGATTTCAAAGTGGGTCGAGTAAACCTTAGGTTTTTCACACTTTGAAACCCTTGATCAATATCTAGGTTAGTAGCCATTACTTCACAAGTTTTGCGGTGGATTCTAGCGATGAACGTCAACAAAGAGATGCCCACGTGGGTGCTCTTAGTGCCACCGCACCTATGATCAAGCCTTGCGACGACACAACAAGGGTTGGTTAGCTCCACACCAACCCACCAAGCCCTCTATCAATGTGCCTCTTTCTCGTTGTGGTCCTCTCATCCTACTTTTGAACTGAGGATTGTAGCCCCCACTGTTGGTGGTGTCGGCCCCCCTCTATCTATTGCATGTGAACTCTGGAAGAAGGATAAGATACTTGATGCTATATAGCCTTGGTTGGAAAACTTCTTGATTTGACAATGACTCGGCCATATACTTCCTTCTCCATTGGCAAGATAAGCTAGTTTATAGATAAGTCACAACAAGTTCATTGGGAAGTTACTTTTCAGATTTTGATGTATCTCAAGTCCTCTCTGGGGAATGTTCTTCTTTTTCAAAATAGTGGCCATCAGGGATTCTCAAATACAAATTATGCAGGTTCTCTAAAAGACATGTGACCTACTATTGGATTTTGCATCTTTGTTGGAGGTAGTCTCGTCACTTAGAGAAGTAAGAAACAAAATATGATTTCACGCTTTTGCATCGAATTCGAATATAGAGCCATAGCTTAGATAGCTTTTGAACTTCTTTGGGTAGAATCTATATTTAAAGACATTGGTGTACAAGCTGAGAAACTTATTCCTATGTATTGTGGTAATAAGGTAGCCTACCTTTTTTGCAAATAATTTAGCATTTCATGAAAGAACAAAGCACATAGAAGTTAACTATCATTTTATCAAAGATGTAGTTCTTTGCGAGCAGATTTCTACTACTCATTTGGCTGCTAAGGGCCAATTGGTGAATGTCTTCACTAAAGTTCTCCATTGATCTCCATTCTTCTCTGTTAATTCCAAGCTAGGCATGACGAATCTACATACTTTAGCTTGAAGAAGAGTGTTAAGTCTATTGTTAAGAAGCCTTTATATGGCCTTATTATATTTTTATTTTTTTTCTTTCATGTAATCCTCTTCCTTTTATGCCTTTTCAATTCCTCCATACATAGAGGGCTCTCCTTCTCAATAGAATCTTAGAAGATTCCTCCATTCACATTAGGATTCCATGTTTCTTCGTTGGCAGGATTGCAAAGGAGAGGGACTGAGGGTCAAAGGGAGGGAAGGAGAGGGGAGGGCAGAGATGGACGGACAAAAAAGTTAAACAAATAGGTAAAAGGGGGAAGGGATTCAATTCGACTACAATGCACAAGTCCAGGAACCAAAATATCAGGGATCAAATTGGTACGATCACACAATCGAGAATGTTTTTGCTGATTTGCGACTAAAGTGGTGGAGCAAAGATGCGACATTCAATAAGATATATAAAGGGACCTACTTGCCCATGAAATTAGAAAATTAGTTGACCATTTTGGCATGTGCTTCTCATATCCAACGACAAAAAGGTGTGGTGATGGGGGATCAGGTGACAAAATCTCAAATTTGCGTCAGAATGTCCAAGTTCAATAGAATATCTGGAATATACAGGGATGGCACATTGTAGTTCAACGAGAAAGCACGGTATAGCAGCCACACTATCGGAGGCAAAAGTATTCATCTACTTTCTCCTCGAAAAAGGAAAAAAAAAAAAAATCATCTAGTCAACCAAAATGGATTACGAGTTCACCCAATGCACCATTTCCAAATCCATACCTATCTGTCCTCCAATACGAATTAGGAATTCATCCAAAACTAATATGAACCCGGATATGGAATTTTACAGCACAAATGAAGAACCATACCAAACGCCTCCTCATTCTTTTTATTTCTGTCTGAGTAAAATCCACGATCTCTTGAAAACAGATAAGTCAATGCACCTGTTATAGCAAGAAGGAAAAAACAAAGGCAAAAAAGTGAGATGAAAAAGGTCATGGGCATATTACGTGTACCGCCTCCGAGCATCAATCGTAATGGTTGCTTCCTCCCAAGCACGTGCCTCTTCATTCCCGAGTACGTCCTTAGGTCACAATACTCCTCCGCATCGTCGTCGTCGTCGTCATTGGTATTCACCGGATTCGGGTCGGGATCTACATCGACCTCCCCATGGAATCCATTCAGAAGCATCTGGGCGTTTGGATTCGAGAGGGGAGGGGGGGTTCGACCGGATAGATGAACGTGCAAAGCGGTCAAGTGACAAACGCTATATCGGTGGCGGGATGTGCGATCGGCGATCTTGTTGCGACGATTGGGGAATGGAGGGCTGTTGCTTGGGGTTTTCCTTCGGGCCACAGCCGTGTATGATGAGGAGGATTTTGGTGCGCATCAAGGAAGGGGTTTGGCGGGGGTGCAACGCGTTTCAACGGCTTGGGGGAGGGCATCGGACGGTGGATGGAGGGGATCGGCGGTGGAGGATCGGGCGGGTGTGATGGCGACGTGCGCGTGGTGTTTGCCATTTGAAAATTGCAGAGGGTTCTATGCGGGGATAGCAAGGAATGATTTTCTCTTGGGGTTTTTGTCACCAGTGGTCCTCTCTCCATATAAGTTTTTGCATCTTAGTCCCTCAAACTTTTCAGAAGAGTCCACGTCGAATCTTGGAAATTCTCCCCATTTCCCTGATGGGGATGATTTTAACTGCGGAGAAAGTGATGCGTGATTTGGGGAGATGAGTGAATAGCTAGAACAAGCTTAACTTGCTGATGTTTGTTTCTCTGAAAGCTGATGCCATTTCCATGTCGACCCTTGGAAATTCTTCTTATTTCCCTGGTCGGGCTTGACTGTAAAAATTCCAGCACAAAAAATGTATGGACTAGTTTTAAGGAGGGGAGAGGAAATCTAGATTGAAAATTTGCAAATAAAGGATATCCATTGTTGGTGTTTACTTCAAATCTCAATTGACACGATCCTCTTACGATGTTTCTTGAAGAGGGGGTGACTTGGGAATACATAAGGGTAAGTTTACTTGGAGAGTTAAGGAAGTGATGTTAAAAAATATGAAATTGATGTTAACTTTTAATTGTGTTTACTTACAGAGTGTTGTTAATACCAATTTGTGTTTAATTAAATTGGTGTAAAGTTAGAATGTTAACTTTTGTAGTGTTTATTTGTTAGCAGTGTTAAAAATTTGAATCAGAAATCGCAAGAGCACAATAAAATCGTTTGACTTAAACATGAACTTGTCTAACACCAATAGCAACTGGTGTTAGACAAACCAATGTCATAAACTCTTAATCCATATTAACCAAAAGAAGATTAACCTCTCAAGCGGCTTATTATCCTTAAATTTTTGTTTATTTAAAATTTGAAATCCTATGGATGCACCAAAAACTTAAATATAAGAACGTTCCTACCATATTCTAACAATATGACGATGGTTCGAAGGATGTAGAAAATCCTAATCTAAGACTTCATTATATCTACAGAATTATTTTTTCTTGTTTGTCCAAGCATCTGCTCAACTCATTACATCAACCACTTCACGCTATCATAATACCATATACAGTGGACTTTCTTTCAAATTTTCTTTCTGCGGTACTAAAACAGAATATAAGGGGGAATGTATAACCGTGAAACATACCATTCACAAGAAACAGAGTAATTTCAAGACCTCTGACGAAGAGTCTGAGAAAGTAAGGAGGGATCTTTATTGTAAGCTTCTTTTAATCGAAAAAGGAGCCAAGCTAACTTGTGCACATGACGCTATAAAGGACAGAATCCACCGCAATCACGTAGGACTAGTTTACGAAGGATAACCTCCGTTCACATCATGGTATAGCTTCTAACTACTCATTACATCCTTATTGTAGAATAAGCTAACCTGGATTTATTGGGTGATTCACTTATCCCTGACTTATTCTCTCAAATTTATTCCCACCTTCCTTCGTATCACAAGATAATCCTCTTTCATAACTCAGTTCAGTAAATACAAATAGAATTTAACATCTTATTATCAAGTAAATAGAAACAGATATTATCTCCTATTATAAAAAAATTAACCTATATTAAATATCCCTTCCTGTAAATTAACTCTTAATTCTTGCTATATTTTCATGACCACAGAGTAGCTGACAGGGGATCGAGATCAGATCAAAAAATTTTACCCCTTGACATCTTCTCATCAACCACCAACTAACGCACAAGACGATACTATTTACAAGTTTCAGCGACGAATAACAAACGCCGGCAATCACAGGAATAAAAGAAAGGCGTCTGCCAAGAAATCAAGGCAGCATCGCACCAACCACCGCCAACTTTAAATTATAGTTATTTTTGCTTTAAGAGGCTTGAAGTAACCCATTTCTCATCGATTTCGCCGGGATTCACATCCTCCTACAAGTGATCGATACAATTAAAATAAGGAAAAAGGGAATGGGTACTTCAATTTTAGTAAAGACAGGGTCGACATCATGGAAAGCACAGAGAATAATATGATGGAGACGCCCGCTTCCTCCGATAACAAAGGTGTCCATGCTGTAAAGGGGATCAACTCCAAATCAAGATAAGTACAGATGAGGAAGAAGTTGCAAATATTAAGGCCTAATTTACTTGAAAGATTAACCAAGATTCATCCAATAAAAAGGCCATGACTACATGCATGGCATGCAGGTATTATGAAGAGCACAGATAGCTGCACTGCTGCAAAAATCATTCCACCATGCCAAAAGAATAACAAATCTATTCCTAACTCATCAAATACTAAGAGCATCAGTTCATTTCAAATTAAAAATCTACTACAGGACAGATGAATGAAGCTCCAAGCCTAAGTTTATATATCTCTACATGCAACAGGAAAATAACATCCCCTGAACTGAACTACCGGTCAGTCGGATCAGACCTATAGACATGTTAGCAGATAAAGTGATGTGCAGCATCATTACAAAAGCATGCAATGCTCTGGCTTGCCATGAAGCTTTCATCAGTCAGAACCCTTCAGTCCCATAGATGCCAACAGGAAAAATCTGGAGTGTGATGCACCAAATACACCACCAAGATCAGCAAAGTCATTGCGTTTCCAAGATCAGTACTAGATTAGATACTTACAAGAATCCAACCGAGAAAAGACTCAAACAGCTTCAGCTGCGAAGTCGAGCTTCCGACAAATGGCCATGCCGATTTTCCTCGACTTGAAAGCGTGTCGCAGGGGTGCACCAGGGCAAGTCTCTTCGACCCCGGGCAACAGCGGCACAGCAGTGGGTGTCTTTGGCTCATCTGGGGATATTCTGTCAGCTGGCAAATCTTCCACGGATTGACTGTTGATTACAATTTCCATTAAGGACATGTTAAGAGCCTCAACGATCTTAGCGTCCTCAGCATCATCATCATCTGAACCACTACCTTGGTCTCCGTCGGAATCATCACTGGAGTCAAATTTTAGCTGCCGCCTGAGTGGCAATCTACTCTTCCTCAATATCCTCTTCTTGGGAGCACATGCAAGGTCCTCCGGAGCTGGAGCAAATGGATCGAACAAGCCTTTGCTGGGAGTCTCGTAACCAGGAAGCACATCTGCTTCTTCAGCTTTAGCTACTTGAGAATTGCATTCCACATCCTCTCCGCAAGGAGAAGGAACACCTTCTTGAGAATCAGCCTCTTCCTTACGATCTCGAGGAAGCACATCCTGCGAAACCAGCACCTCATTCTTTGTTAACAAGTGGCACTTGCTACAGAATGAGCATTCTCGACAATCAATCCCCTCGACCAGAACACCAGTGAGCGTTTCCAATGCTTCAGAGTTGTCACTATCACTAGCAGCAACAAAATTCTCAACACAAGCATTTTCCTTAGCAACATAGTTAGTAGTCGTCTCTGCACTCCCTCCCTTGGAATTGAAATTTACGCCAAGGCCAACATCAGCGACGCTCTTCGAGGCCATTCCACACGAGCAAGTAGCATGCATGGTCCCTTCACCGGCCCAAGCATTAAGCCGCCGCCCCCTATCACCATCGGCGTTGAAATGCACGGCATTGCCGACAGACTGAGTTACAGACATCCCTCAGCAGCTGAAAGGTTCCTTCTTGGTCTCAGAGAAAGCCAGATATCACATCAAACTCCCAACACAGCAACCAAAAAACCAACCTTTTGATCTCCAGAACAATAAATAGCCCTAAAAACACAAGATAAACTGATCAGGATGTCCAAACTCACAAAAGCCAGAATCTTTATCCAATTAGGGTTTCTGAGAGAAATACCCAAGTCCAAATATATATATATATAGATATATTTCACATTCTTACTCTACAGAACGCGAGAAACCCGTTCCAACACCCAAAACGCTGCCCGTCAAAAACCCTAATTTCCGGAAATCAAGAAACCAACAAACCCATCAACGGTCGAAAAAAAAGAGAGAGAGAATCGTCTCGCGCGATCGAAACAAGCAACCAAACCACACAAAGGCCACCAAACCCAAATCGGAATCGACGATATACCAAATAACACGCGAAGGAATCGCGAGAATGGGAGGGAGAGAACAACGGGGAAACCAAGCACAACAAGATCCCATTTTCTACCGGAATCGAGGTCGAGTGGGGGGGAATCAGGTGGGATCGCTAGGGATTCGAAGGGAACGCACCTGAGAAGGGGATTGGAGTGCCGGAAGCGGAGATCGCAAGGGAGCACCCACCGGTGTTCGAGAGAGGGAGAGAGAAGTAGAGAAGGGCCCGAGGCCGGAGATGGCGCGAGCGAAAGCGAGAGAGATCATGCGTGGGGGGTCTTTTAACGGCTGAGATTGCGCTTAGGTAGTGGGAAAGAAGTGGGGAGGTTCTCTTCCACTCCCCAACTTTTCTATTTTCCTTTTTTACTATTTCTTAAGAACGTTTGGATTGGTTTCGTTACGTGGGAATTCAAAAGTGTAGTTTGTTTCGTCCAGGGAAGTATCTGCAATATCGTACTATCTCGTTTGATTTTCCTGTGCCGTTCCTTTTTTTTATTATTTTTAATTCCCAAATCTGGAAGGATTTGGTTTGGTTTTAGATTTTTTTTTTCTTATTCTCAGTTGGTGGGTATTCTTTCTTTTTTTTTTGAAACTAGAAAGGGCTCCGACTGTTGGTGGGTATTCCACGGGATAAGTAACTGGAAAATAAAATTGATGCAGGCCGTTTTGTCAACATATGATTTACAAATTTGACTCAAAGTTTTTTTTTTTTTTTTTTTTGGTGTGTGTATCTTTTTTTGAGGGGTTGGCTTTCGGTTTTTGGAAGGAATGTGACTTTAATATCTCAATTGCTAAGGATGTGTTTTGTATATCCTGATGATTGTGGAATATTTGACGTAATGGGAATCTTGTTGGCCACAAGTCCTATATTAATACACCTAAAATTTCAATTAGTTTATCCTTCGAAAGGCCAAGAGTTACACAGCTCAACCCAGAATAAGTAGTCAACCTTGAAATTCCAGAACTTTCTTTTCGCTTCAAAATAATGCTGTTGGATTCTCATGAAGTCTGACAACCAGGGGAAAGCCATCTTTTTCTAAAATTCCACTTTCGAAATCACTTCCAAACATGCTCTTTTTAGGCGATGAAGGAAAATCAAATTAAAAAAAAAAACAAAGAACCTTGCTTTTCATTGAAGTCATCTTGGACTTTAACCTCCAACAGAAGGTATCAAATTATAGATTATTTAGTGCTCGTAAGCAACATCCAAGAGAGTTGAATCTCTATCCTTTATTTAAATTTTTTGAAATTAAGAGCTTAGTTTTGATATTCTTAATTTCATATTATTTTATTTTAAAATTAGGTATAAATTGTTAAAAAAATAATTTTACCTTAAAGGTAAAGTTATTTTTTTTCTCCTTTTTATGGTATATAATTTAATAATGTGACACTCTTCTCTTTTAAATATATAATTTAATTCTATCTTTTCACGTAAAGTAAAATTGCATCCAATTACCGTTTTTATTTTATATCTTTATTATTCCTTTTGTAATGTTTTTTTTCATTTATCTACCCAAGCAACCCCACTTGCATTAACTCTGGAATTTAATTAGGTTGGTCAACATCCCATCCCATTAATGCAACCACCTTAGTAATGACTTTCTTTAGACCCTTCCTCTATTGCTTAATCCAACCAAAATCTCACATGAGAATCTTAAAATCTTTATTTTTTAGATTGATTGGAATTTAATTAAGTATTAGTCTTTTGTATGTAATAGATTGTCATATTTTTAAAGATTGAGAACTATGATAATGACAGTGATAACAACAATAGAAATATAATCTCTTATACTCATGCCAATGTCATTTTAAATTCTTGATCCATTTTCTAATTTGTTTCATCCAACTTACATGTTATTAACGTGTTAATACAAGTGAGGTCATCCTCACACACATACATATTCAATATTTACATATAGATGCACAGATCAAAAACCTATCCGATTAATACAATAACAATGTAATTTGATGTCTCGTTAAAGCACCTAATTTAAACACCTTTCTCCATATATCTTTATTACTAAGGGTTAATTTATTTTATAGATTAGAAAAGTGGTGTTAAAAAATATGAAATTGATGTTAACTTCAATTTCTATTTATTTGTAGGGTAATGTTAACATCAGTTTCTATTTAATTAAACTCATATTAAGTTGTAGTGTTAACTCATTTGGTATTTACTTGAATTGGTGTTAACACTAATTTCTATAGAGTAGAGTTTAGATGTAAGGGAGTTACGAAGTTAACACTTGTTTTACTAACACTCCTTAAAACTTGTATTAACAAAATATGTGTTAACTCTCCAAAATAGATGTTAAGATTATAGGAGTTAACCCTTCAAATAAACAGAACTTAATACCCAAAAATAGATGTTAACCTCATAAATAAACTAACCCTAAGGACTCACCCCCTTCCACACCATCCTACTTATTAGTTATTCTCCCTCTCCCCAAACACTCAGCTCAATCTATCCCACCGAAGTCATGAATCTTAAAAAGTTAGCACTTGTACAAGGCACTCAAATGCTCCTATGCAAGGATGGGAAGAAAATGGAAGTAGCAATCTCCACTAAGGATTTGAAGATGATGAGAAGGTAGTGCAAATTATCATCTAGCAAATTTATCTTTAAATGATCTCTAGAGCATAAAGGAGATTCAAAGTAATAATCTCCAGAGAGTGTATAATCATAGCTTCTTCCCACTTTTCACTTCTTTTGAGTTGGTGCATAACATTACCATAGAAAATATTAAAAATATTCATAATATAATTTATTAAATCAACTAATATATGGATATATATAGTCAATTTTATTTTAATAATGGAAATAATAGTTTATCTTAAATAATTGATTCTTATAAACTAAGAAGGATCCCCCCTCCCCCAATCATATTGGATCTTAAGTCTCAATCGTAATAAATTGTATTTGGATCATAAATCACCTAAAAATGTGAAAATTAAATATTATTTAGTGATAATTACTATATATATATATATATCCCTTCTAGGCTTAATTTGGTTGTGAAAAAAAACCTTAGGTAACGTTAACAAAGGAGTTAATTTTTTTATAATGGTAAGAGGTCACGTGGAGGGTGGGTTTGTTGTTTCGATACTACTTTTCACCACAATTTTTTTCCTTTCTCAGGTTGAGGGAAAGGAGGGAAGGGGCTGACACGTGTTCAAGGAAACCCTCTTTTAATTATAAGTAATGGATCACGTAGACTTTGGCATCTATCTAAGAAATGAATCATTAAGGTAGTAATGGCATGCAAAAGAAAATAAAAATAAAAAAATAAAATGGTCGTGATGAGCGGTGAGGAGTGGGGGAACCGGTACCACTAATCAGGAAGAGGACGTAAATAAGAAATCGATTCAAGAAATTAAAATGAAAAGATAGAAGAAAATGAGAGAAATTAATAAAAGATACGAGAGGGAGAATCGATGGGAGAATAATGCCCATTTGCCTGTGCTGGATATGGGCTGGCCTTTAATGCCCGTTAAAGAATTAATGGCGAGAATTGGCTGGTGGTAGCTGTGCCACGAGAGATTTTGGAAAACTGGCTGTAGTTCTCGCGACATGAAACCGAACGGAGCGAGGGGTAGAGAGAGAGAGAGTGAGCGGGGCAAGGGGGATAGCGCGGGTAATAGGGTGGCCGACACTTGGTGAGGGGGATACCTTATTTTAGTATATAAGCATTGATATTAGCCAGCATCTTCCTTTAGTATATATGAGCCAGTTAACCTGCATTTTGTAGCTAGATAGTCACCACTAGATCATTAAATTAGGTAGAATTATATTTAATTAACTTATCAATTTTTTAAGAAATATATATTTTTTTAATTTAAATTTGTTGATCGTCATGTACATTTATGTTACACACTGATAAATATATTAATCGTAGACATTAGTTTCCTCGTGAATTTTAATAATATATAAATGGGATCTAAAATTTAAGAAGTGATAATTTTGATATGTCAAACTCCCACGATTCAAAAGTATAATTTAATTAGAAATATTAAAATAAACTCACGACAATAACAATCATATAAAAAATTATATGAAATCCATTTTCTCCCGTCAAATTATATTAAAGAATAAAATTGTAAAAATTTAATTGGAATCGATGTGGATCAAAATGATCTTAATTGCTATAAAAACTACTAAATTAAGGTATTAAGAAAATTAGAAATAATCTTGCAAAATTTTAAAAAAAAGCTTTATCAAGAATAATGGTTCTATTTTTTGCAAGAAAAAATTCAATAATTTCAAAAAAAAGTCCTAATGTCAATATATATAATTTGATTAAATTAATTTATCGTATCCACGGTGTTCTTGTGCTAATATATATATATATATTTTATTAATATTAAATATCATCAAATTATGAAAAACTTAGAAATTAAGAAAATTAATATCCAAAATGTATTAATAATGTATATATTATTTAATAGATGTTAAAACTCTCTTTTAAATTTAATTTATTTATTAAATATTATTAATTTTTTGAGAACTTAATTATTAGCCATACTAATACTTAAAAATATATTAATAATGTATACATTATTTAATATATGGTAAATATCCATGACGAGGGTAGAAAAATATTTTCATTGGACCCTACCAGTAAAGCTCATTAAAGAAAATAAACTAATCTTAAAATGATTGTGCAAACTTAGCCTCAGTTCAACAACTTGGAGGTGGATCTTTGGTAGGTCAACTAGTCTCGATTATTCGGTTGGCTAGCTCGGTTCGATTACTTGGGAAGAGGATGGTCGGATAAATTAGTTAGAGAGGAATACACTTCTTCGCTTAGATGAGTCGCTAGGCAGCATGCAGATAATGTTCGTTTAAAGGACCTAGCACATCAAACAAGTAGGAAGGCCTTGCTTGTCTGACTAACATAGTAAGCCAAAATGGTTATTTCAAGAGTGTGCTTTCATCATTTGAGGAGATCGTAGGGTAGTGGTCTCTGGCCCACAATCACCTATCTAATTGACCATGATCTCCACGTTCAAGCACCTCACAACCTATATAACGTTACGATCCAATCCCATATCCCTAACTAGCTCAGCACTGATGGGAATACCATCATGAGCCCTAACTAGCTCATTTTAACTTAGAAAAGAGAACAAAAGCTCCTACATAACCTGGAGAAAAGCCTAATTCAAGGAATAACTGTGCTGAGAGGAAAACATGAAACAAAGGGTAAAACTGTAATTTTACCATTGCAGTACATCAACGGGATTTCTCAGGGGCTAAACATAGGGAAAATGATCTTAATAAGATAAAAAGTGGGTTAGTTCAGTCAGAAATGGGTTCATGTGCAATCTAAGAATTAAATGACATCTTGTGACCTTAAAACAAACTCACTTAATTCAATAAAGTTCTGGTCAGGATAAAAATCAACTAAATCTTCTAAAATTCATGAAAAAATATACCCTAGGGTTTAAAACCTTCAAATTGTCCTTTGGAACCCATTTTGACCTAAGTAGGGGTCCTAGCTAGATATTTGACATAATTTAGATTTTTGTATAAAATATTTAGTTAAACGTGGTCAAACCTAAAATCCAACTTCACCATTGGATTCCTTAGGTCCAAATTAGGTTTGTACCAAAATTTTGACCTAAGGGGAGGTCACTTTGACCTACTTTGCAAAATAGTCCACTCAATTACATTTTGACCCCTAGCTTTTGAAAATCATTGCGCAGACCTCCCTATCTTCCTCGCCACTCTTTGCAATTAGGTCCCTCCTCCATTAAAGCGGACGAATCCTACTCCGACGAGGATTCAAGGAGGATTTCTCCTTGATTCCTCAGAGATCTCCTCTCAGATTTGGAAGGGAGATTCTTTGAGGAATTCCCTATTGTCTGAACGCAATTCCAAGGTTTGATTCGCACCCAATCTCTCATGCGAACGATCGAGAGATGTGGGTATCTCGCACATTCCTTCTCCGGCGACGGTTCTTGCGCTTGGAAGCTTGCCTTCCAAGCGCAAGAGCCTCTGCCAGTACCTATAAAAGGACCCTCATCTTCGGCCGCTCAAAATCAGCTTGGCTTGGCCGGAGAACCCCCTCCAATTTCTTCCCTTCTCCTCCGGCCAAGTGTCCAGCAAGCTCCAGTGACTTCTCCTCCTTCTCGTCGCTCTGCCACAATACTAGTGGCAGAGACATCTTCACCTCCTTCCTCCGCGTCGTGCCATTCCTGCGCACGCACCAAAAGCCCCTTCGTCGTCGTTGTTCTCCCTCCACTGGAACCATCTTCTCCAGCGGCGGCAGGTACGGCCAGTCTCTCTCCTATCTCCCTTCGTCCGTTAATTAGGTTAGAACTCTTCCTCTCCCTCTTCTCTTTATTTACCCTCTCTTTATTTCTACTTTCGACCCCTCGATGCCGTAGACCACCACCATCGTCCTCATCTCCGGTCGACCACCGGCGAAGCAACCGTCGCTCCACTCATCCACACGCCTTGCCACCTACCTTAAAACCTCCACCATCACCCACTGATCATCTTCCGCCCCTTCACTGACCGCCACACACACCCTATACTCCTATCAAACACATGCACTTTCACGGTCACACTCTAACCTAGGCATGCATGCCTAGGCCGTTCTGCGCCATGCCACCCACCGCTTCACCTTCACCATGACACGGCGAAGCCACCCAAGTATTTTAACAGGGCCGCGAGGCCGTATTCATGAAGTGCAGGTCCGACCCCCTGCCACCATTGGAGCAGGCGTAAAGGAGCTTGCTAGCTCGCTCTAGGTCATGTAGCTCCAAGCAGAATCGTCCCAGGTGCGCGGAAGCATCACACGACCCTTTTGCACCTAGCAATCGAAGCCACATCAACCGTAGCCACGGCAATTGAATGAAGTATCTTCCTGCAGGTGTGTGCGAAGCTGGTGGGACTTTTTAGTCCCACCTCGGAAAGTTAGGAGTGAGGTGAGTCATTTAAATTGAATTTGTGTTTATTTCTTATCGCCTCAAGAACACGGGGTGAGGTCCCCTCGCCTGCTCACTCGCCTCGTTCGCGACCCACACCCCACGAACCTGGCTGCCCGACCCGTTTACCCAGCACTCCTCGCGCACCACCCACGCCAGTGCGCCTTGACCCGGGTGTGCGTGACCCAACCTGATTACCCAATTGGCTCTGGGAGGGCGAACCTAAGAGAGAAATAGAGAGAGAGTGTACGCGGGGGAGGGTAGGGGTAGGTTTTGCACTTGTGTGTGCAGGGAAGGAAGAGGAAGCTGAGACCAAAGAAGGAAAAGAAGAAGGTTGAAGCGAAGAAGGAAAAAGCTAAGGAAGAAGCTGAGGAAGCTAAGGCAAGAGAGAAAAAGAAAGAGAAGCAAAGGAAGTTGCAGAGGAGCTAAGGAAGAAAAGCAAAGGCAAAGCTGAAGGCAGAAATCAAGGAAGAAGAAGGAAGGAGAAATCAAGGCAGAAGACAAGGAAGGAAGAAGAAGCACTGTAGCAAAGAAGGTGCAACTGAGGAAAAGGCAAAGGCGGAAGAAGAGCCAAAGGTAAAGGAAAGAAGAAGGAAGGAGAAGGCAGCAAGAAAGAAGAAGCCAAAAACCACAGTCAGAGAGGAAAAGAAAGAGAAGCACGCAGAAGAAAGGAAGAAAAAGAAGAAAGACGAAAGCTAAGGAAAGAAGAAGAAAAGAACAAAGAAAGAAGCTGAAGAACAAAGTCGAAGAGAAGAAGAGTCAAAACACTTTTTATCCAATTCTTCTCAATCTCTCTATTTTGCTACATTTTATAATTTATAAACTCCTGCATTATACTCTGAATTAGATTTTGAGTAGATTTAAGTGTTCAAATTACATTGATTGAGATTAGTGAATAAATTCCATTTGCTCCATGTGTTCGACCTCAACTCAACATTCGAGTAATGAAAATTCTTATTTGTTTATAACGCTTTTTCGACTATACTGAAACACGACTTATTTAAAACCCGATCAAGTGTTGTAAAAAGCACCCTCGACAGCCGGTGACGTTGTGGTAGCGGAATGCGTGGTAGCCGCCTTGCTCTGTCTTGTTGTGTCTTTATGTTTATTATAGTTTAAGTACAGTCGTTATAGCATAAGACAAAACGGCTACCAGATTACTACCAAGAAATTTTTTACTCGGAACAAGATTTTCCCGAGGTTGAACTCAGGGAGCAACTATGTTTTTAGAAGACTAAATAAAATCTCTATTATGTTACAAAAATAAGAGAGAGAGAGATCTTAGCTTCTTCTTCTTCTCTCTCTTTTCTTCTTATTATTATTCTTCTTCTTCTTCCTTGGCCGTTTCTCTTCTTCTCTTCTTCTTCTTTCTTTGTTCTTTGTTCTTTCTTCTTCCTTGCTTTCTTTTCTTCTTCTTCTGCCTTCTTCTTCTGTTCTTCTTTTCTTTTCTTTTCTTTCTTTCTTTCTGGCGGTAATGTCTTCTTCCTTCTTTTTTCTTCTTTTCTTCTCTGCCTTCTGCAGCTGTGGTGATTCCGACGTCTGATGCTGTGCTCAGACGACTTATCTGTGGCTTTGCTACAGTGCCTTCCTTCTTTTCTTCTTCTTCTTCTGTTTCTCTCCTTCCTTCATTCTTCTTTTCCTTCCTGTCTTCTTCTTCAGCTGTCCTAAGCGGCTAAGGCTTCGGCCGCTTCTCTTCTTCTTCTTTTCTTCCTGCACGCTCACACAAGGGTCAAAGCAAAACCTACCCCTACCCTTCCCCGCGTCTCTCTCTTTCTCAGATTTCTCTCTTAGGATTGCTCTCCCAGAGTCGGGTAATCGGGTGCGGGTATCGCGCCTGGGACCAGGCCCACCAGCGTGCGGTGGTGGGCGAGGAGTGTGCGGTTTGGGTAATCGGATCCTGCCCAGACCCGCGGGGCGTGAGCTCGGGTGAGCAAGCGCATGGCGCGCTGTGTATGGGAGAGGGACCTAACCCCTGTGTTCGAAGGCGATAAGCCTTAGGCACCTTTTCAATTTAAGTGCTGGCGCTTGGCCACGCACTTCCGAGGTGGGACTAAAGCCCCACCTCCCAAATTGGCGCCCGCAGGCGAGCAATCAGCTGCCAATTGAGGCAGCCCGTAAGGCCTTCGCCCAGCTGCAGGCCTGGGTGTCTTCGCGAATCTTGCCCACGCGACCTGGGACGCGCACCTGGGCTGGAGGGTGCCTGCAGCTGCAGGTGAAGCTTCTGCAACTCGTCGACAATGGCGGCGAGGGGTGCGAACCTGAAATCACAGCTACGGCTTCTAGGCCCAGTCAGAATACGTAGGAAGCTTCGCAGGAGTGAGGCGAAGCTTGTGCGGTGGTCGGCAGGGTGCGGGAGTGCGTGGAGAGGCTGACCTAGGTCAGACTGTGGCCGGAAAGGTGGGTTTGTTCGGGGGGTGGTCGGGTGGCGCTTGGCAGTGAATGGAGATGGGGGATTGGTGGAGTGGAGTGTGAGGGAGCTTCTAGGTTGGTCGGCGAGGTGTGAGAGTGTCTGTGGTCGTGAGATGGTCTCGCTGGAGGGGGTGATCAGAGGTGGAGAAGGTGGTCTGGACAGTGGCAGTTGGGTGGTTGAAAGGGCAGTTTAAAAGGGGGAAAATACAAGGAAAGGAGAGAGGAAGATATCTACCTAATTACTCGACGAAGGGGGAGGGCAGAACAGCCGACTCGTATCTGCCGGAGCTGGAGACGAAGACGCCTTGGAGGAGGGTTTCGGCGATGAGGAAGCAGGCGGAGGGCGCCAGCGGGTACATCATGGAGAGGACGACGGAGCAGGGCAAACCCTGTTGCAGGCGTCGTGCAACAGGGGCGAGCTGGCGTCGTGCCAGCCTCGCTGGAGTAAGGTCGGAGATGACACCCATGCCTTCCGCGTGTTCGCACGGAAGGCATGGTGGCCGACAGAGGTCGTGGGCGGGTCCCTGCGATAGAGGATGTCGTAGGGAACCCCGCTTCTGTTCTAGAGGATGGTAACCCTGCTCTGAGTGGCGCCATGCTTTGCGCAAGGTCGCCGGAGTATGGCGCTGCGCAGAAGTTGAAGGGAGGACCGTTCTGCAAAGAACGATGAAAAGTTGGGGGCCTAAATACAAGGGTTTTAAAAGATAAGGGTCAAAAAGTAAATGAAGAGAACCAAATTGTAAAGTCGGTCAAGGAGGTCTCTTCCTAGACTCAAGTTTTTATACAAGACTAATTTGAACCTAAGGTTTTTAATGGTGAATTTTAATTCTAGGTTGGACCATGTTTGACCGGCCAATTTGCATAAAAACCCAAATTAAGTTATTAATTGGGCATGGTTCTCTTTTTAGGTCAAAATCGATTTCTAAGGCCAAATTGAAGGTTCTAAACTTTAGAGAATATTTTTTTATGAATTTTAAAGGGTTCGGTTGATTTTTATCCTGCCTCGAACCTCATGAATTGAAGTGGGTTTGTAATGGCGGTATGACTGAAGCTAGGTTTTTTTTTTTTGTTTGTTATAGAAATGTCGTTGAGTTATAGATAGTCATTGCCACTATTACAATTTTACTCGGAAATATTTTTCCTGAGGTCGAACTCAAGGTGCTACTAGAATTCTAGAAGTACAATGTTTCTATTACAAAAATAAGAGAGAGAGAGAGAGAGGTAGATTTGTTTCTTGGCTTTTTCTTCTTCTCTTCTTTCTCTCTTGTCTTGTCTTCTTTCTTTCTTCTTTCTTCTTTTTGCTTGATCTTCTTCAGTTCTTCTTCTTTATCTTCTTTTCTTCTTTATTCTTCTTCTCTTTGCTTTCAGTTGCGGCACCTTTTCTTCTCTTCTTCTTCTTTACTGTCTGCAGAGCTTCTTCCGTCGTCTGATTTCTCAATCAGACGGCTAAAATGGCATCTGCTACAGTGCTTCCTTTGTGCTTCTTCTTCTTCTTCTTCTTCTTCTTCTTCTTCTTTCTTCTTCCTCTTTCTTTTTCCTTCTTCTTTCTCCTGCGGTCTTCTTCTTCTTTCTCTATCTTTTTCCTTCTTCTCGCAGTTCTTCTTCTTCTTCTCTGCCCTGAGCGGCCAAGGCTTCGGCCACCTTCTTCCTTCTTCTTCTTCTCTGCTTGCACACTCACACAGCTGGTCAGAGCAAAACCTACCCCTACCCTCCCCCACGTCTCTCTCTTTCTCAGATTTCTCTCATAGGATCGCTCTCCCAGAGTGATGAGAACCTCATCATGAGCCATAACTAGCTCATTTTGACCTAATACAAAGGATAAAAGCTCCTACATAACTCAAGGAAAGGCTTAACTCAGAGAGATTCTGAGTTCGCAAAGAAAATAGAAACTAAGGGGTAAAAATGCAATTTCACCAATCCAATATGAAAATAGGGTAACTCAGGGTCCAAACATAGGCCAAAGCAACCTAATAAGAAGAAAAGTGGGATGAGATGATTCAATAAGGGCTACAGCAACTCCAAGGAATTAAATGACATCCTGTAACCCTAAAAACAAACCCACTTAAAAACACGAGGTTCGAGGTAGAGAAAAAAATCAACTAAATCCTCTAAAATTCATATAAAAATAATATCTAGGGTTTATAACCTTCAATTTGGCCTTAGGAACCCATTTTGACCTACATTGAGAACCATGCCCAATTAACAACTTAATTTGGGTTTTTACGTAAATTGACCGGTCAAACAAGGTTTAATCTGGAAATAAAATTCACCATCATAATCCTTAGGTCCCAATTAGTCATGTATAAAAACTTGAGCCTAAGAGGAAACCTTCTTGACCAACTTTACACTTTGGTCCTCATTTATTTACTTTTTGGCCCTCAACTTTTGAACCCTCACATTTCTACCCCTAACTCTCCTTCGTTCTTTGCATTCAGGTCCCTCCTGCCAAAACCTGCACGGCACCATACTCCGGCGACCTTGCGCGGAGTATGGCGCCGCGCAGGGTGAGGGAGGGACTCTGGCAAGTCAATGGGGGGTGCCCTGCGTCGTCAGCCACTGCAGGGACACCCCCCTGTGCACTGTACCCACCCATACCGGCCGTGCGAACGCACGGACGGTATGGGTATGTTAACTCCGGCGTCCTCCGGCGAGGGAGACACGTCATCTCCCTCCGCCCTCCTCTCTGTTTCGGCCCTATAAATATCCCCCGTCGCTCCGCCGTTCTGGGCAGCTTGGTCCTGACGGATGAAGTCGGTTGGTTTGATGACCGGGTTTTGGTTTTGTTATAACGTTGTAGTAAAGCCGGTTATTACCAACATTTCAAATATATAAATTTTTTTTACTCGGAAAATAAAAGAGTTCCCGAGGTCGAGCTCAGGGAGCAAGTTTTATTCTAGAGATATACATGTTTCTTTTACAAAATAAAGAAAGAGAGAGGGAAAGAATTTGTTGTTCTCTTTGTTTTCTCCTCGTGATGTTCTTCTTTCTTTCTTTCTTCAGATCTCCTTCTTCTTCTTCGTTCTGCAGAGGTGATGCTCCTCTTCAGATCTCCTTCTTCTTCTTCCTTGGTTTCTGTCTTGGCCTCTCTTCTTCTTTTTCTGCAGTCTCTTCTGTGAAGGTTTCTTCTTCCTTGGCTCTGCTGCACTTCTTCTCTGCAGCCTTTCCTCTTCTTCTGCCTTGCTCAGCCTCTTCTTTAGAGTTTCTTCTTGTTTTTCCTCCCTGCGATTAAGTGTCAGCTTCTTCTTTTCTTTTTCAGCCAGGGACGTCACGCGAAGCTTTCTTCCTTAGCTGCTTCAGGCCGTCGTCTGATTTCCAAATCAGACGACTTAACTACCTGTTGCTACAGTTAGCTTCCTTCTTCTTCCGCGGGTCTTCTTCTTCGCCTGTGCCTGCACACTTCAGAGTTTTTCGTCAGAGGCAAAACCTACTCTACCCTCCCCCCCCCCCGCGCGTCTCTCTTTCTCTCTGAAACCACTCGTGGGAAAGCTCTCCCAGAGCTACCGGGTAACCGGGTTCGGGTCAGGCCCGGGTCCAGGCCCACCGGCGTGCGTGGTGGGCGAGGAGTGCAGGTCAGTCTTGAGTCGGGTCGGGTCGGTTCGGGTCAGGTCCGCGGGGCGTGAGCGCGGACGAGACCGGGTAACCGGGCGGGTGAAGGGGACCTCACCCCGTGTGCTGAGGCAGTAAGCCTTCAGCACTTTTGCATCTTATGTCGCTGCGGCTCTTCAGGCGTTTCCGAGGTGGGACTAAACGGCCCACCTCAATTGCGCGCCCGCAGCGGGGAATTCAGCAGGAGATGGCGGCGTCACGCGGAGCTTTCTTCCTGAGCTGCGAACCTGGTGTTTTGCCAAAACTCCTCGCAAGGCCTGGGAGTGAATCTGGGCTTGGCGCTGAGCGTGGCGCGCCTGTAGCTGCAGGCGGAAGCAGTTCCTCCTGCGCGGCAATGGCGGCGGAGGTCGGGTGGCCTGTCCGCAAGAAAACGGCCTCTCGGCCTAATCAGAGAGTGCCAGGAGCTTCGCCAGGGTGCGGCGAAGCTCGTGTGGGTGGTGGCGAGGCGCGGGGCGGCGTGCGAGGGCTGCCCTAGGTCGGACTGTGGGTCGGAGGATGGGTCTGTTCGGTGGGGTTGCAGAGGGTGATGTGGGGGGAGTGGCAGGGCGGAGGTTGATCAGGGTGAGGAGGCGGAGGTCCTGCGGTGGTCGGCGAGCCGTGTGGGTCGCTGAGATGATGGGAGCGGCTCGCCGGAGGGTGGTCGGAGGCGAAGGGGGTGAAGGTGGTCAGGGTCGGTCGAGGACTTAATTGAATAAATTGAAAGTGGGGAAAGAAAGAGGAGAAGAAGGGGAGTAGCTCTAGCTTACTTGCAGGGACGAAGGGGGAGGAACAGGGCGACAGTCGTATCGACTGTCGCCGGAGAAGACGATGCTCAGGGAAAGGGGCGGCGGCGAGCAGAGAGCCGGAGAGGCGCTAGCTGGGTGCGGCGTGGCGCGGGAAGAGCAGGGGAGGAAGTCTCTGCTGCTGGTATTGCGGCAGAGCGAAGAGGTGGAGGGGGAGGAAACCGCCGGAGCTGGTGAGCGTCTGCCGGAGGAAGAAGAGAGGAAAGTTGGGGATTTTCTCCGTCAGATCCAGGCTGCCCTGGTCGGTGGAGCAACGGGGGGTATTTATAGGGATCAAACAGGGAGGAAGGCGGAGGGAGACGACGTGTCTCCCTCGCCGGAGGATGGTCGGAAACAAGAATCCATACCGTCCGTGCGTTCGCACGGCCGGTATGGTGGGCTACAACGACCAGGGGGGTGTCCCTGCGACGGCTGACGACGCAGGGCACCCCCGGTTTACTTGCCAGGTCCCCCACCTCACCCTGCGCGGCGCCATGCTCCGCGCAAGGTCGCCGGAGCATGGTGCTGGCAGGTTTTGCAGGAGGGACCTGATTGCAAAGAACGAAGGAGAGTTAGGGGCCAAAATGCGAGGGTTCAAAAGTTGAGGGCCAAAGAGTAAATATATGAGGACCAAAGTGTAAAGTCGGTCAAGGAGGTTTCTTCTTAGGCTCAAGTTTTTATACATGACTAATTAGGACCTAAGGAATCTGATGGTGAATTTAATTTTCATATTAAACCTTGTTTGACCGGGGAATTTACGCAAAAACCCAAATTAAGTTATTAATTGGGCATGGTTCTCAATGTAGGTCAAAATGGGTTCTAAAGGCCAAATTGAAGGTTCTAAACCCTAGAGATTATTTTTCTATGAATTTTAGAGGGTTTATTCTATTTTTACTTTGCCTCGAACCTTGTGAATTGAAGTGGGTTGTTTTAGGGTTACAGATTTATCATTTAGTTTCTTGGAATTGCTGTAGCCCTTGCTAGATCATTTCATCCCACTTTTATTCTTATTAAGCTGCTTTGACCTATGTTTGGGCCCTGAATTACCCTGTATGCAGATTATACTATTGAAATTGCATTTTTACCCCTTATGACTTGTTTTCTCCTTAAACTCAGAATTCTCTGAGTTAAGCCTTTCCTTGAGTTATGTAGGAGCTTTTATCCTTTGTATTGGGTCAAAATGAGCTAGTTATGGCTCATGATGAGGTTCTCATCATACCCCCATGCCTAGCTTTTGCTAGTCCCTTAGCAAAAACTTAAGGTTTCAACCCTTGTTCTAGACCATGAAGTTTTTAATAGTTTTAGATAAGTGCCTTTTTTATTTGAGCATAGATTAGGTTAGAATGCTGACCATAGGCCTAAAAGGTACTCTAGTACCAATCAAGATCCAAATCTGTCTAGCCTTAGCCTCAGTCTTTTAGCAAAGGTTTTTAAGGCCCACAAGAACTAACCTAAGGTTTATTGGACTTCGTGGTTAAAGCACCCGTGCTTGAAATGATTTTAGCCCTGGCTCAGTTCGCAGTGCGTTTTGTAAGAGAGAGATAGAAAGTTTTTCTGTTTGGAGAGTTTTCTCTCTCTTTCTCTTTTTAGTTCTAGCCTAGGATTGGCTTTTCAACACGGTCTGTATCAGATTCCTTGCTCCCATCATCAATCCTCAAGGGTTCCTGGCGATCGATGCTTCGAGATAGCACCGCCCATGGCAACCCCCGGAACCCTGGCTATTGAGATTTCGAGATAATCCCATCCATGGTATTCCGTGGCCGAATCCAGACCCTGGCAATTGACACTTCGAGATAATGCCATCCATGGAATCTGAACCAGCAGAGTGCTTACATGCCCCCAGTAGGATATGTAAATATCCTAAGAGACAAGCACCGAGGAGATGATATTTTGTTACGCATCTTCGAGGGGATTTCCCGCCTCTCTGCGCTGGGACTCGTCCAAATTAACTTGTGTTGATCGGCCACTCCTATTCTAGGTGTTCTTTTCAGATTTTTGCGACGCTTCTGCGTGATTCTGATTTTTACGCTTACTGAACCAGGCTGTGTGTGAGATTAGGGTGCTTAGGTTACTGAGTCCCGTAAACCAAAAATTAGTTAACGAGGCCGAATACTCCCTAAGCCTTAGACCTAATACTTCAGCTTTTCATTTTCCTCAACCTCTTGAGGAGTGTCCAGATCTTAATGGGTACTAAGAGTCTATTCAAGAATGCCTAAGGTTTGCATTCTTTACTAATCTTATTGTGCACTTTTCTTGAATGAGGTCTAGAACTTAGGTTAATTCCTTAGTTCCTTACTAATGACTATCACTTTTTCTCATAATTTTGTGCTCCTTTTTCCTTTTGTTTCTTTTCTCCTTCGCAAAATTTTCTTCTCTTTTCCTCTTATTCTTTTTCGAAAATTTTTTTTTTAATTTTTATGGTGTTTTTGGCATATGTGAATTTTTTGTTTGAAACAAGTTTTGCACTTTCATACCCCCCCCATGCCTAAGATTTGCAATGCCCTCATTGTAACCTAGGGGGTCTTAGTTCATTCCTTAAGACAGAAATTTGGATGAGTGAATGGGTTGGGTTGAATTTTTGCGGACGATTTCAAATCCCAGATGCAAACATCTGAGTTGGGGTCGGCTGTCTACAAGGGTGAACTTCGAGTGCTGAAAGGTGTCAAAACAAGTTTCAGGTTTACAAAGAGAATGACGGGCTGCCTCCCGTTAAGCGCTGAGTTTTACGCCATCGGCTGGGCGCAATAAGCTTAAGGGGAAAGGAGGATATAAGATGCCTCAGCCAAATCAGTAGAAGTTACATCAATGAACGGCTTGAGTCTCTGACCGTTCACGATGAAAGGTTCAGAATCGTGGCTGAGTGGACTGATTTCGATTGCTCCATTTCCAAAAACCTGTCGGACCAAATATGGTCCGACCCACTTAGATCTCAGTTTTCCTGGGAAGAGTTTGAGTCGGGCATCAAAGAGTAGGACCTTTTGACCAGGATGAAAGATCTTTCTCGAGATGTGTTTGTCGTGGAAGGCTTTAACCCGCTCCTTGTAGATTTGCGAGTTCTCGTACGCGTCTATGCGTAATTCATCGATCTTGCTGATTTGGAGTTTTCTGTGGGTCCCAGCCTTGGAAAGATCCAGATTACAGTTCCGTACTGCCCAATAGGCTTTATGCTCCAGTTCGACGGGAAGGTGGCATGCCTTTCCGTACACCAATCTAAAGGGAGACATGCCCAATTGGGTCTTGTGGGCGGTCCTATAGGCCCACAATGCTTCCGGAAGTCGGGACGACCAGTCCTTCCTGTCAGGTCGAACAGTGACTTGCAGGATTTTCTTGATCTCCCGATTAGACAGCTCAGCTAGACCATTAGTTTGGGGGTGGTAAGGAGTAGAGATTCGGTGAGACACCCCGTATTTGGTCATCAGTGACCTAAACTGAGCATTTGTGAAATGGGTCCCCCCATCAGAGATTATTGCACGAGGAATCCCGAACCTTGAGAAAATGTGTTGATGAATGAATTTGAGAACGATTTTGTGATCACAGGTTCGGGTCGGTATGGCTTCGATCCATTTGGACACGTAGTCCACAGCCAACAGAATGTATTCGAAACCATCCAAAACAGGAAATGGGCCCATAAAATCAATCCCCCAAACATCAAAGATTTCACATACTAGAATCGGTTGCATAGGCATCATGTCGCGATGGCTCATGTTGCCCAAAGTCTGGCAACGACTGCATGCCCTGCAATGACTGTATGCGTCTTTGAACAGTGTGGGCCAGTAAAAGCCGCACTGGAGGACTTTTGATGCGGTTTTATGCCCGGCAAAATGGCCACCGCATGCCTGGTCATGGCAGAAAGAGAGGATATTGTTGACTTCCCCTTCCGGGACACATCTCCGGATGATCTGATCGGCACCTATGCGGAAGAGGTACGGGTCTTCCCAAATGTAATACTTGGCATCGGAGCGTAATTTGTCTTTCTTGGCCTTCGGCCAATCGGACGGGGTCTGATGAGATGCCAAGTAATTTACAATATTAGCGAACCATGGAAGGCTAGTACCAATAGTCAGCAGGTGCTCATCGGGAAAATGCTCAGTGATGGGTCCGGAAGGGTCAATTATAGAAGGAAGACGGGACAAGTGATCAGCTACCACGTTTTATTTTCCCGCTTTGTCGCGAATCTCAAGGTCAAATTCTTGCAACAGCAAGATCCATCGGATTAATCGAGGCTTCGCGTCCTTCTTCGCAAGGAGATGCCTCACAGCTGTGTGATCCGAGTATATGATGACATGGGAACCCAGAAGGTACGATCTGAACTTCTCAAGGGCAAATACTACAGCTAGCAGCTCTTTCTCAGTAACTGTATAGTTACGCTGAGCCTCATCGAGTGTTTTGCTGGCGTAGTAAATGACCACAGGTTTCTTGTCATTTTTCTGCCCCAAAACCGCTTCTACAGCGAAGTCGGATGCATCACACATGATCTCAAAGGGTTGAGACCAATCAGGGGACTGTAGGATCGGGGCTTGGGTGACTCGGTCACGCAGGATTTCAAATGCTGGAGTGCATTCCTTGGAGATTTCGAAGGGAACATCCTTGGAGAGAAGAGTGGTCAGGGGGCGTGCGATTTTTGAAAAATCAGGGATAAATCGTCGATAAAAACCGACATGCCCTAAAAAGGATCGGATGTCCCTGATCGAGCTAGGCATAGGAAGGTGAGAAATCAGATTAACCTTAGCTTGATCCACTTGGATACCTTTTTCCGAAATTGAGTGTCCCAGGACAATTCCCTCAGGCACCATGAAATGGCTCTTTTCCCAGGAAAGAACCAAATTCACATCGATGCACCGCCTGAGTATGTGGACCAAGTGTTGGAGGCAATCGTCGAATGATGCTCCGAAAACTGAAAAGTCATCCATGAAGACTTCCAGATAATCACCTACCATATCTGAGAATATGGCAAGCATGCATCGCTGAAAAGTAGCGGGTGCATTGCAAAGACCGAAAGGCATCCTTCGGAAAGCGTATGTTCCGAAGGGGCAGGTGAACGTGGTCTTTTCTTGGTCCTCAGGATGGATTGCCACCTGGTTATAACCGGAGTACCCGTCAAGAAAGCAGAAGAACCTATTTCCCGCTAGTTTTTCGAGAATTTGATCAATGAAGGGTAGTGGGAAATGATCCTTCTTCGTGGAGGAATTGAGTCGACGGTAATCTATACAGACTCTCCACGAGTTGGCTAATCGGGTAGGAATGATTTCTCCGGTCTCAGTCGTTATAGTGGTGAGTCCTGCCTTCTTGGGCACGACCTGAATTGGGCTCACCCAACGACTATCGGAGATCGGGTAGATGATCCCGGCATCTAACCACTTGATGATCTCCTTTTTCACGACCTCCTGCAGATTGGGGTTTAAGCGTCTCTGCATCTCACGAGAAGGTCGTGTGCCCTCTTCTGAATAGATATGATGAGTACAATAAGAGGGACTTATTCCAGTCAAATCATCGAGAGTCCATCCGATGGCTCTGCGATGTTGCTGGAGGACAACAATCAGACGGGCTTCCTATTCAGGACTGAGGTTGGAATTGATGATCACAGGAAGGGTCTGATTAGAACCCAAAAAGATGTATTTTAAGTGAGCAGGAAGGGGTTTCAGTTCGAGGATGGGGTTTTCAGCAGCAGCGGGTGGTTCAGTATAGATGTGAGGTTCAAGGGTGGGAGTTACTGGGTTGTTCATATCTGGATTCAACTCCTCTGTTTGCGGGTCAAGATCCTTCTGTGGTTGATGAGGCACAATCGAGTCACTCTGGAGGTGTGATTCATCAACCAAAGTCTTGATGTCACAAATTTGCTCGATGACGCCGCAATTAATTCCTTGTTGGGCCTTAAATATATCAATTTTCAGTGTTTGATCTCCAAACTTAAGCTCTATTTGGCCCTCCTCACAGCTGATGTTGGCTCTAGCAGTAGCCAAGAAAGGTCTCCCTAGAATGATTGGTGTATCCCTAGGGTTCTCAGGTGCATCCATATCTAAGACTATGAAGTCCACTGGAAAATAGAAATCCCGCACTCTCACGATAACATCCTCGAGAATCCCTTTTGGTGACTTTATAGATCGATCTGCTAATTGTAATGTCACCTCGGTTGGTTTCAGCTCAGATTCCTCTAGATGGTCAAGTAAGGATGTGGGTATCAGGTTTATGGATGCGCCCAAGTCTAACAATGCTCTATCAAATTGGATACCACCTATCTTACAGGAAATCAGGGGAGTTCCAGGATCTTTTGCCTTGGGTGGGAGTCTACTAAGGATTACAGAGCTGGCTTGCTCTGACAGAACAATTGGGCTCCCTCCCTTGGTTCGCGGCTTACGCTGGGGTGTACATAAATTCTTTAGAAATCGTGCATAAGCTGGTACGTGGCGGATTGCATCCATCAAGGGGATGTTTATGTGGACCTGCTCAAAGAGCTTGACCAGGTCCTCCTCAGGGGCCACGGGTTTGGTGGTCTTCTTTCCCTTGGTCAAGGCCTCGGGAAACGGGATCTTGGTTGGTTCTTCTAGGATAGGTTCAGGTTGTGGATCTGGAACAGCGGTACCTTGGATAACTATCCTAGGGTCATGGTTATCAGGCTGGGAGTGGTTTGGATAATGCGGGTCTTGAGTTGTCTTACCACTACGTGTTGTTACAGAATTTAATCCGGCCTGATTTTTGTTTGGGTTTGGTAGGAGGGGTGGCTGCTGCTGAAATCCTGCATAAGAAGTTGAGGCTTCCATCTCGTCTGGAGATGGAGCAGTAGGAGCCTGATAAATCCATTGGGCGTGGCCTAAATTTGGATTCATAACGCGCTTCTGGGTTGGCACGTTATTTGGGTTAGGAAGAGGTTGGGAAGGGAGTGTGCCTGGTTGGCGAGAATTTGCCAGCTGGGCCAGTTGAGTTTTTACTTCAGTAAGCTCGTCCTTGTGCTGTTTTTGAATAGCCGCATTCGATTTTTGAATGTCAGCCAGAGTCTGAAGGATTAAGGACATTTGATCTTGATTTGGCCCTGATGGATAAGTAGGGTTGGGCCGAGGCTGAGGCGACTGGTAGTGATGAGAGGGCTGTGGGCGGGACTGAAAAGGTGGTCTTTGGGTTTGGGAATTTCCCGCCCAGTGAAAATTGGGATGGTTTCGCCATCCAGGGTTGTAAGTGTTGGAGAATGGGTCGTTCTGGATGGCGTTGAGGTCCTCGCAGGTCTGAGGACCCTCCTGAGAATCAGGGAAAGGAGGAATGGAGTTCCCCCGGCTGGTGTAGAAAGGATCGGATGATCTTCCAGTCCAGGAATCAGATGGGGATGGATATGGATCCATCCCAGGGGAGGATCGGTGGAGGATGTTTTGCACAGTCTCCTGTGTGGAAGGAGGTTGTGCAAAGGAGTTACGCGCAGAGGTGGCTCGCTGCAAGTGCTGAGTCAGCTCATCCACCTTCTTTTCAATGATTGAGACCTTGTCCAATCGACTGGCCATCAATTCCAGGTCGACTGATGCGGACAGGCTCTGCGTCTCATGTGCTCCCTTAAGATTCGTCGCTGCGCGGGTATTCGTCCTGTCGAATAATCCCATGGAGTCATTGTTGATGGAGTTCTCGCACATGTTTTCGAGAATCTCCCATACGGTGTCTTCATGTTGACCCATGATGTTTCCTCCGCAAGTTGCATTGACGAAAAGGCGGATGTCCTCACGGAGTCCCTGGTAAAAAGATTGGACTTGTTCCCATTTAGGAACTCCGTGATGGGGGCACTTTCTCATGAGATCCTGAAAACGATCCCATGCCTCATGGAGAGGTTCTCCTGATTGTTGAGTGAAGTGTGTAATCTGATGGCGCAAGGCGTTGGTTCGACCAACGGGAAAAAACTTTTTCAAAAATTCGGATTGAAGTTCTTCCCAAGTGTTGATCGGCCGGGTCTGAGTTTGATACCAATGGGCGGCCTTGTCCATAAGAGAAAAGGAGAACATCTTCATGAGAAGAATATCCCGATTTTGCGCATCTGATCCAAAAGTGTGGGCCAGATGCTTTAGCTGTTTGATGTGCTGGAAGGGATCTTCAGAATTAAGCCCATGGAATTTAGGTATAGCATGAATCATGTTGGGCTTTAGTTCGGAATCAGGTCCTCCAGTCGGGATTCTGACTCGAGGCTCAATGGCCACTGCAGCAGGATTGTAGTGGTCCCGCATCATAGGACGCTGTGGTGGGTGCACGAAGTTTTGGAAGAGGTCATTGAGTCGCTGGAGCTGGTGTTCCAGATTATTTTCTTCCTCAACTGGCTGAGCCATGATGGGGGAAGAAGAAGAACTTGGTTCTGAATCAGAAGAGAGAATAATGTGAGGGTGTTGCTGCAAAAACACGGGCGTCGAGGCTTGGCCTTGACGAGAGCGAATTTCTAATGGAGGTCTTAAGGGTGGTCCTAGGGACCTCCTTCCGTACATGCACAGTTGGGAGAGGTAAGTTAGAAGGTGCTGGACCCAATCAAGACACCCAAAAATGTGTTGGGTGACTATAGAGGTGCGGGGCAGATGGACCCCTTGATCAGAAAGATCGTCCACCTGAGAATTACCTGGGCAGCCAGAGAGGGAGAGTCCCGCGAAGACCCCTACACGGTAGAGCGTCCCCACGGGTTACAGGGTTTCCCCCACCCGACCTCTCTTGTCACTGCGGTTCCAGGTAGACCAGAATGGGGATCTTGACCTCTTAAGTCTACCAATTTTAAGATCAGGGTGCTTAAGGTTTCACTTGAACTTTAGTCTTTTTAAGTGCAAAGAGTGACCTAATTTAAGGTTGGTTAACCCAAAGGGGTCAACTTTACCTCTTGTTTTCTTTGAGAGCTTTTTGGGTCCTTTCTTTTAGGGTCCAAGTGTTTAAAGAGAGAGCCAATTGTTTAGGATTTTTCTTGTTAATTATTTTCAATCAATGGCTTGGGCACACCTCTTTTGGATTTCCTCAATTCTTGATTAAGGGGTGTGTCTCTACTGAAATCCTAATGTTTGACCTTATGTTGGCTCTACTTGATCCATTTACTCTTTGTTGGGCAATTAGGGCTCAAGCAAGAATGTGTTAGCCCTTAAATACCCTTAATAGTGTGCAGGAGTGATGAGTTGAAAACATGCAACTCTTTATGGTTACTAAGTATGGAAGACAGGTTAGCCCTATATTGCTTGTTCTTTTCTTTTCTTCCTCTTTAGAGTTTAGGGGTTAATAGTGAGAGGAAAAATTTACCTGTCTTCGGAGTGGTTGTCGTGTGGTTGCTTGTCTTCTTGAGTTCCTGTAGCTGCACAAAAGAGAGGAGATTATCAGAAATTAAAAGAAACAGGAATGTTTACCTCTAGAATAGCCGTTGCTCCCCGGCAGCGGCGCCAAAATGAAGTCGGTTGGTTTGATGACCGGGTTTTGGTTTTGTTATAACGTTGTAGTAAAGCCGGTTATTACCAACATTTCAAATATATAAATTTTTTTTACTCGGAAAATAAAAGAGTTCCCGAGGTCGAACTCAGGGAGCAAGTTGTATTCTAGAGATATACATGTTTCTTTTACAAAATAAAGAAAGAGAGAGGGAAAGAATTTGTTGTTCTCTTTGTTTTCTCCTCGTGATGTTCTTCTTTCTTTCTTTCTTCAGATCTCCTTCTTCTTCTTCTTCGTTCTGCAGAGGTGATGCTCCTCTTCAGATCTCCTTCTTCTTCTTCCTTGGTTTCTGTCTTGGCCTCTCTTCTTCTTTTTCTGCAGTCTCTTCTGTGAAGGTTTCTTCTTCCTTGGCTCTGCTGCACTTCTTCTCTGCAGCCTTTCCTCTTCTTCTGCCTTGCTCAGCCTCTTCTTTAGAGTTTCTTCTTGTTTTTCCTCCCTGCGATTAAGTGTCAGCTTCTTCTTTTCTTTTTCAGCCAGGGACGTCACGCGAAGCTTTCTTCCTTAGCTGCTTCAGGCCGTCGTCTGATTTCCAAATCAGACGACTTAACTACCTGTTGCTACAGTTAGCTTCCTTCTTCTTCCGCGGGTCTTCTTCTTCGCCTGTGCCTGCACACTTCAGAGTTTTTCGTCAGAGGCAAAACCTACTCTACCCTCCCCCCCCCCCCCCCCCCCCCCGCGCGTCTCTCTTTCTCTCTGAAACCACTCGTGGGAAAGCTCTCCCAGAGCTACCGGGTAACCGGGTTCGGGTCAGGCCCGGGTCCAGGCCCACCGGCGTGCGTGGTGGGCGAGGAGTGCAGGTCAGTCTTGAGTCGGGTCGGGTCGGTTCGGGTCAGGTCCGCGGGGCGTGAGCGCGGACGAGACCGGGTAACCGGGCGGGTGAAGGGGACCTCACCCCGTGTGCTGAGGCAGTAAGCCTTCAGCACTTTTGCATCTTATGTCGCTGCGGCTCTTCAGGCGTTTCCGAGGTGGGACTAAACGGCCCACCTCAATTGCGCGCCCGCAGCGGGGAATTCAGCAGGAGATGGCGGCGTCACGCGGAGCTTTCTTCCTGAGCTGCGAACCTGGTGTTTTGCCAAAACTCCTCGCAAGGCCTGGGAGTGAATCTGGGCTTGGCGCTGAGCGTGGCGCGCCTGTAGCTGCAGGCGGAAGCAGTTCCTCCTGCGCGGCAATGGCGGCGGAGGTCGGGTGGCCTGTCCGCAAGAAAACGGCCTCTCGGCCTAATCAGAGAGTGCCAGGAGCTTCGCCAGGGTGCGGCGAAGCTCGTGTGGGTGGTGGCGAGGCGCGGGGCGGCGTGCGAGGGCTGCCCTAGGTCGGACTGTGGGTCGGAGGATGGGTCTGTTCGGTGGGGTTGCAGAGGGTGATGTGGGGGGAGTGGCAGGGCGGAGGTTGATTAGGGTGAGGAGGCGGAGGTCCTGCGGTGGTCGGCGAGCCGTGTGGGTCGCTGAGATGATGGGAGTGGCTCGCCGGAGGGTGGTCGGAGGCGAAGGGGGTGAAGGTGGTCAGGGTCGGTCGAGGGCTTAATTGAATAAATTTAAAAGTGGGGAAAGAAAGAGGAGAAGAAGGGGAGTAGCTCTAGCTTACTTGCAGGGACGAAGGGGGAGGAACAGGGCGACAGTCGTATCGACTGTCGCCGGAGAAGACGATGCTCAGGGAAAGGGGCGGCGGCGAGCAGAGAGCCGGAGAGGCGCCAGCTGGGTGCGGCGTGGCGCGGGAAGAGCAGGGGAGGAAGTCTCTGCTGCTGGTATTGCGACAGAGCGAAGAGGTGGAGGGGGAGGAAACCGCCGGAGCTGGTGAGCGTCTGCAGGAGGAAGAAGAGAAGAAAGTTGGGGATTTTCTCCGTCAGATCCAGGCTGCCCTGGTCGGTGGAGCAACGGGGGGTATTTATAGGGATCAAACAGGGAGGAAGGCGGAGGGAGACGACGTGTCTCCCTCGCCGGAGGATGGTCGGAAACAAGAACCCATACCGTCCGTGCGTTCGCACGGCCGGTATGGTGGGCTACAACGACCAGGGGGGTGTCCCTGCGACGGCTGACGACGCAGGGCACCCCCGGTTTACTTGCCAGGTCCCCCACCTCACCCTGCGCGGCGCCATGCTCCGCGCAAGGTCGCCGGAGCATGGTGCTGGCAGGTTTTGCAGGAGGGACCTGATTGCAAAGAACGAAGGAGAGTTAGGGGCCAAAATGCGAGGGTTCAAAAGTTGAGGGCCAAAGAGTAAATATATGAGGACCAAAGTGTAAAGTCGGTCAAGGAGGTTTCTTCTTAGGCTCAAGTTTTTATACATGACTAATTAGGACCTAAGGAATCTGATGGTGAATTTCATTTTCATATTAAACCTTGTTTGACCGGTCAATTTGCGCAAAAACCCAAATTAAGTTATTAATTGGGCATGGTTCTCAATGTAGGTCAAAATGGGTTCTAAAGGCCAAATTGAAGGTTCTAAACCCTAGAGATTATTTTTCTATGAATTTTAGAGGGTTTATTCTATTTTTACTTTGCCTCGAACCTTGTGAATTGAAGTGGGTTGTTTTAGGGTTACAGATTTATCATTTAGTTTCTTGGAATTGCTGTAGCCCTTGCTAGATCATTTCATCCCACTTTTATTCTTATTAAGCTGCTTTGACCTATGTTTGGGCCCTGAATTACCCTGTATGCAGATTATACTGGTGAAATTGCATTTTTACCCCTTATGACTTGTTTTCTCCTTAAACTCAGAATTCTCTGAGTTAAGCCTTTCCTTGAGTTATGTAGGAGCTTTTATCCTTTGTATTGGGTCAAAATGAGCTAGTTATGGCTCATGATGAGGTTCTCATCAACGGAGAAACACCCTCTTTTCACTCTCTTCCCACTCCGACAGGAAGCCCTTCAGCTCCGGCGATTTTTCCCTCTTCCTCCTCGTCGCTCTGCCGCACTACCAGCTGCAGGGTTGCCCTCCCTCGCTCTTCCCGCGCCACGCCGCACCCAGCTGGCGCCTCTCCGGCCCTCTCCTCGCCGCCGCCCCTTCCCCTGGGCATCTTCTTCTCCGGTGACAGTCGATACGACTGTCGCCCTGCTCCTCCCCCTTCGTCCCTGCAAGTAAGTTAGAACTACTTCCCTTCCTCTCCTCTTTCTTTTCCCTATTTCAATTTGTTCAATTAAGCCCTCGACCGACCCTGACCACCGTCACCCCCTTCGTCTCCGGCTACCCTCCGGCGAGACGCCCCCATCGCTTCACAGCCTCACATTCCTCGCCGACCCTCACCGAACCTCCGCCTCATCACACTGAACACCCCCCACCCCTCCATTGCCACTCCACACCTCCATAACACTCCCCCAAACAAATCCATTTCTCCGGTTGCAGTCCGACCTAGGGCTGCCGCCAGACACCGCCTTGCGGCTTGCCGCACAGCTCAACACCTTCGCCGTGCCACGGCGAAGGTTCCCCAGTAGTTTGATTAGGCCGAGAGGCCATATTCGTGTCCGACAGGTTCTGAGGCTCAACCGCCATTGATGCCACATTGAAGCAGCTTCTCCCGCGCTCCAGGCTTGAGGACTCCAGGTTTCCAGTTGCTGCGGATTAAGGAGACTCCTGCGAAGGCAGCCAGCCAGCAACCGACGAAAATCGAAGCTGCAGCTGCAGAAGCAAGGCCGCGGTCTTCCAGTAGGCGCACGCGAGGAGAGGCGTCAATTTAGTCCCACATCGGTAAGCCTCGCAATGCTTTCACCGTTTAAATTGTTTTTGTGAATAAGCCTTATCGCCTCCGAACGCACCGGGGTGAGGTCCCGCGCCCACTCACCCGCCCGATACGCGAGCTCACCACGCGGATCCGGCGGACCCGACTCGACACCCCACCTACGCACTCCTCGTGTACCACTCACACCGGTACACCTGGTCACGAGTACGAAGCCCGACCCGATTATCCGACGGCTCTGGGAGAGCTATCCTACGAGCGAAGTCTGAGAAAGAGAGAGACATGCGGGTAGAGGGAAAGGGTTAGGTTTTGCGTTGGCTGTGGTGTGTGCAGGAACAAGCCGAGGCAGAGAAGAAGAACCCCGACGAAGAAAGACTGAAGGAAGAAGGAGGAGCACCAAGGACGCACTGTAGCAGTGGGTTACATAAGTCGTCTGATTGAACAATCAGACGACGCTCTGAGGACGAAGAAGAAGGAGAAGAAAAGACGAGCAGGACTGCAACGAAGAAGAAAAGAAGACAGAAAGAAAAAGAAGAAAGAAGGAGAGACAACGTCCTGACAGCAAAAGCAGAAGAAGAGCACGAGAAGGAGATCAGCAGAAAGGAGTAAAAAGAAGACCTGAAGAACAAAAAGTAGAAGAGAGAAGACAAGAAGAACAGGAAGAGAAGAAAGAAGAGACAAAGTGGAAGAAAAAAGAGGAGAAGAAGAAGCCAAATTTTCATCTCTCTCCCTCTCTCCCTCTCTTTATTTTTGTAATAAGAATTTGTACCCCTAGAATACAACTTGCTCCCTGAGTTCGACCTCGGGAACTCTTTATTTTCCGAGTAAAAAAATTATATATTTGAAATGATGGCAATAACTATCTGTACTGCAACGACTTAAGAAAAGCTAGTTGCTGCCGCCATTTTCACAGAGCCGGGTATTCGGGTACGGGTATTGCGCCCTGGACCAGGCCCACCGACGTGCGGTGGTGGGCGAGGTGTTCGCAGTGTTGGGTATCCGGATCCGGCCCAGGCCCGCGGGGCGTGAGCGTAGGCGAGGGCAAGCGCGTGGGGCGCTCGTGCGTAAGGGACCTGACCCCTGTGTTCAAAGGCAAATAGCCTCGAACACTTTTTCAATTTATGCGCGGGCGCTGAGCCGCGCTCTTCCGAGGTGGGACTAAAGTCCCACCTCACAGACTAGTGCCTGCAAGTAAGGAACTCGCGGCAATTACAGTAGCTCGCGAGGGGTTTGCCTCAACTGCAGACCCTGGAGTCTTCGCGGAGACACTCCGCGCAACCTGGGACCAACGCCTGGGCGAGATCGAGGCTGCAGCTGCTGGTGAAGGAGCTCACCTGCTCAGCAATGGCGGCGAAGGAGGGGTGACTTGATCACAGAAATACGGCCTCTCGGCCTAGTCAGAAGGTGCAGGGAGCTTCACCGGAGTGCAGCGAAGCTCGTGCAGGTGGTGGCGAGACGTGAAGCGGTGTACGGTGGCAGCCTTAGGTCGGATTGTCGTCAGGAAAATGGGTCGGTTCGGGGGGTCTTTAGGTGGCGTGTGGCAGGAAATGAGACGGGGGAAGCTGTGGAGTGAAGTGAGGGGAAGCTTCTGAGGTGATTGGCGAGGAGTGAGGGGGTCTGTGGAGGTGGAATGGGCTCGCCGGAGAGGGTGGCCGAAGACGGAGCAGGTGGAGGTGGAAGTTGTGTGTGGGGGCGCGAAATACAAATTGACAGGGGAAAATTTTAGAGGAGGAGGAGAGGAAGCTTTTACCTAAGTTTTGGACGAAGGGGGAGGGGCGGAGCCACCGGCTCGTGGCTGCCGGAGCTGAGGAAGAAGAGGCCCTGGAAGGGGAGAACGGCGTCGAGGAGGCAAGCGGAGGGTGTCGGCGGGTGCAGCGCGACACAGACGAAAGGGTTAGGGGAACCCTGCTGCAGGTAAGGCAACAGAGCGACGAGGAGGAGGAGTTGGTCGTCGGAAGCTACAGGCCATTTGTCGGAGCTGGAGAGGAGGAAGTGGGGGGGTATTCTTCGTCAGAGACAGCTTACCCTCTTCTGCTGGCGACGGCGGTCTTTATAAAGGCGAAGGCGGAGGGGTGGGCGCAGGGAGGCGACGTGCCTCCCTCGCCGGAGGATGGCCGGAGCAGAAACCCTTACCTTCCACGCGTTCACACGAAAATTGTGGGCGATGGCAGAGATCATGGAGGTGTCCCTGCAACAGCAGATGTCGCAGGAAACACCCGGTTCAATGGGTAGAGGGCCTCCCTCACCCTGCGCGGCGCCATGCTCCGCTCAAAGTCGCCGGAGCATGGCGCTGCTCAGAGTTTTGCAGGGAGGACCTAAGTGCAAAGAATGACGAAGAACCTAGGGGCCAAAATGCGAGGGTTTCGAAAGTTGAGGGTCAAAAAGTAATGGATGAGTACCAAAATGTAAAGTCGGTCAAGAAGGTCTCTTTTTAGGCTCAAGTTTTTATGCATGACTAAATAGGACCTAAGGATTCTAATGGTGAATTTTATTTCTAGATTAGACCTTGTTTGACCGGTCTATTTGCATAAAAACCTAAATTAAGTCATTAATTGGGCATGGTTCTCAATGTAGGTCAAAATGGGTTCCTAAGGCCAAATTGAAGGTTCTAAACCCTAGAGATTATTTTTCTATGAATTTTAGAGGGTTTAGTCGATTTTTACTTTGCCTCGAACCTCGTGAATTGAAGTGGGTTTGTTTTAGGGTTACAGGATGTCATTTAATTCCTTGGAGTTGTTGTAGCCCTTGTTGGATCAAATCATCCCACTTTCCTTCTTATTAGGTTATTTTGACCTATATTTGGATCCTGAGTTACCCTGTTTACTGATTGTGTTGGTGAAATTGCATTTTTACCCCTTATGACCTGTTTTCTTCACAAACTCAGAATTCTCTGAGTCAAGCCTTTCTATAAGCTATGTAGGAGCTTTTTCTCGCAAATCTAGGTTAGATTGTGCTAGTTAGGGTTCATGATGAGGTTCTCATCATACCCTCATGCCTAGCTTTTGCTAGTCCCTTAGCAAAATATTAAGGTTTCAACTCTTGTTCTAGACCATGAAGTTCTTAATGATTTCAGATAAGTGCTTTTTCTTTTGAAACCTAGATTAGGTCAGAATGCCAACCATAGGCCTAAAAGGTACTCTAGTACCAACTAAGATCCAGATCTGTCTAGCCTCTGAGGTTTCCCTACCAGGAGGGGGTGACGTAATAATTGCGGAAATAAAATATAAACAATCTCACAAGATGCAATCACACAAAGTACACAAAGTATTTTTAGGTGGAAACCCAAACCGGGTGAAAACCACCACCTAACCCTCTCGAGTTAGGATTTTCCGATCAACCAAGTTAATCAAAATCCACTGAACCAAATCACTTTAAAACGAGGGTGATTCAACCTCAATTACAACCACGCTACTTAGACGAGGGTAGCGTACCTCAACCCCTTCTCTTCACGAGAAGGATTTTGTCTCGCAAAGGAGACGGGAATTCGCAAAGCGAATACCCAACCAAATAACAAAGATAAAACAAGTAATCCTATAGAGCCAACAAAGTAATATTTAACCTAAGCTTCTATAGGAAATAGGATGCTTCCCTTTGAAAGGAGTGCGTCGACGACGCGGATGCGTGTGCCACGCGACGACGCAACGTCGCTCTCGTGAACAACGGCGGGAGAGCGGGTGCGCAACATCTTGATGCTCTCAAGAAGTAGAACTTGAACTTAGAGAGCAAGAGAGACACAAAATGGTTTGAAAGTGTATTGCAAGGTGTGTCTTGGTGTTTCTAGGTGTGTGTTGGTGTGTAAAGGCTCCCCTCTATTTATAGAGGCCTTAGGAAGGCCTTGGAAGGCTTGGAAAAGCTTCCATAGCCGTTGGGTACAAAGCCCAAGTGAATCAGCCTGAAATCAGGAACAATCATTGCTCTGACAGGCTTATCAGACGTCTAATTCTAGCATTAGACGTCTGGAAGATCACTTTAAGACGTCTGATTTCAAGGTCAGACGTCTAATTTTGGGCGGGTCTCTTCCTGACTTGAATCAGATCTAAACAGGGTTCTTGTGCAAGTCCATCAGACGACATATAGGACGTCTGGCACTATGTCTGGACGTCTGGAAACCTACTTTTTTGTGGGAATGGATTTCCAAACGTTGCAACGGCTAGAAAATCTCTGAGAAGAGATTTTGGGTCAGCCGAGGCAAAACGGTCAATTATCAGACGTCTGGAAAGTCCTATGGTTGTCTGATAAGGCTCTAACGGTCACATTCTTGACTGTTCGCTAAGCCAGCCAACGGTCCACTAATTGGACGTCTGGCAAAGTCATCAGACGTCTCCTAAGACGTCTGGTCTAAGTCTGGACGTCTGATTTCATCAGACAGAACTAACTATGTCCAGCCTAATAGTTATTAGACGTCTGAATCAACAGTTAGACGTCTTAAAACATTTTATCAGACGTCTGATTTGGGAATTAGACGTCTGGAAACTCTGTTTGAACCCTATATTGGTTTTCTAAGTATTTTACAGAAAACCTAAGTATCCTAGGGTTGTGCAGGTGTTCCTAGGACTACTGTTAGGGTACTTTGAGGCTCTTTAACATAATGTTCTAAGGAAATAAAAAGAGCAAGCAAAATAAAGATAAAAGTACATGAAAGGATTAAACAAAATTCTATCCTATTCTTCTTGTCCTTCCATCTTCAATCTACCGCTCCTCGCGAATCTCCTCTGTTCTCCATCAAGCTCCTCCAATCCGTCCTGGATGCGAGCTCGAATTCCGTCTAAACATGTCTACATTTGCAATTGACCTGAAATCTAAGACTCCAAGTACAAATGTTAAATAACACGTGTTTTGTTATCATCAAAACAAATGATCGCGGTACTCTAGCACCAACAGCCTCAGCCTCAGTCCTTAACAAAGGTTTTTAAGGCCTACAAGAACTAACCTAAGGCTTATTGGACTTTGTGGTTAAAGCACCCGTGCTTGAGATAATTTTAGCCCTGGCTCAGTTCGCAGTGCGTTTTGTAAGAAAGAGAGTTAGAAGATTTATCTGTTTGGAGAGTTTTCTCTCTCTTTTTCCTTTTAATTCTAGCTTAGGATTGGCTTTTCAACACGGTTTGTATTAGATTCCTTATTCCCATCATCAATCCTCAAAGGTTCTTAGCGGTCGATGCTTCGAGATAGCACCGCCCATGGTAACCCCTAGAATCCTGGCTGTTGAGATTTCGAGATAATCCCATCCATGGTGTTCCGTGGCCGAATTCGGACCCTGGCAATTGACATTTCGTGATAATGTCATCCATGGAATCTGAACCAGCAGAGTGTTTACATGCCCCCAGTAGGATATGTAAATATCCTACGAGACAAGCACCGAGGAGATGATATTTTGTTACTCTTCTTCGAGAGGAATTTCCCACCTCTCTGCGCTAGGAACTGGTCTAAATCAACTTATGTTGATCGGCCAATCCTACTCTAGGTGTTATTTTTCAGAATTTTTGCAACGCTTCTGCGTGATTTTGATTTTTATGCTTACTGAATCAGGCTGTGTGTGAATTAGGGTGCTTAGGTTACTGAGTCCTGTAAACCAAAAGTTAGTTAACGAGGCCAAATACTCCCCAAGACTTGGACCTAATACTTAAGCTTTTCATTTTCCTCAACCTCTTGAGGATTGTCTAGATCTTAATGGGTACTAAGAGTCTATCCAAGAATGCCTAAGGTTCACGTTCTTACTAATCCCACTGTACACTTTCCATTTCTTTTCCTGAATGAGGTCTAGAACTTAAGTTAATTCCTTAATTTCTTACTAAGGACTATCACTTTTCTTTCATTTTGTGCTCCTTCTTTTCATTTTGTTTCTTTTTCTTCTCCTCCTCCTTTGTATAGTCCACAAGATTTTCTTTCCTCCTTTTATTATTTTTTCAAATTTTTTTTTAATTTTTATGGTGTTTTTGGCATATGTGAATTTTTTTGTTTAAAACCTTTTCTTACAAGTTTTTGCACTTTCATACCCCCATGCCTAAGATTTGCAATGTCCTCATTGTAACTTTGGGGTTTTTTATTCAACTTACTTCATACATTAGGACAGATGTTTTGATGAGTGAATGGGTCGGGGTGACTGTTGCGGACGATTTCTAATCTCAGGTGCAAGCACTTGAGGTGGAGTCGGCTGTCCTAAAGGGTGAATCTTAAGTGCGAAAAGGTGTCAGAAAAGGTTTCAGGTTTTCAAAGAATGACGGGCTGCCTCCCGTTGAGCGCTAAATTTGATGCCTTCAGCCAAGCGGGAAATGGGATGGAGAGGGAATGGTCAAATTAGCAGAGTTTTGTATAACAAGCACCTTGATCAAGAGCCTGGTTGGTCCAACTAGGTGCTTGTTCAGATCAACAGGCTGATGATGCAGTTCAAACCCAATTAATCTGGTGGGTTGAAAGATGTAGATCAAGAGGTGTAGAACCCACCATATTCTATGAAGCTCAGGTGGATGTGGAAATGTGAACGCGGGGTTTGGCTGAGTCAAGTCAGCCTGATCAGAGTAGGGACCCGTAACATAATCAGTGAATGACGCGGAAACCTTACAGGGGTGATCAGAGAATGATGGAGCATGGTCTTTTGTCTGATCAGTGTTCGTAACCCGATATAGATGTGGAATTTCAATCGGCTTGGTGAGAGGTGAATTTGAATAGAAATTGAGTCCGGTTGCAGGTCGGGGTTGAGAAGAGGTTTTGATCAGTTCTGTGGGTGTGGAAGAGGTGGCTTGAATGAGAACTGTGTATGAGGACTCTTCTAGGCATGAATGACAGGTGGTCTCCTGTAGAGAGCCCTCTGGGTAACTATCAAATGCCTGAAGAGTGTCTATAGGATGTAGAAAATCTAGATTGAGAAAAGATTCGACTTCAGGGTTGTAATCACTCTTGGCATTTTGTGGTTTTGTTTCTAAGGATCAAAAAGAATTTCTTTCATGTCACTGGAACTTGAACTTTCTTCAATGATCCCAGGAAGTGGGACCTCAGAGTCAGAGTCAGAGAATGAGTCATGTGGGCTGAGGTCGTAGACTGACTTGGTGTGTGTAGGAAGAAGAGTTTCTTCAAAATTATAATCAGATCCGAAGTCGTCGGAGCGTTTGCGAAGATCTAGTTCTAAATGAGATTCACAATCATGAATTCCACCGAAGCATAAATCACTTGATGTGGAATCAGCAGCTTGACTGGCGTCTAGCCTATATGTCAATTCTGGGTTTAAAAAGGTGTTCTGTCTAGGCTCTAGTTCCAAGCTGGTAGGATAGACCCAATTGAAACCCCATTCATCCAACTCCTCGATTTCTGTATCGTAAATTGGCATATCTTCTGGAAAATCCACCAGATTTTCTGAGGATGTTGGAGAGGGATATTTATCAAATAAAGGCCCGGAATCATATTCTTTAAAAATTTGATCTTTATCATATGGGGCCTCATAATCTTCCCAATAAGTTTCAGATCTAGATTCTAGGTTTAGGATGTGGGTAGAATTACTAAAATCTAAGTCCAAATAACCTTCGAGGGTTACCTTACCAAAATAAGGGGCGGAATTTATACCCTCAAGAGGTTCAGTTATGATCTCATTATTGCAGGAGTCTTGGAATTCTAAGCTTGGTAATTCATGGTCTAGGGTTGGCTCAGCATTGTGTTCTCCTGCAACTTCCCAACCTAATTTAATGTTGTCTTCTGTATGGGTTGGGAATCCACAACCACCTTGTGCCTCAGTCCCGAGGTCTTGGAAACCGGATTGATCCCTAATATTGTTCCAAGATGATTCATCCTCTGTTTGTGGTATGTACGGGTATTTCTGGTCGATAGTTTGTTCTAGTAATCTCATCATCTCTACCCGTTTTTAAAAAGCATCTTGGTGTTGTTTCCAAAGTATAGGATTTATTATGCATTGAAGGTATTCAGATTTATGTAATTTTTCTATCTCAATGTATCCTGTTAGGAGCATTTCTCGGGTTGATCCTTTTATGGCTTCTGTCAACAGAATTTGGGCACAGTTTATGATGGAGGCTGTGGTTGTTGGGACATCAACCTGAATGCTTTCTATTGGTGTTGAGGGTTTATCTTTGATTTCATAGAACTCAAGGGCATCCTCAATCATTTTATCTCTCATGGATCTTTGAGATTCAGGTTTCTTGAAGGGTGATGCTAAGCAGTTAGGCTGCATATCTGAATCAGGCGGTGAAATCAAAATGTAGAATCAGAATTTCGACGTAGACTCTCGTTGTGCCAAGATGGAAGAAGGGGGACTTGGTTCTGATTTAAAGGAAAGGGGCTATGTGGAAGGTGTTGGTGCTAGAGCACCACGATCATTGGTTTTGATGATAACAAAACACGTGTCATTTAATATTTGCACTTGGAGTCTTAGATTTCAGGTCAATTGCAAATGGAGAGGTGAATAGACGGAGTTCGAGCTCGCATCCAGGATGGATTGGTGGAGCTTGATGGAGAACAGAGGAGATTCGCGAGGAGTGATAGATTGAAGATGGAAGGATGAGAAGAATAGGATAGAATTCTATTTATTTCTTTCATGTACTTTTGTCTTTGTTTCCTTGCTCTTTTTGTTCTTTAGAACATCATGTTAAAGAGACTCAAAGTACCCTAATAGTAGTCCTAGGAACACCTGCACAACCCTAGGACACTTATGTTTTCTGTGGAGAACTTAGAAAACCAATATAGGGTTCAAACAACTTTTTCAGACGTCTGATAATATGTTCTAAGATGTCTGACTGTTGATTCAGACGTCTGATAACATTTAGGCTGGACTTAGTGAGCTCTGTCTGATGAAATCAGACGTCCAGACCTTAGACTAGACGTCTGATGTTTTTTCCAGACGTCCAATTAGTGGACTGTTGGCTTCCTTACCCAACACTGGAGGATATGATCGTTAGAGCCTTATCAGACGTCTGATAAATGGCTGTTTTGCCTCAGCTGACCCAAAATCTCTTCTCAGAGATTTTCTAGCCGTTGCAACGCTTGGAAATCCATTCCCGCAGAAAAAGTAGGTTTCCAGACGTCCAGACATAGTGGTAGACGTCTTGTATGTCGCCTGATGGACTTGCAGTAGAACCCTGTTTAGATCTGGTTCAAGTCAGAGAGTAACCCGCCTAAAATCAGACGTCTGACCTTATTTTCAGACGTCTTAAACTGATCTTCTAGACGTCTGATACCAGGATCAGATGTCTGATAACTCTGTCAGTGCAATCATTGTTCCTGATTTCGGCCTGATTCTCTTGGGCTTTGCTCCCAACGGCTATGGAAGCTTTCCTAAGCCTTCCAAAGCTTTCCTAAGGCCTCTATATATAGAGAGGAACCTCTTGCACACAAATAGACACCTAGATACACAAGACACACCTAGTAATACACTTTCACACTCTTTTGTGTCCAAGAAAAGCTCTTGCTCTCCAAGCTTAAGTTCTACATCTTGAGAGAATCAAGCCTTTGTGTTAACAGCCAACCGCAGCGCGTCTTTTATAGTATAGTCGTTATAGTATAAAATAAGACGGCTACAGTTATCATTACAATAGAAAATTTGTTACTCGGAAACAGTTTGGTTTCCCGAGGTCGAACTCAGGGAGTTACTGGAATTCTAGAAGTACAATGTTTCTTTATTACAAAAATAAGAGAGAGAGAGAGGGAGAAATAGATTTCTGTCTTTTGGCTTTTTCTTCTTCTCTCTTTGCTTGTCTTCTTCTCTTCTTTCTCTTTTCTTTATCTTTACGGGTCTTCTTCCTTGGCTCTGATTGCCTTCAGTTCCTCTTCTTCTTCTGCTTGTCTTCTAGTTCTTTTCTTCTTCAGTTCTTCTTTTTCTTGTCGTTATCTTCTTTCTTCCTTCTTCTTTTTTCTTTCTCTTCAGCTGCGAAGCCTTTTCTTTTCTTTTTCTTCTTTACTGCGTTGTCTCCTCTGGAGCTTCATCCGTCGTCTGATATCACAGTCAGACGACTTAAACGGCGATCTGCTACAGTGCTTCCCTCTCTTTTCTTCTTCTTTTTCTTCTTCTTCCCGCTTCTTCTTCTTTGGCCTTCTGCCTTGCTCAGCTGCAAGGCTTCTTCTTCTTCTTCCTGCAGCAAAGTGGTGAACCTTCTTCCTTCGCACCCTGTTCCTGCACAAGGCAAAACCTAACCCTTCCCTCTACCCGCACGTCTCTCTCTCTCTCTGTATACTGCTCATAGGAAGCTCTCTCAGAGCCAGGTTATTGGGTCGGGTAGCGTACCCGTGACCAGGCGCACCGATGTGAGTGGTGCGTGAGGTGTGCCGGGTAAACGGGTCGGCCAGGTCTGCGTGGCATTGGTCGCGGACGAGGCGGGCGAGGGGACCTCACCCCGTGTTCTGAGGCGCTTAAGAGAAAATACAAATTCAACTTAAATGGGTGCGGCGCTTCGAAATCCCATGATGTGAGACTAAACTTTGTCCCTTCTCACGCGCGCCTGCAGGAAGAACGCGCCCTTGCCTCAGCAGCTGCATCCTCGCTTTTCTTCGCAAACCAGCTGACTGCCTTCACACAACTCGCCCGCCTTCGCAGCAACTGAAATCTTGGAGCCCCGGAGCTTGGAGCTCTGAAGAAGCTGCTTCAATGTGGCGTCAATGGCGGTCGAGCCTCAGAACCTGTCAGACACGAATACGGCCTCTCGACCTAATCAAACTGCTGTGGAACCTTCGCCGTGGCACGGCGAAGGTGTTGAGCTGTGCGGCAAGCCACGGGGCTGCCTAGGCGTGCGTGCCTAGGTCGTCCTGTGGTCGGAAAATGGGTGTGTTTGGTGGCATGTTGAGTGAGTGTGGAGGGACTATAGAGGGGCGGAGGGCGTTCAGTGTGATGAGGCGAAGCTTGTGGGACGGTCGGCGAGTTGTGTGGAGCTGCGGATCGACGGGGGCAACTCGCCTGAGGGTGGCCGGAGACGGGGAAGGTGATGGTGGTCAGGGTCAGTCGAGGGTCGATTTGAATGAAATAATGTGGGGAAAAGAAAGAGGGGAAGATTGGGAGTAATTGTAACCTACTTGCAGGGACGAAGGGGGCTGGAGAGGCGGACAGCCGTATCGACTATCGCCAGAGAAGAAATACCCAGAGGGAGAGAGCGGTGGCGAGGAAGAGGGCAGGGAAGCGCCGGCGGGTACAGCGCGATGCGGGAAGAAGCAGCGAAGGTGGCTCTGCTGCTGGTGTTACAGCAGAGCTACGAGAAGGAGGAGGAGGAGCCGCCGGAGCTGGTGGGTTCCTGTCGGAGTGGGGAGAGAGGAAGGGTTGGGGTTTTCTCCGTCAAGACCAAGCTGGGAGAATCGGCTGGCGACGCTGGCCTTTATAAAGGCGGTGGCGGAGGGGTGGGCGCAGGGAGGCGACGTGCCTCCCTCGCCGGAGAATGGCCGAAAGTGCGACCCATGCCTTCCGCGCGTTCGTACGGAAGGTGTGGGCGAGGACAGAAGGCATGGCGGTGTCCCTGCGACAGCAGACGTCGTAGGGAACACCGGGTTCAATCTGCAGGACGCCTCCCTCACCCTACGTGGCGCCATGCTCCGCGCAAGGTCGCCAGAGCATGGCCCTACGCAGAGACTTGTTGGAGGGACCTGAATGCAAAGAATGATGAAGAAACTAAGGGCCAAAATGCAAAGGTTTTGAAAGTTGAGGGTCAAAAAGTAATAGCTAAGGATCAAATTGCAAAGTCGGTCAAGAAGGTTTCTTCTTAGGCTCAAGTTTTTACGCATGACTAAATGGGACCTAAGGATTCTAATGGTGAATTTTATTTCTTGGTTAGACCTTGTTTGACCAGCCAATTTACGTAAAAATCTAAATTAAATCATTAATTAGGCATGGTTCTCAATGTAGGTCAAAATGGGTTTCCAAGGCTAAATTGAAGGTTCTAAACCGTAGAGATTATTTTTCTATGAATTTTAGAGGGTTTAGTCGATTTTTATCCTGCCTCGAACCTCATGAATTGAAGTGGGTTTATTTTTAGGGTTACAAAATGTCATTTAATTCCGTGGAGTTGCTGTAGCCCTTGTTGAATCAGATCATCCCACTTTCCTTCTTATTAGGTTAGTTTGACCTATGTTTGGACCCTTAGTTACCCTGTTTGCAGATTGTGTTGGTGAAATTACATTTTTACCCCTTATGACTTGTTTTCTTGTTAAACTCAGAATTCTCTGAGTCAAGCCTTTCTTTGAGTTATGTAGGAGCTTTTTCTCACATATCTAGGTTAGATTGTGCTAGTTAGAGTTCATGATGAGGTTCTCATCATACCCTCATGCCTAGCTTTTGCTGGTCCCTTAGCAAAAACTTAAGGTTTTAACATTTGTTCTAGACCATGATGTTTTTAATAACTTCAGATAAGTGCTTTTTCATTTGAACTTAGATTAGGTCAGAATGCTGACCATAGGCCTAAAAGGTACTCTAGTACCAACCAAGATCCAGATCTGTCTAACCTCAGCCTCAGTCCTTAACAAAGGTTTTTAAGGCCCACAAGAACTAACTTAAGTTCTATTGGACTTTGTAGTTAAAGCACCTGTGCTTGAAATGATTTTAGATCTGGCTCAGTTCGCAGTGCGTTTTGTAAGAGAAAGAGAGAAAATTTTTCTGTTTGGAGAGTTTTCTCTCTCTCTCTGTTTTTTTTTTTTTTTAATTCTAGCTTAGGATTGGCATTTCAACACGGTTTGTATCAGATTCTTTGCTCCCATCATCAATCCTCAAGGGTTCCTGGCAATCGATGCTTCGAGATAGCACCGCCCATGGCAACCACCGGAACCCTGACTATTAAGATTTCGAGATAATCCCATCCATGGTGTTCTGTGGCCGAATCCAGACCCTGGCAATTGGCACTTCGTGATAATGCCATCCATGGAATCTGAACCAGCAGAGTGCGTACATGCCCCCAGTAGGATATGTAAATATCCTAAGAGACAAGCACCGAGGAGATGATATTTTGTTACGCATCTTTAAGGTGGATTTCCCACCTCTCTGTGCTGGGAACTTGTCCAAATCAACTTGTGTTGATCGGTCGCTCCTACTCTAGGTGTACTTTTCAGAGTTTGTGACGCTTCTGTGTGATTTTGATTTTTACGCTTACTGAACCAGGCTGTGTGTGAGGTTAGGGTGCTTAGGTCATTGAGTTCCGTAAACCAAAAGTTAGTTAATGAGGCCAAATACTCCCTAAGCCTTGGACCTAATACTTAAGCTTTTCATTTTCCTCAACCTCTTGAGGAATGCCTAGATCTTAATGGGTACTAAGAGTCTATCCAAGAATGCCTAAGGTTTGCGTTCTTACTAATCTCACCATGCACTTTTCATTTCTTTTCTTGAATAAGGTCTAGAACTTAGGTCAATTCCTTAGTTTCTTACTAATGACTATCACTCTTTTCTTTCATTTTTTTTTGCGCTCCTTTTTCATTTTGTTTCATTTCCTTCTCTCACAAAATTTCTTTTCTCCTCTTATTCTATTATTCTTTTTTTTGAAAATTTTTAATTTTTATGGTGTTTTTGGCATATGTGATTTTTTTTGTTTAAAATATTTTCTTACAAGTTTTGCACTTTCATACCCTCCCATGCCTAAGATTTGCAATGTCCTCATTGTGACTTAGGGGATTTTTATTCAACTTAGTTCATTCCTTAGGACAGATGTTTTGGTGAGTGAATGGGTCGGGATGATTGTTGCGGACGATTTCTAATCCCAGATGCAAGTATCTGAGGTGGAGTCGGCTGTCTATAAGGGCGAACCTTAAGTGCACAAAGGTGTCAAAAAAGGTTTTAGGTTTTCGAGAAAAATGACGGGTTGCCTCCCATTGAGCGCTAAATTTGATGCCTTCAGCCAAGTGGGAAATGAGATGGAGAGGGGATGGTCAAATCAGCAGAGTTTAATATAACAAGAACCTTGATTAAGAGCCTGGTCGGTCCAACCAGGTGCTTGTTAAGATCAACAGGCTGATGATGCAGCCCAAACCCAATCAATCTGGTGGGTTAATAGATGTAGATCAAGAGATGTGGGACCCACCATATGCAATGTGGCTCAGATGGATGTGGAAATGTGAATACAGGGTTTGGCTGAGTCGAATAAGCCTGGTCAGAATAGGGACCCGTAGAATAATGAGTGATTGACGCGGGAACCCTACAGGGGTGATCAGAGAATGATGGAGCATGGTATGTAGTCTGATCAGTGTTCCAAACCCGATGTGGAAATGCAATCGGCTTGGTGAGAGGTGAATCTGAATAGAAATTGAGTCCGGTTGCGGGTCGGGGTTGGGAAGAGGTTTTGATCAGATCTGTGTGTGCGGACGAGATGGCAACTGTGTATGAGGGCTCTTCTAGAAATGAATGACAGGTGGTTTTCTGTAGAGAGTCATCTGGGTAACTATCAAATGCCTGAAGAGTGTCTGTAGGATGAAGGAAATCTGATTCAAGAAAAAATTTGAATTCTGGGTTGTAATCACTCTTGACATTTTCTGTTTTTGGTTCCTGAGGATCGAAAAGGAATGATTCTGTGTTATCAGTGATCTCGGGAACCAGGACCTCAGAATCGGAATCAGAGAATGAGTCATGTGAACTGAGGTCGTAGATGAGCTTGGTGTGTTCAGGAAGGAGAGTCTCTCCGAAATTATAGTCAGATTCGATGTTGTCGGAGAGTTTGCGAAAATTGAGTTCTAAATGAATTCCACCGTAGCATAAATCATCAGATGTGGAATCAGCAGCCTGACTGGGGTCTAGCCTATATGTCAATTCTGGACTTAAAAAGGTGTTTTGTTTAGGCTTAAGCTCCAAGCTGGTAGGATTGACCCAATTGAAACCCCACTCATCAAACTCCTCAGTTTCTGTATCATAAATTGGCATGTCTTCTGAAAAATTGATCAGATTTCCTGAGGATGTTGGAGAGGGATATTCATCAAATAGAGGCCCGGAATCGTATTCTTTAAAAATTTGATCTTTCTCATATGTGGCTTCATAATCTTCCCAATAAGTTTCGGATCTAGATTCTAGGTTTAGGATGTGGGTAGGATTACTAGAATCAAAGTCCGAATAACCTTCGAAGGTCACCTTATCAAAATAATGGGCGGAATTTATACCCTCAAAAGGTTCAGTTCTGATCTCATTATTGCAGGAGTTTTGGAATTCTAAGCTTGGCAATTCATGGTCTAGGGTTGGTTCATCATTGTGTTCTCCTGCAATATCCCAACCTAATTCAATGTTGTCTTCTATCTGGGTTGAGAATCCACAACCACCCTGTGCCTTAGTCCCGATATCTGGGAAACTGGATTGATCCTTAATATTGTTCCAAGATGGTTCATCATCTGTTTCTGGTATATACGGGTATCTTTGGTTGATAATTTGTTCCAGTGATCTCATCATTTCTACCCGTTTTTCAAGAGCATCTTAGTTTTGTTCCCAAAGTACAGGATTTGTCAAGCATTGAAGGTATTCAGATTTGTGTAATTTTTCTATCTCAATGTATCCTGTTAGGAGTATTTCTCGGGTTGATCCTTTTGTAATTTCTGTTAACAGAATTTGGGCACAGTTTATGATGAAAGCTGTGGTTGTTGGGACATCAACCTGAATGTTTTCTATTGGTGTTGAGGGTTTACATTTGATTTCATAGAATTCAAGGGCATCCTCAATTATCTTATCTTTCATGGATCTCTGATATTCAGGTCTTTTGAATGATAATCTTAAATGGTGTGGCTGCATCTTTGAATCGGGTGGTGGAATCAAGATATAGAATCAGAAGTTCAATGTAGACTCAAGTTGTGCCAAGATGGAAGAAGGGGGACTTGGTTCAGAATCAGAGGAAAAGGGCTGTGTGAACGATTGGTTGCACAAACAAGGGCACCGAGGCTCGGCCTCGGGGAGAGTGAATTTCTAAAGGAGGTTTCAAGGACCTCCTACCAAACACTGAAGGATTTGATGAGATAAGCAGGTACTGGACTCAATCGAGACACCCAAAAATTGTTGGATAGCTATAGAGGTGCGGGGCTGATGGACCCCTTGATCAGAAAGATCGTCCACCTGAGAATTACTTGGGCAGCTAGAGAGGGTGAGTCCCGCGAAGACCCCTACACGGTAGAGCGTCCCCACCCGACCTCTCTTGTCACTGAGAATCCAGGTAGACCAGAATGGGGATCTTGACCTCTTAAGTCTACCAATTTTAGGTTAAAATCAAGGTGCTTAGGTTTTCACTTGAACTTTGGTCTTTTAAGTGCAAAGAGTGACCTAAGTTGAAGGTTGGTTGACCCTAAGGGGTTAACTTCACCTATTGATTCCTTTGAGAACTTATTAGGTCTTGTCTTTTAAGGTTCAAGTGTTTTTAGAGAGCCAATTGTTTAGGATTTTTCTGAATAGGTATATTCAATTAATGGCTTAGGCACACTTCTTTTGGGATTTTCTCAATTCTTGATTAAGGGGTGTGTCTCTGAAACCCTAATGTTAAATCCTATGTTGGCTCTACTTGGTCCAGTGAACTCCTTATTTGGTAATTAGGGCTTAGGTAAGAAGGTATTAGCCCTTAATTACCTTAATAGTGTGTGCAGGAATGGTGGGTTGAAATTTTGAAAACATGCAGCTTTGACGGTTTACTAGGTATGGAAGACAGGTTGTACCTATATTGCTTGTTCTTTCTTTTTCTACCTCTCTAGAATTGAGGGTTAAAGTGAGAGGATAGAAAAAATTATCTGTCCTCGGAGTGGTTGTTGTGCGGCTGCTTCTTGATTTTCCTATACCTGCACACAAGAGAGAAAAAGATTAGTAATTGTTTAAAATAAATTCAAAGCTTCTAGAATAGTCATTGCTCCCCGACAATGGCGCCAAATTGTTAACGGCCAACCGCAGCGCGTCTTTTATAGTATAGTCGTTATAGTATAAAATAAGACGGCTACAGTTGTCATTACAATAGAAAATTTGTTACTCGGAAACAGTTTGGTTTCCCGAGGTCGAACTCAGGGAGCTACTGGAATTCTAGAAGTATAATGTTTCTTTATTACAAAAATAAGAGAGAGAGAGGGAGAAATAGATTTCTGTCTTTTGACTTTTTCTTCTTCTCTCTTTGCTTGTCTTCTTCTTCTCTTCTTTCTCTTTTCTTTATCTTTACGGGTCTTCTTCCTTGGCTCTGATTGCCTTCAGTTCCTCTTCTTCTTCTGCTTGTCTTCTAGTTCTTTTCTTCTTCAGTTCTTCTTCTTTTTCTTGTCGTTATCTTCTTTCTTCCTTCTTCTCTTTTCTTTCTCTTCAGCTGCGGAGCCTTTTCTTTTCTTTTTCTTCTTTACTGCTTTGTCTCCTCTAGAGCTTCATCCGTCGTCTGATATCACAGTCAGACGACTTAAACGGCGATCTGCTACAGTGCTTCCCTCTCTTTTCTTCTTCTTTTTCTTCTTCTTCCCGCTTCTTCTTCTTTGGCCTTCTGCCTTGCTCAGCTACAAGGCTTCTTCTTCTTCTTGCAGCAAAGTGGTGAACCTTCTTCCTTCGCACCCTGTTCCTGCACAAGGCAAAACCTAACCCTTCCCTCTACCCGCACTGTTGGTGCTAGAGCACCACGATCATTTGTTTTGATGATAACAAAACACGTGTTATTTAACATTTGCAATTTGAGTCCTAGATTTCAGGTCAATTGTAAATGTGGACGTGTTTAGACGGAGTTCGAGCTCGCATCCAGGACAGATTGGAGGAGCTTGACGGAAAACAGAGGAGGTTCGCGTGGAGCGACAGATTGAAGATAGAAGACAAGAAGAATAGGATAGATTCTTTTTTAATCCTTTCATGTATCTCTTGTCTTTATTTTCTTGCTCTTTTTATTTCCTTAGAATATTTTGTTAAAGAGCCTCAAAGTACCCTAACAGTAGTCCTAGGAACACCTGCACAACCCTAGGATACTTAGGTTTTCTGTAGAATACTTAGAAAACCAATATAGGGCTCAAACAGCATTTCCAGACGTCTAATCCCAAAATCAGACGTCTGATGAAGTGTTTTAAGACGTCTGACTGTTGTTTCAGACGTCTGATAACCTTTTAGGCTGGACTTAGTTTTCTGTCTGATGAAATCAGACGTCCAGACCTTAGTCCAGACGTCTTAGAAGACGTCTGATGGACTTGCCAGACGTCCAATTAGTGAACCGTTGGCTAACTTAGCAGACACGGCAGAATATGACCGTTAGAGCCTTATCAGACGTCCATAGGTCTTCCCAGACGTCTGATAATTGACCGTTTTGCCTCGACTGACCCGAAAATCTCTTCTCAGAGATTTTCTAGCCGTTGCAAATCCATTCCATAGAAAAAGTTAGTTTCCAGACGTCCAGGAATAGTGCCAGACGTCCTGTATGTCGTCTGATGGACTTGCACAAAAACCCTGTTTAGATCTAATTCAAGTCAGGGAGAAACCCGCATAGAATCAGACGTCTGACCTTGGAATCAGACGTCTTAAAGTGGCCTTCCAGACGTCTGATGCCAGAATTAGACGTCTGATAACCCTGTGAAGTGTAATCATTGTCCTGATTTCGGCCTGATTCTCTTGGGCTTTGCACCCAACGGCTATGGAAGCTTTTCCAAGCCTTCCAAAGCCTTCCTAAGGCCTCTATAAATAGAGGGGAGCCTTTGCAACACAAAAACACACAAGATATACACTTAGAAAAACACAAGACACACTTAAGCAACATACTTCCACTCTCTTGTGTCCAAGAAGCTCTTGCTCTCTAAGCTCAAGTTCTACATCTTGAGAGCATCCAACCGTTGCGCACCCGCTCTCCCGCCGTTGTCTACGAGAGCGAAGTTGCGCCATCGCGTGGCACACGCACCGCGTCATCGTCGACGCACTCCTTGCAAAGGGGAGTTTCCTATTTCCTATAGAAGCTAGGTTTAATTTTGTTGGCTCTATAGGACTGTTGTTTTATTTTATCTTTGTATTTTGGTTGGGTATTCGCTTTGCGAATTCCCGTCTCCTTCGTGGGACAAAATCCTTCTCGTGGAGAGAAGGGGTTGAGGAACGCTACCCTCGTACTTGTAGCGTGGTTGTATTGAGGTTGAATCACCCTCGTTCAAAGTGATTCGGTTAGTGGATTTGATCAACTAGGTTGATCGGAAAATCCTAACTCGAGAGGGTTAGGTGGTGGTTTTCACCCGGTTTGGGTTTCCACCTAAAAATACCTGTGTACATTTTGTGATTGATTTTTGTGAGATTGCTTTATATTTTCATTTCCGCATATTTTTACGTCACCCCTCTCTTTTCTTCTTCTTTTTCTTCTTCTTCCCACTTCTTCTTCTTTGGCCTTCTGCCTTGCTCAGCTACAAGGCTTCTTCTTCTTCCTGCAGCAAAGTGGTGAACCTTCTTCCTTCGCACCCTGTTCCTGCACAAGGCAAAACCTAACCCTTCCCTCTACCCGCACGTCTCTCTCTCTCTCTGTATACTGCTCATAGGAAGCTCTCCCAGAGCCAGGTTATCGGGTCGGGTAGCGTACCCGTGACCAGGCGCACCGGCGTGGGTGGTGCACGAGGTGTGCTGGGTAAACGGGTCCACCAGGTCCGCGTGGCGTGGGTCGCGGACGAGGCGGGCGAGTGGGCAAGGGGACCTCACCCCGTGTTCTGAGGCGCTTAAGAGAAAACACAAATTCAACTTAAATGGGTGCGGCGCTTCGAAATCCCACGATGTGGGACTAAAATTTGTCCCTTCTCATGCGCGCCTGCAGGAAGAACGCGCCCTTGCCTCAGCAGCTGCGTCCTCGCTTCTCTTCGCAAACCAGCTGACTGCCTTCACACAACTCGCCCGCCTTCGCAGCAACTGAAATCCTGGAGCCCCGGAGCCTGGAGCTCTGAAGAAGCTGCTTCAATGTGGAGTCAATGGAGGTCGAGCCTTAGAACCTGTCAGACACGAATACGGCCTCTCGGCCTAATCAAACTACTGGGGAACCTTCGCCGTGGCACGGTGAAGGTGTTGAGCTGTGCGGCAGGCTGCAGGGTGGCCTAGGCGTGCGTGCCTAGGTCGTCCTGTGGCCGGAAAAGTGGGTGTGTTCGGTGGCGTGTTAAGTGAGTGTGGAGGGACTGTAGAGGGGCGGAGGGCGTTCAGTGTGATGAGGCGGAGCTTGTGGGACGGTCGGCGAGTTGTGTGGAGCTGCGGATCGACGGGGCCAACTCACCAGAGGGTGGCCGGAGACGGGGAAGGTGATGGTGGTCAGGGTCAGTCGAGGGTCGATTTGAATGAAATAATGTGGGGAAAAGAAAGAGGGGAAGATTGGGAGTAATTGCAACCTACTTGCAGGGACGAAGGGGGCCGGAGAGGCAGACAGCCGTATCAATTGTCGCCGGAGAAGAAATACCCAGAGGGAGAGAGTGGCGGCGAGGAAGAGGGCAGGGAAGTGCCGGCGGGTACAGCACGACGCAGGAAGAAGCAGCGAAGGTGGCTCTGCTGCTGGTATTACAGCAGAGCGACGAGAAGGAGGAGGAGCCGCCGGAGCTGGTGGGTTCCTGTCGGAGTGGGGAGAGAGGAAGGGTTGGGGTTTTCTCCGTCAAGACCAAGCTGGGAGAATCGGCTGGCGACGCTGGCCTTTATAAAGGCGGTGGCGGAGGGGTGGGCGCAGGGAGGCGACGTGCCTCCCTCGCCGGAGAATGGCCGGAAGTGCCTTCTGCGCGTTCGCACGGAAGGTGTGGGCGAGGACAGAAGGCATGACGGTGTCCCTACGACAGCAGACGTCGCAGGAAACACCGGGTTCAATCTGTAGGGCGCCTCCCATACCCTGTGCGGCGCCATGCTCCGCGCAAAGTTGCCGGAGCATGGCGCTGCGCAGAGACTTGCAGGAGGGACCTGAATGCAAAGAATGACGAAGAAACTAGGGGTCAAAATGTAAGGGTTTCGAAAGTTGAGGGTCAAAAAGTAATAGTTGAGGACCAAATTGCAAAGTCGGTAAGAAGGCTTCTTCTTAGGCTCAAGTTTTTATGCATGACTAAATGGGACCTACGAATTCTAATGGTGAATTTTATTTCTAGGTCAGACCTTATTTGATCGGTCAATTTACGTAAAAATCCAAATTAAATCATTAATTGGGCATGGTTCTCAATGTAGGTCAAAATGGATTTCCATGACCAAATTGAAGGTTCTAAACCCTAGAGATTATTTTTCTATGAATTTTAGAGGGTTTAGTCGATTTTACCCTGTCTCGAACCTTGTGAATTGAAGTGGGTTTGTTTTTAGGGTTACAGAATGTCATTTAATTCCTTAGAGTTGCTGTAGCTCTTGTTGAATCAGATCATCCCGCTTTCCTTCTTATTAGGTTAGTTTGACCTATGTTTGGATCCTTAGTTACCCTGTTTGCAGATGGTGTTGGTGAAATTACATTTTTACCCCTTATGACTTGTTTTCTTGTTAAACTCAGAATTCTCTGAGTCAAGCCTTTCTTTGAGTTATGTAGGAGCTTTTTCTCGCGTATCTAGGTTAGATTGTGCTAGTTAGGGTTCATGATGAGGTTCTCATCACTTTACGCACTTGCTCTCCCGCCGTAGTTCACGAGAGCGACGTTGCGCCGTCGCGTGGCTCACACACCCGCGTCATCGATTCGACACACTCCTTGCAAAGGGGAGTTTCCTAAGTCCTATAGAAGCTAGGTTTAAATCTTTCTTGGCTCCATAGGACTATATTTGTTATTTTACTTTGTTATTTGGTTGGGTATTCGCTTTGAGAATTTCCGTCTCCTTCGTGGGACAAAATCCTTCTCGTGAAGAGAAGGGGTTGAGGAACGCTACCCTCGCACTTGTAGCGTGGTTGTAATTGAGGTTAAATCACCATCGTTTAAGTGATTCGTTTAGTGAATTTGATCAACTTTGTTGATCGGTAAATCCTAACTCGAGAGGGTTAGGTGGTGGTTTTCACCCGATTTGGGTTTCCACCTAAAAATTATTGTGTACCTTGTGTGATTGAATTTTTGTGAGATTGTTTATATTATATTTCCGCAATTTATTATGTCACCCCCTCCTAGTAGGGGAATCTATAGAAGGTTTCTGCATAAACAAGGGAACTGAGGCTCGGCCTCGAGGAGAGTGAACTTCTAAAGGGGGTTTCATGGACCTCCTATCAAACATACACTGATGGAGAAGATGAGTTTAGCAGGTGCTGGACCCAATCAAGACATCCAAAATGTTGGGTGACTATAGAGGTGCGGGGCAGATGGACCCCTTAGTCAAAAGATCGACCACCTGAGAATTACTTGGGCAGCAAGAGAGGGTGAGTCCCGCGAAGACCCCTACGCGGTAGAGCATCCCCATGGGTTACAGGGTTTCCCCCACTCAACCTCTCTTGTCACTGAGATTCCAGGTAGACCAGAATGGGGATCTTGACCTCTTAAGTCCACCACTTTTAGTTTAAGATCAGGGTGCTTAGATTTTCACTTGAACTTTAGGCTTTTTGAGTGTAAAGAGTGACCTAAGTTGAAGGTTGGTTGACCTAAGAGGTCAATTTCACCTGCTAGTTCTTTTGAGAGCTTATTAGGTCTTGTCTTTTAGGGTTCAAGTGTTTTTAGAGAAACAATTACTTAAGGTTTTTCTGAATAGGTATTTTCAATCAATAGCTTAGGTACACTTCTTTTGGGATTTCTCAATTCTTGATTAAGGAGTGTGTCTCTAAAACCCTAGTGTTAATTCCTATGTCGGCTCTACTTGGTCCAGTTAACTCCTTGTTGGGTAATTAGGGCTCATGCAAGAAGGTGTTAGCCCTTAAATACCCTTAATAGTGTGTGCAGGAATAGTGTTTTGAAAACATGCAGCTGTTACTAGGTATGAAAGACAGGTTATACCTATATTGTTTATTCTTTTCTTTTTCTTCCTCTTTAGAATTTAGGAGTTAATAGTGAGAGGATAGAAATCACCTGTCCTTGGAGTGGTTGTTGTGTGGCTGCTTCTTGATTTTCCTGTACCTGCACACAAAAGAGAGAAGAGATTATTAGAAACTCACAAATAGATATTTTATAGCTTCTAGAATAGCCGTTGCTCCCCGGCAACGGCGCCAAAATGGTAGCGGAATGCGTGGTAGCCTCCTTTTTCTGTCTTGTTGTGTCTTTATGTTTATTATAGTTTAAGTACAGTCATTATAGCATAAGACAAAACGGCTACCAGATTACTACCAAAAAAATTTTTACTCGGAACAAGATTTTCCTGAGGTCAAACTCAGGGAGCAACTATGTTTCTAGAAGACTAAATAAAATCTCTATTATGTTACAAAAATAAGAGAGAGAGTGAGATCTTGGCTTCTTCTTCTTCTCTTTCTCTTTTCTTCTTCTTCTTCTTCCTTGGCCATTTCTCTTCTTCTTTCTTTCTTTGTTCTTTGTTCTTTCTTCTTCCTTGCTTTCTTCTTTTCTTCTTCTTCTGCCTTCTTTTGTTCTTCTTTTCTTTTCTTTCTTTCTTTCTGGCGGTAATGTCTTCTTCCTTCTTTTTTCTTCTTTTCTTCTCTACCTTCTGCAGCTGTGGTGATTCCGACGTCTGATGCTGTGCTCAGACGACTTATCTGTGGCTTTGCTACAGTGCCTTCCTTCTTTTCTTCTTCTTCTTCTGTTTCTCTCCTTCCTTCCTTCTTCTTTTCCTTCCTGTCTTCTTCTTCTTCAGCTGCCCTAAGCGGCTAAGGCTTCGGCCGCTTCTCTTCTTCTTTTCTTCCTGCACGCTCACACAAGGGTCAGAGCAAAACCTACCCCTACCCTTCCCCGTGTCTCTCTCTTTCTCAGATTTCTCTCTTAGGACTACCCTCCCAGAGCTGGGTAATCGGGTGCGGACATCGCGCCCGGGACTAGGCCCACCGGCGTGCGGTGGTGGGCGAGGAGTGCGCAGTTTGGGTAATCGGATCCTGCCCAGACTCGCGGGGCGTGAGCGCGGGCGTGGGCGAGCAAGCGCATGGCACACTGTGTGCGGGGGAGGGACCTGACCCCTGTGTTTGAAGGTGATAAGCCTTAGGCACCTTTTCAATTTAAGTGCGGGCGCCTGGCCACGCACTTCCGAAATTGGCGCCCGCAGGAGAGCGACCAACCGCCAATTGAGGCAGCCCGTAAGGCCTTCGCCCAGCTGCAGGCCTGGGTGTCTTCGCGACTCCTGCCCGTGCGACCTGGGACGCGCACCTGGGTTGGAGGGTGCCTGCAGCTGCAGGTGAAGCTGCTGCAGCTAGTCAACAATGGCGGCGAGGGGCGCGAACCTGAAATTCGCACGGAAGGCATGGTGGTCGACAGAGGTCGTGGGCGGGTCCCTGCGATAGAGGACGTCGCAGGGAACCCCACTTCTGTTCTAGAGGACGGTAACCCTACTCTGTGTGGTGCCATGCTCCACGTAAGGTCGCCGGAGTATGGCGCTGCGCAAAGTTGCAGAGAGGACCGTTCTACAAAGAATGATGAAAAGATGGGGCTCTAAATGCAAGGGTTTCAAAAGATAAGGGTCAAAAAGTAAATGAAGAGGACCAAATTGTAAAGTCGGTCAAGGTGGTCTCTTCTTAGGCTCAAGTTTTTATACAAGACTAATTTGAACCTAAGGATTTTAATGGTAAATTGTAATTCTAGGTTGGACCATGTTTGACTGACCAATTTACGCAAAAACCCAAATTAAGTTATTAGTTGGGCATGGTTATCTTTTTAGGTCAAAATAGGTTTCTAAGGTCAAATTGAAGGTTCTAAACCTTAGAGAATATTTTTCTATGAATTTTATAGGGTTCAGTTGATTTTTATCCTGCCTCAAACCTCGTGAATTGAAGTGGATTTGTTTTAGGGTTACACAATGTCATTTAATTCCTAGAAGTTGCTACAACCCTTTTTAGATCAGATCATCACACTTTCCTTCTTGTTAAGCTTGTTTGACCTGTGTTTGGATCCTTAATTACCCTGTTTGCAAACTGCATTGGTGAAATTGCAGTTTTACCCCTTATGATTTATTTTATTCTTAAACGCAGAATTCTTTGAGTTAAGCCTTTCTTTAGGTCATGTAGGAGCTTTTTCTCACATATCTGGGTTAGATTGTGCTAGTTAGGGTTCATGATGAGGTTCTCATCACGTTGGCTGCTCAATTTCCTTGCCAGAACATGGTTATACAATCTGTAGTCATCTAACACTGAGTAGAGTGGTGGTTAAGCCATTTACATGCAATTTAACTTAAAGAAACAAGCAAGTAACTAATCATTCATTTCCATTTATCTTTACTAGGCGTTTCTGTTTCCGTTATTCTAATAAGGATACACAATTTTTCTTAATCCTCTTGCTCCTTAAGGGAAGGATCTTGATTGCAGTTTATTCCGTGATGTAAGATGTACATGTGGTACTCTCCTGGCTGGGAGAGCCCTCGTGGTAGTCCTACACTCGGTTTATCACCTCGAGGTCACGATCGCAACGTAGCGATGACTACAGCACGCACGATAAGCGCACGGGTAGCTACCCCGTACTGACACGCGGTCAGTTGTTTCTGCTAACAGGTACACCCAAATGTACAACACATAACAGAACAGGGGTCTCGCCCCTCAACAGTCTGCGCACCCTCGCCCGACTATCCTGGTTTGCCCAATGGGCCTAACAAGAGTCGGTGTAGGGCAGTTAGTCCTAACCCCGAGCCCCATGGGCGACTGGCTCCCCACTACACTAAAATAACTAGAGTCGGTGTAGGGGACCATTCCTAACCCCGGGTTTCAACTCGAGGGCGGCTTGCTCCCCATTACACTAAAGTGATGGTAGCTCCCCATTACACGAGGGCCAGCTCACTTTCCATGCAAAAGGGATAGTTGCTCTCCTCGGTACCGCGCACTCGACGGCCAGCTCACTTCCCTTCTGCATACGATATTCGTTCCATATACATGAGTTCCCTTTCTAGTTTCCCCATAGGGTTCATGCATTGTATTCAGTTCATTTCATTTCACGACATGCATATATCGTTGTTCGCAACTTGGTTCTCAACCATATAACAGGCAGCTCGTAATTTAATAACTAAAAGAAGCATCGCATCATGTAATTATTCATTTGCTAGTATTAAGAGTTCTAACATGCATTTCAAATTAAACTGTGTGTCTCAAGCAATGTTTATTCACTCAATTCTGCCCTATGGTTCATCTCATATCCTAGGGTTCAATCAATTCATTATAAGATAGCATGCACTTAATTAATTAATTCATAATATTTAAAAAAATCATTCTACCGGGGTATACGGGTAGAATAGGGGCTCAAATCGCAAATCTAGTCGTCTCCGCGAGCCCTGTATATTCTATTGGCTGGAGTTCTATACAATTGACCAAACACATCAAATGAGTTCAAAACTGTATACAAGTGACACTAACACGTAGAGAAACTCGAACGGAAACTAACGATACTTCGTTTGTGCAAAACCAACTCCATTTGGATCCTAAACGGGCCAAAAATGAGCATACTGACTAAAATCAGACATCTGGGATTGGACCCAGACGTCTTAAACGACCTCAGAATTTCACCTTGCTTTCCCGCGGCTTCCTCAAACATCCGAACGCCTTTGCAGCCATCTGAGGGAGATCCCAGACGTCAGACACTCCCTCCGGTCCTCTAGGAGTGCAGTTAGACTTCTAGCACTGTCTCTGGACGTCCTAAAGCACCTCGAAAGATGCGCCATGCACTTTTCCCATGTCCTGTACCTGCGCATGCATGCGGGTTTAAAAAGCGACACGTAAAAAGAAGATGTACGTGCATGTGGCTCGTATAGAGCACGTACCTCGGCACCCTGCGTGCTATCAGACATCCGACACTAGCTTCGGATGTCCTGAGGATCCTCCAGACGTTTGGATATGGTCCCAGACGTCTGATATTGCTGAAAATGGTTTCGCAGTACCCCCTGTGAGCTTTCTCTTCCCACTTCCCTTTACCCGCAGAGACCGCAGCAGCTCCTCCAGCGGTTGCAAGAGGTCGTGGAGCTCCTCTCCACAAGCTCCCTTGGCCGCACCTCCTCTCCCGAGCTCCTCCAAGCTCTTCGTTCTCCCTCTCCCTTGCCCACGCTCTCCCTTCCTTTCACGCTCTCGTTCTCCCTCTATCCCGTGCTCCTCTGTCTCGAGCACCCCTCCTTCCTCCCTACTTGTTGCTGTAAGGGGGACGGAGAAGGAGGTGGTTGCCGGCAGGTGGTGGGGGACGAAGATGGAGGTGGAGCTGGTGGAGAACGAAGGTGTGGGGGTGTTACGACCCGGTTCCCGAATCCCTACAGGATACGAGACCTGACCGACTAGACTGATCCCAAGGCCCAGTCGTCCAACGAGAAAGTAACCAAAAAATAGGAAAGTAAACCACATTCACTATACTAAGCAACTAGCAGTAACAAAAGTACAGCAGTAAAGAAGTAAAACTACTACAGTACACACCACCACAATAATATAAAAGTAAACGGGTACAAGAATATAAAGTACAAAATGTCAGAGTACAGAGGTGCAAGAACTACTCACTACAACTGAAAAAGGAGTACAACAGAAAGCTACAACTACTGGGCTCTATTGGGCCCAGCACCCTCTGCAGTCGTGGCTCTGGCTGCTCAACACCTAGACCAGAAAAGGGGTTGTGAGTACAAAACGTCAAGGCACTGAGTAGAGTGGCAACCAACTAACTAAAGTAGTAAAGGTGGACAGGTAGCTGTTGTTTTTCAATTTCTTTCTTTCTTTAACTAATTTTTCTTTCTTTCACCACTTGGTTTATTTATCAGGTCTCTTTCTTGATCTCGAATATTCCTTTTGGGAACGATCTTGATTGCAGTATCTTCCGAAGAGTAGAAGTCGCACGTAGTGCTCTCCTGGCCAGAAGAGTCCCCCGTGATGGTCCTACACCCAGTCAACCACCCCAAGGTCACGGATAGATGTAACGGTGACTACGACACGCGCGATAAACACACGGGTAGCTACCCCACACTAGCACGCGGTTAGTCGTTTCCGTTAGCAGGTGCACCCAAAGCACAGCACAGAACCAGTATAGGGCATAGCTTTCTCAGTAACAGGGGTCTAGCCCCTAAGAACCAAACAGGTGTCTTGCCCCTCCACAGTCCGCGCACTCTCTCCTGACTACCCTAGTTTGCCTAGTGGGCCTAACAAGTCGGTGTAGGGTGGCTAGCTCTCTCCCTACACTAGTAGCTCTCCCTAGTACTATGTACACGAGGGCCAAGAAGTCGGTACAGAGTGGCCAATCCTAACCCTGGGTCCCTACCCAAGGGCGGTAAGCTCCGCTCTGCACTAAACAGGGGGGACAGTCCCTCTCCTTGGTACTCCATACTCAAGGGCCAGCTAACTTCCCTACTCACATTTCCAATTCCATTCCATTTATTTCCAAGAGTTCTACTCCTAATTCCCCATAGGGTTCATGCTCATATTCCTTATGTCATTCCATACCAGGTTTCATCATTTCTATTCCCATTCTCAGGTTATACACATGCAATTTGTAATTCTATCGTTCACATTTCTATATTCAGTTTATTCTCAGATAGCTCGTGTTTCCAACATTCACCTTTTCATTTTCAAATTATATACATGCAACTCATATTATGTGTGTGACAGGAAAATTACATTCAACAATTGACTAGCACAAGTACTACTATTTCGCAGGCAATTGTTATTCATTTACATGCATTTGTTATCATTTTATCTACTCTTTCAAAACTGCAATCCATTCATTCAATACAGATATTCTAGTATTTCTAGTCTTAGGATTCATACAACATCCTAGGTTCTAATCATTCATTCCACACATGCATTTAGGTTTTAATTAAATTAAGGGGAAGCTACTCTACCAGTAAACCCAGGAGTAATGGGGGCTTGAACGGCAGGCTCACGTGTCTCAGTAAGCCCTGAACCTGCAACAGAAACCAGTCTTATCACAAGGATCAATCACAAGAGAATACTCAGAACAGTATAGAAAGTCTTCTAACAAATAGAGTAATTCATATGGGAAACATCGATATCTTAATTACGGAAATTAGACCTCAAACGGACCCTAAATGGGTCAAAAACAATGTTTCTAACTCAAATCAGACGTCTGGAACAACTTCCAGATGTCTTAAAAGTGTTCAGTGCCATACCTCAAGTCCTACGCTACTCCTCAGACGTCCAAGGACTCCGCAGGACCATCTGGACCCAGTTCCAGATGTCCGACCATCTCTCCGGACGTCTGGAAGTGTAACGAGCGTGTGGCGCAGAGGTCTTTTAAGACGTCTGGAGGGTTGTCCAGACGTCTGACCAGACGTCTGGGATAGTTTCCAGACGTCTGGAAATCCGTTATTTTCGACACACGCGAGTCGTCTGCGCGCCTAAGCGCGCAGACCGCATATTCGCCCTTCCTCCCTTCTGCGGCTGCAGGATTCCCCTGCCGCGAATCCTTCTCTCTCCTCTCCGCGCGGCCTTAAAAGGGCACGCCTCCCCTCCCGTCTCTGCCGTCTCCTTCTTCTTCTCCTTCAGCCAGTGAGCGTAAGCGTGAGCGCGAGCGCGAGGGCGGCAGCGGCGGCCGCCGTGAGCGCGGAGGAGGTGCGGCGTGCGAGAGCGGAGCTCTGCCGTGAGGGCGAGCTCGCCGGAGCGGCTTGGCCGGCAGGCGGAGGGCGCAGGGGGCGCGGAGCGACGCGGAGAGGGACCTGCTGCGGTTTGAGCAGCAGACGCGTGAGGTACGACGCGGGCGGCGTCGCGAGCGGAGGCCGAGTAGCGCCCTGATTCTGGAAAAATTTCCAGAATCAGACGTCTGGGTTGATAGGCAGACGGCGAGGACGACGTCTGGTAGCTCATACAGACGTCTGAAAGGTGTGTATTCCGCTTTCTTCTTCCTTCCTGTCGACTGACCGTACTGAGGGAGGCAGTTGGTTGTGCGCAGGTTCGCTGATTCGCCATCCTTTGCGAATCAGACGTCTGGAAGTTGTACCAGACGGCGAGAGTGACCTCCAGACGTCCGGGGTGACCATCGGACGTCTGGGAGCTAGGACAGACGTCCCCGCAGACTTCTGGACGTCTAGGAAACCACGCTGAACAGGTAATTCTCTGATCCACTGTTTAAGACGTCTGGAAGAAGTTCCAGACGTCTGATTTTGCACAGTATCGTCTTTTTCGACCCGTTTAGGGCCCGTTCGGGCTCCGTTTTCCGCGATTTGAGTTGCGCTCTTTTCAGAATTAATTCCTCTACCCGTCTACAGTAGCTATACACTATTTTGAGACACTCCTTGTGTTTGATCCTTGTGATAGGACCTTGTTCAGTTGCAGTCTTGAGAGTCGCGAAGGCACGCGGGATTTCCGATCACGCCCCCATTACTCCCGTTGTACCTGGTAGAGTGGCTTAAGTTTATTATTAAAATCTGTTAAAGTATGGAACCATAACTAGAATCTAGGACATTGCATCAATCCTAGGAATGAGAAATGTATGGAATGATAGCTCCTAGGTGATGCATGAATCCTAGGGCTGGAAAACTAGTTGTATGCTAGATCCTAGGATGTGGCATGAACCCTAGGATGGAAAAACTAGTGGAATGTATAATACTGCAGTCTTCGAAAAATGGAAAGGAATATAAAGCTACCTGTAAATTGAATTAACAGCTGTCTGTTATGAATAAAGAAACATGATTGAGATCCTGGATTGTGAGAATGTGAAACTGGAAAGTGAAACATATGATGTTCTGAGATAAAGAGCTGGAACCCTACGGGGAATTAGGAGTGGAACTCCTGGAAAGAAAAAGGAATGGAACTGAGATGTAGTTTGTACTGTCTCTTGGGTACACAGTACCAAGGGAAGTACCTGTACCTGTTTAGTGCAGAGTGGGGCCAGCTACCCCAGGGACCCGGGGTTAGGATTGGCCGCTCTGTACCGACTTGTTGGCCCTCGTGTACGTAGTACCGAGGAGAGCTACTAGTGTTAGGAGAGTACTAGCTACCCCACAGGCCCCGGGGTTCTGCTAGCCTCCTTTACCGACTTGTTAGGCCCACTAGGGCAAACCAGGGTAGTCAGGCGAGGGTGCGCGGACTGTGGAGGGGCAAGGCCCCGGTTTGGTTACTGTGGAGGGGTTGGACCCCTGTTACTGAGAGGGCTCTGCCCTGGTTCTGTGCTGTGCTTTGGGCGCACCCGTTAACGGAAACGACTGACCGCATGCCAGTGCGGGCTAGCTACCTGTGCGTTTATCGCACGTGCCGTAGTCACCGTTACGTCTGTCAGTGACCTTGGGGTGGTTGACTGAGGGTAGGATCACCACGGGGGACTCTCCCAGCCAGGAGAGCACCACATGCTACTTCTACTTTTGGAAAAGACTGCAATCAAGATCGTTCCCACGAGGACATTCGAGATCAAGTAAAGGATCTGAGAAATAAATGAAATAGTGAGAAAATTGAAAGATGTGAATAAAGGAAGTAATAGAACATAACAGCTACTGTACACTCTACTGTGGTCTTTAGTTAGTTTGCCACTCTACTCAGCGTTTTGCTGACGTGTTACACTCGTTACCTTTTTCAGGACCAGGTGTTGAGCAGCCAGGGTCGGCGGCTGCAGAGGACGTTGGGCCGAGTAGGGTCTAGTAGAGTTTACCACAGTCTTTTGTACCTCTTTTGTTTCTGTTCTAGTGAGTAGTTTTGTTTCCGCTGTACTTTCTTTACCTGCAGTTTGTGTTATATGATAAATGTTGTTCTACTGTTGTGGTGGTACCTACTGTAGTAGTTTCTTTTCCTTACTGCTGTACTTTCTTACTGTTAGTTATATTCATGCTGAATGTGGTTTATTTTACTGTCTTTTGGTTACTTCCTCGTTGGACGACTAGGTCTTGGGATTAGTCGAGTCGGTCCGGTTCTCGTGTCTCGTAGGGACTCGGGAACCGGGTCGTTACAGGAAGCGCTTCCTGTCATCTGGTGCCTTGCCCAGTCGTCTGAAGTGTGTGGGAGGGCGTGTCCTGCGCCTTCCCGAAGCAACTCCTGCACGAATCAACCAAATCTCCTCAAAAAGGCATGCAACCATGCCTCAGCGAAGCAGCCTGCATGGCTGTATCCACAAAGAAGACGTACCTTCGCGAAGTCTACTCCACAATCGTTTGGAACCTCCTTCAAACGTCGGCTACGTCGTTTGGACGTCGCTCCAAACGTCTGATTCTGGAAAAAACCCAGAACCAGAACTTGCTTCCACCCTCTCACGCCCCGCATGGTCGCACCGCGCCCTCTCGCCTGCTGCTCCGGCAGCAACTAGGACCTCCCCGACACACTCCTCCTTGCGCATGCGTTGTGAGCTCACCGGCGAGCTCCCACGCGAGCTCGCAAGCTTGCTCTCCTCTCCTTCTCACGCTGCTCCTCCTCTCCTCTCACGTCGCTCCTCTCCGCTGTTCTCGCTTTGCTGCTCTCGCTAGAGGAAGGAGGAAAGTGGCTGGGAAGTGGGGTGGGAGAGGAGGGGGGCTTTATAAGGGCGAGGGCTTAGGGTTTTCGTCGAGGCGGAAGGAGAGAGAAGAAGAAAACGAGGGAAGTGTACTGTCTGCACGCAGCACACGCGTAGACGCGAGGTCATACTCGAAATTTTTGATTTCTAGATGTCTGGGAAGGTGTCTAGACATCTGACTAGACGTCTGACCCACAATCCAGACGTCTTAAAAGGATCAAACAGCACTGGTCTTAACAGGGGGAGATGGTGTAACGAATGCGTGCCCCAGACGTCTTTTAAGACGTCTGGGAGGTGGCCCAGACGTCTGGGATCACATCCAGACGTCTGCCCAGACGTCTGGGATCACATCCAGACGTCTGCCCAGACGTCTGGGATCACATCCAGACGTCTGGAAAACAGTTATTTTCGCACGAAAGATTCGTCTGCGCGCCTGTGCGCGCAGATCCGCGATTCCTCTCTCTCTCTTTTTCCCTCTCTCTCTCTCTGCGGCTGCAGGCGACCTGCCACGCTCCTCTCTCCTCCTCGCGCGGCCTTAAAAGGCACGCCTCCCCTCCCGTCTCCACCGTCTCCTCCTTCTTCTCCTTCCTGTGTGCGAGAGCGAGCGAGCGCGAGGGCGGCAGCGGCGGTTGCAGTGAGCGCGGAGGAGGTGCGGCGTGCGAGGGCGGAGCTCTGCGGTGAGGGCGAGCTCACCGGAGCGGCTTGGCCGGCCGGCGGAGGGCGCAGGGGGCGCGGAACGACGCGGAGAGGGACCTGCTGCAGTCTGAGCAGCAGGAGCGCGAGGTGCGACGAGAGCGGCGTCGCGAGCAGAGTCCGGGTCGCGCCCTGATTCTGGAAATTTGTTGATAGGCAGACGGCGAGGACGACGTCTGGTAGCTCATACCGACGTCTGAAAGGTGTGTTTCCGCTTTCTTCTTCCTTCCTGTCGACTGATCGTACTAAGGGAGGGAGTTGGCTGTGAGCAGGTTCGCTGATTCGCTATCCTTTGCGAATCAGACGTCTGGAAGTTGTACCAGACGGCGGGAGTGATCTCCAGACGTCTGGGGTGACCATCGGACGTCTGGGAGCTAGGACAGACGTCCCCGCAGACTTCTGGACGTCTGAGAAACCACACTGAACAGGTAATTCTCTGATCCACTGTTTAAGACGTCTGGAAGAGGTTCCAGACGTCTGATTTTGCACAGTATCCCCTTTTTCGACCCGTTTAGGGCCTGTTCGGGCTCCGTTTTCCGCGATTCGAGTTGTGTCCTTTTCAGAATTAATTCCTCTACCCGTCTACAGTAGCTATACACTATTTTGAGACACTCCTTGTGTTTGATCCTTGTGATAGGGGCTCGTTCAGTGGCAGTCTTGGGAGTCGCGGAGGCACGCGGGATTCCCGATCACGCCCCCATTACTCCCGTTGTACCTGGTAGAGTGGCTTAAGTTTAAAATCTGTTAAAGTATGGAACCATAACTAGAATCTAGGACATTGCATGAATCCTAGGAATGAGAAATGTATGGAATGATAGCTCCTAGGTGATGCATGAATCCTAGGGCTGGAAAACTAGTTGTATGCTAGATCCTAGGATGTGGCATGAATCTTAGGATGGAAAAGAAACTAGTGGAATGTATAATACTGCAGTCTTGGAAAAACGGGAAGGAATATAAAGCTTCCTGTAAATTGAATTCACAGCTGCCTGTTATGAATAAAGAAACATGATTGAGATCATGGTTTGTAAGAACCTGAAACTGGAAAGTAAGACATAAGATGTTCTGGAACCCTACGGGGAAGTAGGAGTAGAACTCCTGGAAAGCGAATGGAATAGAATTGGGGAAGTGAGCTGGCCCTTGAGTACGGAGTACCAAGGAGAGCGACTGTCCCCCTGTTTAGTGCAGAGCTGAGCTAGCCGCCCCAGGGACCCGGGGGTTAGGACTGGCCACTCTGTACCGACTTGTTGGCCCTCGTGTACGTAGTACCGAGGAGAGCTAGTAGTGTTAGGAGAGTACTAGCTACCCCATGGGCCCCGGGGTTCTGCTAGCCTCCTTCATCGACTTGTTAGGCCCACTAGGGCAAACCAGGGTAGTCAGGCGAGGGTGCGCGGACTGTGGAGGGGTAAGGCCCCGGTTTGGTTACTGTGGAGGGGTTGGACCCCTGTTACTGAGAGGGCTCTGCCCTGGTTCCGTGCTGTGCTTTGGGCGCACCCGTTAACGGAAACGACTGACTGCGTGCCAGTGTGGGCTAGCTACCTGTGCGTTTATCGCACGTGCCGTAGTCACCGTTACGCCTGTCAGTGACCTTGGGGTGGTTGACTGAGGGTAGGATCACCACGGGGGACTCTCCCGGCCGGGAGAGCACCACGTGCTACTTCTACTTTTGGAAAAGACTGCAATCAAGATCGTTCCCACGAGGACATTCGAGATCAAGTAAAGGATCTGAGAAACAAATGAAATAGTGAGAAAAATTGAAAGATGTGAATAAAGGAAGTAATAGAACATAACAGCTACTGTACACTCTACTGTTGCCTTTAGTTAGTTTGCCGCTCTACTCAGCGTTTTGCTGACGTGTTACACTCGTTACCTTTTTCAGGACCAGGTGTTGAGTAGCCAGGGTCGGCGGCTGCAGAGGACGTTGGGCCGAGTAGGGTCCAGTAGAGTTACCACAGTCTTTTGTACCTCTTTTGTTTCTGTTCTAGTGAGTAGTTTTTGTTTCCGCTGTACCTTCTTTACCTGCAGTTCTTGTTATATGATAAATGTTGTTTTACTGTTGTGGTGGTAGCTACTGTAGTAGTTTCTTTCCTTACTGCTGTACCTTCTTACTGTTAGTTATATTCATGCAGAATGTGGTTTATTTTACTGTCTTTTGGTTACTTCCTCGTTGGACGACTAGGTCTTGGGATTGGTCGAGTCGGTCCGGTTCTCGTGTCTCGTAGGGACTCGGGAACCGGGTCGTTACAAGATGGTATCAGAGTAAGGTCGTCCCGAGAAGTGAATCAACTGACTGGAAAATAACCAATTCACATGTTTATAGCTAGAGTAGCCACCACAACATATCTCTTGACATGAGCTCTTAGAAGTTTTGTTAGGTACCGTCTATTTTGACGTTTTTCATTTTGTTTCGCGTCTCCATTGTAGGAGATGCCGCGTCGTGGAGCTAGGAGGGTGGGCCGCAGGCGCGGCCGAGGTCAGGGCCCGGGGGACAGATGTGTCGGGCTTGGAATACATACTACCCCTCCTCTTCTCCTGAGTATACCGTCTCGGGACCTCGTCCAACTGATTCGAGAGGTGGTTCGAGAAGAATTTCAGCTTCCACCCACGTCGCCACCCCCTCCCCCTTCCGAGCGTACGACAGGGGAGTTAGTGGTGGAACGAGATTTTCGCCGCCACACCAGGCGTGTTAGGAGAACTCAAAGGAGACACGTGGCGTTTGCAGGAGAGCCGTCACGTTGTGCAGGGCCATCAGTGGCCTTTGGGGGCCCTCGACAGGGGCCAGTCGCCAGCACCGGACCCCCGCCTAGCCGACAGCAGGGACTCACTGAGGGCGGGAGTCGGGTTCCCCTCTGCTACCAGTGTGGCCAGCCGGGCCACGTCAGGAGGGACTGCCCATCTAGGGCAGGAGGTCAGCAGATACTCCCCGCGCAGAGCACTGGAGGGCGCGTAGGAGGCTGCGGTTCCCAGGCACGAGGAGGAGGACAGCAGTCGCGAGGAGGGTACCGGCCAGCACCTACCCGTCCGACGCAGAGTGTGGCTGCTTCGTCCGCACCTAGAGCTGAGGGGCGTATCAACGCCCTAACACACAGGGACGCCAGAGCATCGGGATCCGTCGTAGCAGGTATGGTTTCAGTTTCTGGCAGACTCGTTTACACGCTTTTCGATTCCGGCGCTACGCACTCGTTTGTCGCAGCCAGTTTCGCAGTTAGTTTGGACCAGGATTATACACTGTTAGAGAATCCGTTCGTAATCAGAGGTCCGAGTGGTCAGCTGTTTGTAGCTGAGGAGGTGTACATGGGTTGCGAGGTCAGCATCGGGGGACATAGCCTGCCAACTGACCTGATTATGATACAGATGGAGGACTTTGGAGTGATTCTGGGGATGGATTGGCTGTCTGCTTACCACGCCTTGGTAGACTGTTTTGAGAGGAAGATTGTCTTCTCCATTCCGGAGTTGCCTTCTTTCGAGTTTCACGGGAAGCCAGTGGACGGAGGTTTCAGGTGCATTTCGACACTTCGAGCGGCGAGACTTTTGAGCCAGGAGTGTGAGGGCTTCCTAGGCTGTGTGGTGGCAGAGCCTAGCCCTGTGGCAGACTTCCAGAGCATCCCGGTGGTCAAAGAGTTCCCCGACGTGTTTCCAGACGAGTTACCAGGACTACCGCCCGAGCGTGAGATCGAGTTTGAGATCTCACTAGTACCAGGGACCAGCCCCATCTCCACCGCGCCATACAGGGTGGCACCGCTTGAGCTGCGAGAGCTCAAGTCCCAGTTGCAGGACCTTTTGGAGAAAGGTTTCGTGAGGCCCAGTGCGTCTCCCTGGGGAGCCCCGGTACTGTTTGTGAAGAAGAAGGATGGGACCCTACGCCTTTGTGTGGACTACCGACAGCTGAATAGGGTCACCATCAAGAACAGATATCCGCTGCCGAGGATCGACGATTTGTTCGATCAGTTGCGGAGTGCCACGGTGTTTTCCAAGATAGACTTGAGGTCTGGATACCACCAGTTGAGGATCAGGGGGACCGACGTCTCCAAGACAGCTTTCCGCACCCGGTACGGACACTACGAGTTTTTGGTCCTGCCGTTTGGGCTGACCAATGCCCCCACTGCTTTCATGGACCTGATGAAAAGGGTGTTTAGACCGTACTTGGATCAGTTCGTGGTGGTTTTCATAGATGATGTGCTCATCTATTCTAGAGATCGGATGCAGCACGGACAGCACTTGCGGATGGTTCTGGACACTCTGAGACAACGCAGGCTGTACGCCAAATACAGCAAGTGCGAGTTCTGGTTGAGGGAGGTGACCTTCTTGGGTCATGTGATATCTGGTGACGGCCTGGCGGTGGACCCCGCCAAGGTCGAGGCAGTGCTCAGGTGGGGGAGACCGCGTTCAGTCACTGAGATTCGCAGTTTCCTGGGACTGGCAGGTTACTACAGACGGTTCATCAGGGGATTTTCACAGATTGCGCGTCCTATGACACAGTTGACCTGGAAGGACGTGCCTTTCGCTTGGACAGACGCCTGTGAGGCGTGTTTTCTGGAGCTGAAGGAGAGGTTGACCTCGGCTCCCGTGCTCACCATCCCTGACAGTAGTGGCGGGTTCGTTATGTACACAGACGCCTCCTTGCAGGGGTTAGGAGGTGTGCTCATGTAGAGGGGTCATGTTGTCGCTTACGCTTCGCAGCAACTGAAGCCCCATGAGCATACCTACCCTACCCACGACCTAGAGTTGGCAGCTGTTGTCTTCGCGCTGAAGACCTGGAGGCACTACTTGTACGGTGACACCTTCGAGATTTTTACAGATCACAAGAGCCTCAGATATCTTTTTGACCAGAAGGAGCTCAACATGAGACAGAGACGTTGGTTGGAGCTCCTGAAGGACTACGATTGCAGCATCTCCTACCACCCGGGAAAGGCCAATGTGGTGGCTGACGCCTTGAGCCGTAAGGCGCCCGCACGCTTGGCCAGTCTACAGTTACAGAGTTGGAGCCTTTTGGAGGAGGTGGGCAGTTGGCGACCTCTAGAGTTACGAGGATACTGTGGGGCAGTGACGGTGACACGGCAGACCAGGCCAGAGCTGAGAGACCGTATCATCACAGGACAGATGGCTGATCCGTACTTGTAGTCTTTGCGCGACAGAGTACTACCAGGTGTTACGCTTGAGGGGACGGTTGTGCGTTCCCAGAGACGAGGAGCTGTTGAGAGAGCTCCTGACTGAGGCACACGGTTCCAGATTCACCATACATCCTGGAAACACGAAAATGTACCATGACTTGAGACGCGAGTTTTGGTGGAGAGGGATGAAGCGGGATGTGGGTGAGTTCGTGCAGCAGTGCTTAGTGTGCCAGCAGGTGAAAGCCGAGCATCAAAGGCCTGCAGGGCCGCTTCAGCCGCTTCCAGTGCTAGAGTGGAAGTGGGAGAGCATCACCATGGACTTGGTGGTGGGCTTACCTGTTACCCAGCGGGGACACGACGCAGTCTGGGTAATAGTGGATAGATTGACGAAGACGGTGCGATTCTTGCCGATCCGAGTCACTTTGGGGCCGGCACAGTTGGCAGAGAGGTATATCCGTGATGTGGTGCGACTACACGGAGTTCCGCAGGAGACCGTATCCGACCGGGATACCCGCTTTACGTCCCAGTTTTGGGCTGAGTTTCAGCAGGCCTTGGGGACGAGGTTGAGGTTTAGCACGGCTTACCACCCCCAGACGGACGGACAGTCTGAGCGCACGATACAGACACTTGAGGACCTTTTGCGTGCCTGTGTACTGGACTGGAGGGGCTCTTGGGAGGAGCACCTGCCCCTGGCGGAGTTTGCATACAACAACAGTTATCACTCGAGCATCGGCATGGCTCCCTACGAGGCTCTGTACGGACGGAAGTGTATGGCACCCTTGAGTTGGGTTGAGGTGGGGACCAAGTGGGAGGTTGGCCCCAGGTTGATCTGGCAGAGTCATGAGGTAGTTGAGCAGATCCACAGACGACTCCGCACTGTCAGGAGCAGACAGAAGAGCTACGCGGATCGCAGACGCAGAGAGGTGCAGTTCGAGGTTGGGGACCACGTCTTCCTTCGTGTTTCGCCCATGAAGGGTTTACAGCGGTTTGGGGTGAGAGGGAAGCTCGCGCCGAGGTTCGTGGGGCCCTTTGAGGTCCTGGAGCGGGTTGGACCCGTTGCTTACAGACTTGCCCTTCCCCCGCAGCTTTCTGGTGTGCACGACGTGTTCCACGTGTCCAACCTCAGGAAGTACGTAGCCGATCCCAGCCACGTACTGAGTCACGAGAGCGTCGAGGTGAGCGACGACCTGACCTACCCCGAGCGGCCAGTGCAGATCCTAGACCGAGCCGTCAACAGTTTGAGACGAAAGCAAGTACCCCTGGTAAAGGTTTTGTGGAGGAGCCAGCGGTACGAGGAGGCTACCTGGGAGCCTGAGGCGGCAATGCGGGAGCGGTACCCAGAGCTTTTCGCGGGTACGTCTTTTCGGACCGGGTTCGGTCCTCTTTGAGTTTGTTATGGTTATTTGGACGTCTTTTCCCGGACCCTAGTTGGCGCAAGTTTCGGGGACGAAACTTCCTTTGAGTTTGTTATATTGTAACGAATGCGTGCCCCAGACGTCTTTTAAGACGTCTGGGAGGTGGCCCAGACGTCGTACCAGACGTCTGGGATCACATCCAGACGTCTGCCCAGACGTCTGGGATCGTTTCCAGACGTCTGGAAAATAGTTATTTTCGCACGAAAGATTCGTCTGCGTGCCTGTGCGCGCAGATCCGCGATTCCTCTCTCTCTCTTTTTCCCTCTCTCTCTCTGCGGCTGCAGGCGACCTGCCACACTCCTCTCTCCTCCTTGCGTGGCCTTAAAAGGCACGCCTCCCCTCCCGTCTCCACCGTCTCCTCCTTCTTCTCCTTCCTGTGCGCGAGAGCGAGCGAGCGCGAGGGCGGCAGCGGCGGTTGCAGTGAGCGCGGAAGAGGTGCGGCGTGCGAGGGCGGAGCTCTGCCGTGAGGGCGAGCTCACCGGAGCGGCTTGGCCGGCCGGCGGAGGGCGCAGGGGGCGCGGAACGACGCGGAGAGGGACCTGCTGCAGTCTGAGCAGCAGGAGCGCGAGGTGCGACGCGGGCGGCGTCGCGAGCAGAGTCCGGGTCGCGCCCTGATTCTGAAAAATTTTCCAGAATCAGGCGTCTGGGTTGATAGGCAGACGGCGAGGACGACGTCTGGTAGCTCATACCGACGTCTGAAAGGTGTGTTTCCGCTTTCTTCTTCCTTCCTGTCGACCGACCGTACTAAGGGAGGGAGTTGGCTGTGCGCAGGTTCGCTGATTCGCTATCCTTTGCGAATCAGACGTCTGGAAGTTGTACCAGACGGCGGGAGTGATCTCCAGACGTCTGGGGTGACCATCGGACGTCTGGGAGCTAGGACAAACGTCCCCGCAGACTTCTGGACGTCTCAGAAACCACACTGAACAGGTAATTCTCTGATCCACTGTTTAAGACGTCTGGAAGAGGTTCCAGACGTCTGATTTTGCACAATATCGCCTTTTTCGACCCGTTTAGGGCCTGTTCGGGCACCGTTTTCCGCGATTCGAGTTGCGTTCTTTTCAGAATTAATTCCTCTACCAGTCTACAGTAACTATACACTGTTTTGAGACACTCCTTGTGTTTGATCCTTGTGATAGGGCCTCATTTAGTGGCAGTCTTGGGAGTCGCGGAGGCACGCGGGATTCCCGATCACGCCTCCATTACTCCCGTTGTACCTGGTAAAGTGGCTTAAGTTTAAAATCTGTTAAAGTATGGAACCATAACTAGAATCTAGGACATTGCATGAATCCTAGGAATGAGAAATGTATGGAATGATAGCTCCTAGGTGATGCATGAATCCTAGGGCTGGAAAACTAGTTGTATGCTAGATCCTAGGATGTGGCATGAATCTTAGGATGGAAAAGAAACTAGTGGAATGTATAATACTGCAGTCTTGGAAAAACGGGAAGGAATATAAAGCTGCCTGTAAATTGAATTCACAGCTGCCTGTTATGAATAAAGAAACATGATTGAGATCATGGTTTGTAAGAACGTGAAACTGGAAAGTAAGACATAAGATGTTCTGGAACCCTACGGGGAAGTAGGAGTAGAACTCCTGGAAAGCGAATGGAATAGAATTGGGGAAGTGAGCTGGCCCTTGAGTACGGAGTACCAAGGAGAGCGACTGTCCCCCTGTTTAGTGCAGAGCTGAGCTAGCCGCCCTAGGGACCCGGGGGTTAGGACTGGCCACTCTGTACCGACATGTTGGCCCTCGTGTACGTAGTACCGAGGAGAGCTAGTAGTGTTAGGAGAGTACTAGCTACCCCACGGGCCCCGGGGTTCTGCTAGCCTCCTTCACCGACTTGTTAGGCCCACTAGGGCAAACCAGGGTAGTCAGGCGAGGGTGCGCGGACTGTGGAGGGGCAAGGCCCCGGTTTGGTTACTGTGGAGGGGTTGGACCCCTATTACTGAGAGGGCTCTGCCCTGGTTCCGTGCTGTGCTTTGGGCGCACCCGTTAACGGAAACGACTGACCGCGTGCCAGTGCGGGCTAGCTACTTGTGCGTTTATCGCGCGTGCCGTAGTCACCGTTACGCCTGTCAGTGACCTTGGGGTGGTTGACTGAGGGTAGGATCACCACGGGGGACTCTCCCGGCCAGGAGAGCACCACGTGCTACTTCTACTTTTGGAAAAGACTGCAATCAAGATCGTTCCCACGAGGACATTCGAGATCAAGTAAAGGATCTGAGAAACAAATGAAATAGTGAGAAAAATTGAAAGATGTGAATAAAGGAAGTAATAGAACATAATAGCTACTGTACACTCTACTGTTGCCTTTAGTTAGTTTGCCACTCTACTCAGCGTTTTGCTGACATGTTACACTCGTTACCTTTTTCAGGACCATGTGTTGAGCAGCCAGGGTCGGCGGCTGCAGAGGACGCTGGGCCGAGTAGGGTCCAGTAGAATTACCACAGTCTTTTGTACCTCTTTTGTTTCTGTTCTAGTGAGTAGTTTTTGTTTCCGCTGTACCTTCTTTACCTGCAGTTCTTGTTATATGATAAATGTTGTTTTACTGTTGTGGTGGTAGCTACTGTAGTAGTTTCTTTCCTTACTGCTGTACCATCTTACTGTTAGTTATATTCATGCTGAATGTGATTTATTTTACTGTCTTTTGGTTACTTCCTCGTTGGACGACTAGGTCTTGGGATTAGTCGAGTCGGTCCGGTTCTCGTGTCTCGTAGGGACTCGGGAACCGGGTCGTTACAGATGGTGAGGGTGGTGGGGTGTCTTTTTAAAGAGAGAGGATTAGGGTTTGTGAGGGGACGTGTGTGTGCATGGGTGTGTGCGTGTGGGTGTGTTATGTGGGAAGAGAGAGTGAACCTTGCGGAATCTCCCCTGCAGAACCTTTTTTCTTCCCGCAAGGCCCACACACCTAAATCTTGGGGGTTTAAAGTTACACTCACGTCCCCATCTTTCCAGAAAACTTCGAACTACCGTTGGGAAGAGTCATTTCAATAACTCGAGGTTGTTCAGATGAAAAAGATTACGTAATTTGAGATAAGAGAAAGGAGAGAGTTTTCTTGTATTCTATACCCACAACATCAAATAGTGAGTTTCAAAAGTCTAACACTCTCCCCAGAGTAAGCCAACTAAAGTGAAATTAGGTCATCAATTTTCTTATCTTCTTTTATGTGATTGCTTTTGAATTAGGCTCTCTGTTCTAAGCAGCCTAATTACTATATATATATATATATATATATATATATATATATATATATATATGAAATATGTCACTTGGTAAGGGAGGTAGAGATGGGTGAGGGGGATGAGAGAGAGAGGGAGAGAGATATGGGTGGTCAACCTGGTGACCGTTTAGAGAGGGAGGGAGGGAGGGAGAGATGAGGATAAAAGGCGAGATGTGGGCAGGTGGTAGGGATAACATAAGAGAAGGTGAAGGCTGGCATCGTGATTCGTGGATTCGGGAAGAGAGAGAGAGAGAGAGGCGGGGGGTGAGGGAGGGTGGGAGATGCGGGTGTGGTGGGGATAGGTGTAATCCCTGACGTGCTTTTTTCTCTCAAACTCTTCTTTAGCACAGATGGATAGATCATACAGATGGTGAGTGCTTTACAAAGAAGAGCATGCCTTGCATCCCTCTCCTTCTTTTTCCTTTTTTTCTTTTCGTTTCTAAGGGTGTCAAGGTAAACTAGTCAAACACGTGATTTCTAGTTTTACCCAGAACGACTACTCTAATTCAAATGAAGAATAACATTACTCAACTCAACACGCGATCTACATCACACACCAACTCCCTTGGTATTTCCACCACCAAATTCAACAAATTCTTTGACAGGGAAAGAGGCAACCCCATTATTATTCTTATTAATATTATTATTATTTTCCAAATCACAAGGCAAATTTCTTCTTCAGCACGATCTCTCCACTCTCCAACACGAAATCCACGATATTTCTTCACACAGAAAGAGATTTTTTCTCCCTCTTCAAGTAAGAGACCTAGATCTAGCTTCACTACATCACATAAGTAAAAGTTGACGATGTCGATCCTAGTACTAATTAACAAAAAGCGAACAGAAACCAACACCCATGAGGAAGGGATCATTCCCACACCGAATATTCTAATTAATCGCAACATCAGTTATCTATAAGATTATCTACAATTGGAGAGGGAAGGAAAGGAAAGGGCAGAGTAATCTAATTTACCCTTTTGGGAATCCTTCCATCCAAATCCAAATGTAGTATGTAGGCTCAAGCTCAAGCGCAAGCGCCCTTGATGGAAAGGTTCTTCATCATGATCCTGAACTCCCCGAAGTCGACCTGCCCGTCGGAGTTCCGGTCGAAGCAGCCGATCATGTTCTCGACCCGAGCGATCTCTTGGCCCTCCACGAACCCGAGCTTCCCCAGCACCTCCTGGAGCTCCCTCGCCGATATGTAGCCGTCGCCGTTCATGTCGAACACCTTGAAGGCCTCGCGGAGGTCCCCGTCCTCGGCGACGTCGTCCACGCGCGACGAGAGGTCCCCGAGGAGCTCGTCGCCGAGGGCGCGGTGGAGGACCTCGAAGTCGTCGAAGTCCAGGCCGGAGCGGCCGGGCTTGAGGAAGGAGGCGACGGTGGAGGAGAGCTCGGAAGAGTCGGCGTCGAGGCCGAGGCGCCGGAGGGCGGCTAGGAGCTCCTCGGCGGTGAGCTCGCCGTCGCAGTTGCCGTCGAAGAGGTCGAAGACGCGGCGGAGGCGAAGGGAGTTGAGGCTGCTGTTTTGGAGGTGGCCGAACGACGGGGGGGACCACGGCGGTGGCGGCCAGACGTTGCCGTCGCCGTTGGCTGCTGGTTTGTCCATTAATTTGGCCTCCTTAATCCACTGATTAGTTGGCTAAGTACGTGGCAACTGGGCGAAAGGGGTCCTTTCTCTCCCTTCTCTTCGGTGCGGGAATGGAGGGAAGGATACATATATAGAGAGGATTGGGGTTGGTATGGGCCAATGAAAGGAGAGGAACTCTTTCCACCACTGGAGTCGCAGCGCATGGATGGTACTTCTCTTATGGGGACGCGTGGGCGTCGGCTGAGGGAGACCGCGTCGCAGTTTACACACCACCGGTGGGCGAACCCCTCCAACGAATAGGACGCGGGTGGAAACGAGTGGTTGCAAAGGGAATACTTTATTCGAAAAGACTAGATAAAGATCAAAGGTCCCGGATAAGCGTAAGCAATGAGCGTGGCTTTGTTTGAATCCTTTGGTCCAGGAGATAATCTATTAAAATAAAAGTTAAATTTATTCGGTGAAAGGGATATTTTGATTAGGGTTAGAGAATTTAATTTAAGATAAATTATTCTGAGATTGACGTATAATGAGTTATTTTTTTGTAAATTATTTTATATTTTTTCACATGTCAATGTAAAATTTTTTAAATAATTACATGTTAATTTATTAGGATGATTTTTATAACTTCTAAATTAAAATGAAAGATGACTTATTAGTAAAAAAAAATTATCCATAAAATCTATCCATCCATTGAAACTAACCTTTAAATATAGCTCCCCATTTTCTTTTTTTTTTAATTTTTTTTTATCCAAAGTTAAGGTTTGTTTTTGTTGGAATCTAAGGGTTAATTTATTTAAAATATGAAATTAGTGTTGATTTACAATTTTATTTATTTATAAAGTGATTTTAATATCAGTCTATATTTAATTAAATTAATGTTAAAGTGTGATGTTGATTCTTATAGTGTTTATATTATAATAATGTTAAGTATATAAAAGATATAAGATACTGAACATACCGTTTATGTATAATTTTAATATGAATTTTATTAACTTCAACTCAAATTGATGTTAGATAAATTTTTATTAAAATAAATAAATACATGCCAATAAATTACAAGTTAAATAATCAGATAAATATTATTTAACCCCCAGGTAAACCATACTTAAAGAACATCAGCTCAATTTTATCTTTGAATCTCTCTGTGAAGTAAACCTTGAAAACTTGCATGTGTCCCAACCTAGGACTCTCATGTAATTTTCGTATCGACAAATTTCAAACTCATGTCATCATTTTTATCGAGATGAAACGAGTAAGTTACCGAGACACTCACGGAAGGTATTAGATCAAATTTTGTACCTGCTATGTTATCCTTTTGAAAGTAAAAAAAAAAAAAAAAAAGTTCATCCGTTTGAGAAAAGATAGCATTAATGAAGGAGGTGTACGAAAATCAAGAGGAAGCACATGATTCTATCAATCCAATGATTCGAGATGAGCTGATACGGAAAATGGGAGAGAAAACGTACGAATCAACGCGAGATTTTTGCGGGGATAGCTCACGAAGAATCCAGTTAAATAGAGGAAATATTAATTACTAAATAAATCATTGCCAAAAGAATTAAAAAAATAATTTTCATTTTTAACGATGGGTACAAATAAAATTACCACCCAGTATCTTTTAAACAAATTACTTCTTTTTATTTTTGACGATGTTTACAAGTATCCATTGTCATTGTATTTTAGATGCAAATATGGAAGTGTGTTGAAACATGTGTTTAAAAATTAAATAGTTTAAAATTAAGTATTTTAAATTGTATTAGTTAAACATTAAAATATATTAATCATAAATAAAAGTGTATTAATATATTTTATCTTTTTATCGATGAAAAGTAATTTTTACTGATATAAATTTAAAATATATCAGTTAAAATCGTCACTCTCATCCAAACGTTGTAAAATAAGTTTGGTTACTTTTTCTCTTATATTTTTTTATCATAATTACAAAATTGTCATGAATAACACTTCCAACGTATCTGGTTAAAGTAGTGACCATTTTTATTATAGCTAAAAAGTAAAGAAATATGTGATACAACATATGTCTTCCACTCAATAAAAAATATTGGTGTATTTTAATTTTCAATTAATGTATAGTCGAAACATAATAAGTGAAAATTAAAATATATCAATTTAAAATAAAAATACATTGGTGCATTTTAACTTTTCACAGGTAAAAAATATATTTTCATTTTAAAAATAAAAAATAATTTTCACCTGTAGATTTTAGGTTTATGATTTATAATTTAGATTTTAAGGTTTATGAAAAATGATTTTATATATGAAAAATATTTTTTCATTTGAAACTACTTTTTTACCTTTAGGTTTAAGCCTAAACACTAAACCTAAAAGTGAAAAGTCACTTTCTACGTGAGATATCACCTTTTCTAAGTGAATAATTACTTTACGTATATAAAAATTGATTGAAAATAAAAATATATCAATATATTTTAATTTTTATTTGATATATTTTAATTTTCAATCAGTAAAAAATTAAAATATATTAATTAAAAATCAAGATACACCGTTATATTTTATCTTAAAAACTTTATGCATTACCAAATATACCACAACATACATTTTCTTATTTACACACCGATCATAATCGACTCAAATAATACCATCGAAAACGGTTGCAGAATCATTGCCAATATCGCCAGTGATTATCAACATAGATGATTTCAACTTAGCATCTTGATAGATCTACTGCGATGATTTCGAAACTGTCACAGATCACACTTTCTTTAACAGTGGGCTCGCAGGTAATCTTATTTTCTGAACAACCAACTTGGGATAATTCACAGCAATCCCCCTCCGTTAATTCCTGTTGTTTCCAAACGTGAACCAGAGAACTTTCGGGAGTTATTCCTCTATTCAGAAGTAATGCTCTACTCCCCTATCCCCACGTCCAAAATGAGAATCTTAAAAGGGAATCCCACGGCTCCACCGGGGACATCTAATGCGGAGTGCATCTGATACGTTTTACGTCTCTTACCCCTTTCGGTACTCTATCTAATATTTTTGCCATTAAATTTGGTAAAACTCTTTGCGCATCCAAATTTTCAATTCATCGCATCTCTCCTTCCAATATTCAAGCAAATTGATAATCAAATTAAAATGTCCATACATCCTATGAAAAATTTACGGAGCCAACAAACATAGGCCAAGTCCAAAGGAAACGATGACCAACTGAGCTCCCTTTGAATCAAAAGTATCCCATTTCCTACTCCTTACCCCCGGACGGTCATGGATGATCAATAACTTCTGCTCCTCTCCCTTAATTGTATCTGAATCTTACTGCCAGGGGCCTCAATCGGTCATCTATTGTAAATCGTGCCCCTCCCCCCTACCCAATGTTCGATTCACCATCCCCTCCCCCTCCTTCCTTCTAGTGTATGTCATTGTGTGATGGCACGACTTCTCCCAGCTTCTTTGGTGGCAAGGTGGTGGTTAAGGGGCGATGCAGCGACAGTTGCGGACACTTTATTGGAGGAGGGTTCCACTAGACGTTAATCCATCGCCTCAGCTCCGCCTCCACGTTTCAATGTCATTTTTGTTGTAGGACTACATTGAAGCCAGACTGACCATGATCGAGTTAATGGTCAACCTCACTCCGACTACTTGTCACCCATTGACGTGGTCTGTCGACAACATCGACGATGCTTTGTTATATCTATTACATGGTGCTGGTTCACTTGCAGTGGAAATGATATCTTGGACACTTTTTTTATTTTATTTTATTTTGTGTTGATGTTTTTTTAGTTCTCCTCTTGAGGGAAATACTTTCCCCTCTTAGATGGGAGTTGAGGTTATCTTTTTCTCTTTCCCGTAGGGATGCAAGTTTCAGTAAATCTAACCAGAACTCAACTCGAAAAGAATGAGTAAAATCCAATTGAAACTTGACTAGGTTTGGGTATGAATTTTATCCAAAAAAATCCAACTGAATATAAGTATAGGTATGAGTATAGATATATACCTAATTACTCGACTCGAGTATCTAAATAAAATATTTATTTACTCAAGATATATAAATTTTAATTTAAATTTCTTATTCCCTCAACCCTAATATCTCTTATAATTCCTTCCATACTTTTAGAGGTCCAAAGTGCTTTTAAAATTTTCATTTAACACTTATTTTAGAGATGGAGGTTTTTTTATTTAAAATATACTTATATTTTATCTCTCTTTACTTTTTTCTATTATTTATTTTTTTATCTATTCTCGCACTCTTTTTTTAATAACTTTAGTAAGAATCAATGAAATCGGTGTAACTCGAGTCCTTGAAAAAATAATTAATAAATTATATTATAATTTTTTTCTCTCTTTACCTTTAATTTTAATATGATTTGATTGTAAAATAAATTTATAAATATATATTAAATGAGTAAATGGATATTTCATAGGTAGGTGAATATGGATATATTTTTAAATTTATATATCCAATGAATAAATAAATATGATATAAATATAATTTTTGTAAATAGACATATACATAAATTTAATCAAATTTAACTTAAATTCGATCCATTTACATACCTACGATTCTATTCTTCCAATAGTGAAACCTCGTCATATTAAAAAAAAAAAAAAAAAAAAAGCAAGTTCGATTTTAAAAAATGGCTAAGCTCCCTTTGAATCCGGAGGGAGATGAACAGGTCTTATCGGCCACCGTCCTCGCTCGTTTGTTTGAAGGTTGGACGCGGTCCTCGCTCCAACGGTTCCACATACAAATAGTTCTAATCGGACTTTCTTGTCCTAACCTCATTTTTCTGGAGGCCGTGATGTCGGACTCAACACCAAACAAGTAGCTTAATTTTTCTAGAAGAGGTAGTTGGGTGTTAGAATCAGCACCAAACGGACAGGTTTTTCCTTTTTGCAGTATTTAATTTGTTGAGAAAAACTAATATTTCTGATAAAAAAAAAAATCACAAACATCACCGGTTATCGTATTATCGTTCGAGAAAGATTGAAGCCACTGGCTACGAAGCAGCCAATTGGTCACAATCGTCAAGTGAATATCATGTACGAATTTCATGATTATTTGAAGAACTGAGACGAATCCGCATTACCCAACAAGAATAGGAAGTTATTCCATTTCACGTGATTGATCCATCGGATTATTTTAAAATAGATCGTTTGATTTGGGTTATCTGGTTACCGTGTAGAATTATTTTATATACGTGTAAAAAAATTATTTTAAAATTATTTTACATCACCTCTGTACATTTTAAAATCCAAACCGTAAAACTTATGAATTTTGGGTGATTGTATGTCTACCATATGTAACGTAAACTATCAAAGCAATCAAAAACTATTGAATCAAGTGATCCTATGTATCACGTCAACTAACTCGATCCAAAGTAAAATGTATAGATGCATTTATTTGTGATGATATTGACTTAGCTTTTTGAAAATTACCTTCTTATAATTATAGATTGTATTTAAATTTTTATAAGAAAAATGAAGTATTTAGTTGTTATTATATTATAAATTATTTTACAAAGTAAGAAAACCTCCTCTATCGACAAATATGTACAAAATTTAAACTTTACTTGACTCATGCTAATCCAAATCCGATCTAATCTAATTAAATTATAAACAATTATTTTGCCAACCAAAATAAAATATGATCAACCAAATAACCCAAATCTATCCAAAACTGATCGAGCGCCTAGCCTTACTCTCCGAGGAAGGATTCGATTACAACCTTTCTGGTTAGGGGTATGTATTAGGTTCGGGCCTGTGCGGCCATGCAAGGTCAGATCCAAACCCATTTAATAAAGAAAGTTATCTGGTCGGGCTAAGGCTAAACAAACGGGTAAATTACCTGTTTAAACTTGGCCCAAGGTAAATTAACTTGAGCTCGGATCGTGTCAACCCGATTACATTTATTATTTCTTGTGTTCAAGTTCTACATCTACTCTTAAACTAAAAATAATTCAACTTTTATGCCTAAAGCTTACATAAAAAAAGAAATATAATATTTTGTTACTTTCCGATCAAATATAAACATGAAATCTTAATCTAAATAATCACCGATCAGTAGTATATTATCTTAACTAAATTCATTCCTACCATATTGATTGGAACTCTAAGCGACAGGAGATTAGAATCAATAAAATCTAAATCGATTACACAGGTAGATGTACAAGAGAATTGGTAATCCAATTTGATCAGAAAAAGTATACATTTAGAAGGAGGATGATACTCCTAAGGTTTTACCATGATTATTAGTCATATAATCCCTCTTGCTCTCTTTCTTAGGTACAAAAAATATTTGACATTTAATCATTCAACAGATTTCTCGATTTGCCTATTACATGACTATAAATAATATTTGTAACACCACCATGAGTATTGACATGGATATTATTATTATATCTTTAACATCAATTAATTGGATTCTTCGACAAGTCGAACTTATCCAAATCCATCTAAGTATTGGTTGAACCGCATTCGTCGTGTGGACATAGATGAGAAAGGTTCATCCATATCCATCTAATTGTTAGATGTTCCGGCGATCGAATTCACTGAACTCCCAGGTGCCGGATTGTTTAGATTTTATGTAAAATTTTAAATCCAATAATGCTTTTTATCTCTCGTCACATATCCTTTACAATTGAGGCAACGAGGTAAGTAATCAAGGAAAGTATACTCATTTGCTGACGGTTCTATACAGTTTCCAAAAAATATAACTCTCAAGTTATGAAATTATTCGTATTTGCCCTCTTTCTTTAACAATACAATAGTATATATTTTATATCATAATTAATATAATTGGACTCGGTGAAATGGTCAGGCTTTGGGCCTAATTTGGCTGGGGGCCTAACCAATTACTAACTGGGCGAAGGGTGCATCTTGGGCCAGGGCTCAGTCACCCCCGCTTTGAGTGTCTCTCTCTGGAAATAGATGTTAGATGACCGAGGAATCATTGGAACATAGGAGATACTTCCATCAAATTATGAGTAGGATCTCTTCATACACTGGGCAGGTCTAAATGGCAAGTTGGGGCAATGGAATCGAGTTCTTAAACCCCTCTGTGTGCTTGACCGTGTAGTTAAGAGTGGATGAGAAGGATAAAAAAAAAAAAAAAAAAGTGTTGCAAGAAAATAATTAAGTATAATTTTAATTTATATTTTAAAATGACTCAAAATAAAATTGAACATAATAAAAAAAAAAGTCTATAAAGCATGACCCCACTTAAAGAATCTATAACCTGACGAATGGTAACAACCAGTAGACCATTTAAGCATTAGCCATTACAAGATATCAAATATTATTTTTCCATACGTCTTGCACATAAAAGGAAACATGCGATTGATTCAAGTTTTAAGATGGCATTCCACCGCCGTTCCTTCTGGAATTAATCTTACGTGCGTAAGTTATCATCGCACGCTAACGAGGAGGTTATTGAAGAAACTCACATTGGATTGTTGATTTGGTCAACATCCCATCCGATCTGATCATCCAATATCCCCGATACAATCGAAGAGTGCTTCAATGGGAGAAACTTAGTAGAAATATTCTACTGACGTAGGACAAATTGAACTCCTAACTAAAGTTTGGTATATCCTCCCATCGATTGCGGTTATTTGCCTTCGAGTGTACCATTCATCCCTTTCAATACTTGTTCAAGATGCACTCGTTGACATGGAAAAAGAAAACATTTCTAACGACCTTATGCACATAAATCAATTCTTTTATGCCCCCGCAGTATAATCATTATCCAGAAAATTATGTAGGAAATTAATCTATTCTATCACCTTTTTTTTTTTCTTTTTGTTAACAACAACGAACCTTCTTTTGTTTTGTTTTTGTCCGAGGGAACAAGCTTCGTTGAAAAAGGCAACATTACAACGGATAAGGGATAGGGTGGCTACCCCAAGTACCAACTACTCCCTCCTATGGACCCCCCAATCTCTTCACGAACATGCAAAATTTTAAACAGAGAGAAATCAAGAAGGACTTCCTGACATTTCTTGACAGCATGAAGAGATTTCCTTGAAAGTTGCAGTGCTATGTTGATTTGGTTCACAGGAGATAATGCGTCACTAAGAAATTGCCTCCCGGTAAAAGCCAAAGTCAAGGAAAATTTGATTTCACGGAGGATTGCTAATGCTTCAGCTTCTTCAGTGTAGACTATTTTGTAACTTGAGCTACAGTAATAAAGGATTTTATTATCAAGAATGACTGCAACCACCGAGGAATGATGATCATCGATTGTTGCATCAACAATGATAGATATAGAGCTTGCCTTGAAGTGAGCAAGAGGATCAAATCTTGCTGCGTTAGCCATGGAACCAGTTGTATTTCCATTGAAAGGATCCGAATGGCATAGGGATAGCTTGGAATTAATGTTCATGCTCCCATCAAGCACCCCCAAGTGCAACTTAACCTGGTTTCTAAGTGCTCTGTCAGAGTAAAAATTAAGGAAAGCTCAGACATGGCTCTTCACCTCAATAGGGTTAGGGACAATGTGTCCATGAATAGTATTATGCCTATTGAGCCACAAGGAGTGAGTGACAAAATACAAAGGGTTGGAATCTAATCAAGATAACCGGTGGGAAATATTTTGATACTCTTCAAACCAACGATTGTTTGAATCATGAAGGCAATAGCCAAAAAGGAACCACGTAGCTTTTGTGAATGGACATCTGATGAAAATGTGTTTAACATCCTCTGTTACGACCTGGTTCCCGGATCCCTATAGGATCCGAGATCGGCTCGCCTCGACTAATCCGAAGACCTAATCGTCTAATAAGAAATAACCAAAAGCAGGAAAGTAGAACACATTCACATATGTAATATAACTAAGCAGAAGAAACGTATAAAGTAGTAAAGAAAATAAAACAGCTGTCTCAGTACAGACCACCCCAGCAACAATAACAATAGAAAACGGAAAGCGAAAAGTAAACAGTAGTAGCAGAATAGTAACTAAAAGTCCATTACTTACTACAACAGTAAAGAAAAAGAAAAGGAAGTGCTGAAGAAAATTACGGCTGAACTCGACTGGGCCTAACACCTTCCGCAGCCGGAAACTCGAGCTGCTCAACTCCTGATCCTAAACAGTGTTAAGAAAAGACAGAGTCAGCGAATGTTGAGTAGAGTGGCATCTATACTATCTAAGTACATAAAAGTAAAAACAACATGTTTAATTCTCATTTCCATTTATCTATTTTATATGTTCCAGTGTTACCCATTTCTCAAAGTATCCAGATATTTCTTGATCTTGCATGTTCCTCGTGGAAATGATCTTGATTGCAGTCTTTTCCGTAGAGTAGAAGGTACACATGGTGCTCTCCTGGCCGGAAGAGTCCCTCGTGGTAGTCCTACACCCAGTCAACCACCCTGAGGTCACTGTTAAGATGTAGCGGTGACTACGGCACACGTGATAAGCGCACGGGTAGCTATCTCGCACTGACACGCGGTCAGTCGTTTCCGCTAGCGGGTACACCCAAAGTACAGCACGGAACAATATAGGGCCTTGCCTACTCAGAACAGGGGTTTTGCCCCTCCACAGTCTGCGCACCCTCATCTGACTACCCCGGTTTACCCAGAGGGCCTAACAAGTCAATGTAGGATGGCTAGCTGAACTTCGGGCCCCGTGGGGTGGCTAGCTCTCTCCCTACACTAGTAGCTCACCTCTGTATCACGTACGCGAGAGCCAACAGGAGTCGGTGTAGAGTAACCAATCATAACTTCGTGTCTCAACTCAAGGGAGGCTAGCTCTACTCTACACAAAAGGGGACAGTTGCTCTTCTTGGTATCACGTACTCAAGGGCCAGCACACTTTCCGTCTACATTCCAAATTTCTGTCTATCCACAAGAGTTCTACTCCTAATTCCTCGTAGGGTTTATGCTCGTGTTCACCTCATTTATCCCGATCCAAATCTCATCTTTTATAATTCATTTCTCATTCGTATACAGGCAGCTCGTGTTTCCATAATTTAATTCTCAATACATGCAACTGGTGATTTCACAGGTAATTATTCATTAAATACAGGCAACTCATAATTATAATATAGGCATTTACTAGCAATTTGTCTTAATCACACATGCATGTAAATCATACAGTACAAACAGGCTCATTCATTTCTCTACCCTAGGGTTCATGCCACATCCTAGGGTTCCATTCAGCTACTTCCATAAGCACATTCTTATTCAAATATTATTAACAAAATTAAACCACTCTATCATGAAACTCGGGAGTAATGAGGGCTTGAACCGCAGACCTAGGTGTCTCTGCGAGCCCCAAACGTACAGCAGGATGAAACCCTATATCAAGGAATACATCACAAAAGGAGAGTTCAAAATAGTGTAAAACAGACTCTAGTACGTAGAGGAACTCGAGAGGAAAGTACAAGTATTTTGTTTGAGTAAAATGAACCCCGATCGAACCCTAAACAAGTCAAATGCGTACCTACTGTTCAAAATCAGACGTCTGAGAATAATCTCAGACGTCTTAAAAGGCGTCAGATCTTACCTTATGTTCCTGCGGTATCCTCAAACGTCCAGATCTTCTCTACGATCGTCTGAAGACAGTTCCAGACGTCAGACAATGCCTCTGGTCGTTTGGATGTACCTCCGGACGTCTGGTGATGTACTCAGACGTCCAAAAACGTGTGGCAAAGAGTTTCGTGCTCCTTCCCAAGGGCCTTTACCTGCGTATGAAACCGTAGGTCCAAATTAAACCCGACCAGCTTCTGTGGTGAGGCCTGCATGACCGTAACCACAGAAAAGGTCGTACCTTGCAATATAAGTGCTTTTAGATGTCTGGTCTCAGACTCGAACGTCCAGCTGCCACCACGGTTGTATGGTCGACTCTCCAGATGTATGATACTGGAAAAATCCCAGGATCAGAAACTTCTCGCAGCTCACTCCGCTCGCTCACCTTGCGCCGCAACAGCTCCGGCCACTGCAGAGAGCCGGGAGGCTACCTCCCCGAGCCCTCTCCTCCTCCCGTACGCGCCCGCCGTTGGCCGTGCGAGCTCCACTGAGCCTCCACCGAAGCTCCATCGACCTTAGGGCTCCTCCTCCTCCCGCGCTCTCCTCCTTCCTCCCTCTCGCTCGCCCCCTCTTGTCGCTCCAGCACAAGCACTGAAGGTGGTGGTGGCTGTGGCGTGTGGAGTGGAGAGGAGATAGGAGGGGGGTTTATATAAGAGGGCGAGGGGTTTAGGGTTCGGGGGAGGTGAGGAAGAGAGGAAGGAACAACTCTGTGCGCAGCCTACGTGTAGAGTGCAGTGCGCAGTACAAAAATTTCACTTTTAAACATCCGAGAACGTGTCCAAATGTCTAGACAGACGGCTGACTGAGACTCTAAACGTCTTAAAAGGCTAAAAAGTAACGGGTCCTTACATCCTCACCTTCCTGATTACATAATTCACAATAATCAGCAATCCCCTTAATTCTTTTGACCAAAAGATTCCTCAAATTTAGTTCCTCGGAAAGAGCATTCCATAGAAAAATCTTGATCCTAGTGATGAAGTGTGGCTCATCATAGCTACAATGCCCAAGTTAGGCTAGAAACTTGGTTAAACACTACATAATTAACACAAGAAATAAGTTAAGTGTAAGAATTAATAAAAATGACCTAAAACATCCAATTTGTGTTAAAAATGCAAAATTAAGTCATAAAATGAGATATTCTATTCATCAATGAAAATTGATGATCCATTTGCAAATTGAACACACATTAGGGTTCAAAACTTCAAATCAAAAGTGAAATCAACTTCTTGAATGTTTAATTGGACTTTAATAAAAATTTGATTGCATTTGGACATCATTATGACTTCGCATTCATGATATCACATCTAGGTCCTTAGTTCATTTACATTTATTCACATTTAAACCTTCAAGGATCCGTTTGTAAGTCGTCAGGGACCTTCTTACAAAAGCTAGGGACCGCGCTGCAACACTTTTTAGCTACTTATTGGTTTTGTCCTAATCTTCCTATCGTTTCGCCCAGAAGGACATGTGGTGTGCCGGTCCACTATAGAAGCTCAAGAACACGGCCAATCTGGGTCATCGCTCCCTTGATCTCTTAATCCAATGGCCAATCTCTAATCTAACCTTCGCGCAACTTTGCACAGGTAATCACCATTCCCTCCAGATCTCATCCAACGGCTGATATTCAAATTTGAGCTTCGCACGTGCCCCTCTCTTCATCCCCACCGTTGGTGACCTAGGTGCTTAATCGCAGCTCTACGGTGATCACAATCACTTCCTCAGCTACTTAAGCAGCTCCAGAGCACCTTGCCCGCGCACCCAACTCCCTACCTACACCTCTCGAGCTGAGCATTCTTCCACTCCTTTTCTCCTCCTCATAGTCCCTGTCTTACTGCCTTGGCAGTGGAACACCACATTCCTCTCCGACTCTCCTTGCTGCTAAGGACATCGTAGCACCTGAGGGCAACCTAGGATCCCTCTAATGAATTGTCACTCCACCGGAGCTCCTCCCTCTCTTCTTCCTCTCCATCCACTGGGTGGAGATCCAAAGGTCCCATTCTTCTGTTAAATTAGGATTTTAATCTCTTTCTAGATTAGTGTAATATCTGTTAGTGTAGTTTAGATTAGAACGCCTGCTGCCCGAGCTGCAGCAGCTCCTCCGCGACACCCCACACCCGCTGTTCCCCCCGTCGGCCGGCTCTAGCTGCCCCGGCAAGCTTGCACCTTCGCGGTCGAGCTTCTTCTTCCTCTCGCAACACTCCCTCCCACACGCCCACTACAGCCGCTATTGCACCCTCGCTCGCTCGCTCGCAGGGAGGAGAAGAGAAGACGGTGGAGTGGGGGTGAGGGAGAAGGGGAGTGCTCTTATAGGGCAGTCGTGGGAAGAGAGAGAAGGAAAACGGCGCCTGCAGGGAGAAAAAAATGAAGGCTACGGGTTCAGTCTGCGTGTGCAGGAGCATAGACGCGAACCCGTACGTCGAAAAAATTTATTACCAGACGTTTGGGAAGGGTTCCAGACGTCTGGCCAGACATCTGGGACACTTCCCAGACGTCTTAAACTGCTTCTGACGCCCATGATCGTAACAATATAACAAACTCAAAGGAAGTTTCGTCCCTGGAACTTGCGCTAACTAGGGTGCGGGAAAGAACAAAATATATAGATAACAAACTCAAAGAGGATCGAAGCCGGTTTGAAAAGACGTACCCGCGAAAAGCTCCGGGTATCGCTCCCGCATTGCCGCCTCAGGCTCCCAGGTAGCCTCCTCGTACCGCTGGCTCCTCCACCAAGGGTACTTGCTTTCATCTCAGACTGCGGACGACCCTGTCAAGAATCTGCACTGGCCGCTCGGGGTAGGTCAGGTCGTTGCTCACCTTGACGCTCTCGTGACTCAAGACGTGACTGGGATCGGCGACGTACTTCCTAAGGTTGGACACGTGGAACACGTCGTGCACACCAGAAAGCTGAGGAGGGAGGGCAAGTCTGTAAGCAACAGGTCCAACCCGCTCCAGGACCTCAAAGGGCCCCACGAACCTCGACGCGAGCTTCCCTCTCACCCCAAGCCACTGCAGGCCCTTCATGGGCGAAACACGAAGGAAGACGTGGTCCCCAACCTCAAACTACACCTCATTGCGTCTCTAATCTGCGTAGCTCTTCTGCCTGCTCCTGACAGTGCGGAGTCGCCTGTGAATCTGCTCGACTACCTCCTGACTCTGCCGGATCAGCCTAGGACCAACCTCCCACTTGGTCCCCACCTCAACCCAACTCAAGGGTGCCGTACATCTCCATCCGTACAGAGCCTCATAGGGAGTCATGCCGATGCTTGAGTGATAACTGTTGTTGTATGCAAACTAGCTATTCCAATTCTTTAATTTACAAGTTATTCTTTTTCACCCATTGGTTTATATATTTTCAAATCTCTTTCTTGATCTTGAATGTTCCTTGTGGGAACGATCTTGATTGCAGTCTTTTCCGAAGAGTAGAAGGCACACGTGGTGCTCTCCTGGCCGGGAGAGTCCCTCGTGATGATCCTACACCCAGTCAACCACCCCAAGGTCACGGACAGACGTAACGGTGACTACGGCATGCGTGATAAGCGCACGGGTAGCTACCCCGCATTGGCACGTGGTCAGTCGTTTCCGCTAACTGGTGTGCCCAAGGTACAACACGGAACAGTATAGGGCTTAGCCCTCTCAATAACAGGGGTCTAGCCCCTAAGAACCAAATAGGGGTCTCGCCCCTCCACAGTCCACGCACCCTCGCCTGATTACCTTGGTTTGCCCAATGGGCCTAACGAGTCGGTGTAGGGTGGCTTGCTGAACCCCGGGCCCCGTGGGGTGGCTAGCTCTCTCCCTATACTAGTAGCTCTCCCCGGTACAATGTACACGAGGGCCAAGAAGTCGGTGCAGAGTGGCCAATCCTAACCCTGGGTCCCAACCCAAGGGCGGTTAGCTCCGCTCTACACTAAACAGGGGACAATCGCTCTTCTTGGTACTACGTACTTAAGGGCCAGCACACTTCTCCACTCACATTTCCAGATCCATTCCATTTATTTCCAGGAGCTCTACTCTTAATTCCCTATAGGATTCATGCTCATATTTCTCATGTCATTCCATACTAGGTTTCATCATTCATATTTCCATTCTTAGGTTATACACATGCAGCTTGTATTTCGATCATTCACATACAACAGGTAAGGTCACATGTAACTGTTTAACTAGCACAGGCAATTCATATTTCATAGGCAACTCTTGTTCATTAACAGGCAATTGTTGACATTTGATGAAAGCCTCATTATGAACCCTAACTAGGACAATTTAATCTAAATAAGTGTGAAGAAGCTCCTACAAAACCTAAAGAAAAGCCTAACTCAGAGAAGTCTGAATTGAAGAATAAAATAAGTCATGAGGGGCAAAATTGTAATTTTACCAAGGCAATACACAAATAGGGTATCTAAGGGTCTAAACACAGGTCAAATAAGCTTAATAAGGAAGGAAGTGGGATGATCTGATCTGAAAAGGGTTATAGCAACTTTTAGGAATTAAATGACATTCTGTAACCCTAAAAACAAATCCACTTTAATTAACAAGGTTCTAGGCAGAATAAAAATCAACTAAACCCTCTAAAAATCATTGAAAAATAGGATTTAGAACCTTCAATTTGGCCTTTGCAACTTAGTTTGACCTGATTTGAGAACCATGCCCAAATTTTAACCTAATTTGGGTTTTTATGCAAATTGACCTGTCAAATATGGTCAAACCTTAAATCAAATTACACCATTGCATTCCTTAGGTTCAAATTAGATTGGTACAAAAATTTGGGCCTAAGTGAAGACCATCTTGACCGACTTTACAAATTGGTCCTTTTGAATTACTTTTTGACCCTTATCTTTTCAAAGTCTTGCATTTGGACCCCTATCTTTCCCTTTGTTCTTTGCAGAATGGTCCTCCCTGCCGCCCTGCGCAAGCACCATACTTCCGGCGACTTTGCGCGGAGGATGGCGCAGTACAGGGTAAGGCAGCCGCTCTCAGGAACAAGCGGGGGATTCCCTCCCCTGTGACCTGCCGCTGCCCATGCCTCTCGTGCGAACGCACGACAGGCATGGGTCTCCATCTCCGTCCATCTCCGAAAGCTCCCCCACGCCGCTCTCAAGACTCTCCCCTCGCCAACACCTTTATAAGGAGCGGCAGGGGCTGCCGTCCACTCCAAGCCTGATTTGGCCGAGGTTCCCTCCCCAATTTCGTCTCCTCCGCCCACGGCCAAAACGCCTTCAGGCTCTGGTGGCCCTTTCCTCCTCCTTTCGTCGCTCTGCGGCCACACCTGCAGTAGAGCCCACTCCGCCTCGTCTTCCCGCGTCAGGCCGCACTAGCTGGCACTTTCCTGACCTCTTCCTCGCCGCCGTTACCCACCTCTAGGCTCCTTCGTCTACAGCGCTGGCAAGTACGCGTCGAGCGCCACCTCCCTCCCTCTTGGTCAATTAGGTAGGTAAAAACTTTCCCCTCTCTCTCCCTGTTATTTCCCCCTTCCTAATTTACTATTTCAACCCACCGACCACCACTATCCATCACCACCTTCTCCATCTCCGGCTACCCTCCAGCGAGGCGTACTCGCCACTCCATGCCTCCATCCGCCTCGCTAACTACCCCTTAAGCTCCACACCACCTCACTGACACCGAATCCGCCCTCCATTCACCACTTAGCATCTCCAGACCACCCCCCGAACACACCCACTCTCACGCATGCAGAGTGCCCTAGGCGCACGACCACAGGCACTCTCGCGCCTCGCTGACCCCCACCCCGCACTTGCCGCGCTCTGGCGAACCTCCCTAGACCTTTTTGACGTGGCCGCGAGGCCGTTTACGTGTTTCAGGTTTCGCCCTCCTCGCCGCCATTAACAAGCAGCAGGAGCTTCTTCGCAGGCAGCTCCAGGTCTCCTCAGCTCCAGGCGTGAGCTCCAGGTGACGCGGAAAGGAGTCGCGCTCACACCCAGAACTTCAATTGGGGTCGCAAGCGTTGGCTGCTGCCCCAATTGCTCGAAGTCTTCTCCCGCAGGCACTTGAGATCGGAGGTGGGACTTTAGTCCCACCTCGGAAGTGTATGGGCGCAAGCCCATACATAAATTGAAAAAGTGCTATCGGATGGTTGCCACCGATAGCACTGGGGTGAGGTCCCTCACCTACTCACCGAGTCTCGTCCGCGATACGCCCACTCGGATCTGACCCAACCCGACTTCCCACTCCTGTGCACTGTTGGTGCTAGAGCACCGCGATCGATTGTTTTGATGATAACAAAACACGTGTCATTTAACATTTGCACTTGGAGTCTTAGATTTCAGGTCAAATTGCAAATGAAGACGTGATTAGACGGAGTTCGAGCTCGCATCCAGGATGGATTGGAGGAGCTTGATGGAAAATAGAGGAGATTCGCGAGGAACGATAGATTGAAGATGGAAGGACAAGAAGAATAGTATAGAATTCTGTTTATTTCTTTCATGTACTTTTGTCTTTATTTCCTTACTCTTTTTGTTCCTTATAACATCATGTTAAAGAGCCTCAAAGTACCCTAACAGTAGTCCTAGGAACACCGGCACAACCCTAGGATACTTAAGTTTTCTATAGAAAACTTAGAAAACCAATATAGAGTTCAAACAACCTTTTCAGACGTCTAATTCCAAAAACAGACGTCTGATAATGGGTTTTAAGATGTCTGACTATTGATTCAGACATCTGATAACATTTAAGCTGGACTTAGTTAGTTTTGTCTGATGAAATCAGACGTCTAGACCTTAGTCCAGACGTCTTAAAAGACATCTGATGTTTTTGACAGATGTCCAATTAGTGGACCGTTGGCTGGCTTAACAAACACTGAAGAATATGACCATTAGAGCCTTATCAGACGTCCTTAAGCCTTTCCAGATGTCTGATATATGGCCGTTTTGCCTTGGCTAACCCGAAAATCTCTTGGAAATCCATTCCCGCAGAAAAGTAGGTTTCCAGACGTCCAGACATAGTGACAGACGTCTTGTATGTCGTCTGATGGACTTACACTAGAACCTTGTTTAGATCCGATTCAAGTCAGGAAGAAACCTGCCTAAAATCAGACGTTTGACTTTGTTCCCAGACGTCTTAAACTGGTTTCTTAGACGTCTGATGCCAGGATTAGAAGTCTGATAACCCTGTCAGTGCAATGATTGTTCCTGATTTTAACCTGATTCTCTTGTACTTTGCACCCAACGGCTATGGAAGCTTTCCTAAGCCTTCCAAAGCCTTCCTAAGGCCTCTATAAATAGAGGGGAGCCTTTGCCACTCAACACACACCCAGACACACCTAAGCAACATACTTTCTACTCTTTTGTGTCCAAGAAAAGCTTTTGCTCTCCTAGCTCAAGTTCTTCATCTTGAGAGCATCAAGCCTTTGCATACCCGCTCTCCCGCCGTAGTTCACGAGAGTGACGTTGCGCCGTTGTGTGGCTCACGCACCCGCGTCATCGATTCGACGCACTTCCATCAAAGGGGAGTTTCCTAATTCCTATAGATGCTAGGTTTAAATCTTTGTTGGCTCTATAGGATTATTGTTATTTATCTTTGTTACTTTGGTTGGGTATTTGCTTTACGAATTCTCCTCTCCTTCGTGAGACAAAATCCTTCTCGTGAAGAGAAGGGGTTTGAGGTACTCTACCCTCGTATAAAGTAGCGTGGTTGTAATTGATGTTGAATCACCCTCGTTTAAGTGATTCGTTTAGTGGATTTGATCAACTTGGTTGATCGAAAAATCCTAACTCGAGAGGGTTAGGTGGTGGTTTTCACCCGATTTGGGTTTCCACCTAAAAGTAATTGTGCACATTATGTGATTGAATTTTTTGTGAGATTGTTTATATTCTATTCCTCAATTTATTACGTCCCCCCTCCTAGTAGGGAATCTACAATTGGTATCAGAGCAGGTTCTTGCTAATCGAAGTAACACCCGGCAAGAAGATCATGGAGGGGAGCAGTTCCGCGAGTAGGATTTTCGAGGGCCAGTTTACGACTCATCCGCTGTTCTTCGACGGGAGCAACTACCCCTACTGGAAGCTGCGGATGAAGACATGGCTTCAAGCCACCGACTTCACGATTTGGGCCAGGTGCGAGAACCCCTTCGACATCCCAGAAAAACCCGCCGCAGGATACTCGCAGCAGCAGATTCGGGAACTCTCGCTCAATGTGAAAACAATGAACGCGTTGTATTGCGCACTTAGCCTAGAGGAGTTCAACAGAATCTCGCAATGCGCCATTGCATACGAGATTTGGCATACACTTGAGGTAACTCACGAAGGTACCTCAGGTAAAAACTTCTAAAATAAATTTACTTTCTCAAGAATTTGAATCTTTTTCTATGAAACCTAACGAATCTTTAAGTGAGGTGAACACTAGGTTCACTCTCATTGTAAATAATTTGAAAGGTTTAGGGAAGAATTTCATCAAGGGAGAGCTTCAAGGGAAGCTTCTTCGTTCCCTCGGACCGGAGTGGGAACAAAAAGTCACCGCCATCGAGGAGGCAAACGAAGTGGAGGGGCTCAACATGGAAGATCTCCTAGGCAATCTAATGGCCTACGCGACAAAGTTGAAGCAGAAGAAGAAGGATGCACCGGAGCCAAAACCGAAGAAGACTCTCTCCTTCAAAGCTGCGTCGGATAGCGAGGTAAGTTCCGACGACGAAGACTTTAAAATTTTACGTAAAAAGTTTTCCAAGTTGTGTAGGGAATCAAAGAAGAAGGAGAAGGAGAGCCCGAGACGTTGCTACCACTGCAACGAGAAAGGGGATCTGCGATTAGAATGCCCTCTTCTCAAAAAGGAAAAGAAGAAGGAAAAGGAGAAGAAATCTAAGAAGAAGGTGTTCCAAGCCACTTGGGACGATTCGAGCTCAGAGGAAGAAGAAGAAAAATCTATAGAAGAAGAAATTGCTTGCTTTGGTTTCATGGCTGGAGAAAGTGATAGTGATAGCGAAAGCGGAAGCGACTCCGACAACGATGTAAATTTCGATTTACAAGGTACATTCAATGAGCTTTTTGAAGTTAGTAAAACACTTAAGACAGAAAATAAAAATATTAAAAAGAACCTTAATTTTCTTAAAAATGAAAATGATAGGTTAGAAAAATAACTCAAGGACATAGAAACTAGTCCTAAAGATAATAACATGTTATTAGAAAATAAAAATTTAATCAATGAAAATACTAAATTGATTGAAGAAAATGATAGTTTAAAGTTAGAAATTTCTGATTTAAAGACTAAGATGCATACTATAGAAAAAGAAATCGCATGTCTTAAGGAAAAACTCTAATAAATTAATCAACAAAGTAAATAATTTTTATAGCCCTAAGATTGAGAAAGGATCTTTGTCAAAGAGACCTGCTAACAGATCTGGATCCAAGCTCACTTGGATACTGAAGAAAGAATTGGAATCTTGTTTTGTAGGTTTCAGGGATAACTACAACACGAAGGACTGGACCTACAAGCTCAAGGCTGGTCAACTCGAGTTGGGAGAACCAAGGAGTAGACCAAGGAGGAAAACAAGAAGACCGACGAGACGGTGAACAAACGATGGACCCACTGCACGTCGACCACCAGACTGGAGACCAGCGTCAATGCCCGGGCCTCCAAGCTACGGATGGGCCCGAAAGAAAGGAGCAATTTTCACTCTCACTTACTCTCTCTCTCTCTCTTTCTTAATTTTTGTAAAACATTGTATTGTGAATTTATATGCTTCTGGAATTATAGTTTGCTTCCTGAGTTCGACTTCGGGAAACTTTTTCCAAGTAACAAATTGTATTAAACTGGTGACCGTTTCTCTGCACTATACTACGATGAAACCTTAGAGAGGAAACGCAGCGCACCAACATTTCTATCTACTTATTCCAGACTGCAATTCAATCACACATACAGACATTTCAAGTACTTTTCGTCCTAGGATTCATGCCATATCCTAGGTTCTAATCATTCATTCCACACATGCATTCAGGTTTATAATTAAATTAGGGGAAGCTACTCTACCAGTCAACCCAGGAGTATCGGGGGCTCGAACGACAGGCTCACGTACCTTAGTAAACCTCGAACCCGCAATGGAACGAAGTCCTATAACAAGGGACAATCACAAAGGAACATTCAGAACATTATAGAAAGCCTTCTAATAAGTAGAGGAACTCATAAAGAAAACACTGATATCTTATTTGCGTAAAACAGACCTCAAACGGACCCTAAACGGGTCAAAAATAGATTTACTAACTCAAATCACACGTCTGGCACAATGTCCAGATGTCTTAAAAGTGTCTAGAAACGCACCTCCTGCTTTGCGTCGACCTCAGACGTCCAGGACCTCTTTTGGACCATCTGGACCTAGCTTCAAACGTCCGACCTCCTCTCCAGACATTTGGGAGTGCTTCCAGCCGTCTGGTAAGCTGCCCTGACGTCTAAAATGCGTGGGTGGGCATGTCCCGCGCCTTCCTGATGCAATCCTTGCATGCGACAGCAAATCTCCCTCAATAAGCCACACAAAACGTAGCTGCGGAGCGGGCTGCATGGCCGTATCCGCAAAAGGAAACGTACCTTCGCGAAGATCTGTCTTCAGACGTTTGGAGTCGTCTCTAGACATGCACTCCGTTGTCTGGATGTCACTCCAGACATCTGATTCTGGGAAAAACCCAAAACCTCCTCCTACTCGCCCCCACCACGTGCAGTCGCGGCCAAGCCTCCTCGCTTGCAGCTCCGGCTACAGCAGTGTCGGGGACGAATCCCCCGACGCTCTCCTCCTCTCGCACACGCCGCTCCGGCCGTGCGCCTTCCGGCGTGCTCCCACATGAGCTCGCGAGCTCAAGCTCCTCCTCCTCCCCTCACCTCGCCTCTCCTCCTCGTCACCGCTCTCGTGCTCTCTCTCGCACTCGCCCCTCTCACTGCGGTGGAGAAAAAGGGAAGAAGGTGGATGTGGAGTGGGGAGAACGAGAGAGGAGAAGTGGGGCTTATAAAGAGGTGCGTTTGGGTTTGTGTGGAGGAGAGAAGAGGGGAGGAGAGAGAAGAAGTGTACTATCTGCGCATTGCCCGCGCGCAGACGCGAAGCTCGTACCCAAAAATTTCGATTTCCAGACGTCTGGGAAGGTATCCAGACATCTGAACAGACGTTTGACCGACAGTCCAGACGTCTTAAAAGGCTCAGAACAGAACGGGTCTTTACATCATAACAAACTTAAAGGAAGTTTCGTCCCCGAAACTTGAGCTAGCTAGGGTGTAGAAAAGAAAAATATAGGCATAACAAACTTAAAGAGGACCGAAGCCGGTCTGAAAAGACATACCCTCAAAAAGCTCTGGATACCGCTCTTGCATCGCCGCCTCAGGCACCTAGGTAGCCTCCTCGTATCTCTGGCTCCTCCACAAGACCTTCACCAGGGGTACCTGCTTCCGTCTCAAACTTCGGACGGCTCTATCTAGTATCTGTACTAGTCGCTCGGGATAGGTCAGGTCGTCACCCACCTCGACACTCTTGTAGCTCAGAACGTGACTGGGATCGACAATGTACTTCCTGAGGTTGGACATGTGGAACACGTCGTGCACACCAAAAAGTTGGAGAGTTAGGGCAAGTCTGTAAGCGGTGGGTCCTACCTGCTCCAGGACCTCGAAGGGCCCCACAAACCTCGGCGTGAGCTTCCCTTTCACCCCAAAACGCTGCAGGCCCTTCATGGGTGAAACGCGAAGAAAGACGTGATCCCCAACCTCGAACTGCAGCTCTTTGCACTTCTATCTGCTCCTGACAGTGCGAAGTCGTCTATGAATCTCCTCTACCACCTCCTGACTCTGCCAGATTAGCCGGGGGCCAACCTCCCACTTAGTCCCCACCTCAACCCAACTCAAGGGAGCAGTACACCTCCGTCCTTACAGAGCCTCGTAGGGTGCCATGCCGATACTCGAGTGATAGCTGTTATTATATGCAAACTCTACCAAGGGTAAGTGCTCCTCCCAAGAATCCCTTCAGTCCAGTACACAGGCACGCAAAAGGTCCTCAAGTGTCTGTATCGTCCGGTCTGATTGTCCGTCCGTCTGGGGGTGGTACGCCATACTGAACCTCAACCGTGTCCCCAAACCCTGCTGAAACTCTGCCCAAAATTGGGAAGTAAAACAGGTATCCCGGTCGGATACAATCTCATGTGGAACTCCGTGCAAACGTATCATGTCACGAATATATCTCTCTGCCAACTGCGCTGGTCCCAAGGTGACTCGGATTGGCAAGAAACATGCCGTCTTCGTTAATCTGTCTACAATCACCCAGATTGCGTCGTGTCCTCGCTGGGTAGCGGGCAAGCCCACCACCGAGTCCATGGTGATGCTCTCCTACTTCTACTCTAGCACGGGAGGTGGCTGCAATGGCTCTGCAAGCCTCTGATGCTCGGCCTTCACCTGCTGGCACACTAAACACTGCTGCACGAACTCACCTACATCCTACTTCATCCCTCTCCACCAAAAGTCACATCTCAGATCATGGTACATCTTCATGTTCCCGGGATGTATGGTGAACCTGGACCCGTGTGCCTTAGTTAGGAGCTCTCTCAACAACTTCTCGTCCCTGGGGACGCACAAACGTCCCCTTATACGTAGCACCTCATCTGTAAAGGAGAAGTCTCCTGGGTCCCCTGACAGTACTCTATCTTGCAACGACTACAGGTACGGATCTGTCATCTGTCCTGTGATGATGTGGTCTATCAGCTCTGGTCTCGTCTGTCGTGTCACTGTCACTGTTCCACAATGCCCCTGTAACTCTAGGGGTCGCCAACTGCCTAACTCCTCCATAAGTCTCCAACTCTATGCCTGTAAATTAGCCAAGTGGGCAGGTGCCTTCCAGCTCAAGGTGTCAGCCACCACGTTGGCCTTCCCTGGGTGGTAGGAGATGCTGCAGTCATAGTCCTTCAGGAGCTCTAATCAACGTCTCTGTCTCATGTTAAGCTCCTTCTGATCAAACAAATACCTGAGGCTCTTATGATTTGTGAATATCTTAAAAGTCTCACCGTGAAGACGACAGCTACCAGCTCTAAGTCATGGGTAAGGTAGCTATGCTCATGGGGCTTCAGTTGCTGCGAAGCGTAAGCGACAACGTGACCTCGCTGCATAAGCACAGCCCCTAACCCCTGCAACGAAGCATCCGTGTAGATAACGAAACCGTCACTATTGTCTGGGATGGTAAGCACAGGAGCCGAAGTCAGCCTCTCTTTCAACTCCTGAAAACACGCCTCACAAGTGTTTGTCCAGGTAAAGGGCACGTCCTTCCGGGTCAACTGAGTCATAGGATGCGCAATCTGCGAGAAACCCCTGATAAACAGCCGGTAGTAACCTGCCAGTCCCAAGAAACTGCGGATCTCTGTCACTGTACGTGGCCTCTCCCACCTGAGTACTGCCTCTACCTTGGCTAGATCACAGCCAAGCCATCCCCTGAAATCGCATGACCTAAGAAGGTCGCCTGCCTCAACCAGAACTCGCACTTACTGTATTTGGCATATAGCTTACGTCGTCTCAACGTGTCCAGAACCATCCATAGGTGTTGTCCGTGATGCACCTAATCTCGAGAATAAATGAGCACATCATCAATAAATACCACCACAAATTGATCCAGATACGGTCTGAACACCCGGTTCATCAAATCCATGAAGGCAGCGAGGGCATTGGTCAGCCTAAATGGCATGACCAAAATCTCGTAGTGTCCGTACCTGGTGCGGAAAGCTGTCTTGGAGACGTCGGTCTCCCTGTTCCTCAACTGGAGGTAGCCAGATCTCAAATCTATCTTGGAGAATACCGTGGCACCTCGCAACTGGTCAAAAAATCATCAATCCTCGGCAGCGGATACCTGTTCTTGGTGGTGACCCTATTCAGCTGTCTGTAGTCCACACAAAGGCGTAGGGTACCATCCCTCTTCTTCACAAATAACACCAAGGCTCCCCATGGGGACGCATTAGGCCTCACAAAGCCCTTCTCCAATAGGTCCTGCAACTGGGACTTGAGTTCTCGCAGCTCAAGTGGTGCCATCCTGTAAGGTGTTGTAGAAATGGGGCAAGTACCCAATACCAGTGGGATCTCAAACTCGATCTCACGCTCAGGTGGTAGTCCTGGCAGCTCCTTTAGAAACACGTCGGGGTACTCTCTAACCACCGTGATGCTCTGAAAGTCTGCCACGGGGTTAAGCTCTACCACTACACAAGCCAGAAAGCCCTCACACCCCTGGCCCAAAAGTCTCATAGCCCAAAGTGCAGAAATTCACCTGAAGCCTCCGTCCACCGGCTGCCCGTGAAACTTAAAAGAAGGCATCTCCGATATGGAGAAGATGATCTTCCTCCCAAAATAGTCCACCAAAGCATGGTAAGCAGACATCCAATCCATCCCCAGAATCACGCCAAAATCGTCCATCGGTATCACAATCAGGTCAATGGGGAGGCTGTGTCCCCCAACACTGACCTCACAGTCTGTGTAGACCTCCTCAGCTACAAACAGCTGACCATTCGGACCTTTAATCACAAAAGAATCCTCTAACAACACACAGTCCTGTCTTAAACTGACAGCAAAACTTGCAGCAACAAACGAGTGCGTGGCGTTAGAATAAAAAAGTACGTAAACTTATCTGCCGGAAACTGTAACCATACCTGCCACCACTAAACCTAATGCTCTGGCGTCTCTGTGTGTCAGGGCGTTGATACGTCCCTTAGCTCTTGGTGCAGAAGAAGCAGCCACACTCTGCGTCGGATGGGTAGCTACTGGCCGGTAGCCTCTCCGCGACTGCTGTCCTCCCCCACGCGCCTAAGAACCACAGCTACCTGCTCAGCCTCCAGTGCTCGGTGTGGGGAGCATCTGCGGAGCTCCAACCCTAGTCGGGCAATCCCTCCTGATGTGGCCCGGCTGGCCACACTGGTAGCAGAGCGGGACTCGACTCCTGCCCTCGGTAGGTCCCTGCTAACGGCTGGCCCCTGTCGGGGGCCGTCAGCAGGGACCTCCAAAGGCCACTGACGGCCCCGCAAAGCGAGATGGCTCTCCTACGGGCGCCGCGTGCCTCCTCTCCCATCGGCCCTGCAAGTGCTCTGGCTGGTAGGGCCTCTTCCATCCGCTGTCAGTGTCTCGTGCGGTCGGGTTGGTCTCCTCATACGTCATAGCTGCCTCCACCACTCTCGAAAACGTGGGCAGCTTTAGGGGTTTGACATACCCCCGAATGGCCGGCCAGAGCCCCTCAGTGAACCTCCACAGGCGCTCCTCCTCAGTAGCCACAGCTGTCGCAGCAAGACGTGACAGCTCCAGAAAATGCATACGATACGCGCTAACAGTCATCGTCCCCTGGCGGAGAGTGTGGAACTCCCACCTCCTCTGATCCTGCCACGTCTGCGGGAAGTACTGCTCGCAGAAGAGGGTCACAAACTGGTCTCACGTCGGCTCTGCCCTCTCCTGGCCTCTAACTACCCTCCACCACCTGTGTGCTGCACTCTCCAGCTGGTATGTGGCAAAGGCCATGTGGCACTCCGCAGGGGGCGAAGGGTGTCAAACACCTTCTCGATCTACTCCAACCAGTCCTCTGCCTCAGTCGGGTCCTCATCCCCCTTGAAGGAGGGGGGCTTCAGATTCCGGAACTATCCGAAAAGCTCGTAGTGCCGCTGTAGTGGGGGAATGGGCATGCCTCCAAGTAGGGAGGGCTCATGCTCGGAAGCGTCAGAGTGCGGTGGGGCCGGTGGAGGATCACCCCCTCCCCCACATCCAGTGATGCATCGATCTCGCGGTCTCACAGAGGACTCCCCCTCGCTGTCCCCAAGGAGAGGCACTCGTGGAGGCGAGTGGAGCTCCTCTCGTACTAGATCCCATATCAACTGGGTGATGTCCTAGGCCTAAACGCCCGGAAGAAGTGGCTGGTCCATGATAACACTGTATCTTGGGGTGATAATTCTATTAAATAGGGTCCATCTTAAGAATAAAATGCACATCACAAATAGAATGGGAGCATTGCATGCATCATACGTCAAGATTGCTTATAAAACGGTATTAATGGCCATTTGTATAAGCACTTGTCAAAGTAGGCCTCAGATGAGCAATCGAACCACACAGATGGATTCAGAGTGACGAACGGAGTCCAACGGACTCGAAATCGGCCAAATCCGACATCCGGAGCTCCTACAATGGGCCCAAGAAGTTTTGACCATTAATCTGATGATCAACGGCCCACGGCGCACCACATGGCACCCGCTCGCCGCGTCCGGACCGCCGCCTGCTTCCACCTTCACCCGGAGGATGAATCTCAGCCATTGATCTTCAATCGAATGGCTGAGAGCCGCTTGCGAGCCCGCCCTCGCCGTGACAAAGCAGCGGGCGCAGCGCAACGGTTGGAGCGCGTACCTACGTTCACGCGATGCGGGTTCGAGTTGCGCGAAGCGGAAATGCGGAGAAAATGATGCTCGCGGGCGAAATTGGGCTGCCCGATCAGCAGCGGACGAACACGATCGCGAGACGTGGCGCCTGTAGATGCGCCCTGACCAGAGCACGCGCGCGCCTCAGCGCGACCCAGGCGCGCACCCTACACGAGATCCCAGCCGTCCGATCTTCGATCGGACGGCCTACGATGCGTGCACACGGATCAGGCGCGAAGAAGCACAGCTGCAGGTGTGCGATCGGCAGGCAGGGGTCTTCACCGACGTTTTAGGAAGGGTTTTAGCGAAGTCCTGGACGTCGCTAAAACCCCTTCTTTATTTGGAAAGCCCTTCTCCCTATTTAAACCCCTTCCAACCACCCATTTAAGGCATTCACTCCACTTACAACTACTCTACCCCCCTCGTAGCTACCTTTAAGCCCTTTTATAATCGCCGGAGACGAGCCGCCGACGGAGCTCTCTCTACCACCGTGGCTGCCTTGCCGCCCCCCCTCTCTCTTTTTCTTCTTTTATGCTTTACTTTACTTATGCTCAAGCATTTATCTAGTGTTGTAATTATGAACTAAAGTTGCTTGATTAATGAAGTTATTTTTTATTCAATTGCTTGTTCTATTTTTTATTCAAGTTGCATGTTGCGAATGGAACAATTCTAACCCTAATCTCTCTCTCTCTCTCTCGCTTTTCACTCGCGCATTTTCGTAAGAAAAACCCTGCGATTTTCGTGACAATAAGTGACAAGAAGAATCCGATCTTTATGCCTCCCTGAGACCGACACTCTAACTCACATCCATTTCTTTACTTTAAAATCGACGTCACAAGTGCAAACTATAACGTCACTTCTAAACACACGCGCACGTTAGTTTTTGGCACCATTGTTGGGGAGGCAACGGATTGGTTTTGTCACTTCCATTTTACATCCATTCTCATGTCGTCCAACGCCTTGTCTCCTTTTACTTGATGGTTGCGGGAATTCGACGCTTGGACGGCGAAGTAGCGCAACCCATGACGGTAACAAGGGAGTAGGTGCAACAAGGACCGGTCATGAGTAGTTCTTCATTCATGGTTGTTTGCTTGCTTGAAAAACTAAAAAAAATTGTAAAATTGAAAAAAATTGGCATGGTGTATGATTACTTGACCGACATCCTTAACACATCACTCAACAAAAAAATGTACACTCTAATATTCTGAATAAATTCTTAGAGTGTTCTTTTCTCTTTTTGAGTGGTGTTTGCGAAGCCACCTTAAATTGACTTGGGCCGCACCACTCAACCCTAAAAACAACTCATCTAATAGAAGTTGCATGATGTTGAGCGAGAATCTACGTTAACGTGTTTGGTTTTTGGAAAAACCCGTCGTTGTAGTTCGAAAGCGAAGGATTCGTGTTCAACAAATAAAATTTATACCGAAATAAGAATTCCGGGTCGAACTCAGGGAGGCTACGTTGATCTATATTCGCAATTATGTTTTTTTAGGATTTTTGATAAACAAGGCGAAATAATTACAATGGAGCTATCAAATTGAGAGAGAGAGAGAGAGAAAGAGAACATGCATTCAATATTTCAATTGTTTATACAAGCAAACGAAATTAAAGTTACACTAGAAAGCGGGAAATCAATTACACTATAAAGCAGGAAAATTCTACACTGGAAAAGCTGTAAATAAGAATGGGAGAGAGAAGTTATCCTCCTCGACGGTCGCTTGGAGGACGAGCCGGACGGGACGACGCCTGGACGAAGGAGAACGAGGCGGGACGAAGGAGGACGAAGCAGAAGAACGGGAACGAAGCAGCACGCCGTCGTCGTCGCGGGATCCACTTCCAAAGGGGGACGAAAATTTGGACTTTATCTCGCGAGAAGCATCCCGGGTGTGGGACAAGCTTCTCTTGAGCTTTGGAGAGGTAGAGAGGAGAAGGAAGGGATGAAAATTTCGTATGGAGGGGGTCTCCTTTTATAGTTGCAAGGAGTGGGGGCAAAATGGACATTACATCTTCAAAATAATAAATAAGGGGTCTTTAGTGACGGATAAAACCGTCGCTAAAGCCCCGCCGTCGCCGTCGCCGCCGCACCCACGCGCGCCCGCTCGGCTGGCCTGCGCGCGTAACGCAGACGCACGTCCGCGTCGTCTCAGCCGTCCGATCGCGAGATCGGACGGCTTAGATCGCGTCCGCGCCCGCTGCGTAGCGCGCCGCCCGCGTGCGATCGCGCGCCCACCAGAGCGTCCAATTGCGCGTCGGCGCTATCGGGCGCGCGCAGCCGTTGGATCTTCATCCGACGCTCGTGCGCGCCCGCTCGCCCGCGCCTTCGACCCCCTCTCCGCGGCTCGAACCCGCGACCTCCACTTCGCCCGCAGCTGCGTCGCCGCTGCGCTACGCGGGCGAAATGGTCGCGCGGACGTTTTTAAACGCGCGCGACCGCAGCCGTTGGATCGAGATCCAACGGCGGAGAGGAGACGTTGCGCGGTCTTCACAGGACTCCTGCGGCCGATTGGGCGGCTGGGATGGCGCCACATGGCGCCATCTTGGCCGTCCATCTTCTGGAAGTTGTAGATGGTGCCACGGATGTCGGATTGACTCGATTTTTGTGTCGTTCGGCTGCGATCGTCGATCCGAATTCATCCGTGTGGTCGGATTTTCCATTTGAAGTGCGGATTTACACCATCCTGGCCCTTGATCTTCTAGGGTTCCCCGGTCTCTATCTGATGCTACGGATGCCTGATTAGGGCGATCTTGGAGTCGTTGAACTCCAATCGTCGCCATGATCATATCCATACGGTTGGATCTTTGATCCGAGGCCCCGATAAAATATTTGCCCTGTCCAAGCACATAAAAGGAGACAATTAACCTCCATTTTATTCAAGCTACTCTAAATGCAAGATGATGCATGTAATGCAATATTTATATCATGAAATGCAATCCTATGCTTAAGAACATGCATAAATAGACATTTTCAGTAGTGTAAATGTGTTTACATCATACCCCCATGCCTATCTTTTGCTAGTCCCTAGCAAAAACTATATGCTATTTATAAAAGAATTAGGTTAGATTATTTGGACCTGAGTTATTCTCAATCATTAAGAAATTGTCTACTTAAGAACTGAACTTTCAAAGACACAACAGTGCCCGGGTATCAGCCAAAATGCAGATCGCCTCAAGCCTCGCCTTATTCAAAGAAAAATTTCTTTTTCTGTTTTTACTCTTTTTTTTTTTTTTTTTTAAATTTTAGGGTTTAAGAGTGGCTTTCTACGGCCATTCAACTCACCCAAGATTTGATGAGAACCCTAAGTTTTAAGCATCTTATTGTGATTGTGATAGACTCGTTGACCGGCAATTAAAACGGACTTCGGATTTCTACGCCTCTAGGTGACCTCAAAAAGAATTCTGCCTAAAGGTGTATCTTTACAACCGGTAGCTTTCTCCCTACTTTTATTTTTTTAACGGGGTCAACACAAGGGTGAATCCAGTGTATATCTCCCCGGTTTATTCTACTTCTCCGCTTCTTCCTAAGTGTTTTGGGAATTTTTAGTGCATTTTCTGAGCTGGGTTCTGGACAACCGGTCGATGAGCTGTTACCACCGACAACTTGCCAGCCATACTCGTGCGGCGAAGTGTGGCTTATTTCTTTTTGTTCTTTTCTCCTTTTTGATTTTTTTTTTTTTAAGTAGGTGGCTTCCCTGGTCTAAGATTTACCTAAAGGCAGCAAAAAGAGAAAGGTCCAGTGACTGGGCTCTGGACAACCTACCTATGGGCTGTTACCCACGATAACTTGCCAGCCATATCACCCTAGAAGGTTCATTAGCTACCCAATTTCCGTTAAAATCGCCAAACAACGAGTCAGTGCAAAGAAAGTGTGTAGATGCTTAAGACTCAAAATTCCCTTAAATCAGAGGGTGGGTTGACAAGTCATGTACTTATCACCCAACCTTATTTATTCCAATTATAATAGAATTAAGATGGCGAGAACTCAAAGACAAATCCACATTTTAGTAGATACACAGGCTAATTAAGTCCAAAGACCTGAGGGGTCTTTGTGTTCAGATCCTAATGTAAAATTTCTTAGGATTGAAAAGTCCTAATGTCCAACTAATCCTTCCTAATTTTCTTTTCTTTTTTTTTTTTTTTTTTTTTTTTTTTTAGAAAGAGAGCAATTTATATGGATTTCACAAAGCTGACCAACTAATTCAAAAATGAATCCACCCCCCCATGCCTAGCTGATGCAATGTCCTCATTGAAAAAGAGACATGAAAGAAAGGGTAGAATATGAAAGATGTCACCTGGATATGAAGCTCGTATCAGCCTTGTGTTATATGTACAACTGCTGAGTTTAATGCCGTCAGCTAGGCGAAGTCTAGCCAAAGAAGTCACAGAATGGCTAGAGCAACAGAGTCTGAAACGGGTTCTGGAAGATTATGGTCAACAACAGGCTTCAGACGTTGACCGTTGACTTTAAAGGTGTTACTCGTCTTTGGGTCAGAAATCTGAATGGCACCATTTAGAAAAATCTGATCAATTATGAATGGGCCACTCCATTTAGATCTAAGTTTACCAGGAAAGAGCTTAAGTTTAGAATCGAATAACCAGACCTTCTGGTTTGGCTCAAAGCTCTTGCGGGAAATCATTTGATCATGTAGAGCTTTGGTCCGAGCCTTGTAGATCTTGGCATTCTCATAAGCATCATTTCTAAGCTCCTCCAACTCAGATAATTGGAGTTTCCTGGTCTTCCCAGCTAGATGTAGATCTAGATTGCATTGTTTGATTGCCCAGAATGCCCTGTGTTCAATCTCTACGGGTAGATGACACGCCTTTCCATACACCAGACGGAATGGAGACATGCCGATAGGTGTTTTATACGCCGTACGGTAGGCCCAAAGAGCGTCCTCAAGCTTTTGAGTCCAATCCTTGCGATCGGGCCTAACCGTTTTTTGCAGAATGTTCTTGATCTCTCGATTAGAGATCTCGGCTTGTCCATTCGTTTGGGGATGGTAAGGTGTGGAAATTCGATGATTAACCCCGTATTTGGCCAATAAACTCCGGAATTGGGCATTAGTAAAATGAGTGCCACCATCACTGATGATAGCCCTCGGAATCCCGAATCTACTGAAGATATTTCTCTTGACAAAGTTGATGACCACCTTGTGGTCATTGGTTCGGGTGGGAATTGCCTCAATCCATTTAGACACATAATCAACAGCGACAAGAATGTACTGATGTCCAAATGAAGGGATAAAGGGTCCCATGAAATCAATGCCCCAAACATCGAAAATTTCGACAGGAAGAATAGGGTTTAAGGGCATCATGTCTCTCTTAGTTATGCTCCCGAGTGCCTGGCATCGAGGGCATGACTGTGAGAACTCCTGGGCATCCTTGAATAAAGACGGCCAATAGAAGCCAGATTGCAAAATTTTTGCAGCCGTCTTTTTCCCAGAGAAATGTCCACCACACCCAGATGCATGGCAGAACTCAAGTATACTGTTGAATTCATTCTCCGGTATGCATCGGCGAATAATCTGATCAGAGCCGATGCGATACAGTTCAGGGTCCTCCCAAAAGTAGTATTTGGCCTCAGATTTGAGTCTATCCCGTTGTTGCTTGGTCCAATCCTGGGGGATTTGACCAACGGCCAAATAGTTAACAATGTCAGCAAACCATGGGGTGTGGACACCTAAAACTGTAAGAATGGTTTCGTCCGGAAAAGTGTCAGCAATCGGAATGTCCGGACAAGAAGAATCACCTAGGAGTCTCGACAAATGATCCGCCACCACATTTTGTACCCCGGTTTTATCCTTGATTTCAAGATCAAATTCTTGAAGAAGAAGAATCCAACGAATAAGCCGGGGTTTAGCATCCTTTTTAGCCAAGAGATGTCTCAAGGCCGAGTGGTCGGTATAAACAATAACATGAGAACCTAAGAGATAAGCCCTGAATTTTTCCAACGCAAATACTACAGCGAGTAATTCCTTTTCAGTAACAGTGTAATTCCTCTGGGCTTCATCCAAAGTTTTACTAGCGTAGTAAATGACAAAGGGCTTTTGATCAATTTTCTGACCCAGGACAGCCCCGACCGCGTAATCAGAAGCATCGGTCATGATCTCAAATGGGGTTGTCCAAATAGGTGGTTGCAAAATTGGCGCACAGGTGACTGCCGTTTTTAAGAAATCAAATGCCTTTTGGCATGATTCGTCAAAAACGAACGGTGTTTCTTTGGCAAGAAGATTGCTCAAAGGGCGGGCAACCTTCGAGAAGTCCTTGATGAATCTTCGATAAAATCCCACATGGCCAAGAAATGATCTGATTTGTTTAACTGATGTGGGAGGAGGAAGTTTAGCGATAGCATCAACCTTAGCTTTGTCCACTTCAATTCCCCGTTCAGAGATTACATGACCCAAAACGATGCCCTCTTGGGTCATGAAATGACTCTTTTCCCAGCTAAGGACCAATCGTGTCTTGATACATCGCTTAAGAATCATTTCCAAATTAACCAAACAAGAGTCAAATGATTCTCCGAAAACGGAGAAATCATCCATGAAGACTTCCATAAACTCTCCCACCATGTCGGAAAATATGGCTAGCATACACCTTTGAAAAGTCGCAGGTGCATTGCATAACCCGAAAGGCATCCTACGAAAAGCAAAGGTTCCGTAGGGACAGGTGAAAGTAGTTTTTTCCTGATCCTCGGGATGGATAGGAACTTGGTTGTATCCCGAGTAACCATCAAGAAAACAGAAGTACTTCTGCCCGGCTAATTTTTCCAGGATTTGATCAATGAAGGGCAGGGGAAAATGATCCTTTTTAGTGGCAGTGTTCAGCTTCCTGTAATCAATACAAACTCTCCAAGATGAAGCTGAACGAGTTGTGACAGATTCTCCTTTCTCATTAGTCACAACAGTAATCCCGGCTTTCTTTGGAACAATCTGAACGGGACTTACCCAGGGACTGTCAGAGATTGGATAAATAATTCCTGCATCGAGCCACTTGATGATTTCCTTTTTGACCACTTCTCGCATATTTGGATTCAATCTCCTCTGCATCTGGCGAGAAGGGCGGGATCCATCTTCCAAAAATATTCTATGATTGCAGTAAGATGGCTCGATCCCCCTAAGGTCATGAATGGTCCAACCAATTGCCTCCTTATGTTCCTTTAGAACCTTAATCAATTTAATCTCTTGCTCCTTTGTCAATTTAGCACTGATAATCACAGGGAGCGTATTCTGAGGTCCTAAAAATTGATATTTCAAATTCTCGGGCAATGGTTTCAATTCGAGCTGGGGTGGGGTGATGATTGATGGTCGGGTAGATGCTGAAGATTCAACAAGAGGGAGAGGTTGTGAGTGGACAAAATCAGTAACCTCCTCCGAAGATGTTAAGTCAGAGGGTTGCGGGTCAAATTCATCAACCAAAGAGGAACTTTCAATTGAAGAAACTGTCAAACAAGTTTCAATATTAATATTATCCTCATCAAGTTCCTCAATAACTCCACAATCCTCAAATTTATTGATCGCCTTAAAAATATCTAATTTCATACGTTGGTCCCCAAAGGCGATTTCCATGCTACCGCTTTCACAATTAATGTTGGCCTTTGCGGTAGCCAGGAACGGACGCCCCAGAATGATGGGCGTGTTCCTCAGATTATCTGGTACATCCATGTCAAGGACAAGGAAATCTACAGGAAAATAAAAATCCTTGACCTTAACTATAACATCTTCAATAACGCCTCGCGGGTTTGTGACCGAACGATCCGCTAACTGTAGCGTTACTGAAGTTGGCCGAAGTTCGCCTAACCCAAACTTCTCGTAAAGAGAAGTCGGAATTAGGTTGATGGATGCACCGAGATCCAAAAGTGCTCTATCAAATGTGTAATCTCCGATAACGCAAGAAATCAAAGGAGCACCAGGATCTCTCCTTTTCTGAGGGAGGTAGTGCAGGATAACAGAACTAGCCTGCTCGGAGAGTACCACCTTCCTCGGAACAGATTCTCTCGACTTACGCTTTTGTGTACATAATTCCTTTAAAAATCTTGCGTAAGTCGGTATGTGCTTGATAGCATCAAGGAGCGGGATATTGATCTCAACATTCTTAAATAAATTCAGAAGCTCCTCATTGCTATCAACAGACTTCTTCTTCTTTGCTTTGGTTAAGGCTTCAGGAAAAGGAACACGAGTCAGATCTTTGGAATCGGATTCCTGAGCCTTGATTTCTCCTTTAGAATTCTCTTCTCTCTCCTCAGATTCTTCAGGATTCAAAAGATTAGAATAATGTGGTTGTGGATCCTGAGTCTTCTTACCACTTCTCAAAGTGACAGAATTTGCAGAAGCGTAAGAATTTGGGTCTTGAGGAGGGTTAGGAAAGATTGGAGGGGCTTGATCGACCATGAATTGTTGATTTACAGAAGAAGAAGATGAGGAACCCTGCTCAACCACCTGAGCATGCACGTGTGGGTCCCTCTGATTTCCGTACCCTTGGGCTTGATTGCCCGAATTTGTAATGTTTCGTGGGTTGGGTACGGGTTGGGATGGTAGAGATCCGGGTTGGCGAGAGTTAGCAATGAGCCCGGATTGCAAGTTGTCCAGTGAGTTTTTCATTTGCTGCATGAGTTGGAGCATAGATCCTTGCATCTCTACTATTTGATGGTTCAAATCAGCCTGCCCTGCGGGTTGACGGGCATTCCAAGCTGGCTGATTGACCTGATTCGGAGGCAACTGAGTATATACTTGACCCTGACCCATTGGTCGTTGCGGAGCATAATTGCTGGGTCGGAATTGGGTCTGTTGCCCCGGATTTTTCCAAGAGAAGTTAGGGTGGTTTCTCCAACCTTGATTATAGGCATTCGAGTAGGGGTTGGATCTAGCATTCTCTTGTACAGCACAGACATCCTCATAAAGTGAGGATGGAGAGAAAGAAAAGGAAGGATTAGAAAAACTGGGATCAAAGGCCCCAGTTGGGAACCCATGGGGTTCCGAAAAATGCTGACTCATATGTTGAGTCGCATCAAGTTGATTCACGAACTCCCGTCCAGAAAGAGCTCGTGAAGAATGGAATCCCGAATTTTGGGATTGAGTGGATTGAGAGTTGTTCATAGAATTGCCAGCCATCCACTCTTCCATTCTTTTAGCAACCAAGTCCACTTTGTTAAGTTTATTACAAATCAATTCCATATCAAATGAATGAGAGTCATGGACTTCATTGACATTTGATCTGGGTTGTTGGGACCGGTTAAAAGTATCCATGGAGGCATGATTTATTGAATTCTCACTCATTTCCTCAAATAAATCATGTGCACTATCTGCATCTTTATTAAGGAAATTGCCTCCGCAAGAAGCATCCACATGGTTTCTGAGTTGCTCAGTCAACCCATGATAAAAAATCTGCACGAGTTGCCATTTCGGCACCTCGTGGTGTGGACACCTCCGCAATAAGTCCTGGAATCGCTCCCAGGCCACATGAAACTGCTCCCCCGGCCGCTGGGTAAAAGTAGTGATTGCCCGTCTTAAAGCATTGGTACGACCGACTGGGAAAAATTTCTTTAGAAAGGCCGATTTCAACTCATTCCAAGTTGTAATTGGTCTTCCTATTGTCTTATACCAATGCGCGGCCTTATCCCTAAGAGAGTGAGGGAAGAGCCTCATGATCATTTGCTCCTCGTTTACGTTTCGAGACTTGGTGGTCTGGACCAAAGTGGTCAAGTCCTCCAAGTGTTGAAACGGATCCTCGGAGCCAAGCCCATGATAATGTTTAATCAGGCTTAACACCTGGGGCTTGATTTCTACGTCACCGGCTGGAATCTGGACGCCGGGACGTTCCCCGTAATTTGAAGGATCATAAAAATCCTTCAAGGGCTGAACGCCCTGCATTCTCTGGAACCATTCTTGCATTCTCTGCATTTGTTCCAGCTGCCTTCGAAATTCTTCCTGTGGATTTCCAGGCAGAAGAGGCTGTTGTTCGGCCATGGGATCAAATTGACCAAAATCTAACTTGCGCCTCCTAGAATGTTCTAATGGTCCTTCTAATCTGGGATTCAATGACCGTCTTCCCAGCATAAACTAGGAGTAGGTCGGAAGGACCGGGGATAGGGACCCTGCAGTACAACAAAACAAGGCTGTCCTTAAGTGAGGTAGCCTAAGGATCTACTGACTCCCAATACCAGCCTTAAGACTATAACTGATTTACTCTACTTGCGTCTGTATAATCCAACCAGTTAGAAGGAGGGACTGGGGAGAAGGTTCTTCCTTTGGCTTTCGCCTCCGGTTCCTAGTGTACCCCCCAGCCGCGGTCGTTTGACGCTACTCCCCTAGCTAGACATCAGATTAATCAGTACAAGTAGGTTAATCAAAAACAATCTCAGACTAGGCCTTGAAGAGCGAATCAAACCTTAGGGCCAACGTCTACTCAATTTTATTACAGCCTGGGATTGTGGTGCTTATGGAATGTGATGGGCCCTTATAATGGGTTGTGCCCTTAATGATTGATTGAAATTTGTGTAAGTGAGTGCACAACCAGGGTTTTCAAGCAAGATTATTTATAATGTGTGAATTTTAATGTTCAAATCCTGCTTAAGTAGCTTTTAGGGTTTCAAATTAGGTGAATTGCAATCAAATTTCTAGGCAAACCAAGTTGTAAAACACGGGTGAAGATAGTTTTCCTTTAAAATCAGAAAGAAAGCGGAGTGCCTAGAATATACCTAGATTGAAAACCCTAAGGAGGAGCTACTTGATGAGTTGGTTTTAAATAAAGTGGTGCGGCCCAAACAACTCAAACAATTGGCCACAATTGCACCACTAAGTTAGGCACTCAAAGATGGTTAACCTAGAATGATTTCTACTCTGTTATGTGTTGCTCTGTGTGTACCGGTTCCACAGATCAGAACCCGGTTGAGTAGAAAACAAATCAAGTTAATCAAGTGCCTTGAATGTGGGTGTGTGTTGTGTGTTTGTTGAAAGTTACCCAACAAAATTATCTTTTTGTTATTATTATTTTTTTTTTATGAATGAGGGTGAAATGAGTGTGAGTAGAAATCCAAACAACCAAACTATTCCTAGGATTTATGCAAACACCTAGGTTAATTGGAATTTGGATTTAATGTGGCGAATGAAATCTATGGAGGGGGAAAGAATGGGGGAGCACTTACAGTTGTCTTCAACTGCACTTTACTCCAGTCTACCGCTTGTTGATTCCTTGATGGAGGTCTCTGCAAAACAATAGACACAAGAGAAAGCTAGTTAGAAAACAAATAAAGTGCAAGAAATGCGAAGAAAAGATCGGAAATCGTTGCCTCCCCGGCAACGGCGCCAAAATGTTGAGCGAGAATCTACGCTAACGTGTTTGGTTTTTGGAAAAACCCGTCGTTGTAGTTCGAAAGCGAAGTATTCGTGTTCAACAAATAAAATTTATACCGAAATAAGAATTCCGGGTCGAACTCAGGGAGGCTACGTTGATCTATATTCGCAATTATGTTTTTTTAGGATTTTTGATAAACAAGGCGAAATAATTACAATGGAGCTATCAAATTGAGAGAGAGAGAGAGAAAGAGAACATGCATTCAATATTTCAATTGTTTATACAAGCAAACGAAATTAAAGTTACACTAGAAAGCGGGAAATCAATTACACTATAAAGCAGGAAAATTCTACACTGGAAAAGCTGTAAATAAGAATGGGAGAGAGAAGTTATCCTCCTCGACGGTCGCTTGGAGGACGAGCCGGACGGGACGACGCCTGGACGAAGGAGAACGAGGCGGGACGAAGGAGGACGAAGCAGAAGAACGGGAACGAAGCAGCACGCCGTCGTCGTCGCGGGATCCACTTCCAAAGGGGGACGAAAATTTGGACTTTATCTCGCGAGAAGCATCCCGGGTGTGGGACAAGCTTCTCTTGAGCTTTGGAGAGGTAGAGAGGAGAAGGAAGGGATGAAAATTTCGTATGGAGGGGGTCTCCTTTTATAGTTGCAAGGAGTGGGGGCAAAATGGACATTACATCTTCAAAATAATAAATAAGGGGTCTTTAGTGACGGATAAAACCGTCGCTAAAGCCCCGCCGTCGCCGTCGCCGCCGCACCCACGCGCGCCCGCTCGGCTGGCCTGCGCGCGTAACGCAGACGCACGTCCGCGTCGTCTCAGCCGTCCGATCGCGAGATCGGACGGCTTAGATCGCGTCCGCGCCCGCTGCGTAGCGCGCCGCCCGCGTGCGATCGCGCGCCCACCAGAGCGTCCAATTGCGCGTCGGCGCTATCGGGCGCGCGCGGCCGTTGGATCTTCATCCGACGCTCGTGCGCGCCCGCTCGCCCGCGCCTTCGACCCCCTCTCCGCGGCTCGAACCCGCGACCTCCGCTTCGCCCGCAGCTGCGTCGCCGCTGCGCTACGCGGGCGAAATGGTCGCGCGGACGTTTTTAAACGCGCGCGACCGCAGCCGTTGGATCGAGATCCAACGGCGGAGAGGAGACGTTGCGCGGTCTTCACAGGACTCCTGCGGCCGATTGGGCGGCTGGGATGGCGCCACGTGGCGCCATCTTGGCCGTCCATCTTCTGGAAGTTGTAGATGGTGCCACGGATGTCGGATTGACTCGATTTTTGTGTCGTTCGGCTGCGATCGTCGATCCGAATTCATCCGTGTGGTCGGATTTTCCATCTGAAGTGCGGATTTACACCATCCTGGCCCTTGATCTTCTAGGGTTCCCCGGTCTCTATCTGATGCTACGGATGCCTGATTAGGGCGATCTTGGAGTCGTTGAACTCCAATCGTCGCCATGATCATATCCATACGGTTGGATCTTTGATCCGAGGCCCCGATAAAATATTTTCCCTGTCCAAGCACATAAAAGGAGACAATTAACCTCCATTTTATTCAAGCTACTCTAAATGCAAGATGATGCATGTAATGCAATATTTATATCATGAAATGCAATCCTATGCTTAAGAACATGCATAAATAGACATTTTCAGTAGTGTAAATGTGTTTACATCACATGATCATTAGGATGAGTACCTTAGGGTTTTAGAGCCTCTACACAATAAAAGGAAATCTACTTTCACCAAATTGTGTGCAAAACTTGACGTGCCCATTGAAACTTGTCTGAAAACATTAAGACACGTCAACCCTAAGAGACACTAAAGTAAGGATGAAACATTAAAAGACACCACATCTTGAAAAAAATCCTTGCTTGAAAATCATGTTTTGATAAAAGCACACACACTGAAAGTGGAAAAGTAAGAGGCACCACCCCAATCAACGCCTCATCACATAACCCTAGCACAAGCATTATCCTAGCCCTTTTAAAACTGAGTAGACATGCCATAGGCAGGACTGAGTTAAGTCTCGAGAGGTGAGGTTTTATTCGCTGGGCACTTGGCTTTCATTCCTTTAGTAGAATTTGGTAACAAGGCTGCGGGGTAGTGTCAAACGATCGCAGTTGTGGGTTCTATGGAACCAGTGACGCAAGCCAAAGGAAGAACCTTCCCTGCAATCCCCTCGTAATCAACCTGGCCAGATTAGCTTTGGGAAGGGGAGTTCAGTGCTTATGGACTTAATCACCCTTTTTGAGATTTCTAGGTCTCCTAAGGAATACACCATAAGGACTAAGCTTGTTTGCTTGATTGAACACACACTTCTCGCATCTGTCGCTCTCCGCATCCCCTCCTGTTCTTCTCTAGTGTATTCATGGGAGACGCTCGCTGCATCCCGAGTTGTTTGTTTTGGGACGGGAATCTAGGTGACTTGATTATGTTAGAAACATGGCTAAACCTAGGGTAGATGAGGTTGAGGACCAACCTCCACCAGACACAATGGCTATCATTCAAGCCCAGATTAACACAAACCACCGACTTCAGCAGCAACAGATCTACACTGGTTACAGAACCCACAAGGGCAACCGCCACTTGATTTACCACCATTCCAGGATCAACCGAGGCCCCTTCGCGATTTCTACAATCCTTCCGCTATTAGAGTCGAGCCACACCTTAGGATTCCCGAAGGGGGAGGTGATTTTGACCTAAAATCAAATGTCTTAAGTTTGATCCAAAGCCACTTCCACGGAAGCTCAAATGAGGACCCCTTCTAGCACTTAGAGGATCTTGACCGAATAGCACGAACAGTGAAACCTAAGAACATTAGCCTTGACATTGTTCTGATTAAGATGTTCCCCTTCTCGTTGATAGACAAGGCTTCTCACTGGCTTAGAACCATAGGTAGACCCATCACCACCTGGGAAGAACTGAGGCATCATTTTTGAAGAAATTCTTCCCCATAGGAAAAACCAATGAACTCAGAAGAGCCATTACTACCTTTACACTCCAGGGTGGGGAACAGTTCCATGAGGCGTGGGAGAGATTTAATGAACTCTTGAGGAAATGCCCACACCACGAAGTACTAAGGTGGCAATTGGCCCAGATTTTCTACCATGGTCTGGATAGCAACCTACGGAACTTCGTCGATGCCTCATGCGGAGGGAACTTATTGAACAAGGATGAGGAGAGCACATTTGAGCTCTTTGAGTCTTTGAGCGAAAATTTGCTCAACAATGCCTCCATGACCCAGTTTAATCGATCCAGTCAACCCCGTGGTGGGATTTATGAGGTACAAGAAAATTCTGGAATGGTTGACATGGACATCATTGCCAAGAAATTAGATCGAGTGGAATTGGTGGATAAAAAGATTGAAGAACTACTGAACCAGACCAGGAATCCGTTACAGACCTTCTCCCTAGCAAAGGGAGCACATAATGTTGACCTGGTCCAGCCCTTAAGCCAACTGAACCTGGAACAACCCCTGACCACGTTCCAGGGAGGGACCTTTGCTCCCTCAACCCTTGATTACTCTCTTCCCTCCCCATCGACATCTGCTATCCTTGAAGATGTACAGGCTGTCCAAGGTTATGCTAAACCTGACCCTTTCTCCAACACTTACAACACTGGTTGGCGTAATCTCCCCAACTTTGTTTGGACAAACCAGAAACCACCTCAATTCCAGAACCAGTCCAGGCCAAACCAGCAGCCAAACTTGCCCCCCTATCAGCAAGGACCACCAGTTAGACCCCCATATAATCCTAATAGGGCGGCCCCTCCCCCACAGAACCAAATGGACACCCTGATAAAGATGATGGCTGAAATAAACCAGAAACATCAGGAGGAAATGGCCTTAGTAAAGGGACAGTTAAGCCAACTTTTGGATTGTAAACAACAAGGATCCCTACCTTCCCAACCACAACCGAACCCGCAAAACATAATTAACAGAGACCCCAATTCGCAAGGATTCTAGAGCAATCCCGGGTAGGCTCACATGGTCCAGCCAGCCCCACAAACACCCCCTGGGTTTGGTGCTTCTTCATCCTCGTCTTCTCAAGGACCAACCCATGGTCCCAATGCCTCTGCGAATGCGGTAACCTTGAGAAGCGGCACCAAAATCCAGGAGCCCAAATGGCCGACTCTCCCTGAGACGTCACTACTTGAAATACCCGACTCAGAAGAGGGAATAGAAAAACCCAAGGACCCAGAAATAGATCCTATCCATGTTCAGACACCCTACCCTGAGGCCTTAGAGACAATCAAGAAGAAGAAAAATGTTGTGGAAACTGAGGAGCTTTTGGAGATCTTTAAGCAGGTTCAGATTAATATTTCGCTCCTCGAAGCCATGAAGCACATCCCAGCTTACTCAAAGTTTTTAAAGGATGCCTATACACCCAAACGTAAGCCAAGACCTCAAGCACCTGGGAAGGTTGTGCTCTTCGAGCAAGCAAGTTCCGTAATATCGAGCAACCTTCTGCTCAAGTAAACTGACCCAGGAGCACCCCTGATTTCCTGCAATATCGGGGACATGACATTTGATAGAGCGCTCCTGGACTTAGGTGCTTCTATCAATCTAATTCCAACAACCTTGTACCACCAATTTGGTTTCGGAGAGTTGACACCCACACCTGTCACCAGCCAGCTGGCTGATAGATCTGTGAAGACCCCGAAGGGGGTTGTCGAGGACATGATTGTGCGGGTCAAGGACTTCTATTTTTCGGTCGACTTCTTGGTGCTCGACATGGAAGTCCTTGAAAAATTACAGAATACACCCATAATCTTAGGCAGACCTTTCTTAGCTACGGCTAAGGCAAACATTGATTGTGACATGAGATGTATGGAAATTACCTTCGAAGACAAGAAAATGCAGTTGGATATCTTCCAGGCGACAAGGTCTTTTGATTGCGATTGTGTTGAGGAACATGATCCCGTGGAAACTTTGGTCGAGGAATGCCTCACCCTTGTTCTGTCTCAGACCACCAATCCTGTAACGACTGTTCTGACCCGTCACCATCGCTACCCAAGGACCTCTGTAAGGCTAATTACCATCAAAAAACACCATTCGAAGAGATCGATGTTGATCAACTCTCGCCTTTTTCCTTCCCGTCGACTGTTGTTCCACTCGCATCCGAACTTAAGCCACTACCTGAGAACCTCAAGTATGTCTTCCTGGGACCTGACCAGACCTTCCCTCTGATTATTAACTCTCATCTAACCCAGGATCAGGAACTCAGGTTGATCGCGACCCATTCGGAATATCGGGCCGCCATTGGATGGACCATTTCGGATTTGAGAGGAATTAGCCCCGTCTATTGCACTCATAAGATTTACCTGGAAGACGGGGCACGACCCTTTCTCCAAATGCAGAGATGATTAAACCCAAACATGCGGGGGTTGTTAAGAAAGAAATTATCAAGTGGCTTGACGCCGACATCATCTATCCTATCTCTGATAGCCCCTGGGTGAGCCCCACTCAAGTGGTTCCAAAAAAAGTCGGGCTCACTGTTGTCACCAATGAGCATGGCGAATCCATCCCCACCCGCACCACCACCGCATGGCTGGTGTGTATTGAGTATAGGAAGCTCAATGAAGCCACTAAGAAGGATTATTTCCCCTTGCCATTCATTGACCAGATCCTTGAAAGATTGGCAGGGCAAAAGTATTTTTGCTTCCTGGATGGATATTCAGGATATAACCAAGTCACAATTGCTCTGGAAGATTAAGAAAAGACCACATTCACTTGCCCGTACAGCACGTTTGCATTCCGTCGAATGTCGTTCGGGTTATGCAACTCACTTGCTACCTTTCAGCATTATTGCATGCTAGCCATTTTTTCAGAAATGGTGGGTGAATACTTAGAGGTCTTTATGGATGATTTCTCTGTATTTGGGAATTCATTCGACCACTGTTTGAGCAACTTGGAGAAAATCCTGAAACGATGTATCGAGGTTAATCTGGTGTTAAGTTAGGAAAAGAGACATTTTATGGTTCAAGAAGGAATCGTCCTCGGTCACATCGTATCGCATAAGGGCATTGAGGTGGATCGGGCTAAGGTTGATTTGATTTTCAAACTTCCTCTGCCTAGCTCAGCCAGCAAATTTGCTCATTCCTCGGACATGTTGGCTTCTACCGAAGGTTCATTAAAGACTTCTCCAAGCTTTCCGAACCCTTAACCGACCTTCTGGCCAACGACGCCATATTCCACATGTCCTATGATTGCATCCAAGCTTATCACACCCTCCGGGACTTAGTCTCCACAGCACCTGTACTTCAACCCTTGGATTGGTCCCAAGACTTTGAGATTATGTGTGATGCATCAGATTTTGCTGTAGGTGCTGCCCTGGGACAAAGGCGAGACAAGAAACCCATGGTGATCTACTACACGAGCAAAACGTTGGATGAGGCCCAACGGAATTATATGGTCACAGAGAAAGAATTGCTCACTGTAGTCTTCAGACTTGACAAGTTCCAACCTTACCTGCTGGGATCCCACATGACCATCTATACTGACCATTCAGCCATCTGGCACCTGTTGGCTAAGAAGGATGTGAAGCCCAGGCTCGTCAGATGGATCCTGCTCTTGCAGGAATTTGACCTGGAAATCCGCGACAAAGCCGGATCAAAGAATGTGGTGGCTGACCACTTGTCTAGACTTCACGCAAACCACATTGGATCCTCCCTGCTTTTATCTGACACCTTTCCCGATGAACACATTCTAGCTGTGCAAGACAAGAAACTGCCTTGGTATACTGACTATGCCAACTACCTAGTTGTAGGACAGACCCCGCACAGCTAGTCCAGACAGTAACAGGACAGGTTCTTGGCTGAAGCCAAGCACTATTTCTGGGATGATCCCTTGCTGTTTCGCCTCTGTGCTGACCAGATCATCAGGAGGTGTATCCTCGAGAACGAAGTTCAGAGTGTGCTATCTTTCTGTCATGGCCAAGCTTGTGGTGGCTACTTCTCTGGAAAGAAGCCAGCCGTGGGATGACAGGAAGCTCCGCTAAGCTGAAGGCGTTAAACTCAACGCTTCCTAGGAGGCAACCTAGAGGATTCAAACTTACCCAGTATTTTACGTCACTCAGGTAATATCTTTTTGAAACCCTGTGCATCCATGTATTTGTTAATGAGGACATTGTCCAACTTAAGCATGGGGGAGGGTGGTAAATTGCACGATTCTGAGCTCATTTAATCAGTCTGAATAAAATAAAATAAAAAAATATTAAATTTAGGAAGAAACTTAGGCATTAGAAACTTGTCAATAGTGGGAAATAATACAAAAAGAACTTGAACACTTAGACTTTTTAGGCCTTCAAGCTTAATCAGCCCTGGTGTTCGTTAAAATATGAATTTAGCTTCAAATCCTTGCAACCTTAAGCTACTCTAATCCACCTACTAAATAAGGTGATAAGTATACGACTTATCAACTCACCCTCTAACTCAGAAAGACTGTGAGTTTAATCATCTGCACACATTTTTGCACAGACTCGCTCCTCGGAGATTCTGACAGAAACTAGGTAGCTCATGAACTCTCTAGGGTGGTATGGCTGGCAAGTTATCGTAGATAATAGCCCATTGGCGGGTTGTTCAGAGCCCAGCCACGGGACCACTTCTTCATTGCCTCTAGGTAAATTTGAGATCAGGGAAGCCACCTACCAAAAAAAAAAGAAGAAGAAAAATAAACCACACTTCATCGCATGAGTATGGCTGGCAAGTGATCGTGGGTAACAGCCCATTGGTCGGTTATCCAGAGCCCAGCTCAGTAATTGCACAAAAAGAACCAAAACACTTAAGGAAGAAGCGGGGAAGTAGTACAAGCCGGGGAGTTATACACTGGAAAATCCTTATGTTGACCCCAATTAAAAAAAACGTAGGGAGAAAGCTACTGATCGAACAAATATACCTTCAGGTAAAACACTTCCTCTTCCGGTCACCTAGGGGCGTAGAAACTCGGAGTCTGTCTAAATTACCGTTGAGTGAGTCTATCACGATCTTCACACGAAGATGCTTAGCACTTAGAGTTTTGTCTGAGTTTTGGGTGGGTTGAGTAGCCGTAAAAAGTTACCAACCCACTCTTATTTCCAAAAAAAAAAAATCTAAAAATAAGAAAAAAAAAATATTTACATACATTAAAGCAAAGATTTAGGCGATTCGTATTTTGGCAGACATCCGAGCGCTGCTTAGTCTTTGTAGATTAAGATCTTAGTATATTTCCTCCTATTGACAAGTGACGAAGTGTCTAAGTAGTTACTTCTTAAATTATGACAGAAAATAAAGACTAGAATAAACCTTGCTAGGGACTAGCTGTTGGTGCTAAAGCACCACGATCATTTGTTTTGATGATAACAAAACACGTGTTATTTAACATTTGCAATTTGAGTCCTAGATTTCAGGTCAATTGCAAATGTGGACGTGTTTAGACAGAGTTCGAGCTCGCATCTAGGACGGATTGGAGGAGCTTGACGGAAAACAGAGGAGGTTCGCGTGGAGCGAAAGATTGGAGATGGAAGACAAGAAGAATATGATAGATTCTTTTTATCCTTTCATGTATCTCTTGTATTTATTTTCTTGCTCTTTATTTTCCTTAGACATTATGTTAAAGAGCCTCAAAGAACCCTAACAGTAGTCCTAGGAACACCTGCACAACCCTAGGATACTTAGGTTTTCTGTAGAACACTTAGAAAACCAATATAGGGTTAAAACAGACTTTCCAGACGTCTAATTCACGAATCAGACGTCTGATAAAGGATTTTAAGACGTCTGACTGTTGTTTCAGACGTCTGATAACTGTTAGGCTGGACATAGTTAGTTCTGTCTGATGAAATCAGACGTCCAGACCTTAGACCAGACGTCTTAGGAGACGTCTGATGACTTTGCCAGACGTCCAATTAGTGGACCGTTGGCTGGCTTAGCAAACAGTCAAGAATATGACCGTTAGAGCCTTATCAGACGTCCTTAGGCCTTTCCAGACGTCTGATAAATGACCGTTTTGCCTCGGCTAACCCAAAATCTCTTCTCAGAGATTTTCTAGCCGTTGCAACGTTTGGAAATCAATTCCCACAGTAAAAGTAGGTTTCCAGACGTCCAGACATAGTACCAGACGTCCTGTATGTCGTCTGATGGACTTGCACAAAAATCCTGTTTAGATCTGATTCAACTCAGGGAGAAACCCGCATAGAATCAGACGTCTGACCTTGGAATCAGACGTCTTAAAGTGGCCTTCCAGACGTCTGATGCCAGAGTTAGACGTCTGATAACCCTGTCAAATGCAATCATTGTCCTGATTTCGGCCTGATTCTCTTGGGCTTTGCACCCAACGGCTATGGAAGCTTTTCCAAGCCTTCCAAAGCCTTCCTAAGGCCTCTATAAATAGAGGAGAACCTTTGTAACACAAAAACACAAGAAGAGAAACATAAGAGAGACATATACACACTAAGACACACACCTTGCAATACACTTTCAAACCTTTTGTGTCCAAAGAAAAGACTCTCTTGCTCTCCAAGCTCAAGCTCCATCATCTTGAGAGCATTCAACCGTTGCGCACCCGCTCTCCCGCCGTAGATAACGAGAGCGACGTAGCGCCATCGCGTGGCACACGCACCGCGTCATCGTCGACGCACTCCTTGCAAAGGGGAGTTTCCTATTTCCTATAGAAGCTAGGTTTAATTTTGTTGGCTCTATAGGACTGTTGTTTTATTTTATCTTTGTATTTTGGTTGGGTATTCGCTTTGCGAATTCCCGTCTCCTTCGTGGGACAAAATCCTTCTCGTGGAGAGAAGGGGTTGAGGAACGCTACCCTCGTACTTGTAGCGTGGTTGTAGTGAGGTTGAATCACCCTCGTTCAAAGTGATTCGTTTAGTGGATTTTGATCAACTTGGTTGATCGGAAAATCCTAACTCGAGAGGGTTAGGTGGTGGTTTTCACCCGGTTTGGGTTTCCACCTAAAAATACCTGTGTACATTTTGCGATTGATTTTTGTGAGATTGCTTTATATTTTTATTTCCGCAATTTTATTACGTCACCCCTCCTGGTAGGGAACTTTCACTAGCAAGGAGTAAGCATGGGGGTAATGATAACACTGCTTCTTAGGGTGATAATTATGTTAAATAGGATCCATCTTAAGAATATAATGCACATCATAAATAGAATGGGAGCATTGCATGCATCATATGTCAAGATTGCTTATAAAACAGTATTAATGGCCATTTGTATAAGCACTTGTCAAAGCAGGCCTCAGATGAGCAATCGGACAACACGGATGGATTCAGAGCGATGAACGGAGTCCAACGGACTCAAAATCGGCCAAATTCGACATCCGGAGCTTTTACAATGGGTCCAAGAAGTTTTAACCGTTGATTTGATGATCAACGGCCCACGGCGCACCACGTGGCGCCCGCTCGCCACATCCAGACTGCCGACCGCTTCCACCTTCACTCGGAATACGAATCTCAGCCGTCAATCTTCGATTGAACGGCTGAGAGCCGCTCGCCTGCCCGCCTTCGCCGAGACAAAGCAGCGGGCGTAGCGCAACGGTTGGAGCATGCACCCGCACTCACGCGATGCGGGTTTGAGTCGCGCGGAGTGGAAATGCGGAGACGATGATGCCCGCGGGCGAAATTGGGCCGCCCGATCAGCAGCGGATGGACGCGATCGCGAGACGTGGTGCCCGCAGATGCGTCCTGACCAGACGCGTCGATAATGCGGAGACGCACGTGCTTCAGCGCGATCCAAGCGCGCACCCCGCGCGAGATCCCAACTGTCCGAACGTCGCTAAAACCCCTTCTTCATTTGGAAAGCCCTTCTCCCTATTTAAACCCCTTCCAAACACCCATTCAAGGCATTCACTCACTTGCAACTACTCTACCCCCTCCTAGCTACCTTTAAGCCCTTTAATCGTCGGAGACGACGAGTCGCCGATGGAGCTCTCTCCACCACCATGGCTGCCTCGCCGCCCCCTCTCTCTCTTTTTCTTCTTTTAAGCTTTACTTTACTTATGTTCAAGCATTTATCTAGTGTTGTAACTATGAACTAAAGTTGCATGATTAATGAAGTTATTTTCTATTCAATTGCTTGTTCTATTTTCTATTCAAGTTGCATGTTGCGAATGAAACAATTCTAACCCTAATCTCTCTCTCTCTCTTCACCCGCGCATTTTCGCAAGCAAAACCCCACGATTTTCGTGACAATAAGTGATAAGAAGAATCCGATCTTTACGCCTCCCTGAGACCAACACTCATACTCGCATCTGTTTCTTTACTTTAAAATTGACTTCGCAAGTGCAAACTTTAACGACACTTCCAAACACACGTGCATGCGCACGTCAGTCCACTAAAACCTCGGGCCTAGCACGCCTGCCCCTCTGACCTCGTCCACAGCTGCGTCCGCGGCCCGCCTCAAGGATTCCACGTCCAGGCATCTCCTGCAAGGAGACGCGAGAAACATAACAAAAAGACGTCAACTCTAACGAACATCCAGCAAAAGTACCTCAGAACAGATGTCAAAAGGTATGTTGTGGTGGATACTCTAGTTACATGTACGTGAATTGGTTATTCTCAAGTTAGTTGGTTCATTTCTCGGGACGACCTTGCTCTGATACCATCTTGTTACGACTTGGTTCCCGAATCCCTACAGGACCTGAGATCGACTCGACTCGACTAATCCCAAGACCCAGTTGTCCAACAAGAAATAACCAAAAAGCAGGAAAGTAAACCACATTCACTATGCTAAGAAACTAATAGTAAAAGAGTACAACAGTAAAGAGAGTAAAAACTGCTACAGTGCATATCACCACCACAACAGTAAAACAGTAACAAAGTACAGGAACGTAAAGGTACAAGAGTTTGAACTCACTACAACAGAAAGTACTACAAAAGAAGGCTACTGCTACTAGGCTCTACTGGGCCCAGCACCCTCTGCAGCCGGAGACTCGGGCTGTTCAACACCTGGACTTGAAAAGGGTTATGATTAAACACAGTCAGCAAACGCTGAGTAGAGTGGCAACCAACTAACTAAAGCGTTAAAGTTAATAGGTAAACTAGCTATTCTAATTCTGTAATTTACAAGTTATTCCTTTTCACCCATTGATTTATATATTTTCAAATCTCTTTCTTGATCTCGAATATTCCATATGGGAACGATCTTGATTGCAGTCTTTTCCAGAGAGTAGAAGGCACACGTGGTGCTCTCCTGGCCGGGAGAGTCCCCCATGATGACCCTACACCCAATCAACCACCCCAAGGTCACGAACAGACATAACGGTGACTACGGCACGCGCGATAAGCGCACGGGTAGCTACCACGCTGATGTAAACACATTTACACTACTTAAAATGTCTATTTATGCATGTTCTTAAGCATAGGATTGCATTTCATGATATAAATATTGCATTACATGCATCATCTTGCATTTAGAGTAGTTTGAATAAAATGGAGGTTAATTGTCTCCTTTTATGTGCTTGGACAGGGCAAATATTTTATCGGGGCCTCGGATCAAAGATCCAACCGTATGGATATGATCAGGGCGACGATTGGAGTTCAACGACTCCAAGATCGCCCTAATCAGGCATCCGTAGCATCAGATAGAGACCGGGGAACCCTAGAAGATCAAGGGCCAGGATGGTGTAAATCCGCACTTCAGATGGAAAATCCGACCACACGGATGAATTCGGATCGACGATCGCAGCCGAACGACACAAAAATCGAGTCAATCCGACATCCGTGGCACCATCTACAACTTCCAGAAGATGGACGGCCAAGATGGTGCCACGTGGCGCCATCCCAGCCGCCCAATCGGCCGCAGGAGTCCAGTGAAGACCGCGCACCGTCTCCTCTCCGCCGTTGGATCTCGATCCAACGGCTGCGGTCGCTCACGTTTAAAAACGTCCGCGCGACCATTTCGCCCGCGTAGCGCAGCGGCGACGCAGCTGCGGGCGAAGCGGAGGTCGCGGGTTCGAGCCGCGGTGAGGGGGTCGAAGGCGCGGGCGAGCGGGCGCGCACGAGCGTCAGATGAAGATCCAACGGCCGCGCGTGCCCGATAGCGCCGACGCGCAATTGGACGCTCTGGTGGGCGCGCGATCACACGCGGGCGGTGCGCTACGCAGCGGGCGCGGACGCGTTCTAAGCTGTCCGATCTCGCGATCGGACGGCTGAGACGACGCGGACGTGCGTATGCGTTACGCGCGCGGCCAGCCGAGCGGGCGCGCGTGGGCGCGGCGGCGACGGCGACGGCGGGGCTTTAGCGACGGTTTTATCCGTCACTAAAGACCCCTTATTTATTATTTTGAAGATGTAATGTCCATTTTGCCCCCACTCCTTGCAACTATAAAAGGAGACCCCCTCCATACGAAATTTTCATCCCTTCCTTCTCCTCTCTACCTCTCCAAAGCTCAAGAAAAGCTTGTCCCACACCCGGGATGCTTCTCGCGAGATAAAGTCCAAATTTTCGTCCCCCTTCGGAAGTGGATCCCGCGACGACGACGGCGTGCTGCTTCGTTCCCGTTCTTTTGCTTCATCCTCCTTCGTCCCGCTTCGTTCTCCTTCGTCCAGGCGTCGTCCCGTCCGGCTCGTCCTCCAAGCGACCGTCGAGGAGGATTTCTCTCCCTATTCTTTTTACTGCTTTCTAGTATAGATTTACTGCTTTCTAGAGTAGTCTATTCGTCCTCCGAGCGATCGTCGAGGAGGACATTTCTCCCTCCATTCTTTTAATGCTTTCTAGAGTAATTGTTTTATGTTTTATAGTTGTAACGAACGAACTCTTTTATGATAAATTCCTTGTCTATTCTACATCTCATTTTGATTTCCATGTATAGTATTTTTTTCTCTCTCTCTTACTCCCCCTCTTTTATTTGTTGTAGATACTTAGATAGTTTAAATTGAATTTCTTCGTGACAAAATAAAATAAAAACGTGAAGTTTTTAAATCAAACGTTCGCCTCCCTGTGTTCGACCCGGAATTTTGATTTCGGTATAAATTTTATTTGTTGAACACGAATCCTTCGCTTTCGAACTACAACGACGGGTTTTCCAAAACCAAACACGTTAGCGTAGATTCACGTTCAACACACGCACTGACACGCGATCATTCGTTTCCGCTAACAGGTGCATCCAAAGTAAAGCACGGAACAGTATAGGGCCTAGCCCTCTCAGTAACAGGGGTTTAGCCCCTAAGAACCAAACAGGGGTCTCGCCCCTCCACAGTCCGCGCACCCTCGCCTGACTACCCTGGTTTTCCCAGTGGGCCTAACGAGTTGGTGTAGGGTGGCTAGCTCTCTCTCTACACTAGTAGCTCTCCCCGGTACAGTGCACACGAGGGCCAAGAAGTTAGTGTAGAGTGGCCAATCCTAACCCTGGGTCCCAACCCAAGGGTGGCTAGCTCCGCTCTACACTAAACAGGGGACAGTCTCTCTCCTTGATACTACGTACTCAAGGGCCAGCACACTTCCCCACTTACATTTCCAGATCCATTCCATTTATTTCCAGGAGCTCTACTCTTAACTCCCCGTAGGGTTCATGCTCATATTTCTCATGCCATTCCATACCAGGTTTTATCATTCACATTTCCATTCTTAGGTTATACACATGCAGCTTGTATTTCGATCATTCACATACAATAGGTAAGGTCACATGTAACTGTTCAACTAGCACAGGCAATTCATATTTCATAGGTAGCTCTTGTTCATTAACAAGCAATTGTTGACATTTCTATCTACCCATTCAAGACTGCAATTCAATCACGCATACAGACATTTCAAGTACTTTTCATCCTAGGATTCATGCCATATCCTAGGTTCTAATCATTCATTCCACACATGCATTCAGGTTTATAATTAAATTAGGGGAAGCCACTCTACCAGTCAGCCCAGGACTATTGGGGGCTCGAACGACAGGCTCACGTGCCTTAGCAACCCTCGAACCCGCAACGGAACGAAGTCCTATAGCAAGGGACAAGCATAAAGGAACATTCAGAATAGTATAGAAAGCCTTCTAATAAGTAGAGGAACTCACAAGGGAAACACCGATACCTTATTTGCTTAAAACGGACCTCAGACAGACCCTAAATAGGTCAAAAATAGAGTTACTGACTCAAATCAGACGTCTGGCACAATGTCCAGACATCTTAAAAGTGTCTAGAAATGCACCTCAGGCTCTGCGTCGACCTCAGACGTCCAGGACCTCTTCTGGACTCTCTGGACCCAGCTTTAGATGTATGACCTCCTCTTCAGACGTTTGGGAGTGCTTCCAGCCGTCTGGTGAGCTGCCTAGATGTCTGAAACGCGTGGGAGGGCGTGTCACGCGCCTTCCCAAAGCAATCCCTGCATGCAACAGCAAATCTCCCTCAATAAGCCACACAAAACATAGCCGCGGAGCGGCCTGCATGGCCGTATCCGCAAAAGGAAACGTACCTTTGAGATGATCTATCTTCAGACGTCTGGAGCCATCTCCAGACGTCCACTCCGTCGTCTGGATGTCACTTCGGACGTCTGATTCTGGGAAAAACCCATAACCAGAACCTCCTCTTGCTCTCCCTCACCGTGCGCAGCAGCGGCCACGCCTCCTCGCTTGCAGCTCCGGCTGCAGCAGTGTCGGGGACGACTCCCCCGGCGCTCTCCTCCTCTCGCACGCGCCGCTCCGGCCGTGCACCCTTCGGCGAGCTTCCACACGAGCTTGCGAGCTCAAACTCCTCCTCCCCTTACGCCGCCTCTCCTCCTCGTCGCCGCTCTCGTGCTCGCCCCTCTCACTGTGGTGGAGAGGAAGGGAAGAAGGTGGCTGTTATGACCTTGGCATCAAACGTCATTTAAGACATTTGGGAGTTGTTCTAGACATCTGGAAGCCTTCCTAGACGTCTGGAATTTAATTTTTTCGGCTTACGTTTCACGTTTGCGCGCATGTGCTCGTAGACTGAACCGCCACCCTCCTTTCTTCTCTTTCTTCCTCCCTACAGGCGCAACCATCTTTCTCTCTCTCCCCCCACGGCAGCCTTCAAATACTCCCCCTCTCCTCTCCCTCACCCTTACTCCACCGCCTTCTTCTTCTTCTTCCTGTTAGCGAGAGAGTGAGCGGGCGAGGGCAGCAGCATTTACTGCCTTGAGTGCGTGGGGAGGAGGGGTTGCTGCGAGAGGGAGAGAGCTAGATCTCGAGGGTGCGAGCTCGCCGGAGCAGCCAGGGCTGACCGGCGGGTGCGCAGCAGTAGTGTGGTGTTGGGGAGGTGCTGCTGCAGCTTAGGCAGCAAGTGAGCTCGCACCCTCGAGGGTGAGGAGGTCCTGATTCTGGGAAAATGTCCCAGAATCAGACATCTGGACATACGTCCAGACGACGCAGGAGACGTCTGGAGGAAGGTCTAGATGTTTGAAAGGTACGATATTTTTCCTTCCCTTCTTTCGCGTGTACGGCCATGCAGCCGTTCCTCCGAAGGGTTCTGCTTCGTTCCGTGTTGAGGACAGTCGCATATGTGTGCAGGTCTCGTTTGGGAAGGCGCAAGGGCACGGCCTCCCACAGAGAGCGGACGTCTGGGCACAGTACCATACGACGGAGAGGGCCTCCAGACGTCGAGAGTGACAGTCAGACGTCTGGAAACTAAGTCCAGACGGTTCAGCGGGATTCTGGATGTATGAAGGACCATGCAGGATAAAGGTATGACCTGAGCCATCTTTTAAGACGTCTGGAAGATGTTCCAGACGTCTGATTTTGGGCAGACTTGTCGTTTTTGACCCGTTTAGGGTCCGTTTGAAGTCCGTTTTCCATGTTCTAGTTTCGTTCTTCTCAGATTTAGTTCCTCTACCTGTTTACAGTATTTGTATCCTGTTCTGAGTAGCTCCTTGTAATTGATCCTTGTGTTAGGATCCAGTTCCGTTGCGGCACTAGGGGTTGCGGAGGCGTGCGGGCTTGCCGATCACGCCCTCAGTACTCCCGATTTTGCAGGTAGAGTGACTCCCTTTAATTGGTTATCAAAAATTATGCACTTGTGAAATAATTAATAGATTCTAGGGTATTGCATGAATCTTATGACTAAAAAATTAGATTGAACGATAGATCCTAGGGAATGGCATGAACCCTAGGATTGGAAAACATGATTGAACGATAGATCCTTGGGAATGGCATGAATCCTAGGACTGGAAAACTAGATTGAATATATATATATTGCAGTCTTGGAAAAGTAGAAAGGAAAACGATAACTGCCTGTAATTGGTTAACAGTTGCCTGTTTTTGAATGGATAATTACAGTTGAGAACATGGGCTATATGAATATAAAGCTGAAATGATGAGACCTAAATTGGCTGAGTCAAATAAAAATGAGCATGAACCCTACGGGGAATTAGGAGTAGAGCTCCTGAGAGGTAAATGGAATGAAATTGGAGAAGTGAGCTGGCCCTTGAGTACGGAGTACTAAGGAGAGCGACTGTCCCTCTGTTTAGTGCAGAGCGGAGCTAGTCGCCCCAGGGACCCGGAATTAGGTCTGGCCACTTTGTACCGACTTTTGGCCCTCGTGTACACAGTACCGAGGAGAGCTACTAGTGTAGAGAGAGCATTAGCTACCCAATGGGCCCTGGGGTTCTGCTAGCCCTTCTACACCGACTTGTTAGGCCCACTGGGCAAACCAAGGTAGTCAGGCGAGGGTGCGCGGACTATGAAGGGGCAAGACCCTTGTTTGGTTACTGTGGAGGGGCTGGACCCCTGTTACTGAAAGGCTCTGCCCTATACTGGTTCCGTGCTGTGCTTTGGGGCGCTCCCGTTAACAGAAACGACTGACCGCGTGCTAGTGCGGGGTAGCTACCTGTGCGTTTATCGCACGTGTCGTAGTCACCGTTACGTCTTGCAGTGACCTTGGGGTGGTTGACTGAGGGTAGGACCACCACGGGGGACTCTCCCGGTCAGGAGAGCACCACGTGTTACTTCTACTTTTCGGAAAAGACTGCAATCAAGATCGTTCCCACGAGGAACATTCGAAATCAAGAGAAAGATCTGAGGAATAACTCAATAATGGGTAACGAAAAATAAAGAAAGAGATTAAAAATATAACAGCTACTGTCCACTTTACTGTTTTTCTTAGCTTTTGGTTGCCACTCTACTCAGCGTTTCACTGACGTGTCACCTTTGTCACCTTTTCAAGACCAGGTGTTGAGCAGCTAGAGCCGGCGGCTGCAAAGGGTGCTGAGCCTAGTAGAGCCCAGTAGTGTTACTTGTGTAGTACCCACTGTACTCTTTTATTGTAAGCATCATGTTTATGTACCTGTTTATTTCTTTACTGTTGTGGTGGTGTATACTGTAGTAATTCTTTTCTTTACTGCTGTATTTTGTTACTGCTAGTTATATACATGGTGAATGTGGTTTATTTTACTGCTCTTTTGGTTACTTTCTCGTTGGACGACTGGGTCTTGGGATCAGTCGAGTCGGTCCGATTCTCGTGTCTCGTAGAGATTTGGGAATCGGGTCGTAACAAGATGGTATCAGAGTAAGGTCGTCCCGAGAAGTGAACCAGCTGACTAGAAAATAACAAATTCACGTGTCTGTAACTGGAGTAGCCACCACAATGTTTCTTTTGACATATGTTCTTAGACTTCTTCGTTAGATATCGTTTCGTATTGACGTGTTTCCGTTCTGTATTCGCGTCTCCTTGCAGGAGATGCCTCGACGCGGGACTAGCGAGGCGGGCCGCGGGCGTAGCCGAGGACAAGGTCGAAGGGGTGGGCGTGTTGGGGTCGACGTTTCAGTGGACCAGCCACTGCTCCCAAGCATTCAGGCCCAGGACCTCACCCAGCTGATACGGGACATCGTGCGAAAGGAGCTCCACCCGCCGCCACGAGCGCCTCTCCCTGGGGCTGCGGAGGGGGAGTCCTTTATGGAACCACGCGACAGACATGGCGTTGGACGCAGGGGAGGGGATGGGCCGCCACCACCCCCACCTTCCTTCGACACTTCCGAGCACGAGGCTCCCTTACCTGGAGGTGCACCAGCATCTCCACTTCAGCACCACTTCGAGCTTTTCGGACAGTTCCGGAAGCTGAAGCCCCCTTCCTTCAAGGGAGATGAGGACCTGACCGAGGTGGAGGACTGGCTCGAGCAGATCGAGAAGGTTTTTGACACCATTCGCCCCCCGGTGGAGTGCTGCGTGGCCTTTGCCACATACCAGCTGACGGACGTGGAAATCGCGTATTTTGAAATCGTCGGAAATCGTAGTGTAGTCGCAAAAACCACTCGTCAAAGATATTTGTGATAACGAAACTCTCATAGATCTTTATTCTTTTTAGAACTTGAGTCCCGGTCGTTCGTCTCTGGGAGGCGTGAAAATGAATCGAGATTTGGATCGGCTTTTATAACCTAAATCTAACCTAAGCTACTATTTTTGTCTTTTTGTGTTTTTGATTTTTTATTTCGAAAAGCGAATTGAAACCTAGATCTAGATAAACTAGCAAAAACCTAAGTGACTATGTGCATCTAAATGAGGCCATGGTGGCCGTGCATGGTGTGAACAAACCAAAGTGTTATATAGGCAAGCAAACATGAGGACAATCAATCACAGAAACATCATGAAATTATTTATGCATAAAAAATTATCACACATCATCTACACTAGAAAGCATATAAATAGAAGAAAATCCCTCACGCCGGAAAGTTGCCACTAGGGCCATCGGCCTTGTGTGAGGGTGTAGGCTAGACCTTGGGTATGCAAACCCGTCTACACGCCTACCAAAAGAGATGGCCGACCACAAGAGGCTATGGGTGAGCCTTCATGGCCGTCCAAGAAGAAGAAGATGGGGGCTAGTGCACCCAAGTGGAGAGAGGAGGGTGTTTCTCCCTTTCTCTACCAATGGCTGTCCTTGAAGCTTTGGAGAGAAGCTTCTCTAGCTAGCCGTCCATGGAGCCTTGGAGGAGGATGAGGAGGACGGCCTTAAGGTTTTGGAGGGTGAAGGCAAGTTTAGAGTGGAGAGTATGGATGGGAGAGTGTATGGAGAGATTCCAATTTCATAGCTCTCTCTTTGCCCTTATGGAAGGCTCCATTTGGTTGCCACTTTTGGTGGCTCCAAAAATAGCAAATGCCACAATTTTTGGATCTAAGTTTGACACAAGTTTTTAGGGTTTCCAAGAGAGTGTGCACGGGTTTGGTGGGAGTAAAATGGGAAGGTGTGCGTGTGTGTGTGGGTGTGTGTTTTTCGTAGGGCTAGGTTGTGGGTTTTGGTAGGATTAGGTGCTAACTAGGTTGGGTCAATCTAGATTAAGTGGGTGTGGACCTAATTAGGCTTAGGAAAGGCTAATTGGGTAGGAGTGAACCTAATTAGGTCTAGGTCAAGTCTAATTAGATGTGTGCATGTGATTAGGCTAGGGTAACCCTAATAGGTATGAGTTAATTAGATCCTGGGTGGATCTAATTGGGCTCGGGTGCACCCAATCAACTGTAGATGCACCCAATTAGGTATGGGATGGTTCAATTGGGTTAGGGATAGGACAAGTAGGGCTATAGATAGTGGACTAGGCTTAGGAGGTCTCTACTTAGGTTTCCTAGGGTGTCCGGTGGGGTTCCTAGGTCAAAATAGGCAAGCTAGGGCTTCCAACACCAAAATCAGGAACCAGACAGCAGTATCAGACGTCCATGATAGTGGTCAGACGTCTTATACTACAAAATTGGACGTCTGGACACTAAATTAGACGTCCAATTCTGTGTCAGTATGAGTTTTGGCTTCCTGGATTATTATTCTGCAGAAATCAGACGTCCAGCCAGATGTCTGGACGTCCTAAAAGGTGCTGGAGAGTGGGTTTTATGTTTTCTAAGGTTGGTTTTGGTTCCTAAGTGTTTGGGAGAGGGATAGGAACATGGATAGTGCTATCCATGTTTGGGTTTTGAGGCTAAGGTGTCCTAATGGAGGTTGTTTTGGGTTTGGGAAGGTTGTCCTAGGGTTTCTAAGGGTAGGGATAAGGCTATCCTCCGCATTCCTCTTATCTGGATCAGTCTTCTTCTTCCTTTATTGCTTTATTCCACTATCTCCATCCTGGATCACTTTATTATCTGTAAATAGTAATAAAAACCATTAACTAGCAGGATATCTCATCTTATTGTAAATAGACTGATGCAATGCATGATATGCAAGATATGAGTGCAATATCCATAATTTAAGATAGGTTCAGACATTATTTAGGTTGATTAGGACCCATGATTGCTGTGCAATCATGCCCCCATGCCTAGACTTTGCTAGTCCCTAGCAAATGCAAGACTAAATTATTTACAGCAAGGGTCCCTAAGGGACTGGTTATTTTATCAAGTGTTTGCATAGATATTTTTCTCCTTTTTGTTTTTATCCTATGCTCTAGAAATCCAAACAATCGTGAAGGTGCAGCTATGTAGCTTTTGCAACGGATTCGAGTGAAAACTAATACACCTCTAAAGCCTGTACTTGAACCCTAATAAAAATTTTAGCGGGATAGGAGGATTTCTTCCCTCGGGGTATTCAATATTTTCTATGAATTTCACCCCGACTTTGGGCTTAGGTAGAGAATCTTTGAGGGAAAGGATTATATATTTGGTGGCTCATTCTCACTTGGTGCTACATGGAGACTAGTACTACAGAATCTAGATTCCCGGATTACTAAGTAACTCAACTCAGAGAAAGACGAGAAGAACTATGCTCCCTTTTGATTCCTTTGTATTCATTCTCTCTTACTCTTTTTCTTTCTTTTTTTTAGAGCTCACAACCTCACCAGATTCACACATAGGATCTGTATTTGGTGGTCTCACTAGGCATTAACACTTTAATTGAGTTCTCATAACCCTAACACTAAGTCGGGATTCCTCAGCCAGAATTCGGGTGGTTAGAAACACAAGAAAAATATGTTAAGGCCATATTTGGTGGAGCTCAATTTTATTTGGTGGTATTGCCTTGATAAACACTAAATATTCATTCTTTTCTTCTTTTTTTCTTCTTTTTCTATTTTTTTTTCCAGTTTTTATTTCTTTTCATCATTCTTTTTCTTTTTCTTTTTCTCTTTTTTTTTTATTTTTCTTTTCAGCATAACACAACTGGCATACATCCATGAACTTTATTAAGGAGGCATTATTGGGGATTGGTGGTACTCAAGAGACATTGGGTGGCTTATTTGGTGGAAGTACCTACTCACAGCATCGGGAGAGATGGATAGGACGGTGTATTTCTGACCTTGACATCAATACCCTCCTTCCGCTGAGGATTCAGTAAAGAATGGTCGTAACCATCCACCTTAGCCCTAGTTTTATGAAAACTCGCTTTCCGCATATTTGCCTTATTCGGTGGCTCTCACAATTTCGTACAAAAATGTATACGAGGGAACCAAGAGCGAAAACTATGTCTAATCTTAGAGTATCATCACCTAATTATCTAGGATTCCAGATTCCTTGCACTAATCTTAGAGAACCAGTACACTCTACTCTCATCTCACACTATTTGGTCGATTTTTGGAGGAAAATCTGCCTGACTCCCAAAACATTGTTCAAGGGTTCAGGAAAAGAAGCACTGCTTCTTCTCGACAAACTGAAGATGTTTATCAGCCTTCACCGTGAATCCATTACAAATTCTACATTTGTGTGAAAAGTTGTACTGGATTCCAGATTACAGGAATCAACTAAACGATAAAATCCCTAATGCATTCTCTTAATAAAATAATCTTATTCATGAATGCAATATCTATATATGCTATAAACATGTAACCTCATATAATTTGTACTTCGTGAATTTCCCGTATCGGGTTACAATCAGCTTGACCCTAAATTTAGAACAAAAGGTGGGCGGGTGAGTCGGAAGTGGCTGTTGCGAACGATTTTTAGCTCCAATGAGAGCATTGGAGGTGGAGTCGGTTGTTCTTTTATTTAAGGTCTTAAAGTACGTTTTGCATGCAGCTCCGAGGTTTTCCTAAGTGTTGGCAAATTTTTTTTTTTCAGTTTTTCTGTATCTACCCCCCCATGCCTAAGTTCTTGCATGTCCTCATACATGAATGTAAAAGAAAATAAATGCTTTATGGGAGAGAATGGATAGAAATCACCTGTAATTACTCCTGAAATTATATTCAGCACCGGCCAACCTGTTAACATGCAATATAGAAAAGGGAAATATGCTATGTATAAAAATGGTTATGTATAGATGATGGTGAAATGGTATTTATACGTGCTGAGTTTAACGCCTCCAGCTGGGCATACACTTCAAAAAGGATATACCAATACAGTATTGAGAATGGCGAGTAAAATGATAAGAATTTTAGTCTCATTCGCCAACAGCGGACCGCAAATGCGAACTAGCTGTCCATGAATTCCAAGTCCAAATAATCGGGAAAATATGTAGATGGGTCTTGGGATTATCTGCAGTCAGATGCTACAGAAGAAAGACAGATAAATACGGGTGCCTGGAAGGAATGAAGGTGAAGGCACCTCGAAGAGGTGATGGAGAATGTGGGTGGTAGGGGTATGGGTGGAGTCGTGTGGGGTGAAATCATATGGGCCCTGATAATGGTGATGAACGGAAGGCATGACCCAAGTAGTGTGGTCAGATCTGGAAATCAAGGTCCAGTGATCAGTCTCTGTCTCTACCAAAGATGTTTGGGTCTCATCTTCTTCTTTTATCTCTTCCAAATTGTCCAATGCCAATTCCCAATTATCACATGATTCCCCAAAATTCCTAGCTTCCTCTGATAACTCATCATATGTTATCCCCAATAATCTTTCAATTTCTTGAATATCTATTTCATAAGGGGATATTTCCTTCTTCTCACTTAGATGAAGTTGGGCATTAGATTTAGTGGTGAGTCCCTCCATGAAAGTGGAATGGGCTGAATCATTGATTGAGGAGTTGTTACAGTCTTTTTGATTTTGTTGCTTCGTGTATGAGATCATTTGAATTAATTCATCAATGTCTCCATGGGTATTCTCAAATACAACAAAATTATATTAAGGTCCCTTAATGCTTGGTTCCTCAAAATGAAATGATTGGTACTCAGGCCCTATATCAAGATCAAGATTCTCAAATAAATCTCCATTCTCAGCTTCCATAGGGTTATCAATATCATCCACCTCGGGTGTTTGATCAACAAAATTCTGCATGACCACCACCGAATCGCAAATCGGTTGTGACACACCTGACCCAGATTCAAACATTTCTGGTTTTTGTTGCTCATCCGAATTCTATGAAGCTCTTTCCTTATATCATCATATTCTCTTGCACTAGCTTCTTTTATTTCATGAATCATTTTGATCAATTGAGTAATCTGGGATTCATTGCAAGGGGCAGGGGTTTGAATTGGGCTAGGTCGATCAAGATAGTCAACCATATTATCAATGATTTGATCTGCTAGGGAGTGTGGCTGTTTCGTCCCCACCTAAGGCTGAGGGGCGTATCAACGTCCTGACACATAGGGATGCCAGAGCTTCGGGATCAGTGGTGGCAGGTATGGTTTCAGTTTCCGGCAGACTCGTTTTCACGCTTTTCGATTCCGACGCTACGCACTTGTTTGTCACTGCCAGTTTCACGGTTAGTTTGAGGCAGGACTGTATACTGTTAGAGGATCTGTTCATGATTAGAGGTCCGAGTGGTCAGCTGTTTGTAGCTGAGGAGGTATACACGGGTTGCGAGGTCAGTGTTGAGGGACAGGCTTCCCGCTAACCTGATTATGATACAGATGGAGGACTTTGGCGTAATTCTGGGGATGGACTGGCTGTCCGCTTACCACGCCTTGGTGGATTGCTTTGAAAGAAAGATCGTCTTATCCATACCGGAGTTGCCTTCTTTCGAGTTCCACGGGCAGCCAGTGGATGGAGGCTTCAGGTGTATTTCTGCACTTCGGGCGGCGAGACTTTTGAGCCAGGGGTGTGAGGGCTTCCTAGCTTGTGTGGTGGCAGAGTCCAACCCTGTGGCAGACTTCCAGAGTATCCCGGTGGTCAAAGAGTACCCCAACGTGTTTCCGAACAAGTTGCCAGGATTACCGCCCGAGCGTGAGATCGAGTTTGAGATCTCGTTGGTACCAGGGAACAGCCCCATCTCCACAGCACCATACAGGATGGCACCACTTGAGCTGCGAGAGCTCAAGTCTCAGTTGTAGGATCTTTTGGAGAAGGGCTTTGTGAGGCCCAGCACGTCTCCCTGGGGAGCCCCAGTATTGTTTGTAAAGAAGAAAGATGGTACCCTACGCCTTTGTGTGGACTACCGACAGCTGAATAGGGTCACCATCAAGAACAGGTATCTGCTGCCGAGGATTGATGACTTGTTTGACTAGCTGTGAGGTGCCACAGTATTCTCCAAGATCGACTTGAGGTCTGGATACCACCAGTTTAGGATCAAGGAGGCAGACGCCTCCAAGACAGCTTTCCGCACCTGGTACGGATACTACGAGTTTCTGGTCATGCCGTTTGGGCTGACCAATGCCCCCGCTGCCTTCATGGACTTGATGAACCGGGTGTTTAGACCATACTTAGACCAGTTCGTGGTGGTATCCATTGATGATGCGCTCATCTATTCTCGAGATCAGACGCAACACGGACAGCACTTGCGGATGGTTTTGGACACACTGAGACAGCATAGGCTATACGCGAAATACAGCAAGTGCGAGTTCTGGTTGAGGGAGGTGACCTTCTTAGGTCATGTGATATCTGGGGATGGCTTGGCTGTGGATCCAGCCAAGGTCGAGGCAGTGCTCAGGTGGGAGAGACAACGTACGGTTACTGAGATTCGCAGTTTCTTGGGACTGGTAGGCTACTACAGGCCGTTTATCAGGGGCTTTTCACAGATTGCACATCCTATGACACAGTTGACTTGGAAGGACGTGCCCTTTACTTGGACAGACGCCTGTGAGGCGTGTTTTCAGGAGCTGAAGGAGAGGCTGATTTCAGCTCCCGTACTCACCATCCCAGATAGTAGTGGCGGGTTCGTTGTGTACACGGACGCCTTTTTGCAGGGGTTAGGGGGTGTGCTCATGCAGAGGGGTCACGTTGTCGCTTACGCCTCGCAGCAACTGAAGCCCCATGAGCATAGCTACCCTACCCACGACCTGGAGCTGGCAGCTGTCGTCTTCACATATCACTACTTGTACGGTGAGACCTTCAAGATTTTCACAGATCACAAGAGCCTCAGATACCTGTTTGATCAGAATGAGCTCAACATGTGATAGAGATGTTGGTTGCAGCTCCTGAAGGGCTATGACTGCATCATTTCCTACCACCCGGGAAAGGCCAACGTGGTGGCTGACGCCTTGAGCCGGAAGGCGCCCGCACACTTAGCCAGTTTACAAGTGCAGAGTTGGAGCCTCTTGGAGGAGATGGGCAGTTGGCGACCCCTAGAGTTACGGGGGCACAGTGGGGCAATGACTGTGACGCGACAGACGAGGCCAGAGCTGATAGATCGCATCATCACAAGGAAGATGGCCGACCCGTACTTGCAGTCCTTACGTGATCGAGTACTGTCAGGAGACCCTGGAGACTTTTTTACAGACCAAGTGCTGCGCATGAGAGGACGTTTGTGCGTTCCCAGAGATGGGGAGCTATTGAGAGAGCTCCTGACTGAGGCACATGGTTCCAGATTCACCATACATCCCGGAAACACGAAGATGTACCATGACTTGACACGTGACTTTTGGTGTAGGGGAATGAAGCAGGATGTGGGTGAATTCGTGCAGCAGTGTTTAGTGTGCCAGCAGGTGAAAGTCGAGCATCAGAGGCCTGCAGGGCCACTACAGCCACTTCCAGTGCCAGAGTGGAAGTGGGAGAGCATCACCATGGACTTGGTGATGGGCTTACCTGTTACCTAGCGAGGACACGGCGCAGTCTGGGTAGTCGTTGACAAATTGACGAAGACAGTGCGTTTCTTGCCGATCTGAGTCACCTTGGGACCAACACAGTTGGCAGAGAGGTATATCCGCAACGTGGTACGACTACAAGGAGTTCCACGAAAGATCGTATCCGATCGGGATACCTGCTTTACGTCCCAGTTTTGGGTTGAGTTTCAGCAGGCCCTGGGGACGCGGTTGAGGTTCAGTATAGCATACCACCCCCAGATGGACAGATAGTCTGAGCGCACGATACAGATACTTGAGGACCTTTTGCATGCTTGTGTACTAGACTGGAGGGGTTCTTGGGAGGAGCACTTGCCCCTGGCGGTGTTTGCATATAATAACAGTTATCACTCGAGCATCGGCATGGCACCCTACGAGGCTCTGTACGGACGGAGGTGTATGGCACCCTTGAGTTGAGTTGAGGTGGGGGCCAAGTGGGAGGTTGGTCCGAGGCTAATCCGGTAGAGTCAGGAGGTAGTTGAGCAGATTCACAGGTGACTCCGCACTGTCAGGAGCAGGTAGAAGAGCTATGCAGATTGGAAATGCAGAGAGGTGCAATTTGGGGTTGGGGACCACGTCTTCCTTCGCGTTTCGCCCATGAAGGGCCTGCAGCGGTTTGGGGTGAGAGGGAGGCTCGCACCAAGGTTCGTGGGACCTTTTGAGGTCCTGGAGCGGGTTGGACCTGTTGCTTACAGGCTTACCCTTCCTCCCCAGCTTTCTGGTGTGCACGACGTGTTCCACGTGTCCAACCTCAGGAAGTACGTCGCCGATCCCAGTCACGTCCTGAGTCATGAGAGCGTCGAGGTGGGTGACGACCTAACCTACCCCGATCGGTCAGTGGAGATTCTCGATAGAGCCGTCCGCAGTTTGAGACGGAAGCAAGTACCCCTGGTGAAGGTTTTGTGGAGGAGCCAGCGGTACGAGGAGGATACCTGGGAGCCTGAGGCAGTGATGCGGGAGCGGTACTCGGAGCTTTTTGCGGGTACGTCATTTCGGACCGGCTTCGGTCCTCTTTGAGTTTGTTATGCATATATCGTTCTTTTCCGCACCCTAGTTATCGTAAGTTTTGGGAACGAAACTTCCTTTGAGTTTGTTATATTGTCATGACCCTAGCATCAAATGTCGTTTAAGACGTTTGGGAGTTGTTCCAGACGTCTGGAAGCCTTCCTAGACGTCTGGAATTTAATTTTTTTCGGCGTATGGTTTTGTGTCTGCGCGCATGCGCATGCAAACTGAACCGCCGCCCTCCTTTCTTCTCTTTCTTCCTCCCTGCAGGCGCAGCCATCTTTCTCTCTCTCTCCCCATGGTAGCCTTCAAATACTCCCCCTCTCCTCTCCCTCACCCTCACTCCACTGCCTTCGTCTTCTTCTTCTTCTTCTTATTAGCGAGAGAGCGAGCGGGAGAGGGCAGCAGCAGCAGCTGCTGTGAGTGCGTGGGGAGGAGGGGTTGCTGTGAGAGGGAGAGAGCTAGATCGTGAGGGTGCGAGCTCGCCGGAGCAGCCAGGGCCGGCCGGCCGGCGAAGCAGCTCAGGCAGCAGGCGAGCGCGGCACGACCGTGCGCAGCAGGCGGAGGGCGAGGAGGTCCTGATTCTGGGAATATTTCCCAGAATCAGACGTCTGGACATACGTCCAGACGACGCAGGAGACGTTTGAAGGAAGGTCCAGACGTTTGAAAGGTACGATATTTTTCCTTCCCTTCTTCTTTCGCATGTACGGCCATGCAGCCGTTCCGCCGAAGGGTTCTACTTCATTCCGTGTTGAGGACGGTCGCATATGTGTGCAGGTCTCGTTCGGGAAGGCGCAAGGGCACACCCTCCCACACAGAGCGGACGTTTGGGCACAACACCAGACGACGAAGAGGGCCTCCAGACGTCCGGAGTGATAGTCGGACATCTGGAAACTAAGTCCAGACGATTCAGCGGGATTTTGGACGTCTGAAGGACCAGCAGGATCAAGGTATGACCTGAGCCATCGTTTAGGACGTTTAGAAGATGTTCCAGACGTCTGATTTTGGGCAGACTTGTCATTTTTGACCTATTTAGGGTCCGTTCGAAGTCCATTTTCTGCGTTCAAGTTTCGTTCTTCTCAGATTTAGCTCCTCTACTTGTTTACAGTATTTGTATCCTGTTCTGAGTAGCTCCTTATAATTGATCCTTATGTTAGGACCCCGTTCCGTTGCGGCACTGGGGGTTGCGGAGGCCCGCGGGTTTGCCGATCATGCCCCCAGTACTCCCGATTTTGCGGGTAGAGTGGCTCCCTTTAATTGGTTATCAAAAATTATGCACTTGTGAAATAATTAATAGATTCTAGGGTGTTACATGAATCTTAGGACTGAAAAACTTGATTGAGCGATAGATCCTAGGGAATGGCATGAACCCTAGGATTGTTAAACTAGATTGAACGATAGATCCTAGGGAATGACATGAATCCTAGGGCTGGAAAACTAGATTGAATATATATATATATTGCAGTCTTGGAAAAGTAGAAAGGAAAACGATAGATCTTAGGGAATGGCTCTGCCCTATACTAGTTCCGTGCTGTGCTTTGGGGGGCACCCGTTAACGGAAACGACTGACCACGTGCAAGTGCGGGGTAGCTACCCGTGAGTTTATCGCGCGTGCCGTAGTTACTGTTACGTCTGTCAGTGACCTTGGGGTGGTTGACTGAGGGTAGGACCACCACGGGGGACTCTCCCAGCCAGACTGCAATCAAGATCGTTCCCACGAGGAACATTCGAGATCAAGAGAAAGATCTGAGGAATAACTCAATAATGGGTAAACGGAAAATAAAGAAAGAGATTAAAAATATAACAGCTATTGTCCACCTTACTGTTTTTCTTAGCTTTTGGTTGTCACTCTACTCAGGGTTTCGCTGACGTGTCACCTATGTCACCTTTTCAGGACCAGGTGTTGAGCAGCTAGAGCCGGCGGCTGCAGAGGGTGCTGGGCCTAGTAGAGCCCAGTAGTGTTACTTGTGTAGTACCCACTGTACTCTTTTATTGTAAGCATCATGTTTATGTACCTGTTTATTTCTTTACTATTGTGGTGGTGTATAATGTAGTAGTTCTTTTCTTTACTACTGTATTTTGTTACTATTAGTTATATACATGGTGAATGTGGTTTATTTTACTGCTCTTTTGGTTACTTTCTCATTGGACGACTGGGTTTTGGGATCAGTCGAGTCGGTCCGATTCTCGTGTCTTGTAGAGATTCGGGAATCGGGTCGTAACAGTGGCTGTGGAGTGGGGAGAATGAGAGAGAAGTGGGGTTTATAAAGAGGTGCGTTTGGGTTTGGGTGGAGGAGAGAAGAGGGAAGGAGAGAGAAGAAGCATACTGTCTGCGCGTAGCCCGCACGCAGACGCGAGACTCGTACCCAAAAATTTTGATTTCCAGACATCTGGGAAGGTGTCCAGACGTCTGACCGACAGTACAGACATCTTAAAAGGCTCAGGACAGAACGTATCTTTACAAAAGACATGTCCAAATGTCTGAAAATGTATTTTGCCCGTTATATTCAGAAGGAAGATGGGTGCTTGAGTCTAACGGTTGTTTTAAGGTCGTTCAGGCAAAGTATTAGACGTCTGGATGAGGTTATGGACGTCCGATGGAAGGTTGCTTCGACTGATGTTTATGAAGTCAGAAACTAAAGCCAAGGCTATAGGTAATTAGACGTTTGAAACACTTGTCAGACATCTTAAAGTTGAAAATTAGACGTCTGACAGTTGTCATGGACATCTGATTTGAGTCTTAGTGTTAGGTTTTTGTTTCTAATTTATCCTAAGTGTAGAGAGCCTAAGTTAGCTATTTATAAGTTATGTTTGGGGGCTCTTTACAACATCTCTAGACTCAAATGAAATAAAGATTACAACCTTTGAAAGTTTACGTAACCTATGACAATACTAATGTTATATAGTCTTCACGCTTTTAATCCTCCAACTTGGAAAACTCCATGAAACCTGCAATTGTGTTATTACAGAGAAAAATATGCTACGCTTATGTTTTATTTCATTTTCTTCATTTTGTAAAATCATCAAAATATTATATATGAGAGGTTGAACTAACAATAGGAAGTCAGAATGAAGGTTTTGATGTCATGTGCAAATGTTTTCAACAGATTTCCAATTTACTGAGAGTGAATTTCCTTGGATTGGATGCTTTGATTTGGGAAAATTCAGTAGTAGCAATTGCTATCTGATTAATCTGATCTTGAGCTTATCTTTGTGGAGTGAATCTTTGATTTCGAGGGTTTTGTGGGATAGGTGGTTTTTGAGATGAGCAACATTCAATTTGGTTTTCCAGATCCTTTGTGACACCATGGATGCTCAAATCAGGCTCTGATTGCTTGACACTACTCCTGTTCAGCACCTAGGTGAACCAGCTACTGAAGTGGTTGCAGTAGTGGTTGTAGGCCATCTGATCAATTGTGTCATTAACTGATCTGAGTTGAATTAGACAGCAAAAATAGCTACAGCAACTGCTGTTATTGTAATCTTGCATCTGCCACTGATATGGCTGGTTTTGAGTTGGGAATTTGGATTTATTTTGGATTATAGAAGCTGACATGTGGTGTATATTATTAGAATATATTTAAAAGCATTCATGTACATGCATTTGATTTAAATTTTGTTTGGAATGTCTTGTAAATCATGTTCTCATTCTTTGTCAATTAAAATTCAAATGGATAATTTTCCAAATGTGAATTTAATACAAATCATGATGAAATTCATGTTTAAAAGTTTGAATATCTTCCTTTATGTTGTGCTGAAGGTCTGTGCATGCTTTAACCGAACATTAAACCATTAGAATAGAATTTTAGGCCTTAGGTTTCCCTTTCCAACACTATTTATGGCTTAGAATTGAGTTTGCATTGTTTAGAAATAAAAATATTTAAAAAATTACAATAAAATAAAATAAACCTATCTTGAGTAAGATCAAGTATTTCCTTAGGTGTGTGTCAAATTTCAAGGTATTCTAAAGTCCCAACTTGGTATAACATACCACTCAACGATTCAGTCTACCTTGAAATTTAATAAAGAACAAAAACTTGAAAAATATCAAAAACAACTCTCTCCCTCTCATTTCATTCTTACTCTCTCATCCCTTACCTCCCCTAAACTTATAAAAATCCTAAAAATAAGAAAAACCCCAAAAATAACCAAAAATACCCTATATACTATGTATATAATTGGATATATAAATTAAACTTAAGCTATATGTATGTTATGTATATAATATGTAAATATAACTTATATTCGTATTCTATATATTAATTTAAATATTTATGATGATTTATCGCATATATAACACTATTGTATTATTATATATTAATTTATATTCACCTAAATATATAATAATCGAAGTAATTATATAAACCTATCTATATGCACATATTTATAACTCATACTGTACATAGGTATTTATATATGTATTATGTATTATACAGTACCTGTAATTTAATTTAATTAAGTATTTACAGTGAGTAATTAAGTTATTAGATTAATTAAGTAATTTATTAACTTAAAATAAAATAAATTAGTAATTTAAGTTAATACTGAGATAATTTATAATGTATACTTGTATTATATTATATTAAGTATTTTTAATGTACTTATATCTTATTTATATTGTATTATAGTATTTATAAATTATTTATATGTAAAACTAACTTAAACCAATATTTAATTGTATATAAATTAAAAGAAAGTTTATAAAATATAATAAAAATGTATAATAAATAATTTATTATGTATATAAACATTGTATAAAGTCAAGTGTATAATTAATTAACTAATTCATACTTTAATTAAGTAATTAACATGTATAAATTGTAAATTTTACCTAATTTTGTTATATATTTAAATAACTTATTTATGTAAATTAATTACCTAATTATGTAGCCCTATATAAGAGCTTTACAATGATATAATTTAATTTGAATTTGGACCCTCAAATCGAAGGTTAAACACAGCAAATCTGTGTGTTGCTTAATGTAGCAGTAGCACCTATTGCCATTGGAGAAGGTCCTACATCGTGTGCGTACAAGCGCACGACGTGGCATATAAGGAATTCGTGTCAGTGGCTTCTCAGTCGTTAGGTGTTGGGCACCAAAGAAACACATGAGCATACAGGTCTTGGTCTCGAGATGCGTGCCATGTGTTAGTTCAACCACTCGTATATAATATTTTGATGATTTTACAAAATGAAGAAAATGAAATAAAAAATAAAGCGTAGCATATTATTTTCTCTCTGTAATAACATATTTGCAGGATTTCAAAAAGCTTTCCAAGACGGGAGATTAAAAGCGTAAAGACGTGTAGCATAAGTATTAGGTCTTAGGCTTTTTCATGTAAACTTTCAAAGGTTGTAATTTTCATTTTATTTGAGTCTAGAAATATTGTAAAGAGCCCCCGAACAAAACCTATAAATAGCTAACTTAGGCTCTCTACACGTAGGATAAATAAGAAACAAAAACCAAACACTTATACTTTTATCAGACGTCCATAACAGTAGTCAGACGTCTGATTTTCCACTTTAAGACGTCTGACAAGTGTATCAGACGTCTAATTTCAAAGATTTCTGCCTTTATTTGTCTCCTCATAAACATCAGTCGAAGGACTTCACTTTCAGACGTCAATAATCTTTAACAGACGTCTGATTGTTTACCTAGACGTCCTCATACTAACCGTTAGACTTCGTCTATGAAAAACAATTTCCAGACGTCTTGACACACTTCCAGACGTCTGCATTTGAACCGTTGGCTATGATTTTCTGTGCGTATCTCTTTACAGCCACAAAATCTTTTGGCAGAAGAAGTAGGGAACAATATTTAGGTTTCCAGACGTCTGGTAATGTTCTCAGACGTCCATAACAACGTCTGATCCTCTATACCTAGAACCCTGTTTAGATCTGATGACAACAGGAACGAATCCTCCATTCATTAGACGTCCAATGAAATAATCAGATGTCTTATGAGATAATATCAGACGTCCTTCTTTTGATCCAATAGAGTCTGTTGAGATGTCCTGCAATATTAGACGACCATAGGTAAAATCAGACGTCCTGTAAGACGTCTGATCCTATAATTAGACGTCTGATGTTGCTGTCAGACTCATCATTGCCCTGATTTTGTGTGGATTTCGTCCTAAACTCTTGGGATTTGTTTCCAACGGCTAGAAGAGCTCTCCCAAGTGTTCTTGAAGGTTCCAAACTTGCCTATAAATAGACTACAACTCCTCTTAGGCAATACACACCTCTTGAGATACAAATCCATTAGAAAAATCTCTTGCTCACTACTTTAAGCTCCATTTTGCCCTTGTGCTGTGCTAATACTCTGATCAAAGGGTAAATCCATACTCCCGGCTCACTCCGTTCTGCAAGTCATCAGGGAGTTCTTTTCATGCTTAGTAGATAAGAAAGCAACTAAATTATTGGGGTGCTCTATAGGTGTTATTTTACTTCATAATTTCTGTACTTTGGGTATCCGGTCTGTAGGGTCCCCGTCTCTTCATTTTGAAGGGAGAAACCTCCGTTTAGGGATCGGAGGTGGAATTTGTAATTGAGGTACACTACCCTCGTTTAAGTAGTGTGGTTAGTGGATTGATCACCTTGTGATCGAAAATCCTAAGTCAAGAGATTGGCTTAGGTGGTGGTTTTCACCCATCTTGGGTTTCCACCTAAAAATAATTGGGTACATTGTGTGATTGAATCTTTTTTATTACAATATTCTATAATTTCACTATTCACCCCCCTCTAGTGCAATTTCACCATGTGCACCTGTGGGCATGCGTGTGCGCGTGAGCGTGCAAGTGTGTGCGGGCATGTGGGCCTGTTATTGGAGCTAAAATCGGATATAAACCCACAATTAATAAACTAGGGTGGCCCTAGTAAAGGTCTAGTCCCACCCCAATCGAGGTGTTGTGTATCCCTCGAAAAGGCTGCCCACCCATTAAAACAAAACTAATTTTCGGGTTGAGGTGTGGTTGAACCGGTCCGATCTGAAAGTGTTGAAGGCGCTAAAATGACTAAATGTTGAAGTAAAAAGAGGAAGAAAGGAGAAGCTGTTGAGCGGTTAAGTGTGGTAGTGTGAGCGCCTGTGCTGTGCGTGCGTATGTGTATATGTATGTATAAAAATGTATATGTATAGAATATATATATTATAAGTATGTAAATGAATAAGTATATGAATGTATAGTTTATATATAGTATGTATATATATATATATATGTATATAGTAATGGTATAAGTAATGTAAAGAGATTATTTGAGCTTTTATATGTATAAAAATAACTAAGAGCTTTAGTGATAGATATATAGGTCACTGTACATTTGTATATACGTTAGTGTAAGTAGCAATTTTTACCTTAGATTATGTAAATATGTTACTAAGGCTTTAATAATGTATATATATGTCACTGTATATATATATGTTAGTATAGACAACTATTTTGCGTTAAGTTTTGTATATAATTTTAGTAAGACTTTAGCAACATTTATATATATTACTGTATATATAATATATGTTACTATAGATATGATATGTTAATATAATCTAGTATAGTAGATATTATTAACTATTTTTTGTACCTATATTTAAGTATTCTTTGTATTAGCTATATATAACAACATAGAGTAGTTTTAGCTAGTTTTTTATACTTGTTTGTATGTATATATTTCAGGCATTGTGATGCGTATTATGTGAGTCTTTTGTGAATAATTAACTCATTCTTTTATTATTTGATTCATTCACTCATTTTATAAATAAAAATAATATTTTTGGAATAAAAGAACATCTTTGGACTTAGAGAGTGATGTACATGAAGATTCCTACTTGGAGGGGGTGAGATCAGCGTGACGTAAAATAATGCGAAATTATAAATCGAGCAATCTCACAAAATATACAATCACACAAAGTACACAATGATTTTTAGGTGGAAACCTAACCTGGGTGAAAACCACCACCTAACCCTCTCGAGTTAGAATTTTCTGATCAACCAAGTTGATCAAATCCACTAACGTATTACTTAAACGAGGGTAGTACAACCTCAATTACAACCACACTACTTTATACGAGGGTAGCGTACCTCAAATCCCTTCTCTTCACGAGAAGGATTTTGTCTCACGTAAGAGACGGGAATTCGCAAAGCGAATACCCAACCAAATAACTAAGAAAAGTACAACAATAATCCTATAGAGCCAACAAAGTAATTCTTAAACTAAGTTTCTATAGGAGTTAGGATGCTTCCTTTTGCAAGAAGTGCGTCGATGACGCGGATGAGTGAACTACGCGATGGCGCAATGGTGATCTCATGAACTACGGTGGGAGAGCGGGTGCGCAACAGGAATCAAGCTCTCTAGGTGTAGAACAAGGCTTGGAGAGTAAGAGCTTTCTTCTATTTGATCTTCTTCTTCTTTTTGACACAAAAGAGTGGAAAGTATGTTGCTTGAGTGTGTCTTGGTGTGCATTTGAGTGGCAAGGGTTCTACTCTATTTATAGAGGCCCTAGGAAGGCTTTGGAAGGCTTTAGAAGGCTTTCATAGTTGTTGAGTGCAAGGTCCAAGAAAATCAGGTCGAAATCAGGATTAATCATTACACTGACAAGGTTATCAGACGTCTGATCCTGGCATCGGACATCTGGAAAACCAGTTTAAGACGTCTGGGAACAAAGTCAGACGTCTGATTTTAGGCGGGTTTCCTTCCTGACTTGAATCAGATCTAAACATGGTTTTAGTGCATTGTCATCAGACGACATACAGGATGTCTGGAATGATGTCTGGGCGTCTGGAAACCTACTTTTCTGCGGAAATGGATTCCCAAGAGAGTGCAATGGCTATAAAATCTCTGAGAAGAGATTTTGGGTCAACTGAGGCAAAATGGTCATGTATCAAACGTTTGGGGTCCTCTACGGACGTCTGATACGAGACTAACGGTCATATCCTTCATTGTTTGGTAAGGCAGCCAACGGTCCACTAATTGGACGTCTGGCAAAATCATCAGACGTCTTCGAAGACGTCTTCGAAGACGTCTGGACTAAGGTTTGGACGTCTAATTTCATCAGACAGAGCTAACTAAGTCTAGCCTAAATATAATCGGACGTCTGATTCAACTGTCAGACGCCTTAAAAGTATTTATCAGACATCTGATTTTTAGATTAGACTTCTGAAAAGGCTGTTTGAACCTAGTTTAGTTTTTCTAAGTTCTCTACAGAAAACCTAAGTATCCTAGGGTTGTGCAAGTGTTCTTAGGACTACTGTTAGGGTTCTTTGAGGCTCTTTAACATGAATCTAAGTAACAAAATAAAGAGCAACAAAAGAAACAAAAAATACATAGAGTACAAGAAAAGAAAGTCTATCATATTCTTCATCTCCTTCTTTCTTCAAGCCATCGCTCCTCGCGAAACTCCTCTGTTCTCCGTCAAGCTCCTCCAATCCGTCCTAGATGCGAGCTTGAACTCCGTCTAACCACGTCTCCATTTGCAATTAACCTGAAATCTAAAACTTCAAGTATAATTGTCAAATGACACGTGTTTTGTTATCATCAAAATAAACGATCGTGGTGCTCTAGCACCAACAATACATCAATAATTGCCTCCCAGCAGTAAAAATAATAAATAAATAAAATTGATGCGACATTGGTTTGCATTTTGTGACATCTTTACTACAACAACAACCCTAAACACCATTTTTATTGCAAATCGAAAGTCGAGGACCACACCTAGGAAGGAGATCAAGCTATCAAATAAATTTGCAACGGGAAACTATATCATTTTCATTAGTTGGCTTCTTTCCATAGTTGTGAACAATGGTTTGATAAGTTGATTTTATAGGGAAGTCACTCATATAATGCACTAACCATTTTTGGTGGTCCTGTTGCCCCCAGTGAATGAGAATATTTTCAATGAGCGAAGCAATAGAAGGGGGGAATAATTCCATAAGTGTATCAACTTTCCAACAGTGAACCTCTGATTGCACAACAATCATATGTCCTAAATCACCTAAGTTGGCGTAGAAACCCATCTACAATATATATATTGCATTCATATCATGTATAGCATGCATTACATTTTTTCCTATATACCTGTACATAAAATAATGTTTGGAACATAGTATTATTTGGTACTTTAATCTTCTAATGCAGGTGAATAAGGAAGGTAAGCATGGATGCAGATGTAGAATAATACAACAGAGAGGACTTATGAAGTCTAGACAAAAGAATAAAGTTCAAGAAAATGAGAAGAAAAGAAAAGGAAAGCAAAAGAGAAGGGGAGAGAGGAGGAAAAATCACAAACCCATGATCCATGTCCTATAACCCATCCTAGGCCCTATTCCCATATCCCTAAGCCTAATTACCCTTCTTTCCACCACAATTAACCTATCCCTAGTTCAATTGCCCATTACCACCCTTACTTGACCTAAGAGGTTCCAATTAGGTCTAGTGACTAGCCAATTAGACTTGATTTGGACTCAATTTGGTTGGAACCACCCAATTAAACCCACCCAAACCCAATTAGGCTCCTCCTTAACTTAGTCCACCACTTAAACCTAAAGTGTACCCTCCTTAACCTAGTCCTAAGTAACACCTAAGGTACAACTTAGCGTAACCCACTTCTATAAAAAGCCAGTAACACCTACCAACTCAAGCTTGCCCTTCCTTACTTTTCTTCTCTCATCATCTTCTTCTTCTACCCTCACCACTACCCGTCCCCTCCACCTTCAAAGGCCGACCACCCTTCTCCTCGGTGACTGGCCGCCACCACCACCATCACCACCAAGGACACTGGCCTCCTCCCCTCCAATAAAGGACTATGGACCCCTCCCTCCTCTCCTCCTCTCTCTTCTCCATCCTCTCCCTCTCTCTCTTGGGCATGTGCCCTCTCTACTCCATTGGTGGCACACCAAGACGTTCTCCCATAGGCCCTTGGCTTGTTCATCTTCTTGGTAGGGTGTGTAGTCAATCCTTATGATCATCAACTAGCCCTCCCTATCACACAAAGCCGACAGCTCTCCGCAAGCACCCCACATAGTGGATTTCATTTTTATTGCTAGTTATTTTTATGTTGTTATAATTGCTAATCTCACTATTATGAATATTTTTTGTTATGCAATATTTTGATTATATCATTTTGATGATTGGTTGATTCAATATATGTAATATATTTTGATTATATCATTTTGATATCTTTTTTATTATTCTAGTTACTTTTTGTTTTCTTCTTCTCCATCTTTCTTATTTTTGTTTGGTTTTCACGCCACCTTCTTATTCTCCCTTGTTAGCTGTTTTGCCCTTAGATCCATCTCCTTCACATGCATATTCTCTAGAAACCCTAGGTCATCTTTTAGTTAGGTTTATCCAATAGTGAAAAATCATTTCGCAAAAGTTTTTCCGTATTCAATTAGTTGATTGGTTTCGCAAATAGAAAAAAAAAAATATAAAAAGCAAAAAAATATATGGCTAGCCAACCTCAGGCATCAATCTCCTCGTGGGTGTTGATGCATGAACTTGTTATCTTCCAATAAATCATTTCGTGTAGGGTTACGACTATTCAAAAAACACAAAAAAAGGATAAAAATATTAAAAGAAGTGCAAAAGAGGGATCAAACGTGATGGATTTCAAAGCGATATTAACCTAATCAATAAATCAATACATTGCCTCCTTGTGAACTTACACAACTAAAACTCCAACTATCTGTAAAGAGAAATTTATTCAAGAATTTCACTAATCAAAAAAGTAATTCGCAATTAGGTGTACAACGATGAGATTTTACAACTTAAAAATTGCCAAAAGAGGGTCCTTTTCATGGTGCTATTTTATGTTATTTTCATGCATGAGGTCATGCAAGAAATTATGCCTGACGGGTGGGTAGTGTAATTGCTGAGTTGATTTTTTCTAATATCTAGAAATCTTTGTAATTCATTCGTTGAGAAAATTTTGGTTGAAAAAAAAATCTATTTTGAAAAAAATGAAAAAAAATTAAAAGCTTTTTGCCTCTATAAATTACATGTTTGCATGTCTCCAATTAAGTTAAGTAGGAAGACTAAGTGCTTAAAATTAACCAAACCTAGAGGATAGTAAAGAAATTTAGATCATAATGCTCAACATGGTATAGTTAGCTCAATTAATAGAAGAAGCTCCGTTAGATTTTGGTCTGGTCTTATTCTCGATGACCAGTTAAAACCAACGGTTAAGAAGTCCACACCCTCCATTGGGAGAAAAACATAAAAAAAAAAGAAAATCCAAAAGAGAAAAGCATAAAAAAGGTACAAAAAGAGAGACCGAACACAACGGATTTCAAAGCCATATTAACCTAATTAACGAATCAACGCAGTGTCTCCCTATGGATGAGATTTTAGAACTTAAAAATCGTCGAAAGCAGGTCCTTTTCACCCTCCCAGTTAATGAGATCCATCACCGTGAAGGGGTGGGGGGAAGTGGCACTCTGAGGGATAAGAGATCCATCAAAATCTCAAACCCATTTGTCCCTCCAAATATTAATATTGTGGCCATTGCTTATCAGCCAAGACATGCCAGGGAATATAAGACCTTGAACAGAATGAGGGGCTTTGATAAAAGGTGAGTCAATTGATTTTTGCTAGTAATCCCAATAAGAAGCATTTGGGAGTTATTTATCTTTTAACTGAGATTGCCATAATCCATCCTCCTGCCTAAGAAGTTTCCATGCCATCTTCATGAGAAAAGCAAGATCAGTACGCTCTGAGTCTTTGAATCCTAGCAGGGAGGCAGATAGCACCATCTTAAAAAACCCACAAAAAATCTCTTTCCATTGTATCAATCATCATGCATAGATTCCTGGGGAAAAGGTGTGTCACATTCAGTAGAGACTAATTTCTGACCCTTCACATCTATCATGGGATTTTCTGTATAGGTTTCGGATTTTTTCATGGACTTCATATGGAATTCATGTAAAATGATTTTCTTGTCGGCTTCATTAACCATGCCCGAAATATAATCTAGATTTAAGGAAGTTGACCTGCTAACCTGAGCAAACTGATAGTGTCAAAGGATGAATTTCAATTCCAGAGTTTCAGCAATAGGAGCTGATGTAAATAAAATAGTATCAACTGCGAACATAAGATGTGCGATTGGCTGAGCATTGTTGGCGATCTTGAAACTTGAAAATTTTTTACTGTGCAGAGAAGCAAAAGAGATTAACAATTACTTCAAAAGATGCAGATGAAATGCACTCCACGGGAATGTGTGCAGTTTAGCCACCGATAGAAGAATCAAATCACCATCAAAGAGCCAGGGGACTCTGTTCGGAACCCATCTCATATCCGATTCATCATTGAAGGTAGCAAGGCAGCGGCCTTCACCAACTTCTAGCACCATCGGGGTGGAGGAAACCGACCAGGCTCCACGAAAAATTAACTTCTGAGATAGCTCGTGGCACTCAAAAATAGGTTTCTTCTCCATTTGTTATGATTCACCAAGTCCTTGAGTGCCAACTTAGACTGCCACAGTAGCTACTTCTTTCTTGAGCAGATCCTGGATGCCTTGAAGGATCTTAGCTTCCATGTTTTCCATGGGAACGCGGTAGGATCCGTTATGCAATAGTGACAGAAGAGGGGATGCAAACGTTGCAAGTGGTAGACATAAGGTTGCCACACAGATTTGGTTGGTGAGGGTAGTGAATGCTGAAATGGGGTGTAGTGAATGCAGTCATATATGTTGGGAGGTATGGAGGAATGAATGGAGAAGAGAGAAGAGAAGCATCGTTAGGCAACAAAACTAAATCACCACCATAGCGGTGGGAAGGAATGCTCCACTCAGAGCGGGGACTCACAGCATGGCCTCTCCACCGGCTTAAGGAAACAAACATGGTTAAGTGATTGAAAGGAGAGGATGGGTTGGGGAGACTGGAAATAAGCAAAAGACTTTTTCAGCGGACACTTCGTTAATTGGTGGATATAAGATAGTATGCTGATACAAAAAAATGTAAAGTTGGCATGCTTTGGAATGTAAGGTGGCGCAAATCACAATGTAGCGCAGAAGTCAACTAAAATCATTTTACATTTGATTTTGCATTGGTTCCTCGGTAAAATATGGGTATAGGTATAAAAATACAAAAGTTAATGTGTTTTGCAATGTAAGTAGATGGGATAATGAAAAAGTAAATTGAGAAGTAAAGATCACGTCACGTGTCTCCTTTTCATGTAAAAAAAGTAATGCAAAATAATGTCATATGATGGTATTCACTACTTGCAGACTAACAACGGAATCATTTTCCAAAGATGCAAAACTATCAAATCATTTTTAGAATCATTTTATATCGATGTAAAACTATTCAAAAATAATTTTACTCTAACGAAGAAAGAGATTTCATCGGTATAAAATAATTTTAGATCATTTATTTTGATTCAAAGTGATGATAACTTTTTTAACGAGGGGGGAGCCATTCCATCACAAAACTTATATTTTTTTTTATATTTTACATTAAATATAAGTTCTAATATGAAAACTACATCACAAAATACATCAGTTACGTATTTTTATATATTTTGACGGAAAACATTCCTTTAAAATGGTCTAAGCTTTTGAATGTTTACGGACCTATAACGGCTTAAAAATTGCATAAATTTGCCGATCAATCAAATTTTCCTACCAGATTGATTTGTTTATTAAAAATAAGACAAAACTACAACTAGTATGATAAGATTTTTGATACCCCTATAATGCAAGTAATGGTGTGATATTTAATCTATTCATACGTTAGAAATTACAGAGTACCAGAGCATTCTACTTGGTGGTGCATTTGAAATATATGTAAAGGAGAGGGTCATATATGGAGAATATAATGTGCAAATTTTCACTTCTTATGAAGACGTACAATTGTGTGATAAAAAAATAGGAATTTCAATACCTGTGATAGACCGTTTCTTGTTTAAAAAGCCTGAAATATAGACCTTTGGAAAAAAAAGGTTGATTCCTGTTCATAAATCCCTCGATGCAACGTCGAGTTGTCGACCCTTCTCCACGAGAGCACCAAGATTTTCCACTTTGTTCTCACCCACATGACAAGCATATTCTATATTTGTCCTGTTTTTTTCTTTTCTCCTTCGTACTCTTCCCTGTTAAATACCGTTAGTTTAAGGTGGAGGAAAAAAAAATAAATAAATAAATATATTTTATAATGTATAGATGAGGGTGATGATTTAAAATAGATATATTTTAATTTTTTATAAGTGAAAATTATTTTTTATTGATAAAAAATTAATTTATTTAGAAATAAAAAATCATATTAATATATTTTTATTTTTAACTTATTTTTTTTATTTTCAATCAATTAAAAATTATTTCTAACTAATATGTTTTATTATATTTGATTTTTAATTAATTAAAAATAAAAAACAATTCGTAAGCGCATGTTATAAAATAAGTTGTAACATAAGTTTATATATTTGTCCTTTAGGAAATAGGTTTATAACCCTTTTTCACATTTCTCATCTTTAATCGGAGATAGATAAGGTTATTACAACCTATTTATTTTACCTATGCTGAGACATAATGTATAATCGATGAAACTACAATTACCTCCTTTTATTTATTGAATAATATATCATCTTACACTGGCAAATTAATGGATTATCATCTCAATCTTATTTCTTGAGTTGATAGTTATCTCCCTCTATTTGGAAAAAAGTATGTTCAACCAGGATAAATTTTGTTGATTATCTCCTTGTCAAGTATCTCTCTTGTAATTTATTCTGTGACTTAAATTTCCTTCATCTATAAGGGGAAAATTATCCGATTTCAATCTTCCGTGGGCCGAGGGGATTGAAAACTTGGGTTTGCAAATAGTAAACAAGGGATATCTCTAATGGGTGTTATCTCCGGGTGGTGTTTATTAAAAGAGGAAATAAATTAGAGATCATCCATAAATTTGACAAGTTGGAAAATGGAACAAGATGGGAGATAAGTCATCCCCTTTTAAAGTTCAGGTTTGACTAAACTTAAATTATAGCACAAACATAGACTTAGACATCTCCAATCACAAAGGAGCGATATCTCCTCTTTTGACATGATACCCCCTAACATAAACAACCCTAGGGTTATCACACAAACAAAGTCAGGCTTGACCTAGAGAGGTCACATTGGTCCAATCAATTATTTACTCTCATTTGAGACCCAATCCACTATACACTCTCAAGACCCAACTTGGCTTGATTAGAGTAAGTTTGCAAGTTTCATGAATCTCTAACAAGTCCGAGGAGACACTAACAACGGATTCAATGAGTTTAGGCTGGCAAATCATGTTGCACAAGTTATCGACTACAGTCAGGGTGAATCTCAACAGCTTTAGTTGGTTCGGATCAAGTTCGTGTCCAATTTCCAGGCCAAGTTGAAGCCAGGTTAAACAGGCCTGGACTCTTCATTTGTTTAATCCAACATCTCCACGACCTCTAATCCCCGAGCGGATTAATTAAGGAGAATATAAATTAATCCATGACCATTCCAGTACTATTTATAAATATTATACCCACCTAACTAACTCCTCGAAACGGGCATAAGTCCCTCTCTCTCTCTTCCCCTCCCTCACCTCACATCTCCTTCCCTCTCTCGCTCCGTCTCTCTGATGGACCCCTCTTCCTCTCCAGCAGTAGGAGAGTCCTCGGCGGACAACGGCAGCCTGAGGGTCTTCTTCGACGACGACGACGACGAGTCGTACTTCGATCTCAACCTAAACACCACCACGTCCACCGACTTCTGTTTCACGCTCGCCCTCTCCCCTCTCCGCAACGATCACTGCACCTTGCAAGACATCTTCGCCGACGGTTTGTTCACCGCACCCCCGCACCATGCAGCAGCCCCAACAACAGTCCACGAGGAAGCTGACCGTCCACCGACCGACGTCAACGGCCCATCGTCGTTGCGTGGCGAGCGGGGGTCGGTTAGTAGCAGGAGCCACCACGACCACAGGGCCGCCGTGACAGCGCGTACGCTGCGGAGAAGGTGAGACGAAGTTTCATGGATAGAATTTCTTCTCCTTTTCGTGAGACGAAGTTTCGTAGTAGTAATATTTTTTGTTTCTTTTTTTCTAATGTGAGATATGCCCTCATTATTTATCTAGTTTTTACGATTAAATTCTACGGCCTAATTTATGATGTAGGTTAGTTAAGTTGCAATAAATATTAACTCATGTTTATGAATGGATGATAAGAAAAGAGATTAATTTATCATGTGAAAATAAGGTATTTACTTAAATTTGAAGGATAGGATAGAGAATAGTTTGATAAAAAATATTTTTTATTTTAAGATGGTAGATATATTAGTTGGAATAATTATTTTTTTAATTTATATTAATTTACTTTAAAAGAGGTATAACTTTGAAAAAAAATTTCGAGATAAAATAAGTCGTGAGAGTTATAAATGAGTGTTAATAAGTGGATTATCTCATCTCCTCGTAAACAAGTCAGGAAAGATTAGATTATCCTTCAAGATAAACAAATAATAACCCCTGAAATGTTGTTTTCCTCCCTGAACTATACTTAGCATGTCTGTACTACATTGAAAAGGTAAAATGCATTGATGACAAAAATTACGGGAGATGGAAAAGCAGACACTTCAAAATTATGGTTGACAACGTAGTTTGAACCGATTCGCTACCTTGCTATTTGCATGTATGTACAGCAACGTATTTTAAATAATTTTCAAGAGGAAGGTTTTATGCCATCAAACCAACTCTTATTATATATTTTAGTGCAAGATTTGGTTTCGTAATCAATCTGCTTGTGATTTATATCTCTAAAATAAAAGAAAACGTTCTCTCTGGAGTATTAGATAATGCCAAAAGCGTTTTTCTTGATTATTTGATAAATGCCCCTGGGAAAGGCTGGTTGACTTTGCAAACCACTTGCACACAGTGTTTGAGATGGTGAGGATCACACGAAGTGACGTATGGAACTTTAACTGATGGCAGTTTTAACAATTAAGTCCTTTGAATGTCAACATCCTTCTTAAATTGCTCCCTATAAGATATGGACTTCTTAAGAGGTGCCTGTAATTAACCTTAGGATTGGTTTAATGGTGTCCAGAGATGTAACGGCAACAATTAACATCTATGCATTTAGCCAGTAACGAGATCATTTGTTCTCTCACTATTCAACCAATCTATTCATAATCAAAAGGCACTTCATTTTCCTTGTAAACTCTTATAAATAATATAAAATTAGTGTTAATTTATAATTATATTTATTTGTAAAATAGTGTTAATATTAATTTATATTTATTTAAATTGATGTTAAGATATAATATTAATTTTTGTGATGTTTACTTGATAGTGATGTTAAAAATATGAAATATAAAAATTATTAGAGACATAAGTGGTATATAATTTTAATATAAATTTAATTAACATCTATTAAAATTGATGTTAATTAACAAATTTGTGTTGAAGTGGCTAAAGTTAGGTTAGCAAATAAAAGATTAAGTAGTTAAATAAATGGATATTAACTTTTTTTTTAATGATTAACCATAAAGTAAACTAGGTCTTAAATATGCACTTTCTTGTGTGCAATTGTATAGAGATAGATCCGATTTTCGTTCTTTCTCAGAAATTATTATCCTACGAATATCCACCTCAAAATTCTAATTCTTAATTTAGAGAAAAGCGATGAAAAAGGGGAAAAAAGCGCCGGGTTTTATTCTTATTTGACGTTGAAAGAGGGTGAAAGAATATACACCACGCATATGCACCCCAAGGACGCACCATTCATAGCGAGAACAACGTATTATCATGGATCACAAGAATTTATCGAAAAGAAGAAAGTACGTGGCCGACGTGCGTCGTATTCCGATTCAACGAAAGAAGGTATAAAAATACTTCCCCTCGTCGATGGCTAAAACCTGGTCAATGTTGATCCACATTTATTCTATTATTTATATTGAATTTATGTTAAAAATAAATATATATTTATGTTGGATTCAATGATCATGGTCCAGAATAATTGCTTGAAAGATTAGCTAACAAAAATCAAGTTAAATGAAATATTGTCTGCCCGACGATTCTAGAATGGACATCGTTGGAATGTTAAAGTGCAAAGACTATATAAAATGGTTATATAATAATCTTATATCGAGGTAAAGTAATTTTAAATAATTTTATTTTAATAAAAAATAATTAATGATAATTTTATATTGATATATCACATAAATATATTATAAGATATGTTAATTTTTATATTTTTTATATCTATGTTCAACTCTCATATTAGAGGTAAATTTTAATCAAGTATAGCAGAAAGAATACAATTAAAACAATGAACCTTGTTTGAGCCAATTTGTTGATCCTTCTCGCTTCTGAGTTATATATGATCGGCTCATCGAGTGTCGTGACAACGGTAATCTGCCGCTGATGTATAATTAGAGCGACTGTGACTTAGAACATCGTATTCTAATCTCTGCGAACTTCCATGCGTAATTAGAACGTTAGGACACGAAAAGTTGCTTCTAATTCCTTCAGAAGAAAGCAACGAATTCGATGGCACTAGCAAGAAATCTTGAGCCCTTCATCTGCCACTTTAAATTAGGGATGCTTTTGAAAATTATTCCAGAACTTGTCACCAGAGAGAGGACAGAAACAAAAAAAACAAAGAAAAGAAAGAAAGAAGCCCTTTCTACAACTTTTGGATTTTGCGATTGGACTTGTGATGGACTCTGGGATAGTTTGCACACAAGCCCTGAAAGAGTTGCACGTTTTACATGAGCCTCATCTTTATGACTAACTTTGTATCTTTCTTGCCCTCTCCTCCAACTTCCTTCCCACTGCAGTCCATCGAGAGCAGCAGCTACCACCGCGACCGTGGTTGTCAATTTCCTCATCAGGTTCCCCTCCGAGAAGATCCGCATGGCCTTCGTCACCTTCGCGAGATCCCTATCTCGATCCAAGTCCTCCTCCCTCCCACCGTGGCAGCAACAAAGCAAGCACGAGTCATCACCAGCATCACCAAACCAACCATCGAAGCGCCGGCCCCTCTACCGCACCCTCCTCGCATCCCTCCACATGCTCTTCTCAACCAAGGAGAGGAGCTCTCGTGGCAGCCGCGATAACGAGCCACGAATTGTGGACATCGGCAGTGACAACTCCAGCATCCTAAAAGCCATGGCGGAAGCCATGAGCATGAGGAGGAGTGGTGACGAGGGTGGAGGAGTACCTTACAGTTGGAACCAACCAAGCTCCGCACCATGCTCGTTGCAATCGTCGCCTCGGCACGGTTGGGGTGTTCACGCTGGGGAGGGGAAGCAAGTCAAGAACAAGGTGGTGGAGAGGGATGGTTGTGTTAAGTCCGCCATTGCTCACTGTAAAGGCGTGTATGATGATAAGAATTGAGTAACATTGTGATATGCTTTCCTTCTTAGATCGAGAATGTAAATAAGCATCGTGCATGGACGGATTTTTTTTATTTGCTTGTATGGTGGTTGTGGCATTGTTGATATATCTTTGCAAGGAGAGGGATTTGACGTCCTATTAAGTTTTCTTGGAAGTTCCCTTATGGAAAAGATTAGCTAATTTGGGTTAGTTTTATTGTAATAAGGGATAATCTCTATTTGTGTTTACTTGAGAACGATGTTAACTCCTGTTTGTATTTACTGAACAAAGGTGTTTACTTAGATATGGGAGTTAGAGTAAAGAGATAAAGTTGGAAAAGACACTTTTACTCTTGGAATGATTGATAGCTTAGTTGGTTTGTTTATATTAGAATAAAAGAGTATGTTGGTAAATATTTTATGCGAGAGGGCATGGGGGTAGAGAGGGTTGGGATAACACAGGTTGGTAAGGTAAAAAGAAATTGTGTTACATTCTATTGTAAACATAGGATAACTCCCAAAATTATGGGTTATCCCCCTCCGAAAATTAGGCTAGGTATCTTCCGGTGGTGAGGAACAAAGCCTATAATGATTTGCCCTACCATAAAACAGAGAGCCCGTAGGCCTTCTTCTGCAGATCCAAGAGCGACGTCATTCCCCTAAAGAGGAGGCGAACAGAGGCATGGGGGGCCGACTACATGCGCATGACGTGCAGTGAAAGGAATATCAAGTATGAGGTTGGTGGTATCGGATGGTTTTATTTTTAATCTTAGAAGAATGCATGAGGACTCGAGGAAATGATTATTGGGAAGTGTTGGTACTAGAGCATCACGATCATTTACTTTGATGATAACAAAACACGTGTCTTTTAACTTTTACATTTGAGTTCCAATTTTCAGGTCAAATTACAGATAGAGATAAGTGTTTAGATGGAAGTTCGAGCTAGCATCCATGGCGGATTGAAGGAGCTTGACAGAGGTGGAGGAGCTTCACAAGGAGCGAAAGCTTGAAGAAGGAAGGAGATGAAAAATATGATAGATTTCCTTTTCTTTGTACCATGTATTTTTGTTTCTTTTGTTACTCTTTATTTTTGTCTTAGATATTATGTTAAAGAGCCTCAAAAAACCCTTAAAGTAGTCCTAGAAACACCTTCACTATCCTACGTGATAACATTGCATCTTGGGGTGATAAATCTGTCAATTGGGGTTTATTTTAAGAACAAAATGCACAGATAACACATCATAAATAGGAATAGGAGCATCGCATGCATTCCACATCAAGATTGCTTTTAATGCATTATTAACGGCCATGTGTACAAGGACATGTCAAAATAGGCTTCAGATGAGCAATCGAACTGCATGGATGGATTCAGACCGACTAACAGAGTCCAACGGACTCAAAATCGACCAAATCTGACGTTCGGAGGTCTTGCAATGGGCCCAAGAAGTTCTAACCGTTGATTTGATGATCAACGGCCCACAGCACGCCACGTGTCGCCCGCTCATCGCGTCCTCGCCACAGACCGATTTTGCCTTCACTCGGAGGATGATTCTCAGCTATCGATCTTCGATCGAACGACTGAGAGTTGCCCGCGCACCCGCCCTCGCCGCGACAATCCGCTGCGACAACACAACAGTCGATCGCCTTACACCCGCGCAGTGGTAACGCTGGTAAGGCTAGAGCCGTTCTATGTTTCGTCTTTACATTATTATAGTTTCAGTACAGTCGTTATAGTATAAGATAAAACAATTACCAGATTACTATTAAAATTTTTTTTACTCGGAATAAGATTTTCCCGAGGTCGAATTCAGAGAGCAACTATGTTTCTAGAAGACTAAATAAGATCTCTATTATGTTACAAAAATAAAAGAGAGAGAGAGAGAGATCTCTTGGCTTCTTCTTCTTCTCTTTCTCTTTTCTTCTTCTTCCTTGGCCATTTTTCTTCTCTTCTTCTTCTTTCTTTCTTTGTTCTTTGTTCTTTCTTCTTCCTTGCTTTCTTCTTCTTCTGCCTTCTTCTTCTGTTCTTCTTTTCTTGTCTTTTCTTTCTTTCTGGCAGCAATGTCTTCTTCCTTCTTTTTCTTCTTCTTTTCTTCTTGCCTTCTTCTTTCTACTTTTCCTTCCTTCCTTTCTTTAGCCGGCAGCTGTGGTGATCTTCTTCTTCTTTCTTCTTCTTTTCTTCTCTGCCTTCTGCAGTTGTGGTGATTCCGACGTCTGATGCTGTGCTCAGACGACTTATCTGTGGCTTTGCTACAGTGCCTTCCTTCTTCTTTTCTTCTTCTTCTGTTTCTCTCCTTCCTTCTTCTTCTCCTTTCTGCCTTCTTCTTCTTCCTACACGCTCACACAAGGGTCAGAGCAAAACCTACCCCTACCCTTCCCCGCGTCTCTCTCTTTCTCAGATTTCTCTCTTAGGACTGCTCTCCCAGAGCGGGGTAATCGGGTGCGGGTATCGCGCTCAGGACCAGGCCCACCGGTGTGCGGTGGTGGGTGAGGAGTGCGCGGTTTGGGTAATCGGATCCTGCCTAGACCCGCGGGGCGTGAGCGCGGGCGAGGGCGAGCACGTGGCGCGCTGCGTGCAGGAGAAGGACCTGACCCCTGTGTTCGAAGGCGATAAGCCTTAGGTACGTTTTCAATTTAAGTGCGAGCGCTTGGCCACGCACTTCCGAGGTGGGACTAAAGTCCCACCTCCCAAATTGGTGTCCGCGGCGAGCGATCAACCGCCAATTGAGGTAGCCCGTGAGGCCTTCGCCCCAGCTGCTGGCCTAAGTGTCTTCGCGACTCCTGCCCGCGCGACCTGGGACGCGCACCTGGGCTGGAGGGCTCCTGCAGCTCCAGGTGAAGCTGCTGCAGCTCGTCGACAATGGCAGCGAGGGGCGCGAACCTGAAATCACAACTACGGCCTCTCGGCCCAGTCAGAATACGTAGGAAGCTTCGCCAGAGTGAGGCGGAGCTTGTGCAGTGGTCGGCGGGGTGCGGGAGTGCGTGGAGAGGCTGACCTAGGTCAAACTGTGGCAAGAAAGGTGGGTTTGTTCGGGGTGTGGTCGGGTGGCGCTTGGCAGTGAATGGAGAGGGGGGATCGGTGGAGTGGAGTGTGAGGGAGCTTCTGGGCTGGTCGGCGAGGTGTGAGAGTGTCTGTGGTCGTGAGATGGTCTCGCCGGAGGGGGTGATCGGAGGTGGAGAAGGTGGTCTGGACAGTGGCGGTTGGGTGGTCGAAAGGGCAGTTTAAAAGGGGGAAAATACAAGGGAAGGAGAGAAGAAGCTATCTACCTAATTACTCGACGAAGGGGGAGGGCAGAGCAGCCGGCTCGTATCTGCCGGAGTTGGAGACGAAGACGCCCTGGAGGAGGGTTTCGGCGACGAGGAAGCAGGCGGAGGGCGCCAGCGGGTACAGCCTGGCGCGGACAACGGAGCAGGGCAAACCTTGCTGCAGGTAGGGCAGCAGAGCGACAAAGAGGAAGAGGAGGAGTTCGCCGGAAGCTTCAGTTCCTCTGACGGAGGAGGAAGGGATGAAGAGGAGGTGTTTCTCCGCCAAAGAAAAGTTTGAAGGAGCCGGCAGGGTCTACCAGTCCTTATAAAGAGCTTGGCGCAGAGAGAGGGGCGAGCTGGCGTCATGCCAGCCTCGCCGGAGTAAGGCCAGACATGACACCCATGCCTTCCGTGTGTTCACACGGAAAGTATGGTGGTCGGCAGAGGTCGTGGGCGGGTCCCTGCGACAGAGGACGTCGTAGGGAACCCCGCTTCTGTTCTAGAGTACAGTAACCCCGCTCTGTGCGGCGCCATGCTCTGCGCAAGGTCGCCGGAGTATGGCGCTGCGCAGAAGTTGCAGGGAGGACCATTCTGCAAAGAAAGATGAAACGTTGGAGACCTAAATGTAAGGGTTTCAAAAGATAAGGGTCAAAAAGTAAATAAAGAGGACCAAATTGTAAAGTCGGTCAAGGAGGTCTCTTCTTAGGCTCAAGTTTTTATAAAAGACTAATTTGAACCTAAGGATTTTAATGGTGAAATTTAATTCTAGGTTGGACCATGTTTGACCGGTCAATTTGCGTAAAAACCTAAATTAAGTTATTAATTGGGCATGGTTTTCTTTTTAGGTCAAAATAGGCTTCAAATGCCAAATTAAAGGTTCTAAACCCTAGGGAATATTTTTCTATGATTTTTAGAGGGTTTAGTTGATTTTTATCCTACCTCGAACCTCGTGAATTGAAGTAGATTTATTTTAGGGTTACAGAATGTCATTTAATTTCTAAAGGTTGCTATAACCCTTTTCAGATCAGATCAACCTACTTCTCTCATTATTAAGTTTGTTTGACCTGTGTTTGGACCCTTAATTACCCTTTTTGCAAACTGCATTGGTGAAATTACAGTTTTATCCCTTATGATTTGTTTTATTCTTAAACTTAGAATTCTCTGAGTTAAGCCTTTCTTTGGGTCATGTAGGAGCTTTTTCTCACATATCTGGGTTAGATTGTGCTAGTTAGGGTTTATGATGAGGTTCTCATCATACCCCCATGCCTAGCTTTTGCTAGTACCTTAGCAAAATTTTAAGGTTTCAACCCTTGTTCTAGACCATGAAGTTCTTAATGATTTCAGATAAGTGTCTTTTTCATTTGAAACCTAGGTTAGGTCAGAATGCCAACTATAGGCCTAAAAGGTACTCTAGTACCAACCAAGATCCAGATCTGTCTAGCCTCAGCCTCAGTTCTTAACAAAGGTTTTTAAGGCCTACAAGAACTAACCTAAGATTTATTGGACTTTGTGGTTAAAGCACCCGTGCATAAGATAATTTTAGCCCTGGCTCAGTTCGCAATGCGTTTTGTAAGAAAGAGAGGTAGAAGATTTATCTGTTTGGAGAGTTTTCTCTCTCCTTTTCTTTTTAATTCTAGCTTAGGATTTGCTTTTCAACACAGTTTGTATCAGATTCCTTGTCCCCATCATCAATCCTCAAAGGTTCCTAGCAATCGATGCTTCGAGATAGCACCGCCCATGGTAACCCCCAGAACCCTAGCTGTTGAGATTTCGAGATAATCCCATCCATGGTGTTCCGTGGCCGAATTCAGACCCTGGTAATTGACATTTCGTGATAATGCCATCCATGGAATCTGAACCAGCAGAGTGCTTACATGCCCCCAGTAGGATATGTAAATATCCTAAGAGACAAACACTGAGGAGATGATATTTTGTTACGCATCTTCGAGGGGAATTTCCCACCTCTCCGCATTGGGAACTCGTCCAAATCAACTTGTGTTGATCAGCCGCTCCTACTCTAGGTGTCATTTACAGAATTTTTGCAACGCTTCTACGTGATTTTGATTTTTATGCTTACTGAAACAGGCTGTGTGTGAAGTTAGGGTGCTTAAGTTACTAAGTCCCGTAAACCAAAAGTAAGTTAACGAGGCCAAATACTCCCTAAGTCTTGGACCTAATACTTAAGCTTTTCATTTTCCTCAACCTCTTGAGGAATGTATAGATCTTAATGGGTAATAAGAGTCTATCCGAGAATGCCTAAAGTTCGCGTTCTTACTAATCTCGCTATGCACTTTCCATTTCTTTTTCTGAATGAGATCTAGAACTTAGGTTAATTCCTTAATTTCTTACTAATAACTATCACTTTTCTTTCATTTTGTACTCCTTTTCATTTTGTTTCTTTTTCTTCTCCTCCTCCTTTGTAGAGTCCTCAAAATTTTCTTTCCTCCTCTCATTTTATTATTCTTTTTCAAAAAATCTTTTAATTTTTATGGTGTTTTTGGCATATGTGAATTTTTTTGTTTAAAACCTTTTCTTACAAGTTTTTGCACTTTCATACCCCTTATGCCTAAGATTTGCAATGTCCTCATTGTAACTTAGGGGATTTTTATACAACTTAGTTCATACATTAGGACAGATGTTTTGATGAGTGAATTGGTCGAGGTGACTGTTGCGGATGATTTCTAATCTCAGGTGCAAGCACCTAAGGTGGAGTTGGCTGTCCTAAAGGGTAAACCTTAAGTGCACAAAGGTGTTAGAAAAGGTTTCAGGTTTTCAAAGAGAATGACGGGCTGCCTCCCGTTAAGCGCTGAGTTTTATGCCATCGGTTGGGGCGCAATATGCTCAGGGAGAATGGAGGATAAATGATGATTCAGCCAAATCAGTAGATGTTACATCAGTGAACGGTTTGAGTCTCTGACCGTTCACGATGAAAGGTTCGGAATCATGGCTGAGTGGACTGATTTCGACGGCTCCATTTCCAAAAACCTGTCGGACCAAGTATGGTCCGACCCACTTGGATCGCAACTTCCCAGGAAAAAGTTTGAGTCGGGCATCGAAGAGTAGGACCTTCTGATCAGGATGAAAGATCTTTCTAGAGATGTGCTTGTCATGGAAGGTTTTAACCTGCTCCTTATAGATTCATGAGTTCTCGTACGCATCAAGACGTAGTTCATCGATCTCGCTGATTTGAAGCTTTCTGTGGGTTTCAGCCTTAGAAAGATCTAGATTACAACTCCGTACTGCTCAATAGGCTTTGTGCTCCAGTTCGACGGGAAGGTGACATGCCTTCCCGTACACCAGTCTAAAGGGCGACATGCCTAATTGGGTTTTGTGGGCGGTCCTATAGGTCCACAAGGCTTCCGGAAGTCGGGACGACTAGTCCTTCCTATCAAGCCGAACAGTGACCTGTAGGATTTTCTTGATCTCCCGATTTGATAGCTCAACTAGACCATTAGTCTGGGGGTGATAAGGAGTAGAGATTCGGTGAGACACCCCGTATTTGGTCATCAGTGACCTGAACTGAGCATTTGTGAAATGGGTCCCCCCGTCTGAGATGATAGCACGAGGAATCCCGAACCGTGAGAAGATATTGTGATGAATGAATTTGAGAACGATTTTGTGATCATAGGTTCGGGTCGGTATGGCTTCGATCCATTTGGACACGTAGTCCACAGCAAGCAGAATGTATTCGAAACCATCCGAAATAGGAAAGGGGCCCATAAAATCAATCCCCCAAACATCAAAGATTTCGCATACGAGAATCGGCTGCAAAGGCATCATGTCTCGATGGCTCATGTTGCCCAAAGTTTGGCAACGACTGCATGCCTTGCAGTGATTGTATGCATCCTTGAATAGAGTGGGCCAATAGAAGCCACACTGGAGGATTTTCGATGCGGTTTTGTGCCCAGAGAAATGGCCACCGCATGCCTGGTCATGGCAGAAGGAGAGAATATCATTGACTTCACCTTCCGGGACACATCTCCGGATGATCTGGTCAGCACCTATGCGGAAGAGGTAGAGATCTTCCCAAATGTAATACTTGGCATCAGAGCGTAATTTGTCTTTCTTGGCCTTCGGCCAATCAGACAGGATCTGATGAGATGCCAAGTAGTTTACTATATTAGCAAACCATGGAAGTCTAGTACCAATAGTTAGCAGGTGCTCATCAGGGAAATGCTCCGTGATGGGTTCGGAAGGGTTGATGATCTCGGAAGGAAGGCGAGACAAATGGTCAGCTACCACATTTTGTCTTCCCGCCTTGTCGCGAATCTCGAGGTCGAATTCTTGCAATAGCAAGATTCATCGAATTAGTCGGGGCATCGCGTCCTTCTTGGCAGGGAGATGCCTCACAGCCGTGTGATCCGAGTAGATAATGACGTGGGAACCCAGGAGATAAGATCGAAATTTTTCAAGGGCAAATACTACGGCTAGCAGCTCTTTTTCCGTAACTGTATAGTTATGCTGAACCTTGTCAAGTGTCTTGCTAACGTAGTAGATGACCACAGGTTTCCCGTCAGCTTTCTGCCCCAAAATCGCTCCTACAGCGAAATCAGATGCATCGCACATGATCTCAAAGGGTTGAGACCAATCTGGGGATTGTAGGATCGGGGCCTGGGTGACTCGGTCACGGAGGTTCTCAAAGGCTTGAGTGCATTCCTTGGAGATTTCAAAGGGTACATCCTTAGAGAGAAGAGTTGTCAGGGGGCGCGCGATTTTTGAAAAATCAGGAATGAAACGACGGTAAAAACCGACGTGCCCCAGAAAAGAACAGATGTCCCTGATTGAGCTAGGCATAGGAAGACGAGAAATTAGATCAACCTTGGCTCGATTCACTTGGATGCCCTTCTCAGAAATCAGATATCCTAGGATGATCCCCTCAGGCACCATAAAATGGCTATTTTCCTAGGAAAGAACCAAATTAACATCGATGCAGCGCCTGAGTATATGAACCAAGTGCTGGAGGCAATCATCAAATGATGCCCCGAAAACTGAAAAGTCATCCATGAAGACTTCCAGATAATCACCTACCATATCAGAGAATATGGTAAGCATGCACCGCTGAAAAGTTGCGGGCGCATTGCAGAGACTGAAAGGCATCCTTCGGAATGCATAAGTTCCAAAGGGGCAGGTGAACGTGGTCTTCTCTTGGTCCTCAGGATGAATAGCAACTTGGTTATAACCGGAGTACCCGTCAAGAAAGCAGAAGAATCGATTTCCCGCTAATTTCTCGAGAATCTGATCAATGAAAGGTAGTGGGAAATGATCCTTCTTCGTGGAGGAATTGAGTCGTCGGTAATCTATGCAGACTCTCCACGAGTTGGCTAATCGAGTAGGTATGACTTCTCTGATTTCAGTCGTAATGGTGGTGAGCCCTGCCTTTTTAGACACAACCTGAATCGGGCTTACCCAATGACTGTCGGAGATCAGGTAGATGATCCTTGCATCTAACCACTTGATGATCTCCTTTTTCACGACCTCCTGCAGATTGAGATTTAAACGTCTCTGCATTTCACGAGAAGGTTGTGTGCCCTCTTCTGAATAAATACAATGTGTGCAATAAGAGGGACTTATTCCAGTCAGATCATCGAGAGTCCATCCAATGGCTCTGCGATGTTGCTGGAGAACAGTAATTAGACGGGATTCCTGATCAGGAGTGATCTTGGAATTTATAATCACAGGAAGGGTCTGATTAGAACCCAAAAAAATGTATTTCAAATGATCGGGAAGGGGTTTCAGTTCAAGGACGGGGTTATCAGCAGCAGTGGGTGGTTCAGGGTAAATGTGAGGTTCAAGGGTAGGAGTTATGGGTCTGTCCAAATCTGGATTTGACTCCTCTAATTGCAGTTCAAGATCTTTCTATGGTTGATGAGGTATAATCAGGTCATTCTCAAAATGCGTTTCATCAACCAAAGCCCTGATATCACAAATCTGTTCGATGACACCGCAATTGATTCCTTGTTGGGCCTTAAAGATATCAATTTTGAGGGTTTGATTTCCAAATTTGAGCTCTATTTGGCCCTCCTCACAGCTGATGTTGGCTCTAGCAGTAGCCAGGAAAGGTCTCCCTAGAATGATCGGTGTATCCCTAGGGTTCTCAGGTGCATCCATGTCTAAGATTATAAAGTCTACAGGAAAATAGAAATCCCGCACTCTTACAATAACATCCTCGAGAATCCCTTTAGGTGACTTTATAGATCGATCTGCTAATTGTAGCGTCACCTCAGTCGGTTTTAGCTCAGATTCTTCTAGTTGGTTAAGTAAGGATGTGGGTATCAGATTTATGGAAGCACCCAAGTCTAGTAATGCTCTGTCGAATTGGGTTTCACCTATTTTGCAAGAAATCAGGGGAGTACCAGGATCTTTTGCCTTGGGTGGGAGCCTGCTTAGGATTACAGATCTGGCTTGCTCTAATAGTACAATTGGACTCCCACTCTTGGTTTGCGGCTTACGTTGAGGTGTACAAACATTCTTTAAGAATCGTGCATAAGCCGGTACGTGGCGAATCGCATCCATTAAGGGGTTGTTTATTTGGACCTGCTCAAAGAGCTTGACCATGTCCTCCTCAGGTGCCACGGATTTTGTTGTCTTCTTTCCCTTGGTCAAGGCCTCGGGAAATGGAACCTTGGTTGGTTCTTCTAGGATAGGTCCAGGTCTTTGATCTGGGATGGGGATAGGAACGTCCTGGATTACTTTCCTAGGGTTGGGATCACTACCAGGCTTGGAGTGGTTTGGATAGGGTGGATCTTGGGTCTCCTTACCAGTACGGGTTGTTACAGAATTTAGTCCTGCCTGGTTTTGGTTAGGGTTGGATAGGATGGGTTGCTGTTGATAGCCTGCATAAGAAGTGGAAGCCTCCATCCCGTCGGGTGAAGGAACAGAGGGGGCCTGATAAATCATGTGTGCTTGGCCCGGGTTTGGGTTCATAATGCGTTGCCGGGTCGGCACGTTATTAGGGTTAGGAATAGGTTGGGGAGGAAGTGTGTCTCGTTGGCAAGAATTTGCCAACTGGGCCAGTTGATTTTGAACCTCTGTAAGTTCATCCTTGTGTTGTTTCTGAATAGCCACATTCGTTCTTTGAATGTCAGCCAAAGTCTAAAGGATGAGGGACATTTGGTCTTGGTTAGGCTGTGATGAATAAGTAGGGTTGGGTCGTGGCTGAGGCGGCTGGTAAGGACGAGGTGGTTGTGGACGGGGCTAAAAGGGTGGTCTTTGGGTTTGGGAATTTCCCGCCCACTGGAAGTTGGGATGGTTGCACCATCCAGGATTGTAGGTGTTGGAGAATGGATCATTCTGGATGGCGTTGAGGTCCTCGCAGTTCTGAGGAACCTCCAAAGAATCAGAGAATGGGGGAATGGAATTCCCCTGGCTGGTATAAAAAGGATCGGATGACCCTCCGATCCGAGAATCAGATGGGGGTGGATATGGATCCATCCCAGGAGAAGGTCGGTGGAGAATATTTTGCTCTGTCTCTCGTGTGGAAGGAGGCTGTGCAAAGGAATTATGCACAGAGGTGGCTCGCTGCAAGTGCTGAGTCAGCTCGTCCACCTTCTTCTCGATGATAGAGACCTTGTCCAATCGACTGGCCATCAATTCCAGGTGGACTGATGCGGACAGGCCCTGCGTCTCATGTGCTCCCCTAAGATTCGTCGATGTGCGGGTATTCGTCCTGTCGAATAATCCCATGGAGTCATTATTGATGGAGTTCTCGCACATGTTTTTGAGAATCTCCCACACGGTGTCCTCATGTTGACCCATGATATTCCCTCCGCAAGTTGCATTGACGAAAAGCCTAATGTCCTCACGGAGTCCCTGGTAAAAAGCCTAGACTTGTTCCCATTTAGGAACTCTGTGATAGGGGCACTTTCTCATGAGATCCTGAAAGCGATCCCATGCCTCATGGAGAGGTTCTCCCAGTTGCTGGGTGAAGCGGGTAATCTGATGGCGCAAGACATTGGTCCGACCAAAGGGAAAGAACTTCTTCAAGAACTCAGACTGAAGTTCTTCCCAATTGTTGATCGGTCAGGTCTGAGTTTGGTACCAATGAGCGGCCTTGTCCATAAGGGAGAAGGAGAACATCTTTATGAGGAGAATGTCCCGATTTTGTGCATCTTTTCCAAAAGTTTGGGCTAGATGCTTTAACTGTTTGATGTGCTGGAAGGGGTCTTCAGAATTAAGCTCGTGAAATTTCGATATGGCGTGAATCATATTAGGCTTTAATTTAGAATCAGGTCCTCCAGTCGGGATTTGGACTCGAGGCTCAATAGCCACCGCAGCAGGATTATAATGGTCCCGCATCATAGGACGCTGCGGTGGGTGCACAAAGTTCTGGAAGAGGTCATTGAGTCGCTGGAGCTGGTGCTCCAGATTGTTCTCTTCCTCAACTGGCTGAGCCATTGTGGAAGAAGAAGGTGAGTTGGGTTCGGAGTCGAAGGAGAGGTCGATGTGAGGTATTGTTTTCTCAAACAGGGGCACTGAGGCTCGGCCTCGAGGAGAGTGAAGTTCTAAAGGAGGTTTCAAGGACCTCCTACCAAACATACACTGTTGGAAGAGATGAGTTTAGCAGGTGCTGGACCCAATCAAGACACTCAAAATGTTGGGTAACTATAGAGGTGCGGGGAAGATGGACCCTTTGATCAAAAGATTGCCCACCTGAGAATTACCTGGGTAGCCAGAGAGGGTGAGTCCCGCAAAGACCCCTACATGGTAGAGCGTCCCCACGGGTTACAGGATTTCCCCCACCCGACCTCTCTTGTCACTGAGATTCTAGGTAGACCAGAATGGGGATCTTGACCTCTTAAGTCTACCACTTTTAGTTTAAGATCAAGGTGCTTAGATTTTTACTTGAACTTTAGGTTTTTTGAGTGCAAAGAGTAACCTAAGTTGAAGGTTGATTGACCCAAGGGGTCAACTTCACCTATTAGTTCTGTTGAGGGCTTATTAGGTCTTGTCTTTCAGGGTTCAAGTGTCTTTAAAGAGCCAAATTGCTTAGGGTTTCTCTGAATAGGTATTTTCAAACAATGGCTTGGGCACACCTCTTTTGGGGTTTCTCAATTCTTGCTTAAGAAGTGTGTCTCTAAAACCCTAATGTTGAATCTTATGTTAGCTCTACTTGGTCTAGTTAGCTCTTTGTTGGGTAATTAGGGCTCAGGCAAGAAGGTGTTAGCCCTTAAATATCCTTAATAGTGTGTGCAGAAATAGTGTTTTGAAAACATGCAGCTGTTACTAGGTATGAAAGACAGGTTATACCTATATTGTTTATTCTTTTCTTTTTCTTCCTCTTTAAATTTATGGATTAATAGAGAGGATATAAATTACTTGTCCTTGGAGTGGTTGTTGTGTGGCTGCTTCTTGATTTTCCTGTACCTGCACAAAAGAGAGAAGAGATTATTAGAAACTCACAAATAGAGATTTTATAGCCTCTAGAATAGCCATTTCTCCCCGGCAATGGAGCCAAAATGGTAACGCTGGTAAGGCTAGAGCTGTTCTGTGTTTCGTCTTTACGTTATTATAGTTTAAGTACAGTCGTTATAGTATAAGACAAAACAGTTACCAGATTACTATTAAAAATTTTTTTACTCGGAACAAGGTTTTCCCGAGGTCGAACTCAGGGAGCAACTTTGTTTCTAGAAGACTAAATAAGATCTCTATTATGTTACAAAAATAAAGAGAGAGAGAGAGAGATCTCTTGTCTTCTTCTTCTTCTCTTTCTCTTTTCTTCTTCTTCTTCTTCCTTGGCTGTTTCTCTTCTTCTCTTCTTCTTTCTTTCTTTGTTCTTCCTTGCTTTCTTCTTCTTCTGCCTTCTTCTTCTGTTCTTCTTTTTTTTTTCTTTTCTTTCTTTCTGGCGGCAATGCCTTCTTCCTTCTTTTTCTTCTTCTTTTCTTCTTGCCTTCTTCTTTCTTCTTTTCCTTCCTTCCTTTCTTTAGCCGGCAGTTGTGATGATCTTCTTCTTTCTTCTTCTTCTCTTCTCTACCTTTTGCAGCTGTGGTGATTCCGACATCTGATGTTGTGCTCAAACAACTTATCTGTGGCTTTGCTACAGTGCCTTCCTTCTTCTTTTCTTCTTCTTTTCCTTTCTGCCTTCTTCTTCCTGCACGCTCACACAAGGGTCAGAGCAAAACCTACCCCTACCCTTCCCTGCGTCTCTCTCTTTCTCAGATTTCTCTCTTAGGACTGCTCTCCTAGAGCCGGGTAATCGGGTGTGGGTATCGCGTCCAGGACCAGGCCCACCGGCATGCGGTGGTGGGCAAGGAGTGCGTGGTTTGGGTAATCGGATCCTGCCCAGACCCACGGGGTGTGAGCGCGGGCGAGGGCGAGAGAGCGTGTGGCGCGCTGCGTGCGAGAGGGGGACCTGACCCCTGTGTTTGAAGGTGATAAGCCTTAGGTACCTTTTCAATTTAAGTGCGGGCGCTTGGCCACGCACTTCTGAGGTGGGACTAAAGTCCCATTTCCCAAATTGGCGTCCGCGGCGAGCGATCAACCGCCAATTGAGGCATCCCATGAGGCGTTCACCCCAGCTGCGGGCCTGGGTGTCTTCAAGACTCCTGCCCGAGCGACCTGGGATGCGCACCTGGGCTGGAGGGCTCCTGTAGCTGCAGGTGAAGCTGCTGCAGCTCATCGACAATGGCGGCGAGGGGTGCGAACCTGAAATCACAGCTACGGCCTCTCGGCCCAGTCAGAATACGTAGGAAGCTTCGCCGAAGTGAGGCGGAGCTTGTGCGGTGGTCGGTGGGGTGCGGGAGTGCGTGGAGAGGCTGACCTCGGTCAGACTGTGGCCGGAAAGGTGGGTTTGTTCGGGGGGTGGTCGGGTGGAGCTTGGCAGTGAATGGAGAGGGGGGATCGGTGGAGTGGAGTGTGAGGGAGCTTCTGTGCTGGTCGGCGAGGTGTGAGAGTGTCTGTGGTCGTGAGATGGTCTCGCCGGAGAGGGTGATCGGAGGTGGAGAAGGTGGTCTGGACAGTGGCGGTTGGGTGGTCGAAAGGGCAGTTTAAAAGGGGGAAAATACAAGGGAAGGAGAGAGGAAGCTATCTACCTAATTACTCGACGAAGGGGGAGGGCAGAGCAGCCGGCTCGTATCTGCCGGAGTTGGAGACGAAGACGCCCTGGAGGAGGGTTTCGGCGACGAGAAAGCAGGAGGAGGGCGCCAGCGGGTACAGCCTGGCGCGGACGACGGAGAAGGGCAAACCTTGCTGCAGGTAGGGTAGCAAAGCGACGAGGAGGAAGAGGAGGAGTTCGCTAGAAGCTTCGGGCCCTCTGACGGAGGAGGAAGGGATGAAGAGGAGGTGTTTCTCCGCCAAAGAAAAGCTTGAAGGAGCCGGCAGGGTCTGTCGATCCTTATAAAGAGCTTGGCGCAGAGAGAGGGGCGAGCTGGCATCGTGCCAGCCTCATCGGAGTAAGGCCGGAGATGACACCCATGCCTTCCGTGCGTTCTCACGGAAGGCATGGTGGTCGATAGAGGTCGTGGGCGGGTCCCTGCGACAGAGGACGTCGCAAGGAACTCCGCTTCTGTTCTAGAGGATGGTAACCCTACTTTGCACGGTGCCATGCTCCGCGCGAGGTCGGCGGAGTATGGCGCTGCGTAGAAGTTGCAGGGAGGACCGTTCTGCAAAGAACGATGAAAAATTGGAGACCTAAATGCAAGATTTTCAAAAGATAAGGGTCAAAAAGTAAATAAAGAGGATAAAATTGTAAAGTCGGTCAAGGAGGTCTCTTCTTAGGCTCAAGTTTTTATACAAGACTAATTTGAACCTAAGGATTTTAATGGTGAAATTTAATTCTAGGTTGGATCATGTTTGACTGGCCAATTTGCGTAAAAACCCATATTAAGTTATTAATTAGGCATGGTTCTCTTTTTAGGTCAAAATAGGTTTCAAAGGTCAAATTGAAGGTTCTAAACCCTAGGGAACATTTTTCTATGATCTTTAGAGGGTTTAGTTGATTTTTATCCTGCCTCGAATCTCATGAATTCAAGTGGATTTGTTTTAGGGTTACAGAATGTCATTTAATTCCTAGAAGTTGCTATAACCCTTTTCAGATCAGATCAACCTACTTCTCTCATTGTTAAGCTTGTTTGACCTGTGTTTGGACCCTTAATTACCCTGTTTGCAAACTGCATTGGTGAAATTACAGTTTTACCCCTTATGATTTATTTTATTGTTAAACTCAGAATTCTCTGAGTTAAGCCTTTCTTTAGGTCATGTAGGAGCTTTTTCTCACATACCTGGGTTAAATTGTGCTAGTTAGGGTCTATGATGAGGTTCTCATCACACAGCAGGCACGGGATCGAATCGCATTGCGTGAAAATTGGAAGGCGAAAGCGCGCGCCGAGGAAATTGAGCCACCTGATCAGTAGTGAACGGAGACGATCGAGCCCCGTGGCACAACGGATGTGCACGGATGCTCACGTGTGCGATGACACGGCAGACACGTACACCTCAGCAGTGATCCGCGAGCGCACCCTTCGTGAGATCTCAGCCGTCCGATCTTCGATCGAATGGCTTACAATGCGTGCGTGTGAATCGCCTCAGAAGAAGCACAAGGCGCGCTGGCGACCGGCGGGAGAAGGGGGCTACACCAACAGATTTAGTATGGGTTTAGCAACGTCCCAGACGTCGCTAAAGCCCATACTTAAATTAGAAATTTCTTTTGCCTATATAAACTCCATCCAACCACCCTTGGAGAGCATTAAATCCACTTGCAAGTGCTCTACCCCACTCCTAGCCACCATTAGCTCTCTTTGTAATTGCCGGAGTCGACGAGCCGTCGACGGAGCCCCTCTCCACCACCTTGGCTGCCTCGCCATCTTCTCTCTCTTTCCCTCTTTATCTTATGCTTTACTTTACTTGTGTTTAAGCATTTATCTAGTGTTGTAATTATAAAACTAAAGTTGCATGTCAAATGAAGTTGTTTCCTATTCAATTACTTGCCCTCTTTTATGTTTAAGTTGCATGCTATGAATGAAAAGAATCCTAACCCTATTCTCTCTCTCTTTCTCTCTCTCTCACTCGCTTTTCACCCACGACTTCTCGCAAGAAAAATCTCGTTATTTCCGTGACATTAAATGACAAGAAAAATATGATTTTCACGCCTCCCTGAGATTGGCACTCGAACTCACGTCCATTTCTTCATTTAAAATCGACGTTGAGAGTGCAAGTTATAATGACTCTTTTAAACATACGCGTCCTCCCGCACGTCAGTTTTTGGCACCGTTACCGGGGAGGCTACGGATTTATTTTTGTCACTTCCATTTTACATCCATACTTACATCATCTAACGCATTCTCTAGCTCTACTTGATGGTTGCAGGAACTCGGTGCTTAGACGGCGGAGCAGTGCAGCTCATGATGGTAGAGATGGAGTAGGCACAGTAAGGACTAATTGTGAGTAACTCTTCACTTGTGGTTGTTTGCTTGCCTAAAAAAATCTTTAAAAAATTGTAAAATCGAAAGAATTTGGCTTGGTGTATGATTGCCTGATCCACATCCTTCACTCATCACCCAACAAAAAAAAAAAAAAAAAAAAATATATATATATATATATATACACTCTAATATTCTTAAGACCTAATTTTTTTGGAGTGTTTATCTTTTTTTTTTAGTGGTGTTTGCAAAGCCACCTTGACTTGACTTGGGCTGCACCACTCACCCCTAAAATCGACACATCCAATAGAAGTTGCATGATCACTAGGATGAATACATTAGGATTTTAGAGCCTCTACACAACAAAGGAAATCTACTTTCACTAATTGTGTGCAAAACTTGACGTACCCACTGAAACTTGTCTGAAAATATTAAGACACGTCAATCCTAAAAGACACAAAAGTAAGGATGAAATATGAAAAGACACCACATCTTAAAAAATCCTTGCTTAAAACCATGTTTTGATAGAAGCACACACACTGAAATTGGAAAACTAAGAGGAACTATCCCAATCAACGCCTCATTACATAACCCTAGCACAAGCACTATGACGTGCTTTTGTGTGTGTGTGTTAAGGAGTGTCGTAACCACACATGCAACGTCAGTTTTAAAATAATTAAACGGAGGTGAGTCTGAGTGTCGGTCTCAGGGAGGCGTGAAAATCGGATTTTTACTTACCACTTGTTGTCACGGAAAGTGCGGAGTTTTGCTTGCGAAAGGTACGATTTTGAAAAGTGAGAGAGAGAGATAGAGAGAGAGAAGGTTTAGGGTTAGAAAGCTCTTTGTTTTGATCATGCAACTTGAACAGAAATTAAAATGGCAACTGAACGGAAAATAACTTCATTAAACATGCACTTGTAGTTCATAACTTACAACATTAAATACATGCTTCAACAAAAGTAATAGAAAGCTTAAAAGAGAGAGAGAGAGAAAGTGTGTGGAGAGCGACGAGGCAGCCACGGCGGTGGAGGAGGCTCCGTCGGCGGCTCGTCGTCTCCGGCGATTACAAGAGTGCCTAGAGCTTGCTAAGAGAGGGGTGGAGTAGTTGCAAGGAGGAGTGAATGCCTTGAATGGTGGTTGGAGGGGGTTTAAATAGAGTTAAGGGCTTCCTAAAAGAAGAAGTGGCTTTAGCGACATCCAGAGCGTCGCTAAAATCGCTTCCAAAAGCGTCGGTGAAGCCCTCTCACCGCCGGTCAGCCGCCCGCCCGGTTCCTTCTCCTCGCGTGGACGCTCGTGAGCTGCGGTCGCGCTGCGTGGCAAGATCCTGGCCGCCCGATGCTGATCGGGCGGCCTAATTTCTCCATGCCCGTTGCCCGTCTTCAATTTCCACTACGCGCGGCTCGAACGCGCGTCGCGTGGGTGCAAGCGTGTGCGCTAACTGTTGCGCCACGCCCGCGCTTTGTCGCGGCGACCGTGGGCGGGCGCACATATCTCGGTCATTTGATCGAAGATCGGCGACCGAGATTTGATCTCCGTTGGCTGAAGGCGCGGCGCGCGGTGGGGGTGGGGCTGACGTGGCGCAATCTGAGCCGTTGATCTTTAGATCAACAGTCAGAACTTCTTGGGCCCATTGTAGGAGCTTCGGATGTCGGATTTGGCAGATCTTGAGTCCGTTGGACTCCGTTCGTCGTTCTGAATCCATTCGTACTATCCGATTGCTCATCTGAGGCCTGTTTTGAAAAATGCTTACACAAATGGCCATTAATATAGTTTATAAGCAATCTTGGTACATGATGCATGCAATGCTCCTATTCTACTTATGTTGTGCCTTTTATTCTAAAGATGGGCCATATTCAACATAATTATCACCCCCTTGTGTAGTGTTATCACACTATCCTAGCCCTTTTAAAACAGAGTAGATGTGCCCTAGGCAGGACTGGGTTAAGTTTCGAGAGGCGGGGTTTTGTTCGCTGGGCACTTGGCTTTCATTCCCTTAGTAGAATCTGGTGACTAGGCTGTGGGGAAGTGTCAAACGACCACGATTGTGGGGTCTATGGAACCGACGGCGCAAGTCAAAGGAAGAACCTTCCCTACAATACCCTCGTAATCAACCTGGCCAGATTAGCTTTGGGAAGGAAAGTCCAGTGCTTACGGACTTGATCACTGTTTTGGAGATTTCTAGGTCCCCTAAGAAATACACCATAAGGACTAGGCTTGTTTGCTTGGTTGTACACACACTTCTCGCACCTGTCGCTCTCGGCATCCCCTCCTGTTCTTCTCTAGTGTATGCACAGGAGGCGATCACTGCATCCCGAGTTGTTTGTTTTGGGACAGGAATCCAGGAGACCTGATTCTGCTAGAGACATGGTTGAAGCTAGAGTAGATGAGGTTGAGGACTAATCCCCACCAGACACAATGGCCATCATCCAAGCCTAGATTAACGTAAACCACCGGCTTCAGCAGCAACAGATCCACACTATCATGCAAGCTATACACCGGTTGCAGAACCCACAAGGCAACCACCACCACCTTTCCAAGGCCCACAAGGGCAACAGCCACCTGATCTACCACCACCATTCCAGAACCAACCTAGGCCCCTCCGTGACTTCTACAATCCTTCCACTATTCGAGTCAAGTCGCACCTTAGGATCCCCGAAGGGGGAGATGATTTTGAGCTAAAACCAAATGTCCTGAGTCTGATTCAGAGCCACTTCCATGGAAGCTCAAATGAAGATCCCTTCCAGCACCTAGAGGATCTTGACCGAATAGCCCAGACTGTGAAACCTAGGAACATTAGCCTTCCAGCACCGAATAGCCCACACCTAGAAGATATTCCCCTTCTTGCTGAGAGACAAGGCATCTCACTGGCTTAGAACCCTAGGTAGACCCATCACCACCTAGGAAGAATTGAGGCATGCATTCTTAAAGAAATTCTTTCCCATAGGAAAGACTAATGCTCTCAGAAGAGCCATTACTATCTTTACACTCTAGGGTGGGGAAGAGTTCCACGAGGTGTGGGAAAGATTTAATGAACTATTGAGGAAATGCCCACACCACGAAGTACCAAGGGGGCAATTGGCCCAGATCTTCTACCACGGTTTGGACAGCAACCAACAGAACTTCGTCGATGCCTCATGCAGGGGGAACTTCCTGAACAAAGACGAGGAGAGCGCATTTGAGATCTTTGAGTCTATGAGCGAAAATTCGCTCAACAATGCCTCAATGACCCAGTTTAGCTGATCCAGTCAACCCCGTGGTAGGATTTATGAGGTATAAGCAAATTCTGGGATGGTTGACATGGATATCATTGCTAAAAAATTAGATCAAGTGGAATTAGTGGATAAAAAGATAAATGAGCTATTGAACCATACCAGGAACCCGTTACAGACCTTCTCCCTAGCAAAGGGAGCTCACAATGTTGACCTGGTCCAACCTTTAAGCCAACTGAACCTGGAACAACCCCTAACCACGTTCCAGGGAGGGACCTTTGCTCCCTCAACTCTTGATTACTCTCTTCCCTCCCCATCGACATCTGCTATCCTTGAAGATGTAGAGGCTGTCCAAGGTTATGCTAAATCTAACCCTTTCTCCAACACTTACAACACCGGCTAGCGTAATCACCCCAACTTTGGTTGGACAAACCTGAAACCACCTCAATTCCAGAACCAACCTAAGCCAAACCAACAGCCAAACTTGCCCCCTATCAGCAAGGACCACCAGCTAGACCCCCATATAATCCGAATAGGGCGACCCCTCCCCCACAAAACCAAATTGACACCTGGATAAAGATGATGGTTGAAATGAACCAAAAACATCAGGAGGAAATGGCTTTAGTAAAGGGACGGTTAAGCCAGCTGTTGGACTGTAAACAACAAGGATCCCTGCCTTCCCAGCCACAACTGAACCCGCAAAACTTGATTAACAGAGGCCCCAATCGCAAGGGTTTCAGGGAAATCTAGGGCAGGCTCACATGGTCCAGCAAACCCCACAAACACCCCCTGGATTCGGTGCTTCTTCATTTTTGTCTTCTCAAGGATCAACCCATGGTCCTAATGCCTCTGCAAATGCGGTAACCTTGAGAAGAGGCACCAAAACCTAGGATCCCAAATGGCCGACTCTTCCCGAGACTACACCGTTTGAAACACTCGACTCAGAAGAGGCACTGGAAAAACCCAGGGACACAGAAATAGATCCTATCCCTGTTTAGACACCCTACCCCGAGGCCTTGGAGACAACCAAGAAAAAGAAATGTGTTGCGGAAACTGAGGAGCTTTTGGAGATCTTTAAGCAGGTTCAGATTAATATTCCGCTCCTCGAAGCCATCAAGCATATCCCGGCTTACGCTAAGTTTTTAAAGGATGCCTGTTGTTACAAACGCGGCTTTAAGATGTCTTTTAAGACGTCTGGGAGGTGGCCCAGAAGTCTGACCAGACGTCTGGAACCCCTTCCAGACGTCTAGGATTTTGATTTCAGCGACACGCGCGATTTCATCTGCGCGCCTGCGCGCGCAGACCTACGACGCCTCTTTTCCCCTCTCTCCTCTGCAGGCGCAGCGTTGCCCCCCTCTCTCTCTCTCTCCCCGTGCGGCTTTAAAAGGGCCCTCGCCCTCTCCCTCACTCTCATCCCCTCCGCTCCCTTCTCCTTCTTCTTCCAGCTAGTGCGAGAGTGAGCGAGGGGTGGCAGCAGCAGCTGTGGCGGGTGTGCGGGAGGAGGCGTTGCGTGAGGGAGGAGACGCTTGGCCGTGAGGGCTAGAGCATGCCGGGGCAACTGGAGCCGGCTGGCGGGGGAGCCGCGGGTGCGGAGTGACGCGGGAGGGTTGCTGCAGCTCGAGCAGCAGGCGGACAAGGCGCGGTGCGGCCGTGCGTCGCGGGCGGAGAGCGCGTCGAGCTCTGAGTCTGGAAGTTTTTCCAGAATCAGACATCTGGGCTTCCAAGCAGACGACGGTGAAGACGTCTGGAGGACTGTCCAGATATCTGGCAAGTAAGTTATTTTCGTCCTTCGTCCTTTTCTGCGACCGTTGTACTATGAACGATGAGTGGGTACGTACAGGCTCTGAGATTCGCATCCAACGCGAATCAGACATCTGGACGCATTGCCAGACGACGGGAAGGACTTCCAGACATCCGGGGTGACTATCGGACGTCTGGGAACTAGGCCAGACGCCCCCGCAGGCTTCTAGACGTCTGAGAGACTACGCAGAACAAAGGTATCCTCTGAACCACCTTTTAAGACGTCTGGAAGAGGTTCCAGATGTCTGATTTTGGACTGTTTCGTCGTTTTCGACCCGTTTAGGGCCCGTTCGGAGTCCGTTTTCCGCGTTTCGAGTTGCGTTCTTTTCGGAATAAAATCCTCTACCCGTTTACAGTAATTATATACTGTTCTGAGAAACTCCTTGTGTTTGATCCTTGTGTTAGGATCCCGTTCCATTGCAGTCTCGGGGGTTGCGGAGGAGCGCGGGATTTCCAACCACGCCCCCAGTACTTCCGTTGTAGCTGGTAGAGTGGCTTTAGAAATTATTAACATAATTTGTTACAATTATGGAACAATTAATAGAACCTAGGGCATTGCATGAATCCTAGGAATGAGAAACCAGATTAAATGATAGATCCTAGGGTATTGCATGAATCCTAGGGCTGGAAAACTAGATTGAATGATAGATCCTAGGGTACGGCATGAATCCTAGGACTGGAAAACTAGCGAAATGAATATACATATTGCAGTCTTGGAAAATGTGGAAAGGAAATAATAACTGCCTGTAAATTGATTTAACAGCTGCCTGTTAGGAATAAATGAACATGATTGAGAATATGGGTTGTATGAACGTGAAACTGGAAAGGTGAAACTTGAATGTGCTGAGTTAAAAGAGCTGGAACCCTACGGGGAGTTAGGAGTAGAACTCCTGGAAAGAGAATGAAATGGAACTGAGAAGGAAAGATGTGGAGGTGCGTTGTCTCTTGGGTACGTAGTCCCAGGGGAAGCACCTGTTACCTGCTTAGTGCAGAGCGGAGCCAGCCACCCCAGGGACCCGGGGTTAGGTCTGGGCACTTTGTACCGACTTGTTGGCCCTCGTGTACACAGTACCGAGGAGAGCTACTAGTGTAGAGCGAGTACTAGCTACCCCACAGGTCCCGGGGCTCTGCTAGCTCATCTACACCGACTTGTTAGGCCCACTGGGCAAACCAGGGTAGTCAGGCGAGGGTGTGTGGACTGTGGAGGGGCAAGGCCCCTGTTTGGTTACTGTGGAGGGGTTGGACCCCTGTTACTGAGAGGGCTCTGCCCTATATTGGTTCCGTGCTGTGCTTTGGGCGCACCCGTTAACGGAAACGACTGACCGTGTGCCAGTGCAGGTTAACTACCCGTGCGTTTACCGTGCGTGCCGTAGTCACCGTTACGTCTGTCAGTGACCTTGGGGTGGTTGACTGAGAGTAGGATCACCACGGGGGACTCTCCCGGCCAGGAGACCATCACGTGTTACTTCTACTGTTTGGAAAAGACTGCAATCAAGATCGTTCCCACGAGTAGGGTCCAGTAGAGTTACCACTGTTCTTTTGTACCCCTTTTGATCCACTGTAGTGAGTAGTTCTTGTTACTCTATGTACTTTTCTTTACTTGTAGTTCATGTTATGTTAAATGTTGTTCTACTGTTGTGGTGGTACATGCTGTAGTAGTTCTTTTTCTTACTGCTGTATTTTGCTACTGCTAGTTATATTTCATGTTGAATGTGGTTTATTTTACTGCTCTTTTGGTTACTTCCTCGTTGGACAACTAGGTCTTGGGATTAGTTGAGTCGGTCCGATTCTCGTGTCTCGTAGGGACTTGGGAATCAGGTCGTTACAAGATGGTATCAGAGCAAGGTCGTCCCGAGAAGTGAATCAACTGACTGGAAAATAACCAATTCACATGTCTATAACTAGAGTAGCCACCACAACATATCTTTTGACATGAGCTCTTAGACGTTTCCGTTAGGTATCGTTCCATATTGACGTGTTTCGTTTGTTTCGCGTCTCCTTGCAGGAGATGCCTCGTTGTGGGACTGGCTAGACGGGCCGCGGGCGCGGCCGAGGACGAGGTCGGCGAGGTAGGCGTGCTGTTGCCGACGCCTCAGTGGACTAGCCACTACTCCCAGGCGTCTAGGCCCAGGACCTCGCCCAGCTAATACGGGATATTGTGCGAGAGGAGCTCCACCCACTGCCCCGAGCGCCTCCCCCTGGGGCTGCGGAGGGGGAGTCCTATGTGGGACCACCCGACGGACGCGGCGCTGGACACGGGGGAGGGGATGGGCCGCCACCGCCCCCACCTTCCTCCGACACTTCTGTGCACGAGGCACCTTTGCTTGGGGGTGCACCAGTATCCCCACTGCAGCGCCACTCCGAGCTCTTCGGGCAGTTCCAGAAGCTGAAGCCCCCCTCCTTCAAGGGGGATGAGGACCCGACCGAGGCAGAGGACTGGCTCGAGCAGCTGGAGAATATTTTCGACACCCTTCGCCCCCCGGTGGAGTGCCGCGTGGCCTTTGCCACGTACCAGCTGGAGAGTGTGGCGCACAGGTGGTGGAGGGTGGTCAGGGGACAGGAGAGGGATGAGCCGACCTAGGACCGGTTCGTCGCCCTCTTCTGCGAGCAGTACTTTCCCCAGACATGGCAGGACCAGAGGAGGCGGGAGTTCCACACTCTCCGCCAAGGGACGATGATTGTGAGCGCGTACAGCACGCGTTTCCTGGAGCTGTCCCGCTTTGCAGCGACAGCGATAGCTACTGAGGAGGAGCGCCTTTGGAGGTTCACTGAGGGGCTCCGGCCTGCGATTCGGGGGTATGTTAAACCCCTGAAGCTGCCTACGTTTTCGAGGGTGGTGGAGGCAGCCATGACGTACAAGGTGACCAACCCGTCCGCGCGAGACACTGACGGCGGGCGGAAGAGGCCCTTTCAGCCAGACTTTTCACAGGGCCGGCGAGAGAGGAGACACGTGGTGTCCGCAGGAGAGTCGTCACGTTTTGCAGGGCCATCCGTGGCCTTTGGGGGCCCTCGACAGAGGCCAGTCGCCAGCACCGGACCCCCGCCCAGCCGACAGCAGGGACCCACTGAGGGCGGGAGTCGGGTTCCCCTCTATTACCAGTGTGGCCAGCCGGGCCACATCAGGAGGGACTGCCCATTTAGGGCAGGAGGTCAGCAGATACTTCCCGCGCAGAGCACTGGAGACCGCGGTTTCCATGTGCGAGGAGGAGGACAGCAGTCACGAGGAGGGTGTAATTTTCCGGCCCTACTAGGAGGGGATGACGTCATAATTGCGGAATTGAAATATAATCTTACAAATAAGCAATCACACAAAGTACACAAGAATTTATAGGTGGAAACCCAAATCGGGTGAAAACCACCACCTAACCCTCTCGAGTTAGGATTTTCCGATCAACCAAGTTGATCAAAATCCACTAAACCGAATCACTTTAAACGAGGGTGATTCAACCTCAATACAACCACGCTACTTAAACGAGGGTAGCATACCTCAACCCCTTCTCTCCACGAGAAGGATTTTGTCTCACGAAGGAGACGGGAATTCGCAAAGGAATACCCAACCAAATAACAAAGATAAAAGAAACAACAAGTCCTATAGAGCCAACAAAGTAATTTTAAACCTAGCTTCTATAGGAAATAGGATGCTTCCCTTTGAAAGGAGTGCGTCGGCGACGCGGATGCGTGTAACACGCGATGGCGCAACGTCGCTCTCGTGAACAACGGCGGGAGAGCGGGTGCGCAACAGCTTGATGCTCTCAAGAGAATGGAACGTGAGCTTGGAGAGCAAGAGCTAGCTAGGACACAAGAGAGTGGAAAGTATATTACAAAGTGTTTCTTGTGTATCTTGGTCTCTCTAGGTGTGTCTTTGTGTTAATTTGTGTTGCAAAGGTTCCCCTCTATTTATAGAGGCCTTAGGAAGGCTTTGGAAGGCTTAGGAAAGGTTCTATAGCAGTTGGGAACAAAGCCCAAGAGAATCAGCCCGAAATCAGGAACAATCATTGCTCTGACAGGCTTATCAGACGTCTAATTATGGCATCAGACGTCTGGAACTTCACTTTAAGACGTCTGATTTCAAGGTCAAACGTCTGATTTTGGGTGGGTCTCTTCCTGACTTGAATTAGATCTAAACAGGATTCTAGCGCAAGTCCATCAGACGACATATAGGACGTATGGCACTATGTCTGGACGTCTGGAAACCTACTTTTTCTGTGGGAATGGATTTCCAAACGTTGCAACGGCTAGAAAATCTCTGAGAAGAGATTTTGGGTCAGCCGAGGCAAAACGGTCAATTATCAGACGTCTGGACAGTCCTATGGACGTCTGATAAGGCTCTAACGGTCATATTCTTGAGTGTATGCTAAGCCAGCCAACGGTCCACTAATTGGACGTCTGGAAAATCCATCAGACGTCTTCTAAGATGTCTGGTCTAAGGTCTGGACGTCTGATTTCATCAGACAGAACTAACTATGTCCAGCCTAATAGTTATCAGACGTCTGAAACAATAGTCAGACGTCTTAAAATACTTTATCAGACGTCTGATTTTGGAATTAGACGTCTGGAAACTCTATTTGAACCCTATATTGGTTTTCTAAGTGTTCTACAGAAAACCTAAGTATCCTAGGGTTGTGCAGGTGTTTCTAGGACTACTGTTAGGGTACTTTGAGGCTCTTTAACATAATTTTCTAAGGAAATAAAGAGCAACAAAAGAAACGAAAAATACAACAAGTACAAGAGAAGGAAATCTATCCTATTCTTCATTTCCTTCCATCTTTAATCTATCGCTCCTCGCGAATCTCTTCTGTTCTTCATCAAGCTCCTCCAATCCGTCCTGGATGCGAGCTCGAACTCCATCTAATCACGTATCCATTTGCGATTGACCTGAAATCTAGGACTCAAAGTGCAAATGTTAAATGACACGTGTTTTGTTATCATCAAAACAAATGATCGTGGTGCTCTAGCACCAACAGAGGGTACCGGCCAGCACATGCCCGTCCGACGTAGAGTGTGGCTGCTTCGTCCGCACCTAGAGCAGAGGGGCATATTGACGTGCCTTCATGCATGTGTGTTAAGAGGTGTCGTTATAGTTGCACTTGATACGTCGGTTTTAAAAGAAGTAAACGGAGGTGAGTCCGAGTGTCGATCTCAGGGAGGCGTGGAAATCGGATGTTGTTTACCACTTGTTGTCACGAAAAAGGCGGAGTTTTGCTTGCGAAAGAAACGGTTTTGAAAAGCGAGAGATAGAGAGAGTTTAGGGTTAGAAAGCTCTTTGGTTTTGATCATGCACTTTAAACAGAAATTAAAAAGGCAACTAAATGAAAAATAATTTCATTAAACATGCATTCATAGTTCATGGTTTACAATATTAAATACATGCTTCAACAAAAGTAAATGAAAGCTTAAAAGAGAGAGAGAGAGGTAGAGAGAGAGTGGAGAGCGACGAGGCAGCCACGGCGGTGGAGGAGGCTCCGTCGGCGGCTCGTCGTCTCCGGCGATTACAAGAGTGCCTAAGACTAGCTAGGAGAGGAGTCCAGTAGTTGCAAGTGGGAGAGGATGCCTTGAATGGTGGTAGAAGGGGGTTTAAATAGAGTTAAGGGCTTCCTAAAAGAAGAATGTGCTTTAGCGACATCCAGAACGTCGCTAAAACCGCTTCCATATACGTCGGTGAAGGCCTTCTGCCGCCGGTCAGCCGCCCGCCCCTCTCTCTCTTCAGGCGCGATCCGTGGACGTCGAACGAGAGCCGTCCGATTGATGATCGGACGGCTGAGATCCTCCCGCGCCTGCGCTAGGATCGCGCTTCGGGCGTGCGTGCGCGCGCGCGTTTCCGCCCGGCGTGCGCGCGCGCGTGGGAGGTGGGGCGCTGTCGTCGCGCCGCGTGGCGCGATCCTAGCCGCTCGCTTCTGATCGCGCGGCTCAATTTTGCCGCGCCCTTCGCCCGCAGATGATTTTCGCTCCGCGCGAATCGAACGCGCGTCGCCGCAACGCGGGCGTGCGCGCTAACCATTGCGCCACGCCCGCGCTTTGTCGCGGCGACCGCGGGCGAGCGCGCGGATCTCGGCCGTTCGATCGAAGATCAACGGACGAGATGCGTCTTTGGCTGGCTTGGGGGCGTGCGGGCTTCGAGGGCGGGGCGACGTGGCGCGTTCTAGGCCGTTGATCTCCAGATCAACGGTCAGGATTTCTTGGGCCCATTGTGGGAGCTCTGGATGTCGGATTTGGCCGATTTTGAGTCCGTTAGACTCCGTTCGTCGTCCTGAATCCATCCGTGTGGTCCGATTGCTCATCTGAGGCCTGCTTTGACAAATGCTTTACACAAATGGCCATTAATACAGTTTATAAGCAATCTTGGTACTTGATGCATGCAATGCTCCTATTCTACTTTATGTTGTGCCTTTTATTCTAAAGATGGGCCATATTCAACCTAATTACTACCCCCTTGCGTGGTGTTATCATACCCCCATGCTTACTCCTTGCTAGTCCCTAGCAAGGTTTATTCTAGCCTTTATTTCTTTGGCGAATTCAAGAAGTAATTGCTTAGGCACTTCGTTACTTGTTAATAAGAGGAACTATACGAAGATCTTAATCTACAAAGACTAAGCAGCGCCCGGGTGTCTGCCAAAATATGAATCGCCCGAATCCTTGCTTTGTATATATAACTATACTTATGTATACGTATATATCTATATATGTCTTTTTAGAATTTTTAAAATTCAGTGTGGGTTGGTAACTTTTTACGGCTACCCAACCCACCCAAAACTCGGTCAAAACCCTAAGTGCTAAGCATCTTGGTGTGAATGTTGTGATAGACTCACTTAACGGTAATTGAGACAGACTTCGAGTTTCTACGCCTCTAGGTGACCGGAAAAGAAAATAAATTTTTGCCTGAAGGTGTAGTTGTTCGATTGGTAGCTTTCTCCCTGCGTTCATTTTACTTGGGGTCAACACAAGGATTTTCCAGTGTATATCTCCCCGGCTTGTACTACTTCCCCGCTTCTTCCTTAGGTGTTTTTGGTCTTCTTTTTTTGTGCAATTATTGAGCTGGGCTCTGGACAACCGACCAATGGGCTGTTACCCACGATCACTTGCCAGCCATACTTGTACGGTGAAGTGTGGTTTATTTTCTTTTCTTCTTTTCCTTTTTTTTTTTTTTTTTTTTTTTACGTAGGTGGCTTCCCTAATCTCAAATGTACCTAGAGGCAGTGAAAAAGAAATGGCCTGTGGCTGGGTTCTGGACAACCTGCCAATGGGCTGTTACCCACGACAACTTGCCAGCCATACCACCCTAGAAAGTTCATTAGCTACCCAATTTCTGTCAAAATCTCCGAGAAGTGAGTCTGTGCAAAAATGTGTGTAGATGCTTAGACTCAAAGTTTTCCTGATTTAGAGGGTGAGTTGATAAGTCGTATACTTATTACCTTATTTATTAGGTGGATTAGAATAGCTTAAAGTTGCAAGGGTTCGCCGCTAAATCCATATTTTAATGGACACCAGGGCTAATTAAGCCTGAAGGCCTGAAAAGTCTAAGTGTTTAAGTTCTTTTTGTATTATTTCCCACTATTGACAAGTTTCTAATGCCTAAGTTTTTCTTCCTAATTTTTTTTTTTTTTTTCAGACTGATTAATTAAGCTCAGGATTATGCAGTTTACCATCCCCCCCATGCTTAAGTTGGACAATGTCCTCATTGACAGATGCATGGATGCAAAAGGGTTCAAAAAGATAGTACCTGAGTGACGTAAACTACCAGATCAGTCTGAATCCACTGGGTTGCGTCCCAGGAAGCGCTGAGTTTAACGCCTCCAGCTGGGCGGTGCCTGGTGTCAGCCCTCAACAAGGGTGACACTTTCCTTGGGGGGTACCTGGGCTAGGAAATGCTTCAATCTTTGACCATTGACTGTAAAGGTGTGCCCGGTATTAAGATCGGCGATTTCGACTGCCCCATTGGAATAGGGCTTGACCACCCGAAATGGTCCTGTCCATTTGGACCTAAGTTTCCCTGGAAAGAGTTTCAGGCGTGCATCAAATAGCCAGACTTGTTGGTTTGGCTCAAAGGTTTTCCTATGAATGAGTCGGTCGTGGACGGCTTTCATTTTCTCCTTATATAGCCGACTATTGTCAAAGGCGTCCCGACGAATTTCTTCAAGCTCAGATAATTGAAGAGTCCTTTGCGCACCAGCTAACTGGGGATCCATGTTACATTGCTTAACAGCCCAGTAAGCCCGGTGTTCCAATTCGACAGGGAGATGGAAAGCTTTGCCAAAGACCAAGCAGTAAGGTGACATGCCTATCGGGGTCTTAAAAGCGGTCCTGTATGCCCACAGGGCATCATCAAGTCGTGTGGACCAGTCTTTCCTGTCAGGTCTCACAGTCTTCTGTAAAATGTTCTTGATTTGTCTGTTTGAGACCTCAGTCTGCCCATTTGTTTGTGGATGATACGGGGTGGCAATGCGGTGGTTTACCCCGTATTTTCTAAGTAGGGCACGGAACTGGGAATGGATAAAATGGCTTCCACCATCACTGATCATGGCCTTGGGTATTCCAAAATGGGAAAAGATGTTCTTCTTTACATAGTCCATGACCGTCTTGTGATCGCATCGTCGGGTGGCGACGGCTTCAATCCATTTGGAAACATAGTCTGCCGAGACCAAGATATACTCGAAGCCGTTGGATGGTGGAAAGGGGCCCATAAAATCGATACCCCAAACGTCGAAAATTTCGACAATCAAAATGGGCTGAAGGGGCATCATATCTTTTTTGGTCATTGTCCCTAGTGTTTGGCATCGTGAGCAAGTCTTGGCAAAGATGTGTGCATCCTTGAATAGGGACGGCCAATAAAATCCAGACTGCAAAACTTTTGCAGCTGTTTTCTTGCCAGAGAAATGGCCGCCACATGCTTGGTCATGACAAAAGGAAAGCACACTCTGAACCTCGTCTTCGGGGAGGCACCTCCTGATGATCTGATCAGCACAGAGGCGAAACAGCATGGGATCATCCCAGAAATAGTGCTTGGCCTCAGCCAAGAACCTGTCCCGTTGCTGTCTGGACCAGCTGTGCGGGGTTTGTCCTATAACCAGGTAGTTGACATAGTCAGCATACCATGGCATTTTCTTGTCTTGCACGGCTAGGATGTGTTCATCAGGGAAGGTATCAGATAGAGGTAGGGAGGGTCCAATGTGGTCTGGATGAAGTCTTGACAGGTGGTCAGCCACCACATTTTTCGATCCGGCCTTGTCTTGGATTTCCAGGTCAAATTCCTGCAAAAGCAGGATCCATCTGATGAGCCTGGGTTTTGCATCCTTTTTGGCCAACAGGTGCCGGATGGCTGAATGGTCGGTGTAAATAGTCACGTGGGATCCCAGCAAGTATGATCGGAGTTTTTCCAGTCCAAAGACTACAGCAAGCAACTCTTTTTCTGTGACCGTATAATTACGCTGGGCCTCGTCCAACGTTTTGCTCGCGTAGTAGATCACCACGGGCTTCTTGTCTTGCCTTTGTCCCAGGACAGCGCCTATGGCAAAATCTGATGCGTCACACATAATCTCAAAACCCTGGGACCAGTCTGGGGGTTGAAGTACAGGTGCGGTGGAGACTAAGTCCCGGAGGGTATGATAAGCCTGGGTGCAATCAGGAGACATGTGGAAAGTTGCGTCGTTGGCTAGAAGGTCGGTCAAGGGTTTGGAAAGTTTGGAAAAGTCTTTGATGAACCTTCGGTAGAAGCCAACATGTCCTAGGAAAGAGCGAATCTGTCGGACCGAACTAGGTGGAGGAAGTTTGGAAATTAAATCAACCTTAGCTCGATCTACCTCGATGCCCTTATGCGAAACGATGTGTCCGAGGACAATTCCTTCTTGAACCATAAAATGGCTCTTTTCCCAACTTAACACCAAGTTAACCTCGATACATCGTTTCAGGATTTTCTCCAAGTTGCTCAAACAATGGTCGAATGAATTCCCGAATACAGAGAAATCATCCATAAAGACCTCCAAGTATTCACCCACCATTTCTGAAAAAATGGCTAGCATGCAATGCTGGAAGGTTGTGGGTGCGTTGCATAACCCGAACGGCATTCGACGGAATGCAAACGTGCCATACGGGCAAGTGAATGTGGTCTTTTCCTGATCTTCTGGAGCAATTGCGACTTGGTTATATCCTGAATATCCATCCAGGAAGCAAAAATACTTCTGCCCTGCCAATCTTTCAAGGATTTGGTCAATGAATGGCAAGGGGAAGTGGTCCTTCTTAGTGGCTTCGTTAAGCTTCCTATAATCAATACACACCCGCCATGCGGTGGTGGTGCGGGTGGGAATGGATTCGCCATGATCATTAGTGACAACGGTGAGCCCAGCCTTCTTGGGAACCACTTGAGTGGGGCTCACCCAGGGGCTATCAGAGATAGGGTAGATGATGTCGGCGTCGAGCCACTTGATAATTTCTTTTTTAACGACCTCCCGCATGTTAGGGTTTAACCGTCTCTGCATCTGGCGGGAAGGTCGGGCCCCGTCTTCCAGGTAAATCTTGTGGGTGCAATAGGTGGGGCTAATTCCTCTTAGATCTGAGATGGTCCAACCAATGGCGGCCCGATGTTCTGAAAGAGTTGCAGTCAACCTTAGTTCCTGATCCTTGGTTAGATGGGAATTAATAATCACTGGGAAGGTCTGGCCAGGTCCCAAGAAGACGTACTTGAGATTCTCGGGCAATGGTTTAAGTTCAGGTGCGGGTGGGACCACCGTCGATGGGAATGGAAAGGGCGGTAGTTGATCAACATTGATTTCTTCAAATGGTGTCATGTGATGATACTCAGCCTTACAGAGGTCCACAGGTAATGATGGTGACGAGTCAGAACTACGGGTTTGGTGGTCTGAGACAGAATTGAGGGTAAGGCATTCCTCGATTAAAGTTTCCACTGGATCATGTTCCTCAATGTAGTCACAATCAAAAGACTTTGTTGCCCGGAAGATATCTAATTGCATTTTCCTGTCTCCGAAGGCGATTTCCATACATCCCGTGTCGCAATCGATGTTTGCTTTAGCCGTGGCTAAGAAAGGTCTGCCTAAGATTATGGGTGCGTTCTGTAATTTTTCAGGGACTTCCATGTCGAGCACCAAAAAGTCGACTGGGAAATAGAAGTCCTTGACCCGTACAATCACGTCCTCGACAACCCCCTTCGGGGTTTTCACTGATCTATCCGCCAGCTGGATGGTGACAGGGGTTGGTGCCAGCTCCCCAAAACCAAATTGGTGGTACAAGGTTGTGGGAATTAGGTTGATAGAAGCACCTAGGTCCAGGAGCGCTCTATCAAATGTCATGTCCCCGATGTTACAGGAAATCAGGGGTGCTCCTGGGTCAGTTCGTTTGAGTGGAAGGTTGCTTGATATCACGGAACTGGCTTGCTCAGAGAGTACAACCTTCCTAGGTGCTTGAGGTCTCGGCTTACGCTTGGGTGTACAGGCATCCTTTAAGAACTTGGCGTAAGCGGGGATGTGTTTGACAGCTTCTAGAAGCGGAATATTAATCTGTACTTGTTTAAAAATTTCCATCAGCTCCTCAGTTTCCACAGTATTCTTTTTTCTCTTGATTGTTTCCAAGGCCTCAGGATAGGGTGTCTGGATTGGTTCCATGTTTGGGTCCTTGGTTGGTGCTTCTTCTAAGTCGGTTAAAGTCTCGGGGAGAGTCGGAAATTTGGGATCCTGGGTTTTGGTGCCGCTTCTCAAGGTCACCGCATTCGCAGAGGCATTGGGGCCATGGGGTGATCCTTGAGAAGATGAGGATGAAGAGGCGCCAAACCCAGGAGGTGTTTGTGGAGCCGGTTGGACCATATGAGCCTGCCCGGGGTTGCCTTGGAACCCTTGCGAATTGGGGCCTCTGTTAATTATGTTTCGCGGGTTTGGTTGTGGTTGGGAAGGTAGAGATCCTTGCTGTTTACAGTCCAAGAGTTGGCTTAACTGTCCCTTTACCAAGGCCATTTCTTCCTGATGTTTTTGGTTCATGTCAGCCATCATCTTTATTAGGGTGTCCATTTGGTTTTGTGGGGGAGGGGCCGCCCTATTTTGGTTATATTGGGGTCTAACTGGTGGTCCTTGCTGATAGGGGGCAAGTGTGGCTGTTGGTTTGGCCTGGGCTGGTTTTGGAATTGCGGTAGTTTCTGGTTTGTCCAACCAAAGTTGGGGTGATTACGCCAGCCGGTGTTGTAAGTGTTGGAGAAAGGGTCAGGTTTTGCATATCCTTGGACGGCTTGCACATCTTCTAGAATAGCCGATGTTGATGAAGAAGGAAGGGAGTAATCAAGGGTCGAGGGAGCAAAGGTCCCTCCTTGGAACATGGTTGGGGGTTGTTCCAGGTTTAGTTGGGTGAAGGGTTGGACCAGGTCAACATTATGTGCCCCTTTTGCTAGGGTGAAAGTCTGCAAGGGGTTCCTGGTCTGGTTTAGAAGCTCATCAATCTTCTTGTCCACCAATTCCACTCGATCCAACTTTTTGGCAATAATGTCCATGTCAACCATTCCAGAATTTGCTTGCACCTCATAAATCCCACCACGGGGTTGACTGGATCTGTTAAACTGGTTCATGGAGGCATTGTTGAGCGAATTCTCGCTCATAGACTCAAAGAGCTCAAACGCGCTCTCCTCGTCTTTGTTTAGGAAGTTTCCCCCACATGAGGCATCGACGAAGTTCCGTAGGTTGCTATCCAGACCGTGGTAGAAGATCTGGGCTAATTGCCACCTTGGAACTTCGTGGTGTGGGCATTTCCTCAAAAGTTCATTGAATCTTTCCCACGCCTCATGAAATTGTTCCCCACCCTGGAGTGTGAAGGTAGTGATAGCTCTTCTGAGGGCATTGGTCTTTCCTATGGGGAAGAATTTCTTTAAAAATGCATGCCTCAGTTCCTCCCAGGTGGTGATGGGTCTACCTAGGGTTCTAAGCCAATGAGAAGCCTTGTCTCTTAATGAGAAAGGGAACATCTTGATTAGAACAATGTCAAGGCTAATGTTCCTAGGTTTTACTATTCTTGCTATGCGGTCGAGATCTTCTAGGTGCTGAAAGGGGTCTTCATTTGAGCTTCCATGAAAGTGGCCCTGGATTAGACTTAATACATTAGGTTTTAGCTCAAAATCGTCTCCCCCTTCGGGGATCCTAAGGTGTGGCTCGACTCTAATGGCAGAAGGGTTATAGAAATCACGGAGGGGTCTTGGCTGGTTCTGAAATGGTGGTAAATCAAGTGGTGGTTGTCCTGGTATGTCATTGAAAGGTGGTGGTTGTTCTTGCGGGTTCTGTAACCGTTGTATGGCTTGCATGATGGTGTGGATTTGTCGTTCCTGAAGCCGATGGTTAGCATTGATTTGAGCCTGGACGACAGCCATAGCATCTGGTGGGGGTTGATCTTCAGCCTCATCTACCCTAGGTTCAGCCATGTTTTCAACAGAATTACGTCGCCTAGATTCCTGCCCCAAAACACACAATTCGGGATGCAGTGAGCGCCTCCCGTGCATACACTAGAGAAGAACTGGAGGGGATGCGGAGGGCGACAGATGCGAGAAATGTGTTTCAATCAAGCACGCAAGCCTAATCCTTATGGTGTATTCCTTAGGAGACCTAGAAATCTCACAAAGGGTGATTAAGTCCGTAAGCACTGGACTTCCCTTCTCAAGGCTAATCTGGCCAGGTTGATTACGAGGGGATTGCAGGGAAGGTTCTTCCTTTGGCTTGCGCCTCCGGTTCCATAGACCCCACAACCACGGTCGTTTGACACTGCCCCGCAGCCTAGTCACCAGATTCTACCAAGGGAATGAAAGCCAAGTGCCTAGCAGACAAAACCTCACCTTTTGAGACTTAACTCAGTCCTGCCTAGGGCACGTCTACTCAATTTTAAAGGGCTAGGATAGTGCTTGTGCTTAGGGTGATGTGATGAGGCGTTGATTGGGGTGGTGCCTCTTAATGTTCTACTTTCAAAGTGTGTGCTTCTAGCAAAACATGATTTTCAAGCAATGATTTGTTAAGATATAGTGTCTTTTAGTGTTTATCCTTACTTAAGTACTTTTTAGGGTTGACGTGTCTTAATTTTTTCAAACAAGTTTCTGTGGGCACGTCAAGTTCTGCACACAACTTAGTGAAAGTAGATTTCCTTTTTGTAGAGGCTCTAAAACCCTAGTGTACTCATCCTGATAATCATGCAGCTTCTATTAGATGAGTCAGTTTTAGGGTTGAGTGGTGCGGCCCAGGTCAACTCACGGTGGCTTCGCAAACACCACTCAAGAGAAAGAGAAAAGAGCACTCCAAGAATTTATCCAGCATATTAGAGTGTACATTTTTTTGTAGGATGATGTGTTAAGAATGTGGGTCAAGAAATCATTCACCACGCCAATTTTTTTAGTTTTTATGATTTTTTTAGATTTTTCACGCAAGCAAACAATGAGAGAGAGAGTACTTACTATCGGTCCTCGAGGCGCCTACTTCCTTGCTACCATAGTGGAATGCGTCGCTTCGCCGTCCATGCGCCGAATTCCTGCAACCGTCAAGTAAAAAGGAAAATAGGGCATTAGAAGATATGAGAATGAAGGTGGAATGGAGGTGATAAAACAAATCCGTTGCCTCCCCGGCAACGGCGCCAAAAACTGACGTGCCTTCGTGCGTGTGTGTTAAGAGGTGTCGTTATAGTTGCACTTGATACGTCGGTTTTAAAAGAAGTAAACGGAGGTGAGTCCGAGTGTCGATCTCAGGGAGGCGTGGAAATCGGATGTTGTTTACCACTTGTTGTCACGAAAAAGGCGGAGTTTTGCTTGCGAAAGAAACGGTTTTGAAAAGCGAGAGATAGAGAGAGTTTAGGGTTAGAAAGCTCTTTGGTTTTGATCATGCACTTTAAACAGAAATTAAAAAGGCAACTAAATGAAAAATAATTTCATTAAACATGCATTCATAGTTCATGGTTTACAATATTAAATACATGCTTCAACAAAAGTAAATGAAAGCTTAAAAGAGAGAGAGAGAGGTAGAGAGAGAGTGGAGAGCGACGAGGCAGCCACGGCGGTGGAGGAGGCTCCGTCGGCGGCTCGTCGTCTCCGGCGATTACAAGAGTGCCTAAGACTAGCTAGGAGAGGAGTCCAGTAGTTGCAAGTGGGAGAGGATGCCTTGAATGGTGGTAGAAGGGGGTTTAAATAGAGTTAAGGGCTTCCTAAAAGAAGAATGTGCTTTAGCGACATCCAGAACGTCGCTAAAACCGCTTCCATATACGTCGGTGAAGGCCTTCTGCCGCCGGTCAGCCGCCCGCCCCTCTCTCTCTTCAGGCGCGATCCGTGGACGTCGAACGAGAGCCGTCCGATTGATGATCGGACGGCTGAGATCCTCCCGCGCCTGCGCTAGGATCGCGCTTCGGGCGTGCGTGCGCGCGCGCGTTTCCGCCCGGCGTGCGCGCGCGCGTGGGAGGTGGGGCGCTGTCGTCGCGCCGCGTGGCGCGATCCTAGCCGCTCGCTTTTGATCGCGCGGCTCAATTTTGCCGCGCCCTTCGCCCGCAGATGATTTTCGCTCCGCGCGAATCGAACGCGCGTCGCCGCAACGCGGGCGTGCGCGCTAACCGTTGCACCACGCCCGCGCTTTGTCGCGACGACCGCGGGCGAGCGCGCGGATCTCGGCCGTTCGATCGAAGATCAACGGACGAGATGCGTCTTTGGCTGGCTTGGGGGCGTGCGGGCGGCGGGGGCGGGGCGACGTGGCACGTTCTAGGCCGTTGATCTCCAGATCAACGGTCAGGATTTCTTGGGCCCATTGTGGGAGCTCCGGATGTCGGATTTGGCCGATTTTGAGTCCGTTAGACTCCGTTCGTCGTCCTGAATCCATCCGTGCGGTCCGATTGCTCATCTGAGGCCTGCTTTGACAAATGCTTTACACAAATGGCCATTAATACAGTTTATAAGCAATCTTGGTACTTGATGCATGCAATGCTCCTATTCTACTTTATGTTGTGCCTTTTATTCTAAAGATGGGCCATATTCAACCTAATTACTACCCCCTTGCGTGGTGTTATCACATATCAACGCCTTGACACACAGGGATGCCAGGGCTTCGGGCTCGGTGGTGGCAGGTATGGTTTCAGTTTCCGGCAGACTCGTTTACACACTTTTCGATTCCGGCGCTACGCACTCATTTGTCGCAGCCAGTTTCGCAGTTAGTTTGGGCCAGGATTATATGCTGTTAGAGAGTCCGTTAGTAATCAGAGGTCCGAGTGGTCAGCTGTTTGTAGCTGAGGAGGTTTACACGGATTGCGAGGTCAGCGTCGGGGGACATAGCCTGCCTACTGACCTGATTATGATACAGATGGAGGACTTTGGCGTAATTCTGGGGATGGACTGGCTGTCCGCTTACCACGCCTTGGTAGACTGTTTTGAGAGGAAGATTGTCTTCTCCATGCCGGAGTTGCCTTCTTTCGAGTTTCACGGACAGCCAGTGGACGGAGGCTTCAGGTGCATTTCGGCACTTCGGGCGGCGAGACTTTTGAGCCAGGGGTGTGAGGGCTTCCTAGCTTGTGTGGTGGCAGAGCCCAGTCCTGTGGCAGACTTCCAGAGCATCCCGGCGGTCGGAGAGTACCCTAACGTGTTTCCAGACGAGTTACCAGGACTACCGCCCGAGCGTGAGATCGAGTTTGAGATCTCACTAGTACCAGGGACCAGCCCCATCTCCACTGCGCCATACAGGATGGCACCGCTTGAGTTACGAGAGCTCAAGTCTCAGTTGCAGGACCTTTTGGAGAAGGGTTTTGTGAGGCCCAGTGCGTCTCCTTGGGGAGCCCCGGTACTGTTTGTGAAGAAGAAGGATGGTACCCTACGCCTTTGTGTGGACTACCGACAGCTGAATAGGGTCACCATCAAGAACAGATATCCGCTGCCGAGGATCGACGACTTGTTTGACCAATTGCGGGGTGCCACGGTGTTCTCCAAGATCGACTTGAGGTCTGGATACCACCAGTTGAGGATCAGGGAGGCAGACGTCTCCAAGACAGCTTTCCGCATCCGGTACGGACACTACGAGTTTTTGGTCATGTCGTTTGGGCTGACCAATGCCCCCGCTGCTTTCATGGACCTGATGAACCGGGTGTTTAGACCATACTTGGACCAGTTCGTGGTGATATTCATTGATGATGTACTCATCTATTCTCGAGATCGGACGCAGCACGGACAGCACTTGCGGATGGTTCTGGACACTCTGAGACGACGTAGGCTGTACGCCAAATACAGCAAGTGCGAGTTCTGGTTGAGGGAGGTGACCTTCTTAGGTCATGTGATCTCGGGGGACGGCTTGGCGGTGGACCCAGCCAAGGTCGAGGCAGTACTCAGGTGGGAGAGACCGCGTTCAGTCACTGAGATTCGCAGTTTTCTGGGACTGGCAGGCTACTACAGACGATTCATCGGAGGTTTTTCATAGATTGCGGGTCCTATGACACAGTTGACCCGGAAGGACGTGCCCTTCACTTGGACAGACGCCTGTGAGGCGTGTTTTCAAGAGCTGAAGGAGAAGTTGACCTTGGCTCCCGTGCTCACCATCCCTGACAGTAGTGGCGGGTTCATTGTGTACACGGACGCCTCCTTGCAAGGGTTAGGAGGTGTGCTCATGGAGAGGGGTCACGTTGTTGCTTACGCTTCGCGGCAACTGAAGCCCCATGAGCATACCTACCCTACCCACGACTTGGAGTTGGCAGCTGTCGTCTTCGCGCTGAAGACCCGGAGGCACTACTTGTACGGTGAGACCTTCGAGATTTTCACAGATCACAAGAGCCTCAGATACCTCTTTGATCAGAAGGAGCTCAACATGAGATAGAGACGTTGGTTGGAGCTCCTGAAGGACTACGACTGCAGCATTTCCTATCACCTGGGCAAGGCTAATGTGGTGGCTGACGCCTTGAGCCGGAAGGCGCCCGCACACTTGGCCAGTCTACAGTTACAGAGTTGGAGCCTCTTGGAGGAGGTGGGCAGTTGGCGACTCCTAGAGTTACGGGGGCACTGTGGGGCAGTGACTGTGACACGACAGACTAGGCCAGAGCTGATAGACCGCATCATCACAGGACAGATGGCCTATCCATACTTGCAGTCCTTGCGCGACAGAGTACTGTCAGGAGACCCAGGGGACTTCTCTTTCGCAGACCAGGTGCTACGCCTGAGGGGACGGTTGTGCGTTCCCAGGGACGAGGAACTGTTGAGAGAGCTCCTGACTGAGGCACACGGTTCCAGATTCACCATACATCCCGGAAAAATAAAGATGTACCACGACTTGAGATGCGAGTTTTGGTGGAGGGGGATGAAGTGGGATGTGGGTGAATTCGTGCAGCAGTGCTTACTGTGTCAGCAGGTGAAAGCCGAGCATCAGAGGCCTGCAGGGCCGCTACAGCCGCTTCCAGTGCCAGAGTGGAAGTGGGAGAGCATCACCATGGACTTGGTGGTGGGTTTACCTGTTACCCAGCGAGGACATGACGCAGTCTGGGTAATTGTGGATAGACTGACGAAGATAGCATGATTCTTGCCGATCCGAGTCACTTTGGGACCAGCACAGTTGGCAGAGAGGTATATCCGCGACATGGTACGACTACACGGAGTTCCGTGGGAAATCGTATCCGACCGGGATACCCTATTTACGTCCCAGTTTTGGGCTGAGTTTCAGCAAGCCCTGGGGACGCGGTTGAGGTTTAGTACAGCTTACCACCCCCAGACGAACGGACAGTCTGAGCGCACGATACAGACACTTGAGGACCTTTTGCGTGCCTGTGTACTGGTCTGGAGGGGCTCTTAGGGGGAGAACATGCCCCTGGTGGAGTTTGCATACAACAATAGCTATCACTCGAGCATCGGCATGGCACCCTACGAGGCTCTGTACGGACGGAGGTGTACGGCACCGTTGAGTTGGGTTGAGGTGGGGACCAAGTGGGAGGTTGGCCCCAGGTTGATCCGATAGAGTCAGGAGGTAGTCGAGCAGATCCACAGGCGACTCCGCACTGTCAGGAGCAGACAGAAGAGCTACGCGGATCTGAGACGCAGAGAGGTGCAGTTTGAGGTTGGGGACCACGTCTTTCTTCGTGTTTCGCCCATGAAGGGCCTGCAGCGGTTTGGGGTGAGAGGGAAGCTCGCGCCGAGGTTTATGGGGCCCTTTGAGGTCCTGGAGCGTGTTGGACCCGTTGCTTACAGGCTTGCCCTCCCTCCCCAGCTTTCTAGTGTGCACGATGTGTTCCACGTGTCCAACCTCAGGAAGTACGTAGCCGATCCCAGTCACGTACTAAGTCATGAGGGCGTCGAGGTGGGCGACGACCTGATCTACCTCGAGCGGCCAGTGCAGATTCTTGACCGAGCCGTCCGCAGTTTGAGACGAAAGTAAGTACCCCTGGTGAAGGTTTTGTGGAGGAGCCAGCGGTACGAGGAGGCTACCTGGGAGCCTGAGGCGGCAATGCGGGAGCAGTACCCGAAGCTCTTCGCGGGTACATCTTTCGGACCGGCTTCGGTCCTCTTTGAGTTTGTTATGTTTTTATATATGACGTTTTTCTCGCACCCTAGTTAGCGCAAGTTTCGGGGACGAAACTTCCTTTGAGTTTGCTATATTGTTACGAACGCGGCTTCAAGAAGTCTTTTAAGACGTCTGGGAGGTGGCCCAGACGTTTGACCAGACGTCTGGAACCCCTTCCAGACGTCTGGGATTTTGATTTCTGCGGCACACGCGATTTCGTCTTCGCGCCTGCGCGCGCAGACCTGCGACGCCTCTTTTCCCCTCTCTCCTTCGCAGATGCAGCGCTGCCCCCCTCTCTCTCTCTCCCCGTGCGGCTTTAAAAGGGCCCTCGCCCTCTCCCTCACTCTCATCTCCTCCGCTCCCTTCTCCTTCTTCTTCCAGCCAGTGCGAGAGTGAGTGAGCGGTGGCAGCAGCAGCCGCGGCGGGTGTGCGGGAGGAGGCGTTGCGCGAGGGAGGAGATGCTCGGCCGTGAGGGCTCGAGCTTGCCGGGGCAGCTAGAGCCGACCGGCGGGGGAGCCGCGGGCGCGGAGTGACGCGGGAGGGTGGCTTGAGCTCGAGCAGCAGGTGGACGAGGCGCGGCGCGACCGTGCGTCGCGGGCGGAGAGCGCGTCGAGCTCTGAGTCTGGAAGTTTTTCCAGAATCAGACATCTGGGCTTCCAACCAGACGACGATGAAGACGTCTGGAGGACTGTCCAGACGTCTGGCAAGTAAGTTATTTTCTGCGACCGTTGTACTGTGAACGATGAGTGGGTACGTGCAGTCTCTGAGATTCGCATCCAACGCGAATCAGACGTCTGGACACATTGCCAGACGACAGGAAGGACTTCCAGACGTCCAGGGTGACCATCGGACGTCTGGGAACTAGGCCAGGCACCCCCGCAGGCTTCTGGACGTCTGAGAGACTACGCAGAATAAAGGTATCCTCCGAACCACCTTTTAAGACGTCTGGAAGAGGTTCCAGACGTCTGATTTTGGACTATTTCGTTGTTTTCGACCCGTTTAGGGCCCGTTCGGAGTCCGTTTTCTGTGTTTCGAGTTGCGTTCTTTTCGGAATAAAATCCTTTACCCGTTTACAGTAATTATATACTGTTCAGAGAAACTCATTGTGTTTGATCCTTGTGTTAGGATCCTGTTCCATTACAGTCTCGGGGGTTGCGGAGGCGTGCGGGATTTCCAACCACGCCCCCAGTACTTCCGTTGTAACTGGTAGAGTGGCTTTAGAAATTATTAACATAATTTGTTACAATTATGGAACAATTAATAGAACCTAGGGCATTGCATGAATCCTAATAATAAGAAACCAGATTGAATGATAGATCCTAGGGTATTGCATGAATCCGAGGGCTGGAAAACTAGATTGAATGATAGATCCTAGGGTACAGCATGAATCCTAGGACTGGAAAACTAGCGAAATGAATATACATATTGCAGTCTTGGAAAATGTGGAAAGGAAATAATAGCTACCTGTAAATTGATTTAACAGCTGCCTGTTAGGAATAAATGAACATGATTGAGAATATGGGTTGTATGAACGTGAAACTGGAAAGGTGAAACCTGAATGTGCTGAGTTAAAAGAGCTGGAACCCTACGGGGAGTTAGGAGTAGAACTCCTGGAAAGAGAATGAAATGGAACTGAGAAGGAAAGATGTGGAGGTGCGTTGTCTCTTGGGTACGTAGTCCCAGGGGAAGCACCTGTTACCTGCTTAGTGCAGAGCGGAGCCAGCCACCCCAGGGACCCGGGGTTAGGTCTGGGCACTTTGTACCGACTTGTTGGCCCTCGTGTACACAGTACCGAGGAGAGCTACTAGTGTAGAGCGAGTACTAGCTACCCCACGAGCCCCGGGGCTCTGCTAGCTCATCTACACCGACTTGTTAGGCCCACTGGGCAAACCAGGGTAGTCAGGCGAGGGTGCGCGGACTGTGGAGGGGCAAGGCCCCTGTTTGGTTACTGTGGAGGGGTTGGACCCCTGTTACTGAGAGGGCTCTGCCCTATATTGGTTCCGTGCTGTGCTTTGGGCGCACCCGTTAACGGAAACGACTGACCGCGTGCCAGTGCGGGTTAACTACCCGTGCGTTTACCGCGCGTGCCGTAGTCACCGTTACGTCTGTCAGTGACCTTGGGGTGGTTGACTGAGAGTAGGATCACCACGGGGGACTCTCCCGGCCAGGAGAGCACCACGTGTTACTTCTACTGTTTGGAAAAGACTGCAATCAAGATCGTTCCCACGAGTAGGGTCCAGTAGAGTTACCACTGTTCTTTTGTACCCCTTTTGACCCACTGTAGTGAGTAGTTCTTGTTACTCTATGTACTTTTCTTTACTTGTAGTTCATGTTATGTTAAATGTTGTTCTACTGTTGTGGTGGCACATGCTGTAGTAGTTTTTTTTCTTACTGCTGTATTTTGTTACTACTAGTTATATTTCATGTTGAATGTGGTTTATTTTACTACTCTTTTGGTTACTTCCTCGTTGGACGACTAGGTCTTGGGATTAGTCGAGTTGGTCCGGTTCTCGTGTCTCGTAGGGACTCGGGAATCGGGTCGTTACAAGCCTGTACACCCAAACGTAAGCCAAGACCTCAAGCACCTGGGAAGGTTGTGCTCTCCGAGCAAGCAAGTTTCGTAATATCAAGCAACCTTCCGCTTAAGCGAACTGACCTAGGAGCACCCCTGATATCCTGCAATATTGGGGACATGACATTTGATAGAGCACTCCTGGACTTAGGTGCTTCCATCAATCTGATTCCAACAACCCTGTACCACCAATTTGGTTTCAGAGAGTTGACGCCCACACCCGTCACCATCCAGTTGGTTGACAGATCTGTGAAGACCCCGAAGGGGGTTGTTGAGGACATGATTGTGCGAGTCAAGGACTTCTATTTTCTGGTTGATTTCTTGGTGCTTGAAATGGAAGTCCTTGAAAAACTACAAAATGCACCCATAATCTTAGGCAGACCTTTCTTAGCTACGGCTAAAGCAAGCATCGATTGTGACATGGGATGTATGGAAATCGCCTTCGGAGACAAGAAAATGCAGTTGGATATCTTCCGGGAGACCAAGTCTTTTGATTGCGACTGTATCGAGGAACATGATCCCGTGGAACCTTTGGTCAAGGAATGCCTCATGACGTGGCGATAACTAGGTTTTGTTATAGCGTTGTAGTATAGCCAGTTATTGCCATCATTTGCTAATATTTGTTACTCGGAAAATACAGTTCCCCGAGGTCGAACTCAGGGAGCAAGTCGTATTCTAGAGGTACAAATTCTTACTACAAAAGATAAAGAGAGAGAGAGAGGGAGAGAGATGAAAATCTTCTTCTTCTCTTCTTTCTTCCTCTTTGTTTTCTCTTCTCTTTGGCTTTTGGTTTCTTCTTCTTTATTTATCTCCTTGTGGTCTTCTTCTTCTGCCTTCTGTTCTTCAGATCTTCTTTTTACTTCTTTCTTCTGATCTTCTTCTCGTGTTCTTCTTCTGCTTTTGCTGTCAGGACGTCGTCTCTCCTTCTTTCTTCTTTTTCTTTCTGTCTTCTTTATCTGCAGCAGTGGTGATGTTCTTCTTCTTTCTTTTCTGCCTTCAGAGCGTCGTCTGATTTTCCACTCAGACGACTTAAGTCGCCCCTGCTACAGTGCCGCGCGGTGCTTCTTCCTTCAGTCTTCTTCTTCTCTTCAGCCCTTCCGCAGTCCCTGCACCTGTGCCTGCACACTCAAAGTTCCAATCAGAGATGGCAAAACCTACTCTACCCTCCCCCACCCGCGTTTCTCTCTCACAGAAGACGCTCTTAGGAAAGCTCTCCCAGAGCAACCGGGTAATCGGGTGTGCGGGTCGCGCCCGGGTCCAGGCCCACCGGCGTGCGGTGGTGGGCGAGGAGTGCAGGTCGGGCTTAGTCGGGTCGGGCCAGGTCCGTGAGGCGTGCGTGCAGACGAGGCCGGGTAGTCGGGCGGGTGAGGGGGACCTCACCCCGTGAACTGAGGCGAACAGCTTAAGGCACGTTTTGCCTTTAAGCGCCCGTTCGCCTCAGTGGCTTTCCGAGGTGGGACTAAATGTCCCACCCCAATTTGGATGCCTGCGCGGAGGAAGCAGCGGCAGTCGAGGCGAAGCGCGGGGGCTTCGTGCGAGAGCTTCGCCTCAACTGCAGCCTGGCACTTCGCGAAGACGCCTCGCACTGCCTGGGAGCGTGACCTGGGCGTGGCGCACCTGGGGCAGCAGGTGAAGAAGCTGCTTCGCTTCAATAATGGCGGCGGCGAGCGCAGGTACCTGCCCACAGAGAAACGGCCTCTCGGCCCAATCAGAAACGCGGAGGACCTTCGCCGTGGCACGGCGAAGGTGGTCGGGGGGTGTGCAGGCGGCGGGGCGGAGCCTAAGGGCTGCCCTAGGTCGGACTGTGGGTTGGGAAGTGGGTGTGTTCGGTGGATTTGCAGAGGTCGGGTGGCGGGAATTGGAAGGGCGGAAATGGATCAGGGTGAGGAGGCGGAGATTATGTGCAGGTCGGCGAGCCGTGTGGGGTGCTGGAGTGATGGGAGCGGGTCGCCGGAGTGTGGCCGGAGGTGGAGAAGGTGAGGGCGATTGGTCGGATCGGGGCAACAGTAAAGATGTAAAGTGAGGAAAAGGAAGAGGGGAGGAAGAGGAGGAGTTCTACCTACTTAGCAGGACGAGGAGGGGCCGGAGCAGGCGACAGTCGTATCGACTGTCGCCGGAGAAGAAGCTGCCCAGGGGAAGGGGCGGCGGCGAGGAGAGGGCCGGAGAGGCGCCAGCTGGGTGCGGCATGGCGCGGGAAGAGCGAGGGAGAGCAACCCTGCAGCTGGTAGTGCGGCAGAGCGATGAGGAGGAAGAGGGGAGGCCGCCGGAGCTGGAGGGCTTCCTGTCGGAGTGGGAAGAGAGGAAGTGGGGGTCTTTCTCCGTCAGGACCGAGCTCCTGAGAACGACGGAGCGACGGGGGTATTTATAGGGGCGGAATCAGAGAGGAGGGCGGAGGGAGACGACGTGTCTCCCTCGCCGGAGGACGCTGGAGATGGAGACCCATACCGTCCGTGCGTTCGCACGGCTGGTATGGTGGGTTGCAGCGACCAGGAGGGTGTTCCTGCGACGGCTGACGACGCAGGGCACCCCCGGTTGTCTTGCCAGACCCTCCCCCTTACCCTGCGCGGCGCCATGCTCCGCGCAAGGTCGCCGGAGCATGGTGCTGGTCAGGTTTTGGCAGGAGGGACCTGGATGCAAAGAACGAAGGAGAGTTAGGGGCAAAAATGTGAGGGTTCAAAAGTTGAGGGCCAAAAAGTAAATAAATGAGGACCAAAGTGTAAAGTTGGTCAAGAAGGTTTCCTCTTAGGCTCAAGTTTTTATACATGACTAATTGGGACCTAAGGATTATGATGGTGAATTTTATTTCCATATTAAGCCTTGTTTGACCGATCAATTTACGCAAAAACCCAAATTAAGTTGTTAATTTGGGCATTGTTCTCAATGTAGGTCAAAATGGGTTCCTAAGGCTAAATTGAAGGTTCTAAACCCTAGAGATTATTTTTATATGAATTTTAGAGGGTTTAGTTGATTTTTTTCTCTGCCTCGAACCTCGTGTTTTTAAGTGAATTTTTTTTTAGGGTTACAGGATGTCATTTAATTCCTTGGAGCTGCTGTAGCCCTTATTGAATCATCTCATCCCACTTTTATTCTTATTAGGTTGCTTTGACCTATGTTTGGACCCTGAGTTACCCTGTTTTTAGATTGGATTGGTGAAATTGCATTTTGACCCCTTAGTTTCTATTTTCTTTGCGAACTCAGAATCTCTCTGAGTTAAGCCTTTCCTTGAGTTATGTAGGAGCTTTTATCCTTTGTATTATGTCAAAATGAGCTAGTTATGGCTCATGATGAGGTTCTCATCACCTCACCCTTAGTTCTGTCTCGAACCAGCAATCCAGTAACGACTGTTCTGACCCGTCACCATCGCTACCCATGGACCTCTGTAGGACTGATTACCATCAAACAACACCATTTGAGGAGATTGATGTTGATCAACTCTCGCCTTTCCCTTTTCCTTCGACTGTTGTTCCACCCGCACCCGAACTAAAGTCGCTACCTGAGAATCTCAAGTATGTCTTCCTCGGACCTGACCAGACCTTCCCTGTGATTATTAAATCTCATCTAACTAAGGATCAGGAACCCAAGTTGACTGCGACCCTTTCGGACATCAGGCCGCCATTGGGTGGACCATTTCAGACTTAAGAGGAATTAACCCTTCCTATTGCACTCATAAGATTTACTTGGAAGACGGGGCACGACCCTCCCGCCAGATGCAGAGACGGTTAAACCCAAATATGCGGGAGGTTGTTAAGAAAGAAATTATCAAGTGGCTTGACGCCGACATCATCTATCCCATCTCTGATAGCCCCTCGGTGAGCCCCACTCAAGTGGTTTCGAAGAAAGCTTGGCTCACTGTTGTCACCAATGAATGTGGTGAATCCATCCCCTCCCGCACCACCACCTTATGGCGGGTGTGTATTTATTATAGGAAACTCAATGAAGCAACCAAGAAAGATCATTTCCCCCTGCCATCCATCGACCAGATCCTTGAAAGATTGGCAAGGCAAAAGTATTTTTGCTTCCTGGATGGATATTTAGGGTATAACCAAGTCGCAAATGCTCCTAAAGATCAAGAGAAGACCACATTCACTTGCCCGTACGGCACATTTGCATTCCGTCGTATGCCGTTCGGGTGATGCAACGCACCCGCTACCTTTCAACGTTGCATGCTAGCCATTTTTTCAGAAATGGTGGGTGAATACTTGGAGGTCTTTATGGATGATTTCTCTGTATTTGGGAATTCATTCGACCACTGTTTGAGCAACTTGGAAAAAATCCTGAAACGATGTATCAAGGTTAATTTGGTGTTAAGTTAGGAAAAGAGCCATTTTATGGTTCAAGAAGGAATCGTTCTCGGTCACATCGTATCACATAGGGGCATTGAGGTGGATTGGGCCAAAGTTGATTTGATTTCCAAACTTCCTCCACCTAGCTCGATCCGGCAGATCCGTTCATTCCTAGGACGTGTTGGCTTCTACCAAAGGTTCATCAAAGACTTCTCCAAGCTTTCCAAACCCTTAACCGACCTTCTGGCCAATGTTGCCTTATTCCACATGACCTCTGATTGCATCAAGGCTTACCACACCCTCCGGGACTTAGTTTCCAAAGCACCTGTACTTCAGCCCCCGGATTGGTCCCAGGACTTCGAGATTATGTGTGATGCATCAAATTTTTCCATAGGCGCTGTCCTTGGACAAAGACAAGACAAGAAACCCGTGGTGATCTACTACGCGAGCAAGACGTTGGATGAGGCCCAACGAAATTATACGATCACAGAGAAAGAATTACTCGCTGTAGCTTTCGGACTTGAGAAGTTCCAATCTTACCTGCTGGGATCCCACGTGACCATCTATACTGACCATTCAGCCATCCGGCACCTATTGGCTAAAAAGGACACGAAGCCCAGGCTCATCAGATGGATCCTGCTCTTGCAGGAATTTGACCTGGAAATCCGCTATAAAGCCGGATCAAAGAATGTGGTGGCTGACCACTTATCCAGACTTCACCCAGACCACATTGGACCCTCCCTACCTTTATCCGACACCTTTCCCGATGAACACATTTTGGCTGTGTAAGACAAGAAACTGCCTTGGTATACTGACTATGTGAACTACCTGGTTGTAGGACAGTCCCCGCACAGCTGGTCCAAACAGTAGCGAGACAAGTTCTTGGCCAAGGCCAAGCACTATTTCTGGGATGATCCCATGTTGTTTCGCCTCTGTGCCGATCAGATCATCAAGAGGTGTATCCTTGAGGACGAAGTTCAAAGTGTGCTATCTTTTTGTCATGACCAAGCTTGTGGTGGCCACTTCTCAGGAAAGAAAACTGCTGCGAAGGTTCTGTAGTCTGGATTTTACTGGCCTTCCTTATTTAAGGATGAACACAACTTTGCCAAGGCATGCTCTCGCTGTCAAACGCTGGGGACCATGACCAAAAAAGATATGATGCCCCTCCAGCCCATTTTGATTGTCGAGATCTTCGACGTTTGGGGTATTGATTTTATGGGCCCCTTCCCATCATCCAACGGCTTTGAGTACATCCTCGTCTCGGTAGACTATGTATCTAAATGGATTGAAGCCGTGGCCACCCGCCGATGCGATCATAAGACTGTCATGGACTTTGTTAAGCAAAACATCTTTTCCCGGTTTGGAATACCAAAGGCCATGATCAGTGATGGTGGTAGTCATTTTATTCACTCCCAATTTCGTGCCCTACTTAGAAAATACAGGGTTAACCACCGCATCGCTACCCCGTATCATCCACAAACAAATGGCCAGACCGAGGTCTCAAATAGACAACTCAAGAACATTCTAGAGAAAGACTGGTCCACACGACTGGATGATGCCCTGTGGGAATACAGGACCGCTTTCAAGACCTCAATCGACATGTCGCCTTATCACCTGGTCTTTGGCAAAGCTTGCCACCTTCCTATCGAGTTGGAACACCGGGCTTACTGGGCCGTCAAACAGTGTAACATGGATTCCCAGTTAGCCGGTGTGCAGAGGACGCTCCAACTCTCTGAGCTTGAAGAAATTCGTCGGGACGCCTTTGAGAACAGTCGGCTGTATAAGGAGAAAATGAAAGCCGTCCACAACCGACTCATCCATAGAAGGACCTTTGAGCCTAACCAGCAAGTTTGGCTTTTTGATGCTCACCTAAAGCTCTTTCTAGGGAAGCTCAGGTCCAAGTGGACAGGACCATTTAGAGTGGTCAAGCCCTACTCTAATGGGGCGGTTGAAATCGCTGATCCGAAAACTGGGTGGTGCGTGGACCGGTTTGTATGTGTATTTTATTACTCAAAAATAGAAAATCTCCAAGGTCAAACTCAGGGAACAAAACTTGATTCTAGAAGCGTAAAAAATCACAATTTACAATATATACTGTTTTACAAAAAAGGATTAAAGAAAGGAAAATTGTCTCTTCTTTTCTTCTCTCTTTCTCCTTTCGTCTTCCTTTCTCTCTCTCTTTTCAAACGTCTGACTCCAAGGGTCAGACGCCTTAAATGCTTCTTTCTACAGTGCTTTTGCTGCTGGTTCTTCTTCTTTCTCTTGGCTTCTTCTTCTCTGTTGAGCTGCGCCTCCTCCTCCTTCTTTTTCTTCCTTTCTTTCTGTCCTGTGCCTCTGCTCTCTCTTTTCTCTTCTTCTTCTCTGTTGCGCCAAGTCCTTCTTCTTTCTTTCTCTGCGGCTATAGTGCCGTCTTCATCTTCCTCCTTTGCTTCTCTGCCGTGCGAGTCCTTCTCTCCTGACTTCTTCTTCTTCCTTCTTTCTCCTTCTCTTCTTCTCGCTGCTGCACTCCCTCCTCCTCCTTCTTCTTTTGCTTTCCTACACAGTGCACGGTTAGGAAAAACCTAACCCCTACCCTCCCCATGTCTCTCTCTCTCAAATTCACTCCAGAGTTCTCTCTCCCAGAGCCTTAATCGGGTATGTGGGTTGGGTGACGCGCCCAGGACCAGGCGCACAAGCATGGGTGGTGCGCTAGGTGTGCACAGGCATGATTAGTCAGATCCGGGTGCCAGGTCCATGGGGGAAGTGCCGTGGATGAGGCGTGGCGGGGGGACGAGGGACCTCACCCCTGTGTGTTTCGAGGCAATAAGCCTGAAACACAATTTCAACTTAAGTGCGGTGGGGCGCTTGCAAACTAACTAGGTGGGACTAAATGTCCCACCCGCTTTTGCTGGCGCCCGCAGGAGGTAAGCTCCACCCAATTGGAGTATCTGTGAGTTGCGCACGGCCTGTTCTCAGGTTGGATGCACTCACCCACTCAACGTGCGTCGCTTGGACTCCAGTAGCCCTGAGTGCACGACCTGGAGCTCGAGAACAAGCAAGCTTGCTTGCTCGTTAATGGCGGACGGAGGCTAGGATCTGCAAGACACAAAAACGGCCTTGCGGCCCTGTCAGACCACGGGAAAACCTTCGCCGTATCACGACGAAGGTGAAGAAGGGGTCAGCAAGCCACGGGGTGACCTAGGCGTGCGTGCCCAAGTCACCCTGTGGCTGTGAAAATGGGTGTGTTCGAGGGAAGTGTGGAGTGTGTGTGGCGGTCTGTGAGTGGGTGGAAAGTGTTCAGCGGTCGATGGCGGAGGTGAAGAGGTTGGTGGCGAGACGTGTGGAGGCGTGGAGTGATGGGTGAGTCTCGCCGGAGGTTGGCAGGAGGTGGAGAAGATGGTGGTGGTGTGCGAGCAGTGAGGCGGAAAATCAAAAATAAATGAGGAAAAATAAAGAGCGGAGAGAGGGGACTTAACTAAGAGTCTCTGGACAAGGGGGATGGGGCGCAGGTGGTGAGCGGCTGCGCTGCCATCGTCGGAGACAAAAGAGAGTAGGAGAAGGGACAGCGACGAGGAAGAGATGCTGGAGGGTGCCTGCTGGTACGGCCAGGCACAGTAGACGATGGCGGAGGTAACCCTGCCACTGGTATAGTGGCAGGGCGACGGGAGAGGAGGAGGAGGGTCGCCGGAGCCTACGGGTGAATGGTCGGAGGAGGAGGAGATGAATTTTGAGGGTTTTCTTCGGCTAAAACAAGCTTGAAGGAAGCGGCAGGGGCTGTCGTTTCTTAAATAGGTGCTGGCCGAGAGGGAATTGCCAGGAGGAGACGTGGGTTCCTCGCCGGAGGCATGGCCGGAAAAAGACCCATACCTCTTGAGCGTTCGCGCGAGAGGTATGGTGGCCGGTAGGGCATAGGAGTCGGCCCATGTAGAAGAGGACAACGCAAGGAGTCCTCATTTCAAATCTGGGGCCGACTCCCCAGGTTTGTGCAGCACCATCCTCCGCACAAAGTCGCTGGAGGTATGGCCTGCGCAAGCAAGGGTAGAGGGACCCGATTGAAGAAAGAGACGAGAGAGGTAGGGGGTATCTGCAAGAGTCCAAAAAGCTAAGGGTCAAAAAGTAATTATTGAGGACCGTTTTGTAAAGTGGGTCAAGGCGACCTTTCCTTAGGTCCAAATTTTGGTATAACCCTAATTTTGACCTAAGGAATCTAATGGTGAGGTTGGATTTTAGGTTTGACCATGTTAAATCAGACATTTTGCACAAAAACCTAAATTAGGTCAAAAATTGGGTATGGTTCTCAATCTAGGTCAAGATAGGTTCCAATGGCCAAATTAAAGGTTCTAAACCCTAGGGGATATTTTTTCATGAATTTTAGAGGGTTTAATTGATTTTTATCTTGCCTAAAACTTTGTGAATTAAAGTGGGTTTGTTTTAGGGTTATAGAATATCATTTAATTCTCAAATTTTGTCGTAACCCTTTCCTAATCAAACCATCCACTTTTCTCTTAGTAAGCCCATTTGACCTATGTCTAGACCCTTAGAAATCCCGTTTATGTACTGCAATGGTGAAATTACAGTTTTACCCCTTGTGAATTATTTTGTTCTCAGATTTGTAATTCCCAGATTTAGGCCTTCCCTTAGGTTTTGTAGGAGCTTTTGTTCAATTTATTAGTTCAAAAAGTGCTAGTTAGGGTCCATGATGAGGTACTCATCACTGGGCACACTTTCACAGTCAATGGCCAGAGATTGCAACACTTCCTAACCTAGGATCCCCCAAACGAGATTGTCACCCTCATTGAGGGATGACACGAAGCACTGCCCAGCTGGAGGCGTTAAACTCAGCACTTCCTGGGAGGCAACCCAGAAGATTCAGACTGATTAGGTATTTTATATCACTCAGGTAATATCTTTTCGAACCCTTGTTACATCCATGTATTTGTCAATGAGGACATTGTCCAACTTAAGCATGGGGGGTGGTAAATTGCATGATTCTAAGCTCATTTAATCAGTTTGAATAGAATAAAAAAAATTGAATTTAGGAAGAAAAACTTAGGCATTAGAAATTTGTTAATAGTGGAAAATAATACGGAAAGAACTTAAACATTTAGACTTTTCAGGTCTTCAGGCTTAATTAGCCCTGGTGTTCGTTAAAATACGGATTTAGCTTCAAATCCTTGCAACCTTAATCTACCCTAATCCACTAACTAAATAAGGTGATAAGTATACGACTTATCAACTCGCCCTCTAACTCAGAAGGACTTTTAGTCTAAGCATTTGCACACATTTTTGCACAGACTCACTCCTCGGAGATTCTGACAGAAATTGGGTAGCTAATGAACTCTCTTAGGTGGTATCGGTGGCAAGTTGTGTGGGTAACAGCCCATTGGTAGGTTGTCCAGAGCCCATCCATGGGACCACCTCCTCTTTATTGCCTCTAGGTAAATTTGAGATCAGGGAAAAAGAGAAGAAGAAAAAAAAAAGAGAACAAAATAAACCACATTTCACCGCACGAGTATGGCTGGCAAGTGATCGTGGGTAATAGCTCATTGGTCGGTTGTCCAGAGCCTAGCTCAGTAAATGCACAAAAAGAACCAAAACACTTAAGGAAGAAGTGGGGAAGTAGAGCAAGCCGGGGAGATATACACTGGAAAAATCTTTGTGTTGACCCCAAGTTAAACAAACGTAGGGAGAAAGCTACCGATCAAATAAATACACCTTCAGGTAAAATACTTCCTCTTCCGGTCACCTAGGGGCGTAGAAACACGAAATCTATCTAAATTACCATTGAGTGAGTCTATCATAATCTACACACCAAGATGTTTAGCACTTAGAATTTTGTCCCAATTTTTGGTGGGTTGGGTAGCCTAAAAAAGTTATCAACACACTCTTAACTCCAGAAAATCTAAAAATAAGAAAAATATATATATACATACATTAAAGCAAGGATTCAGGTGATTCATATTTTGGCAGACACCCGGGCACTGCTTAGTCTTTGTAGATTAAGATCTCAGTATATTTCCTCTTATTAACAAGTGACGAAGTGTCCAAGTAATTACTTCTTAAATTCTGACTGAAAATAAAGATTAGAATAAACCTTGCTAGGGACTAGAAAGGAGTAAGCATGGGGGTATGATAACACTGCATTTTGGGGTGATAAATCTGTCAATTGGGGTTTATCTTAAGAGCAAAATTCACAGATAACACATCATAAATAGGAATAGGAGCATCACATGCATTGCACATTAAGATTGCTTATAATGCATTATTAACGGCCATGTGTACAAGGACATGTCAAAACTGGCCTCAGATGAGCAATTGGACCGCATGGATAGATTCAGAGCGACGAATGGAGTCCAACGGACTCGAAATCGGCCAAATCTAACATCCGGAGCTCTTGTAATGGGCCCAAGAAGTTCTGACCGTTGATCTGATGTTCAACAGCCCACAGCGTGCCACGTGGCGCCCGCTCATCGCATCCTCACCATAGACCGATTTTGCCTTCACTCAGAGGATGATTCTCAGCCGTCGATCTTCAATCTAACGGCTGAGAGCCACCCGCGCGCCTGCCCTCGTCGCAACAATCCGCTGCGACAGCACGGCAGTCGACTGCCTCATGCCCGCGCAGCAGGCGCAGGATCGAATCGCGCTGTGCGGAAATTGGAAGGCAAAAGCCCATGCCGAGGAAATTGAGCTGTCGGATCAGCAGCGAACGGCGACGATCGAGCCGCGCGGCGCAACGAATGTGCACGGATGCTCACGCGCACGATGACGCGGCAGACGTGCACTCCTCAGCAGCGATCTGTGAGCGCGGACAGCTTACAATGCGCACACGTGGATCGCCTCAAAAGAAGCACAAGGCGCATTGGCGACCGGTAGGCGAAGGGGGCTACACCAATGGATTTAGTATGGGTTTAGCGACGTCCCGGATGTCACTAAGGCCCATACTTAAATTAGAAAACCCTTTTGCCTATATAAACTCCATCCAACCACCCATGGAGGGCATTAAATCAACTTGCAAGTGCTCTACCCCACTCCTAGCCACGATTAGCTTTCTTTGTAATTGTCGGAGCCGATGAGCCGCCGACAGAGCCCCTCTCTACCGCCGTGGCTGCCTCGCCGTCTTCTCTCTCTCTTTCCCTCTTTATCTTACGCTTTACTTTACTTGTGTTTAAGCATTTATCTAGTGTTGTAATTATAAAACTAAAGTTGCATGTCAAATGAAGTTATTTCCCATTCAATTACTTACCCTCTTTTATGTTTAAGTTGCATGATGTGAATGAAAAGAATCTTAACCCTATTCTCTCTCTCTCTCTTTCTCTCTCTCACTCACTTTTCACCCACGACTTCTCGTAAGCAAAAACTCGTTATTTCTGTGACATTAAGTGATAAGAAAAATCCAATTTTCATGCCTCCTTGAGATCGACACTCGGACTCACGTCTATTTCTTCATTTAAAATCGACATTGCGAGCATAAGCTATAATGACTCTTTTAAACATATGCGTCCTCCCGTACGTCACTAGGATACTTAGGTTTTCTATAGAGAACTTAGAAAATCGAAATAGGATTTAAACAGCATTTTCAGACGTCTAATCTGAATTTCAGACATTTGATAAAAATTTTTAAGACGTCCGACTGTTGACTCAGACGTCCGATTATTTAGGCTGAATTTAGTTAGTTCTGTCTGATGAAATCAAACATCCAAACCTTAGTCCAGACGTCTTAGGAGACGTCTAATGCCTTTGCCAAACATCCAATTAGTGGACCTTAGCAATCGTTGAGAAAATGACCGTTAGCCTCGTTAGCAATCATTGAGGAAATGACCGTTAGCCTCGTATCAGACGTCCATAGTGGACCCCAGACGTCTGATACATGACCGTTTTTCCTCGACTAACCCAAAATCTCTTCTCAGAGATTTTATAGCCGTTAGACTCATTGGGAATCCATTTCCAGAGAACAAATAGGTTTCCAGACGTCTAGACCTTATGTCAGACGTCCTGTATGTCGTCTAATGGACATACACTAGAACCCTATTTAAGTCTGATTCAAGTCAGGAAGGAAACCCGCCTAAAATCAGACTTCTGACTTAGTTCCTAGACGTCTTAAATAGTTTTTCCAGACGTCTGATGCCAGGATCAGACGTCTGATGACCCTGTCAGAATCATGATTAATTCTGACTACAGCCTGTTTTGCCTTGGGTTCAACCCCAACGGCTATGGAAGCCTTCCAAGGCCTTCCAAAGCCTTCCTAGACCCTCTATAAATAGAGGAGGACCCCTTGGCTTGTAGAATAACACCCAAGACATACCTTTGCTAGAATATTTCTAGTTACTTGTGTCTAAAAGAAGTAGAAGATCAAATAGAAGAAGCTCTAGCTCTACAAGCACTCCATCTAAGAGCTTCATCCTGCTATGCACCCGCTCTCCTGCCAACATTACGAGAACGCTGTTGTGCCAAAGCATGGTTCACGCATCCATGTCGTCACTTTGATGCACTTCCACCAAAGGGAAGTTTCCTAACTCCTATAGAAGCTAGGATTATATATTTGAGGCTCTATAGGATTGTTGTACTTTATATTGTCTTTGGTTGGGTATTCGCTTTGCGAATTCCCATCTCCTTTGCGAGACAAATTCCTTCTTGTGAAGAGAAGGGGTTTTGAGGAATACTACCCTCGGTCTAAGTAGTATGGTTGTAATTGAGGTTCAGCCACCCTCATTTAGGTGACTGAGTTTAGTGGATTTGATCAACTAGGTCAATCGAGAAATTCTAACTCGAGAGGGTTAGGTGGTGGTTTGGATTTCCACCTAAAAATATTTGTACCCATTGTGTGATTGCTTAATTTTGTGAGATTGTTTATTTTTTCCGTACTTTATTGCGTCACGCATATCTCACCTCCTCCAACCAGAGAACTACAGGAAGTACAATTGCTACGGTCACTTATATCTCGATGTGGTGAGAGGCTTTCGAAGATATATAACATTGCTTGTGAAATTGATCTTGAATCAGCCAACATGTACAGTGTAATATTGAGATTTAAGAGGATAATTACACAAATGTCATTACAATCTCATGCAAATTATCTCATTCTATATTTATCTTAATAGAAATGGAAAAGTATATCTACACTTCTATGGAATACTAAGATGTTCCAAACTTTTAAAAGATGAAGCCAACGACAAAGAAATTACAAGATTATAACACAAAGGAGCCTTATATGTTAAAATATTTTCTAAGAAAGTTTTCTACCCTAGATGCAAGAGAGAGAGAGAGAAACCAACATTTTCATGGTTGAAAATAATAACTCAAAATATCTAACTTATAAAAGCCCTCTTTTCTTTTTTAGAGAATTAAAGCATCTATAATATTATCAATTTTTCTTTTTCTCCATATAAATAACCATGCAACTAGTTAAAAGGTCATATTCTATCTTGCTTTGAAATCTACCCTTGGTGAGTGAGGATTTTGATAAGAGTGTATAAAATAATACTCAACAAGAAGAGAATCTTTGAACTATATTATCAAGAGATTAAATTTTATCAAAAAGACAAACTTCTTAACAAATTGTATAGATGGACTAGGTGATCAAACGAAAATATCCAGCACATAAATTACATGGATACTAACATAAAAAATCACTAAATATAAAAAATATTGAGTAGAATTTATCAAATGCAAAAATATCTCTAAAGACCAAAAAGATTCACAGTGAAGATGAGAAAGTTGTTGCTTCAATTGGAATAAAAAAGGGAAAAATTACAATAAAAAAAAGATATTCACCCTCACTACAACTTCAATGGAGAGAGGAGGAATGGTCGAATTGTAGGCGATGATAACGGACTCTTGTTGATGAGTACCATGGAATGGAGAGGATCGAAGAAGATGGGAAGATAGTGAGAAACGAGGAGGGGAGTGAGCCATATATTTGTGTAATTAGGGGTGTCGTGGGGCTGAGACAATTGAATTGAGGAGGCTGTTTGAATTTTTAAATTAAGGATCGTGTCATCATGTAATCCCATGATTTTGTAAATCGATAATGTTGAATATTAATTATTTCTGATCATGGTAATTTATGTGGGTCGAAATTTTATACCATACCCTTTAAATATCAGATATAGAATTTGTAACCAAATGCACGTTCCAATCCTCTAAATAAAATCCACTTCCTCTTGGTAGAGCCCCGTGGTTTTATCCAAGATGTCACGAGGTCAAATCACATATTCATTATATTTATTTTTTTTTTATAAAGAAAAAATAACCCTTCCATCCAACAGAGTATTCCCCATCCCAATGTGCGCCAATCCCATGGGCAATCAGAGCTAAGCATCTTCAGATGTTTGACACGTGAAAACTAAGCATCCCATCAATCCAAACTCCTGTAAATTGAAAATTGTTTCTTTCATTCCGGAATGGTTTAATCTTTGAATAATAATAGACGTATCGAAATTTCGGAGGAGGGGGGCGCAAAATTTTTACTCAACAATATATCCCAAAGAAAGAATTGTGGCTAATGCGTAGCATAAGCCCCCTGTGGCTCCACCCAAACCCACGATATGGTCTAAACACGGATTCTCTCATCCAGTCACATAAACGTGGGATATCCCCTATTTTCAAGGGATATCTTGCACCATAAACGGGTCCTAATGCATACTTGCGAACGGGTAACAAAACATCCTTTGAATTGCACCCAAAGCACAACTACCTTGGCCTGGACTTGGAAATGGATGGGTTGGTCGGATATCCCCATCTCACCTTGTTAAATCTCAGTGTTTGATGGTGGATTGCTTGCTTCACGCTCCTTTTACATCGTTTACCTTCAAAACTACTTTACCAAAACAGTATCCAAGAGTTTGTCAAAAAAAAAAAAAAAAAAAAGAAGAAGAAAACCATATCCGAGAGTACATGGATATCCATTTGGGAGAGACATATTAGTAATGACGAATGAGTTTCATATCCATAAATATCTTTGGATTGCTTCCATGATGAACATATACGCGATTGATGTGAGCTGCATTTTTAGTCCTTCACCTTTATGTCTTAAAATTTTAATTTGGATTTTTACAACGCGTTTAACCGTGTTGGTGCCGTCCCCTGGCTGCCATGCCATGCTTCGAGTCTGAAGTGTTTGGGCTGCTTCGATGAGTGAGCCGACATATCCAAATCCAACGAATGTAAGTTTTTATTCACCTTGTGGGCTTCAGGCCCGAAGCCCACCGGCAACCATGGGCTAACCGGAAGTGTAGGACGCAAACCATCTGATATAATTTTGGCTGCCTTTTCTCAGATTTCGTTCGGTTTGACTCGGACAAATGTAGATGGATCAGGTTCAAGAACGTAGGAATTTGTTCTCATTTGGTGGATCGACGTGCAAATGTATATTGGTTATGTCTCCACGTTGTCATACCTATGCATGGTACATTCGTCGTACCATGTGGTTACGTATGCATGGTACGAATGGTGTGTTTGACGTGATCTGTAATAAGTTAACAATATCGTTTAAATAGAAAGACTATGAGAGTTTCTTTGTTTCATATTAGATGTTGATCTATTATTATTATTATAATTATTATAGAGAATGAAATAAGTAGTGCTGGCATGTAGTTCGCATGTTGCAAGGTGTAACTTGTTAGTACATACATGAGAACCTTTCTCGTAAACCCTGCCATCCACTGTCCATTGTTCACTTTAACTTGCCCAACAGACCCTTTTTTTTTTTTTGGGTTGAAGAGACGTACCATTCGTTAATTAAGGATTTGTTTCTTTCATGGGATAAATTTTATATGCGGTGGAATTGAGGAATAAACGTATGATAAATTGATTTTGGTGTTTGGAGACATATGAGTTAAATTATGAGATAAATAGAGGTGTTTGGGGGGATAAGTGAGGTTTATGTCTCATAAGGAGAGGGATAAATTTATCCCACCTCTCATCTGGAATAAATTTATCCCGTGTTTTGAGGCTCTCCCCTAAGATAACTTTATCATAGGATTAAACTCGTCAAATATGGAATAAGTTGTTGTATCCTATGTAATAAACAAGGGCTAAAGGAAAATATGATCAAGTGAGGTCGGTGCATCAATTGCTGGCCAAAAACCAGAGAGCCCCTCCCTAACGCATTCAGTAGCAAAAGAGTGGGCAATAAACACATATTGTCTAGTAACAGATGCAAGGGTGATCCTAGAGTGAGAGTTTAGCATCCTTCAACAATCATATATAAGATTACAAAAATGTCAAAAAGAGAAGGAGGCCCCAAGAACAATTTGCTCCACAGTTTTGCAATCACTGAGCACCATAATTTAGTAGCAGTCGAAATGAGATGGAAGATAAAGACCCAGTTCAATTGCCAAGCATTCAGCCTTAGGCGCTTCGCAAGAAGGAGAGAAGGAGGTGTTTACAGCAAACGGTTGGCCATCAAGAAGGAGAGTTATTGCAACCAAGGTCACATAGCCAGGAGAGAAGGTAACATCAACATGTATGAGAATATCTGCATTATGCTATCTCTGAAGAGGAGGATTTATCTGCTGCGGTTGGCCTTTCGAATTTTGCAATTCACATTGTGGTTGATCTGATGAGGCAGAGAGCATAGAAGGTAACAAAGATAAAGGTTGCCCATCCACATTTTTTCCTTATAAAAAGAGGAGGAAAGAGCAAGACTGCAAGCAGAGTTCCATGCATGAAGGAGGTCTTGGGCATCTCTTCTAGCTTTGCCATTGCAACGTGCTCTCCATATCTAGTAAAGTAGGCAGCAAGCGAGTATACCAAAATCATTGAATTTTGATTATTCTCAAGAACCATCTTCAAAAGATCAGGGAGTGTTAAATAATTATGAGCAATATGAATTCCCATTGCAAACCAAGTTGCTCTAGCAAATGGACAATAAAGAAATAAGTGGTCTATAGTTTCTCCTTGGTTGAAGCAAAGAGGATAATAGTATTCTCCTCCAAGGCATTTGGAAAGTATATCACCCAAGGGGAGGGCACCATGCATGATCTTCTAGAGAAGCAAGCTAACTCTGGGGCGAAGCTCTATTATCTTCCACAACATGGCAAGATTGAAAGCATGCCTTGGTGGATGCTCAATTGTCCCTACGCATATTTGAAACTGCACCGATTTGATAGAGAATGACCCTTTAGGATGGGGCTTCCAAATAATCTCATCATCATAATTTAGGTTTATTCTCAAGCTGGAGATGGCTTATGCTTCCCCCGGCATGAAGGCTTGGTGGAGCAACTGTTGATTCTAGTTCTCCTTATCAATAATTAAATCAAAAACATATTCTCCCATAGGTAAGGTAGGATTTGAGGGGGAAAGGGTGTGGTCCCCCAACCAAAGTTCCTCCCAAATCAGTGTATTGCCATTATTTCCCAAAATTTTACCAACAAATGGTTCCACAGAAGCTTTGCACTGCATTATCGATTTCCAAAGACATGTGGAGTTTCTAATGTTGGAACATCTCCAAATAGATTTTTAAGGGAAGTATTTGGCTTTTAAGGTGGCGCCTATCAAGGAATTTGGATCAATGAGGATTTTACTTGCCCAGCAGATCTTGAGCAATGCTCTGTCTCCTATTAGCTACATCAACAAGGCTATGCAACCTTCTTGGAGAGCCTTTAATGTTGTCAAAAGTTGTCAAGAAATCCTTCTTGACTTTCCTCTATTTAAAATTTCGCAAGTCAAAAGATTGGGTGTCCATAAAGCTCATTGTCTTGCTAAATTATGCTTAGAGAGGTCTATTGTTGGCTCTTGAGATAGACTCTATTCCAAGTCCTTTGTAAGATTGCCTTATTCTAATGAAACTTTCTCCCTTCAAATAAAAACTTGCCCAACCCTCTTTAATTGGAGCACTACGATATTTTGCACATTTAGAGAAATCAATGAGGTAGAACAAGTTAAAGGGTCTATGAATCTGTCGGGCAACTTATAGTGATTAGATTCATACCACTTAAATGGAAACGTCAGGTCTCTAATTAGAGTTTCGACTAATCTGGAGGGATAAATTTGCAAGCTCTTTATCCCTCCATCCAGGATGAATGTCATCATCTATTTTAGGTTAAAGGGTCTATCTTTAATGAACTTTTGTTTTGTAGTCTTTTCTAAGAGATTTGTATGATATTAGTTACTTCAAACAGGTTTGTTAGAATGTAAGAGGCAAGGGCTTTGTTTGAGATCGTTTCATTAGGTTGTGGTGGTAGATAGAAATTAGCATCGATGGTCTTGAGGAAGTTAAATTGTTCACTCTTTTGCGCTCGTTCTTCTTCTTCTTTTTATAAATCTCCATAAAATAAATTGCAGAGTGGGGTTAATATGGCAGTACAACTGGTGTGTTCATTCCTTGTAAAGCGCTCTCTGTGCGGGGTGCACGGGATCAAATCCCTGCGGTTGGCCCAGATGCACATAGCACTCTTGTGGGTGGGTGTGTCATGAGTGTATGTCCAGTCACTCTAACTCGACGCCAGGAAAGTGACCGTGACTTTGATCATGAAGGAGATCCTGAGACTAGCGAGAAATTCAGAACCCCTTATAATTTAAAAAGAAAATAAAATAAATTGCGAAGTAGCGACTAAAACACGAAAACCAATCACGAACAAGTTTTGGGACTATTGATCAAGCACCATTTTCAATACATCCACAATTAAGCCTAGCTGTTGACCCGTACACAATGGGTTGGTGGATATATATATTAAACCTAGGTTGGATTTTTGTTACAATTTATTTAGGACGTTAGCCAAATTAAAAGTGGATTTATTTTGACCCACACAAACAGGCTCAGACTTGGATATCAAATTTTTAGATTTAAACATTAATTAATTTATTTTCTTTTCTTTGGCAGAACCAATCTAACCCTATTAAATATTTTTCCACCTTAAACAATTACAAATCTTCTCTAATTAGCTTGTAACTGACAAAACATTCCTCTTAGTTGAATACAGTCTGAAGCAAATGAGTTAAATATCAACGGATGAACTTGGAGGAAGGTTGTCGACAACACATGAGCTTTTTTCGGATAGGAAATAAAGCCGAAACCCATAATAATTAATTGGGCAAGCGGCCACTAGATAAATGGCATCTTGAGGAATCACAGCAACAGAAAGGTCTACAGTATTCGACGAAGCGATGGTCCCTCCGTCTCATTTGGCTCCAAAATAGTGCTTTGTCTCTTCCTCGGTAGCTGTCACGTTGATAGGTGAGACATGCATTGCCGTTTCTTCTCCTAGTCAATTTCAGAAGCAGACCTTTGTCATTTTCCTTTTTATCTCTTCCTTATTAATAATAATAATATTATCATCATTCGTCGTCGTCATTATTTTCTAAGTAAAACTTTCACCAAAAAAAAAAAAAGTTAATACAGTAAGTTGCAATTACATGGAATAAGAAAGAAGAAGATAACCTTAACACTTTTTGGAAGAAGGAGAAACATAACTCCCTCGGAAGGAGAGGAAGTTCAGAACAAGGCACAGCCAAACGAAATAAAATGGAAGAAGGAAGCGAAGAAGCATATCCTTACTATCATCTTCGAAGTTGGTTAAAGGGTCGCTGACAACGTCGACGAATCGTACTCACCACTGTCGAGCGATCAGACGCATGTCGACCTTTCACTTGGTCGACATTGAATTCAGATTCAACGTGACCCCGAATTAAAATCGACGTCGATCGACGGGGACGTGGAGGGGATACGAAAGATCGACGTCGGACAATACGTACCCTCAACCTGCGAATAGCGACGAGATCGCCATGCGATGCCTTGGACTCGACGATGGCGGGGGGGTCCACCGAAGGTACGAAGGGTAGAAAAGAAATGAATAATTGCAGAGGGATGATCTACGTCATCGATATCGTGTGCAGTGCGTAGAACAAAAGCATCCGCGTCGTATTTATTTATTTGTTCGTTACATTGCAACATATTATGACCAACATGTGCACGATAACGTGGCCAACAGTGCATTCCGTAAGCACGCGATGCCCCCCACACCCCCCCCCCCTCCAAGAGGGTCTTGATTGGACGGGAAATGGAGCGAGTGATCACATGGCGGGGGTACAGAATACCAAAATTATCATCTTAAATTTTTATATATAATATATTAACTTACATGTCATATTTAATTTTTACATTTTTTATTTTTTTAAGTAAAATAATAATAAATAATTTAATATTAAATATAAAATCAATAAATTACTACACTCTCCTATATATTTAAATCATATTAACTTATAATTTACAATACATTAATTAAGTTACATATCACATTCACTCTTGTTGATATTCTATTACTAAAATTTATCTTAAGGTAAATTCGATTCCCCATCCAAGACGAAGGAAGCAATTGTTATTGGTAGCGTACAATATTTTCCGTAGAAAATCTTACAACCTCCGTGAAATGTCCTAAATTAGGCCCCACGATCGGTCTATGCATTTTTGTCTGATGGTGGCCCATTCAATGGTGAGGGTGGGCTTTGTGAGAATATATCCTAAATTAAAAGCATCCATGGAAAGCTCTTTGTTTAATTTCACCATCTCTGTCTACGATGTTGGCGTAAGCACAGACTCGCACTGACACCGACATGCATCCTGTCTAGGGAGATAATCGACCATAAATTTCGATGAATGTGGGGGAGCAAGTTACATTCATGTTTTTGGAAGGGAAAGCATGAAACATAGGGTTACGCTTGATTGAGAGCTGAAATCATACGTGATGTGTCAAAGATAGATGAATAATATACACGAAGATTTTTATGGTACAAAAGTATTTACAAGAAATATCAATTTAATTTTTGACCTATAATATATTAAATCACATGTTATATCTAATTTCATATACTCTATTTTTCAATAAAATAATAATAATAAATATTTCAATATTAAATATAAAATAATTAAGTTACAACCCTCTCTATATATTTAAATCACATCATCACACAATTCACAACATATCGCTCCACCTATAAGCTGATTATCGCTGTACTTCCCAAGGGGTACGCCAATGCCAACCCTACTCTAAACGCAGCCCTATATGTTCCTCTCCCCTTGCATAAAATAGAGAAGGGTGTGGAGAGTTGCATCAAATTATAAGAGATTGTTATTTCGTATGGAATCGGTGGTTAGGTTGCAATGTTTTTACCTCGAAAATCAAAGGAAGGAAATTTTTTAAGTCAAAGGTCCTCTCAACTTTCTTTACGTTTTTGCTCACACAGGGAAATAAAAGAAAACCAGAGGTGGCAGGGGAAGATGACGAAATCCTCGAAGGAAAAGAACAGGACTCGAGCTCTTCAAAATGGACAGTGGATATACTTAGAAGCAATTAGTTCCTGATTGGTCTCGAATATATATGTCAAATCAATTAAAGATTTTGTAATTGTAATCGTGTGTGTATGGTATAGGAATATCGTCCATGCAGGAAAATATCACTAAAAGATGTCAATATTGATACTTAACGTAATTGAAAAGACATGTTTTATATATGTTTCACATACATGTTTCAATTAGATATTGGTAACTTGGTATCAAAGTTCATAACCGTATTTGAATTGCATACAACTAGCTACATAGATACATAGAAGTATACTAGTTTATGCACTTATTCTCTTGGAAATGAGTATGATAGTGAATCTGATGCACAATCCATATCTGTATGATATATAAATTTTTAATGAACATGTAACTTCCAATTAAAGGAGTTGTTAATCTTACCAGTGTCCGGTCACTTAGCTAGAAAGAGATGTTGAGTAGGGTAGAGAGTAGAGAGAGATTGAAAGATGAGAGAGAGATAAGGGAAAGATAGCTAATCAATTTTAATTAACAGAAATAATTCCTTGATTCATTTTTTTCCTATTAAATTAAAAATACAAACTCCTATTTCAGTCATTTTTAGCAAAAAAATGCAGAAATTTTGTAACATCTACCAATATTCATGATATGCCACTGTACAATGATATGTACGTAATTGTCATGCTCCCCGATCAATTTAAATCGCCCAAAAATGAATCCAATTCTCAAAATTTTATTTGTTTACCTCTTCATAATTTAGCCTCCCAATTTGTATTGCTAATATTATATATTTTTGTTTGATCTCTTTCACGCCCAGTTTCCAATTATTTTTTTATAAAAAGATTTTCTTAATTAACTTCATTTAGAGAAGTCTTAAATTTTGTTAAACATGTACTTGTATTCATGACGTGCAAATAATTACCAAAATTGAGAGGAGGAGGTGGTTGAGAAGAGGTGATGGTTAGAGAGAGGAGGCAGAAGAGGTGGTCGAAGGTTGAAGAGAGGAGATGGAGGAGGTGATCAGAGGTGAGAAGGAAGGGATATAAATTGGTGAGGGAAGGGGATGAAAATTAAAAAAATAAAATTTAAGGACTAGAGGTGGTAGTTAGAGAGAGGGGGTAGAAGAGGTGGTGGAAGGTTGAAGACTAGGGATGGAGGACATGTTTAGAGGTGTAAAGAAAGGGAGGTGAACTGTTAAGGAAAGTTGATTAAAATTTAAAAAATAAAATTTAAGGATTAAAAAATAATTTTTTAATTACTAAAAATAATTTTTTATTATATTTTAGTCTAAAATCGTTATATTTAACGATTATGGCTGACTAAGTGGTAAATATGAAAATCACACTTTTTTCAATGGTATATCCGTAAATATAGTAAATTCAATAACATTTAAGTAATTTCAAAAAATTTTAACAATATTCATGTAAAAATTCATTTAATTATTGGTAGAATCTTCAAATAAATATATATTATTTTAACTATTTCAATTCCATCAATTTGTTTCTCTTTTTATTATTTCTACATAAGACCTAATAGTCAATTTGGAGTTCAACATTTTTTAAGTACACAAAATTACTAATTTTTAATAATGCATACCTTATTTTATTTCCTTTAAGTAAATATGATATGCAGATGATTTCGTAATAATGTGATATGCAACAACAATATGATATAACCTAGTTATATTACATAATAATATGGTATAAATTAAATAAAGCATTTTTTACTTTTATATTTATCGAATGCTACAATTACATACATATTTACACAAATAATATGATATAAAAAAATAGCATGCATTTTACTCAAACATGGTATAAGTTTGAATAATGTACACTTTTGTTAAATGGATGCACAATATTAAATAATTATATAATTATAAATAAAATGCCAAATCGTTGAACAATATGTATTTTACTAAATTATTTTACCAAGTACTACAATTATCTATATATTTATATAATGATATGTTATAAGCTAAAGTTAAGTGAGTTATCCTTAAGAATCTCCTAAATAGTATAATTACATGAGTAATTATAATAATATAATCTAAACTACCATAATATATGTTGTACTTAAATATTTTGTCAAATACTAAATTTATATATATATATATATTACTTAAATAGTATATCAAATATAAAATTATATTAATAGTTATAAAATAATATGTCATGACTAAAAGAATGTCTCTTTAAATAATTTGGCAAGTACCATAATTATAATAATATGAGTTTTACTAAAAATTTTTTGAAATGATACAACAATATTCGTAATTATATAACATTTAGCCATGAATTAAAATAATGGTCATTTTGTTTGAATTATCCTATTGTCACGATTCATTCCCGACTCTCTATAGAATCTGTAACGACCCGGTTCCCGAGCCCTACGAGACACGAGAACCGTATTGACTCAACTAATCCCAAGACTTAGTTGTCTAACGAGGAAGTAACCAAAAGAGCAGTAAAATAAACTACATTCAACATGAATATAACTAACAGTAAGAAAATACAGCAGCAAGGAAATAAACTACTACAGTATATACCACCACAACAGTAGAACAACATTCATAACTAAATATGAACTGCAGGTAAAGAAAAGTACAGCGGAAACAAGAACTACTCACTATAACGGAACAGAAAGAGGTACAAGAAACAGTGGTAACTCTACTGGACCCTACTCGGCCCAGCGTCCTCTGCAGCCGCTGACCCTGGCTGCTCAACACCTGGTCCTGAAAGGTAACGAGTGTAACACGTCAGCAAAATGCTGAGTAGAGTGGTAACTAAAACTAAAGAAACAGTAGAGTGTACAGTAGCTGTTAAGTTCTGTTACTTTCTTTATTTAAGTCTTTCAATTATCTCACGATTTATCTATTTCTCAGATCATTCACTTGATTTCGAATGTTCCTCCTGGGAACGATCTTGATTGCAGTCTTTTCCGAACAGTAGAAATAGCACGTGGTGCTCTTCTGGCCGGGAGAGTCTCCCGTGGTGATCCTACTCTCAGTCAACCACCCCAAGGTCACTGACAGACGTAACGGTGACTACGGCACGCACGGGTAGCTAACCCGCACTGGCACGCGGTCAGTCGTTTCCGTTAACGGGTGCGCCCAAAGCACAGCATGGAACCAGTACAGGGCAAAGCCCTCTCAGTAACAGGGGTTCAACCCCTCCACAGTAACCAAACAGGGGCCTTGCCCCTCCACAGTCCGCGCACCCTCGCCTGACTACCCTAGTTTGCCCCAGTGGGCCTAACAAGTCGGTGTGGGAGGCTAGCAGAACCCCGGGGCCCATGGGGTAGCTAGTACCTCCCTACACTAGTAGCTCTCCTCGATACTACGTACACGAGGGCCAGCAAGTCGGTACAGAGTAGCCAGTCCTAACACCGGGTCCCTGGGGCGGCTGGCTCCGCTCTGCACTAAACAGGGGGACAGTCTCTCTCCTTGGTACTCCGTACTCAAGGGCCAGCTCACTTCCCCAATTCTATTCCATTCACTTTCCAGGAGTTCTACTCCTAATTCCCCGTAGGGTTCCAGTTCTTTAACTCAGCGCATTCCGGCTTCACCTTTCCAGTTTCACGTTCATACATCCCATATTCTTACTCATGTTCATTTATTCATAACAGGTAGCTGTTTAAACGAATTTACAGGCAACTATTATTTCCTTTCCACATTTTCCAAGACTGCAGTATTCATACATTCCACTAGTTTTCCCATCCTAGGATTCATGCCATATCCTAGGATCTATCATACAATCTAGTTTTCCAGCCCTAGGATTCATGCAACACCCGAGGATCTACCATTCAATCTATTTCTCATTCTTAGGATTCATGCAATGTCCTAGGTTCTATTTATGGTTTCATAATTTAACAGATTATACTTAAAGCCACTCTACCAGGTACGACGGGAGTAATGGGGGCGTGATCGGGAATCCCGCGTGCCTCCGCGACCCCCAAGACTGCAACAGAATGAGGTCCTATCACAAGGATCAAACACAAGAAGTGTCTCAAAACAGTGTATAGCTACTGTAGACGGGTAGAGGATTTAATTCCGGAAAGAACGCAACTTGAAACGCGGAAAACGGAACCCGAACGGGCCCTCAATGGGTCGAAAACGACGACACTGTGCAAAATCAGACGTCTGGAACTTCTTCCAGATGTCTTAAAAAGTGAATCAGAGAATTACCTTATTTTGCGTGGTTTCTCAGACGTCCAGAAGCCTGCGGGGACGTCTGGCCTAGTTCCCAGACGTCCGATGGTCACCCAGGACGTCTGGAGGTCGCTCCAGCCGTCTGGTACTACAGCCAGACGTCTGATTCGCGTTGGATGGAGAATCACCAAGCCTGCGCGCACCCTTCTCTCTCAGTACGGTCAGTCGATAGGAAGGAAGAAGACGGAAGAACTCACCTTTCAGACGTCTTGATGGTATTCCAGACGTCGCCCTCGCCGTCTGGCTATCAGCCAAGACGTCTGATTCTGGAAATGTTTCCAGAATCAGGCCGCGACTCGCCCTCCACTCGCGACGCCGCGCCTCGTCGCACCTCGTGCGCCTGCTACTCAGACCTCAGCTGTCCCCCCCCCACGTCCCCCCGCGCCCGCTGCGCTCCCCGCCGGCAGGCCCTGGCAGCCCCGGCGAGCTCGCCCTCACGGCTGAGCGCCGCTCTCGCACGCAGCACCTCCTCCGCGCTCACTGCGGCCGCCGCTGCCGCTGCAACCTCGCGCTCGCTCTCGCGCTCACTGGCTGAAGGAGAAGAGGAAGGAGGCGGTGGTGACGGAAGAGCACGTGGCCTTTTAAGGCCGCGCGAGGAGGAGAGAAGGAGCGCGGCAGGGGAATCTGCAGCCACAGGAGGGAGGAATAAGCGAATATGCTGGTCTGCGCGCTCAGGCGCGCAGACGACTCGCGCGTGTCAAAGATAACAGATTTCCAGATGTCTGACAACGATCTCAGACGTCTGATACGACGTCTGGAAGTGATTCCAGACGTTTGGTCCGACGTCTGGCCTACCTCCCAGACGTCTTAAAATACGTCTGGGGCACGCTTTCATAACAGAATCCGAGGACAGATCACTTCGACGAACCTCAAGATCCAGTTGTCAAGCGAGAATTAACCGAATACACATTCATTCCACAACCACACAAGTATTGTAACTAAGTAGCAAATATAAAACTGATAGTAAAGCAAGAGAACAGTAATCACCATAATATTACAGGACATCGTAACAGAACTAGTATAGAACACAGCCATCACAAAAAAAACTAGTACACATATAACTAGAAAAATATGAACTATAGGAACTCACTACAACAACTAACAGAAAGAAACTACAGCTGGGCTCAACTGGGTCCAACGCCCTCAGGAGTCGATGGCTCTGGCTGCTCGAATCCCTGACCTGTATAAAGTTATAACATCTGGAGTCAGCTAACGCTGAGTAGAGTGGTGGCTAAAACATATAATGTAATTTAAACAAGCAGCTTAAAATATTATCTTCCGATTTCAATTATCTTATAACGTGTTACTGATCTGAATACTCTAATTGAGTTCCATGACATTGCTTAATCTTCATGTTTCCTAGCGGAACGATCTTGCTTGTAGTTTTCCTGCGATGTAGGATGTACACGTGGCACTCTCATGACCGGGAGTCCCCCGTGGTAGTCCTACACCCAGTCTACCATCCCGATGTTACGGTCGCGACGTAGCGGTGACTACAGCATATGTGATAAGCGCACAGGTAGCTACCCTGCACTAGTATGCGGTCAGTCATTTCTGCTAGCGGGTACGCCCAAATATATAGCATGGAACAACACAGGGCCTGGCCCCCTCAGAATAGTGGTCTCACCCCTTACAGTCTGTGTATCCTCGTCTGACTATCTTGATTTGCCTAGTGGCCATAACAAGAGTCGATGTAAGGTGGACAGTCCTAACCCTCGGCCCCTTGGGGCAGCTAGCTCCCCCCTACACTAAATAACTTCCCTCGGTACCACGTACACGAGGGTTAACAGTAGTCGACATAGAGTGGCCAAACCCACCCTGGGTCTCCACCCAAGGGGCGGCAAGATCCCCTCTACTCTAAATGGGATAGTTGCTCTCTTCGGTACTACATACATGAAGGCCAGCTCACCTCCCTAAACCAAGTCTGAACAGTCGCCTGTGGCGATGTGTTCCAAAACCATCCAATTCTCCGTACTACCGTATTCTTGTCTCGTTCTACATTCTCCGTGGGATTAGTACATAGACTTTTCTTATTTCATACCCGGTTTGTTACATACCGAACAGGCAGCTCAATTTCCATATTTATCACAGTACGAGTTTGTTTTCTACTCATAACGTGGTTCCTTTCAGGTAGTACAGGCAGCTTATGATTTATTCAATCATTCATCTCTCTATACATGCATTTTCTCTAGCCCTAGTGTTCATGTCACAATCTAGGGTTCAATCTAAAGCATGCGTTTACTTCTTCCTAGGGTTCATCTCAAATCCTAGGTTCAACTAATTTTATGCTTGCACTTTATTAATTTTGAAATTAAGGTTAGAACCACTCTACTAGGGTAATCGGGTGGAATGGGGGCTCGTACAGTAACTCCCGATGTCTCCGCAGGTCCCGCATACTCGATGAACTAGAGACCTGTGACATAGGTCAGCAGGTCAAAAGTGTTCAAAATGACATGAACAAAGGACCATTACATAAAGAAACTCTCATGGAAACCAAAGATGTTTCGTTTGTAGAAAACCGACACCGTTTGAGTCCTAAATGGGCCCAAAAACACCAATCCTAACTTAAATCAAATGTCTAGGAAAGGTCCCAGACGTCTTAAATGAACTCACAGGTATACCTTGCTTGGGGTACCTTCTTCGAACGTCTAGGGCTCAGTGCAGAAGTCTGAGGGTGCCTTCAGACATCTGGAGATGATCCTAGACGTCTGAAACCACCTCGATCCTCGCACCGACGCACCTCGCAACCTCTGACTCATGCACATACTCGGTCAGGACTTTGGCAGGAAAATAATCGAGGAAAAATTACTCTACCAGACGTCTGAGGTTACCTTCAGACGTCCTACCAAACACCTGGAGGTCACTCCAAACGTCTGATTCTGCGGAAAAATGATTCCGCAGAATCGTTTCTGAATCCTTTCTAGCCCGGAAGTCTGCAACAGCAGCAGCTCCGCCTCGGCTCCTCTACTCTCAGGCCCTCGCTCTCCCTCAGGCCCTCCTGCTCTCCTCGCTCTCCCTTTCTCGCTTCCTCTCGATTGGTAATGTGGGAACAGAAGGAGGAGGGGGGTATATATGGAGAGTGGAGGTGAGAGGGATAGCATGGAGGAGGGGATGGTGTTCGCTGCAGGGGAGGGGGGAGGGGGAGGGAATGGAGTGCGTACGGTGAGGAGAGGTGGTGAGGAAATTGCGGAGACGTCCCTGCAATTTCCCTCTCCCCCTCACAAACCCTCAAAACAAAAGATAAGGGATTTAAAATTGCAGGAAAACTCCTACAAATTTCGAAAATGCCAAACAACTCCACAAAAGAGTCATTTCACCTATGAAAGACTACAACTCTATGCATAATTATTTTGTGGAGTACAACTTTACGTTCTAAATTAAATTAATGCGCAATCCGGTGAAGGATTTTACAAAAATACAATTATATGTGTGATTATATAACTATATGTCCTAAAATATAATAGTGTGCATTTTACTCAAGTAGTCCACCAAATAATAGAATTATATATATAATTAAATAATAATGTTCCCTAAAATATAATAATGTATATTTTACTTAAGAGACTACACATAAATGCTCATATAATCTTTTGTAATTATTTCCATATATATATTATTACGACCTGGTTCCTGGATCCCTACAGGACCCGAGATCAGCTCGCCTCGACTAATCGTAAGACCTAGTCGTCCAACAAGAAATAACCAAAAGTAGGAAAATAAACCACATTTACACATGCAATATAACTAAGCAGAAGAATAGTACAAAGCAGTAAAGAAAGTAGAATAACTATCTCAGTACATGCCACAACAACAGAAAGCGGAAAGGAAACAGAGTAGTAGAAACAGTAAACTAAGTGTCCATTCCTCACTACAACAGTAGGGTAAACAAAGTGCTGAAAGAACGACTACGGCTGGGCTCGGTTGGGCCCAGCATCCTCTACAGCTGGAAACTCGAGCTGCTCAACTCCTGATCCTGAATAGTGTTATGAAAAGACAGAGTCAGCAAACGCTAAGTAGAGTGGTGTTTATATTATCTAAGTACAAGTACAGTAAACAACAACAGATTTATTTCTCATTTCTATTTATCTCATTTATGTGTTTCTGTTTCATCTATTTCTCAAGGTATCCAAGTATTTCTTGATCTTTCATGTTCATCGTGGGAACGATCTTTATTGCAGTCTTTTCCGTAGAGTAGAAGGTACACGTGGTGCTCTCTTAGATAGGAGAGTCCCCCATGTTAGTCCTACACTCAGTCAACCACCCCGAGGTCACTGTTAAGACGTAGCGGTGACTACTGCACGTGTGATAAGCGCATGGGTAGCTATCCCATACTGACACGCGGTCAATCATTTCCGCTAGTAGGTACGCCCAAATACAGCACGGAACAATATAGGAACTTGCCCTGTCAGAACAGGGGTCTCGCCCCTCAGAACCAAACAAGGGTCTCGCCCCTCCACAGTCCGCGCACCCTCGTCTGACTACCCTGGTTTGCCCAGAGGGCCTAAAAAGGTCGGTGTAGGGTGGCTAGCTGAACCCTGGGTCCCGTAGGGTGGTGTTATAACCCGGGGCATCAAGCGTCGTTTAAGACATCTGGGAAGTGGTCCAAACGTCTGGAATTAAATTTTTTCAGCGTACGGGTTCGCGTATGCGCGCATGCGTGCGCAGACTGAACCTGCCGCCCTCCTTCTTCTCTTTCCTCCCTCCCTGCAGACGGATTTTTCTCTCTCTCTCTCCCCTCGGCAGCTTACAAATACACCTCTCTCTCCCTCACCCTTACTCCACCGCCTTCTTCTTCTTCTTCTTTCCCCTGTCAGCGAGAGCGAGCGGGTGAGAGCGGCAGCAGCGGCTGCTGAAAGTGTGTGGAGAGGAGGGGCTGTTGCGAGAGGGAGAGGGAGCTCGACCGCGAGGGTGCGAGCTCGCTGGGGCAGCCCAAGTCGACCGGCGGGTGCGCAGCAAGCGTGTGGTGCCGCGGAGGAGCTGCTGCAGCTCAGGTAGCAGGCGGGCGCGGCGCGGCACGGCCGTGCACTACGGGTGGAGGGCGAGGAGGTCCTGATTCTAGGAAAATTTTCCAGAATCAGTCATCTAAACTTACGTCCAGACGACGCAGGAGACATCTGGAGAAAGGTCCAGACGTCTGAAAGGTACGTTATTTTTACCTTCTTCTTCTTTCGCATGTACGGCCATGCAGCCGTTCTGCCGAAGCCTTCTGCATCCTTTTGTGTTGAGAATGGGCGTGTGTGTGTGCAGGACTTATTCGGGAAGGTGCAAGGGCACGCCATCCCACACAGATCAGACGTCTGGGCATAGCACCAGACGACAGAGAGGGTCTCCAGACATCCGGAGTGACAGTCGGACGTCTGGAAACTAAGTCCAGACGGTTCAGCGGGCTTCTAGACGTCTGAAGGACCGCACAGATCAAGGTATGACCTGAGTGATCATTTAAGACATCTGGAAGAAGTTCCAGACATCTGATTTTGGACAGACTTGTCGTTTTTGACTCGTTTAGGGTCCGTTCGGAGTCCGTTTTCCGCGTTTCAAGTTTCGTTCTTCTCTCTACCTGTTTACAGCAATTGTATATTATTCTGAGTAGCTCCTTGTATTTGATCCTTGTGTTAGGACCTCGTTCCGTTGCGGCTCTGGGAGTTGCGAAGGTGCGCGGGCTTTCCGATTTCGCCCCCAGTACCCCCGATTTTGTGGGTAGAGTGGCCCTTTCAATTATTTATCAAAAATTATGCACTTGTGAAATAATTAATAGAGTCTAGGGTATTGCATGAACCCTAGGAATGAAAAACTAGATTGAATGGTAGATCCTAGGGTAATGCATGAATTCTCGGACTGGAAAACTAGATTGAATGATAGATCCTAGGGTATGGCATGAATCCTAGGACTGGAAAACTAGATTAAATATATATACATTGCAGTCTTGGAAAAGTATAAAGGAAACGATAACTGCTTGTAATTAGTTAACAGCTTCCTGATTATGAATGAATAATTACGGTTGGGAACATGGGCTATATAAACATAAAGCTTAAAAGATGAAACCTAACTTGGCTGAGTTGAAAGAGCACGAACCCTACGGCGAATTAGGAGTAGAACTCCTGGAAAGTGAATGGAATAGAATTGGGGAAGTGAGCTGGCCCTTGAGTACGGAGTACCAAGGAATGCGACTGTCCCCCCTGTTTAGTGCAAAGCGGAGCTAGCCGCCCCAAGGACCTGGGGTTTGGTCAGGCCACTTTGTACCGACTTTTGGCCCTCGTGTACACAGTACCGAGGAGAGCTATTAGTGTAGGGAGAGCACTAGCTACCCCACAGGCCCCGGGGTTCTGCTAACCCTCCTACACCGACTTGTTCGGCCCACTGGGTAAACCAGGGTAGTCAGGCGAGGGTGCGCAGACTATGGAGGGGCAAGACCCTTATTTGGTTACTGTGGAGGAGCTGGACCCCTGTTACTGAGAGGGCTTTGCCCTATACTGGTTTCGTGCTGTGCTTTGGGCGCACCTGCTAATGGAAACGACTGACCGCGTGCCAGTGCGGGGTAGCTACCCGTGCGTTTATCACGTGTGCCGTAGTCACCGTTACGTCTGTCAGCGACCTTGGGGTGGTTGACTGAGGGTAGGACCACCACGGGGGACTCTCCCGGCCAGGAGAGCACCACGTGATACTTCTACTTTTCGGAAAAGACTGCAATCAAGATCGTTCCCACGAGGAATATTCAAGATCAAGAGAAGAATCTGAGGGATAATTCAATAACAAGTAAACGGAAAATATAAAGAAAGAAATTAAAAATATAACAGCTATTATCCATCTTACTGTTTCTTAACTTTTAGTTGCCACTCTACTCAGCGTTTCGCTGACGTGTCACCTTTGTTACCTTTTCAAGACCAGGTGTTGAGCAGCTAGAGTCGGCGGCTGCAGAGGGCGCTGGGCCTAGTAGAGCCCAATAGTGTTACTTGTGTAGTACCCACTATACTTTTCTTTCTGTTGTAGTGAGTAGTTTCTGTTATCCCTGTACTCTTTTCATTATAAGCTTCATGTTTATGTACATGTTTATTTCTTTACTGTTGTGGTGGTGTATACTGTAGTATTTCTTTTCTTTACTACTGTATTTTGTTACTGCTAGTTATATACATGGTGAATGTGGTTTATTTTACTGCTCTTTTGGTTACTTTCTCGTTGGACGACTAGGTCTTGGGATCAGTTGAGTCGGTCCGATTCTCGTATCTCGTAGGGATTCGGGAACCGAGTCGTAACAGGTGGCTAGCTCCTTCCCTACACTAGTAGCTCTCCTCGGTACCACGTATGCGAGGGCCAACAGGAGTCGGTGTAGAGTGGCCAATCATAACCCCAGATCTCAACCCGAGGGAGGCTAGGTCTGCTCTACTCTGAAAGGAGACAGTTGCTCTCCTTGGTACCACGTACACAAGGGCCAGCACACTTCCCGTCTACATTCTAGATTTTTATTTATCTATAAGTGTTCTACTCCTAATTCCCTGTAAGGTTCATACTCATGTTCACCTCATTTATCCAGGTCCAGATCTCATGTTTAATAATTCGTTTCTCATCCATATACAAGCAGCTCGTGTTTTCACAATTCAATTCTCAAAGCATGTAACTTGTGGTTTCACAGGCAATTTCTCAATTACATACAAGCAGCTCGTATTTTAATATGCAACTCGTAATTATATTAAAGGCATTTCCTAGCAATTTATCTTAACCATGTATTAAAGTAAACAGTATAACTCAAGCAAACTCATTCATTTCTACCCTAAGGTTCATTCCAACTATTCAAACCATGTACATTCTTATTTAAATATTAACAACTGAGTTAAACCACTCTACCAGGTATCACGGGAGGAATGAGGGCCTATGCAGTAGATCTCATCGTCTCCGCAGGCCCCGAACACGCCACTGGCTAGTAACCTGTACTAGCAACCAATGTACATTAGACAAGCTCAAAATAATAGATATCAACACGAACAGGTAGAGGAACTCGAGTAGAAAGACACGGTACTTCGTTTGCGGAAATCCGATTCCGTTTGGGCCTTAAACAGGCCAAAAATGCGGTTACAGATCAAAATCAGACGTTTGGGGCATTTGCGGAAATCCGATTCCGTTTGGGCCTTAAACAAGCCAAAAATGCGGTTACTGATCAAAATCAGACGTCTGGGACTAATCCCAGACGTCTTAAAAGATGTCAAAACACACCTTGTGTTTCCTGCGGCTGATCAGACGTCCAAACCTCCTCTGCGACTGTCTGGGGATAGTTCCAGACGTCGGACAAGGTCTCCAGTCGTCTAGAAGCACCTCTGGACGTCTGGTGATGTGATCAGACATCCAAAAGTACGTATGAAAGCATACCATGCACCTTCCCGAAGCTGCGCCTGCGTACGAAAATGCAGGCACGGTCAGCCAACATCCGTTGAGCTATGATTTGATGGCTCAGGAAGATACGTACCTTGCGATATCCCGCTTTCAGACGTCAGGCCTCAGCTCCAGATGTCCAGGTCCCTCGCCAGTCGTCTGGACGTCACACCAGATATCTGATACTGGAAAACTTCTAGTATCAGAACCTCCTCGCAGCTCACTCCGCTCGCACCTCCGCTTGCGACGGCAACTGCAGTCGCTGCAAGAGCTTGAGCAACTCCTCGCTGACGTCCTCCCCGCGCGCTTGCGCCCGCCACCGGCTGTGCGAGCTCCACCGAGCCCCCGAAGGTCCTCTGACTTTCCACGCTCTCTTCCTTCCTCTCTCTTGCTCTCCCTCACTCACCCCCCTCTCGCCACTCCCGTTGGGCCTCACCGCAGCCGCATAGGAGATCTAAAGGTGGTGGTGACTGGTGGTGTGAGGAGGAGAAGAGAGGAGAAAGGATAGGGGTATATATAGGAGAGGGTTAGGGTTCGACGGTGAGGGAGAGAGAGGGGGAGCGGCCTCTGCGTGCCACCCGCATGCAAAGCGTAAAGCACAGTATGAAAAATTTTACTTTCAGACGTCTGGGAACATGTTTAGATATTTAGATAGACATTTAAGTGAAATTCCAGACATCTTAAATAACTAAAAAGATACGGATCATTACATATATATATATATATATATATATATATATATATATATATATATATATATATATATATACTCACACACACTTGAAAATATTTAAAATTTAAATATATGTCCTCAATGTAGAATGTGAATTAAAAATTAAATTCTTTTCACAAAGGTTACGTTCCCCCACTATATTTGTCTCACCAATGTGATCCTTGTTCAGTTCCAATCATAGCATGAGGTGTAGTAGATTCAATACCTTGTCGATAAGCCTTTGGACGAGCGAAAGATTTTGGGCAGAGGAAGGATGCGGATAGATTCCACCATTAACCAAAATACACATTTTATGATTTAGGATGTATCATGATAAATCATAATATATAGTCTAGGTCTACATAGGTACTCAAATAGTTGTAATATTTTACAAATGAGCATTTTATTTTGAAATTGTCCAATTTTTTATAATTACACATAATTCTAGCATTTGCCAATTTTTTAAAGTAAAATATGTAATGTTTTACGCATGAAATATTATAAAATTATAAATATTAATATAATTTTATTATTTGATATATTATTTAATTTGAATAATATAATATAAGTATTTGACATTATATTTAGATACAAAAAATATTATTATAATTTAGATCATGTTATTATAATTACTCACGTAATTATATTATTTAGTAAACTTTTAACAAAAATCCACATAAGTTTAGCTTAAAATATATAATTATACAAATAAAAATATAATTATAACATTTGATAAATAACTTACACAAAATATTTATCATTTATCGTGTACATTTTCTATGCCTCAATATTGAAACGTGTCTATGCATGTAAACTAACTTATCTTTTTGAAGACCTTTGCCTTTTTTTTTATGGCACATAATCCCATGAAATCAAGTGTGTCCTTTTACCTTTTTAATGAATGGCACAAAATTTGATGAAATCAAGTGGGCCTCTATACATGAAAATTGATGTTTTGATATTAGCATGGACACAAATCCTTTTAACTTGTATTTATTGATGAAGGGAAGAGGACAAGAATTGAAGGTGACCATTTTCAAAATCCAATTACAGGATAAATCAACTTTGTTATGTATATTTGAGTATAATTTAATTGTTTACCCCTATTTTTTTTTTTGTGAATTACAAATGCTATTGTCTTGCAACATAAATGTTTTCGAGGATTTTTCATACTAACATATCAGTAGGTTTAAGTTACGCAGGTGTCCAGAATAAATAATGAAGTAGTCGTGCAAGGGTCAAGATTTTTAATATCCAATTCAAATTCAAATCAACTCGTACTTATTCTGGAGAAATTATCTTTTGGAATGTATTCTTTTCCTTGGCCTCGACATTTTAGTTAAGGGGTTTACGGTGAGGAGGCCCATTTTAGGTGGATTTTGATACAACACGAAATGTGTGGAGATGCCTCCATCAAATTTCTTTCTTTTTTGTTTTATTTTCGTTTTTTATTTGGCTGGGGTTGTGACCTACCCTCCCATTTTCTTCCTTGTCATGCGCAAGAAGCCACTCCTTCCTTTCCTCAATGTAAGGTGATGTAGACACATCCATTTAAGTTGAAATGTCTATTTATGCATGTTTCTAAGCTTAGATTTACATTCTATAGTATAAATAATGCATAGCATGCATCATTCTGCATTTAGAGTAGTTGTGTATATTTTAGGTTAATTGCATCTTTTTTGTGGTCAAGAGAGGAGATTTATTTTGAAGCCTCGGATTGACGATCTGACCATACGGATTTGATCAAGACAACGATCGGAGTCCAATGCCTTTGAAATCACCTTGATCGGAGTCCTGTAGTACCATAAGCAGTCCAAGGAAGATCAACGGCCAAGGGACTAAGTGACGTAATTCAAAGTTTCAAATGACAAATCTAACCGCACGGATGGATTCGGGTCAGCGATCGCAACCCAATGACGCGAAAATCGACTCAATTCGACCTTTGTAGCAGCCCCTACAAAGGAAAGAAGATGGACGGCCTAAGTCGCAACCTAAGCCGCCCATGCGCACACACGTGCCACCGCACACGCATAGCAGCGCGGGTGCACATGCGTGGGTGGAGGCATGCATGCACAAGGCAGTGGCAACTGCAAAGCGCGTGCGGGCAAGAGGCGCGTAGCCCGCGACAAGGGCACATGGAGCGCGTGTCAAGGTGCGGTAGCAGAGGCGCATGATGCGTGCGCCAGCAGAGGCGAGGGTTGGTGCGGGATCTTCAGCGATGTTTATGACCGTCACTAAATATCTTGTATACCAATTTGATTCTTTCCTCCACTATAAAAGGACCTCTACCGCTCCCATTCTTCTTCATCTCTTCCTTTCTTCTCCTCACCACCTCCAAGGCTCTAGAGAGAGCTTGTCCCAAGCCTGGGATTCTCCTTTAGAGTAGAAAACAAACATTTGTTCCCTCCTCTCATCTCTATTCGTGGAGCATCCCGCGGCCTTTCTCTCATCTCCCTTCGGGAAGAAGATCCTCGCCACGACGCCGTCTTGCCCCACCCTCCGTCCTCCAGTTCCATCATCGTTCGTCCCGCTCCTCATCACCTTCCTCAAGGTGACGTCAGAGTAAGTTGTCCTCCAAGCGACCGTCAAGGGGGATTTCTCTCACCTATCTCTATCTTTATTGCTTTTGTAGTATAGTTTTCCCGCTTTCCTAGTTGTAATAAACATTTCATTATAAAAATACATGATTGTTTCTCTCTCTCTCTGTCTCTTTCTTTTTATTTTGCATGTAGATTAGCTAGATTTAATCGACGTGATCTCTTGCCCAATTAAAAATACCAAAAAAATTAGAAAAGATAAAAATGACAAAACCAAATAAAAAGCGAAATGAGTATCTTTCAAAACCAAACGTTCGCTTCCCCGTATTTAACCCGGGACTCACTTTTCAAGTTTTGGTTATAAATTTTATCTGATTGATGGCTTTTCTCATGAATCGAACTACGATGACGAGTTTTTCCAAAATCCAATCCTTTCTTCTTCCTCGTGCCAATCCAATGCAATCATAGGGCATCTCCCTTCTCCTTTCCATCGTCATCCCCTCCCCTCTCCTTCTCATTTGCGTAGACCAGCCCTTCTCCTCGCATGCCCACCAACCACCGCCCTCCTCGCCAGCCGTCGCCACTGCCATCGTCCTTGATGCTACTGCAGCTACTGCTCCTTTCACTACTCTTGTCGTGGCTATTGTTGTTGCGCTTGCTGTTGCCGCTGTTAGTAGGAGGAAGAGGAGAAGAGGGTATAGAAGGACCATCCCCCTCCTCGTTGTAGTGTGCTATAGGGGAAAATAGGTAGGGATCAATTTCCTCCTTTTTTTTCTCCTATTATTTCCTTAGATTAAGAGTGGCAAGGAGACTGATTAGGTGGGATATAAAAATTTGATGCGTTGTTGCGTGTTGTTTTGATGCGAGGAAACCCACCAGGGGGGAGAGGGGGTAGCCACCAAGAACGAACTCAAGGCAAGGTAGGGATCTTCACTTCCTCAAGTCTTTTGTTGTTTTTCCTTGATTAAGTTGTGCAATACGTCATTGTTTGGAATAGTAGCAAAGAGTAGGTGGTTTAAACCTCCACTCGTTGATTCACTCCAAGGTGTACACCTAGTGGCTTAAATATAGTTATCGTATGGCCTTGTTGTCTCTATTGATAATTTTTGCCTATAGTCACTACAACGGTATGCGGGGTTTGCGACGGTTATAAACCGTCACCAATAGCCGCGAAATCGTCGCCACACACCGTCACGGTATATCACGTCGCTATTTCAATTTAGTGACGGTTACAATCTCCTATTGTCTCCTTCTCAGCGCATGTAGGCAAACACGGAAGGACGTGTTGGCGATGATTTTCTAACCGTCATTAAAGGAAATTACTAACGGTTATCAATTAGACTGTTGCTAATGTTCTTAGCTGGAACCCGATTTACGTACCAAGAAAATATGTACTTTTTAGGGGAGATTTTTGTTAAAATCGTCCTTTTTTAGTATTAGCGACGATTTTTAAACGGTCAATGAATGTAATTTATAACGGTTTATGTTATAATTGTCGCTAATAATTCTTTAATTTTAAAAAAGCAATTAATTTTAGAATTACACATAACAAATAAGAGATACTCGAAAACAACCTAAGTTCAAAATATTTAATCGAAAGGAATTATAAATGAAACTAATTTATATATATAAACGAGGTTCAAATATTACAACAATAATGAAAACATGAAGAATATAAACACATATATATATAATTGCTTACGAGAGGGGGTGATATATGCGTGACGTAATATAAAATGCAGAATTAAAATAGACAATCTCACAAAAATAGGCAATCACACAATTACACAAGTATTTTTAGGTGGAAACCCAAACTAGGTGAAAACCACCACCTAACCCTCTCGAGTTAGGATTTTCTGATTGACAAAATCGATCAAATCCACTAATGTACTACTTTAACGAGGGTAGTACAACCACAATTACAACCACGCTACGAGTTCGAGGGTAGCATTCGTCAACCCCTCCTCTTCACAAGGAGGATTTTGTCTCACGAAGGAGATAGGAATTTGCAATGCGAATACCCAACAAATAACAAAGAAAGATTACAAAACAACCTCTAGAACCAACAAAGATTAACCTAGCTACTATAGGTAAAGATACTCCCCTTTACTTGGAAGTGCGTCAACTTGATGCTGGTGCGTGAACCACACGGCGGTGCTTGGTCGCTCTCGTAATTTCGAAGGGAGAGCGGGTGCACAAACAAAGATGAAGCTCTCAGGTGTGGACACGGGCTTTGGAGAGCTTAGAACTTCTTAGTATCAATGTGACACAATAAGAGTGGAAAGTAGTCTTACAAGGTTTGTCTCTACAAAGCAAGGGTCCTCCTTTATTTATAGAGGGCCTAGGAAGGCTTTGGAAGCCCTTAGAAAGCTTCCATAGCCGTTGGGGTTGAACCCAAGGTAAAAGAGGCTGTAATCAGAATCAATCATGATTTTGACAGGGTCATCAGACGTCTGATCCAGGTATCAAACGTCTGGAAAACCTGTTTAAGACGTCTGGGAGCTAAGTCAAACGTCTGATTCTATGCGGGATTCCTTCCTGACTTGGTTTAGACCTAAACAGGGTTTTAGTGCATGGCCATCAGACGACATACAGGACATCTGGCCCTAGGTCTAGACGTCTGAAAGCCTATTGTACTGTGGAAATGGATTCCCAAGATAGGTTAATGACTAGGAAATCTGACGAAGGATATTTTAGGTCAGCCGAGGCTAAACGGTCACATATCAGACGTCTGGGGTCCTTTACGAACATCTGATATAAGCCTAACGGTCATATTCCTCAATGTTTACTTGGTAGCTAACGTTCCACTAATTGGACGTCTAGCATAAACATCAGACGTCTTCTAAGACGTCTGATTTCATCAGACAGAAGCTACAAAGTGTAGCCTAAGTTATTGGATGTCTAAGTTAATAGTCAGACGTCTTAAAAGTCACTATCAGACGTCTGATTTCTAGATTAGACGTCTAATTAAGCTGTCAGAACCCTATTTTGGTTTTTTAAGTTCTCTACGGAAAACCTAAGTATTCTAGGGTTGTACAGGTGTTCCTAGGACTACATTAAGGGTTCTTTGAGGCTCTTTAACATAAGATCTAAGAAAGAAATAAAGAGCAAAATAAAGAAACACAATTACATAGAACAAGATAAAAGGAAATCTATCATATTCTTGTCTTCACGCTTCTTCAGGCTATAGCTTCTCGCGAAGCTCCTCTGTTTTCTGTCAAGTTCCTCCAATCCGCCATGGATGCGAGCTCGAACTCTATCTAAACACATCTCCATTTGCAATTAGCCTGAAATCTAAAACTTCAAGTGTAAATGTTAAATAAGACATGTTTTCTTATCATCAAAATAAATGATCGTGGTGCTCTAGCATCAACAATATAAACTATGTTGTGGCACCTATGCACCAGCCCCACAATCACCATTATCGTCGTCGCTATGCCTAAAAATGTGGAACGATGAATGCTCAAGTCCACCACCACCTCAAATATAGGACAACACCTCCTCCCACTTCTTGTTATGCAGCTTTAACAACTCCCGATGCTTCATCCTACAAGTGGCGGCTTGCAGCTAGGCGGTGACCTCATCCAACCTTTTCTCCCACTCCGCATCTCGACGTTGTAAGGTCTGGACCTCAGTGCGTAGATTGTCATTGATTAGAACACCATCATGAGCCATAGATAGCTCATTTTGATCTAATTAAGTCAGTAAATGCTTGTACGTAACTACCAGAGAGCCATATTTCACTGTAAATTCATTCTGACGGAAAGACAAGAAAATAGGGTTAAAACTGTAGTTTTACCATCATATCATGAATATAGTACAATCACAGGTTTTCCCAGGGGGTAATTAAGGGTCAAATGGTCCTAAAAGGCTAACAAGTGGGTTAGAACAAATAGAAAAGGGTTTGCACGTGTTTTGAGAATTAAATGACTTTTGAAACCTTAAAAACAAACCCGTTTAATTAATTGAGGTTCTGGTTAAGATAAAATTCACCTAAATCCTCTAAAATTCATAGAAAAATATTTTCTAAGGTTTGAAACCTTCAATTTGACCATCAGAACTCGTCTTGACCCAAAATACAGTCTCAAATAGACATTTGACCTAATTTAGGTTTTTGCATAAATTACCTAGTTAAACTTGGTCAAAACCTAATTCTAACTTCACCATCGGATTCATTGGGTCCAAATTAGGTTTGTAACAAAATTTGGGCCTAATTTGAGATCATCTTGACCAAGTTTGCATCTTGGTCCAGTCAGACTCTTTCTATCTCATTCAGACCCTTAACTTTTGAATTCTCTTACAAATAGCCCCCAACTTCTTTGTCTTCTTCACAAGCAGGTCCCCACGCTATTTTTGGAAGGTTAAACCTTCAACGTCGAGTTTTGAGCGAGGATTTCTCGCTTGATTCTCAATCAATCTCTCTCAAAATTGATACAGGGATTCCTTAGGAAGTTATCTTCCATTGAAGCCATTCCATGGGCTCTAAGTCTTTACCAAAAGGCCACGCGAACCTTTCAAAATTTCTGGTATCCTATTTTCCAAAAACCTTCTAAGCTTAAAAGCTTCTTTCCAAGCTTGGAAGGGCTTCTTATGGCCAATAAAGAAACACCATCGCACAACAGTGCTTTTTAGCAAGTTTTTTGGGAGCCAAATCACCTCAATTCCCCTCCTCTGACCACCAAAAAACCCTGCCCTGGCGACCCCCTTGGATTTCCCTCCTCCTGCCGTCCAACCATCAAATTGGATGGCCTAAGCCCTTCCTCTCTTCGTCGCGACCCTCCCCAGCCAAAGGGAGGGCGTTCCTCCGTCTGAGTCATCGTTGCCGCCTCACCGCTTCTTCCTCCTTCTCTGTCTCCAGTCGACTAACATTGGAGCCCTCCGCCTCTCAACCACCTCGCTAAGTCCCTCTGTTGCTGTCTCTCTCTTTCTAGTTCATTTTTCTTCTCGTGCAAACACACACAACCGCCAACCGTTGCCTCCCACACTTCATCTTCTCCGCCTCTAACGAAGCTCCAGCGATGCCTACACACCGCCACACTTCTCAAAACTTGTTGCTGTCACCTCCATCAGCTCCACCATGCTCCACAGACCAAAACCCCTCAAGAAATTGAGGGATTTGGTCCCTCACTCGCTACACCGAACACCACACCTAGGCACTTCATTTTCCAACACCGACAGGACACTTCACACACATTCACCCCTTACGGACACCGCCGTTGCATTCGCCTCATCAAGGCAAAACTCCTAAGCATACTGACTGGGGCGTTTAGCCAGTATTCATCTCTTTCAGGTCTCGAGCCACAGCGCCATTAGCAGAGCTTCTTCGAAGACCTCCAGGTGCTATTTTTGTGTCTTTAGCTTCAGGCGCTACACCCAGGTCGAGCGGAACACTTCCAGGAAGGATTTCAGGGCAACAATTGAAGTCATTAGCACCTGCTACTGCCTTAATTCGAGTCTTCTTCATTGTAGCTGCGGACGCATGAAGAAAGGTGGGACTTTAGTCCCACCTCAGTAGCTGACGAAGCACTGCATGCGCTTAAATTGAATTTGTGATAGAGGCTTATCGCCTCGAATCACTTGGGGGGTGAGGTCCCACGCACCCTCACTCGGCCTCGTCTGCAACTCTGACCTCGCGAGTCTGGTCGTAACCCGATAACTCGCCTATGCCTTACACTCCTTGGTTGTGACCCACTCCCACAGTCCTAGACCCAGGTGCACTTTAGGTCCGAAACATGATAACCCGGTATTGTTGGAGGCTCTGGATGAGTGTAAGCCAAGGAGAGAAAGAGAGGATAGTGCGTGGGGATAGGGGTGTTTTGCTCTGAGAAGGATTGGCTGACACTTAGCCAAAATTGAGGATCCTTCCCCCTCTGTGTGAAGAAGAAGAATAGAAGCACAGGAAGAAGAGCAGAGAAAGAAGACAGAAGAAGGAAGAAGGAAAGTAAGAAGAAGAAGAAATCAGATCAGATGTTTAAGACATCTGATTGAATATTCAGACGACTGAGATCATTTCATATATTCCTATTGAGTTCTATTTGCCATTATTGTAGGGAATAATTGGTGATTAAAATCACCATTTTACTCCATTCTTTTTGTAGTCTGATACTTGATCTTATTGCTACATTACTCCGAATCAATTTCTGACTGTAATTTCGTATTTCTATTGTTTTAAGTTGCAATTTTGAGAACTGAATTCCTATTTGCTCCCAGCAAACGACCTCGGACTTTTTCAAGTATAAATTTTATTTATTTTTCGCGAGATTTCAACTATACTACAACGCAACGATTTAAAACCTGATTTCGAGCAAGTAACAGTCGTCATGGGTGGACGAGGAGGATCCTTTCCTACCATACCAGGAGAAGATCGTCACACTCCTCCCAGCGCTACGGACGAAGCCTCCGTGCTCTCAAGGCAAGATGGTCCTGAAGGCTCCTCTGGTGTCAGTGGCGTCCTTTAACACTATCAGATCTTTCCTGAAGGGGCGATCGAGTCATTCATTGGCAAGCTTTTGTAATTTTTCCATAACTTGAGACCTTAGCAGTTGAATGAAATTTGTTGACAACTTATTTCTCGGATTTCTACTAAAATACCGACAAGTGGTACCATCAAATCTATCCTTAAACTATGCACCCCGCCATCTGTGCTCAGTTCGAAGAAATCTGCGGTGCCCTAAATATCCAAATTTATTACTCCAGGTAGACGTAAATGATGTGTATCTTCCATGCATACTAGGCAGGCAAACTTCCCTTTCGTATTCCATCCAAAAATATTCAGATAAGCTGGGAAGTCATTAATTGTTTGTTGCAAAGCCCCGTACATCTGAAATAATTCTTTACTCTTTGCATCATACGTCTGAACACCGTCATGCCATAATTGTTTCAATTCATCTACTAATGGCTATAAATAGACGTCAATTGCATTTCCTGGTTGCTTAGGACTTGGGATTAAGAGGGTTGACATCATAAATGAGGATTGCATACATAGCCATGGAGGAAGTTGTAAGTAACAATCACGACTGGTCAGATAGAGTACGACGAGTACGTGTTCTTAAATGGATTAAATCCGTCGTTTGCAAGTCTCAATCTGACATTACATGAATCCTCTACAAAAGACAAGTGTCTGCTGTCGAAATTTTTCCACTCCTTTGAATCAGTTGGATGGCGAATAAGTTCATCTTCTAACTTGTTTTCATCATGCCACCTCATCCACGTTGCAATCCTATTAGAAAAAAACAGCCATTGCAACCTTGGAATCAACGGAAAGTAACAAAGTACCTTTCTATCTTGTTTCCTTTCTCCTTTATATCTTTCTTTACCACATTTCGGGTAGGAAGTCAAGCTACTGTACTCGTTTCTACATAACACACAATCATTGAGACATGCGTGAATCTTCTCACAATTCATACCACTTATGCAGATTTGCTTCTTGGTTTCATACCACAACTTTGGCACACTACTGGGATTATTTATTAACTCTCGTATAAACTGAAGCACATTCAACATCATTTTCGTTGTAGCTCTATTCATAAATTTCATCTGAAATAATTTCAACGGGAAAGACAACCTCAACATGAAACTTATTTCAAGTGCGATAGGCTCCTCAACTGCCTTCATCACATCATAAAACTGATTACATCTATTGAGTCTTTCCTTATCATTTGTAATATCATGAACAACCTCTCTCATCTCATGCAGCATCTCACTGTTCTGATTATCATCGTCTTCCTTGTCATCAGACTCATCCACTTCCACTGTATTCCATATGTCATCCTGTGCTGGTTCCTCTCCATGTGTAGTACACTTCGTGTAATGCTACTACCAACCACTACAAATCACTTGCTCTAGAATTTTGTTCTTATCTTGGACGAATCCATTGAAACACTTCTTACACGGACATAATATTTTCTACAAAAATTCTTCACGTTTGTATTATTTCCTATCTTCATTGAAGGCCAAACCCAGGAATGAGATCACTTACTCTTATACTTAGGGTAATCTAAATTCCTTAAACTAATCCAAGACTTATCTATCATAACCTAAAATGTTATTACAAACACCTGCAAGTTAGAAGCGAATATATGGAAGGTATTAAAGAAGATTTTCACTTGATAGTTCATCCCCAAAGATTTGATCACAACGTTACTTCTTACATACAACTAGTGTGCGAAGAAATTTCGGCAGTATTTTCCTGCACTTCTCGAGTATACCCTTTAAGACTAACCTTAACTACGTTCCCAATAACTCGCACTAAAGGGCACTTTAGAAACAAAGTTAAGATTAATTAATATACCAGAGAAGAGTGAGACAGTGCATCCGAAATTTCTGTACATACTAGTTACATGTAACAAGTAATCTTAAGTTGTGATCAAATTTTCAAGGATCTCCCTTAGCTCAGAACTTATTTGAACTAAGGACGATGACACTTATGGAATGTTATAAAGACAACGCATCATTCATGTAAGTGAGGTATACATGCACTCTGCATTGTCAGTATACATGATCATAAGTCTCGACGGGCTACTATTTTGATACAATTATATCCCTCCCACAACCTATATATTACCAAAAATTTTAAATTTTTTTTGTTTGTCATGAAGTGCATCTAAATTTGTGCAAGTATGTGTGGTACTAAGAGTTAACAATCAAACATTTAACTTCTAAATTAAATTGTTAGATGTAAATTTTATGCATAAAAAACATAAACCCTAAACATTAAACCCTAACCTCAAAATCCAAAAGGTAAAGCTAAACTAAGCCCGAAACTTAATCGAAAACCTAAATCAAAATTCATAAACCTAAAAAACCCAAATCGAAAACCCTAACTTTTAAACCTATACCCAAATTTAAATTGAATTTCAATCTTCAATTAAATTTTTGTAACTAAACTTCATAAAAAGAAACCCTAAACCCTAAATTGTAAATTTTAAACCTAAGCCCTAAATTTAAAACCTAAACTAAAAAACCAAGATCCTAAACTCGAAATCCAAAATCCTAAACTCTAAACTCAAAACCTTAAATCCAATACCCTAAACAATACACACAAAATGCTAAATCCAAAACCCTAAACCCAACAACCTAAATTCGAAACCCGAAACTCTAAACCCTAAATCTTAAATCAAAAAACCTAAACTCAATTCCCTAAAGCATTAACTTCTAATCTAATACCCTAAATCCAAAATAGAAAACCATTAATTCTAAAATCAAAACTTTAAAACCTAAACCCAAAACCTATAACCTTTAAACCTAAACCAAAAACCAAAATACTACAACTTTGACGGAAATTTTTTGCTGAGTTTTCCTATAATATTAGACATTCATAGATTCTGCAAAAATAAAATAAATCATTCACAACATGTGGGCACACCCTACATTCAAATTAAATAACAAAAATAACCTAATCTAATTTAAATTTAAGATAAACATAATTACATGCAATCATTTGTAACAAGTAAAAAAGTTTAAGTAATCACATGCAAATCCAAAAAAAATAAATATATTACATGCAAAATTTAATAAATTTCGTGTTAACTATTTTTCATGCCAACAAATTTATTAAACATCAATTTGCATGCTTTAACATCTAATTAAATTAACAAACTAATTTTATGTGCTACAATTAAATTTATTACACAAACTTTTAATGTAATTAATATAACAAAAATCTAATTAACAAAAAAAAATTAAAGGGGCAGGGGGCATTTGCAGAGGGCGACGCAGGGTGCTGGGGGGTGTTGCAGCGTGGAGGTGGCTGGCGGGGGCGTGGCTGCACAGAAGGTAGGGCGGTGGCAGTGGGGTGGCTGTGGTGCGGTGGGTGTGGGTGCGGCGAGGAGGAAGAAGCTCCACCTTGTATGTGGGAGGTCAGTTGGAGGAGAGGTCAAGGAGGACCTTGAGGTTGCGGAGGAGCTCGAGGGGTAGCAAGGTCGTGGAGTTCATGTGCGAGGTTGCTGGCGGAAAAGAACAGAGAGGAAGAGAGGGAGAAGCGGAGAAGGTCAATTGCCTGGAGAAAATATCTTGACCTTTAGCAATGGTTTTATTAAAACTGTCACTAATACGGTCACCAAATGCCATTATGGAGAGTGCACTTGGAGACGGTTTATCAATAACTGTCGCCAATCTCCAATTAATTCACTTTTGTGCGCAAAAAACCTGTGCTCCCAATGATCATTAGCGACGGTTATTTCTAAAATCATCGCTAAATCTTACCCCAAGTTAAGTTTGGTTGGGAGAGGAGGAAGGATGTTTTAGGCAATGGTTAGTGGGATAATCGTCCCTAATGGTGCCCATTAGCGACGATTATAAAATCATCCCTAAAAATCATTTCAAATGACGCTTTTTGTAGTAGTCGGTAATTAGGTTAGTGTTTTTGTTTGTCTTGGGGATTTTTCCATTACATTTAGAATGTTATAAATGCATACAACAATTTTATTTGCTATGATATCTATATTCGACGTTAACCAGAAAAAGGACCTTTTCCTTGGTTCTTTTAACAAGCATAGAAGGAAATTGGTTCCTTAATTGGATGTATAAGTGTTGGAGATGGTTGGATCTCTCTTATAAAGATATGGTGATAGAAATCTAAACTAAAAGAAAGGACAAAATATTTCTTACAAAAAAAGGAAAGGATAAAATAATTTACGTGCTTTGTAGACCATCTACTGAAGTATACAATTTCTTTCTTGGTGGTACCCCTGGCACATATTACATTATAGATATTCCCCCACACACACACAGAGATAGGTAGGTAGGTTCAATTTTTTTGATTTGAGAAAATGGAGAGAGAGTGAGCGAGAGTGCGAGAGGGAGTGGGGGGAGATGCGAGGAAGGGAGGGTGATCGGAGAGTCGGGGATGGATGTTGGTCGGAGGGCGGTCGAGGCAGAGAACGGCGTCGGAGGTGGTGTGCTTCAAATGTAGGGGGCAAGGACATTTGGCATGGGACTGTTGAGATCCCGTGCGGTGTATCCGATGTGGGAAGCTAGGTCATCGGAGGGCGAACTGCGCAGAGGAGTAAAGGAGGAGCACGGTCACGGGTGCGTGGGAGGTAAGGCTCCCACCCCCGTCGGAGAGGGCACCTCTGGTCGAAGTCGAGGCCCCATGGTCGGAGGACTCTAGGAGGCTCGAGAGGGCTCTCGCTTCGGCCCTGATTGCGGTGGTGACGAAGGGTCGGGTCGGGTTTCGGGAGCTAGAGATCGAGGTCATTAGGGTCCTCGAAGGCGAACATGTGAGGCTGCAGGTGGTGGGTGACGGGAAGTACCAGTTGATGGGGGCTTCGGTGGAGGAGACAGAGAAGCTTCTCTTCAGAGAGACCCGGTGGTCGGGAGGTGTGGTCCTATGGCGCTGGGCGGTGCGAGGAGGGAGCACTCGCTGTGGAAGGTAGAGCTCTCACTGGGCTTGGTGGGAATCCCGCTTTTCCTCCGGACCCGACAAGTAGTCGAAGCGATCGTCGCTCCATTCGCGCAACTACGGAGGTGTAGGGGCCTCGGCAGCGAGAACCTCAGCGCAGTTTGGGCTGAGGTGGAGATGCGGGTTGGCGAGGAGGTGCAAGAGAAGGTGACGCTTCGGCTGGGGAATGCATCGTGGGTGATCCTCATCTAGCCAAAGGAGGAAGGACAGAAGTCGTACACGGAGGCGTTGGTTGGCTCAGCCGGTGGCGATGCGGTGAGGAGGGCTCCAGTGAGCAGGACTGGAGGGAGACTGAGGGGCGTTGGGAAGGGCGTCGCCTTGTGGGCCGAGTCAGCTGCTCTGAAGGCTACACCTCTCGAGGCACATCCCTCGAGGATCGCAGCAGTGCAGGTTGGCCGGTGTCTCAAGGAGCAAGCAGGGACACAAGAAGCGTTGGGTGGAGACTCCGAGGGATTGCGGTGAGAGGAGGAGGCCTCATCAGTCGCAAGCAATGCATTGATGGCCCCGTGGGAAGAATTGAGGAGAGGCAGCGGCACATTAAAACTGAAACGACCCACCAACCTTTTGTCATTTAAGACGTCTGGGATGTTCACCAGACGTCTGTTTGGACGTTTGGGTGTTCACCAGACATCTGAAAATGCTTTTTCTCTTCGGCATGGACCGTACGTAAGCCATGCTTCCTCCCTCACCGCGCCTCACCACACCTCCTCTTGCGACACCACTCCGCACCATGCTTCGCCATCCCGCCCCCCTCACCTCCTCTCCCTTTACAAACCTCTCCCCCTCCTCTTCATTGCCCACCCCGTAGCCGAGAGTAGAGCGAGGGTGAGAGTGAGTGAAGAGTGGAGAGCCCGAACGAGAGGAAGCGCGAGAGCGGAGGGTGTAGCGTCGTTTTGCTGCAGCGCCTGCAGGCGAGGGGAGTTAGACCGGTTCCGCGGAAGTCATTTTTCCGTGGAATCAAACGATCGAAGGGACACCCAGATGTCTTACTGGACGTCCGAAGGTAGAGCAAGACGTCTAGTAGAGATCTAATTTCCATACTTTTCTCTCTGACAAGTCCTGACAGCGTACATGTATGTGTCAGAAGGTGGGAGCGTAGCCGAGGCAGTTTCAGACATCCGAGAGCACCCCCAGATGTCTGACGGAGTCCTTGGACGTCAGCATTGAGTACCAGACGTCTGATAGCGAAACACTGAGAGAGGTATCCCTGGGAACTGTTTTAAGACGTCTAGGACCTTTTCCAGACGTCTGATTTCTGTCTGACAGTGTATTTTTGGGTCGTGCAAGGCCCTATTATTATCGTTTTTTCGCAAACAAACCGTCTCTGTTTTCCATACGAGTTTCTCTGTATAATGATACCTTACTTGTATCATTATGAACCTTTTGGCCCATCAATCCATGTTTTAGGTCTCCAGTCCGTCGGGTGTACGGGACTTGCGGAGATGTCGGGAGCCACTGTACGAGCCCCCATTCCACTCGGTTACCCAGGTAGAGTGGTATAATCTTAAAACTTTAATTTTAATACATGCAAGTAAGTAATCCTAGGACTTGAGATGAACCTTAGGAAGGAATAAACGCATACTTAAGAGTAAATTCTTGAACCCTAGGTCTTGGCATGAACACTAGGATTAAAGGAAATTGCATGTGAATGATTGAGTAATTAAAAGCTACCTATTTTTATCTAAAATGAACCCCTACTGTGATAAAATGGAAATTGAATTGTTTGTTCCGTACATTCCAACCTGAATGGGAAAAAAAAAATCCTGTACGAACCCCACAGGGAATGTAGACAAGAACACCGTAATACGGAGAACCAGATGGTTCTGAAAATTTTGCTACCCATGGGCAGCTAGTAAGGGAGGTAAGCTGACCTTCGTGTACGTGATACCGAATAGAGTAACTATCCCTTGTAGTGTAGAGGGGAGCTTGCCGCCCTTGGGTTGGGACCCGGGGTGGGTTTGGCCACTCTACGACGACTCTTACTGGCCCTTGTGTACGTGGTACCGAGGTGAGCTACTTAGTGTAGGGGGAGCTATCCGCCCAAGGGGGCCCGCAGCTTGGTATGGCCACCCTACACCGACTCTCGTTAGCCCATTGGGCAAACCGGGGTAGTCGAACGAGGGTATGCGGACTGATGAGGGGCGAGACCCTTGAGGGGCAAGACCCTTGTTCTGTTCTGAGAGGGCAAGGCCCTATACTGTTCCGCACTGTACGTTGAGGTGCACCCGCTAGCGAAAACGACTGACCGCGTGCCAGCGCGGGGTAGCTACCCGCACGCTTATCACGTGTGCCGTAGTCATCGCCACATCATGACCGTGACCTCGGGGTGGTAGACTAAGTATAGGACTACCACCGTGGGACTCCCCCGGCCAAGAGAGTGCCACGTAAGCATCCTATATCACGGGAAGCTGCAAGCAAAATCATTCCTATAGGGAACAAGAAGATTAATTAACAAATCCTAATTAGAGATCTCTACGTACCCACATGTATAATGTAATTGAAAAATGGAAAATTTTATGTTAACTACTTGTTAAATGCATATTACTTCTTAGCCACCACTCTATTCAGCGTTAGCTGACTCCAGTAAATAAATTCTGTACAGGTCAGGGATTTGAGCAGCTCGAGCCACCGGCTGCTGAGGATGCTGGACCTAGTCGAGCTTAGCTTTAGTTCTACTGTTTGGTAGTAAGTTTCTATAGCTTTGTCTTCTGCTATATGTACTCGTTTTGTTGTGATGGCTGTAATATGACATAATATTACTGTTCCTTTTCCCCTGTTGTAAATTTCTTTTTGCTTAGCTACTGTACTTGTGTGATTGTGGTTTGCTGAATGTTATTTGGTTATTTCTTGCTGGACGACTGGATCTTGGGATTAATCGAAGCAAGCTGGTCTCAGATCCTTTAGGGATTTGGGATCGGGTAGTGACAAAAACCTTTGAGGCTTGTGGGGGAAGGCTCGAGGGGACACGGAGGTTATTTTGAGGTAGGCGTAGACTCGGGCTCAGGTCCGGATCTGCACCCGGACCCGATACTGGTTTGCGGCTCACTTTTAAATGGCCTGAGAAGGGTCCTGTTGAAACTTGGGCGCAGCATCTCGAGCCCGAGGGAGCTGGAGCACGATCGGGGGAAGAGATCGACCCTCGAAGGGAGCAATGGAGCCGGTGGTCCGATCGGGCTTCTACACCGGAGGCTCGAGAGACTATGGGCGGCTGCTCGGGGACCCCCCAAGGCATGGGGGAACCGAAGGAGGAACTCGCGACGACAAAGGACATGCTGATAGTCAGAGGCGAGGGCAGGAGGTTAGGTCTCGACTCTCCAGCTCAAGCGTGCCCCTCACTGGACGATAGAGGAAGGTCAAAGTCTGGGGAATCTCGCCGAAGAGGGGAGAGTTGCGAGACACCCGGAGGCTCGGGCGGGGCCCACCTGGTAACAGAAGACTCGATGTCTAGTGGCGAAGGACAAGGGGCCTCGAAGTTCGAGCACGAAGGAAGCAGTGCTACTCCTAGTGCGAGTGATCTGTGGCAAGCTCTGGAGGTGGTAGAGGTCCCCCTTGGTTTGGGAGGGCACGACAGGGAGGCTGCTATGGAGAGGTTTGAGGGAAGGAGTCCGCTGGTGATGGGGGAGAAGGTGGGGGACGGTGAAGGCAAGGAGGGCAGCGACGTGGGGAGAAAGGGGGAGTGTGATGGGGTGGGGAGTGGGGTCGGGGAGAATGGCGGTTCGGTGGAAGGGTGGGCTGATGCCTTTGAAGAAGGGGAACTGGAGCAGGTGGCGGAGGGGGCTGGTTTTGATTGTGTGAGAGGGGCGGTGCAATTGGGACCCCATGGTGAAAGTCCTCACATGGACGTGAGGGGGCTTTGCGACCCCACCCACAGAGGGATGTTAACGACATACCTCGCTAGATGGAACTCGGATGTAGCGTTTCTACAGGAGACGAAGCTGCGAGAATGTGACTAGAGAAGATGGGGGGAGATTAGGGGAAACACGATGCAAGGCTTTATGGCTCTAGATGTGGTAGGGAGATTTGGTAGGGTGATTATCGGATGGAAGGAGTGTTACGACCTGATCCCAGATCCCTTTAGGACTCGAGATCGGCCCGCCTCGACTAATCCCAAGACCTAGTCGTCCAACGAGAAATAACCAAAAGCAGAAAATATTCCACAACCATAAGTATAATGTACTAAGCAGAAATCAACACAAAGACAGCAAAAGAAACAGAACGGAATGTCTCATAATAGTACAGGCCATCACAACTATTACAGCGGAAATATAACAGAATTAGTATTACATATAGCAAAATACTCTCTACCACAAAAGAAGCTAGGAAACAGAAAGGAAACATAGCTAAGGCTGGGCTCGACTGGGCCCAACTCCCTTTGCAGCCGGTGGTGCTAGCTGCTTACTTCCCTGACCTAAACAAGGTTATAAATTCCATAGTCAGCTAACACTGAGTAGAGTGGTAATTAATCCATTTACATGCAATTAAAACAAGCAACTAATTAATTTTCATTCTCATTTAGCTCAACCAAGTAGTTCTAATTTGTTTGTTCTTTTATTCATCTGGCCATTTCTTGATCTTGTCTGTTCCTCAAGGGAACGATCTTGATTGCAGTCTTTCCCATGATGTAGGATGTACACGTGGTGCTCTCCTAGTTGGGAGAGTTCCCCATGGAAGTCCTACACGCGGTCAACCACCCCGAGGTCACAGTTGCAACGTAGTGGTGACTACGGCACGCGCAATAAGCGCACAGGTAACTATCCCGCACTGGCACGCGATCAGTTCTTTCCGTTAGTTGGTACCCCTAAATGTACAGCACGGAACAGCACAAGGCCTTGCCCTCTCAAAACAGAACAGGGGTCTCACCCCTCCACAGTTTGCATACCCTCATCTGACTATCCCGGTTTGCCTAGTGGGCCTAATAAGAGTCAGTGTAGGGTGGTTAGTCCTAACCCCGGGCCCTGTGGGACTGCTAGCTCCCACCCTACACTAAGTAGCTCACTGATGGTTAATTTTCTCAACATAGTTAATTAAGTGAATTAGGCTTACTTATGTGCAAGAGAAAGTAATTTAGGTTAACTTGAATTATTGTCAATTGAGTAGTATAGGGTCAAGCTAACCTAACATTTTAGATTTTAATTCTTTTTAACCGGTTGAGTCCAAGTAGTTCACTAGGAGGCATAACTTAACTCAATTCACCATTAAATCCTAAGCTACTTAATTAATGAGAATTATAATTAAATTTACTTTAAGAATATGAATCTTGCATAAAGGATTTTCAATTAAAAGACATGCAAAATTCCATAAGAAAAACATATTTACACATATGGTTTGTTATTAAAAGCAAGTAAACATGTTTATTTCACTAATTTCTTCTTATTTAGAAGATATTAAAGCAAGAAAAAGAAATTCAAAAGAATATGTGCCTTATTACATCATTTAAGCTCAAAAGAAATTATATTAGAGTAAAATACAAAAAATTAGACGTCTTAAAAATGAGTTTTAAACTATCAAAAGTCTAAAATTTAATTTTCCATTCATCTTCTTCTTCTATCTTCAGCCTTCATTCTTCTTCCTTTCTCTTTACCTTTTTGTCTCGAGCTCTTCTCTTAACCTCTCTTCTTCTCTTTCTTTTCTTCTTATCTTTTCTGTCTATTTACCTTTCCTTTGTTTTTTTTTCTTATTATGCTCTGCGAGCTCTTCTCCTTTTCAACTATGTACTTGAACCATAATTGAGTCGAATTAAACCGATGAACCGAACCAAAAATTTGGTTTTATGATTGGCAGCTCGAACCAGTCAGGGATACACAGCACCCCTCATAGGGTGAGACCATACCCTACTGGGTCCAAGCCTAGTTTATTATGTTTGGTTTATTTCTGGTTCGATTCTCATGAGGCACAGTCTTCGGCCTCCTAGCCCCACATGCACACACCCACTCACGGGCCCACACTCGCATGCCCATAGGCGCACACACACCTGGGCACGTGCACCGCACGCACGCCCACACACACTCATGCTCATTGTGCACCTAGCATTGACGACCGATAAAGCCGTATGACTTTTTCTATTTATGCTAAGATGGACACTCCTATTCTACCTAAGTGAGATTATGTTAGTCCCCTCCAGGCCAAACTTCAATTGAGGATTCCGGTCGGCTTAGAGCTCCAAATTGAGCAAGCAATAGCTCGTTGGAAAGCTCTGAAGGTGTTCTACAAGTTTGCAACATCAATGTGATGTTGAGAATAGAATTAACCCTTCGATTTGAAGGGTGAAAGTGAAGGATTGTCATGGCCATTCTGGCCTGTAGTGAAGCTTCCTTAGGTCTAAGGACCTGCAGCAAGACTCTTTGACCTCAGATGAGGTCCTGAACAGGTTCAGTAGGTGTTTCCGCACCTAATGAAAGATAGAAGAAGCATTTGGAAGCTGCAAAGAGAGAGAGAGAGAGAGAGAGAGAGAAGCTTCAGAACTTAGATTTGATTTATGAATAGCTCAATAGATGGATAACAGATTCTAGAAGGGAATTAATCAACCTCTGTAGGTTGTTAAAACACGAATTGGGCAGATTTGAAGATCAAAACTCGCTAAGAATTTGAAGAACTCAGTATCGGGTTCTTAAGAACCCAAACTGGGCAGAAATTCAAAACTCCTTTAATCCTCGATAAAAGTTATCTAAATAAACTCGAATGCACTCTACATTATCTTAGAACTCAATTGAAACCCTTAATTCATAGAATTAATCGATTATTCCTTTAATTGAACTCATGGTTGACCTTTAACCATACAAAGTTGACTTTCTGAACAAAACCTTTTTAAATCAAATTAAAGCTCTATATCAATTCTGAAGAACCTCAAGAATGTGCTTAGATCATTAAAACTGAGTTTTGATAAAAAAATTAAGATTTTAGACTTGTCGCCTGTGATTCTGAGGTGATTTGTTCGGCGGAATAAATCACAGATTCTATAAGAGATCAAAGGGTTAGGATGAATTCTGTAATTCTCAATCTTTCTTCTGAACCTTTTAAAACATTCTAAACCCAAATGGAGATACCTCTCCAACTCCGCCGGAGTTGGAGAAGACAGAAGTCTATATCTAGCACCAAACTTCAAATTATCAAAATAATCACGAAAATAGAATCCCTAGACCTCAAGTAAGCAATTTGGAGCTTCTCAAGGAGTTCCATAGGTCGAAGATTTTTTTTGACTCGCCGGAGCTCACCGGAGCTTCGGTGAGTCCAGACATTGGCTATACATGTGTAAAAGGCATAAAAACAGACCAAGGAAGATCTGAAGGGTCTCCTGAGGTTATGATGAGAGCCTATTCATGAGTCCTAACTATCTCATTTTGACCTAAGAAAGAGAATAAAAGCTCCTACATAACTTAGAAGAGGGCTTAATTGAAGGAATAAGTGTTCTGAGAAGAAAACATGAAATAAAGGGTAAAACTGTAATTTTTCCATTACAGTACATAAATGAGATTTCTCATAGACAAAACATAGGTCAAATGATCTTAATAAGATAAAAATTGGGTTGATTCAATCAGAAATGGGTTCATGTGCAATTCAGGAATTAAATGACATCTTGTAACCCTAAAATAGACACTCTTAAATCAGCAAGGTTCTGGTCAAGATAAAAATCAATTAAACTCCCTAAAATTCATGAAAAAATATCCCCTAGGATTTAGGACCTTCAAATTGGACTTTGGAACCTATTTTGACCTAGATTAGGGTCTTAGCTCATTAATTGACCTAATTTATGTTTTTACGCAAAATGTCCAGTAAAACATGGTCATACCTAAAATCCAACATCACCATTGGATTCCTTAGGTCCAAATTAAGTTTGTACCAAAATTCGTACCTAAGGGGAGGTCATCTTGACCTACTTTGCAAATTAGTACACCCAATTACATTTTGGTTCCTATCTTTTGAAAATCATTGCACAGACCCCCCTAACTTCCTCGCCACTCTTACAAGCAGGTCCCTCTACCATTAATGGGGAGAAATCCTACTCCGGCGAGGAATAGAGGGGGAATACTCCCTGATTCCTCAGAGATCTCCCAGATTTGGAAGGGAGATTCTCTGAGGAATTCCCTTCCATCTGAGCATGGTCCTGATCTATGATTTGTACCCAATCTCTCGTGCGAACGCACAAGAGATTTGGGTACCTAACAGACTTCCATCTCCGGCGAGGATTCCCGCTCTTGGAAGCTTGTCTTCTGGTGCGCTGCGTTTCCTCTTTAAGGTTTCGTCGTAGTATAGTGCAAAGAAACGGTCACCAGTTTAATACAATTTGTTACTCAAAAATAAAAAGTTTCCCGTGGTCGAACTCAGGGAGCAAACTATAATTCCAGAAGCATATAAATTCACAATACAATGTTTTACAAAAATTAAGAAAAAGAGAGAGAGTGTGAGAGTGAGAGTGAAAATTGCTCCTTTCTTTCTCCCTTTTCCCTTTTTTCTTTCTTCTTCTCTGCGGCAAGCTCTTCTTCTCTTTTCTTTTCCTTCCCTTTCTTCCCTCTCTGCTTCTTCTTCCTTTTCCTTCTTTTCTTTTCTGATTTCTTGTGTAGCATTCTCTCTCTTTCTCTTGGCTTCTTCTTCTTTTCTTTTTGCTGCGGTTGTCTTCTTCTTCTTTTCGCTGACGTTTGATTCAAAAATCAGATGCCTTAACGGATCGGCCTCTCCTTTTCTTTTCTTCTTGGCTTCCACTTCTCTTCTCCTTCCTTTCTTCTCCCTACGCTGCTAAGTCCTGGCCACTGCTCCTCTTCTGCTTTCTTCCTTCCTGCGCACAAACAAACGTCAGCGTAAAACCTACTGTTGTCGACGATTTTGTGCGGGTTTAAAGGATGTTACGTTGTAGTATAACCGACAAAATGTCTAAACAAATATAAAGAATTTTATTACTCGAAGACTGGAGTATCCGAGGTCGAACACGGGGAGCAATCTCAGTACTTTGTAAAACCAAAGAATACAACTGTTTAAATGCAAATATAACTCATTCAAAGAGAGAATTTTTAAAAAAAGATTTGGAAAAAAAAAGTAGAATTGGACGTCTGATTTGTGTATCAGACGTCTTAAATGTGATCTCTCTCTCTTCTTCTTCGTGGCTCTTCTCCTTTCTTTGCTTCTGATATCTTTCCTTCTTCTCCTGCCTTGCCTCTCTTCTTTCTTCTTCTTCTTTTTCTTCTGATCTCTTTGCAGTCTTCCCTTATCTTCTTGATTATTCTTCTTCTTCAGCAATCTCTCTTCTTCTTCTGCTGCTGCAGTCTTTGCTTTCTTTCTCTTTCCTTCTTCTGCCTTGCAAAGCCTTCCTTTCCTTCCTTCTTCTTCTTTTGATCTTCTGATCTTCCGTGTCTTTGCTTTCTTCCTCTTCTCTTCTGTGGTCTTGCCTTGCTTCTTCTTCTTTTTTGCCTTGCTTCTCTCTTCTTCCTGCCTTTCCTTCTGCTTTCTTCCTTCTCCTTCGTTCAGCCTGTGCCTACACAGAACAAAACCTAACCCTTCTCCCTCTACCCGCGCGTCTCTCTCTCTCTCTAGCAATTCACTCACGAACGCTCTCCCAGAGCCACACGGGTAGTCGGGTCGGGTTCGCACCCGGGACCAGGCGCACCGGCAAGTGGTGATGCGCGAGGAGTGCGTAAGTCTAGGTCAGGTCGGATCAGCCAGATCCGCGAGGTCAAGCCGCGGACGAGGCGTGTGTGAGGGCAGTGAGGGACCTCACCCCTGTGCTTACGGAGGCAACCGGCTTAAAGCACAAATACAATTTATAGCGTACCTGAGTGCTGCAATCCCACGATGTGGGACTAAAGGTTCCGCCCTGATTTCACGCGCGCCCTCAGACTCTCGTATGCAATTGCCCAAGCTGTTGTCTCTGCTGGCGCTACTGGCTGGCCTCGGTTGCTTCGCGACACTTGCGAGAATCTGCTGCACCTTCCGCCTGGGAAGCCTAACGCCTGTTGCTGCTCCAAGCTCCCTGCTGCTTCGGCCGTTAATGGCGGCTGGGGCTTACACTTGACATCCAACAGAATGGCCTATTGGCCCAATCAGAATAGCTGGAAACCTTCGCCGCAGCACGGCGAAGGCGGTGGGTGATGCTGCAGGTTGCCGGTCGGCCTAGGTGTGCGTGCCTAGGTCAACCTGTGGCCGGAGATGGTGGGTTGGTCGGGGGGTGCTTGTGGAGGTCTGGAATGGCAGTGATGGGGTGGAATGGGTTCCTGGTGGTGAGGAGGAGCTCTCGAGGTGGTTGGCGAGCCGTGTGGAGTGGCGGAGTGGTGTGGGCGGCTCGCCGGAGTGAGGTCGGAGGCGAGGAAGATGGAGGCGGTTAGGTACTGTCGAGGGGTAATCAAGTGAAATAGTTGGGGGAAAAGAGAGAGGAGAGGATGGAGAACGTATATGTGGTTGTCTGGAAGGAAGGGAGGCGGCGGAGAGGACGGCTGGTAACTGCCGTCGTCGGGGAAGAAAGACCCTGAGGGAGGAAACGGCGGAGAGGACTCTGCTGCTCGTATGGCAGCAGAGCGACAAGAAGGAGGGGAGAAGGTCGCCGGAGCTTGTGGGTCGTTTGGCCGGAGATGGGAGAGGGAGGAATTTGGAAGGAATCTCCGTCAAAATCAAGCTTGCCTTCTGCGGCAGGGTCTGGGGTGTCTTTTATAGGTGCTGGCCGCACCTACCAGCGCGTGGAGACCGCGCAATTAGGTCTGCCGGCTCGCCGGAGTTGGAAGGAAGGTGGATACCCAAATCTCTCGTGCGTTCGCACGAGAGATTGGGTTCACACCAGCGATTGTAATTGGCTTTATAAGGAAGGGAATTCCTCAGAGAATCCTCCTTCCATTTCTGGGAGGGAATCTCTGAGGGATTAGAGAGAAATCCCTCTCCGAACCTCGCCGGAGCACGGTTCTGCCCTAGCAATGGCGGCAGGACCGGTTTGCAAAGGAGGCGCAGAACCTAGGGGGTTCTCTGCACAGGTATTCAAAAGATAGGGACCAATTTGTGATTTGGGTGTACTAAATTGCAAAGTAGGTCAAGATGACCTCTCCTTAGGTCCAAATTTTGGTACAAACCTAATTTGGACCTCAGGAATCCAATGGTGAAGCTGGATTTTAGGTTTGACCTCGTTTGACTGGACATTTTGCATAAAAACCCAAATTCGGTTAATTGAGGAGCTAGGACCCTGATCTAGGTCAGACTAGGTTCCAAAGGCCAAATTAAGTGTTCTAAACACTAGAGGATGTTTTTATATGATTCCTAGAGGGCTTACTTGATTGTTATTCTGACTGAAACCTTGTTAATTTAAGCGGGTCTGTTTTAGGATTACCAAGTGTCATTTAGTTCTTAGATTGCACATAAACCCATTTCTGATTGACTCAACCCTCTTTTTATCTCATTTATACCATTTGACCTATGTTTTGCCTCTGAGAAATCCCGTTTACATACTGCAATGGTAAAATTGCAGTTTTAACCTTTATTTCATGTTTTCTTCTTAAGGCACTTGTTCCTTCAGTTAGGCCTTCTTCTAGGTTATGTAGGAGCTTTTATCTTCTTTATTGGATCAAAATGATCTAGTTATGGCTCATGATGAGGCTCTCATCACCTACACCTACCCCTTCCCCGCGTCTCTCTCTCTCTGAATCTCTCTTTGGGAAGCTCTCCCAGAGCTGGGTAATCGGGTCGGGTCACATGCCCGGGTCCAGGCGCACCGGCGTGGGTGGTGCGCGAGGAGTGCACAGGAGTGGGAAGTCGGGTCGGGTCAGATCCGCGTGGGCGTGTCACGGATGAGACCCAGTGAGTAGGTGAGGGACCTCACCCCAGTGTTATCGGAGGCAACCAGCCGATAACACTTTTTCAATTTATGTATGGGCTTGCGCCCATACACTTCCGAGGTGGGACTAAAGTCCCACCTCCGATCTCGGGTGCCTACGGGAGAAGACTTCGAGCAATTGGGGCAACAGCCGATGCTTGCGACCCCAATTGAAGTTCTGGGTGTGAGCGTGACTCCTTTCCGCGTCACCTGGAGCTCACGCCTGGAGCTGCCTGCGGAGAAGCTCTTGCTACTTGTTAATGGCGGCGAGGAGGGTGAAACCTGAAACACGCAAACGGCCTCGCGGCCACATCAAAAAGGTCCAAGGAGGTTCGCCAGAGCGCAACGAGTGCAGTGCGGGGGTCAGCGAGGCGTGAGAGTGCCTGTGGCCGTGCGCCTAGGGCACTCTGCGTGCGTGAGAGTGGGTGTGTTTCGGGGGTGGTCTGGAGGCGCTAGGTGGTGAATGGAGGGCGGATTCGGTGTCAATGAGGCGGTGCAGATCTTACGGGGTAGCTGGCGAGGCGGATGGAGGCGTGGAGTGGCGAGTACGCCTCACCGAAGGGCAGCCGGAGATGGAGAAGGTGGTGATGGATAGTGGTGGTCGGTGGGTTGAGATAGTAAATTAGGAAGGGAGAAATAATAGGGAGAGAGGGGGGAAAGTTTTTTCCTACCTAATTGACGAAGAGGGAGGGAGGTGGCGCTCGACGCATACCTGCCGGCACCGTAGACGAAGGAGCCCAGAGGTGAGTAATGGCGGCGAGGAAGAGGTTAGGAAATCGCCAGCTGGTGCAGCCTGACTCGGGAAGACGAGGCGAAGTAGGCTCTGTTGCAGGTGTGGCCGCAAAGCGGTGAAAGGAGGAGGAAAGGGCCACCGGAGCCTGCGAACGTTTTGGCCGTGGGTAGAGGAGACGAAATTGGGGAGGGAACCTCGACCAAATCAGGCTTGGAGTGGATGGCAGCCCCTGCCGCTCCTTATAAAGGTGTTGGCGAGGGGAGAGTCTCAAGAGAGTGGCATGGGGGAGCTGCAGGAGATGGATGGAGATGGAGACCCATGCCTTTTGTGCATTCGCACGAGAGGCATGGGTAGCCACAGGTCACAGGGGAGGGTCCCTGCGACAGAGGACGACGCAGGGAACCCCCCGCTCGTTCCTGAGAGCGGCTGCCTTACCCTGCGCGGCGCCATCCTCCGCGCAAGGTCGCCGGAGGTATGGTGCTTACACAGGGTGGCAGGGAGGACCATTATGCAAAGAACGAAGGGAAAGATAGGGGGCTAAATGCAAGGCTTTGAAAAGATAAGGGTCAAAAAGTAATTCAAGAGGACCAATTTGTAAAGTCTATCAATATGGTCTTCACTTAAGCCCAAATTTTTGTACCAACCTAATTTGAACCTAAGGAATGCAATGGTGTAATTTGATTTAAGGTTTGACCAATTTTGACCAGTCAATTTGTGTAAAAACCCAAATTAGGTTAAAATTTGGGCATGGTTCTCAAATCAGGTCAAAATAGGTTGCAAAGGCCAATTTGAAGGTTCTAAACCCTAGGGAGTATTTTTCCATGATTTTTAGAGGGTTTAGTTGATTTTTATTCTACCTAGAACCTTGTGAATTAAAGTGAATTTATTTTTAGGGTTACAAAATGTCATTTAATTCATAGAAGTTGCTATAACCCTTTTCAGATCAGATCATCCCACTTCCTTCCTTATTAAGCTTATTTGACCTGTGTTTAGACCCTTAGATATCCTGTTTGTGTATTTCCTTGGTAAAATTACAGTTTTACCCCTCATGACTTATTTTATCCTTCAATTCAGACTTCAATGAGTTAAGCTTTTCTTTAGGTTTTGTAGGAGCTTCTTCACACTTATTTAGATTAAATTGTACTAGTTAGGGTTCATGATGAGGTTCTCATCATCTTCCAAGCACAGGAGTCCCTGCCAGTGCCTATAAATTGACCCTCAACTCCGGCCGTACCTCCTCAGCTCGACTTGGCCGGAATTCCACCTCGATTTCCTCTTCTTCTCCTCCAGCCAAGGGGTCCAGTGAGCTCCGGCGAGCCCCCCTCCTCTTTCTCGTCGCTCTGCCACAATAGCAGTGGTAGAGCTGTCCTGCCCATCCTCCTCTGCGTCGTGCAACACCAGCACGAGCTTCCCTAGCTTCGTCGTCGCCGCCGTCTTCCCCCACTGGACTCCTTCTTCTCCGGCGACAGCAGGTACTGCCAGCCTCCCGTCTCGCCCCCTTCGTCTACTTAGTTAGGTTAGAACTATTCGTCTCTATCCCCTCTTTCATTTTTCTCCTTCTATTTCACAAAATGTCACTCGACCGTCGCTGTCCACCGCCATCTTCCCCATCTTCGGTCACCCTCCGGTGAGATGCCTCCATCACTCCGCAGCCCCACACGTCTCGCCAACCACTGCACAACTTCCGCCACACTCCACTGAACATCCTCCATAGACCGCCTACACCACCACAACTGCCCCCCGACCTAACCCATCCATCCGACCACAGAGAGACCTAGGAACGCACGCCTAGGCCACACCGCGGCCCGCCACCTACCGCCTCACCTTCGCTGTGACATGGCGAAGGTCCCCCTGTGGTCTAATAGAGCTGCAAGCTTCATTTTGTGTTGAGCAGGGTTTTAGCTTTAGCTGCCATTAGTGGTGACTCGAGGAGGTTGCATGCTCGCTCCAGGTTGAAGGACTTCAGGATTCCAGGTGCAGCAGATTCAGGGAGATCTCGCGAAGTCATCTGTTCCAGAAAGTGGCGCCGCGAAACCTGCAGTTGCTGCAATTGGAGGAACAGTTTGCTGCAGGCGCGCGAAAAAGAGCGGTGGAGAATTAGTCCCACCTCGGTAAGTCATAAGGCGTTTGAGTACTTTAAATTGATTTTTTGCTATCGTTGGGTTGCCTCTAATACACTGGGGTGCTATCGTTGGGGGAAGGAGGAGGAGAAGGAAGCAGGGACTTAGCTGCTGCAAGCGAAGGAGAAAAAAGAAGGAAGGAAGCTTCGCAGAGGAGAAACTGAAGGAAAGGCAAGGCAGAGGGAAGAGGCGAAGCCAAAGAGAAGAGGAACTGAAGAAGGAAGAAGAAATAAAGAAAGGGAAAGACACTTGCAAAAGAAGAAGAAGAAGAAGACCCGCAGAGAGAAGGAGAAAGAAACTGCAGAAGAGAGGCAAGGCAGAAGATAGAAGAAAGAAGGGAAAGGGCAGAGAAAGGAGCTACAGAGAAGAAGCAAGGAAGAAGAAGCATATGGCCAAAGAAGAAAAGAAGAGCAGAGAAAACATCTTTTTAAGACGTCTGATCCCATGATCAAATGTCCAATTTCTTTATTTTTGCCACAATTAACTTTTAAACTCATGCATAGATATTTTGAATTAAGTTTTGAGTAATTAAGTGTTCAATTACATTCTTGAGATTAGTAATAAATTCCAATTGCTCCCTGTGTTCGACCTCCGATACTTAGGTTTTCGAGTAATAAATTTTTATTTGTTGACAACACTTGGTCACCTATACTATGACGTAACTAATTGTTAAAACACGATCAAGCCGCGTTAACAGGTTACAAGGAACCTCAGGAACTCATTAATTCATTCAATTAATGATTAAACTAAAAGATATGCAATGAATTGGCAGTAAGTGTAATCTGAGTTCACTAGAACTCAGGACATGTTCTTCCACTCAATTGAGTGGAGAGATTATGTCAGTGAAGTGTGGCGAGGGTGTTTAGGTGATTAATTAGGTGAAAGAACTTCTCCTGAGCTGCCATTGACAGCGAGCTCAGGAGGTTGAATGTATTTTTGGCATTTTAGTTATAAGTGATTATTGATTAAATTAAAGTGAGGATAGGGGCCCTTAAGTGATAATTAAGTGATGGAGGGCCCCAGTGGAGGTGAATTACCCTCAGATACTTTCGCCATGGACAGCGGAAGCAGCTGGTGAAGGTGGAGGCAGATTAGGCGTATAGGTGTTCAAATTAGGAAATTAAAGTGTTAGAAATGATTATAGAGGGTTAAGGAAGATGAACGATGAAGCTAAAAGACAAAAGAGTGCTCTAGTCAAGCTCAACGAGCTCGCCGGAGCTGAGGAAGATGACTGGAAATCTGACATTAAATCTAACTAACCTACCTAAATAACTATTATAATTAAACTACTTACCTAACCTACTGTTACCTGGACGAAGGGGGTAGAGGATCTCCGTCGAAGGTCCTTAACGAAGGAGGAAATCAGAGGGGCAGAGGAAGAAGTCCGGCAGGTGTAGGCGAAGCATAGAGAAGGAAGTCTTACATCGGCACTGCGTCAAAAGACTCAGCAGACGACGGCGGAGATCCAGAACAAGTGAAGACGATCGGAGGAAGACGGAGGAAACAGAGGGAGGTCGCCGGATTTTAGAGCGAATAGCCTATCTGCTAGCTCAGTGGGAGGAGGAAGGGAGCTAACTCCTTAAAATCAAGGAGGTGGAGGGGTATTTATAGGTTGCGTCAGTTGAGGAGGAGGGTGAATCTGGATGGAAAAAGGTCTAGGAGTGAAGTAACCATCGGCGTCTTCTCCAACGCCGGTGAGGTTAACTTCAAGCCCTAAATAGGATTTGAGCCTCATCCAGACTAATGGATGAAAAGAGGACGGTGAACACAAGCTCCAGGAGCTTGGAAAGGAAGGGAGGGCGTCAGATGGACGGTGATTGGCGGGTATGGATACCTCCTGTCATCAGCCATCGAAAAGGCTGAAGAAGGAATGAAGAGTAAGAAGGAGTTTACAGGGACCTGTCTATAATGAAAGCTAAGGACCTAGGTGAAGAAGAAGGACTCGATTGAAATAAAACTTAGGGACTAAAATGTAAACTAAGGTTTTCAAGGTTTATTTTAATTTAAATTTTTTTCAACATTTTAAATATGATTATAAATGAGACAAATATTATATTTAAACCTTGGATTTACATTTTTGACCTTTTTAGCTTAATTTATTTAATTAAGTAAAGTTAAATTATTACATACATAGTTTTAAGTTATACTTAATTTAGTTAACACATTAATTAGGTAAATTATTGATGATATTTTGAGTCCATTTATTAATTAAATTATTAATAATATTAATTGGATAATAATATAACATTTTTAACTTATTTTAAGGTCCTTTAATATTTTATCCCTTATTTAATAATCAACCCATATATTTACATATTCCTAACTAATTAACTAAGAAAACTAGTTAATTAGGGGTAATTAAAGTCCATGATTAGCTTCTCATCACTCACCTCGGTACCACATATACGAGGGCCAAATAGAAGTCGATGTAGAGTGACTAGACCTAACCCCGGGTCTCAACCCAATGGGGCGGCTAGCTCCCTTCTAGACTAAAGGGACAATTGCTCTCCTTGGTACCAGGTACACAAGGGTCAGCTCACTTCTCGTCTACTTGTTAGGTTCTTTTCATATACAAGAATTCTTTTCCTAATTCCCCGTAGGGTTCATGCTTGTATTTCTTTCATTCCCCTTTTCCAACATTCAGATCTCACTATTCACATTACGGGTTTCATTTGTATAACAGGCAGCTCGTGTTTTACTAATTGAGAAAGCATCACATTAATAAACTAATACACTTGCTAGCAAATTAGTTTAATATGCATCTCAAGGAAACCAATGTAGCTCAAGCAATATTCGTTCGTTTCTGCCCTAGGGTTCATTTCACGTCCTAGGGTTCAATTAAGTTATTCTAAACATGCACTTTGTTTGATTAAACCTTGATATTAAAGCAAACCACTCTACCGGGAAACACGAAAGGAATGGGGGCTAGAACCGCAGGTCCTATCGCCTCCACGGGCCCTGCATACTCAACTGGCTGGAGACCTATACAATTGACCAACCACGTCAAACGAGTCCAAAATTTATACAAGTGACACTAATTCGTACAGAAACTCAAGCGGAAAATAACGTATTTCGTTTGCGGAAATCCGATTCCGTTTGGGCCCTAAATGGGTCAAAAACACGCATACTGTCTAAAATCAGACATCTGCAACTAGACCCAAACATCTTAAACCAGCTCAGAACCTTACCTTTGTTTCCTACGGCTTCCTTAGACATCCGAACCCCTCTGTAATCGTTTGGGGGAGGTCCCAAATGTCGGACTCTCCTTCCGATCGTCTAGGAGTACAGTTAGACATCTGGTGATGTGCTCAGACGTCCAAACGTACCTCAAAGGGAGACCGTGCGCCTTTCCAATGCCTTGCGCCTGCGTACAACTGTACAGACCCAAAAACGGCTAAGTGTCCCATCTGCATAGCTGGAACCCATGCAGAAACACATACCTCTGCACTAAACGTGCTTTCAGACGTCCGGCTTCAGCTCTGGACGTCCTGCTGCTGCTCCAGACGTCTGGTAGATGCTTCAAACGTCTGATACTGGAAAAGATCCAGTACGCAGAACTCCTCGTGACGTCTCCTCCGCGAGTTCGCTCGTACGGGCTGCAGCAGCGCCTCCAGCGGCTGTAGGAGGCCGAGGCTTCTGCCCGTGATCTCCTCCTCGCACGCATCCTCGACTCCTCCCACACGAGCTCCTTTGAGCTCCTATGGCTCCCTCTCGAGTTCCTCCCCTTGAGCTCTCGAGCTCCTCCTCAAGCTCCACTGAGCTCACGTCGTCGCACCCACAGCAAGGCACTCCTCGCACACGAGCTCCCGCGAGGTCTCTCCCTCTTTCTCATGCCCTCGCTCACACTCTCTCCCTCTCTCCTTCACGCCCTCTCTCACACTCTCTCCCTCTCTCCTTCACGCCCTCACTCGCTCGCGGTAGAGTGGTGAAGTCAAAGATGGTCGCCGGTAGGGGAAAGAAGATGGAGGTGGTGGTGGCTGGTGGTGATGGAGAGGGTGGCGTGGGTGTGTGGGGGTTTAAATAGATGGTGATTAGGGCTTTGGTGAGAGGGCCAAAGGGGGAAAAATGCATGCACATGAAAAGCAAAAGAACGTACAGCTCTCATTACTTTCAGATGTCCTGCCATCTATCCAGATGTTTGGACAGACGTTTTATCCAACCAAAGAGCAGCGAGTCATTTCAAGGAGGACCTGTTCTTGGTAGTGGGCTCGAGGGTGGGAGTGGGTTTGGTCACGGTGTAGCTAAGGAGGAGGAGTGACGGGCTCGTGATAATGTTCTCCTCGGTTTATGGGCCTTCGGATGAGGCAGAGAGGAGCTCCTTATGGAAAGGTCTTCGTCAGGCGGCGAGGAGCTTTCAGGGGAGTCCGTGGCTAATTGGTGGGGAGTTCAACGTCACGCTGTTGGCGGATGATAGGTCGGGAGGCCGGGGAGGCAGAGATGGGGGCTCGGAAGAGCTCGCTGGCCTCATAACTGAGCATGGATGGCAGGACATACCCCCACTTCCTGTGCCTTCACGTGGAGAGATTCAGGGGGCCGAATGTCGAGGCTGGATCGCTTTTTTTCCTCGATGGAGCTGGCGAAGGTGTTTCCGACAACCAGGGCCCGCGCTATTGAGAGACCTTTCTCGGATCACACCCCGCTGATGTGGGAGTCTAGGGAGGGAATTCAGTGCAGCACATACTTCAAATTTGAAAGGGTGTGGTTATTGGAAGAGGGTTTCAGAAGCCTGGTGAACAAATGGAAGAACATGCATCCGGACGGTTCGGCGATTACGAAGCTGGAGGCAAAGCTCCTAGAATTGAAGCGGTTTCTGAAGGAGTAGAGGAAACAGTTGAAAGAGAAATGGACCAGATTGCAGGACAAGGCGCTCGCAAAGATCCAGAGATTAGATGAAGTGGAGGACTTGGGACTGATGACGGGCTTGGAGAAGCAGGGTAGAGCAGACTGCATGAAAGTCATCTAAGAGGAGGATAGGGAAGTCGAAGTGGAATGGAGAACCAAATCCAGGCAGAGGTGAGTCAAGGAGGGGGACTCAAACACTAGGTTCTTTCACTTGATGGCCTCGGCTAGGCGTAGAAGAAACTAGATTGAGAAACTGCAGGTGGGCGCCACCGTACTTTGACACTTCTGAGCACAAGCACTTCCTGCCTGGAGGCGTGCCCGTTTCCCCACTGCAGCTACACTACGAGCTTTCCAGACAGTTCCGGAAGCTGAAGCACTCCTCTTTCAAGGGGGATAAGGACCCGTCTAAGGCAGTGGACTAGCTGGAGCATATTAAAATGATGCTTGACATCCTTCGCCCCCTGCGGAGTGCCACGTGGCCTTTTCCACGTACCAGCTGGATAGTGTGGCACACAGGTGGTGGAGGGCAGTCAGTGGCTAGGAGAGGGGAGAGCCGACGTGGGACCACTTCGAAACGGAAGGCGACAACTATGATTAGGTTTTGCTATAGCGTTGTAGTATAGCTAGTTATTGCCATCATTTCAAATATATATATATATATATATATATATATTTTTACTCGGGAATAACAATTCTCCCGAGGTCGAACTCAGGGAGCAAGTCGTATTCTAGAGATATACATGTTCTATTACAAAAATAAAGAGAGAGAGAGAGAGATGAAAGTTGGTTTCTTCTTCTCTTCTTTCTTCCTCTTTGTCTTCTCTCTTCTTTGGCTTTTGTTCTTCCTGTTCTTCTTCTTCTTCTTTTCTTGCTTCTTGCTTCTCTTCTTCTTCTTCTGCTTTCTGTTTCTTCACTTGGCCGCTCCTTCTCTCTTCTTTTCTTCTTCTTCTTGGTCTTCACCTGTCTTTAGGACGTCGTCTGATTTTCCAATCAGACGACTTAACCCGCGGATGCTACAGTGTCGCTTCAGTTCTTCTTCTTCCGCAGTCCTCCTTCTTCTTCACCTGTGCCTACACGCTCAAGAGTTCAGCATCAGAGGGCAAAAACCTACTCTACCCTTCCCCCCCCCCGCGTCTCTTTCTCTCAGAATTCGCTCTTAGGACAGCTCTCCTAGAGCAACCGAGTAATCGGGTACGCGGGTCGCGCCCGGGTCCAGGTCCACCGGCGTGCGGTGGTGGGTGAGGAGTGCAAGTCGGCTAATCGGGTCGGAGCCAGGTCCGCGGGGCGTTAGCGCGGACGAGGCCGGGTGATCAGGCAGGTGAAGGGGACCTCACCCCGTGAACTGAGGCAAACAGCTTAAGGCACTTTTTGCCTTTAAGCGCCCGCGCGCCTCTGCGAGTTTCCGAGGTGGGACTAAATGTCCCACCCCCAATTTGGGCGCCTGCGCAAAGGAAGCAGCGGCAGCCAAACTTCGTGCGAGGGCTTCGGGCGAGGGCTTCGCCTCAATTGCAGCCTGGCACTTCGCGAAGCTACCCCGCGCAGCCTGGGAGTCTAATCTGGGCGTGGTGTGCCTGGAGCAGCAGGTCGAAGGAGCTTCGCTGCTCAGCAATGGCGATGGCGGGCGCAACACCTGTTCACAGAAGCACGACCTCTCGACCTAATCAGATATGCGGAGAACCTTCGCCGTGGCACGGCGAAGGTTGTCGGAGGGTCTGCAGGTGGCGGGGTGGAGCCTAAGGGCTGCGCTAGGTCGGACTGTGGCGCGGGAAATGGGTTTGTTCGGGGGGTCTGCAGGTGGCGAGTGGCGAGAAGTGGAAGGGCAGAAGTGGATCTGTGCGGGTCGGCGAGCCGTGTGGGGTGCTGGAGTGACGGGAGCGAGTCGCCGGAGGGTGGCCGGAGATGGAGAAGGTGAGGGCGATTAGGCGCGGTCGAGGGGTAATTAGATACAATAGCAGGGGGAAAAGAGAGAGAGAAGGCAGGGAAGTAGTTCTAACCTAACTAAAGGGACGAAGGGGGAAAGGAGGCGGACGGCTGTACCTGCTGTCGCCGGAGAAGAAGGTGCCCAGTGGGGGAGGACGGTGGCGACGACGGGGCGGAGGCAGTGCGCGCCGGTATTGCGCGACGCGGAGGAAGATCAGGAAGGTGGCTCTGCTGCTGGTATTGCAGCAGAGCGACGAGGAGGAGGAGGAGAGACCGCCGGAGCAAGGGGGCGTCTGTCGGAGTGGGAAGGGAGGAATTGAGGGGGTGTCTCTGTCAGATCCAAGCTGGGAAGAACAGCGGAGCGACGGGGGTATTTATAGGGGCAGAACCAGAGAGGAGCGCGGAGGGAGATGACGTGTCTCCCTCGCTGGAGGACGCCGGAGGAAGGATACCCATACCGTCCGTGCGTTCGCACGATCGGTATGGGTGGGTGCAGCGCTCAGGGGGGTGTCTCCGTCAGAGTGGGAAGGGAGGAATTGAGGGGGTGTCTCCGTCAGATCCGAGCTGGGAAGAACGGCGGAGCGACGACGCAGGGTACCCCCCATTGACTTGCCAGAGCCCCTCCCTCACCCTGCGCGGCGCCATGCTCCGCGCAAGGTCGCCGGAGCATGGCGCTGCTCAGGTTTTGCAGGAGGGACCTAAATGCAAAGAACGAAGGAGAGTTAGGGGTCAAAATGTGAGAGTTCAAAAGTTGAGGGCCAAAAAGTAAATATATGAGGACCAAAGTGTAAAGTTGGTCAAGAAGGTTTCTTCTTAGGCCCAAGTTTTTATACATGACTAATTAGGACCTAAGAATTCTGATGGTGAATTTTATTTCTAGCTTAAAACTTGTTTGACCGGTCAATTTACGTAAAAACCCAAATTAAGTTGTTAATTGGGAATGATTCTCAATGTAGGTCAAAATGGGTTCCTAAGGCCAAATTGAAAGTCCTAAACCCTAGAGATTATTTTTCTATGAATTTTAGAGGGTTTATTTGATTTTTACCTTACCTTGAACCACGTGAATTGAAGTGGGTTTGTTTTTAGGGTTATAGGATGTCATTTAATTCCTTGGAGTTGCTGTAGCCCTTATTGAGTCATCTCATCCCACTTTTCTTCTTATTAGGTTATTTTGACCTATGTTTGGACCCTGAGTTACCCTATTTTCAGATCGGATTGGTGAAATTGCATTTTTACCCCTTAGTTTCTATTTTCTTTGCAAACTCAGAATCTCTCTGAGCCAAGCCTTTCTAAGGTTATGTAGGAGCCTTTAGTCTCTATATTAGGTCAAAATGAGCTAGTTATGGCTTATGATGAGGTTCTCATTAGTCACCCTCTTCTGTGAGCAGTACTTCCCGCAGATTTAGCAGGACCAGAGGAGGCGGGAGTTCCACACTCTTCGACAGGGGCCAGCTATCAGCACTGGACCCCCGCCCAGCCGTCAGTAGGGACCTACCGAGGGAGGGAGTCGAGTTCCCCTCTGTTACCAGTGTGGCTAGCCGGGCCACATCAGGAAAGACTACCCGTCTAGGGCTAGAGTGCAGCAAATGCTCCCCACACCAAGCGCTGAAGGCCGAGCAGGTGGTCGTGGTTCCCAGGAGCGTGGGGGAGGACAACAGTCACAAGAAGGGTACCGGCCAGCGGCTACTCATCCGACGTAGAGTGTGGCTGCTTCTTCTGCACCGAGAGCTGAGGGGCGTATCAACACCCTGACACACAGAGATGCCAAGGCATCAAGTTCAGTGGTGGCAGGTATTGTTACAGTTTCCGGCAGATTAGTTTATGTACTTTTTGATTCTGGCACCACACACTCTTTTGTCGCTGCGAGTTTTGATGTCAGTCTGGTGTTTACGAGGCGAGATCGTGTTTTAAAAAGACGTTCATTGCAGTACAAATGAAATCGTCGTATAAACAAATAAGAATTTTATTACTCAAAAACCAAGGTATCTGAGGTCGAACTCAGGGAGCAAATTGGTATTTTAAAAACTAAAATCACAACTCTCAATTTTACTCAAAAAATGATGTTCAATAATATTGAAATTCAATATTTATGAAAGCTAAAAAGAGAATAAATATTCAAAAATGGGACTGAATGTTCTCTTTCTTCTTCTCCTTTCTCTCTCTGATGTCCTCTTCCCTTGTGAATCAGACGTCTGATTTTGTGAATCAAACGTCTTAAACTTGCGTTGTTACAGTGCTTGCCCTTTCTGTTTCTGATTTTTGTCTTCTCTCTCTCTTCTTTCTCTTTGCTCTGCGGCTTCTTCTTCTTCTTTGCTTTTCCTTGTCTTCTTTCTTTCTCTACTTCTGCTCTCTGTCTTCTCTTTCTTCTTCCTTTCCTTTTGTGTTCTTCTGCAGCTCCTTCTGCCTCTGCCCTTGGTCTTCCTCTTCAGCTGATCCTCTTCTTCCTCTTATTATTCTTCTTCTTCCCTACCTTAAGCTTTGGCTGCGGCTGCACCTTCAGCTTCCTCTTCTTCTTCCCTACGCATGCACACAGAAGCAAAACCTATCCCTACCCTTCCCCCGCGTCTCTCTCTCTCTCTCTCTCGATTTCGCTGGGTAATCGGGTCGGGTTTCACGCGCCCGAGTCCAGGTGCACCGGCGTGGGGTGGTGTGCCAGGAGTGCAGGGTAAACGGGTCAGCTAGGTCTGCATAGGGGTGACCACAGACAAGGTAGGTGAGGGCGAGGGGACCTCACCCCGTGATCTAAGGTGATAAGGTGGAAACACAAAAATAATTTAAAGTACTCACCTGCGCTGAAAACTATCGAGGTGGGACTAAAGTCCCACTCGCTTCTTCGCGTGTGTTGGTGCTAGAGCACCGCGATCATTTATTTTGATGATAACAAAACACGTGTCATTTAACATTTGCACTTGAAGTTGTAGATTTCAGGTTAATTGCAAATGGAGACATGGTTAGACGGAGTTCAAGCTCGCATCCAAGACGGATTGGAGGAGCTTGACGAAGAACAGAGGAGCTTCACGAGGAGCGATGGCTTGAAGAAGGAAGGAGATGAAGAATAGGATAGATTTCCTTTCCTTTTAATCGTTGTATTTTTGCTTCTTTTGTTGCTCTTTATTTTGTTACTTAGATTCATGTTAAAGAGTCTCAAAGTACCCTAACAGTAGTCCTATGAACATCTGCACAACCCTAGGATCTTAGGTTTTCTATAGAAAACTTAGAAAACCAAAATAGGGATCAAACAGCCTTTTCAGACGTCTAATCTGAAAATCAAACGTCTGATAAATACTTTTAAGATGTCTGACTGTTGACTCAGACGTCCGATTAATTTTAGGCTGGACTTAGTTAGTTATGTCTGATGAAATCAGACGTCCAGACCTTACCCCAAACGTTTGATGGTTTTGCCAAACGTCCAATTAGTGGACCGTTGGCTGCCTTAGTAAACAATGAAGGATATGACCGTTAGAACATTATCAGACGTCTGTAAGTGTTCCCAGACATCTGATAAATGACCGTTCTGCCTCGGCTGACCCAAAATCTCTTCTCAGAGATTTTCTAGCCGTTGTACTTCTTTGGGAATCCATTTCTGCAGAACAATAGGTTTCCAGACGTCCAAACCTAATGCCAGACGTCCAACCTGTCATCCGATGAACATACACTAGAACCCTGTTTAGGTCTGATGCAAGTTAGTAAGGAAACCCGCCTAGAATCAGATGTCTGACTTTGTTCCCAGATGTCTTAAATTGATTTTCCAGACGTCCGATACCAGGATCAGATGTTTGATAACCCTATCAGAGTCATGATTAACCCTGATTTCGGCCTGATTCTCTTGGGCTTTGCACCCAACGGCTATGGAAGCTTTTCAAAGCCTTCTAAAGCCTTCCTAGGCCCTCTATAAATAGAGGAGGACCCCTTGGACACAAACACACACCTAGTAATACACTTTCACATCATTTTGTATCTTTTGATCATAAGAAGGAAGCTTTTGCTCTCCAAGCTCAAGTTTTACATCTAAAGAGCATCAATCATTTGCGCACCCGCTCTTCCGTCGTAGTTTACAAAAGCGACGAAGCGCTACCGCGTGGTTCATGCACCCGCGTCAAGCCGACGTGCTTCCATCAAAGGGAAGTTTCCTAATCCCTATAGAAGCTACGTTTAAATCTTTGTTGGCTCTATAGTACTATATTTGTTATTTGGTTGGGTATTCGCTTTGCGAATTCCCGTCTCCTTCGTGAGACAAAATCCTTCTCATGAAGAGAAGGGGTTTGAGGTACACTACCCTCGTATAAAGTAGTGTGGTTGTAATTGAGGTTGAATCACCTTCGTTTAAGTGATTCGTTTAGTGGATTTGATCAACTTGGTTGATTGGAAAATCCTAACTCGAGAGGGTTAGGTAGTGGTTTTCACCCGGTTTGGGTTTCCACCTAAAAATCTTTGTGTCATTTGTGTGATTGATATTTTGTGAGATTGTTTTATATTTTTATTCCGTAATTTATTATGTCACCCCCTCCTACCAGGGAAACTACAATTGGTATCAGAGCAGGTTCTTGCAAATTCGACGTAACAACCAGCAGGAAGATCTATGGAGGGGAGCATGTCCGCGAGTAGGATTTTCGAGGGCCAATCTACGACCTGTCTGCCGTTTTTCAACGGGAGAAACTACCCCTACTGGAAGTTGCGGATGAAGATGTGGCTTTAAGCCACCGGCTTTACAATATGGGATCGTTATGAGACCCCCTTCGACATCCCAGAAAGACCCGCCGCAGGCTACTCGCAACAACAGATCCGGGAACTCTCGCTCAACGTAAAAACAATGAATGCATTGTATTGCGTACTCAGCCCGGAAGAGTTCAACCGAATCTCGCAATGCGCCACCGCATACGAGATCTGGCACACACTTGAGGTAACTCACGAGGGCACCTCCAAGGTAAAGACTTCCAAAATCAATTTACTTTCAAAAGAATTTGAGTCTTTTTCCATGAAATCTAACGAAACTTTAAGTGAGATGAACACTAGGTTCACTCTCATTGTAAATAATTTGAAAGCTTCAGGGAAGACTTTCATCAAGGGGGAGCTTCAAGGGAAGCATCTTCGATCCCTTGGATCGGAGTGGGAATAGAAAGTCAAATCCATCGAGGAGGCGAACGAAGTGGAGGAGCTTAACATGGAAGATCTCTTAGTTTGGGGGTGGTAAGGAGTAGAGATTCGGTGCGACACCCCGTATTTAGTCATCAGTGACCTGAACTAAGTGTTTGTGAAATGGTCCCTCCATCAGAAATTATTGCACGTGGAATCCCGAACCGTGAGAAGATATTTTGGTGAATGAACTTGATAACAACTTTATGATCATTGGTTCGGGTCGGAATGGCTTCGATCCAGTTAGACACATAGTCAACAGCGAGTAAAATGTATTCAAAGCCATCAGAGATAGGGAAGGGTTCCATAAAATCAATCCCCCAAATGTCAAAAATCTCAGATACCAGGATCGACTGTAAAGGCATCGTGTCTTGATGGCTCATGTTGCCTAAGGTCTAGCAACGGGTACATACCTTACAGTGATTGTATGCATCCTTGAAAATTGTGGGCCAATAAAAGCCACACTGGAGGACTTTTGTTGTGGTTTTGTGTCCTGAAAAATGTCCACCGCATGCTTGATCATAGCAGAAAGCGAGTATGACTTTGATTTCCGCTTCCGTGACACATCGTCGGATAATTTGATCAACACCAATGCAGAATAAATACGGGTCTTCCCAAAGGTAATACTTAGCATCAAAACGCAATTTGTCCTTCTTGGCCTTCGGCCAATCAGACGAGATCTGATGTGATGCCAAGTAGTTTACTATGTTAGCAAACCAAGGAAGCCCTATATCAAAAGTCAGGAGGTGCTCATTAGGAAAATATTTCGTGATGGGTCCGGAAGGGTTAATGATCTCAGAAGGAAGGTGGGACAAGTGACCAGCTACCACGTTCTGTCTTCCTGCTTTGTCGCGAATGTCGAGGTCAAATTCTTGCAACAGCAAGATCCATCGGATTAATCGAGGTTTTGCGTCCTTTTTTGCAAGGAGATGCCTCACAGCTGTGTGATCCGAGTAGATAATAACATGGGAACCCAGGAGGTAAGATCTGAATTTTTCTAGGGCAAATACTACGGCTAGCAGCTCTTTCTCAATAATAGTGTAGTTACGCTGAGCCTCGTCAAGTGTTTTGCTAGCGTAGTGAATGACCACGGGTTTCCCGTCAATTTTCTACCCCAAAACTGCTCATACAGCAAAGTCAGATGCATTGCACATGATCTCAAAGGGTTGAGACCCATCAAGAGACTGTAGGATCGGGGCTTGTGTAAGTTGGTCACGAAGGGTCTCAAATGCTTGAGTGCATTCCTTGGAGATTTCAAAAGGTACATCCTTGGAGAGAAGAGTGGTCAGGGGGTGCGCGATTTTCAAAAAATCAGGGATAAATCGACGATAAAAATCGACGTGCCCCAGAAAAGATCAGATGTCCTTGATCGAGCTAGGCATAGGGAGTTTGGAAATCAAGTTAACCTTGGCTCGATCGACTTGGATGCCTTTCTCCGAAATTAGATGTCCCAGGACGATTCCCTCAGGCACCATGAAGTGGCTCTTTTCCCAGGAAAGAACTAGATTCACGTCAATGCATCGCCTAAGTATTTGGACCAAGTGCTGGAGGAAATCATCAAATGATGCTCCAAATATTGAAAAGTCATCCATGAAGACTTCCAGATAATCACCTACCATATTTGAGAATATGGCAAGCATGCACCACTGAAAAGTCGCGGGTGCATTGCAGAGACCGAAAGGCATCCTTCGGAACGCGTACGTCCCGAAGGGGAAGGTGAACGTGGTCTTTTCTTGGTCTTCTGGATGGATTGCCACATGGTTATAACCGGAGTACCCGTCAAGAAAGTAGAAGAACTTATTTCCCACTAGTTTCTCAAGGATTTGATCAATAAACAGTAGTGGGAAATGATCCTTCTTCGTAAAGGAATTGAGTCTTCTGTAATCAATGCAGAATCTCCACGAGTTAGCTATATGCGTCGGTATGACCTCTCCGGTTTCAGTCGTGATGGTGGTGAGCCCTACCTTCTTAGGCACAACCTGGATTGGACTCACCCATCGACTGTCGGAGATTGGGTAGATGATCCCTACATCTATCCACTTAATGATCTCCTTTTTCACGACCTCCTGCAGATTAAGGTTCAAACGTCTCTGCATTTCTCACGAAGGTCATGCACCCTCTTCGGAATAGATATGGTGTGTGCAATAAGAGGGGCTGATACCAGTCAAATCATCGAGAGTCCATCCAATGGCTCTACGATGTTGCTGGAGAACAATAATCGGATGGGATTCCTGGTCAGGTGTGAGTCTGGAGTTTATAATCACAGGAAACGTCTGATTGGAACCCAAAAAGACGTATTTCAGATGATAGAGAAGGGGCTTGAATTCCAGGATAGGATTATCAGCAGTAGCGGGTGCTTAAGGGTGTGTGTCAGGAACAAGGGCAGGAGTTATGGGTGTATCCAGATCAAGTTCAAACTCCTCTATTTGCGGGTTTTGATCTTCTTGTGGTTGATCGGGGATAATCAAGTTGTCCTCGATATGCGGTTCATCAACCACGACTTTGATATCACATATTTATTTTGTAACACCACAATTAATCCCTTGTTGGGCCTTAAAGATGTCAATCTTTAGAGTTTGGTTCCCAAATTTCAATTCTATTTGGCCCTCTTCACAGCTTATGTTGGCCCTAACAGTGGCCAGAAAAGGTCTCCTTAGTATAATCGGTGTATCCCTTGGGTTCTCAGGTGTATCCACATTTAGAACTATAAAATCCATCGGGAAGCAGAAATCTCGTACCCTAACAATGACATCCTCGAGTATTTCTTTAGGTGACTTGATGGATCGATCGATTAACTGCAATGTCACCTCTGTCGATTTAAGCTCGGACTCTTCAAGGTGGTTAAGGAGGGATGTAGGTATTAGGTTTATGGAGGCACCTAGGTCTAACAAGGCTCTGTCGAATTGGGTTTCACCAATTTTACATGAAATCAGGGGAGTGCCTAGGTCTTTAGCCTTGGGTGGGAGTTTACTCAAGATTACAGAGCTAGCTTGCTCTGACAGTATGATCAGACTCCCACTTTTGGTTTGCAGCTTACGCTTGGGTGTACACACGTCTTTCAGAAATTGTGCATAAGCCGGTATGTGGCGGATTTCATCCATCAAAGGGATGTTTATCTGGACCTGTTCAAAGAGCTTGACCAGATCCTCCTCAGGAGCTACGGGTTTGGTTATCCTTTTTCCCTTGGTCAAGGCCTCGGGAAATGGAACCTTGGTTGGTTGCTCTAGAATAGGTCCAGGTTCTTGATCTGGGATAGGGACATCCTGGATAACTATCCTAGGGCTTGGATCACTACTAGGCTTGGAGTGGTTTGGATAAGGTAGGTCTTGCGTTTCTTTACCACTACGGGTTGTTACGGAGTTTAATCCTGCCTGATTTTGGTTTGGGGTCGATAAAATGGGTGGCTGCTGTTGAAATCCCACGTAAGATGTCGAAGCTTCCATCCCATCAAGTGATGGCCTGGATTCATAACGCGCTTCTAGGTCGGCACCTTGTTTGGGTTCGGTAGAGGTTGCGAAGGAAGTGTGCCCAATTGACGGGAATTCGCCATCTAGGCGAGTTGGTTGCGAACCTCTGTGATCTCGTCCTTGTGTTGTTTTTGTATTGTCGTGTTCATTTTCTGAATGTCAGCCACTGTTTGAAGCATAAGAGTCATTTGATCTTGGTTTGGCCCAGATTGATAGGTGGGGTTGGCCCGAGGCTGAGGCGGCTGATATGGACGAGGAGCTTGTGGATGGGGTTGATAAGGTGGTCTTTGATTCTGAGAATTTCTCGCCCACTGGAAGTTGGGATGATTTTTCCATCCAGGGTTGTAGGTGTTGGAAAATGGGTCATTCTGGATGGCATTGAGGTCCTCACAGGTCTGAGGAGCCTCAAGAAAATCAGAGTATGGGGGTTCAAAGTTCCCCCTACTAGAATAGAGCAGATCGGAGGTCCCTCCGGTCCTGGAGTCAGACGGGGGTGGATACGGGTCCATCCCCTGAGAAGATCGGTGATAGATGTTTTGCACAGTTTCCCTTGCGAGAGATGGCTGTGCGAAAGAGTTTTGCGCAGAGGTGGCTGTGCGAAAGAGTTCTACGTAGAGGTGGCTCGTTGCAAATGTCGAGTCAACTCGTCCACCTTCTCCTCTATGATAGAGACCTTGTCCAACCAACTGGCCATCGGCTCCAAGTCGACGGATGCGAACAGGCCTTGTATCTCATGTGCTCCCCTAAGATTCGTCGATGCGCAGGCATTCGTCCGGTCGAATAAGCCCATGGAGTCATTATTGATGGAGTTCTCGCACATATTCTCGAGAATCTCCCACCCCGTGTCCTCATGTTGACCCATGATGTTCCCTCCGCAGGTTGCATTGATGAACAATCGAATGTCTTCACAGAGTCCCTGGTAAAAAGACTGGACTTGTTCCCATTTAGGAACTCTGTGATGGGGCACTTTCGCATGAGATCTAAGAATCGATCCCATGCCTCATGAAGAGGTTCTCCCGTTTGTTGGGTGAAATGAGTGATCTGGTGGCGCAAGGCGTTTGTTCGGCCAACCAGAAAGAACTTCTTCAAAAATTCGGACTGAAGTTCATCCCATGTGTTGATTGGATGAGTCTAAGTTTGATACCAATGAGCAGCCTTGTCCATGAGGGAGAAAGAAAACATCTTCATGAGCAAAATATCCCAGTTTTGTACATCTAACCCGAAGGTCTGGGCCAGATGCTTGAGCTGTTTAATGTGCTAGAATGGATCCTTGGAATTAAGCCCATGGAATTTTGGTATGGCATGAATCATATTGGGCTTGAGTTCGGAATCAGGACCTCCAGCCGGGATTCGAACTCGAGGCTCGATTGCCACCGCGGTGGGATTATAGTGATCTCGCATCATAGGATGCTATGGTGGGTTTACAAAGTTTTGGAAGAGATCATTTAGACGTTGAAGTTGGTGCTCAAAGTTGTTCTATTCTTCAGCGGGTTGTGCCATGATGGAAGAAGAAGGAGAACTTGGTTCTGAATCAGATGAAAGATCTATGTGGTGGGGCTGCTGCACAAACAAGGGTGTAGAGGCTTGGCCTCAGGGAGAGTGGATTTCTAAAGGAGGTCTTAAGGACCTCCTACCAAACATGCACCGAAGGATTTGATGAAATCAGAATGTGCTGGACCCAATCGAGACACCCATATATGTTGGGTGACTATAGAGGTTCGGGGTAGATGATACCCCTTAGTCAGAAAGGTCGTCCACCTGAGAAATACCTAGGCAGCCAGAGAGGAAGAGTCTCACGAAGACCCCTACACGGTAGAGCGTCCCCACGAGTTACAAGGTTTCCCCCACCCGACCTCTCTTGTCACTAAGATTCCAGGTAGACCAGAATGGGGACCTTGACCTCTTAAGTCTACGTTTTTTACTTAAGATCAAGGTGCTTAGGGTTCCACTTGAACTTTAGGTCTTTTGAGTGCAAACAGTGACCTAATTTTAAGGTTGGTTGACCCAAAGGATCAACTTCACCTCTTTGTTCCTTTGAGAGCTTTTTAGGTCCTTGCTTTTAGGGTTCAAATGGATTAAGAGCCTGATTTGCTTAGGGTTTCTCTTGAATAGATCTTTTCAAACAAGGCTTAGGCACACCTCTTTTTTGAAATTTTTGCTTCTTTGCTTAAGAGAAGATGTGTCTCTAAAAACCCTAGCTTTGCAATCCTTAGGTTGGCTCTAGTTGGTCCAATTTAGTTGCCTCAAAAATTGGTATCTAGTGCTCAATCAAGAAGGTTTTAACCCTAGTTACCTTAATTGGATGTGCAATTCAAAATGTGTTGAAAGTAAAAATCAGGCAACTTTTGTGAATTACTAAATATGGAAGCAGGTAGCCCTAGATTAATTTTTCTTTATTTTCCTTTTCGGATTTTTGAGGGGATTAAGAGAGAGGGCTAATGAAAGTTTACCTGTTCCTTAGTGTGGTTGTTGTGCGGTTGCTTTTCTTTCCTCGACTTTCCCTGAGACAAACACAACAAAAAGAGAGAAATTAAGTCAGAATTGAATCGGAAGTTGTGATCAAAGCTTCTAAAATATCCATTGCTCCCCGGCAACAGAGACAAAAATTGTTTAGGAGGCGAGATCGTGTTTTAAAAATACGTTCGTTGCAATATAAATGAAATCGCCGTATAAACAAATAAGAATTTTATTACTCGAAAACTAAGGTATCCGAGGTCGAACTCAGGGAGAAAATTGATATTTTAAAAACTAAAATCAAAACTCTCAATTTTACTCAAAAGATGATGTTCAATAATAATGCAATTCAATATTTATGAAAGCTAAAGAGAGAATAAATATGCAAAAAAGGGATTGAATGTTCTCCTCTTTCTTCTTCTCCTTTCTCTCTCTGATGTCCTCTTCCCTTGTGAATCAGATGTCTGATTTTTGACGTGCGAGAGACGTGTTTGTTTAAAAGTATCATTATAGTTCGTGCTCACAGCGTTGATTTTAAAAGAAGAAACGGACGTGAGTCCGAGCGTCGATCACAGGGAAGCGTAAAAATCAGATTTTCTTTGTCACTTTATGTCATAGAGATAACGAGTTTTTGCTTGGAAGAAAATGTGGTAGAAAAACAAGCGAGAGAGAGAAAAAGAGAGAGAGAGTAGGGTTAGAGTCTTTCAAATCATAGCCATTGCTCAAAGTACCATCAACACTATATTAAACATGCAATTCAAGATTTACAAATACAATAGTAGCTAAATGCTTGAATAAAAAGGAAGTAAAGCTAGATTAAAGGGAAGGAAAGAGAGAGAGAGGGGAGACGGCGAGGCGGCCACGGCGGTGGAGAGAGGCTTCGTCGGCGACTTGTTGACTCAGTTAACTATAAGGACTAAAGTGGGCTAAAAGGGTGTTGCAACACTTGCAAGATGAATTCAGTGCCTTCCATGGGTGGTTGAAAGGGGTTTAAATAGGGAGAAGGTCTTTCCAAATGAAGAAGGGGTTTTAGCAATGTCCGGACGTCGCTAAAACCCTTCCCAAAATGTCGGTGAAGCACCCTGCCTGGCGATCGTTCGCACGTGCTCGTTCTTCTTTACGTGTGATCCGTGTACGCATGAGAGCTCGCGAAGGGCGCACTTGGATTGCGCCTCAAGCGCATGTGAGCGCAGGAGTGGATCGCGCACGTCATCTTGCACGCCCAGCATCTGCATTCGAGGGAGCGCCACATGGCACGATCGTCGCCCTCCGCACGTGGATCTATAGCCTTAATCAGCCGCGCTCGCGTGAGCAGAAATTTTGGCAGTGCGCGGGGTTTCGGACTCCCGCCGCTGCCTTTGTGAAAGGCTCACGGGCCGCTGTGCTGTGTGACTGGATTGTTGCGAGGAGGAGGCGAGGCACGCGGGCGTGGAGCGCTGTGGAGCCGTCCGATTGAAGATCGACGACTGAGATTCATCCTGTGGTGGCGGCGATGGAGTTATGCTGTGGTCGAGGAGCACAGCGATGTCGACACGTGGCAGTTTTCTAACCGTTGATCACCAGATCAACGGTCAGAACTTCTTGGGCTAATTGTGGGAGCTCCGGATGTCGGATTTAGTTGATTCTGTGTCCGTTGGACTCCGTTTGTAGCTCTGAATCTATCCGTGCGGTCCGATCACTCATCTGAGGCCTATTTTGACATGCACTTGTACAAATGACCATTAATAATGCATTATAAGTGTTTATCGCACTTGATCGGGTTTAAAGAATGTCACGTTGTAGTATAGCCGAAAAAGCATTCAAAACAAATAAAGATTTTTATTACTTGAAAATCAGAGTATCCGAGGTCGAACACAGGGAACAATCGGAATTTACTACTAATCTCAAATGTAATTGAACACTCTAATTTACTCAAAACTTAAATTCAAATATGAATGTATGCGGTTAAAAAGTAATTATGATAAAAGAGTAAAATTGGACGTCTGATCACAAGATCAGACGTCTTAAAAGTTTCCCTTCTTTGAAGATTCTTCTTCTTCTGATCTTTGCTTTCTTTCTTCTGCAGTCTTCACTTTGCTTCTTTCTCTTCTGTCTTCCTTCTGTCTTGGTCTTTCTTCTTCTTTCTCTGCGAAGGCTTCTTCTTCCTTGGTCTTCTTCTTTGGTTTCTGTCTTGGCCTCTCTTCTTTCTTCTCTTCTCTGCAATCTCTCTTCTTCCTGCCTTTGCTTCTTCTCTGCCTTGGTCTTCTGTTCTTCTTCCTGCCTTTGCTTCTTTCTCTCTGCAGTCCTTCCTTCTTCTTTCTCTCTTTTCTTCTTCACTCAGCCTCTTCTTCTTCTTCTTCTTCTCAGCAGTCTCTCCTTCTTCCTTGTCTTCTCTCTTCTGCGAAGGCTTCTTCTCTGCCTTTTCTTCTTTGGCTAAGTTTCTTCTCTTCAACGCTCAGCCTGCCTGCACAGAGAGCAAAACCTACCCTTTTCCCTCTACCCGCACGTCTCTCTCTCTCTCTCTGCAATTCACTCAAAGGACGCTCTCCTAGAGCCACGGGTAATTGGGTCGGATTCCGCACCCGGGACCAGGCGCACCGGCGAGTGGGTGATGCGCGAGGTGTGCTCAGAATGGGTCGGGTCGGAGCCCGCCAGATCCGCGAGATGAAGCCGCGGACGAGGCGAGCGTGGGTCAGGTGAGGGACCTCACCCTTATGCATTCGGAGGCGAAGAGCATATAACACAAAAATAATTTATACAGCACCTGCGCTTCGCATTTCGACGATGTGGGACTATTAGTCCTGCCCCGCTCTCGCGCGCGCCCGCAGACGATTCTTCTTCGATTGTCAAGGCTGCGGACGTCGCTGCGCTCCTTGCTAGGCCAAATAACTTCGCACTGCTCGCCCGAGTCCGCTGCACCTGAAGCCTGGAGGTCCTGACGCCTGAAGCTGCTGAAGCCTGGAGCTGCTCCAACCGTCAATGGCGGCAGGGGCTGGAATCCTGTCAAACACAAATACGGCCTATTAGCCTAATCAAACCAGCTGGGCACCTTCGCCGTGGCACAGCGAAGGTGGTGCACGGTGCTGCAGGTCGTGGGACGGCCTAGGCGTGCGTGCCTAGGTCGTCCTGTGACCGAAGGTGTGGGTGAGTTCGAGGGGCTATTGTGGAGGCGTAGAGGGATGGTGGATGGGCGGAGGTTGTTCCTTGTGGTGAGGCGGAGCTTATGAGACGGTTGGCGAGCCGTGTGGAGGGGTGGAATGATGGGGGCGGCTCTCCGGAGGTCGGTCGGAGGTGAGTAAGATGGAGGTGGTCAGCGATGGTCGAGGGGCAATTAAATGAAATAAAAGGGGGAAAAGAGAGAGGGGAAGATGGAGAATGTATTAAGCCTAACTACAGGGATGAAGGGGGACGGAGAGGCGGACAGCTGTACCTGCTGTCATCGGAGAAGAAGCTACCCAGTGGAGGAAGACGGTGGCGACGACGGGGCTGAGGCGGCGTGCGCGAGTATTGCGCGACGCGGAGGAGAATCAGGAAGATGACTCTGCCACTGGTTTTGTGGAAGAGTGAAGAGGGAGGGGAGGGGGGATCACCGGAGCTCACTGGACCCTTGGCCGGAGAAGAAAGAGAAGAATTTGAGGTGGAAGTCCGGCCAAGTCAAGCTGAAATTGGGCGGCCGGGTTTGGAGGTTCTTTTATAGGCACTGGGCCGTGCTTTCAGAGTGTGGAGGGCACGCCATTACCTCCGCCGGCTCGCCGGAGAAGGAAAGAGGGTGGATACCCAAATCCCTCTTGCGTTCGCACGAGAGATTGGGTTCACACCATGGATCAATATTGGCCTTAGATGGAAGGGAATTCCTCAGAGAATCTCCTTTCCATTTCTGGGAGGGGATCTCTGAGGAATCAGAGAGTATTCCCTCTCTAATCCTCGCCGGAGAAGGATTCTACCCCAATAATGGCAGAAGGACCTGATTGCTAAGGTGGAGAGGAAGTTAGGGGGCTCTCTGCGATGATTTTCAAAAGATAGGGACCAAATTATGATTTTGGTGTACTGAATTGCAAAGTAGGTCAAGATGACCTCCCCTTAGGTCAAAATTTTGGTAAAAACATAATTTTGACCTAAGGAATCCAATGGTGAAGTTGGATTTTATGTTTGATCACGTTTGATTGGATATTTTGCGTAAAAACCCAAATTAGGTTAATTGATGAACTAGGACCCTAATCTAGGTCAAACTGGGTTCCAAAGGCCAAATTGAATGTTCTAAACCATAGAGGATATTTTTTCATGATTTTTAGAGGGTTTACTTGATTTTTATCCTGACCGGAACCTTTTTGATTTAAGCGGGTCTATTTTAGGGTTACCAAATGTCATTTAATTCCTAGATTGCACATGAACCCATTTCTGATTGACTCAATCCACTTTTTATCTTATTTAGACCTTTTGACCTATGTTTTGCCTCTGAGAAATCCCGTTTATGTACTGTAATGGTAAAATTGCAGTTTTAACCTTTATTTCACGTTTTCTTCTCAAAGCACTTATTCCTTCATTTAGGCCTTCTTCTAGGTTATGTAGAAGCTTTTATTCTCTTTATTGGGTCAAAATGAGCTAGTTATGGCTCATGATGAGGCTCTCATCAATAAGCAATCTTGATGTGTGATTCTTGCAATGCTCCCATTCCTATTTATGATGTGTTATCTACGCATTTTACCCTTAAGACCTACCCCTTTTTGGCAGAATTATCATTGTAACATGTAGTGTTATCATACCCCCATGCTTACTCCTTGCTAGTCCCTAGCAAGGTTTATTCTAGCCATTATTTTCAATCGGAATTCAAGAAGTAATTACTAAGACATTTTGTTACTTGTCAATAGGAGGAAATATACTAAGATCTTGATCTACAAAGACTCAGCAGCACCCGGGTGTCTGCCAAAATATGAATCGCCTAAATCCTTGCTTTAAGGCATGTACATATATATGTATATATATATATTTTTATCTTTTCTCATTTTTAGATTTTTGGAGTTAAGAGTGTGTTGGTAACTTTTTACGGCTACCCAACCCACCCAAAACTTGGAAAAAACTCTAAGTGCTAAGCATCTTGGTGTGAAGATCGTGATAGACTCACTCAACGGTAATTTAGACGGACTTCGGGTTTCTACGCCCCTAGGTAACCAGAAAAGGAAGTGTTTTGCCTGAAGGTGTATTTGTTCGATCGATAGCTTTCTCCCTACGTTTGTTTTACTTGGGGTCAACATAAGGATTTTTCTAGTGTATATCTCCCTGGCTTGCTCTACTTTCCCGCTTCTTCATTAAGTGTTGTGGTTCTTTTTGTGCATTTACTGAGCTGGGTTCTGGACAACCAACCAATGGGCTGTTATCCACGATCACTTGCCAGCCATACTTGTGCGGTAAGTGTGGTTTATTTTGTTCTCTTTTTTTCTTCTTCTTTTATTTTTATTTGTTAGGTGGCTTCCCTGATCTCAAATTTACCTAGAGGTAATAAAGAGAAGGTGATCCCGTGGCTGGGCTTTGGACAACCTGCCAATGGGCTATTACCCACGATAATTTTCCAGCCATACCACCCTAGAAAGTTCATTAGCTACCCAATTTCTGTCAGAATCTCCAAGTGAGTCTGTACAAAAAAAATATGTGTAGATGCTTAGACTAAAAGTCCTTCTGAGTTAGAGGGTGAGTTAATAAGTCGTATACTTATCACCTTATTTAGTTAGTGGATTAGAGTAGATTAAGGTTGTAAGGATTTGAAGCTAAATCCATATTTTAACGGACACTAGGGCTGATTAAGCCTGAAGGCCTGAAAAGTCTAAGTGTTCAAGTTCTTTCTGTATTATTTCCCACTATTGACAAATTTCTAATGCCTAAATTTTTCTTCCTAAATTCAATTATTATTATTTTTTAAAAAAAATTATTTTATTCTATTCAGACTGATTAAATGAACTCAGAATCATGCAATTTACCACCCCCCCATGCTTAAGCTGGAAAATGTCCTCATTGACAAATACATGGATGCACAGGGGTCAAAAAGGTATTACCTGAGTGAAGTAAAGTTTCAAACCAGTCTGAATCTTCTAGGTTGCCTCCCAGGAAGCTTTGAGTTTAATGCCTCTAGCTGGGCAGTGCTTCATGTCATCCCTCAATGAGGGTGACAACCTCCTTTGGGGGAACCTAAGTGAGGAAGTGTTTCAATCTCTGGCCATTGACAGTGAAAGTGTGCCCAGTATTCGGATTATCGATTTCAACCGCCCCATTGGAGTAGGGCTTGACTACTTTAAATAGTCCTGTTCATTTGGACCTGATCTTCCCTGCAAAGAGTTTGAGACGGGCATCTAAAAGCCAAACTTGCTGATTGGGCTCGAAGGTTTTTCTATGAATGAGTCGGTCGTAGACAGCTTTCATTTTCTCCTTGTATAGCCGATTATTTTCAAAAGCGTTCTGACGAATTTCCTCGAGTTCGGAGAGTTGGAGTGTCCTCTGCGCACCGGCTAACTGGGGATCCATGTTACACTACTTGACGACCTAGTAAGCCCGGTGTTCCAACTCGATAGGAAGGTGGCAAGCTTTGCCAAAGACCAGGCGATAAGGCGACATGTCGATCGGGATCTTGAAAGCGGTCCGGTATGCCCACAGGGCATCATCCAATCGTGCAGACCAATCCTTCATGTCTAGTCTCATAGTCTTCTGTAGAATATTCTTGATCTGCCTGTTTGAGACCTCGGTCTGCCCATTTATTTTCGGATGATACGAGGTAGCAATGCGATGGTTAACCCCGTATTTTCTGAGTAGGGCACAGAATTGGGTGTGGATAAAATGACTCCCACCATCACTGATCATGGCCTTTGGTATTCCAAACCGGGAAAAGATGTTCTGCTTGACAAAGTCCATGACAGCCTTATGATTGCATCGGCGGGTGGCGACGGCTTCAATACATTTAGAGACAGTCAACCGAGACTAAGATGTACTCAAAGCTGTTGGATGGTGGGAAGGGGCCCATGAAATCAATACCCCAAACGTCAAAGATCTTGACAATCAAAATGGACTAGAGGGGCATCATATCTTTTCTGGTCATGGTTCCCAGAGTCTGGCAGCGAGAGCAAGTCTTAGCGAAATTGTGTGCATCCTTAAATAAGGAAGGTCAGTAAAATCCAGACTGCAGAACCTTTGCAGCCATTTTCTTTCCTGAGAAGTGGCCACCATAAGCTTGGTCGTGACAAAAATATATCACACTCTGAACTTTGTCCTCATGGATACACCTCCTGATGATCAGGTCAGCACAGAGGCGAAATAACATGGGATCATCCCAGAAATAATGCTTGGCCTTGGCCAAGTACTTGTCCGGTTACTGTCTGGACCAGCTGTGCAGGGTCTGTCCTACAACCAGGTAGTTGACATAGTCAGCATACTAAGGCAATTTCTTGTCTTGCACAGCCAGAATGTGTTCATCGGGAAAGGTGTCGGATAAAGGCAGGGAGGGTCCAATGTGGTCTGGGTGAAGTCTGGATAGGTGGTTAGCGACCACATTTTTTATCCGGCTTTGTCGCGGATTTCCAGGTCAAATTCCTGCAAGAGTAGGATACATTTGACGAGCCTAGGCTTCGCATCCTTTTTAGCCAACAGGTGCCGGATGGCTGAATGGTCCGTATAGATGGTCACGTGAGATCCCAGAAGGTAAGATCGGAACTTTTTAAGTCCAAAAACAACAGCAAGCAGTTCTTTCTTTGTGACTATATAATTTCGTTGGGACTCGTCCAACGTCTTGCTCGCGTAGTAGATCACCACGGGTTTCTTATCTTGTCTTTGTCCCAGGACAGTGCCTATGGAAAAATCTGATGCATCACACATGATCTCAAAGTCCTGGGACCAATCCGGGGACTGAAATACAGGTGCTGTGGAGACCAAGTCCCGGAGGGTGTGGTAAGCCTGGATGCAATCAGAGGTCATGTGGAATAAGGCGTCATTGGCCAGAAAGACGGTTAAGGGTTTGGAAAGCTTGGAGAAGTCTTTGATGAACCTTCGGTAGAAGCCAACATGTCTAAGGAACAAACAGATCTGCCGAACCGAGCTAGGCGAAGGAAGTTTGGAAATCAAATCAACTTTAGCCCGAATCACCTTAATGCCCTTATGTGATACGATGTGACCGAGGACGATTCCTTCTTGAACCATGAAATGGCTTTATTCCCAACTTAACACCAAATTAACCTCGATGCATCTTTTTAAGATTTTCTCCAAGTTGGTCAAACAGTGGTCGAATGAATTCCCAAATACAGAGAAATCATCCATAAAGGCCTCCAAGTATTCACCCACCATTTCTGAAAAAATGGCTAGCATGCAACGTTGAAAGGTAGTGGGTGCGTTGCATAACCCGAAAGGCTTACGACGGAATGCAAATGTGCCGTACGGGCAAATGAATGTGGTCTTCTCTTGATCTTCATGAGCAATTTCGACTTGGTTATATCCTGAATATCCATCCAGGAAGCAAAAATACTTTTGCCCTGCCAATCTTTGAAGAATCTGGTCGATGAATGGCAGGGGGAAATGATCTTTCTTGGTTGCTTCATTGAGTTTCCTATAATCAATACATACCCGCCATGCGGTGGTGGTGCGGGTGGGGATGGATTCGCCACGTTCATTGGTGACAACGGTGAGCTCGGCTTTCTTCAGAACCACTTGAGTGGGGCACACCCAGGGGCTATCGAAGATGAGATAGATGATGTCGGCGCCAAGCCACTTGATAATTTCCTTCTTAACGACCTCCCACATATTTGGGTTTAACAGTCTCTGTATCTGATGGGAGGTCGCGCCCCATCTTCTAGGTAGATCTTGTGGGTACAATAGGTGGGCCTAATTCCTCTCAAATCTAAAATAGTCCAGCCAATGGCAGCCCTATGTTCTGATAGGGTTGCTGTCAATCTAAGTTCCTGATCCCTAGTTATGTTGGCATTGATAATTATGGGGAAGGTCTGGTCAGGTCCCAGGAAGACATACTTGAGATTCTCGGGTAGCAGCTTTAGTTCAGGTGTGGGTGGAACAATGTTTGATGGAAAGGGGAAAGGCGAGAATTGATCAACATCAATTGCCTCGAATGGTGTTGGTTGATGGTGTTCAGCCTTACAGAGGTCCATGGGCATAGATGGTGATGGGTTAGAATAGTTGTTACAGGATTGGTAGTCCGAGACGGAACTAAGGGTGAGGCATTCCTCGACCAAAGGTTCCACGGGATCATGTTCCTCGATACAATCGCAATCAAAAGACTTGGTCGCCTGGAAGATATCCAACTGCATTTTCTTATCTCCGAAGGTGATCTCCATGCATCCCGTGTCACAATCGATGTTTGCCTTAGCCATAGCTAAGAAGGGTCTGCCTACAATGATGGGTGTGTTCTGTAGATGTTCAGGGACTTCCATGTCGAGCACCAAAAAGTTGACCGGAAAATATAAGTCCTTGACCCGCACAATTACATCCTCGACAACCCCCTTTGGGGTTTTCACAGATTTATCAGCCAATTGGATGGTAGCAGGTGTGGGTGTCACCTCTCTGAATCCAAATTGGTGGTACAGGGTTGTCGGAATCAGATTGATAGAAGCACCAAAGTCCAGGAGCACTCTATCAAATGTCATGTCCCCGATATTGCAGGATATCAGGAGTGCTCCCGGGTCAGTTCGCTTGAGCGGAAGGTTGCTTGATATTACGGAACTTGCTTGCTCTAAGAGCACAACCTTCCTAGGTGCTTGAGGTCTTTGCTTATGTCTTGGTGTACAGGCATCCTTTAGGAACTTGGCGTAAGCCAGAATGTGCTTGACGGCTTCGAGGAGCGGAATATTAATCTGAACCTGCTTAAAGATCTCCAAAAGCTCCTTAGTTTCCACAACACTTTTCTTTTTCTTGCTTGTCTCCAAGGCCTCAAGATATGGTGTCTGAAGGTGGATAGGATCTATTTCTAGGTCCTTGGGTTTTTCCAGTGCCTCTTCTGAGTTGGGTGTTTCAGAAGGTGAAGTCTCGTGAAGAGTAGGCCATTTGAGATCCTGGGTTTTGGTGCCACTTCTCAAGGTTACCGCACTTACAGAGGACCATGGGCATTAGGACCATGGGCTGATCCTTGAGAAGACGAGGACGAAGAAGCACCAAACCCAGGGGTGTTTGTGGGGCTGGCTGGACCATGTGAGCCTGCCCGGGATTGCCTTGGAACCCTTGTGAATTAGGGCCTCTATTAATCATGTTTCGCGGGTTTGGTTGTGGCTGGGAAGGCAGGGATCCTTATTGTTTACAGTCCAATAGCTGGCTTAACTGTCCCTTTACTAAAGCCGTTTCCTCCTGATATTTCTGGTTCATTTCAGCCATCATCTTTATCAGGGTGTCCATTTGGTTTTGTGGGGGAGGGGCCGCCCTATTCAGATTATATGGGGGTTTAACTGGTGGTCCTTGCTGATAGGGGGCAGGTTTGGCTGTTGGTTTGGCCTGGGTTGGTTCTGAAATTGAGGCGGTTTCTGGTTTGTCCAAGCAAGGTTTGGGTGATTCCGCTAGCCGGTGTTGTAAGTGTTGGAGAAAGGGTCAGGTTTGGCATAACCTTGGATAGCCTGTATGTCTTCAAGGATAGCAGATGTTGAGGAAAGAGAGTAATCAAGGGTTGAGGGAGCAAAGGTCTCTCCCTGGAACGTAGTCAGGGGTTGTTCCAGGTTCATTTGGCTTAAGGGCTGGATCAGGTCAACATTGTGAGCTCCCTTTGCTAGGGAGAAGGTCTGTAACGGGTTTCCAGTTTGGTTCAGTAGCTCTTCTATCTTTTTATTCACCAATTCCACTCGATCCAATTTCTTAGCAATGATGTCCATGTCAACCATTCCAGAATTTGCTTGTACCTCATAAATCCCACCACGGGGTTGACTAGATCGGCTAAACTGGGTCATGGAGGCATTGTTGAGCGAATTTTCGCTCATAGACTCAAAGAGCTCAAACACGCTCTCCTCGTCTTTTTTTAGGAAGTTTCCCCTGCATGAGGCATCGACGAAGTTCCGTAGGTTGCTATCCAGACCGTGGTATAAGATCTGGGCCAATTGCCTCCTTTGTACTTCGTGGTGTGGGCATTTCCTCAATAGTTCATTAAATCTTTCCCACGCCTCATGGAACTGTTCCCCGCCCTGGACTGTAAAGGTAGTAATGGCTCTTCTGAGGGCATTGGTTTTTCCTATAGGGAAGAATTTCTTTAAGAATGCATGTCTCAGTTCTTCCCAGGTGATGATGGGTCTACCTAAGGTTCTAAGCCAGTGAGATGCTTTGTCTCTCAGCGAGAAGGGGAACATTTTAATCAAAACAATGTCAAGGCTAATGTTCCTAGGTTTCACAGTTCGAGCGGTTCGGTCAAGATCCTCTAGGTGTTGGAAAGGGTCCTCATTTGAGCTTCCATGGAAGTGGCTCTGAATTAGACTTAGGACATTTGGTTTCAGCTCAAAATCATCTCCCCCTTTGGGGATCCTAAGGTGTGGCTCAACTCGAATAGCGGAAGGATTATAGAAGTCGCGAAGGGGTCTAGGTTGGTCTTGGAATGGTGGTTGGTCAAGTAGCAGTTGCCCTTGTGGGCCTTGGAAAGGTGGTGGCGGTTGTCCCTGTGGGTTTTGCAACCGGTGTATGGCTTGCATGATGATGTAGATTTGTTGCTACTGAAGCCGGTGGTTTGCGTTAATCTGGACCTGGATGATGGCCATTATGTTTGGTGGGGGTTGGTCCTCAACTTCATCTACTCTAGGTTCAGCCATGTCTTTAGCAGAATCAGGTTGCTTGGATTCCCGTCCCAAAACAAACAACTCGAGATGAAGTGATCGTCTCCCCTGCATACACTAGAGAAGAATAAGAGGGGATGCGGAGAGCGACAGATGCGAGAAGTGTGTGTGTACAGTCAAGTAAACAAGCCTAGTCCTTATGGTGTATTCCTTAGGGGACCTAGAAATCTCCAAAGGAGTGATCAAGTCCGTAAGCACTGGACTTCCTTTCCCAAAGCTAATCTGGCTAGGTTGATTACGAGGGGATTGTAGGGAAGGTTCTTCCTTTGGCTTGCGCCGCCGGTTCCATAGACCCCACAACCGCGGTCGTTTGACACTTCCTCGCAGCCTAGTCACCAGATTCTACTAAGGGAATGAAAGCCAAGTGCCCAGCGAACAAAACCACGCCTCTCGAGACTTAACCCTGTCCTGCCTAGGGCACGTCTACTCTGTTTTGAAAGGATTAGGATAGTGCTTGTGCTAGGGTTATGTGATGAGGCGTTGATTGGGGTGGTGCCTCTTAGTTTTCCAATTCCAGTGTGTGTGCTCCTATCAAAACATGGTTCTCAAGCAAGGATTTTTTTAAGATGTGGTGTCTTTTAATGTTTTGTCCTTACTTTTGTGACTTTTAGAGTTGACGTGTCTTAATATTTTCAGACAAGTTTCAGGTGGGCACGTCAAGTTTTGCACACAATTGGTGAGAGTAGATTTCCTTTGATGTGAAGAGGCTCTAAAACCCTAGAGTGTTCATCCTAGTGTTCATGCAATTGCTATCAGATGAGTTGATTTTAGGGTTGAGTGGTGCGGCCCATGTCAATTCACGGTGGCTTCGCGAACACCACTCAAAAAGAAAGAAGAACACTACAAGAAGCTTACGTCATTAAGAATGTTAGAGTATTTTTTTTTTTTGTTGGGAGATGTGTTAAGGATGTGGATTAGGCAATCATGCACCACGCTATTTTTTTTCAATTTTATAATTTTTTTTTAGATTTTTAAGCAAGCAAACAACCACGGGTGAAGAAATACTCACGACCGGTCCTTGTTACGCTTACTCTCTCTTTACGTCACGAGTTGCATTGCTTCGCTGTCCATGCGTCGAATTCCTGCAACCATCAAGTAGGAGAAAAGGCGTTAGATGATGTGAGCATGGATGTAAAATGAAAGTGAAAAAATAAATCCGTTGCCTCCACGGTAACGGCGCCAAAAACTGATGTGCGAGAGACGTGTTTGTTTAAAAGGATTGTTATAGTTCATGTTCGCAGTGTCGATTTTAAAAGAAGAAACGGATGTGAGTCCGAGTATCGATCACAGGCAGGTGTAAAAATCTGATTTTCTTTGTCACTTTATGTCACAGAGATAACGAGTTTTTGCTTGGAAGAAGACATGGTAGAAGAACGAGCGAGAGAGAGAAAGAGAGAGAGAGAGAGTAGGGTTAGAGTCTTTCAAATCGTAGCCATTGCTCAAAGTAATATCAACACTATATTAAACATGCAATTCAAGTTTTACAAATACAATAGTAACTAAATGCTTGAATGAAAAGAAAGTAAAGCTAGATTAAAGGGAAAGAAAGAGAGAGAGAGGGGAGACGGCGAGGCAGCCACGGCAGTGGAGAGAGGCTCCGTCGGCAGCACCTCGACTCCGTTGACTACAAGAGGGACAAAAGGGGGCTAGGAGGGTGTTGCAACACTTGCAAGATAAATTCAATACCTTCCATGGGTGGTTGGAAGGGGTTTAAATAGGGAGAAGGTCCTTCCAAATGAAGAAGGGGTTTTAGCGACGTCTGGGACGTTGCTAAAACCCTTTCCAAAACGTCGGTGAAGCATCCTGCCTGGTGGTCGTTCGTGCGCACCCATTCTTCTTTATGCGTGATCCATGTGCGCGCGTTGTAGGCCATCTGATCACAGATCGGACAGCTGAGAGCTCGCGAAGGGCGCGCTTGGATTGTGCCTCAAGCGCACGTAAGCGTAGGTGTGGATCGTGCACGTCATCTTGCATGCCTAGCGTCTGCGTTCGAGGGAGCACCACGTTGCACGATCGTCTCCCTCTTCGTGCAGATCTACGGCCTCAATCGGTCGCGCCTGCGTGAGCAGCAATTTTGGCAGCGCGCGGGGTTTTGAACGCCTGCCACTGCCTTTGCGAAAGGCACACAGGCCGTTGTGCTGTGCGGCTGGATTGTCGCGAGGAGGAGGTGAGGCACGTGGGAGTGGAGCGCTGTGGAGCCGTCTGATTGAATATCGACGGCTGAGATTCATCCTATGGTGGTGGCGATGGAGTTATGCTGCAGTCGAGGAGCGCAGCGACGTCGACACGTGGCGATTTTCTGACCGTTGATCACCAGATCAGCGGTCAGAACTTCTTAGGCCAATTGTGGGAGCTCCAGATGTCGGATTTAGTTGATTTTGAGTCCGTTGGATGCCGTTCATCGCTCTGAATCTATCCGTGCGGTCCAATCGCTCATCTGAGGCCTGTTTTGACATGCACTTGTTCAAATGGCCATTAATAATGCATTATAAGCAATCTTGATATGCGATTCTTGCAATGCTCCCATTCCTATTTATGATGTGTTATCTACGCATTTTACCCTTAAGACCTACCCCTTTTTGCCAGAATTATCATTGTAACATGTAGTGTTATCAATTTTATGAATCAGACGTCTTAAACCTGTCTTGCTACAGTGCTTGTCCTTTCTCTTTCTGATTTTTGTCTTCTCTTTCTCTCTTCTTTCTCCTTCTCTTTGCTTTGCGGCTTCTTCTTCTTTGCTTTTCCTTGTCTTCTTCTTTCTTTCTCTTCTTCTGCTTTCTATCTTCTCTTTCTTCTTCCTTTCCTTCTATGTCCTTCTGCGTCTCCTTCTTCTACCTCTTTCTATGGTCTTCTTCTTCAGCTGCTCCTCTTCTTCCCTGCCTTAAGCTTTGGCTGCGGCTGTGCCTTCAACTTCCTCTTCTTCCCTGCACATGCACATAGAAGAAAAACCTACCCCTACCCTTCCCCCACGTCTCTCTTTCTTTCGATTTCTCTCTTAGGTACGCTCTCCCAGAGCCGGGTAATCGAGTCGAGTTTCGCGCGCCCGTGTCCAGGCGCATCGGCGTAGGGTGGTGCATGAGGAGTGCAGGGTAAACGGGTCAGCCAGGTCTGCGTAGGGGTGACCGCAGACGAAGCAGGCGAGGGAGAGGGGACCTCACCCTGTGATCTAAGGCGATAAGGTGGAAACACAAAAACAATTTAAAGTACTCACCTACGCTGAAAACTACCGAGGTGGGACTAAAGTCCCACCCACTTCTTCGGCGCGTGCAGGAGGAACGCCTGTCCAATTGTTGCAGCTGCGGTCGATAAAGCCTTCGATTGTTAGGTGCAAAAGAGTCGTGGAATGCTTCCGTGCACCTGGGACTCTTCTACCTGGAGCGAGCTTGTGAGCAAGCTTTGCTCCTACTCCAATGGCGGCAGGGGGTCGGACCTGCACTTCACAAATACGGCCTCGCGGCCTTATCAAAACACTTGGGTAGCTTCACCATGTCAAGGCGAAAGTGGTGCGGTGGGTGGCGTGGCGTAGAACGACCTAGGCATGCGTGCCTAGGTCGGACTGTGACCGTGAAAGTGCGTGTGTTCGGTGGGAGTGTAGGGTGCGTGTGGCGGTCAGTGAAGGGGCAGATGATGATCAGTGGGTGATGGCGGAGGTTCTGAGGTAGGTGGCGAGGCGTGTGGATGAGTGGAGCGACGGTTGCGCCTTCGCCGGTGGTTTGTCGGAGATGAGGGAGATGGAGGTGATTGGCGGCTGTCGAGGGGAGTTTTCTAAAATTAAGTAGGGGAAAATAGAGAGTAGAGAGAGAGGAACTCACTGAGGAGGGTTGGACGAAGGGGGGAGGCGAAGAGCGAGCGGCGTGTATTTGCCATTGCTGGAGACGAAAACCCAGAGAGAGAGAGGAGGCGACAAGGAAGGGGTCAGAGAGGCTGGCGCGAGTACGGCGTGACGTAGAGGAGCAAGGCGGAGATGACTCTGCCACTGGTATGGTGGCAGAGTGACGAGAGGAGAGAGGAGAGGTCGCCAGAGCTTGTGGACTTTTTGGCCGGAGGGGAAAAGAGGAATTTTGGGGGTAATCTCAAGCCAAAACAAGCTTGCTTCAAGCGGCTGGACTTGGAGCTTCGATTATAGGCACAGGCAGAGGGTCAGGCGCTTGGAAGGCGAGCAAGACTATCGTCGGAGGTCACCGCAAGTACGATACCCATGCCTCTCGAGCGTTCGCATGAGAGGTATGATGCGAATCAAGGCATGGGAAGCTGCTTAGGCGGTAGGGGATATCTCAGAGGACCCCCCTTTCAAATCTAAGAGCAGCTCCTTGGGGAAGCAAGGAGAAATCCTCCTCAAAACTTCGCCGGAGGTATGGGTCTTCCGCTGCAATGGCAGAGGGATCGGAATGTAAAAAGTGACGAAGAAGTTGAGGGGTTTGTGCAAGGATTTTCAAAAGTTAGGGGCCAGAATGTAATTGGGTGGATTATTTTACAAAGTAGGTCAAGATGACCTTCCCTTAGGTCCAAATTTTGGTACAAACCTAATTTTGACCTAAGGAATCCAATTGTGAAGTTGGATTTTAGGTTTGACCACGTTTGATTGGATATTTTGCACAAAAACTCAAATTAAGTCAAATGTTGATGTAGGACCCCAATCTAGGTCAAAATAGGTTTCAAAGGCCAAATTAAAGGTTCTAAACCCTGAGAGATATTTTTCCATGAATTTTAGGGAGTTTAGTCGATTTTTATCTTGACTGGAACCTTGTGAAATTAAGTAGGTTTGTTTTAGGGTTACCGAATGTCATTTAATTCTTAAATCTCACCATAACCCTTTTCTGACTGAACTATCCCACTTTTCTTCTTATTAAGTCCAATTGACCTATGTTTAGCCCCTGAAAAATCCAATTGATGAACTGCAATGGTAAAATTACAGTTTTACCTTTTGTTTCATGTTTTCTTTCCAGATTAGTGATTGATGAGAACCTCATCATGAACCCTAACTAGCACATTTTGACCTCAATAAGTGTACAAAAGCTCCTACAAAACCTAAGAGAAGGTCTAAATCAAGGAATTACAAATTTGAGTATAAAATAATTCATAAGGGGTAAAACTATAATTTTACCAATGCAGTACATAAACAGGATTTCTAAGGGTCTAAATACAGGTTAAATGGGCTTCGTAAGAGAAAAAGTGGGATGATTCGATCAGAAAAGGGTCATAGCAAAATTTTGGAAATAAATGACATTCTGTAATCCTAAAATAAATCCGCTTTAATTCACGAAGTTTCAGGCAAGATAAAATCAATTAAATCCTCTAAAATTCATGAAAAAACATCCCCTAGGGTTTAGATCCTTCAATTTGGCCATTGGAATCTATCTTGACCTAGATTGAGAATTATACCCAATTTTTGACCTAATTTAGGTTTTTGTGCAAAATGTCTGGTCAAACATGATAAAACCTAAAATCCAACCTCATCATTGGATTCCTTAGGTCAAAATTAGGGTTATACCAAAATTTTGACCTAAAGGAAGGTTGTCTTAACCCACTTTACAAATTGGTCCTCAATAATTACTTTCTGACCATTAACTTTTTGAACTCTTGCATTTACCCCTCAACTTTTCCGTCATTTTCTGCAAATCGATGCCTCTACCACCCGCAGCAGCAGGCCATACCTCCGGTGACTTCACGCGAAGGATGGCGCTGCGCAGGGCATGGGAGCCGGCTCCAGACTTGAAAGGAGGATCCCCTGTGTTGTCCTCTTCTGCATAGGCCGGTTCCCATGCCCTGCCGGCCACCATACCTCTCGTGCGAACATTCAAGAGGTATGGGTCTTTTTCCGACCATGACTCCGGCGACCAGCCCACGCCTCCTCCTCGCGTTTCCCTCCCTACCAGACCCTATTTAAGGAGCGGCAACCGCTACCGTTTCCTTCGAGCTTATCTTGGCCAAGGAATTCCCTCCAAATTCGTCTCTTCCTCCTCCGGCCATCCGCCCGTAGGCTCCGGCGACCTTCCTCCTCCGTTCTCATTGCCCTGCCACCATACCAGTGGCAGGGTTACCCTTACCATCGTCCATTGTGCTTGGCCCTGTTGGTGCTAGAGCACCACGATCATTTGTTTTGATGATAACAAAACACGTGTTATTTAACATTTTCAATTTGAGTCCTAGATTTCAGGTCAATTGCAAATGAGGACGTGTTTAGACGGAACTCGAGCTCGCATCCAGGACGGATTGGAGGAGCTTGACGGAAAACAGAGGAGGTTCGCGTGGAGCGACAGATTGAAGATAGAAGACAAGAAGAATAGGATAGATTCTTTTTAATCCTTTCATGTACTTTTATCTTTATTTTTCTTGCTCTTTTTTTCCTTAGATATTTCATGTTAAAGAGCCTCAAAGAACCCTAACAGTAGTCCTAGGAACACCGGCACAACCCTAGGATACTTAGGTTTTCTGTAGAATACTTAGAAAACCAATATAGGGTTCAAACAGCACTTCCAGACGTCTAATTCCAAAATCAGACGTCTGATAAAGTATTGTAAGATGTCTGACTGTTGTTTCAGACGTCTGATAACTGTTAGGCTGGACATAGCTAGTTCTGTCTGATGAAATCAGACGTCCAGACCTTAGTCCAGACGTCTTAGAAGACGTCTGATGGACTTGCCAGACGTCCAATTAGTGGACCATTGGCTGGCTTAGAAAACACTCAAGATTATGACCGTTAGAGCCTTATCAGACGTCCATAGGACTTTCCAGACGTCTGATAAATGACCGTTTTGCCTCGGCTGACCCAAAATCTCTTCTCAGAGATTTTCTAGCCGTTGCAACGTTTGGAAATCAATTCCCACAGTAAAAGTAGGTTTCCAGACGTCCAGACGTAGTGCCAGACGTCCTGTATGTCGTCTGATGGACTTGTGCAAAAACCCTGTTTAGATCTGATTCAAGTCAGGGAGAAACCCGCATAGAATCAGACGTCTGACCTTGGAATCAGACGTCTTAAAGTGGCCTTCCAGACGTCTGATGCCAGAGTTAGACGTCTGATAACCCTGTCAAATGTAATCATTGTCCTGATTTCGGCCTGATTCTCTTGGGCTTTGCACCCAACTGCTATAGAACCTTTCTTAAACCTTCCAAAGCCTTCCTAAGGCCTCTATAAATAGAGGGGAGCCTTTGCAACACAAAAACACACAAGATATACACTTAGAAACACAAAAGACACACTTAAGCAACATACTTCCACTCTCTTGTGTCCAAGAAGCTCTTGCTCTCTAAGCTCAAGTTCTACATCTTGAGAGCTAAATTTAGTTTGCGCACCCGCTCTCCCGCTGTTGTTCACGAGAGCGACGTAGCGCCATCGCGTGGCACACGCACCGCGTCATCGTCGACGCACTCCTTGCAAAGGGGAGTTTCCTATTTCCTATAGAAGCTAGGTTTAATTATTTTGTTAGCTCTATAGGACTATTGTTTATTTTATCTTTGTCTTTTGGTTGGGTATTCGCTTTGCGAATTCCCATCTCCTTCGTGGGACAAAATCCTTCTCATGGAGAGAAGGGGTTGAGGAACGCTACCCTCGTACTTGTAGCGTGGTTGTATTGAGGTTGAATCACCCTCGTTTTAAGTGATTCGGTTTAGTGGATTTGATCAACTAGGTTGATCGGAAAATCCTAACTCGAGAGGGTTAGGTGGTGGTTTTCACCCGATTTGGGTTTCCACCTAAAATTACTTGTGTACTTGTGCGATTGATTTTTGTGATATTGCTTTATATATTCAATTCCGCAATTTTATTACGTCACCCCTCCTGGTAGGGAATTTCAGGCCCCACCAGCAGGCACCCTCCAGCACCTCTTCCTTGTCGTCATCTTCTCCCCTCGGTGTTGTCTTCTCCGGCGACGGCAGCAAAGCCGCTTGCCGCCTCCTCCCCACCTTCCGTCTGCTAATTAGGTTAGAATTACTCCTCTCTATCCCCTCTTCAATTCCCCACAATTTATTTCACAAATTACCCCTCGACAGCTACTGTCCACTGCCATCTTCCCTATCTCCGGCCAACCTCCGGCGAGACGTACCCATCACTCCACACCTCCACACGTCTCGCCACCAACCTCTTCACCTCCGCCATCAACCACTGAACATCTTCCACCCATCCATCGACCGCCTACACCTCCCTAAACACCCCCCGACCTAACCCATAAACATGGCCATAGAGCGACCTAGGCACGCATGCCTAGGCCGCTCCACGGCCAACCAACCCCCGTCTCACCTTCGCCGTGATACGATGAAGGTTTTCCTGTGGTCTGACGTGGTCGAAAGGTCGTGCTACTGATTTCAGGGTCATGCCGCTCTCCGCCATTGTCGCTGAGCTTGAAGCAAGCTTCAAGCTATTCCAAGTCGCGCTCAGCTCCAGGCGAAGCTCTCAGGTGGTGCAGGTTTGCAGGACGCACGCACCCAGACATCGAGTGGAGTCATAGGACTCCACACCTGTTGCAATTGCGAGGCCTTCTATTGCGAGGTGCACGACAAGCGGGTGGGACTTTTAGTCCCACCTCGGAAGTGTGTGGGCGGGTGCCTGCACATAAATTGATTTTGTGCTTCAGCCTTGTCGCCTCGAAACACACTAGGGTGAGGTTCCGCTGATGAGAGCCTCATCATGAGCCATAACTAGCCCATTTTAACCTAATAAAGAGAATAAAAGCTCCTACATGACTTAGAAGAGGGCTTAATTGGAGGAATAAGTGTTCTGAGAAGAAAACATGAAATAAAGGTTAAAACTGTAATTTTACCATTGCAGTACATAAACATGATTTCTCAGAGACAGAGCATAGGTCAAATGGTATAAATGAGATAAAAAGTGGGTTGAATCAATCAGAAATGGGTTCATGTGCAATCCAGGAATTAAATGACATTTGGTAACCCTAAAATAGACCCGCTTAATTCAACAAGGTTTCGATTAGGATAAAAATCAATAAAATCCTCTGAAATTCATGTAAAAATATCCCCTAGGGTTTGGAACATTCAATTTGGCCTTTGGAACCTAGTTTGACCTAGAATAAGGTCCTAGCTCATCAATTGACCTAATTTGGGTTTTTACGCAAAATATCCAGTCAAACATGGTAAAACCTAAAATCCAACTTCACCATTGGATTCCTTAGGTCAAAATTAGGTTTATACCAAAATTTGGACTTAAGGGGAGGTCATCTTGACCTACTTTGCAATTTAGTACACCCAATCACATTTTGGTCCCTATCTTTTGAAAACTATCACATAAACCCCCTAGCTTCCTCTCCAATCTTACAATCAGGTCCCCCCACCATTATTGGGGAGAGATCCTGCTCCGACAAGGATTAGAGAGGGAATACTCTCTGATCCCTCAGAGATCCCCTCCCATAATAGGAAGGGAGATTCTCTGAGGAATCCCCTTCCATCTGAGCTCAATCACAACCATTGATTTGCACCCAATCTCTCGTGCGAACACACGGGAGATTTGGGTATCTAATTACCTTCCATCTCCGGCGAGACGTCGGTGGTGGAAGACGTGCCCTCCACGCACCAGAAGCACGGCCAGCACCTATAAATTAAACCCCAACTCTAGCCGAACCTCCTCAACAAGACTTGGCTAGGAGTCCACCTTAAATTCATCTTCTTCTTCGGCCAAGGGGTCCAGCGAGCTCTGGCGAGCCCCCCTCCTCTTCCTCTTCGCTCTGCCACAAAACCAGTGGCAGAGTCGTCCTCCTCATCCTCCTCCGCGTCGCGCAACACTCGCGCGAGCTTCCCTAGCCCCGTCGTCGCCGCCGTCTTCCTCCACTGGACGTCTTCTTCTCCGGCGACAGCAGGTATTGCCGTCCTCCTCCTCGTCCCCTTCGTCCCTTTAGTTTGGTTAAAAATATTCTTCTCTATCCCCTCTTTCATCTCCCTCATTTTATTTCATCAAACATCCCTCGATCGACGCTGTTCACCACCACCTTCCTCATCTCCGGCCACCCTTCGGCGAGATGCTCCCATTGCTCCGCAGCCCCACACGCCTCGCCGACCATCGCATAACCTCCGCCTCACCTCACTGACTAACCTCCGCCCATCCACAATCCCTCTATGCCTCCACAACAACCCCCCGAACACACCCATCCATCCGGCCACAGGGCGACCTAGGCACGCATGCCTAGGCCACCCTACGGCCTGCCACCTAGCTCTTCACCTTCGCGGTGACACGGCGAAGGTCCCCCGGTGATCTGATTAGGCCGCGAGGCAATTTTGTGTCAAACAGATCTCAAGCTCCGGCAGCCATTGACGGCAACTCGAGGAAGCTCCACGCTTGCTCCAGGCCTCAGGACTGCAAGATTCCAGGTGCTACGAACTTGGGCAGGTCTTGCGAAGATAGTTGACACAGTAATTGATGCCAACAGAGCCTGCAGTTGAGGGAATTGAAGGCATGGTCTGCTGCGGGTGCACGAGAGAAGGCAGTGGGTATTAATCCCACATCGTTAAGTCACAACGCGCTGGAATGATTTATAATGTTTCTGTGAAATGGGCTCGTTGCCTCCGAACGCACTTGGGGTGAGGTCCCTCACCTATCTTCACAGCCTCGTCCGTGGTTTCACCACACAGATCTGGCGACCCGACCCGACACTGCCCTGAGCACTCCTCGCGCACCACCCTCACGCCGGTGCGCCTGGACCCGGGCGCGAGATCCGACCTGTATACCCGGCTCTGGGAGAGCGTGCTGAGAGTGGTTTACACAGAGAGAGAGACGCACGGGTGTGGGTAGAGGGATAGGTTTTTCTTTGCTGTGGTTTGTGCAGGGAAGGAGAGAAGAAGAAAGAAGAAACAGAGAAAGGTAAAGATAAGCAGAAGAAGAGGGAACTAAAGGCAAGGGAAAACAGAACCAAGGAAGTAGAGCCAAGGAAGAAGAAGAAGAAGGACCCTTAAAGAGAAAGATACTGCAGGAGAAGAAAGAAGCAACACAGAAGACAAGAAGCAAAGATACTGTAGAGAAAGAAGAAGAAAGGAAGAAGAATAGGAGAAGGGAAACATATTTTTAAGACGTCTGATCTCATGATCAGACGTCCAATTTCTTCTTTTTGCCACAATTACTTTTCAAACTCATGCATTTATATTTGAATTACGTTTTGAGTAATTAAGTGTTCAATTACATTCTTGAGATTAGTAATAAATTTCAATTGCTCCCTGTGTTCGACCTCAAATACTTAAATTTTCGAGTAATAAAACTTTTATTTGTTGACAATGCTTGATCACCTATACTACGACGTAATTAACTGTTAAAACACGATCGAGACCACGTCAACATTTTGGCCCCGTTGCCGGGGAGCAACGTGAAATTTATCACTAGTCTCTACATTCTTTTTTATCATATTGAACACTAACTTGCCCTACTTTGCTTTGTTGTGATCTTGCAGGTATTTCACGAGAAAATCCCTCCCGCAAGTCACCCACCCCAGGGCAGGTAATTTCTTTTCTTCCTTAAACCATCCCCTAAGCTTTGAAAGACAAAAGGAAGAAATTAATTTAGGAATCAATTGCCTTCTTTCTATAGTAATCACCATCTTTAAGGCAAATGTTTCCTGATTTTGCGAGATTTTTTTTCAAATCTTCTTGAAGTTGGAGCGATTTCTTTAGATTCTTTCCCATAAATTCATGTGCCTAATAGAAATCACGCTTAATCTCGGTGGACAACACACTTCTTGTTTTTAAAGTCCAAAGAGAATTTTTGTGAAAAAGAGGATTGGAAATAGAACCAAATTAGGGTTTCTACAGTAGAATCTTGGAGTGCTAGTCACACATGCCTGCATAAAAGGAAATAAACCCCCCCGCATCAGTGTGCTACCCAAGCCCTTGATTGAAGAAATCTAAACAAGACAAACCCTAAGAAAAATTAAGCTCTAAAATCACTTGAATCTTAAAATTTTTGGACCTAATAAACTGGGAGTCAAATCAGGGTGATCTCTAGGTCCCAAGCCTAGAATCATTCTGCCATCTATAGGACAGGTCAGGTGAAGTTAACCCCTTGGGTCAACCAACCTCCAAATTAGGTCACAACATCAAACCATCTAAAGTTCAAGTGAGCACCCTAAAGCACCTTTGAAATAAAAGTGGTAGACTTAAGAGGTCAAGGTCCCTATTCTGGTCTACCTGCAATCTCAGTGACAAGAGAGGTCGGGTGGGAGAAACCCTGTAACCTGTGGAGATGCTCTACCGTGTAGGGGTCTTTGCGGGACTCTCCCTCTTTGGCTGCTCAGGTAATTCTCAGGTGGACGATCTTCTAATCCAGGGGTACCATCCGCCTCGAACCTCCATAGTCATCCAAACATCTTCGGGTGTCTTGATTGGGTCAAAAGCATCTCCAGTCCCTCATCCTTTCTCTTTAGAGCACACATACATATTTTCAATGGGACTCGTTATTCAGATCTAATCGCTTCATAACTTGATTCTACATCTTGATTCAAACTCTGATTCTACATCTTGATTCCACCACCTGATCCAAATATGCAGCCAAACCACTTAGGACTACCATTCAAGAAACCTGAATATCGGAGATCCATGAGAGATAGAATGATTGAGGATGCCAAAGAAGAAACCTCAACACCAATAGGAAACATTCAAGTTGATGTCCCAACAACCACAACCTTTATCATAACTTGTGCCCAAGTACTATTAGCAGAAGCCACAAAAGGATCAACCCATGACTTACTCATTACTGGATACATTGAGATAGAAAAACTACACAATCTTGAATACCTTCAATGTATGACAAATCCTCGACTTTGGAAGCAACACCAAGATAGTCTTGAAAAATGGGAAGAGATAATGAGATTAGTAAAACAAATTATTGTCCAGAAGTACCCGTATATACCACAAACAAAGGATGAACCATCTTGGGACAACATCGAGGATCAATCTGATCTCGGGATTGAGGCACAAAATGGTTGTGGATTCCCAACCCAGATGGAGTACAATGTACCTGATATTGAAGAAGGTTGGGAAGCTCCAAATATAGGAAAACATAATGTTGAGCCCATTTTAGAACCCCAAAACACCTGCAAGTATGAGAGTAGAACTGAACCTCTCGAGGGTGTAAATTCCGTCCTTGATTTTGATAAGGTGACCCTCAAAGGTTATTCAGACCAAGATTCTAGTAATTCAACCCACATCCTAAGCCCAAAACCTAGATCTGAAACCGATTTTGAAGATTTCACGGCCCCACATGAGGAAGATCAATCTTTTAATGAAGAATATGATTTTGGGCCTCTAATTGATGAATATCCCTTGCCAACATCCTCAGAGGAACTAATCGATTTTTCGGAAGTCATGCCAATCTACGATACAGAAACTGAGGAGTTAGATGAATGGGGTTTCAATTGGGTCTTCCCTACTAGCTAAGAACCTAAGCCTCTACCAGATAGGGACACCTTTTTAAGCTCAGAATTAACATTTAGGCTAGACCCCAGGAAGGCTGCTGAATCTACAACATCTGATTTACTCTGTGGTGGAACTCACGATCTTGAATCTCATTCAGATTTTGATTTTCGCAAATTCTTCGACGATTTCGAATCTGACCATAACATCGGAGAAAATCTGCTTCCTGATTATAACAAGCCAATTCTCTTTGTAGCCACCTGCTCCACATATATAGAATCAATCAAAACCCATTCTCTACCCTGACCCGCAACCGGACTCAATTTCTATTCCGATTCACCTCTCATTGAGCCGTTTGCAGATGATTCAACTCCATATTTATACCAGGTATCGGGTATTGATCAGACCGAAAATCAGGAGCCATCATTCTTTGATCACCCCTGTAGGTTTCCACACCATACACTGATTATTTTTCGGAACCATACTCTGACCAGGCTGATTCGACTCAGCCTAAACTCGAGTTTTCACTTCCATATCCATCTAAATCACATTGCATATGGTGGGTCCCGCATCTGTTGATCTACATCTATCAACCCACTGATCTTAACAAGCACCTGGTTGGACCAACCAAGCTCTTAATCAAGGTGCTTGTTTTACAAAATTCCGCTGATTTGACCACTCCCTCTCCACCCCATTTTCCGCTCGGCTAAAGGCATCAAATTTAGTGCTTAACGAGAGGCGACCGGTCATCCCAAAACCAGAGACTCGTCTGATTATCTGTCTGTACTCCACGTCCATTACACCTTGAGTTCAGCCTTAGACAGTTGATCCCACCACTGGTACACGTACCAGAGCTTGAAATCGTTCGCATCAGTCATTTCCGACTCATTCACCCACCCGATGTATCCTGTTCTAAGTCCCTGACCTCAACACTATTTCACACCCTCCATTTACAATGAGGACATTGCAAAACTAAGGCATGGGGGGTGATAAAGTGCATACATACAAAACCAAGAAAAAAATCAGAAGGATTCTCACACAAAAAAAATTCACATATGTCAAAAACACAAAAAATTGAAAAATTATGAAAAAGAACAAAAAAATTGGGGGAGGGAGGAAATTTTGTGGGCCACATAATCATAAGGAGGAGAAAAAGAGCAAAAATGACAAAAGGAGCACAAGATGAAAAAGAAAAAGAGGTAGTCATTAGTAAAAGATTAAGAAATTAACTGAAGTTCTAGACCAGATCAAGAAAAGAAATAAAAGAAAAGTGCTAAGGAGACATAACAAGAGATTAGCGGGAACGCTGGTCTTAGGCCTTTTGGGCTAGATTCTTTAGCTTAATAATTCACGTATCCGCTAAAATCTGGATAATCCTCAAGAGGTTGGGGAAAATGAGAAGCTTAAGTATTAGGTCTAAGGCTTAGGAAGTATTCGGCCTCGTTAAATGACCTTCGGTTTGCGGGATTCGGTAACCTAAGCACCTCAAATTCACACACAGTTTGGTTCAGTGCGCATAAATATCCAAACCATGCAAAAGCGTTTAATGATATGAAAAAGTCACCTAGATTAGGAGCAGCCGATCAACACAAGTTAATTTGGATGAGTTCCCAGCGCAGAGAGGCAAGAAATTCCCCTCGAAGATGCGTAACATATCGTCTCCTCGGTGCTTGTCTCTTAGGATATTTAAATATCCTACCGGAGGCATGTAAGCACCTCGCTAGTTCAGATACCATGGGTGGCATTATCACGAAATGTCGATCTCCAGGGTCTGAATTCGGCCACGGAACGCCATGGGCGGGATTATTATCTCGAAATCTCGAAAGCCAGGGTTTTGGGGGTTGCCATGGGCGGGATTATCTCGAAATCTCGATAGCCAGGGACCCTTGAGGATTGATGATGGGGACGAGGAATCCGATACAGACCGTGTTGAGAAGCTAATCCAAAAGTAGAAATAAAAAAGAAAAGAGAGAGAAAAGCTCTCCAAACAAATAAATCTTCTGTCTCTCTCTTACAAAAACGCACTGCAAACTGAACCTAGGCTAAAAATGTCTCAAGCACGGGTGCTTTAACCGCGGAATCCAACAAACCCTAGGTTAGTTTCTGTGGGCCTTAAAAACCTTTGCGAAGGACTGAGGCTAAAGCGAGTCAGGTCTAGATTTTGGTTTGGTACTTGAGTACATCTGGGCCTATTGTCGGCATTATGACCTAAACACAAAAGAAAAAGAGAAGCACTTATCGTAATTGATGACAGACACTCAAGATCTAGAACGGAAGCTAAAACCTTGAAATTTTGCTAAGGGACTTGCAAAAGGTAGGCATGGGGGTATGATGAGAGCCTCATCATGAGCCATAACTAGCCCATTTTAACCTAATAAAGAGAATAAAAGCTCCTACATGACTTAGAAGAGGGCTTAATTGGAGGAATAAGTGCTCTGAGAAGAAAACATGAAATAAAGGTTAAAACTGTAATTTTACCATTGCAGTACATAAACAGGATTTCTCAGAGACAGAGCATAGGTCAAATGGTATAAATGAGATAAAAAGTGGGTTGAATCAATCAGAAATGGGTTCATGTGCAATCCAGGAATTAAATGACATTTGGTAACCCTAAAATAGACCCGCTTAATTCAACAAGGTTTCGATTAGGATAAAAATCAATAAAATCCTCTGAAATTCATGTAAAAATATCCCCTAGGGTTTGGAACATTCAAATTGGCCTTTGGAACCTAGTTTGACCTAGAATAAGGTCCTAGCTCATCAATTGACCTAATTTGGGTTTTTACACAAAATGTCCAGTCAAACGTGGTCAAACCTAAAATCCAACTTCACCATTGGATTCCTTAGGTCCAAATTAGGTTTGTACCAAAATTTGGACCTAAGGGGAGGTCATCTTGACCTACTTTGCAATTTAATACACCTAATCACATTTTGGTCCCTATCTTTTGAAAACCATCACATAAACCCCCCTAGCTTCCTCTCTAATCTTACAATCAGGTCCCTCTGCCATTATTAGGGAGAGATTCTGCTCCGGCGAGGATTAGAAAGGGAACACTCTCTGATCTCTCAGAGATCCCCTCCCAGAATTGGAAGGGAGATTCTCCGAGGAATCCCCTTCCATCTGAGCCCGATCACAACCACTGATTTGCACCCAATCTCTCGTGCGAATGCACGAGAGATTTGGGTATCTAATTACCTTCCATCTCCAGTGAGACGTCGGTGGCAGAAGACGTGCCCTCCACGCACCAGAAGCACGGCCAGCACCTATAAATTAAACCCCAACTTCGGCCAAACCTCCTCAGCTCGACTTGGCCGAGATTCCACCTTAAATTCATCTTCTTCTCCGACCAAGGGGTCCAGCGAGCTCCGACGATCCCCCCCTCCTCTTCCTCTTCGCTCTGCCACAAAACCAGTGGCAAAGTCGTACTCCTCATCCTCCTCCGCATCACGCAACACTCGCGCGAGCTGCGCTAGCCCCGTCGTCACCGCCATCTTCCTCCACTGGACATCTTCTTCTCCGGTGACAGCAGGTACTGCCATCCGCCTCCTCGTCCCCTTCGTCCCTTTAGTTAGGTTAAAACTATTCTTCTCTATCCCCTCTTTCATCTCCCTCATTTTATTTCATCAAACATCCCTCGACCGACGCTATTCACCACCACCTTCCTCATCTCCGGCCACCCTCTGGCGAGACGCTCCCATTGCTCCGCAGCCCCACACGCCTCGCCGACCATCGCATAACCTCCGCCTCACCTCACTGACTAACCTCCGCCCATCCACAGTCCCTCTACGCCTCCACAACAACCCCCCAAACACACCCATCCATCTGGCCACAGGGCGACCTAGGCACGCACGCCTAGGCCGCCCTATGGCCTGCCACCTAGCTCTTCACCTTCGCCGTGACACGGCGAAGGTCCCCAGGTGATCTAATTAGGCCACGAGGCAATTTTTGTGTCAGACAGATCTCAAGCTCTAGCCGCCATTGACGGCAACTCGAGGAAGCTCCACGCTTGCTCCAGGCCTCAGGACTGCAAGATTCCAGGTGCTACAAACTTGGGCAGGTCTTGCGAAGATAGTTGACCCAGCAATCAACGCCAACAGAGCCTGCAGTTGAGGGAATTGAAGGCATGGTCTGCTACGGGCGTGCGAGAGAAGGCAGTGGGTATTAGTCCCACATCGTTATGTCACAACGCCCTGGAATGATTTATAATGTTTTTGTGATATGGGCTCGTTGCCTCCAAACGCACTTGGGGTGAGGTCCCTCACCTATCTTCACCTCCTCGTCCGTGGTTTCACCACACGGATCTGGAGACCCGACCCAACACTGCCCTAAGCGCTCCTCGCGTACCACCCTCACGCCGGTGCGCCTGGACCTGGGCACGAGATCCGACCCGTATACCCGGCTCTGGGAGAGCGTGCTGAGAGTGGTTTACACAGAGAGAGAGAGAGACGCGTGGGTGTGGGTAGAGGGATAGGTTTTGCTTTACTGTGGTTTGTGCTGGGAAGGAGAGAAGAAGAAAGAAGAAATAGAGAAATGTAAAGATAAGCATAAGAAGAGGGAACTGAAGGCAAAGGAAAATAGAACCAAGGAAGCAGAGCCAAGGAAGAAGAAGAAGGACCCGTAAGGAGAAAGATACTGCAGGAGAGGAAAGGAGCAACGCAGAAGACAAGAAGTAAAGATACTGCAGATGTAACGACCCGATTCCCGAGTCCCTACGAGACACGAGAATCGGACCGACTCGACTAATCCCAAGACCTAGTCGTCCAACGAGGAAGTAACCAAAAGACAGTAAAATAAACCACATTCAGCATGAATATAACTAACAGTAATAAAGTACAGCAGTAAGGAAAGAAACTACTACAGTAGGTACCACCACAACAGTAAAACAACACTTATCATATAACAAGAACTGCAGGTAAAGAAAGTACAGCGGAAACAAAAAAAAACTACTCACTAAAACAGAAACAAAAGAGGTACAAGGACTGTGGTAAACTCTACTGGACCCTACTTGGCCCAGCGTCCTCTGCAGCCGCCGACCCTGGCTGCTCAACACCTGGTCCTGAAAAAGGTAACGAGTGTAACACGTCAGCAAAACGCTGAGTAGAGTGGCAAACTAACTAAAGGCAACAGTAGAGTGTACAGTAGCTGTTATGTTCTATTACTTCCTTTATTCACATCTTTCAATTTTTCTCACTATTTCATTTATTTCTCAGATCCTTTACTTGATCTCGAATGTCCTCGTGGGAACGATCTTGATTGCAGTCTTTTCCAAAAGTAGAAGTAGCACGTGGTGCTCTCCTGGCCGGGAGAGTTCCCCGTGGTGATCCTACCCTCAGTCAACCACCCCAAGGTCACTGACAGACGTAACGGTGACTACGGCACGCGCGATAAACGTACAGGTAGCTAGCCTGCACTGGCACGCGGTCAGTCGTTTCCGTTAACGGGTGCGCCCAAAGCACAGCACGGAACCAGGGCAGAGCCCTCTCAGTAACAGGGGTCCAACCCCTCCACAGTAACCAAACCGGGGCCTTGCCCCTCCACAGTCCGCGCACCCTCGCCTGACTACCCTGGTTTGCCCTAGTGGGCCTAACAAGTCGGTGAAGGAGGCTAGCAGAACCCCGGGGCCCGTGGGGTAGCTAGTACTCTCCTAACACTACTAGCTCTCCTCGGTACTACGTACACGAGGGCCAACAAGTCGGTACAGAGTGGCCAGTCCTAACCCCCGGGTCCCTGGGGCGGCTAGCTCAGCTCTGCACTAAACAGGGGGACAGTCGCTCTCCTTGGTACTCCGTACTCAAGGGCCAGCTCACTTCCCCAAGTCTATTCCATTCGCTTTCCAGGAGTTCTACTCCTACTTCCCCGTAGGGTTCCAGAACATCTTATGTCTTACTTTCCAGTTTCACGTTCTTACAAACCATGATCCCAATCATGTTTCTTTATTCATAACAGGCAGCTGTGAATTCAATTTACAGGCAGCTTCATATATTCCTTTCCATTTTTCCAAGACTGCAGTATTATACATTCCACTAGTTTTTCCATCCTAGGATTCATGCCATATCCTAGGGTCTATCATACAATCTAGTTTTCCGGCCCTACGATTCATGCAACACCTAGGAACTATCATTCCATATATTTCTCATTCCTAGGATTCATGCAATGTCCTAGGTTCTAGTTATGGTTTCATACTTTAACAGATTTTATTAATACTTAAAGCCACTCTACCAGGTACAACGGGAGTAATGGGGGCGTGATCGGGAATCCCGCGTGCCTCCGCGACTCTCAAGACTGCAACCGAACGAGGTCCTATCACGAGGATCAAACACAAGGAGTGTCTCAAAACAGTGTATAGCTACTGTAGACGGGTAGAGGAATTAATTCTGAAAAGAACGCAACTCGAATCGCGGAAAATGGAGCCCGAACGGGCCCTAAACGGGTCGAAAAAGAAGATACTGTGCAAAATCAGACGTCTGGAACTTCTTCCAGACGTCTTACAAAGTGGATCAGAGAATTACCTGTTCAGCGTGGTTTCCCAGACGTCCAGAAGTCTGCGGGGACGTCTGGCCTAGCTCCCAGACGTTCGGTGGTCACTCAGGACGTCTGGAGGTCACTCCCGTCGTCTGGTACAACTTCCAGACGTCTGATTCGCAAGGGATGGCGAGTCAACGAACCTGCACACAGCCAACTCCCTCCCTCAGTACGGTCAGTCGACAGGAAGGAAGGAGAAGGCGGTAAACTCACCTTTCAGACGTCTGTATGATCTTCCAGACGTCTACCTCGCCGTCTGGCTGTCAACCCAGACGTCTGATTCTGGAAATTTTTCCAGAATCAGGGCGCTGCTCGGCCTCCGCTCGCGACGCCGCCCGGGTCGCACCTCGCGCTCCTGCTGCTCAGACCGCAGCAGGTCCCTCTCCGCGTCGCTCCGCGCCCCCTGCGCCCTCCGCCAGTCGGCCAAGCCGCTCCGGCGAGCTCGCCCTCACGGCAGAGCTCCGCCCTCGCACGCCGCACCTCCGCGCTCACTGCGGCCGTCGCTGCCGCCCTCGCGTCCGCTCGCTCTCGCGCACAGGAAGGAGAAGAAGGAGGAGACTGTGGAGACGGGAGGGGAGGCGTGGCCCTTTTAAGGCCGCGCGAGGAGGAGAGAGGGGGTGGCAGGCCGCCTGCAGCCGCAGAGAGAGAGGGAAAAAGAGAGAGAGAGGAATCGCGGGTCTGCGCGCACAGGCGCGCAGACGACTCTCCCGTGAGAAAATAACTATTTTCCAGACGTCTGGAAACGATCCCAGACGTCTGTTCAGACGTCTGGATGTGATCCCAGACGTCTGGACCGACGTCTGGGCCTCCTCCCAGACGTCTTAAAAGACGTCTGGGGCACGCGTTCGTTACAATATAACAAACTCAAAGGAAGTTTCGTCCTCGAAACTTGCGCCAACTAGGGTGCGGGAAAAAGATGTCCAAATAACCATAACAAACTCAAAGAGGACCGAAGCCAGTCCGAAAAGACGTACCCACGAAAAGCTCCGGGTACCGCTCCCGCATTGCTGCCTCAGGCTCCCAGGTAGCCTCCTCATACCGTTGGCTCCTCCACAAAACCTTTACCAGGGGTACTTACTTTCGTCTCAACCTGCGGACAGCTCGGTCTAGGATCTGCACTGGCCGCTCGGGGTAGATCAGGTCGTCGCTCACCTCGACTCTCTCGTGACTCAGTACGTGGCTGGGATCGGCTACGTACTTCCTGAGGTTGGACACGTGGAACACGTCGTGCACACCAGAAAGCTGCGGGGGAAGGGCAAGTCTGTAAGCAACGGGTCCGACTCGCTCCAGGACCTCAAAGGGCCCCATGAACCTCGGCACGAGCTTCCCTCTCACCCCAAACCGCTGTAAGCCCTTCATGGGCGAAACACGAAGGAAGACGTGGTCCCCATCCTCGAACTGCACCTCTCTGCGTCTGCGATCCGCGTAGCTCTTCTGTCTGCTCCTGACAGTGCGGAGTCGTCTGTGGATCTGCTCAACTACCTCCTGACTCTGCCGAATCAACCTGGGGCCAACCTCCCACTTGGTCCCCACCTCAACCCAACTCAAGGGTGCCATGCATTTCCGTCCGTACAGAGCCTCGTAGGGAGCCATGCCGATGCTCGAGTGATAACTGTTGTTGTATGCAAACTCCGCCAGGGGCAGGTGCTCCTCCCAAGAGCCCCTCTAGTCTAGTACACAGGCACGCAAAAGGTCCTCAAGTGTCTGTATCGTGCGTTCCGACTGTCCGTCCGTCTGGGGGTGGTAAGCCGTGCTAAACCTCAACCTCGTCCCCAAAGCCTGCTGAAACTCAGCCCAAAACTGGGACGTAAAGCGGGTATCCCGGTCGGATACGATCTCCCGCGGAACTCCGTGTAGTCGCACCACATCACGGATATACCTCTCTGCCAACTGTGCTGGTCCCAAAGTGACTCGGATCGGCAAGAATCATGCCGTCTTCGTCAATCTATCCACTATTACCCAGACTGCGTCGTGTCCTCGCTGGGTAACAGGTAAGCCCACCACCAAGTCCATGGTGATGCTCTCCCACTTCCACTCTGGCACTGGAAGCGGCTGAAGTGGCCCTGCAGGCCTCTGATGCTCAGCTTTCACCTGCTGGCACACTAAGCACTGCTGCACGAACTCACCCACATCCCGCTTCATCCCTCTCCACCAAAACTCGCGTCTCAAGTCATGGTACATTTTCGTGTTTCCGGGATGTATGGTGAATCTGGAACCATGTGCCTCAGTCAGGAGCTCTCTCAACAGCTCCTCGTCTCTGGGAACGGACAATCGTCCCCTCAAGCGTAGCACCTGGTCTGTGAAAGAGAAGTCCCCTGGGTCCCCTGATAGTACTCTGTAGCACAAAGACTGCAAGTACGGATCGGCCATCTATCCCGTGATGATGCGGTCTATCAACTCTGGCCTGGTCTGCCGTGTCACCGTCACTGCCCCACAGTACCCTCGTAACTCTAGAGGTCGCCAACTGCCCACCTCCTCCAAAAGGGTCCAACTCTGTAACTGTAGACTGGCCAAGCGTGCGGGCGCCTTACGGCTCAAGGCGTCAGCCACCACATTGGCCTTTCCCGGGTGGTAGGAGATGCTGCAGTCGTAGTCCTTCAGGAGCTCCAACCAACGTCTCTGTCTCATGTTGAGCTCCTTCTGGTCAAAAAGATATCTGAGGCTCTTGTGATCTGTAAAAATCTCGAAGGTCTCACCGTACAAGTAGTGCCTCCATGTCTTCAGCGCGAAGACAACTGCTGCCAACTCTAGATCGTGGGTAGGGTAGGTATGCTCATGGGGCTTCAGTTGCCGCGAAGCGTAAGCGACCACGTGACCCCTCTGCATGAGCACACCTCCTAACCCCTGCAAGGAAGCGTCCGTGTACACAACGAACCCGCCACTACTGTCAGGGATGGTGAGCACGGGAGCCGAGGTCAACCTCTCCTTCAGCTCCAGAAAACACGCCTCACAAGCGTCTGTCCAAGCGAAAGGCACGTCCTTCCGGGTCAACTGTGTCATAGGATGCGCAATCTGTGAAAATCCTCTGATGAACCGTCTGTAGTAACCTGCCAGTCCCAGGAAACTGCGAATCTCAGTGACTGAACGCGGTCTCTCCCACCTGAGCACTGCCTCGACCTTGGCGGGGTCCACCGCCAGGCCGTCTCCAGAGATCACATGACCCAAAAAGGTCACCTCCCTCAACCAGAACTCGCACTTGCTGTATTTGGCGTACAGCCTGCGTCGTCTCAGAGTGTCCAGAACCATCCGCAAGTGCTGTCCGTGCTGCGTCTGATCTCTAGAATAGATGAGTACATCATCTATGAAAACCACCACAAACTGGTCCAAGTACTGTCTAAACACCCGGTTCATCAGGTCCATGAAAGCAGCGGGGGCATTGGTCAACCCAAACGGCATGACAAAAAACTCGTAGTGTCCGTACCGGGTGCGGAAAGCTGTCTTGGAGACGTCGATCTCCCTGATCCTCAACTAGTGGTATCCAGACCTCAAGTCGATCTTGGAAAACACCGTGGCACCCCGTAACTGGTCAAACAAATCGTCAATCCTCGGCAGCGGATATCTGTTCTTGACGGTGACCCTATTCAGCTGTCGGTAGTCCACACAAAGGCGTAGGGTCCCATCCTTCTTCTTCACAAACAGTACCGGGGCTCCCCAGGGAGACGCACTGGGCCTCACGAAACCTTTCTCCAAAAGGTCCTGCAACTGGGACTTGAGCTCTCGCAGCTCAAGCGGTGCCATTCTGTATGGCGCGGTGGAGATGGGGCTGGTCCCTGGTACTAGTGAGATCTCAAACTCGATCTCACGCTCGGGCGGTAGTCCTGGTAACTCGTCTGGAAACACGTCGGGGTACTCTCTGACCACCGGGATGCTCTGGAAGTCTGCCACGGGGCAGTGCTCTGCCACCACACAAGCTAGGAAGCCCTCACACCCCTGGCTCAAAAGTCTCGCCGCCCGAAGTGCCGAAATGCACCTGAAACCTCCGTCCACTGGCTGCCCGTGAAACTCGAAAGAAGGCAACTCCGGAATGGAGAAGACAATCTTCCTCTCAAAACAGTCTACCAAGGCGTGGTAAGCGGACAGCCAATCCATCCCCAGAATCACTCCAAAGTCCTCCATCTGTATCATAATCAGGTCAGCTGGCAGGCTATGTCCCCTGATGCTGACCTCGCAACCCGTGTACACCTCCTCAGCTACAAACAGCTGACCACTCGGACCTCTGATTACGAACGGATTCTCTAAGAGTGTATAATCCTGGTCCAAACTAACTGCGAAACTGGTTGCGACAAACGAGCGCGTAGCGCCGGAATCGAAAAGCGTGTAAACGAGTCTGCCAGAAACTGAAGCCATACTTGCTACCACGGATCCCGAAGCTCTGGCATCCCTATGTGTTAGGGCGTTGATACGCCCCTCAGCTCTAGGTGCGGACGAAGCAGCCACACTCTGCGTCGGACGGGTAGGTGCTGGCCGATACCCTCCTCGCCACTGCGGTCCTCCTCCTCGCGCCTAGGAACCATGGCCTCCTGCGCGCCCTCCAGTGCTCTGCGCGGGAAGTATCTGCTGACCTCCTGCCCTAGATGGGCAGTCCCTCCTAACGTGGCCCGACTGGCCACACTGGTAGCAGAGGGGAACCCAACTCCCGCCCTCAGTGAGTCCCTGCTGTCGGCTAGGCGGGGGTCCGGTGCTGGCGACTGGCCCCTGTCGAGGGCCCCCAAAGGCCACTGATGGCCCTGCACAACGTGACGGCTCTCCTGCGGACGCCACATGTCTCCGTTCTCGTTGGCCCTGTGAGAAGTCTGGCTGAAAGGGCCTCTTCCGTCCGCCGTCGGTCTCTCGCGCGGACGGGTTGGTCTCCTCGTAAGTCATAGATGCCTTTACCACCCTTGAAAACGTCGGCAGCTTCAGGGGTTTGACATACCCCCGGATCGCAGGCCGGACCCCTCGGTGAACCTCCAAAGGCGCTCCTCCTCAGTGGCTACCGCTGTCGCTGCAAAGCGGGACAGCTCCAAGAAACGCGTGCGGTACGCGCTCACAGTCATCGTCTCTTGGCGGAGAGTGTGGAACTCCCGCCTCCTCTGGTCTTGCCACGTCTGGGGAAAGTACTGCTCGCAGAAGAGGGTGACGAACTGGTCCCACGTCGGCTCGTCCCTCTCCTGTCCCCGGATCGCCCTCCAACACCGGTGTGCCGCACTCTCCAGCTGGTACGTGGCAAAGGCCACGCGGCACTCCACCGGGGGGCGAAGGGTGTCGAAGATCTTCTCCAGCTGCTCAAGCCAGTCCTCTGCCTCGGTCGGGTCCTCATCCCCCTTGAAGGAGGGGGGCTTCAGCTTCCGGAACTGTCCGAAAAGCTCGAAGTGGCGCTGTAGGGGAGGTGATGGTGCACCTCCAGGCGAAGGTGCCTCGTGTACAGAAGTGTCGGAGGAAGGTGGGGGTGGCAGGGGCCCATCCCCTCCCTCGTGTCCAGCGCTGCGTCCGTCGCGTGGTCCCACAGAGGACTCCCCCTCTGCAACCCCAGGAGGAGGTGCTCGGGGCGGTGGGTGGAGCTCCTCTCGTACAATATCCCGTATGAGTCTGGCGAGGTCCTGGGCCTGGATGCCAGGGAGTGGTGGCTGGTCCACCGAGACGTCAACGACAGCACGTCCACCTCTCCGACCTCGCCCTAGGCCACGCCCGTGGCCAGTCTCGCCAGTCCCGCGACGAGGCATCTCCTGCAAGGAGACGCGGAACAAAACGGAAACGTCAAAACAAACGGTACCTAACAAAACTTCTAAGAGCTCATGTCAAGAGACATGTTGTGGTGGCTACTCTAGCTATAAACATGTGAATTGGTTATTTTCCAGTCAGTTGATTCACTATTCGGGATGACCTTGCTCTGATACCATCTTGTAACGACCCGATTCCCGAGTCCCTACGAGACCCGAGAACCGGAACGACTCGACTAATCCCAAGACCTAGTCGTCCAACGAGGAAGTAACCAAAAGACAGTAAAATAAACCACATTCTGCATGAATATAACTAACAGTAAGAAAGTACAGCAGTAAGGAAAGAAACTACTACAGTAGGTACCACCACAACAGTAAAACAACACTTATCATATAACAAGAACTGCAGGTAAAGAATTACAGCGGAAACAAAAAAAAACTACTCACTAAAACAGAAACAAAAGAGGTACAAGGACTGTGGTAAACTCTACTGGACCCTACTTGGCCCAGCGTCCTCTGCAGCCGCCGACCCTGGCTGCTCAACACCTGGTCCTGAAAAAGGTAACGAGTGTAACACGTCAGCAAAACGCTGAGTAGAGTGGCAAACTAACTAAAGGCAACAGTAGAGTGTACAATAGCTGTTATGTTCTATTACTTCCTTTATTCACATCTTTCAATTTTTCTCACTATTTCATTTATTTCTCAGATCCTTTACTTGATCTCGAATGTCCTCGTGGGAACGATCTTGATTGCAGACTTTTCCAAAAGTAGAAGTAGCACGTGGTGCTCTCCTGGTCGGGAGAGTCCCCCGTGGTGATCCTACCCTCAGTCAACCACCCCAAGGTCACTGACAGACGTAACGGTGACTACGGCACGCGCGATAAACGTACAGGTAGCTAGCCTGCACTGGCACGCGGTCAGTCGTTTCCGTTAACGGGTGCGCCCAAAGCACAGCACGGAACCAGGGCAGAGCCCTCTCAGTAACAGGGGTCCAACCCCTCCACAGTAACCAAACCGGGGCCTTGCCCCTCCACAGTCCGCGCACCCTCGCCTGACTACCCTGGTTTGCCCTAGTGGGCCTAACAAGTCGGTGAAGGAGGCTAGCAGAACCCCGGGGCCCGTGGGGTAGCTAGTACTCTCCTAACACTACTAGCTCTCCTCGGTACTACGTACACGAGGGCCAACAAGTCGGTACAGAGTGGCCAGTCCTAACCCCCGGGTCCCTGGGGCGGCTAGCTCAGCTCTGCACTAAACAGGGGGACAGTCGCTCTCCTTGGTACTCCGTACTCAAGGGCCAGCTCACTTCCCCAAGTCTATTCCATTCGCTTTCCAGGAGTTCTACTCCTACTTCCCCGTAGGGTTCCAGAACATCTTATGTCTTACTTTCCAGTTTCACGTTCTTACAAACCATGATCCCAATCATGTTTCTTTATTCATAACAGGCAGCTGTGAATTCAATTTACAGGCAGCTTCATATATTCCTTTCCATTTTTCCAAGACTGCAGTATTATACATTCCACTAGTTTTTCCATCCTAGGATTCATGCCATATCCTAGGGTCTATCATACAATCTAGTTTTCCGGCCCTACGATTCATGCAACACCTAGGAACTATCATTCCATATATTTCTCATTCCTAGGATTCATGCAATGTCCTAGGTTCTAGTTATGGTTTCATACTTTAACAGATTTTATTAATACTTAAAGCCACTCTACCAGGTACAACGGGAGTAATGGGGGCGTGATCGGGAATCCCGCGTGCCTCCGCGACTCTCAAGACTGCAACCGAATGAGGTCCTATCACGAGGATCAAACACAAGGAGTGTCTCAAAATAGTGTATAGCTACTGTAGACGGGTAGAGGAATTAATTCTGAAAAGAACGCAACTCGAATCGCGGAAAATGGAGCCCGAACGGGCCCTAAACGGGTCGAAAAAGAAGATACTGTGCAAAATCAGACGTCTGGAACTTCTTCCAGACGTCTTACAAAGTGGATCAGAGAATTACCTGTTCAGCGTGGTTTCCCAGACGTCCAGAAGTCTGCGGGGACGTCTGGCCTAGCTCCCAGACGTTCGGTGGTCACTCAGGACGTCTGGAGGTCACTCCCGTCGTCTGGTACAACTTCCAGACGTCTGATTCGCAAGGGATGGCGAGTCAGCGAACCTGCACACAGCCAACTCCCTCCCTCAGTACGGTCAGTCGACAGGAAGGAAGGAGAAGGCGGTAAACTCACCTTTCAGACGTCTGTATGATCTTCCAGACGTCTACCTCGCCGTCTGGCTGTCAACCCAGACGTCTGATTCTGGAAATTTTTCCAGAATCAGGGCGCTGCTCGGCCTCCGCTCGCGACACCGCCCGCGTCGCACCTCGCGCTCCTGCTGCTCAGACCGCAGCAGGTCCCTCTCCGCGTCGCTCCGCGCCCCCTGCGCCCTCCGCCAGTCGGCCAAGCCGCTCCGGCGAGCTCGCCCTCACGGCAGAGCTCCGCCCTCGCACGCCGCACCTCCACGCTCACTGCGGCCGTCGCTGCAGCCCTCGCGTCTGCTCGCTCTCGCGCACAGGAAGGAGAAGAAGGAGGAGACTGTGGAGACGGGAGGGGAGGCGTGGCCCTTTTAAGGCCGCGCGAGGAGGAGAGAGGGGGTGGCAGGCCGCCTGCAGCCGCAGAGAGAGAGAGGGAAAAAGAGAGAGAGAGAGGAATCGCGGGTCTACGCGCACAGGAGCGCAGACGACTCTCCCGTGCGAAAATAACTATTTTCCAGACGTCTGGATGTGATCCCAGACGTCTGTTCAGACGTCTGGATGTGATCCCAGACGTCTGTTCAGACGTCTGGATGTGATCCCAGACGTCTGTTCAGACGTCTGGATGTGATCCCAGACGTCTGGACCGACGTCTGGGCCTCCTCCCAGACGTCTTAAAAGACGTCTGGGGCATGCGTTCGTTACAGCAGAGAAAGAGGAAGAAAGGAAGAAGAAGAATAGGAGAAGGGAAACATATTTTTAAGACACCTGATCTCATGATCAGACATCCAATTTCTTCTTTTTGCCACAATTACTTTTCAAACTCATGCATTTATATTTGAATTACGTTTTGAGTAATTAAGTGTTCAATTACATTCTTGAGATTAGTAATAAATTCCAATTTTTCCCTGTGTTCGACCTCGGATACTTAGGTTTTCAAGTAATAAAACTTTTATCTGTTGACAACGCTTGATCACCTATATTATGACGTAATTAACTGTTAAAACACGATCGAGACCACGTCAACACCCGCGTACCCCCGCCACGCCTCGTCCGCGACACTATCCCCGCGGACCTAGCACCCGGATCCGATTAGTCCCTGCTTGTGCACACCTCGCGCACCACCCACGTCGGTGAGCCTGGTCCCAAGCGCATCACCCGACCTGCTTACCCAATTAAGGCTCTGGGAGAGCAAACCCTGGAGTGAATTTGAGAGAGAGAGAGACGTGGGGAGGGTAGGGGTTAGGTTTTGCCTAACCTTACACTGTGCAGGGAAGCAGGAGAAGAAGAAGAAAGGAGGAGGAGAGGCTAAGGACCTAGCCGCACAGAGGAGCAGAAGCTGAAGAAGAAGGAGAAGGGAGTGCAGCAGAGAGAAGAAGAAGAGACGCGACTGAAGAAAAGAAACAAGAAGAAGAAGCCAAGGAGGAGTTGCAGCAGAAGAGGAAGATGGAGCAGAGAGAGGCCAAGGAAGAAGAAGCTGAAGATGCAGCTAGAGCCTAAGGCAAAGAAGAAGACAGAGAAGGCCTTGCACAGAAGAAGAGAAAGAGAAGCAGCAGAGAAGAAGAAAAGAAGAAGAAGCCAAGAACCAGCAGAAGAAGCACTGTAGCAAGTGGAGTTTAAGTCGTCTGACCCTAGAGTTAGACGTCTGAAGAGAGAAAGAAAGAAGAAGAAAAAGAAAGAGAGAAGAAAAGAAGAACAAATTTTCCTTTCTTTTATTATTTTTTGTAAAACAGTATATATCTATATTATAAATTGTGATTTTGTATGCTTCTAGAATCAAGTGTTGCTCCCTGAGTTCGACCTCGAAAATTTTCTATTTTCGAGTAATAAAAACAAATATACATACTGGTCTCAACCAAAATCAAGTCCCACCAATGATCCCTTGAATTAGGCCTTTCTCTTGGTCATGAATGAGATTTTGCTCTCTTTTTTAGGTCGAAAAGAGCTAGTTAGGGCTCATAATAAGGTTCTCATCATCTAGGATAGGACTGCGTGCTGTTAGAGGATTTGTTTGTGATCAGAGGTCGGGTAGTCAGCTGTTTGTAGCTGAGGAGGTCTACACAGACTGTGAGGTCAGCATTGGGGGACATAACCTCCTCGCTGACCTGATCGTGATACCGATGAAGGATTTTGGCGTGATTCTAGAGATGCATTGGCTGTCCGCTTACCATGCCTTGGTGTACTGTTTTGGGAGGAAGATCGTCTTCTCTATACCGGAGATGCCTTCTTTTGAGTTTCACGGACCGATAGTGGATGGAGGTTTCAGGTGCATTTCTGTGCTTCGGGCAGCGAGACTTTTGAGCCAGAGGTGTGAAGGCTTTCTAGCCTATGCGGTGGCGGAGCCCAGCCCAGTGGCAGACTTAAAGAGCATCCCGGTGGTCAGAGAGTACCCTGACGTGTTTCCAGAGGAGCTACCAGGACTATCACCTGAGCGTGAGATTGAGTTTGAGATCTTACTGGTAACGGGGACCAGCCCATTTCTATGGCACCGTACCGGATGGCACCACTTGAGCTGCGAGAGCTAAAGTCACAACTGCAGGACCTGTTGGAAAAGGGCTTTGTGAGGCCCAGTGCGTCCCCGTGGGGAGCCCCTGTGTTATTTGTGAAGAAGGATGGTACCCTGTGCCTTTGTGTTGACTACAAACAGCTGAATAGGGTCACCATCAAGAACAGGTATCCGCTACCGAGGATTGATGATTTGTTTGACCAGTTACAAGGTGCCATGGTATTCTCCAGGATAGATCTGAGATCAGGCTACCACCAGTTGAGGATCAAGGAGACCGACGTCTCCAAGACAGCTTTCCGCACCCGGTACGGACACTACGAGCTTTTGGTCATGCCGTTTGGGCTTACCAACATCCTCGCTGCCTTCATGGATTTGATGAACCGGGTGTTCAAACCGTATCTGGATTAGTTTGTGGTGGTATTTATTGATGACGTGCTCGTTTACTCGCAGGATCAGGTACAGCACGAACAGCACTTACGGATGGTTCTGGACACTTTGAGATGGCGCAGCCTTTATGCCAAATACAGCGAGTGCGAGTTTTGGTTGAGGCAGGTAACTTTCTTGTGCCATGTGATGTCAGGGGATGGCTTGGCTGTGGATCCAGCCAAGGTTGAGGCAGTACTCAGGTGGGAGAGGCCACGTACGGTTACAGAGATACACAGTTTCTTGGAACCGGCAGGTTACTACCAGCGGTTTATCAGGAGTTTCTCGCAAATTGCACGTCCTATGACTCAGTTGACCCGAAAGGACTTGCGCTTTGCTTGGATAGACGCTTGTGAGGCGTGCTTTCAGGAGTTGAAGGAGAGGCAGACTTCGGCTCTTGTGCTTACCATCCTAGATAGCAGTAGCGATTTTGTGGTCTACACGGATGCTTTGTTGTAGGGGTTAGGGGGTGTGCTCATGCAACGGGTCACGTTGTCGCTTACGATTCACGGCAACTAAAGCCCCTTGAGCATAGCTACCCTACCCATGACTTAGAGCTGGCAGCTGTTGTCTTCACGTTGAAGACATGGAGGCACTACCTTTACGGTGAGACCTTTGAGATTTTCACGGATCATAAGAGCCTCAGGTATTTGTTTGATCAGAAAAAGCTTAACATGAGATAGAGACATTGGTTAGAGCTCCTGAAGGACTATGACTGTAGCATCTCCTACCATTTAGGGAAGGCCAATGTGGTGGCTGGTGTCTTGAGCCGGAAGGCGCCCGCCCTCTTAGCCAGTTTACAAGTACAGAGTTAGAGACTCATGGAGGAGTTGGGCAGTTGGCGACCCCTAGAGTTACAGGGGCATTGTAGGGTAGTGACAGTGACACGACAGACAAGACCATAGCTGATAGATCGCATCATCACAGGGTTGATGACAGATCCGTACCTGCAGTCGTTGCGAGACAGAGTGTTGTCAGGGAACCCAGGAGACTTCCCTTTTACAAACGAGGTGCTATGCATGAGGGGATGTTTGTGCACTCCCAGGGACGAGGAGTTATTGAGAGAGCTCCTGACTGAGGCGCACGGGTCCAGGTTCACCATATATCTCAGGAACACGAAGGTGTATCATGATTGAGACGTGACTTTTGGTGGAGAGGGATGAAGCGGGATGTAGGTGAGTTCGTGCAGTAGTGTTTGGTGTGCCAACAGGTGAAGGCTGAGCATCAGAGGCCTGCAGGGCCGTTGCAGCCACTTCCTGTGCCAGAGTGGAAGTGGGAGAGCATCACCATGGACTTGGTGGTGGACTTACCCGTTACCCAGCGAGGTCACGAAGTAGTCTCGGTGATAGTAGACAGATTGACGAAGACGGCACGCTTCTTGCTAATCTAAGTCACCTTGGGACCAGCACAGTCGGCAAAAAGGTATATTCGTAATGTGGTACGTCTGCATGGAGTTCCGCATGAGATTGTATTCGACCGGGATACCCGTTGTACTTTCGAGTTTTGGGCTGACTTTTAGCAGGCCTTAGGGATACGGTTGAGGTTCAGTACAGTGTACCACCCCTAGACGGATGAACAATCAGAGTGCACTATATAGACACTTGAGGATCTTTTACGCACCTGTGTACTAGACTGGAGGGGCTCTTGGGAGGAGCACTTAACCCTGACAGAGTCAGGAGGTGATAGAGTAGATTCACATATGACTTCGCACTGTCAGGAGCAGACAGAAGAGTTATGCCGATCGGAAGAGCAAAGGTGACTTTTAAGACGTTTGGACCTTGAGCCAGATGTTTGATTTGAGTCTGCAGTTCTATTTTTGACCTGTTTAGGATCCGTTTTATGCAAGCAAGATATTTGTTGTTTCCTTGTGAGTTCCTTTGCATGTTAGAAAGCCTTATATACTGTTCTGAACATTCCATTGTGGTATGTTCTTTGGTATAAGACTTCGATCTGTTGCGTGTTCGGGGCTTGTAGAGGCATGTGAGTCACCGTTCGAGCCCCCGGTACTCCCGGATTGTCTGGTAGAGTGGTTTTCCCTGTTTTAATTATAAAACATAAATGCATATGTGAAATTAGATAACTAGAAACCTAGGATGTGGCATGAATCCTAGGACGAGAAGTACTTGCACTGTTTGTATGCATGTTTGAGATTGCAGTCATAAATGAATGAATAGAATTGTAAATAACTGCTTGTTAATAAATACGAGCTGCCTGTGAAATATGAAATGCTTGTGCTAGTTAAACAGTTACCTGTGACATTACTTGTTGTATATGTTAGATTGTGGAAATATGAGCTACTTGTGTATAATATGAGAATGGAAATGTGAATGATGAAACCTGGAATGGAACAACATGGTGAATACGAGCATGAGCCCTATGGGGAATTAGAAGTAGTGCTCATGTGGATAAATGGAATGGATCTAGAAATATGAGTGGGAAGTGTGCTAGCCCTTGAGTACGTGGCACCAAGGAGAGTGACTGTCTCCTGTTTAGCATAGAGCGGAGCTAGCCGCCCTTGGGTTGGGACCCGGGGTTAGGATTAGCCACTTTACACCAACTTCTGTTGGCCCTCACGTACACTGTACTAGGGAGAGCCACTAGTGTAGAGAGAGAGCTAGCCACCCCACGGGGCTTGGGATTCAGCTAGCCACCCTACACCGACTTGTTAGGCCCACTGGGCAAACCGGGGTAGTCAGACGAGGGTGCGTGGACTGTGGAGGGGCGAGACCCCTATTTGGTTCTAAGGGGCTAGACCCCTGTTACTGAGAGAGCTATACCCTATACTGTTCCATGCTGTACTTTGGGCGTACCCGCTAGCAGAAAAGACTGACCGCGTTCCAGTGCGGGGTAGCTACCTATGCGCTTATCACGCGTGCCGTAGTCACCGCTACGTCTGTCCGTGACCTCGGGGTGGTTGACTGGGTGTAGGATCACCACGGGGGACTCTCCCGGCTAGGAGAGCACAAAGTGTGCCTTCTACTCTTCGGAAAAGTCTGCAATCAAGACCGTTCCCACGAGGAACATACGAGATCAAGAAAGAGATCTGAAAGTAAACCAATGGGTGAAAAGAAATGACTTAAAATAAAATAAATGGGAAAGATAAATTTACCTATTAGCCTTTACTGCTTTAGTTAGTCTGGTTATCACTCTATTCACCATTCACTGACTCCATTTACTCATAACCCTTTTCAAGTCCAGGAGTTGAGCAGCCCGAGTCACCAGCTGCAGAGGGTGCTGGGTCCAGTCGAGCCCAGCAGTAGTTCCAGTTTTTGTTGTACTCTCTATTCTACTAGTGAGTTTAGACTGTTGTTACTGTTTCTGTTTCTGTACTTTGTTCTACCTTACTGTTGTGGTGGTGATATGTACTGTTAGTAGCTTTTACTTCTTTTACTGCTTGTACTCTTTTACTGTTAGTTACTTAGTGATAACACCACGCAAGGGGGTAGTAATTAGGTTGAATATGGCCCATCTTTAGAATAAAAGGCACAACATAAAGTAGAATAGGAGCATTGCATGCATCAAGTACCAAGATTGCTTATAAACTGTATTAATGGCCATTTGTGTAAAGCATTTGTCAAAGCAGGCCTCAGATGAGCAATCGGACCGCACGGATGGATTCAGGACGACGAACGGAGTCTAACGGACTCAAGATCGGCCAAATCCGACATCCGGAGCTCCCACAATGGGCCCAAGAAATCCTGACCGTTGATTTGGAGATCAACGGCCTAGAACACGCCACGTCGCCCCGCCCCCACCGCTCGCACGCCCCCAAGCCAGCCAAGGACGCATCTCGGCCGTTGATCTTCGATCGAACGGCCGAGATCCGCGCGCTCGCCCGCGGTCGCCGCGACAAAGCGCGGGCGTGGCGCAACGGTTAGCGCGCACGCCCGCGTCGCGGCGACGCGCGTTCGAATCGCGCGGAGCGGAAATCACTTGCGGGCGAAGGGCGCGGCAAAATTGAGCCGCGCGATCAGAAGCGAGCGGCTAGGATTGCGCCACGCGGCGCGACGACAGCGCCCCACCTCCCACGCGCGTGCGCACGCGCGCCCGAAGCGCGATCCTAGCGCAGGCGCGGGAGGATCTCAGTCGTCCGATCATCAATCGGACGGCTCTCGTTCGACATCCACGGATTGCGCCTGAAGAGAGAGAGGGGCGGGCGGCTGACCGGCGGCAGAAGGCCTTCACCGACGTATCTGGAAGCGGTTTTAGCGACGTTCTGGATGTCGGTAAAGCACATTCTTCTTTTAGGAAGCCCTTAACTCTATTTAAACCCCCTTCCACCACCATTCAAGGATCCTCTCCCACTTGCAACTACTCCACTCCTCTCCTAGCTAGTCTTAGGCACTCTTGTAATCGCCGGAGACGACGAGCCGCCGACGGAGCCTCCTCCACCGCCGTGGCTGCCTCGTCGTTCTCCACTCTCTCTCTCTCTTTTAAGCTTTCATTTACTTTTGTTGAAGCATGTATTTAATATTGTAAACCATGAACTATGAATGCATCTTTAATGAAATTATTTTCCATTTAGTTGCCATTTTAATTTCTGTTTAAAGTGCATGATCAAAACCAAGAGCTTTCTAACCCTAAACTCTCTCTATCTCTCGCTTTTCAAAACCGTCTCTTTCGCAAGCAAAACTCCGCCTTTTTCGTGACAACAAGTGGTAAACAAAATCCGATTTCCACGCCTCCCTGAGATCGACACTCGGACTCACCTCCGTTTACTTCTTTTAAAACCGACGTATCAAGTGCAACTATAACGACACCTCTTAACACACACGCACGAAGGCACGTCAGTTTTTGGCGCCGTTGCTGGGGAGGCAACGGATTTGTTTTATCACCTCCATTCCACCTTCATTCTCATATCGTCTAATGCCCTATTTTCCTTTTTACTTGACGGTTGCAGGAATTCGGTGCAGGGACGGCGAAGCGACGCATTCCACTATGGTAGCAAGGAAGTAGGCACCTCGAGGACCAATAGTGAGTACTCTCTCTCATTGTTTGCTTGCGTGAAAAAGCTAAAAAAAATCATAAAAACTGAAAAAAATTGGCGTGGCGAATGATTGCTTGACCCACATTCTTAACACACCACCCTACAAAAAAATGTACACTCTAATATACTGGACAAATTCTTGGAGTGTTCTTTTCTTTCTCTCTTGAGTGGTGTTTGCGAAGCCACCGTGAGTTGACCTGGGCCGCACCACTCAACCCTAAAAACTAACTCATCTAATAGAAGCTGCACGATCTTTAGGATGAGTACACTAGGGTTTTTAGAGCCTCTACAGAAGAAAAAGGAAATCTACTTTCATCAAATTGTGTGCAGAACTTGACGTGCCCGTTGAAACTTGTCTGAAAGCATTAAGACACGTCAACCCTAAAAAACATTAAAGTAAGGATGAAACATTAAAAGACACCACACCCTAAAAATTCTTGCTTGAAAACCCTGTTTTATAGAAGCACACACCTTGAAAAGTGGAAAATTAAGAGGCACCACCCCAATCAACGCCTCATCACATTACCCTAAGCACAAGCACTATCCTAACCCGTTAAAACTGAGTAGACGTGCCCTAGGCAGGACTGAGTTAAGTCTCAAAAGGTGAGGTTTTGTTCGCTAGGCACTTGGCTTTCATTCCCTTGGTAGAATCTGGTGGCTATGCTGCGGGGCAGTGTCAAACGACTGCGGTTGTGGGGTCTATGGAACCGGAGGCGCAAGCCAAAGGAAGAACCTTCCCTGCAATCCCCTCGTAATCAACCTGGCCAGATTAGCCTTGGGAAGGGGAGTCCAGTGTTTACGGACTTAATCAACCTTTGTGAGATTTCTAGGTCTCCTAAGGAATACACCATAAGGATTAGGCTTGTTTGTTTGATTGAGTGCACAACTCTCTCTCATCTGTTCTTCCCGCATCCCTCCATGGATTTCAATGCCTATCCATCTTACCCAAATTACCCCCAACAGGATTTGTATGCTAACCCAAGTAGACCATACCCACAGCCGACTTGGGCTAACCAACCACCAAGTTGGGGATGCAACCTGGAATATCCCTCTTGGCCCAACTATGACCAAACCGCACCAACCTCTTATTGGAATACACCTAACATAGCCACCCAAGGGTACGATTCAAATTGTGGGGCTCCATATCTCGATTGTCCTCACGATGCCTCCTCATTTAGGTCCGACCCGCTCTACTGTGATAGGACCTACACTTTAGGAGAACACCAAGAACCCTACCCATCTCAGGATAATAACCAAGAAAGGTCATCTGAATTCAACAACCTTGCCTACTTGACCTTTGGATTAGAAGGAGTTCTAGACAAATGGAAATCAGAAAATGCTCAGAAATCTAGGCAAGCCCAGGATCATCAACCTCTGATTTGGTCCCCTGATGAAGAATCTGACTGGGAGGAGGACTTAGAACCTCAACTATTCTGGAGTAGGACCAAACAGAGAATGGTTCCTCTTGAAGAACTGGACCCTGAACATGATAGAATAGAGGACCCACCCAAGAACTTAAACACCAATATGGATTCTGATCCACAACCTCAACCATACTCTCTTAACCTGGATTTCAAGGAAGAAATCCAAAGGACACCAAATGACACCATGTCAATTCTTGATAACCTCCAATTAGAACTACACAGACAGAATCAAGAATTGGTTAAAGGGCAACATGCCATGTTGGAGTTGTTCCAACAATTGGGGGAAGAAGGCCAAAGAAAGCTGTTGCGTACAACGCCATTCATGGAATTCATAAAGCAAGGACCTACCATGATCAATTGGACTACACCTAGTCATCCTGATTTGGTTCAGTCCACCATTGATACCCCTCAGGAGTTGGATAGCTCAGTGGATAAGGACGGTAAGGATTCCTTGGAACACAATTTGGGGAGCATTGAGAACAAACATCAGGAGGAAACTGAGAAGGTGAGGGGAGAGACCTTGGAATCTGAATCTAATCGGCTCAAGACAAGTAATCCGGTGGGAGTAGCAGCCAACGTCGGAGATGGAGAATGGAGTTACAATTTCAAAGAAATTGATTATGAATCGGTTAGAATCCCCATCACAAATTTGGAGGAGGGCCGAGAGAAAGAATATGATCTAGAGGATGAAATTGACCCTACCTCTAATGCAACCCCAAACAGTGAATCTGATACAAAGGAGGTTGAAGAAAATATTCTTGAGATCAAGGTCTTGGAGGGAATGAGCAATGAAACCATAGTTGCGGAAGAGATGGATTCGTCTTTGAAGAGAAGACTCATGCTTGGTTGTAGGGCTCAGTATGAAACTCTGGACTTTGTTACTTGCCCTACCAGAATAAAGATCCCGCAACCCGAATGCACTAGAATTGATACACTTTCGATGGATTACAATTTTATGGGGACACAAGCTGAATATAAGACCTACATCTTTAGTGTTTGGCACGTCATATTTGGGGTGCGTTCGTCCACAACAACTTGTTTGCATGCCCACAAACTAAGAGAGGATCTGACACGGGCATGCATGATATATCTGTTACAGAATTCCCGCCCCTTAGGAACGGGACTCCACCACAACCTTATTCGCATCTGTGGACTTCTGATTTTGGATTTGGTTAATTTTGAACATATCTTCTTGACCCAAGTCATTCCTGTTTGTGCACCGCCCAGCTGGAGGCGTTAAACTCAGCGCTTCCTGGGAGGCAACCCAGCGGATTCAGACTGATCTGGTAGTCTACGTCACTCAGGTACTATCTTTTTAAACCCTTCTGCATCCATGAATCTGCCAATGAGGACATTGTCCAACTTAAGCATGGGGGGGATGGTAAATTGCATAATCCTGAGCTTAATTAATCAGTCTGAATGAATTAAAAAAAAAAAATTTTTGAATTTAGGAAGAAAAACTTAGGTATTAGAAACTTGTCAATAGTGGGAAATAATACAAAAAGAACTTAAACACTTAGACTTTTCAGGCCTTCAGGCTTAATCAGCCCTGGTGTCCGTTAAAATATAGATTTAGCGGTGAGTCCTGGCAACTTTAAGCTATTCTAATCCACCTACTAAATAAGGTGATAAGTATACGACTTATCAACTCATCCTCTAACTCAGGAAAACTTTGAGTCTAAGCATCTGCACACATTTCTGCACAGACTCACTTCTCGGAGATTTTGACAGAAATTGGGTAGCTAATGAACTCTCTAGGGTGGTATGGCTGGCAAGTTGTCGTGGGTAACAGCCCATTGGCAGGTTGTACAGAACCTAGCCACAGGCCATTTCTTTTTCGCTGCCTCTAGGTACATTTGAGATTAGGGAAGCCACCTACGTAAAAAGAAAATAATAATAATAATAATTAAAAAAAAAAAGGAAAAAGAAGAAAAGAAAATAAACCACACTTCACCGCACAAGTATGGCTGGCAAGTGATCGTGGCTAACAGCCCAGTGGTCGGTTGTCCAGAGCCCAGCTCAATAATTGCACAAAAAAAGAAGACCAAAAACACCTAAGGAAGAAGCGGGGAAGTAGTACAAGCCGGGGAGATATACACTGGAAAATCCTTGTGTTGACCCCAAGTAAAATGAACGTAGGGAGAAAGCTACCAATCGAACAAATACACCTTCAGGCAAAAATTTATTTTCTTTTCCGGTCACCTAGAGGCGTAGAAACTCGAAGTCTGTCTCAATTACCATTAAGTAAGTCTATCACAACATTCACACCAAGATGCTTAGCACTTAGGGTTTTGACCGAGTTTTGGGTGGGTTGGGTAGCCGTAAAAAGTTACCAACCCACACTGAATTCTAAAAATTCTAAAAAGACATATATAGATATATACGTATACATAAGTATAGTTATATATACAAAGCAAGGATTCGGGCGATTCGTATTTTGGCAGACACCCGGGCGCTGCTTAGTCTTTGTAGATTAAGATCTTCGTATAGTTCCTCTCATTGACAAGTAACGAAGTGCCTAAGCAATTACTTCTTGAATTCGCCAAAGAAATAAAGGCTAGAATAAACCTTGCTAGGGACTAGCAAGGAGTAAGCATGGGGGTATGATAACACCACGCAAGGGGGGAGTAATTAGGTTGAATATGGCCCATCTTTAGAATAAAAGGCACGACATAAAGTAGAATAGGAGAATTGCATGCATCAAGTACTAAGATTGCTTATAAACTGTATTAATGGCCATTTGTGTAAAGCATTTGTCAAAGCAGGCCTCAGATGAGCAATCGGACCGCACGGATGGATTCAGGACGACGAACGGAGTCTAACGGACTCAAGATTGGCCAAATCCGACATCCGGAGCTCCCACAATGGGCCCAAGAAATCCTGACCGTTGATCTGGAGATCAACGGCCTAGAACGCGCCACGTCGCCCCACCCCCGCCGCTCGCACGCCCCCAAGCCAGCCAAGGACGCATCTCGGCCGTTGATCTTCGATCGAACGGCCGAGATCCGCGTGCTCGCCCGCGGTCGCCGCGACAAAGCGCGGGCGTGGCGCAACGGTTAGCGCGCACGCCCGCGTCGCGGCGACGCGCGTTCGAATCGCGCGGAGTGGAAATCACTTGCGGGCGAAGGGCGCGGCAAAATTGAGCCATGCGATCAGAAGCGAGCGGCTAGGATTGCGCCACGCGGCGCGACGACAACGCCCCACCTCCCACGCGCGCACGCACGTGCGCCCGAAGCGCGATCCTAGCGCAGGCGCGGGAAGATCTCAGCCGTCCGATCATCAATCGGACGGCTCTCGTTCGACATCCACGGATCGCGCCTGAAGAGAGAGAGGGGCGGGCGGCTGACCGGCGGCAGAAGGCCTTCACCGACGTATCTGGAAGCGGTTTTAGCGACGTTCTGGATGTCGGTAAAGCACATTCTTCTTTTAGGAAGCCCTTAACTCTATTTAAACCCCCTTCCACCACCATTCAAGGATCCTCTCCCACTTGCAACTACTCCACTCCTCTCCTAGCTAGTCTTAGGCACTCTTGTAATCGCCGGAGACGACGAGCCGCCGACGGAGCCTCCTCCACCGCCGTGGCTGCCTCGTCGTTCTCCACTCTCTCTCTCTCTTTTAAGCTTTCATTTACTTTTGTTGAAGCATGTATTTAATATTGTAAACCATGAACTATGAATGCATCTTTAATGAAATTATTTTCCATTTAGTTGCCATTTTAATTTCTGTTTAAAGTGCATGATCAAAACCAAGAGCTTTCTAACCCTAAACTCTCTCTATCTCTCGCTTTTCAAAACCGTCTCTTTCGCAAGCAAAACTCCACCTTTTTCGTGACAACAAGTGGTAAACAAAATCCGATTTCCACGTGTAACGGATGTGTGCCCCAGACGTATTTTAAGACGTCTGGGAGGTGGCTCAGACGTCGGACAAGACGTCTGGGATCACAACCAGATGTCTGATAAGACGTCTGGGATAGTTTCAAGACGTCTGGAAATCCGTTATTTTCGACACCCGCGAGTCGCCTGCGCTCCTGAGCGCGCAGACCGCATATTCCCCGTTTTTCTCTCTGCGGCTGCAGGCGGCCTGCCACCTCCTCTCTCCTCTCCGTGCGGCGTTAAAAGGGGCGCGCCTCCCCTCCCGTCTCCACCGTCTCCTTCTTCTTCTCCTTCCTGTGCGCGAGAGCGAGCGGACGCGAGGGCGGCAGCGGCGGCCGCAGTGAGCGCGGAGGTGCGGCGTGCGAGGGCGGAGCTCTGCCGTGAGGACGAGCTCGCCGGAGCGGCTTGGCCGGCCGACGGAGGGCTCAGGGGGCGCGGAGCGACACGAAGAGGGACCTGCTGCGGGCTGAGCAGCAGACGCGCGAGGTTCGACACGAGCGGCGTCGCGAGCGGAGGCCGAGCAGGGCCCTGATTCTGGAAAAATTTCCAGGATCAGACGCCTGGGTTGATAGCCAGACGGCAAGGTCGACGTCTGTAAGATCATACAGACGTCTGAAAGGTGAGTTTTCCGCCTTCTTCTTCCTTCTTGGCGACTGACCGTACTGAGGAGGGGGGGGTTGGCTGTGCACAGGTTCGCTGATTCGCCATCTTTTGCGAATCAGACGTCTGGAAGTTGTACCAGACGGCGGGAGTGACCTCCAGACGTCCGGAGTGACCATCGGACATCTGGGATCTAGGAAAGACGTCCCCGCAGACTTCTGGACGTCTGGGAAACCACGCTGAACAGGTAATTCTCTGATCCACTTTTTAAGACATCTGGAAGGAGTTCCAGACGTCTGATTTTGCACAGTATCATCTTTTTCGACCCGTTTACGGCCCGTTCGGGCTCCGTTTTCCGCGATTCGAGTTGCGTTCTTTTCAGAATTAATTCCTCTACTCGTCTACAGTAGCTATACACTATTTTGAGACACTCCCTGTGTTTGATCTTTGTGATAGGACCTCGTTCAGTTGCAGTCTTGAGAGTCGCGGAGGCACGCGGGATTCCCGATCACGCCCCCATTACTCCCGTTGTACCTGGTAGAGTGGCTTTAAGTATTAATAAAATTTGTTAAAGTATGGAACCATAACTAGAACCTAGGACATTGCATGAATCCTAGGAATGAGAAATATATGGAATGATAGTTCCTAGGTGTTGCATGAATCCTAGGGCCGGAAAACTAGATTGTATGATAGACCCTAGGATATGGCATGAATCCTAGGATGGAAAAACTAGTGGAATGTATAATACTGCAGTCTTGGAAAAAAAATGGAAAGGAATATATGAAGCTGCCTGTAAATTGAATTCACAGCTGCCTGTTATGAATAAAGAAACATGATTGGGATCATGGTTTGTAAGAACGTGAAACTGGAAAGTAAGACATGAGATGTTCTGGAACCCTACGGGGAAGTAGGAGTAGAACTCCTGGAAAGCGAATGGAATAGAATTGGGGAAGTGAGCTGGCCCTTGAGTACGGAGTACCAAGGAGAGCGACTGTCCCCCTGTTTAGTGCAGAGCTGAGCTAGCCACCCCAGGGACCCAGGGGTTAGGACTGGCCACTCTGTACCGACTTGTTGGCCCTCGTGTACGTAGTACCGAGGAGAGCTAGTAGTGTTAGGAGAGTACTAGCTACCCCACGGGCCCCGGGGTTCTGCTAGCCTCCTTCACCGACTTGTTAGGCCCACTAGGGCAAACCAGGGTAGTCAGGCGAGGGTGCGCGGACTGTGGAGGGGCAAGGCCCCGGTTTGGTTACTGTGGAGGGGTTGGACCCCTGTTACTGAGAGGGCTCTGCCCTGGTTCCGTGCTGTGCTTTGGGCGCACCCGTTAACGGAAACGACTGACCGCGTGCCAGTGCGGGCTAGCTACCTGTGCGTTTATCGCGCGTGCCGTAGTCACCGTTACGTCTGTCAGTGACCTTGGGGTGGTTGACTGAGGGTAGGATCACCACGGGGGACTCTCCCGGCCAGGAGAGCACCACGTGCTACTTCTACTTTTGGAAAAGACTGCAATCAAGATCGTTCCCACGAGGACATTCGAGATCAAGTAAAGGATCTGAGAAATAAATGAAATAGTGAGAAAAATTGAAAGATGTGAATAAAGGAAGTAATAGAACATAACAGCTACTGTACACTCTACTGTTGCCTTTAGTTAGTTTGCCACTCTACTCAGCGTTTTGCTGACGTGTTACACTCGTTACCTTTTTCAGGACCAGGTGTTGAGCAGCCAGGGTCGGCGGCTGTAGAGGACGCTGGGCCGAGTAGGGTCCAGTAGAGTTACCACAGCCTTTTGTACCCCTTTTGTTTCTGTTCTAGTGAGTAGTTTTGTTTCCGCTGTACCTTCTTTACCTGCAGTTCTTGTTATATGATAAATGCTGTTTTACTGTTGTGGTGGTACCTACTGTAGTAGTTTCTTTCCTTACTGCTGTACTTTCTTACTGTTAGTTATATTCATGCTGAATGTGGTTTATTTTACTGTCTTTTGGTTACTTCCTCGTTGGACGACTAGGTCTTGGGATTAGTCGAGTCGGTCCGGTTCTCGTGTCTCGTAGGGACTCGGGAACCGGGTCGTTACAAGATGGTATCAGAGCAAGGTCGTCCCGAGAAGTGAATCAACTGACTGAAAAATAACTAATTCACATGTTATAACTAGAGTAGCCATCACAACATACCTCTTGACATGAGCTCTTAGAGGTTTCATTAGGTACCGTATGTTTTGACGCTTTTCATTTTGTTTCGCGTCTCCATTGTAGGAGATGCCGCATCGTGGAGCTAGGAGGGTGGGCCGCAGGCGCGGCCGAAGTCAGGGCCCGGGGGACAGATATGTCGGGCTTGGAATACATACTACCCCTCCTCTTCTCCTGAGTATACCGTCTCGGGACCTCGTCCAACTGATTCGAGAGGTGGTTCAAGAAGAATTTCAGCTTCCACCCACGTCGCCACCCCCTCCCCCTTCCGAGCGTACGACAGGGGAGTTAGTGGTGGAATGAGATTTCCGCCGCCACACCAGGCGTGTTAGGAGAACTCAACGGAGACACGTGGCGTCCGCAGGAGAGCCGTCACGTTGTGCAGGGCCATCAGTGGCCTTTGGGGGCCCTCGACAGGGGCCAGTCGCCAGCACCGGACCCCCGCCTAGCCGACAGCAGGGACTCACTGAGGGCGGGAGTCGGGTTCCCCTCTGCTACCAGTGTGGCCAGCCGGGCCACGTCAGGGGGGACTGCCCATCTAGGGCAGGAGGTCAGTAGATACTTCCCGCGCAGAGCACTGGAGGGCGCGCAGGAGGCCGCGATTCCCAGGCGCGAGGAGGAGGATAGCAGTCGCGAGGAGGGTACCGGCCAGCACCTACCCGTCCGACGCAGAGTGTGGCTGCTTCGTCCGCACCTAGGGCTGAGGGGCGTATCAATGCCCTAACACACAGGGACGCCAGAGCATCGGGATCCGTGGTAGCAGGTATGGTTTCAGTTTCTGGCAGACTCGTTTACACGCTTTTCGATTCCGGCGCTACGCACTCGTTTGTCGCAGCCAGTTTCGCAGTTAGTTTGGACCAGGATTATACACTGTTAGAGAATCCGTTCGTAATCAGAGGTCCGAGTGGTCAGCTGTTTGTAGCTGAGGAGGTGTACACGGGTTGCGAGGTCAGCATCGGGGGACATAGCCTGCCAGCTGACCTGATTATGATACAGATGGAGGACTTTGGAGTGATTCTGGGGATGGATTGGCTGTCCGCTTACCACGCCTTGGTAGACTGTTTTGAGAGGAAGATTGTCTTCTCCATTCCGGAGTTGCCTTCTTTCGAGTTTCACGGGCAGCCAGTGGACGGAGGTTTCAGGTGCATTTCGGCACTTCGGGCGGCGAGACTTTTGAGCTAGGGGTGTGAGGGCTTCCTAGCTTGTGTGGTGGCAGAGCACAGCCCCGTGGCAGACTTCCAGAGCATCCCGGTGGTCAGAGAGTACCCCGACGTGTTTCCAGACGAGTTACCAGGACTACCGCCCGAGCGTGAGATCGAGTTTGAGATCTCACTAGTACCAGGGACCAGCCCCATCTCCACCGCGCCATACAGGATGGCACCGCTTGAGCTGCGAGCGCTCAAGTCTCAGTTGCAGGACCTTTTGGAGAAAGGTTTCGTGAGGCCCAGTGCGTCTCCCTGGGGAGCCCCGGTACTGTTTGTAAAGAGAAGGATGGGACCCTACGCCTTTGTGTGGACTACCGACAGCTGAATAGGGTCACCATCAAGAACAGATATCCGCTGCCGAGGATCGACGATTTGTTTGACCAGTTGCGGGGTGTCACGGTGTTTTCCAAGGTCGACTTGAGGTCTGGATACCACCAGTTGAGGATCAGGGAGACCGACGTCTCCAAGACAGCTTTCCGCACCCGCTACGGACACTACGAGTTTTTGGTCATGCCGTTTGGGCTGACCAATGCCCCCGCTGCTTTCATGGACCTGATGAACCGGGTGTTTAGACCGTACTTGGACCAGTTTGTGGTGGTTTTCATAGATGATGTACTCATCTATTCTAGAAATCGGACGCAGCACGGACAGCACTTGCGGATGGTTCTGGACACTCTGAGACGACGCAGGCTGTACGCCAAATACAGCAAGTGCGAGTTCTGGTTGAGGGAGGTGACCTTTTTGGGTCATGTGATCTCTGGAGACGGCCTGGCGGTGGATCCCGCCAAGGTCGAGGCAGTGCTCAGGTGGGAGAGATCGCGTTCAGTCACTGAGATTCGCAGTTTCCTGGGACTGGCAGGTTACTACAGACGGTTCATCAGAGGATTTTCACAGATTGCGCGTCCTATGACACAGTTGACCCGGAAGGATGTGCCTTTCGCTTGGACAGACGCCTGTGAGGCGTGTTTTCTAGAGCTGAAGGAGAGGTTGACCTCGGCTCCCGTGCTCACCATCCCTGACAGTAGTGGCGGGTTCGTTGTGTACACGGACGCTTCCTTGCTGGGGTTAGGAGGTGTGCTCATGCAGAGGGGTCATGTTGTCGCTTACACTTCGCGGCAACTGAAGCCCCATGAGCATACCTACCCTACCCACGACCTAGAGTTGGCAGCTGTTGTCTTCGCGCTGAAGACCTGGAGGCACTACTTGTACGGTGAGACCTTCAAGATTTTTACAGATCACAAGAGCCTCAGATATCTTTTTGACCAGAAGGAGCTCAACATGAGACAGAGACGTTGGTTGGAGCTCCTGAAGGACTACGACTGCAGCATCTCCTACCACCCGGGAAAGGCCAATGTGGTGGCTGACGCCTTGAGCCGTAAGGCGCCCGCACGCTTGGCCAGTCTACAGTTACAGAGTTGGAGCCTTTTGGAGGAGGTGGGCAGTTGGCGACCTCTAGAGTTACGAGGGTACTGTGGGGCAGTGACGGTGACACGGCAGACCAGGCCAGAGTTGATAGACCGCATCATCACGGGACAGATGGCCGATCCGTACTTGCAGTCTTTGCGCGACAGAGTACTATCAGGGGACCCAGGGGACTTCTCTTTCACAGACCAGGTGTTACGCTTGAGGGGACGGTTGTGCGTCCCCAGAGACGAGGAGCTGTTGAGAGAGCTCCTGACTGAGGCACACGGTTCCAGATTCACCATACATCCCGGAAACACGAAAATGTACCATGACTTGAGACGCGAGTTCTGGTGGAGAGGGATGAAGCGGGATGTGGGTGAGTTCGTGCAGCAGTGCTTAGTGTGCCAGCAGGTGAAAGCCGAGCATCAGAGGCCTGCAGGACCGCTTCAGCCGCTTCCAGTGCCAGAGTGGAAGTGGGAGAGCATCACCATGGACTTGGTGGTGGGCTTACCTGTTACCCAGCGAGGACACGACGCAGTCTGGGTAATAGTGGATAGATTGACGAAGACGGCACGATTCTTGCCGATCCGAGTCACTTTGGGACCAGCACAGTTGGCAGAGAGGTATATCCGTGATGTGGTGCGACTACATGGAGTTCCGCGGGAGATCGTATCCGACCGGGATACCTGCTTTACGTCCCAGTTTTGGGCTGAGTTTCAGCAGGCTTTGGGGACGAGGTTGAGGTTTAGCACGGCTTACCACCCCCAGACGGACGGACAGTCGGAACGCACGATATAGACACTTGAGGACCTTTTGCGTGCCTGTGTACTAGACTGGAGGGGCTCTTGGGAGGAGCACCTGCCCCTGGCGGAGTTTGCATACAACAACAGTTATCACTCGAGCATCGGCATGGCTCCCTACGAGGCTCTGTACGGACGGAAATGCACGGCACCCTTGAGTTGGGTTGAGGTGGGGACAAAGTGGGAGGTTGGCCCCAGGTTGATCCGGCAGAGTCAGGAGGTAGTTGAGCAGATCCACAGACGACTCCGCACTGTCAGGAGCAGACAGAAGAGCTACGCAGATCGCAGACGCAGAGAGGTGCAGTTCGAGGTTGGGGACCACGTCTTCCTTCGTGTTTCGCCCATGAAGGGCTTACAGTGGTTTGGGGTGAGAGGGAAGCTCGCGCCGAGGTTCGTGGGGCCCTTTGAGGTCCTGGAGCGGGTTGGACCCGTTGCTTACAGACTTGCCCTTCCCCCGCAGCTTTCTGGTGTGCACGACGTGTTCCACGTGTCCAACCTCAGGAAGTACGTAGCCGATCCCAGCCACGTACTGAGTCACGAGAGCGTCGAGGTGAGCGACGACCTGACCTACCCCGAGCGGCCAGTGCAGATCCTAGACCGAGCCATCCGCAGGTTGAGACGAAAGCAAGTACCCCTGGTAAAGGTTTTGTGGAGGAGCCAGCGGTACGAGGGGGCTACCTGGGAGCCTGAGGCGGCAATGAGGGAGCGGTACCCGGAGCTTTTCGCGGGTACGTCTTTTCGGACCGGCTTCGGTCCTCTTTGAGTTTGTTATGGTTATTTGGACATCTTTTTCCCGCACCCTAGTTGGCGCAAGATTCGGGGACGAAACTTCCTTTGAGTTTGCTATATTGTAACGGATGTGTGCCCCAGACGTCTTTTAAGACGTCTGGGAGGTGGCTCAGACGTCGGACAAGACGTCTGGGATCACAACCAGACGTCTGATAAGACGTCTGGGATAGTTTCAAGACGTCTGGAAATCCGTTATTTTCGACACCCGCGAGTCGCCTGCGCGCCTGAGCGCGTAGACCGCATATTCCCCCTTTTTCTCTCTGCGGCTGCAGGCGGCCTGCCACCTCCTCTCTCCTCTCCGCGCGGCGTTAAAAGGGGCGCGCCTCCCCTCCCGTCTCCACCGTCTCCTTCTTCTTCTCCTTCCTGTGCGCGAGAGCGAGCGGACGCGAGGGCGGCAGCGGCGGCCGCAGTGAGCGCGGAGGTGCGGCGTGCGAGGGCGGAGCTCTGCCGTGAGGGCGAGCTCGACGGAGCGGCTTGGCCGGCCGACGGAGGGCTCAGGGGGCGCGGAGCGACGCGAAGAGGGACCTGCTGCGGGCTGAGCAGCAGACGCGTGAGGTTCGACACTGGCGGCGTCGCGAGCGGAGGCCGAGCAGGGCCCTGATTCTGGAAAAATTTCCAGGATCAGACGTCTGGGTTGATAGCCAGACGGCAAGGTCGACATCTGTAAGATCATACAGACGTCTGAAAGGTGAGTTTTCCGCCTTCTTCTTCCTTCTTGGCGACTGACCGTACTGAGGAGGGGGGGGTTGGCTGTGCGCAGGTTCGCTGATTCGCCATCTTTTGCGAATCAGACGTCTGGAAGTTGTACCAGACGGCGGGAGTGACCTCCAGACGTCCGGAGTGACCATCGGACATCTGGGATCTAGGAAAGACGTCCCCGCAGACTTCTGGACGTCTGGGAAACCACGCTGAACAGGTAATTCTCTGATCCACTTTTTAAGACATCTGGAAGGAGTTCCAGACGTCTGATTTTGCACAGTATCATCTTTTTCGACCCGTTTACGGCCCGTTCGGGCTCCGTTTTCCGCGATTCGAGTTGCGTTCTTTTCAGAATTAATTCCTCTACTCGTCTACAGTAGCTATACACTGTTTTGAGACACTCCCTGTGTTTGATCTTTGTGATAGGACCTCGTTCAGTTGCAGTCTTGAGAGTCGCGGAGGCACGCGGGATTCCCGATCACGCCCCCATTACTCCCGTTGTACCTGGTAGAGTGGCTTTAAGTATTAATAAAATTTGTTAAAGTATGGAACCATAACTAGAACCTAGGACATTGCATGAATCCTAGGAATGAGAAATATATGGAATGATAGTTCCTAGGTGTTGCATGAATCCTAGGGCCGGAAAACTAGATTGTATGATAGACCCTAGGATATGGCATGAATCCTAGGATGGAAAAACTAGTGGAATGTATAATACTGCAGTCTTGGAAAAAAAATGGAAAGGAATATATGAAGCTGCCTGTAAATTGAATTCACAGCTGCCTGTTATGAATAAAGAAACATGATTGGGATCATGGTTTGTAAGAACGTGAAACTGGAAAGTAAGACATGAGATGTTCTGGAACCCTACGGGGAAGTAGGAGTAGAACTCCTGGAAAGCGAATGGAATAGAATTGGGGAAGTGAGCTGGCCCTTGAGTACGGAGTACCAAGGAGAGCGACTGTCCCCCTGTTTAGTGCAGAGCTGAGCTAGCCACCCCAGGGACCCGGGGGTTAGGACTGGCCACTCTGTACCGACTTTTTGGCCCTCGTGTACGTAGTACCGAGGAGAGCTAGTAGTGTTAGGAGAGTACTAGCTACCCCACGGGCCCCGGGGTTCTGCTAGCCTCCTTCACCGACTTGTTAGGCCCACTAGGGCAAACCAGGGTAGTCAGGCGAGGGTGCGCGGACTGTGGAGGGGCAAGGCCCCGGTTTGGTTACTGTGGAGGGGTTGGACCCCTGTTACTGAGAGGGCTCTGCCCTGGTTCCGTGCTGTGCTTTGGGCGCACCCGTTAACGGAAACGACTGACCGCGTGCCAGTGCGGGCTAGCTACCTGTGCGTTTATCGCGCGTGCCGTAGTCACCGTTACGTCTGTCAGTGACCTTGGGGTGGTTGACTGAGGGTAGGATCACCACGGGGGACTCTCCCGGCCAGGAGAGCACCACGTGCTACTTCTACTTTTGGAAAAGACTGCAATCAAGATCGTTCCCACGAGGACATTCGAGATCAAGTAAAGGATCTGAGAAATAAATGAAATAGTGAGAAAAATTGAAAGATGTGAATAAAGGAAGTAATAGAACATAACAGCTACTGTACACTCTACTGTTGCCTTTAGTTAGTTTGCCACTCTACTCAGCGTTTTGCTGACGTGTTACACTCGTTACCTTTTTCAGGACCAGGTGTTGAGCAGCCAGGGTCGGCGGCTGTAGAGGACGCTGGGCCGAGTAGGGTCCAGTAGAGTTACCACAGCCTTTTGTACCCCTTTTGTTTCTGTTCTAGTGAGTAGTTTTGTTTCCGCTGTACCTTCTTTACCTGCAGTTCTTGTTATATGATAAATGCTGTTTTACTGTTGTGGTGGTACCTACTGTAGTAGTTTCTTTCCTTACTGCTGTACTTTCTTACTGTTAGTTATATTCATGCTGAATGTGGTTTATTTTACTGTCTTTTGGTTACTTCCTCGTTGGACGACTAGGTCTTGGGATTAGTCGAGTCGGTCCGGTTCTCGTGTCTCGTAGGGACTCGGGAACCGGGTCGTTACACCACGCCTCCCTGAGATCGACACTCGGACTCACCTCCGTTTACTTCTTTTAAAACCGACGTATCAAGTGCAACTATAACGACACCTCTTAACACACACGCACGAAGGCACGTCACTTAGCATAGTGAATGTGGTTTACTTTCCTTCTTTTTGGTTATTTCTTGTTGGACGACTGGGTCTTGGGAATAGTCGAGTCGAGCCGATCTCGAGTCCTGTAGGGATGCGGGAACCGGGTCGTAACACGTATCATCCTAGAGATGTTCTGCGAAGCATCAGGTATGCGGATAAACTACTCCAAGTCCTCTTTCGTTCATTCAACATGGAGGCTGGGGAGGCTAGGAGGTGCTCGAAAGCACTAGGGACAGGAGATGGGACCCTTCCAATTCGGTATTTGGGGTTGCCCTTGATAGATAGGAGGATTTCGACACAGGACTGGACACCGATGATGGAGAGGATTGAGGGTCGGCTCTTGGGTTGGGCGTCTAAGATGTTATCTAGAGGAGGGCGGCTGGTCCTTCTCAAGGCAGTCCTCTCTACGATACCGGTTTACTTTTCCTCTATGATCAAAATGCCTCAGAAAGTGGAGGACAGGATTACTAGCTGCTTGAGAAATTTCTTCTGGACTAACTATGGGGTGGGGGGGAAGGGGCAAGATTGGTGGCTTGGATCAAGGTTTGTCTGTCTTTTAAGGAGGGGGGGTTGGCAGTTATGGAAGTGGGGAGGATGAATGATAGCCTTCTGACGAAATGGATCGACAGGTTGCTGGGGGGGAGGTCTCTTTGGTAGGAAGGATCCTGTACTCTTGCTATGGCAGACCGATGAATTGGGAGCTCCTTACCTTGCCTCTGAGAGGAGCGTCACACTTCTTGAGGAGTTTGTCTCCGGTATCACCGAAGGTCCAATCTTTCTTCACCCTAGTGCTAGGCTCGAGCGAGGATTTTAGATTCTGGACGGATGACTGGACGGGTGCTGGGGCGCTGGTAGAGCGATTCCCTAGGCTTGCAGCGCTGGCAGCTGATAGAGGGGTTTCGGTGGCAGATGTCTATAACGGTGCATGGTGCTCGTCTTTTGTGGGCAACCTGTCAGATCAAAGATATGGAGAGATGCAGGTGCTCTTGCAGGATCTCCAGGGTTGGCAGCTAGGAGACAGAGTGGACTGATTCAAGTGGGAGGAGGGAGATTTCTTGGTGCAGGAGGCATATAGGAGACTCAGCGTCCCAGCCATGACGGGGAACATCGATTTAGTCTAAGACTGCAGGCAACTTTGGGAGGCCTCCTGCCCTTTGAAGGTCAAAATCTTCGCTTGGCTCCTCAGCAGAGGACGACTGGTGACCAGGACATGGAGAGCCCGCTGGATGCTAAGCGCGGACGAGGATACTGATCATCTTTTCTTCACCTGCCCAATGAAGAAATGGACGTGGGAGCAGATGGGTGACCGGTGGTGAGCAATTGACTCCCAGGTGGATTTCTGGCAGTCGTTCAGGTGTGGCGGGGTCAACGGAGAGCATCAAGTGTTCCGGTCGAGGAGAGAACGGGCTAGACCATTGGCGATTCTCTAGGTGCTCTGGCTGGGGAGGAATGCAGTGATGTTTAGGGGACAACACCCCTATGTAGATAATTTTGTAGGGGTTGCAAAATCTTTGGTGTTGAGTTGGAGTGTTGCTCTTTGATGTAAATTCTAACATTTTTTTTAATGATTCTCTGGGTGGGATCTAAAGGATCAACACCCTTTTTTCCTTTCAAAAAAAAGTTCTTTTGATTTGAGTTTGCCATTGTCCTATGAAAAATTAACTTGTGTAGTGCACACACTAGTTTGTTGTATGACTTGGACTATTGCCTTGTCATATTGGGTCACATATCCATGAGCACATACAATTGCATCCTAGTTGAAATGCAAGTGTTAGAAACTTGGATTATTGAGGTATAATTAGGTCCTATGATGGTTAGCTCTAATTAGGAAAGAGTAAGCCCTCCAAGACCACAAACCCTAATATAGGAAAAAGGGAAGACTTAAATATGGATGCATAAGGCTAAGTCACAAGGATACCTGTGTGGTCTATTGCATGTTTTGAACTAAGTTTTAAAAGTCCTAGCAAATGTATAAGGATCCTAATTGGATAAGCAAGACTCTGGAATGGTGGGGTGAAGGTCCTATCAGGAACTCTAGTGATTGTAAGGGTATGGTATGGGTCCTACGCCTTATACCATGAGATGCACATTTGTACCTTGTGTAGGTATTGATTGGGGAAGAGGGTCAGATCAAGCAATAAAAAAATTCCAAATAGCTTCATGCCTGAATGTGAGAAATGATTACACATGGACATTTGTATGGAGACAACCATCATTCAATAGTTTGTAGCTTGAGTTGAAATAATGTGTAGGGAATCACAAAGTGCGAGGAGGGGAAAAAGACTATTGAATGTGTCGAGTAGGAGTTTCTCCTTGAAGATAGGTAAGGAGAAACGACACTTGTTAGCATCATTGAGGTTGTATTTTGTTTCGGTAAATAAATGGATAAGATGCCTCATCCCATGTTTTTATATGTGTCTTTAACAATCGGCAGTGTAGCTTGTGAATGTTTGGAACTGTAGATTAAATTTCTGAAAACTACAACTTGCAGTCATGGTGTTATTTGATTTTTCTTAAGGCCCCATTTTATTGTATAAAACTTGTTTTGGAAAGCTTAACAATTCATTTTGATATTTCTATCATAGCTACAGTTCTTTTGGATGGTGTAATCTTCAATTGTTGGCTTATTTCATCAGGATATCTGAACATACTTCTCATAATTGTGAACATTCATTTCTATCCGTATTTGAAGTTTCCATTTGGATACTCATGTGGAATCATTCTTACCCACCAAATTTGAGTTGGTTTCACTTCAATGAATAGCTAGATTTTTTTAGAAAAGAATACGTTAGGTAAGATGGCATTGTTTCTCATTGTTTTTCTTGTGTTTTTACTATTTTTCAATGCGGTGTGTACCCACTTGTGTTTACCGTTGTTTTTTGCCATTGTGGTGTGATGGTGGAGAGTAACCACCTATATAATTTATGGTATGTATGTATAAATGCAGGTTGTAAGTATCAATTTTAGAAAAATATCCGATGAACAGGGGAAAGTTTGTCAGATTTTCGGCAGAATTTGACCCTATAATTTATTTAAAATTCAATTATCTTATGATGTACCCAATTGACAGGATTTCGAACTCTAACTCGAGCCACCCGGTAGCGAGGACCTTCGCATGGTATTGGGGTATAGTGTTTAAGGTGCCTAGTACAGGTATTAATTTTCAGTACTGGCACGTTATGGCCTAGTGGGGGCAATGGGTGCCCAGCACCAATACCTAGGACTAGGACCGGTGCTGGTGTACTCATTCCACCTTGCTTGAACACTAAAAAGAGGATTAAAAGTTGATGGAATCTGGCTAAGCAAAGGATTTAATCCAAATTGTTGAATTGTATAGACTCAGTCAAAGTCTAATAAATGAATGCTTGGATCTTAAGCTCTTGGATGAGACCCCTAATGATCTACTAGGTCTCTACGGCTTCGTTCCGAACACGGAGCCTAATGAAATTAAATAACAGTAGGTCAACTAGGTGAGCTCGTAAAGCTACACCCTTGGACTTGGTGAACCATGAGTTCATTGCTTGGGTAGAGAACCCGAGCTATTGCGATAGCTGGAAGCTACCAAGGAATCTACCTCGAAACTTGGCAGATTCTCGAGTTTGCTGACAGGCCCTGGGTTTTCATCAGTGTTTAGTACTTGAATGTACCTGAATTTGACTTGATGAGAAGGTACTCGTGGCTCTAGGTTCTGTCGGCACCCACATGCACAGGGTATGTGATACTTGTAGCTAGAGGCTCACTAGGCACTCATGAGTACGGAAGTGCCAGGGTACTGTGATGGATTGGTTGAGACATCGTCTGCCAGTGGATTGAGAGGGCACACCCGCAGACTACGCTCTAAGGGGAGTCACCCTTAGCGAGAGCATTGGTGTAGCTCAACAGTTCTAGCCAATATTGCGATGATAATCTGATTTTATTTGTGTCTAGTCCTTGTTGGACACGAACCAAGCTTGCGCTTCATGGTTGCAAGGTATAGGCCTGGGTAGCTCTCAAGAGGCCAAACTCTTCTAGCTGAAGTTAGCAACGTACTGATACGTCGAGAATAGTCACGCCTTTCTTGAGGATCAACAGGCTTGCTACCCTCTCCCCTTGCCAGTGCAAGACTATCAAGCTGAAATCCAAAGGAAATGACTCATCTCAATCTCCTTTGGTCGAGAGGGATGATTCCCAAAATCTGATCTTTGAGGCGAGTGAGAGAATCAATTTCATATTACTAAATAACAGGAAGGAAGGGCAACTGGATTGATTGGTTTTGGACCACAATGATTGGTCAGGTCAAACTGGGATTTGGGAGTCGAAACTTGGGGTGTTAAGTTGGGATCTAGCTAGTTAGTGAAACTATACACTACCATGTATTTTTTATTGTAATGTTGTTCTATCTTCTCTATTGGGCTAATTAGCTCATCCCTACTTTGTGACCTAATTTCAGGTATTTGCCATCGTGTGTCGTTGACATTCGGGAATTATCATTGCGTGGTTATTTGCCGAGATTTCTGGCAGGTAATCTTTTATGCTTTGTTTCCATTGTAACTTATAGTTAAGTGCATGTTTAATTTCTCTTATTCTTTATTAATTTTGTGTCATCCTTCCCGTGCTTCTATTTTATGTATTAAATGGAATTCTTTTATATCTTGACTTAGTTAGGTACAACTTAAATTAAATAAACTATCACATCTTTTGTTTCTATTCCTTGGAACTCCGACCCTCATTTAGGGGCCTGTGTTTTGAGGTGTGACAAAACACCATTTAATTCATTACTTCATATTCCCCCCATACACGTTGATGTAGGACTTTTGCATAAGATAATTGCTTCCTAAAGGGAGTACCAAATTTAAATTTGGAAAAAAAGAGCTTGAATTTAGTATTGAACATGTTAGAATTATATTAAAACTTCTATTTGGAATTGACGTTAAAATTAGAGAAAGAGTTGAACAAGGAAGTTTTACACAAAAATAACTTTTTATAGAAGGCATGCCAAACTTGAACAGAAAGGCATTATTGAAATTGTTGGAAGAATTCTATCATAAGGAGGATCCTAATTCAGTTGATAACTTTTGTTGAGCTTTAATATTGTTTTTGTTTGCTACTTTTATTTTTCCGAACTCTTCTAATTCATGCCCACGACATGTGACGAAGTATCTAGATGACCTAAAAGCATTACATGCATTCAACTAGGTTGGACCAGTTCACTTTTGTATTATGTATAATATATAAAGGATTGCAATAGAGTTGTTACATCAAAATGCCGAATGACAATTGATCAGACCATCAAAGTGCACTCGTGAATGCACATTATGTCTCATTGTGAAAATCAAAAAGTAAATTAATTTTTTATTTTATTTGTTCAACATTCATTGTTACTGATTCATTGTTTTCTTGCTATGTTATGGACATATGAGCACATTAAATTATTTAATCTAAAGCATCCAAATATATCACCAAGGTTACAAGGTGGTCAAGTAAAATGCCACGATTTAAGGATCCTTGGACTAAATTATAGATGAAAGATGTTGAAAGTATTATTCTATCATATTCAATGAAAGCATTCCTTCAAGGGCCTTTACTTGATGTAATTCATTTTCCAAATCCATTCAGGAAAGTGTCGTAGAATCAGAAATTAAATACAAAACACTACAGGAAAGTTTCAAACAAGTTCAGAAAATGACAAAGACATCGTGCAGGACATCTCTGCAAAGTTGACAGATATAATTAAAAAATTCAAAGATAGGTTTACCGCATTGGAAAATAAGATACAAATTTTACAAGAAGAAAATGCAAATCTTCAACTACAGTTATCAAAACTAAAGTCCATCGAAGAAAATGTGGTTCTAAATGCAGAACACCTAAAAGAGTAATCTCTTGCATTGGTTAACTTGGATGAAAGAAAGTTGGAAGATATGATTAGATCTAAAAGTCTGGATATTGATATAAATGTTGATCAATGTAAGAGTAAAAATGCAAAGCCTCATGAGAAAGGGAAGAACAAAAGCCCTTCATTACATCCACAGTTTAGAAGGGATTAAGAAGTAAAAAGAGACCTGATTATAAAGTTTTACATGGTAGAAAATGTAGGTCACAACGATATTCTAATATGATCAAACCTGCTAAAAAATTAGATATTGTACCAGTTTAGCTTATAACATATCACTATACAAATACACACATAACTATAGCATTTGGTAAATAACTTAAGTAAAATGGATATTATTTTACATTTTGGTGTGTTATTTTTAATTACACATATTATTTAATATTTTGCAACAATTTAACAAAAGTATATATTATTTGAACTTACACCATATTTGTAAAGTCCCATTCTGTTTAAGCCTTTTAAGACGTCTGGACTGTCAGTCAGACGTCTGGACCCCTTCCCAAACGTCTGGAAATTGAAAAATTTGTACACGAAGTTGCTCCTACGTGCAGCCAGCACGCAAGCTGCTTTTTTTCTCTCTCCTCTTCTCTTTCTCCCCTCACTGAACCCTAATCCCTTGTCTATATAAGAGCCCTCTCCCCCTTCCTCTCCTCTTCTCTCCACCACCACTACCTTCCTTCCTCTCCACTGCTGTGAGAGAGACGAGCGAGAGAGAGGGAGCAAGAGAGAGGCGGAGGAGCGGCGTGAAGAGGAGGTTGAGCTCGCGAGCTCAGAGAGGCTCACCGGAGTGTGCACGGCTGCTACGGTGCATGCGGGAGGAGGAGAGTGTCGGGGAGCCGTCCCCGACTTCCTACAGCAGTCGGAGCTGCAGACAAGAAGGAGGAGCCGCGGCTAAGTGCAGCAAGACGAGCGGGAGCTCGTTTTGATACTGGAATTTTTCCAGTATCAGACGTCTAGAGTGCCTTTCAGACAACGGGCTAGACGTCTGGTAACGACACCGGACGTCTGAAAGTAGGTATTCGCATAGGTACGTCCTTCCCGCAGCTGCAGCCATGCAGGTCGTACCACAGAGACGATTTGTTGGGCTAAAAGGGGATCTGCTGCTCTGTTGTGCGTAGGAGCAGCTTTGGGAAGGCGCGTGGCACACCCTTCCACGCGTTTCGGACGTCTGGACAGCTTACCAGACGACCGGAGGCATTCCTAGACGACTAGAGGATAGGTCGGACGTCTGGAGCTGAGTCCAGGTGGTCAAGTAGGAGTCCTGGACGTTTGAGGTCAACGCAGGGACTTGAGGTGAGACTCTGGTGACTTTTAAGATGTCTGGACTTTGTTCCAGACGTCTGATTTGGTTCTACAGTTTTGTTTTTGACCCGTTTAGGGTTCGATCGGGGTCCGTTTTTCGCAAACGAAATATTTGTGGTTTCCCTGTGAGTTCCTCTACATGTTAGAAATCTTTATATACTATTCTAAACATTCTATTGTAATATGTTCCTTGGCATAGGACTTCGACCTATTGCGTGTCTGGGGCTTGTAGAGGCACGTGAGTCTGCCGTTCGAGCCCCTAGTAGTCCTAGATTGCCTGGTAGAGTGGTTTTCCCCTGTTCTACTTATAAAATATGAATGCAGTTATGAAATTTAGATAACTAAAATCCTAGGATGTGACATGAATCCTAGGATGAGAAATAGTTGTACTATTTGTATGCATGTTTGAGATTATAGTCATAAATGAATGAACTGAATTGTAAACAACTGCCTGTTAATAAACACAAGCTCCCTGTAGAATATGAAATGCCTGAGATAACTAAACAGTTACCTGTGATATCACTTGTTATATATGTTAATTTGTGGAAATACGAGCTGCATGTGTATAATACGAGAATGGAAATTGTGAATGATGAAACCTGGTATGGAATAATTGTTGGTGCTAGAGCACCACGATCATTTGTTTTGATGATAACAAAACACGTGTTGTTTAACATTTGCAATTTGAGTCCTAGATTTCAGGTCAATTGCAAATGGGGACGTGTTTAGACGGAGTTCGAGCTCGCATCCAGGACGGATTGGAGGAGCTTGACGGAAAACAGAGGAGGTTCGCGTGGAGCGAAAGATTGAAGATGGAAGGAAATGAAGAATATGATAGATTTCCTTCTTTTGTACTTGTTGTATTTTTCGTTTCTTTTGTTGCTCTTTATTTCCTTAGATATTTCATGTTAAAGAGCCTCAAAGAACCCTAACAGTAGTCCTAGGAACACCGGCATAACCCTAGGATACTTAGGTTTTCTGTAGAATACTTAGAAAACCAATATAGGGTTCAAACAGACTTTCCAGACGTCCTAATTCCCAAATCAGGCGTCCTGATAATGTATTTTAAGACGTCTGACTGTTGTTTCAGACGTCTGATAACTGTTAGGCTGGACATAGTTAGTTCTGTCTGATGAAATTAGACGTCCCAGACCTTAGGACCAAGACGTCTTAGGAGACCGTCTGATGACTTTGCCAGACGTCCAATTAGTGGACCGTTGGCTGGCTTCGCAAACACTCCAGATATGACCGTTAGAGCCTTATCAGACGTCCTTAGGCCTTTCCAAACGTCTGATAAATGACCGTTTTACCTCGGCTGACCCAAAATCTCTTCTCAGAGATTTTCTAGCCGTTGCAACGTTTGGAAATCAATTCCCACAGTAAAAGTAGGTTTCCAGACATCCAGACTTAGTGCCAGACGTCCTGTATGTCGTCTGATGGACTTGCGTTAAAACCCTGTTTAGATCTGATCCAAGTCAGGGAGAGACTCGCCCAAAATCAGACGTCTGACCTTTGAATCAGACGTCTTATAGTGAACTTCCAGATGTCTGATGTTAGAATTAGATGTCTGATAAGCCTGTCAGAATAATGATTGTTCCTGATTTCGGGCTGATTCACTTGGGCTTTGTTCCCAACGGCTATAGAACCTTTCTTAAGCCTTCCAAAGCCTTCCTAAGGCCTCTATAAATAGAGGGGAGCCTTTACACACAAGATACACAACAAGAGAGACCAACACACACAAGAAACACTTTGCAATACACTAAGATCAAGTATTTCCACTCTCTTGTGTCTAAGAAGCTCTTGCTCTCTAAGCTCAAGTTCTACATCTTGAGAGCATCATTCACTTCGCGCACCCGCTCTCCCGCCGTTATCTACGAGAGCGAAGTTGCACCGTCGCGTGGCTCACGCACCGCGTCATCGTCGACGCACTCCTTGCAAAGGGGAGTTTCCTAAATCCTATAGAAGCTTAGGTTTATTACTTTGTTGGCTCTATAGGTTTGTTGTTTATTTTACCTTTGTCTTTTGGTTGGGTATTCGCTTTGCGAATTCCCGTCTCCTTCGTGGGACAAAATCCTTCTCGTGGAGAGAAGGGGTTGAGGAACGCTACCCTCGTACTTGTAGCGTGGTTGTACTGAGGTTGAATCACCCTCGTTTTAAAGTGATTCGTTTAGTGGATTTGATCGACTAGGTTGATCGGAAAATCCTAACTCGAGAGGGTTAGGTGGTAGTTTTCATCCGGTTTGGGTTTCCACCTAAAATTACTTGTGTACTTGTGCGATTGATTTTTGTGAGATTGCTTTATATTTCATTTGTGCATTTTTTACGTCACACTGATCTCACCCCTCCAAGTAGGGAAATCACAATAATATGGTGAATATGAGCATGAACCCTATGGGGAATTAGGAGTAGAACTCCTGTGGATGAATGGAAAGATCTGGAAATGTGAGTGGGAAGTGTACTGGCCCTTGAGTACGTGGTACCAAGGAGAGCGACTGTCCCCTTTTTAGTGTAGAGCGAAGCTAGCCGCCCTTGGGTTGGGACACGGGGGAGCGAAGCTGGCCACTCTACATCGACTTCTGTTGGCCCTTGCGTACACTGTACCGGGGAGAGCTACTAGTGTAGGGAGAGAGCTAGCCACCCCATAGGGCCCGAGGTTCAGCTAGCCACCCTACACCGACTTGTTAGGCCCACTGGGCAAATTGAGGTAGTCAGACGAGGGTGCGTGGACTGTGGAGGGGCGAGACCCCTGTTTGGTTCTGAGGGGTGAGACCCCTGTTTCTAAGAGGGCTAGACCCTATACTGTTCCGTGCCATATTTTGGGCATACCCGCTAGCGGAAACGACTAACCGCGTGCCAGTGCGAGGTAGCTACCCGTGCACTTATCGCGCGTGCCGTAGTCACTGCTACATCTGTCTATAACCTTGGGGTGGTTGACTGGGTGTAGGATTACCACGGGGGACTCTCCCAGCTAGGAGAGCACCACGTGTGCCTTCTACTCCTCGGAAAAGACTGCAATCAAGATTGTTCCCACAAGGAACATGCGAGATCAAGAAAGAAATCTAAAAGTAAACCAATGGATGAAAAGGAAATACTTGTAAAATAAAATAATTGGAAAAGATAAATTTATCTCTTTGCTTTTACTACTTTAGATAGTCTGGTTACTACTCTACTCAGTGTTCGTTGACTCCATTTTCTCATAACCCTTTACAGGTCCAGGAGTTGAGCAGCCCGAGTCACTGGTTGTAGAGGGTGCTGGGCCCAGTCGAGCCCAGCAGTAGTTTCTTACTGTTGTAGTACTTCTTTTCTGTTAGTGAGTTTCAAACTTTGTTTACTGTTCCTGTTACTGTACTTTTGTTCTACTTTTCTATTGTGGTGGCAGTATGTGTTGTTTAGCATCTTTTACTTCTTTTACTGCTTGTATGCTTTTACTGTAAGTTACCTTGCATAGTGGATGTGGTTTATTTTCCTACTCTTCGGTTATTTCTTGTTGGATGACTAGGTCTTAGGATTAGTCAAGTCGAGCCGGTCTCGGGTCCTGTAGGGATTCGAGAACCGGGTCGTAACAGGATGGTATCAGAGCAAGGTCATCCCGAGAAATGAGCCAACTAGCTTGAGAATAACCAATTCACGTGCATGTAACTAGAGTAACCACCACAACGTACCGCTTGACATCTGTTCCGATTTCCTTTCGCTGAAGTCCGTTAGAGTTGACTTCTTTTATTCTGTCTTCCGCGTCTCCTTGTAGGAGATGCCTCGTCGTGGAGTTCTCGAGGCGGGCCGCGGACGAGGTTGGAGGGGCGGACGTGCCGTGTCCGAGGTGCTAGTTGACCCGCCACTTCTTCCGGGCGTTCAGGCATAGGACCTCACTCAGCTGATCAGGGATATAGTACGAGAGGAGCTCCACCCGCCTCCATGGGTGCCTCTCCCTGGGGACATGGAAGGGGAGTCCTCTGTGGGACTGAGAGACCGACGCAGCGCTGGACGAGTAGGAGGGGGAGGGGGTGGTCCTCCATTGCCCCCACCGCACTCTGACACTTTTGAGCACGAGCCCTCCCTGCCTAGAGGCGTGTCTGTTCCCCCACTGCAGCTGCACTACGAGCTTTTCGAATAGTTCCGGAAACTGAAGCCCCCCTCCTTCAAGGGGGATGAGGACCCGTCTGAGGCAGAGGACTGGCTGGAGCAGATAAAGAAGGTGTTTGACACCCTTCGCCCCCTTGTAGAGTGTCGCGTGGGCTTTGCCACGTACTAGCTGGAGAGTGCGGCACACAGGTGGTGGAAGGCAGTCAAAGGCCAGGAAAGGGGAGAGCTAGCGTGGGACTAGTTCGTGACCCTCTTCTGCAAGTAGTACTTCCCGAAGACTTGGCAGGACCAAACGAGGTGGGAGTTCCACACTCTTCGCCAGGGGACGATGACTGTTAGCGCGTATCGTACGCGCTTCCTGGAGTTGTCACGTTTTGCTGTGACAGCCGTAGCTACGGAGCAGGAGTGCGTGTGGAGGTTCACTGAGGGGCTTCGGCCTGCTATTCGAGGGTATGTCAAGCCCTTGAAGCTGCCCACCTTCTCGAGAGTGGTGGAGGCAGCTATGACGTACGAGGAGACCAACCCGGCCGCGCGATACACCGACAGTGGACGGAAGAGGCCCTACCAGCCAGAGTACTCACCGGGCCGACGAGAAAGGAGGCACACGACACCCGCGGGAGAGCCGTCTCATTTTGTAGGGCCATCAGTGGCCTTTGGGGGCCCCAGACAAGGGCCAGCTGTCAGCACTGGACCCCCACCCAACCGTTAGCAGGGACCTACCGAGGGAGGGAGTCGAGTTTCCTTCTGCTACCAGTGTGGCCAGCCGGGCCACATTAGGAGGGACTGCCTGTTTAGGGCTGGTGCGCAGTAGATGCTCCCCGCACCGAGCACTGGAGGCCGATCAGGTGGTCGTGGTTCCCAGGCGCGTGGGGGAGGGTAGTAGTCACCGGGAGGGTACCGACCAACGGCTACTCGCCCGACTCAGAGTGTGGCTGCTTCTTCTGCACCGAGAGCTGAGGGATGTATCAACGCCCTGACACACAGAGATGCCAGGGCATCCGGTTCAGTGGTGGCAGGTATGGTTACCGTTTCCGGTAGATTAGTTTACGTGCTTTTTGATTCCGGTGCCACACACTCTTTTGTCGCTGCGAGTTTTGTTGTCAGTTTGGGACAGGACTGCATGTTGTTAGAGGATCCGTTTGTGATCTGAGGTCCAGGTGGCTAGCTATTTGTAACTAAGGAGGTCTACACAGACTGTGAGGTCAATATTGGGGGACACAGCCTCCTCGCTGACCTGATCGTGATACCGATGGAGGATTTTGGCGTGATTCTGGGGATGGATTGGCTATTCACTTATCATGCCTTGGTGGACTATTTCGGGAGGAAGATCGTCTTCTCCATACCGAAGATTTCTTCTTTTGAGTTTCACGGGCAACCGGTGGACGGAGGTTTTAGGTGCATATCTGCGCTTCGGGCAGTGAGACTTTTGAGCCAGGGGTGAGAGGGCTTTCTAGCCTGTGTGGTGGTGGAGCCCAGCCCCGTGGCAGACTTTCAAAGCATCCCGGTGGTTAGAGAGTACCCTGACGTGTTTCCAGAGGAGCTGCCAGGACTACCGCCTGAGCGTGAGATCGAGTTTGAAATCTCACTAGTACTGGGGACCAGCCCCATTTCTATTGCACCGTACTAGATGGCACCACTTGAGCTGCGAGAGCTCAAGTCACAGCTACAGGACTTGTTGGAGAAGGGCTTTGTAAGGCCCAGTGCGTCCTCGTGGGGAGCCCCTGTGTTGTTTGTGAAGAAGAAGGATGGTACCCTACGCCTTTGTGTTGACTATAGACAGCTGAATAGGGTCACCCTCAAGAACAAGTATCCGCTGCCGAGGATTGATGATCTGTTTGACCAGTTACGAGGTGCCACGATATTTTCCAAGATAGATCTGAGATCAGGCTACCACCAGTTGAGGATCAGGGAGATCGACGTCTCCAAGACAGCTTTCTGCACCCGGTACGGACACTAAGAGTTTTTGGTCATGCTGTTTAGGCTGACCAACGCCCTCGTTGCCTTTATGGATTTGATGAACCGGGTTTTCAGACCGTATCTGAACCAGTTTGTGGTGGTATTTATTGATGACATGCTCGTTTACTCACGGGACCAGGCACAGCACGGATAGCACTTGCGGATGGTTCGGGACACTTTGAGACGACACAGGCTGTATGCCAAATACAAGTGCGAGTTTTGGTTGAGTCAGGTGACTTTCTTAGGCCATGTGATCTCAGGGGATGGTTTAGCTGTGGATCCAACCAAGCTTGAGGCTGTACTTAGGTGGGAGAGGCCATGTACAGTGATAGAGATACGCAGCTTTTTGGGACTGGCAGGTTACTACTAGCGGTTTATCAGGGGTTTCTCGCAGATTGCACATCCTGTGACTCAGTTGACTCGGAAGGACGTGCCCTTTGCTTGGACAGACGCTTGTGAGGCATGTTTTCAGGAGTTGGAGGAGAGACTAACTTCAGCTCCTGTGCTTACCATCCCAGATAGCAGTGGCAGTTATGTGGTCTACACGGACGCTTCATTCCAGGGGTTAGGGGGTGTGCTCATGCAGCGGGGTCACGTTGTCGCTTACGCTTTGCGGCAACTGAAGCCCCATGAGCATAGCTTCCCTACCCACGACTTAGAGCTGGTAGCTGTTGTCTTCGTGCTAAAGACATGGAGGCACTACCTTTACGGTGAGACCTTTGAGATTTTCACGGATCATAAGAGCCTCAGGTACTTGTTTGATCAGAAGTAGCTTAACATGAGACAGAGACGTTCGTTAGAGCTCCTGAAGGACTATGACTGCAACATCTCCTACCATCCGGGGAAGGCCATCATGGTGGCTGACGCCTTGAGTTGGAAGGCGCCCGCCCACTTGGCCACCTTACAGGCACAGAGTTGGAGACTAATGGAGGAGTTGGGCAGTTGGCGACCCCGAGAGTTAGAGGGGTATTGTGGGGCAGTGACGGTGACACGACAAACGAGACCAGAGCTGATAGACCACATCATCATAGGACAGATGACAGATCTGTACTTACAGTCGTTGAGAGACATAGTGCTGTCAGGGGACACAGGAGACTTCTCTTTTATAGACGAGGTGCTGCGTATGAGGGGACGTTTGTGCGTTCCAAGGGACGAGGAGTTGTTGAGAGAGCTCTTGACTGAGGCGCACGAGTCTAGGTTCACCATACATCCTGGGACCACAAAGATGTATCATGATCTGAGACGTGACTTTTGGTGGAGAGAGATGAAGCGGGTTGTGGGTAAGTTCATGCAACAGTGTTTGATGTGCCAGTAGGTGAAGGCCGAGCATCAGAGACCTGCAGGGCCGTTGCAGCCACTTCCTGTGCCAGAGTGGAAGTGGGAGAGCATCACCATGGACTTGGTGGTGGGCTTACCCATTACCCAACGAGGACATGACGCAGCCTGGGTGATAATGGATAGGTTGATGAAGACGGCACGTTTCCTGCCGATCCGAGTCACTTTGGGACCAGCCCAGTTGGCAGAAAGATACATTCGTGATGTGGTCCGTCTGCACGGAGTTCCACGTGATATTGTATCCGATCGGGATACCCTTTTCACTTCCCAATTTTGGGCTAAGTTTCAGCGAGCTTTGGGGACACGGTTGAGGTTCAGTACAACGTACCACCCTGTTTGTACGCTTTTGTTCGGGTTTTAAAAGATAACACGATGTAATATAGCCGATAAAACGTTCAAACAAATATAGAGAATTTTATTACTCGAAAACTAAAGTATCCGAGATCGAACATAGGGAGCAATTTCAGTACTTTTAAAACCAAAGAATACAACTTTTAAATGAAAATAATTGATTCAAAGAGAGAGAGTTATAAAAAGAATTTCTAAAAGAAAACAGAATTGGATGTCTGATTTCTTTATCAGACGTCTTAAAAGTAGTCTTCCTTCTCTCTTCTGCCTTCTTTTTCTTCGTTGGCTCTTCTTTTCTTCTGATCCACAGGTCTTTTTTCTTCCTTGAACTTCTTTCTCTTCTCTTTCCTTTCCTGCAAAGACTTCTTCTTCCTGCCTTTGTTTCCCTTCTGTCTTCTTCTTTCTTTTTATCTTTTCTGCAGTCCTTCCTTCTCTCAGATCTCTGCCTCGCTCAGCTTCCTTTCTTCAGAGTTCCTTCTTCTTCTGCTCCTGCTCTTCTATTTCTTCAGTTCTTCTTTTTGCTTTCCTTCGCCTCTTCCTTCTCTACTTTTCCCTTGCTGCAGCGGCTAAGTGTTTGCTTCTTCCTCTCTTCCTTCTTCCCTGCGCATACCACAGCCAATGCAAAACCTATCCCCTTCCCTCTACCCAAACGTCTCTCTCTTTCTCTGCAATTCGCTCAAGGACGCTCTCCCAGAGCCACACGGGTAATCGGGTCGGATTTCGCACCCGGGACCAGGCGCACCGGCAGGTGAGTGATGCGCGAAGAGTGCTCAGGTTAGGGTCGGGTCGGATCCCGCCAGATCTGCGAAGTGAAGCCGCGGACGAGGAGAGTGGGTCAGGTGAGGGACCTCACCCCTGTGCTTTCGGAGGCAATAAGACAATATCACAAAAATAATTTATGGTGCACCTGTGTTTCGCATTTCCACGATGTGGGACTATCAAGCCTCTGCCCCGCTCTCGCGCGTGCCCGCAGACCTTCGTGCAATCGCCACAGCTAGGAGCTTCACAGTGCTGCTTGCTGGACCCGAGGGCTTCGCCATGCTCTCGCGAATCTGCTGCGCCTAGAGCCTGGGAGACCTGACGCTTGGAGCTACTTTGGAGCTTCTTCAACTGTCGTCAATGGCGGCAGGAGCATCGATACTGTCAAACACCAATACGGCCTATTGACCTAATCAGACCAGCTGGGCACCTTCGCCGTGGCACGATGAAGATGGTGCACGGTGCTGCAGGCCGTGGAATGGCCTAGGCGTGCGGGCCTAGGTCAACCTGTGGCCGGAAGTGTGGGGTTGTTTGGGGGACTGTGGTGGAGGTGTAGAAGGATGATGGATGGGCGGAAGTTGTTCCTGGTGGTGAGGCGGAACTTATGAGATGGTTGGCGAGCCGTGTGGAGGGGCGGAATGGTGGGGGCGGCTCGCCGGAGGTTGGTCGGAGGCGAGGAAGATGGAGGTGGCCAGGCACTGTCGGGGGGCAATTAAATAAAATAACAGGGGGAAAAGAGAGAGGAGAGGATGGAGAGGGTATCTGGAGTGATCTGGAAGGAAGGGAGGCAGCGGAGTGGACGGCGCGTAACTGCCGTCGTCGGGGAAGAAGAACCCTGAGGGAGGAAGCGGCGACGAGGACGAGGTCAGGGGCATGCGCGCTTGGTATGGTGCAACGCGGGAGGAAGAGGCGGAGTTGACTCTGCTGCTGGTATGGCAGCAGAGCGACGAGGAGGGGAGGTCGCCGGAGCTTGCGGGTCTCTTGGCCGGAGATGGGAGAGAGGAAAATTTGGGGGAATCTCCGCCAAAAACAAGACTGAGGATCTGCGGCCGGGTCTGGGGATCCTTTTATAGGTGTTGGCCGAACCTTCTAGCGCGTGGAGATCGCGCAATCACCTCCACCGGCTCGCCGGAGATGGAAAGAGGTTGGATACCCAAATCTCTCGTGAGTTCGCACGAGAGATTGGGTTCACACCAAAGATTGTGATTGGCTTTAGAAGGAAGGGAATTCCTCATAGAATCTCCCTTCCATTTCTGGGAGGGAATCTCTGAGGAATCAGAGAGTAATCCCTCTCTAAACCTCGCCGGAGATTGGTTCTGCCTAAACAATGGCGGTAGGACCTGATTGCAAAGGTGGCGAGGAACTTAGGGGGCTCTCTGCAAAGATATTCAAAAGATAGGGACCAAATTCTGATTTGGGCGTACTAAATTGCAAAGTAGGTCAAGATGACCTCCCCTGTTACGAACGCGCGGCTTTAGACGTCTTTTAAGACATCTGGGAGGTGGCCCAGACGTCGGACCAGACGTCTGGAACCCCTTCCAGACGTCTAGGATTCGATTTCGGCGGCACGCGCGGTTGCATCTGCGCGCGCAGACCTGTGGGTGCCTTTTCCCCTCTCTCCTGCGGCCGCAGGCTGCGCCCTCTGTTTCGCTCTCTCTCTCCTCCCCGCGAGGCTTTAAAAAGCCTCGCCCTCTCCCTCACTCTCATCACCTCCACTCCTCCTTCTTCTTCTTCCAGCGAGTGCGAGCGCGAGCGAGTGGCGACAGCGACAGCCGCGGTGAGCGCGGGAGGAGGTGCTGCGCGGAGGAGGAGGCGCTCAGCCGTGAGGGCGAGATTGCCGGGGCTGCTAGGGCCGGCCGGCGGGGGGAGCAGCAGACGCGGGAGGCCTGCTGCGGCTTGAGCAGCAGGCGGATGAGACGCGGCGTGGCCGTGCATCGCGAGCGGAGGGCGAGTCGCGCCCTGATTCTGGAAATTTTTCCAGAATCAGACGTCTGGTCTTCCAACCAGACGACGGGGAGGACGTCTGGAGGACTGTCCAGACGTCTGAAAGGTGAGTTATTTTCGTCCTTCTTCCTTTTCTTCGGCCGTCCGTACTGAGAGAGAGAAATGGGTACGCGCAGGTTCTGGATTCTCCATCCAACGCGAATCAGACGTCTGGCTGCAGTGCCAGACGACGGGAACGACTTCCAGACGTCCGGGGTGACCATCGGACGTTTGGGAACTAGGCCAAACGCCCCCGCAGGCTTCTGGACTCTGAGAGACCACGCAGGACAAGATACCATCTGATCCCCATTTTTAAGACGTCTGGAAGAAGTTCCAGACGTCTGATTTTGCACTATTTCGTCATTTTCGACCCGTTTAGGGCCCGTTCGGAGTCCGTTTTCCACGTTTCGAGTTGCGTGCTTTTCGGAATTAAATCCTCTACCCGTCTACAGTAGTTGTATACTGTTTTGAGAAACTCCTTGTGTTTGATCCTTGTGATAGGACCCCGTTCCGTTGCAGTCTCGGAGGTTGCGGAGGTACGCGGGATTCCCGACTACGCCCCCAGTACGCCTGTTGTAACCGGTAGAGTGGCTTTTAAGTTTATTAGTATAATCTATTAAATTATGGAACCATAAATAGAACCTAGGACATTGCATGAATCTTAGGAATGAGAAATAGATTGAATGATAGATCCTAGGTGTTGCATGAATCCTAGGGCTGGAAAACTAGATTGTATGATAGATCCTAAGATATGGCATGAATCCTAGGACGAGGAAAACTAGTGGAATATATGAATACTGCAGTCTTGGAAAAATGGAAAGGAACAAATAGCTGCCTGTAAATTGAATTAACAGCTGCCTGTTATGAATAAATAAACGTGACTGAGAACATGGATTGGAAGAACGTGAAACTGGAAAGTGAAACCTAGATGTTCTAAGTTAAAAGAGCTGGAACCCTACGGGGAATTAGGAGTGGAACTCCTGGAAAGAGAAGGGAATGGAACTGAGAAAGAAAGACGTGGTAGTGTGCTGTCTCTTGGGTACGTAGTACCAAGGGAAGTACCTGTACCTGTTTAGTGCAGAGCGGAGCCAGCCGCCCCAGGGACCCGGGGTTAGGACTAGCTACTTGTACCGACTTGCTGGCCCTCGTGTACGTAGTACCGAGGAGAGCTACTAGTGTAGGGAGGTACTAGCTACCCCACGGGCCTCGGGATTCTGCTAGCCTCCTACACCGACTTGTTAGGCCCACTGGGGCAAACCAGGGTAGTCAGGCGAGGGTGCGCGGATTGTGGAGGGGCAAGGCCCCTGTTTGGTTACTGTGGTGGGGTTGGACCCCCTATTACTGAGAGGGCTCTGCCCTGTACTGGTTCCGTGCTGTGCTTTGGGCGCACCCGTTAACGGAAACGACTGACCGCGTGCTAGTGCGGGTTAGCTACCTGTGCGTTTATCGCACGTGCTTTGTCACCGTTACTCTTGTCCGTGACCTTGGGGTGGTTGAATGAGAGTAGGATCACCACGGGGGACACTCCCGGCCAGGAGAGCACCACGTGCAACTTCTACTTTTTGGAAAAGACTGCAATCAAGATCGTTCCCACGAGGAACATTCGAGATCAAGTGAAGGATCTGAGAAATAAATGAAATCGTGAGACAATTGAAAGACGTAAATAAAGAAAGTAACAGAACATAACAGCTACTGTACACTCTACTATTTCTTTTGATTTTAGTTGCCACTCTATTCAGCATTTTGCTGACGTGTTACACTCGTTACCTTTCAGGACCAGGTGTTGAGCAGCCAGGGTCAGCGGCTACAGAGGACGCTGGGCCGAGTAGGGTCCAGTAGAGTTACCACTGTTCTCTTGTACCTCTTTTTGTTCCACTGTAGTGAGTAGTTCTTGTTACCGCTGTACTTTTCTTTACCTGCAGTTCATATTATGTTATGAATGTTGTTCTACTGTTGTGGTGGTATATACTGTAGTGGTTTCTTTCCTTACTGCTGTATTTTCTTACTGTTAGTTATATTCATGCTGAATGTGGTTTATTTTACTGCACTTTTGGTTACTTCCTCGTTGGACGATTAGGTCTTGAGATTAGTCGAATCGCTCCAGTTCTCGTGTCTCGTAGGGACTCGGGAATCGGGTCGTTACATCCCCTTAGGTCTAAATTTTGGTATAAACCTAATTTGGACCTAGGGAATCCAATGGTGAAGTTGGATTTTAGGTTTGACCACGTTTGATCAGACATTTTGCATAAAAACCCAAATTAGGTTAATTGAAGAGCTAGGACCCTAATCTAAGTCAAACTGGGTTCCAAAGGCCAAATTAAGTGTTCTAAACCCTAGAAGATGTTTTTTTCATGATTTTTAGAGGGTTTACTTGATTTTTATCTTGACCGGAACCTTGTTAATTTAAGCGGGTCTGTTTTAGGGTTACCAAATGTCATTTAATTCCTAGATTGCACATAAACCCATTTCTGATTGACTCAACCTACTTTTTATCTCATTTAGACCATTTGACCTATGTTTTGCCTCTGAGAAATCCTGTTTATGTACTGCAATGGTAAAATTACAGTTTTAACCTTTATTTCATATTTTTTTCTCAGAACACTTATTCCTTCATTTAGGCCTTCTTCTAGGTTATGTAGGAGCTTTTATCTTCTTTGTTGGGTCAAAATGAGCTAGTTATGGCTCATGATGAGGCTCTCATCATACCCCCATGCCTAGCTTTTGCTAGTCCCTTAGCAAAATTTCAAGGTTTTAACTTCCATTCTAGACCTTGAGTGTCAACAATAAGTGCTTCTCCTTTTCTTTCGTGATTAGGTAGGAATGCCGATAATAGGCCTAGAGGTACTCAAGTACCAACCAAAATCCGGACCTGTTCCGCTTTAGCCTCAGTCCTCCGCAAAGGTTTCTACGGCCCACAGAAGCTAACCTAGGGTTTGTTGGACTCCGCGGTTAAAGCACCCATGCTTGAGACATTTTTAGCCTAAGTTCAGTTTGCAGTGCATTTTTTTTTGTAAGAGAGAGATAGAAGATTTATTTATTTGGAGAGCTTTTTCTCTCTCTTTTCTTTTTATTTCTAGCTTCAGATTAGCTTCTCAACACGGTCTGTATCGGATTCCTCGTCCCCATCATCAATTCTCAAGGGTCCCTGGCTTTCGAGATTTCGAGATAATACCTCCCATGGCAACCCCCAGAACGCTGGCTTTCGAGATTTTGAGATAATCCTGCCCATGGCGTTCTGTGGCCGAATTCAGACCCTGGCGATCGACATTTCGGGATAATGCCGCCCATGGTATCTGAACCAGCAGAGTGCTTACATGCCCCCAGTAGGATATTTAAATATCCTAAGAAACAAGCACCGAGGAGACGATGTGTTGTTACGCATCTTCGAGGGGAATTTCCCGCCTCTCCGCGTCGGGAACTCGTCCAAATCAACTTGTGTTGATTGGCTGCTCCTAATCTAGGTGACTTTTTCAGAACATTAAACGATTTTTGCGTGATTTGGATGTTTATGCGCACTGAACCAGACTGTGTGTGAATTTGGGGTGCTTAGGTTACCGAATCCCGCAAACTGGAGGTCAGTTAACGAGGCCGAATACTTCCTAAGCCTTAGACCTAATACTCAAGCTTCGCATTTTCCTCAACCTCTTGAGGATCATCCAGATTTTAACGGATACGTGAATTTTTAAGCTAACAAATCTGGCCCAAGAGGCCTAAGATCAGCGTTCCCGCTAATCTCTTGTTATATCTCCATAACACTTTTCTTTTCTTTTTCTTGATTCGGTCTAGAACTATAGTTAACCCCTTAATCTTTTACTAATGACTATTTCTTTTCATTTTGTGCTCCTTTTTGTCATTTTTCTTCCCTTTCCTCCTCTCATTTGTATGACCCTGCATTGTTCCTCCCCTCCATCAACTCTCTCTCTCTCTCTCTCTTTTTTTTTTGAAACCTTTTCTTGATATGAATTTTCCTAATATTTTGCACTTTCATACCCCCCCATGCCTAAGATTTGCAATGTCCCCATTGTAAATTAGGTGGGTTCGATTTCAGCTTAGTTCATGCATTAGGACAGGTGTGTGGTGAGTGAATGGGTCGAAGTGACTTGTTGCGAACGATTTCTAATCTCGGGTAGGGATACCTGAGGTGACGTTGGCTGTTCTAATGGATGAACCCTAAAGTGCAATATGAATTTCACATAGAGATGTCAGAAAAGGTTTTGGGTTTTTCAAAGAATGACGGGTTGCCTCCCGTTAAGCACTGAGTTTTACACCATCGGCTGGGCGCAATGAGCTCAAGAGGAATGGAGGATAAAGGATGACTCAGACAGATCTATATCGGTCATGTCAATGAACGGCTTGAGTCTCTGACCGTTCACGATAAAGGGTTCAGAATCGTGGCTGAGTGGGCTGATTTCAATGGCTCCATTTCCGAAGATTTGTCGGACTAGGTATGGTCCAACCCACTTGGCTCTTAGCTTCCCTGGGAATAATTTGAGTCGGGCATCAAAGAGTAAAACTTTTTGACCAGGATGAAAGACCTTTCTAGAAATGTGTTTGTCGTGAAAAGCTTTAACCCGCTCCTTGTAAATTCGCGAGTTCTCATACGCGTCGTGGCGTAATTCATCGATCTCGATCATTTGAAGTCTTCTGTGGGTTCCAGCCATAGAAAGATCTAGATTACAAGTCCATACTGCCCAATCCACTTGGAAACATAGTCAACTACGAGTAAGATGTATTCGAAGCCATCCGAGATTGGGAAGGGTCCCATGAAATCAATCCCCCAAATATCAAAAATTTCGCATACCAAGATCAGCTGTAGAGGCATCATGTCTCGTTGGCTCATGTTGCCCAGAGTCTGGCAACGGGAACATGCCTTACAGTGATCGTATGCATCCTTGAAAATTGTGGGCCAGTAAAAGCCACACTGAAGGACTTTTGATGCGGTTTTATGTCCTGAAAAATGTCCACCGCATGCCTGGTCATGGTAGAATGAGAGTATGTCTTTGATTTCCACTTCCGCGACGCACCGTCGAATTATCTGATTAGCACCAATGCGGAATAGATACGGGTCTTCCCATAGGTAATACTTGGCATCGGAACGCAATTTGTCCTTCTTGGCCTTCGGCCAATCGGGCTGAATCTGATGTGATGCTAGGTAATTAACTATATCAGCAAACCATGGAAGACTTGTACTGATAGCTAGGAGGTGCTCATCAGGAAAATGTTCTATAATAGGTCCGGAAGGGTCAACTATTTCAGAAGGAAGGCGGGACAAGTGATCAGCTACCACATTTTGCTTTCCCGCCTTATCGCGAATCTCGAAGTCAAATTCTTGCAACAGCAAGATCCATCGGATTAATCGGGGTTTCGCGTCCTTCTTTGCAAGGAGATGCCTCACAGCTGTGTGATCCGAGTATATGATAACACGGGAACCCAAAAGGTATGATCTAAATTTTTCCAGGGCAAATACTATGGCCAGCAGCTCTTTCTCAGTAACCGTATAGTTACGCTGAGCTTCATCCAGTGTTTTGCTGGCGTAGTAAATGACCACAGGCTTCCCGTCGATTTTCTGCCCTAAAACCGCTCCTACAGCGAAGTCAGATGCATCGCACATGATCTCAAAGGGTTGAGACCAATCAGGGGACTGTAGGATTGGGGCTTGGGTGACTCGGTCACGTAGGATCTCAAATGCTTGAGTGCATTCCTTGGAAATTTCGAAAGGCACATCCTTGGAGAGAAGATTGGCCAAGGGGCGCGCGATTTTGGAGAAATCAGGGATAAATCGACGGTAGAAACCGACGTGCCCCAAAAAAGATCGGATGTCCTTAATCGAGCTAGGCATAGGGAGCTTGGAAATCAGGTTAACCTTAGCTCGATCCACTTGGATGCCTTTCTCTGAGATTAAATGTCCCAGGACAATTCCCTCAAGCACCATGAAATGGCTCTTTTCCCAGGAAAGAACCAAATTCACCTCGATGCACCGCCTGAGAATTTTGACCAAATGTTGGAGGCAATCGTCAAATGATTCTCCAAAAACTGAAAAGTCATCCATGAAGACTTCCAGATAATCACCTACCATATCTGAGAATATGGCAAGCATGCACCGCTGAAAAGTTGCAGGTGCATTGCAGAGACCGAATGGCATCCTTCGAAACGCGTACGTCCCGAAGGGGCAGGTGAATGTGATCTTTTCTTGGTCCTCTGGATGGATTTCCACCTGGTTGTAACCGGAGTACCCATCAAGAAAGCAGAAGAACCTATTTCCCGCTAGCTTCTCGAGGATCTGATTAACAAACGGTAGTGGGAAATGATCATTCTTCGTGGAGGAATTGAGTCTTCTGTAATCAATGCAGACTCTCCACGAGTTAGCTATTCTGGTAGGAATGACTTCTCCGGTTTCAGTCGTGATGAAGGTAAGTCCTGCCTTCTTAGGCACCACTTGTATTGGACTCACCCAACGACTGTCGGAGATCGGGTAGATGATCCCTGCATCTAATCACTTTATGATCTCCTTTTTCACAACCTCCTGTAGGTTAGGGTTTAGGCGTCTTTTCATTTCTCTTGAAGGTCGTGCGCCTTCTTCTGTGTAGATTCGATGTGTGCAGTATGAAGGGCTTACACCAGTCAAATCATCGAGAGTCCATCCAATGGCTCTACGATGTTGCTGGAGAACAGAAATCAAACGGAGTTCCTGGTCAGGTGTGAGTCGAGAATTGATAATCACAGGAAACGTCTGATTTGAATCCAAAAAGACGTACTTCAGATGTTCGGGAAGGGGCTTGAGTTCCATGATAGGATTTTCAGCAGCAGCGGGTGGTTTGGGGTTTGTATCAGGAGCAATGGTAGGAGTCATAGGTGTGTCTAGATCATGTTCGCACTCCACTGTTAGTGGGTTTTGATTCTCTAGTGGTTGATCAGGGATAATCAGGTTGTCTTCTATATGCAATTCATCAACCACGGCTCTGACATCACATATTTCCTCTATAACCCCATAATTAATCCCTTGTTGGGCCTTAAAAATGTCAATCTTCAGGTTTTGGTTCCCAAATTTTAATTCTATTTGGCCCTCTTCGCAATTTATGTTGGCCCTAGCAGTGGCCAAAAAGAGTCTCCCTAATATGATTGGTGTGTCCCTTGGGTTCTTAGGTGCATCCATGTCTAGTACTATGAAGTCCACCGGGAAATAGAAATCTCGTACCCTAACAATGACATCCTCGAGTATTCCTCTAGGTGACTTGATGGATCGATCGACTAACTGCAATGTCACCTCAGTGGGTTTAAGTTCAGATTCTTCAATGTGGTCAAGGAGGGATGTAGGTATTAAATTTATGGAGGCACCTAGGTCTAGTAAGGCTCTATCAAATTGGGTTTCACCAATTTTACAGGAAATCAAGGGAGTTCCTGGGTCTTTAGCCTTGGGTGGGAGTATGCTCAAGATGACAGAGCTGGCTTGCTCTAACAGTACGATTGGATTCCCATCCTTGGTTCACGGCTTACGTTTAGGGGTACATATGTCTTTCAAGAATCTTGCGTAAGCCGGTATGTGGCGAATTGCATCCATCAATAGGATGTTTATCTGGACCTGTTCAAAGAGCTTGATCAGATCCTCCTCGGGAGCCACGGGTTTAGTTATCCTTTTTCCTTTGGTCAAGGCCTCAGGAAATGGGATCCTAGTTGGTTCCTCTAGGATAGGTCCAGGTTCTTGATCTGGGACAATTGTATCTTGGATAACTATCCTAGGGTCTTGGCTATTATCAGGCTTGGAGTGGTTTGGATAATGTGGGTCTTGGGTTGTTTTACCACTACGTGTTGTTACAGAGTTTAATCCGGCCTGATTCTGGTTTGGGTTTGGTAGGAGGGGTGGCTGCTGCTGAAATCCCGCATAAGATGTTGAAGCTTCCATCCCGTCTGGCGATGGAGCAGTAAGGGCCTGATAAATCACATGTGTTTGGCCTGAATTTGGATTCATAACGCGCTTCTGGGTTAGCACGTTATTTGGGTTGGGTAGAGGTTGCGAGGGAAGGGTACCAGGTTGGCGGGAATTTGCCATCTGGGCCAGTTGGTTGCGAACCTCTGTGATCTCGTCCTTGTGCTGTTTTTGCATTGCCGCATTCGTCTTTTGAATGTCAGCCAGTGCTTGAAGGATAAGAGTCATTTGATCCTAGTTTTGCCCGGATTGGTAGGTGGAATTGGGCCGAGGCTGAGATGGCTGATATGGACGAGAGGCTTGTGGACGGGGTTGATATGGTGGTCTTTGAGAATTTCCCGCCCACTGAAAGTTAGGATGATTTCGTCATCCAGGGTTGTAGGTATTGGAGAATGGGTCATTCTAGATGGCGTTGAGGTCCTCGCAGTTCTGAGGAACCTTAGGAAAGTTAGAATACGAGGGTTCAGAGTTCCCCCAACTCGAGTAGAATGGATCGGAGGTCACTCCGATCCGAGAGGTAGACGGGGGTGGATATGGGTCCATCCCCTTGCAGATTGGTGATATATGTTTTGCACAGTTTCCCTTGCTAGAGGAGGTCGTGCAAAAGAGTTTTGCGCAGAGGTGGCTTGCTGCAAATGTTGAGTTAGCTCATCCACCTTCTTTTCTATGATAGAAACCTTGTCCAACCGACTAACCATCAGTTCCAAGTCGACAGAAGTGGACAGGTCCTGCATCTCATGTGTCCCTCTTAGATTCGTCGATCCACGGGCATTCGTCCTGTCGAATAAGCCCATGGAGTCATTATTTATGGAGTTCTCGCACATGTTTTCGAGAATCTCCCACACCGTGTCTTCGTGTTGACCCATGATGTTTCCTCCGCACGTTGCATTGACGAATAAACGAATATCTTCACGGAGTCCCTGGTAAAAACACTGGACTTGTACCCACTTAGGAACTCCGTAATGGGGGCACTTTCGCATGAGATCTAGGAATCGATCCCAAGCTTCGTGAAGAGGTTCTCCCAGTTGTTGAGTGAAATGAGTGATCTGGTGGCGCAAGGCATTCGTCCGGCCAACGGGGAAGAATTTTTAAAAAAATTCAGACTGCAGTTCCTCCCATGTGTTGATCGGACGGATCTGAGTTTGATACCAGTGTGCGGCCTTGTCCATGAGGGAGAACGAAAACATTTTCATGAGTAGGATATCCCGGTTTTGTACATCTGACCCGAAGGTCTGGGCCAGATGCTTGACTTGTTTAATGTGTTAGAATGGATCCTCAGAGTTAAGCCTGAGAAACTTTGGTATGGCATGAATCATATTGGGCTTAAGTTCAGAATCAGGTCCTCCAATCGGGATTCGTACTCGAGGTTCGATCGCCACCGCAGCGGGATTATAGTGATCTCGCATCATAGGTCGCTGCGGTGGGTTTACAAAGTTCTGAAAGAGATCATTAAGGCGTTGAAGTTGGTGTTCAAGGTTGTTCTCCTCTTCAATGGGTTGTGCCATGATGGGAGAAGAAGGAGAATCAAGATCTGAATCAGATGAGAGATTTATGTAGTGGGGTTGCTTCACAAACAAGGGCGTCGAGGCTTGGCCTCGACGAGAGTGAATTTCTAAAGGAGATCTTAAGGGTGGCCTTAAGGACCTCTTACCGAACACGCACCGAAGGATGTGATGAGATTTAGAAGGTGCTAGACCCAATCAAGACACCCAAAAAAAATTGTTGGGTGACAATAGAGGTTCGGAGCGGATGGACCCCTTAGTCAGAAAGGTCGTCCACTTGAGAAATACCTGGGTAGCTAGAGAGGGAGAGTCCCGCAAAGACCCCTACACGGTAGAGCGTCCCCACGAGTTACAGGGTTTCCCCCACCCGACCTCTCTTGTCACTGCGGTTCCAGGTAGACCAGAATGGGGACCTTGACCCCTTAAGTCTACCTTTTTTACTTTAAGATCAAGGTGCTTAATGTTCCACTTGCACTCTTAGGTATTTTCAGTGAAAAAGTGACTTAATTTTAAGGTTGGTTGACCCAAGGGATCAACTTCACCTTTTGTTCCTTTAAGAGCTTTTAGGTCCTTTTCTTTTAAGGTTCAAATGGATTAAAAGCCTGATTTGCTTAGGGTTCTTCTTGTGTAGATCTTTTCAAACAAGGTTTAGGCACACCTCTTTCGGGAAAATTTGTTTCTTTGTTTAAGATAAGGTGTGTTTCTAAAAACCTTAGCTTTGTAATCCTTAGATTGGCTCTAGTGGGTTCAATTTAGTTGCCACAGAATTTAGTACCTAGGGCTCAATCAAGAAAGTTTTAGCCCTAATTACTTTAGTTGGATGAGCAGATAAAAATGTGTTGAAATGAAAATCAGGAAACTTGATGAGTTACTAATTATGAAACAGGTAGCCCTAAGTTGATTGTTCTTTCTTTTTTTTCCTTTCAGATTTTGAGAGTTAAGAGGGAGGGCCTATGGAAATTACCTGTTCCTTGGAGTGTCTGTTGTACAGCTGCTCTTCTTTCCTTTTTGCTTTCCCTGTTTTGAGAACAACAAAAGAGAGGAGTTAGGTCAAATATTGGATCAAAAAGTTGTAATCAAAAGCTTTAAAAGTGCTCGTTGCTCCCCTTCAACGGCTCCAAAATGTTTGTACGCTTTTGTTCGAGTTTTAAAAGATAACACGTTGTAATATAGCCGATAAAACGTTCAAACAAATATAGAGAATTTTATTATTCGAAAATTAAAGTATCCGAGGTCGAACACAGGGAGCAATCTCAGTACTTTTAAAACCAAAGAATACAACTTTTAAATGAAAATAATTGATTCAAAGAGAGAGAGTTATAAAAAGAATTTCTAAAAGAAAACAGAATTGGACGTCTGATTTCTTTATCAGACGTCTTAAAAGTAGTCTTCTTTCTCTCTTCTGCCTTCTTTTTCTTCGTTGGCTCTTCTTCTTTTCTTCTGATCCACAGGTCTTTTTTCTTCCTTGAACTTCTTTCTCTTCTCTTTCCTTTCCTGCGAAGACTTCTTCTTCCTGCCTTTGTTTCCCTTCTGTCTTCTTCTTTCTTTTTGTCTTTTTTGCAGTCCTTCCTTCTCTCAGATCTCTGCCTTGCTCAGCTTCCTTTCTTCAGAGTTCCTTCTTCTTCTGCTCCTGCTCTTCTATTTCTTCAGTTCTTCTTTTTGCTTTCCTTCACCTCTTCCTTCTCTACTTTTCCCTTGCTGCAGCGGCTAAGTGTTTGCTTCTTCCTCTCTTCCTTCTTCCCTGCGCATACCACAGCCAATGCAAAACCTACCCCCTTCCCTCTACCCAAACGTCTCTCTCTTTCTCTGCAATTCGCTCAAGGACGCTCTCCCAGAGCCACACGGGTAATCGGGTCAGATTTCGCACCCGGGACCAGGCGCACCGGCAGGTGAGTGATGCGCGAGGAGTGCTCAGGTTAGGGTCGGGTCGAATCCCGTCAGATCCGCGAGGTGAAGCCGCGGACAAGGCGAGTGGGTCAGGTGAGGGACCTCACCCCTGTGCTTTCGGAGGCGATAAGACAATATCACAAAAACAATTTATGGCGCACCTGTGTTTCGCGTTTCCACGATGTGGGACTATCAAGCCTCTGCCCCGCTCTCGCGCGCGCCGGCAGACCTTCGTGCAATCGCCACAGCTGGGAGCTTCACAGTGCTGCTTGCTGGACCTGAGGGCTTCGCCACGCTCTCGCGAATCTGCTGCGCTTGGAGCCTGGGAGACCTAACGCCTGGAGCTGCTTTGGAGCTTCTTCAACTGTCGTCAATGGCGGCAGGAGCGTCGATACTATCAAACACCAATACGGCCTATTGGCTTAATCAGACCAGCTGGGCACCTTCGCCGTGGCACGGCGAAGATGGTGCATAATGCTGCAGGCCGTGGAATGGCCTAGGCATGCGGGCCTAGGTCAACCTGTGGCAGCAAGTGTGGGTTGTTCGGGGGATTGTGGTGGAGGTGTAGAAGGATGATGGATGGGCGGAAGTTGTTCCTGGTGGTGAGGCGGAAGTTATGAGATGGTTGGCGAGCTGTGTGGAGGGGCGGAATGGTGGGGGCGGTTCGCCGGAGGTTGGTCGGAGGCGAGGAAGATGGAGGTGGTCAGGCACTGTCAGGGGGCAATTAAATAAAATAATAGGGGGAAAAGAGAGAGGAGAGGATGGAGAGGGTATCTGGAGTGATCTAGAAGGAAGGGAGGCAGTGGAGTGGACGGCGCGTAACTGCCGTCGTCGGGGAAGAAGAACCCTGAAGGAGGAAGCGGCGACGAGGACGAGGTCAGGGGCACGCGCGCTTGGTACGGCGTGACGCGGAAGGAAGAGGCGGAGTTGACTCTACTGCTGGTATGGCAGCAGAGCAACGAGAAGGAGGGGAGGAGGTCGCCAGAGCTTGCGGGTCTCTTGGCCGGAAATTGGAGAGAGGAAAATTTGGGGGAATCTCCGCCAAAAACAAGGCTGAGGATCTGTGGCTGGGTCGGGGATCCTTTTATAGGTGTTGGCCGAACCTTCTAGCGCATGGAGCTCGCGCAATCACCTCCGCCGGCTCGCCGGAGATGGAAAGAGGGTGGATACCCAAATCTCTCGTGCGTTCGCACAAGAGATTGGGTTCACACCAGAGATTGTGATTGGCTTTAGAAGGAAGGGAATTCCTCAGAGAATCTCCTTTCCATTTCTGGGAGGGAATCTCTAAGGAATCAGAGAGTAATCCCTCTCTAAACCTCGCCGGAGATCGGTTCTGCCCTAACAATGGTGGCAGGACTTAATTGCAAAGGTGGCGAGGAACTTAGGGGGCTCTCTGCAAAGATATTCAAAAGATAGGGACCAAATTGTGATTTGGGTGTACTAAATTGCAAAGTAGGTCAAGATGACCTCCCCTTAGGTCCAAATTTTGGTATAAACCTAATTTGGACCTAGGAAATCCAATGGTGAAGTTGGATTTTAGGTTTGACCACGTTTGACTGGATATTTTGCGTAAAAACCCAAATTAGGTTAATTGAAGAGCTAGGACCCTAATCTAGGTCAAACTGGGTTCCAAAGGCCAAATTAAGTGTTCTAAACCCTAGAAGATGTTTTTTTCATGATTTTTAGAGGGTTTACTTGATTTTTATCCTGATCGGAACCTTGTTAATTTAAGCGGGTCTGTTTTAGGGTTACCAAATGTCATTTAATTCCTAGATTGCACATAAACCCATTTCTGATTGACTCAACCCACTTTTTATCTCATTTAGACCATTTGACCTATGTTTTGCCTCTGAGAAATCTTGTTTATGTATTGCAATGGTAAAATTATAGTTTTAACATTTATTTCATGTTTTCTTCTCAGAGCACTTACTCCTTCATTTAGGCCTTCTTCTAGGTTATGTAGGAGCTTTTATCTTCTTTATTGGGTCAAAATGAGCTAGTTATGACTCATGATGAGGCTCTCATCACACCCCCAGACGGACGGATAGTCAGAGCGCACTATACAGACACTTGAGGACGTTTTGTGCGCCTGTGTACTAGACTGGAGGGGCTCTTGGGAGGAGCACTTACCCATGGTAGAGTTTGCATATAATAATAGCTATCACTCGAGCATCAGCATGGCACCCTACGAGGCTTTGTACGGACGGAGGTGTACTACGCCCTTGAGTTGGGTTGAGGTGGGGACTAAGTGGGAGGTTGGCCCCAGGTTGATCTGGCAAAGTCAGGAGGTGATAGAATAGATCCACAGACAACTCCGTACTGTCATGAGCAGGCAAAAGTGTTATGCTGACCGAAAGCGCAGAGAGGTGCAGTTTGAGGTTGGGGATCATGTCTTTCTTTGCATTTCACCCATGAAGGGCCTACAACGTTTTGGGGTGAAAGGGAAGCTTGCGCCGAGGTTTGTGGGGCCCTTTGAGGTCCTGTAGCAGGTAGAACCCGTTGCTTACCGGCTTGCCCTTCCTCCCCATCTTTTTGGTGTGCACAACGTGTTCCACGTGTCCAACCTCTGGAAGTATGTTGCAGATCCCAATCACGTTCTGAGCCACGAGAGTGTTGAGGTGGGTGACGACCTGACCTACCCCGAGAGACCAGTGCAGATACTAGACAGAGCCATCCGGAGTTTGAGACGAAAGCAGGTACCCCTGGTGAAGGTCTTGTGGAGGAGCCAGCGGTACGAGGAGGCTACCTGGGAGCCTGAGGCGATGATGCGAGAGCGGTACCCGGAGCTTTTTGAGGGTACGACTTTTCGGACCGACTTTGGTCCTCTTTAAGTTTGTTATGCGTTTATATTTCTCTTTCCATACCCTAGCTAGCTCAAGTTTCAGGGACAAAACTTCCTTTAAGTTTGTTATGATGTAAAGATCCGTTATGTTTGAGCATTTTAAGACGTCTGGACTGTTAGTCAAACATCTGGTCAGACGTCTAGACCCCTTCCCAGACATCTGAAAATTGAAAAATCTGTACACGAAGTTGTTCCTGTACGCAGCCAGCATACAGGTTGCTTTTCTTCTCTCTCCTCTTCTCTTTCTCCCCCTCACCAAACCCTAATCCCTTGTCTATATAAGAGCCCTCTCCCCCTTCCTCTCCCCTCCACTCCACCACCGCCACCTTCCCTCCTCTCCACTGCCGTGAGAGAGACAAGCGAGAGAGAGGAGCAAGAGCGAGGAGGAGCGGCATGAAGAAAAGGAGGAGGTTGAGCTCGTGAGCTCAGAGAGGCTTGCCGGAGTACGCACAGCTATCGCGGCGCGTGCAGGAGGAGAGCATCGGGGAGCCATCCCCGACTTCCTGCAGCAGCCGGAGTTGCAGACGAGAGGGAGGAGCCGTGGCTGAGCGCGGCGAAAGGAGCGAGAGATCGTTCTAATACTGGAATTTTTCCAGTATCACATGTCTGGAGTGCCTTCCAGACGATGGGCTGGACATTTGGTGGCGACACCGAACATCTGAAAGCAGGTATTCGCGTAGGTACATCCTTCTCGCGGCTGCGGCTATGCAGGTTGCATCGCAGGGATGATTTGTTGGGCTAAAAGGGGATCTGCTGCTCTGTCGTGTGCAGGAGTAGCTTTAGGAAGGTGCGCGACACGCCCTCCCACACATTCCGGACGTCTAGACAGCTTTCCAGACGACTGGAGGCATTCCCAAACGACTGGAGGATAGGTCGGATGTCTGGAGCTGAGTCCAGACGGTCAAGTAGGAGTCCTGGACGTCTGAGGTCGACGCAGAGACTTGAGGTGAGACTCTGGTGACTTTTAAGACGTCTGGACTTTGTTCCAGATGTCTAATTTGGTTCTGCAGTTTTGTTTTTGAACCGTTTAGGATCCGATCGGGGTCTGTTTTACCCAAACGAAATATCGGTGGTTTCCTTGTGAGTTCCTCTACATGTTAGAAATCTTTATATACTGTTCTGAACATTCCGTTGTGATATGTTCCTTGGTATAGGATTTCGACCTGTTGCGTGTCTGGGGCTTGCAGAGGCACGTGAGTTTGCCGTTCGAGCCCCCAGTACTCCTGGATTGTCTGGTAGAGTGGTTTCCCCCTATTCTACTTATAAAATATGAATGCAACTATGAAATTTAGATAACTAGAACCCTAGGATGTGCATGAATCCTAGGACAAGAAATAGTTGTATTGTTTGTATTCGTGTTTGAGATTGCAGTCATAAATGAATGAGCTAAATTATAAACAACTATCTGTTAATAAATACGAGCTCCCTGTAGAATATGAAATGCCTAAGATAACTAAACAGTTACATGTGATATCACTTGTTGTATATGTTAATTTGTGGAAATACGAGCTGCATGTGTATAATACGAGAATGAAAATTGTGAATGATGAAACCTGGTATGGAATAATATGGTGAATATGAGCATGAACCCTACGGGGAATTAGGAGTAAAGCTCCTGTGGATGAATGGAAAGATCTAGAAATGTGAGTGGAAAGTGTGTTGGCCCTTGAGTACGTGGTACCAAGGAGAGCAACTGTCCCCTTTTTAGTGTAGAGCGGAGCTAACCGCCCTTGAGTTGGGACCCGGGGTTAGGATTGACCACTCTACACCGACTTCTATTGGCCCTCGCGTACACTATACCGGGGAGAGCTACTAGTGTAGGGAGAGAGCTAGCCACCCACGGGGCCCAAGGTTCAGCTAGCAACCCTACACCGACTTGTTAGGCCCACTGGGCAAATTTGGGTAGTCAGACGAGGGTGCACGGACTGTGGAAGGACTAGACCCCTGTTTGGTTTTAAGGGACGAGACCTCTGTTTCTAAGAGGGCTAGGTCCTATACTGTTCCTTGTTATACTTTGGGCGTACCCGCTAACGGAAACGACTGATTGCGTGCCAGTGCGGGGTAGCTACCCGTGCACTTATCGCACGTGCCATAGTCATCGCTACGTCTGTCTGTGACCTCAGGGTGGTTGACTGGGTGTAGGATTACCACGGGGGACTCTCCCAGCCATGAGAGCACCACGTATGCCTTTTACTCCTCGGAAAAGATTGTAATTAAGATCGTTCCCACGATGAACATGCGAGATCAAGAAAGAAATCTAAAAGTAAACAATGGATGAAAAGGAATTACTTGTAAAATAAAATAATTGGAAAAGATAAATTTACCTATTTGCTTTTACTACTTTAGGTAGTCTGGTTACCACTCTACTTAGTATTCGTTGACTCCGTTTTCTCATAACCCTTTACAGGTCTAGGAGTTGAGCAGCCCAAGTCACCGGCTGTAGAGGGTGCTGGGCCCAGTCGAGCCCAACAGTAGTTTTTTACTGTTGTAGTACTTCTTTTCTGTTAGTGAGTTTCAGATTTTGTTTACTGTTCCTGTTACTGTATTTTTGTTTTACTTTCCTGTTATGGTGGTGGTATGTAATGTTTAGTAACTTTTACTTCATTTACCGTTTGTATGTTTTTACTGTTAGTTACCTTGTATAGTAGATGTGATTTATTTTCCTGCTTTTCGGTTATTTTTTGTTGGACGACTGGCTCTTGGAATTAGTCGAGTCTAGCCGATCTTGGATCCTGTAAGATTTAGGAATCAGATCGTAACCATATTTGAGTAAAATGCATACTATTTTTGTTTAGATCATATTATTTGTGCAAATACACATATAATTATAGCATTTGGTAAAGTACTTAAGTAAAAGATGCATTATTTAGATTATGCCATATTATTATGTAATATAACTAAGTTATATCATATTATGGTTGTATATCATATTATTATGGAATGATCTATATATTTACTCAAAGGGAGAAAAATCAGATATGACTAACTAAAAATGAGTAACTCTGTACAATTATAAAAATCTTAAACTCCAAATTGGCTACTGGGTCTTCACGTAGAAATAATAAACAAAGAAACAAATTACTGAAATTGAAACCGTTAAAATAATATGCATTTATTTAAAAATTTACCAAATAACTACAACATCTACTGAAAAAGCATCTCCCCTTCATTCCCCATCGACCAACCTCTCCTCTTCATCCCCAACCTCTCCCATCTCCCCTTCCATCCATCCATCCAACGTCAAAAAAATCACCATATCCATCTCCCCTTCCATCCGTCAATCCAACACAAGCAGCAGCCGGTGACCACCCTCCAACAGCAGCGGCCACACGCTCCTCCCTCCAACAATTGCCTTCGCCTCCCTCACCGATAAGGATCTGACAGCCTCCGCTCCAACAACAGCTGCCGCCCATACCTCCCCAGCAGCAGTTGATCCTTCTCCTTCCAACAACCAACTCCACCTTCCTCTCCAACAGTGGTGTCCCTCCTCTCACTACTCCCTCCTGATTCCCACCCACCTCTCTTATACACTACGTGAAAATGAGACAGATATACCTTGCTATTAAGGTGTTAGTGGAGCCGTCCGTGTTCTTTTCATGCATGGCCACCTTCTTTTTCGTAAATGCTTTCAAATTTAAAACGGTAAAGAGAAACATCAAGATTAACATGGTGTTCAAGAAGATATAATAATAGATGCTACTTTTAAATCTCATATCGTTTTGTTTAAATTTTTAGTTGATTAGATAATCGTGGATTAAAAAAAAATGATTATGAGCTTTTTAGTAGCAGAAATACCCAAATTCTGGTGCGAAGAATTTAAAAATATATCCGAATTTTCATGAATTAACCCTAAATGGAGCCTCATGAAATGTTCCGCAAGCTCCAAGGACTAAAATATAATCGCAACAAAATGAAGGGACCTCTATTTCAATTTACCGTCCCCACACCCACAACTATCCATCCCCGCCCCAGGCCTGCCACCCTTCTTGAGCTCCACGGTACCACCACCCCCTGTTTCCAGCACCTTCGGACCCTCACGACCTTCTTCGCTGTCTTCCCTCGAATCTAAACTGACCGTCCGTTTCCGCTTCCGTTCCATGCGGTGATCGAGTTGATTTGCGCCGTTGGCGCCTTCTCCTTTAAGACACTCATCTCCGGATTTCGATTCGATTCCTTTGCTTTGCTCCGGTGAATCTTCTCCTCTTCGTTGAGTCCCTTTCAAAAAGCCAGTCTTGTTCTTCTTCTTCTCTCTCTCTCTCTCTCCCTCTAATACTTTTTTTAAAATTTGCTTAAAAGCTCGTGATTTTTTTTTTTTTTTTGTCTGCAGAATAGTGGGGTCGTTTTGTGGAGGTGATCGGTTTCCGTTGGAATGGAGGGGTCGTTCCTCGCGATGATAACGGATGGCGAGGTCGGGAAGGAGTCCTTCCTTGCCACGATCGTCTTCGCGGCCCTCCCGATCTCGAAGGTGTTCACAATGTGCTTCCTGGGCTTCCTCATGGCCACCAACTACGTTAACATCCTCTCTGCCAACGGAAGGAAGCAGCTTAATAGGGTAAGACACACACACACACACAGAAGAGAGAGAGAGAGAGGGAGGAGGATTTTGTTTCGGCCAACATTTGTCTTAGTTGTTTGTTTCTGGTTGTGCAACTTTGCAGCAGTTAGATAATTACGTTTGATTCGAATCATGTTCCAGTACTATACTTTGATTCTATTCATCATCGTTCGTGGCCGTCTTTGGTGCGTTGGAGATGTTACCCATGCGGGGAACAGTTATTTGGGAAGAAGAGTTAAAAAAAATTAGGAGGTAAATTCTTGGATGAGCAATTGAGTGAGGAATCATGGAGCTGTGCAGGAAATAAGAGTAGGACATAGGAGGGGAAATTGGAGGATCGTCTCTATTTTATCATAATATCACACTCAAGAAGAGTTCTCTTCTTTTTATGGAGGAAAGGAAGAGGTGCTGTGGTTGGTTTTACTTTTACCTCTTCAGGGTTTAGGGTTTTCATTGGAATATCATGCATGGCAGACAATCATGTGAGAAATCTTAGTATGTATTTCTGCGGGGATGGTCTTCGTTAGGTAGACAAAATGCGCACCTTTGTTTTCTTTGAAGTCTATGATAACGAGAAAGAGTCGACAACTCAAAGATCTGTTTCTGCTGTAAGAAGAATGAAAATGGCAGATGCAATGTAAAACGTGTCTTCCTTGATTTGGTCACATGCTTTTCACCGTAGGCAATGGGTTTGTTCCAAATCATTTTATGCCTCGGAGAGATTCCACTAAATGTTGTCTACATACTTTTTGTTGGTTGATTGTGCAGCTGGTTTATGTTCTGCTACTCCCTTGCTTGATATTTTCACAACTTGGGCAAGCAATCACTTTTGAGAATTTGATAGAATGGTAAGATCGTCGCACAACTTTTCTGTAGATTATTTCATTGAGTTTGCTTAAATTTGGATTTGCCCTGCAGATGCGGGCAAAATAATTTTAATTGATGGTTAACGTGAAACAATCACTTAAAAGATGGTCTTTTATTGTTTGTACTTGTATCTTTTTGAGCTGTACCTTTCCACCTACTCCTTGGCATTGCATATTCTTTTGCCCTGAGTGTATGGTCGCAATTCGAAACTGATAATTGAGTAGTTGCCCTTATATGGCATCATATACAATTGATTAGGAAGTAAATTTCATAGTAGCCATAAAGGTGTAGATAGCCAGAGGCTTCTGACTCTAGCATATTCTAGCGACTTACACCATATTTTTGTTGTGGTTTCTGCGAAGGGCCAGCTTCATCGCTTATCAAAATATAGGTAGAACAGTTGTTTAGTTGTTAATGTTATGCCTTGGGTTTAAAAAGTGGGATCTCTGCAGAGTTTTATGTCCCAACATCAAATTTGCAACTTTTGTAAACCATCTTCAATGCTGAACTCACTCTGCTTGGGTTAAGCTTCCTTGCTGATTTTCTTTTCTGATAATCTAACCTAATAAATGTTTTGCAGGTGGTATATTCCAGTTAATATTGTACTTGGAACAATCTCAGGCTCAATAATAGGCTTTATTGTTGCATGCATTATTCGACCACCTAAACAATATTTCAAGTTTACCATCATACATATTGGCATTGGTAAGTTTTCTGTCAGTCTGATATAGTTGTTATTGTAACCATATGATGCATGTGGGTGCATTCTGCTGTTTTCTATCTCATTTCTGTCTTTGGAGTTTGGAATGAAACACTTTTGTGGACTGTTTAATTAAATTTAACTGGAAGAGGTGTGTGGCCTTTGTGTGTGTGTTTGTTTTCAGTTGGTTTGATATTTCATACATGCTATGACTACCTACTATGGAATGCTATCATTTGCACCTTGGTGCATTTATTTTATTTGTTGGTCTAAAATTCTTCCAACTAAGCTCCAAAATGCATTGCTTAATTGGTGGAGAAGCCTAGAGTCAAAATCGAACTTTCAATGAGTAGAATTATGCCCATTTCTAACTTCTCTATGCTAATTTTTGATGTTCTTTTTATCACAATAGCCCGATGATTAATTTTTTGCCTTTGAATTTCTGAATATTGGCCCATTCCATTTAGAACACTCTCTTGTCATTTATCATCTAAATATGATTTATGCAAACACACCTTTTTTTGGGAGTTTACCAAATATCTCATTGTAGTACTGGACAAGCATTTAAGATGTTTAGATATTCGAACATCCAATACATTTATAGAGTTATCTCAACTCTGGCGCATTTCAAGATTGCTCCAGTGACATCACATGTACATTAAAAGAAAGTTGTCTATTGTGCTTTTTAGCTGAGAGTTGGATTCAGGGTCTGAGAATGAAAAAGATAGGAATTGTTATGTTGAGAAAATTATACCGCATACAAAGATGTGGAAATTGAGAAGTGATAAACATTAATTGCTGGGTCTCTTCACTCAAGTTGGTATTTTTTGGGATACTTATACAGGAGCCACACTAGTTTATCTTTATTTAGCTTCAACTTGACCAGTTGATCCCTCCATGTGTTCAGACTGGAGAAGGCCACACATGCTAGGGTGCATCGAGATAATAGTACCACATCTAAAGATATGAACATTAAGAAATAGCTAATATTAATGGTCGACCATCTCCACTCAGGTCAATTGGTTTTCAGTTGGATGCCATGACAATTCCAAAATACCTTTTATCAAGGGGATTTACATATAAATTGCAAACAAATTTGCACATTTGGTAGTTGTTCTTGACAATGTTTCAGAGGCCATGAGGTACAGAGTGCAGGCTAGTGCCTTTTTCAATGTTCCTTTGGCTCAAATATTGTACCTGTGAAGTTGTACTTTCAAATAGTAGTTATGTTGATTTTCTTAAAACTCTTGTAAATATGTCTCTAATCTACAAGAAATTTCTAATTTTTGTATGCAGGAAATATTGGAAACATACCTCTTGTTCTCATCGCAGCTTTGTGCCGAGATCCATCAAACCCTTTTGGCAATCCTGAACAATGCAATCAACAAGGAAATGCATATATATCATACGGCCAATGGGTAGGGCTTTTAATGTCTTTATGTTTTAAGAGTGCTTGGGGCTTGTGGTTTTTTTAGTTGATTTTGATAGTATGTCAGTGGTGTTGGAGAAATCCTTTTGCGATCCTGAGAGCCCCTCATCCCTAAGATTGATCTTAGTAATAGCTTGCAGTTGAAAACTAAGCTTCTATCATACAGTTATTAAAAGGTTGCATATTTAAGGAGAAATGCTTTTGTTGTGATCATTGCAGTCGTCATGGTTATATTCTGAAGATTCCATGCTTACCTAGCCATGTTCTTCAGTAGTTTCATCAAGTTTGTGTTAAATGTAACCTGCTATCTACCTAAAGATTGCATGCTTGCTCTATAAAACACTCAGAATTATGATTTAACAAAGGTTTGACTTTGGGTATATATAGATTTCATGGGGTCTACGGAATTCCTCTATCAAAAGAGGAGGTTAACTTGTTAAAGTTTGGCTTATCTATTAACTTGTGCTAGGTTAATTTAGGTTTGCAGTCTTTTGTTAGCCTAAATATGTGTTGAATAGCAATTTTTTTGACACAAAATGCCCAAGCCAGGATTTATTTAATAGTAAAGGACAGTAGACATCCCAACATCATTATGGCTTAGCAGTGCAGTACTTCTCTTGTTTGAAGGGGAGCAATGTGGGACAAGTTCTTGGAGGTGCTTTCATTTTCCCACAAACTGTCTAGGTGTTGGGGTTGGGTCCATGCTTTCCCATGAAACAATGGATGCTTCACCTCATTTCATGCCCCTCCCCCCAAAACCAAAATTTTCCTTTGTATTTTGCATTCAGAAGGAACAACCTGAAATGAGACCCTTAAAATAGAGATGCCAATTTAGGTTTGCCGGATCCAACCAGAGTGGGTAGAACCTATGCCATTTATTTTATAGAGGTTATGGGTTTTGATCTATGTATCCAGCTGTGAGTATGATATCGTTATAGGTGTTTACCCCTTTATGCAATATGTGTGCATGCCCACATAATCTAACCTCATCCTCATCCCAATGGAAAATGTGAAGTACTTATTTATTTGATGATGCTTTTTATTATGGAAAATGTGAACCACTTTATTGGTTGTCATTACCTTTTAGTCATCTATTTTCATGTGTTAAACATTGCTAAAACATCTTGATGTTTTTAAGCTTTCATGTGAAGCATGGCATGACTCATGAATTTTTATTTAGTTATTGTTGTTTTTTATTTGAAGCATGGCTGCAGATATTTTTATGTACAAACCATATGTTTTATGTCAAGAATACCTCGAGCACTAGGATGGGTGTAGCATCCCTTTAATAAATTGGTACCCTCTGTGGATAAGTGGATAATGTTTGAGCTTTGGATTTAGGTACTTGATGGGTAAAGGGTAAGGGCATAGGTAGTGGATTTGTAGGTATGGGTTTGGACATATCTGAATCCAACCTCTTTACATGCCTCACTTCAAGTGAGGATGGTTATAAGTGGTATCTTACCTCTTTTTAGGCAAGAGAAGAATGAGTAGAGAGAGTGGAGAGGGTGGGGGAGGTTGGACCTTGGTGGAGCAGCAACGGCGTGGGGGGCGTTCGGCGAGGCAAGTGGTCTGCTTCCAGTGCTGAGGGGTGGGACATGTGGTGCAAGAGTGTGGGGACCCCATTTAGTGCCTTAGATGTGGTGGTGTGGGACATAAGTGCTTCGGTTGCCAGTGGGGCCAGGGGGCAGTCACATCACCTTTGCCTCCACCGGGGGCTTTGTCGTTGGAGGTGGAGGCACCATGATTGGAGGAGGTTGGAAGAGGAGTTGCGTCGAATGTTTTCAGTGGATGTGACCTCAATACATTGCATTTTCGAGTGGAATGTGTTGCTGGTAGGGCTGGGTCAGGAGGTGAGGGAGAAGGCACGCTTTAAGGTGGTTCGGGTGGGAGAGGCACTAGTTCAGTGGCAACTTTCCAGCTTGTATGATGGGGTGGTGCGGGAGAGGGCCTCTCTTTGTGTTCGCCTCCGTGATATCCCCCTCAGCCTCCGGACGAGGGATGTCGTCGCTGCGGTGGTCGAGCCCTTCGCGTATTTAAGGTTCTGCTCAGGGCTCAGTTTGGCGGGGGTGGACTTCTCGGTGGTGGAATCGTGGGTGGTGCTGAAGCAAGGCGTGGAGGTGCTGAAGAGGGGCGTACTCCATCACAGGGGCTTCTTGTGGCTGATTTGCTGTGAAGTGGAGCGCAAGGAGGGAGCCTGTACACCTAGGTGGTTGGCACTGACGCCCCTCAAAGCTCGAAGGGCATGGGGGAGTGACACTGAGTGGTGGCTTTGAGGTGGAAGGCCAGGGGTCGCGGAGAGGGGGGTGGGAGGCTTGACATGGCAGGCCACTTGCACTCCCCAACACTCCTGTTAGATGTGGCAAGCATGGGCCTTGTGGGTGCCAAACCCCTAGAGGCGTGTGCAGATCTCTCCGGCGTTGGGTATGAGGGCAGTGGCGATGATCAAGGCACAGTGGGAAGGGAGAAGATGAGGAGTCTGGAGGTGGGGGTTCCGGGGGGAGGATGTTCGGGGTGAGGTTTTGAATGAGCTGTCCTTGGGGGGTGGAGGGGTAGGCGCGTGGCACGGGTGGGAATTTTAGATCCGCAGTGTGACTCGACTAAGGAAGCATCAATTTGGGCTTCCTCTACGACCCCTTCCCTTAACTTGGTCCCCCCCTCATTATTTTCGTTTTCGACAGGAGGGCCTTGGACTTCTCTCCCGTAGTTTGTTGGAGAGGGAGGCTTGGTCGGTTGGCGCGAGTGTGGAGAGGGTAGGGATGCCACGCGACGGGGGTTTGGAGGAGGAACCACGCGAGGATGACGTTGTCTCGCATGGGGGTTCGATCCTTCTCGTCAAGTGGTGCCCCACGTCAGTGCAACGAAGGTCGAGGTTGAGATTTCAATTATGGTGCACCTATAGAGGAGGGAGTTGAAGGGACACAACCAGGTAGGCAAAGGTGAATTCAGTGGCGAGTGAAGCCAGAGGCGATGAAGCGAGGGGGCAATAGTGAGCTAGCGCTGGTAGCGAGGGAGATAGGCTTCCTGAGGGCAGAGGGGGGAGCATCTTCGATGGCCTAATGTTGAAGGCCCTGTCCTGGAACGTAAGGGGTCTTAACAACCCCATGCGGAGGGCCTCCCTAGGGGGCTATCTACACTCCTAGGGAGCCTCGATAGTGATGCTATAGGGGACCAAGCTCACCAGTTGTGATCAACGGCTCTGGTGAGAGATTGGGGGATCCCTCCTAGGGGGTTTTCTTGCCTGTCAGGCCTCCTGACACTTAGGGGGATTCTGTTGGGTTGGCAGGATGACCTGCTGGATTTGGAGGAGATGGTAGGGAGGCATGTCGTTATGGCACTCTTGAAGCGGAGGAATGACGGGTTCAACTTCATGGTATCTACGATCTATGGCCCCATAGATGACACTGCCAGATTATAGTTATTGGAGGATCTCATGCAGGTTGCTGAGCACTTTCAAGGAACCCCATGGCTATGTGGGGGCAACTTCAACATCACTCTACAATGACCAGCCAAAAAGGGAGAGGGAGGTAGGATCATGGCTTGATAGCCTTTGCGGAATTTGTAGCCTTACATGGGCTATTCAACTTGGTTCTGTCCTCTTGTGGATACACGTAGAGGAACATTGCAGGGCCCAAGTCCAGAATTGACCAATTCTTATGCAATATCATGATGGCAAAGGCTTTTCCCATGGTGGGGGTTGTCCTGCTTGATAGGTCGTTCTCCGACCACATGCCACTGATGTGGAAGACAAATGAAGATGTCAGTTTCAAGACCTATTTCAATTTTGACAAATCTTGGCTACTAGAAAGGGGCTTAGACAGTTGGTGGAGGACAAGTGGAGATCTGCAGATAGTTCTAGAGCATAAGCTAAGGGAATTGTGGGCCTTTTTAAGGGCCCAAAGGAAGGAGATCAGACAGAGATAGGCGGGAATTGAGGAAGGTGATTGCTTTAGCAGAAATCTCATGGCTAGACAGACGTGAGGATGTAAACCCTCTTTTGGAGGACCGAAAGGCCAGAGCTGAACACATGAGAGTGGTGTAGGAGGACAGGAAAGCGGAGGTGAGCTGGCATGTCAAGTCTATGCAAAGGTGGCTGAAGGAAGGAGACTTCAACACACAGTACTTTCACCTGATGGTGTCTTGCAAAAGGAGGTGGAATAGGATAGACAAGTTGGTGGTGGACGGGGAAGAGTTTTTTGACAGAGAGGAGGTAGTTGGGGTGGCAACTAGCCACTTCAGGACATTCATAGGGGTGGGAAGGCTGGAAGGGTGGAGGTGGATGGGGACAGATGCGCATCGCATCTTAGAGGGACAAGCGGATACCTGACCTCCCACTTCATAGAAGACGAGATTAGGGGCGTGCTCTGGGGACTAAATGCAGATGGGTGCCCATGGCCATATGGCTTCTCGGTGATCTTTTATAAGGAGTTTTGGCCGATGTTAAAGGGGAATGTCATGCAGGTCGTCTGGGAGTTTATGGTAATAGAGGTTTTGACATGCTCAATCTATATGTTCTTGCTATCGAAGAAGGGGCTAAGGCGATCGAGAAATTTAGGCCAATCGCCTTGTCCAATGTTGTGTATCTCATCACTACCAAGGCCCTGGCGAATAGACTATTTGCTATCCTGGAGGACTTGATTTCACCAATGTAGATGGCTTTCGTCCCTATAAGGAACATCCTACATGGATTTATTGTTGCATTAGAGATTCTAGCACATTGGAAGAGGCAAAAGAAGGCCTTCTTGTAGAAGGTGGATTTCAATAAGGCATGTGACTCGGTACAATGGCCTTTCCTTTGGGCGTCCCTTGTGGCGAGGGGTTTCCCCCAGAGATGGATCGATTAAATGAAGCGATGTGTTACTACGACATCGTTCTCAGTCTTGATGAATGGCAATTTGGCAGGAGGGTGGATACAACCACATAGAAGAGTCAGGCAGGGATGCCCCCTTGCCCGGCTACTCTCTGTCCTGGCGAGGGATGCTTTGGTAAGGGCACATTCACAGCCTGTGGTAGAGGTTTGTTCTTTGGATTTTCTGCACAACAGGTGGAGGTTCTGGTGCTACAGTATGCGTGACACCCTATTCTTTGTGGAGGGCTCAATGGGGGAAGCATGAAGGTTGCACACGTTGCTTCATCTATTCGGGGAGGCCCCTAGGTTGTAGGTCAATTTTGGAAAGTCCTATTTTATTCCGATGCATATGGAGGATGAGGAGACCATGAGCTATGTGGGGTCCTTGGGTACGGGAGTAGCCACATTGCCTTTGCCTTATTTGGGTCAACCTTTGTTAGATGGCAAGCTTGGTGTGCGAGATTTCGTCCCGCTAGTGGAGAGGGTTGAGAGGAGATTGGCAGGATGGTCCTCCAAGATGTTATCTCGAGCGGGTCGACTGGTTATGGTGAAGGCAATCCTCTCTGCTATTCTGACTTACTTTATGTCTGTTTTCAAGCTCCCCTAAAAGGTGGGGATGTTGACTAGTTTGATGAGGGACTTCTTTTGGTCCAATTTTGGAGAGTCAGGGAAGGGAGCCAAACTAGTGGCATGGGAGGAGTTATGTAGACTTGTGAGGGATGGTGGTCTTGGGGTGAGAGATTTGGAGTCCATGAATGACAATTTGCTAACCAAGTGGATAGAGTTTGATGGGGTGCAGGCCAGGTTTGCTGGGCAGTGTGTTGGAGGTCTACTACATAGGGTCGGATTGGGAGAATTAAGTGAGGCCAGGAAGAGGAGCTTCCTTCTTCTATAGGGGGCTGGCATTGGTGGCACCAAGGGTGCGAGATTTCTTCTCACCACTAGTTGGTATGGGGGACAGATTCAGATTTTGGATGGATGACTGAATGAAGGATGGCACCTTGGTTTCCAAATTTTTGAGGTTCTTTGCGATGGCGCAGGATAAGGAGGCCAAGGTCAAGGCTTGCTGTGAAGGAATGTGGTGCCCTGCAGTGGTAGGTAACTTATCAGATCATAGGATGGAGGAACTTGTGGTTTTGCTGCACAAAGTGAAGCATTTTGGGATGAAAGGGGGGTAGGATTGTTGGGTCCAAGATGACGGCGAGTTCTCGGTCAAGAAGCCTTATGATAGATTGCGAAATAGGGAGCTAGCGTCAGACGTGGATTTCCTACGTGATTGCAGGGCGGATTGTCTATTGAAGATTAGGATTTTTACATGGTTGGTGAGAGGAAGGATAATGACCAGGGTTTGGTGGGCTAAGTGGGCACAAGATGTGGACATCATGTGTTGCTTATTTCAAGGGGGTGAGGAAGACATTGACCACCTATTTCTCTCTTGCCCCTTGGATCGGTGAAATGCACTAACCAGGAGTGCTTCTGGTCATCGCTCAAGAGGGGTAGCTCGACTACGGGATGGTGCATGTTCAAATCGAAGGAGATTGCATGACTTTTAGCGGCGTTGTGGAGGGGTTTTTGGTTGGGGAGAAATGCGGCAATGTTCAGAGGCCAAATCCTCTACATTGAGAACTTTGTCCTTTCCATTTTGGTGCTAATGCACTTTTGGGAGATCAACTTGTAATATGTAGCTCTTTGTAATGGTTTGTGCTCTCTTGGCACTTTAAATAGATGGGGGCTATCGCAAGGATAACCACCCCTTTTTCCTTTAAAAAAAAGTGTATCTTGCCTTTTCTGAATTACAATGTATAAATGCAACTTTTTAAACATTAATTTAGAGTATCTTATTCCTCTCAAGAAAAAAATGAAGTACGTCAATTAACTAGGTATTTTAATTAATTCCAGGTTGGTGCTATCATTTTGTACACATTTGTCAACCGGATGTTGAATCCTCCACCAGGGGGTTTTGATGCTACCGAAGAGAAGTTACCAATCAGGAACCAGGTTATTAATGCTGCACCTGAGGAAGTACCACTGCTAACTGCAGTGGAGCCAGAAGAAGAAGGAGGAGAAGAAGAATTGGATTTTCAAACTTCATGTCAAAAGGCAAGATACCTCTGTTTATCAATTGATTGATTAATGCATATGCAACAATACAACGTCATCAAACAAGATCAGGAAGAATAGATAGTACAGCAATTTTTTTTATATTATGCAATGCAATAAGGATGTCAGAGACTTGCTCGGTAATGGTAAAATTTGATGGTCCATTTAATTTAATTGCTAAAATTATTAACAGATTGTCTTCACTCTATCTTGTTTTTGTATCTTCGATAGGTATGCTTTTACTCAGCTATTGTTTCTGGTGTTAATGATGTGATTTTGACTGGCTAGCATCCATTGGATGGACCTATGGCAGCATGGGATGAAATTGGGGTTCCTCTTTTCTTTCTAGGATGAAATTTTGTGCCCGTGCAAGCATGCACGTGTGTGTGAGAGAGGTTCTAGGATGAAATCATATTTGTGCTAATTATTTTTCCATTTCACTGTACTCTAAGCATATGATCCCTTTATTCTTGGATATAACTCTTTGGAGAAGCTAATGCTTCACTTGTAAATGCAATGAATGAGGTGCCATATATAGCTAAAGATTAGTTCCCGAGCATTGGTGGTATTTTCTTTTTTCTAGCAATTCCACGAAGGCAGCCACTCTTCACTAGCCAGATATCTTTTTTCCGGAAGAGCATATGCCAGATATCTTTTTTTTTCCTCCTAGTATGGTTTTGTAGCTGCTGTTTTGTTAATGAGTTAAATTCGAATTGTTTGAGTAGATATGAATTTTTTAGTTTTTCTATCTTGACATTTCCGTAAATGCAGGTATCCAAAGTCGTATGCTCTCTTTTTGACAAGATCAGGCCACTTCTGCAGCCTCCGATTGTTGCTTCTGTAAGTGCAAACTCAGAATGAATGGTTTTATGCAACTGTTGGTAACATACGTGGAAATACTGTTAAAACTTGGGCAAGTGGTATTTTTTGTCGTGGTCCTTCTGTTCCCTTCCTCTTTCCCAATGAGATAAAATGAGTATGTAATCAGTAGTAATGCTTCTACGAAGGTAGGTCTATAGTAATAATGAGACCTAGATGGTCAACTCCAACTTTGAGTCAAATGTCCATCTGTCCATGTTGTGATTTCAAGTTTTGTTCTATTTTCATAAATTTCAATTTTTGTTGACCTAACAAAATTTTGGTTGTTTTTTCATATAAATTCAGTGGGAAAAAAAGAAAGTCATGATTGGGTTTTGGTTGTCTGACCATTTCTGGGAGCTTGGGTTCCTTAATTTGACAAGATGCTTGCAAATGAACTGAATTCTTGGTTGTTTAATGATGAGGATACCATTCAAATGCACTGCTTATGTGATTAGGCTGGTCCTCGCTAAGATGACACACAACGTGCTTATTCCAGTTGTCTTTTAGAGCTGGTTAATGTTTCCTATTCATCCTTAGAAATGGAATTGGACTATATTGTACAGATGCTGTGAAATTAAAAAAATCCAAATGCAGAATTGATATTTACTATATCAATTATGCTAAAGAGGTTATAGCTGAAGCCCCCGATTGATTTTTTTTTGATGAATGATATAACATATAAATATCATGCAGAGGTGATATTGCATTTCATTTGATTTTTTTCTCAAGTTTTCTTTATGTCTAGTAAAGAGAAGAAAGAAATCTGCTTATTCAGGATTTCCTCAACTACTTTGTTCTCGATGTCTTGGCAGTGAAATGTTTGTTTATCCTGTAACAATCCTTTGTTAGTGAAGATGAATGCACACTGGTCTTGAATTGTCTTACCCTTTTTTTCTCTCTCAAGAAAAAAAAAATCCTGTAACATCTTTGCCTGTTCCACATTTAGCCCTTCTCGAAGGAATTCTGCATTGCTGAATAGAAGAATTTCAAGGGTAGAATAACCTTTTTGATTCCTAAGTACTTATTGATGTTTGTTCAGTCAAAAGTTTTCCATGTGTGCTGCTAATAGAAGATGATGCAACTTTACTTTATACCATCCTTCCTTTTCAATTGAATGAAGAATTAGCCATTTGAATAATATAGAAGTTCTTGCTTTTGTTGAAATGTGCTAGAAAGTTATATCTGCTTTGGTGTTGTTTTTTAGAACTTGAGATAAGTAAAGTATCCTAGAACTCTATTGAATATCTATATAAACCATTTTCTACTATTTGAAAAAAAATAGAGACCAATAGAGCCAATTGTATTTGAACTAGTGTGATTTGACGGAGGATGATAGCACCTTTCCTCAGATGAAAATATATTTGAAATGTTCTCAGAAAATAGAGAAGCCAAATTCATATTCTAGGTATTTCGGTCTTTTCCCTTAGAAGCCATGGTACAGATGGAATGATGGATCCATTCAATCCGCATGCCTATACATTGTTCTCGCCCCCTAGTTTGTCCTTCAGTGAAAAGACAACCCTAGAAGTATCTTGGATTGTGCTCCTACAGTTTTTCTTTCTAGCTTTAGAGAGTTTTCATCGTAAATCATATGTTTGTGATCTTTCTTTCACGGTGATTTGATTTCTATGTGGTATTGGAGCCACAGCATCTTTCTTGTGTCATGTAAATCCTAGTTGGTGATTCCTTGTGTGGTAAGTGATGCTAGTGTTGATCTAGTCCTAGAGGCAATGGTTGTGGAGGTTGATCAAGCAATTCTGTGGTGATGCCTCTGTTGGGTGCACTATCTATTGCAGGATGCTCTAGTGGTCATCACATGTAGTGGAATAATCTGGTTGGTAGTGTCTAGGTGGTTCTCTATAATGAGTTGGCAACGAAGGGTGTAATCATTCCTACTTTTATGGACTGGACCCTCACCTCATTCCATCAAGAACTGGGTGCTTTCCGGGGAAGATAATGTCCCTAATTACCATACAGTAGGGTAACCCGAGGAATCGTGCTACTTAAGAAGCAGCTCTGCTTGTCCAGCTTGCTCTTCCCTTATTGAGTCTGATCAGTCACCAAATAACTATGATTATTAACCAGGCTGACGGTTAAATGAGGGGATTTAGAGAATTGTATTAATGCAAAAGGAACGGACTTACAGATTTGAGAGCCAAAATTCAGATAAAGAGGTACTCTCCCTCACTGCATTATCCACCCAGCATCTCTTGTCTCAGAATAGCACGCGGTAATCCATCCAGCAGTGTCAGCTCTCACATGTGATCTAAAAGCCTCCCAGAAGTTGTCAACTGAAGAAAAGTCCGGACATTGCCAGACCTTGGTGAAAGTACATTAGAAAAATGGATGTCATATATCTTCATCAGCATCACACAAGGGACATCTTACATCTCCATCCTCCACACATTTCCTTCTGGAACATTTTGTTACAAGCTTTCCTCTACGAAGAAGCCAAAGAAATAACTTGATCTTCAGTGGCAACTTGAGAGACCAAAACTTGGCACGATCGTAATTTATTTCATTGGATTCAGGAGTGGAGAACGTGATTTTCTTATAAGCCCTACTGACAGAAAAAGTACCTTCACTCCAGACAAATTTGTCAGGCTCATTTCTCCTTGGACTGAAATCAGAAATAATTTCCAATAAGCGCTGAAATTCTGAACAGCAGGCTTCTGACAGACCTGGAGGAAGAAGGATGTTCCACGATCTCAAATGTTCAACCCAAGCATTTGCAACAGAAACATTTTTGTCACTACCAAGCTGAAAAATACATGAGAAGAGATTCAAGAACAAGCAAACACCACTCCAATCATCCAACCAAACTTTGAAGCAAACTCTTGTAAAATGATTTGCTGTTGTAGTTCATGGAGACTGAAAAAAGATTTCTATTAATCAACATACAAGAATGGTTCTATCAAGTTTAGGTGGTCCAATGTTCTTGTCCAAATGTTTGGATCTAGTAAGGCAAAAATAGGTTGAAAACTTTACAATGCATGTAGATGTAATATCATTAAAAATTACATTCACACAAGTATAATATTATCTTTCAACATTGAACCTTACTCAGATGGCCTTTGACTGAAAAGAAGTGTTGAAATATTTATATGTATATTTTTATGTGTGTACATAACTTCATTGCATGTCTCCTTTCAAAAAAAAAAAAATATTGCATGTCAATATCTTATTGACACAATTTATTTGCAATTTTGACAGATGTTTGGGATATTGTTTGGTAGCGTTCCATTCTTGAAGCGCTTGATCTTAACAGAAGATGCTCCGCTGTTCTTTTTCACAGATAGCTGTCTTATACTTGGGTATGATTTTACTTCATATTGCAAACAATTCTATTTTATGGAGAAAATATAGACCAGATCAATTAAGCTGTTTCACATTAGGAAACTTTATATTATTGTGTAGACCGTCTTGAATTTTCCTTAGAATAAATTCTGCTTGTATAATTAAATTGAATTTAATAGGGCGTGATTGATTTCTGATGTGCAGGCAAGCCATGATCCCCTGCATTCTGCTTGCTCTTGGTGGTAACCTTGTTGATGGTAAGTTTCTCGTGAATTAGTATGCATATTTAAATTTAGTTAAAGTATGTGTTAGATGGGAAGCAAATGAATTAATTCTCAAAGGTTTGCCCTAGAGGTCCTCGTATAGGGAGACCTCTTAGGACGAGTACAAGATTACTCCACATAATATGAAAAATAACAAAAATAACATAAGTAATATCTCCTAACACTCCCCCTCAAGTTGAAGCATAGATGTCAATCATGTTCAGTTTGGAACACAAAGAAATTAATTACTTCCTGAGGAGTGCCTTGGTGAAGATATCTGCAACCTAATCATTAGTGGAGATGTAGGGGGTAGAGATCTTCCCAGTCATAACTGCATCTCTGATAAAGTCACAATAAACTTCTATGTGTTTCGTCCTCTCATGAAAGACAGGGTTGTTGGCAAGAAATGTAACAACCTTATTGTCAGAATACATTGGAATAGGCAAGAGAGATTGACGCCCCAAACTCACACATAATAGACTGTATTTAGAAGAGCTTACATGTAGTATGTGCCATGGCTGTATATTTTGATTGTATTCTAGACCTGTATAGCACATTTTGCTTCTTACTTCTTTATATTACAAGATTTCCTCCTACATATGTGTAGTAGCCAGTGATGGCTTTTTTATCTTCATGCACCCCTGCATAATCTATATCTGAATATCACCACAATTTTAAGTGCTTGTATCTCTGGAAGTATGGACCTTTCCAATTTTAAGTGCTCTGTTTAGCTTGCATACTTTCTGACACTGCCCCTCACAAGCAAACCCAGGTGGTTGCTTCATATATACTTATTCATGTAGATTGCCGTAAAGGAAGGCATTTTTTATGTCAAGTTGGTACACCAACTAATCATAATTCATAGCAACAGATAGGTCCCGAAATGAATTTAATCGAGTAATAGGAGAAAAGGTCTCAAAGCAGTCAATGCCAAAAATTTGTGTATATCCTTTGGCCGCCAACTGTGCCTTATACCTTTCCATTACGTCATCCAGAAGATATTTTAGGGTGAATACTCATCTACACCCTACAACTATAGTACTATGGGGTAGATCAACAAGATCCTAAGTACCACCGGATTGAAGTTTTGCCATATCATCTTCCATAACTACTTTCCAGGCAGGATCCTGCATTGCATCACTATACCTCCGAGAAATTTGGTGACTACCCACAACAAGAGAGAATATCTGAGCAAAGGCAAGTAATTTATCAAACGACATATGCTGTGAAATGGTATAACGGGCACATGATCTTTGGGCCTTTTGTTAGGCAATGGGAAGGTTCAAGTTAGATCCCTTAGTAGAAGGAATTACCTGATCTCTATTTGAATCCGCAGAACCAACAAAGGTAGCAAGAATGGTGGATAGAGGCTCATCTATGGGTGTAGTAGTAGGTCTACAATGGAATGTTTGTGGGTAAAAGGAAGATGGCTTAAAGGGTGGAGTAGGTTGGGTTATAGGCGGTGGATGGGATGGCTCAAAGGGCCCTGGAGGCATTGTAGATGGAATAGGAGGGATATCCTGTGATAGGGAAGGAGAAGAGTCTTTCCCTTTTTCTGAGTAAAAGGGAATCTCTTCAAAAGAGGTAACATCAACACTCACAAAAAGTTTGTGGGGCACTGGGTTATAACAATGATATCCCTTCTAGGTCTTCAAGCATCCCAAGAAAATACATTTCACGGATCTAAGAGACAACTTGTCCACTTTGAACAAGTGGACAAAACAAACACAACCAAACACATGGGGGTAAGGACAAATGCATCTCGACCTGAAAATAAAACAGAGTAGGGTGTCTTACCACCCAACGCAGACAGAAAGCAATAGTAAGAACTGCATCCGCCCCAAAACGAGATGGCATGTGCATTTGAAACATCATAGCACTCATCACATCCAGTAAATGACGCAACTTGCATTCAATAAACTCATTTTGTTGTGAAGGTAAAAAAATTGAGACAACATTGCATTCACAAATTCAAACTCATTATCACTCCTAAAAATGCAAATAATAGTAGAAAACTGAGTCTTTATTTCATTAAAAAAAATTTAAATGAGTACAAGGGTTTCTGACTCTTCCTTCATCATGTAAACCCAAAACATAGGTATAATCATCAACCAAAATAAGAAAAAATGAAAACCTCTTGACACTTCTGATTCGATGTAATCCCTATAAATTAGCACTAACAAGATCAACAGGTGATTGGGCTTTTTTATTCTAACTAAGAAAAAATGTCCCATGATGCTTGCCAAGCTGATAAGCATTATACTGAAACGACTCAGGAAACTAGCAACGTAACACAGGAATACTCAGATGCTTCAAATGTAGATGCCACTGGCAATAGTGACCAAACCAATACTAGTGGAATGTTGGGTTGGTGGTGGGCTCAGGTAGTATAAACCATTCTACTAAAGTTCACCAATCCGCTTTATTGTCTGAAGATTCTGCAGAAAAAAAAAAGATAATGCAACACAACCTGACAATTTAAAACTGGTAATTTGACTAATAGACATCAAATTCAAAAAAAACTTTGGTGCATGCATAACATCAATTAGAGATAATAAGCAAGGTAAAGAAACGTCTCAAAGACCAATCACAAGAGATAGAGCACCATCTTCTACTTTAACATGAAATGATGCGGCAAGAGAATGAAGTGGGGAAAACAAGGTTGCATCTCCTGTAATATGGGAAGAGACTTGAATTTGCAATCCATACGGGATCACAAGTCTTGGTAATCATACCAACAGTACTTGCAAATTGTACCACAAAAGCTCCAGTAAAAGACATCGACGGGAGGATATTAGCCTGTCATACTCCTCCCTAGAAATAGTAAATTATCTAAGAATTTTCTATCTCATCATCCTGGATCTAAAATGTCTTCTCTGCCAGGGTAGACTTGGTTTACCCATGGGCCCTGTGGAAAATCATTTTGATCTAGCAACAATCAATAGTATGATTGGTCTTGTGGCCATGCTCACATAAGAGACCTGGATGACCTCGACCACGACCACCGCTACCACCTCTAGCCGTGCGTCATCTCCCCCTTCCTGTAGGGACCCCCTGACCATGTCCAAAGGAAGCCATGGCTAAGGAGTTAGGTGGGACAGGATCTGATATCTCAAGGCGTGAAAGATGAACATAAATTTGAGCTGGTGTGGGGATCTCCTCCAATGTTATAAGTTGATCCTTCAAAACCTTGTATTCAGGACCTAAAGTTGCAAGCAATTGAATAAATTGAATGACTTCCCTTTGCTTAGCTATCATAGAAACACTTGCTCGTCTCAGAGAATTCTTCAAGGTACCATAGCACTCTGCCAAACTCATAGTTCCCTTCGGGAACGTATCTCTTTGATGACTTGATAGAGACGAGTAATGCTGCTCTTTTGAGAGTGAATCTCATGGAGTACCTCGCACATTTTCTTGGCGGAAGAATAAGACATCACCTGCTTGGCAATGGACTTTATACTATTTAGCATACACATAACCATCCAATCATTATTGGCCTCCTAATTATCAGCCTTCACAATCAGTTCATCCTTGGTCAAAATATACTTCTTCCAATGGAATCCCACAAATCAAGAAAAGGATGCTGACCACAAGAGAATGTTCCATCCAACTTGATGGGAGTACCCTGCATATGAGAGGTTGCGCTTGCGGTAGATAGCTTTCCCATTAAATCACTAAAGGGCCTTTTGGTCATTCATTGTATCCCATTTCGTAGGATAGCAAAAAAGAACTGTCTCACTGAAAATCAGATCATGAAGCAGCCACAAATAGACATTCAAGTATTTGAAAAATATAATTTCAGATCATAATCTAAGCAGCAAAGGAATCAAAACCACACTGAAAATAGGATTTCAGATCATTATGGGCAAACCATGCCCAGAAATCAGATAGAGTACCAAACACCACTGCAACTTGCCCCAAGGTGTCACGCACGCACATTAAGGCCCACAAGAATCCAAGCAGCGGCACCGGGGGTGCGATTCAGATGCTGCAGCGGTGCTGGGGTGTTTCGAGATGCTGTGGCAGCATTGGGGTATCCCCGGATGCGCAACGTGATCTGCAGCCAAGGGGAGTTAGTGGCAGTGCTGGCTGCCGCCTAGGCAGGCTGGTGGCGTTGCAGTGGCTGCCAGCAAGATGGGCAGTGCTGTTGGAGAGAGAGAGAGAGGGTGGTTTCGATGGAGGTGTGGGAAGCTAGAATTTGGTGGGATATCTGAGCATCAGTCTAGAACCATTATTCTGATACCATGTTGGGTGCGAAGCAAATGAATTGATTCTCAAAGGTTTAGCCCTATAGGTCCTTATATGGAGAGACCTCTTGTGACAATTACGAGATTACCCTACACAATATGAAAAATAACAAAAATAAAATAAGAATCTCCTAACTGTTAAGTTGTAATTCTTTAGATGCTCGGTTAGCTCAGCATCAATTGAAAGATTTAAATAATGTGGAAGCATGGTGTTAAAATAATAAATCAATCAAGGAACGCTTTGGTTTATGTGGAAACTCCACTCACAAAGAGTAGGGAGAAAATCACAAGAAAAGTGTCTTTATGGGCGTATTTTTCTATTATCCTTCTTAAAAGAATAAGTGGGGGGTACATGTCTATTTATAGGCCACCACATACATAACAAAAGTCTCACTCCACTATATGGGACTAAATCACTATACATTTCTCTCAACACTCCCCCTTAAGCTGGAGCATGGAATGTTCAACTTATAACACAAATAAACCCACCCTACACAGAACAAATAACACTCTGAACCGATTCTTCCTTGTAGGCGAGAACACAGGCTGGAGCTGTTGAAGGAACTACTATAGTTGGCTCTTGACAATGGCCTCTCCTCTGGAGACCTGGTGTTGGTGGCTCCATATTCAGTATCTCTGTAAAAGGGGTCTTCCTTTGAAGACCTTGAAAGTGGATCTCCTTCTCTGGAGTCCACGAAACTGGATTTCTCACACAGAAACTTGAAATGAGTCATTCCTTTGAGGACTTCAAATCTCGATCTCTCTCTGGAGATCTCGAAACTCTAGACCTCTTAGAGTTATGGTTTCTCATGTGTAGTCCAGAAACAAAAGAGGCTCTTGAACGGAGGTGATTATAACAGGCTTCCACACTCGTATGGGAGAAGAAAATGATAAAAAAAAAAGCTAGAGAAGATTTCTCCACCTCTTCTCTTCAATTCATATTTTTTTTCCTCCCCCTTTTTTTGAAAAATATCTTCTCTTTTTTTCAATTTTTTTTCTTTTTCATTTTTGTTATTTTCCTACTTTTTTTTTTCATATTTTTCTTCTATCTTCTTTTCTTTTTTTTTCTGATATATATTTTTCATTTTATTTTACTTATTCTCTCACCACACCTTCCAAACAAGTTGCATAACTTTAAAAGGCAAACCCAACGGACCGAAGACGGCAATCACAACAAACACCTCACCTTGCCATTCGATCGGAGTCTTTGATTGCAAGTCCATTGATCATCCGAGGCCAACATGGGGTTCCAAGTCATGATCCAACTCCATTCATTCCTCCTCCTTGGATCGCTCGACCATGTGACAGCCACCACTGGCCTTGACCTCGACCTCGCCTTTCGCCTCCAACTCCAGGAAGCCCTAGCCTCCTCCCTTCGAAATCTCACGGCTGAAAACGGTGGTCGTTTCACTGTGTGGATGCCTCGAAACTCTGCTGCCTTCATTTTCTGCTTCGCCGTTGCTTCTCTTTTGCTCCGACTTCTTCATCGCCATAGCATCTTCATTGCCACTACAAGATCCTCCTTCGAGATCCTTCTTCTTAGAGAACTCCAAGAATAAGAATAGAATGATAAAACTTGATAAAACAAGATAATCTAAGGAATGAATTGTTTTGATACAAAGTTGAAAGATCTAAATAATGTGGAAGTAAAAATATCAAAGTATAAAAACAATAACACTTGGATTTACGTGTAAATTCCACTCACGAAGAGCAATGAGAAAATCGCGGGAGAAGCGTCCTATGGATGTGTGTTTCTTTGTTATTCTTCTTAAAAGAATAAGTGGAGGGTACACACCTATTTATAGGCTACCACACACATAACAAAAATCCTACTTCACCATGTGAGATTAAACCACTATATATTTCTCTCAGCACCATCCGACACAAGCTGTCATTTTTTAATGGATTTTTGTAAATTCAGGATATTTCATGCAGAGATGGAAAAATAATGAAAACTAAAGGCATTGGTTTTTGAACTTTGGACTGATTACCTGTTCAACTGAATATTATTAAGAAAAAGGAATGGAACAAGGGGCATACTTAATTTGTGATCATTCATACTGTTTCCGACATTGTGATAACTCTCTTCGAAAATTAAAAAATATATATACTGATTTTGCTGTCTCATGTGCCTTTTGTTCTGGAGCTCTACCTTTGTTATCTTTCTCCCTGGTTGTGCTCTCTCTCTCTCTCTCTCTCTCTCTCTCTCTCACACACACACACATAAAAGTATAGAAGATGTCAATGGGGGTGGTCTATCACTGAGCCAAATGGCAGTTGTGTTTTCTTTTTGGTTCATTGGTGAAATGTCGATCTAGACTTCTGGTTAAAATGTCGTCGATGCTTGCCATCCGAGAAGTTTTATTTTGATCAAACTCATGCTGCATATTGTTTTCTATTTGATTTGCCAATTTCGTTTGTTTGGGAAACTGACTTTCTATGGATCCCTCGTTGTGACAACTCAATGCTTTTCCAAAGTCATTTTTGTCTCTAAATTAATGAGTCATGATAATTCGTTTTTTACATCTACTCAAATTACCTTTTTTATTTTTCCCCTGCAGGTCCTGGACCTGGCATTGCAAAGCTAGGCCTTCGGACAACCATGGGAATAGTTTTTGGACGATTAGTATTGGTCCCCCCTGCAGGACTAGGCATCGTTTTCCTGGCTGAGAAGCTAGGATTTTCTCCACCTGGCAACAAAATGTTCACATTCGTTCTCCTCCTCCAGCATTCAATGCCCACGTCAGTGCTCTCCGGTAATTTCTTCCTGTTTCTTTGCAATAATAAGAAAACAATAGCTCAACTTTATTTAGCTTTCTCGAATCATTCCTTGACAAGACTTTAGATTGTGATCATGAGCTTCAATGACCTTTATGAAAAGCTTCATACATAGAATCTTTTAATTGAGGGGGCCAAAATAAAATATGGTTTTCATTTATTATTAAGTTTTATTTTGTAGTATAGTATTTGTTAAAAATGAAGGAAATATTTTTCTTATTAAAATAAGTCAACATCCTCTTTATATAGAGAGGGTTTGGTATAATAAGGAAACATAACAATTAAGTTACTAAAAATAATATGGACTAAAATAAGAAAGAAAATCAAATTCTTAACTAATTGTATCCTAATTTATTTCCTAACATTCTACCTCAAGTTGGAGCATGCAACATCCAACTTGAAGGAGTCACGACAAACAAGGGCTCCCCCTAATTCAGCCAATCGGAGGAGCAACAGGAGTAGACGATTGTTGGAGATCAGCAGTAGTTGAAGGAGTAAGTGGCCTTTGCATCCGTGATGACTTCTACATCCTGCATAAGGTGCTAGGTACGAGAGAGATCGTGACATGGGTGCCTCTTCTTATACGTCCCCACACAAGCCAGTCCATATTAGGTTTCTCGAGAGGTGCATGAGAGTGCTACCCATTCACTTGAGAGAGTGGAGAAATACCATGTCCTCTTTGCTTCTCTTACACATTCGGTAGGCAGCACCAAGCAGCAAGTCACCCAAGGTGGTGGCGACATGGTTCGATGCGGAAGGTGGTGATGTCTCAGCATAGGAGCAATTTTGGAGAGGAGATGCACGACTCGGGAGAGAAGGCCTCTTTGGTGACTCACCGGAGGCTGGCGAGGCCATCGAAGGGTCTCCCCTCTCTAGGTTTTCTCTCTTTTTAGAACTAACATTTAGAGATTGGTGGCTCTGATACCATATTAAAATTAAGGGAATGATTTTTCTTATTAAAAAAAGTAAGTCATCCCCCCCTCATTATATATAGCGAGGGTTTGGTATAATAAGAAAATGTAACAACTAAATTACTTAATATAATATGAATTAAAATAAGAACGACAATCAAATTCCTCACTAATTGAATCCTAATTTATTTCTTATTAAAAAAATTAACTTGATATTAAGTCAAAATTGATGGATTGGAATGTGTATTTTTTTTTATTGTAGTTGCATTTCAAGTTTCCCAAATTTTTATGTTAAATTTAAAAATAAAATTCAATTGAAATCTCTATTGATTGTAATCTCCTTAACATTTTAGAATTTTTGATATAATCTTAAGTGAATTTGATATATTACTTTTCTAAATCTAGCACATTCTTTAAACCTATTATTTAATATATTCTTGCTTACTATTATTTTATACTTTATATTTATAAAATCAAATGTCCTTAGGTATGTAAAGATATTTAATAAATGAAAAATACTAATATATTATTTGGCAAAAGTTTTGCTTGCCATATGTCATGCTTTGACTAGATTAAAAGCATTGCGTTTGAATCACCATCAAGGGATCCATTATATGTAACATATATGAAGGAAAATAATAATGGATTAGCTTATACATTGTTTCTCTTTCTTTATCTCCGCTCACCTACAAAAAATGAAATATAGGGCTAAGCATTTGAGTAACAGTTCTCATTTTCCACTTCTTTCTTTACTTCCTATAAAAGTATTTTTAGCGAGCCTTACCATCTAATTAGTAGAAGATTATTTTTTTGATGTGATTTTCTCATAAATATTGCATATATTCAATGCTTAGTTGCCAGAATTTTTTTTCTCATTCTCTTTTACAAATCCTAATATGTAACACAGGTGCATGCAAGGGAGAGAGAATGCATTGTCCATCTCTGATTGATCAAATAATACTTATGATGTATACCGGTGCAACTTTTTAGCCATAGCATGTCTTGTCTTAGACACATACGTGCAAGCATACTCAAATGCCATAGCATGTGACTAACTTCAATTGTGATGGTTACAGCTACCGTCTCGAGTCTGAAGGGCTGTGGTAAAGAGGCGGCGGCTGTTCTTTTCTGGGTTCACATTTTTGCAATGCTTACCATGCCTGTGTGGATCACGCTCTATCTCAACATCCTCTTTTGATGAGGGCATGGTGCTCGTGTGCATATATCTTGGTCGAGTCCTTTTTGCCCTCACATCTTCTAATGCATAACAAGCCAAATACATTTCAGATAAGATGCCGATTGAAGGTTTAATCACGTGCAGCCTGCAATAGTTTTTGTAATTGCAGCAATTTAGATGGAACCATAACCTTTTCACATTATTCTTTATCCATTACGTGATATCATAAGTTTTTTGATAGGCTTTGGACAACGCTTAGTTGTGGCTCAGGAGGATGGACGCTAAGTTGTGGCTCAGGAGGATGTTGTTGGGAGGACGATGCTTTTATGAAAGCTTTTGCCCTCTTTTGCTTCACTACGGGCGATTGTTTATATCAATGGGGTCCTTAATTATGAGTTCACACGACTATTCTGTGTCATATATGGTGGTGATCATTGGAGTGCTTTCCAAGCATGCTATAGATTGAGCATTGAGAATTATGGGTTCATGTGGATTCTTGATCGTCCAATGCCATCGAGTGGCGGCAACCAAGAGAATGGATGGGAATAAAATGGTAGGAAAATTTGCCTACTCCTTTTTAGCAGCAAAAGGCCAAGAGGCCTAAAAGCTTTTCACTCTGGCAGCATTGAAAGCTTTTTTAAGCCCCATATGTCTGCGATAGAAGAAGAAAATCATTACAGCTTAAGCTCAAAGCAAAACGTAAATTAGCAATAGAGGCAAGAAAGGATTCTCCTTATGAGAAACTGTAAGGAAGTTCCTAGCAAGTTTAATCATTATTCAAGGGGACTAATTCTTTATTAGAAATTTGGTTACATCTCCCTTTTCAGCCAAAATAAAGTAGGGTTATGTAAGTAGAGAGAAGCACCTTTGGGATTATCCTAGCGATTTCTGTTTTGAATTGAAATAGTTAGTTATTAGAGTACGTAAGGTTTGAATGATAAATTAATGGTCCAAGACGATGGGGTTTATACTCTCTTTGTTGAATTTAGAAAGAATGTACCCATTTGAAAGAAGTAAGCCTTTCTTTTGTAGATTATATAAAATGAGAAGGTTATTCTGGGTTAGTTTACTTTGAGGTGTTGTAAAACTTGGATTTACGAAAATGCAATGTGTGTTAACCTTTCTTTTTGTTTACTTTGCAAGAGTGGTTAATATATATTTCTGTTTACTGGAAACAAATATTAACCTATGATGTAAGGAAGGAAAAAAGTAAAAAAAAGAAGATTAATATCAATTCCATCTTAACACCACTGTCAACTTAGGTTTTGCAGAACTCATCTCGTGTTTTCTCTCCAATACACGAGTTTTGAAAGGTGATGTTAATCTATAAGTAAATAGAGGTTAACTGTTTTTGTGAGAGGTCAACTTTCTAAGTAAACTAAGCTTAAAAGAGTAAGCTAAAGAAAGAAAATCTAGAATATTGCACGCTCTATTCATGAAGTTATGTTGGTAGTTTAATGCAATTTCATTTGAGCGATTCTAATAATTCAATATTTGGATTTCCATAACGAATTGTTTATTTATGCTCCTTCTAAGTTGTTATGCTAGTTGCTTCTAGCTAAAAGAGTTCTAGGAGAAGGATTTAAGGAAACTCAATTGTTGTTTGAGAGTTTGAAAAAGTTTAGGTAAGTGTGTAAAAGAGGATTGTAGTATCTCAGTTTACAATGTCAAAGAGAAAATTATCACTTTGTGAAGGTAAATATGTGAGTCATGAGATTTAATCCCTTAACTTCTTGGATGCAAATTGAATACTTTACCACTTAGCGAACCCATCTTCACAGTATAAAATTGAAACAAATGTAGAAAAACTTGTTTCCCTAGTGTATCTCTTCAAAATGGGTTTGTTCTAATTTTCTTGAAAGGAATTTGAGCAATTACATTTGTAGTAGTTAGACTTTACCAACATGTACCCATTTACATGGTCATTTTTTGGACTCTCCACGGGCTGTTACCAAGAAGGGCCTTGAATAATTTTAGATCTTAGACGTCCTAGTCGTTTGTTTTGGGATGATGGATTTGGTCTTGATTGACAAGGTAAGGTCCTGAGTTTTTTGATCTTATTGATGCATTTTTCCTGACAAAATATAAATTATCTTGCTCTTTCATGTGCCTTTCTTCTTGCACCATAGCACTGATGCTTTGTGCACTCGTCCACATCGCAACAATGCTATATAACATAAATAGTATAGGTGCTATAATATTGATGTTATATGATATAAATAGCATTGGTGTTGTGTAATACAAATATGTGATCATGAACAGTGCTCTCTCAATGTGATGTAAGGGCAGGTGAACTAGGGAGCGAATGAGGGGTTAATAAACCACACTCCTTTCTTTATGCTCGTTAAAATAGTAAAGTTGAAAAGATAGTTAAATATAAAGGGTCGTGCATATGCAAGAGCATTGTGGTTCACCTTCGGCTATAGGCTACCTGATGCTGCCTCTAACTGATTTAATGTGTACCAAAATGTCATTGACTCACTTAGGCAATCCTCCATTAATCCAATGCTGTCATATTATATTGCATATTTTCTATGGTCCAATAGATGTAAGAAGAGACCTGAGAAGGAGGACAACAACGTTTTGGATTTGTCAAACAGAGCACATAGCTACTTCTCTCAATTACTAGGAGGACCACTTTGATGTAATTAATCCGCGACTTCCCTCCCAGCAGCAGCTTGGCAATTATACCAACCCCATTTACCTTTGCTTTGCACAGCGGAGCAATGTTATCATGGTGGATGCTGCAGTGCATACTTCTCATTCTATGGTGGCGGCTATTTTATTGGACACCAGAGAGGATGTAGTGGCAGCTTAGGATTTCAGGTTCTCTTCCTCTGATAGCGAGGAATCAGAAACTTTCGCTATTCGTCAAGGTATTCTCTTTGCCTTGAAAATGACTTATTTTGGTGGATGTGTTCTTAGTGATACCCAGTCTCCAATAAGTTAAATCAATGGATCTAAGCAACTGCGCTGGAGATCGTTACATGTTGTTTATAAATGTCAAGATCTGTTGCGTGCAAATCTCAACTTCCAAGTTCTTCATGTCAAAAGGGATTGGGTTAATTAGGCCCATCTCTTAGCTAAGTTCTTCGTCACTGATGTTGTGGGCATTTGGGATAGTGAATCTATTCCATGTACTTTGTAATGGTTGCTCGTGAATGAAAGCTCTGTGTTCCACTATAAATAAATAAATAAATAAATAAAGGGAGGGAAGAAAATAATTATGATGTTAATGTTGGTAGATAAGAAAAATCTAGTGTTCAAAATCTGGAGTTTTATATCCGACTTAGCAAGAATGAAGTACCCAGTGAAACAGCTAAACCGATCAAGGGAAAGATGAAAGCTAAGATTAGGGGTAGGAAAAATTTTCAAGCTGCAATAGATGATAGAAGCAAAATTCTTGTTTTGACCTGGAGTAAGGTGACCGGGTATGCAAGTTGATTAGTCAAGAATAATTTTTAGGCTAAAGATCAAGGAAAAGGCATTGATGATATTTTCTCCGAAAGTCAAAATATTTTATAGGATATGGGTTGGAAAATATAAAAATTGACGTAAAAGGTAACACGTAACAGTGTGAATGTGGTTCCAACCCTCATCTATTTTTTTTATGCGAAAAAAGTGATGACACATAGTGGGGTTTGTCACTATTGAAACTAAAAATAAATTACTTTGGTACGGGTGTAAACCACTCAAATCACCTTTAGAATCACTTTTTGCATCTGTACAAAATCACTTTGCACCTTCAAAATAATTTTGCACCGGTACAAAGTAAGATTATATTGGTGCAATCATACTTTGAACTACTTTGCACCGGTGTAAAAATAAATTCTAAGTATTTCTTCACCTATGATAGGTAATTTTACACTTAAAGTGTGATTTTTCCACATTAGGATTTAGGATTTAATCTTTAGTGTTTCGCTAAATCCTAAACCGTAAACCTTAAGATAAAAATCAATTCTCATAAATGAAATCACTTTCCATAAACTTAAACCCTAAATCCTAAACTTATAGGTCAAAATCACTTTGCATAGGTGCGAAATCACTTTGAATAGGTAAAACTATCCTTGGAATAATTTTGTACCAATGTAAAATAAGATTGTAGTGGTGTAATACCAACAAATCACTACTAGGATAAATATTAATTTCTCCGTCATACATTTCTGCATCTATCTCACACCATAAGCTCCAGACTACCGCAGCTGTCAACAACAATCGTAGTTGTCAATATGATGGCCCTTCTAAAACCCACCAAGGATCCCTCGGCCATCCGAACATCCTCAAGTACCGTTAATGAGCAGGCACATGAGAAGACTAGTTAAGTGTCGGCTCGCCTCCTTGTTGGGGAGATATAAGCTTAAATTGATCTTGGGCATGATTAAACAGAAGTCGTCCTATCTTTGTTGATCTTGAGAAAATTTGTTTCAAGACAATCTAAACAAAATAGGTCTCATCGTTGAACTCATCCAACAATATCATCTCTATGGAATATACCATGAGAGAGAATGAGACCCCAACGCAACCATGGATGAACCCTCCTATGAATGAGCACAGAGAAAGCAGAAGATGGTCTAATTGGTGCAGAACAGCCTAACTGATGCAGAACAACGAAGTGTAGGTGTTCATCAGAGTTGTTATGACATGATTGGCTATTTGCCAGCGAAGGGTTGGTTCGGTGATAAAAAGCCTCCCCTACCAACCATTTTTACCTTCTTGAAAATGAAGAGAACAGGAAGAACAAATGGAAGCTACCTATCTTTGGCAGCAGATTCCTAACAAGCATTAAGGTGGCAGTTTAATATTGGACTGTGATCAAGCACGATCCGAAGTACGATGTCCAGACCCGCAAGCGACATATTCTGTCGGTAAAAGGGAATAAGTAGTCCCAAACCTTAAACATATCATATCATTCAAGATCCAGTCGGTGAGAAAAATGTGTTTAATTGGACCATGAAGAGGGGAAATGTTTTTTTGTTACTTTCTTATCAGTCCAGCCTGATTTTCTCCACTGCCATGCACTCGTATTAATATGAATATATTATACGGTACAGGCAATGCCTTGGCAATCTATAATCTATATGCCTTCTCCACCTTAAGAACATAGTGAGATGCTCTTCATATATAAGTACCTATAGAACACATCCACATTCCTCAACGATAAATATACATACCGATCTCATTGTATTCCACGCCTAAGTTTGTGGCAGAATTAGTAAAGCTGCATTCAACCCAGCATTCCAAGGAGCTGAATCCATTAGCAAAAAAAGACAAGCCACTCTATCCAAAGAATAAGCCGAAGCATTCGGCACGAATCGAAAATCAATGACACACAATCAATTCTCATCAGGTGGTAAGACAACTACACGTGATTGAATTAGCTGGAAAACACACAATCACTTCCGATCAGAAGAACAAATCACACAGCAAGGGGCATTATTTTCGAGCCAGTTCTCAACTTAATCTACATGCTCAAGAAATGCCACAAAGCAATGGTTGCATGAGGACTACCAACAGTTGTCTTCTGCCTTGAAGGTTATTATGGAAGAATCAAGGGTTCTCAAACGAACCACCATCTCCTCCTGATGACTCCACTAATTCGTTCCTCCTGGCCGGCACCACTCCTCGATCTCAAAAGTTGATTGATCCTTGTGTTGGCCTGAGAATTTTGTAGCCACATGTTAAGAACAAAGCCTACAATGCCAACAATTGGAACAGCAGCTAGATAAAGCCATCCTCTCCTGCTAGGCTGAGTATCCTGAGTGTTCTCGGTCACTTCGCTTTCAATTTGTGCATCACCTGGTCCATCCCTCCCCCGAACAAGTGCACTAGATTCATTTGCTTCCGATTCATCTGAATCTGAATCGCTGGATGAAATTGAGGAATCCTCTGCAATAACATTGTGCTGCTGAATTTCGTTATAATCCAATCTTGTTTCAATGTTCCCTTTGCCCCCCTCATAGTCTGGATCATCAGTAGGAAGCTCATATCTACACACAGGGCATGAGTTCCTCGTAGATAACCATGGAAGGATACATCCTGGATGGTACAAATGCCTGCAAGGCAGCTGGTTTGCTATGATTCCTACAAGCATGGGATCCTTGCAAACTGCACAAACTAAACCATCGCTCTGCTCATAGGACTCAGTGATAACAACCTGTGGGAGATTCTTGACAAAAGAAGCAGACGCCGGAGGTGCCCCTCTCCTTGAATTATCTGTATCTGCAAGCCGGTCAAGCAGCTCCTCAAAACCTCTTGCATCAAGATAGTCACCCGGATTTCCGACATATTGTGGCTCCTCGGATTCGACCAGACCAGCAAAAGGATGGCGCCTCCACAAGAGCCAACCCCCAGAAAGTCTACCACTGCTTCCTGCCGACCTATCACCAGAAAGTTGCATTTGTCGCTCTTGCTCCATAACCCCGTCACCTTCATCAACATCAGCTTCTTCCCATTCCCCATCCTCGTCTTGATCATCAGAGTTCCACCTATCAAGTCCAGCATGCATGGGGTCGATATCGGTGTCACTATTCACATGATCAGTATCACTATTAGCATGGCTCTCGGCATCTTGTTGATCAAATGACTCTCTGCCCAGGCTCAGCCCATCTAAGGATGCATCAGATTCACCACCAAAGCCAGTTATGCTGATATTGGAATCGTTCTCCCCAAACAAAGAATCTCCTTGATCAAAAGCATCACTGCCATTATCAGAAAAAGTATGGCGCCACCTTCTTGATCTGCTCCTGTAGACACTGGAACCTGGACTTCGTTGTGCTTCATTATGCTGCAACAGAGGACCCAGTATCTCCTGGAGACGTTGCGAAAAGAGTTCTTCAGCTGACTCTGAACTTTGAGATTGGACCCTGTGCTGCCTCCTCTGTCCTGAACTAGAAGCGCTAATGTCAAAGTTGTTAAATACAGTAAGTTTGCAGTCTCTGCAAATCAGGATTGCCTCAAATCCCCCATTTGCTTGGGATTCTAGTGAAAAGGCTCTTCTACAGAAAATGCAGTGAACATCAGACTGATCCATAGGATAAGATGAAGCATTTTCTTGGTCAAAATCCCCAAAAAGGTCAGGGAAGTCAGAAGCATGTCCTTGTCCACCATCCATCTGAAGTTGTTACGAACAAGAAATGAGCTAGGGTTCTCATCCAGCAAAAGCAATAAGTTATTAGTTATTAAGTTAGGATAAAGGATTTAAATATCTAATTAATTGAACACACATAGGAAGGCTAGAACTACAAAATCTGGGTCCTAACCTTTTCCAGAAACACAGTAAAAATACCAATAAGTGTACCCCAGAAAACAATAAAGGTAGAAGAAACAAAAGCAACATAAAAAGTATCAATTAATTCCAATAGCCTAAATGGTTTCCCATGGCAAAGTTCCCTCAACTCGAGTACATAGAACTGATATACTGAAAGAATATATATATATAATTGCAAAATTAAAGGATTCAATCGTCTTATTTAATTAACAAGTAGAAGAGGAAGTATTGCAACAACAATGATGATGACAACAAGAAAGAAAACAACAAAACAAGTTTTCCCACATTAAGTGGAGTGTAGGAAAGAAAATAGTAAAAAAGATAATCTGCATCTACAGAACTCCAAATATACAACGGCATTGGTCAAGTCTTCGAGAAACATGAAGAATTTCACATCCTTTTTTTCTTTGATGATTTAGATGTCTGCCTGAAAATTTGAGCATGCACATGCATATATTTCTTCAAACAGTTAGTTATTTGCTCATTTATATGAAACTTTTGTAATTACATAAAGAAGCATACCCTTAAAACCATCACATAAATCACCACACTCTCCACGAATGTTTTAAAGAAAATTGAATAAGAGGTGCCATGTCAAATGTCTTTTGCTGATGAAATTTTGTCCGTTGAGAGAAGAGATGAAGGAAATAAAAAACCTGAGCTTTAGATATAAGCCCTGGAAGCCAGAGGTTTTCAACCGAGTAGGATGAAGATTGAGTATATTAAATGTAAGCTAGTGATAGAAGAGGTGGACATGGAGAGATGAAAATTCATGCTGGTTGCATCCAGAGAAAGATGTTTTTAACTATGTGGAGGAGATGATTTTTTTTACGAAATGGAGATTGCACATGAGAAGACTAATGCATGTTGGTTGAAATGAAGGGGATTTCTAATATATTATGTAAGAAGGTTAAAGGGAGGTAATATAGAGTAGCCATTGAACCTACCATGTTGTATAGATTTGAATTTGGGGCTACCAATTATAGATATATTCAGAGGTTGTTTCTTGCATAAATGAATATGTTGAATGGATTTATGGTCATGCAATGAAGGATGGGATTCCTAATCCCTGCTTGGATTAGAACCTGTAAAGTAACAGTTGAAATGGTACAATGGATTGATATTTAGCTACCAGGACGACAGTCAAGATACTGAAATTAGTTGAGATATCAAAGAGGAACTACTCAACCAAACACCAAACCTGTGACCCAAAAGAAGCGATGTTAAACAACTTTATTTGATTGACTCTTTATATGAACAGGTTATGACTTAAATCAAATTCATGCTCAACAGCACTGAATGAAACAAATATACATACAGAATAAGCAATAAACAAAATAGAGGGTCGTTATGTCATCTCCATGAAATATAATATTCTCTAAGAGTTGCAGATAATAAAGACCTTAGAAGCCTATAAATGTGCAGCATATGGAAGTTGCAGAAATGATGCCTCACAGATGCTGTCAACATGCCACTGCAAAGGTCAAACCTATATTGCAGGATGACCCAACGTGACTTTTGCTGGGATTAAGCATTCACATAGAAAAGTCAAACATTGTGCAACTGACATTGAGCAAGGGTAAAATTGGAGCTGAAATTGAATCACAGGTTTGATTATTTCGCACCAAATTCATAGGACACCATGTAGCATAGCAGGCATCTTACTACTGCAATAATTAACGATTTGCAACAGGCAAAATCATCTTCTCACTTCTCACTTCTCAGTCCATCTACAACCACAGCAGTGGCCTGGGGACATAAATGCCACGGAGACACTGTACAACAATTTTTTTTTTTTTTTGAAAAGCCACTGTACAGCAATTGCCAATGCATGATTCAGGTGAATTTCCCTTCAGAAAAGACCAAGATGCTTCTCGATGGTCTACAACCAAAGCCCACAAAAAGGACAATGTCTAACTAAATTCAAAGAGGACTGACTGATGAGAGACCATAAAAGATGGGGCTACAAAAATAAAAAAAGAGAAGATCTATAATTTGAAGAACCAAATCCAATCAATGTATAATTAAAACAGTTGATTCCCCCACTCCAAACAAGCAAAGCATTTGCAACATCAAATTTTATTACCCTGTCAAAGCATAGCTCACTACACAAAAACCGCATTTTCACATTCCAGACTCGCGCTTCACATCAGTACCCGTTTTGCGCTTACTTCTACTCTCCCAGTTTTCTCCCAACGAGATTCCGGGCTCTTCGAAATGCATCGAACGAGCCCCGAATCCTACTTCCTATCGGCAGTAGCTCACGCGACAAACCTTTCCCCCATGGGGGTAAAGGGAACAAATCCAACACCCCAGGGATATCATTTTCAATAAAACGAATTGCTTTCCGGCAAACGGCACCCGGGCCACGATCCCCTCCCTACGAACCCCTAACGGCAACATCATCACCTCAAATCAATCCACGAGAACCACACGTGCGCCCAAAACCCACCAAATCCTCCAACCCCACGCGCCCCAAAACAACCACAACCGTCGGGTTCCATTTCCCCCGTCCCCGCCGATCCGGATCATCATCGATGTCGGAATCAGCCGCCGATCAATCGGAGCATCAAAAATTATACCTCGATCTCACTCACGCCTCGTCGGATGCCAACAGTGCCCCCTCCGCCGTACGATCGAGCGGAACCCTAACGGGAAGCCCCCGATCCGAGACCTTCTGACCAGAGGCGACGGCGACGCAGAGAGAAGATATGGACCGAGAGGCGAGGGGGTGATCTAACGGGGGTTGGGGGCAGCTGCGGTGTGGGGGGCTTTCGGTGGTGAAGTGGAGATTCTCGCGAGCGAACGGGTGGGGAAGGGGCATTTGGGGGATTTGTCGTGGGGTTGAATAGATCGGCGGGCAGTGGGACGGGACCTGCGCCGTCGGATCGGATGCGTGGGAAATGGACGGGTCTCCGAGGCCGAGCTGTGGTGATATTATCCAATGGGGACGGATCTTTTGTTACCGTGTGGCTGCACGAGGCTTCGACGAAGAGGGAAGGAGATTATTTTTGTGGTTTTTTTTTTTGACTGGCAGGAGGATGTTTTTCCATTTCCTGAGGATCTGGACCGTCGGATTCTTCGAGAGGCGGGGAAGACGAGTGGAAGGACTGGATATTGTCAATGGTGTAGGGCTGTTTAAATTGGTCCGGCCAACCCAACACTACATGCTTGCACGGTTTGGGTCATGACTCATGAGGTAGGAGAGAGTAGAAACCATGGAATTCTTGGATTTGGACTCGTGGACCCATATATGGTAAGGGGTTCAGATCGAATTTTGATGATAAGGATAGGTGGCAGGAGGTAGCATTTGACCCATTTAGCCAACTTGACCTGACCAATCCGACCTAATCGTGATTGGCAATGGATACGTTTGATTGAATCATATGGAAGCTTACATCATACCTTTTAGGGTTATTTTACTTGGAAGGTTAGGAAAGTAGTGTTAAGAAATGCGATACTAGTGCTAACTCACAATTATGTTTACTTGTAGAGTGATCTTAATACCGATTTGTGTTTACTTGAATTGGTGTTAAGTTGTGGTGTTAACTCTTGTAGCGTTTACTTGGTAGTGATGTTAAATATATAAAATATGAGAGGTATCAATGACAGGAGTACTGATGTATGATTTTAACATAGGTTTGGTTAATATCAATTTCAAATGGTGTTAGACAAACCCATATTAAAGTTGCTAAACTCAGGTTAGCAAGTAGGAAATTAAGTGATTAAGTAAACAGAGGTTAACCTCCTTTTTGACGGGTTAATTAACCCCCCAAGTAAACTAGGTCGTAGGCTATGCCTGCTTGAGGAATAAGAATATCTTGAGATAAGATAGGTAGTGGAATAAATTGCATGAGTGTTTAGTTGGTGAAATGGAGCAAGTTGTGAGATAAAATTATTGGTATGTTGATGGAATGTTGGAGGGAGTGAGTTGAGTTGATGTAATGTAATAAATATATGTTAATGGATATATTATGTTAGAGTGTATATATTTTAACGTAAGTTGGTATTAATATAATGTAATGAGATAATACTAATGTGATCGAATTAAAAAATTAGTATCCTCCTCCGATTCTTTGTGTATCTCATAAGATATCACTCAAGCAAACAGACCCTTTAGAGTAAATGAAGAGAGTTTCATAACTTATAGAGGTGACCTAGTGAGCCAAGATGGAAATTATTGGTATGTTGATGGAATGTTAGAGGGAGTGAGATAAGTTGATGTGATGTAATGAATGTATTATTTTAAAGTGGAAATATTTTAGTATATGTTGATATTGATATGATATAATGAGATAGTACTAATGTGACCAAATTAAAAAATTAGTATCCTCCTCCAATTCTTTGTGTATCTCATAAGATATCACTCAAACAAATATGTCCTTTAGAGTAAATAAAGAGAGTTCCATAACTTTTAAAAGCGAGCTTGTGAGGCAAGAAGGGAATTGAAGGTAGGTGTAGTTCCCACTACTCGAGTAGCTATCCAAATTGAAAAAGCATTTCCCTTTAAGTCAATTAAATTATAGGGTGACATAATGCTAATTTATGAGGATACCTAATGTGGATACTTATATGTATATTGGATTTGAATATAAAATTATTCAAACATATATATATATCCTTTGTTGATTCTCTCTATTCTTGAAATTTTTTAAGGTTATAAATTAATTCTCTACTTGAAAATGAGACCTCATGAAAATATATTTTCAATTGAGTTTTTGTGGACAAAAGCTAATGTCTTTTTTCTTCTTCTTGAAAGGTCTGGACAAGAATGTCATATTAGGTAAGATCACATTATTTTGATTGGAAGGATATCTGTTTTTTACTTGTTTACAAGTCCAACAATTCACCAAATAAAAATATCATAGTTTTTATTGTCTGTGAATATTGTTAGTAGAAATTTTGTGTAGTGTAGGCATGTATAAATAAAAGAGACTAATTTGTTTGCAAATATTCTTTTCAAGTGTAAAGAACTACTATATAAACCTTAGGTAAAGGGTAAGATCCACCACTTTCTATGTACTCTTAAATGAGGAGTAAAATCCATAATTTTTTTTGTCATATCGAAATATTTACTCCCTTGGTACTAAGATTAACTATATTCAATGATAGAATTTTGCCAATTCCCCACCTCCATTTACATACCCATTCAAATGTCCAAACTTAAAAGATCACATCAAGTCAATGAATGAAGTTAATAGCAATGCTACTTCAACGAAGGGCATCCAATGTGAACAAGAGTGATTGCAGTTATAGTATGTAGGTACACCAAAGTCCACAAAATGCTTTTGCAACAAAAGTAGGCTAAGGGATAGTCAGAGGAGTTGTCACTCTCCAACTTAATACATTTTGGCATTAAATATCACCTTCGATATTACCTTTCATAAACCAATATCCTATTACATATTAGATGGACCATAATACATCAAATTTATAACTGCAATGCATGAGTATAAGAATATAAACATGTTTGATATATCAAATTACAAGTCATTGCACACATAAACACATTAGATTGCGGAACACTAAAATACTCATACTCATAAGGTAGTTATTTGCTTTATCTATTTTTCCCTTGTAGCAATCTAAAAGTTATTTTTAATAACTTGTTGACTAAGCAATATATCATATCAACATCCAACATATTAAGTACAAGTGATGCTTGAGGGATATGAAAAGAGTTTACCAATCTAATACTTCTCATAATCTAGAATTGATTGTAATCAAATCATATACTATTGTTGTGTTTAAATCTAAATCGATTTAATAAGTGCATGACGATCAAAAGATTCCAATTTGATTTGATCTAAATGGATAAAAGTCATATTAAACAGATATGGATCCTATCCAAAATTTGTACTTTTTACATCCATTCGAAGGCTTAATCTTCTTGATTTGTGTTTGGATGAGGGTTAGTATTCGCTCCTTGGCAAAAGTTAGGAATGGGTAAATTATAGAAATAGTAGTGCAAGTTTGAGGTTGTAGGAGATAAATGTAGTAGATAAGTTAATGTATTGTAAGTTGTATGTTGATGAAATTTAAGTATACAGAGAGAGGATTGTGATTTATTTGTTTTATATTAATATTAAATCTTTTTTTTATTATTTTATTGAAAAGTGGAGTAAGAAAGATTATACATGGCAAGTAAGTTACTATGTCATGTATAATGACCGTTACATTTTTTTAGTCGGATAAGATGTCTAGAGTTTTAGTCAGACGTCTGGACATGTGTTTGGACGTCTGAAAGTAGTTTTTCGTACTACACTTTGCACTCTGTGCACGGGCGTCACGTAGAGACCCGCTCTCTCTCCTTCACCCCTCACTGAAACCCTAAACCCTCTCCTATATAAACCCCCCTCCCTTCTCTCCTCTCCTCCTCACACCACTCAAGCCACCGCCACCTCCACCTTCTCCTGTGACAGCCGCGTTCCCCTCCGCCTCTGCTGCAGTCACGGTGAGGAAGGAGAGCCACTGGCGAGGGGAGAGCGGGGAGGAGTGAGACCAAGAGAGTGCGAGGGAGTGAGAGCGTGGGAGGAAGAAGACAACCACAGGAGCTCGGTGGAGCTCAAGGAGGAGCTCGTAGGAGAGAGGACGTCGGCAAGGAGTTGCTCAAGCTCCTGCAACTGCTGGAGCTGCTGCTGCAGGAGGAGTTGCAAGCGGGGCGAGCTGGGAGGAGGTTCTGATACTGAAAGTTTTATAGTATCAGACGTCTTGAGTAAATTTTAGACGACTGGTGAGGCACCTGGACGTCCGGAGCTGAGGCTAGACATCTGAAAGCATGTATATCGCAAGGTACGTATCTTCCTATGCCATGCATATCGCAGTAAGGGATGTCGACTGACCGTTGAGCCTGCGGTTGCTCGTACGCAGGTGCAGGCTTTGGGAAGGCACGCGGTGTGCTTTCCCAAATACTTTTGGACGTTTGATCACATCGCCAGACATCCGGAGGTGTTTCCAGATGACCGGAGACCTTATCTGACGTCTGGAATTGCCCCCAGACAGTCGCAGAGGGAGTCTGGATGTCTGATCAGCAACAGGGAGCACAAGGTGAGTTCTGACGTCTTTTAAGACGTTTGGGATTAGTCCCAGACGTCTGATTTTGGTCAGTAACCGCGTTTTTGGCCTGTTTAAGGCCCAAATGGAATTGGATTCCTGCAAATGAAGTACTGTCATTTTCCACTCGAGTTCTTCTACGTGTTTGTGTCGAGTATCTACTGTTTTGAACTTGTCTAATGTACATTGGTTGTTGGTACAGTGTTACGAACACAGCATATGACGTAGTTAAGACGTCTGGGAAGTGGCCCAGACGTCTGGCCAGACGTCTGGTATTAAATTTTTTCGGCGTATGGGTTCGCGTCTGCGCGCATGCGCACGCAGACTGAACCTGCCGCCTTCGTTCTGCTCTCTCTCTCCCTCCCTGCAGATGCGCCACTTCTCTTTTCTCTCTCCCTGCGCTGCCTTTATATAGCACCGCCCTCTCCCTCACCCTCACTCCACCGCCTTCTCCTTCTCCTTCTCTTTGCTAGCGTGAGCGAGCGAGCAAGCGGGTGCGACAGCAACGGCTACAGCGAGCGTGTGGGAGGGAGGAGTGTCGCGGGAGGAAGAAGAAGGCTTGACCGCGAGGTGCGAGCTTGCCGGGGCAGCTAGAGCCGGCCGGCGGGGGAGTAGCGAGCGTGGGGTGTCGCGGAGGAGTTGCTGCAGCTCGGGCAGCAGGCGGGCGCGACGTGGCACGGCCGTGCGTCGCGAGCAGAGAGCGACAGGGTCCTGATTCTGGGAAAATTTCCCAGAATCGGACGTCTGGACCTTCGTCCAGACGATGTAGAAGACATCTGGAGGAAGACCCAGACGTCTAGCAGGTACAATATTTTCCTTCCTTTTCCTTTTTACGTGGGTACAGCCATGCAGCCGTACGCCGTGTTCCTCTACGCCTTTTCGTGATGAGAGAGGATGCATGTGTGCGCAGGTGTTGTTCGAGAGGGCGCGAGGGCTCGCCTTTCCACAAGAATCAGACGTCTGGCCACAGTACCAGACGACGGATAGGACCTCTAGACGTCCGGGGTGACAATCGGACGTCTGGAAACTAAGGCCAGACGATCCAGCGGGCTTCTGGACGTCTGAAGGACTGCGCAGACTGAGGTACGACATGATCAACCTTTTAAGACGTCTGGAAGAGGTTCCAGACATCTGATTTTGGACAGATTCGTCGTTTTTGACCCGTTTAGGGCCCTTTCGCAGTCCGTTTTCCGCGTTTCGAGTTGCGTTCTTTCCAGATTTACTTTCTCTACCTGTTTACAGTAATTGTGCACTGTTCTGAGAAACTACTTGTGTTGATCCTTGTGTTAGGTCCCCGTTCCATTGCGGCTCTGGGGGTTGCGGAGGCGCGCGGGATTGTCGACCACGCCCCCAATACTCCTAGTTTCGCGGGTAGAGTGGCCCTTTAATTTATTTAACAAAATTTGTACAATTATGAAACAATTAATAGAGTCTAGGGCATTGCATGAACCCTAGGACTGAGAAATTAGATTGAATGATAGATCCTAGGGCATTGCATGAATCCTAGGACTGGAAAACTAGATTGAATGATAGATCCTAGGGCATTGCATGAATCCTAGGACTGGAAAACTAGTTGAATATACAAACATTGCAGTCTTGGAAAAGTACAAAGGAAATGATAACTGCCTGTAAATTGGTTAACAGCTGCCTGTTATGAATGAATAAATATGCTTGAAAACATGGGTTGTATGAACGTAAAGCCGGAACGGTGAAACCTAAAATGGGCTGGGTTAAAAGAGCTTGAACCCTACGGGGAATTAGGAGTAGAACTCCTGGAAAGGAAATGGAATAGAATTAGGGAAGTGAGATGGCCCTTGAGTACGTAGTACCAAGGAGAGCGACTGTCCCCCTATTTAGTGCAAAGCGGAGCTAGTCGCCCCAGGGACCCGGGGTTAGGCCTGGCCACTTTGTACTGACTTTTGGCCCTCGCGTACGCAGTACCGAGGAGAGCTACTAGTGTAGGGAAAGTACTAGCTACCCCACGGGCCCCGGGGTTCTGTTAGCTCACCTACACCGACTTGTTAGGCCCACTGGGCAAACCAGGGTAGTCAGGCGAGGGTGCGTGGACTGTGGAGGGGCAAGACCCCTGTTTGGTTACTGTGGAGGGGCTGGGCCCATGTTACTGAGAGGGCTCTGCCCTATACTGGTTCCGTGATGTGTTTTGGGGGCACCCGTTAACGGAAACGACTAACCGCGTGCCAGTGCAGGGTAGCTACCCGTGCGTTTATCACGCGTGCCGTAGTCACTCTTACGTCTGTCAGCGACCTTGGGGTGGTTGACTGAGGGTAGGACCACCACGGGAGACTCTCTCGGCCAGGAGAGCACCACGTGTTTCTTCTACCTTTCGGGAAGGACTGCAATCAAGATCGTTCCTACGAGGAACATTCGAGATCAAGAGAAGGATCTGAGAAATAATCAACGGTGAATAAATGGAAAATATAAGGAAAGAAAGTAAAAATATAACAGCTACTGTACACTCTACTGCTTTTTTTAGCTTTTAGTTGCCACTGTACTCAGCGTTTCGCTGACGTATCACCCTTGTTGCCTTTTTAGGACCAGGTGTTGAGCAGCCAGAGTCAGTGGCTGCAAAGAGCGCTGGGCCTAGTAGGGTCCAGAAGGGTTACCTGTAATACTTACTGCACTTTTCTTTCCGCTGTAGTGAGTAGTTTTTTATTACTCCTTGTACTCTCTTTATAAGCTTCATGTTTATGTATATGTTTATTTCTCTACTGTTGTTGTGGTGTATACTGTAGTATTTCTTTTCTCTATTGCTGTATTTTGTTACTGCTAGTTATATACATGGTGAGTGTGGTTTATTTTACTGCTCTTTTGGTTGCTTTCTCGTTGGACGACTGGGTCTTGGGATTAGTCGAGTAGGTCTGATTCTCGTGTCTCGTAGGGATTCGGGAATCGGGTCGTTACAAGATGGTATCAGAGCAAGGTCGTCCCAAGAAGTGAATCAACTGACTGGAAAATAACCAATTCACGTGTCTGTAACTAGAGTGGCCACCACAACATTTCTTTTGGCATTAGCTCTTAGACTCCTTCGATAGATATCGTTCCATATTGACGTATTTCTATTCTGTTTCGCGTCTCCTTGCAAGAGATGCCTCGATGAGGGAATATCGAGGCGGGTTGCGGGCGCAGCCGAGGACGAGGTCGGCGAGGTGGGCGTGTTGCGGTCGACGCCTCAGTGGACCAGCCACTTCTCCTGGGCATTCAAGCTTAGGACCTTGCCCAGCTGATACGGGATCTAGTGCGAGAGGAGCTCCACCCACCGCCCCGAGCGCCTCTCCCTGGGGCGGCGGAGGGGGAGTCCTCTGTGGGACCACGCGACGGACGCGGCGTTGGACGTAGGGGAGGGGATGGGCCACCACCGCCCCCACCTTCCTCCAACACTTCTGTGCACGAGGCTCCTTTACCCGGAGGTGCACCAGCTTCTCCACTACAGCGCCACTTTGAGCTTTTCGGGTAGTTCCGGAAGCTGAAGCTCCCCTCCTTCAAGGGGGATGAGGACCTGACCGAGGCAGAGGACTGGCTCGACCAGATCGGGAAGGTTTTCGACACCCTTCGCCTCCCGATGGAGTGTCGCGTGGCCTTTGCCATGTACTAGCTAGAGAGTGCGGCACACTGGTGGTGGAGGGCGGTCAGGGGACAGGAGAGGGGCGAGCTGACCTGGGACCGGCTCGTCACCCTCTTCTGCGAGCAGTACTTTCCCCAGACGTGGTAGGACCAGAGGAGCGCGGGAGTTCCACACTCTCCGCCAGGGGACGATGACCGTGAGTGCGTACCGCACGCGTTTTCTGGAGTAGTCCCGCTTCGCAGCGACAGTAGTAGCCACTGAGGAGGAGCGCCTTTGGAGGTTCACCGAGGGGCTCCGGCCTGCGATTTGGGGGTATGTCAAACCTCTGAAGCTGCTACGTTCTCGAGAGTGGTGGAGGCAGCTCTGACCTACGAGGAGACCAACCCATCCGCGCAAGATACTGACAGCGGGCGGAAGAGGCCCTACCAGCCAGACTTTTCACAGGGCCGGCGAGATAGGAGACACATGGTGTCCGTAGGAGAGCCGTCACGTTTTGCAGTGCCATCAGTGGCCTTTGGGGGCCCTCGACAGGGGCTAGTTGCCAGCACCGGACCCCCGCCCAGCCGACAGTAAGGACCCACTGAGGGCGGGAGTCAGGTTCCCCTCTGCTACCAGTGTGGCCAGCCGGGCCACATTAGGAGGGACTGCCCGTATAGGGCAGGAGGTCAGTAGATACTTCCCACGCCGAGCACTGGAGGGCGAGCAGGAGGCCACGGTTACCAGGCGCGAGGAGGAGGACAGCAGTCACGAGGAGGGTACCGGCCAGCAGCTACTCGTCCAACTCAGAGTGTGGCTGCTTCGTCCGCACCTAAAGCTGAGGGGCGTATCAACGCCCTAACACACAGGGATGCCAAAGCTTCGGGATCGATGGTGGCAGGTATGGTTTCAGTTTCCAGCAGACTCGTTTACACACTTTTCGATTCCGGCGCTACTCACTCGTTTGTCGCAGCCAGTTTCGCAGTTAGTTTGGGCCAGGATTGTATGCTGTTAGATGATCCGTTCGTGATCAGAGGTCCGAGTGGTCAACTGTTTGTAGCTGAGGTGGCATACACGGGTTGCGAGGTCAGTATTGGGGGTCATAGCCTTTCCGCTGACTTGATTATGATACAGATGGAGGACTTTGGCGTAATTCTGGGGATGGATTGGCTGTCCGCTTACCACGCTTTGGTGGACTGTTTTGAGAGAAAGATCATCTTCTCCATACCGGAGTTGCCTTCTTTCGAGTTCCACGATCAGCCAGTGGATGGAGGCTTCAGGTGCATTTCTGCACTTCGGGCGGCGAGACTTTTGAGCCAGGGGTGTGAGGGCTTCCTAGCTTGTGTGGTGGCAGAGCCCAGCCCTGTGGTAGACTTCCAGAGTATCCCGGTGGTCAGAGAGTACCCCGACGTGTGCCCAGACGAGTTGCCAGGACTACCACCTGATGTAAACACATTTACACTACTTAAAATGTCTATTTATGCATGTTCTTAAGCATAAGATTGCATTTCATGATATAAATATTGCATTACATGAATCATCTTGCATTTAGAGTAGTTTGAATAAAATGGAGGTTAATTGTCTCCTTTTATGTGCTTGGACAGGGCAAATATTTTATCGGGGCCTCGGATCAAAGATCCAACCGTATGGATATGATCAGGGCGACGATTGGAGTTCAACGACTCCAAGATCGCCCTAATCAGGCATCCGTAGCATCAGATAGAGACCGGGGAACCCTAGAAGATCAAGGGCCAGGATGGTGTAAATCCGCACTTCAGATGGAAAATCCGACCACACGGATGAATTCGGATCGACGATCGCAGTCGAATGACACAAAAATCGAGTCAATCCGACATCCGTGGCACCATCTACAACTTCCAGAAGATGGACGGCCAAGATGACGCCACGTGGTGCCATCCCAGCCGCCCAATCGGCCGCAGGAGTCCTGTGAAGTCCGCGCAACGTCTCCTCTCCGCCGTTGGATCTCGATCCAACGGCTGCGGTCGCGCGCGTTTAAAAACGTCCGCGCGACCATTTCGCCCGCGTAGCGCAGCGACGACGCAGCTGCGGGCGAAGCGGAGGTCGCGGGTTCGAGCCGCGGAGAGGGGGTCGAAGGCGCGGGCGAGCGGGCGCGCACGAGCGTCGGATGAAGATCCAACGGCCGCGCGCGCCCGATAGCGCCGACGCGCAATTGGACGCCCTGGTGGGCGCGCGATCGCACGCGGGCGGCGCGCTATGCAGCGGGCGCGGGCGCGATCTAAGCCGTCCGATCTCGCGATCGGACGGCTGAGACGACGCGGACGTGCGTCTGCGTTACGCGCGCAGGCCAGCCGAGCGGGCGCGCGTGGGCGCGGCAGCGACGGCGACGGCGGGGCTTTAGCGACGGTTTTATCCGTCACTAAAGACCCCTTATTTATTATTTTGAAGATGTAATGTCCATTTTGCCCCCACTCCTTGCAACTATAAAAGGAGACCCCCTCCATACGAAATTTTCATCCCTTCCTTCTCCTCTCTACCTCTCCAAAGCTCAAGAGAAGCTTGTCCCACACCCGGGATGCTTCTCGCGAGATAAAGTCCAAATTTTCGTCCCCCTTCGGAAGTGGATCCCGCTACGACGACGGCGTGCTGCTTCGTTCCCGTTCTTCTGCTTCGTCCTCCTTCGTCCCGCTTCGTTCTCCTTCGTCCAGGCGTCGTCCCGTCCGGCTCGTCCTCCAAGCGACCGTCGAGGAGGATTTCTCTCTCCCTATTCTTTTTACTGCTTTCTAGTATAGATTTACTGCTTTCTAGAGTAGTCTATTCGTCCTCCGAGCGATCGTCGAGGAGGACATTTCTCCCTCCATTCTTTTAATGCTTTCTAGAGTAATTGTTTAATATTTTCTAGTTGTAACGAATGAACTCTTTTATGATTAATTTCTTGTCTATTCTACATCTCATTTTAATTTCCATGTGTAGTATTCTTTCTCTCTCTCTTACTCCCTCTCTCTCTTTTATTTGTTGTAGATACTTAGATAGTTTAAATTGAATTTCTTTGTGACAAAATAAAAAGAAACGCGAAGTTTTTAAATCAAACGTTCGCCTCCCTGTGTTCGACCCGGAATTCTTATTTCGGTATAAATTTTATTTGTTGAACACGAATCTTTCGCTTTCGAACTACAACGACGGGTTTTTCCAAAAACCAAACACGTTAGCGTAGATTCGTCTCGCTCAACATTTTGGCGCCGTTGCCGGGGAGGCAACGCTCTTTGATTTCTCTTCGCGTTTTGTAACTTACAAATCATTTACCTCACTTTTCTCCTTTCTTATTGTAATTGCAGGTACTCTTTTGAGACAGGCAAAAGCGGTAGATCGGAGTAAAGTGCTGTGGAAGGTTTTGTAAGTTACCCCCCACCTCCCACCCATTAGATTTCATTTCATCACATAATAATTCAAACATCAATCAACCTAGGTGTTCTTATAAACTCTAAGGTTAGATTGTTTGTTTGACATCCATACTCACTCCAACCCCCACATTAAAAAAAGAAAAAAGATAAAAAAAAATCTCACAGAGGTACACAACCTCATCTGATTTTCTAACTCAACCGGTAAACCAATCTTAGGAGCCGGTACACACATCCAAACACATAATTGAGTAGAAATCAGATTGGGTAATCATTTGTGTGCCTAATTAGGTGGTGCATCAGGCCAGTTGTTTGAGTTGTTTGGGCCGCACCACTTCAAATAAAATCAACTCATCTAGTAGCTGCCAATTAGGTTCAACTCTTAGGGATCTACCAGGCACTCCACATTCTTTTTAAACTTTAAAGGAAAATATCTTCACCTGTGCTTGCAAAACCTGGTGTGCCAATGAAACTTGATTGAAAACACCTAAAGTTGAATCCTAAAAGCTACTAAGCAAGATTTGAACCTTAAAATTCACCACATCAAAAATAATCTTGCTTGAAAACCACTGGTTGTGCACGCACACACAAAGCAATCAATCATTAAGGGCACAACCCATTTAAAGGGCCCATCACATTCCAAAGCACATTCAAACCTAGCCCTAAATAAAACAGAGTAGACATTGGCCTTAAGGATTGGACTCGCTCTTCAGAACTCAGAACGAGATTATTTTCGATTAGTCTGTTTCTACTGTTCAATCTGATGTCTAGCTAGGGGAGCAGAGTCAAACGATTGCGGCTGGGGGGTACACTAGGAACCGGAGGCGCAAGCCGAAGGAAGAACCTTCTCCCCAGTCCCTCCTTCTAACTGGTTGGATTGAACAGACAGAAGTAGATCAAATCGTTCCTTTATCTCAAGACGGGTTTTGAGAGTCTGTAGGTCTGTAGGCTAACCCATTTAAGGACAGGTTTGATTGTTTGTATTGCAGGGCACCTTTCTTCCTCCCGTATCTCATGAATCCTTCCACATATTTCACGCATTCCCGCTCTTTCCCTCCTGTTGTAAATTATCCTCAACATGACGATTATCCCAACTCGTATTGTAATCGACCATCAGTTAGTTGGGATAATTCGGATTGGGGATACAATTCCGGACCCCCATGTTTAGGGTCTAACCCTGAACACTTTGATTCTCAATTCTATCCTTCTCAGAGTTGCATCGATTATAGATCGTCCTCCTTTCATGAACAACCTAATGCGATCTACAATCAAGAAGGATACACTGATCCTTACCCATCCTCTGATTTCACTGCCTTTAGGTCATCTCCATCTTATGAACAATCTGAAATGATCTATTATCAGGATGGGTATAACGAATCTCAATTCGTTAATTCCTCTACATTGATGTCAAACCCGCCCAACCCTGAACCAACTCATTTGGTTCAGGTTAATCAGGTTCAAGATAGGGTTCTGGATAACTTGAGGAATATCATTCAATCTTTAGAAGTTCAGCCAATACCTTGCATTGAGAGATTGGAGCCCCTGATTGAAATGATTGATGATTTAAACAAGTCTTTGTTGGATTGGCTCCAGGATGTTAAGGATAAGAACCCGGGTGAGTTTCTACTTGGGAAATTAGCGAAATTGAGGATGAGATTCGTGGTTGCTTTGATTCAATCTTGGAATAATTCCCAGGATGAACTCTCTTCAGGAAAGCCAATGACAGAACCCGCTCAGGCACCTGTTGGGGGGGACACGTGTTACGAACCTGACCAGATTGAATTAAAACAACCAATTAAGGATGATTTGATTTCTTCACCTGAAATCCCTGAGCCAGGTTACGAGGAAACGTATGTCTCCTTGGAACGCAAAGTGACAAATGATTTTGGGACATACATTGATACGGATCCTGATGGTGAAGATTCAAGTTGCAAAGTCTCACACGAGTTTTCAGATCACGATTTTTGTGAGACGATTGGGCCTGAGGAATCTGATAGATCATTTGATAGCCCAATAACTGAGGAAACTGATCTTATTAGGGCACACGATACAGATCCAGAATCGCATTTTCTGGAGGAATTAATTCAATGCCCTGATTATCAGTTACACCCTGTTGAGCTTATTGATGATTCTAATTCTGAGATAATTAGACCCAAGTCAATTTTGATTTTACCACATCATCTAGACTTGGAGATTTCAGACGGGGTGATGAATATACAAGAGGTCATGGAATTTGATATGCCGAATGAGGAGGATAGGAGTTGGGAAATTCTGATTTGGGAAGTCAATTTTGGAGGAAATGGAAGATTGAGTCGAAGGGTTCCTTTTAAACTGAAACCATCAAATCAGAACCCTTACGACATTTGTTTCGAGGATGTCAAACTCAAGCACACATTTAACGATTATCCTTTTGAGCTTCAATTCTCTGTAACCCGACATTTTGGCCTTGGGTTGCATCCTCACAAATCGCAGGCCCGACCCCGCTTGCATTCTGATTTTAGGTTTTGGGTAATTTTTATCCAGAACCTAAGATATTCTCGATTATGGGGTGTGGGTCTGCACCACAATCTGGTCCACATCTGTGGACCTCTGCTGACAGGTCAGAGGATTCTTCTGTTTATTCTAATTCTGACCTGCACATGTGAATTCTTCATTTCTTTTCTTTGTATAGTGTGCCTAGCTGAAGGCACTAAACTCAGCACATATACAGTTCTTTTTCATTTTCATCTCGGAGCGGACCCGATATCCACGCAATTCAGGTGCTTTCTACGCTTTTCCACTCTATTTTATGTCTTTTTAATACAATGAGGACATTGCATTAGATAGGCATGGGGGGGTGGATATTTATCTTTGAATTCATTCGTCAGCTCCGTAGATTTGTTTTATTATTAAAAAAAAAAAAAAAAAAAATCGAAATTAGGAAAGAGAATTTGGGTTTAAGAAAATTTTCGATCTTAAGAAATACTATATTATGGTTTGAACACAAAGACCCTTCAGGTCTTTGGACTTAATCAGCCTATGTATCCACTAAAATGTGGATTTGTTTTTCGAGTTCTCGCCAACCTGAATTTTATTATAATTGGAGTAAATAAGTTTGGGTGATAAGTACACGACTTATCAACCCGCCCTCTGATGTGAGGGAATTTTGAGTCTTAAGCATCTACACACTTTCTTTACACTGACTCGTTGTTTGGCGATTTTAACGGAAATTGGGTAGCTAATGAACCTTCTAGGGTGATATGGCTGGCAAGTTATCGTGGGTAACAGCCCATAGGTAGGTTGTCCAGAGCCCAGTCACTGGACCTTTCTCTTTTTGCTGCCTTTAGGTAAATCTTAGACCAGGGAAGCCACCTACTTAAAAAAAAAAAAAAATCAAAAAGGAGAAAAGAACAAAAAGAAATAAGCCACACTTCGCCGCACGAGTATGGCTGGCAAGTTGTCGGTGGTAACAGCTCATCGACCGGTTGTCCAGAACCCAGCTCAGAAAATGCACTAAAAATTCCCAAAACACTTAGGAAGAAGCGGAGAAGTAGAATAAACCGGGGAGATATACACTGGATTCACCCTTGTGTTGACCCCGTTAAAAAATAAAAGTAGGGAGAAAGCTACCGGTTGTAAAGATACACCTTTAGGCAGAATTCTTTTTGAGGTCACCTAGAGGCGTAGAAATCCGAAGTCCGTTTTAATTGCCGGTCAACGAGTCTATCACAATCACAATAAGATGCTTAAAACTTAGGGTTCTCATCAAATCTTGGGTGAGTTGAATGGCCGTAGAAAGCCACTCTTAAACCCTAAAATTTGAAAATCTAAAAAAAAAAAAAAAAAAAAAAAAAGTAAAAACAGAAAAAGAAATTTTTCTTTGAATAAGGCGAGGCTTGAGGCGGTCTGCATTTTGGCTGATACCCGGGCACTGTTGTGTCTTTGAAAGTTCAGTTCTTAAGTAGACAATTTCTTAATGATTGAAAATAACTCAGGTCCAAATAATCTAACCTAATTCTTTTATAAATAGCATATAGTTTTTGCTAGGGACTAGCAAAAGATAGGCATGGGGGTATGATGTAAACACATTTACACTACTTAAAATGTCTATTTATGCATGTTCTTAAGCATAAGATTGCATTTCATGATATAAATATTGCATTACATGAATCATCTTGCATTTAGAGTAGTTTGAATAAAATGGAGGTTAATTGTCTCCTTTTATGTGCTTGGACAGGGCAAATATTTTATCGGAGCCTCGGATCAAAGATCCAACCGTATGGATATGATCAGGGCGACGATTGGAGTTCAACGACTCCAAGATCGCCCTAATCAGGCATCCGTAGCATCAGATAGAGACCGGGGAACCCTAGAAGATCAAGGGCCAGGATGGTGTAAATCCGCACTTCAGATGGAAAATCCGACCACACGGATGAATTCGGATCGACGATCGCAGTCGAATGACACAAAAATCGAGTCAATCCGACATCCGTGGCACCATCTACAACTTCCAGAAGATGGACGGCCAAGATGACGCCACGTGGCGCCATCCCAGCCGCCCAATCGGCCGCAGGAGTCCTGTGAAGTCCGCGCAACGTCTCCTCTCCGCCGTTGGATCTCGATCCAACGGCTGCGGTCGCGCGCGTTTAAAAACGTCCGCGCGACCATTTCGCCCGCGTAGCGCAGCGGCGACGCAGCTGCGGGCGAAGCGGAGGTCGCGGGTTCGAGCCGCGGAGAGGGGGTCGAAGGCGCGGGCGAGCGGGCGCGCACGAGCGTCGGATGAAGATCCAACGGCCGCGCGCGCCCGATAGCGCCGACGTGCAATTGGACGCCCTGGTGGGCGCGCGATCGCACGCGGGCGGCGCGCTATGCAGCGGGCGCGGGCGCGATCTAAGCCGTCCGATCTCGCGATCGGACGGCTGAGACGACGCGGACGTGCGTCTGCGTTACGCGCGCAGGCCAGCCGAGCGGGCGCGCGTGGGCGCGGCAGCGACGGCGACGGCGGGGCTTTAGCGACGGTTTTATCCGTCACTAAAGACCCCTTATTTATTATTTTGAAGATGTAATGTCCATTTTGCCCCCACTCCTTGCAACTATAAAAGGAGACCCCCTCCATACGAAATTTTCATCCCTTCCTTCTCCTCTCTACCTCTCCAAAGCTCAAGAGAAGCTTGTCCCACACCCGGGATGCTTCTCGCGAGATAAAGTCCAAATTTTCGTCCCCCTTCGGAAGTGGATCCCGCTACGACGACGGCGTGCTGCTTCGTTCCCGTTCTTCTGCTTCGTCCTCCTTCGTCCCGCTTCGTTCTCCTTCGTCCAGGCGTCGTCCCGTCCGGCTCGTCCTCCAAGCGACCGTCGAGGAGGATTTCTCTCTCCCTATTCTTTTTACTGCTTTCTAGTATAGATTTACTGCTTTCTAGAGTAGTCTATTCGTCCTCCGAGCGATCGTCGAGGAGGACATTTCTCCCTCCATTCTTTTAATGCTTTCTAGAGTAATTGTTTAATATTTTCTAGTTGTAACGAATGAACTCTTTTATGATTAATTTCTTGTCTATTCTACATCTCATTTTAATTTCCATGTGTAGTATTCTTTCTCTCTCTCTTACTCCCTCTCTCTCTTTTATTTGTTGTAGATACTTAGATAGTTTAAATTGAATTTCTTTGTGACAAAATAAAAAGAAACGCGAAGTTTTTAAATCAAACGTTCGCCTCCCTGTGTTCGACCCGGAATTCTTATTTCGGTATAAATTTTATTTGTTGAACACGAATCTTTCGCTTTCGAACTACAACGACGGGTTTTTCCAAAAACCAAACACGTTAGCGTAGATTCGTCGCGCGTTCAACACCACCCGAGCATGAGATCGAGTTTGAGATCTCACTAGTACCAGGGACCAGCCCCATCTCCACCGCACCATACAGGATGGCACCACTTGAGCTGTGAGAGCTCAAGTCTCAGTTGCAGGATCTTTTGGAGAAGGGCTTTGTGAGGCCCAGTGCGTCTCCCTGGGGAGCCCCGGTACTGTTTGTGAAGAAGAAGGATGGTACCCTACGCCTTTATGTGGACTACCGATAGCTAAATAGGGTCACCATCAAGAACAGATATCCGCTGCCGAGGATCGACAACTTGTTTGACTAGTTGGGAGGTGCCATGGTATTCTCCAAGATCGACTTGAGGTCTGGATACCACCAGTTGAGGATTAAGGAGGCAGACGTCTCTAAGACAGCTTTCCGCACCCGATACGGACACTACGAGTTTCTGGTCATGCCGTTTGGGCTGACCAATGGCCGCGCTACTTTCATGGACTTGATGAACCGGGTGTTTAGACCGTACTTGGACCAGTTCGTGATGGTATTCATTGATGATGTACTCATCTACTCTCGAGATCAGACGCAGCACGGACAGCACTTGCGGATGGTTCTGGACACACCGAAACGACGTAGACTATACGCCAAATACAGCAAGTGCGAGTTCTGGTTGAGGGAGGTGACCTTCTTGGGTCATGTGATCTCTAGGGATGGCTTGGCGGTGGACCCAACCAAGGTCGAGGCAGTGCTCAGGTGGGAGAGACCGTGTACGGTTACTGAGATTCACAGTTTCCTTGGACTGGCAGGCTACTACAGACGGTTCATGAGGGGTTTTTCACAAATTGCACGTCCTATGACATAGTTGAACCGGAAGGACGTGCCCTTCACTTGGACAAATGCCTGTGAGGCGTGTTTTCAGGAGCTGAAGGAGAGGCTGACTTCAGCTCCCGTACTCACCATCCCTGACAGTAGTGGCAGGTTCGTTGTATACACGGACGCCTCCTTGCAGGGGTTAGGGGGTGTGCTCATGCAGAGGGGTCACATTGTCGCTTATGCTTCACGGTAACTGAAGCCCCATGAGCATAGCTACCCTACCCACGACCTGGAGCTGGCAGCTGTTGTCTTCGCGCTGAAGACCTGGAGGCACTACTTGTACGGTGAGACATTCGAGATTTTCACAGATCACAAGAGCCTCAGATACCTTTTTCATTAGAAGGAGCTCAACATGAGACAGAGACGTTGGTTGGAGCTCCTGAAGGACTATGACTGCAGCATTTCCTACCACCTGGGAAAGGCCAACGTGGTGGCTGATGCCTTGAGCCGGAAGGTGCCCGCACACTTGGCCAGCTTACAGGTGCAGAGTTGGAGCCTTTTGGAGGAGATGGGCAGTTGGCGACCCCTAGAGTTACAGGGGCACTGTGGGGCAGTGACTGTGACACGACAGACGAGGCCAGAGTTGATAGACCGCATCATCACAGGACAGATGGCTGACCCGTACTTGCAGTCCTTACGTGACAAAGTACTGTCAAGAGACCCAGGGGACTTCTCTTTCACAGACCAGGTGCTGCGCCTGAGGGGATGTTTGTGCGTTCCCAGAGACGAGGAGCTATTGAGAGAGCTCTTGACTGAGGCACATGGTTCTAGATTCACCATACATCCCGGAAACACGAAGATGTACCATGACTTAAAACGCGAGTTTTGGTGGAGGGGGATGAAGCAGGATGTGGGTGAATTCGTGCAGTAGTGTTTAGTGTGCCAGCAGGTGAAAGCTGAGCATCAGAGGCCTGCAGGGCCGCTACAGCCTCTTCCAGTGCCAGAGTGGAAGTGGGAGAGCATCACCATGAACTTGGTGGTGGGCTTACCTGTTACCCAGCGAGGACACGACGTAGTCTGGGTAATCGTGGATAGACTAACGAAGACGGCACGATTCTTGCCGATCTGAGTCACTTTGGGACCAGCACAGTTGGCAGAGAGGTATATCCGCGACATGGTATGTCTACACGGAGTTCTGCAGGAGATCGTATCCGACTGGGATACCCGCTTTACGTCCCAGTTTTGGGCTGAGTTTCAATAGGCCTTGGGGACACGGTTAAGATTCAGTACAGCTTACCACCCCCAGACGGACGGACAGTCTGAGCGCACGATACAGACACTTGAGGACATTTTACGTGCCTGTGTACTGGACTGGAGGGGCTTTTGGGAGGAGCATTTGCCCCTGGCGGAGTTTGCATACAACAACAGTTATCACTCGAGCATCGGCATGCTCCCTACAAGGCTTTGTACGGATGGAGATGTACGGCACCCTTGAGTTGGGTTGAGGTGGGGACCAAGTGGGAGGTTGGCCCCAGGCTGATCCGGCAGAGTCAGGAGGTAGTCGAGCAGATTCACAGGCGACTCCGCACTGTCAGGAGCAGGCAGAAGAGCTACGCAGATTGGAGACGTAGAGAGGTGCGGTTTGAGGTTGGGGACCACGTTTTTCTTCTTGTTTCTCCCATGAAGGGCCTGTAGCGGTTTGGGGTGAGAGGGAAGCTCACGCCGAGGTTCGTGGGGCCCTTTAAGGTCTTAGAGCGGGTTGGACCCGTTGCTTACAGACTTGCCCTCCCTCCTCAGATTTCTGGTGTGCACGACGTGTTCCACGTGTCCAACCACAGAAAGTATGTCGCCGATCCCAGTCACGTCCTGAGTCACGAGAGCGTCGAGGTGAGTGACGACCTGACCTACCCCGAGCAGCCAGTGCAGATTCTTGATAGAGCCGTCCGCAGTCTGAGACGAAAGCAAGTGCCCCTGGTGAAGGTTTTGTGGAGGAGCCAGCGGTACGAGGAGGCTACGTGGGAGCCTGAGGCGGCAATGCGGGAGCGGTACCCGGAGCTTTTCGCAGGTACGTCTTTTCGGACCAGCTTCGGTCCTCTTTGAGTTTGTTATGTATATATATTTTGTTATTTCCCGCACCCTAGTTAGCGCAAGTTTTGGGGACGAAACTTCCTTTGAGTTTGTTATATTGTTACGAACACAGCATCTGACGCAGTTAAGACGTCTGGGAAGTGGCCCAGACGTCTGGTATTAAATTTTTTCGGCGTACAGGTTCGCGTCTGCACGCGTGCACGCGCAGACTAAACCCGCCGCCTTCGCTCTGCTCTCTTTCTCCCTCCCTGCAGACGCACCGCTTCTCTTTTCTCTCTCCCCGCGCTGCCTTTATATAGCACCGCCCTCACCCTCACTCCACCGCCTTCTCCTTCTCCTTCTCTCTGCCAGTGCAAGCGAGCAAGCAAGTGGGTGCGGCTGCAGCGAGCGTGTGGGAGGGAGGAGTGTCACGGGAGGAAGAAGAAGGCTCGACCGTGAGGTGCGAGCTTTCCGGGGAAACTAGAGCCGACCGACGGGGGAGTAGCGGGCGTGGGGTGTCACGGAGGAGCTGCTGCAGCTCGGGCAGCAGGCGGGCGCGACGCGACACGGCCGTGCGTCGTGGGCGGAGAGCGACAGGGTCCTGATTCTGGGAAAATTTCCCAGAATCGGACGTCTGGACCTTCGTCCAGACGACATAGAAGACGTCTGGAGGAAGACCCAGACGTCTGGCAGGTACAATATTTTCCTTCATTTTCCTTTTTACGCAGGTACGGCCATGCAGCCGTACGCCGCGTTCCTCTGCGCCTTTTCGTGATGAGAGCGGATGCGTGTGTGCGCAGGTGTTGTTCGGGAGGGCGCGAGGGCTCTCCTTTCCACACGAATCAAACATCTGGCCACAGTACCAGATGATGGGTAGGACCTCCAAACGTCCGGGGTGACAATCGGACGTCTGGAAACTAAGGCCAGACGATCCAGCGGGCTTCTGGACGTCTGAAGGACTGCGCAGACTGAGGTACGACATGATCAACCTTTTAAGATGTCTGGAAGAGGTTCCAGACATCTGATTTTGGACAGATTCGTCGTTTTTTACCCGTTTAGGGCCCGTTCGGAGTCCGTTTTCCGCGTTTCTAGTTGCGTTCTTTCCAGATTTATTTTCTCTACCTGTTTACAGTAGTTGTGCACTATTCCGAGAAACTACTTGTGTTAGGTCCCCGTTCCGTTGCGGCTCTGGGGGTTGCGGAGGAGCGTGGGATTGCCGACCACACCCCCAGTACTCCCGGTTTCGCAGGTAGAGTGGTCCTTTAATTTATTTAACAAAATTTGTACAATTATGAAACAATTAATAGAGTCTAGGGCATTGCATGAACCCTAGGACTGAGAAATTAGATTGAATGATAGATCCTAGGGCATTGCATGAATCCTAGCACTGGAAAACTAGTTGAATATACAAACATTGCAGTCTTAGAAAAGTAGAAAGGAAATGATAACTGCCTGTAAATTGGTTAATAGCTGCCTGTTATGAATGAATAAATATGCTTGAAAACTTGGGTTGTATGAACGTAAAGCCGAAACGGTGAAACCTAAAATGGGCAAGGTTAAAAGAGCTTGAACCCTATGGGGAATTAGGAGTAGAACTCCTGGAAAGGAAATGGAATAGAATTAGGGAAGTGAGCTGGCCCTTGAGTACGGAGTACCAAGGAGAGCGACTGTCCCCCTGTTTAGTGCAAAGCGGAGCTAGTCGCCCCAGGGACCCGTGGTTAGGCCTGGCCACTTTGTACCGACTTTTGGCCCTCGCGTACGTAGTACCGAGGAGCCCTACTAGTGTAGGGAGAGTACTAGCTACCCCACGGGCCCTGGGGTTCTGCTAGCTCACCTACACCGACTTGTTAGGCCCACTGGGCAAACTAGGGTAGGCAGGCGAGGGTGCGCGGACTGTGGAGGGGCAAGACCCCTGTTTGGTTACTGTGGAGGGGCTGGGCCCCTATTACTGAGAGGGCTCTGCCCTATATTAGTTCTGTGCTGTGCTTTGGGGGCACTCGTTAATGGAAACGACTGACCGCGTGCTAGTGCGGGGTAGCTACCAGTGCGTTTATCGCGCGTGCCGTAGTCACCCTTACGTCTGTCAGGGACCTTGGGGTGGTTGACTGAGGGTAGGACCACCGTGGGAGACTCTCCCGGCCAGGAGAGCACCACGTGTTACTTCTACCTTTCGGGAAGGACTGCAATTAAGATCGTTCCTACGAGGAACATTCGAGATCAAGAGAAGGATCTGAGAAATAATCAACAGTGAATAAATGGAAAATATAAGGAAAGAAAGTAAAAATATAACAACTACTGTACACTCTACTGCTTTTTTTAGCTTTTAGTTGCCACTGTACTTAGCGTTTCGCTGACGTATCACCCTTGTTGCCTTTTCAGGACCAGGTGTTGAGCAGCCAGAGTCAGTGGCTGTAGAGGGCGCTGGGCCTAGTAGGGTCCAGAAGGGTTACCTGTAATACTTACTGCACTTTTCTTTCCGCTGTAGTGAGTGGTTTTTTGTTACTCCATGTACTCTCTTTATAAGCTTCATGTTTATGTATATGTTTATTTCTCTACTGTTGTGGTGGTGTATACTGTAGTATTTCTTTTCTCTATTGCTGTATTTTGTTACTGCTAGTTATATACATGGTGAATGTGGTTTATTTTACTGCTCTTTTGGTTACTTTCTCGTTGGACGACTGGGTCTTGGGATTAGTCGAGTCGATCCGATTCTCGTGTCTCGTAGGGATTCAGGAATCGAGTCGTTACATACAGGTTACCAGCCGATGGCGTGTTTGAGGCCCATGGAGACGAGGAGATCTACGGCACAGGCCCCCATTTCTCCCATGATATCCAGTAGAGTGGTTTAATTCAGTTGTTAATATTTTAATAATAATGTGCTTGGTTGGAATAATCGGATTGAGCTCTAGGATGTAGAATGAACCCTAGAGTAGCAATGAATGAGCCTGTTTGAGCTGTACTATTTACTTGAATGCATTGCTAAGATAATTTGCTAGCAAATGCCTTTAGTATAATTACGAGATGCATGTTAAAATACGAGCTACCTGTATATAAATGAGAATTGAACTGTGAAACCACAAGTTGCATGTTATGATTGAGAATTGAATTATGATAACACGAGCTGCCTGTACATGGATGAGGAACGAGTTATGAAACATGAGATCTGAACCTGGATAAAGGAGATGAATATGAGCATAAACCCTACGGGGAATTAGGAATAGAACTCCTGTGGATGGAAGGAAATCTGGAATGTAGACAGGAAGTGTGCTGGCCCTTGTGTACGCGGTACCAAGGAGAGCAACTGTCCCTTTTTAGTGTAGAGTGGAGCTAGCCTCCCTTGGGTTGAGACCCAAGGTTAGGATTTGCCACTCTACACCGACTCCTGTTGGCCCTCGCATATGTGGTACTGAGGCGTGCTACTAGTGTAGGGAGGGAGCTAGCCACCCCACGGGACCCAAGGTTCAACTAGCCACCCTACACCAACTTTGTTAGGCCCTTTGGGCAAACAGGGGTAGTCAAACGAGGGTGCGCGAACTGTGGAGGGGCGAGACCCTGTTTAATTCTGAGGGGTGAGACCCCTGTTCTGAGAGGGCAAAGCCCTATACTGTTCCGTATTGTACTTTGGGCGTACCTGCTAGTAGAAACGACTGACCGCGTGTCAGTGTGGGGTAGCTACCCGTGGGTTTATCACGCATGTCGTAGTCACCGCTATATCTTAACAGTGACTTCAGGGTGGTTGACTGAGTGTAGGACTACCATGGGGGACTCTCCCGACCAGGAGTGCACCACGTGTCCTTCTACTCTACGGAAAAAACTGCAATCAAGATCGTTTCCACGAGGAACATGCAAGATCAAGAAATACCTAGATACTTGAGAAATAAATAAATCAGAAACACATAAATGAGATAAATAGAAATGAGAAATAAACTTGTTGTTGCTTTACTATACTTGCACTTAAATAATGTACACACCACTCTACTAGCATTCACTAACTCTGTCTTTTCGTAACACTGTTCAGGACTAGGAGTTGAGCAGCCCGAGTTTCCGGCTGCAAAGGGCGTTGGGCCCAACCGAGCCCAGTCATAGTCGTGTTACAGCTCTTTCATTTTCTACTGTTGTAATGAGTAATAGACACACAGTTTACTGTTTCTGTTACTTTCTGTTTCCTTTCCGTTTTCTATTTTTGTTGTTGTGGCATGTACTATGTTTTGAGATAGTTGTTCTACCTTCTTTGCTGGTTCATTCTTTTCTTCTACTTAGTTATATTGTATGTGTGAATGTGGTTTATTTTTCCTGCTTTTGGTTATTTCTTGTTGGACGACTAGGTCATTGGATTAGTCGAGGCGATCCGGTCTCGGGTCCTGTAAGGATCTAGGAACCGGGTCGTAACATCATGAGTAAGGAATTGAGTTGATAGTTCTCACAAACTATACTTGTACAATGACACTATTTATATATTATTCATTACCTATATTATGTTAGCTACTCTATGTTTTAAACTCTCAACCAAATGGAGCCTCAAAATCCATGTTCAAGGAAGAGAGAAACCCCATTTCCCTTCTGGCCTCCTCTAAGCTCAACCCTACATTGTCACTTGGTGGGGCCTTAGTAGTTGGGACTCTCTCCTCATTAATCATCTCCATCGCATCCTCCACCACCCCCTTCAGTCGATTATTTCTCCTATCTTTGGCATTGTTCAGCTGAGGTGGTAGGTGTTGATGGGGTTGATGGGTCTCTTATGGGTGACCTGTAAGATTTTCTGCTGATGACGTCATTGCTTGTCGTGGTCTATTGACCACATCACCTCTTGTGTACCTCAAGTGGTGCAGTGTGGTGTGGCTGCTCCTTTTGGTGTCAGATTCTATAACGGTGTCTCTCGATCGGGTGGTTGCGATGCCTATTGTGACATTTAAGATGGTGTCTTCTCCCGTAGCTGGCAACACCTATGCTTTAGTTGTTATCTGACTATTGGTGTCACTATCGATTTGTGGATGTCGCCTTCGTTCATCTCGTCTCGTTCCATCATTTCTGTAAACATTTGTTGTTAAGGGCCACACTAGACATTATGTTTAATACAATTAAATTCTTATCGATCTCTATTTACTAGCTCTCTTATTTCACATGAATTAACAACTTTGCTTCTACGACACATATCATCATCCAAGTGCAAAATATGGATAGAAAGTTTTTTAATTTAGATAACTTTTGTACTTCTTTTTTATTTTTTTCCTTTTTAACATTCTCTTTGATTACTTCCCTTCATGGGAGGTGCGTTTACTCTTACGAGTACACAGTAATCTCCTCTCCTCTCTCCACTCTCTTGTGGGCTACATGGTGATGTAATCCGATTCTTTAAGAAGATTAGCTTTGCAACACAAACGGAGCCCCACTAACGAGTAACAATCCGCTGGCACTCCACCCCGCGCGGTGCCCACTCCACCACTGTCCACGGCCTTCACCCATTCCGATCTCTCCCAGTCCCAACGTCGACAATATCCCCTGCTCCCCACTCCCACTCCCCCACCCAACGTCCAACAAACTCCGCAACACCCACGCAGCCGCAGCGCAGGCGAGACCCCTCGGACACATCGGCGGCCCAACGCGCGCGCGCGGGCGCCAAATGGCCTCCTCGTCCCTTCCTCCCGCTCCAACCGCCAACACGACCACGCCCCACCACAATCCCTCGAGGGGGAGGAGGAAGCCCCCGCCCGTCTCCATCTCCGCCAGGCGCGCCGACGTGGACCCCTTCGAGCTCCGCGAGCTCCTCCTCTCCTCGGGGCTCTCATGCCACCGCTTCCCCCCCGACGGGCCACAGGACCCCGTCGACCTCCGCAAGCTCCGCCTCGCCCTCGCCCACAGCCCCTTCGTTGTCTCCGCCTTCTGCAGCTCCAGGTTCTTGTCCGGGGAGGAACCGCCGCCCTGTCTCGGGGGCCTACTCGGGAGGGCGATTCCGGTCCCCGCGGCGGACCGGCGGCTCGTGGGGTTCGGCCGGGCCGTCTCCGACTTGGGGATGACGGCCTCGATCCATGACGTTGTGGTTAGTTTAATTTAATTAATTGTGGTAGATCTCCTTAAACATATGAAGGGTGTTGCCCCTTTACATAGAGAAGGCCAACACAACATTCAAATCTAAACATAGCATAAATGAAAAAGGATAAAAGAGTTCTATAACAAACTTATCCTAATTATTTTCCTAAATTCTAATAGCTATCAATCCAGAAAACTATCTAGAACATAGCAAGCTCGTGAATAAATAGACAGTACCTACTTCTTGCAGTCCAGATTTATTTACATGTACCAACATGATAACACAAACATGACCCATACAAAAATGACCATAGACCAGCAGTTAAAATGGCAATAGTTCTATTTAGATATAAAAGCACTAAAATAGTGGCACAAACAGGACCACTGAATTTTGGAAATGATTTAAAACAGAATCATTTAGATCAAGTTAACGAGGTGGTTGAAAGAGAACAACAAACCTGCATGGAAGCACCTGAAGCACTACATGATGGATCCATACAATTAAAGGTTACCTGCCAATGACCTTAGTTGTAAGCTTCTCACACGCACTTCACATGATCGAGCAGCAGCGACTCCTAGATCGAAGCAATGTCACCTGCAAGTCAAGGAAGACTGTAGTAAGTTACACAGATATCAAATCACCATTGCCAAACTCAAGAAAAATGGAATGAAACTCTCAATACCTTCTTCCTCCTCCAAGAACAGCTCCAGCACAACCCACAATATGGCATCAAGCACCCATGACCCCAATTAATGGGAGGTCCTCAACCTTATCCTCCTTTGGATTTCAACCCACACCTCACTACTGATCCATCCACGTGAAGACGAAAAGCGGCTCAGGGGAATCATGATCTTGAAGTTCCAAATCTCATGCCAATTGAATGGTCACACATAAGAGGGCAGGAGTGAATCTGAAGAAGGAAACCGATGGTACAAAGTAGAGCCAAGATAGGATCAAATGCAGAAAAGGAATTGAATGGACATACAACGATGGCTGATATTCAAATCTAGGTGAATCAATTTTTACACAAACGACGACCAAAGACCTCTCAACCACTGCAGTAAATAGGCCAAGGCATCTAAGAAGAATCGAGAACACAGCTTTATTGGCTACAAACAATAACGTGTGTGAACTAGAGCTGCAATAAAGACATCAATAGTGTCTGACCAGGAGTGAGGCAATCCACTGAATACAAATAAAAAGGGGCAACACAAAATACCACTTAGGACTCGAATGGCAACAACAACACTGTGATGATTATTGAAGCCAAAGAAACACAAATCCAAAAACCCATGAATAACCCAAATAAACTATCAAACAAAACAACTAAACAAGATTATTAGAAACCCCAAACCGATTGAAAAAATCCGAAAATTGATCGGCTAAAGCAGGATTAAAGAATGAAGGAATCTATTTCCAGTCCTCAGCAGCAAGAAGGGAGGAGGTTTCGATGATCCCACGCTGATGAACGGCAGCAGCATCCCCAGGACATCGACAGGGGCGTCAACAACCCCACAACAACACTAATCGAGAGTAAAAGAGATGGGAGATGACTCACAAATGGAGGCGGCAGAATGAGGGGCAATGGAATCAGGGAGCGTTCTGCGGAATAGGAACAAGGAATAACCCCAATTCCATGCCCCCTCTGGAATTAACTTCGTCCGTCATAAGCGGGCCTATTCCGAAACTAATTTCTTTTGCCGTTTCTAGGCCAAAACGGGGAACCGCCCAGTTAATTCCTCAAAACAAACGCACCTTCGAGGATTTAGCAGGTAGGGAGAGGAAATCCTTGCAAGAGTCCTTCCCACCAACAAACAACAACAATGAATCGAAATGGGCTACCATGCCCATGTTATCTTCAAATACTGAAAAAAAAAAAGCAAATGCATGCACCTAAGACCACCCATTTCGCCAAAATTATTGACAAACTGTTGAAGTTCGATGAAATATCACCAACACTCCTGTATTTCAACACTGCATGTGTATCGAAATGCCAAAAATGGCTGTTTTGTTGCTGATGATGACTTGAGATTATTTAGCTTGACGTTACGATACCATCAAGCTAGAAGTCAGGCCTCTGTGCTGAGAAAAAGAGCCTAGCACTTCCAAAATGGTCCCAATATAAGCTTGGGTATCTGCAAAAAGCAGTTTTATTCTATCATTTCTTTTAGTGAAATTGCCCAAAAAGGATGGTGAAGGGACAGGAACACTTCAATGAAAAATGAAAATGATAGCACTAGGAGATCTCATTCCTTCTGCAGAAATCCTCCTGAAGCTCCCAAAAGAGGAAGTACCAATCTTTATCTGATCCATGGCCACAGTCAAGACTGCCGTAGTAGACTGACACCTGAAGAATGGATAATCAACATCCTTCAGAAGCTACCACAAAGAGAACATATGGAATCTGTTCCCTGTGGTGACAGGCATCTTTACTCCATGAAGAGTCATCTTCTTCTGAACTACCAAATAAATATCAAAATCTTGAAAAGATTATTCACTTTCCGCAGAAGCTGACAGTGTCAATGTGAAGTGGCATCATCCTCCTCAGGTTGAACCCTTCAAACCGTAACATCTATGGCCTGGAGAAGCTATCAGACCTCCACTCCACCAGTCAATAGAATATGGAACACGATGTAGAGCAATGACTTTCCTGTGGATATTTTGAATTATTGTTACAAATATCTGCTGTTGGTGATGGAAACATCTGATGAATTGCTTACCAAACTCCTGGAAGTGTATTGCTGACTTTACTTTCATGAATACAATCCAGCATTAATTTCGAGATTATAGTCTGCCTACACAGATGTGATCTTTTTGAACATCTTAGATCAGGTTAAATTCCATCAAATTCTTTACCAATTTCAGTCAAACAAACTAGTTCATGAGTAAGTTATGCTACCTCAGTCAAATTGTTTTGATATTCTGGCCTATTTACAGGTTATGCCATCATTACGGAGGCTTGGAATTGGACGTAAGATAGTCCAAAAGCTGATAAGGTACTTAGAGCTTTCTTTTATTAACTTGGATAAATTAATTTTCACAAACAAGATCAACTTTAAACTATTAGCAATTTTGTACAAGTTAAGAGCACTTCAACTCTTACCACATGTCATTAAATAAATGGCATGAATGATTGCTTGCATTTCCTGATCGCATATTTGTATGGAGAGATTAGACAGGCTTAGACAGAGACTTCTCATTCCCTGAACTGCATACTTGTACCAAAAAAATTGTGCCACTTTACATTTCTACTTTGTTTTTATTTTATTCTATATCTTTATAGCACCTTGAGAGTATTTTCTAATGGTAAATCATTGTTCATTTTCAAAACTGAATATCTGTACCAAGAAATTCTGCCACTTTATGTAGAATGAGATGCATCTTGGAATTTCTACCCTGTTTTGTCTCATCCTACATCTTCATAGAACAGTGTAATTATTTTTTATGGTAAACGGGTTTGTGAGGGATGCTCAAGCAAAATCTCCCCATTCTTGAACTCTTCAAGTTCCATATTTTGTAAAGCATGTGCTGCCTCTACCTTTTGGCTTTACACTTTACTGTTGTTTGCCAGGCTTCTCACAAGTAAGGAAATATATGATATTTCAGCCCTTTGTTCTGAAACTGAAAGGTTTGTTTTTCTGTCCCGGTATATGTAATATATCTTCTTTTTTGAAGAAGGAGAGAGAGAGAGAGAGAGAGAGAGAGAGAAATGCATAGTATATCTTATATTAAAAACAGCTGCCTGAATAATTGAAGGTGATAGCTTAGATTTGGTAATCTGCTAGTAGTCTGCTACCATTGCTTGGCATATGGGAAGTTATCAGAATTACCATACACTTTTCTGCATTTTTCCGTTCTCCAATCTGTGTGGATGTCCCACTTACCAGTTTCATGTGCTATTTGAGATATAGAAGGGATAAGCTCAAGAAAAGCATAACATGACTTTGGTCTGGGCTGCACATTTTGCAACATAAAGTTCCCAAATTTTCTCATTGGACTAACAAGGCATTGCTTAAAACATAGGATGAATATATGCTGCAGTTACAAACTAGAAAACCATAAAAAGGTAGTTGCTAATTGTAGACATTTTGGGGAGAATATTTGTTCTTATTCAATAACTAAGTTAAGCTCCTCTTTATATAGGAGAGGGTTTGGTACAAAAAAGGAAAACACGCAGGCATACTAAAAATAACATGGACCAAAATAAGTAAAGTAACTAACTAACTGGATCCTTAACAACCAACTAATTAGATCCTCATTTATTACCTAACAAATACAAAAGGCAACTAAATGTCATCTCCTATTTATTTCCTAGCACTAATGTTTGCACTCCTAACATAATGAGCTAACTACATGTCTCAAATGTACAATGCCCCTTAAATTCTGAAATTGTTTTTTTTTTCCTTGATAAGGCTAAATTCTAGAATTGTCAATTTTTAATCACACTGATCTTTTACTTGGTAAGGATTTGGAATGAGTAATTTGTATGAGTGGGTTTAGTTGCAGATACCCCAAATAGTAGGGATTTGCCCTTGGATGTCCAATATTTGGTTGGAGGCATAGGTGACAACTTCTATTCCAAGATAAAGCAAGTTTACATGGGGTAGATCTATCCCCTTGGCCATTTGAGATGGATCTGTCCTCTCCTCTATCCCTTGTGCCTTTTACGTGTTTCACAATCTTACACTGCTATCAAATTTGCGGCTAAATACCAGTGACCCTTCTTAGCTTCTATCCCTCAGCAAAACAGAAATTCAATTCAAATGATAACCTGCCTCCTGTAAGCAGCTGTATCACCTACAATAAGCAAGAGGCAAGGTCAGTAAGCTACAGATAGTAGCGTCTGAAAGCGGCAATCTAAAGGGCTCATTCTGTATATTTTTAGTGGAGATCCATGAGGGTACCTGAAGACCTATGTTTTGGGTTGGTATAGCAAAAAAAATAAGCAGCAATGAAGAAGCAAACAGGGTTGAACTTGGCTTCAAGTTGGTGGGATCTAGGGGAGATTTCTTATTAGTATAGGACGGAATGAGTGAATGTAGGAGTTAGAGCATTGAAGAAGTTAAGAATATCCACACTGATTTTGTATGCTTAGAATAGAGAGCACTTCAACCTTTGTTTGCGTAGTGATCACATGGTTGGCAAAGGAAAGGAATACTTGATTCCTGGGGAAGGAGGAAGCATCCACCTTGCCCTTCAAGTTCATTTGTTATCCCTTTCCAACCAAGAGTAATGATCAAATTTGAAAATCACGCAAAAAATCAATTCTGTCTAATTCCATTTGCCACCATGGTCATGTCCCAATGTGTTGTGACTTCTTTCAATAATATCATCTTTTTCAACTTGACCTTTCTTTCTTTCTTTCCTTCCTTACTCTTTTTTTTTTTGAAGGTTTCAACTTGACCTTTCACTATTGATTCCGATTTCCTTTTCATTCTTGGCAAAACTGTGCTGCAGTCTCTCTTTCTTCTCATGATTGTATTATCGATGGTTTAATTTTCCTTTTTTGTTTTCACTAAGTCAATGCTAGTGTAAGATCTTAACATTGTAGGCTTAAGCTCCTTAGCTATTTCTCATGAAGTCACTGATAAGAAATGGCTATCAAGAATGAATGAATCCTTTAAAAGAACATCACAAGTTCTTCAATTATGATATGTCTTGTGCTGGCTTTGCAATGTCGACACACCATTTTCTCTCCTACCGGGCAGAGGCCCAAGCAAATTCTTCTAGTGGGCAGAGGCCTGAGACTCTACAGATGCATTTCTATGCTAGCATTATGTCTCTTTGGTGTCGTTTTGTATCTTCATTCTTGTTTCAGATATAAAAATCATCAGACTGATAAATGATACCTTCAGGTTATTTTTCCAGGGATGTGGATTCGGAGATGATAGTCTTGGGTCCACCACAATGATGTATACTAGATCTACTTCACCTTATCCAGAGGACAGACTAACATTTCAGAGTGCTGGACGGAGATTGTTATTAGTTCCCCCACCACTAACACCTGGAGCATACCCATCTAAGAAGAAATCTACTAAAATTGTTCATCTTCTTGATGTCCAAAAACTCACCTGATAAATTATTGTTTCTGCAGGATTCAATTTCTTGTAGGTAGATTTTTTTGTAAATGGTGTGTATAAGAAAATTATCTCCACCTGTATTTTACTTACGAATGTACATAAACCTTCAATAATTGTATATTTCTAGAAAATATACGCCCTGTCTCATGTTTCCAAACTGAATGGAGTTTTAGCTTTCACGCTTGTCTTGACAAAACCATGCTACTTTTGATAGAGTTTGTAGTCATTTTGTTTCTTCGGTTCTTATATTCTTCCCTTGTTCCATAGATTCTAAAGTTCATGTTTCCATTTTACTTCAATCAATAGGAGTGGAAGGAAAAAATAGAATACGCTACATCCATGGCTTTGGCCTTTTATCAATGGCTGATTTGGCACTGTGATCTCTGCAGGATAAAAGAATTAACAAGAAAATTTCTTCTTTTCGTGACAAATTCCTGCTTTTTTCACATTGGGAGTGGCATAAACTGACTTGTGCCAAAGATATATGGATAAAGGTGTTAATTCTATAGGAAATTTATCAATAACTTTTTAAAGGAAATTCAATTAAATAGTTGGATTCTACACCATCCCGGCCATCTGTCTCAAGATAAAAACTTTTGGTGCAGATAAGGTATTCATCCAAGCGTATTAGTGTCTCCTTTTGGGATATTTGAGTTCTTTATAGATGTTTATTTTGATACATCTAGACTATAGATTTATTATGACTCTTCATTATCATCAATTAATTATTTTTTCAAACTAATTATCTAAGAGTATACTAAATATATGGTTAATTATAATATAAGGGTTAAATGGTAAGGATCTACAAAAAAATAAGTTAAAAATATAAAATTAAATATCAATTAATATAAATAATAATTTAATTAATAATTAGGTCTCAAAATAATAATAATTAACTATATATTAAATATTTAATTTAACTTAATTAATATTATGACCTAAATATGTAATTAACTTAATTAATTATATCATTTAAATAAATATAGCTAAAAAGAGATAAAAGTGTAATTTCAAGGTATACATATATTATTTACATTATTTATGATTATATATAAAAACTTGAAAAAGAAATAAATAAAAATAAGCCTAAAAAGTTACTGTTTATGTTTAAGTCTTTAACTTCTATTTCACTTGAGTTCTTGTCATTATAAATAAGTCTTTTTTATTACAAATATACCCCTATGAACACAATTGTCTTCTTCAATCTCCTTCTTGTGAATGGTTGAGGACGTCCGATCTCTACACCCTCTGATGACCGCTCATCCAACGCTTGAACTTCATCGTCGTTGCCATCCAGACTCATCTCACCTCCCTCTCTACATCCAACGGATTGAATCACCTCCTAATCCTATTTAGACTAGGCATTTAACCTCACTAGCGTTGGAGAGGATGTCGGTGGTTAAGTTGCACATAGACTATTTCTCGTCCAGATACAAGCCCTTTCACCTCTAACTCCACCTATAAATACTCCTTAAGATTGCCAATCTCGGTTAGCAACTCCCTAGCCTTCTTCCCCAAACCGAGTTGCCTAGGTTATTCGTCCCCTCCCTCCAACGACTTCTATCCTCTTCCTCTGGTCTTCTCCGAGGAGAGCAACCTCTTCCCTGCCTCCGTCGTCCTTCACCACATCTGTGGTCGGGGCTACATCATCAACCACCTCTTCTACACGCCGTATTCATCTCCGCCGGAGTTCTTCCTCTTCCTCTCTGATTTCGTCCTCCGTTAAGCACCTTCGACGAAGATTCCTAGCCCCTTTCGTCCAAGTAATCGTAGAATTAGGTTCCTAGAGTAGCATAGATTAGTTAGAGTAGTTAGATTGGTAGTTTCTGGTAGTCTATACGCTGATTTGATCTCATCTTCCCCGACTCCGACAAGCTCCTTGAGCTTGCCCAGAGCCTTCTTTTGTCTTTTGAACACATTGATCACATTCTATACCTCTTCATGATCACTTCTATGCGTCTAATCACTTGATTTATCACACTATATGCTTAGATTCCATTTCACCTTTACCGGACATCGCCGCTGCCTATGGTGGAGGTCTCCGACCATTAGGGCCCTCCATCACCTAATCATCACATTAGGGTCTCGATCTCACTCCTAATTAGACAAATAATCACCTATACTCTAAATGCCCATTTTCTTCCAACCTCTTGATCTCGTTGCCCATGGCGGCTTAAGAGGAGTTTTTTCATCTAATCAGTCACCTAATCACCTTCTCCTAGTCGAATCTAGAAGTTCCCCTCACTCAATTGAGTGAGAGGGCAGTTCTTGAACTCATACGAGTTCAAGATGTGTTCTTTCTGTATTTATTGATAAGTCCATATACCTGAACATCAATTGTTACAATTGATGTGTTCTTGAGATTGTTCGTGATCTCAAGAACATGTTGATGTGTTCCTTTTAGTGTTTCATAGAGATTTTATCTCCAACGGTCAGAAACGATATTCATCGAAGCTCCGGCGAGCTTTGCCAAGTCAAATTTGAGCCACTGCCTTTCAGATCTTCTGAGAAGCTCCAGATTGTTTTATTTTGATTAAAGGATCAGAATCTACTAATTAGACTTGAGTTTTGATGATAGGATGTCCAAATTGATGTTCATTGTAATGACCCGTCACACTTTTAGCCTTTTAAGACGTCTGGAGTCTTAGTCAAACGTCTGGACTGTTTCTCGAATGTCTGAAAATGAAATTTTTTTACTACACACTGCGCTTTGTGCGTGGGCGACGTGCAGAGCCCTCCTCTTCTCTCTCCCTTCCTCTTTTTTCCCCAAAACCCTAAACCCCACGCCTTCTATATAAGCCCCCCTGCCTCCTATCTCCTCTCCACTCCACACACCAGCCATCACCACCTTCAGTGCTGTGCAGGAGTGACGAGAGGGGGAGAGTGAGGGAGAGCGAGAGGGAGGAAGGAGGAGAGCGCGGGAGGAGGAGGAGGCCGAGGTTGGGGGAGCTTCAGTGGAAGCTCAGCGGAGCTTGCACGGCCACCGCCGGCGCATGCGGGAGGAGGAGAGAGCTCAGGGAGGTGGCCTCCTGGCCCTCTGCAGCAGTTGGAGCTGCGGTGACACGAGGCGGAGCGAGCTACGAGGAGTTCGTGATACTGGAAGTTTTCCAGTATTAGACATCTGGAGTGGAGTCCAGACGACTGGCAAGGTACCTGGACGTCTGGATCTAAGGCCATACGTCTGAAAGCTCATTTATCGTAAGGTACGTATTGTTAGTTCAACCACTCATATATAATATTTTGATGATTTTACAAAATGAAGAAAATGAAATAAAAAATAAAGCGTAGCATATTGTTTCTCTCTGTAATAACATATTTGCGGGATTTCATAAAGTTTTCCAAGATGGGAGATTAAAAGCGTGAAGATAAGTAGCATAAGTATTAGGTCTTAGGCTTTTTAATGTAAACTTTCAAAGGTTGTAATTTTCATTTTATTTGAGTCTAGAAATGTTGTAAAGAGCCCCCAAACATAACCTATAAATAGCTAACTTAGGCTCTCTACACTTAGGATAAATTAGAAACAAAAATCCAACACTTATACTCTTATCAGACGTCTAGAACAATGGTCAGACGTCTGATTTTCCACTTTAAGACATCTGACAAGTGTCTCAGACGTCTAATTTCCAAGAGTCTTGCCTTTAGTTTGTCTCCTCATAAACATCAGTCGAAGCACTTCACTATCAGACATCGATAACCTTACACAGACGTCTGATTCTTTACCTAGACGTCCTCAGACTAACCGTTAGACTAAGCGTAGGCAAAAATGAATTTCCAGTCGTCTCGACACACTTCCAGACGTCTACCTTTAGACCGTTGCCATACTTTTCTGTGCGTATCTCATTACGGCCATGAAATCTTTTGTCAGAAGAAGCAGCGAAGTATTTTTTGGTTTTCAGATGTCTGGTGATTTCCTCAGACGTCTATAACGACGTCTGATCCTTTAAATCTAGAACCCTGTTTAGATCTGATGAAAACAAGAACAAATCCACCCTTTATTAGACGTCCAATAACCTAATCAGACGTCATATGTGAAAATATCAGACGTCCTTCTTTTGATCCAACGGAATCAGTCTAGGATGGCCTACCTTATTAGATGACCAGAATTATAATCAGACGTCCTATAAGACGTTTGATCATAAAATTAGACGTCTGATATTGCTTTCAGACTCATCATTACCCCAATTTGTGGTGGATTTCGTCCTAATCTCTTGGAATTTGTCTCCAACGGCTAGAAGAGCTCTCCCAAGTGTTCTTGAAGGTTCCAAACTTACCTATAAATAGACTACAACTCCTCTTAGTCAATACACACCTCTTGAGATACAATTCCATTTGAAAAATCACTTGCTCACTACTCTAAGCTCCATCTTGCCCTTGTGCTGTGCCAACACTCTGATCAAAGGGCAAATCCATACTCCCGGCTCACTCCGTTTTGCAAATCCTCAGGGAGTTCTTTTCATGCTTAGTAGATAAGAAAGTAATTAAAGTATTGGGGTGCTCTATAGGTTTTGTTTCAATTCTTATTTTTGTACTTTGGGTATCCGGCCTGTCGGGTCCCCGTCTCTTCATTTTGAAGGGAGAAACCTCCGTTTAGGGATTGGAGGTGGGATTTGTAATTGAGGTACACTACCCTCGTTTAAGTAGTGTGGTTAGTGGATTGATCACCTTGTGATCGAAAATCCTAAGTCAAGAGATTGGCTTAGGTGGTGGTTTTCACCCATCTTGGGTTTCCACCTAAAAATCTGGTGCCACCTTTTGTGATTGAATTTTTTGTATTACAATATTATATAATTTCACTATTCACCCCCCCTCTAGTGCAATTTCACGTATCTCCCTATGCCATGCATATCGCAGTGTAGGGGTATATGTCGGCTAACCGCACCTGCGACATCGTACGTAAGTGCAACCTTGGGAAGGAGCGCAGAACGTTTTCCTACGCGCTTTTAGATGTCTGATCAGATCACTAGATGTCCAGAGGTGCATCCAGACGATCGGAGGCATTGTCTGACGTCTAGAACTGCCTTCAGACTATTGAAGAGAAGGCCTCGACGTCTGAGGATATCGCAGGGACTTATGGTAAAGATCTGGCACCTTTTTAGATGTCTAGGAGTATTCCCAAACGTTTGATTTTGAATAGTAGGCATGTTTTTGACCCGTTTTGGGTCCGATCGGGGTCCATTTTACGCAAATAAAATACATGTATTTTCCTCGCGAGTTCCTATACGTACTAGAGTCCTTTGTACACTGTTCTGAACCCTCCTTTTGTGATGTATTCCCTGGTATAGGGTTTCAGGCTGCTTCGTGTTTGGGGTTCGCAAAAACGCTTGGGTTTACGGTTCGAGCCCCCATTACTCCCGTGTTGCCTGGTAAAGTGGTTATTTCTGTTAATAATATCTAAATAAGAATGTACTTGTGGAAATAGCCGAATGGAATCCTAGGATGTGGCATGAACCTTCGGATAGAGAAATGAATGAACCGTTTGTGTTGTATAATGTACTTGCATGTAGGATTGAAATAAACTGCTAGCAATTGCTTGTATTAAGATTATGAGTTGCCTGTTAAAATATCAACTGCCAGTAATTAATGAAAAATTACTTGTGAAATCACCAGTTGCATGTATCAAATTATGGAAACACGAGCTGCCTGTATATGCATGAGAGATAAATTGTGAATGGTGAAATCTAGATCGGAATAAATGAGGTGAACATGAGCATGAACCCTACGGAGAATTAAGAGAACTCCTGTGGATAGATAGAAACCTAGAATGTAGACGGAAAGTGTGCTGGCCCTTGAGTACGTGGTACCAAGGAGAGCAACTATCCCCTTTTTGTGTAGAGCGGAGCTAGCCTCCCTTGGGTTGAGACCTGGGATTAAGATTGGCCACTCTACACTGACTCCTACTGGCCCTCGTGTATGCGGTACCGAAGCGAGTTACTAGTGTAGGGAGAGAGCTAGCCACCCCACGGGGCCCAGGGTTCAGCTAGCCACCCTACACCGACTTGTTAGGCCCTCTGGGCAAACCAGGGTAGTCAGACAAGGGTGCGCGGACTGTGGAGGGGCGAGACCCTTATTCTGAGAGGGCAAGGCCCTATACTATTCTGTGCTGTACTTTAGGTGTACCTGCTAGCGGAAACGACTAACCGTGTGTCAGTGCGAGGTAGCCACCCGTGTGCTTATCACGCGTGCCGTAGTCACCGCTACGTCTTGACAGTGACCTCAGGGTGGTTGACTGGGTGTAGGACTACCACGGGGGACTCTTCCGGCCAGGAGAGCACCACGTGTACCTTCTACTCTACGGAAAAGACTGCAATCAAGATCGTTCCCACGAGGAACATGCAAGATCAAGAATATCTGGATGTTTGAGAAGAATGGGTGAAAAGGAAATATATATAAAATAGACAAATAGAAATAAGAATTAAACCTGTTGCTTTTACTATTTTTAGATAATATAGATACCACTCTACTCAGCGTTCGCTGACTCTGTCTTTTCATAATACTGTTCAGGACTAGGAGTTAAGCAGCCCAAGCTTCCGACTGCGGAGGGTGCTGGGCCCAGTAGAGCCCAGCCGTAGTTTTTCAGCACTTCCTTTTTGTTCCTTTACTATTGTAGTAAGTATGGAACTGTTAGTTACTATTCTGCTTTTACTGTTTACTTCCGCTTTCTGTTGTTATTTTTGTTGTGGTGGTATGTGAAGGTTCGTCCCTACCAGGAGGGGTGACGTAATAAAATTGCGGAAATAAAAATATAAAGCAATCTCACAAAAATCAATCGCAAAATGTACACAGGTATTTTTTAGGTGGAAACCCAAACCGGGTGAAAACCACCACCTAACCCTCTCGAGTTAGGATTTTCCGATCAACCAAGTTGATCAAAATCCACTAAACGAATCACTTTGAACGAGGGTGATTCAACCTCAGTACAACCACGCTACAAGTACGAGGGTAGCGTTCCTCAACCCCTTCTCTCCACGAGAAGGATTTTGTCCCACGAAGGAGACGGGAATTCGCAAAGCGAATACCCAACCAAAAGACAAGATAAAAGAAACAATAGTCCTATAGAGCCAACAAAATAATTAAACCTAGCTTCTATAGGAAATAGGAAACTCCCCTTTGCAAGGAGTGCGTCGACGATGACGCGGTGCGTGTGCCACGCGATGGCGCTACGTCGCTCTCGTTATCTACGGCGGGAGAGCGGGTGCGCAACGGTTGAATGCTCTCAAGAAAATGAAACTAGAGCTTGGAGAGCAAGGGCTTCAATTGGACACAAAAGAGTGGAACTAAGTTGCTTAGGTGTGTCTCTTATTTCTCTTGGTGTGTATCTTGTGTGTTTTTGTGTTGCAAAGGCTCCCCTCTATTTATAGAGGCCTTAGGAAGGCTTTGGAAGGCTTGGAAAAGCTTCCATAGCCGTTGGGTGCAAAGCCCAAGAGAATCAGGCCGAAATCAGGACAATGATTACACTTCACAGGGTTATCAGACGTCTAATTCTGGCATCAGACGTCTGGAAGGCCACTTTAAGACGTCTGATTCCAAGGTCAGACGTCTGATTTTATGCGGGTTTCTCCCTGACTTGAATTAGATCTAAACAGGGTTTTTGTGCAAGTCCATCAGACGACATACAGGACGTCTGGCACTATTCCTGGACGTCTGGAAACTAACTTTTTCTATGGAATGGATTTGCAACGGCTAGAAAATCTCTGAGAAGAGATTTTCGGGTCAGTCGAGGCAAAACGGTCAATTATCAGACGTCTGGGAAGACCTATGGACGTCTGATAAGGCTCTAACGGTCATATTCTGCCGTGCTTGCTAAGTTAGCCAACGGTCCACTATCTGGACATCTGGCAAATGCATCAGACGTCTTCTAAGACGTCTGGTCTAAGTTCTGGACGTCTGATTTCATCAGACAGAACTAACTATGTCCAGCCTAACAGTTATCAGACGTCTGAAACAACAGTCAGACGTCTTAAAATTCTTTATCAGACGTCTGATTTTGGGATTAGACGTCTGGAAATGCTGTTTGAGCCCTATATTGGTTTTCTAAGTATTCTACAGAAAACCTAAGTATCCTAGGGTTGTGCAGGTGTTCCTAGGACTACTTTTAGGGTACTTTGAGGCTCTTTAACATAATGTTCTAAGGAATCAAAAAGAGCAAGAAAATAAATACAAGAGATACATGAAAGGATAAAAAAGAATCTATCCTATTCTTCTTGTCTTCCATCTCCAATCTTTCGCTCCACGCGAACCTCCTCTATTTTCCGTCAAGCTCCTCCAATCCGTCCTGGATGCGAGCTCGAGTTCCGTCTAAACACGTCTTCATTTGCAATTGACCTGAAATCTAGGACTCAAATTGCAAATGTTAAATAACACGTGTTTTGTTATCATCAAAACAAATGATCGTGGTGCTCTAGCACCAACAATCTCCCCCTTTTTGATGATGACAAAACCGTAAATAATAATGCATAAAAATCCTCCCCCTTTTTGACATTATCAAAAAGGTTTGATTGATTTTAAATTTTCTATTACTCCCCCCTTAAAACATGCTCTTCTATTTATTTTTAACAAAGGTAATGTCCTCCCCCTTTTTAAAACAACAAGATAGCTATTATTTTTCTCCCCCTTACTAAAGGAAATTTAGCCAACTTGTATCTCCTCCTTAAAAATTGACAATAAGCTCATCATTTTTAACTCCCCCTATCTAAATGCTTATAAAAAGGATAGGGTTAAGAATTTTACCTCACCTACCATGGCCAATAAAATGGCCCGAATGGTGGTGGTGGATGCCACATCGGATGGGGCTCCATCCGTAGCTTGGAGGCCCGGGCATTGGCGCCGGTCTCCAATCTGGTGGTCTACGTGCGGCGGGTCCGTCGTTTGTTCGCCGTCTCGTCGGTCTTCTTCTTCTCCTCCTTAGTCTACTCATTGGTTCTCCCAACTTAAGTTGACCAGCCTTGAGTTTGTAGGTCCAGTCCTGTGTATTGTAGTTGTCCCTGAATCCTACAAAACAAGATTCTAATTCTTTTTTCGGTATCCAAGTGGGCTTGGATCCGGATTTGTTAGAGGGTCTCCTTGATGGAGATCCTTTCTCAACCTTAGGGCTATAAAAAATTATCAACTTTGTTGATTAATTTATTAGAATTTTCCCTAAGACATGCAATTTCTTTTTCTATAATGTTCATTTTAGTCTTTAAATCTGAAATTTCTAATTTTAGACTAACATTTTCCTCAATCAATTTATTATTTTCATTGATGAGGTTATGATTATCTAATAATAGGTTATCATCCTTAGGACTAGCTTCTATGTCCTTTAAGTTGTTTTTCTAACATATCATTTTCATTTTTAAGAAAACTAAGGTTCTTCTTCATGCTTTTGTTTTCTATTTTTAGTGATTTACTAATCTCGAATAATTCATTAAAAGCTTCTTGTAAATCAAAATTTACCTCGTCGTCGGAGTCGCTTCCGCTTTCACTGTCGCTTCCTCTGGCCATGAAGCCGAAGCAAGCGGTTTCTTCTTCTATGGTCTTTTCTTCTTCTTCCTCCGAGCTAGAATCGTCCCAAGTGGCTTGGAACCCTTTCTTTTTCTCCTTTTGAGAAGAGGGCATTCTGGTCGCAGATGCCCTTATCCCGTTGCAGTGGTAGTAACGTCTCGGCTTTCCTTATTCTCCTTTTTCTTTTCTTTAATTCCCTACAAAACTTGGAAAATTTTTAAGTAAAATTCTAAAGTCTTTCGTCGTCGGAACTTACCTCGCTATCCGACGCAGCTCTGAAGGCGAGAGTCTTCTTTAGTTTAGGCTCCGGTGTATCCTTCTTCTTCTGCTTCAACTTAGTCTCGTAGGCCATCAGATTGCCTAGGAGATCTTCCATGTTGAGCTCCTCCATTTCGTTCACCTCCTCGATAGCGGTGACTTTCTGTTCCCACTCCGGTCCAAGGGAACGAAGAAGCTTCCCTTGAAGCTCCCCCTTTATGAAAGTCTTTCCTAAAGCTTTCAAGTTATTTACAATGAGAGTGAACCTAGTGTTCATCTCACTTAAAGACTCGTTAGATTTCATTGAAAAAGATTCAAATTCTTGAGAAAGTAAATTAATTTTTGAGGTTTTTACCTTAGAGGTACCTTCATGAGTTACCTCGAGTGTGTGCCAAATCTCGTATGCGGTGGCGCACTGCGAGATTCTGTTGAATTCTTCCGAGCTGAGCGCGCAATACAACGCGTTCATTGTTTTCGCGTTGAGAGAGAGCTCCCGGATCTGCTGCTGCGAGTATCCTCTGGCGGGTTTCTCTGGGATGTCGAAGGGGGTCTCGCACCTGGCCCAGACTGTGAAGTCGGTGGCTTGAAGCCACGTCTTCATCCGCAACTTCCAGTAGGGGTAGTTGCTCCCGTCGAAGAACGGCGGACGGGTTGTGGACTGTCCCTCGGAAATCCTGCTTGTGGAATAGCTTCCCTCCATGATCTAGATCCTCGCCGGTTTGTAACGCCGATTTCGCGAGACCTGCTCTGATACCAATTGAAGGTTCGTCCCTACCAGGAGGGGTGACGTAATAAAATTGCGGAAATAAAAATATAAAGCAATCTCACAAAAATCAATCGCAAAATGTACACAGGTATTTTTTAGGTGGAAACCCAAACCGGGTGAAAACCACCACCTAACCCTCTCGAGTTAGGATTTTCCGATCAACCAAGTTGATCAAAATCCACTAAACGAATCACTTTGAACGAGGGTGATTCAACCTCAGTACAACCACGCTACAAGTACGAGGGTAGCGTTCCTCAACCCCTTCTCTCCACGAGAAGGATTTTGTCCCACGAAGGAGACGGGAATTCGCAAAGCGAATACCCAACCAAAAGACAAAGATAAAAGAAACAATAGTCCTATAGAGCCAACAAAATAATTAAACCTAGCTTCTATAGGAAATAGGAAACTCCCCTTTGCAAGGAGTGCGTCGACGATGACGCGGTGCGTGTGCCACGCGATGGCGCTACGTCGCTCTCGTTATCTACGGCGGGAGAGCGGGTGCGCAACGGTTGAATGCTCTCAAGAAAATGAAACTAGAGCTTGGAGAGCAAGGGCTTCAATTGGACACAAAAGAGTGGAATTAAGTTGCTTAGGTGTGTCTCTTGTTTCTCTTGGTGTGTATCTTGTGTGTTTTTGTGTTGCAAAGGCTCCCCTCTATTTATAGAGGCCTTAGGAAGGCTTTGGAAGGCTTGGAAAAGCTTCCATAGCCGTTGGGTGCAAAGCCCAAGAGAATCAGGCCGAAATCAGGACAATGATTACACTTCACAGGGTTATCAGACGTCTAATTCTGGCATCAGACGTCTGGAAGGCCACTTTAAGACGTCTGATTCCAAGGTCAGACGTCTGATTTTATGCGGGTTTCTCCCTGACTTGAATTAGATCTAAACAGGGTTTTTGTGCAAGTCCATCAGACGACATACAGGACGTCTGGCACTATTCCTGGACGTCTGGAAACTAACTTTTTCTATGGAATGGATTTGCAACGGCTAGAAAATCTCTGAGAAGAGATTTTCGGGTCAGTCGAGGCAAAACGGTCAATTATCAGACGTCTGGGAAGACCTATGGACGTCTGATAAGGCTCTAACGGTCATATTCTGCCGTGCTTGCTAAGTTAGCCAACGGTCCACTATCTGGACATCTGGCAAATGCATCAGACGTCTTCTAAGACGTCTGGTCTAAGTTCTGGACGTCTGATTTCATCAGACAGAACTAACTATGTCCAGCCTAACAGTTATCAGACGTCTGAAACAACAGTCAGACGTCTTAAAATTCTTTATCAGACGTCTGATTTTGGGATTAGACGTCTGGAAATGCTGTTTGAGCCCTATATTGGTTTTCTAAGTATTCTACAGAAAACCTAAGTATCCTAGGGTTGTGCAGGTGTTCCTAGGACTACTTTTAGGGTACTTTGAGGCTCTTTAACATAATGTTCTAAGGAATCAAAAAGAGCAAGAAAATAAATACAAGAGATACATGAAAGGATAAAAAAGAATCTATCCTATTCTTCTTGTCTTCCATCTCCAATCTTTCGCTCCACGCGAACCTCCTCTATTTTCCGTCAAGCTCCTCCAATCCGTCCTGGATGCGAGCTCGAGTTCCGTCTAAACACGTCTTCATTTGCAATTGACCTGAAATCTAGGACTCAAATTGCAAATGTTAAATAACACGTGTTTTGTTATCATCAAAACAAATGATCGTGGTGCTCTAGCACCAACAATCTCCCCCTTTTTGATGATGACAAAACCGTAAATAATAATGCATAAAAATCCTCCCCCTTTTTGACATTATCAAAAAGGTTTGATTGATTTTAAATTTTCTATTACTCCCCCTTAAAACATGCTCTTCTATTTATTTTTAACAAAGGTAATGTCCTCCCCCTTTTTAAAACAACAAGATAGCTATTATTTTTCTCCCCCTTACTAAAGGAAATTTAGCCAACTTGTATCTCCTCCTTAAAAATTGACAATAAGCTCATCATTTTTAACTCCCCCTATCTAAATGCTTATAAAAAGGATAGGGTTAAGAATTTTACCTCACCTACCATGGCCAATAAAATGGCCCGAATGGTGGTGGTGGATGCCACATCGGATGGGGCTCCCATCCGTAGCTTGGAGGCCCGGGCATTGGCGCCGGTCTCCAATCTGGTGGTCTACGTGCGGCGGGTCCGTCGTTTGTTCGCCGTCTCGTCGGTCTTCTTCTTCTCCTCCTTAGTCTACTCATTGGTTCTCCCAACTTAAGTTGACCAGCCTTGAGTTTGTAGGTCCAGTCCTGTGTATTGTAGTTGTCCCTGAATCCTACAAAACAAGATTCTAATTCTTTTTTCGGTATCCAAGTGGGCTTGGATCCGGATTTGTTAGAGGGTCTCCTTGATGGAGATCCTTTCTCAACCTTAGGGCTATAAAAATTATCAACTTTGTTGATTAATTTGTTAGAATTTTCCCTAAGACATGCAATTTCTTTTTCTATAATGTTCATTTTAGTCTTTAAATCTGAAATTTCTAATTTTAGACTAACATTTTCCTCAATCAATTTATTATTTTCATTGATGAGGTTATGATTATCTAATAATAGGTTATCATCCTTAGGACTAGCTTCTATGTCCTTAAGTTGTTTTTCTAACCTATCATTTTCATTTTTAAGAAAACTAAGGTTCTTCTTCATGCTTTTATTTTCTATTTTTAGTGATTTACTAATCTCGAATAATTCATTAAAAGCTTCTTGTAAATCAAAATTTACCTCGTCGTCGGAGTCGCTTCCGCTTTCACTATCGCTTCCTCTGGCCATGAAGCCGAAGCAAGCGGTTTCTTCTTCTATGGTCTTTTCTTCTTCTTCCTCCGAGCTAGAATCGTCCCAAGTGGCTTGGAACGCCTTCTTTTTCTCCTTTTTGAGAAGAGGGCATTCTGGTCGCAGATGCCCTTTCCCGTTGCAGTGGTAGTAACGTCTCGGGCTTTCCTTATTCTCCTTTTTCTTTTTCTTTAATTCCCTACAAAACTTGGAAAAATTTTTAAGTAAAATTCTAAAGTCTTCGTCGTCGGAACTTACCTCGCTATCCGACGCGGCTCTGAAGGCGAGAGTCTTCTTTAGTTTAGGCTCCGGTGTATCCTTCTTCTTCTGCTTCAACTTAGTCTCGTAGGCCATCAGATTGCCTAGGAGATCTTCCATGTTGAGCTCCTCCATTTCGTTCACCTCCTCGATGGCGGTGACTTTCTGTTCCCACTCCGGTCCAAGGGAACGAAGAAGCTTCCCTTGAAGCTCCCCCTTTATGAAAGTCTTTCCTAAAGCTTTCAAGTTATTTACAATGAGAGTGAACCTAGTGTTCATCTCACTTAAAGACTCGTTAGATTTCATTGAAAAAGATTCAAATTCTTGAGAAAGTAAATTAATTTTTGAGGTTTTTACCTTAGAGGTACCTTCATGAGTTACCTCGAGTGTGTGCCAAATCTCGTATGCGGTGGCGCACTGCGAGATTCTGTTGAATTCTTCCGAGCTGAGCGCGCAATACAACGCGTTCATTGTTTTCGCGTTGAGAGAGAGCTCCCGGATCTGCTGCTGCGAGTATCCTCTGGCGGGTTTCTCTGGGATGTCGAAGGGGGTCTCGCACCTGGCCCAGACTGTGAAGTCGGTGGCTTGAAGCCACGTCTTCATCCGCAACTTCCAGTAGGGGTAGTTGCTCCCGTCGAAGAACGGCGGACGGGTTGTGGACTGTCCCTCGGAAATCCTGCTTGTGGAACAGCTTCCCTCCATGATCTAGATCCTCGCCGGTTTGTAACGCCGATTTCGCGAGACCTGCTCTGATACCAATTGAAGGTTCGTCCCTACCAGGAGGGGTGACGTAATAAAATTGCGGAAATAAAAATATAAAGCAATCTCACAAAAATCAATCGCAAAATGTACACAGGTATTTTTTAGGTGGAAACCCAAACCGGGTGAAAACCACCACCTAACCCTCTCGAGTTAGGATTTTCCGATCAACCAAGTTGATCAAAATCCACTAAACGAATCACTTTGAACGAGGGTGATTCAACCTCAGTACAACCACGCTACAAGTACGAGGGTAGCGTTCCTCAACCCCTTCTCTCCACGAGAAGGATTTTGTCCCACGAAGGAGACGGGAATTCGCAAAGCGAATACCCAACCAAAAGACAAAGATAAAAGAAACAATAGTCCTATAGAGCCAACAAAATAATTAAACCTAGCTTCTATAGGAAATAGGAAACTCCCCTTTGCAAGGAGTGCGTCGACGATGACGCGGTGCGTGTGCCACGCGATGGCGCTACGTCGCTCTCGTTATCTACGGCGGAGAGCGGGGTGCGCAACGGTTGAATGCTCTCAAGAAAATGAAACTAGAGCTTGGAGAGCAAGGGCTTCAATTGGACACAAAAGAGTGGAATTAAGTTGCTTAGGTGTGTCTCTTGTTTCTCTTGGTGTGTATCTTGTGTGTTTTTGTGTTGCAAAGGCTCCCCTCTATTTATAGAGGCCTTAGGAAGGCTTTGGAAGGCTTGGAAAAGCTTCCATAGCCGTTGGGTGCAAAGCCCAAGAGAATCAGGCCGAAATCAGGACAATGATTACACTTCACAGGGTTATCAGACGTCTAATTCTGGCATCAGACGTCTGGAAGGCCACTTTAAGACGTCTGATTCCAAGGTCAGACGTCTGATTCTATGCGGGTTTCTCCCTGACTTGAATTAGATCTAAACAGGGTTTTTGTGCAAGTCCATCAGACGACATACAGGACGTCTGGCACTATTCCTGGACGTCTGGAAACTAACTTTTTCTATGGAATGGATTTGCAACGGCTAGAAAATCTCTGAGAAGAGATTTTCGGGTCAGTCGAGGCAAAACGGTCAATTATCAGACGTCTGGGAAGACCTATGGACGTCTGATAAGGCTCTAACGGTCATATTCTGCCGTGCTTGCTAAGTTAGCCAACGGTCCACTATCTGGACGTCTGGCAAATGCATCAGACGTCTTCTAAGACGTCTGGTCTAAGTTCTGGACGTCTGATTTCATCAGACAGAACTAACTATGTCCAGCCTAACAGTTATCAGACGTCTGAAACAACGGTCAGACGTCTTAAAAATTCTTTATCAGACGTCTGATTTTGGGATTAGACGTCTGGAAATGCTGTTTGAGCCCTATATTGGTTTTCTAAGTATTCTACAGAAAACCTAAGTATCCTAGGGTTGTGCAGGTGTTCCTAGGACTACTTTTAGGGTACTTTGAGGCTCTTTAACATAATGTTCTAAGGAATCAAAAAGAGCAAGAAAATAAATACAAGAGATACATGAAAAGATAAAAAAGAATCTATCCTATTCTTCTTGTCTTCCATCTCCAATCTTTCGCTCCACGCGAACCTCCTCTATTTTCCGTCAAGCTCCTCCAATCCATCCTGGATGCGAGCTCGAGTTCCGTCTAAACACGTCTTCATTTGCAATTGACCTGAAATCTAGGACTCAAATTGCAAATGTTAAATAACACGTGTTTTGTTATCATCAAAACAAATGATCGTGGTGCTCTAGCACCAACAGTATGTACTGAAACAACAGATTTATTTTTCCTTTATTGCTTTTAGGTTTCTTCTACTTAGTTATAGTGCATATGTGAATGTGGTTTACTTTCCAGCTTTTTAATTATTTCTTATTGGACGACTGGGTTTTGGAATTAGTTGAGGCAAGCCGATCTCGGGTCCTGTAGGGATCCAGGAATCGGGTCGTAACAATATGGTATCAGAGCAAGATCGTCCCGAGAAATGAACCAATTAGCTTAAGAATAACCATTCACGTGTATATAACTAGGATAGCCACCACAACGTATCGCCTTGATATTCGTTCCGAGTCCTTTCTCGAAGAAATTTGGTATCGCTAACCCTCTTGTTCTGTCTTTCGCGTCTCCTTGCAGGAGATGTCTCATCGGGGAGTTCTCAAGGCGGGCCATGGTCGCGGCCATGGACGAGGTCGGAGGGGCAGACGTGACGGGCTTGAGGTACTAGTTGACCCACCTCTTCTCCCCGGCATTCAGGCCCAGGATCTCACCTAGTTGATCAGGGACATTGTGCGAGAGGAGCTCCACTAGCCTCCACGGGCACCTCTCCCTGAGGACGTGAAGGGGGAGTCCTCAGTGGGATAGAGAGACCGCCGCAGAGTTGGACGAGCAGGAGGGGGAGGGGGTGGTCCTCCACCGCCCCCACCGCACTCAGACACTTCCAAGCACGAGCCCTCCTTGCCCGGAGGCGTGCTCGTTCCCCCACTACAGCTGCACCATGAGCTTTTCGGATAGTTCCGGAAGCTGAAGTCACCCTCCTTCAAGGGGGATGAGGACCCGTCTGAGGCAGAGGACTGGCTGGAGCAGATAGAGAAGGTGTTCGACATCCTTCACCCTCCCGCGGAGTACTGCATGGCCTTTTCCACATACTAGCTAGAGAGTGCGGCACACAGGTGGTGGAGGGCAGTCAGAGGTCAGGAGAGAAGAGAGTCGACGTGGGACCAGTTCGTGACTCTCTTCTGCGAGCAGTACTTTCCGCGGACCTGGCAGGACCAAAGGAGGCGGGAGTTCCACACTCTCCACCAGGGGATGATGACTATTAGCACGTACCGCATGCATTTCCTGGAGCTGTCACGTTTTGCCTCAACAGCCGTGTCTACGTTTTGCCTCGACAGCCGTTTCATCTCTACAATCGTCTGAGCCATAGCTTTGTCTCAAACTCGGCACTGGATCTCGCAACTATGCCATGTTTTTTGCTCCTCCATGTAATCAAATTCCCTACTAAGAAGGTGCAGAACCCAGTAGTGGATTTGCGATCCACATGACATCTAGCATAGTCTGCATCAAAGTAGCCAACCAAAGTCATAAAAGACCCCTTGGAGAAGAAGAGATCCTTCCCAGGAGCCTTCTTGACGTATTTGAGCACCATCGATGCTGCATCCTAATTCTGACGTTTTGGCTTAGCCATGAACTATCTCCATTACAAAGGAGATATCTGGCCTTGTGATAATGAGGTATAGCAGCTTACCCACAAGGTGCATGTACTGCCTGCTGTCCACCACTTGTGCATCCTCATCACAAAGTGGCATCTTAGGGTCCATAGGAATATTGGCCTCCTTGGCCCTGAGCATACCAACCTTCTGTAAGATGTCCAAAGCATACTTCCTCCGAGACAAAACCAAGCCTTTTTTGTTGCGAACAACCTCAATACCAAGAAAGTACCATAGAACCCCAAGTCCTTCATGACAAACTGCTCTGCTAGGATACGCTTAACCTCAGCAACACCCTGCTCATCATCCCCTATGGCAATTAAGTCATCAACATAAATAAAAAATACCACAGTACCTTATCCAGTCCTCCTAACAAAGAGAGAAAAATCAGCTGTCGATCTCCTAAATCCAGCTGCCTCTACAATCCATGACGACCTCTAGAACCAAGCTCTGGGACTCTGCTTAAGGCCAAAAATGGCCTTCCGTAGTAGGCATAGACACTCCCCCTGAGTCTCAAAGCCAGATTGCTGCATGTAGACTTCCTCTTGGAGATCACCATAGAGGAAGACATTCTTCACATCTAGCTGATGCAAAGGCCAATCTAACTGAACTGCCACTGCAGCCAACACCTATACTATGGAAAGTCTGGCAACTGGTGAGAAGATGTCAAAGAAATCCACCCCATAAGTCTAGGTGAATCCCTTTACCACAAGGTGTTTTGTACCTAGCAACATTGCCATATGGGTTGAACTTACAGTAAATACCCACCGACAGGCAACAAGTGTAGCATCATCAGGAAGTGGAGTGAGCTCCCAGGTCCCACGGCCTCTAAGAGCGACCATCTCATCCTTCATGACTGCCCACCATTTTGGATCAAGCATGGCCTCATGATGAGTAGCTGGAATATGTGTAGTGGCTAATGCCTGAGTGAATCCAGCAAATCCAGGAGCTAGGCTATCAATAGTAAGTGCCCCAACCGTGGCCCATGGGATAAATGGTGCAAGTCCATGGTCGCTTCTGAATAACTGTCAGAAGATCAAGGTCATCACATGCCACATCATCTATCCTGTCCCTATGACCATCACATAGCAAACATATGTCAGTGTCTAAAAGACTTACTTGAGAAGCTGATGGTAAAGGCGAGGATGGGGGTCCCTGATAGGTAGTATAAGGGCAGACATATGTCTGGAGTGGCTCAATCATACAAGGAAAGGGATGCGTAGCATGAGGTGGTGGTGGTGGTGTACTAGGGATAGGAATCTCAGAAAAACTCCCAAAGCGAATGGAGGTATATGGCATAGGTGCCATATCACCCTTAGAAGGCATCTCAGCTATAGTCGTAGAAAAGAAAGGTATCGTCTCATGAAATGTAACATCCACATAAACATAGTGCCGAGAAATAAGTGAATCAAAACACCAATACCCTTTTTGTATCTAGGTATATCTAAGAAAAACGCACTGAACTGCTTTCGGTGCTAGTTTATCTCAACCCAATCCCAACAAATGGACAAAGGCAACACAACCAAAATTCTGAGTGCTAACTGATGAGTGGCTACTCATCATAGCTAAAAAGCTAAAGTTAAGCTAGAAACTGGTTTAAACAATGTCAAATTAACACATAAAAAGGGTTATGTGTGGGAATCAAAGAAAAATACCTAAAACATTAATTTTGTGTTAAAATTACATAATTAGGTCATAAAACGAGATATTCTTGAGAAAAAGGTCAAATGGTGATCCAAGTGTGAATTGAACACACAAACAAGTTTAAAAGTTCAAATCAAAAGTATAATTAACTTCTTAAAAGTTCAATTAAGCACATATAAACACTTGAAGGCATTTGGACATCATTAAGGCCTTCAAACTTAGAATTTACATTTAGGTCCTTTATGCATTACATTTCCTTTATTAGAAAACTTCCTGGACCTATTTGTAACATGTAGGGACCTTTCTGTAAGCCCTTAGGGACCATTCAGTTACTACTTTCTATCACTTACGGGCTCTTGTGAAAATCTTCTACCCCTTCGCAGAAGGGCCTCCCTGCAATTTACCCAAAAGAAACCCAGCACCCGCTGCTTCCCGCGCGTGCACTGTTCATGCGCTGAACACGCGTCATCTCAATCGTCCGTTCTTTCCTTGATCTTGATCTGTGGCTTGATCTGATTCGAAGCTTCGTGCGAATCGACGCGTGTGCTCACCGCAACCCCCAAATCCCATCCTACGATCAGATTTCATCTTGGCAGTCGCACGCGCTCTCTCCTTCTATCCCCGCTGCCGGTGCTCTCGTCGAGTAATCTCACTCGCACGGTGCCTGGAATCACTGCAATAGCTACTTAAGCACATCAGTGGTTACTCGCGCAAAGGATCGCCTCCTCTCCTACTTCCTTGAGAGCGATCCTTTCTTCCCCTCCAGTTCTCCTAGTCCATTCACACGCTGCACCTGTGACAAAGGTGTAGATTTTCACCTCCTTTTCCTCCTCGTCGCTAAGGATGACGTACACCTGAGGACGACCCAAAAGCCTCACTAGCAGGTTTTTCATTCGTTGGAGCTCCCCCTCCCTTCTTCCTCTCCATCCTCCTAGTGGAGACCCACAGGTCCCATTCTTCCTTTTAGAGTAGTTTTATTGCTTTGTAGGTTAGCTGTAGCTTTAGTTAGGTAGATTAGCAGTAGAATTAGAGTTAGAATTAGTGATTGAAATGACCTGTTGCCTTCTTAGTTGGATAAGACGTTTGAAGTTTCGGTCAGACATCTGAACACGTGCCCGGATGTCTAAAAGTAAGATTTTCGTGCGTCCCTTTTTCTCTCTACGCGTGCGTGGAGGGCAGAGGTCTCTCTCTCCTCCGCACCCTCACCCCTTAAACCTTAAACCCACTCTATATAAACCCCCCTTTCTCTTCTTCTCACCCCCTCACACCACTCAAGCCACCGCCACCTCCACCTTCTCCTAAGATGGCCATGCCCCCTCCCGTCTTTGCTGCAGCTGCGGCGAGGAAGGGGAGGAACCGGCGAGGGGAAAATGGGGAGGAGCGAGAGCGAGAGAGTGCGAGGGAGTGAGAGTGGGGGAGGAGGACGACGGCTGCGAGAGCTCGGTGGAGCTCGAGGAGGCGTCGTGGGAGAGAGGAGGACGTCGGCAAAGAGCTTCTTAAGCTCCTGCAGCTACTGGAGCTGTCGCTGTGAGCGGAGGGCGAGCGGGAAGAGATGCTTGGAGGAAGTTCTAGTACTAGAAGTTTTCTAATATCAGATGTCTGGCGTGACGTCCAGAAGGCTGGCGAGGCACCAAGACGTTTGAAGCTGAGGCCAGACGTCTGAAGGTGCAATATCGTGCGAGGTACGTATCTTCCTACGCTACTTTCCGCCATGCAGTCTGTAGTGCAGGAGATGTTGGGCTAAAGTTGTGCCTGCGATTTTTGTATGCAGGTGAGCACTTTGGGAAGGCGTGCGGTGCGCTTTTCCAAGTACTTTTGGACGTCTGATCACGTCGCCAGACGTCTGGAGGTACTTCCAGACGACTGGAGGTTTTGTCCGAAGTCTGGAACTCCTTTCAGACTGTCGTGGTGGGATCAAGACGTCTGAGGATGCCGCAGGAAACACAAGATGAGATCTGACGTCTTTTAAGACATCTGGGACTAGTCCCAGACATCTAATTTTGGGCAATAACCGTGCTTTTTTCCCGTTTAGGGCCCAAACGGAATCGGATTTTGACAAACGAAGTACCGTTGTGTTCCACTCGAGTTTCTCTATGTGTTCGTGTTGAGTATCTACTACTTTGACCTCGTCTAATGTAAGTTAGTCGCTGGTATAGGTTACCAGCCGGTGGTGTGTTCGAGGCCGTGGAGACGACGAGATCTGCGGCACAGGCCCCCATTCCTCCCATGATACCCGGTAGAGTGGTTTAACTCATTTGTTAAGATGTGAATAAAAAATATGCCTGTTTAGACTGGATTGATGGAAACTCTAGGATGTGGAATGAACCCTAGGGTAGAAATGCATGAGCTTGTTTTGAGCTGTACTGTTTACTTGAGTGCATGTTTACCATAAATTGCTAGAAAATGGTATTAGTGTAAATATGAGATGCATGTTAAACACGAGTTGCCTATATGTGAATGAGAAAGTGAATTGTGAAACCACAAGTTGCATGTATATGGTTGAGAATTAACTTGTGAAAACACGAGCTGCCTATATATGGATGAGGAACGAGTTGTGAACCATGAGATCTGAATATGGATGAATGAGATGAAAATGAGCATGAACCCTACGGGGACTTAGGAGGAAAACTCCTAGATATGGAAATGAATTCCGTGTGTAGACGGAAGTGAGTTGGCCCTTGCGTACGTGGTACCAAGGAGCACTGTGGTTTTTCAGTGTAGAGCAGAGCTAGCCTCCCTTAGGCTGAGACCCAGGGCTAGGATTGGCCATTCTACACTGACTCTTATAAGCCCTCGCATACGTGGTACTGAGGCGTACTACTAATGTAGGGAGGGTGCTAGCCACCCTACACCGACTTTGTTAGGCCCACTGGGCAAACCAGGGTAATCAGACGAGGGTATGCGGACTGTGGAGGGGCAAGACCCCTGTTTGGTTCTAAGGGGTGAGACCCCTGTTCTGAGAGGGCAAGGTCCTGTGCTGTTCCGTTCTGTACTTTGGGTGTACTCGCTAGCGGAAACAACTCACCGTGTGCCAGTGCAGGGTAGCTACCCGTGCGCTTATTACACGTACCGTAATCACCGCTACGTCTCGACAGTGACCTTGGGGTGGTTGACTGGGTGTAGAACTACCAAAGGGGACTCTCCGGCCAATAGAGTACCACATGTACCTTCTACTCCACAGGCACGAGGAATAAGCAAGATCAAGAAATACTTGGATACTTTGTGAAATAGATGAACCAGAAATACATAAATAAGATAAATAGAAATGAGAATAAAGCCTGCTTGTTGCTTTTACTTTACTTGCATATAAATAATGTAAACACCACTCTACTCAGCGTTCGCTGACTCCGTCTTTTCATAACACTGTTCAGGACCAGGAGTTGAGCTGCCCGAGTTTTCGACTACAGAGGAAGCTGGACCTAGCTGAGCCTAGCCGTAATAGTTTTCTTTCCAGCTCTTTTGTTTCCGCTATAGTTGTGAGTATTGGACTTTAAAATTACTGTTCCTATTACTTTTTACTTTCTTTCCGCTGTTGTTGCTGTGGTGACATGTACTATTTTGAGACAGTTGTTCTATTTTCCTTACTGCTTTGTACTTTCTTTTTACTTAGTTATACTGCATGTGTGAAAGTGGTTTATTTTCCTGCTTTTGGTTATTTCTCGTTGGACGACTAGGTTTTGGGATTAGTCGAGGCGAGTCGGTCTCGGGTCCTGTAAGGATCCGGGTCGTAACAGTGACTGATCTGTTGTTCTGTTAGTTTAGCAATAGGAGTAGAATTAGAGTAAATTCCCCCCCCCCCCCCCTCACCTCCTCTAATGATTCCAGATCAGAGGGGACGTTTTCACACATTCATCACTGATCATTTTTTCTCCCTCGACATGTTTTCCATATCGCTTCTGATTCCCACGATTTTTATCGCGTAATTCACCCAATCATTAGATATAATTTTAGATCTGATTGGTTTCTAACCTCAGATCTGAAATTAGCATCGAAAATCACATTAAGGACTTCCCATTCATCTCATTTTTGTCATAAAAGCCCCTGATCTAAGCTTAAAAGAGAACTGGTTTGCTAGATTTGTGTTGAATTTGGATTGTAAAGATTTTTAACTAATTGAGCTTTGAATGCTTGGATCTAGCAAACTAAAATATTTTGATTGCAATTCACTATTTGGCTAGGAATTTGAGGTGATTCTGAAGTCAGAATTCACCTCAGACGAGCCATAATTTGATTTGAATTTTTGTGAGGAATTGAATGTCTTGAATGCATGGTTGAGCCAATGAAAATCACTTAGTTGATTTGAGACCCTACCATGCATCATTTAGTCGATTTTGAAGGGCAATAAGCTTTTCTAACCTAAGGAATTCTCCATATTCCTTTAGGTTTTAGAATTCTGGGATTTGAGTTTGTGTTTTTAAAGTGTCTGATTTAACTCTTTCTACATGCTATCTATAGCATTAGAAAGAGATAGACCAACTATTTTCTGATCTGATGGGATTTTATTGACAAGGGATCTTGATTTTAACATGCATTCCCGAGTGGATTTTCTGTGATTTGTGAGTTGAAACTCTTGTCAAATGGTATTTAAGTGATTCCTGTTTTGTGTGTGGAAATCCCAGACTTATAGCAATTTGCTGCAGTTGCAGCTACATTTCCACCAAATCCAATTAAGTATCCCCTTAACTAGTTCTCTTATATCCCTAACAAGGTTTTCTAGAATCTGATCTGGGATAGAAGTAACTGAATTAGGAGTTACTTAGCTAGATTTAGGTTCTGAGTTCTCCCTGTTGCAGATCTGGTTCTCTGAAGTCTGTCTTAATTGTAGCAGCAGTTAAGATGTCTAAAGAAGAATCCAGTCGGCTGCAGTGGTTGGAGTTCAGCTGCTATTCCAGCAGATTTGCAGCAGCTGCTTTGCTGCTATTGTTCCTACTGTGTTTCTGCTATTTGCAGCAGATTATGTTTGGAGAGATCCAAGTACAGTAGATTAGTTTTAGCTATATAGATAGTTGACTTGAGCTGAATGTTGTGTCTGAGTTGTAAACAGGCTTTTATGTATTTTTAATGTATGTTTAACATCATTTGAAGGCTTGTAATATGCTAATCTTCTTTTGTCAGCTATAATTTAAGCCTAATTGTCCATTAAGTGTAATAATTGAAATATACATTGATTTGCATGCTTAATTGCATACATCCCTTCCATGTATCATACTGAATATGTTCAAGGCAGTTCACTGCCTGTCAAGACACCCTAGGTCCCATTCTAGCCTTTAGGACACATTAGACAACCTTTTAAAGGCTTAGGATAAGTGAAGTTTGAAATTAAATAAAAATTATATAAAAAATCTAAAAAATTAAAATAAACTTGTCTGATTGAAGATTAGGTATCTCCCTAAATGCATACCAAGTTTCATGATATTCTGAACCCTCGACTTGGTAGAACATACCAGCCGACAGTTCTGTATACCATGGAACTTAATAAAAGAAACTATACATGAAAAGACCAAAACATCTCCTTCTTCTCATCTATTTCTTTCCCTCTCTTCTCCTACCTCCATAACATATATAAAACCAATAAAAAGCTGAAAAAAACTCAAAAACACCTAAAAATCCTTTGTATACTATGTATATAGGTGTATATATAAGCTATATTGTAAAGCTTATTTATCTATAATGTAAATTATACATATGTAGGACATAAATAGCTTAGGTATATATTGTAGTATATAAATTAAGTATTTAAGTTGGATTATACTATGTATATCTCAAGTATATAACTATTTATTAAGTAAACTAATTTATATGTACTAAATAGCTATGTAAATTAATACCCTCTATAAATAACCATATTAAGTTATAATACTGTACATATGTATTTATATGTAGATAATAAACATAGTAAACCCCATATCTCAATTTACTTATATATATAGAATAAATAATTAATTTATTAAGTTAATAGTTAAGTTATTAGATTAAATTAAAATAAATTAGTAGATTAAGTTAAAACTAAGTTAACTGATACTGTATATTTATACTAATGTATTTTAAATAATTTAAGCTAATTTAAGTATATTTATAATGTATATATTATTTAAACTTAATTTATAAATAAAATAATCTAAAAATGTGTATTTAAATGTAAATAAAATAGAAATAAAACTTGTAAAATATAATAATATAAAATACCTTAACGTGTATACTAACTCTACATAAGCTCAATTAGATCATTTATTAACTAATTTATACGTAATTAAGGAATAAAACTTAAAATCAGCTATGTATAAACTGTATACTTTATCTAATTAATTTATATAGTAAATATAATTAAAACTCTAAATTAACTATACAATTGTATAGTAATATGTAAATACTTTATTATCCTAAAATTTATTTTTATTTTATAATAAATTATGGCCCTCGAATTGAGGGCCAAAATCTCTAAATCAGCAGCAGCCGCCTGATTTCCAGCGCACAACCGCAGCACAGTTAGTGCCACATTGTGGGTTGAGAACCACTATGAGCGGTATTTCACTGAATTGTCACATGGATAGCTCAGTCGTCACGGGTGTCAGGCTCCCGAAACCAATGAGCATTCTTACTTGAGCATTATCTAAGCATTTGATGTGTATGAAGGCCGAGGGTCGGTTACTGTGCTAAGACTTGATTAAGCTCAGTAACGAGCTGAAAATGTGATTAATCGGCCTAATTAAGAAACTATGGCATACCTAGTAAAGGTCTGGTCTCGCACACCTCGAGTGCTGTGTATCCCTCGAACGGTGTGTCCGCCAATTAAATAAATCTTTGCTAAGTAAAAGGGCCCTAATGACTGAACTCTAAGAGAAGTTAGTGAGCGAAATTGACTAAGTATTGAGTTGATAACATAAAGTGTAAAAGAAGAGAACAAGAGAGCTAAAATGGCTAAGTTAAGAAAAAGAGAGAAGACTTAGAATATAAGGAACAAAAACAGAAAGAAGTGTATGCGTATAGTATGTATAGTATATGTAAATACTATGTATATGTAAATAATAAGAGTATATGTAAGTATAGCTATGTATTTGTATATAAAGAATTACGTAGCTTTACTGATAGAATAAACCGTCGCTAAAGGTAAAATAACTTTCGCTACAGACACTAATTTCTACTTTAGAACTTGTATATAGTTTTTCTAGTATTTAGCGACGCTTGTATCTATCGTTGTAGCTCCTATATATGTTACTATATATGTTAATATATTAAGTTAAGTTAGTATGATATGTATTATTAGTTAGTACTGTATATATATGTAAGTATTAGTAATATAACTTATAAGTAGATAGTATAGAGTATATTTATGTAGTGTTTGATGCTAGATTGTAAGTAGGTTTTTGCAAGCATTTTAATTGATTCTTTTTATACATAATTAAACCATTAATTCATTCATTATTGACTCATTCATTCAGTCTTTATTGTACATAAAACTTATCTTTTTGGAATTAAAGAATAATCTTGAACTTAGAGAGTAATGTATATCAATAACTGACTCCCAGTGAATGACCTGGAATAAACCAGTAAAAATTATGTAAATTAACTAAACATCGATGTGATAACGGTTTGTATTTATGACATATACTACAACAACGATAATTTTTTGATACGAACCGTGGTTGGTTGATTGCTTCATTATTTTTAGCGCTATTGTCGAGGATTAAAACCCGACAACAACGCTTATTTGTGAAATGATTGATTAACTTAAATAACATACATCGCAAGAGAATGATTACTGACATGAAACAGGGGTCGATCAGGATACATAACTTGCAAAAGAATTCGTTCATATAATGCAACATTAGGCATCCTATTGATAAAAAAATATGTAATCAAAACAGCATCACCCCAGTAAAGGGAGGGAACGAATGGTGAATCAACAGAGTACGAGCAACATCAAGAACATGGCGATGTTTCCTCTCAGCAACACCATTTTGCTGAGAGGTGTGTGGGCACATGATCTCATGAATAATGCCATGATTAGAAAAGAAAGTACGCAAACAAGTAGTACAAAACTCTAAGGCATTATCAGACCGAAAACTTTTCACAAAATAAGAATGCTGATTTTTATTTTCTTAAGAAAGTTTTCAATGATTTGTCCCATATCGAACTTATTCTACAAAAGAAACATCTAAGAAATGCGAGAAAAATCATCCACTAATAGAAGATAATATCTATTCCCAAGTTGATCAGGAGTACAACTGGGACCCCACACATCCATATGGATCAAGTCAAAAATAGCAGCAGAAGAAACAAAAGTAGAACTAGGAAAGCTAGCCCTATGATGCTTGCACAGCTGACAAGTATTGCAGGTGAGAGTAGTAGTTGAGGGTATGTGCAGCAAAATCCGTTTGAGGCGGTCAATAGGCAGGTGACCAAGGCGATGATGCCACTGAAGGGGAGATCCAGTGGAAGCAAGGTCTTGGGTAGTAGAAGCAGCAACAATGGTCTAGTTAAGACGATACACCCCCTTTTCATCACACCCTCCACTAATCGTCTTCCAAGTGAGTTTGTCTTGTAAAACACAAGACGCATAAAAAATGGCTCTGCAGTTCAAATACGTAGTAATACTGCTAACAGACAGTAAACTCAAGGAAAAATCTGGCACATAAAAGATATCTGCACGTCTCAAGGTAGGAGATAGATACATATCTCCCTTGCCAACCAGTGGCATATGTCTTCCGTCTGCCACCTACATAGTCCAGGTTGGTGTAATAGGGGCTAATTGAGAGAATGCACTCCTATCGCCACGTAGGTGCGTAGATGCACCAGAATTAATCAACCAATCACCAGAGGACAAGCATGAGGGCATACCAGCCGCAGGTACCTGTGAGGAGGTAGCAATGGCTGCAGTATCTGAAGACTGAGAGGATGAGGCCTATGCCAACTACACAATCTTTTGTCGTAGAGTCTCAATCTCTGTACTCAAGGAGCTCACATCAGAACTGGCGGGCACTCCATCTGAAATCTCAGCTGCCTGATTGGCCATGGGTGGCCTACCATGCTTTTGCCAACATGTAGCCTCCAGATGACCAAGTCTACCATAGTAGATACACGGTGTCTTAGTACATGTACCACGTGAGAGTCCACGTCCACGACCACGTTCAGGGGGAGGAGTACCCCTACCACATCCAAGGATCGCTGCTAGTGCGTACGTCTGATTACCAGTGTCTGAAGCTGGAGTACGAACTGCAACTCTACTAAGTCTGCTATAAACCTCCTCTAGGGTAGGAAGCTCAGGAGCGGTGAGAAGCTTATCTCTTGCAGCTGTATACCCAGGTCCAAGACTTACCAGGAAGAGAGAGACAACCAACTGTCTCCAAAAATCTCTCTAGAAATCACAGGCACACCCCGACAGATAAGAGTGATGCTTCTCCAGCATTCCCTTCAAGAGGGAGTATGATGAGAGACTCATCATGGCTCTTAAATACCCTTAATTAACTAATTTCCCTAGTTAATGAACTAAGAATATGTCTAATTAAGGTTTAATTATAATATAAAGGATAATATATTAAAGGACCATAAAATAAGTTAATAATACTAAATTAAATGTCAATTAATATTATTAATAATTTAAATAATAATTTTGACTCAAATTATAAATATTTAGCTACCTAATTAATATTTAATTTAACATTATTAATATTTACACCTAAGTATGTAATAACTTAAGTAAATTAATTAAAATAAATAAATCCAAATGGGTCAAAAATGTAAATTCAAGTCATTTATATAATATTTATCTAATTTATAATTACATATAAAAAGTTGGAAAAGAATTAAATTAAATTTAACTTAAAATGCCTCAGTTTACATTCTGGTCCTTAGAAATCATTTCAATCGAGTCCTTTTATGCATTTTTAGGTCCTTAAGTTCTCTTGCATAAAGGTCCCTGTGAGCATAGCATCTTCTTCCTCCTTTCTTCTTCATCTTCATCTGCACGGTCAACTCCTGTATGTCGGTGACAGCATCGCTTGATCACCCGTTATCCTGCGCCTGACAGCCATCGCCGCTACCGCCATTGCTCTGCTCATCCCCTTCTTGTCATCAGATGATTCAGATGAACCTTAAATCCTAATTTAGGTTGGCGAATGAGCTCACCGACGTCGGAGACGACACCGGTGGTTTAGCTGAACTTGGACGCATATTCGTCCAAGTACACCCCCTTGACCTCCACCATCACCTATAAATAGCCCGTCATTCCTCCGATTCACGCCTATCGACCCCCTTCCCACTCTTCCAAACTGTGGTCGATCGTAGGTTTCTTCCGCAACTCCGACGTCTCTATTCTCCTTCGCGAGCGCTGCCGCCGAGGGAGCACTACCTCTCTCACCCCCTCTTCCTCTCTTTTGCCCTGCCAACGGCGATTGAGCATGCCACAACTTTGGAATCCGTCCGCTTCGATCGGCCGGAGCTTCTCTTCTCACCAAAGCCTAGATTTCGATCTTGCTTCCGCCCTGCCAATGACGGATTCCTTCACCCCCTTCGTCAGGTAAGTAGAGCTAACTCTTAGGAGTAGATCTAGCTAGGCAATTAGGTAGTATTAGGTTAGTTTAGCTTAGTTTCGGTAGCTTCTTCTCTGGCTCCGGCAAAGCCAAATCTGACTTCGTTGGACTTCTATTCATATTTCTGTGAACCTCTACACCTTCCTCACCTCTTCATGATCCTCCTCCACTTCTTTTCCCTCACTTTTAGCAACTGACATGCCTAGTTCACTTTCACCTTCACTGGCGACCTCCGCTGTCCATGGCGGAGGCCTCCGAGCTCAGAACACACTCATTGGGGCCCTCCATCGCCTTGTCATCACTTAAGGGCCCCGTTCGACTTATCAATAAGATAAATAATCAATTACACTTAAAACGCCCAATTCCCATTCAACTTCTGAGCTCTCTGTCAATGGCAAGCTCATAAGAGTTCTTCCACATAATTGACTATCAAAACACTTTCACCTGATCTTACTGAAGTGTTCCCCTCATTCAATTTTGAGGGAGATCAGTTCTTGAGTTCTATGGAACTCAAGAAGTGATTTCACTAAGTTCCTGATGAACTTAGTGTTAACTTCATCAATTGAAGTTCCTGTTGATCTCTTAAGGTTCCTTATGACCTCAGGAGTTTGTCCAGACCATTCATGGTCTGTTTCGCATAGGAATTGACTTCAGCACTTCATTTTTGAGCTCCGGTGAGACAATTTCAAGCTTCAGCCCTTAACTTGTCGTGAGAAGCTCCAGATAGATTATTTTAGACATAGGGATTAAATTCCAGGAGTTAAAATTGTGTTTTAATGATCTAAGCTCCTTATTGAGCTCTATCTTCTCTAACTCTGGCGAAGTTGGAGAGACTGATTCTTTGAGGTTTCCAACTATCCGATAGGTCAACGAGCATCAAAAGAGCCTGTAGAACCTATTTTAGGTTTCAGATCAATCTTAAAGCTTCTGGAGTCTTCTATCGAACACAACCACCTTTGATCTCAGGTGGCACTGCCTGTTAGCACTGCTGGAATTATTAAAGCTTGAATTTGACACGTGCAATAGCTTCCTGAGGGTGGATTAAGTCGAAATTAGGCTTTAAATTGTTCTGTGATGCCTTAAATTTGGAAGTCAAATCTTAGCGTCAGAAAGTCAAACTTAGGATGAAATTGAGGATTAAAAGTTTGATTCACTGATTTAATTAGTTATCTAAGTTTCTGGGATGATTTAGAGTTTGTTCGGATTGATTTGATGGTGCTTTATTTTGATTTAATCAAGATTTAGTTTACTGTGAGTTTTGGGTTCCAAAGGGAACCCAACACTATTTGCAGTGTTTTTGTTGAGATTCAAACCTAAATCCTGCCCAGATCAATTACTTTTCACCACCTGAAATCATTCTAACCTCTTTTTGAGATTAATTCCTCTCTGTTGGATGAATTTGAGCTTAGATATGAGCTCTGAAGCTCTTTCATGAAGTATTCCAACTTTTGCTGCTTCTTGAGCACCTCCAGACTCCCTTATCTTCTCCATTTGATGTGGAATGCATCATGAAGCCTTCCAGGTCTTCAACTGAGGGCTACAGGCCTTCTTCAGGTCAAACGACTTGAATTCTCCTCTCTGCAGGCCTAAATGACCGTGTAAAACATCTATTTTCGTCCCTCAAATCGATGGACCAAACGAGATCGAAGCATCAAATTGATGCTTGAATCTTGTAGAGCATTCCACCAGCTCTTGATCGAGCCATAGCTTGATTGATTTGAGCCATTGAGTCTGCTGGAATCTTCGTTTGAAGATCGGCTTGGAATGAGTAGTTTAGTCCCACCTTGGGAGTCTTAGGGCGCACGACTTGGTATATTACTCAAACACGCTACGACCCTCTCGGTCGTTAGCGCAGGGCGCAAAGAAAAATGAGCATGTGTGCAAGTGCGTACGTGTGCTCATGCCTGTGTGTGGGTGTGTGCGCTTGTGGGCGTGCGTGCATGGACCCAAGTGTGGGCGTGGATGTAAGCGGGCTTGTATGGCCCAGTGCTGTGCATTCTATGAAATGAATTAAAATCCACAATAAATAAACTAGGCACGGGCTTAGTAGGGTTTGGTCCCGCCCCTAGTGGGTGCTGTGTATCTTCGAAAAGCCCATGCCGCCCATTAAAAATCATAATTTTTCTAATTGAGAAGGTTAATGGGCTTAGTTGGGTGAGAATTTGACTAAGTGTGGGACTAGAGAATGCACAGTAAAGAAAGAAAGAATAAGGGAAGAGGAGTTAAAGAGAGCTTAAGGAGAGAGATAACAAGGAGAGCTCAAGAGCTCGAGAGAGAGTACAAGATAAAAAGATAAGATAAAGACTTAAGGAAGAAAACGTAGAAAAGAGAAAGAAGAAGAAGATGAAGGTTCTACCCTTGTACTAGGAGGGGTGAGATCAGCGTGACAAAAAAAATGCGGAATTGAAAATATATAAAGCAATCTCACAAAAATAAGCAATCACAAAATGTACACAAAGATTTTTAGGTGGAAACCCAAACCGGGTAAAAACCACCACCTAACCCTCTCGAGTTAGGATTTTCCGATCAACCTAGTTGATTAAATCCACTAACCGAATCACTTTGAACGAGGGTGATTCAACCTCAATACAACCACGCTACAAGTACGAGGGTAGCGTTCCTCAACCCCTTCTCTCCACGAGAAGGATTTTGTCCCACGAAGGAGACGGGAATTCGCAAAGCGAATACCCAACCAAAATACAAAGATAAAATAAAACAACAGTCCTATAGAGCCAACAAAATTAAACCTAGCTTCTATAGGAAATAGGAAACTCCCCTTTGCAAGGAGTGCGTCGACGATGACGCGGTGCGTGTGCCACGCGACGGCGCTACGTCGCTCTCGTTATCAACAGCGGGAGAGCGGGCGCGCGAAGGCTTGATGCTCTCAAGAGAATGAAACTAGAGCTTGGAGAGCAAGGGCCTCAATTGGACACAAAAGAGTGGAACTAAGTTGCTTAGGTGTGTCTCTTGTTTCTCTTAGTGTGTATATTGTGTGTTTTTGTTTACAAAGGTTCCCCTCTATTTATAGAGGACTTAGGAAGGCTTTGGAAGGCTTGGAAAAGCTTCCATAGCCGTTGGGTGCAAAGCCCAAGAGAATCAAGCCGAAATCAGGACAATGATTACACTTCACAGGGTTATCAGACGTCTAACTCTGGCATCAGACGTCTGGAAGGCCACTTTAAGACGTCTGATTCCAAGGTCAGACGTCTGATTCTATGCGGGTTTCTCCCTGCCTTGAATCAGATCTAAACAGGGTTTTTGTACAAGTCCATCAGACGACATAGAGGACGTCTGGCACTAAGTCTGGACGTCTGGAAACCTACTTTTACCGTGGGAATTGATTTCCAAACGTTGCAACGGCTAGAAAATCTCTGAGAAGAGATTTTGGGTCAGCCGAGGCAAAACGGTCATTTATCAGACGTCTGTGAAGTCCTATGGACGTCTGATAAGGCTCTAACGGTCATATTCTTGAGTGTCTTCTAAGCCAGCCAACGGTCCACTAACTGGACGTCTGGCAAAGTCATCAGACGTCTCCTAAGACGTCTGGTATAAGGTCTGGACGTCTGAATTCATCAGACAGAACTAACTATGTCCAGCCTAACAGTTATCAGACGTCTGAAACAACAGTCAGACGTCTTAAAATCCTTTATCAGACGTCTGATTAGTGAATTAGACGTCTGGAAAGTCAGTTTTAACCCTATATTGGTTTTCTAAGTGTTCTACAGAAAACCTACGTATCCTAGGGTTGTGCAGGTGTTCCTAGGACTACTGTTAGGGTTCTTTGAGGCTCTTTAACATAATGTCTAAGGAAAATAAAGAGCAAGAAAATAAATACAAGATATACATGAAAGGATAAAAAAGAATCTATCCTATTCTTCTTGTCTTCCATCTCCAATCTTTCGCTCCACGCGAACCTCCTCTATTTTCCGTCAAGCTCCTCCAATCCGTCCTGGATGCGAGCTCGAGTTCCGTCTAAACACGTCTTCATTTGCAATTGACCTGAAATCTAGGACTCAAATTGCAAATGTTAAATAACACGTGTTTTGTTATCATCAAAACAAATGATCGTGGTGCTCTAGCACCAACAATCTCCCCCTTTTTGATGATGACAAAACCGTAAATAATAATGCATAAAAATCCTCCCCCTTTTTGACATTATCAAAAAGGTTTGATTGATTTTATATTTCCTATTACTCCCCCTTAAAACATGCTCTTCTATTTATTTTTAACAAAGGTAATGTCCTCCACCCTTTTATAACAACAAGATAGCTATTATTTTTCTCCCCCTTACTAAAGGAAATTTAGCTAACTTGTATCTCCCCCTTAAAAATTGGCAATAAGCTCATCATTTTTAACTCCCCCTATCTAAATGCTTATAAAAAGGATAGGGTTAAGAATTTTACCTCACCTACCATGGCCAATAAAATGGCCCGAATGGTGGTGGTGGATGCCACATCGGATGGGGCTCCCATCCGTAGCTTGGAGGCCCGGGCATCGGCGCCGGTCTCCAATCTGGTGGTCGACGTGCGGCGGGTCCGTCGTTTGTTCGCCGTCTCGTCGGTCTTCTTCTTCTCCTCCTTGGTCTACTCATTGGTTCTCCCAACTTAAGTTGACCAGCCTTGAGCTTGTAGGTCCAGTCCTTTATGTTGTAGTCATCCCTGAACCCTACAAAACAAGATTCTAATTTTTTCTTTGGTATCCAAGTGGGCTTGGATCCGGATTTGTTAGCGGGTCTCCTTGATGGAGATCCTTTCTCAACCTTAGGGCTATAAAAATCATCTACTTTGTTGATTAGTTTGTTAGAGCTTTCCCTAAGACATGCAATTTCTCTTTCTATAGTATTTATCTTAGTCTTTAAATCAGAAATTTCTATTTTTAGACTATCATTTTCCTCAATCAATTTATTATTTTCATTGATGAGGTCTTGATTTTCTAATAATAGGTTATTATCCTTAGGACTAGTTTCTATGTCCTTGAGTTGTTTTTCTAACCTATCATTTTCATTTCTAAGAAAACTAAGGTTCTTTTTAATGCCTTTATTTTCTACCCTAAGTGATTTACTAATCTCAAAAAGTTCATTAAATGCTTCTTGAAGATCGAGATTTACCTCGTTGTCTGAGTCGCTTTCGCTTTCGCTGTCGCTTCCTCTGGCCATGAAACCGAAGCAAGCGGTTTCTTCTTCTATGGTCTTCTCTTCTTCTTCTTCCTCCGAGCTAGAATCGTCCCAAGTGGCTTGGAACGCCTTCTTCTTAGATTTCTTCTCCTTTTCCTTCTTCTTCTCCTTTTTGAGAAGAGGGCATTCTGGTCGCAGATGCCCTTTCCCGTTGCAGTGGTAGCAACGTCTCGGGCTTTCCTTCTTCTCCTTTTTCTCTTTCTTTAATTCCCTACAAAACTTGGAAAAATTTTTAAGTAAAATTCTAAAGTCTTCGTCGTCGGAACTTACCTCGCTATCCGACGTGGCTCTAAAGGCGAGAGTCTTCTTTAGTTTAGGCTCCGGTGTATCCTTCTTCTTCTGCTTCAACTTAGTCTCGTAGGCCATCAGATTGCCTAGGAGATCTTCCATGTTGAGCTCCTCCATTTCGTTCGCCTCTTCGATGGCGGTGACTTTCTGTTCCCATTCCGGTCTAAGGGAACGAAGAAGCTTCCCTTGAAGCTCCCCGTTGATGAAAGTCTTCCCTAAAGCTTTCAAGTTATTTACTATGAGAGTGAACCTAGTGTTCATCTCACTTAAAGTTTCGTTAGATTTCATAGAAAAAGCCTCAAATTCTTGTGAAAGTAAATTGAGTTTAGAAGTTTTTACCTTAAAGGTACCTTCATGAGTTACCTCGAGTGTGTGCCAGATCTCGTATGCGGTGGCGCATTGCGAGATTCTGTTGAACTCCTCCGGGCTGAGCGCGCAATACAACGCGTTCATTGTTTTCGCGTTGAGAGAGAGCTCCCGGATCTGCTGCTGCAAGTATCCTCCGGCGGGTTTCTCTGGGATGTCGAAGGGGGTCTCGCACCTGGCCCAGACTGTGAAGTCGGTGGCTTGAAGCCACGTCTTCATCCGCAACTTCCAGTAGGTGTAGTTGTTCCCATCAAAGTAGGGCGGACGGGTTGTGGACTGCCCCTCGGAAATCCTGCTTGTGGAACAGCTTCCCTCCATGTGATCTTTCCGCAGATGTTACTCCTGTCGGCGGAAAACCTGCTCTGATAGACTTAAGGAAGAAAACGTAGAAAAGAGAAAGAAGAAGAAGATGAAGGTTCTACCCTTGTACTAGGAGGGGTGAGATCAGCGTGACAAAAAAAATGCGGAATTGAAAATATATAAAGCAATCTCACAAAAATAAGCAATCACAAAATGTACACAAAGATTTTTAGGTGGAAACCCAAACCGGGTAAAAACCACCACCTAACCCTCTCGAGTTAGGATTTTCCGATCAACCTAGTTGATTAAATCCACTAACCGAATCACTTTGAACGAGGGTGATTCAACCTCAATACAACCACGCTACAAGTACGAGGGTAGCGTTCCTCAACCCCTTCTCTCCACGAGAAGGATTTTGTCCCACGAAGGAGACGGGAATTCGCAAAGCGAATACCCAACCAAAATACAAAGATAAAATAAAACAACAGTCCTATAGAGCCAACAAAATTAAACCTAGCTTCTATAGGAAATAGGAAACTCCCCTTTGCAAGGAGTGTGTCGACGATGACGCGGTGCGTGTGCCACGCGACGGCGCTACGTCGCTCTCGTTATCAACAGCGGGAGAGCGGGCGCGCGAAGGCTTGATGCTCTCAAGAGAATGAAACTAGAGCTTGGAGAGCAAGGGCCTCAATTGGACACAAAAGAGTGGAACTAAGTTGCTTAGGTGTGTCTCTTGTTTCTCTTAGTGTGTATATTGTGTGTTTTTGTTTACAAAGGTTCCCCTCTATTTATAGAGGACTTAGGAAGGCTTTGGAAGGCTTGGAAAAGCTTCCATAGCCGTTGGGTGCAAAGCCCAAGAGAATCAGGCCGAAATCAGGACAATGATTACACTTCACAGGGTTATCAGACGTCTAACTCTGGCATCAGACGTCTGGAAGGCCACTTTAAGACGTCTGATTCCAAGGTCAGACGTCTGATTCTATGCGGGTTTCTCCCTGCCTTGAATCAGATCTAAACAGGGTTTTTGTACAAGTCCATCAGACGACATAGAGGACGTCTGGCACTAAGTCTGGACGTCTGGAAACCTACTTTTACCGTGGGAATTGATTTCCAAACGTTGCAACGGCTAGAAAATCTCTGAGAAGAGATTTTGGGTCAGCCGAGGCAAAACGGTCATTTATCAGACGTCTGTGAAGTCCTATGGACGTCTGATAAGGCTCTAACGGTCATATTCTTGAGTGTCTTCTAAGCCAGCCAACGGTCCACTAACTGGACGTCTGGCAAAGTCATCAGACGTCTCCTAAGACGTCTGGTATAAGGTCTGGACGTCTGAATTCATCAGACAGAACTAACTATGTCCAGCCTAACAGTTATCAGACGTCTGAAACAACAGTCAGACGTCTTAAAATCCTTTATCAGACGTCTGATTAGTGAATTAGACGTCTGGAAAGTCAGTTTTAACCCTATATTGGTTTTCTAAGTGTTCTACAGAAAACCTACGTATCCTAGGGTTGTGCAGGTGTTCCTAGGACTACTGTTAGGGTTCTTTGAGGCTCTTTAACATAATGTCTAAGGAAAATAAAGAGCAAGAAAATAAATACAAGATATACATGAAAGGATAAAAAAGAATCTATCCTATTCTTCTTGTCTTCCATCTCCAATCTTTCGCTCCACGCGAACCTCCTCTATTTTCCGTCAAGCTCCTCCAATCCGTCCTGGATGCGAGCTCGAGTTCCGTCTAAACACGTCTTCATTTGCAATTGACCTGAAATCTAGGACTCAAATTGCAAATGTTAAATAACACGTGTTTTGTTATCATCAAAACAAATGATCGTGGTGCTCTAGCACCAACAGAAGAGAGGAAGACTTAAGAGGAAATTGATGAATAAAGAAGAGTGAGAAATCAAAGGTCCAACTTACTCATCAGAAGTCCAATTTGTATTTTTAAGTCATCTAACTCTATTTTCAGGCATCTAGTTTCAGGGCTGAAGCTGTTATATTACATGTTTCTAGCTTTTAACATTGTAAAGGCTTGTTAAACTCTTCTTAATTTCATTTCTCTGCCTTATATTCTTGTAAAAAGTTTTAATAAACATGTTTAGTTGATTTTTAATGACAAATATTTCTTGTAAACTTGTTTCTTTTTAATGGAATATTGCATACTTTGGATTGATTAATCTTTTGTGCTATATTCATTTGCTTAAAGTATTGTAATTATAATCTGATTAATTAAATAGATAGTAATTAATGTTTAGGAATTAATGGTGAATTAGGATTCAATTATGCCTCCCAGTGAGCGACTTAGACTCAACCAGTTAAAAAGAACTTAAATTCTAAAATGTTAGGTTAACTTGACCCTATACCACATTCATGACACTAATTCGAGTTAACCTAAGTTACTTTTTGATGCAATTAATTAAGTCTAATTAACTTAATTAACTGTGTTGAGAATTGACACATCAATAGTATTGTGGCAGAGTGCGTCATTCCTGACGCAAGTAGAAAAGGTCGTAGAAGACCTGAAAGACCCGTACAGAGTTCTTGGCATGAGAGTAGGACTCATGCAAGGACTCCCACATCTTCTTCGCGGTGTCGTAATACATGATTTCATCACCTATATGGGGAATAACTATCTGCATAAGCCATGTAGAGACCATGGCATTGTCTCTATCCCAGGTGGCGTTGGCACCAGTCTTACTCTCAGGCTCTAGATCTATAAGGATGTGCCTCTTCCCATGACCCCTGACGATTATGAGGAAAGTTTGTGACTACCGTGGGTAGTTGGTCTCGTCCAACTTGACGATATGACCAAAAAACAGATTCTTCAGTACCCTAGTGTCCAAAGAAGTGCCCGATTCACTTCGAACTCATCATCTAAAGCCATCCTTACAATCTTGGAGCCGCAATCAGACTTCTATATCCAAGAGTCCATCAATAGGTCTGAAATCCAAAAAATTAGACCAGCATTTTCACGAAGAAATCCCTTGGACAAGCTTTGGCCTAGCCCGGGTGCGAGGAGGCCACCCAAAAAGGCCACATCGACGTTGGCGAAACCCTAGGTGGCATTGGCGGTGCCCTAAGCGACGTTGGCGAGGCCTGAGGCGACCCTATGTGAAGCCCTAGGGGTTGTTGGCACCGGTGGCAGAGCCCTAGGCAATCTGTGGTGGCGCTAGGAAGCTCGAGGGGGAGGTGGCAACGCTACAACGGTGCTAGGAGGCGCTCGAGGCAGAGGTGGCAGCACTACAACGGTGGTAAGAGGTGCTTGCAGTGCTAGCAAAGGTTAGGCGAGGTCCTTCTGAGGCAGTGCGCACTGGTGGAGGTCAGGCGATGGCCTCCTAAGGCAGCACAACCAGCAGCGACGACCGATGAAGCTCTCAAGCAGCAGCGAGGGCCCGATTTGCGACCGGCAGAGGCCGGTTGCCGCTGGTGGAGGCACCTCCGTGTGATGTCCCAAATTCCATGTTCTGAGTCAATTCAGGGTGGTCAGGGTCAACTTGAACCTGGAAACTCAGTTGTGGTTTGGTGTTGGTATTAGCACCTCATTAAATTGCCAAAAATGCGTATTTCGAGTCATACCCTAATCAAACATTGTCAAAAGGGTGCCATGTATAGTACCGTTGGATTCTTTTCGTCACAAGCTTTCCGACAACACTTGTTTTACATGAATTCAAGGTGAATAACTCAAGTTATGGCCAAAACAAGTTAAAAATGACCTAAATGATGACCCAAAAATCCAAGGAAGCCTTTTTATAGGCCTAAATTTGGTTAGGTTTACGTTTAGTGGGGTCCATGGGGTCCATCTTCAAAAGAAAAATGTAAGATGGACCCCACTAAACCTAAACCTAACTAAATTTAGGCCTATAAAAAGACTTCCTTGGATTTTTGGGTCATCATTAGTCAATTGGGCCTCCAAACCTTAAGAGAAAAGAGAGAGAAAGGAATTAAGATTTTATTAGAAATCTTAATTCAAAAATCTAGGGACCTATTTGTAATTTTTGAGAAACACAAGCTTCCCACCACACTTTTCACGAATCAAGCTGCGGCGGCAAGCGTGCGTTGTGCGATCTAGTGATAGGGCACGGATGCACGCCATGTGCCGCACGACGGAGGGCCAAGCACACACGCACATTCGCTCAAGAGCACACGAAGGCAGGCGCGAGTGCTAGATCACTGAAGCAAGGCAAATTGAGTGAGCGAGTAAGCAATCCACAGACCAGCGCGAGCGCGTATCAGGGCGCAACACGTTTCGCATGTGCGTCAAGCTCATGGATCGAGTGCAGTTTGTATGATCGACTGGTTCGGTTTGGTTTAGGACCCCCTCACGCTATTTCGAGCGGTTCAAGGTCTTCTCAACCTTGGATTTCTACAAATAAGGTATCGTTGGAATCATATCAATGCATATTATGCGTTGGTATAGATTATTTTCAGCTTTGAGTATTCTTTCTCTAGTAAAAAATTAGAAATGTGATTAAGTGTCTCTAACCATGTTGTTGGTTTGTTTAAACCTGGTCTTGCCCTGGTGCGTGCACGGATTTCGAGGCAAGTATGGAGACTGCCCCCAGGCCCTGTACCCACAGTTCGGAGTTACCGTGACCCTCCGGTGATGTTAGGTAGAGTATTCCCTCTCTTTTTTCATGTTGCAACCCAGTTCCTAGATCCCTAAAGGACCCGAGACCGGCCCACCTCGACTAATCCCAAGACCTAGTCGTCCAACGAGAAATAACCAAAAGTAAGAAATAAACCACATTCACACATGCAATATAACTAAGCATAAGGAAAAACGAGACGTAAAGGAACAACAGAGCTAAAAGTCTCAACAAAGTAATGCATGCCATCACAACAACAACAGCGAATAAGAAGACAGAAAGTAACAGGAACAGTAAAATAGATGTCTATTACTCACTACAACAGCAGAAACTAAAGGGTTGAAAAGAAACGACTACGGTTGGACTCAGCTGGGCCCAGCACCCTCTACAGCTGGAAACTCGGGCTGCTCAACTCCTGGTCCTGAACAGGGTTATGAAAAGATAGAGTCAACGAATGTTGAGTAGAGTGGTGTTTACATTATTTATGTGCAAGTAAAGTAAAACAAGCAACTAGGTTTTATTCTCATTTCTATTTGTCTCATCTATGTATTTCCGGTTCATTTATTTCACAAAAGATCCGATTATTTCTTGATCTTGCTTGTTCCTCGTGGGAACGATCTTGATTGCAATCTTTCCCATGGAGTAGAAGGTACACGTGGTGCTCTCCTGGCTGAGAGAGTCCCCTGCAGTAGTCCTACACCAAATCAACCACCCCGAGGTCACTGTTGCGACGTAGCGGTGACTACGGCTCGCGTGATAAGCGCACATGTAGCTACCTCACACTAGCACGCGATTAGTCGTTTCCGCTAGCAAGTATGCCCAAAGTACAGTACAAAACAGATTAGGGTCTTGCCCTCTCAGAATAGGGGTCTCGCCCCTCAGAATCAAATAGGGGTCTTGCCACTTCACAGTCCGCGTACCCTCGTCCGACTACCCCGGTTTGCCCAGAGGGCCTAAAAGTCAGTGTAGGTTGGCTAGTCTTAACCCCAAGCCCCGTGGGGCAGCTAACTCCCTCCCTACACTAGTAGCACACCTCGGTACTACGTACGCAAGGGCCAAACAGGAGTTGGTGTAGAATGACCAGTCCTACCTCGGGTCTCAACCCAAGGGGTGGCTGGCTCCCCCTCTACACTAAAGGGACAATCGCTCTCCTTGGTACCGTGTACACAAGGGCCAGCTCACTTCCCGTCTACATACCAAATTCCTTTTATACACAGGAGTTCTACTCCTAATTCCCCGTAGGGTTCATGCTCATATTTGTTTTATTATCAATATCCGGATCACACTATACAATTCTCAATTTTCCATCACATATAGGCAGCTCATGTTTTCATTTCTAAAACAGTATCTCATAATTACACTAATACCATTGCTAGCAATTCATTTTAAACATGCACTCAAGTAAACAGTATAGCTCAAAACAGGCTCATACATTTCTACCCTAGGGTTCATTCCACATCCTAGAGTTTCAATCAATTTAATCTAAACAAGCATATTCTTTATTTATGTCTTAACAAATGAATTAAACCACTCTACCGGGTATCACAGGAGGAATGGGGGTTGTTGAAATGATGGGTTATTACGTTATCGTATTTGGTTTTTGAAAACCTGTCGTCGTAGTTTGAAAGCGAAGAACTCGTGTTCAACAAATAAAATTTATACCGGAATAGAAATCCCGAGTCGAACTCAAAGAGGTGGACGTTTGGTTAAAAATATGCGTTTGGTTTATTTGTCATGAAGTAGATTAATTGATTAGAAACTATCTATCTATTTATAATAAATAGAAGAGAGAGAGAATGAGAGAGAGAGAGAATGAGAGAGAGAGAGAATATTACAAACAAAAACCAAAAAGAGATGTAGAATGAACATGGAATTCATTATCAAAGAGATTGTTTGTTACACTACTCATTATGACTAGAAAGCAGAAAATGATTACACTAGAAAGTAGTAAATCTACTCTAGAAAGCATTAAAAAGAATGGAGAGAGAATTATCCTCCTCGAGATCACTTGGAGGACGAGTCGGATGGGACGACGCCTGGAAGATGGGGAACGGAGAAGGACGAAGGTGGACGAAGCGGGAAGAACAGGAATGGAGCAACACGTCGTCGTCATCGCGGGATCCACTTCCGAAAGGGGACGAAAATTGGACTTTATCTCTTGAGGAGCATCTCGGGTGTGGGACAAGCTTCTCTTGAGCTTTGGAGAGGGAGAGAAGAGAAAGAAGCGATGAAAATTTCATATGGAGGGGGTCTCCTTTTATAGTTGCGAGTGAGGGCAATTTGATCATTACAAGTTGAAAATCATTAATTCAGGACCTTTAGTGATGGATAAATCTGTCACTAAAGGCCTGAACGTGGCCGTAGTGGAGCGACGCGTGTGCGCCCACTCATCTCCCCACGCTCAATGCCTTTCCACGTTCTTCGATTCTCGGCCGTTCAATCATGAGATCGAACGGTTGAGATGCGCCCTCCCCCGCCTCCTCATCGCGCGCTCGCTGTGTGCGATCTTGCGTTACGTGCGAGCGTGCAATAGCACGTGGGAGCTATTAAGCGCCCGCAGCTGCTCGATCATGATCGAGCGGTCGCAAAGTCCGCTCGCCCGCGCCCCAGTAGCCGCTCGCGAGGAATCGAACGCGCGCCGTTGCATCGTGTAAACGTGTTCTCTCGCTGCACTACAGCGGCGTTTGTGTGGCGAAGATGCTTTCGTGCACGTGCGATCAGGACTGTTGGATTGAGATCCAACAGTCAAGTCGGCTCTTCAAGTGCACCTTCAGAGGATGGGCGCACTGGTTGGGATGCAATCTCAGCCGTTGGATCTTGATCCAACGGTGGAGATTCGTGGGTGCTAGCGGCTTCAGAAGTTGAGGCCGGTCAATTGGGCGACCGAGATGGTGCCACGTGGTGCCATCTTGGCCATCCATCTTCTGGATGATGTAGATGGTGCCACGGTTGTCGGATTGAGTCAATTTTCACGTCATTAGGCTGCGATCGTTGATCCGAATCCATCCGTGTAGTCAGATTTGTTGTCTAAAGTGCGGATTCATGCAATCTTAGCCCTTGATCTTCTAGGGTTCCTCGATCTCTATCTGATGCTACAGGTGTCTGATTAAGGCGATCTTAGAGTCGTTGAACTCCAATCGTTACCCTGATCGAATCTGTACGATTGGATCTTTGATCTGAGGCCCCGATAAAAATTTACCCTGTCCCTAAACATAAAAGGAGACAATTAACCTCCATTTTATTCAAACTAATCTAAATGCAAGATGATGCATGCTATGCAATATTTATAGTATGCAACGTAATTCTATGCTTAAGAACATGTATAAATAGACATCTTATATAGTGTAAACATGTTTACATCACACCCCTATGCCTATCTTTTACTAGTTCCTAGCAAAAACTATATGCTATTTATAAAAGAATTAGGTTGGATTATTTGGGCATGAGTTATTTTCAATCATTAAGAAAATGTTTACTTAGGATCTGAACTTTCAAAGACACAACAGTGCCCGAGTATCTGCCTAAATGCAGACCACCTCAAGCCCTCGCCTTATTCAAAGAAAATTTTCTTTTTCTCTTTTTTTCTTCTTTTTCTAATTTTTTTGGATTTTCGAGTTTTAGGGTTTAGGAGTGGCTTTCTATGGCCATTCAACTCACCCAAGATTTGATGAGAACCCTAAGTTCTAAGCATCTTTATAGCGAATGTGATAGACTCATTGATTAGCAGTTAAAATGGACTTCGAATTTTTATGCCTCTAGGTGACCTTAAAAAGAGAATTCTGTCTAAAGGTGCATCTTTATAACAGGTAGCTTTCTCCCTACTTTTATTTTTATGGGATCAACGCAAGGGTGAATCCAGTGTATATCTCCCTAGTTTATTCTACTTCTCCGCTTCTTCCTAAGTGTTTTGGGAATTTTCAGTACATTTATGAGCTGGGTTCTGGACAACCGGTCGATGAGCTGTTACCACCGACAACTTGCCAGCCATACTCGTGCGGCGAAGTGTAGCTTATTTCTTTTTATTTTCTTTTCTTTTCTCCTTTTCTTTTTCTTTTCTTTTCTTTTTCTCTCTTTTTTTTATTTTTAAGTAGGTGGCTTCCCTAGTCTAAGATTTACTTAAAGGCAGCAAAAAGAGAAAGGTCCAGTGACTAGGCTCTGGACAACCTACCTATGAGCTGTTACCCACGATAACTTGCCAGGTATATCACCCTAGAAGGTTCATTAGCTACCCAATTTCCGTTAAAACCACCGAACATCGAGTCAACGAAAAGAAAGTGTGTAAATGCTTAAAACTCAAAGTTCCCTCAAATCAGAGGGTGGGTTAATAAGTCATGTACTTATCACCCAAACTTATTTACTCAAATTAAAATAGAATTCAAGTTGGCGAGGACTCGAAAAATAAATCCACATTTTAGTAGATACACAGGCCGATTAAGTCCAAAGACATGAAGGGTCTTTGTGTTCATATCATAATGTCGTATTTCCTAAGATTGAAAATTTTCTTAAACCCAAGTTCTCTTTCCTAATTCCATAAATTTTTTTAATATAAATAAAAGAAAATAAAACAAATCTACGGAGATGATGAATTAATTCAGAGATGAATATCCACCCCCCCATGCCTATTTAATGCAATGTTCTCATTGTATTAAAAAGACATAAAACAGAGTGGACTGGAGTAAAAAGCACCTGAATTGTGTGAATGTCGGGTCCGCTCCGAGATAAAAACTAAAAAGAGCTGTATACATACTGAATTTAGTGCCTTCAGCTAGGCACACTATACAAATAAGAGAAATAAAGAATTCACAGGTGCAAGTCAGAATCATAATACAAAAAAGAATCTTCTGACCTACCAATAGATGTCCACAAATGTGGACAAGATTGTGGTGCAAACCCATACCCCATAATCGAGAATATCTAATGTTCTGGATAAAAATTACCCAAAACCTAAAATCAGTATGCAAACGGGGTCGGGCTTGCGATTTATGAGGATGCAACCCAAGACCAAAAAGTCGGGTTACAGAGAATTCGATATCGAAAGGATAATCAATGAATGTATGCTTGGGTTGAACATCCTTGGAACAAATGTCATAAGGGTTTTGGTTTGATGGTTTCAGATGAATTAGAACCCTTAGACTCGATCTTCTATTTCCTCCGGAATTTGCTTCCCAAATCAAAATTTTCCGACTCCTATCCTCCTCATTCAGAATGTCAAACTCCGGGACCTCATGCATATTAATCACCCCGTCTGAAATTTCCAAGTCTAAAAGATGTGGCTGAATCAGAATTGACTTGAGTCTAGTTATCTCAAAAACAGAATCATCGATAAACTCAATGGGGTGTAACTGACAATCAGGGCATTGGATTGAATTCTCCAGAAAATGCAATTCTAGATCCGTAATGTGAGCCCCAATAAGATCAGTTTCCTCAGTTATTGGGCTATCAAATTATCTATCAGATTCCTCAAGCCCAATCGTCTCACAGAAATCGTGTTCTGTAAACTCACGTGAGACTTCATAAATTGAATCTTCACCCTCAAAATCACAGAAATTTAAATTCGTATTAATGTATGTCTCAAAATCATCCATCACTTTCTGGTCCATGGAGACATACGTTTCTTCGTAACCTGGCTCAGGGATTTCAGGTGAAGAAATCAGATCATCCTTAATTGGTTGCTCTAATTCAATCTGGTCAATCTCGTAACACGTGTCCCCCCAACAGGTGCTTGATCAGGTTCTGACATTGGCTCTCTTGAAGGGAGTTCATCCTGGGAATCATCCCACGATTGAACTAAAACAACCATAAATCTCATTCTCAATTTCACTAACTTTCCAAGTAGAAACTCACCCGGGTTCTTATCCTTAACATCCTGGAGCCAATCCAACAAATACTTGTTTAAATCATCAATCATTTCAATCAGGGACTCCAATCTTTCAATGGAAGGTATTGGCTAAACTTCTAAAGATGGTATGATATTCCTCAAGTTAGCCAGAACCTTATCTTGAACCTGGTTACCCTGAACCAAATGAGTTGGTTCAGGGTTGGGCGGGTTTGGGATCAGTGCAGAGGAGTTAACGAATTGAGATTCGTTATACCCTTCCTGATAATAGGTCATTTCAGATTGTTCAAAAGGTGGTGATGACCTAAAGGCAGTGTAATTAGAGAATGGGTAAGAATCAGTGTATCCTTCTTGATTGTAGATCGTATTAGGTTGTCCATGAAAGGTTGACGATCTATAATCGATGTAGCCCTGAGAAGATAGAAATCACAATCATAGTGTTCAAGGTTAGACCCTAAACACGGAGGTCCGGAACTGTATCCCCAATCCGAGTTATCCCAACTAACTGATGGTTGATTATAGTACGAGTCGGGATAATCGTCATATTGAGGATAATTCAAAATAGAAGGGAAAGAGCAGGAATGCGTATAATATGTGGAAGGATTCATGATCAACGGGAGGAAGAAAGGTGCCCTGAAATACAAGCAATCAAACATGTCCTTAAGTGAGCTAACCTAAAGACCTACAGACTCCCAAAACCCATCTTGAGATAAAGAAATGATTTGATCTATTTCTATCTGTTCAATCCAACCAGTTAGAAGGAGAGACTGGGGAGAAGGTTCTTCCTTCGGCTTACGCCTCCGGTTCCTAGTGTACCCCCCAGCTGCGATCATTTGATTCAACTCCCCTAGCTAGACATTAGATTGAACAGTAGAAACAAACTAATCGAAAATAATCTTGTTCTAGGCTCTGAAGAGCGAGTCGAATCCTTAAGGCCAACGTCTACTCTGTTTTATTTAAGGTTAGGTTTGAATGTGCTTTGGAATGTGATGGGCCCTTTATCTGGGTTGTGCACTTAATGATTGATTGATGTGTGTGTGCGTGCACAACCAGTGATTTTCAAGCAAGATTACTTTTGATGTGGTGAATTTTAGGGTTCAAATCTTGCTTAGTAGCTTTTAGGATTCAACTTCAGGTTTTTTTTCAAACAAGTTTTGTTGGCACACCAGGTTTTGAAAGCACAGGTGAAGATGTTTTCCTTTAAAATTTAAAAGAATGTGGAGTGCCTGGTAAATCCCTAAGAGTTGAACCTATGCAGCAGCTACTTGATGAGTTGATTTTAATTGAAGTGGTGCGGCCCAATCAACTCAAACAATTGGCTTGTTGCACCACTTAATTAGGCACACAAGTGATTACCTAATCTGATTTCTACTCAATTATGTGTTTGGATGTGTGTACCGGTTCCAAAGATCGGTTTTCCGATTGAGTTTGAAAATCAGATGAGGTTGTGTACCTCTGTGAGATTTTTTTCTTTTTTTCTTTTTAAATGTGGAGGTTAAGGCGGGTGTGGGTGTCAAACAAACAAACAAAACTAACTTTAGAGTTTATAAGAACACCTAGGTTGATTGATGTTTGTGTTATTATGTGGTGAAATGAAAACTAATGGGTGGGAGGTGGGGGATAACTTACAGAACCTTCAATAGCACTTTGCTCCAATCTACTGCTTTTGCTCATCTCAAAAGAGTATCTGCAAGCACAATAAGAAAGGAGAAAAGTAAGGTAAATGATTTGTAAGTTATAAAACGAGAAAAAAATCAAAGAGCGTCGCCTCTCTGGCAACGGCGCCAAAATGTTGCAACTACGAGTTACTATGCTAACGTGTTTGGTTTTGAAAAACCTGTCGTCGTAGTTTGAAAGCGAAGAACTTGTGTTCAACAAATAAAATTTATACCGAAATAGAAATCCCACGTCGAACTCAGGGAGGCGGACGTTTGATTAAAAATACACGTTTGTTTTATTTGTCACGAAGTAGATTAATTAATTACAAACTATCTATCTATTTACAATAAATAGAAGAGAGAGAGAGAGAGAATGAGAGAGAGAGAATATTACAAACAAAAACCAAAAAGAGATGTAGAATGAACATGAAATTCATTATCAAAGAGCTTGTTTGTTACACTACTCATTACGACTAGAAACCAGAAAACGATTACACTAGAAAGCAGTAAATCTACTCTAGAAAGCATTAAAAAGAATGAAGAATTATCCTCCTCGACGGTCGCTTGGAGGACGAGTCGGACGGGACGACGCCTAGAAGATGGGGAACAGAGTAGGATGAAGGTGGACGAAGCAGGAAGAACAGGAACGGAGTAGCACGTCGTCGTCGTCGCGGGATCTACTTCCGAAAGGGGACGAAAATTGGACTTTTTCTCTTGAGGAGCATCTCGGGTGTGGGATAAGCTTCTCTTGAGCTTTGGAGAGGGAGAGAAGAGAAAGAAGAGATGAAAATTTCATATGGAGAGGGTCTCCTTTTATAGTTGCAAAGAATGAGGGCAATTTGATCATTACAAGTTGAAAATCATTAATTCAAGACCTTTAGTGATGGATAAATCCGTCACTAAAGGCCTGAACGTGGCCGTAGTGGAGCGACGCGCGCGCCCGCTCATCTCCCCGCGCTCAACGCCTTTCCACGTTCTTCGATTCTCGGCAGTTCAATCGTGAGATCGAATGGCTGAGTGCACCCTCACCCGCCTCCTCATCGCACGCTCGCCGTGTGCGATCTCGCGTTACGCGCGAGCGTGCAATGGCACGTGGGCGCTATTGAGCGCCCGCAGTCGCTCGATCGCGATCGAGCGGTCGCAAAGCCCGCTCACCCACGCCCCAACAGCCGCTTGCGAGGAATTGAACGCGCGCCGCTGCGTCGCATAAACGCGTTCACTCGCTGCGCTACAACGGCGTTTGTGTCGCGGTGATGCTTTCGTGCACGCACGATCAGGACCGTTGGATTAAGATCCAACAGTCAAGGCGGCTCTTCAGGTGCGGCTTCAGAGGATGGGCACGCCGATTGGGATGCAATCTCAGCCGTTGGATCTTGATCCAACGGCGGAAATTCGTGGGTGCTAGCGGCTTCAAAAGTTGAGGGCAGTTGGTTGTGCGGCCGAGATGGTGCCACGTGGTGCCATCTTGGTTGTCCATCTTCTGGATGATGTAGATGGTGCCACGGTTGTCGGATTGAGTCGATTTTTGCATCGTTAGGTTGCGATTGTCGATCCGAATCCATCCGTGTGGTTGGATCTGTCGTCTGAAGTGCAGATTCACACCATCTTGGCCCTTGATGTTCTAGGGTTCCTCGGCCTCTATCTGATGCTACAGGTATCTGATTAGGGTGATCTTGGAGTCGTTGAACTCCAATCGTCGCCCTGATCGAATCTGTACGGTTGGATCTTTGATCCTAGGCCCCAATAAAAATTTACCCTGTCCCTGAACATAAAAGGAGACAATTAACCTCTATTTTATTCAAACTAATCTAAATACAAGATGATGCATGCTATGCAATATTTATAGTATGCAATGCAATTCTATGCTTAAGAACATGCATAAATAGACATCTTATGTAGTGTAAACATGCTTACATCAGGGGCCTGCACCGCAAATCTCATTGTCTCCGCGAGCCTCGAACACGCCACCGACTGGTAACCTGTACCAGTGACTAATTTACATCAAATGAGCTCAAAACAGTAGGTACTCAACACTAACATGTAGATAAACTCAAGTGGAAAATAGCGGTACTTCGTTTGCGGAAATCTGATTCCGTTTGGGTCCTGAACGGGCCAAAAACACAGTTACTGTCCAAAATCAGACGTCTTAGACTAGTCCCAGATGTCTTAAAAGACGTCAGATCTTACCTCATGATGAGAACCTCATCATAAACCCTAAACTAGCACCATCTAACCCAAATTTGCAAGAAAAAGCTCCTACATAACTATAGAAAGGCTTGACTCAGAGAAATTCTGAGTTTGTAAAGAAAATAGAAACTAAGGGGTAAAAATGCAATTTCACCAATTCAATCTGAAAACAGGATAACTCAGGGTCCGAACATATGTCAAACTAACCTAATAAGAAGAAAAGTGGGATGAGTTGATCCAATAAGGGCTACAGCAACTCCAAGGAATTAAATGACATCCTGTAACCCTAAAAATAAACCCACTTCAATTCACGAGGTTCGAGGCAGAGAAAAAATTGACTAAACCCTCTAAAATTCATAGAAAAATAATCTCTAGGGTTTAGAACCTTCAATTTGGCCTTAGGAACCCATTTTGACCTACATTGAAAACCATGCTCAATTAATAACTTAATTTAGGTTTTTACGTAAATTGACCGATCAAACAAGGTCTGATCTAGAAATAAAATTCACCATCAGAATCCTTAGGTTCTAGTTAGTCATGTATAAAAACTTGAGCCTAAGAAAAGACCTTCTTGACCAACTTTACATTTTGGTCCTCATCTATTACTTTTTGGCCCTCAACTTTTGAAACCCTCACATTTTGGCCCCTAAGTCTTCTTCGTTGTTTGCATTTGGGTCCTCCCTGCAAAATCCTGAGCAGCGCCATGCTCCGGCGACTTTGCGCGGAGCATGGCACCGCGCAGGGTGAGGGAGACCCTCTGCCAAGACAACCGGGGGTTCCCTGCGACGTCTGCTGTCACAGGGACACCTCCATGGTCTCTGCGGCTGCCCATACCTCCCGTGCGAACGCGCAGAAGGTATGGGTCTCCATCTCTGGCGTCCTCCGGCGAGGGAGGCACGTCGCCTCCCTCCGCCCTCCTCTCTGATTTCACCTCTATAAAAACCGCCTCCGTCTGCCGCACTGAGTAGCTCGGATCTGACGGAGAAACCCCCCCTCTTCCCTCTCTTCCCACTCCGGCAGAAGCCCTCCAGCTCCGGCGCTTCTTCCTCCTCCTTGTCGCTCTGCCGCATTACCAGCAGCAGAGCCGCCTTCGCCCGCTCCTCCCGCGTCGCGCCGTACCCAGCGCGCGCTCTCCCGCTCTCTCCTCGCCGCCGCCCTCTCTCTCTAGGCATCTTCTTCTCCGACGACAGTCGATACGACTGCCGCCCTGCTCCGGCCCCCCCTCGTCCCTCCAAGTAGGTATAGTTCTTTCCCTTCCTCCCCTCTTTCTTTTCCCTACTTCAATTTGTTCAACCACCCTTCGACCACGCCTAATCACCCTCACCTTCTCCATCTCCGGCCAACCTCCGGCGACTCGCTCCCATCACTCCACCACTCCACACGACTCGCCGACCGACCCAAAACCTCCGCCTCTTCACACTGAACCACTTCCGCCCCTTCATTTCCTGTCATTCGCTACCTAAAGACCCCCCGAACAAACCCATTCCCCCAGCCACAGTCCGACCTAGGGCAGCCCTTGCACGTCGCCCCACTCCTCGCCACCACCCGCACGAGCTTCGCCGCACTCTGGCGAAGCTCCCTGCACCTTCTGACTAGGCCGAGAGGCCGTATTGCTGTGAACAGGTCACCCGCCCTCTGCCGCCATTGCTAAGCAGGTGAAGCTTCTTCCGCTTGCAGCTGCAGCCTCGCTTCGCCCAGGCCTGACTCTCCAGGACGCACGGTTCGCCCTCATGCACCTGCCCAGGACTGCAGCTGGGGTGAAAGCCTCGCGCACAGCCGCGATTGCCTGCAGCTTTCTCAGCTGCAGGCGCCCAATTGGGGTAGGACATTTAGTCCCACCTCGGAAGATTCTGAGGCAGCGCACCCACATAAAGGCAAAAAGTGCTATAGGCTTATCACCTCAGCACACGGGGTGAGGTCCCTCTCACCCGCTTACCCGGCCTCGTCCGCGACCATCCCCCGCGGACCTGGCCCGACCCGTATACCCGACCGCACTCCTCGCCCACCACCGCATGCCGGTGGGCCTGGACCCGGGTGTGACCCGTACCCGAATACCCGGCAGCTCTGGGAGAGCTATCCTACGAGTGAATTCTGAGAGAGAGAGATGTGGGGGAGGGTAGAGTAGGTTTTTGCCCTGACCAAACTGTGAGTGTGCAGGCACAAAAGAAGAACAAGAAGAAGAAGAGAAGGCAGACCGCAGAGGAAGAAGGAGAAGAGAAAGAAGGAAGGAGCAGCCAGAGCCGTGGCTGCTTGAAGCAAAGCAGAAGAAGAAGAAGAAGAAGAAGAAGAAGAAGAAGGACTACGAGAAGAAGAAGAAGAAGAAGAAAGACACAAAAGAAAGAAGGAAGGAGGACGCACTGTAGCAGAAGCTACTTAAGTCCTCTGATTGAAAAATCAGACGACGCCCTGAAGAAGAGTAGAAGGAAGAAGACAAAGAAGAGAGAAGCAGAACACGAGGAGAAAGAGAAGAAGAAGCTTGGAAGAAAAAGAAGAAGAAAGAAAGAAGAAGAACAAAAGAGGAATAAGAAGAAGGAAGAAGACTGAAGAACCAAAGAGAAGAGAAAAGAAGAAGACAAAGACAAGAGAAAGAAGAGAAGAAGAAAAAGCCAACAAGACAAATCTCTCTCTCTCTCTTTCATTTTTGTAATAGAAACTTTGTACTTCTAGAATACAATTTGCTCCCTGAGTTCGACCTCGTGAAAACTTTTATTTCCGAGTAACAAATTATATTAAACTGGTAACCGCTCCTCTATACTATACTACGACGAAATATTAAAACTACAGAGGATCGACGCCCCACCTCACTTCCTGCGGGTTCCTCAGACGTCTGGATCCCTCCGCAACCGTCAGGAGGAAGTTCCAGACATCGGACTATAACTCCAGTCGTCTGAAAGTGTCGTCGGACGTCTGGCGATGTGATCAGATGTTCAAAAGTTCCTGGAAAGGCACACCGCACGCCTTTCCAACGTCCTGCACCTGCATATACGAAACATAGACCTATTTTCAGCCAAACCACCCTGCGCTACGGTCTGCATGGCAGAAAGTAGCACAGGAAACATGTACCTTCGCACGGTATAATGCTTTCAGACGTCCGGCTTCAGCTCCGGACGTCCTGATGCCTCTCCAGTCGTTTGGTCAACCCTCCAGACATCTAATACTGGAAAATTTCCAGTACTAGAACCTCCTCCGCGGTGCTGCCTTCCTCGTAATGCCGCCCGCAGCACACCGTAGTAGCCTCAGCAGCTGCAGAGGGTCGAGAGGTCGCCTCCCTGAGCCCCTCCTCCTCGTGCGCGTGTTCACCGCAGCTCGAGTGAGCTCCTCCGAGCTCCTGCACGAGCTCCGCCGAGCTCCTTCAGCCTCGGCCCTCCTTTCATGTTCTTCCTTTCTCTCCCTCTCGTTCTCCTTCACTCACCCTCTCTCTCTCTCTCGCTCTCCCTCCTAACCCTCGCTGCGGCTACACAGGGAAGACGGCTGGAGGTGGTGGCAGCTGGTGGAGAGTGGCATGGGTGAGGGGAAGAGGGTGTTTAAATAGAAGGGAATTAGGGTTTACGGGTGAGGGGTGTGGAGGAGAGAGAAGCTCTACGTGTTGCTCGCGCACAGAGTGTAAAGAACGTACGATATTTTCCTACTTTTAGACGTCTGGCCCTTCATCCAAACGTCCGGACAGATGTCTGACGCTAAATCCAGATGTCTTAAACACCCCAAATAGGTACCAGGTCATTTCATTCCGTATACTTCATCTACATTGTGATTTTCTTTGCATATTGCACCGTTTAGCATACATTCTTACCTCTTACTGAGATTGGAACTCATCTTTGTTGGTGCTAGAGCACCACGATCATTTGTTTTGATGATAACAAAACACGTGTTATTTAACATTTGCAATTTGAGTCCTAGATTTCAGGTCAATTGCAAATGTAGACGTGCTTAAATGGAACTCGAGCTCGCATCTAGGACGGATTGGAGGAGCTTGACGGAAAACAGAGGAGGTTCGCGTGGAGCGACAGATTGAAGATAGAAGACAAGAAGAATATGATAGATTCTTTTTTATCCTTTCATGTATCTCTTGTCTTTATTTTCTTGCTCTTTTTATTTCCTTAGAATATTATGTTAAAGAGCCTCAAAGAACCCTAAAAATAATCCTAGGAACACCTGCACAACCCTAGGATACTTAGGTTTTCTGTAGAATACTTAGAAAACCAATATAGGGTTCAAACATAGTTTCTAGACGTCTAATTCCCAAATCAGACGTCTGATAAAATATTTTAAGACGTCTGACTGTTGTTTCAGATGTCTGATAACTATTAAGCTGGACTTAGTTTTCCGTCTGATGAAATCAGACGTCCAGACCTTAGTCCAGACGTCTTAGAAGACGTCTGATGGACTTGCCAGACGTCCAGATAGTGGACCGTTGGCTGGCTTAGCGAACACTGTAGAATATGACCGTTAGAGCCTTATCAGACGTCCATAGGTCTTCCCAGACGTCTGATAATTGACCGTTTTGCCTCGACTGACCCGAAAATCTCTTCTCAGAGATTTTCTAGCTGTTGCAAATCCATTCCGTAGAAAAAGTTGGTTTCCAGACGTCCAGGCATAGTGCCGGACGTCCTGTATGTCGTCTGATAGACTTGAACAAGAACCCTGTTTAGATCTGATTCAAGTCAGGAGGAAACCCGCATGAAATCAGACGTCTGACCTTGAAATCAGACGTCTTAAAGTGGCCTTCCAGACGTCTGATGCCAGAATTAGACGTCTGATCACCCTGTCAAATGCAATCATTGTCCTGATTTCGGCCTGATTCTCTTGGGCTTTGCACCCAACGGCTATGGAAGCTTTTCCAAAGCCTTCCTAAGGCCTCTATAAATAGAGGGGAGCCTTTGCAACCTTACACACACTAAGACACACTAAGAACAAGTATTTCCACACTCTTGTGTCCAAGAAGCTCTTGCTCTCTAAGCTCAAGTTCTACATCTTGAGAGCATCAAACCGTTGCGCACCCGCTCTCCCGCCGTTGTTAACGAGAGCGACGTTACGCCGTCGCGTGGCTCACGCATCCGCGTCATCGACGCACTCCTTGCAAAGGGGAGTTTCCTATTTCCTATAGAAGCTAGGTTTAAATTACTTTGTTGGCTCTATAGGATTACTTATTTTATTTTATCTTTGTATTTTGGTTGGGTATTCGCTTTGCGAATTCCCGTCTCCTTCGTGGGACAAAATCCTTCTCGTGGAGAGAAGGGGTTGAGGAACGCTACCCTCGTACTTGTAGCGTGGTTGTACTGAGGTTGAATCACCCTCGTTTAAAGTGATTCGGTTTAGTGGATTTTGATCAACTTGGTTGATCGGAAAATCCTAACTCGAAAGGGTTAGGTGGTGGTTTTCACCCGATTTGGGTTTCCACCTAAAAATACTTGTGTACATTTTGTGATTGCTTATTTTTGTGAGATTGCTTTATATATTTAATTCCGCATTTTTTACGTCACGCTGATCTCACCCCTCCTAGTAGTAGTAGAAAAATCTACAGTTGGTATCAGAGCAGGTCTTGCTATTTCGGCGTAACAACCAAGCAAGAAGATCGATGGAGGGAAGCAGTTCCGCAAGAAGGATTTCCGAGGGGCAGTCCACAACCCATCCGCCGTTCTTCGACGGGAGCAACTACCCCTACTGGAAGTTGCGGATGAAGGCTTGGCTTCAAGCCAATGACTTCACGATTTGGGCCAGGTGCGAGACGCCATTTGAGATCCCAGAGAAACCTGCCGGAGGCTACTCGCAACAACAAATTCGTGAGCTCTCTTTAAACGCAAAGACCATGAACGCCCTTTACTGCGCGCTCAGCTCAGAGGAATTCAACAGAATCTCGCAGTGCGCCACCGCATACGAGATTTGGCACACACTCGAGGTAACTCATGAAGGTACCTCTAAGGTAAAAACCTCTAAAATTAATTTACTTTCTCAAGAATTTGAATCTTTTTCAATGAAATCTAACGAGTCTTTAAGTGAGATGAACACTAGGTTCACTCTCATTGTAAATAACTTGAAAGCTTTAGGAAAGACTTTCATTAAGGGGGAGCTTCAAGGGAAGCTTCTTCGTTCCCTTGGACCAAAGTGGGAATAGAAAGTCACCGCCATCGAGGAGGCGAACGAAATGGAGGAGCTCAACATGGAAGATCTCCTAGGCAATCTGATGGCCTACGAGACTAAGTTGAAGCAGAAGAAGAAGGATACACCGGAGCCTAAACCAAAGAAGACTCTCGCCTTCAGAGCCGCGTCGGATAGCGAGGTAAGTTCCGACGACGAAGACTTTAGAATTTTACTTAAAAATTTTTCCAAGTTTTGTAGGGAATTAAAGAAAGAGAAAAAGAAGAAGAAGGAAAGCCCGAGACGTTGCTACCACTGCAACGGGAAAGGGCATCTGCGACCAGAATGCCCTCTTCTCAAAAAGGAGAAGAAGAAGGAAAAGGAGAAGAAATCTAAGAAGAAGGCGTTCCAAGCCACTTGGGACGATTCTAGCTCGGAGGAAGAAGAAGAAAAGACCATAGAAGAAGAAACTGCTTGCTTCGGTTTCATGGCCAGAGGAAGCGACAGCGAAAGCGAAAGCGACTCAGACAACGAGGTAAATCTCGATCTTCAAGAAGCTTTTAATGAACTTTTTGAAGTTAGTAAATCACTAAAAAGAGAAAATTATAGCATTAAAAAGAATCTTAGTTTTCTTAGAAGTGAAAATGATAGGTTAGAAATAAAGCTTAGGGACCTAGAAAGTAGCTCTAGTCCTAATGATAATAACCTGCTTTTAGAAAAAAAATTTAATCAATGAAAATACTAAATTGATCGAGGAAAATGCTAGTCTAAAAATAGGGATCACACCCCGGGTTTCTCTACAAATTTTCATTGATTAAATTTTCATTGATCAACTACAAATGAGATCAATTTGTTGTTGAGATCACGATTGAGTCTCACCCCTCCTAGTAGTAGTAGAAAAATCTACAATCTTTGTGTTTCTTTCTATCTTAAGTACTTGAATGTTAAACATAGACGTTGTAAATCAAGTGGTGACTTGGATTGTGAATAGCTAATTTGACATAATTAACTATTATGTTAATTACAATTTATTAAACGATTCTCATGATTTAACGAATTATAAAGTATTAAGCTTATTGGATATGACCTTATCATAGCATGTGTAAAATGAACTCTGTTCATAAAACTAGCATCATGGTGACCGTTAATTAGTAATTTAATCACTATCCGAAGTGGAAACTACTTGTAAATGAATAAGTGGAGGATAACGTGAATATCTGGAAATCTTGGAATTTAAAAGTGTAATTGTTGGTGTGGTTGATTGGATACCAATAAATGATACAGTTATCTAAAAATGCTCATATAATCAATACAACAAATTTGTCGAGAATTAAAAAAATTAGATAACTGGTTTTAGCCCAACTACTCGTCGGATTTTTGTTGTAGCTTTGGTCTTTCAGATCTGTTCCAAGAGCTGGTTTAGGGAGTTGCTGGCCTTCCTACAATCTTTAGTTAGGCTTAGCGAGCAACTGGGATAGTGGAAAGCGTGGCTCAAGGTTTGGTTCTTTCTTGGCCAGAGGGTGGGTCATTGGCTATCTGTGGTTCTACGTATGTAGTGCTTGTATGTGTTTACGCTACATAACGTAGCCTCCACCCCTTTTCGCAATGACCCCAAGGTGATGGAGTGTGGTGACTCGATGGGTATAAGCGATCTTCTCGGCCAGGAGGATGGCTTATACCGATCTTGCGCTACAGAAAGTTACACGAAATCGCCTCGTGCCCTGAGACATCGATTGACAAATTGTGAACCATAATAAATTGGGCTTCCAATATACGAAACGGAACTGGATAACGAGATGTCTAATAAATGGATTAATTAAAGCTATAGTACCAATTTTTCCTTGTGTTCGATTATTGTTGCACTCTATTGTTATTGTTTCTACTCTACTCAATTTTTACTGACATGTTTTTGGATTTCGTACTCAGGTATACTCAGCAATTCGCAAGGTGATTTCCATTGTATATCTCCTTGGGCTTATATACTTATGTTCTATGGTAAATTTTTTTGTTAGTATTCAATTTATGTTCCTTTAATTTATGCAATATGAATTATTTGTTAGCTATATTTATATTTTATAATTATGTGTTGGGTGATTGCGATGTTTTTGGCTAGTTGTGCTGGTTGTTAACACACGGCGACTTGGGTTTTGCCACTTGGCAAGACTCGGGTCGTTACACTTCGGGTGCCTCCAATGGAGATTAGCGTTTTAGTGGACAAGGTATGGAGGCTTATGAGGGTGGAATATCGAAACGTTGATTTAGGATCGCCGCTCTGATACAAAATTGGTTGAAATGACTTATTTTAATACAGAAAATCATAGGCTCCCTTATATAGAGAGAGACCAGATGGTTAAAAATACAGAAATATTCTTAAGGGACTAAACTCTCATAACCCGTACAATAAAAACATAAAAACAAATAACAATATATATTAACAAAGGTCATTATTTAAACTATCTAATAAAAAGTATTAGCAAATTAATGGGTAAAATCCAACTAGTCGTGTACCAGCAACCTACAATAGTTGCTGTTGGTAGAAAAAAATCACTTCATTGATGAAGGATAATGCTTTACATGTCCATGTTTTTGAGCAATTTATTTCTTTAGGCAAATTTCAACACACATTTGAAGATACCATTTTATGATTAAATGAATAAATTTTTGAAAACTACAAATACTTTAGAGATCATCTAAAGAATAACATCATTCATAAAGATAGCAATAATAGAGATGTAACAAGAGAACCTAGAAGTATTATGCAAAGCATTTTATAATTTATTATCAAATTGAAATGAATTGATGGAGTATCCTGTATTATATATGTTTATGACGAAAAAAAGACTAAAGGTGACAATATTCCCTCATGTATCTCTTATGGTAGGGATCAAAGCTTAATTACCGTCAAGATTCATGCATGTGGAGCGTAGAGGCTCCCTTGGGAATGGAAAAAATAGTTCTCGTGGGACTGTTCACATGGAGAGTAAGGAGAAGAGGAGTAGCCACCGGCTACTCTTGGTGGCCAGCTAAAGGTGGTCAGTGTTGGTGGTGACGGCTGGTTGCTTGGAAAGAAGTAGAGAGAGGAGAGGAATCTTGGAAAAATAGAAAATATCATTATTGACTCGACAATGGGAAAATTCTCTTTATATAGAGAGAACATATCTCAACAAAATAAAAAACAAATCTTATCTCTAAAATAAAAAACAAATCTTATCTCTAAAATAAGAAAGATTAAATCACTAAAACAACTTTTCCTATAATCCACTTAACAAAAATACTAAAACCTAGAACCTAAGATATCAAAATCAGGATCCTTGGTCCTCTTTGCCACTGGCCTTGATGGGCCCACTGCTGTTGCCACGTGGCCTGCTGGATATTGAAGTACTTTTGTCCAAGATTCCCATGTGACTCAAGTCAACATTTCAAGCATCATCATATATGCTTAACAAAATTAAAGAACTATCTACTTGGATTAATTTTATTTGACAAAAAATCCTCTCATCTCGACCAAAATTCATGTTTTAATTGTGGATTCTCTGTCAGATAGTCTCTCAGTCCCGCCTCTTCTCGCAAGAACTTGTCTACAACTACCATGAACTCCTCCACCTTCTCTTCATGGGGCAAGTGCCCACAATTGTTGATCACTTCCAGGGTAGAACCAGGTATGGCAGCTGCTAATCTCTTGGTGTTCCAAACCGGAACAAGTTGGTCGTTGTCGCCAGTGACAATGAGAACTGGGAAAAATCAAAAAGAAATTTTTTGTTGGAAAAACTCATTATAGGGGACCAATATCTGCAGGAATGTAGGGGGCAGCATTTACCTGGACATGTGATCTCAGGCAGCCTTCCAATCAGTGATGGCTTGGATTCTGGGACCAGATCTATCAGAATGGCAAGTATGTACTCTAAGAGTGCCCTTTCCCAATCCCTAGTCTTCAATGGCTGCAATATATTCACAAAACAAGCCTATGTTACTTTCCCAATGTCTTGGAACCAGATTTCAAATAGCTTTCTATTGCAGAAGCACCAACCTTTGTATACCCCTCAATGACCTGTCCAGTCACCTTGGTTTTGTCATACCATGCATGTTTAACGATAGCAACACCAAAGTTGGTCATGAGAATCCTTACCTGAAGTTGCAAAGAAATCATGAGTACCCAAAATAAAGCATGTGTATGATTCTAGATCACAGAAATTAATGCTACTGGAGAAGAATCCTTCTCACCACAATTACTGCTACAGAAGACCGTAGAATCATCGATAATGTTCTCTTGTACAGAGAAAACACCGCACCTTTTATTCCCTCCAAGAACCACATTACTGGCCAAGTAAGGATCATAAACAAGGTCAGGATGGCCCTCAAAACACTGGAATTATGAATCTCTGGGTCACCTAAATTTGACCCACATTCCATTCCTGATAGTTTTTCCATGTAGTTTTTTTCCAGAATATTGTTATCAGTGAAGGGCCCAGGAATTGCAGGTGCAACGAGGATGAGTGCAGCGATCCTCTCGGGAGCTTCAAGACATGCACTTGCAGACACAAGGCAACCTGCAGAGTGCCTGAATATGAAACAGAGTTTCCAAAGTAATATTAATTTCTATAGATGTTATCAAGAGAGGCATATGACAATGCCAGTTGATGGACTTACCCTATCAGAATAACCTTGGCTGTGCCCAACAAATCCATGAATGAGAACGTTGCACGCACAGAAAAGGCTGTGGAATACGGGTTTAAGAAAAAATCATCTGGAGTCAAATTCCTCGAAGTCAGCCCGAAAGCTGGTCTATCGAATGCGAGAACTTTCGATCCAGTAAGTCTCACCAAAGGCTTCATCACTTGACACCAAGAGAAGACGGAAGCACCAAAACCATGAAATAATATCATGGGCAGCTCCATATCTGGTCTCCTCCCCTTGGGGACTTCAGAGTGGCTATTAAGTTGAAGCGACTGGTCGCCATCTTCATGATCATCGCAAATCTTGTGGTGTATTTGGAAGCCATTGAGATCGAAAAATAGACTGTCACCATCTGCCAAACATTTTGGATCAAAGGACTTCTCCTGTTCTTGAGCCATACCATCCAGACACCAGTTTTCCTCTATTTGTGTGTTCTGCAGTTGTTTTGGCCAAGGCAGCAAAATTTTACTTGCCGGTCTGCGAAGTTTTGACTTTCTACAGTCTGCCATTTGGAGCATGGCAATTAAATGGCTGAAAGAAACTTGCACAACTCTGAAGGCTTAAGGGAAGAAAATTCACAAGACCAATTCAAGCACCTCTATTTTGTTGGTTGGGGAACTTTGTGTGCAGGCCACTTAAACCATGAGTGCGCAGTTTTCCCTTTGACCCCTCACACAAGATGATCTATAAATTTTCGAGTTTATTTGTTATTAGTAGGTCTCTTGCGGAAATTTTTGTTGCCTTGACCGCACTTTTGGGATAAGAACAGGTTTGTGGATGCTGGCCATCTACGAATGCCATCAACTCATTGGGTTTGGCCATCTGGACTGTTTTTCTTTCAGGATTCAAATCCTCTACCAAGCACCCTATGTATTGCAGAGTGCAACTTTCAATCCCCATGGTCCTCTAGCCCAAAATTACCTTTGCATCGTCAGCGTAGGGTGCTTTTCAAAAGTCATTTGGATCGATCTTGTAGGATCTCTTCGTCTTAAAAGTTCAAACTATCCCCTCCTACCTTATCAAGAATGCTTTGTTTTCTTTTTACGTCCTTCTTTTTCACTAGATTTATGGATTGTACCTGAGAAACTTCTCTGATTTGTTTGTTTGAGGAGCAACTACGTGCTAAAGGGAAGCTATTTCTCTGGCCAAGCATCTTCCCTGCAGCCTTCTGACCCGCGACAACGATATCAAATAAGGTGTGATCCTATTCAATGTTCCACCCCAAAGGAGCTGAAAAAATGGAAGCCAAGTGGAACTTTGGAAACATCGGATGCAGTTACTAATTCATGCCTTGTAAATAGTTTCCCGCCGGATCTATCTTACAGAAACGCTCAAATTGGATTGGTAACAGAATCTCATGTCTCTTCATTAACATAATCAATGGCTACAAATTATTTAGATCCCAATAATTCAAACTGCTCTTGAAATGTAGGACATTCCTGTCAGTATAGGAACTTGTTTGCCATTACTTCCAACATGGAAAGAATGCATGAGCTATGGAACAAATGATATGAATATAATTAAGCACATGAAGGAATCATCATCTGGTGTTTTTTTGAAAGGATCATCATCTGGTGTTTTGTTAAACACAATAGAAAAGGGGACTTCCATGGGGGATAACAAGTCTATGAAGGATTAAACAATAGTCAAGCTTAATTAGTCTAAATACGGCACCATATTATTTTCCACGAACCTTACAGTTGTATTGTTGTTACCTGTTATGCGTTCTCTGCTTCACCAGGCGCATCGCGAGCTCATGGAAACGGAGCACTCCGATCTGCACGGCTCTCGCTTTTAAATAAGAGCAAGATGCGCAGTAGCCAATGGCTTTTAATGGGAAAATTTACACGTCCATCCTCCTCTAGAGGGCCATATTGCAATAACAGTCTCATCGTTGTGCTATTTTTAATTTGCTACTGTAGCTACGACAAACCTGTTGGAAACAAACAAATCTGCAATGAGTCCAGAAGTGATTCAAATTTTATATTATTTAGATACGCTTGAAAGGGATTCAAGACGCTGGTAAGGCCCGCTTGGTGATGTGATGAAACATGCAGGTTTTAAATGGAGCTTGTGGTCTCCGGATTAGCGCATTTGTTGTATCCATTCCAAATGGATACTTGCACGTTAATCCCATGTTCCACCTGATGGCGCCTGCAGGTAGTTTCTTTAGTGAGACATAACGTACGTACCGAAGTTTAGGCCAAGGAAGAAGGGGCATAATTCGATAGCAGCAGTCTAAGGAGGCTATGTTTGAAATTTTTTTACAAGGGAGGTGTTCATAACTTCATGCACAATTTCCTTGCATGTATGTCAGTCCGTATGACGACGTTTTCCCCCCCCCGATAAGACATTGTTTTGTTCCGAGCTTCCATGTGACAATCGTTTCTTCCTATGGGGGCCAATGGCAACGGAACCATGACAAAATACACTGATCATCTTACAACCCAACGCCTCTTTAAAAATAAACAGTAAAAATTGGTTTGTAGTTTTGGAACTCCTTCCCTCGTCCCTCCTTCGTATGCCTCCTTCCAAAATTAAATATTATCAATAATTTTTCAAATATCATTAATACATTTCAGTTGTATTCTAAAACATACCACTGCATGATAGCCCTCGTTAGCCCTCTCCTTCGTACATCTTTTTTTCGGACTTAAATATTATTGGTAATTATTTTTAAATATCACCCCATATATCCCTGGTGTATTTCAGTATACAACCATAATGTATTGTTATACTAAAAAAAAAAAAAAACTGATAATATTTAGCTTCGGAGAGCGGTGAACGAGGGGTTTGATTTACATTTTCACGCACAAATTTATCATTCAAAAATGTTGCAATCAAATTACAGCAAGAACAACAAGAGGGATACCCTCCCTTTTGACACGCCCCACAATACATGCCCCTCATTTTTTTTATTGAAAATATGTTCATTGAAGGCAAAAACATGATATAAAACGATACACCGTACATGAAAAGAGAGAAATAAAGAAGTCTAGTGCATTCAATGAGGTGGAAGTTGTCCCTCGTAAAAATAGAAGATAAAAATTCATAAAGAAGATAAGAAAAAAAAAAAAAGAAAACACTTCCTGGGATCAGGATTTGATCAACCTCTCGAGAGAGGACAACACTACATTTGTAGGTATGACGAGGCACCAACGAAACGAATCTCGAATAACACGTCAATGAGTGAATCGAATAGTTCAATCAAAAGATCGAAATTGATTCCTAACAAAGCGTCAAAAACTCGACCGTAAAAAATTCGAGATTGCACGTGGTACACGACAAAAAACGACCCAGGAAAAAAAAACAAAGAAAATAAAAGATCCAATCCAACACACAAGCAACCACAACCGATCGCAATGATACACGACCTATACAAAATAGAGACAACCAACAACAAGCAGCAACCTAACCAACGCAACGATATCGACATTAATCGACACCCTGCAACCACTTGCCGTCACGTACGTCGACACTCACCATTTGCCACCGTTGAAGTTGCCGCACGGGCGAACTCGCCACTGTAGCTCCAACATGGATTGAGGAACGGGGAAGCAACCACCATCAACCGCTCTGGACAAGCCACCACGGATCATCACCATGCCTCGTAGGAGTCATGCCTGCCGACACCTCAATCTTGCACAGTCACTGCACATGGCGATCGGCTGTGCAAGTGACCTACGGGGAAGAAGAAAGGATCCCAAGGGATGGAGAGGACATTCGGAGGGAGGGGGGGCTCCAATTCGCACTGCAACAAAGGGCTTTTTTTTGCAAGGGAAGAGGAGCAGAGGAAAGGGCTCCATCGTAGATCGTGAGAAATATCCACAACAATGTCAAGTCCTACAATAGTGCCCCCCGATTGTAGGATCCAAAGGGGTTTGTTGGGTGGATGGCAACATTTATTCTCCAAATCCTTTCAAATCGATAAGATAGCTCGAGATTTTTTGTGAGGTTTCCTTGATGATGGCAAGCACATGTATGTTAGAACGTGGTCGATGGTTGCCATTCCCAAGCATTTTGGTGGAATGAGTTTTAGAGATCCTCACTATATCAATTTAGCTTTTCTTATGAAGATGGGATGAAGATTGTCAACTAATGACAATGGGCTTTGACAATCATGTACGAAGGTAAAGTATGTCTCTAATTCCTCATTTTGAGTCTTCTACCCATCTCAAAATGCCTGGCCCTCTACAAAAGCTATGTTTCATATAAAGGAACATCTATTCTCTAATTCTCTTTGCTTGATAGGAAAAATAGGATAAAATTAATTTTTGGTGTGACAATTGCATTAGAGATTAATCATGTATGTTAGATGCTTGATGTAATGCAACAAGTTAGATGCGGATGAAGTAAAGATATTAAGCATAATGAATATATAATTTTTGTGGATAATTTTATTTTTGGGTTATTAACATAAAGAAAGGAGGAAGTGAAAATGCAAGCGATGGTGAAAGAGTCACTTAAGATAACGCTAATAGTTGTCACTTTAGATCAAAATCAAGAGTGATGTTTATCATTTGTCGTGGGTGTAAACCTAAGGATGACATAGTCAGGGCAATGTTTATGGCAATGTATTTTTAAACTTGACAAAGACTTTTGGCAATGTCTATTTGACTTACGATGACATTAAAGAAACATCGCCAATGATTTTTTTCTTGTGCGTTTCATTTCCTCAATTAAAAATTCTTTCATTTTCAAATAAAAATAGGGAAAGTTCTACTTTTACATGATATTTTAATTGAATTATATACGTAACGACGGATGAATTTTTTCTGATTTTATATCTACATGTGTCTAATACCAACAACAAAAGCGTGAATCATAATCAATATATATAATCTACATTAACTAAACATCTACTTCAGTAGGATTTTTATATGTCCAAATAATAGCAAAACCTCTTTCTCTTAGAAAAACAAAAAATAAAGAACGTTTGATGCTACGAACGGCTTCGGTCATCACATACTTTTAACTCCAGTGACTAAACTGGGATTCAACTTATGGTTCACGACAGACTATATGGCAATCCTTATTGCACATGCAAGGTAGATAAATGCCACTAGCCAGATACAGCTAGCGGGAATTCTAGATAACATAGCAAATGCCCACAAAGGCGTTCCATATATAAATAGCCACACGACAGTTAGAACACCGACGCATGCTGCGGTTACACGTTACTGCCAGGCAAATGGCACTCATTTAATTTTCCTCTCACTAGTTGGGAAGTCCACCTACCCATAACATGAATTGTCTGGCGAGAAAACAAAACAAAGGCTCACCAGTTCATTTTCTTTCCTATTTGAAAAACATAAATGAAGGAGAAGGTGCTTACCGTGATTCGGCATGAAATCTGGGCAAGGCAGCACTTTTTCAAGTGGGCAAATTATTCAGTTTCAGGTATGTTAGCGCACATCACAACATGGTCTCGAGTCTGTGGTTGATTGCGCAAATAAGTACAAGCATCCCATCTGTTTCTTTCTCTTTCTTGTGCTTGCGTCATGTTGTCTCTATTCCATATTTATTAATGCAGTACCTTTTTTAAATTAAAAAAAAAAGGTGGAAAGATGTTTGAAAAGATTACTTTGTACGGGAAGCAGCACCTTGAATAGCTAAAGCGAATTACAAGTGGCGGCTACAAATGAGTTGTACAAACTTCGGTGCGGTCACCGGAGGCAATCAAACTTATCAGAAAAATCCACGGCATAAAACTAACGAGAACCCAATTTTACTGTCAAATTTTATCCAACAGTTTCTAGGGAAAATGGTTACTCTTATGATATTTTCAGAGGAACTTTCACTATTAACCTGATACATATATGTGATGTTCCCTGCATGTCTTTGGGATTCCTCATCCTATCATTTCTTCCTACGTACTATCGATTGCTGCCATCCTGATCATTCATTTCAGTCTAATTTGTCGCTTGTTATTAATGCTGAACACTACCACCAGTCATTGCATGCATCACGCACATCGAGCATGAAATCTTGTTGACTTAAAGTTGCAATTTCATATGTACAAGAGGAAAATCTGTTTAAAAAATGAAGTTTGACAAGTTCAATCGAGAAAAATTAACCTCAAGAAGATTTGTTAACCTGGGTCAAGTGAACTCAGAAGAAATTAATCAAAATATTTAAATTTAAATTGTTAAGTAATAATTTTTAATTATTTATATCACTATTTGGTGGATGAGTTTTCAATACGGGGGTATTTTGGGGTGTTATATACCCAAGAATATTGTGCTGGTATTCTGGCTGATTCCTTTCTCTAATGCTAGCTGTCTTCAAGATCTTCTATTGGATGAACAATCAACCTTACGTGTAGATCTATTTAAATTAAGCCATATGTGGAGCCCGCAAGAGATTTTAGTTTACTGCTGGTTCTCCGATGAAGACAAAATAAGTTCCGTCTTTAAATTCGCAGGTCGGAGAAGGAATAAGGAAAGTTGCTCCATACTTTCCAAATTATTTCTACTTCTTGTAGTTAATGGTGTCATCTTTCGAGTAAAGTAAAGTGTTTGGTTTCACGTATGAAATCCGCAGGTTATTGATTTTAAGTCATCCTACGAGGCATGGATGTGATTATCTTTTTTTTTTTTAAATGAAAATTAACTTCCATTAAAAAAGAGAATAATCTTCCGAAAGGAAAGGACAGAAGCACTTAACCTTCAAAAGGAGAAGAAAAAATATCCCATAGAATGAGGAAACTTCAAAATACAAAATAATAAGATAAGAAATAAAAAAAAAAAAAAAAAACCATCTTGAGATAGAAAATTGGATAATTTTTCGAAGAAAATCAATCCCACGCTGATCGATCTGACAAAACTCTATCGGGCAACCCTTGAATCCGTACCAAACTTTTAAATGGATGTGATAAGCTTTCATTTAAATGAATGTTGGTTGGGAGATAAGTCGTTGGACTGACCCCGCCAAACTTCTAAGAGGAAACTGTTAAATGACAATACTATTGTCTCTCATCGTCCTATAATTAGAAGTCCCAATCTAGTCCAGATGTTTCAGATAATTATAAAAGCAATGGGCCATTTCCAACAACGTAGCCCCAAAAGTTCCGAATGTTTAACTCGGATTGAAGGTTCCACAAGTTGTAAATCAATCCGAAAGTTTTCTGATATTCCATTTTAAGTCCTTGTTTTAATAGAGGTTTTTGTTTTGTTTCCAGCTTCCTGTTTTCCCTCAGAGTTTTCTGTTTTATGAACCTTCCTGTAAACTCTATTGTCTCTCACATTTTCCTAATTCTACCTTTTTCCCAGGAACTAAGATTGTGGAATAGCTTCTTCCACCATCCTCCCACATATCTTGATTTCTCCCACATTTTTAACAAACACTATATGGGATTGCCCCCAACTTATCTAATGAAATGATGTTCCTTGCACCCAAACAGAAAACTGCCATTATCCCACACCTTTAACCTCTCCCACGATCCAAAAAAGCTCATCCTAAATCTCACTTATCAGATTCTACCTTAATGTTGTAAGCAACAACACCAGGAAAGTGAGCAACAATGATCAAGGAAAAGACTTTGGCATACAGATCAGATGGGTTATGCTTTTTTAAGAGGCAATCACCGCCAAGCAGATGCCAGAAGCAATGTCGCCCAAAATCTAGCCATTAAAGAATAGCATTAAAAATGCCCTCCCACCTCCTCCGACTATAGGCTTTCAAATCGAAGTGGTGTTTATCACTATTCAAAGAAAATATTTACTTTATGGTCTTTACATAAGTGTCCTTATAACCATTCAATATTGGACAATTTCTACTGCATTCTCAGTATTTACACGGATAACCTTATAAAGTTTCCCTGTTTACATGAATGCCTTTTGGCTGTCAGTTCTGAATTTAATTAAATGAACAAATTTCTTCTTATCCCCCTACACAGCCAGCCCCCCTCCCCAACCACTTTCTCCTCAACCCCATACAGATTTAATTGCGGGGCTCAAGGATGAAAGTTACATGGAAAACATGGTATGAGACCATCTCGAAGTACATTTGACATTACAAGATGAATAGTGGCCACAAGTTGATGTTGAGGGATTATGTTAAAGTTTTAATAGGCTAAGGTTTAGGGAACTTTCAGCATCAACTCTTAAGTTTTGCGTAAGTGAGCGTTAAAGTCTTGAATGGGCAATGAAAATAAAGGGAAAAATAGAAGAAAATCAAGTATTTGTATAATATGTCTCTCATTTATTTGATGAAGTTGAAATGACTCTTCCCGGGAGTCTTTGCAAAATGTTAGAACTTTATGGGTCTTCCTGAAAGTTTCACGCATTTACAATTGACACCCGAGGGTTATTTTGAAAATTATCCCAAACTCTGAGAGGTTTTCCACAATTTTTCCCCGACCCCACAAGGTCTTTAATGACCCTAAAACCCTACACCAAATCCCCGTAAATACCCCTTCTCCTTGAAGGCCATTTCCCCCATTTTGAGTTCTGACAATGCCTCCTTCGACGAGAAGAGGGCAATGTGAAACCAAGGGAGGGGAAGAGCAGGAGAAGAAGCGGGGGTGCAGGGCTTGAGCACCTCACATCTTACCCTCTTGCTCGTTCTGCATGAGTAAGGGGTAGCTAGGTGCAGCACTCAAGGAGCAACAGTGCCTTTCTGCAGTTGAGGAGCGGCAATGTTTAGTCCGTGAGGCGCTCTTGGCAAAGCCGCGTGAGGTCCAGAGCAGGGGCATGGCGAGCGAGGCGCTGTACGCGTAGGGCGCCATGCTCGGAGGTAATGATATAAACACCATCATGAGCCCTAACTAGCTCATTTTGATCCAATTGAGTCAATAAATGCTCCTACATAACCACCAGAGAATCATAACTCACTGTATAACCATTTTGAGAGAAAAAATAAGAAAGTAGGGTTAAAACTGTAATTTTACCAGCTTATCATGAATGAAGTACAACCTCGAATTTTCTCAAGGGTTGAATAAAAGTAAAATTATCTTAATAAGATAATAAGTGGGTTAAATCAGACAAAAAAGGGTTTGTGTGTGTTCTGAGAGTTAAATGACTTTTGAAATCCTAAAAACAAACCTACTGTTACGAACGCGCGGCTTCAGACATCTTTTAAGATGTTTGGGAGGTGGCCCAGACATCTGGAACCCCTTCCAGACGTCTGGGATTCGATTTTTTCGACACGTGCAGTTTTGTCTGCGCGCCTGAGCGTGAAGACCTGCAAGCGCATCTCTCTCTCTCTTTTTCCCTCTCTCCTGCGGCCGCAGGCTGCGCCCTCTGTCCGCTCTCTCTCCTCCCTGCGCGGCTTTAAAACGCCATGCCCTCTCCCTCACTCTCATCACCTCCGCCCCCTTCCTCTTCTCCTTCCAGTCGGTGCGCGAGAGCGAGCGCGAGTGAGCGGCGGCAGCGACAGCCGCGGTGAGCGTGGGAGGAGGTGCTGCGCCAGGGAGGAGGCGCTCGGCCAGAGGGCGAGCTTGCCGGGGCTGCTAGAGCCGGCCGGCGGGGGGAGCAACAGACGTCCGGGGTGACGCGGGAGGCCTGTTGCAGCTCGAGCAGCAGGCGGACGAGGCGCGGCCGTGCGTCGCGAGCGGAGGGCGAGTCATGCCCTGATTCTGGAATTTTCTCCAGAATCAGACGTCTGGGTTTCCAACAAGACGGCGGAGAGGACGTCTGGAGGACTGTCCAGACGTCTGAAAGGTGAGTTATTTTCGTCTTTCTTCCTCTTCTTCGATTGACCGTACTGAGAGAGAGATGAAATGGGTACGCGCAGGTTCAGATTCGCCATCCAGCGAATCAGACGTCTGGCTGCAGTGCCAGACGACGGGAGCGACGTCCAGACGTCCGGGGTGACCATCGGACGTCTGGGAACTAGGCCAGACGCCCCCGCAGGCTTCTGGACGTCTGAGAGACCACGCAGAGCAAAGGTAACCTCTTATCCACTTTTTAAGACGTCTGGAAGAGGTTCCAGACGTCTGATTTTGCACTGTTTCGTCATTTTCGACCCGTTTAGGGCCCGTTCGGAATCCGTTTTCCGCGTTTCGAGTTGTGTTCTTTTCGGAATTAAATCCTCTACCCGTCTACAGTAGCTATATACTGTTTTGAGAAACTCCTTGTATTTGATCCTTGTGATAAGACCCTGTTCCGTTGCAGTCTCGGGGGTTGCGGAGGCACGCGGGATTCCCGACCACGCCCCCAGTACTCCTGTTGTAACCGGTAGAGTGGCTTTTAAGTTTATTAGTATAATCTGTTAAATTATGGAACCATAAATAGAACCTAGGACATTGCATGAATCCTAGGGCTGGAAAACTAGATTGTATGATAGATCCTAGGATATGACATGAATCCTAGGATGGAAAAACTAGTGGAATATATGAATACTGCAATCTTGGAAAAATGGAAAGGAACAAATAGCTTCCTGTAAACTGAATTAACAGCTGCCCATTATGAATAAATAAACGTGATTGAGAACATGGATTGTAAGAACGTGAAACTGGAAAGTGAAACCTAGATGTTCTGAGTTAAAAGAGCTGGAACCCTACGAGGAATTAGGAGTGGAACTCCTGGAAAGAGAAATGAATGGAACTGAGAAAGAAAGACGTGGTAGTGTGCTGTCTCTTGGGTACGTAGTACCAAGGGAAGTACCTATACCTATTTAGTGCAGAGCGGAGCCAGCCGCCCCAGGGACCCGGGGTTAGGACTGGCCACTTTGTACCGACTTGCTGGCCCTCGTGTACGTAGTACCGAGGAGAGTTACTAGTGTAGGGAGGGCACTAGCTACCCCACGAGCCCCGGGGTTCTGCTAGCCTCCTACACCGACTTGTTAGGCCCACTAGGGCAAACCAGGGTAGTCAGGCGAGGGTGCGCGGACTGTGGAGGGGCAAGGCCCCTGTTTGGTTACTGTGGAGGGGTTGAACCCCTGTTACTGGTTCCGTGCTGTGCTTTGGGCGCGCCTGTTAACGGAAACGACTGACCGCGTGCCAGTGCGGGTTAGCTACCTGTGCGTTTATCGCGCGTGCCGTAGTCACCGTTACATCTGTCCGTGACCTTGGGGTGGTTGACTGAGAGTGGGATCACCACGGGGGACTCTCCCGGCCAGGAGAGCACCACATGCTATTTCTACTTTTTGGAAAAGACTGCAATCAAGATCGTTCCCGCGAGGAACATTCGAGATCAAGTAAAGGATCTGAGAAATAAATGAAATCGTGAGACAATTGAAAGACGTAAATAAAGAAAGTAACAGAACATAAAAGCTACTGTACACTCTACTGTTTCTTTAGTTTTAGTTGCCACTCTACTCAGCGTTTTGCTGACGTGTTACACTCGTTACCTTTCAGGACCAGGTGTTGAGCAGCCAGGGTCAGCGGCTGCAGAGGACGCTGGGCCGAGTAGGGTCCAGTAGAGTTACCACTGTTCTCTTATACCTCTTTTTGTTCCATTATAGTGAGTAGTTCTTGTTATCGCTGTACTTTTCTTTACCTGCAGTTCATATTATGTTATGAATGTTGTTCTACTGTTGTGGTAGTATATACTGTAGTGGCTTCTTTCCTTACTGATGTATTTCCTTACTGTTAGTTATATTCATGCTGAATGTGGTTTATTTTACTGCTCTTTTGGTTACTTCCTCGTTGGACGACTAGGTCTTGGGATTAGTCAAGTCGGTCTGGTTCTCGTGTCTCGTAGGGACTCGGGAATCGGGTCGTTACACCTACTTAATTAACTAAGGTTCTGGTCAGGATAAAATTCACTTAAACCATCTAAAAATCATAGAAAAATATTCTCTAGGGTTTAGTACCTTCAATTTGGCCATCAGAACCCATCTTGACTTAAAATGGAGTTTCAGATAAATATTTACCCTAATTTGGATTTTTACATAAATTACCCGGTCAAACATGGTCAAAACTAAAATCCAACCTCACCATTGGATTCCTTAGGTCCAAATTAGGTTTGTACCAAAATTTGGACCCAAGATGAGCTTGCCTTGACCTAGTTTGCAAAATGGTTCTGCCTGATTACATTTATACCCCCAACTTTAAAAAATTCTTGCATACAGCCCCCTAACTTCTTCGTCATCTTCACAATTAGGTCCCTCTACCATTATTGCGGAGAAAACCTACTCCAGCGACCTTTGACAGGAGATTTCTCCTTGATTGCTTTGAGAATCTCTTCCAAAATTGGAAAGAAGATTCTTTGAGAAGTCATCTCCAGTTTGAACCAGTCCAGATGCTCTAAATATTTCCCAATCTCATGCGAACGCATGAGAGATTTGGGTCTCTTGAAACTCCCAAATTTGGTGACCTTCCAAGCTTCCCAAGCTCTAACCGCCCCCTAGAGCCCTTTATAAGGACCCTCAGAGCTCACCGATCTCTTCACGCTCGAAATCAGCTGTGAATCCCCACAATTCCTCTCTCTTTCACGGTCGAAGGTTCCTCAATGTCCGACGACCTTTTCTGCCTCTTCTTGTCGTCTGTCCGCCATGCCTGCAGCAGATTCATCCTCCCTATTCTTCTCCGTGTCTCACCGTACCAGCAGACACCCATTCCCATTCGTCCTCGCCGTCTCTACCTCACCGAACCGCCTTCGTCTCCGACGTCGGCCACACCACATCTGATGCCATCACTGCCCTACTTCGTCCACCTACCTCCTAGCTAAGCTCCTTATCTCTCCTACTTTCTTCTCCGCTCTTTATTTTCCAAAACCGACCACTGACAACCCTTCGCAACTTCATCTCCTCCATCTCCGGCCACCCCCTCCAGCGAGACCATTGCAAAAATTCGCCACACCTCCCTGATCATTTCCCCTCTCTTCATTCACCTCACCACTCACTCACACACACCCACTCACACGCACACAGTCTAACCTAGCCACGCACTCACAGACATCCACGCTCCACGCCACCACCCCCATCACATTCGCCATCCTCCAGCGACCATCCCTGAGCATTCTGATATGGCCAAGAGGCCGTATCGCTTATTTCAGGTGTTAGCCTTATCCGCCATTGACGAGCAAGCTTCGAGCTTGCTTGAAGGTTGCTCCAGGTCTTGCTACGCCCAGGTTGAAGCCCCAGGTCACGCAGAAGTGCCCCGCGCACAAGTCCAGACCCTCAATTGAAGATGCAAGCCTCGTGAGTTGTGGAAATTGAAGGAGACTCCCTGCGGCGAGCACGCGAGAAAGAAGGGCGCAGATAGTCCCACATCGTAAAGTGTTGAAGCCGCGCGCCTGCATAAATTGATTTTGTGACAGCAGCTGTTCGTCTCTGTTCATGGGGTGAGGTCCCTCTCACCCGCTCAGCCGGCCTCGTCCACGACACATACCCGCGAACCTGGTCGACCCGATAACCCGCCTGACCTACACTCCTCGCTCACCACCGCACGGCGGTGAGCCTGGACCTGGGTACATGCCTGACCCAATAACCTGGATACCCTGTGGCTCTGGGAGAACGAATCCTAAGAGAGAAAAAGAGAGGAGAGTTGTGCGGGTAAGGGGAGGGTTTTGTTGCAGGGGACTTCGACTGACACTTAGCCGGATTCTGAAGAGGAAAATCAAAGAAGGAAGAAGAAGAGGAGGAGGCCTGAGCAGAAGCTGAAGAAGAAGAGGATCGCAGAGCTGATGAGAAAGCAGCTAAAGGCAGAAGAAGAGGTGAAGGTCTGAGCAAAAGAAGAAGAAGGAAGAGAAAGCTGTAGCTGAAGAAAGAGAAGTTGCAGAAGGAAGGAAGAATCAGAGAAAGAGAAGAAGAAAAGAAGAAGAAGACAGTCACTTTAAGTCATCTGATTTCCTAATCAGACGACAGAATTAGCTTTCATTTCATACATATACAATGAGTTCCTTAATTGATATTGTAGGAGTATTTGATGATCTAAATCACCATTTTCCTCCCATCTTTTTGCACATTAATACTGATATTATTGCAAATTCTTTTAGTTTAAATTGTGATCTTGATTTCTAAATCCCATATTGCTCCTTGTGTTCGACCTCGGAACTTATTTGAGTAATAAAAATTATATTTGTTTTCAAAGTGATTTCGACTATATTACAACGCTTTATTTTAAAATAGATTTCGTCGCATTAAACAGGTAAGCTCGAGGAGCTATGCGCATGGGGCACTATGCGCGGGGCACACCACACAAGGAGGGTCAGGGCATGCAATTACTGAGTGCGAGGCACGCACGACGCGCACGAGCATCGAGCGTTGCTGTGGCATGAAGCGCGAGGCCACATGGGGGGCTGTGCACGTGGGACAACGCGCGTATACCGCGCGAGGGAGAAGGCGCAGCAGCCAAGGTAGGCGCACGACGCGAGAGAGAAAGGTGTGGGGATGCTATTGATGCCCACAGGCCAAGGCAAGTTCACGTGGGGAGCCACACACGGGCAAACTTCGAGGTGCATTGGACGTCCGGAGGGTCATGCGAACGTCTAGAGAGTAGCACGGATGACGAAGACGAGCACCAAACATCCAAGGAGGAAAGCACGAGGGTAGAGCAGGCCTCGAGGGTTGCTAAGATGTCTGGAGCATGTGTCGAACGTCTGAAAGAGGTGTAAGGCACTCTCTGTTGTTGGGGGGCAGTCGGTTCAACTTGACCGAATCAGCTTGGTCTAGTTCATGTGAACCAAGGTACGCTTTTGGGCCAGTTCAGGGGCCAAATGAGATCTATTTTTTGTGCAACAGGTCACATTGGAAAGCTCTTGGATTTCTCCACCTTTTTAGATCTTATCTACATTGTTTTAAGTCCAATTAGCGCACAGAATTTTCAGTTAAAGCATTTAATGCTCGTGTTGACCATTAGTTTGGTGTAAGCTTTGAGTCCGGGGCGCATGCAAGATCTGCGGGGACGATTGGATTAGTCCCTCATGCTCACATATCTCCCATACACTTAGAGTGATACTCCTTGTGCCTACCCATTAATTGCGAAATTAAATGCATGCTATAAGTTAGATAGTTAATGAATTATCAAGTTTTGAAATACTAGTTGTGAATAAAAGTGATGAATGCATTTCTCTAATGGACATTGTTACGACCCAAATCCAGCCCCTTTAGGAACCCAGAAATAGCTCGCCTGGACTAAACCCAAGACTCGGTCATCTAACGAGAGACTATTCCAAATATACTAAACAAACCACAAACCACTCATGCAAGTAGCTAAGCAATTTAAATAAAGCCAACAACAGAAATATAAATTATATTCTAGAAAAATAACATGCCATAGGCAGAAAACATAGTCACTAGCCATCACAAGTAAGGCAAAAAGGGCATAACGATAACAGTTCTTAACATAAGACAGAAGTACTCACTAACAATAGAAAGTAGTAGAAACGGAAAGGAAAAAGTAGACCCATGGCTGGGCTTGACTGGGCCCAGCACTCTCTGAAGCCGGTGGTGCTGGTTGCTCGACTCCCTGACCTGCATACGATTATATATGACGGTGGTCAGCTAACGCTGAGTAGAGTGGTACATTTAAAACAATTATAGTATTTCAAGACAGTAAAGAATAGTAGTTTTATGCATACATTTATCCAATTATCCAATCATACGGTTAATCTAACTACTAGTGTTCATGAGTCGATTTCCGTTAGTGGGTACACCCAAACGTACAGCACAGAACAGAACAAAACATGGGTCTCGCCCCTCAACAGTCTGCGTACCGTCACCCGACTATCTCGGTTTGCCCAGTTGGTCTCAACAGGAGTAGGTGTAGGGGGGCCAGTCCTAACCCCGGGTCCCATGGGACAGCTAGCTCCCCCCTACACAAAAGGAACAATAGCTCTCCTCGGTACCATGTACACGAGGGCCAGTTCACTTCCACACTAAGGGACAGTTGCTCTCCTCGGTATCGCGTACACGAGGGCCAGCTCACTTCCCTTAACCAAGTCCGAACAACCGCCCGTAGGCAACATGTTCCATCATTCCACATATTTTCCACATCACAATTTCAATTTCCTTTCAAATTTCCCGTAGGGTTCATGTATAGATTTCCTTATTTCTGTAGCATTCAAATATCTCTATTCATGTCATGATTAATAAAACACATAGCAGGTAGCTCATAGTTTCACAATCCGGCAATTATCTCAGTAATCAATTATAAAGGATATAACATGTATTTCAGTTCAAGTTAAGGTTCAATAATCATAAACATGCAGCTCATGATTTACCACATTCAGGAAACATCACAAAAGATTAAGCATTCAAATAGTGCATATTCTTCTATCTCAGCCTTAAGGTTCATTTCACCTCCTAAGGGTTCAATTAATAGTTCTAATGTAACATGCACTTCAATTATGTAATTCATAGGGCATAGCAAAACTACTCTACTAAGGTAACCGGGAGATGTGGTGACACAAACGGTGAATCTCTCATCCTCCGTAGGTCCAGTGCACACCACGAATGGACGATCTATTTAACACAAATGATCAACCCACACATTATTAACATCTCACACGACAAGAATGCTCTCAAAACTTTTAGAACAAAGCTCCATCGTATTGGAAAATCCGACAGAAAGCCAACGGTACTTCGTTTGCAAAAAATCGACCTCGTTTGGGCCCTGAACCAGCCCAAACACACTTCTTGGTTCACCAAAATTGGACCAGGCAAGACCAGCCGCCTGATACCTGGAATATTCCAAACAGGTTGATATCGGACATCTGGAACAGCTTCCAGACTTCTTAAACAACACCAAAATGCTCACATTGCGTTCTGCACTGAAATCGGACGTTTAGAACCCCTCACGGTCGTCCGAGGGTTCTTTCAGATGTCTAGCAGTGCACTCGGACATTTGGGACGGGTATCAGTCGTCTGAAGAGACGTCCAAATGTCCTAAAGTGTCTGGGGAGCCACGCCAGCGCCTCTTCCCAACGGCCCTACATGCACACAGTGACATACAGTCACTCGCAGACAATGCGTACGAAATACACAGGAGGATATGACCTTACTGTTTGAATCTGCTTTATCGGACGTCTGGTGCTACCACCGGACGTCCGGTCAGACGTCTGTTGAGAGGTACACACGTTTGATCTGCGAAGAAAAATCTCCTCAGAGCCCTTTCGCGAGCCTTCCTCTCCTCGCAAAAAGTGCCCACGCCCTGTGCAGTGTTTAGGAATAGTTATGATGGTTCTGGATGATAATGATGATGGTATAGGAAGAAAATATCATAGTTGTCGTTGTAGTGAATTGTAGGAAATGCAAACCATCATTACGACCATTATTATTTAATTAACTAAATTTTTTTTTTACTAGTTTATTCCAGGTCGTTCACTGGGAGGCAGTTATTGATTTACATCACTCTCTAGGTCCAAAATCATTCTTTAATTCCAAAACATAACTATTATGTCCAACTAAGAATGAATAAATAAATGATTGGTTTAATTGTGTACAAAGAATTAATTAAAATGCTTATAAAAATTAATTACAAACATGCATCAAACAATACATAAGTATATTCTATACTATCTATTTATAAGTTATAGTACTAATACTTACATAAATATACACTACCAACTAACATTACATAACATACTAACTTAACTTACTATACTAACATATACATATAATAGTTACAGCGACAAATATAAGCGTCGCTAGACCCCACAAAAACTATATACAAGGAAAACCAGGGTGTATAGCGACAGTTATTTCACATACAGAGACATTTTATTTTGTTAATAAAGGTATGAAGTTATATATAAATGTAAATAACTGTACTACGTGTATATATATATACTTTAGTTATCTTATACATATTTAATTACAAATACTATTTATATGGTCTCTTCATATACTATACATATACATACTTCTCTCTTTTTATTCTTCTTTTCTTCTCACCACTGCATCCTCTTCTTTTAATTTCACTCTTCTTATGTTCTCGGTGATTCTTAGGCGTTTAACACTTAGGTGTTTTGACAGTGTCTTTAAGGTGCTAACTTAATCAAAAATTTGTTTAATTTGTGGATACGCTTTTCGAGGGATACACAGTAACCAGAGGTTGGGACTAGACCTCTACTACGTGCGCCCTAATTTCTCATTAAGCCGCTTAATTACATGTTCATGCTCAGACTTTTGGGCTTAACAAGCCCGCACACACCCGGGACCCCGACCCCACACACACAACTCAGTTCATGCTCAGAATGCTTAGATATGTTCATATGTTCAGGCGCCGGCGCCCATGACGACTAAACAACCTAAGTAACAAAAACAATATAAAGCTCTTTGCGCGCTCGCCCGCCCACGATGTGGGACTAATCGGGCGCTTGCGCAGCGTTGGAAATGCAGTACAACTGTGCAGAATTCATGATTTTGGCCCTCGATTCGAAGGCCATAATTTATTAGTTATTGAAATTAAATTATGTGAAAAATAAAGTATTTATATAGTACTATACAATTGTATAATTAATTTAGAATTTTAATTATATTTACTGTATAAATAAATTGGCTAAAGTATACCGTTTATACATACTTATTTTTAAGTTTTGTTTCTTAATTATGTATAAATTAGTTATTATATGGTCTAATTGACCTTATACAGAGTTAGTATACATGTATAAGTATTTTATAAATATTTTTATTGTATTTTACAGGTTTAATTTCTATTTTATTTACATTTAAATGGTAACTTTTTGGATTATTTTATTTATAAATTAAGTTTAAATAATATAATACAATATAAATATACTTAAGTTAGCTTCAATTACTTAAAATACATTAGTCTAAATAGACAGTATCAGTTAATTTAGTTCTAACTTTAAATTACTAATTATTTTAATTTAATCTAATAACTTAACTATTAACTTAATAAATTAATTATTTATTGTGTATAAAGAATTAAATTAAGGTACAGGGTTTAATATGTTTATAATATACTTATAAATATGTATATACTGTATTATAACTTAATTGTGTTGTTTATAATGTTTACTAATTTATATAGTCTAAGAGTACATATAAGTTAGTTTAATTAATAAATAGTTATATAATTAAGATATATACAGTATAATCTAACTTAAATACTTAATTTACAGTATATAATATATACTTAAGTTATTTGTACAGTTTATATACATATTTTATCTATTTACATATATAACTTAATATAAAGCTTATATTTACAATAATATACTTAATACACAAAGTATTTTTGGGTATTTTTGGAGTTTTTCACTTTTTATGATTTTTATACATGTTATGGAGGTAAGAGATGAGAGGGAAAGAATTAGATGAGGAGAAAGAGATGTTTTTTGGTGTTTTTAGGTTTAACTTCTTTTATTAAGTTCCATGGTATACAGATCCGTCAACTGGCAAATTATGCCAAGTCGGGGGTTCTGCATACCATGAAACTTGGTATGCAGTTAGAAAACTATCTGATCTTCAATCAGACAGTTTTATTTTATTTTTTTAGAGTTTTTATATAGTTTTTATGTATTTACCAATGAAGCACATTCTAGGCCTAAGAAGTGTAACGACCCGGTTCCCGAGCCTCTACGAGACACGAGAACCGGACCGACTCAACTAATCCCAAGACCTAGTCGTCCAACGAGGAAGTAACCAAAAGAGCAGTAAAATAAACCACATTCAACATGAATATAACTAACAGTAAGAAAATACAGCAGCAAGGAAAGAAACTACTACAGTATATACCACTGCAACAGTACAACAACATTCATAACTAAATATGAACTGCAGGTAAAGAAAAGTACAGCGGAAACGAGAACTACTCACTATAACGGAACAAAAAGAGGTACAAGAAACAGTGGTAACTCTACTGGACCCTACTCGGCCCAGCGTCCTCTGCAGCCGCTGACCCTGGCTGCTCAACACCTGGTCCTGAAAGGTAATGAGTGTAACACGTCAGCAAAACGCTGAGTAGAGTGGAAACTAAACTAAAGAAACAGTAGAGTGTACAGTAGCTGTTAAGTTCTGTTACTTTCTTTATTTAAGTCTTTCAATTATCTCACGATTTATCAATTTCTCAGATCTTTCACTTGATCTCGAATGTTCCTCGTAGGAACGATCTTGATTGCAGTCTTTTCCGAACAGTAAAAGTAGCACGTGGTGCTCTCCTGGCCGAGAGAGTCCCCCGTGGTGATCCTACTCTCAGTCAACCACCCCAAGGTCACTGACAGACGTAATGGTGACTACGGCACGCGCGGTAAACACACGGGTAGCTAACCCGCACTAGCACGCGGTTAGTCGTTTCCGTTAACGGGTGCGCCCAAAGCACAACACGGAACCAGTACAGGGCAGAGCCCTCTCAGTAACAGGGGTCCAACTCCTCCACAGTAACCAAACAGGGGCCTTGCCCCTCCACAGTCCGCGCACCCTCGCCTGACTACCCTGGTTTGCCCTAGTGGGCCTAACAAGTCGGTGTGGGAGGCTAGCAGAACCCCGGGGCCCGTGGGGTAGCTAGTACATCCCTACACTAGTAGCTCTCCTCGGTACTACGTACGCGAGGCCAGCAAGTAGGTACAGAGTGGCCAGTCCTAACCCCGGGTCCCTGGGGCGACTGGCTCCGCTCTGCACTAAACAGGGGGACAGTCGCTCTCCTTGGTACTCCATACTCAAGGGCCAGCTCACTTCCCCAATTCTTTTCCATTCCCTTTCCAGGAGTTCTACTCCTAATTCCCTGTAGGGTTCCAGCTCTTTAACTCAGAACATTCCAGTTTCACCACTCCAATTTCACGTTCATACAACCCATATTCTTAATCATGTTCATTTATTCATAACAGGCAGCTGTTTAAACGAATTTACAGGCAGCTATTATTTCCTTTCCACATTTTCCAAGACTGCAGTATTCATACATTCCACTAGTTTTCCCGTCCTAGGATTCATGCCATATCCTAGGATCTATCATACAATCTAGTTTTCCAACCCTAGGATTCATGCAACACCCTAGGATCTACCATTCAATCTATTTCTCATTCCTAGGATTCATGCAATGTCCTAGGTTCTATTTATGATTCCACAATTTAACAGGTTATACTTAAAAGCCACTCTATCAGGTACGACGGGAGTAATGGGGGCGTGATCGGGAATCCCGCGTGCCTCAGCGACCCCCAAGACTGCAATGAAACGAGATCCTATCACAAGGATCAAACACAAGGAGTGTCTCAAAACAGTGTATAGCTACTGTAGACGGGTAGAGGATTTAATTTCGGAAAGAACGCAACTCGAAACGCGAAAAACGGAACCCGAACGAGCCCTCAACGGGTCGAAAACGACGACACTGTGCAAAATCAAATGTCTGGAACTTCTTCCAGACGTCTTAAAAAGTGGATCAGAGAATTACCTTGTTCTGCGTGGTTTCTCAGACGTCCAAAAGCCTGCGGGGACGTCTGGCCTAGTTCCCAGACGTCCGATGGTCACCCCGGACGTCTGGAGGTCGCTCCCGCCTTCTGGTACTACAGCCAGACGTCTGATTCGCGTTGGATGACGAATCACCAAGCCTGCGTGCACCCAACTCTCTCTCTCAATACAGTCAGTCGACAGGAAGGAAGAAGACGGAAGAACTCACCTTTCAGACGTCTGGATGGTCTTCCAGACGTCGCCCCCGCCGTCTGGATATCAGCCAGACGTCTGATTCTGGAAATGTTTCCAGAATCAGGCCGCGACTCGCCCTCCGCTCGCGACGCCGCGCCTCGTCGCACCTCGTGCGCCTGCTGCTCGGACCGCAGCAGTCCCCCCCCCCCGCGTCACCCCGTGGCCGCTGGGCTCCCCACCGGCCGGCCCTGGCAGCCCCGGCGAGCTCGCCCTCACGGCTGAGCGTCGCTCTCGCACGCAGCACCTCCTCCGTGCTCACTGCGGCCGCCGCTGCCGCTGCAACCTCGCTCTCGCTCTCACGCTCACTCTCGCGCACCTGGAGCTGAAGGAGAAGAGGAAGGAGAGGGTGGTGACGGAAGCGAGGGGAGGCGTGGCCTTTTAAGGCCACGCGAGGAGGAGAGAGAAGGAACGCGGCAGGGGAATCTGCAGCCGCAGGAGGAAAGAAAAGCGAATATGCGGGTCTGCGTGCTCAGGCGCGCAGACGACCCACGCGTGTCAAAGATAACCGATTTCCAGGCGTCTAGAAACGATCCCAGACGTCTTAGGCGTGCGTTCGTTACAAGAAGGATTTTCTAAGTGTGTTAAGGCCTAGAATGGATCCTAAGGAGTCTAAAAAAAAATGAATTGCCTTGAATATAGTCAGTATAATATATAGAAGAGACATATGAAATAAAACATGCAAATCAATGTATATTTCAATTAGTTTCACTTAATGGACAGTCAGGCTTAACAGTTAGCTGACAAAGGATTTAAAACAGAATTACAAGCATTCAAAGGATGTTAAAAATCAATTGTAATACAAGAAAGCTTGTGTAACAGTTAAACACAACTTTATACATCAGTCAAATATTTCAACAACTAAACCTAAGACCTACTGTCCTAGAATTCAGATCAGCTACTAATGGAACTCAACCCAGCAGCAGCAGCCTCACAACAACAGCTGCAATGAACAGCAATCGCAGCAACAACAAACATCAACAGCAGCTAAAGCTGCTGACTCCAACCAATGCATCAAACCAGATTGAATTCCAGACGGCTTAACTACTGCTGCAGTTACTCCATCTGGAATGAAATCAGGTCTGTAGGAAGGAAGGGAATATAGCTGCAATTACAGCAATTTGCTATGAATCTGGGATTAAAACACATAAAGCATAACTCAGAAATTCCCTCAACACCATCTGACAAGGGTTTCAATTCTCATCAAAAACACTCCATAATACAACTCAAACTCAAGAACCTTTGTCAATAAAATCTCATCAAATCAAATCAGAAGAAAAGCTGATCTAACTATTTCTAATGCTATAGGCAGCATGTAGAAGGAGTTAAATCAGTCAATTTAAATCACCAATTCAAATCCCAGATTCTAAAACCTTAAGGAGTATTGAGAACTCCTTAGGTTGACAATCATCATTGCCTTTAATAAACAGCTCATGAATACAAGATAGAACCTCAAATCACCAAAGTGATTTTCCTTAGCTCTATCATACATTCAATGCATTAAAATCCTTATAAAAACTTAGATCAGATTATGGCTCTTCTGAGATGAATTCTGACATCAGAAACATCTCAGATTCCTTGCCAATTAATGAATAAGAATCAAAACTCTTCAGTTTGTAAGATCAAAACATTTAAAACCCAATTGAGTAAAAATCTTTGAAATCTAAGTTAATGAAAAATCCAACAAACTGATTACTTTTTAGCTCAGATCAAGGGCTTTGTTACAAAACATGTGATGAGTGAGAAACCCCTAACATGATCTTTGATGCTGAATTCAGATATGATATCAGAAAATCAAATCTGAAATTAGGTCAGATGAGTGGGTGAATTGCGAGAAAGAAATCACGGGAATCAGAAGCGATATGGAAAATATGAAGAGGGAGAAATCTTATGAAAAATGGCTGTGTGAACCATCCCCTCTGATCTGGAATGATTAGAGGAGGTGAGGGGGGTGACTCTATGCTACTTCTACTGCTACAGCTAATCTAACAGAACAATTAAATTAAACACTACAATTACTCTAATTCTACTGCTAATCTACTTAACTACAGTTACAACTAAACTGCAAAATATTAAATCTACTCTAACAGGAAGAATGGGACCTATGGGTCCTTAGCCAGTGGCTAAGGAGGAAGAAGAGAAGGAGATGACTCTAGCGAGGGAAAAGCCTACTAGTGAAGCTTTTGGGTCATCCTCAGGTGCTACGTGGTCCTTAGCGACGAGGAGGTCGAATAAAAGTCGGTGATTTCACAGCCGGTGGCTGTGAAATCAGGGAATTATTAGGGAGGAGAGGCTGGAGTGGACGAATAATCATTAAGAGATGTAGGAGAGAGCGATCCCCTGCACGCACGACCACTAAGGTGCTTAAGTAGCAAACTCAGTGGCTTAGATCACCGCGCGAGTGAAAATAATCGATGAAGCAACCGGCGGCAAGGATGAAAGGAGAGGGGCGTACGGTTTGCCTACTCAAAAACTAACCATCAGATGGCATCTGGGGAGAAGGGTGAGCGCACGCGTCGCTTCGCGCGAAGCTTCGATTCAAATCAAGCCGCAGATCAAGATCACGAAAGAGAGGATGGCCAAGATCTGCCCTGTTCTTCGCGCACTACAGTGCGTGCGAAGAACAGCAGGTGGCAACGAAATGTTGGAAAAATTGCAGGGAGAACCCCTTCACGAAGGGGTAGAAAAATTGTACGCAGGCCCATAAGTGGAGGAAATTGTAACAGGACGGACCCTAAGGGCTTTCAAAGGGATCCCTGCAGGTTTCAAATAGGTCCAAAAGGGATTTCTAGAGAAGAAAACGTGATGCATGAAGGACCTAAGTGTAAACTCTATGTTTCAAGGCCTTAATGATGTCCAAATGTCTTCAAATTTTTATATGTGCTCAATTGAACATTTAAGAAAATAATTGTACTTTTGATTTGGACTTTTAAACTTGTTTATGTGTTCAATTAACGCTTGGATCACCATTTAACCTTCATTTTTAGAATATCTCGTTTTATGACCTAATTATGCAATTTTAACACAGAATCAAGGTTTTAGGCATTTTTCTTTGATTCCCACACTTAACCCTTTTTATCTATTAATTTGATGTTGTTTAATCCAATGTCTAGCTTAACTTCAGCTTTTTAACTATGATGAGTAGCCACTCATCATGCAGCACACACTTATTGATGGGAATACCATCATGAGCAATAACTAGCTCAATTTAATCTGATTAGGTCATTAAATGCTCCTACATAACCACCAGAGGATTGCAATTCATTGCATTAGCATTCTGAGAGAAAGATAAGAAACCAGGGTTAAAATTGTAATTTTACAATCATATCATGAATGCAGTACAATCACAGATTTTCCCAGGGGATAATTAAGAGTCAAATGATCCTAAAAGGCTAACAAGTGGATTAGAACAGACAGGAAAGGGTTTGCGCGTGTTTTGAGAATTAAATAACTTTTGAAACCCTAAAAACAGATCCGCTTAATTAACTAAGGTTCTGGTCAGGATAAAATTCACCTAAATCCTCTAAAATTCATATAAAAATATTCTCTAGGGTTTGGTGCCTTCAAATTGACCATTAGAACCCATTTTGGTCTAAAATAGTCTTAGACGGACATTTACCCTAATTTAGGTTTTTGCATAAATTACCTAGTCAAAAGTGATCAAAAATTAAATCCAACTTCATTATTGGATTCCTTAGGTCCAAATTAGGTTTGTACCAAAACTTCGACCCAAGCTGAAATTGTCTTGACCTAGTTTGCAACTTGGCCCTGTCTGATTACATTTATGCCCTTAACTTTCAAAATCATTGCAGAAAGACCCCTACCTTTGTTATTATTTTCACAAATAGGTCCCTTCTGCCATTAATCCTATTCCTACAAGCTCCGGCAACCTAAAATTGGCAAGATCTCCTTAATTCCTTGACGATTCTCTTTCAAATTTGAAAGGGAAGTTCGTTAAGGAATTCTCTTCCTTTTGAGCCAATTCCCACGCCCCAAAACCTTCCCAATCTCTCATGTGAATGCATGAGAGATTAGGGTATCAAAAAATTCCCAACTCCGGTGAAGCTTTCCAAGCTTGGGAAGCTTGCTTCCCAAGCCCAAAACCTCCTCTAAAGGCCTATAAAAAGACCTTTAGACCAAACCGTTCTCCTCAAGATCGATTTCGACCAAATCTACCCTAAATTCCTCTCTTCTAATCTGGCCGAAAGGCTCCTTGAGCTCCGACGATCCCCTCCGACCTCCCTCGTCGTCCATCCGCAATACCAGCGACGAATTCATTTTCCTCGTCTTCTTCCGCGTCACGCCATACCAACAGACGTCCCTCCCTCCGTCTTCCTTGTCGTTTCCTTCTCGCCGAAGTCACCTTCGTCTCCGGCGTCGGCCATGCCACAATTGACGTCGCCTCTGCCCCTCTTCGTCCGCCAATCACCTAGATAAGTTCCCTAGCTCCTCTACTCCCTTCACACACCAACGACACTTCATTTCGATCACCGTATCACACTGACCACCTTCACCTTCATCCGCTCCAACCAGACCTCCGACTAGGCTCCCCTCTCATCCCACTACTCCAACCACCTCGCCGACCACATCACAACCTTCGCCACACCACCCTCTTCAAAACCCTCATCCTACTTCACTCTATTACGCCTCCAAACCATCTACCAAACAACTTACCTCCAGACCTTCACTTCCACCTTCGCCAGCCACCTACGACCACCTTCGCAACTTGCCACTGCCACTTACACCCTCGTCACATCCCTGCGAAGCTCCTGAACCTATTTAACTTGGCTGCAAGGCCGTATTCTTGTTTTCAGGTCTTCACTGCCTCAGCTGCCATTAACGAAGCTTCGAGCGAAGTTCGAAGCTCACTCTAGCACGTGCAGGCTCCAGACAAAACCCCAGGCACAGCGAAACCTACCCAGGAACTCAACCCAAGAGACAATTTGGCTCTTTGCCTGCATCTTTGATCGCAATCACGTAAAGAAGCATCAGTGTAGCGTACGCAGAAGAAGGGAGGTGGGATTAATCCCACCTCGAAAGTTGACAAGCGTCCGCGCCTGCATAAATTAATTTTCTGATTCTAGCTGTTCGCCTCCTAGCCACGAGGTGAGGTCCCATACACCCCACACACCTCGCCCGTGACATTGCTCACACAGGTCTGGTGCATCCGATTACTCGCCTAGCCACGCACTCCTCAGCTGTGACCCACGCCCGCAGCTTTGGGCCTGTGTAAGCTCTAGGTCTGAAAACCTAATAACTCTTTACTGTTGAAGGCTCTAGGAGAGCGTGACCTAAGGAGAGAAAGAGAGAATAGTGCAAGGGTGCAGGGAGTTTTGCTCTGAGAAGGCTTAGCTGACACTTAGCCAAAATTGAGGATCCTTCCCCTTCTACGTAAAGAAGAAGAGTAGAAGAGCAGAGAAAGCAGAAGAAGGAAGAAGAAGCTTGAGTCGCAGAAAAACAGAAAGAAGAAAAGAGTTCTAAAGAAAAAGAAAGGAGAAGAGAAAAGAGACCCTTGAGTCTCTTGGAAGCACTGTAGCAACCGGCTGTTTAAGCCGTCTAATACAAGCCTAGACTATCTGATTGCATACATTTGAGGCTTTATTTCCTTAATTGATACTGTTGATTTAGTTGCTATTATTGTGAGGAATAATTAGTGATTCAAATCACCATTTTACTCCCTTCTTTTTGCACATTGATACTTGACATTATTATTATTGTAATATCTTATATCTTTGATTCAAATTGTGATCTTGAGTTTGAAATTGCCATATTGCTCCCCATATTCGACATCGGACTTTCATTCAAGTTTATTTGTTTAAGCTCTATTTTGGCTATATTACAACGAAGTAATTTTAAAACATGATTTATCGCTTAAACACATATCAAGGCGCTCAGACTGTGCAGAGAAGGATACGCCGAACATCACATACAAGTCTCGAACATGGCGTTGCCTCATATTTTGCGCGGTATCAAACGTTCAATGATAGTTCCGAACGTCCGACCAGACATCTGCTGGATTCCCCAGATGTCTGGTTATGCAGAAAAATGACTTTGCAGAACCATTCGTGAGCCTCTACTCTTCGTGAAAACACCCCCCCCCCCCACCAAGAGCTGCAGCAGCAATGGCACTTCCTCAACTCCGCACAAACGCCCTCCCTCCAAGCTCCGTCGGCAGCTCGCCTAAGCACCTCCTTGCACCCTCAAACTCCCGCAACGGGAGCTCCTTGTGTGGGTAGGGAGGACACAGAGAGGAAGGGGGAAAGGAAGGTGACGATGTGCGCCGCAGGGAGAAAATGGGAGAGGGTGGGTGGCTCGGGATTCGCCGCAAGGTGTTTAAATAGAGTGGGGGGGCTAGGGTTTAGGGGTGTGGGTGTGCGTGAGTGTGGGTGGGGTTAGGGCATTTTGCACAAAATGCCCCCGCAAGAGCCTCTTTTATCCACAGAACCCCCCAAAACAAGAAATCCAGGGGGTTACAAATTGCAGCAACCCCCCTAAATTTCAAAAAATGGCCCCATGACCCTTGGGAAGGGTCATTTCAGACACACACACACATATGCCCTAATGCCTAAATTATGAGATTTACAAGTCTTATACACGTGAGAAATGGTTGACACTTGTGTTGAAATAATGATAAACTCTACCAGTTGAGACAAGGCTTATTACTTATAATGTATCGATTTGTTTGCCTCAGGTCAACTTAAATATGTGTGGTGATGCATGTTACTCACTGATTGTATGAAACATATTATTTTCCAATAAGGATTATGCATGAACCTTAGGGTAATTTAGAATGGTAAATTTTTTTGTTATGGTATAAGGCTTTGAGAACAATGGAACGTTACATCTACTTGTGGGGCACAACCTTTGGTCGAGTTTTGGTGTGGGAGTGAGCTAGCACTCGGGTACGCATGTACCGAGGAGAGTCGACCACCCCTTTGTATAGGGAGAGAGCCCTAGGTGCGGATGAAGCAGCCATACTCTGCGTCGGACGGGTAGGTGCTGGCCGGTACCCTCCTCGCGACTGCTGTCCTCCTCCTTGTGCCTGGGGACCGCGGCCTCCTGCGCGCCCTCCAGTGCTCTGCACGGGAAGTATCTGCTGACCTCCTGCCCTAGATGGGCAGTCCCTCCTGACGTGGCCCGGCTGGCCACACTGGTAGCAGAGGGGAACCCGACTCCCGCCCTCAGTGAGTCCCTGCTGTCGGCTAGGCGGGGGTCCGGTGCTGGCGACTGGCCCCTGTCGAGGGCCCCTAAAGGCCACTGATGGCCCTGCACAACGTGACGGCTCTCCTGCGGACGTCACGTGTCTCCGTTCTCGCCGACCCTGTGAGAAGTCCGGCTGAAAGGGCCTCTTCCGCCCGCCGTCGGTCTCTCGCGCGGACGGGTTGGTCTCCTCGTAAGTCATAGCTGCCTCTACCACCCTCGAAAACGTCGGCAGCTTCAGGGGTTTGACATACCCCCGGATCACAGGCCGGAGCCCCTCGGTGAACCTCCAAAGGCGCTCCTCCTCAGTGGCTACCGCTGTCGCTGCAAAGCGGGACAGCTCCAAGAAACGCGTGCGGTACGCGCTCACGGTCATCGTCCCTTGGCGGAGAGTGTAGAACTCCCGCCTCCTCTGATCCTGCCACGTCTGGGGAAAGTACTGCTCGCAGAAGAGGGTGATGAACTGGTCCCACGTCGGCTCGTCCCTCTCCTGTCCCCGGACCGCCCTCCACCACCGGTGTGCCGCACTCTCCAGCTGGTACGTGGCAAAGGCCACGCGGCACTCCACCGGGGGGCGAAGGGTGTCGAAGATCTTCTCCAGCTGCTTAAGCCAGTCCTCTGCCTCGGTCGGGTCCTCATCCCCCTTGAAGGAGGGGGGCTTCAGCTTCCGGAACTGTCCGAAAAGCTCGAAGTGGCGCTGTAGGGGAGGTGCTGGTGCACCTCCAGGCGAAGGTGCCTCGTGTACAGAAGTGTCGGAGGAAGGTGGGGGCGACAGGGGCCCATCCCCTCCCTCGTGTCCAGCGCCGCGTCTGTCGCGTGGTCCCACAGAGGACTCCCCCTCTGCAACCCCAGGAGGAGGTGCTCGGGGCGGTGGGTGGAGCTCCTCTCGTATAATATCCCGTATCAGTCTGGCGAGGTCCTGGGCTTGGACGCCAGGGAGTGGTGGATGGTCCACCGAGACGTCAACGACAGCACGTCCACCTCGCCCTCGGCCGCCCCCGCGGCCAGTCTCGCCAGTCCCGCGACAAGGCATCTCCTGCAAGGAGACGCGAAACAAAACGGAAACGTCAAAACAAACGGTACCTAACAAAAATCTAAGAGCTCAAGTCAAGAGATATGTTGTGATGGCTACTCTAGCTATAAACATGTGAATTGGTTATTTTCCAGTCAGTTGATTCACTTCTCGGGACGACCTTGCTCTGATACCATCTTGTAACGACCCGGTTCTCGAGTCCCTACGAGACACGAGAACCGGACCGACTCGACTAATCCCAAGACCTAGTCGTCCAACGAGGAAATAACCAAAAGACAGTAAAATAAACCACATTCAGCATGAATATAACTAACAGTAAGAAAGTACAGCAGTAAGGAAAGAAACTACTACAGTAGGTACCACCACAACAGTAAAACAACATTTATCATATAACAAGAACTGCAGGTAAAGAAGGTACAGCGGAAACAAAAACTACTCACTAGAACAGAAACAAAAGGGGTACAAAATGCTGTGGTAACTCTACTGGACCCTACTCGGCCCAGCGTCCTCTGCAGCCGCCGACCCTGGCTGCTCAACACCTGGTCCTGAAAAAGGTAACGAGTGTAACACGTCAGCAAAAGCTGAGTAGAGTAGCAAACTAACTAAAGGCAACAGTAGAGTGTACAGTAGCTGTTATGTTCTATTACTTCCTTTATTCACATCTTTCAATTTTTCTCACTATTTCATTTATTTCTCAGATCCTTTACTTGATCTCGAATGTCCTCGTGGGAACGATCTTGATTGCAGTCTTTTCCAAAAGTAGAAGTAGCACGTGGTGCTCTCCTGGCCGGGAGAGTCCCCCGTGGTGATCCTACCCTCAGTCAACCACCCCAAGGTCACTGACAGACGTAACGGTGACTACGGCACGCGCGATAAACGCACAGGTAGCTAGCCCGCACTGGCACGCGGTCAGTCGTTTCCATTAACGGGTGCGCCCAAAGCACAGCACGGAACCAGGGCAGAGCCCTTTCAGTAACAGGGGTCCAACCCCTCCACAGTAACCAAACCGGGGCCTTGCCCCTCCACAGTCCGCGCACCCTCGCCTGACTACCTTGGTTTGCCCTAGTGGGCCTAACAAGTCGGTGAAGGAGGCTAGCAGAACCCCGGGGCCCGTGGGGTAGCTAGTACTCTCCTAACACTACTAGCTCTCCTCGGTACTACGTACACGAGGGCCAACAAGTCGGTACAGAGCGGCCAATCCTAACCCCGGGTCCTTGGGGCGGCTGGCCCCACTCTGCACTAAACAGGTACAGGTACTTCCCTTGGTACTGCGTACCCAAGAGACAGTACAAACTACATCTCAGTTCCATTCCTTTTTCTTTCCAGGAGTTCCACTCCTAATTCCCCGTAGGGTTCCAGCTCTTTATCTCAGAACATCATATGTTTCACTTTTCAGATTCACGTTCTCAAATCCATGATCTCAAACATGTTTCTTTATTCATAACAGGCAACTGTTAATTCAAATTACAGGCAGCTTTATATTCCTTTCCATTTTTTCCAAGACTGCAGTATTATACATTCCACTAGTTTTTCCATCCTAAGATTCATGCCACATCCTAGGATCTAGCATACAACTAGTTTTCCAGCCCTAGGATTCATGCATCACCTAGGAGCTATCATTCCATACATTTCTCATTCCTAAGATTCATGCAATGTCCTAGATTCTAGTTATGGTTCCATACTTTAACATATTTTAAAAATAACTTAAGCCACTCTACCAGGTACAACGGGAGTAATGGGGGCGTGATCGGGAATCCCGCGTGCCTCCGCGACTCTCAAGACTGCAACCGAACGAGGTCCTATCACAAGGATCAAACACAAGGAGTGTCTCAAAACAGTGTATAGCTACTGTAGGCGGGTAGAGGAATTAATTCTGAAACGAACGTAACTCGAATCGCGGAAAACGGAGCCCAAACGGACCCTAAACGGGTCGAGAAAGACGATACTGTGCAAAATCAGACGTCTGGAACTCCTTCCAGACGTCTTAAACGGTGGATCAGAGAATTACCTGTTCAGCGTGGTTTCCCAGACGTCCAGAAGTTTGCGGGGACGTCTGTCCTATACCCCAGACGTCCGATGGTCCACACGGACGTCTGTAGATCACTCCCGCCGTCTGGTATAACTTCCAGACGTCTGATTCGCAAAGGATGGCGAATCAGCGAACCTGCGCACAGCCAACCCCCCCTCCCTCAGTACGGTCAGTCGACAAGAAGGAAGAAGAAAGCGGAAACTCACCTTTCAGACGTCTGTATGATCTTACAGACGTCGACCTTGCCGTCTGGCTATCAACCCAGACGTCTGATTCTGGAAATTTTTCCAGAATCAGAACCCTGCTCGGCCTCCGCTCGCGACGCCGCCCGCATCGCACCTCGCGCGTCCGCTGCTCCGACCCCAGCAGGTCCCTCTCCGCGTCGCTCCGCGCCCCCTGCGCCCTCCGCCGGCCGGCCAAGCCGCTCCGGCGAGCTCGCCCTCACGGCAGAGCCCCACCCTCGCACGCCGCACCTCCTCCGCGCTCACTGCAGCTGCGGCTGCCGCTGCCGCCCTCGCGTCCGCTCGCTCTCGCGCACAGGAAGGAGAAGAAGGAGGAGACGGTGGAGACGGGAGGGGAGGCGCGCCCTTTTTAACGCCGCGCGGAGAGGAGAGAGAGAAGGCGGCAGGCCGCCTGCAGCCGCAGAGAAAAGAGGGAATATGCGGTCTGCGCGCTCAGGCGCGCAAGCGACTCGCGGGTGTCGAACATAACGGATTTCCAGACGTCTTGAAACTATCCCAGACGTCTTATCAGACGTCTGGTTGTGATCCCAGACGTCTTGTCCGACGTCTGAGCCACCTCCCAGACGTCTTAAAATACGTCTAGGGCACACATTCGTTACATGTGCTAACACCTAGCACGAATAACCGCAAGATCGCAGTCACCCAATATATAGTCATAAAACATCAATAGCCAATATTCATTCATAAAGCATTAAATGAAAGAAAACTAAAGTGTTGAAAATAAAATCAAAGTTCACCTAGAGTAGAAACAAAAAGAGTCTCGTGCATCTACCAAAAAGACAGGAAAAAAAAGTCTAATAGTACAAAGAAACTACTCCTAAAAGCCACTGCCTTAGTACAGATCATTTCGTCAGGTAGGACCCGATTTCGTGGAGGTCTGACCAACAGTAGCCGTGGCACCCGACTGCTCAGCAACACTTGAGTACGAAACTCGAGACAAAATGTCTGCGAAAATTGAGTAGAGTAGTACAACTAAACATGTAACAGAGTATAGGAAAAAGGCACTGTGTTGAGAATTCGTTTGTTTTACAATTTATTTCATATCCAGTCCTTTTTATGTAGTTTTCCCATATTCTTATTGGTCCCAAACTGTCAATCAACGTCTCAAGCACGAGACAATCGCATGTGACTTGCTGTGGTGCAAGACCGATATAAGCCACCCTCATGGCCGGGACGACTGCTTATACCTGTCGAGTCGCCACACTTCGTCACCTTAGGGTCATCGCGAAAAGGGGTGGTGGCTACGTCGTGTAGCGTGAACACGTGCAAGCGCTATGTATGCTGAACCATAGACAGCTAATGACCTACCCATTGACCGAGAAGAACCACTCCAAACCTCGAGCCTTGCAGTCAGCCATCCCAGTTGGTCATTAAGCCTAACCAAAGAGTTGTAGGGAGGCCAACCACTCCCTAAACCAGCCCCTAAACCTGGTCTGAAAAGACCTAAAGCTACAGCCGAAAACTTGGCAAGTAGCAGGCCTGAAAATCAGTTATCTAATCCTGTTGTTTTCCCGACATATCCGTCGAATTATCTATCCAATTTCCAAATAACTATATTTCTTATCTTGTCAATTACAAGAACCCTTGTAATTTTGTATTACTAATTCCAGTGTTAACAATTATTCATATTATCTCCCAACTTATTAACAAGTAATTTCCATCTTTTATTAATGGTTCCATACTATTTAGGCAATTCTAAAGACAATAGAACTTGTTTTACAAAAAACAGGGTTCGTTTCATGCATGCGATAACAAGGGTATATGTATTTGTTAATTCTTTATCATCCACGTAAACCCATTATTTCTTGTTTATAGTACCAAAAATCAAGAAAACATCAGAGAGTTCCAACTCAACAAAAAGGAGAACACACGTGGACCAAGGCAGTACACATGAAAATCGCATAGGTCGGGTTCTCAATTATCCAAAAAACTGGTTGAATCGAAAAAAGGGATAGACTACTCTACCTAATGCCACCGGAGGGTCACGGTCACTCCGAATCTTACGCACCAGGCCTGGAAACAGTCTCCACGCTAATTGGTTAATTCTCAACACTGCTAACTAAGTTAATTAGACTTAATTAATTGCATAAGAATGTGACTTAGGTAAACTCGATTTTATATTGAAAATGTAATATAGAGTCAAGTTAACCTAACATTTTAGATTTTTAAGTTCTTTTTAACTGGTTGAATCCAGGTCGTTCATTGGGAGGCATAATTGAATCCTAATTCACCATTAACTTCTAATGAACAATTAACAACCAATTAATTAATCAGATTATAATTACAATATTTTAAGCACATGAATATAGCATACAAGATTAACCAATTAAAAACATGCAATATTCCTTTGAAAAGAAATGAGTTTACAAGAAATAGTTTTCATTGAAAACAAAATAGAGTAATGTTTATTACAAAATACAAGGCATTAAAATGAAATTACAAGAATTATCATGCCTATGACAACATTAAAATCTTAAAACATATCAAATATATGTTAGGTGGGCCTCGTTCGGGGATACACAGCACCCCGTAAGGTGGGACCATACCCTACTTGAGGCCCACTCTAATTTTTTAGGTGGACTTTCATTTATTTAGCATCGCATAGTACTAGGCCCAAATAAGCCCGCTTACATCCACGCCCACACTCAGGCCCATATGCACACACACACCCGTACAAGCACGTGTGCACACATGCACCGGCACCCTATGCTCATAAGTTGCACCCTGCACTGATGACCGAGGGGTTCAGCGCAAGAAAATAACTTATACTAAGGTCAGTGCTCTATAGTTCTCAATGTGGGACTATGTTTCACCCTTCTAGGCCAGACTTCAAGACTCGATTTCGGCTGACTTAGTTCACCAAATCAATTGAGCAAAGGCTCGATCGAAAGCTCTTTAGGTGCTCTATTCGATTGCATCACTAATTTGGTGATTCAATCTCATATGATCCTTCGATTTGAAGGAGGAAAGTAGCTGTTTCACATGACCAAAATGGCCTGCAGAGAAGGTCTTCAGGTCTTATGACCTGCAGAAGGTACTTTCTTCCTCAACTAAAGGTCTAAATGACTTCAGTGAGGTGTTCCGCATCAAATGGAGAAGGAAGGAAGGTCTGAAAAAGGCTCATGGAGAAGAAGAAGCTTGTGAGCTTCGTTCCCAGGGTTCAGAGCTCGGATTTGAGCTCGAATTTATCCAACAGAGAAAAAAATCTCAAGAAGGGATCTGAATCGATTCAAGAGGTTAAAAACAATCAATCTGGGTAGGAATTAAGTTCTAATTTAGTCAAAAATACTCAAGAACAGTGTTGGGTTCGAATGAACCCAAACTGCTCAGATCTTCAAAGCTCTCTCAATCCTCAATATAACACATTAAATTCAATCATATCAAACTCTAAATCATCCCAGGATCCTAAACAACCCATTAAATTAGAAATTTGAACATGAATTCCATTCAAGAGTTGACTTTCTGATTTAGGACTTTGCATATCAAATTAAAGCCTTAGATCATCGTAGTTCATCCTCAGGAAATGATTTAGCACCTCAAAACTAGGTTTTGAGAACATCTGATGGGATTTCAGACATTGTCACCTGAGGTGATAGGTGTGTGTGTTCGGCAGACTAACTTAGAGGGGCTCAGATCAATTGAAGGCCTAAAATGGCTTCTTTAAACTCTGCTGAAGCTCTTTAACCCATTTGCAAGGTCTAAACCCTAACAAATTCTCCTCTCCAACTACGCTAAAGTTGGAGAAGACAAAACTTAGTAGGGATCTTTAGTCATACAAACATAATAAAGAACATCAATTCTTGATCCTTAGGCCCTATAGATTTATTCTGGAGCTTCTCAAGAAGTTTCAAAGGCTGAAGGTTGAATTTGGTTCACCGGAGCTCGCTGAAGCTTCGGTGAACTCAGAAATGATCACTTGGAGTTAAAAACTCTACAAAATAATTCATGGATAGTCTTAAAATATCCTTGAGGTCACAAGGAACCTCAGGAGCTCTTTAATTGGTGCAATTGAAGCTCTTGATCATCAAGTGATCAAGAACTCAGGAGAATTGCTTCTTAAGTTCTTCTAAACTCATTAGCAGCTCTCTCACTCAATTGAGTGAGGGTTAAGGCTCATAAGAGACTAGCGATGCTCTACGAGTAGGTAATTAGGTGATTTAACTCCTCTTGAGCTGCCATTAACAACGAGCTCAGGAGGTTGAATGAAATTGGACGTTTACTGTGTGGTGTGTTATTTATCAAATTAATGCAATGATCGGAGCCCTTAGATGATGTATAAGTAATGGAGGGCCCTTAGGAAGGTGATCTAAGCTCGGGGACCTCCGTCGTGGATAGCGAAAGTCGCCAGTGAAGGTGGAGGTGAATTAGGCACATAAGCTGATAAAAGTGAATGAAAAGACAAGAAATGGAATTGTGAGATGAAAAGAAAGGTGCTCAGCGAATTAAAAAGACAAATGAATGCTTCAGACAAGCTCAAGGAGCTCACTAGAGCTGAAGAAGACGACAGAAGAATTTAACATCTAACCTAACTAAGCTACCTAACTGACTAAACTAACTACTCTAACATACCTATCCTACTATTACCTGGACGAAAGGGGTAGAGATATCTCCGTCGACGATCGTAACAGAGGAGGAAATTAGAGGGAAGGAGGAAGAAGTCCGGTGGGCAAATTCGAGTGGAAGCAAAGTTCGGAGTCGTTGCCTTGATCAGAGGCGCGGTGGAGCTCAGCGGATGATGGAAATGATCAGAGGAAGTGTGTGGAAGTGGAGGTAGGTCACCGAAATACGAGGGAATAGCCTATCAGTTAGCTACAGTTGAGGAAGAGGGTAGGGAGCTAACTGCTCGAATCGGAGGTATGGCAGGCTATTTATAGGTGATGGTGGAGGATAAGGGGGCCATATCTAGACGGGTGTAGGTCAAGGTTCACTTAAACCACCGTCGTCATCTTCGACGCCGATGAGCTTAACTGCTATACCTAAATAGGATTAGAGAGTCATTCGGCTCGTCGAATATGAAGAAGAAGGTGAGCGGAAGCTCTGGAGCAGTGGTGGAGGAGTTTAGCCGAGAGATGAAGGGTGATCAGGAGGTGCGGTAACCAGACGCTCTCAACCGTTCAACTGAAGATGAAGAAGAAGAAGAAGAAGACGACGGTGTACACAGGTACTTATTTGCAATAAATCCTAAGGACCTAGACTGAATAAAAGGACTCAATAGAAATAGAAACCTAAAGACTAAAACGTAAACTGAGGTTTTCAAGGCTTATTTTAATTTAATTCTTTTTCAACTTTTTATATATGATTATAAATTACATAAATATTATATATATACCTTGAATTTACATTTTTGACCCATTTAGCTTTATTTGTTTTAATTAATTAAGTTAAGTTATTACATACTTAGGGTTAAATATTTATAACGTTAAATTAAATATTAATTAGGTAGCCAAATATTTATAAATCGAGTCTAAAGTATTATTTAAATTATTAATAACATTAATTGACATTTAATCTAGTATTATTAACTTATTTTATGGTCCTTTAACATATTGTATCTTATATCATAATTAAACCCTAAATAGACATATTCCTAGTTAATTAACGAGGGAAACTAGTTAATTAGGAGTATTTAAGAGCCATGATGAGTCTCTCATCACACGTCTGCCTCGGGATCCGCACACGCACTAAGGGAAGACCTGGCTCAATCGGACCCACGATGGGGTTGGAGACACCTAATTACGTTTCTAATTTTTCCATAAGTATAATGAACACAAAAGTGGAAATAATCTATACTAACGCATAGTAAGCGTTGATACGATTTCAGCGATACCTTATTTGTCAAAATTCGAGGTCGGGAAGGCCTCGAACTAGAAGAAACAACACGAGGGGTCTAGAGTCAGACCAAACCTACCCTAGCACGTGCCGCTGAACATGCCCTAGCACATGCCCGCGCACGTGCCATGCGTTGTGCCTTGATTCGAGTATGCCCCTCTCCACGGATCATCGCTCACCCCCCCGTAGCCGCTCGATCGTGCCATGCGGCACAATTTGCCGCATTTCCTCTCACTGCTGTCGCATGCACGTGCGTTCGAAAAGCATTACCACGCGTCACTCTCTCACACGCTGCGCACCACTGTACCATACATCGCACGCATGTTTGCCACCGCCACCACGTGTTGTGCTGCCACTGCATGCCGCAACTGCCATCTCGAAATTTGCGGTGGGAACCCCGGATTTTTCTTCTCTCTTTCTCTTGATTAAAGAGCGTTGGAGCCTAATGACATCCCAAGGGACACAGGGGGTCCTTATATAGGCCTTAAGGGTGGTTGTAATTAGGTTTAAGTAGGTGAAATACCCAAATTACCCCTAAGTTGGGTTCACCTTACATTTAGGTCCCTGATGACTTCTTTTGGCCATAACTTAACCTATACAACTCGGAATCACGCGAAACAAGCGTCGTCAAAAAGTTTGCAACAAGAGGAACAATGGTACCATATATGGCACCCTTTTGACAAAGTTAGACTAGGGTTTGACTCGAAAGACACGATTCTTGGCAATTTAAGGAGGTTCTGATACCAGCACCAAACCCTGATCGGGTTTCCAGGTCTAACTGACCTGAACCACTTTGAAATGACTCAGAACCTGAATTTTGGGGTGTTACAAACAGGGTGTAAGATAAACACAAGGTGTTCTCTCGACTAGGAGAGCAGTACATGCGCATTCTGCATCACAAGAATGCTACATCAAGATCGTTTCATTAGAAAACATGTGAACCAAGAGAAAGTGGGACCCTTTGCTAGAATACTTGAAAACAAGAAAACTAGTAGCTAATAATGAAAATACAATATACAAAATACCTGTAACTGTACTGCTTTTCTCTTTAGTTAAAGTTGTTAGTTTAATGTATACTTGCCACTCTACTCGGCTCTTACTGACGTTTACCACTTGTACTTAGGCAAGGGGAGTGAGTAGCTAGCTTCACTGGCTGTAGGGGGAGTTGAGCCCAGTCGAGTCCAACCTTAGTTTTTCTCGTTTCCGTTCTACTGTAGCTCGTCTTTCCTTTCTGTTGTCGTGAGTATCTATTTTTGAACTAGTGGTTTCTGTTTCCATCTTTCTAACATGTTTATGTTGGCTATGATGTAAACCTTGCTATTTTCTTGTGGTATTGTTTCCAGTTACAATCTACTTTACAACTTTCTATCTTTTAATTATGCTTCTAGCTACGATGCATGTGTGGAAAATATTATGTTCTGGTTTATTACTCGTTGGGTGATTGGGTCTTGGGACAGTTGAGGCAATCTGACCCGAGTTCCGACCCGAGTTCCGCGTGGAGTTGGTTCGGGTCATAATAGAAGTCTTCATAGATGTATACTTATTTATTGTGAAGAGAGACGCTTTCTCAGTGCTATCACTTCTAACTCGTAGTTTGACTTCTACCACTTGCAAGCTTATGCCTTATGTAGGTTTCATGAGACATGAGTTAAAGTTCACCACTTGATTGGAACATCAATAATGCATCCATATCTTGTTGTTTTTGTGGGTGGTGATGAGGGGCAAAAATTGCCCTCAAGCTTAAAACTCTGCGAAAAGCCCAACAAGAGGGATCTAACTTGCCTACACCGGGAAAGGCCCGGATACAAGTGAGTCCGGGGGACCCAACCCGCCTAAGGATCCGACGTCGACCACTAACAAGATGATAGCGAAAAAAGTTCAACACAGCTATAACCTCAATAAATGATGACATGGTTGCCACAATTAATAACCTGACAAAATACAGACCCTAGCAACGGACGTATCTAGTCAGAAGATCTTGTAAAAAGACTGATCCCATCACTATAAATAGGGAAGAGAGACCCTCGAGGCCCTCTCTCAGGCAATGAGAGAGAGAGTGTGTGTGTGATTGTATTCTTGTTCCTTACTAGTGCATATTTGAGAGTTTCACCCTCCCCCTAGACGTACACCCTTTCGCGATGGAATTGGGTAAACAACCCTCCTGTCTCTTTGTGATTGCTTGAGTTGTTGAGTTGAACCTTCTGATTACTTAGGAGGTCTGATTAATTGGCACCGTTTGTGGGAACTGATTATCAGTTGATAATGTTTCCCTGCTCTCAGAGTCCTCCCAATGGCTCCTACAACTCGCAACTCTTTCCATGCCGACACCGAGAAAGCACCAGCCCAGGCTGAATCCAGTGTCTCGGTGTCCAAGAGACACCCTTAGTCAGCCAGGCCAAGTAAGCAGAAGTAGGGAGTCCCCAGCCAATTGCTGGAGGACCCCGAGCATGACCCTCTCCTGGAAATGCAGGCAAGGGAGGAGTAGTATCAAGCTAGGCAGGAGGCTCTTTGGGCTGAAGAGCTTTCAATTGAGGAGAAACTTTTGGAGATCAAACAGATCTGGGAGTTCGGCAAACCCCCTCCGGAGGAGCCCCGCTAATCAAGCCTCGAAGACAAGCAACAAAGGTGGCATTGTACTGTGGAGGATGAGAACTCCCGTCTGCACAAAAAGCTTAAAAATTTAAAATAAGAGCTTAGTAGCCAGAAATGGGAAGCTCCTTCTAATCCACCTAAAGTTCCCCGCCCGCCTTCGTCGAAAGAGAACTCAGGGGCTCAACCCCTGACGACCAGCAGCGGAGGCTGGATCCCTAAGATCGTCTGCCAGGTCACCAAGGCAATGCAGGGTATACGCTTCCGACCTTACATCACCACCTATCCTTTCACTGAGGAGGTGATGACGACCCCCCTGCCGAAGAAATTCAAGCATTCTGTCATGGCCCAATATGACGGACCGACGGACCCCAACGAGTTTTTTGGGAGTTTCCATCAAATGATGCCGGTGCATGGCTGCCTTGACGGAGTATTCTGTCGAGTATTCCAGTCCTACTTATCCGGCATGGCCCATGAGTGGTTCAATAAACTGTCGACCGGACAGATCACATGCTTTGAAGAGTTGGTGAACAAGTTCTGCCAATATTTTGCCGGGCAGCAGAGGGTTAGGGACAACCCTAAAAGGTTGTCGAAGATCTGGTAGCAAAAGAACGAATCCTTCTAGCCCTACCTGGACTGGTTCAAGGCTTAGTATTTTAAATTTAAGAGGCCTCATGATATCATTGCCATCCAATACTTCAAGTCAAGACTCCTGACTCAGAGGTTTTAGTATGACATTGATGATTTCCCACCTAGGGATATGGTGGAGCTCTGGGACAGAGCTACAAAGTTCGCGGAGTAGGATGACTCTTTTCGCTTCTGCAACCGACTAGCAGAAGGATATAGAGACGATGCCAGCACGATTGAGGAGAAGTGGGCCCTGGTAGATTCCGCTCTCATCTCTATCTGCGGAGGCAACCATTTCAACAAGCACAAAGCTAGCTTCCCAGAGCAAAGGAATGATCGGACACCTAAGGGTCGAAATAGTGGACCCTAGCAGCCTAGGCGGGATTACTTCAAAGAATACACTCCCCTTGTTGTGAACCAAGCGGACGTGTTAGTGGAGGTTTGGTCTATAGACAAAGACCTACTACCCCCGCCCAAGCCGATAAAGAAGAAGGTCGACTTCAAGCCTATTGCAAATACCACATGGCCCAGGGGCACGCCACTGAAGACTATCGGAACTTATAGGACCAAATCGAGTTCCAGATTCAACATGGAAATCTGGCCCACTTCGTCACGCGGAATGAGGGCTAGGATAAAGGCAAAGTGCTCATAGAAGGTCTAGAAGACTATTACAAAGTAAAGCTTCAGCAATTCCGTGGGATCAACATGGTCCTCATTGAGGGCCGAGAGCCCAACAACGTTGTGGCCCGCTGCCTCGAACAGGCAGTATCCCCCTGCTCTCCACGGCTGAGTACCACCACCAGGTCCCAGCAGCTATGCCTGGTTTACCCCCAAAACACTCACCACCTGCCCTCCGTGGGCGCAGAGGTTGAAGTAATTTTCGAGGTCAACGTGGCCCCAGATGAACAACTCACCCCCTCTAGGCAAGTGGCTCGTAGCACGTTCCTTACCCTCCAGTGGGGCGAAAGAGGCCCCATCAAGCAAGCGACCTCCAGACTATTTGCCTCCCTGCCAAATCTGATAGAGCACACTGACCCGCTACTGGTGACGCTCCTGCTAGCAAGACAATAGCAACCTTGACTCCTTATGGACGAGGGTAGTGTCGTTGACATCCTCATCTCCAAAATACTACTTCGGTTGGGTTTCACAGAAGAGCACCTCTCCCCGTCAACTCACCCAATTGTAGGATTCCGCAACCACAAGGTGATGCCAAAAGGAGAGATCAACCTCCCCTTATCCATCTGTGATGGGGACAAGCACCTCAACTGGATGACCACATTTATAGTTGTCGAATTGACTACGGCATTTGATGGCATCCTCGGCCGCCCAACTACCCACGCCTTTCGTCTAATCCCATTGTCATACTTCCAATTTGTGATTTTCTAATTTCCACACGGAGTAGGAATAGTACATGAAGATCAGACAGCCGGATGCAAACTCCGCAGGATTAAGCTAGAGCAATCTATGGAGCCAAAGCCCCCTAGGCTGCGGAAATGGGGGAAGCAAAGAGACCAAGTTCATGCAATCCAGCAGGAAATAATTCCAACCGATTCGCCGACTTCGGGACTACAGCCAAGCTCTTCAGCCATGGCCATACAAATGTATATTGATGACGCTACCAAACTCATCTTGGTCGGAGTGGACCTTGATCCCTCCAAGGTACAGGAGTTGCTGCTCCTACTCCGAGCCAACGTAGATGAGCACTGCACACGGTCAAGTAGGCGCATCGACACAAATCGACTGAGCAATGGCAGGTGGCTGAAGCCGAAGTCTAAAAGCTCCTGGAAGCTGGATTCATCGAAGAATCCCTGTCGTCGACATGGCTCTTTAACATGGTAATGGTGAAGAAAGCCAATGGCCAATGGCACATGTGCATAGACTTCACCAACCTTAATGAAGCCTACCCAAAGGATAAGTTCCCTCTTCCAAGGGTAGACGCCTTAGTGGACTCCTGTAGCGGATAATCCCACATGTCATTCTTGGACGCCTACAGCGGATACCACCAGATCAGCATCGCTCCTGTTTAAGTACGAGAGTCATCTTTTAGAAATACGCACCGTAGTATAGGACGAAAATCACACAAAACACTTAAATTTATAAAGTCAAAAACATGAATTGTGAGTCCGAAGTTGTTCGCAAGGAGCAAAAGCGCAATTTCAATCACTAATCACAATAATGAGAGAAGATATGCAAATATATTCAAAATGATACTCAATGTATATATCAGAATAATGTAGCAATAAATTAGAAATGAGAGTGCAAAAAGATAGGGTTAAAATGGTGATTTGAATCACCAAATTAACCTTAATGTTTAAGCTCACAATTATCTCAAATAAATGAACAGTACGCCTAACCAATTATCTCAGCAATATCAGAACAAGCTCAAGCCTCAGACGACAGTGTAAGGCCTCAGATGCCTTAACCAAGTATCAGCAGAACCAACACAGTAGAGGAGTTAAGGCACAGCAGACAGAGGCACAAGGGCCTCACACAAAGCCTTCAGAGGCTAAGTGTTAAGGGAGGGAGAGGGTACAAATCCCGAGGCAGCAAAACTTGTAAGCACCTCTATTTTGATGCACCAAAATTATGTTTATTACTACACTAATATTTCAAGACCATCTCAAATTAAAGCTTCTCTTTTGGATCAAGTTCAGATGGTTGCTGATGTGTGTCGTTTTCCTTTTTATTTGAGTCTCGGATATTGTTGTAAGGAACCTCAAAAATAAAGCAATCAAACAGTTTTTCGCGCTTCTTTGAAAACCAACTTTTAGTTTATTGATCGGCCAATATTCTTTCTTGATTGATGATGACCGGGGTAAGCTTGTTTACATTTTTTATACTTTAAATTACAGTCGTTGTAGTAATAAGACAGCTACCAGGTTATCATTACAAAAATTTTTTACTCGGAAATAGTTTTCCCAAGGTCGAACTCAGGGAGCTACTGGAATTCTAGAAATACAAAGGTTCTCTATTAGATTTACAAAAATAAGAGAGAGAGAGAGAGAGAGAGTCTCTCTTGGCTTCTTCTCTTCTCCTTTTTCTTCTTCTTCTTTCAGCTGCTCTCCTTCTCTTCTTCTTTCTTTTCTTCTTCTTCTCTGCTTACGGCTGTGTCTTCTCTCCTTTATTTGCCTTCTTCTTCTGTTCTTCTTTTCTTCTTTTTCTTTCTTTGTTCTTCTCTTTCTTTCTTTTCTTCTCTTCTTCTACGGCTGTGATAATCTTCTTCTTCTTCTTTGACTTCTTCTTTTTCTTCAGCCTTCTTCTTTCTTTCTTTTCTTGCTTTATCTCTTCTGGCCGCTGCTCAACCGTCGTTTGATGCAGTGGTCAGACGACTTAACTGTAGGTTTGCTACAGTGCTTCTCTTCTTCTTCTGTTTCTTCTCTTTCGCTTCTTCTTCTTCTCTGCCCTGAGCGGCTAAGGCTTCGGCCGCCTTCCTTCTTTTCCTTCCTTCCTTCTTCTCCTTCCTTCCTTTTTTCTTCTTCTGCTCCTGCACGCTCACACAAGGATTAAAAAGCAAAACCTACCCCTACCCTCCCCTGCGTCTCTCTCTTTCTTAGATTTCTCTCTTAGGACCGCTCTCCCAGAGCCGGGTATTCGGGTACGGGTATTGTACCCGAGACCAGGCCCACCGACGTGAGGTGGTGGGCGAGGAGTGCGCGATTTTGGGTAATCAGATCCGGCCCAGACCCGCGGGGCGAGCGCGTGGCGCGCGGCGTGCGTGAGGGACCTGACCCTTGTGTTCGAAGGCGAATAGCCTTGAACACTTTTCAATTTTAAGTGCGGGTGCTTGGCCACGCACTTCCGAGGTGAGACTAAAGTCCCACCTCCCAGATTGGTGCCTACAGCTGAGGAAGCTGCAGGCAATTGCAGTAGCATGCGGGGCCTTTGCCTCAGCTGCAGACCTGGGATGATTCGCAGCAGCAACCCGCGCATCCTGGGGGGTGGACCTGGGCGGAACAGCACCTACAGCTACAGGAAAAGGAGCAGCTCGGTAATGGCGGCGAGGCGGCTTCGACCTAAAAACAGGAATACAACCTCTCGGCCCAATCAGAAGATGCAGGGAGCTTCGCCGGAGTGTGGCGAAGGCAGTGCGAGTGGTGGCGAGGCATGAGGATGCGTGTGGAGGTAGCCCTAGGTCGGACTGTGGCCAAAGAGATGGGTCTGTTCGGGGGGTAGTTGGGTGGCGTTTGGCAGTGAATGGGAAGGGGGGATCTGTTGAGTGGAGTGAGGGGGAGCTTTTGGAGTAGTCGACGAGGGGTGAGGAGGTCTGTGGAGGTGAAATGGGCTCGCCAGAGAAGGTGGTCGGAAGCAGAGCAGGCGGAGGTGGAAGTCGAGTGCGGTGGGGCAAAAAGGTAAACTGATAGAGGGAAAATGTAAGGGAGGAGGAGAGGAAGCTATTTACCTAGGTTTTGGACGAAGGGGGGAGGGCGGAGCCACCGGCTCGTATCTGCCGGAGCTGGAGAAGAAAGGGCCCTGGAGGAGGAGTGCGGCGACGAGGAAGCAGGCAGAGGGCGTCGACAGGTACAGCATAGCGCAGACGAGAGGGCAAGGAGAACCCTGCTGCAGGTAAGGCGGAAGAGCGACGAGGAGGAAGAGGAGGAGGTCGCCGGAAGCTGCGGGCCTTTTGACGGAGGAGGAAGGGATGAAGTGGGGGGTGTTCTTCGTCAAAGAAGAGCTTGAAGGAACCGACAGGGGGTGCCGGTCCTTATAAAGGGGCTGACGTAGAGGGAGAAGCGGGCTGGCGGGGTGCCAGCCTCGCCGAAATGTGGCCGGAAGGGGCACCCATACCTTCCGTGCGTTCGCATGGAAGGTATGGGGGCTGGCAAAGAGCATGGCCGGGTCCCTACTACAGAGGACGTCGCAAGGAACCCCGCGTCTACTTTGCAGGGCGGTAACCCCTCTCTGTGCGGCGCCATGCTCCACGCAAAGTCGCCGGAGCATGGTGTTGCGCAGAGTTTTGCAGGAGGGACCGTTCTGCAAAGAACGATGAAAAATCTGGGGGCCAAAATGCAAGGGTTTTGAAAGATAAGGGCCAAAAAGTAAATGAAGAGGACCAAATTGCAAAGTCGGTCAAGGAGGTCTCTTCTTAGGCTCAAGTTTTTATACAAGACTAATTTGAACATAAGGATTTTGATGGTGAATTTTATTTCTAAGTTGGACCATATTTGACCAGCCAATTTACGTAAAAACCCAAATTAAGTCATTAATTAGGCATGGTTCTCTTTTTAGGTCAAAATGGGTTTCTAAGGCCAACTTGAAGGTTCTAAACCCTAGAGATTATTTTTATATGAATTTTAGAGGATTTAGTTGATTCTTATCTTGCCTCGAATCTCGTGAATTGAAGTAGGTTTGTTTTAGGGTTACAGAATGTCATTTAATTTCTTGAAGTTGCTATAACCCTTTTTAGATCAGATCATCTCACTTTCCTTTTTAGTAGGCTTGTTTGACCTGTGTTTGGATCCTTCATTACCCTGTTTGCAAACTGCGTTGGTGAAATTGCAATTTTACCCTTTATGATTATTTTCTTCTTAAACTCAGAATTCTCTGAGTTAAGCCTTTTTTTGGATTATGTAGGAGCTTTTTCTTACATATCTGGGTTAGATTGTGCTAGTTAGGGTTCATGATGAGGTTCGCATCAATTGACCAAAATCGAGTGATCGACCAACCAACTTTGTTAATCAATCAAACCAATCATTTTTAGGAAGTTGATTAAAATCCTATTGATTGACCAACCAAGCTAATTAATCGATCAACTTGTGATCGATCAAAAAACTTAATTGATTAACCAATATACCTTAATTGATTGACCAATATCACTTCCTTTTCAGTCCAACTTTTTTGTATAAATAGAGGGCGTACATAGCTCTTTCAGAATATAACTTTCAATAGAAATACACTCAAAAATCCTAGCTTCTTGTGCTTCTTTCAAGTGTTCTACGCTTGTCTATTCACGTCTTTCAAAAGCACATCGTTTTGAACCTCTACCGAAATCCTACTTCAATCTTTTATTGAGGTTCCATGGATATATTTATTTGTTATTCAACTTTGTTATTTTTTATTAATGGATTCCAAGGTGTTGGAAAGATCCGTGTTGTTCTTCTTCTCTTCAGGATAAAAAGAGAAGTGGTTGTAAAGAGGTTGTGTCACCCTCGTTCAAGTGGTACTATAGTGGATTGGCTAGTCAAGAAAAATCCTAAGCTGAAAGGCTTAGGTAGCAGTTTTCACCTAGTTTGGGTTTCCACTCTAAATCCAGGTGTAAATTATGCTTGACTTTTGTTGTGAATTCATTTCTATCTTTTACTGTTTCAAGAAGTGATACTATTCACCCCTCCCCTCTAGTATTGGTTCAATCCACAGGAAAAACTCTCAAAACCCTCCTCGTCCTCCTCAGCTTTTGATTGCACAGTAAGTTACGCCAATAAATATGCCATCTTATGTTATTTCCTAGCATTACCCATGCATCTTATGTAGCCATACTTGCATTTGTAAATATGTACTTGCATGCATTTATAAAAAAGGGAAGGGAGTGAGAATAAATGGCCATTCAATCCACTTCTATAATTAACATCATCATTCTGTGTTGCATTGCAATTTCACCATTTTCATTTTCTTATTTCACGGCTGCTGTGCACGTCTCCATGCACCCTACCCTAATGCAGCATGGCGAGAGGCGTGCACACCTATAAAAGATCATACACCCTCCCCTGCTGTGGCAGCCGGCTTCCACCCTCAGACACACCCATTGCCACCCCTCAGATAATACACACAACACCACGCACACCCGCCAGCTACTCTCTCTCCCTCTCCCTCTCCATACACAGCACCTCTTCTCACAAGTTGAGAAGGGGTACACTGTGTGCAAGAGAGAGTTCACAGTGGTTTCATACCCCCACTGTGAGCTCCACCACTGCCCAGCTCCGTCGTGAGCAGGTGGGCGTGGTGGATTCTTGTTTGTTTTTTTTATTTGCATATTTTTTCCTTTTTTTTTGTTTGTTGTTTTCTCTCCTCCACCATTAATGCAGGGCTTCAAGCTCTGAAGCTCGCGAGCCCAGCACCTCCGCGTACCCCCAAGTGCCACCGTGTGTGCAAGCAGACCACTCGGGCTCTCTTTCCGCACATGTGCACGCTTCACAGCACCGTCCACGTGCCGCATCGCCTCAGCTGATCGCCTTCTCACCGCGCGCACTGTAGCGCACTATTCACGCCAGTTTGCGCGACACTATAGCCACCGGCAAGTTTCTCACTTAGCTGATGGCTTTGCGCTACGGCCTCCAACTGGTCGCCGCGCCCACACGTCTGCACGCTAGCATGCTCACGCGCGAGGAAGATGCGTTTGTTTAAAGGGGTCATTGTAGTTTGTGTTTGCTGCGTCGGTTTTAAATGAAGAAATGGACATGAGTCCGAGTGTTGATCTTAGGGAGGCGTGAAAACCATATTTTTCTTGTCACTTAATGTCACGGAAATGACAGGTTTTTGCTTGCGAGAAGACGTGGGTGAAAAGCAAGTGAGAAAGAGAGAGAGAGAGGGAATAAGGTTAGAATCTTTCATTCACAATATGCAACTTAAACATAAAAGCGGGCAAGTAACTAGATAGGAAACAACTTCATTTGACATGCAACATTGGTTTTATAATTACAACACTAGATAAATGCTGAAACACAAGTGAAGTAAAGCTTAAGATAAAGAGGGAAAGAGAGAGAGAAGACAGTGAGGCGGCCACGGCAGTGGAGAGGGGCTCCGTTGGCAGCTTGTTGGCTCCGGTGATTACAAAGAGAGCTAATGGTGGCTAGGGGTGGGGTAGAGCACTTGCAAGTGAATTCAATGCCCTTCCATGGGTGGTTGGATGGAGTTTATATAGGCAAAAGGGTTTTCTAATTTAAGTATGCGCTTTAGCGACGTCCGGGACGTCGCTAAACCCATACCACATCCGTCGGTGTAGCCCCCTTTGCCCGCCGATCGTCAACGCGCCTTGTGCTTCCTCTGTGGCAATCTGCGCGCATGCATTGTGAGCTGTCCGATCTAAGATCGAACGGCTGAGATCTCGCGAAGGGCGCGCTCGCGGATCATTGTTGAGGTGCACGCTTTTGCCGCATCATCGCACGCATGAGCGTCCGTGCGCGTCCGTTGCACCGCGCGGCTCGATCTTCGCCGTTCGCTACTGATTAGGCGGCTCAATTTTCCGTAGTGCGCCTTCGCCTTCCAATTGCTGCGCAGCGCGATTCGATCCCGTGCTGGATGCGTGAGCGTGGAGTGGTTGACCGCTGCGCTGTCGCAGCGGATTGTCGCGGAGAGGGGCGGGTGCGCGGGCGGCTCTCAGCCGTTCAATCGAAGATCGACGGCTGAGACTTATCCTCTGGTTGAAGGCGAAAGCGGGCGGTGGTGAGGATGTGACGAGCGGGAGCCATGTGGCTCGCTGTGGGCCGTTGATCATCAGATCAACGGTCAGAACTTCTTGGGTCCATTGCAGGAGCTCCGGATGTCGGATTTGGCCGATTTCTAGTCCGTTGGACTCTGTTATCCGACGTGTGATCTCGCTCTGAATCCATCCGTGTGATCCGATTGCTCATCTGAGGCCTGTTTTGACATGTTCTTGTACACATAGCTGTTAATAATGCATTATAAGCAATCTTGATGTGCAATGCATGAGATACTCCTATTCTTATTTATGATGTGTTATCTGTGCATTTTGCTCTTAAGATAAACCCCAATTGACAGAATTATCACCCCAAAATGCAGTGTTATCTTACCCCCATGCTTACTCCTTGCTAGTCCCTAGCAAGGTTTATTTTAGTCTTTATTTCCAATCAGAATTCAAGAAGTAATTACTTGGACACTTCGTCACTTGTCAATAGGAGGAAATATACTAAGATCCTAATCCACAAAGACTAAGCACTGCTCGGGTGTCTGCCAAAATATGAATCTCCTTAATCCTTGCTTTAATGCACGTATATATATATATTTTCTTTTTCTTATTTTTAGATTTTTGGAGTTAAGAGTGTGTTGGTAAGTTTTTACGGCTACCCAACCCACCCAAATCTCGAATAAAACTCTAAGTGCTAAGCATCTTGGTGTGAAGATCGTGATAGACTCACTCAACAGTAATTTAGACAGACTTCGGGTTTCTATGCCCCTAAGTGACCGGAAGAGAAAGTGTTTTGCTTGAAGGTGTATTTGTTCGATCGGTAGCTCTCTCCCTATGTTTGTTTTACTTGGGGTCAACACAAGGATTTTTCCAGTGTATATCTCCCCGACTTGCTCTACTTCCCCGCTTCTTCCTTAAGTGTTTTGGTTCTTTTTGTGCATTTACTGAGCTGGGCTCTGGACAACCGAACAATGGGCTGTTACCCATGATCACTTGCCAGCCATACTCGTGCGGTGAAGTGTGGTTTATTTTGTTCTTTTTTTTTTTATTTGGTAGGTGGCTTCCCTGATCTTAAATTTACCTAGAGGCAATAAAGAGGAGGTGGTCCCGTGGTTCGGCTCTGGACAACTTGCCAATGGGCTGTTACCCACGATAACTTGCTAGTCATATCACCCTAGAAAGTTCATTAGCTACCAAATTTCTGTCAGAATCTCCGAGGAGTGAGTCTGTGCAAAAATATGTGCAGATGCTTAGACTAAAAGTCCTTCTGAGTTAGAGGGTGAGTTGATGAGTCGTATACTTATCATCTTATTTAGTTAGTGGATTAGAGTAGATTAAGGTTGCAAGAATTTGAAGTTAAATCCACATTTTAACGGACACCAAGGCTGATTAAACTTGAAGGCCTGAAAAGTCTAAGTGTTCAAGTTCTTTCCGTATTATTTCCCACTATTGACAAATTTCTAATGCCTAAGTTTTTCTTCCTAAATTCATTTTTTTCCTTTTTTTTTAATTTTATTTTATTCTATTCAGACTGATTAAATGAGCTCAGAATCATGGAATTTACCACCCCCCCATGCTTAAGTTGAACAATGTCCTCACTGACAAATACATGGATGCAACAGGGGTTCGAAAAGATATTACCTGAGTGAAGTAGAATACCTGATCAGTCTGAATCTTCTGGGTTGCCTCCCAGGAAGCGCTGAGTTTAATGCCTCCAGCTAGGCGGTGCTTCGTGTCATCCCTCAATAAGGGTGAGAATCTCCTTTGGGGGAACCTGGGTTAGGAAGTGTTTCAATCTCTGGCCACTGACTATGAAAGTATGCCCAGTATTTGGATCAGCGATGTCAACCGCCCCATTGCAGTGGGGCTTGACTATCCTAAATGGTCATGTCCACTTGGACCTGAGCTTCCCTGGAAAGAGTTTCAAACGGGCATCAAAAAGCCAAACTTGCTGGTTAGGTTCAAAGGTATTTCTATGGATGAGTCGGTCGTGGACGGCTTTCACTTTCTCCTTATACAGCCGATTGTTCTCAAAGGCGTCTCGACGAATTTCTTCGAGCTCAGAGAGTTGGAACATCCTCTGCGCACCAGCTAACTGGAATCCATGTTACACTACTTGATGGCCCAGTAAGCCTGGTGTTCCAACTTGACAGGAAGGTGGCAGGCTTTGCCAAAGACCAGGCGATAAGGCGACATGCCTATCGAGGTCTTGAAAGCGGTCCTGTATGCCCACAAGGCATCATCCAGTCATGTGGACTAGTATTTCCTGTCAGGTCTCACAGTTTTCTGTAGAATGTTCTTGATTTGTCTATTTGAGACCTCGGTCTGCCCATTTGTTTGCGGATGATACAGGGTAGCGATGCAGTGGTTAACCCTATATTTTCTAAGTAGGGCACGGAATTGGGTGTGAATAAAATGACTACCACTATCACTGATTATGGCCTTTGGTATTCCAAATCGGGAAAAGATGTTCTACTTAACAAAGTCCATGATAGTCTTATGATCGCATCGGCGGGTGGCGACGGCTTCAATCCATTTAGAGACATAGTCTATCGAGACTATGATGTACTCAAAGCCATTGGATGGTGGGAAGGGGCCCATAAAATCAATACCCCAAATGTCGAAGATCTCGACAATCAAAATGGGCTGGAGGGGCATCATATCTTTTCTGGTCATGGTCCCCAACGTTTGGCAGCGAGAGCAAGTCTTGGCAAACTTGTGTGCATCCTTAAATAAGGAAGGCTAGTAAAATCTGGACTGCAGAACCTTCGCAGCCGTTTTCTTTCCTGAGAAGTGGCCACCACAAGCTTGGTCATGACAAAAAGATAGCATACTCTGAACTTCATCCTCAGGGATACATCGCCTGATGATCTAGTTGGCACAGAGGTGAAACAGCATGGGATCATCCCAAAAATAATGCTTGGCCTCAGCCAAGAACTTGTCCCGTTGCTGTCTAGACCAGCTGTGCGGGGTCTGTCCTACAACCAAGTAGTTGACATAGTCAGCATACCAGGGCAGTTTCTTGTCTTGCACAGCCAAAATGTGTTCATCGGGAAAGGTGTCGGATAAAGGCAGGGAGGGTCCAATGTGGTCTGGGTGAAGTCTGGATAAGTGGTCAACCACCACATTCTTTGATCCGGCTTTGTTGCGGATTTCCAGGTCAAATTCCTGCAAGAGCAGGATCCATCTAATGAGCCTGGGCTTCGCGTCCTTTTTAGCCAACAGGTGCTGGATGGCTGAATGGTCAGTATAGATGGTCACGTGGGATCCCAGCAGGTAAGATCGGAACTTCTCAAGTTCGAAAACTACAGCGAGCAACTCTTTTTCTGTGACCGTATAATTTCATTGGGCCTCATCCAACGTCTTGCTCGCGTAGTAGATCACCACAGGTTTCTTGTCTTGTCTCTGTCCCAAGACAGCGTCTATGGCAAAATCTGATGCATCACACATAATCTCAAAGTCCTGGGACCAATCCGTGGGCTGAAGTACATGTGCTATGGAAACTAAGTCCCGGAGGGTGTGGTAAGCCTTGATGCAATCAGAGGTCATGTGGAATAAGGCGTCATTGGCCAGAAGGTCGGTTAAGGGTTTGGAAAGCTTGGAGAAGTCTTTAATGAACCTTCAGTAGAAGCCAACATGTCCCAGGAATGAACGGATCTCCTAGACCAAGCTAGGCGGAGGAAGTTTGGAAATCAAATCAACTTTAGCCCGATCCACCTCAATGCCCCTATGTGATACGATGTGACCGAGGACGATTCTTTCTTGAACCATAAAATGGCACTTTTCCCAACTTAACACCAAATTAACCTCGATACATCATTTCAGGATTTTTTCCAAGTTGCTCAAATAATGCTCGAATGAATTCCCAAATACAGAGAAATCATTCATAAAGACCTCCAAGTATTCACCCACCATTTCTGAAAAAATGGCTAGCATGCAATGTTGAAAGGTAGCAGGTGCATTGCATAACCCGAACGGCATATGACGAAATGCAAACGTGTCGTACGGGCAAGTGAATGTGGTCTTCTCTTGATCTTCAGGAGCAATTGCGACTTGGTTATATCCTGAATATCCATCCAGGAAGCAGAAATACTTTTATCCTGCCAATCTTTCAAGAATCTGGTCAATGAATGGCAAGGGGAAATGATCCTTCTTGGTTGCTTCATTGAGTTTCCTATAATCAATACACACCCGCCATGCGGTAGTGGTGCGGGTGGGGATGGATTTGCCACGTTCATTGGTGACAATGGTGAGCTTAGCTTTCTTCGGAACCACTTGAGTGGGGCTCACCCAGGGGCTATCAGAGATGGGATAGATGATGTCAGCGTCAAGCCACTTGATAATTTCTTTCTTAACAACCTCCCTCATATTTGGGTTTAACCGTCTCTGCATCTGGCGGGAGGGTCGTGCCCCGTCTTCCAGGTAAATCTTATGAGTGCAATAGGTGGGGCTAATTCCTCTTAAGTCTGAAATGATCCATCCAATGGCGGCCCAATGTTCCGAAAGGGTCGCGGTCAACCTGAGTTCCTGATCCTTGGTTAGATGAGAGTTAATAATCACAGGGAAGGTCTGGTCAGGTCCCAGGAAGACATCTTGAGATTCTCATGTAGCGGCTTTAGTTCGGGTACAGGTGGAACAACAGTCGAAGGAAAAGGGAAAGGCGGGAGTTGGTCAACATCAATTTCCTCAAATGATGTTATTTGATGGTAATCATCCCTACAGAGGTCCATGGGCAGAGATGGTGATGGGTCAGAACAGTCGTTACAGGATTGGTGGTCCGAGACAGAACTAAGGGTGAGGCATTCCTCGACCAAAGGTTCCACGGGATCATGTTCCTTGATACAGTCGCAATCAAAAGACTTGGTCGCCCAGAAGATATCCAATTGCATTTTCTTATCTCCGAAGGCGATTTCCATACATCCTATGTCACAATAAATGTTTGCCTTAGCCGTAGCTAAGAAAGGTCTGCCTAAGATTATGGGTGCATTTTGTAGTTTTTCAGGGTCTTCCATGTCGAGTACCAAGAAGTCAACCGAAAAATAGAAGTCCTTAACTAGCACAATCACATCCTCGACAACCCCCTTCGGGGTCTTCACAGATCTATCAGCCAACTAGATGGTGACAGGTGTGGGCATCAACTCTCCGAAACCAAATTGGTGGTACAGGGTTGTTGGAATCAAATTGATGGAAGCACCTAAGTCCAGGAGTGCTCTATCAAATGTCATGTCCCTGATATTGCAGGATATTAGGGGTGCTCCTGGGTCAGTTCGCTTGAGTGGAAGGTTGCTTAATATTACAGAACTTGCTTGCTCGGAGAGCACAACCTTCCTAGGTGCTTAAGGTCTTGGCTTACGTTTGGGTGTACAAGCATCCTTTAGAAACTTGGCGTAAGCCGGGATGTGCTTGACGGCTTCGAGGAGCGGAATATTAATCTAAACCTGCTTAAAGATCTCCAAAAGCTCCTCAGTTTCCACAACACTTTTCTTCTTCTTGATTGTCTCCAAGGCCTCGAGGTATGGCGTCTGAACATGGATAGGATCTATTTCTGGGTCCTTGGGTTTTTCCAGTGCCTCTTCTGAGTTGGGTGTTTCAGAAGGTGAAGTCTCGGGAAGAGTCAGCCATTTGGGATCCTGGGTTTTGGTGTCGCTTCTCAAGGTTACCGCACTTGCAGAGGCATTGGAACCATGGGTTGATCCTTGAGAAGACGAGGACAAAGAAGCACTAAACCGAGGGGGTGTTTGTGGGGCAGGCTGGACTATGTGAGCCTGCCCGAGATTGCCCTGGAACCCTTGCGAATTGAGGCCTCTGTTAATCATATTTTGCGGGTTCGATTGTGGCTAGGAAGGCAGGAATCCTTGTTATTTACAATGCAACAGCTGGCTTAACTGTCTCTTTACTAAAGCCATTTCCTCTTGATGTTTCTGGTTCATTTCAGCCATCATCTTTATCAAGGTGTCCATTTGATTTTGCGGGAGAGGAGCCGCCCTATTTGGATTATATGGGGGTCTAACTAGTGGTCCTTACTGATAGGGGGTAAGTTTGGCTGCTGGTTTGGCCTGGACTGGTTCTGGAATTGAGGTGGTTTCTGATTTATCCAACCAAAGTTGGGGTGATTACGCCAGCCGGTATTGTAAGTGTTGGAGAAGGGGTCAAGTTTGGAATAGCCTTGAATAGCCTGTACATCTTCAAGGATAGCAGATGTCGAGGGGGAGGGAAGAGAGTAATCAAGGGTTGAGGGAGCAAAGATCCCTCCCTGGAATGTGGTCAGGGGTTGTTCCAGGTTCAATTGGCTTAAGGGCTAGACCAAGTCAACATTGTGAGCTCCCTTTGCTAGGGAAAAGGTCTATAATGGGTTTTGGTCTAGTTCAGTAGCTCATCTAATCTTTTTATCCATCAATTCCACTCGATCTAATTTCTTGGCAATAATATCCATGTCAACAATTCCAGAATTTGCTTGTACCTCATAAATCCCACCACGGGGTTGACTGGATCGGCTAAACTGGGTCATGGAGGCATTATTGAGCGAATTTTCGCTCATAGACTCAAAGAGCTCAAACGTGCTCTCCTTATCTTTGTTCAGGAAGTTCCTCTCGCATGAGGCATCGACGAAGTTTCGTAGGTTACTGTCCAGACCATGGTAGAAGATCTGGGCCAATTGCCACCTTGGTACTTCGTGGTGTAGGCATTTCCTCAATAGTTCATTAAATCTTTCCCACGCCTCATGGAACTGTTCCCCACCGTGGAGTGTAAAGGTAGTAATGGCTCTTCTGAGGGCATTGGTCTTTCCTATGGGGAAGAATTTCTTTAAGAATGCATGCCTCAGTTCTTCCCAGGTGGTGATGGGTCTACCTAGGGTTCAAAGCCAGTGAGATGCCTTGTCTCTCAGCGAGAAGGGGAACATCTTAATCAAAACAATGTCAAGGCTAATGTTCCTAGGTTTCACAGTTCGGGCTATCCGGTCAAGATCCTCTAGGTGCTGGAAGGGATCTTCATTTGAGCTTCCATGGAAGTGGCTCTGCATCAGACTCAAGACATTTGGTTTTAGCTTAAAATCATCTCCCCCTTCGGGGATCCTAAGGTGCGGCTCGACTCGAATAGTGGAAGGATTGTAGAAGTCGCGGAGAAGCGTAGGTTAGTCCTGGAATGGTGGTAGATCAAGTGGCGGTTACCCTTGCGGGCCTTGGAAAGGTGGTGGTGGTTGCCCTTGTGGGTTCTACAACTGGAGTATGGCGTGCATGATAGTGTGGATCTGTTGCTGCTGAAGCCGATGGTTTGCGTTAATCTGGGCTTGGATGATGGCCATTTTGTCTGGTGGGGGTTGGTCCTCAACTTCATCTACCTTAAGTTCAGCCATGTCTCTAGCAGAATCAGGTCGCCTGGATTCCCGTCCCAAAACAAACAACTCAAGATGCAGTGATCGTCTCCCGTGCATACACTAGAGAAGAACAGGAGGGGATGCGGAGAGCGACAGATGCGGGAAGTGTGTGTACAACCAAGGAAACAAGCCTAGTCCTTATAGTGTATTCCTTAGGAGACCTAGAAATCTCCAAAAGGGTGATCAAGTCCATAAGAACTGGACTCCTCGTCCCAAAGCTAATCTAGCCAGGTTGATTACGAGGGGATTGTAGGGAAGGTTCTTCCTTTGGCTTGTGCCGCCGGTTCCATAGACCCCACAACAACAGTCGTTTGACACTTCCCCGCAGCCTAGTCACCAGATTCTACCAAGGGAATGAAAGCCAAGTGCCCATCAAACAAAATCACGCCTCTCGAGACTTAACCCAGTCCTGCCTAGGGCATGTCTACTCTATTTTAAAAGGGCTAGGATAGTGCTTGTGCTAGGGTTATGTGATGAGGCATAGATTGGGGTAGTGCCTCTTAGTTTTCCAATTCCAGTGTGTGTGCTCCTATCAAAACATGATTTTCAAGCAAGGATTTTCTTTTAAGATGTGGTGTCTTTTAATGTTTCATCCTTACTTTTGTGTCTTTTAGGATTGACGTGTCTTAATGCTTTTAGACAAGTTTCAGGTGGGCACGTCAAGTTTTGCACACAATTGGTGAAAGTAGATTTCCTTTGATGTGAAGAGGCTCTAAAGCCCTAATGTACTCATCCTAGTGATCATACAGCTTCTACTGGATGAGTCGATTTTAGGGGTGAGTGGTGCGGCCCAAGTCAAGTCATGGTGGCTTCGCAAACACCACTCAAAAAGAAAGATAAACACTCCAAAAAGATTAGGTCTTAAGAATGTTAGAGTGTATATGTATATATATTTTTTTGTTGGGTCATGAGTGAAGGATGTGGATCAAGCAATCATACACCACACCAAAATTTTTTTCGATTTTACAATTTTTTAAAGATTTTTTTAGGCAAGCAAACAACCACAGGTGAAGAGTTACTCACAATCGGTCCTTTCTGCGCTTATTCCATCTCTACCGTCACAAGCTGTGCTGCTTCGCCGTCCAAGCGCCAAGTTCCTACAACCATCAAGTAGAGGTAGAAAATGCGTTAGATGATGTGAGCATGGATGTAAAATGGAAGTAACAAAATAAATCCGTAGCCTCCCTGGTAACGGCACCAAAAACTGACGCAAGGAAGGTGCGTTTGTTTAAAGGGGTCGTTGTAGTTCGTGTTTGCTGCGTCGTTTTTAAATGAAGAAATGGATGTGAGTCCGAGTGTCGATCTTAGGGAAGCGTGAAAACCAGATTTTTCTTGTCACTTAATGTCACGGAAATGACGGGTTTTTGCTTGCAAGAAGACATGGGTGAAAAGCGAGTGAGAGAGAGAGAGAGAGAGAATAGGGTTAGTGGTAGCGATGCCAGGTGTAAGCCGCCTTGTTCTGTCTTGTTGTGTCTTTATGTTTATTAAGACAAAACAACTACCAGATTACTACCAAAAATTTTTTACTCGGAACAAGGTTTTCCCGAGGTCGAACTCAGGGAGCAACTATATTTCTAGAAGACTAAATAAGATCTCTATTATGTTACAAAAATAAAAGAGAGAGAGAGAGAGAGAGATCTTGGCTTCTTCTTCTTCTCTTTCTCTTTTCTTCTTCTTCTTCCTTGGTTGTTTCTCTTCTTCTCTTCTTCTTTCTTTCTTTGTTCTTTCTTCTTTCTTCTTCCTTGCTTTCTTCTTCTTCTGCCTTCTTCTGTTCTTCTTTTCTTTCTTTCTTTCTGGCGGCAATGTCTTCCTTCTTTTTTTCTTCTTTTCTTCTCTACCTTCTGCAGCTGTGGTGATTCCGACGTCTGATGCTGTGTTCAGACGACTTATCTGTGGCTTTGCTACAGTGCCTTCCTTCTTCTTTTCTTCTTCTTCTGTTTCTTCCTTCCTTCTTCTTTTCCTTCCTGTCTTCTTCTTCTTCAGCTGCCCTGAGCGGCTAAGGCTTCGGCCACTTCTCTTCTTCTTCCTTTCTTCCTGCACGCTCACACAAGGGTCAGAGAAAAACCTACCCCTACCCTTCCCCGCATCTCTCTCTTTCTTAGGACTTCTCTCCCAGAGCCGGGTAATCGGGTGCGGATATCGCGCCCGAGACCAAGCCCACCGGCATGAGATGGTGGGCGAGGAGTGCGCGGTTTGGGTAATCGGATCCTGCCCAGACCCGCGGGGTGTGAGCGCGGGCGAGAGCGAGCGAGCGCGTGGCGCGCTGTGTGCGGGAGAGGGACCTGAACCCTGTGTTCGAAGGCGATAAGCCGTAGGCACTTTTTCAATTTAAGTGCGGACACTTGGCCACGCACTTTCGAGGTGGGACTAAAGTCCCACCTCCCAAATTGGCGTCCGCAGGCGAGCAATCAGCCGCCAATTGAGGCAGCTCGTGAGGCCTTCGCCCAGCTGCGGTCCTGGGTGTCTTCGAGACTCCTGCCCGCACGACCTGGGACGCGCACATGGGCTGGAGGGTGCCTGCAGCTGCAGGTGAAGCTGCTGCAGCTCGTCGACAATGGTGGCGAGGGGCGCGAACCTGAAATCACAGCTACGGCCTCTCGGCCCAGTCAGAATACATAGGAAGCTTCGCCGGAGTGAGGCGAAGCTTGTGCGATGGTCGGCGGGGTGCGGGAGTGCATGGAGAGGCTGACCTAGGTCAGACTATTGCCAGAAAGGTGGGTTTGTTCGGGGGGTGGTCGGGTGGCGCTTGGCAGTGAATGGAGAGGGGGGATCGGTGGAGTGGAGTGTGAGGGAGCTTCTGGGATGGTCGGCGAGGTGTGAGAGTGTCTGTGGTCGTGAGATGGTCTCGCCAGAGGGGGTGATCGAAGGTGGAGAAGGTGGTCTGGACAGTGGCGGTTGGGTGGTCGAAAGGGAAGTTTAAAAGGGGGAAAATACAAGGGAAGGAGAGAGGAAGCTATCTACCTAATTACTCGACGAAGGGGGAGGGCAGAGCAGCCGGCTAGTATCTGCTAGAGCTGGAGACGAAGATGCCCTGGAGGAGGGTTTCGGCGACGAGGAAGCAGGCGGAGGGCGCCAGCGGGTACAGCCTAACGCGGACGACAGGGCAGAGTAAACCCTGCTGCAGGTAGGGCAGCAGAGCGACGAGGAGGAAGAGGAGTTCGCCGGAAGCTTCGGGCTCTCTGACCGGAGGAGATAGGGATGAAGAGGGGGGTAGTTCTCTATCAAAGGAAGCTTGAAGGAGCCGGCAGGGTCTGCCGGTCCTTATAAAGGGCTTGGCGTGCAGAGAGGGGCGAGGTGCAAAGGGGTCTGCCTCACCGGAGTATGGCCGGAAGGGACACCCATACCTTTCGTGCGTTAGCACGGAAGGTATGGTGGTTGGCAGAGGGCATGCGCGGGTCCCTGCGACAAAGGACGTCGCAGGGAACCCCGCTTCTGTTCTAGAGGACGGTAACCCTACTCTGCGCAGCGCCATGCTCCGCGCAAGGTCGCCGGAGTATGGCGCTATGCAGAAGTTGCAAGGAGGACCGTTCTGCAAAGAATGATGAAAAGTTAGAGACCTAAACGCAAATGTTTCAAAAGATAAGGGTCAAAAAGTAAATAAAGAGGACCAAATTGTAAAGTCGGTCAAGGAGGTCTCTTCTTAGGCTCAAGTTTTCATACAAGACTAATTTGAACCTAAGGATTTTAATGATGAATTTTAATTCTAGGTTGGACCATGTTTGATCAGCCAATTTACGTAAAAATCTAAATTAAGTTATTAATTGTGCATGATTCTATATTTAGGTCAAAATAGGTTTCTAAGGCCAAATTGAAGGTTCTAAACCCTAGAGAATATTTTTATATGAATTTTAAAGCGTTTAGTTGATTTTTATCCTACCTCGAACCTCGTGAATTGAAGTGGGTTTGCTTTAGGGTTACAGAATGTCATTTAATTCCTAGAAGTTGCTATAACCCTTTTCAGATCAGATCAACCTACTTCTCTCATTATTAAGCTTGTTTGACTTATGTTTGGACCCTTAATTACCCTGTTTGCAAACTGCATTGGTGAAATTGCAGTTTTACCCCTTATGATTTATTTTATTATTAAACTCAGAATTCTCTGAGTTAGGCCTTTCTTTGGATCATGTAGGAGCTTTTTCTCACATATCTGGGTTAGATTGTGCTAGTTAGGGTTCATGATGAGGTTCTCATCAGTTAGAATCTTTCATTCACAATATGCAACTTCAACATAAAAGCAGGTAAATAACTAGATAGGAAACAACTTTATTTGACATGCAACTTTGGTTTTATAATTACAACACTAGATAAATGCTTAAACACAAGTAAAGTAAAGCTTAAGATAAAAAGGGAAAGAGAGAGAGAAGACGGCGAGGCGGCCACGGCGGTGGAGAGGGGCTCCGTCGGCAGCTCGTCGGCTCCGGTGATTACAAAGAGAGATAATGGTGGCTAGGGGTGGGGTAGAGCACTTGCAAGTGAATTCAATGCCTTCCATGGGTGGTTGGATGGAGTTTATATAGGAGAAAGGGTTTTCTAATTTAAGTATGGGCTTTAGCGACGTCTGGGACATCGCTAAACCCATACCACATCCATCGGTGTAGCCCCCTTTGCCCGCCGGTCGTCACCGCACCTTGTGCTTCCTCTGTGGCAATCTATGCCCACGCGTTGTGAGCCATCCGATCGAAGATCGGATGGCTGAGATCTCGCGAAGGGGGCACTAGCAAATCGCTGCTGAGGCGCACGCTTTTGCCGCGTCATCGTGCGCATGAGCGTCCGCGCGCATCCATTGCGTCGCGTGGCTCGATCTTCGCCGTTCGCTGCTGATCGGGTGACTCTATTTTCCACAGCGGACCTTTGCCTTCCAATTGCTACGCAACGCGGTTCGATCCCGCGCCGAATGCGCGAGCGTGGAGTGGTCTACCGCTGCGCTGTCGCAGCGGATTGTCGCGAAGAGGGCGGGTGCGCGGGCGGCTCTCAGTCGTTCGATTGAAGATCGACGGCTGAGAGTTATCCTCCGGTTGAAGGCGAAAGTGGGCGGTGGTGAGGATGCGACGAGCGGGCACCACGTGACGTGCTGTGGGCCGTTGATCATCAGATCAGCGGTCAGAACTTCTTGGGCCCATTGCAGGAGTTCCAGATGTTGGATTTGACCGATTTCGAGTCCGTTGGACTCCGTTCGTCGCTCTGAATCCATCCGTCTGGTCCGATTGCTCATCTGAGACCTGTTTTGATATGTTCTTGTACACATGACCGTTAATAATGCATATAAGCAATCTTGATGTGCAATGCATGCGATGCTCCTATTCTTATTTATGATATGTTATCTGTGCATTTTGCTCTTCAGATAAACCCCAATTGACAGAATTATCACCCCAAGATGCAGTGTTATCAGTCCCTCAGCGCTGCGCAGCCCTTGTGCGGTGCTTCTCACCCTCTCTGCATGCCCGTGCGTTCACCATCACCTCTGCGCTTGTGCGCCTGCGCGCCCAAACGGCTTAATCGCTTCCACCTCTCACACACACAGCAGGCGCTCACCCTCACTCTCACTCTCTCACACTCACACACAGACACTCACGCACTCACACACATACATACATACATATATATATATATATATATATATATATATATATATATATATATATATATATATATATTCACACACTCTCATCCTCACATATACACACACACACACACACACATATATATATATATGGTTATAGATACATATATATACTCATATATCCACATACCCACATTCTCCCATACACACATTCACCTCATATCTACTACCCACATGCCCGTGCACTCACCCCTTCACCGCGCATCGTATCGCGAGAACATTCGCACCGATTGTTGATATTTTCCGATACTCGCACAAAGTAAGCACTTCCACCCACACTCACACACATCCACGCAGCACTTAGTCTTGTTGGTTGCGTCTTGCTAGACATGGACCAACTTGACACCGTGCTACATTCCATCTCCATTTCCACCTCCACCCCTATCTATATAATATATAACTATATATATCTATTCTATATCTACTACATATATATATATATATTAAGCTAAGTATTTCTTTTCATTTCCTTCCTTGCAATTTAGTCTGCTTTCATTTGTCTTTTATTTCTTACTATTAAAAAGACAAAAAAAAAGTATAAAAGAGAAAAGATAATTCCTATCTTGCAGGTACTCGATCTTGTGAGTAACAAGATCGATTTTGGAACCCTAAGTTGGCTTCAAGCCAATGATCATTTGGCTCAAGGCCAAGGACTTCATTTTTTTAGGGTGTGCCTTAAGAACAACATTATCACAAAAAAATCTTAAAAGTAGAAGAACCAAAAATATAATAAACGCAAGGAAGAGATACGTTTTAGGAAAGGAGTAGAAAGTCCTTGATCTCCTAATACCTGCTTCCCTGAGATCAACCCTGGGCCTAAAAGTGACCAAGATAAAATCAAGTAGGCTAGGTTAAAAATTTTGTGAAACTGGTGTAGACTCGATTTAGGTTAACTCACTATACAAATTTCAACAATAATATCACCATATTAATAAGACCTATTCGAGTATGCATCAGCTTTCTTCTTTCTCAGATCAGGTCAAACCCAGGTATCAGGGTAAACGAATCCACCGCCTAGACCCGTGAGGCGTGAGCACGGGCGAGGACGTGTGGACAAGCACTTGTGTAGTGCGTGCAATGGGGCGTGCATGTGGGGACCTCACCCCCGATGCGTGCTGAGGCAACGGGGCTACAACAGCTTTGCATATACATCTTCGCGAGTTCTTTCTTCCCCGATGTGGGACTAAAGTGAGCAGCTTCTTCCTTCGAGCAGCAACAGCTGAAGGTCTCTCTGATTGAGGTTGAAGGGGGTGCCTGCTGCTGCAATTGAAGACTTAGAGGGGAGCCTAGAAGTGTTTCGTAGCACCTAGGGGTAGCAGCGGGGATGAACTCGGTTGGGAGAGGGCGGACGGAGCCAGAGAAGGAGGTGGTGGCGACGACGCTCCGGCGTAGACCTGAAAAGATGAATACAGCATCTTGGCCCAGTCAGAAATGCTCAGGAGGATCACCTGAGTGTGGCGAACGTGTTGGTGGTGGTTGCATCCGGTGAGGAGGTTTTGGTGGCCAATAGCCCCAGTGATGTTAGGGCTTTTTGTCACAGGGTTGAGGCAGTGCTTCAGGAAGTTGTGGCGAGGCGATTGGTGTGGTGGAGCGGGCGTGCGAGCTCACCGTAGGTACACCAACACTGAGGAAGGCAGGGTTGGTATGGGTGATGTAGTGTGTGAACCTAAGTTCTAAGGGTGTAGGAAGAGTCAGGGAAAGGTGAGGAGTTGAGAACAAGTGACTACAGATAATGAGAGAGAGGGGATGGCGTTGGCTATGATTGGCCAACAATGGAGGCGAAGAGAGCTCCGAAGAAGGGAACGACAACGTCTGAAGGAGGAGGAAGCCTCTCGCAGGTATGGCGAGGAGCGGACGATGGAGAGGAAAGGATTTACGTTGCCTATGGTATGTGACAGAGGGAGAGGAAGTCGGAGAAGAAAGGTCGCTGGAGTAGGCTGGAGGAAAAGGAAGAAGAGAAAATTGTGACCTCCAAACTTGCTAAGGAGCACAACCTTGCAAAGGGGGTCATTTTAAAGGACTAAGGCAGAGCTCCAAGCTTGGGAAGAAGCTTGAGAAGCTCGAGATTTCAAGGGAGAAGATCCCCAAATTTTCTTGCGTTCTCCTAATTTGAGGGGCTCGATTTAGGATTTGAAGGGCTGCACAATCGATTAAGAAGGTCCTCAGGAACATTCCCTCCAAATTTGGAGGGATTCAGTTGAGTAATCAAAGAGGAATCTCTGATTGAAGGTCGGATGTTTTGGGTTCACATCGACAATGGTGTCGGGGACCTTTTTGAAGAGAATGATGAGAAGTTGGGGGCCTTTTTGCAAAGATTTTCGAAAGCTAGGGGTTTAAGTGAAAGAAATAGAGATTTGAAGAATTGATATGCAAACTAGGTCAAGCTGAACTTTGATTGAGCCTAAATTTTGTTACAAACCTAATTTGGACCCAAGGAATCTAATGGTGAAGTCGAATTTCAGTTTTGACCAAGTTGGCTGGGAAATTTGCAATGAAACCCAAATTAGGGTAAAATTTCCACTGAGACTATGTTATAGGTCAAAATAGGTTCAGATGGTCAAACCAAGGGTACCAAGCCTCTTAGAATATTTTTATATGAATTTTAAGAGGTTTAAATGAATTTTATCCTAACCAAAACCTCTTTAATTCAAGCGGGTCTGAAATTAAGATTTTATGTGCTGTTGTGGTTCTCAGAATGCGTGAAACCACGTTTCTGTCTGTATGGACCCACTCATTCGACTTTAATGCTCATTTGACCTTTAATTAACCCCTATCAAATGATGTGGTTAATATGTATTTATGTTATATTGTTAAAATTGCAAAATTAACCATGATTTCCTGTTTTCCTCTCAGAATGGATTTGCATGGAATTACGGCTTTTAGATGATTATGTAGGAGCATTTGTTTCTCTGACTAATTAAATCTAGTTATGACTTATGATGGTGTTATCATCAGGTCCAACAAATAGACCTCACACCTCATTCATCACCGATAGGCGTTTATTTCAGTATAGTCATGCTCTTTGTCTTGAAAAACACTAAAGCAACTTACAAGCACCTTGTAAATATGGTTTTCTCAAAAATAATAGGAAAATCATTTGAGGTATACATAGATGATATGTGTTGAACGTGATTGGTTGTTTAAATCCTCAACACAGTTAATTAAGTTATTTATGCTTAATTAATTGCATGAGAAAGTAACTTATGCTAACTCGAATTAATGTCATGAGTGTAGTCTAGAGTCAAGTTAACCTAACATTTTAGATTTTAAGTTCTTTTTAACTTGTTGAGTCCAAGTTGTTCATTGAAAGGCATAACTTAATCTTAATTCACCATTAATTGTTAAGGAATAATTAAGAACTAATTAAATTGGAATACTTTAAGCCTAAGAACATTGCACAAGAATTAGTCAAATTAGCATATGCAACATTCCATTATAAAAAAACACATTTACACATGATTTAGCATTAAAACTAAGTAGTGTGTTTATTATTTCAAATGTAGCTATTTACAAAAGATAAAGGCAAGAAATTGCTAAACAAATGAATACAATGCCTTTATTTCATCACTTAAAGCTCAAAATAACAAGAGGAAACAAGATATATCAATAAATTACAAATCAGACATCTTAAAAATGAAGATTGAAAGTTTGATAGAAGGCACAGACGTCTGATTCTTCCTCTTTTTATTTCTTTCCTTCATTCTTTCTTCAGCCCTTTTCTTCTTTTCTTTTCTTCTTTTGTTGTGCTCTCTCTCTCTCTAACCCTTTAACTTCTCTTCTCTTGTTTTATCCTTTATCTCTTCCTTTTATCTTTTCCTCAAGTTCATTCCTTTCCTTAACCGTAACTTCTTTACTGTGCTTAATGAGTTCCACAAGTTCCACACTTAGCCATTCTTACCAACATTTGCAAAAATTTGGTTTACTTGTTGTGGCTCAGACCGGTCGGGGATACATAGCACCCCCTAGAGGGTGGGATCAGACCCTACTGAGTCCAAGCCTAGCTTTTTTTAGGTGTTTTATTTTCCAATTCAAGCTCATGCACAGTCTCCGGCCTCCCAGGCCCACATACCCACTCACGGGCCCATATGCTCACGCCCACACACACATGCACAGGCACGTGCATCATACGCACCCACTCCCAAGAGAGTTTCATTTCACGCCCTACGAGCGCTCCAGAGTTACCGATGTGGGACTATCTTTCCCAGGTTTTGGCCAATCTTTGGCCAGCGATTTCGGGCAACTCACTGGATGATTTCGATCGAGCGAAGGATCGATCGAAAGCCCTTTGAATGCTCTACATGATTGGAACACCAATTTGGTGTTTAAATCAGATCTGGCCCTTCGATTTGAAGGGCGAAGCTGGGAGGTTTGCATGGCCAAAATGGCCTGTAGCAAATGAGATTTCAGATCAAATGCCTGAGGAGAGGTTTAAACCTCCAGCTGCGGTTCAGGACTCTATTCAGGAGGGAATTCCGCATCTAAAGGAGAAGAGAGTGAACTCTAAACAACTCCAAAAAGCAACAGAAGCTTGAAAGCTTTATTCTGAAAATTCAAAGCTAGGATTTGAGCTCAAATATGCTTAGCAGAGAGATATTAGTCTCTAACAGATATCTGAATAACCTCATATGGTTGTTGCGATCTAGCCTAGATGGAATAGGAGTTTAAATCTCATCAAAATGACACTGAAATCGTATTGGGTTCGTTTTGGACACAAACTGTGCAGAAGCATGAAACACCTCAAAACCTCAATAAAAATCTTCTAATCCATCCCAAACACATTCTAAATCATCATAGATCCCTATTGAAACATTTAATTCCCATGATTATTCCAATATCACTCAAGTCTAACATAGTGTTGACCAAATCCAACTGAGGGTTGACTTTCTGAATTAAGCTTTCTCAAATTGAATTAAAGTTTTAGATCAATATATTCATCCACAGGAACTGATTCAAGACTTCAAAATTGGATTTTAATCAAGTCTGGTAAGGTTTCAGACCTCATCGCCTGTGGTCAACATGGAGTTTGATCGGTGGAACAACCTAAGAGTTCTCAAAGTAATTAGAGATCAAGGATGGCTTCTATAGGTTCTGCATAAGCTTCTGAACCTATTTTCGAAGTCTTAATCCTAACAGAACAGCTTCTCCAACTTTGCTGGAGTTGGAGAAGACAGAGGTCGTTACTGAGCTCCAGGCATTAAATCAACAAAATAAACACTAAATCAGAATCCATAAACCTCAGTTGTGCATTCTGGAGCTCCTTGAGACCTATCAAGGGCTGAAACTAAAAAATGACTCGTCGGAGCTCACCGGAGCTCCGGTGCGTCCAAGAAATGTCTACCAAAGTTTAAAACTCTGTGAAACAGACCATTAGAAATCTCAAGAGCTTCCTAGGGTCACAAGGAAACTCAGGAGCTCACCAATTAACTCAAATGAAGATTAAATCAGGAGATTAGCCTTGAATTCAAAAAGTGCAAGCTCTGAGTTCAGTGGAACACAGAGAGTATCCCCTCACTCAATTGAGTGAGGGAAAGAGTTCTGTATGGTGAGGCGATATTAATGGATCATTTAATTAAGTGGTTAACTCATCTCTGAGCCGTCATTGACAGCGAGCTCAGAATTGGGGGAAATTAGGTGTTTCTAATAGGAGGCTCTATAAGAGCAATTAATGGAATTGCTAAGGTCCTTAGGTGTTAGAGAGGTGATGATGGACCTTAATTGGGTGTGAAATAGCTTCTGGACACTTCACCATGGACAATGAAGTGTCCAGGTGCGTGTGAAGTGGTTTAGGTGATTAGGTGTATAATTAAGGTAGATCTGTGGTTGGGAAGGGCCTTAGGGTGGCGTTCTAGCGATGGAAGACCCTAATGGAGGTGTATAAGGCTCGGGGACTTCTGCCATAGACAGCGGAGGTCACTAGTGACAGTGAGGTGTATTAGGCGATTTAGGTGGTAACAGTGAGGGGAAGGTGGAAATGAATTGTGTAAAGATTAAGAAAGTGGAATTGCACTTGGATCAGTGAAAGAGGGCCTGGCGAGGCCGGACGTGGCCTTGCCAGAGCTGAGTAAGGAAGTACTGGAAGTATAACTAAACTAATCTAACTAAGCTAATTACACTAATCTAATATATACTAAGTAATCTACGGTTACCTCGACGAAGAGAGGGGGAAGAATCTCCATCAAAAGGTGCGTAACGGAGGACGAAATCAAAGGGTTGGAGATAGAGCTCTGGCGAGAAGTTGAAAGCGTTGAGATAATGAAGATGATGCTCCAAGGCCCTGTCACAGCCTTTCGAAGAGGAAGAGGAGGTGAGAGAGACGAGTCCCTCGTGCGAAGGAGCTCCAATAGGGGGATGAGAGGTCGCTGGAGGTAGATGGAAGAATAGCTTATTGTCGGCCACAATTGGGGAAGAAGGATAGGGGACCGACCGCTCAAATCGTAGGGTTCGAGGGGTATTTATAGGGTCCGGCAATGGCTAAGGGGCTTGAATCTGGACGGGTTTGCGACTAGGTACAGCTTAACTTCCGGCGTCGTCTCTGACATCGGTGAGGTTAATGCCTATACCTAATTAGGATTTATGAACAATCCAGACCGGTGGATTGATTTGAGGTGGTGAGCGCAAGCTTTAGAAGCTTCGCGAGGGTGGAATGGCGTCAGATGAGCGATCATCGGAAGGTGACATCACCGCCAAACGTCAGCCGTTCAAGCGGTTGAAGAAGAAATGAAGAAGGTGTTTGCAAGGATCTATGTGCAAGGAAAATTAAGGACCTAGGTGAAAATAAAAGGTCTCGAATGTAATAAAATAGAGGGACCAAAATGCAAACAGAAACTTTTAAGGTTAATTTAAATTATTTTCTTTTCTAACTTTTTATATATAATTATAAATTAGCTAATTATTATATTAAAGCCATGTATTCACATTTTTTACCCATTTATTTATATTTATTTACTTATTAACTTACTTAAGTTATTTAAGACTTAGGTCTTAAGTTATACTTAAGTTAAAGAAGATATTAATTAGATAACTAATTAATGGTATTTCGAGTTTATTTATTAATTAAGTTATTAATAATATTAATTGACTCATAATTGAGCATTTTTAACTTATTTTAAGGTCCTTTAATGATTTGTCCCTTATTACATAATTAACCCTTATATATGCATATTCCTAGCTAATTAACTAGGGAAACTAGTTAATTAGGGGTAATTAGAAGTCACGATGAGCCTCTCATCTTCTACACTAAAAGTTTGAGTTTGAAACCATATTATTGTAGTCGCATAAAAATCCGTCAAACAGATAATTTTTACCAAAACTCAAAATGAGTCCTGGGTCGAAGACAGGGAGCAGAACGTTTGATCAAAAATCGCATAGGAATTATTGTCACGAAAGTAGATTAGCTGGCTGAAATTAATCTACTAGCTATTCTACTTAAAGAATAATCAATAGAAGAGAGAGAAAGAATAATAAAAATAAAAAGAAAATAGGGAAAGAATAAACAAATATTTCATAATGATAGCAACATGTTCATTACATCTAATTGCTACAACTAGAAAGTAGGAAATCTACACTAGAAAGTGGTAAAAAGAGAGGGGGTGAGAAGTTATCCTCTTCGACGACTGCTTGAAGTTCGAACCACGTTGATGAAGTGCCTGAACGAGGGTGGTGAGATGCTGGACGGGGGAGGACAAAGTTGGAGGACGGAGGACGGAACAGGGTGATGTCGTAGTGACATCTACTTCCCGAACAGCAGTGAGAGAACAACCGTGAGTGCTCCATGAATGGGGGTGAGAAGATGGAAAATTTATTTTTATAACTCTAATGGAGCATCCCAGGTTTGGGATGAGCTCGTAGAGCTTTGGAGGAGGTGAGAGAAGAAAGGAAGAGGTGAAGAAATGTGTAGGAGGGGTAGGCTATTTATAGGTGTAGTCATGGGGGCAAAAAGGTTCTTTTACAAGCTTAATCATGAATACAGGGTCTTTAGTGACAGATATGCACATCGCTAAAGCCCTCATGTCGTTGAAGCCGTGCCTTGATCTTCATTGTTCGCCTCTGATCCGAGCATCCGTGTTGCACCACGTCGCCCACTCTCAGCCTCAACTGTTTCGCGTCTTCACCCACGTTCACACACTCTCAGCCATCCGATCAAGAGATCGGACAGCTTAAAAGTCGCGCACGCCTCTTCGTCTTTAGATGCTCCCCGCTCACGCGTGAGATTGGGCGTCAAATAGCGCGTCATCTCCCGCGTGTGTATCCAGTTCTCCCTGCAGCGCCACGTCGTCGCCCCATCAACTGCACATTGCACATCTGACGACCCAATTTCATCCGCGCCTCCTCTCATGGATTAAATCTGCTCGCTACGATACGATATCATGCCACGCGATTCGCGAGAAGCGCTTCACCGTTATGCTATGCAGCCACTTGAGGCGAGTTTTTATTTTTAAGCATGTTTTCTCTCAACCATTGGATCTTGATCCAACGATCGAGATCAAATTTGCATTTGTCTTCAGAGAGGAGTAAGGCATTGAAGAGAGATGACGTGGCGCTTTCTCAGCCATTGGATGGGTATTCAACGGCTGGGATTCATCGAGCAGGCGGAGAGGAGGTGCTATGGCTGGTGTTTGGCGACTGTGATGGTGCCATGTGTGCTGCGGCTAGTGTTAAGTGGTTGTGATGGCGCTACGTTGTACCATCATAGCCGTTCATCTTCTTTGACTTGTAGGTGGTGCCACAGATGTTGAATTGGATCAATTTTCGTGTCGTTGGGCTGCGACCATCAATCCAAACCCATCTATGCGATTGGATTTGTCATCTAAGGTACGGATTTACACCACCTTGGTCCTTAAACTCTGATCTTTCTCGAATTGCATCTGATGCTATGGAGGTCCGATCGGGGCGATCTCGGAGTTGTTGAACTCTGATCGTCGCCTTGATCAGATCTGTACGATTGGATCTTCAATCCAAGGCCCCAAAATTATATTGTCATGTCCCCTGACCACAAAAAGGGAAAATTTAACCTATAATTTATACAATCTAACTTAAATGCATGATGATCAATGTTATGCAATATTTATAATACATGATGCTTCTATAGACCTAGAAACATGCAAAAATAGGCATTTTAGGTCAATTAAATGTTTGCACATCAATATACTTGTAAAGGAATCCAATTTCCCTCAAAACTTAGAATATTTAGCAGAGGTGTTCCAGATTCTAAGGAACACCCGCCTCCTCCTGAACCCCAACAAATGTACCTTTGGGGCCTCAGCTGACAAGTTTTTAGGGTTCTTGGTCTCCAACCAAGGGATCGAAGCCAACCCGAATAAGATCCAGGCAATCATAGACCTACAACTGCCAGGCACCTTGAAAGGGATGCAATTGTTATTTGGCAAGATCGCCTCGTTAGGTCGATTCTTGTCTCGATCTTGAGACAAATGCCTACCCTTCTTCGAGTGCATAAAAAGGAGCAAAGGCTATATTGCCACCCACTGGATCCCTCACTGCCAGAAGGCCTTAGAGGAAGTCAAAGCTGCACTCCGAAGTCCCCCTGTTTTAACAGCTGCCCAACCTAGGGAGATCCTTTCACTATACCTAGCAGCGTATGTGTCTGCCATCAGCGCCATTCTAATCAGTAAGCGGGGAGAACACAGCGACTCGTATACTTCATTAATAAAACCTATCAAGGCACAGAAGCTAGGCATATGATCGAGAAACTAGGGTTAGCTCTGGTCACTACAGCCATGAAGCTACACCCAGACTTCTAAGCCCACACTATAATGGTCTTGTCAGAATACCCCATAAGGCGAATGCTACATAAACCCATGATGGTCTGCACGACATATCAAATGGGCTATGGAGTTGGCCAAATTCGATGTCAAGTACCGACCGAGAGCCATCAAAGGGCAAGTCCTGGCAGATTTTGTGGCGGAATTCACGGACTCCGATGCCTTCCGCACACTCCCCTGGTAACTGTATGTTGATGGTTCATCTATGACAGCTGAGTCTACAATCGGAATAGCTTTGACCACCCCAGATGGACTACGAGACCATGATAGCAGGCATCCGGGTAGCCAAATCCATAGGAGTAGCCTCACTAGAGATTTACACGGACTCCCAGCTGGTTGCCAACCAAATAAATGGTGAATACCAAGTTCAAGATCCAAACATGATCTTGTATGCTAACAAGGTCAGAGAGGAGCTGGTGTACTTTAAGACCATCTCGATCAAGCGGGTGCCTAGAGCAGACAATCCCCTGGCAGACGTGTTGACCAGACTCGCTGCTACCATCCCTCTGGGACAAGAGGAAGATATCTACCTCCAAACCCTAAAAGAGCCAATTGTACTTGCTCCCAAGACATTCGCAATAGAACAATCCATCTCTTGGATCACTCCTATCATTACCTATCTGAACTCTGGTGAGCTACCTCCGAGGGAACCGCGGCCTAAGGCTTTCTTCCTGAAATCCTCAAGGTACAACTTGATAGAGGGGAAACTATACAAGCGGGGATATTTCACCCCCATGTTACACTGCCTAACAAAAAAGGAAGTAACCCAGGCCCTTCGAGAAGCCCATGGAGACGTGTGTGGAAGTCACAAAGGGTAGAAGGCACTTCTGGCCTGACTATTCCAGGCGGGCTACTTCTGACCCCAAATGAAGCGATATTGCAAGGACTTCATGCGCAAGTGTGACAAGTGCCAAAGGTTCGCTACCCTGCACCACTTGCCGCTTGGAAATTTTGTGCCCATGTTGTCACTCATCCCCTCTGCAAAATGAGGCATGGACTTCGTTGGCCCTTTCCCGCCAACCTCAGCTCAAAAGCGGTTCATACTGGTGGCTATCAATTACTTCTCCAAATGGGTTGAAGCTCAGGCGATGACCAGCCTGATAGCTAACAAAGTTATCTCCTTCATCTGCAAAAGCATTATAGCTCGTATGGGATACCCTACTACATTATCACAGATAATGGCACCCAGTTCGCTTGCAAAAAATTTGAGGAATTTTGCACCAGCTGGGATATCCGCCCATGCTTTACGTCTATGGGACAACCCTAGGCAAACAGACAAGTGGAAGTGACCAACCGCACCATCATCTCAGAGTTAAAACGTTGCCTAGATTCAGCCAAAAGGAGATGGGTGGATGAGTTGCCGGGCGTGCTTTGGGGCTACAAGACTTGCCATAGAACTTCCACAGGCCACACACCATTCAACCTAGTATATGTCATGGAAGCACAACTACCTATCGAAACAATCCTCTCCACTTACAGGACACAACTCTACGACCTCGCCACCAATGATGACCAAGTTTGCATATCCTTAGACCTTGTGAATGAGCTAAGAGATAAGGCGTCAAAGGCATCGCTCAAACATAAAGAAGCAACCACTGCCGCCTATAATAGGCGGGTTCATAACCGAGCATTCTCCCAAGGAGACTTAGTCCCGCGCAAATGAGCAGTCTTCATGCCAAGTCAGTCAAGTGGGAAATTAGACGCACACTGAGAAGGGCCTTATAAGATTCGTAAAGACAGTCTAGGAGACTTCTACGAGTTACAGACCCTAGGCGGCAAAAGCATCCCCCGCACTTGGCATGCGAGCAACTTACGTTTGTACCATGTATAAACACAAACAAATAATGAAGATAGAAATTTTCTTTTATTCAAAAGAGTGTTGCATGTGACATCTTACAAAAAAAAAAAAGGTAAAAAAGATAACAAGATCACTCTGAAGATGAGTGCTTTCACTCCCTGTCTTCGAAGATGTCCACCCAAGGTATTTTGGGTAGCGGCGAGGCGACGCGAGGAGAACTGCTCGAACGAACTGGCGATTTCGCAACCCCTGTTGGATTTAGCTGGGGCACCTCCTCCTCAGGGGCCGGGCTTCCCAGCTGGCTTGAGGGCTCTGGCTCTACCTTCTCCTTAGGCGATTTTATGGGAGCCTTGTCCACAACATGACCATCAACTTTTTGACAATCATGCTCGGACAAGAATTGATCCATAGACCAGCTACATAACTCCTCCATAGAGGTGCGCTTACCTTCCAGCAGGGCATGTTCCATCGCCAAGGTATGCTTCCTTACCTCCCTCAACAAGGTCTCCCGGTTCTCCTCCACGGAAGGGTCAATGGCGAAGAACTCCATCACCATGTCAGGATCGAGCCCCAGCTGACTAGCCCTCTCCAACTCCCTACCACCTTGCCTTGGTCCTCCGCGAGTTTCTGAGCCTTGCCAAGGTCAACCTTGAGCGCCTCCTCACTTGCCGACACCTCGGCAAGTTTGTCGATAATCATGCCCAAGCGAACGTGCTCTTCCTCGAGGGCCGCTTCATAGCCCTCCACCATCGAAGAGCGCTCGACTCGTAACACCTAGACCTCCTCCTTTAGAGAGAGGACATTGGTGCAGGAAGTCTGCAGGTGCTTAGATAAGCCTGGCAGAGCGATGACTTCAATCTTGTGGGCTCCGATAAGGCTCTCCTCCAGCCTCTCGCCCTGGGCGGCAATCCTCCTCAAAGCCTGCTAGGCCTTCCTCAGCTCCTCCTCCAGCCAGGAGACTTACAGGCCATTTGCTGCTGCGACTGCAGCTTGCAAAGCGCATCCTCCACTCGCTTCTCTGTCTTCTCTCGGGCAGTAGATGCCTCCTCTACACGATGGGCAAGGTCACGCTGCTCCACCCTAGCCGTCATGGCCCACTTAGTGATCATCTCAATCGCCCCAGAAGACCCGCCAAGCCGAGCAGCGTCAACAGAAGCACCGCCACGGGATACAAAAGTTTTCCCCATAATCTCCACCTGCTCTAAACCATGGGTAGGCATAAAAAAAATCCTTCTCAAAGGATAAGTAAAGGGCAAAATGAGACAAGACTTACCACTCCAAGGTAGTAGTAGAACACATGGTTCAGGTGCATGCCCCCCGACCAGGAAGTGGCCCAAGAGATGGCGTCCTCCAAGTGCTGGATGAGCTGCCTCTCCACAGCAAGCCCATCGCATGAACCACTAGACCCCCCAAGATTGCTTGCCAGGATTGGGACTACCCGACTAGGTATAGTCCTGACGCTGGCAGCTTCCAAAATGGATCCCTTGGTAGATCCGACGTCCACCCTATCATCCCAGGACCTCCTCTACCTGAAGGGTCCACCAGCACCCTCACCCCCGTCGAGCTCCTCCTATAGTGCAACTGCGCGAAAACGCTCCCACTAAGGAAGCCCCTAGTCATTGCCACCTCTTGTGGCAACTGGCTCAGATGGGGCATTGGATGCAAACGCACCGCCTGAAGGAGCCTTCTCAACAGCAGTGGTAGGCAGAGAGTCAAGGATGACACACCCCTCTGGTGGCTTGGGAGGATCTAAGAGGGCAAGTGAATCCACTGGGTCATCCCCCACTTCAACCTCGCTCGACTCTCACAAGCGGACGGCGACTGTTGAACATCCCCTGGGCCCCTCTGTGGGCACTTGAGAGGGGTCTCCACCTTCTCCTCACTCCCCCTCACCTCCTTCCTCTTGGGCTCCTTGGAGCAAGAGGAATGGCTTCCCTCGCTCCACTCCATGGGCCTCTCCTCCCCTCGATGTGACTAATGCTGAGAGGAACCGCTGCCTCGTTGCCTGGGAGTGTCTGGTTAAGCAAACCGACCAAAAGCTGCAAACAAACAACATAGTTATTAAAACATTGAGTAACGAAGAAAGGGGGATACGCGTTCTACAACTACCACCTCCTTCCTACTTACATGGCGTGGGATACAAATCTACAACCCACCATAAAGCTGGTCGGACGTCTTCTCGCTTGAGCTCCGAGCGGGCAATTTGCCCAAATTCAACAATCCTATCGGCGTCAGCTTGAACAACCGGATCAAGCTCCTCTGGCCTAGGCAACAGGTCCTTACCAAATAGACCTTGCCAGGTATACAAGACGCCATGACCTTCTATAAGGACAAAAAAAAATGGCGGTCCTACCCCTTCAAATTGTCGGGTAGGTCAACTATACGATATTTGGTGTGCTGGTTGTACAGTGTATAGGTATCAGACAGGGGTTTCCCCTTCTTGACCTTGAGGGGCATGAGTCCAAAAAGCGAGCAGAACAAGCCTAGGTGGGAGACAATCTGTAAATGAAAACAAATGGTAGTAAAAGCATTCAACGTTGGCTAATAATTCAGGCTGAGTTGAGAAGGGGACAGGCGGTAGTAAATGAGAAATGAACACAAGAAGGGGCTCGAGGGAATCCGGACACCATATTCAATGGCACATTTACAGATTTTTTTTTTTTGAAAGGAGGCACACTTACAGATAATGAACGAGTCCTTAGACCCATTCAAGCATAGGCGAGTTTACGACCCGTAGGGGTGGAACGGAACTTCGTCGAGTCCGTACTCACTCAAAAATGCCTTAATGGCAGAACGACTACGAAAGTCAAAAGTAAAGTTATAAAGCTCCCTCATCTCAAGCGAGATGCCAAACGAAGACGAGGACTTACGCTTGCCTGTGAGTCTAGACATTGTGAACAGTGTCTCGACACTCGTCGGAAAAAGGAGCTCGAAGACAAGACTTCCTCGCGCTTTGCCTGAACAGGAAGGCTCCACACCACCATTAGAGAGCACTCGATAAGGGACAAGTGGGGCATTTACTATCCCCACACCCCCTATTTATAACCCTCATACTGAGCGGTTCCCCCCTTGAGAGGCGCGAGTTTCAAAAAACAAAATCCTGCCGTATCAGAGAGGATTTCAAAAAATAGCCCTTTAAGGTAGGGGCACCTCTGTAATCATTACCGACATTTAATACCTACAAGTGCGTATCTTGCATGGCAATAATACTTGTCACATCTCTGTCAAGCATGGTATTGTAGGCCTTAGAGCTTAACCATGACAACAATTAATGCTGATCTTGTCAAACAATAAGATAAAATTTAAATCTCGCAGTAATTGGCCATTATTTACAGTAATTGAACAAGCAGACGTGCCTCTTTCCATGTCCTAAGGCCAACAATACAATAGGTAGACATGCCTTATGCTGCCTCCTAAGGTCGGCAATACAACAGACTAACATACCTTAAGCCCCCTCTTAAGGCCGGTGAAAATACAGGCAAATACGCCTCTAGTCGCCTCTTAAGGACGGTAGCACACCAGGCGAACATGCTTGAAACCACCTCTTAAGGTCGGGCAACATAACAGACGAACACACCTTTCGTTGCCTCTTAAGGCCGACAAACAAAGTGGGTGTCCACAACCCCCTTGTTGGCAAACCCACCTCTTTAAGAGTCGCCTCTCCAAAGATGGCGACACCAAAGTCGCCTCAGCCGCTCAAAATTGCAAATCTCGCTCTATAACAAATGCTCCATCACTTAAACAAACAAGCAGAGGCATCATTTGAGGGCATTACTTATCGTGAGGTTTTACCACTACAGTTACTATCTCAGTAAGATTCACTATCTAGAGAGTAAGGAGCATATGATGAGGGGCAAAAAATGCCATTGAACTTAAAACTCCACGAAAAGCCCAACAAGAGGGATTTGACCTGCCTACATCAGGAAAGGCTCGGATACAAGCAGGTTCGGGGGACCTGACTCGTCTAAGGATCCGACGTCGACCACTAACAAAAAAACAGCGAAAAAAGTCCAACATGGCCATCCCCTAAATAAATGATGGCATGGCCACCACAATTAATAACATTTGGCAACGGGCATATCCACTCAGAAGATCTCGAAAAAATATTGATCCCAGCACTATAAATAGTAAAGAGAGGTTCTCAATGCCATCTCTCAAGCAATTCGAAAGAGAAACTGAGATTGTATTTTTGTTCCTTACTAGTGCATTTTTAGTACTCTTACCCTCCCCCTAAACATCACCTTTTCATAGTAAAATTGGATAAATAACTCTTTTATTTTTGTGTGATTATTTGAGTTATTAAGTCAAATCCTCCGATCAATTAAAAGATCTGATTCGGTGGATTAGCATTCCCAGCAATCACCTTTTTTTTTTCTTCCTTTTTGTCTTTTAGAATTATGGCACGAGACAGTTGGGCCAAGTTTCTCCACCTTGGGCCTTCAAGGTCATGTTTCGTCCTTGGCTAAAATGGACCACGTCTCGACACTTCGATTTCCTAAACAATTCCCAACCCCCGCAGAATTGTTCCTTCTAGAGAGACTTGAACTTCTAAATCTAAGTTGAAGTCGATCCAGTATTTTTAGATCCAATATGTTGCAATCGCCCCCAAAAAAATTCGGATTCGCGAACTTTTCATCGTTGAGCAACGATGCAAGCATGCCTATTTCACGTAGGTTTAAAGTTTAAGGTTGGATAATTTTTAACAAATCTTAAAGAGGGATAAGTTAGAAAGTAAGAGAAGAATTAGTAGGTATAAAGTTGGTAAGTTATTAATTTTTATTTTTACTTATATTATGAACGGATGAGTAAGATGAATGTAATAGGTGAGAATATGTTTACAGAGGTAGATGTAAAGATGTGATAGGTAGGAATGAGTTTGTTGAGGTAAATATAATTGATGATGTATAAATATGATAGATAGTGATAGATGTAATACATAAAAAATAATACTTTTGAATCATTCACCTACACCTAGGATAAACTCACCTATTAAAACTCTACCAAACGATAGGGTATTGGGTATTGAATTTCTTGTCAAACTTGACCACATCTCTAATGGTCTTCGGAATTGAACTTTTGTTGTGATTTTGGCGATGAGCCTTTAGATGTGGTGCGGGGGTCCATTGACCGTGTTGAATGCTATGAATCTTTTTTGTTGGATCGCTTAGATGAATTATACCTTCTTTTCCTCCTTGCCCCCAAAAAGAGCTCCAATAGTGTATCATGCAATTTGGCTCTCGTTAATTTCAATGTAGGTAAATTGAAGAAATTGTATATTTGTCATGACATGATTGGTGATTCATCACGCATTGATTCCCTAATCTCTCTAAAATCGTACAAATAGATTTTGCACAATTGTTAAATATGATTCCAAATTCATTTTGAAGCTGCACAAAGTTGAAGCCATTATTTTACACCTTCGAATAGTTTTCAAGGAACCTAAACATGTTGGCAATTTACTTTTTGAGATTGAGTAAGGAATAATAAAGCTTTATAAAGATTGCACAATAGATGTTCATATTATGTGCAAGCAAATTATACACAAAATGATGAGAATTGTAATGACCCAAAATCTAAATTTGAGTCCAATTCTAGATCGAGTATGTCGAGATGAATCCTTCGACACTTATTGGGTGTAAATCGAGTCAGCGTAGCTTGAAATCAAGGAAATGCTGGTGTTGGTCAATCATTGTCAACCCTCAGGTAAAATTTACGTAGAAACTATTATATTTGGTATTGTTAAATTCCTTTCTTGGAGAGCTTTTCAATAAGATTGATTTTGCACAAATCGAAGATCCATGCAAAAATTACGTGTAAGATATGTGACATGAAATTATGAGATAAATAAGTTAAAGTGGGCGACATTTTGGACATTAGGTTTATCCCTAAACTTAATTAGGATTACCTTGGGCCTATAAATAGGTCAGTAGGGTGTGTCATTAGAGCCCTCTGATGCCTCTCCCTTCGAAAGCAGGGGGGGGGGGGGGGGGGGGGGGGAGGAGGAGCAATCGAGGGATGCACTCCGTGCAAGATTGTGTGTGGCGTGCTAACATAATTGTGGAGATGCAAATTGTTGCTTGGAGTAAGCAAATAGTAGGCACCAGCACGCGATGCCATGCGAAAAGAGATGTTGGGTGCAAATGCGAGCACCGTCAAGCGAGGGAATTAAACACCTCACGAACGTGCACATCAATGTGCAAGAGGGGCGGGAGCGAAGCACATGTGACCCAGCATATACACTTGCAATTCATGCACGCAAGCGTGCACCAGTGCGAACGTAACACGTGTCGAGGGAGTGGCAACAGCTGGTTCGTGTGGACCAACAGTCCAAGGTTGGTTCCTCTTCACGTTTTTTGACCAATTCAAGGCCTTCCTAACCGTGGATTTCAATAAATAAGATATCGTTGGGATCCTTATTCGATGCACTACATTCTTGTGACCTCAAAATTGCCTTTTGATTGTTGTTGTAACAAAGAAAATTTGAAGTAGTCCCTCGATGGAGTCTTGACCCTATTTTCCCTCCTGTTTGGCCTAGGTTGCACCTTCAAATTATACATAGGACCTGAGGAGGATCATACAATACCAACATTCTTTGACCTGTCCCTTCGAAGTCACATGAACTCCTGATTAACTTAGGTAAAGTAACCCCATGTTTCTACCTTATGATATTACTTGTGCCTAGAATGTTCATTTTAATTCATTATTGGGTTAGCATACCCTCTCTTGGTGAGTATTTAAGTTTCATATGTTTAATAATTATTTTGGGTATTGTAATTATTAATTAAAAATTGGAGTTGCATGATCAAATGATTAAATAATTCAAGGCATGTTTGACAAATAACACAATAGTTTAACTCTTCTATGTAATCAACGAGAACTCTGATTGAATTATGAATTGGAATATTAGTCTATGTATAAAAGAACTTGTGATAAATTAGTATATGGTAACGGTATGAATTATGAAAGATATGGTTGAATGAAAGAAAGAGAACTAATTGTTACTTCCTTGTTATATCGATAAATGGAAAAGTGGATGATATTGGGTTGGTGAACTTGGATTAATGATACTCCTTGAAAGTTAATTTCATGCTCGGGGCATGACTGGCTATATGTGGTATCAATGGCGTGACTAATAGCGATAGTTATTAGGGACAGAGACTGATTCAAGGAGTAAGCTAATCTCTCTTCAACTTTATTTTGTTAAGTTGTTTGACCAACCTAATAGTGAGGTACAGTGGATACGTGTCACTATTGCGAGTAGTTGATGTTGTTATTTTCATACCTTGTGTGGAAATGGCTAGTCATGTACCGGTGCAGGGTAGCTACTTGCATGCATATCACACGAGACATAGTTGCCACTTCACCTTAACTAGAACCTAGGAGCGGTAACTACACAATAGAGTGAGTGTGGGCCATCTTGTCAACCAAGGGAGTGTATGTATTCAATTACCATTTAGGATATTGCATCGAGATCTTCGAGTCTTTTAAGAGAACTGATTTGGACAAATTAACAACCAAAATATCGGAAGGCACAGATAATGAGATTAATAAATGAAAAATTAAAATAATTGAGAATATTATCTGTTTTCCTTATTTTTTGTATTTATTTTCCATTATTTCTATTACTCTACCTAGTGTTTGTTGACATTTTTTATAGATTCTATGCTCAAGTCGTAGTAAGATGCAGCCAGATCCTGCGACTATAGGAGCTGATGGTATCGATTCTAATCTGTCACGGTAGTTATGGTAGACATCATCGCATATATTCTAATTTCTTTTAATATTATTTAATTTCACTTTTCTTCAATCATGTACTCTCACATGTGGTAGCTATGAATGTTTTTTTTAACTTTTTCAATTTAGTTAATTTCTTCTTTTATTGTTATATGTGTGTGTTATATGATGCATTGGATATGATTATTATATTATTCTATATTTATATGTTGGATGAACTAAGTGATTTGCAAATTGATTCAACTTCTTACTAAGGTAAGGCTCGTAACAAGAAGTGAAATATCTCGAGCAATAAATAGGTGTTTCAATGCCATGACCAAAATGTCAAAAGTGACCTTTATTGGAATTCGATTAAATCATGTACACCATCCCATTAACCTTTGTTGTCTTCTTTTTGTGATAAGAGACCTAAACCTATAAGCTACAATTGATAAAAACAAGCTAAGAAATGGGTTATAGGGGGTGTGTCCATCAATAAAAATGGATTTCTTGTCTACAAGAGATATATCGAAGACAAAGCCTCAGTAACAATGGACGTGTATAGGACCTCAAGGATAGGGATAATCATCCAAATTTTATTTTACAAAAATAAATATAAAAATTCACCTCATCTCCGAGCAAGAAGGCTCCTCCATCACTGCTAGTGAGCTTATCAACAACCATTTCCATAATGTTGCTCACTAGGTGGCATGATTGGCTAAGAAGATCTTACAAAAATATTCTTGAATATCATTTGCCATTGATGTCAAGTGAAGTGATTCTTCAACATTAAATAGGCAACCTTATATTGTCTGACATATTTATCACTTACGTAAGAAAAAGCAATGTCACTTTTATTCTTTCTATTGAAACAAATAATCAAAATTAAATCGAAAGCATCGCATAATTACACTTGCGGTTTAATTAAAACCCCTCTCGTGAGCTTAAAAAAAAAAATACCATACAAAAATTTAGATGATGGATATAAATCACTTCACTAAATATGTCCGTACACCATCATATCAAATTATATAATATTAATATATATTAAACAGTTGCCCGTCATGGTCCGATATTTTGCGTAAGGCGCTCAGCGAAACATTCGTCGGATCATCCCGTCCGTAACTCGTGCCAAGGCGGACACACGTCCCCGGTCTCAAAAACAAACTCGCGCCGGCACATCTACAGCGCACACCGCGAAATCAACGGCCGTGATCACCCCTCAGACACTTTACCCTCTACCCCCGCGAGGCGGGAAACAGCACCACCCCGCGCACATCACACCGCCAATATATAAACCTAACAATCCTCTAACCGGCCCCAAATCGAGGCTCCCCTCTCGCCCGCGACCCCCACCCCCAATCCCTCTCCGGTTCGTCGCATGGCGTACCGGAGGAAGCAGGGGAACCCTAGCTCCGAGCCGCCCGCCGGCGACGTCCTCCCGCCGCCGTCCTCCGCCGCCGCCCAGGCGATCCGCGCCTCCTCCGCCTACAGGGACTCGTCCCTCTCCTCTGCCTACGCCGAATATGCCTTCTCCGCCCCTTCACGCCAGGCGCGAGCCGCCGCGCCGCCCGAGGTGAGCGGATCCAAACGCCGTTCCCGTGATGCATTCGTGTTTCGTTACTCCGTGTGAGATTTCCGAGGGCGTTCGAGGGTTCGGGTTGTCAGAACGTGGTGTCGGGAGTGGTTGGGGAGTGGGGAAGTTGGGAGGGGTTTGGTTGTAACCACGTCGGTTGGGGGCTTCGTGGTGGTTGCAATGGGGCGAGGAAGGGGAGCTTTGTTGTTGGGGGACTTAGGAATGGATGTGTGGCTCGTTTCAACGAATGCCGTTTGAAAGGTCCAGACTTTGGACTTGGGAGTTTGTAGTTTACTCGAGATAAGCTCTTGTCTGTTTTCCTTCACTCAGCAAGTGCCAGTCATTGTTTTGCTCATAGTAATGAACGCTTTTGTCTGTACTGGAGGCATCAGCATGCGTCAAATTTCAGTAGATCCAGTGGACTGTTATAGCCGGTTGACCTTTCTGAGAAGGTCCTTTCTGACTATTCGTGTAGCATCTGCAAGTTGAAGTATTCTCGCAAGTTGCAAGCAAAGGAAGTTGCTTTGAAATCATTGTTTAGTAGTAGACCTTCCATGTTATGGAGGAAGTAGTTGGATTATTTTAGTACTAGAAGGACCTATTAGAGTGGGCAATTATTCACTTCCTAAAGAAGGTGCAAATCAACCACATCAGTCGTTCACACATGCATTTGGTGTTTCCTACTAAGCAAGTGACATATTTGCTTGTGTGCTTTGAGAAGGAAGAAGATGAGGATCTTCATAGTACATTTGTTCTTTTTCACCACCCTTAGTAGGGGTCAGTTATTCTTTCAATCTTGGAACAAATGAAGAAAGATGTGTGGATTTCTACCCAAAGTATTTGTTTGTGTTGATTAAATTTCTTTGGTGGTGGTGCCTGTGAAGTGCCGCTCGCTTGCAAATGAGTGTGGAGAGTGTGAATGAGTGAGATAGGGTAGGCATGTGATCCTGGAGATTTTGACTAGGGTTTAGAGTATTTGCAAATGCATGCCCTGGGTTCTATTTATACGGTGGACATGACAAGGTTTGAAATGTTGATTTCGACACCGTGCCGATGAAATTGTAAGTGTGCATTTCGTCGGCATGCCAAGGGCACACTATGGAAATGTTCGTTTTTCGATGGTCATGCCGAGGGCACATCGTGGAAATGTCCAGTTTATGATTACGTTCGTTGGTGATGTAATCATTTCATTCGTTACATTTTATTCTTTATCGAATTATTACAACCGTCGATGTGCGAATGAATTTTTCGATTATTATTTTATTGATTTCTTATAATTACGTCCGTCAGTGACAACGTGACATACTGTGCGAATGTACCACCCCTTCAATTTTTTATGATTACATTTCATTCATTCTTCCTCCTCCTATAAGCACTACCCCCACCTTCCTTGACCACCACCTAACCTAACCACATCCTCTCCACTACCCACAAAGCGGAAATGGACCCGTGCGGCTTCGTGAGGGTACTCGTGAGCAATCTCGCCCTCCAGATCCCGGTAGCCCCCCGCCTAGGCCGGTTGGGCGTCCACCCCTCCTCCACTCCCTGCTTCTGCCGCATCCATCTTGGCGGCCTCCCCAAACAGACCTCCCCCATCCCCCTCTCCTCCCCTGAGCCAGTAGCGCAGCAGCAGCGCAGCAGTGGTTGGAGCAGCAGTGGCAGCTGGCAGCACAGCAGCTGCTGGAGCGGCAGCGGCTGGAGCAGGAGCGCAGCAGCACTGGCAGTGGCAGCGGAGCAGCAGCTTGCAGCAGGGGCAGCTGAGGCTGCAGCAGCGGCAGAGCTGGCACTGCAGCAGGCAGTCATCGGCATCGACATGCTGGCATGCTGACCATATCACCAGCATGCCGGCGAAACTCTAGCATTTCGATATAATATCATGTTGGCATGGAGCGATTCCCAAATGGCCTTGCCGTCGGCATTTAAATCACTGGGACATGAAATGGTCAACTCACAAGTTTGGTCCAGGTTGATCTCCAATCATGTAAGGGACAGGCTGCAACAGTCATCGCCAAGTAAAGAGACATATCATCGAGGGAAATTTGAAACTGAGCGTGTGACTGCTACTTACCATCTCTTAGATGGCAGATCAAGACTTGTCCTAAGAATGCTGATTGTGGGAGGATGGCAGTTGCTTGATGGTTATGAACCACATTCCAGTTGGGGACAATGGGAGCAGTGTGGCTCTAACCGTGCAACCACCATGCGGCTAATCTTTGCCCGTTTGAGTGCGTCTTTGTCAATTTTGGAAATTCAAAAAAGGCCTGTAGAAAGGAGGATTTTATAAGATCTCCTTTAAAAACAGATTTCCAGGTTGTCCTTTTTTACCCCTCATTTCAGCATGCTGCATGAGAAATTTCTCCTAAGTTCTGAAGGTAATTGTGCTTTGTTCTTTGCTATATAGTTTGCATGCATTGTCTACCCATTGAAAATCTTTGCTTTTATGATATGCCCATGAGAAAGCTTGATTGCTGGATGTGGCATTATTGTTTGGTATTCAGCATTCTTTAAGCATGTTTCCAGCACCACTTCTTTGTCATCAATTTAAATTTGGTTCCATTAATGTTGATTGAAACATCAACAAATGTGACCCTATGAATCACATAATGACTTTTTCTTCGTTAGTCAGTGTTAATGAGGTAGCTTAACTTTTATATAGATGTATATCATAACTTCTGATTAAATGCTCAAATTTTGTTTCTGTTGAGGTCTATCCCGTAGAAGTACTCCAATTGGATCAGTGATCGATTTCTAGGTTTCGTCGTAAACCTAATTGGTTACTTCCAATTACGTAAATCCATAGTTCAAACCGCACTCAAAGGTAGGGCATTTCCCATTGAGATAGGAACTTCTGTACCAGAAACAATGGTATCTCCAATTCTAGCCCCTCTGGGATGTAAAATATATCTCTTCTCACCATAGGGTCTTGCAGGATGTTAAACCTCAGCTCTTTATGGATTGACTTGTTACTTTTTGGGAGGTGTTAAGTGATCTATTCAAACTGGAAGAGGCCACTTCATTTTCTTATTGATTTATCAAGTGAAATTTTGGTTGACAAGACCAAATCCTTGTTGAATTCTAAATATTTAATAAACTTGATGATAACTGATTGAAGCTCAAACCACAAAACATTAAAACTACATCAAGTCTAATGGAGCTGCTAAAGTACATGGATATACATGTAACTGACCAAACTTCTATGGATAGTATAGATTTTTTCTAGACAGAAAACTTGAGGTTTTGATCTGACTATTTGCTCCTTTTATATGATGAGATTTTGTTGATCTACGAGGTTCAACTTAGAAATGATAGTGGAGTTGCCATCCCAAAATGTGTAAGAGTCAAAGGCACTGCTTATCGTCATCCTTCACCTTTTTGCTACGAGGATGAGGAATGGCATTGTTGATGAGTTCGAAAAGATACACTTGATAGAGGCATGAATGGTGGGTACTCAGGTTGGATAATATAGGGACTCTGGTGAGAGATTTTATCAGAAAGATTGCCCATTATTTTAGGAGAGAAGTGCACAGAGACAAGCACATAGAAATCAGAACACCTACTGAACTGAAGAAGGAAGTGATTCCAAAGGGAAAGATGATTTTGTAACCCATTTGGTCAAAACTAATGAGAGTTTTAACTATGAAATATGGACCTCGTTTTGCTTAGCGGTATTCATTAATTTGGAAACAAAGTAGTAATTAATGGAACCTGGAACTAGACACACTTTAGCATCAGTCTACTATTGGAGAACAGGGAGTGGGATTTGGCTGATTGCCCTGGCCTATTTAACTTCCAAGACTGTGAGGAGGCGAGTGCGAACATTTCGACTCACCCATATGATGAGTATGAGTTTGTTCCTCCTTCTTCAGTAAATATGTGACTGAATAAACCATACCACAAAGCTTTGGGGGGAGTCTTAGGGAAAGGAGTTGAGACTAGCCATGGTTGCATGGTACGTCTACAATGGAGGCAACATTTAAGGTAAATAATGGAAAACTGGGCAGCAAAGAAGGATATCTATAATTTTGATTGATTTGGAGAAGGCATATAATACTATCTCTAGAGATGGTCTATTGGATAATTTAATCGTCAAGTCAAGAATTCTAACCTCTGCCAATTTTGTATACCAACCCTGTAAAGGATATTAGTGTTAAAACTATGATATGTGTGAGGATCCCCTCAAGGATATAACATTTTAATTTTATGTAAGCTTGCAGCCTTGCACCTAGGTAAAACTTTGCAACCCAAGTTCTTTGTTAGATGATGAAACACTTCCGAAGTGTGATATTAAGTTAGATTCACATGGATTCACATGAACCCCCAAAAGTTGAATTGATTTTATCAGATAAGAGTTTATACATAGGGCGGGGAAGGGGAGAAGTTGGGAGAGGGAAGACTAAGTTGATTAAACAATTTGAAAAGGATTTTGATAAGGTGATGGGGATAAAGAAGAAAATTAAAAGATTAAAGAGAAACACTGGGAAGTTGACGTCAGACTACAAAGAGAAAAATGATTTCAGTGAAAGGTGAAGTTCAGAGAGCCAGTTTTGATTAGATCAGTGAGAGGATGGTTTTTCAAGGTAGGGTTTGGAGGATTGTTGTGGTGCTGTTGATGAAATATTCAGAAATTGGGTAAGGATAATTTGAAGGTGGAAGCATACAACCTGAGCTTTGGAACAAACAAAGCTTTGATTAGTATTCAGATCAGATTGTTTCTGATATAGTAGCAAGTGATGTTGGTTCTGGCTGAAAGGAGTGTCTGATCAGTTTTGATATGATCAGTCTGTTCAAGATTCGAAAAGAGCAGATGTTATGGTCAGACTGAAACTGATTATAGCATCACCAGCAGCTTTTTTCCCCCTTTTTCTTTGGAAAGTGAATGGAGGGCTATATGAGAATGGTAGCCTTCCCATGTAATTAACAATCAAAGTCCATTACATTGAAAGACTGAGACACTCCCCTCACCCTGCAATCAAGACTCTCGTAGTAAATAGTACATTACAATAAGCATGCACACCGTCAAACATGTCTCTTTACATTCCTGCTAGATGGCCCACAAAACTGCAAGAGGCGCTGCCCTTTTCCTTCTGGGATCTAAACCGTATTGCCCCATCACCTGAACGACCACATCTAAATGACTTCCAAAGATTCTGAAAGGAGCCAAAAGTTGATCCAGGATATTCTCACATCTTCCCACACCCACTTAGAGAGGGGGTAGGGGAAGGAAAGATGATTTATATCTCCATCTGCTGCCTCAAAAAAGGAACATCAGGGAAAGGGACCCTGCCTTTGCCTTTCAATTTTGTCACAAATATTTCCCTTCTTGATCCCCAAGCAAAGGGGCACACCTTCAACAGGGCCTTTAGAGCAGATCCTGCAAGTCATGGTCCATCAACGGTGCCATCAAAGCATTACATGCCTTAACAGAGGTTCCCATCTGTCATATACTCCCTAACTTAGCAAGCTAAGCTTGATAGCCTTGTGTGGTTGCAACAACTCCTCCTCCAGGGCCTCTGATAAACCCATCCAAAACATAGGCAAGCAGCTGCTGCTAACAAAGTGATGATGATTGTATTGAAGGATGCTGCAACTGAACAATCAAATCAGTGGGCTATCATGCTATTGTCATTTATATTTTGACTTTTTTTTTAGCATCAGGCCCTGTGGGCATTTTTGATTTGTGATTGGATGCTTAAAGGCCTTTTGGCTGTTTTGGGTATTTTGAGTCATTTGGTTGTGGGCAAGAGTTTAAGTGCCGATTGACGTCGTTTTGATAAATTTTTAAGTGTGCATTTTGGAGGCATGTCATGAAAACAACCATGTTTTGACGTAGGATTTCACGGGCACACTAAAGGTGCGCTGATGCATATCAAAAAAGATGATAGAATTCACTTAAAATGATTAAAATTATAATTAAATCACAAATTAATTACTTAAAACCTTAAAAGGTTATACAAGAAAGGCATATATGTGAAAACACAAGTGTTGAATTGATACATGCTCAAATAAAACATGCATGTCTAAAGTCAAATTGAAATACAAATTTGCACCTTAGAGTACAACCCAATTAGTAAGCTAGAGATCTGAGCAAAGATCTAGAGGAATACATATATATGTGTGTAGATCTAGAGGAATATGTGTTACATCCTACATCAATACATACATCTATACACAAATACATACAATAGAAGAAGTAGAGATGTTAATATACCTTCCCAGCATGTGGAGAAGCTCGAGAAGTGGATGGAGTTAGAGATTCGAAGATCCATATATAGCATGGCTTGGAGACTTGGAGTTGGAGAGCAAGGCAACAACATCGAGGGTTGTTCAACCAGCAGCAGCAACAGCAACACCTAGCAGCAGTAGCATCAAGCACCAACAGAGGCCAGCAGCAGCAACATAAAAGTGAAATGGGGACTTCATGCCGCACTGTGCCGCTAAGTATCGTCAAATCGGTGTAAAAATTATGAAGAAGACCCCCAATATGGCTTGAATCGATCAATACATGGCAAAATTTCCTGATACCCATGCATTTTGACACACTGTGTCGATATGTCCTTTTTCAAAAAAAGCTCATAATTTTTTTGAAAGCAAAAAAAGCTCATATTGACGGCATGCTGGTGGCATTTAAAATGCTGGTTGTAGGTCTTGGTGGCCATGATAGGGAGTTAGAGTTTTGTTGTAAGGAAGCTTTTGTAAATAGCATGAAATTATCTCAACTTTCAGAATATGTTGCACTGCAAACATTAGAATATATGTTCTGGACAACATAAGATACAGATTGAAATAGTGAAGATAAATAAGTATCATGTAATATCTTTGAAAATGAAGCAAAATTCTCCCCTGCATTAGTGGTAAGGTTGATCACGTAGGTTTCTTACCTCCATTGAGATGTATATGCTAGTTCACACCTGGAGTTGGACCCTAAAGTAAGGTGGGATCTAATGTGTGAAAGGGGAAAAATATTGGTGGAATAAAGAATTCTGCTGTTGCTCATCTGTTCTGGCTTTTTTTTTTTGTAGGTGCTAGTGAACACTCTCTGCCAATTGACAAAAGAACTTGGATCATTGACTGTTTTTCCCTTCAGTAGGAAGTCATAGTTATATAAATCACAAAGAATATACTCCAAGTGCATCTTTGGCTTAAAGGGAGGATTTCATTACAGTGAAGGTTGCATGTAATTATGTAAGAAACCTTGTATAAATAAGGAAGGCTGTTGCTTTCCCAACTGCTAGTTGATTTCAAATCAATCATGCATGCTGACAACAACTTCTGTTGAGATGGATATTTTGTCTACACGGGAACTGTTTTAGGGTTTTGTTTCCTTTTTGTTGGTTGGTTTGGTTTTTGCTTGCTGATTAGCCAATTGATGATAAAAAGTTCCCCAACTATAGACTTGTTCTCAGGTCTGGTTTCCCAAAGTTTACATATTAGGCCCTATTTTTCTAATAAGTTTGTTCTTAGCATAATAGTGGAAGAGATGACATGATGGCACTGCAAGTTCTGAGATCATTCTGCAAAGCTAATATATTCATGTAACTTTTGATGATTGTAATTGCCGCAATTCATACTTTTAACTTTTAAGTGTGTATGTAGGTGATTGATGGACCTCAAAGGCTATCATTGAGCCTTTGAAGGTTACCAAAAACTTTATATAGTATAGGAACGTAACTGAAACACAAAAATAGGAAATATCCAAGCATCCACAAAATACATGAAGTTAGTGATCTAGTTCCACCGGTATGGTGTATGTTTGGGAAGGGGATCTAACCCTCAAGAGTACACTATGTATTAATGGTTATAAGAGGTTCTCCTCCTAAACAATGTACATAGAGGTCCTTTTATAGGCTACAAAAAAGGTATAATAATTACATGCGATTACTTCTTTTTGTGATAGTGTAATGATTCGACTCGCTCCTAAAAGGACCCTTATTTTGCTAGTGCTAGCAAGTTAGTTCAGGTAGATTGGAATTCATGCAGACATGTCAACTCAAGTGGCCTAGAATTCTGACAAATTGGAATTTAGGCAGACTGGCCAACTATTCAGGCAGACTAGCCAATTTAGGTAGATAGGCCAATCCAGACTAACTGGTCAATTCAGGCAGATTGCTCAAGCAAGTTAACTCAAATAGGCTAGTTTATTTTGGCAGCTTGGGTTGCCACTCAATAGGGTTGGTTTTGGTTTCTTCTAAGCCTCTTGAGCTTTGGCTTGTCTTAGTAAGCCCCTTGGGCTTATTTTGTGAGGGGGGATTAATTTCTATAATTATCTTCTTATTTATTTTGACAAGTTTCAAGGTGGCTGCACCCCTTATTTATCTCTTTTTTTGTTTATGTGTCTATTTGGAGAATAGTGTCAGCTCATCAATGAAACTTGATTAATGCATTCTTTGGTTTTGACCTTTCTAATATAATTATTGTTGAGTTTTGGGCAAAACGAAGGTGTGGAGGCTCTTCCACATGGGAGAAATAAGTAGCAGCAGGTTGCTGTAGCTGCACCTTGTCCACACAACAAGGAGGAGAGAGAGATGGTTGCAGTCGGTGAAGGAGAGAGAGATAGGGAGTTGATGTGTTTGAAGAATTATTTCATTAACTCAAGAATAGAAGGATTATAAAGGCTTACTTTTATAGAGAGAACATATCACAATCATTTAAAACAAGTAACAAACTAAATCCTAATCAAATCATATCCCCTATTTTTAGAAAGAACAAATCCTCTAAAATAAACTTTTTAAAAACCAAATGTATCAAACTAACCACCAAACTTGAATCACAAGTCATACCAAAAATTCCAGAGTCGGCACCTCTTTGTGTGTTTCCTAGACTGCCACGTGGCACATTTATTCTTCACAATTACAAAATGAAGGACACACATACGCACACAAAAAGAAAACTAAAAAATAAAAACAAAAAAATGAAGAGAAATTCTTTTAGCTTCCACCATTATTATTTAAAGATTAGGAGCCTATGTAGGAAAAATTGGGAATAAACTATAATTGATGACCTCTTTTGTAAACTCTGATTGGACAGAACATCAACAAAATCTTTTGTCACATCATGAATTAGCCTTTGTTGCGCATTGGGCATTGAATATCATCTTAATAATCAATCTAATCGATATCAATTAAAATTCTTTTTGATGCACCAGGCGGAGAGAATGAGAGGGAGTGCGAAGAAGGCAAGGGTGGTGAGTCGGTGGAGGTAGAGAGGAGTTGGAGAGGGAAGAAGGCATCCCCAATGCGCTGCTTAAAGTGCCTCAGCCTGGGTCAAGTTGCTGCGATGTGCCAAGAGCCCTTTTTGTCTCAAGTGCAGAGGATTCGAACATCGTAGGGTGGTCTACACCTTGGGTCAAGAGATCTTTCGTTGCCTCCGTCTGATGCTCCTCTTATGGAGGTGAAGGTCTCATGGTCCTTGCAGGTGTGGATCATTGAGCGTGAGTTGGCGAGGGCCCGGGTAGGGGAGGTCGTGGAGGGTATCTTGGCATGGTCACAGGTGAAGGCAAATGCCCTGTCAATGTGAGGGAGGGCGATGATGCTGTCGTCGTTGAAGTGCCTACTCTTCGGGCTGGAGCAGGAGTTGGCTCGATTGATGGTGTTCGACACAACTCGCTTTGAAGGAGCATTGGTGCGTTGGAGGTGGCCCTCGAGGCATGATGGGGCCCTGGTGGAGAGGCTGCCAGTGAAGGCGAAGGTGACCTTGATGACCGAGGGGATTCCCATTTGGCTCCAAACCAAGGGGGTGGTGGTTTCCTCGTTCGTCACTTTCAGGTGATGCCTCTCCCTAGGAGTGTTGGAGGGGGATATGACGAGCGGTGGTGGAGATGACGTCGAGGACAGTCGTTCCATTGAAGGTGGTGATGAGGTTGGGACAATCCGCTTGGGTTATCAAGATAGTTGTGACAAATGATGGCCTGAGATCGTTCATGGATGTTCATGTTGGAGAGGGGCCCTGTCGTCGAGGGGATGCTGATGAGGTGGTAGCGAAGGACGAAGGCGATACCGTGGAGGGAAGGCAATAGGTTGTGCGCCGCATTGGAAGGTGAGGAGAGGAAGTGGAGTTTCTGCAGGGTTGGTTGTTGCGCCCACAAATCGTGCGAGACGGTCCGATGCACGGCTCTAATGGAGGGTTTGTTTTGGAAAGTAGCATTTTTGGGAAATTTTCAAAAACTCCAACTAGTGGTATTAATACAAGAGACCCACATTCAGAAGATGGAGGGGGTCCTGCTCTTGAGCCCTGAGCGCAGGGGAACAATTCGGTGGATCCGATCTTCGACTCGGTTGCAGACCTAGTTGCGTAGATGGTGAAGGCTCGAGGGAAGGGGGTCCACCACGACTCAATAGAAGGGTGTGAAGTGGCGCGAGACGGAGACCTTGTGTCTGACAACGATCTCTCCAAGGAGGGTGTTGCCGTGGTCTCGACAGCGATGGCAGGGTCGGCCCACTTTGTTGGGGCACATGTTGCGAGCCTTTGCATGGTAGTGGAGCGAGAGGCCTACCTCGGCGGAGGGCCATGGCATGGCAGAGGAGTAGGCGACCTCGTTTGGCGGTGCAGATGGCCGCTCAGATGGGTGGTGTGTTTTCATCTGAAGCAGATGGAGCACCTCCGTGCGATGGCAAGGGGCAGGGCATCTGCGATGTCGTTAATGCCGAGAGAGGGGGAGGTTCCCACGTCGCAGGCCTCTGCTTCCGTTGCAAGAGTGGTGGGTGGCAAATCGGATCGGGTGGAGAGAGACGAGGGGAAGGTTTGGAGTGCAGGTTTCGACCATGCAGAGGTTGATGAAGTGGTTGCGACTACGGGCTTTCGAAGGGCCGAAGGAGGTGTTCATTGTGTTGCCCATTAATGAAGGTCTTAATGTGGAATGTGAGAGGCCTCAATGACCCATCTAGGCAGGTGGCATTGATGACAAAGTTGCAGAAGTGGGGTCTTGATGTGGTGCTACTTTAGGAGTCCAAGCTCCAGTAGTGATTCTAGGATTTGGAGGGACATTGGGGGGGCTGCTTATGAGGAGTTTGTGGCGTTGGACTCGGTGGGTCGCTCTGAGGGTATCATTGTTGCATGGAAGGGGGATATACTCTCCGTGGAGGACTTTGTTGTTGGGAGGAACGTGGTTTTAGTTCAGCTCAAAAGTTGTAGTAATGGTTTTGTTGTTGTCATCTCCGTAGTGTATGGGCTGGTTGATGATTCCAACAGGCACGTTTTGTGGGAGGATTTGAGCCAGATTGCGGTGAGGTTCCAGGGAAGTCCATGGCTCATTGATGGGGACTGTAATATCACTTTGGCGGCTGACGACAAATCGGGAGGAAGAGGTGGGTAGGATTGTGGGTCTGAGGAGTTTTTAGAGTTCATTGCTACACATGGGCTGCTAGATCTACCTCCTTGTGCTTTCATGTGGAGGAGTTATAGAGGATTGATGTCTAAACTGGACATGTTCTCCTCTTTAGAGCTTGTGGAGGTGTTCCCTTAGGCGAGTGTTCGAGCTCTGAAGAGACCGTTTTTGGATCTCACACCTTTGTTGTGGGGGTCTAGTGAGACTACCAGGCATGGTACCTACTTCAAATTTGATAGGGCCTGGCTGTTGGAGGAGGGCTTTAGATTGAAGATTGAGGACAAATGGAGGTCCTTGCAGTCGGAGGGGTCGGCAACGGCGAGGTTAGAGGTGAAGCTTAGAGATCTCAAACTTTCCCTGAAGGAGTATAGGAGACAAGTGAAAGAGGAGAGGATCGGGAGGAAGGAGGCACTAGGAGAGGTTAAGAGACTTAACATAGTGGAAGATCTTGGCTTGTTGATAGCAGGGACAGGTTGACTAGGGTTGAGCATATGAAGACCATCTAGGCAGAGGATGGGAAGGTGGAGGTGGAGTAGAGGATGAGATCTAGGCAAAAGTGGATCAAGAAAGGGGATTCTAATACTAGATACTTCCACATGGTGGCTTTTGGCAGGCGGCGGAGAAATTAGATCGACGGACTTTTGGTTGGGGGTACAAAGTTTCTTGGTAGGGAGGCAGTTGGCAGGACGGCAACAGATTTCTTTAAGGACTTCATAGGGAGGAGGAGAGCTAGAAATTGGAGGTGGCGGAAGGTAGATATTCCATCCATTCGTGCGGATCAAGCTGAGGAGTTGGTGGCACCCTTCACAAAAGAGGTGCTGAAAGCGCTTTGGGGTTTGAATGCAAACGGTTGTCCTGGCCCTACTGACTTTCTGATTCATTTTTATAAGGAGTTCTGGACAATGCTTGAGGGGATGTCTTAGAGGTGTTGGCGGAGTTCAGGGAGGGAAATCACGACTTCAATAGGCTCAACAAATTTTTCATGTCTCTGCTGTCAAAGGAGAGGGCTGAAGCTATCGATGAGTTTAGGCCCATTTCTCTATCCAACGTGATTTATTTGATAGTGGCCAAGGTTTTGGCGAACAGGTTGAGGGGGGTGATTGATGGGGTGGTCTCCCAGCTGCAGATGGCTTTCGTGCCAAGGAGAAATATCCTTGATGGATATGTGGCAGTCATAGAGATCATGTCCTTTTGGAAAAGAGAGGAAAACAACGTTCCTATGGATGGTGGATTTTAAGAAGGCGTATGATTTCATTCACTGGTCCTTATGGGGTTCCTTGACTAAGAGGGTTTTCCGTCCATCTGGATACAATGGATGAAGCTGTGTCACGATAACCTCCTCGGTTCTCATCAATGGGAACTCGGTAGGTGGTTGGATACAACCAAGGAGGGGGGTGCCCATTGGCACCTATGCTCTTTGTTCTAGTCGTAGATGCGCTGGCGAGGTCCTCTGTCAAAGCCTATGAGAGGGGGTTGGTTAGGGGTTTCGTTGCAGATCATGAGACTATGGTTCCGGTTCTTCAGTATGCAGACGACACCCTCTTTTTGTTGAGGGGATGGTGGCGGAGGCGAGAAGAATCAGGGTGCTGCTGGAGTTGTTTGGGGAAGCGTTAGGTCTACGGATCAACTACAACAAATCGACATGCATTCCTTTTGGTTTGTCAGAGGAAGAGGCTGCGGCCTGCAGTGCTACGTTGGGTACAGATAGGGATGTGCTACTTATTTCCTACCTAGGGTTGCCTTTGATGGATAGACAGGTCGTTGTGCATGATTGGGGTTCTTTGGTGGAGAGGATGGAGGGACAGTTGGCGGGTTAGGTGTTGAAACTCCTATCGAAGGGGGGCAAACTTGTGCTTCTTAAGGTTGTGTTGGCGGCTATGCCCTCTTATTTATGGTCGTGTTGAAGATGCCCTATCAGGTAGAGAAGAAAGTCCTCAGTCTCATGAGAAATTTATTTTGGACTAACTATGGGGTGAGTGGCAGCGACGTGAAGCTAGTGGCATGGGAGGAGGTTTGTAAACCTCTCAAGGAGGGGGGCCTAGGGGTGAGGGAGGTGGAGAGGATGAATGATAACCACCTGACCAAATGGTTTGTGAGACTGCTTGGTGGGGAGAATAGTTTGGTCGGCAGAGTACTGTGCTTTGGCTATGTGGCACCTATCTCTTGGGATCTGCTAGCATCCTCTCCAAGGGGATCTTCACATTTTGTTAGGGGCTTATCCAAGGTGACGCCCAAGATTCAGAGCTTCTTCAGATCGGTTCTTAGAGGAGGCAGGCAGTTCAGATTTTGGATTGGCCATTGGACAGGACAGGGGAGATTGTGCGATTATTTCCCCAGGCTTACAGCATTGGCGATGGACAGAGATATTTCAGTTGCGGATGCGTGGGATGGATGCTAGTGTCCTACATTCTCCAGAAACTTGTCAGATCATAGGATTGGGCAGGTGGAGTTGTTGTGGGAGTTGGAGGCCTTCCAGTTTGAGGAAGGGATTGATACTTTTGGATGGGAGGAGGGAGGCTTCTCGATATGGGATGCATACAAGAGGTTGGGGGACCTTGCTTTAATGACGGGTGGTGACCTAGTCAGAGATTGTTGGCTGGCTTGGGAGGTTGAGTGCCCCTAGAAGGTGAAGATTTTTGTTTGGTTACTTGGGAGGGAGCAAATCATGACGAAGGCGTGGAGAGCCAGGTGGGTCCAAGATGTGGATATTGTTTGTCCGCTTTGGCTTGGAGGAGTGGAGGATGTGGAGCACCTGTTCTTTGCATGCCCCATGGCAACATAGGTGTGGAGTCGTCTTGGAGATGGGTGGTGGGCCCATGATTCTTTCCATGCTTTTTGGAAGTCCTTCGGAAAGGGGCAGCAGGAATGATGGACATAATTCTTTCCGATCCAAGAAGGAGAAGGAGAAGGTGCGGCCTATTGCGGTGTTATGGGCGATTTGACTTGGGAGGAATGTGGCGTTTAGGGGGCAACGTGCGTATGTGAAGAATTTTGTAGAGGCTGTTTTCTCTTTTATTTCCAGCTGGAGTTGTAATTTGTAAATGTTGGCTTAGTGCCTTTTTTTGGTAATGGAAAACCTGGGTGGTTATTCCTCTAGTAACCACCCTTTCATTTCTCAAAAAAAAAAAAAAAAAACCACCCTTTCATTTCGAAAAAAAAAAGATCAATCTAATCAGCTATAGGAGCCAGTATTGGTTGTTGGATATTATCGTGTTAAATTGTTACTGATAGATATTGTTGCATTAGTTACTTCTAAATTTGTAGGGGTGTTTTGGACTTGAAGGGGAAAAGATGTGCCTGTTTGGTTCATGTCATTCTGGCTTTATCTGCATCTTATTAACGTATTATTTTGTTCTTTTTTCATTGTAATGCCAATTTGTAAATGGTGCTTTCTATGTTCTAAAAGGGCTTGATTTTTTGATGCAGGGTGCAAAAGCATATGAATATACATCTATTAAAAATTTGAGTGAGAGCAGAGGTTTTTGGGGCGTTCTAGCTCAGAAAGCCAAAAACATCATTGAGCTTGAAAGTACAGTCCAACAAGATGAAAATTTTAGTAGGAATTATCCCGGCACTTCCGTTAGGCCAGCCAGATCTCAGGTGCTTTATTTGTTTTGATTAATTGAATTTGTTTTAATATTAAATAAATTGATGCTTATATTTAGATAACTAGAAACCTTCTGCATTGTTTTTTTATGGTAAACCATAATGTGGTAACAGTGAGCCATAATATTCTCAGGATTGAGAATAGATCCTGAGAATATACTGATAACATGTTATTATTCATTCTCTAATTTGATTTCTTGACACGAGTTCTTTCTGCTTGTTATGGAAGATCTTTCCCCTATGATCAACTGATTTTTTTTATTAATGTCACGTTTTACATGTTTATCATCTCACAATTATCTCATGCAATTATTGGGACCTCACCCTTCTCTTGGGTAAAGTTGCTCATGTAGACACTAGTTTTGTTATTTGTTTCATTGTTTTATCTTCTGATTGCAGATTCATCATTCAGAACCCCCAGCCGAAGGCTATCCAGGAACAGGAAACCCTAAGCTTCAGAGAGGTTTAGATAAGATCACTTCTTCTTTGAACTACATTGGAGGAAAAGTTGGCAGTACTTTGGAGGTGATTTCTGGCCTTAAAGTATTAAACAAGTTTTCTGCTTGATCACATATTAAGTGCTCAATGAAAAGGATAAGCAAGCATGGATGATTTTGTTATAAACACATAAGAAAAAGGATATGATAGCTTGTCTATTCATGAGGTTAGGGGTCATTTCAAAAAACAAAAAGAATGAATTAGCTGTAAAGGAAAAAATGAACTTGGTAAAGCTTGAATGGCATCGGAAACTGGTCTAATGCATTTGAAAACCTTTCCCTCAAAGCTTTCAGTTTTACAGAGTTGCAACCACTGGCCATGCTATTGCAGTTGGTGGTATCTTACAATTAGAATTACATCAACCTACAGATATTATGATGTTAAGGACTTCAAGAAATTCCAACTAGCAACAGAAATCAGATTATCTTCCTTTTTGTTGTCTCATAGAGTGTTGAATGTACTATGTAGATAATCCTTTCCTCCTTTTCCCAGGTAGATTTTCCAGGTTTTGCAACTCTTCTATTTTTCCTCGCTACCCAGTTGTATTATAACTCATCTCTTCTGCTGCAAACTGAGATGGCACTCAAATAAGCACTGGAACAAACAACAACAACAACATCAAAGCTATTTTCTTCACTTAGTGGGGTTTATTACATGGATTTTTTTCCTCTACTCAGATCTATCTTGCTAGGCTTAAATTGAAGTAATCAAGCAGCACATCCTTGGTCTTTCCTATCCCTTTTGGAAGGCTTGACACCCAACTTTCCACATTTCCTGATTAAGGAATGCCTTCTCTGCAGATGTGCAAACCACTTTAAACATGCCTCTCATTTTATATTCTATCAGTGTCATTCTAACCTTTTTCCTTGATAATCTCATTGGAAATCTGATCCTTCCTTGTATAGTCATATATCCACTTTAGCATCTTGATATTTGCTGCAAATTTATTTTATACATGCTTATAATTGATAGCCCACATTCAGACTTATACAGCATGGGAGGTACTGTTTTATTATACTTTCAAGGAAATCTTTTTGTCACACAGAATAGCAGATGTGGTCTTCCATTTCAACCATTGAAAAACTCTACCTATTAAGAGGCTTTTACAACTCTTCCTGTGGTTCAGTTTTTAATTTTTCATTGCTGGTTGCAAACCCACATAAAAGAAATAGGGTTGCATTAGGCAGCAACGAGGCGGCATAAAACTCGTTGAATCATTTAAACACTTGAGAACCAGAATAATACTTTAAAGGGATTTTTACATATGTCCTTGTAAATTTGGAAAAGGCGTATATACCTGTTTCTATTTCATATATACATATATATTGTCAAAAATGTTTATTTACTTATTAGGATGCCCTTATAGAGAAATTTTTACATACAGGTTATTTTATTTTATTTTTCTCACTCAAATGAATCCTCCTCTCCTCTTCCTCCACCTTCTCCCCATCTCCTACTCCTGCTCCAGTCCCCTTCCCCTCTGGCAACCCTCCCTTCTCCTTTAAGTCCTCTGTCCCCTGCTCCACCTCCGCCCCCTTCTCCTCTGCCTGCCCCCCCGACCTCCTTCAATCCCCTCCCCTCGCCTCCTGCTCCTCCTCCCCTTCGCCTCCCTCCCTTGCTCCTTTGCTTGCCTTGTCTCCTCTAGCCTCCTCCCCTTCACCCCCTTCTCCCCCACTCCTCCTGCCCCTTCCCTCGCCTCCAGCTCCTCCTTCACCTCCTGCTCCTCCACCTCCCTTCACCTCTGGCTCCTCTAGTCCCCCCCTCCTCTCCTATGCCTCCCCCTCCTGCGATCCCCGCCGTAGCACCCCCACCCCGTGAGTCTTCACCTTGTGAGCCCCAGCCACAATGATGAGTTGTCACCTTGTCACCCCTACCACCATGAGCCACTGCCCCATGGAGAAAGTGAAGGATTTGAGGTGGATGGGTGGTTTTGGAAAAAAAAAAAAGAAATCTTTGGGTTTTTTAAAAGATATTTAATTTTTACTACAACCTTTTATTAAGGGTATGCAGCTTACTAATATGAAATTTATAAAGGCATATATGTCAATACAAAGGGTATATACCTATATATAAAATAGGTGGGGCTATATGTGTCTTTTTTAATATATATATATATATATATATATATATATATATATATATATATATATAAACTACTACTTTCACGTTATAGAGGTTATAAGAGAGTAGGATGCCCACTTATTTATTCTACTATTGGTTGTAATGATTATCAAAATTCATCATTTGTTATAGCTGCCGTGAGAGCATGTGTGTTGTATGGGGCCTTAGGCTTGTGTAGAAGATGTTGAGGTGGATCTGTAATAAAAAAAAAAGGAGTGGAGGACCATTCATGATTATTAAGAAAAATGATCAGAAAAAGAACTCCAATGTTAAGAAAGCCATCCAACAATCTAGTTTAAAGTCTAATATGCAATTGCCAACAAGGGTACCGTTAGGAAAACCATCCAAGCCATGTGGCAGGGCCACGTGGCAAGCAGTAGAGGGCTCTCAGGGTCGGTGGTCTTGTGGTCCAAGGGATCAAGTTGAGTCCTTTGCTTAATTGCTAAGTTTGCTATATTTAGTAGATAGGTTTTTAGGAAACTATGTTTGGGATTTATTTAGAGATAAGATTTTTCCCTAAGTAATAAGATCTTTTGTTCCAAATGTTGGAATATACTCTCTATATAAAGAGTTTTCCCTTATATTTTTTTTAAGTTAATAATAATATTTCCTATTCTACTACTCCACTCCATCCCTCTTCTTCTAACAACATTGGCCACCATCAAGAATCACGACCTCCTTTGCCAACTACACAAGGTAGCTGACCACACGGCTACCTCTCTTGATTTGCGTGCCACATAGTCCACGTTGGACTATTCTCTCCCACACCAAGGAGCCTTTACGCTCCTACTTGCACAAATCTTGACATGATATTAGAGCCTTCGGTCTAGGCTCCTATGCACATGGAGATTTGACTACACGGTGATATCAGCATTCAGAAAGTCCTCGACAGATCCAGCGCCTTGCGTAGAGAAGGCTAGAGAAGATGACGAAGTCAACCACGATAGTCGGAGATGCCATGCTTAGTCCAGGAGAAAGCAAGGTGGTTGTCTCCGGGACAACCATCAAGCTTAGTGGCGCATCTAACTATGTCTTATGGGTTTGCACTTTCAAGATATTTGTTGGAGGTTAGGAGAATTTTAGCATTCTCCTTGAGGAGCCACTAAAATTGAAGGACGACAAGAAGTTCGAGAAGGAGAATTATGTTGTCATGAACTCGATGGATTCATCTATTGTCTTAAACATGCTCTACAAGAAGAGTGCATATGAGATTTGGACGGCTCTCGAAAAAAGGTACGATCGAACCTCAAGCAATGCGCGTATTACTGACCTCTATACTCACATATGAGTAGCCAATTAAGGAAGTCTCTCCTTAATAAAATATTATAAGAAGATGGAGGCATTGTTTAAGGAGTTGGAGATCTACAAGTCATTGTGTTGTGACAAGCAAGGGGAGACTCGAGCAGTTTGGCAATCTGCCAAGTTTCTATCGAGGTTGCATCATTGTTATCGAGCTGCTCGAGATTAGATTCTGGCTTCTGACGGGAGGATGGATCTTGAGATCATCTTCTATTGTCTTATTAAGATGGAGATCGTCGAGGATGAAAACTCAGCGAAAGGTGAGAACTCTGCACTTGCTATTCCTGAAGCGAGTGTGGGGTGTAGGCGAGGACAAGGGTGTAGGACTTTCCGTGTCTATCAAAAGTGCCAGCACTGCAAACACAACAATTATCCGCAAAACAAGTGCTGGGAGAAGTTCGGAAGACCATCACGTGGGGCCACTAGCACCTCACGAGTGGACTCCTTAACTCATGAAGACCTCGAAAAGTTACGAGTTTTACTTCAAGAAAATAAGGCGACGATCGTCATAGCAACGACTACTCAGGTTGCCACAGAGGCAACGACTTCAGAAGTCACAAAAGACTTCACCGTCGACATGTCAAAAGAGAAGACCAAGAGCATAGCTTTCGAAGAAGAGTGGTAGGGCATCTAGTCTTACAAGTTAAAGGCCAAGTCGTCGACCTCCCGGCCTTTGACTTGAGGGGGGTTGTTCAGAGTAAAGATGAGCCATGTGACAAGTAGTAGAGAGCCCTTAGGGCCAGTGGTCTTGTGGTCCAAGGGACCAAGTTGAGTCCTTTGCTTAATTGCTAAGTTTGTTATTTTTAGTAAATGAATTTTTAGGAAACTATGGACTTTATTTAGAGATAAGATTTTTCCTTAAGTGATAAGATCTTTTGTTTTCAAATGTTGGGATATGTTCTCTCTGTATAAAGAGAGTCTTCCCTTGTATTTCTTTTGAATCAATAATAATATTTCATATTCTACTACTACACTCCATCTCTCTTCTTCCAACAACACCACCGGTCACCATCAAGGCCCACGGCCTCCTATGCCAACAGCACAAGGTTGCTGACCACCTGGCTGCCTCTCTTGATTTGCGTGCCACATAGTCCACATGGGACTATTCTCTCCCAAGTCAAGGAGCCTCCACGTGCAAATCCTGACAGGTACCATATGTTAAGTTGGCCTTGGAATCTGCAGATTGATTCTCTCAATGAAAAGTTAAGTATCTATTTGCAAAAAAGAGAATTGTCTCGTTGGGTTGAAATAAAGACGCCTGAGGTAGCAACGAGGGAAGTTAGCTTGGACCTGATTGTGGCACGAGAAACAGTGACTAACATCACCTAATCTTTGTTTAGGCATTTTGAATATGTTGGTATTGACTGAATAAGCTGCCATTTAACATGTTCAAGTGGGAATGGTTTTCCAAAGTTGCAATTAGTACTACGTAGAGGTATAGACGTGTAGTCATAGCATGAGGAACACATTGCATGTTGGATGGTTCATGATGTAGTAGTGTTACATGAGATCAAGGCGCCGTATTGCTGTCTGTTTCTAGAGGGTAAGCAACTTCATTGTGACGAACATTTAATTCGAGATTGTTGCATCCCAAGTGTCAACTTAATATGTGACGTACCTTTTCACCAATGCTTTTCTTTAGTATTTGTTCTTTAGTTGGGGAAGTTATGGCCAGAGGTGTATATGGTGAGTAGTGGAGTAATGGTGGATTTTATCAGTTCTCTATATTCTCTACAACAAGGTCTAAATGTTGTTACCATCTACATTCTTTTATATGGTAAAACAAGGTGCCTTTTCCCCATATTTTCTCAACTCTCTTAGAACTTCTATCCTCCACTCATACCCACTCGAATGATATCCGTTACCTATACCCTATTATTCCTTCCTTTACCAACCTTCCTCCCTCTTCCATTCTGACCACCCCTTTACTTCCATTAACACTTTCATGGGCTTTGCCTTGCCTCCCTCCATTCCGCCATTTGTCTCTCCAATCAGGTCTCAGTAACTCTATAACCCCCGCACACACACACGCATGCACGCAGTCACAAAACCCACCAATACTCACATCACAAACACGTGATGCTCACATATCTCTCTTGTCTGACTCTTCAAGACTTTTTATACTTGTTCAATCAGTTTTGCACTTCAGGTGTAAACTTTCAAGAATATTACCAACTGAATAAAATGTCCATCCACATGGTTTTGTAAAGACGATTGTTGATGGTAATTCATACACTAATTTTCATATTTCTAATAAACGGCTTGGAAAATTATCCATCTCAATTGTGTTCCATAGGTGAATCATCAATGGCATATTCAATAATATTTTCCATTGGCTCATTAGGCCGAAACTTCAATCACCACTGCCACTCTTAGACATGGGATAGTTAAAAGAATTGTATCCAACTGCGCTTGATATTGAAGAAGGGAAGATGAATATTATTCTGTTACCTATAATTTGATTTCAACTCTACTAATGGTTTTGCTGTTTGCCATGATTTGAATAGGAAAATATTAATAAAAAGTACAAAATTATAACAAATTCATCCTTTTTGTTTGATTGAGAAATCTTTGGCCAAGGATCCCATTCATTTGGTAGCAAATGGCTACATTAAAATTAAGAATATTTACCATAAATTTTTATTCTCCACTTGCAAATTTGGAAAATGCCGAAAAAGCAATATAAAATTAGCCTCTTTGATTTCTCCTTGAAATCAGCTACATTGAGCTGTACCTTTTGAAAATCAAATCTTACCTGATGAGTACAGAAGATGAAGTTATTAGACACTACCATGAGAGCTTTACACTTTCTAATGTCATATTTACTGTGGAGAAGATAGAGATCCATATGTTCCAGCATTAACAGGCCTTAGTTATTACTCATTATTGCCACTCCAGTATTTTTTGGCCTTTCTTGCTCAATCAAGGAATCCCAAATTACTTTGTTACACTTAACGTCCTTTTTTGCAGGAGGGCCTTTCAATTGTCGAAACTCGTACTGCCAGCATCATTCAAGAAACTCGGAAGCTGAATATTAGGAGAAAGGGGAGCGGCTCTAATGCCCAGACATGGATGGAAGATGCTTCTAGTCAGCACACTAGTACACAATTACGAATGGGCCTGGAAACTCAACTGAAGGCAGCTCGCGACGTAAGGTGCCAAATTGGTATTGCTATTTTCATGGTGCAGATTGTATAAGTTTCCTTCATGTTAATTTGGCGAAGCTCCTTTAGGCTTCATCAATTCTAGCTTAAAATATGGTGACCAACCTGTTTCATGGTTGGTAGATAACTTAATACAAGTTGCTTTCCAGGAATGGATGTAAGGCGTTGCTGTTATATTCTTGTGAGTGATTCTTTTTATCTGATTCAAATGGGGTGAAAAGCCATCATCTTCCTCATCAGGTTTCAAATGCTATGGCTGCCAAGGCCAAGCTGCTTATGCGTGAGCTGAAAACCATGAAGACTGACTTGGCTTTTGCCAAGGAGCGATGTGCTCAACTCGAAGAGGAGAATAAAATTCTAAGAGAGAGCGATGCGAAGGGAGGTCACCCTGAGGACGATGATCTGGTATGTATACGATGAGATTTCATTAGGTTATTTTAGGATTCTATGATATTCCTAATAAAAAGAACTCTGAAATGAACCATGTGCATGCAGACCATCTCTGCTCATTTGAAATATAGTTGTCGAATTTTTTATTACAAAAAAAAAAGCCTCTTGCAGATTCGACTGCAGCTCGAGTCACTATTAGCGGAAAAAAGTAGGCTGGCACAGGAAAACTCCGTCTATGCAAGGGAGAATCGCTTCCTAAGAGAAATAGTTGAGTACCACCAGCTAACCATGCAGGATGTTATCTACCTGGACGAGGGCATTGAGGAAATCACTGAAGTCTACCCAATTCATAGCCCAACTCTATCCTCTCAAGGTAAACCTACATTGCATTCCTCCAATTCCCATACACCATCTTTACATGAATCCAACCTTTTACTCCTGCTTCAGTGCCTCCAGTTTCCCCTTCCTTGCCTAAGCCGGCAAATTTTTTACCGCATAACTCGTTTGGGCATGGCAGTTCCACCATCTTTCCGGTGCCTCCATCACAAATCACTGAAGAGAAACAGGTCAACTCCGAGAAGAATGGGACTTGACATTCGCATGGTACAAATCACTTGGCTTCGATGGTCTCTTGTCATCGCACATGTCAAAATTGTTGCATTCTTTCCTGTCTAAGTTTGTATTGCAATTGTGCCTTTTGTCTGTTATTTATAGAACCATACAAGCACTTGCGACACTGATACATGTAGCTTTGAACTCTACATTGTAAAAAAAAAAGCGTTCCTTATGGTAAGATTTTGACCTGATATGTTACCGAATTGACATGATGATGTCAAGAAAAAAAGTTAAAATGTATAAAAATATATCATATAATATATTTTACAATGTGATGACGTAGTACATCGGTTTGTATTGATGTAAAATGATTATGGATGATTTTATATTGATGTAAATTGATTTAATATGAATATTTTATTGATATAAAATAATTTTATATGAATTTGCATCGTATTTTACACTAAAATCATTAATTGTGATTATGTATAGGTGTCATGTTAATGTGTTGTAAAATTTGTTAATTTTTATATTTTTGTATCTATTTAAAAGTAAAAATAAAATTTGGGAAATGGAGGGAGATTGGAAAAAATAAAGATATTTAGATGGGTGAAGGAAGGGAATTGAATCCGCACATGATGGATTTACAAGTAGCGCTGCCAACAAACAAAGCACATGGTCGATTGGTTGGTCTCGGATTCTGCTTGATTGGTTCAATTCGGATTTCAGTCAATTCATTAACGATTTAGTCGAAGTTTGACGTAGATAACTTTAGGGAGTTGAGGCTGGTACAGCTTGATAAGGGATTTAAACCGGTAAGAATGCAAATATGCGTATGTATATCATATTCTAGGGATACTTTATATCAAAGCTAAAAAAAGAAAAAAAAGGAAAAATGTAATTTCTGATGTAAAATGTGTTTGATAAGTTAAGTTGATAATTGATATTTAATATAAAAATATAAAAGAATGTAAAATTTATTTCCTAGTGATTTTCATTTCATTTAAAAAAATTATATTACTTTAATCTAAAATGTATAGGTAATAAGTTATTTTGTATCAGTAATAAATTATTTTAAGGTATTTTTGTATTGCTGTAATTTTATTTTACATCTGTGAGAAATTATTTTAGGATAATTTTAATTGTCTAAAGTGATTCTGATTTATAAATTTGGGATTTAAGATTTAGGTTTATGAGAATTTATTTTTCACCTTAAAGTTTAGGATTTAAGATTTACGGTATAAAGTAAGATTAGACATTAAATTTTAACGTGAAAAGTTACATTTTAAGAGTAAAATTACTTGTCATAGGTAAAGAAATATTTAGAATTTAATTTTGTATTGATACAAAGATTGCATTGGTGTAAAGGATTTAAAGTAAGATTGCACTACTGTAATTTTATTTTACACCTGTGTAAAATTGTTTTGAAAGGATAAAGTGATTTTACAGATGTACAAAATAAGATTGCATCTGTATAAAGTAATTTTGTATCTGTGTAAAGTAATTTCGAAGGTGATTTAAATGATTTGCACCAGTAACATAGTGAGTTGATTTTAATAGTATTAGATCCAATCATGTGTAACACTTTTTTTATATAAAAAAAAGAAAAGTTAGAATAACATTTATACTGTTGCATATTAACTTTTGTATCAATTTTTATATTTTTTAATTTACAACCACGTTAAAAACCACTGATATGGAATGCTTAAGAGCGATCCCGCCGCTTTGAAGAAGTCCACGTAAGAGTAATTTTTCCAAAACTTTCCTTTTATTTCTTCGTTGTCATCACCACCCAAAAATTATTTATTATTTATCAATTCTATATATGTCGATTTTGTAATTTTATTTTATTTTATCTTAAATCATTTTTTTTGTGTTTCTTAGATTTCTAAAACTTCGAAACTTAGAGTAATTTTGTTAAACCCAATGAAGCGTTAAAAAAGTATAGGTAATTAAAGATTTGAGTTCACCAAAGGCTCGAGCAAGTCGACCAACTCAAGCCATGTCAATTCTGAGCTCGATCTCGAGCTCAAGCCTAATTGATGCTACCAAGAACAAGCCGAGCCAGGCTCAGCTGGCTAGGCTTGATAAACAACTCTTTTTACCAGCCACTGCCTCAATATGCGACCATACAAGGGTAAAGGGTTCAACGTTTTTTCCCGATGGTGATTAGAAATACGTGGATCGTTTATTCACGCAGTTTCTCATACATACATTTTCATTCCCATGTGGGTTCAATATTTGGAGCATGGGTTAGATTGTTATGACCACCAACCATCGAGGGGAAAAAAGATACCTTGAGACATAATTGGTTATTAGACTGCTTTCATGCATAAGATTCATCCCATTACATTAGACGCCTTTTTAATCAGCCTTGGTATTCTGGTCTTCGAGCACTCTAGACAATGGATTATAATTAGAGCACCATAATTTTTTCACGCAAATAAAAAATGGAATCCCGAAATCACATCTGTATATATGTATATGGACAAGCACTAGTTGTGATTGTTTACAATTTTTTTTTCCCGTGGAGATCATACCCGTAACACAGGGTATGACCACGCAATTAAACAGTCCAGCAGGTTAATAGCAAATCAAACGATTGCTCCGCAGTGTCGCTTGGGTTATCGGTCCGCATTACTGGATGGTTCGCAGACAGCCTACACTTCAAGGCTCTTCTCTCTTTCATCGGAAGCAGTGTTTGCAGCAGCAATTGCTATTTGAGCAGTTGGCAAATTCAAAACAACTGGAAGAACAAGCTGGTGGAGCCATCGCCAAAGGATCTGAGGTCTGCCGGTTTTACCAAGGCCCGACACAAGGGGCAAGTTCTTTCCCTCTCAAACCTACATGCGGAAGGAAAAAAAAAACGGAATAAAGCATATTAGCTGCAGAATGCAAGGCTTACATACACCACATCCGACCAAATGAAAAATCATACAAGAGAAATTACTGCAGGTTTAGTCCGACTGCATCTCCCAAAAAATAAAAATGCTTGTTTGAATTTTTTTAATCTATTTTATTTATTTTTTTTATAAGATACAAGTTATTTATGAATTTAAATTTTTTTATTATTAAGTAAGAAAGGATAGAGTTAGAAAAACTATGAGTTGAGTTTAGGTTGAGTCCCAAACTAACCCGTATACACCCTTATTTTGTGAACACATCACAGCTTCTAACGTAAGTGTGTGAGCCATAGGAAAGATCTTTTAGAAGATGGAGATGAATTCTGAAGAGTGGCGAAAGTACCTTGATGATCACATTGTTAGTTGGAATATTTAGTAAACTTAAGAGAAAAATTCCGAACATCATGTGTTCATTGAAAATAACTTTCATACCTAAGTGATCTCTGCATAATTGACTTATTTGGGGAAAATAAATTGAGGGTAAATTCGAACCTTTGGTGTCAACCTAATGAAGAGAAGCCCATACACATAGGCTCATTGTGGCAAATTTAACAATAAAGGATAAGAGACATCCTTTAGGATTCAACATGTTGATGGGTGAGAGCACCCAATGGAGAAAGAGAAGCGAATAACCACGTTGCACGGAAATAGAGTTCTAATCAACCCAAACTTGCATTGTGTCTCTGCTGATCCATGTCAAGTTCCTTAAGTATGAATCTTTGGATGCATCATGGTCGTAATGGATGCAAGGCGATTCTAGGTTTATTCATGGATCACATCGTTGTCTGCCACCCAACAAACCATGTTGTTCTTTGGCTCATTGACCAAAGTAGCCTGCAGGCCATCAATGCTTTACTTAAAACCATTGAGGGTGAGATCTCCAGTAGAGATCATGCAGGGTCACTTGGGTGGGGTGGGGTGGGGGTAGCTTACCAATACGAGGGAGGAGACAAGGGAGTTAATAGATGATCTGGTGGACAAGAAAGCCACGAGGAAGGTGAAGGGAGAATAGAGTGTGACGAGTTGGTGCAGGGAGAGAGCAAAATCTGTAATGACCTGGAAAGAGGTGAAGACCGAATTGGTTGAGGGCAGCAATGATGGTGGTAGTGGTTGTGAGGGGAAGAACTTGGAGAGGGGAAGGAGGGGTGTTTGCGAAGTAGAAATGCAAAAGGTCATAAAAGGGTCGTTTTTACTCTTCTATCCAAGCTGTGAGGGGCCTTTGCTCAAATCAATAACAAATGGGACCTTATGCAATCAAAAGACGAACCACAAGGGCCTGTGCAAATAACTCAGTCTGTATTGATAACTCAAGGGTATCACAGTTAATTTTCCTTTCCACTAACGAAAAGCAATAGGATTCTTTAGCCATACACCCCCCTCCCACGGAATCCTATTCCTTTTGGAGGAGGAAATCACACGCAAGTATGGAATCTAGATTCCACCTTCTTATAACCCCACCACCCCCCCGCTCTTTCCCTTCGAAGGTTCTCTACCATCCCCATTGGTCACAATCACATTTCTCGCCAAATAGGCCACAGGCAATCCATGTGCTCGTTTTACCAATCCCATCAATCAACGATATCAAGTAAACCTTGACCAGTCAGCACTGGCAGATATCAGGGCATACCGACAGATATGCAATGGTAAGAGATGATCTCTATAAAAGGCATGGATATCTCCAACAGGGAAAAGGCTCCCGTAGTGACAATGCCTAAGCTATGGTACACGTGGAAGATATAATGAGAGAAAATCAGAAAAGCCAGTGAAGTGAAGTGAAGATTAAGCACAGGGCTGTGAAAGATGGATGATGGCTGACGAGCCATCCAGAATGCAAGTGGTGGGCAAAAGGTTTAAAAACTGTTTAGGAAAATCACAAAGCGTGATGCCGTTAGCTTGGAGCATATGACTATAAGGTCCAAGAAATTAAAAGCAACTAAGATCCCACGCGGCCATGGTACATGTTGAACTAGCACAGGAAAAAGGTTGATTTCACTTCTATTTGGCAATCTACAATTAGTGCATGATTGCATGGTTAGAGTAAGCCGTAATTGAAAGAGCTGGAGCAAAAAGAGTATATTAAAATGAACATGCATAAGAGAAAAATGGTAACTAACCATTCAGAAACGCAGTCTTCACAGAATATGTGCTTGCAACGTAGCAAGATTGGTGCATGCATCTTCTCCTGGCAGATTGCACAGAGATCTCCAGCAGCAATTACCTGTATGGATATGGATATGTAAATAAATGCCAATTGGACGGGATAAATCTTAATTCTATCAAATGGAAATGCCACTGAGAGCTCTGCAAGCATGCAATCTTTAATAATAATTTGAACTGAACTGACCATGTGTCCCCTAAATTTAACAGCTTTAGTTCACCGTCTATGGACCAAAGCTCTCTTTTTTTGTGAAAAGGTCATTTTATTAGGAAAGGCAATAATATAATGAAACTAATTTAAGATCTTGCAAAAGCACATTGTCTACGAAATCAACGACAAGACCTGATATCAGATTTAACTAGCCAAAAAAACATGCACTATGCTGCAGTGAGATATTTTAATTATAAAAATCTATTTTTGTCTAGTATGTTTACTCTAAAGTCGTTAAAAAAATCCATATTTGAGCATTTTGAAATGGTAAATCATTGCTCACAATCTTTAGACACAAATAAATTGAGATGTATCCATTTAATTTATTACAGTTTCTTATTCGTTGCCCATTTCCATGAATGATACGGGCAAAGTTGATTTCCCTGTCCATCAAATTATGGTTTTCAGAATCAATTATAAACAGGTACTTACGACATAAGAGTAGATATCAACTCTATATTTGCACTAGCAAAAGCATGTTGAGATGTTGTGCATCGCATGAAATTCCATCAACATTTAGTGAACATTCTAAGAGAAAGATATATTTTTAAAAACAATTGATGAACTAAAAGTTAATATCAGCTCCATATCTCACTAAAAAACAGATAATATATGACACACTATTTTCAAAATCCTCAAAAAATATGGATTTTATGAAGATGGTACTTGTGTATATTCACATGGGTATGAACAAAGATATATAAATATTCTCTTTGCAACCATATATAATAACTAAGTAGTTATTGAATTGAGACAAAGGAATCTACATTTTTAAATGTTTAATTTGTGTTATTGAATGTCTATTATGAGGGGGACACATGTAGATTTTTCTCTTTTTTTTGAAAGGAACTCGTGTAGAGATTAAAGACATGGCACTTCGCTTTAGATAATAGTAATACATTTCTAAAGCCATGTAGATATCAGTTCAGTTCTACTTGGAATTACATCACAGGACTTTTGGAGGAGCTGCACTAAGATCCATCTGAGTACTGAACTCTAAAAACTACAGCTGGACTTCACATTTTCTTTTCTTCTCTTTTCTGAAAGGGAACATTCTTATTCTTTTTCAAGTTCAGTTCTAAAGCATCAAGAAAATTGACTTCCTCACATGCAATCCACACAGGTGTAGCGAGTAAATAAAGGAATAGGAGTGCAGATACTGGCCGCTGCCACTCTTTTGAAATTCTTGAAATATGAGATTTCCCTGCTTAGAGTTAGAGATATTTCTTCTACACAGCGATCCAATTTAAATTAATAACATCATTATTCTATGATTACCTGCTCTGAAGTTGCATAGGATCCATAATGCACTTCTTTACGTGATAATGCCTTCAATGATGTAACAAATGACTGGATCTGTGTATGGACATTACAAATAAATAAATGAGCCATTATTTAGCCTCTCTTCATAAGACATGAGTGGTTGTGGGAATCAACCATAGGCTAAAACAAGTAGCCCATATCTTTCCCCTGCAGATTGCCAAGGCAAAGATGGGCTATAATAATTGGACTTGAAGCATACCTTCTCAACAACTGAAGTCAGCTTGAAGGTGAGGTACAGGCCAGTAGTCAGTGATGAAAAGAGGCTTCCATATTCTTTATTCAAGAAAAACCGGTACCAAACTGGTGTTGGCAACAATACTCGGTAAAGGAGGAGAAAATATTCCACTAAGGTTAGAATTTGTCCCTGAAAGAAGAGATATAAGTTAAAAGTGGAAAGATGTAAAAATGTACAGAAGATAACCAGGTGATTGTCTAAAACAAGGAATTTACAACCAAACAAGCAAAAATAAAGAACTCATCTCATTCTCAAATAAGGACTTCACAGGTTCTGCATTGTAATGTGTTAAAAGTTCCTTTTGATAGCTAACAGGAGCTTAAATTGAAGAATCTCTATTGACCACAATAAACAGAGATTAGGCTTTTAGAGCTCAATGTAATGGTTCACTTATTTCAAAAGGAATCTTGTGTGACTTCATAAATTTTATCTTATGAGGGCAGAGGGCTTGAGAAATATTATGGTCATACTTATGGACAGAGTTCTCCTATGATCCAAACAAAGATCCCTCTTCTCTCATGCAAATGCACTTAAAATTCTTGGCAAAGACTATCCAAAGGCGCATTTATGCTTCATTTACTGGCCTCAGATTTGAAAATTAGTTCTCTATTCAATGGAATAGTAGGTATTTTTCCTACCATAACTTATTTCCTAGATATGTAACAAACAATGGAAGGCAACATGGATCCACAAAATTCCCATATTCTCACAATTTTTTAGCACCCTCCAAACTATACACCATAACTAGGCACCTTGAAAAGGGCATGCCTAGGCAGCAGTGCCACCAAGTCAAGAGTTGATTCTGGCTAAAAATAATTCAGTCCTCAATCCTCGAAAATGCTAAATAATAGAATCAGCAAGCAATTTTTCCAGATAATGGTTGCTAAAAAAAACTTAATTACCTGCCTACGATAGTTTCGGCCCCTGCTGTTCTTATAATACATCAGTAATATGCACTTAAAAATCATTGCCACCTGGCGCATCATTATATCTGCAAAATAGCCACTGATAAGCCATTGTGAAATACTTTTACGTAATACTTCTTGAAAAGGAATATTTTAATCTTAAGTAATAGTTAACAGAGATATTTCCAATTATAATACATGTAAAAGATATCCAACATCAAGAAAAGCCAGGGGATACAAGATGTTAGCAACTTTCCTCAAAAAGGAAGGATTTTAGCATGTATTCCCTTGTCATCCCTTTAACTTACATGTATATCCATGTAAAGGATATATTTACAAAAAGAATACCACTGGTAATTGTTCCATTAACAGATATATCTCCCAATAGAGTGGTTTTAATTGTTATGCATACATGATTAGATCTATTATTTTTAGAAAGATGACTAGATCTATTATGCTAAAGCTATGTAAACATCATAAAGTCAAATCAAAGAGAATTTCATTTCATCAATCTTTTGATATGCATGAGCCATAAATGCTCACCCTCTCAAACCTTCCTCGAAGCCCTAAGACATCCTAGTAAGCTTGCCAAGCTTGATGAGCTCCACTTTACCATCCTTCCTACAGAACCACTGCCATATATGCCATCCCTATCACCATACTGCTGTTGAGCAGCCATCACAGCCACTTTTATTGAATCAGTGCACAGAATTTACCACCAAGCTACCTGGGAGCTTCACCACAACAACAATCTGCAAAGAGCTTTTTGACGATCCCCATCCGTAAGTGTATCAATCGGGGAAAGCCAGCCACAAAGTATGCATCTGCATATGCCTATGTGGCCAGAACTCTGAAGGGACTTTTTTTTGTTGAGAAGACCTCTGAAGGGACTATTGTCTAGCAGATCCATATGCAGGCAGGGCTGCATAGTCAGGCGAGGGGTATACTTGTTTGAGCATGCCCCCAACTTTGGAATAAAGCCTAAAGGGTAGATAGATACCAGCATCAACTTTGACTAGGAGTATATTTTGTGGTATAGTACTTGATGCATTGTTCTTGTGTTAATTCTAGCCCAATGGCCTTTACACTCATGATTTTGATTTTTAATTTTTTTCATATGTTTGAGTCATATGAGACAAATTTTATTGAATTGAAGAAAATATTTAACAATTATTTTGTATTCTTAAAAAATGCAAAAACCACACACCCACCTACATACTTGCCCATACACCACATGCTATACAGCAACCTATCCAACTGAATACCACATGCCAGCTTTTGATGCCAATTTCTGCCTACCCTATCAAACTTTTATGGGGGGGACCACTACAAGGTCACCAGGAATAAGCATCTTCATAGCCTTCATGTAAAAGAGTGTCCTCATCACTACTATTCTGTCATTATTCTTCTTCAAAACTTCATGCATCAAGTAGAAGGCCCTCCAACTGGTAGATATTAGCAACAAAGAAAATGGGTTTCACAAAAGACGGTGTTGGATGAAATATAAGTTGCTGATTTATTATCACAAAATGTGAGAATAGGATAAGCAACAGAAACACCCAGATCAGTCAAAAATGAAGCAAACCACATCAATTCATATGCAGCGTGTGCCCTAACCCTATACCTAGCCTCAGCACTAGACTGAGCAGTCACTGTTTGTTTTTTTACCAGGCCATATTACCAAACTCACGCCAAGGAATGTTGCAAATCCAGTAGTGGATCTTCTATAATCAGGTGAACTGGCATAATATGTGTCTAGATAGATGCATAGATCAAGATGACCACTCATCTTAAAGAAAAGGCCCATTCCTGGCGCTCCCTTTAAATACTTGAGAATAAGGAATATATCATGATAATCGATGTAACAAGGTGTCAACCCATACAAAGTCTTTTGTACTACTATTTTTCTCTTGAGTAGGATCCATGAAGTCTTCATCCCTCTTGGGCTCTTCTCAATGGTTTTTCCCTTGGGTGTTTTCCAAATTAAGTCTTATCCTTCTTGACGATTCTTATTTCTATTATGTTGCTGCGCATATATTTTGTTTAACATATGTGACGTCTAAGTTGGTTTTTTTTTTTTTGAGAAAAATATAAGTTGGTATGTTGTAAGTAGACAAGTGAGAGTGGTACTTATTTCAATTTTTCAGTATAAGTTGTATTGCATTAAAAATCTCCCCCACCACTCTTCAACATGTACATTGTTTATCATAACCTATCCAACCCCCTTTAAGCTGCCCATTAATACCCTTCCAAATACAACTTTATGGAATATTTATAATAAAATGGAATTGGAAAGAAGGTCTTTCCTTCCACAATTCTCATCAGGTGTTCATCAAGAAGAATGGAATTGTGATCCAAATGAGAAATCCCTCCATCCAAGGGATTAGGATTTCATTACAATGGAGAGAAAAATAGAGAGAAGGATTTAATCATATTTCTCCATGTATATTCCCCTCCACAGCCTTATTTATGTTAGTTATATTCCAACCATATTTCTAGTGTCATTTTCTTTTTTAAATATAAACTTTTTTAGGAATATAAAAAATTATTGAAATTTCTTGTCAGTTGAAATTATATTTGTTGTATTAATTTTCATGTATTCCATTCTTCTACGTTTGATTGTCATATATAAAGTTGATTCTGAAAACGAGGCAAAGAAGAAGAAAAAGAAGAAGAATGTACAAACTTGAATTATGATCCTCATCTCCAATGGAATGGGATGTATATAAAAATCACAATTATTTTATTCCATTTATTAATGTAGCTTTTTTTGTGGAAACTTATTATGTATATTATTATGCTTTAACATGTCCCACACAAATTACCTTCTAACATCATCACAAATTGTAATTGGGAAATGATGTTAGATAATAAGTTTCAGTGTACATGATGAGTAAGTATTTATTATTAAAAATGCATATATGTCTTTAACTCACCATTGTGGTAAACCATGTGTATCAAAATATATGTACAAACTTGCAAATATGCATAAGGATACTTGTCTAAATTCATTCTGCTTCATTTGTTTTACTCATTACTTTCCAACATTATTCTAAACAAAGAAATGTAATAGGATTTCTTCTCCATCTAAAACTCAATTCCAATGTACCAAATATGGCTTGGAAATAAAAGATATAGGCATAAAAAATATGAGAGAATTAATTTTGGACATTTTGCACCAAACAACCTAAAATCAATGTGAAACAACCACATGATCTGCATACAGTATACATAGTTAAAGATATTGCAAGGCTAAATGTTTTCTATATAGCCTCACATCATACAAGCTCCAATGTGATTGATGTATGACTAGAGACAACTTCGAACTGTAACTGGGCAGAAATAATCTTAAGTCAGATCTAGTCTTCTAATAGTAACTGGGCAGAAATAGATCACAAGTCAGATCTAGTAGTAACTTAGCATGGACATGACAGTGGTAGGAGATCTGTTCACAGTGTATGCAAATAGATAGGCGGGCAGGCAGGACCAGTACCATGCAAAACTCAAGATGAACCCTCATACATAGTGCAGGCAACTGCAGAGGAACGAAGAACTCCATCCCTAATCAACTTGTCCAAGGCCTCTCTTGTATGGCAATGCATAGAAACTGAACCAAGTAGACTAAACCCATCACTCAATTAAAGCAGCTACACATATGACAAATGTTATCTTTTGCTAGGAACAACCCAAAAGATATCCAGAGGTGATGCATCATATTAGACAAAACCTTCCAAAATGAAGTACAATCCTTCCATGTGGGTAAAAAAGCCAGATTAACCAAGCGTCCAAAAGCTAAAAGTACCCTAACTGACAATTAAATGCAACATGGTTACTTTATACAGATCTAATGACAAATAAATGTCATAATTTTACAAATTAAGAAGCATACAACAATTAGCTTCTTTATTAGACATGTTTCTAGAACTTAAAATCGCAACACAGTTACTTTATACAGATCCAGAGACAAATAAATGTTGTAAATTTACAATTTTAGCAGCATAGAACAAATAGCTTCTTCTTTATCAGACATGTTTCTAGATCATAAACAATCCAAAACTGACAGACTTATAGCTGAGAATATCTAGAAGAAAGCTTGAGTCAGTACCATTAACCATAATTATAAATACGGCGTGCCAAAATGGCGGAATGGCTTTTGGAGGAAGCATGATTAATGGGTATAAAAGATCATCATTTCTATACCACCAATACACTCCAGCAACATGTAAAGTGAAAAGAAGTATGATGCCAGTAAGGACCGATATCTTTCTCTCACCCTGCAAAGAACAAAATTTTTGCAATGCCGTCAAAAGAAGTTATGAATACAGCCAAAAATGCATGCAAGCAGTATGGGATGCAAATTTCATGGAGAAACATGTAAGTTTCAGAAACTAGAATATGAAATACACGTACATGCACCCATACCTACCCAACACCAGCCATCCCCTACGCACACAAACACTTGTATATAAAAATGCACATGTGCAAAAGAAGAGAGAGAGAGAGAGAGAGAGAGAGAGCGAGGATACAAGCTCTTCTTGCCCCTGGAGATACAAGTACGAGGACCTCTGATGATGTGTCTCAATGAAAGAAAATTATATTGTACTCAGGTAGTTTTTGAACTGATTAAATCTAGGGTTGAATAGATAATGGAACCAAAACTATGGGTAATTTCATCTTTGAAACCTCAACCATTTTGGTTATAGCAAAACACACACACACACACACACACACAGAGCAAAAACCATAATCTCCTTTATGTAGACAAAAGCAGCAATGATTCTCAAAATGTTTTTTCTCCCATTTCATCATCTTGTGTTGAAACTACACACTCCAATAAAAAATCATATCAAATGATGGATCCATTGTTGTAAAAGTGAAATAGTAAAAAAGATGGAAACCCCTGCTTCCTGAAATAAGTGCAGCCAATGTGGAGGTACCTGGTCTGAACGAGCATGACATATAAGCATAAAATGAATGAATGCATTCTTAGCAAAATCGTGATTACAACAGGAAAGGGTCTAGATATTTGTCAATGCTTATCCACGGTGGTTTAATCCATACATTAAAGCCAAAACTTCCACTGCTACTACAACACAAACAAAGCCTTTTCCCAAACTAAGTTGAGTTAGTAATATTGATTCTCTACTTCTACTCAGATATCTTGAGACATTTATGAATTTAAATCAAAGTAATGACAATGGTTTCCCTTGAGCAACCCAAACTATTAGAAGAAAATACACCAAAGCTACAAAATCGAGCACATTTTAAAATTTCTGGTAAAACCAAAAAGCTGCATTCACTTTAGTGAAGCCAATGTTCCAAAAGTCGATCACAAATAAAATTATCAATGACTAGATCTCTCTCTTTTTTTTCTCATGGAGAACAAAGCAAATGATGAAGCTTAACTGGGTACCTTCAGAGCTGTCTGCTTCTTCAGTATATCGTTGGATTTAAACATCACAGCAGCAATCCAGATGGTAACAAAGAAACCTGCAAGCAAACGCTTCACACGGTTCAAAAGGCCCCTCAACTGGGCATCAACAAGAGAAAAATCAAGGAACAATACTAATACCATATCGCTTAAAAATGGGCTGCCAAGTTTCTAATCAATTAGACTACCCCAATCACATGCATTCCGCTTACTACCTGCAGAACAACCATGAAAATGCCACCAAACAATCAACCGCTTCCACTGTCGAACCTCGAGATCAATCCCCATCTCCTTCCCTACTAGTTTCATTTCCACTTTCATCGATCAACACCATTCATTGGTTGTGAATGTTGAAAAAAAGAAAAAAAGCCAACATTCGTGCTACTTCATAACCTGTATCCTTCCCTCAGCAGGCTCCTAACATTCCCCAGGACCAAACAGCGGACGTCTTCACACTCGAAGAACGACATAAAACCAGAGAACAGACACCGATCACTCGCCTCGGTGTCCTTCGTAATCCATCTTCACTAGCTCTACTCACCCCCCTCCCCCTCCACGAGACATTAGCCACGTCATCGGATGAGGACGTCGGCTTAACAAGTAACAACCACCCTATGACAGCCATTACATACAACATCACAGCAGCAACCACAATCAAGAACATTCGACGCCGGGAAAACGAGAAGAACGGAGATCGAGAAGCTCGCGGACCTTGCAAGTGCTGCCTGATGAAGACGACGAGCAGGAGCAAGGAGAACGGAAGGATCTGCTCGATCCACCTCGCCACCTGCTGGATGTCGTACCTCTGGTACGAGTTGTTGCCGTTACTGTTGTTACTCCCATTCCCGTTGCCGCCATTGCCGCCGCCGCCGCCGCCGCCGCCGCCGCCGCCACCACCACCGCTCCCCCCCGCTTCCCCTTCCGCGGAGGGCGCCGCTGCGGTGGACGTGGCCTCGCCCGCGACGCCGTCGTCGGCACCGTCGCGGCCCGCTCTATCGGGAACCAGCGGGACCCGCTCCACCGCGCCGCCGTCACCGCCATCCCTCTCCCTCTGCTGGTGCTGCTGATCGCCCAGCGCGATTATCCTGATAGAGACCTCTCCCCCAGAGGAGGACGACGAGGAGGGCTCCTCCGAGGGGTCCGCGTCGCCGTCGGCGTGAGTCGTGGGGCGGGGGAGGCGCAGGATCCCCGCGTGCTCGAGGAGCGCCGAGATCGGCGCCTGGAGAAAGCCCGAGGGGGAGAACTGGAGGCCGTAGCGCCGGGATGGCTCCGGATTGGGCCCGGAGTTCTCCATTTCCTCTGAGACGACGATCGGAAGAGGGAAGATTTGCCCTAAATTGGGAGAAGGAGCGGGGATGGGGATTTTGGGTCCCGACTTCTCAGTCTTTTGCACTTGAAGGAAGACGGTGGTGGGTTGAGGTGGAAGTGAGAAAGGTGGTGGGGATTTTACGGTTCTGTGCCTGGGGTCAGCGCGAGAGAGGAGGGGCGTTTTGGGGAAAATAGGGTTACCGTGCGTGTTTGGGAGGAAAATGGGAACCAGGTGGGCGTGGAAATATCTGCGCCTTTGTTTTTTCTTATGAGTAAATATCTGTGGATATCCATGCCACCTAATACAAGCGGATTAGTTTAATGCGGGGGTTTGGATTATACTTTTTTGGATTAAGGATTTAAAATTAAAATTCTCCAACAACGATAGTATCTATATTTTTTTAAATGCTCGTATGATTGTGATTATCAAAATTTATCAGAAGGTGTATTTTTGTTATCGGATAATATGAATCAATTTTGTGGAATGACCGTCCATAGAAAAGAGGTGGGGGTGAATGCATGACATACTTGAAGGGTTGAACGAATATGACAAAAGATAAAATGCTCGTAATGGATTGTAGAAAATAAATAGGTGAGTGAAATGTTGAATCAGGAAGCCTAAATGAGACTGGGCAAGGAAGAAGAGGAAAAAGCAAGAGGAAGTATCATCTTTCTATTTCATATGTAAGTAACTTAAATTTCAACTTTGATCATATGTAAATGTTGAACGAGAATTACATATTGAATACTATTAGTATTATGAGAGGAGTAATGATAATGGTAAGTGTATAATGACCTTCAAGCAGTTGAGATCTTCAAAAAGGAGTCAACATACCCTCTTTTAAGATGAAGGAAGAAGTAAGATGATCAAGTAATTAAATGAAAGACATCCTCTTTTAAAAAGTGGAATATTCTAAATCTTAACTTATTTTAGAGATAAATGTAATTTTTCTCACTTCATGAGAGGCACACATCACATAATTATGATTTCTTCCATAACACCAGGTGTAAAGAGTTTGATAGAAAAGAAGTTTTGCATGCTTACTACTGTATGCATATACAAGAAAACTATTTTAATGTAATTGATCATTTACTTTTGAACTAAATTATCTTTTGAATGTGAAAAGAGACAAGAAGTGTTCCTATAATTACATAGAATTATTTTGTGACTGAGAAATGTTCCTATAATACTACTGTATGATTGTCATTGTTAGAAGCTAGTTGACTCTTAATAGATAGAGGAGAAGGATACGTATTGAATTCATGGTAAATTTAATAAAAAGGCCTATATCCTAGTCCAATAATAGATGTGCACGTCGTATAATGGCTAGAAATAAATTGAATGTTTATTAACTGGATGAATGGTTAGTTTGACGGTGATTGAGGTATATACGTGGTCTAAAAAAATAATAGTTTTTGTTGTAATAAGATATTTGATTATAAGTTTTTGAGCCTTCTTATTGATTTTATGAACGTGCCTCCATCCATCAAAAGATTTTATTTTTTTCTTCAATGCAAAGGGCATAACAAATCATTGTGTTGAATGAAAGTTATATAATATCCTTCCTAAAGTTATAAAAGGAGATGGAAATCATAAGATAATGTATTTGTTTTCCCCGTACTAAATTAAAATCATATGAAAAGAATGTAGAATTGATCATAACAATTTTTTTAACTTTTTATTTGGAAAGATGGGCTTAAATTTTTCAAAATATTATGGGGGAAGATATACCTTCTTAAAACTCTTTCTCGAGCAAATATGATCATCACTCCTTGGTAGTCGGATATTATTTATTTATTTCTTTTTCCAGTATAAGCTTTAAGGAAAGTTTTATTTTTTTCAAAATGTTTCTTTTTTTTTGTATAACTAGCTATGCAATCAATATTCTAATTTGGAAGTCTTCGATGCGAAATTTCTTATAATGGCACATGTTATTTATGTTTTGAGCTCCCACGTAATTGACATTTTCTTTTATATCTGCTAGTGTGGTGTAACTAAATCCTACCTATATTAGTTTTGTCGATGAATTAATTACAAAATTCATGTTTTAAACCTTATTTTCATATGCATACACACACACAAGAATAGTTCATAGTAAATGACCCTTGCATACGAAGGGGGAGAATGTAGTGGTTAAAAAAGGGGTTCAAGTTGTAAATCAAAGGATCATATCTAATCAAATTATGTACAATATTTTCTTTATTGTGAAAAGTAATATGATATCAAATACATAACTTCATGACCTAAGTAAATAAAATGCACATAGGACAAAATGACACGTGTTAGCTTGTATCCAAAAATTATTTAAGGAAAGTCATTATGAGTAATTGACAATATAAGCTAATGTCACATTGTGAATACAAGATAATGTATAGTCATATTCTTCAATAGGTTGGAAACATCCAAATTTTAGTATTACAATAAGGTTTATAGTACATTGAAACCATCATCTGAATCATTGTGGTTTTGGTAAAATCAACATATGCTATTTATTAGAAACATTAAAGGGTCACTAATTGAAGTAACTTCGGAAGTATATACCAAATGCATAGGAAGCTCAAAGAGATACGATGCTAAAGCAGATCTTCCTAAAACTTCAAGAGACAAATCAACTCATAGAGAGATCAAAGGTCAACCACAATCACGTAGAGGAAATGCAAGGTTCACAACTCAAGAGATGCTTTTGTCATTGGTTTGGAAGATCTCAAAATTCACCAACTAGAAGAAAAGGTGATTACAAAATGTTCTCTTACTAGTAAACGATAAATTTTACTCAAATTTTAATAGGTGAAAAGAATGCCTAATACAATACCGGTCATATGGTAGGGATGATCATTCATTATTACTTAATATCCTCCATAACTTAATCGATATTTCCCTCTCCCCACGATACAACCATTTGCTCCATTCAAACGATGAAGCCTATATAGTGTAGCAAGATGCAACCAAAGCCATTTAGGTTCATGATGGGAACACGATCATGAGCCATAATTAACCCAATTTGATCTGATTAAGTCATTAAATCCTCCTTCATAACCATTAGAAGGACATAATTCATTACAAACTCTTTTAGAGAGATACAAAAAACTAGGGTTAAAACTGTAATTTTACCATCATATCTTTAATACAAAATAATCACGGGTTTTCTCAAGGGTTAATTAAAGGTCAAATGGTCTTAAGAGTCTAACAAGTGGGTTAGTACAGACAGAAAAGAGTTTTCGCGTATTTTGAAAATTAAATGGCTTCTGAAACCCTAAAAACAGACCTGCTTAATTAACTGAGGTTTTGGTCAGGATAAAATTCACCTAAATCCTCTAAAATTCATAGAAAAATATTCTCTAAGGTTTGGATGCTTGATTTGATCATCAGAATCCGTCTTGACCTAAAATAGAGCCATAGGAAGACTTTTGACCTAATTTAGGTTTTTGCATAAATTACCTAGTCAAACTAGGTCAAAACAAAAATCCAAGTTCACCATTGGATTCCTCAGGTCCAAATTAGGTTTGTACCAAAATTTGGGCCCAATCTGAGATCATCTTAACCAAGTTTGCAATTTGGTCATGTCTAACTCTTTTATCTTACAATATGCCCCTAACTTTTGAATCTTTTGCATTTTAGTCCCTATCTTTATCATTATTTCACAAATAGGTCCCTACCGCCATGAAATCCTAATCCTACAAACTCTGGTGACTTTAAGTTGGCAAGATCTTTATGATTTCTTGATGAATCCCTCTTAAAATTGAAAGGGAAACTAGTCAAGTAATTACCTTCCAAATGAGCCCATGATGAGAGCCTCATCATGAACCCTAACTAGTATAATTTAATCTAAATAAGTGTGAAGAAGCTCCTACAAAACCAAAAGAGAGGCTTAACTCAGAGAATTCTGAGTTAAAGAATAAGACAAATCATAAGAGGTAAAACTGTAATTTTACCAATGCAGTGCGCAAAAAAGATAATTAAGGGTCTAACATAGGTCAAATGATCTTAATAAGGGGGAAAGTGGGATAATCTGATCTGAAAATGGTTATAGTAACTTCTAGGAATTAAATGACATTCTATAGCCCTAAAACAAACCTACTTTAATTCACGAGGTTCGAGGTAGGATAAAAATCAAATAAATCCTCTAAAATTCATGAAAAAATGTTCCCTAGGGTTTAGAACCTTCAATTTGGCCTTTGCAACCTATTTTGACCTAAAATGAGAACCATGCCCAATTTATAACTTAAATTGGATTTTTACGCAAATTGATCGGTCAAACATGGTCCAACCTAAAATCAAATTTCACCATTAAAATCCTTAGGTTCAAATTAGGTTTGTATAAAAATTTGGGCTTAAGAAAAGACCATCTTGACCGACATTATAAATTGGTCCTCTTGAATTACTTTTTGACCCTTATCTTTTGAAACCCTTGCAAAAGGCCCACTAACTTTCTCGTCGTTCTTTGCAGAACGGTCCTCCCTGCCATTTTTGCGCAGCACCATACCTCTGGCAACCTTGCGCGGAGGATGGTACCGCACAAGGCAAGGCGCCCGTCCTCAGGAACGAGTGGGGGGTTCCCTGCGTCGTTCTTTGTCGCAGGGACCCTCCCCTGACCCCTGCAACCGACCATGCCTCTCGTGTGAACGCACGAAAGGCATGGGTGTCCATTTCCAGCCATCTCCGATGAGCACGGCACGTCACCTCCTCGGTCCTCTCTCCTTGCCAGTGCCTTTATAAGGAGTGGCAGGGTCTGCCGTCTCCTTCAAGCTACTTCTGGTGGAGAAAAATCCTAGATTTTGTCTCTCCCCTCTCTGGTCAGAGAGCCCTAGCTTCCGGCGATCCTCCCTCCTCCTCCTCGTCGCTTTACTGCCATACCTGTAGCAAAGCCCACTCTGCCCCGTCTTCCCACACCAGGGCGCACCAGCTGGCATCCTCAGATCTCCTCCTCGTCGCCGATAACCCCCTCCTGGGTACCTTCGTCCCCAGCTCCGGTAGGCACGAGCCGGACATCTTCCTCTCCCTCTTCGTCAACTAAGTAGGTAGGAATCTTATCCTCTCTCTCACTTATATTTTCCCCTTCTTAATTTACCATTTTGACTCACCGACCGCCACTGTCCATCACCACCTTCCTCATCTCCTGTCGCCATCTCCGGTGAGGTCGCTTGTAACGACCCGATTCCCGAGTCCCTACGAGATACGAGAACCGAACCGACTCGACTAATCCCAAGACCTAGTCGTCCAACGAGGAAGTAACCAAAAGAGCAGTAAAATAAACCACATTCAGCATGAATATAACTAACAGTAAGAAAATACAGCAGTAAGGAAAGAAACCACTACAGTATATACGACCATAACACTAGAACAACATTCATAATATAATATGAACTGCAGGTAAAGAAAAGTACAGCGGTAACAAGAACTACTCACTACAGTGGAACAAAAAGAGGTACAAGAGAACAGTGGTGACTCTACTGGACCCTACTCGGCCCAGCGTCCTCTGCAGCCGCTGACCCTGGCTGCTCAACACCTGGTCCTGAAAGGTAACGAGTGTAACACGTCAGCAAAACGCTGAGTAGAGTGGCAACTAAAACTAAAGAAACAGTAGAGTGTACAGTAGCTGTTATGTTCTGTTACTTTATTTATGTCTTTCAATTGTCTTATGATTTCATTTATTTCTTAGATCCTTTACTTGATCTCGAATGTTCCTCGTGGGAACAATCTTGATTGCAGTCTTTTCCAAAAAGTAGAAGTAGCACGTGGTGCTCTCCTGGCCGGGAGAGTCCCCCGTGGTGATCCTACTCTCAGTCAACCACCCCAAGGTCACGGACAAGCGTAACAGTGACTACGGCACGCGCGATAAACGCATAGGTAGCTAACCTGCACTGGCACGCGGTCAGTCTTTCCGTTAACGGGTGCGTCCAAAGCACAGCACGGAACCAGTACAGGGCAGAGCCCTCTCAGTAACAGGGGGTCCAACCCCTCCACAGTAACAAAACAGGGGCCTTGCCTCTCCACAGTCCGTGCACCCTCGCCTAACTACTCTGGTTTGCCCCAGTGGGCCTAACAAGTCGGTGTATGAGGCTAGCAGAACCCCAGGGCCCGTGGGGTAGCTAGTACCTCCTTACACTAGTAGCTCTCCTCGGTACTACGTACACGAGGGCTAGCAAGTCGGTACAAAGTGGCCAGTCCTAACCCCGGGTCCCTGGGGCGGCTGGCTCCGCTCTGCACTAAACAGGTGCAGGTACTTCCTTTGGTACTACGTACCCAAGAGACAGCACACTACCACGTCTTTCTTTCTCAGTTCCATTCCTTTCTCTTTCCAGGAGTTCTACTCCTAATTCCCCGTAGGGTTCCAACTCTTTTAACTCAGAAAATCTAGGTTTCACTTTCTAGTTTCATGTTCTTACAATCCATGTTCTCAGTCACGTTTAATTATTCATAACAGGCAGCTGTTAATTGGATTTACAGGCAGCTATTTGTTCCTTTCCATTTTTCCAAGACTGCAGTATTCATATATTCCACTAGTTTTCCCCGTCCTAGGATTCATGCCATATCCTGGGATCTATCATACAATCTAGTTTTCCAGCCTTAGGATTCATGCAACACCTAGGATCTATCATTCAATCTATTTCTCATTCCTAGGATTCATGCAATGTCCTAAGTTTTATTTATGGTTCCATAATTTAACAGATTATACTAATAAACTTAAAAGCCACTCTACCGGTTACAATAGGCGTACTGGGGGCGTGGTCGGGAATCCCGCGTACCTCCGCAACCCCCGAGACTGCAACAGAACGGGGTCCTATCACAAGGATCAAACACAAGGAGTTTCTCAAAACAGTATACAACTACTGTAGACGGGTAGAGGATTTAATTTCGAAAAGCACGCAACTCGAAACACGGAAAACGGACTCCGAACGGGCCCTAAACGAGTCGAAAACGACGAAACGGTGCAAAATCAGACGTTTGGAACTTCTTTCAGACGTCTTAAAAATGGGGATCAGATGGTACCTTGTCCTGCGTGGTCTCTCAGACGTCCAGAAGCTTGCGGGGGCGTCTGGCTTAGTTCCCAAACGTCCGATGGTCACCCCAGACGTCTAGAAGTCGTTCCCGTCATCTGGCACTGCAGCCAGACGTCTGATTCGCGTTGGATGGCGAATCCAGAACCTGCGCATACCCATTTCTCTCTCTCAGTACGGACGACCGAAGAAAAGGAAGAAGGACGAAAAATAACTCACCTTTCAGACCTCTGGACAGTCCTCCAGATGTCCTCCCCGTCGTCTGGTTGGAAGCCCAGACGTCTGATTCTGGAAAAATTTCCAGAATCAGGGCGCGACTCGCCCTCTGCTCGCGACGCACGGCCGCACCGCGTCTCGCCCTCCTGCTGCTCGAGCTGCAGCAGGCCTCCCGCATCACCCCGCGTCTGCTGCTCCCCCTGCCGGCCCTAGCAGCCCCGGCAAGTTCGCCCTCACGGTCGAGCGCCTCCTCCCTCGCGCAGCACCTCCTCCTACGCTCACCGCGGCTGTCGCTGCCGCTGCTCACTCGCACTCGCGCACCGGCTGGAAGGAGAAGAGGAAGGGGGCGGAGGTGATGAGAGTGAGGGAGAGGGTGTGGCGTTTTAAAGCCGCGCGGGGAGGAGAGAGCGAGCGGAACAGAGGGTGCAGCCTGCGGCCGCAGGAGAGAGGGAAAAAGGCACCCGCAGGTCTGCTCGCACAGACGCAACCGAGCGTGCCACCGAAACTGAATCCTAGACGTCTGGAAGGGGTTCTAGACGTCTGGGCCACATCCCAGACGTCTTAAAAGACGTCTGAAGCTGCGCGTTCGTAACATCGCTCCACCTCCATAGACCATTTCACCCCTCGCCGACAAGCCCAGAAGCTCCCCCTCACTCCACTCAAACGTTTCCCCCACTCCATTCACCGCCCTTCACCGTCCGACCACCCCCCGAACACAACTACTTCCGCACACATAGTCTGCCCTAGGCACACTGACACAGGTGCTCTTGCGCCTCGCCGACCCTTGCACTGCCTTCGCCACACTCTGGCGAGGCTCCCTACGTTGTCTGATGTGGTCGCGAGGCTGTCTTTATGATTTCAGGTCTCCGCCTCCTCGCCGCCATTGACGAGCTGCTGAAGCTTCTTCTCAGGCAGCTCCAGGACCCCTCCAGCCCAGGCGTGAGCCCCAGGCAGCGCGAGGCACTTCCGCGAGTGTGCCCAGGTTCGCGATTGGAGTCGCGAGCCTTCGTTGCTGCCCCAATTGGCAGCGCCTTCTCGCCTGCGGGCGTGCAGACTGGAGGTGGGACTTTAGTCTCACCTCGTAAGTGTGTGGCCTCGCGCCCACACTTAAATTGATTTTGTGAATTAAGCTGTTCGCCTTCGATACACAGGGGTCAGGTCCCTCGCCCACGCACGTAGCGCACCACGCGCTCGCACCCGCCCTCGCCCGCGCTCACGCCCCGCGGGCTTGGGCCGAACCCGACTACCCGACCAAGCACTCCTCGCCCACCACCGCACACCGGTGGGCCTGGTCCCAGGCGTGCAACCCGAATCCGATTACCCGGCTCTGGGAGAGCTTTCCCAAAGAGAGATTCAAAGAGAGAGAGAGACGCGGGGAAGGGGTAGGTTTTGCACTGACAATTGTGTGTGCACGCAGGGAAGAAGGAAAAAGAAGGAAGAAGCAGGCAAAGGAAGAAGAAGAGAGGAGGAGGAGCGGCTGAAGACTTAGCCGCACTGAGCAGCTGTTGAAGAAGGAAGGGAGAGGAGCTGAAGAAGAAGAAGAGCTGCACTGTCGCAAACGCACAGTTAAGCCGTTTGAGCATCGAGTCAGACGACGGAAGGTTAGCGGCCAGAGCAGAAGAAAAGAAGAAGAAGAAAAGAAGGAAGAAGAAAGGAAGACTTAAGCAGCTGAAGGAAAGAGAAGGCAGAAGCCTCTGCAGCCACAAGGAAGAAGAAAAGAAAATCAGAGAGGAAGAAAGGAGAAAGAGAAAGGGTCACCATAGCCACAGCAAAGAAAAGAAGAGAGAAGAAGGCAGATTGAAGAAGAGAAGAACCAGCTGAAAGAGAAGAAGAAAAGAGAAGAGGAAGAGAGAAGAAGAAGAAGCCAAAAAAAGAGAAATTTTGCTCCCTCTCTCTCTTATTCTTTTTTGTAACAGAATTGTGAACCTTTATGTTTCTAGAATTATAGTTGCTCCCTGAGTTCGACTTCGGGAAACTTGTCATTCCGAGTAAAAAAATTATATTAAACTGGTAACTGTTTTGTTATATACCACAACAACTACAAATAACCATAAAGACGACGAAAGCACGGTCACCAGCCCATCAAGGGATCCTAAATCTCTCTAGAATCCTCATGCGAACGTTGTTATTGAATGGGTATCCAACGCTGGCGAAGAGCTCAGAGTTTCTAAGCTTGTTTCCAAGCTTGGAGCTCCATATAGAGCCCTATAAAAGGACCTCCGTGGCCTTGCGCATTCTCTCAGCAAGTTTTGGTGAGTCAACCACCTCTGATTCTCCTCTGGCCACCAAAACCCTTGCTTCGACGACCCTCTTCAACCCTCCTCCAGCCGTCCAACGACCAAATTGGTCGGCTCTCTCGACTCCTCTCTTCGTCGCGACCCTCCCCAGCCAAAAGGAGGGTGTATCTCCACCTACTTCATCGTCGCCATCTCGCCGTATTCACCTCCTTCTCCGATGTCGGTCCACCACAACCGACCGTCTCCACCTATCAACATCTCCTTAAGTTCCCTAAACTCTCTCTCCCTCTCCCTTGACCATTTCTACACCTTCAAGAACTCATTTCAACCACCGATACGTCTCTGACCCTACCTTCATCTCCACCTCCAGCGACATCATCGGCGAGAGTTTCCGCTTGCTTCACACACTCAAACCCCTCGCCAACCGGTCCAAAACCTTCGTCGTACTCCCCTCATCTAAAGCCCTAACCTATCGCACTCCACCATCCACCCAAAACACCCACCGAGTAACCCACCTTCACGCAACCTACTCTGTCACCGACCGACCACCTCCGTGTACCAAACTCCATGAAACCACCGCCACTACACTCGTCGTTGTTCGATCAAGCTTACGAGCTATTCTAATGTGGCCGTGAGGCCGTATTTGTGATTATCAGGTTTCACCGTCCTCCGCCATCGCCGCCTCCATCTCCGACGTCATTCAAGCTCCTGCAGCTGTGTTCTACCCAGGCGACGCGAAGCATCTCCAACACCCTTCCTAGGTCCTCAATTAAAGACCTCAACCACGCCTTCGCCTTCAATTGGAGGAGTTACCTCCTGCAACTGCACACGAATAAAGAGGCAGGGATATAGTCCCACCTCGTTTGCTGACCGATGCACGAAGGCACTTAAGTGGATTTTCTGCCACCGGCTTATCGCCTGTAAAGACTCATCCTGTTCTGAGCCTTTTAAGACGTCTGGACTGTCGGTCAGACATCTGGACACCTTCCCAGACATTTGGAAATCAAAATTTTTGGGTACGAGCTCTCATCTGCGCGCAGACAGTACAATCTCGTTTTCTCCCCTTCTTCTCTCCCCCCTCCTCCAGCAAAACCCTAACACCCCATTGATGAGAACCTCATCATGAACCCTAATTAGCACATTTTGACCTAATTAAGTGTACAAAAGCTCCTACAAAACCTAAGGGAAAGCCTAAATCAAGGGATTGCAAATCTGAGTATAAAACAATTCACAAGGGGTAAAACTGTAATTTTATCATTGCAGTACATAAACGAAATTTCTAAGGGTCTAGACACAAGTCAAATGGGTTTAATAAGAGAAAAGGTGGGATGATTCGATCTGGAAAGGGTTATGACAAAATCTGGGAATTAAATGACATTCTATAACCTAAAACAAACCTGCTTTAATTCACGAAGTTCTAAGTAAGATAAAAATCAATTAAATCCTTTAAAATTCATGAAAAAATATCCCTTAGGGTTTAGAATCTTCAATTTGGCCATTGGAACCTATCTTGACCTAGATTAAGAACCATACCCAATTTTTGACCTAATTTAAGTTTTTGTGCAAAATATCCTGTCAAACATGGTCAAACCTAAAATCCAACCTCACCATTGGATTCCTTAGGTCCAAATTAGGGTTATACCAAAATTTGGATTTAAGGAAAGGTCGCCTTGACCTACTTTACAAAACGGTCCTTAATAATTACTTTTTGACCCTTAGCTTTTTGGACCCTTGCAGAAACCCCCCTATCTTTCTCGTCTCTATCTTCAGACAGGTCCTTCTGCCCCCGCACTGCGCAGGCCATACCTCCGGCAACTTTGTGTGGAGGATGGCGCTGCACAGACCTGGGGAGCCAGCCCCAAACTTGAAAGGAGGATCCCCTGCGTTGTCCTCTTCTGCATGGACCGATTCCCATGCCCTGCCGGCCACCATACCTCTCGTGCGAACGCTTGAGAGGTATGGGTCTTTTTCTGGCCATGCCTCCGGCGAGAAGCCCACGCCACCTCCTCGCGATTCCCTCCCATCCAGCACCTATTTAAGGAACGGTAGCCCCTGTCGCTTCCTTCGAGCTTGTCTTGCCCAAGGAATTCCCTCAAAATTCGTCTCTTCCCCCTCCGGCCATTCGCCTGCAGGCTTCGGCGACCTTCCTCCTCTGCTCTCATCGCCTTGCCACCATACTAGTGGCAGGGTTACTCTCACCATCATCCATTGTGCCTGGCCGTACCAGCAGGCACCCTCCAGCACCTCTTCCTCATCCTCATCTTCTCCCCTGGGCACTGTCTTCTACGGCAACGACAGCATAGTCGCTCGCCGCCTCCTCCCCCTCTTCCGTCTGCTAAGTAGGTAACAACTATTCCCCTTTTTCCTTTCTTCATTTCCCCCTTATCTATTTCCTAAATCACTCACTGCCACACGCCGACCACCATCACCTTCTCCACCTCCGACAGACCAACCGGCGAGGCGAAACCGTCAATCCACTCCCCCGCACGCCTCGCCACCTATCTCAGAACCTCCTCCATCACTCACTAATCACCATCCACCCCTTCATCGACCGCCAACACCTCCTTAAACGCCCACCGAACACACCCATAAACACGACCACAGAATAACCTAAGCACGCACGCCTAGGTCGCCTCGTAGCCAGCCAACCCCCGCCTCACCTTCTCCGTTTTCCTATGGTTTGACGTGGCTGAAAGGTCGTGCTACTGATTTCAGGGTTAGGCCGCTCTCTGCCATTATCGCTGAGCTTGAAGCAAGCTTCAAGCTGCTCCAGGTAACGCTCAGCTCCAGGCGAAGCCCTCAGGTGGTGCGGGTTTGCAGCACGCACGCACCCAGACTTCAAGTGGAGTCAAGAGACTCCACGCCTGCTGCAATTGCGAAGTCGTCTGCTGCAGGCGCAAGCACGGAAGCGGGTGGGACTTTAGTCCCACCTCAGAAGTTCACGAGCGGGCGCCCGTGCTCAAATTGAATTTGTGTTTCAGGCTTATCGCCTCGAAACACATTGGGGTGAGGTCCCTTGCACCCCCGCCACGCTCGTTCGCGACACTTCCTCCGTGGACCTGGCACCTGAATCCGATTAACCCTGCCTGTGCACACCTCGCGCACCACCCACACCGGTGTGCCTGGTCCAAGGCGCGTCACCTGACCTGCTTACCTGATTAAGGCTCTAGGAGAGCGAATCCTAGAGTGAATTTGAGAGAGAGAGAGACGGGGGAAGGGTAGGAGTTAGGTTTTGCTTAACCGTGCACTGTGTAGGAAAGTAGGAAAAGAAGGAGGAGGGAGTGTAGCAGCAAGAAGAAGAGAAGGAGAAAGAAAGAAGAAGGACTTGGTGCAGCAGGGAGCAAAGAAGAGAAAAGAGAGAGCAAAAGCACAGAGCAGAGAAGAAAGGAAGAAAAAGAAGAAGGAGGAGGCGCAGCTCAACAGAGAAGAAGAAGAAGCCAAGAGAAAGAAGAAGAACCAGCAGCAGCGGCAGCTGAAAAGAAGAGGCAAAACACTATAGCAAGTGGAGTTTAAGTCGTCTGACTCTTGGAGTCAGACGCAGTGATTTAAATGCCGACGGCATGCCGCTGGCATGCCATCGGTAAGGGTGTTTTTGGAGAGAGGGCATGTCGACACAAAGATGGTGTCGGTTTGCAGGGAAATCGTCGGCATGCAGAGGATTTCGTCGGCATGCCGACAATTGTCGACGAAACGGCGGCATGCCGACCGTCTGGCTGAGCGGCGCTGGAAATTGGAGTGGCGGGAATTGGCCAAGCGCTGGGAATTTGAAAAGGCTGAGCGGGGAGGAATTGGCCAAGGAATTGGAGCGCTGGGAATTTGAAAAGGCTAAGCAGGGGGAATTGGTTGAGCGCTGGGAATCTGAAAAGGTTGAGCAAGCAGGGACACACACATACAAGTTAATTTTTTGTCATATAGGCTCAAATAACCTGTAAATATATTTCTAATATTTTGATTTAGTTGTCTTTCAAATTTTAATCATTTCTGTCATTTCTATCGGCATGCATCTCCATGCCCTCGGTGTGCCTCAAAATGTCATTTTTTCGGGCCGTCGAAATCGTCAAAATATGCCATCGAAAAATGGGCATTTCCACGACATGCCTCCGGCATGCCCACGATATACATACCTACAATTTCATCGGTACGACGTCGAAATCGGTATTTCGAACCTTGGTCAGACGTCTGAAAAGAGAAAGAGAGGCAGACAAAAGAAGAAAGAAGAATTAATTTTCCTTTCTAAAATCTTTTTTGTAAAACAATATATATATATATTGTAAATTGTGATTTTGTACGTTTCTAGAATCAAGTGTTGCTCCCTGAGTTCGACCTCGGAGATTTTCTATTTTCAAGTAATAAAATAAAAATATAAATACAAACCAGTCCCAAGCTCGATCACCCATCCTTATAAAACCCCCCTTCCTCCTCTCTCGTTCTCACTTCACAGCCACCAGCCACTTCTTCCCTTCCTCTTCACCCCAGCGCAAGCGAGACAGTGCGAGAGCGACGATGGGGAGGAGAGGCATGAGGAGAGGAGGAGTTGAGCTCGCAAGCTCGTGTGGGAGCTCACCTGAGAGTGCACGGCCAGAACGACGCGTGTGGGAAGAGGAGGAGTGCGTTAGGGGAGTCCTCCCCGACACTACTGCAGCCGAAGCTGCAGGCGAGGAGGCGAGCCGTGGCCACGCGCGGTGTAATGACCCGATTCCCGAGTCCCTACGAGACACGAGAATTGGACCGACTCGACTAATCCCAAGACCTAGTCATCCAACGAGGAAGTAACCAAAACAGCAGTAAAATAAACCACATTCAGCATGAATATAACTAGCAGTAACAAAATACAACAGTAAGAAAATGAACTACTACAGGATACACCACCACAATAGTAGAGCAACAAATATGTACATAACATGAAGTTTACAATAAAGAAGTACAAGGAGTAACAAGGAAACTACTCACTACAGTGGCAGAAAGTACAAAAAGAACTGTGGATAATGCTACTGGACCCTACTCGACCCAGCGTCCTCTGCAGCCGCTGACCCTGGCTGCTCAACACCTGGTCCTGAAAAGTAACGAGTGTAACACGTCAGCGAAACGCTGAGTAGAGTGGCAGCTAAAAACTAAAAAAGCAGTAGAGTGTACAGTAGTTGTTATATTTTCTTTCTTCCTTTATTTACGTCTTTCTATTATTTCACAATTTATCTATTTCTCAGATCCTTCACTTGATCTCAAATGTTCCTCGTGGGAACGATCTTGATTGCAGTCTTTTCCGAAATGTAGAAGTAACACATGGTGCTCTCCTAGCCGGGAGAGTCCCTCGTGGTGGTCCTACCCCCCAATCAACCACCCCAAGGTCGCTGACAGACGTAACGGTGACTACGGCACGTACGATAAGCGCACGGGTAGCTACCCCGCACTGGCACGCGGTCAGTCGTTTCCATTAACGAGTGCGCTCAAAACAGAGCACGGAACCAGTATAGGGCAGAGCCCTCTCAGTAACAGGGGTCCAACCCCTCCACAGTCCGCGCACCCTCGCCTGACTACCCTGGTTTGCCCAGTGGGCCTAACAAGTCGGTGTAGAAGGCTAGCAGAACCCCGGGGCCCGTGGGGTAGCTAGTGCTCTCCCTACACTAGTAGCTCTCCTCGGTACTGCGTACGCGAGGGCCAGCAAGTCAGTGTATAGTGGCCAAACCCACCCCAGTCTCAACCTGAGGGCGGCAAGCTCCCCTCTACACTAAGAGGTAATGTGTACTCTCGTTGGTACCACGTACCCAAGAGACAACACACTTCCATGTTTCACTTTCTCAGTTCCGTTCTATTCTCTCTCTAGGAGATCTACTCCTAATTCCCCGTAGGGTTCGTATTCTTTTGTTTGGCCATTGTAGGGTTCACTGTTCTAGTCTTACTTCATACAACCCATATTCTTAATCATATTTATTCATTCATGACAGGCAGCTATTTATTTACAGGCAGCTATTATTTCCTTTCCACTTTTCCAAGACTACAATATATGTATATATTCCACTAGTTTTCCAGTCCTAGGATTCATGCCGTACCCTAGGATCTATTATTCAATCTAGTTTTCCAGTCCTAGGATTCATGCAATACCCTAGGATCTATCATTCAATCTAGTTTCTCAGTCCTAGGGTTCATGCAACCCCTAGACTCTATTACTTGTTCCACAATTGTAACAAATTATACTAAATAATTAAAAGCCACTCTACCAGCTACAACGGGAGTATTGGGGGCGTGGTTGGAAATCTCGTGCACCTCCGCAACCCCCAAGACTGCAATGGAACGGGATCCTAACACAAGGAGTTTCTCAGAACAGTATATAATTACTATAAACGGGTAGAGGATTTTATTCTGGAAAGAACGCAACTCGAAACGCGAAAAACAGACTCCGAACGGGCCCTAAACGGGTCGAAAACGATGAAACTGCCCAAAATTAGACGTCTGGAACCTTTTCCAGACATCTTAAAATGTGGGTCAGAGTGTACCTTCGCTTTGTGTAGTCCTTCAGACGTCTAGAAGCCTGCGAGAGCGTCTGGCTTAGTTCCCAGACGTTCGATGGTCACCCCGGACGTCTGGAAGTCCTTCCCGTCGTCTGGCACTGCGGCCATACGTTCGATTCACGTGGGATGGCGAGTCCTCGCGCCCTCCCGAGCAGAACCTGCACGCACCCACCCTGCTCTCAGCACGATGGTTCATAGACGAAGGCGCGGTGGACAGCCGCATGGCCGTACACGCGAAAAAGGAAGAAGATAGAAAAATCTTACCGGCTAGACGTCTGGACAGTCCTCCAGACGTCTTCACCGTCGTCTGGTCGTAAGCCCAGACGTCTAATTCTGGAAAATTTTCTAGAATCAGATCCCGACTCGCTCTCCGCCCGCGACGCACGGCCGCGCCGCGCCCCGTCCTCCTGCTGCCCGAGCTGCAGCAGCCCCTCCGTGACACTCCACGCCCGCTGCTCCCCCGCCGGCCGACTCTAGCTACCCCGGCAAGCTCTAGCCCTCACGGTTGAGCGTCTTCTTCTTCTCGCAACACCCCCTCCAGCACACTCGCTGCGGCCGCTGCTGCCCCCGCTCACTTGCTCGCTCGCGCTCTTGCACCGGCAGGGAGAAGGAGAAGAGGAAAGCTGAGGAGATGAGGGTGAGGGAGAGGGCGAGGGGCCTTATAAGGCCGCGCGGGGAGAGAGAGAGAAAGGAGCTGCGCCCTGTGGGAGGAGAGAGGGAAAAAGAGAGAAGAGAGCGGCGGGTGCAGTCTGCGTGCGCATGCGCGCAGACACAACCCCGTACGCCGCAAAAATTTAATACTAGACGTCTGGAAAGGGTTCCAGACGTCTAGTATTAAATTTTTGCGGCGTACGGGGTTGTGTCTGCGCGCCAGACGTCTGGTCAGATGTCTAGGCCACTTCCCAAACGTCTTAAAACCCGTCTTGAGGCCACATTCGTAACACGCGGCGAGAGCGAGCGAGAGCAGGTTCTGGTTCTGGGTTTTTCCCAGAATCAGACGTCTGGAGTGACATCCAGACTACGGAGCGGACGTCTGGAGGTGGTCCCAGACATCTGAGGAGAGAGCTTCACGAAGGTACGTTCCCTTTACGGATATGGCCATGCAAGCCACTCCGCAGGAACACTTTGTGTGCCTATTTTGAGTAGATTTTGTGGTGGTGTGTAGGATTTGCTTTGGGAAGGCGCGGGGCATGCCTTCCTATGCATTTCAGACGTCTGGGAAGCTTACCAGATGACTGGAAGCACTTCTAGACATTCGGAGAGGTGGTCGGACATCTGAAGCTGGGTCCAGACAGTCCAGAAGAGTTCCTGGACGTCTGAGGACGACATAGAGCTTGAGGCACGTTTCTGGACACTTTTAAGACGTCTGGAATACTTCCAGACATCTGATTTGGGTCAGTGAACATATTTTTGACTCATTTAGGGTCCGTTTGAGGTTCGTTTTACGCAAACAAGATACCGGTGTTTTCCTTGTGAGTTCTTCTACTTGTTAGAAGACTTTCTATATTATTCTGAATGTTCCTTTGTGATTGTTCCTTGTTATAGGACTTCGTTCCGTTGCGGGTTCGGGGCTTGCTGAGGCACGTGAGCCTGCCGTTCGAGCCCCCAATACTCCTGGGTTGATTGGTAGAGTGGCTTCCCTTAATTTAATTACAACCCTGAATGCATGTGTGAAATGAATGCTTAGAACCTAGGATATGGCATGAAACCTAGAACGAGAAATACTTGAAATGCCTGTATTATTTGATTGAATTGCAGTCTTAAATGAGTAGATGGAAATGTTAACAACTGCCAGTAAATGAGCAAAAGCTACCTGTGAAATATAAATTACCTGTGCTAGTTAATAGTTGCATGTGACCTTCCTGTTGTATATGCTAAATGATTTAATACAAGCTGCATTTGTATAAAGCTGAGAATGGAAATGGGAATGATAGAAATACGAGCTGCTTGTGTATAACCTGAGTATGGAAATGTGAACGATAGAAATACAAGTTGCTTGTGTATAACTTGAGAATGGAAATAGAAATGCTGAAACTTGGTATGGAATGGCATGACGAATATGAGCATGAACCCAACAGGGGAGTAGGAGTAGAGCTCCTGGAAATAAATGGAATGGACCTGGAAATGTGACGGGAAGTGTGCTGGCCCTTAAGTACGTGGTACCAAGGGGAGCGCATGTTCCCTACTAGTGTAGAGGGGAGCTTGCCACCCTTCGGGTTGAGACCCGGGGTGGGTTTGGCCACTTTGCACTGACTTTGTGGCTCTCGTGTACACTGTACCGGGGAGAGCTACTAGTGTAGGGAGAGAGCTAGCCTCCTCACGGGGCCCGGGGTTCAGCTAGCCACCCTACAATGACTTGTTAGGCCCACTTGGCAAACCAGGGTAGTCAGGCGATGGTGCACGGACTGTGGAGGGGCGAAACCCTTATTTGGTTCTTAAGGGCTAGACCCCTGTTACTGAGAGGGCTAGGCCCTATACTGTTCTGTGCTGTACTTGGGCGCACCTATTAGTAGAAACGACTGACGGCGTGCCAGTGCAGGGTAGCTACCCGTGCGCTTATCACTCATGCCGTAGTCACCGTTACGTCTGTCCGTGTCCTTGGGGTGGTTGACTGGGTGTAGGCTCACCATGGGGGACTCTCCCAGCCAGGAGAGCACCACGTGTGCCTTCTACTTTTCGGAAAAGACTGCAATCAAGATTGTTCCCACGAGGAACATTCGAGATCAAGATAGAGACTTGAAAATATATAAACCAATGGGTGAAAAAAAAAAGGGATTAACTTGTAAATTAAAGAATTGGAATAGCTAGTTTACTTGTTAGCTTACTACTTTAGTTAGTTGGTTGCCACTTTACTCAGCGTTCACTGACTTTGTGTACTCATAACCCTTTTCAGGTCCAGGTGTTGAGCAACCCGAGTCTACAGCTGCAGAGGGTGTTGGACCCAGTAGAGCCCAGTAGCAGTAGCTTCTTTGTTGTACTTCTTTTGTAGTAGTGAGTTTAGACTCTTGTACCTTTATGTTCTATACCTTTACGTTCTGTACTTTTATGTTCCTGTACCTTGTTACTTTTCTACTGTTGTGGTGGTGATATATATTGTAGCAGCTTTTACTTCTTTACTGTTGTACCTTTTTACTGTTAGTTGCATAGCATAGTAAATGTGGTTTACTTTCCTGCTTTTTGGTTACTTTCTTGTTAGACGACTGGGTCTTGGGATTAGTCTAGTCGAGCCGGTCTCGGGTCCTGTAGGGATTCAGGAACCAGGTCGTAAATCACCTCAGGATGCATAGGGGGTGAGGTCCCCACACGCATGCGCCGCATGCGCGCCCTCACCCGCGCTCACACCTCGTGGGTCTGGGCCTTGGTTCATTTACCCGGATACCCGGGTCTGTTCTGGTTTGCCTAGTTCTGAGAGAGGAAGAAGAGAAAAAGAGAGAGGGGAGGGGGGGTTTGCTTTGCCGCCCTCCTCTCAACACTTGTGATCTCTGAGATAGGCCTTTGCCTCTATTGGCGTTGTTGAGCCCTGTGTTGTGCCTTCTCTAAAGCTTAGGGAGGAAAAAGAAGAGAGAAAGGGAAGGAAGAGGAAGAGTGTCCTCTTGGCACTTAGAGTTCCATTGTCTGATCTCTGAAGGGAGTGCACTGTGCACTTATCCTATGTGAAATTTAGATTGACTAGTACTATTGAGATATTTGATATCCTTGTTAAGGGTAATTGGTGATTCAAATCACTATTTTACCCCATTCTTTTTGCATTATTGACATTTGCTTCCATTTATATATCATTCTTGTTTGGAGTTTTATTATACATTGCTTATATTACGCTTAAATTACAATCTTGAGAACTATTTTTGCGAATTTCTCGCTATGTTCACGACTTGCCTTTTGATATTCGAGTATAAATATTATTTATTTTTTGCGCTGATTCAATCTATACTGCAACGCATTAATTTTAAAATCCGATTCAGAACGACTAACAGTTCACCTAACCTAGGTTTGCCTTATATGATTCATTTAAATAGGCCCTCTTTAAAAAGGGAGGTTTTTACTTGTTGATAGTTGTCTTATTGTCATTGACAAATTTGTAGACATCAAATGTCTTTTGGAAAGGTGGATCTCCTCAAGTGACCTTTGTCGATTCCCTTATCCTATGATTTTAGGAAGATGAAGAATCACTTCTTGTATGACTCCCTTAGGAATGTGGAAATGTCACCTAAGGGCCCTTCGAAGGGCCCAAGTACTTGGCCATAAGATAGACAAACTATGGAGGGTTTACTCCATCAAGTTGAGCCAAATCGTTGGTTCAACCAAATCTAATTAGAGGGTGACCTAAAAGTATCAAGAAACATGTGTAGGAAGGATATAAAAAGAATATGAGGGATATGTGGTAGTATACACAACTTACTATGGCATTGTTAAAGTTGTGAAGAAGGTAAACTTTTTCAAACATGGCCTAAAACCTATCCAAGATTCTTAAAGCTACAAGTTTCAGCTCACCATAGTTTGGGTTGCTTGGCCACCTTTGATCTCCATCGCGGCTCCTTGTCAAGTCCACACTAGAGTCCCAGGTATCATATGATCGAGACCACCGAATCTTCTTTAGCTGTGGGTCTTTCCTGTTTCTCGCTAGTGCAGAGAGTTCCACTTCAGTGGCACTGTCGTCATCTTACAGTCTGGAGAAAGTGTCGGATTGCAACAACTTGATCGCGAGGATGTCGTCTTTGATGTTTATTTGCTTTTTCTTGTTTGTTTACTTGTTGTGTTTTGTTGTTTGTGTTTCCCTTGTCCCTTGTCAGTGTGGAAGTAGTGCCTCCCATCCTTATGATGGGAGGACTTCAATTATCTTTCTCTCTCTTGACATCTGGTACGGGGTATTAAACCGACCAATTTGATTTTATTTTATTACTCAAATACAAAAATTCTCTGAGGTTGAACTCAGGGATCAAGCTTGATTCTAAAAGTGTAGAAAATCATAATTTACAATATACTGTTTTACAAAAAGATTAAAGAGAGAAAATAAAAATTTGTCTCTTCTCTTTTCTTCTCTCTTCATTCTTTTGTCATCCTTTCTCTCTGTCTTCAGATGTCTGACTCCATGGATTAGACGCCTTAAGTAGCCACTTGCTACAATGCTTGTGCTCTCCTTCTTTCTTTCAGCTGCTGCTGCTGCTGCTGCTGCTTCTTCTTCTTCTTGGCTTCTTCTTTTTCTCTTCTTTCAGCTGCTTGGCCTTCCTCTCTGCGGCAGCTTCTTCTTCTTCCCTTCCTCATGTGGCTTCTCCCCTTCCTCTTCTTTTGCTTCAGCTTCTGTCTTCTTCTTTCTTTTCCTTTTCTCCTTCAGCTCTTGAGCCTTCTTCTTCTCTTCTCTCTGTCCGCAGCTGCTTTCGCGGCTAAGTCTTCAGCCGCTCCTTCCTTGCTTCTTCTCCTGTTCCCTGCACAGGCATATGGTTAGGCAAAACCAAACCCCTACCCTCCCCACATCTCTCTCTCTCTCTCTCTCTCTCTCTCTCTCTCTCTCTCTCTCTGTGTTCCACTCCAGGGTTCGCTCTCCCAAAGCCTATTCGGGTATGCGGGTCGGATGACACGCCCAAGACTAGGTCCACCGGCGTGCGGTGGTGGGCGAGGTGTGCACAGGCTAGGTAATCAGGTTGGGCCAGGTCCACGGGGGGTGGTCGCGGACGAGGCTGGGTGAGCGGGTGAGAGGGACCTCACCCCGTGTGACTGAGGCGATAAGCCTCAATCACTTTTACAATTTATTCCACATCGCCCGCTTGCAATCTTCTGAGGTGGGACTAATTGTCCCACCTTCTTCTCATGCGCGCCCGCAGCAAGTCGCCGTTCAATCACAGAAGCTGCAAACGCTTTGGCCTCCAATTGCTGGGCGTGAGGGGTTTGCGAAGGGAGCCCATGCACCTGGGACCCTGCTCCCTGAAGCCTGGGGCAGTAGGTGAAGCTCTCGAGTTTGCTTCGCCCTCCGTCAATGGCTGTGAAGGCCTGAACCTGTCCACAAGCAAAATGGCCTTACGGCTTCATCAAATCACACAGAAAGCTCCACCATGATACGGCAAAGGTGGTCCGGTGGTCGGCGTGGCACAGGGTGGCCTGGGCGTGCGTGCCTAGGTCACCCTGTGGCTGTGAAGGTGGGTGTATTCGGGGGATGTGTTGGGAGCATGTGGCAGTGAATGGGAAGAGGGGTTATGATCAGTGAGTTGTGGCGGAGCTTGTGAGGTGATTGGTGTTTTCGCGGCTAAATCGAGTTTTAACAGATATCTCATTGTAATATAGGTGAACTCTCCGTGAAAACAAATAAAAATTTATAACTCAAAATTTAGAATATTCCGAGGTCGAACTTAGGGAGCAAACGTAATTCTAGAAGCATACAAATTCACAATTTACTATTTTACAAAAATTAAAGAGAGAGAGAGTGAACAAAAATCCTTCTCTTTTTTCTTTTCTTTTCTTTCTTTCTTCTCTCTTCCTTCTCTTCTTTCTCTGCTTTTCCTTTCTCAGACATCTGATTATTTGAATCAGACGCCTTATCTGCCCCTTTTCTACAGTGCCTTGCAAGTTCTTCTTCTCTTGGTTTCTTCTTCTACTCTTCTCTGCTTGGCTTCTTTTCTCGGCGGGCTTCCTTCCTTCTTTCTTTTTCTTCTTCAGCTCCTTCTTATATTGCAGCACTTGGCTGCTTCTCTTTCTCTTCTTTCTTCTGTCTTTAGTTTCTCTTCTTCACCTTCCTTTCTCTGCAGCTTCTTCCTTCTTGTCTTCTTCCTCTTTCTTTAGCTGCTCAGTGCCGCTAAGTGTCTTCAGCCACTCTACTTTCCTTCTTCTTTCTTCAGCAGCTGCCTTTTCTTCTTCTCTTCTGCTCCACTCCTTTCTTCCTCTCCTGCTTCCCTGCACGTTACACGGTTAAGCAAAACCTAACCCCTACCCACCCCACGTCTCTCTCTCTCTCTCTCTCTCTCTCTCTATTTCTCTCTCAAAGGTTCGATCCTAGAGCATCTGCAGGTATACGGGTCGGGTAACGCGCCTGGGACCAGGCCCACCAGCGTGCGGTGGTGGGCGAGGAGTGCACAGTAGGGTAATCGGGTTCGGACCCAGACCCTCGAGGCGTGAGCGCGGGCGAGGGCAGGTGCGAGCGCGTGGCGTGCTACATGCGTGGGCGAGGGACCTAACCCCTATGTATCGAAGGCGATAAGCCTAATACACTTTTTTAATTTATGTGAAGTGCTGCGCCCAGCCGTTTACGAGGTGGTACTAATGTCCCGCCCGCTGTTGCTCGCACACCCGCAGGAGACCTTCCCTCCAATTACCACAGCCTCGGTCGCCTGCTGAGCCAACTACTTGGCTGTGCGGATTCGCGACGCCAATCCGCACGTCCTGGGACTCTGACGCTTGGAGCGCACGGCCTGGAGCTCGCGAGCAAGCTTCTTCGCACCCGCGTCAATGGCAGAAGAGGGTCGAGACCTGAAATGAGGAAACACGGCCTTGCTGCCCTATTAGATCAAAGGAAAACCTTCGCCGTATCACGCGAAGGTGAAGCGGATGTTGGCTGGCCGTGGGGAAGCCTAAGCGTGCGTGCCTAGGTCGCTCTGTGGCCAAGAGGATGGGTTTGTTCGGGGGGTAGTTTCAGTAGTTGGCGTGGTCGGCAGAAGGGCGAGAGGTGGTCAGTGGTGAAGCTTCCAAGGTGTTTGGCGAGGTGGATGGGTGAGTGGCATGATGGAAGCACCTCGCCGAAGGTCTGGCCGGAGGTGGAGAAGGTGGCGATGGACAGTGGATGTCGAGGGGTAGAAACAACAAATTAACAGGGGGGAAATAAAGGAGAGAGTAAGGGGAAGAGTTTTTACCTAGCTAAGTGGATGAAAGGGAGGAGATGGAGATCGGCGCGTCTTTGCTGTCGCCGGAGACGAAGGTGCCAGAGGAGGGGCGACGACGAAGAGAAGGGGTCGGAGAGTGCCAGCTGGTACGGCTTGGTGCGGAGGAGAATGGCGGAGCTGGCTTTGCCACTGGTATGGTGGCAGAGCGATGAGAAGAGGGAGGAAGAGTTGCTGGAAGCGTCGGGCTATTGCCCAAAGTGAGGAGGAGACGAATTTGGAGGAGTTCTCTGGCCAAATCGAGCTTGCAGCAACCAGCAGCCCCTGCCGCTCCTTAAATAGATGTTGGCGAGGAGGAGATCTCGAGGAGGGAGCGTGGGCAGGCCGCCGGAGAATGGCCGGAAAAGAGACCCATGCCTCTCGTGCATTCGCACGAGAGGTATGGGCGTCGGCAGGGCATGGGAGGGGGTCCATGCGGAAGAAGACAACACAGGGGACCCCCCCTCTTGTTTCTGGGGCTGGTCCCCATACCCTGCGCGGCGCCATCCTCTGCGCAAAGTTGCCGGAGGCATGGGCAGTTGTTGCGGGTGGCAGAAGGATCGGCTTGCAAAGAACGAAGGGAAAGTTAAGGGCCTAAGTGCAAGGGTTCAAAAAGTTAAGGGTCAAAAAGTAATTCTTGAGGACTAATTTGTAAAGTAGGTCAAGGCAAACTTTACTTAGGTCCAAATTTTGATATAACCCTAATCTGGACCTAAGGAATCCAATGGTGAAGTTGTATTTTAGGTTTGACCACTTTGATCGATCAATTTGTACAAAAATCCAAATTAGGTCAAAAATTAGGTATGGTTCTCAATCTAGGTCAAGATAGGTTCCAATGTCCAAATTGAAGGTTCTAAACCTTAGGGGATATTTTTAATGAATTTTAGAGGGTTTAATTAATTTTTATCTTGCTTGGAACTTCATAAATTAGAGCGAGTTTGTTTTAGGGTTACAGAATGTCATTTAATTTCTTGAAGCTGCTATAATCCTTTTCAGATCAAATCATCCCACTTTCTCTCTTATTAAGTCCATTTGACCTGTGTTTAGACCCTTAGACATCCTGTTTGTATACTGCATTGGTAAAATTACAGTTTTACCTCTTGTGAGTTGCTTTATAATCAAATTTATAATTCTTTGATTTAGGCTTTCCCTTATATTTTGTAGGAGCTTTTGTATACTTATTTAGGTCAAAATGTGCTAGTTAGGGTTCATGATGAGGTTCTCATCAATTGGCGAAGTGGGTGGATGCGTGGAGTGGCAGGAGCACTTCACCGGTGATCTGGTCGGAGGTAGAGATGGTGAGGGTGGATAGTGGTGTAGAGGGGTCGAAACAACAAATTGATAGGGGGAATTAAAGAGAAGGGTAAGAGGGACTTAGTTGGTAGGTCAGGAGTGAACGGAGGAGGCAGAGGTGGCAAGCGACTGTGCTGCCGTCGCCGAAGACGAAGGTGCCGAGGGGAAGAGATGGCAACGAAGAAGAGGGGCTGGAGGGCGCCTGCTGGTATGGCGAGGCGCGGTGGAAGACGGCGGAGGCAACCTTGCCACTAGTATGGTGGCAGGGCGACGAGAAAGGAGGAGGAGAGTCACCGGAGAGTGCGGGAAGATGGCCGGAGGAGGAGGAGACGAAATTGGGGGGTATCTCTGGCCAAACAGGCTTGAAGGATGCGGCAGAGGGTGCCGCTCCTTAAATAGGCGTCGGTCGGCTGCGAAGCGCGCAAAAGTGGCGGGAAAAACCCCGCTGGAGACGTGAGCAGATGGAGACCCATACCTCTCGTGCGTTCGCACGAGAGGTATGGCAGTCGACAGGGCATGGGAGCCGGCCCATGCGGTAGGGGGCTTCGCAGGGAGCTCCCCTTTTAAATTTGGGGCCGGCTCCCCATGCATGCGCCGCTCCATCTTCCGCGTAAAGTCGCCGGAGGTATGGCCTGCACAAGCGGGTGGCAGAGGGACCCGATTGAAGAAGACGATGGGAAAGATAGGGGGTCTTTGCAAGGTTTCAAAAAGCTAAGGGCCAAAAAGTAATTATTGAGGACCATTTTGTAAAGTGGGTCAAGACGACCTTCCCTTAGGTCTAAATTTTGGTATAAACCTAATTTGGACCTAAGGAATCCAATGGTGAAGTTGGATTTTAGGTTTGACAATGTGTGGATGGACATTTTGCACACAAACCCAAATTATGTCAAAACTTTGGTATAGTTCTCAATCTAGGTCAAGATAGGTTCCAACAGCCAAATTGAAGGTTCTAAACACTAGGGGATATTTTTTCATGAATTTTAGAGGGTTTAATTGATTTTTATCTTTCCTGAAACTTCGTGAATTAAAGTGGATTTATTTTAGGATTACAGAATGTCATTTAATTCCCAGATTTTGTCGTAACCCTTTTCTGACCAAACCATCCTCCTTTTTCTCTTATCAAGTCCACTTGACCTGTGTCTAGGCCCTTAGAAATCCCGTTCATGTACTGCAATGGTAAAATTACAGTTTTACCCATTGTGTAATGTTTTATTTTCTACTCAACAATTTCCTGATTTAGGCTTTCCTTTAGGTTTTGTAGGAGTTTTTATTCAATTTTTTAGGTCAAAAAGTGCTAGTTAGGGTTTATAATGAGAACCTCATCAACATCCTTGTAATTGATTTGTTCCCCTTCAATAAAAAATCTTTGTTTGATAAAAAAAAGAAAAAACTCACCCTAGTATACAATTTGAGTGACATTAATTGGTGATCACGTGCGATTTATGTGTACATTTCACAAAATTTATCAGGTAACTTGTAGTCATATCGATTTTTCATGGTGTTCAGGTAATGAGGCTTAGAATGAAAATTTTCTGTTCTCCTTATTTATATTTCAAGGCCTTGTGGTTCAATCATTTCCAAAATTATACAAGCCTTGTGGTTCAATCATTTCCAAAATTATACAATCATTTCCTATCAACTCTAAGTAAATCAAGAACCTTACCAAAGAGAGGTGACATTTTGGAGCATTACATCAAAATCGTGGAACGAATCCTCCTTTGCATTTTTTGTGAATTTAATTGCATTATGGTTGTCCCTTTGCAAATTTGTTGCTCCAATCATTACGATAAATCTAAGAGATCCTTTTCTATAGATCTAAGAGATATTTTCTCTAAATGATATGATCAAGCATAGAAATGTTACCAACCACAGGAAGATTGGCGAGAAAAAAATGAAAAAACCCGTCACCTTTCGGACCCTGTCCAGACATCCGGAGAGATCGTCGGACGTCTGAAAATATCTTTTCTCTTCGGCATGTACCGTACATATGCCATGCCTTTTCCCTCACCACCTCTCCGCTCCCTGCGACGCCCACTCCGCACCACTCCCTTGCCCATTCCCTTCCCATCACCTTCTCTCCCTTTATAAGTCCTCCTCCTCCACTTCGTCTCACACCCTTACGCTGAGCCATAGAGGGAGAGAGCAAGCGGAGAGAAAATCGCAAATCTGAGCGTGAGAGCGGAGGGTGTTGTGCTGCTCTGCTACAGCATCTACATCGAGGAAAGCCAGAGCGATTCCACGAAAGTCATTTTTCAGTGGAATCAGACGTCCGGAGCGACATCCAGACATCTTACCAGACGTCCGAAAGTAGAATGAGACATATGGTAGAGATCTATTTTTCCGTATTTTCTTCTCTGCCAAAGTCCTGACAATGCACATACATGTGTCAGAAGTTGGAAGGCGGACCAAGGCAGTTTCAGACGTCTGGGAGCATCTCCAGACGTCTGACGAAACCCTCGGACGTCAACACTGCGTTCCAGACATCTGATAGAGGTGCCCCGAGAGAGGTATGCCTGCGAGTTGATTTAAGACGTCTGGGATCTCTCTCAGATGTCTGATTTTTGTCAGAACTTGTGTTTTAGGCCCGTTCAAGGCCCAAACGACGTCAGTTGTCCGTAAACGAAACATTGTTGTTTTTCGTATGAATTTCTTCACATAATGGTAGCTTGTCTGTATCTTTTGGAATCCTTTTGACCTGTCCATCCATGTCTTTGGTCTCCAGTTCGTCAGGTGTATGGAACCTGCGAAGACATTGGGTGCTGCTGTACGAGCCCCCATTCCACCCGGTTATCCTAGTAGAGTGGTTCTAACTGATTCTCCAAGTTAAATAAAATGCATACAATTAGTTAAAACTTAGGATGTGAGATGAATCCTAGGAAGAAATAAACGTATGCTCTAGAATGCAGCTATTCAATTGAATCCTAGGTTGTGATATGAACGCTAAGGCTAGAGAAAAGTGCATGTGAATAATTGAGTAAATCATGAGTTGTCTGTACTATCTGCAATGAATCACATTACAAACAAACATGCACTATGATTGAGCTGCCTGTTCTGTATATATCAAACTGGATAAAGGGGAAGTCATGTATAAACCCTACAAGGAATATGGAAATACAATAGCACAGAGAACCGGATGGTTCTGGAATTGCCACCCACGGGCAGCCGTTAAGGGAAGTGAGCTGACCTTTGTGTACGTAGTACCGAAGAGAGCAACTATCCCTTGTAGTATAGAAGGGAGCTTGCTACCCTTGGGTTGAGCCTCGGGGTGAGTTTGGCCATTTTACGTCGACTCCTGTTGGTCCTCATGTACGTGGTACTGAGGTGAGCTACTTAGTGTAGGGGGAGCTAGCTGCCCCAGGGGGCCTGGGGTTAGGCATGGCCACCCTACATGGACTCTTGTTAGCCCGTTGGGCAAACCGAGATAGTCGGACGATGGTACGTGGACTGTGGAGGGGCAAGACCCCTATTTTATTTTGAGAGGGTAAGGCCCTATGATGTTTCGTCCTGTACGTTTGGGCGTACCCGCTAGCGGAAATGACTGACTGCGTGCCAGTGCAGGGTAGCTACTTGCACGCTTATCACATGTGACGTAGTCACCGCTACATCACGACCATGACCTCGGGGTAGTAGACCAGGTGTAGGACTACCACGGAGGGGCTCTCCCGGCCAAAAGAGTGCCACATGTGCATCCTACATCATGGGAAAACTGCAAGCAAGATCGTTCCTTTAAGGAACAAGAAGATTAAGTAATGTAATGGACCCGGATTAGAGATCTCTATACAGCAACACACTATAAGATAATTGGAATCAGGAAATAATATGTTAAATGTACTTCATGTTTTTCGCCACCACTCTAGTCAGTGTTAGCTGACTCCAGTTATATAACTTTGTACAGGTCAAGGATTTGAGCAGCCCGAGCTACCAGCTACTGAGGATGCTGGGCCTAGTCGAGCCCAGCTGTAGTTTCTACTGCTAGTTGTAGTGAGTTCCTATAGTTATATTTTCAGTACTTTCCATTATGTTCTCTATCTGTACTAGTTTTGTTGTGATGGCAGTATTCATGTTCTTGAAGGCATGTAATATTCTAGTATTACTGTTCTATTTCTCCTTTTGTTACCAATTTTTTTCTACTAAGCTACTGTACTTGTGTGGTTGTGGATTGATGCATGTTATTTGGTCATTTCTCGTCGGATGACTGGGTCTTGGGATTAGTCAAGGCAAGCCTGTCTCAGGTTCTGTAGGGATCTAGGTTCGGGTCATGACAAGATGGTATCAGAGCAAGGTCGTCCTGAGAAACAAACCAAATAGTTCGAAAATCACCACACTTGTACATGTAGCTAGGATAGCCATCACAACATTTTATCTTGATTGTCATTTCTGAGTCTTACGTCTCCTCTATAGCTAAACAGTCACCGACAACCCGTTTCTTTTCGATCTCCGTGTAGGAGCTGCCTCGCCAAGGAACTCTTGAGGCAGGCTGCGGACGTGGTCGTGGCCAAGGGCGTGGTCGCAGAGGAGGGCGAGCGACCCTCTTCTTGTCCTTTGATTGCCCTCCACCACCTGTGAGCTGCACTCTCCAACTGATACGTGGCGAAGGCCACGTGGCACTTTGCAGGAGGGCAGAGAGTGTCAAAGATCTTCTCCATCTGTTTCAGCCCATCCTCTGCCTTAGACGGGCTCTCCTCTCCCTTGAAAGAGGGGGGCTTCAGCTTCCTGAATTGGTTGAAGACCTCGTGGTGCAATCGCAACGGGGGAATGGGTGCACCTCCAGACAAGGAGGACTCGTGACGTGAAGTGTATGAAGGAGGTGGGGGCGGTGGAGGATCACCCTCCCCCTCCAGCTCGTCCAGCGTCGTAGTGGCTCGCCTGCCCCACGGAGGACTCCCCCTCCGCATCCATAGGAAGAAGAGGCTGATGGAGCTCCTCCCGTATGAGGTCCTGGATCAGCTGCGCGAGGTCATGGAGAAGATGGAGCCGCTCCACCTCTCCTTCCAGGCATTCAGACCTCAGACCTCGCGCAGCTGATCCAGGACCTCATACGGGAGGAGCTCCATCAGCCTCTTCTTCCTATGGATGCGGAGGGGGAGTCCTCCGTGGGGCAGGCGAGCCACTACGACGCTGGACGAGCTGGAGGGGGAGGGTGATCCTCCACCGCCCCCACCTCCTTCATACACTTCACGTCACGAGTCCTCCTTGTCTGGAGGTGCACCCATTCCCCCGTTGCGATTGCACCACGAGGTCTTCAACCAATTCAGGAAGCTGAAGCCCCCCTCTTTCAAGGGAGAGGAGAGCCCGTCTAAGGCAGAGGATTGGCTGAAACAGATGGAGAAGATCTTTGACACTCTCTGCCCTCCTGCAAAGTGCCACGTGGCCTTCGCCACGTATCAGTTGGAGAGTGCAGCTCACAGGTGGTGGAGGGCAATCAAAGGACAAGAAGAGGGAGAGCTGACGTGGGACCGATTTGTGGCGCTCTTCTGTGAGCAGTACATCCCAGAGACTTGGTAGGATCAGAGAAGGCGGGAGTTCCACACTCTCCGCTAGGGAGCAATGACAGTTAGCGCATACCGTACACATTACTGGGGTTGTCACGCTTCACCCCGATAGCCACGTCCACCGAGGAGTTCTTGTGGAGATTCATCGAGGGTCTCCGACCTGCTATTCAGGGGTATGTAAAGCCCCTGAAGTTGCCTACCTTCTCCCTCGTAGTCGAGGCTGCCATAACCTACGAGGAGACCAACCCATCCGTGCGAGACATTGATGGAGGAGGACGGAAAAGGCCCTACCCGCAAGAGCACTGACAGAGCCGTCGGGAGAGGAGGCACCAGGCACTAGCAGGGGAGCCTTCGAAACTACTTTGCACCAATGCAAAACCACTTAACACCGGTGCAATCTTACTTTACACCAGGGAAAAATCACTTTTCACCTTCAAAATAATTTTACATTGGTGTAAAGTAAGATTATATCGGTGCAATCTTATTTTGAACTACTTTGCACCGATGCAATATTATTTTGCACCGATGCAATCTTACTTTACATCGGTGCAAAGTAAGATTACACCTGTGCAAAATTAAATTCTAAGCATTTCTTCACCTATGATAAGTGATTTTACACTTGAAAGGTGATTTTTCACCCTAAGCCTTAAGCTGAAAAATCACTTTTGAAGTGAAAAATTACTTCTCATACGTGAAATCACTTTCCATAAACCCTAAATCATAAATTCATAAGTCAAAATCACTTTACACCGGTGATGTCATGCATAATGTTATACTGTAAGACAAAATATCACCTCAAATCTTAATATGTAACATTAACTCATCATATTTAACTTTCACTTACTTTAGTTTACAAGAAAACAAATAGCAAAAAAATAACCTAATATCAAATATAGACCAAATAAACTATAACTCTCTTATTTATATCTAAATCACATTAAATTACAATTTATAATATATAAACTCACCTATTACATTCACTCATATTATTCCATCACTTATATTAACACCACTAAAGTTTATTCTATCTTAAATCTTATCTAAGAAGAAACTCTCTTATTTAACCAAACAAATTCGAAAAAAATAAACATGATATTCAAAGAAAATCCCTACTACCAAGGTCACATATAGGGGGAGAGTTACATCAAATCTCAACCATTCCTTCAACATAAAAAATACATCACTACAATACATACATATTATGCCACTTAAACAAATAAAATAAAGTTAATAATATAAATGATACATCGTACATCACATCAACTTCCGATCTATAATATATAAATTTAACGATTACATCTAATTATATTATTCCATCAATTATACCAATACCACTAATAAATTTTATTCTACGAATACAATTGACAAAAAAAAAAAATGTCTCATTGGAAAACAAATAACGAACAAAAAACAGAGTGAGAGGGGAGAGAGAAATCACCAAAATCACGGAAAGAGGAGATATCAGGGAAAAAATTAAAAAAAATAGAGAAAGAGAGGTGAAAGAAAAAACCAAAATCATGGTAGAAACAAAATATCGAACTCGCGTACTTGCATCGTTCGTACACTTAACACATCTTCAAACGAACTGCCCTGGAGACTTATATTATTTTACTTGTTCAATCATTTTTAAATAATAGATGAACGTTCAGAAAATAATTAAATAATTTTTTAAATAATAGATAAACATGCAAAAAAATAATTAAATTGAATCCCATCCGATTTTTCAGTAATTACATTAATTACATCAAATGCCATCGTAAATGACAACTATAGGAATATGAATAGTGATGTATAAATTGAGACGGACATCAGATTTAATAGATATTATAGATCAATGACTTTTAAATAATAGATGAATGTTGAGAAAATAATTAAATGATGTTTTAAATAATAGAAAATATTCAAAAAATAATTAAATTGAATCCCATCGAACCTTCCGGTAATTACACTAATTACATCAAATGACATTGTAAATGACAACTACAGTGATATATAGATTGAAACGCACGCAAGGTTCAATAAATAATAGATGAACGTTTAAAAAATAATTAAATGATTTTTTAAATAATAGATAAATGTTCAGAAAATAATTAAATTAAATCCCACCGGATCTTCCGGTAATTACACTAATTACATCAAATGCCATCGTAAATGACAACTACAGTGACGTATAAATTAAGACGTACACAAGGTTTAATAGATATTACTAGTTGTAAACTGGCAGATTAAAAAGGAAAATTGAAATGTAAGAAAAGGGTCCAATATATATACATGGTAAAAATGATAATTAAGTTATTAAGGTAATCACTTTTAAAAATTCAGTAGAATATCCTTTATTTTATCACAATTTTATTGATATAATTCTAAGAAAGCTCCAAGATATCAATGTAAGAAGTTTGTAAAATATAAGCAATATAGTGTAATAACAATCCTATAAATTTAACATATACTTTTAATGCTGCACAACTCATAATGATAAGAGGATAGTTGAATCGGGTTTAATGTTTTTCCACATGTAAGTCCCACAAAACATGTGCATCAAGAAATGGTTACAAGTGCTAAGTATCATGCACTTCAAGATGTGGAAGTACAGAATATAGCTAGATGATAGTATTCAGAAGTTTGTAATATCTATAATGCTCATCAAAGTTGCTTTTAAAAGCAATTATAGCTCTTTTTTCAAAAGAAAGCTTCATGTAGCAACAAACATAGTTCTTGTAGCCTATGTGGAGGATGAAGATGGCAAAATGATATGTGGTTGCCGCTTTGTTCGTCTTTATAGTTATTATAGTCGTTGTAGTATATAACAAAAACAGTTACCAGTCTAATATAATTTATTATTCGGAATGAAAAGTTTCCCGAGGTCGAACTCAGGGAGCAAACCAAAATTCTAGAAGCCTATAAATTCACAATATATATATATATAAGGTTTTACAAAAATTAAGAGAGAGAGAGAAAGAAAGAGAAAGAGGGTAATTGACTTTTTCTTCTTCTCTTTCTTCAGCTACTATTCTCTTCAACTTGTATTCTTCTTTTCTTCTTCTCTGTTTCTTCTTTCTTCTTTTCTTCTTCTTCTGACTTTCTTCTTCTTTCTTCTTCTTCTTCTTCTTTGCTTCTTTTCTTCTTCTTCAACCTGCCTTCTTCTTCTTCTTTCTTCTTCTTCTTCTTCTTTGCTTCCTCTTTTCTTCTTCTTCAACCTGCCTTCTTTCTTCTTCTTCAGCAGCTGCGGTTCCTCTTTCTTCTTCTTCTTCTTTGCTTCTTCTCTTGCTGCTGACTCTCCTTTCTCGCTGACGTCTGATTCTGCGTTCAGATGACTTAACTGCTCTGTCGCTACAGTGCACCTCCTCTTCTTTTCCTTCAGCTTCTTTCCTTCCTGTCTTCTTCCTTCTTCTTTCTTCTTTCCCCTGTGTGACTTGAGGCGAATAGCCTCAGTCACTTTTTCCTTTTATACTGGTGCGGGAGCGCGTCGGCTTCCGAGGTGGGACTAAATGTTGGTGCTAGAGCACCACGATCATTTGTTTTGATGATAACAAAACACGTGTTATTAACATTTGCAATTTGAGTCCTAGATTTCAGGTCAATTGCAAATGTGGACGTGTTTAGACGGAGTTCGAGCTCGCATCCAGGATGGATTGGAGGAGCTTGACGGAAAACAGAGGAGGTTCGCGTGGAGCGAAAGATTGAAGATGGAAGGAAATGAAGAATAGGATAGATTTCCTTCTTTTGTACTTGTTGTATTTTTCGTTTCTTTTGTTGCTCTTTATTTCCTTAGATATTTCATGTTAAAGAGCCTCAAAGAACCCTAACAGTAGTCCTAGGAACACCGGCACAACCCTAGGATACTTAGGTTTTCTGTAGAATACTTAGAAAACCAATATAGGGTTCAAATAGACTTTACAGACGTCTAATTCCCAAATCAGACGTCTGATAATGTATTTAAGATGTCTGACTTTTGTCTCAGACGTCTGATAACTGTTAGGCTGGACATAGTTAGTTCTGTCTGATGAAATCAGACGTCCAGACCTTAGACCAGACGTCTTAGGAGACATCTAATGACTTTGCCAGACGTCCAATTAGTGGACCGTTGGCTGGCTTCGCAAACACTCAAGAATATGACCGTTAGAGCCTTATCAGACGTCCTTAGGCCTTTCCAGACGTCTGATAAATGACCGTTTTGCCTCGGCTGACCCAAAATCTCTTGTCAGAGATTTTCTAGCCGTTGCAACGTTTGGAAATCAATTCCCACAGTAAAAGTAGGTTTCCAGATGTCCAGACATAGTGCCAGACGTCCTGTATGTCGTCTGATGAACTTGCGCAAAAACCCTGTTTAGATCTGATTCAAGTCAGGGAGAAACCCGCATAGAATCAGACGTCTGACCTTGGAATCAGACGTCTTAAAGTTGCCTTCCAGACGTCTGATGCTAGAGTTAGACGTCTGGTAACCCTGTCAAATGTAATCATTGTCCTGATTTCAGCCTGATTCTCTTGGGCTTTGCACCCAACGGCTATGGAAGCTTTTCCAAGCCTTCCAAAGCCTTCCTAAGGCCTCTATAAATAGAGGGGAGCCTTTACACACAAGATACACACCTAGAGAGACACTTGGATACACTTAGCTACACACTTTCACACTCTTTTGTGTCCAGAAAAGATCTTGCTCTCCAAGCTTAAGCTCCATTCCTTTGAGAGCATCAAGCCTTCGCGCACCCGCTCTCCCGCCGTTGTTCACGAGAGCGACATTGCGCCGTTGCGTGGCACACGCACCGCGTCACCAACTCGACGCACTCCTTGCAAAGGGGAGTTTCCTTATTCCTATAGAAGCTTAGGTTTATTACTTTGTTGGCTCTATAGGTTTGTTGTTTATTTTACCTTTGTCTTTTGGTTGGGTATTCGCTTTGCGAATTCCCGTCTCCTTCGTGGGACAAAATCCTTCTCGTGGAGAGAAGGGGTTGAGGAACGCTACCCCCGTACTTGTAGCGTGGTTGTACTGAGGTTGAATCACCCTCGTTTTAAAGTGATTCGGTTAGTGGATTTTGATCAACTAGGTTGATCGGTAAATCCTAACTCGAGAGGGTTAGGTGGTGGTTTTCACCCGGTTTGGGTTTCCACCTATAAATACTTTGTGTACTTTGTGTGATTGACTATTTGTGAGATTGCTTTATATTTCGATTACGCATTTTTTACGTCACACTGATCTCACCCCCTCCAAGTAGGGAATTTCACTAAAGTCCCACCTGCGTCTTCATGCATCTGCAGGAGGAAGGCTCGACCAATTGGGGCAGCGGCAGAGGCCTTCGACCCCAATTGCGAGCCTGAGTGTGTGCGTGAGAGTGTTCCGCAGCTGCTGGACCTGGGGACCTGGGGCGCTGCAGCTTGGAGCAGCTCGTGAAGCAGCTTCAACCTGCTGTCAATGGCGGCGAGGAGGTTGAGACCTGAAATCACGAAGACGGCCTCACGGCCACATCAAGCAACGCAGGGAGCTTCGCCAGAGGACGGCAAAGGTGGTGCGGGGGTCTGCGAGGCGCGAGAGTGCTTGTGGCCGTGCGCCTAGGGCACTCTGCGTGCGTGAGAGTGGGTGTGTTCAGGGGGTGGTCTGGAGGTGCTAGGTGGTGAATGGAGAGTGGATTCGGTGTCAGTGAGGTGGTGCGAAGCTTAAGGGGTAGCTGGCGAGGCAGATGGAGGCGCGGAGTGGCGAGAACGCCTCGCCGGAGGGCAGCCGGAGATGGAGAAGGTGATGATGGACAGTGGTGGTCGGTGGGTTGAAACAGTAAATTAGGAAAGGGGAAATAACAGGGAGAGAGAAGGGAAGGTTTCTACCTGCCTAATTGACGAAGAGGGAGGGAGGTGGCGCTCGACGCGTACCTACCGGTGCTGTAGACGAAGGAGCCCAGGGGAGGAGTGACGGCGACGAGGAAGAGATCTGAGGACGCCAGCTGGTGCGGCTTGGCGTGGGACGATGAAGCAAAGTGGGCTCTGCTGTAGGTATGGCAGCAGAGCGACGAGGAGGAGGAGAAAAGATTGCCGGAAGCTTGGGCTGTCTGACCAGAGAGAGAGGAGACGAAGGAGAGGGGTTTTCTCGGCCAAAACTAGCCTGGAGTGGACGGCAGCCCCTGCCGCTCCTTATAAAGGCGCTGGAGCGGAGAGTGGCCCGAGGGAGCAACGTGCGAAGCTCGCCGGAGATGGCCGGAGATGGAGACCCATGCCTTTCGTGCGTTCGCACGAGAGGCATGGGCGGTTGCAGGACACAAGGGAGGGTCCCTGCGACAGAGGACGACGCAGGGAACCCCTTGTTCGTGCCATGCCCTGCGCGGCACCATCCTCCGCGCAAGGTCGCCAGAGGTATGGCGCCTGCTCAGAATGGCAGGGAGGACCGTTCTGCAAAGAACGACGAGAAAGTTAGGGGTCAATGTGTAAGGGTTTCAAAAGATAAGGGTAAAAAAGTAATTCAAGAGGACTAATTTGTAAAGTCAATCAAGATGGTCTTTTCTTAGGTCCAAATTTTTATACCAGCCTAATTTGCACCTAAGGATTTTAATGGTGAATTTTTTTTTTAGGTTTGACCACGTTTGACCGATCAATTTGCACAAAAACCCAAATTAGGTCATAAATTGGACATGGTTCTTATTTTAGGTCAAAATAGGTTGCAAAGGCCAGATTGAAAGTTCTAAACCCTAGGAAATATTTTTCTATGAATTTTAGAGGATTTAGTTGATTTTTACCCCACCTCAAACCTCGTGAATTAAAGTGAGTTTGTTTTAGGGTTACAGAATGTCATTTAATTCCTAGAAGTTGCTATAACCCTTTTCAGATCAAATCATCCCACTTTCTTCCTCATTAAACTTATTTGACCTGTGTTTAGATCCTTAAATACCCTATTTGTGTACTGCATTGGTAAACTTACAGTTTTACCCCTCATGATTTGTTTTACTCTTCAATTCAGAATTCTCTGAGTTAAGCTTCTCTTTAGGTTTTGTAGGAGCTTCTTCACACTTATTTAGATCAAATTGTGCTAGTTAGGTTTCATGATGAGGCTCTCATCAATATGCAACGGAAAAAATAAAGAAATTAATAGGACAAAATGATGGGCTTGTAGCCCACAAGTTGTTGTAATATCTATAATGCTCATCAAAGTTGCTTCTAAAAGCAAGTATAGCTCTTTTTCCAAAAGAAAACTTCATGTAGCAACAAACATAGTTCTTGTAGCTTGTGTCGAGGATGAAGACGGCAAAATGATTTGCAAAGGAAAAAAATAAAGAAATTAATAAGACAAAATGATGAGCTTGTAGCCCACAAGTTGTTGTAAGAGTGAAAATAGGAAACTGGCGCACGAATAGGTTGTATTGATATGATGAAATTATCGTTGAAGTTATTATAGTGAGTTAACCTAAATCGAGTCTAACTAGCTTCACAAAAATTTTTTAACCTGGCCTACTTGATTTTATCTTAGTCATTTTTAGGCCTAGGGTCGATCTCAGATAGGCGAAAATTTAAAGGTCAAGGAGTTTCTACGCCTTTCCTAAAACATATCTCTTCTTTGTGTTTATTATGTTTTTGATTTTTTTTTATTTCAAGATTCTTTTGTTGGTGATAATGTTGTCCTTAAGGTACACCCTTAAAAATCAAGTCCTTGGCCTTGAGCCAAATGGTTCTTGGCTTGTAGCCAACTCGGGGTTCCCAAAAATTGGTCTTATTAGTTGCAAGACCGAATACCTGCAAGACAAGAATTATCTTTTCTCTTTTATTCTTTTTTTTATCTTTTTAATAGCAAGAAATAAAAGATAAATGAAAACAAGGTAGGTTGCTAGGAAAGAAAGAAATACTTAGTTTAGTATATGTATAGATATATAGTAGATACAGTATATATATATGTATATAGTTATATATTATATATAGGGGTGGAGGTGGAAATAGAGTGCAGCACAGTGTCAAGTTGGTCCACGTCTAATAAGACACAACCAACAAGACGGAGTGCCGCGTAGAGTGTGGGGCGGATGTGTGGGAGTGTGTGTGGAAGCACTTGTTTTGCGCGGATATCGGGGAATACCAGCAACCGGTGCAGATATTCCCACGATGTGCAGTGGAGTGACTAGTGCACGGGAGTATGGGTGGTGAAGTGTACATATGGATACGGGTGAGTGGATATATATGTGTGTGTGTGTGTAGGTGTGAGTGTATAAGGGTGTGTGTGAGTGTGTACAAGTGTGTGTGTGAGAGTACGAGTGTGTGTACAAGTGGGTGTGTGTGTGCGCGCTGGCGGATGAGGGGAGCGCAGTAGATAAGCCGTCTGCTGCGCTGCCCCGTCGTCTGATGCGTGAGGAGGCGCGGATGCAGGAGAGAGCGCGCGCGGTGCGTTGGGAAGCGCCTGCGCTCTTCTTCGTGCGCGGACGGTTGCGTGCAGGTGCAGGCGCGAACGCTGGAGACCGGCTGGAGCGGGTGACGCGGAGGAGAGAGAGCGCCAAAGCCACCGGCTAAGTGAGAAGTGAACCGGTGGCTACAGTGTGCGCGTGGTCTAGCGATCGGTAGTGGTCGATTTCGCGTGCTGGGCGCACTGTGGAGCGCCTACACGAGTGGAAAGAAGCTGCGTAGGGCCTGCAGGTGCGTGCGCGGTGGCCGGCTGTGGCTGCAGGCTGGCGTGCGTGCTGCTGGAGCTTCTGAGCTTGAAGCTCTGGCAATGGCGGAGAGGACGACGACAGTAAAAATGAAAGGTGAATCCACCACTCCCACCTGCTCACGAAAGAGCTGGGCGGTGGTGGAACTTAGAGTGGTGGTTGTAGGACCATTGTGGGTTTTCTCCTGCCCACAGTGTGTCTCTTCTCAGTGAGAAGAGCTATTGTGTATGGAGAGGGAAAGGGGAGGAGGTTGGCTTGATGGTGCTGTGGATGAAAGTGCATGCAGGTGTATGAAAAAGGCCTTCGCACAAGGGAGAGGGCAAGGCATTTTAAAGAAGAGGAAGCATGCCACAACCACGTTGCTGGCAGCGCACCTCCTGCCATGCTGTTGGCAGGAGGTGAGGCGCGAAGAGGCGTGCATGCCCCCATGCCCTGCAGCCGCGCGAGAGAGAAGAATACAAAGCAAATAAAAAAATAAAAATGACGAAATTGCAATGCTGCACTTGAGGAAGATGTTAATTAATAGATGGTCAATTATTCATACTCTCCTCCCCTCTTTATAAATGCATGCAGGCATCTATTTACAAATGCACTTATAGCTATATAAGATGCAATAGCAGTGCTAGATAATAACACAAGATGACATATTTACTGGTGTATTTTTGGTGTGCAAACAGAAACTTTGAAAGAAGAGCACGTAATGTGGAGACGTTAAAAATAACAGAAAATTATATGAAGATTGTTTGAAAATCTAACTCCAATCATAACTCTATTGAAAGTTATAAATTAGAAATCTATTATCAAATGACATGAAAATAATTAGCATGAATAGAAAGTTATAAAGTCAAATTCAACTACAAAATCCAATATTTGTATATGAAATCCTCAAAGTCATGAAATAAAAGTCTATTGCTAAATCATATCTACATAATTAACATGAATATAAATTTGAAAACTCAAGGAAGGTAGAGGAAAGTGACTCTGCACTACCGTTCACTACTAGGTCCTCAAAGTCATGAGTTGTGCAACAACTTTCAAAGAAAAGAGAAGAAAAATCTACCAGAAGAGCCTACTTTGCCCTCCTCTTGGTGAGTTTAATGTTTCTTTGAAAAGTACCAACTCATCAACAAAGTAAAGTCCATGAAAAAAGGAAGAAATTTTTTATTCTACACATTGGCAGTTGGGTATGTAAGAAAGAAAGAAACAGAACATAAACATATAGATAAATAGGTAAGAACTATGACAGAAAAATATAGATGAAATAAGGAAAATTCTATTAATTGATACTAATTCATTTTATCGCAAAGAATGATTTAAGATGCGCATATATAAGATAATCTGATGAGAATCATATTTCATAAAAAGAAACTTGAAATAGGTAGGAATATGATGATGGCACAGGTTTTATTCACATTTACAGATTGCGTAGACTTCTTTTCCCCATGCTTAATCGAAAAAAAAAGGGGGGTTCAACATAAAAGCAAAATTAGAAATCCATTAAACTTCGAAGGAGAGAGAGAAAAAAACAAAACTTGAAACTTATAAGGCTAATAGAGGGCCTTCAGGGTACTTCATTCAACATAAATTACTCAACAATCCCCTTAAAACTTTAAGAGGGGAAAAATAAACTCCCATTGGTTATTTCAACAATAAACACATTAAAGCAAAAAAAAATTGTAATTTCATAAACACAAATCCAACAATATTCGAACTCAAGTAACAAATTTAAAAAAAAAATAAAAACCTTATCATATGATTTCAATTGCAATCAGTTTTAGAATGAAAAATTTATAACTATCCACATTGCAGATGCAATCTCTATAAATTATCAAAGTACGCAATTGGACAAAGTAAGAAATGACATTAGACGAAAATCATCTGGAGATAGAAAAAACAACAATAGTAAAATTGGAGGCATTCCATATATTAGAGATATGACTAAAAAGAAAAAAAAAACTCAACTTTCTGAGAAACAAAAGCAATCAGTCTAAAAATCCTAACAAATAATTTTAAAAACAACACATTAAGGCAATAAAAAAAAAGGAAAAGGAATATAGATCCAACAATATTGCAACCCAAGCAACAACAAAAAATAAAACAAAACCTGAAGCTATAATTTTGCAAGCAGTTGGCATATAAGAAAAATAACTTAGAGATAATAAAAATAGCAACAATAAAATTAACTGAAGGCATTCTACACATTGGAGATATGATCGAAAAGAAAAAAAACTCAACTTTCTAAGATGCAAAAGTAATTGATCTCAACATAACCATCTTTTATGTGCATATCATATAACTCTATCCAAAAACACATATAAAATCAAGCAAGCCTAAATGACCTTCAATCTCTCAACCTAAAAGGGATCAATGTTGCTGGGACACCACTGAGGTTAGTTATTGATTTGTTTGCTGCTACTGAGAAAACTAGGAGAATTATCGATGGTGTCATAATGTTGATTTGTCGAAAAAAATGTTGTTAAAAGAGGTATTCCTTTGTTGTTGAATTTCAATTGTAGCTCTCGAAGCATGTTTGGTGTTTTAACATTCTATATGTAGAAGATTTATCAGAATATCATAAATGCACATATATAGTATCTTGATCGAACGTGTTTGATAGGCCTACAACTGCATCAACGAAGTTTGCCTTGCTAAGTAAAATTCCCTTCATGTTGGAAAAAGAAGATTCTTTCATAGATTCCACTTTTTAAGAGGGGATTAAGCAATCTTACAAATCTTTCTAATGCCATGTGGTCGAGGGCTTTCTAATGCCATGATGTGAGCTATGATTTCAAGGTTAAGGGTGTGATTTCAAGGTTCATGACAATTTTAAATGATCTAATTAGATGGGAGGAGGCTGAAAGCACAGAATTGGACCAAAAAGGACAGGAAAAGGAGAGATCTCCTGATAATAAAAATCATCGTTAAAGGAAATCTCAAGATGACGAACCTGGTCAATATATAGCATACCATTTGTTGTATGAAAGTGCATTGGTATTATGTCATGTAGAAGTGCTTCCCATAAACATTGCGATTTATAAGTTCCCATATCGAAATTAGAAGTCTATGGTACGTCAAAAAAAAGGAATTTTAGTCAACTGATTTACTTGATGCTGGTGATTTAAATCAGACACTTACCTATCACTAAACTTTAATCTTCATATGACCTACAGTTACGTATTGGATCGAATGGATATGTATAATATGTTGTGTTGAGAGAAATTTCAAAAGGTAATGCTGAGCACTCCATTTGTGTTGAATTTGAGTTTACTCACATGCTATAACACAAATAAAGCAAGCGTATTCCCTGGGAAAAAATAGTAAGACATCATTTTAGGGAAGAGAAGGTGGAAAAATGTGAATGGAGGAGTGGCTCACCTGATAGATGCTATATCTTTGCTCGAACTCAGAAGACAAATTATAGTGTGGAGCTATTAAGTATTGTATGCTTTACTTTTGGTAAGTAGCAAAAGATCTCTACTTCCCTATAGTAGTGTTTCAGACACAGAGAACCATACACGTTCATCAGTATTATCAAGCAAATTGACATGGTAGCATTCCACCTTTTTTTTTAAAGGAGTTACAAATTGAAAGTCTACCTCATATGACACTATCCTAATCAAGCCTGTAGCATTTGTATCGATCTTGTCTTCCATTTCACCCAACATCATTTTTCCTTAAGCATCATGAGCTATCTAAAATGAAACAATTTGAATTACACATTAACCATGAAGTCTTAAGTTGCATCCACAGGAACGTAAAATCAAAACGTAAAATGTATGCATGGTTGCAGTACATGTTACTGATCATTTGGTTTTGAATCCAATGATTTAACTACACTACTCTTGTATCGCATTTGATTATAAGCCAATTAGACTAACCCCAACCGTCGAATCTCGCGATAGCAGTAAAAGAAAGGAAGGACACAAAATATTTTGCCTATAAAAGTAAAAATAGTTTAATCAGAAATACCGAAGGTTGAAAATCAATATCCTAAAAAAAAAAAAAGGTAAATTTCCTTTTAATTAGATCAAGAGGGATGCAAATGCCCCCTTTTCTTTCCCTCAACCTGTGGTGCTTGGAGGAGAAAGGGAAGGGGAGAAATCGGTTGAAAACTCTTTTATTATAGAGAAAGGTTCTAAGACCCAAAAGATAATCAACAATACATGCAAGAGAGCATTTTTTTGCCAATAACTTCTAACATGAAATTCATTCGTAAAATACATAGATCCTCATCCACGCATTCTATCTCAATCCTATCACCTAAAAGCATCATCGTTAACATCACCATGATCAAAGACATGCATAGAGCAAAACTTGAGTAGAATCAGAAAATTCCATCTTCTCTTAAAAAGAGGCTAGTAGCTCTTAATTATTCTTCGCAACACCTAACATCTTCCTTTGAAAATAAGCATTGTGTAAGTAAATGAGAAACACATGGATTATGGGTCAAAAGTAAGAGCTCATGCATGAATTATGGATCTTTTATCCACAAATAATACAACCAAGGACTCCACCAATTCATGTAGCAAAAAGAGGTAAACAACATACACGCACAAACCAACAAATTCCCCCAACATAACACACCCTCAATCACAACTTCTCCAGCTTTCTCTCAACTGACCTGACATAATCACAAAGCAAATCCAAAACATCAGATGAATCAAAAGTGATGACGTGAAACTAATTATTCAACCATTTGTTTAAAAAAACATATATACAATACAACAAAATCGGAGATAAAATTTTATCACAAATAGGCCCAATTTGGAAAATCATCTCATGAAAGAATTACATGGTTACGTCTTCACTTTCTTTCATCCCAAAAATGAGCAAAGGCATGAGGATCAAAATCAAGAACATGCATAACCTGCTTTTTCAGAATAGTAGAAGCAACTTGTTGAGCATATAATATTATGAAAATCTGCGTTCTTCCCAATTAAAAGCTAAAAAAGAAACCAGCCTCATGAATTAATGTCGCTGAAAGCAAGGTTTCCGCTTCAGTTGTCAAATGTCTGGGAGCAATATTGACATGACCTACACAAACCATAAGCACATCTCTAAGAAAGTCCAACCGAAGACCAAATAGAATACTAGAAGAGACTTACCAGTAATTGCATGTCCCCATTAGTCACATTCACAAGCTACTGCCCACTACATCTTCACGAGCCCAATGGAGGGGAGCTCCAAACCTCCATCGCTGCTCCGAAAAAGGGGATTTGGGATGGCGGAGGGGAGGTTGGGGTCGGGGAAGGGACGGAATTCCAAGTCTAAGGAGGAGGGGGAGGGAGGGAAGGAGTGCCCTCTTGGCATTCCTCTCCGTGCTTCTTCTTTTTCTTCTTCTTCTTTGAGGGGGAGGAAGGGGGCGTCTGGGTCTACTGGGAGCACCCTCGCCAGCCAAAGAGAGAGTAATTAAATAAAATAGAAAATAAATGAATAATGACCTTAATTGGAAAAAGATGAAAAAACCAATGGTTGGTTTACTGTAGAAGAATAGGGAATTCGCGTGGGAGGAGATGGCACGCACGAGGAGCCGATTGGAGGCAACGTTGGGTTCGGCAGCATGTGGGGAACCTGTAGTGGCGATGGAGCTCGACGATGGCGAAGGAGCCGCTGCTTGGTGGCTTGGTCGGCGTGGGTGTGTAGGCAAGGATGCAATGAGCTTGATAATGGATGGATTTAGTGAGATGGTGGTTGAAGTTGGTCTGGGAGGAGTGGTGTTGATGGGTTCTTTGCTTGAAGACAGAGGAAGAAGAAGATGGAGACAACGGAAATGAAAAGAAAAGAAAGAAAGAGGAGTTGCTGCACCTTCCTTTGTCGAGGAGAAAACAGTGGAGGAGGGACTCGAGGTGGGAGGGTGCGGTGGTGGTGGTCGCAGGGCGAGGGTAGAGGAGAGTGAGAGGGCAGGGGCCAAGAGAGGGGAGGGGATGCTGGGAAGGGGTCGTAAGGTGGTGGGCATGGCTGCGTGGGTGGAGCAGAGGGAGAGGGTGCCAAGGAAGGAGTTGAGGAGGGGGAGGTCGGGGAGGGAGGTGTGGTAGGAGAGATGGAGGAGGAGGTGCAAGGAAGAGTTCAAAAGAGACCGAAAGGGAGAGAGGGGTCTAAAATTAGGCCTGATCTTAGTTATTTCTACATCAGAAGTCATTGCCACTGGCTGCTACATTATCAGTAATAGTGGCATATAGACTCAAACCTACACGGGCTTTAAGAGATATTATGCATATGGATGGATTGATGATAGGAGCATCTTAAATTTTTTATCTTTTATTTATTTGAACGGAAAAGAGATTGTTGTGCGTTTATGATCACAGTGTCAAAATTAGTTGATCCTAATCCTAAACGGGTAGAGAACGGGCCCAAAGCCCGTAATCTCCAAAAAGCCGGCCCACCAACAATTCTTGAGCCAATTCCCCTTGTTTGGACCGTATTCATACCGTCCATCCTTCTTGTTGCTGGTGGTTTTCTCTTGTTGAGTTTTCTCCTTTCTCCCTTTTAAATCCATACAATTTGAAGTATAATTCAACAGTGTTACGGGTTGTACGTATATGTGTATGGGTGGTATGATTGTCAGTACTACTATCACAACTTATATAGATTTATCTTATCCATTGATTATCATCATTATTGTCACAGTAACTCATTAGCTCACCTGAGTTCCAAGTTTATGGTGGAAAAATTGAATGTGGGAGAAGCATAATTTTTAATTGCACTAGATTTTGTAGTTTGTATATAATTTTATACTAGTTAATGCAAAGTTTTAAATTTATTTATTTTTTTCTTATTCGGTTATTAATACGATTACATTAATGTCTAAAAAATTAAGGGCTTTTTATTAATGATATATAAAATTATTTACTTCATTCACATCAAGATAAAATAAAGAAACTAACATCAAGGATAATAAAGTAGTAATAAATATACTTGTAAAAGACTTTCGTATTTCGTGCCCTTTCCTGTTGAAGATTTAATTCTTCCTCTTATTATATGTATTGCAATTTTTTTTTTTTCCTTCAGATTCAAGTTCCATTAAAAGGGAAAGAGACCATTGCAAAGGGATGTATGAGAGGGAATACAAACGCCCACACCCCCGAGAAATAACAATAAAAAAGTAAACACAATAAAGAAGAAAAGAATGTGCCCAGAAAGAAAGATTTCCTACTAGCGTCCAAGATCTCCAGTTATTGCTCCATGCGCTTGGATTGTGACTATGCTGTTAAGAGAAACTCTCGGTGATCAACCCGATCTTTGAAGATGAGAAATGTGGAAAACATCAAAAGTCAGAATAAAGCTAGCTAAATCTTGATCACGTGAAGGTACTCTGTCTTGTGTGATCCCCCCACAACGATAAATAAAAAAAAAAAAAAAAAAAAGAGGAGAGAATGTCACGTTTTAGCCAACGACAAGAGGATGGAGACTCCTTCCAAGGGATCGAGGTGGAAACCTCTGCCGCAAGTAGCAGATATTGCAGTCGACTGATCGATAGCAAGTCCTCATCCCATTCCTTGTCAAGTGCCAGAAGAACTGCCACACTAGAGCACGGTAGAGCACAACTGAGCACCCAACCCATGAACCCCAGGCAGAGGGGTAGGTCTGAGATGCTAAAGATTGCCGTTCAAAATAGCATGTAAACCATGTAAAACCTTAACCTCTTAATACGAGCTTTTGAGGTAGGTAAACGAAAGTCTACCATCCAAAATGGGGTTAATCCTTTTAATAAATGAACCTTAACTATCCTTTTAGTAAAGGGAATATGTTTGTGAAATTAAAGGAATAGAAAATGAGTAGAATAAATGGTGGAATAAGTGAGATAATTTATTTGTATATTTTGAAAGTTAAAGTTATTCTACAAAAATGATGGAATAACTTTATTTTAAGTTAAGTTCACTTAACCCGACGTAAATATAAGACGAATTAAGTGACAAGTTAAATGTTTAATCAGATATAAACCTATTTAACCCGTAAACCAAATATCTCCTAAGACTGTGTTTGGTTGACGGGTTCAGTATTTAACCCGTCATTTAACCTGCCTCCTATTTACATCGAGTTAAGTCTGGGATAAAGTTATTATATCATCTTTGTGGAATAATATTAACCTATCAAAATGTTCAAATAAGTTAACTCACTTATTCCATCATTTATTTCACTTCTTAAACTTATTCTATAAACTTATTCCATTTATCAAACGGAACCTGAAAATCTAATAGTCCGGTTGCTTCCCCCTAAAGATACCCTTATGGTAGGAGGAGTTTTGTCAAGGATTTATTAGACAAATGTGAATAAAAAATAATTTATTCTTCTTCCTCACTCCTCCCTCTACTTAATTAGCATTTTAATCGTGCACATTGTTAACATGAAGCATTGTAATCTTCTTTGCATTAAAATTATCTTAACATCATTATTTATTCGCGGCAACGCCCATGGTCTCATACCTAACATAGAGATAATTTTGAATTTTTCCTTGTCACTTCCGGCACCACTCAGTCCCCGTCTTGACCTTTCATCTTCTTGGACCGAAAGCAATATCATGTCACTTACATTAAAAATGCCAAAAAGTCATTACATGTTCGTGTTGAAGCCCATTGAGCCCATGCCTAATATATATATATATATATAATCCACAAAATTCTTCCTCACCTCCCCCATTACTTAGTTCACATTTCACTGTCACGTGTTGCCGGACATCAAATCAGGAACATCTCACTTACATTAAGAGCTCGTTTGGGTGTGGTTTGCGTAGTTTTTCATTGCCACGGATCTTTGCTGGAGTTTTTCCTCTTGTTTTAATATGAATTTTCATATAATTATTTTAAATTATTTCAATCAATTTAAAATAATTTTTACTTTTACTTATATTATCAAATAAATATCCATCACATTTTTATTTTTATTTTAAATATTAAAAAAAATCAACTTTTAATATTAAATAAATACTACTAATATAATATCAAAACACCAATCATTTTATCTTATCTCTTAAACCTCTACTTATTTTAAAATTTAAATAAATACTTATCTTTACTTGTTCCATACCAACCTATCCCTACCTGCATCGTTTGCTAAGAAAAATTATTAAAAGTAATAAAAATTATAACTAACAAGGATGGATGAGTTAGAAGGTTTTATTCCTTCAAGTTATTTGGTTAGATTTGGGATCATATATAACGAATCGAAATACTATTCCGTTTGGATCATTGTTTGATGCAACGGGTTAAGTGAAATAAGAAAAATTTTAATTAAAAAAATAAATAAAATTAAATAATTGTAAACTTTCGAATTGAGGTATTATTTTATCTCATAGAAGTAAAATTTTAGAATATTATATATATATATATATATATAAGACATATATTTTTTATATTTGTATATATATTTTTATAAATTTACTCCATTAAATTCGTATATCCATATTCCGTTAAATCTAATCGAAAATATCAAAATATATAAAAAAATAGAAAAATTTATATTTTCATCTTCAAATAGATCTCTCACTTATTTTTTTCCTAAATCCTCACACCTCCCCCTCCTCCTCTTTCCCCTTATTGCAAGCTCGAAATTTGTTACCTACATGGAGCAGCATCATCGTTGGAAGGGGAGGTTGTCGGTGTCGACGTGGAGCACCTCCTCCTCCTCCGCATTAGCGACCTACCCCTTCCCGGTAGCCACGTGTAATGTATCTCTTACGTTTAACACCCACCTGCCTCTTACTCCTCTCGACGAAACCTTCCACCTCCACTTCTAGCACTTAGCCCACATCCGCTTCGAATGCCCAATGCCCAACCTGTAGCAGCACTAACTGTAGTAATGGACAACATGGGCGAGGGTTTGACCCATCGATGTGCAACGAGACTTTCCGATCTTAAACCCTCCTCTCACAACCAGGTCGGTAGATCCGTTCTCGTTTCCTCGCTTTCCCCTCGATCGACTTCAGTGCATTGTGAAGTGGGTCTCTATTGGTGTCTCATCTGTGCCTTTGATCAAACATGACGATCTGAGTGAGAGGGAGGACGTCGAGGCCGCTTGAAAGTGTTAAGTGGGTCTCTCGTTGTTTTGATGATTTGACTAAAAGCATTAGTCATCCTTTATGACACGCAACAGAGAAGGTCAGGTAGTGGACGGTGGGCGGACAATCACCCATGCTCTTAGTCTTTTGTAGAGTTTCTGCATTTCAACACTTTCGTAATTCACACTCCTACTTCCACTCTTAGTGGATGTTCTAGATATTTTGTGCTCCATGCGGCTGCCTCGCTGGTGCAGAGGAAGAGGAGGTGCTCCACGTCGGTGTTGGTTGCCTCTCCTTCAGATGATGGTGCTCCACGTGGGTAGTAGATTTTAAGCTTGCAGTAAAGGAGAGGAGGAGAAGGAGGAGGAAAAGGTCGGGATAAATATATTTGGGGATGAAAATATAAAATTTTATATATTTTTATATATTTTTGATATTTTCAATTTAATGTAACGAAGCAGGCGTAGATGATTTTAATGGGATAAATTTACAAGTATATATATATATTATCAAAAATTTACGTATCGTACAGCTGGCAGTTAAACACGCCGAGACAACGTACCACCGGCCAAGGACTTCGACACCTATTTCAAGCAACTTCTCTCTCTTCCGGGTAACGATTTAATGACGCGGCCGTTTCCAGAAGAGCCCCCACCCTTTATCAATTCTTCCATGCGTGCCATCCGTTCCCAAAGCCCAACAAAGTCCCAAAACAAAGCAACATTCCCCTTCCCATAGACGTTGCGAGAAAAAGTAGAAACAGCGAGGTCCTCCAACGCAAAATCCCCACTCACCGAGCGACCCAGCCATTCATTCTCCTTCTCACTCCCATCTCCCAACAACGGAACATTGCCGCGAAGATCCTCACACTTCTGCAAGACGCTTCGTCCATGCAAAACAAAAGGCCAAATCCAACATTCCCCGTCGCATAGACGTTGCAAAGTGGAAAGATGAAGAGGAGAGGATTAAACATAAATTTTCCTCGCAAGCACTGCTCCAAGGAGCAGTGGTGCAAGGATATAATTCTGTACATACTTTATATATAAGGACCTATGTGAAATATGATAGAACATTAAAATTAAACAAATTATGCCATATTAACCTGTGCATATGTGATTTTAATGTGTCATAGCTAATGAAATCCGTTACTGTAAGAAGGATGACATGAAAAATGAAGTATCCGACGACATGATAAACACGTCGTATTTACGTGGCATAATGCATCATAACAACTTAGCATAACACGTATACAAAATGATGTACAAAACTTTGTATTTCAAGTGTTTACCTACACGAACGGCCGGACATTTTTCTAAAAGGTCCTTGCACTTCCACGAGAAGCCTCCAAGACAACGAAGTCTGGCAAAAAGCTAAAAAGCAACATTCCCCGGGGCATAGACGTTGTGGAAGAAAGGCAGGAAAAGCCGGGGGGTTCGAGAGCAATAGAACTCCAGCCCCTGCCGTTAAAAGTGGGGAAGGAGAGGGGACATTTTCGTCCACTTGGAAAAAGGGATGACAGCACACACCCACACCCCCCCGCCCCGAGTTGTACTCTACCTCTGGTCTTTATTACCTCGCCGTTCGTCACCGTGTGCTGGTGGTGCTCCTCCTCCTCCTCCTCCTCCTCCACCACCACCTCCTCCTTCATCTCTCCATCCTTCCTCTTCTCCCATCTGACTCGTCGATCGACGCTTGCTCCTGGGCACTTCCCGGTTTCTCGCGCTGCGTCGAGTTTGGCGGCGTCCGAGGAGCCCCCTGTTCCCTCGATTTGAACTGCTTTGGTGGTTAGTGGAGGGGGAGGGGTCCGGTGTCTTGCCACTGCTCGCCGAGGTCGCGCTGTGGTGCCCGACGGCCGAGGCGGATGCTTCCGCTCTCGAGAGGCATCGTAGCTGGAGCTGTCGGGTAGCTGTTTTTCTGGCAAAAAAGGTGCGGTCTTTGGGTTTTAGGGTTTCTTTTTGGGGGTGCTTCTGGGTTTCCATGACTGGCATTGGTGGAGATGGGGAAGGTGATGGCTTCGGTGTAGCGTGTGATTGGGGGAAAGGTGGACGTTTCTTTGCCCCCACGAGATTTGTGTGTTTAAGTGTTTTGCTTACGTGCATGGAGAGGGAGCTGCTGGTGTTATGCGTCTCTTCTCTCATTCGCTTTCCCTGAGGCTCTCGTGGGTTTGTGAGCACTTGGTCAGATTCGTCGGAAAGGAGGCGACTTGGGTTTGTACATTGGTAAGGTTCGTTAGAAAGGAAGGAACTTGATCTCTCTGCTGTTTTGGAGCTCTACTTGATCAGACAATATTCTACTGGACCGAGCCCTGCTCGATGTCTACGAAACCCGCGTGCGGTTTCGCAGCAGCTCTATTGATCCTAGTGGCAATTCTCGGCCAGCACCAGGTAAATGCGCAGCCGCCTGGGGAATCCACGTCTTCCGCACGAGAATTAGATGCGCTCCTCCAGGAATATGCATACCGTGCGTTTGTCCGTCCTCGAACCGGGAAGGTCTACGAGGCGGAACCTCCCGCGAATTTCTCGGGGATCAAGCTTTCCGTGATCAGGCTGAGGAGTGGTAGTTTGAGACGCTGGGGAGTGCGCAAATTTGGAGAGTTCCGTATACATCGAGGGCTCATTGTTACTCCTTATGTGTTGAGGCTCGCTTTGGTTTACCAGAACTTGAGCAACTGGTCGTCTGTATACTTCAATGTACCCGGTTATACCTTTCTGACACCAGTGGTTGGTCTCCTTGCATACGAGGCTGCTAATTTATCTGCTACCAACTTGCCTGAGCTTAACATCTCTGCTTCTATGAAGCCCATCTCGATTAAGTTCGCAGATAGAAGCTTGGTTCAAAGAGGGCAGAAAGGTAAATGTGTATACTTCAGTTCGAATGGTACTTACCAGTTAACGGATTTGGAGTCGGGAAATCTCTGCAGAACAAACGGAACGGGCCATTTTTCCATCGCCGTGAAGAGCAAAGAGGGGAAATCTTATGTGTGGAAGATTGTGGTTGGCGTGGTTGCTGGAGTTTTGGGACTGATACTTCTGCTGCTCCTGATATTGTTGCTTCGATGGTATTGGAGGAAGAAGAAGATGAAGGACATGGTCAACCGTTCCGAAGCAGGTGTGGTGCTGGGGGTGCAAAGGGTTGGAGATGCGCAGCTCCCTGCAGCGTCGATGATCCGGACGAAACCAGTGTTGGAAAGTGAGTACACACCGTGAAATGGGAGCGCTCGTGGGCTCACTCTCTCCGCTGTTCGTCTGTGTACAGTCCCAGTAGCCTGTGAGTTGCCCTGTTGCCGGTCTCTCGTGTTTAACTGGTGATACTGGTGGGATTGGTTATTCATTGCTTGCATTCATTGGGTGTGGGTAGCAGTCAATTCTTTCTCGAAGGGTCGTAAAACTTACATAGTTTGCGAGTGTTGTTTATTTCTGTCGAGTTCCTTAGCTCTAAGTTGGTTGATTCTGCTGAAAATTTCTCAAACTCTACCATCCAATGCCATTCATGTAAGTGTGCACATGAATGGCACATGTTTTATTCTTACCTTTCTGCATTCCTTGTTCCAGATTAGTGAATAAAGCCCAAAATCTTGTTCTTGCTGAATACAGCTATGCAGTGCTTTTTTTTTTCTTTTCATCCTTTCCAATTCTGAATCGATCACCACCCTTTTCCATTTCTGAAATATATAAAGCTATGACATAATTGAGTATATTTGCTTTCAACTTGGAGTTGGCACCTTGTGTCATTCTCACTCCTTTCTGCAGGCCTGCTGTAGGGGGTTCCATTCAAGTACTCTGCATAAAAATATCAGCTATGCTCAGGCGCTTTCTTGCAATTGTAAAGTTTGGTAATTTCCTTCCCCTTCGTCGATGGGCAGATATATACATGCTTGGGATCTACATCAAAGGCATAGCTTGGAACTAGCTCAACCAAGGGGTTAAGTTCGAAACTTCTCTTCATCTGTGGAGCAATTCCATTCTTGAGTGATGCCATAATCTAGAGAAATCATGAACTAAGTCATGGTTCAGAAGAAGTTCAACACAATGTGTAAGTTTGAATTTTTGGCAAAATTTAAGTGAGTCATGCGGGTATACTTGGCAGGTAGGCAGACATCTGTATCATTATGGTCATTGCTCCACAACCCTTTTTTGCTGAGAGGTAAAGCATCATCACATGCTTTCTTTCTATATGGGTCCATGAAAGCTGGTTCTGGTAGGTGGACTTCTACGCTTAGCTGCTTTTTCAGTAATTTGCAGTCTTTTTATTGACAAGAATTACCAATCAGACCTTTGTGTCTCAGTTGAAGGCATGCTCAGAGGAGGTTTAAGCTCACGCAAGCTTAAGGGTTAATCAGCCTTGATTCTTTTTTGTTCACTACCTGAGCACTTAGTTGCGAGTCCTGTAACTCAACCCATCATAGGAACTGAACCTAATTGATTCCCATCTATTTGATTTGCCCCATGGTTTCATCTATCGACTTGCTCATGGCTTCGTGCATTTGTCCTCCCAAGACTCAAGGCATCACTACAGGCCTTACTTTGACTGATGGGGCCAGTAAGAAGTGACATTACTGATGATCCCATGGTAGCAAAGTAGGAAACTTAAACTGAACCAACAACCCGTACCTTTTCCAGAACGCCAACTAAAAGTTTGAGCTCACTGGAGCATTCTTCAGTGATACGCTTAGATCCCCAGTTCTAAAGTGATACTGCTTTGTTGACCTTTAGATTCCAAGTGTTTGTAGGGAGCACAATTTGATAACGTGACTCACCGTCATCTTAGAAATGAAAGATGAAATAGATTCCATTCCCATGACAGCTGTTGAATTCAGTAGAGATTTATTGCTTTTGTGGCATCATTAAGGATCACAGTTACATTAACAGGAAATTGTGCGCGTCGTTCCACGGTCAATTTGTTCCTCTCAAGTGAAGTGTTGAGTTGTATTTAGGTAAGTCAGATCCACCTCTAAGATCCATTTATCTGAACATCTGAATGCAACTCAAATAAAGTGTCACACTAAGAGGGATCATCCCTCAGAGCATGCCTCTGGTTGGCATGATGACCTTGGGGTACAAAATATCCAATACCCCGTCCTCTTTTTGTTGGCGTTTCGTTTTCTTCACGGCGTGTCAGAGTACTACTGCACGTGCCAGGCTCGTAATTGCCGTGGTTGCGCACGTCCCTCTGAAGCCAAATGGGATATGATGTGAGACAGGTTTGGTTGCCAAGTCTACATTGGTCGACTTTCAAGCGGTTAGTGATAGCGATGGTCCATAACATGATTGGCGGCGCCTCTTCCTTTAGCAATGTCCTTCACTCACTTTGTCTTTGCTCATTAGATGTTGGTGAGCATGTGGGCCAACTGTAATAAATCTAAGTGGTGGGCAATACAAGGAGTATCCAGAACAAAAGGGTGGCCTTGGTATGTCGATATGAGCTGTGCAATCTTACACTGGAAAATGTTTATGCTTTGTAATTAGCACTCGTCGTGATCAAAGGAAATTTACACCTGTTATTAATGATTAATATAGGCTATATAATCCTATATGTAGAATGCTGGAACTCAAAGATTACATACGCTTTAAATTGTAGCTTTGGAGGTGTTAGCTTCTCGAGTGTTCTTTGCTCGTGTACGCCTACGATATTGCTTTCAAAGGTAAATGCAGTCAAGTTAGGTTTCAGGCTCCGTTGCCTCCTTGGTACTTACATTATCATCCCATCTTTCTTTAAAATCATGTATTTGCGATTGGCTCTGTCCTTGTAGCTTCTCTCCTCTCCTCCAAATTATAGTATATTTACATTTCTACCCCTTTCTTATCTTATAAACCTTACGGTACGCCCGTCTTCCACCCGATTATTAAATGATCAACTGGATACGTGTAATTTGTTAATTCAAGAGGTGTGACACTTGCAACCCTCGAAAAGAAACGCCATGAGATGGCATTTGTGAGAAAATCATCTTTTTTAACAAACAACTACTCAGCCATATGCTATTTAAAATCATCTCATGGGCGTCCTGCTTCGATGCTTTGTACCGTTTGGTTGGAGAGACGATCAAATGGATCAATAACTATTCATTTTATTTTCGACGAGTTTTCCAGAGAGAATTTATTCCACTTAGTTCTGCAAGTTTCCCCGATACCACGTCAAGGATGAACCTCACCTTCTTCTGCTAAACTTATGCCCTCGAGGTGGTGGAATAAGTACTCTCCACCTTTCTCTGTTTCGCATTAATATCAAACTGAATTTTTTAATTTTCTACTCCTTCTAACCTATTCCATGCCATGTGAGATGCTTGAATACTCAATTTACATGAAGTGGTGTCAACCCGTTGTTTATTTTGCAGCTAAATAGGGCTAACAGATCGACTGGCCAATTCTAAAGATATTACTTAACGTGGCTACTCTACAACCAATGTTCGAGAATAGAGGCTTAACATGGCTGCCTTGCAATTGCTTTGAATCTTGAGATAGATAAATTAATGCCAGCAAGGAACAAAGTATGGAACAAGGGCTAGGCAAACTTTGCGTTTACGATAGCGCAAATATTGTCTTAGTGATATGAAATCTAGGTATAATGCTAGCTATTTCCTTTTGGTAGCAGCAGCGGCCATAGGCTGAAAGATTTCCATGATAAAGAGAAAACCCAAGGCCTACTATTATTGTAAAAATAAGGACCAAGGTTTGATCATATGGCACAAACTCGACTGGGAGACCTCGAACTAACCCAAATGAGGATTATTCTAAGATCTTCTGTTAGTGTTAAATAGATAGGAAAGAATTGAAATGCGTAGCAATTGGGATGCAGCAGAGCTTGATGGTCAGAAAATGGGGAGGGTGATCAGGGCAAACCGCTAGAGATTTGAAGCTCAAGTAATGAGGGATTAATTGAAGTACTCAGAAAAGTCCTTGAATTGAGTGCCTTTGACCCTATTTATATTTTTCTCATGAGCTCCAAGGCATAGTTTACTTAAAGGTTAACTCTCGTTTATTTTACTTAATCCCTAATTTGCTATCTTAGGTTTATCCACTTGAACATAGGTTTGTCTAACACCAATTTTAATTGGTGTTAGCCAAACTTATGTTAAAATTATTGACCCTCATATCTCTAACATCTTTCATATTTTATATACTTAACACCACTATGAAGTAAATGTCACAAGGATTAATATCACAACTTAACACCAATTCAAGTAAATACAAACTGGTGTTAATACCACTTTATAAGTAAACACAATTACAAGTTAACATAAATTTTACATTTTTTAATATTACTTTCCTAACCCTCCAACTAAACTAGCCCTAAATCTTCTCTTGGAATCTTCTCCTTTTACATGTTTTCATTTGTTTCCATCCAATCAACTTTCACCCCTTGTCTGATGTGACAAATTTGTTACAATGAATTCAATCGTGATAATGCCAAGATTCATTGTACATCATTTTCAAATTTGTTACAATGTACATCATTGTATAACGGGGTGCCCCCATGTGCTGTTGCTCCCACCCATCCCCTTTCGTTGCGACAAAAAAAAGGCCCTAGCCACCTTGGGCCCTGATTGGCCGATTGCCCCCACCCCAACCTCCGGATACCCCTCTCCCCTCCCTTCGGGCCATACTTTCTCAGCGGTTGGAGCTGCTTGCGGACATGCATGGCTGTTTGTAGATCGTCATCGATGCTTGTGGTTGCTGCTGCGCTCGTGTTTGCAGCTTGCTCGTCGAGTGTCGTTCACTGTTCATGGCCGGTCATGGGTCGCAATGGGGGTGGTCGGTCGTGTCGTCATGGTGCAGGGTCGGCGCAAGGTTGAGGTTTGGCGACCAATGCAAGATTGTGGCTCGATGTCGCTTAGGTCGCTAAGAGCTTGGCGGGCGGTTGATCTTGTCACTGCTTGAAGAAGGGCTGACCTTGATGTGCTGTGGCTGTGGTCATGCGGCGGAGGGCGATGGTCATGGCATGGGCAGCAGCTGCAGATGGTGGATGCGTGTTGTGTGGGCAGTTTTGTTTTGTTGGTGTAGTATGGCTTTTTTTTTTCTTTTGTTTTTAGTGTTAATTCAATTTTGTAAGGGGACCACGTGTGATTCAGTGCTTCTTTCGGAAGAGTTCCCTGACGTTGTTTTCAAGGGTTGCCTATTGGCGCTCTATTGGTTCTATGAGTGTGAAGTTGATCTCCTTTGGGAAATTATCCAGTTCCTGATCTCGGTCTCTTTTTTTTCTTTTTACTTTATTTCTTGTTCTATTGTTTTGTGTCTTGGAGTTCCCCTGTTCTACTAGGTATTTTTTCTTTCCCCTTTTTGAGGGTTAGGGAATTATGTCTTTTCATTGCGTCTCTTGTATCGGGTGCGTCCCCCTTTTTAATGAAAGTTTATCTTTTCTTCAAAAAAAAAAAAACTACTAATGGAAATAGATTATTTAGATCTTAAGGCCCAATTTGATAGAGTTTTAGTTCCCGTTCGGTACAGGGAACAAGTTTGTGGAATAAATAAATGAATAAGGAATGAATGAAATAAATGGTGAAATAATTGAGTTAATTTATTTGGATATTTTAACAGATTAAAGTTATTCCACGAAGAGGAGGGAATACCTTTACCTTGGGTTAACATGCCCTTAACCCAGTGTAAGTGTTGAGCAAGTTAAGTATTTAATCCGTCTTAACCCGGCAACCAAACACAGCCTTAAAGTTTAAGATTTGGTAAAGTTTAAGAAGTCTTAAGGAGGGATAAGTGGGTGGGTAAGAGGAGGGTTAGTGAGTGTGGATGTAATAGTTGAGTTGATATGTTATTATTGGTTTTTGTTTTTATTTGTAGTGAGAGTAGGTTAATAGGATAAATGTGATAGATGGATGTGATGAGTAAGAGTGAATTGGTGAGGGTAGATATGATTAATAGATGTGATGGATAACAGTAGATGTGATAGGTGGGAAATAAATTTTTTTCACTATTCGTGCAATGCTCACTTTACCCTTGGCATAGAAGATAAAACTTTTCTTTAAACCTTTGCCAAACGGAGTTTAAGGGTCTTTTTGTTGGGCTCTTCAGTCTTTGACTTGTATAATCTTCTTCTGATTTGTATAGGTTGAGTAGTCCTTTCTAAGTTATTTTTCTACCTATGTCAAATTTAATAAGTTGATCCTTTAGTACCAATGACCTTCTCGAATATTTTCATGAGTTGAACCTTTTAACCTTAAAAAACTATTCAAACTTTTGCTGATGTCTACCCCTAGTTTTGTGTACTTAAGTTAGGTTAGTGGGCAGCCAACTCCAGTGGCTATTGAGGGGGATGGTGCAAGACCCAGCCAAGCATCATAGTGGTAATCTACAATCTTTTATTTATTCCTATTTTTCTCCGTTGTAGAACTCCTATACGATGTTACGTCTTTTGGTCGGCACTTTCTGTTTTAATGATAGCTATGTGGTGTGATTAAATTTTTAGTAGGTGAACTTTTCCTATTTCCCTTAATTTAATTCATGTTGCTTGTGGTGATGAATACATTATTTTGATATATGTTTTAATTCTTGCACATTGGACAACTAGATTTTGGGAAATGGAAAGATCTTGCCTAGCCTGTATCCATGTTTTGATTGGGTCATAATGCTCTCTCTCCTTCATCTTCGATCACACTCTCAGTCTCACGCACTCACTCTCAATCACACCCTTACGGTCATTCACACACACACAATCTTAATCGCACTTCATCCACGCACCCTGAAATGACCCGTCATCTTTTGGTCGTTTAAGACGTCCGGATTGGTCACCAAACGTCTGGAGAGATCATCGGACGTCTGAAATTACCTTTTCTCTTCAACACGTACCGTACGTACGCCATGCCTTCTCCCTCACCCCGTGGCTTACCGAACCTTTCCCTGTGACGACCATCCCCCACACCACTCCCTTTCCACGCCGTTCTCCTCACCTCCTCTCCCTTTATAAACCTCCCTCCTCCTCTTCGTCTCACGCTGTTGAAGCTGAGCCAGAGAGGGAGAGAGCGAGCGGAGGGCAGAGAGCCAGAGATAGAGAGGAGAAGCGGAGGGCGTCGTGCTGCTCTGCTGCAGCTTCTGCAGTGATGAGAGCCCCGAACGGTTCTGCGGGAGTCATTTTTCCGCAGAATCAGACATCCGGAGTAACCTCCAGACGTCGGGGAGGACATCCGAAGGTATTACGAGACGTCTGGTAGAGATTTATTTTTACGTATTTCTCCCTACAAAGTCCTGACAATGCACGTGCAGTTGTCAGAGGTTGGGAGGCACGTCGGAGCGAGGACCGAGGCAGTTTCAGACGTCCGGGAGCATCTCCAGATGACTGAAAGAACCCTGGGACGTCGACACTACGTTCCAGACATCTGATAGAGGCACCTCGAGAGAAGTATGCCTGCGAGTTAGTTTAAGACGTCTGGGACCTCTCCCAGACGTATGATATCTATCAGACCTTATGTTTTTAGGCCCATACAAGGCCCAAACGATGTCGGTTTCCGTGAAAGAAACATCTTTGTTTCCCATATGTTTTTCTCCATGTAATGGTACCTTGTCTATGGCTTTTTGAACCCTTTTGACCTGTCAATCCATGTCTTAGGTCTCCAATTCGTCGAGTGTACGAGACCTGCGGAGACGTCGGGAGCTGCTGTGCGAGCCCCCATTCCACCCGGTTATCCTGGTAGAGTGGTTCTGACTATAAATCTCCAAATTAATAAAATGCATGCAATTAGTTAAACCTAGGATGTGAGATGAACCCTAGGAAGAAATAAAACATATGCTCTAGAATACATCTATTCAATTGAACCCTAGGTTGTGACATGAAACTAGGGCTAGAGAAAAATGCATGTGAATGATTGAGTAAATAATGAGCTGCCTGCATTATCTGGAATGGATCACATTATGAACAAACCTGTACTATGATTGAGCTACCGGTTCTGTATATTTCAACCGAATTTATGTACAAACCCTACAGGGAATGTAGAACGAGATAAGAACACCGTAACATGAAGAATCGGATGGTTCTGGAATTTACCGCACACGGGCGGTCGTTAAGGGAAATAAGCTGACCATCGTGTACGTAGTACCAAAGAGAGCAACTATCCCTTGTAGTATAGAGGGGAGCTTGCCGCCCTTAGGTGGAGACCTGGGGTGAGTTTGGCCACTTTACATTGACTCCTGTTGGCCCTCGTGTATGTGGTATCGAGGTGAGCTACTTAGTGTAGGGGGAGAGCTAGCGGCCTCAGGGGGCCCGGGGTTAGGCATAGCTACCCCACACCGACTCTTGTTAGCCCATTGGGCAAACCGGGATAGTCGGACAAGGTTACGCGGATTGTGGAGGGGCGAGACCCCTGTTCTGTTCTGAGAGGGCAAGGCCCTGTACTGTTTCGTACTGTACATTTGGGCATATCCGCTAGCGGAAACGACTGACCGCGTGTTAGTGAGGGGTAGCTACTTGCACGCTTATCACGTGTGCTGTAGTCACTGCTACGTCACAACCATGACCTTGGGGTGGTAGACCGGGTGTAGTACTATCACGGAGGGACTCTCCTGGCCAAGAGGGTACCACGTGTGCATCCTACATCACGGGAAAACTTTAAATAAGATCGTTCCTTTAGGGAACAAGTGTAATTTCCCTACTTGGAGGGGTGAGATCAGCGTGACAAAAAAATGCGGAATTGAAAATATAAACAATCTCACAAAAATAATCAATCACAAAATGTACACAGGAATTTTTAGGTGGAAACCCAAACCGGGTGAAAACCACCACCTAACCCTCTCGAGTTAGGATTTTCCGATCAACCTAGTTGATCAAATCCACTAAACGAATCACTTTAAAACGAGGGTGATTCAACCTCAGTACAACCACGCTACAAGTACGAGGGTAGCGTTCCTCAACCCCTTCTCTTCACGAGAAGGATTTTGTCCCACGAAGGAGACGGGAATTCGCAAAGCAAATACCCAACCAAAAGACAAAGGTAAAATAAACAACAAACCTATAGAGCCAACAAAGTAATAAACCTAAGCTTCTATAGGATTTAGGAAACTCCCCTTTACAAGGAGTGCGTCGACGATGACGCGGGTGCGTGAGCCACGCAACAGCGCAATGTCGCTCTCGTAGACAACGGCGAGAGAGTGGGTGCGCGAAGGGAATGATGCTCTCAAGATGATGGAGCTTGAGCTTAGAGAGCAAGTGCTTCTTGGACACAAGAGAGTGGAAATACTTGATCTTAGTGTATCTTGGTCTCTCTAGGTGTATATCTTGTGTATCTAGGTGTGTAAAGGCTCCCCTCTATTTATAGAGGCCTTAGGAAGGCTTTGGAAGGCTTAGGAAGGGTTGTATAGCCGTTGGGAACAAAGCCCAAGAGAATCAGGCCGAAATCAGGACAATGATTACATTTGACAGGGTTATCAGACGTCTAACTCTTGCATCAGACGTCTGGAAGGCCACTTTAAGACGTCTGATTCCAAGGTCAGACGTCTGATTCTATGCGGGTTTCTCCCTGACTTGAATCAGATCTAAACAGGGTTTTTACGCAAGTCCATCAGACGACATACAGGACGTCTGGCACTAAGTATGGACCTCTGGAAACCTACTTTTACTGTGGGAATTGATTTCCAAACGTTGCAACGGCTAGAAAATCTCTGAGAAGAGATTTTGGGTCAACCGAGGCAAAACGGTCATTTATCAGACGTCTGGAAAGTCCTATGGACGTCTGATAAGGCTCTAACGGTCATATCTTTGAGTGTCTACTAAGACAGCCAACGGTCCACTAATTGGACGTCTGGCAAATCCATCAGACGTCTTCTAAGACGTCTGGTCTAAGGTATGGACGTCTGATTTCATCAGACAGAACTACTATCTCCAGCCTAACAGTTATCGGACGTCTGAAACAACAGTCAGACGTCTTAAAATACATTATCAGACGTCTGATTTGGGAATTAGACGTCTGGAAGTGCTGTTTGAACCCTATATTGGTTTTCTAAGTATTCTACAGAAAACCTAAGTATCCTAAGGTTGTGCCGGTGTTCTTAGGACTACTGTTAGGGTTCTTTGAGGCTCTTTAACATAATTTCTAAGGAAAATAAAGAGCAAGAAAAATAAAGATAAAAGTACATGAAAGGATTAAAAAGAATCTATCCTATTCTTCTTGTCTTCTATCTTCAATCTGTCGCTCCACGTGAACCTCCTCTGTTTTCCGTCAAGCTCCTCCAATCCGTCCTGGATGCGAGCTCGAACTCCGTCTAAACACGTCCACATTTGCAATTGACCTGAAATCTAGGACTCAAATTGCAAATGTTAAATAACACGTGTTTTGTTATCATCAAAACAAATGATCGTGGTGCTCTAGCACCAACAACAAGAAGATTCAGTAATGTAATAGATCCTGATTAGAGATTACTACACAACAAACCGTGATAAGATAACTGGAATCGGAAAGTAATATGTTAAGCTACTTGTTAAATGCATTTTATGTTTTAGCCACCACTCTACTCAGTGTTAGTTGACTCTAGATATATATAACCTTGTACATGTCAGGGATTTGAGTAGCCTAGGTCACCGGCTGCTGAGGTCGCTGGGTCTAGTCGAGCCCAGCCATAGTTTCTGCTGCTAGTGAGTTCCTGTAGTTATACTTCCAGTACCTTCTGCTGTATTCTCTATGTATTAGTTTTGGTTGTGATGGCTGTAATTCTGTTCTTGGAAGCATGTAATATTTTAGCATTACCGTTCGGTTTCTCCTTTTGTTGCTAATTTCTTCTGCTTAATTACATTACTTGTGTGGTTATGGATTGATGCATGATTTTTGGTTATTTCTTGTTGGACGACTGAATCTTGGGATTAGTCGAGGCAAGCCGGTCTCGGGTCTTGTAGGGATCTGGGATCGGGTCGTGACAAGATGGTATCAAAGCAAGGTCGTCCCGAGAAATGAACCAAATGGTTTGAAAAGCACCACACTTGTACATGTAGCTAGGATAGCCATCACAACGTTCAATCTTGATTATCATTTCCAAGTCTTACGTCTCTTCTTTAATCAAACAGTCACCGATAATCCCGTTCCTTCTCGATCTCCATGCAGGAGATGCCTTTCCAGGGAGCTCTTGAGGCGGGCCGTGGACGTGGTTGTGGCCAAGGGCATGGTCGGAGGGGAGGGCGAGCGATGGCTGAGGATGGAGTTGCTCCACCTCTCCTTCCGAGCATTCAGGCCCCAGACCTCGCCCAGCTAATCCGAGATCTCATACGGGAAGAGCTCCATTAGCCTCCTCCTCAGCCTCCTCTTCCTAAGGATGCAGAGGGGGAGTCCTCTGTGGGGCAGGTGAGTCGCCACGACGCTGGACGAGCTGGAGGGGGAGGGGGTGATTCTCCACCGCCCCCACCTTCTTCAGAAACTTCGGGGCACGAGACCTCCTTACCTAGAGGTGCACCCATTCCCCCGCTGCGATTGCACCACGAGGTTTTTAGCCAATTCAGGAAGCTGAAGCCTCCTTCCTTCAAATGGGAGGAGAGCCCATCTGAGCTAGAGGATTAGCTGGAGCAGATGGAGAAGATCTTTGACACCCTCTGTCCTCCTGTGGAATGCCGCATGGCCTTCACCACGTATCAGTTGGAGAGTGCAGCTCACAGGTAGTGGAGGGCGGTCAGAGGACAGGAGGAGGGAGACTTGTCATGGGATCGGTTTGTGGCGCTCTTCTGCGAGCAATACTTCCCACAGACTTGGTAGGATCAGAGGAGGCAGGAGTTTCACACTCTCCGCCAGGGATCGATGACGATTAACACGTATCGTACGCATTTTTTAGAGTTGTCGCGCTTTACCCCGATAGCTGCATCTACCGAGGAGGAGCGCCTATGGAGGTTCACCGAGGGACTCTGACCTGCCATTCGGGGGTATGTAAAACCCCTGAAGCTGCCTACCTTCTCCCGCGTAGTTGAGGTTGCCATGACTTACGAGGAGACCAACCTATCCATGCGAGACACCAATGGAGGAGGACGGAAGAGGCCTTACCCACAGGAGCACTCACAGGGTCGATGGGAGAGGACGCACCAGGCACCAACAGGGGAGTTGTCCTGTTCTGTGGGTCCACCAGGGACCTTTGGGGGTCCCCGACAGGGACCAACCGACTGCAGCAGACCCCCACCCATCACCAGTAGGGACAGCAGACAGAGGGAGGAAGTCGCATACCCCTTTGCTATCTGTGTATCCAGTCATGCCACATATGGAGGAATTATCCATCTAGGACCAGAGTGTAGCCGACGCTCCTAGCATCGAGCACTGGAGGCCGATCTGGCGGCCGTGGTTACCAAGCCGGAGGAGGAGGACAGCAGTCACGAGGAGGGTACTAGCCCACTGCTTCCCGCCCGACTCAGAGCGTGGCTGCTCCTTTTGCATCGAGGGCTGAGAGGCATATCAACGCCCTGACTCACGGAGATGCTAGAGCTTCGGGCTCCGTAGTGGCAAGTATGGTTACTGTTTCTGGCAGGCTCATTTACACGCTTTTCGATTCCGGTGCCACACATTCGTTTGTTTCTGCGAATTTTGCTGTCAGCTTGGGGTCGGGTAATGTTCTTTTAGAGGAGCCCTTCCTAATTAGAGGAACAAGTAGGTAGGTGTTTGTTGCCGAGGAGGATTTCATTGACTGTGAGGTCACGATAGGGGGACATAGTCTTCCGATAGAACTGATCATGATCCCGATGGAGGATTTTGGTGTGATCTTGGGGATAGACTGGTTAGCCGCATACCATGCCCTTGTAGACTGCTTCGGGAGAAAGATTATTTTATCGATATCATAGTGCCTCCCTTTGAGTTCCACGGCCAGCTAGTAGACGGAGGATTTAGATGCGTCTTTGTGCTTTGGGCAGCGAAGCTAGTGAGCCAGGGTTGCGAGGGCTTCCTTGCCTGCATCCTAGTAGAGCCTGGCCCCGTGGTCAGCTTACAGAGTATTCTGGTGGTCCGAGAGTACCCCGATGTCTTTCTAGAGGAGCTGCCAGGACTGCCACCTAAGCGGGAGATCGAGTTTGAGATCTCACTGGTATCGGGGACTGGCCCCATTTCTACTGCACCTTACCAGATGGCCCCGCTTGAGCTATGAGAGCTCAAGTCACAGCTATAGGACCTGCTAGAGAAAGGCTTCGTGAGGCCAAGTGCCTCCCCGTGGGGAGCCTCCGTTCTATTTGTGAGGAAGAAGGACGGTATTCTGCTGCTGTGCATTGACTACAGACAGCTGAATCGGGTCACCGTCAAGAATAAGTACACGTTGCCATGCATAGATGATCTCTTCTACCAGCTGAGAGATGCCACGGTATTCTCCAAGATAGATCTGAGGTTGGGCTACCATCAGCTGAGGATTAGGGAGACCGATGTCTCTAAGATAGCCTTTCGTATGCGGTATGGTCACTACGAGTTCTTGGTCATGCCGTTTGGGCTGACTAACGCCCTTGCTACTTTCATGGACCTAATGAATTGCGTCTTCCGGCTGTATCTGGATTAGTTCGTGGTGGTTTTCATTGACGATGTACTCATTTACTCTCAAGGTCAGACACAGAATGAGCAGCATCTCCACATGGTCTTGGATACCTTGTGATGGCACAGGCTGTACGCTAAGTACAGCAAGTGTGAGTTCTGGTTGAGATAGGTCACCTTCTTAGGCCATGTGATCTCAGATGATGGATTTGCTGTGGATCCAGCCAAGGTAGAGGCAGTAGTCAGGTGGGAAAGGCCATGTACGGTGACAGAGATTCGTAGTTTCCTGGGACTGGCTGGCTACTACAGATGGTTTATCCGAGGATTCTTGCAGATTGTACGTCCTCTGACTTAGTTGACCCAAAAGGACGTATGTTTGCACACCAAAAATACACCAATAAATATGTCATCTTGTGTTATTCCCTAGCACTGCCATTGCATCTTATGTAGCTATAATTGCATTTGTAAATAGACGACTGCATGCATTTATAGAGAGGGGAGGAAAGTGTGAATAATTGGTCATCCATTCCACTACCATTAATTAACATCTTCATTAAGTGCGGCATTGGAATTTCACCATTTTTCATTTTTTTTATTTACTTTGAATTTTTCTTCTCGCGCGGCTGCAGGGCATGGGGCATGCATGCCTCACCTCCTGCCATCAGCATGGCAGGAGGTGCACTACCAGCAGCATGGCTGTGGCATGCCCTCGCCTCTTTATAAACCCCTATCTCTCTCCCTCGTGCGAGAGACAATTGATGCACTTATATACACCTACAGACACCCTCAGCTCCACCGTCACCCTGGGTCAACCTCCTCCCCTCTCCCTCTCCATACACAGTATCTCTTCTTGCTGAGAAGAGACACACCGTTGGCAGGAGAAAACCCACAGTGGTCCCACAACCACCACTGTGAGTTCCACCACTGCCCAGCTCTTTCATGAGCAGGTGGGCGTGGTGGATTCACCTTTCGTTTTTGCTGCCGTCATCCTCTCCGCCATTGCCAGAGCTTCAAGCTCATCAGCTCCAGCAGCTCCACACGCCAGCCTGTAGCCCAGTCGGCCACCGCACGCACGCCTATAGGCCCTGCGCAACTTCTTCCCGCAAGTGCAGGTGCTCCTCAACACTCCCAGCACTCGAAATCGGCCGCTACTGGTCGCCAGACTGCACGCGCACTGTAGCACACTGTAGCGTGCAATCTGCACGACACTGTAGCAACCAGCTCATTTCTCACTTAGCCGGTGGCAGCGTGCTCTCTCTCCTTGTCCGCTACCCGCGCCAGCCGGTTGCCTGCACTCGCCCGCACCCGTTCGCGCCCCGCACCCGCCTGCAGTGCTGCGCTCGCTCGCACTCAACTGCACCCGCCTGCGCACGAAGAGAGTGCTGTTCGCCCCAGCGCACCGCGTGCTCTCTCCCTCCTGCGCTTGCGCCTCCTTACGCATCAGACGATGGGGTAGTGCAGCAGAGGGCTTATCTGCTGCGCTCCCCCTCCTTAGCCATTACACACACACCCACTTGTACACACACTCGTACTCTCACACACACACTTGTACACACTCACACCTACACACACACACACACACACACACACACACATATCCACCTACCCATATTGATGAGCACCTCATCATGAACCCTAACTAGCACATTTTGACCTAATAAATTGAGCAAAAGCTCCTACAAAACCTACGGGTAAGCCTAAATTTGGGAATTACAAATCTGAGAATAAAATAATTCATAAGGGGTAAAATTGTAATTTTACCATTGTAGTGCATAAACAAGATTTCTAAGGGTTTAGGAACAGGTCAAATGGGCTTAAGAAGAGAAAAAGTGGGATGACTTGATCAGGAAAGGGTTATGACGAAATCTGGGAATTAAATGACATTCTGTAACTCTAAAACAAATCCAATTTAATTCATGAAGTTTCAGGCAAGATAAAAATCAATTAAATCCTCTAAAATTCATAAAAAAATATTTCCTAGGGTTTAGAACCTTCAATTCGGCCATTGGAACCTATCTTGACCTAAATTGAGAACCATACCCAATTTTTGACCTAATTTGGGTTTTTATGCAAAATATCTAGTCAAACTTGGTCAAACCTAAAATCAAGCCTCACCATTGGATTCCTTAGGTCAAAATTAGGTTTATACCAAAATTTGGACCTAAGGGTAGGTGGCCTTGACCCACTTTACAAAACGGTCCTCAACAAATACTTTTTGACACTTAGCTTTTTGACTCTTGCAGAGACCCCCCTACCTTTCTCGTCTCTTTCTTCAAAAGGGTCCCTCTGCCCCCGCACTGTGCAGGCCATACCTCCGGCGACTTTACGCGGAGGATGGCGTTGCACAGACTTGGGGAGTCGGCCCCAGATGTGAAAGGACTCCTTGCATTCCTATTCTGCATGGGCCAGCTCCCATGCCCTGCCGGCCACCATACCTCTCGTGCGAACGCTCGAGAGGTATGGGTCTTTTTCCGGCCATGCCTTCGGCGAGGAGCCCACGTCTCCTCCTTGCGTTTCCCTCCCAGCCAGCACCTATTTAAGGAGAGGCTGCCCCTGCCGCTTCCTTCGAGCTTGTTTTGGCCAAGAAATCCTTCAATCTTCGTCTCCTCCTCCTCCGGCCATTCACCCGCAGGCTCTGGTGACCCTCCTCCTCCACTCTCATTGCCTTGCCACCATACCAGTGGCAGGGTTACCTTCGCCGTCGTCCACGGTGCCTGGCCGTACCAGCAGGCACCCTCCAGCACCTCTTCCTCGTCGCCATCTTCTTCCCTGGGCACTATCTTCTCCAGCGACGGCAGCACAGCCGCTCGCCGCCTCCTCCCCCTCCTTTGTCTGCTAAGTAGGTAACAACTATTCCCCTTTTTCTCCCTTCTTCATTTCCCCCTTATCTATTTCTTAAATCACTCACTGCCACACGACGACCACCATCACCTTCTCCACCTCCGGCAGACCAACCGGCGAGGCGAAAACATCGCTCCACTCCCCCGCACGCCTTGCCACCTACCTTAGAACCTCCGTCATCACTCACCGATCACCATCCATCCCTTTATCGACCGCCAACACCTCCCTAAACGCCCACCGAACACACCCATAAACACGGCCACAGAGCGACCTAGGCATCCTCGTTCCTCCTTCATGGGTCCCTTTCCTCCTTCCAACGGCTTTGAGTACATCCTCGTTGCTGTTGATTATGTTTCGAAATGGATCGAGGCTATTCCTACGCGCCATGCTGACTATGTCATATCTACTCGATTTGTCAAAGACCACATTTTTGCACGCTTTGGGATCCCTCGAGCCATTATCTCGGATGGAGGAAGTCATTTTACCCATGTTTCTTTTCGGGCACTTCTGAGGAAATATGGAGTTCACCATCATATCGCATCTCCGTATCATCTTTAGACGAACGGCTAGGCTGAGGTGTCGAACCGGCAAATCAAGCAAATTCTCCAGAAAACGGTTCAGCCTAATTGTAAGGATTGGTCCGACAAGCTGATTGACACACTTTGGGCGTATCGGACCGCCTTCAAGGCTTTCCTTGGTATGTCTCCTTATAGAATCGTTTACGGGAAGCTGGCCCTGCGTTTGTCTGTATAGTTATTGTAGTCGTTGTGGTATATAACAAAACAGTTACCAGTTTAATAAAATTTATTACTCGGAATGACAAGTTTCCCGAGGTCGAACTCAGGGAGCAACTATAATTCTAGAAGCCTATAAATTCTCAATATAAGGTTTTACAAAAATTGAGAGAGAGAAAGAATTGGCTTTTTCTTCTTCTCTTTCTGTCTTCTTTACTTCTGTGGTTCCTCTTTCTCTTTCTCCTTTCTTCCTCTCTGATTTTCTTCTCTTCTTCTTCTTTTGTTCTTCTCTGGTCGTTCCTCTTCTTTCTTTCTTTCTCTCCTGTCTTCTTTTTCTTCTCTGCGTCTTCTTTCTTCTTCTTCAGCAGCTACAATTTTTCTTTGCTCTGGCTGCTCCTCTTCTTTCTTTCTTTCTCTCTTGTCTTCTTCTTTTTCTTCTCTGCGCCTTCTTTCTTCTTCTTCAGCAGCTGCAGTTTTTCTTTGCTCTGGCTACTAACCCTCCGACGTCTGACTCGGCGCTCAGACGGCTTAACTGTGCGTTTGCTATAGTGCGGCTCCTCTTTTCTTCCTTTGGCTCCTTTCCTTCCTTTCTTCTTCTTCTTTGCCTGCTTCTTCCTTCTATCCTGCCTGCCGAAGTTGGGGACGAAGGTGCCCAGAGGAGGAGTAACGACGACGAGGAGGGGATCCGGAGATGCCAGCTGGTGCGGCCTGATGTGGGAAGATGGGGCAGAGTGGGCTCTGCTGCAGGTAATGCTGGTTAGGGCTAGTTCCGTCGTTATGGTTATTAGATTTGCAATCATTGTAGTATATGACAAAACAGCTACCAGATTACTACAGAAATTTTTTTATTCGGAATAATAAGTTTTCCCGAGGTCGAACTCAGGGAGCAACCATAATTCTAGAAGTATAAAAGTTCTCAATTATGTTACAAAAATAAAAGAGAGAGAGAGAGGGAGCAAATGTTCTCTTGGCTTCTTCTTCTCTCTTCCTCTTCTTTCTCTTTCAGCTGATCTTCTTCTCTTTCTTTGCTTTCTCCTGTAGAGTCTTCTTCCTGCCTTTTTCTTTCTTTCTTCTTCTTCTTTTCTTTAGCCTGTGGCTGTGGTGATCTTCTTCTTCTTTCTCTTTTCTTCTTCTTTTGGCTATTGCCCTTTCGACGTCTGATGCAGTGCTCAGACGACTTATCTGTGCATTTACTACAGTGCTTTCCTTCCTTCTTCAGCTGCTCAGTGCGGCTAAGGCTTCGGTCGCTCCTCCCCTCTTCTTCTTCCTTAGCTTGCTTCTTCTTCTTCTTTCTTTCTTTCTTTCCTGCATGCACACACAGTGGTCAGTGCAAAACCTACCCCTACCCCTTCCCCTTCCCCACGTCTCTCTCTTTCTCAGAATCTCTCTTAGGAATGCTCTCCCAGAGTAGGGTAATCGGGTTCGGGTAGCGTGCCCGGGACCAGGCTCACCGGCGTGCGGTGGTGGTGAGGAGTGCTTGGTTGGGTAGTCGGATTCGGCCCAGACCTGCGGGGCGTGAGCGCCGGCGAGGGCGAGCGAGCGTGTGGCGCATTGCATGCGGGTGAGAGGGACTTGACCCCTGTGTATCGAAGGCAAATAGCTTGATACACTTTTTCAATATAAGTGTGGGCACGCGGCCGCACACTTACGAGGTGGGACTAAAATCCCACCTCCAAATCTCGCACCCACGGCTGTGGAAGCTGCGAGGCTCGCGACCCAATTGCAGGCCTGGGCATATTCGCAGACGCAATCCGCGCTGCCTGGGATGCTCGCCTGGGCTGGTGAAAGTCTGGAGCTGCAGCAACTTAGCAATGGCGGCGAGGGGTTGCCGACCTGAAAATACAATAACGGCCTCTTGGCCACATCAGAAAACGTAGGAAGCTTCGCTGTAGTGCGGCGAAGACGGCGCGGGGGTCGGCGAGGCGGGAGAGTGCTTGTGGAGGTAGACCTAGGTCAGACTGTGTGCGTGAAGATGGGTTTGTTCGGGGGGTGGTTGGGCGGTGTATGGCAGTGAATGGAGAGGGGGGAACGGTTGGGTGGAGTGAGGGGGAGCTTCTGGGGTAGTCGGCGAGGGGTGAGGTGGTTTGTGGAAGTGGGATGGCCTCGTCGGAGAAGGCGACCGGAGATGGGGAAGATGGAGTTGGACAGTGGCGGTCAAGTGGTTGAAATGACAAATTAGTAGGGGGAAAATACAAGAGAGAGAGAGAGGAAACATTGTACCTATTTACTCGACGAAGGGGGAGAGAGCAGCGCCCGGCTCGTGCTTGCTGGAGTTGAGGACGAAGATGCCCAGGAGGAGGGTATCAGTGACGAGGAGGCGGTCGGAGGGCGCCAGTGGTATGGCCTGGCGCGGACGACAAAGCAGTGTAAACTCTACTTCAGGTAGGGCAGCAGAGCGATGAGGAGGACGAGGAGAAGATCGCCGGAAGCTCGGGTGCTCTGATCTGAGGGGGAAGAGATGAAATGGGGGGTATTTCTCCGCTAGAGGAAGCTTGAAGGAGTCGGCAGACCTTACCGCTCCTTATAAAGGCCTTGGCGCAGAGAGGGGACCTAGGTGGCGACGTGCCAGCCTCGCTGAGTGGTCGAAGAGGATACCCATGCCTATTGTGCGTTCGCACGAGAGGCATGGTTGATGGCAGAGGGCAAGGGAGGGTCCTTGCGACAGAGGACGTCACAGGGAACCCCCCCGTCTGCTCTAGAGGACGACTGCCCTACCCTGCGCGGTGCCATCCTCCGCGCAAGGTCGCCGGAGGCATGGCGCTACGTAGAAGTGGCAGGGAGGACCGTTCTGAAAAGAACGACGAGAAGTTGGGGGCCTAAATGCAAGGGTTTCAAAAGATAAGGGTCAAAAAGTAAATTAAGAGGACTAATTTGTAAAATTGGTCAAGATGATCTTTTCTTAGGCCCAAGTTTTTATAGTATACTAATTTGAACCTAAAGATTTTAATGGCGAACTTTGATTTTAGGTTGGACCATGTTTGACTGGTCAATTTACGTAAAAACCCAAATTAAGTCATTAATTGGGCTTGGTTCTCATTTTAGGTCAAAATAGGTTTTAAAGGCCAAATTAAGGTCCGCGTGGGCAGTGCCGCGGACGAGGCATGTGAATAGGTGAGGGACCTCACCCCTGTGTGACTGGAGGAAAACGGCTAATGCCACTTTTTCAATTTAAGTGTGGGCGCGAGGCCACACACTTACGAGGTGGGACTAAAGTCCCACCTCTGCTCCGCGCGCCCGCAGGAGAGAAGCAGCTGTCAATTTGGGCAGCAGCGAAGGTTTTGCTCTCCCAATCAAGAACCTGGGCGCCTTCACTGGCTTGCCCCGCGTCACCTGGAGCTCACACCTGGAGAGGAGACCTGGAGCTGCCTACGAAGAAGCTCTAGTAGCTCGTCAATGGCGGCGAGGAGGTTGAACCCTGAAATCATGAAGACGACCTCCCGGCCATGTTAGACAACACAGGGAGCTTCACCGGAGTGTGGCGAAGGCAGTGCGAGGGTCGACGAGGCGCAGGAGCGCCTGTGTCAGTGTGCCTAGGGTAGACTGTGTGCAGAAGTGGGTGTGTTCGGGGGGTGGTCGGGAGGTGAAGGGCGGTAAATGGAGTGGGGGAAACGCTTGAGTGGAGTGAGGGGGAGCTTCTGGGCTTGTCGGCGAGGGGTGAAATGGCCTGTGGAGGTGGAGCGACCTCACCGGAGATGGTGATCGGAGGTGAAGCAGATGGGGGTGGTAGTGGCAGTCAAGGGGTTTGAAATGCTAATAGAATAAGGGAAAAGTGAGAGGAGGGTAAGGGGAAGGTTCCTACCTACTTAGTCGACGAAGAGGGAGAGGAAGACGTCCGGCTCGTGCCTGCCGAAGATGGGGACGAAGGTGCCCAGAGGAGGAGTAATGGCGACGAGGAGGGGATCCTGAGACGCCAGCTGGTGCGGCCTGGCGTGGGAAGATGGGGCAGAGTGGGCTCTGCTGCAGGTATGGCAGCAGAGCGACGAGGAGGAGGAGGAAAGATCGCCGGAAGCTTGGGCTGTCTGACTGGAGAGGGGAGAGACGAAATCGAGGGTTTTTCTCGGCCAAAACTAGCTTGCCTTGGTCGGACGCCCCTGCCGTTCCTTATAAAGGCGCTGGCGAGGAGAGTGGCCAGAGGGAAAGATGTGCAGCGCATGCCGGAGATGGCCGGAGAAGGAGACCCATGCCTTTTGTGCGTTCGCATGAGAGGCATAGCCGGTTGCAAAGGTCAGGGGAGGGTCCTTGCGACAGAGGACGACGCAGGGAACCTCCCGCTCGTTCCTGAGAATGGGCGCCATGCCCTGCGCAGCGTCAACCTCCGCGCAAGGTCGTCGGAGGTATGGCGCTGCTCAGAAATGGTAGGGCGAACCGTTTTGCAAAGAATGACGAGAAAGATAGGGGGTCATTTGCAAGGGTTTCAAAAGATAAGGGTCAAAAAGTAATTTAAGAGGACCAATTTGTAAAGTCGGTCAAGATGGTCATTTCTTAAGCCCAAATTTTTATACCAGCCTAATTTGAACCTAAGGATTTTAATGGTGAAATTTGATTTTAGGTTGGACCATGTTTGACAGATCAATTTACGAAAAAACCCAAATTAAGTCATAAATTGGGCTTGGTTCTCATTTTAGGTCAAAATAGGCTGCAAAAGCCAAATCGAATGTTCTAAACCATAGGGAATATTTTTCCATGAATTTTAGAGGATTTAGTTGATTTTTATCCTACCTCGAACCTCATGAATTAAGGTGGGTTTGTTTTAGAGTTACAGAATGTCATTTAATTCCTAGAAGTTGCTATAACCCTTTTCAGATCAGGCCATCCCACTTCCCTCCTTATTAAGCTCATTTGACCTTTGTTTAGACCCTTAATTACCCTGTTAACGCACTGTAATGGTGAAATTACAGTTTTACCCCTTATGATTTCTCTTATTCTTTAACTTAGAATTCTCTGAGTTAAGCCTCTCTTTAGGTTTTATAGGAGCTTCTTCACACTTATTTAGATTAAATTGTGCCAGTTAGGGTTTATGATGAGGCTCTCATCAGAAGCCTTGTCATTTGCCCGTGGAGTTGGAGCACTGCGCTTATTGGGCGGTTCGCCAATGTAACCTCGACTCAGACCTGTGTAGTTGAGAAAGGAAACTCCAACTCCAGGAGTTGGAAGAGCTCCGTTGTAAAGCCTATGATTCTGCCTTAACTTTCAAGCAACGTACTAAGGCCTTTCACAACAGCCGAATTCGACGAAAGGAATTTGAGCCATCTCAGCAAGTTTGGCTTTACAATGCCCGGCTCAAATTCTTTCTATGGAAATTGAAGCCCAAATGGACTGGTCCCTTCTTGGTCTCGAGACCATTTCCCAATGGGGCCGTTGAAATTGAAGATCCCAAATCTGAGCATAAATTTATGGTCAATGGGCAGCGGTTAAAACCCTATCTTACTCATGAACCTGCCCCCGTTGGTGAAACTGTTGCCTTGCTGGAGGGTAACTAACTTTGTGCCTCACTCTGAGTCTAGTTGGGGATGTTAAATTCAGTGCTCGTTGGGAGGCACCCCAGCAACACTTCTCCACTATCACTTACACAATTCCATGTCACTTCACTTCGCACTTCTTCACTTTTTATTTCACCACCTACTATCCACCCACCCTACCACCCTGCTATATACCTTGCACGTCAGCTCTCTTTCCCTGATCCTTGGACCTTGCTTTACCCTGCATGCATATGAGGACATAGCATCATTTGGCATGGGGGGGGTGGATAGGCATCCATAGGATCTGGGTATTATATGGTATCATGCATCTTCCATTATACATATCCATCTATAAATATATACATAGCCTATTTCAAAAAAAAAAGGGGGTGTTTAGCAATGATCTGAAGGCTGAAACAAAAATACAATAAGTGTTTATGGATATTCAACCGCTGTTTTGAAGGCTTTCTAGGCCACAAAAGCTTGATTCGCTCAGGCTTGGCTTAATTCACTTGAGCATTGATAAGATAGATTGGAATCTCTCCTAACTAAGGACGTATTCTTGTACCTGGGTCACCAGTACAGGATTCGTTGGTTTGCTTCTACTTGAGAGCCTAAGTAATCTTGGTTCACACTACACATATCAGGAAAGATCAGGTGAACATAAGATCCAACCCTAGTGTTTATTAGGGAAGGTGGAGTCCTTATTGTACGCGCAGGAAGACTTTTTATCCCAGGCTTTAGTCTTGTGTCTAGGAGAAACTCTTTCCACCAAAAATGTACTCTCCCACAAAAAATGTGTGCTCCTCCAAATAAAGTTGTAAGAGATATACTGACACTTGTTTCGAAAAAAAAAAATCTTACAAATAAGTCAGTATATCTTTCAAATGTCTGTAAATTCTTCTCCCTAAAAAAAAAAAAAATTTTAGGGTACGTTACAAATATCCTGTTTCTACCATGTATTCCTTAAGCCACAAAAGTAATAAAATGGGGGTTGAGTTTTCCATCATCCTTTTAAGGGTCAATCCAGAGACATGAGCTGAAACTGGGATCAACCTGCACTTAAAAATTCGTGAAACCCTGGGCTTGAGCCTTAATATTCATCTGGTCAGTCTTGATCCTTCACTATGCACAAACCATAATCTCTTGAGCTCTCGAGTACGGCAAAACCTTCTGAATCCTGGAAATCGTACTTAAGGTTTAAATATCAAGTGTCCAGGTTAGTCGAGAGATGGTCTATGTTATGTAAGACTTAAAGTACTGGTAGTCTTCTCTACAATTGGTTCTCACAATATCCAACAGATAAACACACCCATGTCACATCGGAAGAAAATATTCAGCTTAAGATTATTTCTAAATACAATACAAAATATTTTGCTAGGGACTAACAAAAGATAGGCATGGGGGTATGTTTGCACACCAAAATACACTAGTAAATATGCCATCTTGTGTTATTCCCTAGTATTGCCATTGCATCTTATGTAGCTATAATTGCATTTGTAAATAGACGACTGCATGCATTTATAGAGAGGGGAGGAAAATGTGAATAATTAGTCATTTATTCCACTACCATTAATTAACATCTTCAATAAGTGTGGCATTGCAATTTCACCATTTTTCATTTTTTTATTTACTTTGAATTTTTGCAGGGCATGGGGATGCACGCCTCTTCGCGCCTCACCTCCTACCATCAGCATGGTAGGAGGTGCGCTGCCAGCAACATGGCTGTGGCATGCCCTCGCCTCTTTATAAACCCCTGGCTCTCTCCCTCGTGCGAGAGACACTTGATGCACTTACATACACCTGCAGACACCCTAAGCTCCACCGTCACCTTGGGCCAACCTCCTCCCCTCTCCCTCTCCATACACAGTATCTCTTCTCGCTGAGAAGAGACACACCGTGGGCAGGAGAAAACCCACAGTGGTCCCACAACCACCAATGTGAGTTCCACCACTGCCCAGCTCTTTCGTGAGCAGGTGGGTTTGGTGGATTCACCTTTCATTTTTATTGCTGTCATCCTCTCCGCCATTGCCAGAGCTTTAAGCTCAGAAGCTCCAGCAGCTCCACACATCAGCTTGCAGCCCAGCTGGCCACCGCACGCGCACCTACAGGCCCTGCGCAGCTTCTAGCGGTGCGTGTAGGCGCTCCTCAGTGTGCCCAGCACGTGAAACCGGCCACTACCGGTCGCCAGACCGCGTGCGCACTGTAGCGCACTATAGCGCGCGGTCTACGCGACACTGTAGCCACCGACTCATTTCTCACTTAGCCGGTGGCAGTGTGTTCTCTCTCCTCGCTCGCTACCTGCGCCAGCCGGTCGCCCGCACTCGCCCGCACCCGTCCGTGCCCGCACCCACCGGCAACGCTGCGTAGTGCGCTGCGTTGCGCTCGCCCGCACTTGACCGCACCCGCTTGCGCACGAAGAGAGCGCTGCGCTCCCCAGCACATCGCGTGTCCTCTCCCTATGCCCGCGCCTCACGCATCAGACGACGGGGCAGCGCAGCAGACAGCTTATCTGCTGCGCTCCCCCTCAGCCATTACACACACCCACTTGTACACTCACACTCGTACTCTCTCACACACACTTGTACACACTCACACACACCCTTATACACTCACACCTACACACACACACACATATATATGTTTATATATACATCCACCTACTCATATCCAAATACACTCTTCACCACGCATACTCCCGTACACTAGTCCTTCCACCACGCATCATATCGCGGGAATATTTGCACCAGTTGCTGATATTCCCTGATATCCGCGCAAAGCAAGCGCTTCCACACACACTCCCACACATCCGCTCACACTTCACGCGGCACTCAATTTTTGTAGTTGCGTCTTAATAGACGTGGACCAACTTGACACTGTGCTACACTCCATTTCCACTTCCACCTCCACCCCTATATATAATATATAACTATATACATATATATATATTGTATCTACTATATATCTATACATATACTAAGATAAGTATTTCTTTCTTTTCTAGCAACCTACCTTGTTTTCATTCATCTTTTATGTCTTGTTATTAAAAAGATAAAAAAAGAGTAAAAGAGAAAAGATAATTCTTGTCTTGCAGGTACTTTGTCTTGAGAATAACAGGATCAATTTTTGGAAACTCTAAGTTGGCTACAAGCCAAGAACTACTTGGTTCAAGGCCAAGGACTTGATTTTGAGGGTGTATCTCAAGGACAACATTATTAACAACAAAAATCTTAAATAGAAAAAAACCAAAACATAATAAATGCAAGGAAGAGATACATTTTAGGAAATGTGTAGAAACTCCTTGACCTTCAAATTCCTGCTTCCCTGAGATCGACCCTGGGCCTAAAAGCGACCAAGATAAAATCAAGTAGGCCAGGTTAAAAATTTTGTGAAGTTGGTTAGACTTGGTTTAGGTTAACCCCCTATAATAACTTCAACGATAATTTCACCATATTAATACAACCTATTCGAGTCGCGCCAACGTACCCTTCGTTTGGACAGACGAGTGTGAGTTTTGCCTTTAGGAGCTAAAGGGGAGGCTGACCTCAGCTCCTATACTCACCATCCCTGACGGTAGTGGCAGATTCGTCATCTACGCAGACGCCTCGTTGCAGGGGTTAGGGGGTATGCTCATGCAGCGGGGTCACGTTATCACTTACGCTTCGCGACAACTGAAGCCCCACGAGCATAACTACCCTACCCATGACTTGGAGTTAGCGGTAGTCGTCCTTGCACTAAAGACCTGGAGGCACTACTTGTACGGAGAGACGTTCGAGATTTTTATTGACCATATGAGCCTGAGATATCTGTTTGACCAGAAGTTCAACATGAGGCAGAGACGTTGGTTGGAGATCTTGAAGGACTATGATTACTGCATCTCCTACCACCCGGGAAAAGCCAATGTGGTGGCTGATGCCTTGAGCTGGAAGGCGCCTGCCCACTTGGTTTGCTTACAAGCATAGAGTTGGAGACTCATGGAGGAGTTGAGCAGCTGGCCACCCCGGGAGTCACAGAGGTATTACGGGGCAGTGACAGTGGCGAGGCGGACACGACCAGAGTTGATGGATCGCATCGTGTTTGGGCAGATGACGGACCCATACGTACAGACACCGTGAGATCGAGTATTGGCAAGGAGCCCAGGAGAGTTCTCATTCATTGACGAAGTCCTACATATGAGGGGACGCTTGTGCGTTCCTAGAGACGAGGAGCTGTTGAGGGAGCTCCTGATTGAGGCACACGGATCCGGATTTACCATACATCCCGGGAATACGAAGATGTATCACGATCTACGACGTGACTTCTGGTGGAGGGGCATGAAGCGGGATGTGGGTCTCTTCGTTCAGCAGTGTCTGATATGCTAGCAGGTGAAGGCCGAGCACCAGAGGCCTGCAGGGCCGTTACAACCACTTCCCGTGCTAGAATGGAACTGGGAGAGTGTCACTATGGACCTGGTAGTAGGACTACTTGTGACACAGCGGGGACACGATGCAGTTTGGGTGGTTGTAGATAGATTGACAAAGACGATACGGTTTCTGCCGATCCGAGTCACTTTTGGACTAGCATAGTTGGCGGAGTGATACATCAGAGACGTGGTGCGCCTTCAGGGGGTCCCCCGCGAGATTATTTCAAACAGAGACACTTATGGGCAGAGTTTCAGCGGGCTATGGGGACTCGTCTGAGGTTCAGTACAACTTATCACCCCCAGACAGACGGATAATCGAAGCACACCATTCAGACCCTTATGGACCTTCTACGCACCTGCGTACTGGACTGGAGTGGCTCCTGGGAGGAGCATTTGCTCCTGGCAGAGTTTGCATACAACAACAGTTATCACTCGAGCATCGGCATGGCACCATACGAGGCTCTATACGGGAGGAAGTGTACGGCTTCCTTGAGTTGGGTTGAGGTGGGGACCAAGTGGGAGGTCTGTCCCCGGCTGATACGCTAGAGTCAGGAGGTGATCGAGCAGATCCATCGACGACTATGTGCTGTCAGGAGCAGGTAGAAGAGCTACGCTCATCTGAAGCGTAGAGAGGTATAATTTGAGGTTAGGGATCACGTCTTCCTCCGTGTTTTGCCCATGAGGGGCTTATAATGGTTTGGGGTGAGAGGGAAGCTTGCACCGAGATTTGTGGGGCCTTTTGAGGTCTTAGAACGGCTAGGTCCCGTCGCTTATCGGCTTGCCTTTCCTCCCCAGCTCTTTGGAGTGCACAATGTATTTCACGTTTCCAACCTCAGGAGATATCTCGCCAATCCTAGCCATGTCCTTAGCCACGAGAGCATAGATGTAGGAGACAACCTGACCTATCCCGAGAAGCCGGTACAGATATTAGATAAAGCCGTCTGGAGTCTGAGACGGAAGGAGGTACCCCTAGTCAAGTCCTGTGGAGAAACCAGTGGTACGAGGAGGTGACTTGGGAGCCTAAGGTGGCAATGCGAGAGCAGTACCCATAGCTTTTCGAGGGTATGACTCTTCAGACCTACTTTAGTCCTCTTTAAGTTTGTTATACGTTACTATGTTATTTTTCCGCACCCTAAATAGTTCAAGTTTCGAGGATGAAACTTCCTTTAAGTTTGTTATATTGAAACGACTCGTCATGTTTTGGTCGTTTAAGATGTCTAGAATGATCACTAGACGTCTGGGGAGATCGCCGGATGAAAAGTGCAAAAATGTATGAAAACTCATATCAAGAAAAGGTTTCAACAAAAAAATCACATATCTAAAAAAAAAAAAACTGAAGAGGAGAGAAAATTGTGGGCTATAAAAAACAGGAGGAGGAAAAAGAGAAAAATGCCAAAAAAGGAGCACAAAATGAAAAATAAAGAGATAGTCATTGGTAAGAAATTAAGGGATTAACCGAAGTTCTAGATCACATCAAAAAAAGTAAAGAAAAGTGCTAAAGAGGCAAAGCGATTGTAGGAACGTTGACCTTAGGCCTTTTTGGCTAGTCTCTTAGTACCCGCTAAGATTTGGATAATCCTCAATAGGTTGAGGAAAATGCAAAGCTTAAGTATTAGGTCTAAGGCTTAGGGAGTATTCAGCCTCATTAATTGACCTTCAGTTTGCAGGACTCGGTAACCTAAGCACCCCAATCAACACATAGTCTGGTTCAGTACGCATAACTATCAAAATCAAGCAAAAGCGTTTTAATGTTCTGAAAATGTTGCCTAGATTAGGAGTGGCCGATCAACACAAGTTGATTTGGATGAGTTTCCGGTGTGGAGAGGCGGGAAATTCCCCTCGAAGATGCGTAATAACATATCATCTCCTCGGTGCTTGTCTCTTAGGATACTTACATATCCTACCGGGGGCATGTAAGCACTCTGCTGGTTTAGATACCATAGGTGGCATTATCACGAAATGTTGATTGTTAGGGTCTGTGTTATGACCTGGTTCCCGAATCCCTACCGGACACGAGACCGACTTGACTCGACTAATCCCAAGACCCAGTCGTCCAACAAGAAATAACCAAAAAATAGGAAAGTAAACCACATTCACCATGCTAGTAACTAATATTAAAAGAGTACAACAGTAAAGGAAGTAAAAGTTGCTAACAGTACATATCACTACCACAACAGTAAAGCGTAAATAAAGTACAGAACAGAAACGGTGACGGTCTGAACTCACTAACAAAAAGGAAGTACAACAACAGGAAACCATTGCTGGGCATAACGGGGCCCAACACCCTCTGCAGCCGACGACTCGGACTTCTCAACTCCTGGACCTGAAAGGAGTTATGAGTAAACGGAGTCAGCGAACGCTGAGTAGAGTGGTAACCAAACTAACTAAAGCAGTAAAAGCTAACAGGTAAATTTATCTTTTCCAATTATTTTATTTTACTAATCCTTTCCTTTTTTACCCATTTGTTTACTTTCAGATCTCTTTCTTGATCTTGAATGTTCCTCGTGGGAACGATCTTGATTGCAGTCTTTTCCTAAGAGTAGAAGGCACACGTGGTGCTCTCTTGGTCGGGAGAGTCCCCCGTGGTGATCCTACACCCAATCAACCACCCCGAGGTCACGGATAGACATAGCGGTGACTACGGCACGCGCGGTAAGCGCACGGGTAGCTACCCCGCACTGGCATGCGGTCAGTCGTTTCCGCTAGCGGGTACGCCCAAAGTACAACACGGAATAGGATAGGGCCTAGCCCTCTCAGTAAGAAGGATCTAGCCCCTCAGAACCAAACAGGGGTCTCGCCCCTTCATAGTCCACGCACCCTCATCTAACTACCCCGGTTTGCCCAGTGGGCCTAACAAGTCGGTGTAGGGTGGCTAGCTGAACCCCGAGCCCCGTGGGATGGTTAGCTCTCTCCCTACACTAGTAGCTCTCCCCGATACACTGTACGCGAGGACTAAAGAAGTCGATGTAAAGTAGCCAATCCTAACCTTGGGTCCTAACCCAACGGCGGCTAGCTCCGCTCTACATTAAATAGGGGATAGTTGCTCTCCTTGGTACCACGTACTCAAGGGCCAGCACACTTCCCACTCACATTTCCAGATCCATTCCATTTATCGTCAGGAGCTCTACTCTTAATTTCCCGTAGGGTTCATGCTCGTATTCACCATGTTGTTCCATACCAGGTTTCATCATTCACATTTCCATTCTCATATTATACACATGCAGCTTGTATGTCCATCATTTATCATATACAACAAGTAATGTCACACGTAACTGTTTAACTAGTACAGGCATTTCATATTTCACAGGCAGTTCATATTTATTAACAGGTAGTTATTTACATTTCTATTCATTCCTTTATGATTGTAATCTCAAACACACATATAAACAGTGCAAGGACTTCTCATCCTAGGATTCATGCCACATCCTAGGTTTTTAGTTATCCAATTTCACATATGCAGTTATGATTTATAATTTAAACAGAAGAAACCACTATACCAGACAATCCTAAGGTGCACGTGAGCTTGCCGTTCGAATCGCCAATACTCCTGGGTTGTCTGGGAGAGTGGCTTTCCCTAAGATAATTATAAACCTGAATGCATATGTGGATTGAATAACTAGAACCGAGGATATGGCATGAATCCTAGGACGAGAAGTTACTTGAAATGTCTGTATGCATGTTTGGATTGCAGTCTTGAATGAATAAATAGAAATGATAACAACTGCCTGTTAATGAACAAGAGCTGCCTGTGAAATATGAAATACCTGTGCTAGTTAAACAATTACATGAGACATTATTTGTTGTATACGTTAAATGATAGAAATACGAGTTGCATGTGTATAACCTGAGAATGGAAATGTGAATGATGAAACCTGGTATGGAATGACATGAGAAATATGAGCATGAACCCTACGGGGAATTAGGAGTAGAGCTCCTCGAAATAAATGGAATGGATCTGGAAATGTGAGTGGGAAGTGTGCTGGCCCATGAGTACATGGTACCAAGGAGAGTGACTGTCTCCTGTTTAGTGTAGAGCGGAGCTAGTCGCCCTTGGGTTGGGACTCGAGGTTAGGATTGGCCACTCTGCACCGACTTCTTGGCCCTCGCGTACACTGTACCAGGGAGAGTTACTAGTGTAGGGAGAGAGCTAACCACCCCATGGGGCCCGGGGTTCAGCTAGCCACCCTACACCGACTTGTTAGGCCCATTGGGCAAACCAGGGTAGTCAGACGAGGGTGTGCGGACTGTGGAGGGGCGAGACCCATGTTTGGTTCTGAGGGGCTAGACCCCTGTTACTGAGAGGGCTAGGCCCTATACTGTTCCGTGCTGTACTTTGAGCGTACCCATTAGCGGAAACGACTTACCCCGTGCTAGTGTGGGGTAGCTACCTGTGTGCTTATCGCGCGTGCCGTAGTTACCGCTACGTCTGTCCGTGACCTTCGGGTGGTTGACTGGGTGTAGGATCACCACGGGGGACTCTCCCGGCCAGGAGAGCACCACATGCGCCTTCTACTCTTCGGAAAAGACTGCAATTAAGATCGTTCCCACGAGGAACATTCGAGATCAAGAAAGAGATTTGAAAATATAAACCAATGGGTGAAATGGAATAACTTGTAAATTTAAGAATTGGAATAGCTAATTTACCTGTTAGCTTTTACTGCTTTAGTTAGTTAGTTGGTTGCCACTCTACTAAGCGTTCGCTGACTTTGTTTACTCACAACCCTTTTCAAGTCCAGGTGTTGAGCAGCCCGAGTCTCCGGCTGCAGAGGGTGCTGGGTCCAGTAGAGCTCAGTAGCAGTAGCCTTCTTGTTGTAGTACTTTTTGTTGTAATGAGTTTCAGACTCTTGTTACCTTTACGTTTCTGTACCCTGTTTCCGTTCTACTGTTGTGGTGGTGATATGTACTGTTAGTAGCTTTTCTTTCCTTACTGCTTGTACTCTTTTTACTGTTAGTTACTTAGCATAGTGAATGTGGTTTACTTTCCTGCTTTTGGGTTATTTCTTGTTGGACGACTGGGTCTTGGGATTAGTCAAGTCGAGCCGATCTCGGGTTCTGTAGGGATTCGGGAACCGGATCGTAACAATGCGTCTGACCCTCTGCCCGTGCCTATATAAGAATCACCTCGTCCGACCGAAGGGGGTAAGCTTGATTTGGCCTGAGGAAACCCCTAAAATCGTCCTCCCTCACCTCCGACCAATTGCCTGCAAGCTCCGGCGACCTCTCCTCCCTACTCTCATCATTCTGCCACCATACCAGTGGCAGAGTCATCTCTGCCTCGCTCCTCCCCATCGCGTTGTACCCGCGTGAGCTTCTCCGACCTCCTCCTTATCGCCATCCTCTCTATCTCAGGGCCTTCGTCTCCGGTGACAGTAGGAATGAACCGTCCGCCTCTTGTGCTCCTTCGTCCTCTTAGCTAGGTTAGAATTATTCCCCTCTCTCCCCTCTTCATTTCCCCTCTCTTAATTTGCATTCTCGACCCCTCGACGCCGCAGACCACCACCACCTTCTCCATCTCCGGTCGACCACTAGCAAAGGCGCATCCATTGCTCCGCACCACCACATGCCCCGCCAGACCCCTCATCACCTCCGCCATCACCCGCTGAGCACTTTCCACCCTTCCATCGACTGCCATCACCTCCCTAAACACCCACCGAACACACCCATAAACACTGCCACAATCCTACCTAGGCATGCACGCTTAGGCCGTTCCGTGGCCAACCAACCTCCGTCTCACCTTCACCGTGACACGGCGAAGCTTCCCAAGGCATTTGACAGGGCCGCGAGGTCGTATTCCTGTTGATAGGTTTTCGACCTCGGCCGCCATTGAAGCAGCTGTGAAGCTTGTTAGAAGCTTCGCTCGAGGTCCCCAGCTCCAGGAGGCGCGGATTGGACTCGCGCACTCATCCAGTCAAGTGAGCAGCCTCGAGAGGGATCAAAACAACGGCAATTAGGCGAAGAAATCACCTGCGGGTGCGCGAAGAAGCGGGTGGGATTTAGTCCCACCTTGGATACAACCAGTGCAGGTGAGTGGTTTTTATTGTTTTGTGTTTCCTCCTTAGCGCCTCAAGTCACGGGGTGAGGTCCCCTCGCCCACGCCTGCCTCATCCGCGGTCACCCCTACGTGGACCTGGCTGACCCATTTACCTTGCACTCCTCGTGCACCACCCACGCCGGTGCGCTTGGACCCGGGCACGCGTAACCCGACCAGTTTACCCGGCTGGCTCTGAGAGAGTGAAGAGAGAAATAGAGAGAGCAACACAAGGGAGGGTAGGAGTAGGTTTTGCTGCGTGGTGTTGTGCAGGGAAGGAGGAAGTAGTTGCAGGGAAGAAGAAGGAGGAGGAAGCAGCTGCGAGAAAGAAGAAGAAGAAGCCAAGGAGGAAGCCGCAGAGAACGGAAGAGGAAGAAGGAGAGGTCGCTGATTGTGCAGCAATCATAGGTCTTAATTGACCTAAATTAAGCTAAGACTTAGCATAAGTTAGGGTTATTCATGCATGCATACGCATTATCTGCATCTTTACTGCTTTCCTTTAGCTATGCATAAAATAATGTTATAATGTGCTGATTAAGTCTATTATGTCGATTGCAGGCAATAAGCAGATCTGGAGCTGGATTTGGAGTAGGATTTGAAGCTGGATCTGAAATAACTGGAGTTGTGGCAGAGCTGGAGCAGAAGGCCTAGTTTAGATGTAGGAATAATAATGTAAGGGGGTTAAAGGTTTTCTATTCTATTAAGTAGAAATAAAAGCAGTAAAATGTGAAGAGCTTAGGTCCATCCTAGCCCTAGGATAGCCTAAAGACTTCCCCAAGCCTTAGCCACCCTTAGATTAGGTCACAACACCCTAGGAAGCCCTAAAACCCTAGTTCCAACCCTTCTCTGGACGTCCAGATAAGTTTTAAGACGTCTAGGACCCTTAGCCAACTCCCGCACACTTCAAACACACTTCTGTAGTGTTATTGGACGTCCAGACACTTTGTCAGACGTCCAATTTCTGCAGAATACCCAAAACAGAACCCGAAATCCTTCCTGACTCTGATTAGACGTCCAGACAACAAGTCTGGACTTCTGATTTTTGAGTATAAGACGTCTGATTCTATAATTAGACGTCTGATACTGCTCTCCAATTCCTGTTTTGAGATTTAAGCCTTGATCTTGGATTTCTAGGTGAACCTGTGTTAGAGCCACTTCCCATTGTAGGTGAACCTGTGCTAGAGCCAACACCTTCTGATCTGCACTCTTCTTCTTTCACCTACATCCCTAATTCGGATGCTAGAGACTCTGAGATGACACTTGCTATCCCTGATCCTGACATCTGAAGACCAGAAGTAGTTATGGATAACTCGAACGAAGAAATAAATATGCTACCTGAGGCAGGAATTACTGAGGAGCCCAATGCATATGAGGGTGAAGCTTCGAGCAGAATGAGCTGGGGACGCACCTATCATCCTAGTCAATCTAATAGATGGCTCGACCCCGAGCCTGAAGAGACAGCCTCTGATGAATCAGAGATGAGTACTGATGAGGATGAAGTAATTTCTGACGAGGATTTCAGTGACCTCCCCACAGATCTTCTACTTTCACGGATACCCCCATATGACCCAGAGCCTGGAGAGGGCATGATCTTTGATGTCAATTATCATTATGAGGATCCCTATGACTCAGATTCTGTTTCTGAGATACATGTTGATCTACTCCCTCAGCAACTTCCTGCTGAATTGTGGGACATGATAAATCAGCTGAATCAACATCATGATCCCCCCTCTGATTATCCTCTATTTTCCACCACCACTCCACACTTTCTTATAGCTAGACTTTTTGGAGTAGGGGTGCACAATCAGCTGGTTCGCATCTCCGGACCACTGATCTTAGGAGCATATGAGCACATCTTTCTCTTAATCTTAGTCAGCTCCTATGCTAGAAATGACACATTTGATTGAGTTTTCGCCCAGCTGGAGATGTTAAACTCAGCACATATAGATGCCATTCACCCCACATTCCACCATCATTTTTATACATAGCATAGTTTTGTTTTAGCATATTTCCCTTTTATATTGCATATTAACAGGTTGGTCGGTGCTGAATAGAATTTCAGGAGCAATTCCAGGTGACTTCTACCCACTCATCCTCTGTCGAATTTATTTTCTTTTATATTCATGCATGAGGACATGCAAGAACTTAGGCATAGGGGGGTAGATACAGCAAAAACTGAATTTTTTTTTTTTGTGCCAACACTTAGGAAAGCCTCGGAGCAGCATGCAAAATGTACTTTAGGACCTTAAATAAAAAGAACAACCGACCCCACCTCCAATGCTTGCATTGGAGCTAGAAATCATTCACAACAGCCACTTCCGACTCAACCGCTCACCTTTTGTTCTAAATTTGGGGTCAAGCGATTGTAACCCGATACGGGAAATTCACGAAGTACAAATTATATAAGGTTACATGTTTATAGCATATATAGATATTGCATTCATGAATAAGATTATTTTATTAAGAGAATGCACTAGGGATTTTATCCTTTAGTTGATTCCTGTAATCTGAAATCCAGTACAACTTTTCACACACACGTAGAATTTGCAAATGATTCATGGTAAAGGCTGATAAACGTCTTCAGTCTGTCGAGAAGAAGCAGTGCTTCTTTTCCTGAACCCTTGGACAGTGTTTTGGGAGTCAGGCTGATTTTCTTCCAAAAATCCACCAAATAGTGTGAGATGAGAGTAGAGTATATTGGTGCTCTAAGATTAGTGCAAGGAATCTGGAATCCTAGATAATTAGGTAATGATACTCTAAGTTTAGACATAGTTGTTGCCCTCGGTTCCCGCGTATATATTTTTGTGAGAAATTTTGAGAGCTACCAAATAAGGCAAATACGCGGAAAGTGAGTTTTCATAAAACTAGGGCTAAGGTGGATGGTTATGACCATTCTTTACGAAATCCTCGGCTGAAGGAGGGTATTGATGTCAAGGTCAGAAATACACCGTCCTATCCGTCTCTCCCGGTGCCGTGAGTAGGCACTTCCACCAAATAAGCCACCCAATGTCTCTTGAGTACCACCAATCCCTAATAATGCCTCCTTAATAAAGTTCATGGATGTATGTCAGTTGTGCTATGCTGAAAAAAAATGATGAAAAGGAAGAAAAATTGAAAAAAAAAAGAAAAAGAAGAAAAAAAAAATTTTGAAGAAGAAGAAAAAGAGTTTGTGAATATTTAGTATTTATTTCATTTGCATTGAGGCAATACCACCAAACAAAATTGAGCTCCATCAAATATGGACTTAACCTATTTTTCTTGTGTTTCTGACCGCCTGAATAATGACTGAGGAATTCTGACTTAGTGTTAGGGCTATGAGAACTCAATTAAAGTGTTAATGCCTAGTAAGACCACCAAATACAGAACATATGTGTGAATCTGGTGAGGTTGTGAGCTCTAAGAAAAAGAAAGAAAAAGAGCAAGAGAGAATGAATACAAAGGAATCAAAAGGGAGCATAGTTTTTCTCGTCTTTCTCTGAGTTGAGTTACTTAGTAATTCGGGAATCTGGATTCTATAGTACTAGTCTCTATGTAGCACCAAGTGAGAATGAGCCACCAAATATACAATCCTTTTCCTCAAAGATTCTCTACCTAAGCCTAAAGCCGGGGTGAAATTCATAGAATATCTTGAATACCCCGAGGGAAGAAATCCACCTATCTCGCTAGATTTTTTTATTAGGGGTTAAGTACAGGCTTTAAAGGTGTATTAGTTTTCACTCGAATCCGTTGCGAAAGCTACATAGCTGCACCTTCACGATTGTCTGGATTTCTAAAGCATAGGATAAAAACAAAAGGGAGAAAAATCTCTATGCAAACACTTGATAAAATAACCAGTCCCTTAGGGACCCTTGCTGTAAATAATTTAGTCTTGCATTTGCTAGGGACTAGCAAGATTTAGGCATGGGGGTATGATTGCGCAGCAATCATAGGTCTTAATTGATCTAGATTAAGCTAAGACTTAGCATAAGTTAGGGTTATTCATGCATGCATACGTATTATCTGCATCTTTACTGCTTTCCTTTAGCTATGCATAAAATAATGTTATAATGTGCTGATTAAGTCTATTATGTCGATTGCAGACAATAAGTAGATCTAGAGCTGGATCTGGAGCAGGATTTGAAGCTGGATCTGAAATAACGGGAGTTGTGCCAGAGCTGGAGCAGAAGGCCTAGTTTAGATGTAGGAATAATAATGTAAGGGGGTTAAAGGTTTTCTATTCTATTAAGTAGAAATAAAAGCAGTAAAATGTGAAGAGCTTAGGTCCATCCGAGCCCTAGGATAGCCTAGAGACTTCCCCAAGCCTTAGCCACCCTTAGATTAGGTCACAACACCCTAGGAAGCCTTAAAACCCTAGTTCCAACCCTTCTCTGGACGTCCAGATAAGTTTTAAGACATCCAGGACCCTTAGCCAACTCTCACACACTTCAAACACACTTCTGCAATGTTATTGGACGTCCAGACACTTTGTCAGACGTCCAATTTCTGCAGAATACCCAAAACAGAACCCGAAATCCTTCCTGACTCTGATTAGACGTCCAGACTTCTGATTTTTGAGTATCAGACGTCTGATTCTATAATTAGACGTCTTATACTGCTCTCCAATTCCTGTTTTGAGATTTAAGCCTTGATCTTGGATCTCTAGGTCCCTAAACCCAATTCCAACCCCATAGGAACCTAAATTAAGGTGCCCTAACCCTAGTACATCACCTCTAGACCTCCCTAAGGACCTAATTAGGTCCTCACTAAACCTAATTGACTTGGATCTTAGTCAATTCCATCAGGCTATTCAATTGGACTCATTGAGTCCAATTGAGCCCTGATCTCAGCACACACTGTCCAATTGGACTCAGTGAGAGTCCAATTGACCTAGACCTGACTTAATTGAGTTGTTTTACTCTCAATTAAGTTTCCACACACCCAATTAAACTTGTATTAAGTTTAATTGCACTTTATCTTAGTGAATTAGGGTTTATAACCCTAATTTGAGACCTACCTTGACCTAAATCCACTAGAACCCAACCTAATCAACCTAGCCACCTAAGTTTCGACCCACACACACCCACACACACCATCCACACGAAAATATCTAGCCTAGAGTTCTCTGGAACTCTCTACCATGTGTGGTTGCCTTGGTTGCCAAAAATAGTAACCAAGAGCCATTCAATTTTTAGATCCACATTTGGTGGATCTAAAAGCCACCATCCACCCTCTCTCTCTCACTCTCCCACGAGCTCCCACCATAGGCCTTCTATAGAATTCCATAATTCTCTAGAGAGCTTCCCTTAGGTCTATGAAAAGACCCCTTGTGTGGCCATTGGCACCCATTCACTTCTTTGGCAATTGCACTCCATTGGTGCCATTCACTCCACCTCCACTTAGCCACTCACTCCACCTCCACGAGCTCACTACCACCACCATGGAGGACACCATGCCGGGATGCTGGATCAACCCTACTTCTCTCCAAGGGTCGGCCTAAGCTACATTGGCCGCCCCTCATTCTCCTCTCGACCACTCCAAGGCCATTGGGGACCACCCCTAAATGCCCTCTACTCTTTTAGCTCTAGATCATGCTTTTCATAAGTTTTACTGCTTTCATTTACTGCTTAGTAGAGTAGTTTCTCTTCTACCCCAAGGATGCATGCGAAATCCCCCCGTCGATTCTTGTATGCAATTGTTTTCTAGTAGCTAGGTTTAATTTCAAGCATTCCTGTATAAGCTTTCCTCTAGATTTCCTGTACAAACAACTCTCCCCCAATGAATGAATGAAAATGCATTTATATATATATATATCTTTATGTGTTCGAAATTACCATGAGCTGAATGATTATTTTATTTGCATGATTTAAGTGCCTGTTCTTTAACCGCCTATATATTGCGCACCAGAATATTAAGTAGAGCGGCTTTAAGATCGATTTCAAAAATAGAAACACGCCTCCCAGAGACGAACGACCGGGACTCAAGTATCGTTATTTTACAAAATAATATTTTTGACGAATGTTTTGCGCGGCTATACTACGACTTTCGACGACTTTCAAATGCGCGAAAACGGCTCTTCGTCAGTCGCCGGAGCTTGCAGGCTATTAGCCAAAGATGAGGGAGGACGATTTTAGGGGTTTTCTCAGGCCAGATCAAGCTTACCCCCTTCGGCCGAACCTAGTGCTTCTTATATAGGCATGTGCAGAGGGTTAGACACATGGTGGCGGGCAAAAATCCTCGTCGGAGGTATGATCGAAAATGATACCCATACCTCTTGAGCGTTCACACGAGAGGTATGGAGCGATTCAAGGCTTGGGGAGTTGCTTTGGCGGTAGGGGGTTTCGTAGAGGACTCCCCTTTCAAATTTGAGAGCAGCTCCATAGGGAAGCGAGGAGAAATCCTCCTCGAAATCTCGCCGGAGGCATGGGTCTCCTGCTGCAATGGCAGAGGGACCGGAATGCATAAAGTGACAAAAAATTTGAGGGGGTTTTCGCAAGGGTTTTCAAAAGTTAGAGGCCAGAATGTAATTAGGTGGACTATTTTGCAAAGTAGGTCAAGATGACCTTCCATTAGGTCCAAATTTTGGTACAAACCTAATTTTGACCTAAAGAATCCATTAGTGAAGTTGGATTTTAGGTTTGACCACGTTTGACTGGACATTTTACACAAAAACCTAAATTAGGTCAAATATTGAGCTTGGACACCAATCTAGGTCAAAACAGGTTCCAAAGGTCAAATTGAAGTTTCTAAGCCCTAGGGAATATTTTTCCATGAATTTTAGAGGATTTAGATGATTTTTATCCTGACTGAAACCTTGTAAAATTAAGTGGGTTTGCTTTAGGGTTACAAAATGTCATTTAATTCTTAAATTTCACAATAACCCTTTTCTGACTGAACCATCCCACTTTTTCTCTTATTAAGTCTAATTGACCTATGTCTATCCCCTGGAAAATCCCGTTGATGAACTGCACTGGTAAAATTACAGTTTTACCCTTTATTTCATGTTCTCTTCCCAAATTAGTGATCCCTTGAATTAGGCCTTTCTCTTAGTTATGTAGGAGCTTTTGTTTTCTTTTTTAGGTCGAAAAGAGCTAGTTATGGCTTATGATGAGGTTCTCATCATTGGACGTCTAAAATTACTTTTTCTCTTCGACGCGTACAGTATGTACGCCATGCCTTCTCCCACACCCCGTGCCTTACCGAACCTTTCCCTGCGACAGCCATCCCTCGCACCACTCCCTCGCCACGCCGTTCTCCTTACCTCCTCTCCCTTTATAAACCCCCCTCCTCCTCCTCTTTGTCTCACGCTGTTGCAGCTGAGCCAGAGAGGGAGAAAGTGAGCGGAGAGCAGAGAGCTGGAGATAGAGAGGAGAAGCGAAGGGCACCGTGCTACTCTGCTGCAGCTTCTGTAGAGAGGAGAGCCTAGAACGGTTCTGCGAGAGTCATTTTTCCGCAGAATCAGATGTCTGGAGTGACCTTCAGACGTCGGGGAGGACGTCCGAAGGTATTACAAGACGTTTACTAAAGATTTGTTTTTACGTATTTCTCCCTGCAAAGCCCTGACCATGCACGCTCATGTGTCAGAGGTTGAGAGGCGCATCGGAGCGAGGACCGAGGCAGTTTCAAATGTCTAGGAGCATCTCCAGACGTCTGACGGAACCCTCGGACATCGGTACTATGTTCCAGACGTTCGATAGAGGCGCCCCGAGAGAGGTATGCCTGCGAGTTAGTTTAAGACATCTGGGACCTCTCCCAAACGTATGATTTCTAACTGACCTCGTGTTTTTAGGCTCATACAAGGCCCAAACGATGTCGATTTTCCGTAAACGAAATGTCTTTATTTTCCATACGTTTTTCTCCATGTAATGGTACCTTGTCTATGGCTTTTTGAACCCTTTCGACCTGTTAATCCATGTCTTAGGTCTCCAATCCGTCTAGTGTACGAGACCTGCGGAGATGTCGGGAGTTGCTGTGCGAGCCCCCATTCCACCCGGTTATCCTGGTAGAGTGGTTCTAACTATAAATCTCCAAATTAATAAAATGCATGCAATTAGTTAAACCCAGGATGTGAGATTGGGGTGGTAGTCACGTGTTCTGTAGTCACTGCTACGTCATGACCATGACCTCAGGGTGGTAGACGGGGTGTGGGACTATCACGGAGGAACTCTCCCGACCAGGAGGGTACCACGTGTGCATCCTACATCACGGGAAAATTGCAAGTAAGATCATTCCTTTAGGGAAAAGGAAGACTCAGTAATGTAATGGATCCTGATTAGAGATCACTACACAACAAACCGTGATAATATAACTGGAATCGGAAAGTAATATGTTAAGCTACTTATTAAATGCATTTTATGTTTTAGTCACCACTCTACTCAATGTTAGCTGACTCCAGATATATATAACCTCATACAGGTCAGGGATTTGAGCAGCCTAGGTCACCAGCTGCTGAGGACGCTGGGCCTAGTCGAGCCCAGCTATAGTTTCTGCTGCTAGCGAGTTCCTGTAGTTATACTTTCAGTACCTTCTGCTGTATTCTCTATGTACTAGTTTTGGTTGTGATGGCTATAACTCTGTTCTTGGAAGCATGTAATATTTTAGAATTACCGTTCGATTTCTCCTTTTGTTGCCAATTTCTTTTGCTTAGTTACATTACTTGTGTGGTTGTGGATTGGTGCATGATTTTTGGTTATTTCTTGTTGGACGACTAGGTCTTGGGATTAGTCGAGGCGAGCCGATCTCGGGTCCTGTAGGGATCTGGGATTGGGTCGTGACACACCCCCCTCCTCTCTCAATCACACAAACACATACTCTCAATCCCCGTATCTCCCTCTCATTGTTGATCACAGTCTTTCGATCTAACACACATGTTCTCTCCCCTTCTTTCTTGATTGTGCTCATGAACACACCCTTCATCACACATGCACACACACACACTCTCGATTAGTCACTTTATCTCTCACACACACATGCTTTTAGTTGTATACACTCTCTCAGACGTGCCTACGATAAGGGAAGGTCGATGCTCTATGGGGTTAGAGGGACGAACCCAAGGAAGATGAAGTTGGGGCCGTTCATGTAGCCAAAGGTTTGATGATTATGAGAGGAGTTGTGAGAGGAACCCGAGGTTCTTATCATTGAAGAGCATGAGTAAAATACCAAGGAGGTTTGAGGTGAACCTTCTTGTCAAAATGAGGGGGGAGGTGGAGGGACATGGGTGGAGGTGTAGGAATGAAGAGGAGATGGATGGAGGAGATAGGAAAAAATAAGTTCACGGATAAAGGAGCAAAATTTACTTACTTTTAAGTCTATAATCGTTAAACTTAACATAACTGGCTAGTTGAAATAACCCTTCCCATGGGTTGTTCGAGAATTATCCGGAATGGTAGGGGTGTTAGTGTAATTTTAAACCCCCATGGTTTTAGTTTGTGGGCTCTATAGGAAAGGGAGACTTTTGCGGGGTCAACCTTACAAATATCCCCACCCCTCCACCCTCAACCCACGCATGCACACACCCAAAACCCTAAACCCTTCTCTTTATAAAACCCACTCACCTCTCCACCCTCTCCCACACCTCCAATGCCACCACCTCCAAACCCCCCAATCTACGCAGTCGTCGCCCCTCCCATCTCCTTTTCCACCTTGCGGCCGAGAGGAGGAGAGGAAGGAAGCAGGAGGAGCACGGAGGGTACCCCTCCATTTGATCCACCACCCCCGTCCACCTCCTTCCCTTCCCTTTGCAGCCGTTCATGGAGGAGAAGGAGAAGAGGGGAGCCGGACAAAGGGCACGGAGGAGAGGAAGAGAGAGCGTGGGAGAGGGAGAGCAGCAAGAAGAGGAGCTACTGCAGCTCCACGGGTGGAGAGGAGGTGTTCGCGAGAAGAAGAGCTTCGTGAGGAAGCTCTGCGCATGGACATTTTCGCTGTATTAGACGTCTACAACCTCTGTTAGATGTCTAGAGGGGTTTTCGGACATCCGAAGAGGGCTCAGGACGCCTGACAGCACATAGGGTGCCGAGGTACTACCCTGCATGAGCCTGCATGTGTGTACGAACATATTTAGGTGTTGCATTTTCACTACGCATTCATGCGCATGTACAAGGGCATTAGAAAGGTGTGTGGCACTACATTCGAGGAGCTTTAGGATATTTGGAGGCCGTGTCAGATGTCTGACTGCTCTTCCAGACAATTTGGAGCAGTGTTAAACGTCTGGCTACCCCCTCATACGGCTGTGCGGGGTGGCAAATGTTGGATACAGATGTAGGAAAGTAAGGTGAGCTTCTGCGATCGTTTAAGATATCTGGGACTCGCCTCACACGTTTGATTTTGATTAGAGTGCTTGTTTTTGGGCTGGTTCAGGGCCCAAATGGAGTCGATTTTTCGCAAACAAAGTATCGTTGGTTTCCTTTTGGAATTCTCTACGAGTTAGTGTCATGTCTATGCTATTTTGAGCTCGTTTGATATGTTGGTCAATGATATAGGTCTCCAGTTCATACTGTACACAGGACCTATGGAGACGTCGGGATCTACAGTACGAGCCCCCATTCCACTCGTATACCCTTGTAGAGTGATCCTCTCTAATCATGTGATTTAATGATTAAAGTGCATGCTATATTAGAAGCATCTGATTGAACCTTTGGATTGAGGAGGATAAATGTACATTACTTGAACTACGCTTATTATACTCTGAATTGCATGTTAAGGCCCTTACTGCTAGCAACTAAATATTAATTGATGTAATGAATGCTTATTTTATGGAATCATGAGCTACCTGTATACGATTAAGAGCAGGAATGTGAATGGAGATAAATGTCGTATCATAAAATAATATGAATGCTAATGCATGAACCCTACGGGGAATTAGGAAAGGAAATAAAAAATACTGTGATATGGAAATCTAATATGTGGTGGAACATGTTGCCTACGGGCTGGTTGGTTGTATGAACTTGGGTATGGAAAGTGAAGTGGCCCACATGTACGCAATACCGAGGAGAGCTATTGTCACTTTAGTGTAGGGAGGAGCTAGCCGCCCCTTGGGTTGGGACCCAAGGTTAGAATTGGCTACCCTACACCAACTCCTGTTAGGCACAATGGGCAAACCAGGATAGCCGGGCGAGGATATGCAGACTGTTGAGGGGTGTGGCCCCTATTCTGTTCTGTGTTGTACGTTTAGGTGTACCCGCTAGTGGAAACGACTGATCGCGTGCCAATGTGGGGTAGCTATCCGTGCACTTATCGCCCGTGCTGTAGTCACTGCTATGTCGCAGCCATGACCCAGGGGTAGTAGACCAGGTGTAGGACTTCCATGGGGTGCTCTCCCGACTAGGAGAGTGTCATGTGTACATCTTGCATCGCGGGAAAACTACATCAAGATTGTTCCCTTAGGGAACAAGTGGATTAAGAAATGTTATGGACCCTTACTAGAAACCGAATCAGAAGCACAAAGATGATTTAAACGGAAATAGATATTAGTACATAACTGGAACTTGTATGATTAGTTAGCTACTTGTTTCTTTATGATTAATTGCATGTAAATGACATATTGACGAGCTTCTTTCGTGGTGTTTTAAAGATATGTTCGTTGTAGTATGTTGCAAAAAATGATGATCAGTTTATTTTAATTTATTACTCGAAATTTAGAATGTTCCGAGGTCGAACTCAGGGAACAAACTTAATTCTAGAAGTATACAAATTCACAATTCACTATAATATACTACTTTACAAAAATTAAAGAGAGAGGGAACAAAAATCTCTTTCTTTTCTTTCTTTCTTTCTTTCTTTCTTTCTTCTCCTCTTCTCTCTTCCTTCTCTTCTTTCTCTGCCTTTTCTTTCTCGGACGTATGATTCTTTGAATTAGACGCCTTATCTGCCCCTTTGCTACAGTCCTTGCAGGTTCTTCTCCTCTTGTCTTCTTCTTCTCTGCTTGGCTTTCTTCTTCAGCTTCCTTTCCTCTGTGCGGCAGTCTTCCTTCCTTCTTTTTTTTCTTTTCTTTCCCTTTGGCTTTCTTCTTTAGCTCCTTCTGTTGCAGCTCTTGGCTGCTTCTCCTTCTCTTTTCTTCAGTTGCGGCTCTTCTTCTTCTCTCTGCTTCGCTCCTCCTCCTTTCTTCTTCTCCTGCTTCCTACACATTACAAGGTTAGGCAAAACCTAACCCCTACCTGTCCCACGTCTCTCTCTCTATTTCTCTCTCAAAGGTTCACTCCCAGAGCATTCGCAGGTATACGGGTCAGGTGTATGTGCCCGGGACCAGGCCCACCGGCATGCAATGGTGGGCGAGGAGTGCTTGGTCGGGCAATTGGGTTCGGCCTAGGCCCGCAGGGCATGAGCGCGTGGCGCGCTGCGTGCGTAGGCGAGGGACCTAACCCCTGTGTATCGAAGGCGATAAACCCAATACACTTTTTCAAATTATTCGAAGCACCGCACTCAGACGTTTACGAGGTGGGACTAAAAGTCCCACCTAAATTTCGTGCCCTCACCTGTAGCAGGAATCCTCATGATTATAGTGATACGCGAGCTCTCGCCTTCAATTGGGGACCTGGGACCGTGCGTGAGTCTCTCCCGCGCGGCTTGGGACTCCCACTTGGGGCTGCAAAGGCCTGGAGCTGCTAGCAAGCTCACTCCAAGCTCGGCGGCAATGGTAGCTAGCGTGCAGAACCTGAAAGCACAAATACTACCTCGCGGCTCCGTCAGAACATCAAAAAGCCTTCGCCGTATCATGGCAAAGGTGAGGCGGGGGTTGGCTGGCTGCGGGGTGGCCTGGGCGTGCGTGCCTAGGTCTCTCTGTGGCCGTGAGATGGGTTTGTTAGGGAGGTAGTTTCAATGGGTGGCGTGGTCGGTGGAAGGGCGAGAGGTGGTCAGTGGGAAGTGGTGAAGCTCAGGGACCAGTTAGCGAGGGGTGGAGTGGTCTATGGTGAGGAAATGGCCTCACTGGAGTTTTTGGTCGGAGGTAGAGATGGTGAGGGTGGACACTGGCGTTGAGGGGTCGAAACGACAAATTAACAAGGGGGAAACAAAGGGGAGAGTAAGAGGAAGAGTTTTTACCTAGCTAAGTGGACGAAAGGAAGGAGATGGTGATCGGCACGTCTTTACCGTTGCCGGAGATGAAGGTGCCAGAGGAGGGAGTGGCGACGAGGAGAAGGGGTCGGAGAGTGCCAGCTGGTATGGCGTGGCGCGGAGGAGAATGGCAGAGCTGGCTCTTCCACTGGTATGGTGGCAGAGCGACGAGAAGAGGGAGGAAGAGTCGTCGGAAGCTTCAGGCTATTGGCCGGAGTGAGGAGGAGACGAATTTGGGGGAGTTCTTTGGCCAAATTAAGCTTGCAGGGAACGGTAGCCCTTGCCGCTCCTTAAATAGGTGTTGGCGAGGAGGGAAACATGAGGAGGCGTGGGCAAGCCGCCGGAGATATGGCTGGAAAAGAGACCCATGCCTCTTGCTCGTTCACACGAGAGGTATGGGTGTCGGCAGGGCATGGAAGGGGGTCCATGCGGAGGAAGACAATGCAGGGGACTCTCCTCTCGTTTCTGGGGCCGGTCCCCATACCCTGCGTAGCGTCATCCTCCGCGTAAAGTCGCCGGAGGCATGGGTTGCTGCTGTGGGTGGCAGAGGGACCAGTTTGAAAAGAACAAAGGGAAAGTTGAGGGGTTAAGTGCAAGGGTTCAAAAAGTTAAGGGTCAAAAAGTAATTCTTGAGGACCGATTTGTAAAGTGGGGCAAGGAAAACTTTTCTTAGGTCCAAATTTTGGTATGACCTTAATTTGGACCTAAGGAATCCAATGGTGATGTTGGATTTTTGGTTTGACCTTGTTTGACTGAACATTTTCCATAAAAACTCAAATTAGGTCAAAACTTGGGTATGGTTCTCAATCTAGGTCAAGATAGGTTCCAATGGCCAAATTGAAGGTTCTAAGCCCTAGGGGATGTTTTTTCATGATTTTTAGAGGATTTAATTGATTTTTATCTTGCCTGGAACTTCGTGAATTGAAGTGGATTTGTTTTAGGGTTGTAGAATGTCATTTAATTCCTAGGTGCCGCTATAACCCTTTTCAGACCAAATCATCCCACTTTCTTTCTTATTAAGCCCGCTTGACTTGTGTCTAGACCCTTAAAAATCCTGTTTATGTACTGCATTGGTAAAATTACAGTTTTACCCCTTGTGAATTGTTTATACTCAAATTTACAATTCTCTGATCTAGGCTTTGCCTTAGGTTTTGTAGGAGCTTTTTGTACACTTATTTAGGTCAAAATGTGCTAGTTAGGGTTCATGATGAGGTTCTCATCACATATACACCACTCTACTCAGTGTTAGTTGACCACAGATATATATAACCATGTTCAAGTCAAAGAGTTGAGCAGCCAATGCCACTTAGGTCTCTGATCACAATGGATCCCCTAATAGAGTGCTATCGGACCCCAAAGTAGCGATAAACTTGTGGAGTAAGAAAGTACGTCGTACTAGAAGTAAGAAATACGTACTCTAAAAAGATCAAAAAAATTGTAACCATACCTATCACCACAGAAACTGAAGCTATGACGTCTCCGTGAGTCAAGACATTGCGACACCCCTCAGTCTTGGGAGCGGAAAAAATAGCCAAGCCTGGGGCGGAGCTAGTGACAGCTGGCCGGTATCCTCCCCGTGATGGCTGCCCTCCCTCATGCACCGGGAACCCACGACCATCCGATCGGCCTCCAGCACTCGGTGCGATGAGCGTCTGCTGTGCTCTAGCCCTAGACGGGCAATCCCTCCTGAAGTGACCCAATTGGCCACACTGGTAGCAGAGGGGGACTCGACTCCCTCCCTCGGTAGGTCCCTGCTGACGGCTGGGCGGGGGTCCAGTGCTGATAGCTGGCCCCTGTCAAGGGCCCCTAGAGGCTACTGACGGATCCGCAAAACGAGACAACTCTTCTGCGGGCACCGCGTGCCTCCCTTGAGCTCTTTTGACTCTCCTGGTACTACGGTGACAATGCCGTCCCACGAAAAACTCCCCCTCCGTACCCTCGGAAGAGAGATGAGGGGGCGGCGGAGTAGGCGGAAGCTGAAATTCTTCTTGAACGACCTCTCGGATCAACTGGACGAGGTCCTGAGATTGTACACTTAGGAGGAGAGAAGGGGTAGCACTTACTCCAAGCTCGACACGTCTGCCCCTCCGGCCTCATCCACGACCTGTCTCGGGAATTCTCCGACGATGCATCTCTTGCAAGGAGACGCAGAAGACAAGACAGAAGAAGTCAACTCTAATGGACTTCAGCAAAAGAACTCAGAACAGATGTCAAGCGATACGTTGTGCTGATTACTCTAGTTACAAGCACGTGAATTGGTTATTCTCAAGCTAGTTGGTTCATTTCTCGGGACGACCTTACTCTAATACAATCTTGTTACGACCCGGTTCCCGAATCCCTACAGGATACGAGACCGAACCGACTCGACTGATCCCAAGACCTAGTCATCCAACGAGAAAGTAACCAAAAAGCAGGAAAGTAAACCACATTCACTATGCTAAGCAACTAACAGTAAAAGGGTACAGCAGTAAAGAAGTAAAAACTGGTACAGTACATATCACTACCACAACAGTAGAAAATAACAAGGTACAGGAACATAAAGTACAAAACGTAAAAGTACAGAGCATAAAGGTACAAGAGTCTACTCACTACTATAAAAGGAGTACAATAAAAGAACTACAGCTACTGGTCTCTACTAGGCCCAGCACCCTCTGCAGCCGGAAACTCGGGCTGCTCAACACCTGGACCTCAAAAGGGTTATGAGTACAAAACGTCAACGAACGCTGAGTAAAGTGGCAACCAACTAACTAAAGTAGTAAAAGTGGACAGGTAGTTGTTTCTCAATTACTTTCTTTAACTAATTATTCTTTTTCACCACTTGGTTTATTTATCAGGTCTCTTTCTTGATCTCGAATGTTCCTCGTGGGAACGATCTTGATTGCAGTCTTTTCCGAAGAGTAGAAGGCACACGTGGTGCTCTCCTGGCCGAGAGAGTCCTCCGTGGTGATCCTACACCCAGTCAACCACCCCAAGGTCACGGACAGGTGTAACGGTGACTACGGCACGCGTGATAAGCGCACGGGTAGCTACCCCGCACTGGCACGCGGTCTGTCGTTTCCGTTAGCGGGTGTGCCCAAAGTACAGCACGGAACCAGTATAGGGCATAGCCCTCTCAGTAACAGGGGTCTAGCCCCTAAGAACCAAACAGGGGTCTCGCCCCTTTACAGTCCGCGCACCCTCGCCTGACTACCCTGGTTTACCCAGTGGGGCTACCAAGTTGGTGTAGGGAAGCTAGCTGAACCCGAAGCCCCGTGGGGTGGCTAGCTCTCTCCCTACACTAGTAGCTCTCCCCGGTACAGTGTACACGAGGGCCATCGAGTCGATGCAAAATGGCTAAACCCACCCCGGGTCTCAACCCGAAGGGCGGCAAGCACCCCTCTACACTAAGAGGTAATGTGTGCTCCCCTTGGTACCACTTACTCAAGGGCCAGCACATTTCCCAATGCATTTCTAGATCCATTCTATATATTTCCAGGAGTTCTACTCCTAATCTCCTCATAGGGTTCATGCTCAAATGCCTCATGCCATTCCATACCAGGTTTCATCATTTCCATTTCCATTCTCAAGTTATACACATGTAACTTGTATTTCTATCTTTCACATTTCCATATACAGGTTATACACAGGTAGCTCGTATTTCCATCATTCACATTACCATTTTCAATTTATATACATGCAGCTCGTATTATATCATTTAATGTATAAAACAGAAAAATTACGTGCAACAGTTACCTAGCACAAGTACTTCATATTTCATAGGCAGCTGTTATTCATTTACAGGCAATTGTTATCATTTTATCTACTCATTCAATACTGCAATTCACTCATCCAATACAGACATTTTAAATGTTTCTCATCCTAGGATTCATGCCATATCCTACGTTCTAATCATTCATTCCACACATGCATTTAGGTTATAATTAAATTAGGGGAAGCCACTCTACCATTAAACCTAGGAGTATTGGGGGCTTGAACGGCAGGCTCACGTGCCTCAGCAAGCCCCGAACTCGCAACGGAACGAAGTCCTATCACAAGGAAACTATCAGAACAGTATAGAAAGTCTTCTAACAAGTAAAGGAACTCACAAGGAACACAACGATATCTTATTTGGGTAAAACGGACCTCAAACGGATCCTAAACGGGTCAAAATAGGGTTTCTGTCTCAAATCAGACGTCTGGAACAACTTCTAGACGTCTTAAAAGTGTTCAGTATCATACCTCAAGCTCTACACCAATCCTCAGAAGTCCAGGAACTCTTCTGGACCGTCTGGACCCAGCTCCAGACGTTTGACCACCTCTCCGGATGTCTGGAAATGCTTCCCGTCATCTGGTACGTCGCCTAGACGTCTGAAATGCATGGGAGGACGTGTCCCGTACCTTCCCAAAGTGAATCCTGCATGAAACCACGCAATCTTCTCAAAAGGGCATGCAACAGGGTATCAGCAGAGCGGCCTGCATGGCCGTATCCGCAAAGAGGACATACCTTCGCGAAGCCCTCTCCTTAGACATTTGGAACCACCTCCAGACGTCTGCACCGTCGTCTGGACGTCACTTCAGACGTCTGATTCTGGGAAAAACCCAGAACCAGAACATGCTTCCACTCTCTCGCGCTGGGCGTGGCCACGCCTCGCCCCTCCTCTCTTGCAGCTCTGGCTGCAGCAGCGTCGGGGAGGACTCCCCTAACGCACTCCTCCTTACGCACGCGTCGCTTTGGCCATGCACTCACCTGTGAGCTCCCACGAGCTCACTCTCCTCCTCCTCTCCTCACGTCGCTCCTCACCGCCGCTCTCGTGCTCTCACTCGCTGGAGTGGAGAAGAAGAGGGGAAGGTGGCTGGTTTAAGGAGAACAAGAGAGGGGAAGGGGTTTTATAAGGTCGGGGGTTTAGGGTTTACTGGAGGCGGGGAGAGAGAGGAGGAAAATGAGAGTACTATCTACGCGCAGACGCGAGCTCGTACTCAAAATTTTTTATTTCCAGACATCTGGGAAGGTGTCCAGACGTCTAACCCTCAGTCCAGACATCTTAAAAGGCTCAAACAGCACGTGTCTTAACATTGGGGCCCTCCCCTTCTGCCGGATCTCCTCCCCTCTCCTCCGGATCCCTCCATCTTTGACGATCAAGACATGCAGAGCCGATTGTGGTGTGTAGCGACGATCACGGGTGAGGCGGCGACGGTTGCAGCAGTGGCCACATCGAGCGGAGCAAGCTGTGGTGGTGGGAGCTTCATCGAGGTTCTTCATCGGCAGTGAGCTTCATCAGGGAGCATGGTGGCTTGCGACAGTGAAGGTGGCATGCGACGTGCAAAGGTGGCGTACGATCGATGTGCGAAGGTGGCATCGACACGTGGGCGTATGGCCGACGTTCGTTATTCGTGTTGCCGGATGACATGGGACGAGTGCCGCAGCGAGGTCTGCTCGTCTCATTTTGCTTGTCATCGTTTGTCGCTGTAGATGCGTGTCTTGTTTGTTGTTGATGGATAGATCTATTCTCTTTCTTTTTCAGTGTTATTTTGTTTTGTTATTGGAGACCACATGTGACCCTATACTTCTTCCGGCAAAGTTTCCTTACGTGGTGTTACGACCCGGTTCCCGAATCCCTACAGGACACGAGACTGGACCGACTCGACTGATCCCAAGACCCAGTCGTCCAATGAGCAAGTAACCAACAAGCAGTAAAATAAACCACATTCATCATGCAAGCAACTAACAGTAACAAAAGTACAGTAGTAAAAAAGAAACTACTACAGTACATACCACTACAACAGTAGAGAAAATAAACAGGTACAGGAATATAAGTTTACAATTAAAGAGTACAGAAGTGCAACAAATTACTCACTACAATAGAAAGGGTGCAACAAGAAAAGTACAACTACTGGGCTCTACTGGGCCCAGCACCCTCTGCAGCCGTAGGCTCTGGTTGCTCAACACCTGGACCTAAAAAACGTTACAAGTACACGAAATTAGCGAACGCTGAGTAGAGTGGCAACCAGCTAACTAAAAGCAGTAAAGGTGGACAGGTAGCTGTTGTTTTCAATTTCTTTCTTTATTTAACTAATTATTCTTTCATCACTTGGTTTATTTATCAGGTCTTTTTCTTGATCTCGAGTGTTCCTCGTGGGAACAATCTTGATTACAGTCTTTTCCGAAGAGTAGAAGTAGCACGTGGTGCTCTTCTGGCCAGGAGAGTCCCCCGTGGTGGTCCTACACTCAGTCAACTACCCCAAGGTCACTGACAGACGTAACGGTGACTACGGCACGCGCGATAATCGCACGGGTAGCTACCCCGCACTGGCACGCGGTTAGTCGTTTCCGTTAACGGGTGCGCTCCAAGCACAGCACGGAACTAGTACAGGGCATAGCCCTCTCAGTAACAGGGGTCTAGCCCCTAAGAACCAAATAAGGGTCTCGCCCCTCCACAGTCCGCGCACCCTCGCCTGACTACCCTGGTCTGTCCCGTGGGCCTAACAAGTCGGTGTAGGACGGCTAGCTGAACCCTGGGTCCCGTGGGGTGGCTAGCTCTCTCCCTACACTAGTAACTCTCCCCGGTACTGTGTACGCGAGGGCCAAAGAGTTGATACAAAGTGGCCAGTCCTAACCTTCGGTCCCAACCCTAGGGCGGCTAGCTCCGCTCTGCACTAAACAGGGAGACAATCGCTCTCCTTGGTACTCCGTACTCAAGGGCCATCTCACTTCCCCATTCACATTTCCAGTTCTATTCCATTTATTTCCATGAGCTCTACTCCTAATTCCCCGTAGGGTTCATGCTCATGTTTCTTAGGGCAAGCCATACTAGGTTTCATCATTTCTATTTCCATTTCATATACAGGCAACTCGTATTTAATTTCGATAACAGGAACATACATGCAACAGTTGTTAACAGTACTTTACATTCCATAGGCAGCTGTTATCCACTTACAGACAATTGTTATTATTTTATTTAATCATCTCAAACTGCAATTCATGCATTCAATACAATTATTCCAGTGTTTCTAGTCCTAAGATTCATGCCATATCCTAGGATCTAACATTTAATCCATTGTTTCTAGTCCTAGGATTCATGTCATACCCTAGGATCTAATTTTTCATTCCAGATATGCATCTATGTTGTAATTAACTAGGGGAAGCCACTCTACCTGCGAAACCAAGAGTAATGGGGGCTTAATCGGCAGATCCACGTGCCTCCGCAACCCCCAAACCCGCATCGAAACGGGGTCCTAACACAAGGATCAACCACAAGAAATCACTCAGAACATGATAAAAGCATTCTAAGCAGTAGAGGAACTTATACGAAGAAGAACAGAATCTTAATTGCGGACATCGGACCTCAAACGAACCCTAAACGGGTCAAAAATGACAATCCTGACTCAAATCAGACGTCTGGAACACCTTTCAGATGTCTTAAAAGAAACCCAAAACCATACCTCACTCTGCGTTGCTCCTCAGACGTCCAGGGATCCTGCTGAACCTTCTGAACCTAATTCTAGACGTCCGACCACCTCTCCGAACGTTTGGAGATGCTTTCCGCCGTCTGGTGCCTCACCCAGATGTCTGAACTGCGTGGGAGGGCGTGTCCACGCGCCTTCTCGAAACGAATCCTGCACGCGCGACGAAAACTTCCTTAATACGGCACGTCTCAGAGCCTCGGCGGAACGGCCTACATGGCCGTATCCGCAAAAGGAGGTATAGGGTGCAGGACGTACCTCTCAGTCGTCTGGAGCTCCCTCCAGACGTCGTCTGCGTCGTCTGGATGTAGGTCCAGACGTCTGATTCTGGGAAAAATCGCAGAATCAGAAGCTCCTTCGTCCTCTTCCTGCTGCGCGCGGCCGTGCTGCGCTTGCTCCTCCACTGCTCTAGCTGTAGTAGCGTCGGGGAAACCTCCCTGGCACACCCCTCCGCCGTGTGCATGCCCGACCGGTCGTGAGCATCTCCGGCGAGCTCTCTCACGGCTCGCGTGCTCTCCTCTCTTCCTCCCTTGCTGCTTCGCCTCTCCGCCGCTACCTCGGTTGCACTCGCCTCTCTCGCTCTTGCTCTCGCTGAAGGAAGGAGAAGGTGGATGGGAGTGGGGTGGCGTGAGGGAGAGGAGGGGGTATATGTAGGCGTGAGGAGGGAAAAGGTTCTGCAGTTCGGTGAGGGAAGGAGAAAGAGAAAGAAAGCCGCGGAGCTCAGTCTGCGCATGGCACGGGTGCAGACTCAAGGCCGTACGCACACAAAATTTATTTCCAGACGTCTGGGAAGATATCCAGACGTCTGGACCAACTCCTAGATGTCTTAAAGTGTTTTAATGGCATGGGTCTTATCACGTGGTTTCAGGTGTTACTTGTTAACGCTTTTTCGGTTCTATGAGTGTGGGGTTGATCTCCTTCGGGAGATCATACGATTCCCAAATTTGGAACACTTTTTTTTTCCTTTATTTTTTAACTTATTTTGTATTTTGGAGTTCACACATTGTAGAGGATATTTTTTCTCTCCCTCTTAAGGGCTAGGTGTTTTTTGGTCCCTTCCTTACGTCTCTTATATCGAGTTAACTAAATAAAAGAGAAGTAATTTTTGAAAATTACAATGGCATCTGCATGAAAAAAAAAAAAAAATTCATGTTAGCTTTTGTTTCCAACTGCCTGAGTTGGCATTCGTTGGCACTTAGCAAGAAGAAGCCATTCGTTGCCATTGGAGGTCGGAGGTAAAAAATGCTGCAACTTCTCTACGCTGCCAACCTTCGTCTTAGCCCCATCTACACGCGCCTCTTCTCAGCAGCAGCGGCGGCAGCGACTCGTTCTCTCTCGCGCCGCACCCCATCCCTGCGCGCCGAGCAGCAGAAGGCCATCGACACCGCGCTGCGCGTTCTCGACCTCGTATCCTCCGAACCCAACAACGACTCCCGACCGCGCCTTATCCAAAGCTGCAAGCTCGACGTCGCCCTCCCACGCCCCTCCCACCCCGCTAACCCTCCAAGCCTCCCGCCTTCCTCGCGCGAGACCACCTTCCTCGAAGAGGACCCCCTCGCCCTCCTCCAGAAGCTCCACAGGAGGGGCCTTCCCCCGGACGCTGCCGCCGCTCTCAGCCTCCTGGGCAGCGCCGGCGACCTGACCGCCGGGAAGCAGCTCCATTCCCTGTCCCTGAAGGCGGGCACAGGCCGGTCGACCGCCGTCTCGAGCTCGCTGGTCAGCCTGTACTCCAAGTGCGGCCAGCCAGTCGACGCGCGCAAGGTGTTCGACGAAATGCCCGCGAGGGACACGGTGCTGTACACGTCCATCATCGCTGCGCTCGCGCAACGCTCCCAGGTTGGGCCGTGCCTGCGCCTCCTGAACGAGATGAGGAGGTGCGGTTTCGACCCCAACGACTTCACCATCGCGAGCGCTCTCGGCGCGTGCACCTACGCGGGGTGGATCGGGCTCGGGAGGAGCGTTCATGGCTTGGGATTGAGGATGGGTTTCGGTGGGTGCCCACATGTTTGCAATGCGTTGATTTCGATGTACGCCAGGTGCGGGAACATCGGGGAGGCGAGCTGCGTGTTTGAGAGGATGGAGGGCAAGGATTTGGTGTCGTGCAATGCAATGATCTCCGGGTTCGCGCGATATGGCCTTGTGGGAAAGGCTTTGGGTTTGCTGGAGGACATGGTGAGGGAGAAGAAGGAGACGCCGGATGAAATCACGTTCCTCGGCGTGCTTTCCTCCTGCTGTCATGCTGGTAAGGTAATGGTCTTTTTTGGTGCGGTTAGGCGATTTGGATTGGTCTGAAGAAATGTGATATCAAACCAAAATCATCTGGTTTATCATTACTTTGAATTGGTTAGTTTTTGTAGGGGATGTATACTCAAAACATGGTTGTTAAATGAAAGAACAAATTTCAACATTTTTGCTTCCTTTGTACTGGAGAACTTGTTCTTTGGAACTACTTTAACAGATGATATCACGTACCTTATGTGTTATGCAAATTTGGATATTAAGGCAACTCGAAGAAACTTGAACTAATAATGACTGTTTTTATGAAAATGTATGGTGCTCTTTTCTTTTTCTTCTTTTCTTTAATATGTATTCGTCATTGTCGTTATTTGTCACATGATAAATCATTAAAATAAAGAAAAGCTATGGAATTTGAGCATGATAGATACTCAATGTATCATGAATTTTGATTTTCCATTTGGGACCATGTCAAATAAACCTAATATACTAAATTCAGCATACGCAGAAAATGGTTAACTGGATTCACCTGCAAGGATCTGATTACCCATTTACATCATAACTCAACGTGACGTGTGCCTTTGTGTATGTGCGGGTGGGTAGAAGGTCAAAGATAAGAGAAGGGCATGTTTATGGACTGATTTCACTGACCAGTTGGATCTCAACCAATGTGAGTCAAGGAGAGTAAAGAATGGGAACATCTACTCTGTCTATGAATTTGGATGTGTCAACCAACTTCAACCAAACTAGGAAGAGGTGACCACCACCATTTCAGTTGATTTGGCCTACGATTCCATCCAGTTTTTGAAACTTGTTAGATTAAATGGCTGAGCTTCATTAGGATTGAATTTCTTACCAAAGCTTGTCTATATACTATATGGAGACCTCATTTTAGATGACATGGGTGGTAATGGTGGCTGCAGAGGAGAAGCAATTTCCTGCAAGGTTTTAAAATTCGGAGTGGCCATTGAACCGGTCAAGCTCCGATTTTGGTTTTTAGTGGTTCGACTGGTGATAATGTCATCATTTTAATCAGGTCAGCGAAGCTCCAGCTTGGTTTGTATTGGTCCAATCGTGTTAGATTGGGGTTTTGTTCATAAAAACATAAAGCAATCATGTATCTCTAAACATAGAACAAACCATCGATCAATAAAGATAGCAACAATTTTTTTGAGGGAAAGATAACAACAATTTTATCATGTTGACATGTAAAGATACTACTAATCAATAAAGATTACACAATGCTACTATCATGGTAACATGTAAATATCATCAACAAACTAATCCACATCATGGCACACTACATATAATCTGATTCACATATAAACAAAAACCATAAATGAAATCATAACTAATTTAACACAACGCAACAAATCACATAACTAATTCAATTCACAATATAACTAATTTAATTCAATGAATTCACAATGATGCAAACCACATATCTTGTCAGCCTCTGGAAAAAAAGAGAGCACATGGTAGTACAATAGTTGGTCAAGAGGAAATGGTGGGTGGTGGTGGTTGAGGAGGAGGGAAGGGGATGGGTGGTGGTTGAGGGGAGAAAGTGTTTGGTGGGAAGGAGGAGACAGTGGCCTTGGGTGGAGGGGAGGAGGACAAGTAGTGGTGGTGGTCGAGGAGGAGAAAGGAGGGGGGGGAGGTGGGTGGGTTAGTGGTGGTCATCGGATGGTGGGTGTGTTGGTGGTTGAAGAGGAGGAGGGAGGTGTGGGGTGGAAGAGGGAGAGTAGGGAGAGGTGGAAGGAGAGGAGAGGAAGGAGACTCACTAATTGGTGGGGAGGAGGTGGATGAAGCAACGATAGAGAGGAGGCCTCCTGGCAAGGGGCTTCTGATGATGGGAGGAAGCGAGCGACGTTCAGTGAAAGGGTGAGGGGATTTTGGCATTTGAAGAGGGGGTGATGGGATGAGGTGTTTAGGATTTATGAGGGAGGGAGAGTAGAGGGTGCGTAGGGGAGTGGTGGGGTGTCGAGACTGAGGAAGGGGTAGTTTTTGTTCCTGACACTTCTTTCTTTTTTTTGAAATTGGGTGTGCATTGGTTGGACCAGCAGGTTTGGTTCATCAGGTCACACTGGTTGAATCGAGTTCCTACGAATTCCAATTGGTTTGCAGCTCTTATATAAAAACCGAATGGTTTAATCAGTTGGCCACCGATTTCCAATTCAACCGGTTGGTCCAGTTGATTTGGTTTGATTTTTAAAACATTGGTTTCTTGACAAAGGTAGTGTTCAAATCCATTAACCAAAAAAAGAAGGAAAAACAAATCCCCATGCTTCCCTCCATGTGATCCTTTATGCAAGTGTTGGGAAATTATTAATTTCATAAAGGATGCAAGTTTTCTCCATAGGGGTCCATCTGTGAATTCACATGCACATGTTAACAAGAATTGAAAAAGAAGGGCATGAGAATCTAGGGAAAATTCTATTTCATGGATAAGCATGGGGCACACATATTACCCTCGTGAACAAAAGAATAGGTTGGTAAGCTTGAAAATGTATACTTGTGGGAATTCATATAATTTGAAAGAAAAGTAGTTATGTGGCTTTGAGAGATTACATTCTATGAGAAGATGGTTATGTATAAATATAGTGGATTTTTATATTATGCCTCTGTAAGGATGCAATGCTACAAAATTGTCTTTTCATATCTTTCAAAAAACAAGTCTCCTTATATTCAATATTTACATGAATAACCTTACAATATTGCTCCTTTTAGAGGAATGCCTTGTCATTTATCTCTGTTAGCCAATGGTGTTAGTGACATTATGATGTTCTAAAATAGATCGAAATTTCTAATTGTACCTTATATTTGATTTCCTCTACTCTTTTCCCCCCACTTTCCCCACTTTTCTCCTCACACTTCCTCCACCCACTTCCTCTATGCACTATCCTATTCCATCATCCTTTCTCCTCCGCTCTCCTCCCTTGTCTTCACCACCATCGCCACCACAACACTTTACCCTTCCCCTATCTCCCTTAACAACTCGCCATGTCCACCTTGACTCCCTCAATGCTTTTGAAGCCCATATGTTTATATTGTGTTTGTGATGATAGCATGCCTCTCTTCATGTCATTTCGGCAGGATTAATTTCATCAGTGCACTTGACTGTATGTTTTTGATGGTGCTAGTGTTGGTATGCTAGCATAATTTCTCTAAAATAGGGTGAAATGGTGTAACATTGGTCACCATGAAATTTCTTTGAAATGGGGTGAGGTAGGGTGGCCTCAATAGGATCATGTACTTTTCTAGACTTATGTGAATTTTATGAGTCATTTTAAGCTTCTTTTTAAGTGAACCTTCTCTTTTCCTCTTTCCTTGCTTGGAGTTTGATTTAGGTAGGTCTCCTCTAAATGCTCTCTCCAAGCTTTCTAGCTAGTAGACTCAGACAACTCCATCTTCTCCATCTCTCATCCATTTTTAGATGCTTTACTGTTATTACTTCACGATGGCCTTGAACTTACTTCCAAGCTTGTGTCTGAAACATCCAATTAGTTTAGGTAGACATAATAGCTCTACATGACTAGTTTAAGCTTCTATAGGTTTAAGTAGATCTAAGCTGCATTAAGTTTGTATCAGAGTATTAAATTAGACTTACCTTAGTTACATCGTAATCACGAATAATATATTTATCACTTTATTTTTTATGGCATTAAAGTGCTAATTATTGTTAAAGTGGTAACTTTCAATTGTTATGCATGCTTATATGTCTTAGCATTTTATATGATGACTTATTAGATGTTTACTGTTTTGTATATTTAAATGTATCTCTTCACAACAATAGTCTCTTTTCATATGCAAACACGCGAAGTATCATGAAACACCTTTCTATTTGTGAATGTATTGTAAGTCAGTAATATATATTTTTTAATGGTTTTAGTAGTCTTGTGAAAGCTGTTTAAAATTATTTTCTCCTTTGCCAGGATTTCCCTAACATGCTGTCAACAGGCCATTGACATCACCCCTTTTTGACATGGAAAAATGATGTTACAACCAACACTAAAAACCTTGCTAGCACCTTCCCCAGGTGATGAACCCAAGGACCAGTCGTGCATGGTCTCCCTTTGTATCTTTCCCTCCTTGAAGGCTTGAATGCCCTCATTAGGGCAACCATCCCCTGTTCCTGCCCCTTCTCCACAAGTTTGACTCTGGTCTTATTGTATCCCCAATGCTATATCCTACATGGTCAATCTTGCCAACAACAACAAGTTTTTGAAGTACGTTGCTTAAGCTACCTCAACATGTACATCCTTTCCACCACCCATATTAATCTTGTGTCTCACCTAGTTGGATACATACCATACACCAACCAGCAGATCAAAATTGTGCATTTCTCAACTTTGCATGTTGGTCACCAACCCAAGTGCCCTCCTCATGTCGAACACCTCCCTTTGAGGGTATTGCTTCAGCTAAGGCCATGGCCATGTGTAACAATATCTAGAAGATTTGCCACAAGACCATGGGCATGTTCAAGAAGAGACTTGACAATCATCATGAAGTATCTTAAGGACTTAGACTACTTGTCCAATTATGTGTATGATGTGCTTGCTTAGCATTTGCGAAGGGAGGAGTACGAAATGGATTATGGGAAGCTCATAAGGATGTGCATGACCATTGGGTGAAGGTGATTTGTTGGTGTTGATGGTGTTGTGGCCATTCAAATCCATCAAAGGAGATTGGGCTAGATATCATGGTAGGGTTGACATAGATGTTCAAGGTCATGATGTGATGGGGGGTGGCTGACATAACATATGGCATTCCTTTATATGTCACAAGATTACAATTGATTGTGTTAAGGAAGATCATCTAGATCATGTGTTAACTCGATTGGGAAGACTGGAAAGAGAAGGGCTAAGGCTGTAGGAGGTGGGGTGATGAGGAGAAGCTGGACAAGGATGGGGGAAATGGGAGGTGGATGGGGTATGTGGAGGAGGGGATGGAGAATGAAGAAGAAAATATGATGGTGACTTTTTGCTACCTTGGTTGAGGCGCGGGGGGGGGGGGGGGGGGGGGGGGGGGGGGGGGGGTGTTTGAAGACAAGAAGAAGAGATGCATAGAGGTTCAAATAGAAAATTTCATTTATTTTAGGTTCTAGGGATGGAGAAGAATGGAAGAGCTGCTGCCACTTGTGTCGATTGGAGATAGAGAATGGTGGTGGACATGCTAAAAAAACCACTCCCTATCATCGCATGAAGCTTTCATGGTCACCTTGAAATTCTCCCTGAATTGCCTACTAATTTTGCAACTAAATCATTCTTTGATAACTTTTAGGGGTATCATCATCGATCAAGCATTTGACTTCTCCAAGTGAGAGTGTGATCGGTGATCTCTTCCTTCTCCATTTGGCATGACATGTTAATGGTGCAAAGAACTTAGCTCATATTCCGTACTATGAACTACCAGCACTGTGCGGTAAGGGAAATGGACTCATGGGCATTCTTATATATGGAGTAAATTTCCAGGGCCATTATTTATGTTTATAGGGTCATCTTTGTAAAAGTCTCCAAAGTTTATTTATAAAAATACTTCCAATGATAGAACACCAATATTGTTTGACTCCAACCCATATACCCTTTCCAGATACTAATTCACCTGCCATTACTCCTACAAAACCATGAATACAAGCAAAGCCATCACCCACTTGAAGTACAATACTAGAATTCGTGACGTTTACTTCTATAACTCAGGTTATATTAATAAAATTGTAATTCCATGTACTTTAGGAACTGCACCAAGTACGTTTAGGATCAATTTTATTTTGGAACATGATAAGTTCTCTAAATATATTTGACATGACAAGTATTTAGTTTATGCAACAAATTCAACTCTGTTAATTTGCATCACCACCTCTATGTTCAGGGCTTGTGGAACAAGGTTATCAGTGCTTTCAATTAATGATTGACTATGGTGTACAACTGGGTCTTGACCACTACTCATGTATTGTTGACCTCCTCGGTCGTGCTGGATTGCTTGAAGAGGCATTGAACTTCATAATGACCATGCCAATTCGTCCCAATGGCGTAATATGGGGATCATTGCTCTCAGCATGCAAAGTGCATGGGGATGTTAGGATGGGTATATTGGCAGCACAAAACCGGCTTTTGCTGGAACCAGGGTGTGCTGCCACCCACGTGCAGCTTGCAAACATGTACGCTGCAGTAGGATGGTGGAGTGGTGTGGCTGATGTAAGGAAGCTCATGAAAGAAACGGGGATGAATACAAACCCAGGGTTCAGTTGGTTCGAGCTGGGAAGTGAAATTTACAGGTTTAAAGCTGAAGGGAGAACGGAAAGCCACGTCAATGAGGGAGTATATCTGTTGGAAATCTTGGATGAGCATATGAAAGACCTTGGTCTTGCCCCTGAGACAGTATTGGAGCTAGAGATTGATGCAATATATTGATGTCTGGTCATCTCTGGTAACGGTTCTTGCATAAGTTTGCCTAGTTAGAATGAGTCTGTTGAATCTCTGTGCTGGATGTGACAGAAGTTTCAGCCTTTCAGGGGGAAGTGCGTCCTGACCAAATGCTTCAGGGTATTCTTTTGCTGATTATTAATGTGCTCCTAAAAATTGCCAGAAGGGATTGGAATAGTGTTCAAAAGAGCAGAGAGCGCACTATCTCCTTGAAAATGCCATCACTGATCACAGAACTACCACGTGCTTTGGGGGGCACCAACATATGAGGCGGAACTTGGGTGGAATGATGGATTATGGTTGGCATATCTGCTTTATTCGTTATACTGATCTGCAGTAAATATGGCACAGAGAAGCTGATCAATGATTATTAGAGAGCATTCTTGTTGAAAGCTGTCCAGCAAGAACTTTTGGTGAGAATGGCTTCAGTTGAAAAGGATGGGCGTTGACCACTGTGATTCCAAATATCAGAGATGTGAAATTTCGCCGTTAACTGCCTTTGGTCGATATAAGAAATCTGAACGCTTTCCATCGGCGTTCAAGCCTTCACCCAGAGCCCTAGTCCATTAGTTAACCACGGCACTAAGACGATGTAAAAGAGCAATTTTCGTGCTGTATATAAGTTCCTGGTTAGAAAATTGTAAATTTTACTGCGGGTAAGCTGGAGCATTACAATCATGCAACGATAGGCGGGCCAAGTAAGGGTGCCGTCCGCCTTCCCATTTTATGTTTTTTTTTCCTTTTTATTAACCGCATATTTGGCTTAGCAATTCAGGTACATGGTGGTGGTTTTGGTTTGATTGTTAAGCACACTCGTCTTTATGGTGATGTCTTCTCTGGTCCCCACACGCTAATTATGAAGATCGGGACCGGTAATAGGACTATCGAGGACAATTACTTGTCAACTTTGATATTTAATGCCCCTTGTCTGGTCAGTCAAGTTGATTTGAACCTCGCCGATGTTGATTCTTGGATCGTACCTCTCGTGATAAGCTTGCGAAAGTGGTCAATTGGGCTCCAAGGTTGCGGAATGCAAAGGCCAGTGGTGACAAAGTCCCACCCCCAATCAATGGGCTAATGAAGACATTCGCGGCACTACTTTGTCTGAGTATACGTGCTGTGTCCGTGGGATGAATGATTAAGTTGCCCGTTTGGAACGTTGCCGAGTTGGGTGGTGGACCCTGGCATTCTTGCAGGGGACCACGTGTGTGTGAGTGTGTGGGTGTGGTGTCCAAAAAAAAAAAAACAAACAAAAGAAAAGAAAAGAAACGAGTAAGTTGGTCGTTGTTTTGTGAATCTTGGTTGAAGGTCTGTTACAAATAACATCAAAATTTCCAGAGATGGTTGCATGGTTTAGGAGCTAAGCAACACGGGTTATTGCCGTAACGGCGTGCGTGTTTTAGGGGCTTTTGTGAGAGCAACTCATCATGGGTAAGGCTGTATGACCATCTCCATTACTTCCGGTGTCATAGTATATGTTGTGGATGCTGTATACGTAGTCTGCAATAAATTGTAATTTGATCATATGGAAAGTCATTCCATGAAATTCAGAAACGTTGGTTAATCGAAATGGGACCTAAACGGAGAGCATGATGGTGGAACTATGTGTAATGTAAAATACATTTGTTGTAGTGTGCAAACATATGAAGACAATAATCGTAATTTGTGTATGCAAATGAAAGCAAATATGAATTAATACTAACTATGATAATAGAGAGAGAAAGAGTAAGGGATAGAGATCATGAAAAATACTTTATTGATACTAGAAAAATGATTACAATTAGAGTTTTGAGAAATAAATTAGATCTATTTTACTAAAACAACTAGAGTAGAGAGAAAATAAGAGGAGATCTGGAGCGTAATTACAGCGGTGGAGAGATCCATCAACAGAGTTGGAGAGAATGCAGAAGGGGACATCCAGAAGAAAGCTTGGTGGAAGAGGGTAGACGACCATGGTGGAATTTTAGGTGTTCTACTTAGGAGGTGGTGGAAGAAGGTGGAGGAATTTAATTAAGGAAGAGATCCATCCAAAGGGGTAGGTTATAGGTATTTTTATAGGAATGTTGGAGCCTTCCTATTGGTTGGTTTAGGTTGCCTAGGATCAAGGATTTGGATGACCTAGATTTAATTAGGTTAGGATTAAAGGCTAGGATAAAGTTTAGGTAGATAGGCTAGGTTGTTTTATTTGGAAATCGATGAAAGTTGTTGCAATAGTCTTATAAGATTGCCCTCACTTGTTTTGAATTTTTTGCCTTGTTATGTTCTGAATTTCAAATTGAATATAAAGGAAAAGTTGTAGCCTTCGAAATAAGCTTTCAAATACAACTTGAATCACGTAATTTGAACTTAAAATGCAAAAGTTATGGTCAAAATACTAGATATGTGTCAAATTGTTACGAATTTCGAGATTAGGAATAAGATTTGGTTTAATTTTTGTTTTTCTAAGGGATATGACCTTTTTTTTTTGCTGGCCATAAAGTTGTCTTCAAATGAGCTCATGGCCGACCAAGTTAGGTTGGGAAATAGGTTAGCTAATTAGGTTTTGGGCTAAGGTTAATTGGGTTCCTAATAGGTTAGCTAATTGGGTTCTAACCTATGATTAAATAGGTTAGGATCCAGATGCAGAAATTGACTCGACCTCTTCATAAATGAGATCAATCTTGAATCTTCCATCTATAGGATTCAAAATTGCTCCAAACTTAATACTTGCACATATTGCACAAGTGACATCAAGGTAATAGATACAAGTCTAGGTAAAATTGCACAAAAAGCTAAACTTTTCCAATATTTACAAAATACACCTATATGACAAAACTAACCTAATTAAATGAATTCTACTGTATTCAATTCTTAAATTAGTATTAGTTAAGCATAATTAATGTAAATATATATAATAATATTAGAGTACAACTCCAATATGATCCCCATCTATGCTAAGGATGTTGGTGGATATCGATTTATGCTTGTCTTCTGAAGTAAAGCTTTGCAAATGACCCTTTGGAAAAACCCTTGGGTCCAATTGTACCAAGAAGTCAAGTAGTACTTCTTGCTAAAAAGAAGAAAAGAAACTAAACAGTACTTCCACATCATTGCACTCCCATTCTCAACCGACTACCAAAATCACAGAAAAGCCCATTTCAAAGTTCAAACCTTTAATGCTGGCATCTTTTCCTGTTCAATAATTGAGCAAATATAAATTTACCAGAGATCGGTGATAAGTGGACATCCTGCTAACGCTCCCATAACCTAGGTATAATTTTTTGACCTCTTGTAAATTTAAACCCTTAAATATTCAATTCTGGATCTCGATTTCAAAGTTCAGAATTATAATCAAACATATGTCTAAATTATTGCATCAATGCTCAATACCAGTTTTTGCTTATTACTTGAAAGTGCTCCTTGCAGCAATAAGGAAGACCTATACCTTTAAGTTTCAGAAAAATGAAAAAGCCTCAATTGGGGGCAGCGGCCTCCACCAAAATTTCGTAAGTCCTGCGCTCATCTCATACAGCTAACTGTCTTGCCCAGCTCACGTTTGCAAGTAAAATTATAGGTAAAAAGTCACAAATATAAACAGTGACACATAACCGTCAAATCCTCAATCACATCTGCCTTCTGTTTGCTGTTCTTTGTATCCGGAAGATTACTTATACGAATATATGGTATCAGTTGAAGGATACTTTAACAATATAGTAAATTTTTACTAGTGTTGTCTCACGTAGGGAAAACGATCCTAAGGTTCCATTTGACGGTATGATAAAATATCGTAGGGATACGGGATGTTTGTTTGGATGGTGAAATAATTATTAGGATAAAAATTGATTGGTTATGTATTGATGTGATGTTAGTGAGTAAGATATAAATGTGTGTGTGTGGATTGGTGTAATATGATAAATATATTTTAATAGATATGTTATGTTAAAGTAGATATATTTTAATATATATATTGATATTGATGTGATATAATGGAATGATTTGATTTAGATATAGATGAAAGTAATGAATATTATCCTAAACCCTCCTAAAAAGAATAACCCTCCACTTATTTTCTTTGCCAAACAGGTGCTAAGATGATATGTTTATTCAACTAACTATATTGATATTACACCTACTTGTACGATTGTTGCCAACATAATTACTTTCTATCAATATACGAGGTGTTGGATAGGATCGTGCTGTGTGAAAAAGGTTTGTGTTTCAATATTGAAGTGCGTTTTTTCCAAGAGAAATGGTTTTTTTCAAATTTGTTCTTTTGTATCATTTTCTCTTGGTTGCCTCCAGGCTTCAACTTCATTATACAGGCAGTTTCTCTCGATCCAGTAGTTGAAAGAAAATAAAATTTCAATATTTGCTTAGTGATATTTGTCGGCCGAATTGGGAGGATATTCTGATGTTGCAGAAGAGCCAATAGGCCCAATACGAATCATATTTATTCGACACGGGAATGGGCAGGCTTCTGGTGAAATTATAATTTCACAGCATCCAAAATCCCTTTGTGGAGGTACATAGAGTCCACATATGCAATTCTTCGAGCCATCATTTATCATATGGCAATTGATGCCTACAACAAGGCATAGAAAGTGAAAAATACATGGGGTTTCGTAATACTTGATACATGTTAATCGAAAGGTTGACCGCTCTAAGAAAAGCGACAAGCTTTAGGACTTGTAGATGCTCTGTTGCTTCAAGCATGCACGAGAATGTCTTAAAACCTAGAAATTTGTTTTATGAACTTAAACTACATTTTTGCTCAATCTTATGATGAGATAAACTATAATACATAAGAGTGCGATCTACACAAGGTTTGCCAATCTCAACATTGATTTAATGGTATCCCTTAATTTAGCTCTACCAATTGACTAAATCCAATTCATCTTAAGTTGTCGATTTTGAATTCTCATTCAAGCCACGAGACTTAGTCATGCAATGCATACCATGAAACTATGATAGTCTAAACAAACAAATTATAAAGAATTAATTAATTCAATAAATAACTAAGCGTTGACCCAAAATAAATACTACAGTTCCACAGATCCATAAGCTAGAGAAAGTACAGTCCCTCTCAAAATCAAAGAAAGCAAACTTTTCTAGTAAATGGAAAATCAGAACTAGGTAACTAGAGTATGAAAAGCAAAACTAATCAAACTATGTGGACGTGTCCAATCCTCAGACTATCTACTAGTGCTAAGCTTATCCTTCTCAGAATTTCTTGTGCCCTTCTAAGTAGATGATTGATTAATAACAATGTTTATAAATATACAGGACAACATATGTTCAGATAACTACCTAATAATGAATAACAAAAATATGAATCTAATAAATAAATTAAATAAGCAGTACTCATCTCTTAGACTCTTTTTTTGCTATTAGTTTTATTATATCCTGCTTAATTAGTTTTTACCGACACACTCTTTAAATTTCGTAAACAGGTATAACTAAGCAATCAAGAGCAACTAGCAACATATGGAGCATTTGGTATGGGGCTGAACTTAGTACCAGTAGATGACCTATGATAATTGAACATCCTCCACATAGTTTGACTAGTTTTGCTTTCCGCACTCCAATTACTTATTTCTTACCTTCCATTTCCTAGATAATTTGCATTCTTCAATTTTGGAAGACACTATACTTTTTCTAGCTTATGACTTTGTAGAATTGAAGTATTTATTTTGGGTCAACATTTGCTTTATTTATTTAATTAATAAATGTTTTATGATTTACTTGTTTGGATATTGTTATTTTGTGATTATATATTGAAGATTATCAATCATGTGGTTTGTATGAGAATGCATACTTGATGAATTGGGATCTATTGGGTTTAGTAGGTTGGTAGAGCCTAGGTCCTTGCAGTAATGTATCAATTACTCTCTCAATTTTTTTTAAGTATCTATCTCTAAATTATTGCATAGGAAGAATTGAATTAAGACTAAGGACAGATGCAAGTGGACTAGAAACATATTTAGGTGTCATGTAAGACTTATCATATGTTGAATGCCTTCTATGGTATGTGATGACATTAGTGCTCTCAAAATGATCATGAACCAAATTGATACTTTCATTATTCTAAGATGACATTAAATTTGTATTGGAAGTTTAAAGAGCTTTCGGAAAGTTACCCAATTGAAAATCTTCTCAATTGTATTTTTACAACCCCTACTAGGGATTTTCCATCTCAAGATTTCTATAGATCATTACAATTTAAAATCATTCAAAAGATTATCACCTTTTAGATAACAATATGGTTAGATTACTTGATTGTTTCAAGTGTGAAGGGGGTCTTTCCTCCTTATAAATAAGAGAAATTGCTATTGAGGTTGTATATTAATCCTAATAAGCCAAGCCCATATAATATTCATAGAAATTAATAAAATATAAAAGCACTGAAAGAAGAACTTTGAATGAAAATGTAGGAAATCTAGAGGATAAAAATAAATTATATAAATAATTTAATCTATGAATTACTTAATGTTATGACCTGGTTCTCGGATTTCTACAGGTTTCGAGACTGACTCGCTTCGACTAATGCTAAGATCTAGTCGTCCAACAAGAAATAATCGAAAGCAGAAAAATAAATCACATTTACACGTGCAATATAACTAAGCAGAAGGAAAGAACGAAGCAGTAAACAAAAGTAGAACAACTGTCTCAAAATAGTACATGCCACCACAACAACAACAAGAAACAGAAAGTAATGAGAACAGTAATTTTAAAGTCTAGTACTCACGATTACAGCAGAAACAAAAGAGCTGGAAAGAAAACTATTACGGCTGGGCTCGATTGGGCCCAACTCCCTCTGCAATCGGAAACTCGGGTTGCTCAACTCCCGGTCCTGAACAGGGTTACGAATAGACGGAGTCAGTGAACACTGAGTAGAGTGATATTTACATTATTTATGTGGAAGTAAAATAAAAACAACAAGCAGGTTTTATTCTCTTTTTGGTTTATCTCATTTATGTGTTTCTGGTTCATCTATTTCTTAAAGTATCCAAGTATTTCTTGATCTTGCTTATTCCTCATGGGAACGATCTTGATTGCAGTCTTTTCCGTGGAGTAGAAGGCACACGTGGTGCTCTCTTGGCTGGGAGAGTCACCTGTGGTAGTCCTACACCCAGTCAACCAACTTGAGGTTACTATCGAGACATAGCGGTGACTATAGCACGCGTGATAAGCGCACGGGTAGCTATCCCGTACTAACACGCGGTCAGTCGTTTCCGCTAGTAGGTACGTCCAAAGTACATCACGAAAAAGTATCTGGCCTTGCCCTCTCAGAACAGGGGTCTCGTCCCTCCACAATCCGCATACCCTCGTCCAACTACCCTTGTTTGCCCAAAGGGCCTAACAAAGTCGGTGTGGGGTGGCTAGCTTAACCTCGAACCTGGTGGGGTGGCTAGCTCCCTCCCAACACTAGTAGCACGCCTCGATACCACGTACGCGAGGGCCAATAGGAGTCAGTGTGGAGTGACCAATCCTAACCCCGGATCTCAACCCAAGGGCTGCTAGCTCCGCTCTACATTAAAAAGGGACAGTTGCTCTCATTGGTACCGCATACACATGGGCCAGTACACTTCCCGTCTACATTCCAGAATCCTTTCATACACAGGAGTTCTACTCCTAATTCCCCATAGGGTTCATGCTCATATTCATCTCATTTATCCATATACAGACCTCATGTTTCCAAAACTCGTTCCTCATTCATATACAGGCAGCTCGTGTTTTCACAATTAAATTCTCAATCATATACATGCAACTTATGGTTTCACAGTTCAATTTCTCATCTACATACAGGCAGCTCGTGTTTTAACATGCATCTCAAGTAAACTAGAGTAGTTCAACATCATGCTCATACATTTTACCTTAGGGTTCATTCTACATCCTAGAGTTTCAATTAATTTAATCTAAGCAAGCATATTCTTTATTCATGTCTTAATAAATGCATTAAACCACTCTACCGGTATCACGGGAGGAATGGGGACCTGTGCCGCAGATCTTGTCGTCTCCGCGGGCCCTGAACACGTACCGGCTGGTAACTTGTACCAGCCACTAATTTACATCAGACGAGCTCAAAACAATAGATACTCAACACGAACATGTAGAGAAACTCGAGTGGAACACAACGATACTTCGTTTGCGGAAATCCGATTCCGTTTGGGCCCTAAACCGGCCAAAAATGTGGTTACTGACCAAAATCAGACGTCTGAGACTAGTCACAGACGTCTTAAAAGATGTCAGAACTCACCTTACACTTCCTGTGGCTGCTTCAGATGTCCAGACTCTCTCTATGACCGTCTGGGGGCAGCTCCAGACGTCAAACAAGGCCTCTGGTCATCTGGAAGTACCTCCGGACATTTGGCGATGTGATCAGACGTCCAAAAGTACTTGGGAAAGCACACCGCACGCCTTCCCAAAGCCTTCACCTGCGTACGAACACTCGCAGACATAACTTTAGGCTGACATTTCCTACGCTACACCCTACATGGCAGAAGGTAGCGTAGGAAGATACGTACCTCGCGAAATCTTATGCTTCCAGACGTTCGACTTCAGTTCCGGACATCCTGATGTCTCTCCAGACGTCTGGTCTATGCTCCATACGTCTGATACTGGAAACTTCCAGTATTAGAACTCCTCCACGCAGCTTGCTCCACTCGCTCTCTGCCCACAGCGGCAGCTCCAGCAGCTGCAGGAGCTTGAGAAGCTCCCCGTCGGCATTCTCCTCTCTCCCATGACTCCTCCTCGAGCTCCACCGAGCTCCCGTAGCCGTTGTCCTCCTCCCCCGCTCTCACTGCCTCGCACTCTCTCGCTCTCGCTCCTTCCCGTTTTCCCCTCGTCGATTCCTCTCCTTCCTTGCTGCGACTGTAGTAGAGACGGGAGGGGGCGTGGCCATCGCAAGAGAAGGTGGAGGTGGCAATGGCTTGAGTGGTGTGAGGGGGTGAGAAGAAGAGAAGGGGGGTTTATATAGAGTGGTTTTAGGGTGCAAGTGAGGGCATGGAGGAGAGAGAGCGAGACTCTGTGCGCCTCCCGCACGTAGAGCGAAAAGAATATACGATATTCTCCCACTTTCGGACGTTCGGACATATGTTCAGACGTTTGACCGACAATTCAGACATCTTATCCGACTAAAAAGGCATCGGGTCATTTCGCTTAATATAATAAAAAACAAGCTCAATTATTCTACTAATCGACTAGATAATGTATTAACTAACGATGCTTGTGTTAGTTAACAAACCAAGGATAAATGACTAGTTGAATGTGCAATAAGCTAGGTATTGTATTAAGCACGTTACAAGTGGTCTTCAATTTTATACTTTCTAAATTTGTGTGCTTAAATCATGAAATTCAAGGCATTCTGATTAAGGAGGGAGAGGGAGAGAGAGAGGTGAAGAAAAATTATAGGCTATAGAGGAGAAGAGACACTACTAGAAAAAGCAGATCTACTGTCAGTTAACCAAGTAATGGTAAAAAGATTTTTGCCATCGCTTATTTATATAAATGATGGTGAATACATCATTAAAATTAACCCCCTCAATCTCTATCAAAAAGAAATATTTAATAAATATTTACCGTCGTTTATTCTAAAAAGGGATGGCAAATTGCAGGATAAAATTTAAATGCTAAAGTCACCAAAATTTGAATGTGAGGATTGAAATTAATTTAGATATTTACCGTCGCTTGCTAATAGAATCGACGGCAAATGTCAGTCCATCTAACCCCACGCAAAGCCCTCTCCTCCCCCACACTTCGCACAAACTCTCCTCCTCGTCCCGTAGAGGCCTTTGATAGCGATTGCCGCCCCTCCTCGATCGGAGGCCATCGTCGATCATCGCTCGTCCTCCTTGTCCTCAGGGAACTCCTCGCCACCCTCCTCCTCCTCCTCGTCGCCCTCGTCCTCCTCCTCCTTGTCTTCCTCCTCCTCATCCACTCCCCCTTCCTTTTCCTCCTTCCTGCCGCCCTCCTCCTCCTCGTCTTCCTCTTTCTTTGCGTCACCCTCCTCCTCCTGCTCCTCCTCGCCCCTCTCCTCTTCCTCCTCCTCGCCGCTCTCCAGCACCACCTCCTCGGTGCTACCCTCCTCCTCCTCGATCCTCTCCCCATCCTCCTCCCACCGCCCTCCAGCACCACCTCCTCTGCGTCGCCCTCCTTTTCCTCCTCCTCCTCCAACCATTCCAAGGTCCTAAGCCCCAATTCTTTCTTTCTGTTTTGTTTTTTTTCCTTGAACACGCCAACAAGATGAATGTTGCTTGTTTGTTGTAACAAATAGAAATTGCATCATTTGTTTTTTTTTTTTTAATTTTCATATTGATACAGAGATCTCACTATGATTACTTTTTGAGTTGCAATTACCTTTTTACTTGATTTCACTAATCTGCACCACAATAGTCATATCAAAGTCAAGTATTCAGATTTATACTTTTGTTGTGTAAAACATGATTCGCACTTGATTTGCTTTGGTGTCTATTGACGCTTCATTTGAAAAATTTGACTAATAAAGGATAAATGGAAATATGAAACTCAAAGACATGATGTTTCTTGTTGGAGAACGCAAAGGGCTGACCTACTCAATGGGTGAAGAGATCTCAAAAGGCTGATGCTCATTCATATTCTTAAGGAGATATAGTGGCACCCAGTTGTGTGGGTGGCCTACACCCTCTAACCAGCTTTTTGCCAAGGGTCTTTAACTTTTCCCGAGTGTCATGACAGTCTTAAGAATATGTGGGATGAAAATGATCTTTATGAACTCAGTATGGATTTGAATGCTACTAGAAAGCAACATGAGAGGCGAACTATTAAGTTTCTAGCATGGGACGTTACTGCCTTCCAGTAGTCATCATTTACCATTTAAAAAAAAAAATCTTGGCAAGGTTGAACGGTAACTACAAAATCTAGTGATAGGATCCTTCTCACATGCCTCATATGGCATGGTTGCTTGTGATGAGATGGGTGATCCTTCTGTTTATTCTTCCATGCATCAAACATGGCTATATCTAAATGTGGAAGAGGAGGTTATGTTGTTTTGATGTGGATGGGGGTAAAAGTCCACATGTGGAGGTCATGAACATTGTGCCCTACAAAATCTTTTAAGGAAGATTGGTGCCCCACGATATTGTGAGCAATGTCATTGGTCCAACGATATTTATGTTTAATCCATATTAAGTTTAGGAAACCAAGTGCCCTAACTAGCACAAACGAAATCATTGTTGTTGAGCGGGCTGAATGAACTCTTGATTGGCAGCATAAATTATATAGATTTGCAGCATAAATTGTTATCACATTCTTACAACAAAGGGGAATTTATCGTATGTACACATGTATGATCAAGGTGATTTGAAGTGATAGTGGTTAAGAGTGTGAATAATGGATTGTTGTAGTTTTGTTTTTCCAATGTCATTTGATGCGTTAAACACCTTGTATTAGAATCTTTTAGTAAAATGTTGTTGTGCAGCAGCTAGGTTGTCAAGATAAGTCCAAGATGAATCATGAAGTTGAGGTGTGGAAATTGAAGAAAGCCCTTGGGTACCTGGTAAGTTCGTAGTTGATGCTTTGTAAATTTTTTCTTACTCACTGTAATAGGATGTCCATGAACAAGAGTAGTAATTTTTGTTTCTAAATCTTATGTACAATTTCTGTTCATGGATATTAATTACCGTAGATGGTTCCATGTTGATTTGTTTTCCTGCCTTGGCTCTGGGTTTTTCTTGCTTGCTCTGGTCTATTTTTCATCAAGCTTGACTTGACTGTAAATGAGAAGAGGATCTTGTAGCCTCTTGAAAGGAAAGGATATGAAACTTGTGAGTAATGTCCCATAGCTTCATCTTAAAATTATTTATTTGACTACCCTTCTTGCATCAACTATAGTGAAGTAATGGAATTCTTTTGGATGCAGAGATATTGATTGTATTATGTGAGCATGTATTTGACATGGACACTTGATTGTGGTGGATTCTTTGGCAAACTTCTTTTCTCTTGAAGCTTCATCAAGGTACATTTTGTATTATAGCACAAAATGATTTCCCCTCTAATGATATTAAGGTCCATTGCCTGGAAACCTTTTTTCCTGAATTGATTCTCCTTTGCACTTTTATGACTGATAAGAGGTTGGTTCTCATTCATATGTTTTTCAATTAGGTTACAAAAGAAAGCTTCTACGTTAAGATTTGTGACCTTATGCAAAGTTTGATCCTTTTCCACAACCTTTTTTGTCAATGGCAAGCAAACATAACATTCTTTTGGCTATTTGGTGCTTGTGTAATGTGCTATGAGTAGCCTACTAGGGCATTTATCTTTCTGTCCTAGTTTGTCCAGGTTAGAGAGGTTTGGTTGCTAGTATTCTCACTTGAGGATGGCCTACACAGGAACAAGATAATCTTTAATGCTTGATACCCAATTTATGTTCCATGTCGTGTTGGGGGATTCTTGTCATATGAGAGGTTTTTCTTTTCCAGTTCAATCCGTACTTGCAACCCAAATTGAAATGGGTTGAGACTACTTTGTAGTAACTGGATTGTTTAATGTGTATTTTTTGCAAGCTCATTGGTCTCTATCATGTGGTTAACTTTGGCCATGGTGGGAAAATTTAGTCAATTGAAACATAACCAAGGTTCAATTTGGATGGTTTGTGCATCTATGGGCTTCTCAAAAGGCTGGCTATATCTTTTAGAAACACCAAATGATATTGTAATGGGGGTCTAAATAGTTCAAACAATCATCAATAAATCCAGTCACAAATTCACAGACAGTTCAAAATGTGTGGCAACATGGCCTTCTGTCCACGAAATTATGCCTAAATTGTAGGTAGTAATATGGCATTACCCAGTCTTTCTAGCAAATTATGCCATCATGTTGATCGACGACTTTTGATCTACAATAAAAATGTTGTTTTATATGTCGTTATTGTAGTATATTTGTCACAAAATACAAATTAATGTCACGTCATTTTTTATTTAATTACAATTTTTACTACTTTATATCCAGGTCGTTCACTGGGAAGCAGTTATTGATATACATCACTCTCTAAGTCCAAAATTATTCTTTTATTTCAAAAATATTACTTTTTATTCACATAGAAATAAATGAGTCAATTAATGAAAGAATTGGTTAATTATTTACAAAAGGATCAATTAATATACATTACAATGCCTTAAACATATGTACAACAAACATGCTACACTATGCTTACTATATACAACTAATATAAGTAATACCTAAGTATAGGTACAAAAATAGCTATTAATATCTACTATACTAAATAATATTAACATACTAATACCTATAATAACATATATTACATATACAGTAACATATATATACGTCAGTGTAGCCTTAGTAAAATATTTACCTACCTTAAGATAAAATAGTTATCTATACTAACACATATGCATATATACAGTGACATATGTATTTGTTGCTAAAGCTTTAAGATTATGTATAAATATATTAAAGCTCAAACATGTACTTACTACTTATATACTATCCTATACACTATTATATACGTATAAATATTTACTTCATATACTTTATAACTATTCTATACGTATTATATATATACATATGTACACACTCTTACACAGGCTGCAACCAACACTTAGTCGTTTACATGGCTCTTCTCTCTTCTTTCTTCTTTTCTTCTTTAGGCACTTAGTCATTTTAGGCATTCGTTCTCTCACAACGCACACAAGCACTGTTACCCAAGATTAAAAAGTTGGTTTAATGGGCAGGTCGGCCCATTTCAAGGGATACACAGCTCCCTTACAGGCGGAACCAAACCTCTACTATGGGCCGCCCCTAGTTTAATTAATGTGTATTCTATCCGATTTTCTGGCCCAATAAGCCCGACTACAGTGCATGGCTACCTGCCCATCACTGTTCACATAAATGCTCAGTATCATGCCATGTTTAGATAAGAGGAGAGGAGAGTATATGGGATATATGTGCGTCGAGCAGTAACGACTAAGTAGCCTCGACGCATTATTCCTTTTATATAGCTTCGCACGTTTGTGTGCTCACAAAGTGGCACTTTCAGCAGCGGGCGAAATTGACGCAATGTAGTGTTGCAATTATACGAAGTTTGAAATTTTGGCCCTCAATTTGAGGGCCATAAACTAATGTAAATTAAAAATAAATTATATAATTACAAAGCCCTTATATAGGGTTATATAATGGTATAATTAATTTATAGAATTAAGTTAATTAAATATATAATAAAATTAGCTAAAGTTTGCTGTTTATACATGTTAAATTAAAGGTTAATTTGTTAATTAAGGTATAAATTGGTTAATTAATTGTTCAATTGATTTAATGCTAAGTTAATTTACATAATAACTTATTTATTACACATTTTTATTGTATTTTAGAAACTTCATTTTAATTTATTTACATTTTAATACTCGTTTAAGTTAGTTTTTCATATAAATAATCTATAAATACTATAATACACTAGAAATACAGTATAAATAGGTTGAAAATATTTAATATAATATTATACAAGTGTATATTATAAATTAATTCATTATTAACTTAAATTACTAATTTATTTTATTTTAAGTTAATAAATTACTTAATTAACTTAATGACTTAATTACCTACTATAAATACACAACTAAATTAAATTATAGGTATTGTACATTTCATAATACTTAGTTAAATATGTACATATAGATAAGTTTATATAATTACTTAAGTTATTATACATTTAGTTTATTTAAATTAACAGATAATTATACAATAAAGCTATCTATACAATAAATCATTGCAAATATTTAATTTAATATATAGAATGTTGGTGCTAGAGCACTATGATCATTTATTTTGATAATAACAAAACATGTGTTATCTAACATTTGCACTTGAAGTTTTAGATTTTAAGTTAATTGCAAATGGAAACATGTTCAGACTAAGTTCAAGCTCACATCCATGGCGGATTGGACTGTTGGTGCTAGAGCACCACGATCGTTTATTTTGATGATAACAAAACACATGTCATTTAACATTTGCACTTGAAGTCTTAGATTTCAGGTTAATTACAAATGGAGACGTGGTTAGACGGAGTTCGAGCTCGCATCTATGGCGGATTGGAAGAGCTTAACGGAGAATAGAGGAGCTTCGCGAGGAGCGATAGCTTGAAGAAGGAAGGAGAAGAAGAATATGATAGAATTCTATTTCTCTCTTTCTATGTACTTTTGTCTTTATTTCCTTACTCTTTTTATTTCTTAGAATATCATATTAAAGAGCCTCAAAGAACCCTAACAGTAGTTCTAGGAACACTTGCACAACACTATGATACATAGGTTTTATGTGAAGAACTTAGAAAATCAAACTAGGGTTCAAACAGCCTTTTCAGACGACTAATCTGCAAATCAGACGTCTGATAAATATTTTTAAGACGTCTAACTGATGACTCAGATGTCCGATTATATTTAGACTGGACTTAGTTGGTTTTATCTGATGAAATCAGATGTCCAGACCTTAGTCTAGATGTCTTAGAAGACGTCTGATGATTTTTCCAGACGTCCAATTAGTGGACCGTTGGCTGCCTTAGTAAACACTGAAGGAAATGACCGTTAGCCTCTTACTAGACGTCCGGTCCGTAGAGGACCCTAGACGTCTGATACATGATCGTTTTGCCTCGACTAACCCAAAATCTCTTCTCAGAGATTTTCTAGCCGTTGCACTCCCTTGGGAATCCATTTCTGTAGAAAAGTAGGTTTCCAGACGTCCTGTATGTCATCTGATGAGAATTCACTAGAACCCTGTTTAGATCTGATTCAAGTTAAGAAGGAGACCCGCCTAAAATCAGACGTCTGACTTTGTTCCCAAACGTCTTAAACTGATTTTCCAGATGTCCGATGCCAGGATCAGACGTCTGATAACCCTGTCAGTGTAATGATTAATCCTGATTTCGACCTGAGTCTCTTGGAGCTTGCACCCAATGGCTATGGAAGCCTTTCAAGGTCTTCCAAAGCCTTCCTAGGGCCTCTATAAATAGAGGAGAACCCTTGCCACTCAAACACACACCAAGACACACCAAGCAACATATTTTCCACTCTTTTGTGTCAAGAAGAAGAAGATCAAATAGAAGAAAAGCTCTTGCTCTCCAAGCCTACTTCTACATCTAGAGAGCATCGATCAATTGCGCACCCGCTCTCCCGCCATAGTTCACGAGAGCACCGTTGCGCCATTGCGTGGCTCACGCACCCGCATCACCGATTCGACGCACTTCCACCAAAGGGAAGCATCCTAACTCCTATAGAAGCTTAGTTTAAGAATATCTTTGTTGGCTCCATAGGACTACTTGTATTTTACTTTGTTATTTGGTTATCGAGGGACAAAATCCTTCTCGTGAAGAGAAGGGGTTGAGGAACGCTACCTGGTATAACTCGAATAGGTTGTGTTAATATGGTGAAATTATCGTTGAAGTTATTATAGTGGGTTAACCTAAATCGAGTCTAACCATCTTTCACAAAAAAAATTTTTACCTGTCCTACTTAATTTTATCTTGGTCACTTTTAGGCCTAGGGTCTATCTCCGGGAGGTGTGAATTAAAGGTCAAGGAGTTTCTACACCTTTCCTAAAACGTATCTCTTCCTTGCGTTATTATGTTTTTGGTTTTTCTATTTAAGATTTTCTTTTGTTGATAATATTGTCCTTGAGATACATCCTCAAAATCAAGTTCTTGGCGTTGAGTCAAATGGTTCTTGGCTTTTAGCCAACTTAGGGTTTTCGAAAACTGGTCCTGCTATTCGTGAGACCGAGTACTTGCAAGACAAGAATTATCTTTTCTCTTTTACTCTTTTTTTTAATCTTTTTAATAGCAGGAAACAAAAGAGAAATAAAAACAAGGTAGGTTGCTTGTAGAGAAAGGAATACTTAGCTTAATATAATAAATACAGTCTCTATATATATAGATATGTATATATTATATATAGGGGTGGAGGTGGAAGTGGAAATGGAGTGTAACACAGTGTCAAGTTTGTCCACGTCTAATAAGACGCAACCAACAAGACGGAGTGCCGCGTGGAGTGAGGGGTGGATGTGTGAGAGTGTGTGTGGAGGAGCTTGCTTTGCCCGGATATCGGGGAATATCAGCAACTGGTGTAGATATTCTCGTGGTATGATGCGCGATGAAGTGACTAGTGCACGGCGTATGGATACGGGTAGGTGATGTGCCTGTAATATATATATATATATATATATATATATATATATATATATATATATATATATATATATAGGTGTGAGAGTGTACAAGTGAGTGTGTGTGTGTACGCTAGAGGAGTGTGAGAGAGAGGGCAGTTAAGCCATCAGGCGAGTGCAAGCGTCGTCTGGTGGGCAGGACGTGCGCAGGCGCACAAGGGCTGCGTGCGGGCGCTAGAGGGAGCGCTTACGCTTGTCTTTCGTGCGTGGGCGGGTACGGGAGTGTAGCGCAGCGCACTGCGTTGCGGGCGGGAGCGAGCGCGGGCGACCGGCTGGCGCGGGTAGCGAGCGAGGAGAGAGAGCACGTTGCCACCGGCTAAGTGAGAAGCGAGTCGGTGGCTACAGTGTCGCACAGACCGTGCACTACAGCGCGCTACAGTGCACGCGCGGTCTGCTGATTGGTACCGGTCGGTTTCGCGTGTGCGGGCACGCTGGAAGGCGCCTGCGCGTGCGGGAAGAGCTCACGGGGGTCTGCTGGAGTGCGCGCAGTGGCCGGCACTGCTTCAGGCGAACATTGCTGCTGCTGGAGCTTCTAAACTTGAAGCTCTGGCAATGGCGGTGAGGGCATTCAGCGATGAAATCAAATGGTGAAACCACCACGCCCACCTGCTCATGAAAGAGCTAGGTGGTGGTGGAACTCACAGTGGAGGTCGTGGGACCACTGTGAGTCTTCTCCTGCCTGCAGTGTGTCTCTTCAGTGAGAAGAGATACTGCGTGTGGAGAGGGAGAGGGGAGGAGGTTGGCCTGACGGTGGAGTAGGAAGTGTCTGCAGCTGTGTGTATTCGGCCCCTTGCGCAAGGGAGAGGGCAAGGCCTTTTAAAGAAGAAGAAGCATGCCACAGCCATGCTGCTAGCATCGCATGTCTAGCCATGCTGTTGGCTGAGGAGTGGCGGGAAGAGGTGGATGCCCCATGCCCTGTAGTCGTGTGAGGGAGAAGAATTCAAAGTAAAAATAAAAAATGAAAATGGTGAAATTGCAATGCAGCCCTTGATGAAGATGTTAATTAGATGGCCAATTATTCGCATTCTCCTCCCCTCTCAACAAATGCAAGCATGTGTCTATTTACAAATGCAACTATAGCTACATAAGATGCAATGGCAGTGCTAGGAAATAACACAAGATGTCATAATTACCGGTGTATTTTTGCTGTGCAATCACTACCCTCGCACTTGTAGCGTGGTTACAATTGAGGTTGAATCACCCTCGTTTAAGTGATTCATTTAGTGGATTTGATCAACTTAGTTGATAGAAAAATCCTAACTCGAGAGGGTTAGGTGATGGTTTTTACCCTGGTTGGGTTTCCACCTAAAAATCATTGTGTACATTGTGTGATTGTTATTTTTTGAGATTGTTCTATTTATAATTCCGCATTATTTTTACGTCACGCTAATCTCACTCCCTCCAAGTAGGGAATTACATGGAGGAGCTTGACGGAGAACAGAGGAGCTTCGTGAGAAGTGATAGCCTGAAGAAGCGTGAAGATAAGAATATGATAGATTTCCTTTTATCTTGTTCAATGTAATTTTGTTTCTTTGTTTTGCTCTTTATTTCTTTCTTAGATTTTATGTTAAAGAGCCTTAAAGAACCCTCAAAGTACTCCTAGAAACACCTGCACAACCCTAGGATACTTAAGTTCTCTGTAGAGAACTTAGAAAACCAAAATAGGGTTCTGACAGCTTAATCAGACGACTGATAGTGACTTTTAAGACGTTTGACTGTTAACTCAGATGCCCAATAACTTAGGCTGGACTTTGTAGCTTTTGTCTGATGAAATCTGACGTCCAGATCTTAGTTTAGACGTCTTCGAAGATGTTATGACCCGGTTCCCGAATCCCTACAAGACCCGAGGCTGGTTCGACTCGACTAATCCCAAGACCTAGTCGTCCAACAAGAAATAACCAAAAAAGCAAGAAAGTGAACCACATTTACCATGCAAAGTAACTAACAGTAAAAGAGTATAAGCAGTAAAGGAAGCAAAAGCTACTAACAGTACATATCACCACCACAACAGTAAAATAGAACAAAAGGACAGAACAGGAACAGTAACAACAGTCTAAAACTCACTAGTAGAATAGAGAGTACAACAAAATAGGAAACTACTGCTGGGCTCGACTGGGCCCAGCACCCTCCGTAGCCGGTGTCTCGGGCTGCTCAACTCCTGAACCTGTAAAGGGTTACGAGTAAAACGGAGTCAGCGAACGCTGAGTAGAGTGGTAACCAACTAAAGCAATAAAGGCTAACAAGTAAATTTATCTTTTCCAATTATTTATTTTACAAGCCATTTCTTTTCCCCCCATTGGTTTACTTTCAGATCTCTTTCTTGATCTCGTATGTTCCTCGTGAAAACGATCTTGATTGAAGTCTTTTCCAAGAGTAGAAGGCACACGTGGTGCTCTCCTGGCCGGGAGAGTCCCCCGTGGTGATCCTACACCCAGTCAACCACCCCGAGGTCACGAACAGATGTAGCGATGACTACGGCACGCGCGATAAGCGCACGGGTAGCTACATCGCACTGGCACGCGGTCAGTCGTTTCCACTAGCGAGTACGCCCAAAGTACATCACGGAGCAATATAGGGCCTATCCCTCTCAGTAACAGGGGTCTAGCCCCTCTGAACCAAACAGGGGTCTCACCCTTCCCCAGTTCACGCACCCTCATCTAATTACCCTGATTTGCCCATGGCCTAACAAGTCGGTGTAGAGCGACTAGCTGAACCTCGGGCCCCGTGGGGTGGCTAGCTCTCTCCCTACACTAGTAGCTCTCCCCGATATAGTGTACGCGAAGGCCAACAGAAGTCGGTGTAGAGTGGCCAATCCTAACCCCGGGTCTCAACCCAAGGGCGGCTAGCTCCGCTCTACACTAAACAGGGGATAGTCGCTCTCCTTGGTACCACGTACTCAAGGGCCAGCGCACTTCCCCCTCACATTTCTAGATCCATTCCATTCATCCACAGGAGCTCTACTCCTAATTCCCTATAGGGTTCAAGCTCATTTTCACCATGTTGTTCCATACCAGGTTTCATCATTCACATTTCAATTCTCGTATTATACACATGCAGCTCGTATTTCCACAATTAACATATGCGACAAGTGATATCACAGGTAATTATTTAACTAGCACAGGCATTTCATATTCCAACAGACAGCTCATATTTATTAACAGGTAATTGTTTACAATTCTATTCATTTATTTATGACTGCAATATCAAATAAACATACAAATAGTGTAACTGCTTCTCGTCCTAGGATTCATGCCACATCCTAGGTTTCTAGTTATCTAATTTCACACATGCATTCATGTTTTATAATTAAAACAAGGGGAAACCACTCTAACAGACAATTCGGGAGTAATGGGGGCTCGAACGACAGACTCATGTGCCTCTGCAAGCCCAGAACATGCACCAGATCGAAGTCCTATACCAAGGAACATAACGCAACAGAATGTTCAGAATAGTATATAAGGATTTCTAACATGTAGAGGAACTCAGAAGGAAATCATAAATATCTTGTTTGCGTAAAACGAACCCCAAACGGACCCTAAACGGGTCAAAAACAGAACTGCAGACTCAAATCAGACGTCTAGCACAAGGTCCAGACGTCTTAAAACTCGCCAGGGTCTCACCTCAAGTTATTGCGTCAACCTCAGACGTCCGGGACCATCACTTGACCGTCAGGACTTAGCTCCAGACGTTTGACCTCTCCTCCAGTCGTCTGGGAGTGCTTCCAGTCGTCTGGTAAGCTGTCCAGACATCCAAAACGTGTGGGAGGGCGTGCCTCACGCCTTCCTAAAGCTGTCTCTACGCGCAACAGACCAAATCTCCTACCTTTAGCCACATAGATCGACTTTGCAGTGCAGCCTGCATGGCCGTAACCGCAAGACGAACGTACCTTCGCGAAACCTTGCTTTTAGACATCCGATTTCGTCACCAGACGTCCAACCCGACGTCTAGACGCACTCCAGACATCTGATTCTGGGAAAATCCCAAAACCAGAGCGAGCTCCCGCTCCTCTCGTCGCACACAGTTGCGGCTCCTCCCTCTCGTTGCAACTCCGGTTGTAGCAAGAAGTCGGGGACGACTTCCCCGATGCACTCCTCCCGCACACGTCGCTCCGGTCGTGCGTCCCTCTACGAGCTCCCACGAACTCGCGAGCTCAACCTCTGTAACGAATGTGTGCCCCAGACGTATTTTAAGACGTCTGGGAGGTGGCTCAGACGTCGGACAAGACGTCTGGGATCACAACCAGACGTCTGATAAGACGTCTGGGATAGTTTCAAGACGTCTGGAAATCCGTTATTTTCGACACACGCGAGTCGCCTGCGCGCCTGAGCGCGCAGACCGCATATTCCCTCTTTTCTCTGCGGCTGCAGGCGGCCTGCCGCCTTCTCTCTCTCCTCTCCGCGCGGCGTTAAAAGGGACGCGCCTCCCCTCCCGTCTCCACCGTCTCCTCCTTCTTCTCCTTCCTGTGCGCGAGAGCGAGCGGACGCGAGGGCGGCAGCGGTGGCCGCAGTGAGCTCGGAGGTGCGGCGTGCGAGGGCGGAGCTCTGCCGTGAGGGCGAGCTCGCCGGAGCGGCTTGGCCGGCTGGCGGAGGGCGCAGGGGGCGCGGAGCGACGCGGAGAGGGACCTGCTGCGGGCTGAGTAGCAGACGCGCGAGGTGCGACGCGGGCGGCGTCGTGAGCGGAGGCCGAGCAGGGTTCTGATTCTGGAAAAATTTCCAGAATCAGACGTCTGGGTTGATAGCCAGACGGCAAGGTCGACGTCTGTAAGATCATACAGACGTCTGAAAGGTGAGTTTTCCGCCTTCTTCTTCCTTCTTGTCGATTGACCGTACTGAGGGAGGGGGGTTGGCTGTGCGCAGGTTCGCTGATTCGCCATCCTTTGCGAATCAGACGTCTGGAAGTTGTACCAGACGGCCTGAGTGACCATCGGACGTCTGGGATCTAGGCAGACGTCCCCACAGACTTCTGGACGTCTGGGAAACCACGCTGAACAGGTAATTCTCTGATCCACTCTTTAAGACGTCTGGAAGGAGTTCCAGACGTCTGATTTTGCACAGTATCGTCTTTTTCGACCCGTTTAGGGCCCGTTCGGGCTCCGTTTTCTGCGATTCGAGTTGCGTTCTCTTCAGAATTAATTCCTCTACTCATCTACAGTAGCTATACACTGTTTTGAGACACTCCTTGTGTTTGATCCTTGTGACAGGATCTTGTTCAGTTGCAGTCTTGAGAGTCGCGGAGGCACGCGGGATTCCCGATCACGCCCCCATTACTCCCGTTGTACCTAGTAGAGTGGCTTAAGTTATTTTTAAAACCTGTTAAAGTATGGAACCATAACTAGAATCTAGGACATTGCATGAATCCTAGGAATGAGAAATGTATGGAATGATAGCTCCTAGGTGATGCATGAATCCTAGGGCTGGAAAACTAGTTGTATGCTAGATCCTAGGATGTGGCATGAATCTTAGGATGGAAAAACTAGTGGAATGTATAATACTGCAGTCTTGGAAAAAAATGGAAAGGAATATAAAGCTGCCTGTAATTTGAATTAACAGCTGCCTGTTATGAATAAAGAAACATGTTTGAGATCATGGATTTTGAGAACGTGAATCTGGAAAGTGAAACATATGATGTTTTGAGATAAAGAGCTGGAACCCTACGGGGAATTAGGAGTGGAACTCCTGGGAAGAAAAAGGAATGGAACTGAGATGTAGTTTGTACTGTCTCTTGGGTACGCAGTACCAAGGGAAGTACCTGTACCTGTTTAGTACAGAGTGGGGCCAGCCGCCCCAGGGACCCGGGGTTAGGATTGGCCGCTCTGTACCGACTTGTTGGCCCTCGTGTACGTAGTACCGAGGAGAGCTAGTAGTGTTAGGAGAGTACTAGCTACCCCACGGGCCCCGGGGTTCTGCTAGCCTCCTTCACCGACTTGTTAGGCCCACTAGGGCAAACCAGGGTAGTCAGGCGAGGGTGCGCGGACTGTGGAGGGGCAAGGTCCCGGTTTGGTTACTGTGGAGGGGTTGGACCCCTGTTACTGAGAGGGCTCTGCCCTGGTTCCGTGCTGTGCTTTGGGCGCACCCGTTAACGGAAACGACTGACCGCGTGCCAGTGCGGGCTAGCTACCTGTGCGTTTATCGCGCGTGCCGTAGTCACCGTTACGTCTGTCAGTGACCTTGGGGTGGTTGACTGAGGGTAGGATCACCACGGGGGACTCTCCCGGCCAGGAGAGCACCACGTGCTACTTCTACTTTTGGAAAAGACTGCAATCAAGATCGTTCCCACGAGGACATTCGAGATCAAGTAAAGGATCTGAGAAATAAATGAAATAGTGAGAAAAATTGAAAGATGTGAATAAAGGAAGTAATAGAACATAACAGCTACTGTACACTCTACTGTTGCCTTTAGTTAGTTTGCCACTCTACTCAGCGTTTTGCTGACGTGTTACACTCGTTACCTTTTTCAGGACCAGGTGTTGAGCAGCCAGGGTCGGCGGCTGCAGAGGACGCTGGGCCGAGTAGGGTCCAGTAGAGTTACCACATCCTTTTGTACTCCTTTTGTTTCTGTTCTAGTGAGTAGTTTTTGTTTCCACTGTACCTTCTTTACCTGCAGTTCTTGTTATATGATAAATGCTGTTTTACTGTTGTGGTGGTACCTACTGTAGTAGTTTCTTTCCTTACTGCTGTACTTTCTTACTGTTAGTTATATTCATGCTGAATGTGGTTTATTTTACTGTCTTTTGGTTACTTCCTCGTTGGACGACTAGGTCTTGGGATTAGTCGAGTCGGTCCGGTTCTCGTGTCTCGTAGGGACTCGGGAACCGGGTCGTTACAACCTCTGTTGGTGCTCAAGCACCACGATCATTTGTTTTGATGATAACAAAACACGTGTTATTTAACATTTGCAATTTGAGTCCTAGATTTCAGGTCAATTGCAAATGTGGACGTGTTTAGAACGGAGTTCGAGCTCGCATCCAGGACGGATTAGAGGAGCTTGACGGAAAATAGAAGAGGTTCGCGTGGAGTGAAAGATTGAAGATGGAAGGAAATGAAGAATAGGATAGATTTCCTTCTTCTGTACTTGTTGTATTTTTCGTTTCTTTTGTTGCTCTTTATTTCCTTAGATATTTCATGTTAAAGAGCCTCAAAGAACCCTAACAGTAGTCCTAGGAACACCGGCACAACCCTAGGATACTTAGGTTTTCTGTAGAATACTTAGAAAACCAATATAGGGTTCAAACAGAGTTTCCAGACGTCTAATTCCCAAATCAGACGTCTGATAAAGTATTTTAAGACGTCTGACTGTTGTTTCAGACGTCTGATAACTGTTAGGCTGGACATAGCTAGTTCTGTCTGATGAAATCAGACGTCCAGACCTTAGTCCAGACGTCTTAGAAGACGTCTGATGATTTTGCCCGACGTCCAATTAGTGGACCGTTGGTTGGCTTAGCAAACAGTCAAGAATATGACCGTTAGAGCCTTATCAGACGTCCTTAGGCCTTTCCAGACGTCTGATAAATGACCGTTTTGCCTCGGCTGACCCAAAATCTCTTCTCAGAGATTTTCTAGCCGTTGCAACGTTTGGAAATCAATTCCCACAGTAAAAGTAGGTTTCCAGACGTCCATACATAGTGCCAGACGTCCTGTATGTCGTCTGATGGACTTGCACAAAAACCCTGTTTAGATCTGATTCAAGTTAGGGAGAAACCCGCATAGAATCATACGTCTGACCTTGAAATCAGACGTCTTAAAGTGGCCTTCCAGACGTCTGATGCCAGAGTTAGACGTCTGATAACCCTGTCAAGTGTAATCATTGTCCTGATTTCAGCCTGATTCTCTTGGGCTTTGTTCCCAACGGCTATAGAACCTTTCCTAAGCCTTCCAAAGCCTTCCTAAGGCCTCTATAAATAGAGGGGAACCTTTGCAACACACATGTACACTTAGAAACACAAAATACACACTTAAGCAACATACTTCCACTCTCTTGTGTCCAAGAAACTCTTGCTCTCTAAGCTCAAGCTCCATCATCTTGAGAGCATCATTCCCTTCGCGCACCCGCTCTCCCGCCGTTGTCTACGAGAGCGACATTGCGCCGTTGCGTGGCTCACGCACCCGCGTCATCGTCGACGCACTCCTTGCAAAGGGGAGTTTCCTAAATCCTATAGAAGCTTAGGTTTATTACTTTGTTGGCTCTATAGGTTTGTTGTTTATTTTACCTTTGTCTTTTGGTTGGGTATTCGCTTTGCGAATTCTCGTCTCCTTCGTGGGACAAAATCCTTCTCGTGGAGAGAAGGGGTTGAGGAACGCTACCCTCGTACTTGTAGCGTGGTTGTACTGAGGTTGAATCACCCTCGTTTTAAAGTGATTCGTTTAGTGGATTTGATCAACTAGGTTGATCGGAAAATCCTAACTCGAGAGGGTTAGGTGGTGGTTTTCACCCGGTTTGGGTTTCCACCTAAAAATACCTTGTGTACTTGTGCGATTGTTTTTTTGTAAGATTGCTTTATATATTTATTTCCGCATTTTATTACGTCATCCCCTCCTCGTAGGGAAGAACCTTCAACCTCCTCCTCCTCTCTTCATGCCACTCCTCGCTCCCTCTCTCTCGCTCATTCCTCTCACGGCAGTGGAGAGGAAGAAGGTGGTGGTGAAGTGGAGAAGAGAGGAAGGGGGTGAGGTTTCTTATATAGAGAGCAGCTAAGGTTCGGTGAATGAGAAAAGAAGAGAGAGAGAAGAGAGGAAGGCTGTCTGCGAGCAACTAGCGTGCAGACCCAACCGTGCGTACACAATTTTCAATTTCCAGACGTTTGGGAAGGGGTTCAGACGTCTGACCAGGCGTTTGACAGATAGTCTAGACGTCTTAAAAGGCTCAGAACAGAGCGGGTCTTTACAGAAAACGTCTGATGTTTGTGTTAGACGTCCAATTAGTGGAGCGTTGGCTACCGAGTAAATAATGAGGAATATGACCATTAGGCTTATATCAGACGTCCGTAGAGGACCCTAGACGTCTGTTATGTGGCCGTTTAGCCTCGGCTGACCCAAAATCTCTTTTGTCAGATTTCCTAGACGTTAACCTATCTTGGGAATCCATTTCCACAGCACAGTAGGTTTTCAGACGTCCAGACCTAGGGCCAGACGTCCTGTATGTCATCCAATGCCTATGCACGAAAACCCTGTTTAGGTCTGAACCAAGTCAGGAAAGAAACCCGCCTAGAATTAGACGTCTGACTTAATTCCCAGACATCTTAAACAGGTTTTCCAGACGTCTGATACTCGGACCAGACATCTGATGACCCTGTCAAAATCATAATTGATTCTGATTACGGCCTATTTTCCCTTGGGTTCAACCCTAACGCTATGAAAGCTTTCTAAGGACTTCCAAAGCCTTCTAGGCCCTCTATAAATAGAGGAGGGCCCTTGCCTTGTAGAAATACACCTTGCAAGATTACTTTCCACTCTTATTGTGTCACATTGATACTAAGAAGAAGTTCTAAGCTCTCCAAAGCTTGCGTCAACACCTGAGATCTTCATCTTCGTTTGCGCACCCGCTCTTCCTCTGAGATTACGAGAGCGACCAAGTGCCGCTGCGTGGTTCACACATTCATGTCAAGCCGATGCACTTCCAAGCAAAGGGAAGTATCTTTACCTATAGTAGCTAGGTTAATCTTTGTTGGCTCTATAGGTTGTTTTGCAATCTTTCTTTGTTATTGGTTCGGTATTCGCAGTGCAAATTCCTGTCTCCTTCGTGAGACAAAATCCTCGTTATGAAGAGGTGGGGTTGAGGAATGCTACCTTCATACTCATAGCGTGGTTGTAATTGAGGTTGTACTACCCTCGTTAAAGTAGTACGTTAGTGGATTTGATCGATTTTGTCAATCGGAAAATCCTAACTCGAGAGGGTTAGGTGGTGATTTTCACCCGGTTTGGGTTTCCACCTAAAAATACTTGTGTAATTGTGTGATTGCTTATTTTTGTGAGATTGTCTATTTTAATTCCCAATTTTATCTTACGTCACGCATATCTCACTCCCTCCTGTAGGGAATTACATTTGGTATTAGAGCAGGTTTCTGCTTTCTAGGAGTAATATCCGTGGAAGATCCAATGGAGGGGAGCAGTTCCACGACGAGGATTCTGGGGGGGCAGTCTACCACTAGACCGCCATTCTTTGACGAGAACAACTACCCGTACTGGAAGCTGCGGATGAAGACATGGCTACAAGCCAACGACTTCACCATTTAGGCCAGATGCGAGACGCCATTCGACATCCCAGAGAAACCCACCGCAGGATACTCACAGCAACAGATCCGGGAACTTTCGCTCAACGCAAAAACGATGAATGCGTTGTATTGCGTGCTCAGCCTGGTGGAGTTCAACAGAATCTCGCAGTGCGCCACCGCATACGAGATTTGGCACACACTTAAGGTAACTCACGAGGGTACCTCGAAGGTAAAATCTTCTAAACTCAACTTACTTTCTCAAGAATTCAAATCTTTTTCTATGAAAACTAATGAATCTTTAAGTGAGATGAGCACTAGGTTCACTCTCATAGTGAAAAATCTTAAGGCATTAGGAAAGACCTTCATTAAGGGGGAGCTTCAAGGAAAGCTTCTTCGTTCCTTTGGACCGGAATGGGAGTAGAAGGTTATAACCATCGAGGAGGTGAATGAGGTGGTGGAGCTCAACATGAGGATCTCCTAGGCAATCTGATGGCTTACGAGACAAAGCTGAAGCAGAAAAAGAATGATGCAACAGAGCCAAAACTAAAGAAGACCCTCGCATTTAAAACTGCTCCAGATAGCGAGATGATTTCTGGTGACGAAGATTTTAAATTTTTACTTAGAAAAATTTCCAAGTTTTGTAGGGAATCAAAGAAAGAAAAGAAGGAGAAGAAGGAAAAAGATAGCCCGAGATATTGCTACCACTACAACGAAAAGGGTCATCTACGACCTAAGTGTTCTCTTCTCAAGAAGGAGAAGAAGAAGGAAAAGGAGAAGAAGGTGTTCCAAGCAACTTGGGACGACTTGAGCTCGGAGGAAGAAGAGGAGAATCCTGAGGAAGAAATCGCCTACATGGGTTTCGTGGTGACAGCAGGTGATAGCGAAAGCGACTCTGATAATGAGGTATATTCCGATTTACAAGATGCTTTTAATGAGTTATTTGAACTTAGTAAATCACTTAAGATAGAAAATAAAAACTTTAAAAAGAATCTTAGTTTTCCTAAAAGTGAAATGAAAGATTAGAATTAAAACTTAAGGACCTAAAAAGTAGTTCTAGTTCAAAAATGATTTATCATTAGAAAATCACAATCTAATTATTGAAAATAGCAAATTGATTGAGGAGAATACTAATTTAAAATTAGAAGTTTCTAGTTTAAAAACCAAGATGCATATTATAGAATAAGAAATTACATGTCTTAGGGAAAAATCAGATAATTTGATCAAAAAGGTAGAAACTTTATCTAGCCCTAAGGTTGAGAAAGGATCTCCATCAAGGAGACCTGCTAACAAATCCGAATCCAAATTGATTTGGATACCGAAGAAAGATTTAGAATCCTATTTTGTAGGTCATAAAGATTACAACACAAAGGAGTAGACCTACAAGCTCAAAAACGGTCAACTCGAATTGGGAGGACCAAGGAGTAGACCAAGGAGGAGGACGAGGAGACCAACAAGACGACAAATAACCAACCGACCCATCGCACGTCGACCACCAGGTTGGAGACCGACGCCGATGCTCGGACCGCCAAGCTACGGATGGGAACCCCATTCGATTTAGTATCCACTTTCATTTGGGTCATTCTATTGGCCATGGTAGGTGAGGTAATCTCTAAACTCTATCTTTTTTATCATTAGCATATAGATAGGGGGAGTTAAAATTAAATAGCTACTTGTCAATCTTTTAGGGGGAGTTTCAAAAATAAGTTAGCTATATTTCTTTTAGAAAGGAGGAGTGAAAGATATAGTTATCTTGTTATTATAAAAAGGGGGAGAATATTATTCTTGTTAAAAGAAATTTAACCCAAAAATTAGAAAAGCATGTTTTAAGGGGGAGCTTAGGAAAATTAAAATTTGTAATACATTTTTGATAATGTCAAAAAATGGGAGAATTGTATGAATTATTATTTATGATTTTATCGTCATCAAAAAGGAGAGATTGTTGGTGCTAGAGCACCACGATTATTTATTTTGATGATAACAAAATACATGTTATCTAACATTTGCACTTGAAGTCTTAGATTTCAAGTTAATTGCAATGGAAACGTGTTCAGACGGAGTTCGAGCTCACATCCATGGTGGATTGGAGGAACTTGACGGAGAACAGAGGAGCTTCGCGAGAAGCGACAGCCTGAAGAATCGTGAAGACAAAAATATGATAGATTTCCTTTTATATTGTTCTATGTAATTTTGTTTCTTTGTTTTCCTTTTTATTTCTTTGTTAGATCTTATGTTAAAGAACCTTAAAGAACCCTTAAAGTAGTCTTAGGAACATTTGCACAACCTTAGAATACTTAGGTTTTCTGTAGAGAACTTAGAAAACCAAAATAGAATTTTGACAATCTAATCAGATGTCTAATATGGAAATCAGACGTTTGATAGTAACTTTTAATACGTCTGACTGTTGACTCAGACGTCCAATAACTTAGGCTGGACTTTGTAGCTTCTATCTGATGAAATCAGACGTCTAGACCTTAGTTCAGACGTCTTGGAAGATGTCTGATGTTTGTGTCAGACGTCCAATTAGTGGAACGTTGGCTACCGAGTAAACAATGAGGAATACGACCGTTAGGCTTATTTCAGACGTCTGTTATGTGACCGTTTAGTCTCGGCTAACCCAAAATCTCCTTTGTCAGATTTCCTAGCCGTTATCTTAGGAATCCATTTCCACGGTACAATAGGTTTTCAAACATCCAGACCTAAGGTCAGACGTCCTGTATGTTAGTAACCGGTGGCTTGTTCGTGTTTACGTTTATTATAGTTTAGTTACAGTTGTTATAGTATATAACAAATCAGCTACCAGATTACTACAAATTTTTACTCAGAATACAAAGTTTTCCTGAGGTCGAACTCAGGGAGTAACTAGAACTCTAGAAGTAAAATGTTCTCAATTGGGATACAAAGATGAGAGAGAGAGAGGGAGAGAGAGTTTTGTTGGCTTCTTCTTCTCTCTTCTTTTTCTCTCTTTTCTTCTTCTTTGCTTCTTCTTTTCTTCCTTGGCCGGTTCTCTTCTTCCTCTTCTTCTTCTTTCTTTCTTTCTGGCGGCTGTGTCTTCTTCCTTCTTTTTCTTCTTGCCTTCTTCTTTTCCTTCCTGCCTTCTTCTTCTTCTTGGCGGCTGCAGAGGCTTCTTTCTTCTTCTGCAGCTGTAGGGATTTCGACGTCTGATGCAGTGCTCAGACGACTTATCTGTGGCTTTGCTACAGTGCCTCCCTTCTTTCTTCTTCTGTTTCTCTCCTTCCTTCCCTCTTCAGCTGCTACTGAGCGGCTAAGGCTTCGGCCACTTCTCTTCTTCTTCTTGGCGGCTGCAAAGGCTTCTTTCTTCTTCTGCGGCTGTAGGGATTCCGACGTCTAATGCAGTGCTCAGACGACTTATCTGTGGCTTTGCTACAGTGCCTCCCTTCTTTCTTCTTCTATTTCTCTCCTTCCTTCCTTCTTCAGCTGCTGCTGAGCGGCTAAGGCTTCGGCCGCTTCTCTTCTTCTTTTCCTTCCTGCCTTCTTCTTTTCTTCCTGCATGCTTACACAAATGTCAGAGCAAAACCTACCCCTACTCCTTCCCCGAGTCTCTCTCTTTCTCAGAATTCTCTCTTAGGACTGCTCTCCCAGAGCCGGGTAATCGGGTGCGGGTATCGCGCCCGGGACTAGGCCCACCGACGTGCGGTGGTGGGCGAGGAGTGCACGATTCGGGTAGTCGGATCCGGCCCAGACCCACGGGGCATGAGTGCGGGCGAGGGCGAGCGAGCGCGTGGCGCGCTACGTGCGGGAGAGGGACCTGACCCCTGTGTTCGAAGGCAGTAAGCCCTATGCACTTTTTCAATTTAAGTGCAGGCGCTGAGCCATGCACTTACGAGGTGGGACTAAAGTCCCACCTCCCGATTTTGCGTCCGCAAACGAGCAATCAGCGGCCAATTGAGGCAGCTCGTAAAGCCTGTGACCCAGCTGCAGGCCTGGGTGCCTTCGCGACTCCTGCCCGCACAGCCTGGGACGTGCGCCTGGGCTGGAGGATGCCTGCAACTGCAGGTAAAGCTGCTGCAGCTCGTCGACAATGGTGGCGAGAGGGCGCGAACCTGAAATCACAGTGACGGCCACTCGGCCAAGTCAAAAGACGTGGAAAGCTTCGCCGGAGTGTGGCGAAGCTCGTGCGGTGGTCGGCGAGGTGCGGGAGTGCGTGCAGAGGCTGACATAGGTCAGACTGTGGGCAGAAAGGTGGGTTTGTTCAGGGGGTGGTTGGGTGGCGCTTGGCAGTGAATGGAGAGGGGGAATCGATGGAGTGGAGTGTGAGGGAGCTTCTGGGCTGGTCGACGAGGTGCGAAGGGGTCTGTGGGCGTGGGATGGACTCGCCGGAGAGGGTGATCGGAGGTGGAAATGATGAGTCTGGACAGTGGTTGGCGGGTGGTTGAAAGGGCAAATTGGAAGAGGGAAAATACAAGAGAGAGAGAGAGGAAGCTATCTACCTAATTACTCGACGAAGGGGGAGGGCAGAGCAGCCGGCTCGTATCTACCGGAGCTGGAGACGAAGACGCCCTGGGGGAGGGTTTCGGCGATGAGGAAGCAGGCGGAGGGCGCCAGCAGGTACAACCTGGCGCGGACGACAGAGCAGGGGAAACCCTGCTGCAGGTAGGGCAGCAGAGCGACGAGGAGGAAGAGGAGGAGTTCGCCGGAAGCTTCGGGCTCTCTGACCGGAGGAGAAAGGGATGAAGAGGGGGGTAGTTCTCCGTCAAAGGAAGCTTGAAGGAGCCGGCAAGGTCTGCCGGTCCTTATAAAGGGCTTGGCGCGCAGAGAGGGGCGGGTGGCGTCGTGCCAGCCTCGCCGGAGTATGGCCGGAAGGGACACCCATACCTTCCGCGCGTTCTCACGGAAGGTATGGTGGTCGGCAGAGGGCATGGGTGGGTCCCTGCGACGGAGGACTTCGCAGGGAACTCCCCTTCTGTTCTAAAGGACGGCAGTCCTACCCTGCGCGGCGCCATGCTCCGTGCAAGGTCGCCGGAGTATGGCGCTGCGTAGAAGCTGTAGGGAGGACCATTCTGCAAAGAATGATGAAAAGTTGGGGGCCTAAATGTAAGGGTTTCAAAAGATAAGGGTCAAAAAGTAAATAAAGAGGACCAAATTGTAAAGTCGGTCAAGGAGGTCTTTTCTTAGGCTCAAGTTTTTATAGCATGCTAATCTGAACCTAAGGATTTTAATGGTGAATTTTGATTTCAGGTTGGACCATGTTTGACTGATCAATTTGCGTAAAAACCCAAATTAAGTTATTAATTGGGTATGGTTCTCTTTTTAGGTCAAAATAGGTTTCTAGGGCCAAATTGAAGGTTCTAAACCCTAGATAATATTTTTCTATGAATTTTAGAGGGTTTAGTTGATTTTTATCTTGCCTCGAATCTCGTGAATTGAAGTGGATTTATTTTAGGGTTACAGAATGTCATTTAATTCCTAGAAGTTGTTATAACCCTTTTCAGATCAGATCAACCCACTTCCCTCATTGTTAGGCTTGTTTGACCAATGTTTAGACCCTTAGTTACCCTATTTGCAAACTGCATTGGTGAAATTACAGTTTTACCCCTTATGATTTATTTTATTCTTAAACTCAGAATTTCTAAGTTAAGCTTCTCTTTGGGTTTTGTAGGAGCTTTTCTCTCACATATTTGGATTAGATTGTGCTAGTTAGGGTTTATGATGAGGTTATCATCATATGTCATCCGATGGCCATGCACTAAAACCCTGTTTAGGTCTGAACCAAGCCAGGAAAGAAACCCGCCTAAAATCAGACGTCTGACTTAGTTTCCAGATGTCTTAAACAGGTTTTCCAGACATCTGATACCCGGACCAGACGTTTGATGACCCTGTCAAAATCATGATTGATTATGATTACGGCCTGTTTTACCTTGGGTTTAACCCCAATGTCTATGGAAGCTTTCTAAGGGCTTCCAAAGCCTTCCTAGGCCCTCTATAAATAGTGGAGGACCCTTGCCTTGTAGAAATACACCTTGCAAGACTACTTTCGACTCTTATTGTATTACATTGATACTAAGAAGTTCTAAGCTCTCCTAAGCCAGTCTCCACACCTAAGAGCTTCATCTTCGTTTGCGCACCTGTTCTCCCTCCGAGATTACGAGAGCGACTAAGAGCTGCCGCGTGGTTCATGCACCCGCGTCAAGTCGACGCACTTCTAAGCAAAGGAAAGTATCTTTACCTATAGTAGCTAGGTTAATCTTTGTTGGCTCTATAGGTTGTTTTGTAATCTTTCTTTGTTATTGATTGGGTATTCGTGGTGCGAATTCCCGTCTCCTTCGTAAGACAAAATTCTCCCTTTGAAGATGAGGGGTTGAGGAACATTACCCTTGTACTCGTAGCTTGGTTGTAATAGAGGTTGTACTACCCTCGTTAAAGTAGTACGTTAGTGGATTTGACCGATTTTGTCTATCGGAAAATCCTAACTCGAGAGGGTTAGGTGGTGGTTTTCACCCGGTTTGGATTTTGATGCGTCACTTTACTTAATTCAGTAATTAAGTTAATTTCACTTAAGTAAGAGTAGAAAAAGTCACTTAGGTTAACTCGAAATTGTGTCGGTTGTGTAATATAGGGTCAAATTAACCTAACATTTTAGAAATTTTTACTGGTTGAGTCTAAGTCGTTCGCTGTGAGGTATAATTCATTCTAAATTCACCAATTATCTTTTATTTTCTTTATAAGTTTAGGAGGTATATTCAAGTAATTATAAAGTATGAATTTTGCCAAAATATGTAAGCTATAAAGAATATACAAAATTCCATATGAAAACACATTTACTCAAATGATGTACTTTATTAACAAGTAAACTTGTTAATTTTCCAATTTTATTTCAAAGAAATTAAGGCAATAAGAGTTCTTTTATTAAAACATGCCTTATTACAACATTTAAGAACAAAAAGGAATTTAAAGTGATACAAGAAAAACAACTTCATTTCTTTATTTCTTTAGCCTCTTTTCTTCTTCTTTTGTTCCTTTTATTAAGCCTTTATCCTTTCCTGTCTTTCGAGCTCTCTTTCTTTCCTCTCTTATTCTGCATTTGCCTTCTTCCTTTATCTTCCCTTAGCTTTCTTCTTCTATTCCTTAGTACATGTTCTCCTTTCTTTCCTTAGCCTTTAGCTCTTAGCCATCGGCTCCTCTTTCCTTTGGACCATTAGTTGAACCAGGTTTTTTTTTACTTTTTAACAAAAAATTATTTTATTTGCGGCGATGTTTTTTCGAGGATACACAGCACCCTGAGACCAGGGTGGGACCAGACCCTACTCGGTCCTTGCCTGATTTCGTTAGGTTGGATTTCGGTTTATTTTTCGGTTCATACTTTTGAGCCAATCCGACTCAACCAGCCTCCCAGGCCTCGCCCTCCCAGGGCCACACTCGCTCACGCCCACTCCGGCGCACACCTGCAGGCACACATGCCCGCACACACACACACATGCTCAATAGGTTCAAATGTTCAGATGCTCAATTTGCACCCAGCACTTGATGACTAGGGAGCCTACATCACAAATTAGTTTTATTCCAAAGCATGTGCTCAGAGCTAACCGATGTGGGACTATGTTCCCCCCTTCCAGACCCAACTTCAATCGACGATATCTTCCTGCTCAGAGCTCCAAATCAAATGATTCAAGGCTTGTTGGAAAGTTCTAAGGTAGATCTACACAGTTGCAGGGTCAATTTCAAGTTTAGAGGATGTTTTCCTCTTCGATTTGAAGAGTGAAATCAAGGGGTTCCTACGGGTTTTTATTACCTGGAAAGTGGTAATTATGTTCACAGAGTCCTCAAATGGACTTATCTCTCTTAACTAAAGGTCTAAACAGCTTATACAAATTATGCTGCAATTGCTGGAGTGAGTCTTGAAGCTCTTAAAGCTTCAGGCACAGCAGAGAAGCTTGAAGCTTCTCTGAAAGCTTCAGAGATCGGATTTACAACCTAAAATAGATAGACAGACATAGAAGAACATTTCTGATTGATTTAAACAAGTTCTAAGGGTTGTAATAGATTGGTCTGGGTCGGATTCATGTTCAAATTTCATCAAAATGCCACTGTTGTTAGTTTGGGTTCTAAAACAACCCAAACTAGTAGGGTTTGAATTCCAACCAAAATACAGGTCTGAGCTCATTTTGATTGTTCTAAAATTTTCCAATAGAATCTCAGAATCAACTTAAACTCCTCTGTTACGAAAGCAGCTTCAAAACGTCTTTTAAGACGTCTGGGAGGTGGCCCAGACGTCTGGAACCCCTTCCAGACGTCTGGGATTTAATTTCTGCGACACGGTGGATTTCGTCTGCACGCCTGCACGCGTAGACCTGCAGATGCCCCTCTTTTTCCCTCTCCTCCTGCGGGCGCAGGTTGCGCCCCTTTCTCTCGCTCTCTCTCCCCGCGCGGCTTTAAAAGGGCCCTCTCCCTCACTCTCATCTCCTCCGCTCCCTCCTTCTTCTTCTTCCAGCCAGTGCGAGAGTGAGCGAGCGGCGACAGCGGCAGCCGCGGTGGGTGTGCGGGAGGAGGCGTTGCGCGAGGGAGGAGACGCTCGGCCGTGAGGGCTCGAGCTTGCTGGGGCAGCTGGAGCCGGCCAGCGGGGGAGCAGCGGGCGCGGAGTGACGCGGGAGGGCTACTGCAGCTCGAGCAGCAGGTGGACGAGGCGCGACGCGGCCGTGCGTCGCGGGCGGAGAGCGCGTCGAGCTCTGATTCTGGAAGTTTTTGCAGAATCAGACGTATGGGCTTCCAACCAGACGACGGTGAAGACGTCTGGAGGACCGTCCAGACGTCTGGCAAGTAAGTTATTTTCGTCCTTCGTCCTTTTTTGCGACCGTTGTACTGAGAACGATGAGTGGGTATGTGCAGGTTTTGAGATTCGCATCCAACGCGAATCAGACGTCTGGCCGCAGTGCCAGACGACGGGAACGACTTCCAGACGTCCGGGGTGACCATCGGACGTCTGGGAATTAGGCCAGACGCCCCCGAAGGCTTCTGGACGTCTGAGAGACTACGCAGAACAAAGGTACCATCTGACCCACATTTTAAGATGTCTGGAAGAGGTTCCAGATGTCTGATTTTGGACTATTTCGTCGTTTTCAACTCGTTTAGGGCCCGTTCGAAGTCTGTTTTCCGCATTTCGAGTTGCGTTCTTTTCGGAATAAGATCCTCTACCCGTCTACAGTAATTATATACTGTTATGAGAAACTCCTTGTGTTTGATCCTTGTGTTAGGACCCCGTTCCATTGCAGTCTCGGGGGTTGCGGAGGCACGCGGGATTTCCGACCACGCCCCCAGTACTTCCGTTGTAGCTGGTAGAGTGGCTTTAGAAATTATTAACATAATTTGTTACAATTATGGAACAATTAATAGAACCTAGGGCATTACATGAATCCTAGGAATGAGAAACCAGATTGAATGATAGATCCTAGGGTATTGTATGAATCCTAGGGCTAGAAAACTAGATTGAATAATAGATCCTAGGGTACGGCATGAATCCTAGGACTGAAAAACTAGAGAAAATGAAAGTTCCCTACTTGGAGGGGTGAGATCAGCGTGACAAAAAAAATGCGGAATTGAACTATATAAAGCAATATCACAAAAAATAAGCAATCACAAAATGTACACAGGTATTTTTAGGTGGAAACCCAAACCGGGAAAAAACCACCACCTAACCCTCTCGAGTTAGGATTTTCCGATCAACCAAGTTGATCAAATCCACTAAACCGAATCACTTAAAACGAGGGTGATTCAACCTCAATACAACCACGCTACAAGTACGATGGTAGCGTTCCTCAACCCCTTCTCTCCACGAGAAGGATTTTGTCCCACGAAGGAGACGGGAATTCGCAAAGCGAATACCCAAACAAATTACAAAGATAAAATAAAACAACAAACCTATAGAGCCAACAAAGTAATTTAAACCTAAGCTTCTATAGGATTTAGGAAACTCCCCTTTGCAAGGAGTGCGTCGACGATGACGCGGTGCGTGTGCCACGCGATGGCGCTATGTCGCTCTCGTGAACAACAGCGGGAGAGCGGGTGCGCGAAGGGAATGATGCTCTCAAGATGTAGAACTTGAGCTTAGAGAGCAAGAGCTTCTTGGACACAAGAGAGTGGAAGTATGTTGCTTAAGTGTGTCTTTTGTATTTCTAAGTGTATATCTTGTGTTGCAAAGGTTCCCCTCTATTTATAGAGGCCTTAGGAAGGCTTTGGAAGGCTTAGAAAGGGTTCTATAGCCGTTGGGAACAAAGTCCAAGAGAATCAGGCCGAAATCAGGACAATGATTACATTTGACAGGGTTATCAGACGTATAACTCTGGCATCAGACGTCTGGAAGGCCACTTTAAGACGTCTGATTAAAAGGTTAGACGTCTGATTCTATGCGGGTTTCTCCCTGACTTGAATCAGATCTAAACAGGGTTTTTGTGCAAGTCCATCAGACGACATACAGGACGTCTGGAACTATGTATGGACGTCTGGAAACCTACTTTTACTGTGGGAATTGATTTCCAAACGTTGCAACGGCTAGAAAATCTCTGAGAAGAGATTTTGGGTCAACCGAGGCAAAACGGTCATTTATCAGACGTCTGTAAAGTCCTATGGACGTCTGATAAGGCTCTAACGGTCATATCTTTGAGTGTCTGATAAGCCAGCCAACGGTCCACTAATTGGACGTCTGGCAAAGTCATCAGACGTCTTCTAAGACGTCTGGTCTAAGGTCTGGACGTCTGATTTCATCAGACAGAACTAAGTACGTCCAGCCTAACAGTTATCAGACGTCTGAAACAACAGTCAGACGTCTTAAAGTGCTTTATCAGACGTCTGATTTGGGAATTAGACGTCTGTAAATTCTGTTTGAACCCTATATTGGTTTTCTAAGTATCCTACAGAAAACCAAAGTATCCTAGGGTTGTGCCGGTGTTCCTAGGACTACTGTTAGGGTTCTTTGAGGCTCTTTAACATAATTTCTAAGGAAAATAAAGAGCAAGAAAAATAAAGATAAAAGTACATGAGAGGATTAAAAAGAATCTATCATATTCTTCTTGTCTTCTATCTTCAATCTGTCGCTCCACACGAACCTCCTCTGTTTTCCGTCAAGCTCCTCCAATCCGTCCTGGATGCGAGCTCGAACTCCGTCTAAACACGTCCACATTTGCAATTGACCTGAAATCTAGGACTCAAATTGCAAATGTTAAATAACACGTGTTTTGTTATCATCAAAACAAATGATCGTGGTGCTCTAGCACCAACAATTATTAACATAATTTGTTACAATTATGGAACAATTAATAGAACCTAGGGCATTACATGAATCCTAGGAATGAGAAACCAGATTGAATGATAGATCCTAGGGTACTGTATGAATCCTAGGGCTAGAAAACTAGATTGAATAATAGATCCTAGGGTACGGCATGAATCCTAGGACTGAAAAACTAGAGAAATGAATATAGATATTGCAGTCTTGGAAACTGTGGAAAGGAAATAATAGCTGCATGTAAATTGATTTTAACAGCTGCCTGTTATGAATAAATGAACATGATTGAGAATATGGGTTGTATGAACGTGACACTGAAAGGGGGAAACCTGAATGTGCTGAGTTAAAAGAGCTGGAACCCTACGGGGAATTAGAAGTAGAACTCCTGGAAAGAGAATGAATTGGAACTGAGAAAGAAAGATGTGGAGGTGCGTTGTCTCTTGGGTACGTAGTGCTAGGGGAAGCACCTGTTACCTGCTTAGTGCAGAGCGGAGCCAGCTGCCCCAGGGACCCGGGGTTAGGTCTGGCCACTTTGTACCGACTTATTGGCCTTCGTGTACACAGTACCGAGGAGAGCTACTAGTGTAGAGCGAGTATCAGCTACCCCACGGGTCCCGGGGTTCTGCTAGCTCACCTACACCGACTTGTTAGGCCCACTGGGTGAACTAGGGTAGTCAGGCGAGGGTGCGCGGACTGTGGAGGGGCAAGACCCCTGTTTGGTTACTGTGGAGGGGTTGGACCCCTGTTACTGAGAGGGCTCTACCCTATACTGGTTCCGTGTTGTGCTTTAGGCGCACCCGTTAACGGAAACGACTGACCGCGTGCCAGTACGGGGTAGCTACCCGTGCGTTTACCGCGCGTGCCGTAGTCACCGTTACGTCTATCAGTGACCTTGGGGTGGTTGACTGAGAGTAGGATCACCACGGGGGACTCTCCCGACCAGGAGAGCACCACGTGTTACTTCTACTCTTCGGAAAAGACTGCAATCAAGATCATTCCCACGAGGAACATTCGAGATCAAGTGAAGGATCTGAGAAATAGATAAATTGTGAAACAATAGAAGGACGTAAATAAAGGAAGAAAGAAAATAAAACAACTACTATACACTTTACTGCTTCTTTAGTTTAGCTGCCACTCTACTCAGCGTTTCGCTGACGTGTTACACTCGTTACTTTTCAGGACCAGGTGTTGAGCAGCCAGGGTCAGCGGCTGCAGAGGACGTTGGGCCGAGTAGGGTCCAGTAGAGTTATCACTGTTCTTTTGTGCCTTTTTTGTTCCACTGTAGTGAGTAGTTCGTGTTACTCTCTGTACTTTTCTTACTTGTAGTTCATGTTATGTTATAAATGTTATTCTACTGTTATGGTGGTACATGCTGTAGTAGTTCTTTTCCTTACTGCTGTTTTTTTGTTACTGCCAGTTATATTTCATGTTGAATGTGGTTTATTTTACTGCTCTTTTGGTTACTTCCTCGTTGGATGACTAGGTCTTGGGATTAGTCGAGTTGGTCCAGTTCTCGTGTCTCGTAGGGACTCGGGAATCGGGTCGTTACATCCTCAATACCTCAATTCATGCTCATAACTCCAGAATCAGACTCAATTTGATTGCAAAGCCTCGAAATTTGACTTTATGATTTAAACCTCTCCACAGGAAATTAATGCCTAAAATAGAATCTCTTCAATCTCAGGAACTCATCCAACCTTTAAAACAGATGGTTAAACCCTAGAAATTAGGGTTTCAGGCTTGCCGCCTAAGCTCCTAATGGTGTTTGTTCGTTAGATCCATTTAGAGGTTGATACACTAGAATGAAGTCATGAACAACTTCAGTGCACTGCACTGAAGCTTCTAGGTTCCTTAAATACTTCTCAGATCTCTCTGTCAGGCTTCTCCAACTCCACCGGAGTTGGAGAAGATGAACCTCAATCTATAGCTCCAGATACTAAATCCTCAAATAAATGACCTCAAATTAATCAGTGATCCATGTTATATCATTCTAGAGCTTCTTGCTAAGTTTCACAGGCTGAAGAACAAAAATGACTTGCCTGAGCTCGCTGGAGCGCCGGTGAGTCCAGAAAATGTATAAATTGTGTATAGATTGTAAAAACGTGCTATTTTTAATCTAAAAAGGTTCCTGAGGTTGCAAGGAACCTTAAGAACTCAATTAATTCTTCATTTGTCCATTAGAATTAAGATTTAATAGTAAAATTCAATTTTCAAAAGATCTATGTGAATTAGGCTCGGGACCCGTTTTACCACTCAATTGAGTGGTTAAAACAAGTCAACAAGTATTTATAATCATAAATATATATATAATTAAGGATTTAAATTGCTCCTGAGCCACCATGGACAGCGAGCTCAGGAGCTTAATTAAAATTGGGCATTTAATTTATATGTGGTAATTATACATATTATAGTGTCGATTAGGGTCCTTAAGTGGTGAATAGATGATGGAAGACCCTATGAAGGTGAATTTAAGCCCATTACTATCGCCATGGACAGTGACAGTAGTCGGTGGAGGTGAAAGGTGAATTAGGCAATTCAGTGGTTAATTAAGCGATTAAGTGTGATAGAAATGATCATGAATGAAAGAAGGTGATTAGCGATTTCAAAAGATGAAATTAAGGCTCTGGCGAGCTCAAGGAGTTCGCCGGAGTTGGAGAAGATAACATCTGAAATTCTAAAATTACAACTAAACTACTTACCTAACTACCTAAACTAAACTACCCTACTCCTACTCCTAATCTACTGTTACCTGGACGAAGGGGTCAATAGGGTTCCGCCGAAGGTTCATAGCAGACGACGAAATCAGAGGGTTTCAGGAAGATCTCCACGCGGGCGGATTTGAGGTGAAGCAGAGGATTCCTTGGTCGTAGCCTTTGTCTAGAGATGCGGCTGACCACAGTGGATCTCCTCAGCTGATCAGAATGGATGAAGGAAGTTGGAAAGTGAGATGGAAAGTCGCCAGAGTTTTGGACGAATATCCTATTGAAGTCGGCTGCAGTGTTAGAAGAGGGAAGGGAGCCAACTTGAGTTAAATCGAAGGGGTGAGGGGGTATTTATAGTGGTTGGCGACGAAGAGAGTGGCGAGGTCTGGCCGAAGAAGGAGCTTGAGGAGCTTAACCTCTAGCGTTGTCTCCGACGACGGTAAAGTTATCTCCCACTGAAAATTAGGATTTCCGATTAATCCAGACCGATGGATGAAAAGGAGGTGGTGAGCACAAGTTGCAAGAGCTTGGACAAAGAAGTGTGATGTCAGCAGGGTGGTGATCGTGCGATGGTGTAACTCTCCGTCGCCAGCCGTTCATTCAGCTGAAGAAGAAGACGAAAAGGGACCTATATGTAATAAAACTTAAGGACCTGTGTGAGAATTAAGGATCCGATTGCAATGAATATTAAGGACCAAAATGTAAACCCAAGTTTTGAAGGTTTATTTTAACTTAGATCTTTTTCAACTTCTTATATATGTTAGTAAATAAGTTAAATATTATGTTTTCACCTTGAATTTACATTTTTTACCTTTTTAGATTAATTTATTAGATTAAGTAAAATTACTTAAGTTATTATATACTTAAGTATACATTATGTTTAAGTTACTTAACTTATTAATTAAGGGAATGATTAATAGGATTTCGAGTCCAATTATTAATTAAATTGTTAATAATATTTATTGAATGATAAAATATCATTTTTAACTTATTTTAGGGTCCTTTACTAAATATCCCTTATTCTATAATTAACCCTTATATATTCATAACCTTAGCTAATTAACTAGGAAGACTAGCTAATTAGGTGTAATTAGAGATCATGATGAGTCTCTCATCAGGTTTTCACCTAAAAATACTTGTATAATTGTGTGATTGCTTATTTTTGTGAGATTGTTTATTTTAATTCTGCATTTTATATTACGTCACGTATATCTCACCCCCTCCCGTAAGAAATTACATTGAATACATATATAAGTTATTTATACACATTATTTACATATTATCCACTATTTACATATAGCTTAGGTTTAATTTATATTTACAAGTATATACATAATATACAAGGTATTTTTGGGATTTTTCTGATTTTTATAGCTTTTATATATTTAAGAGAGATAGGGGATGAGAGAGAGTTAGATGAGAGAGAGAGGTTTCTTTTTGTGATTTTTGAGTTAGGTTCTATTATTAAGTTCCAAGGTATACTAACCGTTGGTTGGTATGTTCTACCAGGTTGGGGGTTCAAATTACTTTGAAACTTAGCACACACCAAAAGAAATATCTGATCTTACTCAAGGCATGTTTATTTTATTTTTTTGTGATTTTTTAAAGCATTTTATTTATTTACAAATCTAACCTAAATGTGTTTTAAAAGGGTTTGGAAATACATAACCTAAGCCATCAAAACCTAATTCAAGTGTTGGAGGTGGACTATATATCAAGCAAAACACCCAACACATCATATGAAACATGAATGATCATTAAACATGATTTCTACTTTCAATTTCATCAAATATCCATATTGGACAGTAGAACACTGAACATGTATCTGACATTGAATTTAAAAACATGGAATCAAGAAATTTTAATCAGATTTTAAGCTAAAAAAGTATATGAATGCTTGATGCATGAAGTTCTACTAGTACAAAAAGTGTCAGAATTCTTAAATCCTAAAATCCCAGCTCAATTCCCTTAGAGATTCTTCCTGATCAAACCTTGCTGCTGTAATGAAAATAATGGCAACTGCTGCACGATTTTAGCAACTGATTCAGCTGCTCTTTCTGCTCTGATTTAGCAGCAATTGCTGCTGCAAGAAGAAACCAGCAATAGATGTTGCTGCAAGGATTGTTGCTATTTAAACCAGTAGCTGCAGTTGCCACTTTGCTCATTGAAATCAGCCTAAATTGGACCTTAGAAGGTTTGATCTAAGGCACATAATGCCCAAAACACATCTCTAACAAATCACATTTGTCCAAACTTCTTTGAAATCAATTTCTGAAAATCTGAAATCCATAGGATCAATTCTCATTCTTTAAAATTCTTAAAAGACCCTAACTTTACATTTTAGACGATGTAGAGAAGATGATCACTTTAGGTGCTGAAATCATCTCAAAACAACTCTAAATCTTCATTAAAACCTTGAAATTAGCTTTTGTTCCTTTAAAACCAGAGTGAATTCAGATTGGTTTAGGAATCCATGTAGCCCTATTTGGGCTTTTAATTTAGGATCCATTCAGATTGTTTGATCACCATGAGCTTCTAAACATTATATAGTAGTGTTAGAACCTCTAATCATCCTATACAAGACATTGGGTCTTGGTTTAAAGCCTCAAATCAGTATTTGATTCTCCTTGGCCTAAACTACGTAAAACAAGGTGTAAATTGGGCATAAGCTCATTTGAGAATAAATCTTTGATCAAAACACATCAAACTCATTGCAATACACCCAATTAAGCAAATCCAAACTCGAATCACTCGATTAAATTCCATTAAAACCAAACTGACACCAAATTATGAGATTGGGTGTGAAAGTCAATTCTGAAAGAATTGAGAGAATCAATTCAATTAAAATAAGATTGGGGGGTCCTTGTGAATTGGAGTGAGTGAGAAGACCCCCATGTGATTGTGAGCGCTTTATAGATCATGAAACTCGAGAATTTCATATCTAGATATGCTCAAATGGATGGGGTGAAATGTGAATCAAATTGCAAGGGAAATTAGTAGAAATATGGATTGTGAGGTGTAGGGAGAGCTATATGAATCAATGCGAAAATGCGTAAAACTCCTCTCTGATCTGAATTGATCAGAGAGGTCAGAGTGGCTCTAAACTAATCTACTCCTAGCTTAACCACAATATCTACGAATTCAACTATCTGATCTACTATTAACTAATCTAAACTACACTAACACTAAAACTAATCTAGAAAGTAGGAAAACTAATCTACAAAAATGGTAAATCTAGCTAACAGATGAAGGTGGTGTCCAAGGTTACCAGCCAGTGGCTGATGATGAAGAACTGACGAGGGAGGTGTCCAAGAGCCAACAGCCGGCGGCTAGAGGTGATCAACAGAGGGAGAAGAACTTGCTCTGTCATCGCAGGTTGAGAATGGGAGTGGAGAGCTGAGGGAATAGAGTGAAATTGAACCACTCAAGGAGGAGGGTGCTGGTTAGGCACGCAAGGAGCTCAGATAGGTGATTAAATAGCTGTGTGAGTGGATCAGGGCACTGTGGAGGTGCGATTAAGCCATTAGGTCACCAACGGTGGCATGAAGAGGAATGATGCGCAGGAAGCTCTATCTCAAAAACCCACCATAGGATGGAGTCTGAGGCGAGGGGTGATCCTACACGTGGGAGTGCGCAAAGATTGAATTGCGATCGACCATTGGATGATGGATGTAGAAGAGCGACAGCCTTGATTACTCGAGTTCTTGCGGTATGAATAGTGCGCCACCCTCCACAGGTCTAATGGTGAATTTGCAGACAAGCCCTAAGATGTGAAGGTGTAGAAGAATTGTACCGAAGCCCATTAGTGGTAAGAAGGTTGGCTACACGGTCCCTGGAATTCACAAAGAGGCCCCCGACGATTATCAAATGGGTCCCGACTTTCAGAAAGGTCCTTGGATGGTTTTATGTGAAGAAATGAGGATGTCTTAAGAACCTAAATGTAATATGATGAATGCGAGGTCCTATTGATGTCCCAATGCAACCAAGCTTTTATTGAAGCATAATTGAATATTTAGGAAGTTGATTTCACTTTTAATTTGAACTTTTGAACCTGAATAAGTATTCAATTTGCAATTAGATCATCAAATTACATTTTTAAATAGAATATCTCAATTTGTGACCTAATTTTACATTTTTAATACAAATTTATTATTTTAGGTCATTTCTGTTAATTCCCATACTTAACCCTTTTCTTATGTTAATTATGTAGTGTTTAGCCTAGTTTCTATCTTAACTTGAGCATTTTAACTACGATGATTCACACCATTTTCAAGCAACCACCATTACCTAGTCTTTCTCATCCTTGTGTCTCTTCTATTTGCCATTCAATGGATATATAGTGAAAAGGATGTCTTAAGGATCAAAAAAAGAGAAGGAAGAGTCTCCCCCAATAATTGTAAGGTTGCAGTGAATTCATTAGTTAATGATGGTCAAGCTAGGTGAGAGCAATAGGAGAAGAAAAGGGGGTACTTTGTTAAAAACCCAAAAGCCTTTATGAGTAAGTGTTGAGCTTGCATTATTGCTTCCTGGTCTTTAACAATCATAACACTTAAAGCTTAAGAGCTCTGTTAGATGCTTTTTGTCTTAAAAATTATAACCTGATATATAGAGGTGAAACAAGGGAAGAAAAGTTGGAGTTGAATGCTTTTTTCTTTTCCTGTAGAAGCTGCATTCACGTGGACAAGGGATTCTGAGGGACTCCAACCTTCTTTGATTTGTCAAAATTCAAAATAAGTTCCTATACCATATTGTATTATACATACAGTATGAAATGTCCTATAATACTCTGAAATGCCTTATCATCTGATGCCGAAACTTGCATAATGATGCCAATTTTCCTTCTTGCATTCACTATTTCTACATGTTCTTCCAATTAAGATGGTGAAATCTGGACCTACTCTTCATTTTGACAGCATACCAAAATAGATGTGGTGTCGTTGGGAATACTTTATTTGGTTAGTTTCTAGTTTCACTTGAATTTTTCGTTGGGAATGCTTTCTTTGTAGCTAGACTATTTTATTATTTCTATTATGAAGTGAATCAATAAATGGATTAGATGAAATGAGTAGACCATTCATCCCTTCCAATAGAATTTATTATATTCTAAATTTTAGTTAATTTGGCTCCATCGACAATCTTATGGGTAAGACAAAGGATTTCTTAGCATGAGATATATTTTTCTAGTAAGCATTTCATTTGATGGTTCTTTTTTTTGGGTTACTCCTCTTTTTGTGGAAGTTATCGGGTGAAATGATGTAATATAGCCAGAATATGAGTTTAATGTGAACTTGTGATTTATATTTTGTGAATCTTAACTTTTGGTTCTCAATTTTGTATGAACTTATAAATAGTTGATGTAAACCTTTTGGAAGGATTTTTTTATATATAAAGTAGTTGGCGAGGTGTACCTGCAATAGTTGTATATTTTTATATTTTTTGTACTGTGATTGTGGATGACGAGATGTACCAACCTTATTTTTTTTAAAAAAATTATATTCTTGCATAGGTCTCCTTTTACAAGAATTAGGGAAAATACAATAAAATAGGAGAAATTATGCTGAATTTTGGGCAGAATTTAGTCCCTTTAGTTAATAAATTTTTCCTTAAGCCTGTAAATACAAAACTTTGTGACATATTAGATATCTTTGGAGGCAATAATCAGTGTGCACATGGCTATAGTGTTGATCTTGAGGGATCATTGTTGCAGGGAGTAACCTTATCCCACTTGGCTTAGTTTAAAATAAGAGGTCTTAAGAGTTATTGGTTTTATTCGTTAAGTCAATGCTTTTATATTAATCTTAATAGTTGTTTTTGTTCTTAAAGAAATAAAAGAAATGGAGAAAAGGAAACTAAGAGTTAAAAAACGGAAAAGAAGATAAAGGGGTGAAGAGGAAGGTCTAGAGCATTAAATTTCTTTGGGTTATCACTCTTCATTTATTTCTTCTTTTGGCTTAGTTAGTCAGCTTCATAAATCCAACAATTATGGGATGAAGGGTGAAATTGAATTTTTATTTCTAATTCATTCATGAGGTTTTTTTTTGTGGTTATTCTTATTCTAAGGGAGAGTTTTACCATGCGAGAGTTCCTATACTTGAGTTGTGTACTATTCTTGAGGCCTCCAAGTGGATAAGACACTCTATTTGAGGTCTAGATATCATTTAAACATGTGGAGATGGTCCTAGCTTAGGTTTATCCATGTAATGTTGGATATTTTGTACATGGCTTAAATTTAGATATTTGTGGTTTAGATTCTAACTTAAGAGGAAGAATATTGAATAACAAACTTACTTCAAGATGAGAAAATATCATCAATGTAACGTCAAAGCATCAAAATGTCATTGCAACTTGTTATATGTATGCACATTTCATTCTGGAGACAACATATGCAAGTGAGTTGAGGATACATTAGGCTATCATAATTGAGTCATTGTACTACTTGTTAATTTATGCACAAATACTTAAAATGAGTGATTTATTTAGTCATTTCTTTTTTCAGGACACCATATCTTTATTTTGATGGTATAACGAAGATATTCCAAATAATTACAGGAAGTAGAGCTAGCAAGGTGTTTGATGTTCATGAGAATGAGTTCGAGGACGAAAGTTATGATTATTGTTTACATTAGTAGTAATATGGTAATACATTACAAATGACTTATGTACGTTTTTTCTTGTAAGAACATGAATGCATATCTTTTTGTTGTAAAAACTTGAATGTTTTCAGTTAGAAAATGAATGAAGTATATTTTTTGTCCTAGGTGTGTCAATGTTGTCATGATGAATGCTATTAATATTACAAGTACATCAACGATTATGAACATTTATAACAGGTATATGATTGTTGTAATGGTACTATCATTAAAGATTTTTTTAAAAAAATTCCTTATCTTTGATGTTGGTTTTTAAAATGGGTAAGTTGTTAGCGAATGAAAGTTATTTGTCATCCCTTATTTGTGAAAGCAATAGCAAAAATATGTAACCAATATAGAATAAAAGGTATTTGCCGTTGCTTATTTGAGAAAGCGATGGCAAAAATATTTTATCGTCGCTTGTATAGGCGATGACGTTTTCGTTTAAATGATGACAAAACTCCAAAAATGGCGTGTTAATGGGGGAAAAGGTGACATAGAAACCTTGTTGCTTATTTTATAAATGACGGGAAATACAATTGCCGTTGGTATAAAACGACGGCAAAAGATCCAATCTGCTTGCTAGGCGAACAATAATTCGACGTCAGATTTTCTTTACAACTGACGGGAAAACGAAATGTCACTATTTACGTCGTCGCTTTGTGGCGTCGGTTAAAATGGTTTTCCATCGGTTTGCAACCGACGACAAATGTCAGGTATGTTGGTTTCTAAACCCTAAACCCTAAGGTGAAAAATCAATTTTCAAGTGTAAAATCACTTGTCATAGGTGAAGAAACATTTGAAATTTAATTTTGAACCGATGTAATTTTACTTTGCACCAGTGCAAAACCACATTGCACTTTCGAAATAATTTTGTATTAATGCAAAGTAAGATTGCACCGGTGCAAAATTATTTCAAAAGTGTAAAATGGTTTCGAAGGTGATTTGAGTGTTTTGCATCTATACAAAAGTGGTTTGTTGTTAGTTTTAACAATGGTGGATCCTACCATATGTGAATACTTTTTTTACATAAAAAAGAGATACATCAAGTGGTAACCACATTCATAACCCTCCACGTTACTTTTTGCTTCAACTTTTACGTTTACTGACCCACGTCCATAAATTTAATGTATCTTTAGTGTTGTCAATTATTCTATATTCCGTGAGGCCTAGTTCATCTTGAGTTAACCTTCTATACTTGGCTACTTAACCTCTCATCTGATAATATAGGTTTGGTCACATTAACGCAGGTTTATTTAACACTAGCTTCCATTGATCTTAGTCAAACCAATGTTTAAATTGTATACCATTCGCATCTCAAACACGTTTCGTATTTTATATTCCAAACACTACTACCAAGTTATCAACTAAACACTACAAAAATTAACATCACAACTTAATCACAAATTAATATTAACATCACTTTATAAGTAAACACAAGTACTTGTTAACATCAATTTTACATTACCACTTTCCTAACCCCAAATAAACTAACCTTGACAATTATAAAAAAAGAGGAAAGATGTGGCTGTCATTTAAGCTACAATCACGGATATTGCCAGCATTTAATTCGTGAATCTGGATACAGCGTGCACAAGTTTCATCTTGATCATAGTAAATGTTACCATTAAAAATGCAAGATCTTGAGGTTTCAATTTAATTTACAAACTTTTGCCCTTTAATCGACAACATCAAATTCTATGAGGTAAGATTGCCGTCAAAAAGCTTCCCTGCAAGGAGGTGGTAGAAGTGTATCTCACTGCCATCAAGGGGTTAATAGTGGTATAACCCTCCCATTGAAATTTAGAGGTTATGAGATTGGGTCCCATGCTAATCGCATTTATATTTCCCAAAAGAGGCATATCTCACTCGCCAGTAATGATGTACAATGCATTTTATTTCATCTCCTACATGTGTGATTTCATTCAGATGGGCTTTCTTGGGACCTTCAAGCCAAATGCCCTTTTCCTGCATAATGTTGACTCGATCCCATTTGTGCCGACTTCGACTTTGAAATGAATGCTGAATCTTAAGTTGGCAAAGATAAAGAAGAGAGTATGAGAGCTTACTTTTTGAATAAGAATACGATTGAACAACACCACAACCATCTATCTCGAAGAATGAACAGATTGGAAATATAGAATCGGATGCGTACGTTGATTGACATGAAGTTCGAAAACAAATTTCAAATCTTACGAGGTGATGTAAATAGGCAAATTTTCCTCTCTTTAGAAAGCATAAGAAACAAGATCACCTTTCCTCTCCCCAAACATCTCTTCCAACCCAACCACCACCAAAAAAAAATAAGGGACAAAGAGAACTCAATCCCATCCGTAATCGGACTTGAAATTGCAAACTTGGATATGCAGCTATGCCAAAAAGAAGCAAATCTAAATGTATTTCTTCTTGACCACTTAAATACTTTATTTGGTTAAAAATTTAAAAATACAAATAAGTTCCCATCCAGACACCTCCAAAACATAGCCCTCCTCCATCAAAAATGGCAGCAATTAACAAACTCACACCCTTGCATATGCGGTTGAGGTTCCTCCTGAAGGGGAGGCGAGCAGGGGAAAGGCGACATAAATTCTTAAAAGAAGGAAGCACCTTTCTAGCAAGTGCTAGCGTTAAGGGAAAGGCGGCATAAAATCTTCAAAACGGAAGCAACTTTCCGGCGAGTGCTAACGCTTATTCGTGGGAAAAAGAGGGTTACTGCAACACAAAGGAAGAGGTAGACGAGCAGGATAAGGTGCAAAAGAGGGTGGATGCATATGTTTGATTCTTGAAACCTTGCGAATGCTTATGACCATGTGTAAGTCATCACAAGGTAACGGAAGAAGGCGAGCAAGTCACTCGTAGGAATATCCTATAACACTTCCGCGTCCATGCTGTGACTCCCAATGCTATATCGGCGTTATAAACACGCACAGAACTCATGTACAAAGGATTAATATCACCTCTAATGTAGCCAAAGAAAATTGATGTGCACCCGTCATTGTACAGTTCAACTAACGATAATTACTAACTACAAACAACAGAAGGGACCTGAGTTTTGAGCCTAGGAATTGGTGCTGCGGGATCGTTAATTCCTCCCGTTTACTTGGAAAGGATTCTAAGTTATTAAAAAAAAAAAAGAAAGAAAGAAAGATTGATGCGTGCATGTGCAAGTACGCATGCCCTTGAGGACATCCGGACCCAATACTACTACCGGTCTAATGATCCAATATGACTTGGATGCAAATTGGAACACGGGCACAGGAACCGATGCCGAAGAAAGAGAGAGAAAAATTCACGAGGAGGGACATTCAAGTGCCAATGTCTCTCCCCCTTCCAAAATATCATGCCATCTTGGAGTGGGGTTGTGGGTTTAGGCCAGATCGGATCCCCACGTTATGCATGTGGGGGAGTCACCAAACCCCCACCTGCAAGATGATGGACGGCCACACCCGCCCAGAGGTGGGGGCAATCGCTGCCTCCTTCGCACAGGCCACAACCAATCACCCCCTCCCTTCCCCCTCACCTTCCTTTTCTAATGCAACACTACGGGAATCCAATGCCCCTCTCCTCAGATCTTTCGCGGGAAAGCGACACGTTAGTCTTCTACTGCTGTCGGGGGGGACCCCACCGCTCCCTTTTCCCCTCCCGCCAAAAGCTCTCTCGGGAACTCTCTCGCTTCCCTCGTCGGCATTGTGACAAACACCTGACTGAGCGAGGGGAAAGAAAGAAAGATAGAAAGAACGAACGAAAGACAGAGGGCGCTGCTGCTGCTGCCCTACTTGTGAGCTCTCTCTCTCCGTCTCTCTCTCTCTCTCTCTCTCTCAGTCGTGTCCCTCGGGGCCGCGGCCGCGGCCGCTGCCGCTGCCTGCTGAGATGGGTCGGTCGGGGCCTCCCTCCACCCCACTCCACTCCACCCTCCCTAATAAGGCAGTTGTGGAGGTCCCACATCATGCCGTGGATTCCCGGGCCCCACCTCCATTCCAACCTCGCTAGAACACAAAAGGGCAAAGAAAAGGCGTCGTGGCATGGCATCACCAACGCCCACCGAGTAGTTGCCAACGCCTTTCCCGTGAGAATTATTTTACGTACGTGTGTAGAGACTGTGTGTTGGCTTCGCTCCACCGCATTCAACTCCCTCCCAAGTTACAATACCCCGTGACCCAACGTTTTGCATATACTTTTTGTGTGGGTGTATGATACTCATAGCATATGTATATTAAAGTCACGACGTTCTCTTCGCCCCCCTTTGCCAACTGGGTTAACTTAGGTTAAGGTTTATCTCAACTTTTTTCCATCACATGAACATAAATTTTTATATAATAATTTTTAATCATTTTCACTTGCTTTTATTATTAAAAAATAATCATTATATCCCTCACTTTCACTTTTAATATCAAATAAATATTCATTAATATTCTCCACTCCTACTTATATTATTAAATAAATATTCACTAACATTATATTGATACACCGATCATTTTAATCATATACTTAACCCTTACCTTATTTTACCACCCAAACAAATGTCATTTTCACTTATTCCATTAACCTTCCTTAACCCCATTATCAAACACAGCCTTCGTGACTGAAATGGTAGTTATGTCGTTTGCGATTTGGATACTGTATATTTATTGATTAAAATATTAATTAGCCTCCTCCTTTCATGCACAACACTTGTGCTGTGTCATATAAATGGCACCACTGTTGTGTAATACAAATACCAACATTAGTGGTATGGCACCAATGCTATATAACCTATGTTCATGAGTGAAATAACACAGATGAGACCGGGTGCTCCTACATATTAACTAAAAGTATGTTAATGGGGTCTTTGTGTTTCTAGCAAAAGAAGATCAAGAAATTCATGTCAAAGGGGGTGTGAGATTAATGTAGAGGTTGGGAGGTTGATATGGTTGAATTTTCTCTGTATAAAGTAAAGCATAATTAGTAACTAAAACTACCTTATATGTATAACTGTGTTATATCATCGATATCCCTGTGTTTCTAGCAAAAGCAGTTCAAGAAATTCCTGTTGAAGAGGGGGGTTATTCTTGTGACATCAACGTAGAGATTGGGCAGTAGATATGTATATAGTTGACTATTTCTAGTCAACGAAAGCCAAAGCAATTCGTGTTAGCAAGGCTTATTCTCGTGAGAGTAGAGTGTAGAGGTTGGGCTGTAGATGTGGTGTGTGTGAGGATGGTTTCGTGTTTAATTTTTTTGGTTCTGTACACGGCAGTTCTAACAAGTTGTGAAGGTTTCACATGGATTGATGAGACGTGTTGATGGTACATGTAACCTCGTGAGGGAGGGAGGGGAGAGTAGAATTGGGTGGGTGAAGGACACCACTTTGACTTTTCTAATTTATTCATCACCGTATCTTTGGGTAGATACCGGAGAATTTTCTAATCGAATGGCCCAGAAATTGAGATACATATGTTACTTAGGTACGTGGAGGTCAGCCATGCCAACAGCTCGAATCTAGAGCTGCACAGCATCCACGACACCCACCCCCCGTGGCCGCGGTTGTTCCCTCCATCTCTCATGCTGTTAAAACGAGAAGTTACAGTTGATGTCTAATTCTTGTGCCCATCTGGAGCTTTGAGCAACCGCAGTGACTGTGAGATGACAAAAAAAAAAGGCTTGCAGAAATGACCATTCCAGTGAAAACCCAATTTCCAAACATGATCCTTTTCACTAGTTTATTATTTCCTCAGGATGCAGATTTCCCCCAGACACGAAGACGCTAATTAAAGCTCCATAGCCCTTGTTCCTACAGCCAACATCAATACGTTCCTACCATCTCCCCTCCACCCTTTTGCTATTTCATCTCCTCCTCCTCACTCCCCTCCCCTTCTTCAAAGCTGTGAGGCTGCAGAGGCCTTTCTCGACAAGAACATGTCTGGTTTGTATTCACCTCGCAGCCTCCCACCTTCAAGAGCCCTTTCACCTCAGATAAGGACCACCCCACCTGACCTGGACAGGTACTTGTTAGGAATCAAACCTTGGGCTTGTGGGGTTGATGGGTGGTGGAATTTTTTGGGGTGCATATGCATATTGGTTCTGGTTGATTTGGGCTTCTATATGGTTGTCTGTTGATTTTGGTTTTTGGCGTTAATTTTACCTAATGCTCTTGCTATAGTCAGTACTTGGCGGAGTTGTTGGCTGAGCATCAGAAGCTAGGGCCTTTCATGCAGGTGCTTCCTATATGCAGTAGGTTGCTCAATCAAGGTCAGTGCTTGATGGATTTCTTGTGAATTGTGGTTCTCTTTTAAATCCATGTCTTCCAGATTCGCATATGGTTTCTGGGTTTCCGTTATTGCTATTGGCATGACACGGAAAACCATGGAAGTTTTTCCATAAACTCTTGTCTTGCATGATGTTTAGGCGAGCAGTGAGCTCCTTTTGCGGCATGCATGGAATAGACATCTCAATCTGTCCAACATATTTGACATCCTTAATGGGTTTCTTTGCATTGATGCATATCATGGAGACTTGCTTGTGAATTTACTTGATAGTTTCTTTAAGTTGCACTTTCTAGATATTCCTGCTTAAGTGAATACAGCAGTCATTCTCTAGTTTCTATTGCCTGTTTGGAGTTTATATTAGAAATGTTTTTACAATTGCCCATCATCTTATTTTGGCTGGCCAAAATATTTCCGTTTTACATTGATAATTGTTAACATCTATTTGGTTGAACTGTGGAACCCTTGATTGCATTGTGTTTTGCATGATTCTGGTTCTTTCATATCCAAAGGCACTTAGACATGTATGAACAGTTTTTTATTTGAACCAACAATTTGCTATTAGGTCATTTGAACTGGTAGATACTGTATTCATTTCCATTGCTAATATGATCTGATAGGGGCTGATTAAGTTGGAGTGCATGCGGTGGCACTTATGTGCACTTTACCTGTTTGCTGAAATGCTTGTACCATGTCTTTTCAATTCTATGTAAATAAATTGATGGCTCCAAGAAAGCAATAGTGACAAGAACTATAATAATAGTAATCGAAGAGCAAATTAAATCTGATGTGTATCTATAATTTTGGATTCAGACTCCTGGGTGGCAGATTTTTGAAAGTTCTGACAACTCAACTAGAAATTTGGATTGATGAAGCAACGCAAGATGACCTGTAATTGTTTCCAAAAGGGAAGGGAACCTGAATTGATTGATCCTCCTTTCGTATTAGTTTTACAAAATTTTGAACTCATAGATAGTTTGCGCAGAGAGGTGAAACCCGAGAAGGATCAATGCGTCCAAGGTTGACATATTTAGGCCTGAGAAACCAGCCTACAGGAGGGTGACAATTCAGGTCAAAGGTTTAACGGGAGTTGATTTTGTGGTCGTACCTCCCTATATTTGCATTATCTACTTCTTGTCGCTCTTTTCTATAGGAAGTTTGCCATATGCTTGTATATGTACCAGTGTCAGTGACACGTCTGCTCCTTTAGGCTCTTTTTGCTCCATAATTGTGAGATACAATGTGCTATTTCACGAAGCATGAAATATGAAAGTCATTTATGTATTCATTGGCCTATAGGTCATAGGTTTAGATTATTTAAGTTGTTTCAAATCATTCTTATTGACATATTTTTTGCCCCCTAAACACATAAATGTCTATCAAACTGGGCTTGTTACCCACATTGAATAGGGCTATCAAATGCCAAGTCTTTCTTTTAGTTATTTTTTAGGACACCAGATTCCTCTTTTCTCTTTGCATGATTCCCTGTTTTTGTTTTTTTTTGGAGAAAGGTAAGATTTGAATCTTCATTTTGTAGCATGGAAGGTCGACTGAACAACACAATATATTTAAGTGGATCGCTGATTTATATTTTTATTAGTACAAATCAATCACAAACATTTGCAATTAATGGTGATGAGGGAAGATAATACCCAATGCCTGTTGCAAAGCATGTGACTACTTTCTTAGCATAGATGTTCAGTGATACTTAGGTTGAACAACAAGATATGCATGGTAAAGAGACTCGTGAACCTATTTTTTTATGTAGGTGTAGGCTTCTGTTAGCTCTCATGCAGGAAGGGAATTATCACGCCACTTAGTGATGTAAATCTCTACTTCTATATAAATTGAAGATGCAATATCATTAACCTGCATCTTTCTAGAAAAAACATTAACATGTATAAGACTTTTGAGGAGCTTACATAGGAAATTACATTCTGGTGGTGGTATTTTTTTTTCTTTTCTTTTTGGTGGGGGGTTGGATTGCTTCTTGTTCCTTGTTCTACGGGATCGATGTGTCTCTTGATGTAAAATTGGTTTCAAATTGTACCGAAGAGATATTAGATTGAACTCTCATCTTGCAACCTTTAAGTTTGCCTTCGGTTTTGTTGTTATATTGCCCACTTTACAAGTGTCTTGTTGATCAAGAAAATATATCTGTTTTTTTAGTCAATCATTGGACAATTAATTTCCATTCCACCATTTTCATGTCAGCAGAAATTCTAAGGGTGTCTAGGTTGGTCAACCAGGGATTTGGGGAATTTGACAGGCTCCAGTATCGGAGCCCCAGTCCAATGGATCTCATCTCCAATGTAAACAATTCTGGTTTAAGTGGCTGGAATGGATCCTCACTGGAGGTAACTCAGCAATCTTCTAAATTTTACATAAAATTTAGATGAAGGCATTGGATGATTATGTGATTCTAATCATTATAACTCTTGCCATACCCAGGTATTGATGAATATGAAATAAATGTTGTGCGTGCGTGCTGCTTTTTTGCTGAATACCTCACTTCTATTTGAAATGCATATGGATGAGAATTGGATTTTGCATTTCATAATAATACAACACTCAACTTCAGTTTTTTCACCAAGGTCAATATTGGATACTATATCTGCTATTCCAAAATGCAATTCCAAATCAAAAATTTTAATGCAGGTACATAGAAAATTTTACTTGTAAAATTTTTATGTATCTGATGTGTAGTGCATAATATTCATGATATATTTGTATACATATCTAGTAGGAAATAATGATTTACTATATGACTCCAAAGAACCCCACACCCCTTTATACATAGGAGAGGTGTGGGAAAAATAACATCATAAGTCCTAAAGAGATAAAATAAGAAAGAGATAAATATAAACTCAACATAACAACTAGATATGTCAACACTCCATCTCAAGTTGGAGCATAGATGTTAATCATGCTCAGCTTGGAACAATAGGTGTCAGACGCTCCACGTGGCAAGGGCTTCGTGAAGACGTCTGCCGTCTAGTCCTCTGAAACCATAAAGGTTGTGCGTAACGTTCCACGTTGGATCAAATCTCTAGTATAATGGCAGTCGACTTCCACATACTTGGTGCATTCATGGAACATAGGATTGTTGACAATGTATGTGACGACTCTATTGTCACATCTCATCTCCATGGGCTCCTTAACCTAAACATGCAGATCTAGTAACAAGGACCCAATCCATACCATCTCAGTAACAGTTTGGGCCATGGCTGTACTCTGACTCAGCCCTAGAACGTGAGACCACTATCTGCTTTTTACTCCTCCAGGTAACCAGGTTACCCGCAACAAAAGTACAAAAACTTGTAGTGGACTTCTTATGTGCAACACATCCATCATAATTTGCATCGGAGTATCCTACAACTGTCATAAGAGCACCAGCTTAAAAGAGAATACCGCATCCAGGTGCTTTCTTCAAGTACCTAAGCACTTGTATAGTAGCCTGTCACCATCCATGAACTGACTGAATAAGCACCAATGCTGCTTGGTTTGCTTATCCATGAACTGACTGACCTTACCTACAACAAGTGTAATATCAGGTTGTGTAATGGTCAGATAGAGTAGCTTGCCAACTAACTATTTGTATGATCTGCTATCAGCTGCCTCTGCCTCCTCACCATGAAGATGTGCCTTGGGGTCCATAGGAATATTGACTAGTTTGGACCCCAACATACCTGTCTCATAACGAACATCCAACGCATACTTGCATTGAGAGAGAAAAATCCCATCTCTGCCTCCAGCAACCTCGATCCCCAAAAAGTATTTAAGCTGGCCTAGATCTTTCATAACAAAATGTCATGCAAGAGACTCCTTGACCTGACTTATCCCAGCCTCATCATTGCCAGTGATGATCAGGTTATCTACATAAACTAGTAGTACCACCATGTCATTCTCTGTTTTTTTGACAAATAGAGTGATATGAAGACCTCTACATTCTCATCATCTGCAACACATCTGAGAGCTTCTGAAACAAGGCTCTTGGGCTCTGCTTTAGTCCATAAATGGCCTTCCTGAGTCTGGACGCATGCTCCCCCTGAACCTCGATCCTCGAGAGTTGTTGCATGTAAACATCCTCCGGAAGATCGTTGTAGAGAAAAGCGTCCTTCACGTCAAGTTGGTGTAGTCGCCAATCTCTGTGAGCCGCAACGGATATAAGTACACAAACAGTGGCGAGACGAGCAACGGGTGAGAAAGTGTCAAAGAAGTCTACCCCATAGGTTTAGGTGAATCCCTTTGCCACTAACCTAACCTTATACCTTGAAATAGACCCCATCAAGGTTGTATTTTAAGGTAAAGACCCATCTAGAGCCAACCAGTCGTACGCCTGTAGGAAGTACAGTGAGCTCCCAAGTCTGTTTGCTTCGGAGCGCGCTGCCATCTCATCCTCCATGGCTTGACGCCACTTTGGATCAAACATGGTCTGCTGATAGGTAGACGAGATGTGTGAGACTGTAAGTGCTTGGCAAAAGTTGTCAAACTCAGAACCAAGTCCATCGGTAGCCAAACTGCCTGCAACATGATATCTGGACTCACACGTGCGGGGCACCTTCCTAATGGTAATAGGAATGTCAGAATCATCTAGCACCTCTGACTAAACACCTGCAGAAGGAACCACACTATTACTGTGATCTGCACTACAGGGGGATTAGGACGAACTAGACTATCACTATCGTCAGGTACCGTCTCAACTACCTGTGAGGCATCAGCCACTGGTAAGGAAGGTGACCTCTGTAGTGTCACATGAGGTCTACATATGTGTGTACTGGATCATGCAATCTCTAGAAGTCATCCAAGGTGGTCATGGAGCCTGAAGAAGTCAACTGAGGCATGGAGATAGGAATCTCCTCTAGTGGAATCGGAGAAACGGGCATGGGTGCTACATCGTCATGAGCAAGGTTCAGGAAGTCGGTATGCGGCTGGTTGGGTCACCGCATAGCGAGTATGTGGTATTCAGATGAGTATGCGGATGAGTATGCGGTTTTGCATTTTTTTTATTAAAAAAATAAAATAATTAGTTAATTTATTAAATTGTGTTATATGCAAATATCTCAAGTAGTATAATTAAAAAATATAGTTATTACTCCTCTTTGATTACTATATAACCTAGAATATAAAAGATTTGACATCTAGAAAAAAGAAAATGTAAAGATTAGAATCTAGATGTTCATTTAAGCAAACACAAAAAAATAGCCAATAATGTTCATCCAAAATGGTGCCTTAATACTCAAAAACTAGTTAAGATAAAAAAATGAACATTGAAAATGTTTATCCAAACGCGCACTTAATTAAAAGCCTAAAAGAGTCATTTCAAATTATATCCATCTTCAAAATCTATGACGGGGATCTCATTTTCCTCGTCAGTTTCCTCATTTGATGAAAATTCTTCATCTAAGCTTTGTAACATTATTGAAGGACATGCAAGCCTTTGACTCCTATTCTGTAACAATTCTTCTACACCACTTGCTTCACCAATCAAGTTCCATGTCAACCATGTTCCTTCAAATACCTCTTGCTCTCCTTCGCCACTTTCTACCCAATGAGATCTATTCTTTGTGGCTAGGGGATCTTTTTTCTTAAGTTGATTCTCCCTCAACTTGGAATTGAACTTGACATATACCAAGTCATTCATTCGCTTATGTTCAAGTTTGTTCCTTTTTTTTGTATGGACCTGCAATTTGTTTATTTATTAAGTAAATAGTGACACCAATACATAGTGTAATTCAACTATTAATTAATGATGATAATATTTAACATTACCACCTCAAAAGAACTCCAATTCCTTTCACACCCAGATGAAGATAATGTCAACTTTAGGATTTTCAAAGCCATCTCTTTCGGATGAGGTGTCTCCAACCCATAAAATGACAACCAGTCAGCTGCATCATATAATTAACTTAATGAATTAACCATACATAAGTTGCTTTCTCATAAGTCATCAATGAATAAATTTTAATAAGTAATGATTTCCTGCAATAAAGTCATCATATTTGTAAGTCATTGTTCGCAACAAGTGGTTTATCAAATAAGCCCCCACTCTTTTTATAATTATTCAACTCCTTCCTTGTGATGAGATCTTGAATTTCAACATCAGGATAGAAACTTTCCATGCACTCCAAGAAGCCATTTGTCACGTTACCTTCTCAATCATATCTTTATCTCGATAATAGTAATATGGATTGAGATAGTAGGCAGCTAGGTGAAGGGGAGAATCAAGCCTCACTTTCAACTTGGAAATAGTGGCATCAATGAATGGCTTGTATTGTACTTCAACGTCTTTAAATATGGCCTTTATCTCTTTCTTGGCATCCTCAAGCCCATCATATACAAAACCCATTGAGGGCTTTCAATCCCCATCAACAATGTGCAAAGATGAACCAAGGGAGAGAAGACCTTCAAGGTCAAAGTCACTTGCTGCCACCAAGTAACGCTGTAAACAGTAGACACAACCTTCTCACCTCCTCTTGTTTTGGACCACTTGCAAGCTCTTCACTCATTGGAAGAAAACATCATTCTCAGCTTTTCCTTCTTGTCCATGACAATTTGTAAAGTGACAAAAGTTGTTGCAAATCTCATTTGACCAGGTCTCACAATGTCCTTGTGTGTGAATTATTTCATCATGTTCAATGTTTTTGCATGACTATAAATAGAGGTTGTCAATTCTTTTGTCTTAGCAATAACATTCTTCACCTTTGATCCTTTACCAATTTCTTCAAGCATTAAATCAATGCAATGAGTGGCACATGATGACCAATATATACTAGGATATTTGGTCTTAACTAGTCTTCCTGTTGCCAAATTTGTTGAGGCATTGTCCATGACAACTTGAATCACATTATCGGGTCCAACTTCCTCAACACATGTATCAACCGAAGAGTAAATATACTCTGTAGTATGTGATTCGGCAGATGCATCCACGGACTTTAGGAAACTTGTGCTTAGCTCACAATTCACACAGAAATTCATGATGCTTCTACCCTTCATGTCTATCCATGCATCTATCATAATTATGCATCCATCTCTCTTCCATGACTCGCTATGACTTTTTAGATTCTTCTTAGTATCATTTACTTCATCTTGCAACAATGTTTCTGTGAGCTCATAATAAGAAGGGGGTTTATATCCCCTACCATACTGCGCAATTGCTTCACACATATAAAGGAAAGCTGGGTGAGTGACTACATTGAAAGAGATGTCATAGTCATAAAAGAACTTCGCCACAAACTTGTTAGCTCGTGCTCTCTTTCTTGGCAAATGCATCTTTATTGTGCTTTGATGCATACCACAATCCTCAATGATTTCTGACATTCGTAGCCTTTTACCATCCCTCTCAACATCAGTTGAGAGTGTTGAGTTTGTTTTAATGATCACTTTGTCTTGCATTTCTTGAATAGCTGCAGCTTTGTCTTGTTTCTTCTTTGATATTTGCCCCAAATAATCCTTTATAAGTTTTTGAACTTTAGGGTTGGATTTTGGGCAGGGTGCGACATTTCCTTTGATACAGGCAATATGTTTCTTCATTCTATTTATCCCCCTGTTCACCACCTTGCCACAAAGTCAGCATGTGACTGTATTGATATCAATCTTTACTTGAAGATAAGCATATTTCCAACCTGGATCATTAGATCCTTGTGGAACATAAATGACATACTTGGGGTGGATGCACTATCAGAAACCGGTTGACTTGGTGAATCAACCATTGATCGATCAAAATCAGATCAAATAAAAAATAAACCCCAAAGCTCAGACCTTAAAGTGCAGACCAAATAAAAAATAAAAAATATTGTTTCTAACCCTAAAAATCAGACCCCACGGTGTGACACAGAATGTTTGAGAAACATTAACATACTATGAGAGTCTCACGGTGATAGATAGACCAAATAAAAAATAAAAAATCAAAGAGAGGGGAGTGATAGTGTTACCTAAAACTCGTAAGAGTCTCACGATGAGATGCAGAGAGATACCAACTCAACGCTCCCCAACTAGTGTAGCCTTCAACGTGGTGCCAATAGCTGGTGCAGCCTCCAACTGATGCATCCTTTGACGTGCGTGGTTGATGCAACCTCCAACACGATTGCCAAGGAGAGGGCGATGGCAGTGACAAGGCGATGGCCAAGGAAAGCTGGAGAAGGCGATAGCAGTGACAAGGCAATGGCCAAGGAGAGGGCAATGGCAGTGACAAGGCAAGGGAGAGTTGATGGCAGGCGATCGTATCAGGGATGGCAGTGAGAGGCGATGGGGTTTACGAGTGATGTTTGGCGATGGGGTTTAGGACAGCAACGAGGCAATCGTATCAGGGATATTAGTGGGGTTTACGAGTGATGTTCTGCAATGGGTCGTTTTGGGGTTATTTGAGGGAAATTTTATTTGGGTATCCAAGATGTTTAGTTTCTAAGTGGATTTTTTTTTACGTGGGACTCTGAAGTTATTTTTTTCGTGGATTTTTTTTTAGAAGACTCCATCGGTGGATCTATCTCAAGAGCAGGTGACAACTTGGTCAAGTAAATGCTTACTCGGTCCGACTACTCACCCAGATTTGCTTATAGCACCGCATTACATTACACAGTTCCCGGGGGGGTCTGTTTACTACTATCCAGCCGCTTACTCGGCCTAGGCAGCCGACTTCCTGAACACTAGTCATGAGCACTCATTTGTCTAGCAATTGAAAAATATGGTATAGTCTCATGAAAAGACATATCAAGACTAACATAATGCTTGCTGTGGATGAGATCGTAACATTGGTACCCCTTCTGACTCTTGGAGTACCCTAAGAAGATGCACATGATTACGCGAGGAGCAAGCTTGTCACGGCCTGGTGACGACACATGGACAAAGGCAACACACCTAAAAGTCCAAGGAAATACATGGAAAAGCTCACCATCTATGTGTAACAGGAGAATCAGTATCTACTTGTGGAGAACTAAACTCAGCATCTTATTGATGAGATAGCATGCCGTTAAAACAACATCCCCTTAGTATCTCTGTGAAACACTGTGGTGGATGAGAAGAGTATGGGCAACCTCTAACAGGTGTCTGTGCTTCCACTCTGCAACCCTATTTTGTTGCGAGGTATGGGGACAAGTACTCTGATGTATAATCCCATGAGCCCTGTAGAACTCTGTAAGTCTAGAAGTGCAGAACTCGAGGGCATTATTTGTCCGTATAATCTTCGCAGTGGCGGAATAGTGAGTCCTAATCTCTAAAATGAGTCTCTATAACACCTCAAACATCTGCCTTGTTCTTTAAAAGAAATACCCAGGTCATTCTGGTAAAATCATCAACCACCACAAGATAATAACGATGCCCCATCCTGTCTGGAACTCTACTTTGTCTCCAGACATCCATGTGAAGCAACTTAAAAGTAGCCGCTGATCCAGGAAAAGTATTGGCAGGAAAAGAAGACCGATGATGCTTACCTAAATGGCAAACATCACACCTAATAGTGGTGGCAGGAGAAATGTGGAATCACCCTCTCCTGAGGCAATCTAGAGATAGGTGACCTAGACGATTGTGCCACTGCAAGGCACTCTTACCATCATACCCGATGGCTCTTGCAAACGGTCCCTACCCAAGGTGATAAAAACCATTCTCCTCTGTGCCTCTGGTGATGGTCTTCCAAGTGAACTTATCTTGGACGATACATTCAACCTCATCGAAAATAACCCTGCAGTGAAGGTCTTTCGTGATCCTACTTACGGACAACATGCTCTTGGGAAACTTCAGCACATGTAGTACTCTCAGCAGCCGCAACGTGGGGGTTACAGACACCTCCCCCTGACCAACAACTGGATTGTACCTCCCGTCAGCTACTTGCACCGTTCTCTTTGGTGCAGTAGAACTAAGTGACAAGAAATAACTTTGATCCCCGCAAAAATGCTGTGAAGCACCAGAGTCAACCAACCATCCTGCATCATGATAACTCCTGTCATGCTTCTGCAGCATCGAGCTTACATACTCCACCATACCTATCGTAGTAGCAGTATCTAATGTCACCTTTACTCCTCCTGAGAGTGGCATTGTGCTTAGGTGGGACCAAGGGAATCACTAACAACTGGAACTCACCATAAACCAAGATCGACGTTATGAAAATTTTCAGACCATGTATAGCATAAAAAATAAGTCAATCAGACCTTAGATGTAATGATCCAGGGCTTCTTCAGTCTGAAAATCACGTCTAAGGTACTGAGAGAGCCCCCTACGCGGAGAAGCGGGGTACACTAGGGCCTAGGGGATGCCCAGCGTAGGCAACCTTCCCCTTCTCTGCTGCAGTGATAAGGAACGGCCCAACGACGGTGTTGGGTCCTTTGGTGGCTTTGCTCCTGCGTAGTGGCTACTACAGGTAGCACCAAGGGTCTAGAGACCCTCTACTGCTGTCGCCTAGGCCTGGGTGGCCACGTCGGCCACTACGAGTGCAGTAGGGTCAATAGAGCCCCCTACTGGCGGTGCTGTAGTCCTCTGGTTGCCTCATCTCACCGGTGGAGAAGCCCAGTGACCACAGCAGGGCCAACAGGCCCCCTATCGGCAGCTTTGCAGCCCTTTGGCTACCTCTTCTTACCAGTGAGGATGGTCGGCGGTGATGAGAAAGAAGGGGATCTAGGGTTTAGGTGGGGTTTTGGGGCTAGGTATTTGGGAGGATACCAGAACCTGGTCTAAGACCACGCTCTGATACCAAGTAGGAAATAATGATTCACTATATTATTCCAAAGAACCCTACACCCCTTTATATAGAGGAGCGGTGTGGGAAAAATAACATCATAAGTCTTAAAGAAATAAAATAAGAAAGAGATAAAAACAAATTCAACATAACAACTAGATATGTGTACATATCTATATTCTTTTTATGTGATGAACATACAGGAGTCCTTGCATGTTCTTAACCTCATAAGCAAACTTGAAAGGTGCCACCAAGGGGTTGGCTTAGTGGTAGAATACCCTACCGACATCCAAGAGGTCATGGGATCAAATCCCATGCCCACCACATTTACCTTCTCAAAAAAGAAAAGTAAAGAAAAGGAAAAGAGAAAAAGCCCTGAAATGTCAGTTGCAAAGTGACTAAATGTCGCTAGAAAGCAATAGAAATGAGGTAAAGCAAAAAATAAAAATAAAATTTAAGACAATGTGTTCGGCGTGTAATTCGTATTTTAAAAGTTAATTAGTTGTAGTATAGCGTGAAAATACGTCGACAAATAAATTTATAAAACTCCGGTGAGTACCGAGCATTCGCAAGGAGGCAATCTCGATTTTTGCAGAAACTTTCCAATAAAACTTGCTCTAAACAGATATTTATATATGTATATATATATATAGGAATTAGATGTATAATCAGGCATTCAGAAGATCATAATTTTAATTTCAATTAAACGGAGTTTTTACAATAGAGAATGCTACTATAATTAAATAGAGAGATAGAGAGAGAGATAGAGGAGAGAGGAAAGTGGCAAAGGACCGACGTCGCTTGTGGGATGCTTGTGTGAGAAGCGGCAACACCTCAGATCCAGAGCGTCGGGACGAAGGTCAGAGCGGAGTTGCAGAGGGATGGAGAGTTGTAGAGAAGGTGGAAGATATCTGGAGTTGATGGGAGAGAGATGCTTCAACTGAGGGCTCTGGGCCTTCTTTTATAGCTTTTATGGAGGGCAAAAAGAGTATTTAACCCCTTTATCTCTCATGCAACAACTCTTGTTTGATCAACGAATCTATCTGGCCTAAAAAACCTTCAAATTCACCTCCATCATGCAGATTTAATCCCCGGCTGACACGTGGTGCCTGCTGCACCCTTGGATCGCGATTTGACGGCCCCGCTCGCACCTCATGCCCGCCTAACGCCTGCTCGTCTCCTTCCTTGCCGCTTGCCTCATTTTAGTGCTTAATTGTCAGCCGTCCGATCGTAAGCTTAAATGCACGCTCGCATCTCCTTCGCGACGAAGGAAACGCGTGAGTTCGCGTGTTATGCGCGTGTGGGATCCAACGTTCGATTGCGGCGCACTCAGATCACGCCACACGGTCACTCCGGCGCCCCTTTGATCAAGATCCGACGGCCAACTGCACCCGCACCTAACACGCATTCAATTTCACGCAATGCTCGACTCGAACACGCATCACGAGCTTCCACACGAGCGCGTGAGCCAACGAGCTACGCGGACATTCTGTTATACTTTTTTTTCTATTTATACTTATCCGGCTGGACGGGTGACGTGGCGCGAGTGTGAAAGGTGGCCTTCCTAGGAGGGAGCAGCTGTGAGCGCCACGTGACGCCATCATGGTCGTCCATCTTCTTTTCCTTGTATCTGGTGATGTAGACCTCCGATCAAGTTGATTTTTGCTCCATTAGACTGCGATTGTCGATCCGAATTCATCCGTGCGGTTAGATTCTTCATCTGAGGCTTGGATCTTTGTCCTTTGGCTTTATGGTCTTTGTTCTTTTATAGATTGCATAAGGTGCCCTAGTTGTCTAATCGAGACGATTTTGGAAGCGTTGGACTCCCGTCGTCATTCTGATCAGATTTGTTCGATCTGATCTAACATATGTGGCTTCGAATCATCTGTGATTAGAATCAAGACGATTTTAGGTCATAAAAAGATGATATTATCTATATGACTAATAAATTAGTTATTGTGCAAATTACGATACCTATGAATGCATTATTCCTAAGTTATGCTAGAATCTAGCTTAATTCAGGTGATTTAGGTTGCATGATTGCCGTGCAATCACAATGCAAGTATAAAGGTGCCAAAATGGAGTGAATGTAACATATATCTATTTGACAATTGCATGGACTTGTCATCTATGTGTGCTCGTACGTGCAAACATGTGTGCTTCCATGTTTTCTAAAAAATGATCGATTTAAACTATTCCCTTCTCTAAGTCATTCATTAAACTATGTTGTAGAGTCTCCCATAGTTAGTTTTTATTTTTTTATTTTTATGTGGACTTCCATTGCTATTTTCCCTTCCACCTCCTTTATAAAAGAGGTGTTAGGATTTCCTAACAACAATTAACTCATTTGTTTATTCAACTTGGTATCAGAGCCGTAACGCTAGGTTGTTGCTCCGATATCCCACATCTCACAACCGCTGAACCCCTCCACTTGCACCCTTCTTCCTCTTCTCGTCTCCTCGTTGCCGGCAACTGCAAGCGGCCTACAGCTCGTTGTCGGTAACGTCTACAGACCAACCGGCCGCCGGATCACCTTGGAGGCCACCTGCATCACAGGAGCATGTGCCTAACGCTCCTGCAGGGGGTTGCCGACCCTAGTGTAGGTCCCTGCAGCTCGTGCCACCGCCGTGATAGGCTGATAGCCAGTATGTCGGCAAGTAGAGGGGCCTAAACACCCCTGGGCAGCAGAGTTAGGGGCTCCCTTTACCCTAGTGCATTCCTATGCCCATCCTAAGGAGCTATGGGTTCTTACGATATCTGAGACGCATTTTTCTCCGATCAAGCATGAGAAGAACCCCTTGTTCGCGTGATTCTTGGATGCAGCAAATCTGATTTTTCCTGATTACAGATCTGTTGGCATCATTTCTAATCTCTATTGGGTATGATGGTGAACCTGAACTCTTATCGGTTACCGCAAGAGATTTTGAGTCATATATGAACCTGTTCTTTGTGCTAATTGTCAAGTTGAATGAGACCAACTATATATGGTGGTCTTAAACTTTCTTCATGACAAGGAGCACTTGCTGCTCAAATTTGAGCCAGAGAACAAGATTGGCAAGAACGCGTTGTGGAAGAAAGATAACGCGATGGTTAGATCTTGGATCATAGACACCGTCTCTCCTCATATTGGTGATAGCCTTATGTATCACAAGACTACAAAGGAGATGTGGGATCTTCTCTACACCACGAGAAGAATTTCAGCTAGGTGTTTCAGATCCATTGTGACTTGAGGAGTCTTAGCCAGTATGACCAGACTCTTGCGCAGTATTATACTGATCTTAAGGGATTACTTGAGAAGTATAATGCTGCATGGCCTGTTTGCACTTGTGTTAGTCAGACGGAGTACAAGAAGTATGTAGCTCTGCAATTTCTTAGTGGTCTTGGACCTAAATATGAGGGCTCCTCTACTTAGATTCTTGCACTCCCAGATCTACTTTCCTTGGAGGAAGTGTATGGTAGGTTGAGTAGAATTGTGATAAAATCACAGCCTACTACTGTTGCATCCCCTGGGCAGACGACAGCCTTGCTTCTGGTGGACATAAAGGCCGGGGTGCGCCTTCCACTCGTGGACGTGGATAGGCTGGTTGACCACATGTCACATGCACCTTTTGTGGCAAGATTGGCCATGTGGAGGACAATGCTGGATCAGGTATTGTCGTCCTCCCATGGCTAATTAGGCCACCACTTTTCTTGATGAGCAGCCTCAGTTAGTCACGAGAGTTGAGTTCGACGCTATGATTCAGCGGTTCTCTCAAATGAACCAAGACACTACCACTGCTGCCACTACTGCTCCTGAAACTGCTACCTTAGCATCCTCCTCAGGTAGTATTTTTGGTTTTGCTGTTCAGGATTCAAATACTGGTAAGAATTCATGGTTAGTTCCACCAGGATTCAAACGAGAGTTGACTTCGGTGCATCTAGGCACTTGAGTGGCAATGAATATGCTTTTCAAAGATTGTAGTTAGTTCCACCAGGTAAAACTATTCAGGTGGCTGATGGGTGGCATTCTAGCGTTGACGACCAGGGGGATGTGGCTATGACCCCCATACTTCGGCTGCTAGATGTTTTATTTGTTCCTGATTTTCCTATTAGCTTAGTCGGATTACTAAAGATCTAAATTGCTATGCTATATTTGATGTTATGGGATGTGTATTTCAGGACAAACTCATGGGGAGGATGATTGGTGGCAGACATGAGGAGGGGGGAGTCTATTGCCTGGTCCAAAGTCCATTTGCTAGTTCATGTCAGGGGGAGGTTGCTCTGGTTGCTGGTACGCTGCTCAGTGGCATAGACGACTTGGACACCCTTCTCTAGATAGGCTACGACGTGTGATCCCTCATATATCACCTGCTGCTCAGATTACCTGTGAGGCGTGCCAGTTGGGCAAACATCACAAGAATAGTTTTTCTGCCAGTTCTTCCACTAGTTCATTTGCATGTTTTGATTTGAATCATATGGACATATAAGGGCCTAGCCGTGCATCTGACTAGCTGGATCATAGATATTACTTGGTCATTATTGACGATTTCTCCAGAATGTCTTGGTTATTTTTGTTGAAAAATAAAGTAGATGTTGGCAACATGATTGAACCTTTTATCGTTCAAATAAAGAATCAGTTGTCTACTATGATTAAGATTGTCAGATCTGATAATGCAAAAGAATTCCTTACAGTTGTTTGCAATCTTTTTATCGTATGCATGAAATTATTCATCAAACCAGTTGCCCCCATACTTCTCAGCAAAATTGGGTGGCTGAAAGGAGGCATTGATATTTGTTGGATGTGGCATGTACTCCTCTCATTCATCATAATGTTCCTTCCAGATTTTGAGGTGATGTTATACTTACAACATGCTATTTAATCGATTGCCTGTTGTGCAGGATCAGGTGCCATGGCAAATTCTTTTTTCTAACAAAAAATTATTTCATGTGCCATCCAAAATTTTTAGGTGTGTTGCTTTTGTTCACATACATGGTCCAGGACATGATAAGCTTACACCTCGTGTTGTGAAATGTGTCTTTTTGGGCTACAGTTCCACCTAAAAAGGATATAGATGATATGATGCTTGCACCAGACATCACTTTATCAGTGCAGATGTGACTTTCCATGCTGAGATTACCTATTTCTCCACATGACATCACTGCTAATACGGAATGTGTGCCTATGCATGTTCCCCTAGTTCAGCTAGAAGAGATAACAGTCACTTCTACTCCAGTTGATACAGGTGTAGAGCCTTCTAGATACAGTTAGCCACCTCATGTGTACAGCTTGCTTGTTTCTTATTGACAAAGACCCCCCTCTCCTCCCCGCCCAATGCTAACCCCTCGAGTACACAGGTACATATTGAGGATACTGATCCCTCGTCTTCCCATGATGATTCTGCTGCTGATCATAATGTGGATCTTCCTATTGCTATTAGCAAGGTTCCACATTTGTACCCATCTAGATATCGAGTTCCTGATAATCCTCCTACTGCTAATCTTGGACGATCATTTGCTATGTTTATTACAGCACTGATGGTCACTACTGTTCCTACCAGTCATTAGCAGGCCATGCTTCATCCCAAATGACAGCAGGCCATGGAGGATGAGATGGCTGCTCTTCGGTCCCGAGGCACTTGGGATTTTACTTCCTTACCTATAGGAGCTCATGTTGTTGGATGTAGATGGGTATTCACTTTCAAATACAATTTAGACAGCTTTATATCATGATATAAATCACGCATGGTTGCCAAATGATTTACTCAAACTTATGGAGTAGATTTTTTTGATACTTTTTCTCCAGTAGCCAAACTACCTACAGCTCATATTCTTCTTTCTGTTGCAGCACATTATGATTGGGATTTATATCAGTTGGATGCCAAAAATGCACTTTTATATGGAGATTTGCAAGAGAAAATTTATATGCAACAACCCTCTGGTTTTGAGACTAAGGAGTGTGTGTGCAAACTTAGAAAGGCCATTTATGATCTTAAACAAAGTCCTTAAGCTTGGTTCCAAAAATTGTCTGAGGTGGTGCATGACATTGGACTCAAGCGGTCTTCTGCCGATCACTCTCTATTGGTCAGGAAGAGTGATAAGGGAGTCGTGGTATTACTTGTGTATGTCGATGATATTATTATTTTTGGAGATGATACAATAGGGGGATACAAGAGGTGATCCCAACGGAAGTATGCTATTTGGGCACTTTGAGATACTTTGGCCAATAAGTTTGTTATGACTGATTTGGGCACTTTGAGATACTTCCTTGGCATCGAAGTGGCCTATGGCAAGGATAGGATTACGATTTCCCAACAGAAGTATGCTATTGATATTCTCAAGGACACAGGAATGTTGGGTGTCAAGCCTGCCAATATTCTGATGGATCCTAAAGGACATCTATATGATGAAAAGTCTCCTTAAGTAGATAGTAGATCATATTGACAGCTTATTGGTAAATTACTTTATCTTACTATTACCAGGTTAGATATTTCATTAGCTATTGGAAAATTGAGTCAATTTATGAGCAAGCTTACAAAGGCAGCATTGGGAGGTAGCAATGCAAGTTCTCACGTACCTTAAAAAAGGCACCTAGCAGAGGTTTATTATTCAGGAGAGGATCATTTATATAGGTTGTTGGCTATTCTGATGCCGACTATGCGGGATGCCTTGTAGATAGAAAATCCACGACTGGTTTCTGCACTTATGTAGCTGGAAATCTTATGACATAGAGGAGCAAGAAGTAGGCTGTGATTTCCAGATCAAGTGCAGAATCCAAGTATCGAGCTATGGCTCAAACGGCAACAGAGATGGTGTAGCTATTGGCTGTATTACAGGACTTGCATATTCAGACTTAGCTACCTATGGAGACGTAGTGTGACAACAGAGCTGCAGCATACATCACAAATAATCCTATGTTTCACGAGATGACAAAACATGTGGAGATAGATTACCATTACACTTGTGATTTGATTTAGAGGGGCATCATCTATACTACAGTCGTCACTTCTGAGAAATAGATTGCAGATATCTTCATTAAGCCATTGACCAGAGCTTCTTTTGACACATGTTGTAACAAGCTGAATATGATTGACATCTATGTTCCAACTTGAGGGGCAGTGTTGTAGAGCCTTCCATAGTCTGTTTTTATTTTTATATTTCTATGTGGACCTCTATTGCTATTTTCCCTTCGACCTCCTCTATAAAAGAGGTCTTAGGTTTCCTAATAACAATTAACTCATTTATTTATCCTAACTTCATTTCTTGAATGTCCCTTTAATCGGAAATGAAGATTGCAGCTTTCAAAATCACTCACTTTGTCATTTTGGTTAAAATGTATTATTTTGAAATAAATTGAAATAAGTTCCTTGTTTTCCTTGTGGTGAATTCTGGATATTGGTGCTTTCCAAACGGCAGCAGTTTATCATAACTTGTATGTAAAATGAACCTCAATATTGAAGTAATTGCCACTTTGATGTGACGACTGTCTAGAGTTTGTAAATGTAACGTAGAGTTTTTGTCGAGAATGGGAAGTTCTCAGAGCCTTCAGGCAGTTATAGTATCCATATTAATGTGTCAGGGTATTCATCTTGTTTCTGGAGGACATCTGCCCCAGCTTCAGCAGTCAGGATAGGTGGGTGTGGGGGGTGTTGCTACTTGGTATGTTCAGCTTATTGGAGTCCGTGAAAACTTTTGGCTTCTCTGGATCCCAAGTTTGCAAGAGAATCTTGACTGATCTGGGAAATGAAAGCTCTGTTGAAGATCGAGGTTGAGTCAATATCAGCTGATCATTAAAAAAATAGAGATCTCATCAGGCTCCTACAGCAGACCATTCATGTCGTTGCATGCATAGGCATGATCCTGAGGACATTGATCATTTATTCTTCTTATGCCCTTTCTGTACCGATGTTTGTTCTAAGGAAGGTTGACTTGGACTAACAGTTCTTCCACATTTCTGCTTTAGCAGAGTATACACATCAACGCTCTACCCCAAGTTCGCATCTATATATATATTGGATGAAGATTGGAAGGGTGACTCCTCTTAGGGTGACTCCTCTTATGGAAGGCAACAAATTTTCGATGAAGATATTCTTTTTGTTTTCGAGAGAGAGATATCTTGGAGGAGGATAAAAATATGGACAACATGGTTTACTCCGCAAATTTCTTGTTGGGGCTTGGGGAAATAATTTGCTGGGTACAAAGCTGGTTATAATTCTTGGTTTGTGTTCTTAAAGGAGAGGGATAACCACTGATTTGGAGCAGTTATCTCTGTTACCCCTCAAAGATTCATGATGGATGCTTGCTTTGCTGTGTAGGGTCGGCTCAGGTGGGCCATAGGCTGGGTTAACTGGGTCAAACCTTCAAAAGCCTTGGTCCAAGCCTTAGTCGAGTTGACCCATGGGGGTTGGGTCGGGCCTAGGCCGACCCATGAGTCAAATATAAAGTACCTTAAAGTTTTAAACACAAGCATGGATAAAGTTACAATACGAATGACCGAAAACATAAACATAGCCGTACTAAAAAAAATCACAAGTGAAAGGAACAATAAGAACCAAATCTACTTTAATTAAAATGTTATAAAAGTCACGAAGGTGCATCATTCACATAAAAAAATAAACTACTAAAGTTTCTAAAGTATTAATCCTCCATTGAAACTCATCCCAGAAAATTTATAAATCACATGGAATTTAGGAAGAATATAAGCAATCCTGCTAGCAGTTCAATCCCTAATCCCTATTAATAGCTTCCAATCTATTACTTCGTACTATGTTAACTATCAAGTATATTGTCCTATCTTTTCTCTTAATTGAATGTGTTTATACAGGTATACTAAATGTCCTTGATTTATAATTAAAAAAAAAAGATAAAGGAATAGTCGGTGGAAGAGTTGGATGGTAGTTGTTGGTCCAATAGATGGTTCTCGTACCTCATGTTAAATAGATATTGTATTTGGAGAGGGGTGGAGATTTTGGGGAGGCGAGACAATGGTTAAATAGATGGGAAGGTTGGCATCTAATGGATGGGACTGGGATTGTTGGAGTTCAAAGTTAAGACTTTTGAAGTTCTTGATTTTAAATGTTAATGATTTGCGGGTTGAGTCATGTCAGGTCGAGTTGTAAATCGGAGACCCAAGTCTGTCCATTTAAAATCGGGCCAATTAAAGGGTCGAGCCAGGTCAGGTCATGATAAAAAAATCGCAACCTAAGCCCGCTCATTTTGCTGGTCGGGCAGGCCGGGTCAATAGGGCCCCTAGCCCATGGCTAGGTCTATGCCAAAGGCTCATCTAGTGCACAAATAGTCGGGGACACATTTCAAGGTTTGGCGGCAGAAATAAAAGATGAATTGGCATTTATAATTAAGTCTAGAACTTGGATTGCAGAGAGACAATATTTCCATTTTGTTGTTTCATAATAATACAACACCTAGGGAGCCACTAAGGTTGAGTGTAGATCAGGGTAGTCTCATCCTGTGAAAAAGGTGGCTCAATAGCAACCATTCTTGGCACCTACAATTTGGTTATAGTTATTCCAGTTTAGAAAGCTTGAAAATTGACTGAAGATACCTAAAGCTTTAAAAAGATAAGACTCCTTGGTGGGCAATGATTCACTGATGTTCTGGCAGGCTCAGAAATCATATATCTTGGTGCAGTAAGAAATACCCTTTTCGTAATTTGATTCACTTTGTGGCTTCTTGGGCAACCTGCTCTAGTCTCGGTCCTCATTAAAATAGCAGCAAAAGAGGTGTCAATTGCATCTGTACAGAATGACAACCACTGTTTCTGCATTATGCTCTCTGTATGTCTATCTCCACATTCAAGCAGAAGATTCGATCCCTAACTGTAACCTTTTTGAAGGTGCCTTTGCAAAAAATCTTTAATGTCATATCTTGAACCTAGTAAAAAGATCTTTTTTCCTGCATGGACTTTTCATTGAAATTATTGCCTAAGTCAAAGGTGCAATAAATATTTTTCAACCTTCTGAATACATTGCCTGTAAATCTCCCCACCATTATGCTGTTTTCGCTGATTTGAATAGATTTTCTTTTTTTGTGAGAAAGTCATTTTTTCTTTTTCTTCACCTCGTCTCATACAAAGGACTGGACAGTGGGAAAAGTTAGTGAACTCAGTGTGTCCCAGTCTGTTGTACCCATGCTCCATTGATTCTCCTTCAGGGTTGACTAGTGACAGCCCTGTCCCCCAATCTCATTCCACTATATGCTAATGAGCACTGTGAAATGCCCGTTTAGACTACAAAGATTCACCTAAGGAGCATCAGTATGATCGTAGGATTGCCTCCTTTCTACATTTACCCACGTGACATTCGCCTGTTGAAGTATTATTGATTTGGAGCCAGTGATTAGCTACTTTTATTCTTTCCTTGATATTTCCCAAATCCATTGGTTTCTCTAATCTTTTCATGGGTGTGATCCAAGGGCGTTCCTCATACCATTTCCGGAAAAACAAGGCTGTCATTCTCATATCAAAGAAATTTGAAATTCAAATGTTTCCGAAGTGAGAATAGCTGGTGTAGATTCCGTAGGATCTACTTTTGCTAGGTGCAAGTAAAGCCAGAATGAATAAACCCATGGATGAGGATGACGACAAGTTATCATAATGGTTCTTTACCTAAAAAACTCCATGGTGCAAGTAGATGCAGGAAAAGACAGGAAGCATTCATCAGACATCTATTATTGCAAAACAGGGTACCTACAATATTTCTGAAATGAGATGTTTCTGGAATTTACAAACTATAGAGTCCTTTCATCTGATGGGTATGCTTTGGAAGTAGTTCTAAATTAGTGGGGTCATAAAGTGTGAGCTTTGGAGGTTCTCTTTCAATTAAAAGTAAAAATCACATGTTAAGCACATAGTCATCACATGCATGATTTAGACAATCTGCCATTTTTTATGTGAGAATTCATGCGTTGATACTTTTTCTTTGCTCAAGGGAAGAGAGCAATAGAGACACACGGCGCATTGTTCAGGGAGGACCACAAGCTATTTACATAATGTACCAAGAAAGTTATTCATTTCAGGTTGATAAGTATCATAATCTAGTTCTAAGGGTAAACTCGTGAGATCTACATAACAAAGTAGAAATGGACATGTTTTGTTGAATTAATATTCAAGAAAATTTCACAGGTGTACATATCCCTCAAGGATCCTTGTTGCAATATGTAAAATGTTGATGAATTTGTGTTACATCTGTGTCTCATTGTTGGAGATCACGATCCACTTTTGTTGGATTAAAGAACAATTTTTTCATGATTATTCAGAGGCTAAGCATACCACATGGAGCTATAATGGATTGGCATTCAGCACCAGCAAGTCCCAGTTCTGGTATTGTCAAGAAAATACTGCGTTTAGAAGTTCCAGTTGACATTTATCCGAATGTAAGTTGAATATCGGCTTCAGTCCCACTTTTCTTTCATTTGTTGTCGTTGTCGTCATTGTTGTTGTTTCTAAAGAAGAAACTGCTTCTTGTATTTGTTAAACCAAAAGTCCACCTTGGCATAGGCGCTAACCCATACTTCTAATTTTGGTCAGTTCAATTTTGTTGGAAGACTTTTGGGACCAAGAGGAAATTCATTAAAGAGGGTAGAAGCATCTACTGGCTGCCGTGTGTACATTAGAGGGAAAGGATCAATAAAAGATCCAGAGAAGGTGCATTTCACTCCTTTTGTGCTGTTTGTTTGAGGGCGTGCCATCCTTCTCATAACTTTTATTTGTTCAATAGTAGAATGTAATTTACATGGAAGTTCGAGTTTATTTTGCAAATAGAACAATTCCTAAGGTGCATTTTTTTTTAATGGGGGGAAATAATTTGTAATTGGATATGGAGATCTTTTGCTTATATCTGAATTTGGGGAGATAGATCTGTTAATTTTGCCCTAGTCTTCCAATGAAATCATTCCGGTCACAATTGCTTAGCATAATCTCATAGTTGCTAGTTTAGTGGTATGGTATAATCTCATAAATGCTTATATCATTTATTTTACATTTGTAAGTGTTAGAATATGTGTTTATTGTGTCTTCGTAGTTGTTATTTCTAGTTAGGTCTTCCTTGTAATTTTCCTTTGTACCTCTCTCTATGTAAAGAGGTTAGGGCTTCTATAAATAAGACAATTCATTCACCTTCAACATGGTATCAGAGCAAGTTGAAGTAAATATAGAATCTTATTTTACCAAGCCGTCCCTATGTCTCTTTATATAGAGAGAGACAAGGGAAAAATAACATAATGGATCAAACACAAAAACAAGAATAATAAATGCCCTCTTATACTAAACATAACTCAACACTTCCCCTTAAGTTGGAGTATATATATCTACCATGCTCAGCTTGCTTCTACACTTCTCAAACTGGAGGCAAGGCAATGGCTTGGTAAATACATCAGCAGTCTGATTAGTAGAGGCAAGACACGTCGTACGAAGTAGACCCTACTGAATTAGGCTCCTGGTATAATGACAGTCTACTTCTGCATGTTTCGTCCTCTCATGAAATATAGGATTATTAGCAATATATGTTACAACCCGATTATCACAATGCATCTCCATAGGCTCCTGAATTTCAACATGAAGATCTCGTAATAAAGATCTAATCCATATCATCTCGGCTGTAGTATGAGGCATAACCCTGTACTTGGACTTTACACTAGAGCGTGAAACAACACCTTGTTTCTTACTCCTCCAGGTCACCAAATTTCCAACCACAAATATGCAAAAATCGGTAGTAGATCGCCTGTCTCCCACATCTCCTGCATAATCTACATCAGAGTAAGCCACTACTGACATAGGATCCTTCGTCTTCTGAAATAAAATGCCTCTGCCTGGGCAGCCCTTAATGTACCTCAACACTTGCATACTTACCTGCTAGTGAGCATCAATGGGTTTGTCCAAGAACTGACTTAGCTTACCCACTGCAAGGCTGATGTCTGGCTTGGTGATGGTTAGATACAATAGCTTTCCAACAAGCTGTTGATAGACCTTTTTGTCTTTTACCTTCACTGTATCCTCAAATAGATGAACTTTAAGATCCATAGAAATGTTGACTTCCTTGGATCCTAGCATGCTTGTCTCTCGAAGAATATTAAGTGCATACCTTCTTTAAGACATCACTATGCCCTGCTTGCTCGTAGCAATCTCAATACTTAAAAAGTATCTCAGCTTACCAATATCTTTCATAACAAATTGGCGAGTTAGATACTCCACCTGAGTAATACCATGTGCATCATCACCTGTAAGAATGAGTTCATCAACAGATATCAATAAAGTCATGGTACCAGTACTGGTCTTCCTAACAAATACGGAATGATTAGAAGAAAATCTCTGCATTTTGAACATAGAAAGTGCCTCAGACAGACGCTGAAACCAGACTCAAGGGCTCTGTTTAAGGTCATAAATAGCCTTACGAAGTTTGCATATACACTCCCCCTGAACCTCAAAACTAGGTGGCTGTTGCATGTATATCTCCTCTTCCAAATCGTCATATAGAATGTCATTTTTAACATCTAGCTAGTGAAGACACCATCCATAATGAGCCGCAACAGAGACAAGAATACGAACCGTGGAAAGTCGTGCCATAGGGGAAAAAGTGTCAAAGAAATCTACCCCATAAATCTGAGTAAATCCTTTGGCTACAAGGCAAGTCTTATACCTAGAAATAGACCCATCAGGGTTGTATTTCAAAGCAAAGATCCATCTGGTCCCAACTAAGTGTGCACCAGAAGGTATAACAAATAACTCCCAGGTCCCTCTAATAGTAAGCGCAAACATCTCTTCCATGGCCGCCTTCCAATATGGGTGTAGAAGAGCCTGCTAGTAGGAGGTAGGTATCTCTGTAGTAAAGATTGCAGCTGTAAAAGCATGAAATTCGATCCTAAGAGAGCCTGCAGAGACAACATTGCCATCGACACGATACTGTGCATAAGATCTCGGAGCCTTCCTGATAGTAATGGGAATATCATCATCTGTTGGCAGAGAGAGGGACCCTGAAGACACATGAGCAGAAGAATCATTAGTATCTCCAATACATACCTGAGCAGAGGATGATGGTGGCTCAGTGGGCACTGAAGAAAAGGAGGGGTGTGTTCTCTCTCTGTACATAACTGGCAGCTAATATGTAGTACCCTTAAATGTCTTCTAATCAAATGGTACAGGTATGAAAGTGCCCACAGTATGTTCTATAGTAGATACACCACTATTATGAGAGAAGTCCTCCAAGGCTATAGGAGGTACACACATAGGAGCAGCCACCTCTATCTCTCTCAACTGATGACCGAAGATCATGGAGCCATAATCTATCATGGTGGATATGAAATACTTGAGTTGAATTTAACTCATGTGAATAAGCCATCTTCAAGCCATCCCACATCTCTTTGGCAGTGCTGTAGTACATAACTTCATCACCAATCCTTGGAATAATGCTATTCAAAATCCAGGCTCTCACCATAGCATCATCCCAATTTCAAGACGCATATTTTCTTGTTTTCTGCTTTGGTGGGCCTTCCATAAGCACATGCTTCTTCTCACGACCTTCCACAGTAACAAGAAAGGTCTGAGACCAACAGAGGTAATTGGTCTCATCTAATTTTGTAATTGGAGCAAAATAGGGGCTCTTGTATACCCTGTTTTCTGTATTCTGTCCTGAAGATACCTCAGAATCATCTAATGCAGACATAGTTACTCCAAACACACAAGAATAAGCCAAAACAATATGTCTGAAATCCTGGATAAAACACTAACAAACTTGGGGAATACACACCCCACAATCCACAGATCAAAGAATAACACTTCATTGGGGAATACACACCCCAAAAATCATTTACTATTGGGAATACACACCCCAAATTATATCAAAAGATCAAGAAGTTCATACCACCTGTAGGAAGATTTTTTTTAATTCAAATCCTCATCCCTGAGGAGAGAGATCGAGAGCAGCAGGCAGCGGCGGTAATCGGGAGGTGATCCTGCTGCAACGGGGCGGTAGCAAGCGACGGCAGGAGCGCCACAACCAATCGCTACCACGTGGTGGTGAGCACTACAGCTGGAGCGGCTGTTGGAGGCGGAAGTAGCATCGCGACCAGGTGCTGCAGCATGGTGGCGAGCGTTGCAGCTAGAGTGGTTGCTGGCGGCGACAGCAGTGCCACGACTCGATGCTGAGGCACGGTGGCGAACGCTACAGCAAGGCGGCGAGAGGCAGCTGCTGCACCCTGATCAGGCGCTGCAGCAGGCGTGAAGAACCAGCTGCAGCAGTGGCAGTAGTCGGTGCTGCTGCTACTACGGCAATGATCCGACGCCGGCGTGGCCACCGGTGGTGGTGGCTGTAGCTCCCGGGGAGAATGCTTAAGTTAGGGTTAGGGTTTTTTTGGTGGAGACCTCAACCTGGTGCTCTGATACCAAGTTGAAGTAAAGAGAGAATCTTATTTTATCAAACCGTCCCTATGTCTCTTTATATAGAGAGAGACAAGGGAAAAATAACATAATGGATCAACACAAAAACAAGAATAATAAATGTCCCCTCATACTAAACGTAACTCAACCGAGCAGGACAAGTCCTAGGCTATTTGTCCTCTAGTGTCTCCCACCAAAACTTAAGAGAAACGGGGATCTCTCTCTTCTTGATTTCTTGCACATCGAAGCCCACTCCTCACCCAAAATCTCATGTAAAGTGGCTCTGTTGGCCCTAATGCTACCACTGGCCACCACCAATGTTGCTTAGGGGAGTCTAGCAACGTCGCTAGACCTTCCAGCAGTGTCACCGAAGGTTGCTATAGCATCGCCAACACTGATCTTTAGTGTTGCCGGTGGTCCTTTAGCGCTGCTAAGATCTTGTCGTGCCTCGGGTTGCACGAGTTGCTTATCGTGACTTGAGGTTCCTTCTTGGGATCTGATCTATCTTTTGAGATTGGTTTATGATCTACTCTTGATTTTTCGGTGATGCGGGCATTTATGTGGATGTTCTGAGCCTAGTTCTCGACTACTGTGATTTTGCCATTGCTTTCTTTATCCCTGCATGGCAACATCAGGACCCTCAAATACTACTGAAGTTAAGCCTTTGGCTTCTTTGACCTACATGGTGATTTAGTGCACCTTCATGATGTCCAAAACTATCTTATGTGATACCAAGCATTTAAGATTTTTGTAGGAGGATAGAGGAAGTTGTATATTCTGGCAAAGTTTGCCCTTGACTTTCAATCACCATATTTTGATAAATGGGAGCAAGACAATTATCTAGTCATGAATTAGATGATGAACAACATTGAGCCACAGATTATTGCAAACCTTTTATATAAGGAGACCGCCAAGGAGATTTGAAACAACTTGGCAAAGAAATTCTCTCATAAGTCTAATCATGCTTATCTGGCTAATATCTATTGTCGAATTAGTCTACCGTTCAGGGGGAGCACCCATTAGTTGATTGCTACACTAAGATGGAGGCACTATATGAGGAATTGAATGTGTTCTAGCCCTCCTGTGGTGAGACTCAAACCGAATGGTGCCAGGTGTGGCAAGTTTGTAGGTTTCTAGGTGGTTTAAGTTCTCGATACCAGTTTGCCAGAGATCAGATACCAGGTTTGGATGACATCCTAATTTGAAGACAGCATATGGGAGACTTTGGAAGATTACAATTGATATGACTATAGAGACATACTATACAACTAGTAGTACCTCCCATCGAGACATCCGCCTTTACGACTTTCGGTGGGCATGGGGGCCAAGGCTATGGTTGTGGTAGAGGACAAACTTATGAGCCATGTATTCACTACAAATGGACTAACCATCCATTTGAGCGTTGTTGGGAAAAAATTGGAAGACCTAGACAAGCCAACTCTGCTGTGGCTCAAGAGTTTCCAGCTAGTGTCCCTTCTCTCTCCATAGAGGACTATGCTCGTTGGTTATAGCTTCTTCAGTAGACCTCTATTCTGCAAAACCCCCGATTGCTTTCACTTCCTTTACTGAATCTGAAGGTACTACTGCCAATCTAACTATGACATCCTCCACTTCCTAAGTGGTGGATTTTAGTGCATCCAATCACCTCACAAGTAAGATGGATACCCTTACCTCTTTTCGGCGATCAACTGGTATTACTACGGACATATTTATTGTCCAGTTATGGTTGTTGGAGATGTCAATTTTACCACTACACTTAAGCTGTCGGATGTTTATTGTGCTCCTGAATTTCCTCTGAGTTTCTTATTTGTCTATAGATTATGTAAAGATTTTCACTGCCGGGTGATATTTAATGAACATTATGTTTTCTTTCAGGACATCGGAACAAGGAAGATGATTGGTGGGGGGATAGAGAAAGATGGTCTCTACCACCATCGACATTCCTCAAATCTTTATTAGTGTTGCATCTACCTCCTGTGATCCTGAACTTTGGCATTACGCCTTGGTCATCCGTCTACTACAAGGCTTCGATAGATGTTTTCGGACTCCTTTGTTCTGACCTCTCTTGATTGTGAAGTCTGTTAGCTTGGGTAACACCTCCGGGTTTCTTTTCCACTCAAAGAAAATAATTGGAGTTCTTTGTTTCATTTAGTTTATTGTTATGTTTGGGGTCTGTGTCGAATAAATTATTAGTTCATTTTTCAATATTTTCTGATTTTTGTTGATTATCATAGTCATTTGTCTTAGGTGTTCTTGATGAAGGATCGGTTAGAGATTAGAGTTGCACTACCAAAATTTTTTAATGAAGTTTAGAATTTTTATTCCACTAATATAAAAATCTTCTGCAGTTATATTGCCCTTGAGCATATGCAATGGGATATCCAGGATTTCCTTGCAAAGAATGACACTATTCACCAAATGCCATGCGCCTATACTTTCCAACAAAATGGCACGGTTAAGTGCAAGCTTCGTCATATTCTTGATGTGGCACATACCCTTCTTGTCGTCATGAATGTGTCTAAACGTTTCTAAGGGAATGCCATCCTTATTGCTGATTATCTGATAAACAGGGTTCCTTCCTCTGTTCTTAATGGTGAAATTCCATTTCACATTTTACAACATGATGTTGAACTCTTTAGTTTATCACTACGAATTTTTGGTTGTATCTACTTTATCCATATTTTGGGGGTTACTGATGAGCTTTCCCTCAAGTCATTCAAGTGTGTTTTCCTCGGATACTCCTACTCTTAGACGGGGTATCATTGTTTTGATCTTATTGGGAAAAGATACTATGTTTCTGCAGATGTGTCCTTTTTTGAGTGGGTACCTTTTTTCTTTGATGAGGGCTCCTCCCTTAAATGGGTCACTCATACCTATCAGCATCGCTCTCAAGACCCTGTGTCGATTTCTCTCCCTTTCATGCAGGTTGAAGCTGCTGAGGAAAGCCTGTTTGACTTATCTTCCCCACCAGCATCTGATCTGGCTATTCCTCTACCTCAGTAGTATGATGATTTGTCGATTGCTCTATGAAAGGCAGTAAGACACTATACTCTATCTTGTCACATTATACAACCATTGGCAGACTTAGTCCTACTTTGAAAATTTTCTTTATAGTTCTATCTACAATGGTAGTTTCGAAGAATTATCATGAAGCTATGCAAAATCTAGTTTGGAGGTCAGCTATAGATGTGTAGATGCGTGCTGTCACTACGAGAGGCACCTAAGAGTTGATAGATCTTCTTGATGATGCGACGATGGTTGACTACATATGGGTTTATATTGTGAAGTACAAATTAGATGGGACAATTGAAAGATTGAAAGTGAGGTTGATTGCAAAAGGCTATACACAAGCATATGGTGTTGACTATTTCGACACATACTTTCCTGTGGCTCAGCTAAGCTCTATTCAACTAATACTGTCAATGGTAGTAAACAAAAAATGGCCTTTACACCATCTTGATGTCAAAAGTGCCTTCCAGTATGGTGACTTATAGGTAGAGGCTTATATGTGACTACGTGAAACCTGCTAAGGATTAATAGGTCATTGTAGTGCGAATTTACGTGATCACTTAAACAAAATTCTAACGTCGTATGGGATTAAACTTGTAATATATGGGAGTCCAGGCCATATCTCAATAAGGCTTTTGGCTAGATTACTTCCTAACTAATCCTAAGTGTGCATGAATTTTTTTTTTGTGATTTTTGGAGATATTTTGCTTCTTTTTTTGAGATTTTTCTAGAGATTAGGGTAGACTGGCACATCTGACCCTTTATGCAAAGCGTGTGCCTAACCTAGATAACATGATGTCCTAAATTTATGCTGATTTTTTCTAAGATTATCGACTAGATAAGAAAAGTACTGCAATTTATTTCACGTCAATCCGAGGTGTATAAAAATTACTAAAATTCCGACAGTGCTGAAAAATCAGATTCTATTTTGCTCAAAACCTCTTGACAGTCCATGAATTTAATAAAAATATAGGAATCATTTTTTGCACCGACATCTTGCGGAAGTGTTCCGTACTAGTGTCCTAAGGTGCTGGCAAAATTTGGTGATTTTTGGAGATGTGAAATTTGTGGGGTGAATTTTGGAATACGGAATAGCGAATCAGTGCGAAAATAGTGGAGTTGCGAATTGGAAAACACAATACACACAACACTTATTTTTGTGATTTTTGAAGTTTTTAAGACAATAAGCAATCAAAGCAACTATCTAAGAAAGCAAATAAACAAGGGAAAGAATCAAATCGAGCATGAATATTATTGCAACTAAGAGAATGTCTACAACTACAAGATATGCAAGAAGAAGAAATGCAAGAAGAATAAGTAGTAGAGAGAGAAAAGAGAGATAAAGATAGCCATGATTGTTGAGATGAAGACGGAGGCTTGCGATGGTAGTGAAGAAGAAGCCACCTCGAACCCCAGGAATTAGAGGAATGCTTGAAGTAGATGCTTGGAGAGTTGATGAAGAGTAGTCAACGTAGAGCTTGAAGAAGTATAATTGAAGTTGGAGGTAGAGCAGGAGCAGAAGGTGGAGGAAGTCGTAGTTAGGAGGGGAATGGCCATGGAGAAGTGGAGATGAAGAAGGTGGGTGTGGAGAAGGAAGAAGGAGGGAGGAAGAAGCTTGGAAGGGAAGAAGATCAAGAGGAAATGTTTTTTTTTTTTTGTAATGGTCGAGGCTGGGGTTTAAGTAGGCCAAGGGGGGACGTCCAAGGGTGGTGGCTGGTTGTCTTGGATGCTAAGGCATAGGCTTGGTTTTTGGTAATTAGGATTAGGAATTTCTAATTAGGTAAGTAGGAATCCTAATAGGTTTAGGACTTAGGTTTCTAGAACATGATAGGGATTTTGGATGTGGAGTTTTGGTGGCTTGGAGGGTGGTGTGCACGTAATGGTGGGGAGGGCTATAGGGTTTGCGTGGAGTCCATATGTGGAGGTAGGGTTTGGGTTGGCAATTATGATATGGGATTTAGGTTTAGGAAATAGGAATCCTAATTAGGATGTGCTTGGAGATTGGTTGGGATTAGGAAACCAAAGTTGGTGTGGACTTGAGGGATTTGTTGGGTGGCTTTGTGTGGACAATAGATAGTGGAAGAGGCTCTTGGTCATGGGTTTTAGGTGGGATCTAGAAAAAGGAGGCATGTTCACACCTAGGTCATGTTCACATTAGAGTTAATTGGTAGAGATTTAAGGGATGATTGGAAGCTTAATTGGATTTATTAAATGCCATATTTAATCAAGTGATTTCAAAGAATAATTAATGTATTTTTGGATGTAGAAAATTATATGGCAGGTGGATACAGGAGATAGGTTTAGGATTACGATTTTAGGTAGTGTCACAAGGAGTGTGAGCTGGAACTTTTAGTATTATATTTGGGATGAAGTTTAGGGTTATGACTAAGGTTTGGATAGCTCAATGTGGCAAGTTAGGGTTTTAGGTCAAGCTTTAGGATTAGGGTTTTGGCTAAATTAGGTAGGTTGGGACTGGAATTAGAGTTAGGGTTTTTCTTTACCAAAATGTGATCTCTTCCTAAGAGCTCAGATGACCTTGATTCCTGCTTCCCCTCCTCTTAAGCTTGGATCAAATATTCATGCATAAAGCAAAGTTTTATATTAATATAAAATAGGCTCAATTTCACAATCTTAGTTCAAATATGCAAAGATGCAATTATATATAGAATGGCCTAATTTTAATGCAACTAATGCCCCAAAACCAACAAAATTAAGCATGTTATCATATTATTTAGCTTACTCATCAATATGACCCAATGACTAGGTTATGTGGTTGAGGGGGAGAAGTTATGGTTGAGAGAATTGAGTGGTTGTTTAGTGCCACATTGGAAATTGTGGCACTGTGTGTGAGTGGTGACCTATAAATAGGCGTGTACTCCCTCAGTTATTCTTTGAGAAAAAATACAAAGAAAATATGCCCATATGGCGCTTCTCCCGTGGTTTTCTCCCCGCTCCTTGTGAGTGGGATTTTCACGTAAACCCAAACATTCCGTGATTGTCTTATTGCTTTGATTTATACTTTCACGTTATTTACATATTTCAACTTAGTACCAGAGCAGTTCTTTCTTGGGTTATCATTTCATTATTTTTATATTATCAAGTTTATCTTTCTTGGGAGTTTTGTTTGTCTGAATAGAAGACGAAGAGGAGATTGATCCTCTTGGAGATGGGGGTGACGCAAGGCGCTGGGGTCAAAGGTGCCCCCTAGCGACGCAGCGACCCCAAGGCTGCAGAGGTGACGCGCCGGCGACGTGGAGGCCACATCAGGCGGCGCTGCAGCGCCCTTGCACGCCTGAGTGTCAACGACGACATCGTTCTCGATGGAGGCGATGCACATGACCACGAAGACGAGAAGGTGATGGCGGTGCTAAGTGGCACTACTAGGGCTTGCACGAGACTGCATCGTGGATCTGTGTTGAAGCCCTAGAAATCCGGTGGCATGTGCAAGCGGTGAGGAGATCGCACGAGAGGTGCTGATCGAGGCAGCGATGAAGCCAATGGGGAAGAGGATGTCGATGAAGGGGTGGCGCGACAAGAGATCTATTATCGTAAAGATCTCGTGCACGCGATCATTACATTGACGCTGGAGGCGGATCATCGATCACGGTGAAGAGATTGAGGAGAGGTCAAGCAACACGCAAGCAATCATGAGAAGTAGAGGCGGTGCCGCTTCTCCCTGTTGCGGCTGCTAGGGCTCACGCGAGGTCGTGCAACAATGCACATGCTGGAGATATCATCGGAGATCACGGGGAAGATGCCAGTAGGAGCTCGCGCGAACTCCGGCGAGTATCTTGGGACCAATTGATGGCCTTGCAGTTGAAGACTTCATCTGAATGGCGAGATCTTCATTGGTAGCAGTGTGGACCACGAGGTTGCTGCAAACAGCAGCACTAACGATGAAGCCGACCCGCATGGATCTCGAAGCGGTGGAGATCAACAAAGATCTTGCACGATGTTGCGAGGTGAAGATCGCGGCGATGCAATAGTAATAGATGGGTTGGAGATCATCACGGCGGTTGGTTGGCTTTCTATTGAACCCTAAGGTCTTGTGGGCATTTTATATACATGGTCTTCTGCTATCATGTTCTCACTTGGTAGTTATGCAAAAAATGGGAGAGAAAGAAAAGTGACAAGGAAAAGGAAGGTGAAAAGGAAGAAGTGGCAACAGAAAGAAGAAAATATTGAAGAAAAGAGAAAAAAAAGGAAGAAAAAAAGGGAGAAAAAATAAAGAAATGAAAAAAGGAGAGGAGTTGAAAAAAATTTCATAAGGAAGAAAAAACTAGAGAGAGAATAATATAAAAAAATGAAGAAAAAAAGAGTAAAAAAAAGGAATTATGAGGTTCATGTTTAAGAGAAGTGAAGAACTCTTCTCTAGTTTTATTATTTTTCTTCTTCTTGTTATTTTCTTCTCCATATGAGAATAGGAGAAAAGGGGAGTGTGGAAGCCATTATAGTAATGAGGATGCATAGGTGGTGGACAGCAAACATTACAAACTGCTTGTAGGCAAGCTGTTGTATCTTACTATCACGAGGCCGGACATCTCCTTTACAGTTGGAAGATTAAGTCAGTTCATGGCCAAGCCAACACATCACAATCGAGATGCAGCATTGATGGTGCTTAGATATGTCAAAAAGGCTTTTGGGAAGGATCTCTTCTTCTCAAAGGGGTCTTCTATGACATTGGTTGGCTATTCAGATGCAGACTATGCCAAATGCCATGTGGATCGTAAATCCACTACTGGATTTTGCACCTTCTTAGTAAGAAATTTGATCACATAAAGGAGCAAGAAACAGGGTACAATTGAGAGATCTGAGTACAGAACTATGGCTCAGACAATTGCTGAGATGATGTGAATCAGATCCTTACTTATTGACCTGCAAGTGTAGTTTTCTAGCTCCATGGAAATACGATGTGATAATAGAGCAGCTACCTTCATTGCCAACAACCCAACATTTCACAAGAGGACAGAGCATGTTGAAGTTGACCATCATTATACTAGGGACATTATTCAGAAGGGGTTACTATATACCACCTCTGTTGCATCTCTGAGGAGTAGACTGCTGATATTTTCACCAAGTCCTTGGCCAGATCTTCATTTAATTCTTGTATATCTGAATTGAGCATGATTGATATCTATGCTCCAGTTTGAGGGGGAGTGTTAGCTTATGTAGTGTAGTCATTTATTTCTTATTGTAAGCGCTTGGTATGTTTTGTCCCTCAGGGACATTCTTGTATTTTTGACCCTATGGTCTCTCTCTGTATAAGAGAGTCCTAGGATTTCTAATGAAACTAAGTCATTTCAACCAATTATATCCACCAAGCTTAGCTTGTTTCTACACTTCTCAAACTGAGGGTGAGGCTGTAGCTTGGTAAATATGTCAATAATCTGATCTGAAGAGGCAAGGCAAATAGTACAAAGTAGACCCTGCTAAATCAAACTCCTGGTGTAATAACAGTCCACTTCCACATATTTTGTTCTCTTGTGGAGCATGGGATTGTTTGCAATGTATGTTGCAGCTTGATTGTCACAATGCATCTCCATTGGCTCTTGAATAGTAACATGAAGATCTCATAACAAAGATCTTATCCATATCATCTTAGTTGACAGGCATCACACTGGGTCTTCATGGCAAGAGAAAGATGAGAGATGATCCGACGTAGCTTGTTCAGTGAAGGATAGCTTAGTTGTTTGTACCACTGCAAGGCACTCCTTGCAATAGTACCCATCTGACAGGTTGCAACAACAGGACTCTGAACCAGTCAGTATACACCCCCTTCTCATGCCACTATTAATCGTCTTCCCCATCATGTAGTCCTAAGACGTACATCCAACCACGTAAAAAATAGTATGACAATTCAACTGCTTAGTAATAGTACTAACAGATAATAGCTGTATTGCTATGTCAGGCACATAGTAAACATTAGAGAGATGCATAGAGGGAATAACTAATACCCCTCCCTTACCACAGATGGGGGCATGCTTACCATCTGCAAGCTACACTGAGCGATTCTATGGTATCTTTTGCATATTCCCAAAATAATGGGAATTCCCTGTCAAATGATCTGAGGCACCTGAATCAATCAACCATGTGCTATTTATACCTGATGTGGATGCATAAGCAGCTGCGCCTGAGGACTGAGATTGCTCATGGGTCAATTGGGCTAGACACTATACAACCACATCATAGTCCTGTCGGTGCTAGAGCACCGTGATCGTTTATTTTGATGATAACAAAACACGTGTCATTTAACATTTGTACTTGAAGTCTTAGATTTCAGGTTAATTGCAAATGGAGACGTGGTTAGACGAAGTTCGAGCTCGCATCCATGGCGGATTGGACGAGCTTGACGGAGAACAGAGGAGCTTCGCGAGGAGCGATGGCTTGATGAAGGAAGGAGATGAAGAATATGATAGATTTCCTTTCCTTGTACTCTAGGTATTTTTGTTTCTTTTGTTACTCTTTATTTTATTACTTAGATTTATGTTAAAGAGCATCAAAGAACCCTTATAGTAGTCCTAGGAACACCTGTACAAACCTAGAATACTTAGGTTTTATGTAAAGAACTTAGAAAACCAAACTAGGGATTAAATAGCCTTTTCAGACGTCTAATCTGAAAATCAGACGTCTAATAAATACTTTTAAGACATCTGACTATTGACTTAGACGTTCAATTATGTTTAGGTTGGATTTAGTTAATTCTGTCTGATGAAATCAGACGTCCAGACCTTAGTTCAGATGTCTTAGAAGATGTCTGATGCTTTTGCTAAACGTCCAATTAGTGGACCGTTGGCTGCCTAAATAAACACTGAAGGAAACGACTGCTAGCCTCGTATCAGACGTCCGTAAAGGACACCAGGCGTCTGATACATGACCGTTTTGCCTCGGCTGACCCAAAATCTCTTCTCAGAGATTTTCTAGCCGTTGCACTCCCTTGGGAATCCATTTCTGCAGAAAAGTAGGTTTCCAGACATCTAGACATCATTCCAGACGTCCTGTGTGTCGTCTGATACACTTTCACTAGAACCCTGTTTCGATTTGATTCAAGTTAGGGAGGAAACCCGTCTATAATCAGATGTCTGACTTTGTTCCTAGACGTCTTAAATTGATTTTTCAGACATCCGATGCCAGGATCAGACATCTGATAACCCTATCAGTGTGATGATTAATCCTGATTTCGACCTGATTTTCTTGGAGCTTACACCCAACGGCTATGTCAGCCTTCCAAAGCCTTCCAAAACCTTCCTAGAGCCTCTATAAATAGAAAACCTTTGCCACTCAAACACACACCAAGACACATCCAAGCTACATACTTTCCACTCTTTAGTGTCTAAAAGAAGATCATATAGAAGAAAGCTCTTGATCTCCAAGCTTAGTTCTGCACCTAGAGAGCTTGATTCCTGTTGCGTACCCGCTGTCCCTCTGTGATTACGAGAGCGACGAGCGCTACCGCGTGGTTCACTCATCCGCGTCGTCGACGCACTTCCACCAAAGGGAAGCATCCTTACTCCTATAGAAGGGTATTCGTGTTGTAATTTACTTTGTTGGCTCTACAGGACTATTTGTAATTTACTTTGTTATTTGGTTGGGTATTCGCGTTGCGAATTCCCGTCTCCTTCGTGAGACAAAATCCTTCTCGTGAAGAGAAGGGGTTTGAGGTACGCTACCATCGTATAAAGTAGCATGGTTGTAATTGAGGTTGTACTACCCTCATTTAAGTAGTACGTTAGTGGATTTGATCAACTTGGTTGATCGGAAAATCCTAACTCGAGAGGGTTAAGTGGTGGTCTTCACCTGGTTTGGGTTTCCACCTAAAAATCATTGTGTACTTTGTGTGATTGTTTATTTTATGAGGTTGTTATATTTTAATTTTGCATTTTTACGTCACGCTGATCTCCCCCCTCCAAGTAGGAATTTACAAGTCCACCTTTGCAAAGGTCAGTACTGTTAGTGTAAGGGCACCACGATCGTCAATTTTAATGATAACAAAACACTTGTGTTTTAACATTTGCATTTGAGCTTTAAATTTCAGGAAAATGTAAATGGATACAAGTGTGAAGGACCTCAAAGCTCGTGTCCTTGGTGGATTGGAGGAGTTCGTTGGAGGAGAAAGAGCTTCGCAATGAGCGAAAGCTTGAAGGAAGGAGATGAAGAATATGATAGATTTCCTTTCTTGTTTTTTGTATTATTGTTGCTATTTATTTTTCTTTCTTAGATGCATGTTAAAGAGCCTCAAAGTATCAACTCTGTAGTCCTAGGAACACTCAGTAGACCCTAGGACACTTAGGTTTTCCGTAAAGAACTTAGAAAACCTAAATAGGCTTCAGACAGCCTTTGCAAACGTTTAACACAAAAATCAGACATCTGATAGTGAACTTTAAGACGTCTGAATGTTGGATCAGATGTCCAATCACTTAGGCTGGACTTAGTAGGTTTTGTCTGTTAAAATCAGACGACCGACCCTTAATCCAGACGTCTGATGACTTGGCCAAACGTCCAATTAGTGGAAAGTTGGCTTTCACAATATGATCGTTGAGAAATGACCTTTAGGCTTCTATTAGACGTCCGTAGAGGACAGTAGACGTCTAATAAGTGACCGTTAGCCCTTGATTGAGCCAAAATCACTTCTGTTAAGGGTTATAGTTGTTTGTGCTTTAGGAAATCCATTCCCGCAGTAAATTAGGTTTCCATACGTCCAGACCTACTGCTAGACGTTTAATATGTCGTTTGACTGAATTACACTAGAACCCTGTTTAGGTCTAACTCAAGTCAGTAAGGAAACCCACCTAAAATTAGACGTCTGATTTAGTTTCCAGACGTCTTAAAAGTGTCTTCCAGACGTTTGATCTTTTTCCTAAACGTCTGATAACCCTGTCAGGATCATTAATGATTCTACTGCGGCTTATTTTGCTTGGGGATGATCCCCAACGGCTACCTAAGGCTTCCACAATCTTCCTAAGCCATCTATAAATAGGAGATGCCCCTTGCCTTGCAAACACACACCAAGTAACACTACTTTCACATTCCTTTGTGTCATAGAGAAGAAATCATCAAGAGAATAAGTGATCTTGCTCTTCAAGTCCCATTCAACAAATCCGAAAGCGTCGTTACTCTACTAAGATCACGCCTACGTTCTTCCATCTAAGGGAAGTTTCTTTTGCCTATAGAAGCTGAGTTTAGGATTTGTACTTTGTGGCTCTATAGGTTTGTGTTGTAATATTTATTTGTTATTTGGTTGGGTATTCGCTTTGCGAATTCCCGTCTCCTTCGTGAGACAAAAACCTTCTCGAGAAGGGGTTTGAGGCATGCTACCCTTGGGTTCAAAGTAGCATCGGTTGTAAGAGGTTGAACTACCCTCGTTAAAGTAGTTCATTAGTGGATTTTATCGACTTGGTCGATCGAGAAATCCTAACTCGAGAAGGTTAGGTGGTGGTTTTCACCCGGTTTGGGTTTCCACCTAAAAATCATTTGTGCAAATTGTGTGATTGCTTATTGTGAGATTGTTTTATTTTAATTCCGCATTTTATATTATATCCCGCAAATCTCACCCCTTCCCGTAGGAATCAACAAGTACCTTAGTAGATGTGGTTGGAGGTGTAGTCACATAAACTTGGTTGGCAACTGTAGGTCATGCAAGTTTGTTCCACCTCTTAGCCTCAATGTGGCCAAGTCTCCCACAATAAGAACAGGTGGGCTTGCCACGACCACCATCAGCACGCCCCATGCCTTTGCCTCTAAAGACTCTTGTCCATCCTCCTTGAGTACTCAGCTACATGAGTAGAGGAGGTATTACTAATAACACCCTCTGGCATAGACTGGATCTGTAACTTGCTAAATCTCCTATATATCTCTGCAATAGGAAGATCAGATAGTGTCAAAATCTGTGAACGTACAATGGAATAACTGTCATTGAGCCCTGCCAAAAACATATGTGCAAATAACTTCTTCCTTTGATCCGTACACATAGATGAGGTACACATAGGCCTACATGCATTGTATTTCTCCAAGAGTCCTTTTATGGTGGAATAGTATTGCGAGAGACTCATGGATTCTTGCTTCAAATGATAGAGATCATAATGAATCTGAAAGATCTTGGTGGAGTTGAGTTCATAAGAATAAGCGACCTTCAGACCATCCCACATTTCCTTGGACATCTTGTAATACATGACTTCATCTCAAATGCAAGGTATAACACTGTTGAGTATCCAGGCCCTCACCATGGCATCATCTTTATTCCAAGTTGCATATTTACCTGTCTTCTGCTCTGGATGTGTTTCTATAAGAATATGCTGCTTCTCATGTCCTTCCACAGTCAAATGTCTGAGACTAACGAGGGTAATTGATCTCATCAAGCTTCACAATAGGAGCAAAGAGCGGGTTTTTGTAGACTACACTGTCTCTAATTTGTTCTGACATAATTCTGGATTCTAACAGTGATGAGGCCATAGTGATAACCAACCATAAACACTTTCAAACACAAATCTAAAATCCAATAGAAATGGGAAATACACACCCCAAAACAGTAATGAAAATTCTAATTTGATTATACCATCAAAAATGAATTTCCAAATTGCTTTCCGGAAGGTCCTCTCTTAGAACTCCATCATCAATGATCCAAAGACCTTCCTATACCTTATTGCAAGGGAGAAATAGGGTCTACAACCCTCTCCTTACCGTTGGAAGGAACCCAGTAGCAAGAAGAGGGTGCCAGAGAAGAGAGTCGCGGAGCCCCCCTACTGCTACAGTGGACAGCAGTGGCGCTTGCGCCTGGGCGGCGACGCTGCTATTGCTGCTGCTGGCGACGAGGCTAGTTAGCAATGGCGGTGGTGCTGTTGCTAGCTAACGCTGCTGTCGATGGTGGTGGTGAGGCTTGGTGGTACAGTTAGGGTTTTGGAGGTGGAGTCCCCAACTTGGCTCTGATACCAAGTTGAAGAAAATGGCTTTCCTTAATTACCAAGCCGTCCCTACACCTCTTTATATAGAGAAATGTGAGGGAAAAGTTACAACATAAACCCAACAAAATAATAAAAAGGACATAACACCCCTTATAATTTAACGTAACTCAATAAGGTGTGCATAAAAAGAAATATCCTCCTTAGGGTTCATAGGGGTTCGTTCTGTCGCCGCTTCCTCCTGCCCGATCGTCATCACCTGGTTGTGCTTGATCATCCTCCTCGGCCTCTCCTACGCCAAAGCCGCCACCTTTCCCTTCACGGCAGTCACATCTCCACTCGGTCGCGTGAGCTACGAGACTTGAGCAGCAATCTCCACTTAGTAGCACTCGATCAGCGCCTTGACCTTGCATGATCCATCATCATCGAGATCCTCGTCGTTTGGTGCGCTGCCCTCGCCCTCGGACTCAGCGGCGACAAAGGAGACGGAGAGGTTGATGGCCCCCCAGTCGACACCATAGAGGACGCTGGTGGGGCGGATGTGGACGAGGATCATGGCGTCCCCTGGGCAAAGGTAGTTATGGACGGCCCACTGGACAACATAGGCACTCTCCTCGCTTAGGTCGACGACGATGGTGATGCAATGGTGTGGGTTGGAGGCGATAGCAAACGAGAGGAAGACTCTCGTGGAGGACGGCTCTACAATAGGTTATAATTGCATTAAACATATTGAGGTGGATTATCATTTTGTCAGGAATATGATTACCAAAGGGAAGATTAGCACTCCTACAACATCTAAGCAGTAGGTGGCTGATATTTTCACGAAGGTTCTTCCACGGAAGCATCATGATTATTTATGTAGAAAGTTGGGCATGATTTACTTATATGCTCCAATGCGAGGGGAGGTGCTAGAATATGTGTTTATTATGTGTCTTTTTATTTGTTATTTTTACTTGGGTCTTCCCTGTAATTTATTCCTTTGCCTTTCCCTATATAAAGAAGTTAGGATTTCTACGAATAAGATAATTCACTCTCTTTTAAGTTTAGTGGTAGAGAGGATGGAGAGGGATGGATGTAAAAAATGAAGCAAATTGCATTAAAAAAAAAGTATGATACTAAATATTAGAGCTCATTTTTTAACAAGAGGAGAAATTGATGGAGATGTTGGTTGAAGTTGATGGCAGCATCTAGTGTTTTCATGACAACAAGATTCCCTTGAAAGTTAAAGTACTACAGAGCATTTGCAAGATCTGTGATGTTGTATAGATGTAGGGGATGTCCATGGTAGAAACAACGATGTTAAGATCGTTGTGTAGCCAGCCACAGAAGATTTGCACTGAGATTAACAAGGAAAAGGCAACAATGGGGGATAAAATGAGAGAGGTGCATTTAATGTTGTTTGGACATATGTAAAAAGACCAATAAATGCCCTAATCATGAGATGAGAGAAGTTAAGACGTTGAGCCTCCCAGGAGGTGCACAGGAAGGCCAAAGAAGCTGGAAGGAAACCATCCGGCACAACCTTGTTTACCTTGATTTAAGCTTAGAAATGACTTGAAATAGATCTAAGTGGAGGCAGAGACTCCCTGTAGCGGACCCTATTTAATGTGGAAAGAGACTTTGTTTTTGTTGTTGTTGTCTTCATCTTCTTAATACCTCAAATCATTTTGGTGAAATTTCACTTAACACAACATGAAGCATTGCCCTTTTTTTGTGTGTGTGTGTGTATGAAGGCAGGTACTGAAAAAGACATGCTCGAATGTTTAAATCTCGTGGAATTCCTATGACCTGCATAGCTATGTCTTTGCTTTTGGCCAGAATCGTAGTATTTTTCAAGTTTCTCCCTTAATACCTTAGCATAGTGTGTTTAGGCAATCCTTCATAGAAGAAATTTATGATTTCTACATGAATGTCTTTCTCCGCCACTGCCACATGTCTTTCTCTGCCACTGCCCTGTTAAGTTGGTAATGTTCTGTCTGGCCTTCCAAGATTCATCAGCAACTGATCATTCTCATATCTGTACCGTTGGATTGTCTAACAGACATGGATTGGATTGAGACAAAATCCCTCAATGAAGCTATCCATAAAGTAAAAGAACTTTTTTCTTTCCTCATTATGATTTTGCTTCTATGTTCTTGTTGCAATAGTTGAAGTAAAAGGGATCTTTTGCTTCTCTCACTCTCCTTCCTTCCCTCTCTCTCAACGTACAGGAGGAAAAATTAAGAGGACGACCAGGGTATGAACACTTGAGTGAACCGCTTCATATTTTGATTGAGGCTGAGCTTCCGGTCAATGTGGTGGATGTGAGGCTGAGGCAAGCCCAGGAGATCATAGAGGAACTGCTCAAACCTGTGGTATGTGCTCTGATTAACAATCTCGGTGCAACTTATATGTACTCCCTTGTGTGACTAAGGTGATAATATCAGACTGAATCCATTATGCTAGTCTCTTTGGCTATTCTTCTACTCTTTGAATAAACTACAAATTACTTTTCAATCCTTTATATTGGATAAACCACATTAATACCCATGTTTCGCATGTCTGGATGCCTGTGTAGCTTAGATGTAATAGAGAGCTGATTGTCTTTTCATGGGGGAGTTGCTTCAAACATATTGCCACTTTTGTCTCATCATTTTACGAAGTTTATTCCGATCTCCAAATACTGAATGTAATGCATGGTAGCAACCTGAAGACATCTTTCAAAAATGTGTGGTACATGCTCATATGGATGACCGTAGTAAAAGTAAGAAACTACTTGACAGGCCAAAAGCCTATACCGATTTAGTGAAAGAACATGTAGTGAAGCAGATTTATCCAGAAAGCTACAGGCGAGAAGCAGATAATAGTTCATTTGATATTCTGAGTTTCTGTTCTCATTACTTAGTATCATTTTGCTTGGTGAAGTCAATGAGCGTCAATCATATTCCATGGATAGCTAGATTGACTATGCAGGTGCAAGATAAATTGGACTAGATCACCTTTCACGTGCAAATTCTTGCTTAGGTGGTCTGGTTTATGCATGCTTTTGATATGATTGTTCTGCTGTAACTTTCCTCATAATGTCATATGTCCGTATATCTCCATAATTTTTATGTGCATGGAATGTTGCACATGTGCAAGAGTGGTTCCAAGTGTGCGCAAGGAACTGTTGAGTGAGACACCTTCTCTTTCGCCCTTGTAAGCTGACTAGTGAGACCTGTTACCAGCTGTTTCGGAATTTCGGTAAGCAATTTGTATTTCTTTTCCATCATGAAGGAATTTCTCCCCTCTCTCCATGATATCATCCAACTTGGTTAATCAGACTGCATGTACCACTTTGTTCATGATTGCTTGTTTTTTTTACCTTGCGGTTCATGGTTCTTAAAAGGCTACTTACTGCAATATTGGGATTACTGGTTATTTGTATAACTTTCCTAAATGACTTGCATTCTCTATCTGATGCCATTGTCTGCCTACCCTCAGGATGAATCCCAAGATTTCTATAAGCGGCAGCAGCTAAGGGAATTGGCACTGCTAAATTCAGGCTTCAGGGAGGATAGTTCCCATCCAAGTGGCAGTGTTTCTCCTTTCAGTAATAGCTCTATGAAGCGGGCGAAGACTGGGCGTTAGAGATGTTTTCATCCAAGTTGGATCGGTTCCCTTGTGTCTTCCCTCCAGTTTCATGCTGTCAACAGACGAGATATAACACGAGTCAGTCACCAAAGAATTGAGGGAGCACCATCCCACACAGGAACAAGTAAAAATTTTGGGATCAATGAGATGAAAGGGGGACACACACATCAGCTATTAGATCTTTGTTTATGCGGTCTAACACGGTTTTGCCATGTTTGCCTTAATCGTAGATCAGTTATTGAATTCATTCTATGACTCTGGTAAATGGTTTTGAGTGGCTGAAGATCTAGGTAGCTAAGTCCTTGTTTAAGAATTTTTGGACCCGCGTAGTTTTCATTTGTTCATTGGTTTGGTTGCCGCCGCGAGCTGTACTTAATTTGATGTTTATGGATACGATTTTGATATAATTCCGCATCGTTGAACAGCATCAAATTTCCCGCTCTTGTGGTGTGTACCAGTTCGTTTCGGAGCCTCGTGTGTTGGCGCTGCTTAACATCATATGAGAAACTGCATGCTGTCTAATGGATTGCAAGACCTTGTCAATACTATATCCGGTGGTTTTCTTTGCGTTGAGATTTATGGCTTGGGATTAGGGATGCAAAGAGATACGGACATGGCTATAGGTGATACTATATCTATATCCGAATGTGGAGACAGAAATGCATATCATACCGATGTAAAAACTAAAAGAACCATATTCTTAAAATAAGAATACAGATACAAAGTCGATATTCATAATTTGGGTAAGGATTTATGCAAACATGGAAACGATTACCTTGCGGAAGTTATACATCTCTTAATTATTTAAAAAATAGAAAATCCGCCTATTAATCAAATCGTAATGCATAGGAAAAATTTAATAATTAAATTAAAAGATAGTCACCTAATAAAAATAAATATATCTAGCTTATTATTAAATGGAAAAGGAAGGTGGATTTGGAGGTTCAAATAAAGGATGGAGGCGTGGGTGTCTCAACTGATAACTCACTTATATCATCTTAGGGGAAACGATGGCGTCAATTTGAGATTTGCCAATGTGGATGTTATCTAGGGGTTACCTTCCAATCACTTGAGACATGATCATAGATCACTTGAAGAAATTAAGAAGAAAGATGTGTGGCTCCATTTGTTTGGCATGCCTATGATTAGTCAAGTCAGGTTAGGTGGTGGTTGAAAAAAATGATCTCCCGCACCATTGACTCTGCCCCCCAAGTTCTCTCTGTTCCATTGTTCCACCCATGACCTACGTTGGCCCCTCGATTGGCCTTCGACTGTCGATCCCCCACCTCTCACACCATTTCGCCTATTCCAAGCTGCAGGCCATCCATCTGCCTTGATGACTCCGATATCTCACCTCCCAGCTTCGCTTCTTCTTCTGGCTGCAGTTCCGACTCCAGCGTAGGGGTTTCGACACATTCCTTGTCCTTCGGTGCCGTTGCTCCTCTTGCTCTATCCTTGCTTCAGTGGGGAAGTGGAGGGAGGGTGGTGGGGAGGGGATGTGATTGCATGGAGTTGGGTTGCTAAGGCTTCGCCATCCACCCCTGTAGCCCTTTTATGTCGGGACCACGTCAAAGCTTTGGGCTATATACGATTGAGATTCTGCCAAATCTACTTCGGCTTTGAGTTTCCTGAATCTCATTGGTGCGGATCATTGTAGGTGGTGTCGTCGTTATCTTACGACGTGGGACATTCGTTGGATTGCTATGATCGATTTATGAGAATGTCTTCTTTGTATCTTTATTTCCTTTTCCTATTTTGATTAATGTCAATTTTGTCTCATTGTTTTGAGTTCCCTCATCCCTTGAGATGAGGCGTACTATCCCCCTATTTTTTATCTCCCTTCTCCTTGGAGGTGTGACGTCCTTGTAATCGTTTCATTCCTATTAATAAAAATCTATGTTACAAACAAAAACTAAAGGGTAGGTGGTGGTTATATAAGAACTTGAACCTGAAGATAAAAATAAGTACATGGGAACATAGCAACATGCCAAAGTAAGAAAGGGATTGGATTGACCATTTTGAAGCAAAACTAATTAATTATTTTTTGTTCTTTGAAGCCAGTTAATTTCTTCACTTAAAGAATTGCACTTCCTTAGTTTACAATAGTTTAGTTATGTGATGATGATGATGATATCTACTTTGTGCATCTGAATTGGTGAGTGTCTTAGAATATGTTGTACAAACAAGTTTACTTGTTAAATTTGATATTCGTTTTATACAAATCGGATGGATATATGTTGACTTTTTTGCAGTCGTCTTTATTAATTATTAGGGCCCTGACAGAGATGACCAAGTAGGCCTAATTTCTCGATTAAATAATAGTCGTTAACTAATTTTTTTACTAATTTGATTATTTGGACTAAGATAAAAAAAATCTAAGAACAGCATATTAGCTGCTTGCACCGATCCTAACATCCCACCATGGGTAAAGTAAATTTACTCGTGAAAGGAGATAGACCTATATCATGCTTAAAGATTTTTGTAAGCTTATTTCCTCGAAAAGCTGCTGAAATCGTAAAGGGTGGCGAAGGCAGAAAAAAAAAAAAAAAAAAAAAAGGGTTCATCACAACACCTTGTTAAGTAAGCAATGATGCCTCTGATTCTTCAATCACTTTGTTGGCCCAAATATCAGTAATAGCTCACGTGCCAACAATACATCTTAAACAATCTCCAGCATGAAAAAGCAAATGACGGTTACAAGGACTTTGCAATACGGCTTCGATGATCAATTGCATTTTTTCTAAATACCTTATCCTTGTGCCATCCACGTAGTTCTTCGACTCGATTGCTTCGAAGTTGTATGCCTCTCTGTCGTTCCCTCTCCTAGTGTTCCTTATTAGTTATTTTGAAGGCGCAAAGGACCTTGTCACGGTAAAAGGATGGCAGGTGGGGGAGCCCCCTGTTCTGACGTTACGGCACGAGGTGCAAAGGATGCCAACGTACTCGTAGACGGTGTCGTTGACGCAAAGTTCAGGGAATGCAACAATCGACCATTACTGTAACAAAAATTAACTATTGTCATGGTCACTGCATTCACAGTCGGTTGTATGTGGATCAGGTTTGGTTGGATTTAAGATTCAATCTAAATTCAACTCAACTTATAAAATTAGGTGTGGTTAAGTCAAAGTTTATATTTATTTTTTATAAAACACGAGGTGCAAAGGATGCCAACGCCCTCGTAGACGGTGTCATTGATGCAAAGTTTAGGGAATGCAACAATCGACCATCACTGTAACAAAAATTAACTATTGTCATGGTCACCGCATTCACAGTCGGTTGTATATGGATCAGGTTTGGTTGGATTTAAGATTCAATCTAAATTCAACTCAACTTATAAAATTAGGTGTGGTTAAGTGGATTATCGATTAGTCAAAGTTTATATTTATTTTTTATAAATTTTATGTATCTTTTTATTTTTATTAAAAAAATTAAAATTATAAATAATTTATATCTTATAAAAATATCAAATAAAATAAATTAAAACAAAAATAATAAAGATATGATTAAAAAATAACAAGAAAAGATAAAGACATACTTAATAATAAACTTAATATATAGGTATATATAAAAACTCAGATACCAATAATTGAAAATAAATATACAGGAGATACTTTATTGGTGGTGGTCGAATTCCTGTACGGAAGAAGAGAAGAGATGTGGGTCATCCGATGGTGGTGGGGAGATCCATGCGAAAAGAAAGAGAGGAGAGGTGAGTCGTTGAAGACTTAGGTGAAGGTAAAAGATTGATAAGAGAATGTTGAGAGTTAATTAAAGTATAAAATGTTATCACCATCGAGGAGAGGAGAGTGCATCGTTTATAGCTTGGAGCTAAGAAGAGACATTGCTTGAGTAGAGCTTGGAGGTGAGGTAAGGGTTGAGGGTACCACCTAGAGCTGAAGAAGGTAAGTATGAAAGAAATGGTAGTTAGTGAAGGTTGAGAATTAAAAATTTAGGATATAAGAGTAAAGAGATCTTGAGACTCGCATTGAAATTTTAAATTTCTATTTGTAGCTTGATGTCATGTGTGTGTATATATAGTATGTATATTATATGGTATATATTATATACATAAAATATATACGTATGTATAAATTGAATTGTGTCAAGTTATTGGTTGAGTTAGGTTAATTAAATATCAAATTCAATATAATCCAACCTATTTCTTATCGTGTTGGGAAATTTCTAACCTAAGCAAATTCACTGTAACTCACAACCCAACTTAACCCAACCTAATCGAGTTAGATTCAACCCAATGCAACCCATGTACACCCTACTTTTCATAATAGATTAATGCTTGATCTCATTGATATTGGACCCAACAAAAGAATTTAAATTAAAGGATCTATAGAATTAAATAATACTCTGGATGATATGCTTTTTTACGTGGAAGATCCCATGGACCAATGATATTAGTATTCGAAATAACTTCTATATTAAGTGCTTATCATTTTTCATAATTGCAACGTCAATCAACTGTTTCGAAGGCTATTGTGTGAATCATACAACGGTTTCGACGTAAAGTCAGGGTGTGGGTCGTCTGGGTCTGGGTTTGGGTTGATCCAAATGGGCATCCTGTAAATTTATAAAAATAAGCACCCAACCGATCCCCACCCCATTGCCCCGCACTCGTCCCTCTCTCTGTCTCTCTCTCTCTTCGCGCAATCCCTCGTCACCCCCCGCCGCCGCGCGGCGATCTACATCCGCAGTCGCCGACATCTCGATCCCCGCGTGGGCCGGAGCCTCTCGTCCGTCGTTCGCGCTCTACGGCCGGTTAGAGACCAATCCCCTCGATCGTCATCCCCCAATCTTCTACTTCTTATTACGTCGACTTCGCTCCTCTTCCCTTAGCAATTTCCCCCTTCGCGGATCCGCGGAGTCGCATCCCGTGGGGCGAATCCGCGGAGTTGCATCCCGCGGGGCGAATCCGCGTTACCTTAGCAATTTCTCGTGGTTTGCCCCTTCTGTTGTCTCTGTCGTGCCTCGGGGAACGACGTCGTCGTTCTCGTAGTCTCGAACGTCGACTTGACCGCGCCTCGAGGGTTACCCGTGGCCTTTAGGGTTTTTGTGCTCATCTGCGATCTCCGTTTAGGGTTTCTGTGCTCTTTGGTATATTCACGAATAGATGATCCCAAGCTCTTTTTTCAGCCTTACCTGGCGTTTATCAGAACAGTTATTCGATTTCCCGCATGTGTCGGCATGAGCGTGCCGGTCGGTTAGTTGAGGATGATTGTGAACTTGCAATTTGTTTAACATACATGATATAACTTATATAGGTACTTTGACCAGAAGGGATATATACTAATAGATGTAAAAGAATCTCCTATTCTTGTCTAAACCGATCGCTTATTGTGGTTGTATGTTGAGCTGTATGTTCTGATCGTTAGGGAATTGATGTATTTTGAAATTCCACCATTAGTTCAAAATACGGTGTAGATGTCTGATATGCCTTGTGTCTGTTGTGGTTGGATGGTGGTTGTTTTTATTGCCTTATAACATTTGCAGGAGGCATGTTGTTGCGTATGTGGCCTTTTGTAATTGTAGCTGGCATATCTTTGGACAATTTCATTTCAAAATACTAGGATTTTTGGCAAACAGGGGTGAGAAGTCGAGCACACTTTGCTTTTGGATTACGTTATATATCTGGCATCAGCTATGTCAAATCAGTTAGGCCTGTGGAACGAAGTATTGCATAGATGGTAGATGCTGGAGTAACTTATATAAAGTTGCCAGCACTGCTTCTGTAGCCCAACCTTGTATCTATCGTTATTGGTGTGGTACTGTTAAATGTATCTGTTAGTTGTTGTTAGTAGGTTGGTTTAGGATCTTGATTACCTACTAACACTGTAGCTCAAGTGAGCTTTCTCTATAATGTGTTTCCCTTTTTTTTCCCTTTTAAATTATTACAATCAGTGAATACCTTTGTCTTTGGTCCAAGTTGCAAGTACCTGCTTACTATGAATTGATCTTTTGAGTTGTTGTGTTAGGTAGTCGATACGAGTAGAGGGATCAGTTGGAGGATCAATATGTAATTTTCATATACTTGTAAGTAATTGCTTGGGCACAGATGCTAGCCACATTTACTCCCTTTTTCCTTCCAGCAGCCATCTTTCCCAATACATCCAGGTGCATTATTCTTTCACAGCTTTCTCCATGTGGTGACCATTCCAAGCAAGTTTAACTACCTGACAATCGTTTCCTACCTTCCCGGATCTGTGCCCCATGCATCTGTCCATAATGTGCCTGCTGGACCACCTTGCCTTTGCTGCATTCAGTCTAATCTTCTTCTGACGATGCCTTTCTGGAAGTTTAACCATATATCTCTCATGTTCCATTACATTTGAACTTGCATAGACCTTTTTTTTGTGCCTTCCATTGTTATGTGGTTTCTGAAATTGCTGCTTCAGCTCGGTATAACTTCACCTTAAGACAAAAGAGTCATTGCTGCTGATGTTTTGCAAATTGAAGATTTCCTTTGACGAGTGATTGCATATTAATCTACCTTCCATCTACTATAGAATCTAGTTTTCTGGTTTTGGTTGAGATAAATTGTCCTGGTTTCTTTGTTTTTGACATATAAATTGCAGAATGGTGAATTCAATTTTCACTTAGAACCTGCAGCTTCATGCTGTCTCAAGTAAAATAAGGCAGCTCAAGTTAGCTATAATGATTGATAAAAGATGTAAATTTTTATTTGCTTGAACTCTTGCTGCGTTGTGTTATGAAACCTGATGTTCGGAAGTATTTGCTGTGAGTCTGATTCTGACTTGTCAAAGTGTCAGAAAAGGAAATAAGTGATTCCATAGAAGGCATGAGTGATTCATGAGATTTCTTGTGTGAATAGTTTGGCATGACTGTTCCCGTTTGTGCATCCTTACAGGATAGCTATTCAAAGATTTCAAACATCTGTACCTGAAACTTGTGAAAGATCATCAGGAACTTGTAGTGTTCTTCGGCGTGGCAGCAAAAAATGGATCCTGGGCGCTATGCTCTGCAGCAAGGATGGGATAACAGCGTAATTGCAGTTTTTCCTTAGTTATCTACCCAGAGTGATAAACCAGAAATTATGGTTCATCCATGCTTGACATTGTTTAATGCCATCTCATCATTTAAAAAAACCAACAAAGGCAGCATTGGGCCAGTTTTGGATAGCGAAGGGGTTTCCCTACCTCTGCCCTATTATTACTTCCTGACTTGCTTATTCTGTTCAATTCACAGGCTCTGGATGGTTATGGTGCAGTTGGCGAGCCTGATTTCAGGTACTGAATTGTGTTGTCGTAATTGATGGGAGAATGTTTTTATGATGCTCCCTGCATGCTGTGAACTCTATTTTTATTATTACCTTTTGCTTGGTTATTGCATTTTTTTGCATATCATACTCATTTACTTCATTTGTGTACTTCTTTTGCAGTTATCCATTTATTTTCAGACTGTATTATTGCAACATATTGCAAGTCAAACTAACAGCTCGAGTTTCATGATGAAACACTTTAGATGTAACTATGCTGCCATGTTTTTCCCATTATTTTATACTCTGGCTCTGGCAGGGTTGGTGTACCATATAGGGGTAGAAGGCTTGCAGACGATGGGTTTCCAGGTGATCCATTCTATCCAAGAGGTGGTCTCCATCGTGAGCTTGTTGAGAGGGACATTTATGCATCTCCTGCAGCTGTTGGTGGTTGGCCCCCATCAAGAAGAAGTTTTGACGAAGAATATGGACTTATTAGGGAATCGAGGAGGCATGACAAGCCATTTCCACCATTCCATGAAACAGATACATTTCGCGAGACAGATAGATATCGTGATAATTATAGAAACTCTGATGGCTATTATAATTCGGAAGGATATCGTGACTATGTATTCGACAGGCCTTCCAGGTTTGGAGCACGGGATTTTGACTCACTAAATGAAGAAAGCTATGAGTACCGTCGTCGAGCTTCTCGTCACAGCAGAGAAAGCAGTCATGAAGCAGATCATGACTATGGACGTTATAATTATGATTCAGATTATGAAAGGGGCAGGAAGGAAAGCAGTTGGCGAAGGCGTGAATATCGTGATCGAGAACGTGACAAGAGGGGTGCCAGTCATGACAGGGATATTAGCCCTCGTGGCAGGTGGGGAAGATCCCGCTCTCGCTCTCGTGGGCGTGATGATCGGTCTAGATCAAGATCTCGAGACAGAAGTCGTGGTCGAAGCCATCGTGAGGATAGCTATGATGACAGTCATTATGATAAAAATGACAAAAGAAGGGATCGCGACCACGATGACAAGAGACACACAGATTCTGTGTCAGTGGTATGTTAATTTTTCAGTGTTGAGTATGTTTGTAATGAAAAATGTTTATTAAGTTGTAAGTAGATGTTACGAGTGAAATTTTCCAGTAAAAGGTAGTAATTTGCAATATATTGTGTTCAAAATTTGACTTAAATCTGTAAGTGCCAATGTTATTGTAGGAGATCACCTTAGCTTTGTTTTGGTTGTTTCAGGAACCTTCAGCCACTTTGGTTGTAAAGGGTTTATCCCAGAAGACAACAGAGGAGGACTTGTACCAAATTCTTGTATGCTATGATAATTTTTACATATTTGTGCTTGTTGCATTATTCATTCCCGGATAAGATCATGATACTTTTGATATTGCAGGCAGAGTGGGGACCCCTCCGTCATGTACGTGTAATTAGAGAGCGCCATTCTGGAAGTTCTCGTGGATTTGCTTTTATTGATTTCCCTACTACGGTATTTACATCATCATTTCTTTAGTGCAAAAATGCTGGTTCCATATGTCTTAGTGGCCAAGACAATGTCTAATATGCAGGAAGCTGCTCGCAGTTTGATGGATTCACTTGGTAATGATGGGCTTGTTTTTGATGGCAGGAAGCTTTTTTTCGAGTACAGGTACCTTTTATAAGTAATTGTTTTCCTATTTGTTTTGAGTTTAATAGTTCTTGAAAATTGTTGAAAATGCCAAGATAATACATCTTTGGAACATTTCCTCAAGTTGTTAAAGCCTACTCTAAAAAGAGAGTATGTGTCAGTGATTTGTCCACAAAGAGGTTGGAGGGATCTTGTAATTGTCACGTGGAGATACTTGTGTGTGCGCATTATTTTGGCTTTCGCCAAGCACACATCTGATTCTGGGAATCATTCCAATAATGCTTTCTCTGGACCCAATTATTGCTGTTTAACATGTCCAGGATGCTGGTTGAGTTTATGCAAGTAATCCATGCAGTCTCTTCTTTTGCTTTTTCCAATGATTACCTGTATGTTGTTAACTGTCAATAGTTATTTTTGTGATTTACAAGAGTTATATCTCACATATCCAAATACCATGTCTGCAGTAGTAAGCCTACCGGAGCAAGTTCAGTAGGCATGGAAAGTTCTGCAAAATCTGGCCATTTCAGAAGTAATATACAATCAGATTGGATGTGCACCATGTGTGGCTGTGTAAATTTTGCTAGGCGAACTTCCTGTTTCCAGGTTTGTTTCTTTTTTTTTTGTGGTTATTGTAATTTGATGACTATTGCTGGCAATATATGATGGCGTCATATAGAAAGTCAGTGCTTGATATAGAGATGCTGATAGTAGCCAAGTTCCTATGAAAGCTATCGTTGATTTATTTGATTTGTCGACCTCGATACAGTCACTTTGAGGGTTGAGATGTGGTTTTGTATACTTCAATGCCTGTATGGAATTTTGACTAAGCTAGTATGGTTAAATAATGCATTTTTAGATTTAATATGCAGTGTTTATGTTGGTTAATGGTTAGTTTGGTTATTAACTTCTTGAAACAGTCTGGAAACACTTATTTTTGTGCTGTTAATTGTTGATTCAATGGTCTATTTTCTCGAAGTGGTCTTAAATTCATTTGCTTTATTTTCACTAATAGCTGACTCAAATTGTGATGTTTCATTTATTCGTGTCATTAGATGTGATGGACACCTTGTTAGTAATTATGATTGAATGAAAAGGAAGCTGACATATAACAATAACCTCATTGCACCTTCCTCCTTTAACTGCAAATATCTTGAATGACTTTGCCATTATATAGTGCTAATTGGAATGACACATATTTCATACATCCAGCACCCATCCCTGTAAATTTAATCAAGATGCATATATTGACAAGTTTCGAGCTTCACCTTGAAGCAGCATAACGTAGAATGGTTATAACAAATAATGTTGCAGAAATGGCTATACAGCTTGAGCAATATCTCTTGTAGAAAGCACACATTCTCAGATCCCAAGAAATGCTGGTTGGTTTCGTTGGGCTGTGAAGAAATATAGATATCTAATCATGTGCTCTTCATTGGTATGGATAAAGAAATAAACTGATGATATGTACATAGAGAAACACTGCATTGATAGGTATACAAAAGCACTGCAAGAGAATATAAATACACATTTTAAACATGAACAAGCACCAATTTTATTTCAAATACGCCTAGGCTGGCCTCTTTTCTAGTTTGAAAAAGTAGATTGCAGCCACCAAGGAGGGGTTGGCTCGGTGGTAAAGCTCCCTATTGGCATTCAAGAGGTCAGGAGATCAAATCCCATAACCCGCACATTTACCTACTCAAAACAGAAAAAGAAACACTAGATTGCAGTGAACCATTCATGTCTTGTGGAATCCTGCACTCTTGTAGGTATGAGTGTGCTGAATTTCAAGTGCATAAAGAAGTGCACATGTAATGAGGGAAGCCTTGCATTTCCCCCCCGATGAAAGCTACCCCAAACATTATTCTGTTAAAAGCTAATGGTTGGGTATCTTTCTCTGTGTAGTGCAACGAGGGACGTACTGAGGATGCACCGTTGGCCGATGTAGCATCTTCAACTCCGTTACCTATTGGAAAGAAAGGATCAGAGACAGGTATTTGGTGTTTCATTTTTGAAACTTGTTTTCTTCCTTTTTTTAACAATCTTGTTGACATGATTTGGCACCTTTTTCCATTCAAAAGAAATGATTCGGTACCTTTTCAGGTCCTACTCATGTCTTGGTCGTCCGAGGGCTGGATGAAAATGCTGATGAAGAAATCCTCCGTTATGAGTTTTCTAAGCATGCCCCTGTTAGAGTAATATAATGGGCCAGGACATTGTAAATGGTAATATGTCATGCCACAGTATCACATTGTGTTTGTTCTCTTTATCTGCAGGATATTCGTCTTGTGAGGGATAAATTTACACATGTCTCAAGGGGCTTTGCATTTGTGCATTTTAATTCTGTAAGTCAGCTAGCAGATATAAAGTCCTTTTTTTTTAGCCAGTGTTTATTGATCTTATAGTCATTGTTTTGATGCCAATTCAGGTAGAAGATGCTACAAAAGCTCTTGAAGCAACAAATGGCACAAAAATTGAAAAGAATGGCCAAGTACTACGCGTTGCTTATGCTAAGAGCATCCATGGACCTGGTGCATCTGGAAATCCACAATCTAGCAGCCTTGCCGCTGCTGCAATTGAAGCTGCTGCTTTCTCACAGCAGGTTTCATAAATTTCTTAGTTTATAGAAGCAACGCATTTAACAAGGAATTGTTCCAATGTTAGATTTTTATTGTATTTTTAATGAATAAGTTTCGAAGTTTTCTTTTTTAAATTTGCTTGTTGGAAGTAAGAGCATGTATTGCATGCTTGGGAAGTGCAATATATGTAGGTTCTGTTTTTTTTTCTTTTTTGGTGTGGGGGTTTAATTTTGTGTAGGTTTCGTGAGATAATATCCTTATTTTGCCACTTTAGCAGTGGTAATCCAATTCCCTCTCTTTTTTTGTGTTTGGATCAGTTTTTTTTTTGTGCATTTTGAGGGGTGGGGGTGCCCTCTTTCCTTTTAGGTTGCTTATGGTAGCAAAATGGGATAAGTGGAGTCATGGTGTTTGATTGTATGATAGGATAGGTGGTAGGTTGGAGGTGATCTTACAAAGTTTTTTTTCATTTTTGATATTGGAACTTGTACCTTTAAAAAAAAGGAACTTGGAAAATGTTGTGGTAAAGAATAGTGCATTGAAAACTAAAAATCTAACTTTATCCTCCCCACAGAACCCATTCACACTGTAGAGGACTACCTGCTTCAGCAAGATGGACGAGGGTTATCTAGTAGCCAGACATGGCCTAAGGTTACAGCCATGTTCTCTCACATCTGCACATTATTTGCATGGTGTATTTTGGCCTTTGCCCTCACATAGAATTTGTTAAACCCTCTCCTTTTTAGGTGTGTGTTATGTGTTCTTGCAGTTTCAGACACATGACCTATGACTCTCCTCTAGGGTTGGGCATTGAGCTGAATGAACCAAAGTTGAGGGGTCTTGCCAGAAAAAATCAGTGCCTTTCTACCATGAGTGGAGCAGCACACTTGTGATAGATCTATGTCTCTGCTACCATGTTGAGCAAGAATACTTACACGGTCCCTAGTTTACATGGAAAACCTTCTTGATGGGAGGGAAAACCATGGGAGGACTCACTTAATTGGTGCTGTGAATCAATATGAGTAGGGTGAGTAAATACGTTATTCAAAATATATTGTTATAATTAGATCGGTTGAGCGTAGGGACTTTTTTGTCTTTTTTTATTATCTTTGGAATATCTTTGTTATTTTCCCAAACTTCTATAATATAGAGAGGATAGGGTTTTTATTTTGAAGAGAGACTTTCATTTTTCCTCAGCATGGTATTAAAGCAGCGACCCTAGGTCGGTGTTTCGATATCCCACCAATATCCCACATCCCACCACAAGATGATTGAATCTCCAATATTATGGGGATTCAATTGATGATCTCGAAGGTTGGAAGGAGCAGCAGCAGTAGCGCGCTCTACCCCTATGCCACTGTTGCCGTTGCTCTTGTAGGAGGTTCCACGGCTGTCGCCATTGTTGCGATGGTCTACGCCACAGCTGACGTTGCCTTTGCTGGAGGTTCCACTGTCGCCGTTGGCACTGTGATGGCCTGCATCGCCCTTGCTGTGGTCCCAAGGTCGTGGCGGTCCCTTGCCATGATTGGTCATGAGGTGGTCGACGGTCTTGCTGGCCATGCGATGTAGGCCACCGGGCCTTCTCTCGTCATTGGAAGATCTGCTATAGGTCTGCCAGTAGCCTAGTCAAGGCGCGTACCTCCTTGGTTCGCAGTTCTACCACCTCGTTTTGCAGTTTTGATGAGGAGGATCCCTTATATGATAATGTTACTCAGTACCGTGGTACAGTGAGTTGCTTACTCTATCTTACAATTACGAGGCCTGGCATCAGTTTTGCAGTAAGTAGGGTTAGTCAGCACATGTAGGCTTCATGTTATAGCCATTGGCATGATAATTGCCTTATGTTGAGGCATCTTAAAGGGACACTAGGTAGATGGTTGTATTACAGAGACAGTGACAGCCTAGATATACTTGCTTACTCTGATGTAGACTATGCTGGATCTGTGGGAGGATAGATGCTCTACTTTAGGTCTTACGGTCTATGTTGGGGGAAATCTTATCTCCTGGAGGAGCAAGAAACAGAGTGTTATAGCTCGTTCGAGTGCTGAGGTGGAGTATACAGTCATGGCATAGGCTATTTGTGAGGTTATGTGGATTGTTTCCTTCTTGTAAGATTTTGGTATCTAGATTACTCTACCTGTTCCACTTTTCTGTGACAATAATCTGTCACTTATATTCCTCGAATCCAGTCTTCCTTGAGAGGATCAAGCATATCGAGGTGGATTGCCATTTTGTTCGTGATGCTGTTCTTAGTGGCAAGATTAGTATCCCAGATGTTTCTTTAGAGCTTTAGTTGGTTGATATATTTAGCAAGTCTCTAAAGAAAAAGCGTCTTGACTTCATGTGCGACAAGTTGGGTTTTGTAGATATCTATGCCTCAACTTGAGGGAGAGTGTTGAGCTTTGGGGCTTTTTTTGTCTTTTTTATTATCTTTGGGGTATCTTTGTAATTTTTCCGAGGCTAGGGTTTCTATTTTGGAGAGAGACTTATTTTTCGTCAACATCTTTCTTCAACAAGATCTAACCCTAGGACCTACATTCCCAGTTACAGGACCTATTTATTATCTTACATATCAAATTATCTTACATATCAAATACGTAGCCGTTTCAATTTCACTGATTGTATCGGAGGTGCATATTTTGTATTTAGATGATTGCATTTAGTTTTTAACTCTCCCAAAATTTGCCTTGATATTTCTCAGTATGATGCTGTTGGATGGGCACCCAAGGAATATAATCCCGATGACAAAGCTGCTTCTTTGGCCAATCAAAATGGAGATGCTGAAGCTCAGAAAACTGGATCTGCTCAGTCTGGGTTTGTGTGGGATGAAGCGTCTGGCTATTATTATGATGCAGCTTCTGGCTTTTATTATGATGGAAATACAGGTCAGTAATACTCTGTAACAAAATGCATTTTTTAGAAAAAAAATCATGCTTTACTCCTTTAGTTAGTCTGTGTAGCTTAATCCATACTGCCCTGAATGCTTCCACCAAACCCTTTCCCAGATTTTCTGTTTATTTAAATTTGAGCCAGTTTGTCCTTCTATACTGGTTTCCATCCAAGCTGTACAATTCTTTGCACTAATACTTTTCAATTTCATAGCCTAGTACAATTTTCTTTTGATTGTCCTTTTGGTTTACTTTTTGATTTTATTTTCACTTTTTGACAGTCAACCATAGTCAATCTCAACTCAAGATAGGGTAGCTCTTTCTTTACGAAGAAATGCATCTTTTTATTTCTCCACATTTCATTTTGCAAGCAATTCGTTTCTGTTTGCTTCAGGTCTTTATTATGACAGTAACACTGGAACCTGGTACTCCTACGACCAACAAACTCAGCAGTACATCCCCTGCACCGATCAGACTGATAGCAAAGCACAGGAGAAAATGACAAGCCAAACAACCAAAATGGCAGACGATTCAACAAAGAAGAAGGTCGTGATATCTGCTCCCCCTGCTACAATAACATCAAAAGAGAAATCCTCTTTACCTGATGCTATTCAGGCCGCAGCAGCAGCTGCCCTCGCTGCTGAAAAGAAAGAGAAGGATAAGGCAAAGGAGGTAAAGCTGGCTTCAAAAGGTAGTCTTCTGGCAAATAAAAAGAAAATGAATAACGTGCTGTCAATGTGGAAACAAAGGAACCATGAAGGCCAGGCAGCTCGTGTTGTTCTTGATGACAGCCAAACATCCAGCTCCATTGATGACAAGCTATCAATATCTGCAAATTCTAGTTTGACTGGTAAAAACAAGCACAAACCTGAATCTGTAATTACTAAGGAGACAGTTGCTGGCTCTGGGTTTTCCTCTGCAGCTACTCTTCGGGGAACGATTCACAGCTCCTCGTCCCTTAACACCCAGCCTGATGCTAGTAATCAAAATTCACCAAGGCCAATAGGAAACAGTCTAGGAGGTAGTTTGATGGGTGTAATTAGAAGCTCTGGAAGGGGTGTTGTGAAGTCAGATACAATTTATTCAGGTGTGGATGGTGGTGGCAGCAGTAGTGTCGCGTCTTCCACTGCTTTAAATACCAGTACTGCATCTTCAGCTAACGCCATCACTGCCCCAGTTACCACACCCTTCAAGACTGATTTATCGGCTTTGAGCTCATATGCACCTTCAGTGGCTACAACCAGTGGCAAACGAAGGTTCTCTGAGACTCCAGTTCATGGATCTGGAGCTAAAGATCAGCCGCAGACGACATACAGAGACCGGGCTGCTGAGAGAAGAAGCCTTTATGGGTCGTCAACATTTTCTGTTGGAGATGAACATCTGGACCATGGAGTTCAAGATTCAAGTAAGCATTTCAGGAAATTATTTATCATAATACATACTTAAGATGCACAATGACAAAATAAATACGCCTGGTTCTGTCTGAAATATTGGCTGCAATTTTTGTAGGCTAGGCATTTATGAACTTTAGGAAGCAAGTTGGTAATGGAATATGATGTCACTGAATTGATCTCATTCACAATTATTGACGACCTAGAAATTATTTTTTTGTCAAGCTCGTGACTTTTCATATCGAAGGGGTTCCTTGGAAACTGGTGCAATGCCATTCCCCCCTGGTGTTGGGGGAGGGCAGGTATCTAGTAATGCACAAAGCTTTGAGGTGGTGACATCTGACAGAGCCATTGATGAGAATAATGTAGGCAATCGGATGCTTCGCAATATGGGCTGGCAGGAAGGATCGGTATGATGTTTTGCTTTACTTTACTGTTTCTTTTATTTACCTTCAACTTTGTTGTGCATATGTTGACTTTGTCTGCACTTTTTTATATTAGACTACTGTGATGCTTGTGGGCTCTTACATTTGGAGTGTTATTTTGTGTTTTTTCAGGCATTAGAAATTTAAATGAGGTTCTATCTTGTGCAAATTTTCAACAATTTTCAGAAAGGATTTTTACATGAATGCCCACGCAGTCATTGGTATCACACAATTTCTCCAGTATTCTCCATGTTTACAAAAATATCCCAACAAAGTCGCTCTGTTTTTACATGAGTGCCTTCATTTTACACATACTTCTCTGTTAGCTAATGCGTAATGAGTTGTTTTGGATCTAGAATAGGTGGATTTTTTTTTTACTATACCCATGTCTTTCCTCTTTTCTTCCACTTCTATCTCCACCTCCTTCCCTACCTTACATCAAATCTCTCTCCTTTCTATAGCCATCACCTTCCTTCCTCCACCTCATCCTCTCAGCCCTAATCCCCTCAGTGCTTGCATCGAGCACCATTCTGGTTCTTTTGTGATTGTCCTTCCATGAGTGCCCAAATATCTACCTCCCAACTTTCACACTCTTCGCTTCCCATGCAAAGAGACCAAACACCATATCCTCTTGCAGATGAATTCCAATCACCCATCCTTATAGAGAGACTCACATGTAATTTCACTCGGTAATTTATTTTGAGAACTTGTGATTGCCATATTCCTTGTATTACCAAACTTGACCAATATAGAAAGATGAAATGTGACTCTTGCATGACAGCAATAGAGTAATACTAGAAAACTTAAGATCTGCAAACTTGCAATGTAGAAGGATCATGGATTGAGCAACCAAAGAAATCAACACCATTTGAATTGATTGTATGTTGAGCAAAGTTAGACATTTCTGGTTTTTCAAAGCTTCCAAGTCATCAGTGGCAAGAATTGGACATTTTTCATACACCTTCCATCATTTGAATTGACTGTATATTAAGCAAAATTAGATGTTTCTTGATTTTCAAAATTTTCCAAATCATTGGAGTGGGAAGAAGTAGACATTTTTTCATAGAGCTTTCTAAACCTCTTCCAGACCTGTTTATGTGCATAGAGAAAGTATCCACATAAGAAAGTGGACAACCATCAGATTGAATAATAGATTATAGAAATTAGATATAAGAGGTTGGGCCAACCTTTTTCCTACCAGCACCAGAGGAGAGCCCTCACGGAAGGATGAAACAACTTGTAGAGAGGGGAAAAAGGACAGTTTGCTGTTAGATTGGATTTTTTACTTGTGGAAATGCCATAAAGCAACCGGGAGAGAGGAGAGGGTGAGTTGACCCTAGCATCATTAACTCGAAATCAACCTAGATGACAAAAATGAAAATCAGGCTGGGGTGGAAGGGTGAAAGTAGCAAGGTCGGAAATGGTTGCCTATGTAGTTTCTGGGTGCTGACCATTTCCACCTTGTAGGTCTGATGGATGGTGCTGGTTCCATGCCATCCTAGGAATAGTTGACGTGTTATCTCTAGTCACCAACAATAACATAAAAAAGTAAAAATGAATAAATAACACATAAATGCATGGGCTTTGCATTTCCTTATGTGAGATGGAAAAAAGTTGGGAAGCTTTCTGCCTTCTAAGTGGAACCTTATTTATATAAGAAGTCATAAGTAAGCTTTCTGCTTTCTAACTGGAATCTCATTTATATAAGCCAGAGATTACTTCCGAAGTTACAGAAGAAAAATTCTTCTATGTTATTGTTTATGACTTTCTACCATGACGACTCAAGTGATTGAGGTGGGCATTGCCCTTTCCTTCTTTTTTGCACTCACCTTTTTTTTTTTTTGAGAGGAAAAGGAAGATTACCGTTCTGCACTCTCACCTTTGCTCCCCCTTTCATAGCTCTTTACCCCTTCTTCCATTTTGTTGTTCCAATCCCTAATATCATCATTTGCCATGTTTGTTGAATTCCCTTCTTAGCATGTTGTTGGTGTGCTAGGTTGGTTGAGAATCAACATTAGTCACTTGGACCAAGCAGCTCTTTGGGTGGGGGAGGGGTGTTGAGATAAAAGATTGAGGTGGGGGTTGTTGATCCATATTGCCAACCCCAAGGGCAGGAAAACATCTGGATGTGATTGTGGTGGTATGTTTTGTCATCTCATCCCTGATGCATACGGTTAGGTATCATGCAGATTGCTCCCTGGACTGGCTAAAGGAGGCTGTAGAAGGCACATACCTAAAGCATTAATTACTTTGATATCCTCTTGGATCGCTAGTATTACTCTGCTATCCACGTCATGTTATTTTCTCTCCTTTAAGACCTTGTTATTACCTTGGTTCTGCTCAAGGAAATCTCATATTGTGTTGTCTTTTCTAGGTTCTGGGCTTAATTTCATAGTTAGATTGCAAGGTCCTCAGGGACAAAACTACTGCCTGCTTCTCTTGAATGGCCCTGACGAAACTGTTACTTGGACCAACATAATTTCTTGCTCCTTACAAAAAAACTCTTGCTTCTCCTTTTTGCCCTCTCTTTTGTGAGCTTGTCTCTTCGAAGGTTCCTACTGAGATGGGAAATTCCTTGATGAAGCTTCCTGTTTCAAGTAAATTCATATCAACCAAAGTGAACCTACCTGTCATCCTAAAACTTAAGCCATACCCTTTCTATGGTCTTGATGTATGTCACTGCTCCATTTGATCACCGTGGTCCATTTTGGAATAGGCAGAGCTCGCAATAATCCTTGAAGTCCTTGATGATGCTTGGCCTTTTAGCCCATTGGCATACCAAACATCTCTGTGGTGGGAATTGCTAGGTTGAAGCATAAGCCATACCTTTCTTTTCTCACTTGCCTTCCTCCACTCCAAGCCTTTGCACAACGGGAGTAGAAATATCATTATTGGCATAACTCTAATGCTCGATTACTTGTACGGTGTACCTTTATTGACGGTTTCCCATTCTTTTTCCTATATTTGCTTCCAATAAAGGATGTAACTGGAATGCAGAGGAAAGAAGCGGCAGTCCTATTCTTGCTTAAGTTTCATCTGCTGCTGCTGATGGTCCTATTCTTCTGCTTTGACCAGCCTGAAGGAAGAAAAGGAATGGTCAAGACTCAAGCTGACACTTGTCAATACTCAATAGTGGATAAGTGCTCTTTACATGTCCCGCAATCCTTCAGTTATAGCATTTAAGCATGCCTCCATCAGCAAAAATGCTAGTTGTTTGATGTGAGGTTACATGTTAACCACTTTTTTGTGGTGGTGGAGATGAATAGTTAATGGAGAACCATGGTAAATGATTTTCTTTGAGGGTGCTGAACATTTGTTGATGTTCAGTGCTGTATCAAAGGTGGGCAGTTTAGGAAAGAGGTGGAAGGATGGTGCAATGGCATTGGTTGGGAATCATGACACAATGTTGGTGAACAATTTTAAGGTTTTGATTAAAAACCATGGACCTTAACCCAAATAGTATTTTGCAGTGGCATCTTTATAAAAATGAAGGCTATGATGACATTTATGAAATATCATGAGTTTAAGTTAGCATTTATATAAAACTCTACCGAAATAATCTTCTATTTCAATTCCTCATAAAATATGCAAGATAAAATATCTAGATTCATAACAGATAGGAAAGAAAAGAAATGTCCAAAAGTCCAAATCACAAGAAACATTTTCTTGGGAATCGAGGAGCCCAAATCACTTGATTGGTTCTGCATTCTTGAAAGCAACATTGGATGAGCAGAAGACACTGGAGATCAGTGGGTTTGAAAGGAATGTATTTGCACCAAATGGCAAATCAGTTCCCTTGGAACTTAAATCTCAGGGGAAAAATTGGGAGGATTGGTGATAGGGAGGTGGGAGGAATGAGCTGGTGAGATTATTGGCATTACCTGCAAAGGGTGAGCTCTTATGAGGAGCAGGAGGCTGAAGTGGAGAGCTTGAGCAGGGAAGAGGTAGAACGAGGTGGAAGGTAGGAGATAGGACTAGGAAGGGGGTGGTGGCTTCTGAAGAATGGAGGCAATGGTGGTGGTTTCAAGGGTAAAATGAAAAAGCTATTATTTTAGGGTAAGGGTTGGAAAAGTTGGAAGGGGGTAGTGGAAGAAGGGGAAAAGGATATCATATATTAAAAAAACTCTTTTAGGTTCAAAACCTTTAGTTGTTAATGCAGTTAGCTATTGGATACAAGGATGAGGGACATACAAATGAATTGACCCTGTAGAGGTGTACAGGTAATCATTGGGAGTATAGGGTGTGTCACAAGGGCATCTATATGCCCTTTAATTGGGTTAATACAATAATATTTAGTTATTTTACCTTCTAAATATTTGTGTATACTTTGAAATCATGTTGCTAAAATTCTATTAACCATTTTATGATCCAAGCAGGTGTACTGGTTATCACAAAATAAGTAGGTCGTATTTTCTCACTGTAATTTGATGCGTGAAAATCAAACCTTTTTGTAACAAGTTGCTCTTATGGTGAACATTTTTTGTAGGATTGGTTACTCAAACATACCTTGTTTAACCCAAGTATTGCTGAATCAGGGTTTTTCTGTGTTTTTGTAGGAGCATTCATTCATACTTCCAGATGGCTACATTCAAATTTAAAATTCCATTATCATAAGTGGTTAAGTTGGTTCCTGGTCAATCCTTGGAATTGCCATTGCTAGGGCAAAGTGGTTTTCGGAACCTATAATATGATTTTGATTTGAGTATTGTTGACTATCTGTTTGCTGTACCGTGATCACCGTTTATTTTGGCATTGATGTTATTGGTTGGATCATGCTAAGTATTTCTAAATCCTTTGCATAGGGTTGGTGTGGTCTACAAAAAAAAGCCACTGCATTTTTTTCAGAGGACTTTGTGTGGGCAAAATTTGCCAGAGTTGCAGTAATGGTGGATTTAAACACCTGGGAATGATGTCACGCTTTGATCAGTCTGCCACATGTAGGAGACTGAATCGTAGTGCAACACCCATATTATGTTTGATAAAAGGTAGTGAAATTTTTATTCTGTTGGGAGCATTTGGGTTGCTCTGTGCCAGAAGGAAACTCATTTTCCGTAAATGTCCTGGATTAAGATGGTTGATTTGGTGAAATTTGCGTTGAAATGTGTACAAAGTACTTTTCAAAAGAGATGTATATGACCTTTTCAAAAAAAAAAGGAAAGAAATGCATATGAAGTAGTGTAAAGTGGATGGTGGCGAAAGCATTGGATGCAATCAGGTAGTGTGGCGGCGAAAGCATTGGTGGTGAACAGGGAAGAGCTGCAGCAGCTGGGTTTGTGCTGTCAGTGTTGGGCATGGAGAATAGTGGTGCTGCTGGGGAAAAATGGCAGTTTAAGTGGGGTGTCAATGTAAGGTCCGCAGCAATATATGGAGTGAAATGGTAAGAATGAAGTTGGTCGTCGCAGTGTGTAGAACAGAGGAAAGGCATTGCAGGAGAACAGCACCTGGAGCTGCTGCAGGCAGGTGTGCAATGTAGTTAAGGGGTTTACGGAGGGAGATAGGGTTATTAGAGTGGACAATGAGTGGGCAAGCTAGGATAATGTCAAAGTAGGGTGTGGTGGAGATGAGGTGTGGATGAGGAGGGATAAGGGGCAAATAGTGGAAGAGGAACTTGGATGATGAAGGTCAAGGAGAGGGCAGCTGGTGGTTCTGGCACAAAGGAGGGAAGATGACGTGGAGGGGGGAGAGACATGAGGGTAATCTTGCAGTAGAGTTCCTCACACGATATGATGTGTTGATTCCAACAGAATGCTAGCAGAAACACAAGAATGTCAACATTAGATACTAATATGTTGTTTGAAATGAATGCCAATGGAAACGTAAAAATATTCATGTTAGATGCCAGTATGTACAATTTTATAAAGATCAAGCACCTTTTTGCTCAGGGTCCAGTGGTTGGGGACACTTTCTAGTTTCTAACAACTACTTGAAATTAAACAGCACTCCCTGTCAAAAAAACAAAAAAAAAACCTCAACTGAAAATTTAGTCTTGTTGTAGTTTGCTTCTCATCTTTTTTTTTTTTTTTTGGGTTTGTCTTATGCATTAACCTGAATATACAAGCTAGCATGTGGGTATTTGGTCCGTACGTCATTTATGACTGGTTCATAAACTCAGCAAACCGCCCTATTTTGTGTGGATTTCTTGGGTCAGAGAGAAAAGCTAGTTCTTCAATTTTGTTGATTTTTTCCACATCAGTCTAATGTGTTTATGCCTTCCTGGCATGGATTCCTAAGTCCCGTTGCTTGAATTCATGCTTCCTTTTTCCTTCGTATTTTTTGAATGATCCAAGAATGAGGATCATGGTGTAGTTCTGCATTTTGCTTTTTTGGCAAAATAGTACACGGTTAATTTTCAGAAGTAAAGAAATGTTTGCGAGTTAAAGGGTCCTCCTTTTGAAGAAGGCTTCTGGTGGCTGTAAGATCGAAATTTTATGGCTTCATGCGTTCTAACATGCCATCTGGAATTTTTCTATTGTTTTTGCCTTTGCTCATAAATTCTATCAGGGACTTGGTAAAGACGGCAGTGGCATCACGGAACCTGTTTTAGCGCAAGGAATGGAAGAGCGGGCTGGCCTTGGTCGTCATCAGAGAAAGGCAGTAGATCCAGAATTGGCGGTGCAAGCAGGGGATAGCTATAGGACCCTCATACAAAAGAAGGCTATTGCCAGATTCAGGGATATGGCTTGAGGCAGGCTTGCCTCTAATTTAATTACGATGCTAATGTCTTTAAATTTTGGCATTTGCAAGCTGGAAGGCCTTGTAATTCTTAGAGGCGAATAATTCTAGTTTCTAGTGTGTGCTAAAAGTTCCAAACCGTTTTGTATGTGGTATGTCTTCTCTCTGTATCTTGGCTTTTGGCTCCTATCTAATGAAGAAGGGATAATTATTTGCGTGTTGGTTTTTCGTGCACATTCTGTGTTGTCTATTGCGTTCCGTGGGCTTCTGCATAGGGAATCCCGTAGTGCTAACTTCTAAGATCAGAGGGATGGTGCAGCTATCAAGCAACTTTTGCCATGATCGTAAAGAGTCTAGTATTTAATCCATTGGTACCTTTTATCATGTTTGGGTTGAAACAACTATTGTCAGGGTTGCCATTTTGTTGTGAAGGTTGATAGAAAAGGGAGGCAAATGATCAATTTACAAAGGTTAGGAAGAGGAAGTCGATGCTAAGCAAGCAGCATCAAGGAAGCGACGTACCTATACCTATAGGTTGGAGGAGATTGGTGTAAAGGCCGTCCAATCAATTGCGTGGGTTTGGTTCCTCCAAGCTTGTGGTGGGTTCGACGACTCAATCCGGGTATTGGAAAACCATTAAGATTTTAGAATGAGAGTTTATTCAACCACGGTGAAGAGTTTTTAATGTCAAATCGATGCATCAACCCTTATTGAGTTCAGTTAGTTGACTAGTATACTGCAGGTGTATGCCTGTCCGTCACTCATCTTTCCTATTTACCTGATAGCATAAAGTTTCAGCCACCCTCCCCTACAAGAAGAGTAATAGCCGACTTCCCATCTCTATCTTACTCCAATTTCCAATTTCTCGGGTTTTTTTCCGGGGTTTCCCCTACAAGAAGGGTGGTGTTGGGGTTGAGGGAACCGCCACCCCTGTTATCTTATGGCTTGCACTTTCCCAGATCGTGAAACCACTTGAAACGAAGGCAGGCAGGGAAAAGAAGGGTGTAGCAAGGCTCGTGTGATGTGCCTTTCTTCTGTTGCCTCCTCCAGTGGTGGGTGATGGGGACCTACGAGAATGTCTATTTGCACCGTTCTTCGGTAAAGCCAAATCTTTCCAACTTATTTTGCCCACCTTGTTTCAAAGCCTTCGCCATTATATTCTACATAGAGGTGTTCATCGAATTGAATTTCACCAAATTTACTTATATTTGGATTTGATTTATTAAGAAAATATGAATTCAAATCAAATTCAAATCTCTCCTTTAAATATAAATATATGGATTCATATTTGATTATTTAATGATTTAAATATTTATCGAATCCTTGTTGAGTTATTATATAACACAAAATGTGTTAATTATTGCTTCATTTGTTAATATTATTTTTGTAATTTCCATTCAAATTTTAATAATTTTTTTCCTATGTAGGTTATAGATTCAAACATAAAAAAATGACAAATAATAAAATGATTAGGAAAAATACACTCACAAACTTCTTAACAACCTACCGTAGCTTAAATAAGTAGTGCAAATTGTTTCTTACCAGATAAATAGGGTGGGTTGAGGAGGGTTTTCAGGAAAAAAAAACCTTGACTCTTTCCATTAGCGTGTGCGCACACGCATGTCATTAAAATAAATCAAATCTTTTCAAACCCAAATCCAATAAAATAAAATTCATTAAGCTGTTAAATCTAAATATTAAATTTATATTCAATTCATTTCATTTAAACTAAATTAAACTGATTCGATTCGATTAATAACCCTACTCACATGCTGCTACTTATTTATTTCTTCTATATCCCAGTACTACTTATTTTATAGCGTCCACCACGTACGTTCTCCTTTTACCTGAAAAACCTTCCTTTCCAAAGTTATTCTTCGAAACTATTTGAGTCCATTATATGGATGGGACGAATCTTAGTTGCGTTTGCATTCTGCTTGAATAAACTTGCGGAAGGGTATACCGTCTCCACAGGGGTGGGAGGGCAAAAGGCGCTCAAGCTCAGGCAAGCAGGAAGCGAGCATTAACACCATCGTGAAAATTATTTGGTATACGCTCATGTTCGTTTGAATAGCAATTCTTCTGAGATATTCTAGTCATTTATTCTCGGAAAAATTCAGATATTTAGGATCAAGGAATAACCTCTTTAGCTGAACCTGTTACTCTTTCCTTGACAGAATCAGGTTATTTTGTCCATCAAAACCCGACATGTCACTTCCATCAAAGTAAAATGGTATCATTCCTTGCATTTATGTACAAGACAATTTGGATCTCCTCCATTGCTACTGAGGAATGTTCCTGAAAAACCTCCGGCTTGGTTTTTCAAGGGTGTTCCCCAGTAAAGGCACTAATCATCTTTAAGAGAATAGACCTTTAAAATGGGCTGTCCAACCATGAATTCCTATCCATCCATTGTCCCATCCATGACTGAAGCAGTTCAAGATTGACTTGGGTTGAAATCACATGCGATCAAAGTAAATCCCTGCGTTCTGGGTGTTAGAATAACATTCTTTACTCCATGCCGCCAAGAACAAACTTCGAAAGCATTTTGCAGGAAGCCACATGGACATCGAAGCCATTTTCACAACAGTCCTGGTTACCACAATCTACCTAATTGTCTTGTATGGGATGCGGTACAAGGAGTATGGTAAAAGTTTTCTTCTCACCAGAGTGCAGGAAAGTATATTATGTTTATGCATAAGGTGGTGGGCAAACAGACTTTTTATGAACCAGTGGTTCACACATCCTCCCACTTGGAAACCTCCCTGACCCTGTAGTCTACGTTGCTGTTGCTTGTATGTCTACCATATACATCTACAGGTGTAATGGATATTACAGAAGCCAGAACGAGCTCTTACCACCATAGGAAGAGGAAAGACAAGGATGAGCATTTGCCATCATTACCGTAACTCTTCAGCCTTTCCATGTGTCCTTCATTTGCCTGATCTTCAAGAGAGCATCTACTGCAGAATTGCCTCCAACTTTTCCCTACAAACCATGCTTCATTTGGTTATTGGTTCTGTCAGAGCTAAAATAGATCTCTAGTAGAAATCTCCATAAGATGGCTATATGTGTTAAAAGACAAAGCCTATATCCAACAAAAACCAAGAACCCATTATGTGTACTTATTCCGTAAATCTAGGTGATATCAAGCCAGTTGGGGAGAAGGTTTTCAAGTGTAGAACAAAAGACGTTGCCTCTGACTGGATCGTCCCTATTTTTGCAATCAAAATTTACGGGCTGAAAGTACCATCATGTTGGAAATTAATCAAAGTTTCTGAGGTTTCTATAGTCTCTATTTAGATAGATTTTGACTAATAAAGAAAATCTCAGTTAGCCCGAGCCTGCATATTCTGCTCGTTGGCCCTGACAAATGAATGTACCTAATCCAAGGGGGTTGGGATGAGATCAGAAAAAAGTACCCAATCCCATGCCTAGAACTGATCATGTCCAAGCATATTTGCAAGCATACACTGGCACGCAAAGACATATCAGTACCAAACAAATACCTGTATCTCCGGCAGATCAGCACGCATGAAAGGATTAGTTTCCAGTTCTTCGCCAATAGTTGAAGGTATAGTTGGAAGGTTTGATTGAAGTTGACGCTGAACCCAGGAGAGCTTTTGCATCATCTTTTCATTGTCCGGTTCAATGGTTAATGCAAATCGTAGATTCTTCTCTGTGTACTAAGAAACCACAAAAACAAACCCCAACACTTATTGGTTCAACGGCGAAGGTCAAGTAATCCAAGAGAAAAATAAAAATTACCACTGGCTAATTAACTAAATATTACTTAATTATTAATTGAAAGGATCCCATAAACAAAATATTCTAACAAATAACGGAAGGGCAAAAATCTCTAGAAAATATCACAGACTACTTTGTTTATTTTTGCGAGAATCAGAGAAAATTATCACATTGGGAAGCTTTACCGGTTCATGAGAATGCAGTAGTATGTCCTTGCAAACAAAAAGACTGCAGTGGTATGGAAACAATTTGCACATCTCGAAGGACCTAGCAGTTCTCTATCTCTCCCTAAAGAACCTAGACGAATGCTTAAGACTAGAATATGAATGCTGAACTCTGAATCATAGCATTTATTCTTATGGGAATGAAAATCCTTTTCCTTGAGATATGGACAATTGGGAATCTAACTCCAAAAGAAGCACTTTATTATGCTTCTTCTAATTTGATTGATTGCTTTGTTCCTTTTCTACATGTGGAGGAAACTAAAAATGTCTTCTGATGATATCACAAGGCACAACAATAAAAGAGTGGCCACCTGTTTGTTTGGATCATTTTTTGGAAAGCTGGTTCTCTATATAGGAAGTGGGTAGATCATAGCAGGGTTTTAAATATTGATATCAATATCGTATTGATAAGTTATAAATGAGATATATTAGGAATATTTCACCGATATCGAGGAATTTCGAGGAAATCGCTCAAAATGATCCAAAATGACTTAAAATGTCACAGATTTGATAAAATTATCATTTTAATAACCACTACATGTATGAAGAAATACCTAGAAAACTAAAAATATAATTTTTTTTTGAAAAGGGAAAAGATGATTGTCCAGTTGATAACCACCCAAAATAATTAATTAAAAAGGAGCCAAAAAAATGACCAATTTACATAGAATTTTCCTAGAATTTAAATAAAGACATGATGCTACAAATAAAATTCTCAATGTATTGAAAGAAAACATAATATAAATGCGCTACTAGCAGTGTTTACTTAGACGTGGGAGACAATCGCAAGCAGTTGTAATTGTCTCACCCTAACAAAAATTTATTTTCTTGAGGAGAAGACAAAATTGGGACGATGCATTCAAGTAGGTCAAGGGGAGGGGAAGAGCATGACGTTTAGTTCTCAACTAGTCATTAAAGTTGTTGGCATCAACTAAACATGAGTTGAAGCTTTAATAGAATCTTTTGAGATAGGTTTAAAAGAAAAGAATCCAATTTTCAAGGATTGGCAGCAAGGTCTATAAGGTTTAGAACAAAGCACATATCTGTTCACACGAATGGCTAAAAAATGGGCAAAATATTGCCCGTATCCCCTACATATTGTTGATACATGGGAAAAATTACAAAGGCTTGATATCGACGATATATCGCTCAATACATGAGAGAATGATCCGTACCCTTTATTGATATATCATAGGCTAGCGATGTGCAATATATTGACAATATATCTCCGACATATCATGATATTTAAATCATTATCTTCATCGAAGCATATCCCTTCTTTGGCAAGAATGAATTCATTGAGTGGATACCTCATGGTGAGGGATATCTGGGTATAAAACCAGCCCTATCAATATATTGCCGAATTCATCAACTTTTTCATCATAATTACATCCTTATACATCAACAACAATCACTCGACAGGTAGTTATTGTCTTTTTCCTCAGCATTACATTTCTTAGACACTAACAACAATTACTAAATAAGTAGACCATCCCTCTCAGAAGAATTAAACAAAACAAAAGCAGGTCTGGACTTGATAACTAACATCAAGAAAACTGGTTAGGGCAGTGTTGGCTGGATCTGGAATTATGGCACCTTCTCTGTTAGAAAGGTCTATCTTAGATATATGCATAACTCCCCTCAAGCGAATGACAGCCTTGCAGCAGATTGGAAATGGTTTGGAAATGTAAAATTCCCCTTAAGATGGAGTTTTTCTTATAGCTCTTGAGAGGAAGGTTGCTTACCAGGGCGTATCGAAGTTGTTGGGCTCCAAAAGCTACTACTGTAGGATGCCCTTTATGCAGTGGAGAGACAGAAGATGTTAACCATCTCTTCTTCTTATGTTCGTTTGTGACCTTTGCTGGGCTGGCAGTGGTGACTGGTCTATCAGCTACAGCTCTTTTTCAGATTTCTGGTCTAGTATACATGGGTTGCTTGTTCATGGAGACACTACTAGGAGAGCTTTCTTTATTTTGTGGAGCATCTGGATAAAGCATGACTGGGTGATTTTTAAAGGAGTAAGGGCTTCTATTGATCGTGTTTTACTTCACTTTAACTTTCTCTATACCTCTTAGCCCTAGTTTATGTTACAGGTGTTAACCCCTGTTTATCACAGGGGTCAAGCGGGCCCTTCTTTGGATTTGTAACTCAGCTTATCTCAACAGGAGATTTGGGGGGTTATCTCAACTCCCCACTTAATCCCCTTTTGGCCCCTTGTCCCAATTTGTAAAGCCAGGTTAACCCCTATAAGAAGTAAACACCTACAGGGGTTAATCCCCCTTCCCAGGTAAACAAACAACAGTTAACTCCTGTTGCCAAGATACAAACATGGGTTAACTAACCCATGATGTAAATTAGGCCTCAATGTTTTGAGTTCTCCTCTCTATTAATGCGGGGGGGGAGGGGGGGGGCACGGGTGTGTGGGGTTGGTTAATGTTGCTTGTCAACCCCATTTTTACTTTTCAAAGAAACTAACATTAAAAAAAAAATCAAAATCATGGGTTGTAAGCACCTCATGACCACAGTAGACTCGGGTGGGTTTTGGCAGTGATCCCAATGTCACGCAAAGAGACTGAAACATTTGTTCTGCTGTGCCTTCAAAGAACTTACCGCAACCAGCAATAAACTGCATGAGTTGCCACAACCTTGTCACCTTTTCAGTAATAACAGATATGAAAATTTATAGGAAGAGCCTTAAAACCGAGCTCAAGACTATAAGCTGCTTACCAAAGTATCTCCAGTAAAGACAGCCGGATCTTCATCTTTATTTCTAACATAGTAACTGATATGGCCTTTAGTGTGGCTGTCAGTGACATATTAGCACGATTAGGTATGGTAAATCTGAAGAGCCGTGATGGTTTGTAATAACAAGACCTACCAAGGGGTGTGTAGGGATAATATAGTAATATCTTTCCCCAGTGACAACTTATCACCATTCTCCAATTTATCTGTGCATCCCTGTACATTATCTATAGAGCCACCGAAAACCTTAATGCCAGGAACCAATTGCTTTATTTTGTTATTTCCTCCAGCATGGTCCCTAAGCCATCAACCGCAAAGACCAAGGGTCACAAAAAAGAACACCATCAGGCTTGAAACCAATAATCTATAAATAATATCTCATCCATGTATCGAGTATCAATTACAATCATAGCATGACATTAATGAGAATTTATTTGCTCCAGCAGGACATGGTATCCACTCTCTTCTCATAAAACTGAAAAATAACAGGCTTAAGAAATAACCTCAAGGAAAAATGTATGAGCTTGACCGAATTCGAAATCTTGGTTCATAAGAGGATATAAAACAAAAAGCACCACATCTGGATATATTAATAATGTAAAACAATGAAATACTTATCCTTCAATACGTACATATTCGTATCAATCTAAGAGATACGTCATGCGCCATATTCTTTCCAGGAATTGGTACCATGTATGTAGCAAATTATTGCCCTACTTATCACAATGTGATTAGCCTTCTGTTTATGAGAGGCAAGGGAGAGATATCAAAGACATTATCAGAGTGACTTTCTTGAATGTGCATGTGAGAAAGAATATTTTCAGAGCTTTGACTTTAATAGGATTTTGTCTTTTGCATAAAAGGGATGCAAGGCAACTTTCATTTAATTGAGCAGAATACATAAGAAAGCAATCATCAAAACATCAGTATCCTTCTTCCTTTTTCTTTTTGAAAATGCTTTAGGAGTATCCATCGTTGTTGCACTTGTGCTGCTCAAAGGGCAAGACCTAGGACCTAGATCCAGATCCACGAAGTTTATTTCTGGTAATAGATTGACATCATAGTTGTGCAAAGCAACTAAGCTAAGCACTTGACTGCAAGTATAGTCAAGTAGATAATATGTGATCCTAAATGAAAACTGATGCCTGCAATGAGGACTGGCTTTATGGATAAAAAATAAGGTGTGCTGATCAAAATCTTTACCAACAAAGATTCTAAAGGCCTCTCATATAAAATGGGCAAATAACAGCAAAGATAACATTATAGTTTTGCAGAGTCATTGAACATTTAGTTACCACATATCCAATTAGTCCATTTTCTAGCAACCTAAAACTGGGCTTACTCCATGAGACTTTTCAAAAAATGAACCAAAACAAGCATTTTCCTACATTGATCTGACTATATTGATTTCTTGTGCCATAGACCAGTTTTCACAAATAGTATCCAGATCTACATCCAGTGATCAATAACTCAAGGGACAACAACACTTACAATGCGAGCAAGTGAAAGTTAAGCTTTGGAGGAGTGCATGATAGATGTAAACTCGTGGTGGATCTTGAAACCTCTGTACGAAACAGGAATAGGGGCCTCAGTACCATGTGGCATCATAGAAACCAGTAAGCCAACCCAACTATGGAGAAGTGACACACAGACTCAAAGTTCACCTCAACAATGATATAACAACACAGGATCATAGAAATATTCCTGAGTTGGCAACTAGCCAATAAAATTGTTGGTTGATCCTTTGTGGGGTGGGGTGGGGTGAGGTGTGGGGGTGCAAAGCATGCCCTTTGAAGAAAGGAGGTGCCTGTAGCTTTGTTCTTGGCCCTTGGGAAGGCAAAGTCGACTTAGTTATGGAGCCTAAAGCGATGGACAGAAGCTCGATCCCTTTGAGGCTTGTCTTTAACATGCTACAACACAATATGCTTATTCAACTAGTTGAATCACTTACAAAGAGGGGATGACTAGAAAGGGATTCTTCATTGGAAGAGAATCCCACCATGGTAGTTTGTGCCTATGGGTGCAACCTTTTTGCTATAATTATCTATGAAGTCTTTCAGTTACATATCCATCACCCATTTAAGATAGGTTTTCCAATCTAATTCATTGTAGCCTCTGATTGAAAAGCAAATTTCTATCAAAATAGCATCACCTCAATATGACCAAGGTACCCTATTATGGATTGATAAATTTACTAGCAACATTAAGTGCATGTCGCTGTTTTCACTCAACTATCCTATTTTGCCTGGTTGCACGAGCACAACCAGTATGGTGGTAATCCCATAAAGGTGATAAAAATTGTGTAATAAACAAGTTGAAAACTCTAAAGCATTCCACCTCTCAAAGGTAGACTTGAGGCTGAATAATACTAGATGTGCAATCTCTTAATGAAGATGCAAGATTCGACTAACATTCTTGTCACTAGAATAGGTATCACGAAAATTGTCTTGCATCTCATTCACGGACTTATAGTGCATGATCATGATGGAGATCCTCCGAATTGTCCTGCTCACTGTCCATTCTTGTACCACAATATTATCCTGTTTCTATGAGATATAATTGCTAGCTTTCTGCATAGACTCAGACTTTGTGAGAATATGCTCCTTATCATGTTCTTCCACCATGTCAAGGACAATTAAGACTAGAGCGCATAGTTGGTATCATCTAACTTGATCATCAAACCGAAGAACTTTAGAAGTTATCTGAATGGTGTAATGGCTCAATTACGCAAGAGGAACCGGAAGGCTTTGTATCACAAACAGATCATATGCCTATGATTGATATACAAAAATGAAACTAGAAACATTTTGCTTCAAAACAATGAACCAAGAGTGACAGACTCATGTGGGACTTTAGGCAACACAAGCTAATGACTCGAATGCTGGACTGAAGACAAGAATAGCAAGGGAGGAAGCGAGTCACCTAATCCCAAGAAATAAATCCCAATAACCACCATAGAGGTCGGACCACCTAAGCAAGCCATAGCTCAAGCATCAGCACAAAGAGGTGCAACCGCTGAAGTGCTACTGAATGGGTTAGGTACCCCAAGCAAGGGCATTGCTGAAGGTTGGATCGTAATCAGAGGCTGGTCTACTAGAGTGATGGCACATTGGAGGCAGAGTTATGTTGCCTTTGGTTGAGTCAAGCAATTGTCCCACCCCGTTTAACTGTACCACATATCCTGGATTCCAGTTAATGCTTAAACTAGGGGTTCAACCGGTTTCGACATCGACAAGAAACTATCTTGCAACGATCTCGAGAAGCAAAATGCTATATAGGGCAAATGCCACAAGATATCTTCCGGGTTCGTTGGTTATATGACACTTCAACGCGTGCAGTTATCATTTCGATGCCGTTATACGCAAGGTTTCATCGAATACTCCGTGGCCCCCATCGGAATTTTTTCCTCGCTCGATGGAAGCTAAAGCCAATTCTATCGTTGAGAAATATCAAAAAGACAACCAAGAGCCAACACTTCAAGAGAAATCACTGGAGCACAGCGAGCGCCAATTTCTAGGGTTTGGTGAGCGGGTGAATGGAGCCGACCAGTGATGGTGCGTGGTGAGGACGAGCTTGAGGTTGGCGCCGAGGTCCCGGGCCTTCCGGAGGACCTTCTCCGGCTCCACCGGATCCACGGCAGCGCCTTCTCCCGTCTCCTCGTCCACGATCCTGGAGAGATCGTGATTCGAGAGGGTAGTTAACGCAATTTTCCCAGCAACGAAGAGAGAAACAAGAGTGATCTCCTGTGGCAAGTAAGTAAGAAGCCGAATGGCACAGGAAGCAAAGTTTGCATACAGGTAGGAATAGTTGTCGCTCAAGCAAGGGATGTGAACGATCCTCATCTCTCTCTCTCTCTCTCTCTCTCGATCGATGGGCGGTAGCAGCAGTGTGAAGGGGAATGGAAACGCGCATTCCTCTCCCAGTACTCTATGTAGAATGTCCGATAATGGGATACATCATGCTCGGAGGAGTTTTTTTTCTTTTTTTATCGTCAACAGAATAAGTAGAGAAATATAAAAATTTAAAAATAAATATTAAAATAAGTGAGGTTAAAGTTATTCTAAATCAAATACTTCCTAAATGGGTGTTTATTTTTTAAAAATACTTAATTAACCCCATCTTGTCTATTTTAATTTGAGACTTCACAAATAAAATGATTTGTTTCCTTTCTCTATTTAACATTTTATCATATAACTTATTTAACAATAAGAAAATTTGAGGTTGCGATGTTATTCACTTCCTAATTTGGATATTAAGATTTGCTATAATATGCCATCTATCTTTTTTTTCTCTTCCTTGGTAGTATAAAGGTTGCTTCACGATATCTCAGTGGTATATTATATATAGGCTTGAAGTTTGTTGTTCTTAGGGATGTATAAGAACCTAATGATAAGTGTAGATCTAGCTCGCAAGTGTGAAATTCAATAGGGTAATGGATTTGGGTAAAGGGTTTGATCATAAGAACTTGATCAATAGATGGGTGGATGGTACCGAGATTTTTAGCCAATACAAGTTGAAGAATACTGCAACATTACTCAAATCCAACCCATGAATGTCTCAAGATACATGACTCAAGAAACTAAGATTTTTTTGACCAATTGCATTATACTACAGTCGTAAGCTTATTAACTTAAGTTTTAAAAATAGCTTGGATAGTCTTTTTAGGAGGAGAAGAATTAGGTTGGGTAGAGTTTGGTTGGATAGAATAATTGATCAAATTGAAAGAATTCAAAACATAAGGTGATATATATAGTGGTGGTAAGGAATGATTGACGTCATTGATTGGAGTTTCAACTTTAGTTAAATTAGAGTGGAAGAATGTGTTGGTGCTAGAGCACCACGATCATTTATTTTGATGATAACAAAACACGTGTTATTTAACATTTGCAATTTGAGTCCTAGATTTTAGGTCAATTGCAAATGTAGACGTACTTAAACGGAGTTCGAGCTCGCATCCAGGACGAATTGGAGGAGCTTGACGGAAAACAGAGGAGGTTCGCGTGGAGCGACAGATTGAAGATAGAAGACAAGAAGAATATGATAGATTCTTTTTAATCCTTTCTTGTATCTCTTGTCTTTATTTTTTTGCTCTTTTTATTTTCCTTAGAATATTATGTTAAAGAGCCTCAAAGTACCCTAACAGTAGTCCTAGGAATACCGGCACAACCCTAAGATACTTAGGTTTTCTGTAGAATACTTAGAAAACCAATATAGGGCTCAAATAGCATTTCTAGACGTCTAATTCCCAAATCAGACTTCTGATAAAGTATTTTAAGACGTCTGACTGTTGTTTTAGACGTCTGATAACTATTAGGCTGGAGTTAGTATTCTGTCTGATGAAATCAGACGTCCAGACCTTAGTCCAGATATCTTAGAAGATGTCTGATGGACTTGCCAGACGTCCAGATAGTGGACCGTTGGCTAGCTTAGCAGGCACTGCAGAATATGACCGTTAGAGCCTTATCAGACATCCATAGGCCTTTCCAGACGTCTGATAATTGACCGTTTTGCCTTGACTGACCCGAAAATCTCTTCTCAGATATTTTCTAGCCGTTGCAAATCCATTCCGTAGAAAAAGTTGGTTTCCAGACGTCCAGACATAATGCCAGACGTCCTGTATGTCGTCTGATAGACTTGAACAAGAACCCTGTTTAGATTTGATTCAAGTCAGGAGGAAACCCGCATGAAATCAGACGTCTGACCTTGAAATCAGACGTCTTAAAGTGGCCTTCCAGACATCTGATGCCAGAGTTAGACGTCTGATTACTCTGTCAAGCGCAATCATTGTCTTGATTTCGGCCTGATTCTCTTGGGCTTTGCACTCAACTGCTATGGAAGCTTTTCTAAGCCTTCCAAAGCCTTCCTAAGGCCTCTATAAATAGAGGGGAGCCTTTGCAACACAAACACACACCTAGAGAGACCAAGATACACAAGAAACACTTTGTAATACACTTTCCACTCTCTTGTGTCCTAGCTAGCTCTTGCTCTCCAAGCTCAAGCTCCATTCTCTTGAGAGCATCAAGCTGTTGCGCACCCGCTCTCCCGCCGTTGTTCACGAGAGCGATGTTGCGCCGTCGCGTGGCTCACACACCTCGTCATCAACTCGACGCACTCCTTGCAAATGGGACTTTCCTAATTCCTATAGAAGTTAGGTTTAGAATTACTTTGTTGGCTCTATAGGACTTGTTGTTTATTTTATCTTTGTTATTTAGTTGGGTATTCGCTTTGCGAATTCCCGTCTCCTTCGCGAGACAAAATCCTTCTCGTGGAGAGAAGGGGTTGAGGTACGCTACCCTCGTTTAAGTAGCGTGGTTGTATTGAGGTTGAATCACCCTCGTTTAAAGTGATTCGGTTTAGTGGATTTTGATCAACTTGGTTGATCGGAAAATCCTAACTCGAGAGGGTTAGGTGGTGGTTTTCACCCGATTTGATTTTCCACCTCAAAATCTTTGTACCTTTTGTGCGATTGTATTTTGTGAGATTATTTATATTTATTTCCGCAATTATTACGTCACCCCCTCCTGATAAGGCCTGAACTTTCAGAATGTTGACTAAGTAGAGATCTAAGATTATTCTCTCATAATACTTCAACTAAGAATCCAAGGTTGATTTTCTTCTTTGCATCCTTCTTCTATAAAGTATAGCTTTTTATAGCAAAATGAGTATGACAATTTTTTGCTTTCTTTTCCTTTGGTTGCTGAGATGTTTCAATTCGCTAGATTAGACCCCACAAATTACTATCATAAATAGTTTTTGAAGTGAAGGACAATATGTTGAGAATGAACTATAATATTTTCAAGTTTTAAGCATAATTAACGGAACATGCATCTGATTCCCAGGCTACACGTCCTCTTATTTAGTTCAAAAAAAATATTGCACTCGTGGATACACCTATTTGAGTTAATGCAAATTCAATGCAATGAGCATAAACTAGAAAGAACTAAAAAAAAAAAAAAAGATAAGAAAATAATTGTTTATAATATCACTACGATCGATGCATGGGCTATAATAAATATGGCTCTGATTGTTGGTGGAATTGGGTAGGGAATGAGATGTGATACAATATCGTAATGGACTCTTGGAGATGGAAGTGAAGTAAGTTGAGGGAGACGAGATTGATGCTCACGATGTATAAAGGTAAGGAATGTTGACACTATTCTCAACACTAGCTGATAGGTTCTTACGGAGAAAAAAAAAAAAAAAACCACTAACTAATAGGTCTTGTAGTTGAGAATTGCTAGCTTGATTCAACTTGTGACCCACCACCAAATAAGGGTGCTTGTCTGAAGTCGTTTGGTGTGAGAGTTCGGCATAGGAAGGAGATAATGCACACAAGCATATAAGATATTGATTACTGAGTTCATGTCTTGAAATAAATGACGCTACATCTTGGTAGACATGTGGGTCTCCTAGTTCACCATTTGAGATGGTAGAATACAAATGAAGAGATTGCCATACTAAGTTCAACTTGGCTAAATGTTTAGGATTTAAAGAAGAGTTAATGGTCAGCATTCAATGCATACATCTCCTTCTCTCTCTTGAGAGCTCGTTGACCTTATACATTTGGGAGTTGGTTGCCCACAAGTGACGGGTCAGAGTGGGTTAATGTTTGAAGGTCACAGCGGTGGTTAATCCTTTGGGATGACTTCGTTGATATGATTATCCTGCAGTGTTGTCTTGTTGGATGTCTTTTTGTCAGCTAAGACAATTCTTTTGACGTGAGAAGAAGGGTGTTCTTAACTATAGTAGTGAACTTCTTTCTTAGAAAGCATATTACAGGAAGTTGATCTAAAAATGTGACATCAAATTGATCCCCAATGTCACGAGATACCGTGTACTATTCTCAAATGTTACTGAATTGTTTTCAAGCATGTTGTTGTCAGGAATAGCTCCGTGCCTTCATGAGCTGATATGATAATATTGCCTTCAATGAGCGTGAACTAAGGGCTCAAGGTCATGGGAGACAGTGGAGCATCTTAGTAAAGTGGGATTGGTAACAGTAGCGACAAGATATTTCATGAATTTTGTAGTTTTACGTAAAGCATTCTCCATCGCGTCTTTTCCTATATTCCCATATAAAAAATACATCCTGCCATATTACTGGAATTTATCCCACCATTTATATCAACACATAACAAAGAATTCATCGACACTTAACCCATCCCACTTATTCCAGAAAGAACCTTATCCCTCACTCGAAACGAAGCCTAAAAGCTGTCAATAGTCAAGTGAGAAACAAAGAGAATATGGGATTGGGAATAATTATTTATAACATAACTCAGCGTATTTTGGATGGTGTCCCTCTACCACCGTACTATTTGATAAAGCTTCCATAAGTTTTTGTTGATAAAATGCCTTTTATGTTAATATTATAATTTCCATCTGCTTTATAATGTATTACAATTTATTCAAAAGCTTTTTTTGCCCCCTCCTCGCCCTCCTACCCCAACTTTTAAATAAATTAAGCGATATTGAACATTCGAAAGACGAACCTTATCCTTTCATCAGAAATCTATATCCAAAACGTGATTATCCATTTATATTCATATCCATATATCCAAATCGTGAGCATCCATTTATACTCGTATCCAAATTTCGGGGATATGCTTCTTCTATCCCTCTATCCAAATAAGTTCCACCTTTTGCATCTATGTCTTCGTTATGAAATGATTATAAAGGATATCATCTAAGACTTGGATTTTTTCCCAACCATTTGCACACCTACTCACAACTGGAACCTTAATCCTACTTCCGAAAGTTGATCCAGCAAAATCAATCTTGAATCACTTACATGAATCACTTATTTCAAATCCATTGTCTTGAACATTCATTTTTACCAAAACAATTGTCTACACCTGACAACTTAAACATGTCACTAAAGAAGACGACAATAATATGAGTTATCATGAGTGCAAAAACCTTTACCTCAAAATGATAGGAAAAAGGATTTTAAGGGCAATGCAAGTCCTAGTCCATTCCGGCAAAGCTGGGAGTTAAACTGGGAGTCAAACGGTAATTGATGTCATAATTTCACACAAATTTCCAATCACATGGACATGAACACAGACAAGCCTTTTAATGATACATCTTTTCTCTAATTGTTCATGTTACATCTAGACGAACATGTAAATATGTAGATATATATATCTCCCCAAATTCAGGTACAGGCCCTTGCTGTCACGTTTAACTATTTAAACGAACCGCTGGAAACTTTTAATGGATTATCTGACCGCCTCCGGTGCTGAATTGCAGTAAGGTGTGTGCAAGCAGACCACCTTGGTTGACACTAAGCACACACCCGCAAAAACAAGACCTATTATGAAACCGTAGACACTCTTTGCTAAACCCAATCTTACCGCGCGACGAAGGATGCTGCTGAAGCCCGGAAGCAGGGCACCACAGGCAAAGACCATCCAGTAATCAAGACCGCTGTAGTCGATGCCAGCGAGTATAGCCCCAATGGCAGCAATTGGCCCTGCAAAGCCGGTCAATGTGGCGGCAGCTAGAGCTGCCCTCCAGTTGTCAGTGGCTCCAAATATGCAGCTTGCCACAGCTGCGCCCCGAGGGAGACCATGTAGAGACACTGGAAGGACCATGTGACGACCCAAGCCATAGGCCTTTGGAGCAGCCACTCCGAGAGCAAGTCCTTCAGCCAGAGCATGGAAAGAAATGGCACCACATGCAAAAAAGGATTGGAGAGTGAGGACACTCAGGGAAATGTTCAAGTAAGTTGGGGTCGATAAGCCATTAACAGATGTCTTTCTGTGGCGTTTGAGCTTTAAGATGCTTGATGTTAACACGTGGAAGAAGGTAGCACCCGTGGCCAAAAGGAATATGATAGTGAAGAAGCCCATCTTCATAGATACCAGCAACTGCAGTGGCCTCCATGCAGCAAGGAGGAGCGCAACGCCTGAGGCAATGCCAGAGAGAACAGCATGTTGAAGATGCAGTGCAAAGGCAAACATGATGAGCGCAATCCCACCAAGCAAAGGACCAAGTGCAAACAGTAATGACAGCACAAATGCAGACGCCTTTACAGAGCTGAAACTACATAATATTCAAGGCAATAGTCAGAATAACTTTCAGTCAGTGGATATTAAGGGCATGAACAGGCAAACACCAAAAAAATGATTTTGCAATCTACTCAAGGAGAACTCCTCACGAAAGTGGGAGGTCTTACCCACTTGTTGTAAGGTGAACAATGCGCAATATATTTTTATTTTTGAAAAGGAGAACAATGCGCAAGATATTTTTATTTTTGAAAAGGAGAACAATATTTTGTTTCTAAATTTAGATTTCCACTTCCAGGTATGGCTTCCTCAGCTGACAAGCTTTTCCCGTAAATAAGCCCAAATAAGCTTTTATATCCAATGGACCCATGAGGTGTGTTTCATGTGACTAAAGAAGTGCAACATCTACATGCTTAGCAGGGAAGATATTGTCGTTACAGAATGCAAATTACCTATTGCCATGACTTAAAACTTGGAGCACTGCACTAAGTGTTTCCATAAATGCCACAGCAATTGTAGCTGAAGATGCAACATGAGAGGGAGCAGCTTCCTGTAAATCCAGAAAGATAAAAGTGAAAAAATTGTAGTATGAATATTCAAAAAAGGAAATAGTAAACAATGACGATCGTGACAGGGACAATCAGTAAGGTTGTTCTTTAAAGAATCAAATTTCAGGTGAATCCAGGAGTTTCATGGGAAGTAATTGTTGAATTGTTTCAGGTGAATCCAAGAGTTTCATGGGAAGAAAACGTTGAATCGAAATTCTTTGATTATAACAAAGAATATAACCTGTTTGATAAATAACATGGATATGACCATTTGATATATAACAGAATACCCATTTCCCATATTCCACATATGCAATCATGTTCATAGATGTTGAAGGAACAGTCGCAACAAGTGATAGGTCTCATGATTCATGAACAGCCTTTTTTTTTTTTTGAAAACTAGAAATATCATTGAGTAGAACAACCGAGTACCACACCATCCTTCCCCCCGCCCCCAACACACACAACCAAAGGGGAGAACACGGCACCAAGTACAAAGGATTAAACAATAAGCTTGGACACAACATTGTGAACACTCAGACGTCGGAAGTCCCTGGCAAAGCTCTGTGCAGAAGAACCGAGTAGCTTTAGTACCACTGAAGGTGGAGATCATAGGGAAGCCCACTTGGAGATGTCGCCCACGAAAGGGCAGTGACATCTGAAATGTCCAAATACATGGGCAACTCTGAAGTCCAAACGCAACAATACCAACCAACATAGACAACACCAACACAACTGACATAACAGCCTAACTAGGTAACACTAAGCAAAAAACACGATGACAAACACCAACAAAAACCAGTAAGAATGCTGAAACCAAAATGGTTGCGGGTGGGTGAAACGACCCGGGGGACTGTTGTGGGAATACTGAGTTCCCTGGGGTCGTCTCCATAATTTTCACGTGTCAAAACTGACACCCGAGGGTCCAATACAAAAGATTTAGTTCTGTGGGACCTAATCCACTAATTTCCCAACCCCACATAACCTAAACACTAACTCCCAATTATAAAATCCCTCACCCTCCCGTGGATCCACAACTGCCTCCCCTCTGAGCTCCCCACCATCCTCCCCTTCCTTGTCCTGCAACGCCTCCTCCTCGCCGCCTCCCACGTGCTCCACAGAGAGCCCAACTGTGTCAGGGTCAGCCCTCGCCCCCCACATGGGGGGATACCACCACCCATCGTCGTGGTCGTCGGCAACGTGCACGGGCAGCTACACGACATGCTCCACTTGCTGGGGAGCGCAGGGTGGCCCTCGAAGGAGAGGCTCTACATCTTTAACAGGGACTACGTGGACAGGGGCACGTGGGCCTCGAGACCTTCCTCCTGCTCCTCGCTTGGAAGGTAGGTGGGAGTGGGACTGGGCTTTCCACCTGTTGGGTACACTCTGGATGTGTTGTTGTTGGTGTTTGGTGCATGAAGGGTGGAATTTTGATGGTGGTTAGGTCTTGTTTTCCCCCCTCTCTATCTCCCTCTTTCTCTTGCTTCTGTTTCCTCCTTAGCTCTGTTTTTTTTTTTCATGTGCATGCTTCTTTCAGGTTCTTCTTCCGCAGTATGCTTTGCTGAAATTACATATTATTGTCAATTATGTCTATTGCTTTCTGTTAACTGCTTAAATTTTTGTCTCCTTTTCTCCCCTTTAAAACACAGTTAGTGCATCCAGATTCGGTTTTTTTGCAGAGCATAGTTACTAAATAGTCACTTAAGCCCCATCCTCCACTCTTTTTAAAACTATGAAATGTTAGATAAATTTTCCCCTTTTGTCCTTTTGAGTAATCTAAAGCATTTTTTTGCCCGTTACAATACTTGAAGAGTCTTTGAGATTGTTAATGCTCTTTAGATGGCATTGCTTGTGTTATCCAAATAACTTTCTGTGCTCGATCATTGACAGGGTTTCAGAGTCAACCTTTTTTTTTCTTTGATCATAATCTATGATGTATGTGTTATATTCCATTTCCAATTTTGACAATATTCTCTTGGTAAAAGAGAGACTATTACTAGTGTGTGTGCTTGATGATCATTTGCACTTTTAGGAAACTACTGAATAAAATCCACATGGTTTCCATTACGTATATTATTATTATTATTATTCTCGTTGCAGGGTCATAAGCTCCAGCTAACCGGGAGGTAATATAAAATGCATGGTCAGTTTTTCTCGATGTTTGAATTGGAATCATGTTTAAATGCTTTACGTTGGTTGCCGCCTACTTGATGCAAGTCCCCACCCTTATCTTGGTTTGGAACCAATAATAAGAAGCTAAGGATCTTGCCATGGTCGGAGTTCTTTAACTTGTACACTTGGGTGAGTAATTGGGTTAGCAATAGACTTTTGCATTTTAAATTTGTAAATGTTCTATATCTAGGTCACTGAACATGCAAGTCATCATGTAGTTTAGGGAAGTGACAGTTGCAGATGCTTTTGCTTTTGCAGATTTTTGAACTCTAGACCATATCTTAAATGCATGATGGCAATAAATGAATAATCAACTTTATTGAGGTGTGATATGATAATTCGTTGATTTATATAATGTCTGGGTGGAAAAGACCTATCTAGATTAGAAACCAATACCAATAATTTTTTTTTTTTGTTTTTCAAGTTGAGTTCCCTATTTAAATGCATTTGGCCATGTTTTCGCCCGCTGTTGTTTGAATTGCCTAACGGGAACAAATCATGTTATTCACCTTTTCCTAAGGTTATGTAGAAAGTTTTGTAGGTGTTACGAATATCTTTTCATAAAATTTGTATGTTTCAAATAATTGATATGACTTGAGTTCTTTTTGGATTGTTGCATTGATTGTATTCGAAATCCTAAACTTGGTGTTGCTATCCATATTTAAGTTTTTTTGGTGAAAACTAGTTTGTATATATTCATGTAAAAGAAAAGAAAAGAAAAAATTGTTTACTTATTAGTGCACAAAATCTTTTAGAAATCAGATACCTAAGGCAAAACAGAAATGATCTAAGTGTGGGATTGAGTCTTGGGTTTGATGATGGAATGGAAATGAGAACGTGAGGCTACGACCGGCCATGTGAGCACTAGTGTGTTGGTGCTAGTGTAGGGATGAGTTGACCCTCAAGTACATGTGTACCGAGGACAGTTGACTACTCAGTTGTGTAGAGAGAGAGAGCTAACATCCTCGGGTAGAGACCCGGGGCGGGTACGACCTTCCTACACCGACTCCTGTTGGGCCTACAGGGCCAACCGTGATGGTCGGGTGAGGGTACGTAGGCTTGTGATGGGTACGACCCTGTCTGTTCTATGTTGTACAGTTAGTGCATACCTATTAGCGAAAATGATTGACTGCATGCTAGTGCAGGGTAGTCCCCTATGAGTTTATCATGTGCGTTGTAGTTACCGCTACGTCGCAACCATGACCTTGGGGTAGTAAACTAGATGTAGGACAGACACGGGGTGCCCTCTTGGCAAGGAGGGTGTCACGTGCCTGTCTTGCAGCACGGAGATGCTGCAACAAGATCGTCCTGATAGGGGACGTGAATAAAGAGAGTATGACCTTATGCTAGTATGCATTGGAAATCAGATAACAAGTAGAATAACGAACTATTAAACTACATTAAATGCATGCATAATTATTTCTTGTACCTTTTCAGCTTTTTATACGTTTATCGTACTCTTGCCACTCTACTCAACGTTTCGCCGACGCTTATTGTTTGTGTTTAGGACAGGAGAGTAAGCAGCCAGTTCCACGGGCTGTCGAGGGAGAGAGCTGGGCTAGCCACACCTAGCCGTAGTTTTAGCCTTTACTACTCTCTTTTTATGTGATCGTGAGTACTTATCTTTGGAACTAATTTAGTTTTTGCTCTTCCTTTCGTCGGTAGTTGTGATGGTTATAGTGTGAAATTTTGTTAGTTCCTCATGTCCATTTTCCGTCGTTTAAATTATCTCTCTTGTTTGGTGCATATGTGGAAGATGTTATTGTTTTAGTTTATTATTCGCTGAACGACTAGATCTTGGGATAATTGACGCGGTCTGGCTCAGTTCCCATGTGGGTTTGGGTTTGGGTCAGGTCGTAATAGTGGGGGATAGTGGGGCGGAGGTGGAAACCACAGCTGCAAGAATGCTGAAACCAAAATGGTTGCAGATGGGGGATAGTGGGGCGGAGCAGAAACCACAGCTGCAGCAGGGAGAGTTCCTTCACGGCAAGACACGCTAGATGCATGATGAGTGCATCGAACACGAACCCAACAAAGAAACAAACAGTCGAGGAGAGATGGGACATGGCCAGCTGGTAATCACACAACCACGGGGCATCCAAGTGCCACAGCAAAGCAATGGCAGCAGAATCTGCAACGCCCTGCAACACAGCCCAAAGATGCTCTCCATGGAGAGCACCAACCATGAACCCACAAAGATCCCCAACTAAACAGCCATGGGAAGTGCGTGTAGGCAAAGAACCCACCGAGATCCACAAGGTCAGGAGGTCGGGAGGGTTATGATGAGAGCGTAGAAGTGGAAGGGAGGGGGTCCCCAACCAACGCGAGGAGGCTGGCCAGGGGGCCAGTCAAGTTCGGCAGCTTTGAGAACGAGAGTGGGGTATCTCAAAGGGCCTGAAGTGATTAGGGGATAGTGATTCCATGAACAGCCATATAATCTCAGTGGAAATCAAATCCAGGGGCATTTTTCTCTTCATGGGGCAGAGGAATGGGGCAGAGGGCAGGACAGACTCTCTTTTGAAGGAGGGAAAAAAAAGAGAAGGGTGTGGTATGGCAGGGAGGGGGGGTGGGGGGTGGGGCTGCAGTTTCTGCCTGGGCTGACGACTGACATAGCCATAGGTCTCTGACATCCTGCCTAAGTATCTCTGTCTAAATTAACTGATTCGAGGTTTACTCAGCAGCCATATCATGATATTTTTTGATACTATTTGTTTACCAGGATATCCCTTGCTTGGGGAAACTTATTCCAGAATATGTTTATTCCAGTTTTTGGACACTTATTCCAGAATAACTTATAAGGTGGAATAAGTTTATTGCTTCTATTTTATCCCTCAATTTGACATAAAGCTTTTTTTTTTGAAAAGAGACATAAACCATATTTTACCTATTTTATTATGTGATATAAACTATAGTTTACTTTATTATTGTTGTTTCTTTTCCTTTAAACTAGACACTCATTTTAATCTTATTCCTTGGTTCCTTAAACAAAACAAAAGAACAGTCTTATGTGAGATAGATTTTTATGCCATGATTTATTCTCTCTTCCTAATTCCCCTCCCTAAACAATGCTTTGAGAAATTCTAAAGATCTATTATGGATTCCCCTAGGTCTTTCATCTCAACCCTTGATAAAAAGAGAAATCCATCTTTTCAAGAAGCAAAAGCTGTATCTGAGAACTGTCAAATGGAGTGGAGCACTAGTGTATGACTTTTAAATAAAATATTTAGATAACTGGAGATAATTATGTTTTCCACATAACATAAAACTGCATTGTCCAACCAAAGGATATGTAAACATCAGATATTCAAGGAGCTGGAGTGTTGAGTCTGTTTGGAACACAAAGGAGCAAGAAAAAAAATTGACTGACACTTACCTTAAAAGCATCCGGGAGAACTTCAGCAATAACCATCCAGATCATACATCCAGCAGCGAAACCCGTACAAAATGGCAGAACCTTTTGAAAGGCGTCAGCACACAGGAATGCAGGGACAGCTACAATCGGCTGAATCAATTAGACAAAATTAGAAAGTGAGTCTCATCAGCCTGGAAAATCAATTACAACAAAAATGATGCATGCCATGTTTCAAACCATTGTTTATTTCTAACTACCTAATCCAAAGCAGATGCTGCGCAACTACATTTCACAACTTTGACACAAGGCAAAAGCATACCAGTATCAACATCTTCAAATGTAATGTACATGAAAAAGTAGAGAGACAATGCAGGCTCTACTTCTGGAGAGACGCAAGTATATGTAGAAAAGCTTGAGATGTAAAAGACTACAGTAACAGTTTCCTAAATTATACCAAAATAAAAGAACAAAGTACAAAACACATGGTGGAAAGCTTTAGTATTATGATATCACTTTGGTGATCTCAGTATCATGTGCCAATCCCTCTTGCATAGCTCAAGTGTGAAGCATATCTAAATTTACTACTAATGAAAAACAACTGAAGATGCCTCGACAGGTGGTTGCAAGGATAGAGAGATCTATGAGGAATTTCTTTTGGTCCAACTAGGGGACGAATGGACAGGGTGCCAGGTTGGTTGCTTGGGAGGAGGTCTGCAGACCTTTGGAAGACGGGGGACTCAGGGTGAGGGATTGGGGAGATCTAATGACAGTCTGTTGGCGAAATGGGTAGGAAGCCTGTTGGACGGTAGGGGAGATGTGATGGGCAAGGTTTTCGAGACGGCATATGGTGGCCCGGTGCGATGGGATCTCTTGATGTCTCCGCCTAGGGGTGCCTCTCACTTTTTGAAAGTCCTGTCGACAGTGGCTCATAAGGTGAGGAATTGCTTTGTTCCTGTGTTGGGAACGGGGGAAATTTTCAGATTTTGACAGGATGATTGGACGGGTGATGGAGTGCTTGGCAGAAGATTTCAAAGATTGTTTGCCCTGTTACAGAACAAGATGGCGTCCGTGGCTGAGGTATGGGAAGATGGGTGGTGCCCGCACTTCGTAGGTAGCTTATCAGATGTGAGAGCGCACGATTTTCATGTCCTTGAAGAGTTGGAGGGACTACATCCGGCGTCTGGTACAAATATGTTTGGTTGGGATGAAGGTGAGTTTTTGGTAGCGGCTGCATACAGGAGATTGTCCACTGGTGATCCTGTGGTGGAGCTGGATCTGGTAAGGGACTGCAGACAGATTTGGAAAGCCGTGTGTCCCCTAAAGGTCAAGATTTTTACTTGGCTCCTTAGGAGGAGAAGGCTTGTGACAAAGGTGTAGAGGGCAAGGTGGGCTCCTGGAGAAAGTAAGGTCTGCCCTTTGTGTGGAGGTGATGAGGAGGTTAACCACCTTTTTTTCACTTGCCCTTTTGTGGTGCAGATTTGGGACAGGATGGGTGGGAGGTGGTGGGAGTGTCATCTGTTCGGAGACTTTTGGCATAGCTTCAGAAGCAGAGGTGGTGTTGGTGGACAGTTCGTCTTCCGTACGAAGAAGGAGAAGGCCAGATCGTTGGTAGTACTTTGGGGTATTTGGTTGGGCAGGAATGCGGTGGTTGTCAGGGGCCAGAGACCTTACGTGGAGAATTTTGTTGAGTCTATTAACTCCTTGTTTACTCTTTGGGTTGATTCCTTGTGAGTGGGGGACCTTGGGGTCTGCCTGTTGTATTGGTGGATTTTGTTGATTCTATTATATATATTTTTAGGTAGTTATCACTCTGGATAACTACCCTTTCCTTTTTCAAAAAAAAAAAAAACTGAATATAATATTTCTACGTAAGAATGGAATTATGACCAAAATCACAAATTAAACAAATCATCCTCCCACCCACTTACCCACACAGAATATAAACATAGATAGCTTCCAGACAACAAAAAGCCCCTAACCCAAGTTAAACATCTAGGTTTATGCAACTTGCCTAACACCGAACCCTACATGCAACTCATCCTTGAATGGCTATTTAGTTTAAGGGTTTTTTACGTAAATACCACTACAATTGTTTGAATTTATTAAAATGCCATTGACTTCCATATATTATTGGATTTTCCACCGAAATCATTGATCCATTTATAGAATTGCCCTCATGGTTAACTTCCGTCGACATTGAGTTAGTAGACGTTAACTGTGCAGAGTTGTCAGTTGAGTCAAGACTTTTTTTGGTAGGCACTTGCAGCCGTTAGTTGATAGTTGTTGAGGAAAACTTGAAATAATGCCCTTACCCTCCAACGGTTGGATTTAGGGTATTTAAGACATTTTCAATCTTTGCCATTCAATGGTTGGGAGAAATGTGCTTATTTAACAGTTATTTGGAGGGTAAATGCAATGAGAAGTAGACTGAAAGGAAGGGAAACAAGTGAAAATATTATTGAAGTTATAAAGAAGGTAAGTACATGTTAGTCATACATTTTAACACACATTCACACATTTTGACATACATTTATATTACACATTTTACTCACCGAAAAAGTTCATACTGAAATGTTTTTTTTTTGTACATAGTAAGGAATTTCTCGACATCTAAAGCCTGAAATGGAGTACGATCAAGGGTCTTCGCTCCAATCTTCGCAATATCCACAACCCTTTTGCTTTTGTAAGGTTCCAGTAGTAAAGAGGACATCTTAAAAGCCTTAGAGTTGTGTATGCAAGTTTTTCAGTTGTCGAACCAAGGCTTGTAAGTTCTTTGAATGGGTGTCCGATGAAGATATCACCTCACAAATGGAAGATAAAGACTTTGCTAGAGTTAGTGATCTGGCTAACATCAATGAAGGGGGTAAAAGAGCTAAATGCAAATGTTACATGTATGCAAAAGCAAGTTTATGAATTAGCAATGTATACGAAAGGAATTCTAACATGTATGGTAGTGATTGTAGCAATAAAAATGTTCTACGGTTAATGTGGGTAATTTACCATCCTTCTTCCCTCTGTCACCATCCTTCTCTCTTTCACCATCCTTCTTTCCACTTTTACCATTTGTAGTCTTCCCTTTGTTACTACTAGAATTTTGAGTGGTACAAACCTCTATGTTTTCACCTGACCCACTTCTCAACTTTGCTAGCCTTGGTGAACATCTACTTCCAAAACTACTGCCACCAGGTCCAACTTCTACAGATGGCTTCCCAACTTTATCAACAGTACACCAAAAAATCTTGGACTGCTCCTACTGGCAATATTTTTAGGACCACTGACTACACTCTTCTTATGCTTGCCACTTGATTCACTATTGCTTCTCTCAATGACCACACTTGCACATGGGTTAGTGTTATGTATTGTTGTCTGTGTTTGATTAACATGACCTTTATCCATTACAACTGTTCACTGTGAGACATTAATATTTGACTCTACTTCAGATACATTTTCATTTATGACGTGTCACATCTGTAGCTAAAGGTTGGCTAGGTAATTCCTTCCTAAGAGTTCTCATATCCATCTTAAATTTCTCTCTTTCATTCCACGTAGCATAATGAGTCAATGTCATAAAAACTAATAACTAACTCTAATGGTGTTCCTCTTTTCAAAAAGAACTCTAATGGTGTTCCATCCATATGACAACTAAACACCTTAAGCATATCAATCATTGTTTATCTCAACATATTTTCGGGGGTGCGAATTTGGAACTTCGTACTTTATCATCAGTGCGTTCCCTGTCTCTAATTCATACATCTTCAACAATATCTCTTCTGTTTGGATCAAGGCCTATCACTTTCTCATCACCTCCTTCATACTTCTCCCTTGCTAATCCCCTCATAGATTTGAACCTTCCTCCATATCTCATATGGACCTCAATGATACCTTCTTCACCTTCGTACCACCGTATTGTAATTGTTCCCACCTTCACATAAAACAAGTTGCAAGTTAATAGACATTGTAAACCTTAAACTTTAATCGAAAACCCTATCAATCCAAATCCTTTCAAATAAACCCTAATCCCAAATATCCATACCCTTACCCTAAAATTCTCATCGGAACCCATTATCAAAACCCTAACCATCGTAAGCCCTGAACCCTGACTAAAAAGCACTGCAACGGAAGGGACAATGAATCACAACCATGCATTAAAAAAAAAAAATGAATCACATGTGAGGGGAAAAATGAATAATGGAAGATGGAAAGTAGTGGACCGACACCATTAATGGGGAGGGACTACTCTAACCTTGCGTCACGAGAGATGGTAGAGGTCAAGAAGCTTCTCGCTCGCTATGGTTGGTTAGGCACCGATTACTGCCTTTGATGAGGACGACAACCGAAGAAAAGAGCAAGCTTAAAAGAACTGAGATGGGAGATTGATGACAACCGTGGGTACTCGACCGAAGATCTTCGTTCTGCTCGTCTCTCTACTTCTCCAACCAATTGTGAACGATGCTTCGAGAAGGGAGTTTGATCGACGTAGGAGGGTTTACCCCTCATTTCCTGCCACTGCCCGATGGGACATTTGAAAGCTCCCTGACAACGAATCAATCCTCACGCATCCCAAACAGATATCAGCCGTTCAATTATATCCCAAGCCTTTGATCTTGCGATGAAATTTAAATACTAACGTAACTGTAGTTAACATTCCACTAACCTTGGTTTGTTAACAGAGTGGCAATTTTGCTAACGACACAAAAATTTCAGTGGCAAATTTGATAATATATGAAAGTCAATGGCATTTTAATAAATTCAAACAAGTGTAGTGGCATTTACGTAAAAAAACCCTCACTTTAATGCCACTTAATTTAAATATTTCAACTGATAGTATACGAATAAAGTGATCCCTGAGGAAATTAAAGATTATAGACTTCTCAAAATCCCACGAAGCTGGCCTAATATAACGCTAATCTTTTATTTCTATTTCTTGATACCAAATGCCATTTAACTTGTCCTGCCAGCACGAAGCCCCAGCAACCTAATTGTGATAGACCCAGATTCACATTGTCATTACCCATCCCTCCAATGTACATGATGCATAAGGACAATCAATTGGTAATAGATTATTAACAAAAGAAATCACTTGAATAAAGAAACAGCCAACTTTAAAGATCTTACAAATGAGAAGATTGAATACTTGTTGGGAATAAAACACGAATGACCAAGAAGAGGAAGCAGATAATGCCCAATTTACCTGTGGTAACGATGTGATAACACTCCACAACATTGCATTCTGTGGAGAAACCCCTCTAGATGAAAGAACCATGCTAACAGCTAAACCTTCAGGTATATTATGGACTGCTATAGCTAAAGTCACTAAAAGACCCTGAGAAAGTCCTTTTGAGCCAGCAAATGATACCCCAACACCTGATCCCTCACCAAATGAATGAAGAGTCATAATTCCAACAACAAGAATGACTTTACTTGCGTCAGCTCCTTTGATGTCCAACATGCTTACTTCTCCATATTGTTCAAGAAACTGCACAAAAATATAAAAAACTGAGATTCTATTTCAGTTGCATAATCAATCTTTGACATAAATTCTGCACTATCGGATAGTTCCAATTAAAATCAATCATTCACATTTGGCACATCTGCACGTGCCAGGATCCTCCTTGGTGTGTGCACATGGAGAGAGGTAAGATCCAAATTCTTCCTAGTTTTTCTTTTTTTCTTTTTGAAATAAAAAAGGATGATCACATGAATTCTTCCCAGATTTTTTAGTAGGGTGTGATGATAACAAATATACAACAATACATTTTACCTTCTTGCATAGCCAAATGAAGACACCACCTGCCAAGATTCCGAAAACCACCCAACTTCCACCACCATCTGTCTGACCTTCCTGTACGAGGTCAAAGCTTGCAGCAAGCATCACCCCTGCTGCCAGTCCATTGCATATACCTGCCCATTGAGGTTCTAGATCTACAAAGAAAAATGGCACCGCACCAAGACCTGTTGCAACAGCCATTGCAAGAGTGAACCATGTAACCGTGGCCACAGAAACTCTACTATTGTGGAGATTTCTTTCATCAAAGGTATGGAGACTGTCCTTGTGACTATGAAATCCTTCCTGTGTGACACTACCATCATTTACAATATCTTTTATATTTCTGTGTGGAGCCTTAACAACAGATTCCTTTTGAGTTTCTGCAATGGCAGAGGCCTTCAACAATAAGAAAGCCAGAAGCACCAGCGGAACCAATTTGAGCTTTGAAGACATGATTGCCAAAACAAAATTCTAGGATTGTTAGCCGTTTGCCCTTCTAAAACAAGAAGCTATTGTAAAGCACTTGAATTTTGTATTGTAGTACGGTGGCATGAAGAGACCCTCTCCCTGCAATGACAAAACAAGCCCATAAACACTTGGACAAGAGCCTAACAAAGACACGATAAAAACACACAAGCATGTCTGCAGTCAATTTTCAACCCAACAAAATCCCGAACATAAGAACTGCAGACTAAAAATCCATAACAAGTTGATGCTGGAAAATAAGTGCAGCTGAAATCTTTTAAAGAAATTTGGAGAATGGAGGTGACAAAAACAAATTTATTCGACAAAGATAAATTGGTTTTGGGGGTGAAATAGGAGAAATGCTGAAAAGGAGAAACCGTGACTCATGGAAACAAGATGGCAAAAGCAGCAAGGGTGTCATTTTATCTAATGCATTGCAATAATGATTTTGAAGTCCTATGACAAATAATTCTCCATCACGAAAGACAAACAACATTCCATCTTTAAAAACCCCAACCCAACCCAAAAATTAAAAAAACGAAGAAAGAAGCATCCAACAAACCCAACCAGATAGTTGTCTCAGATGGCTGTCTGTCGTTGCCAGCCCTTCAATTCCCCATAATAAACTCAAACTGTCTACCGAATAAGTCTGGCCTCATCTAGAAAGCCATAAGCACAATCACTCCCTCTCCCACTCAAAGGTTAAAAAAGGACTACCCTCGTGCCAAAATCTAATGCATTAAGCATCCATCTTCCATCAAATTCAGTAACCCACAATAGAGGATTTTAACAGCGCAAAGGAATCCAAACGGCACTTATGTCACCAATCAACACAGCTGATATCTCATGATCCCATCAAGTGAGCACGAATTGGCACCAAATGTACTTCAAAGCACCTCGAAACAAAAATTGCGATCAAATAGATAGTGAATCGAATTCTAGTGGATGTAGGGACCCGTTGCAATCACATCAAACCAATCCCCAAAACGGCACTTCTTCCCTTTCAGACCACATACCCACGATTACTTCTCAGTGAAGGCAGAAAGAAGTCGCCTTTCCCGATACCCCCTAATCATCAAAGCCATCTCAAACCAGAAACCGTTTCCAAATGGCTCGAAAGCAACCAATCGAACACAAATGACCACATTTGGCCTTTCCTAATAATCCCCCCACAAGAACCCTAAAAACCCACAGAAATAACCCCATCTCCAACTACGTAAACGCCTCCCCCACTGGAATTACCAAACCAATCCCCATCCTCGGGGCCAACCTGTCAAAAAAATCACAAAAGTAACCCAAAAAATTCTAAACAAATACCTCTTTTCTTATTCGAGATCACAATCGTGCGCCAAAACGTCCCTCTCCGTCGGGAAATCGCCTTACCCTGAACGAAGTAAGATATTTTCGCGGCCGGCGATCCGACGCGGGGGCTTCGATAAAAATAACACTGCGGATTAGGGCACGCGAGCGAGTCTCCGCCTATGTGGGAGGCAATAGGAGGCGGAGCTCACGGTTTTGGTTGTGGGGGCCAAGGGGTGAGGTTACCGGGTGTTGGGGAAGCGGTTTTGGCTTCGGGGTGGGAAACGGGGAACGAAGAGGAGGACGAGTTTGTGGGCGGTGACGGGAAACTGCTATGGCGCGAGTGCCCCCGAGATGGATATGTTGTGCCTCGTCAGCTGAAATGGGCGGTGCTTCAAGTCAGCCGTGGGGTTCGGGAGCTAACCGCGTTGGACTATTGGTGTGGAATTCGTTTCCTTTATTTTATTTTATGTTATTTTATTTGTGAGAAAGGTGACATGTCGTATTGCGTCTGAAAAGGGATAAAGGCGTACGCACGGTGGCATCTTGGTAGATGCGAGAGCATGTTCCAGTTACTTCCGTGCTGGGGGGCGGAAATTATACGGATGGCAATTAATTTAATTAAATCATTAATTATGGTAGAGAAAAATATAATTACATTTACGTGGAAATAAAGTTAATCGTTAAAGAGTTAACTTTGAGGTTACACTTACAAGTTAAAAATGATGGCTATCATAGCGATGGTGTTGACACTGGTGATGGTGGTGGTAGTGTGATGTAGATGAATACATCGACGACGGTGGCGACATTGGTGGTTCTTAGGTGATAGTGGAAGTAATAATAGTGATGAGGTTGGTGGAAGGGGGGGAGAAACATGCATGAAAAAGAGAACACAAAATGAATAAAAATAATAACAAGATGTCTAGTGCAAATGAATTAGTATAAAAATGGATAACACAAAATATTCCCATTTTAGGAAGATTATCTTCTAAGTTGTGCTATACCATAAATATGATCACTCAATACGCTATTCATTTTGTGTGATAGCATTTGGGCTATGCTCACTTTGTGCTATTTGTTTTCGTTTATTTTTTGCTATTTCTTTCTCTCGATTGTTCCTTTGCTTCTCCATACTTCTCCTCTTTCACTATTATCATTGCTAGCATCGATAACAAAAACACCTACATTGCTTCTTATTGTATCATCCTTATACCACCTGTACCACTAACATCGCAACCACAATCATCACTATCATGGTTGCCACCACTACCTCCTGTTCATTTTGTGTGATAACATTTGTGTTATGCGTGCATTGTGATAGCACTCCTCATCTTAAAAAAAAAAAAAATAGTTATGCTGTGCGTCCATTGTGCTCTTTGCTTTTGTTTATTTTTTTGCCAGTTCTTTTTCCCTACTCCTCCTTTGCCTCTCGAAACTCCCTTCTTTCACTAGCACCATTGCTAGCATCGATGACAAAAACACCTGCACTGCTTCTTATTGTATCATCCTTATACCACTACTACCACCGATCACAATCCCAATAATCACCATCTTTCTCATCATAATGGTTGCCACCCCTACCTCCTTATCACTATCACTACCATCGCTCTTAGCACTACTGCTATCACTGGTTCCATCACTACTACATCAAAATCACTACCACCATCACCACTTTCTTCACCCTAGTAATGAATGCCCACTCCATCATTCTAGTTATAAGTTTAGATGGAAGCCACTTCATGTGGCATTATACTAGTTGTGTTCTCTCTCATTGTCTAATCTCTTTATTTTCTAATACCTTTCTAAGCTCCTCACGAGAGAAAAGTCAGACTAAACGGTTGACCCAACAAGCCAAAGGGATCCAAGAATGGGCTAGTCTAAAGCCCGGAAGGAGCATTTCCTTGTCAAGAAAATTAGGCTTATGCTGCCAAGACCTTGGCCAGCAAAAGTAGCCGTGCGAAACCCTCTTAACAAAGTAGTGCTAGATCTAGTCGGAACACAGAAGATAGATCTGGCTTAGGAACCCAAGCAGAACAACACAAGCCCATCTATGTTGCACGAATCACGATTGTTGGAATGCAGATGATTGATCTGACCTATGAAGTCACGTTTCAACCCTCTTAAATGGTTTACTGGAGAAACGGTCCTGCCTCACCACAGGGTTCATATTTTATCCTGCTCAAAATTTACAAAAAACCCTGAACAATGGATTCTATTATAGTGGAATCCATGCCAAGACACATCTGAAAATTATCCTTATCTAAAACTACATTTTTAATGACTGGCAAAAATTCCTGCTATTTAATGTATAACGTTTGCAGCTGAATCATGATTGTCTACTACATATATAAGTTAGAGCGTTGGGAACTTACACTCAAGTATAGAAAAAATTTCTACATACTAAATTGTATCTTTCTCTGCAAATGACAATTTGATATAAAATTTGTGAGATGAAATTATTTACTAATAATACCATCATTTCAAATTTCATTGAAAATGTGCACTTCGAACCCGTTCATCAATGGGATCAAAATCTAACCATGTCTAGATCATAAAAATTAATCACATTTGATGTAAGGGCTAAAGGTATCAGATTAGCTTGCAATTTGATACATGACTTGCTCATTTGAGGTGATTTAAATCTCCAAACATAAAGACATAAGAGCTTTTCCCACACTTGAACGTAGATTTCCCTTTTTTTTTACGCCAATTATAAGGATATGGTTCCTAATTTTCATATCCACAAGATGTCCATGTCTATATTGCATTCACATCTCTGTCAATACTTTTGATTAGCAAGTGGTAAGGTGATAGTACACTCACATCCATCTATATCTTATCCTGGCATTTGCAACCTGTATCACGTTACTCATGAAGGCAGTCGGACTTTTGACAAATTATAGCAGAAGAACTATAGATGACTAATTTGGTTGAGAAAAACAGAGGATGTAATTCTGGTAAATACAAGGCTAAAGAAGAAATAAATAAACAATGCTCTCATTTGGCTAGCAGGAATGGACACAGCAATTCTCTCAACTCCAGTGTTTGTCAATTGCTACTTTTGCTGCAACAGGCATGCTTTGGGTAATAAACATCACTGACACGATTACAAAGATACCTTAAGGAAAATTACATTAAAGAGAATAGATCATTTTCTATAAGATCTACAAAGAAGCCACAGAATGTACAGAGAAAGCTGCCAAACTGCACTGAGAATGAAAATGATACTGTACATCCCCAACCATGAAGGATCAATCCATGCAATCCTGAGACATAAAATGCCAACCTAGCGAGGCGAGATGCTAGGCATGGGGTCCCTATTTGGCATGGATGAAGATAGTGTGCATTTAACATTACTGGTATCTGTAGCCATGGAGATGAATGGCAGCATGTCTGATTTTGGGGCCATCTCATATATTGTCTCAAGCTCCTTGACCACCTCGGCCATCGAAGGCCTTGCATCTGTTTCGTCCAGGCAGCATCTGAGAGCCAATGACATAAACCTCTCAACACATTCAGAAGGATAAGAACCCATGCGGCTGTCGATGATTGAGGACATCGGGCCAGATTGATAGGCTACACTCACCTGCAGGGTTATGGCCACAATGTGCGATGAGTAGATTTTGCTTCATTGCAACTGCAAAAGAATTAGAATAAACTCGAAGGTTTTGTGCCCAAAAAGTGTAAAAATACAACGCTTCTCAATTAGTAGATCTTTTAAAAGCCATTGAGTGAAAAATAAAGTCAAAATTCTTTGTCAGGGAATTTGTTAAATAGGAAGCAAACCACTCTGAGAAATTGTATAGTAGTCGTTGTATGGGATTGTAAAATTGTATTATTTTTGCTGATCAAGACGAGCTTGTTGGAGTACCACAATTGATAAACCCAGATCAAGATGAGCATGTTGGACCACCGCAGTTGATAAACCCACTGCCACCTTTAGGGGAAAGTGTGACAGAATGTTTGTTTAACGACATCATATAGTTTGTCTGAAACACACAGAATTGCAGCTTTTCATTTCAAAACACAAGAAATTTGATTGGAGGAAAATGAAAACGTTAGAAACAAAGACCTAGTGTGTATTGGTATGCTTGCTTGTGATAGATGCTTATCAACATGTTGGGTAATTGGTTTTCCTCCTCCGAAAAAGACAAATAGAAATTGTTTTTGGTTTCTTTTGAGATGAAGGCTATCCATCTAATCAAATCACCAATTGTAAGTATTTCTATAAATTATTACTTTTTATGTCTATCTGAATCTTCTGATTAAAGTTAAGAGCCGTAGACAAGAAGAAAACACTGAAGTATTTGCCATAGCTATTTCACTGTAGGGCAAGGTAGAGCGTTATCAGTTGGATCATATTTGAATTCTTGGATGCATTAGATGATTACAGTCCCATCATGACCTTAAGTAATCATTTTGTGTTTGCTATATTAACAAATAAAATAAAGTACACAACGAAGACACTGGAGAATAAATCCAATGGCTGTTTACAAGTAAATCACTACCTCTCTGACAATGTTTTTTCCATGAGAAATGGGCAGCATCCCAGTCACGAGCTCCAAGAGTACGACCCCAAGGCTATACACGTCACTTTTGTCTGTTAATTGGTGTGTCAAGAAGTATTCAGGATCGAGGTATCCCTGTGAAAAAAAATTGCCCACATATTCTGTTGGAAGTCTGAAAAATTCCAGCATATGCAAAAAAAAGTGCCTCATTTGATTGAAAAGTAACAATAATGTAATATGAGCTGTGACTGCATCCCTCTTTCAAATTTGTCTTTTGCTAATAAATTGTTATTACTTTTTTTAACCAATATGAGATTAGAAAACTCAGTTGAAATTCACAGCAAGAAGACCTTGGTTTTGTGGATAATGACAGCATAAAGCCATCATCTCCATGGAAGAGATGGACATGGCTCAAATTTGTCTATTCATTCTTCTTGAAGAATATCATATGATCATCTATATAGGTCAACACATTTGCAGATACACATCTCAAGTACTGGACAAAAAAATCCCCTTTAATCGAATAATTTTTTGAATAGTAATTGGACAATGGGATCTGGAGAAGAACCAACAATTTGTCTAATCTAATAACGTGATGGTCATCAATTCTTTATAAATTCTGCATAAACTTTGTCAAGGATATTTCTTTTGGGAACTTTATCAAGGACATTTGGTGGAGCTTGGAACATGTTTTGCCATTTTATAGGTGTCAACAATTCAGGCAAAATAACTCATTATATTTGAGAAAGCAACAGTGATATCATCATCAAGGGAGTATCTGTTTATATTCCTGTTTCAAATGTCCCTTAGTAAGTAATTTTGATTACGGTGGCATGACTTATAGATGGATTTGAAAATCTCTGCTTCCCTAAAATTTTTGTGTACTCTCTGACGACGTTCCCAAGATTTTAGTTGTGAAGATTAAGATTTCTAATAATATTCTACATTGTCCAAAGAGTGCCCCGAGTGGACGTCCTTAAGTCTTCTACCACAGTTACTATATGACCCTAATGTATACAAGAATATATATGTATTAAATATTACTGTACCTGATGAAAATGGTACTTGATTTTCTAGTTGGTATCCCATGTCCCCAAAAACAATATATGCTCACCCTAAGGGGTCTTGCAGATGGTTTCTTTCTCTTCACAATAGCACTATTCCCAACAGTTGCTGAAACATTATCATGCCCTTCTTGGCCAATCAATGAAGTGATCAATCCACAAGATGGTGTAGAAATGGTTGTTGACCGGCAGCTGTTCATTTGAAGTAGTAATTTGATGGATTTGTAGGGTGCTTCAGTTTCCAGACTTGTGACCAAGGCCATGCATAAACTATTGGTGTTGGATACATCAAGATGTTTTCTCCATCTATAGGTTTTTTATGCGATGGTGATTTCTTTTGTTTTTTTTTTTGTTTTTTTGCTGAGAAGGAACCCTCCTTCAGAGGTAAACCCTGGGAGACCCACATGCACCTCCAGGTAACATCGCAGTGTTGGCAAGCTTGAACTGGGGGCGTTCCCCTAATAGGGGTATGACCTTACCGGCTGAGCACTTGCCATGGTGATTTCTGCTAGGCATAATTAATCAGCTTTGACATTGAGAATAGCCTTTATCAGGTGACTAAGTTGATTACTTATTGAGAAAATAACAATGACAGATGCCAAGTGACCATATTTCGATGGGCCTGAAAATACATTTTGAGTTCCAGATGTAAGCGCCTCTATTTATCATAGTTAGACCTATAACCTTTTAGCAGTTAGTTCATGGACAAGACTAATCTAGTTCAAATGAATCTCTTTTTAAATAATTTATTTCATAGAAATCTTCCTGTTAAATAGGGAGAAAGTGGAAGTCATTCCATGGTACAGGAACTCTATCAAAAGGAATTGTCATCTCCAGGTACATCCAAAATGGCTCCTATTGAGAGATAGGATATGTTGTAGTGGTACATTTAGTATTACATAGTAGAATGAAGAAGTATAGTGTGTATGGGAGCCTATAAATAAGTTATTATATCCCCATTTGTTTCTTGAGAAGAATAGAAATATCAGCCCTATCGAGGTCTTCTCCCATGGTTTTCTCTTCGTTTTTCGTGAGTGAAGTTTCCACATAAGCTCAAGTGTTTCATATTATTTATGCTTTTGATATCTTACTTTCGCATTACTTATATTATTTAACATGGTATCAGAGCAAGTCGTTCTTGGGTTATTATTTTCTTAGGATTTCTATTTCATTATCTATTGTTCTTAGGAGTGTGAGAGCTTATTTTCTCACCAGCACCAGATCAATTGTATATGACTCATCTTTGAACTCCTACCTATACCCATCTACAAGCAAGGTGAAGATGCAAAGAAGCTGGTGACACAAGGCTACTGTGACCCGACAACACTAGTTGAGGATGCAAAGAAGCCAACGACACGAGGCATGAAGAAGTCGTGACCCAGTAGCATCATTTTATTTTATGTTGTGTTTTTGTGTTTTGTAGAATGGGAATATCTCTTGTGCAAGCTAAACATTCCATGCTCTAGTTTGAAGGGGAGTGTTGAGAGATAGAATGTGTTGTAGTGGAACATTTAGTACCACAGTAAAATGAAGAAGTGTGGTGTGTGTGGGAGTCTATAAAAGGCTATTGTACCCCCATTTATTTCTTGAGAAGAATAAAAACATCAGCCCTATCGAGACTTTCTCCCGTGATTTTCTCCTCACTCTTTGTGAGTGGGATTTCCACATAAATCCAAGTATTTCACATTGTTTATGATTTTGATATCTTGCTTGTGCATTATTTATATCATTTATCAGCTTCACATATTATGCTGATACCCATGGGGTAGACATTCCATTGAAAATATCTCTACTTCAGGTGGCAGTCTTCTTGCCACGAGTAAGAAGCATGGTATTGCCTCAAGATACGAAGAGAAATTTGAATATCATGCTAAGGCTCATCTTTGTGCAAGCTTATGCAAGATTCTCAACCTTAATATTGGGTGTCTATGCTTAGGGTTTGTGACAACAAAGCAGAGCCATGCCATTGTAAACAATCATCTTTCAAGGGTATGTGAAGTACGTTGACTGCTGTTTCGTAACTGATACTATGATGAGAACATAACCACATCATATCTTGCTGCTAAAGAGGAAATAGCTAATATTTTTGCAAATAAACTATGGATTTCCCTGGACTCATTTATGAAATACCTTTTCCAAGTAGAGCAAGAATAACAAATGTGAATCAGCATCAGAGTGGTACCAAGATGGTTGCTAATGCTTTCCTGCATATAATTTATTTCCCTGAACTCCAGTAATTTTCCCTCATGCATCTCTTTACATATTTGTGGAACTCTAATGCAATAAACTATTCCATTGTTCATCTATATAGCTATCATCCACTAACAATATAGTTTGTTTATAGCTTTGTTTTGGAAGAGAGTTTGTCTATATAGTTATCATCCACTAGATCATATGGTAGCAAAACTAGACAAATTTTAAATAAAAGAAAATAACTTATTGTGATGTTGAAAAGCATTTTACTTCCCTCTACTGATTTTATAGTTGACTTACGGGAGTTCCCTTAACCATGGTAGAAATATGACCAGGTCCAGAACCCTCAACATCTGGTACTGGAGCAAGACGTGAAAGTCCAAAATCAGCAACTTTGGCAGTAAATTTGGAGTCCAATAATATGTTACAAGCTTTTATATCTCGGTGAATAATAGGAGGATTGGCTTCTGTATGTAGATAGAGGATTCCCCTGGCAGATCCCAACGCTATACGCAATCTTATTGAGAAACTTAGAGGTCCCTCTGAATTTGCTGAGGTGATGAAAAAGTTAAGAGTTGTATAAATTCGAAGATCGGTAATATTAAAAAACAAAGATAAATGTCCCAGATCCTACAATTTGCGATAAGAAACTATTTTTGTACCACAGAAATGAGAACTGAATTGTGCACATAACTTGCCATGATAAACTGAACAGAAATCATGAACAAAGATGACGAAATGGAATAGGCGTATAGAGCATAGCATGGTCTTCTCGATATCCAATATAACAGAAAAAAATTTTCCATTTGTTCACAAGAAAATATTTTGCATATATCCAGTTGCTGAAACAGGGAATCCACTAAAACCTGTAGCACAAGGGTTTTCTTAGCAGAAAAAGAAAAGAGATACCTTGCCATTGTTTGGTTCAAGGGCTTGAAATAGTATGGGCAAGCTTGAGCACGAGTATCAGAAAATCTTATTCATCATGCTCAAGAAGTTAAATGATGAGGACAATAAGCAAAATGAAAGACGGGCGGATCAATTTATTTTGTTTTCTTTTGGAGGGAACTAGGAAGTGGCATGAAAAAGGCAAACTAATTGAGATTACTGAAATGAAAGATCATATGATTGCTATGTTTCTACGTGGCCTCTAATTTTCCCATGATAAACTCTGGTTTATCATCATTCGTAGGCACATTTTACACCTAGTTTCTAGGTATTTTGCATCCGCACTATAGTAATAGGCTTGCATTAGGCATTCATGCATGTTGAGAGAATTGGATTGTTGGTTTAGTACCACATTGGAAGATGTGGACTTTGTGTGTGATGGTGGCCTATAAATAGGCATGCACTTTTCCCATGTTCCTTTGAGAAGAAATATAGAAATTAGAGCCCTATTGGGGCCTTCTCCCATGGTTTTCTCCCCGTTCTTCGTGAGTGGGATTTTCACGTAAACTCAAGTGTTTCTTGATTGATTTTATTGCTTTGAGTATTGCTTCCACATTATTTTAGATTTCAAGTTGGTATTTCTTGGGTTATCTTGTTATCACGTTTTATCATTTTGTTCTTGAAAGTTCTGTTTGCCCCTCTCGGTGGAGAACAAGAAGAGCGGTGCAGCGACGCTGTTCCCATCGTAGAGGCAGAGCAGAGCCACACCAAAGGCCGTAGAGGTGACACGGAAGCAGTCTGCTGGGTCACATCAGGTGGCGAAGATCGAGGAAGAGGTTGATCCTCCTGGAGATGGGGGCGATAAGGCCCTCATATACCATGATGGTGGTGTCGTTAGGGCTGATGCGGCACTCGCACCAGTCGCTGGAGGTCATGGTGGCGATCAGAAGGAAGGCGGTGGCTGTGGTGTGTTGCTCGAGTTCGCTGCGCACTACTTGAGGACGTGGCATGCTGCGCGAGGTCTGTGACACGGTGCGCGAGGTCTGGTGGTACGCTGCTTGATGTTAGAATGGAGAATGGAGGAAGGGGCGATCGCTCAAACCCTAAACCTCGCGATCGTGTGGAGCGATCATGGTGTTGCTTAAGCAAGCGCTGGTGGTTTTGGCAGATTTGAGGCAGCGGTGGCGTCGGTGGTCTCCTTTTCTGGCGCATGAAGAAGGCAATGGCAGGCTAGGCAGCACTCGGAGGAGCTTTTGCACTGCTGATGAAGGGGGTGATGCATGAGGTGTCGATCTTGCGTAAGACGAGGTCAAGTTAGTGGAGGTCGCTACGGAGATCTCTCACGAGATCACGGTGTGGAGTAGCGTGAGATCTCAGGCGAGGATCGCGGTGAAGATATTGCAAGATCGATGATCTTGGTGATGAAGGCGATGGCGATACCGGCAGCAGCGGGGGCGATGCAACGTCAGGGGAGCAGAGTTCAGTCTCGAGCTTGTTGATCATGTGTCACATGGCGGAGGTGAAGACGATCATGGCAAGGAGCGCTGGACGGGCTCGATGCTGCTCTTATTTGTGCGGCAAACCTCTTGATTCACACATGCAGCAGCAACGACTATAATGGCCGTTTAGGTCCTGTTGAGCCCTAAAATCATTTAGGGGTATTTCATATATCTTGTCCACTAGTTATACAAAAAAAAGAAAAAAAAAGAAAAAAAAGGGGAAAAAAAAAGATAAAGAGAAAAAAGATGAGGTTCATGTTTAAGAGAAGAGGTGGAGAAATCTTCTCTAGTTTTTATTGTATTTCTTCTCTTGTTATTTTCTTCTCCAATACAAGTATGGGAGAAAAGGGGAGTGTGGAAGCTTATTGTAGTCATCCCCCGTTTGGGAGTCCCTTTTGTTCTTGGACTACACATGAGAAACCATGACTCTGGGAGGTCCAGAGTTTCGACGTTCTCAAAGGAAGGGCCCATTTCAGGTTTTTATGTGGGAGATCCAGTTTCGTGGACTCCAGAAAGGGAGATCCACTTTCGAGGTCTTTAGAGGAAAGACCATTTTTAGAGATACTAAATGGGGAGCCACCAGTACCAATTGAGGTCTCCAGAGGAGAGGCTCTTGTTAGAACTAGCTACAGCAATTTGTCATCAAGCTCCAACCAGTCTGATGTGTCGTCATCAGCAACTGTTGTCTGTAGAGGAGTCAGTTGTACCTATTGAGAGTGTTTGTTCTGTTGTGTAGAGGGGTTTCTATGATACAAGCTGAACATTCCACGCTCCAACTTAAGTGTTGAGAGAATTAGGTTGTTGGTTTAGTGACACATTGGAAGATGTGGACTTTGTGTATGAGTGGTGGCCTATAAATAGGAGTGTACTCCTATATTCCTTCGAGAAGAAATATAGAAATCAAAGCCCTATCGAGGCCTTCTCCCGTGGTTTTCTCCCTACTCTTCATGAGTGGGGTTTCCACGTAAACCCAAGCATTTCTTGATTGATTTTATTGCTTTGATTATTACTTCCGCATTATTTTAGATTTCAACTATGCATATTTTAGGACATTGCATGCATTAGCAGGTTTTCTTAATAGTTTAGCCTATTGATATTTATATTACTTGCTTGCTAGGGAATGCAAGGCATTGCAAATCACCTAAACCCGAGCAAACTAAAAGCGAAAGGCAGAACCCTAATTGGAAGAAGATAGAAGCTCCTTTAGTTGAATTCCAACTCATCCTAGATCCTCTTCAGCTCACTTAGCTTCATCCAGCTTCTGGTCAGCTCAACTCAACTTAGCTTGGCTACTACCTCTGAGCTAGCTAGCCGATGAGTTCAGATGCAACTCTACCCCAGCTTCCCTTAGCACCAAGACAACTCAAGGTAGCTCAACTTAACTCTTCATAATTACTAGTTCTCAGCTAGCAAGCTAAGTTGAGCTATGAAGTTCAAGACAGCTACACCTCAGCTCCTTTTAGCTTTCCTACAATTCCAGACTTGCTCGTGTCAGCTCCATGCAGCTCTCCTTAGCTATTAGCTAGCTTAAGCTAGCTAAGCTGAGTCCATCACCTCCTCTAATACTCTACTACCTCCTTAGTTAAGTCCACCTCCATCATAATTGGCACTACTTAGCCCTCCATTTTTTCCTCCAAAAATCACATAACCACCACCCTATGGCATCCCTTCATTTTCCCTCCAAAAACACTCACTTGCACCCCCTCTAAGTTGGTGCCAAAAATGGCCCTTAACCACCACTAAAGGTAGCGCCAATGCCTCCAACCACCACATAAAACATCCACCCTCCATCCACCTTCAACCACCATCCTAACCCTTCAAATTGGCACCAAAAATCCCATCTTCTAGAACCTTAAGTTGGTGCCAAAAATAGTGGCACCCTTCCATTTTGGTGCCACCTTTAGGCACCTCTTCACCACCCATAACCATCCCCGCTACATCCTATATAATACCCACCTAACCACCACAAAATCCCCATCTTTGGTTTCACCAGATTCTACCTTAATCCACCTACTATCACCCTTGGAAGAGAAAGAGTGGGCGTGGAATCAAAGGGAAGTACTACCCCCCTTTTGTGTTCTACTTCTACTCCTATCTTCCATGGAGAAAAGCCAAGGATCAACATAAGGAGGACGCCCAGGCAAGGAAGAGAAAGGTGGACGTTCACCACCCGTGGATGGCTAGGAGAGAGAGCACCATTTGTAAGCAAGCAGGAGATTCTCTTCAAGTCAAGGAGCACATCCAGTCTTCGAGCGATGATCGACTACCTCTTCATTTTGGGAGATTTCTACCTTCAATTCCGTCTTTATTTTTGTAGTAGATAATCTTTCCTCTAGGAGATTACTTGTGTGGAATTCCTCTACACAAGTGAGCTCTTCAAGTATTTTGTGTAGACACTACTTTGTAAAAAGAGAAATTTTCCTTTCAATTTTTGCTTCTCTATTGTTAGAAGAAAATGTCATCATCAAAAGAAAACCCTAGCCTCTCCTTTATACTGTAGAGGTCTGGGAGAATTACAAAGACACCTTAAAAATAACATGAATGACAAATAAGTCCCTAGGCTCAACACTCCCGCTCAAGTTGGGACGTAGATATCTACAAGACCCAACTTGTCACACAAGAAATCAAGACGTTTCTTCTTTAGAGCCTTGATAAATATATCAACCAACTGAAGCTTCGTAGAGACATATGGGATGCTAATCTTGCCAATGAGAACATCACGAACAAAGTGGCAATCGAACTCAATATGCTTGATCTTCTCATGGAAGACTGTATTCGAGACAATGTAAGTGGCTGACTTGTTGTCACAGAGAAGTAGGACATGCATGGTAATCTGGATGCCAAGATCCTGTAGGAAGGAAGCAACCCACATAATCTCACAAGCAGCCTGTGCCATCGCTCTATACTCTGCCTTTGCACTCGAACAGGTAATCACACTCTGCTTCTTACTCCTCTAGGAGACTAGATTCCCCCTAAGATAAAATGCAAAGCCTGAAGTAGAGCACCGATCATCCATAGATTCAGCATAATCTGCATCAGAATAAGGAAGAATATCTAAGCTGTCACTATATCTGTAATATAACCCTCTACCTAGTGTCCCCTTGAGGTACCTCAGAATGACTATAACAAGTCTGCATGTGTTAGTTGGCCCTGCTCACTACAAAGCTGATATTAGGTCTCATGATAGTAAGATAGAGTAAGCGACCCTCTATACTACGATAACAAGTAACCTACTCATACAATGGGTCCTCCTCATCAGAAGAATGTGCAAGTGGAGGCTCCACAAGTATATTAGAGGGCTTAATCCCAAGCAGGCCTATTTCCTAAAGAATTTGGAGTGTATATTGTCTCTATGATAGACAAACCTGACCCCTGTCGCATTGCCTCAATCCCTAGAAAGTATCTCAACTCCTAAGTCCTTGGTAACAAATGTAGACTTCAAGGACTTGGTCTGGGCTATTCCATCCTCATCATCACAAGTAAGAATCATATCATTCATATATATTGCAAGAATGACAACACGTGTATGACCACCATACTCAATCTTTCTTATGAATATAGAGTGATCAGAAGTAGAGCACTGGAAGCCAGCCTTCTCAATCTCTATACTAAGCCACTCAAATCAGGCTTGAGGACTCTATTTCAACTCATATATCGCCTTCCTCAGGCGACAAACATGCTCCCCCAAGCAACTGTAACCTGGTGGCTATCTTATGTACACCTCAGATAAGTCACCATACAAGAAGGTGTTTTTAATATCAAGCTGATGTAAAGGCCATCTTTTGATCACAGTAACAGTAATAATAATCCTGACAGAAGTGATACAAGCAACAGGAGAAAAGGTTTCAAAATAATCTACCCCATAACTCTGAGTGCCTTTGGCAACGAGCTTGGCCTTATATCTGTCTACTGTCCCATTAGGTCTGTACTTGATAGTATAGAGCCATTTGTAATCAACCACTGCCGCACGAGCAGGACACTACACTAATTCCCATGTCTGTCGTGATTGTAAGGCTTGTATCTCCTCATTCATCATAGAAAGCCACCTAGGATCTTGGGATGCTTGGACAAAATCCCTAGGAATTACGGTAGCAGTAATGATAGAAGCAAACTGATGAACCCCATCCTTCAAATGAGTAACTCCTGTATACTGGAAAAGAGGATGAAGTGTACATGCTCTGCTGGATCTCCTCGAAACTGACTGCTCCTTTGTGTCTAAGCTACTCTCATTTGTCAGGTTGGGACAAGGCCGAGTGTTTGGGGAAGCATGTGGCCTTCAGTGGTAAACCTACGTCTCCTCCAAGGCAGCCTCTATAGACATTCCTTCCTTTGAGAAGTATGAAATCTTCTCAAAGAAAGTGACATTTGCAGTGACAATGTATCTCCTACGACTTAGATTATAACACCTGTAGCCTTTTTGTGTCCTGGAATACCCAAGGAAGGCACACTTGACTGCCCTGGGAGAAAGCTTATCCTGATTACCATATGCCTGAACAAAATAGGTGCACCTAAAGATCCTTAGGAGTAGAGCAAAAAGCCTGTCATAATCTAGATGAATCACCTGGAAAGGAATCTGCCCTTGAAGAACTAACGAAGGTACCCAATTAATCAGGTAGGCAGTAGTAAGGATGGCATCTCCCCAGAATTGCTTAAGAACCTTCATATGGATAATCAAGATCCTAGCAATGTCCAGGAAATGTCAAAGCTTGTGCTTAGCCACACCATTTTGCTGGGATGTGTGAGCACAAGACGTCTGGTGAATAATGCCACGAGTAGAGAAAAGACTTTGACCATCATGCTGCATGAACTCTAAGGCATTGTTAGTGCAGGAGACTCGAACTGTACCATCATACTGAGTCTAGACCTCTGCCAAGAACTATTGAATAACCTGAGAAATATCTGAGCGGATCTTCATCAAGAAAACCCAAGTGAGGTGACTATGATCATCCACAATGTCAGTGTAATATTAATGTTCTCCTGGGGTAGGCACCTTGGATGGCCCCTACACATCACAATGTACTAAGGCAAAGGGAACAATACTCACTCCTACATCTCTCTGTGGGTAAGTGCTCTTGTAATGCTTCCCAAGCTGACAATCCTCGCACTGTAAAGTCGATCAATCTGGCCAACTAGGATACATCTGTCGCATTTTCTTGAGCGATGGGTGCCTAAGTCTTTTGTGCCATAGCAAGGGGTCAGTAGTTATGGAAACTGCTCCAGCAAACAACGTAGGTGCATCAAAATAGTAAAGACCGTTTCACTCTATGCCTCCACAAATAATATCCCCTGTTTGTCGATCCTGGAAATAACAGTGACCATCAAATACTACATGGCATCTAAGATCCCTACATATACGACTCACTAATAATTGGTTCATTGGAAACTCTAGAGTACAATAAACCTCTTCAATCAACATCTTTGGAGAGGTATGTACACACACAACTGTTGTAATCTGTAACGTAGCTCCATTGGCCACTTTGACATCCTTGATCCTACGTGGATCCATGGAATTCATAAGTTGCTCCATATCTCCTGTAAGATGGATGGAGGCACCGGAGTCGATTATCCACGCTCCTCTCGTCGTCTTTTTCTTCTTTAGATCTTCTTGGATTGCAAACACAAGTCCCTTCGAATCTGAAATTGATCTTTTCTGTGGATCAACTACCCCTACCTTGCATGAGAGAAGAATTATCATGCTTAAAAAGAACAACTTGAATGTCAACAGTGAGATAAGGCTCATCACCACACAAACAACGCATGAAATAGTCTTCATCATGCGTAGAACACCACAAGGAATCACGAGACGGGTGAGGTCACCGGTCTGCTAGGCCACCGACAGATCATCTGTCGGTCGTTCACCGACGACGATCAGTCGTTCACTAGCAATCTTGATGATGGTCTAGGCTGTGGCTATTGAGTTGCCAGATCTCCAACTGGTGGTGATAGGCAGTGGGGCACCAGTAGCGATGCTGAGGAGGATGTCTCCGACGTCACTGCCACTGCTATCATGCTCCATCCAAGTTTTGATGATCAAATCACCTCTACGTTGGTGATTTGGTCATCTTTTCTGTGGGTATTTAGTGGGATATCGGAGCATCGGCCTACGATCGCTGCTTTAATACCACGTTGGAAGAAGAAAATGTCATATCATCAAAAGAAAACCCTAACCTCTCTTTTATAGTAGAAAGGTTTGGAGAATTACAAAGACACCACAAAAATAATATGAATGACAAATAAGTCCCAAGGCTCAACATTTATATTGTTGTCTTTAATTTATTAGTTGCACACACATCTTAATTATCCTAGGCAACACTTGCCTAGGGTGAGTTTAGGAAGGTTGGGTTTTTACCGCTTGAATTTTTATCGCAGTTACTTAGGCGTATTTCATCCTTGTTGCCCTGTATTTGAAAACCCTTAAAAATTTGCAAAATCACAAAACCTTAACAAGAAGATTTGAGAAAGAGTAAGAAAGAGAATTTTTATCACTATATAGCTAGCATTGCCTCCTTGGACGACCCTAAATACTCCATCTATATTTATAAATTTAAAAGTTGTGCAAAATTGCATGTTCCAACGATATTTAAAACTCATTTTTACAAATTGCACATTTTCGTTATCATGACACAAGACAATGGAGGATAAAGAAAGTGGCCAAAACTTCTTTCACTAGTGTGCTCATCCAGGCTACTTGGCCTAAGATCATGAGCACATGGAGTATGTGAAAGCCCTTGATGTACTGGGTCATTTCTAACATTCGATATTTGATTAGTTAATTTTGTAATTAATGATTGTTAGCATATGTTATTATTTGTTTATACGATTTTTAGGTTTTTAACCCCTCAGGGGCACTATTGTACTTTTACCCTTTTGGTCTCTCTCTATATAAGAGAGCCTAGGGTTTTCAATAAGAAATTGAATCATTTCATCCAATTTGGTATCAGAGTACCGGCCCTAGACCGTGGCTTTAGGTATCCTACCCCCAAGGCCTTCAAAACCCTTCCACCAAACCCCTCTCCCTCCCTTTCCATGATTTGCGCAGGCCCTCCTCTACCAGCGACGCTCGGCGGTGCGCGGTTGCAGTAGCACATGCGACAGAGGCGACGAGAGGCAGAGCTCGGGGGTTCATGGTAGCCGTCTTGCACGTTTGAGGCGACGTGGCAGCGGCTGCGTTGAGCGACAAAGGCGGTGACGCGGCGACGCTACACCGATGACATGCGGCTAGAAGTAGCGTGCAGCGGCGACGTTGCACGTGTGAGGGGTTTGTAGCCCCTTCCTAAGGCTACTTCCCTTCATATCACAGGGAGAAATAGACCTAGGGCCCCTTGGGGTCATCTCGGGTGTTTTCCCCGCACCCAAGTTAGGCCAATGCCCATCTAAAGGGGGCTTTTCGTCGAAGATGTAGATCTGAACACATCTTGTTTCAGATCTATTGATGTTTTCTTGGTCTTAGAAGGTTGATTGCAGCTTTTGGATTGCGTAGATGGCTGCAGATGATTAGTCTGAGGTGTTGTTAGGCTCTCTTTTGGACACCAGGATACTTAAAAGTCCGTTCTTCGATCCCATCATCAAGTTAGATGAGACCAACTACCAGCAGTAGTCCCAGACCTTCCTCATGACTGTCAGGGGTCATGGGAAGAGTCACATCTTTACGGATCCGAAGCCTGTAAACAAGATTAATGCCAACTGGGACAGTGACAATGCCATGGTCTGTGTATGGTTCATGCAGATAATCATTCCCCGAATAGGGGATAAGATCATGTATTACGCCACAACGAAGATGTGGGAGTCCTTGCACGGGACTTACATGCCAAGAACTCCGCATGGATTTTTTTAGGTCTTTTATGACCTCTTCTACTTGCGTCGGGAAGGATGCACATTGCCACAGTACTACTCTCTCATGAAGGGAATGTTGGAGCGGCACCACTCCTATCTGCCAAGGTGTACCTGTGAGTCCTGGAGGAATTTTAGGAGACAATTGGCAATCCCCCTTTTCTTGGTAGGCCTCGGACCTGAGTATATGGCAGCCGGAGATAAGATCCTCACCGCTTCGGAGCTTCCTACCTTGGAGGAGGGTTATAGCAGACTCAACAAAGTAGCAGTGCACACTCTTGCATCTGACTCTGATACTTAGACGTCCACGCTAGCTACGATCCCTGAATGTGGCAGGGGTGCTTCTCCCCCTACATGTGGTCGTGGTCGTGGATGCGGACACTCTTCTGGTACACATACTAGGACTCCGTGTACCTACTGTAGCAGACTTGGCCACTCTGAGGCTACATGTTGGTAGAAGCATGGTAGGTTGCATGTGGCCAATTAGGCAGCTGAGATCACTAATGGATCTCTGCCCAGTCCTGATGTTAGCTCCCTTAGCACAGAGATTGAGACCTTGTGGCAGCAAATTACTTAGCCACCTCTTCTGAGGCACCTGCGATTGGTATGTCATCACTCTTATCCTCTGGTGATTGGTTGATTGATTCTGGTACATCCAAACACCTATGTGGCGACAGGGGATCTTTCTTTCAGCTAGAGCCAGTCACTCCAGCTAGAACTGTACAAGTGGCAGATGGGAGACATTCGCCACTTGTTGGCAAAGGAGATGTCTTTATCTTCTACTTTACAACTGATAAATGCTCTATATGTGCCTACTTTCCATTGAGTTTACTGCCTGTTAGTAGTATTACTAGAGATCTGAACTGTCAGGCTATATTTGATGCGTCTTCTTGTGTCTTGCAAGACAAGTTCACTGGAAAGACGATTGGTGGAGGGCGTGAAGAACAGGGGGTGTATTATTTGAGCCATACCGTTGTTGATGCTTCTACTACCTAGGGCCTTGCTTCTGTTGGATCTTCTCTCCAATGGCATCACTGCCTTGGCCACTTGCCTATTGATTGCCTCAGACATGTTTTGCCGCACATACCCTCCACTATTGTTCTCACCTGTGATGCTTGTTAGTTGGGCAAGCACCACATGGCTAGTTTTCCTAGTTCTACTTCAGTTTCTTCTGTTGCTACATTTGATTAAATTCATATGAATGTTTGGGATCCCAGTCGTATTCGTAATCGATTTGGGAACAGATATTATCTTGTTTTAGTGGATAATTTTTCCCTTATTTCCTAGATGTTTCTCTTGAAGAATAAGTTCGATGTGGGACAAATTATTGAGAATTTTGTTAAAGAAATAAAAACTTAGCATTCCTATTTGGTGAAACATTTTCAGTCTAATAATGCCTTAGAGTTTTGTACTACTCGATTGCGTACTTTCTTTTCCAGTTATGACATTATCTATGAGACCACGTGCCCCCACACCTCTCAACGGAATGGTGTTGTTGAGAGGAAACATCGCCATATTCTTGATTTTGCTCGTACATTGTTGATTAATCATTCGGTCTCCTCTCTTTACTAGGGTGGCAGTATTTTGACTACCTGTTTTCTGATCAATAGGATGCTTAATGCCGCTTTACATGAACGGATTCCATTACAGGTTATGTATCCTAATAGACCCCTGTTTCACGTCACCTCTCAAACTTTTGGTTGTGTTGCCTTTGCCCACCTATTGGGACCGAGTCGGGATAAACTAACAATGAGAGCAGTTAAGTGTATTTTCCTTGGGTATACTCGAACACAAAAAGGGTATTGATGTTTTGATCCAATAACTTCTCGGCATTTTGTTTCGGCGGATGTTACCTTTCATGAGGCGATACCCTTCTTTTCTACTTCTGCTGTTGAGATGCCTTCTGAGGGTGATATGGTGCCTATGCCATTTACACCCATTCACTTCAAGAGTTTTCCCGAATTTCCTATCCCTACTACACCACCACCACCTGCTACGTTGTTCTTTCCTCGTCTGACTAAGTCACTTTAGACATATGTCCGCCTTCATACTACTTTTCAGGGCCCCAACCAATGCCTTTACCATCGGATTCTCAGGTAAGTCCTTTAGACACTGTCGCGTGTTTGCCATGTGCTGATCACAGGGATAGGATAGATGATGTGACAGGTGATGATTTAGACCTTCCGATAGCCATTCGGAAGAGACCACATACTTGTACTACTTACCCTATGGCCGGGGCACTTGCTATTGACAGCTTAGCCCCCGGGTTTGCAGGATTTACTCAGGCGTTGGCTGCTACTCAAATTCCAACGACTCATTGTGAGGGCATGCTTAATCTGAAGTGGTGGGCAGCAATGAAGGATGAGATGGCAGCTCTTAAAGGCCGTGGGACCTGGGAGCTCACTCCACTTCCAGATGGTGCTACACTTTTTGGCTATCGATGAGTGTTCACTGTGAAGTTCAACCCAGATGGAGATATTGTTAGATATAAAGCATACCTTGTGGCAAAGAGGTTGACCTAGACCTATGGGATGGACTTCTTCAATACTTTTTCACCAGTTACCAGACTTCCTACGGTATAGGTGCTGGTCGCAGTGGCAGTTCAGCTCGATTGGCTTTTGTGACAGTGGGATATGAAGAATGCCTTCCTTTATAGTATCTCTAAGAGGAAGTCTACATGCAGCAGCCACCTGGCTTTGAGGTTCAGGGGGAATGTGTATGCTGACTACGGAAGGCCATGTACGGCCTTAACCAGAGCCCTAGAGCCTGGTTCCAAAGGTTATCATAGGTTGTGGAGGCAACTGGATTCAATAGATCGGCAGCTGATTTCTCTTTGTTAAGAGGACTAGGCGAGGTACTGTGGTACTTCTTGTTTATGCTGATGACTTAATTGTCACAGGAAATGATAAGCAAGGTGTTGCTGAGATTAAGCGCATTCTAATAGAGCAGGTTGTCATGAAAGATTTGGGGGCTTTACGATATTTTCTTGGTATTGAGGTTGTTCGCAGCAAAAAGGGCATAGTCTTGTCCTAGAGGAAGTATGCATTGGACATTAAGGAGGTGGGTATCTTGAGGCCATGGAGGCCAACATTCCTATGGACCCCAAGATGCCACTTGATAAGGATGCACAGTTGGTGGATAATAGACAGTACAGGTAGCTTATAGGCAAACTACTGTATCTCACTATCATGAGGCCCGATATCTCCTTTGGGGTGGGGATATTGAGTCAGTTCATGGCCAAGCCAATACATCAGCACTAGGATGCAGCATTGATGGTGCTCTGGTATCTCAAGGAGGCTCCTGGGAAGGGTCTCATCTTCTCCAAGGGGTCTTCTATGACCTTGGTTATTCTGATGCGGACTACGTTGGATGTCATGTGGACCACAAATCCACTACTGGGTTTTGCACCTTTTTGGCAGAAAGTCTGATCACGTGGAGCAAGAAACATGGCACAGTTGCAAGGTCGAGTGCCAAGTTTGAGTGCAGGGTCATGGCTCAAATAACTGCTGAGATGATGTGGATCAGGTCCCTACTCACTAACTTGCAGATACAGTTCTCTAGCCTAATGGAGATGCAGTGTGATAACAGAGCAGCCACCTTCATTGCCAACAACCCAGCATTTCATGAGAGAATGAAGCATGTTGAGGTTGATTGTCATTATACCATTCAGAAGGGGTTGCTAATACAACACCAGTTACATTTGAGGAGTGGATTGCAGATATTTTTACCAAGCCCTTGGCCAGATCCTTATTTGATTCATGTGTATAAAACCTGAGCATGATAGACATCTATGCTCGAGCTTAGGGGGAGTGTTAGCACATATTATTTGTTGTTTGTACGATTTTTGGGCTTTTAACCTCTCAGGGGTACTATTGTACTTTTACCATTTTGGTCTCTCTATATAAGAGAGCCTAGGGTTTTCAATAAGAGATTGAGTCATTTCATCCAATTATGATTTGCACCAAATATGTAATCATGTGCATAGATACATGCAAAAGCACAAGATAAAAGAATAGAGTTTTGTAGAATTCAAGCACATGAAAAAACCATACAAGAGTGCAAAGATTCATGTGGTAACCCCTCGACAGTAAGGGAAAAACCAAGGAAGCACAATAACCTAGAGACTAGACATAGATAAGACTTTTGTTCACTAAGATAAAATGGAAAGGTGGGTTGTCAATACAAATATATAGATACACAGGAAAGGTGGGTGCACACACAAGATCTGTTTACCTAAATACAGCTTAATACTTCCCGCAAAGATGTCAAACATGCTCAACTTGCTTTTTATCTCTTCAATATGGGATGATACAAGGCCCATAGCGAACATGCCTGCAACCTGATCACCAGGCTTGGCAAATAAAGAAGAAAGAATCTAATATATATCCTTATGGTGGACTTGTTTTCATAATTAAGAAGCTAGAAGAATAAACTTGATTAAATTTTAGAGGAAAACTAGCTATCAATATCTAAATAGTTTAGGGAAAAATTACACAAGTACCCCTAAGAAATGAGTAAAATATAAAAAATCAAAACAAATAAAAGGATAAGTTTTAACGTTCTCTTATAAGCTCAACCATAGATATCAATTATGCTCAACTTGAAACAATTGTCGAAAAGGTACGTGGAAGCACCCTGGTGAAGATATCAATGATGTGTTCCTTAAAGGAAATAAGAACTATATGTACCATCCCCCTTTTGAGTGAGGACTATTGTAATGACAATCCATTTCAACATTTTTGGTCCTCTTATGGAATACTCGATTATTAGTAATGAACAAAGTAACCTTCTTGTCACAATGCTCTCTATGGAGGATGTCACTAGAAGGTGAAAATCACCAAAGCTTGATCGCATCGACATCAACTTAGCATTTGCCTATGCCATAACATGGTCCTTGGATTTTCCACTCAAACCATTTGGCATCACTAATTTCCCAACTACGTAAATGTAGAAACCCGTTGTAGACTTCTGATCCTTGAGCCTCCTTGCTTAATTTGCATCAACATAAGCTACAATGTCTACGGATGTCTCTTTGATAAAGAGGAGATTCTTTCCTAGAAAGGACTTCAAGTTTCTTAGGATCATCATTGGTCATCGTTGATCTCGTTATACCTTATTAGGCTTCATATACTGGTTAATCATGCCAATTGCCAAAGAGATATTAGGATTATAATGGACAAGTAGAGCAATTCACCTACCAATGCTTCAAAATGCCATGCATCTACCAATTGATACCTATTGTCATACAAGTGCACCTTTGGATCCATGCGAGTAGGCACCAACTTGGCTCCTAGCATATTGGTCTCTTGTAGTAAGTCTATCGTGATACTTTTTTTGGATAGAATGACACCCTACTTACCATGGGCAACTTTGGTACCGAGAAAGTACCACACAAGATCCTTGGTGATAAAGTTTCTAGCTGAGTGCCTCTTGGCCTCATTAATCCCTTCCACATAATCACCAATTGGGATGCTGTCCATGTAGACTAACATGACTACAGTCCCTCTGCTAATTTTTTATGCAAACAAGTGGTTAGTTGATAACTGACAAAACCCAAGAGTCTACACAACCTTTGACAATTTCTAGAACTATGCACATCAACTTTGCTTGAGGCCATATATAGCCTTTTTCAACATGCATACCTTACAACACTCTCCCTAAACCTCAAGGCCATATATAGCATTCTTCAGCATGCATACCTTACAACACTCTCCCTAAATCTCAAACCTAAGGGATTGCTGCATATAAACCACCTCTTGAAGGTTTTGATATAGAAAGCCAATCTTATGCCAGCTAATGAAAAGACCAATCAAGCTTTACAACCATAGATATATAGATATAAATAGTTCAAGCCATAGGGAGAATTTGTCAAAGAAGTTCACTCCATATGACTGAGTATACTTTTGAAACTAGATTTGCCTTTATAAATTCACAAAACCATTAGGATTTGGCTTCACCATGAAGACCCACTTAACTCCACTACATAATAGTATCAAATGAGGGATCTATGAGCTCTCCGGTTGTTTGGATGGGAATGTAGACAACTTTCCTCATGGCTTCCACTTTCAATCTAAAAGTGCCTGTTGCAGTGCACTAGTCACTACAATAATAGAGAGGGCTTCAACAAATTATTTATACGTGATGCCCAAGAACAAACTTAACAGGTGTCTAGATATGCATTGCAAAGAACAAGAGCAAGTGCACTTCTCAAAGCAATTGGTAGATTGAAGTTTGTATCATCTATAGTGGTTGTTTGGTTGCTATCACCAATAGACCATGAAGGATCATCTCGTTTAGCACCCGATGCATTACCAATTATAGCATCATTAGCAGAAAAGAGTGATCATACTTACATTTAGTTTAGATGGAAGTGATGGCTTAAAGGTGTAGGCACCCTGAGTATGGCACATTGAGTATAAGTGATGGATGGCTCATGAAACTTGGAGGGATCTATAGGGGATGGGTATGAAGTAGGAATATCCTTTTAGGGAATGGAAGGAACTGGCATAGGAGCAGCACCAAACCCCCTTCTTTAAATGAAAGAATATGAGGGGGGCTAACAATAAATAAACACATCAACGAAGAGGTGATGTTTGGAGCCAAAAGAGTGAAAGGAGATTAGAGTTCTCTGATAAAAAATGTCAGCAATTTTGACCATCTTTTGGTCAACCTTTTTAAGAATCAACACTATGAGTATCGTTTTGGGAAGGGGAGAGTGGTTAAAAATGACTTCAAAACTACTTTAGACCTAGTAGTGGAAAAGTAGGAAAAGCTCAAAAAAGGTGATATTGGCACTAGTGTAATGGCATATGTGAACAAAATCATAGCATCAATCTCTCTCTTGACTATGAGAGCATCCAAGGAAAACACATGAGAGCATGAGGTGGGAGTTTCTTTCTACTAAGACCATAAATAGGCACAAAGGCCACATATTCAAACACCTTAAGAGGAACCTTGAATAATTCTATGCCAGGATATAGGAGGCGAAAAGGATTTGCTCATGTAATATGAATGAGGGCATGTGGCTCATCAAGTAACATGTAGTAAGGATAAATCATCTCAATGCAAGAAGGAAACCCTATAATGAATTGGGCAACATCCAAAATATGGAAATGTTTATCCACATCTTGTTAAGAGGTGTATGGGTAAGTGATTTGATGAATAATATCTCATGAATGGTAAAACTCTTGAAGCATCTTATACAAAACTCTAAGCCATCACTGAATCAGACAATTTCAACCTCGGCATCAAACTGGATTTTTTCAATAATAAAACATTTTTTGACAAGGCTGACATTAGACTCAAATTTCAAAAGGCTGACATTAGACTCAAATTTCAAAAGGAAGACTCATGGGAAACATGCAAAAATAATTTCTTATAGTAGATGACGGTGGACTTCTTTTTTTGGTTTGATTAAATTTCCACCACTAGGTTGTTTTAATTAGTGCACTAACATAATGTAGCTTGGAGTCTTGGGGATAACTCGAGGCTGGCTAACGTTTGGAATCATAAAAACAGAATGGCATTCTTATTAAAGGAAGCATGTTTGAACCAGCATATATGTAAATACAACGTTTCAAATTTGAATATGTTGACAACAGTCAAAGGCTTTCCTCTTTTTACCTGAAAGATGATGGCGCAAAGTACCATTTGGAACAAATTCATATACCAACATCTGCATTTTCACACAAAAAGGGGAAATTGCAGTTAGTTCATTTAAAAAATAATTGAGCTTCAGTAAGGCAGGCCAAGTGAGATATCATCTACTAAAAGACATTCTGGATAAAAAAGCTCAGAATTTGAAAGCATGTTTTTTGTTTTCCATACTGAATTATGTTAGAAAAAGTTTTTCCCATGAAAGCATTAAACCTCATTTTGGAAACTGAACCCCTGAAGCTGCTGTCAGACTGCTAGAATGACCTCTGTATATCAATATTATCTGTGGTAAAACAAACTGAAACCTGAAGAACATGAATGCAGGGGCCAAACAATTTATATATGGAAATGCATGATTACATGAATATTACACTTTTCGCAACATGTTCCGAAGGAACCGAACAAACATTATTAATGGGGTGTACTCCGTATATAGAGAAGCACCCAAGAAGGAATTATGTGGAAATCCCCTCACTCAGAGAAGACCAAAGAAATCTCTAATCAAAACTGTTCTAAGCTTCTCAATGGAAAGTGATTTGGTTATTTATATTTTTTTCATTTATGATTATTTGACAGTCCACCTGTAATTTTTCCAATAATCCTACATATAAAGAGGATTACAGTTTCCAACTAAGTAGAATGCACTTTTCTTGTACCTTTGATGTTGATTTGGCCAAGGTGAATAGAGATTACCCTTTCAAAAAAAAGGTGAATAGAGATTATTTGGAAGATGAAGATGCCTCAAATGATGAAGATATCTACTTTGCTCAGAAGAGGAAGGCTTATGACTAAGGGTCATCAACAGAAGCCTTTTCCCCCCAAGGATGAGAGCTATTTCCTTCGTAGCAGTAACGTGGAGGATTGCAATCATCTATTTTCTGCAGGCACTGTTAGGACACAGTTCGGAGGAAGGCTAGACCTACATGGGTGGATGATTCCTCAGAGACTGCATTTTGGGAGAGCTTTATGGCAGGGAGTTCAGGGTATGGGCAAAATATTTCAGAATGAGAAAACTGAGGGCCAAGCCTTTTGCTGCGTTACGGGCATCATGGTTGAAGAGAAATGGTAAAGTTCTTGTCTAGGAGTGGTGTATGATGCTTGTGAAGTGTGATCAGGGTTTGACATATCGACAGGATGAAGCAAATCGATATCATGTATCATATTTTTTTTCATGATATCGAAGATATATTGTCAATATCTCTGATATATTGCCGATATCGAGAGATATTAGTGATATATCTAAAAAATGAAGGACTGCAGTTTAATTTTTTCTTTAAAGTGGTGATATGTGATCGATATGGGGATGTCGGTCACATATTTTTATCTGTTTGTGCGACTCACATGGACACACATTCTTTTCATTTCTTTTCTTCTCTCCTGCTTTGTGCGACTCACATGGACACATGATTTGCCACCTTCAAGAGACATAAAATGATGATGATGGAGGCTATGATGTAGTGATGGTTGACGAGTCACAGACAGAAAGTAGTGGTAGAGGAGATGAGGGATATCGTCATCAAGGTCCAAGTAGAGAGGATACCCAACATGAATACGTGCAAAGAAATACAAATATACATGGAAATCTCGAGCCAAGTGCACCTCGTGACTATGATGCAAAGACAAGGTATGAGTATGCCCCAGGCCATTCTATAATGTCCATTGATGATTTAAGTTCATTGGTGGGATCCCTTAATTTGGCAGTGAAATCAATATTTGGAGGTGGCCCAGGATCATCAGCATCAAGTTACTATAGTGGCTACAAATCTCATTACACCAACCCTCAATACCAACTGCAAGATGAGGTGCAAGGTTCATCTAATTACTTTCCCAGCTACACTAGCCCTCTATTTTATTATGGTTCCTCCTATGGGTATGATGGTTGCCATCAAAGTGATAATACCCAAAGTGATCCTGCATCTGCAAATTATGGATATGGAATATTCCCTGAGTATTTTGCATCTCAAGCTCATTAACCATTTTCTTATCAACCTTCCCACTTTACTACACCACTTCCTCTTCAACTACTACGATGTTCACGAGGAGACAGCGTAAACCTTGTGAATCGTCAGGTTATATACTGAAACGAGGTGGTTCTACCAGATCCACAGATTCAAGAGGATATCGAGATGAGTCTACTTAAGGTAGATCCAGAACTAGAAGCAAGAGCAGCGCATTCGACAGTCACAGTCGATATCCATGTCTTGGAATACTTCTGTATTGCAATGATGAAGACTATCAATGATACATCAATAAATACAATACTCGATATAGCTACATAGCGTGGAAATCATACTATGCATATGCTAGAGTGCTACAAATAGAGGAAGATAATTGGATGAGAAGTATCAAGCTAGGTTGAAGCTCAACTTGGTATTGATTTGGTGGCATTGACTGATGCTTTTGTATTTGGTGTGGTCTATTGATACTTTGACACTATTAATATTTCATTTCTTCTGGTGAGTAGCATTACTACGAATATTTTTTAATTATTATCATGTTATGTACACTTTCTTTTCAATATATAACTTTGTCGATATGCGACTAGTGCATTTTATTATGTTTTTATTCAAAATTTATTATTTTTGTCTTCTAGGCATTTCTTCATGATGTACTAGTTATTAAAATATTAATTTTCATCAAATTTGTGACATTTTAGGATTTTGAGCCTTTTTTAGCAATTTCTCTAAAATTCACTGATACCAACGATATATCTCCAATATATCTTTTTTTCGATTTGTCGATACAACATCGATATCAATATTTAAAACCTTGAGTGTAATAACAATCCTACTAATTTAATTAATAAAATCAAGGATAGCCACCTTGACTATCTTCTTTGATTGTCTTGGCCCAATAATAGCTATCAAGAGGAAAATAAGATGGGACAAGTTTTTATCTTGAAATCATCTTATTGCTGAAGTTGAATATCAACATTTGTTAACACTAAACAACTTCAATTTTTTCACAGAAATTCAACTCCTCACCAAAAAAATAGTAAGCTGTTTTCAAAATGAAAGCTAATCACCTGCTCATATTCTTCATCACAATATCCTATCAACGAAACCAGGTTGCGATGATGTAACCTTGACAGCAACTCAATTTCAGTAAAGAATTCCTTTGAGCCCTGCAAAGATCCCTCTTCTGCACGCTTTATAGCTACAGTAGTACCATCAGATAGAACACCTTTGTAAACCTTCCCATATCCACCTTTCCCAACCAATGTGGAGTCACTGAATTTATTTGTAGCCAATGACAATTCTTGAAAAGTAAAATCCTTTACACCATTAATCTTGATTTGGACATTTGACACTGCAAAAAGCAGAAAATGAATATAAAGCTGACAGAATATGATTAAAGAAAGTGCATGCAATCTTCATCTGTACGAGAGACTGAGAAACTCAACTAAAATTATGACAGAAGCGACAAGTCAAACTGAGACTGATAACAAGAAATGGAATTGTATTAATGAATAGAACTTTAACCTTCTGTTTAAATGAACAAAGGTAGACAGAACCAAACTCCTAGTCCAAACTGAGAAAAACCAAAATAAAACAGATACTTGATAGAAAGCCTAAATAACAGGATCACTGTTCGGGAAACAACAGCCTCCACTTCATTAAATTAGAGCAAAGGAGCTATATCATCCATTATTTAAGTCCCTCAGCTACATGCTAAATACATTGCACAGTGGAGCACATTCTCAACATAGGGCCTTAACGATCTAAATAGAGCCACATTTCTTTGAAGACAAATCCATTACAGAATTGCCAACACCCTTCTCCACTAAATCTCAGATCTGAAAAGAAGGCCAAGGTGGAAGGAGTGCCAAGAAGAATCTAAGGACATGTAGTCCACCCAGCCAACTTGGCAGCTGTCCCGAACTTGCTGCATAAAGTCACATTTAAAAACAAGGTGAGCAATGTCATCCTCTTACGTGGAACATAAGCAACATCACATATCAGCACCAATCACCCACCTCGAATTGAAGACCTTTGGAACAATTCTTTCCTGTGAAGAAGTCATGAGAAAATATTGATTTTCAGGGGTGCGTATTTAGTGCCAAATCAACTTAAAATCTTGCAGGAAGTATCATGCTGTGAATGAAGCCACCAGTTTCTTATAGGTCTTTCACACATAAAGATCATCAGCTGACCATCCCGAGGGGAAAAACCCATACTTCAGTAGGAAGAAATGAAGCACATGGTTTATTCTCAAACCTTACCTCTCCTTATATATAGAGAGAGGTGGGTGCAAATTATAGTACAACCTCATGAAGAAAAAAAAAAACAAACACCAATATAATAAAAAAAGAATTAATAGGACTCCATAACACTCCCCTTGTAGCTAGAACATAGATATCTATTATGCTTAGCTTGAAAACACACGTATCAAAGGCAGATCTAACTAGTGGCTCGACTTTCTACAGTACTAATTCTAATTTCGGTGACAGTTCAACGAGATTGATATCTTCATCAACTTGATGTAAAGAATGCCTTTCCTCTATGGGGATTTATAAGAGGAGGTTTACATGCAGCAGCTCCCTGGCTACAAGGTTGAGGGGGAGTGCGTGCCTGCACATTGAAGAAGGTCATTTAGAGCGTCAAGTAAAGCTCGAGAGTTTGGTTTCAGAAGCTCTGACACCAAGTAGAAAGAAATGAGGCACTTAGTTTATTCTCAAACCCTACATCTCTTTATATAAAGAGTGAGGTGGGTGCAAATTATAGTACGACCCCATGAAGAAAAGAAACATAACAAACAACACTAATAAAATAAAATAAGAACTAATAGGACTCCATAACAACTTTCACCCAACAAAATCATTCAATATATTCAACAAACCGATGATACCTTGAACCCTATTGTTTGATGTAGAGCTAGAAAACAATGGCATCCAACTACCTGTCCACCAACATTCCTCTACTGCAGCATCCTTATTTGCTGCCAAAGCATAAAGATGAGGGAAAATGTCCCTGAGACAGCCACAATGTGTCCAATCATCCTCCAAATAAGAAATCCTTTCTGAAACCAAGGATTGGAGCAAGAAGAGGCACTACCCTTCAACATAGACTGGCCACTCTCTTCCAAAAAGTAGAAGTCTCTAGGTACCAAACACCATTTATCCCAATCTAAAAAATAGCCATAGAAGTCTTGCACTATATCCTTCCATATCATCCCCTTGTTCCATCAGTCACATCACCCGCTTCAAGGGTATGCCTCCATCATCTATAGGTTTAAGACACTCAAACAACCTTCCTCGATGGGCCTACAGACCCTATCCCATGCCACCAATGGCATCCCTCTCAAACTTTGAAAGTCTTCCAGAAGAAACTCCTAAAAATAGACAAAAAGTAAATCAGAAGGAAAGACAATACTGACTTCAAAGTCTCTTCAGAAAAGCACCAACTTCGAAAACGTCTGCCACCTCATTAAAGAACTCTAGCAACCCAACCAGCCAACCTAGCATCCATTCTCTTGATCAAAGGTGTCCAATGTCTATTCACGATGGGTTTATTTGACAGGTAACAAAGAAAAGAGACAGATGGACTACCCCAGTCCATTTGTAGTGTGTGCACAACCTCCGCCACCTCTTCATCATTTAGTCCAAAAGTAAAAGTAGATTTGGCAAAGTTGATTGTTAGCCTAGAAGCTGCACCAAAGAACTTGAGTAGCTAGCCAAGCTGCAGTGCTTCACACATAGGTCCCTTTATAAAGAATAGAATGTCTTCTGCATATTGAAGGAGGTGCACATTAAGCATGCTTTTTTGCATGGCTTGGTTTAATAGATTTAGCAAAGAAATACGATAGTTTGGTTTTGCAAGGCCTTTATCTATTTCCTTTGATGCATCATTCTGATGGTTTCCAGTCTATGTTGATGATATCTTGCTCACTGATAGTAATAGAGAAGGCACTTCCACAACTAAAGCCTTCTTGCACTCTCAATTTACTACCAAGCATGGTAGAATTCAATTACTTTCTTGGTATGAGATTGTTCATGCTGACGGTGGTTTTGTCCAAGAAAATATGTGCTAGACGTGCTCCATTAAGCTAGTATGGTGGAATCTAAACTTGCTACAATACCATGCAATTCAAAAAGGGCTAGTGATGATTCTTCTAATCCTAGATTTGACGATGTCTGTGGGACTCTTGTAGGAAAGCTTCTATATCTTACACAGACCGGTTCAATATTGCAATCACTGTGGGACGTGCTAGCCAATCTATAATTCTATAGATTCTGTGTGGGGCAACTACTGTAGCTGCCCCTATTCATTTTTTTTTACCTTTTTTTTTCCATTTTTTCCACTCTACTATAGTGCGTCTCAATGCCTCTTATTTTTTTTGTTCCGTTCCCCCCTCTCTCCTCCCTCTCTCTCATTTTTTTTCTCCTTTTTCGTTTTTCTTGTGCACTATTTAGCACTTATCTTCATTTTAAATTTCATTTTTGCCATCAATCTCCTTATCCTGTACTCTTTCATTAGAGATTATATCGAATATGTTTTTATGAGAGTACAAAATAATACATATACAAAATTAAGCAATATAAACCTAATCTAAGACATTGATTAGAAATCGAAATGCACCAAGTAATACATTTTGCAACGCGTGGTATATTTTGATTTCCGATCGGTGTTTTCTTTTTTCCACCGGTTGAAAATCAAGATATACCGAGCAATGCATTTTGCAACGTGCGGTGTGTTGATTTTCCATTGATCAAAAACCAAGATGTACTAATTGTAAATCATATTAAACTTTTATATAATTAACTTTTGCACTCCTACAACAATGTGCACGTTAAAAACTAGTATCAATGAAGCAGCGTGGATGCTACTACTGTTCATTGCACTTTGGCAATATTTCCTCTTTTTTTTATTTTGATTTCCTGTGATTGATTCGTTTGCTTTTTTTTTTCTTCTTTCCTACTACAGTGTCCCTCCTCTCTCTCTCTCTCTCATTTCCTTTCCTTTTTTTTTTCTTTTGTTTCATTTTTCTTGCATACTATCTAGCGCATGCATTCGTTTCAAATTCTGTTTCTGCCATCAGCTTTCTCATCTTATGCTCTTCCATTAAACACCAATATTGAATACATTTCTACGAGAGTATAAAATAATATATGTGCAAAATCAGGTAGTGTAAACATAATATAAGACACTGATTGGAAATTAAAATACACCAAGCAATACATTTTGCAACGTACAGTGTGTTTTGATTTCCGATCGGTGTTTTTAGCTTTCACTGGATGAAAACCAAGATACACCAGGCAATACATTTTTTAACACGTGGTGTGTTGTTTTCCCATTGATCGAAAACCAAGATACATCGATTGAAAATCATGTTATACTTTCATATGATTGACTTTTACACTTCCATAGTGATTAACTTTTACACTTCTGCAGCAACGCACGGGCTAAAAATTAGTTTATAAAGAAACCTAGACAAGTTCATTGGCTTGTCATTTGCTAGATTCTGAGATATTTAAAATCATACGGGGAAAAGGACTATTCTCAAGAATAATGGACATCTTAAGGTTTGAGGATATTTTGATGTGGATTATAATTGTACACATGAAAAATGATCTATTGCAATTTGTAAGTTACTAAATCTTTATCGGTGGTAATTGTGAGTGGGTTGATTTGAGATCTAGCACCAACAAGCATTCGTCTATGACTCATGTTACCTATGAGCTTATGTGGTAACTGCTACGTGGCATTAGCATTTGTACTTAACATCATGTGCCTATATTTTGGAGCTAAATTATATATAGATCTTTGACAAGATTCATTCAACCCAACTAATAGGCATTCAACTCTCTTAACAATAGTTGATTGACTTGTGGTAGACAGCTTGCAGAATGAATTGGGAATATATACAACACAAAAATCAATTGATAACTTGAGAATAGGGATTGATATATTGCTGATATATCGGTGACATATAGATCCTGCCGAGTCAGCATATATCAATATCACCCTTAGTATCTTTTTTCCATGAAATCGATGATATATCGCTGATACCATGGACTTTTGTTGAACTTTAGAGCTACACATGCTGGTATTCTTGCTCTCTTGTAGTCTATCAAATATGTCAACTTTAGAGTTGTACATCCTCTGTCAACGATTCAGTCATTGCAATTGATTTTACTTATTTAAAAATAGGAAGAAGATTCTAAAATGTGGGTGAGAAATATATTAGCATCTTCAAACCTCTATAAAAACATACATAAAACCAAGCATTTTGATAATCCATGAGAGTATTGAAAGGGCTATCTTGTTATGTTCCTTTGATTAAATGATATCATCCATGATGGTTCTTCTTTCTTTCCCCCACAACAACCTAGGATTGACAGGCTCACTTATTTCAGTATGATTTATCTAAGTATTTACGCGCTGGTGCTTTGTTGATCTCCACTAATCTTACAAACTATGTATTATGCTATGATGTACACAAGTTCTCTCTAGTTATTTGAGCGTTTATATTTGTCCATCATATACGCTCATGTTATCTAAACCATATATTCTTTCATTAAGTACATCTTTGTTGGTAAGAGATGTGATTTCATGTGTTAAGCTCATAATGAGAAGAGTAATACGGTGGTTCATGAAATGTAAGACAGATCAATGGAAAAGAAAAGAGTATTGGAATGGAGAATGTGTTGGAACTGATAAAAAAATCAGGACTCTAGCTATTTGACCATTTATATTTGTTCATTATATATTCCTATGTAATCTAAATCGTATCTTCTATCACCAAGTGCATTTTTGGTGATAATATTTGTGATTTCATGTCTTGAGATCGTAATGAGAAGAGTAATAGGGTGATTCACGAAATCTGAGGCAGATCAATGAGAAAACGAAGAGTATTGGAATAGAAAGCATGTTAAAACTGATAAGAAAATTAGTGCAACTAAGGCATGATTTCAATTGTTAACAATATGCACTGGAAATTACTATGAACATTTTTCAATTATTATCATGTTCTGTATACTTTCTTTTCAATATATGACTTTGTCGATATACGACTAGTGTATTTCTATTATGTTTTCATTCAAAATTTATGATTTTCATTTCCTAGGCATTTCTTCATAATGTATTAATTATTAAAATGTTAATTTTTATAAAATTTGTGACATTTTGAACCTTTCTGAGCGATTTTCCCAAAATTCACTGATATCAGTGATATATCCTCGATATATCCCTTTTTTGACTTGTCAATACGATATCGATATTTAAAACTTTACTTGAGAACCTTTTTCCTATCGTGTAGATGATCCAAAATTGAGTTGATTGGGAGATCTAAGGTAACACCACAAAAATAGTACCACATTAATAAATTGATTAATGCATTATTATTATTTTTTTTTGAAAAGTGAAAGGAGAGTAACTCAAGATAGTAACCCTCCAATGCATTCAATAATAAAAAAAGTTCGTGTACAATCATCATCGTAGGGGCATAAACCATTAACTCCACTCAGCAATCAAAGATTTTCCCCAGAGGATCACACTTTCCCTATAAGGCTGCAATCCATCAAATACATCAGCATTACATTCATGCCACAGGGTCCACAACGCTGCCATTGGGGCAGCTCTGTCAGACTTCAATCTATACTGAGAAGACCCCTGAGTCTGTCTACCACGTCTAAAGCAAGTCTGGAAATCATGAAAAGACTGAAATGAAACCCATTCAAATCTGAACTCTTCCCAGACAGATGTAGAGAATGGACAGGAGAAGAATAGATGCTTATCGTCTTCGTCAGCCACATTGCAAAATGAGCACACAGCGGAAGAATCTGGAACCCAGACCTTCCTTCTTGCTTTGGTAATGAGCCTCCATTTCCTCATATCTCCAATGAAGAATTGCACCTTCAACGGTGCCTTGACAGCCCAAAGTAGACGACAATCAGCCAGAAAATCTTCATCCCGCACCTCCAAGGAGGCAGACAAATGGAAGTAGGCCTTCCTCACAGAAAAGCTGCCATTAGTCCACTCCCAACAATCCAGCATATCCTGCTGAAACTTAACATGGCGGATATCCTCCAATAAATGCAGAAATTCAGCCTCCCTTGCAGTGGACAAAGCACCCCAGAACGTAGGAGTCCATGTGCCCATTGTCAACGGAGACAAAGAACTAGGTGGCATTTGGAGGGTGAGCAAGACCAGATAAGCATGGGTAGGCTGCAGCCAGGGAACCAAAAGAGTGCCAAGAGTCCCTCCAAAACAGAAACTTAGTACTGGAACCCACTCTTGGATTAAAGAATTCAACAATCCAGGGGAAGATTCTTGCCAAACTTTTCCAAAATGCCAACTCGCCACCTGAAATAGCTCAACGGCGCCCCCAGTCCATAACAACACTATACAAAGATCCAAGCAAGCGGATGCACAGACGGTCATCCTCACCCATAACAAATGCACACCACTTAGCAAGTAGAGCTTCATTTATTGTGTTAGCATGCGTGGCATAAAGCCACGTGGCAGCAGTCGGTGGGGCCCATGTTGGGTGCATGAATGTGTGTCTGTGTGTAGGTTTTGGGTTTGGTGTGGTGTTTCCAAGTTTATTTTGTGTCACATGTGGCAAGTTATTTTATGGTTGATTGTTAGAGTTCAAATTTAGGACTGAGTAATTTTAGGAATAGTTAAGTGATTGAGTTTGTTTTAGGAAATAGGAATTGCAATTAGTTGGGCTTGTATTTGGGATTGGTTCTCTTTAAATAGAGATCAAATCCCCTGCATTTCTTTTGAGTTCCAACAAAATATTTCCATCCCTAAGAACTCCCTCCAACTCTCTCTTCCATGTCGCTAGCCTCTATCTCTCTTCCTCCTCTCTTCACGTGTGCACAACATTAAAGGACCCTCTCCACTCATCATCAATTTTTCACATGGTATCAGAGTGGGTCCTCTTTGATCTCACACATGTAGAGGCAAGATCTCTCTCAACACATGAAATGTAGGGCTGTGCCGAAGGTCAAGTGCCAAGTCAAGTTCAAGGTACGTGAACCTTTCACGCACCCAGGAAAGGTAAGCAGAGGACATAGACTCTTGAGCGTACAAGAAGATGCACTGAGACCTCAAAGTTCAAGTTCAAGGGGTGCATGAACATCTCATGCAACAAGGAATGCCAAGCTATAGCACTTGACTCCTGGGCATACAAAAAAAGGCACAGAGACCACCACAAGTTACAATTATGGCTGACACAGAGGCCCCAATCACCACGGAGATGAAGGTGCATGTCCAGGGCACGACCATCAAGTTAATGGGCACATCCAACTGCATCTTATGGGCGAGAGCCTTCGAGATCTTCGTTAGTGGATAAGATAAACTCCATGTTATCCTAAAGAGCACACTTGAAAATCGCAAGGTAACTAAGGCAAAGAAGTGGGAGAAGGAGAATTATCAGGTAATGAATTGGCTTATGAACTCTATTGACCCCTCTATTGCAGCGAATGTGTTGTACAAAAACATGACCAAGGACATGTGGGACGTGCTCGAGAAGAGATTCTCCAAGAAGACAAGTTGTGCCAAACTTGTTGACATCTATTGGCGCATCTGGAACTCGAGTCAAGGGGGTCTTCCTCTTGACAAGTACTTCTTGAAGATGGGGAGTCTCTTTGAAGAGTTTAGCATCTATGAGCCAACCTGTTGTAACAAGCAAATTGGGTTATGCGCATGTTGGCAAGCGTGCAAGTTTCTTGGGGGTCTCCACCCTCGATATCAAGCAACATGTGACCAAGATCTCAACCTGGAGACTATCTATAGACTATAGTTGTCAAAACAAACTCGAGGTCGTAGATCTAGGAAGTTCTACCCCAGCCGTACCAGTCTGCCAGATACAACTGCTCTAGCCACTATTAAGGGTGACTTTTGACATGGAAGAGGTAAGGGTTGTGGCTTTGGTAGAGCTTACCTTCCTTGCCAACATTGCAGCCAAGCCAATCATCCTCATGAGAGATGTTGGGACAAGCATGAAAAGCCTCCACGTGGATACATGTCTACTCTACATCCACAAGAGCTCTCATTTACATCCGCGGATTTAAAGAAGCTCCGAGCGTTACTCAAGGAAGAAAAGATGACGACGGTCAGCAACCATGGAAACAGATATCTCAATATATCAGCGATATATCGACGATATATCCGTATCCCTAACATGACTCATATCGATATCACGAGAATATCTTTTTTACAAGATATCAGCAATATCTGACCCATATCAATGGGTCTTGATTGATATCCCTAAATATTGGGGGATATCGATGTGGTTCATAGGGATCTCATAAAAACGACTTTCAAGCAATGAAAGAGATGTTACAACATTTCTGTGATATGTCGTCGATACGTCGATATCGCTAACAATACCCGTGTCAACATTGCCAAAATGTCTTTTTTCCAGGATGTCAGGAGAAATATTGCCTATGTCGATGTGTGTTAGCGATATATCGTTGAAACTAAAGCATATATGTGCAATTTTTTCCAAATATTGCTAATCTCTGATGACATTGAACGATACCTCTACAGCTACTCTATAGTCTCATCTTTCTTTGTTTTCTTCCTTTCCTCTCCTCTCCTCCGTTCTTTGTTAATGGTCGCTGTGAGCGTTCACTGATCCATTCGCCTCGATTATTAGGTGATTTGGAGTCCTTGTTCATCTCTCAACAAGGTAATCACCTTAATCTTATCATTTTTTTTTGCATCATTAAGTCTAAATTACCTCGATTTAACCTCGGATACTATTCATATCAAGGTTAAATGATATACACATATTATTGCATAAATTGATGTGATCTACACATATTAAGGCAAGATCCCTAATTAATCCCCAATTTGGTGATAATTTGTGGCTTAAATTACTACAATTTAGCACGTTTTTATTATATTTTCATTCAAAAATTATGATTTTCGTCTTTTAGGCATTTCTTCGTGCATGTATTACTTATTAAAATGTTAATTTTTATCAAATTTGTGACATTTTACGTCATTTTGAGCAAGTTTCCCAAAATTCATTGATATAAGCTATATATCCCCGATTTATCCCTGACATATCCCCTTTTGAGCTTGTCGATATGACATCAATATCGATATTTAAAACCTTGATAGCAACGACTTCAAGGTTTCCAAAGAAGCAACGATTACTGAGGTTGTAAAAGGACTCACGGTTGCAGCAAAAGATGCATTCAGTGAAGATCCAGAAGCATACATGGATGCAGATGATGAAGAAGAGTGGTGGGGCATCTAACCTTACAAAAGTTTAAGTCATGCAAGTATTCACCCTTTTCAACGTTTGACCTAAGGAGGCGTGTTAGCATGCGTGGAATAAAGCTAGGTGGGGCCCATGTTGGGTGCGTGAATGTGTGTGTGCGTGTGTATGTTTAGGGTTTGGTGTGGTATTTTCGAGTTTGTTTTGTGCTACATGTGGTAAGTATTTTGTGGTTGATTGTTAGAGTTTAAATTTAAGATTGAGTAATTTTAGGATTAGTTAAGTGATTGAGTTTGTTTTATGAAATAGGATTTGCAATTAGTTAGGCTAGTAATTGGAATTGGTTCTCTTTAAATAGAGACCAAATCCCCTTGATTTCTTTTGAGTTCCAATAAAATATTTCCAACCCTAAAAGCTCTAACTCTCTCCACGTGCACACAACATTGAAGGACCCTCTCCACGCATCATCAATTCTTCACGCATTGTACGAAAGCGACAAATACCCAAACTCCCCTCATGAAAAGGCCTACAAGCATCCCTTCCAACCCACCAAATAGTCATCCCTCCCATCCTCAGAGCCCACTTTCCAAAGGAGAAAAAATAGCACAAACCTTTAATCCTAGATAGCACCTCCATAGGAAACTAGAAAGCACACATATAAAAAATCAAAATAACCACTAGAACGGATCACAACAAAACTAGGTAGCCTCCGTTAGATAAAAGCCATGTGTGCCAAGAGGCTAGTCTTTTCTCCAATTTCTCCACAAAGACATCAAATCTCGAATACATGGCAAGTCGACCATCAAACGCAGCTTGAGAAAAGAAATAGGCAAAGAAATGTGAGGTGTAGAAAGCATACCACAAATAGCATTTGCCTCCACATCCTCCACACCAAAAGTGACATAATAAGACTTGTGGTAATTAATAGTAAGACCAGTGGCCTTGCTAGTATTGAGCATTTTTTATGTCTTAGGTCCATAGGACTCATACCTAATAAGTTATCAAGGGCAACTTTTCTCAATCAAACTCAAGCTTAGTGAGTTGTTATAAATGGTATTAGAGCCAAACACCTTCTATGGGAGGAAAAAGGTGCCCTTGGGATGGCTTCAAAGTGCGTCATGAGGTGGAACCCACTAATACTATTGGAAGTATATGGGTCATGTCACAACGAGGATGCCATGAGTTTAAGCAAGGGAGATTATAGCACCTTAAAAATAGTGCTACATCATAAACTTAAGAAACTAAGTAGTGAATTATAAAAGATTGAGACTTTCTTCTTGATAATTGGAAGATAAAAATCCCATTAAAAATTAAGGTCTTTGCATGACTCTTGAGAAGGGGAAAATTAGTGACCAAGCTGGTGAAGAGGAGGTGGACTCTAGATGACTTGGCTTCCTATTCCTTTGGTGGACTCCATGATGAGGATCTAGAGCATTTATTCCTTGATTGTAATTTTGCAAGAGAGGTACGGGTGCAGCTTCTTTCACTGGCCTTGGAGGACTCACTGCAGGCTTTTAGATGAGCTTTAAAGTGGCATCTGAACCGACTTCCCCTTGTGGATAAAGGCTATTGATGGGTTCTAGTCCCCTTGGTTGGAATGCAATAAGGAAATCTTCTAGAGCTCATGGGTTTATGCAGACATTGTAGTAAGGGAAGCCTCTTATATGTATAGCATGTGGATGAACTCTCTGTAATCTTTCACTGTTCTTTTCTTGATGGAGTTGGTGAAGCAGATGGCTACTGATCTCCAATAGCCATCCTTTACCCTTTCAAAAAAAAGGGTTTAAGTATTTTGGGTAGTTGTCTTGGGGACATTGGGCCCATATCCAATAAATTATCAAGGCCAATTTTACTCAATCAGATTTGGGTTTACACTCCCACTGTTTCAAGGCCAAATTTTCTCAATCATATTTGGGTTTACACCCTCATTGTTACACCTAAACTAATCATGCTACAAAAACCGCATAAAACATTACACCCTTAGTAGCAATACTATCAATCACCAAAGTAACTAAAATATTGACAAGCTACCATCAGTGGTGCCTAATGGCCAACAGTTATATAGAAAAAAGACATCTCAGAAGTACAGCAACAATTTGATACTTACAATGGCGTTTTTTTGAGACAGTCCGATATTTAGTTTTTGACCTTAGAATAATAAAAGAAACAATTGCAGATAGAGTAACTGCCCCAGCTATCGTTCCAACAATTATGCCAGCTATCTTGCCCTTGCTCTGAGACGATGACCCAGATTGTTGTATTACTGTGAAAGCAGATGAACATGTTTGAATTGTAATTTCATAGAGTCTATATCCAAGTAATAAACTTTTATTAAAATACAGAATTTTCCCAGATTCAGAAATAAATGAATCCCCTTATTTTCTGAAGTGAGCTCTCAAGAGCTTCCACATTATACACTGATATCTCCTTTTTGATAAGAATACTTTTTGAGAGGGTTTTTGGTTAGAAAACATTAAATCATCCTTGAAAACCTAAGGGTTGGAGAATAAATCAGATTTACTTCGTATTGAATGATTGTTTGGGGGTGACGATTTTCTCTGGCGACAGGTTCTAATAGATGCATATGGTACGGTTTTGGCAGTGTCAGAATGGGTGGTGGCTCCCCATGGCACCTCAGCTTTCTGGAGATCTTTGGCCCCAATCCTGTGGAAGGTGTCTTCTTTCTTCCACCTTAGCCTGGGGGATGGAAGAACTTTTAGGATCTGGTTGGATGATTGGATGAAAGATGGTTGTTTTGTAGATTTGGCCCCTAGATTGTTTGGGCTTATGAAAGATAAAAGGTGCATGGTGGAAGATGTCTGGGATGGTAGTTCTGGTTTGTGGTTGCTTACTTTTGGAGGGGGACTTTTTGAGTTTCGCATGCAAGATCTGCAATTGTTACTTTCTATGCTGCATGACTTCTGCCCAGCCCACTTCTGTCAATCATCTGGTATGAGCTCAAGGTTGTTTCACAGTTGCAAAAGCTTATAAAGTGTTGAAGGGGAGTGTTACGAATACAAACAAGTTGATAGAAGATTGTCGACTACTTTGGCGTATGAAGATTTCATTGAAGGTTAGGATTTTCCTTTGGCTCTTGTGGAAGAATGGTCTCGTTACAAAAAAGTGGAGATGGATGGAGAACTACGATGCTACTTGTTGATGTGGCTGTGAAGAAGACACTTCTCATCTTTTTTGGCCGTGTGATTTTCTCTACTGCGGTTTGGGAGGCCTTGAACCTTGTTGGGGTTGTGGTTGCTTTTGAGAATGGTTTTTGGAGCTCTTCTAGTGATGGGATATAGACGAACACTCTTGCTTGGGTGACAATGGTGTCAACTCTCTGGTCTATTTGGCTTCAGCATAATGCTACTATTTTTAGGGGGGAGAGGTTATGGGTGGAAAATGTTGTGAGTGGGGCTTGTGTATTATTTGATATGTGGACACAGTGATTGTAATTTGTTGACTGGTTAAATGAGGTGGACAACTACTAACCTCCGGTAGTCATCCTTTTATTTTTCAAAACAAAAAAAAAAAACACTTCATATTGCAAATTGCAAAAGTTTAGTAAGGTGTGCAAAATAGTATCGACAGTTAAATACAAGGACCCAAATATATACGGAACTAATGTATTCTAAAATCAGAGCAGTCTACATGTTATTATGAATATATGCTCCAAAAGAATCAGAAAATTTTCCATAAAGATCATGTCAAGAAGCCAATGATGCTCAGACTGTTGGATGGGGGGTTGGCAGGGTGCAGAGGGGGAAAATTTTCTTCTGAAGGGATGATATCGAGCCAAGTATAAATGGTTTTTGCAACTTCAGGTATCATCAGGAAAGTAAACTTGTATTGATTGTAAGAGTAAATGTAAGAACAACAAGGGAACAAAGGCTAAAGCTTTATAGTATCTCAGTTGATCCTCCTTGTGAAGATGCAATGCTTCCTGCTATAACAGAGGATTAGGTGCCAAAAACATACATTTACAATTATATGACCTTCAAAATTAATGATATTCCCATACCTTCTTCATATGGCCCCAGCAGAGTAAAATTTAACAGCTCATATGGTCCAAAAATGTCTCTCTCAGGAATAATCCATCTTGTGAACATGCTTCTTATTTGAGAAATCACATTTGTGTTGAACCGACTAGAATTATCAGGAAAAACCTTCAAGTACATCCTGAGCCTGGGACCTTCTTCCCAGAAAAAGGAATCAGTGTCAAGCTGATAAAGCTTCAAATTAAGGCCAGATGTCAAGTACACTTTAAATGTATCGATATATGGATAGAAATCAGAAAAAACAGGACTTTTTAGCCGATAACCAATTCTAATTGGTGCAGCACAAAAGCACTTCTTTGGATCTGCATGGTTGTACTCAAAAAAAGACTTTAAGGGGCATGATTGAGGTAAACAATTATTTTTCACACTTGCTGTGCTTCCAGGTGCAAGCCATTGACTTTGTGCTCCACAAAATTGTGATATGTTGAGTTGATTTGCTTCTGCACAGACTGGATTTCCATATAGCCTGCCATGGAATATAAGAAACAGGGAGATGACAGTTAATTCAGCGTTCGTTCAACCATAAGCTATCAGCATTCTATCAATTGATAGAATGCTCACTAGCAACACTTTTTAGAGCATGGTCCAGCATTGAAACCAAAACTATATTACAAAAGTTTGATTTCCTGTGCTCTGTAATTCATGCATCCATCCTTCCAATGAAGGAACTGCATCTTGATCCAGGAAATAGCATATTAACTACATTTCACAAAAAAGAACAAAAAAGAAGGAAAAATAGCATATTTATTAATGTCACATCAGGACAAGATTCTTACTAATACTAATTGAATTCACATTATTGATAGTAGTGTGGCTATTTGCAACAATGACAACAGCAATAACCAAATACTCTATTTGCAACAGTTAATATAACACTGAAAACAACTTATCTGGGGCACCGCAATCAAATTTGAGATGCTTGATGTAGCATACAGGCCTCTTGTGACATGTTTCTCGCCAAATGCACTTAGCAATGACTCTCAATCATTGGATAAATTTTACCATTAGCAGAACTCTCATATCAACTTAGAAGGGTAGTTGTAGTTAGAGAGTACGGACAAGAGAATGCTGCTAAGTACCAAGTAATGGACTTACTGAATATTTCAGTAAGTTATAGAGAAAAAAAGAGATTGAATTAATTATTGTTAATCACTCATTTTCAAAAAAATTATCAACAACCCATGTTTATAGATAATGGAGGCACCTTAATAGGGAATAGGAGTTACAAGGGAACTAGGAATAGGAGTAACAGCAAAAGGAAAGGAAAATACAAATAGGAAAGGAAAGATGGAAACAAGATAACATAAAATAAACCTTCTAGCACTCTTCCTGCAGTTGGAGTGTAGATATCCCCTGTGCCCAATTTGGTAGGAATGTAAAGAAAGCAAACCTTCTAAAGTAGCTTGGTAAGGATGTCATCAAGTCAGCAATCTCTTTTGAAGTAGAATGTGTGATATGCTGATTTCTCCTCTCTGGATTGCATCTCATATAAAATACAATCTACTTCGACATGTTTTGTCCTTTTACGAAATATTGGATTACTAGTGATGAAAGTAGTAGCTTTGTCGTCACAATACACACAACAATAGCTGCAGCAGCAACCATTCAGATTTGTTTTGAGCCATTGATAGGATTAAATTGAAGTAATCGAAGTTATACTTAATAGTTTCCTTCTAACATTTTTTTGGTCTTCCTCGTCCCATGTTAGCAGATTCAACGCCCAACTCCTTGCATCTCTTGACTAGGATATTTAGTGGTTTCTCTGCAAATGTCTAAATCATTTTAGACATGTCCCTCTCATTTTTATCCTCTATCGGTATCACTTCAACCTTTTCTCATATAATCTTATTTGAAATATAGTCTTTCCTCGTATGACCATACATCTATCTTAACATCTTCATTTCTACCATAGACATTTTTGCACATGCCTATAGTTCGTAGCCCAACATTTAGAACCATACAACATGGCAAGTTTGCTTCTTGCTACACCATTTAGAACCGTTTAGCATGTCATCACAATACATAGCCATAGGAAAATCAAAATGGAACTTAGTCTTGTAGAAGTGAATGTATCCACATAAATTCACATGTTTTGTGAGCCATACCTCGATATTCAAATTGGATACTAGATCTTGATACCACATTTTGCTTTTTGTTACACCATGACATTAGATTTCCTCTGGTAAAGGTACCATGCAATTGATATTCAATCTTCTCTAAATCTGGCATAGCATTTGAATATTCCTCAACCTACAAGTGTAAATATCTTAGTATTCGTAACTCAGCTTCCCAATGGCTTTCAGTTGGATTTAAAATAAATTGATTGACTTTATTGACAACAAAGGGAATACCTGGCCGTGTAACTGGCTTTTCAAAAATCAAATTACATCCCCAAATTCTGCCTCACCATGCTAAAATTTGAGTTTGGAGTAAGGAGTTGAGGGTTACCACCTCTTGATTTGAACATTTTGAGTTGTTACCTTGGATCAACCTAAACTAATCTGACATGTAGTTGGAACTAGTCTTCTCAAGAGACAGCAGTTTAGATCTCAATAATCAAACAATTTATATGTAAAATATAAGCAAAACGATCAGGAGAGAATACAATAGAAAATTTGTACTCTAGAATTTAGCTTGCGGTTGATTCCTAATCCTTTTTGTAAGGGAATTTCCCAGAGTGTGCCATCTGATTGCCCTTTAGAGTATATACACGAACATCATGGTACATGATACTATACAGGATAAGGTCCTGGACTTCTAGGTCAAACATAACCAATAGCACATGTGTCATAATCAAACACTGGCACAATGAAAGTAGAATGGCCTGTATACTAACTGGTACCAACTCATGATGATAGGTAGCAGTTCCCTTAATTTTTTTTTTTTGAGAAAAGGAAGGGTGGTTATCCTCATGATAACCACCCATAAATAAGTTCATTTCATTCTAAAAATCAAAAGAACATATTAGAACAAGGTCATACTCTAGACCTCCAAAACTCCACCTAGGGCATAACGGAATAAAAAATATTCTCCACATAAGACCTCTCTCCCCTAAAGAGCACTCCATTCCTGCCTAGCCACACACCCCACAACACCGCCTGGACTCTCGCTCGATCACATTTGGATCTGAAAACATTGTGACCCACATGAGCACACCCCCTCCGGAAGGACGACCAGAATGCAATCTCATCCCGATGAACAATCCAGTTGATCCCCATTTTCTGCCACACCTGCACCACCAAAGGACACCTAAAGAAAAGGTGCTGAATGTCCTCCTCTCCAACACAAAGAGGACAATTCACGTCCTCCATATGAGTCCACCTTGCTCTCCACTTTTTCGTCACAATCCTACCCCACCTTACCAGCCACGCAAAGATCTTCACCTTCAGTGAACAATCCGATTCCCAAATAAATCTGCAGTCCCTGCAAAGGTCTGCATCCATGTCCACCCCGTCACCACTCAACCTACGAAAGACCTTTGCCACAGAAAACTCGCCTTCATCCCAATTGTAGACGTCCCCTCCCACCTCTGGCTCCCAGCCTTCTAGCTCCTGCAACAACGTCTGAAAGTCTCTGCATCTCTAATCAGATAGTCCCCCCCGAAAGGTAGGACACCAGGCCCCAGACCAATAGTCTCTCACAAGGGCCGTCAGGGTTGCCGCACATCCGAAGAGACGAGGGAACCTATCCTTGATGGGCCTTCCAACTCCTTGCCAATTATTCATCCAGAATCTGAAAGCATCACCCTCACCTAAAATAGGTGTGAAGAAAAGGCACACCTTGCTAATCACAGCCATCAGCCCCCAGAGGAAGAAGGAAGCTCCTAAGGGCGGAACCTCTAAGGGCTCCCAAGACACAAAGGAACCATAACAACTTCTCATAACCTCCCCAAACATGCTACATTCCTGGCCGATGAGTCTAGCGATCCACTTCGCGAGGAGGTTGACATTCACCATCCCTACATCTTTGACCCCCAATCCCCCTTCCTGCACGGGCCTACATACCTCCACCCAAGCCACCAACCTTGCCCCTCTCCCTGTTGCTCCCACATTGGACCAGAAAAAATCACGCATCAACCTAGTAATCTTCTTCTCAATTTGCTTTGACATTCTAAACACTGATAAGAGATAGGTGGGAATGGACGCTAGAACCGCCTTCACGAGGACAAGCCTCCCCCCCTGGATAACAACCTCGCTGAACAACCTGCTAACCTCCTCCATCCTCTCCAACAGAGGAAGCCACTCACCAAGCCTAAGCCTTCTGTCTGACAGAGGAAGGCCCAGATAGACCAGCAGCAAGGATCCCACCTCTGTCGCAAGTGCCTCACCCACCATCTCCACCTCCTCACCCTCCATGTTCATCGGAACAAAAGTTGATTTCTGATAATTAAGCTGCAGGCCAGACGCCGCCCCAAAAAGCTCCAGCATGATCCTCATCCTCCTAGCCCCCACCCTCCCTCCTTCAACCAGAAAAAAGGTATCATCCGTATATTATAGAATCGCGATCTGGTCACTGTCTCCAGCCCAAAACCCAGCTATCAAACTTCTATCACACGCTCAATGTGTCGTCCTCGCCAATGCGTCTGCTACCAGCACAAACAACATGGGAGCCAAAGGGACCCCTGCCTGACACCTCTCCTAAGCTGCACCCAACCTCCCGCTGGGTTTCCATTAATCAAGACCGAGAAGGAAGTGGTCGTCATGCATCTCTTCATCCACTCAATCCATCTCGAGGGGAAGCCTCGTCTCAGCAGGGATACCCAAAGGAAGTCCCACTGCACTGTGTCATACGCCTTGCTGAAGTCTACTTTCCACAGAAACACCTGTTTCTTCTCCCTCTTCCAAGCCGTCAACACCTCCATAGCACAAATAAAGCCATCCAGAATGTCCCTGCCTGGTATGAAAGTCATCTGCACAAGTGATATCAGGTCCACGATAACATCTCTAAGCCTATTTTCCAACACCTTGGCCACTATAAGATAGGCAGCGTTTGAGAGTGCAATCGAGCGAAAATCTTGGATCTCCTCCGCTCCATCCTTCTTAGGCAATAAGAACATGTAGAACTTATTCAACTTGTTAAAGCCCCTATTCCCTTATGAGAACTCCATCATCTCCATCACATCTGTCTCCACCAGCAACTAGAACTCCCTAAAAAAGAGAACCGGGAAGCATCCGGCCCAGGACATCCATTCGCATTCAGTCCCCACACTGTCCTCCTCACCTCGTCTGCCGAGAAACTGGCTATGAGTCTTGCCTGGGTCTCTAAGACTTGATGGGTATCCTCCCCTCTCCAGCTCAAAACACTTCTGCTGCGCTTGCCTGTGAAATTTCTAAAGAAATCCACCACAACCCTCCCCACCTCCTCCCTACATGCAAACTCCTCCCCGTGAATCACCAGTCCCTCTATCCAGTTCCTCCTCTTGGCCGACACCATTTGGTGGAAGAATCTGGTGTTTGAGTCCCCTTTCCTAAGCCAGTTCTAGCGCGATCCCATCTTCCATTCTACCTCAGCTTTTTTGTCCTCTTCTTGCACCACCCATGACATCTTCATCCTCGTCTCTCTGTCTTCGGCTGAAACAGGTGCCTAATCTTCTAGTCTGTCTATCCTGGTGATTGTTTGCAACACCCCCTCCTTTCTTTCCCTCCTGGATGCTTTAATCTCTTTTCTGTATCTCCTGAGGTGATCCCGTAACAAAGACAACTTTCTCGCTAATCAAACTGTAGTCGAACCTTCCATCCCAAAGGACCTCCATCTCTCCTCCACCATTCCCCGAAACCCTTCCTTGAGCAGCCACGATCTATCAAATTTGAAATACATGCCAAAGAGATCCCTCATTTGGCCGCCATACCAGGGGGTATGATCTGAAAATGGCATGTCCATCGGGACCACTTCCGCCACCGAGAAAGTCTCCGCCATCTTCACATTGGCCAGGAATCTATCAATCCTAGACATCTGTTGTTGTAGCGGAAAACTACGCGATCGGAATTGGATTTGAAAACTCGTAGTTCAATTTGCGAAGCAATCCGTCAACAGATAAAATTTTACCAAAATTTGTAAAGAAATTCCGGGTTGAATACAGGGAGGCGGACATTTGATTAAAATACGCGTTTGTTTTGTTTGTCACGAAATAGATTAGCTGGTCGAAAACTAGCTATTTATTTAACAAATAATAAGTAGAAGAGAAAGAGAGAATATTACAAATAAAGACAAAAGAGAGACAGAATAAACATGGATCTCATAACCAAATGCTGTTCATTACACTAATCATTACAACTAAAAAACAGGAAATCTACAATAGAAAGTAATAAATCTACTCTAGAAAGCGGTAAAGAGAATGGAGAGAGAAGTATCCTCCTCGACGATTGCTTCGGGGACGAGCCGGATGGGGGCGACGCTTGGAAAATGAAGGACGAAGTGGGAAGGAGAACGAAGCTGGAGGAACCGAGGGCGAGGCAGCACGTCGTCATCGTTGCGGGATCCGCTTCCCGAATGAAGTGAGAAGACAATCGCGAGATGCTCCACGAAGGAGGGAGAAAGTGGAAAAATTCTAATTTTAACTCTAATGGAGCATCTCAGGTTTGGGACAAGCTCTTAGAGCTTTGGAGGGGGTGAGAGAAGAGAAGGGATGAGAAATATGTGGGGTCGTAGGACTATATATAGGTGTAGATTGGAGTGGGTACAAAGGTCTTTTCACTTTAAAACATTAAATCAGGGGCCTTTAGTGATGTATTTAAATGTCACTAAAGCCCCCAAACGTGGGCTTAGTGCACGCCCGCCTATGCCCTCTCTCCTTCCTCGCGCCTCAACGCAAAAGCCACGTTCTTGCGCTCTCAGTCGTCTGATCAAGAGATCGGACGGCTTAAAGCACTCAAACTCTTCTTCAGCCGTTGAGAGTCAGCGCTTGCCTCTCCTCAGCCATTGGATCCTCGCATCCAACGACTAAGATCATGCACACCCCCTACATCTGATCGGGTGTTTGGATCTGCGTAGGATCACGCATGCGTGATCCGCGCACATCCGTTGTGCCACGTCGCGCCTCGATCACCATCTGATCTCCATCTAACGGCTGAATTAAGTCTGTGCACGGCTACTCATGATTTGAGGCACGGCAGGGAATTGATCCTGCGACCTCTGCTCCCGAGCATAAGGCATGACCAATGCGCCAAGGCCGAGAATTGGTCACGTCTTCATCCAAGTCGTGCACGCTTGTGGTCGTTGGATCTTGATTTGATCTTGCATTGAGGAGACAATGAGAGCGCGGTGGGTCTTCAGACTTCTGCTGGGCCAGTTTGGGTAGTCGAGATGGAGCCACGTGGCGCCATCTTAGCCGTCCATCTTCTGTGACTTCTAGAAGGTGCCACGGATGTCAGATTGAGCCGATTTTCGCGTCGTTAGGCTGCAATTGTCTATTCGAACCCATCCATGCAGTCAGATTTGTCATCTGAAGTGCAGATTGACACCATCTTAGCCCCTAATGTCAGATCTTCCTAGGACTGTATCTGATGCTACAGATGTTCGATCGAGACGATCTTGGAGTTGTTGAACTCCGATCATCACCCTGATCAAATCCGTACAGTTGGATCTTCAATCCGAGGTCCCGATTAAAAGTCGCCTTATTACCTGACCACAAAAATAGAAAACTAACCTAAATGCAAGATTGTGCATGTTATACAATATTTATAATGTATGATGCAACTCTACACCTAAGAACACGCATAAATAGACAATTTATATAATATAAACGTGTTTACATCATCTGTCCACTGTTGTTCCTCCATGTGTAAGCACATGCGGACGGGCATAGATCAGTAAGGTTATGGGTGGCCACAAAGTCAACAAACTAATTTGAGCCAAGGTCCTGCCTCCCTTGCCCCCTAGGCCTATCTTCCAACTGCAAAGTCACATTGAAGTCTCCCTCAATCAGCCAAGGACATCCTTGGCAACCCGCTGCTATCAAAGTGAGCTCCTCCCACATCACTCCTCTGGCCTGAGTGTTTGTCGATCCGTAGACCCCTGTGATCACCACCCTGGTCTCACCCATCCTCCACAATAACTTCGCTGAGATAACATGTTCGCCTTCAAAGAAATCCTCCAAGGCAAAAACATCTTCCCGCCACTCCAAGATCTAACCCCCAGATCTGCCAGACGCTCCAACACAACGTAAACCCTCCATCCACGAGCCACCAATATCCCTCCACATTCTAGCGTCGCAATCAGCCAGCTTTAATTCTTGCAAAAGCACCACGTTGACACAGATCTTACACGGTTTGCAAAAATACGTCGTTATAACGCGTAAAATTGATCGACTCTTAAATTTATAAAACCTAGATAGGGAAGTATCTAGGGTCGTCCAAGGAGGCAATATGCTGCAAAATTGAATCTCTTGCTCGGAAATGGAAATCAACTTTCTTTTTGTTGTTTTCAAATATGTAATTTTTATAGTTTGAAATAACTAAAGCAACGCGGATTTAATGGTGGGAAGGTGACTAACACCTAAAATTACTAAATTAAAACCTAAGTGACATGTAATTCCTCTCTCTAAGCTCACCCTAGGTAGGTGGAAACCTAGAGTAATTAGAGAGAGGGGGTGACTACACTAAGGTAAAAGTAAAATTGCGAAAAACACAATTAAGAAAAGGGCAACTTTACTAAAGGAGAAAAAATGTTTTACAAAACCCTAGTAGAGGAATGCTTCTACTATTAGAAATCAAAAACATAAAAAGTAAAAACACTAGCCCTCCTGATGATGATGATGGTGAAGAAGAGATAGAGGCTTCTTGCTCCAAGCCTAGTAGCTCCCGGGCTTGAAAAGAAGTCCTCCAACTCCTTGTAAAGCTCCTTCAAGGTGAAGACCTCCAGGACAAGCCCTTAAAGGGGGCGTGCCCTATGCTCCTCCAAGGTGGATGGTTCCATCTTCAATTCTCCTCCAATGCTTGGTCATCCTCCACTGTGAAGAGAGTCTCTTGGCGTGGCACAAGGAAGAAGAGAGAAGGGGGAAGAAGGCACCAAGGAGGTGGGTAGGATGCCCTCCTAATCTTCTTCTCCTTCCTTGGCCGTGAGTAGGGTAGATGTAGGGTGGAAATACACTAAATGGAGGATGATTTTTTTGGTGGTAGGTGATGGGTTTTTATAGAGGTGGAAGGTGGTGGTTGGCGTGGAGATGAAGTGTTGGGCTAGGATGGCTTTTAGGAAGTGGTTAGGTGATCTTATGGTGGAGGATGGTTGGCACCAAGTAGGGGGATGTGAAGGTGGTGGTTATGGTGGTGGAGAGGCACCTAAAGGTGGTGCCAACCATGGAGAGATGCCTTGGTTTTGGCGCCACCATGAAGGCTTCTAGAAGGGGGGGGGTTATGTGGATGGCTAGATGTGGTTCAAAGGGTAGGTGTAAGGATGAGATGTAGGGATTTTTGGAGGGAGTTTTTGGTGCCAAAACAAGGGTAGTTATAGGTGGTTTTGGCGCCACTTTTTGGTGGCTTTTGGAGGTAGTGAGTAGGCCAGGTTGGCACCAAGGTGAGGTGGAAGTAGGGTTGGCTTATGTGGAGCTTAGGTGGAGTTAATTGGTGGAGTTGGTTAGGTGGGGTTTTAAGGTGGTAAATGCCAAGAGAGCTAGAGCCTAGCTAAGCTAGCTTAGCTAGTAATGGAGTAGAGGAGGAGGCAATTGGAGTTAGGGTTTGAGGGGAGGAGCTGGATAGAAGAAGTCTGGAGCTGAACTGGAGCTGACAGCTGCTGAAGAGGGTGGCATGGAGCTACTTTAGCTCGCTTAGCTTGCTAGTTCTTTGCTAGCTACTAAGCCAAGCTAAAGCAAGTTGGCTTCTACTGAAATGAGCTGAGGTGAGCTAGGTTTGATGCTCCCAGGGATGACCTAGCTAGTTGAGGTAGCTAAGGTAGCTTAGCTCAACTAAGTTAAGCTAAGCTGAGTCCTCAGGAGCTGGACTCAAGCTTCCTGAGCTAAGATGAAGTCATCTTCAACTAGCTGGAGTTGAGTGGAGCTGAATGTAGCTGGTCCTGAGCTGAGGTGAACTCCAGTCAACTTAGCTGAGCTAACTAGAGCTCCCAGTGTACTAATGGGAGTTGAGATGAGCTAGACTCAACTAAGTTGATCTGGATCTGAGCTGACTTGAGCTAAGGTGAGCTGAGACGAGCTCTCTTGAGCTGTCATTCAGCTGAGATGAGCTGAATGGAGCTAAGATGAGCTAACCCTAGTTCAAGTGAGCTGGATTCCAGCTATGGTGTGCTGGATAAAGCTGAGTTCCAGCTGGTTTGGGCTTCTCCTTCACCAATTGCCTTCCTGAGTGCTAGGATTCTAGGGATCTGACAATCTGTTTATCTCTAACACTCACAAAAGCACATCAAAAATAAAATAAAAAATGCAATACATGCCTAACCTAATTAATGCCTAAATGCAACCCAAAAATCTGTTTGCGGAGCAAAATCCTAAGAGTAGGTTTATTTTAATGCATAAGAATGATGATAAACTGGTGTTTATCACACGTCCACCTTCCACTACCTAATCTACTGCCCTAGGATCTGCCTCCTCGACGGGTCGTTAAGATCCCGCACATCTCATGTGAGAACTCCATTCATGAGGGAACAGTGGATGGCTCCCCCATCTTCAGGTGAAAGCCACAGGCTCCCACTGTGATGATGACCTCGTCGTTCATGATGTCCAGAGGTGCCTCTTCTGAGGCTCGTGCGTTAACACCACGAGCATCCACCACCACTCTCCTCTAATCGGACCCACGATAAGTCCACTTCCATCTATACTTGAGGGCACCGCCCCGACCCCCTTCCACCAACCTTGGCCTCCACTTTGTCAGAGGTACTCCAGCCGCGTGCTCTTGCGGTGGTGCCTCCTTGCCATTTGTTCCAGGCGGCGCTCCTAGCGGCGCCCCCTCCCCCAAGTCTGCCTCCTCTTCCTCCACCTAACGTGGGTCACCCACATCGCTCCGGAACCTCCCCTCCATCCTCCCTTCGTCGCCCCTCCTCCGGCAACCATCCTCTCCTCCATCAGTGGTGCCCGACGACATCGCAGCAGAGGTCTCCGCAACCATCTTCGGGAAGGGCCTTGCTGGAGAGGCCTCCTCTTCGTTTCTTACTGAAGCCAGGCCTACACCACCCGAACGGGTGTCCACATTCGGATTTGGAGCAGATTCGGCTCCTGCACTATAAGAGCAGGCCTTAGACTGTTCCGCTTCTAGAGGCTTCGAAACGAAGCCGTCTCCCGCACCGCTCGCCGAAAGGATCTTGTGCATTGAATGCTCGATCACCCCTCGCATCGCCGATCTCGACACTGACAGTGCCCCTTCCACTTCCAAATGGACCGCCGCCTCCGGATCATGCGCCGCAATCAATGCAATCGCGTCCACACCACCGTCCCGACTCTTCGGGTCACAGTCGCCGCGGTCTACGACCAGAACCCTAGCCCTAGGGGACGGTGGCTCCGTTGCCTTCCCTTGCAACTCCTCCGATCACTTTTGTGAAAGAAGGGCTAGCCCTGGGCTTGAAAAATCTCGTGCAAGCGCACGAGACCAGCCACATGTGACCTCCAAGATGAGTTCCCTTATTTCACTACATAGGCAGACAGATTGCACAAGTTGCATTTTTTTTGGGAAGTGGCATGGTTGATATTGATGCATAACTTTCATTAAGGAGTTAATAAAATATTGCATATAAAAAGCCTCAAAAGGAATGATGTTGAAGAGCACAGAAGGTTAGATAACTACTTACATTAAAGATACATTTGTAGGTAGGTGCAAAGCATGAGAAGAATTAGTAAGATTATTATTCTTGAAGTTCCTGCAAAGAATTTTTATCATAAAAAACTTGACAATTCCAAAGACCTGCATTGGCATTGTTCAATTCCATTATCAGGTATATATCTTACAGGATCAGGCTCCTCTTTGCACCTAAAGTAATATTCTGCCATATTGCATCCGGAACAGATCCACCAATGAAATTGTTTTCCAGAGATCTGCAAGGAAGAAAACCATATAAATTAACTTTACAAGGATGACAGTAGAAATCTTGGGAGGTACATTATCATGTAAGCCCATGAGAAACTGTATGCAACAAAGGGAAGGGTGTGAGAATACCATCAATAGTTAATATGGATTGGCCATTGTATCAATTAGACATTAAAAACGCTTTCCTTTTTGGTGATCTACATGAGAAAGTGTATGTGTGTCAAGCCTCTGGTTAATCATGTTGAGGGGGAGTATGTCCGTAAATTGAAGAAGACGATCTATGGCCTAAAACTGAGTCCTAGGACATTGTTTGATCGATTGAGTGCTGAGGTTATGAAAGTTGGATTCAAGAGGTCTACATCTGACCATTCCATATGTTTGGTGATCTTGCTGTTCTTATTGTTGTTGTTCAAGTACATAGACGCACACCTAAGAATACATATTTATTCAATGACTCTCAACAATGGCAGGGAGGGAAAGGGTTCAAAAGTATCAAGAAACAACAGAAATCAAGAGAGGATCATCGACATAAGCAGAATAAGCCTTCAATTGAAGTCAAGCCAGTGGAAGTGACCTACCCTCCAATAACATGATAAATTCTATTCATTGTACTTGTCTCTTTATATAATCAGAAAAAGGAAGGCACAATTACAAGAGAGATGCTAAAGATAATCAAAAGATAACTAAACAAGTACATAATGAGCATTCTATCAGTCAACATTTATTTTAAGCAAAACCTCTTGTTGACCTAATTAAGTATTAGAATAAAAAAACACAAAACAAAACAATTAAAAATTATAGCACTATTAATCATCCTCTAAACCTCTTATATGCCACATCAACGTAGTTGTAATGCAACAAGATTTGCTTTACATTTTTTTGAACCTTAGCAATGATTTCTTATATTTTGTAATTCAAAAACTAGCAATAACTGCAACACCAACATCAATGAACTTCCTATTATAACACATATAGTAGTCTCTTGATTGGAGAAAAAAGGGTATGAAGACTCACAATATTTGAAGAAAAGGAAGACCAGAGAAGCTTGAAGGTATTGATCCATTGATCTGGTTGTTAGATAGGTCTCTGGAAATATGTTTAACAAGCATCACTTAGCTTTCTTTCCCCTTATAATATTGGAAAATATTAAGCTAAATAACATTGTGAATAAACAAAACGCATAAAAAAGCCAGCATACATGGTTGTGATGTTTATGGACAGTTTCCCAGTTGGTATTGGGCCACTTAGCTGATTCCAACTAAGATCTCTGAAATACAAAGTGGAAATAGCAAGAGTATAGAAATCAATGTAACAATTCCAACATATCCACAGAAATTTGACACTTACAATAGCATTTAAACAGACATTCATAACATCAAAGACTCACAAATATCCTAGTCTTGGTACCCTACTCAAGTCAGGGACAGGTCCTTGCAAGCTGCAGTTTCTAAGACTCCTGAAAAGAAGAAAAAAATCAGCCGAGCTTTGCTCAGAAGCTGTTGATAAGATTCTAATCAAGATGCAAATAATTTCTCCTCATATTATTCATTATATATTTGACAGCAATTAGAGATTTGAATAATATCAATATCATATTTTTTTAATGAGGCAGAAGGATGACTACTGTTGGTTGGTAGGCATCCAATTCATTGGTTCATAATTTGTTAGGTAACAACAACTACCAACTACATCTTGGTTGCTTTTCGTTTCTGGTAGGACGATTGGCAGGAGGCTGGCTATACCCTTGGTGACAGGTTCCCCCACCTCTTTAGGAGTGTTGTGGACTCGGAAGCCACGGTGGAAAGTTGTTGGGATGGTGCTTGGTGCCCGATTTTTCGGGGGGACCTCTCGGACCAGAGGTGTGAGGAGTTTTAGCGATTGTTACAGGAGCTGGAAGGTTGGGCACTGGAGGATGGTCACGATACTTTCTCCTGGGAGGAAGGAGACTTTTCGATGGCAAAGGTTTTCCGCAGATTGGAGAGTGGCACGGTCAACATAGACGTTGATTTCTTACGGGACTGCAAATTGCTCTGCACGGTGGAATGCCCTTAAAAGGTGAAGATCTTCGCTTGGTTGGTGAGAAGGGGGAGAATTATGACCAAGAGATGGAGAGCAAGGTGGAGCCAGACGAATGACCTGAATTGTTTTCTCTGTGGTGTAGCTGAGGAGGACAACCAGCACCTATTTTTCCAATGTCCTTTTGTGTTGCAAGTTTGGCAAAGAATGGGGATCGATTGTATCTCCCATCGAGATGCCGCTGCCTTCTGGTCCTCGTTCCTAAGAGGCAATATATGTGACGGAGGGACCACTTTTAGATCCAAAAAGGATAGAGCCAAGGTTCTGGTGGTCCTGTGGGGAGTTTGGCTGGGGAGGAATGGGGTGATTTTCAAGGGAGAGAGATCCTATGTTGAGAATTTTGTTTCTTCGATTTCCTCCCAGGTGGTTTTCTGGAGATCTATTTGGTAATACCTAATATAATCCAATTTCTTGGAATGAAATGAATTTGGGTGGTTATTACTTAGATAACCGCCTTTTGGCTTTTCAAAAAACAACTACCAACAACTAAAAGGTGCTAGACATCAAGGACCTCATTTTCTACCCATAACCATTCTTTCACAGCTGCTCTATTCCTACAAAGCCACACCAACCACAATATTGCAAGAGATGTCTCCCTATGCCTGTCAAGGTCCTTACTTCCCAGACCAAAAGACTAGAAGAAAGCCCATTCAAGAACCATCAAGATCATTACTTCCCTCAAGAACCATCCACCAAAACACTGCTCAATTGACCAAAACTATTGAATGGCACACCCAAAGAACAAATATTCAACATCATCATCGTCCACATTCCAACAACATCCATAGCAGATATCACTAGTCAGTGCTCAACCACTTCTGAAGGTCAATGTCACAAGTCTCCCCTTTCAGAATAACCACACACACAAAAAAAGAATATCTTGAGCAGAACCCTCAGAGCCCAACTCAGTTTAAGATATTTGAGTTCTTGTCCACCTATGTTGCTCCCCACCCTCAATAAGCACTTGAGATCTCCTTAAGCCAAAAGGTATCAATTCTAACAGGAGCTTCAAGTCTGTAACCTTATTGTTCAACAAACTGGCACCCCCCATGGTATACAGCAACTAAAACACCTACGAGAGGGTCCATCTCAGCTCTGGGACACGGTGGCCTGCTTGAGATCCACAAGATCTAACAATATAAGCGCCATCCTAGAGCTTGTCTAATTGTCAAGCCAAAAACCTGAAGACATCTACAAAACATACCCTGTTCAGAATTAACCAGCAAATCTAGCAATAAATCACCCTGCATCACAAACCATAGTCTTACCAAAGAGCTTAACACCTGACTCCACAAAATCCCATTCTCTGTCAGCCTCCCCACCTCCTTTGCTAGCCATGCATCCTTGAAAGTCTCACAAATGAAGAACACCAAGACTGCCTTGATTAAGCGGCCTACAGATGTCTTCCCAGACCACTGGATGCACAAAAGACTCAAAGCATAAGCTCCTCTTTATTAAAATCTCTTCCATAAAGCACCAATCTCTGCTTCCATTTCCTTGACAATCCAAAAACAAACAAGTACAGCACTGGAATATACTTAAAAAGCCTTCAAACCATTAAACAACCAATATAAATCATCCACCAATGTTGTTTATGTATACTCTAACTTGAAAAGAAAATGGGTTGACCCCATGAGTCACCAAGTTCTACACCATATATGAAAGGAGCCTTTCCTTGACAAGGCAGGCTGCAAGTCAATAAACTCACCATCAGTATTGCTTAGAGATCAATTTTGAATGATCATTACTGTCTTGATAGGATGATGGAGGTCTGCACATCTATCCATTGTGATGTCATCTGATTGCAAATGATCCCAGAGACCCTCCCTTCCCCAAACCTTTCCTCTCCCATCGCTGAGGTAACTTCAGCAAATAGTATCTACTGTCTGCCAAGTAATTCCTCCACCTTGGAGATTTGGGACCACCACTCCTCACTTTCTCTCTTTCCCTCTCCTTCCCTCTTCTTCACTTATATCTTTTTCTCAATTAAAACCTTCCTGCTATCTAAATGTATGGTTTGCAAAGAATACAAAAAAAAAAAAAGCTTGGCAAGGATACAACCAGCCAACAAAACAAATGATGAAAGGCAAGCAGGTGATGGGAAAAAAACTCCCTCATGGAAACCAACAAACAAGGCACTAATACTATTAAATGTGCAAGAAAGGGCGATGAGGCTGGTGATGGCATTGAACATGCAGTCATCATTGAACCAAAGGAAGGATGAAAGGGGTCAAAGGGGGAACTCAAACACACAAGTCCATTACAAGTTTCCACATCTATCTAGTGAAGAGGCCAACCATGCTAAATGGCAACTGAGATAAGAAACTTGATGGTGGGGGGCCTAGGTATAGGTGTAGATGTGTTGAAAATTTTCACCTCATATATCTGAGCGAACCCCTGAGCTTATATCTTGCAATGCATCCATCTGGGTTGTGCTTCACTTAAACACCTACCTAGGCTCTATCACCATGGTATTAGATAGTATATCAAGAAGCTCCCATGTACCATGGGAGATAAGAGAAGACATCCCCTTCTTTATAGCATATCACTATTACAGGTCATGTAACATCCAATAGTATGCTGTAGGAATCACACTCTTAATAAAGCCAAAGACAACTGTGCAAAGGATTTAAGACAAGCCATAAAACATGTTTAAGGTCTCTTTCTCAAGGCTATTGGCAGGTCTGAAGCACCAACAACTTCATGAGCATCACCCTCATTGAAGGAAAGGAATAATGACTGTCTCCTTACAAAAGAAAACCCTAACCCCCTTAATATAGAGAGTAGGTTAGGATCGTTCTCATGTCAAAAGGCAGTCCATGCACTTGTTTGCGTGTAAGGTGATGTAGATGTTGGCATGTTGATCCATGGGGAGGCAATGTCGATGCTAATGCATGTGCAAGGATGCGTATTAAGGTAACAATAGTGCTTGTGGGATGTGCACACAAGGTAGCAACAGTATGCAAGGAAGGGTTATAGTGTGTACTTTTTCGTGCGGTAAGGTAGATCGACCACGTGCTTATGCGCTCATGGCAGGGGAGTAGCGCGTGCGCTTGTGCACAAAAGGAGTAGTCATAGTAGCCACACAACCACGCGTATGGCAGGGGATTGCGTGCAATGTGCACAAAGGGCAGGAGTGCGTAATGCATGTAAGGAAGAACTACACCATGCACAAGAGCAAATAGCGCAACAAAAGACCATGCAAGCTATGGTGCAATGGCAAGGCAAGCTCCACATGAGATAGTGCGTGATGCAGTAGGAGCCTTGCGCAGTGGCACACAGAGGCAAGGAGACCCACGTGCATATGCTCTAAGGGCAAGAAGAGAGCGCAATAGTGGCACACACGTAGAGGATGGCATGCGGGTGAGATTGCACAAAGGAGGGAGAAGGTGAGGTAGGGCCGATGATGGGAGATTCCCTAAAGTCCATCCCATTTTGATTCCATGTTGGAGGAAAAGAATAATACTCTCATTCCAGAAGAAAACCTTAACCCCCTTTATATAGAGTGGGGTTAGGAAAATTACATAGTGTTGAGAGTTTATCCGTCTTGTCTTTTTGTTTTGTTATTCTGTTGTGTGTTCTTTCTATTTCATATAGTAGAGGGGTATGTTTACAGTTTCTCCTTAACCTCTCTTCTATAAATAGAAACCTAAGGTTTCATAGTAAGACGAATGCTTCCTTTTTCTCAACATAGTATTAGAGTGGCGATCCTATATCAGAGCTCTACATCTCCTTGATCTCTCATCCCCATTCTTTCTCCACCAAATAAGGATTAAGGGTTCTTCCCTTGCATTGGGATCCTAAATCCATCAAGAGAGGAATCTTATGCACTAGGAATAGTGCTCTTAGCTTCCTCTAACCCAAAGGCACAGTAGCAACCACCACCAAGAAGGTCGAAGGGGAGCCACCACTACCAGCAACCACCTCTGACCCACTGACAAAGGCATCACCGATCCACGTTCGATTGGTCAGACCCCTTCCAACCACTGCCCACTGCCAACAACGCCACAGGTAGGCCTTACCCTGCCAACATCACCGTTAGGCTTGTAAAAGAAAGGGGGAGCCTCAGGGCCTCCTCTCGACCCATCTAGGGTTCGAAAGGGATCACCCTGGACCCTCTTGATCCTACTCCAGTCTGGTGACCATTGAAGCACTGAAGCGATCGCCGGAGCATCGCCACAATGCGATTTCCTCTATTTTGCTATTGTTTGAAGGGAGAAAAGGAGTTGGATTGGCTATGGATGATTCTCCATACATGTGGCCATAATCAAAAGGAATGAATTCTTTGCATCATAGTGAAAATTTCTCACTAATTTGAAGTGTTGGGTCTCTGATCGTAGGTATTTGCATCATGTCGATTCTTCTACTCAAGGACAAAGAAGTCATGGGAAATTTAAGAACTTTTTTAGCCTAATCGCAAAGTTCAACAGGTCCAACTACACACTTCAGTCGCAATCAATCCTCAATGTGGTTGAGGGTCATGATAAGGACCATATACTACTCGAATAAGAGCCCCTAAAAAAAGGTTGGCAAGAATACCACATGGAAATCAGACAATGCCATAGTTTGGGAGTGGATTATGAATACAACTATACAATGAATCACTACAGAGATTGTGTTATAAGATTGAGAAGGAAATGTAGGAAGTGCTTCATCGTACATATTCTTACGGAAAAGGTAGAGGCATTGGACAATTCACCTATAGCCGTGGAAGCCAGAGATACATTACGTCTCAAGATACTGATAATTTGGAGACTTATATTAAGCATTAAGCCGTTGTCGCACCAAGATTGGTACAAAATATTGGGACTATTCCCAGGAGGGAGTATGAGATACTAATCAAAAGATTGCATCAGTATGATACATCTCAAGCAAGAATTGTATGTCAGTCAAAGGCAGAGGAAGCATATTGGCTAGTGGATCCAGGTGCATCCCTACACATATGTGGTGATACTAGATAGTTTTCTACTCTCAGACCGGTCCCATCAAGTAGGACCATACTGGTAGCTAATGGGCGGCATTCCCCCATTGCTAGTTAAGGGGAGGTACATGTGGCACCTCACATGAAATTAGAGAATTTCCTTCTAGCTCCAGATTTCCCTCTGAGCCTACTCTTTATTAACCGGATCACGAAGGAGTTGAATTGTAGAACGGTATTTGATGCAGTATCCTTGGCATTCCAAGACATTCTGACAAGACACACTATTGGTTGTGGTTGTGAAAAAGGGGGTGTCTATTGTCTTCTATAGCCACCCTATGTAGGTCATGTTTCTCTTCCATCAAAAGGGGCTTCTAGCTACCTGTGGCACCTTCGGTTTGGTCATCTTCCCTTGCATAAGCTTCGAAGAATGCTACCGCTAATTCTACTAACAGCCACCTTCCAATGCGTAGCATGCCAACTTAGCAAACATCACGGGAGTATGTTCCCAAGGAGCCAACATCAAAGCTCAAAAGTCATGTTCCAGTTACTCCAACTGGACATTTAGGGACCCTTGAATCGTATGGAATACATATTTTATTTGGTAGCAGTGGATGATTTTTGTCACCTTACCCAATGGTATGATCAAGGCCTTCCTAGCAGAGATTAAAAATCAATTTGAGGCTAATTTGAAAATCATTCGATCAGATAATGCCTTGAAGTTTTGTACTAACTCCCTCTGTACCTTCTATCGAAAGCATGGAATCACCCATTAAACAAGTTGCCCTTACACATCACAAAAGAATAGTGTGGCAGAAAGAAAACATCAACATATTTTGAATGTTGTGAAAACACTCTTAATGCAAAACAATGTATCGGCTACATATTTGGCAGATGCAGCATCAACTACCTATTATCATATTAATCAGATGTCATCTACTAGTAGGTTCCCTACTCCATCCTATTTCCAAACATGAATTATTTAGATTGTCACCCAAGGTCTTTGATTATGTAACTTTTGTGCATCTTTATGGTCCTAATAGAGACAAGCTTGCCCCTCGTGTAATCAAGTGCATCTTCATAGGATACTCAAAAACCCAAAAAGGATATCGATATTATGACCCAATTGGCCGACGCTACTATGTTAGTGCTAACGGTACATTCCATGCGTCAGTCCCTTACTATTTTAAATCTAGCTCCCAAGTTAGCTGTCTGAAGGTGTAGCTATCATCACACTTCCTATACCTTCAGATGCATTACAAAGGCACTTACCCAAGGGTCCTCCTAAGGATCACCTAGACAACATGTTCGAAATGGTTTATGCACATCACCCTAGATAGGGCATCTCTCCTCTAGTGCCAATGATGTCATCTACTTCTGAGGAGAGTTGTACACCTGTTAATATAGAGACGCACATTCCTACTGCTCAAGGAAGCTCTGATATACCTCAACAACTTGAGACTACAGTAATTGAAGACTTCAAACTTGAGCCTGGTGAGCTAGATGATCACGAGGACAACTTTCATTTGCCAATTGCCTTGCAGAAGGGCACCAGGTCATGTACTCTGCACCCAATATCCAAGTACATGTCTATGGCAAGTCTTACTTCTTAGTATTGATAATTTGCTATTGCTCTCTCTACTATTTGGGTGCATACTAACCATCTAGAGGCACTCTATGATCCAAAGTGGTGAGAGGCCATGAAAGAAGAAATGGCTGCATTAGACTCTCGTGGGACTTTAAGTCTCGTTCAGCCACTAAATGATGCAGCGATGGTAGGATATGTTGAGTAAGATGTTTCTCACCATTTTTTTGTTGTCTTTTTTGCTCTGTCTGCTCTATTTTCTTTCTTTGAGGACATGGTTGTAATTATTCCCTAGTCTCTCCCAATACATAAAGGCCTAGGGTTTCTTTTGAAGTTGAATGAGAATATTCTTTATTTCGCATGGTATTAAAGTGGTGGTCCTAAGCTAAAGTTCTATACCTCCTTGATTCCTACTCTCTTTCTCCACCGAATAAGAGTTAGTGATTCTCCTCTTGATTTGGGATCCTAAACCCATCAAGAGAGGAGTTCTTCGCATCGAGCTTCGAGTTCTTCGTCAGCCTTGTTCCCAAATCCGGTGGCCAACAACCAAAGGAAGTACGAAGTCAAAAGAGGCACCACCACAGCTGGGAACCGCCTCTTGGACACCGGCAGGGGCATCACCAAACTACCCCCAACTAGCAGGACCTCCTCCGATCACTCATCACTAGCAGTAGCGCCACTGATAGGGTTTCTCAGGGCTTGTGAAGCTCTCTCTTAGCTTCTGTTAAGAGTAGTGGGGGCCGTCCTAGACCCCTCTACCTCTTGACCTATCACCGATGGTCAGCCAACCACCGAAGCGGTTGCTAGAGCACCACAAGCACCTTGTTCAAGGACCACCCAGAATGGTGGAGAGGAATCTACTACTATTGGCAAATTTTCTCGCCTTTATTGATGATTGGTGTGCATCAAATGTGAAGAGTTATTGATTTGAAGATTACGTCTCCGATCATGAGTCTTATGGCCTCCGAAGTGTTTTTTTCTCCTACTCAAGGAGATGGAAGTTATGGGGATTTCCAAAATCCCTTATTTGACTCGGTGTAGAAGTTCAATGAGTCCATCCATGTAACATAGCCATAGTTAACCCTTATTGGTGTCGAGGAGCATGTCATAACACCAAATCGAAGCCCAGTAGGTGCTTTGAAGGAGTTAGAGGTATCTCACCACCCACACATGGACATAGATGTGGTCATGGAGGCCAGAGACAATTTAGGCCCCAAAGCAAGGTCAGTGGGAGCCTATCTGTTGAGAATCAGGCTTTTGTTGTACCGGAGTTGGTGACCGAGAATGTTACCACTCCTTGGATCGAGTATGATACAATGATCCAAAAACTCAACCAGTATAGTACAACCCAAACTAACCTTGCATGTCCATCTCAAACTGAGACTGGCTGATTGCTTCGGGTACATCCCGACACATCTGGAGACTCAAGACAGTTCTCCAGACTTAGACCGATCCCATTAAGTAGGGCCATATTAGTTGCCGATAGGCAGCATTCTCCTATCACAAGTTAGAGGGAGTTGCAGGTTACGCCCTGTATAGAGCTAGAGAACATTCTACATGCTCGACTTTCCTTCAAGCCTATTATCTCTCAACCATATTACAAAGGAATCGAACTATAGAGCAGTGTTCGATGCTGTCACATTCCAAGACATATTAACTAGACAGGTCATTGGATGTGGGTGTGAGGAAGGCGGCTTGTATTGTCTCATCCAGTCACCATATGTTGGTCACACATCTCTATCGTCTGAAGAGCCTTCTAATTTTCTGTGGCACCTTTGATTTGGCCATCACCCATTATCAAAACTTCGACGTGTACTACCACAGATTTCACCAACTGATACCTTTCAATGCGAAGCTTGCCAACTTGGTAAACATCATAGGAGCTCCTTCCCAAGGGCACAACATCCAAGTTCTGAGGAGATGTTCCAAACTCCAGGTACTTCATTTGGATATTTGGAGACCTAATCGCAATCCTGATCATTCAAGTCACAGGTTCTGCTTTGTTGTTGTGGATGATTTCTCTCGCTTAACATGGGTGTTCTTGCTGAAGTTGAAGTCCAAAGCTATTGATATGAGCAAGACCCTTTTTTCTGGAGATCAAAAATCAATTCAGAGCCAATGTGAAATCATTCGATCAAATAATGCTTTAGAATTCTACAGATATTCCCTTCGTGCATTATATCGAGAACGCGGCATCATCCACTAAACCAGTTGCCCCTACACATTACAACAAAATGGTGTGGCAAAGAGAAACCATCGACATATTTTGGATATAACACGGACACCAAAATAGCCTGCCTATATCACATTGGGGAGATGCAGTATTAACTGCATGCTACGTCATTAATCAAATGCCATCCACGGTACTTAATGAGCAATATCCCTATTCTGTCCTTTTCCTGGATCGAGAACTCTTTGGAGTCTTACCCAAGATGTTTGGATGTGTACCATTTGTACATCTTTGTGGCCCCAATAGAGACAAATTTGCACCTTTTGCTACCATGTTTCTTGGGTACTGTAGAACCCAAAAAGGGAACAGATGTTTTGTTCTTATTGGGCAAGGTTATTATATGAGTGTTGATGTCACTTTCATGGAGTCCATCCCTTACTACTCCGCATTCGGCTCCCATGTTATTTCTCCTACATCTGAAGATGTTGCTTTCATCTCGTTTCCTGTACCCTCAGATGAACCACAGTGGCAGTTACCTAAGGGTCCACAGATAACTACATCCAATCCACCACTTCCTGATGCTCGTCCAAACAGCATGTTCGAGAAGAACTACTCTTGTTGCCTGATCCATCAAGAAGAGTTAGTACGACCTACATCTGATGAGGCTCCTATACTAATTGATACAGAGAACATTATTCTTGCTTCCCAGGAAAACTTTAATATACCTCAATAGGCCAAGGTACAAGGAATAAAGAACATGAGCCTGAGCTCGATGATATAGATGATCTAGTCAATGACAGTTTTGATCTGCCCATTGCCTTGCAGAAAGGTACTAGGTCATGTACTTTATACTTAATGTCCAAGTACATGCCTATGGCAAGTCTCTCCTCAGTACCGATAGTTTACTATCCCTTTCTCTAATGTTTAGATACCTACCTCCCATCAAGAGACAATCTGTGATCCAAAATGGAGATAGGCCATGGAGGAAGAGATGATTGCTTTAGTCTCTCGTGCAACCTGTTATCTTGTTCAACAACCACCTAATGTTGCAGTAGTTGGATGTGAATGTTTGTTGTTACACACCACCCAGATGGATCTATTGAGAGGTACAAAGCTCGCCTGGTAGCTAAAAGATACACTCAAACATATGGCGTCGACTACTTCGATACCTTTTATCCGATTACTTGACTTACCACTATCCATATACTTGTTTCAGTTGTTCACCGAAACTAGCATCTTCATCAACTTGATGTTAAGAATGCTTTCCTCTACAGAGATCTAAAAGAGAAAGTCTACATGCAGCAACCTCCGAGGTTTGAGGCTGAGGGGGAGTGTTCCAAGGTTTGCAAAGTGCATAAGGCAATGTATGTACTCGAGCAGAGTTTAAGAGCGTAGTTTCAAAATCTCTCAGGTGTAATTGAGAGGGTTGGTTTAAGAGATCATCTGCTGACCATTCTCTGTTTATAAAGAAAACCAACAAAGCAGTGATTGTGATGCATGGGTAGCGGATGATATTATACTCAAAGGGGATGACATGAATGGCATTACAGTTACCAAGGAAATTTTTGCTAAGCACTTTGTTACAAAGGATTTAGGCCTACTTCGATACTTCCTTGGAATAGGGGTGTCTCAGACTGCACGTGGAGTAATTCTTTCCCAAAGAAAGTATGTTGTAGATCTAGTCCAGGAGACGAGCATGTTGGGAGCAAAGCCTACACCTATTCTTATGAACCCCAACGTGCATCTTTATAAAGATAAGTCACAACAAGGTGATGCTAGGCAATTCAAAGGCTTAGTAGGGAAACTACATTATATTATTGCCACATGGCCAAATATTATGCTAGCAATAAGTCGACTGAGTCAATTTATAAACAAGCCAAGGAAGGTTCACTTGGATGTGGCCATGATGATCTTTAGACACCTGAAGTTGGCTTTAGGAAAGAGCTTGCTGTTTGCGGATGGGAAATCCCTTGATGTGGTAGCTTAAACGAACGTAGATTATGCTGGATGTCCCAGAGATAAGAAATCTACCATTGGTTTTCGCACACTTGTTGGAGGTAACTTAGTTACATGGTGAAGCAAGAAACAAACTGCGATAGCCAAGTCGAGTGCAAAGTCAAAGTAAAGAGCTATAGCTCCAACCGTGTTTGAACTCATGTAGGTTAAATTGGTTCCCAAGGATCTACATGTTCCCATATTTAACTCTATGGAGATGAGGTGACAATAAAGCAACACTTTTCATTGCTAACAACCCAGTCTTCTATTTAAGAACAAAGCATGTAGAGGTGGACTACCATTACACCCATGATATGATCCAGAAGGGATACATTTGCACTTCACATGTGGCATCTGGAGATCAAGCTGCAGACATGTTCACCAAAGCACTTTCACTCACCTCCTTTGATCGATGCTATTCCAAACTGAGCATGATAAACATCCATACTCCAGCTTAAGGGGGGGGTGGTGTTGAGGAAGATGTTTCTTACTTTTTGTCTTTTTTGTTCTGTTTGCTCTATTTTCTTTCTTTGAGGACATAATGTAATTGTTCCCTAGCCTCTCTCTATCTATAGAGGCCTAAGGTTTCTTTTGAAGTCAAATGAGAATCTTTCTTTCACATGGTGTTTACTGCCAAATATCACATTGATGGGTTAGTTGAGAGATACAAAGCTCGTCTAGTAGCAAAAGGGTACACTCAGACATATGGCGTAGGTTACTTTGACACTTTCTCCCCTGTGGTGAGGATGCCTACAATTTGAATTCTCGTCTCAATAGCTCTTCATCGGGACTGACACTTTATTAAGTGGATGTCAAGAATGCATTCCTTGATGATGATCTCCAAGAGGAAGTGTATATGCAACAATCCTTTGGATTTGAGTCTAAGGAGTGCACCAAAGTCTACAAACTACACAAAGCAATCTATGGACTCAAGCAGAGTCCAAGAGCATGATTTCAAAAGTTATCTAAGGTCATTGAAAAGATTGGGTTCAAAAGATCTATTGTAGACCATTCTCTTTTTGTATAAAAAATTGACAAAGGGATCATCGTGATGTTAGTGTATATAGATGACATCATATCAACCGGCGATGATATAGAAGAATCAAGGCTACAAAGAAGTTCTGCACTTCGTTACAAAGGACTTGGAATTTCTCCGATTCTTCCTTAGGATTAAGGTAACCAGAAATGCATACAGAGTAGTTCTTTCCCAAACGAAATATATAGTAGACCTTCTTCAGGAGACAAACATGTTGGGTGCGAAGCCTGCCTCTGTCCCCATGAATTTGACTATAAATCTCTATGAAGATAACTCAGGAAAAGTTGACACTAGGCAATTCAGGAGACTAATAGGAAAATTGTTGTATATTACGGTCACGTGCCCTGATATCTCCCTTGCGGTAAGCAAGGTGAGCCAATTTATAAACCAAGAAGGGTACACTAGGATGTTGGAATGATGATTCTGAAATACCTGAAATTTGCACTAGGGAAAGGCTTACTGTTTACCAAAGGGAGATTTTTTTGATGTTGAGGCTGACACAAATATGGACTATGAAGGGTGTTTAAAAGATAGTGTACTACAGGATTCTGTACTTTTGTTAAGGGAATCTGGTTACATGGCGAAGCAAGAAACAAACTGTGGTAACCAAGTCAAGTGCTGAGTCTGAATATAGGGCAAAGGCCCAAACCACTTTTGAACTCATGTGGATCACTTTGCCCTTAAGGATCTTGATATCCTTATGCTTGTCCCCATGGAAATGAAGTGTGATAGCAAGGCAACACCCTTCATTGCCAACAATCTATTTTTCCACAAAAGGGCAAAACATGTGGAAGTAGATTGTCATTATATGCAAGATATGATCCAAAAGGGGTACATCCGCACTATAATGTGTCATCCAAAGAACAGGGTGTAGACATGTTCACTAAGGAACTTCCTCGATACTCCTTCCACAGATGTTGAGCCATGCTAAGCATGATAAGCATCTATGCTTCAACTTGAGGGGAAGTGTTGAGAGTTTATCTGTCTCGTCTTTCTGTTTTGTTTTTTTATTGCGTGTTCTTTCTATTCCATATGGTAGAAGGGTCTATGTACAATTTCCCCTTGGCCTCTCTATAAATAAAGGCCTAAGGTTTCATAGTGAGATGAATGCTTTATTTTTCTCAACACATAGTAGATCCAAAAGAATTAGAAAATAACAAAACATGAATAGAGATATAACTATTCCTAGTACTTTAACAACCCTTAGCCAGTTGCTCATTTATGGTAGAAGTATCCTCTAAAAAGGTACACAAAGCGTCACTAGTCACTATACCACCAGTATTAACCAAATTCGTACTAACCTTAGGAGATGAAGCTATACAGGCTTTGTAATGATCTGAAATCCAATTTTGGACTCACATTGGGATTAAGCACATCAAAACGAGCCCATTGACACTTATCAGGCTTAGGTTGGGTTCAGGTTGGTGAAACTCGAAATCGCATTTTTTGTCAAATCGGTCAACCCTCGAATAAAACTTGCTCGAAATGCGTTATATATGGTAACGTTCATTCCTCTCATCCTAAGCTTTCCAACGATTCCTATTTCACAAAAATCTAAGTTATGTAGCAAAAGTTATGTGCGAAGCATGTTAAACGAGGATGTAAGCGCACATAAACCAAAATCGAGGGTATTTTGGTATAAACTCGAGTATGTTTTTAACTCGGACCAACCCTGGTACTAAAAATAGCACCCCTCAGGTCTCGTGTGCCGTCACATCATGTTTCTCACAACGAAAAATCAAGGAAGTTTGTAAGAGATAGAATGAGAGAGAGAGGGAGAAATTGGATTCTATCTCTTGCTTGCACACACGATGCAATACACCCCAAATGCAAGCAAGGGAAAGAGAGGCACACCTGGTGAGAAGGCAGACAGTGTGCGTGGGAGGCGTGCAGTATGAGCTTGTTGTAAGGAACCACTGGGAAGGACGATCACATAAGAATGCCCGTGATCACGAGCACGCGAGGAGCAATGGTATGACACATGCGATTACGTGTAAATCACAAGGTACGACAGGGGTTGGCTCTCAAGGTGTGATCCAAATCGACACGTGGACGAATCCGTGCTTGACGCATGGTGTGCATGTGTGACACAAAGGTTCATCTGGACCAGCTAGCTCAAGGTTGGTTTAGGCCAGTTCTGGACCCCTCTTGCTTCTTTTAATTGGTTAAAAGTCTTCTTGACCACGGAATTGGGTAAATAAGGTATCGTTGTGTTGAGTTATCTACATTAGGTGTTTTTATTTTTTTTTTTATAGTGAAAGGGTATACTTGTAATTCTTTCTCTGGAGTCTCTCTATATAAAAGCCCAGGGTCTCTCTAAATAAACTATCTCATTTCAATCCTAACATGGTATCAGAACAAAGATCCTAAACTGGGGTTCTGGTATCCCTCCAAACCCTAGCCTCTAAACCCTAACACCACCAACTCCTCTCTCCAGTGCCACCGGCCACAAATAAGGCCAACCGCACTGGCGAGGAGCAGCACCGCCGCCCCTAACCAGCGTCATCGACCTCTGCCAAGAGACCAACAACGTCGAGACGATGAAGGGTCTCCTCCACCCAGCATTGCCACTACCCTAGGCAACGTAGATCACACCTCCTTACACCGCCACCGAAGCCCTGGGAACTATAGCGTTACCCTCCACTACGCAGCGGTTGCTCTAAGCATGGTTGCAAGCCTTAGGTAGCACCGCCTTTAATGTTGTGGGAACACACGACCTCTAAATCATCTTCTAGTAGTTGTGTTGGCCAAAAACTGGGGTTACCGATTCACATCTAGCCTTACAACTCTCTAGAGGAGTTCCTGCAATTTGGACAACACCGCTCGAGCTGTTTATATGCCTTAGCATGTGCAAGCAAGTTTTATTATGGTACCAACAAGGTACATGATCTGAAAATCATTTTCGTGTGGCTTGTATGTGGTTTTTGGAGGCATTCTCGATCTGAAAATTGCAATTTTAGATCCTATGATCAATTTTTCAGATCTATAAATCAATGTCTGTTGTGGAACTAGACTCCGTGCTCTATGGGGGACAAGAAGGAAGCTGTGGGTGACTCAGTGGGGAAGATTTCTACCACTAGCGCCCCCCTCATATGCAAGGAACATCGATTAAGTTGGATGGATCCAACTTTTTGCTCTAATCCACCTCCTCTCGATTCGTTGGTTCCCATAGGAAGAAATATATCCTGACTGATGTTGTGCCTGATGTGAAGTCTGCAGATTAGGAGACAAACAATGACTAGGTGGCCACTTGTCTTCTTAACAGTGTGACACAGACCATTGCCAAGCAAGTTGTCAAGAATTGTTCTTGACACAACGTGGAGCGTGGAGGCTTTTTGTGCGTGGGAAAATAGTCCACGTGTGGTGGCTGGAGGTGTGGAGGAGCACTGCTAGCTAGCTGGGTGGTCGGCGTTGGTGCTGAGGGTCGACCAAGGTGGTGGTCGGTTGTTGGAAAAAGAAAGAAAGAGAGGAGAGGAGCCTTGAATTGTTGGAAATATTTGTGTTGCTCAAAATAGAATACAAGGGAAGAATCTTTTTACAAGGAGAACATATCCCTGCAATTGGAAACAAAAGATCTTATCCCTAATGAGAAAAAATCTTATCTCTTAAGGAAAGATCTTATTTCTAATCAAAAACAAATCCCAACATATTTTCCTAAAACAATATTTACTAAAAATAACTAAACTTGCAACTTAAGAAAAGACACCAAACTTGGTCCTTGGACCATCACCGTTAGCCCCTTGTGCGACTTCTATTACATGCCATGTGGCACTGCCACGTGGCTTGGATGGCTGCCATGTGGCCCATCTTTATTTCCCAACACTCTCCCTTAAGTCGAAGGCCACGAGGCCGACGACTTGGTCTTCACTTGTGAGGCTATACGCCCCATCATTCATCTTCTTCAAGAGCCAAGCTCTCGGTCTTCTCTTTTAACAAATTGATGACGAATCCTTTTGCGACCTCCGGAGTCATTGCTTCCGTGGCCCAAAGTAGTTATCGTGACAACCGCTGTAGACTTGTCTTCTTTCAGAAGAGCACGCAGCTTCTCAATGTCTTCTTGAGTTAGGAAGTCCACGTGTGAGGTGCTAGTAGCCCCACATGGTGACCTCCCAACACTTGTCTTGTGAATGATTGTTACGTCTACAGTGTTGGCACTTCGCCTAGACGCGGTAGATGCGGTCAGGTCCATGTCTACGCCCTCGTCCTCGCCTCGCACCTACTTCTAGAATAGCAAGTGCAAAGCTGTCGTCTCTTGGCGTGTCTTCCTCCTCGATGATCTCCATCTTGAGGAGACAGCAGAATATGGTCTCAAGATCTATCTTCCCTTTGGAAACAAGAATCTGATTGTGGACGGCTAGATAACGAGAATGCAATCCCAATAAAAACTTGGCGAACCGCCAGACCGCCCGTGTCTCCTCCTGCTTGTCACAACAAAGAGGCTCGTAGATCTCCAACTCCTTAAATAATGCCTCAATCTTCTGGTCATATTTTGTCAAGGAAAGATCTCCTTGACTGGCTGTCCAGATACGAGTGTAGAGTTCAATGATGTAGGTGTTGTTTGAGGTTCGGGCATACCTCTTCTTGAGGGTCGTCCAAATCTCATATGCGCTCTTTTTATAGAGCACATTTGAGGCTATGGATGGATCCATCGAGTTCATGAGCCAGTTCATGACGACGTAGTTCTCCTCGAATTTCTTCTTCTTCTTGCCATCCTTGAATTGCAATGCCTCCTCAAGGAGAATACTCAGTTTCTCCTAGCCTCCAATAAAAATCTTGAAGGCATAAGCCCACAAGACGTAGTTGGAAGCACCACTTAGCTTAATGGTTGCCCCGGAGACAATCACCTTGCTTTCTCTGGGTGGTGTCTCCAACCGTCGTAGTTGATTCCATCAGCTTCTTCTAGTCTTCTTCACGTAAGGCACCGGATTTGTTGAGGATGACTTATTGGATGCGAGAACCACCAGCGTGTGGTTAAGATACCCACATGCACAAGAGAGCCTAGATCGGTGGCTCTGATACTGTGTTAAGAATTGACACAATGTGAAGCATGGAGGCTTCTTATGCGTAGGAAAATAGTCCACGTGTGGTGACCGGAGGCATGGAGGAGCACCATCGGTTGGCTAGGTGGCAGACGGTGGTGATGGTCGACCAAGGTGGTTGCCGACTGTTGGGAGAAGAAAGAGAGAGAAAGGAGAGGAGCCTTGGATTGCTGGAAATATTTGTATTGCTCAAAATAGAATACAAGGGAAGAATCTTTTTATAAAGAGAACATACCATACAATTGAAAACAAAAGATCTTATCCCTAATGAGAAAAGATCTTATCTCTTAAGGAAAGATCTTATCTATAGTCAAAAACAAATCCCAACATATTTTTCTAAAACAACATTTACTAAAAATAACCAAACTTGCAACTTAAGAAAAGACACTAAACTTGGTCCTTGGACCATGACTGTAGGCCCCCTATAGACCCTCTACTACGTGCCATGTGGCTTGGATGGCTGCCACATGGCCCATCTTTATTTCCTAACACAAGTCATGGCTTACGCCTCAGCCAAGAAGATGTGGGAGGTACCAAGGTTTGATATATCCCCAATATATCGACGATATATCGGTATCGTCGAGTCTGGGCATATCAATATTACACGTATTTTTTTCCATGATATCAACAACATATCGCCAATATCACGATATATCGGGTGATATCTCTAAAATATCGACAATACATCGCCGACAACAGCTACTATTGGGTAGGAGAGCTGCTGACGATGGGCAGGAAATTTGGAAAACCTCGTAGGCGGGAAAGGAAATCACACAAGAATTGTTGGGCGGGAAATCTAAGAAAGGGAAAATAGACTCTGAGAAGACTGATAGAAGGAAATAGGGAAATCCCACACACACACACGACATTGTCTATATGTAACTAGTGCATTTTTATTATGTTTTCATTTAAAATTCATCTTCTAGGCATTTCTTTATGATGTATTAGTTATTAAAATGTTAACTTTTAAATTTGTGACATTTTTTTCTTTTCGGAGTGATTTCCCCAAATTTCATTGTTATCGACGATATATCCCTTTTTTTACTTGTCGATACAATATCGATATTGATATTTAAAACCTTGAGAGGTACTGCATGAGATCCATCCCCACAGGAGCAATATCACCAGGCTCTACAAAGTTGTGGAGGATATCCACAACCTTCGAAAAGGCATCATGGCCTTATCTGAGTATCATGGCACCATGAAAAACCTTTGGGATGAGCAAGATGTATACCAGCCTATCTCTCCATATGCATTTGTGATAGCCAGGTAGAGAGAAGCCATTTGTTCCATTCAACTTTTGTCTAGACTTGGTCCTGAATACAAAGCAGTTAAAGATCAGTTCATGACTCTAAATGAGATTCCTTTACCCGAACAGATCTATGCTCGCTTCTCCAGGCTTACTACCTCAAATTCCGTCCCGACTTCCGATCCCTCTACTATGGCTGCTGTTGACCGTGGCAGAGCAAATTCGGGCGAAAGAAGTGGTAGAGCCCGTGCAAGTGGTGCTGCACGTGGACATGGTCGTGGTTGGAATTCTTTCTTTTATGAATACTGTCACAGGAATGGACATACTGTGGACCGATGTTGGGTCAAACATGGTTATCCACAGGGCATGGATCCACGTGCCCACCAAGTATCTGCAAAGGATAACACCCAAGTGTAGGAGGATGATAACCAGATAACTATTTCCAAGGTTGATTATGAGCATTTCATAGCTTCTCAGACATCTACTTCTGCTTCAGTTCAGAGATCTGCAAGTATTTTTGCCATGTTAGTTAAATCCACTTGCGAATTCAGGTGCCTCCTCCCATATTACTGGTGACACTACCCTATTTTCGTCTCTATGAGATCTTGCTACCACTTTTCAGGTTAAAGTGGCTAATAGGGGTTTGTCATCAGTCATTGGACTTAGAAATATCTTTATTTCTAACACTTTTCCTCTCTGAAATGTCATGCATGCTCCCAAATTTAATATCTATTAGTCAGATTACCAAAGATTTGAGATGTCGAGCTGTGTTTCATAACCAATATTTCTTCTTGCAGGACCTCCAGACAATGAGGATTGGAGGACTTGAGAAGAATGGTCTCTACCATCTTCATGTCTTTCCTTCTTCCAGTGCTGAGGCTGCGTGCCACTATTGCTCTCCAGTGGCATTTGAAACTTGGTCATCCCAGTTTGCATATTCCGTGTTGTCAATTTCTTGAGTTGTCTTTTCCTGATATTTTGACGTGTAAAGCTTGTTAATTCAGCAAGCACCATAGGTCTTTGTTTCTACCAAAGAATAAAAGATTTGAGTCTATTTTTGCTTTAGTTCATGCCTATGTTTGGGGCCTTTATAGGGTCAGGAGCATCAGAGGATTTCAGTACTTTTTTATTCTTGTGGATGACCATACCAAGATATCCTGGATTTTTAAGATGAAAGAAAAGTCTAAAGTCTTTGATATTATCAAAAATTTTGTTCTGGAAATAAAGATTCAGTTTTCTACTGTTATTAAAGTTTTTCGGAGTGACAATGTTTTGGAATTTGTGAATGCCAGGACAATTATTTTTTTCAAGTCATTCGGTATTATTCACCAGCCTACTTGTGTTCATGCATCCCAACAAAATAGGGCAACTAAACGTAAACTTCGACATTTGCTTGATGTAGCCCACTCTATCATGTTTCAATGGATTTCCCTCGCATTTTTGGGCTAATGCTATTCTTATTGCTACTTATCTAATGAATCGTGTTTGTTCGTCTGTCTTAGGAGGTAAAACTCCATATCCTATGTTATTTCCTGGCAATGACCTTTTTTCTGTCACTTTAACTATCTTTGGTTGTGTATGTTTTGTTCACTTACATAAAGTAGATAAGATTTCTCCTTGCTCTGTGAAGTGTGTGTTTCTGGGCTACTCCAGAACCCTTAAAGATGCTATTACCTGTTTCATAGAGATTTTGTTTCTACTGATGTCACGTTTTTTAAGGAGATTCTCTATTATCAAAAATAGGGGGAACAACCTACTGAGCCACCACATGAGGTTCCTCTTCCTATGCCTACTAAGCCACCACAACCTACTAAGCTACCTATATCTAGGACCAGTCAGCCTAATCCTGGTCCTTTTCCGTATCGTCCTGAGATTCCTAATACATATACTTTTCCTAAGCATTTTCAGCGCAGAACCCAAGACGTTCCTCAGGTGGAAGAATCATTGTCTATTGTTTCTGCTCAGTCGCCACCAGCCGCTGATGATTTATCTGAGGACCAGGTACCTACTATCACTAAGGATACTACTCTGGACTTTCCTATTGCACAAAGGAAGGCTCCACGTTTTTCTACCAAATATTCTGTATCTCAGTTTATATCACTTGACAGCTTGTCTACAGTTGGGCGCTAGTTTTCTCTGGCCGTTGATAGTGTGCAGGTACCACAAAACCATCATAAGGCATTCCAAGATTCATCATGGACCTTGAAAATGGAGGAAGAGATGGCAGCTTTACAATCCCATGGCATATGGCACTTTGTTGATCTACCCCTAGGTGCTACTGTTGTGGGGTGTAGATGGGTGTTTACTTTCAAGTGTCGTCCTAATGGCACTGCAGAATAGTACAAGGCACACCTAGTTGGAAAAGAATATACTCAATCGTTCAGGGTTGACTACTTTGAGACCTTTTCCCTGGTAGCTCGTCTTAATTCTATTTGGATATTGTTGTCTCTTGCTGTCAACATGCATTGGACTGTCCACCAGCTTGATATCAAAAATGCCTTTCTATATGACGATTTGGATGAAGAAGTCTACATGGAGCAGCCATCAAGCTTTCCTACTAAGGGGGAGTGTCAGAAGGTATGTAGACTAAAGAAAGCTATCTATGGATTGAAACAAAGTCCCAGAATCTGGTTTGAGAGATTCAACAGGGTGATTCAAGATTATAGCTTCACCAGATCTTCTGTTGATCATTATGTCTTTACATTGCATAAAAAGACAGGCTTAGTCATACTTGTTTATGTAGATGACATCTTTTAACTGGCAATTATAGGCAAGGCATAGAGGAAACGAAGAAGTTACAGTCACAGTTTGTTACCAAGGATTTAGCCCACATCAACTATTTCCTTGGTATTGAGATACAACACACTGGAGGACTTGTGTTATCCCAGCGCAAGTACATTCTTGACATGCTGAGAGATGTAGGTATGTTGGGGTGCAAACCAACATATGTGCCCATGAATGTGTCAATGATTGGTAAGCTTTTGTATCTGACTGTTACTCTTCCTAACGTTGCCTTTGCAGTTGAAAGGTTGAGCCAGTTTATGTAGTCGCCAAGAGAAATCCATCGGGATGGTGTTTATCAGATTCTCAGGCACTTGGGAAAGGACTCCTGTTCAAAGACAATGGGCACTTGGATGTTTATGGATATTCTGATTCCGACTATGCAAGTGCTCATGAGGATCGAAAATCCACTACAAGATACTGTACATTTGTTAGGGGTAATCTAGTCACATGGAGGAGCAAGAAACAAGCCATGGTAGCTAGATCTAGTGCTGAATCAGAATACAGGGCTATCTCTCAGACCACTTGTGAAATATTTTAGGTCTGTTCCATTCTAGAAGACTTTGGGATATAGGTACCCGATCCTATTTCGATGCACTGTGACAACAAGGCTACCACCTTTATTGCAAACAATCTGATTTTCCATGAAAGGACCAAGCATATTGAAGTATATTGTCACTTCATCAGAAAGACCATCATAGCTAAGAAGATTTCTACACCCCACTTATGCACTGAAGACCAATTGGCAGATATCTTCATTAAAGCACTTCCCAAGAATAGATTACACTTTATTTGTTCCAAGCTGAGCATGTTTGATGTTTATGCTCCAGCTAAGGGGGAGTGTTGAGTTATGTATTGTGGGTGTTTTTATTTTCTTTTATAGTGAAGGGATATTCTTGTAATTCTTTCTCTGGAGCCTCTCTATATAAAGGCCTAGTGTCTCTTTGAATAAACTATCTCATTTCGGTCCTTTGGTGAGTTTCGCTCTAGTGTCTTCAAAAATTAGTTTTGAACATTGATTTTCACGCAAAAACTTGAAGTAGTCTCATTGATTTAGTTGACCTTGTAACTTGTCATCTTGACTCAAGGGCTCAACCCCAAAGCATGCACGAGGTTCAAGGAGGCGGGGTAGTCTCGGAAGCCTTCGACCTTATCTCTCAAAGTTCCCGTGACCCCCCGACAACCCTAAAGAGTAGCTCCCTTTTGCTTTTCATGTGTTGATTTCTTATGATTAATTTTGATATGCAATCTTGATTCTTGATATGCGTGTGTTCTTAGTTCCTCTTACTAAGTATTAGTGTCCATTCTTGTGATATTGCTTGTACTTACGTACTTCAATAAATTTTTTCGGATGCATGAATCACAATGCCTTAATAGAAAATGAGGGACACCAATAATTGAATTAGATGATACCTATCACCATGCGCTTGTGACCATTTAATAAACTTTAGATCTGGTTATTGCTTAAAAATCTATCTTATAATGCTTTGATTGATTAATTATGATTCTTAAGTATTTGGCCATAATGAATAAGGAAATTGAAACACTTGTGGATTATGAATGATTGATATCTCCAAAGCTGCCTAAATAATTCAGAAATTGATATATACTAGTGGAGGTGCGATAAATAAATGTAGTTGGTGAATAATTGACATAATTGAGTCTGTGAAAACTCATGAAAATGGTTAGACAGTTTAGTCTCATGTCTAGTATCAACGGCATAGTCGACTATAGAGATTGATTCATGGAGTGGATTAGCTTCCCTACAACTCTTCAGTTAGGTTGTTTGGTCAACCGAGTTGCTAGGTACGAGTAGGTACGTGTTACTGCAAGAGGCTTGTTACTATTTCTTCGGTACCTTGTGGTGGAGATGACTGACCATATGCCAATGCGAAGTAGTGCCCCACATGCATATCACACAAGCTCATAGTCGCCACTTTACCTAGGTTGAGACCTCAAGATGATTAACCAAGTAGTGGAGTAGGTGCGAACCATTCTCCTGGCCAAGTGAGTATCTTGTATCAACCTCGCTATTTGATATATCGCAACAACATCTCCTTATAGCTTCCAAGGAGATAGATTACGGGTTGGTGACGATCAAAGAAGTAAGAAAGTATAGATAATCTAGATTTTAAGCAATAAATAAATAATGAAAGAATTAATATGAAAAGTACCCATTCTTATTAGTTCTAGTAGTTTTCCTATAGTTATTGATATTGTCGAGCATGGCGCAATCCAGAGCATGGAGGCTCCTTGGTGTAAGGGAATAAAGCAGCTTATGTGGGGGCTGTTCCACATTAGAATAGGCAGAGTAGGAGCAGCAGCAATCGATGGCTGTAATTGGATGGTGGTCAGCCAGCAATCAAGGTGGTCGACGGTGAAGATGGAGGCCAGCTGCCTAGGAGGGTCGGCGGCCTTTGGAGAGAGAGGGAGAGGAGTTTTAGATGCGAAAGAATTGTTTTATTAACTCAAAGATAAGTACAATAGGAAGGCTCTCTTTTATAGAAGAGAGAATATATCCTCTAAAAGAAGCAACTAATCTTATATCTAAATAAGGAAGAACAAATCCCCAAATCAAATCAAATCCTCTAAGCAACTTTTCTAAAACCAAACACAACAAATAAACAAACTTACAAACTAAGCAAATAACCAAACCCTAAGACTCTAGGACTCAAAACTGGTAGCCCTGATGGCCTCTTGGACTGCTGCAATGTGGCACTGCCACAAGGCCTAGCTGGTTGTCATGTGGCCTCTTTTATTCCCAACACTCCCCCTCAAGTCGAGGCCGGGAGGACGATGACTTGGTCTTCAACTTGTGAGGTTAGACGCCTCACCACCCTTCTTCAAGAGTCGTGCTCTCGACCTTGTCTTTGGAAGAAGGGACGATGTAGCTTCTTGCAACCTCTAAAGTCATTGCGTCTGTGACAACCTTTATAGTCGTCACAATGGCTACCGTGGTCTTCTCTTCACGAATCATGGCTCATATCTTCTTGAGATCCTCGGGAGTCGAGTACATCCGTAAGGTACTAATAGCCTCACGTGGAGGCCTCTCAAACTTGTCCCAGCATTTCCCTTGTGGATGATTTGTACGTCCACAATAGTGACCCTTAGGGTAGATGCGACTAGGGCCTTAGCCACGCCCCCTTCCACGCCCCGCACTTGTCTCTGGGATTGCAAGTGTGGAGTTGTCGCCCTTGGGCGCGACTTCTTTAGGAACCTCTATCTTCTCAAGACGGTAGAAGATGTTCTCAAGATCCATCTTTTTGTCGGATGTGAGGATCTAATCACGGGTGGCTCAATAACGGCGATGTAACCTCGCTAAAAACTTGGTGGATTGCCAAACCGCCCATGTCTCCCCCTGTTTGTCACAACACAAGGGCTTATAGATGTCCAACTCCTCGAACAGTGCCTTCATCTTCTCATAATATTTAGTCAAGGAGAGATTTCCCTAACTAGCTATTCATATACGAGTATATAGATCAATAATACAGGTGTTGCTCAATTTTTGGGCGTACCTTTTCTTGAGAGCCGTCCAAATCTCGTACGTGCTCTTTTTATAGAGCATGTTCGAGGCGATGGCTAGATTCACCGAATTCACGAGCCAATTCATGACGATGTAATTCTCCATCTCTTCTTTCTTTTTCTTCGTTCCATCCTACTCTGGTGGTTCTTCAAGGAGAACGTTAAGTTTCTCCTGCCCTCCAACAAATATGTTGAAGGTGTGGACCCACAAGACATAATTAGAGGCACCTTGCAACTTGATGGATGTTCTCGGAACAGCCACCTTGCCTTTTCCTGGAGCCAACGTGGCATCGGTGACTGTAGAGGTGGTGTTTGTCATCTTCTATAATCTTCCTTCTTCACGTAAGGCGCTGGATTTGTTGAGGAAGATTCGTCGGTAACGGAAACCACACGTGTGGTCAAGGAACGCGTGCACATTGAGGAGCCTAGACCGTAGGCTCTAATACCATATCAAGAATGGAGCAATCAAGAGCGTGGAGACTCCTTGGCATGAGGGAAAAAAATAGCCCACGTGGGGGTTGTTCCGCATTAGAATAGGGAGAGTAGGAGCAATAGCAATCGATGGCTGTTGTTGGATGGTGGTCAGCTGGCAATCAAGGTTGTCGGCAGTGAAGATGGTGGTCGGCTGCCACGGAGGGCCGGCGACCTTTGGAGAGAGAGAGGTAGATGAGTTTGAGATGTAGAAGACTTGTTTTATTAACTCAAAGATAAGTACAATAGGAAGGCTCTCTTTTATAGAAAAGAGAACATATCATCTAAAACAAGCAACTAATCTTATCTCTAAATAAGGAAGAACAAATCCCCAAATCAAATCAAATCCTCTAAACAAATTTCCTAAAATCAAAATAACGAATAAACAAACTTTCAAATTAAGCAAATAGCCAAACCCTAGGACTTTAGGACACAAAATCGGCGACCCTAATGGCCCCCTAGACTGCTGCCACGTGGATGTATTTTGTTTTATGCTTATATGTTGAACGACCAAAATCTTGGGAGGTTTCAAGAAATCGACTCGAGTCCCTATAAGGGTGGGGGTTCAGGTCGTAGAGGAAGACGATCATAAACCATAGGAAAATAAGAGTACCTTGGAGGAAAAAAAAATTCCCATAGTGGAAGGAATGGGCATAGGCACCATATTAGGAATTTTTACTGCATAAGCACTATGTTCTTTCTTTGGACCACTTGTAAAGAGCCAAAACAAACCAAGGAACAGACACTCAAGAAGCCCTCACCACTAAGGCACATTCGTAGGTTCAAAACACAAAAAACTAGCCCATTTGTGCCTGTAAGGTTGGTTAATTTGGCTCCAAAGTTGTCTGATCCAGAACAATAAGACCTTTGATTTTGCTTATTAGTCAACCTTATTTTGATTGTCCTTTGAACTTCCTTAACTTAGTTTCCTACACCCTAATTAACCTCAATCATACCCTTTAAGCACCCCAAAATTAGGTCACATATTCTTTAAGTCAACTAATTTGTGATTTTGGACAACTTATACAATGGTTAGTTGATCTTTACAAGTTCATCTGATTTCTAAAAGGAAATGACCATGTCCAAACTTGACCCATTTCCAGTAACTTAATTTCTTCTCTTTTTGGGCTATTGGAACTCTAATTTTGATGTTAGGATGCTTGATCCTTCATATATAAGCTGTTCAATCACCTCTTGGGTTGAGCCATGCTTCTCTACACTTGTAGTCTTTTCAAGCAATTTAAAACTTGGTCATAGGTTAACCAAACTCAAAAGACAAGTTAACCGACCTTCAGAAATAGGTTGTCTAATATCTTTGCAAGGTTGCCTGATAGTATTGATTGTTGAGTTTCCTTGCCATTGCAGTTTCTTGGAACTTCACCCACCTGACATCTTTATATCTTTGTTAGATTATTAGACTTTTGAGTCCATTTATATTGAGTCTATTTATCATAGGTTTAAGAGTCTTAGTCAATTTTATATTCCTAGTTGGACTATTCATGTAATTTTTCCATCCTTACTCTTTATATAAGAGAGGTTACGGTTTCAATTTTCAATAAGACACTATTTTTCTTCAATAATCTTTACTTCTCCAAGGAGCTTCTAGACACTATAAATACCCGTAGGTGTCTCCCAAGACCAGCACAACACTCATGCACAAAATTCCATCATTCTCTTGAGTGCTTCGAGTGCTCCTTGTGCTCACCACATAGGGCTCCATTCTTCAAATCTCCAGGCACTTCCAATCCCTCACAATTACTACAATACTTCAATATTTTAAGGGAAGTTTCTTAAACCTTAGCATATTCCATTTTACCTAGACTCTATAGGTCTTTATATCTTTTATTTTTTCTTTTTGTTGCATTGAGTATATGGTCTATCATACTCCTCTTCCCTTAAAAGGGAGAGAAAATTCTTTTTGATTAGCACCAAAGAGGGCTATTGTAGGGAAGTTATACCACCTGGCAGATAAAATAAAACACAAACTAAAAAAATATCACATCTACATTGATATAGTGACTACGTTAAAGGAGATCATTACACCAACATCCCTTCTAATTCCTAGAGTAACCTAGAAGAGACACTTTACTATCGTAGGAGCCAACTTTTCCCTATCCTTATCGATGAGATGAACAAAGGCCATACACCCAAAAGCTTGTGGCAGACAAGGAATAAATCTCCATCTGGGTAAGGAGACGAAGAGGAATGCATTCCACAAGCACAAAGGATGACATCCAATAACTTAGATAGCAACCTGTAAGAATCACATCTCAAGACATAAAAGGCACATCATTGTGAATTATCCGTATCCTACCAACATCCAAAATATAACAATGTTTCAGTTCAACGACACAATTTGCTATGAAATATGAAGATATGTGCTTTGATATATTATTCATTGGGACTTATTATAATCATGCTGAAACATAGCATAGATCTCCAAGACATTTTCAAAGGGGACAATTTTAATTGTCGCATCAAACTGCATCCTTATTTCTGAAATGAATTTTTAATAATTGACCCTACAATGGACTTTTACTTCAATGAAAACATCCAAGACAAACAAGAAAGTCATTAGCAATAATCAAATAGTAACGGAATCCCAATTTATTATGAACATCAATGAGATCCCACACATCCACATGAACTGCCTCAAACAGGAACTTCCCTCTGACTTCAACCGTCAGGATAGGTACTCCGGTGGTGTTTTACTAACTAGCATGCTGCACATTTTATCTTGGCAGCAAGAGAAATATGAGGGATGACACTATGGAGTTTAACAAAAGGAAGACGCTCGAGACAGAGATGCCACTAAAGACTAGATGTAGATGAAGCAGGAACAATGACATGAACAAGGTACGAGAATTGATGTAGCCGGTACACTTCCATCAATTGTCCTTTCAATCAGAATATCCTAAAAGTTATAGGAGTCAGGATCAAAAATAGATTGGTAATTCAACTATAGTAACTCCATTCACAGCAACCTAGTAGGAAAGTTGGGGACTAGTGAAGCATTTGTCAATCACATGGGGGTTGCAACCAACACCTTCCCCGGAATAGTGATGGGAGAATGTCTCCCATCATGCACTTGAACCATCTGTCCTGCAAGGACTATTAGAGATGGTTGAAATGTCATCAACTCTACACAAATGGCATGACACATCAAAATCCATGCGCCAGTTTGAATCACTAGTACCATCAGTCTAAGCATAAAGTGCAACAAGTTGTTTACTATAATTCATTAAACTTCTATGTTTGTCTAGGATGATCGATCTTTAGATGTGAACTCAAATCTTAAAAGGTAAAAAATACTACTTCATGGTTGGGATGCTTCCATTATGGTTGCTTGAACCCTTTGATTGATACAAAAACAACAAAGCTTTTTTCCACACTAAGTAGGTTTGTCTAAACCCTCTAACCAATGGTTTCATCAAAAATCTCCAGGGATGGAAGGCTATTGTGTTTCCCCTCTCATCTAGAACAACATAGACAAATGCTTGTCTCACTCACTCTATTCTCAAATAGACCTCGTCTCTTGTTTAACAATGCCCTTCTCTGTGCATACAAAAATTAACACAGTTGGGAAAAACCTTGTGAAATGACAACTCAATTAACAAATACAGTATGACCCACTAGGATAAGATATGCAAAACCAAATGAGTGTATTTTAAACATGGATATTAGTCAAGCACTCCTCCCAAAGACCTAGCTCAAATTGCACAGAATACCACAAGTCTTTGGACAAAAATTGCCACATGCAAATACTTTCAAGTAGAAAGCTCCCCTCATGTATTCTCAGATCGGCAACTACTTTTCCAATGTGGAAGGGCTTAAGCCTGGGAATGGTTCTTTTATTAGTATTTGAAGTGAAACCTCCTCCAATAAGACTAGCTTTTCTATAGTTATACAAGAATGCAAGTAACAAGAATGATTCTTGACAAAAGGTCATCTTGGCTCTTCTTGCCAGGAACAACTGCTAAAATCTTTGGCTTGGAAATCTCAGGCAATACCTCTCACAAGATAGTGATTCACTTAAAACAATATTAACTCTAAGGAAAACTCTGCTTGGACTTCTTGCTTTTATAAAATGGAAAATTCTTGATCAAAAAGGTCTACAACATCCTCTTATTTGACGGGACTAATACCAAGACTGATGTTATTAGGAAAATCTTTTCTCAATGAAGAGTTTTTTTTTTAGTGCAGCTGGCTATTTATAATAAGTTGCTGATGAGAACACATAGAGAAATGGTGCCGCCCTATGCACCCTCTATGTTGTGCTCAAGAGTCTCAGGACCATCTCTTTAACAGCTGCCCCTACAAATATCAAAGTTCAAACTTTATCTCTGAATGCAACTCTAAATGGAAATGTTCTAGGGATTTTAAAAAACAAAACCATGAGACAACCAACCAATCCTTCTCAAAACAAAAAAGGTGGCATAGCCCACATCAACTTATATCCAATTGCTGGAACTGCATTGCCAATTTCATTGCCGCAAACAAACTTGATAACTGTAGTCTTAAGCATTGTAGATTCCTCGCTAAGACTTGTTTCTGTCCCCATTGGGCTGTATGCATGGCTCTCTAAAAAGATGGCAGAAATTAAACTATCCAAGAATTACAGCTTCGCAAATGCCAGATCTAAGGTTGTTCTTTTTTGGAGATATAACTACTTAACATACAATGCTGATAATACTTTTCCTCTGGCCGATGTATTTTTGCCTCGAATACAACTACTATTAAGCTCTCTCATTCTAGAAGGGATACAAATCTCTGGCTGGAATGGCCTCCATGATGTTGATGTAAGGTGACTGCCAGAAGAGGCTTAATGATACTCCAATGGAATAGCACTGCTAGAAAAGGCTTTATGATGCTTCAATGAAACAGCACTTTTATTTGCTCAAAAAAGAAAGGAATAAGGGGAAAAAACCAAAAGACTAATCCTCATAAGAAAATCAAACTATAAGACATATTATGTCATTAATGAACAGTTCTGAGATCTATCTAGAAAACACAAGACAACAAATACACTTAAGGGCTTTAGAAGCATGTACTTACAACTTCAGCAGTTTCTTCATGTTTCCAAAGGAAGATGGAATTGATGCTCCATTGAAGTTGTTGTTGTCAAGTTGTCTGCAGAACATAAGCATAGAAATAGGGAAGGAGAGGATGAAAATAAACGATTGTAGTATGAGCATATCTAGACCCATAATATATAATCCAATGCAAACAAGTGTGCAATTTTTTGTAAGGTGTAAAGGAATGGTCACTCAAGATCAGTGACCGTCTTGAATAATTAAAATAAAACTATACATATGTTCAATTCTAATCATTGAGATGCACAAATCCATTTTAGAAATACACATCATTTGAGAATGCTTTATCTAGATTTCAATGTTATACATGTTTAACTACAAATGCATGATGCGGAATTCATCTAGTGCATATACCTCAGATTATTGGAAGAGTTTCTCAAGAACGTCTGAGACCATTTGTATGGTAGCATCCTTCTCAAATCCCCATTTCTATGTATCGAGTTAGAAATTAAACACATAGACTTTTTCCTTAAAAGGTTCAAATATAGATATGTTAACAACCATATTTGATCCCTTTGCAACCAAATCAATATGTGAATAGTACGAACACCAACTAACACGCATGACTCAATCACCAATTAGGGCAATGCCACTTTTAATAAAATAACATGAACCGAAGCCCCAACTCTAGAACTTTAGGCGATGCTAACATGTGAACTGACCCTCACCCTAATAGAGAAAGATGAATAGACATTAACAGATGAATAAACATTTGACTCATTAAAAAAAGGAACCCAAAGCAAACTTTAATGCACATCTAGACAAGCATGCATGCATACATACATATACCTTAGCTCCCCTCTGTCCTTATCGTAGACTTCTTGGCTGATGCTTGCTTCTCACTCTCTGCAGCTGGAGCAATCAAAGGCTTTGGCTCTAGTATGAGTGGCACGATTGTGCCTGTCTTGTAGTATGTCAATGACACTACTAATTCATGGAGGGATCTTCACAAAAGGCTTACAAGGCCAAGATGCTCCTACAGATTTTTGGGAAAGTTTCCAAGTAGCATGTGAACATGGAGAAAAAAAAAAATTTCTTCATTTTGGTATAACATATCAGGAGATTGCTAGTTGTGGTGAGGCTTTCAAAGTGCAAATGGTACAACACCTACCAAATATCTTGCTCTTCCCCTTACTCCAAGGCTCTAGAAATTATCACTTCCAGAGATTGGACATTGGTCACTGAGCATTTAGAGAAGCGGGCTCCAAGAGTGAGCAAGTCGTCTACCCTCAAGAGGAAGCAGATTGGTTCTCCGCTCATTGATTTTTTTTACCCTCCCAATCTACCTTTTATCAAACATCATGTTGCCTAGATGTGTTAAAGAGAGGATTGACACCATCAAGAGGAGATTCCTTTGGGATTTTGGTATAGGTTAAGGTTTTTTTACCTCTCACAGCCTAGGCTGAGGTATGCAAACTCAAAGAGGTTGGTGGTTTGGGTATATGTCACTTGTGTGAGATGAATTAAGCCCACCTTACAAAATGAATCTTGAACTAAGCCCTCCTTACAAGATGCATCGTGAAGTTGGTTGGCCTACAATGCTGCCGTGGAAAAAGGTGTTTTGTGGCTCATATGGTGATCTTGTTGACTGAGATGAAAGGGGAGCAAGCATTAGAGATGCTTCTTTCTTTTTGAGAGTTTTGACTAAATTAATGTGAAAAGTCAAGCCTCATTGTAGACCCCGTCTTGGAGAAGGGAGTAGTTTGAGATTTTGGATGCACCACTGGTCTTCCTTTGGTATTATTCTGTATGTTTATCACCGATTAGCTTCTTTAGTGTTGAAGGTTTTATTTTGTTTGGAAAGGATTGAAGCTTCTATATTATGTGGCCGATTGCTTCAAGAACACCCAGCAAATGCCCTTCCTTCCTTTGGCTTCGTTGGTTATCAAGATGGAGGAGATCCTTTTTGCTATTGATGCCCTACAGGAGATCCATTTGGGGGTTGGAAGGGATGGTTGGGTCTGGAAGCATGGTGTCTTCTTCAGTAGGAAGGCCTATAGGCTTCTTATGAAGGCTTAAAACCTTCTGAATTCCATCTTGGCAGGTTATTGCTGATTTGGACAGTCAGAGTGCCTTTAAAGGTTAGTCTCTTTCTTTGGATCCTACAAAGGAAAAGACTCGTTACTCACAAGTTCGAATCAAGATGGTATATGGAAGTGGTATCCTCTTCTGCTTTTGATGGGGGCCCCACCAAGGATACAAAGAATTTATTCTTCACTTGCCCCCTTGCCCGTGAATGCTGGCTCAACTCTGGATTATAGTAGGGCTGGAAGTGATGGTTGGGTCTAAAAGCATGGTGACTTCTTCGTTAGGAAGGGCCATTGGTTTCTTATAGAGGCTTAAACCCCTCTAGATCCCATCTTGCAAGTGTTCACAAGTTGATTTGGAAGATTAGAATGCCTTTGAGGGTCATGTTCTTTCTTTGGATCCTACTAAAGAAAAGACTCGTTACGCATAAGTTTAATGAAGATGATGTCCCGAAGTGGTATCATCTTGTGCTTTCTAAGGGACCCTTCCGAGGTTTTAGAAAATTTATTCTTTACTTGGCCCCTTGCCCATGAATGCTGGCTCAATGCTGGATTATATTCCTTGACTAATCCCACCAAGGAGTCCTTCTGGAGTACCTTTGGGATCAACCCCTTCAGCATTGACAGAGGTGACCTCAAGAAGGCTGCTACTCTGGTGCATCTGGTTGGAACATAATTCCATTGTCTTCAAGGGGGAGGGTCCCACAGTGGATAGGATCATCTACCATTGTTATTAATAAAATCCAGGGGAATTAACAAAGCTTGTCAATCCCCTTTCTTCTTTTTCTATATATGCATACATTCCTAGCAAGAGATCTTCCCTAGACATAGCAGGACCAGCACAATCAATAAAAGTGACACGAAATTGGTCGACAAAAATATGTACACAAGCTATTATCGGAAGGGAAAATCAGCACTATATTTGTTTTGAAACAGAAAGTGAAATTACACTATAGTAAAAATTTACAAAAGGTTGCAAAATTCAGAAGACAAGGACACGGATAGCACAGCTAATCAACGAGACAATAAATGATTATTGACAGGCAGCTAATCTATAATCATATAAAACATATATGAATGAAATCAAGAATAATCATGGCTTTTCTAATTGATATAGACCTATCCAGAAAGATTGCTATTGAGTTACACAGGGGCATTTAACGACAACTTTGAATCATACAATTTAATAAGAATAATATATTAGTAAGAACATGTCTTAAGAAATGATATTGCTGGAAGGGAAATCCTACAGAATATTCAAGTTTGGCATTGAAGACAACTCCTCCGGTGGATACCCATTCAGGTTATTATTGTCCAATAATCTGCAAATAATCATCACTAATAGGATGGAGTCAAATGGTATACAAGCATAGAGCAAGAGTAATGCTCAATAAAGAAAATATATATGATAGAAGAGAGAAAAAAGTTTAACATAACTCACAAGTACATGAGATTTGGTAACTGGGAAAGCTCAGGAGGTATCTGCCCGCTAATGGTATTGTTATTCATGTGACTTCATATGGAGGAAAAGAGTTTGACCATATAAGTAATTAATGTGCCTCAGTTCTTCATTTTTTAGGAAAAGAAAATCAAAGAGCATATACTCACAAATGCTTTGCCTTTTTCAGATTTGCAAAAGATGCAGGTAATGGTCCAGATATGTGGTTCTCATCAATTTGTATCCTTTCCAGATTGGAAAGATTGCCGATATCTGGAGGCAAAGGACCTGAGAGTTCATTTCCATTCAAAAGCCTGCACTTTTTTTTTAGTTGATCAGAATATCTACCTCTATCTCTATCAATAATACTCAAAGAGTCCAATGAATGCCCAAGTTAAAATTGAAATAAGATTGGAAATAATCAAAATGATCAAGAAAGAATTTACAGCATTAATGCTTCGTTGACCATAAACAAGGGCGAAGAGGAACTTTTTTATTCCGAGAAAATGATGCAACAGCTTATACAGCAAAAAATATTTGAACTTGTTTATTGGAACTGAGGCCCGCTGAGTGCATGCTAAGACAAACCACACTTTTTATTAGGTATACTAATTAGAAGAACTAGTTTTCAGCCCTGTGCGTTGCTGCGGGAATGTAAAAGTCAGTCATATAGTAGTATAAATATCTGTTGCGAAAACATAAAAGTCAATCATGGTGGGAGTATAAAAGTCAATCATATGAAAGTCTAACATGATTTTCCATCGGTGCATCTTGATTTTTGGTCGGTGAAAAACTAACACATCATGCGTTGTAAAATACATTGCTCGATATAACTTGATTTTCGATCGGTGAAAAGTAAAAAACACCGATGAAAAATCAAAAAAACCGCACATTACAAAATGCATTGTCTAGTGTATTTTGATTTACAATCGGTATCTTATATTATGTTTACATTGCCTAATTTTATATATGTATTATTCCATATTCTTGTAGGAATGTACTTAATATTGGTCTCTAATGTAAGAGTACAAGACAAGAAGATCGACAGTGGAGACGGAATTCAAAACGATCGCACAAGCTAAACGACATGCAAGAAAAATGAAATAAAAAGAAAAGTGACGACAAAAAGAGGGGAGGCATTGTAGCATGCAAGAAAAAATGGGGAAAAAAAGGCATCGTGATGGGTACTGTAGAATATGTTAGAAAAAGAGAAAACTGAAAGGCAACTACAATAACTGCCCCCACTGCTTCGTTCATCCCACTTTTCACGTGATTCAGCAGCTGCCAAATCAATTTTTTTTTAAAAAAGTAAAGTGATCCAAATTAATTTAAAAAGAAAAGAAAAATAAGTGAACAGCGCCATGAACAGTGGCTATGTCCAGAGTCATGTCAATAAACTCAGTATCAAGTTGAATTTTGATTCTGGCAACGTGGATCAAGTACTCTCCTCCCTCTATCTTTATTCTCTTGTTATGATTCTTGAATGTACATTACAAAAAAAATAATTTTTAGTGATGAATTAGATAGTAGCATATAATGTATTTGCCACTAATTTCTTTGATATAGTGGCAATATTTTTATATATGTTACTATAATATTTTTGTAGGTGAATTAATTTTTATGGTAAATATATATGCCGCTATATGTATGATTTAGAGGCAAAATAAAATTTAATCTATGTGACGATAAAATTTATGATTACAAAAGTACTTAATTTTTAAAATGATACTAATATAATCTTTCAAAATTGATCACAATAACCTTAAAAGGGACAAGAATAAAGGTCACAATTGATCACCTAAAATTAATTTTTAGCCTACGCGTTGCTGTGGGAATGTAAAAGTCAGTCACTGTGGTAGTATAAATATCTGTTGCGAGAATGTAAAAGTCAATCACAGTGGGAGTATAAAATTCAATCACGGTGAGAGTATAAAAATCAATCATATGAAAGTTTAACATGATTTTCCATCAATGCATCTTGATTTTTGGTCAGTGGAAAACTAACACATCACGCGTTGTAAAATGCACTGCCCGGTATATCTTGATTTTCGATCGGTGAAAAGTAAAAAACACCGATCGAAAATCAAAATACCGCACATTGCAAAATGCGGTATCTTAGATTATATTTACATTACCTGATTTTATATATGTATTATTCCATAATCTCGTAGGAATGTACTCAATATTGGTCTTTAATTTAAAAGCACAAGACGAGAAGACTGACGGTGAAAATGAAATTTGAAACAATCGCACGAACTAAACAACGTGCAAAAAAAATAAAATTAGAAAAAAGAAAAGTGATGAGAGAGAGAGAGGAGGCACTGTAGCATGCAAGAAGAAATGGGGAAAAAAAGGCAACGTGATGGGTATTGTAGCATATGTTAGAAAAAGAAAAGAAAATGGATAGCTACAGTAGCTGCCCCCACTACTTCGCTCATTCCACTTTTCACGTGACAATTGCCAAATCAATTTAAAAAAAAAAAGTAAAGTGATCAAAGAAAAATAAGTGAATAGCGATGTGAACAGTGGCTGTATCCACGGCGCTTCACTTATATTAAGGATATGGCAGAATGCTTCACTATGAAATTGCAATCCTAATTATATAGAGGATTTCCGAAAAAGCATAGACAAACCTTTAAACAAAATGTATATGTTAGCGCATACTATTATGTTAGTTTATATGGCTTTTGGGTTTTTGCTCCGCAGGAGCAGTTCTGTATTCTTACCCTTTCGGTCTCTCTCTATATAAGAGAGCCTAAAGTTTTCAATAATGAATTGAATCATTTCAACCAATTTGATACCAGTTAGACGAGACCAACTACTCACGATGGTCCCAGACCTTTTTTATGACTGTCAAGGGTCAAAGAAGAGCTACATTCTTACGGATTCGGAGCCTGCATACAAGATAGGCACGAATGCCAACTGAGACAGCGACAACACTATGGTCTGTGCATGACTTACGCAGATAGTTATTCCCCGGATAGGGGATGAGATCATGCATTATACTACAGCGAAGGAGATATGGGAGTCTTTGTGTAACACTTACATGCCAAGAACTCCACACAGGTTTTTCAGGTCTTTTATGACCTCTTCCACTTGTGTCAGGAAGGATGCACACTATCACAGTACTACTCTCATGAAAGGAATGCTAGAAAGGTATCACTCCTATCTGTTGGAGTGTGCATGTGAGTCCTGGAGGAGTTTTAGGAGATAGCTGAAAGTCTCCCTTTTCTTAGCAGGCCTTAGACATGAGCATACAGCAGCCAGAGATCATATCCTCACTGCTCCTGAGCTTCTTACCTTGGAGGAAGCTTATAGCAGACTCAATAGAGTTGCAGTGCACACTCCTGCTCCTGACTCTGGTGCTTAGACATTCGCACTAGCTATGATCCCTGGACGTGGCAAGGGTGCTCCCTCTCCTGCACGTGGTCGTGACGCGAATTCTCTTCTGGTACACATACTAGGACTCCGTGTGCCTACTGTGACAGACTTGGTCACTCTAAGGCTACATGCTAGCAAAAGCATGGTAGGCCACCTGTGGCCAATCAGCCGACCAAGATCATTGCTCAGTTGACTTAAGTATCCTGTTTTCATTCTCCAGATACTGCAGCTATTGCCACCTCTTCTTAGGCACCTGCAACTAGTATGTCATCACTATTGTCTTATGGTGACTGGTTGATTGATTCTGGTGCATCCAATCACTTATGTGGCAACAGGAGCTCTCTCTCAGTTGGCACCAGTTACACTAGCCAGGACCGTACAGGTGGCAAATGGGAGACATTCGTCATTGGTTGGCAAGGGAGATATGTCTTTATCTCCTACTTTGAGACTGACAGATGTTTTCTATGTGCATGATAACCCTTTGAGTTTATTGTCGATTAGCAGTATTACTAGATATCTGAACTGCCAAGCTATATTTGATACATCTTCAGGACAAGTTCATTGGGAAGACGATTGGTGGAGGACATGAGGAACGGGGTGGTACCGTCTGAGCCATACTATTGTTGCTGCCTCTACTACCTAGGGCCTTACTTCTACTGGAGCTCTTCTCCAGTGGCATCACCACCTTGACCACTTGCTTATTGATTGCCTCAGACGTGTCTTGCCGTACATATCCTCCACTACTGCTCTCACCTGTGATGTTTGTCAGCTGGGTAAGCACCATAGGACTAGTTTTTCCAGTTCCACTTCAATTTCTTTTGTTGCTACATTTGATTTGATGCATATGGATGTTTGGGTCCCATTCGTACTCTTGATCGACTTAAGAATAGATATTATCTTGTTTTAGTGGATGATTTTTCCTATGTTTCCTGGATATTTCTAAAAAATAAGTCCAATGTAAGACAAATTATTGAGAATTTTGTTAAAGAAATAAAAACTCATCATTCTTGTTTGGTAAAACGTTTTCAATCTGATAATGCCTTAGAGTTTTGTACTACTCACTTGCGTACCTACTTTTCCAGTTGTAGCATTATTCATGAGACCACATGCCCCCACACCTCTCAGTAAAATGTTGTTGCTAAGGAAACATCGCCATATTCTTGATGTTGCTCATACATTGCTGATTCACCATTCGGTTCCCTCTCTTTAGTAGGGTGACGCTATTTTGACTGCATGTTTTCTGATCAATAGGATGCCTAACGCTGCTTTACATGAATGAATTCCATTGCAGGTTATGTATCCTAATCAACCCCTGTTTCACGTCACCCCTTGGACTTTTGGTTATGTTGCCCTTATCCATCTGTTGAGACCAGGTCGGGATAAACTAGCACCAAGAGCAGTTAAGTGTGTTTTCCTTGGGTATACTCGAACGCAAAAAGGGTATTAGTATTTTGATCCAATTACTTCTCGGCATTTTGTTTCGGCGGATGTTACTTTTCATGATGCGATACTCTTCTTTTCCACTTCTGCTGCTGAGATGCCTTGTGAAGGTGATATGGCTCCTATGCCATTTACTCCCATTCGCTTGGGGAGTTTTCCTAAAATTCCTATCCCTACTACACCACCACCACCACCTGCTACGCTGCCCTTTCCTCGTTTGACTGAGCCACTTTAGACATGTCTACCCCCATACTACTTATCAAGGCCCTCCACCCTCGCCTTCACAATCGGCTTCTCGAGTGAGTCTTTTAGACACTAAGGCGTGTTTACCATGTGCTGATCATAGGAACAGGACAGATGATATGATAGGTAATGATCTAGATCTTCCAATAGCCATTCGAAAGAGACCACAGACCTGCAGTACTTACCTCATGACTGGGGCACTTGCTACTGACATCATAGCCCCCAATTTGCTAGATTCACTCAAGCATTGGCTGCTACTCAGATTCCAGTGACTCATTGTGAGGCCATGCTTGATCCAAAATGGCGGGCAGCCATGGAGGATGAGATGGCTGCTCTTGGAAGCCGTGGGACTTGGGAGCTCACTCCACCTCTAGATGGTGCTACACTTGTTGGCTACCGATGGGTGTTCACTGTGAAGTTCAACCCAGATGGAGGTGTTGCCAAATACAAAGTATGCCTTGTGGCAAAGGGGTTCACCCAAACCTATGGGGTAAACTTCTTTAACACCTTCTCATTAGTTGCCAGACTTCCTACAGTACGGGTCATTGTTGCAGTGGCAGTTCAGCTAGATTGACATTTGCATCAGTTGGATGTGAAGAATGCTTTCCTCTATGGTGAATTCCAAGAGAAAGTCTACATGCAGCAGCCTCCTGCCTTTAAGGCTCAGGGAGTGTGTATGCCGACTATGGAAAGCCATCTACGATCTTAAACAGAGCCCTAGAGCTTGGTTTCAGAAGTTGTCACAGGTTGTAGAGGCAGCTAGATTCAGGATCAATAGTCGATTTCTCTCTCTTTGTCAAGAGGACTAGACGAGGTACTGTGGTGCTTCTAATTTATGTTGATGACTTAATTGTCATAGGAGATGATGAGCAAGGTGTTGCTAAGATTAAGCGCATCCTAGCAGAGCAGTTTGTTATGAAGAACTTGAGGGCTTTACAATACTTTCTGGGTATTAAGGTTGCTCGCAGTAGAAAATGCATAGTCTTATCCCAAAGGAAGTATGCATTCGATATCCTGCAGGAGGTGGGTATGCTTGAGGACAAAGAGGCCAATATTCCTATGGACCCCAAGATGTCACTCTATGATGATGATGCATAGTTGGTGGACAACAGGCAGTACAAGCAGCTTGTGGGCAAGTTGCTTTACCTCACGATCACGAGGCCAGATATTTTCTTTGCGGTGGGGAGATTGAGTCAGTTCATGGCCAAGCCAACTCGTCAGCATTGGGATGCACGTTGATGGTGCTCCGAGACATCAAGAAGGCTCTTGGGAAGGGTCTCATCTTCTCCAAGGGGTCTTCTATGACCTTGGTTGGCTACTCTGATGCAGACTACGCCGGATGTCATGTGGACCGCAAATCCACTACTGGGTTCTGCAGCTTCTTAGCAGTGAGTTTGATCACGTGGAGGAGCAAGAAACATGGTACAGTTGCGAGATCCAGTGCTGAGTCTAAATACGGAGCTATGGCTCAAACGACTGCAAATATGATGTGAATCAGGTCCTTGCTTACTGACTTGCAAATACAGTTTTCTAGCCCTATGGAAATGCGAAGTGATAACATCACAACCACCTTTATTGCAAACAACCCAGCATTTCACGAGAGGACGAAGCATGTTGAGGTTGATTGCCATTATACCAGGGACATCATTTAGAAGGGATTGCTATACACCACTCCAGTCACATCTGAGGAGCAGATTGCAAATATTTTCACTAAGCTTTTAGCCAGATCTTCATTTGATTCATATGTATCCAAGCTGAGCATGATAGATATTTATGCTCCAACTTGAGGAGGAGTGTTAACATATATTATTATGTTAGTTTGTACGGCTTTTAGGTTTTAGCTCCTAAGGGGTAGTTCTATATTTTTACCCTTTCAGTCTCTCTCTATATAAGAGAACCTAGGGTTTTCAATAATGAATTGAATCATTTCAATCAATTGTATGCTATGGAGATATCGGACAATAATCTTGATGCTCCTCAAGTTGAAGCATGTGGAGAAATAAGATACCATGTGGACTGCCACGTAGCACCATTGCCACGTGGACACCATGTCACACCAATAAGGCCTTATGGCTATTAAAGTTTATGTTGGCTTGTTAGCCAAGTTGTTTTGTGACAATTGTGGCAATTTTATTTAGATTATTTTCTATTTTCCCCTTTTAGTAAATTAGGATTATGATTTTGTTTTCCTATTTTATATGATTGTCAAGTTTGTTTTCCTTTATTGTTGAGGAATTGTTTTCTTTAAAAGGAGAACAATCCCCTCAATTATTTCTTTGAGGCAATAAATTATTTTTTTCCATCAACTCCAAGACTCCACCTTCTCCTTCAACATGCCCTCTCTTTTGTCTAATACTATTCACATGAACAATAATAGCTTGTGGCCTTCCACACGTGGGTGTTCCACGAGCCCAAGAACTCCACTGTGCCTCTCGAAAATCCTCACAGAGCATATACTCAACTTGGAACAACATACATCGAAGAAGTCCTAGGAAGTGCCTTGGTGAATATTGTCCACTAATTGATCCTCCAATGAGACATGAGTCATATCCATGAGCTCCTCAAATGTAGTCATAGCCCACCTTAACATGCTTAGTCCTCTCATTGAACGTCGAATTATTTGCAATATAGGAAGCATCTTTGTTAATCACTCCAACCCTACATTAACTTGCTACCATGACCTAAGTCTCAAAATCATCCACATCTAGGTAAGAGGAACTACAAGCTGTCTTATATATGCATCCTCCAACATAGGAAGCTTGGCCACAATTGGCATCTAAGAGTAAGCAATTACATAATATAACTACAAGGATTGTAGCCTCCTAGCAATAATATACCTTTTAAGTCCTGCAAATGCAAAAAGGCATGCAATCAACCGCTCAAAGGTTTCCTTGAGATCCAAATAATACAAAATTGGTTGGAATGACTTGACCGCTTATTGAAAACCCTAGGCTCTCTTATATAAAGAGAGGCTAAAAGGGTAAAAATATAGTAGTGCCCCTGAAGAGCTAAAAACCCAAAAATCGTACCGACATAAATAATAACATATGCTAACACTCTCCTTCAAGCTAAAGCATAGATATGTATCATGCTCAACCTGGATACACATGAATTAAATAAAGATCTAGCTAAGGGCTTGATGAAAATATCTGCAATCTATTCCTCAGATGTGACTAGTGTAGTATATAGCAACCCCTTCTGAATGATGGCCCTAGTATAATGGCAATCAACCTCAACATGCTTCGTCCTCTCGTGAAATGCTAGGTTGTTGGCAATGACAGTGGTTGCTCTGTTATCACATCGCATCTCCATTAGGCTAGAAAACTGTATCTACAAGTCAGTAAGCAGTGGCCTGATCCACATTATCTCTACAATCATCTGAGCCATGGCTCTATACTCAAACTCGGCACTGGATCTCACAACTGTGCCCTATTTCTTGCTCCTCCACGTGATCAGACTGCCTGCCAAAAAGATGCAGAACCTAGTAATGGATTTACAGTCCACATGACATCCGACGTAGTCCGCATCAGAATAGCCTACCAAGGTCATAGAAGACCCCTTAGAGAAGAGACCCTTCCCAGGAGCCTTCTTGATGTATCGGAGCACCATCAATGCTACATCCCAGTGCTGATGTGTTGGCTTGGCCATGAACTGACTCTATCTCCCCACCGCAAAGAAGATATCCGACCTCATGATAGTGAGGTACAGCAGCTTGCCCACAAGCTGCTTGTACTGCCTGCTATCCATCAATTGTGCATCTTCATCATAAAGTGGCATCTTGGGGTCCATAGGAATATTAGCCACCTTGACCCCAAGCATACCTACCACCTGCAAGATATCCAATGCATACTTCCTCTGGGATAAGACTACGCCCCTTTTGCTACAAGCAACCTCAATACCAAGAAAGTATCATAAAGTTCCCAAGTCCTTCATGACAAACTGCTCTGCTAGAATGTGCTTAATCTCAGCAACACCCTGCTCATCATCTCCTGTGACAATTAAGTCATCAACACAAACAAGAAGTACCACAACACCTCATCCAGTCCTCCTGACAAAGAGAGAAAAATCAACTGTCGATTTTCTAAATCCAGCTGTCTCTACCACTGGTGACAACCTCTGGAACCAGGCACTGGGGCTCTAATTAAGGTCATAGATAGCCTTCCGTAGTCGACATACACACTCCCCCTGAGCCTCAAAGCTAGGTGATTGTTGCATGTAGACTTCATCTTGGAGATCACCAAAGAGAAAGGCATTCTTCATAACCAACTGATGCAAAGGCCAATCTAACTGAACTTCCATTGCAACCAGCATCCGAACCATAGGAAGTCTAGCAACTGGTGAAAAAGTGTCAAAGAAGTCCACCCCATAGGTTTTGGTGAACCCCTTTGCCACGAAGCGTCTTGTTGACTTGACCTCTTATTAAAAAGTCTAGGCTCTCTTATATAGAGAGAGGCCAAAAGGATAAAAGTACAATAGTGCCCCTAAAGAGCTAAAAACCCAAAAGACGTACAAACATAAATAAAACAGATGCTAACATACAAGGATAGAGATTTTCCCACTTGTCATGGATGAGTACGTTGTAGATCTAGAAGACTCAATTCGGGTTCTTCTCAAGAGTATATGTATCCTGTAAACTCACCCACATCTCCTTTGCCTTCTTGTGATACATGATGTCATCCCTAATCCATATAATGACATTATCCGTGATTCACGCATGAACCATAGCATTACCCTTCCGGATTGCATTCTTGCCAATATTCTGTGCAACCAATTAGGAGAAAGCCATCTTTGAATTCAATACGAACCTTCAATGAAAAGCCAAGAAATTGAGATCTACAAAATCAACTTGGAATCCACAACCCTAAGGGCCAGTTTACATCCCAAGTTAACCCCACAAAAAAGAGGTTAACCCTTGTTTACTTCTCAACTTAACTCGGATTTGCAAAACTCGAGTTTGGGGTCTGAAAACTCGTGTTTTGCTAACACGAATTCGCACCAATGTTAAGCAAACATGAGTTAACACCAGCTCCTATTCCCACATCTCTAACACCTAACATGCCCCCTCCCCACCCATACACCCAAATCGACCTCCACCTTCATGCAAATCGCCCTTGCCATGGACGACCACAGGCTCGATGCTCCATCTTAGCACGAATGCTCTCCATCCTCATGCCCTTTCCCTCCATCCTTACGCCTAATCCCTCAATAGGTTCAAATATCACCGGTAATATTTGATTCAAAACTAAAATATTCAGATATCACCGGTGATATTTGATTCAGAACTAAAATATCACTGATGCAATTTGAAGGGTGTCCACTAGTGCCATTGCTCTTCATCATTGTGGTAGATACGGGTGAGGAGGTATCTCTATTACTGGTGCAATTTTCGTAAAAAAAATACCGGTGCAATTTTGTTCACAACTCAAATGTCACATATCCATGCTTAAATATCACCGATGTGATTTAGTTTAAAGGGGTTTGCATATTTTTAACATCGCCACCAAGTAAACACCACAGTTTAACATCAATTCAAGTAAATAGAAACTGATGTTAACATCACTGTACAAGTAAACAGAAGTGCAAGTTAACATCACTTCCACATTTCCTAACACCAGTTTCCCAACCCTAGTAAAGTAGTTCTAAGCAATCACATGTGTCGATAAATGCAAGGAAGGATGAATTGTGAGGTTACACAGTGGCCATGTGAAGCACAAGTGGTGTGGCTGCATTAAGGTCAGCCCTTGTTTGGCAACGCAAGCCAACCCAACAGTGTTGCAACATTGCATTCCCTAGCACATTATGGAGCGATTGGCAGCGTTGCAAGGTGGGCTCCAGGATGGTTGTTGTGGCAGCAGCATGGTTGATGCATGCTCGCTCAGATGTTTGTTGTGGTGGAAGCACCAAGCATTAGTGTCAGTGTCAGCAGTACGGTGAGTTGGTTCTAAGGGAGCTGTACTACTCACCTTACACAAGATTTAATGAGGAGCACTTATTTTCTTTGATAGTACCAAGTTATAAGGAGCAAAATATTTCACTTTTAAACATTGTCCTCATTATATAGAGGATTTACGAAAAAGCATAGGCAAACACTTAGAATCAAGCCTTAAACAAAGCAGAAACTATGGAAAACATCAAAAATATAAATAACAATGGTGATAAATATGGTACTCTTAACGTACTTGTTAAGAATTGACACAAAAGCGGAACGTGGAGACTCCCGTACACGGGAAAAATAGCCCATCAGGGTGGCTGTCAACGCATGGAGAGGGAGAGCAGCAGGGCCTGCTGCTACAAGAGGTGTAGCTGGTCTTGGTAGGCCTACAGAGAAGGCAAGCAGACCATGGAGCGGTCTGCAGAGAGCCAGCCGGTCCTGTTGGCTGCCGGCAACGATCTACTCCTCCTGTTGGTGGTTGGCTGTAGTAGAAAGGAAGAGGAGAAAGGAGAGGAGCTTGGAATATGGAAAAATTAATTGTATTGCTCAAATCTCAAATCATAGGAAAGGCTCTCTTTAAATATACATATCCCTACTTTTAAAAATAGACTTAACTAATAAAATCTAATCAAATCTTCTAGATTTGGAACAACTAAATCTTTGCAAATCTCTTCAAAACAAATAAATTAAATAAGATAAATTGCTAACTAAGAAACCAACTCCTACTTTTAGTCCTATAGACCCAAAACCGATGGCTCAAGAGCCTTCTAGATAACTGCCACGTGGCACTTTCCCCGAATCCCAACAGTACTTCGTCGCAGAATTCAACTCTGAATACTGAAAATATTATTTAAAGCATCTCCTTATTCTCTTCTTATATCAGAGACTTCCATCCACTTTATTACTTCTCTCCCTTCCCACAATGTACCCAACACGTACCCGTCAATTAATAATTCTCACCTTGCTTCTCTTGAGCTTAATCAATGAAAATATAGAATGCTTAACATCTTTTCCACCTTGTTTAGGACATGATTTATCAGCTTTTTTCCTCTTTAATGTAGCTGGGATGTTTCCAAATAAACCAGAAAGGGAAAGGTTAGATTTATTGCCATTTTCGGACAGCCCTAATCATCTTGCAGGCCAAGTATCACTGCTATGCTCTGATACGTGGATTTCATCCAATGGTCAACATGCTTAAGTCTCCAGGTAAATGCATCTTATTGGGTCCCAAAACGTTTTAGAAACCTTTCAGGTCGTGCCATTCGCAAATAGATCTTTCATGTAACGTTGTAGAGTTCACCTGGACAAGCTTCAGAAGAACAAAAACTGTCCGCAGGAAATACATGGAGTAGAGCCCACAATCTTCGTAGTCAAATTGCATCCCAGTAGATAACTGAGATGCAATGAAAAGTAGGTTCTCTTACGAAGGAAAAAAAAAAAACCAAAGATAGTTTTTTCATTTTCTTTTTTTTTGGAAGAGGCAAATGATTGCATTTGTTAGACTTATTCTCTAACTTTTTATTTTCTGTTGAGACATGTGTACCTGTTGTCCTTTTTCCTCACCCATTTCCTATATAAGAGGGTGTACGACTATTTTCTAATACAACTTTTCTTATTCCCATAAATTCTAACTTCGTAGTAGAGCCAAGTTAGGGTTTCCACCGAGAAACACCGCTGTCACCCCTACCTCTCTCTCCCTCTCTCCTCTCTCGCCAATGCCACCAACCCATCGCTAGTGATCATCGGCACCGCCTAGCATCACCGAGGCCACCAACAGCACCGGCAATGCCTAGGCCACTGGTAGTGTCATCAGTAGCACCAAGCGCCGCCGGTGGACCCACCAAACTGCCCAGAGGGTTTGATCTATACCTTATTGATGTGTTTATGTGAGAAATCACGTGTTTTGAAGAAGTTTTGGGGTGTGCATTCCCCTATTTAACATCGAAATCAGATCTAAAATTGATTTCAGTGCCATTCCAAGGTGTGTATTCCCATGTTTATCATATAAAATTAGATCTGCATGTGTTGGAAAAGGGGGAAATCAGATCTGAGTATTGTGATTTTATGCCCAAGGAGTAATTTAGGTGGACCGAATTTGTGTGGAGAGATGTCCTACTATGTTGTTTACAATGCACTTCTGAACATGGCAACTTCTCCTGAGTTAGACAGTGTGCTAGGAATTGTCATATGTGCCTCTTCTCCAACCACCGGTGTGTCATGGTTAATTAACTCAGGTGCTTCTCATCAACTATCCGGTAATCAGCAATGTTTTGGACAAATCCAATCTATTTCACAAAGCCGCACTGTGCAGGTAGCTGCTGGGCGACATGTCCATATTGATGGTCAGGGGGCAGTTACAGCTACCCCATATATGCAACTCAACCATGTCTTGTTTGTTCTAGACTTGTCCATGAATTTACTTTCTGTTAATCAAATCACCAAGCAAATGAACTATCGTGTCATCTTTGATGATCTTGGATGTACTTTCCAAGATCATATGACAAGGAAGATTATTGGTGGTGGACGTGAAGGAGGTGTGTTACCAACTTGTTCAGGACCCCATTGCTGCAACTTATCAAATTAGCTCTATGTCAAGAAGTGCTTTACAATGGCATAGACGATTGGGCCACCAATCTTTGGACAAACTACGCAGACTTATTCCACTTTGTCCTTGACCACAAAGCTTTCTTGTGATGCATGTCAACTTAGGAAGCACCATAGATCTTCCTTTACAGCTACTACTAAGCCACGCACATCTTCATGTTTTCAGTTGATGCATTTTGATGTCTGGAGTCCCAGCAGAATTCTTAATAAACAAGGACATCCCTATTATTTGATTGTGATTGATGATTTCTCCTAATTATCTTAGTTATTCCTCATGAAGAATAAGTCTGAAGTGGGTCCTCTTATTGAGAAGTTTGTGTTGGAGATAAAGAATCAATTTGGTGTCTGCATCAAGATGGTCAGATCTAATAATGCATTGGAGTTTTCTACTAGCTGATTGGTAGATTTCTATGGTTTGCATGGTATTATTCATCAAACTTCCTGTCCCCACACACCTCTTAGTAGAATGGGGTTGCAGAGAAGAAGCACAAACATATTATTGATATGGCCAGAACTCTTTTTATTCAAAACAGTGTGTCACATCTTTACTGAGGCAATGCAGTTCTCACAACTTACTATCTCATTAATAGACTGCCCTCCTCAGTCATTCATGAGCAGAAACCTTGACTGGTGTTATATCCAACTGTAGAGTTCTTTTGTGTTCTACCCAAGACATTTTGGTGAGTGGCTTTTGTTCATCTTCTTGGACCAGGTCGAGATAAATTAGCACCTCGAGCAATCAAGTGTGTATTTCTTAGCTACTCTCATACTTAGAAGGGGTGCCGATGTTTTAATCCTCTGCACCAGAAGCATTACATTAGTGGAGATGTTACCTTTCATAAGGAAGTTCCTTACTTTTATGTTGCTGCCAGACAGTTGCAGAATGTGCCAGAGTATGCTCCAATGCTAGTTTCTCTTGTGCCATTTGGTGTCTTCTCAAATAGTAGCAATTCTCATCCTTCTACAAGACCATCTACCAGCACATTCAGGACTGTACCAACAAATGAGAACACGTTCAAGGGTCACAATTATCAGTTGCTAATTTCTTACAGGGTGAGGCCACCCTCTTCCTCTATTCCATAGTCTTCTCATAGTCCGATTAGTGTTGAGAGCCCAGAGGCTCCTTCTTGTCGAGATATTCCTACAGGTATAGAATCTCGCACAGAGGACATTCCTTCAAATACAGTGTCTGATACCGTGGATGTCTCTTTCGGTATAGTGTCAGCTGAAGTGGAGGATGATGTTCCCATTGCTATTCGAAAGGCCCCCAGTTCTTGTGCTGATTAAAAAGTGGCTGCCCAGGTTGGGTCGTCTTTTCACGCCTTTACTACTACTATCTCTACTGCCAAGATCCTAGTCACCTACCAGGAGACTTTAATCAATCCAAAATGATGTTCTGCCATAGAGGATGAGATGTTTGCCCTTTATGATAGGGGGACCTAGGAATTGGCATCACTCCCTTTTGGAACACATTTTGTTGGAGCTCGTTTGGTCTTTGCCTTGAAATATAACCCTGATAGATCTATTTCACAATATAAGGCTAGGATAGTTGCAAAGGGGTTTACCCAAACTTATGAAGTGGACTTCTTTGACACTTTCTCTCCTGTGGCTTGTCTCTCAATAGTTAAAATCTTAGTCTCTGTTGCAGCACATCATGGTTGGCCTCTTCATTAAATTGATGTCAAGAATGCCTTTTGTATGATGACCTCTAAGAAAAAGTTTACATGCAGCAACCCTCGGGTTTTAGGGTTCAAGGAGAGTGTGTATGCAGGTTGAAAAAGGCAATTTATGGCCTAAAGCAGAGTCCTCGTGCCTAGTTCTAGCGAATGTCAGAGGCTTTAGCTACTATTAAGATGCAGAGGTCATTTTCTGATCATTCTCTATTTGTGAGGAGGATGTGTCATGGTGTGGTGGCGCTACTTGTGTACGTGGATGATCTAATTGTCACAGGAGATGACAAGTTGGGTATTTCTAAGGTGAAGAAGTTCCTTGCTCAACAATTTGTGATGAGATACCTGGGAAGGTTCCTTTATTTCTTGGGAATTGAGGTTACTCATAGCAAGGAGAGTATTATGATGTCTCAAAGAAAATACGCCCTTGATACACTCCATGAGGCAGGGATACCAGGATCCAAGGGAGCAGATATCCTTATGGATCCAAAGGTGCATCTTTTTGATAGTACAACAAAGATTGTTGATAGCAGGACCACGTAGGCAAACTTCTATACCTAACTATCACACGGCTCAACATTAGTTTAGTAGTTGTGAAGCTGAGCCAGTTTTTAGACAGTCCCATAGATGCACATTGGCAGCCAGTGATGCAGGTACTTAGGTACCTCGAGAGCTCCTGGACATAGTCTTGTGTTTCAAAAAGGAGCCCCTATGACAGTTGTAGGCTATTCTAATGCTGACTATGCTGGTGATCTTAGCAATACAAAGTCTACAACGGGCATCTGTATATTGTTGCGGGCAATTTTATTACCTAGCGGTCTTTAGAACAACAAGAGATGGAGAGCGAGAGAGAGGACGAGAGGGAAGGCAATAGAGAGGGGGGAGAGGAGAGAGGATACCTGGGGAAGGAGAAGGGCGAGGGATCTCGTCCGACGACTATGAAGGGAGGTGATGGGCAGCGCCGAGTAGGCGAGAGGGTGGTGGGGGATCTGGGGTGGTCGGTGGTAGCGAGTCAAAGGAGGGCATATCTTACTTCGGCTGTTCCTCAGAGGTCTACTCGTGGGGGAGGCAACGTAGAAGGGAGGGACAGATGCTTCAAGTGCCTTAGTCGAGACCACTAGGCACAAGACTGCCGTGAGCCTTGGCGTTGTTGGAGGTGTGGGGTCCTCAGGCACAGGAGTGGGCGGTGTCGCGGTGACCATTCTATTGGTGGTGGGGGCTGACCGCCGCCACCCCCGAAGGGGGTGCCGCAAGCAAAGGTTAAGGATGCAAATGGGTTAGGTTTGGGTCAGGTTTGGCTAAACCTATACCCATATCCATTTACAAAATCTATACCCATACCCTACCCATTTACTAATTGGATACAAAAATCTAACCCATGCCCATACCCATCTACCCATCGAATACCCATTTACCCATCAGATATCCATTTACAAATTGATCTTACAATTAAAATCGTGCCAAATTAGAGTCAAAGAAGAACAAAAATCTATAACATAATTCATTAATTATTTATTTTTAACAAGCTATGAACATAAGAACTCAGGCTACTTTAATTTTATTGATCTCCACTAAAACTATTACAAAAAGAACCCTTCAAGGGGATTACATCAAAAATAAAAATAGAAAGAAAGACTAAATACAAATACCTTTCAAACAAAAAATCCTCATCTCCGAAATAAATGTTCAATAAAAGCTTCAGAAGCATTCCCAACCTTCAAAATCATGGAGTGAATCATGAGAAAGATTAGGATTGGGGGAATGGACTTAAGGTGGAACTTATGCATCTTGTGTAAATAGGGATTTTATTCGTGTATTCGAGTAGAGTAATCAGATATAGATTCATACCCATACACATACCCATACCCAAACCCGTCGGGTTTTTTTGGATAAAACGCATACCCGAACCCAATCGTGTTCGGGTAGGGTTTTACCCATTTTTTTCAGGTCGGGTTGAGTCGCATTCGGGTCGGGTTTATCGAAACTTGCATCCCTAGCGAAGGCAGAGGCACCTTAATCGGAGGGGGTCCAAAGCTTGAGGAGGGAGGTTGAGGACGGATTGGTGGTTGAAGTTCTAGAGGGGTAGGTGACGTGGGTGGTGGTGGAGAAGGCTTTGGGCAGGGATCTGGTGAACGAAGGGGTTAGGGTTTTGCTGCTGGATGGGGGAGGTTCTTCATCCTTGGCCTCCCCACCTCGAGGAGGGAGGAACTCCTTTTCTTGAAGGCCACCACCGAGAAAGAAAGATGGAGATGGCGGCGCCCTTCCCCGCATGATGGGGCATCCTCGAAGCACCCACCGAAGCAACCGTCGCTCGAGGTGCCATCGCGGGGATCCCGTGGTGGTTGAGGTCGGTGGAGGTTGTGGAGGCAGTCATGTCCCCGCTTTCTCGACTCAAGAGTTGCAAGGTGATTGACCTGCTCGAAGGACCGATGGTGGTGATGCTCAAGCTAAAGGTCGGTGTGGCGATGATGGATAGGGTTGTACTACAGCTTGGAGGCTCCTCTTGGGTGGTGTCATGCTCGCCTCGTGGAGAAAGTCAAGGTGCCTCGGCGATGGTCGGAGCAGCCAATCAGACACGGTGGAAGGCAAGGCAGCGGCCGACGACAGGGTGGAGACAATCGGTCGCTAACGTGGCCCGGATCCCTGAGAGATCTGCGTGAATCTCGCGCAAGGAGTCGAAGGTGCTGCCCGAGATTGGGGCACTCTCGATGATCTGGAGAGCGGAAGAGGCAAGCGACACTTTTAATGGGATACATTATCTCGAGGAGATGAAGGTGGTTTTAAACCCATCCACGTGCGAAGCACATGCAGAGGCACACTATGGACAAGCAGTTGTGGACCCGGATCCGAATGTGAGATCCAAACGACCTCTTTGGGTAGACTCAGGTGGAGCGAACCTTGAGATCCGCCTCCCTCTTGGGGTTTCACCTGAGGAGAGGGGATCCTCCGCCCTTTCGACCACACCTTCGAGGCTGACAGAGGAAGGACCGAAGTGTGGTGGAGGCATGGAAGGAGAGCAACCCCCAGCTTTCCTCAATGTGGATGGCATGAAGACCTCGACAGCATCTCCCTTGTTAAGGGAGAGTGGGAAAGACGTGACGACGGCGATGGACACAGCTACGGTGACATCAGGAGAGTTCCTTGGTTGACCTCCAACCAGCAAGGCAGAGGTGGTGCCCCCATGTGAAGCGAGCAAGCCTCCCAAGGCTCAACCCGACGAATCTTCGCAACTGTAGCGATCGAATGGAGTCCCCTCGACATCTGGAGGCCGGGCAGAGGTCCCTCTGACCGGGTGGAGGCAACGTATAGTGTGCGGTGGCCGAGGTGGCACCCTCTGCTATAGGAGGAGGTGGAGATTTCTTAGAGGTCAGGGACCAAGGGTGGTGGTGGATGGTTGTGGAAGGACACCACAGAGTTCGCAGTAAAAGATAGTGTTGGTTCACGATGATGAGGTGCGTAGGACGATGGAGGCATGTGGCTTCCGACAAACTATGAAGGAGGCCCACAATTTTTGTAGATGAATGGCGTGCTTACATGGAATGTGTGGGGTCTCAATGACCCTTCGAGGAGGGCATCATTGGGGCAATATATTCAAAGTTGGAGAACGGATGTTGTGCTGTTGCAGGAAACAAAATTGACCAACTGTGATGTTCAGCTATGGAAGGAGATTGGGGGTTCTTGGATGGAAGGGTTTCAGTCCCTTGATGCGACTGGCTGCTCAGGTAGACAAATCCTCGGATGGTGGGAAGATATTTTCTCCTTAGAGGACTACTATTGCGGAGAGCATGTCATCTCTGCAAGGTTGGCTACGAAAGTGGGAGGAGCCAAGATGACTATCACAGGGGTGTATAGGCCGTCAAATACACAAGCAAGAGGAGTCATGTGGAAGGAGCTCACATTCATGGCTGCAGTGTGCCATGAAAGTCCTTGGTTGCTTGGAGGGGACTTCAACATCACCTTACAGATGGAGGACAGACCTGGAGAACAGGAAAGGCAGGATCCCAAGTTGGATCTTTTTGTGGATTTTGTTGCTAATCATGACCTCGTGGATTGGACTCCGGCATCCTATGCTTACACTGGGAGGAATAACAGCGGCCAGGTGTTTAGGATTGACAGATTCCTCTCCAACATGGAGTTGGCAGAGGCTTTCCCTATGGTAGATGTATCCGCTTTGGAGAGACCTTTTTCAGACCATACGCCACTTATGTAGCAGCCAAATGAGAGGATGCATTTTGGCACATACTTCAAATTTGACATGATGGAGGAGGGATTCAAGAGTATGGTGGAGGAGAAATGAAAGTCCATAAAGGTGGAGGGATCTACAACGTGTCACCTAGCAAAGAAACTGAGTGCACTGCAAGACCACTTAAGGGTGTACAGGAGAGAGATCAAGGTGTCTAGGAGGGACAGAAAGGAGGAGGCTGTGGCAGAGATTACCAAGATTGACAAGCAGGATGATCAAGCACCTATCTCGTCGAAGGGCAGGGAGGTCAGGGCGAGAATGACACGGGTGGTGTAGGAGAAGGACAAAAAGGCAGAGGTGGAATGGAAGACGAAGTCGAGATAGAGATGGCTAAAAGAAGGCGACTCCAATATCAGGTTCTTCCACCAAATGGCTTCTGCCAGGAGGAGGAGAAACTGGATAGAGAAAACGTTGATACATGGGGAGACCTTCTCAGGTAGGGAGGGGGTAGGACGAGCAGCGATAGATTACTTCATTGAGTTCACTAGGAGTCCTATCAAGGGGTGCTGGAAGTGGAGAGGGGAGAATGTACAGTGTGTCACGGAGACTTAGGCGGAGAGACTCACTGCTGGCTTCTCAAAGGACGAGGTGAGACAAGTATTTTTGGAGCCTAAATGCGGAAGGGTGTCCTAGCCCAGATGATTTTCCTGTCTTCTTTTTCAAGGAATTCTGACCCCTTGTGGAGGCGAATGTAATGCAGATGATGGAGGAGTTCGTGGCTGGGAACAGAGGTTTCAGTAAAGTAAATAGATACTACTTGTTTTACTATCTAAGAAGGAAGGAGCGGAAGAGATCCAAGATTTTCAATCGATTGCATTGTCAAATATTGTTTACCTTATTGTTGCTAAGGTCTTGGCCAACAGGCTCAAGGATCTTCTTGGAAACCTGGTCTACCCGATACAGATAGCCTTCATTCCAGGGAGAGGAATCCTGGATGGTTTTATAGTGGCCTTGGAGACGTTAGCCACTTGGAGGAGGGAGAAGCAGGCCTTTCTGTGGAAGGTTGACTTCAGCAAGGCTTATGACTCAGTACGGTGGGATTTTCTATGAGCTTCCTTGTTGAGGAGAGGTTTTCCCACAATTTAAATTGATTGGATGAAATATGTGACGACGACATCCTTTTCGATCCTAATCAATGGGAACCTGGTAGGAGGATGGGTACAGCCTAAAAGGATGGTCAGACAGGATTGTCCTCTAGCACCTATATTGTTTATACTTGCGGCAGATGCTCTAGCGCAAGCAGCACATAGGGCCTGTGCTAGGGGTTTGATCAGAGGCTTTATGGTTGGTGAGGACAGGGAGACAACGGTCCTGTAGTATGCTGATAATATACTATTTTTGGTCGAGGGTACAGATCTCGAGGCCAGAAGGATAAGAATCCTTTTGGAGCTTTTTGGTGAGACATCAGGGCTACAGATTAATTATCAAAAGTCAACTTTTGTCCCGTTTAACTTGTCAATCAAAGAGACAAAGAAGGTGGGCGGTGCTTTGGGGATAGAGTTGGGCTCCTTGCCATTGGTGTATCTGGGACTTCCTTTATTAGATCGGTGCCACAGGTTACAAGATTGGATTCCTCTGCTGGAGAGGATGGAAGGGAGGTTGGCGGGGTGGTCTTCCAGACTCCTATCTAGAGGTGGAAGACTGACCTTCATGAAGGTAGTTATGGCATCCATATCATTGTATTTCCTCTCATTCTTCATATTACCGCACCAAATTGAGAAGATCTCGAGGTTGATGAAGGATTTCTTTTGGGTTAATGTAGAGTCGGCAAGCAGGGGGCGAGGTTGGTGGCCTGGGAGGAAATATGAAGACCAGTTCAAGAAGGAGATCTGGGGGTTAGGGATGTGGACAAAATAAACATCAGCCTCCTCACGAAGTGGATTGGCAAGTTGATGGGGTAGGAGCAAGGGCTTTTCAGTGATATGCGACATTGCTATAGCCCTTTCCTGTCGTGGGGGCCACTAGTTTTCCCTCCTCCCGGAGCCTCCCACTTTCTTAGGGGCTTAGCAACGGTGGCAGTGCAAGTGCACAATTTCTTCTCCCCTACGTTGGGGGAGAGGGATGCTTTTCATTTCTAGCAGGACAACTGGCAAGAGGCTGGCTATACCCTCGGTGATAGGTTCGCCTTTTCAAGAGTGTTGTAGACCCATCGACCACGATAGGAAGTTGTTGGGATGAAGCTTGGTGTCCAGCTTTTCGGAGGAGCCTCTCCGACCTGAGATGCGAAGCATTCTAGCGATTGTTACAGGAGCTGGAAGGTTAGGCACCAGAGGATGATTCTCATGCTTTTTCCTGGGAGAAAGGAGACTTCTCAATAGCAAAGGTCTTCCGCAGATTGGGGAGTAGCACGATCAGCTCGGACATCGATTTCTTGCGAGACTGCAAATTGCTCTGGATGGCGAAGTGCCCTTTAAAAGTGAAGATCTTCGCCTGGTTGGTGAGAAGGGGGAGAATTATGACGAAGCGATGGAGAATGAGATGGACCCAGATGGATGACCTGACATGTCCTCTTTGTGGCGAAGTCGATGAAGACGTCCAGCACATCTTCTTCCAATGTTCGTTTATGATATAGGTTTGGCAAAGGATGGGGATCAACTGGATCGCCCATCGGGATGGGGTTACCTTCTGATCCTTGTTCCGCTGAGGAAATGCCTGTGACAGAGGGATTACCTTTAGATCCAAGAAGGGTAGAACCAAGGTTTTGGCGATCCTGTGGGGTGTTTGGCTAGGTAGGAATGGGGTGTTCTTTAGGGGGGAGAGACCTTATGTTGAGAACTTTGTTTCTTTGATTTCTTTCCAGGTGACGTTCTGAGAATCTATTTTGTAATCTCTGATGTAAATCGATTTTTTGGAATTGAATGATTTTGGGTGATTATCATTCGGATAACCGTCCTTTGACTTTTCAAAAAAAAATATATTACCTAGCAAAATAAGAAGCAAAGTGTGATCTCCCGTTCCAATGAAGAGTCTAAATATCGAGCGATGGCACAAACGACAGCAAAGATGATATGGGTTAGATCCTTATTGCCAAATCCTCATGTTCAAATTGAGGAGCCTATGGAGATGCATTATGATAGCAAGGTTGCCACATACATTGCTAATAATCCTTTGTTCCATGAGAGGACTAAGCATATGGAAGTGAACTGTCACTATACCACGAGTCCCATTCAGAAGGGTCTTCTACGCACTACTTGTGTCACCGCTGCAGATCAAACTGCCGATATGTTTACAAAGCCTCTGTCGCGATCCATCTTTGATTTGTGTTGTAAAAAGTCGAGCATGATTGACATCTATACATTGTACCTGTTGTCCTTTTCCCTCACCTCTTTCCTATATAAGAGGGTGTAGGGCAACTTTCTAATGCAACTTTTCTTATTCCCATAAATTCTAAGGGATATAACACAAGCTGAATTGCTTTAGGAACACCTACAATAAGTTGAATGCACAGCAGGCATAAGTGGAAGTATTATGCTACAAAATTCATTTGATCATACCATTCCACTGTCGGCTTAATTTCATTTCTAAGCATCTCTTGAACTGAATTGCAACCACAGAAGTTAGTAGCTCGAGTGACATGCCAATATAAACTTGAGACGAACTTCTAGATGGAAAGAAGACTCAGAATTTTAGGCATCATAAAATGGCATTAAAAGCCATAAGACAAGCTGGACTGCTTCAAACACCCATTACTTCTAATGAGCTTTAAAATTATCCAGCATCAATAGACTGTCTCCTCTTCAAAATTAGAAGCGGTGGCTTTATTTTCAAAAGAAGATTTTGTTCTAAAGGCATCGGATTCAGGCTCAAAAGTACATCAGACGATGGGAACTGCATAGATCTCACTCCAAATACGCAAGAAAAAGTAACAATGTTTTGACGCCGTTCAACCTCTAAAAAGATTGCTGAAACAATTTAAGAAATTAAACTAATTGCGTCATAGTGAATAATCACATGAACAAAAACTTCCAATCAGCATCATATTCAAAAGTTGGATTTTCGACAAGTATTCAAGATTTTTGACTTACAGAAGTCTGAGAGATATCATATTGCCAATCTCCTTTGGGATGACACCACTTATTTTATTCCACATGAAATTCCTTCATAAGAAGTACACAACAAACGATCTTAGAACAAAGAAACATAGGATAGCACAAGCAATGTATAAAGTCATCATGCAGCCTAATTTTATAAAGTTGCAATTTGCAGAAAAGAATGTACGGTGAAAAATAAATCTACACCAGCGCTCAAACAATAAATAACTCACAATATTTCCACATGCAATAATTGACCTAGTTCAGGAGCTAAACTTCCTGAAAGATTTTTATTCAATAATTGCCTGCATAAAAAGAAAACAGCTTTTTTTAGAATCTTATGGAGTTCAATAAATTCTGACAACACTTCATGAGTCTGACAACACTTGATAAAGTTCCTTTAAACCAAGTATGCTCAAGTGTAACTAAATGTTTACGTGAGAAAAGTACCACAAAGAATCATGAATAGCCCCATATGGAAGGTGTTGGAAATAAAAATGATCAATGGATGTTCAGGCAACCCTATTCAATGCTAACTAACTTCAATGTAAACCTATTGAGGTTTCCACGTATCGGACACAAAGACGGCCATATGTTACAGGTCATGTTGAGGAAATAGCCACACAAGCAAAGATCTTGAAAATAAGGAATAGGTAACATAGTTGGAATTTTCCACTATTCATTTAAACTTTAATTCGGGGTAACATGGTTAAATAAAAATTCAGACATTTATTAATAACGGAGTGAATGGCTACTGACCAGTAGCTATCCTCCTCCTTCCAAAAAAAAAAAAAAATCAACATTTATAGATTAATCCCATCAGTCATGTTGTTTGATCTTTGCATTACAACTTGTGCAGTTGCTGCTTTAATGGAAGTGTAATTAAGTTCTGCCTTCATTCTGCAACTGCAACGAAGGCATAAGTGAGAAGAAAGAACATACTTATTTTTTAAAAGAAAAGCCAAAGGCGGGTTATCCAAATGATAACCCCCCAAAATCATTCCATTCCAAAAAATCGATTTACAACAGAGATTTCAGAACACCACCTAGGAGGAAATCGAATAAACAAAGTTCTCAACATAGGATCTCTCCCTCCTGAAAAGCACCCCATTCCTCCCCAGCCAAACACCCCACAGGACTGCCAAAACCTTAGCTCTATCCTTCTTGGATCTAAAAGTGATCCTTCCTCCACAAGCATTTCCTCTGCAGAGCGAAGACCAGAAAGTAACCGCATCCCAATGGGCGATCCAATCGATCCCCATCCCTTACCAAACCTGTACCACAAACGGGCATTGGAAAAAAAGGTGTTGGATGTCTTCATCAGCTCCGCCACAAAGAGGACAAGTCAAGTCAGCCATCTGGGTCCATCTCGCTCTCCATCGTTTCATCATGATTCTCCCCATTCTCACCAACCAAGCAAAGATCTTCACCTTCAAAAGGTACTCCGTTATCCAAAACAATCTGCAGTCCCGCAAGAAGTCGATGTCCTAGCTGACCGTGCCACTCCCCAACCTACGAAAGACCTTTGCCACCGAGAAGTTACCTTCCTCCCAGGAAAAAGCACCCAAACCATCCTCCGGTGCCCAACCTTCCAGCTCCTATAACAACCACTGGCATTCCTCGCATCTCTGGTCGGAGAGACCTCCCCGGAAAGTTGGACGCCAAGCCCCATCTCAACAACTTTCCACCACAGCCGATGGGTCCACAACACTCCCAAAAAGGCGGGGGAACCTGTCGCCTAAGGTATAACCAGCCTCTTGCCAGTCGTCCATCCAGGAAAGAAAAGCATCCCCCTCCCCAAACGTAGGGGAGAAGAAATCCCACACCTTCCTCATTACCGCCACAAAGCCCCTAAGAAAGTGGGAGACTCCGGGAGGAGGGGAAACCAGCAGCCCCCACAACAAGAAGAGGCTGTAGCATCGCCGCATAACATCACCAAAAAGCCCCTGCTCCTGGCCCATCAACCTGACAATCTACTTCGTAAGGAGGCAGATGTTCACCTTGTCCACATCCTTAAACCCTAAACTCCTTCCTGAACCGGTCTACACATCTCCTCCCAGGCCACCAACCTCGCCTCCCTACCTGTCGACCCTACATTAGCCCAGAAGAAGTCACTCATCAACCCCGAGATCTTCTTCTCAATCTGTCACAGCACTCTAAAGATCGATAGGAAATAAAATGGCATGGATGCCAGAACTGCCTTTACCAGAGTTAATCTTCCACCTCTAGAGAGGAGTCTGGAAGACCACCCCACCAACCTCCCCTCCATCCTCTCCAGCAAAGACATCCAATCCTGTAATCTGAGACGTCAATCTCATAAAGGAAGTCCCAGGTACACCAACGACAAGGAGCAACTCCATCCCCAAAGCACCACCTACCCTCTCTATCTCTGTAACTGACATATTAAACGAGACAAAAGTTGACATCTAATAATTAATCTGCAGCCCTGATGCCTCGCCAAATAGCTCCAGCAAGATTCTCATTCTCCTGGCCTCCAGATCTACACCCTCTACCAGAAAAAGAGTATCATCTACATACTATAGGACAGTTGTCTCCATTTCCTCACCAACCACAAAGCCTCTGATCAGACCCATATCACAAGTCATATGTGCTACCCGCGCCAGAGCATCCGCCGCAAGTACAAACAACATAGGTGCTAAAGGGCAACCCTGCCTGACCCCTCTCCTAGATTGTACCCATCCTCTTGCTGGGTTCCCATTGATCAGGACTGAAAAGGATGTTGTCATCACACACCTCTTCATCCAATAATCCAAACCGTGGGAAAACCTCTTCTCATAACAGACTTTTTTTTGAAAAGGAAAAAGGATCTCTAGATCAGTGGGCATCCAATTCATTCATCAAAAGCACAAAGATTACAAGTTCTGGGACCAAAAAGAGAAGTGCAAGAGCTTCCCATACAACATTTTCACGATACACCCCCTCCCCTTTGAAAAGGGAACGATTCCGTTGTAACCACAGAGACCACAGAGCAGTAGTGACAGAGAATCGAATGGTAGGATCAGCCAAGGTTCCACTCTACTAGAAAATTAGAATTTATCGAGAAACCCATCTACAATGGTCGAAACATGCATCTAGTTGAAAAGCTCTCTTGCAAAGCCACAATATAAGAACAAATGCCCAACATCCTCTTGTTCAACATGACAGAAGACATAAATTTTGACTATCTAGCTACCATCTACTTTCTCAAGAAAATTTTAATCTTTAAAGGCACCTTCAACTTCTAGATAATACAATCAGGCCATCATGCCCAATTACCACACCTCTCAACAAGCTATAAGCTTTTTTTTTTTTTTGGAAAGGCAAAGGATAGTTATCCAAATGATAACCACCCATATTCATTTCATATCATAAAAAAATTACATCAAGAGTTACAAAATAGATCCCTGAGAAGAATTGGAAGAAAAAATTTTCAACATGCGGTCTCTCTCCCCTAAAGATCACACCATTCCTTCCCAACCAAACACCTAACAATACTGCCAGGACCTTTGCCCTATCCTTCTTGGATCTAGAAGAGCTTCCACCATCCTGGGCGTTTCCCCTACGGAACGAAGACCGGAAGCTAGCCATGTCCCAAAAGTAATCCAATCAATCCCCCTCCTCCACCACACTTACACTACAAACGAACACTGAAAAAAAAGATGTTGGATGTCTTCATATGCTCCCCCACAAAGGGGACAACTCAAATCATCTGTTTGGACCCATCTTGCTCTCCACCTCTTTGTCATAATCCTACCTCTCCTCATCAACCAGACGAAGATTTTCACCTTTAAAGGGCATTCCGCCACCCAGAGCAATATGCAATCTCTCAAGAGATCTACGTCTGCATCAGCCACACCATTACCCAACCTACTGAAGACCTTTGCCGCAGAGAATTCACCTTCTTCCCATAAGTAAGATCACCACCCTCCTCTGGCTCCCATCCTTCTAGTTCCTGTAGCAATCGTTGGAAGTCTTCACATCTCTAGTCAGACAGACCACCCCGAAAAATTGGGCACCATACCCCATTCCAGCAATCACCCATAGAGGCCAAAGGATCCACCACTCCCCCAAAGAGGCGAGGATATCTGTCACCGAGAGTTGAGCCTACTCCCCGCCAACCATCCTGCCAGAACCGAAAACCATCTCCCTCCCCTAGTGTAGGGGTAAAGAAAGCTCGCACCTTTGCTGCCACCGCTGCCAACCCCCTGAGGAAGAAAGAGGCCCCGAGAGGAGGGGACTCTAAAGGACGCCAAGAAGGAAGGGCCCGCAGCAACTCCGCATGACGTCACCAAACAACCCACGTTCACGACCCACCAGTCTAACAATCCACTTCGTAAGGAGACTGCTATTCACCATGTCCACATTCCTAACCCCAAGGCCCCCTTCTTGCATCGGCCTACAGACCTCCTCCCGTGCCACTAGACTCGCTCCTTTCCCTGCCGTCCCTGCATTTGACCAGAAGAAATCCCTCATCAATCCGGAGATTTTCTTCTCAACCTGTTGCGGCACTCAAAAATCAAAAAAGAAATATGACGATATGGATCCCAGAACTGCCTTCACCAAAGTCAATCTCTCCCCTCTAGACAACAGTTTAGATGACCATCCTACCAATTTTTTTTCCATCCTCTAGCAAAGGGAGCCAATCCTGCAATCTAAGACGTCTATCTGACAACGAGAGGCCTAATTAAACCAGTTGTTGGTAAAGCACGTATTAATTTTGTTTGGAGTTGTTTGTCTTTTTTGTTGTCCTATTGGACTTATGATGTATTTTCCCAGCACCTCTCCCTATATAAAGAGGTGTAAGGTTTCATTTGAGAATAACACAAGTTATTTTCTCTGACTTGGTATCAGAGCGACGATCCTAGATCAGCGGTCTGATATTCCACCCCTCACGAGCCTCCGTACCCCTCCACCAAAACCCTAACCTTCGTTTCACACCTGCGGAAGTCTCCACCGGCGAGCCACCAGCCACCACTGGCCCTAGGAGGCCACTACCGCGGCCGCAGCGGCTACCGGTGCTCATCGTCGGCTGCTACTGGCCCTAGCGAGCTCCCTCTGAGAACCACAGGGCATCGCCGCCCCATGTAGGCGATGGTTCCTACTCTGAGAGGCCTCGTAGCGACGCCCCTCGTGCTGCCCTCATCGACTGGAAGTTGCAGCGCCGCCCAGAGGTCGCTGCGTCACCCGGAGATCATCCTAGCACCTCCGAGCGTCACCCCTGCGCAATCCCTGACCTCGAGACAGCGCCACCCAACGCCGGAGCATCGCCTCTAACTGCAACGACGCTGCCACTGCCACCACCCATCACCTGCAGGTTGCAATTGGTGGTTCTCGAGGTCGATTATACCTGCATAAGCATTGTTAGGATCCTTCCTAACATCCTAACATGCACTAAAACCTAATCTACAGGGTCTCTGTGATTCTTAAGATGTTATCTAGGGTTTCTTCACCTTAGATCTCATGTTCAAGAGATCACTTTTCGCTGATTGTGAAGTTTTCATATCTGAATATTGATTTCAGATCGCATTTGTGGCATCTTGTGGCAATCCTAAGGCACGATGGCCTCCTCAGATTCTTCGGAAGTGTCATCGATTACCGCTATAGACAACGGAGGTTATAAATCTCCTTTCTTTGTTCCTATCGCCAACTTAAATGAGGCCAATTATGCTAAATGGTCTCAGACGTTCCTCATGACTGTTGAGGGGCATGATAAGGAACACCTACTGTTGGAGATGGAGCCACAGGATAAAATATGGAAGAATGCCTGGAAGAAGGATAATTCCATGGTTCGTGCATGGATCATAAATTCTATTGAGCCTCAAATCGGTGATGGGATCATGTATTACAAAACCACCAAGGAGATGTGGGATTCTCTACATGATACATATTCTCATGAAAAGAATTCCAGCAAAGTGTTTAAGATTCACCATGCTCTTGGTAGTCTCAAACAGGAGGGTCAGTCACTGTCACTGTACTGTGTCACCCTAAAGGGGCTCCTTGAGAAATATAATGCCTGTCAACCTGTCTACACTTGTGCCACTCAGAGGGCACATAGGAAGGAGTATGTCGTTCTTCAGTTTCTTGACAGACTTGGACCAGACTATGAGGCTGTTAGGTCCCAGATCCTTACTCTAGCTGAGCTTCCATCTATGGAGGAGTTTATAGCCGCATGAGCAGAGTGGTTACTAGGCCACCCGTGTCAAAGAGTGGATAGACCCCTGTGCTTGTTACTGCCGCACATGGAGGATGTGGTGCTCTATCCATCAAGGGAAAAGGGCGTGATGGTCGAGGTACGAGTGGTAGACCTCGCACCATTTTATCGCATTGTGGAAAGGTTGGTCATACAGAGGCTTCTTGCTGGACGAAGCATGGTCGACCTCCCATGGCCAACCAGGTTATCTCTTTAGAGGAAGGGAGTGACATGGTGTCTCGTACAAACTATGATACTGTGATTCAGCGTCTCTCTCAGCTAACCCAGGAGACTACTACTACCACTGCAAATACTGCTGCCTTTGCTACTTCAGGTATGACTTCTGCTTACAGGTCTAGTAACACTGACAGTACCTTGTGGTTGGTGGATTCTGACGCATCTCAACAACTTAGTGGGGATGAGACATGTTTTGGACAGGTTCATAAGGTTCTCTCATGGAAATCTGTGCAGGTAGCAGATGGCAGGCAGTGTAGGATTCATGGCAGAGGAGATGCAGCAATGACTCCTACTCTAACGTTGCCTAACGTTCTTTATATTCCAGAGTTTCCTATTAGTCTCTTGTCTGTTAGTAGACTTACAAAAGACTTATACTGGCGTGCAATATTTGATGAGCTAGGCTGTATTTTTCAAGACAAACTTACGGAAAGAACAATTAGTGGCGGACATGAGGAAGGGGGTGTGTATCGCCTGATCCAGAATTCAATTGCTGCTATGTGTCAGGGCGAGGTTGCATTTAGTGTTGGTATAACTCTTCAGTGGCATCGTCGTCTTGGGCACCCATCACTGGACAAGCTTCGACGTATCATTCCTCACATTTCACCGGCTACGGAGATTTTGTGTGATGCATGCCGATTGGGAAAGCATCACAAGACCAATTTTCCTTCTAGTTTATGTCAAAGTTCTAATGCTATCTTTGATTTACTGCATATGGATGTATAGGGACCAAGTCATATCCCTGACAAACTAGGTCATAGGTTTTATCTACTTGTTATGGATGATTTTCTAGGATATCATGGTTATTTCTATTGAAAAATAAATCTGATGTTAAATCAGTTATTAAAACAATTATCTTACAAATAAAGACTCAGTTGTCTATTATTGCGAAGATTGTGCAGTCTAATAATGCATTAGAATTCTGTACATCTAACTTGACAGCTTTTTACAGATCTCTTGGAATTGTTCATCAGACGTTCTATCCGCATACGTCGCAACAAAATGGTGTAGTGGAAAGAAAGCACCGTTAGGTGCTTGATGTGGCTAGAACATTATTGATCAAGCACAATGTGCCACAGGTGTATTGGGGAGATGCAGTGTTGACTACATGTTATTTGATCAGTAGATTGCCCAACTCAGCCATACAAGAGCAAGTTCCGTGGCTGATTCTCTATTCTAAGAAGGATCTATTCACTGTTCCATCTTGAGTGTTTGGCTGTGTTGCCTTTGTTCACATTATTGGACCTGGAAAGACAAGTTGGCTCCAAGGGCAGTGAAGTGTATATTTCTGGGATACAGCAACACCCAAAAAGGATACAGATACTATGACCCCTATGGTAAGAAACATTATGTGACTGCAGATGTCACATTTCATGATCCCATTCCTTATTTCTCTACAAATGGCCATCAAGTGACATTTGAGAAAGATTTGGCTCCTATGCCTGTTCCACCAGTTCGCTTGGAGCAAATCCCTATTACACATCATGAGGATATACTTACCACAGAGACTTCTATGAGGCAGAAAGCAGAGACTACTCAGATGTATAGGCTACCCGTGACATACAGACAGCATGCATGGCAACAAAAACACACCCCCACTACACCTCAGCCACCTATCTCCTCTCCTAGTCAGGTATGCGTTGATACTGACGTGAGTTTTCCTAGTAGTGCTTGTGCAAATTCCTCTGATGAGTCTCCTACTCCGATTGCTACTGAGTATAGTGAGGAGGATCTTGATCTTCCAATTGCTATTCGAAAGGCTCCACATAGCTGTGTCAAGTATCATACTATACAAACAGTCTCCATTGTCAACCTTGGTAGTTCCTTTGCTACTTTCATAGCGGCTCTATCTATAACGCATGTTCCTACCTCCCATCAACAAGCCATGTTAAATCCAAAATGGCGTCAGGCCATGGAGGATGAGATAGCTGCTCTACAGTCTAGAGGGATGTGGGATTTGACCGCATTGCCTCCGCATGCCAGAACGATATGGTGTCGTTGGGTCTTTGCAGTTAAATACAACCCAGATGGCATGATCTCTCGTTGCAAGGTGAGACGGTGGCAAAGGGATTTACCCAAACATACGGGGTAGATTTCTTTGATACTTTCTCTCCGGTTGCTCGATTGTCTACTGTTCAGATTTTGATGTCTGTAGCAGCTCACTATAACTGGCCTCTTCATCAATTGGATGTCAAGAACGCATTCTTGTATGGAGATCTTCAGGAGGAGGTCTATATGCAACAACCCCTTAGGTTTGAGGCTCGGGGGAGTATGTATGCAGATTGAAGAAAGTCATCTATAACTTGAAGCAGAGCCCAAGAGCATGGTTGCAGAGACTCTCAGAGGAGGTACATGTAATTTTTTTTTGAAAAAGAAAAGGGTAGTTATCCAGGATAATAACTACCCAAAGAAGAGGTACATGTAATGAGACTTATAAGGTCCTCTGCTGATCACTCTTTGTTTGTCAGGAAGAGTAAAAGAGGAGTGGTTGTACTCCTTGTCTATGTGAATGACCTGATCCTCACTGGAGATGATTTTACTGGGATAGCTGAGGAAAAAAGGAAGTTGGTTGATGCCTTCATGATAAAGGATCTAGGTGAGCTCAGATACTTTCTTGGGATTGAAGTGGCATACAACAGAAAGGCCACCGTTCTTAGTCAGCAAAAGTATGCCCTTGATATCTTGCAGGAAATAGAAATGATGGGGACCAAACCTGCTAATATACCTATGGATCCCAAAAGACATCTCTATGATACTAAGTCTCCGCCTATAGATAGCAAATCATATAAGCAGTTGGTCAGTAAATTGTTGTATCTTACTATTACATGTCCGAATCTTTCCCTTGTAGTATGAAAGCTCAACCAGTTCATGGACAAACTGACCAGACAGCATTGGGATGCTGCTATATAGGTGCTTAGGTATGTGAAGAAAGCACCTGGCAAAGGTATTTTATTTCAAAGGGGCACATCTATGAGTGATGTTGGCTACTCTGATGCCAACTATGCAAGGTGCATGACAGATAGGAAGTCGACAACTGGATTCTGTACTTATGTGGCAGGCAACTTAGTGACATGGAGAAGCAAGATGCAGCAGATAGTATCTAGGTCCAACGTAGAATCAGAATACAGGGCTATGGCTCAGACAGCTGTAGAGATTGTTTGTGTCATCTATTCTACATGATCTCCATATTCAAGAAGAGGGACCAATGGAGATAAGATGTAATAATCGTGCTGCTACCTATATTGCAAACAACCCAATGTTTCATGAGCACAAAGCACATTGAGGTTGATTGCCACTACACTAGAGATTTTATACAACGTGGAATTATTTACACTTCATATGTATCATCTGAAGATCAGATTGCAAATATATTCACGAAGCCCCTTTCTAGATCTGCTTTTGATAAATGTTGTTTCAAGTTGAGCATCATTGATATATATGCTCCAACTTGAGGGGGAGTGTTGGTAGAGCACACATTAGTTCTGTTTGGAATTGTTTGTCCTGTTTGTTATCCTATTGGACTTATAATGTAATTTTTCCAACACCTCTTCCTATAAAGAGGTATATGATTTCATTTGATAATAAGAAAAGTTATTTTCTCCGACTGGATTTACTCATGCTTTTTTTTATAAGGAAAAGAAAGATTAACGGCACTCGATAATCATCCAAAATTTCATTCAATCAAAAAAGCAACAGACTTATAGGTTATTGAGGCATAACTCAGAGCGACTACGTGACTCCCTCATAACATTCTCAACTCAAGCCCACTTCCCCTTGAAAATAGAAGCATTTCGCTAAAGCCAAACATACCACAATGCAACCACAACCCTTACCCAACCAGCAATATCCATATGAACCAAAGATCGTAAGGAACCCCACCACGTAGAATAGGAGGGCATATTCGCACAATGAATGTCACACCTCTTCTAAACCTCCGAAGAACACTCAAAGAAAAGGTGATCCAGGCTCTCCCTTACAACCACGCAAAAATGCAATCCAAGTCATGATCATTTGCCCATCTAGAGAGGAACTCCTTTGTCAACAGTTTCTCCCTTGTGAAAAGCCACAAGAAAATCTTGACCTTGAAAGGGATAGGCATCTTCCAAATCAATGAGCAATCTTCCCAAACAAAAGGTGTTGGCCCCAACTCTGAAATCATCTTCTTAAACACTCCAGCCATAAACAACATGCCATCCTTCCACGTAAACCCATCCATCAGGTCCTCACCAACACTTGTATCATGAAGCAACCCCAATAACCCCTGCAACTCCTCCAAGGATGCACCAAACAAACCCGATTGCAAAACAGGAGGCCAAGAACAAGAGACACTCCCAAACATCATAACAAGAGCATCTTTATTTTGGGCCAAACCAAAAAGAGACAGGAACATCAACTCCAAGGCGCCACTCCCCATTCGATCATCCTTCCAAAAACGGAAAGAATAACCTCTACCAAGACTTAGCCCAAAGAAGCCGAAAGAGATACCCTGGTCAACAAGAGGTTCCACAAAGCACCAAAATGCTAAAGGTTGCACCGCACGAGATTGCTTATAAACCACATCAACAGAAGGTCCATAAGAGTCGCTCAGCAATTTACCTAGGAGACCATCTTCCTAGCCAAGAACCTCACCACCCACTTCAAAAGCAATGAGGCATTAAACTCATCTAGGAGTCTAATCCCCAAACCTCCCTTCCTCGTCAGTCAACACACCTCCTTTCAAGGGACCAACTGCAAGAACCAACCTTGACAATCAAGCCCCTTCTAGAAAAACCTCTTGCAGATTAGCTTCAGCTTCGACAAGATCTTCATTAGTGACCTAAACATCGAGAGATAGAAAATAGGAACCGTCGAAAGAACCACCTTAACCAAGACAAGCCTACCTCCTTTGGATAAAAGCTCCCCACTCCAACCATTCAACCTCCTATTTAAACTCTCCTCAACCGACCTCCAATCTGCAGACACCAATCATTTCCCTCTCAGAGGCAAACCCAAATACACAACAGGTAAGTGCACAACCAGTGTATCAAGAATCACAGAGAAGCTCTCCACACTCCTATCCAAACGAAAAGGAATAAAAGCAAACTTCCTCCCATTAATGATGAGACCGAAAATATCCCCAAACATTCTAACCAATTTGTAACATGTTTTGCCTAGCGAACACCCCCTGAATAAAAAATATTGTATTATTTGCATGCTACAAAAGAGTGAGCAAGGAACCATCACCCCTGAGAGTCAAACCAGAAAACAATCTTCCCCTACATGCCTTGAAAGCCAAGAAAGCCAGCATGTTAACTGCTACATTAAACAGTAGAGGCACAAGCAGACACCCATGCCTAACACCTCTTTGCAGCTGTGTCCAAGATCCACATGACCTCTCATTAACAAGCATGGCAAAGGAGGCCATCCTGATACATCTCCTCATGAGCCTCACCCATTCAAACTTATGGAATAGACTTCTTCAATACTTTCTCTATAGTGGCTAGGTTGTTGACTGTCCACATTCTTATCTCTGTTGTCACACAGTATGGTTGGCCTCTACATCAACTTGATGTCAAAAATGCCTTCCTATATTGAGATTTGCAGAAATAGGGCATATACAGCAACCTCTAGGCCCTGTTTGGCATGGTTTTAAACGAAGTTATCCTACATGGCAGTTATAAGTGCTACAGTGTATGAACAGTGTAAAAGTTTTATTCTTCACCCATCACATCTACAACCATCCATTATATCTACCACTCACCAATCATATCTACCTCTACTAACTCGCCCCCACCCATCACATCTAACTCCCACCAAACCACTCCCAATACAAATACAAATACAAATAAAAACCAATAATAACATATCAACTCAACTATCACATCCACACCCATTAATCCTCCTCTTACCCATCCACTTATCCTTCCTTAAGACTTCCTAAACTTTAAACCTCTACCAAACAAGGCCCCAGGGTTTAAGTCTGAAGGGAAGTGTTTCAAGGTGTGCAGACTGCGGAACACAACATACGAATTAAAGCCTTGGGTTCAGACGATCCTCAGTAGGTCATTCTCTATTTGTGCAATATACCTTGCGTAGACGAGTTGTGATGCTTGTATATGTTGAATCGTTGATGATTTTATTGTGACCGATAATGATGCTTAAAGGATCTCAGATTTAAAGAAATGTATTGCTAATCATTTTGTTATTAAGGACTTGAAACTACTCAGATAATTTCTGGGAATTAAAGTTACCAGAAGTAGGGAATAGTATTGTCACAGCAGAGGTATGCTATGGATCTCCTATAGGAAATTGGTATATTGGGTGCCAAACTAGCTGCTATCCCTAAGGACCCTCATGTTCACCTACATGATGATACAACAACACTAATTGACACTTGGTAGTTCAAAGGACTTTTTGATAAGTTATACAATTATCTTTGACCATTACACACAACCAGATCTCACTTGTGGGAAAACTTAGTTCATGGACAAACCAATAAAGATACATTGGGATGTAGCTATGATAGTTCTCAGATATCTTAAGTCATCTCCTAGGAGTTGTTTACCAAGGGCACTTCATTGGATCTTGTTGCATACACCAATGCAAATTATGTTGGCTATCCCAAGGGCGAAAATCCATTGTAGGATTCTATACTGATCTTGCTAAGAATTAAGTGACTTGGCATAGCAAGAAACAGGCAGTGGTTGCACAGTCTTGTGTAGAGTCAGAGTGCCATGCTATGGCACAAGTTGCTACTAAAATGATGTGAATTCGTTCTATTCTTGCCTCCAAGTGCCTCTGCCTATGGAGATGGGATGCAACAACAAAGCTGCCACGTACATTGCAAACAATTTCATATTCCATGAGAGGACTAAACATGTCAAGATGAATTGCCACTATACCAAGGATTTAATTTAGAGAGGCTTCCTACGCACTACTAGTTAATTCTGAGAATCAAACAACAGATATTTTTACCAAGATGCTTCACAGGACCTCCTTTGATAGATGTTCCAAGCTAAGCATGATTGACATTTATACTCCAACTTGAGGTGGAGTGTTGCGATTTACGTTTCTATGTTATTTTCCTTATTTTTCTTTTATGTTTGGGACTCCCTGTACTTTTCTTAAATCCTCTACATAATGAGAATCAGGGTTTCGTAGTGAATAAACTTGCTTATTTCTTCTAACATTGATCAAGGCTTCATTCATGACCTGCAGATTCAAGATTCCTAGACCCTTATCTTCTTAGGCTTGCAAACATCCTCCCACACCACCAAAGGCATGTAGTTATCCTCAAAGCTAGAAGCCCATAGAAATCTCCTAATCGAGTCAATCCTCTTCAAGACAGCTGCTGATATCCTCGTTAATGACAAACAATACAGGTAAAGATAATTGGACAACATACAAGAGCACAAGCCTGCCACCTTTAGAGAGAAGTCGAGTCACCCAATACTACAGACATTTCTCCATCCTCTATAAAATGGGAGTCCAATCCTTAGCAACGATGCAACCAAGAGAAAGCGGGAAGTCTAGATATTTGAACGGTGACTACTAACGGTTGCACTCCAAGAATCTCCATGCGCATGATTTGCCAAATGGAAGGAAGCCAAATTTCTGTAGATTCACCTTTAAACCAGATACTTCTCCAAAGACCTCAAGGAGCAACTAAGTTGTTCTCGCCTTTGATCTAGACCAATCAATGAAGAGAATGTTGTCATCAACGTAGTAAAGAAAGGGGACCAACGTGCGTCCTTGGCTCAACCCAAGACCCTTAAGGAGGCCCTCCTTACAAAGGGCATACCAAGCATCTGCCAAGATATCAACCGCTATGACGAACACCATAGGAGCTAAGGGGCAACCCTACCTTACCCCTCTTTTGTGTTTCATTCATCCCCCCCTCGAGACGACCATTAACCAGGATCGAGCAAGAGGCTAAAGTAACGAAGACTTTCATTCAACAAATCCATGCTAGCAAGAAACCCATTAGCTTGGACCACAAAAAATTCCAATCCAAGTTGTCATAGGCCTTGGAGAAGTCTATTTTCCACCGGAAAGCTTATGTCTCCCCCTTCTTCCAAGAAGCCAGGATCTTAGAGGCAACAATGTAGTTCGCCATGATTGACTTGCCTCTGATTAATGTAGATTATACTGGTGTAATCAGCCAATCCAGTACATTTCCCAGACGGCAGACTAAGGTCTTGGCGACCAACAAATAGTTAAGAGTTGGATAGCAATATCAGTCTGTCATCTCCCATCAACTCCACCACTTCATGCTTAGGCAAGAGAAAAAGGAATTAACAATGGATCTTGGTAAGTTCACCATTCATTCATAGGTCAAAGATAGCCATAATATCAATCTTTAGCCTTTAGGAGATGTCAAAACACCTTGATGAAGAACATTAAGAAGCCATCTAGACCAAGGGAGCCTTCTTGCTTCAAGGAGTATAGAGCTTTCCATTCCTTATCCTCAGTGAAAGGACTAAAGAGAGAAGTCGCATCCTCAGTATTAAGTCTTCTTGGTCGATAGCCTCCCAGCTGCCAGGTCTTATAGTCACTCTGACAGAAGAGCTAACGGTAGAAGTCAACAAAGGCCCTACCAACCTCCTACCTCCTCAAATGTAAGCCATTCTGATCAGAAATCAAGTCAATCCAATGATGTTCGAGAAGATATAGACACCATGTATTGCCACAGAAGATAAAGTGGCTAATGTATTCACCAAAGCACTTCCTCGCCAAGATTGGAGTATCTCTGTTCCAAGCTAAACATGTATCATATATTCAGCTTGAAGGGAAATGTTTTCTTTTTTTGAAGAAAGCTTGATAGGGAGTCAAAGAAAGCTTATTGGAGTAGTATCTACTAATTTTTGGTCTCTTCCTATTTTTATTATTTATTTCCAGACATTTTTATGTAATTTTTCCCTAGTGTCTGTATATAGACACCTAGGGTTTTGTGCAAATAATAGAATCATGTATTCCTCTCAACACCTATTTCCCTTTCTTTATCTTATTTCTTTAGTTAGGAGTTTGTGAAATGATCCCCAATGAACTAGTGCCAAACCATCCAAAGGCATGGGCATTATGTTAAACAGAAGAATTCCTCTAAATTGACTCATCATTTCTCATTGATATTATGAACTTAGGTATCACTGATTGGGACCTTCAATTGCATAAAAGCAAATACGTCCAAAATTTGTGGTCAATCTTTCTTGATAGAATAAGTTAAGGTCATCAATACATAGAGGATAGGCAGCTACAAGGATATCTACTTCATGGATTGCCGCAGCTGACGCAATAAAAATCATGCAAATCATGAACCAGCTTGAATAGAAGTTGAAATATGCAACAGTGATATCTGCTATTGGGAACCAGATTATCGACTAACATTCCTTAGAAGAGAAAACGTCTAAAAAATCAACAAGTAGTATGCATACAATTCCCAAACATGGAGATATCCATCTTCTGCTGTGCTATTAAAGCACAAAACTCCAGTCCAGTTTAACATACAGGGATCCCCTCTGTTCCAACTCCTAAGATTTGTCATAGGATCGTTCAGACTTTTTCTGATGGCTTGTAATGCTCCAACTGCAGCCAACAAAAAGAGAATGAGTTCTTAGAAGTAGAGAAATTGGTGGTTTCTAATAATCAAACGCCATAAGTTAGCAAACATAGCATCAACACATTAATTGGCAACTCCATAAATCAAACACCATAAGTTAGCAAACTTAGCACCAAAGCATCGATGCTCAACTGCAAATCAAAACGAAAATCAAGCCTTTTCCCACATGAAATTAGGTCAGCTATATGGAGGTGGCACATGCAAAATCAAAATTTCATCTACTAAGATCATGATATAGATCCAGTGCATTGAATCCTGGGGAGAGAGAAAAACATGATGATAACATGATGAATATATCTCCACATCTAATTCAAAAAATACATATTAAGCCTTAAAGGAGTAAAAAACACTGATTCATCTCAACAGACTTTTGAGAGATGACAAACACATATGCAAAATCACAAGCTAAGAAAAGGTTAATGAACTGACATAGAGGCATTTTGAGAAATTTTTCTAATCAACCAACTCTTTGGTGCTACTAAATGGTAGAAATGTTAAGTATATCTAACAGAGACTGACATACAGTTACAGTCCAGACTTCGAATGTCATTTACATTTCCCCAAACACGTATATAGAAGGCAATGTGGGATATTCAAGCATATTCACTATTCTCGAAGTACTTGTTAAGGCCAGTCTCAATGAAACTATCTCTTAATTCCTCCTAGAAGTTGGATGTTGATGAATGAATAGGGTGGCTTTGGTTGCTTGGGAGGAGATTTATAGGCTGATGTGTGATGGAGGGCTTGTCATCTTGGCCAAAGCAGAGAAACCAACCTTTATTGACAAAATGGATTGTCAAGGTTATAGGTGGAGATAGACGTTTGGTAGTTGACGTGCACAGGACATGTTATGGAAGGATTTTGAAGTAGGAAACCGATTAAGAGTGCCTCAACTTTTTAAAAGAGTTTGATCAAGATGTTGCCATTGGGGACAGATTTCTTTTGTGCATGACTTGAAGATGGTGTGGATTTCAAGTTCTGATGTGATGTTTGGGTATCAGGGGGAGTTATGTCCAACAAATATCTGAGGTTATTTGCATTGGACACATTTTGATGCTTTAGTTGCCTTGTGTTGGAGTTACAAGGGGGCTCAGACTCGCACTGACAATTTTTTGGACACCAAATTTACGAGGCAATTCAGAGGATCAAACAGAGTTCTCTTTTTTTACTTGGTAACTTAGCCTTTTTAAGCCAATGCAAGTAAGGAGAATGGATGGTAGTGGGGAGGATCCTTTCCATTAAGGTGACATATTGGTGATAATTTGCTCCTCCATTCATTACTGGATTTCATTGATGAAGATGCCTTACATGATTATAGTATGATTTGGAAGGCAAAGGTTCCCCTAAAGGTAAAGGTTTTTGCATGGCTGATGAGGAGGGTTATGATGGTCTAAAAATTAAAAATCAACACCAAGCTTGGCACTGGTTGTGGACTTTGTGCTCTCTTATGGAGGATTGTGTACATCTTTTCTTTGATTGCTCATCTACCAAAGAGGCTGGAGGAGGGTTAACTTGGAGTGGTTGAATATATGATGTGGCTTTTTGGACAAGTTCCACTGAAGGAAGATCAAAATCGAGGACAAAGTGCTACCTCTTTCTTCTAGAAACACATCTTCTTATTCCATCTTTTCCCAAATCCCCTAAACAAAGAGGGTTGGCATAGACTTCAACCTCTCCTTGAGAGGGTTAGGGAGGACAAAAAACTAATTAACTGAGGGTTGAGCATGCAATTCTTCTGGTGGCTATTCGTGCTATTTGGTTGAAAATGAATTATTCAGTCTTTCAGGGTCAAAGGCCATATGTGGAAAATGTGGTTGTTTGATGCTTTTTGTTACCATGGGATTCATTGACATAGGGTGTCCTTTCCAAACGGTTATGTAATTCTTTTGGCAAAAGCAACAAATCCAGACATCGCATACAATCACTATTCTTGAATGATCATCCTTTTACTTCCCAAGGTCAAAAAAAAAATCTAGAGGTGTTCACCATTTAAACAGCCAAAGAATTTCTAGAGGTGTTCACAATCTTAATAAGTCAAAGTACTAAGCATGTATGATCATAATGCATTCCATGTGATTGACAGTTGGCAGGTGGTCTTTTTTGGCTTATAAAGTTTCAAATGATATAGGGCACTATAGTACAATAAACTTAAAAGAATTGCGGGCTTTTTTTTGAAGGATTAACGAATTGAAAATTTGCCACAAGGTCTCATAATTCTCTACTCAGATATTTGTTTCCTGGTGGAATTTCATAGAAATCCTATCACATGAATCACAGTAGAGAATTTTACAACATTCACTTGCTCGGTACTGATAGAAGCCCTCTACATTGTTAAGGCATCAACTTATCACCTTCTCTCTAGCTTCATGTCCTCAAACAATTCTTTTAGTCTTCCGTTAAATTCCCTCCAATCCAAGGTCTTAGGCATATTAAATAGAAGATGGAGAAAACTAAGCAGTGACAAAACCATCAACATGGACTGTGGCAACTTTTTGAAAAAAACATGGACTGTGGCATTGCATCCCCACTTAGCAGAGGAGGGGCTTTTTTTGGTTTTTGGTGTTTCATTTTCTGAAAAGAGCTTTGCATTGGTGTTGGCTTCAGTATGACCATAAATTGGATGAGGATAGTGGCGGCTAATAAATTATGGTATACTAAAGATTGCACATTTTACAGTTTGTCTAGCAGAACAAGGTTTTCAAGTGCATAAAGTCCAGGAACTACCACTTGAATTCAATATATTTCCAAATTAAAAATGTATAGAGCATAGAAATTCAGAGTGGACATGTCATGATTCAAATCAAGACTACTGATCACCACTCTTTAATAATAAACTCTATCAGTTATATTGGAATCTTTAACAAACAAAGAGTTGGATTACGGTGGAAAAAGAATATGTAACAGGAATTGTGTTTCTGAATTCCTGAGTGGACGACAACCAAGAAAGAAAGGAAGCTAGAGAAAATAAATAGTGACAGTGATGATAGAGTATACCTTCTACTGGAGCAGTGATTGGCTGTCCCTTCATCAGTCCACACAAGTGGACCAAAATAATCGCAAGTGCCCCCCATATGTGATATCCAACCATCTTGTTCCAAATATACTCTCAGCACAAAATGTCCTGACACCTTGAATATTCAGGCTTCACCTCCTGCACAACTAGAATCAGCGAACCCATGTTCAGAATTCATTTCCTAAATAATCAGATTTATTGAAGTTCTTTTACTTGAATATAAAGATACCAAGATTTTCAATCACACTTCTAACTATGCATAAGCTAATGTCAAAAGAGAAACGATGTTTTTCCCTCAAAACAACCTACTCAAAAGAGCAATAACAGAGTGGTGAAGATCAAAAAAAATACCCAATTTACCCGTGCAAAGACCATTATGGGCAAGTTGGAAATCGGACTCGGAACTTGGAAATAAGCGGACTTTGGGTTGTTTCTAGGATTTCCCGGGGATCCCGTGCATAAATTTGATTGAGGAACTACAAACAAGCTGTTTGCACTACAGCCGAAGCACACTCCAGGTATTATGGCTCCTTGTAACCCCATGCCTCAGGATACACAGAAAACCCAAAATCCATTCTTTCCCCCCAAAAAGTCCAAACCTGAGACCGCATGGAAGTGATTTCTATCGTAAAATGGAAATTGAATTTTGTTTGCAAGATCGTTATATCTGTGACTCACTTCCAAACGCATCCCAAAACTTAGATGTCCAAATTCTGGAAACAGTGCTCAAGCCACATGGCCACAAACCAAAATCTCCGAGGATCATCAACACCGCAAACTCCTTGCAAATCAAGGCAATTGGGCGTACCAAGAATCTTACCGACTCCCCATCCCCCGAGTATCCAACAAGCTTGCCGCTTTCTCCCTGCAAAAGGAACACCCACCCTCATGCCCTCTTCCCCACCAAAACTTCTTGCTTTCAAACGACCGAAAATTTTTATAAAAAAAAAGTCACTAAATAAAGCCTAATCAACCACCATACCTCACCATCACTCTTCAACAACACCAAAACCCACATGGATATCCCGAAAAAAGGCAAAACGAAACCCAAAGGAAAAGCATCACCTCGAAAAGGACCCAACTTTCTCAACGAGGACCGCAAGGATCTCAAGAACTCGCATGGGATCGGCCTCAAGGCACCTCGATGGAACGCCACAAGGGCGAGGGAGCCGCCTGGGTTGGGAAGAGTGGGGGGAATCGGCCATTCCGGGTGTTTTGGTGACGGGAAGTGGAAAGTGACATCTTTGGTCGATACTTTGGACTACGGCGGCCGTGGGGAAGGATTTTGACTATTGTGCCGTCGAAAGGTCAACCTTATGTCCCAAGCCGCCACGGCTCCTGCGTCTTTTTTTATTATATATATATAGCCCATGATCCATTGCATGCAAAGGAGGAGAAATTGGCTCCTCCACCACACCAACCGTTAAGCAAAGCAGATTCTATGACTTGACTTTGGTTGGGCTATATAATTGTTAAAGCTCAACCATTAGATGAGCTTCACTCTGACAGGTGCTCTGGCATAGTTAATTTTCTTAATAGCCTTGGATCTCATAGGCAACGTTTGGTTGTGAGATTAGAAGAGAAATAGGTATCATTTGATGGATTAGAAGAAAAATAAGGGTGGAAGTATATAGGTTTAAAAAAAATTTTTTTTTCATGTATGTTTTCTTTTTTTATCACATCAAAATCTACTAATACTCTCTTTTTCTATATATAATTCAAAAAATACTATCTAATAATTACAATCTATTACATCAAAATCCATTAATTCCCCCTCTTCTCTCACAAAATCAACATACCAATCATTAACAATCTCACCAATCATTATAATCCCACCAATCATTATAATCCCACCAACAAAACACATTCTATACTTATTCTACTCTTATTCTATCCTAATATAACACTATCTCTCTACCAAATACAACCTTAGAGGACAAATTAGGAAAAATTGACACCCCTGCCACACCAACTCTTAGGTAAAACAAGTTCCATGACTCAATCTTGGGTGGGTTATGCAATTGTCAAAGTTCCGCTGCCAACTAAGCTTCATTCTAACGAGTGCTCTCACATTGTTCCAACATAGATGAATAGCATAATAGCAGTATTCCTCAATGCTAAGAGACAACACAGTTGTCTCTTTGTTAAGTTTGTTTGCATGTGTGTGTATTTGAGTCACTTGTGACTTGTGGGAAGTCAAGCAGCCATGGGACCATAACACTAAAAAGTATAAAAAAAAAGAAGAAAAAGACAAAATCATGGAACGCTTCGATTGTTGCAGATTTACTCCATTCTGATAATTGATGCTCCCTTTCTTCTACCCTGGTACCACTCCTGGTCCCACATGTGATCAAACGACTCCTATTCCATTAGGTGTGGATGGAAGTTTTCGTTGAAGCAACTTTTGTTCAGAGATAAAAGATTTTCCGATAAGATAGTGGTCAACTCTCATGAAAGTTTACACGTCAGTTAAAAGGTAAAATACTGTAAATAATATTCAAAGTATCATTGACCATACTTTCTTATATAATTGGTGATATTAATTTAAACTTTACTAGCAATATTGGATACACAATTAAATCTTACCGGTAACATGGAGAAAGGATGCGTGAATTTTTATATTAATATAGGATACATAATTAAATATCAGTGGTGATATTTGTTGTACATCAATGATATTTAACTATGTGAGGGAGCATATAAACTTTTATATTGATATTAAAAAATCATCGATAATATTTAATTCCGTAAAACTTTCGGCAAATCTTCATGATAGTCGACGGTTTGTCCACTGCTCAGTGACACTTTGATTCATCCAACATCACCGCCATTATGGGATTAATTGTCCTCACGAGTCAATTGGTAAGCATGCATGTTTATGCTACTTAAGTGAAAATGTCAAGTCATCAATTTAAATTATAATTAACTTAAGAAAATAAGGTTATAAATTATTTATCCCTCTCACATAGGATAAATGTTATCATCGTTATCATGGGACTATCCCCTCACTTGATATATCTGCATGCAGCAGTTCCACTCCCAAGCACGTCCACCCAGACTTTTACAAGGCGGAGAAGTTGGTTGGAGGGTTCAATAGGATTTGTGAAAACGTTTTTCTATATATATATTACGTGTTTACCATCCGTAAAATTAGTTGGTCAAACCTACCATGTTAGACAATGTGAACTTTGCCCGAAGAAAACAATTAAATGCATCTAAAAATTGCATTTTCTCCTTCCATGTCATAAACAAATCCTTCTATTCAGATAATCGATAGCTGAGCTGGAGGAAAATCCGTATTTATTTTTATTACCCAAATATCATCAAATTAGAGCGAGAGTTTCCAACCTTTTGCTATACATTTATTGACCGAAGCAGAACTAATACCATCATTTTTACTTGGAATCCTACCCGTGAAATTTGTGGAAGACAGGACATCTTATTGGATATTTCAGTTCTTGACGTACTAAAATCACAGCGGCAGATTTCCCTTTTTTTTAAAAAAAAAAAAAGGAAAAAAGCTACAATTGCCATTAAGATGGCTATTTTTCCGATTCCCTTCGATTAGGGTGGGTCTGTGCAGTCATGCTTATTATATCATGCTTGATATGGGCCTCTCATTGCACAAAGTCTGGATTTTTCGAAGGTCCTATCTTTATTTCACGACAGGAAGAAAGGTGACGCATCCTCGAGGCATTGTGTGCGTTGCGGCCCATTTTCTTCTCTGTGTTGTGCCTCGTTTCCTTGCATTTGGCTTGAGATTATCTTCAGATTGACTATTCTGATACAAGAAAACCGATGTTAGAATGGTATTTTAGCGCAATAAGAAAGGGGTTCCGATATCCCATCACTTTTCTCCGAACTTTCTTTTCGACCCAAAAAGAAAAAAAAAAAAAAAACTTTCCCCAATCTTTATTTCATGCATTTGGAACTTTTCTTTGGCTTTGGTTCCTGAAGCTCTGTTTGCTTTGTTGGGTGGTTCTGGGGTTTACCATTACCTCAACCTTTGTTGGACGAGTGATCAGTTCGTTTTGGCTCGCTTCAGAAAAGAAATGCTATTGTATGGCAGAACTAAGACATTTTGCACGCCTATATCCATCATTTTCGATTTCCCACCCTTTGCAAGATATAAAATCAAAGCAATAGGGAACCTATTTCATATTTGTAAAGATACCCTGCTCGAAACGATATTTGAAATTCATAGAACATACTTAGAATATTCCCACAATATCTTCACCTTTGCCCGGAATGAATGGGAACACGCGGATCATTCCGAAAGAAGCAAGTCTCATATATGTATACATAAGGGGATCGATTATCTGAACACGGTATCTAAAAATTATTAAATAAGTATCATGCGACAATCATTAGAGAAAATCTTATCATCCAAAGTAAAATCATCGAAAGAAATCAATCCCCTATTATAATATATTAATATTAATGAAGAGTTGCTAAAAAAAATATATGAAATTCTTTCAAAATATAAAATTTTCTAAATAATAGGATATGATTATAACTTGCACAATCATATATTCTATAAATAAATAAAGAATTAATTGATAATAAAAAATAATTTCAAAAATACCCACATGGAATGATTCAAAATAATAAGTAAATATGTTATAAAAAATAAAAAATATTGTAATGACAAATAATAAGTATTGCAACCGAAACTAGATTCATTTTAAATGCATAAACTTTATGATTATAATAAATGAAGTGTATTTTGTAACGTCATAAAATATATGATGTAACAATCAAAATAATTTAAAATTTTATTATTAAATATTAATTTGTATTGTACAAAAAGAAATTACAATACAAATTTGTTAAAATTTTAATGTACATGAGAATTTAATGATTATCATATCATTCAGTATAAATAATACTACATATGACTTTATAATGTAAAATATTATTGTATTACAAATTATTGGAACATTGACTTGATCTTACGTATTGTGTTGTATAATTGTGACACAACCTCTTTTGATTGTAGTATTTTAGGTTGGAAACAAACCTAAAATACATATTATAATTATAATACATAACAAACTTATAATTATAATACGAATATGTGTGATTAAATTGAATCTGTAATACATAATGTAACCACCAAGAAGTTGTAATTTTATAATATATTCTAGATATCATAAATTATAATACAAAGTCAATCTATATAATAAAGTACACATAAATGCAACATAATTTTGTAATACAAAAAAGTAACGTAATTTCATATAACGAGTATTACAAAATATGATATAAGTTGCCAAATATCATCTTGACATACAACAATATTTAGTCATATTAATGAATCAATAAATGTGATTAAATAAAAACACCAACTTTCAAAACATACCAGAAGAACTTTCAAGAACATTCCATATCTACAATATCCATAAATATGATATTAATTGGTGGTTTCGCTCATATTATACAAAACCATTGACTAAACATGGAAATGATTTTATTAAGACAAATGTCTATCCGATAGACATAATTTTGGGCTCAAATAGGTTTTTATGAGCACTGTGCTCACTAGATACTTGTCATATATATATATATATATATATATATATATACAAACTTAGCCTAGGTGGAAACTTTTACTTGGGAGGTTAATCTCTTAAAACGGGGGTCAACATTTGTTTACTTCACTACTTAACTTGTCATCTGATAATCCAAGCTTGGACACTTTGACATAGGTTTGTCTAACACCAGTGAAAAAAAAAGCCAAATTCGTGTTAAAGTTGTACATCACTCACACCTATAACACTCCTCACATTTCATATTTCTCACATCACTACCAAGTAAACGCTAATTTAAGTAAACACAAGATGGTGTTAACACCACTATGCAAGTAAACGTAATTGCAGGTTAACATTAGTTTCACATTTTTTAACACTACTTTCCTAACTCAACAAGTAAACTAGCTCTTAAGGCTAGTTTACTTGAAGGATTAATCCCTCTTTTAGGGGGTTAACATCTGTTTACCGAAAAAGTTAACCTATAAAATCTTAACGTTTATTTTGGGAGGTTAACACTCATTTTGCTAATATCAATTCTAAGAGATGTTAGCAAAATAGTGTTAACTTCGTTATTCCCCACAATCAAATTCCACTCTTCAAAAATCAATGTTAACAACCTGGGTTTGACTACTTTAACACAACTTTGTATAACATTAGTTTCAAGTAGTGTTAGCCAAATCTGTGTTAAAACATACACCACTCATGCCTCTGACAACCCTCACGTTTCATATTTTTAACATCATTACCAAGTAAACGTCACAACGATTAACATCATAACTGAACGTCAATTCAAATAAATACAAATTGATATTAATACCACTCTATAAGTAAACACAATTATGAATTAACAGTAATTTTACATTTCTTAATACCACTTTACTAATCCCTCAAGTAAACTAATCCTAATTAAACTAGCAATTTCAAAGGTACCGTATTAATGTTATATTGCTAATTCAAAGCCTGGCAGGAAACTCTGTACTCTGCAAAAATATTAGTGAATCGTAAGCTAGCACTCATCATCTACATCCAAAGCATCAATTACTCCGTACAAAAGCAGCTTATATCAGCATTGTTGCCGCCACAACAATCAGCTAATACAATATCAACTACTTAATATTGGCCTGCAGTGTTGTGAACAGCATACATCCCACGCCCTTTATAATTTTGATTTAGATTCAGGTTAGATTGTGAAATAAGACCTCTAAATGGTGAATGGTTTGCCGGTGAAAGCCTGTTATAGTGCAGAGAAGTTCGGATAGAAAATCACATTAATATCTCAGCGGTAGATGAAATCCAAACAAGTCCTAATTAGGACTAGGAAAGAGCCGGCCCATGAGTTAGATGAGGAGAGCTCATGATGACCACCTATATGCCTTAAACAAAATGAGATCAAACGGTTGCATCTTCAAGAAGGTAGCATTCTTAAGAATAAATTTAAGATTTTAAATATCGAGATCGATATTGTATCGATAAATTAAAAAAAGATATATCACTAATATTGATGAATTTTTTATAAATTACTCAAAAAACTATAAAATATAAAAAACATCAAATTAACATTTTTATGACCAATATATCATAAAAGGATGAATAAAAAACGTGTGTACGTGTGTGTGTGGGTTCCGAATAGCATTAGTCCAGTTCTACCTGTGTGTCTATATCTGTGTCTGTGTCTACCCATTTTCAATTTCACAACTCCCATTCAGTCCTACCCTACTGTTTTCAACCTCCTACCTAGCCATCCCATTTCAACGCACCATAGCACCATTTTCCCACCCAACCGACGATATCGCCCGATATATCGACGATATATCCCCATATCAGCGATATATCGCTGATATCCAAGAAAAATACACTTAAGGTGGTATCGATACCACCCAACCCGTCGATATATACTTAGATAAGCCATATTGAAACAAGTGAGCCTGTCAACCCTAGGTTGTTGTAGGGAAAAGAAAGAACCATCATGGATGACATTTTTTAATCAAAGGAAGATGACAAGATAACCCTTTCAATATCCCGATGGATTATCAAAATGCTTAGTTTTATGCATCTTTTTATAGAGATTTGAAGATGCTAATGTATTTCTCACCGACGTTTTAGAATCTTCTTCCTATTTTTCAATAAGTAAAACCAAATGCAATGACTGAATTATTGACAGAGAATGTACAGCTCTAAAGTTGACATATTTAATGGACTACAAGGAAGTAAGAATCCTAACATGTACAGCTCTAAAGTTCAACAAAAGTCCATGATATCGACGATATATCTCCGATATATCGGTGATATGAACGATATATCGGCGATATGGACAATATATCAAGGATATATCGACGATATCATGGAAAAAAGATATTAAGACTGATATCGATATGTGTTGATCCGACGATATCAATATATCGGCTCAATCCTTGAACAAAAGGACATTAAGCTATACTTCTTGGAATACTTTAGGCAGCTTTACACGTTTGAAACATGTCTCTTGAGGTCCTCCTTTCTTATCGAAGTTGATAAGAGACTAAATGAAGAGGAAGCAATGTTGACAAGCATTATTCCTTGAGAAGGAATCAAGAACACGTTGTTTAACATGGCCTCTTGCAAAAGTCCAAGTTCAAATGAGTTACTGGCTTATTTTTCCAGGGGCGATGGAACGAGACAAAATCTCAGGTCATGGGTTTTGTACACGAATACTTTATGAAGTCACAGACGCCGCATTCAATGAATAATACTCACAATGCTCTTTTGACAAAAAAGAAAGCAAATTTGTAGCTTTTGCAGTGACAAACAGAAGGGAACGAAGGGATTCAGTGGATTAGCGCAGCTAGCAATCCATGACTAGTTTCGGGTCCTCAAAGTGGGCAGTAATCAATTTTGTATTAATCACATAAACACAATGACTGTCCATGGGATAGATATGAGAAACTGATAAAGTTAAGGAATTGGATCTTTGGATAAGCTGAGTGAGCATTAATATTTCATATGTGAGGCCAACGATACGGAAAAGGTTGAGGACGCAAATTGGTGCTAGGATCTCAGTTCAATTGGTAGAGGTTTGTGCCCCTATTCATTTGTACCAATGTCTTTCCAAACTAGACTATTACTATAGAAACATTGACTCCACAGTTCTAGGAAGTGTCTTCCAGAATCCAATATGGAAGATGATGTGCCCAGATCCCCTTGGAATCAAAAGATTGCATGCAAATAAACTTATTAAACACTATGTAAATTAGTTGCCAAACTTGCTGCAAGAAGAATTAAGAGAGTTTTGAATCATATAATTGCCTGCAATAAATCAGGCTTCCTAGGTCATACACACATAATGCTATAGTTGGAAAGGAGATTTTGAATTTTATGAAAACAAACAAAGGAAGTAGGTTCCATGGCTTTTAAACTAGACATGAAAAAGGCCTTTCATAGATTACAATGGAGTTTCATCGTTACATGCATGCATAGACTTCATTGTCATCTGCATCTCGTTAACCACATTTTTTCTTGCATTCCATCAGCATCATTTCAAAGTTCAAACTTCGGTTAATGGAACCCCCACTACTTTCATCCTTCCATCATGCGGAGTTGAACAAGATTGTCCTTTCTCAATATATCTCCTCCTTAGCACAGAAATCCTCTCCCGTCTCCTTCAAAAGGCTGTTTCCAGAAATTTAATTGCAAGTTACAAAGTCACAAGGAACTCCCAAGCGATCAAGCATATGCAGATGAAGAATGGCTTTTGGTCAAGCTTCTTAGGAGGAGGCAGAAACTTGGTGATCAATCATAGGCCGTTATGAAGAGATCTCAAGGAAGACAATCAATTTTCAAACTCTAGCATATTTTTAGTCCACAAACACTCAAGGGACTGCAAGAAGCTCCTCAAAGATTATCTCAAGCCAACCATATGATGCAAGAAGGAATCTACTCCGGCTAGCCAATTTTAGAAAATAAACACCACAATTTGCCCAATCAATTGATCCTTGTATAATGTTGCTCCAAGCTCGTTGAGGGAAGTCCAATGCTCTCTCCCAAGCAGGCTGCTCAATTCTTATATGCCCCTTTATCTGCAATCCCCACGTATTTAATGTTTACTCGCCTCTTTCCCAAGAAATTGTGTTCCCTGTTAAATACCTTATTCATGACTTTGGTGGAAGTATGATGGTACAAAAGGATATTTAGGCTTCGGATCAAATTTCTAAACCAATTCATCTAGGGGAATAGGAAATTAGAGGCACTCACTTGGACAGTCCGGGTTTCTTATGAAAACTGGATGGAGGCTTACACAGCAAATAGATCTCTTTGGAGTGCAGTTTTGAAGGACCGACAGTCCATGATTTTGTATTTTGGGATGCCACTATGATAGTACATTACTGTAATAAGCCCAACTAATAAGGGTCTGTTTGTAAATGCTACTTTCAGTAGGTGGGCACTTACAACCGTTAACAGTCTTGGTAGTTAAGGCCGTTGAGTCCTGTTGTATAGAAGTTGATTGATTGAGGCAGCTTGAGCCATTAATGAGAAGTTCAAGATTCCTCTATCTCTCTTCTTCTAATTCTCTTCTCTACACCTCATCTTCTGTTCCCTGTTCTCTGCAAGATCTGTATCAGGTTTCCCTGTTAGCCTATTTTGGTTCAAGCTGGCTGTTACCAAAGCTCAATCTCGATCTCAATCCAAAGGTTCGAGCTATCACACTGCAGCTTATAAAAATTCTTCTTTTTGGTCAATGCTCCTCCAAATCTAATTGTGGCTTTTCAATGGTGACTCTAGGATACCAAGCATCGAAGGTCCCAATTGCCCTAAGCACTGGAGTCGAAAAATGCCTTATTTAGTTTCTGATTTCCTTGGTAAAAATCATCATTGCGATGAAAATCTTATAAATGACAGCCAAAATTAAAGAAATTCCTCTTCTCCCTCATAAGCAAAACGAATTGATTTGGAAGGACCAAATTCCTAGTATCAAGTCAGTGAATCAGTCCTGATTCTTGGTAACAAAGGCCCTTCACAAATATACCCAAGAACTCTGTTATTTAAGAAGATCCTTTGCTAAAAGAGGCTTGGCACAAAGAACCTTTTTTTTTTTTTGTGCAAATGTACATCTTGCTGCCCACCCCTCTTGTCGATCATTGCCAGTAGAACTAAGTCTGAGATATCTGGTTGTGTACTTCACAAAGATGACAGTGGAATCTTTCGAGCATTTATTCATGGATTACCACCTCCCAAGAACAATCTGGTTTATGGCAAGGCTCTGGATCAATTGGGAGGAGGGGCAATAGTACATGACAACACCAAAAAGGGAAGAAGACTGACTTAGTGGGCATCTTATCTTCTATATTATGCACTCAATTTGGTTGGCCAGATGCAGAGTATTCTTCAACATTTTAGTTCACCCAATAGATACTTGGCAGTATGCTATGCAGATGCTTGACTTCTATCAGGCGATGCAGCCTCTGTCATCTCATGTAGTGAATTGCCACCATCTCCCTCACGATAATAGTTACAGATGCTGCCGTCAGGGATGATCATTCATTTGTGGAAGCTACAGCAATGAAGGATGATGAAGACATTCCCTTGGCGAGAGCATATAAGCATCTCACTCCTTCCTCTGAAGTAGCCAAAGCCTTGCCCATCAGACATGCCATGCTACTTGCTTTGGATAAGCCCAATAGGATCTAATTTAAGGGTGATGCTCTCAACCCTGTGAGGTGTATCACAGAAGGCCAGCAACCAGCCTGGATAGCAAAAAAGGTTACTGAAGAACAAGGAACTTCTCTCTACTTGTTTGAATGTCCAGCTCTATCATTCTCCTAGAAATGTAGTTAAAAAAGCTCATATTCCAGCAAAATTCCATATTAACATGGGAACTCAGGAGTTATGGTCGTGCCCATACCTACCATGCGCTTTGTAATGTTTGCTATGGTTTCAGCAGAAAGGCTTTTACCCCCCAAAAACGGAAAGCAAGGTCATAAGCAAACAAAATATTGCGTTCATGAAACCACTTGTTATTGTTAATCCAAATCTAGGCACATGTTATGACTGTAAACCAAGATTTTCAAAATCCTGGATTATCTACAAAATGTTCTATACTTTATATCACCTGAAATGCCAACCACCATGCAAGCGCCTCCTCTACCATAATTGTATTGATGGCCCATCTTGAACATTTTCCATGCCACATGTCAAAATCTCAACTTTAAATATCTCCTCTTTGCCTGTGAAGATATCAGGTAACTATACAAAATGGAGAGGCAAACAGATGCAACATGAGCAGAAAAACGTTGCCAAGATGCATGTTATAATTGCTTGCTGTGGAAACAAAGTGTAGAACAACCAATGTTGCTGAATACAAGCTTAAATAGCACAGTACACCCCTGAAGAACAGCACTGTTATGGTATGCATCGAACATATATCCTGAAGTCCACGATCACCTCGGGTACCAAAACATGCCCTTGATGCCCTCAGGATCAGCTTCAAACCCTAGGTTCCTGTAGAAGTCAACAACTGCGAGAGGAAGAAATTTCCCAACAGTAAGTGCTTACTTGAAGGCAGCCAAACCCAGTCCAAAGCCACCAAATATCATTCTTCTAAACAAGTAAAAATAGGAGAGTGGAAGGAAATTATCCCAAGGCGGGAACTTTAGAACTAAACCAACGTGATTTCACACATGCTGGTGTCTAGACACACTTTGAAGGATGTGGCAGCATACAATTCAAACAAACTGCTTTAATGGAGGGCCCAATAATTTAATATTGATTTCAATCCCATTTATTAAAATGTGGGACAACTTACCATGTCCCCACAAAGTTGGCTTTCTTTGGATCCAACATGGTGACAAATCCACTGGTGATGGAAGATATTAGACGCTTGAATACTGTGCAAATAATTTCCAGCTTAAAAAAAATTGGTTATTTATTATAAAGAACTTTTCAGGTTATTATTGTCTTAGGAGTATACTCCCCACAAAGGAGTAGTGGGATGAAGAGCATGTAACACCTGCATGTGACTCCCAGTTAAAACATGGAAGAAACAACAATTGGAACCACCAAAGCCAACAAATATCCTTAAAGTTAAAGTATACATAAATGGTAGAATTTGCAGATTGCACCTATAAATGGTTGTCTACACTACTACCAATCAAGCCACTTATTCATGATGCTACGACAGAATTTAAGACCACTAATCCTGACATCACATTGTGGGCTTAAAGCTTAGAGGAAACTTCTCAGTTACGTCAAGGTCAAAAAAGACAGGAAATGAGCATTCCCATCACTCACAATAACACAAAAAAGGTTCAACAAGGCAAACAGAACTTGTATATGCTGAATAGCACCAACCCTTTCAGACCCTAGGTAACAGAATAAAAGCTACTCCCTCCTTTCCCATGAGTTTCAAAACTTTTCGGAACAAAGAGACCTTGACAAAACAAATTGAATAATGGAGTCTTTTCCTACATTAAGCAAGGGCAGTTACTTTTAAATTCTTGCTTCCACTTAGATATATCTAGGGCCATTTCCATGGTTAGATCTGAATAATCAAGATCATGACTTCTGATACTTCAACAGTCTTCCCTGACCCCAGTGTAAGACTCAACATTCAACTTCCATGTAAGGACCCAACTTGAGGAAACAAGTCATAAAACCAAAACAAAAATGAAAGAAAAGAAAAATAAGAAAAAAAAACACGATTGTTTTTTCCCCATATATGAAGAGGCTCACCACAGCACAAAAATTAAGTGGAAAGAAAATCTTTACAAGATCCTGTATTCAGTCAACTATACCTTGATTATCTGCAAATAATGTTATATTGCCAATGTCCCTTCGTAATAATGCCCTTATTAGTTGTTCAACAAGAGCCTTCCCAAGACCCTGTCCCTGAAATTTAAATTGGAATAAAAAAAAAAATGCCCCGTCAAGAAACATCAGAGCATCCGATATGGTAGGAAGTGCAAACCAACCCTCACAACATCAACAATTATAATGGAGACCTGCAATCAAATCTCAATGGCAAGAAAAAAATGAGCAGATTACTTGATAGGAAGGATCAACAAGGACATCCCATATTGTTGCATTGAAAGCATGATCTGATGTAGCACGAGCCATGCCAATAAGTTGCTTACTGTCATCCCCCCCTGTCACATAACTTTGCCAGGCACACTAAGTTATTCATCCTTATAGAAATGAAACCAGGTATATAAATGCACGTTAGGACATGTAGAGTAATGTGACCTTAACTATCCAGGCATGGCATAATCTAGAGTTAATCACACCTGACCCCCATTGTTTCCTATTATACATAAAGATCCCCAGTGTTTTAGTCAAGATTTGGAAAGGCTCTCTTTTTTTTAACCAACCATGGTAAACTTTTATGCCAAAATACCAGAAAAACCCTTTTAAATTAAAAGCAAAATAGAAGTCTCCACCCCCAACCCTCTCCTTCTCCAGTAACCCCCCACCCTGCCCTGCTACATCTGGGGGATGTCCATGTCTCCCTCTTCTCCTTCATTGGCCTCAAACTTTATCTCTCACCTTGGCCTCACCGACAATGGAGATCATAATGGTCTACCAAAGATTGATTGTTGGCAAGACCCACCAAGCCCATCTGAATGGAAGGAACATTTTCTGATAGTATTTTAGCTGCATGGAGCCCTGTTTTTTTATGATGCTTACAAGACATTCACTGATGGAAAAAGGGAAAAGGAAGAGGTAGTTGTGTAAAAGACAATTCTGCTACATGTTTGTTGAAGTTCCAGAAAATAAATTAATTGTTTCAGGAAATATAATAGAAAAGGAAGAGGTAGTTGCCTAAAAGACAATTCTGCTACATGTTTGTTTTAGTTCCTGAAAATAAATTAATTGTTTGAGGAAATATAATGTAACTCAACGAGCTCCTCCTTGAGGAGATTATTTTGGGTAGCTTTTGCCAAGGGGACTTCCAGTTCACCTTTGATGTGTTCTTGTTTTTATCTTATTAAGCTCCTAGTTTCGAGTAACTCACTACAAATACCTGAACCATCAAAAATGTTTGATATGGCGGATGCCTCTACTTTCATTCAAGTGAGACGCTTGGATCTTTGAAGAAAACATAAAAAAATAAAAAAATGAAGAATGAAGGAAGAATAGCAGGAGCCTTCGCAGGCCTGTATATGCAAAGCAGTTTGCCTCTGCTCAGGATGCAGGGTTGATCCAAATCGGCTTGCTGCCCAGATTAAGGATGCTCATTTTTCACTCAAAAGTTTCCATGTATCTTCTTGCATAGTCGCCAAGGATGGCCTTTCTGTTACATATATGTGCTCGATCAGTGGGTGAAGGAACTCGCCATACTTCTGCCTCTTGCCTTCATCTATTCATTCATCTTTCATAATATATGCAATTTTTTCAATCCAGCAAAGAGATTCATAACCCATTTTGTTGGGTTTAGGATCTGTCATCCTTGTTCTGTTGCTCCTCAAATGGATAATATATTTAAAGGAATACTAATTGCACCCTGTGCTTGGCTAAAAATTTGCTTTCATGGTGGAGAAGGCAACAACCTTCTTCAAAGAGCAGGAGAAATTTCCATGCCAGTTGCAGGTTCTCCTGGATCCCTAATCTTAGATAGTGCCCCTAACCCAATAGTGCACCTCTTATAAGATGGCATCCACGAAGTACTCTGTTCTGGTATTTGTCATTCCCCATCTTCAGCTCCTTGGGATCGAGCCTCATCGACAGTGCCCTGCACATGGACAACAGCACTATGCTTAGCATTGCCTCCTCCTCCCTCACCCTCCTCTCTCCTTCCCACTCGTGCCTTCCTCAACAGGTGCTCTGCCACATTCTCCTTCCATGTACTGCCCCACATCAGGTTCCACAACTGCCTGCAGCAAGCAAGGTGTTGCTGCCCGTCACCCTCCAATGGTCATTGAGGATCACAGCATTGGCACTGATCTGCAAAGGAAGAGGGTTTGGGTGTGGGTGTTCGACAGTTTTTGCCTTTGTTTAAGGGTTACTTTTCGAGTTGTGATGCAAAAATTAAGCATAGTTGGCATAAAAAAAAGTTCCTCTGCCTCTTTGTTAAAATACAGGGGGTCTTTGGTTGTAATTGAAATCATGGGGGGTCCTCCACTTTCACAAGCAAACCACAGGGGGTCCTTTGTTACTAACAACGTAATCTAAAACATACTGATACCTGTATTGGGATATTGAATTATATAATGCATCGTCGCAACCATGTAGCTATTCTTCAAAGCAGCAGCAACTTTTGACAAAGGCCTTCGGGGCCAACCAACCTGACAATAATTTGACATACCCATCAATGATGAAGTTGATTGAGGAATGTTATATAAAACTGCATCAGTGACATAAAGGGCTAAACAACGTAGATAGTCCCAAAATTACAGCAAAGCTAGTCAAGATTTGGATTGCCTGGACAATTAAACTATAATACCATCCTTGAAAAAGAAGTGACAAAAAAAATTATTTTTACACTTAACAGAATATGAAATATCTATTTGTTAATAGACAAAAGAATCTAAATCGCAAATAAAGATCTACAAGCGTCACTATTAGTAATGAGACAGAAAGAGACTGATGAAGTATATGATGTTGGTATTAACTGTTATCCATTTGCTCCATTAAGCAAGCATAGATGAGATTTAGGAGAAGATGTTGTCAAGGTGATAATCTCCGTCTACTGAAACATATACCATTGGAAGTAGTATCTCCACCAAAAGGGAAAATGGACAACCTTATCACACAATGCTTCTAGTTCGTATACATCCACATCTCCACCAGATGAGAAAACTATCTTCTCAATTGCTCCATCAGGTTGGGTTCGCTCAACCAGAACAATATCCTGTGGTAATGGTTCTTCTTCCTCAACAACTGTCTCTGGCTCCTCAACCACTAGCGATGTGGAATTATTCTTCAAGAAGCTGTAAAACAATTGGATAACAGTCATAAAGACATTGCGAAGCAAAATTTTAACAATGACAGAAAAAAAAGAAATGGATTAGCATGCATAAAGTGCAATGACAAGGAAGTCAGTAGAATTACGTGCTGCTTACAATTCCATTGGAAAGATCTTGAAGTTTTTTAACACATGGAAAAAGAAAAAACATCAAGGAATGGAGCAAATCAGTATTCTGCAGTAACAATTTGAGGAAATACAGAGAAAAGCAAGGAAAAAGAAATCCTTGAATGGATTTTTATTAAAATAAGATATAATATTGAGGATTTCGTGATTTTTTGGGGCTTCCATCTTTTTGTGTTCCTCGAAGGTATCAGGGTGGACAACCACATGAATAGAAAACCTTGCAGCCTAGTTTGGGATGAGAGATAGAATTCTGTGAGAGAGAAATTTTTAAAAGGATTATCCTGCATTTTTGTTTGAAAGTTAAAGGGTTATCCTGCTGGATTAACCTATGATTGTTTAAAATTTAGTGAGATAATCACGGCTTACTTTATTTTTTCGGGATGAGATGGCAAGGGTTGGCCTACAGGATAATGTGGGATAACCCCTTGTAAACCAGGTTAATCCAACTTGGCAACCAAACTGGGTTATCCCAATTTTAAAGGGATAACCCACCAAACAAACCAGGCTATTAGATTAGATGGGTAATTGGATCTTCTCGTGGGTCCATCCAGAGCTAGGTTTAGTCCTAAAGCATCATCAGGGTGCTGAAGCAGCATCATGCACCTCATGTTGGTATTCTCACCATAGTCATCTCGATGCACAAGGAGATCCTAGTTCTTTCGTAAAGTACATTCCATTCCATTGTGATCGGTTCAACATAATAGAGAAGGCCAATCCATGTTCCTCCAAACCATTTGCACCCTCCTCTACATTAATTCCTTGATACTTCCCAATGCCTTAGATTAGGATAAATGTAGTTAATATGATGTGATGAATATGAGGTACAGCACCACCGGAAAGAGTAGAAATTGAAGTTTACACTTCTCTATATGGGTATCATGTAGGCTTTCTTTTCCAATTTCATTGGGAATGTGGCGAGAAAAATGAAATATCTTATTGAAAATAGAGTGCCTTCGCTCTTTATACAGAGAGTCAAGTTAAAAAAAATACATATTAAACCCTACAAAAACTAAAAATAGAAAATAGGAATATGTTAGCACATATTTTATATTTCTATTTTTATGTCGGGTTTGGTTTGCTCCTCAGGAGCTTTTGTGTACTTTCATCCTTTTGATCTCTCTCTATATAAGAGAGCCTTAGGGTTTCTAATTCAAGTTAAGTCATTTCATCCAATTTGGTATCAGAGTACCGATCTTGGACCATGGCTCTCGATATCCCACCCCCAAGGCCTCCAAACCGTACACCCACGCCCTCTTCTCTCCCAGTGGCAGTAGCATCGGATCTCCTCCGGCGGCGATCCTTGCAGCTGTGCGCAGCAGCGTACACGCACAGTAGGTCCAATCAATGCTTGCGGCAGCACTCAGCAGGTCTGATCTGAGCGCAACAACGTGTGGCAACGCTCGTGGACATGATCTAAGTGTAGTACCGCATGCAGCGATGCTCGTGGGCCCGATCTGAGCATAACACCCCATGCGGCGACACTCGTGGGCTCGATCTGAGCACAGCACCCCATGCGGCGGCTCTCGGGGTGGCCTGATTTGAGCGCAACAGCGCCTTCTCTACGTGCGGCAACGCTCAGGTGGTCGGATCTGACCGTGCAGTGGCGCTCAACCGGTCAAATTTGATCAGTGCGGTGCTCCTTGGTCAGATCTAATCGGTTTCGTTGGGAGAGAGAGACACCTAGATCTCCTTGGGGCCATCTCGGGTGTTCTTCCCCGCACCCAAATGAGGCCAGGATTTGTCTAAGGGGGTCTTCCAATGAAGATGCAGATCTGAACCAGATTTCTTCTAGATCTGCCAGTGTTTCCTTGACGTGAATATGAGTGGTGGCACAACAACCCACGATTGACCTTATAAGACAGGCTACAGAGATAGCTCTCTATTTGAGAATGAAGGCAAGCTTAGGGAAGCGTTGAAGCTTTCAAATGCCTGTGGAGCCTTTGATTCAAGACAAAGAAACGTTGATGCAGTCTGTTTTATTGATTGATAATGAGTTGTTTAACTCCCTTTAGACATGTTGAACTCACAAAAAATTGTTGAGTTCATGATGGAGGCCGCTACAGAAGTAGAACTAGTCAGTCTTGATAGAGACCATTGTGTTAGACAATGTCACCTGAATAGACGAGGAGGCCCTTCTACACGAGATAGGGGGCGCCGTCGTTGACAGGGTAGTAGGTAGTGGGCCACTGGTATGTTCCCTAGCAAGATAGGTCATGTTCAAACTGTGACTTAAGCTGTCAAGCAGGCCAATGAGATTGTTACGAAAGAGGACGAGGCTGTGGTGTCTACCACTTCAGATACTGCAACTCTTGCTTCTTCTGCAGATGATGGATAATTAATTCCAGGGCATCCAGGCATCTTAGTGGAGATCGAGAGTGCTTCCGCATGGTGCGTGATGTTCCTCCTAGCAGGACTATGCAGGTGGCTGATGGACACCTTTCTCAAGTCCAGGGCGAGGGGAAGGTTACTATATCCCCTGCCTTAAAACTACACAATATTCTATTTGTTCCCGATTTTCCGATCAGTTTATTGTCAGTTAACAAGATTACCAAAGAACTCAACTGCAGAGCAATCTTTGATAATGTGGGGTGTGTTTTCCAGGATAAATTCACAGGGAAAACTATTGGTGGTGGACACGAGGAAGGAGGCATATACCGCTTAGCTCAGTCTCCATTGGCAGTTGTTGGCCAGGCAGATGTGCCTTACAAGGTAGGGACAGCACTTTAGTGGCACTGTCGGATGGGACATCCCTCTCTAGATTGATTGAGACAGGTTATTCCTCATTTATCACCTACTACTGACCTTCTTTGTGACGCTTGCCAACTAGGCAAGCATCATCGTTCCAGCTATTCTTCTAACACTACGGCTGCGTCATCTGCATGTTTTGACTTACTCCACATGTATATGTGGGGCCCAAGTCATACTCCAGATAGGCAGGGATTCCGCTTCTACTTAGTGGTTGTTGATGATTTCTCCAGACTATCATGGACCTTTTTTGCTTCGCAGTAAGACAGATGCAGGAAATACGATTGTGATGTTAATTAATCAGATCAAGACTCAATTTTCTACAGTTGTAAAGATTGTTAGAATCGACAATGCACTTGAGTTTTGCACCAGGAGACTGACCGAGTTTTACAACTCCTTAGGCATCATACATTAGACCTCCTGCCCCCATATATCCTAGCAGAATGGTGTGGTAGAAAGGAAACACAGACATCTCTTAGATGTGGCCCGGACAATGTTGATACATCATAATGTTCCATCTTCCTACTGGAGAGATGCTGTTTTGACTCCTAGTTCAATCCTTCATAAGCAAATTATGTATCAGATATTATATCTAGATAGAGATTTCTTTGTTGTGCCTCCTCGAGTTTTCGGTTGTGTTTCATTTATTCACATTCTTAGTCCTGACAAGGATAAGCTTATTCCCCGTGCGGTCAAGTGTGTATTTTTGGGTTACAGTGCCACTCAAAAAGGCTACAAATGTTATGATCCCATTGGTCGAAGACACTATGTTAGCATGAATGTCACATTTCATGAGGAGGTGCCTTATTTTTCTATGAGGGGCCACCAGATGTCTACTTCAGATGCACCTGCCCCGATGTCCTTTCCCCCTGTCCAGCTTGAGGATATTCTTATCTCAACTCCCCTGCCTTCCGCTTCAGACTCCAGGGAGTCCGTGGATGATTTTGAGAAGCTACATGGCCCGATGCGCATGTACAGTAGACCTCACTTAACTTTGCAGAGGCCATTTCCGTCTATGCTACCAGATTCTCCTGCACAGGTGCATGTTGACTCCACTAAGCTGCCTGTTGATGATGGTCCCACAAATCACTCTACGGTGCCTGATGATACTAAGGATCTTCCTATTGCTATTAGGACGGCTCCACACTCTTGTGCTCGCTACCGTGTTGCGGGTGATCTTCCTAGTGCCCATCTTGGGAAGTCGTTTATCCAGTTTACCTCTGCCTTGTCAGCTGCAGAGATCCCCACTACCTACCAGCAAGCCATGCTTCATCCAAAATGGCGGGCTGCCATGGAGGATGAGATGGTTGCACTTCAGGATCGCTAAACCTAGGAGCTTACTCCACTTCCTGACGGAGCTACTATTGCTGGCTGTAGATGGGTATTCACATTGAAATTCAATTCAGATGGGGGCATTGCCAGGTACAAGGCACGTCTAGTGGCAAAAGGGTTCACCTAAACCTATGGAGTGGATTTCTTTGACACCTTTGCACCAGTTGCCAGACTTCCTACTGTACGAGTACTGGTTGCAGTGGCAGTTCAATTAGATTGGCCTTTACATCAGCTGAATGTGAAGAATGCCTTCCTATATAGGGATCTCCAAGATGAAGTCTATATGCAACAGCCGCCTGATTTTGAGGTTCAGGGGGAGTGTGTATGCCGACTACAGAAGGCCATCTATGGCCTTAAGTAGAGTCCCAGAGCTTGGTTCTAGAGACTATCACAGGTTGTAGAGGCAACTGAGTTCAGGAGGTCGATAGCCGACTTTTCTCTTTTTGTCAAAAGGACTGGATGAGGTACGGTGGTACTTCTTATTTATGTTGATGACTAGATTGTTACAGGAGATGATGAGCAGTGTGTTGTTCAGATTAAGCGCCTCCTAGCAGAGCAGTTTGTCATGAAGGACTTGAAAGCTCTACAGTACTTTCTTAGTATTAAGGTTGCTCAAAGCAAAAAGAGCGTAGTCTTATCCCAAAGGAAATATGCTTTGGACATTTTACAGGAGATTAGAATGCTTAGGGTCAAGGAGGCCAATATTCTTATGGACCCCAAGATGCCACTATATGATGATAATGCACAGTTGGTGGATAGCAGGCAGTACAGGCAACTTATGGGCAAGCTGCTATATCTCACTATTACGAGGCCAGACATCTCCTTTGCAGTAGGGAAACTGAGTCAGTTCATGGCCAAGCCAACACGCCAGCAGTGGGATGCAGCATTGATTGTTCTTAGATACATCAAGAAGGCTCCTGGGAAGGGTCTTCTCTTTTCAAAGGGCTCTTCCATGACCTTGGTTGGATACTCCGATGCAGACTACGCTGGATGTCATGTGGATCGCAAATCCACTACTGGGTTCTGCACCTTTCTAGCAAGAAGTTTGATTACATGGAGGAGCAAGAAGCAAAGCACAACCGCTCGATCTAGTGCCGAGTCTGAGTACAGGCTATGGCTCAGACCACTGCAGAGATGATGTGGATCAAATCCCTGCTTACTAACTTGCAGATACAGTTTTCCAACCTGATGGAGATGAAATGTGACAATAGAGTAGCCACCTTTATTGCCAACAACCCAGCATTTCATAAGAGGACGAAGCACGTTGAGGTTGATTGTCACTACACCATAGCAAGGTTCGAAATGCCGATTTCGACGCCGTGTTGATAAAATTGTAGGTATGCATTTCGTGGGCATGCCAAAGGCATGCCGTGGAAATGCCCGTTTTTCGATGGCAGATTTCGATGATTTCGACAGCCCGAAAAAATGACATTTCGAGGCATGCCGAGGGCATGCCGGTGCATGCCGACAGAAATGATTAAGATTTGAAAGACAACTAAATCAAGATATTAGAAACGTTTTACAGGTTTTTTTATAATAAAAACAGGTTATTTTAGCCTGAAAATCTATCTTTGTATGTGTGTGTGATCAAGATATTAGAAACATTTTTTTATAATAAAAACAGGTTATTTTAGCTGTGTGTGTGACCCTCCCTTCACTCCCAGACCGCCCCCACGCCCTTGACCTTCCCTTCCCTCCCAGACCCCCCCCCCCCCCCGCGCCCGCTCCCCGCCCCCATTTCCCGCCCAAAAGCTTCCCGCCCACCCTTTTCAAGTATCCCGCCGCTCAACCACCATCGGCATGCCGACGTTTCGTCGGTAACTGTCGGCATGCTGGCGAAATCCTCGGCATGCCAATGGTTTCCCTGCAAACCGACACTATATTTGTGTCGATATGCCCTCCCTCCAAAAAACCCCTTACCGACGGCATGCCGGTGGCATGCCGTCTGCATTTAAATCACAGACTACAGCAACAGAACGACAACCAGAAGGTTGCACTTTATCTCAGTGACAATCGACACTTAAGGACGTCTTTGAGAAGTCCAATACGTGTTGCCCGATTAGTGCTTGTGACACATAAAAGGCGTATCACAAGGAAGCTGCAGTTGTGAAGTTTCTGGTTGGTTTGGGGCCTCAGTATGCGACTTCTTATTCTTAGATGCTTACATTAACAGAGCTTCCTAGTCTTGAGGAAGCATACAACATGCTGAGTAGGATCTTCATTTCTCTCACAATTAAGGAGTCCATAGGTCAGGCTTTTTCCTTGGTTGTTGCCCAAGGTGATGGACAAGGTATTCTCTCTACCGATGGGAGGCATGGTGCTAGGGGCAGAGGGTGCAAATCCTGCACATATTGCGGGAAGCTTGGTCATATTGAGAGCACTTGTTGAACCAAGCATGTATGACGACTATTTGCCAATCAGGTGCTTGCCACTGAAGAGCAACCAAGAGACACTGTATCAGTACCTTGGTTTGACTATGATAAGCCTCTTCAACGACTTTCTTAGCTCTCTCAAGATACTTCTTCTGCATCTGACACTACTATCCTGGTGACCTCTTCTACCTCTGCTAAAGCTGCCCTAACCACCTCTTCAGGTATATTGCCTACACTCTCTGTACAAAGTGATGATTTATGTGACACATATTGGCTAGTGGACTCAGGAGCATTACATCACTTGAGTCGAGATCGGCGACGCTTCTGTCGTCTCCTCTTTGTTCCTCCTGGACATACAGTACAGGTGGTCGACGGGAGGCATTCTCCCATCACTGGTCAAGGGGAGGTTACTGGCATCCCCAACATGAGATTGACTGATATCCTGCTTGTTCTTGATTTTTTGATCAGTTTACTTTTAGTTAGCAGAATTACCAATGAATTGAATTGCCAGGCTATATTTGATGTAGTTGCTTGTACTTTTTAGAATATCCTGATGGGGAGAACGATTAGTGGTGGTTGTAAAGAAGGGGAAGTCTATCGCATCTTCTAATCTCCTTTTATTGCGGTAAGTTTTGGTGGAGTCACCACTTCTGTTGAGTTTCCTTTTCAGTGGCATCTCTATTTGGGTCATTTATCTCTGGATAATCATCATGTTATACCACAGGGATCTCCTACTGTTGTCATCGGTTGTAATGCTTGTTAGCTTGAAAAACGTCATTGGAGTACTTTTAGATTGAGGCATGTGATTTTAGATATATGGCATGTTGTTGCCCATAGATCTATGGTAGGGTTGTTGATAAGTGGCTTGGTGTTCTTCTGCTACTGTCATCGGCGCAAAGCACATAAGGAAGCAAGCCATGCTTGGTTGCCACTTTCCATCACCAGCTCGGGGGCTAAAACGATGACAGTGAGCTATGGATCATCTTTGCCTTCCAATCTTTGCTGCCACTTCACGTTTGCAGAGATCAAGGCCGCAACAAATAATTTCGATGAGAAGCTTCTGCTTGGCGTTGGTGGTTTTGGGAAGGTCTACCGCGGCAGTATCGATGATGGGATGACCATGGTAGTGATCAAGCGTGCTAACCCAATGTCCGAACAGGGCTTGCACGAGTTCCAGAATAAAATTGAGATATTGTCCAAGCTCCGCCACCGCCATCTTGTCTCTCTAATCGGTTACTGTGAAGAGAATGGCGAGATGATATTGGTGTATGACTACATGGCTCATGGCACGCTCCGCGAGCACCTCTACAAGTCCAAGAACCAGCCCTTGAGTTGGAAGCAGAGGCTTGAGATATGTATCGGGGCTGCTCGTGGCCTCCATAATCTGCACACCGGTGCCAAGTACACCATCATCCACCGTGATGTGAAGACAACCAACATCCTTTTGGATGACAATTTGGTCGCCAAGGTTTCTGATTTTGGTCTGTCCAAGACAGGCCCTTCACTGGACAATACACACGTCAGCACAGTCGTGAAGGGATGCCGACGAAATCTCCTGCAGCGTCGATCGGCATGCCGGCGAAATCGTCGGCATGCCGGCGAAATCATCAGCATGCCGACGAAATTCATCGGCATGCCAGCGGCACACCTGTAAATCGACAACATATTTATGTCGGCACGACCCCCTTCCAGAAATGGCCTTGCCATCGACATTTAAATCAATGCACCATAAACATTATTCAGAAGGGGTTGCTTTTTACCACGCCAGTCACATCTGAGGAGCAAATTGCTGACATCTTTACCAAGCCGTTAACCAGATCTCTATTTAATTCATGTGTATCCAAGCTGAGCATGATGGATATCTATGCTCCAGCTTGAGGGAGAGTGTTAGCACATATTTTATATTTCTGTTTTTATGTTGGGTTTGGTTTGCTCCTCAAGGGCTTTTGTGTACTTCCACCCTTTCGATCCCTCTCTATATAAGAGAGCCCTAGAGTTTCTAATTCAAGTTAAGTCATTTCATCCAATTGAATAGAAAGTAATTAAAACTCTTAATCCTAATAAAAACAAACCTATAACTAAATCTAGTAACTTTAACACTCCCCGCTAATGATAACATCATCTGGCTGGAGGAGCAAGTAGGCCAACAGTCATAATAGTCACCTTACACCAGTGGAAACCCTTCTCTCTATGAGAAAGAAACAAAAAACTGGAATGAGACATGCAAGCAGGAAATAGCAGGCAGTCGGTAGAAGTTAATCCCAAGCAAAAGCAATAAAGGCACGCAGTTAGGGCCTAACAACAAAGAAACACCCTAAAGGTGAAAAAAAAATTGGCAAGGCAATAGTAAGGCGAGAGACGATCCCAAGTAGGCAAGCGATAGTAGGAATGGGAGGAAAAAAGCCTCACTCAAATCCCCACTAGTCATCAACTTCATTCAAGAAGCCAGTCGATGGCTCAAAAGGTCCAACATCTTGATTAGTAGGGGCAAGGGTTGTAGCGACCCCTGTAGCAATAATAGCGATATAGGAGGGCTCACCCCAAGTATTGGGGAAAGATTGTTCATTGAGTTCATGAATTTGTTTTTTGAATAAATAAAGGTTTCATATTGAAGGTCGGTAATCATTCCCTCCATTCATTCAAAAAAGAATAGTTAGAACATAGTTACAGCTGTTAGGTCCAAAAATATGAGAAAAAACTACTTCCCTCACTGCATTTTCTAACCACACTATCACCCTTAAATAGAGATCGATTCCTTTGTAACCAAGTAGCACACAGGGCTACTGCCACCTTGATGCGAGAAGCTGGATCTACATGCTGCCCATTGCGAAAAGACTTCCACACTTCAGTTGAATTCCTTCCCTACCATTGTGGTAGCCCCAAAGCATTAAAAAGGTCCCTTACAAAATCATTTCATCAACAAGTGTTCCCCATTGTCAACATCCACCCCACAAAGAGAACACACCAAATCACAATCCAGAAGCCACCATCAGATTCTAGCCTTGGTGGGGAGTCGCCCTCTCCTCATCAACCATAAAAAGATTTTGATTTTCAATGGAAACTTTATCTTCCAAAAAGTAAAGCAATTGAGGCCTAAATATGCATCTTCCGAGATCACCACCTCCCTCAAAAGCTTGTAAGCTTTTTTGGTAGAGAAGTTACCATGTGACCATACCAAGCAATTGGGGATATCACGAATCAGAACAAAGGCATCAAGAGCTAGAAGCATCTCTTGCAACTCCTCAGCACGAGAAGTTGACAAAGCCCCTTCAAAGTTAGATATCCAAGACCCAACACCTCCAATCATATGCCTATCCCAAACTTGATCAATTGTGAGGTTCTTAACAAGAGTCAAAGCATAAAGTCTAGGAAACTTAAAAGCAAGGCACCCTCCTCGATCCAATCATCTTGCCAAAATTTGAAAGTTCCTCCATTACCTAGCCTTGGTTTAAAAAACTTCCTAATTTGTTCCATAACTATGGCCAAAATCCTCTAGAAACCCGATACCCCTCGTGGCATCACCCTCCTCTCCTAACTAAGCGACTACCCATATGCATCTCGCATGGCATTACACCACATAGTGTCCTCGTTATGAAGTATCTTGACAACCCATTTGGCTAGCAAAGAATCTCCAAAATCGACAAATGTGAAACACCCAAACCTCCTTGGAGTCATAGGGTAATTTCTAGGACCTCATGGTGGTTTCTGTAAACTCTACGCACCTAGTAATGCACCTAAGGGTCACTATGCGATTTTCCAAACACAAGGGGATTTTTCGTAAATTTTGCATGCCCATTAGTGTGTCCTAGGCTCCTGAAAAATTTTCCTAAACCCTAACAAACTCATCATAATTTCTACACAAATTAATGCACCCGAGAACCTTGGTGAGTTTCTTCTAAACTCTTAGGGGCTCTATGCAATTTTTACATGTAAAGAGTGCATATGAGGAGCCTATCGAATTTCTTTCCCACGTTGAGGGGTTGAATGCATGTTTTGCACCCACAAATTTTGGTAGTTGGAGCCCCATATAAAGAGCCTAAACTATGGGGTTAAAACTATAAAATATCCCTATCCCACCCTCCTAGAACCCTAAATCAAACCCTATAAAAATCCCTCTCCTCCTTTTCTACACTACCCACCCCCACCTAAGGAGTTCTGGCAACTCCTTAAGGGAGACATCATGGCAACATTTGAGCACTTGACTTCTGGTGGGGAACTGGCCAAGATCAATCGCTTCTTCCTTTTCCTACTCCACAAGGGAAAAGCAATTGAGAGTGTAGGTTGCTAGAGGTCCATTACACTCTCTAACTCCATCTATTTGTTGGTCGCTAAGACATTGGCACATTGTCTTGGGAAGGTGCTTCATTAGCTTATTAGACTCGTGCAATTAGCATTCATCAAGGGACGATCCATTACAGAAAACTACTTGGTTGCCTCGGAAATTCTTTCAGTATGGAAGCGTGATGGGACCGAGACTTTCTATTGAAAGATCGATTTCTCCATAGCCTCTAATAGCTTAGATTGGGGCTTTCTATGGTCCTCCATGCAGTTGTGTGGCTTCCCACGAGTCTGGATAAGGTGGATGAAGGCTTGTGTTCCTCAACTTCCTGCTCCATTTTGATCAATGGCAGGCCAGAGGGTGGCTGGATGAGCCCGAGGAGGGGTGCGACAAGGCTGCCTCTTAGCCCCTATGCTTTTTGTCCTTGTTGTGGATTTCCTCGCAGATGCATGTTATATCCTTTGTAACACTGGGCTCTTGAGGGGGCTTCAGCTCCAGCAAGGGGAATTGTTGTTCCTTTCCTCAAGTATGCAGACAACACCATCTTCTTCATTGAGGACATCGTGTCTAAGGTCAAAGCAGTAAGACTTCTTCTTGAGGCCTTTAGGAAGGCTTCAAGACTAAAGGTAAACCAGCGCAAGTCAAGTTTCCTTCCTTTTGGAATGTCTGCTGAATAAGTTTTGCAATATGGTGGTATCTTGGGGATCAATCAATTACAATGTCTAATCAAGTATTTGGGTTTTACAACATCACCTTAAAAGATCACTGCCAAAGATTGAACTCTGATTGTTGAAAGACTGGAGTAGCAAATACAGGGTTAAGTGGCTAGACTTCTCTCCAGAGGAGGATGCCTAATGCTCCTCTCTTCTATTCTATCAGCTTTACCACTTTATTATCTTTCAGCCTTGAAGATACCAACGACGGTTTCAAGGAGGATTGATATGATATGAAGGAGATTTTTGTAGTCTTCCCCCTCTAATGACAGCTACATCCCTCTTGTGGCTTTGGGAGAGATGTGCACCCCCCGTGAGATGGGTGGCCCAGGGGTTTTAAACCTACAACTGATGAATGATGCTACACTCACAAAATGGATACTTCAGCTTATGTGACCTCAACAATTGTTCTGGAAGCTAATCCTTTGCGAGTTCTATGGGGACACCATTGATTGAGAAGAAAGGAGGCGCTCCAACAAAGGCGCTTCATTCTTTTAGCAAAACCCACAGAACTTGGAGGTAGGTTCAGCCTAACTTTGAGGCGAGTTCAGCCTAAATATAGGGTAGTTCTTGGAGATGGATCTAGTTTCAGATTTTGGCACCACACCTAGTCCCCGACAGAAGTTCTTTCCGAGTCCTATCCCAGACTCACGACACTTTCTACATTCCCTTTGGCCTTCATGGAGAATTGTTTCTCAGGTGACTCGTGGCCACCCCTACTACCAAACTTATTCTCAAAGGCTCAACTAAAGGACCTCACCATGTTCCTCCAGACTCTTCATCCCATGCATCCTAGCATAGGGCATAATGGCTAGGTGTGGAAATATGGCTCTTTCTCAATGAGAAAGGCATACTTACGCTTCTTAAAGGAGACTTCAAGTTGCAATCATGATCAAGATCTTGCTTCCAACTTAAGGAAGATCTAGAGAGATGCCTTGTGACTCGCTCATATAGGTGCTACTGGGCTCCAAACTCTGATGACTCCTGCATCTTCTGTGGTGGCAGATCGGAAGACACTAACCACCTTTTCTTTACATGCTCCTCTGTGAGAGAAGTTTGGTCAGCCTTGAGCTTTGCTCCCGTCCAGCATGACTCTAAGCACTCCTTCTGGCAAAGTTTGCATTCTCTACTTGTTGATTTAGGGACTATTGAGAGGCTATGTACTCACATTTGGTGACTTTGAATGGAGTGCAATGGCACGGTCTTTAAAAGAGAGCATTCTCTATTGATGGCATTAGCCACTTATACTCTTACTTTTGTAATGCCAAGTGCTTCTAATCACCACTATTAATGAAACTTGGGGGGGGTGGTGGTGGGTAGGGTAACATCCCTTGTGAACCCTCTGTTACCCTCTTCAAAGAAAAAGAAAGCAATACCCTTTTCTCTCCTATCTCGAATGTCCCTCTTAAAGGAAATCAACTTAGATCGTAAATTCTACAACCTATCTGCAACAGTTTTTGTTGTCAAGTTTGACACCTGCATCCTATTCTACTCTTCAAGCACCATGTCCTTGAACCTTTAATGAACTTGAACTAGAATGAAAACCTCACATTTTCATTCGAACTCCAAAGAAATCGAACAAAGAAATCGATCAATTTTCAATTTCACCCCAGTGGGACTTTTCCAAATAAAGTGTGTGCCGTTGGTTGATAAATCAATTAACTCTAGCTCAACCACCAGATTCGCAAAACCTTCCAAAGATCAATCACCCCAACCATCTAGACAATCATCTAATGACGATGTGGCATGGAAGTCACCACCAACAAGCCAAGGCCTACCATCAACAAAATCGCTAAGCTAACTAAGCTCCTCCCAAAACTGTACCCTATCTCTGTCATTACACGAGTCATACACGGTAGTGAGTACAAATTCCTCTCCAACAGAAGCCCTCTTGAACACCCCTATCAATGACCAAATGGATAGTCTACTCAAAACAAGTTGAAAATTAAACCCCTTCCACATCATGAGCATTCCACCTAACCTCCCAACTGAATGAACATCTAAAAAAGAATCAAAGACCCTACCACCAAGCTTTCTCTTCATAGTAGGCTCCAAAAACTCCAACTTCATTTCCTACACCATCACAAAATCCACCCCCCACTCAAGAGCATAATGAAGCAAGGCCCCTTGCTGTTCAAAGTTTCGAAGACCCCGCACATTCCACGACAATACATTAACCATTAAATGCCAAAGTAACCCCCTTTGTCAAAGCCGATCGTCGATCTTTGATCCTCTCCTCGACACCACCACCAAGCCCTTCTTGTCAATTGAACACTTCTGCCAAGTCCGACCCTTCGAGAGCCATTCACGCCTCCAAGTCACCATGGTGACTCCTCTATCAAGTAAAGCAAATGACCATGTCAAGTGGTGATTCTCCTTCGAATCGGAAGCCTACGATGCTTCAAGCGATGCATCTCCTTCACAAGACTTCTGCTCCTGGGGAGCACGTTCGAAAACCATATCCAAAAAGGATCCACACCACCATGCTACATCTTGGTTTAAGGCCATTGGATCAACCCTCGGCAACATCGTCAAGAGTGTCAATTTAGGGAGAAGCTCCCTATCAACAGCATCGTAAGACTCCTGCAAGAGAAAGGGATAGAGAAAACCACGCCACAAAGGCAAAGAAGAGAAACGAGGATCTAAAATAGGGCCAAAGTGGTCAACCCAAGGAAAGTCGAGGCTAAACATACCTACTCCAGATCTGTAAACGTATCTAGACCCATCCTATGGAGAGCCAAATAATTCAAGTTCCTCTACATCCCTCTCAAGCAAGCCTGAACTTGCAATGTTGAGCACATGAGCATCAGGACCAAAATGGGAAGTATTTAAATCATTCGAGGACCTCACTTTCTTTCTCGAAATAGCTCCCCCATCCTCGCAATTGTCCCGCTGAGATCATGGGAGCCAAATCTTATGCAATATATGCGAAACCCCTCTCTCAAGGGCGAGCTCCTCAAGCGATGTCATCCCCTTCTCCGGTGAGGCTACCACCACCTCTATGTAAGATTTCAATCTCCTCCCAATGACCATATCTTTTTCTCAATGCCATCTTTAGTACAATGTTCTCACCTTCAGTTGGTTGTATCCTAACCTTAGATTGGTCTTACTGAACATCATGGCACCCTAAAGCTGGTCAAATAGATTATCGATCGTGGGCTATTATGTATGTGTTGATGGTAATCTTATTCGATTGATGGTAGTCAATTTAGTCTTAAGGTTCCATCCCCCTTCACAAACAATATTAACTCATTCTATAATGATGCACTAATGACTAAACCAAATGATCATTCTCAACAAATCTTACAATCACCATCAGTTTATAGAGAAGTAGAATTGGGGTTGGCCCCTAGAATCATAGAGGTCTCAAATTTGATCCCTCAATCCAAAGCAAGTCCAAAAATATCATTACAGCACTCATCAACAAACCTTTAGACAACAAGGACAATACTACACTCCTACGCAGAATTTATGGTTGAGTCGAAACCAAATATATCTACTATAACCTCCATACAAGAAATGTGCAAGCAAAAGGGCATATATTTATGAAGTGGTGCCACTATCCTGCTTTTCCATAACTCCAAAGTCTGATATTCTAGGAATGGAAAAGGAAGCTAGCTACTTCTCACAGTAGTTCGTAAAAGCATGATATAAGGATAATTTTTCTATGCCTAAAATGATGCTAAATCTTCCTTCAGGATCACTAAAAGGTTGGCTAAGAATTTCTATCCCTTGATCTATGCCATATGATTCCAGGGCACCCAATGTTCTTTTATTAGTGTCCTCATTGTGATTAGCTTGGTTAAGATCATGCCTAATTCTACTACAAAACTCAAGGGATACGAATGAGTGCTATGCATTAGAAACCAATGGAATGTACTTAATAAAGTTCATTGTAAGGACCAAATCATATGCTATTAAGGGTGGGGCTTGGGCATCCTTCCTTAAACTTGGCTTATAATTCATGATAGATTGAATGATGTCTTATACTGTGTTGAATGCTGCTATTGATAGTTGTTATTGCCTTGATATCCTAATTGTGCTTTGTTGTTTTGATTACTCTACATGTTACTATAAGTTGACTGTCACTACAGAAATGACAAAAATTTAAGTCCCCCGCCTCAACTAGTTGAGGCTTACTAAATGCCTAATAATATCAACGCAGGAAATTCCTTTTAGCCAATCGTTTCTACAAGGTTTGCTTTAGGAGTACTCCAGTAATCATTTGATATTTCGGTTAAAAATACGTCCAACAAGGATATAGGTTAGGGACTAGAAATCCTAGGCCAAGATCTGGGGAAGGGGATTCTTCGTTGAGGTCAAGGCAAGATCGAGACTTTAATTGAAGAGGACCTTGGTTAGCTCACTCAACAGCGGTTGATCAAGCATGGGTGTATTCATTTTGATTATGGTTGCATCTCACCATCGCATGTTTAGTGGAACAATAGGCTCCAATACCACTCTATAGCGACCCGGTGTCTAGCATTATCAAGTCGTGAATCCAAACTCGAATTCATACATTGTACAACACAAACATGAGAATCACAATCGCAATTAAATGAAATAACTAAGCAAAATATAAAATGCGACATAATAATTAATAGTAAGTCCATCTCCAAGTAGAAAAGTAGAGCAGTCTAAATGAAAGTCTATCAGTCTGATACATCACGATGAAAACTAAGGAAAAAAAAAAGAAGAAGCTACTAAAACTAAAGCTACTACAAGGAAGTGGCATGCATCTGTAGTCTCATTGCTCACAATCTACTCCCTACTATAAGAAATCTCCAACTATTTCCTGAGCTCGGGACAATTCACCTACGTCTGAAGTTCAGCTAATGAGAACAACTCCAATGGAACATATACAAAATTTAGGTAAACCATATATATATATATATATATATATATATATATATATATATAGGCAGGGAAAGGCAAGGCATTGATGGAATAACAAGAGACATAGGGAGAATGGGAATAATAAGAATGCATGACTAAGATCAAGTCAAATATTTAGAACTTATACGCAACAATTAATCATAACTTAGATCATTGATTAGTTAGCTTTTTCATTATATCTTTTATCCATTATCTTATTCCTTGAAATTTTGATCTAGACACACCTCTACTTGCAAAGTCCCTCGAATTGGACACAACCGAGGCTAGCAGTATCTTGCCCACCTCGAGGATGCACAATGTATGACACGATCGGCAAACGACCTCAAAAACAACCTCAAGGGCGACTCCATCTTAGGCGTTTGGTCTCATCCACTCTGGATAGCTCTTCCCCCCGTGACACCAATGAATGGGACACTCAACACCTAGTACTAAAAAGAAACCTGAGGTTGAGGTTGTATTTGACTTGGCTATAAACCTGAGTCACAGGAAGACATGCTACTTCCTGGCCACAACAATCATTGATCACAAACAAGCTATAGGATCAATGACCCAGGAAACCATTTACCCAATCACTTTATCTTCTCAAGAAATATCATAATCATCTAATAAAGTTGTTAAGAAGTCATTCATTTCACATTTCTCACAAACATTAACAATTTTTTTTCAAATGGACAAACAAACATTAACAATTATTCACTGCTTTCACATCTCAATTACAAATAAGATCAAATCATTTTGTATCTTTGCACAACTATTAAACCTTTTGTTTCCAGATCCTGTCAGTTGCCTTAATCAAGTTACGAAGCAAGGAACATAACAGTATAGGTTTCATAGAAAACAAAGTTCATTTAATACATGCAATAATGGGGTCTCAATCAAGTTTAGTTAATCATTTAATTGATAGATAAGTCAAGACATTATCTTCAAAAATCGGTAATTAAACATATCTAATTCAATAACTAACCATAATATTCTCATATTAACAATTTAGTCAAGTCATGCATTCCGAGAGGGTTAATAAACACAAGTATCAAAATTTCAATAAGGCAAAAGTTAGAAATGGTAGATGTCAATCAATTCAATCTAAGTTCTCAACCTATGTGCAAAAATTTCAACGGAGAGCATGTGGGCATTTAAGAGAGAACAATCATGACAAGAGGTGGTGTTCTACCTCACATGCATGTTAACAACACAAATCTTGTTCCATCGCACAATTGCGTGTGAACGTGCTCTCTACTTGACAACTTGAAGATAGAAGTGAAATCAATCTAATCAGATCCCACATGTGTCTGGCACATTCAAAAACCCCAACCTTAACTCCTAGATCAGTGAAATCGACTTTCAAATGACCTAGACTCAAAACAAAATATTTGCAGCTGTTAGATTTTAGCTATATTGTCAACTCTTCTTGAAGACTAATTCACAGTAATCAAAACTTTTGATTTTTAAGGTGCAATTTCCACACCAATATAACTAAAATAATATTTTTTATTACCTACTCATCTTCCTTCTCCGTTCTTTCCTCCTCTTCAACAAAAACTCCCCTGCACTCTTTGGGAACCCATCAACTATCACACCATTGACTGTCACCAATGGTCCCCACCAATGGCTGACCATAATTGACAATCTCCCATAGCCCTTGACGTCAGGCAACGACACCAGACTCCTTTTATGTGGCCATTCCTTCTTCTCTCCGGCTCATAAGGAGCACCCGACTCATTCCAACCTTCGTAGCTGCTGCCAACCCTCCTTGATCTTCGACCATTCACCAATGGCCTCTACCTTACCCTAATAACCATACCAATAATCGGCCACCCATGAAGCTTTGTCATGTGCCTTCCGAGCAACCTCCATAGTCCTCCTACAGAACCCATCACCGTGACCTCCATCGTTGTAGCCAACAGACTCCACGCAACTTGTCGTTGTCACTCTTCTCCCAATGGCCATGTTGGATAGACGTCATCCACAAATGTCCCTCCGAGATTTGGTGAAGCGTGGAGGCCTTGGCATACTTGAGACAATCATGATGGGATTGTTTCCACGTGACAATAGCAAGAGAGAGGGAGAGAGTTGGAAGTAGGGAAGGAGAGGAGTTGGAGATTTGGAAAATATGATGCACTAACTCAAGTTAGAAAGGCTACATGTGTTCTCTTTTATAGAGAGAACATATCCCAATCAACTAAAACATATCTCAATCAACCAAAACAGAAAATAGAACAAATCCTAATCAATCAAAACAAATCCTAATTTATTCCAACTAATTGACACCTAAAACAAAAAACTTACAGCCAAAGCAAACCCTCAAACACCAAAAATCGACACCCTAACTAATTGCCACGTGGCTCTTTATTCTTCACACTCCCCCTCAGGTCGAGGTTGAGAGGACGATGACTTGTTTTTCAATGTGGAGCTAGATGCCCCACCATTTATCTTATTCTTCGAGCTTGAAGTTCTCGCTTAGAGAAGCCACAATGAGGTCTCTTGTGACCTCCGAAGTCATCGCTTCTTTAGCAACCTCAATAGTCATAGCGACGACCGTTGTAGTCTTTTTCTCCTTGTCTTCTTGGAACATCGCCCGAATCTTCTTAAGGTTGAAAGGCATGAGAGAATCCACACGTGAGGTGCTAGCAGCTCCACATGGTGGTCTCCCAAACCTATCCCAATACCTTTCTTGTGGATGATTTGTGCGTCCACAATGATGGCACAGAGGATAGACACGACTTGGACCACGACCATGTCCTCTTTCACGCCCTACACCTTTCTCAAGAATTGCTAGTACAGAGTTGTCACCCTTTGGCGTGATGTCATCTTCTAGAATTTTCATCTTCTTGAGACAACAAAAGATGGTTTCGAGATCCATCTTTTCGTTGAATGCTAAGATTTGATCATGAGCAGGTCGATAACGAGGATGCAAGCCAGATAAAAACTTCGCAGCTTGCCAAACCCCACGTGTCTCTCCATGTTTGTCGCAACAATGAGCTCGTAAATGTCCAACTCCTCGAACAAGGCTTCCATCTTCTCATAATATTTAGTCAAGGAGAGATCTCCTTGACTAACTATCCAAATATGAGTATAGAAATCAGTAATACGAGCATTATTAGACTTTTGGGCGTACCTTTTCTCTAAGGCCACCAAAATCTTGAATGCACTCTTTTTGTAGAGCATGTTTGAGGCGATGGCTGGATCTACGGAGTTCATGAGCCAATTCATGACTATGTAATTCTCCTCAAGCTTTTTCTTCTTGGTTCCATCTTCAGTTTCCGACACTTCCTCTAGAAGTATGTTGAGCTTGTCTTGGCCCCCTACGAATATTTTGAAGGCACGATCCCATAAGACATAGTTGAAAGCGCCTTAAAGCTTGATGGTTGTTCCTTGAACAACCACCTTGCCTTCTCTCGTCGACAAAGCGACTTCAATGGCAGATGTATCCGTTGTCTCTTCCAATCCACGATCCTCTTCCTACTCTACATAAGGCACCAAATGTCACAAGAAAGAGGGTTCGTTGAGAACCCTTGCACAAACTCTTAGGCCTTGCGTAAGGCGCTAAGATCTTCTAAGAATTCGCAGCACGAATTCTTGTGCCAAATGAGGAAAAACCACACATGTGGCCTGTTTTGCCAATGCAAGAACTCACGCACAAGTCTCTTGTGCATGAATCCTTCTCCCAATCTTCTCTCCGGATGCGCACGTCAAGAGCCTAAACCATAGGCTCCGATGCCATGTGAGATTTGGTGAAGCGTGGATGCCTTAGCATACTTGAGGTAGTCCACGATGGGACTGTTTCCACATGAAAACAGTAAGAGAGAGTGATAGAGTTGGCAGTAGGGAAGGAGAAGAGTTGGAGGAGAATTGGAAAATGTGATGCACTAACTCAAGTTGGAAATGCTACATGTGTTCTCTTTAATAAAGAGAACATATCCCAATCAACCAAAACACATCTGAATTAACCAAAACAGGAAATAGAACAAATCCTAATCAATCAAAACAAATCCTAATTTATTCCAACTAATTGACACCTAAGACTTTCTAAAAGCAGAAAACTTGCAACCAAGGCAAACCCTCAAACACCAAAAATCGATGCCCCTTGAGGTGCTCTGACTGACTGCCAGTGCCACATGGCCAAACTGACTTGCCACATGGCAATGCCACGCAACCCTTTATTCTTCACAATTTATATGTTTATAGAGTGAGATTATTAGATCTTAGGATTCGATGCTTAAACTCTTTTTTTTGACAGGATTAATGTATAAATGTTTATTAAGTTTGTTTAACATAGTTATATGAATTCAATATAATTCTAATCATTTTGATAAAAGTTTGAGATTTCGTCAACAAGCCTCCAATGTGCCGCCAAAATGAATATTTTCAAAATCATCGAAATCGATATTTAAAACCTTGCTATGCCTCCAAGCTGTCTTTTAAGGTGTTTTCCACTTGCTTCACATCCTATTGACCTTTTAAGGTTATTGATCTACTAGTGCTCCTAATTGATGGAGAGTTACCCTAGTCATAGGGTTCTAATTCTATTAGGATGCTTGGGATCATCTTGTATCGTCCCACATTGTCTGGGATTGTCTCCTATTTCTTCTTGAGATCATCTCTTGTACTATTTAGGATAATCTCCTACATTGCTTAGGATTATCTCTTACTTAGATGCTAATCTACTTGACTACATGATTGTTGCACTCCAACCCATTAGCATGCTTCACCAGCTAAAAGATGTATTCAATAATAGAGAATTGGGTTCCATCTCATGTACTAAGCTAAAGCTTGAAGGGAAGTGTCAAGATTTGTGCATCACAGTAAAATGGGTAATTGCATCCTCTCCTAGATTGATCTAGAAGACAAGAACTAGGTTGTGCTTAGTTACATGGCAAACAAGGTCATTCATTTAAGTAATCTTTCGCCTCCTTCCATCTAAACTTAGGTAAAAATAGTGGAGCCTTGAACCTAGATGTAAGAGTATTGGATAGACATTGATGGATGAGAGTGCATGTGCGTTGGTGAAGGGGGGTGAAGTTGTAAAGTCGGATGCAAAGTGGACAGAAATCATGAGGATAGTCGCTGGCTCGAATGACTATCCTTTTCTCTCTTAAAAAATTTGTATAGGAATGGATGAGAAAGAGAATGCAAAGCAATCAGAACCATTCCAGTCAACTTGATGTCTTTTTTTTTTTTTTTTTTGAAATGACTCTCACGTTGAAAAGTTGTAACTGTATTACTCGTGTTTCATTGGAGAAGTATCGAAATAATATCCACCATGTCAAGGCACTTCTCTCGTGGGTTATCCCTTTTTGAAGTAAGGATTTTCCATAGATCAAACTCTTCTTGGCATGCTCTTGATGATCTGATTCTATATCATATTTATTCTAATAGATTTCAAATATAAAAACTTGCCTCTCTCTAGCATCATAAAAAAGTCTAAACAGACACATGGAAAATAAAGAGTTGCAAAAAATATATGATCTACATATCAGATGCATCAATCCAGCACTTTTTACAGTAAAATAGTAATATTGTAACCATCTTGGATATCTAATAATGCCAAAACATGAGTCTCTGAACTAACTAAAGATGGATTTCAGATTACCTTGATTTAAGGGAGTCCCACAAACCAGCCTTCAATGGTAACTTTGCTCTTCTCTTGTCTGCAACAAAGGGCAGCTACTCAGTGTCATTGTGATAAATGGTTTCACATATTTTAAACTGTCAAATAAATGTTTAGTATACACTTTTCAAAAAAAAAAGCTTCAATACACAAAAAAAAAAGAGAATACAGCATCAAACATTACAAGAGATGCTGCAGAGCTACTAGTTATATTCCACCAGAAACCTTAAGAGAACATGTAGGGTAGCCTTATCTGGATTACGAGAACCAAATCACTTTAATTATAGCAGTTGCTGACTTTTATTTCCCTCCATCCAACGCATCAGATCTAGATGCATATAAACCATTCATCAATTAAAACAGTAAGAGAACATGCGCTCAATATCTAACATCTTTCTTTGCCTTTGCACTGATAAAAAGCACCCTTTCATACTTACAATATTCAACTTTGTCAACAAGGATTCACCTTCTTATGACGAGATCCACTCTCCCAGTCCCTACAGAAACAAAAAGGAATTTCACATTCTTCCTTTCGGGAAGGGAGGATTAGGGAAATCCTATGCACTGCGCTTTCTCTAGACCACCAGAAAAAAACACGAAAAAAGGCTCTAATGGTAAGTTCCCTCCATCACCCCAAAATGAATGGGGTGATCTTGTAGTTTTTGGTCTGTGAAGATGTGTAGGGAAATCCTATGCACTGCGCTTTCTCTAGACCACCAGAAAAAAACACGAAAAAAGGCTCTAATGGTAAGTTCCGTCCATCACCCCAAAATGAATGGGGTGATCTTGTAGTTTTTGGTCTGTGAAGATGTGTTGTTAGGTGCTCCATTTTCCTATTCGGCCGAACATAAGCCTATGCTCGAGAGATAGATGCCCATACAATGCTGAGGGATAGATGCCCATAGAATGATAAGGGATGTATGCATTCTTGAGACAAGAGGAACCACATAGGTCCACTCCAGAGATGATCATTTTAGGGTGATCTTTTTGTCAACAAATGTTCCTATTACACTCGGTGGTCTATATATCTAACAGATGAGAATCAACTTGTAGCATCTACATCGATCATTCGAGTATTATATACATCATTAGTCAGATCCTTTGTAAGAACCACCCATAATAAAGAACTTGCAAAATGGATCCGTTTCTCATGAAGAGATTCATGGTTCCCGATCCTGCTTCAACTTCATCGTCATTCTTGGTCCAAGTGGGGATAACATTTTTCTTTTGCATGTCTAGGGAGTTTTGAAAAACCAAAACATCTCAGAGACAAATATCAAGGTGGAGGAATTTGTCGATGCACCCCATTTATTTCACAAGTCCATCGATGAAAAGGGAATAGGAAAAGCCTGAAGCCAATTACTACAGTGATGAATATAAATGCAATGGAAATTCCCAGGAAGTTATGTGAATAGAATAGAAAGAATATAAAAATGTTCTAGAGATCAAGAGAAATTGGTTCATTGCTATCCACAAATGCTCATGCAATAGTAGTGAATTCCATTTGAGGAGTAGTCAACATTCTCACAGTTGTTCCAAATCGAAGTTTTTGATGGATACATAGTGAAAAACGTGTGCAATGGAAACTTAAACACAATTTTGGGAGGGGTTTCTTTCTTGTAATAGAGAAAGATGATATACCCCATTCAACTAGTTCCAGGTTTGAATCCCAGGCAACCCATATGGAAAATAGATCTAGTTGTCTTTGAGCATATGTTGATAAGAAGTATTCTGGCCATCTACATGATCCAAGTCCAAGCCATTGATTTGGAATAGGTTTGGCAGCAAAATCTTCACGAACTTTTTGAAATTGTCTGCCATGCATCTATCCCTTAAGTAAGTGATTCAGTAGGGATCATACAAGGGTAGATGGATAGAAACCTTTGGAAAAATGTCCACCCTTGATCCAATAGAAAAAGTAGATTGCACGGAAATTGTTTGAAACAGTGAGCAATCGGCTCTATCACCCTTCAAGAATTCTCATTTAGAGAGTTCATCCTATCATTTTGATCTAAGATTTCTTTCTTCCATGTTTTAAATAACAAGTGTCTCCACCACTCTGCCATATGATTAATTCCTACTTCATCCCTTCTTCATGGCAACATATCTGAGGAATGGGAAATCTTTCTATGTTTCATTTTCTCAAAGAAAAGCAATTTCTTTCTCAACAATGTCTTTGCCATTCCATAAAATAGAAACTCAATGTCAATACATCATTGCTTGCCACTTGTCATCCAAGATAAGCTTACAAAATCTCCATTGCATCTTCTTCCAATTGGAAAGACAAATCCACAATTCTTACTAGGAAACACCCAAACAAGTATCATGCAAATGAATAGAGAATTGTTCCTAAGAGCCACAATAGTATCACAATGAGCAATGGAGGCAGAAACTGATTGATCTTTGGTGCCTACATTAATGAAACTCTTGCAATGCCGTCTCATTGCAAAATTGAAAGATTTTGAGAACTATCTCTCGTTCATAAACCTTTCTAACCCATTTTGCCATCTAAAGCATGACACCCCAAACATTATCCTAGCTTATTACATAGTTATCTGTTGGTTCTTTCATGTAACTTTTCTTAACCGAAGACCCTTTTTCCAAATTCACAAAGTTCCAAAATCATAATCGTCTGTCATATCTTCACTACACCTTGCATCCATACATAACAATTTTCACATTTAATATTTTAGTGTTTTACTTTTCCAAAAAAGACTCTAATGCGATACATAGGTAAGAAATGCGAAACTTTCCTGTGAGTTTAACGCCACCTGTACATAACTTTTCACTTCTAAAAAAATTTAAAGATGAGAAAAGGTTAAAGCAGAAGAAAAAAATCAGACACTATGAACTTTTATTGCATTTTGGTAAGCTAGATATATTCAAAGCCAATGAATTGCCACGATCACATTCTTAAAGTCAAGCTACTATAGAAGTGTGATAAGCTTCGCATTCTACATGAGAGATGAGCAGAGGAAAGCGATAAGAACGAAAAAGAGGGCAGGCAACATGCAAAGACAGGAAAGACATTGATCTGACAGTTATGGTACGATCAGTGTTTTTAATTCAAAACCTTTCCCCTCCAAAAAAAAAAAAGTATTCTTACCATCAAGGATTGCAAGGAGCGTGAAGGCTCCCTTGTGTGTGGGAAAACAGTCCACATGTGAACTATCCACGTGTGGAAATCAAGGAGGAGAGCAGCCACCGGCTGCCCCTGTTGGCCAGCAAGGGTGGTAGGCCTTGGTGGTGATGGTGGCCTATTGAGAGAATTAAGTGGTTGTTTAGTGTCACATTGGAAAGTGTGGACTTTGTGTGTAAGTGGTGGCCTATAAATGACTTGTACTCCCTCAATTATTCTTTGAGAAGAAGAAATACAGATCAGTGCCCTATCGAGGCCTTCTCCTGTGATTTTCTCCCCACTCCTCGTGAATGGGGTTTCCACGTAAACCCAAACGTTCCTTGATTTGTTACACTTTGATATTTATGCTTTTATGTTATTTAAATATTTCAACTTGATATCAGAGTGGTTTTATGCTTAGGTTAATTATCCAATTATTATTTGGTGTCGGATTTATTTTTTGTCCAATCTCTATGTGTTCTCCGACGTTGAGAAATCGGAGCAGGAAAATTGGGACCCCTACGGCATCCTCCTGGATGTGACCCCGATGCTAGATCGCATGAGCAGCCTCAAGTGCTACAAGGTCAGCGAGATCTTCTTCTGCAACAAGCTGTCGAGGCGACGCATCCCCTTCTCCGAGAAGGAGCCGATCTTCGAGATGTGCACCCTCCGGCCAGGTGCTACTGAAGGCGACACCCCTCACAGACGGGTCTGTCAACACCATCATTGGCTTTTAAGAGATGAGGTGGAGGCCGCGGCCCCGCTTTTGTCGGGGGCAAGGCTTTGGCAGGGGGCCAACGAACAATAGCAGCGAGGAGGCGAAGAAAGCGCGGTGCGGCGGCACGCAGCAGCAGGATAAGCGACGGCGCTTTGTGTGGAGGCCAAGGGGCCGTTGCGACCACAACACCCAACAGCAGTTGTTGGCAGCAGCAACGTACACATGGCAATCTTTGAGGATGAGACCGACCACAACCGTGGCGATGAGAAACTTCATGGCGCCACTCCAACGGATCTAAAGGTGCTGCAGTGGAGCAGCAACGATCACGAGGCACTGCAGTGCTGATCCAAGAGTCTACGATGGTGCTATAGTGCAGGCGGCAGTCCTTCAAGCGGGCGGCCATTCTTCAAGCAACCCGCAATGGTGCTACGATTCTGTTCTAGGGTTGCTGCGGCGATCCTTCAAACAAGCGTAGGAGGAAGGGCTTTGGTTTTGCCCTAAGAGAGGTGAGTTTCCTTTTTATGTGATGGTTAAAAAATAATAATAATAATAATAATAAAGGCAGAAAGAGGATAGAAGCAAGTTAAAAACAAAAGGGGAAAAAAAAGGAAAAGAGAAAAAAAGAGAGAAGGGAAGAAGGAAAAATAAAAGAGAAAAGGAAAAAAAGAAAATGGCGTGAAAAAAAGGGGGAGAAAAGAAAAGAGGAAAAAAAAGGAAAAAAAAGGAAGGTAAAAAAATGATGATGAGGTTTATGATTGAGAGAAGATGTGTAGATGTTTTCTCTAATTTTATTTTCTTCTCATCGTTATTATTTTTTCTCTCATACGAGTATGGGAGAAAGGGAGAGTGTGGGAGCTTGTTGTAGTCACCCACACTTGAGAGTCCCTTTTATTCATTGACTCCACATGAGAAACCCAACTCTGGGAGGTCCAGAGTTTCAAGGTTCTCAGAAGAATGACTCATTTCAGGTTTCTATGTGGAAGATCCAATTTCGTGGACTTCAGAGAGGGAGATCCACCTTCGAGGTCTTCAGGGGAAGACCTAATTTCGAGGATACTGAACGGGGAGCCATCAGCACCAGATCTTCAAAGACAGCCACAAATCTTTCAGTAGCTCCAACCTTTGTTCCCGCCTATGTAGAGTGAGTTTCTTTGTATTACAAGTTGAGCGTTCCATGCTCCAGCTTGAGGAGGAGTATTAAGAGACTTGAGTGGTTGTTTAGTGCCACATTGGAAAGTGTAGGCTTTGTGTGTGAGTGGTGGCCTATAAATAGGCATGTACTCCCTCAGTTATTCTTTGAGAAGAAGAAATACAAATCAGTGCCCTATCAGGGCCTTCTCCCATGGTTTTCTCCTCACTCCTCATGAGTAGGGTTTCCACGTAAACCCAAACGTTCCTTGATTTGTAATGATTTGATATTTATGCTTCCTTGTTATTTAAATATTTCAACTAGCTATGTGGAAAAAGAGAGAGGAAAGGAGCCTTAGAATAATTGGAAATATTATTATTGACTCAAATTGATTACAAAAGGGAAGGCTCTCTTTTATAGAGAGAACATATCCCACTTAACTTGGAAACAAATATTATCTTCTAAAATAAGAAAGAACTTATCTCTAAAAACAAATCAAATCCCAAACTATTTCCTAAAATAATTTTTCTAAAAATAGCAAACTTGACTCAAAAGCAAGACCCAAACTTAGTCCCTTGGACTCTTTAGCTGTCGGCCTTATTGGGCCTTCTAGATGCCGACACATGGCCTGCTAGCTGCCATGTGGCTGTCCCACATGGCTTGCTTTATTCCCAACACCCCCCTCAAGGCTAAGAGACCGACTTGGTCTTCTACTTGTGACACTAGACGCCCCACCATTCATCTTTCTCAAGAGTCATGCTCTCGGTCTTTTCCTTGGACTAGTCAACGGTGTAGCATCTTGCGACCTCCGAAGTCGTTGCATCTGTGGCAACTTGAATAGTCCTCACAACGGCCACTGTTGACCTGCCTTCTCAAGATCGACAGACGTGAGACAAACCACGCGGGAGGTACTAGTAGCCCCATGTGGTGGTTTTTGCACCTTGTCTGGATCTTTGGGAAAAGAACTTCTTGGATCAACCACTAATATTTTCGCAACCTGGGAAGTCGTTGCGCCTTTAAGCAACCTCGAAAGTCATTGCGTGGACTATGGTGTCTGCTCCTTAACATCTTTTCTCCGGGAAAATCTCGTCTTTTGAAGAAGAGTAAAAAATCAGATATAAAGCATCAATATGTAAATAACTTGATAAATCTCCTCTTGCTTCTTTTTCTTGCCTCCTCTTGATAACATGGTGTCATCGACCGTTGTGGAAGCTTCCGCCATCTTCTATAGCCTTCCTTCTCCGCGTAAGATGCCGGATTTGTCGAGAAAGACTTTCTCTGGAGATATAGTCCACCACCATGAAGTCAACAAATCCACACACGCAAGAGAGCTTAGATCGGTGGCTCTGATACCATGTCAAGGATTGCGCAAGGAGGAGCATGGAGGCTTCCTTGTGCGTAGGAAAATAGTCCACGTGTGGACTATCCACACGTGGAAATTAGGGAGGAGGAGAGCAGCCACCAACTTCCCCTGTTGACCGACAAGGGTGGTCGACCTTGGTGGTGATGGTGGCCAACTATGTGGAAGAAGAGAGAGGACAAGAGTCTTGGAATAGTTGGAAATATTATTATTGACTCCAATTGATTAAAAAAGAGAAGGCTCTCTTTTATAGAGAGAATATATCCCACTTAACTTGTTAACAAATATTATCTTATAAAATAACAAAGAACTTATCTCTAAAAACAAATCAAATCCCAAACTATTCCTAAAATAATTTTTCTAAAAATAGCAAACTTGACTCAAAAGCAAAACCCAAACTTGATCTCTTCGACCGTCTAACCGCCAGCCCTATTGGGCTTTCTAGACGCTGCCACGTGGCTTGCTTTATTCCCAACACTTACTTTAATAGATTAGAGTACAAGATCGAAGAAAAAGCCTTAGCTTAGCATCCTAGAAAAAATTTGCAGCAAAAATAGTTTGGTATGATTCTGCAGTCAGGAAACATCATAACCAGAAGCAGGTCTGTAACACTTCATTTGGATGAGCTATGAAATGCTTAATGAAAAGGATTTTGCTACAAGTGACAAGTACATCTACTTTGTGGTGGATTTTAAAACAATTTGAGGAATGCCATGCATTTAAGATTTTCTAGCATCTCCATACTGTTTGCCTTGTGACTGCACCGTTAGCAGCACCAAAGTCACTGTAACAGGTAGTTAGATTGATATCCTAACCTGCAAGAGAGCAGTGGCGAGGATTGGATGGAAACAAACAATGATCTGGTGCTTTAAATTGTGAAGCAACAAATTGGACCCGACATCTGCAATTTTTGCAAGTTATCAAGGCTGTTGTTAGAAACTATGAAGCACAAGAAAAGTCCGGGAATTCCCCAGGAATGCGGTTTAGATAATTTACAGGAGAAAAGAAAACAAAAGAGGTAATAATAGGAAACTATCCCAACCTTCTTCTAGGGCAAATCAAGTATGAAACCTGTCCCTAGAGGTCATCTAAACACGTCTACTGAAATACACCAAAGCCAAGCCTTTTCCTGCAATAACCGGGATTGGCTATTTTTGTTCATCACCTACATTTAGAACTATCTCGGGTCATGCATACACTTGGATCCAAAAAGAACACCTGACGTGTTCTTCCAATACTTCAGTTTTCCTCAAATCCTCCCATGTCACACACCTTTGGACCGAGTCAATTGGCCTTCACTACAGATGAGCAGACCATCTAAATTAATCACGTTTCGAAATTAAGTTCAAGTCGCCCTCTTAAACATAAACATATTCTGTTCTTCTAACCTCGTCCTCCAAATTGTGGGCTTTTCCCGCCAATCGCTTTCGCATTCAACGATTACTTCAACTTCCAGACATCACTTCCACACACATAATTTCCATCCTAAAACGGGCTGAATCAACTCAGACGTCCTCTACTTATGACAACCACGAAAACCGTAGTTCCCACCAGTTGAGCTACCAGGGAATGAATGACACTACACTACTTGGGAATCCACTAAAACTGGACCGATTAAAGAGTCTCCTGGAACTTCACAATCAAGCTCCCTTTCAACAAAACACGCTAATCCTCGGAAGTGGAAGTTGGACAAGAGAGGAATCAAAAACCTAATGAGGTCGGATTGGATAAATTCCCCATTACTTCTGGATGAGGCAGACAACGGCATTTAGTATCGAGAACAGTAAAGGTGCAATTGAGCAAAAAAGATGGGTAATTTCCGAAGGAGAGAACACGTGAGAGTGAGGGAAAAGTGAGGGGGGGATTGGGAGAGATGGAGCACTTACGCGGAGGACGATTGCGCCAAAGGGCACCGTTGGAGCATCTCTTTGAGGTGAGGTTGAGGTTCTTTGGGTTGCCGTTGCTATCTCGGCCGTGGGAGGTGAGGTGAGGTTGAGAGTCTTTGGGTTGCCGTTGCTATCTCGGCTGTGGGAGGTGAGGTGAGGTGAGGTGAGGTGATGGGAGAAGGCGGGGTTTTCGCCTGGAGATGGGGAAGGGGATAAGGGTCCTCGAGAGGTGGAATCAGAGCTTGCGGGTCGTGCGGGGAGGGGCGCACGATCGACATCCGACGGCTCAATCCCAATAGCCAAAAATAAAGAGTGAAAACACAAAAAGCATAATAAATCCGGAAATTATGTTAAACATTTACTGCGAAGCCCTCCTCTTTAAAAATGACCACGCTCATCTAGAATGGGGAATAAATAGCTCATAAATACATTTTTTAGATAAGCTGAGTCCTCTTTAAAATATTCTCCGAGAGTGGTCATATTTTTACCTCACTTATAAGGTGCCAAACTCTCATCCCGCCATCTCCTCTCTCCTCAAATTAGTCTTATAAAATAGATCAGCGTGAGTTGGATCCGACCCATTTAGCTCATACATAATTATAATTAAGGCAAATTAAGTTCAATTTGATTATTGTACAGATCTATAGTATGCAACATATATCTGACCTACTTAGGTGCACCTAAACTCGACCTGACCCATTTAAATATATGGATTAGGTGGGTTCAGCAAGTAAATGACTTAGAAATCATGGCTATTTTTTATATTTTTATTATTTAGGTTGAATAAGTCTACTGGACCTAACACTTACCCCAATCCGTTTAATTAATTAGGTTGACTAAGTTTGGATCCACTTAACTTAAGGGAGTGTGGGTGAAATTTGGGTTCCTTGATCAGGTTATAAACAGGTCAAGTTAGTTAGATTGATTTTAACTTCACAACCTTACTCTCGACCCAACTACACCATTCGCACTATTTTCACTCATCACCCACCTCCATCCAAGCTACAACCACTTAGCATCATTTAATATGCCACCTGCCTACCTCTTCAAAATCATGATTAAACTAAAGGCGATATATTATGTTAAGTGAAAGAAGCACTCCTCTCAAAACAAACAACACATGTGGTCAACTTTAGAAGTTCAATGTACACGAATCTAGATTGTCAAAGGATTATCTTTACGCGAAATTCTTGGTTGAAGCTCCTATTCAAAGCATAATAGTTAATGGAACATCAAAGGGAGCTTGATGACATTGATCAGGTATGGAGTGAAGCTCCCTAATTAGTTGCTGATTATTTGATTTTCCTTAGGAAGGCTAAACCTTTTGCGCCACTAATTGGATGTAAGTTTAAAACAACGAGTTTTAGGTCAATATGCCACCTATTTTGTGGGATATCGTGAGGGGCATTGAGATTTTTGTTGTCCAAGTTGAAACAAGCATGGATTTAAATGGGTGAACTCATGATAGGGTCAAACATTTGTTAAATGTTAACAAGCCACTAATCTCCACTATGAAGTATTTATTAAGCTTAGCTACAAAAGATTGCCTAAATATTATATACATTGTAGTCAAATGGGACATGAGATGCATGCATGTAGTGACAAGATGAAAGATATGTTTGAAATTGAAAAAGTTCCTAATAAGTTATTAAAGGCCATATTGTTAATAGATGCTAATCTAAAGTTAAGATCAAACTTGAAGTTTATAAGAGCCACAGATAAAAGGTACTCCAACTTCAAGTCCAAAAAATTCACTTTTGTTTCGCTCAATCAGGGTAGGCAATCCCTCCTCTCCTAAAGCCACCCAAAGCCATGCTAGCACACACTCGATGGGAAAATGTCATCATGAGAGCTCAATTAAGATAAGTAAGCATTGGTGTCTTAAGTATTTCATATCCATCCTCATTGAAGCAACCTATAGAAAAGAGTAAAGAGAGAAATAGTTGAGGGAGAATGCTCCATCTAGGATGCATGTAGACCCCAATAGAGGCTCAATAGAAAATATTCATTTGTAGCTTACAATAGAGGATAACCCATGGAACCTTGCTTGGGATCGATTTGTATTTGTATTTTATTACTCAAAAATAAAAAATCTCCGAGGTCGAACTCAGGGAGCAACACTTGATTCTAAAAGCGTACAAAATCACAATTTATAATATATATACTGTTTTACAAAAAAAAAAGATTAAAGAAAGGAAAATTGATTCTTTTCTTCTCTCTCTCTTTCTTCTTTTGTCTGCCTCTCTCTTTCTCTTTTCAGACGTCTGACTCCAAGGGTCAGACGACTTAAACTCCACCTGCTACAGTACTGCTACTGCTGCTTCTTCTTCCTCTTGGCTTCTTCTTTGGCCGTCTACTTTTAGCCTTGCCTTTATTCTTCCTTCTTCAGCCTTAGCTCTCTGACTTCCTCTTCTATTGGCTTTTCCTTTACTTCTTCCTTGTCTCTCCTTCTCTTCTGACTTCTCTTATTTGCGGCTAAGTGTCAGCTTCACCTTTCCCTTGTTTCATTCTTTTTCTTCCCTTGGTCTACCGCTCTTCTGCTACAGTGCGTCTCTCTTCTTCTTCTCTGCTACGCACGTCCTCCTCCTTTTCCTACTTTCCTTCCTACACAGTGCACGGTTAGGCAAAACCTAACCCCTACCCTCCCCACGTCTCTCTCTCTCAAATTTACTCCAAGGTTTGCTCTCTCAGAGCCTTAATCGGGTATGCGGGTCGGGTGATGCACTCGGAACCAGGCGCACCAGCGTAGGTGGTGCGCGAGGTGTGCACAGGCAAGTTAGTCGAATCCGGGTGCCAGGTCAGCGGGGGAAATATTGCAGACGAGGTGTGGTAGGGGCGAGGGACCTCACCCCAATGTGTTTCGAGGCGATGAGCCTGAAACACTTTTGCAATTTATGTGCCGGCGCCCGCCCGTGCGCTCGCAGCCGATTGCGCGAGCGAATACAGTTGCAGCTGAGGCCCCTGAAGCTGAGTGAAGGCCTGGTTGACTTCGCGAGGGGATTTCGCACCTTCTGGACCTGGAGGCATGGGTTGCTGGGACCTGCGTGAAGCTTCAAGCAAGCTTCAAGCTGCTACGCCAATGGCGGACGACGTCGCGACCCTGAAATCATAGATACGGCCTTGCGGCCCTGTCAGATCCTTCAACAAGCTTCACCTGCGTACGGCGAAGGTGACTCAAGGGTTAGTGTGGCGTGAAGACGCCTATGTGGGTGAGCCTAGGGCATACTGTGGCCGTAGAGTTGGGTGTGTTCGGTGGGTTAGTATGGAGATGTTGGTGGTTAGTGGAGGGGTGGATAATGATCAGTGGGTGAAGGCGGAAGTTCTGAGGTAGGTGGCGAGGCGTGTGGAGGAGTGGAGTAATGGTTTCACCTCGCCGGAGGTTGGCTGGAGATGGGGAAGATGGCGGTGGACAGTGGCTGTCGAGGGGTAATTTGTGAAATAGATTGAGGGGAATTGAAGAGGGGATAGAGAGGAGTAACTCTAACCTAATTAAGTGGACGAAGGGGGAGAGATGGCGACTGGCAGTACCTACTGTCGCCGGAGAAGACGATGTCCAGTGGAGGGAGACGGCGGCGACGACAAGGCTAGAGTTGCTCGCGCGGGTGCTGCGCGAAGCGGAGGAAGATGGTGAGGACAGCTCTGCCACTGGTATTGTGGCAGAGCAACGAGAAAGAGGACGGAGGCTCACCGGAGCTCGCTGGACTACTTGACCGGAGAAGAGGATGAAATTGGGGTGAATCTTTGGCCAAGTCGAGCTTGAAGGAAGTGGCAGCCCTTGCCGTTCCTTAAATAGGTGTTGGCTGGGGGGGATCGCGAGGAGGAGGCGTGGGCTCCTCGCCGAAGGCATGGTCAAAAAAAGACCCATACCTCTCGAGCATTCGCACGAGAGGTATGGTAGCCGGCAAGGCATGAGAACCGGTCCATGAAGAAGAGGACAACACAGGGAACTCTCCTTTCAAGTATGAGACCGGCTCCCCAGGTCTGTGCAGCGCCATCCTCTGCGCAAAGTCGCCGGAGGTATAGCCTGCGCAGTGCGGGGGTAGAAGGACCTATCTGAAGAAAGCGACAAGAAAGATAGGGGGGTTTCTGCAAGGGTCCAAAAAGCTAAGGGTCAAAAAGTAATTGTTGAGGACCGTTTTGTAAAGTGGTCAAGGCGACCTTTCCTTAGGTCTAAATTTTGGTATAACCCTAATTTGGATCTAAGGAATCCAATGGTGAGGTTGGATTTTAGGTTTGACCATGTTTTACCAGGCATTTTGCACAAAAATCCAAATTAGATCAAAAATTGGGTATGGTTCTAAATGTAGGTCAAGATAGATTCCAATGGCTAAATTGAAGGTTCTAAACCCTAGGAGATATTTTTTCATGAATTTTAAAGGGTTTAATTGATTTTTATCTTGCATGGAACTTCGTGAATTAAAGCGGATTTGTTTTAGAGTTACAGAATGTCATTTAATTCCCGGATTTTGTCATAACCCTTTCCTGATCGAATCATCCCACTTGTTCTTTTATTAAGCCCATTTGAACTGTGTCTAGACCCTTAGAAATCCCGTTTATGTACTGCAATGGTAAAATTACAGTTTTACCCCTTGTAAATTATTTTATACTTAGATTTGCAATCCCCTTATTTAGGCTTTCCCTTAAGTTTTGTAGGAGCTCTTGTACACTTAATTAGGTCAAAATGTGCTAGTTAGGGTTCATGATGAGCTTCTCATCAACCCATACCAAGCCTTACATATCAATCTTATGCTGTTAAACTCGGTAGAAGTGAAAATAGCCTATTAACCTGTAATGGTGGCAAGAAGCATTAAAATGAATCCCTTCAACACCCAGATTGGAGGCATCTCGTAGCAACATCTCAAAATCTCCTTATAGGCACAAATGCCTATGTTGTCTTATGTTTGAGACAAGCATTTGCGATGCAACTAGAAATTCAAGCATTGGCAATAGTGTGAGGTCCCTTCATGTGGTCTCTCACGAGGATTAGCTATTGTTTAGACTAATAACATAAATTATAATGTTGTCCACAATAGCTCCAACCACATTTGGGAGCAATTTGCTCTAGATCTGGTCATGTAGGGAGCATGCTACGCATCTATGCCACTCTAAGAAAGAATTACATATGCAAATTCTAGGAACAGATGACAATTGTGGTAGTCATGTGAAAAGGAAATAATATGCATGGTGACTCTAATGCCTTGCATAATGATAAAGAAAAGTATGGTAGGAAGCTATTCATTAATTTTGTAATCAACATTGGATTAATTAATCTTAATTACGATGGTCCAATGTACACATGGACCAATAAAAGATTCACAAGAGAATTAATTAGGAAAAGATTAGACCAGACAATGGCAAATGGTCAATGACTTCAAAGGCATCCAATGTATCTGTGCTTTAGTTTCTAGCATTCAAGAGCGATCACAATCTAATATTGCTCAAACCTTGGAGATCTGAAGCATATTGATGAGACATGAAGACTTTTGTACACAATGGAGCAATCTTGGTGCCAGAAAAAGCACTAACACTAAAATTTTATAGAAGTGCTAGAGGTTAAAGAAGGATCTTAAGAAATGGGAGAAAAAAAATTCCTCCAAGAGCTTATTTCATGAAAGAAAAGTATTACGACCCAAGCTCTTAATAATCCCCTTATTAAAAGGCAATGGTATTTCACTTAACACCCTTATGATCTTTTTCTCAATTATTTTTTTAAAACATAAATTTATCATTAACATCTTTTAAAACTTAAAGCATATAGTATAAAGTAAATTATGACTAAATGAAGCTACTTTAAACTAAGAAGAATGTACCCAATTGAGCTTTCACTTCACCTTGATGGGTGTTAAAATCCATACACAAAAGAAGTAGAAAGTGAGCTAGCAACTCAACAAGGAAAGAAAGGCTAAATCAAAGGTAATATTGTATGTATACTCACATCTGACTCTTGATTTCCTTGCAATTTCTTCACCTCATTCATATCCTTTCTCTTTGGCTATCACCAAGCTACTATGCTACATTAAGTTCCTTGTCCTATTTCATTCATCAATCCTAACCAACAAATATCACTTTAGTATGCCTATACTTTATTTTATACTTACATAAATATGCCTCATGATTTTTTTTTATTTAAGATTGCACCGGCATCTTGATATGGTGCAATCGCTCCGAGGCCTGTAACTTGGGTATGCGATACACCTTAATGATCATTTTACAAACCTAGGAGGTCTCTTATCATCTAAATATTCTAGGTTTGCCTATTGCTCACTTCTAGATATGGTACTAAGTAGATTAGCCACTTCAAGCATGGCTCATAGCTCTTAGCATTGTCTAGATTTCCTTTTCACCATCTCAAACCCATGGACTATCTATACCCAATGGTGATAAATTCTACATGAGTAACCTTCCATGTGTAGCCACGATACATGAATATTGTCTACTAGGTAAACATCTTAGGTCACTTACTACTCAAGTAACTAACCACTATCTTAATACGAGACTAGAGGATTCACATACACAAGTCATGATTTATAGTTGATCTAATAAATCACCTCTCTAGCCTATAATCATAACATGTGATGTCGAGAAGGTTATCAAAAAGTAGCTCATACGAACCAACAGAGTTTTGTCACTTCCTCGATAATCCTGTAGTTTTCCCTTCGAAGAGGGGTGACGTAATAAATGCGGAAATAAAATATAAAGCAATCTCACCAAAGAAAACCAATCACACAAGTACACAAGAATTTTTAGGTGGAAACCCAAACCGGGTGAAAACCACCACCTAACCCTCTCGAGTTAGGATTTTCCGATCAACCTAGTTGATCAAATCCACTAACCGAATCACTTTAAAACGAGGGTGATTCAACCTCAGTACAACCACGCTACAAGTAAGAGGATAGCGTTCCTCAACCCCTTCTCTCCACGAGAAGGATTTTGTCCCATGAAGGAGACGGAAATTCGCAAAGCGAATACCCAACCAAAAGACAAAGATAAAATAAAACAAGTAATCCTATAGAGCCAACAAAGAAATTTAAACCTAGCTTCTATAGGAAATAGGAAACTCCCCTTTGCAAGGAGTGCGTCGAGTTGATGACGCGGTGCGTGTGTCACACGACGGCGCAACGTCGCTCTCGTAGACAACGGTGGGAGAGCCGATGCGCGAAGCTTGATGCTCTCAAGAGAATGGAGCTTGAGCTTGGAGAGCAAGAGCTAGCTAGGACACAAGAGAGTGGAACTATGTTGCTTAAGTGTGTCTTGTGTTTCTCTTGGTGTGTCAAAGGCTCCCCTCTATTTATAGAGGCCTTAGGAAGGCTTTGGAAGGCTTAGGAAAGGTTCTATAGCCGTTGGGAACAAAGCCCAAGAGAATCAGCCCGAAATCAGGAACAATCATTGTTCTGACAGGCTTATCAGACGTCTAATTCTGGAATCAGACGTCTGGAAGATCACTTTAAGACGTCTGATTTCAAGGTCAGACGTCTGATTTTGGGCGGGTCTCTTCCTGACTTAGATCAGATCTAAACAGGATTTTTGCGCAAGTCCATCAGACGACATATGGGATGTCTGGCACTATGTCTAGACGTCTGGAAACCTACTTTTACTGTGGGAATGGATTTTCCAAACGTTGCAACGGCTAGAAAATCTCTGAGAAGAGATTTTGGGTCAGCCGAGGCAAAACAGTCAATTATTAGATGTCTGGACAGTCCTATGGACGTCTGATAAGGCTCTAACGGTCATATCCTTGAGTGTTTGTTAAGCCAGCCAACGGTCCACTAATTGGACGTCAGGCAAATCCATCAGACGTCTCCTAAGACGTCTGGTTTAAGGTCTGGACGTCTGATTTCATCAGACAGAACTAACTATGTCCAGCCTAATAGTTATCAGACGTCTGAAACAACAGTCAGACGTCTTAAGATACTTTATCTGACGTCTGATTTGGGAATTAGACGTCTGGAAATGCTGTTTGAGCCCTATATTGGTTTTCTAAGTATTCTACAGAAAACCTAAGTATCTTAGGGTTGTGCCGGTGTTCCTAGGACTACTGTCAGGGTACTTTGAGGCTCTTTAACATAATATTCTAAGGAAAATAAAAAAAGAAAAAAAATAAAAACAAGAGATACAAGAAAGGATTAAAAAGAATCATCCTATTCTTCTTGTCTTCTATCTTCAATCTGTCGCTCCACGCGAATCTCTTCTGTTTTCTATCAAGCTCGTCCAATCCGTCCTGGATGCGAGCTCGAACTTCGTCTAATCACGTATCCATTTGCGATTGACCTGAAATCTATGACTCAAAGCACTAATATTAAATGACACGTGTTTTGTTATCATCAAAATAAATGATCGTGGTGCTTTAGTACCAACAAATCCCTCAACCACGAGACCCCTTAACTCTAGCATCTCCATAGGAGGGCATTACCACCAATGGATTCAAGTATCCTCAGATGCAAGCATTGATGCACCAATTGATCTCATCATATTATGTGTTTGCTTTAGATTGTGGCTTAACCAAGCAAATGAAGACTCACTCTGGGATTGTTATCCCTTGGAATCCATGGCCATGATTCTTGGAAGTACCCTTTTCCAAGTGCATTGGCACTTATTTAATCCATTTTCTTAAGTTATGGAATCTTAGGTTATCTATTCATAATTTCTACAGCATGTGAACTACTCAAATTGGGTGCCTAACTAGCCTCCTTGGTCACTCAAATTCGTATTTATTCATATTTAATTCTTAGTATGATTTGGGCATCAAATTGACCAGTTTGGTTACCCAAATCATTGTCTTCAATCCCCTAGCCCCTCCTTCTGGTTTTGGCATCCAAATGACCAATTTGGTCACCTAAACTTACAGCAGAGCTAACTGTAAAAAAGAATCATGTCCAGTTCTTCAATCCATTTAACATGAATTTGTTACTGACCCCTGCCAAACCCCTCCATAGCTTTAGCCCAAGTTTGCGAAAGAGTTTAGCATCCAAAATCAAGCTTAAAATTAAATTTTATGGATCAAATACTAAAGGACAAAGCAACATGAAATTTCAACTAAAACCATAATAGTATTCATTGTAAGCCTTCAAGCCTAATCTCATTGATGACTGGGTACTCATTCCATGCCCAATGATCATCACACCCCTATCCATTTCACCAGATTCACCATTTCAAGTTGAAATGGCATCCATCCTTGGAAAGATGAACCTAAAATGATATAAACTTAGGAAAGGATTTCTCCTTACCCCATGTTCAATCCATAGATATGATGTTCCTTGCGCATCGCTCCTTATGTCCTTTCCACGTCACCACCCCAGCATTGGTTCAAAGCAACATCCAAGCACCTAGTGGTGGTCGACTCAATCTCCTCCTCTAATCCAAAATTTAAAATTGAAATTTCCTCTAAACTCTTCTTTAATTTGTATCTTCCAGAGAGTAGTTGTACCCAATTCTTATCTGCAAAGATTGATCCATGATTGATTAGAGATGATGGTATCGAGGTCTGATTCATTGCCAACAACCATTACGTAATTTGGCATCTTTAGATTTAAATGCCTAAACTCTTCATTTGGTCACATAGATTAAGTAGATAGACTAGTGTGCCTTTATTCGTTGCATGCCTACCTAGTTTGGTCACTTAACCAAACACTTTGGGCGTTCAAAAAATATCATCAATAACATGTTCCTTTTGTTTAAATTTAAATTTTTCTTCTCCTTTCTCCTACATTACTTGATCCTTTTTCCTTGAAATGTCTTAAGGAAGTCTTAAATATTATTTTTCCAAATTTTAGGTTAATAAAACCTTCTATTATTACACTGATGAAGGGATATAAGTGTGAAGTCAAGGAACTTTACAGGTGCATTGGTAGAAATTTGAGAAATATGGGGAAACATGTAAAATACACGTATTTATAGGAGCATCTATATAAAAATTACTTTCATTTTTTAGTTATCTTTTAAAAATTATGAGCATTTCAACTCCAAGATAGACTCTATGGATCTTACATTATCCTAACCTTGGTTTAAATCAACTCACATACAATTACTTTGTAGCATCATGCTTAGTGAGGGCATAAGTATAGCACCAAGCAACCCGTTAAGGACATCTATGGTGAGATTAAAAAAAAAATACAAAGGCATTTATGTAATGTCGAATATTTAACTATGTGGTACAACTTTGACCCTCTCATGGAAGTTCATGGACAAAAGTCTATACACTTTTAAGTCCAAGAATGAGAAAAAACAAAAAAATTGGTGGATATAGAGTACTTTTAAGGTCTTGTTTGTCGGTGGGGTTAACTTAGGTTAAGGGTTATCTTAAATTTTTTTAAGTTTTTTCCATCATTTCAATACAAACATCACATCAATACACCAATCATTCTTCACTCTGACTTTTACTATTAAAAAATACTTACTATATCCTCTATGCTCACTTTTAATAATAAATAAATACATACTAATATTCTCTACTCTCACTTATGATGTTAAACAAATAGTCATTAACGTCATATTAATACACCAATCGTTTTAACCATATACTTAACCCTATTCTTATTGTATCACCTAAACAAACATCATTTTCATTTATTTCATTTTAACTCTGCATAACCTCACCGCCAAACACACCCTAAGCCCTTATTCTGAGACCAGTTATTATGGAATGTACTCCTCCAGTGTAGTAGAAATTAGTTATTCGTCACATTTGGGAAAATAACAATTTTCATCTTTTAGCATTGCATACCCATCAAAGTTACTCTCATTTTAAAACTTCCTTAAATTAGGTACGGTTTTACGTGAGATGTTGGGTGTGACAAACATATTTGATCTTGTATTTATATTTTTACCCCTGCAAACTTACGAATCACATTATTTATACCCTCAAGTTAAGTGGACAGTAGATTTTAAAAGATCGTCAATGTTAAACGGTACAAAATTCCAAAATTACGTCAACACAAATCCAAATTCAGAAATTACACCAATGCCTCTTTACAAGATTTTCCTTTTTCCCCTCTTCTTTCCTCCTCCTCCCCCTTCTTCCTATTCCATCTCAGGTTGCACCTCCTTCCTCCCCAACACTACCCTCCTCCTCTAGTGGCCATCATCCTTGCATCCTCCTCCCCCAACCACCACCATCCCCCACCTCCTCCTCCTCCCCCAGCCACCATCCCCGCCTCTTCCTCCCCAAGCCATCGTCATCCCCACCTCCTCCTCCTGCCCCAGCAACTACGCTCTCCTCTTCCGTCCACTGCCTCTCTGTATCTCTCCCCCTCTCTACTCTTTCTTTGTTTTATCTTTTTTATTTAAAGGGGATAACTATGATCCGTGCTTACATATTAACCATAGTTAGTCTAATGTACCGTTACACACTAACAGAAGAATATATATGACAAATGATATAACTTGATAGGTGTATAGATATAAATACATGATTTATGAGAGTATGGGTGTAATTAAAAAAGATTTCAAGAGACACATACGTTAAAAGAAAAAAAAAAAAACCCTCTACTCTATTTCGTGTTATAAATTATGCTTCATAAGGCCATTGCAAAATTTTAATATCCGAACTAAATTTTGTCTGAATTTATTTTTTGATTTGGCTTGAGGTCCTTTCCAAACACACAAAAACAGAAGAGAAAAGAAGTTACTTATTTCATAACAAACACTCTCTTGATTTAGGCTGCCTAGGAAACTCCTGGTTTAAGCTGCATTCTGCAGAAACTGATGGATCATACGGTGGTCATGAGCTATGGAAAAGCAAGATGATACGTACGCACAGAGAGCTAAACAGTGAAGTCTGAGGACGCAGGCATCATCTGCATGCAATGGCGTGACGACCCTACACCCTGCAGTGATGAGGTTATCAGGAAGCTGTTGGGTGGGGAGCGTAAGGTCTTGAAAACCCGCAGCCAAACAACCGGCTTTGGTCGGTCGGGTCTCAGGAGGCGCGATCTGTACTCTATTGGGCAAACGCATGTACGTCTCCCTTTCCTTCTCGAACTCGCAACCAGACATCTACTCCCACATTCCCCACCAGCCAATTGGATTTGTTGCCGAGTGGGAAGTGAACAGTTGAAAGACAGGGACTGAGGCTGCAAAGTTACCATGGTCAAATGGTCAAAGCAAAGAAAAGAGGCCATTATGTGATGGTGAATCTCGTTTCATTTCTTTTGAGAGAATCTTGTCACAATATTCTTTCCCCCTCCCACCACCCCTCAAAAAGTATCTTCCATGCGAGGTATAGTGACTTGAAAGAATGGTAAATAGGTACTATCGCAAACGGGTTGGAAGGGGGAAGGGTCTCGCAGCTGCTACAGGCTACTGCAAAGCTTTCTGATGTTCCTGATTTCACCAAACCTGTGCTCAGATTGGGAGCATTTCCTGAACAAATTTCTTATATTTTACATCGGGATCAACGTCAAACCCATTGAATCTACTCTTAACTTTGACGAGAAAGATCCAAATTTAAATCTTCATCGTTGCATTACCTAGAAGATTGATATGTTAGAGATAACTAATATCTCCCCCAACAAACCTAAATGGGATTCTGGGTCATCAAAAACATCAAATCCATCGTCGCGAGCCTGCAAAGGCATATGAGAAGTTCCGGGTTTTAGAACCACCACCACCCACTTCTCCAACCCATAAGCTAAAATCAGGCACTTGAATGGTCGAGTGATGGAGCAATGGCACTTTCGTCCAGGAGATAGGATCTAAGCAAAAACAAGAACCAAAGAAATCTGACAATTAAATAGATAAAGGCATTGGAGACTTAAGAGACTGTAGAAGCAGATGACGACAATTAAGAGAAAGAAACCTATGGTGGCAAGTGTAGGTATTTCGTATCTGTATTTATTGTGACTGTATCATCTCTAACCTATATACATCTATGCATGCAACATTGCAACCCGGGAAACAAAAACAGCAAGGTGATTGTAAGAAGAAATGCAGCGACTTCTGATGGAGTAAAGTGGATACACTAATCAATTGCCGCTTTAAGATTGATCATACCCTCACAAGAAAATGTCGACCACTGGAGTGTGCACCAATCTGTGATTATAAATCAAATGTTAGCTAGAGTTAACTTGGAAACATGGCTTTTTGATTATCTCATCATCTACAAATGGGCATAAAAGTAGAACAACAAAATGATATATTTACCTTAAGAAAACATCTTAGAATGGTCGAAAAGGCTCAATTTTCTTTCCATTAATAGTTCTACATTTCCCTAAAAAGAGTCAGGACAAACCCCACTTCGAAAACTAAACCAAATGCAAACTATTTTGGGCTGATTTTTGAAACGTAATCTCCAACACGAAGCCACTAATCACCAGTCAAAGGTCCACAACCCGAAAGGCGCAAAGCCCTACTTTGGCCCACTTACTTTACGGTGAAAGCAGTGGCAACTCCGTAAATAACGACATCGGACGGGGCATTTCGGGGGCTGTCTGGGTTCGCGTTCCCTCCATGACAGCTGCTTTTCCGGTTCCTACTCCACACTTCTCACTTCACAGCCTCCGCTTCTCTCCAAATCACCAGAGGGAGACAGCTCTGATAGAGAGAGAGAGAGAGAGAGAGAGGAACAAAAGAAGAGAATGGTGTCGGAGAGCTCTCTGAAGCACACTACTACTCCCCATCCCTCCACTCCAACCAGCAAGAGGTGATCCCTCCAACCCAAGGAGAGCAGTAGTTGTTGTAGCTCTTCTGTTGGTACAGGACTTTGGATTTGTTTCTCTTTTGGAACACTTGTGGCTATTGATCTCAAGTTGGGTTTTTGTTATCTTTCGATATCCAAACCAGAAAGTAGGATTTTTGCCGTCGAATTTCTCGTTCTTTTTGATAAAGATGAGATCTTGCAATGCTTTCAACAGGGTTTTCTCGGAGATAGCAGGAGATATAGTGATTGATGTTGATGGCCAGCGGTTTCTACTGCAGAAGGTACGATGTGATGCTTCGGATGGGTTACTCTGTTACTTGCAAACAGTTGGAATCTTGGGTACGGCAAGTTTTTCCAAATTACTTGATATGGTATCCGATGTGGTGTTTGTGTCCTGGCAAATGTGAGCTTGAAAGGAGGCCTTTTTCTGGAAACACGAAAGGGTAGAAGGAATCCCCGAGGTCACTCCACGTCTGGAAGGTGGAATATAAGTTATTCACGAAGAAAGCTCTTCCAAAGTGGAGGAAAAATGAGTCATGGCCCTGTGATCTTATCTCACAAGATGCCATGTTTCTTCTGCAGATTTATCCGACCTGGCATAAAAGAAAAAATAAATAGAGTAGATTACCCACTGCTTCTTGTTCTGCCAACTTAACCTTATTCCAAAAAAAGCAGGGTAAACTGAAGTTAATTCGTAATATTGATTTCTATTTTTGTGAATACTTAAGAAGGAGATTCTAGAATGTGGAATTTTTTGACATCCCACCAAGTAGGGAGGATGGCTCCTGAAAACGATTGATAGATAGCTAACATCTGGAGCAATATTTGCTATGAATTATCAATATCACCATGCTACTCTCTTTTGCTTCTTAATGCAAAACCACGAAAATATTATCTCTCATGAGAAGGCAACTCAAGGAATCGGTAGATTACCAACTTGTTTTTCCAGTTTCATATCTACGCCTGCATTTTCAATTAACTAGTGTCCAAAATAAGTTCAGTATCCATGAGTTCTTACATAATCTATTGAGGTAAACCTACTCCTGAACTCGTCAATTGGCATGCAGAAAAAGAGCCACTTCCATATAGTGTCAAAATTATTTACTAAAAACTTATCACTTGGAAGTAGGTAGACTGCTTTTTAATCCAACTTTTGGAGGAAAATGATGAATTTTCTCTGTTTCCTAAACCTATTTTCTTTGCCGCGTGAAGTTTCCGCTAGCATCTCCGAGCGGAAGAATCCGCAAAATGGTGATGGACTTTAATCTCTCAAATATAGAGCTAACTAGTGTACCTGGAGGACCACAATCATTTGAGCTTGCTGTGAACTTCTGCTATGGTATGGACATCAAAGTCACCGCCAGTAATGTGGCTCATCTGCGCTGCATTGCTGAATATCTAGAAATGACTGAAGTGTACAGGGAAGACAATCTCATTGCCTTAACAGAGGCATTTTTGGATGATATGGTGGTGCCGAGTCTTGAGAAGTCCATAGAAGTCCTGTGCTCTTGTGAGGACTTGCTTCCTATGGCCGATGATATTGGTATCATTAATAGGTGTGTGGATGCAATTGCTACAAATGCCAGTAAGGAGCAGCTGATGTCTGGATTTGGGAACCTGGCAGAGAACAAATCTGAGCAATTGCATATAGATTGCCAAGAGTGGTGGATCGAAGACCTTTCTTTACTAAGAATTGATCACTACCAGAGGGTCATCACTGCCATGAGGAAGAAAGAGGTGAGGTCTTATAGCATCATATCGTCATTGATGCACTATGCACAAAACACACTGAAAGGTATTGGGCAGCTCCAGGATTTGGATTCCGGAACACCTGAAGGGGACAAACAAAGAAAAATAGTTGAAACTCTTATATCTCTCTTGGTTTCAGAGAAACTAGCTGCTGTCCCTGCTAATTTTCTCTTTGGGATGCTTAGGATGGCAATTGTTGCAGATGCTGCATTAGTCTGCAGGCTTGAGCTAGAGAAAAAAATTGGTTTCCAATTTGATATGGTTAACCTTGACGATCTGCTTATTCCTTCCCTACATATGGGGGATTCAATGTTTGATGTCGACACTGTACAGAGGATACTATTGAATTTTCTTCGGAGGATTGAAGAGGAAGAAAATGAGGAGACTTTTCAGGGTGATTACGATTCTGAACCTCCTGCAAATCTTAACCATACTTCAGTGTTGAAAGTTGGAAGGCTCATTGATGGATATCTTGCTGAAATTGCTCCCGACCCAAATCTTAAGTTGCAAAAATTCATGGCCATAATTGAAATCCTGCCAGATTATGCCCGTGTCATTGATGATGGACTTTATAGAGCCATTGACATCTATCTCAAGGTAATTTCTTCAACCTGCAAATTGCATCTTTGTTTACTCTATACATGCAAATGGTATATTTTAATAATAGCATGGCATTCATTTGCGTGATGGTTGCTTCCAGGAATGTGGCTCATTCTCAACTTCTGCATTGCAACTGACACTGTAGTTCTGTATGTCTAAACAGCTAATGCACATATAGAAAATATCACATGACCAGCTTTAAATTCTTTATAAATTAATCTCCCTCAAATACCAAAACCTGAAGTATCCGCTGGTGATTTGTCAAGCGCAATGCAAGTCAACTTAAAAAAGTTTATGGTTTGCTATCAATTATCAAAAGAAATTATAATCACTTGAATCCTGAAATCTGTATGTTTGTTGTTGACTAGATTTTTTGTTTTTGATGCTTCTTGACATCATTGCTTTCAGACTTCTAATGGGAAATTTGCTTTCTTTAATATTCATTGCTCCACAGGCTCACCCTTCACTTTCAGAATCTGAGTGCAAGAAGTTATGCAAGCTTATAGATTGCCAAAAACTCTCACAAGAAGCATCCAATCATGCAGCGCAGAATGAGCGTCTGCCCATCCAGATGGTGATTCATGTTCTCTACTTTGAACAGCTCCGCCTCAAGTCATCTCTTTCTGATAGCTCAGGTGATGGATTCTTCTCTCAGAGAATTCTAAGCAGCAGTGGTATCCCAAGTGCTTCAGTATCCCCCAGAGACAACTATGCTTCCCTAAAAAGGGAGAATCGAGAGCTCAAGCTTGAAATCTCAAGGATGCGTGTACGGCTGAGTGATCTGGAGAAGGAACAGGAATACATGAAACAGGGGATGCGGGATGGTAAATCTTCCCAGCAAGGGAAGGCCTTCTTTGCTGCAGTTTCCAAGAGGTTTGGACGAATGGGAATCTTTGGTGCAGGAGGGGGTGGGCAACAGCAAAAATGCACTAGGAGCACACTTGACTATGAAACGAAGGAACGGAGACAGAAGAGAGGATATGTGTGAACCTTTTTTTCCTTTCCTGATGAAACTCTCCTCCAAAATGGCAAGAGGATCACAATGAAAGATGGTGACAGTCAATAATGTATGTAAAGTGCCCACCTCTGCTGCTCTCTCCTTCAATTGGAAGGTAGATGGATACACAAATGCCCCCAAGTAATTTCTCTGATCAGGGTTTTTAATTATATAGTAAATGGGGTTTGAGATTTCATGATAAATCATACACATGTGGGCACATACAAATTCATATATACATATGCATGAACATTCTATGCATGTGTTGTATGTATATCTGGGGTTGAGGTACTTGCTAGTTATAACATGGAAAAGCCCTGCGAAAATACTTCATGCTCCATTGTCTCCAAACTGCAGTAATACCTCGTTCAAACTGACTACATTTTCTGGCATGTACCCTCTCACTTATTTTATTTAAATGAAGACCATAAAGCTAGAAAAAAAAGAGGAAGTGTGCAACTATGTGACAGCCTATGTCACAATCCAATGCACTTGAATAGTCTGGTGGTTGAGTACATATACTCTCGTTCAAGAGACCAGAGTTTAAATCTTTACTCAAAAAGCTAAAGTCACAATCCTCGAGAAGATAAGTAATCTCTCACACACTAATGCGCATACACAAAACTTGAACTCCACCTTGCCATTAGATTTTTATGTTGCTTTTTTTGGGGGTGGGTGTGGGGACCTTTGAGCTCAAAAGCTGGACAGGCTTATGCCCACTTTAGATCATGAATTCCTCAATTTAATCCCCTCTCGACAATTTTTATGTTATACAATGTCAAAAAGGTATTAATTCACATGCTTGAGAGAGAAGAAATATAAGATATACATTCAAACCTGATGACAAACTCCCAACCTTGATGACTTACTGGAGAAATGTTTACACTCAAGTTATTTAATGGTAATCTTCAACTCTTCTCAAGGAAAAAAAATCAACTTGTATAAACCACAAATCATGTTTCTGGGTTTCTAACATCGTAGGACAAATCCAAGATATTTGTTAGTGGGGACAACACTACCCAAAGATCTAGTCTAATTACTTTACAAAAGAGTGCATATGATTATGTAGTTCCTCATTTATCATAAAGAAATGATACAAAAGGAATGTTGCAAAATGTAAGATTATAATTCAAGTTATGTAAAATTGGCATTTATGGTTTTGATTCTTAGGTACCTTCACTAGATAATGAATTTCACAATGCTATACAATCATGGAGACAAAGTTAAATTGGTGATTTTATATGCAGGCCTCCTATTTGTTCCCCTTTACTAGGCATAAGGTTTGTAACTCGGTAGTTCAACTAAGTACGTCCGTGATTTTTTATCATTAAAAATCGAAAAGAAATCACTGTGGCCTCCATAACAAACTCTTGCTAATTTCTATATTTATTTTATGCTTTATAAGTCTCAAATGAAGTCTTGCAACAACCTACTTATCCAATAAATCTCACCGTATCATTTATGAAAATATAAAAATCCAATGTTGACACTTGTCGCTAGTGCCCTCATGCAAGATTCATGATACTATAATAATATATCTTCTAGTGTCACGATTGCCTCCACTTAAATACTCATGTTGGGTATGGTCTAATCACTTTATTCATGGTAGCGGTGATAGCTCTATCTTTTTAGGTAAATCTTTTCTACCAATCTTCTTTACTAAATGTGTCTTCATTTTTTAGATAAGCTTTCCTCATATCAAAGAGAGTTGTAACTTTAGTGCAATTGAATATGAAGAGTGGCATTCGTCTAAAAAAAATCTTAACTCTCTTTTTATATAAAAGAGAAGTGTACAAATTACATAAGTATCTCCTAAAGATAAAAAAAATAATAAATATCCCCTTAAAACTCAACACTCCACCTCAAATTGGGACATATATATCAAGAAGATTCAACTTGTTGCTTAGAAAATTACGATGCTTCTTCAATGATTTGGTAAGAATGTCTGCAATATGTAGCTCAGAAGATATATGTAGGGTACATATCTTGCCTATTAAAATTGCATCTTGTATAAAATAGCAATCAATCTCAATGTGTTTAATTTTCTCTCGGAAGATGAGATTGGAGGCAATGTAGGCAGCAGACTTATTATCATAATAAAGTGGGACAGGTGTATCAAACTCCATTCCTAAATCTCGTAGGAAACCAACCATTCACATGATTTCACATGTAGCTTGAGCCATAGATCTATATTCTGCCTTAACATTAGAGCGGACGATCACACTCTGTTTCTTGCTACTCCATTAAACTAAATTGCCTCCCAGGTAGATAGCAAAGTCACCCTCACATCTTGAATTCCCCATAGAATCACAGGATCCTGCAAACAATCTCTGCCTCCGATGAGATGAACAGAAGCTCCAGAGTTGATCACTCATGCACTTCTGACCCTCTTTTTCTCAACAACTCCTTGGGTTGCACGCACGAACCCAATAAAAACTAGAGTTGATCATTTTGGATCAACTTTCTCCAACATGGACGAGAAAAGATTTATCACTAACCACATTATGCGCGAGAAAAGGTTCATCACGCAAGACAAACTTTGGACACAAGATCGGACACCACCAACAATACCATTGTCCACTACCGATAGCACTAAGACATTAACGGTGACGCTGGCCTAGCGATACGACCCAGCGGCGGCGGTAGCAACCCCCCTGACCGATGTTGACGGTGCTTGATGGTTGACGACGACATTGGAAAGCCTCTCTTTAGCGTCGTTGCTACTGCTACCATGCTTCATCGAGTTTTTGATGATCAAATTTCCCTTATGTTGGTAATTTAATCATCTTTTTTTAGGTGGGTATTTGATGGGATATTGGAGCATTGACCTAGAATCACTACCTTGATACCATGTTGAATCTAAACAGTTGCATTAGTCTCAAAAGAAATCCTAACCCTCTTTTTATATAAAAAAGAACTGTACAAATCACATGAATACCCCCTAAGGAAAAAAAAATAACAAATACCCTCTTACAACTTAACAAAACCATTATAATAACTTACAGTAAAGATCCAAGCATAATTAAGGGGAACACTAACCTTGACAACTTATTAAGTATAAGCTCAATAGACTCAAATCAACCATCTTAAATGCTTAGCCTAAGTTATTTAAAGCTAATTCTTAACTCTTATAACCCAGTACATAACTTTTAGAATTTGTTATGCATATTATCTTTTGGTGTGTTACATGGAATCCATCAATTCTTGGTGTTTCCATATGTGATCTCTGGGTTGCTGTGATGCTAATTACCCCTAGATCGAAACGTGATATTTAGTTTTGTGCACCTGTGCCATTTTCTTAAATTATAGCATTATCTTTAAAGGAATATATATAAAAACAGTCACCATGACCATTGAGGCGTTAGCCTTTAATGAAATGGTGCCAAGTAAGAAAGGCATCATGTGAACGAGAAAAGGAAGGGAAAAAAATTCCACCTTCCTCAAAAATATGTTTTTTACATAGACATTGACCACAAACTTTTTGAATCTAGAGAACCAAAAACACCAAAATTTTTGGACACATACATATTGCATGATAAAGTTTTCAAATGTGACAAAAGTGCCATACATTTTCACGAGACACGTACATATTGCATGATAGAATATATTCAAAAGTACAGTGCCAAGGTATAACAAACGGATTGTGGTCTTATAACTGTAAGATAGTGGTGGACATAGAAAAAGTAAATACAGACTGAGCCAATGGCCACAGGTATTCGAGCCATTACATGGAATGATCTTGTGAAGGGAAAAACAAAAATAAATAAATACACAAGGCTCAGATTTTAGTCAATAAAAATCACCGTGTAACAGAGCATTTTCTCCTCTCCGTTGATTCTTTGAAATATCCTAAAAGGGAGAATTAAACAACTCAAAAATGAAGAACAACATAAGATGTACGAAGAGAAAACAGGCAGAAACTTACATCAAACTGCCTTCATAAACAGGTGCCTTCGAATCTACAATGAGAAGTTAACAAAATGGTGAAATTTCGGAAATGATAAGATGCAACTAACAACATAAGCAACAAACTCTATTAGCAATTTTAAGCAGAAAATGCCTATAAACCCCCTATTCGAAAGTCAACAGTGAGTTGAGAACAATCTTCTTGTACTATACGGTTCAAGATTTCTGTTTTCCATGTGCTGTATGTAAGATAGAGTGTCCCAGCAGCTACATCAAGTTGTACAGGTTCTTGCAATGCTTGAATAAGTTGACTTTTTCTAGCAGTTCAAAAACTAGAAAGGAATAATTGATTGCTGCATATCCAACTGATATGCAAGCTGTCTACTTGTCTTCCTACAAGCATACACTGCATTAAGTGAGTTTCTTGCTCAATTGGTTTCTGTGAACTGATCCTACTCCTAGGAAGAAGGGTAGTGTATTAAGAAAATTGATTTCCAAGCTGGATCAGCAGCTTCTATTTTCTGGAGGAGATAGAGGACTCTTTCATGGGGATGTGTGGGCATTGCAAGACATTCTTGCCTTCTACAAGACATTCCAAGGTAGATTCACTTCCCACTATTAGGAATAATCACTATTTCACCCGTGATTTAAAGGTATGGAATTTTTAATTTGCTTGAATTGCAAGGATAGAATTGTCCTCTTGAGGGTTTTCTTTGGTTCCGTTGAAAGTGGCTGTGCAAAGCCTCTCCACAAGTTCTGCTTTATTTTTGATAAACATATTCCACTGCTTCTTCAAAGCCATCAGCTTCCAGTGTCTCTTGAAGCAAAATCTATTGCTTCTTTAACCTGCTGACCTGTGCAGTACTACAAACATAGCTTGCTGCTTCTTCTAAGCCATTTTCATTGGATAAGTTTCTCAAGAAGAAGCTGAGTTCAAGGAACCAAAGGTTGGAACTTCGAAAAGTCCATGTGTGTGTGCGTGTGTGTGTCCATGTGTGCATATGTATGTTTGTGCCATAGCTAGTATAGCATAGAGGAAAATCTGACATTATATAGATGGAAGAAGACCACTTTCGTACATACGCCCATAACCCATTTGGCTATAGAGGAATTGAATACTTGACTGCACCTCAGGTAGCTTCTGCCGAAAAACAACCTCTAATCTGGCATCCAATGTGTTCTCACAGACGATCTTCCCATCTTGAGAAGCCAAGACAATTCCACCGGAACTGTGCTCCACATGACAAGAAAAAAGATAGAAATAAGTTTAACTGCAGGACATTTGGGGCTTTTTTTTGGGAAAAAAGAAGATTTCAGGCATTATAAGGGAGCGCAACAGTATTAAGCAAATTAAGAAGAAATCTCTAACATAAAGGATTCCTAATGTCCTACATTGGAAAAGGGAGATTTTCATCACTTTGATTACTCGGATAAATGTGATAACTCGTAAGAATGAACTATTGTGAATTCAAACATGATCCATACAAGACACACTTAACCATAAAATACTTGCCCAAATACCTATATCAAATAAAATAAAATTTTCTTTCCATTCTATCTATTTCTAAGAAGATTTTTTCAGTGTTCCTCTGGGATTTTTGGGCCACTTTTTGATGCTCTGATGTATCATATCTTTTGTGCTTATGCAGCGAGCGATCACCATGTCATTTGATCAGCCACTTTACTACCAAAGAAGAAAAAACCAAGAATATCAAAGACCTAACTTTTCAGGTGAAATTCAGTGCAAATAAACAACATATATGAAGAAATATCTGAGAACCAAAATCAGATTCTGAATCCAAATGACAGAAACCAAGCTTTTCAAAAGAAACATCAAGGACATGCTCCTTCGAGCATTGTAATACTGATTGAAATAAGCGGCTACAATGATGAGTGTGCGTGCATCCTACTCCATATGCTGGTGTTCATTAAAACAACAACCTTCCGGCACTTAGCAAACCCATAATCAAATAAGATACAACATATCTGATTCTGACTGCTGCCCATCAGGAGCTGGACCGGGGATCAACTCAACCCAACCATTCACAGGTGCTATGATAGTATTCCGTCAACCCAAACTTCAGCCTTGTTTGACCAAAGGGATAATGTACGTAGGAAGTTTTGAATAAGTGCAGTAACCTCATTTTGTGTAAGGTTGGAAGTAGAGCATTACATGGGAGAAGATAGTGTTGAAATTGTCAAGATTTGATACAACGTGGAGCGTGGAGGCTCCCTTGACGTGGGAAAATGGTCCACGTGGGAAAACATGGAGAAGGAGCAGCAGCCGGTGGCTGCTGTGGTGACCAGCTGCCTTGGGTGGCCAGCGGAGATGACTGGCTGCCTTGTGTGGCTGGTGGTGATGATGTTGAGAAGAAGAGAGAGAGGATTGGAAATGTTATTATGATTTAAAGAGAATAACAGAAAAACATCTTTTTATAAAGAGAATATATCCTCAACAAATAGGAAATAGATCCTATCTGCAAATAAGGAAGAACATATCTCTAAAAACAAATCAAATCTTTTAAACAATTTTCCTAAAACCATCATAACAAAAATAGCAAACTTGACATCTAAAACAAACCAAACTTGGTTCCTTGGACCACTTGACTGCTGGCCTTGAGAGCCTTCTTATTGCCTCTTATTACCTACCACGTGGCTTCTTCTTTATTCCCAACAGAAATAAATATTCAAAATAAAATAAACAAAAAATATCAAAGCATCACAATGGAATGCTTGGATTTACATTGAAACCTCTCTCATGAGGAGAGGGGAGAAAACCACGTAAGAAGCACCTATGGGTATAATATTGTAATATTTCTTCTTAAAAACAAATGGGAATACAAGAGCCTTTATATAGGCCACTACACACCTCTCTCTTTCCCACTTATGTGAGACTAAACATGTAATTGGATTTCCACATTATTCACTTACCCAACAACAAACATTCATCTCTCCCAACATTCCATCTCAAGCAAGAGCATGAAGCGCTCAACTTGTATAACATACTTCCTTACTCTCATAAGCAGAACACAACTCTCAACTGGTGCAACCAGATCATGGCTCTCCATGGCAGATAATGACAGCTACATTCTCATTCTTGCTTGTAGGTAGGCATGCTATTGATGGCACATCAACATAAGTCAGAGTCTAGTAGATGAACTACTGAAGTTGACTTTAATTGTTCTCTCTCATAGAAACCTCAAATAGTGCTAATGCCTACCTTCCCTATTGGAGATCTCAAGGGTAGGCCTCTCCCTTGGAGATCACAAGACTGGGCCTCTCCCATACGCTAACTTAAAGTAGGCCTCTCCTATATAGCAACTGAGAATCAAGCCTCTCCCATACAGAAATCGCTCGATAGGTTTCTCTCACATAGGGACTAAAAACATGTTTCTCTCATATAGGGACCAATATTGAACTTTTCTCATGTGGAGACTTCGAAGAATGAGTCTCCTTCATGTAGGGTTCACAATAGGCTCTCATTACTCATACTCCCCCTTTCTCCCATATTCATTTAGGAGAAGAAATTAGAAAATAATTACATAATTACTTCTCCCCCTCTTCTTTACTTCATTTTTTCTTTTTCTTTCTTTTTCTTATTTTTTAATTTATTTCACTTTTTTTTTACTTTTCTCTTTCTCCTTTGTTTTGTTTTTTAACTCCAATCCTTTTTTTTTTAACTACCTTCCTTTTTTATTTTTTTTATTTTTTTCTTTCACCAAAACAAACTAACAAAAAAGGAGTAAAACTACAAAAAACCCAACAGAGGCATTGGATTTAGGGTTCAATGGAACCCAAAGGACCCACCACCGAAGCAAACAAATCCGCAACTCATGATCTTATGTGAAATCTTCACCATGATCTTCGCCAGATGAGATTGCTGCCTCCTAATCTTGTTCATCACCTTCTTGCAATTGCTGACGAACCAATCGAGCTCCCATAATGTCTTCGTGTCAAGCACCTCGAAGTCAAGCTCGATCTCATTCCTGTCGAGCCCCTTGTGGCTTTTGTCATCGTTGAGGGGATCTTCTTCTCCAACATATCCATGGCCACAATGTTGAAGTCCTTGAAGAAGAGGGCTCCCTTGAGATCTTGCCTCACCATCTGGACCGGTCCCTCCCTTTCTTATAGCAGCAACTCTGGTGTAGCCGCAATGCGTCCTTCCGCGTCGCCCCATCAACCTTCCCATCGCCTCCACCTTTGTCATCGATGGGAACATCGATTTTACTAGCTCCACATGGTGCAGCAGCACCTGCAGGTGTGTTGAGAGGCACCCCAATACATTCCCCCTCAGATCCACCTAGTGGAAGCCCTACTCGTAGGTGAGAGGGACATCGATCTCAGAGATGCACGAGTAAAAGATTTGGTTGAGGATGATGAAGGGTCAATACCTCGCGAGGCACCATTCTAAGATAGGCAGCAGTGCCCTTTGATGTCAACTTCTTCACTGCCCTGGGAAGCATCTACGGGATCCTCCTAACCCTCGAGCTGTCAACCTTGTGGCTATGCGTTTGGGCCAGCCAGCGACAAGGACACCAAGTGGTTACGAGCTTTGCCTTGGCGACTGCCATTGTCAAGGAGTCGATGCAACTTCTGGTGTCCTCATGGCAAGGATTAATGATAGGGTCCCCCTCATGGCAGAACAATGCTCTTGATCAGAGACACATTGCAAATGAAATCTGCAATGATATCATTAATCCCTAAAAATGAAGGCATGAACAAAGAGGATCGAACATAATAAAACCCACAATTGCCTTTCTTGATATCATGTTGAAATAAATAATCAAAATAAAATAAACAAAAAATAACAAAGCATCACAATGAAACACATGGATTTACCTAAAAACCCCTCTCAAGAGAAGAGAGGAGAAAACACAGGAGAAGCACCTCTATGGGTATGATCCTGTAATATTTCTCCTTAAAGACAAATGAGGGTATAAACCACCACACACCTCTCTCTTTCACACTTCCGCGATGTGGGACTAAACATATAATGGATTTTCACATTATCCAATTATCGAACAACAAACATTCACCTCTCCCAACAGCTAGCTTTGCAAAAACCCAAAAGAATGTTATTCCCCGCATATATAACATTGATTGTTATTTAAACATGGTCATATTTGTTCCCAGAGGTCCAAAAATTCAGGAACTATACAAGGAAAGAATTTGCTATTGAAATTTTTAACTCATACCAAATACAATAAGATAAAGACTACAGCATACCAAAACTGAGGGAGAAAAATTAAGCATTTCCTGTCAACTGTGCACGTGTGTGGCTTGTGGTAGAATATTCAGTGCTTTCATCAAACAAATTACCAGGATGGACCATGAGCATGGTAACTGCTTGGAGGTGGTGGGAGATCTTCGCGATTGTCAATTTTAATTTTTGGAGCATTGATCCCTGCCTTCTCAGCATAAATTCCCTTGGCCTCCTCCAGAATGGATGCAACCAATGTTCGATCCATTCCTCTGCATCGAAGAATAACCGATGGCTCTTTCAAGCGTAATAAGCTCTGATACAGTAGAGAGTGTTTCATCAAATCCCAACATAAGAATCAGTATAACCTCAAAGAAATATGTAAAAAGCATGAATGAAGTCACCCAAAGAATGTTGTGACAAGCCTCCAGGTAAAGATGGTGTAAAAGGTCTGATGTGTTTAAATGAAAGATTTTCACTTCATATATCTCAAAAATTACCTGAACAATCAAATCTCTCAGTAGAATCCTATAATTATCTTCATTGAATACAACATGAAGAAGCTCCTTACAAGCTGCTGCCCTCATATGGTTGACAAGATCATCTTGGGCTTGCAACACTTTGATGCGTGATGCATTTAGTTGCATTGAGTACTCACTGCAGAAGAGAACTGAAGAGCTTTTAGAAGGAATCATATATTTTGGAAATGCATTAATTAAGTTCAATGCCATGAAAGTTTTAAACTGAAGTTGGCATGCTGTGAGCATTAACAGAGGGCCTGTAATATGATGCATTTTCCATAAGTATGGCCTGTTAGCATTCACATATAGGTTCTCTCTCTCTCTCTCTCTCTCTCTCTCTCTAAAAACATTTACAGATCAGTTGTCCTCACAGAAATAATAGTTAAAAGTATACGCTAAATTATTTGTTGAAGCATGAAAAAAAATGATATGATTGCTATAGATGGCCAATATTTTAAAAGGATACAACCGTGAATCTGGTATGTATTTGTGTTCCCACCTGTTACGGTCCTTTTCTAAGTCCCTCCAATTGTTTAAACCATGCAACACCATCCTACACACCCCTAGTTGTACCTATCTTGGGGAATACATTAACCTAAACTATCCCTTCAACTGAATTAAAATTAGATTGCGAGAACAACTTTTATGCCTAGTTGGTAAGATTACAGGGAAAAGTTATTTTCTATTGATGGGGAAAAGGCTGGCTAGTTAATAACTTAATAGTAGAATTGAAACTTTTATTGCTAAGCAACCTCAAAATTCCCCAAACTTCTGCCGAGGGAAAGTTTAATAACTCAGTGCCAATGAAACTTATTGAATATACACACTAGAAAGGAATCAGAGTGCAAACCTTTTTGTTAACAGATAAGAAGTTTTCTGTTGCTTAACATTACCCTTTTTCTTATTGCTAGTCAAGAAGTGTGGCTCCTTAGCTCATCAAGGATACTTCTAGGTAGACTTTTTCCTATGTTGGATATAAGATCCCAAATGTGGCAAAAGCAACAAGTCAGTATCATATCCTTCCTGAAACATTTGACAAACATGGTCCATTACTGAAAGCTTAAAAAGCCCTCGATGGCTAAACTGAAAGGCATGCTGGGAGAGAGGCTTATACCAGCACCGTTACTAGTGCTTACAATAGGTGGCATGTCCAAGTAAATAAAGGTCAAGTGGCCCAAAAGTACACTAGTAAATGCAGTGCCCAATCCAGGCAACATCTATTCTAAAGGGAGAAATTCAAAAAACACAGAAGTGTGTGGTTGATGCAACTTTAGTCCCTGATACCCAGAATTTCTTGACTGCACCATCCTTGGGGAATTGGAAAACCGATGGAATAAGTATTACTTTTGAGATTAAAGTGGATAGAATCTAGGAAGGTATATTTAATTTAGTTTTACCATCTTTTCTGTTTCTAATGTAGTAAGATCCAAGAAAGTAGAAAAATTGGATTCTATTGACTAAATATTCTAGCAAAGAAGACCCAAGTTACACAAACAAAGTAGAATACTCTAATAGTACAACAGACGAAAAGATAGGAAGAGGAACATGAAGCTTCTTCAAGAGCCAGAAGAGGAATTAGTCTGTTCCTCAACTATGGATTGTACAAATGCTCAGAATGTGTGCTTGATCCAAATACCAAATTCTCACATTTTCCTGCGGATTTCAACTTGCTTTTCCTTCTTCTCGTACTCTTGACAAATCTTGCGTTTCTCTGCTTCAACCAGGTGTAGCTTCTGAATATTGTAGTCCTGTGAAGAAAATTGCATGCTATTAACATATGCCATAATTTTTGTTTGGGATTAGCATATCCCATAATGCAGAAGAATGATAGAATATAGATGAGATTCCTCTGGATTTCAGCTCAATTTTCTTTCTTTCTGTTTTTTGAAAAGATGCTTCCATTCAAATTAATGAGGTTTCTCCGGGCTTCAACTCAGAATAACTATTCCGAACTTCCCTTCAACATAAACTAAAGGAAAGACAAAGAGAAACTTATTTGTACACACATTTTCTTATGCACCCACCCATCCTCCGTGCCACTTCATTGACACACCACCCCCTCGCATGCCACATCAGCTTAGAATGGTGGAGTAGAGCACTAGTTCCATAGAACTCATGACATACTTTGCAATGCTGTAGCACTTGGATCTTGTAGCCCTTCATCTTTTTCCTCTAAACCATACCTTCATGTGGGTTTAAAGAACCCAATATCTCCATTTGCAGGCATTTCTCCTCAATGCCTCCTCTTCTTTCACCCTTCACAACTCGTCACTCTCCTCCCCTATCCCTATGCCACCACCTCTGCTTCTCCACCACAGCCTCTGCCTCCTTCTATCCATTACCTAAATCCCCCTCCCCCTTCCTTACAAGACTTTGCTACAAGGCAATGGTGGGTATTCCAACATCAAAAGGTATACTGGCATCTAGAGATGGAGGACGGGTGAGGACCAAGCCTCCCCTCTCCTCCCAACAATGGAGACAAGTTGAGCTAGGGGATTGAGGTTACAACTTGATCATTACAAAGAATATGTCCCCTCCACTCCATTCTTGCACTTCCTACATTATATGCTTGATTACTTGCACCCTCTGTTTTTTGTTTCCAACTAGCAATTTCCAATTGAATAAATTTCCCTCTATCTTGCTCCACGATCATCGATCATTCTCTCATACCCCATTCCATGATTCCTTGTATATTTATGCATTGGATTGCTGTACTCTCTCACGACCACCTGTTACAGTCACCCATTCATCCCACATCCGACAAACCTACCCCTTACCCATCTATCTCCTAGCAGACTATTGTGCTTGTTGTAAAACTTATATTCTTTGTATTAATGATGTAGAACATCGATTTCATTTTACATTCCATATGATTATACATACATGATATCCATGTTGAAAATCAAATTTGAAAAGATGATATTCTCAAGTATATTTTAAAAATAACTTAGTATTAAATAAACCTTCTCAGAAACTAATGAAATGAAGGTTTGCCGGTATGTTCAAGTTCCATCATTGTTGAAAATTTTTAACTGCTTTGACATATTTCTCCATTAATTTTGCTTCGCAAGTATCACAAGCATGCTATGGAGTAATTTAACATTCAATTTTTTATCAATTTGGGAGTGATGTGTAATTATAATTTTCTAGGAAAATACAAAAGTTTAAATTTCACTTAAACTTGGGCCTTTTTCTTTGTTTTTGTAGAGGTCAATGAAGCGCATGTACATACAACCTAGTCCTTAATTTTATAATATCGAATCTAATTATTCAAATGAACTTTAATCAATATAAAAATAGGCTATATATTCCTAAGAGGAAAAAAAATGAAGCATGGAATTTATATCGATTTAACTTATTAAGAAAACTTATGAAACTGGTGCACTTAAAAACAAACTTGGAGGGCAAGCTTGCACTAACTAATTTCTTTTCCAGGCTAAATGAATATGTTGCTCACTGTAACTCCCCCACACCACACACACCAAATCACCTACCAAAAAAAAAAAATCCTTCGTCTCCACCCCCACAGTCCTTGTACTCTGTTCATCCTCCTCACTAGCACCTCTGTCCAACTACAAAAAGTTGAGATAAAGATTCAAAATGACCTTAGTCGGAGAGAACGAAAAATCTTATTCAACTTCAAACCCTAACACCTCTTTATATAGAGAAAGATGAAAGGGTATATTGCAAACATAAATCTAGGTAAAAATATAAAATAGGAAATAGTACAAAAATAACATAAAGAGTGATATACTAGCACTCTTCCTCAAGCTGAAGCATATATATATCAATTATGCTCAACTTGGAGCAGCATATATCAAACACAGATCAAGAAAGTGACTTTATGAATATATCTGTTGTCTCATCTTCAGAGGCAATTGAGGTAGTGTAGATAATCCACGTTATATCAAGTCTCTGATATAGTGGCAATCAACCTCAATGTATTTTGTATGTTCATGAAATATTGGCTTGTTTGCTATATAGGTAGCAGCTCAATTATCACACCTCATTTATATTGGTCCCTCCACCTGGACGTGCAAATCCTGCAACACTGATCTAACCCACACCATCTCTACAGTTATCTGTGCCATAACACGATACTCTAACTTTGCACTTGACCTAGACATCACCTGTTGCTTCTTACTTCTCTAGGTCACAAGATTACTTGTCACATAAGTGTAAAAACTAGTAGTTGACTTTCTATCTGCCATGCAGCCTGCATAGTCAGATTAGAATAGCCAACAATACTCATAGATTCGTCCTTGCGGAATAAAATGCCTCTGCTTAGTGCTTTCTATACGTATCTAAGCACCTGCATAGTAACATCCCAATGCTACTTCGTTAGTTTGTCCATGAACTAAGTTTTCCCACTGATAAAAAGAGAGATCAGGACAAGTAATAGTAAAATATAACAGCTTACCAACTAACTACCTATAAGACCTGTTGTCGATAGGTTGAGACTCATTATCATAGAAATATCCTTTGGAATCCATTGGTATTGGCAGGTTTAGATCCAACATCCCTGTCTCCTGCAACACATTAAGAGCATATTTGCGTTGACTCAAAACAATGCCATCTGTCACGTGCCACCTCAATACCCAAGAAATAACTAAGTTCACTTAAGTCCTTCATCACAAAAGAATCAGCTAACTTCTTCACCTCAGCTATCCCAGTGATGTCATCTCCAGTAAGAATGAAATCATCAACATAAACTAGGAGTGCCACAACTCCCCCTATCCTTTTCCTAACAGAGCGAATGATCTAGAGAAGCTTAAGAAGTCCCATGGTCTGTACCTCCTCTAATAACCTCTGGAACCAAGCTTGCGGACTCTAACACTTCCCCAGAGTCTCAAACCTCGAAGGTTGTTGCATATAAACCTTCTCCTGTAAATTGCCATAAAGAAAGGCATTCTTCACATCCAATTGATGTAGCGGTTAGTCATAATGCGTAGCAACGGATAAGAGAATGCAAACAGTAGATAGTCGTGCCACAAGCGAGAAGGTGTCAAAGTAATATACTCCATATGTTTGAGTGAATCCCTTCGCTACTAATCTGGCCTTGTGATGAGAGATGGAGCCATATGGATTGTACTTGAGTGCAAAGACCTAGCAACATCCTACAGTCTTGGCATGTTTGGGCAGATCTGTAAGCTCCCATGTCCCTCTAGAGTATAGGGTAGCCAGCTCTTCCTCCATGGCCTTTCGCCACTTTAGATTGAGCATAGCTTGCTGATAGGAAGTAGGAAGCTGTGTAGTAAAGAGAGCAGCAATGAACATAACAAAAGATCTCCTAAGATTAGCAATATGGTAGTGTGCACAACTATGATAAGCCTTCCAAACAGCAACCAGAAGGTCTAGGTCCTCCTCTATAAGCTTAGCATCCACAACAGGGGGAAGTCGGAAGAAGTAGAATCATCAGAAGGACTTGCATAAGCACCACTATAAGAACTCACGTCAATATCAACACTCACCTAACCAATGAAGGAGACAGGTGACTGAGGTGGTGGGGGGTGTGTATGTGACGCCATGCATGCTGCATGTATGTAAGTGGAAATCTGTAGACATGAGTAATGAGGATCTGCTCGAAAGGAATTGGTGGCACTGGCAGAGGAGCAAGATCTCCCTCAAACGACAACTGATGACCATCAGTAGATAAGTACGGAACATGCTCGTGAAATGTGACATCAACATTTACATAATGCTTCTTGACCCGTGGATCATAACATATATATCTTTTCTAAGTACTATTGTATCTTAGAAAGACACACTTCATCGCCCTTGGGGCAAGTTTATCCCTGCTTGATCCTAAAATATGGTCAAAGGCTACACAGCCAATTACTTGAGGTGGTACATAGAACGATTCCCTTTCTAGGTGAAGAACATGCCACGGAACCTACTCTTAAATTGCTGAGTTGGGCAATTTATTAATCAAGTAATAAGCAGTTAGCACTGCATCTTCCCAGCAAACCTGTGGTACATTGTGATAAATAAGCAATGTCCTAGCTACATCCAACACATACCAATGTTTCCTCTCTACTACCTCATTCTATTGTGATGTATAGGGGTAAGATGTCTGATGAATTATCCCAAGGGACCTGTAAAAGGATGCTAACTTTGCTGAGCAAAATTCTAATGCATTATCTGAACATACAATCTTCACAATAGTAGAGAATCGAGTCTTTATTTGCATAATGAATATCTCAATAACAGACTCAACTTCAGACTTATTCTTTAATAAAAATAAACACGACATTCTTGAATAATCATCCACAATAAGTAAATAGAAACGATGACCTAATCTATCAGACACTCAACTTGGACCCTAGACGTCCATATGTAATAAATCAAAACAAGCAGTAGAACTCTGAGAAGAACTAGCAGGAAAACTGGCTCAGTGATGCTTTCCCAACTAATAAGCATCACACAAATCTCAACAGTAGGCGAGATGTCAGGCATGATGCATCCTAACCTGTCCAGCGAAGGGTGTCCCAGTCGACAATGCCACTAAAGAGTTGTACCAGCACTAAAAGCAACCTTGCACTGACACATAACTGCAAACGGTGTCTAAATCAGGCGATATACACCCCCTCCTCATGTTCGCCACTAATCGCCCCCTCATAAATTTGTCTTGAAAGATACAACCCAACTCATCACAAATGGCATGACAATGGAAGTCTTTTGTAATTCTGCTAACAAACAAAATACTAATAGAGAAGTCAAGAACAAAAAGAACATCAGGCAACTTTAGTGAAGGAGTCAATGCCACATCTCCTTTGCTATCAACTTTGGAATGTCTGTCATTTACCACCTGAACAATCCTACCTGGGGGAATAGTCTGTATATGTCTGAAACAACTCTAGTCACCACTAAGATGGCGGGATGCTCCAAAATCTACTAACCACAAAGTACCATTAGAAATACCACTATCAGAAGTAGAGGTAGAGGCTATACCTGAGGAAGACAAGGCAACAATATCAGTCGTGGTGGCAGGCTCCTGAGTCAACTAGGCAAGACGCTGAACCACTTCATCATAGTCAGCAGATAACACAATGTCGCACACCTCCTCTAAAAAAATAGCTTGGTTGGCCATAGGAAGCCTACCATGCTTTAGCCAACAGGTAGCCTCCGAATGTCCAACCTTGCTGCAATGAGAACATATGATTCGAGGTTTGCCGGACATCCCTCGACCACATCCTCTCCCCTAGTAGATGGAGGGCCACGTCCACCATGTCCTTCGGTGACCAACAAGGCCGAAGTCTATCCAACATCAGTAGTAATCACGTACTCCTTCCTATATGCCCTCTGAATGTCACATGTGTAGACTGGGCAGCAAACTTTATACTTCTCCAAGAGTCCCTTCAAGGAGGCATAATACTAAGATAGCAACTAACCTTCTTGCTTTAGGCTCCCAATCGCATGATGAATTTCAAAGACCTTGCTAGAATTCTTTTCATGTGAATAGGTATCACACAAAAAGTCCCACATCTCCTTCGCAATCTTGTAGTACATGATGCCATCTCCAATATAGGGCTCCACCGAGTTCATGATCCACACTCGGACTATGCCATTATCCTTCTTCCATATGGCATATTTTCCCATTTTGTACGATGGTTTCATCTCCATCAGAATATGTTCCTTATCATGTCTCTCCACAGTTATGAGGAGCATCTGAGATCATCTAGTATAGTTGGTGTCATTCAACTTGGCGATAGGATCAAAAAACGGAGTCTTGTAACTCCCGATGTCTGTAGTGGTATTTGATGATATCTTTGAAGTACTAGAAGACGCCATTGTGCCTTAGGACAACCAAAATACACACTAAGGTAGACCTGCAAAATCAGTTTCAGATCTGAGAAACTTGAGGATCAAAGAAGATGTGATCTCTTGATCATGAGATCTAAGATCCTAGAAATCATCCCAAGAGACCAAGCACCCCTTAGATTCAAATGTAACGCATGTAAGAGCACAGGGAAACCCCTAACAACGTCTCTAAGAGGTGCTTCTCCCCCTTATTGGCAAGAGAGGCCCCCCATCAACCACCACCACTCATAGGTGGCAGTATTGGTGGTCTAGCAAACCACCAGCGATTGCAGGTGGAGGCAGTAGGGACCCTTGCAGGTAGTGGCAACTTGCAGAGGTGGCGGCAACGGTGGAGGTTGCTGCTGCAATCGATGATGAGTTGCTGGTGGCTCCCTAGTGGCGGCAGCAGCAGCAGTAAGGGCTGGCGATGGAGAGAGAGAAGGGTTAGAGTGGAAGGGTTCGAAGACTTGTGCAAGTGGGATATTAAAGCATCGATCTAGGATCAGTACTAGGAATGCAAGTTTTGGTAAACCCGACCCAAACTCAAACCCGACCCAACCCGACCCGAAAAGAATGGGTAAAACCTGACTCAAACCCAATCGAGTTCGGGTATGGGTTTTATCCAAAAAAATCCGATCAGGTTTGGGTATAGGTATTGGTATGAATCTATACTCGATTGCCCTACTTGAATACCTGAATAAAATATTCATTTACCCAAGATATATAAGTCCCACCGTAAGTTCCTCGTTCTCCCAACTCTAATCTTCCTCATGATTCCCTCCAGGATTTTGAAGATTATGAATATTTTGAAACTTCCATATTTCGGAGATGATGATTTTTTGTTTGAAAGGTACTTATATGTAGTCTTTCTTTGTATTTTTTATATTTTTATTTTTGATGTATTCCTCTTGAAAGACTCTTATTATAATAATTTTAGTGAAGATCAATAAAATTAAAGTAACCCCGGCTCTTATGTTTAGAGCTTGTTTAAAATAAACAATTAATGAATTATATTATAGATTTTTATTCTTCTTTGACTCTAATTTGACACGATTTGATTGAAAGATCAATTTATAAATAGGTATTAAATGGGTAAATAGGAATCCAATGGGTAGATGAATGTGTATGAATTTGAATTTTTGTACTCGATGGGTAAATGAGTAGAATATGGGTATGAATTTTGTAAATGTGTATCGATATAGATTTAACCAACCCTAACCTAAATCTGACCCATTTGCATCTCTAATCACCACTCTAATACCAAGTCGGAGAAAGAGAAAAATCTTATTCAACTTCAAACCTTAACACCTCTTTATATAGAGAGAAACAAAAGGATAAATTGTAACATAAGTCTAGGTGAAAATATAAAATAGAAAATAGTATAAAAATAACATAAAGAGTGCTACACTAACAACCTTCAATGGAAAAGAGACTTAAAGTATCATGGATAGCATGGCAATGGCCGTAACTTGTACATCGGTACCACACCAACCGATGACATGCGCTTTGAAACATCAATGTGGCAGATTTGGGGCAAAATACAGGTAGTGGAATGCCCTATGCTGTCGAAATGGGAGAGTCACACAAGAATCGCACGAGTCCTGGGAGCCCCAAACCATGTATGTTCTTTCTAGAAGACATGTAGTGTAGGCGAGTTTCTTCACCAGTGTTCTAAACTAAATACCATGAAAAAAGGCCTCCATAATCAGAAAGGTTACATTTAACTAAAGGTGCAAAATTAATTAAGTGATCAGCTCAAGGACCTGGTGCAAAACCCTAGAAGAACCCGCGGTCCACATCGCCGGGATCGATCGTAAAACCCTAGAACTCGAGCGCAAACCTAACCACCAGCTACGAAGACGAGGGCGAGAGAGATCGAACCTCTTCGGCGGTGGCGTTGACCTCGTCGGCCTTCTCCTTGGCCTCCTGCTGGATGAACTTCACCATCTGCTTGATCTGCGGCGACAGATCGGCGTCCTTCATCTTGACGCGATCGCCAATCGATCTCTCTCGCTGTGGGTCGACGGGAGAATGGAGAGCGGGTTTAAGGAAGGGGGAGGGAAACTTATATTATGGGCTCGCGCCTGCGTGCGCCCGTCGGCCGCCAACCGCGCCTACGTGTCTCCCCCTTCCTTCGCGGCAAAAATCAAATTGAACGGAGGGGACAATTGGCATATATACCCGACTTTTGATAGAAATTTGCATCCACAGCCACCTTGCTTTGCAATTGCCGTACTTATCCGTGTTTTGGATATTGGGTAGAGTTTATTTACCTTACGATAGAATTTAAGATTGGATAAGTTTGAAGATATTGATGTAAATGGTGGAATAATATAAATATATGTGATGGATGAGTTGATGTATTATAAATTATAAGTTGATATGATTTAAATATAAAAGATAGAATTGTAATTTATTTATTTTATATTCAATATTAGATTTTTTTTTTTTATTATTTTGTTAGAAAGTAAAGTGGATGAAAATTAGATATGATAAATGAGTTAATGTATTATGTATAAAAATTTAAAGTGACATTTTAACGCATTTCATACTAACACCATATCATCTAGTCACGGCTCTTATCCCATCTAAACAAAGTTATGTGCTTTGTGTTAGGTTAGGCAGGCCTATATAAGATCACTTTTCATTTGTTACTACCCATAGCGGTACATTTCAATTTAAACCTATTCATGTTTCAAATTGAATTAGGGGTATGGTAAGGTAATTGGGTTGACCTTAAAAAAAACTTAACCCAAGTCTATGTCAGACTAGTCAAAATTCATGCCTCAAGCATTAGCTTATTGTCACTTGGGTTGGATTGGGTCGACCCATTGCCACTTACATGCATTGTTCTCTTACAATGAAATAATGTTGGAATTCTTGAGTATGTTTTTTTTTGTTGTTAACTTTTAGGCTACAAAAAGCTAAATTGTACATGATAATAACATATTTTACACATATTTATGGCATAATATATGATATGTTTATGAAGTGGCATGAACATATGTTTTGTCGAAATAATAAATAAACTTGGTTAGGTTGTGGTAGGTTAGGTAATAAAATCAAAAGTTAGGCTCAACCTACTAAGAGTGTGGGCTAACATTTGGGTAGATCAAGATTAATTCATGATTTTGGGCTGAGAGGGTTAGGCACGCTAGGTAGATGGTCAACGTTCCATTTTGTTGGCCTTTCATGAGAATCAATTGATTTTCAATAGAAACAGGCTTAGTTGAACATGGTTTTTAGAAATGAAGGACAAACTACTTAATTATGAAATGCATATTGTGTGAGAAACTATGTATAGAGATGAAATCAAATCAAATATAAAAGAATATATGATTATTTTTATATCTATATTTGTCTTTTCAAAATTGAATATAGATTCAAATTAATATAATTCTTTCTCATGATAGCAACAAAAAAAGAAAAAGTACGACCACAATTCAGATAAAAATTAAATATGGATGATCGGATGTTAACATAAGATATAATTTATATGGATAAGTACCGCATAAATATTTTAATGTGTAACTTAAAAAAATAATGTATTTACACAACTGCTGGCGAAGGATGGATGTGTCAGCTTTCTTATACATTGTATCTAGAAGACCATATAATATAGTTACGTAGAAGTTCGTGGCAGCCTCCATTCTCTTCATCGATGTGCGACACTATAGCTGCCCATTTAGATACGAGATCAGGGAGAAAAATGGGTATGTTTTTAAGGCTTTGATAGTTCTCAATTTTTCGTTTCCTGTCTACTGTCTTCGAGGGATGGGAATCATCTTTTTTCAGAGGAGGTGACTCCCTTCCAACTTCGTCTATACCCTTAGTCACCTCCTAAAATGCGAGAGGTTGTTTTGAATTCTTCTAAGATGTTTTGACAAGTTAGATCCAAAGTTATTACATATTTTTAATTTCTTTTGGATATTTTATAATCTTATTAACCACTTCCAACATCACCTACTTAATTAAAAAGACCTTATATGTGTGAGTCGTGAGAAGAATCTCCATCTTCATTATCTACGAAGATATTTCTCAATCCCATTAAGTTGATATCCTCGGTAAATTTTTTCCATTGAAATACATTTACTTTACTTTACCTCTTTCCATTAGTCATAGGATCAATGATCATATCCGATGTTAGAATATAACGTACCTTTACTTCTCTTTCTACAATATCAGGAATATAATGCCATTGTATTTCAATATATTTTCCTTTTGAATTATCAATACAACTATTAATTAGTCTAATTGTTGAATTGATCAAAATGTTAAACTTGATTTAAATTATTTAAAAATCTTCTTATCAAAACAACATGGGTAGATCATATGCTACAAGCTATGTATTCGACTTTCTGTGTATATCTAGTAACACTTCCTTGTTTTTTACCATCCCAAGATATAGCACCACCTCCAAAGACAAATAAAAATCCGAAAGTGAACTTTCCATTATCTTTATCATCACCAAAATCGATAACTGTATAGCCAAACACATTTAAATCTTCTACTTGGTATATAAGTTTATGGTGCAATGCTTTTTGGAAGTATTTTAATATCCTTTTACAACTTACAACACAACTTTTCGGGGGTTACCTCGTGAGTGGAGACAAAAAGTTATATTTTGACAAAAATGCATCTCATTGCATGTGAATCCAAACAGTCCAATGACATCAAAATAGATTTCTTGTCCTCCAGTTCACATACCTTGTTCACGAAATCGTCGTCCTCCATTTTTAGGGCTTGAACACAGAGACGAGAAATGGAGAAGTTACTCTTTCCATGACTAACGACAATTACAAAGAGGAGATCCAGAGCCAATCAAATATGCCCAACACAGCCCCGAGTTTCTATTTCTAAGAATTAGATGATGAACTGGAACTAATATTTCAGGTGCTTTGGTTCTTACTTCTCACACTTCCGTGAGGATTTGATTCAGCATGCGTATATTACCATATACTTGTAAAGGCCTCCTTTCCAAAGTTAGCACCGACATCAAAAGCATATGAAAATTCTACGAGAGAAACAACAAGCTTCTCTTTTACTGGTTCACAATACTCCAATCTGCACATGTCAGACACCACCATCTCGATTGGAATATATATCTAAACTCCCAACATCTGCATGGCTCCTTGCCATTTCACTCTCAAGCATGCCGTCTTTCAACCCTCTTGGTTTGCTTTTCAAATCCAATCTCTAGAATCCACATACTGAATCGTTTGCTTTTCAAATCCAATCTCTAGAATCCACATACTGAATCGACTGTATTCTCTTGTGTTGTTAATTAGCTTTTCCTTTGAATGAAGAGAAAATTCTAAGCTGACAAATCCTTACTGATCTGTTTTCCAAATCCAACTTACCAAACTTTATGCATCATCGGCCGTAACTTTGCATTTCCTGTACCCTTTTGTTTGACAAAAGAGAAAATTCTGAGTTCAATTGCTGCACATATACGCCTAATATCAATGTCGACAACCGCACTTCACATCAAGAAGAGTCGATCGACACGTCAGATTTGTAAAAACGAGGACAAATTGAGAGACCTTTAACTGGGAAAAGGTCCTCATTAGTACCACATCGTTATTTTTTTATTTTTTTTAGGTGCAGTAGATTTTTTTATATTTATAAACAATCATTTTCATTAAAGGAAGGAACATGATGCACGAAAATGCATATCAGAGGGAAAAGAAAATAGAAAAGCATGTCGTCCTCAACGAAGGGGAGGTTGCTCCCCGTTGACACGGAAGAAAGTAAAACGAAAAAAGAAAAAGAAAGACACATCGCGAAATCAGGATCTAATCAACCTCACGCTCAAAGGTATGGCGGGCACCAGCGAGACAAATCTCGAAGAACATGCCAACAAGTGAATCGACGACTCGATTCTCGAATCCCTACAGGACCTGAGACTGACTCGCCTTAACTAATCCTAAGATCCAATCGTCCAACAAGAAATAACCGAAAAGTATGAAAATAAACCACATTCACTATGCAATGTAACTAACAGTAAAAACGTACAAGCAGTAAAGGAAAGTAAAAATACTACTTCAGTACATACCACCACAACAGGAAAGTAGAACAAAAACAACAGTAACAAAAACAGTAAATAAAAGTCTGAAACTCACTATAGTAGAAAAGAGAGTACAACAACAGTACGGAAAATTACGGTTGGACCCGACTGGGCCCAACACCCTCTGTAGCTGGTAGCTCGGGCTGCTCAACTCCTGGACCTTAATAGTGTTATGAGAAAACGGAGTCAGCGAATGTTGAATAGAGTAGTAACCAAACTATCTAAAGCAGTAAAAACTAGCAGGTATATTTATCCTTTTTTAGTTATTTATTTTACAGGTAATTTCTTTTCATCCCATTGTTTACTTTCAGATTTCGTTCTTGATCTTGCATGTTTCTCGTGGGAACGATTTTGATTGCAGTCTTTTCCGAAGAGTAGAAGGTACACGTGGTGCTCTCTTGGCCAGGAGAGTCCCCCGTAATAGTCCTACACCTAGTCAACCACCCCGAGGTCAATGACAGACGTAGCAGTGACTACGGCACACGCGATAAACGCATGGGTAGCTACCCTGTACTGGAACGCGGTCAGTCATTTCCGTTAGCGAATACTCCTAAAGTACAGCATGGACAGTATAGGGCCTAGCCCTCTCAGAAACAGGGGTCTAGCCCCTCATAACCAAACAAGGGTCTCGCCCCTCCACAGTTCACGCCCCTCGTCTGACTACCCTGGTTTGCCCAGAGGGCCTAACAAGTTAGTGTATGGTAGCTAGTTGAACCCTGGGTCCTGTGGGGTGGCTAGTTCCCTCCCTACACTAGTAGCTCACCTTGGAACCATGTATGCGAGAACCAACATAAGTCAGTGTAGAGTGGCTAATCCTAACCCTGGGTCCTAACCCAAGGGCGACTAGCTCCACTTTACACAAAAAAAAGGGGATAGTCACTCTCCTTGGTACCACGTACTCAAGGGCCAACACACTTCCCATCCACATTTCAGGCTTTCCATCTATCCACAGAAGCTCTACTCCTAACTCATCATAGGGTTCATGCTCATGTTTACCATATTATTCCAATCTAGGTTTCATTATTCACAATTCGGTTCTCGTTTATACATATGCAGCTCGTATCTCGACAATTTAACACATGCAATAAGTGATATCATAGGTAACTGTTTAGTTATCTCAGGCAGCTCATATTCTATCAGGCAGCTCGTATTCATTAACAAACAGTTGCTAACAATTTAGTTCATTCATTTATAAATACAATTTCAATTACGCAAACAAGCGATTCAACCATTTCTCGTCCTAGGGTTCATGCAACATCCTAGGTTTCCAGTTGTCTAATTTTCATAGATGCATTCATATTTTATAATTAAAACAGGGGTGAACCACTCTACCAGACAATCCAGGAGTACTGTGGGCTTGAACTGCAGGCCCACGTGCCTCTGCAAGCCCCAGACACGCAACAAGTCGAAGTCCTATACTAAGGAACACACCACAACGGGAGATTCAGAACAGTGTATCAATGCTTCTAATAGTAGAGGAATTCACAAGGAAAACATAGATACTTCGTTTGCGTAAAACGAATCTCGATCGGACCCTAAATAGGTCGAAAACGTGTCTGCAGACCCAAATCAGACGTCTGGAAACAAGTCCAGACGTCTTAAAAGTCACAAGACTCACCTCAAACTCCTGCAACAATCTCAGACGTCCAGGACTCCTCCGCGACAGTCTGAAAACAGTTCCAGACGTCTGACCAGTCCTCTGGTCATTTGGGAACACCTTCAGTCGTTTGGTAAGCTGTCTAGATGTTCGAAAGTGCATGGAAATGCGTTCCACGCACCTTCCCAAGGCTGCTCCTACGCATGATAGAGTAGCACCTTCATTTAGCCCAAACAGATCACATCTGTTGTACGGCCTGCATGGCCGTAACCATGAGAAAGACGTACCTTCGCGACACACTTGCTTTCAGACGTCTGGTGTCGACGCCAAACGTCCAGCCAGTCGTCCGGAAGACACTCCGGACGTCTGATACTGGAAAACTTCCAATATCAGACCACGCTCCTGCTTTTCTCGCCACGCTCCACCGAGGCTCCTTCCACTCCGCTATAGCCCTGACTACTGCAGAAGGTCGGGGACGACACCCCAACATCCTCCTCCACCCGCACGCGTCGCGGTGGCCGTGCGAGCCTCCGACAAGCTTCCACGAAGCTCGCGACCTCAGCCCTCTCCTCCTCGCTCTCGCTCTCTCTTGCGTGCCTCTTGCTCATGACAGTGGAGTGGAAGGTGGTGGTAGTGGTGGAGTGGAGAGGAGAGGAAGGGGGTCTCTTTTATAGGGCCGGGTGGTTAAGGTTCGAAGGGGAAAAGAAGGAAGGAGAGAGAGAAGAAGAGTCTGCGCGCTGCCTGCGCGCAGACCGCAAGGTGCGTACAGATTTTCCAATTTCCAAACGTCCAGGAAGGGGTCTAACTGACACTCCAGTCGTCTTAAAAGGCTCAAATCAGAACAGGTCTTTACATCATAATAAACTTAAAGGAAGTTTCATCCCTAAAACTTAAGCTAGCTAGGGTGCGGAAAAAGGAATAAAATGCATAACAAACTTAAAGAGGACCAAAGTCGGTCCGAAATGACGTACCCTCAAAAAGCTCTGGGTACTGCTCTCGCATCGCCGCCTCAGGCTCCCAAGTAGTCTCCTCATACCGCTTACTTCTCCACAAAACCTTCACCAGGGGTACCTGCTTCCGTCTCAGACTCCGGATGGCTCTGTCTAGTATCTGCACTAGTCTCTCGGGGTAGGTCAAGTTGTCACTCACCTCAACACTCTTGTGGCTCAGGACGTGACTGGGATCGGCAACGTACTTCCTAAGGTTGGACACGTGGAACACGTCGTGCACTCCAGAAAGCTGGGGAGGAAGGGCAAGCCGGTAAGCAACGGGTCATACTCGCTCCAAGACCTCAAAGGGCCCCACAAACCTTGGCGTAAGCTTCCCCTTCACCCCAAAATGTTGTAAGCCCTTCATGGGCCAAACGCGAAGAAAGACGTGATCCCCAACCTCGAACTGCACCTCTCTGCGTTTCCTGTCCACATAACTCTTTTCCCTGCTCCTGACAGCGCGGAGTCGTCTGTGGATCCTCTCTATCAACTCCTGACTCTGCCGGATCAGCTTGGGGCCAACCTCCCACTTGGTCCCCACCTCAACCCAACTCAAGGGCGCAGTACACCTCCGTCCATACAAAGCCTCGTAAGGTGCCATGCCAATGCTCGAGTGATAACTATTATTATAGGAAAACTCTGCCAGGGGTAAGTGCTCCTCCCAAGAGCCTCTCCAGTCTAGTACGCAGGCGCGCAAAAGTGTCTGTATGGTGCGCTCAGACTGTCCATCCATCTGGGGGTGGTACGCGGTAGTGAACCTCAATCGTGTCCCCAAAGCCTGCTAAAACTCAGCCTAAAACTGGGAAGTAAAACGGGTATCCCGGTAGGATACAATCTCATGAAGAACTCCGTGCAGGCGTACCACATCACGAATGTACCTCTATGCCAACTGAGTTGATCTCAAGGTGACTCGGATTGGCAAGAAACGTGCCATCTTCGTCAACCTGTCCACTATCACCCAGATTGCGTCGTGTCCTCGCTGGGTAATGGGTAGACCCACCACCAAGTCCATGATGATGCCCTCTCACTTCCACTCTGGCACAGGAAGTGGCAACGACCCTGCAAGCCTCTGGTTCTTAGCCTTCACCTGCTGGCACACCAAACACTGTTGCACGAACTCACCCACATCCCACTTCATCCTTCTCTACCAAAAGTTGCGTCTCAGATCATGATACATCTTTGTGTTCCCGGGATGTATGGTGAACCTAGACCCGTGCGCCTCCATCAGGAGCTCTCTCAGCAACTTCTCGTCCCTAGGAACGCGTAAACGTCCCCTCATGCGCAGCACCTCGTTTGTAAAAGAGTAGTCTCCTGGGTCCCCTGACAGCACTCTGTCTCGCAACGACTTTATGTACGGATATGTCATCTGTCCTGTGATGATACGGTCTATCAGCTCTGGTCTCGTCTGTCGTGTCACCGTCACTACCCCACAATACCCCTGTGACTCTCGGTGTCACCAACTGCGCAACTCCTCCATAAGTCTCCACCTCTGTGCCTGTAAACTGGCTAAGTGGGCAGGTGCCTTCCGGCTCAAGGCGTTAGCCACCACGTTGGCCTTCCATGGATGGTAGGAGATGCTGCAATCATAGTCCTTCAGGAGCTCTAACCAACGTCTCTGTCTCATGTTAAGCTCCTTCTAATCAAACAAGTACCTGAGGCTCTTATGATCCGTGAAAATCTCAAAGGTCTTACCGTAAAGGTAGTGCCTCCATGTCTTCAATGCAAAGACAACAGCTGCCAACTCTAAGTTATGGGTAGGATAGCTAGGCTGATGGGGCTTCAGTTGCCATGAAGCGTAAGTGACAACGTAACCCCACTGCATGAGCACACCCCCTAGCCCCTGCAACGAAGCGTCTATGTAGACCACAAAACCGCCACTACTATCTGAGATGGTAAGCACAGGAGCTGAAGTCAGTCTCTCCTTCAACTCCTGAAAACACACCTCGCAAGCATCTGTCCAAGCAAAGGGCACGTCCTTCCAGGTCAACTGAGTCATAGGACACGCAATCTACGAGAATCCCCTGATAAATCGCCAATAGTAACCTGTCAGTCCCAAGAAGCTACGTATCTCTGTCACCGTACGTGGCCTCTCCCACCTGAGTACAGCCTCAACCTTGGCTGGATCTACAGCCAAATCATCCCCTGAGATCGCGTGGCCCAAGAAAGTCACCTGCCTCAACCAGAACTCTCACTTGCTGTACTTGGCATACAGCCTGCACCGTCTCAAAGTGTCTAGAATCATTCGTAGGTGTTGTCCATGCTGTGCCTGATTCCGCGAGTAAATGAGCACGTCGTCGATAAATACCACCACAAACTGATCCATATATGGTCTGAAAACCTGGTTCATCAAATCCATAAAAGTGGCGGGGGCGTTGGTCAGCCCAAACGGCATGACCAAAAACTCACAGTGTCCATACCAGGTGCGGAAAGCTGTCTTGGAGACATCAGTCTCCCTGATCCTCAACTGGTGGTAACCTGATCTCAGATCTATCCTGGAGAATACCGTGGCACCTCATAACTGATCAAAAAGATCATCAATCCTCTACAGCGGATACTTGTTCTTGAAGGTGACCCTATTCAGCTGTCTGTAGTCAATAAAAAGTCGCAGGGTACCATCCTTCTTCACAAACAACACAGGGGCTCCCCACGGGGACGCACTGGGCCTCACAAAGCCCTTCTGGAACAACTCCTGTAGCTGTGACTTGACCTCTCGCAGCTCAAGTGGCGCCATCCGATACGGTGTGGTAGAAATGGGGCTGGTCCCCGGCACCAGTGAGATCTCAAACTCGATCTTACGCCCGGGCAGTAATCCTAGCAACTCCTTTGAAAACACGTCGGGGTACTCACTAACCACTAGAATGCTCTGAAAGTCCGCCACGGGGCTGGGCTCCGCCAGCACACAGGCTAGAAAGCCCTCACACCCCTGGCTCAAAAGTCTCACTGCCCGAAGTGCAGATATGCACCTAAAACCTCCATCCACCGGCTGTCCATGAAACTCAAAGGAAGGCATCTCCGGTATGGAGAAGACGATCTTCCTCCCGAAACAGTCCACCAAGGCGTGGTAAGCGGACAGCCAATCCATCCCCAGAATCACGCCAAAATCGTCCATCGGTATCATAATCAAGACAGTGGGGAGTCTGTGTCCCCCAATACTGACCTCATAGTCCGTGTAGACCTCCTCAGCTACAAACAGCTGGCTACCTGGACCTCTGATCACAAACGGATCTTTTAACAACACGCAGTCCTGTCCCAAACTGACAGCAAAACTCACAGCGACAAAAGAGTGTGTGGCGCTGGAATCAAAAAGTACGTAAACTGATCTGCCGTAAACGGTAACCATACCTGCCACCACTGAATTGGATGCCCTGGCGTCTCTGTGTGTCAGGGTGTTGATATGCCCCTTAGTTCTCGATGCAGAAGAAGCAACCACACTCTAAGTCGGGCGAGCAGCCACTGGTCGGTACCCTCCTTGTGACTGCTGCCCTCCCCCACGGGCCTGGGGACCACAACCACCAGCTCGGCCTCCAGCACTCGGTGAGGGGAGCATCTGCTGTGCTCCAGCCCTAGATGGGTAGTCCCTCCTAATGTGGCCCGGCTGGCCACACTGGTAGCAGAGGGGGACTCGACTCCCCAGACACGCAACAGGTCGAAGTCCTATACCAAGAAACACACCACAACGGGAGATTCAGAATAGTGTATCAATGCTTCTAATATGTAGAGGAATTCACAAGGAAAACACAGATACTTTGCGTAAAACGGATCCCGATCGGACCCTAAATGGGTCGAAATCGTGTCTGCAGACCCAAATCAGATGTCTGGAAACAAGTCCAGACGTCTCAAAAGTCACAAAAACTCACCTCAAACTCCTGCAGTGATCTCAGACGTCCAGGACTCCTCCGCGACCGCCTGAAAACAGTTCCAGACGTCTGACCAGTCCTTCGGTCGTCTGGTAAGCTGTCCAAACGTCCTCCTCCTCCCGCACGCGCCGCATGAGGAGTGTGAGAGCGAAGAGGAGGATAGTGCATGAGAAGGAGGAGGAGGCCAAGGTCAAGAGCGATGAGGAAGCTCGTCAGATCTCGCACGGCTACCGTGGCACGTGCGGGAGGAGGGCGTCAGAGCGTCGTCCTCGACCACCTGTAGCAGTTGGAGCTGCGGCTGAGTGAGGGGAGACGCGGAAGAGCGCGGCGAGGAGCGCTGGGAGTGCGGTCCGAATGATCGACTGCGCACCTGGACGTCTGGCACCAAAACTAGACTTCTGAAGGCATTTGTATCGCGGAGGTACATCCTCTTCGCGGTTACGGCCATGCAGGCTGCACCACAGGCGATTTGGTTTGGTTAAAAATAGGGTGGTTGCTTTGTCGTGTGTAGGAGCAGCCTTGGGAAGGTGTGCGGAATGCCTTTCCATGCACTTTCGGATGTCTGAACAGCTCATCAGACGACCAGAGGATTGGTCAGACATCTGGAACTGTTTTCAAATGGTCACGGGGGAGTCCTGGACGTCTGAGGTCGCTGCAAGAGCTTGAGGTGAGTCTTTGTGACTTTTAAGACTTCTGGACTTGTTTCCAGATGTCTAATTTTGGTTTGCAGACACTTTTTTGACCCATTTAGGATCCAATCGGGATCCATTTTACGCAAACGAAGTATTTGTGGTTTCCTTGTGAGTTTCTTTACATATTAGAAACCTTTGTACACTGTTCTGAATCTTCCCTTGTGATGTGTTGCTTGGTATAGGACTTCGATTTACTACATGTCTAGGGCTCGCAGAGACGCTTAGGTCTACGGTTTGAGCCCCCAGTTCTACTGGATTGTCTGGTAGAGTGGTTCACCCCTGTTATTCTTATTAAATATGAATGTATCTATGAAAATTAGTCAACTGGAATCCTAGGATGTTGCATGAACCCTAGGAAAGAGAAATGATTGAACCAATTTTCTGCATAATTGTATTTATATACATGAACAAACTAAATTGTTAGCCACTGCCTGTAAATAAGTATGAGCTGCCTGTTAGAATATGAGCTGCCTGAGATAACTGAACAACTACCTGTGAAATCATGAGTTGCATGTATTAAATTTTGGAAATACAAGCTGCTTGTATATATACGAGAATTGAATTGTTAATGATGAAATCTGGATTGAAATAATGTGGTGAACATGAGCATGAACACTACGGGGAGTTAGGAGTAGAGCTCCTGTGGTTAGATGGAAAACCTGGAATGTGGACGGGAAGTGTGCTGGCCCTTGAGTACGCAGTACCAAGGAGAGTGACTGTCCCCTTTTAGTGTAAAGCGGAGCTAGCCGCCATTGGGTTGGGGCCCAGGGTTAGGATTGACCACTTTACACCAACTTCTATTTTCCCTCGTGTACACGGTACCGAGGCGAACTACTAGTGTAGGGTGGGAGCTAGCCACCCTACGGGGCCCAGGATTCAACTAGCCACCCTACACTAACTTGTTAGGCCCTCTAGGCAAACCGGGGTAGTTAGACGAGGGTACGTGAACTGTGGAGGGGCAAGATCCCTCTTTCATTCTGAGGGGCAAGATCCCTCTTTAACCCCTATTTCTGAGAGGGTTAGGCCCTATACTGTTCCATGCTGTACTTTGAACGTACCCGCTAGCGGAAACGACTGACCACATGTCAGTGCGGGGTAGCTACCCATGCGCTTATCGAGCGTGCCGTAGTCACCGCTACGTTTGATAATGACCTCGAGGTGGTTAACTGATTGTAGGACTACCACAGGGACTCTCCCGGCCAGGAGAGCACCACGTGTACCTTCTACTCTTCGGAAAAAACTGCAATCAATATTGTTCCCATGAGGAACACGGAAGATCAAGAGAAATCTGAATGTTGATAAGAGAGGGGTGAAAAAGAATTACCTGTAAAATAAAATAACTGAAAAGATAAATATACATGCTACTTTTACTGCTTTAGATAGTATGGTTACCACTATACTCAGCGTTCGCTGACTCCGTCTTTTTCATAACCCTGTTCAGGTCCAGAAGTTGAGCGGTCTAAGCTTCCGACTACGGAGGGTGCTGGGCCCAGTCGAGTCCAACCGTAGTTTTCAGCACTTTTCGTTGTACTCTCTTTACTGTTGTAGTAAGTTTCATACTTTTTAGTTCATATTGTTGTTACTATTGTTTTTGTTTCTGTTGTTCCTGTTGTGGTGGTGGTATGTACTGAAATAGCAGCTTTTACTTTCCTTTACTGCTTGTACGTTTTTGCTGCTTAGTTACATTACATATGTGAATGTGGTTTATTTTCCTGCTTTTCGGTTATTTCTTGTTGGACAACTGGGTTTTGGGATTAGTCGAGGCGAGGCGGTCTGAGGTCTTGTAGGGATTCGGAAACCAGGTTGTAACATGCTTGGAGGGCTTTGGCGTTGTTAATTGCTTTTCTAATGTTGGAGAAACAAGATCGGTTCCACTTCTAAGTTTCAACCTGGCAATGAAGCTTATCAAATGAAATTTCCTTTCAATATATATTGTAGTAAAGTCACAATGGATTTGTCTTTAATCAAATCATAAACAATAGTTGGTCATTGCGAAGAAGCAGTGAACTAACGAACCCAATTCTAATTCATCTCCTATTGTGATTGTCAAATTCAAAATAAGCTTGTGACTAGAATTCTATCACACCAGTCTTACCAGCCTTATTCTTATCTTGAATGGCGCACAACCAGTTTGATAGAATTAAGAATGAAGAATAACAAAATAATTTCCAAAGGTAAGACTTGATTGGAAAGTTGGTATGGAATCGATATTATATCTTGGTGACTAGCAAAATTCCTACTATCAAAAAAGGTAAGTCAAATACTCTGTGGTAGAGGATTATTCAATTCCTTTTTTCTCACAATGAGGTGCTCCTGGTTTTTCCATCTAAATATTTGTATGGAAACAGTTTAATGTGGCAACATCAGCTTGAATATTCTGTAGCAAGGGGAAAAATCAGTTTAATTTCATGATTTCAGTCCTATGTTCATTTTAGCCCAATAACCATTTTGTACTTTAGACCAGAATTTTCTCTCTTTGTTGCTGACTCCTACATGAACACCAATGTTTCCTGCTTGTTTAGTTCTGCCTTTATTATGCAAATGCATTTTTCAGTAGTGTTACAAATTTGCACCTTTGTTTGCATCAATATCTCTACTTTGCAAGTTGGTCTTCTTGCAGGATATGAAGGTATTCATCAGGAAGCAGGATGACATGTTGTCCATAGCAACAGAGAAGTGACTTTGCTAAATGTCTCCAAGAAAGGCTACAGGACAAATTTAAAGTAGTTTTGATTTCTACAATTGAGGCACTGTACTCCATTCACTGATCACTTATTGCCAGTCATGTGTTTGGGCCCTTGTTGACTCTTATTTCCATAACGATGTATTTCCACTAACTATTTTCACAGTAAGTAAATCTAGTTGACATGCCTGGTCTAAGTTCATTTGAGACCCAAAAATATGGCGAGTTGCATGGAGGGTTACATGATATGAAGTTGTTACTGTTTTACAATATTACAGAATGCCACATTTTGTATGTAAATTCAGTTGCCATTCTCTATTTCTTGGTTGTAACATGCTTTAATTACGTGCCAATACATCATATACATGCAAATTCAATGACCAAAATGGAGGTATAATTCACGTAGGCCTCCACATAAATGCATTTGTAAATCCTTAATGGTTATTGCCTTTTTTATTTATCCTAGTGGAAAAGAATTCCTATTAATGATAGTTTCACTGGTAAGTGATCTTGTCAAGATGTAATTTCGACCTTGACATCAATGCATTTGTAAAGCCCTATTGGTTATTGGCTTTTTTTATTTAGTCTCGTGGAAAAGAACCTCTAATAATGGTAATTTCACTGGTAAGTGATCATGTCAAAATGCTTGTGTTATATTTGAATCTCTCTTTCTGTCTCTGCCTGTGGTTTTTCCCCTCGATATTGAAGGGTTTCCACGTAAATCCTTATGCCCTGCAGTTGATTACTTGTGATTTTTTATTCGCATGATTGCCCAACAAACCAGTATCTAAGCGTTGCTTGTGCAGATCAACATCACCGTGACATCATCATGAAGATGACAACCAATTCAAGATCGAGAAGTTCGATCACCACATCAACTTTGAGATCTAGAAGGTCAAGATGGAGGCAATCCTTATCCAACAAGGCATAGAAAAGGCGTTGAAGGGGAAGGAGAAGATGCTCGAGACGATGTCCAAGGAGGACAGGGAGGAGATGGATGCATAGGTGAGGGTGGTCATGTTCAAAACCAGTTTGTATGTGTATTTTATTACTCGAAAACAGAAAATCTCCGAGGTCGAACTCAGGGAGCAAAACTTAATTCCAAAAGAGTAAAAAATCACAATTTACAATATATGCTATTTTACAAAAAAGGTTTAAAGAAAGGAAAATTGTCTCTTCTTTTCTTCTCTTTCTTTCTCCTTTCGTCTTCCTTTCTCTCTCTCTTTTTAGACGTCTGACTCCAAGGGTCAGACGCCTTAACTGCTTCTTTCTACAGTGCTTCTGCTGCTGGTTCTTCTTCTTCCTCTTGGCTTCTTCTTCTCTGTTGAGCTACGCCAAGTCCTTTCTTTCTTCGCCTCAGTTTCTCTGTGGCTACAGTGTCGTCTTCATCTTCCTCCTTTGCTTCTCTGCTGTGCAAGTCCTTCTCTCCTGACTTCTGCATCTTCCTTCTTTCTCCTTCTCTTCTTCTCGCTGCTGCACACCCTCCTCCTCCTTCTTCTCCTGCTTTCCTGCACAGTGCATGGTTAGGCAAAACCTAACCCCTACCCTCCCCACATCTCTCTCTCTCAAATTCATTCCAAGGTTCGCTCTCCCAGAGCCTTAATCGGGTTTACGGGTCGGGTGACGCGCCCGAGACCAGGTGCACCGGCGTGGGTGGTGCGCGAGGTGTGCACAGGCAGGATTAGTCGGATCTGGGTGCCAGGTCCACGGGGGAAGTGTCGTGGACGAGGCATGGCGGGGGGGCGAGGGACCTCACCCCAATGTGTTTCAAGGTGATAAGCCTGAAACACAAATTCAATTTATACGTGCGTGCCCGCTCTCAAACTTCCGAGGTGGGACTAAAGTCCCACCTGCTTCCGCACTTGCGTCTGCAGTAGAAGGCTTCCCTGATCGCAACAACTGCTGGTGCCTTAGACACCAATTGACAGCCCCGAAGTGTGCACGAGTGTCTTCCGCGCAACCTGAGGCAGAGACTTGGGACTGGCGTAGCCTGGAGCTCGAGAACAAGCAAGCTTGCTTGCTCGTTAATGGCGGATGGAGACTAGGATCTGCAAGACACGAAAATGGCCTTGTGGCCCTGTCAGACTATAGGAAAACCTTCGCCGTATCACAGCGAAGGTGAAGAAGGGGTCAGCAGGCCACGGGGTGACCTAGGTGTGCGTGCCCAGGTCGCCCTGTGGTTCTGAAAATGGGTGTGTTCAGGGGAAGTGTGGAGTGTGTGTGGCGATCTGTGAGTGGGTGGAAAGTGTTCAGCAGTCGATGGCGAAGGTGAAGAGGTTGGTGGCAAGACGTGTGGAGGCGTGGAGTGATGGGTGAGTCTCGCCGGAGGTTGGCCGGAGATGGAGAAGATGGCGGTGGTGTGCGAGCAGTGAGGTAGAAAATTAGAAATACATGGGGAAAAATAAAGAGCAGAGAGAGGGGACTTAACTAAGAGTCTTCGGACGAAGGGGGAGGGGGTGGAGGTGGCGAGCGGTTACGCTGCCGTCGCCAGAGACGAAAGAGCCTAAGAGAAGGGACGGCGACGAGGAAGAGGTGCTGGAGGTGCCTGCTGGTACGGCCAAGCACAGTGGACGACGGTGGAGGTAACCCAACCTGTGGGCGAATGGTTGGAGGAGGAGACGAAGATTGAGGGATTTCCTTGGCCAAAACAAGCTCGAAGAAAGCGACAGGGGCTGCCGTTCCTTAAATAGGTGCTGGCCGAGAGGGAAACGCGAGGAGGAGACGTGGGTTCCTCGCCGAAGGCATGGCCTGAAAAAGACCCATACCTCTCGAGCGTTCGCACGAGAGGTATGGTGGCCAGCAGGGCAGAGGGGCCGGCCCATGTAGAAGAGGACAACGCGAGGAGTCCTCCTTTCAAATTTGGGGCCGGCTCCCTAGGTCTGTGCAGCGCCATCCTCCGCGCAAAGTCGCCGGAGGTATGGCTTGCACAGGCGAGGGCAGAGGGACCCGATTGAAGAAAGAGACGAGAAAGGTAGGGGGTATCTACAAGAGTCCAAAAAGCTAAGGGTAAAAAGTAATTGTTGAGGACCGTTTTGTAAAGTGGGTCAAGGTGACCTTTCCTTAGGTCTAAATTTTGGTATAAATCTAATTTGGACCTAAGGAATCCAATGGTGATGTTGGATTTACCAAGTTTGACTGGATATTTTGCACAAAAACCCAAATTAGGTCAAAAATTGGGTATGGTTCTAAATCTAGGTCAAGATAGGTTCCAATGGTCAAATTGAAGGTTCGAAACCTTAGGGGATATTTTTTCATGAATTTTAGAGGGTTTAATTTATTTTTATCTTGCCTGGAACTTCGTGAATTAAAGCATGTTTATTTTAGGGTTACAGAATGTCATTTAATTCCCAGATTTTGTCATAACCCTTTCCTTATCGAATCACCCCAATTTGTCTCTTATTAAGCCCATTTGACCTGTGTCTAGACCCTTAGAAATCCTGTTTATGTACTGTAATGGTAAAATTACAGGTTTACCCCTTGTGAATTATTTTATTCTCAGATTTGTAATTCCCAGTTTTAGGCCTTTCATTAGGTTTTGTAGGAGCTTTTGTTTAGTTTATTAGGTTAAAAAGTGCTAGTTAGGGTTCATGCTGAGGTGCTCATCAGAGGGTAAGTATACAACTATGCCTATCTAATGACGTTCTTTGCAAAGTCATGAAGGAGAAGTTGGTCGCCGCTATGTGGCTCGAGTTAGAAAGCCTCTACATGACCAAGATTGTTGCAAATCGTCTTCATCTTAAGAAGTTGTTCTTCATGCTTTGCATGGTCGAAGGTACTAACGTTGAATCCCATATTGATGCTTTCTGTTCTATTATTATGAAATTAGAAAATATGGAAGAAAACATAGAAGTTTAGTATCTCTTATTGTTATGCTTGTTACCTCATACAAGCACTTTAGGGAGACCTTACTCTATGGTAAGGATGAAATAACCCCTGATGATGTGAAGGCATCCCTATTCTTGAAGTAGTTGATGGACCGGGAGTTGACATCTAGTACCGATAGGAAACCAAAGGTTCTAACACCCAACAAGCATTGGTTCTTTAAGCACAGATTAGTTGAAGGTGAAGTTGTAATGATGGGCAATAACTCCTAGTCCACAACTGTTGGGATAGGCACCATTGAGTTGAAGATGCACACAGGGACAATAGTCACGTTGATAGATGTTCATCACATATGTTCATCGTGTCCCAGATATGACAAAGAACCTTGTCTCTCTTGGCAAATACTCAATAGAGAATGATGTGCTTATAGTCACCAAGAATAGTCATTCGATTGCGTCTGGAAATAGGTATAGAAATCTCTACGTCTTATAGATAAATACAATTACAGGTGTTGTAGCTGTTTCCACTGACTTATCTTTTGAGGTTGATCACACCAAATTGTGGCATCGCAGATTGGGGCACTTTGGAGAGAAAGGCATGAGTACTCTCAACAAAAGAGGATTACTCAATGGTCAGAGTATTGGAAAGTTAGATTTTTGTAAGCATTGCATCCATGGCAAGTAGACATGTAAGAGTTTTGGTGCTGCAGAACACAGAACCAAGAGCCCCTTAGAGTATATTCACTTTGATCGGCGGGGGCCTTCTTAGGTTTTGTCAAAGGGTGGTGCAAGATACATGTTGACCTTCATTGGTGACTATTCGAAAAAGCTCAGGATTTATGTGATTAAATCCAAGAATGAGGTGTTCAAATATTTCAAGCAATAAAAGGCACTACTAGAGAAGTGGACTTGCAGAGAGGTCAAGAGGCTTTGAACTAATAATGGGCTTGAGTTTTATTCCTTAAGGTTTAATGGAATTTGCAAGAATGAGGGTATTGTTAGGCATCGCACAGTCATGTATACACCATAGCAGAATAGAGTGGCAGAGCACAAGAATAGGACATTGCTGAAGTGAGCTCAATGCATGATTGATGAATGTAGGCCTATCAAAAGATTTTTGGGTTGAAGTAGTCACTAGAGCAGCCTAACTGATCAACTGCTCTCCTTCCTCGGCCTTAAATGGGAGGACTCAAGAAGAGGTATGGTCTGGCTATCTTGATGATTATTCTGATTTGAGAAGTTTTAGATGTCTTGCATATGCTTGTATAGATCAAGGAAAATTAATCAAGGAAAATTAGAGCCTAGATCTATGAAGTGTATTTATGTTGATTATGCCTTTGGGGTGAAAGGATATAGATTGTGGTTCTTGATCATAAATCACTCAAGTTGTTTGTTGAGAAAAATGTCCTTTTTTGATGAGTCTACTATGCTTTCTCCTAAGAAAGATTATGTTGTCCATTCTTCTTGTGTAGATACAGATGTGAGTGCCAACAAGTAGGTAGAGCTTGAGGTTGATCCAGCCCAACCACATCATGACCATTTAGCTGACACAGAAGAACAAATGGGAGCCACTACAGCAAAAAAAGATTGCATTGAGAGCAGACACGGGTGCAGAGTAATCAAGTTACCCTTGTGATATGCCGAGTCAGCACTTGTGCATGTGTTATTTATTGTAGAGAAAACTTGTGATGTAGCGGAGTCAAACAGTTTCTCATAAGTTGTTTCATCATGGAACTTTGCAGAGTGGCTTGCTGTCATGAATGAAGAGATTGAATCTCTTCATAAGAATAACACATGGATCCTAGTGACTCCTCCAACTTGGCAGAAAATCGTTGGTTGCAAGTGGATCTTTAAAAAGAAAGAAGGCATATCAGGAGTCTCTGATGCAAGATCTAAAGCAAGGCTAGTTGCGAAAGGTTTTAGTTAGGTTGAAGGTATCAACTATAATGATATTTTTTCACCTATTGTAAAACATACCTCCATTTGAGTTTTGTTGACTATAGTTGTTGTGAACGATTTGGAGTTAGAGCAGCTAGATGTAAATATAACTTTCTTGTATAGAGAACTCAAAGAGCATATCTATATGCATTGACTAGAAGGTTTTGTAGTCAAAGGAAATGAAGATCATGTTTACCTACTAAAGAAATCTCTTTATGGCTTGAAGCAATCTCCGAGACAATGATACGAGCATTTCAATTCTTGTATGATTGCACAAGATTTTATCAGGAGCAAATATGATGTTTGTATTTATTTTAGACAACTAAATGATGGTTCTTTCATTTATCTACTACTCTATATATGTTGATAGTAGCCAAAAATCAATTTGAAGTGAATAGGTTAAAGACTCTACTAGGTGTTGAAGTTGAGATGAAGGACTTAGTTGTAGGAAAGAAAATCTTTGACATGGAGATACATAGAGATCGTAAGGCTGGGAGATTATACTTGAGTCACTGAAGTTACCTACAAAAGGTGCTCAAGTGTTATATCATGTCAAATGCCATGGTAAGGAAGGTTCCATTAGACGATCATCTCAAGCTATCAACAGAGTTATGTCCACAAACATAGGATGAGCACAAGTACATGTCACGAGTACTTTACTCGAGTGTAGTCGAAAGCCTCATGTATGCCATGATCTGCACTCATCTAAACATTGCCTAAGCAATCAATGTCGTGAGTAGATACATGCCAAATCCTAGCAAGGGGCATTGTTAGTTGCTAAGTGAATTTTGAGATACCTACTAGGTACCATTAGTTTTTCTTTAATGTTTGGACAGAGTAAGAATGGTTTGGTTGTCTTTGTTGATGCAGGAGATTGTGACAAGAAGGTCCATAACATGCTATGTGTTTACAATAGGTAGATGTGTATTTAGTTGGAAAGCAACTCTTCAACATATAGTGTCACCATCTACTACAGAGGCAGAGTATATGACAACAACTAAGGATAGCAAAGAGGCTATGTGATTAAAAGAATTATTTGCAATGATTAGTTATGGTCAGAAGATGATTACTATTCATTATGATAGCTAAAGTACCATTTATCTAACAAAAGACCAAACGCATCATGAGAGGACAAAACCTATTGTTATCAAATATCACTATTGGTATCATACGTGGAGAACTCACTTATAATTATAATTACCTCATGTATTAACCTCACGAATAACCAAAGTGCCCTCATGTAAAAAGGATTAATTAAGTGGACAACTCTCACCATCATCATCACATTCAAATCTTAAAATTGCATTATATTATACCTATTATTCATGGACATATTTGAAAAGGGACTAAGAATGAGTGGTTCTACATGCTTCTATGCTAGAAATCAAGGATTTCCAATGCAGCTTGCTGCTACTTTGGAACATCGACAAGCCTACCTCTGCTTGACTTTGTGAAAATAATCAAAGTCCACTTTATTGATGAAAATTGATTATTTATAAGCCCATTTCTCTCATCATTCAAGAAAGAGTAGTGACGTAGACTTAAAAGTCATGAAAAGTCAAATAAAAATGAGAAGAAGAAGCAGTTCACCACAATCCGATCATTAGTCAAGAGGTCAAAAAGTCGTTCATTTGATTCACCTGATCCTGTAACTTAATCACTAAAAATAGTGTGACTCTAGGCTTGCAACTTATACTTAGCATTTGTATTTACTCATTTAAAAATATTAGAGGTGTGTTATCTAATATAACTTTCTGAGTTTGATGTACCTTTATACGAAGTATCAATTTAGACATATAAGAGAGACGGTGGATGAAGTATTTTTAAAAGTTCGAAATGATATTTCATTTAACTTTTATAATCATAAAATTAACCCTTTTTAGAAAAAATTATGATTTTGGTAGAGCCATCTATACTAATATATTAAAGTCGCTTTTTCCTTCTCTCATCCAAAAATAGTATTTTTATTTTCTCTCTCTCAATCAAATTCTCACCTACCCATTCAAAAGTGACGTCTACTTTTTAAAAACATACAAATAAAAAAAATGGATATAATTTTGTTGAGATCGACATAAAATTGATATTAAGAAACATATGTCATATATCTTATAAAAATGATAAATGTCATTTTATGAAGAGTTTTAACCTATTTAATTTATTACAAACCTTTATATTATGTTTAAATGAGGTTTCATGTATATGCATTTTAAAAGGATTTGGGTAAGTTAAAATAAGTCACGGAGAGTGGCATGTTAAAAGGATTTGGACAAGTTAAATGAATAATGGAAAGTGGATAATAACCTTTGCAAGAAATTTTGATATATGACATCAAAAATTTTAGTTACTTTTGATAATGGATGAAAAGTGACATTTATGGTGGCATTCGTTGCAGGATGCTAAATCTTGCTTCCTCGTGTTATTATGTATTGGTACGCTGTTCCATTTAATTATTGTGTAAATAGACATATGGCTTCTTAAGTTTAAATTTATTTATCTTAAATACTCTCTCATCACACCACCACCCCCCTCCTCTCTTCCCCACACACCCCCCCCCCCCCCCCCCCCAACATCCAAAATAGATCAAGGTGCTTTTGATCCTTTCCAATTTTAAGTATTTTTTAATTTTAAATATTATTCAATGAATGGCAGATAAATTCATTAGATAATGAATCAAAATTCTTATAATCATACATTAAGTCAATACGAGGAGAGATCCTCTTTTAGTTTATAAAAATAAATTATTTAAGATAAATTATTATTTTAATTATTAAAATAAAAATGAATATATATTAAATAATTAATATATTATATTATATATATTTTATATTTTCTACCGATAATAATATTATTCTCGCCGCAAATCACAAGTTCAATTTCCTAGCATAAAATTATAATAGAGTCCCCCCACTGTTCATCATGATACGGTGAGTGTCTTCAATCCATTGGACGGCTGAGATCAGTCAGGCCGTGCCTGAGCTCGTGGCGGCGAGTTGGTGACGAAATGCATATAGTGGTGCACCACAACTTCCCCCAACCTGCATTACCTGTCATTTTCAAAAAAAACAAAAAAAGAAAAAGCATTACCTGTACGGACGTTGGTGCCTTCTATATTTTATAAATAAAAAGACAGCTCTGTCTTTCAAAAAAAAAGTTAAAATAAGCTCGTGTCTTTTTTTTTTTTTTTTGTTGTGCAATAGGGCATAATCACATCTCCTGAGATTTTTTCAAGGAAGAGATTCCGGTACCTCGATTCTTATCCGCTGAGTTAATAAATCATTCTAAATATAAAAATGGAAACTGGCAGTATATATTGGATGGCATTGGTTCTATATTTGAGCTATTCAACGGGAAATCTTCCATATAACATGCGGCATTATTCTTAAACTTAAGAAATAAATAGGCACAAAGTTGTTTTGTTGCTTTCCCACGTATATTCTAAGAGCTAATAGGAGATACACGTTGTCTAAGATTGAATTCCAGATAAAGTACATGCCACATGTGATAATCAAGATGAGGCAATGCAGTGGCAAACTTAGGAATTTATGTTTAACTCTGACCTTGAAAGTCCTATATCAATGATTAGAATTGAAGTCTACCATGCGTATTCTCAAGAAGGCCATTACGTCAAGGGTAATAAATCGTGACTTTGATGCTATCATTAGTAATATGATGATCCATCATGATATGATTATACATTGAAAACTCTTAACTTTAATAGGAGAGGTTTAGGTTTAAGTCTTTATCCCTACATTATTTGAAGGATTGGCATATAAAAGGGATGACCAATTCCTCTCCAATTTGCCTAATTAGGTTCTAAATCATCAAAAAGAAGAAGAAAAAAAAAAGTAGTACCAAAATTGATGCCTTGTGATCTATTTTCTTCATCTTCTTTGCAAATCTCTCTTAAAAAATTTAATGACACTTAGTTTTTGGTGTAGACACTTGATTACATGATCTTTGCTAGAAGATGAAAAGACGATTACCATTGAAGCTTAATACCTTTTAAGCTTCTCCTATTATTTTTGGTAAAGTTATCATTCTCACCAACATTCAAATTAAACTAATATCAAACATGTCGGGTTAGATTGAACCTAACTCATTGAAGTAACATCCATTTTAGAAATGAGTCAAATTAACTTCAACTCGTTTATTAAACAAATTCAGATGTTTCAATTTAAACCTAACTCGTCAAAATCCAACTCAACCTATTTAAATAAATAAGTAAATCAGGTTAGACTAGCAGGCGAGTTAAATGGGTTAATAGTTTAAATATATTAAATTAAATAGATTAAATAAATATGTTAAAGGGACCAAAATTAAATAGATCGGGTGAATTCGTGAGATTCAACATGAACTCGAACTATTTATCGTAAATGAGTTTGTGTTGAGTTCGAGTTTTAGGTCAGGCTCAGATGTATTATTCGGGTCGGATTTGGATTGGGTCGGCGGATCCGGCCTGTCCACCTCCCGCTCCATCCAAAAAGCTCAGATCAGGTGCCTTGGCGGGGACTTTGGCTTTGACTTTGACTTTGACTTCTCCCTTTCTTTCCCTCCCACCTCTACATGGAGACCACTCCACGGCGGTTCTAACGCGGAGCAACCACCCAACCCCCTCCCTCCCCTTCCTCTACTCCACCGATCCACCGCAGAGCAGCAGCTGCGTAGGAATGAGCCGGTCTTTGAGGGAGTCGCTGGAGGGGGCGGCGCGGCCCTCCTCCCTCCTGCTGCAGAACAGGAGGGAGAGGCCCTCCACTGCCGCCGGGACGGACGCCTTCGACGTCCTCTCCAGGAGCGGCAGGAGGCCCTTCATCATACCCCCGGCCGCCTCTCCCGCTGCCGAAGACGACAAGGAGAAGGAGAAGGAGAAGCAGAAGGAGAAAGAGAAGGGCAAGGGAGGTGCGAACGCACACCCGTTTCTTTCACGTTAGTTTCCTCTGATGATCTGATCAGCAGGATCACAATCTTTCTTTACATGGTTTTAGATCCATCTTAGCATCCGTCGTTAATCATCCACAGATTTCTATGGTTGACCGCGGGAACTTGAACATAACATTGGCGTTCTTTTTCGTGTTTTTTTTTTCTTGTATATTGACTGAAATTTACGCAAGATAAATTGTAAATTTTTCGCATTCGTTCCTGGTGCATTAATAGCAGCAAATGGATTGTGATTTGCCCAGAAAATGCACTGCGAACAGCAAGCGTGCAATTGGAATCGAGTGAACCTCCACAGGGTGGGGCAGACAATCTCTTGTCACTAGCGAGTATGGATGCGCAGAAGCACGAGTATGACTGGTAATGTCCCTTTTTTTTCTCCTACTTCTTGAAGCCTGTTTATAGTTTAAGCTGTTGTTACTTTTGTAACTGAGGCATGTGCCTTGTCGTTTTCAAATTTCCAAACGATTGTCTGATCAGGTAAAGAAGCTATGACCTTTGCTTTACATTACACATTCTTCTTATCTCTTTTGTCGCCATTGAATTTGTTGCACATACGAGTGGATGTAGTTTGAGAAAAAAATGGCATGAATGCACAAGTTACAACAGCATCTTAAATAGTTGGTACCCATTACGAATGTTCAGAAAGTTATGTGTTATATCAAGCAATTGACATTTCAGGACTGTGGATTGTATGCTGCCTTCCTTTGTAATATTCTTAAGATTCTGCATTATGTCTTGCACAGCAGTGTGACTGGCTGTTTTGCAATGTAGAAATTGGACCCTTGTGGAACTCTATTTCCAATCTGAGTTAGTATTTTTTTCTGAGCTCTGAAACCTGTATAGAACATGATCCTTTGTGTGAATCTCAGCGAAGAAGCCTCTAAAAAATTCAAGCGATAAAAATATAGTTGGCCAGAACTGGGAGCAATGAACTCCCTTTCAGTTTAACTGCATGCCATTTTTCTTTTGGACCTATGGAAAATAAATAAGGTGTTCTATTTTACAAGTTAAAAAGGATGGCTTGTTTTAAGTCTTTTAGAGAAAGGTTAGGGACTAGTACAAACGTCAGAATAATGGTCTTTGCCGCTAGATGGGGCTCTAAAGCTGTTTTGTTTGTGGTTGTGGTCTTCCTAGTTCTTCCCCACCAGTTGGACGACATTCCAAGGACATGAGCGAGTATGCTGCTTTTATGTGGAGGTGCTGTATCGATGAGTGCGCATATCAAACACATGGAGATAAAGGGTACTTCTCTGTAAGAATGTCTTAAGATTAACAGAAATTCAAATTCTCTCTTGTTTCGTTTGCAAACTTCTAACCACCTGGACAAGGACCTGGGTTTCGAAGAAACTTCACTAGGACTATTTCCTGAAATTTTAGTTGCTTACTCTTTTTCAGATAAATCACTTGAGGAGCATCATCTGCAGAGTCAATTTCACCTCTAGGATCTTGTCTTTCATACTCTTCTTTAAACCAGCTTCAGCACCTCTGTCCCGAAAACTTTTCCACAATGATGAAATTCCCCAGCCAATATTAGCCGCTGCCTTTCAATTGCACTGCGTGACACCTTTTCTGAGTATGCACATTGATCTTGTGATCTAATCTTCAGCTCCACAAGGATTTGCACTTAGTGATGCGTTGCCTAGTCAATTCGAATGGTGATGCAAATGCATACAAGTCAAATTCAGTGAGCTTGGATGATTGCCATGAAAGTTAGTGTAAAAGTAATAGGCAATTTGAGCATCAAATCACAGGTGCTGTAAGCCAGTAGTGGTGGCAGGTAAATTTTGTCAAAAGAAACCTAGGAATGATCAAATAACTGAAACAACGAATTCACATTAGGACCTTTTGAGAGTACGATAACAAAAGTAACTTCTTGTTTGTGAAAAGTCTGCACTACTAGAGCCTGCCATTCTTTGGCATCAAATTTTCTAGATTCTTCTATCCCTGAATTCCAACATATGAATTCTGAGCTTAACCACATTGATCCTAAGGACCTTACCTTTATCATGGAAAGCTGTGTCACAATGACAATATCACCAATTAATGAAATAGTGCAATTGATAGATAGAAGATTCAAGTGGCAATTTTATAACATTGTGTCAAAGGCCTATTAGATTTGGGATTTACAGACAGTCTGTTTGGAAAATAAGTTTCCACGGGCAGGATACTCTAAATGTAAAATAAATGACACATTCTGCTTTAAAACTATGGCACTCAATTGAAAAATGTTTACAATTCAACCACCTAGTGTGTTCCATTTCATGCTAACTTTGCAATTTCCATAATGTTTTAGGATTGTAATCTCATTCTCATCTATGTTGTAGTAATCCTTCAATTTGATTCTCTCTCCTTTTTTTTTCTTACACTTATTTTGACAGTTTGCCACTTTCACCTATTTATGTGAACCTTTGAACTAATTCTTTCTTATGTTGAGCATACTTTGCTTTCTGTTGTCATGAAAATGGAACTGCTGACTTGGTAAAAGTTTATATAGTGCATTTGACACTAAAAGTTAAATATCATTAGGCTATAAATTCTGTATGGCCAAAGAGTATGCCCCTTGTTCATATGTTTGTTTGGTACAAATTAGCATATTCTAATGGTGCCATTTCAACTGATCAACACAGATTACATAATACAGTTTGTTGCTTTCTTGCATTTTTTTTTAACTCCAACACCAGTATTGAAGGCAGAAGTCATCAATCGTCATCATTAAACTTTTTCGTAACTTGCTGATCCCCTACATCTTTCCTTTTACCATTTTTGCTTTTTGACCAGCTCACCCCCTGCGTTTATTCCACATTTGATTCCCTTCCCTGCCTGACAAATGTGCACGGCCTGAAAAATGTCTGCCACGGTTGAAAATAAACTACGAGGTTGATAGGAGCTGCGGTGTTCTGAGGCCATTTCGACCTAAACTATTCCATGCTTACTTTTTTTTCATTTCACAAATTCTTTATTCATAAATTGTTGGTTGATTCAGTCAATCTCAAAAATCAGTACTTCCTTTTGCTTGTCATTGTAGAGGTAACAGCAATTAGAGGGGAAGGCTTGTCTCCCTGGTGTATCTCATCACCTAAGCTGAAAATTCCGCATTGCAACTAAACTCCTAAATTACATCAAGCCACTTCTTAAGATGGTGTTTGTTCAAGCAGACATTGCAAATGCTTTTCTAGCTGAAATATTAGAAACTTTATCCACTTAGTTGTCCTTCGCTCCATTAAATGCTTGATGGAGTATGAAGTGCTCTCAAGATCATGATGTAAAATTTTTACAGTCATCAATTCATGAAATTCAGAGTAGCAGTTTTTCGTCCTCTTTTATAATTTTTACAGGAATTCTTTGTTAGAAAGATTTGCTTTTTTGAACAGGCTTTTGACACCACCGGAAACCCCTCATCGGTGTTTCTTGGATGACCGTGATCCACAAGTGCCAGTAGAACTAAAGAATAACCCGTCTCCACAATCAGTACCTGAAATCAGCTCCTCAAAGGTGTGTCCCATCACAAATCATTTTCAAAGAGTTAATTATAAGCTTGTAATTGATTGCGGCTGGATTGGACTATTCAAACCAGCTTGCTAATCCAAATCCCAATCTGCCAATCCAATCCCAATCCCAGCCGTATAAACTGTTTTGATAAGCAGTGAAAGTTAACCCAAGAATTGGGGATTGGGATCAAGATCAGCCAACCTGGTTACTGTCCAACTTACTTCACATCGTTGCAGTCTATTTCTCACTAAAGCTCGGCAGCACTTTAATTATTCCCTTTGTTTCCTTATGCAGCTTCATGTGCCTCAATCTGAGAATGGTCAGCCAACAAAACCCATGAGGAGCAAATCTGCAGCATGCTCTTCCATCTCTTCAAGGTCCTCCAGTAACATCTCTGCCAATCCCAACAAGACATCAGTTCCAAGTACGAACGCGGCCTTGGCTACCTCTTGTAGACCATCAACTCCTAATAGGCTTCCAGCATCAACCAGACCATCAACTCCTGATAGGCCTTCAGTACCCACGAGACCATCTACTCCAAACAGGCTCACAGGAACAAATAGACCATCGACGCCCAACAGATCTTCAGCACCCACTAGACCATTGACGCCCAATAGATCTTCAGCACCCACTAGACCATCAACGCCAAACAGGCCTTCAGCACCAACTAGACCATCCACACCAAGCAGGCCTTCGGCACCCACCAGGCCATCAACACCAAACAGGCCTTCGGCACCCTTGAGGCCCTCAACTCCCAACAGACCTTCAGCAACAGTTAGATCACCTACACCGACAAAAGCATCAACACCTAGTACGGCTTGTAGGGCCTCAACACCCATTAGACCATCAACATCCAGTAGGCAAGCAACTTCCAATTCAAACACCAACAAACAGGCAGCACCACCTCCCCGTTCAGTAACATCACGCCAATCGACTCCCGGAAAACCTCGCCCTCTCACCACTTCTGGGGATCATCAAAGTCACCACAGTCCACATTCATCAAGGTCCTCAACACCATCTTCTCATCCTCGTGCTCCCGAAACTGCCCACTCTCAAGTTCATGCTGGTTCAAACCGGAGATCGAACCCAGTCACCTCATGCTCGAATGGTCGGACTTCCACACCTACTCGTAGGATGCCTGCACCCTTTTCCACTCCGATCACCTCACGTGCCACCTCAACAGGGCGTCGCTCCAGCATCAAGAATTCCAGCACTCTGAACCAAGCGAACTCCCCAGAGCCTAAAGCAGTGGCAAAACCAATTGTCGCTCCCAACTTTCCACTCGATGTGCCTCCAAATCTGCAGACCAAATTGCCCGAAAGGCCAGCTTCTGCCAGTAGGACAAGACCTGGAGCTAAGCTCACTGCTCAGACAAGTCATAATTCTGAACCATCACCACCCACAAAACTGACCAGAAGGCAGTCTCCCTCACCGGTAACTTCAAGAGGACGCAGCTGCAACAACTCCCCCAACACCCGAAACCGTACCGAAATGCAGAAGACTGCTATGAATGGTACAACTAAGAAGCCTTCTAAAACAGCTTCTGCTGTGGAAAGCAATGGGCTTGGGCACACGCTTACAAAGAAATCACTCGATATGGCACTGAAGAAAATGGTAAGATCTCTTGTTTGGAACAGTGACTTTGTGATGCTATTTTGTTAGTTGAAACATTGCAATTCAGTAAAAGTATTTCAGTAGTTTGATTTTAAGGGAAGCCATTGACAGATTACAAAGTGGTCACGCCATTACCATTTGGATTTGCAATTGGTGATACAAATTTGCTACTGTTAGATCAAAATGTGCTTTTTCTAACATCGTTTACATGATCTTGGTTTTCTTGTCCAGGACATCCGTAAAGGTGCTGGAGGCAGTCGCAGTGCATCTCTTTTCCCACACAGCATACGCACTGGCACTCTGGCGTCCAGCCCTTCCTTATCTTCCTCTGGTTTTCTCACACCAACCTCCAGCAATGAAACTGATACCGAGGATACCTCTTGGAATGACACCACCTCTGGGAGTATCAGCATTCACGATGGTGTCTCAGAGAATGGCGAATCCGTGGTCTCACCGCATGGAGAAGTGCTTGTGGCAAGAGTCAAGGAGCCAGACCTTAACGAGAGCTATGGCTTTGGTGTAGCCCTGCTGAAACAGGAGTCCAACGACTTGGATTGGTTGCACAATAATGGGGCAAGCACAGACCTGCTTAAAGCAAACCCCAAAGATACAGAATGGTTGCACAGTGCCGAGAGTGGTGCTGACCAGAGGCCCATATTTGAAAACCAGTTCGAGCAGCTTCCAGAGCCATTCGACCTTACATAATCTGTACTAATTATCTCTGGATGATTACTGATCTCCCAAAAAAAAAATCTGTACTAATTATACATGAGCTTGCAGATTTCCCCTTCCTTCACAATCTCTATACCCAATTTGTTATGTGATTGTGGATGCAAGTGTTGTTTTAGTCCTTCTGCAAAGTGAACCCAGATAGCAGTCGGCTTGAATTCCCATTGTAATTGTTGGATTCGCTGATGAGGTACTGTGTCGTGCAGGATGAGATACAAGTTTCTTAGGCTAGTCAATCCTGAGTCCTTCTTTGGTGCCCTTGTAATCTTGTTTAGCTTTTGGATTATGTTGAAGCAAACCACGAAGTCATGCTAGCATCAAGAAGTCTCATTTATGTAGCATGTGCTGAAGATGTTACCGTCCATTCCGAGTCTGATGATCATAATCCCTGATTATGATAATTACTTAAGCCCAACAAATGTACTGTTACATACATGCCACGTGACAGGCAAAATCCATGCCAAAATTTTACTCATTAGCTCTCGATCTTAACTACTCAACAGAGTTTGGATGCATGAGAGTACTGATGAATCGACTGGAGGATTACAAGAAATTTTGTTGTTTAACAAAGGCAAGCTATTTCAAAAGGTTGCATCTCAATGTTTTCACCCTAAATGCATAAGCATTCTTACACAATCATCAGAAATGCCTAAATTAATAGGCATGACTACCTGATTTTGCGGTACTGGATGCAATCCATAGAGCATAGATGTCTTCAGCCTAGAGATACGTATCATTTAGCTACCAAAATTCAGATACAGACCAAAACAAAACCAGTGCCAAGCCTTTAACCATACAAAGTAGGTTTAGCTACACAGATTCCCTGCCCGTCTATCCCCATTCATACTAAGATTTATGTCAAATATACAGGTAGGTAGAATCCAACGCCGTCTACTGTTCTTGTACCACTCATAATCCAAACTTTTCATTCGCTGAACCAGAGCATCGACTGGCATTCTACAGATACTACATCTGGCCAATGTGTAACACATTTTTTTACTCATTAGATACAACGCTATGTAAAGGATTGCTTGGTATAGAATAGGTGTGGATTTGGAACCAGAGCTTATAAGGTAAACTGCACTGACCGCAATGCAATTGGCAGTAATTATTCTAATTGCTGCTGTAGCATATGTCTGTATTCCAGATCCAGGATCCTGATGCATGCTACAGTCCATGGTAGGTCCACTTTTCTGGTAGTGGGACCCACGCTGGGAGCTCTTCGACAGTCACTAGATCCTTCAATAACTGGAGAGTATCCCAGAGCATATTTCAAGAGGCAATCCATAATGATGTAACAGTAAAGTAAGACAATAAGAGCATGAGGTCCATTTGTATTTCCTGAAATGGGTCGAGAGCAAAATGTAACTACAGGCAATGAACTGTAATTACAATTCAAAATCAATTTTGGGCACTATACAGATCATCAAAATTTCACACAGCTCTTCGGCATACAACCCTCTCTCAGCTGACGTCAATCTACAAATCCATGACAACTGTAAGATAGTTCGAGTGTATACAGGAACACCTAAAATTTCAAGGCAACAAGATCAGGAAAACAATTGGCTACCGGAGATTTATCCAGCTATGCAGAAGAAAAAGCTCTATATCCTTCTTTCTCAAGCTGCTCCGCCACGGAAATATCACCTGTTTTTACAATGGCACCATCCTCCTGGTAAAAGAAAAAAAGGATCACAATGTTAATCACCTTCTAACAGGATTCAATTTGCTAACTAAAAACAAATGATTGATATGTTATAACAAGTTTCCAACAATATACATGAGGATCCAGGGTCAACACCCGTATGGTTGTATGTGAAAATCAAAGTCCCTTTTCAGAACCAAAAAGATATCTACCAGAAGCCTGTAGGAATTTGATTAGTTTCTTAAAGAGGGATTACAAGAGATGTTTTGGAAATCAAATAAGTAAAGATTAAGTTAACTGATAGCAACTTTAACAAGAGCTATTAACTGCCATAAAGAATGAGTTTGAGGTTAATTCTAGCAAAACCTTCAGCTTTATAACTTTTAGAATGGTTTTGCAAGGAAGATGAATACCAATGACCTCTCAAAAAAATAAAAAAGGAATGCCAATGTGACAAAATACAATATTTCCACAGACATGAATTTTGCTAGTTTTTTTAAGAAACTGACCATTATATGGACGTAGCTTGGCTTGATATATTCCAGAAGCCGTTGATAGTGAGTGATCATCAAGATGGAGTTCTTAGAAGTTAGAAGACCATTGACAGCTTGAGCTACATCTTGAAGTGCATCAACATCTAATCCAGAATCTATCTCATCCAGAATAGCCAAGTCTGCTTCAAGAACCTGAATTATATACAAAAAAGAAGAGCCAATAATCAAATTCTGCTAATAATGTGCTTAATAGGAGAAAAATAGCTTGAACTTTTTAAGAAATAAACTGCCACTGCATGAATAAGAAGCCAAAACTTGAAAAATAAGCCACAAAAATATATTCTTGTTACGCTTACTAGGATGTATGATGCCGAAATCTTTAAAATTTTCACTTGCCATCAGGCCTCCATTGTTCTGGACCATTTTATAGGTACCAGATATCAAGATAAGCGGATTTTTTGAATAAGGTCATTTCTGGTTGAACATCATTTATATTCTGAAACCCCCTCCTTTAGTATCACGTTTAACAAGAAAGATTGCCATCTGTTTAGACTGTAAATAGACATATAACTTGATTAAAGTCCAAACAGAGATGACCTCAGATGACCAACTTCACCACCTATACATTAACATATAATTAAAAACTCAAAAAGAGGTGCCACCGTTCACAGAATGCAATCAGTTTTGAATGTGTATCCTATGTATTTTTGCATTCTCTGATATTTAAAGCCAAAATCTTGCTTTACTCAAACTTTCTTTGGCATGCCAGGATTTTCTTCCTTCTCATGTCCTCAAAATTTCCTACGTGTACCTCCAGCATGCCAATTTTGCAGTTGACATCAGCAAGACATCAACACAAAACTATGCAAGGTTCATAAACAAAATGCATATACACAAGTGATCAAAGATGGCGGTCCCTTCATCCATCCACTAGGTGGCCAAATGAGTTACATAATTATATTAGATAGAATGTCCTAATATGAATTTGCTTAGAGCATTTGTAGGTTCCATTTCCAACTCTAGTTGCAGATGGACTGTTCCTAAAGTCATAGATTGGGCTTTGTTACAGATGGAAGCCTAGTTGGTCCCAAATGAGTTGGTGCATGTTATTTTCCATGGTTCTAGTTTCTAGGAACCACTTGGTAGCACTAGAAACAGAAATCCATGTACTACCACCTTTGAGAATAATCAATAATGACAAACATATGGGTAGGACAATAACAAGAAGTCTCATCCCATATTTGGGTTAGCTATTAGAATTCCATACTTCAATTTGAATTTATTCTAGATTATTTGGGGACTTAAATCCCATCGTGCACGATGGTTTCCTTCCACCACTTCTTCAGTCTATTCAACCTCTATAGTAAGGCTCTACGTCTAGCTTTTCTCACCCAAATTAGCTCATCAGATGTCTACACCACCTTGAAAGCTACTGGGCATGATGTCTCCCTGCTCAAACCTCTTGTAATGGAAGAACTTTCTTTGCTTCTTTGATATTGGCTCTCGTAGATTTCTTCAAAACTTGTATGAGTCATCAAAAATCAAGGAGTCATGTGTGATTTCTTTTCTATAGATGCTTAATTCATTAGATTGACCTACTCCGTGACTGATAATGATAAAGTATTACTGTTGTCACCAGTTTTCCCCTTTCATTATTTTGTTTTCTTGAGAAGGAATTATGTTATTGATTTGCATCTTAAAAAAAAAAGTGGTTGCTGCTAATTGGTTCAGACAAACGTGTGCCTTTAGGCTGCTGCATTTTTCTTTTTTGGTGGTGGATAGGTGGAAAAGGATGACAAAGTGTTGTCATGCACTTCATTTGATTTGAAATGCAGTCGGTTACTAGCATTAGCTTTTATTCGGCCTTATAAAAAATTCAGCTGTTTACAATACAATTTTCATCTAGTTATTGAAAATGTTACCATGGCTATGCTAAATATTTTATCGGGAAGTAAATTGTCCACCTTTACTTATGTAATAGGACCTGGATTTTGATACTCCATAAAAGCTAACTAGTACACAAAAAGACATCAGAAACTTGCAAGAAGAAGAAGAAGAAGATATAAAGTTCAATATATAAAATTCATGCTCAGAAAACATACCGCAAGCTGAAGTATTTCATTGCGCTTTTTTTCGCCACCGCTAAATCCTTCATTAACATTTCTGTTCAAAAAACTAGGATCCATCTTGACAGCAGCAAGCTTTGGAGACAAGAAGCCAAAGAACTGAAAAGAGTAAAATTGGAAAATCAGAAAGTAGAAATCCATCTTCTTAATTGATTTGCATATTGAAAATAAATAATGAACAATACACTTGGATCAATGTCCATAGCATAATTTTTTTGCTGGAACAATATTCAAAGCTCTTGGTCACTGCCATAATTTCCCAAGGAAGTTTCCACCAAAAATGCTTGTAATTTGGAACTAATCTGCTTTTATTCTGATTTATTTAATTTCTTTCAGGTACATCCCTGGAAACACCATTTAAACAATTGAAAACACATTCTATCAATTGATACTTTGATGGATATTTGCTACTCCAAATATCCATCAAAGTAATGTTATAGTTGGATTGAAAACACAAAATTCTGAAGTAAGATAGGGTGAGCTTATGCTGAAATACAGATTCTTTTCTTTTTTGACAAAGGCTGAGATGCAAATATTGCTTCACAATTCCATGTGACATTGAAATTTCTAACATCCAGAAAAAGGGAAGAGAGATACGAGCAGTTTTATTAATAAACACATTCCATCCATTTAAGTAGAGATTTCACACGAAAATGCACAGACCACAAACACAAGTCTCGTCCATATCTTGTTTATCATTTTTGAGAAAATGGACAGGAATCCACAAGCATGCTCACATTGGGGTACATGTATGGGGTGAGGAAAGGGAAAGTGTGACAACATTGAGAAATTCTAATCCTTTATTTTGACTGCAATCAACCTTGCAATGATATTGGTCGCAAATCCATATAGCATAGGTACTGGTAAAGTGTGAGATTATAGATCATAAATGGTTTATAGTAGGTGAAGGTGTCTCCTGATATATTTGGGTCAGTAGATGCGTTGACATGGGCATGTTGTTAGACAAGGGATGATGGTTTTGAAAAGTGACCTAACTACTTATATTTCCATCAAATATTCTCATCTAAATTTTATGTCAAACAAAAGGACCATTGAAAAATTACTGCTTGCAATCTAGAAATGTATAGACGATTTACTTGGGCAATAATAACAAATTTGTTGCAAGCCACAACCAATAGAAGAGATTCTAAACATTTCCATACACAACTCAAAGCCAAGCTTGCCGATTTTATTTGCTTAGTGAACAATAGCATATGTAACTCAAAGCAACCTTAAAAAGGTGAGGGTTGTGAAAGCTCCCCAGGGATAAATGTGAATTCTGATCGTGGATCTTCTATATAAAGAAATAAAAATAAATAAAATTGCAAAGGTTTTTGAGAAAATTGGATCAAGGGCAAGCACAAAAGGTCAAAGAAACAAGAGACAATTTGATGGTACCTGTATAATTTAATGAACTGGTTCTCTTTAAAATATGTTGGTCTTTTCATCTTTACTAGCATTTCTTAATCATTCATTTCTAGATTAGCTGAGTGTTTTAAGTAGCCTATATGAAACTAATTATAAATCCATGAATATTCCTCCTCAACAAAAGGAAGTGAGATTGGTGAAATGCCATACCTCTATTGGGGAAAGTTCTGGAATGCCAAGCTTTTTCCTTCTAGCATTATAAGCCATCTGCAAAAAATCGATGTTGCTTACCCCTGGTATTTCAACAGGGGTCTGAAAGCTCATAAAAAGACCCGCATGAGACCTTTCCTCCGGATCCTTTTCTAGCAAGTTGTCACCCTTGAAGGTTACAGAGCCTCCAGTCACCTCATAATCAGGATGACCAACAAGTACCTACTCAGATAGCAATAAGAGAAACACAGACAGGAGTTTGAGTTTCTTGTCATGCTATTGGAAACATCAAAAGAGCTTCATTTGATAAAGCATGCAAAGAAGTGTAACCATGATTCATATCAGGAATGGAAGCATTTCGCCTGCAAAAGATTGGCCCATTGTGGAGAAACCGTTAACCACATAAATTTATGGGCCAACGAGGTCTCTTTTCTGAAGAGACCAGCCAAAAGCTTTGTGTGATTAAAAACATTGTTTGGAAGATGAATGTAAACAGATCAAGAAGGGCAGAAAGCCTGTTGCAGTGAAAATACTGATTTTGATGATGGATATACACAGTAATGGCACCCAAAAAGAAGAATGGGAAAAGTCTATGGGTTTTACAAAACAGAACTATAATAGAAACAAAGTTTCTCTTTAGTTACATATCGAAATGTATGTTTTTTTAAGAAGAAGAGCATGTTATTAAGGATGATTACATCTGATACTAAAATAGTAACAAAAAGCTACAAATTGCTATAATCACTTAATATCAACAATTGTGTAAGGGTATTTAAATTAGTGAAACGATCATGCCCTTGTAGAACTAAAATCATCTAGTGAGGTAAATTAACCTCTTAACTGTAGTTACTCGATAAAATTAACTATGAGCATTAATAGACTATTCTTCCATCTTATGTATAAGCCAATCCCTGACATTTTTTATAACAGAGAATCATCAAAATATTCATCTTATTTGTAAGCCTGTCCTTGACAATTTTCATAACTGGCAATTAAATACTCACAATTGACACCATATCAAATGAATCATATCTCTTTGCATGCAGATAGTGATTTTTTTCAGTTTTCACCATGTGTGATAAAGCATAAAAATGCCAGCCAACTTTTAGAATAAGTTTAGGTACATGTAGACTATGAAGTATATTGTTTCCCTACAGTGTGTTGCAAAGTTCAAGTTCTATGAATATTGTGAGGAATAAAATGGCACATGGCAGGTCAGTTACGTCACGTGGAGGTTTTGTCCTCCCAAGGGGCACCAGCCCTAAGGAGATTGTTTGGTTTTTGCTTAAGATCCAAGTTTACTTTTTTAATATAGTGACAAGTCCTTTAAGTAGTTAAGAGGATTTCATCTTTTCTATTTTTAGGAGATTTGATTAAATTTGTTTCCTATTTTGATATTAGGATTTACTTTCTTTAAATAGAGAGAGCCAATGTAATTTGTTTCCTTGAGTTGAATGCAATTATTTCCAACCTATCTCTCTCAACTCCTCTCCTCTCTCGCTGTTGACTCTCTCCCCCTCTCTCACTATTCATGTGTACCAACATGCCAAGGAGGCCTCCACACTAGCACCAATCTTCACATGATATCAGAGCCATTGACCTAGGCTCCATGGCGTGCACATATTTGGAAGGAGTTCACACGCGAAGTTCTCTCTCATGTGCGTGTACTCTTCGCGTCAACAACAAGGCCACGCATGCGAGGTCTTCTTCAACAAATCCTCTTCCCACCACATCCAAATCCAGCGCCTTACATGGAGTAGGAGGATCGTAGATCAAGGAAGATGGTCGACACTGAAGCCACATCGTTGACCGGAGAAGGCAAGGTGGTTGTTCAAGGAACAACCATCAAGCTTCAAGGTGCTTCCAATTATGTCTTGTGAGCCCACGCATTCAAGATATTTATTAAGGGCCAAGACAAACTTAGTATTCTTCTTGAAGAAGCACCTGAACAAAAAGATGGAGCTAAAAAGAAGCAAGAGAAGAATTACATTGTGATGTACTAAATCATGAATTCAGTTGATCCTGCTATCGCCTCAAACATGCTGTATAAGAAGAGTGTTTACAAGATTTAGACAACCCTGGAGAAGAGATACGCTCATAAGTCAAGTAATGCATATATCACCAACCTCTACACATGCATATGGACATCTAATCAAGGAAATCTTTCCTTGACGGATTACTACACAAAGATGGAGGCACTATTTAAGGAACTAGACATCTACGAGCCCATCTATTGTGATAAATAGGGGGAGTCACGTGCTTGATGACAAGCGACCAAGTTCTTGTTGGGGTTACATTCTTGCTACCATCCGGCACGTGATCATATTCTAGCTACAAACGGAAAGATGGATCTTGAAACCATCTTTAGCCATCTGGAGAACATGGAGGTCCCAAAGGTGGAGGCTACTTCGAAGAGAAACAACTCTGCACTTACTATTCCAGAGACCGGCGCAGGGCGTGTGATGTAAACACATTTACACTACTTAAAATGTCTATTTTTGCATGTTCTTAAGCATAGGATTGCATTTCATGATATAAATATTGCATAACATGCATCATCTTGCATTTAGAGTAATTTGAATAAAATGGAGGTCACTTGTCTCCTTTTATGTGCTTGGACAAGGTAAACATTTTATCGGGACCTCAGATCAAAGATCCAACCGTATGGATGTGATCAGGGCGGAGATTGGAGTTCAACGACTCTAAGATTGCCCTAATTAGGCATCCATAGCATCAGATAGTGACTGGGGAACCCTAGAAGATCAAGGGCCAGGATGGTGAAAATCTGCACTTCAGATGACAAATCCGACCACACGGATGAATTCGAATCGACGATCGCAGCCCAACGACACAAAAATCGAGTCAATCCGACATCAGTGGCACCATCCACAACTTCCAGAAGGACGGCCAAGATGGCGCCATCTCAGCTGCCCAAACGGCCTCCAGCACCGCCGCACCTTTTCTTCTTCAATCAGCGCATCGATTCTCCGCCGTTGGATCTTGATCCAACGGCTGTGGATGCGGTTGGCTAATTCGTCCGTGCGACCTTCTTGACGGCGTAGCCCAGCGGAGACGCAGCTGCGGGCGAAGCAGAGGTCACGGGATCGAGTCCCGCGAGTCTCAAATTAGGCGCAAGCGAGCAGGCGCGTGGAGCATCAGATGGAGATCCAACGGATGCGCGCGCCCTATAGCGCCAACGCGCTATTACACGCACAGCATTGACGCGCAATCGCACGCGGATGGGCACGCAGCGCAGCGGGTGATGGCGTGACTTAAGCCGTCTGATCGCTAAGATTCAAACGACGTGGGAAGCTGTTGCGCGCGCGAGAAGCTGAGCGGGCGCGCGTGGGCGCAGAAGCTACGCCCACATTGGGGCTTTAGTGACGAATTTATCCGTCACTAAAGACCCCTCATTTATTATTTTGAAGTTGTAATATCCATTTTAACCCCCACTCCTTGCAACTATAAAAGGAGACCCCCTCCATATGAAATTATCATCCCTTCCTTCTCCTCTCTACCCCTCCAAAGCTCAAGAGAAGCTTATCCCACACCCGGGATGCTTCTCGCGAGATAAAGTCCAAATTTTCGTTCCCCTTCAGAAGTGGATCCCGCGACAACGACGGCGTGCTGCTCCGTTCCCATTCTCCTGCTTCGTTCTCCTTCGTCCAGGCGTCGTCCCGTCCGGCTCGTCCTCCAAACAACCGTCGAGGAGGATTTCTCTCTCCCTATTCTTTTTACTGCTTTCTAGTATAGATTTATTGCTTTCTAGTGTAGTTCTGCTCATCCTCCAAGCAATCGTCGAGGAGGACATTTCTCCCTCCATTCTTTTAATGCTTTTTAGAATAAATTTATCACTTTCTAGTGTAACTGTTTTATGCTTTCTAGTTGTAATGAACAATCTCCTCAATGAGGAATTCTTTGTTTATTCTACATCTCATTTTAATTTCTATGTGTAATATTCTCTCTCTCTTACCCTCTCTCTCTTTTAGTTGTTGTAGATACTTAGATAGTTTTAAATTGAATTACTTCGTGACAAATAAAAAGAAACGCGCAGTTTTTAAATCAAATGTCCGCCTCCCTTTGTTCGACCCGGAATTTCAATTTCGGTATAAATTTTATTTGTTGAACACGAATTTTTCGCTTTCAAACTACGACAGGTTTTCCAAAACCGAACACGTTAGCGTAGCGATTCGTAACGTTCAACATTTTGGCGCCATTGCCGGGGAGGCGACGATATTTGATTTCTCTTCGCATTTTGTAACTTACAAATCATTTACTTCACTTTTCTCATTTCTTATTGTAATTGCAGGTACTCTTTTGAGACGAGCAAAAGCAGTAGATTGGAGTAAAGTGTTGTGGAAGGTTTTGTAAGTTATCCTCCATTCTTTCCCCCTCCATAGATTTCATTTGCCACATTGAATCCAAATTCCAATTAACCTAGGTGTTTGCATAAATCATAAGAATAGTTTGGTTGTTTTGATTCTCACGCACATTCATTCCACCTTCATTTATATAAAAAATAAATAAAAAGATAATTTTATGGGACAATTTTCAACAAACACACAACGTACACTCACGTTCAAAGGCACTTAACCGCATTGATTTGTTTCTACTCAACCGGGTTCTGATCTGTGGGACCAGTACACACAAAGTAACACATAAAAGAGTAGAAATCATTCTAGGTTAACCATATTTGTATGCCTAATTAAGTGGTGCATCAGGCCAATTGTTTGGGTCGTTTGGGCCGCACCACTTCAAATAAAATAAACTCATGAAGTAGCTGCCAATTAGGTTCAACTCTTAGGGATTTACCAAGTACTCCACATTCTTTTTAAGCTTTAAAGGAAAACATCTTCACCCGTGCTTATAAAACCTGGTGTGTCAATAAAACTTGTTTGAAAACACCTAAAGTTAAATCCTGAAAGCAAGATTTAAACCTTAAAATTCACCACATCGAAAATAATCTTGCTTGAAAACTATTGGTTGTGCACACACACACAAATCAATCAATCATTAAGGGCACAACCCATTTAAAAGGCCAATCACATTCCAAAGCACATTCAAACCTAACCCTAAATAAAACAGAGTAGACGTTGGCCTTAAGGATTGGATTTGCTCTTCAGAACCTAGAACAAAATTATTTTCGATTAGTCTGTTTCTATTGTTCAATCTGATGTCTAGCTAGGGGAGCAGAGTCAAACGATCGCGGCTGGGAGGTACACTAGGAATTGGAGGCGCAAGCCGAAGGAAGAACCTTCTCCCCAGTCCCTCCTTCTAACTGGTTGGATTGAACAGCCAGAAGTAGATCAAATCGTTCCTTTATCTCAAGACGGGTTTTGGAAGTCTGTAGGTCTGTAGGCTAACCCATTTAAAGACAGGTTTGATTGTTTGTATTGCAGGGCACCTTTCTTCCTCCCGTGTCTCATGAATCCTTCCACATATTTCATGCATTCCCGCTCTTTCCCTCATGTTGTGAATTATCCTCAACATGACGATTATCCCAACTCGTACTATAATCAACCATCAGTTAGTTGGGATAATTCGGATTGAGGATACAGTTCCGGACCTCCATGTTCAGGGTTTAACCCTGAACACTTTGATTCTGATTTCTATCCTTCTCGGAGCTACATCGATTATAGATCGTCTTCCTTTCATTAACAACCTAATACGATCTACAATCAAGAAGGATACACCGATCCTTACCCATCCTCTGATTTCACTGCCTTTAGGTCATCACCATCTTTTCAACAATCTGAAATGACCTATTATCAAGAAGGGTATAACGAATCTCAATTCATTAATTCCCCTGCATTGAGACCAAACCCGCCAACCCTGAACCAACTCATTTGGTTCAGGTTAACCAGGTTCAAGATAAGGTTCTGGCTAACTTGAGGAATATCATTCAATCTTTAGAAGTTCAGCCAATACCTTGCATTGAGAGATTGGAGCCCCTGATTGAAATGATTGATGATTTGAATAAATCTTTCTTGGACTAGCTCCAGGATGTTAAGGATAAGAACCCGGGTGAATTTCTACTTGGGAAATTAGCGAAATTGAGGATGAGATTCATGATTGCTTTGATTCAATCTTGGAATAGTTCCCAGGATGAACCCTCTTCAGGAAAGCCAATGACAGAACCCGCTCAGGCACCTATTGGGGGGACACGTGTTATGAGGCTGACCAGATTGGATTAAAGCAACCAATTAAGGAAGATCTGATTTCTTCACCTGAGATCCCTAAGCCGGGTTACGAGAAAACGTATCTCCTTGGAATAGAAAGTGACAACTGATTTTGGGACATATATTGATACGGATCCTGATTTCTTTGATGGTGAAGATTCTAGTTGCGAAGTCTCACGCGAGTTTTCTGAACATGATTTCAGTGAGACGATTGGGCCTGAGGAATCTGATAGATCATTTAATAGCCCAATAACTGAGGAAACTGATCTTATTAGGGCACACATTACGGATCCAGAATCGCATTTTCTGGAGGAATCAATTCAATGCCCTGATTATCAGTTACACCATGTTGAGCTTATTGATGATTCTAATTCTAAGATAATTAGACCCAAATCAATTTTGATTATGCCACATCATTTAGACTTGGAGATTTCAGACAGGGTGATGAATATACAAGAGGTCATGGAATTTGATATGCTGAATGAGGATAGGAGCTAGGAAATTCTGATTTGGGAAGTTAATTTTGGAGGAAATAGAAGATTGAGTCGAAGGGTTCTTTTTAAGCTGAAACCATTAAATCAGAACCCTTACGACACTTGTTTCGAGGATGTTCAACTCAAACACACATTCAACAATTATCCTTTTGTGCTTCAATTCTCTGTAACCCAACTTTTTGATCTTGGGTTGCATCCTCATAAATCGCAGGCCCGACCCCGCTTGCATTCTGATTTTAGGTTTTGGGTAATTTTTATCCAGAACCTAAGATATTCTCGATTATGGGGTGTGGGTCTGCACCACAATCTGGTCCACATCTGTGGACCTCTTTTGATAGGTCAGAGGATTCTTCTGTTTATTTTAATTCTGACCTGCACTTGTGAATTCTTCATTTCTTTTCCTTGTATAGTGTGCCTAGCTGAAGGCACTAAACTCAGCATATATACAGTTTTTCTTAATTTTCATCTCGGAGCGGACCTGACATTCACGCAATTCAGGTGCTTTCTACACTTTTTCACTCTGTTTTGTCTTTTTAATACAATGAGGACATTGCATTAGATAGGCATGGGGGGATAGATATTCATCTCTGAATTCATTCGTCAGCTTCGTAGATTTGTTTTATTTTCTTTTATAAAAGAAAAAATTTGGAATTAGGAAAGAGAATTTGGGTTTAAGAAAATTTTCAATCTTAGGAAATACTACATTATGATTTAAACACAAAGACACTTCAGGTCTTTTACCTTAATCAGCCCGTGTATCCACTAAAATGTAGATTTGTTTTTCGAGTTCTCGCCAACCTAAATTTTATTTTAATTGGAATAAATAAATTTGGGTGATAAGTACACGACTTATCAACCCGCCCTCTGATTTGAGGAAATTTTAGGTCTTAAACATCTACACACTTTCTTTGCACGGACTCGTTGTTCGGCGATTCTAACGAAAATTGGGTAGCTAATGAACCATCTAGGGTGATATGGCTGGCAAGTTATCGTGGGTAATAGCCCATAAGTAGATTGTCCAGAGTCCAGTCACTGGACCTTCCTTTTTTTACTGCCTTTACGTAAATCTTAGACCAGGGAAGCCACCTACTTGAAAAAAAAATAAGAAAAAAAAGAAAAAAAATCAAAAAGAAAATGAAAAAAAAGAGAAATAAGCCACACTTCGCCGCACGAGTATGGTTGGCAAGTTGTCGATGGTAACAGCTCATCGACCGGTTGTCCAGAACCCAGCTCAGTAAATGCACTAAAAATTCCCAAAACACTTAGGAAGAAGCGGTGAAGTAGAATAAACCGGGAGATATACACTGGATTCACCCTTGTGTTGACCCCGTAAAAAAAAACATACGGAGAAAGCTACCGGTTGTAAAGATACACCTTTAGGCAGAATTCTTTTTGAGGTCACCTGGAGGTATAGAAATCCGAAGTCCGTTTTAATTACCGATCAACGAATCTATCACAATCACAATAAGATGCTTAAAACTTAGGGTTCTCATCAAATTTTGGGTGAGTTGAATGGCTGTAGAAAGCCACTCTTAAACCCTAAAATTTGAAATTCCAAAAAAATTAGAAAAGAGTAAAAAAAGAAAGAAAATTTTCTTTTAATAAGGCAAGGGCTTGAGGTGGTCTGCATTTTGGCTGATACCCGGACACTGTTGTGTCTTTGAAAGTTCAGTTCCTAAGTAGACAATTTCTTAATGATTGAAAATAACTCAAGTTCAAATAATCCAACCTAATTCTTTTATAAGTAGCATATAATTTTTGCTAGGGACTAGCAAAAGATAGGCATGGGAGTATGATGTAAACACATTTACACTACTTAAAATGTCTACTTTTGCATGTTCTTAAGCATAGGATTGTATTTCATGATATATATACTGCATAACATGCATCATCTTGCATTTAGAGTAGTCTGAATAAAATGGAGGTTAATTGTCTCATTTTATGTGCTTGGACAGGGCAACCATTTAATCGTGACCTTGGATCAAAGATCCAACCGAATGGATGTGATCAGGGGAGCGTTTGGAGTTCAGCGACTCCAAGATTGCCCTAATCAGGCATCCGTAGCATCAGATAGTGACTGGGGAACCCTAGAAGATCAAGGGCCAGGATGGTGAAAATCCGCACTTCAGATGATAAATCCGATCACACGGATGAATTCGGATTGACGATCGCAGCCCAACGACACAAAAATCGAATCAATCCGACATCCGTGGCACCATCCACAACTTCCAGAAGATGGACGGCCAAGATGGCGCCACGTGGCGCCATCTCAGCCGCCCAAACGGCCTCCAGCACCGCCGCACTTTTTCTTCTTCAATCAGCGTGTCGATTCTCCGCCGTTGGATCAAGATCCAACGGCTGTGGATGAGGCTGGCTAATACGTCTGCGCAACCTTCTCGACGACGTAGCGCAGTGGAGACGCAGCTGCAGGCAAAGCAGAGGTCGCAGGATCGAGTCCTGCTAACCTCAAATTAGGCGCAAGCGAGCAGGCGCATGGAGCGTCAGATGGAGATCCAATGGCTGCGCGCGCCCGATAGCGCCGACGCGCTATTACGCGCGCGGCATGGACACGCGATCGCACGCGGATGAGCGCGCAGCGCAGCGAGTGATGGCGTGACTTAAGCCGTCCGATCTTGCGATCGGACGGCTTAGATTCAAAGGACGTGGGAAGCCATTGCGCGCGAGAAGCTAGCGGGCGCGCGTGGGCGAGGAAGCTACGCCCACATTGGGGCTTTAGTGACGGATTTATCCGTCACTAAAGACCCCTCATTTCTTATTTGAAGTTGTAATGTTCATTTTGCCCACATTCCTTGCAACTATAAAAAGAGACCCCCTCCATACGAAATTCTCATCCCTTCCTTCTCCTCTCTACTCCAAAGCTCAAGAGAAGCTTGTCCCACACCCAAGATACTTCTCGCGAGAAAAAATCCAAATTTTCGTTCCCCTTCGGAAGTGGATCCCGCGACGACGACGGCGTGCTGCTCCGTTCCCATTCTTCTGCTTCGTCCTGCTTCGTTCTCCTTCGTCCAGGCGTCGTCCCGTCCGGCTTATCCTCCAAGCAACCGTCGATGAGGATTTCTCTCCCTATTCTTTTTACTACTTTCTAGTGTAGTTCTGCTCGTCCTCCAAGCAATCGTCGAGGATGACATTTCTCCCTCCATTCTTTTAATGCTTTCTAGAGTAAATTTATCGCTTTCTAGTGTAATTATTTTATGATTTCTAGTTGTAATGAACAATCTCCTCAATGATAAATTCTTTATTTATTTTACATCTCATTTTAATTTCTATGCGTAATATTATCTCTCTCTCTTACCCTCTCGCTCTCTTCTAGTTGTTGTAGATACTTAGATAGTTTTAAATTGAATTACTTCATGACAAATAAAAAGAAACGCGTAGTTTTTAAATCAAACGTCCACCTCCCTATATTCGACCTGAAATTTCAATTTCGGTATAAATTTTATTTGTTGAACACGAATTCTTCGCTTTCAAACTACGACAGGTTTTCCAAAATCGAACACATTAGCATAGCGATTCGTAACGTTCAACAGCGTGGGAGAAGTGGTTGAGGCCCAGGTGCATCTATCCTCCATGCCAGTATTGTGGACGCATCAACCATCCACAAGATAGATGGTAGGACAAGTTTGGGAGGTCTCACTGTGGGGCTACTAGCACCTTACATGTGGATTCTCTTATGTCTGCCGACCTTGAGAAGATTTAGGCTATGTTTCAAAAAGAAAAGGAAAAGTAGACAACGGTCGTTGCGACAACTATTGAAGTTGCCACAGAAGCAATGGCTCCAAAGGTCACAAGAGGTTACACTATGATTTTTTCAAATGACAAATTGGAGAGCTCTGAGCTTGAAGAAGAGTGATAAGGACATCTAGCCTCACAAAGTTAAAAAACAAGTCATCGTCCTCCCGACCTCGACTTGAGGCAGTGTATGAGGAATAAAATGCCACGTAGCAGTGCCACGTGGTAGGTTTTGTCCTCCCAAGGGGCATCGGCCCTAAGGGAATTGTTTGGTCTTTGCTTAAGATCCAAGTTTGCTTTTCTAATATGGTGATAAGTCTTTTTTTTTTTGAAAAAGATGGTGAAAAGTACTTTAGGCAAGTAGTTAAGAGGATTTAATCTTTTATAGTTTTAGGAGATTTGATTAGATTTGTTTCCCTATTTTGATATTAGGATTCGCTCTCTTTAAATAGAGAGCCCACGTAATTTCTTTCCTTGAGTTGAATACAATTATTTCCAACATATCTCTCTCAACCCTTCTCTCTCACCGCCAACTCTCTCACTCTCTCAATGTTCATGCATGCCAACAAGCCAAGGAGGCATCCACGCTAGCACCAATCTTCACAAATATAATTCATTGATTTGGAAGGAGAGAGTTTCTCTATGCAATTGAACAATAGCTTATGTGGTGATCGATACATTGACTGTCTTGAAATGAAAGCGGAAGGAAGGTCTGGAGGTACTATTTTGTTATGGCATAATGATTTTTTTGAGCTGACATCTTCGTTGGTGGCCGAAAGAGTAGCAGCTGTGGTTTTTACGAGGAAGGCGAATGGCCTGTCTTTGGCCATTTCATGTGTCTATGGTCCTTGTGAGGATGCCTCAAGGGCTCAATTCTGGGACAAGATTGGTCAAGCTTCTCTTTTGGTGAATGGTATGTCGTGGTTAGTTGGCGGTGATTTTAATGCAACATTATCTGCTAATGATAGGCCAAATGAAAGGATGTATAAATCTACTTTTGAATTCCAACATCTCCCACAGGAACTCGTGTTGAATTCCAACAGCTTCAGGGGTGCGATACACTTGGAGGAATGGTAACGAAGCTATGTCTTGTGATAGATTTATTTGTAACCTGACTCTAGCAAAATCCTTTCATGGAGCGGAGGTTATGGCTTGTGAGAGGCCTTTTTCGGACCATACTCTATTGCTATGGTGTAGTAATGAAGGTGTATCATTATCTACTTATTTCAAATTTTATAAATCTTGGTTAAATGACCCTAGATTCAGAGACTTAATTTAGGACGAGTGGACTTCTACACTGGCATCCACCTCTGCTACTCGCACTTTGGCCTGTAAAATTTGTACGATTTGTGAGGAAATGATTGATTTTAACCAAGGTCTTCGGGCACGCCAGGATGCTAGAAAGGAGGCGCTGCAGAAAATTTCAATCCTTGATAGACAAGAGGATTCATCCCCGCTTTCTAGTGAGGAATGGCAAGAATACAAAAACTTATAGGCGATTGTTGTTGAGGAAGATCATAAAAGAGAAATGGATTGGAGACAAATCCAGGCTGTTGTGGCTTAAAGAGGGGGATGCAAATACTAAATTTTTTCATATAACGGCTAGTTCTAGGAGAAGTTCAATTATGATAAGTGTATTAAGGTATGGGGAGAAAATAAATCAAAGGAACTTGATTTATGAAGCCTTTTGCTCTCATTTCCATGAGTTCACTAGGAGGCAACCTATAAGGGAGTGGTGGCTGAGATCTTTGGATATGGTACAGGTGAATGACGGCACCAAAGTGGAACTCCTTGGGGAGGTCAGCGAGGAGGAGGTTATCAAAGCTTTACATGAGCCAAAGGTTGAGGGGCCTCTTGGGACTTGATGGCTTAAAGATTATTTTTTACAAGGCAACGTGGGATGTTGTAGGTCCCTAATGTTATGAATATGATTCGTGAATTCTTCAAGGGCAATGAGGGCTTTGAGAGGTTGAATCACTTTTATCTATTTCTCCTACCGAAGAAACCTAATGCGGATTCAATTGATAACTTTAGACCGATCGCCCTTTCTAACTCTATTTATGTGCTAGTGGCCAAGATATTGGCAAGCAAATTACGGGTAGCTTTTATTAAAAGTAGATCATTGCAAGATTCCTTTGTGATTGTAGAGAACATGATTGCTTCTTAGAAGAGAAGAAAGATATCGACTTTTTTATGGTAGGTGGATTTTTCAAAGGCAAATGATTATGTGCCTTGGTCTTTATCTCTTGGAGATTCCAAGGAGAAGAGGTTTCCCAGAGATGTTGATTCATTTGATGAAAAGATGTGTCATTACTTCTTCCTTTTCTGTCTTGATTAATGGTCATTCAAATGGTTCCTGACTTCAACCTCAACATGACGTGAGGCAAGGGTGCCCGTTAGCACCTTTACTCTTTGATATACCTGTGGATACTCTTGCGCACTTGGCTTTTAAAGCATGCAGAGGGAATTTGTTTTCTGGCTTTACTTGTCAAAAAGATGGTACATTTCTTACTCCTCTCTTGCAGTATGTGAACAATACAACCTTTTTGTAGAGGGAGGTACTTTGGAAGCAACCCATGTGGTGTCCCATGTGAGGATTTTTGCGGATATCTCTGGCCTAAAGATCAATTGAGGAAAGTCCTTGTTGGTTACTTTCACGATTTCTAATGAGGTGATAGAAGAGATTTCTCATGCCTTAGAAACACAAGTGACTCACCTTCCAATCAGATATCATGGCCTTCCTTTGAAGGGTGGACGTTTAGTATCATCCAACTTGGATGATATGGTGGATAGCATAATGAAGAGGCTCTCTGCTTAGAGTGGAAGGTTGCTTTCTAGAGGGGGTCATCTGGTTTTCCTTAAGGTTGTCCTATCATCAATACCAGTCTTCTACTTCTCAATTTTTCAACCTCCAAAAAAGGTTTTGCATAAGCTAAAGGTGATTAGAAAAAGATTCTTTTGGAAAGATGCAAAGACTACGGGTCATTTTATGTAGTTGGTCCCTTGGAAAGAGGTTTGTAAACCCAAGAAGGAAAGTGGCTTGGGTGTCCGAAGATTGGATGAATTCAATAAGGCACTTCTCTTGAAATGGGTGGTTAGAGTCCTTTCTGGGGAAGTTTCTATGGTGTCTATCTTACTGTTTGACTCCAACGGCATGGATATGGATATTTTTGATAGGGCTTCTCATAGAAGAGGTGCATCTGCAGTTGGAGTGCTATTCAACCTATTATGAAGGAATTTGCAGCAGATTTCAATCCAAGTTTGGGGAACATATGTCTTTTCAAGTTTTAGTTAAACGATTGGAGTGAGTTGGTAAGTTTTCATACCTCTTTCCGCGTGTTTACCAGTTGGTTAATGATAAAAAGGTCACCGTAAAATATGTATGGGACGATCTTTCAAAGACTTGGTGTATCCTACTGCCGGCTGGGTTTTATGACGCCACTTTTGCAGAATTTCAGCAGCTGCTGGTAACTATTTCAGATCTCAAACTGGCTGCAAATGAGCTTTACAGGTTCATATGGAAACACAGAACTTTCTCTGTTAAAAATACTTACTCTAAACTGGTCTGCAATGGTGTTCCTCTTGGTGAAGTTGGCTTGGATTCTAAATTTAGTCAGAAGTGTGCATTGCCCCTGAAGATTAAGATTTTCCATTGACTTCTTAGAAGGGAGTGTTTAGTCACAAAAGCTTTTAGGAAAAGATGGGCGGTTGATGAGGATGTCGCTTATTCCTTTTGTGGTCAAGCAAAGGAAGATATTCAACATTTTTTCTTTGGTTGCGACTTCTCCAAGCAAGTGTGGCAACACTTCAATTTACAGGCAGTGGACCATTCGGATGTGAGTACTTTTTGGAGAATGTTTAGAGAACATTTTCATCTTGATTCTGCAGGCTGGATTTTCATCCCTTGGTGCATCTGGAAACAACAGAATGACAAAGTCTTTAGCAATGAGTGGTGTTGGATTGAAAATATTGTAAGGGAGGTGTATTTTTTGTCTAATTTCTGGCTGAATAACTTATAAGTCTGATCCTTTTATTTTCAAGAAATTGCCTGACTTCCAGTGATCTTCCTTTTCCTTTTTCAAAAAAAAAAATATTCAAGCCTTCTTCGAATTCAAAATAGACATAAGAATTTACCAAAAAAAAACACATTTTCCTCATTAAAGTTGGCATAACAAGAACTAAGAAATTATCTTCTTAAAATTTTACTAATAGATAACATGTAGTATCCATGGAATGACAATGCCCAATATGTGGTCAGATTTATGAATTATTGATGTGGCATGACATAACATGCAAAAAGGATAAGTTTGCAGAGTTGTAGTTTGAAATGTGAGATCAAAATAGATGTAGCCAATTACTCGATGCTTTGTATTAGCGGCCTTGCTTTCTTCGGTTATTTTGTAATAGTAAAAATTAGAGCATTCCGAATGTGAAAAGTTTTTGGAAATAATTTTTATTGATTGAAAATAGAAATCAACTCTTCTTTATATAAAGAAAAGGGGTAACAATAGTAATCATAATCCTAACTAATTTGAAAATAAACTAAATAGAAATCAACCCTTCTTTATATAAAGAAAAGGGGTAACAATAGTAATCATAATCCTAACTAATTTGAAAACAAACTAAAAATACATTAAATCCTAATGATAACATAACAAAATTAGAAATCCTAACTAAACTCTCAAGAAACCTATTTTAATAATTATTATTTTTAATTTATCTCTAACACCCATCTTAGTTGGACAAGGGCTTAATGACAAAGAATAGAAAATTTCTGGCAGTCAAGGGATTGAGAAGTCTGCGATTTGATCCTTGACAGACCAAATGCATGAGGAATTCGAGTTCAACAATTAGATTTCCAATAACAAATATTTTGAGGTTTTCCTCTAAAAAAAAGAGTTATAAAAGCTAAATACTTTCTAAGCATGTATATGTAAAAAGAGTACATACCCTAGGAAATTAATATCAAGAAACCAATCAAGAAAATTCACGATTGTAACCTCTTGGAAAAGCCTACGACATCACCCGAAACTTCAGCATGCATAGTCTGCAAATGATCGACAAAACTATCTGCACAATTGGCTTTCCACAGGGTTCCCTTGAGGTAGCTCAAGCACCAAAATATGAGATCTAGGGACTCAAATGCCACGGTTATTTGTGGAGGTACATTTTCAGGGTTCATTTGGATGCCTTAGCATTATTGAGAACATATGTTATGGCCCTTTTCCTGGAAATTACATGAACGGCCATATTGATTTTGATTCCTACTCGAGTTCATGCTGTTGGGAATGAAAGTGTCACATGACAGTGTCAAGTGACAGTCAATCTGGGCATCTAAGTGGGTGCTAATTTTGGGTCTTGTATGGGATTACTTTGGTTGCAAGTTTTATTTTAATTGGTATGTTGATTTTTGGTAAGTTTATTTAAAGGATTTGATTTGATTGATTAGGATTTGTTCTTTTTAAATTTAGGAGATGCAATTTGATTAGGATTGAGTTTATTACTTATTTTAGAGGATTGTGATATGTTCTCACTTTATAAAAAAGAATCTTTGTAATCCTTCTAATTTGAATTGAATGCATTATTATTTCCACAAAATCCAACACCAACAACTCCCTCTCTCCCTATCTTCTTCTCAACCGGCAACTGCACCCTCTGTCTCTTCCCTGTCGTGAGAACAGGGGCTGCTGGTAGCACCTGTTGCTGCCTATTTCCCTCACATGGAAGAGCTTCCATGCTTTCGGATCACGTCAAACTCAACATTGCATCAGAGCCTTCGTTCTAGGTTCTTTCCGGAGGTTTTTCTACACGCCTAGGAAGGAGGAAAATAGAAGAAAAGACACGTTGAGCGTGACTTTTCCTTTGTGGACAGCAGCCACATACATGACCCTTTCCTCTTGTTAGATCACGCACAAGAAGTCCCATCTTGTGCATGATTCCCCCAGGTATCAAGGTCTTATGTGTCGAGACATCTTTGTCGACTAGGAGTTCTCTCATAAAACTCCTTGAGGGTCTTTGGCACCTTACACAAGGCCCAAAGAGTCAAGTAGGGGACTCCGGCAAATGGCTTTTCCCATGCATCCAATGCTGTTGAGGCGGTCGCCTCAGGCGAGGAGGCGACGAAGGTGCTCATCACCTCGAGGAAGGCCCAGGCGAGCTACTTCGAACAGGCGACGCGCCTCCTCGACTCAGGTGGCGCCTCCTCTCCTCGCCTCGCCGCCTCATTGCCTGAACCCTAGCGATCGCAACTTTTTTTTTTGAAAAACGAAGGAATTGACTTACCATTCTTGCCATCGACGACCTCTCACCTTCCATACGAGAGTTTATTTACGTGCATGTCATCTCCACGCCAACCATCACCGCCTCACGTCAATATCGCCTCCGATGGAGCTTCGTCGACCTCCATCGCCACCCGAGCTTCACCGGTTGGCATCTATGACAAGTGGTGGACCTCGATCAGCCAGATATCTCCTCTGCTCAACCTTCTCTGAGTCTCGACAGTGGCGCACTGCCGCTTGTCTGAGTTCGACGGTGGCACACCTCTGCCCCTTCGACGGTGGCACCGTTGCAGCTGCTGTCTCAATGTCTCATGTCTGCTATTGTGTGTGTGTTATATATATGCAGTGTGTTACTTATATACTGTCTGTGTGAGTGTGTGTGTTACTGTTTTATATATATATATATATATATAACATAAGTATTATATGTAACTATGTATAACATAACTATTAGACTATTAGTGTATAATATATATAAGTAATAAGTATGTATATAACATAAGTATGTTGTTATATTATATATGTATATAATTATGTATATGTATAAATCATATATATAGTATATACTATTCTATTATATTTGTATGTACCTATGTATATAACTAGTAACTTTGCATGTGTTTGCATGTGTATATTGTTATATTAACTAGCAACTTTACATGTACATTGTAAGTTTGTAATTATGTATAAAACTAACATGTGTTTTGAATTATGTAAATGGCTGAAACAAGGAGGAAGCACCAATGTTGGAAGTATGTCACATTAGAGGACCCAAAAAAGACAAATGATACGAAGTATATTTTCTGTGGTAGGATAGTGAAAGGCGAGATTCATAAAGCTACTAGACATATTACTGGTGGTGATAAGAACACAGTAATATGTCCAAAAACTCCACAACATGTAAGAGAGGAGTTAAGAGAGTATCAACAATCTAAAAGGGAAGAAAAAGAAAAGTTCATGAAAGATTTTGTTTACGATGAGCTACTTAATGATGATGAGGATCATAAAGATGAAATAGAAGTGAATGTCTTACGAGGACCCATAGATAGATTCACAACTAAAAGAATAGTAGAAAATTCTACACAGTCACATGCAAAAAGGCTCGAATCATGATGGGAGCTGGTGGAAGTGGAAGTGGTGGACTTCCTTTAATGAAGAAGTTTCATGGACCAATAGATAAGTTTACGAAGGTTGATTCTAAGAAGGTGATTCGAGAACGAAAAAAGGAGATTGCTGACAAAATAAACTACAATTTCTGAGGTTTTCAAAAAGAAGGGAAGAGATGCAGTTGTACGGATCATTGCAAAATAGATGTGTCGTAACAATATTGCATTCAATGCTGTTAAAGATATCTGGTTTGAGATAATGATTGAGGCAATTGGTCGTTTTGGTCCTGAATTGAAGCATCCTTCTTACCATGAAGTGAGAGTTCCTTTATTGAGATATCATGTGAACGAGACTCAGGATTTCATCACCAAACATCATGATGCTTGAAAGAAATATGGATGCACATTGATGACAGATGATTGGACAGATAGGAAAAGCAAAACGCTTATAAATTTTCTCATCAATTCTCCTATGGGAACTGTTTTCTTAGAATCCATTGATGCCTCAAGCTACGTAAAGACATGGGAGAAGCTTTGTGAGCTGATAAGTGGCATGATCAGTCGCGTCGAGGAGGAACATGTGATTCAAGTCGTCAGTGACAATGCATCGAATTATGTTCTTGCTGGTAATAAATCTTTAGACTTTATTTATTTTAGCATACATCTTTTCTTTAATATTGTAAGCATTGTAAAATATAAAAAATATCATTTATCTTTTCCATAGGCAAATTACTGCAGGCTAAGCATCCTTAAGTTTATTGGACTTCTTGTGCTGCATACTGCATTGATCTGATGTTGGAAGATTTTAGGAAGTTAGAGGATGTAAAAAAGACACTCAAGCATGCAATGCAACTGACTAGTTATATATACATGCATCCTTAAGTCTTAAATTTGATGAGGCAATTCACAAGTAGGGAGTTGTTGAGGCATGCAATTACAAGATTTGCTACATCTTTTCTCACTTTACAGAGCATTCATAGACAAAAGGCAAATTTAAGGAAGATGTTCACTTCCGATAACTAGACCACTTCTAAAAATGCAAAAGAAGAGAAGGAAAAGAAACTGGCAACAATCATCATGATGCCTTCATTTTGGAATAAGGTTGTATACATTCTGAAGGCTACATCTCCTCTTGTGAGAGTGCTTCATCTTGTTGACTCAGAGAAGAGACTTGCAATGGGATACATATATGAAGCAATGGATAGAGCTAAGGAAGCTGTAATGAAGACTTTCAACAATAATGCTGAAAAGTTTGGACCTATTTGCGACATCATTGATAAGAGATGGGATTGTCAGCTTCATAAGCCTCTACATGCAGTAGGATTTTTTCTCAATCCTGATATCTCTTATGAAAATCAAAATCTTGATTTTGATTCAGAAGTTATGAATGGATTTTACAATGTCTTGGCAAAATTGGAGCCTGATGAGAGTGTGCAAGACAAAATAACACGAGAAATTTTCATTTACAGAAATACACAATGACTCTTTGGAACACTTACGGCTATTAGACAAAGGAAGACCATTGTCCCAGATAGTCAAGTGGTATAAATTTTTTATAGTAACTTTCCATTTCCAATTGTTTATTAATATTATATAACTTATTATCTTTTACAGTGGAGTGGTGGAATCTCTTTGGTGGGTCTGCACCTAACTAGGCAAAATTGGCACTAAAGGTGTTACGTCTTACTTGTGCCTCGGAATGTGAAAGGAATTGGAGTGCATTTGAAAATGTAAGTTACAAATCAATTCATAATATGCATAGTATTAATTTTATCACGTAATTTTATATTAATCCTTTTATTTTGGAAATCTATATAGGTTCACTCAAAGAAAAGGAATCCGTTGGCGCAACAAAAGTTAAATGATCTTGTATTTGTTAAGTATAACGAAGCTTTGAGGGATCGATATGAAAATAGGGATTATCTTGATCCCATTTTCCTCCAGGAAATTGATGATTCAAATGAATGGTTAATAGGGAGAATGGAGGAAGATGAGGAAAATGCAGGTGATGATCTTGTGTTTGATGATGATGATCTCACTTTGGGTATGGTTGAGCTTGCATCAGGAATTAATGACCAAGAGGCTATTCGACGTACTCGGACTTGTACTACTACAAAGAAAAATGATCCTAAAAAAGCTAAGGGAAAAGGGAAAGCTCCAATAGTTATTGAAGAAGAGGAAGAGTATGTGGACAGTGATAAGGAAAAGGAAGAGGAAGAGGAAGAGGAGATTGAAGAAGTTGCTGGTGACGATGACGATGACGATGACGAATTAAATCTTGAAGATGATTTTGATGACTAATGTGTTTTATTATTTGAGAATTGACAATTGTTCACTTTAATGACAAATTTGATTTTTATGTTTTTCTACCTTAATTGTGTAGAAACTTTTCTTTCTTTACCATTTGAAAATATGTGAAACAATTTTTGGTAATACAATTGTCATAATTTTCTTCTATTTAAAGTCTCCAACATTGTTATTAGACATGTTTTTATAAACTTAGTGCTATTAAATTGAGTTAATAAGACATATATATGCCAATAAAAGACGATCGCCTCAATTCACTCGGGCTATCGCCTTTTTGTCGCCTCTCACCTCGGGCGATTTCGAGTAGTGTCACCTTGCTATCGCCTTTCGCATTGACAACATTGCATGCATCCAGTGCCTTATGCGAAGCGTACAAGAAAGAGAAGGGTTGCTTCTTGATGACGGAGATAGCCGAGAGCGAGAACCAGATCAACACCGGGGAAGGAAATGCTATAGTTCAAGACACTACGATTAAACTTCAAGGTGTCTCGAACTATATTCTATGGTCTCATGCATTCAAGATATTTGTAGAATGACAAGACAAGTTGCATTTCCTTCTCAAAGAAGAGTACGAGTCCAAGGATGCCACAAAGAAGAAGTTGGAGAAGAGAGCCTATTAACTTATACAAAGACCGTTGGTCCAATAGCCATGACTTTATAGGTTACGAAAAAAGCAACAACTACGGAGGTGGCAAAGGGATGTGTAGTCGCATCAAGAGAAGATTGTGGAGTATCTAGCCGCATCATCATCTAGCCAAGTTAGCCAAGACACCGTCCTCCCGACCTCGACTTGAGGGAAAGTGTTGAGAATAAAAGTGCCACGTGGCAATCAGCCTAAGCATCCAAGTAGGTGCCGGTTTTGGGTCTTGTGCGCAATTACTTTGGTTGCAAGTTTTGTTTTAGTTGGTATGTTGGTTTTTGGTAGGTTTGTTTAGAGGATTTGCTTTGATTGATTAGGATTTGTTCTTTTTAAATTAAGGAGATGTGATTTGATTAGAATTGAGTTTGTTACTTGTTTTAGATGATTGTGATATGTTCTCTCTTTATAAAAAAGAACAGTTGTAATCCTTCTAATGTAAGTTAAATACATTATTGTTTCCACAAAATTCAACACCAACAACTCCCTCACTCTCCCTCTCTTCTCAATTGGTGGCTGCACCCTCTCTCTCTTCCCTGACGTGAGAACAGGGGCTACCAGTAACACCTGCTGCTGCCTATTTCTCTCACGTGGAAGAGCACCTATGCTTCCGGATCGCGCCAAACTCAACACATGCAATTTGATTGACCACCTTCCATCTATGACCAAACTTTAGCCCCCAAAGGTTGACCCAAGCTAAGGGCATGATTGGCTCTTTTTTTTCCTTATGGAGAAGCGATAGACAGACTCCCATTTTCCAAACAATTATCAATGGCATTTTCCTCGCTGGCTAAAGCTAGTTTATTTGTTGACTTGTTAAGTACCATCTACCACTCCAAATCAGTCTTCCTCCATCCAAATACCAGTAAGGATCCACCACTGGTTTGAAAAAGAAAGTACATATATGATAGGAGGGAGTGCCATTCAAGGCTTTCTTTCTGCTTCACATTAGGAAGTAGGTTAGTTAAGCAGAACGGAAATCTGGTTGGGAAGCAATAACTGGAAGAAGTAAGGAGAGGTAGAATGATTGAGAATTAAGGGAACCTGACCTCCACGGAGGACACACAAGCTCCTGGTGAAATGAAACAACCCCATAAGGCAATCTTCATTAGTAAACTGGCTCCAACTACTGATGTCTCGTACCTCTCACTCACTTATCACTAGGGAGAAATACTGACCATCAGTGTAAAGGCCACTGAGGTTGCAACAAAAGCAAATGAGTAAGGGCTAGAGAAAGAACTTTGGAGGCGAAGAAAGGGGAAAAAAGGTTTTGGCAATTGGATGAAATATTCCACCATCTACATGTTCTTTCATCCTTTCTTTCTTTGGATGTGCATGTTTGTGTAATGGATGTTCCGATAAGAGTTGGAGATGGTAACGGGAAGGGGGTGCAGAGTTCTACTAAAATCTACATCTCATAGAAACTTCCATATCTAAAGAGGGGGTGACAGCACTTAACTAGGTGCTTCTCCCATTGGATTTACACAAAATTAGAAATAAAATGGGAGCATGAACAAAATCCTAGGTGCATGTAGGCAAACAGCAATTACATTCTTATATTCTTAAAAGGAGCTATCTTTCATGTAGAGTAGATCTATAAGGCAAGCCCTTGGATCCTACGTTACAATACCCATATTTCAACATCAATTATCATGCTCCTTTACAGTTATAATCTCAAAAGTTAAGGTGCAATCTTAGGCTGTACTACTTAGAGGAAGTCACATGTCGAAGATAAGATAAAGATGAAACATATGTTCCTGTAGGATGCTTGATGATAACATTGACTACGAGAGTAAATCTCAGTCAGTGGCTACCAGTTAAGTTCAAACCTTAGAAAATGTACTTTTGCCGGATCCATTCTTCCCCATGATTGCATGAATCTGTAAAGCAATGAAAACAAAAGTCACAGTTAGATCTCTAGAACATAGATCCATGCTTCGGGCAATGCATTTCAATTCCCATTTTCAGATAATGGATAGATATCATTTTAAACAAGGTTTGAAATACCGATTTCGATGCCGTTTTAATAAATTTCCAAATGCACATTTCACTAGCATGCTGAGGGCATGCCAAAGGTATGCGACAAAAATGACATAAGTAGTTAAAAATGATTAGAATTTTAAAAATAACTATTTCAATAAATAAATATTTTCATTTAAACCCTAAATCCTATTTTTTACTTAATATGTAATATGTCGATACATATCCTGTGCAGCAGCAGCAGCAATAGAGCTATAACAGGAGGAACAACAACAACAGGTGCAGCAGCATGCCGACGATATCGCCAGCATGCTGACGAAACACCTGCGTTTCGATAACCTGAGCATGTCGACATGACATATCTTCAAAAATCACCATTTCGCCAGCATGCTGTCAGCATTTAAATCACTTGTTGCAAATCAATAAGAGGCCATGGGCAAGAGCTTTGTCAAATAAACTCATATTACAAATACTCAAACTAAACCACCATTCGCTTTGACATCCATGGCCTCCATATCCATACATACAGCGAAGTCTACATCCACATGGAACTTTCAAATAAAATCCCATCAGTAGTGCATAAGTAGCTCATGTTATCATATGGGCTTCTCACACCTACATGCAGTGCTTGGTTTCTAAAACACATGCTAAATTTTCTTCCAACAGGAACCTCTCCTAGAGCAATAGCTAAACACAAGGTACACTTCAACAACACCAAAAACCCGATCCTCATATCTTTTTTCCAAACAAAAACACACACACACACACACAGGAATCATCACATATGCTGCAGTGAAACGGCATATGGGAAACTAGTACATAAAGGATACCTACATACATACGCACACAAAGATATACAAATTAAAAATATATACACAGAAACAAACAGAGATACCAGTATCTCCCTATAAAAGCTGCTTCATACATCTACAGGACATTGTGATATTTCCATAACTAAGACACATTTGCTTCGATTACACTGCAGCGAAACTAAATTGCAAGAAGCTAACATATACAGTATATGAAAACGGATTGCACTTCAAGCTCATACATATATGTACATACCAATAGCTTCCTAGAGAAGCTCCTTTATACCCCTATGAGACGATGCTTGTTTTCGAATGCGAAGATTGGGAATTCCGGAAGGAGAAACAGGATTTCCCCTTTTACCGCCGCCTTTCAGTGCTATTGTTACATAAAGAAATGGTCGATCTATTCGAGATATCAACATTTAAAACAAGTGGAAGACAACACAACATACGATGCAGATGAAATGTCTTTTGGAATCATCAACATTCAATTTTTCAACCTGCAGAATAATTTTCTTCTTTAACAAAGAGGGGGCTAAGCATGAGCAGCTTGAGGCATTTTCACTCCTCCGCCCCAACGTTTCTCGACCTTTTTCAGAAACCCTAGAAATCAAAGTGTGCGGTTGGCTCACCTCCCCCTCGCGGATGGTGAGGTTAACCCCGCGGAGGATCTCCTGCTTCGACTCCCCGATGACGGCGATGAGATCCTTCACCTCGAGGAGAACCTTACCGGGGGCGTCGTCCCGCAGCTCGCTCCCCTCAGCCGCTGGTGACCCTACCGCCACGGCTGCTCTTAGTGGGGACGCCCGGGTGGCGCGGAGCGGGGGAAGACGGGGGGCCGTGGCGGACGGCTTCGGGAAGCGGAGGCGAGAGGGTGAGAGGAAGGGGGAGGAGGAGGAGGTGGTAGTGGTAGTGGTGGTGGTGGTGGAAGAGGAGAGGCGGAGGGAGAGCGTGGAGGGGAGAGCAGCAGCAGCAGCAGCAGCAGCAGAAGCCATTGGAGTGGTGGTGGAGCGAGCGGGGTATATGCGTGAGGAGGAGGTGGCGGGGGGGATTAGATCATGAGAGGAGGAGCGGTGACGTGTCTTAAATCCGATTGGGCGGTGACGGTAAACGGCAAGTAGATCGGACGGTTGAGAGAAACTGAATACGCGGATCTAGCCACATAGACAAACAGTAAACCTTTTTTTGCAAAAATGTTTTTGGGGGACGCTGATCTATACATCAACGTATAGGTCGGATCATCCAAGGCGGTCAAAAGCCTATGTCAGCATAAGACATCAAGTCATAGCTCTCTCTTTCTTTTCTCTATGCGAAAGAAAGGTGAATTGCTACAATAGGACCTCAATTGACCATTTGAAGCTGATCGCACCCCCCTCCCCCCTCCTCTTGTCGATTTCCTCCTTCAACCTTTGAAGATTTTCATCTCCTTCGTGGGTGACAAGTATATCTTCTAATGTCAAATCGTGGCTAGTTCAAGTGTGGCGACGGTAGTCGGTAGGTGCTCCGAATGTGCAAGCTTCTTGGTTGAGATGTAATCGGATGGCTTCTCCGATCGATGACCAGTGGGCGTTGGGGTGCTTTGTTATGGATCTTATCGGCTGCAGGCCTCGTTGGTGAGTGCAGCGACGTGCATCGACGGCATCCACAAGCAACCTTTGCTGGTAGTCCGGTGTGATGCTCTGCTAGTGAGCGTGCGGTCATCGACTTACGTTTAGTCGCCAGGATGCACCCCATACTGTAGTTGTGGATTTTTGCTTTTGTTGTAGATGGTTGTTCCTTTCTTTTTTCTTGCTTTTTAGTTTAAATTGTTTTTGTTGGGAAACATGTGTGACTCTGTCATCTTCGATCAAGTTTTCTATCAATCTATTTGACTAACTCGTTGGCGTGATATTCAAGATTTATCTCATTGGTATCTTACCGTACCTACGAGTGTGGGGTCGTCCTCCTTCAAGAGGTCGTCCGAATCCCTTCTTGCAATGCGTTACTTTTTCTTTTATTTATTGTCTTAATTTTTTTGTATTATGTATTCCCCCATTTTGACAAATCATATTTTCCCCATGGTAGGTGAGGTTCTCTCTCTACCTTTACATCTGCATGCATCGGATTCTCTCCTATTTAATAAAAATACTTTCAAAAAAAAAAATTTATAAGCTAGGTCACCCCCTTACCAAGTAGCAAATCTTGTCATTGAGAGTGGATGTTGTTGCTTATTGGTAAGGGAAAGGTGAAATTTGACATACACTTTACTGTATAAATCAATGCTCTTTAGCAACATCTCTTTTACTAACGAAAAAATTTTAAAATTTATATAGGTTATCCAAAATTTAATTAATATTTTTCACCCATATTAATATTTCTACTCTAAGATTTCATAGGATTAGAATCATTCGATACAAGCACATTATGCATAAAATTTTAAAGTAATTCTACTTCCTACGTTGAAAGGGGATCGATTCGAATGATATAAGTATCAAGAAATTTATTAGTTTAAATGAAATTTGGTTATTCTGATTTCAATGGTTAATTTGTTTATTTTGAAAGGATAATTATTTATAAAGATATCAATTAAATTACATGTGATTTTATATAAGACTAAGTTGTACACCCCCCTACCCTTTTTTAAATGAATACCATTACATCTCCAAAGGCCCAAACACCCTCGAAATTCTATCCCTCTTCTCAATGAACATCGGATGCCATTTAAAAGCTTAACTCATTAAATAAGTAGTATGGAGTGATTTTTTTACCCTTGTTTTCACCAAAAAAATCTACTTTTTATTAAAAAGAAGGGGGAGGACCAATGATAGAGAGTCTAGTTGTTGAGTAGGGAATGTGCGGCGAGGAATATAAAGTGAATGTAGGATGTGTTTAGTATGGAAACTCTTACCCAAGTGAGAATGAGTAATTAATAATGGGAGATAGAACAGAGTGAAAGAGAACTTAGAATAAGAGTGCAATTATTCAAATATTTTATACGTAAGCTCTCATACACAAGATCTACATCCTCTTTACCCTGAAGTTTTATATCGTATGGGGATAGACCAAGCATCCCAGCTCTAGGAGGTAGTAGGAGATGGTTGGTTATAACTGATAGGTGCATTTGAAGGTAGGACACAGAGTATGTATGCTAGTAGCCATATGATTATGCGTACAAAAGTACTTAACCTCGCATGAATGAATTTATTATCAAACCCTTTGATTCTTTATAACTTGAGATCAATTAATACTTGCAACTCTGTAGTCTCCTCCCTACTATCAATACATGAGCTCTTTTCTGAACCCATAATTAGATTATTATAACAAATCTTTTTCTTAAATCTCAACAACATTTCTCTTGTTTTATTATTGTTGATTGCATATATTTGTTATCTTATTGTATTAGCAATGCAATTATTCATTATCTAAAGGGTACATCGCTAAAATGCCTAAGATACAAAGTTTATGCTACAAACACGATTGTTCTTATCAAAAGAGTAAAAAGTAAAGTAGACAACAGTCACCATTAAATTCTATGTACGATGGTTACTTGAACATCTATCTGTAAGCTATACAACAAGAGAGAAAATATGTGGCATCAACAACTAATAAAAGCATAATCATCCCATGATTACCAATTGCCAAAACCCACCAATGAAAAAGAATAGAACCAACGTTGGTAATTATCAAAGAATACATTATAGGAGAACGATCATCGGTTAGCTATTGATGAGACAAAAGTAAGGTATCAAAGTCAAATTTTAAAAAAATAAATCTCCATCAATTTCTATTGATGTCCAATTTATCGATTAACTATCATCGATTACTTCAATCCCACACAAATTTTGGGTTGCATGGAGACTCCATAAGAGATTTTGTACACATTCGCAAGTAAACCAAATCATAAATTGTGTTTACACACTCAAAACATGCAATGCAACAATTTAACAAAGAAATTCTCTGAACCTTTAATCGTTACCAACTAAAGGGTGATCCATTTAAAGTAATTATGTCGTAAACTTTGTAATGACACGAAATTTGCAGCATTTCATTTCCTCCCTATAAAGAATCAACATTCTTCACCTTGCAACATGCATGAACTCCATTCTCATAATTCTAGGTTTAAAATTACTCAATCTAAGTACAGTTACCTCCTCTAGCACACACACGTGCACACACAAATAAGTTGCCCCTTTACCTTCCCTAAATGGCTATAAGCTCAAATGTAGCCTTTTTTTTTAATTGTAGTTGATCTTCGTGTGTTCATTAAAGTATTTGTATAACCATACGCAACTAAACAATGTCATTCTACATTCTTTGCAAATTCCAAATATTTTAATTCTAAAATTTGACTAATCAAGTATTAAACATAATTATGACAATAATTGTATGAATTTAAAGATACAAAAGGTTCGTCAATGTACAAACTTAATAGCCACAGGCAGCTATCAACTCTCAAACCTAACTACATGAGTAGAGCATGATTAGTTGGAAGACAACTCCAGTATAGTCTACTATAACCTTTTAGATAGCCAACTCTGAACTTAAAAATTATAAGTTTTCAAATCTTTCATTGTTATTTATTTGATTTAGGTAATGTGCACGATCAACCTCCGAATAAGGTTTACTGGCTAAACAAGGACTATAAATTTAGGGTAATGGCCAGGAATACTGTTATGACTCGACCCAAACCCATGCGTAGGCTAGGCCGGATCGCTTCATTAATCCCAAGACATAGTCGTCCATTAAGTAATAAACAAAAACAATAATATGTATTTCCACACATACATCAAAACAAAGGAAAGAAGTGACATAAGTAAAAGACAATCAGGGTACCAATAGTGCATAAGGAAAAAACATCGTTCAATCATAGCCATCCCATAAACTAGCATCAAAATACGACAAAAAGGAACCAAAACAGTTTCAAAGATAAGAACGTACAACAGCAACAGGGAAAGTACCACTAAATTATGGCTGAGCGTGGCTTTGCCTAGCTCAATCTCACCCGGTAGCCTGTGGAGCTAGTTGCTCACTCCCCTTACCTGGTTACAAGTATAGTGGCATCAACAAAAGCTAAGTAGAGTGGTGATACAGGAAATAAATGTGTAAAAGATAAACAATAAAAGACTATGTGAACAAGCATTTAATATATTTACCAAATTACTACGTGTGTGGTTCCCATTCTTATTTAGTTTCATTAATCAACCATTAGCTCATTTGGGTTCTTCTCACGATTCATACTAGGATTGAGTCACATTTCCTTGTTATTCATGTGTCCCTTATTGGGACGATCTTGTGTGGTATTCTTAGGGTGTACAGCGTTCACGTGGTGCTTTTTTGGCCGAGAAAGCACGTCGTGAACGTCCTATACTTGGTCTTGTAGATTATGCCCTAGCAGGAGGGGTGACGTAATAATTGCGGAAATAAAATATAAATAATCTCACAAAATACAATCACACAAAGTACACAAAGATTTTTAGGTGGAAACCCAAACCGGGTGAAAACCACCACCTAACCCTTTCGAGTTAGGATTTTCCGATCAACCAAGTTGATCAAATTCACTAAACGAATCACTTTAAACGAGGGTGATTAAACCTCAATTACAACCACGCTACAAGTTCGAGGGTAGCGTTCCTCAACCCCTTCTCTCCACGAGAAAGATTTTGTCCCACGAAGGAGACGGGAATTCGCAAAGTGAATACCCAACCAAATAACAAAGATAAAATAACAAATAATCCTATAGAGCCAACAAAGTAATTTTAAACATAAGCTTCTATAGGAATTAAGAAACTCCCCTTTGCAAGGAGTGCGTCGAGTTGATGACGCGGGTGCGTGAGCCACGCGATGGCGCAACATCGCTCTCGTGAACTACGGCGGGAGAGCGGGTGCGCGAAGCTTGATGCTCTCTAGATGAAGAATTAGAGCTTGGAGAGCAAGAGAGACACAAAATGGTTTGAAAGTGTATTGCAAGGTGTGTCTTGTGTTTCTTGGGTGTATGTTGGTGTGCAAAGGCTCCCCTCTATTTATAGAGGCCTTAGGAAGGCTTTGGAAGGCTTAGGAAAGCTTCCATAGCCGTTGGGTGCAAAGCCCAAGTGAATCAACCCGAAATCAGGAACAATCATTGCATTGACAGGGTTATCAAACGTCTGATTCTGGCATCAGATGTCTGGAAGACCACTTTAAGACGTCTGAAAATAAGGTCAGATGTCTGATTTTGGGCGGGTCTCTTCCTGACTTAAAACGGATCTAAACAGGGTTCTAGCGCATGTCCATTAGACGACATACAGGTCGTCAGGAAACCTACTTTTTCGTGGGAATGGATTTGCAACGGCTACAAAATCTCTGAGAAGAGATTGTTGGGTCAGTCGAGGCAAAACGGTCAATTATCAGACTTCTGGAAGGGCTTAAGGACGTCTGATAAGGCTCTAACGGTCATATCTTTGAGTGTATGCTAAGAGAGCCAACGGTCCACTAATTGGACGTCTGGCAAAGTCATCAGACGTCTCCTAAGACGTCTGATCTAAGGTCTGGACGTCTGATTTCATCAGACAGAACTAATTATGTCCAGCCTAAATGTTATCAGACGTCTGAATCAACAGTCAGACGTCTTAAAACACATCATCAGACGTCTGATTTTGGAATTAGACGTCTTGAAATGCTGTTTGAACCCTATATTGGTTTTCTAAGTTCTCTACAGAAAACCTAAGTATCCTAGGGTTGTGCCGGTGTTCCTAGGACTACTGTTAGGGTACTTTGAGGCTCTTTAACATGAATCTAAGTAACAAAAATAAAGAGCAACAGAAGAAACGAAAAATACAAGGAGTACAAGAGAAGGAAATCTATCATATTCTTCATCTCCTTCCTTCTTCAATCTATCGCTCCTCGCGAATCTCCTCTATTTTCCATCAAGCTCCTCCAATCCATCCTGGATGCGAGCTCGAACTCCGTCTGGTCACGTCTACATTTGCAATTGACCTGAAATCTAAGACTCGAAGTGCAAATGTTAAATAACACGTGTTTTGTTATCATCAAAACAAATGATCGTGGTGCTCTAGTACCAACAGGTCTATCATCTTGGGTTATTGTCGTGATGTAACAGTGACTACAGTGTACGTGATAAATGCATGGGGGGCAACCCGACACTGGTATGCGGTCAATCGTTTTCACTAAACAGGTATACACTAAACAAAGCAGAACAGAATAAGGGTCACACCTCTAAACGACTCTACGTACCCTCACCAAACTATCCAGATTGGCCTCATATGGGCCCAATAGAAGTCGATATAGGAAGGTTGTTCCTATTCCAAGTCCCTACCTAGGTAGGTCAGCTCTATTCCCACTGATCAACGAGGTAGTCAACTCTCCTTGGTACACGTGTACTAAAGAACCTACTCATCCGCTTATCCAATTCTCATCCTGGCCAATTTTCAGCCTATCCTCATAATTACATCCGGTTATTATTGCCATCAATGTTATTCCTGTAATCTCCATCTCTAGTTCACCATAAGGTTCGTGGATAACCCTAACTTATTGCTAATTGTTGTATGTATCGTAACAAGTATTTCCACACATTCCAAGTACTTAGAAAGAGCACCTAGTTTTCCCATAGGGTCCATGTATGGCCCTAGTCATACTACTAGACGATTCGTTAGCCACATGTATGGGCAAGGTTGGTGCATTTTTTTATCACGATTTGAAATATAGTAATTTTGAACTAGAAAAACAACTTATTCAAATAGCCATCACACGGCAGTGGAAGGGAATCACGACGTAATATGTGTCAAAAAGAAATACACAATCAGTATGGAGAACCAGGTCCCAACAACACACGTAATGAGACATTCCTAATAGGCTAACACCACAAAACATGGGCACTAGGATCAAACAAGGAAACAAGGAAGAAGAACCCACTCTTCATTCCACTCACTCATGCATCGGTTCTAGCTCGCCCTATGGTTCAAGTAGACTCCTTAGTTGGTTGCTAACCAAATCAAGTGATGCCAACTCCTAACATTTTGTATATTACAAGCAAAACCTCTAGCTTTTGCCCTAGCGTTCATGATCACCATTACGAGGTTGCTAACAATTTCATGCCAACATGGTTTGTCATGAGCATTAACGAGGCCAAGCATGGCTATGACATTACTAGACTGAATCATGGCTAAGAAAAATGCTCATTCTCAACTGACTGAAAATATATAAATAATTTATTTTTTTCATGAGGAGATTTTGTTATGAACGCGTGCCCAGACGTCTTTTAAGAAGTCTGGGAGGTGGTCTAGATGTCGAACCAGACGTCTGGGATCGTTGCCAGACGTCTGTAAATCTGTTATCTTTGACATGCGAGGGTCGTCTGCGCGCCTGAGCGCGCAGACCCGCATATTCGCTTATTCCTTCCTCCTGCGGCTGCAGATTCCCCGGCCGCGCTCCTTCTCTCTCCTCCTCGCGCGGCCTTAAAAGGCCACGCGCTCTTCCATCACCACCGCCTCCTTCCTCTTCTCCTTCAGCCAATGAGCGCGAGAGCGAGCGCGAGGTTGCAGCGGCAGTGGCGGCTGCAATAAGCGCGGAGGAGGTGCTGCGTGCGAGAGCGGCGCTCAGCCGTGAGGGCGAGCTCGTCGAGACTGCCAGGGCCGGCCGGCGGGGAGCGCAACCGGCGCGAGGCGACGCGGGGGGGACTGCTGCGGTCCGAGCAGCAGGCGCACGAGGTGCGACGAGGCGCGGCGTCGCGAGCGGAGGGCGAGTCGTGGCCTGATTCTGGAAACATTTCCAGAATCAGACGTCTGGGCTGATAGCCAGACGGCGGGGGCGACGTCTGGAAGACCATCCAGACGTCTGAAAGGTGAGTTCTTCCGTCCTCTTCCTTCCTGTCGACTGACCGTACTGAGAGAGAGAGTTGGGTGCACGCAGGCTCGGTGATTCGCCATCCAACGCGAATCAGACGTCTGGCTGTAGTACCAGACGGCGGGAGCGACCTCCAGACTTCCAGGGTGACCATCGGACGTCTAGGAACTAGGCCAGACGTCCCCGCAGGCTTCTGAACGTCTGAAAAATCACGTAGAACAAGGTAATTCTCTGATCCACTTTTTAAGACGTCTGGAAGAAGTTCCAGACGTCTGATTTTGCACAGTGTCGTCGTTTTCGACCCGTTGAGGGCCCGTTCGATTTCCGTTTTTCGCGTTTCGAGTTGCGTTCTTTCCGGAATTAAATCCTCTACCCGTCTACAGTAGCTATACACTGTTTTGAGATACTCCTTGTGTTTGATCCTTGTGATAGGACCTCATTTCGTTGTAGTCTTGGAGGTCGCGGAGGCACGCGGGATTCCCGATCACGCCCCCATTACTCCCGTCGTACCTGGTAGAGTGGCTTTTAAGTATAACCTGTTAAATTGTGGAATCATAAATAGAACCTAGGACATTGCATGAATCCTAGGAATGAAAAACAGATTGAATGATAGATCCTAGGTGCTGCATGAATCCTAGGGCTGGAAAACTAGATTGTATGATAGATCCTAGGATACGGCATGAATCCTAGGACGGGAAAACTAGTGGAATAGATGAATACTGCAGTCTTGGAAAAATGGAAAGGAACAAATAGCTGCCTGTAATTGAATTAACAGCTGCCTGTTGAATAAATAAACGTGTTTGAGAACATGGATTGTGATAACGTGAAACTGGAAGGTGAAACTTAGACGTTCTGAGCTGGAACCCTACAGGGAAGTAGGAGTAGAACTCCTGGAAAGTGAATGGAATAGAATTGGGGAAGTGAGCTGGCCCTTGAGTATGGAGTACCAAGGAGAGCGACTGTCCCCCTGTTTAGTGCAGAGCAGAGCTAGCCGCCCCAGGGACCCGGGGTTAGGACTGGCCACTCTGTACCGACTTGCTGGCCCTCGTGTACGTAGTACCGAGGAGAGCTACTAGTGTAGGGAGGTACTAGCTACCCCACGGGCCCCGGGGTTCTGCTAGCCTCCCACACTGACTTGTTAGGCCTACTGGGGCAAACCAGGGTAGTCAGGCGAGGGTGCGCGGACTGTGGAGGGGCAAGGCCCCTGTTTGGTTACTGTGGAGGGGTTGGACCCCTGTTACTGAGAGGGCTCTGCCCTGTACTGGTTCCGTGCTGTGCTTTGGGCGCACCCGTTAACAGAAACGACTGACCGCGTGCCAGTACGGGTTAGCTACCCGTGTGTTCACCGCGCATGCCGTAGTCACCGTTACGTCTGTCAGTGACCTTGGGGTGGTTGACTGAGAGTAGGATCACCACGGGGGACTCTCCCGGCCAGGAGAGCACCACGTGCTACTTCTACTGTTCGGAAAAGACTGCAATCAAGATCGTTCTCACGAGGAACATTCGAGATCAAGTGAAAGATCTGAGAAATAGATAAATCGTGAGATAATTGAAAGACTTAAATAAAGAAACTAACAGAACTTAACAGCTACTGTACACTCTACTGTTTCTTTAGTTTTAGTTGCCACTCTACTCAGCATTTTGCTGACGTGTTACACTCGTTACCTTTCAGGACCAGGTGTTGAGCAGCCAGGGTCAGCGGCTACAGAGGACGCTGGGCCGAGTAGGGTCCAGTAGAGTTACCACTATTTCTTGTACCTCTTTTTGTTCCGTTATAGTGAGTAGTTCTTGTTTCCGTTGTACTTTTCTTTACCTGCAGTTCATATTTAGTTATGAATGTTGTTCTACTGTTGTGGTGGTATATACTGTAGTAGTTTCTTTCCTTGCTACTGTATTTTCTTACTATTAGTTATATTCATGTTGAATGTGGTTTATTTTACTGCTCTTTTGGTTACTTCCTCGTTGGACGACTAGGTCTTGGGATTAGTTGAGTCGGTTCGGTTCTCGTGTCTCGTAGGGGCTCGAGAACCGGGTCATTACAGATTTGGTCAAGCAAGTATTTATTTCAAAGGTCTAGTCTTACACAGGATGAGTTCATGTTATAGGGTACTTAGAGCTAAAAATGGAGAGCGTAGAGGAACACCACTCTACTTCAACTCCCTAAAGGAAAATGGGGTGTGGGTGGCTTGCCCATGCCTCCAACAGTCACCGTACATTCTCCCTCGGAAATCGCATCGGTCCTAATGCGCATCCTAAAACATAAATGGGTTTACAAGGGGTCGTTAGGGCTTCTAACAATTTTCCACTTTGTTAAACGTGTATGATCAGTGTCAAAAATATTACCAAAGTGTAGAGGACGTTGATACCTTTCCAATGGGTCCTTTTAAGTGAATCTGAGTCTGATAGGCCCCTGAACCAAGCCAAGTAGTGCTCGGGGATCGACCAACTAGTCTAGACCCGTCGATTTAGGTGAACCGATCTTCCAACCGGTCTCACGCACAGCGACACGTGGGATTGTATGATTTGCCGATTACGCGCATCACGGATCATCCCTCCCTCCTCCTTGTGTGCTTGCCACGTGGCGTTGCGTAATTTGCTTATCATGTATGCCGTGGATCGCCCTTGCCTTACGTCGCGCTTCAACCGTGCGATGTGAATTTGACCGTCGCGATGAGCCTGTTGTGGATTACTCCGATCTCCTCGCAGTCACACGACATAGTGCGATCTATGTCGCTCGTCTCCGATCCAACGGCTCTGGATCCTTCTCATCACTCCCTCTATTTCAAAAGCACGCATGTAAGGAGGGAGGGAGGAGGTGCGACTGTGCACTCTCTCACTCACTCTTGTTTCTTGTTCTTGGTTGTGGCAGGGGAGGTAGCTCGTCGCTTGAGGTGAGGGGTGGGACGAGGTGTGGTGCGGATAACAAGGCATGGGTCTTTATAGGCTAGGCTTGGGGTTTTAGGAGGGTGGGGTAGGGGAAAATCGTGGTTTTCCCCCAAAGACTTGGTTTTTGACTGATACACCCAAACTATTAAACCCAAGGGCATAGAATTCGCACTAGGCCCCCCTCTTGGAGTGAAGAAACTTCAACGGGGTCCTTAAGTGCTCTCCCTTCAAGCATAAATTACAATGAAACCCTCAAAAGTCTTAGAATTTAACATAGGTCTAAGAGTGTAGTTCTTTACTACATAGAAACTACAGAAAACCCCCCTAAGGATTTGAAAAACTGCATTCTGACCCCTGGTTGTATTACTATGTGTGTAAAAATTATAAAACCACCCCAGAGTCTCGAAAATTTCCGTGTAGCCCCAGAGTTTCAAATTGAATTCCGAGATTAGTCATTTCAAATACTCAATACGTGTTACAACCCAACCTGGATAAGAGGAGAAACTAGGCCGGACCACATTCTAATCCCTTAAGATTAGGTCATCAATTGAGAAATAAATATAAAACTAAATACATTCCTACATATACATCATAGAGGAAAAAAAATTAATTGATAAAGAGAAACAAGCGTTCATGTAACCATGTAAAGAAATGCGATAATAATCCACAACATAGCCATCACCACAAAGTGCAATACAAAAGAAAAAAAAATATTGTAGTCCCGTAAAGAGAGAGAATCCACTGTAGTAAATAGGAAGCTACCAAATAGAACTACAACTAAGCGTGGCTAGGCTTAACTCTCTCTCTCTCTCTCTGTAGCCGGTGGGGCTAGCTGGTCACTCCCCTAACCTGGGTATAAGTAAAGTAGGCGTCAGAAAAAGCTGAGTGGCAGGACAAAAAGTAAGCGTATAAATATAAACATTAAATAAGACTAGTTTGTGCAGACATTTAATATATTATGAGTTATAACAGGTGTCGTTTTCATTTTCTTATTAGGTCTGCTAATTATTCGTTATCACATTGGTGTTCTCCCCACAATTCGCACTAGGGCCAACTCACCATTTCTTTTTATTCATATGTCCCCTATCGAGACAATCTTGTTGTGGCATTCACAAGGTGTAAGACGTTCACGCAGTGCTTTCTTAGCCAAGAGAACACCCTATGCTTGTCCTACATCTGGTCTACTACCCTAGGGTCATTATTTCAGCGTGGCAATGATTACGGCATGCGTGATAAACACACAGGAGGCCACCCCGTGTTGACAAACGGTCAGTTATTTTCGCTACAGGATATGCACAGGAAAATAGAACAGTAACTGTGATGAGAACCTCATCATGAGCCCTAACTAGCTCATTTTGACCTAAGAAAGTGAACAAAAGCTCCTGCATAACCAAAATGAAGGCCTAATTCAAGGGATTACTGTTCTGAGAAAAAAACATGAACTAAAGGGTAAAACTGTAATTTTACCATTGCAGTACATCAACAAAATTTCTTAGGGGATAAACATAGGTCAATAAGAGGAAAAGTGGGATGGTTCAATAAGAAAATTGTTACTGTGAGATTTAAGAATTAATGGACATTCTGTAACCCTAAAACAAACCCACTTAATTTCACAAGGTTCTGGTCAGGATAAAAATTAAATAAATTCTATAAAATTCATGAAAAAATATCCCCTAGGGTTTAGAACATTCAATTTAACCTTTGGAACCTATTTTGACCTAGATTGAAGTCCTAGCTCAATATTTGACCTAATTTGGATTTTTATGCAAAATATCCAGTCAAACGTGGTCAAAACTAAAATCCAACTTCACCATTGGATTTCTTAGGTCAAAATTAGGTTTTCATCAAAATTTGGACCTAAGGGAAGGTCATCTTGACCTACTTTGCAAAATAGTCCACCCAATTACATTCTAGCCCCTAACTTTTGAAAACCCTTGCTCAAACCCCCCCAACTTCCTCGTCACCTTTTGCCTTTCGGTCCCTCTGCCATTTCAGCAGAGGAGCCATACCTCTAGCGAGGTTTCAAGGCGGATTTCTCCCCATTTCCCCAGAGACCTACTCTCAGATTTGGCAGGGGGATCCTCTGAGGAATCCCCTACCATCTGAGCGCAATCCCATGACCTGGTTCTCACCATATCCTTCGTGCGAATGTGTGAACGACAGGGTATGGTGTCTGGTGCGTCCTCCGGCGAGGTTCTTGCACTTGGAAGCTTGCCTTCCGAGCACAAGGACCTCTACTAGCAGCTATAAAAGGATCCCCGGTGCTTGACGAATCTTCCAAGCTTGGATTGGCCTTAGATACCCCCCCCCCCCCCCCCCCCCCCAATTTCGTCCTCCCTCATCTCTGGCCAACTGCCCATTGGCTCCGGCGACCTCTCCTCTCTCCTCTCGTCGCCCTGCCACCATACCAGTGGCAAAGTCTTCTCCGCCGTGCTCCTCTACATCGCGCCGTACCCGCACACGCCTCTCCGACCCCTTCCTCGTCGCCGTCATCCTCACCTCAGGGTCTTCTTCCCCGACGATGGCACATATGCGCCACTCGTCCCCTCTACCTCCCCTTCGTCCAGCTACACGCAGATAAGTTCCTCTTCCTGTCCTTTTTATTTCCCCTATCTCTATTACTGTTTTTATCCCCTCGACACTGCAGACTACCACCACCTTCTCCATTTCCGGCCGACCACTGGCGAAGGTGCATCCACCACTCCTCACCACCACACACCTCGCCAAACCCCTCATCACCTTCACCATCGCCCACTGAGCACATTCCGCCCTTCCATCGACCGCCATCACCCCCCTAAACATCCACCGAACACACCCATAACCACGGCCACAGAGCGACCTAGGCACGCACGCCTAGGCCACCCCGTGGCCAACCACCCACCACCTCACCTTCACTGTGACACAGCGAAGCTTCCCACGTTGTTTGACAGGGCCGCGAGGCCGTGAGTGTGCATTTCAGGTTTGCACCTTCACCGCTTAGCAACGGCGTGAAGGAGCTTGCGAGGTTGCTCTAGTCTTTAGCGCTGCAGGCTCCCAGGTCCAGAAGATGCGGGTTGGTCTCGTGCACGTACACTCCAAGGAAATTAGCGCAGCAAAGCTCCTAGCTGCTCCAATTGCACAGACCTTCCTCCTGCGGGTCCCAGCAAAAGCAGGTGGGACTTTTAGTCCCACCTCGTGAACTCCAGTCCCACCTCGTGAACTCCAGATCGCGGCGGGTGGTATTTATTGTTTTTCTGTTTTTAGCTTATCACCTCTAAACGACACGGAGTGAGGTCCCTCGCCCACTCCCCCGCCTCGTCCGCAGCCACTCCTACGCGAACCTGGCTAACCTGTTTACCCTACACTCCTCGCGCACCACCCACGCCGGTGCGCCTGGACCTGGCACGTAACCCGACCCGTTTACCCGACTGGATCTGAGAGAGCGAAGAGAGAAACAGAGAGAGAGCGACGCGGGGAAGGGTAGGGGTAGGTTTTGCTTCATTGTGCAGGCAGAGAAGAAAGAAGGAGAAAGGAGCTAAGGAAGAGGCAGCTGCAGAAGAAGTTGAAGGCAGGAGTGGCTAAGGAAGGAAGAAGAAAGGCTGGAAGGCAGAAGCTGAAGAATCAAGGAAGAAGAAGGTGCCGCTGAAGAAAGAAAGAAGAAGCCAAGGAAGGAGAAGGAGCTGAAGGTAGAAGGAGCCGCAAAGACAGAAGGAAAGGAAGAAGAAAGAGAAGACAGAAAGTAGAAGAAGAGAAAGAAGAAGATAGACAGAGGCAGAGAAGAAAGAGAAGGAGAAGGCGCTGAAGGCACTGTAGCAATCTCAAGTTAAGACGTCTGATTTACAAAATCAAACGTTTGATTCACAAGGAAAGAGGAAAGTCAGAGAAAGAAAGAAGGAGAAGGTGCAGTCAAGCAGAGAAAAAAAAGGAAGAAAGAAGAAGCCATCAGAGAGAGAGAAGAAAGAAGAGAGAAATATTCAATTTCCTCTTGCATTTCTATTCTCCTTTTAGTTTTCATATATATTGAATCTCAATGTTAAATATCACATTTTGAGATTGTGATTTTAGTTTTTAAAATATCAATTTGCTCCATGTGTTCGACCTCAGATACGTAGGTTTTCAAGTAATAAAAACTTCTTATTTTTTTATAACGCTTTTTCGACTATACTGTAACGAGACTAATTTAAAACACAACAAAGCGTTATAACAAATTGCACCACCTCCGCAGTATTGTGTACCCTCACCCGATAATCCCAGTTGGCCCTTCGTGGGCCCTACAGGAGTCTGTAGAGGAAGCTCGTTCCTTCTCCGAGCCCCTACCCATAGAGATTAGCTCTCTCACTATGTAATGGAGTGGTTAGCTATTGATGTGGCAAGATCGTGTTTTAAAAGATGTTACGTTGTAGTATAGATGAATCGCCACGAAAACAAATAAGAATTTATAACTCGAAAACCAAGGTATCCGAGGTCGAACATAGGGTCCAATTGGGTATTTAAAAACTTAAGAGCACAACTCTCAATTTAATAAAAAGCAATAACCAATCCAATCAAAATTGAGAAGTAATGTCAATGTAGAAATAATGCTAAAAAATTAGACGTCTGATTTCAGATGTCTTAAAAGCTCTTGCTACAGTGCTTGATGTGTCTTTCTCTTTCTGATTTTTGCCTTCTCTTTCTCTCTTCTTTCTCTTTCTCTGCAGTTATGCTTCTTCTGACTTCAGTCTTCTTTCTTCTTTTCTTCTTTGTCTATCCTTGTCGTCTTCTTCTTCTTCTTCTTCTTCTTCTTCTGCTTGGCCGCTCCTGCTTCTTTCTTTCCTTAGCCCTTGCCTTCTTTGGCTTTTTCTTCTTCTTCTTTCTTCTTTGGTTGCGGCTGCAACTGCACCCTCAGCTTCCTCTTCTTCCCTGTGGCTACAGTGCTTCTTCCTCCTTGACCTTATCTTATGCCTTCAAGTCCTTCTCCTGCCTCTACTTCCTTAGCCTTCCTTAGCTGCGGCTAAGTCCTTCCTTCTCTCTTCAGCAGCTGCCTCCTCCTCCTTCTTCCTTTCCTTGCACAGCACAGCAAAACCTGCACCTTCCCTCCCCCGCGTCACTCTCTCTCTATTTCGCTCTTAGGTACGCTCTCCCAAAGCCGGGTAATCGGGTCGGGTTTCGCATGCCCGGGTCCAGGCGCACTGGCGTGTAGTGTGCGAGTAGTGCTAGGTCTAGGTAATCGGGTCGGGTGCCAGGTCCACGGGGGTAGGGATTGTGGACGAGGCGTGAGCGAGCGAGGGCGAGGGACCTCACCCCTATGTTACTTGAGGCAACCAAGAGAAAACACAAAAATAATTTAAAGCCCTCAGCTCGCCCTAAGCTTTCCGAGGTGGGACTAAAAGTCCCACCTGCTTCGCTTGCACCCGCAGGAGGAAAGTCCTGCTCAAGTGGAGCAGTTGCGGAGTACTTTGGCTTCGATAGATGGCTGATGCTGTTCGCAGAGTAACGCTGCACACCTGGAACCTGATCTCCTGGAGCGGGGCCACCTGGAGCAAGCTTAGGAGCAAGCTTCACTTCCTCTCTAATGGCAGGGGAGGGCCAAACCTGAAACACACACACACGGCCTTGCGGCCCTGTCAAACAATGTGGGAAGCTTCACCATGTCACGGCGAAGGTGCGGCGGTGGTTGGCTGGCCACAGGGCGGCCTAAGCGTGCATGCCTAGGTCGCTCTGTGGCCATGAAGGTGGGTTAGGGTGGTGAGCGTTTGTGGAGATGTTGGTGGTCTATGGAGGTGTGGATGGTGATCGGTAGGTTATGGCGGAGGTGATGAGGTCAGTGGCGAGGCGTGTGGAGTGGGGGAGTGACGGATTCGCCTCATCGGTGGTCGACCGGAGATGAGGGAGATGAAGGTGGATTGCAGTGTCGAGGGGTCGAAAGTGCAAATTAAGAGAGAGGCAATGAAGAGGGGAGAGAGAGGAGCTTACTGAAGGTAGTTGGACGAAGGGGGAAAGGAGGAGGACGAGCGGCGCGTAGGTGCTGTCGTCGGAGAAGAAACCCTGAGGTGAGGATACGGCAACGAGGAAGGGGTCAGAGAGGCTCACGCAGGTACGGCGCGACGTGGAGGAGCAAGGCAAAGATGACTCTGCCACTGGTATGGTGGCAGAGTGACGAGAGGAGGGAGGAGAGGTTGCCGGAGCTAGCGGGCAGTTGGCCAGAGACGAAGGAGGACGAAATTCAAGGGGTATCTCGGGCCAATCCAAGTTTGCCAGATGTGGCCAGACCTAAGTCTTCTTTTAAAGGCACAAGCAGAGGGCCTTGTGCTTGGAAGGCAAGCTTCCAAGCGCAAGACTCTCGTCGAAGGTATGGGTCGAACACCATACCCATGCCTCTCGAGCATTCGCACGAGAGGTATGGTGCGAACCAGATCTTGGGAAGCTGCTCAGACGGTAAGGGATTCCTCAGAGGATCCCCTTGCCAAATCTGAGAGCAGCTCCCTGGGGAAGTGAGGAGAAATTCTCCTCGAAACCCCGCCGGAGGTATGGGTCCTCTGCTGAAATGTCAGAGGGACCAAAATGCAAAAAGTGACGAGGAAGATAGGGGTTTGTGCAAGGATTTTCAAAAGCTAGGGGTCAAAATGCAATTGGGTGAACTATTTTTGCAAAGTAGGTCAAGATGACCTTCCCTTAGGTCCAAATTTTGGTACAAACCTAATTTTGACCTAAGGAATCCAATGGTGAATTTGGATTTTAGCTTTGACCACGTTTGAATGGATATTTTGCATAAAAATCCAAATTAAGTCAAATATTGAGCTAGGACCCCAATCTAGGTCAAAATAGGTTCCAAAGGCCAAATTAAAGGTTCTAAACCCCAGGGGATATTTTTCCATGAATTTTAGAGGGTTTAGTTGATTTTTTTTTTACCATAATCCTATGAAATTAAGTGGATTTATTTTAGGGTTACAAAATGTCATTTAATTCTTAAATTTTATAATAACCCTTTTCTGACTGAACCATCCCACTTTTTCTCTTATTAAGTCCAATTAACCTATGTCTAGACCCTGAGAAATCCTATTGATGTACTACAATGGTAAAATTACAGTTTTACCCTTTAGGTCACGTTTTCTTCCCAGAACAATAATCCCTTGAATTAGGCCTTCCTTTAGGTTATGCAGGAGCTTTTGTTCACTTTCTTAGGTCAAAATGAACTAGTTAGGTCCCATGATGAGGTTCTCATCATACCCCCATGCCTAGCTTTTGCTAATCTCTTAGAAAAAATTCAAAGTTTTAACGTTTGTTTTAGACCATGTGTTTCTTTCACATTTTATGATAAGCGATTTTCCTTTTTCTTTTGATTAGGTTGGAATGCCGACAATAGGCCTAGAGGTACTCAAGTACCAACCAAGATCCGGACCTGACCAGCTTTAGCCTCGGTCCTCTGCGAAGGTTTTTAAAGCCCGTAGAAAACTATCTTAGGGTTCGTTGGACTCCGCGGTTAAAGCACCCATGCTTGAGACATTTTTAGCCTTGGTTTAGTTTACAGTGCATTTTTTGTAGGAGAGAGACAGAGGATTTATTTGTTTGGAGAGTTTTCTCTCTCTTTTCTTTTTATTTCTAGCTTCGGATTGGTTTCTCAACACGATCTGTATCGGATTCCTCGTCCCCATCATCAATCCTCAAAGGTTCCTGACAATCAATGCTTCGTGATAGCATCGCCCATAGCAACCCGAGAACCCTGGTTTTCAAAATTTCGAGATAATCCCACCCATGGCATTCCGAGGCTGAATCCAGACCCTAGCAATCGACATTTCGTGATAATGTCACCCATGGTATCTCAACTAGCAGAGTTCTTACATGCCCCTGGTAGGATATGTAAATATCCTAAGAGACAAGCACCAAGGAGACGATATGTTGTTACGCATCTTCGAGGGGAATTTCCCACCTCTCCGCGCTGGGAACTCATCCAAATCAACTTGTGTTGATCGACCGCTCCTAATCTAGGCAACTTTTTCAGAACATTAAAACGCTTTTTGCATGATTTTGATCGTTATGCGCACTAAACCAGACTGTGTGTGGATTGGGGTGCTTAGGTTACCGATCCCTGCAAACCAAAGGTCAGTTAATGAGGTTGAATACTCCCTAAGCCTTAGACCTAATACTTAAGCTTCGCATTTTTCCCAACCTCTTGGGGATTATCCAGATCTTAATGGGTACTAAGAGTCTAGCCAAAAAGACCTAAGATCAACGTTCCTACTAATCTCTTTTTGTGTCTCCTTAGCATTTTTTCTCTTTTTTTTTGATGTGATCTAGAACTTCAGTTAATCTCTTAATTTCTTACTAATGACTATTCTTTTTTTCTTTTTCATTTTATACTCCTTTTTGGGATTTTTCTCTTTTTCCTCATGTTTTGTATAGCCCAAAAATTTTCTCTCGCCCCTTCTCAGTTTTTTTTTTTGATATGTGATTTTTTTCTTGAAACATTTTCTTGATATGAGTTTTCATACATTTTGCACTTTCATACCCCCCATGCCTATGATTTGCAATGTCCCCATTGTAAATTAGGTGGGTTTGAATTCAGCTTAGTTCAATCATTAGGACAGGTGTTGGGTGAGTGCACGGGTCGAGGTGACTATCGCGGATGATTTTTAGACTCGGGTACGGGTACCTGAAGTGGAGTCGGTTGTTCTAATGGATGAACTCTAAAGTGCAATATGAATTCAGCATAGAAATGTCAGGAAAGGTTTCGGGTTTTTCAAAGAATGACGAGTTGCCTCCTGTTAAGCGCTGAGTTTGACGCCATCGGCTAGGCACAATGAGCTCAAGGAGATTGGAGGATAAAGGATGTCTCAGCAAAATCTGTATTAGTCATGTCGATGAACGGTTTGAGTCTCTGTCTGTTCACGATGAAGGGTTCGAAATCGTGGTTGAGTGAACTGATCTCAACGGCTCCATTTCCAAAGATTCGTCAGACTAAGTATGGTTCGATCCATTTAGATTGTAGCTTTCCTGGGAATAATTTGAGTCGGGCATCAAAGAGTGTGACCTTTTGACCATGATGAAAGATCTTTCTAGATATGTGCTTGTTGTGAAAGGCTTTAACCCGCTCTTTATAGATTCGCGAGTTTTCATATGTGTCGTGGCGTAATTCATCAATCTCGCTCATCTGAAGCTTTCTATGGGTTCTAGCCTTATAAAGATCTAAGTTGCAGTTCCATACTGCCCAATAGGCTTTATGCTCTAATTCGATGGGGAGGTGACATGCTTCTCGTACACTAGTCTGAAAGGAGACATACCTAATTGGGTCTTGTGGGCGGTCCTATAAGCCCACAAAGCTTCCGGAAGCCGGGATGACCAATCCTTCATGTCAGGTCGAACAGTAACATGGAGGATTTTCTTGATCTCCCAGTTTGATAGCTCAGCTAGACCATTAGTTTGGGGGTGGTAAGGAGTAGAGATTCGGTGCGATACCTCGTATTTGGTCATCAGTGACCTGAACTGAGCATTTGTGAAATGGGTCCCTCCATCAGAAATTATTGCACGTGGAATCCCAAACCGCGAGAAGATGTTTTGGTGAATGAACTTGATAACAACTTTGTGATCATTGGTTCGGGTTGGAATGGCTTCGATCCATTTAGACACATAGTCAACAGCGAGTAAAATATATTTGAAGCCGTTCGAGATAGGGAAGGGTCGCATAAAATCAATTTCCCAAATGTCAAAAATCTCGCATACCAGAATCGGCTGTAAAGGCATCATGTCTCAATGGCTCATGTTGCCCAAGGTCTGGCAATGGGTACATGCTTTACAGTGATTGTATGCATCCTTGAAAATTGTGGGCCAGTAAAAGTCACATTGGAGAACTTTTGATGCAGTTTTGTGTCCTGAAAAATGTCCACTGCATGCCTGGTCATGGCAGAAAGAGAGTATGTCTTTGATTTCCGCTTTCGTGACACATAGTCAGATAATTTGATCAGCACCAATGCAGAATAAATACGAGTCTTCCCAAAGGTAATACTTGGCATCGGAACGCAATTTGTCCTTCTCATCCTTCGACCAGTCAGACGGAATCAGATGTGATGCCAAGTAGTTTACTATGTCAGCAAACCATGGAAGCCCTGTATTGATAGTCAGGAGGTGCTCATTAGGAAAATGTTCCGTAATGGGTCCAGAAGGGTCAATGATCTCAAAAGGAAGGCGGGACAAATGATCAGCTACCACGATTTGCTTCCCATTTTGTCGCGAATCTCGAGGTCCAATTCTTGCAACAGTAAGATCCATTGAATTAATCGAGGTTTCGCGTCCTTCTTTGCAAGGAGATGTCTCACAGTTGTATGATCCGAGTAGATAATAACATGAGAACCCAGAAGGTAAGATCTGAATTTTTCTGTGGCAAATACTACGGCTAGCAGCTCTTTCTCAGTAACCGTGTAGTTACGCTGAGCCTCGTCAAGTATTTTGCTAGCATAGTAAATAAATACGGGTTTCCCGTCAATTTTTTGCCCCAAAACTGCTCCTACAGTGAAGTCAAATGCATCGCACATGATCTCAAAGGGTTGAAACCAATCAGGGGACTATAGGATTGGGGCTTGGGTAACTCGGTCACGAAGGATCTCAAATGCTTGAGTGCATTCCTTGGAGATTTCGAATGGTACATCCTTGGAGAAAAGAGTGGTCAGGGGGCGTACGATTTTCGAAAAATCAGGGATAAATCGACGGTAAAAATCGACGTGCCCCAGAAAAGATTGGATTTCCTTGATTGAGCTAGGAATAGGGAGTTTGGAAATCAAGTTAACCTTGGCTCGATCGACTTGGATGCCTTTCTCGGAAATCAGATGTCCCAGAACGATTCCTTCAGGCACCATGAAGTGGCTCTTTTCCCAGGAAAGAACCAGATTCACGTCAATGCATCGCATGAGTATTTGGACCAAGTGTTGGAGGCAATCATCAAATAATGCTCCAAATACTGAAAAGTCATCCATGAAGACTTCCAGATAATCACCTACCATATTTGAGATTATGGCAAGCATGCACCGCTGAAAAGTCGCGGGTGCATTGCAAAGACCAAATAGCATCCTTTGGAATGCGTACGTCCTGAAGGGGCAGGTGAATGTTGTCTTTTCTTGATCCTCAGGATGGATTGCCACTTGGTTATAACTAGAGTACCCGTCAAGAAAGCAGAATAACCTATTTCCCGCTAGTTTCTCGAGGATCTGATCAATAAACGGTAGTGGGAAATTATCCTTCTTCGTGGTGGAATTTAGTCTTCTGTAATCAATGCAGACTCTCCACGAGTCAGCTATAAGGGTCGGTATGACCTCTCTGGTTTCGGTCATGATGGTGGTGAGTTCTGCCTTCTTAGGCACAACCTGGATTGGACTCACCCATTGACTGTCGGAGATCGGATAGATGTTCCTTGAATCTAACCACTTAATGATCTCCTTTTTCATGACCTCCTGCAAATTAAGGTTCAAACGTCTTTGCATTTCTCGCAAAGGTCGTGCGTCCTCTTCGGAATAGATATGGTGTGTGCAATAAGAGGGGTTGATACCAGTCAAATCATCGAGAGTCCATCCAATGGCTCTAGATGTTGCTGGAGAATAGTAATCAAATGAGATTCCTGGTCAGATGTGAGTTTGGAGTTGATAATCACAGGAAACGTTTGATTGGAACCCAAAAAGACGTATTTCAGATGATCGGGAAGGGGCTTGAGTTCCAGAACGGGATTATCAACAGTAGCAGGTGGTTCAGGGTGTGTGTCAGAAACAAGGGTAGGAGTTATGGGTGTATCTAGATCAGATTCAAACTCCTCTATTTGTGGGTTTTGATCTTCTTGTGGTTGATCGGGGATAATTAGGTTGTCCTCGATATGCGGTTCATCAACCATGGCTTTGATATCACGTATTTGTTCTATAACACCGCAATTAATCCCTTGTTGGGCCTTAAAGATGTCAATCTTTAGAGTTTGGTTCCCAAATTTTAATTCTATTTGGCCCTCCTCACAGCTTATGTTGGCCCTAGCCATGGCCAGAAAAGGTCTCCCTAGTATAATTGGTGTATCCCTTGGGTTCTCAGGTGCATCCATATCTAGAACTATAAAATCCACCTGGAAGTAGAAATCTCGTACCCTAACAATGACATCCTTGAGTATTCCTTTAGGTGACTTGATGGATCGATCGGCTAACTGCAATGTCACCTCTGTCGGTTTAAGCTCGGACTCTTCAATGTGGTTAAGGAGGGATGTAGTTATTAGGTTTATGGAGGCACCTAGGTCTAACAAGGCTCTGTCGAATTGTGTTTCACCAATTTTACATGAAATCAGGGGAGTGCCTGGGTCTTTATCCTTGGGTGAGAGTTTACTCAAGATTACAGAGCTGGCTTGCTCTAACAGTATGATTGGACTCCCACTTTTGGTTCGCGGCTTACATTTAGGTGTACACACGTCTTTCAGAAATCGTGCATAAGCTGGTACGTGGCAGATTGCATCCATCAAAGGGATGTTTATTTAGACCTGTTCAAAGAGCTTGACTAGATCCTCCTTAGGAGCCACGGGTTTAGTTATCCTTTTTCCCTTGGTCAAGGCCTCGGGAAATAGAACATTGGTTGGTTCATCTAGAATAGGTCCAGGTTCTTGATCTGGGATACGGGTATCCTGGATAACTATCCTAGGGCTTAGATCACTACCAGGCTTGGAGTGGTTTGGATAAGGTGGGTCTTGAGTTGCTTTACCACTATGGGTTGTTAGGGAGTTTAATCCTGCCTAGTTTTGGTTTGGGGTCGGTAAAATGAGTGGTTGTTGTTGAAATCCCGCGTAAGATGTCAAAGCTTTCATCCTGTTAGGTGATGAAACAGAAGGGGCCTGATAAATCATATGTGCGTGGCTTGGATTTGGGTTCATAACACACCTCTGGGTTGGCACGTTATTTGGGTTAGGCAGAGGTTGCGAAGGAAGTGTGTCCGATTGGCAGGAATTCACCATCTAGGTGACTTGGTTGAGAGCCTCTGTGATCTCGTTCTTGTGTTGCTTTTATATTGTCACATTCATTTTCTGAATGTCAGCCAGTGTTTGAAAGATAAGAGTCATTTCATCTTGGTTTGGCCCAGATTGATAGGTGGGGTTGGGCCGAGGCTGAGGCAGCTGATATGGACGGGGAGCTTGTGATGGGGTTGAAAAGGTGATTTTTAATTCTGAGAATTTCCTGCTCACTGGAAGTTGGGATGATTTCGCCATCCAGGGTTGTAGCTATTGGAGAATGGGTCATTCTGGATGGCGTTGAGGTCCTCGCAGGTCTGAGGACCCTCAGGAAAGTCAGAGTATAAGGGTTCAGAGTTCCCTCTACTAGAATAGAGCGGATCGGAGGTCCTTTCTGTCCTGAAGTCAGACGGGGGTGGATACGGATCCATCCCTTGAGAAGATCGGTGATAGATGTTTTTCATAGTTTCCCTTACGAGAGGTGGCTATGCAAAGGAGTTCTGCCCAGAGGTGGCTCGCTGCAAATGCCGAGTCAGCTCGTCCACCTTCTTCTCTGTGATAGAGACCTTGTCTAACCGACTGGCCATCAACTCCAAGTCGTCGGATGCGGACAGGCCCTGCGTCTCATGTGCTCTCCTAAGATTCGTCGATGCGCGAGCATTCGTTCGGTCAAATAAGCCCATGGAGTCATTATTGATGGAGTTCTCACACATGCTTTCGAGAATCTCCTACACTGTGTCCTCATGTTGACCCATGATGTTTCCTCCACAGGTTTTATTGACGAATAATCGAATGTCTTCACGGAGTCCCTGGTAAAAAGACTGGACTTGTTCTCATTTAGGAACTCCGCGATGGGGGCACTTTCGCATGAGATCCAAGAATCAATCCCATGCCTCATGAAGAGGTTCTCCCGATTGTTGAGTGAAATGAGTAATCTGGTGGGGCAAGGCATTTGTCCCGCCAACGGGGAAGAACTTCTTTAAAAAATCAGACTGAAGTTCGACCCATGTGTTGATCGGTCGAGTCTAAGTTTGATACCAATGAGCAGCCTTGTCCATGAGGGAGAAAGAAAACATATTCATGAGCAGAATATCCCAATTTTGTGCATCTGACCCGAAGGTCTGGGCCAGATGTTTGAGTTGCTTAATGTACTGGAATGGATCCTCGAAGTTAAGCCCATGGAATTTTGGTATGGCATGAATCATATTGGGCTTGAGTTCAAAATCAGGACCTCCAGCCAGGATTTGGACTCGAGGCTCAATTGCCACCGCAGCGAGATTATAGTGATCTCGCATCATAGGACGCTGCGGTAGGTTTGCAAAGTTTTGGAAGAGATCATTTAAGCGTTGAAGTTGGTGCTCAAGGTTGTTCTCTTCTTCAATGGGTTGTGCCATGATGGAAGAAGGAGAACTTGGTTCTGAATCATAGGAAAGATCTATGTGGTGGGGTTGCTGTACAAACAATAGCGTCGAGGCTTGGCCTCGGGGAGAGTGGATTTCTAAAGGAGGTCTTTCTTAAGGACCTCCTACCAATCATGCACCGAAGGATTTGATGAGATCAGAATGTGTTGGACCCAATAGAGACACCGAAAAAATGTTGGGTGACTATAGAGGTTTGGGGCGGATGATACTCCTTAGTCAGAAAGGTCGTCCACCTGAGAAATACCTGGGTAGCCAGAGAGGGAGAGTCTCGCAAAGACCCCTACACGGTAGAGCGTCCCCACGGGTTACAGGATTTCCCCCACCCGACCTCTCTTGTTACTGAGATTCTAGGTAGACTAGAATGGGGACATTGACCTCTTAAGTCTACTTTTTTAGTTAAGATTAAAGTGCTTAGGGTTCCACTTGAACTTTAGGTCTTTTAAGTGCAAACAGTGACCTAATTTTATGGTTGGTTGACCCAAAGGATCAACTTCACCTCTTTGTTCCTTTGAGAGCTTTTAGGTCCTTGCTGTTAGGGTTCAAATGGATTAGGAGCTTGATTTGCTTAGGGTTTCTCTTGGATAGATCTTTTCAAACAAGGCTTAGGCACACCTCTTTTTGAAATTTTTGCTTCTTTGCTTAAGAGAAGATGTGTCTCTAAAAATCCTAGCTTTGCAATCCTTAGGTTGGCTCTAGTTAGTCCAATTTAGTTGCCTCAAAAATTGGTATCTAGGGCTCAATCAAGAAGGTTTTAGCCCTAATTACCTTAATTGGATGTACAATTCAAAATGTGTTAAAATGAAAATCAGGCAACTTTGGTGAATTACTAAATATGGAAGCAGGTAGCCCTAGATTGATTTTTCTTTTTTTGTTTTTCCTTTTTAGATTTTGAGGGGATTAAGAGAGAGGGCTAGTGAAAGTTTACATGTTCCTTGGTGTGGTTATTGTGCAGCTGCGTTTCGTTCCTCAGCTTTCCCTGAGACAAACACCACCAAAGAGAGAGATTAAGTCAATATCGAATCAGAAGTTGTGATCAAAGCTTCTAAAATGCATGTTGCTCTCCGGCAACGGCGCCAAAAATTGTTGACGTGGCGAGATCTTGTTTTAAAAGATGTTACGTTGTAGTATAGATGAAATCGCCGCGAAAATAAATAAGAATTTATAACTCGAAAACCATGGTATCCAAAGTCAAACACAGGGACCAATTGGGTATTTAAAAACTTAAGAGCACAACTCTCAATTTAATAAAAAGTAATAACCGATCCAATCAAAATTGAGAAGTAATGTCTGTGTAGAAATAATGCTAAAAAATTAGACGTTTGATTTCAGACGTCTGAAAGGCTCTTGCTATAGTGCTTGATGTGTCTTTCTCTTTCTGATGTTTGCCTTCTCTTTCTCTCTTCTTTTTCTTTCTTTGTAGTTATGCTTCTTCTGCCTTCTGTCTTCTTTCTTCTTTTCTTCTTTGTCTATCCTTGTCTTCTTCTTCTACTTGGCCGCTCCTGCTTCATTCTTTCCTCAGCCCTTGCCTTCTTTGGCTTTTTCTTCTTTCTTCTTCCTCTTCTTTCTACTTTGGCTGTGGGTGCAGCTGCACCCTCAGCTTCCTCTTCTTCTTCCCTGCGGCTACAGTGCTTCTTCCTCCTTGGCCTTGTCTTCTGCCTTCAAGTCCTTCTCCTACCTCTGCTTCCTTAGCTGCGGCTAAGTCCTTCCTTCTCTCTTCAGTAGTTGCCTCCTCCTCCTCCTTCCTTTCCCTACACAGCACAGCAAAACCTACCCCTACCCTTCCCCGCGTCACTCACTCACACACACACACACACACACACACACTCTCTCTCTCTCTCTCTCTCTCTCTCTCTCTCTTAGGTACACTCTCCCAAAGCCAGGTAATCGGGTTGGGATTCGCGTGCTCGGGTCCAGGGGCACCGATGTGGTGTAGTGTGCGAATAGTGCTAGGTCTAGGTAATCGGGTCGGGTGCCAAGTCCACGGGGGCAGGGATCGCGGGCGAGAAGTTAGCGAGCGAGGGCGAGGGACCTCACACCTGTGTTACTTGAGGCAACCAAGAGAAAACACAAAAACAATTTAAAGCCCTCAGCCTACCCTAAGCTTTCCGAGGTGGGACTAAAAGTCCCACCTGCTTTGCTTGCACCCTAAGGAGGAAAGTCCTGCGCAAGTGGAGCAGCTGCGGAGTGTTGGTGCTAGAGCACCACGATCATTTGTTTTGATGATAACAAAACACGTGTTATTTAACATTTGCAATTTGAGTCCTAGATTTCAGGTCAATTGCAAATGAAGACGTGTTTAGACGGAGTTCGAGCTCGCATCCAGGACGGATTGGAGGAGCTTGACGGAAAACACAGGAGGTTCGCGTGGAGCGAAAGATTGGAGATAAAAGACAAGAAGAATAGGATAGATTCTTTTTTATCCTTTCATGTATCTCCTGTATTTATTTTCTTGCTCTTTTTGATTCCTTAGAACATTATGTTAAAGAGCCTCAAAGTACCCTAAAAGTAGTCCTAGGAACACCTGCACAACCCTAGGATACTTAGGTTTTCTGTAGAATACTTAGAAAACCAATATAGGGTTCAAACAGCACTTCCAGACGTCTAATTCCCAAATCAGACGTCTGATAAAGAATTTTAAGACGTATGACTGTTGTTTCAGACATCTGATAACTGTTAGGCTGGACATAGTTAGTTCTGTCTGATGAAATCAGACGTCCAGACCTTAGACCAGACGTCTTAGGAGACGTCTGATGACTTTGCCAGACGTCCAGTTAGTGGACCGTTGGCTGGCTTAGAAGACACTCAAGAATATGACCGTTAGAGCCTTATCAGACGTCCATAGGACTTACCAGACGTCTGATAAATGACCGTTTTGCCTCGGCTGACCCAAAATCTCTTCTCAGAGATTTTCTAGCCGTTGCAACGTTTGGAAATCAATTCCCACAGTAAAAGTAGGTTTCCAGACGTCCAGACATAGTGCCAGACGTCCTATATGTCGTCTGATGGACTTGCACAAAAACCATGTTTAGATCTGATTCAAGTCAGGGAGAAACCCGCATAGAATCAGACGTCTGACCTTGGAATCAGACGTCTTAAAGTGGCCTTCCAGACGTCTGATGCCAGAGTTAGACGTCTGATAACCCTGTCAATTGCAATCATTGTCCTGATTTCGGCCTGATTCTCTTGGACTTTGTTCCCAACGGCTATAGAACCTTTCCTAAGCCTTCTAAAGCCTTCCTAAGGCCTCTATAAATAGAGGGGAACCTTTGTAACACACAGGAATAAGAGACACACTTAGAAAAACAAGACACACACCTTGCAATACACTTTCAAACCTTTTGTGTCCAAAGAAAAGACTCTCTTGCTCTCCAAGCTCAAGCTCCATTTTCTTGAGAGCATTCAACCGTTGCGCACCCGCTCTCCCGCCGTAGATAACAAGAGCGACGTAGCGCCATCGCGTGGCACACGCACTGCGTCATCGTCGACGCACTCCTTGCAAAGGGGAGTTTCCTATTTCCTATAGAAGCTAGGTTTAATTTTGTTGGCTCTATAGGACTGTTATTTTATTTTATCTTTGTATTTTGGTTGGGTATTCGCTTTGCGAATTCCCGTCTCCTTCGTGGGACAAAATCCTTCTCGTGGAGAGAAGGGGTTGAGGAACGCTACCCTCGTACTTGTAGCATGGTTGTACTGAGGTTGAATCACCCTCGTTCAAAGTGATTCGTTTAGTGGATTTTGATCAACTTGGTTGATAGGAAAATCCTAACTCGAGAGGGTTAGGTGGTGGTTTTCACCCGATTTGGGTTTCCACCTAAAAATACCTGTGTACATTTTGTGATTGCTTAATTTCTTGTGATATTGCTTTATATATTTTATTTCCGCATATTATTACGTCACCCCTCCTGATAGGGACGAACTTTCAATTGGTATCAGAGCCAGGTTTTCCGCCGACAGGAGTAACATCCGCGGAAAGATCACATGGAGGGAAGCTGTTCCACAAGCAGGATTTCCGAGGGGCAGTCCACAACCCGTCCGCCGTTCTTCGACGGGAGCAACTACCCCTACTGGAAGTTGCGGATGAAGACGTGGCTTCAAGCCACCGACTTCACAGTCTGGGCCAGGTGCGAGACCCCCTTCGACATCCCAGAGAAACCCGCCAGAGGATACTCGCAGCAGCAGATCCGGGAGCTCTCTCTCAACGCGAAAACAATGAACGCGTTGTATTGCGCGCTCAGCCCGGAGGAGTTCAACAGAATCTCGCAATGCGCCACCGCATACGAGATCTGGCACACACTCGAGGTAACTCATGAAGGTACCTCTAAGGTAAAAACTTCTAAGCTCAATTTACTTTCACAAGAATTTGAGGCTTTTTCTATGAAAACTAACGAAACTTTAAGTGAGATGAACACTAGGTTCACTCTCATAGTAAATAACTTGAAAGCTTTAGGGAAGACTTTCATCAAGGGGGAGCTTCAAGGGAAGCTTCTTCGTTCCCTTGGACCGGAATGGGAACAGAAAGTCACCGCCATCGAAGAGGCGAACGAAATGGAGGAGCTCAACATGGAAGATCTCCTAGGCAATCTGATGGCCTGCGAGACTAAGTTGAAGTAGAAGAAGGATACACCGGAGCCTAAACTAAAGAAGACTCTCGCCTTCAGAGCCGCGTCGGATAGCGAGGTAAGTTCCGACGACGAAGACTTTAGAATTTTACTTAAAAATTTTTTCAAGTTTTGTAGGGAATTACATAAAGAGAAAAAGGAGAAGGAAAGCCCGAGACGTTGCTACCATTGCAACGAGAAAGGGCACCTACGACCAGAGTGCCCTCTTCTCAAAAAGGAGAAGAAAAAGGAAAAGGAAAAATCTAAGAAGAAGGCGTTCCAAGCCACTTGGGACGATTCCAGCTCGGAGGAAGAAGAAGAAGAAGAAGAAACCGCTTGCTTTGGTTTCATGGCAAGAGGAAGCAATAGCGACAGCGAAAGCGGAAGCGACAGCGACAATGAGGTAAGTTATGATCTTCAAGAAGCTTTTAATGAACTTTTTGAGGTTAGTAAATCACTTAGGGTAGAAAATAAGGGCATTAAAAAGAACCTTAGTTTTCTTAAAAATGAAAATGATAGGTTAGAAAAATAACTTAAGGATCTAGAAGCTAGTCCTAAAAATGATAACCTATTATTAGAAAATCAAAACCTCATCAATGAAATTAATAAATTGATTGAGGAAAATAATAGTCTAAAGTTAGAAATTTTTGATTTAAAGACTAAGATGCAAATTATAGAAAGAGAAATTACATGTCTTAGGGAAAATTCTAACAAATTAATCAACAAAGTGGATAAGTTTTATAGCCCTAAGGTTGAGAAAGGATCTCCGTCAAGGAGACCCGCTAACAGATCCGGATCCAAGCCCACTTGGATACCGAAAAAAGAATTAGAATCTTGTTTTGTAGGGTTCAGGGATGACTACAACATAAAGGACTGGACCTACAAGCTCAAGTCTGGTCAACTTGAGTTGGGAGAACCAAGGAGTAGACCAAGGAGGAGAACAAGAAGACCGACGAGACGACGAACAAACGACGGACCCACCGCACGTCGACCGCCAGATTGGAGACCGGCGCCAATGCCCGGGCCTCCAAGCTACGGATGGGAGCCCCATCCGATGTGGCATCCACCACCACCATTCGGGCCATTTTATTGGCCATGGTAGGTGAGGTAAAACCCTTTACCCTATCTTTTTATCATAAGCATTTAGATAGGGGGAGTTAAAAAATGATGAGCTAATTATCAATTTTTAAGGGGGAGATGTAAGGTAGCTAAATTTCCTTTAGTAAGGGGGAGAAAAATAATAGCTATCGCATTGTTACAAAAAGGGGGAGAATATTACCTTTGTTAAAATAAACTCATAGAAGAGCATGTTTTAAGGGGGAGTTATAGGAAATGTAAAATCAATTAAACCTTTTTGATAATGTCAAAAAGGGGGAGAATTTTATGCATTATTATTTACGGTTTTGTCATCATCAAAAAGGGGGAGATTGTTGGTGCTAGAGCACCACGATCATTTGTTTTGATGATAACAAAACACGTGTTATTTAACATTTGCAATTTGAGTCCTAGATTTCAGGTCAATTGCAAATGAGGACGTGTTTAGACGGAGTTCGAGCTCGCATCCAGGACGGATTGGAGGAGCTTGACGGAAAACACAGGAGGTTCGCGTGGAGCGAAAGATTGGAGATAAAAGACAAGAAGAATAGGATAGATTCTTTTTTATCCTTTCATGTATCTCCTGTATTTATTTTCTTGCTCTTTTTGATTCCTTAGAACATTATGTTAAAGAGCCTCAAAGTACCCTAAAAGTAGTCCTAGGAACACCTGCACAACCCTAGGATACTTAGGTTTTCTGTAGAATACTTAGAAAACCAATATAGGGTTCAAACAGCACTTCCAGACGTCTAATTCCCAAATCAGACGTCTGATAAAGAATTTTAAGACGTATGACTGTTGTTTCAGACATCTGATAACTGTTAGGCTGGACATAGTTAGTTCTGTCTGATGAAATCAGACGTCCAGACCTTAGACCAAACGTCTTAGGAGACGTCTGATGACTTTGCCAGACGTCCAGTTAGTGGACCGTTGGCTGGCTTAGAAGACACTCAAGAATATGACCGTTAGAGCCTTATCAGACGTCCATAGGACTTACCAGACGTCTGATAAATGACCGTTTTGCCTCGGCTGACCCAAAATCTCTTCTCAGAGATTTTCTAGCCGTTGCAACGTTTGGAAATCAATTCCCACAGTAAAAGTAGGTTTCCAGACGTCCAGACATAGTTCCAGACGTCCTATATGTCGTCTGATGGACTTGCACAAAAACCATGTTTAGATCTGATTCAAGTCAGGGAGAAACCCGCATAGAATCAGACGTCTGACCTTGGAATCAGACGTCTTAAAGTGGCCTTCCAGACGTCTGATGCCAGAGTTAGACGTCTGATAACCCTGTCAATTGCAATCATTGTCCTGATTTCGGCCTGATTCTCTTGGACTTTGTTCCCAACGGCTATAGAACCTTTCCTAAGCCTTCTAAAGCCTTCCTAAGGCCTCTATAAATAGAGGGGAACCTTTGTAACACACAGGAATAAGAGACACACTTAGAAAAACAAGACACACACCTTGCAATACACTTTCAAACCTTTTGTGTCCAAAGAAAAGACTCTCTTGCTCTCCAAGCTCAAGCTCCATTTTCTTGAGAGCATTCAACCGTTGCGCACCCGCTCTCCCGCCGTAGATAACGAGAGCGACGTAGCGCCATCGCGTGGCACACGCACTGCATCATCGTCGACGCACTCCTTGCAAAGGGGAGTTTCCTATTTCCTATAAAAGCTAGGTTTAATTTTGTTGGCTCTATAGGACTGTTATTTTATTTTATCTTTGTATTTTGGTTGGGTATTCGCTTTGCGAATTCCCGTCTCCTTCGTGGGACAAAATCCTTCTTGTGGAGAGAAGGGGTTGAGGAACACTACCCTCGTACTTGTAGCGTGGTTGTACTGAGGTTGAATCACCCTCGTTCAAAGTGATTCGTTTAGTGGATTTTGATCAACTTGGTTGATCGGAAAATCCTAACTCGAGAGGGTTAGGTGGTGGTTTTCACCCGATTTGGGTTTCCACCTAAAAATACCTGTGTACATTTTGTGATTGCTTAATTTCTTGTGATATTGCTTTATATATTTTATTTCCGCATATTATTACGTCACCCCTCCTGGTAGGGACGAACTTTCACGGAGTACTTTGGCTTTGATAGATGGCTGATGCTGTTCGCAGAGTAACGCCGCGCACTTGGAACCTAATCTCCTGGAGCAGGGCCACCTAGAGCAAGCTTGCGAGCAAGCTTCGCTTCCTCTCCAATGGCAGTGGAGGGCCAAACCTGAAGCACACACACACAGCCTCGCGACCTTGTCAAACAACGTGGGAAGCTTCCCCGTGTCACAGCGAAGGTGCGACAGTGGTTGGCTGGCCGCAGGGCGGCCTAAGCATGTGTGACTAGGTCGCTCTGTGGGCGTGAAGGTGGGTTAGGTCGGTGGGCGTTTTTGGAGGTGTGGATGGTGGGTGATCAGTGGGTGATGGTGGAGGTGATGAGGTTGGTGGAGAGGCGTGTGGAGTGGGGGAGTGACGGATTCGCCTCACTGGTGGTCAGTCGGAGATGGAGATGAAGGTGGACTGCGGTGTCGAGGGGTCAAAAGTGCAAATTAAGAGAGGGGAAATGAAGAGGGGAGAGAGAGGAGCTTACTGAAGGTAGTTGGACGAAGGGGGAAAGGCGGAGGACGAGTGGCGAGTAGGTGCCGTCGTCGGAGAAGAAACCCTGAGGTGAGGATACGGCAACGAGGAAGGGGTCGGAGAGGCTCATGCAGGTATGGCACGACACGGAGGAGCAAGGCAGAGATGACTCTGCCACTGGTATGGTGGCAGAGTGACGAGAGGAGGGAGGAGAGGTTGCCGGAGCTTGCGGGAAGTTGGCCGGAGACGAAGGAGGACGAAATTCAAGGGGTATCTCGGGCCAATCCAAGCTTGCCAGATACGGCCGAACCTGAGTCTTCTTTTAAAGGCACAGGCAGAGGGCCTTGTGCTTGGAAGGCAAGCTTCCAAGCTCAAGACTCTCGCCGAAGGTATGGGTCGAACACCATACCCATGCCTCTCGAGCGTTCGCATGAGAGGTATGGTGTGAACCAGATCTTGGGAAGCTGCTCAGACGGTAGGGGATTCCTCAGAGGATCCCCTTGCCAAATCTGAGAGCAGCTCCCTGGGGAAGTGAGGAGAAATTCTCCTCGAAACCTTGCCGGAGGTATGGGTCCTCTGCTGAAATGGCAGAGGGACTGAAATGCAAAAAGTGACGTGGAAGATAGGGGGTTTATGCAAGGATTTTCAAAAGCTAAGGGTCAAAATATAATTGGGTGAACTGTTTTTGCAAAGTAGGTCAAGATGACCTTCCCTTAGGTCCGAATTTTGGTACAAACCTAATTTTGACCTAAGGAATTCAATGGTGAAGTTAGATTTTAGGTTTGACCATGTTTGGCTGGATATTTTGCACAAAAACTCAAATTAGGTCAAATATTGAGCTAGGACCCAAATCTAGGTCACAATATGTTCCAAAGGCCAAATTGAAGGTTCTAAACCCTAAGAGATATTTTTTCATGAATTTTAGAGGGTTTAGTTGATTTTTTTCCTGACCAAAACCCTGTGAAGTTAAGTGGGTTTGTTTTAGGGTTACAGAATATTATTTAATTCTTAAATTTCACAATAACCCTTTTCTGACTAAACCATCCCACTTTCTCTTATTAAGTCCAATTGACCTATATCTAGACCCTGAGAAATCTCGTTAATGTACTGCAATGGTAAAATTACAGTTTTACCCTTTAGTTCATGCTTTCTTCCCATAACAGTAATCCCTTGAATTTGGCCTTCCTTTAGGTTATTCAGGAGCTTTTGTTCACTTTCATATGTCAAAATGAGCTAGTTAGGGCTCATGATGAGGTTTTCATCATTAGCTCTCCTCGGTATGTGCACCCTTGAGGGCCAGCTCACCCCCACAGCCGGACCTCAAACACAGCCTAAACATTATCCCAACCTCGCAACCTTCACCCTCTAGCGTTCTCGTACATGCTGCGTACTCGAATATCATCGCTAATTCACCTTAGGTTTGCACAATTTCCTACTAGGCTGTTAATAATTTCAAGCATTTATTAATCTCGACTTTAACATGATTCAAACAAATATCTAGTTTGCCCTTAGCGTTCAGGTTTGTTCCTAGATGGTTGCTAACAAGTGCATGCCAACCTGGCTTATAGTATCCACCAATGAGTCTCAACCTAGCTACGACATTATTCAATCTAAATCATACCTATCCTAGAGGGTTCGTGCATATGTATATGTTAAGACACGTGCTGTTAAGCCCTTTTAAGATGTCCGGACTTTAGGTCAAACGTCTGGACTGAGGGTCAGACGTCTTGTAAGACGTCTGGACTCATTCCCAAACGTCTGAAAATGGAAAATCTTGGGTACGAACTCGCGTTTGCGCGCGTGCTGCGTGCAGACAGTACCCCTCGTTTTCATCCGTCTTCTCTCTCTCTCTTCAGCTCCTAGCGAGAACCCTAAAACCTCACCCTTATAAACTCCCCTCCTCTCCCTCACACCACCCCACTTCCATCCACCCTTCTCCTTCATCCAACGAGAGCAGCAGGCAGCGAGTAGCGAGCGTGAGTGACGTGGGAGGAGAGGAGCAGCGAGGGGAAGAGAGGAGAGCACGCGAGCTCGTGAGGGAGTTCGCCGGAGAGCTCACGGCCGGTCAGCGCGTGCGCGAGGCGGGGAGGAGGTCCTCCCCGACACTACTGCAGCCAGAGCAGCGGTCGAGTGGGCGCGGCGCGGCCGCGCGTGGCGCAAGAAAGCGAAGGCAGCTTCTGGTTCTGGGATTTTCCCAGAATCAGATGTCTAGATCGACATCCAAACAACGCAGACGACGTCTGGAGGAGGTTCCAGATGACTGAGAGGTAAATCCCGCAACGTACACATTCCTTTACGGATACAGCCATGCAGGTCGTTCTGCCAAGGCACTGTTCCGTGCCATATTGAGGAGATTTGCGTCGTGCATGCAGGATTCGCTTCGGGAAGGCATGGGACATGCCCTCCCACGCAGTTCAGACGTCTGGGAGAGGCATCAGACGACGGAAAGTGTTTCCAGACGTCCGGAGAGGTTGTCGAACGTCTGGAACTGAGTCCAGATGGTCCAGCAGAGTTCCTGGACGTCTAAGGAGTGGCGCAGGAGTTGAGGTATGGTACTGGACTCTTTTAAGACGTCTGGAATGTGTTCGAAATGTCTGATATGAATTAGAATTACTGTTTTGACCCGTTTAGGGTCCGATTTCTATAATTAAGTTTTCGTTCTCTGTATAAGTTCCTCTACTTGTTGGAATACCTTTTATCCTATTCTGAATGGTTTCTTGTGATTGATCCTTGTGATAGGACCTCGTTTCGTTGTAGATTTGGGATTTGCTGAGGCACGTGGACCTGCCGATCAAGCCCCCATTACTCCTGGGTTTACTGGTAGAGTGGCTTCCCCTAGTTTAATTACAAACATGAATACATGTGTGGAATGAATGATTAGATCCTAGGGTGTGGCATAAATCCTAGGATTAGAAACACTGAAATATTTGTATGGAATGTATGAATTGCAGTCTTGGATGAGTAAATAGAATAATAATAATTACCTGTAAATGGATAACAACTGCCTGTGAAACGTAAAGTACTGTTGTTAGCAAACTGCTGCATGTAAATTTCTGTTATTTGCTTTGAATGTCATAATATGAGCTGCATGTATATGAACTGAAAATGGAAGATTGAATGTTGGAAACACGAGTTACCTGTGAATAAACCTGGAATGTGAACAATAAAGTTACATGTTACATGTGTAGAACCTGAGAAATGGAAATAGAAATGATGAAACCTGGTATGGTTTGGGCTGAGACACATGAGCATAAACCCTACGGGGAATTAGGAGATGAGCTCCTGGAAATAAATGGAATGGATCTAGGAATGTGCTGGGGAGTGTGTTATCCCTTGAGTACGTGGTACCAAGGGAGCACATGTTACCTCTTAGTGTAGAGGGGAGCTTGCCACCTCCGGGTCGAGACCCGGGGTGGGTTTGGCCACTTTGCACCGACTCTATGGCCCTCGTGTATACTATACTGGGGAGAGATACTAGTGTAGGGAGGGTTAGCCACTCCACGGGGCTCGGGGTTAAGCTAGTCGCCCTACACCGACTTGTTCGGTTCACTGGGCAAACTATGGTAGTTAGGCGAGGGTGCACGGACTGTGGAGGGGCGAGACCCCTGTTACTGAGAGGGCTATTTCCTATACTGATTCCGTGTTGTGCTTTGGGCGCACCCGTTAACGGAAACGACTAACTGCGTGCCAGTGCGGGGTAGCTACCCGTGCGTTTATTGCACGTGTCGTAGTCACCGTTACGTCTATCAATAACCTTGGGGTGGTTGACTGAGTGTAGGACCATCACGGGGGACTCTCCCGGCCAGGAGAGCACCACGTGCTACTTCTATTCTTCGGAAAAGACTACAATCAAGATCGTTCCCACGAGGAACATTCGAGATCGAGAAAGAGACCTGATAAATAAATCAAGTGATGAAAGAAATAATAATTAGTTAAAGAAAGAAAGAAATTGAAAAACAACAGCTACCTATCCACCTTTGCTATTTAGTTAGTTGGTTGCCACTCTACTCAGTGTTCGCTAACGTTTTGTACTCGTAACCTTTTTCAGGTCGAGGTATTGAGCAGTCAGAGCCTACGGCTGCAGAGGGTGCTGGGCCCAGTAGTGGTAGTTTTCTGTTGTACTCCGTTCCTGTTGTAGTAAGTAGTTGTTACACTTCTGTACTTGTTTATTGTAAATTTTATATTCCTGTACCTATTTAAATTTTTCTACTGTTGTGGTGGTATGTACTGTAGTACTTTACTTCTTTACTATTGTAATTTTGTTATCGTTAGTTGCTTGCATGGTGAATGCGGCTTATTTTACTGCTTTTTGGTTATTTCCTCGTTGGACGACTGGGTCTTGGGATCAGTTGAGTCGGTCCGGTCTCGTATCCTGTAGGGATTCGGGAACCGGGTCGTAACAGTATATATATAGGTATATGCATGTGCAGTTTCTTTATAACAAAAAATAGGTTGGAAACACCCTCATTTCGGTGATTCAATCTCACTCGATCATACAAGTATTATAGGGCTATTAATACTTAAATGTAGAGAGTAGAGGGTAACCACTCTACCTCGGGGTACTGGGGTGATATGGGGTGGCTCGCTCGTGCCTTCATTAGTCGTTGTGTAACCTTTCTCGGAGTTTGCATTGGTCCCGAGTGCAAATCCTAAGACATTAATGGGTTCACAAGAGGTCATTGGGCTTCTAAAAATTTTCCAATACATTAAGCACGTGCAAACATGGTCGAATTTAGTATCAGAACGTAGGAAAATTTCGTTTGCTTTCCAACATTACCTTTCGTGCGTGATTTTCAAGGTAAAATGGTCCCTGAAACAATCAAAAGAACCCTTCTGGTTCGCAAGAACCATTCCCAAATCGGCCTAGGGCGATCAATTCACTTGAACCAATCCTCCCCCACTTGTTGCCATGCGGCGAGCAGTGATTCGTGCCCATCCCTTGCTGCGAATCGTACTCTGGATGCTCCCCTCGCGATTGTTGGATCACGCACACGACTTTGGGCCGTTTGATAGCACCTCCCGTATGTATATGCATGTGCCTTGCATCCTTCCCCACTTGTACACGTGAAAGAAGAGAGTGAGTAAGAGAATAATAAGTAACTCTCTCGCACATCGGACGAGGTGACGTGGATTAAAATACTATGAGAAGAAAGATAAGGTTGGTATAAACAAAAAAAAGAATTAGGAGATTTTATATTAAAAATAATGAGATGAGATTTTATATACCAAATTATATGCACACAAAAAAATAGAATTTTCTTCTGATCACGTAATATATCATGATTCATATAATCATTTTTAACAGGGGAGGGGATATCTCTGCGTATGATTTGTACAAGGATTATTTCAAGGAATATTTTCCATATATACACAGACACGCACGCGACATCCCCTGCCATCCGAAGCCCTAACCCTATCTCGGAGGGTGCCTCTATTTTCCCCTCGTCGTGCAGCACCCACCCACTCGGGGTAAGGTGAGGCACGACATCACACCACACCACACGGCGGACCTTCTTTCTTCTTCTCGATCTCCTTCACTACGCCTTCTCTGAATGTGTTGTTGTTGTTGTAATGTAGCAGTTGGAGGAGTATAATGCCGAAGCCGCCGAGCACCGGTCTGTTCGTGGGCCTCAACAAGGGCCACATCGTCACCAGGAAGGAGTTGGCCCCCCGCCCTTCCGATAGGAAAGGGGTATGATCCCAAAGATCTTTTCTTTTTTACCCCCTCGTTCGTGTGGTCATGAATCATGATTTCCAATCGTGTTACCTTTGTCTCGAAACGTCATTGCCGACCTTTACTTAAGGGATCTCGAAGAACATGGTGATGCTTTGTCGTGATCATTTATTCTATCGCAAGACCTTAGCTTTGTAATCACCATATCTATTGTTTTGGCTGATGAAGGTTTCGTAGCGGGGAAGCTTACATCATCATGCCTTGAAGATTTTTTTTCTACTCGCATACATGTGTTTCTGTAGATATACACATACATACATACATATATACATGTTGCCGTGCGACCTTTCTGAGCTCCTATGTGGCATCAATATGCTCCTGATTGATTTTACTATGGGAATGGACTGCAAAGACCCATTATTGATGCAACCCAAAGAACAATCGAACGGGAGAAACTGCCATTTCAGGCCTGAAATAAGTTGCAAAATGTTTTTTTAGCTGTTTAACATCTTCCTTGAACCCCATTCACATGTGCCTATCTACAAGTATACAACTTAATTCTGTCTTTTGTGCTATCTGCATAAGGTGTTAGTTGGGACCCTAATATCTAATTAATTGCGTTACTGCCGTTGAGCTCATGTCGAGCTGTTTTATCCTCCCTAAGAACTCTACCATCTGTCCATTTTTTGGTCATTTCTACCACAGTCAAGCAGAGCAGGAAACCTTCAATTAAGAGAGCTCCAGTCATACAGTAATTGTCAAAGCTAAAAGGACCAAACGAAATCACATCTCAAACTATTCTGTAATTGTGAATACAATGAATCAAACACCGAAGAAAGCTAAAAGACACAGAAAAGATCCAAATAACACCAGAGCAGAACTAGCACTTCTCATCATAGCATTGATACTTTCCGGATACACGTCTATCTGTGTGGCAGATCTACTCCATCTCCTCGTTAAGATGTTAAAATTCCCTAAATGGCATCCAGATGGATATGGTGTCATGCTTATAACTATTTAGAGTGCTCGTGCTAGTCTTGAATTGATCTGCAAGTTGCTCCCGATCTCGTCCAGACTTGAATAATGAATTGTTCCTTTCTGGTGTTCCTGTGATCTGTTCGCTGTGCCTCAGATAATTTACCATTGGACTTTGACTATGAACTCCATAATTTTGAGCACTGGGGAAGTTGAGACCTCTAGTTATGGTGGATAGACTTGGTAGTGCTTGAAATGGGAATACCATGTATGTATGCTATCTTAGACACTGTTTTACCATGAGTCATGGTCATACCATGGGTCATGGTCCATGACTTTATTGTGTTCAATAACACCCTCACATTGTTTTTGTTATTTATATGACTCTAATTATCCAAATTAAGATGTTTGCGTAAGGTTTTCATGCTTTTTATGGTTTGAAGAAAACCAGCAAACGCGTGCATATGATCAGGCAGCTAATCAGAGAAGTTGCTGGATTCGCTCCATATGAGAGGAGAATCACTGAGCTTTTAAAAGTTGGCAAGGACAAGCGTGCATTAAAGCTGGCTAAGAGAAAGCTTGGAACCCACAAGAGGGCTAAGAGGAAGAGAGAGGAAATGGCCACTGTCCTACGGAAGATGAGGTGAATTCTTTTAACTTTACAACTTTATTCCATTCAATTTTATGCAGAACAGTTCTCTTCAAAAAAGAATTCTATGCAGAACGGTGCCCGTACTAAGCAATATGGTATGGTCTCAATATATATTCTATTTCATCAATGCATATGTCTGTAGGCTGGAAATAATCATTTTGCTTCATTTGAGTTACAATGTTATAATTTCAGCATCAGCTGTCCGATCATTGACCGTGCTTATCCATAAACCAGTGTCCATTATCATGCTCACAAACAAGGGATGACTTAATTAATGTGTCGTATTAAATATGTTGAGAATTGGACAATGGTTATCAGATATTATTTGAAGACATTCCTTCTAGTCTCCTGTGTTTGTCGATATGTGCAATGCTTTTTTGAAGGGATTTGTTATGCTTAATTCCCACAAATGTTTATAGGAATTGAGTTATTCACCATTGTAAATTACCACCTCCATCACTTTTACTGTTTCTTTTGATCGATCATGTTGATTAATCACTGGAAAGTTTTGTTATTTCTTTTTTCATTTTGGCCGTGGTGGTTGTTTTGTCAGCTATCCAGGTCCTATGTGACAGGTGAATAAAGCATTTTCACATTCTTCCATATGGAAAGCTGTAGCAAACATACTTTAGAGGTGATATTTCATCTTGAAATTAAGAGAAAAATCTTGCTGGGTAATAGCTAATGTCTATTAAATTTTTTTTTGGGCATTATATCAATACCCTGGTAAGAAATATTACTGACTGATTTCTCCGGCTTTACCACTGCCTTCCTGGCAGTTTGCTTATCATTCTTGTTATTCAAATATGGAAAGCTATATCACTCGAGTTTTAGCATTCTAGTTTATCCAAATATTGATATCTATACTATTCGTATTCGCGAGGTGATCTTGTTTCTTGTGCTTAAGGTTTGGGTTTTATATTGAGTACTTGCAAACAAGCAAGATCTGTGTCACTGCTTGTGTTTGGTCTTCTTGGCCAGACACCACTGCTTGATGTTGACTTTAGAAATGCACAAAGTGTTTTAGTTTCTGTTTGAATTCTTTTTAAAATCTTCAAATTACCATCATTAGTTTATTGGTATGGCGATCCGTGGTCATTCGTGCTTACAAGAGAAACTTATGTTTCAGGTCTGCTGGAGTTGGTCACACCGAAAAGAAGAAGTGATTGCACCTCTCGATTGCTTTCCTCCATCTGTGGTGAATGAATTCTCATGTAGGATACAGGCTATGGTTGTGCCAGGAGAGAGATCAATCAGTTGAAAGTTTGGGAGATCTCTTTCTCCCTCACTCAAGGTCAAAATCTCACTTTTTAGTTGGTTCCCTCTCCGTCTCGTGAATGTCATTTCGAGTCTATTTGCTCTTTATGTGGTTAACATTAATTTTTGTTTTGGTTGAAAACTTCCGTGGGTAGACTCTTTGCATGTTGATCTTCATTTATGCCACTTCGACTTTGCCTCCCATGGGCATCTTATCATAATGGATCTTGTTATTAAACATATCTTTGCAAGCTCATGGCCTTCTCTAGATCACTTTAGCGTGTAATCATTCATGGATGAAGGAATCAACTACTGTACATCGTAACTCGGATTGGAAAGAAGCCTAAATCTGCAAATCGATATACACGCACACGGCCTATCGGAAGCCGCGTATGTTATGATTACCATTCGAAAAAAAAATGATAATAATACATATACTATTTAAATTACCAATCCCATCTAAGTAGGTAATGATTGATTTAACCCATGTTTAGGAAATGGATTATTAAAGACAAAGGTGCTATGCCATATATTTCTGAGATTTTCAAACTCGGTGATTAATTAATCATCTTTCTTTAGTTGAGTCCAAGGATTAATAATCATACAAAAGCCTTATCATGAGTTGAATTCTAAAACTTCTTCCTTGGTATACATAGTCCATAAGATAAACAAAATTCAATTGTTTCTCAGAAAAGGAAATTCTCTAGTTTTCTTTTGCAAGATGAAATTTTATTGATGGGTGGAAATATATCATGTCATAGCACCGTAACATTACCCCCTTTAAAGAGGGAACTCCTCTCCCCAATTAGGGAGTGACACTCGCATAAGGTGAGAACAAAAAACATGAACATTTAAACCTTGGTGCATGACCCAAGCAGCTTCTGAAATATTTCCACTTTAAGGATGATTCACATCATTGAATTATGTTGATATTTTGTGTGAGATAATCCAAGTGGTAGAGAAATACCCGTTAGAAGTTAATCAATTAATTGCAATCATCGTCAAATAATCACAATAAAGTATTAATAGCATCAAAAATATTATCATCGACGATCGATTTGCAATAAAAAGAACTTTAAATGTCGTTGTAATATATGTGTCATAAATTCTAACTGATGTTGCATCAATTTTATTTATTTATAATTTTTACTGATTTATTTGTAGGTCGTTCATTGAGAGATAGTTATTGATATATATTACTCTCTAAATTTAAAAATATTCTTTTATTCTAAAAATATTAATTTTATTTACAAAATAATTGAATAAATTAATAAATGATAGAATTAGTCAATTATTAACAAAAGAATCAATTAATATGTACTAAAATACCTGACACATATGTACAAAAATAGGCATAAAAAATCATCTATTATTATATTATGTTAAGTATATATAACTAATATAGGTAGTACCTAAGTATATGTACTAGCACCGTAACATTACGCCCTTTAAAGAGGGAACTCTCCCCAATTAGGGGGTGACACTCGCTTAAGGTGAGAACAAAAAACATGAACATTTAAACCTTGGTGCATGACCTAAGCTGCTTTTGAAATATTTCCACTTTAAGGATGATTCACGTCGTTGAATTATGTTGATGATTTGTGTGAGATAGTCCAAGTGGTAGAGAAATACCTGTTAGAAGCTAATCAATTAATTGCAAGCATCATCAAATAATCACAATAAAGTACTAATAGCATCAAAAATATTATCATCGACGATCGATTTGCAATAAAAAGAAATTTAAATGTCGTTGTTGTAATATATGTGTCACAAATTCTAACTGATGTTGCATCAATTTTATTTATTTATAATTTTTACTGATTTATTTTTAGGTCGTTTACTGGGAGATCGTTATTTATATACATTACTCTCTAAGTTTAAAAATATTCTTTTATTCTAAAAATATTAATTTTATTTACAAAATAAATGAATAAATAAATGAATGATAGAATTAGTCAATTATTAATAAAAGAATCAATTAATATGTACTACAATACCTGACACATATGTACAAAAATAGGCATAAAAAATCATCTATTATTATATTATGTTAAGTATATATAACTAATATAGGTAGTACCTAAGTATATATACAAAAATAATTAATAATATCTACTATATTAAATTATATTAATATACTAATGTTTATAGCAACATATATTACGTATGTAGTAACATATACCAGCGTCACTATAACCTTAGTAAAATATTTACTTAACATATGACAAAATAACTATTTATACTAATATATATACAAATGTACAGTGACATATATAATTGTTACTAAAGTTCTTAGTTATTTATATACATTTAAAACTCAAATAATTACCTACTCTACTTATACTATTACTTATATTAATTACATACGTATACATATTTCTAATTACTTATTTACATTATACATATACTATATACTTACTTTAGTTACGTATATATACATACTAATAATTATATTATACGTACACATATATCTATACAAATATACACGTGCAAACACACACAGTGGCTAAACACTTAGCCGGCTCACTCTTCTCTTCTCCTTTCATTCTCAACACAGTTTTCTTTTAGGTGACTTAACACATTCAAATACTGTTCACATGTATAAAAATTTGTTTAATGGGTGGGTCGGCCACCTTTGAGGGATACATAGTACTAAAGAAGGTAGGATCAGGCCTTTACTAATAGGTAACCCTAATTCATATTAGGTACATTTTAATTCGATTACGGCCCAAAAATAAACCAACTTCAAGCTTATCACGGTGTGTGACCTTCGACCCACCACTATGTGTAATATAACAATGTATGCTCGCATAATGCTCAGAGGGAATGGTATAGGTATGTGTATGGGCACTCGGTGCCTGATGACTGGTGAGGGTTAGGAACGTAAACAAGATATACCACATCGCGCGATTTGCCACTACTGATGTGGCACCATTTGTAGCGCCCAAATTGGTGCTTTGTTGCATTTGGTTACGTGTTAATTTGATGATTTTAGCCCTCAATTCGAGGGTCATAAATTAATGTAAATTATAAATAAATTATATAATTACAAAGCTCTTTTATAGAGCTACCTAATTGTGTAATTAGTTTACATAAATAAATTATTTACATATATAATAAAATTAGTTAAAAGTGATTGATTTTACATATTAAATTAAAGCTTAATTTGTTAATTAATATATAAATTGGTAACATAATTACCGAATTGACTTTGTACAAAGTTATAATAACTTATTTATTACACATTTTTATGATATTTTAGGAACTTTATTTTAATTTTTGTATAATTAAATACATGTCTTAAATAGTTTTACATATAAATAATTTATAAATACTATATTACACTATAAATATAATATAAATAAATTGAAAATAGTTAATATAATATTATACAAGTCTATATTATAAATTATCTCAGTATAAATTTAAATTACTAATTTAATTTATTTTAAGTTAATAAATTACTTAATTAACTTAATAACTTATATATTTACTGTAAATATATAATTAAATTAAATTACAGGTATTATATAGTATATAATACATAGTTAAATACATATATATTGTATTAGGTATAACTATATACATATAGATATGTTTATATAATTATTTAGAATATTATACATTTAACTAATATAATTAATAGATAATTATACAATAAGTTTATAAATATAGTAAATTATCCTCAACATTTAATTTAATATATAGAATACATAGATATGTTGTTTATATACATTTTGTACATATTATACGATTTGTACATATAGCTTAGGTTTAATTTATATATATAAGTATATGCATAGTATATAGGGTATTTTTAGGTATTTTGAGGGTTTTTTTTATTTTTATAGTTTTATAGGTTTAAGGGAGATAGGGATAGAGAGAAAATGTGAGATGAGAGAGACAGATTTCTTGTTGTTGTTTTTGGTTTGGTTTTCTTTATTAAATTCTAAGGTATACTGAATCCTCGGTTGATATGTTCTACCAAGCTGAGAGTTCAGATTACCTTGAAACTTGGCGAACACCTAAAAATTTTCCTAATCCTACTCAAGACACCTTTATTTTATTTTTTATGGTTTTTTTAATGAATTTTTATTTATATACAAGTTAACTCATAAAAGGTCTTGATGAGTGTTTAAAGGTGAAACCCAAGGCCTCAAAATGGATTCTAAGTAGCTGGAAAGGAATGTGGAGTTATAAGCATATCTAGCAAGAAACGTGATGGAGCATTAAAACTTGATTTTCCACAAAAATTTGTATTAAAAATATTATTTGGACAGATAGTTCATTACAGTGCTGATAGAGGAGTTTATAAGCAATTAAAAATCATTTCAAAACACATTTGAATAACTCAATCATACAGGAATGCTTCTTCGTTAAGTCCTAACAATATACAAAAGTCAATTTCATCAATCCTCAAGGATTCCCAACTTAATTCAACTTCACTCCAGGCCAAACAGTGATTGTTGCTCTAAAAAACAATAGCTACTGAGATTGTGCAGTTGACATTTTAGCTGTTGTTGCTGCTATAGTTACACAAAAATATGACCCAATTATTTTCAAATCGAAAGACAAGATCGATTTTTTAAAAGATGTTCGTTGCAGTATAAATGAAATCGCCTCGAAAATAATAAGAATTTATTAGTTAAAAATCTAGGTATCCGAGATCGAACACATGGAGCAAATTGGCATTTTAAAAAACTAAAATCACAATCTCAAATTACTCAAAAGATGGTGTTCAACAATGATATCTATGCAATTTAATGTTTATGAAAGCTAAAGAGAGAATAAAGATGCAAAAAGAAATTGAATGTTCTCTCTTCTTCTCCTTTCTCTTCCTTCTTCTCTCTCTCTAATGTCTTCTTTCTTTTCCTTACGGCTACTCTTCTTCTTCTGTCTTTCTTTCTCTGACTTTCCTCTTTCCTTGTGAATCAGACGTTTTAACCTTGCGATTGCTACAGTGCTATTTCTCTTCTCTTTTTCTCTGTCTCTGTCTGTCTTCTTCTTCTTCCTTCTTTCTCTTCTTCTGCTCTCTGTCTTCTCTTTCTTCTTCCTTTCCTCCTGTCTCTGCGGCTCCTTCTTCTTCTGCCTTCAGCTCCTTCTCCTCTTTTTCTTTCGTCAGCCCTCCAGCCTTCAACTCTTCCTCTTCAGCCTTTGCCTTCTCCTTCCTTAGCAGCGTCCGTTGACCTCAGCCCTCTTCCTCCTTGGCTTCTTCTTCTCTTTCCCGCAACTCCTTCCTTTAGCTTCCCTTCCTTCCTTCTCCTCCTACACAGAGGAATGCAAAACCTACCCCTACCCGCCCCCGCGTACGCTCTCTCTCTTACTCTCTTTGGTTCGCTCTCCCAGAGCCAATTAGGTATTCGGGTCGGGTCACGTGCACCCGGGTCGGTTCAAATCTCTAACCTTATACTACTTAAAGGATTAAATGAGTATAATGTGTAAAGTCATTAACTTTTTAACTCTTAAAAGAATGGTCAAATTGAATGACTAATTTAATCAAATCGACATATCCAATTTAATTTTAACTAATTCACATCAATTTTGATTTTTATTTTTCAAATCAATCGATTGATTAATAAGATATCGATTTTCGATTAAATTGATTGAATTGACCCGTTCAACTTACTTTTTAAAACATTATGATGATTTATTGGAGGTAGTCAATTGAGCATTTAGCTCAAGCCAAATGGGGATCCCTCGTCAACTCCTTCCTTCTTCGAGCCTCCATGCTGCTACCTTCCTTGGCTCCTCCATCCATCGAGGTAGAGTAAGAGGTAGACTCAGTGATACGGTTAAGACCATTACCTGCAAACTAATTGGTTTTCTTTAATGTCGATATCATCAATTTTAAGTTAAATTTAGCAAATTGAAGATAAGAAGGATTTTCTCATTTCTATCGTTGTTGTAAATATCAGGAGTTTTTTTTTTTGAACAAAGAAATCATAAGGACATAAGATCTCAAGAGGTAACAAAAGAAGGACAATCGAAGCCCTCCTGAAAGAGGAAAAAATGACTCGTCTTGAAGAACGATAAGATACTATCCCCCACCTCAAGGAGTGAAGAAACTTTGAATTAGGGGAGACAAAACATAGAAATAAAATAAAAAAATAAAAAGATAACAAAAAGGTGTCCTTATAGTTAAATCCCAACAAATCATAAAGTCATAAGATAATGAAGACGTCCCATGAGAATAGACTTGAGCAAATATTTTGATATGCTCTGTTATGACCTTGGCATCAAACGTCGTTTAAGATGTTTGGGAGTTGGTCCAGACATCTCCCAGATGTCTGAAATTTAATTTTTTCGGCGTACGGGTTCGCGTCTGCATGCATGCACGTGCAAACTGAACCGCCGCCCTCCTTTCTTCTCTTTCCTTCCTCCCTGCAAGCGCAGCCATCTTTTTTCTCTCTCTCCCCACGGCAGCCTTCAGATACCCCCCTCTCCTCTCCCTCACCCTCACTCCACTGCCTTCTTCTTCCTGTTAGCGAGAGAGTGAGCGGGCGTGGGCAGCAGCAGCTGCTGCCGTGAGTGAGTGGGGAGGAGAGGTTGCTGCGAGAGGGAGAGAGAGCTACATCGCGAGGGTGCGAGCTCGCCGGAGCAGCTAGGGCCGGCCAGCAAGTGCGCAGCAGGAGCGTGGTGCTGGGGAGGAGCTGCTGCAGCTCAGCCAGCAGGTGAGCGCGGCGCGACACGGTCGTGCGTAGCAGCCGGAGGGCGAGGAGGTCCTAATTCTGGGAAAATTTCCCAGAATCAGACGTCTAGACATACGTCCAGACGACGCGAGAGATGTCTGGAGGAAGGTCCAGACGTCTGAAAAGTACGATATTTTACCTTCCTTCTTCTTTCGCGTGTACGGCCATGCAGCCGTTCCGCTGAAGGATTCTGCATCGTTTCATGTTGAGGATGGCCGCGTATGTGTGCAGGTCTCGTTCTGGAAGGCGCAAGGGCACGCCATCCTACACAGATCGAACGTTTGGGCACAGCACCAGACGACGGAGAGGGTCACCAGACGTCAGGAGTGACAGTCGGGCGTCTGGAAACCAAGTCTAGACGGTTCAGCGGGATTCTGGACGTCTGAAGGACCACACAGATCAAGGTATGACCTGAGCCATCGTTTAAGACGTCTGGAAGATGTTACAGACGTCCGATTTTTGGCAGACTTGTCTTTTTGACCCGTTTAGAGTCCGTTCGACGTCCGTTTTCCGCGTTTCAAGTTTCGTTCTTCTCAGATTTAGTTCGTTTACCTGTTTACAGTATTAGTATCCTGTTCTAAGTAGCTCATTGTAATTGATCCTTGCGTTAGGACCCCGTTCCGTTGCGGCTCTGGGGGTTGCGAAGGTACGCGTGCTTGCATATCATGCCCCCAGTACTCTCGATTTTGCGGGTAGAGTTGCTCGCTCTATTGCTTATTAAAAATTATGCACTTATGAAATAATTAATAGATCCCAGGGTATTGCATGAATCCTAGGATTGAAAAACTAGATTGAATTATAGATCTTAGGGTATGGCATGAATCCTAGGAATGGAAAACTAGATTGAATGATAGATCCTAGGGTAAGGCATGAATGCTAGGACTGAAAAACTGGATTGAATATATATATATATATATTGCAGTCTTGGAAATGTAGAAAGGAAAATGATAACTGCCTGTAATTGGTTAATAGTTGCTTATTATGAATGGGTAATTACCGTTGAGAACATGGGCTATATGAATATAAAGCTGAAATGATGAAACCCAAATTGGCTGAGTTAAAGAAAAATGAGCATGAACCCTACGGGGAATTAGGAGTAGAGCTCCTGAGAGGTGAATGGAATGGAATTGGAGAAGTGAGCTGGCCCTTGAGTACGGAGTACCAAGGAGAGCGAATGTCGCCCCCCTGTTTAGTGTGGAGTGGAGCTAGCTGCCCCAGGGACCCGGGATTAGGTTTGGCCACTTTGTACCGACTTTTAGCCCTCGTGTACACAGTACCGAGGAGAGCTATTAGTGTAGGGAGAGCACTAGCTACCCCACGGGCCCCGGGGTTTTGCTAGCCCTCCTACACCGACTTGTTAGACCCACTGGGCAAACCAGGGTAGCCAGGCGAGGGTGCGCGGACTGTGAAGGGGCAAGACCCATGTTTGGTTACTGTGGAGGGGCTGGACCCCTGTTACTGAGAGGGCTCTGCCCTATACTGGTTCCGTGCTGTGCTTTGGGGCGCACCCATTAACGGAAATGACTGATCGCGTGCCAGTGCGGGGTAGCTACCCGTGCGTTTATCGCACGTGCCGTAGTCACCGTTACGTCTGTCAGTGACCTTGGGGTGGTTGACTGAGGGTAGGACCACCACGGGGGACTCTCCCGGCCAGGAGAGCACCACGTGTTACTTTTACTTTTCGAAAAAGACTGCAATCAAGATCGTTCCCACGAGGAACATTCGAGATCAAGAGAAAGATCTGAGAATATATTTCAATAATTAGTAAATGGAAAGATAAAGAAAGAGATTAAAAATATAACAGCTATTGTTCACCTTACTGTTTTCTTAGGTTTTGGTTGCCACTCTACTCGGCGTTTTGCTGACGTGTCACCTTTGTCACCCTTTTCAGGATCCGGTGTTGAGCAGCCAGAGCTGGCGGCTGTAGAGGGGGCTGGGCCTAGTAGAGCCCAGTAGTTTTACTTGTGTAGTACATACTGTACCTTTCTTTCTGTTGTAGTGAGCATTTTCTATTACCAGTGTACTCTTTTATTGTAGGCATCATGTTTATGTACCTGTTTTTTTCTTTACGGTTGTAGTGGTGTATACTGTAGTAGTTCTTTTCTTTACTGCTGTATTTTGTTACTGCTAGTTATATGTATGATGAATGTGGTTTATTTTACTACTTTTTTGGTTACTTTCTCGTTGGACGACTGGGTCTTGGGATCAATCGAGTCTATCTGATTCTCGTGTCTCGTAGGGATTCGGGAATCGGGTCGTAACAAGATGGTATCAGAGCAAGGTCGTCCCGAGAAGTGAACCAACTGACTGAAAAATAACCAATTCACGTGTCTGTAACTAGAGTAATCACCACAACGTTTCTTTTGACATATGCTCTTAGACTTCTCCATTAGATATCATTTCGTACTGACGTTTCGTTCTGTATTCGCGTCTCCTTGCAGGAGATGCCTTGATGCGAGACTATCGAGGCAGGCCGCGGGTGTGGCCGAGGACGAGGTCAGTGGGGTGGGCGCATTGGGGTCGACGTTTCAATGGACCAGCCATTGCTCCCAGGCATCCATGCCCAGGACCTCGCCCAGCTGATACAGGACATCTTGCGAGAGGAGCTTCACTCGCCGCCACGAGCGCCTCTCTCTGGGGCTGCGGAGGGGGAGTCCTCTGTGGGACCACGCAACGGACATGGTGTTACGAACGCGGCTTCAAGACGTCTTTTAAGACGTTTGGGAGGTGGCCCAAACGTCTAACCAGACGTCTGGAACCGCTTCTAGACGTTTGGGATTTAATTTTCGTGGCACAGTGGATTTCGTCTGCGCGCCTGCACGCGCAGACCTGCGGATACCCTCTTTTTCCCTCTCCTCCTGCGGGCGCAGGCGCTGCCTCTCTCTCTCTCTCTCGCTCTCTCTCCCCTCACGGCTTTAAAAAGGCCCTCGCCCTCTCCCTCACTCTCATCTCCAACGCTCCCTTCTTCTTCCTCTTCCAGCGAGTGCGAGCGCGAGTGAGCGGCGGCAGCGGCAGCCGCGGCGAGTTGCGGGAAGAGGTGTCGCGCGAGGGAGGAGACGCTCGGCTGTGAGGGCTCGAGCTCGCCGGGGCAGCTAGAGCCGGCCAGCGAGGGAGCCGCGGGCGTGGAGCGTCACTGGAGGGCTGCTGCAGCTCGAGCAGCAAGCGGACGAGGCGCGGCCGTGCGTCGCGGGCGAAGGGCGAGTCGAGCTCTGATTCTGAAAATTTTTCTAGAATCAGACGTCTGGGATTCCAACCAAACGATGGTGAAGACGTTTGGAGGACTGTCCAGACGTCTGGTAAGTAAGTTATTTTCGTCCTTCTTCCTTTTCTGCGACCGTCCGTACTGAGCACGAGGAGTGGGTACGTGCAGGTTCTGAGATTCGCATCCAACGCGAATCAGACGTCTGGCCGCAGTGCCAGACGACTGGAAGGACTTCCAGACGTCCGGGGTGACTATCGGACGTCTGGGAACTAGGCCAGACGCCCCCATAGGCTTCTGGACGTCTGAGAGACTATACAGAGCGAAGGTATCCTCTGAACCACTTTTTAAGACGTCTGGAAGAGGTTCCAGACGTCTGATTTTGGACTGTTTCGTCGTTTTCGACCCGTTTAGGGCCCGTTCGGAGTCCATTTTCCTCATTTCAAGTTGCGTTCTTTTCGGGATAAAATCATCTACCCGTTTACAGTAATTATATACTGCTCTGAGAAACTCCTTGTGTTTGATCCTTGTGTTAGGACCCCGTTCCATTATAGTCTCAGGGGTTGCGGAGGCGCGCGGGATTTCCGACCACGCCCCCATTACTTCCGTTGTAGCTGGTAGAGTGGCTTTAGAAATTATTAGCATAATTTGTTACAATTATGGAATAATTAATAGAACTTAGGGCATTGCATGAATCCTAGGAATGAGAAACCAGATTGAATGATAGATCTTAGGGTATTGCATGAATCCTAGGGCTGGAAAACTAGATTGAATGATAGATCTTAGGGTACGGCATGAATCCTAGGACTGGAAAACTAGTGAAATGAATATACATATTGCAGTCTTGGAAAATGCGGAAATAAAATAATAACTGCCTGTAAATTGATTTAACAGCTGCCTGTTATGAATAAATGAACATGATTGAGAATATGGGTTGTAAGAACGTGAAACTGGAATGGTGAAACCTGAATGTGCTGAGTTAAAAGAGCTGGAAACCCTACGGGGAATTAGGAGTAGAACTCCTGGAAAGTGAATGGAATAGAATTGGGGAAGTGAGCTGGCCCTTGAGTACGGAGTACCAAGGAGGGCGACTGTCCCCCTGTTTAGTGCAGAGCGGAGCTAGCCGCCCTAGGGACCCGGGGTTAGGTCTGGCCACTTTGTACCGACTTGCTGGCCCTCATGTACGCAGTACCGAGGAGAGCTACTAGTTTAGGGTGAGTACTAGCTACCCCACGGGCCCCGGGGCTCTGCTAGCTCACCTACACTGACTTGTTAGGCCCACTGGGCAAACCAGGGTAGTCAGGTGAGGGTGCACGGACTGTGGAGAGGCAAGGCGTCTGCAAGACAGCTTTCTGCACCCAGTACGGACACTACGAGTTTTTGGTCATACCGTTTTGGCTGACCAATGCCCCCGCTGCCTTCATGGACTTGATGAACCGGGTGTTTAGACCGTACTTGGACCAGTTCGTGGTGGTATTCATTGATGATGTGCTCATCTATTCTCGAGATCAGACACAGCACGGACAGCACTTACGAATGGTTTTGGACATACTGAGACGATGTAGGCTGTACGCCAAATACAGCAAGTACGAGTTCTGGTTGAGGGAGGTGACCTTCTTAGGTCATGTGATCTCTGGGGATGGCTTGGTTGTGGACCCAACCAAGGTCGAGTTAGTGCTCAGGTGGGAGAGATCGCGTACGGTCACTGAGATTCGCATTTTCTTGGGACTGGCAGGCTACTATAGGCGATTTATCAGGGGTTTTTCACAGATTGCACGTCTTATGACACAGCTGACCCGGAAGGACGTGCCCTTTACTTGGACAGACGCCTGTGAGGCGTGTTTTCAAGAGCTGAAGGAAAGGCTGACTTCGGCTCCCGTGCTCACCATCCTAGACAGTAGTAGCGGATTCGTTGTGTATACAGACACCTTTTTGCAGGGGTTAGGGGGTGTGCTCATGTAGAGGGGTCACGTTGTCGCTTATGCTTCGCGGCACCTGAAGCCCCATGAGCATAGCTACCCTACCCACGACTTGGAGTTGGCAGCTGTCGTCTTCGCGCTGAAGACCTGGAGGCACTACTTGTACGGTGAGACCTTCGAGATTTTCACAGATCACAAGAGCCTCAGATACCTGTTTGATCAGAAGGAGCTCAACATGAGACGGACACGTTGGTTGGAGCTCCTGAAGGACTATGACTGTAGCATTTCCTACCACCCGGGAAAGGCCAACGTGGTGGCTGACGGCTTGAGCTGGAAGGCGCCCACACACTTGGCCAGTTTACAGGTGCAGAGTTGGAGCCTCTTGGAGGAGATGGGTAGTTGGCGACCCCTAGAGTTACGGGGGCACTGTGGGGCAGTGACTGTGATGTGAGAGACGAAGCCAGAGCTGATAGATCGCATCATCACAGGACAGATGGTCGACCCGTACTTGCAGTCCTTGCGTGACAGGGTACTGTTAGGAGACCCTGGGGACTTCTCTTTTACAGACCAAGTGCTGCACATGAGGGGACGTCTCTGCGTTCCCAGAGACGAGGAGCTGTTGAGGGAGCTCCTGACTGAGGCAAATGGTTCCAGATTCACCATACATCCCGGAAACACGAAGATGTACCATGATTTGAGACGTTACCTTTGGGGGAGAGGAATGAAGTGGGATGTGGGTGAATTTGTTCAGCAGTGTTTAGTGTGCCAACAGGTGAAAGCCGAGCATCAGAGGCCTGCAGGGCCGCTACAGCCACTTCCAGTGCTAGAGTGGAAGTGGGAGAGCATCATCGTGGACTTGGTGGTGGGCTTACCTATTACCCAGCGTGGACACAACGCAGTCTGGGTAATCGTTGACAGATTGACGAAGACGGCGCGTTTCTTGCCGATCCGAGTCACCTTGGGACCAGCACAGTTGGCAGAGAGGTATATCCACGATGTGGTACGACTACACGGAGTCCCGTAGGAGATGGTATCCGATCGGGATACCCACTTTACGTCCCAGTTTTGGGCTGAGTTTCAGCAGGCCCTGAGGATGCGGTTGAGGTTCAGTACAGCATACCACCCCCAGACGGACGGACAGTCTGAGCGCACGATACAGACACTTGAGGACCTTTCACGTGCTTGTGTACTGGACTGGAGGGGTTCTTGGGAGGAGCACTTGCCCCTGGCAGTGTTTGCATATAATAACAGTTATCACTCGAGCATCGGCATGGCACCCTACAAGGCATTGTACGGACGGAGGTGTACGGCACCCTTGAGTTGGGTTGAGGTGGGGACTGACAACGGCGTTATGACTAGGTTTTGTTATAGAAATAGCATTGTAGTACAGCTAGTTATTGCCATCATTATAGATATATTTTTTACTCGGAAAATAAAAGAGTTCCCGAGGTCGAACTTAGGGAGCAAGTCATATTCTAGAAGTACAGTATTTCTTATTACAAAAATAGAGAGAGAGAGATGAAAAGTTGGCTTCTTCTTCTTCTCTTCTTTCTTCCTCTTTGCCTTCTCTTCTCTTTGGCTCTTGATTTCTTCTTCTTTGTCTATCTCCTCGTGGTCTTCTCTTCTGCCTTCTGTTCTTCCTTGTTTTCTCTTCTTCTTCTTCTGTTCTTCAGATCTTCCTCTCGTGCTCTTCTTCTGCTTTCAGGACGTCGTCTCTCCTTCTTTCTTCTTTTCTTCTTCTTCTTCTTCTTCAGTCCTTCTGTCCTTCTTCTTTTGCCTTCAGGACGTCGTCTGATTTTCTAATCAGACGACTTAAATGCTGAAGCTACAGTGTCTTCCTCAGCTTCCTTCTTCTTCTGCTTTGTGTTCTCTTCTTCTTCTTTTTCTTCCGCAGTCCTTCTTCTTCTTCACCTGTGCCTGCACACTTCACGGTTTACACGTCAGAGGGCAAAACCTACTCTACCCTCCCCCCCGCGTCTCTCTCTCTCAGAATTCACTCTTAGGAAGGCTCTCCCAGAGCAACCGAGTAATCGGGTACGCGGGTCGCGCCCGGGTCCAGGCCCACCGATGTGCGGTAGTGGGCGAGGAGTGCAGGTCGGGCTAATCGGGTCGGAGCCAGGTCCGCGGGGCGTGAGCGCGAACGAGGCTGGGTAATCGGGCGGGTGAAGGGGACCTCACCCTGTGAACTGAGGCGAATAGGTTGTGTCACTTTTCCAATTTATCTCACGGCGCTCGCTCACAATCTTCCGAGGTGGGACTAAATGTCCCACCCCAATGTGAGCGCCCGTGCGGAGAAGGCAGCGAGCAGTCGAGGGCCAATGCGAGGGCTTTGCGTGAGGACTTCGCCTCAGCTGCAGCTTGGCACTTCGCGAAGACACCCCACGCAGCCTGGGAGCCTGGAGCAGCAGGTCGACGGAGCTTCTTCACTCGTCAATGGCGGCGGCGAGCAAAGACCCTGTTTACAACAACACGGCCTCTCGGCCTAATCAGATATGCGGAGGACCTTCGCCGTGGCACGGCGAAGGTGGTCGGGGGGGTCTGCAGGGGGCGTGGTGGAGCAAAAGGGTCGCCCTAGGTCAAACTGCAGGTTGGGAGATGGGTTTGGTCGGTGGAGTTGCAGAGGGCGATTTGGGGGAAGTGGAAGGGCGGAGGATGATCAGGGTGAGGAGGCGAAGGTTCTGCGGTGGTCGGCGAGTCGTGTCGGTTGCTGGAGTGATGGGAGCGGGTCGCCGGAGTGTGGCCGGAGGTGGAGAAGGTGAGGGTGATTAGGCGCGGTCGATGGGTAATTAGATAAAAATAGCAGGGGGAAAAGAAAAAGGGGATAGAGAAGACCTATTTCTAACCTAGCTAAAGTGACGGAGGGGACGAAGGGGCTGCCGGCTCGTACCTACCGGAGCTGGAGAAGAAATGCCCAGTGGGGGAGGACGGCGACGACGACGGGGCAGAGGCAGCGCGCGCCGGTATTGCACGACGCGGTGGAGAATCGGGAAGAAGTCTCTGCTGCTGGTATTGCGGCAGAGCGAAGAGGAGCAGGAGAAGCCGCCGGAGCAAGGGGGCGTCTGTCGGAGTGGGAAGAGAGGAAAGTGAGGGGGTATCTCCGTCAAATCCGAGCTCGGAAGAACGGCGGAGCAACGGGGGTATTTATAGGGGCAGAATCAGAGAGGAGGGCGGAGGGAGACGACGTGTCTCCCTCGCGGGAGGACGCCGGAGGAAGGAGACCCATACCGTCCGTGCGTTCGCACGGGCGGTATGGGTGGTTGCAGCGCTCATGGGGGTGCTCCTGCGACGGCTGACGACGCAGGGCACCCCCGTTTGACCTGGCAGGCTCCCTCCCTTACCCTGCGCGGCGCCATGCTCCGCGCAAGGTCGCCGGAGCATGGTGCTGCTCAGGTTTTGCAGGAGGGACCTAAATGCAAAGAACGAAGGAGAGTTAGGGGCCAAAATGTGAGGGTTCAAAAGTTGAGGGCCAAAAAGTAAATATATGAGGAACAAAGTGTAAAGTTGGTCAAGAAGGTTTCTTCTTAGGCTCAAGTTTTTATACATGACTAATTAGGACCTAAGGATTCTGATGGTGAAATTTATTTCTAGATTAAACCTTGCTTGAATGGTCAATTTTCGTAAAAACCTAAATTAAGTTGTTAATTGGGCATGGTTCTCAATGTACGTCAAAATGGGTTTCTAAGGCCAAATTGAAGGTTCTAAACCCTAGAGATTATTTTTCTGTGAATTTTAGAGGGTTTATTCTATTTTTACTTTGCCTCGAACCTTGTGAATTGAAGTGGGTTTGTTTTAGGGTTACAGATTATCATTTAGTTCCTTGGAATTGCTGTAGCCCTTATTGGATCAGATCATCCCACTTTCCTTCTTATTTGGTTTGTTTGACCTATGTTGGGACCCTGAATTACCCTGTTTGCAGATTGTATTGGTGAAATTACATTTTTACCCCTTAGTTTCTGTTTTCTTTGCAAACTCAGAATCTCTCTGAGCCAAGCCTTTCTAAGGTTATGTAGGAGCTTTTTCTTGCAAATCAGGGTTAAATGGTGCTAGTTTAGGGCTCATGATGAGGTTCTCATCAGGGACCAAGTGGGAGGTTGGCCCCAGGCTGATCCGGCAGAGTTAGGAGGTAGTTGAGCAAATTCACGGGCGACTCCACATTGTCAGGAGGAGGCAGAAAGCTATGCAGATCGGAAACGCAGAGAGGTGCAGTTTGAGGTTGGGGATCACGTCTTCCTTCGCGTTTCGCCCATGAAGGGCCTGCAGCGATTTGGGGTGAGAGGGAAGCTCGCGCCGAGGTTCGTGGGACCCTTTAAGGTCCTAGGGCGGGTTGGACCCGTTGCTTACAGGCTTACCCTTCCTCCTCAGCTTTCTGGTGTGTACGACGTGTTCCACGTGTCCAACCTCAGGAAGTACGTCGCCGACCCCAGTCACGTCCTGAGTCACGAGAGCGTTGAGTTCGGTGACAACCTGACCTACCCCGAGCGGCCAGTGCAGATTCTCGACAGGGCCGTCCGCAGTCTGAGACAGAAGCAAGTACCCCTGGTGAAGGTTTTGTGGAGGAGCCAACTGTACGAGGAGGCTACCTGGGAGCCTGAGGCGACGATGCGGGAGCGATACCCAGAGCTGTTCGCGGGTACGTCTTTTCGGACCAACTTCGATCCCCTTTGAGTTTTTTATGCATATATCGTTCTTTTTCGCACCCTAGTTAGCGTAAGTTTCGGGGACGAAACTTCCTTTGAGTTTGTTATGTTGTTATGACCCTGGCATCAAACGTCGTCTAAGACGTCTGGGAGTTGGTCCAGACGTCTGGTCAGACGTTTGGAAGCCTTCCTAGACGTCTGGAATTTAATTTTTTCGGCGTACGATTCGCGTCTGCGTGCATGCGCGCGCAGATTGAACCGCCACCCTCCTTTCTTCTCTTTCCTTCCTCCCTGCGAGCGCAGCCATCTTTTTTCTCTCTCTCTCTCTCTCTCCCCATGGCAGCCTTCAAATACCCCCCTCTCCTCTCTCTCACCCTCACTCCATCGCCTTCTTCTTCTTCCTGTTAGCGAGAGAGTGAGCGGGCGTGGGCAGCAGCAGCTGCTGCCGTGAGTGCGTGGGGAGGGGAGGTTGCTGCGAGAGGGAGAGAGAGCTAGATTGTGAGGGTGCGAGCTCGCCAGAGCAGCCAGGGTCGGCTGACGAGTGCACAGCAGGAGCGTGATGCTGGGGAGGAGTTGCTGCAGCTTAGGCAGCAGGCGAGCGCGGCACGGCATGGCCATGCGCAGCAGGTGGAGGGCGAGGAGGTCCTGATTCTAGGAAATTTTCCCAGAATCAGACGTCTGGACATACGTCCAAACGATGTGAGAGACGTCTGGAGGAAGGTCAAGACGTCTGAAAGATATGATATTTTACCTTCTTCTTTCGCGTGTATGGCCATGTAGCTGTTTCGCCGAAGGGTTTTGCATCGTTTCGTGTTGAGGATGGCCTCGTATGTGTGCAGGTCTCGTTCGGGAAGGCTCAAGGGCACGCTATCCCACACAGATCAGACATCTGGGCACAGCACCAGACGACGGAGAGGGTCTCCAGACGTCCAGAGTGACAGTCGGACATCTGGAAACCAAGTTCAGACGGTTCAGCGGGATTTTGGACGTCTGAAGGACCGCGCAGATCAAGGTATGACCTGAGCCATCGTTTAAGACGTCTGGAAGATGTTTCAGACATCTGATTTTGGGCAGACTTGTCGTTTTTGACCCGTTTAGGGTATGTTCGAAGTACGTTTTCCGTGTTTCAAGTTTCGTTCTTCTTAGATTTAGTTCCTCTACCTGTTTACAGTATTAGTATCCTATTTTGAGTAGCTCCTTATAATTGATCCTTGTGTTAGGACCCCATTCCGTTGCGGCTCTGGAGTTTGCGGAGGCGTGCAGGCTTGCCGATCACGCCCCTATTACTCCCGATTTTGCGGGTAGAGTGGCTCCCTCTACTGCTTATCATAAATTATGCACTTGTGAAATAATTATTAGATCATAGGGTATTGCGTGAATCCTAGGACTGAAAAACTAGATTGAATGATAGATCCTAGGATATGGCATTAATCCTAGGACTAGAAAACTAGGTTGAATGATCGATCCTAGGGTAAGGCATGAATCGTAGGATTGAAAAACTAGATTGAATATATATATATATATATATATATATTGTAGTTTTGGAAAAGTAGAAAGGAAAACGATAACTACCTGTAATTAGTTAACAATTGCCTGTAATGAATGGATAATTACCGTTGAGAACATGGGCTATATGAATATAAAACTGAAATGATGAAACCCAAATTGGCTTAGTTAATGAAAAATGAGCATGAACCCTACGGGGAATTAGGAGTAGAGCTCCTGAGAGGTGAATGGAATGGAATTGGGGAAGTGTGCTGGCCCTTGAGCAGGAGTACCAAGGAAAGCGACTGTCCCCCTCTATTTAGTGCAGAGCGGAGCTAGCCGCCCCAGGGACCCGGGATTAGGTCTGGCCACTTTTTACCGACTTTTGGCCCTCGTGTACACAGTACAGAGGAGAACTACTAGTGTAGAGAGAGCACTACTACCCCACGGGCCCTGGGGTTCTGCTAGCCCTCCTACACCGACTTATTAGGCTCACTGGGTAAACCAGGGTAGTCAGGTGAGGGTGTGCGGACTGTGAAGGGGCAAGACCCATGTTTGGTTACTGTGGAGGGGCTGGACCCCTGTTACTGAGAGGGCTTTGCTCTATACTGGTTCCGTGCTGTGCTTTGGGGCGCACCCATTAACGGAAACAACTAACCGCGTGCCAGTGCGGGGTAGCTACCCGTGCGTTTATCGCGTGTGCCGTAATCACCGTTACGTCTGTCAGTGCCCTTGGGGTGGTTGACTGAGGGTAAGACCACCACGGGGGACTCTCCCGGCCAGGAGAGCACCACGTGTTACTTCTACTTTTCGGAAAAGACTGCAATCAAGATCGTTCCCACGAGGAACATTCTAGATCAAGAGAAAGATTTGAGAATATATTTCAGTAATGAGTAAATGGAAAAATAAAGAAAGAGATTAACAATATAACTGCTATTATCCACCTTACTGTTTTCTTAGCTTTTGGTTGCCACTCTACTCAGCGTTTCGCTGACGTGTCACCTTTGTCACCCTTTTCAGGATCCAGTGTTGAGCAGCCAGAGCTGGCGGCTACAGAGGGAGCTGGGCCTAGTAGAACTCAGTAGTTTTACTTGTGTAGTACCTATTGCACCTTTCTTTCTGTTGTAGTAAGTATTTTCTGTTACCACTGTACTCTTTTATTGTAGGCATCATGTTTATGTACCTGTTTATTTCTTTACGGTTGTGGTGGTGTATACTGTAATAGTTCTTTTCTTTACTGCTGTATTTTGTTACTGCAAGTTATATGTATGGTGAATGTAGTTTATTTTACTACTCTTTTGGTTACTTTCTCGTTGGACGACTGGGTCTTGGGATCAGTCGAGTTGGTTTGATTCTCGTGTCTCGTAGGGATTCGGGAGTCGGGTCGTAACATGCTCTAGTGAGAGCTCAGGAACTTCAGAGCTAAAGTTGAGTCAAAACATCTCAATCGTGATAAACTATGACCTCTAATGTGATCTTAACCAAAAAAAAATTGCAAAGGTGAAAGGTAAAACCCTAGATCAAGTGCCCCACCGCAACCAATCCCTCCCATTGCCTCCACACACACACACACACACAAAATGACGAGCAAAGGGATAGCAACCCAGAGTGGAGGTTAAACGCCAGAGGTAGCCCTAACACCTCCGTCGTCGAATGAGAAAAGTAGGAGTTGGCTGACAAGGTGGTAGTAGAATGCATCATCATAACTCAATACTAAATGGGCCCAACCCTACTCCCTGTTTATGGCTCTACCTGTTCCTCTGTAGCCAATACACTTCCCTCCATCCCCATCAAGGCACCTACTTGTCCTCCTCATTATAACGATTGTTTCTATATATCCTGGTAGTTGGAAATGATCCAAAAGGAGAAAGGGGATGGGAATTTTCTTCTTATTTTTTTCACTCTTTTCCTATTTTTTTTTAAAGATGGGATGGGAAAATCCAAATAAAAATGTTTTGCACCTTTCTTCTTCTGTTCTTCTTTGTTGTGCCTTGTCTTCTCTTCTTCCTTGGTTCCTTCGTCTGCCTTCTTCTTTTTCTCTCCTTCTTCAGCTTCTACCCTCAAGTCTTCAACTTCCTTCCCTTGGCTTCCTTCCTTCCCGCAACTTCTTCTTCTTCAGCTTCCCTTCCTTAGTCACTCCCTGCACACACAAGCGCAAAACCTACCCCTACCCTCCCCTGCGTATGCTCTCTCTCTCGATTTCTCTCTTCGCTCTCCCAAAGCTAGCCAATCGGGTATTCGGGTTGAGTTACGTGCACCCAGGTCCAGGCGCACTAGCGTGGGTGGTGTGCAAGGAGTGTATGGTAAATGGGTCGGCCAGGTCCGCATAGCATGGGTTGCGGACAAGGTAGGTGAGTGGGCGAGGGGACCTCACCCTGTGTTCTAATGCAGTAAGCAAGAAACACAAAAACAATTTATGTGCGGGCACTCACCTGCACACTTCCGAGGTGGGACTAAAAGTCCCACCCGCTTTTTCGCCTTCGCCTGCAGCTGAAGTCCTCGCGATTGTAGCGACACGCGAGGCTTGCGTCTGCGATTGGAGACCAGGGATCGCGCGTGAGTCCTTTCCGTGCGACCTGGGACTCCAACCTGGTACTGCGGAGGCCTGGAGCCGCTAGCAAGCTTGCTCCATGCTCGGCAACAATGGTGGCGATCACTTAGAACCTGAAAGCAAGAATACTGCTTCACGGCTCTGTCATACCATCAGAAAACCTTCGCTGTATCGCAGCGAAGGTGAGGCAAGGGTTGGCTGGCCGCGGGGTAGCCTATTCGTGTGTGCCTAGGTCGCTCTGTGGCCGTGAGGATGGGTTAGGTCGGGGGAAGGCGACAGGGGTTGGCGTGGTCAGTGGAGGGTCGTAGGGTGATCGGTGGGTGGTGGTGATGCTCAGGGATCGGTTGGCGAGGCAGATGAAGGTGTGGAGCGGCGGGGACGCCTCGCCAGAGGTCTGGCCGGAGGTGGAGATGGCGATGGTGGACAGTGGAATCGAAGGATATTTTTGTGAAATAAAGTGGGGAATTGAAGAGGGGATAGAGAGGTGTGTTTCTAACCTGATTAAGTGGACGAAGGGGGAGAGACGGCGACTAGCAGTACCTGCTGTCGTCGGAGAAGATGATGTCCAGTGGAGGGAGACGGCGGCGACGACGGGGCGAGAAGTGCTCGCGCGGGTGCTGCGCGAAGCGGAGGAAGAGGGTGAGGACAGCTCTGCCACTGGTATTGTGGTAGAGCGGCAAGGAGGACGGAGGCTCGCTGGAGCTTGCTGGACCACTTGGCTGGAGGAGAAGAGGAAAAAATTAGGGAGGAACTCTGGCCAAGACAAGCTTGACCGAAGCGGCTGCCCCTGCCGTCCCTTAAATAGGTGCTGGCAGGGAGGGAAACATGAGGAGGAGGCGTGGGCTGGTCGCCGGAGACGTGGCCGGAAAAGAGATCCATACTTCTCGCGTGTTTGCACGAGAAGTATGGGTGTTGGCAGGACATGGGAGGAGGTCAATGCGGAAGAGGACAACGCAGGGGACCCGCCTCTTGTTTCTGGGGCCGGCTCCCATACCCTGCGCGGCGTCATTCTCCGCGCAAAGTCGCTAGAGGTATGGCCTGCTGCTACGGGTGGCAGAGGGACTGGTATGCAAAAGACGAAGGGAAAGTTGAGGGGTATTCGCAATGCTTCAAAAAGTTAAGGGTCAGAAAGTAATTAATGAGGACCAATTTGCAAAGTGGGTAAAGGCAAACTTTTCATTGGTCCAAATTTTGGTATAACCCTAATTTGGGCCTAAGGAATCCAATGGTGAAGTTGAATTTTAAGGTTTGACCGCGTTTGACCAGACATTTTGCACAAAAACCCAAATTAGGTCAAAAATTAGGTATAGACCCCAATCTTGGTCAAATCAGGTTCCAAAGGCCAAATTGAAGGCTCTAAATCCTAGGGGGTATTTTCCATGATTTTTAGATGGTTTAGTTGATTTTTATGTTACCTGAAACTTCGTGAATTAAAGTGGATTTATTTTAGGGTTGTAGGATATCATTTAATTCCTATATGTCACTATAACCCTTTTCAAACCAAATCACTGCACTTTTTCTCTTATTAGGTTTACTTGACCTATGTCTAGGCCCTTAGAATTCCCGTTGATGCATTGCAATGGTAAAATTGTAATTTTACCTCTTGTGTCATGTTTTATTCTCAGATTAATAATTCCTTGAATTAGGACTTCCTTTAGGTCATGTAGGAGCTTTTGTTTACTTTATTTAGTTAAAATATGCCAGTTAAGGTTCATGATGAGACTCTAATCAGACTTCATTTATTTATTTTAAAGTAAAAAAATAGAGAAATGAACATTTAATGTAAAAAGTGACACGTAGTGTTATTTTTATATTTCACGTAATGTTGAGATCGTGGATCTATTTGATAATTGCTATTTAATGTAAAGAGATAAAAAAATATAAGATTTGTTACGTAATGGTCCTTACTATATTTAAGAAAATCACCATACCACTTAAGTCTAAAATGTATATGTGGTAAATAACTTTATATTAGTGATAAACTACTTTACACCAGTGATAAATTATTTTAAGGTGCCTTTGCACCGGTACAATCTCATTTTACACCCGTGATAAATTATTTCGAGGATAGTTTCACTTATCCAAAGTAATTTTGCACCCGTGCAAAGAGATTTTGATATATGAGTTTAGGATTTGGGAGTTAGGGTTTAAGGTTTAGGTTTATGGAAAGTGATTTCACGTATGAGAAGTGATTTTTCACCTTAGGATTTAGGGTTTAGTCTTAAGTTGCTAGGCTCTAAACTCTAAATCATAAACCCTAAACTCTGAGGTTAAAATCATCTTTTAAGTGTAAAATCACTTCTCATACGTGAAGAAACACTTTAAATTTAATTTTGCACTGAGGTAATCTTACTTTGTACCTGTGCAAAATAAGATTGCACCACTTGAAATGTGATTTTTTACTTTAGGATTTAGGGTGTAGTCTTTAGCTGCTAAACTCTAAACCCTAAATCCTAAGATGAAAAATCATCTTATAAGTGTAAAATCACTTCTCATACGTGAAGAAACACTTGAATTTAATTTTGCACCGGTGTAATTTGACTTTGCACACGTGCAAAATAAGATTGTACTGGTGTAAAGTAAGATTGCACCTGTATAAAATTATTTTGATGGTGCAAAATAAGATTACGTCCATGCAATAGTACAAGGTAATTACGAAGGTGATTTGAGTGATTTACAACGGTATCAAAGTGATTTGTTGATTTCAATAATAGTAGATCTTATCATATATAACACTTTTTTTACATAAAAAAATGACATAGATTGAGACCATATTCACACTGATATACATTAATTTTTGATGTCAACATTTCCATTTTCCAACATGAGTTGTATTTTAAAAATGGAAAAGAGGTGAATGTCATGAAGCGTTTGAACATAAGGAAAGTTACGTTTTCCTGCAAAATTGAAGGAGCAATTGCTAGATGCTCCTCTAAAGCAGAGAAAATTATAACGGTATCCATGCAAATGGTGAAAAGCCAGGGATATTTGCATGGTTATAAATGGATGGGGGGGGGGGGGGGGGGGGGGGGGGGGGAGGAGGGTTGATATGTAAATAACCGAACATGCGTGCACGCAATTCCTTCTTCGGATCTAATCAACCTACCAATGGACCACTTTCGTCTTATATCGTGATCTGTACGTGCAACCCGTCAGAGTGGAAAACATAATTGATTTGGAGGGCAATATTGATATGTCAGCTGACTTAGAACAAGAGACAACCTCAGTGGATAAATACTAGGGTGTAGTCTGATGGCCTAAATCTAGAATTTGAGATGCCCTGCAGGGCCTTTTTTTATTTTCTTTTTTAAGGTTAAAAGTAAAATTCATTGCAACCTTAGATATTACAACGAAGGTCTAACCAAAGCTAAGAACCAAATACATGAGAGTCAGCATAATATTTCGTAAGATAGTAAGCCAAAGCAACTTGCTCCTTAGGAACCTTAGCCAACAAAAACGAAGGAGCAGGAGTAAATAAAGATTTACAACCATTCACCACAAGCTTTGACCTCCAATGACGTTGCGAAATCCTAGGTAATTAACTGACGGGACCAACAGTATTGCTAGATATTGAACCTGTATCCTAAGTCCAATTCAAAGCGAGAAGAAGGCCTTGACGAATAGCAAGAATTTCAGCTTCGAAAGGGTCAGTGGTAGATAGTTTGATTGCTACTACAGCAGAACACGGATCAGCATCATCTTAAAGCACTGCTGCAGCACGAGGGAAAGAAGTCCTGCATCAACTACAATAGAAAATGGTAGATACTGCCTTATTTAAAGAAGTAATCGTTGGTCTTTCCTGGAATTGGGGGCCATCAGTATAAAATCTTGCCATATTGAGTACCCTATTTGGCATAATTTGAGATTTGTAATTTTTGGCCACCCATAATAAATTCATTTCTTTGGAGCCACAAGACATGAAGGATGTGTGTGGGAATTAATGAGCACTGATTAAATGCTGCTAATTGATCCCCCAATGTTTAAGCCTTGTCCAACCAAGATCCGTAGTAGCGTTCCAGACGTATACCTAGAGTGAACCAACCAGCCCTTGCCACTTGACAATTGAAAAACATATGATCAATGTCCTCTATATCTACCCCACATAAATCGTAGTAGGGGTCAATGTTAGGAAGTGTGGCAGCTAAAACTGCCTTGGTTGGTAAGGCATTGGTTGTGACCCTCCAAAGGAAAGTTTTTGTACGGGGGAGTTTGATCCTTGAGAGCCCAAATTTTTTTGCAGGTGGCTATCACTTCAGAATTGTAAATAAGGTGCTTCCCATCAAACCGCAGCAATGCTTGACAAGCAGTTTTAATGGAATAAATTCTCAATCTATGTGGCTTCCAAATCAGACAATCTTCCTCACCCTGATGAATTGGAGTTTCTTGAATTCTGAAAATCAGATCATCTTGAAAAGAAATTTGCAGTGACTATTTGATATGTGTTGTTGCAACAGAGCTCCACCACTGTCACTCCTTGTGCCTAGCAGAACTGGAGCTTCCCAGTCCCGAACCCAATTACCTCTCCACACATTTATCTTCCCCCTAGCCTCATGGAATTAGCATATAGATGTCCCTGCACCTCAGCCATCGCCCTCATAAAAGGTGAAGATCTTTGATTAGAAGAGAAGTCCGAAAATGAAGAATCATTGAAATACTTAGGCCCTCATATAGGATTGCCAAAGACCTTGTTCTTCCGTTAATAACCTCCAACCCATCTTCACAAGGCATGCTTGGTTCATATAGAAAGGGTCTCGGAATCCAAGACCTCCTAGATGTTTGGGCAGTGCTGTCAAAGACCAGGCCTTGGGTGAGACCATATGCCTTTTACCATAAAAAAAAGTCCCACAAAAAATCCCTCAATATCTTTGTAATTTCTGCACAGAGATTTCTTGAAAATAAATTGGCAAACATAAGATAAAAGGGAACGGTTAAGAGAGAGGACTGTATGAGAACACCCCTTCCAACATGAGAAAGCATCCTTCCTTTCCATCTAGATAATTTTCTATGGCATTTATATGGTGATGGGAACACCATCATGAGCCCTAACTAGCTCATTTTGACCCAGAAAGAGAACAAAAGCTCCTACATAACCAACTGGGTCCTAACTCAATGAATAACCCTTTTGAAAGAAAAATAAGAAATAAGGGGTAAAACTGTAATTTTACCATTACAATGCAACAACAGGATTTCTCATGGGCTAAACACAAGTCAAATAGTCTTAACAAGATAAAAAGTGGATTAGTTCAAACAGAAAAGGGTTCATGTGAATTCTGGGAATTAAATGACTTCTTATAACCCTAAAATAGACCCACTTAATTTAGCAAGACTCCGGTTAAATTAAAATTCACTTAAACCCTCTAAAAATCATGGAAAAATATCCTATAGGGTTTAAAACCTTCAATTTGGCCCCTAGAACCTATTTTGACCTAAATTGGGGTCTTAGTCAAATGTTTACCCTAAATTTTATTTTTGCGTAAATTACCTAGTCAAACATGGTCAAACTTAAAATTCAACTTCACCATTGGATTCCTTAGGTCCAAGTTAGGTTTGTACCAAAATTTCGAGGCGCGTGTGCGAGGCGGAGGAGTGCGTCGGGGAGGTCCTCCCCGACATTGCTGCAGTCGGAGTTACAGGCGAGGGGGCACGGCGCGGCCACGCGCGGTGCAAGAAGGTGGAAGCAGGTTCTGGTTCTGGGTTTTTCCTAGAATCTGATGTCTGGAGGGACGTCCAAACGATGGAGCGGACGTTTGGAGATGGTGCCAGATGTTTGAAGAGAAGGCTTTGCGAAGGTACGTTTTCTTGCAGATACGGCCGTGTAGGCCGCTCCGCCGATCCCTTTTTGCATGCCCATTTTGATAATATCAGGTGTCTGCGTGCAGGATTCGCTTTGGGAAGGCACGGGAGACGCCTTCCTACACTTTTCAGAAGTCTGGGGAGCTTACCAGACGGCTGTAAGCACTTCTAAACGTCCGAAGAGGTAGTCGGACGTCTGGAGCTGGGTCCAGACTGTCTAGAAGAGTTCCTGGATGTCTGAGGATTGGCGCAGGGCTTGAGGTATGATACTGGACACTGTTAAGACGTCTGGAAGTTGTTCCAGACGTTTGATTTGAGTCAAAAATGCTATTTTTGACCCGTTTAATGTTCGTTGAGGCCCTTTTTCCGCAAATAAGATACCGATGTTTCCTGTATGAATTCTTCTACTTGTTAGAAGACTTTCTATGCTGTTTTGAGTATTCTCTTGCTATTGATCCTTGTGATAGGACTTCATTCCATTGTAAGTTCGGGGCTTGCTGAGGCATGTGAGCCTACCGTCCAAGCCCCCACTACTCCTGGGTTTACTGGTAGAGTGGCTTCCCTTAAATTTAATTAAAACTTAAATGCATGTGTGGAATGAATGATTAGAACCTAGGATATGACATGAATCCTAGGATGAGAAACACTTGAAATGTCTGTAATGGATGATTGAATTGCAGTCTTGAATGAGTGGATAGAATGATAACAATTGCCTGTAAATAAATAACAGCTGCCTGTGAAATGTAAAGTACTTGTGCTAGCAAACTGTTGCATGTAAATTCTTGTTGTATACGTTACATGACATAATACGAGCTGCATGTATATAAATTGAAAATGGTAATGTGAATGATGGAAACATGGGCTACCTGTGTATAACCTGTGTACGGGAATGTGAACAATAGAAATACAAGTTGCATATGTATAACATGAGAATGGAAATAGAAATGATGAAACCTGGTATGGCATTGCCTGAGGAATATGAACATGAACACTACGGGGAATTAGGAGTTGAGCTCCTGGAAATAAATGGAATAGATTTGGAAATGTGTTGGGAAGTGTGCTGGTCCTTGAGTGTTACCTCTTAGTGTAGAGGGGTGCTTGCCACCTTCGGGTTGAGACCTGGGGTGGGTTTGGCCACTTTGCACTGACTCTGTGGTTCTCGTGTACACTGTATCGGGGAGAGCTACTAGTGTATGAAGAGAGTTAGCCACCCCACGGGGTCCAAGATTCAGCTAGCTGCCCTACACCGACTTGTTAGGCTCACTGGCCAAATCAGGGTAGTCAGGCGAGGGTGCGCGAACTGTGGAAGGGCGAGACTCCTGTTTGGTTACTGTGAGGGGCTAGATCCCTGTTACTGAGAGGGCAAGGCCCTATACTGGTTCCGTGCTGTACTTTGGGTGCACCCACTAACGGAAACGACTGACCGCGTGCCAGTGCGGGGTAGCTACCCGTGCGCTTATCGCGCGTGCCGTAGTCATCGTTACGTCTGTCTATGACCTTGGGGTGGTTGACTGGGTGTAGGATCTGAAATTGCACTAGAGGGGAGGTGAATAGTGAAATTATAGAATATTGTAATAAAAAAAATTCAATCACGCAATGTACACAATTATTTTTAGGTGGAAACCCAGGATGGGTGAAAACCACCACCTAAGCCAATCTCTTGACTTAGGATTTTCGATCACAAGGTGATCAATCCACTAACCACACTACTTGAACGAGGGTAGTGTACCTCAATTACAAATCCCACCTCCGATCCCTAAACGGAGGTTTCTCCCTTCAAAATTAAGAGACGGGGACCCAACTGGCCGGATACCCAAAGTACAAAAATTAAGAAGTAAAATAACACCTATAGAGCACCCCAATAATTTAGTTGCTTTCTTATTTACTAAGCATGGAAAGAACTCCCTGAGGATTTGCAGAATGTAGTGAGTCGGGAGTATGGATTTGCCCTTTGATCAGAGTATCGGCACAACAAAAGGGCAAGATGGAGCTTAGAATAGTGAGCAAGTGATTTTTCTAATGGAATTGTATCTCAAGAGGTGTGTATTGCCTAAGAGGAGTTGTAGTCTATTTATAGGTAAGTTTGGAACCTTTAAGAACACTTGGAAGAGCTCTTCTAGCCGTTGGAGACAAATCCCAAGAGTTTAGGACGAAATCCACACCAAATCAGGGCAATGATGAGTCTGACAGCAATATCAGACGTCTAATTTTAGGATCAGACGTCTTATAGGACATCTGATTATGATTCTGGTCTTCTAATATTGTAGGCCATCCAAAACAGACTCCATTGGATCAAAAGAAGGACATCTGATTTTTTCACATAAGACGTCTGACTATGTTATTGGACGTCTAATGAATGGTGGATTCGTTCCTGTTTCCATCAGATTGAAACAGGGTTCTAGGTTTAAAGGATCAAACGTCATTATAGACGTCTGAGGAAGTCACCAGACGTCTGAAAACCAAAAAGCTCTTCCCTACTTCTTCTGCCAAAAGATTATGTGGCCGTAATGAGATACGCACAGAAAATCATGGCTAACGGTTCAAAGGTAGACGTCTGGAAGTGTGTCCAGACGTCTAGAAATTCATTTTTGCCTAAGCTTAGTTTAACGGTTAGTCTGAGGACGTCTGGGTAAAGAATCAGACGTCTGTGTAAGGTTATCGATGTCTGAAAGTGAAGTGCTTCGACCGTTGTTTATGAGGAGACAAACCAAAGGCAGAACTCTTGGAAATTAGACATCTGAGATACTTTTTAGACATCTTAAAGTGGAAAATCAGATGTCTGACCATTGTTCTGGACGTCTGATAAAAGTATAAGTGTTGGGTTTTTGTTTCTAATTTATCCTAAGTGTAGAGAGCCTAAGTTAGTTATTTATAGGTTATGTTTGGGGGCTCTTTACAACATTTGTAGACTTAAATAAAATGAAAATTGCAACCTTTGAAAGTTTACATGAAAAAGCCTAAGACCTAATACTTATGCTACTTGTGTTCACGCTTTTAATCTCCCGTCTTGGAAAACCTTATGAAATCCTGCAAATATGTTATTATAGAGAGAAAACGATATGCTACGCTTTATTTTTTATTTCATTTTCTTTATTTTGTAAAATCATCAAAATATTATATACGAGTGGTTGAACTAACAATCTCCCCCTTTTTGATAATTTTCAAAATATAGCTGTAGGTTCCTATTTTCTCCCCCTAAAGGTTGTACTTGGTAGTCTCTATCTATTTAAGAAGTTTGATTTTATATTATTCCCTAAGTTCTTACCTACATTCTTCTTCTCCTTTTTGAATATCATCATCAAGGGTTGTTAAATGGAGTTGAAATCCAAACTACAAGAGTGATATCTACAAAGTGGAGTGCATGAATAAAATTGCATGTTTAAAAGATGACAAGGCATTAAAGATGATTAGGAATAGAAATATTTAAGCACGGACTAGCTATTTGTTCCAAAAAATATTAAGTACGGGGTCAAGGCCCCTTAATACAAACTTGGAATGAAAGAAAGAAAGAAATAAGACAGAACAATAGAAGCACTAAACTATTCCTCTTGATCTTGGCGGCGGTGGCGGCGACGAGTGGGTCCGTGTCCTATCTGCAAATTTTAAACGTCTGATCTAAGTTCGTCGATGTCGCGACGCATGTGTTCCCATGTAGGTGTACATCTCGCCGGTTCGACGCAGCAGGAGGGAGATGCCGGGGGAGAGGGAATCTGTGGCTGGATCCCATGCTTCATCAAAGCTCGAGCGGGGAGCTTCTTTATGAAGGGGTCGTGGTTCATGGAAGTCTAGAAAGGGTGGAAGGGGCTCTTCTTCAATGGGCTTGTCGGCGGGCTCAAGATGCTCCCTAAGTATATGCATCTTGGCGGCTGTGGCCTGGTTGTAAGGCTCAATCTTCTTGTCAACAGCTTGGTCGGTTATGGAAATCCGATGGGTTGAAAAGATTTTGGATAGAATCGACCCAAACGGAAGTGATGCCCCACGGTCTTCATTCATGACGCGAACAATGAGGTGGCAATAATTGAAAGGAATATGACGGACGACCGCAAAAAGGAGCGCCTTGTGTTGGCCCGAGATGTAATCAAAACCTCCTGATTTGTTTAGGAGGTCCCACCCAAAAATGTGAGAGAGTAGACATGGAAGGGGTTTGAGATTTTTGCACGGTAGGGTGCCAAGATTTTCAACATATTTTTTAGGGAGGACTAACTCTTGATTGATGACTTCTGGGTCGTATTGCCTCACAATGTCATTAAAGTCATTCCCTCATTGGGGATAGCTAGAAGGTCAGAAATAGTTTCGGATGTGATGTGTATTTCGCGACCAAATAGGCGGGTATGGAGTTCAAGTTCATCGTTGCTGTAGTCCTCAACAATGTTGGCATAAAAGAGATGGCAAGGATCAGGGAACACACCAAGAGTTCCAATGCCGGAGTGGAATTGACAGTCAAATTATTGAAAGAGATGGAGAGTTTGGAAGTGTTCCCGAAGGTTCAAATGGGCAAAATCATTCCAAATAATAAAACAAGGGCATTTAACTTTGGCATTCGCGAAGCGAGGAAATCGCTGCCTAGCGATGTCGCCCCGCAGCTGATCTGCCAGATAGGTGGAAGAGGAAGTGAAAGATCCCTCAACTTGTTTCCTACGGGGAGGCATATTTGGTGGAATGGGTGGTTAGGTTTTGGAAGAAATGGGTGGTGTTTTGAGGATAGAATATCTGCAAAATCATCCATACAAGAACATTCAACCAACCAAACAACATTCACCCAAAAGATTTCAACAGCACAGATTCAAACAATGCAATCATCATTGAAAAAATATGTGACATTATGCCTTGAGGCAATACAACCTGCATGTAGTTGTGGCAATATACCTTTGGATTCAGGCCACTAAAATGTCGGCTTGAACCTCGTGAGGTAATACCCTTGCCATGGAAGATGCAGCTAGGGCTAACAAGGTTAGCTTGACCGAGGGTTAGGGTTCTAGGGCTGATAATGTCATGAAATGCGCAAGTAGGCCGAGTGAATCAAGAAGGAGAACAAGATGCTACAAGGTCGTGGGTAAAAGAGCATGGAGATGCCCTAGGAGTTGAGAGGGTATACCCACGGGAGGAGGGGGCCTCCAAATGCGTGGTCGAGAGGCAGGGAGGACGCACGCAGAGGAGCAGCAGCTCCGCTAGTCGTCGAGGAGGTGCGACGGTCGTCTGGCGGCGAGGAGAACTTCGCCAATTGCAGCTGTGGGCCATCGGGTGTAAGGGGGAGCGGTAGGGATTTGGGAGAGGAGAGTGGGACCTTGCGAAGGAGATCTTATATCCTAAGGTCACGGAGCAAGTCTCCCCTTGAAGTTGGGGAGATTTGCATTTCAAACCATCCAGAGAACAGTTGCGATTCGCATATTTTTCCCCGATTAGACATCTGGAGATGATGTGAGACGTCGAGATTTGACTTTAGGGATTTTAGCCCTTTTGATGGCGACGTCTTTTTTATCCATCAGACGATAAATCAGACGACTAATTTTAAAATTAGACGTCTGATTTCTGCAGGCATCCTTCCCTAGAAAATGATTTATTCTCCAGGTTGTCGTCTGATTTCTATCTCAAATGACACAGAAGACGTCTAAATCTAAAATTAGACGTCCAATTTTTGCAGACAGACCTTCCTGGATCTTAGCCTAAAGTTACAGGGTCGTCTGATTTTCCTGTCAGACGACCTATGCGACGTCTAACCACAGATTCAGACGTTCGACTGATAGTATATGTTCTGACTCATAGACAGATGTCTGTCAACACATCTGGACAACGCCCCAGACGTCTATGAAGGATGACAGATGTCTGAGATAACTCTTTTGTCATAACTCTTGTTAGATAAAATCGCCGTCTGTCCCAGATGTTTAGACGACGAATTTTTATGTATAAGATGTCTGATGGTTTAATCAGACGTCTGATATTGCATAGAATGTGTATTTGGATGTTTGAACTGAGAATTAAAGCTTCTAACTTAGTAAAATCAAGGCTCCATCTATGCTCATGACAGAGGAAGTTCTATTAAATCACTAAATTCTTCAAATATCAATTAGCTTACATATGCCTAGTTTCCTACGTATATAATTAAAGCGATCATAATTCAAAGGTTTAGTAAAAATATCAGCTAATTGCAGTTTAGTACAAATAAATTCAACTTCGATTTCTCCCTTAAGTACATTCTCTCAAGAAGTGATGTCAAACATTAATATGTTTTGTGCGAGAGTGATGTACGGGATTTTTCGAGAGGTTGATAACACTAGTATTGTCATATAATATTTTTATCTTATTAAATATCAAGTTAAAATCCTTCAAAGTATTTTGCATCCAAAGCACTTGAGAACATACTAGTACGGCGGCTATGTATTCAGCTTCCGTAGTTTATAGAGCTAGACTAGATTGTTTCTTTGAGAACCAAGAGACTAGTGATTCGCCCAAGAATTGGCATGTCCCACTAGTACTCTTCCTATCGGTGCGGCTACCTGCGTAGTCCGCATCGCTATATATAACTAAGTTGAATTATGGACTCCTAGGGTAGAATAAGCCATTATCAGATTGTCAACTAGATATCTAAATATACATTTTACAGCATTTAGGTGTGATTGTTTAGGGTTTAATTGAAACCTAGCACATAAGCAGGTGCTAAACAAAATATCAGGTCTACTGGAAGTTAAATACAGTAAAGATCCAATCATGCTACGATAGAGCTTTTGATCTGTGGGCGTACCTGATTCGTCCAAGTCTAGGGAAGTTGTGACACTCATAGGAGTGTTCTTCTCTTTACTTTTGTACATATCAAATTTCTTCAGCATCTTTGTGTATTTTGATTGACACACAATGGTTCCAATTTCGAGCTGAGTGATTTGCATGCCCATGAAAAACTTAAGCTCACCCATCAAACTCATTTCGATTTCTTTCTGCATAATTTCTGAAAACTTTCTACATATAGATTCATTAGTAGCACCAAATATAATATTATTTACATATATTTAAACTAATAAAATGTCTTTTCCTTTTCTTTTAATGAATAATGTGGAATCAGCTTCCCCTATAGAGAATTTTGCATTTAACAAGTACTCTTTGAGCCTTCATACCAAGCTCTAAGAGCTTGCTTTAGACCATATAGTGCCTTGTTTAATTTGTAGACAAAATGAGACTTATCATGAGACTCAAAATCATACAGTGCTCTAGGAGCTTTGGGTCATCCGATAACACCTCCCGTACGCATATGCACGTGCCTTAAATCCTCCCCCACTTGTGCACGTGAAAGAAGAGAGTGAGTGAGAGGGTAGTGTGTGACTCGCACATCAGATAAGATAATGTAGAGTAATATACTATGAGGAGAGAGATGAGCTTGACACAAACAAAAATAAAATTAGAAAACTTTACGGTGAAGATACCGACAATATGATGCGATTTATATACCAAATTATATGCACACAAAAAATAAAATTTTCTTCCGATCGCGTAATATATCATGATTCATGTAATCCTTTTTAACGGTGGAGGGATGTCTCTGCGTATGATTTGTACAAGGCTTATTTCAAGGAATTTTTTTCATATATATATACACACACACGCACGCAACATCCCCTGCCATCCGAAACCCTAACCCTATCTCGGAGGGTGTCTCTATTTTTCCCCTCGTCGTGCAGCACCCGCCCACTCGTGGTAAGGTGAGGCACGACATCACACCACACCACACGGCGGACCTTCTTTCTTCTTCCTCGATCTCCTTCACTACGCCTTCTCTGAATGTGTTGTTGTTGTTGTAATGTAGCAGTTGGAGGAGTATAATGCCGAAGCCGCCGAGCACCGGTCTGTTCGTGGGCCTCAACAAGGGCCACATCGTCACCAGGAAGGAGTTGGCCCCCCGCCCTTCCGATAGGAAAGGGGTATGATCCCAAAGATCTTTTCTTTTTTACCCCCTCGTTCGTGTGGTCATGAATCATGATTTCCAATCGTGTTACCTTTGTCTCGAAACGTCATTGCCGACCTTCACTTAAGGGATCTCGAAGAACATGGTGATGCTTTGTCGTGATCATTTATTCTATCGCAAGACCTTAGCTTTGTAATCACCATATCTATTGTTTTGGCTGATGAAGGTTTCGTAGCGGGGAAGCTTACATCATCATGCCTTGAAGATTTTTTTTCTACTCGCATACATGTGTTTCTGTAGATATACACATACATACATACATATATACATGTTGCTGTGCGACCTTTCTGAGCTCCTATGTGGCATCAATATGCTCCTGATTGATTTTACTATGGGAATGGACTGCAAAGACCCATTATTGATGCAACCCAAAGAACAATCGAACGGGAGAAACTGCCATTTCAGGCCTGAAATAAGTTGCAAAATGTTTTTTTAGCTGTTTAACATCTTCCTTGAACCCCATTCACATGTGCCTATCTACAAGTATACAACTAAATTCTGTCTTTTGTGCTATCTGCATAAGGTGTTAGTTGGGACCCTAATATCTAATTAATTGCGTTACTGCCATTGAGCTCATGTCGAGCTGTTTTATCCTCCCTAAGAACTCTACCATCTGTCCATTTTTTGGTCATTTCTACCAGAGTCAAGCAGAGCAGGAAACCTTCAATTAAGAGAGCTCCAGTCATACAGTAATTGTCAAAGCTAAAAGGACCAAACGAAATCACATCTCAAACTATTCTGTAATTGTGAATACAATGAATCAAACACCGAAGAAAGCTAAAAGACACAGAAAAGATCCAAATAACACCAGAGCAGAACTAGCACTTCTCATCATAGCATTGATACTTTCCGGATACACGTCTATCTGTGTGGCAGATCTACTCCATCTCCTCGTTAAGATGTTAAAATTCCCTAAATGGCATCCAGATGGATATGGTGTCATGCTTATAACTATTTAGAGTGCTCGTGCTAGTCTTGAATTGATCTGCAAGTTGCTCCCGATCTCGTCCAGACTTGAATAATGAATTGTTCCTTTCTGGTGTTCCTGTGATCTGTTCGCTGTGCCTCAGATAATTTACCATTGGACTTTGACTATGAACTCCATAATTTTGAGCACTGGGGAAGTTGAAACCTCTAGTTATGGTGGATAGACTTGGTAGTGCTTGAAATGGGAATACTATGTATGTATGCTATCTTAGACACTGTTTTACCATGAGTCATGGTCATACCATGGGTCATGGTCCATGACTTTATTGTACATTGAACAATAACACCCTCACATTGTTTTTGTTATTTATATGACTCTAATTATCCAAATTAAGATGTTTGCGTAAGGTTTTCATGTTTTTTATGGTTTGAAGAAAACCAGCAAACGCGTGCATATGATCAGGCAGCTAATCAGAGAAGTTGCTGGATTCGCTCCATATGAGAGGAGAATCACTGAGCTTTTAAAAGTTGGCAAGGACAAGCGTGCATTAAAGCTGGCTAAGAGAAAGCTTGGAACCCACAAGAGGGCTAAGAGGAAGAGAGAGGAAATGGCCACTGTCCTACGGAAGATGAGGTGAATTCTTTTAACTTTACAACTTTATTCCATTCAATTTTATGCAGAACAGTTCTCTTCAAAAAAGAATTCTATGCAGAACGGTGCCGGTACTAAGCAATATGGTATGGTCTCAATATATATTCTATTTCATCAATGCATATGTCTGTAGGCTGGAAATAATCATTTTGCTTCATTTGAGTTACAATGTTATAATTTCAGCATCAGCTGTCCGATCATTGACCGTGCTTATCCATAAACCAGTGTCCATTATCATGCTCACAAACAAGGGATGACTTAATTAATGTGTCGTATTAAATATGCTGAGAATTGGACAATGGTTATCAGATATTATTTGAAGACATTCCTTCTAGTCTCCTGTGTTTGTCGATATGTGCAATGCTTTTTTTAAGGGATTTGTTATGCTTAATTCCCACAAATGTTTATAGGAATTGAGTTATTCACCATTGTAAATTACCACCCCTATCACTTTTACTGTTTCTTTTGATCGACCATGTTGATTAATCACTGGAAAGTTTTGTTATTTCTTTTTTCATTTTGGCCGTGGTGGTTGTTTTGTCAGCTATCCAGGTCCTATGTGACAGGTGAATAAAGCATTTTCATATTCTTCCATATGGAAAGCTGTAGCAAACATACTTTAGAGGTGATATTTCATCTTGAAATTAAGAGAAAAATCTTGCTGGGTAATAGCTAATGTCTATTAAATTTTTTTTTGGGCATTATATCAATACCCTGGTAAGAAATATTACCGACTGATGTCTTTGACTGATGTCTCCGGCTTTATCACTGCCTTCCTGGCAGTTTGCTTGTCATTCTTGTTATTCAAATATGGAAAGCTATATAACTCGAGTTTTAGCATTCTAGTTTATCCAAATATTGATATCTATACGATTCGTATTCGTGAGGTGATCTTGTTTCTTGTGCTTAAGGTTTGGGTTTTATATTGAGTACTTGCAAACAAGCAAGATCTGTGTCACTGCTTGTGTTTGGTCTTCTTGGCCAGACACCACTGCTTGATGTTGACTTTAGAAATGCACAAAGTGTTTTAGTTTCTGTTTGAATTCTTTTTAAAATCTTCAAATTACCATCATTAGTTTATTGGTATGGCGATCCGTGGTCATTCGTGCTTACAAGAGAAACTTATGTTTCAGGTCTGCTGGAGTTGGTCACACCGAAAAGAAGAAGTGATTGCACCTCTCGATTGCTTTCCTCCATCTGTGGTGAATGAATTCTCATGTAGGATACAGGCTATGGTTGTGCCAGGAGAGAGATCAATCAGTTGAAAGTTTGGGAGATCTCTTTCTCCCTCACTCAAGGTCAAAATCTCACTTTTTAGTTGGTTCCCTCTCCGTCTCGTGAATGTCATTTCGAGTCTATTTGCTCTTTATGTGGTTAACATTAATTTTTGTTTTGGTTGAAAACTTCCGTGGATAGACTCTTTGCATGTTGATCTTCATTTATGCCACTTCGACTTTGCCTCCCATGGGCATCTTATCATAATGGATCTTGTTATTAAACATATCTTTGCAAGCTCATGGCCTTCTCTAGATCACTTTAGCGTGTAATCATTCATGGATGAAGGAATCAACTAGTGTACATCGTAACTCGGATTGGAAAGAAGCCTAAATCTGCAAATCGATATACACGCACACGGCCTATCAGAAGCCGCGTATGTTATGATTACCATTCGAAAAAAAAATGATAATAATACATATACTATTTAAATTACCAATCCCATCTAAGTAGGTAATGATTGATTTAACCCATGTTTAGGAAATGGATTATTAAAGACAAAGGTGCTATGCCATATATTTCTGAGATTTTCAAACTCGGTGATTAATTAATCATCTTTCTTTAGTTGAGTCCAAGGATTAATAATTATACAAAAGCTTTATCATGAGTTGAATTCTAAAACTTCTTCCTTGGTATATATAGGTCATAAGATAAACAAAATTCAATTGTTTCTCAAAAAGGAAATACTTTAGGTTTTTTTTGCAAGATGAAATTTTATTGATGGGTAGAAATAGGTTATATCATAGCATCATAACATTACACCCTTTAAAGAGGGAACTCCTCTCCCCAATTAGGGAGTGACACTCGCTCAAGGTGAGAACAAAAAGCATGAACACTTAAACCTTGGTGCTCGACCTAAGCGGCTTATGAAATATTTCCACTCCAAGGATGATTCACGCCATCTAATTATGTTGATGATTTGTGTGAGATAGGTAAAGTAGAGAGAAATACTTGTTAGAAGTTAATTAATTAATTGCAATCATCGTCAAACAATCACAACAAAGTATTAATAGTGTCAAAAATATGATCGTCGACGATTGATTTGCAATAAAAAGAATTTTAAATGTCGTTGTAATGTATGTATTATAAATGCAAATTGGCGTCGCATTAATTTTACTTATTTACAATTTTTATTAGTTTGTTTTCAGGTTATTCTTTAGCAGATAGTTATTGATGTACATTATTCTCTAAGTTAAAAAAATATTCTTTTATTATAAAAATATTAATTTTATTTACAATATAAATAAATAAATTAATAAATGAAAGAATTAGTTAATTATTAATAAAAGAATCAATTAATATGTATTATAATATCTAAAACATATATATATAAATAAATATAAAAAATTATCTATTAGTACACTATGTTAATTACATATAATTAATTTAGGTAATACTTAAGTATAGTTACAAAAATAATTAATAATATCTATTATATTAAATTATATTAATATACTAATGTCTATAGCAACATAAATTATATATACTGTGACATGTACAAGCATCATTGTAATCTTAGTAAAATATTTACTTAACATATGACGAAATAATTATCTATATTAACATATATATAAATGTACAGTGACATATATGATTGTCATTAAAGTTATTAGTTATTTATATACATTTAGAACTCAAACAATTACCTACTCTACTTATACTATTACTTATATTAATTACATACGTATACATATTTCTAATTACTTATTTACATTATACATATACTATATACTTATTTTAATTATGTATATATACATACTAATAATTACATTATACGTACACATATATCTATACAAATATACACGTGCAAAAACACACAGCAGCTAAACACTTAGTCAACTCACTCTTCTCTTCTCGTTTCATTCTCAACACAGTTTATTTTAGGTGACTTAACACATTCAGATACTGTTCACATGCACAAAAATTTGTTTAATGGGTGGTTCGGCCACATTCGAGGGATACATAGCACCAAAGAAGGTAAGACCAGACCTCTATTAATAGTTAACCGTAGTTCACTTTAGGTACATTTTAATCTGATTACGAACCTAATAATAAACCAACTTCAGGCCTATCGCAGTATGTGACCCTTGACTCACCACTATGTATAATATAACAATGTATTCTCGCATAATGCTCAGAGGGAATGGTATAGGTATGTGTGTGGGCGCTCGGCACCTAACGACTAGTGAGGGTTAGGAGCGTAAACAAGATATATCGCATCGCGCGGTTTGCCACTATCGATGTGGCACCATTTGTAGCACCCAAATTGACGCTTTGTTACGTTTGGATACATGTTAATTTGATGATTTTGACTCTCAATTCGAATGTCATAAATTAATGTAGATTATAGATAAATTATATAATTACAAAGCCTTTATATAGGGCTACCTAATTGTGTAATTAGTTTACATAAATAAGTTATTTACATATATAATAAAATTAGTTAAAAGTGGTTGTTTTTACATATTAAATTGAAGCTTAATTTGTTAATTAATATATAAATTAGTAACTTAATTACCGAATTGAATTTGTATAAAGTTATAATAACTTATTTATTACACTTTTTTATGATATTTTAGGAACTTTATTTTAATTTATGTATAATTAAATACATGTCTTAAATAGTTTTACATATAAATAATCTATAAATAACATAGTATACTATAAATATAATATAAATAAGTTGAAAATAGTTAATATAATATTATACAAGTCTATATTATAACTTCTCGGTATGAATTTAAATTACTAATTTATTTTATTTTAAGTTAATAAATTACTTAATTAACTTAATAACTTATATATTTACTGTAAATATATAATTAAATTAAATTACAGGTATTATATAGTACATATTACATAGTTAAATACATATATACAGTTTTAGGTATAACTATGTACATATAGATATGTTTATATCATTACTTAGAATATTATACATTTAATTAATATAAATTAATAGATAATTATACAATACGGTTATATATATAGTAAATTATCCTCAATATTTAATTTAATATATAGAATACATAGATATGTTATTTATATATATTTTGTACATATTATATGATTTGTACATATAGCTTAGGTTTAATTTATATATATAAGTATATACATAGTATATAGGATATTTTTAGGTATTTTGAGGATTTTTTTTATTTTTATAGTTTTTATAGGTTTAAGGGAGATAGGGGAAAAGAGAGAAAGTGTGAGATGAGAGAGATAGATTTCTTGTTGTTGTTTTTGGTTTGATTTTCTTTATTAAATTCTAAGGTATACTGAACCCTCAGTTGATATGTTCTACCAAACTGAAAGTTCAGATTAACTTGAAACTTGGCGAACACCTAAAAATATTCCTAATCCTACTCAAGATACCTTTATTTTATTTTTTATGGTTTTTTTAATGAATTTTTATTTATATACAAGTTAACTCATAAGAGGTCTTGATGAGTGTTTGAAGGTGAAACCTAAGGCCTCAAAATGGATTCTAAGTAGCTGGAAAGGAATGTGGAGTTATAAGCATATCTAGCAAACATTAAGAAACATGATGGAGCATTAAAACTTGATTTTCCACAAAAATTTGTATTAAAAATATTATTTGGATAGATAGTTCAGTACTGATAGAGGAGTTTATCAACAATTAAAAATCATTCAGAACACATTTGAATAACTCAATTGTACATGAATGCTTTTTCATTAAGTCCTAACATTATACAAAAGTCAATTTCATCAATCCTCAAGGATTCCCAACTCAATTCAACTTCAATCCAGGCCAAATGATTGCTGCTCTAAAAAACAATAGCTACTGAGATTGTGCAGTTGACATTTTAGCTGTTGTTGCTGCTATAGTTACACAAAAATCAGACCTAATAGGTCTTGATTGAGAAAAACCATTCAGGTCCAACATCGAAAATCCATTTCATTCAAAAATCCATCAAAATTAGAGAAAGTTCAAACCAAGCCAGAGTAGCTACTGCTACTTTTGAATCGCTCTCAGATCTGATATATGACCTTGAAATCCAAATTCCTTGTCCTAATCAATCAATGAAAAGTCTGGAACTCAAAGCAAACGTGATTAAAGCTCCTTTTACTCATGCCAATCCTATCCAATGGTAATAATTGTTACGAATGCGGCTTCAAACTTCTTTTAAGACGTCTGGGAGGTGGCCCAGACGTCTGACCAGATGTCTGGAACCCCTTCCAGACGTTTGGGATTTGATTTCTGCGGCACGCGGGATTCCTTCTGCGCGCCTGTGCGCGCAGATCTGCACCGCCGCACCTTCCTTCTTTTTCCCTCTCTCCTCCTGAGGCTGCAGTCTGCGCTCTCTCTCTCTCTCTCTGCCTCTCCCCGCGCGGCTTTAAAAGGGCCTCACCATCCCCCTCACTCTCATCTCCTCCGCCCCCTTCTTCTTCTTCCAGCCAGTGCGAGAGTGAGCGAGAGGCGGCGGCGGTAGCCGCGGCGAGTGCGGGAGGAGGTGTTGCGTGAGGGAGGAGGCGCTCGGTCGTGAGGGTTCGAGCTTGCCGGGGCTACTAGAGCCGGCCAGTGGGGGCGTAGCAGGCGCGGAGTGACGCGGGAGGTCTGCTGCAGCTCGAGCAGCAGGCGGATGAGACGCGGCGCGGCTGTGCGTCGTGGGCGGAGGGCGAGTGGCGCTCAGATTCTGGAAGTTTTTTCAGAATCAGATGTCTGGGTTTCAAACCAGACGACGGGGAAGATGTCTGGAGGACTGTCCAGACGTCTGAAAGGTAAGTTATTTTCGTACTTCCTCCTTCTCTTCGACTGTCCGTACTGAGAGAGAGGAATGGGTAAGCGCTGGTTCTGAGATTCGCCATCCAACACGAATCAGACGTCTAACTGCAGTGCCAGACGACTGGAAAGACTTCCAGACGTCCGGGGTGACCATCGGACGTCTGGGAACTAGGCCAGACGCCACGCAGGCTTCTGGACATCTGAGAGACTATACAAAGCAAGGGTACCATCTGACCCTCATTTTAAGACGTCTGGAAGAGGTTCCAGAGGTCTGATTTTGCACTGTTTCGTGGTTTTCGACCCGTTTAGGGCCCGTTCGGAGTCCGTTTTCCGCGTTTCGAGTTGCGTTCTTTGCGGAATTAAATCCTCTACCCGTCTACAGTAATTATATACTGTTTTGAGAAACTCCTTGTGTTTGATCCTTGTGATAGGATCCTGTTCCATTGCAGTCTCGGGGGTTGTGGAGGCACGCGGGATTCCCGACCATGCCTCCAGTACTGCCGTTGTAACTGGTAGAGTGTCTTTTAAGTTTATTAGCATAATTTGTTAAATTATGGAACCATAAATAGAACCTAGGACATTGCATGAATCCTAAGAATGAGAAACTAGATCGAATGATAGATCCTAGGGTGTTGCATGAATCCTAGGGCTGGAAAACTAGATTGTATGATAAATCCTAGGGTACGGCATGAATCTTAGGATGGGAAAACTAGTGGAATATATGAATACTGCAGTCTTGAAAAAGTGGAAAGGAACAAATAGTTGCCTGTGAATTGATTTAACAGCTGCCTATTATGAATAAATAAACATGATTAAGAACATGGGTTGTATGGACGTGAAACTGAAAGGTGAAACCGAATTGTGCTGAGTTAAAGGAGCTGGAACTCTACGGGGAATTAGGAGTAGAACTCCTGGAAAGAGAATGAAATGGAACTGAGAAAGAAAGACGTGGAAGTGTGCTATCTCTTGGGTACGTAGTACCAAGGGAAGTACCTGTTACCTGTTTAGTGCAGAGCGGAGCCAGCCGCCCCAGGGACCCGGGGTTAGGTCTGGCCACTTTATACCGACTTGCTGGCTCTCGTGTACGTTGTACTGAGGAGAGCACTAGCTACCCCACGGGTCCCGGGAGAGCACTAGCTACACTTGTTTAGTGCAGAGCGGAGCCAGCCGCCCCAGGGACCCGGGGTTAGGTCTGGCCACTTTATACCGACTTGCTGGCTCTCGTGTACGTTGTACTGAGGAGAGCACTAGCTACCCCACGGGTCCCGGGAGAGCACTAGCTACCCCACGGGTTCCGGGGTTCTGCTAGCCTCCTACACCGACTTGTTAAGCCCACTGGGCAAACCAGGGTAGTCAGGCGAGGGTGTGCGGACTGTGGAGGGGCAATGCCCCTATTTGGTTACTGTGGAGGGGTTGGACCCCTGTTACTGAGAGGGCTCTGCCCTATACTGGTTTCGTGCTGTGCTTTGGGCGCACCCGTTAACGGAAATGACTGACCGCGTGCCAGTGCTGGTTAGCTACCCGTGCGTTTACCGTACATGCCGTAGTCACCGTTACGTCTGTCAGTGACCTTGGGGTGGTTGACTGAGAGTAGGATCACCACGGGGGACTCTCCCGGCCAGGAGAGCGCCACGTGTTACTTCTACTGTTCGGAAAAGACTGCAATCAAGATCGTTCCCACGAGGAACATTCGAGATCAAGTGAAGGATCTGAGAAATAGATAAATTATGAAACAATAGAAATACGTAAATAAAGGAAGAAAGAAAATAAAACAGCTATTGTACACTTTACTGCTTCTTTAGTTTAGCTGCCACTCTACTCAGCGTTTCGCTGACGTGTTACACTCGTTACTTTTCAGGACCAGGTGTTGAGCAGCCAGGGTCAGCGACTGCAGAGAACGCTGGGCCGAGTAGGGTCCAGTAGAGTTACCACTGTTATTTTGTATCCCTTTTGTTTCCACTGTAGTGAGTAGTTTTGTTACTCTCTGTACTTTTCTTTACCTGCAGTTCTTGTTATGTTATAAATGTTGTTATACTGTTGTGGTGGTACATGCTGTAGTAGTTCTTTTTCTTACTGCTGATTTTGTTACTGCTAGTTATATTTCATGTTAAATGTGGTTTATTTTACTACTCTTTTGGTTACTTTCTCGTTGGTCGACTAGGTCTTGGGATTAGTTAAGTCGGTCCGATTCTCGTGTCTCGAGAATCGAGTCGTTACAATAATACATACACAATTTAAATTGCTAATCCCATCCAAGTAGGTAATGATTGATTTAACTCATGCTTAGGAAATGGATGACATAAAGTGCTACGCCATATATTTTTAAGATTATCAAACTCGATGATTAATTAATCTTTTTTTTTTAGTTGAGTCCAAGGACTAATATTAATCATACAAAAGCCTTATCATGAGTTGAATGTTAGAACCTCTTCCTTGGGATATAGATGTCATAAGATAAAATTTAATGATCATCGTAATTATGTTTCTCAAAAAATGAAAATGCAAAGGGGGCACGGGCTTAATCAAATAGTGACAAAGGTAAAGAAGCTTCCATATTTAAATTTTCTTGTCCAAACCATAGAGTCATGGACGGAGCATTCAAGGAGGTGGATTGTGAAAAGCCGAATGCCCATAGCAATGCTTTAGTTAGTAAATATTCTTCCTACACAAGGCCTAAACCCCTACATCTCCTCCAAATGAGAGAGAGGGTACTCTTTAATTTTAATAGAGGGAGAGTTTAGATTTTCCATTTTAAAGGAATGTCTTTCAAGGATACAGTCCAGACTTCCCCTGTGAATCAATAATGTGAATCCCACGATCTCACTCAATAAGATTATGGGAGATGATTGGGTATGTTGGGACCCACGTCCATTAAACTCACATGCACCCCCATCCAAAGGTGCACAAAAGATGAGTTGGAGAATACCCATGACTCTAAAGATAGCTCCAACATGGTGTAGCACTTTAGTGAGACATTTTGGCATCTAGATCTTGTACTCTCTGTTAAAGAGCGAAGGGGTAAAAAAAAAAGAGAAATGATCACAACATGTTAGAATCAACTTTAATTACGACCATCTTCACCAAATCTTCCTGGAATGTCTTCCTCCCTAGGATGTTTGATAATATTTGCAAGACGATAGTCCACATGATTTTAGGTGTGTCTTCCCCCTTTCGACAACTTGGGGGATTGATTCTAGGTCATAAAAAAAAAACTCCTTGAAACCATTGTTTTAGTTTTGTTAAAAGACAACATGCCTCTCTTGCTCATTCCATTGCTTTTGAATGTTTAAAGCAAGGAATTTTTGGATATCATGGTGGACTCAATGGAGTCGATGTACCTACATCACTTGACCGTGTTTTCAGGTTAGGATTTAGGTTCCCTTGAAACTTAAATTCGGTGAAACTCATCAAACATCTAAATTAATTTATTAAGTTCGATCTCGGAGACATGCATAAAAGAGTCCAGGCTTTCGTGGACTCTGTGGGTAGCACGTAAAGGAAGAAGATGTCATGTCTTCAATGTGCACGAAAGAAAGTAAATGTCCAGAGGCATTTGAAATTTTAAATATTTAGGTGGCATACATTGAAGGGAAGCTTTGGAATTGCCGTATAAATCATATGTTTGGGCCCCTCGGATTTAATTCACTTCTACGTATTTATTTAATATCTATCGATTTGAAAGTTCTTAATTGCTCCATCCATGTGTGGGGGTGATGCTATTCCTTCACCGGTGGGGTCCTCGATGTTGTCATTCATCTCGAGAATTTATCTGGATTGGAGTCTTGCTTTTGGAGTAAACGACCTTTCTTTTAGGTATTAGCTGCTACTCGTGAGTTGGCATATTCAGAATTCGTTATTTAATGTCCCCCCTGAGATCTTTCTTGGGTGCCCTCGCTTGCTTAGGGGCATGTCTGATTGATATCATATGATAATATGATTAAGTGGAATCGTATGAGAAATTAGTATTTTGTGGAAGGAGTGGAGAAATAAGATTCTTTTGCTCTTTGGGTCTAATTTTGATCCTGACGAGGAATAAAAGGTTAATCTTCCGCATTTGGTGGAAGGGATAGTAGAATATCAATTATTTTAGGATTTTTTTTGGAATAACTTTACATTGGCAGAAGTTGACCCTAATTTGACTTAATTTTCCCCTCAATTTTTTCAATTCAAACGTAAAAGATTCTACTTTATTTTCCTGTACAAACGAGCCTTTACATGGAATGCATTTATTATTAGACATGATGAAATGTGCTTTTGGGTACTTTGGAACATTAGGATCATCTATCTGAGATGTTTTTCCTTTTTTGTTTGCTTCCCTATGTTTTTGAACCGTTTAGCATCGTCTGGAGAGTAAGCGTGTTTTTTTTTTTTTTTTGTTTTTTTATGTAATTTATTCTGTACTTCCTTTTCCTCAACGGAAAGAGTTCGTGATTGGAGTTCGTAATTACTCATAAGAAAAGATGCAATTTGCGATGGTAGATGAACGGATTATTACAAAATGTGGAACACTCCGGCTTCTAAACTATAAACAATGCTCTAGTGGTTGAATGGAAGGTTTCTCATATTCATATATGAGAGTAAGTTTGGAATCTCACCTTAATTCAAAAAAATAAAAAATCACATCATGTTTCGTCAGCATGATAAGATACGATGGCGACTCTCAAATTCCACGGAAGAGATTATTTAGGTTCAAATCTCTAACTTTATACTACTTAAAGGACTAAGTGAGTGTAGTGTGTAAAGTCATTAATTTTTTAATTCTTAAGAAAATAGTCAAATTGAATGGCTAATTTAACTAAATCCAATTTAATTTTAACTCATTCACATTGATTTTAATTTTTATTTTTCAAACTGGTCGATTGATCAATAAGAAATTGAATTTCCATTAAATTAGTTGAATTGATACGTTCACCTTATTTTTTAAAATATTATGGTGATTTATCGGAGGTGGTCAATTGAGCATTTAGCTCAAGCCAAATGGGGATCCCCCGTCAGCTCCTTCCTTTTGTTAGCCTCCATGTTGCTACCTTCCTCAGCTCCTCCATCGATCGAGGAAGAGCAAGAGGTAGGCTTAATGATACGATTAAGACCATTACCTGCGAACTAATTTGTTCTCTTTAATGTCGATATCATCAATTTTAAGTTAAATTCATCAAATTGAAGACAAGAAGGATTGTCTCATTTATATCGTTATTGTAAATATTAGGAGTTTTTTTTTTTAAAGCGAAGAAATTATAAGGACAAGATCTCAAGGGGTAACAAAAGAAGGACAGTCGAAGCCCTCCTGAAAGAGGAAAAAATGACTCATCTTGAAGAACGATAAGACACTATCCCCCACCTCAAGGAGTGAAGAAACTTTGAATAAAGGGAGACAAAACATAGAAATAAAATAAAAAAAATAAAAAGATAACAAAAAGGTGCCCTTATAATTAAACCTCAACAAATCATAGAGTCACAAGATAACGAAGACATCCCACAAGAAGAGACTTGAGCAAATATTTTGATATGCTCTAGCGAGAGCTCAGGAACTTCGGAGCTAAAGATGAGTCAACAACATCTTGATTGTGAGAAACCATGACCACTAATGTGGTCTTAACTAAAAAATATTGCAAAGATGAAAGGTAAAACCCTAGATCAAGTGTCTCGCCACAAGCGATCCCACCTGCTCCCTCCCCACCACCCCCAAAAACACACGTACACGCATAAACAGGATGATGAGGAAAGGAGTAGCGGCCCTAGAGTGGAGGTCGAACACCTCGGTCGCCAAACAAGAAAAGTAGGAGTTGGCCAACAAGGTGGTAGTGGAATGCATCATCACAACTCAATACTAAATGGGCCCAACCCTACTGTGGCTCTACCTGTTCCTCTCTAGCCAATACACTTCCCTCCATCCCCATCGAGGCACCCTACTTGTCCTCCTCATTATAACGATTGTTTCTATATATCCTGGTAGTTGGAAATGATCCGAAAGGGGGAAGGGGATGGGAATTTTCTTCTTCTTATTTTTTTCACTCTTTTCCTATTTTTTTTTTAAAGATGGGATGGGAAAATCCAAATAAAAATGTTTTGCACTCACTCAAGGTTATCACATGAAGATACATATCTCCTCGTTCAGAGTAGACCAAAAATAGATGCAAGCCGGGGATTTTTAGACCTGCAACACAGCATAACACTTAGCCCCAAGAGATTAGATTCGATAAATTGTTTACATAAATAGGCATAAAAGTTCAATGGAACTAAGACGGAGAAGATTTAAATCTACAGCTGTGCATGTTGGTACATCTTGGATCGGAATGTGAGAAAACACAGTAAATAGTAAATACATCAGTTCAGAAGAGTTGTTTACGTTTGTACATACGAGAGAAAGGCGGCGACGATTTTCCTTTGGTATTATTTTTTATGATTAATTAAATGTCATCGTATTTTCAATATTATTTTCAATGCAATAAAAAAAGAGTCACATGATTTTCATATTTTCCACTTGGTTAGTTACTGCGGTTAAGTTTAATGGATATGATTCAAAAATAAAATTAAAAAATAAATTATTTTTAACCTTCAAAATTTTTTTCTTCTTTCCTATTCCCCACCCTCTCCTCTTCCTTCCTCCTCCCCCCTTCCACCTTTTCTCACTAAAACTCTCCTCAGTGGACCTCCATCGAGGGAGGATTTCAACAAAGAGGAGGGGCAGAGGGTGCAGAACAGAAAGAAGAGAAGTTTTCACGTTAAAAAAAACAGAAATCTTACCTTTCGGTATATAACCGTTAAAATTTAACGGCACCGACTAATGGAAACTGGTGTAACTTGGTTTTTGACATTAAAAATAATATTTGAGAATGAAATGGTATTAAATTAATTTCAAACTTTGTAAAAATCCATTTTCCCTTGCCCCCACCACTTACTATATAATATAGCATTCAACCATGCATCCTAGCTCTTTATTACGTGTGCCTCGTTGCTTTCCCTGATATACATTAACATGGGGAGGACCCAGACAATTCATGACTTATTACTTTGTTAGGTCTCGGAAAGGAAATGCATTTTCGTGTACTGTAATGCAAAGCACATGGTGTCCACCATGATGCCTTCTTCTATCTGTTTGTTGGTTTCTTCTTCTTCTTCTTCTTCTGATGATCTAAGATCTTGGGGCCTCACCACCACTCCATGATAGTTAAAGAATGGCAATCGGGGTTAAGTAGCGCCCTATCTACCAACCATTGGATTATGCAGGAATAGAGATCTAAATTTAAGTCCCTTTTACGGAAGCTAAGGGTTAATTTGCATCAACCTCCGATTATTTTCTGATGATTAATAAATGGATGAGGAGTTATTCTGTAGTGATATTTGGTCAGTCATTTTTATTAACGGGTACATATCAACAAAAATAAATAAAATAGAGGTTACACCCCTTAACAACTCTACATACCTTCGTTCAACTATCTCGGTTGACCTCACATGGACCTAACAAGAGTCAATGCATGAAGGTTGTTCCTACACCAAACCACTAGCCTAGGAGGTCAACTCTCTCCCTATACAACGGAGCAATCAACTCTCCTTGATATGCAAGCATACGAGGGCCAACTCTCCCCCACTTTGTAACTCAACAACGGTCCATTTTGACCCAACATTCATACTATCATCCCATTGCCATCTTGGTGAATGTGACTTTTTTTTTACTGCCGCTGCTTCTTCTTCTCCTTCTTACCAACAAAGGCAAGGACCAAATTGTCCCAATATATATTCCACCATTAAGAAAGTATAGGGGTAGAAGACAGACTCAGATATCTTTGCAAGTGAAGCTCAACGAATTTAACTTTGTCCGGTGAAAGATCCCAAAATTTCGTTGATAAAATCAGGAAAGAGTTCGTACTGCAATAAAATCAACAAAGTTCAGTGAAGCCCAATAGAAAAGATGCATCTTTGTTAGTTATGTTAAGGGGAAGAGTTCGTACTAGAATTATAAATCCGGTTTGCATCTTTCTTTTCATATCATTCAATGGAAGGAGGAAATTTAACAAAGGAGTGGAAGCTGAGAGGCTTGATTCGCTTGCTTGTTGGGATGGTTACTTTCCGTGTAAATCCTATGAGTTAGGTTTAAGGCTTAATTTCTCACCAAACTTCTTTTTTTTTTTATTTTGTCCTTTTTTTTCTTTCTTTTCCTTTTGATTTTTTTTTTATTTATGTAACAGAATACCAAGTAGACAAAGTGAGGAGGAATTGACCATCTTTTATATATCAATTCTTATGATAATGCAAGGAGGGAGACTCTTACCTGAATATCTCCTTTTAAAGTCAGGAGTCTACATTGTCCGACTATACTTTGGTGGGCTCTCATGGAACTTTCAAGGTGTAAAGTCATGTATAGAACCCTAATGACTACCTATTGGCTTGAGCATCTACAGAGCCTTGTGTGTTGGCAATTTGAAAAGAGAGGTGAGGTAACTTCCCTGTCATCGTTGCCAAAGGCACTTTTGTCCACCCTTGCTTTCGGAATTTTTTCAAAGGTAATGCTTTTGGAGGTTTTAAAAGGTAAGAATCTTATCCTTTATCCATAGCCAAATGCAAAAAGAGGTTTCAATGCAATTGACATACACAATATATCCTAATAAACTTAATATGGTGTCATCCCAAGGTAAACTCATAATTGATGTGGATAGATAAGAGTGGGGTATCCTACAGTAAATCAAGAAAAACAGCCTTCAACGAAAAATTGACATTGTCAAAATAAGGAATATCAATTTTTTTGTCCTATCACATAGGATGATAGAGCTCCACAAGAAACCTCAGAACTCGTCTCTCACCTCCCTATCCTTCCCCCTTGCAACCAAACTCGCTTCCTAATCGCTGTTATATTGTTTGTCCTCTAAGAACCCATCTTTCTTCCAACAACATTTGATTGTGAGTCCCTTCAATTTATTTGCAACTCGCAAAGTGTGATAAGTCGATGAGTAGGATAAGTTGGCTAACGTGTTTGGTCATCTTGTGAGACGTGATGATTATTGTGGTTTTTCACATGAGTACTTATGAAAAGGTGTTGGGGGAAATTATTACACGTAATACCATAAAGTCAAACTTTGTCTCCTCATATACCCCGACACATGATCCACTTGAATGGGTTAATCCGAACCAAACACCGCTTCTGTGATACAAATGAAATAGGGTCTTAGGCTTTAGGGTCTCTCCTAAGCATGAAGAGAGGATCGGAAATTTGTTGGATTTTGTTTAACTTGCTATATTTAACTAAGATGAAAGATGAGACTTTAACATGAAAGTTCTACCACTTAATTAAACAGTGAGGTGATTAAGTAGGTAGACTTCCATATGAAGGACTAAAATTTAAATCTTTGGAGGAGTTAAGATATAATTTTGACTATTAGAGGTCTATTAGTGCATTTTTCCCTCTATTTTAGTTTCAAATGGATGATTCTATTCCATGTGTCCGTCGTTGGCATTTTAAAAAGGATGGGAGTGTGAAAATACATGTTGAAACATATTTTATAACGTGCATTCATGAATCATTGCACACATCCCCTACTCCTCTCCTTCCTCACGTGACTGGTTGACCCACTCCATTCCTTACCCAACCAGTTGCAACCTCTTCGCAATTCTGGCATGAACGACTGAGACCATATCTGATCAACTAAGTTTCTCATTTAGTCGGTTACCCTCACCTACCCATGTCCTCTCTCTCCCCCTCCAGTAGGTTGTTCTCTCTCTCTCTCTCTCTCTCTCTCTCTCTCTCTCTCTCAACGAGTTCAATCAGTTGAGAATCATTTTCAACTAAGTATACCAAAATACATTGGTTGGAAATAATTTTTAATTAATTGAAAATAAAAATACACTAATTGAAAATCAAAATACATCAGTTAAAAATAAAAATGCATCGATTTATTTTTAATTTTTACCGATGAAAAATAATTTTACATTTGAAATATGATTTTACGTGATTTTTTATCGATAAAAAATAATTTTCACTTATAAAAATTTTAAATACATCGACGAAATCATGACTTTCATATGTAGGTTGTAAAATGCATTAAGAAGTACATTTCTTTATTTTTGTATTTTCCACCTTTTATAAACGAGGCACGACATCACTTACGTGTGCTAAACGCCTCAGGTTTCGTCTATTTTGGAAGAAAGTTCTTTACTTCAGTCAATTTTGGCAGGAAGGTGTACATCTAACGGCGGTTTCTGTCCATATGTTTGTGGTGAATTATCAGAAGCGGGATAAAGGGGGTAAATGACACTTTTGGTCACGACATTTCATGACCTACTTTGGTATCTTACAATTCTTCCGGTATCCTCAACGGAACAAGAAAGCCACTTTATCCTTTTTCTCTACGGCGCAGTTAAATTCAAATAATAATAAGCTATTCCTTGTTTCTTATACATCCATGACCAAATGTAACTTGTACATGCTTACTCGTTATCACGTTTTTGGCTTCACTCGGTGGTCGATGTTCCTTGAGTTACATGCATGGAGCATCCTCTTTTAATTCGATCTTAAGTCAAACTCAAGTTAGTCTGTTTGATGACCTACGGAGTCCAAACTGGGTAAAGTGGAGATGAATAACCATGAGTTAATTTCTTTCCATTCGAAAGCCCTCTGCTCTTTTAATAATATAAAAAGGGAAGCCTATGTTAAATTTAAATGCCCTTGAGCTTACACCTAGATTTCAATACCGTCCCTGTTCTTCAAGCGTGTCGGCGACGTCGCTATCACCATTAACTGTTCTAGTTGCAATAATCGTGTCCCTTCACCACCCACTCCAACGATGTTATCATTGGTTAACATCGTTTAACCAATGATATTTAACGATGTAGTCTACGTATAAGTTTAGGCAAACGTCGAATGTTAGTAAATATCGATGATCGAGATAAAGATAGGTGGTGGAAGAGAAGGAAGACATCCATGCAATTAGAAATGTAGTCTGCGTAGTTTGAAGGTTCCTCGTGGCCTTCCTGCACCACCCAACTGTTGGGCAAGCAACTTCACATCTTGAGAAACTATTAATTTTACGGGTATAAGTAGGAAAATATATATTTTAATTATAACGTACAACTCTCGCGTAATAAAACACATTGATATATTTTATTTTATAAAAACTAATTTTTTACCTATATAACATTCAACAAATTTCACATCAATGTAAAATAATTTTTTATTTATCATATGAAAAATTAATTTTTCATTTTTTGATTTAGTATTTAATGTTTAAGATTTAGGATCCTTAAATTCTAAATTTAAAGATGAAAAGTTATTTTTTGTGAATTCTATATTCTAAATCATAAACTTAAAATTTATTGATGAAAGTTACTTTTCAATTTTCAAGTGAAAATCTATTTTCCACAGGTGAAAAGTTAAAATATGTCAGTGTGTTTTTATTTTCAATCGTTATATTTTAATTTTCAATCATTGTGTTTAAGTGGAAAATAAAAATACATCAATTAAAAATCAAAATACACTGATATATACTATTGAGTAGAAAATATACATTGCAAAATACATTTCAATACACATTTCTTTACTTTTCTACTAATTCTACTATCTTAATTCTCTCATCTAAATGAGTAATGGTTGACATGTTAACTTATCTTAAAAAAGATTGATCAAGAGTTGACCTATTACTTCCCCAGAAAAATTGCTGGCAGTTTAAGCAATTTATATTCATATAATTGCATGCATTAATTATTTCTCTTAGGTATTATTTATTTTAAGTGATTAATTTTAAAATAATAATTTTATAAGTGGTGTAATTGTGAGGGATACATATGGAATTGCAAAATTTTATATTTGGAAAAAATATATGTCAAATTAGGAGATGTTTGAAGAATTGGTACAGGTGTTTTCTAAAACAATCGTGAGATAAGTTTACCTCACCTTTTCCCCTTAAATTAGATAATTTCAAGATTATTGTAATGTACGACTAGAAGATCTAAATGCAACATTAACCGTACAATCCCTACAAATAAATAATATCTTAATTTTCAAAATTCTCCACCCAGACATTGATTTTGAAAGAAATCCTTTGCTACCCTAAAACGCAATGAGATTAAAATTTTAAGGACAAAATGGGCTGTGGAAACTTTCTTCCTTCCAACTCAAGAGCAAGCTCAAGATAAAGTCCAAAAAATCACCTTACCTCAACTAACAACCTCTCTACAATGTTATCATAAAAAATCTTCAATGTCTCACTATTAAAAAATTATGCTTATTAAAGCTTACATCCTTTCATCAAACACTGTGTCAAAATCATAAGTTTGACTTAAAAAGTTTAAGCGCACGTGTTTCAATGCCGTGTAAATTAAGTCTGACTCCATTTATTTATTTTAAAGTAAAACATAGATAAATGAATATTTAACGTAAAAAATGACATGAGGTATTATTTTTATATTTCGCGTAATGGTGAAATTATGATCTATTTAATAATTGATATTTAATATAAAAAAATAAAAAATATAAGATTGGTTACGTAATGATTCTTACTATACTTAAAAAAATCATCATATCACTTAAGTCTAAAATGTATATGTGATAAATAGCTTTATATTGATGATAAATTACTTTACATCAGTGATAAATTATTTTAAGGTATTTTTACACCAGTATAATCTCATTTTACATCAGTGATAAATTATTTCAAGGATAGTTTCACTTATCCAAAGTAATTTTACACCCGTGTAAAGAGATTTTGATATATGAGTTTAGGATTTAGGATTTAGGGTTTAAGGTTTAGGTTTATGGAAAATGATTTCACGTATGATAAGTGATTTTTCACCTTAGGATTTAGGGTTTAGTCTTTAGTTGCTAAACTCTAAACTCTAAGGTGAAAAATCATCTTTTAAGTGTAAAATCACTTCTTATACGTGAAGAAACACTGTAAATTTAATTTTACACCGGTGTAATCTTACTTTGTACCCGTGCAAAATAAGATTGCACCACTTGAAATGTGATTTTTCACTTTAGGATTTAGGGTGTAGTCTTTAGCCGCTAAACTCTAAACCCTAAATCCTAAACCCTAAACCCTAAGATGAAAAATCATCTTTTAAGTGTAAAATCACTTCTCATACGTGAAGAAACACTTGGAATTTAATTTTGTACCGGTGTAATTTTACCTTACACTTGTGCAAAATAAGATTACCTGTGCAAAATAAGATTGCACTGGTGTAAAGTAAGATTGCACCCGTATAAAATTTTTTTGAAGGTGCAAAATAAGATTACATCTGTGCAACAGTACAAGGCAATTCCAAAGATGATTTGAGTGATTTACACTGGTACCAAAGTGATTTGTTGATTTCAATAGTAATAGATCTCATTATATATAACACTTTTTTTACATAAAAAAAATAACACAAATTAAGACCACATTTACACTGCTCTATATTAACTTTTTATGTCAACATTTCCATTTTCCAACACGAGTCGTATTTTAAAAATGGAAAAGAGGTGAATGCCACAAAGCGTTTGACAAGAAGTAAAATTACGTTTTCCTCCAAAGTTGAAGGAGCATTTGCTAGATGCACCTCCAAAGCACAGCAAATTGTAACGGTATCCATGCAAATGGTGAAAAGCCAGGGATATTTGCATGGTTATAAATGGATGGGAGGGGGAGGAGGGTTGATATGTAAATAACCGAACGTGCATGCGCGCACTTCCTTCTTCGGAACTGATCAACCTACCAATGGACCACTTTCGTCTTACATCGTGATCTGTACGTGCAACCTGTCAGAGTGGAAAACATAATTGATTTGGAGGACAATATTGTTACGAACGCGCGTTTCAGACCAGACGTCTGGAATCACTTCCAGACGTCTGGAATCACTTCCAGACGTCTGGAAATCGGTTATTTTTTGGCACAACGGTTTCGTCTGCGCGCCTGAGCGCGCAGTCCTGCGAGCGCATCTCTCTCTCTCTCGCTTTTTCCCTCCCTCCTGCAGCTGCAGGCTGCGCCCTCAGTCCTCTCTCTCTCCTCGCGCAGCCTTAAAAGGACACGCCCTCTCCCTCACTCCCGTCATCTCCATTCCCTTCCTCTTCTCCTTCCAGCCGGTGCGCGAGAGCGAGTGCGAGTGAGGCGGCGGCAGTGACAGCTGCGGTGAGCGTGGGAGGAGGTGCTGTGTGTAGGAAGAAGCGGCCGTGAGAGCGAGCTCGCCGGGGCTGCTAGGGCCGGCCGGCGGGGGGCCCAGCGGGTGCGGAGCGACGTGGGAGGACTGCTGTGGCTCGAGCAGCAGGCGGACGAGGCACGGGGCGGCCGGGCGTCGCGAGCGGAGGGCGAGTTGCGCCCTAGTTGTGGAAACTTTTCTAGAATCAGACGTCTGGGATTCTAGCCGGACGACGGGAATGACGTCTGGAAGACTGTCCAGACGTCTGAAAGGTGAGTTATTCCGTCTTCTTCGTTTTCTTCGATTGATCGTACTAAGAGAGAGAGGAAATGGGTACGCGCAGGGTATGAGATTCGCATACAACGCGAATCAGACGTCTGGCTGCAGTGCCAGACGACTGGAGCGACCTCCAGACGTCCTAGGTGACCATCGGACGTCTGGGAACTAGGCCAGATGCCCCGCAGGCTTCTGGACGTCTGAGAGACCACGCAGAGCAAGGTAACCCCTGATCCACTTTTTAAGACGTCTGGAATAAGTTCCAGACGTCTGATTTTGCACTGTTTCGTCGTTTTCGACCCGTTTAGGGCCTGTTCGGGTTCCGTTTTCCGCGTTTCGAGTTGCGTTCTTTTCGGAATTAAATCCTCTACCTGTTTACAGTAGCTGTATACTGTTTTGAGAAATTCCTTGTGTTTGATCCTTGTGATAGGACCCCGTTCCGTTGCAGTCTCAGGGGTTGCGGAGGCACGCGGGATTCCCGACCACGCCCCCAGTTCGCCTGTTGTAACCGGTAGAGTGACTTTAAGTATAATCTGTTAAATTATGAAACCATAAATAGAACCTAGGACATTGCATGAATCCTAGGAATGAGAAATAGATTGAATGGTAGATCCTAGGGTGTTGCATGAATCCTAGGGTTGGAAAACTAGATTGTATGATAGATCCTAGGATATGGCATGAATCCTAGGACGGGAAAACTAGTGGATTGTATGAATTCTGCAGTCTTGGAAAATGTGGAAAGGAAACAATAGCTGCCTGTGAATTGAATTAACAGCTGCCTGTTATGAATAAATGAACTTGATTAAGAATATGGGATGTATGAACGTGAAACTGGAAATGTGAAACCGGAATGCGCTGAGTTAAAAAGCTGGAAACCTACGGGGAATTAGGAGTAGAAATCATGGAAAGTGAATGGAATAGAATTGGGGAAGTGAGCTGGCCCTTGAGTATGGAGTACCAAGGAGAGCGACTGTCCCCCTGTTCAGTGCAGAGCGGAGCCAGCCGCCCCAGGGACCCGGGGTTAGGACTGGCCACTCTGTATCGACTTGCTGGCCCTCGTGTACGTAGTACCGATGAGAGCTACTAGTGTAGGGAGATACTAGCTACCCCACGGGCCCTGGGGTTCTGCTAGCCTCCTACACCGACTTGTTAGGCCCACTGGGGCAAACCAGGGTAGTCAGGCGAGGGTGCGCGGACTGTGGAGGGGCAAGGCCCCTGTTTGGTTACTGTGGAGGGGTTGGACCCCTGTTACTGAGAGGGCTCTGCCCTGTACTGGTTCCGTGCTGTACTTTGAGCGCACCCGTTAACGGAAACGACTGACCGCGTGCCAGTGCGGGTTAGCTACCCGTACTTTTACCGCGCGTGCCGTAGTCACATTTACGTCTGTCAGTGACCTTGGGGTGGTTGACTGAGAGTAGGATCACCACGGGGGACTCTCTCGGCCAGGAGAGCACCACGTGCTACTTCTACTGTTCGGAAAAGACTGCAATCAAGATCGTTCCCACGAGAAACATTCGAGATCAAGTGAAGGATCTGAGAAATAGATAAATTGTGAAACAATAGAAGGACGTAAATAAAGGAACAAAGAAAATTAAAACAGTTACTGTACACTTTACTGTTTCTTTAGTTTAGCTGCCACTCTACTCAGCGTTTTGCTGACGTGTTACACTCGTTACCTTTCAGGACCAGGTGTTGAGCAGCCAGGATCAGCGGCTGCAGAGGACGCTGGGCCGAGTAGGGTCTAGTAGAGTTACCACTATTCTCTTGTACCTCTTTTTTTGGTTCCACTGTAGTAAGTAGTTCTTGTTTCCGCTGTACTTTTCTTTACCTGCAGTTCATATTATGTTCTGAATGTTGTTCTATTGTTGTGGTGGTATATACTGTAGTGGTTTCTTTCCTTACTGCTGTATTTTCTTACTGTTAGTTATATTCATGCTGAATGTGGTTTATTTTACTGCTCTTTTGGTTACTTCCTCATTGGACGACCAGGTCTTGGGGTTAGTCGAGTCGGCCCGGTTCTTGTGTCTCGTAGGGACTCGGGAATCGGGTCGTTACAAGAGGTATCAGAGCAAGGTCGTCCCGAGAAGTGAATCAACTGACTGGAAAATAACCAATTCACATGTCTATAACTAGAGTAGCCACCACAACATATCTCTTGACATGAGCTCTTAGACATTTTCGTTAGGTAATGTTCTGTACTGACGTATTTCGTTGTTTTGAGTCTCCTTGTAGGTGATGCCTCGTTGTGGAACTAGGAGGGTGGGCCGCGGGCGCGGCCGAGGTCAGGGCCCGAGGGACAGATGTGTCGGGCTTGGAGTACATACTACCCCTCCTCTTCTCCTGAGCATACCGTCTCCGGACCTCGTCCAACTAATTCGAGAGGTGGTTCGTGAAGAATTTCAGCTCCCATCCACATCGCCACCCCCTCCTCCCCCTTCCGAGCGTACGACAGGGGAGTTGGTGGTGGAACGAGATTTCCGCCGTCACACTAGGCGTGTTAGGAGAACTCAAAGGAGACACGTGGCGTCCATAGGGGAGCCGTCACGTTTTACAGGGCCATCAGTGGCCTTTGGGGGCCCTCGACAGGGGCCAGTCGCCAGCACCGGACCCCCGCCCAGCCGACAGCAGGGACCCGCTGAGGGTGGGAGCCGGGTTCCCCTCTGTTACCAGTGTGGCCAGCCGGGCCACATCAGGAGGGACTGCCCGTCTAGGGCAGGAGGTTAGCAGATACTTCCCGCGCAGAGCACTAGAGAACGCGCAGGAGGCCGCGGTTACCAGGCGCGAGGAGGAGGACAGCAGTCGCGAGGAGGGTACAGGCCAGCACCTACCCGTCCGATGCAGAGTGTGGCTGCTTCGTCCGCACCTAGAGCTGAAGGGTGTTTCAACGCCCTGACACACAGGGACGCCAGAGCTTCGGGATCATTGGTAGCAGGTATGGTTTCAGTTTCCGGCAGACTCGTTTACACGCTTTTCGATTCCGGTGCTACGCACTCGTTTGTTGCAGCCAGTTTGGCAGTTAGTTGGACCAGGATTATACACTGTTAGAGAATCCGTTCGTAATCGGAGGTCCGAGTGGTCAGCTGTTTGTAGCTGAGGAGGTGTACACGGATTGCGAGGTCAGCGTCGGGGGACATAGCCTGCCAGCTGAGCTAATTATGATACAGATGGAGGACTTTGGAGTGATTCTGGGGATGGATTGGCTGTCCGGTTACCACGCCTTGGTGGACTGTTTTGAGAGGAAGATTGTCTTCTCTATGCCGGAGTTGCCTTCTTTCGAGTTTCACGGACAGCCAGTGGATGGAGGTTTCATGTGCATTTCAGCACTTCGGGCGGCGAGACTTTTGAGCCAGGGGTGTGAGGCCTTCCTAGCTTGTGTGGTGGCAGAGCCCAGCCCTGTGGCAGACTTCTAGAGCATTCTGGTGGTCAGAGAGTACCCTGACGTGTTTCCAGACGAGTTACCAGGACTACCGCCCGAGTGTGAGATCGAGTTTGAGATCTCATTAGTATTAGGGACCAGCCCCATCTCCACCGCGCCATACAGGATGGCACCGCTTGAGCTGCGAGAGCTCAAGTCCCAGTTGGCGGACCTTTTGGAGAAAGGTTTCGTGAGGCCCAGTGCGTCTCCCTGGGGAGCCCCGGTACTGTTTGTGAAGAAGAAGGATGGGACCTTACGCCTTTGTGTGGACTACCGATAGCTGAATAGGGTCACCATCAAGAACAGATATCCGCTGCCGAGGATCGACGACTTATTTGACCAGTTGCAGGGTGCCACGGTGTTTTCCAAGATCGACTTGAGGTCTGGATACCACCAGTTGAGGATCAGGGAGACCGACGTCTCCAAGACAGCTTTCCGCACCCGGTACGGACACTACGAGTGTTTGGTCATGCCGTTTGGGCTGACCAATGCCCCCGCTGCTTTCATGGATCTGATGAACCGGGTGTTTAGACCGTACTTGGACCAGTTCGTGGTGGTGTTCATAGATGATGTACTCATCTATTCTCGAGATCAGACGCAGCACGGATAGCACTTGCGGATGGTTCTGGACACTCTGAGACGACGTAGGCTATACGCCAAATACAGCAAGTGCGAGTTCTGGTTGAGGGAGGTGACCTTCTTAGGTCATGTGACCTCTGGAGACGGCTTGGCGGTGGACCTAGCCAAGGTCGAGGCAGTACTCAGGTGGGAGAGACCGCGTTCAGTCACTGAGATTCGTAGTTTCCTGGGACTGGCAGGCTACTACAGACGATTCATCAGAGGTTTTTCACAGATTGCGCGTCCTATGACACAGTTGACCCGGAAGGACGTGCCCTTCGCTTGGACAGACGCCTGTGAGGCGTGTTTTCTGGAGCTGAATGAGAGGTTGACCTCGGCTCCCGTGCTCACCATCCCTAACAGTAGTGGCGGGTTTGTTGTGTACACGGACGCCTCCTTGCAGGGGTTAGGAGGTGTGCTCGTGTAGAGGGGTCACGCTGTCGCTTACGCTTCGCGGCAACTGAAGCCCCATGAGCATACCTACCCTACCCACGACCTAGAGTTGGCAGCTGTTGTCTTCGTGCTGAAGACTTGGAGGTACTACTTGTACGGTGAGACCTTCAAAATTTTCACAGATCACAAGAGCCTCAGATAACTTTTGATCAGAAGGAGTTCAACATGAGACAGAGACGTTGGTTGGAGCTCCTTAAGGACTACGACTGCAGCATCTCCTATCACCCGGGAAAGGCCAATGTGGTGGCTGACGCCTTGAGCAGTAAGGCGCCCGCACACTTGGCCAGTTTACAGTTACAGAGTTGGAGCCTTTTGGAGGAGGTGGGCAGCTGGCGACCTCTAGAGTTACGGGGGTACTGTGGGGCAGTGACTGTGACATGGCAGACTAGGCCAGAGCTGATAGACCGCATCGTCACAGGACAGATGGCCGATCCGTACTTGTAGTCCTTGCACGACAGAGTACTGTCGGGAGACCCGGGGGACTTCTCTTTCACAGACCAGGTGCTGCGCCTGAGGGGACGGTTGTGCGTTCCCAGAGACGAGGAGCTGCTAAGAGAGCTCCTGACTGAGGCACACGGTTCCAGGTTCACCATACATCCCGGAAAAACAAAGATGTACCACGACTTGAGACGCGAGTTTTGGTGGAGGGGGATGAAGCGGGATGTGGGTGAATTCGTGCAGCAGTGCTTAGTGAGCCAGCAGGTGAAAGCCGAGCATCAGAGGCCTACAGGGCCGCTACAGCCGCTTCCAGTGTCAGAGTGGAAGTGGGAGAGCATCACCATGGACTTGGTGGTGGGCTTACCTGTTACCCAGCGAGGACAAGATGCTGTCTGGGTAATTGTGGATAGACTGGAGAAGACGGCACGATTCCTGCCGATCCGAGTCACTTTGGGACCAGAACAGTTGGCAGAGAGGTATATCCGTGATGTGGTACGACTACACGGAGTTCCGCAGGAGATCGTATCCGACCGGGATACCCGCTTTACGTCCCAGTTTTGGGTTGAGTTTCAGCAGGCCTTGGGGACGCGGTTGAGGTTGAGTACGACTTACCACCCCCAGACGGACGGACAGTCTGAGCGCACGATACAGATACTTGAGGACCTTTTGCGTGCCTGTGTACTGGACTGGAGGGGTTCTTGGGAGGAGCACCTGCCCCTGGCGGAGTTTGCATACAACAACAGCTATCAATCGAGTATCGGAATGGCTCCCTACGAGGCTCTGTACGGACGGAGGTGTACGACACCCTTGAGTTGGGTTGAGGTGGGGACCAAGTGGGAGGTTGGCCCCAGATTGATCTGGCAGAGTCAGGAGGTGGTCGAGCAAATCCACAGGCGACTCCGCACTGTCAGGAGCAGACAGAAGAGCTACGCGGATAGAAAACGCAGAGAGGTGCAGTTCGAGGTTGGGGATTGCGTCTTTCTTCGTGTTTCGCCCATGAAGGGCCTGCAGCTGTTTGGGGTGAGAGGGAAGCTCGCGCCGAGGTTCGTGGGGCCCTTTGAGGTCCTGGAGCGGGTTGGACCCGTTGCTTACAGACTTGCCCCCCCCCCGGTAGCTTTTTGTTTAGCATGACGTGTTCCACATGTCCAACCTTAGGAAGTACGTAGCCGATCCCAGTCACGTACTGAGTCACGAGAGCGTCGTGGTGGGCGACGACCTGACCTACCCCGAGCGGCCAGTGCAGATTCTAGACCGAGACGTCCGCAGTTTGAGACGAAAGCAAGTACCCCTGGTAAAGGTTTTGTGGAGGAGCCAGCGGTACGAGGAGGCTACCTGGTTGCCTGAGGCGGCAATGCGGGAGCGATACTCGGAGCTTTTCGCGGGTACGTCTTTTAGGACTGGCTTCGGTCCTCTTTGAGTTTGTTATGGTTATTTTGACGTCTTTTCCGCACCCTAGTTAGCGCAAGTTTCGGAGGCGAAACTTCCTATGAGTTTGTTATATTGTTACGAACGTGCGTTTTAGACGTCTTTTAAGACGTCTAGGAAGTGACCCAGATGTCTGACCAGACGTCTGGAACCACTTCCAGACGTCTGGAAATCGGTTATTTTTGGTACAACGGTTTCGTCTGCGCGCCTGAGCGCGCAAACCTGCTAGCGCATCTCTCTCTCTCTCTCGCTTTTTCCCTCTCTCCTACAGCTGCAGGCTACGCCCTCAGTCCTCTCTCTCTCCTCCTCGCGCGGCCTTAAAAGGCCACGCCCTCTCCCTCACTCCCGTCATCTCCGTTCCCTTCTTCTCCTTCCAGCCGGTGCGTGAGAGCGAGCGCGAGTGAGGCGGTGGCAGCGACAGCTGCGGTGAGCGTGGGAGGAGATACTGCGTGTAGGAAGAAGCGGCCGTGAGGGCGAGCTCGCCGGGGCTGCTTGGGCCGGCCGGCGGGGGGCGCAGCGGGCGCGGAGCGACGCGGGTGGACTGCTGCGGCTCGAGCAGCAGGCGGACGAGGCGAGGCCGGGCGTCGCGAGCGAAGGGCGAGTCACGCCCTGGTTGTGGAAACTTTTCCAGAATCAGACGTCTAGGATTCTAGCCAGACGACGGGAACGACGTCTGGAACAATGTCCAGACGTCTGAAAGGTGAGTTATTCTGTCTTCTTCGCTTTCTTCGATTGACCGTACTAAGAGAGAGAGGAAATGGGTACGCGCAGGGTCTGAGATTCGCATCCAACGCGAATCAGACGTCTGGCTGCAGTGCCAGACGATTGGAGCGGCTTCCAGACGTCCTGGGTGACCATCGGATGTCTGGGAACTAGGCCAGATGCCCCCGCAGGCTTCTGGACGTCTGAGAGACCTCGCAGAGCAAGGTAACCCCTGATCCACTTTTTAAGACGTCTGGAATAAGTTACAGACGTCTGATTTTGCACTGTTTCGTCGTTTTCGACCCGTTTAGGGCCCGTTCGGGTTCCGTTTTTCTCGTTTAGAGTTGCGTTCTTTTCGGAATTTAATCCTCTACATGTCTACAGTAGCTGTATACTGTTTTGAGAAATTCCTTGTGTTTGATCCTTGTGATAGGACCCCGTTCCGTTGCAGTCTCAGGGGTTGCGGAGGCACGCGGGATTCCCGACCACGCCCCCAGTTCTCCTGTTGTAACCGGTAGAGTGACTTTAAGTATAATCTGTTAAATTATGAAACCATAAATAGAACCTAGGACATTGCATGAATCCTAGGAATGAGAAATAGATTGAATGGTAGATCCTAGGGTGTTGCATGAATCCTAGGGTTGGAAAACTAGATTGTATGATAGATCCAAGGATATGGCATGAATCCTAGGATGGGAAAACTAGTGGAATGTATGAATTCTGCAGTCTTGGAAAATGTGGAAAGGAAACAATAGCTGCATGTGAATTGAATTAACAGCTGCCTGTTATGAATAAATGAACATGATTAAGAATATGGGATGTATGAACGTGAAACTGGAAAGGTGAAACCGGAATGCGCTGAGTTAAAAAGCTGGAAACCTACGGGGAATTAGGAGTAGAACTCCTGGAAAGTGAATGGAATAGAATTGGGGAAGTGAGCTGGCCCTTGAGTACGGAGTACCAAGGAGAGCGACTGTCCCCCTGTTCAGTGCAGAGCGGAGCCAGCCGCCCCAGGGACCCAGGGTTAGGACTGGCCACTCTGTATCGACTTGCTGGCCCTCGTGTACGTAGTACCGAGGAGAGCTACTAGTGTAGGGAGGTACTAGCTACCCCACGGGCTCTGGGGTTCTGCTAGCCTCCTACATCGACTTGTTAGGCCCACTGGGGCAAACCAGGGTAGTCAGGCGAGGGTGCGCGGACTGTGGAGGGGTTGGACCCCTGTTACTGAGAGGGCTCTGCCCTGTACTGGTTCCGTGCTGTGCTTTGGGTGCACCCGTTAACGGAAACGACTGACCGCGTGCCAGTGCGGGTTAGCTACCCGTGCGTTTACCGCGCGTGCCGTAGTCACCGTTACGTCTGTCAGTGACCTTGGGGTAGTTGACTGAGAGTAGGATCACCACGGGGGACTCTCCCGGCCAGGAGAGCACCACGTGCTACTTCTACTGTTCGGAAAAGACTGCAATTAAGATCGTTCCCACGAGGAACATTCGAGATCAAGTGAAGGATATGAGAAATAGATAAATTGTGAAACAATAGAAAGACGTAAATAAAGGAAGAAAGAAAATTAAAACAGCTACTGTACACTTTACTGTTTCTTTAGTTTAGCTGCCACTCTACTCAGCGTTTTGCTGACGTGTTACACTCGTTACCTTTCAGGACCAGGTGTTGAGTAGCCAGGGTCAGCGGCTGCAGAGGACGCTGGGCCGAGTAGGGTCCAGTAGAGTTGCTACTGTTCTCTTGTACCTCTTTTTTTGGTTTCATTGTAGTGAGTAGTTCTTGTTTCCGCTGTACTTTTTTTTACCTGCAGTTCATATTATGTTGTGAATGTTGTTCTACTGTTGTGGTGGTATATACTGTAGTGGTTTCTTTCCTTACTGCTGTATTTTCTTACTGTTAGTTATATTCATGCTGAATGTGGTTTATTTTACTGCTCTTTTGGTTACTTCCTTGTTGGACGACCAGGTCTTGGGGTTAGTCGAGTCGGTCTGGTTCTCGTGTCTCGTAGGGACTCGGGAATCGGGTCGTTACAAATATTGATATGTCGGCTGACTTAGAACAAGAGACAACCTCAGTTGATAAATACTAGGGTGTAGTCTGATGACCTAAATCTAGAATTTGAGATGTCCAGCAGGGCCTTTTTTTTTGTTTTTTAAGGTTAAAAGTAAAATTCATTGCAACCTTAGATATTACGACGAAGGTCTAATCAAAGCTAAGAACCAAATACATGAGAGTCAGCATAATATTTTGTGAGATAGTAAGCTAAAGCAACTTGCTCCTTAGGAACCTTAGCCAACAAAAACGAAGGAGCAGGAGTAAATAAAGATTTACAACGATTCACCAGAAGCTTTGACCTCCAATGACGTTGCGAAATCCCAGGTAATTAACTAGCGGGACCAACAGTATTGCTGGAGATTGAACCTGTATCCTAAGTCCAATTCAAAGCGGGAAGAAGGCCTTGACGAATAGCAAGAATTTCAGCTTCGAAAGGGTCAGTGGTAGATAGTTTGACTGCTACTATAGCAGAACACGGATCAGCGTCATCTTAAAGCACTGCTGCAGCACGAGGGAAAGAAGTCCTGCATCAAGTACAATAGAAAATGGTAGATACTGCCGTATTGGAAGAAGTAATCGTTGGTCTTTCTTGGAATTGGGGGCTATCAGAATAAAATCTTGCCATATTGAGTGCCCTATTTGACAGAATTTGAGATTTGTAATTTTTGGCCACCCATAATAAATTCATTTCTTTGGAGCCACAAGACATGAAGGATGTGTGTGGGAATTAATGAGCACTTGTTAAATGCTGCTAATTGATCCCCCAATGTTTAAGCCTTGTCCAACCAAGATCCGTAGCAGCCTTCCAGACGTATACCCAGAGTGAACCAACCAGTTGCCACTTGACAATTGAAAAACATATGATCAATGTCCTCTATATTTGCCCCACATAAATCGTAGTAGGGGTCAATGTTAGGAAGTCTGGCTGCTAAAACTGCCTTGGTTGGTAAGGCATTGGTTGTGACCCTCCAAAGGAAAGTTTTTGTACTGGGGAGTTTGATCCTTGAGAGCCCAAATTTTTTTGCAGGTGGCTATCACTTCAGAATTGTAAATAAGGTGCTTCCCATCAAACCGCAGCAATGCTTGACAAGCAGTTTTAATGGAATAAATTCTCAATCTATGTGGCTTCCAAATCAGACAATCTTCCTCACCCTAATGAATTGGAGTTTCTTGAATTCTGAAAATCAGATCATCTTGAAAAGAAATTTGCAGCGACTATTTGATACGTGTTGTTGCAACAGAGCTCCACCACTGTCACTCCTTGTGCCTAGCAGAACTGGAGCTTCCCAGTCCCAAACCCAATTATCTCTCCACACATTTATCTTCCCCCCAGCCTCATGGAATTAGCATATAGATGCCCCTGCACCTCAGCCATCTCCCTCATAAAAGGTGAAGATCTTTGATTAGAAGAGAAGTCCCAAAATGAAGAATCATTGAAATATTTAGGCCCTCATATAGGATTGCCAAAGACCTTGTTCTTCCGTTAATAACCTCCAACCCATCTTCAGAAGACATGCTCGGTTCATATAGAAAGGGTCTCGGAATCCAAGACCTCCTAGATGTTTGGGCAGTGCTGTTACGAACGCGCGGCTTCAGACGTCTTTTAAGACGTCTGGGAGGTGGCCCAGACGTCGGACCAGACGTCTGGAACCCCTTCTAGCTCATTTTGATCCAGAAAGAGAACAAAAGCTCCTACATAACCAACTAGGTCCTAACTCAATGAATAACCCTTCTGAAAGAAAAGTAAGAAACAAGGGGTAAGACTGCAATTTTACCATTGCAGTACAATAACAGGATTTCTCATGGGCTAAACAAAGGTGAAATGGTCTTAATAAGATAAAAAGTGGGTTGGTTCAAACAGAAAATGGTTCATGTGAATTCTGGAAATTAAATGACTTCTTGTAACCCTAAAATAGACCCACTTAATTTAACAAGACTCCGGTCAAATTAGAATTCACCTAAACCCTTTAAAAATCATGAAAAAATATCCGCTAGGGTTTAGAACCTTCAGTTTGGCCCCTAAAACCTATTTTGACCTAAATTGGGGTCTTAGTCAATGTTTACCGTAAATTTTATTTTTGTTTAAATCACCTAGACAAACATGGTCAAACCTAAAATCCAACTTCACCATTGGATTCCTTAGGTCCAAATTAGGTTTGTACCAAAATTTGGGCCTAAGGGGAATTTACCTTGACGTACTTTGCAAACAGGTATAGCCTAATTATATTTCTACCCCTAACTTCCTCGTCGTTCTTTGCAATTTGGTCCCTCCACCATCACAGCAGAGGGAATCCTACTCCGACGAGGTATCAAGGGAAAGAACTCCCTGATTCCTCAGAGAATCCCCTTTAAATTTGAAAGAGAGATTCTTTGAGAAATCTCCTCCAGTTTGAACACAATTAGAGTCTTGATTTGGCACCCAATCTTTCATACGAATACATAAGAGATTTGGGTCACCTTCGACCTTCCATCTTCGGCGAGGTTGCCGTGCTTGGAAGCTTGGCTTCCAAGCACAAGACCTTCTGCCAGGGACTATAAAAGGATGCTCAGATCAATTCGTCACCCCGAAGCGTTGAATTTGGCCTGAGATACCTCCTAATTCGTCTCTTCCCCCTCGGGTGAACAACCCAGCAAGCTCCGGCGACCCTTCCCTCTCTCTCTCATCGCTCTGCCACAATACTAGTGGAAGAGTTCTTTTTATCCTCTTCGTCCGCGTCGTGCCGCACCAGTCGATGTCCCTACAACCCCCTCATTGTCGCCGTCCTCCTCCCACTGGGTACTTCATCTCCGGAGATGGCAATACGAGTCGGCCGCCTCCTCTGCATCTGTTAAGACCCATGCTGTTTGAGACTTTTAAGACGTCTGGACTGTAGGTCAGACGTCTGGCTATACGTCTGGACACATTCCCAAAAGTTTGAAAATCAAAAAATTTGAGTACGAGCTCTCGTTTGCCCGCAGACAGTACCCTTCATTTTTCCCTCCTTCTTCTCTCTCTTCCCTCGCCTCCAAGCAAAACCCTAAACCCCACCTTATAAAACCCCTCCTCCACCTTCGTTCTCACTTCTCAGCCACTCGCCACCTTCCTCACTTCTTCCCAGAGCGAGCGAGAGCAGCGAAGAGGAGTGGCGTGAGAAGGAGAGGAGGAGGTGAGCTTGTGAGCTCGGGTAGGAGCTCACCGGTGAGGGCATGGCCGGAGCGGCGCGTGCGCGAGGTGGAGTGCATTGGGGAGGTCCTCCCCGACATTGCTGCTGCGGGAGCTGCAAGCGAGGGGGCGCGGTGCGGCTACGCGCGGTGCAAGAAGGCAGAAGCAGGTTTTGGTTCTGGTTTTGGGTTTTTCCTAGAATCAGATGTCTGGAGCGACGTCCTGATGACGGAGTGGACGTCTGGAGGTGGTGCTGGAAGTCTGAGGAGAAGGCTTTGCGAAGGTACGTTTTCTTGCGGATACGGCTGTACAGGTCGCTCCACCGATCCCTTTTTGCAAGCCCATTTTGATAAGATCGAGTGTCTGCATGTTGGATTCGCTTTGGGAAGGCGTGGGACACGCCTTCCCACGCTTTTCAGACGTCTATGGAGCTTACCAAACGACTGTAGGCACTTCCAGACTTTCGAAGAAGTAGTTGGACGTCTGAAACTGGGTCCAGATGGTCCAGAAGAGTTCCTGGACGTCTGAGGATTGGCGCAGGGCTTGAGGTATGACACTGGACACTTTTAAGACGTTTGGAAGTTGTTCCAAACATCTGATTTGAGTTAGAAACGCTCTTTTTGATCCGTTTAATATCCGTTGAGGTCCGTTTTTCGCAAATATGATACCGATGTTTCTCGTATGAATTCCTCTACTTGTTAGAAGGCATTCTATACTGTTCTAAATATTCTCTTGTGATTGATCCTTGTGATAGGAATTCATTCCGTTGCGAGTTCGGGACTTGCTGAGGCACGTGAGCTTGCCGTCCAAGCCCCCACTACTCCTGGGTTTACTGGTAGAGTGGCTGTTAAGAACGCGGCTTCAATACGATTTTAAGACGTCTAGGAGGTGGCCTAGACGTCTGACCAGACGTTTGGAACCCCTTCCAGACGTCTGGTATTAAATTTCTGCGGCGTACGGGGTTGCGTCTGAACGCATGCGCGAGCAAAATTGCAACCGCCACCCTCTTTCCTCTTTTTCCCTCTCTCCTCCTGCAGGGTGCAGTGCTCTCTCTCTCTCTCTCCCCGCGCGGCCTTAAAAGGCCCTCGCCCTCTCCCTCACCCTCATCCCCTTCGTGTCCCTCTTCTTCTTCTCCTAGCCGGTGCGAGAGCGAGCGAGCGGCGGCAGCAGCGACCGCGGCAAGTGTGCGGGAGGAGGTGTTGCGCGAGGGAGGAGACACTCGACCGTGAGGGCTCGAGCTTACCAGGGCAGCTAGAGCCGGCCGGCGGGGGCGCAGCGGGCATGGAGTGTCGCGGAGGGGCTGCAGCAGCTCGAGTAGCAGGCGGACGGGGCGCGGCGCGGCCGTGTGTCGCGGGCAGAGAGCGAAAGGAGCTCTGATTCTGGAAAATTTTCCAGAATTAGACGTCTGGGCTTACGACCAGACGACGGTGAAGACGTCTGGAGGATTGTCTATACGCCTGAAAGGTAAGATATTTCGTCTTCTTTTTTTTGCGAGTATTGCCATGCAGCCGTCCGCTGCGCCTTCATCTGTGACCCATAGTACTAAGAACGGGTACGGGTGCGTGCAGGTTCTGCTCAGGAAGGGAGCGAGACTCGCAATCCAACGTGAATCGGACGTTTGGCAGTAGTGCCAGACGATGGAGAGGACTTCCAGACGTCCAGGTTGACCATCGGACGTCTGGGAATTAAGCCAGACGCCCCCGCAGGCTTGTGGACGTCTGAGGGACTGCACAGAGCGAAGGTATCATCTGAACCACCTTTTAAGACGTCTGGAATAGGTTCCAGACGTCTGATTTTGGACAGTTTCGTCGTTTTTGACCCGTTTAGGGCCCGTTCGGAGTCTGTTTTCCGCGTTTCGAGTTGCGTTCCTTTCAGAATAAAATCCTCTACCGTTTACAATAATTATATACTGTTCTGAGAAACTCCTTGTGTTTGATCCTTGTGTTAGGACCCCGTTCCATTGCAGTCTCGGGGGTTGCGGAGGCGCGCGGATTTCTGACCACGCCCCCAGTACTCCCGTTGTAGCTGGTAGAGTGGCTTTTAAATTTATTAGCATAAATTGTTACACTTATGGAACAATTAATAGAACCTAGGGCATTGCATAAATCCTAGGAATGAGAACTAGATTGAATGATAGATCCTAGGGTATTGCATGAATCCTAGGGCTGGAAAACTAGAGTATGATGGATCCTAGGGTACGGCATAAATCCTAAGACTGGAAAACAAGTGGAATATATAAATATTACAGTCTCGGAAAGGTGGAAAGGAAATAATAGCTTCCTGTAAATTGATTTAACCGCTACCTGTTATGAATAAATAAACATGATTGAAAACATGGGTTGTTTGAACGTGAAACTGGAACGGTGAAACCTAAATGTGCCGAGTTAAAAGAGCTGGAACCCTACGGGGAATTAGGAGTAGAACTCCTGGAAAGAGAATGGAATGGAACTGAGAAAGAAAGACGTGGAAGTGTGTTGCCTCTTGGGTACGTAGTGCCAGGGGAAGTACATGTTTCCTGCTTAGTGCAGAGCGGAGCCACCCGCCCCAGGGACCCGGGGTTAGGTCTGGCCACTTTGTACCGACTTTTGGCCCTCGTGTACACAGTACCGAGGAAAGCTACTAGTGTAGAGTGAGTACAAGCTACCCCACGGGCCCCGGGGTGCTGCTAGCTCACCTACACCGACTTGTTAGGCCCACTGGGCAAACCAGGGTAGTCAGGTGAGGGTGCGCGAACTGTGGAGGGGCAAGACCCCTGTTTGGTTACTGTAGAGGGGCTGGACCCCTGTTACTGAGAGGGCTCTGCCCTATACTGGTTCCGTGCTCTGCTTGGGCGCACCTGTTAATGGAAACGACTGACCGCGTGCCAGTGCGGGGTAGCTACCCGTGTGTTTATCGTGCGTGCCGTAGTCACCGTTACGTCTGTCAGCGACCTTGGGGTGGTTGACTGAGGGTAGGACCACCACGGGGGACTCTCTCGGCCAGGAGAGCACCACGTGTTACTTCTACTTTTCGGAAAAGACTGCAATCAATATCGTTCCCACAAGGAACATTCGAGATCAAGTGAAGGATCTGAGAAATAAATAAATCCTGAAATAATAGAAAGACGTAAATAAAGAAAGTAACAAAATATAACAGCTACTGTACACCCTACTGCTTCTTTAGTCTTAGTTGCCACTCTACTAAGCGTTTCGCTGACGTGTTACACTCGTTACTTTTCAGGACCAGGTGTTGAGCAGCCAGGGTCAGCGGCTGCAGAGGATGCTGGGCCGAGTAGGGTCCAGTAGAGTTACCGCAGTTCCTTTTGTACCCCTTTTGTTCCACTGTAGTGAGTAGTTCTTGTTACTCTCTGTACTTTTCTTTACTTGTAGCTTCATGTTATGTTATAATTGTTGTTCTACTGTTGTGGTGGTACATACTGTAGTAGTTCCTTTTCTTAGTGCTGTATTTTGTTACTGCTAGTTATATTCATGCTGAATGTGGTTTATTTTACTGCTCTTTTGGTTACTTCCTCGTTGGACGACTAGGTCTTGGGATTAGTCGAGTCGGTCCGGTTCTCGTGTCTCGTAGGGACTCGGGAATCGGGTCGTTACAAGATGGTATCAGAGCAAGGTCGTCCCGAGAAGTGAATCAACTGACTGGAAAATAACCAATTCACATGTCTATAACTAGAGTAGCCACCACAACATATCTCTTGACATGAGCTCTTCGACGTTTTCGTTAGGTATCGTTCCATATTGACGTGTTTCGTTTTGTTTCGCGTCTCCTTGCTGGAGATGCCTCGTCACGGGACTGGCGAGACGGGCCGCGAGCGCGGCTGAGGACGAGGTCGGCGAGATGGGCGTGCCGTTGCCGACACCTCAGTGTACCAGCCACTACTTCCGGGCATCCAGGCCTAGGACCTCGCCCAGCTGATACGGGACATTGTGTGAGAGGAGGTCCACCCACCGCCCCGAGCGCCTCACCCTGGGGCTGCGAAGGGGGAGTCCTCTGTGGGACCACACGATGGACGCGGCGCTGGACACGGGGAAGGGGATGGGCCGCCGTCGCCCCCACCTTCCACCGACACTTCTGTGCACGAGGCACCTTTGCCTGGAGGTGCACCAGCATCTCCACTACAGCGCCACTTCGAGCTCTTCGGGCAGTTCCAGAAACTGAAGCCCCCCTCCTTCACGGGGGATGAGGACCCGACCGAGGCAGAGGACTGGCTCAAGCAGCTGGAGAAGATTTTCAACACCCTTCTCCCCCCGGCAGAGTGTCGCGTGGCCTTTGCCACGTACCAGCTGGAGAGTGCGGCACACAGGTGGTGGAGGGCGGTCCGGGGACAGGAGAGGGACGAGCCGACCTGGGACCGGTTCGTCACCCTCTTCTGCGAGCAGTACTTTCCCCAGACGTGGCAGGACCAGGGGAGGCCGGAGTTCTACACTCTCCGCCAAGGGACGATGACCGTGAGCGCGTACCGCACGCGTTTCCTGGAGCTGTCCCGCTTTGCAGTGACAGGGGTAGCCACTGAGGAGGAGCGCCTTTGCAGGTTCACCGAGGGGCTCCGGCCTGCGATTCGGGGGTATGTCAAACCCCTGAAGCTGCCTACATTTTCGTGGGTGGTGGAGGCAGCCATGACTTACGAGGAGACCAACCCGTCCGCGCGAGACACTGACGGTGGGCGGAAGAGGCCCTTTGAGCCAGACTTTTCACAGGGTCGGCGAGAGAGGAGACACGTGGCGTTCGCAGGAGAGCCGTCACGTTTTGCAGGGCCATCAGTGGCCTTTGGGGGCCTTCGACAGGGGCCAGTCGCTAGCACCGGACCCCCGCCCAACCGACAGCAGGGACCCACTGAGGGCGGGAGTCGGGTTCCCCTCTATTACCAGTGTGGCCAGTCGGGCCACATCAGGAGGGACTGCCCGTCTAGGGCAGGAGGTCAGCAGATACTTCCCACGCAGAGCACTAGAGGGCGCACAGGAGTCCGCAGTTCCCAGGCGCGAGGAGGAGGACAGCAGTCACGAGGAGGGTACCAGCCAGCACCTACCCGTCCGACGCAGAGTGTGGCTGCTTCGTCCGCACCTAGAGCTGAGGGACGTATCAACGCCCTGACACACAGGGACGCCAGAGCTTCGGGATCGGTGGTAGCAGGTATGGTTTCCGTTTCCGGCAGACTCGTTTACACGCTTTTCGATTCCGGCGCTACGCACTCGTTTGTCGCAGCCAGTTTTGCAGTTAGTTGGACCAGGATTATACACAGTTAGAGAATCCGTTCGTAATCAGAGGTCCGAGTGGTCAGCTGTTTGTAGCTGATGAGGTGTACACGGATTACGAGGTCAGCGTCGGGGGACATAGCCTGCCAGCTGACCTAATTATGATACAGATGGAGGACTTTGGCGTAATTCTGGGGATGGACTGGCTGTCCGCTTACCACACCTTGGTGGACTATTTTGAGAGGAAGATTGTCTTCTCCATGCCGGAGTTGCCTACTTTCGAGTTTCACGGACAGCCAGTGGACGGAGGCTTCAGGTGCATTTCGGTACTTCGGGCGGCGAGATTTTTGAGCCAGGGGTGTGAGGGCTTCCTAACTTGTGTGGTGGAAGAGCCCAGCCCTGTGGCAGACTTCCAGAGCATCCCGGTGGTCAGAGAGTACCTGACGTGTTCCCAGACGAGTTACCAGGACTGCCGCCCAAGCGTGAGATCGAGTTTGAGATCTCACTAGTACCAGGGACCAGCCCCATCTCCACCGCACCATACAGGATGGCACCGCTTGAGCTACGAGAGCTCAAGTCTCAGTTGTAGGACCTTTTGGAGAAGGGTTTCGTGAGGCCCAGTGCGTCTCCCTGGGGAGCCCCGGTACTGTTTTTGAAGAAGAAGGATGATACCCTACGCCTTTGTGTGGACTACCGACAGCTGAATAGGGTCACCATTAAGAACAGATATCCGCTGCCGAGGATCGATGACTTGTTTGACCAGTTACGGGGTGCCACGATGTTCTGATCTTGAGGTCTGGATACCACCAGTTGAGAATCAGGGACGCAGACATCTCCAAGACAGCTTTTCGCACCCAGTACGGACACTACGAGTTTTTGGTCATGCCGTTTGGGCTGACCAATGCCCCCGCTGCTTTCATGGACCTGATGAACCGGGTGTTTAGAACGTACTTGGACCAGTTCGTGGTGGTATTCATTGATGATGTACTCATCTATTCTCGAGATCAGACGCAGCACGGACAGTACTTGCGGATGGTTCTGGACACACTGAGACGACGTAGGTTGTACGCCAAATACAGCAAGTGCGAGTTATGGTTGAGGGAGGTGACCTTCTTAGGTCATGTGATCTCCGGGGACGGCTTGGCGGTGGACCCAGCTAAGGTCGAGGCAGTGCTCAGGTGGGAGAGACCGCGTTCAGTCACCGAGATTCGCAGTTTCCTAGGACTGGCAAGCTACTACAGACGATTCATCAGAGGTTTTTCACAGATTGCGCGTCCCATGACACAGTTGACCTGGAAGGACGTGCCCTTCACTTGGACAGACGCCTGTAAGGCGTGTTTTTAGGAGCTGAAGGAGAGGTTGACCTCGGTTCCCCTGCTCACCATCCCTGACAGTAGTGGCGGGTTCGTTGTGTACACGGACGCCTCCTTGCAGGGGTTAGGAGGTGTGCTCATGTAGAGGGGTCACGTTGTCGCTTACGCTTTGCGGTAGCTGAAGCCCCATGAGCATACCTACCCTACCCACGCCTGGAGTTGGCAACTGTCGTCTTCACGTTGAAGACCTGGAGGCACTACTTGTACGGTGAGACCTTCGAGATTTTCACAGATCACAAGAGCCTCAGATACCTTTTTGATCAAAAGGAGCTTAACATGAGACAGAGACGTTGGTTGGAGCTCCTGAAGGACTACGACTGCAGCATTTCCTATCACCCGGGCAAGGCCAATGTGGTGGCTGACGCCTTGAGCCAGAAGGCGCCCGCACATTTGGCCAGTTTACAGTTACAGAGTTGGAGCTTTTTGGAGGAGGTGGGCAGTTGGCGACCCCTAGAGTTACGGGGGCACTGTGGGGCAGTGACTGTGACACGACAGACTAGGCCAGAGCTGATAGATCGCATCATCACAGGACAGATGGCCGATCCGTACTTGCAGTCCTTGCGCGACAGAGTACTGTCAGGAGACCCAGGGGACTTCTCTTTCACAGACCAGGTGCTGCGCTTGAGGGGACGGTTGTGCGTTCCCAGAGATGAGGAGCTGTTGAGAGAGCTCCTGACTGAGGCACACGGTTCCAGATTCACCATACATCCCGGAAACACGAAGATGTACCACGACTTGAGACGCGAGTTTTGGTGGAGGGGGATGAAGCGGGATGTGGGTGAATTCGTGCAGCAGTGCTTAGTGTGTCAGCAGGTGAAAGCCGAGCATCAGAGGCCTGCAGGGCTACTACAGCCGCTTCTAGTGCCAGAGTGGAAGTGGGAGAGCATCACCATGGACTTGGTGGTCGGCTTACCTGTTACCCAGCGAGGACACGACACAGTCTGGGTAATTGTGGATAGACTGACAAAGATGGCACGATTCTTGCTGATCCGAGTCACTTTGGGACCAGCACAGTTGGCAAAGAGGTATATCCGCGATGTGGTACGACTACACGGAGTTCCGCTGGAGATCGTATCCAACCGGGATACCCGCTTTACGTCCCAGTTTTGGGCTGAGTTTCAGCAGGCCTTGGGGACGCGGTTGAGGTTTAGTACAACTTACCACCCCCAGACGGATGGACAGTCTGAGAGCACGATACAGACACTTGAGGACCTTTTGCGTGCCTATGTACTGGACTGGAGGGGTTCTTGGGAGGAGCACCTGCCCCTGGAGGAGTTTGCATACAACAACAGCTATCACTCGAGCATCGGCATGGCTCCCTACGAGGCTCTGTACGGACGGAGGTGTACGGCACCCTTGAGTTGGGTTGAGGTGGGGACCAAGTGGGAGGTTGGCCCCAGGTTGATCCGGCAGAGTCAGGAGATAGTCGAGCAGATCCATAGGCGACTCCACACTGTCAGGAGCAGACAGAAGAGCTACGCGGATCGGAGATGCAGAGAGGTGCAGTTCGAGGCTGGGGACCACGTCTTTCTTCGTGTTTCGCCCATGAAGGGCCTGCAGCGGTTTGGGGTGAGAGGGAAGCTCGCGCAGAGGTTCGTGGGGCCCTTTGAGGTCCTGGAGCGGGTTGGACCCGTTGCTTAAAGACTTGCCCTCTCTCCTCAGCTTTCTGGTGTGCACGACGTGTTCCACGTGTCCAACCTCAGGAAGTACGTAGCCGATCCCAGTCATGTACTGAGTCACGAGAGCGTCGAGGTGGGCGACGACCTGACCTACCCCGAGCGGCCAGTGCAGGTTCTTGACCGAGGCGTCCGCAGTTTGAGACGAAAGCAAGTACCCCTGGTGAAGGTTTTGTGGAGGAGCCAGTGGTACGAGGAGGCTACCTGGGAGGCCAAGGCGGCAATGCAGGAGCGGTACCCGAAGCTCTTCGTGGGTACGTTCTTTCAGACTGGCTTCGGTCCTCTTTGAGTTTGTTATGTTTTTATATGACGTTTTTCCCGCACCCTAGTTAGCGCAAGTTTCGGGGGCAAAACTTCCTTTGAGTTTGTTATATTGTTACGAACGTGGCTTCAAGACGATTTTAAGACGTCTGGGAGGTGGCCCAGACATCTGACCAGACGTCTGGAACCCCTTTCAGACGTCTGGGATTAAATTTCTGCGGCGTACGGGGTTGCGTCTGCGCGCATGCGCGCGCAGACCTGCAACTGCCACCCCCTTTCCTCCTGCAGGGCACAGTGCTCTCTCTCTCTCTCTCTCTCTGCGCGGCCTTAAAAGGCCCTCGCCCTCTCCCTCACCCTCATCCCCTTCGTGTCCCTCTTCTTCTTCTCCCAGCTGGTGCGAGAGTGAGCGAGCGGCGGCAGCAACGGCCACGGCAAGTGTGCGGGAGGAGGTGTTGCGCGAGGGAGGAGACGCTCGACCGTGAGGGCATTGCATGAATTGTTACACTTTTGGAACAATTAATAGAACCTAGGGCATTGCATGAATCCTAGGAATGAGAACTAGATTGAATGATAGATCCTAGGACATTGCATGAATCCTAGGGCTGGAAAACTAGATTGTATGATAGATCCTAGGGTACGGCATAAATCCTAAGACTGGAAAACTAGTGGAATATGTAAATATTGCAGTCTCGAAAAGGTGGAAAGGAAATAATAGCTTCCTGTAAATTGATTTAACCGCTGCCTGTTATGAATAAATAAACATGATTGAAAACATGGGTTGTTTGAACGTGAAACTGAAATGGTGAAACCTAAATGTGCTGAGTTAAAAGAGCTGGAACCCTACGGGGAATTAGGAGTAGAACTCCTAGAAAGAGAATGGAATGGAACTGAGAAAGAAAGACGTGGAAGTGTGTTTCCTCTTGGGTACGTAGTGCCAGGGGAAGCGCATGTTACCTGTTTAGTGTAGAGCGGAGCCAGCCGCCCTAGGGACCCGAGGTTAGGTCTGGCCACTTTGTACCGACTTTTGGCCCTCGTGTACACAGTACCGAGGAGAGCTACTAGTGTAGAGCGAGTACTAGTTACCCCACGGGCGCCGAGGTGCTGCTAGCTTACCTACACCAACTTGTTAGGCCCACTGGGCAAACCAGGGTAGTCAGGCGAGGGTGCGCGGACTGTGGAGGGGCAAGACCCTTGTTTGGTTACTGTGGAGGGGCTGGACCCCTGTTACTGAGAGGGCTCTGCCCTATACTGGTACCGTGCTGTGCTTGGGCGCACCTGTTAACGAAAACGACTGACCGCGTGCCAGTGCGGGGTTGCTACCCGTGCGTTTATCGCGCGTGCCGTAGTCACCGTTACGTCTGTCAGCGACCTTGGGGTGGTTGACTGAGGGTAGGACCACCACGGGGGACTCTCCCGGCCAGGAGAGCACCACGTGTTACTTCTACTTTCAGGAAAAGACTGCAATCAAGATCGTTCCCACGAGGAACATTCGAGATCAAGTGAAGGATCTGAGAAATAAATAAATCGTGAAATAATAGAAAGACGTAAATAAAGAAAGTAACAAAATATAACAGCTATTGTACACCGTACTTCTTCTTTAGTTTTAATTGCCACTCTACTCAGCGTTTCGCTGACGTGTTACACTCGTTACTTTTCAGGACTAGGTGTTGAGCAGCCAGGGTCAGCGGCTGCAGAGGACGCTGGACCGAGTATGGTCCAGTAGAGTTACCGCAGTTCTTTTTGTACCCCTTTTGTTCCACTGTAGTGAGTAGTTCTTGTTACTCTCTGTACTTTTCTTTACTTGTAGCTTCATGTTATGTTATAATTGTTGTTCTACTGTTGTGGTGGTACATACTGTAGTAGTTCCTTTTCTTACTGCTGTATTTTGTTATTGCTAGTTATATTCATGCTGAATGTGATTTATTTTGCTGCTCTTTTGGTTACTTCCTCGTTGGACGACTAGGTCTTGGGATTAGTCGAGTCGGTCCGGTTCTCGTGTCTCATAGGGACTCAGGAATCGGGTCGTTACAGTGGCTTCCCTTAAATTTAATTAAAGCCTAAATGCATGTGTGGAATGAATGATTAGAACCTAGGATATAGCATGAATCCTAGGACGAGAAACACTTGAAATGTCTGTAATGGATGATTGAATTGCAGTCTTGAATGAGTAGATAGAATGATAACAATTGCCTGTAAATAAATAACAACTGCTTGTAAAATGTAAAGTACTTGTGCTAGCAAACTGTTGCATGTAAATTCCTGTTGTATACGTTACATGACAAAATACGAGCTGCATGTATATAAATTGAGAATGGTAATGTAAATGATGGAAACACGAGCTACCTGTATATAACCTGTGTACGGGAATGTGAACAATAGAAATACAAGTTGCATATGTATAACATGAGAATGGAAATAAAAATGACGAAACCTGGTATGGCATGGCTTGAGGAATATGAGCATGAACACTACGGGGAATTAGGAGTTGAGCTCCTGGAAATAAATGGAACGGATCTGGAAATGTGTTGGGAAGTGTGCTGGCCCTTGAGTAAGTGGTACTAAGGGGAGCACATGTTACCTCTTAGTGTAGAGGGGTTCTTGTCGCCTTCGGGTTGAGACTTGGGGTGGGTTTGGCCACTTTGCACCGACTCTGTGGCCGTCATGTACACTGTACTGGGGAGAGCTACTAATGTAGGGAGAGAGCTAGCCACCCCATGGGGCCCGGGGTTTAGCTAGCTGCCCTACGCCGACTTGTTATGCTCATTGGGCAAATCAAGGTAGCCAGGAGAGGGTGCGCAAACTGTGGAGGGGCGAGACCCCTATTTGGTTACTGTGAGGGGCTAGATCCCTGTTACTGAGAGGGCTAGGCCCTATACTGGTTCCGTGCTGTACTTTGAGTGCACCCGTTAATGGAAACGACTGATCGCGTGCAAGTGCGGGGTAGCTACCCGTGCACTTATCGCGCTTGCTGTAGTCATCGTTACGTTCGTCCGTGACCTTGGGGTGGTTGACTGGGTGTAGGATCACCATGGGTGGCTCTCCCGGCCAGGAGAGCACCACGTGTGCCTTCTACTCTTCGGAAAAGACTGCAATCAAAATCGTTCCCACGAGGAACATTCGAGATCAAGAAAGAGATCTGATAAATAAACCAACGGGTAAAAAGGGAATAACTTGTGAAATAATATAATTGAAAAATAACAGCTACCTGTCCACTTTTACTGCTTTAGTTGGTTGGTTGCCACTCTACTCAGCGTTCGCTAACTTTGTGTACTCATAACCCTTTTCAAGTCCAGTTGTTGAGCAGCCAGAGCCTACGACTGCAGAGGGTGCTGGGCCCAGTAGAGCCTAGTAGTTGTAGCTTCTTTGTTGTACTTCTTTCTGTTGTAGTGAGTAGAGTCTTGCACCTTTACGTTTGTACTCGTACATTCTGTACTTTATATTCTTGTACTTGGTTACTTTTCTACTATTGTGGTGATATGTACTGTAATAGTTTTTATTTCCTTACTACTGTACTTTTGTTATTATTAGTTGATTAGCATAGTGAATGTGGTTTACTTTCCTGCTTTTTGGTTACTTTCTCGTTGGATGACTGAGTCTTGGGATCAGTCGAGTCGGTCCGATCTCGCGTCCTGTAGGGATTCGGGAACCGAATCGTAACAGCATCCCCCTTCGTCTATCCACACTCAGTTATGTCCTCTCTCTTCTCATCACTTTTCTATCATTTATTTTTGCAAACATGCTTCAACGCTCGCAAACCACCACCACCTTCTCCACCTCCGGCTCGACCTCCGACGAGGTGTTCCTGCCGCTTCACGTCTCCATCCGCCTCGCCAACTACCTCATGAGCACTGCCACACCTCATTGACCCTAAACCCTCACTCCATTCACCGCGCCAAGCCCCCGGCACTTCCCAAGAACACACCCACCTTGGCACCCACAGGGTGGCCTAGGCACGCATGCTCAGGCCACCCCACGCCACGCTGACCACTATACCACCTTCGCCGTGTTCAGACGAAGCTCCCTGCATTTTCTGACGAGACCGCAAGGCCGTTTTCTTGTAAACAGGTTTGAGGCCTTCGTTGCCATTGACGAAGCAAGAAGCTTGCTTGGGAGCTTCACCCAGGACTCCTTGCTCTAGGCAATCAGTCTCAGGTCGCACGGATTCCCTTCATGCATATCTTCAGCCCAGCAATTAGCATTGACGTCCACGCAGCTGCTGCAATTAGAGGAGACATCTACTGCGGGTGCTAACGAAGAAGGTGGGACAACATAGTCCCACCTCGGAAGTGTAGGAGCAGAATCAGCCAAATAAAGTGAAAAAGTGACAGGGGCTTATCGCCTCCTAACCACGGGGTGAGGTCCTACTCGCCCTCACTGCCACGTCCGTGACCCCACTGCCTGCGGACCTGGCCCTGACCAGTATACCCGACTCGCCTGCACTCCTCGCCCACCACGCACGCCGGTGGACCTAGTCTTGGGCGTGCATACCCGACCCGATAACCTGAGAAGGCTCTAGGAGAGTGAGGCTAAGAGAGAAGGAAGAATAGAGATCACGGGGGGAGGGTAGGGGTAGGTTTTGCTCTCAGGAGAAGAAGAGGAAGCCAAAGAAAGGAGCAGAAGAAGAAGCCAGGGAAGGAGAGGGCGGTAGCCACAGAAGCCAAGGAAGGAAAGGGCGGCAGCCAGAGAAGCTAAGGAAGGGGAAGGCAAGGATGAAGAGGAGAAAGCTGAAGAGGAGCTGAAGGCAGAAGAGAAGGAAAGAAGAAATCAGAGAAGAAAGAAGAAGAAGACAAGGGCCAAAGTAAAGAAGAAGAAGACAAGGGCTAGAGCAGCTAAAGAAGGAAGAAGAAGCCAAGAAGAAAGAAGGCCGTCAGAGATAGAGAATAGAAGAAAGAAGGAGACCAGAGACAGAGACTAGTGACAGAAGACAAAGAAGAACAATTGAAGCACTGTAGCTTCTATATATTTAAGACGTCTTATTCACAAAGTCAGACGTTCATTTTTATGCTCTTCAAATACATTGATATTTTGTGGCCCTATTTACATTTGTTGCGTTATAACTCTGATTTTTCATTGCATATTATATCTAATTTGAAAGTTGTGCTCTTTATTTTTTTAGATCCCAATTTACTCCCTGTGTTCGACTTCGAACTCAAAACTTTGAGTAATAAAATTTATTGATTTTCGAGCGATTTCAACTATACTACGACATATTGATTTTAACATTGATCTCACTTCACTTAAAACATATGGCAATAGATCTTTTAGCTTCTTTTGTGGCCTCGAGTCAAAGTAAAGGACATCCTAAGTATAGCTCATCTTTAGACATTTCAAGCATTCCCATCTCTGATTTAATAGCTTCTTGAATATCAGGAGAAGTGCCCTTGCTGTAATGGAGCTTAGATTTCTGGAAATTTACTTTCTGTCCCGAAGCTGTCCAGCAGGGTTGAAACCAAGTAACGTAACATGCCAAGTCTTCGATTTTGACAAGTGTCTAATTAAATATACATCCACTTAGTTGACTTAAAATAGTCGCTCATGCGCAAGTTGTCTTGCTCGTTTCAATTTTTATTTTTTTTATTTTTATTTTTTTTCTGGTGGGTGATTTTAGTGTCTCTTGTTGGTTGAAATATCCTCAAAATTGCATAATGAGACGATCGGGATGAATGCCTGTGTCCTGAAAATAGAATCAAACTCACTTAAATAAATGGATAAAAGTAGTGAAGCATGAGTTGTAAAGTGTTTTGCGACATGTGTTCCTGTCCAATAAAATATCGGTATACTTTGATATTCAATCGGTGTATTTTTATTTTTCATCCATTGAAAATTAAAATACATCAGTTGAAAGTGAAAATACATTATTGAATTTTAATTTTCAACCGATTTTCACTTACTCTAAATGATTTTTTAGTTATCAAATATGATTTTTTACTTAGAAATTAATTTTTTTATCTTAAGATTTAGAGTTTAATTTTTAATGCTAATCCTAAATACTAAAGACTAAACACTAATATGAAAATTTTTCATAAATCATAAATTTAAACTCTAAGTTTTAAATTCTAAACTAAAAATCAATATACAAAAATCACGTATTACTTTTTAAGTGAATTTACTTCCGTTTGATGTATTTATTTTTAATTAATATATTTTGATTCTCAATTAATATATTTTAACGAATAATCAAAATACATCGATTAAGTATTAAAATATCATGACATCTTCAAAAACTTACTCACAAAATACATTGTAATTTAAGTTCCTTTACTTTTGTTTTTTTTTTTTTGGCTAAACGAATAATGCTTGAGCAATTCGGTTCTCCAGCTAAGGTTAAACTCATAAATCTTTATCAAAAATATCAATTAAGAAAAAGTGGAATGAGATCGTAGCAAATTGGTACGAAATCTATTTCCTGAAGATTGCTCAATTGATTTTGTAGGGACCCCACATTTTGGGAGGCATATCCCTAAATATTTTAATGTGGGTTTTACTTCCAAATATGTTATAACAATAGAAGCCCTACCTTCCAAGGGTATTTGTCCTCTAAGAAGGAAAGGGGAATGAAGTTTAAGATGTTATGGAAAATTGAATCTCCTTATCAGCTTTCGTTGCATTTGCTGTAAAAATTGTGGGAAAATAAAAACTTATGTAGGTTACTGGTTGATTTCGTTCAACTTCTATGCTCATGTACCGGTGAAAATGACTTGTATGTAGGGTGAGGCATCTGATTGTGTCGACCTTTTTGACCTGACCAGAACCTACATTCTTTATGGACTAGAATTGCACTCTCATTTTAAAATCCATTTAATAGGTCAAGTTACGACCCACTGAAACTTATACCAGGTCTGATGATCCAAAAATTATTTATTTTAAAATTATATTTAGATTATTTATAATTATAAATTTACTGATTGTTCGTGATTTATAAAATTATTAATTTTTAATTTTATAAAATATAAAAAGATAAGTAATAAAAATAATTAAATCGTTAAATTGTAAAAGATTGTAATAAAAAATAAGTTCATATTACAAAAAGATCTAAAGTACATTTAGCACAATCTTATATAATATATTTTTCTTTAAAAGCTAAACTTATTTTATTATGTAAAAGAACAACTAAATCACTTACATTTAAAATAATATATATAAAAAATTAATTTTATGTTTAACCCAACTTGAATCAGGTTTAAAAATATAGGTCTTGGGTTGTGCCTGATCCTTAGTGTTTGAAATATTTGGGCTTTCGACTTAACCCAAAGCCCAAAAAACTAAAATCAACCCTTATCAGGTTCGAGTTAGGCCAGTTGAATGCTTCACCCATCGTGTATGTTACGGTAAAAAAAGTGATATAATCCCCAAAACGATTGAGAAAAGGTATAAATCATTTTTTCATCATTTTTAAAAGTAGTTTTATATAGATACCCTTATAATCTTTTGATATTATCTACATATGTATAGATTAACTTAAGGGTATCCTATGTAAATGAAAATAAGATTTAAGAAATATTTATGTAATATCTTAAAATCTAGAGACATGTATGTAATATCAAAAAATTATATTAATATTTATGTAAAAATTTTTACTCCCAACCTACTAAAGTTAAAACTAATGAAATATCATCCGTTAATAGAGATAAAATTTCATAGATATTTATATAATATACAAGAACGAACACACACACACACACATATATATATAATCAAGATATTTATATGAAAACTGCTTTTTCAAAAGGAACATCTCCCTTCACTTCGGTATCGGTTCCTCTAAACCTTATATATTGATAATTTCCTTGTGATATTAGTTTAATTTTGCAGTCAATTTTCGGGATGCCGTTGTTAGTAAATCCATCTTAAAAGAAGATGGCTTCCTTTCCTCTCTTCTTTCCTGGAAAACGTAAAACATGGCTTAAGACGAGTCCTGCTTGAATGCTTATATCTCCCGCCCACAGATTTTGTCTTTGAGGTTTTTCCATGGAAGACGATACTCTGTTAAGAGGGTAGAAGGGATACAACAATATTTACTTTGAAGGATGAAGAAAGAAGAGGGGAACAGCAACTCACCCATGAAAAGGGTACTGAAGTATCCTTCGAAAAGAGGGGAAGAGACCCTTTTGAAAGGGGCGACTTCAAAATAGAAAAGGAACAAAATCAAAATAAGAACTAACCAAAAAAAAAAAATTTGCAACCGACATCCATGACAAAAGCAGACACCTACGTCATGCTACCAAAAATGTGATAGGACTTCGTTCCATTACAAGTTCGAGGTTTGTTGAGGTATGTGAACCTGCCGTCGAAGCCCCCACTACTCCTGGGTTTACTGGTAGAGTAGCTTCCCCTAAATTTAATTAAAACCTAAATGCATGTGTGGAATAAATGATTAGAACCTAGGATATGGCATGAATCCTTGAACGAGAAACACTTGAAATGTCTGTAATGGATGATTGAATTGCAGTCTTGAATGAGTAGATAAAATGATAACAATTGTCTGTAAATAAATAACAGCTGCCTATGAAATGTAAAGTACTTGTGCTATCAAACTGTTGCATATAAATTCCGGTTATATACGATACATGACATAATACGAGCTGCATGTATAACGAGCGCATGTTACCTCTTAGTGTAGAGGGGTGCTTGCCGCCTTCGGGTTGAGACCTGGGGTGGGTTTGGCCACTTTGCACCGACTCTGTGGCCCTCGTGTACACTGTATTGGGGAGAGCTACTAGTGTAGGGAGAGAGCTAGCCACCTCACGGGGCCCATGATTCAGCTAGCTACCCTACACCGACTGGTTAGGCCCACTGGGCAAACTAGGGTAGTAAGGCGAGGGTGCGCGAACTGTAGAGGGATGAGACTCCTGTTTGGTTACTGTGAGGGGCTAGATCCCTGTTACTGAGAGGGTTAGGCCCTATACTGGTTCCGTGCTGTACTTTGGGTGCACCCACTAACGGAAACGACTAACCGCATGCCAGTGCGGGGTAGCTACCCGTGCGCTTATCGCGCGTGTCGTAGTCATCGTTACGTCTGTCCGTGACCTTAGGGTGGTTGACTGGGTGTAGGATCACCACAGGGGACTCTCCCGGCCAGGAGAGCACCACGTGTGCCTTTTACTCTTCAGAAAAGACTGCAATCAAGATCGATCCCACGAGGAACATTCAATATCAAGAAAGAGATCTGATAAATAAACCAATGGGTAAAAAGGGAATAACTTGTGAAATAATGTAATTGAATAACAACAACTACCTGTCCACTTTTACTGCTTTAGTTAGTTGGTTGCCACTCTACTCAGCGTTTGCTAACTTTGTGTACTCATAACCCTTTTCAGGTCTAGGTGTTGAGCAGCTAGAGCCTACGGCTACAGAAGGTGCTGGGCCCAGTAGAGCTCAGTAGTTGTAGCTTCTTTGTTATATTTCTTTCTGTTGTAGTGAGTAGACTCTTGCACCTTTACGTTTGTACTCGTACATTCTGTACTTTATATTCTTGTACCTGGTTACTTTTCTATTGTTGTGGTGATATGTACTGTAGCATTTTTTATTTCCTTACTGCTGTACTTTTCTTACTGTTTGTTACTTAGCATAGTGAATGTGGTTTACTTTCCTACTTTTTGGTTACTTTCTCATTGGACAACTGGGTCTTGGGATTAGTCTAGTCGGTTCGGTCTCGCGTCCTGTTGGAATTCGGGAACCGGATCGTAACAAATTCCTCCTTCGTCTATCCACACTCAGTTAAGTCCTCTCTCTCTCTTCTCATCATTTTTCTATCATTTATTTCTGCAAACATGCTTCGACGCTCACAAAGCACCACCACCTTCTCCACCTCCGGCTCGACCTCCGATGAGGTGTTCCTACCACTTCACGCCTCCATCCGCCTCGCCAACTACCTCACAAGAACTGCCACACCTCACTGACCCTAAACCCTCACTCCATTCACCGTGCCAAGCCCTCGGTACTTCCCCCGAACACACCCACCTTCGCACCCACAGGGTGACCTAGGCAAGCACGCTCAGGCCACCCCACGCCACGTCGACCATTGTACCACCTTCGCTGTGTTCAGGCGAAGCTCCCTGCATTTTCTGACTTGACCGCAAGGCCATTTTCTTGCTAACAGGTTTGAGGCCTTCGTCGCTGATAACGGTTTGGCTGGTAGAGCTTGTTTGCGTTTGTTGTATGTCAAGTTACAGTCGTTGTAGTAATAAGACAGCTACCAGATTATCATTACAAATTTTTTTACTTGGAAATGATTTTCCTGAGGTCTAACTCAGGGAGCTACTGGAATTCTAGAAATACGAAGGTTCTCTATTAGATTACAAAAATAAGAGAGAGGGAGAGAGTGAGAAAGTCTGTCTTGGCGTCTTCTTATCTTCTTCTCTTTCTATCTTTTTTCTTCTTTCAACTGCTCTCCTTTTCTTCTTCTTTCTCTTCTTCTCTGCTCACGGCTGTGTCTTCTCTCTTCTTTTCTTCCGCAGAGTTCTTTGTCTTCTGCTCTTTTTTTTTTTTTCTTTATTCTTCTCTTTCTTTTGCTCTGGCGGCTATGTCTTCTTCCCTCTTTTTCTTCTTCTTCTTCTTCAGCCTTCTTCTTTCTTTCTTTTGTTGCTTTCTCTCCTCTAGCCACTGCTCAACCGTTGTCTGATGTAGTGGTCAGACGACTTAACTGTAGGTTTGCTACAGTGCTTCTCTTCTTCTTTTGTTTCTTCTCTCTTGCTTCTCTTTCTTCTTCTCCGCTTCTTCTTCTTCCTCTCTGCCCTGAGCGGCTAAGGCTTCGGCCGCCTTCCTTCCTTCTTCTCCTTCTTTCCTTCCTTCTCCTTCTACTCCTGCACGCTCACACAAGGATTAGAAAGCAAAACATACCCCTACCCTTCCCCGCGTCTCTCTCTTTCTCAAATTTCTCTCATAGGATCACTCTTCCAGAGCCGGGTATTCGAGTACGGGTATCGCGCCCGGGATCAGGTCCACCGGCGTGCGGTGGTGGGCGAGGAGTGCACGATTTTGGGTAATCGGATCCTGCCCAGACCCGCGGGGCGTGGCGCGTGGCGTGCGTGAGGGACCTGACTCCTGTGTTCGAAGGCGAATAGCCTTGAACACTTTTCAAATTTATGTGCGGGTACTTAGCCACGCACTTCCGAGGTGGGACTAAAGTCCCACCTCCCAGATTGGCGCTCGCAGCTGAGGAAGCTGCAGGCAATTGCAGCAGCGTGCGAGGCCTTCGCCCCAGCTGCAGGCCTGGGATGTTTCGCGGAGGCAAGCCGCGCATCCTGGGGCATGAGCCTGGGCGAGAGAGCACCTACAGCTGCAGGTGAAGGAGCTTCAGAAGCTCGGTAATGGCGGTGAAGGGGCGTTGACCTAAAAACAAGAATACGACCTCTCGGCCCAATCAGAGGATGCAGGGAGCTTCACCGGAGTGCGACGAAGGCAGTGTGGGTGGTGGCGAGGCGTGAGGCGGCATATGGTGGTAGCCCTAGGTCGGACTGTGGTCAGAGAGGTGGGTTTGTTCGGGGGGTCGTCGGGTGGCGTTTGGCAATGGATGGGAAGGGGGGATTTGTTGAGTGGAGTGAGGGGAAGCTTTTAGGGTAGTCGGCGAGTGGAGAGAAGGTCTGTGGAGGTGGGATGAGCTCGCTGGAGAGGGTGGTCGGAGATGGAGCAGGCGGAGGTGGAATTCTTGTGCGGTGAGGCGAAATGATAAATTGAGAGAGGGAAAATGTAAGGGAGGAGGAGAGGAAGATATTTACCTAGGTTTTGGACGAAGGGGGAGGGCGGAGCCACTGGCTCGTACCTGCCAGAGCTGGGGAAGAAAGGGCCCTGGAGGAGGAGTGCGGCGACAAGGAAGCAGGCGGAGGGCGCTGACAGGTACAGCACGGCATAGACGAGAGGGCTAGGAGAACCCTGCTGCAGGTAAGGCGGCAGAGCGACGAGAAGGAAGAGGAGGGAGTCGCCGGAAGCTGCGGGCCGTCTGATGGAGGAGGAGGGGATGAAGTGGGGGGGTGTTCTCCGTCAAAGAGAGCTTGAAGGAACCCGCAGGGGGTGCCGATCCTTATAAAGGGGCTGGCGCAGAGGGAGGCGCGGGCTAGCGATGTGCCAGCCTCGCCGGAGCGTGGCCGGAAAGGGGACCCATACCTTCCGCGCGTTCACACGGAAGGTATGGGGGTTGGCAGAGAGCATAGCCGGGTCCCTGCGACAGAGGACGTCGTAGGGAACCCCGCGTCTGTTTTGCAGGGCGGTCACCCCTCTCTGCGCGGCGCCATGCTCTGCGCAAAGTCGCCGGAGCATGGTGCTGCGCAGAGTTTTGCAGGAGGGACCGTTCTGCAAAGAACAATGAAAAAGCTAGGAGCCAAAATGCAAGGGTTTCGAAAGATAAGGGTCAAAAAGTAAACGAAGAGGACCAAATTGCAAAGTTGGTCAAGGAGGTCTCTTCTTAGGCTCAAGTTTTTATACAAGACCAATTTGAACCTAAGAATTTTAATGGTGAATTTTATTTCTAGGTTGGACCATGTTTGACTAGCCAATTTACGTAAAAACCCAAATTAAGTCATTAATTGAGCATGGTTCTCTTTTTAGGTCAAAATAGGTTTCTAAGGCCAAATTGAAGGTTCTAAACCCTAGAGATTATTTTTCTATGAATTTTATAGGATTTAGTTGATTTTTATCCTACTTCAAACCTCGTGAATTGATGTGGGTTTGTTTTAGGGTTACAGAATGTCATTTAATCTCTTGAAGTTGCTATAACCCTTTTTAAATCAGATCATCCCACTTTTCTTCTTATTAAGCTAGTTTGACCCGTGTTTGGACCCTTCATTACCCTGTTTTCCAACTGTATTGGTGAAATTGCAGTTTTACCCCTTATGATGTATTTTCTTCTTAAACTCAGAATTCTCTGGGTTAAGCCTTTCTCTGGGTTTTGTAGGAGCTTTTTCTTACATATCTGGGTTAGATTGTGCTAGTTAGAGTTCATGATGAGGTTCTCATCATACCCCCATGCCTAACTTTTGCTAGTCCCTTAGCAAAAACTTAAGGTTTCAACCCTTGTTCTAGACCATGAAGTTCTTAATGATTTCAGATAAGTGCTTTTTCATTTGAAACCTAGATTAGGTTACAATGCTAACCATAGGCCTAAAAGGTACTCTAGTACCAACCAAGATCCAGATCTGTCAAGCCTCAGCCTCAGTTATTAGCAAAGATTTTTAAGGCCTACAAGAACTAACCTAAGGTTTATTGGACTTTGTGGTTAAAGCACCTGTGCTTGAAATGATTTTTGCCCTGGCTCAGTTCGCAGTGCATTTTGTAAGAAAGAGAGATAGAAGATTTATCTGTTTGGAGAGTTTTTCTCTCTTTTCTTTTTAATTCTAGCTTAGGATTGGCTTTTCAACACGGTCTGTATCAGATTCCTTGTCCCCATCATCAATCCTTAAGGGTTCCTTGCAGTCGATGCTTCGAGATAGCACCGACCATGGTAACCCCCGAAACCCTGGCTATTGAGATTTCGAGATAATCCCATCCATGGTGTTCCGTAGCTGAATTTAGACCCTGGCAATTGACATTTTGCGATAATGCCATCCATGGAATCTGAACCAGCAGAGTGCTTACATGCCCCCAGTAGGATATGTAAATATCCTAAGAGACAAGCACCGAGGAGATGATATTTTGTTACGCATCTTCGAGGGGAATTTCCCACCTCTCTGCGTTGGGAACTCGTCCAAATCAACTTGTGTTGATCGGCCGCTCCTACTCTAGGTGTCATTTTCAGAATTTTTTGCAACGCTTCTACGTGATTTTGATTTTTACGCTTACTAAACTAGGCTGTGTGTGAGGTTAGGGTACTTAAGTTACTGAGTCCCGTAAACCAAAAGTTAGTTAACGAGGCCAAATACTTCCTAAGCCTTGGACCTAATGCTTAAGCTTTTTATTTTCCTTAACCTCTTGAGGAATGTCTAGATCTTAATGGGTACTAAGAGTCTATCCAAGAATGCCTAAGGTTTGCGTTCTTACTAATCTTACTGTGCACTTTTTAATTTTTTTCTTGTATAAGGCCTAGAACTTAGATTAATTCCTTAGTTTCTTACTAATGACTATCACTTTTTTTTCTCATTTTTGTGCTCCTTCTTTTCATTTTGTTTCTTTTTCCTTCCTCCACAAAATTTCTTTCCTCCTCTTATTTTATTATTCTTTTGTTTTCACAAATTTTTTAATTTTTATGGTGTTTTTGGGATATGTGAATTTTTTTTTTCAAAACCTTTTCTTACAAGTTTTTGCACTTTCATACCCCCCCATGTCTAAGATTTGCAATGTCCTCATTGTGACTTAGGAGGTTTTTATTCAACTTAGTTCATTCCTTAGGACAGATATTTTGGTGAGTGAATGGGTAGGGGTGATTGTTGCGGATGATTTCTAATCTCAGATGCAAGCACCTGAGGTGGAGTCGGCTGTCTTAAAGGGTGAACCTTAAGTGCACAAAGGTGTGAAAAAAGGTTTTAGGTTTTCAAAGAGAATGTCGGGCTGCCTCCCATTGTGCGCTGAGTTTTTTGCTATCAGCTTGGCGCAATAAGGTCATGGGGAATGGAGGATATAAGATGATTCAGCCAAATCAGTAGAAGTTACATCAATGAACGGTTTGAGTCTCTGGCTATTCACGAAGAAAGGTTCGGAATCATGGCTGAGCGGACTGATCTCGATGGCTCCATTTCCAAAAATCTGTCGGACCAGGTATGGTTCGACCCACTTGGATCGCAGCTTCCTAGGGAAAAGTTTTAGTCAGGCATCAAAGAGTAGGACCTTCTGACCAGGATAAAAGATCTTTCTAGAGATATGCTTATCATGGAAGGCTTTAACCCGCTCCTTGTAGATTCGCGAGTTCTCGTACGCATCAAGGCTTAATTTATCGATCTTGCTGATTTGAAGCTTTCTGTGGGTTCCAGCCTTCGAAAGATCTAGATTACAGTTCCGTACTGCCCAATAGGCTTTGTGCTCTAGTTCGACGAGAAGGTGACATGCCTTCCCGTACACCAGTCTAAAGGGAGACATACCTAATTGGGTTTTGTGGCAGTCCTATAAGCCCACAAGGCTTCTGGAAGTCGGGACGACCAGTCCTTCCTGTTAGGCGGAACAGTGACCTGTAGGATTTTCTTGATCTTCCGATTTTATAGTTCAGCTAGACCATTAGTCTGGGGGTGATAAGGTGTAGAGATTCGGTGAGACACCCCGTATTTGGTCATCAGTGACCTAAACTAAGCATTTGTGAAATGGGTCTCCCCGTCTGAGATGATAGCACGAGGAATCCCGAACCGTGAGAAGATATTGTGATGAATAAATTTGAGAACGATTTTGTGATCACATGTTCGGGTGGGTATTGTTAAGAATGCGCGCTTCATACGTCTTTTAAGACGTCTGGGAGGTGGCACAGACGTCTGGGAATCGGTTATTTTTGACACGCGTGATTCGTCTGCGCGCATGAGCGCGCAGACTTGCGTACGCTCTCTCTCCCTCTCTTTTTCCCTCTCTCCTGCGGCCGCAGACCCACCCTGTCCCGCTCTCTCTCTCCTCGCGCGGCCTTGAAAGGCCACGCCCTCCCCCTCACTCCCGTCACCTCCGCCCCCTTCCTCTTCTCCTTCCAGTCGGTGCGCGAGAGCGAGCACGAGTGAGCGGCGGCGGCGAGAGCCGCGGCGGGTGCGGGAGGAGGTGCTGCGCGGGGGAGGAGGTGTCGGCCGTGAGGGCTCGAGCCTGTCGGGGCAGCGGGAGTCGGCCGGCGGGGGGCGCAGTGGGCGCGGAGCGACGTGGGAGGGCTGCTGCGGCTCGAGTAGCTGGCGGACGAGGCGCGGCGCGGCCGGGCATTGCGAGCGGAGGGCGAGTCGCGCCCTAGTTCTGGAAACTTTTCCAGAATCAGACGTTTGGGATTCTAGCCAGACGACGGGCACGACGTCTGGAAGACTGTCCAGACGTCTGAAAGGTGAGTTATTCCGTCTTCTTCATTTTCTTCGATTGACCGTACTAAGAGAGAGAGGAAATGGGTACGCGCAGGGTCTGAGATTCGCATCCAACGCGAATCAGACGTCTGGCTGCAGTGCCAGACGACTGGAGCGACTTCCAGACGTCCGGGGTGACCATCGGACGTTTGGGAACTAGGCCAGACGCCCCCACAGGCTTCTGGACGTCTGAGAGACCACGCAGAGCAAGGTAACCCCTGATCCACTTTTTAAGATGTCTGGAATAAGTTCCAGACGTCTGATTTTGCATTGTTTCGTCGTTTTCAACCCGTTTAGGGCCCGTTCGGGTTCCGTTTTCCGCGTTTCGAGTTGCGTTCTTTTCAGAATTAAATCCTCTACCTGTCTACAGTAGCTGTATACTGTTTTGAGAAATTCCTTGTGTTTGATCCTTGTGATAGGACCCCGTTCCATTACAGTCTCGGGGGTTGCAGAGGCACGCGGGATTCCCGACCACACCCGCAATTCGCCTGTTGTAACCGGTAGAGTGGCATTTAAGTTTATTAGCATAATCTGTTAAATTATGGAACCATAAATAGAACCTAGGACATTGCATGAATCCTAGGAATGAGAAATGAGATTGAATGATAGATCGTAGGGTGTTGCATAAATCCTAGGGTATGACATGATTCCTAGGATGGGAAAACTAGTGGAATATGTGAACACTGCAGTCTTGAAAATGTGGAAAAGAAATAATAGCTGCCTGTAAATTTGTTTAAACAGCTGTTTGTTATGAATAAATGAACATGATTAAGAATATGGGATGTATGAACGTGAAACTGGAAGGGTGAAACCTGAATGCGCTGAGTTAAAGAGCTGGAACCCTACGGGGAATTAGGAGTAGAACTCCTGGAAGTGAATGAAATAGAATTGGGGAAGTGAGTTGGCCCTTGAGTACGGAGTACCAAGGAGAGCGACTATTCCCCTGTTTAGTGCAGAGCGGAGCCAGCCGCCCCAGGGACCCGGGATTAGGACTGGCCACTCTGTACCGACTTGCTGGCCCTCGTGTACGTAGTATCGAGGAGACCTACTAGTGTCGGGAGGCACTAGCTACCCCACGGGCCCCGGGGTTCTGCTAGCCTCCTACACCGACTTGTTAGGCCCAATGGGCAAACCAGGGCAATCAGGCGAGGGTGCGCGGACTGTGGAGGGGCAAGGCCCCTGTTTGGTTACTGTGGAGGGGTTGGACCCCTGTTACTGAGAGGGCTCTGCCGTGTACTGGTTCCGTGATGTGCTTTGGGCACACCCGTTAACGGAAACGACTGACCGCGTGCCAGTGCGGGTTAGCTACCCGTGCGTTTACCGCGCGTGCCGTAGTCACCGTTACGTCTGTCAGTGACCTTGGGGTGGTTGACTGAGAGTAGGATCACCACGGGGGACTCTCCCGGCTAGGAGAGCACCACGTGCTACTTCTACTGTTCGGAAAAGACTGCAATCAAGATAGTTTCCACGAGGAACATTCGAGATCAAGTAAAGAATCTGAGAAATAGATAAATTGTGAAACAATAGAAAGGCGTAAATAAAGGAAGAAAGAAAATTAAAATAGGTACTGTACACTTTACTGTTTCTTTAGTTTAGCTGCCACTCTACTCAGCGTTTTGCTGATGTGTTACACTCGTTACCTTTCAGGACCAGGTGTTGAGCAGCCAGGGTCAGCGGCTGCAGAGGACGCTGGGCCGAGTAGGGTCCAGTAGAGTTACCGCTATTATCTTGTACCTCTTTTTGGTTCCACTGTAGTGAGTAGTTCTTGTTTCCGCTGTACTTTTCTTTACCTGCAGTTCATATTATGTTATGAATGTTGTTCTACTGCTGTGGTGGTACATACTGTAGTGGTTTCTTTTCTTACTGCTGTATTTTCTTACTGTTAGTTATATTCATGTTGAATGTGGTTTATTTTACTGCTGTTTTGGTTACTTCCTCGTTGGACGACCAGGTCTTGGGTTTAGTCGAGTCGGTCCGGTTCTCGTGTCTCGTAGGGACTCGGGAATCGGGTCGTTACAAGATGGTATCAGAGCAAGGTCGTCCCGAGAAGTGAATCAACTGACTGGAAAATAATCAATTCACATGTCTATAACTAGAGTAGCCATCACAACATATCTTTTGACATGAGCTCTTAGACGTTTCCATTTGGTATCGTTCCGTAGTGACGTGTTCCGTTTTGTTTCGCGTCTCCTTACAGGAGATGTCTCGTCGCGAGATTGGTGAGGTTGGCCGTGGGCGTGCCATTGCCCCAGTGGACCAGCCACTACTCCCGGGCGTCCAGGCCCAGGACCTCGCCCGGCTGATACGAGACATTGTACGAGAGGAGCTCCACCCACCGCCCCGAGCGCCTCACCCTGGGGCTGTGGAGGGGGAGTCCTCTGTGGGACCACTCGACGGACGCGGCGCTGGACACGGGGGAGGGGATGGGCCGCTGCAGCCCCCACCTTCCTCCGACACTTCTGTGCACGACGCACCGTTGCCTGGAGGTGCATCAGCATCCCCACTGCAGCGCCACTCCAAGCTCTTCGGGCAGTTCCGGAAGCTGAAGCCCCCCTCCTTCAAGGGGGATGAGGACCCGATCGAGGCAGAGGACTGGCTTGAGCAGCTGGAGAAGATCATCGACACCCTTCGCCCCCCGGTGGAGTGCCGCGTGGCCTTTGCCACGTACCAGCTGGAGAGTGCGACACACAGGTGGTGGAGGGCGGTCCGGGGACAGGAGAGAGACGAGCCGACCTGGGATCGGTTCGTCGCCCTCTTCTGCGAGCAGTACTTTCCCCAGACGTGGCAGGACTAGAGGAGGCGGGAGTTCCACACTCTCCGCCAAGGGACGATGACTGTGAGCGCGTACTGCACGCGTTTCTTGGAGTTATCCTGCTTTGCAGCGACAGCAGTAGCCACAGAGGAGGAGCGCCTTTGGAGGTTCACCGAGGGGCTCCGACCTGCGATTCGGGGGTATGTCAAACCCCTGAAGCTGCCTACGTTTTCGAGGGTGGTGGAGGCAGCCATGACTTACGAGGAGACCAACCCGTCCCCGCGAGACACTAACGGCGGGTGGAAGAGGCCCTTTTAGCCAGACTTTTCACAGGGTCGGCGAGAGAGGAGACACGTGGCGTCCGCAGGAGAGCCGTCACGTTTTATAGGGCCATCAGTGGCCTTTGGGGGCCCTCGACATGGGCCAGTCGCCAGCACTGGACCCCCGCCCAGCCGACAGCAGGGACCCACTGAGGGAGGGAGTTGGGTTCCCCTCTGTTACCAGTGTGGCCACCCGGGCCACATCAGGAGGGACTGCTCGTCTATGGCAGGAGGTCAGCAGATACTTCCCGCGCAGAGCACTGGAGGACGCGTAGGAGGCCGCGGTTACCAGGCGCGAGGAGGAGGACAGCAATCACGAGGAGGGTACCAGCCAGCATCTGCCCGTCCGACGCAAAGTGTGGCTACTTAGTCCGCACCTAGAGCTGAGGGGCGTATCAACGCCTTGACACACAGGGACGCCAGAGCTTCGGGATCGGTGGTAGCAGGTATGGTTTCAGTTTTCGACAGTCTCGTTTACACGCTTTTCGATTTTGGCGCTATGCACTCGTTTGTCGCAGCCAGTTTCGCAGTTAGCTTGGACCAAGATTATACACTGTTAGAGAATCCGTTCGTAATCAGAGGTCCGAGTGGTCAGCTGTTTGTAGCTGAGGAGGTGTACATGGATTGCGAGGTCAGCGTCAGAGGACATAGCCTGCCAGCTGACCTGATTATGATACAGATGGAGGACTTTGGAGTGATTCTGGGGATGGATTGGCTGTCCGCTTACCACGCCTTGGTGGACTGTTTTGAGAGGAAGATCGTCTTCTCCATTCAGGAGTTGCCTTCTTTCGAGTTTCACGGACAGCCAGTGGATGGAGGTTTCAGGTGCATTTCGGCACTTCGGGCGGCGAGACTTTTGAGCCAAGGGTGTGAGGGTTTCCTAGCTTGTGTAGTGGCAGAGCCCAGCCCTGTGGCAGACTTCCAGAGCATCCCGGTGGATAGAGAGTACCCTGACGTGTTTCCAAACGAGTTACCAGGTGATGAGAACCTCATCATGAGCCTTAAACTAGCACCATTTAACCCTGATTTGCAAGAAAAATCTCCTACATAACCTTAGAAAGGCTTGGCTCAGAGAGATTCTGAGTTTGCAAAGAAAATAGAAACTGAGGGGTAAAAATGTAATTTCACCAATCCAATCTGAAAACAGGGTAACTCAGGGTCCAAACATAGGTCAAAACAACCTAATAAGAAGAAAAGTGAGATGAAATGACTCAACAAGGGCTACAGCAACTCCAAAGAATTAAATGACATCCTATAACCCTAAAAATAAATCCACTTAAATACACGAGGTTCGAGGTAGAGAAAAAATCAACTAAATCCTCTAAAATTCATAGAAAAATAATCTCTAGGTTTTAGAACCTTCAATTTGGCCTTAGAAACCCATTTTGACCTACATTGAGAACCATGCCCAATTAACAACTTAATTTAGGTTTTTACGTAATTTGACCAGTCAAACAAGGTTTAATCTAGAAATAAAATTCACCATCCGAATCCTTAGGTCCTAATTAGTCATGTATAAAAACTTGAGCCTAAGAAGAAACCTTCTTGACCAACTTTACACTTTGGTCCTCATATATTTACTTTCTGGCCCTCAACTTTTGAACCCTCACATTTTGGCCCCTAACTCTCCTTCGTTCTTTGCGTTTAGGTCCCTCCTGCAAAACCTGAGCAGCACCATGCTCCGGCGACCTTGCGCGGAGCATGGCGCCGCGCAGGGTAGGGGGGGCTGCCAAGTCAAATGGGGGTGCCCTGCGTCGTCAGCCACCGCAGGAGCACCCACCTGAGTGCTGCGACCACCCATACTGCCCGTGCGAACGCATGGACGGTATGGGTCTCCTTCCTCCGGCGAGGGAGACACGTCGTCTCACTCCGCCCTCCTCTCTGGTTCTGCCCCTATAAATACCCCCGTCGCTCCGCCGTTCTTCCCAGCTCGGATCTGACGGAGATGCCCCCTCACTTCCTCTCTTCCCACTCCAACAGACGCCCCCTTGCTCTGGCGGTTTCTCCTCCTCCTCCTCGTCGCTCTGCTGCAATACCAACAGCAGAGCCACCTTCCTGATCTTCCTCCGCGTCGCGCAATACCAGCACGTGCTGCTTTAGCCCTGTCGTCGTCGCCGTCCTCCCCCACTGGGCATTTCTTCTCCAGCTCCGGTAGGTACGAGCCGGCAGCCTCTTCGTCCCCTTCGTCACTTTAGCTAGATTAGAATTAGTCTTCTCTATCCCCTCTTTCTTTTCCTCCCTAGTTTACAATCAATTACACCCTCGACCGACCCGACCACCGTCACCTTCTCCACCTCCGGCCACACTCCGGCGACTCGCTCCCATCACTCCAGCAACCCACACGGCTCGCCGACCACCGCAGAACCTTCGCCTCCTCACCCTGATCATCCTCCGCCCTTCCACTTCCCCCAAATCGCCCTCTGCAACTACACCGAACACACCCATTTCCCAACCCGCAGTTTGACCTAGGGCGGCCCTTAGGCTCCGCCCCGCCACCTGCAGACCCTCCGACCACCTTCGCCGTGCCACGAAGAAGGTCCTCCGCGTATCTAATTAGGCCGAGAGGCCCTTTCTCTGTAAACAGGAACTTCGCTCGCCGCCGCCATTGCTGAGGTGAAGAAGCTCCTTCGACCTGCTGCTCCAGGCACGCCACGCCCAGATCAGGCTCCCAGGCTGCGTGGGGTGTCTTCACGAAGTGCCAAGCTGCAGTTGAGGCGAAGCCCTCACGCGAAACCCTCGCGTGAAACCTCGACTGCCCGCTGCCTCCTCCGCGCGGGCGTCCAATTGAGGGGGGACATTTAGTCCCACCTCGGAAACCCACTAAGGCAAACGGGCGCTTAAAGGCAAAAAGTGCCTTAAGTTGTTTGCCTCAGATCACGGGGTGAGGTCCCCTTCACCCGCCCGATTACCCGGCCTCGTTCGCGCTCACGCCCAGCGGACCTGGCCCGACCTGATTAGCCCGACCTGCACTCCTCGCCCACCACCGCACGCCGGTGGGCCTGGACCCGGGCGCGACCCGCGTACCTGATTACCTGGTTGCTCTGGGAGAGCCTTCCTAAGAGTGAATTCTGAGAGAGAGAGACGTGGGGGGGAGGGTAGAGTAGGTTTTGCCCTCTGACGTGTAAACCGTGAAGTGTGCAGGCACAGGTGAAGAAGAAGAAGGACTGCGGAAGAAAAAGAAGAAGAAGAGAACACAAAGCAGAAGAAGAAGGAAGCTGAGGAAGACACTGTAGCTTCAGCATTTAAGTCGTCCGATTGGAAAATCAGACGACGTCCTGAAGGCAAAAGAAGAAGAAGGACAGAAGGACTGAAGAAGAAGAAGAAGAAGAAAAGAAGAAAGAAGGAGAGACGATGTCCTGAAAGCAAAAGAAAAGAAGAAGAGCACGAGAGGAAGATCTGAAGAACAGAAGAAGAAGAGAAAACAAGGAAGAACAGAAGGCAGAAGAGAAGACCACGAGGAGATAGACAAAGAAGAAGAAATCAAGAGCCAAAGAGAAGAGAAGACAAAGAGGAAGAAAGAAGAGAAGAAGAAGCCAAATTTTCATCTCTCTCTCTCTCTATTTTTGTAATAAGAAATATTGTACTTCTAGAATACGACTTGCTCCCTGAGTTTGACCTCGGGAACTCTTTTATTTTCCGAGTAAAAAATATATCTGTAATGATGGCAATAACTAGCTGTACTACAACGTAATTTCTACAACAAAAGCTAGTCACAACGCCGTCATCACCTTGGCGCCGTTGCCGGGGAGCAACGGCTATTCTAGAAGCTTTGAATTTCTTTTTAACAATTGCTAATCTTCTCTCTTGTGTGCAGGTAAAGGAAAATCAAGCAGCCGCACAATAACCACTCCGAGGACAGGTAATTTTTATTTCTTCTATCCTCACTTTAACCCTCAATTCTAAAGAGGTAGAAAAAGAAAAGAACAAGCAATATAGGTACAACCTGTCTTCCATACCTAGTAAACCATCAAAGCTGCATGTTTTCAAATATCAACCCACCATTCCTACACACACTATTAAGGTAATTAAGGGCTAACACCTTCTTGCCTGAGCCCTAATTACCCAACAAAGAGCTAACTGGACCAAGTACAGCCAACTCAAGGATTGAAAAGCTAGGGATTTTAGAGACACACCCCTTAATCAAGAATTGAGAAAATCCAAAAGAAGTGTGCCTAAGCTATTGATTGAAAATACCTATTCAGAGAAACCCTAAGCAATTGGCTCTCTAAACACTTGAACCTTAAAATACAAGACCCAAAAACTCTCAAAGGAACAAGAGGTAAAGTTGACCCCTTGGGTCAACCAACCTTAAAATTAGGTCACTTTCTCACTCAAAATACCTAAGAGGTCAAGTGTAACTTTAAGCACCCTGATCTTAAATTAAAATTGGTAGACTTAAGAGGTCAAGATCCCCATTCTGGTCTGCTTGGAATCTCAGTTACAAGAGAGGTCAGGTGGGGGAAACCCTGTAACCCGTGGGGATGCTCTACCGTGTAGGGGTCTTCGCGAGACTCTCCCTCTCTGGCTGCCCAGGTAATTCTCAGGTGGACGATCTTTTTGATCAAGGGGTCCATCTGTCCCGCACCTCTATAGTCACCCAACAATTTTTGGGTGTCTTGATTGGGTCCAGCACCTGCTTATCTCATCCAGTCCTTCAGTATTTGGCAGGAGGTCCTTGAAACCTCCTATAGAAATTCACTCTCCCCGAGGCTAAGCCTCGGCTCCCTTGTTTTTGCAGAAATCATTCACATAGCCCCTCTTTCCTCTGATTCTGAACAAAATCCCCTTCTTCCATCTTGATTCAAACTTCGATTCTATATCTTGATTCCACCACCTGATTCAAAGATGCAGCCACACCAATTAAGACTACCATTCAAAAAGCCTGAATATCTGAGATCCATGAAAGATAAGATGATTGAGGATGCCCTTGAATTCTATGAAATCAAATGTAAACCCTCAACATCAATAGAAAACATTCAGGTTGATGTCCCAACAACCACAGCTTTCATCATAAATTGCGCCCAAATTCTATTGACAGAAGTTACAAAAGGATCAACCCGAGATATGCTCATGAGAGGATACATAGAGATAGAAAAATTACACCAATCTGAATACCTTCAATGCTTGACAAATCCTGTACTTTGGGAACAACACCAAGATGCCCTTATAAAATGGGTAGAGATGATGAGATCACTAGAACAAATTATCAACCAGAAATATCCGTATATACCAGAAACAGAGGAGGAACCATCTTGGAACAGTATTAAGGAACATCCAGTTTCCCAGATCTCGGGACTGAGGCACAAAGTGGTTGTAGAATCCCAACCCAGATAGAAGACAACATTGAAATAGGTTGGGATATTGCAGGAGAACACAATGATGAGCTGAACTTAGAACATGAATTGCCAAGCTTAGAGTTCCAAAACTCCTGCAATAATGAGATCAGAACTGAACCTTTTGAGGGTATAAATTCCGCCCCTTATTTTGCTAAGGTCGCCCTCGAAGGTTATTCAGACTTAGGTTCTAATAATTCTACCCACATCCTAAGCCTAGAACCTAGATCTGAAACTTATTGGGAAGATTATGAGGCCCCTTATGAGAAAGATCAAATTTTTACAGAATATGATTCTGGGCCTCTATTTGATGAATATCCCTCTCCAACATCCTCAGGAAATTTGATCGATTTGTTCGAAAGTCATGCCAATTTATGATACAGAAACTGAGGAGTTGGATGAGCAAGGTTTTAATTGGGTCTATCCTACCAGCTTCAAGCTTGAGCCTAGACAGAATACTTTTTTAAGCCCAGAATTAACATATCAGCTAGACCCCAGTCAGGCTGCTGATTCCACATCTGATGATTTATGCTGCGGTGGAATTCATAATCATGAATCTCATTTTCGCAAACTCTCCGACAACTTCAGATCCGACTATAATTGCGGAGAGATTCTCCTTCCTGAACACGCCAGGCCCATCTACGACCTCAGTTTACATGACTCTGACTCCGACTCTGAGGTCCTGATTCCCGAGATCACTGATAACACAGAATCATTCCTTTTCGATCCTCAGGAACCAAAAATAGAAAATGCCAAGAGTGATTACAACCTAGAATTCAAATCTTTTCTCAATTCAGATTTCTTACATCCTACAGACACTCTTCAGGCATTTGATAGTTACCCAGAGGACTCTTTACAGAAAATCACCTGTCATTCCTTTCTAGAAGATCCCTCATACACAGTTGCCACCTCGTCTGCACACACAGAACTAATCAAAACCTCTTCCCAACCCCGACCCGCAACCGGACTCAATTTCTATTCAGATTCACCTCTCACCGAGCCGATTGCATTTCCACATCGGGTTTGGAACACTGATCAGACTACATATCATGCTCCATCATTCTCTGATCACCCCTGTAGGGTTTCCGCGTCATTCATTGATTATTCTACGGGTCCCTATTCTGACCAGGCTGATTCGACTCAGCCAAACCCTGCGTTTTCACTTCCACATCCATCTGAGCTTCATAGTATATGGTGGGTTCCACACCTTTTTATCCACATCTATCAACCCACCAGATTGATTGGGTTTGGGCTGCATCATCAGCCTATTGATCTGAACAAGCACCTGGTTGGACCAACCAGGCTCTTAATCAAGGTGCTTGTATTACAAAACTCTGCTGATTTCACCATCCCCTCTCCATCGCATTTCCCGCTTGGCTGAAGGCATCAAATTTAGCTCTCAACGTGAGGAAGCCCGTCATTCTCTTTAAATACCTGAAACCTTTTCTAAGACCTTTGTGCACTTGAAATTCACACTTTAGGACAGCCGACTCCACCTCAGGTGCTTGCATCTGAGATTAAAAATCGTCCGCAACAGTCACCCCGACCCATTCACTCATTAAAACATCTGTCCTAATGTATGAACTAAGTTGAATAAAAATCCCTTAAGTTACAATGAGGACATTGCAAATCTTATATATGGGGGGGTATGAAAGTGCAAAACGTGTAAGAAAAGGTTTCAAACAAAAAATTCACATATGCCAAAAACACCATAAAAATTAAAAATTTTCGAAAAAGAATAAGAGAATAAGAGGAGAAAGGAAATTTTGTGAAGGAGAAAGAGAAAAGAAACAAAAGGAAAAAAGGAGCACAAAATATGAGAAACAAGTGATAGTCATTAGTAAGGAATTAAGGAATTAACCTAAGTTCTAGACCTCATTCAAGAAAATAACTAAAAAGTGCATAATGAGATTAGTAAGAACGCAAACCTTAGGCATTCTTGAATAGACTCTTAGTATCCATTAAGATCTGGACACTCCTCAAGAGGTTGAGGAAAATGAAAAGCTGAAGTATTAGGTCTAAGGCTTAGGGAGTATTTGGCCTCATTAATTAATTTTTGGTTTACGGGACTCAGTAACCTAAGCACCCTAATCTCACACACAGCCTGGTTCAGTAAGCGTAAAAATCAAAATCACGCAGAAGCGTCGCAAAATTCTGAAAAGTACACCTAGAATAGGAGCAGCCGATCAACACAAGTTGATTTGGACGAGTTCCCAGCGCGGAGAGGCGGGAAATCCCCTCAAAGATGCATAACAAAATATCATCTCCTCGGTGCTTGTCTCTTAGGATATTTACATATCCTACTGGGGGCATGTAAGCACTCTGCTGGTTCAGATTCCATGGATGGCATTATCACGAAGTGTCAACTGCCAGGGTCTAAATTCGACCACGGAACACCATGGATGGGATTATGTCGAAATCTCAATAGCCAGGGTTCCGAGGGTTGCCATGGGCAGTGCTATCTCGAAGCATCGATTGCCAGAAACCCTTGAGGATTGATGATGGGAGAAGGAATCTGATACAGACCGTGTTGAAAAGCCAATCCTAGGCTAGAACTAAAAAGAAAAAGAGAGAGAAAACTCTCCAAACAGAAAAACTTTCTATCTCTCTCTTATAAAACGCACTGCGAACTGAACCAGGGCTAAAATCATTTCAAGCACGGGTGCTTTAACCACAAAGTCCAATAGACCTTAGGTTAGTTCTTGTAGGCCTTAAAAACCTTTGCTAAGGACTGAGGCTGAGGCTAGACAGATTTGGATCTTGATTGGTACTAGAGTACCTTTTAAGCCTATGGTCAGCATTCTAACCTAATCTAAGTTTAAATGAAAAAGCACTTATCTGAAGCTATTAAGAACTTCATAGTCTAGAACAAGGGTTGAAACCTTAAGTTTTTGCTAAGGACTAGCAAAAGTTAGGCATGGGGGTATGATGAGAACCTCATCATGAGCCCTAAACTAGCACCATTTAACCCTGATTTGCAAGAAAAAGCTCCTACATAACCTTAGAAAGGCTTGGCTCAGAGAGATTCTGAGTTTGCAAAAAAAATAGAAACTGAGGGGTAAAAATGTAATTTCACAAATCCAATCTGAAAACAGGGTAACTCAGGGTCAAAACATAGGTCAAAACAACCTAATAAGAAGAAAAGTGGGATGAAATGACTCAACAAGGGCTACAGTAATTCCGAAGAATTAAATGACATCCTGTAACCCTAAAAACAAACCCACTTAAATACACGAGGTTCGAGGTAGAGAAAAAATCAACTAAACCCTCTAAAATTCATAGAAAAATAATCTCTAGGGTTTAGAACCTTCAATTTGACCTTAGAAACCCATTTTGACCTACATTGAGAACCATGCCCAATTAACAACTTAATTTAGGTTTTTGCGTAATTTGACCAGTCAAACAAGGATTAATCTAGAAATAAAATTCACCATCCGAATCCTTAGGTCCTAATTAGTCATGTATAAAAACCTGAGCCTAAGAAGAAACCTTCTTGACCAACTTTACACTTTGGTCCTCATATATTTACTTTCTGGCCCTCAACTTTTGAACCCTCACATTTTGGCCCCTAACTCTCATTCGTTCTTTGTGTTTGGGTCCCTCCTGCAAAACCTGAGCAGCACCATGCTCCGGCGACCTTGCGCGGAGCATGGCACCACACAGGGTAAGGGGGGGCCTGCCAAGTCAAATGGGGGTGCCCTGCGTCATCAGCCACCGCAGGAGCACCCCCTAAGTGCAGCGACCACTCATACCGCTCGTGCGAACGCACGGACGGTATGGGTCTCCTTCCTCCGGCGAGGGAGACACGTCGTCTCCCTCCGCCCTCCTCTCTGGTTCTGCCCCTATAAATACCCCCGTTGCTCCGTCGTTCTTCCCAGCTCGGATCTGACGGAGATACCCCTTCACTTCCTCTCTTCCCACTCTGACAGACGCCCCCTTGCTCCGGTGGTTTCTCCTCCTCCTCCTATTCGCTCTACTGCAACACCAGCAGAAGAGCCACCTTCCTGATCTTCCTCCGCGTCCCGCAATACCGACGCGCGTTGCTTCAGCCCCGTCGTCGCCGCCGTCCTCCCCCACTGGGCATTTCTTCTCCAGCTCCGGTTGGTGCGAGCCGGCAGCCTCTTCTTCCCCTTCGTCACTTTAGCTAGATTAGAATTAGTCTTCTCTATCCCCTCTTTCTTTTCCTCCCTAGTTTACAATCAATTACACCCTCGACCGACCTGACCATCGTCACCTTCTCCACCTCCGACCACACTCCGGCGACCCGCTCCCATCACTCCAGCAACCCACACGGCTCGCCGACCACCGCAGAACCTTCGCCTCCTCACCCTGATCATCCTCCGCCCTTCCACTTCCCCCAAATCGCCCTCTGCAACTCCACCGAACACACCCATTTCCCTGTTGGTGCTAGAGCACCACGATCATTTGTTTTGATGATAACAAAACACGTGTTATTTAACATTTGCAATTTGAGTCCTAGATTTCAGGTCAATTGCAAATGTGGACGTGTTTAGACGGAGTTCGAGCTCGCATTCAGGACGGATTGGAGGAGCTTGACGGAAAACAGAGGAGGTTCGCGTGGAGCGAAAGATTGAAGATGGAAGGAAATGAAGAATAGGATAGATTTCCTTCTTTTGTACTTGTTGTATTTTTCGTTTCTTTTGTTGCTCTTTATTTCCTTAGATATTTCATGTTAAAGAGCCTCAAAGAACCCTAACAGTAGTTCTGGGAACTTCGGCACAACCCTAGGATACTTAGGTTTTCTGTAGAATACTTAGAAAACCAATATAGGGTTCAAACAGCACTTCCAGACGTCTAATTCCCAAATCAGACGTCTGATAAAGTATTCTAAGACGTCTGACTGTTGTTTCAAACGTCTGATAACTGTCAGGCTGGACATAGGTAGTTCTGTCTGATGAAATCAGACGTCCATACCTTAGCCCAGACGTCTTAGAAGACGTCTGATGGATTTGCCAGACATCCAATTAGTGGACCGTTGGCTGGCTTAGCAGACACTCAAGAATATGACCGTTAGAGCCTTATCAGACGTCCTTAGGCCTTTCCAGACGTCTGATAATTGACCGTTTTGCCTCGGCTGACCCAAAATCTCTTCTCAGAGATTTTCTAGCCGTTGCAACGTTTGGAAATCAATTCCCACAGTAAAAGTAGGTTTCCAGACGTCCAGACATAATGCCAGACGTCCTGTATGTCGTCTGATGGACTTGCACAAAAACCCTGTTTAGATCTGATCCAAGTCAGGGAGAGACCCGCCCAAAATCAGACGTCTGACCTTTTAATCAGACGTCTTAAAGTGAAGTTCCAGACGTCTGATAAGCCTGTCAGAACAATGATTGTTCCTGATTTCGGGCTGATTCTCTTGGGCTTTGTTCCCAACGGCTATAGAACCTTTCCTAAGCCTTCCAAAGCCTTCCTAAGGCCTCTATAAATAGAGGGGAACCTTTGCAACATAAACACACACCTAGATACACTAAGAGACACTTAGAGACACAAAGATACAATAAGAGAAACACAAGAAACACTTTGCGATACACTAAGATCAAGTATTTCCACTCTCTTGTGTCCAAGAAGCTCTTGCTCTCTAAGCTCAAGTTCTACATCTTGAGAGCATCATTCCCTTCGCGCACCCGCTCTCCCGCCGTAGTTCACAAGAGCGAAGTTGCGCCGTCACGTGGCTCACGCATCGCGTCATCGTCGACGCACTCCTTGCAAAGGGGAGTTTCCTAAATCCTATAGAAGCTTAGGTTTATTACTTTGTTGGCTCTATAGGTTGTTGTTTATTTTACCTTTGTCTTTTGTTTGGGTATTCGCTTTGCGAATTCCCGTCTCCTTCGTGGGACAAAATCCTTCTCGTGGAGAGAAGGGGTTGAGGAACGCTACCCTCGTACTTGTAGCGTTGTTGTACTGAGGTTGAATCACCCTCGTTTTAAAGTGATTCGTTTAGTGGATTTGATCAACTAGGTTGATCGGAAAATCCTAACTCGAGAGGGTTAGGTGGTGGTTTTCACCCGGTTTGGGTTTCCACCTAAAAATTCCTGTGTACATTTTGTGATTGCTTATTTTTGTGAGATTGTTTATATTTTCAATTCCGCATTTTTTTTGTCACGCTGATCTCACCCCTCCAAGTAAGGAAACCACAATTGGTATCAGAGCAGGTTTTGCTGTTTCGGCGTAACAACCAGTCAAGAAGATCATGGAGGGAAGCATAGCCGCAATCAGAATCTCCGAAGGGTAGTCCACCGTCCGACCACCCTATTTCGACGAGAGGGACTTCGGATATTGGAAGTTGAGGATGAAGACGTGGCTCCAAGCCACTGAATTCGAGGTATGGGGATGTTGCGAAACCCCATACGAGATCCCGAAGCGACCCCAAGGAGGCTACTCGCAGCTGCAGATTCAAGAGCTTTCACTCAACGCAAAGGCAATGAATGCCCTGTATTGCGCATTGAGTCTGAAGGAGTTCGAGAAAATCAAAGAGTGCACCACCGCCCACGAGATATGGAGGAGGTTTGAAGGCACTCATGAGGAGACAAGCTCGGAGGAAGAAGAAGAAGAAGAAGAAACTGCTTGCTTTGGTTTCATGGCCAGAGGAAGCAATAGCGACAGCGAAAGCGGAAGCAACAGCGACAATGAGGTAAGTTATGATTTACAAGAAGCTTTTAATGAACTATTTGAGCTTAGTAAATCATTAAAAATAGAAAACAAAAGCATGAAAAAGAATCTTAGTTTTCTTAAATCTGAAAATGATAGGTTAGAAATAAAACTTAAGGACATAGAAACTAATCCTAAGGATAATAACCGATTATTAGAAAATCAAGACCTCATCAATGAAAATAATAAATTGATTGAGGAAAATGATAGTCTAAAGTTAGAAATCTCTAATTTAAAGACTAAGATGAGTATTATAGAAAAAGAAATTGCATGTCTTAGGGAAAACTCTAACAAATTAATCAATAAAGTAGATGATTTATATAGCCCTAAGATTGAGAAAGGATCTCCATCAAGGAGACCCGCTAACAGATCTGGATCCAAGCTCACTTGGATACCGAAGAAAAAATTAGAATCTTGTTTTGTAGGGTTCAGGGATAATTACAACATAAAGGACTGGACCTACAGGCTCAAGGCTGGTCAACTCAAGTTAGGGGAACCAAGGAGTAGACCAAGGAGGAGAACAAGAAGACCGACGAGACGGCGAACAAACGACGGACCCGCCGCACGTCGACCACCAGATTGGAGACCGGCGCCGATGCCTGGGCCTCCAAGCTACGGATGGGAGCCCCATCCGATGTGGCATCCACCACCACCATTCGGGCCATTTTATTGGCCATGGTAGGTGAGGTAAAACCCTTTACCCTATCTTTTTATCATAAGCATTTAGATAGGGGGAGTTAAAATTAATGAGCTAATTGTCAATTTTTAAGGGGGAGATATAAGGTAGCTAAATTTCCTTTAGTAAGGGGGAGAAAAATAATAGCTATCTCATTGTTACAAAAAGGGGGAGGACATTACCTTTGTTAAAATAAATTCATAGAAGAGCATGTTTTAAGGGGGAGTTATAGGAAATATAAAATCAATTAAACCTTTTTGATAATGTCAAAAAGGGGGAGGATTTTTTGTATTATTATTTACGATTTTGTCATCATCAAAAAGGGGGAGATTGTTGGTGCTAGAGCACCACGATCATTTGTTTTGATGATAACAAAACACGTGTTATTTAACATTTGCAATTTGAGTCCTATATTTCAGGTCAATTGCAAATGTGGACGTGTTTAGACGGAGTTCGAGCTCGCATCCAGGACGGATTGGAGGAGCTTGACGGAAAACAGAGGAGGTTCGCGTGGAGCGAAAGATTGAAGATGGAAGGAAATGAAGAATAGGATAGATTTCCTTCTTTTGTACTTGTTGTATTTTTCGTTTCTTTTGTTGCTCTTTATTTCCTTAGATATTTCATGTTAAAGAGCCTCAAAGAACCCTAACAGTAGTTCTAGGAACTTCGGCACAACCCTAGGATACTTAGGTTTTCTGTAGAATACTTAGAAAACCAATATAGGGTTCAAACAACACTTCCAGACGTCTAATTCCCAAATCAGACGTCTGATAAAGTATTCTAAGACGTCTGACTGTTGTTTCAGACGTCTGATAACTGTTAGGCTGGACATAGGTAGTTCTGTCTGATGAAATCAGACGTCCATACCTTAGACCAGACGTCTTAGAAGACGTCTGATGGATTTGCCAGACGTCTAATTAGTGGACCGTTGGCTGGCTTAGCAGACACTCAAGAATATGACCGTTAGAGCCTTATCAGACGTCCTTAGGCCTTTCCAGACGTCTGATAATTGACCGTTTTGCCTCGGCTGACCCAAAATCTCTTCTCAGAGATTTTCTAGCCGTTGCAATGTTTGGAAATCAATTCCCACAGTAAAAGTAGGTTTCCAGACGTCCAGACATAGTGCCAGACGTCCTGTATGTCGTCTGATGGACTTGCACAAAAACCCTGTTTAGATCTGATCCAAGTCAGGGAGAGACCCGCCCAAAATCAGACATATGACCTTTTAATCAGATGTCTTAAAGTGAAGTTCCAGACGTCTGATGCCAGAATTAGACGTCTGATAAGCCTGTCAGAACAATGATTGTTCCTGATTTCGGGCTGATTCTCTTGGGCTTTGTTCCCAACGGCTATAGAACCTTTCCTAAGCCTTCCAAAGCCGTCCTAAGGCCTCTATAAATAGAGGGGAACCTTTGCAACATAAACACACACCTAGATACACTAAGAGACACTTAGAGACACAAAGATACAACAAGAGAAACACAAGAAACACTTTGCGATACACTAAGATCAAGTATTTCCACTCTCTTGTGTCCAAGAAGCTCTTGCTCTCTAAGCTCAAGTTCTACATCTTGAGAGCATCATTCCCTTCGCGCACCCGCTCTCCCGCCGTAGTTCACGAGAGCGAAGTTGCGCCGTCGCGTGGCTCACGCACCGCATCATCGTCGACGCACTCCTTGCAAAGGGGAGTTTCCTAAATCCTATAGAAGCTTAGGTTTATTACTTTGTTGGCTCTATAGGTTGTTGTTTATTTTACCTTTGTCTTTTGGTTGGGTATTCGCTTTGCGAATTCCCGTCTCCTTCGTGGGACAAAATCCTTCTCGTGGAGAGAAGGGGTTGAGGAACGCTACCCTCGTACTTGTAGCGTTGTTGTACTGAGGTTGAATCACCCTCGTTTTAAAGTGATTCGTTTAGTGGATTTGATCAACTAGGTTGATCGGAAAATCCTAACTCGAGAGGGTTAGGTGGTGGTTTTCACCCGGTTTGGGTTTCCACCTAAAAATTCCTGTGTACATTTTGTGATTGCTTATTTTTGTGAGATTGTTTATATTTTCAATTCCGCATTTTTTTTGTCACGCTGATCTCACCCCTCCAAGTAGGGAAACCACATTCCCAACCCGCAGTTTGACCTAGGGCGGCCCTTAGGCTCCGCCCCGCCACCTGCAGACCCTCCGACCACCTTCGCCGTGCCACGACGAAGGTCCTCCGCGTATCTAATTAGGTCGAGAGGCCCTTTCTCTGTAAACAGGAACTTCGCACGCCGCCACCATTGCTGATGTGAAGAAGCTCCTTCAACCTGCTGCTCCAGGCACGCCACGCCCAGATCAGGCTCCCAGGCTGCGTGGGGTGTCTTCACGAAGTGCCAGGCTGCAGTTGAGGCGAAGCCCTCGCGTGAAGCCTCGACTGCCCGCTGCCTCCTCCGCGCGGGCATCCAATTGAGGTGGGACATTTAGTCCCTCCTTGGAAACCCACTGAGGCGAACGGGCGCTTAAAGGCAAAAAGTGCCTTAAGCTGTTTGCCTCAGATCACGGGGTGAGGTCCCCTTCACCCGCCCGATTACCCGGCCTCGTCTGCGCTCACGCCCCGCGGACCTGGCCTGACCTGATTAGCCCGACCTGCACTCCTCGCCCACCACCGCACGCCGGTGGGCCTGGACCCGGGCGTGACCCGCGTACTCGATTACCCGGTTGCTCTGGGAGAGCCTTCCTAAGAGTGAATTCTGAGAGAGAGAGACGCGGGGGGGAGGGTAGAGTAGGTTTTGCCCTCTGACGTGTAAACCGTGAAGTGTGCAGGCACAGGTGAAGAAGAAGAAGGACTGCGGAAGAAAAAGAAGAAGAAGAAGAGAACACAAAGCAGAAGAAGAAGGAAGCTGAGGAAGACACTGTAGCTTCAGCATTTAAGTCGTTTGATTGGAAAATCAGACGACGTCCTGAAGGCAAAAGAAGAAGAAGGACAGAAGGACTGAAGAAGAAGAAGAAGAAGAAGAAAAGAAGAAAGAAGGAGAGACGACGTCCTAAAAGCAAAAGAAAAGAAGAAGAAGAAGAGCATGAGAGGAAGATCTGAAGAACAGAAGAAGAAGAGAAAACAAGGAAGAACAGAAGGCAGAAGAGAAGACCACGAGGAGATAGACAAAGAAGAAGAAATCAAGAGCCAAAGAGAAGAGAAGACAAAGAGGAAGAAAGAAGAGAAGAAGAAGAAGCCAAATTTTCATCTCTCTCTCTCTCTATTTTTGTAATAAGAAATACTGTACTTCTAGAATACGACTTGCTCCCTGAGTTCGACCTTGGGAACTCTTTTATTTTTCGAGTAAAAAATATATCTGTAATGATGGCAATAACTAGCTGTACTACAACGTAATTTCTACAACAAAAGTTAGTCACAACACCGTCATCACCAGGACTATCGCCTAAGCGTGAGATCGAGTTTGAGATATCACTAGTACCAGGGACCAGCCCCATCTCCACTGCGCCATACAGGATGGCACCGCTTGAGCTACGAGAGCTCAAGTCTCAGTTGCAGGACCTTTTGGAGAAAGGTTTCGTGAGGCCCAGTGCGTCTCCCTAGGGAGCCCCGGTACTGTTTGTGAAGAGGAAGGATGGGACCTTACGCCTTTGTGTGGACAACCGACAGCTGAATAAGGTCACCATCAAGAACAGATATCCACTGCCGACGATCGACGACTTGTTTGACCAATTGCGGGGTGCCACGGTGTTCTCCAAGATCGACTTGAGGTCGAGATACCACCAGTTGAGGATCAGGGAGACCGACGTTTCCAAGACAGCTTTCCGCACCCGGTACGGACACTACGAGTTTTTGGTCATGCCGTTTGGGCTGACCAATACCCCCGCTGCTTTCATGGACCTAATGAACCGGGTGTTTAGACCGTACTTGGACCAGTTCGTGGTGGTTTTCATAGATGATGTACTCATCTATTCTAGAGATCAGACGTAGCACAGACAGCACTTGCGGATGGTTCGGGACACTCTGAGACGACGTAGGCTGTACGCCAAATACAGTAAGTGCGAGTTCTGGTTGAGGGAGGTGACCTTCTTAGGTCATGTGATCTCTGGAGACGGCTTGGCGGTGGACCCAGCCAAGGTCGAGGCAGTACTCAGGTGGGAGAGACCGCATTCAGTCACTGAGATTTAGAGTTTCCTGGGACTGGAAGGCTACTACAGACGATTCATCAAAGGCTTTTCACAGATTGCGCGTCTTATGACACAGTTGACCCGGAAGGATGTGCCCTTCGCTTGGACAGACACCTGTGAGGCGTGTTTTCTAGGGCTGAAGGAGAGGTTGACCTCGGCTCCCGTGCTCACCATCCCTGACAGTAGTGGCGGGTTCGTTGTGTACACGGACGCCTCCTTGCAGGGGTTAGGAGGTGTGCTCATGCAGAGGGTTCACGTTGTCGCTTACGCTTCGCGGCAACTGAAGCCTCATGAGCATACCTACCCTACCCACGACCTAGAGTTGGCAGCTGTTGTCTTCGCGCTGAAGACTTGGAGGCACTACTTGTACGGTGAGACCTTGCCCCTCCACAGTCCGCGCACCCTCGCCTGACTACCCTGGTTTGCCCCAGTGGGCCTAACAAGTCGGTGTGGGAGGCTAGCAGAACCCCGGGGCCCGTGGGGTAGCTAGTACCTCCCTACACTAGTAGCTCTCCTCGGTACTACGTACACGAGGGCCAGCAAGTCGGTACAGAGTGGCCAGTCCTAACCCCGAGTCCCTGGGGCTGCTAGCTCCGCTCTGCACTAAACAGAGGGATAGTCGCTCTCCTTGGTACTCCGTACTCAAGGGCCAGCTCACTTCCCCAATTCTATCCCATTCGCTTTCCAGGAGTTCTACTCCTAATTCCCCATAGGGTTCCAGCTCTTTAACTCAGAACATCCAGGTTTCACTTTCCAGTTTCACGTTCTTACAATCCATATTCTCAATCACGTTTATTTATTCATAACAGGCAGCTGTTAATTCAATTCACAGGCAGCTAGTATTTCCTTTCCACATTTTCCAAGACTGCAGTATTCATACATTCCACTAGTTTTCCCATCCTAGGATTCATGCCATAACCTAGGATCTATCATACAATCTAGTTTTCCGGCCCTAGGATTCATGCAACATCCTAGGAATCTACCATTCAATCTATTTCTCATTCCTAGGATTCATGCAATGTCCTAGGTTATATTTATGGTTTCATAATTTAACAAATTATACTTAAAGCCACTCTACCAGGTACGACGGGAGTAATGGGGGCGTGATCGGGAATCCCGCGTGCCTCCGCGACCCTCAAGACTGCAACGGAACGAGGTCCTATCACAAGGATCAAACACAAGGAGTGTCTCAAAATAGTGTATAGCTACTGTAGACGGGTAGAGGATTTAATTTCGGAAAGAACGCAACTCGAAATGCGGAAAACGGAACCAGAACGGGCCCTCAACGGGTCAAAAATGACGACACTGTGCAAAATCAGACGTCTGGAACTTCTTCCAGACGTCTTAAAAAGTGGATCAGAGAATTACCTTGTTCTGTGTGGTTTCTCAGACGTCCAGAAGCCTGCGGGGACGTCTGGCCTAGTTCCCAGACGTCCGATGGTCACCCCGGACGTCTAAAGGTCACTCCCGCCATCTGGTACTACAGCCAGACGTCTGATTCGCGTTAGATGGCGAATCACCGAGCCTGCGCGCACCCAACTCTCTCCCTCAGTACGGTCAGTCGACAGGAGGGAAGAAGACGGAGGAACTCACCTTTCAGACGTCTTGATGGTCTTCCAGACGTCGCCCCCGCCGTCTGGCTACCAGCCCAGACGTCTGATTCTGGAAATGTTTCCGGAATCAGGCCGCGACTCGCCCTCCGCTCATGACGCCGCGCCTCGTCGCACCTCGTGCGCCTGCTGCTCGGACTGCAGCAGTCCCCCCCCCCCCCCCCCCCCCCCCCCCGCGTCGCCCCGCGCCCCCTACCGGTCTGCCCTAGCAGCCCCGGCGAGATCGCCCTCACGGCAAAGCACCTCTCCCACGCGCACCGCGGCTGCCGCTGCCGCCCTCGCGCTCGCTCTTGCGCTCACTCTCGCGCACCTGGAGCTGAAGGAGAAGAGGAAGGAGACGGTGGTGACGGAAGCGAGGGGAGGCGTGGCCTTTTAAGGCTGCGCGAGGAGGAGAGAGAAGGAGCGCGGCAGGGGAATCTGCAGCCGCAGGAGGAAAGAAAAGCGAATATGCGGGTCTGCGTGCTCAGGTGCGCAGACGACCCTCGCGTGTCAAAGATAACCGATTTCCAGACGTCTGGAAACGATCCCAGACGTCTGGTCAGACGTCTGGAAGTGACCCCAGACGTCTGGTCCGACGCCTGAGCCACCTCCCAGACGTCTTAAAAGATGTCTGGGGCGTGCGTTCGTTACAGAGACCCAGGGGACTTCTCTTTCACAGACCAGGTGTTGCGCCTGAGGGGACGGTTGTGCATTCCCAGAGACGAGGAGCTGTTGAGAGAGCTCCTGACTGAGGCACATGGTTCCAGGTTCACCATACATCCCGAAAACACGAAGATGTACCACGACTTGAGACGCGAGTTTTGGTGGAGGGGGATGAAGCGGGATGTGGGTGAATTCGTATAGCAGTGCTTAGTGTGCCAGCAGGTGAAAGCCGAGCATCTGAGGCCTGCAGGGCTGCTACAGCCGCTTCCAATGCCAGAGTGGAAGTGGGAGGGCATCACCATGGACATGGTGGTGGGCTTACCTGTTACCCAGCGAGGACACGACGCAGTCTGGTTAATAGTGGATAGACTGACGAAGACGGCGCGATTCTTGCCGATCCGAGTCAGTTTGGGACCAGCACAGTTGGTAGAGAGGTATATCCGTGATGTGGTACGACTACACGGAGTTCCGTGGGAGATCGTATCCGACCGGGATACCCTCTTTACGTCCCAGTTTTGGGCTGAGTTTCAGCAGGCCCTGGGGACGCGGTTGAGGTTTAGTACAACTTACCACCCCCAGACGGACGGACAGTCTGAGTGCACGATACAGACACTTGAGGACCTTTTGAGTGCCTGTGTACTGGACTAGAGGGGCCCTTGGGAGGAGCACCTGCCCCTGGCGGAGTTTGCATAGAACAACAGCTATCACTCGAGCATCGGCATGGCTCCCTACGAGGCTCTGTACGGACAGAGGTGTACGGCACCCTTGAGTTGGGTTGAGGTGGGGACCAAGTGGGAGGTTGGCCCCAGGTTGATCCGGCAGAGTCAGGAGGTAGTTGAGCAGATCCATAGGTGACTCCGCACTGTCAGGAGCAGATAGAAGAGCTACGCGGATCGGAGACGCAGAGAGGTGCAGTTTGAGGTTGGGGACCACGTCTTTTTTCGCGTTTCACCCGTGAAGGGCCTGCAGCGGTTTGGGGTGAGAGGGAAGCTCGCGCCGAGGCTTGTGGGGCCCTTTGAGGTCCTAGAGCGGGTTGGACCCGTTGCTTACAGGCTTGCCCGCCCCCCGTAGCTTTCTAGTGTGCACGACGTGTTTCACGTGTCCAACCTCAGGAAGTACGTAGCCGATCCCAGTCACGTACTGAGTCACGAGAGTGTCGAGGTGGGCGACGACCTGAGCTACCCCGAGCGGCCAGTGCAGATTCTAGACCGAGCCGTCCGCAGTTTGAGACGAAAGCAAGTACCCCTGGTAAAGGTTTTGTGGAGGAGCCAGCGGTATGAGGAGGCTACCTGGGAGCCTGAGGCGGCAATGCGGGAGTGGTACCCGGAGCTTTTCGCGAGTACGTCTTTTCGGACCGGCTTCGGTCCACTTCGAGTTTGTTATGGTTATTTTGACGTCTTTTCCGCACCCTAGTTAGCGCAAGTTTCGGGGACGAAACTTCCTTTGAGTTTGTTATATTGTTAAGAACACGCGCTTCAGATGTCTGGGAGGTGGCCCAGACGTCTGGGAATCGGTTATTTTTGACACGCGTGATTTGTCTGCTCAGCTGAGCGCGCAGACCTGCGTACGCTCTCTCTCCCTCTCTTTTTCCCTCTCTCCTGCGGCCGCAGACCCACCCTACCCCGCTCTCTCTCTCCTCCTCGCGCGGCCTTGAAAGGCCATGCCCTCCCCCTCACTCCCGTCACCTCCTCCCCCTTCCTCTTCTCCTTCCAGTCGGTGCGCGAGAGCGAGCACGAGTGAGCGGCGGCTGCGACAGCCGCGGCGAGTGCGGGAGGAGGTGCTGCGCGGGGGAGGAGGTGTCGGCCATGAGGGCTCGAGCTTGCCGGGGCAGCGGGAGCCGGCCGGCGGGGGGCGCAGCGGGCGCGGACCGATGCGGGAGGACTGCTGCGGCTCGAGCAGCAGGCGGACGAGGCGCGGCCGGGCTTCGCGAGCGGAGGGGGAGTCGCGCCCTGGTTCTGGAAACTTTTCCAGAATCAGACGTTTGGGATTCTAGCCAGATGACGGGCACGACGTCTGGAAGACTGTCCAAACGTCTGAAAGGTGAGTTATTCCGTCTTCTTCGTTTTCTTCGATTGACCGTACTAAGAGAGAGAGGAAATGGGTACGCGCAGGGTCTGAGATTCGCATCCAACGCGAATCAGACGTCTGGCTGCAGTGCCAGACGACTGGAGCGACTTCCAGACGTCCGGGGTGACCATCGGACGTCTGGGAACTAGGCCAGATGCCCCTGCAGGCTTATGGACGTCTGAGAGACCACGCAGAGTAAGTTAACCCCTGATCCACTTTTTAAGACGTCTGGAATAAGTTCCAGACGTCTGATTTTGCACTGTTTCGTCGTTTTCGACCCGTTTAGGGCTGGTTCGGGTTCCGTTTTCCGCGTTTTGAGTTGCGTTCTTTTCGGAATTAAATCCTCTACCTGTCTACAGTAGCTGTATACTATTTTGAGAAATTCCTTGTGCTTGATCCTTGTGATAGGACCCCGTTCCGTTGCAGTCTCGGGGGTTGCAGAGGCACGCGGGATTCCCGACCACGCCCCCAGTTCGCCTGTTGTAACCGGTAGAGTGGCATTTAAGTTTATTAGCATAATCTGTTAAATTATGGAACCATAAATAGAACCTAGGACATTGCATGAATCCTAGGAATGGGAAACGAGATTAAATGATAGATCGTAGGGTGTTGCATAAATCCTAGGGCTGGAAAACTAGATTGTATGATAGATCCTAGGGTATGACATGAATCCTAGGATGGGAAAACTAGTGGAATATGTGAACACTGCAGTTTTGAAAATGTGGAAAAGAAATAATAGCTGCCTATAAATTTGTTTAAACAGCTGCTTGTTATGAATAAATGAACATGATTAAGAATATGGGATGTATGAACGTGAAACTGGAAAGGTGAAATCGAAATGCGCTGAGTTAAAGAGCTGGAACCCTACGGGGAATTAGGAGTAGAACTCCTGGAAGTGAATGGAATTGAATTGGGGAAGTGAGTTGGCCCTTGAGTACGGAGTACCAAGGAGAGCGACTGTCCCCCTGTTTAGTGCAGAGCGGAGCCAGCCGCCCCAGGGACCCGGGGTTAGGACTGGCCACTCTGTACCGACTTGTTATTCCTCGTGTACGTAGTACCAAGGAGAGCTACTAGTGTAGGGAGGTACTAGCTACCCCACAGGCCCCGGGGTTCTGCTAGCCTCCTACACCGACTTGTTAGGCCCACTGGGGCAAACCAGGGTAGTCAGGCGAGGGTGCGCGGACTGTGGAGGGGCAAGGCCCCTGTTTGGTTACTGTGGAGGGGTTGGACCCCTGTTACTGAGAGGGCTCTGCCCTGTACTGGTTCCGTGCTGTGCTTTGGGCGCATCCGTTAACGGAAACGACTGACCGCGTGCCAGTGCGGGTTAGCTAACCGTGCGTTTACCGCGCGTGCCGTAGTCACCGTTACGTCTGTTAGTGACCTTGGGGTGGTTGACTGAGAGTAGGATCACCACAGGGGACTCTCCCGACCTGGAGAGCACCACGTGCTACTTTTACTGTTCGGAAAAGACTGCAATCAAGATCGTTCCCACGAGGAATATTCAAGATCAAGTAAAGGATCTGAGAAATTGATAAATTGTGAAACAATAGAAAGGCGTAAATAAAAGAAGAAAGAAAATTAAAACAGCTACTGTACACTTTACTGTTTCTTTAGTTTAGCTGCCACTCTACTCAGCGTTTTGCTGACGTGTTACACTCGTTACCTTTCAGGACCAGGTGTTGAGCAGCCAGGGTCAGCGGCTGCAGAGGACGCTGGGCCGAGTAGGGTCCAGTAGAGTTTCCACTGTAGTGAGTAGTTCTTGTTTCCACTGTACTTTTCTTTACCTGCAGTTCATATTATGTTATGAATGTTGTTCTACTGTTTTGGTGGTACATACTGTAGTGGTTTCTTTCCTTACTGCTGTATTTTCTTACTGTTAGTTATATTCATGTTGAATGTGGTTTATTTTACTGCTCTTTTGGTTACTTCCTCGTTGGACGACCAGGTCTTAGGTTTAGTCGAGTCGGTCCGGTTCTCGTGTCTCGTAGGGACTCGGGAATCGGGTCGTTACAGGTATGGCTTCAATCCATTTGGACACGTAGTCCACAGCCAGCAGAATGTATTCGAAACCATCCGAAACAGGAATGGGGCCCATAAAATCAATCCCCCAAACATCAAAGATTTCGCATACGAGAATCGGCTGCAAAGGCATCATGTTGCCCAAAGTTTGGCAATGACTACATGCCTTGCAGTGACTATATGCATCTTTGAATAGTGTGGGCCAGTAGATGCCACACTGGAGGATTTTCGATGCGGTTTTGTGCCTAGAGAAATGGCCACCGCATGCCTGGTCATGGCAGAAGGAAAGAATATTATTGACTTCATCTTCCGGGACACATCTCCGGATGATTTGGTTAGCACCTATGCGGAAGAGGTACGGATCTTCCCAAATGTAATACTTGGCATCAGAGCGCAATTTGTCTTTCTTGGCCTTTGGCTAATCAGATGGGATCTGATGAGATGCCAAGTAGTTTACTATATCAGCAAACCATGGAAGTCTAGTACCAATAGTCAGTAGGTGCTCATCAGGGAAATGCTCCGTGATGGGTCCGGAAGGGTTGATAATCTCAGAAGGAAGGCGGGACAAATGGTCAGCTACCACATTTTGTCTTCTCGCCTTGTCGTGAATCTTGAAGTCGAATTCTTGCAACAGTAAGATCCATTGGATTAGTCGGGACTTCGTGTCCTTGGCAAGGAGATGCCTCACAACCGTGTGATCCGAGTAGATGATGACGTGGGAACCCAGGAGATAAGATCGGAATTTTTCAATGGCAAATACTACGGTTAGCAGCTCTTTCTCCGTAACTGTATAGTTACGCTGAGCCTCGTCAAGTGTCTTGCTAGCGTAGTAGATGACCATGGGATTCCCGTCAGCTTTCTGCCCCAGAACCGCTCCTACAGTAAAATCAGACGCATCGCACATGATCTCAAAGGGTTGAGACCAATTAAGGGATTGTAGGATCAGAGCCTGGGTGACTCGGTCACGAAGGGTCTCAAAGGCTAGAGTGCATTCCTTGGAGATTTCAAAGCGTACATCCTTAGAGAGAAGAGTAGTCAGGGGGCACGCGATTTTTGAGAAATTAGGAATGAAATGACGGTAAAAATCGACGTGCCCTAGAAAAGAACGGATGTCCCTGATCGAGCTAGGCATAGGAAGGCAAGAAATTAGATCAACCTTGGCTTGATCCACCTGGATGCTATTCTCAGAAATCAGATGTCCTAGGACGATTCCCTCATGCACCATAAAGTAGCTCTTTTCCCAGGAAAGAACCAAATTAACGTCGATGCAGCGCCTGAGTATATGAACCAAGTGCTGGAGGCAATCATCAAATGATGCCCCGAAAACTGAAAAGTCATCCATCAAGACTTCCAGATAATCACCTACCATATCAGAGAATATGGCAAGCATACACCGCTGAAAAGTTGTTAAGAACGCGCGGCTTCAGACGTTTTTAAGACGTCTGGGAGGTGTCCCAGACGTCTGCAACCCCTTCCAGACGTCTGGGATTCGGTTATTTTCGGCACGCGTGTTTCATCTGCGCGCCTGAGCGCGTAGACCTGCGAGCGTCTCTCTCTCTCTTTTTCGCTCTCCCTCCTGCGCCCTTTGTTCCGCTCTCTCTCTCCTCCTCGCGGGTCTTAAAAGGCCACGCCCTCCCCCTCACTCCCGTCACCTCCGCCCTTCCTCTTCTCCTTCCAGCCAGTGCGCGAGAGCGAGCGCGAGTGAGCAGCGGCAGCGATAGCCGCGGTGAGCGTGGGAGGAGGTGCTGCGCGTGGGAAGAGGGGCTCGGCCGTGAGGGCGAGCTCGCCGGGGCTGCTAGGGCCGGCCGGCGAGGGAAGCAGCGGACGCGGGGTGACACGGGAGGCCTGCTGCGGCTCGAGCAGCAGGCAAACGAGTCGCGGCGAGGGCGAGCGTCGCGAGCGGAGGGTGAGTCGCGCCCTGATTCTGGAATTTTCTCCATAATCAGGCGTCTGGGCTAACAACCAGACGACTGGGAGGACGTCTGGAGGACTGTCCAGACGTCTGAAAGGTGAGTTATTCCGTCTTTCTTCCTCTTCTTCGACTGACTGTACTAAGAGAGAGAGGAAATGGGTACGCGCAGGTTCTGAGATTCGCATCCAACGCGAATCAGACGTCTGGCTGCAGTGCCAGACGACGGGAACGACTTCCAGACGTCCGGGGTGACCATCGGACGTATGGGAACTAGGCCAGACGCCCCCGCAGGCTTCTGGACGTCTGAGAGACCACGCAGAGCAAAGGTAACCTCTGATCCACTTTTTAAGACGTTTGAAAGAGGTTCCAGACGTCTGATTTGCACTGTTTCGTCATTTTCGACCCGTTTAGGGCCCGTTCGGAGTTCGTTTTCCACGTTTCGAGTTGCGTGCTTTTTGGAATTACATCCTCTACCCGTCTACAGTAGTTGTATACTGTTTGGAGAAACTCTTTGTGTTTGATCCTTGTGATAGGACCCCGTTCCGTGCAGTCTCGGGGGTTGCGGAGGCACGCGGGATTCCCGACCACGCCCCCAGTACTCCTGTTGTAACCGGTAGAGTGGCTTTTAAATTTACTAGTATAATCTGTTAAATTATGGAACCACAAATAGAACCTAGGACATTGCATGAATCCTAAGGCTGGAAAATTAGATTGTATGATAGATCCTAAGATATGGCTTGAATCCTAGGATGGAAGAACTAGTGGAATATATGAATACTGCAGTCTTGGAAAATGTGGAAAGGAAATAATAGCTACCTGTAAATTGGTTTAACAGCTTCCTGTTATGAATAAATGAGCATGTCTGGGAATATGGGACGTATGAATGTGAAACTGGGAAGGTGAAATCGGAATGTGCTGAGTTAAAAGAACTGGAACCCTACGGGGAATTAGGAGTGGAACTCCTGGAAAGAGAAAGGAATGGAACTGAGAAAGAAAGACGTGGTAGTGTGCTACCTCTTGGGTACGTAGTACCAAGGGAAGTTCCTGTACCTATTTAGTGCAGAGCGGAGCCAGCCGCCCCAAGGACCCGGGGTTAGGACTGGCCACTTTGTACCGACTTGCTGGCCCTCGTGTACGTAGTACCGAGGAGAGCTACTAATGTAGGGAGGTACTAGCTGCCCCACGGGCCCCGGGGTTCTGCTAGCCTCCTACACCGACTTGGTAGGCCCACTGGGCAAACCAGGGTAGTCAGGTGAGGGTGCGCGGGCTGTGGAGGGGCAAGGCCCCTGTTTGGTTACTGTGGAGGGGTTGGACCCCTGTTACTGAGAGGGGTCTGCCCTGTACTGGTTCCGTGCTGTGCTTTGGGTTCACCCGTTAATGGAAACGACTGACCGCGTGCCAGTGCGGGTTAGCTACCTGTGCGTTTATCGCGCGTGCCGTAGTCACCGTTACGCCTGTCCGTGACCTTGGGGTGGTTGAGTGAGAGTAGGATCACCACGGGGGACTCTCCAGGCCAGGAGAGCACCACGTACTACTTCTACTGTTCGGAAAAGACTGCAATCAAGATCGTTCCCACGAGGAACATTCGAGATCAAGTAAAGGATCTGAGAAATAGATAAGTTTTGAGACAATAGAAAGACGTAAATAAAGGAAGAAAGAAAATTAAAACAGCTACTGTAGACTTTACTGTTCTTTAGTTTAGTTGCCACTCTACTCAGCGTTTTGCTGACGTGTTACACTCGCTACTTTTCAGGACCAGGTGTTGAGCAGCCAAGGTCAGCGGCTGCAGAGGACGCTGAGCCGAGTAGGGTCCAGTAGTGTTACCACTGTTCTCTTGTACCTCTTTTTGGGTCCACTGTAGTGAGTAGTTCTTGTTACCGCTATACTTTTTTTTACCTGCAGTTTCATATTATGTTATGAGTGTTGTTCTACTGTTGTGGTGGTATATACTGTAGTGGTTTCTTTCCTTACTGCTGTATTTTCTTACTGTTAGTTATATTCATGATGAATGTGGTTTATTTTACTGCTCTTTTGGTTACTTCCTCGTTGGACGACCAGGTCTTGGGATTAGTCGAGTCGGTCCGGTTCTCGTGTCTCATAGGGACTCGGGAATCGGGTCGTTACAAAAGTCGCAGGTGCATTGCAGAAACCGAACGGCATCCTTCGGAATGCATACATTCCGAAGGGGCAGGTGAACGTGGTCTTCTCTTGGTCCTCAGGATGATTAGCTACCTGGTTATAACTGGAGTACTCGTCAATGAAGCAGAAAAATCGATTTCCCGCTAATTTCTCGAGAATTTGATCAATGAAAGGTAGTGGGAAATGATCCTTCTTCGTGGAGGAATTGAGTCGTCGGTAATCTATGCAGACTCTCCACGAGTTGGCTAATCGGGTAGGTATGACTTCTCCGATTTCAGTCATTATGGTGGTGAGCCCTGCCTTTTTAGGCACAACTTGAATTGGGCTCACCCAACGACTATCGGAGATCGGGTAGATGATCCCTGCATCTAACCACTTGATGATCTCCTTTTCCACGACCTCCTGCAGATTGGGGTTCAAGCGTCTCTGCATCTCACGAGAAGGTCGTGTGCCCTCTTCTGAATAAATATGATGTGTGCAATAAGAGGGACTTATTCTAGTCAAATCATCAAGAGTCCATCCAATGGCTCTGCGATGTTGTTGGAGAACAGCAATCAAACGGGATTCCTGTTCGGGATTAAGCTTGGAATTAATAATCACAGGAAGGGTCAGATTAGAACCCAGAAAGATGTATTTCAAATGATCGGGAAGGGGTTTCAGTTCAAGGATGGGGTTATCAGCAGCAGCGGGTGGTTCAGGGTGGATGTGAGGTTCAAGGGTAGGAGCTATTGGTCTGTCTAAATCTGGAATTAACTCCGTTGATTGCGGTTCACGATCTTTCTGCGGTTGATGAGGTATAATCAGGTCATTTTCAAAATGCGTTTCATCAACCAAAGCCCTGATATCACAAATCTGTTCGATGATACTGCAATTGATTCCTTGCTGGGCCTTAAATATATCAATTTTAAGGGTTTGATTTTCAAATTTGAGCTCTATTTGGCCCTCCTCACAGTTGATATTGGCTCTAGTAGTAGCCAAGAAAGGTCTCCCAAGAGTGATCGGTGTATCCCTAAGGCTTTCAGGTGAGTCCATGTCTAAGACTATAAAGTCTACAGGAAAATAGAAATCCTGCACTCTTACAATAACATCCTCGAGAATCCCTTTTGGTGACTTTATAGATCGATCTGCTAATTGTAATGTCACCTCAGTCGGTTTTAGCTCAGATTCTTCTAGGTGGTTAAGTAAGGATGTGGGTATCAGATTTATGGAAGCACCCAAGTCTAGCAATGCTCTGTCGAATTGGGTATCACCTATCTTGCAGGAAATTAGGGGAGTACCAGGATCTTTAGCCTTGGGTGGGAGTCTGCTTAGGATTACAGAGCTGGCTTGCTCTGATAGTACAATTGGACTCTCACTCTTGGTTCGCGGCTTACGCTGGGGTGTACACACATTCTTTAAGAATCGTGCGTAAGCCGGTACGTGGCGAATCGCATCCATCAAGGGGATGTTTATTTGGACCTGCTCAAAGAGCTTGACCAGGTCCTCCTCAGGTGCCACGGGTTTGGAAGTCTTCTTTCCCTTGGTCAAGGCCTCGGGAAACGGAACCTTGGTTGGTTCTTCTAGGATAGGTCCAGGTCTTTGATCTGGGATAGGGATAGGAACGTCCTGGATTACTGTCCTAGGGTTGGGATTACTACCAGGCTTGGAGTGGTTTGGATAGGGTGGATCGTGGGTTTCCTTACCACTACGGGTTGTTACAGAATTTAGCCTTGCCTGGTTTTGGTTGGGGTTGGGTAAGATGGGTTGCTGCTGATAGCCCGCATAGGAAGTGGAAGCCTCCATCCCGTCGGGTGAAGGAACAGAGGGGGTCTGATAAATCATGTGTGCTTGGCCTAGGTTTGGGTTCATAACGCGCCGCTATGTTGGCACGTTATACGGGTTAGGAAGAGGTTGGGAAGGAAGTGTGCCTGGTTGGCGAGAATTAACCAACTGGGCCAGTTGATTTCGAACCTCTGTAAGTTCGTCCTTGTGTTGTTTTTGAATAGCTGCATTCGTTCTTTGAATGTCAGCCAGAGTCTGAAAGATAAGGGACATTTGGTTCTGATTTGGCCCTGATGGATAGGTAGGGTTGGGTCGAGGCTGATGCGGCTGGTAAGGACGAGGGGGTTGTGGACGGGGCTGAAAGGGTGGTCTTTGGGTTTGGGAATTTCCCGCCCACTGGAAGTTGGGATGGTTTCGCCATCCAGGGTTATAGGTGTTGGAGAATGGGTCATTCTGGATGGCGTTAAGGTCCTCGCAAGTCTGAGGAACCTCCAAAGAATCAGAGAAAGGGGGAATGGAATTCCCCAGACTGGTATAGAAAGGATCGGATGACCCTCCGATCCGAGAATCAGATGGGGGTGGATATGAATCCATCCCAGGAGAAGATCGGTGGAGAATGTTTTGCACAGTTTCCCGTGTGGAAGGAGGCTATGCAAAGGAGCTATGCGCAGAGGTGGCTCGCTGCAAGTGCTAAGTCAGCTCGTCCACCTTCTTCTCAATGATGGAGACCTTGTCCAATCGACTGGCCATTAGTTCCAGGTCGACTGATGCGAACAGGCCCTGCGTCTCGTGTGCTCCCCTAAGGTTCGTCGATGCGCAGGTATTCGTCCTGTCGAATAAGCCCATGGAGTCATTGCTGATGGAGTTATCGCACATGTTTTTGAGAATCTCCCACACGGTATCCTCATGTTGACCCATGATATTCCCTCCGCAAGTTGCATTGACGAAAAGCCTGATATCCTCACGGAGTCCCTGGTAAAAAGACTGGACTTGTTCCCATTTAGGAACTCCGTGATGGGGGCACTTTCTCATGAGATCCTGAAAGCGATCACATGCCTCATGGAGAGGTTCTCCTGTTTGCTGAGTGAAGTGAGTAATCTGATGGCGCAAGGCATTGGTTCGACCAACGGGAAAGAACTTTTTCAAAAATTCGGATTGAAGTTCCTCCCAATTGTTGATCGGCCGAGTTTGAGTTTGATACCAATGAGCGGCCTTATCCATGAGGGAGAATGAGAACATTTTCATGAGGAGAATGTCCCAATTTTGTGCATCTGACCCAAAAGTTTGGACCAGATGCTTCAGCTGTTTGATGTACTGGAAGGGGTCTTCAGAATTAAGCCCATGGAATTTGGGTATGGCATGAATCATATTGGGCTTTAATTCAGAATCAGGTCCTCCAGTCGGGATTCTGACTCGAGGCTCAGTAGGCACCGCAGCAGGATTATAATGGTCCCGCATCATAGGGCACTGCGGTGGGTGCACAAAGTTCTGGAAGAGGTCATTGAGTCGCTGGAGCTGGTGCTCCAGATTGTTTTCTTCCTCAACTGGCTGAGCCATTGTGGAAGAAGAAGGTGAGTTGGGTTCGGAGTCGGAGGAGAGGTCGATGTGTGGTGTTGTTTTCTCAAACAAGGGCACTGAGGCTCGGCCTCGAGGAGAGTGAAGTTCTAAAGGAGGTTTTAAGGACCTCCTACCAAACATATACTGTTGGAAGAGATGAGTTTAGCAGGTCCTGGACCCAATCAGGGCACCCAAAATGTTGGGTGACTATAGAGGTGCGGGGCAGATGAACCCCTTGACCAAAAGATCGGCCACCTGAGAATTACCTGGGCAGCCAGAGAGGGTGAGTCCTGCAAAGACCCCTACACGGTAGAGCGTCCCCACGGGTTACAGGGTTTCCCCCACCCGACCTCTCTTGTCACTGAGATTCCAGGTAGACCAGAATGGGAATCTTGACCTCTTAAGTCTACCAATTTTAGTTTAAAATCAGGGTGCTTAAGTTTTCACTTAAACTTTTAGCTTTTTGAGTGTGAAGAGTGACCTAAGTTGAAGGTTGGTTGACCCTAAGGGGTCAACTTCACCTAGTGATTCCTTTGAGAACTTATTAGGTCTTGTCTTTTAGGGTTCAAGTGTTTTTAGAGAGCCAATTGCTTAGGATTTTTCTGAATAAGTATATTCAATCAATGGCTTAGGCACACTACTTTTGGGATTTCTCAATTCTTGATTAAGTAGTGTGTCTCCAAAACCCTAGTGTTAATTCCTATGTTGGCTCTACTTGGTCCAGTTGACTCCTTGTTGGGTAATTAGGGCTCAGGTAAGAAAATGTTATCCCTTAATTACCCTTAATACTGTGTGCAGGAATAGTGATTTTGAAAACATGCAGTTGTTACTAAGTATGAAAGACAGGCTATACCTATATTATTATTTTTTCCTTTTTCTTCCTCTTTAGAATTTTAAAGGTTAATAGTGAGAGGATAGAAGTTACCTGTCCTTGGAGTGGTTGTTGTGCGGCTGCTTCTTAATTTTTCCTGTACCTGCACACAAGAGAGAAGAGATTATTAGAAACTCCCAAATAGAGAATTTATAGCTTCTAGAATAGCCGTTGCTCCCCGGCAACGGCGCCAAGAAATGATAATGGTCTGGCTAGAAGAGCTTGTTTGCGTTTGTTATATGTCAAGTTACAGTCGTTGTAGTAATAAGATAGCTATCAAGTTATCATTACAAAATTTTTTACTCGGAAATGATTTTCCCGAGGTCGAACTCAAGGAGCTACTGGAATTCTAGAAATACGGAGGTTCTCTATTAGATTACAAAAATAAGAGAGAGGGAGTGTGTGTGAGAAAGTCTGTCTTGGCTTCTTCTTCTCTTCTCCTTCCCTTTCTATCTTTTTTCTTCTTTCAGCTGCTTTCCTTTTCTTCTTCTTTCTCTTCTTCTCTGCTCACGGCTGTGTCTTCTCTCTTCTTTTCTTCCGCAGAGTTCTTCTTCTTTTTCTTCTGTTCTTTTTTTTTTCTTTGTTCTTCTCTTTCTTTTGCTCTGGCGGCTGTCTTCTTCCCTCTTTTTCTTCTTCTTCTTCTTCTTCTTCTTTTTCTTCAGCCTTCTTCTTTCTTTCTTTTCTTGCTTTCTCTCCTCTAGCCACTGCTCAACCATCGTCTGATGTAGTGGTCAGACGACTTAACTGTAGCTTGCTACAGTGCTTCTCTTCTTCTTCTGTTTCTTCTCTCTTGCTTCTCTTTCTTCTTCTCTGCTTCTTCTTCCTCTCTGCCCTGAGCGGCTAAGGCTTCGGCCGCCTTCCTTCCTTCTTCTCCTTCCTTCTCCTTCTGCTCTTGCACGCTCACACAAGGATTAGAAAGAAAAACCTACCCCTACCCTTCCCCGCGTCTCTCTCTTTCTCAGATTTCTCTCATAGGATCGCTCTCTCAGAGCCGGGTATTCAAGTACGGGTATTGCGCTCGGGACCAAGCCCACCGGCGTGCGGTGGTGGGCGAGCATGGTGCTGCGTAGAGTTTTGCAGGAGGGACCGTTCTGCAAAGAAAGATGAAAAAGTTAGGGGCCAAAACGCAAGGGTTTCGAAAGATAAGGGTCAAAAAGTAAATGAAGAGGACCAAATTGCAAAGTCGGTCAAGGAGGTCTCTTCTTAGGCTCAAGTTTTTATACAAGACCAATTTGAATCTAAGGATTTTAATGGTGAATTTTATTTCTAGGTTGGACCATGTTTGACCAGCCAATTTACGTAAAAACCCAAATTAAGTCATTAATTGGGTATGGTTCTCTTTTTAGGTCAAAATAGGTTTCTAAAGATAAATTGAAGGTTCTAAACCCTAGAGATTATTTTTCTATAAATTTTAGAGGATTTAGTTAATTTTTATCCTACCTCAAACCTCGTGAATTGAAGTGAGTTTATTTTAGGATTACAAAATGTCATTTAATCTCTTGAAGTTGCTATAACCCTTTTTAGATCAGATCATCCCACTTTTCTTCTTATTAAGCTTGTTTGACCTGTGTTTGGACCCTTCATTACCCTGTTTGCCAACTGTATTGGTGAAATTACAGTTTTACCTCTTATGATTTGTTTTCTTCTTAAACTCAGAATTCTCTGGGTTAAGCCTTTCTCTAGGTTATGTAGGAGCTTTTTCTTACATATCTGGGTTAGATTGTACTAGTTAGGGTTCATGATGAGGTTCTCATCAATCGCCATTGACGAAGCAAGAGGCTTGCTTAGGAGCTTCACCCAGGACTCCTTGCTCTAGGCAATCAATCTCAAGTCGCACAGATTCCCTTCGCGCATATCTTCAGCCCAGCAATTGGCATTGACGTCCACGCAGCTGCTGCAATTAGAGGAGACATCTACTGCGGGTGCTTGCGAAGAAGGTGGGACAACATAGTCCCACCTCGGAAGTGTAGGAGCAGAATCAGCCAAATAAAGTGAAAAAGTGATGGGGGCTTATCACCTTCTGACCACGGGGTGAGGTCCCACTCGCCCTCACTACCTCGTTCGTAACCCCACTACCTGCGGACCTGGCCCCGACCAGTATGCCTAACTAGCCTGCACTCCTCACCCACCACACACGCCGGTGGACTTAGTCTTGGGCACGCATACCGGACCCGGTAGCCTGAGAAGGCTTTGGGAAAGTGAGCCTAAGAGAGAAGGAAGAATAGAGATCGCAGGGCAGGGTAGGGGTAGGTTTTTCTCTCAGGAGAAGAAGAGGAAGCCAAAGAAAGGAGCAGAAGAAGAAGCCAAGGAAGGAGAGGGCGGTAGCCACAGAAGCCAAGGAAGGAAAGGGCGGCAGCCACAGAAGCTAAGGAAGGAGAAGGCAAGGCTGAAGAGGAGTTGACGGCAGAAGAGAAGGAAAGAAATCAGAGAAGAAAGAAGAAGACAAGGGCCAAAGTAAAGAAGAAGACAAGGGCCGGAGCAGCTAAAATCTTATATTGGTTACTGGTTGATTTCGTTCAACTTCTATGCTCATGTACCAGTGAAAATGACTTGTATGTAGGGTGAGGCATCGGATTGTGTCAACCTGAATTCAACTTGTAACTCGATCTAAAAATTTTTAACTTGATCAGAGCCTACATTTTTTATGGGCTAGAATTGATCTCTCATTTTAAAATCCATTTAATAGGTCAGGTCACGACCCACTAAAACTTATACCGGGCCTATGATCCAAAAATTATTTATTTTGAAATTATATTTAGATTATTTATAATTATAAATTTATTGATTGTTCATGATTTATAAAATTATTAATTTTTAATTTTATAAAATATAAAAAGATAAGTAATAAAAATAATTAAATCATTAAATTCTAAAAGATTGTAATAAAAAAAAGGTTCATATCACAAAAAGATCTAAAGTACATTTAGCACAATCTTATATAATATATTTTTTTTTAAAAGCTAAACTTATTATTTTATGTAAAAGAACAACTAAATCACTTACATTAAAATAATATATATAAAAAATTAAGTTTATGTTGAACCCAACTTGAATCAGGTTTAAAAATATGGGTCTTGGGTTGTGCATGAGCCTTAGTGTTTGAAATATTTAGGCTTTCTACTTAACCCAAAATCCAAAAAATTAAAATCAACTCTTACCAGGTTCGAGTTAGGCCAGTAGAATGCTTCACCCATCCTGTATGTTATGGTAAAAAAAAGTGATATAATCCCCAAAACGATTGAGAAAAGGTATAAATCATTTTTTCATCATTTTCCAAAGTAATTTTTATATATATACCAATATAATCTTTTGATATTATCTATATATGTGTTGATTAACTTAAGGGTATCCTATGTAAATGAAAATAAGATTTCAGAAATATTTATGTAATATCTTAAAATCTAGAGACATATATGTAATATCAAAAGATTATATTAATATTTATGTAAAAATTAGTACTCACCACTAATGACTATTAAAGCTAAAACTAATGAAATAGCATCCGTTAATGAAGATAAAATTTTATGAATATTTATATAATATACAAGAACATATATATATATATATATATATATATATATATATATATAAACTGCTTTTTCAAAAGGAACATTTCCCTTCACTTCGGTATCGGTTCCTCTAAACCTTATATATTGATAATTTCCTTGTGATATTAGTTTAATTTTGCAGTCAATTTTCGGGATGCCGTTGTTAGTAAATCCATCTTAAAAGAAGATGGCTTCCTTTCCTCTCTTCTTTCCTGGAAAACGTAAAACATGGCTTAAGACGAGTCCTGCTTGAATGCTTATATCTCCCGCCCACAGATTTTGTCTTTGAGGTTTTTCCATGGAAGACGATACTCTGTTAAGAGGGTAGAAGGGATACAACAATATTTACTTTGAAGGATGAAGAAAGAAGAGGGGAACAGCAACTCACCCATGAAAAGGGTACTGAAATATCCTTCGAAAAGAGGGGAAGAGACCCTTTTGAAAGGGGCGACTTCAAAATAGAATAGGAACAAAATCAAAATAAGAACTAACAAAAAAAAAAAAATTGCAACCGACATCCATGACGAAAGCAGACACATACCAAAAATGATGATAATGTCAAATGATTTTGAACGATCTGCGCTCACAAAGTTTTGCAGGCCGACCAATACCCTGCCGACAGTCAACGTACGAGACATTCGTCTCATAGGCTCTTCTTCTTGGGTAGACTGTAGACATCAAATTTATTTCTGGCAATTATAGATATGGGTAGGTGTACCGTACGTTCTAGATATAGATGCTGTGGCCCTGCGAGGCAACTTGGCAACATCCACAGGCTCCCTCTATTTATTGATTTACGTCGTGGTCTCATTTTTTAATTCCTTTCTTGTTGGATGCCTGTAGCTTCGGATCAGTGGCTCATCAATATTATATAACTAAGCCCAACGTGGGAACGTAGCAATTGGTGGGATCACATCGCCGGAAGTGAAATGATCAGTGATGCTTTGCATGGTGATAGGCAAGCGGGTACTTAAAAAACCTAAAGTGAGAGTGGCTTGACAAAATTATGAGCATATTTGAATAGATCGGTGCTGGTAGATTAGCAAGAGGAACCTTAGGGTTAGTTTGATAGAGATTTAAAATTTAAAATTGGATAAAATTTAGGAAATTTTAGGAAGGAATTGGAAGATAATTAACTGGTGTAGGTGTGGTAGTTAAGTTGATGTGTTATTATTTAATTTTATTTTTATTAGTATTGAGAGTGAGTTAATGTGTCAAATGTGATAGGTGGGAGTGTATCAGAGGTAGATGTGATGGATCTTGAAAAGTCACCAAAAGATTTATATAAGTAGGGAACGTTACTTAGCTGTTATTATTCGACACATAAGGGGGGAGATTAGCAATCAGCAAGCAAACACAAAGGAGACCAGAGATTTCATGACCTAGTTTCACCGTAAGAGGTGTACATCTGGAGGGAGGATGGTACTCTCAACCATGTACTAGAATTTTTAGGATTACATGGCTTTTCCTTTTTTTTCAAGGGGAGAAGGTCCCCTTTCATTGGGGGTCTTTCCCTCTATTTATAACATGGGGAGAACCCATACTTGATGGCCTCTAGTATCCTTACTGTCAAACTACTTGTTAGCTATCAGGGCATAGGTTGTTAGGTCTATCTTATCTTATCTTCTGCTTTGGCTGCGCTGCATCTTTTGGCAGGCCGAGCAGGTTTCGGTTGAGATTCGGCTGGCCTTAGGCGGGACGAGCGATATTGGTTCCACCTGTTTACCCTGTTATCGGGTAGCTGAATCCTCTGTCGGGTCATATGGGGAGTTTTGAATCTGAGGGCAGTTTTTGCTCCTCATCAGATGACAATAGATGTGATGAGTGAGGAATAATTCCTTTGCACAGTTCACTTACTGATGGGCCTCTGAGGCTATCGAGGGCTATCAAAAAATTTGTTAACGCAAACAAAGAAACATAACTATAAAAATATAGAAATTGATAATCAAACATGAGAACACAAGAAATTATTGACCCAATTCCACCCTTGATGGGTGTACACTTGGGGAGGAATCTAACCCTCAATATCCGTTATATGTGGAAATGATATATGAGGTAGTAGGTTGAAGAGCCTTTAGGTTGCCCCCCTTAGGTCCTCTTGTTTCATGTGTGTATGGGACCCAATTTATAAATTATAAAATATGGGAGATTATACATTAGAAGGTGTAACCACCACAATAGTTGGGAAGTTACCGTATTAACTTGTAATTGTCCAATGGTCCTGTGCCTCTTTGCATTCTCGTTTGAATTGAATCCAGGCGGGTCTTGCTAGTTTAATCACAAGCCGATTGAGCTTACTTCATGAGGCCAATTTCTTCTCTCATCACCTACTGTAACTTGTAGTCATGACATGTAGGATAACTCCACGTTTTAAATTGATGCGACACGCACCTTTAGGTCTAGTTTAGTTTGGAGGTTAAGAAATTGGTGTTGAGAAATATGAAACTGATGTTAGTCCTCATTTCTGTTTACTTATAGAGTAGTATTAACATTAATTTTTATTCACTTGAATCGGTGTCAAGTTGTGGTGTTAACTCTTCTGATGCTTATTTAAACCAATGTTAACATCAACTTTTGGGGAGTGAGGTTTAAGTGTAAGGGAGATACAAAGTTAATACATATTTTACTAATATTCCTTAGAATTAATGTTAGCGAAACAGTTGTTAACTCTTTAAAGTAGGTGGTAAGACCATGCAAATTAACCCCTAAAGTAAACAAAGATTTACCTTCTAAAAAAGAGATTAATCCTCTAAGTAAATTAGCGTGATAATTGTCTGCCTTCAACTTTGTCACAACGGTTAAGATATTTGTTACTTGAGGTGTTAGGGTACAGGTTTCATTATTCATTCATCTAATTTACTTTATACATGCTTGATTGCAAATGTGGTTGAGGGTCTTGGAGTTCTGGGTTAGAAAAAAAAGAAAAAACTAAAACATATGATAAATTTTTGGCATCAATGGATGGTATATGCCCGCAATGGAGTCTAATCAATTGTCTTAATTTTTTTTTTCTTTTTTGTGAGGTTAATCAATCGTCTTAGTTAACAGTGCAAATGCGGCCCAGTTTTCTTGGCTTGAAACGTTGCTTGCTGCATCACCATAGAATTTTTAATGCAGGAAAGCCGTTTCCTTTCCGTTCTTTGTTCCTTGGGTTGCTTCCATCAGAATCTTGAAGCAAACACGAATCACATTTAATCAAATACCATAATCTTCACATACTTGCTTGGAGGTTCTCTCGAGAGATAACGATTTATATCAGAGAAAAGTTAAAAAAATATATATTGTAATTTATTTTACAACGTCTCAAATAGAAAATGATAATGATTTTAGCTGATGATTTTAACTGATGTGTTTTGATTTATCGGTGATTTTAACCGGTGTGAAAATGATGTAAAATTACTTTTTAGGTATAAAATCAATTTTGTTAGGTGGAAAATCACTTTTCACCTATAGGTAAAATTCAGATCATTTTCTATCAGTGAAAATGTAAAATGCATTGGTGCATTTTAATTTTTCACATGTGGAAAATCACCTTCCATTGATATGTAAATGCCAAAATATATTGATGTGTTTTGATTTTCAATATATGTGTTTTAATTTTTTATCGGTAAAAAATCTTTTAGAACAAGAATATTTTTTACCAATAAAAAATAAATTTTACTTGATGTATTTTGATTTTTAACCTGTGTAATTTAATTTTTAACCTATATATTTTAATTTTTTCACTTATGACGTGGTAAGTTAATTTTACTGTAGTGGTGGTGATCCTAACACGTGCATGTAGATTGATGTGCTTTTGTTTAGCGAGTAAATTATGATCTTTTTTGACATGAGGGTGGCAAATATTATATAATATGTTGTAACATACATTTCTTAATCGATACCTTTTGTATTAGGTCTATGAGCTCATCGAGAGAGTGCATGTATAAGCGTCCATGTAACTCTAAATCGACATTGATGATGGTTAATTTCGACATTTAGTGAGCATCGAACGAACCGTTGATATAGCTTGTCCAGCAATGCTGAGATAAATGTGAATCATATTGATAAGTCTATTTGGACGTTTAACAAAACGTCGCGAACAATCCGTATGCGTTCTTTATGCGCTTTTCCATGTTTTTATGCTATTGACCAGAAATGCCGTATGTTGTTAGGGTTTGAGCATATGAGTTGCATTCCACGTAGCCAGTGAGGATGGGCGCTTAATTACTGGTAAATTTAATTTAGTTGTTTCCATCTTAGTTCTTATCCAAATCACAACCACCAGATGGCAAATTGATCAGAGAGTACCTGATGAAATAAATTCTTGAGTTTGAAACTGAATTCTTTGCGTGAGCTTATAATATCAATGTGTCAATGAAGGAGGATCAGAGAAAAAAGCAATAACGTGCGATAGAGATTTAAATTTTTATCGCCTCAAGATTGAGTGTGATCATCCATAATTTTTGAGTCTGGTTCTCCATAATTATAATTTAGTGTCGCACTATATTTAACGATCTTTATACACATAATGAGACGTGGCTTTGTCATGGTTCACATTAGATATAAAATGTACATTTTATTTTTATTTCAAATAATCACACGTTTATTATCTTTTTCTACTTTAGTTAGCTACACTAACCATGGGACCTCTTCCGGTGCTCTCTTATGCTCTATCTCTCTATTTTTTAATTTAATTTTATTTTTTTACACACGGTTAATCATGTATGTCATATTAGAATTTCATCACCTCCGTCAATTTCTTCATCTTATATTCTCCTGGTAGAGATTAATATTAAATATATTTTAATGAGAGTATAAAATAATATATATATAAAACGATACAATGTAAACAAACTCTGAGTCACCAAGACATCGTCTTGACTGAAAATTAAAATACATTGGATAATATAATTTGTAACATATGATATATTTTGATTTCCGATCATTATTTTATTTTCTTTTTATAAACTAATTTTTTACTTTCACTTGTTGTTAGAAACTAAGAAATAAAACTAAATCAGTTAAAATTTTTTAATAAATATATTTTGATTTTTTTACATAAAAATTAAAATATATCGATTGACATTGGTAATAAAATTAAAATACATAAAAAAATAAAAATATATCGATTGATATTAATGAAAAATAAAAATATACAAGTATTTATTTTTTTTTCTTAAAATTTTTATTTACTGTAGAAAAGTGACACAATATTTATCAAAATATTTATTTATTTTTTTAAACTTTCATTAAAAAATGAAGTGACTTTTTTTTTTTTTCCTCTTAACTTTTATGCTCCTGGGTCAAGAGACATGCTCAAAATTAACATCCTCTAATTTGGCATGATTAAGGTCGACGTTATCATATAAGGAGGTTTAATAATTAAGAAGGGAAGATAGCCCCTGTCCCAGCCTTTAATCATCTTTTTCCTCGTCATAGTAAAGCCAGCTGTGGTGGCAAGAACAAGGGGAAACAACATTTAAAAAAGGTCCATTTGGTGCCAACGCCATATATAATTGAAGCGCATCAACTTGGCTTAATTAGTTAACCGATTAGTTAGTCAATCGTATCAAACGAACAAGTTCCCTACTTTAAAAGTTCACATTTGCTTACATTTACTTAGGGAAAGGTATCCTGAACTGAAGGGATTACATTTGCTTGAAATGATCTTTCCTTTGATATTAAACTAATGGTGGTTGGACCCTAAATTAGAAAAATAAAACTTCGTGTTTTACCGATAAGAACATTGTCAAATTATTTATATTTGTAAAATAGGTGTTCCACAAGATTTAAGGGCACACGAGAAAAGGGCAATACTATAGTCTCCCTTTTTCATTGTTATGCATAAATATAATGGAAAATTTGGAGAGCTAAATTTTCTTTCCTAATATATATCTTTCAAGGTAAAATTTGATTATCAATCTCTTACATATTATTTTGTATTTGTAATGTTTGGTCAGATCTTTTATCTATTTTGAATCTAGTAGATCTCAATTCAAGGACTCTGATCATAACTATACCATGTATTAAAGAATGTAAACTCTCGTGTAATTTGTTATGTGTCAAGGAAATAAATGTGATTTTCCAATACTTTATATTTGTACCGTACAACCAAATTAATAGCTAATCTTCTCCGATGTCAATACTATTTTAATTCTTGCAATGTCTAAATAAGTATAATTTTCCTCTATACTTAACGGGTTGACGGAACATCATCTCCTTTTAATTAACAAGTCCTTAATCAGAACTAAAATGAACTTTTGTCACAAATAATTCAATTATTAGTTTTAAAGATAACATTAATTGTTTTAAAGGTAGAGGTGCCGTTATAAAGCTTATCCCATCGCTTAACTACCAAACAACAGAATTACACAAATGAAATAACCTTCTTAAGTTATTTTACTGCACTCCAAATGATCACAAATTAATCCAATAAAATAATCTTTTTTATTTTCAAATATCTTACAAAATTTATCCATCCCCTCAAACTAAGCCCTACCGTGCAAAGCAGTGTGAGCACTTGCCATAGGTTAATCCCCTCGGGACAAAGGGAGTCATTTGTTGCTTGATTACTACGTAAACCCCATGGAGAGGTGCCGAGGGAACTTCCCACTTAATCAAAGTAAAAGTTGGAAGAGAGAGAGAGAGAGAGAGAGAGAGAGAGGTGAAAACTAGAGAGAGAAATTTGCCTACACATGATATGCACACAAACGTGCATTGAAGCACTTTGTACTCTCTCGCTTGTGCTTACATCAGCTCCAATGTCGGCGAATTTTGTGCCCAAATACTAATGCATTACAACCCAGATGGTCCAGAGCGACAATAATACATGCAACGCTACAGCACTAGTGTTCCAACACTCGCGTACATCTCTGGTGCTGTGACATCATTCCGATTGTAGCACCATGCATTAACAATGTAATACAATTACCCTTCTGTCTTCCTCTTGGGAAGGCGATTTTTCTTCTTTTTTAACATGTAAGTAAAAGAATACGTGTTGAAATATAGATTACAACACGTGTCTCTCTTTAACAAAATATATATAAGTATATCTTGATTTTTAATTTATATATTTTTTATTTTAATTTTTCATTGATTAAGAATTAAATACACTAATTAAAAATAAAAGTACGTCAGGTATATTTTGATTATTAGGATTTAATGTTTAAGAATCCTTAACTTAAAAGTAAAAATTCTGAAAAAAAATTATTTTTCCTAGGTTTTAACTCCTAAACTTAAAACCTACAAGTAAAAATTATTTTTTACTTTCCAAGTAAACTTATTTTTCACTAATTTAAAATTAAAATACCTTGATGTATTATTATATTTTTATTTTTAATTATTTTATTTTTAATTAAATATCAAATTATAGATTAAAAATTAAAATAGATCGATATATTTATTAAATATGCGACATTCACGTTACAAGGTAAGTTTCTTTACATTTTTAACTTATTTGTTTTATTTTATTTTATTTTTTCTTCCTCCTTCCGGAAGTTGTACCCAATCGGTGGCTCCGCTCCCCTCCTCAGCACTTCTACCGACATTTCACTGGGTTGACGGGGTTGGGGGCGTTAGAGCATGTGAAAGTGGTTTTTTATTAATATATTTTACTGCAGTCCTCGGAAATAACGCAATAGCATACACTCTACTCCAAAGCGCAGAAATAATTTCAAACACGCCCCTCAAACACACAAGGGACGATAGCAGTAGACGTGCTTTGCTTCCAACTCCACCCCACACTCAACTGAACCGAACTCACGAATTCCCCCATCTATTACTACTATCCTCCTGTGGCGCCCACCACCAACTCGTCCTCGAACCAACGGCCGAGATCTCCTCCCCCCCCCCCCGCGCAAGGGCACTCTCGTCATTCCCCACACCCACCCCAGCCCTTCCGACCACCCGCCGCGTCGACTGCTCGCCAACTTGCCCTCCATGGGGCACAGACCGTAAATTCACCCAAACTCCGAGGTCTTCCTGTAGTCACAACCGCGAAGTCGGTAACTACGCACCCCCACTGCTTTAGAATTGCCAGTGTTGTGACTACACCTCCGCGTCACGGTTTCGGAGCTCCTCCTCTTGCTGTGTCTCTCTCGATCTTCCTCTGTGTTCTCAACCCCCCCTTCTCCCCCCACCACACCAAAGCGGCGAGGATGCCGAGGAATGCGGCTTCTTGAACCTTCGGGATCGGACCCCGTCGCCAGATTCGAGCTCCCCGAGCTCCAGTCACCCGATCCCGAGGCGAGACCCGACCCGGACCGAGGTCGAACGGGCTCCGGGGACCCCCTGCAGCGGTCCCGGGGGAGGTCGGGCCCCGGAATGTGGACGCCCCGTGGCCGTAGCGGATCCGGTGAGCCCCAAAGGCGCGAGCTTTCTCCAGATTTCCAAGGCTTCGAGTGGTGGTGTAGGTGATGGAGGGGGGATGTGATTAACTGTGGTGTGTATAGTGTGTGTGTTTTCGGGGGTGATTTGGTGAGGAGTTGAGTGATTAGTTCGCATTTAATGGCTTTCTGGGGCTTTTCTCCTTTTGGTGGATCGAAAAGGAAGTAGATTCCTTCTCTTTTTGATGTGTCTTTACGTGCTCCTTGCGTTTGTTGGTGTGTCTTTTTTTTATTATTATATTCTTCTTTTTATTTTTTTTTTTACCATCTGCTATGGGCATCTGCTATGGGGTGGGGGGACCAAGCTACCTTTTTTTTTATCTTCTTTTCTGAGGTAGTTTTGCCTTGCCTTTTGGTTAATTATGTTGTTTTTTTGGAAGGGAAAAAAAAAAGATGCATTTCGCTAAAAAAGGAGGTGTCTTGGGATGGGTGGCTTAGAATGGTTCCTTAAAAAAAGGTTACGTAATCTTTACGTGACACCGGGAATGAGAGGAAATGGATAGTAATGGCTTAGAATGGGAGTGGTTTTCTGCAAAATTTGGGTACTTGGGAGGTGGTGGAGGGTAGTGTGTTGAGAGCAACGGACCATCTTTTCTGCTAAGTTCAAATATATATGTAGAAGTTTAAGTGTTACTTCAAGTGGTGGTGGAGGTTTCTCTCCCCTTCAGCATTGGGTAATTGATTTCTTGACTTTTTTTTTTTTTTTTTTAACGAGGATAATTTATTTGCAAACTAGATTTTAGACTTTGTTTTTCGTTTGAACATATGAATTGCTGAAATGTCATGTTTTTTTTTTTTTTTTTTTGGGTGAGAAAAAAAGGAAGATCACCGGAGCTGCTGATATGTCATGTTCTCAAGGATTTCTGTATTAAGATATCTGATGTTGGCCTTTTCTTGCCACTTGTTTCGGAATAAGATTTGGTGGTATTGAAAAATAGGAGGTTTTTTTTTTTTTCTTTTTTCTTTTTCCCTTCAGCAAAAGAACAAAAACTGGAACTTTCCCTTGTTTACTCATATGATGCAACTAAACAGAAGGCACTTCCAAGGATTAGCATTACTTACAATATATTTATTTCCTCACAGGTCTTCCTTCCACCCTCACTGTTTTGGTGAGGGAAGGGTCTAAATAATGGATTCCAGAGTCTAGATCTATTCTCGGGGCATCATGATGGAGCATATCTCCATCAGATTATCGTCTCTTTTGTCGCGAGTGTTTCCATTCCTTTTACTGTTGATTCCTTGCATTATTGCTGCTGACCTGAACTCCGACCAGCAAGCCCTGCGCGAATTCGCCGCCTCCGTTCCACATCTGCGGAATCTTAACTGGGGCACATCTACCTCCGTCTGTTCCGGTTGGGTTGGCATCACGTGCTCGTCGGATAGAGCCCGTGTTGTTGCCCTCCGGCTTCCGGGGATCGGACTCATTGGTCAAATTCCCGATGGAATACTCGGTAGACTCGATGCTCTGGAAGCTATTAGCCTTCGCTCTAACCGCCTCAGTGGAAGCCCCCCACCGGATATTTCATCATTACCTTCCCTTCGCTACCTCTTCCTTCAAGACAACGTCTTCTCCGGCGGCCTACCGACGTTCACATCCACCAGTCTTACCGTCCTCGACCTCTCCTTCAACTCTTTCACTGGTGGAATCCCCTCGGCCTATGGGAATCTTCCGCAACTTACGAAATTGAGCCTTCAGAATAATTCGCTCCTCGGGCCCATCCCCGACCTCGACTTTCCTAGGCTGAAGCAATTGAATTTGAGCTACAACAATCTGAATGGCTCAATCCCATCGTCCCTCCGAAAGTTTCCGAACTCATCATTCGCAGGTAACTCTAGATTGTGCGGAATCCCTCTTGTTCCGTGCTTTCCTTCGTCTCCACCACAAGAGCAGCCGCCGCCGTCGCCGTCGCCGTCGCAGCAGCCTCCTCCTCCCCCACCTAAGAATAACTCTGGGAGGAAATTGTCCACTTGGGTCATCATTGCAATTGCAGGGGGATCCGCGTTTCTGGTATTCCTGGCACTGATCCTACTGCTGTGCTTGTTGAGGAGGAAACGTGATGATGGACGATCGATTAAAGGAAAGGGTTCCACTGGCGGAAGAAGCGAGAAAACCGCGGAGCAGTTTGGCAGCGGGGCCCAGGAGGCCGAGAAAAATAAGCTCATCTTCTTCGATGGCTGTTCTTACAACTTCGACTTGGAGGATCTGTTGAGAGCTTCCGCGGAGGTTCTTGGAAAAGGAAGCTACGGAACTGCATATAAGGCGGTTCTCGAAGACGGGACGACGGTGGTCGTGAAAAGGCTGAAAGAGGTTATCGTGGGAAAGAAAGAGTTCGAGCAGCAGATGGAGATAATTGGAAGAGTGGGGCAGCACCTGAACGTCTTGCCTCTTCGAGCTTATTACTACTCCAAGGATGAGAAGCTCCTCGTGTACGACTACGTTCCTTCAGGAAGCTTCTGCACCCTCTTGCACGGTAAGCACATACAAACCTTTTCCCGTCATGATTCGAGATCTTATAACCTTTTGGCTCGACATTAATGTACCTGCAGCCAGGTTGGTCAAATATCATTAACCACAAGTAGTCTCCTTGACTTGAAAATATGATATTCTACATGCATGAAAATCAAGCTTGTACCATAATTACACATGGCACTATAAATGTATTCTTGCTCTTGGCACTTTTTTTCAGATTTAAACTCCTGCTGGTTTTAGATATGGTTAGATAATTATACCGAAATTAATGTATACCAACAAGGTACAATTGTTTTGAGAGCTACATAAGTGAGAACTGCCTGGGAATAATCCTATCATGGGACTGACTTCAGTAGATGATTAGTTATTAAGCTATTACTTGTGCTGGATGGCAATGAGCTAAGAAATAATCCGGTGATCGACGCTTACTTTAGCGACGGTTCCCGCTGACGGATGTCTGCATGTGTCTGAATACATGGATCAGGCAACAAGAATAGGGGAGGTGCTGCTTTAGATTGGGAATCTAGAGTTAAGATATCACTCGGAGCGGCACACGGAATCTCGCATGTCCACTCCGAAGGAGGTGGCAAGTTCATGCACGGCAACATTAGATCCTCGAACGTCCTGCTCACCCAAGACCTGCAAGCCTGCGTTTCCGACTTCGGGCTCGCCCCCCTCATGAACATCCCCGCGACTCCGCGCAACCTGATCGGATACCGGGCACCGGAAGTGATAGAATCCCGAAGGCCGACCCAGAAATCGGATGTCTACGGCTTCGGCGTCTTTCTGCTCGAGATGCTCACGGGGAAGGCTCCCCTGAAATCCCCCGGGAACGACGAGATAGTCGATTTGCCGAGATGGGTCCAGTCGGTCGTGCGCGAGGAGTGGACGGCAGAGGTGTTCGACCCGGAGCTGATGAAGTTCCAAAATATCGAGGAGGAAATGGTGCAGATGCTGCAGATAGCGATGGCGTGCGTGGCGAAGGTCCCCGACCAGAGACCGAGGATGGAGGATGTCATTAAAATGATGGAGGAGGTCCGGCAGCCCGATTCGGCCGACAGGCCGTCGTCGGAGGACAAGTCGAAGGATTCGAACGCGACGCCTCCCGGAGAGCAATCGTAGCGATGTTCTCCTTTCTCTAACAACAAGTGGTGCTTCGGAAGATGGAAGATGGTTAGGTTTGTAGCTTAATCTCCCGATTGCGTCAAGCTTGTATTGTTCTTCAAGCATTGGATGTGTGGACCTTTTGTAACTTCTTCTTCTAATTTTGAATCATTTGATTGGTTGTGGTGTGTTTGAAGTTTCCCGATGGCTTTGTGGTGGTGCGAGAGAAATATTTCTTTTGGATTTCTTTTTTTTTGGTGAATAAAAAAGGATTTTGTGGGTTGATGACTTAACATGGTCGGACGATCGGTACCGTGGAGTCATGTTGGGACAACGTAAGACTTTTATTGTTCTTTGTGTATATTTGTTGCTATTGTCCAAAGCAAAATTTGATTATTCTGATTCCAATTTTGCAGTTTGGTACGAACGGTGTATAAATTCTTATGGTCTAATTTGATTGAACAATGTTTTCCTTTACATGGAAAGCTTCGGAATATCTTCTACATGGCACTTCGAGAGTGGAGAGTGGAGAGCACTCCACAACGTAGGAGCATACTTTCCATCCTTCGCATTGCTCTCTTTTTCTCCTTCCTTCGCATTTCTCTCATTCTCCTCCCTGTGTTGTCTAGGGTTTGTTTCCCTTGTTCCTACAAGAGAAAATAATATCGGAAGATACAATGTTAGGTATTCCTTCGAAATTCTTCTGCAATGCTACTATTATCGCTTCCCAAGCATGATACTGACAATGAGTTCCAAGCTCCTGCGTTATTCTTGGTATATTCTAAAACCCTGATAAAGAGAACATAGTCTACATACAGAGAGACTACGTACCCAGAGACTTTTATTGGAAGTGGGACTTTTAAATCAATAGTCCTTGGAATCACTTGCAAGATGCACTTTTTCCCCCTTTTATCTTCCTAGTTCGTGATGTTTCTCCTTGGGAAATTGTCTTATTTTCGGGGATTTAGTCTTGCGACCTTTGGGATCAGCAGCTAGCTTTTCTCTTGGTTCTCATCAAGATCCAATTCGTCTTTCTCTTTGCATGGATTGTACACCAGATGTATTTTTCTCTTCATTAATGAAACTTGCCTTAAGGCGTCCAGAATAAAAGGAAGCACGCTATGGTCAATTAATACCCCCTCATGGAATGATGCTACATCCGTATTGTTTTGTCAGGCTACTATTTCTGGGTCGCTACAACCATTATGGCAACGCTGATGCCTATTCCTGTGGAACCTATTTATCTTTATCTTATCACTTGCATTGACTTATCCAATGTTTCCAATTGTTACCGCACAAATCATAATTGGAAATGGAAGAATGTTCGATTTTCCGATTGGTCACAGAACAACCAGTTTTTATCAACAAGTCCGAGAACAATAAAATCTGCCTATCTTGACCCAGCTCCCCCACCCCCCCCCCCCTCTCCCAATTTCTGAACAACCAAGACAGGCTTCCTCAGGCCGCAGCAGCAGGGGAGGATCGGGTCCATCCACAGGCTGTTGCCGGCAAACCTCACGTGCTGCATTCAGCTGCAGCACGGCGAGATAACATCTGCATCAGGAACTGAGCAAATATCGATGGTGACAAGAACGTAATATCAAACGTGCCTTCCAACCCTAATCTCAACTGCTGTCCCCGTGGAAAACGGATTGGTAGTCCAACCCTGTTCCCAACTTCCTTCCACCTCTCTTCTGCACTTTTTAACACGTGGTCATGTTCTACCATGCATACACTGGGATTGTACTCATGCATTGCGTTATTGAATGGAATTTATTAACAAGTTATGGTTAATCCATGCGGAGGTTTGCACAAAATCACAAGCAACTCTCCATCGTTTGATTTTGAGAGAACACAAATTTTCTCGTCTTGGGTGCCACATTGATGCCTGGTCTTATTCATGTACGAGGGTCATGTACCGGAGTCTTCATATGTAGTGCAGATGAAAACTTTCTTCCTTCATTGGTATTCCCTCGGCCACGTACTCGAGAGTTTTCGTGTGCAGTGTATGTGAAAACTTCTTCCCTTTATTCATTGGGATTCCCCTATGGCTACACTGAATTGAGTCACATAAGAAAAGTTAAATTCATGAACGAATGAAACTATTTCCCCCACCGAATATTCATGAATGCCCTCCAAATCATAAATCTCAGCCGAATCAATCAAGAAAAACAAGCAAAATACAACATCCAAATCACACCACAGACCAACGACCAAAAATATCCGCTAAGGAAACAAACCAAAAGATCCAGTGTTTGGCAACATTCTGAAGTAGCGTTGGGGCAGCTGGCACACTGCTTCACAACAATATCATCTTTCTCCTTTGTTTGTAAAAAGGTCAATAACTCTGTGTCTATTTCCAGAAATAACAACCATCTCTATGGCACAAGCAGCTCCTTTTGATGTTTCGTGTAAATTACAATAAATATGATAAAAAAGAAAGTTTAATATTAGTACAACTTGTAAAAAGAAATTAATGGGGGCTTATCTGTCTATTTTAGATCCTTGCTCTTTTACCAAATCAGCGCCACTGACATATTTGGCAACAAAGGAGACGAAGCGAAAAGGTGCCCCAATCAAAGGGGCATCAGACAACGGGACATTGGGTTCTTGTATCGTGTCACCTGCTGCAACATCTTCTTCCTCAACTTGGATCTCATCTTCCAGCGGCAGTTGTGTTACCACAACGCTTCTACTTGCATCAAGTGGTACTGAAGAATCATTAGGTACACTAGTGCCATCATGAATTGGGATAGACTCAAATGCATGTCCAGATGAATCATCATGCCCTTGTAGTTGATTAGCCTGCATTTCTTTCTCCTGCTTGCTTGATGGGTTATATTCTCCCCTTGAATCAGTTATTGAGCTTGAGTAACTGTGTGAAGGTCCATTGTGTGACTCATTCACCTGAAAAGGAAGAAGCATGTCACCTTAAACATTTGGCACCCCTTTTTCCTACTCTCAATCTAAATTATAACTCTATGTTAAGCATGATTATTGCATGACACTTTCCAGTCTATTTCTTGTACATTATTTACACTCAACTCTGGCTCCGTTGGCACCTTTTCTTTTTGATATTGCTGCCTGTCAATGGAAAACAATCATATTACTTGCCCTGACATTATCATTGATAGAGGTCTGATGAGAGTGGTCACGCGTACTATTTGAGTCTCAGGCACAACTTGATTTGTCTGAAGAGCTGTCATGCACACATCCCTTGCGGGAACAAGTCGCAAGTATAATAAAGAAATGCAAGTGAGTTTAAGTACAAACAATCTCCTTATTGTTATCACAACATGCTAAACTTGCACGCTACCGATCGACTGCTAAAAGAAAATGAATTATTCATTAGTGTCTTGTAACATAACGCCCCAGTTTCTTGTCCTAACTACACCACATAAGTTTATCACTTGTACATAACACAAGCTCTCACCAATAATTCTGTGCTTACAAGGGCAAATGTGTAGCATCAAATGTGAAAAGGCCACCTGAATTAGATTCATCAGTCAGTTCTAATAATTAAGATGTTTACCAAGGACAAGGAATTATCAGCTCACAACTTGGATTATTCTATTGAAACTCAATCACTGCTGACCTGGATCAGCAATTAATTTAACAGGTGATGGTTATGTGGTCCTTTCAGAAACCTATCATCCTGAACCATGATCAAGTTATCCTGCTTAAAGAGTCCATCATGCCTCCGAAAAACACCACATAGGATGACAAGGTTATTCTAGCAAATATCCTGAAACTCTTCCTAATATCGTTAGAATGCTTTCTTTAGAAAGAATTTACTGAACTCTACCTGTTTTCATGGTGTACATATAGAAGTTAATCAAACCTGCTCATGATTATAATTTTGGAAAAATCCTTGGACAAACACACATTATCTTATAATAGAAAATTCCAGATGATACTTTAGGTGTTTCAATTCAACTGAGAATGTCATTTTGCCCAATCCTTGATCGTCAGGAGCCAATTTTTCATGGGAAAGGACACCTGTAATATTCTCCTTCACTTTTATCCCAAATATTTATCTTAAATACCCTATATCGTGGTTTACTGAGATACTCCAATTTTTACATGGTTGTCCACAATCACCAACAAACCACGGATGGTGGTTTCATGTCCAGGTAAAGTACAAGGAAAGAAAGAGAACCAAAAAATGTAAGAAAAAATTAACCTTTGTTTTTGCTTCTGCCATAGTAGTAGCCTCGAGCTGCTGAATCCGAACTTGTAAATCAGAAATGCTGTTTATTAATAGTTGATTTTCTAGAACAAGACGATCTCTAGACTCCTCCAATTCATTAACCTGTGAAGCTTTGTTATTCAATATGAGAAATCAGGCACATTGAATGTTAAATGGACTGACTAAATCAAGCAGCCAAAGTCATATATACCAAGTTAAACCTACGAAATCTACTCTTCAATTCTTCAATTCGAAAAGGGCTTCTCAAATCAAGGCCTTCCGAAGTTGGACACACAACATTTTTGAAATGCAAAAATTAAATAAATACTTGAGGTATCTTGTCCATCAAAAAAAGCAAACTGCTTGGATTGCCTGATCACACCTTCATTCATGCTTGGAGTTCAAGTAAGGCCATGGTGATCCACATCCATGGTCCTCCCCAGGTCAGCTTGCAGATTACTTGTATTGACTGACAAAATCCAACTTTCTTCCTTGTGATTGCATGTGCAGCAAGTGTCATACGATGGGTATAAAGTGAAACAAAGCAAAACAAGGATTGTCCCCCTCTCCGACTGATAGATTGCATGGCACAAGGCCTTTGTGCCACTATACTAATTGCATGGCTTGCGTGTGCGTGTGCATGCATGAGTGTGGGTATATGTATGCGTAGCCAATAGGGGCTACTACTACCAAAGGCCTCAATGGTTGAAGAGTTGTATATGTTATATGTAAGTTCTTAATAAATTAGTGATCTAATAGATATTTATATACAAGTAGATGTAGTAAAACCCAAAAGAAGAGAATATGCAAACCTTAGTTGTGACTTGGACCTGTGAACCTGATGAATTTGATTTGATTGAGAGAAATGTAACAAATCAGTATTGTTTTTACTAAACCTAACCAAAAATTGCTGTACTAGGTGATGTTAATTATGGCATATTTATCAGACCATTATTTGAATTTGTTTGTTGAGGTATGGCAGATAATCCTCCATCATTCTGATCCACCACTTGAGGATTCCCCAGCTTGATTGATTATTTGGAATCTATGATTTATTTGCTTATCTATTTATGTGCATGGTTAAAATTGCTTATAGTTACTATTCCCAAGCTTTAATTATTCTGATTTGTGTTTTTTTTTTTTTTTTTTTACTATGTTATGATCCGTGACAAAATTAGATATGCCATGACTAGCATTTATGAATCCAAGTTTTTAGACAATAATAACTTTATGATTCACAATTATTTGGTGATTTGCTTTAAAGAAACGTGACAAAAAAACCCATGATAGAGTAGATGTGATCAAGATTATTGATGAATGTGGTCAAAAGGAGAACAATGCCTGGTTGGGGCTGTATATGTTCAACCAATCCCATTGTGGCCTTTGTAGATGCAATTGTTTGCACTATTCCAATGCATTTGGATTAGAATACAAGACAACATATGATACTGAAATGTTGAACTATTTGGATACCTGATATATGATACTAAATATATTGACCAGCCTGGTTGGGAATGGTCAGCCAGCAATGTGTTTAATATACATGACATATGATACTGAAATGTCAAAGTTCTTAAATTTCGAAAAGCTATTGTCATTTCCTCAATTGTTTGCTATGTGAGAGATTTGGGGCGTGATAAAAACTACTTCAAGTTCACAACTAGATTTGAAGATCAAGCCAACCTTAAGTTCATGGATTTCCCATAAATTATGATTGTTTTAATGATTTCATTACTTTAAGCAAAAATTGTCAAGCAAAAGAATTTATAGTTTACATGATCTAAGTTCGCCTGGAGACCCAGCCCATTAACATTGACACACCTCTCAATTTTCACATCTTTAGATGTAGCATTATTTTCTTGGCATGCCCCTTAACTGTGGCCTTCTTCAGATCCTACAGATGTTAGAACAGTGTGGCTCCATCACCATCTGAGAGCCTCCAGCCCAATGCCAACCAGCTTCAGTGGAGTGGCTCAGCCACATATTTTAACCACTTCTCAGTTTCCATGTCTTAAGATGTGCCATTATTTTTTCGATTCTTTATAATTGCAAAAGACTATAACTAAAAAGTATATACTTAGCTAGTGACCAGAGGTAGCCTGTACCTGTGCTTGAAGTCGACTATTTCCATTCTCTAATCTGAGGATTTCTTCTTTTCCTGACTCCTAAAAGGAACAAGTATTACTAAATCATACAAAAAAAATCACCAGGAAGCTTACCAGTCTGCAAACCATCAAACAGAAAGAAAGCAGCAGCCTAGTAGAACTAACCATACTGATAAAAACAGTCAGCAAATAAAATCAACCAAGGCCCCCCATAGACAATGCACTCTGCTACATAAAAAGCCGAAGCATCAACTCAAACACAGATTACATTACAAGCATGCATGCTATATAAGGGGCATTCTTTTTATCTGAAAAGGTCTTCAGGCAGGCACACGGATTTTATGTTTTTATAAGAGGTGACATAGGGAATATATAAGAGATAGCATCAAGAAAATCTTCTTCAATACCAAACATTCCCTAGAAAGACCTCAGACATGAGTGGCTAGATGAAGAGGTGTGCTTGTAAATAAATAAAAGAAAAATGTGCCACAAATGGAGTCACCATTAAAATACTAGGAACCAAATTACAAAATCTAGTACAAGAAAAAAAACTACATTAAAAACTATTCAAGTCCAAAACATGATGGACTAAATTACATAACGAACAAATAATACCGAGCTTAGAGTTTGAATAAGCACCTTCCTCACTAAGAGGAGGGGATTGTAATCTAAGAAATACAGTAAAGTCATATATACTTGGTAATATCACATATAATCTTATTTTTAAACTAAATCATAAATTAGCTATTGCAAAAGGTGCTGCCATTCTATTGAATATCACTTTTAGAAGAATAATAACAGAATACCTAAGCATCAATACATAATTTGCGATTGTGTTGATTCTTTTATATAGCAGAAGCACTGTTGGAAGGTACTCAAGAAACACTTAATAAGAAGACAAAAATTACTGTTTCCTTCAGAGAATTACAATTGTGCCCAAGCATGTGCGATCTGTCTAACTATCACAGACACAAAAATTGCTGGATTACCATGATTACAACAATCGGGACTTTTCATTGTGTGTGTGTGTGTGTGTGTGTGTGTGTGTGTGTGTGTGTTTTTGGTCGGGTTAGGGGGGAAGATCTAAGATATGAGAAGTGTGCACGATTAACAATTACAAAGGAAAAGATGTTAAATAAGAATGCCCTCCAATATGGTAGGATAATTACTATGTAAGTAAATAAATATTACTGGGAGTCAACTTGCAGTCTCCGGATTATCAACCAAGCAGTGACATGCAGAACAAATAAGTGCCACTAATAGGAAAAACAGCTGGCATCTCAACAATTACCAAACTCAAGCACACATAGTTGGGCAACAGGGCATGTGCCTCTGCACAATGTCATGGATGGGGGTCCTGCTAATCAATTCTATAGAAAAATAAACCAATGTTGCCATTTGAAAATAATGCAGAGATTTGTCATGCCAGTTCCAATTGGGATCTGTTTAGATCAAAAGAATTTGGGGATGAATATAGAGTAGATATTGAGATTAAAAGAAAATTGCAGCTTTCATTCTTACATCTTATATGAAACTAACAAGAAACACATATGGGTTGTCAGAGTCCAGAAAACACATATCAAAATAACACAGAGATGTACCCCTTGGACAAAAATTCCAACTCAAAGAAAGGTGGAGACACATATACTTGGAATCATCCATTTGTAAATCTACAAGGATCTAAATTGCTTCACTCCAAAACCATGTCGTCGATCATATTATAATACATTAAGCCTAAACATCACTTCAACAAAAAGGAAGTATAGGCAATAAATCATTTGATGTTACATTAAATAGCAATACCTCTTTTCTTGATGATTCTTTACCTAAAGTCCTGAGATGCTCCTTCAAAAGAAACTGTATAGATACACAAATTCTGCTAGTCAGAAAATAATCAATATTTCCTTTGGAGAACACCGCTTGTATTTGTTTTTACTCAATAAAAGGGTTACTCCATCCATGCCCTATCTTAGTTTTTTTTTAAATCGAAAATCTAAATTATAAAAGATATTCTGAAAAAAAGGAGAGTGATCCAATGACTGCTAAAGGAAGGTAGGAATAACTAATATCATTATCCATCAAAACAAATGCTGCCCACTCATGGAATATGAGATACAACACTCTTGTCAGGCAATCCATGCCGCTTTTATTAAACTGAACCCGGATAGTATATATAACTGATGGCATACCTCCTCCGATAAACAAGAATTCACTTGACTTTGCAACCCTTCAAGCTTTGTTTTCCACTCTACCTGCAGGGGTCAATCAAGATAATAAAAAGGCCCACTATTCTCTCACCAAACATTTCATCTATTTTCCCTTTTTTAAAAAAAAAGATATCTGGTCTAGTTCTTCTTCCTCAAAAAAGGAAAAGAAAATGTCCTAATTCTCACTTATCTTCAACATGAAAAAGCCCCAAAATGTTTGCTGTCTAGGGGAAAAAAATTAAGAACTGGATCCAGAATGTGTAAAAGTTCATAGATGTATAGGCTTTGTAATGTACCTCTCTTTAAAAAATGGCTTTGTAATGCACCGAGGAAATGAAATCATATGTATAACATCTTCATGGCTTCTTATATTCAAAATAGTAGTAGAACCATTGTCATATAGAAGAACATAAACATTTAATGCATACTTCACAAAGTAGAATCCAGAACGCAATGCCTTTTTCTGAGTGTGAAGAATATAATGCCTATTCACACAACCTTCCAAAGGATTTGTTTACTACAGTGAAAAAGAACAAGTCTCATTACATGGATGATCTCCACATAAGAGCATACACATGTAGCATTTTTTGAGATCAAATGACGATGACAATATATTTTACAGACTTAAAATATAAATTTCTCTTACCAACAGTAGAACCAGAGAGTTCTCAAAATATGTAGCAAGCATGGAACTGACCATTTGTTAAATGGTAAATGTATTACCTCTTTCTGTGAGAAGAAATCCCTTTCACTTTGCAACTGTTCAATTGTCTTCTCCAAGTTTACCTTTAAGGAACCAAGTCACATGAGTTAGTTTTGAGAAAAAACAGTAAAGATAAGGATACTCATTCCGAATGTTTCTGTTAAATTATCTTCTTCCCTTAACGAAGGCTGTTATAACAGTACCAGGGAAGATAATTAGAAACTATTACAAGCACTGACCTCCTTTTGAATGCAGTTAAGTATTTCATCCTTTAATCTTCTCAGTTCTTCGTGAAATCCAGGCTGCACGGATATAATAAACCACATTCTGCTTATCAGTTATGCAATAAGCTAAGTGAAAAGGTACTATGGAATCTCCCAATCTGAATATTAGAACTTCGATTGTTCTGTGTCAATATAATGTGAAATTGATAATTTATGACATAAGTGCTAGGGCACCGCCATCTTGATTCTTGGCTGACCTAGGAGACACAAAATGTATGACCCTACATAAAACAGATGAAGTAGAACTAAGGTGCCCAAGCAACAGCTGGTCCAGCAATTAAACAAAAAGTAGTTGCATTTAGGTCAGTCAGTGTCCACTCAGGGGCATATTATCATTCTAAGTAAGCAACTGAGCATTAGGATTTGAATGGTGCATTGATCACAGTAATTTCAAGGATGCAAAATGAGCACGCTAAGACATATTGTGATAAAATCATAAAGCACACTTTAATACACACAGCACATGCACATAACAAATAATGGTTGAAGTGATGAATTACAGATGAGTACATTTATTTATAGTGAAAAAAATTAAAAATAACAGACGCAAAATCTCTATATACGAATTACCTGATTAATTGGCTGAGTAACTGATCAATCAGCCTGATTGCACGGGTGGAAAAATAGTTAATGAGAATTTACCTCAACTCGATCAAGTGATCGAGTACAATAACTAATGAAACAATTTTTGTGTCATATCACTCCATTTTGTTATATATGCTGAATAGCTCATTTTTTTCTATAATATCAGCATAAATCATTTACAACTGCTTAAGTCGTTAAGAGCCTGCTAATTCAACCAAACGAAAGACTAGCATTTAATTTCAAGAAAAAAGTACATCTTGTTTTGACTGTGCTACTTTTTGTTCCTCTAATAACTTAATCTACAAAATGAAAATCAGATAAGTTTGAGGGCAATCTCTGAGATGTAGAAGCCAAGAGAAAAGACACTAAAAGATGGATAATCAATGGGGCAATTACAATATGGTAGACGGTAAGTATGATCAAGCTATTGTTACCCTAATAATTTAATCAGGTAAGGAAGATGGTAGGCAAGAGTTGCAATGTCATCAAACAGAAATAAAAATGCAACTTTCCACAAAATAAACTAATTTTCTGTAAAGAAGGCTAAGAACAGTCTTCCTATCATGGCTTAAATGCAAAACATGCCTGCTCACACTTAATAAAAGTGTTTGTATCTGTGTGTTCTGTGCATGTGTGTGTGGAACTTTTTTGGAATCCAGAAAGGATGACCACTCAAGATTGTTAGCAGCTACCCTTGGTACTTCTTTCATTGCAATTTCTTGATCTTCTTGGGATGGGGTGTAAGCTTCGAATGACACATCAATAGGATCCCTACCGTATAATACTATTTGGCAAGGGAGAAAAGGGAATGCAAAGCTAAAAGGGAATCTCGAACCATTTTAGCTATTGAAAATATGCAATTAATGCTACTGATTTTAGTTGGTGAAGACAACTCCATTTCTTACCCATGTCTACTATCAGGCTTCTTTGATATCAAGAAATGCACGGCATTTCTTTTCTTTTTCATGGCAACTCATCATATCTACTAAATGGAACATGCCTAAGATAAACACAAGTTAAAACAAATGATCATCATAAGAATATTAGTACAACTCACGTTTCCCTCCTTGTCAACTCCATTATCCGTGCGTTTCTCCACCTCCACATCGGACTCCTGAACACCAACACTCTGAGACTCCCCATCACTCAGATTTTGCTTCTGGTAGTTTTGTTCCGATGCAGTATCTCCGTTATCAGGTGGAGGCGCCTCACCGTTTCCCACAGTTATGCCCTTGGGCTTTCCTTTGTTCTTTTTCTTATTGTTCTTCCCCATCAGCGATTTTTTAGTATTGAACTGAAATCCCAAGAAACCAAGCAGTGAGAAGCTCCATCCTCCTCCTAACAAATAAAACAAAGGGAAAAAATATTCCCGATCTATTCTGAGCACGCTTTCACAAAAGAGCTTTGCCAAATACCTACGTTCCTCTTCTAAAGGCAAGTTCATTGCCGTCCGGTCACAATTACGATCAAAAAATCTAACACAACAGAAAAAAAAAAAAAAAAGTCTTTTTTTTCTGATAAGTAACAACAGTGACAAAGTGATGGTTGATGGAAGCAAAGCACCAAATTAGCATCGAGCAACAATAACTAATCACGAGCAAACGGCTCCCATGGGAATCATGACGGATCTGAAACCCAAACAATCCACTTACAGCAATCAGCTAATTCTCCAATCACAAGCACAATCTTGAACGAAGAAGCCCCCAATTTTCTCAACAACGATTGATTACGTTACAATTTGGTTCCAAATCGGTCGCAGCTCTTAACAAAAGCGAGCCAAACCGAGTCCAGAAGACCACGAACGCTTCCAGATGAGAAAGGAGATCCGATCAAGCCACCGGATCGCGTAACCGACACGAAATGTGATTGGATGGGAAGATCCGAACCTGCGGGGACGATCAGGATACAGATCCGACGCCCGGAGGGATCGTTCTCTTGTCCTAAGGAGGCGAGTGGTAGCGCGACCTGGAGGAGGCGATCGAGCTTGGGGGCCTTCGCGTGGATAGCGCGCGTCGGATCGGGGATTTGGGGGGGAGCTGCCCGGAGGAAGAGGAAGCGCAGATTTAACAGCTTCCGGTGTGGGGTTCGGATTAACTTCTGTGCCATTTTTTCGCTAGTGTGTGGACCTTTATGACTCATACAATGTTCTTGAGGTTTTTACATAAAGGCTCCTGTGTAATGTAATTTTTGGATATTATGCCCATGTCTTAGGTTCCGGATTTTCCCAATGTATCACAAAAATTCTTATGTACTCTTTTGAAGAATGGACATTAAGAATTTTAAAACCTTTTTGCAAGGTTCTTATGATTTTTTTTCACTTTTTAGTCCTCCCATCCCCTCTCCCTCCCCTCAAGGAAGGTGTTGAGAGCTAGAGGAAGAGGTGGAGGCTGTGAAATGGGTGTTAGGAGCAATTGGAGGAGAGTGAGGAGTGGATAAAGGGGGCGAGGAGGAGGGGAAGGGACTAGTTAGGAGAGTTCAGCGGTGATGTGCTCGAACTATGCTTGATGCGCTTGCTTGAGACAAGGAAGGAAAGGGGAAAAGGAGGAAGGAGGAGTGAATGGGACCCAAAAAAGATTAAGAAAAAAAAAAAAGGAACTTTTTTAAGAAATTCTTTAATTTTTAATATCCATTTTTTAAAAGGATATAAATGTAAGAAATAAGTTTGTGATGTCAAGGATGGCCGTGATAATATTGAAAATCCAAGGCTATGGGTGTAATATCTAAGGATTATGGGAGTATTAATATCAAATTCCGATAATTCTATATGTCCCACGGTTGTCGGCAGTGACATGTTCGATAATGTCTCATTCTTCATTTTTGTTTCTATTTTTTTATTTTGTACAAATTCCACGTTTTTATGGGAAAGGAAGGGATTATGAATAGTCATGGATCCAACAACATCCATGGCCACTACGTTCTCAGGGTTCATCTTGTCTGATTTCCATCGTTCATTACACCTTCGCATTATTCAACATCAATTTTGGATGGGAGCTACATTGAATCCGAAGTTACTGACAAACAAGTGGATGGTCAGCACATCTTTGACTGTTGAACACTCGTTAGTGCAGTTGTCAACTTTATTCACGATGCTTTGTCATATTTACATGTGCCGTGCAAGATCGCTTGCCAACCTTGAGATGATATCATATATGTTTCTTTACTTCTTTCTTATTTTTTATTTTATTTTGTTTCGTGATGTGTTTTGGTGTCCCTCCCTTGTGAGGAGACACTTTCCGCATTCCCTCCCTTATGTAAGGGGCATCAAGACTTGTCTTTTTCTTCCTTGTGTCCTATCGTACCGTTCCCTTAAAGAAGGTTTTACTTTCAAAAAGAAGAAAAAAGCATCCATTGGAGTGAAAAGAAATGGACCTATTCTAAGATTAGAACTCAACATGCGGAGGGAATACCGAATAAAAAATGAAGAAAGCCATCCATTAGGATATGGTTAAATGATAGGAACTCCTGATTTTGATGAAAGAAATCAAATCTCAAATTATCATTTCGACATTTACATGTAAGATTGACCTGTGAGAAATGACCAACCCTATTCAATTTACCTAAATGAAATTCTAAGTCACAAAAAAAAAATGAAGACAGCCTCAATGTCACAAGGAACTTGTCCTACTACAGCAAAGTCTCTCCATGCTAATGATCACGCAATGAACCAACATGATAAAAGCCACTATGATGGAATTGTGAAGATCGACGATCCTCACAAATGAGAAATCAGGAAGAATATACCTAACATGGATCTTAGTCTTGTCTATCCAATTTCTTAGGTGACCCCATTTGAAACGTCAAACATGCAGCCAAGAAGCATCACCCCTCCAAAGTAGTAGAGAAGCGTGACAGTGGTGGAGAGTAAACGAGCTTAATAGGTTTTAGTTAAATGACCTCATTGTTCCTCATTGCTTAACATCGACCTAGTTTACTTGAAAAGTAAACCCCTAACCCCCTCTCACTCAACACAAGTTAGGAGGTGTTAACACCAATTGCTACCAATGTTACGAAAGCACATGTTAAACAACCACAATTCCTCACACCCTCACCTTTAAGGTGTCGTGCCTCCTCTCACACCCTTACTCCCTCGCAACAACCCCCATAAGTATGGGCAAGCTACATAGCTGGTCATCTTTGTTACTTGCCGTTAAGAGGTATTATGTTGAACTAATGTTAATACTAATATATACATGGGACTACATTGCCGGTTCTTAACACTAGGTTGCTCTATTAGCACTCGTGTGGTGCTTGAAATTGATTGTCAATTGTGGTAGCTTGTATGATTGCTTTATTTTTCAACCCTCTTCTTGCTTTCGCTAGCCTCTTGATTGGACACTATCCAATTGATTCAATTTATTCTCTATATTTACTTGATTAACTCACTTTCGTCATGGTATCTTTTTGTGTCAACTATTTCTTTTGTTGATCTGTTGTTAGTTTCATGCCGAAGGACGAAAATGCTGTGGGCATTTGACATGTTGATGAGTACAAGGAGTGATTTCACTAAACATTTGACATGTTTAGGACTTACCTATGTAGCAAAACCTACTGGGAGCCCTTCACCATATCTAGCAGGGAGGCTAGCAAGAACTCAAATAATTCCAAAGATATCAATCTCGAATTGAGCAATGAGGACTGCGATATATTTTTCAGAGTGGCATGAACTGATTTCTTCCCCAGGGAGAATGGAAGTTTCCATATTCTGCTGAGAAATAAATCCCTTCTTCTCTCTCTCTATCTGATTCCAACCATCATTTCCATTTTATGAGTCCACCATTTTAAACTCTACACCATCCTTGCAAGAGAAATTTTGTTTAGTCCATCCAGTAGAAACAGTTGGAAGAGAAGATGGATTGCTATCAGGACAATTTGTAGATTTATTAGGAATGCTCTCGCCAGCATTGGAGCTCACCTTTTGGAGGACAGAGAGCACATATGGCGAATAAGATGTTGCAGAAGGTGGTGGCTCCCTTTTTGCAGAGGATATAAGCTGTATGCAATAGGAATTGATGCTTAGCAGTGTGAAATTCATCACCCCGACTAAGCAAAATCCTAAACAAAGGAAAGCAACACCACAACATTCACAATAGAAGAAAATAGGATGAGATGCCAATAAATGGCCAGTTTAGTGGAACCAAGAGCTCTCCAACCTCCTAGCAGTCAATTTCCAACTTGTCAAAAACACATAACCTCTCAGGATTGAAAGAGAATCAAAAGTAGTTATACCGAAAAGACAAATGCCTCCACAAATTTTCAGAAATCAGAAAACTACCAGATGTACTATCCTCTATTCACATTAAGATTATTCTTATTTTTCCCAGCCCCATCTCAAGTCCAACCGATCCTCTGTCAGTTCTTTCATCCAGATTCAATAAATTTACAACAACAATTCCATCGTGGTATAATAACATTTCTTATCCTCACTTGAAAAAGTTCCTCAAGCTTGAAATGGATTCAATTTGGTTATCATAGATTGTGATAAGATCTCAATCCAACCAACAATTAGTTCATACACTTAATTGTTATAAGTTCATTAATTGATTGTGTTGGGAATAAGGCAGCCACGTGACAGCATCTGAGAGACCCATCTGGGCTGACTGTTTAGAGGTCCAAAGGACCAAGTTTGATTTGCTTCGGATGTCAAATTTTGTTATTTTGTTAAGGAAGCTATTTTAAGGAAATAGTTTAGGATTTGATTTATTTTTAGAGATAAGATCTTTCTTATTTTAGAAGATGAGATTCTTATGTGTTAGGATATGTTCTCTCTACAAAAAGAGTCTCTCTGTAATTTTCTTGAGTCACAATAATATTTCTAATTCTTCTACTCCACGCATCTCTCTTTTTCTCCAACATCACCACAACCGGTCACCATCAAAGGCAGCCAGCCACCTACACTGCTGCGCCTACCACCAAGGGTTGTCGGCCACCACAGCAGTCAGTGGCTGCTCCTCTCCTCCTCCTTGTCTACATTTGTGGACAACAACCCACTGTTGAAGTTGTTTTCCCACACTAAGAAGAGCCTCCACACTCCACATTGTGTCAAATCTTGACATGGTATCAGAGCCACCAGTCTAAGCTCTCTTGTGCGTGTGGGTTATTTACCGCACGATGGTGGCCCACGCCTCCAGAAAGTCTTTCTCGACAAATCTGACGCCTTACGTGGAGAAGAAAGACTAGAAGATAGCGGAAGCTTCCACGACGATCGATGACGCCACATTATCAAGAGGAGAAGGTAAGAAGAAAAAAAAGCAAGAGAATGAGATCTATCAAGTTATCCGCATATTAACAATTTATATTCGATTTTTTACTCTCCTTCAAAAGAAGAGATTTTCCTGGAGAAAGGATGTCAAGAAGAGAACACCACAATTCAAGCAACAACTTTCGAAGTTACCAAAAGAAGCAACGACTTCCCAAGTTGTGAAAGGACTAACGATTGATCCAAGAAGTTCATTTCCTAAAGATTGAGACAAAGTGCAAAGACCACCAGGTGGGGAACTAATATCTCATGTGTGGTTTCTCTCACATCTATCGATCTTGAAAAGACAACGGCAGCCGTTGTGACAACTATTCAAGTTGCCACTGATGTAATGACTTTGGAGGTCGCAAGAGGCTATACCATTGATTCATCCAATGAGAAGACCGAAAGCACGACTCCAGAGGAAATGAATGGTGGGACGTTTAACCTCATGAGTTGAAGATCAAGTAGTCGGCTTCCCAGCCTTCGACTTGAAGGGGAATGTTGGGAATAAGGCAGCCATGCGGCACTGCCACGTGGCAATGCATCTAAGAGGCCAATCAGGGCCGACGTTTCAGAGGTCCAAAGGACCAAGTTTGGTTTGCTTAAGAGGTCATGTTTTGTTATTTTGTTAAGATATTTTTTAGGAAGATTTTTAGGAAATAATTTAGGATTTGATTTATTTTTAGAGATAAAATCTTCCTTATTTAGAAGATAAGATTCATATTTGTTAGGATAAATTCTCTCTATAAAAAGAGAGTTTTCTCTTGTAATTTCAATAAGTCACAATAATATTTCCAATTCTTCTACGCCACTCCTCTCTCTTCTTCTCCAACATCACCACAACTGGCCACCATCAAAGGCAGCCGCCACCAAGAGCCACCAGCCACCACAGGTCCACAGCAGCCGGTGGCTACTGCTCTCCTCCTCCCTGTCCACACGCGTGGACAGCCCACTGTTGGGGCTGTTTTGCCATGCCAAGAAGGGCCTCCACGCTCCACGTTGTATCAAATCTTGACAGATTGAATGTTATTTTTCACTCATTTGCAGCCTATACACCTGTCCTGCTTAAATATTCACTTCCCTCTCCCTTCAGTTGCTGCCAACCTTATTTTTCTGTGAAGCAAACATCCAACCTCCCTTGCTTCCATTCCCACCTCAAGAAGTTTTTAGAAGCCTGAATCTTCTGAAGCCTGAATGAGGTAAGCACCCCATCTTCCAGTGCCAGTGGAGTGAGAGAGACTTCAATTAAGCACCTCTTGAAGCCACCCTATAGGGGTGCTTTTCTTTGTTTGCTTTTTTTCCCCTACCCTTTTGGGTCTACTCTGTCCTTGCAGGAGGGTGGTTTCACGTCTTTGAGTTTTCTTGAGGATCATGTGATCAAATTTTTCTGAGGATTCAGTGTGATCTAATTATGAAAATTAGAGTTCCAGGTATTGTCCCCAGTACCATTTGCTCAACAAAGTTAATGCAGTGGTATTTGAACTTTTACTTGTTTGTAAATTAAATATAAAACACTGATCCTCAACATGTTAAAAGTTAAAAAAAGAGAAAAAGGGCAACTCCCCATCAGTTCTGGACCAAGCTGCTATTTTCTTGGCTGCTATGATAAGGATCCAATATTGTGTCCGCATCTACACTTTTCACCTTCCAAGACATCAGCATACTACAAGATGGGGTCAATTTCAAGAGACCATATGAAGGTGAATATAGCACCTTGTGGTTTATTGTCTTTAACCACAGGTTTCTGAATTCTACCTCCAGAAGATTATGGATTCTTTATTGATAATTATTGATGGAGATTAGATTTGTGCTGCTAATGGGGGCTTTGGTCCCATCTAGCAGTAGTAGTCTTTGCAGCATTGGACTAACAATTAGCAACTCTTTTTGGATCAGATCGAAATGAAAAGGCAACTATATTGGTGCGGACTGGATATATGCACCATCTTAAAGTTCTTGTCAAAACCTGTCGGCATTATGGTAAAAAGCACTGACCTTCCCGTTGATTGTGTTTCGGTTTTGTTGATTTGTATTTGAAAAGAAAGTATTCCAAGGAGGCATACGTTTTTTCTCTTGCAAAGAATTTCTTTGTGTTCATGTAAATATGAATCTGATCAGAGAGTTTGGAAACATGGGTGGAAGTGAGATGTTATTTCTCAACCAAAATAAGAAAAAGGTTTCTTGGAGCTGACAGCATTGATTACCCTGGAGCCAATAATTTCTGAAGAGGGATGGACACGACGGAATACCTCACATTATTTCAAGGGTAACAGCTTGACAAACTGGATGTAGGAATCATATTTCCAGATTGGTTGCATGGATCTACTGACCCCTGGATGATCACCTCTATTCTGTCCAGCCTAACTAAAATTTAGAAGAAAAATTTGTAGTTCAGTCCTTCGCTTTTCACATGTAGGAAGTCGAGTGAGGGGAATTGTAATAGAACTTTACTGCTTAATATTTAAACCTGACAAGTTGCTAATCTTCTGGAGAAGATAAAAGAAAGAAAGAAAATTGAAATATACATACCTGCGATTTCAATTGCCACAAGTTCATTTCTCTGATTAACTAATGCTGACTTCCCACATTGATTCTTGATCCTTAGAAGATAGTACCCAGCTATATCTTTGGTATGTGGCAATGTCTGGACCTCCTGGACCGTATGAAAGAAGGGCTTTTCTACTTGTAGTCGATATCCATTTGGAGTATCCAAACAAATGCCCGACGGTAATTTAGTCTCTGTTCTCCATTTCCGATCATCTAAAGTTTGCCTTCTTTCCAGTAATCATCGACTACATGTCTCAGGTTCGCTTAATGAGTAGAAACTTCCATCCAAACATCGCACACGATGGCTATGTCTTCATGGGTGACCTCATATGCAGCTGGACAAGCACTTGGTCGATCACCAGGTTTTGAAACCCTTGCTAGAATAGGCTCTCACTCCTCCCATTCCTCCAGAAGCAAAGGGGTGCAACTGAGGGGAAACACTGCCTTCAGCTGTGCATAACTCACAATAACTTCAGAGTAGATGCCAGTGTAGAATTTTCTGATTCCAGCATTCCAAGGTGTTTGGAGTTTACTTTTTGAACTTAAAAATATAAAGTCACACAAAATTTAGATCTAACGACATCCGTGGCACCGTCATACTGGTCATCATGAAAGCATTGACTCCCATCATATGGCTTCTTTCATCATATGCTTCCAGATGATTTCACTGATGTGTGGTCTCTATGAGAGTGTAATTAACAGAGAAACCTTCTACGTAGGCAGGATTTCAGCTCTTCATGGGACATTCGAGCCACTCCAATATTCTTCTTCCTAAAAGGGAATCAAATCGATAAGCTTGTGGGCGCAAACAAACCTTAGTTGGAGAGGAGGATTGCCTTGCACGCAGATTCTGCTGTTGCTGGATGAGGACATGGCTACACAAGTTATCACCCCTTTAACATGGCCTTTCTGGTTTGGTATGGTGCTAGCATTGTAATCATAGATCACATATTCTATGCGATGATGCATCGAATGTAGATGGACGAAGTGCTGGTTGAAATATTTCTGTATGTAGACTTTTGAGGAATAGATACTTTTATTTATGAAACTTAAGAATAAAACACACTGTTTGATCCCTTTGTATAGAGAGGATACCAATCCTAATTCTATCATCAAAGGAAACAAACTAAATCTCTCCAACTTTCATCAAATCTCTAATAATCCTAACGTATCTCTAACAACTTTCTACAAAACTAAATTAGGAAAACACAAAATAGGAAGTGGATAATTCCATTCCTAACATGAGATTTTCTCTAACAATGTATTTCACATCTTAGTGTTTGTGAATATCATTTTTGGTAAAAAAAAAAAAAACACAGCTTTGCCTCTAATTGACTTTCTCAGAAACCACAGTAAATTGTTTTCTTTCATTCTTCCATTGCTATAAGCTTACAATTGCAAATTTCTGATATCTCAGAGGCACCAATTTATACCTTGAAAGTTAGATATCATTCAAACACAGTGGACCTCCTTGTCTCTGTGGTTTCTTCTCAAGGAATATAAGTAACCAGCGATAACATGATAACACCCTAAAGAGGGGCCATTCTTTTCCAGTCCAAGATTGCTGTTTAAATAGTCTATCAGAACGCAACAAATGCTTTCAATCCTCTTAAGGAAAAAAAGAAAAAGAAAAATCAGGAATCTAACGTTAGATTTGTCAAGAAATGAGCAAGCATACACACCAATGATGGAATTCATGTTTTGAGTTTTCTGACTAGAGATTCGTAAGTTTATGGGGTTTTTCGCAAAATCAATTACACGTAGTGAGAGCTACCACAGCCATCCAAAATGGAAATCTCAGACCACTCAGACTGCCTTTATTTTCTTTGAAATTTTATTAGTTCAGACTAATTGCAGGCAGACCAATCAACTGATTTGCATCACCACAGACTACTTGACAAAGATACAATACATCAAGCATAGGATATTAGTGACAGATAAAGGATGCACCAAACCAAATAACACCAGGCAAGTTGCCACAGGGTTCTGCAACTTCACCAAACAGCACCATGCTTGTATTTACTCCAGCACAGCTTAATTTCGTAGTGTAGGCCACTTTCATTTCACTTCACTAGCTTCCCTTTTAGCTCCATTGAGGTATTTGTAGAGTGTTCCATGTACCATGTGGCAATAGTTGATAAAACAGCATAACCTTAAAGTTCTTAGAATAACTAAAATGCGAGTTGAAATATAGGACTTCACAGAGATGATATCTTGAAATTTCTTTACTGAAACATTCAATTTAGATGATCCCAAGCTACCATGTAACTATTGGTAACTTGGGATAGTTTCATGCCATGTCATCATCAACCACCAACTAGATGTTGTTGCTAACTCGAAGCACAAGAAACCTATACCTTCTCTCCTCAGAATCAGAGGGGTCCAAGCCTATCGCCTGACGTTGAGCATGGCCTTGGCCTCCTCCTGCTCCTCCGCGAGGACCTCGCTGGTGTACTTGCTGAGCAGGTCCATCTTCTTCCTCTCCAGCACCATCCTCTCTATCTCCTTCTCGTCGGGCAGCGGCACGTGCGCGACAAACTCCCTCTCCTTCCTCCTCTCCCTCTCCTCAGCCTCCTCCCTGGCCTTCCTCCTCTCCTCCTCCTCCACCACAACGTCCTCCACCCCTTCGAACAGGAGGTCCGCGGGGGCGGGACCCACGGTGGCGACCTCCCCGCTTCGCACGGCCTTCCTGGCCTCCTTCCTGATCTCCTCCATCCTCCGCCAGTCCGCCTCGGCCCTCGCGCGCATGTCGCGCTCGGCGGGGCCCTCGAGGCGCTCGAGGATGCCGTCCTCGTCGTCGCGGTAGCCGTAGTAGGAGGCGTCGATGCGCCTGTAGATGTCGTAGCGGGTGCGGCGCTTGCGGAGCTCGGGGGGCTTGTCGAAGAGCTCGCGGACCCCCGGAAGCCTCTTGGCGGCGCCGAAGTAGCGGTATCCGGGGCCGCGGCCGCTGGGGTTGGGCACGTCGACGATGTTGCCGTCGAGGTCGGTCATCTTGGCGGTGTTGCGGATGTAGTTGGGGCCGCCGAGCTCGAGGATGCGGCGTTCCCAGTGGAGGCGCTCGCGTAGGAGCTTGTTTATCTCGTCGTTGAGGTCTCGGAGGCGGTGCTCGCCGAGGCCCTCGTTCTGGATCTCCGAGACCTTCACGCCGATCTCGCGGAGGATCTCGGCGCGCCAGCGGTCGGCATCAGCGAGGTCGCGGCACTCGGACGCGAGGTAGGGCCGCCGCTCCTTTGGCTTCCGCTTCTCCTCCTGCTTCATCGCCACGAAACGGTTCAGCATCGACTGTGCCTTCTCCTCGTTACGCGCCATCGCCTTCTCTTCTTCTTCTTCTTCTTCTTCTTCTTCTTCTGCTGTGTGGGGGAGGGAGGGGGTGAAGGAGGAGGGAAGGACGAGGTGCGGAGCGGCGGTTTCGCAAAGCCCTAGAGATGGGGAGCGGACGGGGGGGAGGCGGGGGTTTGGGAAGTAATACGTCTGTTTTTTTTAGTCAAAACTCATCTCAATTCCAGTAAAAAGCAAAAAAAATGTTTTCGAGGAGGCAAACCGTTTTTTTCTCTGGCAAAGAATTTCTTCAGGTGCATGTAAATATGAATCTGAATAGAGAGATCGGAAAAATAGATAAAAGTGATATGTTATTTCTCAATCGGACTAAGAAAAAAGTTTTCTTGGAGCTTACAGCATCGATTACTCTGGAACCAATAATTTCTGAAGAGGGATGGGCATGATGGAATTCCTCACATTATGTCAAGGATAACAGCATGAGAAATTAAATTTAGGAATTATATTTTCAGATTGGTTGCATGAATGATGATAACCTCCACTCTGTCCGGTATAGCTAAAATTTAGAAGAAAAATTTACAGTTCAGTCCTTACCTTTTTCACATGTAGGAAGTTGGGTGAGGAGAATCGTAATAGAACTTTACTAGTTAAGATTTACAGTTGACAGGTTTCTAATCTTCTGAGCAGATGAAAGAGGAGAAGAAAATTGAAATATAGATACCTGCGATTTAAATTGCCACAAGTTCATTTCTCCGATTAACTAATGTTGACTTCCCACATTGCTACTTGAACCTTAGAAGATGGTACCTGTATGTATCTTTGGTATGTGGCCAGAAAAAGTAAAAAAATACAAAAATTAGAAGAATTTTCTGGACAAGCTCTTTAACTTTTAATCGCCATCCTATAAAAGGGTATAAATGTAAGAAATAAGTTTGTGACTTCAAGGACATCCATTATAACATTGAGAACACAAGGCCATGAGTGTAATATCCAAGGATTATAAAGATATTTATATAACAATTCAGGTAATTCTTCTTTGCAATCGTAAATTTTTGGATAAGGTCATACTCTTCATTTTTTATGTTTTATTTTTTATTTTGGACAAATTCAACAATTTTTTTTTTTTTGGGAAAGGAGAGGATTATGAATAACCATAGATCCAACAACCTCTCCATTGGAGTAAACACAGAAATAGACCTATTTTAAGGCTAGAACTCAACACGTGGACAGAATACAAAATCAAAAATGGAGAAAGCCACCCACCATGGTATAGTTAATAGAATAAATCAAAGTACAAATCTCCATTCCTGCATTTACATATAAGATTGATACATAGAAAATGACCAACTCTACTCAGTTTACCTAATGAAATTCTAAATCATAAAAAACAAAAAAGAAAGACTTGATGTCACAAGTAACCCTACAGCAAAGTCTCTCCATGTGAGCCAACATGAGAAAAGCCACTACGATGGAACTGTGAACATCCGACAATCCTCGTAAATGAGAAAGGGAAGAACATACCTAACATGGACCTTAGCCTTGTCTGTCCAATTTCTTAGGTGACCCCATTTGAAACGTCATAACGAGGTGAGGTCAACCAAACGTAGAGCTGCCAAGAAGTGCCGAGAAGTAACACCCCACCAAAGTAGTAGAAAAGGGTGACAGTGGTGGAGGATAGACGAGCTTGATAGGTTCTAATTTTTGCCTCTCTCTTTAAAACTTAGGAGAGTACAATGAGGAATCGAACCAACTAAGCTTTAGATAGATCTCGTACCCCTAGTGTTTTCCTTTTCTGACCAAGAAGGGTCGAAGGTCGAAAATTTTATTCTTAAAGAAATATCCCAAGAATTACCCAAGGGTTACAATTATTATAAAAAAACAAAACAAAAATTAAGTTCTCTTCATGCAACGCAATCAAGAAAAGCAAATAAAAACATCCTGTATTGAAAGAATATAAGTATTTAGAATCTATCTTTAGAAGTAACTCTGATCCAAAGTCTCAACGAAGGGATAAGAAGCCCAAATATGAGATTGTGAAATTTTACCGCATCTAACTTATGTAATTTCTTCTCAGACTTATCCAAGATCGGGTGCCATGCTTTAATATTGAGACGAGCAAGGGATAAGAAGCGCAAATAGGAGATTGTGAAGTTTGTTAACTTACAACCCAAAATGTAGCTGACTTTTAACTTCATCCACATTCAAGTTTATAAGGATGTATGTTGATTTATCAAAATTTATTTTAAGACCCAAAATGTTGGAGAAGGTTTATAGTATTTTTTTGTAACTTGATAACGTTATCTGTGTTTGCCTCTAATAGGAAAAGTTCATCATCCGCATGTCGTAGATTTTCGACACATAGGTTTCCATGTTCATATTTGTAACCTACGAAGATATTAACTTTTACGGTGAGCAAAATTATAACATCAAGAGTCAACATGGCAACAATAAAAAGAAGAGTAATGAAGCATTCCACCAACATCCAATATCCAATATATTTACCTTCTCAAAGGAAGGAAAAAAAAAAAAAAGGTAAGAGACAATTATGGGTTTCTTCATGGGGTTGATGATTTCCTTAAACCTTGTATACATAGCCTCGATCGTCTTATCTTTCTTCATCTTAAAACACTTGTAACTTCCGTTAGAATAGATATGTGAGTCTCTTTTATCTTATTAGTTTCTTTATATGTGACTTGAAACGTGCTTCATATCTCATTTGCGGACTCGCAAGCCGATATACAGTTGAGCTCTTCCTTGGAAAATGCACAATAAAGTGCATTCATCGCCTTCACATTACTAACAATCAACTTCTTCTGATCTGTCATCCAGCCTACTCCTTGTGGCTTTGAATCTAAATATCTTGCTTGAATGAGCGTCTAAGCTTCCTCATCCATGGATTTGAGGAACACTTCAATACACTTCTTCTAGTATCCATAGTCTGTCTGAAACAACCCACCACTCCTTTGGTCATTTAAGATGTCTAGGATGTTCACCAGACATCTGAAAATGCTTTTCAGCGCGGAACGTACGTATGCCATACTTCCTCCCTCACCGCGCCTCATCGCACCTCCTCCTGCGACGCTACTATGCGCCATGCTTCACCTTTCCGCCCCCCTCACCTCCTCTCCCTTTATAAACCTCTCCCCCTCCTCTTCGTTGTCCACCCTGTAGCCGAGAGCAGAGCGAGGGCAAGAGCGAGTGAAGAGCGGAGAGCCCGAGCGAGAGGAAGCGCAAGAGCGGAGGGTGCAACACCTGCAGGCAAGGGGAACCAGAGCGATTCCGCGGAAGTCATTTTCTGCGGAATTAGACAGCCGGAGAGACACCCAGACGTCTTACCGGACGTCCAAAGGTAGAGCAAGACGTCTGGTAGAGACCTACTTTTCGTACTTTTTCTCTCTGACAAGTCTTGACAGCGTACGTGTATGTGTCAGAAGGTGAAAGCGTAGCCGAGGCAGTTTCAGACGTCTGGGAGCACCCCCAGACGTCTGACGGAGTCCTTGGACATCAGCATTGAGTTTCAGACATCTGATAACGGAACACCGAGAAAGGTATCCCTAAGAACTGTTTTAACATGTCTGAGACCTTTCCTAGACATCTAATTTCCATCTGACAGCATGTTTTGAGCCGTGTAAGGCCCTATTATCATCGCTTTTCCGTAAACGAACCGTCTCTGTTTTCCGTACGAGTTTCTCTATATTATGATACCTTGTTTATATCCTTCTGAACCTTTTGGCCCATCAATCATGTTTTAGGTCTCCAGTTCGTCAGGTGTACAGGACTAGTGGAGACGTCGGGAGCTACTGTACGAGCCCTCATTCCACCCGATTACCCAGGTAGAGTGGTTACAACCTTAAATCTCTAATTTAATACATGCAAGTAAGTAATCCTAGGACTTGAGATGAATCCTAGGAAGAAATAAATGTATACTCGAAAATAAATTCTTGAACCCTAGGTCTTGGCATGAACACTAGGGTTAGAAGAAACTGCATGTGAATGATTGAGTAATCAAAAGCTGCATGTTTTTATCTAAAATGGACCCCTACTGTAATAAAATGGAAATTGAACCGTTTGTTCCGAACATTCCAACCCGGATGTGAAAAAGAAACTCCTGTACGAACCCCACGGGGAATGTAAACAAGAACACCGTACTATGGAGAACCGGATGGTTCTGGGAATTTGCTGCCTATGGGCAACTGTTAAGGGAGGTAGGCTGACCTTCATGTACGAGGTACCGAAGAGAGCAACTATCCCTTGTAGTGTAGGGGGCAGCTATCCGCCCTAGGGGGCCCAGGGCTAGGTATGACCACCCTACACCGACTCTCGTCAGCCCATTGGGCAAAGCAGGGTAGTCGAACAAGGGTACGCGGACTGAGGAGGGGCAAGACCCCTGAGGGGCAAGACCCCTATGTTGGTGCCAGAGCACCACGATCATTTGTTTTGATGATAACAAAACACGTGTCATTTAACATTTGCACTTGAAGTCTTAGATTTCAGGCAAATTGCAAATGAAGACGTGATTAGACGGAGTTCGAGCTCGCATCCAAGACGGATTGGAGGAGCTTGATGGAGAACAGAGGAGATTCACGAAGAGCGATATATTGAAGATGGAAGGACAAGAAGAATAGGATAGATTTCCTTCTCGTGTACTCTTTGTATTTTTCGTTTCTTTTGTTGCTCTTTATTTTTGTTACTTAGATTCATGTTAAAGAGCCTTAAAGTACCCTAACAGTAGTCCTAGGAACACCGGCACAACCCTAGGATACTTAGGTTTTCTACAAAGAACTTAGAAAACCAATATAAGGTTCAAACAGCATTTCCAGACGTCTAATTCCAAAATCAATCGTCTGATAATGTGTTAAAAGACGTCTGACTGTTGATTCAGACGTCTGATAACATTTAGGCTGGACTTGATAGTTCTGTCTGATGAAATCAGACGTCCATACCTTAGACCAGACGTCTTAGAAGACGTCTGATGAATTTGCCAGACGTCTAATTAGTGGACCGTTGGCTAACTTAACAAACACTGAAGGATATGACCGTTAGAGCCTTATCAGACGTCCTTAGGCCTTTCCAGACGTCTGATAGATAATCGTTTTGCCTCGGCTGACCCAAAATCTCTTCTCAGAGATTTTCTAGCCGTTGCACTCTCTTGGAAATCCATTCCCACGAAAAAGTAGGTTTCCAGACGTCCAGACATAGTGCCAGACGTCCTATATGTCGTCTGATGGATTTGCACTAGAACCCTGTTTAGATCTGATTCAAGTCAGGAAGAAACCCGCCCAAAATCAGACGAATGACCTTATTTTCAGACGTCTTAAAGTGATCTTCCAGACGTCTGATGCCAGGATCAGACATCTGATAAGCTTGTCAGTGCAATCATTGTTCCTGATTTCGGCCTGATTCTCTTGGACTTTGCTCCCAACGGCTATGGAAGCTTTCCAAATCCTTCCAAAGCCTTCCTAAGGCCTCTATAAATAGAGAGGAACCTCTTGCACATTAAGACACACCAATACACACCTAGATACACAAGACACACCCAAGCAACACACTTTCTACTCTTTTGTGTCCTAAAGAAGCTCTTGCTCTCCAAGCTCAAGTTCTACATCTTGAGAGCATCAAGTCTTCGTGCACCCGCTCTCGCGCCGAAGTTCACAAGAGCGACGTTGCACCGTCGCGTGGCTCACGGACCCGCGCCATCGATTCGACGCACTTCTTGCAAAGGTGAGTTTCCTAATTCCTATAGAAGCTAGGTTTAAATCTTTGTTGGCTCTATAGGACTATATTTGTTATTTTACTTTGTTATTTGGTTGGGTATTCGCTTTGCGAATTCCCATCTCCTTCGTGGGACAAAATCCTTCTCGTGAAGAGAAGGGGTTGAGGAACGTTACCCTCGCACTTGTAACGTGGTTGTAATTGAGGTTGAATCACCCTCGTTTAAAGTGATTCGTTTAGTGGATTTGATCAACTCGATTGATCAGAAAATCCTAACTCGAGAGGGTTAGGTGGTGGTTTTCACCTAGTTTGGGTTTCCACCTAAAAATTATTGTGTACATTGTGTGATTGATTTTTTGTGAGATTGTTTATATTGTATTCCGCAATTTATTACGTCACCCCTCCTGGTAGGGCCTCCGTTTTCCTACACCCTGTTCTGTTCTGAGAGGGCAAGGCCCTATATTGTTCTGCACTGTACGTTGAGGCGTACCCGCTAGCGGAAACGACTGACCGCGTGCCAGTGCGGGGTAGCTACCCGCGCGCTTATCACGTGTGCCATAGTCACCGCTACGTCACGATCGTGACCTCGGGGTGATAGACCAAGTATAGGACTACCATAGTGGAACTCCCCCGACCAGGAGAGTGCCACGTGGGCATCCTATATCACGGGAAGCTGCAAGCAAAATCGTTCCTATAGGGAACAAGAAGATTAATTAACAAAGCCTAATTAGAGATCTCTACGCACCCACATGTATAATATAATTGGAAAATGAAAAATTTTATGTTAATTACTTGTTAAATGCATGTTACTTCTTAGCCACCACTCTACTCAGCGTTAGCTGACTCCAGTTAAATAAATTCTGTATAGGTTAGGGATTTGAGAAGCCCGAGCCACCGGCTGCTAAGGACGCTAGGCCTAGTCAAGCCTAGCTTTAGTTCTACTGTTTGATAGTGAGTTTCTATAGCTTATCTTCTGCTACATGTACTCGTTTTGTTGTGATGGTTGTATTATGACATAATATTAATGTTCTTTTTTCCCCTGTTGTAAATTTCTTTCTGCTTAGCTACTGTACTTGTGTGATTGTGGTTTGATGAATGTTACTTGGTTATTCTTGTTGGACGACTGGATCTTGGGATTAACCGAAGTGAGCCGATCTTAGATCCTGTAGGGATGCGGGATCGAGTCGTGACAGATGGTATCAGAGCAAGGTCGTCCCGAGAAATGAACCAAGTAGTCCGGAAAACACCACACTTGTACATGTAACTAAGATAGCCAACACAACATTTTCTCTTGGTTATTGTATCCGAGTCTCATGTCTCCTCTTTGGTCAAACATGCACCAATAATCTCGTTCATCCTCGATCTTTGAGTAGGAAATGCCTCGCCAGGGAGCTATTGAGGCAGGCCGCGGACATGGTCATGGCCGAGGACATGGTCGCAGGGGAGGACGAGCAATGGCCAAAGATAGAGCCACTCCACCTCTCCTCCCGGGCATCCAGGCCCCAAACCTCGCCCAACTGATCCAGAGTCTTATATGGGAGGAGCTCCATCAGCCTCCTCCTCAGCCTTCCCTTCCTGGGGATGTGGAGGGGGAATCCTCCAAGGGGCAGGCAAGTCGCCACGGTGCTAGACGAGCTAGAGGAGGAGGGGGTGATCCTCTACCTCCCCCTTCAGACACTTCGGGGCACGAGTCCTCCTTGCCTGGAGGAGCACTCCTTCCTCCGCTGCAGCTACACCATAAGATTTTCAGCCAATTCAGGAAGCTGAAGCCCCCCTCTTTCAAGGGGGAGGAAAGCCCATCTGAGGCAGAAGATTGGTTGGAACAAATGGAGAAGATCTTTGACACCCTCTGTCCTCCTGCAGAATGTCGCGTGACCTTTGCCACGTATCAGCTGGAGAGTGTATTCCATAGGTGGTGGAAGGTGGTCAGAGGATAGGAGGGAGAACTGACGTGGGACTAGTTTGTGGCATTCTTCTATGAGCAATACTTCCCACAGACTTAGAAAGATCAGAGGAGGCGGGAGTTCCATACTCTCCGCCAAGGGGCAATGACAGTTAGCGCATACCGTACGCGTTTTCTGGAAGTGTCACGCTTCGCCCCGACAGCCGCATCCACCGAGGAGGAGAGCCTGTGGAGATTCACCGAGGGTCTCTGACTCTCCATCCAGGGGTACGTAAAGCTCTTGAAGCTGCCTACCTTCTCCAGCGTAGTCGAGGCTGCCATGACCTACGAGGAGACCAGCCCGTCCGCACGAGATATTGATGGAGGACGACGGAAGAGGCCCTACCCGCAAGAGCACTCACAGGGCCGCCAAGAGAGGAGGCACCAGAACCAGTAGGGGAACCGTCCCGTTCTGTGGGTCCACCAGGGACCTATGGGGGTCCCCAACAGAGATCAGCCGACTGCAGCAGACCCTCGCCCAGTCACCAACAGGGACAACTGACAGAGGGAAGTCACGTACCCCTCTGCTATCAGTGTGGCCACTCAGGTCACATACGAAGGAATTGTCCATCTAGGACTGGAGCGCAGCTGACACTCCCAGCACCAAGCACTGGAGGCCGATTTGGCCGCCGCGGATACCTGACCCGAGGAGGAGGACAGCAGTCACGAGGGTACCGGCCTACTGCCTCCCGCCCGACCCAGAGCACGGCTGTTCTTCTGCACCAATGTTACGACCCGGTTCCCGCATCCCTACGGGACACACGAATCGGACCGACTCGACTGATCCCAAGACCCAGTCGTCAAAAGAGAAAGTAACCAAAAAGTAGTAAAATAAACTACATTCACCATGCAAGTAACTAACAGTAACGAAGTACAGCAGTAAAGAAAAGAACTACTACAGTGCACACCACCACAACAGTAGAGAATTAAAAACATGTATAGAAATATGAAGTTTACAATAAAAAGAGTACAAGGGTGTAACGGAAATACTCACTACTATAGAGAAATGGTACAACAAAAGTACAACTACTAAGCTCTACTAGGCCCAACACCCTCTGCAGCCGTAGGCTCTAGCTGCTCAACACCTGGTCCTGAAAAAGGTGACAAATATGACATGTCAGCGAAATGCTGAGTAAAGTGGCAACCAGCTAGCTAAGAAAACAGTAAAGGTGGACAAGTAGTAGTTGTTTTTAATTTCTTTCTTTATTGCTCTATTTACTCTTTCTTGATGTATTTCTCAGATCTTTCTCTTGATCTCGAATGTTCCTCGTGGGAACAATCTTGATTGCAGTCTTTTCCGGAAAGTAGAAGTAGCACGTGGTGCTCTCCTGGCCGGGAGAGTCCCCCGTGGTGGTCCTACCCTCAGTCAACCACCCTAAGGTCGCTGACAGACGTAACGGTGACTACGGCACGCGCAATAAACGCACGGGTAGCTACCCCGCACTAGCACGCGGTCAGTCGTTTTCTTTAACGGGTGCGCCTAAAGCACAGCACGGAACCAATAAAGGGCAGAGCCTGTAGATTTCCTACCAGGAGGGGGTGACGTAATAATTGCGGAAATAAATAATAAACAATCTCACTAAATAACAATCGCACAAAGTATACAAAGATTTTTAGGTGGAAACCCAAATCGGGTGAAAACCACCACCTAACCCTCTCGAGTTAGGATTTTCCGATCAACCAAGTTGATCAAATCCACTAAATAGAATCACTTTAAAACGAGGGTGATTCAACCTCAATTACAACCACGCTACTTAGACGAGGGTAGCGTACCTCAACCCCTTCTCTTCACGAGAAGGATTTTGTCTCGCGAAGGAGACGGGAATTCGCAAAGCGAATACCCAACCAAATAACAAAGATAAAATAAATAACCCTATAGAGCCAACAAAGTAATATTTAACCTAAGCTTCTATAGGAAATAGGATGCTTCCCTTTGAAAGGAGTGCGTCGACGACGCGGATGCGTGAGCCACGCGACGGCGCAACTTCTCTCTCGTGAACTACGGCGGGAGAGCGGGTGCGCGAAGGCTTGATGCTCTCAAGATGTAGAACTTGAGCTTTGAGAGCAAGAGAGACACAAAATGGTAGAAAGTGTATTGCAAGGTGTGTCTTGGTGTTTCTTGGTGTGTTAGTGTGTCAAAGGCTCCCCTCTATTTATAGAGGCCTTAGGAAGGCTTTGGAAGGCTTAGAAAAGCTTCTATAGCCGTTGGGTGCAAAGCCCAAGTGAATCAGCCCGAAATCAGGAACAATCATTGTTCTGACAGGCTTATCAGATGTCTAATTCTAGCATCAAACGTCTGGAAGATCACTTTAAGATGTCTGATTTCAAAGTCAGACGTCAGATTTTGGGCGGGTCTCTTCCTGACTTGAATCAGATCTAAATAGGGTTCTAGCGCAAGTTCATCAGACGACATACAGGACGTCTGGCACTATGTCTAGACGTCTGGAAACCTACTTTACATGGGAATGGATTTGAAACGGCTAGAGAATCTCTGAGAAGAGATTTTCGGGTCAGTCGAAGCAAAACGGTCATTTATCAGACGTCTGGAAAGGCCTAAGGACGTCCGATAAGGCTCTAATGGTTATATCCTTGAGTGTTTGTTAAGCCAGCCAATGGTCCACTAATTGGACGTCTGGAAAATTCATCAAACGTCTTCTAAGACGTCCGGTCTAATGTCTGGACGTCTGATTTCACCAGACAGAACTAGCTATGTCCAGCCTAAATGTTATCAGACGTCTGAATCAACAGTTAGACGTCTTAAAACACTTTATCAAACGTCTGATTCGGGAATTAGACATCTAGAAACTCTGTTTAAACCCTACATTGGTTTTCTAAGTTCTCTATAGAAAACCAAAGTATCCTAGGGTTGTACCGGTGTTCCTAAGACTACTGTTAGGGTACTTTGAGGCTATTTAACATGAATCTAGGTAACAAAAATAAAGAGCAACAAAAGAAACAAAAAATACAATGAGTACAAGAGAAGGAAATCTATCATATTCTTTATCTCCTTCCTTCTTCAATATATCGCTCCTCGCGAATCTCTTCTGTTCTCCATCAAGCTCCTCCAATCCGTCCTGAATGCGAGCTCGAATTCCTTCTAAACATGTCTACATTTGTAATTGACCTGAAATCTAAGACTCCAAGTGCAAATGTTAAATAACACGTGTTTTATTATCATCAAAACAAATGATCATGGTGCTCTAGCACCAACAGAGCCCTCTCAGTAACAGGGGCTCAGCCCCTCCACAATAACCAAATAGGGGTCTTGCCCCTCCACAGTCCGCACACCCTCGCCTGACTACCTTGGTTTGCCCAGTGGGCCTAACAAGTCGGTGTAAGATGACTAATTGAACCTCGGAGCCCGTGGGGTGGCTAGCTCCCTCCCTACACTGGTAGCTCTCCCTGGTACGGTGTACGCGAGGGCCAAAAGTCGGTACAAAGTGGCCAGACCTAACCCCGGGTCCCTAGGGCGGCTGGCTCCGCTCTGCACTAGGAGGTAACCTGTGCTTCCATTGGTACTACGTACCCAAGAGACAACACACTTTTCCATTCACTTTTCCAATTCCATTCCATTTATTTCCAGGAGTTCTACTCCTAATTCCCCGTAGGGTTCATGCTCATGTTTCTCAGGCCAAGCCATACTATGTTTCATCACTTCAGGTTTATTCACATATAGTACGTATTTCCAACATTCAAACTTCTTTTCCTTTCCAATTTGTATACAAGCAACTCGTATTTAATTTCAACTAACAGAAATTACATGCAACAGTTACTAGCAACAGTACTCTACATTTTACAGGCAGCTGTTATCCAATTACAGGCAATTATCATTATTCTGTCTACTTATCCAAGACTGCAATTCTGTCATTCAAGACATTCGTTTCAGTGTTCCAGGTCCTAGGATTCATGCCATATCCTAGGATCTATCATTCAATCTATTTTTAAGGTCCTAGAATTCATGCCATACCCTAGGATCTATCATTTAATTCAGATATGCATTAATGTTTGTAATTAACTAAGGGAAGCCACTCTACCTGCAAAATCGAGAGTAATGGGGGCGTGATCGGCAGGTCCACGTGCCTCCGCAACCCCCAAAGCTGCAACAGAATGAGATCCTAACATAAGGATCAATTATAAGGAACCACTCAGAACAGGATAAAAGTATTTCAAATAAGTAGAGGAATTAATTCAGAGAAGAACGAAATCTTAAACGCGGAAATTAGACCTCGAACAGACCCTAAACAGGTCAAAAACGATAACTCTGACTCAAATCAGACGTCTGGAACACCCTCCAGACGTCTTAAAAAGTGGTCCAGGCATACCTCACTCTGCGCTGCTCTTCAGACGTCCACGATCCCACTGAACCGTCTGGACCTAGTTTCAGATGTCCGACTATCACTCCAGACGTCTGGAGACGCTCTCCACCGTTTGGTGCCCCGCCCAGACGTCTGAATCACGTGGTAGGGCGTGTGCCGCGCCTTCCCGAAGCGAATCCTGCATGCGTACACAAACACTCTCAACACGGCATGAGACAGAACTTTCGGTGGAACGACCTGCACGACCATATCCGCAAAAGGAAGCAGAGGAAGAAATACGTACCTCTCAGTCGTCTGGAGGTCCCTCCAGACGTCATCCGCATCGTTTGGACGTAGGTCCAGACGTCTGATTCTGGGATAATTTCCCAGAATCAGAACCTCCTCATCTTCTTCCCGCTGCGTGCGACCTCGCCACGCAGCTGCTCGTCCGCTGCTTGAGTAGCAGCAGCACCAGGGGAGATCTCCCCAGCACGACGCTCCTCCACGCGCACGCCGGCCAGCCTCGAGCTACGCCGGCGGGCTCTCTCTCTTTCTCGCGCACTCTCCCTCTTCTTCCCTCTCGCTGCACCCTTCCTCTCTGCACTGCACCCGGCAGCAGCTGCTGCCCTCGCTCTCGCTCTCGCGCTCACACTGGGGAAGGAGAAGAAGGTGGGGTGTGAACGAGGGAGAGGGGAGAGGAGGATATAAGTAGGCACAGGGGGGAAAAAGCGTCTGCAGGTCAGCGAGTTTCAATCTGCACGTAGCACGCGCGCAGACTTGCGATCGTACGCACGCAAAAATTAATTTCCAGACGTCTGGGAAGATGTCCAGACGTTTGGACCAACTCCCAGACGTCTTAAAGTGGTTTTGATGCCTCAGGTCTTAACAACATAACAAACTCAAAAGAAGTTTCATCCATGAAACTTGCGCTAACTAGGGTGCGGAAAAAGAATAATATACGCATAACAAACTCAAAGAGGACCGAAGTCAGTTCGAAAAGACGTACCCTCAAAGAGCTTTAGGTACCGCTCCCGCATCGCCGCCTCAGGCTCCCAGGTAGCCTCCTCGTACTGCTGGCTCTGCCACAAGACCTTCACCAGGGGTACTTGCTTTTGTCTCAGACTCCGGACGGCTCTTATCGAGAATCTGCACTAGCAGCTCGGGGTAGGTCAAGTCGTCACCCACCTCGACTCTCTAGTGGCTCAGAATGTGACTAGGATCGGCGACGTACTTCCTGAGGTTGGACACGTGGAACACGTCGTGCACACCAGAAAGCTGGGGAGGAAAGGCAAACCTGTAAGCAACGGGTCCAACCTGCTCCAGGACCTCAAAGGGTCCCACGAACCTCGGCGTGAGCTTCCCTCTCGCCCCAAACCGCTACAGGCCCTTCATGGGCGAAACGCGAAGGAAGACGTGGTCCCTAACCTCAAACTGCACCTCTCTGCGTTTCCAATCTGCATTGCTCCTGACAGTGCGGAGCCGCCTGTGAATCTGCTCAATTACCTCCTGACTCTGCCGGATCAACCTGGGGCCAACCTCCCACTTGGTCCCCACCTTAACCCAACTCAAGGGTGCCATGCATCTCCATCCATACAGAGCCTCGTAGGATGTCATGCCAATGCTCGAGTGATAACTGTTATTATATGCAAACTCCACCAAGGGCAAGTGCTCCTCCCAAGAGCCCCTTGATTCCACCTCAAAATACGCCTGCAATAATGCCTTCTTGTGCTATTTCCTAGCATTAACCATGCATATTAGGATTCCATAGTTACATTTTGTAAAAATACTTGCATTCATGCATTCAATTGAGAGGAGAAGAGAATGAAATAAAAGGCCTCGCAAATTACGTTTTTCCTTAAGTGCATCCTTGCAAAATCCACATCTTTTTATTTCTCCACTTGATTTTTTATTTTTCCCGCTGCTGCAACTTCTCCTCGCACCAAGCTTCCCGCGGCTGCTGCATTTTCTCCTTGCGCCATTCCCTCCCTCTCCCTGCCATGCTCGTCCCTCCTGCAGCCTCTCCCTGCAGCAGCCATGCTGCATGGCCATGCCTTCTCCTCCTATAAAATGCCATGGTTTCTTCTCTTCAAAGCAAGCTTGGCTCCAGCAAGAAAAACTCCACCAGCAGGCCACCACCGTCCCTCTCCTCCATTCCCCTCCATACGCCGGCCCTCCTCCAAGGAGAAACCCGGCGGGCAGGAGCTCACTGTGGTGCACACCACCACAGTGAGACCACCACCGCCCAGCTCTTCAAGAGCCGGTGGGCGTGGTGACTCTTCTTTAGTTTTTTTTCCCCGTTCTCGCAACTTCCCGCCATTGCTGCCGCTTCAAGGTCTGAAGCTTGATGCAGCAGCAGCATCCGCAGCAACTTCTGCGCGTGTCTACAGGCGCCCCAGCCCCTCCACGCGCGCCTGCAGACCTTCTTCGCTTCTGCTTCCTCACTCTGTCGCACGCCGTCCGTGCCCGCAACCAGCCGCTGCGCGCCTCTGCAGTGACCGGCCAAGCGCCTCCCCGCCCCTTGCCAGCCTCTGCAAGCCTCCGCGCCCACCTGCAAACACCTCGCCCTCCAGCCCCGCGCGCTCAGTCGCGAGTTCTCGACGCTCGCACCAGGTCGACGCAGGCACTCTCCTCTCTGCGCGAAAAAGCACCTGCATGCGCATGCGACCTCCAGACAACGCCCACCATCTGCAGACGACTTAACCCTCTCCAGCAGCGGCTGCGCTCTCTTCTCTCCCGCTCTCCTGCCCTCTCTCTCCCGCTCTCTCTCTCTCTCTCTCACTCTCACTCTCTCTCACAACACTTTCTCACACTCTACACCGACGCACACACACACCTACACTCACACTTTCACACACAGACACACCTATACTATAAACATATATATACGTATACTTATATATTGATACATATATACATATATATATTTATATGCATATATATATACATATATAGATATATATATATATACTTATATTTATACATATAGTAGTATCTATATATTTATGTATTAGTATACATACATACATATATATATATATATATAGATACATATATATATCTATATACTTATATATATATATACATATACTTATATAAATATACATATTTACTTATATATGTACTTATATATATATACATATATGCATATACTTATATAAATATTTCCTATATAAGTAAGTATAGATACATACATATATATATACATATATACACACCTACTTATATACACACACACACACACATATATATATATATAGCTACATATATCTATATATACATATATTACTATATACTCATACATACATATATATATACCTCTATATAGTTATATATACATACACACACATATATATATACATATATTTATATATATTCATATATATATATATATATATACATATATTTATATATATTCATATATATATATATATATATATATATATATATATCTACATATATATATATATATATACCTATACATTTATAACTATATATATATATATACATATAGATATATTTACTTATATACATATATATATTTTTTCACATTATTTACCATACGTTGTATCGCGGGAATATCTGCACCAGTTGCTAATATTCCCCGATACATGCATACAAAAAGCGCGGTTACATACATCATCCATCATCCATCCCACACTCCACGCAGCACCTAGTCCTGTTGGTTGCGTCTCTCTAGACGACGACCGACTCGACACTGTACTACACTCCATCGCCGCCTCCACCCCCACCCATTTATATACATAATATATACCTATATATATATACAATATTTACGTTGTTTCTGTTTCGCTCTCCTGATAATAAAAACTACAAAAAATGTATATATATATATATAAAAGAGAAAAGATAATCTTTGACCTGCAGGTATCCAGTCTTGCGAATAGCAAGACCTATTTTTTATTCTATTTTGGCTCAAAATCAAGAACTCAATTTTGAGGGTGTACCTCAAGGACAAAGATTACCAGAAAAAAATATATAAATGAGAAAAACACCAAAAACACCAAAAACACAATAAACAAATGGAAGAGACTCGTTGTAGGAAAAGCGTAGAAACTCGACTTGTAACCCCACTTCCCTGAGTTCGACCCTCAGCCTAAAAGTGACAAGATAAAATCAAGTAGGCCAGATTAAAAATTTTGTAAAGAGATGGTTAGGTCCGAATTAGGTTAACCACTATACACATTTCAATGATAAAATCATCATATTAACAACCTATCCGGTCCGACCATACATCTTTTTTGGAGCCGTTGCTGGGGATGTGCGCCTTCAAGTAAGTTTCTATTCAATTCCTTTCAATTTTTCTCTTCTCTCTACACGGGTATCTCTTTTTTTGGTGTGCAGGTCAACCTGGTTGCAAGGAGAAGACAGACAAACGAAGTCGGGAACGAGGGCAGATCCAAGGCGGGAACAAGAGCGTGAAGAAGCAGACACCGCATTGGAGCTTCGCACACGTTACCGAACAAGTAGGTTGTCTTTTCATAGCAAACTAGGGTTAACTTGTCATCTTAATAAAAAAAAAAAATTTAAAAACTAAAAACTAGAAAAACTTCTTGGGATCTCTCGGGGCAAGTGGATTAAAATTCACTTGTTTGATTGATTGTCTTCACTCCCACTGTCCCGGGATTTCCCGCCCAACTTTGCATAACGAAAATCCGAGAATCTTAATTCTTGAATTTTTCACCGTAGGAAGTATTCTTTGAGGCAAATAAAAAGATTGATTGCACCCCTCCTTTGCCTCACTTATCTACAATTCGGGATTACCTTTTCGGTGGGGAGACTTGGAATTGAATTAATTCCAACCCCACCACGACTTTTCAACTTGCCTGAGATTCGATCCCGAATACTTCAACCCCAACAATTTAATTTTCTTTATCTTTTGGTTGAAGCCTTGTGTGTGGAAATCATTTCTGGTGATTGGGAGCACTTGAATTGAAGTGCTTTGGCTCCCTTTCACATTGATATAAAACTGACTCGTGCATCTACACATAGAAATCTCCATTTAGGGTAGCCCATTGCATTTTAACATGCATTAACTAACTGATATTGAAGAAGGGTTTGTTAGGCTTAGAAAGAAAACTTGTATTCTCACAAAAACCGGGAGATTGGTTGAATTGGTAATTTAGCGAAATCCTAAAATCCATACTACTTAAGGTTGAACTCTAAAAGCCATTCACCAATTAAGAACTTCAATTCGGGGAGATTTCCCGTTGCATGCTTGGATTACACACTTTGAAAATCAATCACTTAGGCATTACTCATAAACAACGCCCTTCACATTCCAGAAGCACTTGATCCTAAGCCTCTAACTAAAATTGGTAGTAACTTGACCCTTGTTAAGGATTGGAGGTCTAACTACCTACGTGTAGCGGCTACGTGCTGGTGAGAGTTCCCGCATGTTATCGGGTGTCTAAGACTGGGGCAAACGGCCTTTCAATCTGGCCCAGTGGTTCCTCAATCCTCGCATTCGGTTCCATAGTTCGTGATAGTATGTAACTTAGATCTTTAGGTCTAAGGGCACACTGTAGAGGTTAGGAACTTGACTGTATTGATTTGTAATCAAGTGTACCTTTGCGGCATCATTTCTCTTGTCTCTTTTCCCTTCTCATCTCCCCAAATCTTCCTGCAGTAGTGCATGTTTGGGAGGAGGTCACGAAACCCTGAACTGTTTGAATTTACTGATAAATATAGAAAAGAAGCCGAATCGTCATCCCCCTCTACAAACATGGCTGCACACCCACCCCCAAATCCCAAGGGAGGAAACCGCCCTCAGAACCCACCAGGTGGTGGAGCCTTAGATCCCATAACCGCCTCCAAGTCCAAATGGAAATGTATAATGAGCAAATGGAAACCATTCGGGAAACATTGGAGGAAATGCAGAACCCTCCCGAACGGGAGGAGCCTAGGTCTCTTAGTTCCTATCAGAATCCTGCTGCTACAGAGACCATAGGACAAATTCGGGTCCCCATGGGCGGGGACGCCTTTGAATTGAAACCGAACATAATTGGCCTAATAAATTTTCACTTTCATGGTCTTGCAAGTGAAGATCCTTTTCTCCACTTGGAAGACCTAACCCGACTGGCTGAAACAGTTAAACCAAGAAATGTCGAGTTACCTGTAGTTCTCATGAAAATGTTGCCGTTTTCATTGCGGGATAAAGCGTCGCAGTGGTTACGCACCCTTGGGAGAACCATCCACTCTTGGGAAGAGATGAGAACAACGTTTCTCAAGAAGTTCTTCCCAATCGGGCGAACCAATGCGCTTCGCCGTGCTATCACTTCATTTACACAACAAAACGGTGACCAATTTCATGAGGCATGGGAGAGGTATAACGACCTCCTCAGGAAGTGTCCGCACCACGGTTTGCCTAAGTGGCATATAGCTCAGATTTTCTACTATGGGCTAAATGAGACTTTGAAGCAGCTTGCAGATACTTCCTGCGGAGGGAACTTTATGAATAAAGACGAGAATGGAGCATTCGAACTGTTTGAAAATATGAGTGAAAACTCGATGAACAATGCTTCCATTGTAGCCTTTAATCGTACCAGCCAGCCCCAAAATGTCCATGAAGTTGACACGGGACCCTCCCATTCATCCACTAACCTAAGACTTATTGCACAAAAACTGGATGAAGTCTCCGTCGTGCATAAGAAGCTGGACGAGCTTCTGGCCAACCCCGCCCGATCTCTGGCAAACACCGCCTCTTCACCACTTCGTCACAATCCAAATTCTTCCAACACCAGGCTTATCCCGAGAAACCCCGTTGACCTTCCTTACCAAGTGTCGCGCCAAGCGACTCGGTAAGTCATGTAGAACTGGCTTCTGCAAGCCAGTATTTCGACACGGAAGACCAAGCCTCCGTGTGCTAGGATGCATACTTACATACGAATGCGTCTTCTGGAATAGAAGACGCTTGCGCCCTAGGGAACAACCCGTTCTCTGCCACTTATAACCCAGGGTGACGTAATCATCCGAACTTCGCATGGTCCAACAACCCGTAGCGCCAAAACTTCGCGGGTGGACCAATGTGATCGTCTGCACCCGTCATCCCAAGGGCCCAGTTTAATCCTATGGCAAATCTGCCATTAGGCCCTAGCGTACCACAAACTGAACACGCATCAAGTCCTCTTGACAAATTGATGCGAATGATGACGGAAATGTCAAAGCTCCATGAAGAGAACATGACCTCTCTTCAGCACCAATTGGCGCAGCAGAATGCTGAGATCAGTCAACTACGCATGGCGACTCGATCTCAGGGCACTCTTCCCGCCCAACCTGTTCCAAACTCGCGAAATTTCGTACCCCGTGGTCCTCAACGACAGGTACGACCTTCTCAGGGACAGGTTAATCAAGTTCAGCAAGCTCCGAGCATTCCACCGGGATTTTAGGCTAATCCCGCTGCAGCGCCGCACTCTTATGTCCCCATTGCGAACCCTCCTCCGCCATATGATCCCACTGGACCCGCATCATCCAATGCTATCACTATGAGGAGCGGTAAGCAGACCGTCGATCAGCCTCGACCTGATCCTGGCCCGTCTTCTTCTTCGTCCTCTCATTCGGGATGCGTACCGCATTCGCGAGGGGACGATGCACCCAAACTTGTGCCAGAATCAGTCCCATTCCCTGAGGCTCTACTGAGGGAGCCAAAAGGCAAAAAGAAAGATACGCAGGCCTTTGACAACCTGCGTAATTTGTTCAGGGATGTAGAAATCAAGGTACCCCTGCTCGAGGCAATCGACCACATACCTATTGTCGGCCGATTTTTCAAAGACTACACAACACACAGGCAACAGTCAAAGAAGACTAAGAATCCGGTGGTTCTTCGCCTCATGCGAGTTGTGCTATACTGTCAAACTTACCACCGAAGCAGAAAGATCCAGGCACACCACTGATTTCCTGTAGCATCCAAGGCTGCAGTTTTAATCATGCCTGCTTGATCTAGGATCTTCCATCAATCTTATACCAACCATCATGCTCGAAAAATTCTCCTTGGGAAATCTGAAACCCACCCCTGTCACGTTACAGTTGGCAGATCGTTCTGTCAAAATCTCGAAGGGTGTGGTGGAAGACGTGGTGGTTAGGGTCAACAGTCTCTGTTTTCCTGTTGACTTTCTTGTTTTAGATATGGAAGTTCCTAGTTCACTTTTTGATTGTCTGATCATCCTCGGTCGACCTTTCTTGGCCACAGCCTACGCCCATATCGACTGCGAGTCGGACTGTATTGAGATTGCTGTTGGATCTGAGAAGCTCAAGCCTAACATATTCAAGGCAGCCAAGAACTTTGATTGTGATTGCATCGAGGATGACACGTCTGACGAGGACATGGCCGTCAGCGCGTGTATCGGACTAATTGGGACCTATTCGGACTGCTGCGGATTACCTATAAACACTGATAACTGCCTGACCAACACATACTGTGACGTTCCCCAATCCCTCCCTTATCCTGTACATTTTCCTGGCTAGACTTCTGACGAGGTTTTCTCCGCTTCCCATACCTCATGGTCTGAGTCATATCCGGGCTACTCACCACCGGTCCACACTCCTGAAGATTGGATTGCCCTTTCTTCCCCGCCAAATCAGGAGGATTTGCAAATCCACACTGGGACCTTGAGCCCATATACTTCTCACTGGGGCTATTCATTTTTTGATCCATCTATCCAAGAAGCCCCTCTTCTTGGCCAATCTGAAGGCCAATTTCTTCCTCCTGACCTGTTCTCCAACCTACCTGGGACACTCTCGTCCCAAGAAATGCCAGATCTTTCACCATCCACTCCCGAGCTGAAAGAGCTGCCTAACACACTTAAGTATGTTTTCTTGGGACCAAATGAAACGCTCCCTGTAATCATCAGTTCAAAATTGACCAGGGAGCAGGAGTGCAAACTAACTAAGGTCCTCATAGAACACAAGGCAGCTATTGGATGGTCTTTATCAGACTTATCTGGCATTAGCCCCTCCTACTGCACTCACCGTATATATACGGAGGAGGAAGCTCAACCTTCCCGCAAGATGCAGCGACGTCTCAACCCTAACATGTGGGAGGTCGTTAAGAAAGAAATCATTAGGTGGTTGGATGCGGGTATAATCTACCCAATCAGTGGTAGCCCCTAGGTGAGTCCGATTCACGTTGTGCCCAAAAAGGCAGGACTCACCATCCATGCCAATGACAGGGGCGAATCCATCCCTACACGCATTCCTACATCTTGGAGAGTGTGTGTAGATTATAGGAAACTCAATGCTGCAACCAAGAAAGATCACTTCCCGCTACCATTTATTGACCAAATCCTGGAGCGGTTAGCAGGAAATAAATTTTTCTGTTTCCTGGATGGATTCTCAGGATATAACCAGGTGGCAATTGACCCCCGAGACCAAGAGAAAACCACTTTTACCTGCCCTTTCGGCACCTTCGCCTTTAGAAGGATGCCGTTCGGACTTTGCAACGCACCAGCAACTTTCCAGAGATGCATGCTGGCGATATTCCATGACATGGTGGGTGACTTTCTCGAGGTCTTCATGGATGACTTTTCAGTCTTTGGACCATCTATCGATGAATGTCTTGCCAACCTGACTCGTATCTTTAGGAGATGTATTGATATAAACCTCATGCTTTCTTGGGAAAAAAGTCATTTTATGGTGCACGAGGGAATTGTTCTCGGACATATCATCTCCGATAGGAGTATCGAGGTTGACAGAGCTAAGCTCGACGTCATTGCTGATTTACCTGTGCCAGGTTCTGTCAAACAAATCCGCTCCTTCTTGGGACACGTCGGTTTCTATAGGAGATTCATCAAAGACTTCTCCAAAATTTCTCGACCCTTAACTTATCTCCTATCAACCGACGTACCCTTCGACATGGGCCCCGACTGTATACAAGCATTCACGCAGCTGCGTAATGCTGTCACCAAGGCCCCTGTTCTCCTACCGCCTGATTGGTCCCTCGACTTTGAACTTATGTGTGACGCTTCCAACCTTGCAGTCGGAGCCATCCTGGGACAAAGATGCGATAGACACCCCTTCGTGGTGTACTACGCCAATAAGACGTTGGACGAAGCCCAGCGTAATTATACTACCATTGAAAAGGAACTACTGGCGGTCGTCTTTGGGCTGGAGAAATTTCGCTCTTACCTTCTAGGCTCTCACGTTATTGTTTTCATTGATCACGCGACCATTCGCCATCTCATGCACAAGAAGGATGCCAAGCCTAGACAAATTCGTTGGATCCTTCTACTCCAGGAATTTGACATTGAGATTCGCGATAAGGTCGAAGCCCAGAATGTTGTGGCTAATCACCTTTCCAGACTGGACCCTGACCATGTTGGACTTATTCTGCCGATCAATGAAAATTTTTCCTGATGAGCACCTATTGGCAATAAATGTGGCAAGTGGACCGTGGTATGCCGACATTGCTAATTACCTTGCTTCTGGATCCCTTCCACGTGGCTGGCCTAAAAATCAGCACAAGCATCTCATGGCAGAAGCAAAGTATTATTTCTGGGATGATCCACTTCTTTTTTGGATAGGTGCTGATCAAATCATCCGTCGCTGTATTCCTGACAGCGAGTTCCCCAGTGTGCTATCCTTCTGCCACGATCAGGCCTGCGGAGGCCATTTCTCTAGGAGGAAAACTGCAGCCAAGGTGTTGCAGTGCGGCTTCTTTTGGCCCTCCCTTCACCAGGATGCACACAATTATGCCAAGCATTGCACTAGGTGCCAGACGTTAGGGTCAATGGCACGTCGTGACATGATGCCCTTGCAACCCATCCTAGCTGCAGAAATCTTTGACATCTGGGGAATTGACTTCATGGGTCCCTTTCCTCCATCCAATGGTTTCGAATTCATCCTCGTGGCCGTTGACTATGTTTCGAAATGGATCGAGGCTATTCCCGCGCGTCGTGCTGACCACGTTATTTCCACCAGATATGTCAAAGACCACATCTTTGCGCGCTTTGGGATCCCTCAAGCCATTATCTCAGATGGAGGAAGCCACTTTACCCATGTTTCTTTTCGGGCACTTCTGAGGAAGTACGGAGTCCACCATCATATTGCATCCCCGTATCATCCTCAGACGAACGGCCAGGCGGAAGTGTCGAACCTGCAAATCAAGCAGATTCTCCAGAAAATGATTCGGCCTGACCAGAAGGATTGGTCCGACAAGCTGATTGACGCACTTTGGGCGTATTGGACCGCCTTCAAGGCTCCCCTTGGTATGTCTCCATATAGAATCGTTTACGGGAAGCCTTTTCATTTGCCCGTGGAGTTGGAGCACCGCGTTTATTGGGCGGTTCGCCAATGTAACCTCAACCCAGACCTGTGTGGTCGAGAAAGGAAACTCCAACTCCAAGATCTAGAAGAGCTCCGTCGTGAAGCCTATGATTCCGCTCTAACCTTTAAACAACGCACTAAAGCTTTTCACGACACCATATTCGGTGCAAGGAATTTAAGCCATCTCAGCAAGTTTGGCTCTATAATGCTCGACTCAAATTCTTTCCTGGGAAATTGAAGTCCAAATGGATTAGTCCTTTCCTGGTCTCAAGACCATTCCCCAACGGGGTCATCGAGATCGAAGAGCCCAAATCTGGGCGTAAATTTACGGTCAACGGGCAGCGTTTGAAACCCTTTCTGACTCATGAACTTGCCCCCGTTGGAGAAACCGTTGCCCTGCTGGAGGGTAACTAATTCTTTGCCTCATTCTGAGTCCAGCTGGGGACGTTAAATTCAGCGCTCGTTGGGAGGCACCCTAACAACACTCACCATTCACCATCACTTTTCACTTCATTGTCACGATCACTTCACTTTTCACTTCACCACCCACCATCCACCCACCCTACCCCCTGCTGTATACCCTGCACTTCAGCTCCCGTTACCTGATCTGTCATCCTTTCTCTACCCTTCCTTGCATGCATATGAGGACATAACAATGTTTGGCATGGGGGGGTGGATAGGCATCCTTAGGATCTGGGTATTTTAGGGTATCATGCAATTTCTATATATATATATATATATATATATAGAGAGAGAGAGAGAGAGAGAGAGAGAGAGAAAATGAAAATGGTGTTTAATAATGATCTAAAAGCTGAAACAAAAAATACAATAAGTGTTTATGGATATTCAACCTCTGTTTTGAAGACTTTCCAGGCCACAGAAGCTTGATTCGCTCAGGCTCGGCTTAATTCACTTAAGCCTTGACAAAATATATCAGAATCTCTCCTAACTAAGGACGTATTCTTATACCTGAGACACCAGTACAGGATCCGTTGGTTTGCTTTTTCTTGAGAGCTTAAGTAAACTTGGTTCACACTACACATATCAGGAAAGACCAGGTGAACATAATATCCAACCTTAGTGTTCATTAGGGAAGGTGGAGTCCTTACCTATCGCGTAGGTAGACTTTTTATCCCAGGCTTTAGTCTTGTGTTAAGGAGCGACTCTTTCCACCAAAAAGAAACTCTCCCACCAAAAAGAAAAAAAGTGTGCTCCTTCAAAAAATGTTCTAAGAGATATACTGACACGTGTTTCAAAAAAAAAAAAAGCTGCAAAAGAGTCAGTATATCTCACAAATGTCTGTAAAATCTTCTCCCTACAAGAAGTTCTTCAGGGCAGGTTACAAATACCTTGTTTTCCTTTGAGCCACAAAAAAAAATCAGAAAATGGGAGTTGAGTTTTTCGTCATCTTCTTAAGGGTCAATCTGAAAACACGAGCTGAAACTGGGACCAACCTTTACTTAAAAATTTGTGAAACCCTGGGATTGAGTATTAATATTCATCTGGTCAGTCTTGATCCATCACTATGCACAAACCATAACCTCTTGAGCTCTCGAGTGCGGCGAAAACCTCCTGGGTTCTGAAAATCGTACTTAAGGTTTAAATATCAAGAGTCCTGGTTAATCGAGAGATGATCTTTTTCATGTGAGACTTAAAGCACTGGTAGTCTTCTCTACAATTGGTTCTCACAATATCCGACAATAAACACACCTATATCACCTTAGAAGAAAATCTTCAGCTTAAAATCATTTTTAAATACTGTTTTGCTAGGGACTAGCAAAAGATAAGCATGGGGGTATAATTGCACCTCAAAATACGCCTGCAATAATGCCTTCTTATACTATTTCCTAGCATTAACTATGCATATTAGGATTCCATAGTTGCAATTTGTAAAAATACTTGCATTCATGCATTCAATTGAGAGAAGAGAATGAAATAAAAGGCCTCGCAAATTACGTTTTTCCTTAAGTGCATCCTTGCAAAATCCACATCTTTTTATTTCTCCACTTGATTTTTTATTTTTCCCGCTGCTGCAACTTCTCCTTGCGCCAAGCTTCCTGTGGCTACTGCATTTTCTCCTTACGCCATTCCCTCCCTCTCCCTGCCATGCTCGTCCCTGCTGCAGCCTCTCCCTGCAGCAGCCATGCTGCATGGCCATGCCTTCTCCTCCTATAAAATGCCATGGTTTCTTCTCTTCAAAGCAGGCTTGGCTGCAGCAAGAAAAACTCCACCAGCAGGCCACCACCGTCCCTCTCCCCCATTCCCCTCCATACGCCGGCCCTCCTCCGAGGAGAAACCCAGCGGGCAGGAGCTCACTGTGGTGCACACCACCACAGTGAGACCACCACCGCCCAGCTCTTCAAGAGCCGATGGGCATGGTGGCTCTTCTTTAGTTTTTTTTCCCTGTTCCCACAACTTCCCGCCATTGCTGTCGCTTCAAGGTCTGAAGCTTAATGAAGCAGCAGCAGCTAAGCGGCGACGGCAGCAGCAGCTTCCGCGTGTGTCTACAGGCGCCCCAGCCCCTCCACGTGCGCCTGTAGACCTTCTCCGCTTCCTCTTCCTCGCTCTGTCGCACGCCGTCCGCACCCGCAACCGGCCGCTGCGCGCCTCTGTAGCGGCCGGCCAAGCACCTCCCCACCCCCTGCTAGCCTCTGCAAGCCTCCGCGTCCGCCTGCAGACACCTCGCCCTCCAGCCTCGGGCACTCAGTCGCGAGTTCTCAAAGCTAGCACCTGGTCAATGCAGGCACTCTCCTCTCTGTGCAAACTGTAGGTTCCTACTTGGAGGGGGTGAGATTAGCGTAACGTAAAAAAATGCGGAATTGAAATATAAAGCAATCTCACAAAATCAATCGCACAAGTACACAAGTAATTTTTAGGTGGAAACCCAAACCGGGTGAAAACCACCACCTAACCCTCTCGAGTTAGGATTTTCCGATCAACCTAGTTGATCAAATCCATTAACCGAATCACTTTAAAACGAGGGTGATTCAACCTCAGTACAACCACGCTACAAGTACGAGGGTAACGTTCCTCAACCCCTTCTCTCCACGAGAAGGATTTTGTCCCACGAAGGAGACGGGAATTCGCAAAGCGAATACCCAACAAAATAACAAAGATAAAAGAGACAACAAGTCCTATAGAGCCAACAAAGTAATTATAAACCTAGCTTCTATAGGAATAAGGAAACTCCCCTTTGCAAGGAGTGCGTCGAGGACTCAGATGCGTGAGCCACGCGACGGCGCAACTTCGCTCTCGTAGACAACGGCAGGAGAGCGGGTGCGCAACGGTTTGATGCTCTCAAGATGTAGAACTTGAGCTTAGAGCGCAAGAGCTTCTTGGACACAAGAGTGTGAGAGTGTATAGCTAAGTGTATCTTGTGTCTTTCTTAGTGTTTTTCTTGTGTCTCTAAGTGTATATTAGTGTGTCAAAGGCTCCCCTCTATTTATAGAGGCCTTAGGAAGGCTTTGGAAGGCTTAGGAAAGGTTCTATAGCCGTTGAGAACAAAGCCCAAGAGAATCAGGCCGAAATCAGGAACAATCATTGTTCTGACTGGCTTATCAGACGTCTAATTATGGCATCAGACGTCTAGAACTTCACTTTAAGACGTCTGATTTCAAGGTCAGACGTCTGATTCTATGCGGGTTTCTCCCTGACTTGAATCAGATCTAAACAGGGTTTTTGTGCAAGTCCATCAGACGACATACAGGACGTCTGGAACTAAGTCTGGACGTCTGGAAACCTACTTTTACTGTGGGAATTGATTTCCAAACGTTGCAACGGCTAGAAAATCTCTTAGAAGAGATTTTGGGTCAGCCGAGGCAAAACGGTCATTTATCAGACGTCTGGAAAGGCCTAAGGACGTCTGATAAGGCTCTGACGGTCATATTCTTGACTGTTTGCTAAGCCAGCCAACGGTCCACTAATTGGACGTCTGGCAAATTCATCAGACGTCTCCTAAGACGTCTGGTCTAAGGTCTGGACGTCTGATTTCATCAGACAGAACCAACTATGTCCAGCCTAACAGTTATCAGACGTCTGAAACAACAGTCAGACGTCTTACAATGCTTTATCAGGCGTCTGATTTGGTAATTAGACGTCTGGAAGTGCTGTTTGAACCCTATATTGGTTTTCAAAGTATTCTACAGAAAACCTAAGTATCCTAGGGTTGTGCCGGTGTTCCTAGGACTACTGTTAGGGTTCTTTGAGGCTCTTTAACATGAAATATCTAAGGAAATAAAGAGCAACAAAAGAAACGAAAAATACAACAAGTACAAAAGAAGGAAATCTATCCTATTCTTCATTTCCTTCCATCTTCAATCTTTCGCTCCACGCGAACCTCCTCTGTTTTCCGTCAAGCTCCTCCAATCCGTCCTGGATGCGAGCTCGAACTCCGTCTAAACACGTCCACATTTGCAATTGACCTGAAATCTAGGACTCAAATTGCAAATGTTAAATGACACGTGTTTTGTTATCATCAAAACAAATGATCGTGGTGCTTTAGCACCAACACAAACAAGCGCCTACATGCGCACACGACCTCCAGACGACGCCCGCCATCTGCAGACGACTTAACTCTCTCCAGCAGCGGCTGCGCTCTCTTCTCTCCCGCTCTCCTGCCCTCTCTCTCCCGCTCTCTCTCTCTCTCACTCTCACTCTCTCTCACAACACTTTCTCACACTCTACACTGACACACACACACTTACACTCACACTTTCACACACACACACACCTATACTATAAACATATATATACGTATACTTATATATTGATACATACATACATACATACATACATATATATATATATATACATATACTTATATAAATATACATATATCTATATATATATTACCTATATAAGTAAGTATAGATACATACATATATACACACCTACTTATATACACATACATATATACATATATCTACATATCTAGATACATATACCTATATACATATATTATTATTATACCTATATATACATATATATATACATCTATATAGTACTATATACATGCATACATACATACATACATACATACATATATATATATATATATATATATATATATATATATATATATATATATACATATATATATATATAACTATACATACATACATATATATATATATATATATATATATATATATATATATATATATATATATATATATATATATATTTAGCTACATATATCTATATATACATATATTATTATATACTCATACATACATATATATATAACTCTATATAGTTATATATACATACACACACATATATATATATACATATATCTACATATATATATATATATATATATATATATCTACATATATTTATATACCTATACATTTATAACTATATATATATATACATATAGATATATTTACTTATATACATATATATATATATATATTTTCACATTATTTACCATACGTTATATCGCGGGAATATCTGCACCAGCTGCTGATATTCCCTGATACATGCGTACAAAAAGCGTGGTTACATACATCATCCACCATCCATCCCACACTCCACGCAGCACCTAGTCCTGTTGGTTGCGTCTCTCTAGACGACGACCGACTCGACACTGTGCTACACTCCATCGCCGCCTCCACCCCCACCCCTTTATATACATAATATATACCTATATATATATACTATATTTACGTTATTTCTATTTCACTCTCCTGATAATAAAAAGATAAAAATATATATATATAAAAGAGAAAAGATAATCTTTGACCTGTAGGTATCCCGTCTTGCGAATAGCAAGACCCGTTTTTTATTCTATTTTGGCTCAAAGCCAAGAACTCAATTTTGATGGTGTACCTCAAGGACAAAGATTACCAGGAAAAAATATATAAATGAGAAAAACACCAAAAACATAATAAACGAACGGAAGAGACTCGTTGTAGGAAAAGCGTAGAAACTTGACTTGTAACCCCACTTCCCTTAGTTCGACCCTGGGCCTAAAAGTGACAAGATAAAATCAAGTAGGCCAGGTTAAAAATTTTATAAAGAGATGGTTAGGTCCTAATTAAGTTAACCACTATACACATTTTAACGATAAAATCATCATATTAACAACCTATCCGGTCCGACCATACACCCCTCCAGTCCAGTACACAAGCACGCAAAAGGTCCTCAAGTGTCTGTATTGTGCGCTCAGACTGTCTGTCCGTCTGGGGGTGGTATGCTGTATTGAACCTCAACCGTGTCCCCAAGGCCTACTGGAACTCAGCCAAAACTAGGACGTAAAACGGGTATCCTAGTCAGATACGATCTCCTGCGGAACTCCGTATAGACGTACCACGTCGAGGATAAACCTCTCCGCCAACTGTGCTGGTCCCAAGGTGACTTGGATCGGCAAGAAACGTGTCGTCTTCGTCAATCTGTCAACGATCGCCCAGACTGCGTCGTGTCCTTGCTGAGTAACGGGCAAGCCCATCACCAAGTCCATAGTAATGCTCTCCCACTTCCACTCTGGCACTGGAAGTGGCTGCAACGACCTTGCAGGCCTCTGGTGCTCGGCCTTCACCTGCTGGCACACTAAACACTACCGTACGAATTCACCCACATCCCGCTTCATTCCCCTCCACCAAAAGTCGCGTCTCAAATCATGGTACATCTTTGTGTTTCCGGGATGTATGGTGAACCTGGAACCGTGTGCCTCAATCAAGAGCTCCCTCAACAGCTCCTCGTCCTTGGGAACGCACAAACGTCCCCTCATGCGCAGTTCCTGGTCTGTAAAGGAGAAGTCCCCAGGGTCACCTGACAGTACTCTATCACGAAATGACTGCAAGTACGGGTCGACCATCTGTCCTGTGATAATGCGGTCTATCAGCTCTGGCCTCGTCTGTCGTGTCACAGTCACTGCCCCACAGTGCCCCTATAACTCTAGGGGTCGCCAACTGCCCATCTCCTCCAAGAGGCTCCAACTCCGACCCTGTAAACTGGCCAAGTGGGCGGGCGCCTTTCGGCTTAAGGCGTCGGCCATCACGTTGGCCTTCCTCGGGTGGTAGGAAATGCTGCAGTCATAGTCCTTCAGGAGTTCCAAACAACGTCTCTGTCTCATGTTGAGCTCCTTCTGACCAAACAAGTATCTGAGGCTCTTATGATCTGTGAAAATCTCAAATGTCTCACCGTACCAGTAGTGCCTCCAAGTCTTCAGCGCGAAGACGTCAACTACCAACTTTAGGTCGTGGGTAGGGTAGTTATGCTCATGGGGCTTCAGTTGCCGCGAAGCGTAAGTGACAACGTGGCCCCTCTACATGAGCACACCCCCCAACCCCCGCAAAGAGGCGTCCATGTACACAACGAACCCGCCACTACTGTCTGAGATGGTGAGCACGGGAGCGGAAGTCAGCCTCTCCTGCAGCTCCTGAAAGCACGCCTCATAAGCGTCTGTCCAAGTAAAGGGCACACCCTTCCAGGTCAGCTGTGTCATAGGACGTGCAATCTGCGAGAAGCCCCTGATAAACTGCCTGTAGTAGCCTGCCAGTCTCAAGAAACTGCGGATCTCAGTAACAGTACGCGGTCTCTCCCACCTGAGCACTACCTCAACCTTGGCTGGGTCCACAGCTAAGCCATCCTCGGAGATCACATTGTTAAGAAGGTCACCTCCCTCAACCAGAACTCGCACTTGCTGTATTTGGCGTACAGCCTACCTCGTATCAGTGTGTCCAAAACCATCCGCAAGTACTGTCCGTGCTGCGCCTGATCTCGAGAGTAGATGAGCACATCAATAATAAATACCACCATGAACTGGTCCAAGTACGGTCTGAACACCCGGTTCATCAAGTCCGTGAAGGCAACAAGGGCATTGGTCAGCCCAAACGGCATGACCAAAAACTCGTAGTGTCCGTACCGGGTGCGGAAAGCCGTCTTGGAGACGTCTACCTCCCTGATCCTCAACTGGTGGTATTCAGACCACAAGTCTATCTTGGAGAATACCGTGGCACCTCGCAACTGGTCAAACAAATCGTCAATCCTCAGCAGCTGATACCTGTTCTTGATGGTAACCCTATTCAGCTGTCTGTAGTCCATACAAAGGCGTAGGGTACCATCCTTCTTCACGAACAATACCAGGGCTCCCCACGGAGATGCATTGGTCCTTACAAAGCCCTTCTCCAGAAAGTCCTGCAACTGAGACTTGAGCTCTCGCAGCTCAAGTGGTGCCATCCTGTACGGTCCTGTAGAGATGGGGCTGGTCCTCGATACTAGTGAGATCTCAAACTCGATCTCACGCTCAGGCGGTAGTCCTGGCAACTCATCTAAGAACACGTTAGGGTACTCTCTGACTACCGGGATACACTGAAAGTCTGCCACAGGGCTGGTGGCGCCGCCACCACACAAACTAGAAAGCCCTCACACCCCTGGCCCAAAAGTCTCGCCGCCCGAAGGGCAGAAATGAACCTAGAACCTCCGTCCATTGGCTGCCCGTGGAACTCGAAAGAAGGAAACTCCGGTATGGAGAAGACGATCTTCCTCTCAAAGCAGTCCACCAAGGCATGGTAAGCGGACAATCGGTCCATCCCTAGAATTATGCCAAAGTCCTCCATATGTATCATGATCAGGTCAGCGGGAAGGCTGTGTCCCCCAACACTGACCTCACAACCTGTGTACACCTCCTCAGCCACAAACAGCTGACCACCCGGACCTATGATCACAAACGGATCCTCTAACAACATATAGTCCTACCCCAAGCTAACAGCAAAACTGGCAGCGACAAACGAGTGCGTAGCGCCGGAGTCGAAAAGCGTGTAAACAAGTCTGCCGAAAACTAAAACCATACCTGCTACCACTGATCGTGAAGCTCTGGCATCCATGTGTGTCAAGGCGTTGATACGCCCCTCAGTCCTAGGTACAGACGAAGCAGCTACACTCTGAGTCAGACGGGTAGCCGCCGGCCGGTACCCTCCCCGCGACTACTGTCCTCCTCCTCGCGCCTGGAAACCGCGGCCTCCTGCTTGCCCTCCAGTGCTTGGCGCGGGAAGCATCTGCTGACCTCCATCCCTAGACGGGCAGTCCCTCCTGATGTGGCTCGGCTGGCCACACTAGTAGCAAAGGGGGACTCGACTCCCGCCCTCAATGGGTCCCTGCTGACGGTTGGGCGGGGGTCCGGTGCTGGCAGCTGGCCCCTATCGGGGGGCCTCAAAGGCCACTGATGGCCCCGCAAAGGGTGACGACTCTCCCGCGGGCACCACGTGCTTCCTCTCTTGTCGGCCCTGTGAGAAGTCTGGCTGGTAGGGCCTCTTCCACCTGCTGTCAGTGTCACGTGGGGACGGGTTGGTTTCCTCATACGTCATAGCTGCCTCCACCACCCTCGAGAACGTAGGCAACTTCAGGGGTTTGACATGCCCCCGAATAGAAGGTCGGAGCCCCTCAGTGAACCTCCAAAGGTGCTCCTCCTCGGTAGCCACGGCTGTCGCTGCGAAACGAGACAGCTCCAAGAAATGAGTGCGGTACGCGCTCACGGTCATCGTCCCCTGGCGAAGAGTGTGGAACTCCCGCCTCCTCTGGTCCTGCCACGTCTGGGGGAAGTACTACTCGCAGAAGAGGGTGACGAATTGGTCCCAAGTCGGCTCATCCCTCTCTTGACCCCTGACCGCCCTCCACCACCTGTGTGCCGCGCTCTCCAGTTGGTACATGGCAAAGGACACATGGCACTTCACAGGGGGAGAAGGGTATCAAATACCTTCTCGATCTGCTCAAGCCAATCCTCCGCCTCGGTCGGGTCCTCATCCCCCTTGAAGGAGGGGGGCTTCACCTTCCGGAACTGTCCGAAAAGCTCAAAGTGGCACTGAAGTGGAAAAGCTGGTACGCCTCCAAGTAAAAAAGCCTCGTGCTCGGAAGTGCCAGAGGAAGGTGGGGGTGGTGGAGGCCCACCCTCTCCCCTGCGTCCAGTGCCGTGTCCGTCTCGTGGTCCCATAGAGGACTCCCTCTCCGCAGCTAAAGGGAGAGGTGCTCATGACGGCAGGTGAAGATCCTCTCGCACAATGTCCCATATAAGATAGGCGAGGTCCTGGACTTGAATGCACAGGAGAAGTGGCTGGTCCACTGAGGCGTCGGGCTCAACGCGCCCGCCCGTCGAACCTCGTCCTCGACTGCGTTCGCGGCCCTCATCGCTACCTCCATGTCGAGGCATCTCCTGCAAGGAGACGCGAAAACGGAACAGAAAAGACACCAATACTAATCGATATTCAACGAAGAAACCTTAAAACAGATGTCAAAAGGTACATTGTGGTGGCTACTCTAGTTACAAGCACATGAATTGGTTATTTTCCAGCCAGTTTGTTCACTTCTCGGGACTACCTTGCTCTGATACTATCTTGTTACGACCCAGTTCCCGCATCCCTACAAGACACGAGAATCGAACTGACTCGACTGATCCCAAAACCCAGTCGTCCAACGAAAAAGTAACCAAAAAGCAGTAAAATAAACCACATTCACCATGCAAGTAACTAACAGTAACAAAGTACAGTAGTAAAGAAAAGAACTACTACAGTACACACCACCACAACAGTAGAGAATTAAAAATATGTACAGAAATATGAAGTTTACAATAAAAGAGTACAAGGGTGTAACAGAGATACTCACTACTACAGAGAAACGGTACAACAAAAGTACAACTACTGGGCTCTACTAGGCCCAGCACCCTCTGCAGCCGTAGGCTCTGGCTGCTCAACACCTGGTCTTGAAAAAGGTGACAAATATGACATGTCAGCGAAACGTTGAGTAGAGTGACAACCAGCTAGCTAAGAAAACAGTAAAGGTGGACAAGTAGCTGTTGTTTTTAATTTCTTTCTTTATTTCGCTATTTACTATTTCTTGATGTATTTCTCATATCTTTCTCTTGATCTCGAATGCTTCTCGTGGGAATGATCTTGATTGCAGTCTTTTCCAAAAAGTAGAAGTAGCACGTTGTGCTCTCCTGGCCGGAGGAGTCCCCTGTGGTGGTCCTACCCTCAGTCAACCACCCCAAGGTCGTTGACAGACGTAACGGTGACTACGGCACGTGCGATAAACGCAAGGGTAGCTACCCCGCACTGGCACGCGATCAGTCGTTTCCGTTAACGGGTGCACCCAAAGCACAACACGGAACCAGTATAGGGCAGAGCCCTCTCAGTAACAGGGGTCCAGCCCCTCCACAGTAACCAAATAGGGGTCTTTGATGAGTGGCTACTCATCATGGCTAAAAGGTTGAAATTAAGCTAGACACTAAGCAAAACAATATCAAATTAACATATAAAAAGGGTTAAGTGTGGGAATTAAAGAAAAGACCTAAAACTTTTAATGTGTGTTAAAACCTCCTAATTAGTTCACAAAAATGAGATATTCTGAAAATTAAAGAACAAATGATGATCCATGCATCAATTGAACACATAAACAAGTTTGAAAAGACAAATCAGAAGTAAAATCAATGTCTTAAATGTTCAATTAAGCACATGTAAAAATTTGAAAGCAATTGGACATCATTTAGGCTTAGAAATAAATAGATTACAATTAGGTCCTTCATGCATTACATTTCTACCCTTCAAAAATCCTTCTTGGACCTTTTTGCAAGCCGCAGGGACCCTTCTGTATGACTGCAAGGCCCTTCCAGTTATAGTTCTTTTCACTTTTGGACCTGCACGCTATTCTTCTACCCCTTCGTTCAAGGGTCTTCCTGCAAGTTTTCCCTCATTTCAGAGAGAAGCCTGTGTTCTTCACGCGCACTGTAGCACGCGAAGAACACAGCCATTCTCGACCGTCCATCGCACTTTTGATCTCGATCTGCAGCTGGATTCTATTGGAACCTTCACGCGATTCGGTGCGTGCGTTCACCTCTCTTCCCAGATCACATCTGACGGTCAGATTTCCCTTTCGACTCGCCGCGCGCTCTACCCATCTCATCCTCACCGCCGGCCTAATTTTGATTAACCTCACCCTTGCGGTGATTCCAGTCACTGAGCTGCTATTTAAGCACCTCAGTGGTGTCGTGCGCAAGGGATCGCTCCCTCCTACATCTCTTAGCGATCAGTTCGTCCACTCCAGTCTCTCCTCCTCATCTAGACCCTGATTTCACAGCCACCGGCTGTGGAATCATCGCCTGCTCTCGACCCTCCTCGTCGCTAAGGACCTCGTAGCACCTGAGGACGACCCTGGAGTCTCACTAGCAGACTCTTCCCTCCGCTGGAGTCACCCTCCTCCTTTCTTCCTCCTTAGCCGCCGGCTAAGGACCCATAGGTCCCATTCTTCCTTTTAGTTTAGGTTTTTAATTCTGCACAAGTAGTGTTAGATTTAGTTTGTAGTAGTTTAGAATAGATTTAGTTTTAATTGTTAGTGTTTAATGTTAGCTGTAGTTAGATTAGTCTTAGGAGTAGAATTAGTATTAGATCCCCTCCCTCACCTCCTCTAATCAGTCCAGATCAGAGGGGAAGAATCATCTGTTCATTGTTCAATTTATCTCCCTCTTCATGTTTTTTTTTTCCATCATCCATATTCTGATTCTTGTTTTTCCTTTTAACGACGAATTTTTCATCAATCACCCACACATCCTGACCCAATTTCAGATCTGATGGTGCACTGCCTCAGATCTGAAAGTGGCATCACAAGCACCATTTGGGGCTTCTCACTCACTCCATTTGTTTCACAAAAGCCCCTCTGTTTTAAATGGATTGCCTCAGTTTGTCAGAGCACTTTTGATTTGGATTTTAAAGGATTTTTACTCTCTGAAATGTTTTGACAGATCTGACAAATCGAAGGGATTTTTGGTTTTCATTGTGGGCAAGGACTCTGAGAAGTTCTCTGGTGACAGAGAACCAATCAGAAGAGCCTTTCATGATTCTGTTTATACTTTGTTTTGAATGCATTCGCCAGCTTCCATTAAATTTCCTTAATGCATTCTTAGTCTCTTTTTGCTATTTCAGAACTGCCATACACTATTTGTGTTGATGATCATTTCTGTATGGTGATTCTCTAACCTAAGGAGTTTTCCATACTCCTTAAGGTTGCAAGAAACTGGGATTGTATGTTGTTGGTTTTAATTGATTGAGCTAAGTCTTCCTTCATGCTGTCTATGGCATTAGGAAGACTAACTCAATGCCATTTGCTGTTTTGATCTAAAATGATGCTTCTGATAAGGTTTTTCCTAATGAGTATTTGAGCTGAATTTACATGAGATTTTCATGAGATTTAAACCCTTATCAGATTTGGATTTCAACTCTCAAAATTTTTAGTTTGGTTTGAATTTTCTCTTATTCCCAGTTACACAGCAACATGCTGCATCTAGCAGCTACATTCCCCTCTTCTCTAAACTCCCTTCTTCTCTAAATTTTCCTCTCATCTATTGAATACATCCCTCTCTTCAAGTGGACTAACTGCAGCAGCAGCTAGCCCATTTGACAGTGGCTTAAGCCACTGCTGATGCTAAACAAAACACCCTGAACAGCACACCTTCTCATCCCTCTCCATCTCCTCTAACAGTAGCTGCGGCTGTTGTCTAAACTCAAATAAAAACTTAATCAACCCTAATTTCCTAACTTCCTACTAAAACCTAATTGTACATACTTATTTTTAAACTGTAAATATACCTATCCATAATATTATAACTATAACATATAGCCTAATTATGTAAGTAAGATACATAGTTATACTGTAAATATGTATAAAACCTGTACATAAATCCATATACATATGTAATCTATGTAAATATATGTATATATACTAAACTATTATGTATGTATCTACTTAATAATGTATATATATATAAACAGATTCCTATTTACATATTTAGTAGCTATATTATAGATTAACTTAGCTAAATTAATAATTTAGAGCTATAATTAAATTAAATACATCTATAAACTTAGGATAATATATATAGTAAGTAATTTAAGATAATTAAAGTGTATTTATACCTAGTACAGCTTACTGTAACTTAGTTTTAATTTATAAACACACAGAACTGCTATTTTAGCCTAAATAAAACATGAATAAATTCGTAAAAATACAATAAAAATATGTATTAAATACTTAAGTATGTAAATTAAAACTGTTTAAGGTCAATTAGACCATTTACTAATTATTTTATAAGTAATTAACTATTTAATCACCTAAATCAACCTGTATAATCAGCCTAGTTTAGCGAATTTATTTGTATAGTAAAAATATTTAAAATTAAAAATTAATTAATCAATTATGTAGTATTATGTAAATATTTTATTTACCATATTTTATTTTATTTTATTTAATAATTATGGCCCCCAAATCGAGGGCCAAAAACGTGCCCAGACGCAGCTGCGCCTGATTTCCAGCGCACGATGTGGCGCTGGAATAGCACCACATCGTGTGCTGCAAGTCAAGCGTAGCCACATATAAGCTAATTATGATACAGCTTCACCAGTCGTCACGGTGCCGGGTGCCCGAAACAGCACCTATTACATTCGATCCGATTACCCGTTAAGCATGTGTTGTCTGATTTGCGATGAATGTGTGTGGGGGCCGGGGGCCCGAGCGTGTGCGAGCTTGAAGGCGTCGGGCTGAGGCCTGGCGCTGTATGAAAACGTAATTAAGCCACCTAATCGGAGATCAGGGCGCGCTTAGTAGAGGTCAGGTCCCGCCCTCTGGGTGCAGCGTATCCCTCGAAATGCGCGCCCGCAAATTAGACAAATTTTAAACTGAATAATAAAAAGCTAATGACGGTTGCTTAATCCCCTTCGCCGCAGCACTTGAAAACTCTCTCGAGGCCGAAACACAACGCAAAAACAAAAGAGAAGAAGAAACGTCGCTATAGCCCATTACATTTGTATAAATAAACCCATATAATTACTAACAGAATAAAATGAGACTAAACGTCGCTAAAGACCTCAGTTTGCTTCTTTAGGTTGTATATAGTGTTTTCTGAGATTTAGCGACGTTTATATCTGTCACTAGAACTGATATATATGTCACTATAAATAAAAGACTAGTAAGTTAAGTTTTTACACTATGGTATCCTAATGTAGTATGAACTAACATATTAGTGTTAATAGTATAACTTGTAAATACATAGTTTAGAGTATAATAATAGATTGTTTGATGCTTGTTCATAGTTAGTATTTTTGCAAGCACTTCTTAGTAACTAGGTAAATAAAACATTCATTCATTCTTTAAGTGTAAAGTTTCTTTTTGAATAAGAAGACAATTTTGGAGATAATCAAAGAGTGACCGAATTAAATTCAATAAATTGCCTCCCAGTGAACGACTTGGAACAAAACTAGTAAAAACTAGATAAATAAGCAAATGATAATAATGGTTGTAATGACTGGTATTCACTCATACTCACCACTATACGACATTCTTAATGTTATATTATACACCCTATACTACAACGACATGATCATAACAATAATCATTCATCATCATACAACCATGTTTTACAACATCAGTCTTGCCCCTCCACAGTCCGCACACCCTCGCTTGACTACCTCGGTTTGCCCAGTGGGCCTAACAAGTTGGTGTAGGACGGCTAGCTGAACCACGGGGCCCATGGGGTGGCTAGCTCCTTCCCTACACTGGTAGCTCTCCCCGGTACAGTGTACGCGAGCGCCAAAAGTCGGTACAAAGTGGCCAGACCTAACCCCGGGTCCCAAGGGCGGCTGGCTCCGCTCTGCACTAGGAGGTAACCTGTGCTTCCCTTGGTATTACGTACCCAAGAGACTACACACTTTCCCATTCACTTTTCCAGTTCCATTACATTTATTTCCAAGAGTTCTACTCCTAATTCCTTGTAGGGTTCATGCTCATATTTCTCAGGCCAAGCCATACTAGGTTTCATCACTTCAGGTTTATTCGCATATACTACGTATTTCCAACATTCAAACTTCTTTTCCTTTCCAATTTGTATACAAGCAGCTCGTATTTAATTTCAACCAACAGAAATTACATGCAACAGTTACTAGCAACAGTACTCTACATTTCACAGGCAGCTGTTATCCAATTACAGGCAATTATCATTATTCTGTCTACTTATCCAAGACTGCAATTCAGGCATTCAAGACATTCGTTTCAGTGTTTCAGGTCCTAGGATTCATGCCATACCCTAGGATCTATCATTTAATTCAGATATGCATTAATGTTTGTAATTAACTAAGGGAAGCCACTCTACCCGAAAAATTGGGAATAATGGGGGCGTGATCGGCAGGTCCACCTTCCTTTGCAACCCCCAAAGCTGCAACAGAACGTGGTCCTAACACAAGGATCAATTACAAGGAACCACTCAGAACAGGATAAAAGTATTTCAAACAAGTAGAGGAACTAATTCAGAGAAGAACGGAATCTTAAACGCGGAAATCAGACCTCGAACAGACCCTAAACGGGTCAAAAATGAGAACTCTGACTCAAATCAGATGTCTGGAACACCTTCCAGATGTCTTAAAAAGTGGTCCAAGTCATACCTCACTCTGTGCTGCTCTTTAGACGTCCAGGATCCTGCTGAACCGTCTGGACCTAGTTCCAGACGTCCGATTATCACTCCAGACGTCTGGAGACACTCTCAGCCATCTGGTGCCTCGCCCAGATGTCTGAATCGCATGGGAGGGCGTGTCTCGCGCCTTCCCGAAGTGAATCCTACATGCGTACGCAAACACTCTCAACACAACATGAGACAAAACTTTCGACAGAACGGCCTGCATGGCCGTATCCACAAAAGGAAGCGGGGGAAGAAATACGTACCTCTCAGTCGTTTAGAGGTCCCTCCAGACGTCGTCCGCGTCGTATTGACGTAGGTCCAAACGTCTGATTCTGGGAAAATTTCCCAGAATCAGAGCCTCCTCGTCTTCTTCCTGCTGCGTACGAGCTCGCCATGCAGCCGCTCGTCCGCTGCTCGAGCTGCAGCAGCACCAAAAGAGATCTCCCCAGCACGACGCTCCTCCGCGAGCACGCCGACAGGCCTCGGGCTACTCCAGCGGGCTCTCTCTCTTTCTCGCATGCTCTCCCTCTTCTTCCCTCTTGATGCACCCCTCCTCTCTGCACTACACCCGGCAGCAGCTGCTGCCCTCGCTCTCGCTCTCGAGCTCACGCTAGGGGAAGGAGAAAACAGTCGGGTGTGAACGAGGGAGAGGGGAGAGGAGGATATAAGTAGGCACGGGGGGGAAAAAAGCGTCTGCAGGTCGGTGGGTTTCTGCCGTGCGCAGACTCGCGATCGTACGCACGCAAAAATTAATTTCCAAACGTCTGACTAGACGTCTGGACCAACTCCCAGATGTCTTAAAATGGTTTTGATGCCTCGAGTCTTAACACCTAAGGACTGAAGGGTGTGTTAACGCCCTAACTCACGGAGATGCCAGAGCTTCGGGCTCCGTAGTGGCAGGTATGATTACTATTTCCAGTAGACTCGTCTACACTCTTTTCGATTCCGGAGCCAGGCATCCGTTTATTTCTACGAGTTTCGCTGTTTGCACGGGAGTGAGCAGTGTGCTTTTAGAGGAGGCCTTCTTGATTAGAGGAATAGTGGGCAGGTTTTTGTTGCCGAGGAGGTTCTCACTGACTGTGAGGTCATGATAGGGGGATACAGTCTCTCGATAGACCTAATCATGATCCCGATGGATGACTTCGGTGTAATCTTGGGGATGAAATGGTTGGCCACATACCACGCCCTTGTAGATTATTTTGGGAGGAAGATTGTCTTCTCCATACCACGACTGCCTCCCTTCGAGTTCCACGGCCAGCCTATAGACGGAGGATTTAGATGCATGTCCGCACTTCGGGCATCGAAGTTACTGAGTCAAGGGTGCGAGGGCTTCCTTGCTTGCGTTCTAGCAGAGCCCAGCCCCACGGACAGTATATAGAGTATTCCGGTGGTCTGTGAGTACCCCGACGTCTTCCCAGAGGAGCTGCCAAGACTGCTACCTGAGCACGAGATCGAGTTCGAGATCTCACTGATACCGGGGACATGCCCCATTTCTTCAGCACCGTACCGAATGGCCCCGCTTGAGCTGCGAGAGCTCAAGACACAGCTACAGGACTAATGAGAACCTCATCATGAACCCTAACTAGCACAATCTAACCTAGATATGCAAGAAAAAGCTCCTACATTACTCAAAGAAAGGCTTAACTCAGAGAATTCTGAGTTCAAAAAGAAAACAAGTCATAAAGGGTAAAAATGTAATTTCACCAACACGATTTGCAAACGGGGTAATTAAGGATCCAAACACAGGTCAAACTAACCTCATAAGAAGGAAAGTGGGATGATCTGACCTAACAAGGGCTACAGCAACTCCAAGAAATTAAATGACATTCTGTAACTCTAAAACAAACCTACTTCAATTCACGAGGTTCGAGGCAGGGTAAAAATCAACTAAACCTTCTAAAATTCATATAAAAATAATCTCTAAGGTTTAGAACCTTTAATTTGGCCTTAGAAACCCATTTTGACCTACATTGAGAACCATGCCCAATTAATAATTTAATTTAGGCTTTTACGTAAATTGGCCAGTCAAACATGGTCTGACATAGAAACAAAATTCACCATTAAAATCCTTAGGTTCAACATAGTCATGCATAAAAACTTGAGCCTAAGAAGAGACCTCCTTGACCTACTTTGCAATTTGGTCCTCATCATTTACCTTTTGACCTTAACTTTCGAAACCCTTGCATTTTGACCCCCAATTTCCTCGTCGTTCTTTGCATTTTGGTCCCTCCTGCAAGTCTCTGCGCAGCACCATGCTCCGGCGACTTTGCGCGGAGCATGGCGCCGCGCAGGGTGAGGGGGACGTCCTGCAAAGTGAACGCAGAGTTCCCTGCGACGTTTGCTGTCGTAGGGACTCAGCCATGCTACCTGACGACCCCTACACCTTCCATGCGAACGCGCGGAAGGTATGGGTCTCGTCTCCGACCATACTCCGGCGAGGGCCGCACGTCGCCAGCCTGCATCCGCCCCTCCGCCACCGCCTTTATAAGAGCCAGCACTCCGCACCGGTTCGAGCAGTCTGGTCTTGGTGGAGAAACCCCCAACCCTTCCTCTCTCCCCACTCCTACAGGAAACCCACCAGCTCCGGCGACTGCTCCTCCACCTTCTCGTCGCTCTGCTGCAATACCAGCAGTAGAGTTTGCTTTGTCTTGTCTTCCTGCGTCGTGCTGCACCAAGCGCACGCCTCCCTGCCCACATCCTTGTCGCCGCTCTCTCCCCCTGGGTTCTTCTTCTCCAGCTCCGGCAGGTACGAGCCGGCGGCTCCGCCCTTCCCCCTTCGTCCCTATAGGTAGGTTACAATTACTTCCCTTCCTCCCCTCTTTCTTTTCCCCAAACTGTTTTACTCGATTGCCCTACGACCACGCCTGACCACCCTCACCTTCCCCGCCTCCGGCCACTCTCCGGCGAGTCGCCCCCATCATCCCACAACCCCATACGACTCGCCAACTGTCCCAAAAGCTCTGCCTCATCATACTAAACACCCTCCGCCCCTCCACAGCCACTCTACACCTCCACAACTCACCCCCGATCAAACCCACTTTTCCGGCCACAGGACGACCTAGGCACGCATGCTTAGGTCATCCCGCGGCCTGCTGCACCTCGCACCACCTTCGCCGTGCCACGGCGAAGGTTCCCCTGTGGTCTGATTAGGCCGAGAGGTCCTTTCTGTGTTAGATAGATATACTACCCCAGCCGCCATTGGCGACGACCCAAGGAGCTTCCAAGCGGGCTCCAGGCTTCAGAGCGTCAGGTCTCCAGCTAAGGCGAATTTGGGGAGACTCAGGTGAAGGCAGGCAGCTGGCACGCGAGGGGAAACGAGGACGCAGCTGCTGAAGCGAGGTCACGTTCTTCCTGCGGGCACGCGCGAGAAGGAGCGAAGTTTAGTCCCACATCGTAAGATCTCGAAGCGCCGCACCCATTTAAATTGATTTTGTGTTTTTACCTTATCGCCTCCGATACACCTGGGGTGAGGTCCTGCGCCCCATCACACGCCCCGTCCGCGGTTTCACCACGCAGACCCGGCGAATCCGACCCGACACTACCCACGCACACCTCGCGCACCAAATCACGCCGGTGCGCCTAGTCCCGGTACGCAACCCGACCCGTTAACCCGCGGCTCTGGGAGAGCTTCCTGTGAGCGGTTTACAGAGAGAGAGAGACGTGCGGGTAGAGGGAAGGGCTAGGTTTTTGCTGTGCCTTGTGTGCAGGAATAGGGCGCGAAGGAGAAAGGCTCATCACTTAGCCGCAGGAAGAAGAAGGCTTGCCAAAGAAGAAGAAGCAGCGAAGGAAGAAAAAAGGAGGAGAAGCACTGTAGCAAACCGCAGTTTAAGTCGTCTGACTGCGGTATTAGACGACAGATGGACCTTCAGAGGAGATAAAGAAAAGAGAAAGAAGAAGAAGAAGAAAAGAGAAGGCTCTGCAGCTGGAGATAAAGAAAAGAGAAAGAAGAAGAACTGAAGAAGAAAAGAAATAGAAGACAAGAAGAAGAAGAAGACAAGCAGCCAGGAAGAAAAAGAAAGAAGAAGACTCAGCCGCCAGAAAGAAAGAGAGAGGCAAAGGAAGAAAAGAGAAAGAAGAGAAGAAGACAGGACAAAAATCTCTCTCTCTCTCTCCCTCTCTCTCTCTTATTTTTGTAATTCAATAGAGGAACTTTGTACTTCTAGAATTCCAGTAGCTCCCTCAGTTCGACCTCGGGAAAACTACTTCCGAGTAAAAAAAATTGTATGGTAATGACAACCGTAGCTGTCTCATCTTATACTATAACGATTGTATTATAATAAATATAAAAATGCAAAAGCAGCACTGCGGTTGCCCATCATCACCAAGGACCTACTAGAGACAGGCTTCATAAGGCCCAGTGCCTCTCCATGGGGAGCCCCCGTCCTGTTCGTGAGAAAGAAGGATGGCACTCTTCGGCTGTGCATTGACTATAGACAGCTGAACCGGGTCACCATCAAGAACAAGTACCCGTTACCACGCATAGATGACCTCTTCGACCAGCTGAGGGATGCCATGGTATTTTCAAAGATAGATCTGAGGTCGGGATACCATCAGCTGAGAATTAGGGAGACCGACATCTCCAAGACAGCCTTTTGTACATGGTACGGCCACTACGAGTTCTTGGTCATGCTGTTTGGAATGACCAACACCCCTGCCGCTTTCATGGACTTGATGAACTGCATTTTTCGACCGTATCTGGATCAGTTCATGGTTGTTTTCATCGAATATGTGCTCATTTATTCACGAGACCAGACGCAGCATAAGCAACACCTTCACATGGTCTTGGATACCTTGAGACGGCACAGGTTGTATGCCAAATACAACAAATGCGAATTCTGGTTAAGACAAGTCACCTTCCTCGGCCATGTGATCTCAGAGGACGGTTTAGTTGTGGATCCAGCCAAGGTAGAGGCAGTATTCAGGTGGGAGAGACCGCGTTCGGTGACAGAGATACGCAATTTCCTGGGGCTGGCTGGTTATTACTGACGATTTATCCAAGGGTTCTCGCAGATTACCTATCCTCTGACTCATTTGACTCGGAAGGACGTACCCTTCACCTGGACAGACGAGTGTGAGTCTTGCTTGTAGAAGCTGAAAGAGAGGTTGAGCTCGGCTCCTGTACTTACCATCCCTAATAGCAGCAACGGATTCGTCGCCTACACAGACACCTCGTTGCAGGGATTGGGGGGTGTACTTATGCAGCGGGGTCATGTTGTCGCATATGCTTCGCGGCAACTGAAGCCCCACAAGCATAACTACCCAATCCACGACCTAGAACTGGCAGCAGTCATCCTAACATTGAGGACCTAGAAGCACTACTTGTACGGAGAGACGTTCGAGATTTTCACTGACCAAAAGAGCCTCAGATATCTTTTTGACCAGAAGAAGCTCAACGTGAGGCAGAGACGCTGGTTGAAACTCCTGAAGGACTACGATTGCAGCATCTCCTACCACCCAGGAAAGGCCAATGTGGTAGCTGACGCCTTGAGCCAAAAGGCACCCGCCCACTTGGCTTGCTTACAAGCACAAAGTTGGAGGCTCATGGAAGAGTTGAGCAGCTGGCGACTCCAAGAGATATAGGGGTATTGTGGGGCCGTGACAGTCGCGAGGCAGACACGACCAGAGTTGGTGGATCGCGTCATGGTTAAACAAATGATGGACTCATATCTACGGGCACAGCGAGACCGAGTATTGGCAGGGAACCCAGGAGAATTCTCTTTCACTGACGGAGTTCTGTGTACGAGGGGACGCTTGTGCGTTCCTAAAGATGAGGAGCTGTTGAGGGAGTTCTTCACTGAGGCTCATGGATCCAGATTTACCATACATCCCGGGAACACGAAAATGTATCACGACCTACGACGTGATTTTTTGTGGAGAGGGATGAAGTAGGATGTTGGCCTTTTCGTCTAGCAATGTCTAATATGCTAGCAAGTGAAGGCTGAGCATCAGAGGCCTGTAGGGCCTTTGCAGTCACTTCCCATTCCAAAATGGAAGTAGGAAAGTGTCACTATGGGTCTGGTAGCGGGGTTACCTGTGACACAGAGAGGGCACAATGCAGTCTGGGTAGTTGTGGATAGATTAACAAAGACGGCATGGTTTTTGTCAATCCGAGTCACTTATGGACCAGCACAATTGGCAGAGAGATACATTAGAGACATAGTACGCTTTCACAAGGTTCCCTACGAAATTATTTCAGACAGGGACACTCGTTTCACTTCCTAGTTCTGGGCAGAATTTCAACGAGCCTTGGGGCCTTGTCTGAAGTTCAGTACAGCCTACCACCCCCAGACAAACGGACAGTCAGAGCGCACCATTTAAACCCTTGAGGACCTTCTGCGTGCTTGCGCACTGGACTGGAGAGGCTCCTGGGAGGAGCATTTGCCTCTGGTAGAATTCGCATAAAACAACAGTTACCACTCGAGCATTGGCATGGCACCATATGAAGCTCAGTACGGGAGAAAGTGTACGACCCCCTTGAGTTGGGTAGAGGTGGGGACCAAGTGGTAGGTCGACCCCCGTCTGATACACCAAAGTCAGGAGGTGATCGAGCAGATCCATCGATAACTGCGTACTGTCCGGAGCAGGTAAAAGAGTTACGCCAATCTGAAGCGTAGGGAGGTACAATTTGAGGTTGGAGATCACGCTTTTCTCCATGTTTCACCGATGAAAGGCTTGTAGCGGATTGGGATGAGAGGGAAGCTTGCACCGAGATATGTGGGACCCTTTGAGGTCTTAGAGAGGGTAGGACCCGTCACTTACCAGCTTGCCCTTCCTCCCCAGCTTTCTGGACTGCACGACGTATTTCACGTGTCCAACCTCAGAAGACACGTCGCCAACCCCAGCTATGTCCTTAGCCACTAGAGCATCGAAGTGGGAGATGACCTAACCTATCCTGAGAGACCGATACAGATACTAGATAGAGCCATTCAGAGGTTGAAGCGGAAGGAAATACCCCTCGTGAAAGTCCTGTGGAAAAGCCAGCGGTACGAGGAGGCAACTTAGGAGCCTGAGTCGGCGATGCGAGAGCAGTACCCAGAACTCTTCGAAGGTATGACTCTTCAGACCTACTCCAGTCTTCTCTAAGTTTGCTATACGCTGCTACGTTATATTTTTCGCACCCTAGTCAGTTCAAGTTTCGGGGACGAAACTTCCTTTAAGTTTGTTATATTAAAATGACCCACCACCCCTTTGGTCATTTAAGACGTCTGGGATGTTCACTAGACGTCTGGAAATGCTTTTCAGTGCAGAATGTACGTACGCCATACTTCCTCCCTCACTGCACCTCACCGCACCTCCTCTTGCAATGCCACTTCACGCCATGCTTCGCCTTTCCGCCCCCCTCACCTCCTCTCCCTTTATAAACCACTCCCCCTCCTCTTTGTTGCCCACCCCGTAGCTGAGAGTAGAGCGAGGGCGAGAAAGAGTGAAGAGCGGAGAGCCCAAGCGAGAGGAAGCGCGAGAGCAAAGGGTGCAGCGTCGTTCTGCTGCAGCACCTGCAGGCAAGGGGAGCCAGAGCGATTCTGCGAAAGTCATTTTCCGTGGAATCAGAAGGCTGGAGAGACTCCAAGACATCTTACCGGACGTCTGAAGGTAGAGCAAGACATCTGGAAGAGATCTACTTTCCACACTTTTTCTCTCTGACAAGTCCTAACAGCGTATGTGTATGTGTCAGAAGGTGAGAGCGTAGCCGAGGCAGTTTCAGACGTCTATGAGCACCCCAGACGTCTGACGGAGTCCTTGGATGTCGGCATTGAGTTCCAGACGTCTGATAGCAGAACACCGAGAGAGGTATCCCTGAGAATAGTTTTAAGACATCTGAGACCTTTCCCAGACGTCTAATTTCCATCTGACAACGTGTTTTAGGTCGTGTAAGGCCCTATTATTATCGCTTTTCTACAAATGAACCGTCTCTGTTTTCCGTACGAGTTTCTCTGTATAATGATACCTTGTTTATATCCTTCTGAACCTTTTGGGATCATCAATCCATGTTTTAGGTCTCCAGTCCGTCAGGTGTACGGGACCTGTGGAGACGTTGGGAGCCACTGTACGAGCCCCCATTCCACCCGGTTATCTAGGTAGAGTGGTTACAACCTTAAATCTCTAATTTAATACATGCAAGTAAGTAATCCTAGGACTTGAGATGAACCCTAGGAAGGAATAAACGTATACTCGAAAATAAATTCTTAAACCCTAGGTCTTGGCATGAACACTAGGGTTAGAAAAAACTGCATGTGAATGATTGAGTAATCAAAAGTTGCCTGTTTTTATCTAAAATGGACCGCTACTGTAATAAAATGGAAATTGAATTGTTTGTTCCGAACATTCCAACCCAGATGTGAAAAAGATACTCCTATACGAACCCTACGGGGAATGTAACAAGAACACCGTACTACAGAGAACTGGATGGTTCTGGGAATTTGCTGCCTATGGGCAGCTATTAAGGGAGGTAGGCTGACTTTCGTGTACGTGGTACCGAAGAGAGCAACTATCCCTTGTAGTGTAGGGGGGAGGTATCTACCCCAGGGGGCCAGGGGCTAGGTATGGCCACCCTACACCGACTCTCGTCAGCCCATTGGGCAAACCGGGGTAGTCAGACGAGGGTACTCGGACTGAGGAGGGGTGAGACCCCTGAGGGCATGTTTCGCACTGTACGTTGAGGGGTACCCGCTAGCGGAAACGACTGACCGCTTGCCAGTGCGGGGTAGCTACCCGCGCGCTTATCACGTGTGCCGTAGTCACCGCTATGTCACAACCGTGACCTCGGGGTGGTAGACCGAGTATAGGACTACCACGGTGGGACTCCCCCAGCCAGGAGAGTGCCACGTGGGCATCCTATATCACGGGAAGCTGCAAGCAAAATCGTTCCTATAGGGAACAAGAAGATTAATTAACAAATCCTAATTAGAGATCTCTACGCACCCACATGTATAATATAATTGGAAAATGGAAAATTTTATGTTAACTACTTGTTAAATGCATGTTACATCTTAGCTACCATTCTACTCAGCGTTAGCTGACTCCAGTTAAATAAATTCTATACAGGTCAAGGATTTGAGCAACCCGAGCCACCGGCTGCTGAGGACGTTGGGCCTAGTCGAGCCTAATTTTAGTTCTACTATTTGATAGTGAGTTTCTATAGCTTGTCTTCTACTACATGTACTTGTTTTGTTGTGATGGCAGTATTATGACATAATATTACTGTTCCTTTTCCCCCCTGTTGTAAATTTCTTTCTACTTAACTACTATACTTGTGTGATTGTGGTTTGATGAATGTTACTTGGTTATTTCTTGTTGGACGACTGGGTCTTGGGATTAACCGAAGTGAGCCGATCTCAGATCCTGTAGGGATTTGGGACCGAGTCGTGACATTGTCCCATCATAGTAGGGAGGATGTGTGGATTGAAAGTTCCCTACTAGGAGGGGGTGACGTAATAAAATGCGGAAATAAAATAATATCACAGAATAAACAAACAATCGCATAAGTACACAAAGATTTTTAGGTGGAAACCCAAACCGGGTGAAAACCACCACCTAACCCTCTCGAGTTAGGATTTTCTGATCAACCTAGTTGATCAAATCCACTAACCGAATCACTTTAAAACGAGGGTGATTCAACCTCAGTACAACCACGCTACAAGTACGAGGGTAGCGTTCCTCAACCCCTTCTCTCCACAAGAAGGATTTTGTCCCACGAAGGAGACGGGAATTCGCAAAGCGAATACCCAACCAAAATAACAAAGATAAAATAAAACAACAGGTCCTATAGAGCCAACAAAGTAATTAAGAACCTAGCTTCTATAGGAATAAGGAAACTCCCCTTTGCAAGGAGTGCGTCGAGGATGACGCGGGTGCGTGAGCCACACAACGGCGCAATGTCGCTCTCGTGAACAACGGCGGGAGAGCGTGTGCGCGAAGACTTGATGCTCTCAAGAGAATGAAACTAGAGCTTGGAGGGCAAGGGCCTCAATTGGACACAAGAGAGTGGAAGTATGTTGCTTAAGTGTGTCTTGTGTTTTTCTAAGTGTTTCTTGGTGTGTAAAGGCTCCCCTCTATTTATAGAGGCCTTAAGAAGGCTTTGGAAGGCTTAGGAAAGGTTCTATAGCCGTTGGGTGCAAAGCCCAAGAGAATCAGGCCGAAATCAGGACAATGATTACATTTGACAGGGTCATCAGACGTCTAATTCTGGCATCAGACGTCTGGAAGGCCATTTTAAGACGTCTGATTTCAATGTCAGACGTCTGATTCTATGCAGGTTTCTCCCTGACTTGAATCAGATCTAAACAGGGTTTTTACGCAAGTCCATCAGACGACATATAGGACGTCTGGCACTATGTCTGGACGTCTAGAAACCTACTTTTACTGTGGGAATTGATTTCCAAACGTTGCAACGGCTAGAAAATCTCTGAGAAGAGATTTTGGGTCAGCCGAGGCAAAACGGTCATTTATCAGACGTCTGGAAAGTCCTATGGACATCTGATAAGGCTCTAACGGTCATATTCTTGGGTGTCTGCTAAGCCAGCCAACGGTCCACTAATTGGACGTCTGGCAAATCCATCAGACGTCTTCTAAGACGTCTGGTCTAAGGTCTGGACGTCTGATTTCATCAGACAGAACTAACTATGTCCAGCCTAACAGTTATCAGACGTCTGAAACAACAGTCAGACGTCTTAAAATACTTTATCAGACGTCTGATTTGGGAATTAGACGTCTGGAAGTGCTGTTTGAACCATATATTGGTTTTCTAAGTATTCTACAGAAAACCTAAGTATCCTAGGGTTGTGCCGGTGTTCCTAGGACTACTGTTAGGGTTCTTTGAGACTCTTTAACATAATTTTCTAAGGAAAATAAAGAGCAACAAAAGAAACGAAAAAATACAACAAGTACAAAAGAAGGAAATCTATCCTATTCTTCATTTCCTTCCATCTTCAATCTTTCGCTCCACGTGAACCTCCTCTGTTTTCCGTCAAGCTCCTCCAATCCGTCCTGGATGCGAGCTCGAGTTCCGTCTAAACACGTCTTCATTTGCAATTGACCTGAAATCTAGGACTCAAATTGCAAATGTTAAATAACACGTGTTTTGTTATCATCAAAATAAATGATCGTGGTGCTCTAGCACCAACATGGATGACTGGGCTTTGGTGCGCTTGGTTGAAAATGATGCCATTTGCGAGTTAAGTTGTTACATCTTCTCGCAACCTTGCTTTGATATCACTAATGAGAGGCTCATCATGTCTTCTAATTACCCCTAATTAACTAGTTTCCCTAGTTAACTAGCTAGGAATATGTATATATAAGGGTTAATTATGTAATAAGGGACAAATCATTAAAGAACTTTAAAATAAGTTTAAAAAGCTAAATTATCAACCAATTAATATTATTAATAATTTAATTAATAAATGGACTCGAAATACCATTAATTAGCTAACTAATTAATATCTTATTTAACTTAAGAATAATTTAAGACTTAAGTCTTAAATAACTTAAGTAAGTTAATAAGTTAATAAATATAAATAAATGGATCAAAAATGTGAATACATGGCTTAAATATAATATTTAGCTAATTTATAATTTAATATAAAAAGTTGGAAAAGAATTAAAATTAACTTAAATGGCCTCTGTTTACATTTTAGTCCCTATATTTTATTACATTCAAGCCCTTTTCTTTCACCTAGGTCCTTATCTTTCCTTGCATTCAGGTCCCTAAGTACACTCTTCTTCCTTTCTTCTTCAGCCGCTTCAACGGCTGACGAACGGAGGTGAAGACACCTCACGATCACCTTCCATCTGACGCCATTCCACCCTCGCAAAGCTTCTAAAGCTTGCGCTCACTTTCTTCATTTCATCCCACAGTCTAGATGATCCTTGAATCCTACTTAGGGTTAGAGAGTAACCTCACCGGCGATGGAGACGACGTCGGGGATTACCTTGAACCTAAACCTTATAGCATCCAAATTCAGCCACCTCTACAGCCACCGCAACCTATAAATACTCATCAACCCCTACGATTTGAGCTTGATCAGCTCCCTTCCCCTCTCCACCTCACCGTAGCTGGTCAGTAGGTTCGTCCGCAACTCCGACGTCTTTGTTCTCCTTCTCGAGCATGGCCACCGAGGACGCACTGCCTCTCTCACCACCTCTTCCTCTCGTTCGCCCTGCCAACGGTGATTGAGCGTGCCATCTTCCCTCCGATCTCCGCTTCGATCAACCGGAGCTTCTTTTCTCATTCAGTCTAGGTTTCAATCTTATTCTCGCCCTGCCAACGGCGAGATCCCTCACCTCCTTTGTTCAAGTAACAGAATGATTAGATTTAGGTAAGTGTAGCGTAGCTTAATTCAATAGATTAGGTAATTAGTTCTAATTGTTCAATTTGTATGCCATCTTCCTCAGCTCCGATGAGCTCTTTGAGCTCGTCTGGGCCAGTCTTTTGCCATTTTTACGCATTGATCACCTTCCTCTCCTTATCATGATTTCATAGCACTGCTTTTCCCTCATTTCTATCAGCTTTATCGCCTAGTTCACTTCCACATTCACCAGCAACCTCCGCTGTCCACGGCGGAGGCCTCTGAGCTTAGAACACACTCATTGGGGCCCTCCATCACCTCTTTGTAATCTAAGGGCCCGACCCTATACCAAATTAGTATAATTAACTCGTAGTAAGTAAACACCTAATTGCATTCCAACTTTCAAGCTCTTTGTCAATGGAGAGCTCGAAAGAGTTCCTCCACCTAATTAACCTCCTAGAGAGCATCGCAAGGTTCTGTTGAGCCTTAGCCCTCACTAAATTGAGTAAGACAGCTGACTCTGAGTTCGTGCAAACTCAGAGATTAAGTTTTCTAAATTCCCTGATGAATCCTTAATTCAAACATCAATTGGACAAATTGATGAGTTCCTGAGGTTCCTTGTGACCTCAGGAAGCTCTTGAGACTTTTAATGATTTGTTTCTTAAGGCTTTAATCTTTGAAATTAATTTCTAGACTCACCGGAGCTCTAGCGAGCTTCAACGAGTCATTTTTTCACTTCAGCCCTTGATAGGCTCTGAGGAGTTCCAGACTGCATCATTGAGGCCTAAGGATCATGATTTGATGCTTATTTTGTTATTTTAATGTCTAGAGCTTGTAGATGACCTCTGTCTTCTCCAACTCCGGCAGAGTTGGTGAGTCGTTTCTATTAGGGTTTAGGTCGCCGTAAGAGGTCTGGAAGCAAGAATGAAGTATGCTGAGTTCATCTTAGCTGGTCAATTGGTCAGAAAAGTCTTGCTTTGTTCTGCTGAACAAACCCATTTCAGATCTTAGGCAACGAAATCTGACAACCCTACTAGGAGATTCAAAACATGATTCTGATGTTCTAGACCAATTCCTGATAAAGAATTAAGTTGATTTAAGGATTCAATTTGATCCGTGGAAGCTTAGAGCAGAAAGTCAACTCTAAACTCACCATGGTCAAATCCCAAGTTCAACTTGAGGATTAAGTGTTTAATTATGTGAATTAAAAGGTTGAAATTCTTTCTAGGATGATTTAGAGTGAGTTGGAGTTGTTTTGATTGAGTTTTATTGAGGATTTGGTGCGAATCAATTTTCTCGACAGTTTGGGTTCTTTAGAACCCAATTCTAAGTTCTTTGAGTTTTTGGCGAGTTTTAAATGCCAAATCCACCCAGATCAAATCTTTGCAATTTGCAGAGGTTTTTTAATTCTCTTTGTAAGGTTTTTAGCTCTTTGTCAAGCTGTTTAGAGCTCAAAATGGAGCTCTGAAGCTCCTAAACGAAGCTCATGAGTTTCTTCCTGTTCATGAAACTACATAGGACCTTCTCTCCTCACCATTAGATGCGGAATCACCTACTGAATAGAGTCTGGACCTCACCTGCAGGTTAGAAGCCTCTTCCGCAGGTCAAAACACCTGAATTTCATTTCTACAGGCCATTAGGGCGAATCCTTGATCTTCGCCCTTCAAATTGAAGGACCAGATCTGACCTGAACACCAAATTGGTGTTATAATCATGTAGAGAATTCAAAGGGCTTTCGATCGAGCCTTTACTTGATCGAAATCATTCAGTGAGTCAACCGGAATCGTCGGCCGAAGTTCGGCCAGAACCAAGGAAATATAGTCCCACATCGGTAATCTGTGAGTGCACGACATGGTATATTACGAAAAACTACATTAGCCTTCTCGGTCGTCAGCGTAGGGCACGAAATGAAACTTAGCTTGGGGCGTGGGTGCGTGAGATGCATGTGGCTGCACATGTGTGTGTGTGCATGTGCCTGTTGGCGTAAGTGTGGACCCGTGAGTGAGCGTGTGTGGGCCTGGGAGGCCAGATACTGTGCATGAGCTTGAATTGGAAAATAAAACACCTAAGTAAAACTAGGCTCAGACCCAGTAGGGTATGGTCCCACCCTTTAGGGGGTGCTGTGTATCCCCGACCGATCTAAGCCGCCAATTAGAAAACTAAATTTTTGTAATTGAAGATTTAATGGGTTAAGTGAATGCGAAAATGGTTAGGCGTAGACATAAAGCACAGTAAAGAAGAAGAAGAAGAGCAGGTAAAGGAAATGATAAAAGAGATCGAGAGAGAGAGAGAGAGAGGGCTGAAGATTAAGAGCTTAAGAAAAAAAAGTAATGAACAAAGATAGATAGGAGAAAAAGAGAAATTCTAAGGGGGCTGAAGAAAGAAGAAAAAAATAAAGAAGGAAAATCAGACGTCTGTACATTCTTTTTGACTTTTAATTTTTACTTTAAGATGTCTAATCTTCTTATTAGACATCTGATTTATACTTTTATTAAATAATCTCTTTCAATATTTTGAGCTTAATTGATGTAATAAGCCATTTGTACTCATTTGATTAGCTTTTTTTTGCCTTAATCTTTTGTAATGGTTGTAATAAACATGTTTACTTGATTTTTAATGATAAATCACATGCGTAAATATGTTATATATTAATGGAATGTTGTATATGCTAATTTGATTAATTCTTGTGCAATGTTCATAGGCTTAAAGTATTCTAATTTAATATTTAGTCAATTAATTAAGTCTTAATTATTCATTAGAATTAATGGTGAATTAAGATTAAGTTATGTCTCCCAGTGAACGACCTAGACTCAACCAGTTAAAAAGAATTAAAAAAAAAATCTAAAACGTTAGGTTAACATGATCCTATACTACATAACTGACATAAAATCAAGTTAACCTAAGTTATTTTCTCATGAGATTAATTAAGCCTAAATAACTTAATTAACTGTGTTGAGGATTTAAACGAACAACCACCTGTAGGATCTTAAAAGCACAAGCACACTAGAAGGGCGGATGAATAGTGTGGAAAAAAAATTCATGTAAATAATACAAACCACAAAAATTGAACAACAAATATATAGTGGTTTCCCTCACTTGGGTACTCCACTACCTAAGTCTCCAGACTTAGGATTTTTAACTCGATTCCTTTAACTAGGAGAGAATCAATTTACTAAAAATGAGATAATTAACAGGTTACCTCAATCAATTAAAAGATAGAAATGAGAATAAGAAAATACATATGTGTAATGACTCGTCACACTTTTAACCTTTTAGGATATCTGGAATTTCAGTTAGACGTCTAGACCCGTTCCCGGACGATTGAAAATAAAATTTCTGTACTGCACACTGCGCTCTGCTCACACGCGACGCGCAGAACCCTCCTCTTCTCTCTCCCTTCCTCTTTCTTCCCCAAACCCTAAACCCTACGCCCTTTATATAAACCCCCCTCCCTATCTCCTCTCCACTCCACACACCAGCCACCACCACCTTCAGTGCGGTGTAGGAGTGACGAGAGGAGGCGAGCGAGGGAGAGCGAGAGGGAGGAAGGAGAGCGAGGGAGGACGAGAAGGCCAAGGTCGGAGGAGCTTCGGTGGAAGCTCGGTGGAGCTCGCACGTCCACCGCGGGCGTGTGTGGGAGGAGGAGAGGGCTTGGGGAGGTGGCCTCCCAACCCTTTGCAGCGGCTGGAGCTACTGCGGTACGAGGCAGAGCGAGCGGAGGGAGCTGCGAGGTGTTCCTGATACTGGAAGTTTTCCATTATCAGACGTTTGGAGTGGATCCAGACGATTGACGGGGTACCTAGACATCTGAAGCTAAGGCCAGACATCTGAAAGCATATTTATCGCAAGGTACGTATCTCCCTGTTCCATGCATATCGCAGCGCAGGGGTATATGTCGACTGATCGCGCTTGCAATGTCGTACGCAGGTGCAGCCTTAAGAAGGAGCGCGGAACGCTTTCCCACGCTCTTTTGGACGTCTGATCACATCACCAGTCGTCCAGAGGTGCGCCAAGACGACTAGAGGCATTGTCCACCGTCTGGAATTGCCTTCAGACGATCATAGAGAAGGTTTGAATGTCTGAGGATACCGCAGGGACTTAAGGTAAAGATCTGGCACCTTTTAAGATGTTTGGGATTAATCTTAAGACATGTTTTTGACCCGTTTGGGGTCTGATCGGGATCCGTTTTACGCAAACGAATTCCTCGCGAGCTCCTCTACATACTAGAGTCCTTTGTACACTGTTTTGAACTCTCCTTTTGTGATGTATTCCCTGGTATAAGGTTTCTGCCTGCTGCGTGTTTTAGGCTAGCAAAGACGCCTGGATCTGCGGTTCGAGCCCCCATTACTCCCATGTTGCTTGGTATAGTGGTTTAATTTCGTTAATAATATTTAAATAAGAACGTGTTTGTGGAAATAACCGAATGGAACCCTGGGATGTGGCATGAACCCTAGGATAGAAAAATGAATGAACCGTTTGTGCTGTATGATGTACTTGCATGCATGATTGAAATAAAATGCTAGCAATTGCCTGTATTATAATTGTGAGTTGCCTGTTAGAATATGAGCTGCCGTAATTAATGAACAATTACCTGTGAAATCACACGCTGGATGTATCGAATTATGGAAACACGATCTGCCTGTATATGGATGAGAAATGAATTGTGAAAGGTAAAATCTGGATTAGAATAAATGAGGTGAACATGAGCATAAACCCTACGGGGAATTAGGAGTAGAACTCCAGTGGATAGATGGAAATCTGGAATGTAGATGGGAAGTGTACTGGTCCTTGAGTACGTGGTACCAAGCAGAGCAACTATCCCCTTTTTGTGTAGAGAGGAGCTAGCCTCCCTTGGGTTGAGACCCGGGATTAGGATTAGACACTCTACACCGACTTTTGTTGGCCCTCGTGTACGCGGTACCGTGGTGAGCTACTAGTGTAGGGAGAGAGTTAGCCACCCCACAGGGCCCGGGGTTCAGCTAGCCACCCTACACCAACTTGCTAGGCCTTCTAGGCAAACCGAGGTAGTCAAATGAAGGTGCGTGGACTGTGGAGGGGCGAAACCCCTATTTGGTTCTAAGGGGCAAGACCCCTGTTCTAAGAGAGCAAGGCTCTATACTGTTCCATGCTGTACTTTGGGCATACCCGCTAGTAGAAACAACTGACCGCATGTCAGTACGGGGTAGCTACCCGTGCGCTTATCACGTGTGTCGTAGTCACTGTTGTAGGTTTGGCCCTTCGAAGAGGGGTGACGTAACAAAATGCGGAAATAAATATAAACAATCTTCACAAAATAACAATCACACAAAGTACACAATTGTTTTTAGGTGGAAACCCAAACCGGGTGAAAACCACCACCTAACCCTCTCGAGTTAGGATTTTCCGATCAACCTAGTTGATCAAATCCACTAACCGAATCACTTTAAACGAGGGTGATTCAACCTCAATTACAACCACGCTACAAGTACGAGGGTAGCGTTCCTCAACCCCTTCTCTCCACGAGAAGGATTTTGTCCCACAAAGGAGACGGGAATTCGCAAAGCGAATACCCAACCAAAAGACAAAGATAAAATAAAACAAGTAATCCTATAGAGCCAACAAAGTAATTTAAACCTACCTTCTATAGGAAATAGGAAACTCCCCTTTGCAAGGAGTGCGTCGAGTTGATGACGCGGTGCGTGTGCCACGCGATGGCGCAATGTCGTTCTCGTAGACAACGGCGGGAAAGCGGGTGCGCGAAGGGAATTTAGTTCTCTAGGTGATGGAACTTAAGCTTGGAGAGCAAGATCTTTTCTTGGACATAAAAGGGTAGAAAGTATGTTGCTTAGGTGTATCCAAGTGTGTGTCTTGGTGTATCTTGGTGTGTCTAGGTGTGTAAAGGCTCCCCTCTATTTATAGAGGCCTTAGGAAGGCTTTGGAAGGCTTAGAAAAGCTTCCATAGCCGTTGGGTACAAAGCCCAAGTGAATCAACCCGAAATCAGGAACAATCATTGTTCTTACAGGCTTATCAGACGTCTAATTCTGGCATCAGACGTCTGGAACTTCACTTTAAGACGTCTGATTCCAACGTCAGACGTCTGATTTTGGGTGGGTCTCTCCCTGACTTAGACCAGATCTAAACAGGGTTTTTGCACAAGTCCATCAGACGACATACAGGACGTCTGGCACTATGTCTGGACGTCTGGAAACCTACTTTTACTGTGGGAATTGATTTCCAAACGTTGCAACGGCTAGAAAATCTCTGAGAAGAGATTTTGGGTCAGCCGAGGCAAAACGGTCAATTATCAGACGTCTGGAAAGGCCTAAGGACGTCTGATAAGGCTCTAACGGTCATATTCTTGAGTGTATGCTAAGCCAGCCAACGGTCCACTAATTAGACGTCTGGCAAAGTCATCAGACGTCTCCTAAGACGTCTGGTCTAAGGTCTGGACGTCTGATTTCATCAGACAGAACTAACTATGTCCAGCCTAACAGTTATCAGACGTCTGAAACAACAGTCAAACGTCTTAAAATACATTATCAGACGTCTGATTTTGGAATTAGACGTCTGGAAGTGCTGTTTGAGCCCTATATTGGTTTTCTAAGTATTCTACAGAAAACCTAACTATCCTAGGGTTGTGCCGGTGTTCCTAGGACTACTGTTAGGGTACTTTGAGGCTCTTTAACAATATTCTAAAGAAAATAAAAAGAGCAAGAAAATAAAGACAAGAGATACAAGAAAGGATTAAAAAGAATCTATCCTATTCTTCTTGTCTTCTATCTTCAATCTGTCGCTCCACGCGAACCTCCTCTGTTCTTCATTAAGCTCCTCCAATCCGTCCTGGATGCGAGCTCGAGTTCCGTCTAAACACGTCTACATTTGCAATTGACCTGAAATCTAGGACTCAAATTGCAAATGTTAAATAACACGTGTTTTGTTATCATCAAAACAAATAATCGTGGTGCTCTAGCACCAACAACTGTTGCGTCTTGACAATGACCTCGGGGTGGTTGACTAGGTGTAGGACTACCACGGGGGACTCTTCCAGCCATGAGAGCACCACGTGTACCTTCTACTCTACGGAAAAGACTGCAATCAAGATCGTTCCCACAAGGAACATGCAAGATCAAGAATATCTGGATGCTTGAGAGAAATGAGTGAAACGGAAATATATATATAAAACAGATAAATAGAAATGAGAATTAAACTTGTTTCTTTTACTATTTTTAAATAATATAGATACCACTCTACTCAGCGTTCGCTGACTCTGTCTTTTCATAATACTAATCAGGATCAGGAATTGAGCAGCCTGAGCTTCCAACTGCGGAGGGTGCTTGGCCCAATCGAGCCCAGCCATAGTTTTTTAGCACTTCCTTTTCGTTCCTTTACTGTTGAAGTAATGGACTTTTAATTACTGTTTGTCTCAACGGTTTACTTCTGCTTTCCAATGTTATTGCATTGTGGTGGTATGTACTGAAATAACAGATTTATTTTTCTTTTACTGCTTGTACGTTTCTTCTACTTAGTTATATTACATATGTGAATGTGGTTTACTTTCCTGCTTTTTGATTATTTCTTGTTGGACGACTAGGTCTTGAGATTAGTCGGGGCGAGCCGATCTTGGATCTTGTAGGGATCCGGGAACTGGGTCGTAACAAGGTGTAAGCAAACAACTTAGAAAACTTACAACTAGAAACCTATGTCTCCAATAAGAATATAATTAACAATATTTTATTATAGATCTAGCGTGAAAAATAGTGGGCAAAAATGATTTGTAGAGAGCTAAAAAATACACCAACAAACTTGTTGCAATATCAGAGAAAATCTTTCAGAGCAATAGGTAATAAGTACTAACAAAAATAGTGAAAAAATGATTTCTGAAAGGTAAGGTGGAATATGATTCTTGTGTCTTATAAAAATATTTCACAAGGGTCTTTTATAGACCACTAAACAACCCTCCTACACTCCCTAGCAGTTGGGGTCATAGTTAGGGTGTTATAACTATGTTTAACTACAAAATAGCTGTTCAGGATTGGCACAATGGTTAGTTAGTACCGATACTAGCTTCTTACTGTTACTCACCAACTAGCACAACAGATCCTAGGTATCGGTACTTATCACAGGTACTGGTACTCGGTGCTTTCAGTTAAGTGCCAACTAAGTCACTAGGTATTAGTACTCATCATGGATACCGGTACTTGTGACTTACAGGTTTGAGGTGAACCAAGCACTATGACCTATATGTACCGGAACCCATGATGAGCACCGGTACTTTTAAGGTCCATGCACGAACAGTCTCTACAAACTGTGAGCATCTGATATCGGTACTCATGATCAGTACCGGTACTTATTCAGAGTTTGAAGCTATGGCTTAAACCTGTGCCGTGTAGATACCGGTACTTATAAATAGTACTGGTACTTACTACAAGTACCTAAAATTACTACTTTTAATCAATTTTAGTGTTTGTCAAACTTAATTAAACTATTACTATAACTAAGAAATGATTCTAATTTTTTAACCGAACGATTATACGTGAGTTTGATACCTAATTATCTCTATTTTGATTTTACTTTCTAAGTCAATTTTTTCTTATTTAGGAGACATACAAACTTCTAAATTACAACAAATAAACACCAACATAATCTTCATTCACTTTAATCTTCTTCCTTATCATCATCCACACTTCCAATAATTCTGTGATTTTCCCTGTAAATATCACTTCACAAATGTTTAAAATAGTTTTTTTAACACCAAAACATAAAAGCGAAGTAGAACTAGGTTCCAGTAATAAGATCCTTCAATGCAAAGGCAACGTGGATGTACAACCATGATAGAGAAGAATTCAACCGAATCGTGCACGATTGGATGGATCGATTTGCCTGTGCCTATGTCTCATCGCTGAGGATGGGTCCAGTGATAGAGTTGTAAAGTCTTTGCTTAATAATCAACTTCCATCGTGTATGGAGTTGCACATTTGTTTGGTACTAATTTGAAGCAATCTTGGATGCATTTTGGCAAAATTTTGGTGTAGAAAATATTTTTTTTCTCTCGACTAATTAGGAGCTCACCTTAATGTGATTCCACATCCATTTTGTATCTTTAACTATCGATTACCATAGTGGAAACACCTATGTTTTTAACAATTTAAGTTGCCAAATTGTCAATTTGTTGAGACTTGTAATTGCAAGTATTGAGTAGGGAGAAAAGAAAGGGATCCAAAGATGGAGAACTATCCAACTAAATAATGTTTCACTTCGTTAAGTTTAGTGGGCATTATAAAACAAACAAATCAAGTAAATAGCCGGAGGGGAGAGGAAGGGGAATGGTTGAGGTGAAAAATTAAGATCTTATTTTTTTTTTAATAATAATTTAGTTACTAGTTCGTAATTTATGAAGAAATACTAAATTATTAGTTTTGCTAATTATTTCGTATTTTGTTAAAAATTGAAATGATATGATAATTTTTCATTGATATACATACATATGTACATGAAAATAGATCCACAAAAGATATACTTCAAAAACTATTCATCTTTTTTATTTATAATTCAAAATATTGTTAAGGACTACTTTTGTTTTGTGAGAGTATGAACTATACTCAAATACATATAATCTTATATGACTTTATAGTCTTTTGATATGGGTTCAAGTTAAATATTTGGTTGTCAACATTTCTTTTAAAAAATTTTAGAATGAATTTTAAGTTGTTCTGTGGATCTAAATATATAATTTATGTTTTAGAATAAGTTTGCGATTTAAAATTTATTTATAGCACTTTGAATGTCGAAGTAGATTCAAAAAATGCCATGCATCCCCTTCATGTGAGCACTCCTTTTATATGAGTAAGATCTATCAACATAATGCACTAATGCATTCAAAATATCATCAGAAAAGAAACACGAAAAGTAATCTAAGTAATATCACGTAGTTGAATCTACCATTACTCAAAAAGCTACTACTACTTTTAAACCAAATTAAATCGATACAAAATCATTTTATATCGATGTAAAATAAAATTAGAATGATATATTACATTTTAGTTCCGAGCCAAATTGCACAGTAATATAAAGAATCATCGGTAATTGCTTCACTCATAAGTGATGGTGTTGTTTAAATAACGGTAAGCATCAACATGCGATGATATTTACATTATTTTTTATGTGAGAAATTCACCTAATAAAAATTAAATATCATCATAAAATAAAAATTACATCATTATATTCGTACATCGGATAACTCATCATTTTTCAAACTTACACTTTTCCTTTCAAGATATAATGCAAACTCGATCCGTTCCAGTTGATTGTACCGATCAAGGTCTCCACCGGTCGAAGGCTATTTATACATAGATCCGACCCGATTAGGCAGGTCGGCTACTTCCCGCCTCAAGGACGCGCCGACCTCTCAACGATGAATCGACCGATGCTCCCTACCTCGAAGCCTTCGGGGCCTCGGCATCGGTAACTACAAAGACCTGTCAGGGCCAATTTCGGTACATCTCCATTTGAAAAACCAAATCCCCGAGAGCAGTCTCTGTATAATTTGCTTCGCCTCCGAGCTCAGAGTCACAAGACTCTTTCCAAGCTATGGAGAATCGCTGCTCCAACAATCAGGTGAGCCGTATTTCATTTCCCATTCTTCTCGTTTAAGTTAAAACGTGGGTTAATTCGTAGTGCAGTGTTTACGAGGCAAATGACTGCTCTTCAAGTTTTTCGTTTTTCTTTGATCGAAGCTCCAGACTTGTTTCTCGTTTAGTTCATTTTTCTGACCCCAAGATCCAGTTGCTTCATTTGTGACTGTTTTTATCCTCAATTTTCCGATTTCTTCTTTTTCTTCCTCCTCCTCCTCCTCCTCCTGTGAGGTTATGGTTTGTTTACCGACAATTGTTGACGGGATTAGATTTGTGTTGCTGATGGTCTCTGTCTATCAGGTGGCATTGCCGCGCTGGCGCAACAATTACCGACTCTTTACGGAGCAGATCGAAATGCCAATGCAACTATCTTAGTGCACACTGGGTATATATACCATCTTAATTAAGTTTGTTTTCAAGACTAACCTGCATTCCAGTAAAAACACTTGCCTTTCCATTGGTTTTGTTTTAATCTCGTCCATTTGCATCGAAGAATTTGTATTCATTGAGGCAAACGTTTTTTTTTTCCTCTTCGCAAAAAGATTTCTTCCGCATTCATGTGAATATGAATCTGAATAGAGTAATGGGAAAAATGGTCGGAAATGATGTGTGGTGTCTCAACCAAAACAGAAGGAAGTTTCCTATAACTCCTGGAGCTGAAAATATTACTCTGGAAACAATTATTTCCGAAAGAGGATGGCACAATGAAACATCATGCATTATGTCAAGGATAACGGGCTGAAAAACCAAATTTAGGGATCATATTTCCTACTTGATTGCGTGGATCTCGGGATAATGGCACCTCCATCTTGTCCAACCTAACCGAAATTTCGAAGAAGAAGTTGCAATTTAGTCCTTGGCTTTTCACATGTCGGAAATCGAGCAAGGGGAATTGTAATGGAACTCTACTAGTTAAGATTTAGACTTGTCAAGATGCTGGTTAATCTTCTGGTGCAGATAAAGAAATATACACATTGGAAGCGTACGTATTGGTAATTCCCATCACCTTATCCTCTCATTTCTCTGGTTAACTAATTGGGACTTCCGGCATCGTTCTTGATCCTTAGAATATGGCACCCGTCAATATCGTTGGTGTGTAGCAGTGAAGGGACCTCGCAGTGGGCCATATGAAAGAGGGATTTTTCTGCTTGAAGTTAAAATCCCACCGGAGTATCCTACTAAATCCCCAACAGTAATCAAGTTTCCTTTCTCCATTTTCGATCATCCAAATTATTAACTTTGGCCTCTTCCCAGTAATCCTGATCAACTATATGTCTCTGGTTCGCTTTCTGAACAGGATCTTTCATCCAAACGTCAAAGCCCGGTGGCTTTGCCTCCATGGGCAACATCGTGTCCAACTGGTCAAGCTTGTCGCCAATCTCCCAGGTTCGAGACCCTTTATAACTAGTTTCACCCTTGAGGTTGGCACAACCTTAATGACCATTTGATGCACAAAAGAATTTACACGTCGTTAGTTAGCAGGCATAATTATTTGCAGTGTTTCCTATGTTGGGTGCACAATGGCAGATCTTCCCAATAACATGGAATAAAAATGGTTGTATGGTGTGAGTACATCCTAATGTTTTCTATTCCAGATATATTCTTAGCTCAATTTTTGGACCTTGTGCTTCATAGTAGGCCGTTTGAATTCTAATTCTAATCAGCTGCGACGACGCCCTGTCCTAAGTTTGCAAAATCACATGTAGTTTGGTTTGGCAATTATACATAATTACAAATCACATGAAGATGATCCACTGATTTCTACCCATGGTGGCTTTCAGAATTAACATTAACAACGACGGTCCATTGTTCCTAATCAAACTTCCACTTTGTGATACCTACTGCATCAGGTCGTGGACTGTGTATACCAGATGATGGATAATGCATGGGCTTCCCCGAATGAAATAAGATCCTTCACTGCAGAAGCGACGCTGTTGTACAACTATGACAGGGAAGAATTCGACCGGATCTCACTCGATTGGACGAGGCGGTATGCCGCCTACTCCTGGTAAACATTCACGGATACAATCAGTAGTGGATACATTTGTGGTCCACTGGTAGAGATGAGAAGCCTTCGGCTATCTCAGCTTCATGCATGGGATAAACATTTGGAGATTTTCTTTGTTGCTGCTATAAATCAATAGTGGATGCATTTTGGTGTGGACAAGGTTTCACCATGTGAGCAACTTAAATGCTACATATTTGTCGATTCCAAGGTTTGAATCTGTACATGGCATCCTCATGCTGCAGATGAAAGCGTTTAACTGGATGGCTTATATTACTGAACATATATCATCTGGGTCTTCTGCATATTAATTTGCATAATTAGAAGTCAATAGCTCGGGAGAAATGGTGCATTGCAATGCAATCAGTTGAAAACAAATAATTAAGTAGAAGTATAAATTAAAGTAATAAAAAAATCATGGAAGGTTTAGTTTTACGTAAAAATCTCACTCACGAAGAGCAGGGAGAAGGTTCTGATAAGGCACTGATTTGTATTCCTTCTTCTCAAAGGAATATAGGAAGAGTATACACCTATTTATAGGTCATCACTCACACACAAAGTCTACATCTTCTGATGTGACACTAAATCCACAACCAAATTCTTTCAACACTCCCCCTCAACTTAGAGCATGTAATGCTCAACTTGTAACACAAAAAAATACATTCTACACAAATGGAAACATAGGTTAGAGCTGCTAAAAAAACTGTGGCTATCTCCAACGATGGCTAAAGTAAATTCATGGTTCCGCACCGGTCAAAATGTCGATTGATATCCTTGTCAAAACGTTTGGCCGTTGGGAAGTTGGATGCCAACATCAGCTTTCAAATCTTACCATTATGTCTTTTTGAGAACGTGAGAATCATCTAGGAACGAAGGATCATGAGTTACCAACTTACCAGTACCTGTGATCCCTGGAAAATTTCAAGCACATGGAACCAATATTAAAAGGAAACACACAAAAAAAACAAAAAAAAAACTAACTATATGGAACTATTGAACTGGAAGTCCAGATATTAATTGTTTGACCTACAAATCGAATTTTTTCAATCTACGACCCGTAAAAAGTAAATAAGAAATTGTGAAGAATAAATGCACAACACAAAGGATCTACAGGATTATTTATGCAAAAGCACCTTGCTTGCAAAGGCTTACCGTTCGTCACTTGGTGTTCCATGTGGTATAACTCCGACCTTAGAAGATGGGAATAGGGACGTGCGAAATTGGTTCAATTCGATTTTGACGTATTTTTCTGAAGCTAGAAAACACGAATTTTAACTGAATGGGTTCTTACTAAGGATCGAATTTTTCGATTTAGTTCAAAAATCGATTACAACCGTTTCAGTTGCAGGTGAACCGGTCTTGGGAACAGAACATGTTAGTTGTTACAATTGAGTTTCCAAAATGGTAAACATGAAAGATAAAAAATTAGATGACGTCGCGGAGGACCTGAGGGGCAAGGGGGTGGGGGAAAAGGTGATAAAAAACTTGTGTTGTAAGGGTGTTGGTACTACTGAGTAATACAAATTTAATTAACTGAAGGGGTGGGAGTAAATGTAAATTACAAGTTGGGTGTTTGTGTGAGAATTGGGAGGAAGTGGGACTGAGTGATGGCAGAGTGCGGGCTAAGGAAAATAAATAAATACGTGTATGCTTATGTGTTATATATATATATATATATGCGCGAGCGCGCGCGCATAGAGATATATGTATAGTTTATGACGATTTGAAACAATTTGTTTAACTATAGAATTGATAAATAATTGAAAATTTGGTTCGATCAACTTATAGAGTTTAAAATTTTTTTATTCAAAATTTCTATCAACCCTAAATCAAAAGGGACATTTTTTAGTTTTCATATTTTCTGATGATTTTCGAGATGCTCTTTTGTTAATTTATGCTGATTGCAACTTCAATATAGTTGTCTTTTTTATAAAATAATTTTTCAAGAGCATAGATGTTGTTTGCACATGCTTATAAATTCATATTTTCATTCCAAATATTGGTAAGGAAAATAAATTATCTGATCATCTATTTTGTGGTTATTCACATGCTAATATAAAATTTATAAAGAAAACAAATTATGTGATCATGTACTTTTTCTTTAATCATACGTCAATGGTCCTCTCAACCACCTCGCAAAGAAAAAATAAACAATCGGACAAGCACGTAACTTAATAGATTAATAAATCGAAAAACATGCTGACGTTTTTGCTATGCCGATGCTTGCCTGGTCCCATACAGTACGGTTAGAGAGTATAATTCAATTTAAGTTTAATTAAGAAAAGTTAATCGACATAATTAGCTGAATTTGGATTGAATACATCCAAAGATAATCTCTTTCAATGCTCAAGTTATAAATCTATCTTTAAAGGTTAGTTTATTTTGGTTAATTATTCAAAAGAAAGGTTAATCTTAACTTAATTGAGAGTTAACTTCTCGAAATTAAAGTTAACTCTCGTTTACTTAATTATTTAATATCTCATCTGTTAATCTAAGTTTAGTCATTTTAACATAGAATTGTTTAACATCAATTTCAATTGATGTTAATCAAATCAATGTTAAAATCATATACTACTCGTATCTCTGAAACCTCTCATATTTTATATTCTTAACACAGAATTGTTTAACACCACAATTTTAACTCTAATTCAAGTAAATACAAACTGATATTAATGTCACCTTACAAGTAAATACAATTGTAGATTAATACTAATTTCATATTTCTTAACATTATTTTTCTAACTCCTCAAGTAAATTAATCTTAAGATCCAATAAAAATTGGATTAACCTCTCTTTAAAGGGGAGAGATTAACCTTCATTTACTCAGAGGATTAACTCTATTTTACTTAACACGTGTTAGGAGCTCAAAGGAAGGTGACTAGCAAATTACCTGACCGTGCATTTTGCGGTTGTTCGTATGCTAATAAAAAAATTATAAAGAAAAAAGTTATCTAATCACCATTCTTTCTTTAATCATGCGTCAATGGCCTTCACGGTCCACGTCACCACCACACATGGAAAGCAAACAAACAGATTAGTTAATTAATAGGTTAATAAAAGTATTTCTAGATTGCTACTTGCTGACGCTTGTCTGAGTTCTTACATGGAGCGGTTGGAAAACATAGTTTATTATGTGTTAGAACATAGTTTAGCCGTTGATAATCATCGATTATGATAGAAGAAATCTAAGTTTAAATTTTAACCCTATATTATTTGGAGGTTAGTGGTGTGAGATTGTTAATTTTCCTACTTTGCCTACATGAGGATCTGGATCATCAAGGAAAAAAAGAACATAATTTTTCTAGTTTAATTGGGAAGAATTAATTGAAATGAAATGATTCATTGAGTTTGACTTCGATAGACCTAAAGATAACCTTTCGAAGTGGTTAACTTGTAAATCCAATCACAAAGGATGGTTGCTAACTTTCTCAAGTGAGTATGCACATAAAATAATTCAATCCGATGCTAGCAAAGCTCAGAATCTCTTTCTCATGTCCATCAATTTGGATATCCAAGGCTAAAATTAAAAAGGAAAAAAATCTCGAACCCATATTGGTAGCCGTTAGCAACGAAGAATTGACATTAAAATTCCTTATTTTTAGATCTTAAGTTTTAGAATTATTTTATTTAAAAATTTATACTCTAATTTCCAAAAAAAATAATTCAACCTTAAAGGTGAAATTATAATTCATAACAAGATGCTTAATTCTTAAAAGTCAAAAAAAAAAAAAAAAAAATCAAAATTCTCTCGTAATTCCATTTTCTTTTAATTCCTCCTGGGATCCCTTTTTTTGCCTTCTTCATTCCTCGACCCAGACGGTCCTAAGGTTCGAAACCGCGTCCACTCGACCGACCGCGACATCGAGCCTGATGCGTCTCGGGCTAGCCGGGAAGCAAGAAGGTTCCTTATCTGGCCCTAGTCCAAGCTGGCACTCAATAATTGGCCTCGCTGAAAAATCCAAATTCCAGAGCCCCCAACCCTTCCTTCGATGACGTGGCATGTGATGCCACCCCCAGCCTACCTTTGACTCTCCCACAACTAATATCCCCAGCACTCTTTACCTTCACCTCCCATAGCCTCTCTGTTCCTCCCATCTCAACCTTAGACGCTCTCTGCCCCCCCCAATTCCAGGTATCTGATCTCCAGCTTCTGCTGTTCTCTTGATGCCAAAATCTTTCTCCTTGGATTTTGTGGTTCCTTCCTCTGTCTGTTTATTTATTTATTTATTTATTTATTTATTTATTCTAACTTGGCCTCAGCGTGCGAGGCTCTGATTTGTTGTGGGATTGATCTCAACGGGTTAAACATGTGAAATTGTCGAATTAGTTTTAGTTTATTGAGTAGGCAGAGCTTTATTTGAACTTGGACCCAGTGGATTCCTGAGATATACGTCAACGAACTGTCGTGAGGTTCCGGAAGGGGATGAGGAGATATAAATGCAAAAGGATGGAAAGCTTTTATCTGCTCCATCGAGGGTTCTGATGCTTCGATACGATTCTGCTGTTATGAACGCGCGAAATCAATGTGAGATACGGTGTGCTTATCGTGCACGTAACCACGAATTCAAACGAGTTTCTTTTGAGGATTCGAGGAGCTTCAGTGGCTCATTTGGTTTTTTTTTTTTTTTTTTTTTTTTAAGTAATGTTGTTGCAATTGTACAAAAGGGATCATGAGAGAGTTCCTAACCGTTGTTCGTTTCCGGTTGCGATGCCAAAATGATTTATGGAATGAACGCACGAACTTCAGATTACGTGTGAGAGTCATGCGTTGGTTTCCATTTGAAATTCAATCATCTACGTCGCAATAGCATTCTTAAAGACTTTGGTCTTTTGGTCGTAACAGGCTATTGCTTCAGTATGCAAGTTTTATCTGTAACATGTAGGTTTTGTTACTCTTTAAAATTGTAATGCTTACTTTTCTCCATCAGATGGTGTTAATGATGTTTACTGCCTTCCTTTAGGAGCATTGCCGGCACCCCTTGCACGAGGTGCGGTGCTTCACCTTCCCATGGGAAATTGTCTAAAGGGACAGGTTGGCCTTCTTGCAAGAGTTGTTAGCTTTAATTTTTTCCCTATCTTGTGTGCGGGCTTTGTGGTGGTCGTGGGGGTGGTTAATTCACCAGAAATGGTGCTAAAATGTTAGGTCACTTTTCACACTGCTTTGGTGTGGTTGCTTGATTAACTTTCGCTTCAACGGACCCTTTCTCTACCTACAAACCCGGAGGGCTGTGATCACAACCAAAGATGATTTGTACTAGATTTTCCGATTTTCTGTGGCACATGTTGGATGTGCCATTCGGTGACCACTGTGTTTGTACTCCTCCTTTTGATGCATTTTGATGATGCCCATCTGAGTATTTAGAGGAAACATTCTTTCGTCATTCTTGTCTGCTAACATTTGCAGGAAAGCAATGCTAGTGAAGATGATGATAAGCATAATCTTTACAGAGGAAATGTCTGTGTTATAACTAGCAAAGAAGGATGGGATGAAAAGATTGCCGAAGCCAACAAGCAGAATAAGATAGTAAGTGTTTGATTTTCTTTTCCCACATGTGGAAATATTACTGTAAAAAAGGTGACAGACACATAAATAAGATGGGTGAGTACCTTGCCATTTTTTAGTGTGAGAGTAAATTACATAATTCACTTCGTGAACCATAAATTAATGCTATCTAGTAATTCGAAGAGATTGATTAATTGCTCTTCCTTCTGCCCAAAGAAATATACAGCTCCTAACAAAGTAATTATGCCCAACTCGCATGATTAATGGGCAAAAATGTGTTCATGGCAAACAACTTCTCCAGGGTCTTCACAGGTTTCCTTCAGCGCAAATATTTCCAAATGTTCATTTTACCAAAACCCCCCACAGGTCTTTCCAAATGTTCATCTCAAGAAAAGCTCCACCTTGAGCAGATTTTGCTAGATGAAATCCAACCAAAGTGGCAAACTTCACTGCAAGATTTGATCTCTCGAAAGAGAATTTTATTTAAAATAACCTGTTGGAATGCTTTTACTAAACAAGAAATCGCATTGATATGTTACAGAAGCGAGATCTTATTTGCTCCAATCCGGTGGACCATATGTATTTTTCGTCCATTTAGCTAGAATTTCACTGTGTTTTTTTTTTTCCTTCCCTCTAATGTATGCATCTAAACCTTAAGAATCTCCAAGTATGCAAGAATAAGAGCTCACAGCAATCCTTTTATCCCCAGTCTGTTACAAACAAACCAAATCAAAAGTGGGGCACCTTATTGGAAATCATGCTAGGGTCTAGAGTAGCTCTGTTCAAGTGATATATGCTGTTCAAGTCAAATAGCAAATTCCTGCCATCTGGAAAATTTGTTTAACTGAAATTTCAGACTGCCACTCCTCTTGGTAGAAGTGCATCTTCCTCTCCTAAAAGTGACCCCTGATTGAATTTATTTAGGTTGTGGTAAACTTCAGCGCAGCGTGGTGTGGCCCCTGCAGAGTGATTGCGCCTCTCTATAGCGAGCTTTCAGAAAAGTTCCCATCGCTACTCTTCCTGACAGTTGATGTAGATGACTTAACTGTAAGTATTATCTAATTGTTATTTGCGTCGTGACATATGACAAGCTGAATCCACTGTAGTCTTAACTTCTAAATATCTTTAATTATCTTTTGGGTTTTGGGTTGAAATAGTTCTGATCATTATCATTTGCTTTTTTCATACCCTTTGGCTGGTGGAGTATAGAGTTTCTTTAATCTTCATGAAGCTATCTTCAATATCTTCATTACCTCTCATTTATTGGATTGTTATTCTTCTTATCATTGTTGTTGTTGTTGTTGTTGTTGAGAGGACTTGCTTGATGGATTATTGAATGAGATGTTTTCTATACCTCCACAATTCCTTTCATTCTGAAAAATTACTTGCCTTTCTCTGATATATTGACTTCTCTTCTGGTGCATGCTTGTATGGACTTACTTATAGGTTATTTTGACCTCTTACAGGGAAAATGAAAGAATTGATTTTTCCAAAAAGCACAAAATTACATCTCGTCTACCTTTGCCTTGAAAAAGCATCTGTGACCTAGATTGTTTCCCTGCTCCCTATGGGAGCTCGTTAGATTATTTTTATAGCAACTATTACAAATGCTTCACATAGCCAAGTTGTTATTTTAGCTATCATTGAAGTTGTACAAAAAGTAACTTGAGAACAAATTATTACCTAAAAAAAAGGCAGGGCAATATTTTGGGGAATGTATATAAAGAGTGACTTTAGCTGAAAATCTTTCTATTAGCTGCCTCAAAACTCATAAAGAATTTGAATTACAAAGTTCACATTTTAAAACTTGAATGCTAATGCCCCCAATGGACATTACTTTTTGCAAAATTTATGGTATTTGGTTCATGCAGTAATACCAATGGGAGCCGACGGGCAAGTATCCTCAAACTTAAAATATGCATCCCTTAATTTTGTGGGCAATAATATCATCGAGAAATACTGCCTTGGGACTGAAAATCAAATGAAATATGTAAGGTTGACCCTTTGCAGGAAACACCTTTTTAAAAAGCTTTTAGGGCTCCTGCTTAGGCAGTTTGGAGTACCCACCACGAGACGAACTCTATAAGCATTCTATGGGACACCTAAGTAGGCAAGCTAAGTTTATTACAGGCACCTAGTGACCGACAGGAGTATTCAACTGTTCTATAACTATTATGTTTAACTGATTGGGTTTCATCATATTTTAATGGGGGCTCGACTGCTGCAGAAGCCGGTGGAATAAAAACTAGAGAGTATGTACCAATTTAGCTCATTAGATTACATTAGTCCTCGTTTCATTATACCTTTCTATCCTCTGGATTCTTGGCAGCAAAATCATTGCAATAACAGAATACAAAGTCTTTATCTCTTAAATCTCATTCGCACGCATTGTTTCAACCTGGGAAAGATTGTCAATCCGAGGATCATTCTGGGGGTTTCTTCTCCAGGATGGCAATCTGTGTCCATTTTCCTTATCTGGCATTTCCTTCTAGCTTTTGTGTATCTTGTTTGTTTTTGTTTATTATCCTCCCATTCTCACTGCCATTGCATCTTAAGGCCCTCAATTGGTTTCCAGCTTGTAAACGAACAACAACAACAGAAACAGAAACAACAACCAAACCTTCTCCCTCACAAAGTGGGGTCAGCTTGTAAATGAAATCAAGACAAAACCTAAAGACCAAGATGATGGGAGGTACTATGGTGGACTTACCCCCGACCTACGGTGAAGATTAACAGAATGTAGAATCAAGACAATTTCCAGTTTTAGAAGTTGTCCACCTTTCTTTGGCAACCAGGCAATGCATGGCATGCATAGTCGTTGGTTTCCCTTGGAAATTAACAGGCAAATGCTCATGTTACATGTTAGGTGATGTAATGGTCACATATTGTTCTTGACCAAAAGTATATAAGCCTAATGAGGGAACAGGATACAATTTCACTAGAAACAGCATGGAAGGATGGCAATACCAACACCATTGTTAGAATAGGCTCTCACTCCTCCCATTCCTGCAGAAACGAAGGGGTGAAGCTGAGGGGAAACACTGCCTTCAGCTGTGCATACCTCACAATAACTTCAGAATAGATGCCAGCGTAGAATTTTCTGATTCCAGCATTCCAAGGTGTCTGGAGTTTACTCTTTGAACTGAAAAATATAAAATCATACAAAATCTACATCTAACGACATCCTTGGCGCTGTCGTGCTTATTATCACGAAAGCATTGACTCCCATCATATGGCTTCTGTCATCACATGCTTCCAGATGATTTCACTGATGCGTGGTCTCTTTGAGAATGTAATTAACAGAGAAACCTCCTATGTTGGCAGGATTTCAGCTCTTCATGGGACATTCGTGCCACTCCAACATTCTTCTTCCTACAAAAAGCGAAACAAATCGATAAGCTTGTGGGTGCCAACAAACCCGAGCTGGAGAGGAAGATTGCCCTGCACGCCGATTCTGCTGTTGCTGGATGAGGACATGACCACGCAAGCTATCATCCCTTTAACATGGCCTTTCCGGTTTGGTGTGTTTGGCATTGAAATCCTAGATTACATATTCTATGTGATGATGTATAAAATGTAGATCGATGGATGATGTGCTGGTTGAAATCTTTGTATGTGTGGTGTTTCTGAGGAATAGAAACTTTTATTTATAAGAATAAAATATAGTGCTTGGTCCCTTTATGTAATGAGAGTACCAATCTTATTTCTATCGCAAAAGGAAACAAACTAAATCTATCCAAATCTCATCGAATCTCTAATAATCTTAACATATCTTTAACAATTTTCTAAAAAACAAATTAGGAAGTGGATAATTTCACTCCTAATTTGAGATTTTCTTTGACACAGCCTTTCTCACCTAAGTTGGACGTGTGCACTCCAACTTGAAGTAGTACTAATAGGCGCTCCCCCCATCTAATGTAGTAGAGGTTGGAGCATGTGTGTAGACCACACGTATACTTTGTTTTCAACAAGAGTAGATCTCCAACCACAAACTTGAATTAAATTAGAACTTGAACACGGAAATATTTTAATTGAACTTGAACTGATCTGAATACTTTATACTGGGGCACAATCCCAATCATTGGTAGTTACCTATCTCTAGAAAAAAAAACTCTTCACACTAGGAGAAGAAGAGATCTGGGTCTAGGCATTTATGGATGGGGCTAAGTCTGTGGCTTAGTTTCCCCACCACTCATCGACATCTTTTGCGTTGATAACATGATCCGAGGCTTCAGAGCTTTCTGACGGGTCAGGCGCAGGTTGTGTAGACAATACTTTTGCAACTTCTATATGGTCACAATTGTAGTAGTAGAACACGAAGAGCGTGGCAAAAATAATAGTCACATATGAGAAACGTTCCCAAGCAACAATAGAAGAGATCCTACTCCTCTGTACAATTTTTTTTCTTCAATTTTCAATGAGGTGTGAGGAGCGGAGCCCCTCGCAATATGGATGAGCAGCAATAGCTACAAAGGCAACAATAGTAGTAGATGGAACAACAGTAATAGATGGAACAGCAAAAGGGGCAATAATGATAGCATTAAGGGTCACCAAAGACATCAATCATCAAATGGAGTTCACAACTCCTCAATAGTAGCATCGCCCAGGTAGGTTTTTTGCTAGATCTGGCCTTGTGGTGGCCGGATTTGGTCATTGGAAGGGAAGAGGGGGGTTTCCGAACCTCAAGCTTCCCTACATGGGGTACCAATAGCAATAGTTGTAGAGATAATGATAGTGCTGGCAAAAGTAATTGCAACAATAGTAGCAAGGGCTATCAGAGGATAGCGGCACCAACATGAGGGTCGTCAAAGGTGGGTAACCACGGTGGCCAACTGTTGAAGCCCTCTAGCTAATCGAAGACAGACAATAGAAGCCTCCTAGGGTTTAATAGAGGTCGAGATCTTCCCAAGAAAAACCTACTTGATATCATGCAAAGTTTTAAGGAATAAAAACTTTATTTATGAAACTCAAAAATAAAATATAGTATTTAGTCCCTTTAAATAGAGAGGATACTAATCCTAATTTTATCACTAAAGGAAACAAACTAAATCTATTTAAATCTCATCAAATCTCCAATAATCCTAACATACCTTGGACAAGTTTTTAAAAAATAAAATTAGAAAAACACAAAATAGGAAGTGTATAATACCGCTCCTATTGTGGGATTTTCTCTAACAATGTATTTCCTATCTTAGTGTTTGTGAATGTCATTTTTGGTAGAAGAAACACAGCTTTGCCTCTAATGGACTTTATCGGAAACATAAATAAGTTGTTTTCTTTCATTCTTCCATTGCTATAAGCTTACCATTGAAAATTTTTGATATCGCAGAGGCTCCAATTTATATGTTGAAAGTTAGGTACCATTCAAACACGGTGGACCTCCTTGCCTCCGTGGTTTCTTCTCGAGCAATATAAGTAACCAGCAATAACAAGATAACACTCTAAGGGCCTATCTGCTTTACGAGATAAATTTTGTAAGTGGTGGAATTGAGAGATAAATTCGAAATAAATTCATTTTGGCATTTGGGAGAGGTATGGGTCAAATCACGAGATAAATAAGAGTGTTTGAGGGGATAAGTGAAGTTGATGTTTCAAAAGGTGAGGAATAAATTTATCCCACCTCTCACCTGGAATAAATTTATTCCGTATTTTGAGGCTCTCTCATTGGATAACTTTATCGCGGGATTAAACTCACTAAACATAGGATAAGTTGTCGTATCCCGCGTAACAAACAAGGCCTAAAGAGGGACCATTCTTTTTAGTCCAAGATCGTTGTTTAAATAGTTTATCAGAACGCAACAAATGCTTTCAATCCTCTTAAGGGAAAAAAAAAATTAAGATTCTAGCATTAGATGTGTCAAGAGACGAGCAAGCATACATACCAACGATGGAATTCTTGTTTTGAGTTTTTTGACTAGAGATTCGTAAGTTTATCGAGTTTTCGCAAAATCGATTTCACGTAGTGAGAGGTACCACAGTCGTCTAAAATGGACAACTCAAACTACTCAGACTACCTTAATTTTCTTTGATTTTTCATTAGTTCAGACTAATTGAAGGCAAAACAGTCAATCGATTTACAGCACCACAGACTACCTGACAAAGATACAATATATCAAGCAGAGGATATTAGTGACGGATAAACGACGGTAAAAACCAAATAACACTAGGCAAGTTGCCACAGGGTTCTGCAACTTCACCAAACAACACCGTGCTTGTATTTGCTCCAGCATAGCTTAATTTCGTAGCGCAGGTCACTTCCATCCCACTTCACAAGTTGCCCTTTAAGCTCCATAATCCATCGAGGTATCGGTAGAGTATTCCATGTCCCATGTGGCTATAGTTGATAAACCGACATAACTTTATAGTTTTTACAATAACTGAAATGTGAGGTTGAAGCATAGGACTTTGTGATATAATCTCTTGAAATTTCTATACTAAAATCATGTGTTCACACATTATCTCCCTAGCATCTAATTATAGGGCCATTTTAACACTGTCAAAATGTTAAATTTCGATGATCCCAAGCTACCATATAACAATTGGATAGCTAATGCTTAAGATTCAAGAGATACAAAAGTGTAACATCTGCAAACAAAATGTACAAATATGCTCCAGAGCTTTTCAAATTGTTGCTTAGTTTGTGGGCTTCTTTACAATGATAGGGCAATTCATTCTTTCTTATGTGTTAGATACTGTTAGTGTTAAAAGAATTGAGTGGTTGGTTTAGTACCACATTGAAAGATATATACTTTGTGTGTGAGTGGTGACTTATAAATAAGCGTGTACTCCTCCAATATTCCTGTGAGAAGAAATAAATAGAAACATACCCACAGGGCACTTCTCCCGTGATTCTCTCCATTTTTCATGTGTGGAGTTTTTGATTGATTTTATGCTTTAATTATTACTTGCACATTATTTAAATTATTCAATTTGGTATCAGAGTGGGTTAATCTTGGTTTCATCTTTAGATTTTTTTTTTCTTCATATCATTTTATTCTAACTCCGCCTATGTTGAGGTTCGTGTGCCTTTTCATTGCCGGTCCCAAGCCCGGGTAAAGGAGGAGGGTTGCGTTAGGTAGCCGACAGCCAGCGTAAAATTTGTCGAATCTTTAAACATGGATTCTTGCAAACACTCTGATTTCGTTAGGGCATTCCCTACTTGCGACGCGCTGCATCGACGCTCGGGTGTAGTGATAAATGAGCAAGGGTTCTCGCATGAGGAACGCATGCGAGTAAAGAAGTTAGTTCCGCTACATCACCGCATGGATGTAGTCCAAAATGACCAAGGGTTCTTACATGAGGAACGCATGCGAGTAAAGAAGTTAGTTCCGCTACATCGCAGTCCGGATGTAGTCCAAAATGAGCAAGGGTTCTCACATGAGGAACGCATGCGAGTAAAGAAGCTAGTTCCACCACTTCGTCATTGAAATGTGTTACAAAGAATGCTGAGATTCGGTAGTTGGAATATTGGTACCTTGACCAGCAAGTTCATGGAGATTGTGGATACAATGGTAAAGAAAATGATTCAAATTCTTTACCTTTAAGAGAATAAGTGGGTTGGTGAAAAAGCAAAGGAAATCGAGAGAACAGGTTTCAAACTTTGGTATTCAGGAAGGGACAAAGGTAGAAACGGCGTGGGTATTATAATTCATAAGGATTTGAAGGAGAGCATGGTTGAGGTTAAGAGATTGGGTGATCGAATTATTTTGATAAAATTAATCTTAGAAGAAGAGATCTTGAATGTCATTTCAGTTTATGCACCTCAAGTTGGTCTAGAGGAAAGAATAAAGAATAAATTTTGGGGAGAGCTTGATATGATAATTCAAGGAATCCCACAAACAGAAATGATTTGCTTGGGTGGAGATTTAAATGGGCATGTGGGAAAAGATGCTTTAGAGTATGCAGGAGTGCATGGAAATCATGATTTTGGTGTTAGGAATGAAGGGAAGACGTTCCTTAATTTTGCTATGGCTTATGATCTTTTCATAGCAAATACTTTCTTCAAAAAATGGGAAGAGCATTTGATTACCTATAAAAGTGGCTTAACAAGAACGCAGATCGATTACTTTGCTTTGAGAAGAAGGGATCGTTTATCTTGTAAAGATTGCAAGATTATTCCAAGGGAGAGTTTAACTACTCAACATTGTCTTTTGGTGTTGGATATTCATTTGAAGAAGGTAAAGAAAAGAAAATTAGTGTCTAAGAATTTGAGAATTAAATGGTGGAATCTTAAGAAAGAGCAAGTGAGATTTAAAGAGAAGATGATGCAACAAAAGGCTTGGGATCTTAATGGTAGTGCTGATGAAATGTGGTTAAATATGACAAACTGTATTAGGAAGGTGGCAAAGGAGGTGTTAGGCGTGTCTAAAAGAGGTGTTCCAGGACAAAAGGAGGCTTGGTGGTGGAGTGAGGAAGTGTAGGAGAAGCTTAAAATTAAAAAAGCCTGTTTTAAAGCCTTATATCGAGATAAGACCGATGAAAATATGGAAAACTACAAAAGAGCAAAGAAAGAAACAAAGAAAATAGTTAGTGAAGCAAAAGCAAAAGCTTGGGAGCATTTTTATAAGAAACTTGATTCTAAAGAAGGTGAAAAAGATATTTTCAAGTTAGCTAAAGCAAGAGAGCGGAAAGCAAAGGACCTTACGCATGTAAGATGCATTAAGGATGAAGAAGGAAGGGTACTTATAGCTAGTGAGGATATAAAGACAAGATGGAAAAGATATTTTCATAAGCTATTTAATGAAAAACAAAAGAATGATATCATCTTAGGGAAGTTAGTTAACTCAGAAGAGGATGTGAATCGATCATGTTATCGAAGGATACAAAAGAAAGAAGTAGAGGAGGCTCTGAAGATGATAAAAAGTGGGAGGATTGTTGGGCCTGATGATATTCCTATAGACGTCTGGAGAATGACGGGAGAACGGGGTATAACTTGGCTCACAAATTTATTTAATACTGTTTGGAGAGGCAAGAAGATGCTAGAGGAATGGAGGGAAAGTTTGTGGTGCCTTTATACAAGAACAAGGGTGATATACAAGATTGTTCCAAGTATAGAGGTATTAAGTTGATGAGTCATACGATGAAACTTTGGGAAAGAATAATTGAAAGAAGGGTGAGGCAAGTCTCTATGGTAACTGAAAATCAATTTGGCTTTATGTCAGGCAGGTCTACTATTGAGGTAATACATCTCTTGAGACTTATGATGGAGACATACAAAGTGAAGAAAAAGGATTTACATATGGTTTTTATTGATTTGGAGAAGGCCTATGATTCTGTCCCAAGAGATATTTTGTGGAGAATTTTGGAGAAGAGACAAGTACCAATTATATATATCAACCTCATAAAGGATATGTACTATGAAACTACAGCTTGTGTAAAGACTAAGGATGATTTGACAGACTACTTTGATATCACCATTGGTCTGCATCAAGGTTCGACTTTAAGCCCTTATCTTTTTGCCTTGGTTATGGATGAGTTGACGAAGCATATCCAAGTTGAGGTGCCTTGGTGTATGCTTTTTGTTGATGACATTGTGTTGGTTGATGAGACAAGAGATGGAGTGAACAGAAAACTTGAGCTTTGGAGAGAAGCCCTGAAAGATAAAGGATTACGCATAAGTAGGACGAAGAATGAGTATATGGAATGTAAGTTTAGTAGTAGAGGGAACAACGAAGGGATTGATGTAAAAATTGAAGAAGAATGCATTCCAATGAAAGATATTTTTAAGTACTTGGGATCCATTTTCCAACATGATGATGGAATTGATGGAGATGTTACACATAGAATTAATGCAGGGTGGTTGAAATGGAGAGGTGCTTCTGGTGTTCTCTGTGATAAGAGGGTTCCTTTAAAAGTCAAAGGAAAATACTATCGAGCTGTGGTAAGACCAGCCATGTTGTACGATTTTGAATGCTGGGCTATAAGCTATAGGCATGTACAGAAGATGTATGTGGCAGAAATGAAGATGTTAAGATGGATGTGTGGTCATACAAGAAAGGACCGTATTTCAAATGAATTTATTAGAAACAGGACTAGGGTGGTATCGATAGAGGATAAAATGAGAGAGGCCCGTCTAAGATGGTTTGAACATTTACAAAGAAGGTCACTAGATGCTCCAGTTAGGAGATGCGAGAAGTTGGAGGCTGAACCCGCTAAGAGGGGGCGAGGAAGACCAAACAAGTGTTGGAAGGAAACTATTAAGTATGACCTCAATTACTTTAATTTAAGTCCTAAAATGGCTGAAAATCGATCTGTGTGGAGGCAAAGAATCCATATAGCCGACCCCACTTAGTGTGGGAAAAGGCTTGGTTGTTGTTGTTGTATCATTTTGTTCTGGAAAGTTCTATTTGCCCTTCCTGGTGGAGAAGAGCGGTGCGACAATGTTGCTCCCGCCGCAAAGGTGGAGTGGTGGCACATTGAAGGTCGCAAAGGCAACACGGTGGCGGTCTGTTGGGTTGCATTAGGCGGCGTGGGTCTAGGGGTCGCGAGATCGGAGGAGCGATTTTGGCATGAGATTGCACGAGATGAAGATCGTGGTGATTTGCCATGCAGTGTGTTGAAGTGCATCTGGAGGTGATGAGGCAGATGTCGACACCAAGGAGAGGCCTAAGATGAGTGGGGGCCATGAGGTTGGTGGAGGTGTTGGGCTCGTGGCAACCCATGGAATCCCAGTTGGTTCCTCCAAAGTAGAGCTCCCCGGCGACAGTCTGCTCCTCCTCCGTGGACTTCTTCTTGGGATCGGAGGTGGCCTTAGGTGGCGTGCTCGCAACATCGGGTGATGGCAACACGTGACCTCAGGTGGAGGTGGCGCGTGACCTCAGGTGGCGACGTGCACACAACCTCAGGTGGAGATCAGCATCTCCATAGTGAACTACAAGGAGACCGACGTTGATCGAGGTGTCGATCTCACGCGAGATGAGGTCAAGTTGGTGGAGATCACTGCAGAGGTCTCACACAAGATTGCAGCATGGAGCAGCACAAGATCAGCAACGAGAACTGGCGAGGATCTCGACGACATGTGAAACTTGATGTGTGAAGACCATGAGTGGTTTGCTTTCTTTGGCTTTTGAGCTTATCTTTGGGTCTCCTTATGTTTAGCCTATTCTTAAAAAAAAAATCAAAGGAAAGAAAAAAGAAAGAAATAAAAATGGATAGAGAGAAAAATTTAAAAAAAAGGGAAAAGAAGAAAAGAAAAAAAAGGAGAAAAAAAAAAGAAAATGATGAGGTTCTTGTTTAGGAGAGGAGGTGGAGACATATTCTTTAGGTTTTATTATTTTATTTCTTCTCTTATTATTTTTTCTCCCATACAAGTATGAGAGAAAGGGAAAGTGTGGAAGCATGTTGTAGTCATCCCCCTTTGGGAGTCCCTTTTGTTCTTGGACTACAATGAGAAGCCATAACTATCGGAATTCCAAAATTTGAAGGTCTTATTTTAGGCTTCTATGTGGAAGATCCAGCTTTATGGACTCTAGAAAAGGAGATCTACTTTCAAGGTCTTCAGAGGAAAATCCTTTTCAGGGATACTGAACGGGGAACCACCAGCACCAATTGAGGTCTCCAAAGGTGAGGCCCTTGTTAAAATCAACTACAGCAATTTGTCATTAAGCTCCAGTTGGTCTGATGTGTCGTCATTAACATACCTGCCTACAGGCATGAACAAGAGTCCAACTGTCATCTACAGAGGAGAGTCAGTTGTACCTATTGAGAGTGTTGTTTGTTCTACTGTGTATAGGGATTTCTTTGTGTTACAAGCTGAACATTTCATGCTTCAGCTTGAGGGGGAGTGTTAAGAGAATTGAGTAGTTGATTTAGTGTCACATTGGAAGATATAGATTTTTTGTGAGTGGTGGCCTATAAATTGGCGTGTACTCCTCTCATATTCCTTTGAGAAGAAATAAATAGAAACACACCTATAGGGACACTTTTCCTGTGATTTTCTCCCTACTTTTCGTGAGTGAGATTTTCATGTAAAACTAAACATTAATGATTAACTTTATACTTTGATTTTTACTTCTATATTATTTAGATTATTCAATCATTAGAAAATAGTTTTTAGGAAAAAGAATTATCTCTTTTTATATTTATTTTTTTTCAAATTGTTTAAGATTTGAATTTGGATTATTTCTCTCTATATAAAGGGATCAACTCTATGTACTTTTATTTGAGACTCAGAACAATAACAAGTTCTCCCGTTCTCCACAGTAAGAAAACATTTCACAAGCATATTGAACTGAACAACAAAGAATCTCTTTATACAATTAATCAACTCTCTCTGTATCTCCTCCTATAATCGATGCCTGATACAACTTTACAAGAAGAGTCTTCTGAAAAATGGAACGATGTCCCGAATAAGAGTTGCAGGAACACCTCAGTCAACCAACCCATGCCGCAAAACACAATCTGAAGCTTATACTGATTAAAAATAGAGCAGAGAGTGGTATTGCCATCATGTCTCACCACCACCGGCCAAATCTCTCTTCTTTGCAAGAATAGCAATACACTGTCACCAGCTTGGATAATTCGCCAAATAGAGGAAGATGGGCATAAGTTCATGGCTTAGCACTCCTGTTGCATTTCCTGTTGTCCACATAAAGCATGAGTTATCTAAGGGAAAAGCACAGGCTCCCTGACCTATTTTGTTCAGCTCGTATCCAATTTACAGGCAAATGCCCAAGAAAGGAGATGCGAAGAACCTGAAGGTACCGTACTTGAACATTGCCACCAGTGTTACATCCTTTGTGCAGTTGGATGCAAGATATCAACCCCACTTGTATTTCAAGACTTGGTTTTGGTTTTCGTTGAGATAGAGAAATGGAAGGTTGTATCTGTTAGGGTCGCAACCTATGTGCTTTCTTTTTTGTATGGTTGAAGAATGCTGACTGATGTAACATTGCAGGTGTTTTTATTTGGGATGCAGAAATGATGTTTGACAGTCCAACTATGTGCATAAAATGCCTTGTCCACGAAAAAAAGGAACCTATATGCACAAAATGGGGGGATGCCTCCTTCACCAAGCCAACAACTCTACATTTGAGAAGCCAATAGGTCAGATTTTGACTATGAAGCCTCAAGACAACATAATAAGATGAGACTGTTCATTTCATTGATTTCTTTTAGAAGAAAAATTAGGAAACCAGCAACAATCAGCAATAACACTAAGCTTTTTTTTAAAAAAAAGAAGTACAGAAAAGATAACTCTTATCTACCACATATCACACACCCTTGTAGATTTCTTTATCTGTAGAATGCTTATACGAATTATTTCCCTACTAACTTTGTAGTTTACTTCCTTCTCTAATTTGGATGCGTTGACACCATTCACGGTTGTGAGAGATTTTAACATTCAGCATTCATCTCATGGAATTCCAGAATTTTAGTTGGCGGTGTCTAGTATCATGTCCAAGCAACTTTTTTTTTTTTCCTTTAATGGATCGAAAGAAAAGGAAAACAAATCGTAAAAAAGGATACATCAGAAAAATAACATGTTGCATAAAATACAAAAGATATAGGATGAAGTAGAAAAAGAATACAAAATTGGAATATGAGCTGCAGGCAAGTTTCATATCTACTTTATCCAGGTTTTATTGTCTTGTTAGAGTTAGTTTTGACAGAACAGTTGCCGCCTGATCACCACCCAACAAAAAATACGGATGCCTAAGGGCAGCAGCTGCTGAGAGACGGCCTCCCCTGAAGGACCCTCTCTCGGAAATAAGCTTCGTAGCCAGATCCCACCCTCTGCCAGAATCAAGATAGAGTATGCGCAGGTCTGGTCTGGAACGGGTGCGCTTCCTCCATTTGTTCAAGTCGTATCCAGCTGCCTTCAGTTCGCCATTGAAATTCTTCAGAGCTGCAGCTGACCTCAGGGAAGGAACTGCCATTTGCATTAAAGTGATTCCAGCAGAGTACATATCGAAAAGATCGGGACTGTTGAGCTGTGGCAGATGCAAACACAACTAAAATTAATTATGAACTGCAACGGAGGGATAAGAAATCCAATCAGTATGCTCATTTAATTTCTTTGCATCCATCAGTGTGTATCTTTCTTTTACAAAAGATTCCAACAAATAATTGGCAAGACAACAAAGATGGTACCTGCCATAATATTGGGGAAAGAATAGCTGCAATTGGTTCAGGGGGAGGAACAGGTGTCTCCTCGGGAAGTACGTAAAGTTCCGGAGGACAGTAGTCGGGATCAAGCAGCCCTCTGTTTGGCACATAGTTCTTGCCAACACGGAGATCCGTAGCTGCCCCAAAATCGATAAGCTTGATCCTCCCCTTTTTCGTCACAACTAAATTCGATGGTTTGATATCACGATGAACTATTCCTGTATCATGAAGCCTTTTGAGAGAAGTAATTATCTGTCTCATGATTTGCTTGATGATCAATGCGTTGCGTTTGAGCGAGTCGAGGCCCTGGAGCACTTGACCAAACATGATGGACTCTAGATTTACTGGGAACTGACGGCTTTTCATGTAGTCTGCCAAGGTGCTGTCTCCCTGTTAATGTGGAGCACTATTAGTAGTGCCCAACAACTCAGTATCAAATTAGATAGATGATATCTGGATGTTGGTAAATAGTAAATCAAGATGGCCGAGTAATCAGTTAGGTAGATCATATGTATCCATGTGCATAAATGCAACATCAAACTTTCATTTGATGGTTCTCTTGTAGATCAGAGACTTTGATTTGGCATTTTTATGAACACTGGAAATCAATAGGTTCGACAACTTTGTTTAATGATTTTCTTTTCCTGCAAGCATCACAAAAAAAAAAAGAGAACGCTCATGAAATAGCAGCGAGGGGAATCTGAGCCACAGCCTCAGCCCCATCTGTGTTTGGAAATGTTTCCCAACATGTGGTCGCGACTATTGCTATGACCATTGTATGTGTAGTTTCTACTACTGCTACGACCCTACGAGGCCGCTACTTCTGCTATGGTCTTCGTATCTATACTTGAGATCGACTCTCGTTGAAGACAAAATATGTGCATGCTTTTGCACGTGTGCTCCAATCTCGATTACATCAGATGGGGTGAGAGTCTATCGGTACTATTCCTTCAAGCATGTTCCAACTTAGGTGTTAGAGAAATTCTCATTTGAAGTGGAATTATCCACTTCTTATTTTAGTTTTTCCTATTTCAGTTTTAGAGATCTGTTGGAAATATGTTTTAGGTTTATTAGAGACTTGATTAGATTTAGAGATATATGATTTATTTTCTTTGCAATAGAATTAGGATTGATTCGCTCTCTATATAAAAGGACCAAACTCTATATTTTATTCTTGAAATTTCATACTAATATTTCAATTCCCAAAATCTCCACAAGAAGAAAAGTCATCCAATATGATTTTAGACATGCATGTTCTTCTGTGGAAGATTGTAAACAAACATGTTGCAACATAACACAAGTAAATGCTCTATCATAAGCATAGCAATCTGCTGCTTCTCATGTTCATTGGTTACTTTTAAGCACCAGAGATTGTTATCTAAGTCTCTCTCAAGCACAACAAAGAACCTTGGCAACATGTTGAGCATGACCTTTTCTTACAAATCCCTCTTTTCTCCTCTAACAAAAACTCCTCACAGGAACAAGTTGAGCAATCCCAAACACTTCATTCAAATTGGCATCACTACATATATTGTCCATTGAATATACCCAAAAGTAGCATCACATTGTAAATCAAGAAAAATGAGATATGACTAGAAAAATTGAGAATTATTACTTAATAACTTAAGCTTAAGTACTTTACATGGTTGACTTTGTTCAAATGGGCTAAAACCAATAAGTCATTAAGGCTACTGTTTTTTTTTTTTTTTCCAATTAGGCTCAAGCTTAGGCACGAACCCTGTAAATTAGCACGAACCAAAGAAAAGCATATTACTCCTACAACCAAAATTGCCGAACAATCTAAACATCAAAAACCTCCCTGAGCTTTACCTCGAACTTCCACACGAGCCACTTCCCCCCTTTCACAAACTCTGAGTAGTTCCTCTCCGCAACGAAGCTCCCCAAGAACTTTGCGCTCGTCTCTGGTGCTGCCCTCGACACCCTGTAGTTGAACCACTCCTCGAAATCCCCGCACTCCTCTGCCCCCAGCACCCCTACCTTCACCTGCACACCACACCATTAGCAAAACAACACACAAATAAAAAACAATGACCCCACCATGCGCATCTTGCCAAGGCAGTTCGGCCACCAAATTTATTGTCTGTTGGAGCAATCAAGCCACTCGGTTTTGCAAACAACATTCTAGTTATACAAGTTTGTAGTAACTGAGTAGCCACACTTTCACGTAGTTAACTAATAGAAGCAAACTCAAGCACACGTGCAAACCCGTATGAATCACGATCATGCACATTTCCCAGATGATATGTTTGTTCAAGAATCCGAACCACTCGGTTTCTCAAGCAGCGTCCTAGCTATCAAAGTAACCATATATGAATCTCAGGTAGTTAGCTAACCAGTAGTGGCCAGCTCAGACGCAAGCAAAATCCATGCCCAATCCCAGCGCTAGAATTTATCCAGGCAATTGATTTGGCCGCTAAGTTTGCTTTTTATCCAAGCATCCAAACCACTCGGTTTTGCAAACACCATTCTACCCATACAAGTTTGTAGTAGCCAAGTAATCATGCATATATACTTCAAGTAGTCAACTAACCAGTAGCAGTCAACTCGAGTGCATATGCCAAATCCCGCACCTTTTTTTGCACTCCCATGTGGACCGGGTCCAAGCATGTTCGGTTGATCTGATCACGAGCCGCTTCAGTTTATTTTGTGAGGTAAATTTCTTCCCTCGTCAATAACTATTGGTGGCCAACTCAAATCGTGTCTACCCTCACTAATCGGTAACCGTAATTCAGGCAGTTAAATTATAAAGACTAAGGGATTCGGGAAGGTCCCGTGGTTTTCGTTTTGTTTGTTTGTTTGTTAGGTAGTTTGGTGAGTGAGGTACCTTCTTGAGGATGACCCTCTGCTTGAACCTCTGGTCGTCGAGGCGGAGGCGGGTGGACCTCCTGCCGACGCGGTCCTCGAGGGAGAGGCCCCTGGGGACGACGGCCCCCGCGTAGACGACGCCGAAGGAGCCCTCCCCGAGCCTCTCCCCCACGACGAAGTCCCCCATCCGGAGGTCCCTCCTGCCGAGGAGACCGTCGAGGGCGAGCTGGAGGGGCGCGAGAAGGTAGGCGTCCACGGCGCCCAAGAGGACCCCCGGGCGGACGGTGAGGTACGCCCACGCCAGGACCAGCGGGAGGAGCACGTCCCAGTGCTCGGCGGCTTCGGGGAGCCGGGAGATGACAGGGGAGAGGACCGGGGACGACTCGGCGGCGAGGCGGAGGGCGGTGGGGTCGGGGAGGGCCCGAGGGGGAGGGCGGCGCGAAGGGGAGGAGAAGGCGCGTGAATGGAACGAGAAGGAGAAGGAGAAGGAGAAGGCCCTGCGGGGGTAGAGGGACAGCGCGGGGGAGGAGGAAGCACCACCGGCCACAGCCATCAAAGCAGCGAGGGGGAAGAGGGAGATCAGATAGATCACGTGAGGGTGAGGGAAGAGAAGAAGAATGTGTGTGAGGAGGGAGTGAGTGGATATCGTTTGTACAAACTATGAAGTTCTGCGAAGAGTACCGAAGGTTTGCTTTGGCTGGCAGACAGAGGTTGCCTTCTTGCCACGTGGCGTCGTCTTGGGATGGGTGGCTGAGGTAGGGAAGGTGTTCCTTTTTTTTTTTACTCCCCTTGAAATTAAAAAAATAAATAAATTGAAAGAACTACTGGTGGCAGGGCTTTCCGGATAGCCATTAGGGCTATCTGTTCATTTCAATAAGCCTGAGCCTGGTTCCATCTGACTCGGGTTTGGTTCATCAAACTATGGAGAGTCTGAATTTTAGGTTCAAGTTCTCTGCTCATTAAGCAATCAAGTTGGACTTCGGAGCTATCGTCAAACTTGAGCCTAAACTTACTAAGTTAGGACTTTTTTTTTATATCTTTAAGTCTAGTTTACGGTGTAGGTTAACTACTATTTACTAAAAGGATAACCCAATCTCTTTTTGTATTGTTAACACGGGTTATTCCAACCCGAATTTGAAGGAGGGTTGGCTTAACCATCATTTCAATCTCCATTCTCTCTCCTCAAAGTGCTACCTCTCATCTGACCTATTTCTCGAGTTGCCTTTTTCGTCCTCTTCGCTCTCGCAATGACGTGACGGTTTGACCTATAATATTTGTATGCTAGCTCTTCATGTCTAATTCCATATTTCTTTCTATTGTTAACTTAGGTTGCTATTTATTTTTTTTTGTAAGTTAGCATCAAACAAAATTTTAAATTTCAACTATTATTCAAAATAAGATCATTATCTTTTAGACCTTCGTAACAATATTTGTTGGAAGAATGATGGAATTATTTCTAAGTGATTTTTTAGAATTTGAATATTTTAAAAATCAAGTTAACACATGAAATTGCTACTTGGTACTTTTGTTTTATTTTCTTCTGGCATTTTCCACTCTCTTCATATTCGTAACACAATTTTTTTTGCTTTTTCTTTGTCCTGTGGAGGTGTTCTCCTCTCCTGATTTTTTGGTGGGGAAGAAACTTGTATTTCAATTGAATAACACTTGAATGAATATATTTACCGTTGTTGTTGCCGATGTTATTCTGCTAATGGTTAATGAGAACTGAGGTGTATATATTTCAATCCCTCCTAATTCTCAGTCATAAATGTAACATAAGATTTCAAGTAGCTTTTAAACTTATATGCATCTACTTTACAAGAACATGTGCATGTTTCCTCGGTACACTGTGTCAACAATATAATTTTTTAACATGTCAAAGATGGAATGGAAGTCCCATCTGAAATTCATAACATGATGGAGAATTTGATTATGTTATTTTCTACAAGGAATCTAATAAAAATGAGATTTTGCCTAAAATGTCAGTAAATTTTGTGACATTTACATGTTACTTGTCCATTACTGCATCTTTTAATTGTTGATAGAAGCTTGAGAACATGCTAAATAACACATTAGCTTTGTGTAGAAATTAGATAATGATGTCAATAAACTCTAGCTTCTGTAACATGGTTGGGCAATGGTAAACGGATAAGAAGCAATGTTGGAAAATGGTAAAATATAGTTGCACGTTACTTTCATCCTAACAACTGCATCTCTTTATTTTCTTTGCAACTTTGTTTGATGAGGTTCTTATAAGATATTTCTAACATAAAATAATATAAATTTAAAAAAATAACCCCAATTATCTTATCTATTTTATAAGGATAAAAAAATCTATTACCAACTTATCCTCCATCTCAAACATCACTCCCAAGTAAATACATCCCTTTCACATCACAAGTTAACTCCTATTTTTAACCTCTTAAACATAAACAGGGGTTAACCTCAATTTACAAGTAAACACAAATAAAGGTTAATCCTTGTTGTAACTTTTCTAACCCAAATTAACTAATCCACATCGTAAATTAACCCTTAGATGTAATTACGTTGATACATAGATATAGTTGACTAAGATACTTAGTTAGTGATTTTATGTATCTCAATCTACATATTCGTAACCTTACCAAGGGTATTAGCAAGGACATTTATCTTAAAATTTGGGTTTGAACTCCTACGCTACTTGTTCTATGATTTGCAAGTGGTAGATATCTCCCTGTATGTATGCATTCCCACCCTTCCCTTGGCATGGTCCCACACTTACCGAGTCCTTCTCTTGAAATGAGGCGGTGTCCATTCATGATATTTATGTTTGCATGCAACTTTTGCTGTAGCACCATCCATCGAGGTTACACAATTCGGTAGAAGAGTGGAAAAAAAGGTGTGGAGGCGCTAATGCCTATCGCGTGATGCTATACCCACAAGTCTCACATGCATGTATTTGTCAAGCATGATAGCTCATATATAAGGTGCTACTTCAAGCACATTCTACAATGCAGGGGTGTAGTTAGCCTTGAAGTTGAATGTGTGGTGATGCAAGCTAAGCCTCAAAGTTCACACGTGGGTTTCGCTCAACCTGGGTTTGCAACAGCAATTTGATGGATACGAATCCTGGGAAGTGGAATATTACCAAAGTAGAGTTTGATGTTCTCCTATAAACGCCGTGAAGGATGCTTTTTGCGTTAATGATGCTGGAGTCTAACATCTGAAGCAATGAACCTAATCCACATGGTGCAAGTACAACGAGATCCATCGCTACTTTGTTAAGATCTCCAGCAAATGTGGCCCCGTCCAGTAAAAACGCTACGACCCAAAAACCGGGGATAGCGCTACATCCAATAAAGGAAGAGGAACCAGCACCCTTGGTATCTTAGCCTGCGTTTAGTATAGGCATAGGAGATGTTATTGGGGCTATGAGGTGGGATTGGATGTGAGAGCGGTTATCGAGGGGATGGGGGTGGAAGAGAGGAGATTGAGAGAGAGAGATATTTATAATTCTTTATATTATATAAATATTTAATAAATATTCCTTCAAAATTCATCAACTTTTTTCTTTTACTCATAAAATTAATATATTTATCATTAATAATCCCATTAATCATTACAATCCCATCAACTAAACAATTTTTTATACTTATTCAACTTCAATTTTATCTCAAAATATCACTATCCCCCACCAAACGCAGCATTTAATACAAGGAGGTAAAACTTAATGCAAAATTGCCGGCGATCACCAAGTGCTTTTAACATGCCTTTCATTTGAGGAATACAAGGAGGTAAAACTTGCTAAAGATCTTGCTAGGGGTACGGAGGCAGCATGGATAAGGTGCACCGGGGAAACAAAGAAAGAAGAGCATGCTGCAGTTGCTGGTACTGGTACATTGCATACCCATACAAAGCCACTACTCGTGGCAACACCTAAAATATAGCAGTGTCTAAAACATACAAGAAAAAGCAAACAGATCGACAGGTCAGTTATACCGTGGCTTCAGACCACTGACAAAGGCAACGACATTGTCCCCAGGGAATGAACCAAGTGCTTCAAGTACCACACTGGACGACAACCCATGGATGAACTACTGGGGCAGGTTGCGGTGAAGTTGCAATCACAGGCAAAGTTGTGAAGGTCTAACAAAGGTAAACCCAGAGAAGTTGAAAGGGTCACTGACAGGACTCGAGACAGGCGAGTCCGACAACGGCATCTTGGTCCATTTCTCTTCGAAGTTGGCAATGCAGTGCTTGCCTGCAACATTTGGCACGAAGCTTGGCCTCACCTGTCTGGCTTCCAGCTTCCTCCAGTTGATGGATTTGAACCACTTATGGTTCTTAATTTCGTTAGCACCTCCAGGTCCACTGCCAAGACGCCTATTAGATTCCTTCTGCAAAAGCTGCCAGCAAAGAGATTGGTAGTATAAGAAATCAAACTCTTTTGTGCCCAAAATATTACATGTATACATGAAGTCGGATGCAGGCTTACTCCTTTCAGTAGAGAATGTGCTTCCGCAGTGAGGTAATTGGGTAGCTTTATCTTTTCCTTTATTACCTTCTGCTGAATTTTATTGCGGTTGCCACCCATAAAAGGAGGCTGCAAAGACATAGAGGGAAATAATTCAGTTGATCAATCAGCTGACTGAAAATTACAGAAGGGATTTACTAATGGACATAGCTTTTAGAGGCCATAGCACACATGCAAGAAGGGATTTGCAACAGACCTTCCCAGTAAGCATCTCAAACATTAAAATCCCCACACTCCACCAATCAGCCACTTTATCGTGGCCCCTGCCAAGAATGATTTCCGGGGCCATGTATTCCACAGTTCCACACATGGAGTTAGATCTGGTGTTCTCACCGAATTCTTTTGCCAGGCCAAAATCAGTCAGCATAACCTGATACAAAAGTAGTTCCTGCGTAAGCGCAAATCAAGGGTAGAAAGACACAAAAAGGTGGTCTTGCAAATCATACATGGCCATCTGCATCCAGAAGTATGTTTTCTGGTTTTAGATCCCTGTGCATTATACCGTTTTCATGAAGATGAGAAACAGCTGACACAATTTCAGCGGTGTATACACGTGCCAGGTCCTCGCTGAAAGCACCAAGCAACAAATTTCTCCAAAATTAAATAGCTATATGGCAAAGGAAGTGGCAAGATTTTCAAAATAAACAAAATTAGAAGTGCACATTTGATTCTTACAAACGGATAAGTACCTGAAAAGACCCTGGTGGTAAAGCTGAAAGAATAAGTGCCCACCATTTATGAAATCCAGAACAAGATACAACCGATACTTTGTCTGCGTGTTCACACAATGAATAGCGTATCAATTCTGTCTTCTAGATTTAAGGAAGGAACTAATCATGTCATGATGAAGTTAGATAACTGGAAGAAATCTTGGTAATACCATACCTGGAAAGAGAACCTAAGTTGGACAATGAAAGTGTGGTCAATTTTTGTCAAAATATCTCTCTCCGCTTTCATGTATTCCACATGATTTTTCTCCATGATTTTGTCCTTCCTCATGACCTTCATCGCATATATTTCAGAAGAGCCTTTCATCTTCACCTGGTACACCTTCCCAAATGCACCTTGCCCAACCAGCTTCATGATCTCAAAGTCATCAAGACCTATACCCTTGCGAATCCCTAATTCCTTGACATCGGGTGATGTATTCTCCTCATCATCGGCTTTTGCTAGCTCATCAGCCTCTGCTGCAGGATCTTCGGAAATGCATTCCGTCAGATCTGTCGAACTCTCAGATTCATGTATCGTCAACTTGTTGAGATGCAACAGCTGGCTGGTACATGATGTAGGCCCCACCAGAGAATGTGACCTCCTTTGGATAACCACAGGGTCCTTGAAAACCTTTTCATTTAGATCCTCAGGTCCAAGAATGGCACCTATTGGGCTCGTTAACTTTGGTTCTATAGAAGACTGAGCTGGAGGGGAACCAAACACATCCGAAAAGTCGAACTCGGCATGCTCGGTGGAAGCAGCATCAGATGAAGGGATGGTCAGCTGTAAATGGCACTTGTAGGATTTTGGAGCAGTGCTCTTCACTAAACTAAAGCCTCGAGAAGAAACCATTGTGTAGAAATCGTGGAGAAGGTCAGGATGCAAAGCTGCTCAAGGCCACCAAGCAACTAACAGAAACCCTGCCTTGCTAAGGCAGGATTCCTCCCCTGCAGCAAACCAATGAGGATGGGTCCCTCACAATTGCCTTGAACAAGTGGAAGTTGACACGCAAGACTGGCACTCCCAAGAATCCTGGGGCCAAGCAAGGCAGGATCCTGAGAGAGAGGGTCTTGTTTCCCGATGTACAGGAAACGGAGGTTGCCACTGTTCTTATACGACTCATGAACATTGGTTCGCTATCTGCAGCACAAAGGTTAGAGCAAAAGCTGAGGCTTGGATTTACGTGATCCATCATATTTACTAGTATAGAGAAAAAGATAACACATACAAACATAAACACGATAAAGCTTGTAGCAAAAGATATTGGAGCATAGTAAGAGATGAACTCTACAAAAAGAGACTAAAAACTGTAAATAATAAAACAATATGATTTGGTTGAAGCACCCCAACCTAAAAGCCTTGAATCCCAGAGATGATTCAAAAAGATGGAATCCTCCAAACTTTGGACAAGGAGTGTCATTCCAACGAGCACAACATGAAACGAATTACCCTTTCGGCTGGATATGGAAGTCAGACTGTTTGAATAGATGGATTAATAGATAGGCACTACTGCTACAAAAAATTGCACTTCTAATGCTTACATGTTATGCCGATAGTTTTTCAACTCTGAATATAACTATGTTTGACAACCGTAACGACCCGATCCTAACCGGAAGGCTGTGAATTGTAACCCACAACGCAGGCCTACACTACGTAACATATCAAACACCTCCAACAAAGAAGAGCATCTGATGAGCATGAGATGAACTACGCTTTCGGCTATCGGAACCCATAACCATGTATAGATACAAGAGCCATAACCAATCAAATAAAACGAAACTCAACTGATATATCAATGAACAGAAGAATAGATAATCCCGGCCACCGCATAAAACGTACTCCTAAGCAATCAATCCCTTAGATCCTATAAATATCTACGAGGGAATCCTATCTGTGCAACTAACGAGGGAAAATCCACCACGTCGCGTAAAAAGGAAGGGGCTCCAATAAAGTCCTGCAAATGTAACCGATTAATAACAGAGCATAAAAAAAGAAGAAAAGAAACCAACATTTATCTCGAAAAAGAAATCAAGAAATTCCGGCAACGAAGAACCAGAGCAAGATCTGCCCTTTTAGCCCCGAAAAGGGAAAAATCGAAACACTTCTAATTACCGATGGGAATAGCAGGTTGGGGCAAATCGAGGATGAGATCGAGCGGATCCGATGACAAGTAAGGAGAAAACGACATCGAAGGGGGGTGGTGAGGGGAAGGGGGCAAACCTTTTGGGGAGGAGAGGGGAGCTGTTGGGGGAAGGGGGGACGCGGCGCTGCGCGGGCTGGTGGGAGATCACCTGTCGATCTGAGGAGCTGGGAGAGCCCTACGCGCTGCCTTCTTATCTCGCGCGTGGCTTTCCGAGGTGGGAAATCGGAGCCGTGTGGCCGCGCTCTCGACCCGTGACACGTGGCGCGATCCGAATGGATGATCTCGTTCCGGGGTGGGGGAACTTGGAAGAGCCGGGAATATGCTTTGGGCGTGGCGAACCGGAGGAGGGGAGTGCGGGTTCGATCTTCTTGGGGTTAGGAATCGGTCAAAAAGGGTGTGCCCGTGAGTGGGGCACGCTCTCGCCCTACCCAGCCTTGGGCCGAGCTCACAATTTCAAGGGTTCGTTTATTTTACAGGATATAATGATTTTTTTTCTGTTTTTTTTGACAAGTTTTGTCTCGGATAAAGTTTTATTGGGTAAAGGCTTTAAAATTTAAGATAAATTCATTTAATAAGATGTGGGATAAATTTATCCTTACTCTTATGAGATATCATCCTCATTTATTTTCTAAATACCTTTACTTATCTCATAATTTCACCTATATCTTTTTTAAATAACAAAATTAATTTATCCTAAATTTATTCTTCAATTCCATCACCTATAAAATTTAACCCATATAATAAATAGATCCCTTACTAAAAAAGTGAGTTACAAATTTGGATGTTCCGGTTGCTTTCGCTCTCAGCTCTAATTTCTTTCAAGGGTTGGATTTAGATGAAGATTTTTATTTATTAATTAAATAGATTAAGATTAGAATTATGATCAAAGTTGGCCTAAACCGGACTTGATCCAAAGGTTCATCCCAAGGTTCGACCAATTTAAGACATATATATATAATTAACAAATTTTAAGGATAATATGTAAATAACAAAATTCTCTCTAATTTATTCGCTACCTCGCCGAATGTTTCTTATTCTTTTGTTATGTTGTTAAAATTATAAGTAAGTATATTAAATTTAAAGATTTATAATTTTAATCAATTTATTATTCTAATGGTAAATGCTTTTGTATTTATTATCGATTACAACTAAGTTACAAAAATTTTCTTAATCATTTTTTAAAATTTTTATTTACTAAATTACACACTTTATTCTCTATTTTGAAGAATAAATGAGCTTAACTTATCCATATCCTAATTCATTTACTTTGAGACAAGTTTGGATCACCATTTTACAAATTAAATAGATCTTAACCCACTTAATTAAATAGATTTAGGTGAAGCCTAAATTGACTTTGAGAGCCAAATCCATTGCTCAATCCTACTGGTTTTTTTCTTAAAAAATAAATGGGTTGCTTAGCTGTGTGGAGGTTTGACCTAATTGTGAGCTGGGGCCATGATAAGATAAGAAGGTCTTACATGCATCTTTCTTAGATTAATGATGTTATACACATATTCTTAAATTTCTTATATTTACACATTTGCCCATGCTAAATTGCTACCCCCATGACAATAAGCCCCTACAAGCTTTTCGTTTTCCTTTTATTTCCTCTTGTCTAGATAGTAGGAAGATAAATGCCTTTTCTTCTCCCTTGTTTCCAAATATTCAAACAAGTGTCAGTCCACCTTCCATGATCTTCAACTGCAAAGTTTCCCATGGCTTCGATCTTGTGTAACACGTGGACCTTTGTCCCAGGATGCTTCAATTTTTGTTAAATCTTTAGTACATGTACCATAAATTGATTGTCATATGGACGTTGATACCTTAATTTGTCCTATTTTCAATGTAAATTAGCTTGTAAATGATTACCTTGTATCAGGAAAGGGGTGTGTGACTAGAGCCGATTTATGAGGACATGTACCTAGATAGATAGATCAAAGGAAATGTAAAATATATCACAAACATATTTTTGTAAATTATTTTATATGTAACTTATATATCATGTCACATTATCATGACACCTCATGTAACATTTACATGATATGTTTACCACGCCATGTCGTATGTCTTGTATTGTATCATCTTTTCTATGAAAATATAACATGTCACCCATCGATAAGTGTTATATCAACATTACATATCATTATCATATCATGTTTCACATTAGAAATTATATACAAAATTATGTATAGGAAGATATCTATGTATTTGATACTTTATCTTTTTACCTATGGAAGTTCATAAATTAAATATCAGGTCCCTTATTTTGATGTAACTATAATTTAACGCCAAGGCCTCTTTTTAGTGGTAGTTGTTTATTTGACTTCTTAGATATTTGATTTACAACCTATGTTCTAATCTATAAATACACTAAAGGTACATGAACATTAGCACTGTTCCTGCAACTATCGACGAACCTTCAACACAACACTATTCTTTTCTTTTGTCCAGCTGCTGTGCTCTCCCATCTTTCTCTCTCCCCGTCTCATCTGTTCCCTTTTTTTTTTCCGACGTCGACTGCTCTCTCTCAACTTCTTTTTTATTTCTGTGAGAACTTAAGTTGCTTCCTTTGATTCATCTTTTTTTTTTTTTAATAAATTAGAGATGATAGGTTAAAAAATAAATTGATATAGCTTTTTTTTTTTCTCTCTCTTTTTTCGTTGAGTTAGAATTTCTCATAAAAATTTAGGAGAGTTTAATTGATCGTCGAAGATTATTGATCGTTTTCTATTTTTTTAATATTTAATAATGTTGAAAGAGATGTGGATATGAAGAACATAATGTTCGTTTATTTTGCTGATGCATTTATTTTTTTAACTTCCTCTCTCTCACATACTTTGACAGTAGGCAAGCATAACTAATCACAAATGTTGGAGCCGTGAAAAATATTGAAGTCATTCAATTTATCTATCTATAATATGTATGAACACTCTTATTTTCTAGAATAACATGTATAATGAGTATATCATTTATGCTAAACTTTTATATGATATTAGATTAAAAGAAATCCCTTTTCAATATTAAGATTTGAGTCTTTTTTTATTGCAGTAGTCTTTTGAGTATTAGAATTTGGATATAATTTTAACTTTTACATTCCTACATTAAGGTACAGACTAAAAACTAGATGAGATGAATTAGCCTAACCTCCTCGTATTTTTTATCTTCTTCTCTTAACAATATAGATTAATACTTACTTCAATTGAATAAAAACATGAGTCAACCCCCTAGTTTTATACTCTTAAAAAGTAAATAATAAAAGGGTTTTACATCTATGCCCTTGGAATCATACCTAATATCATATGTATCCCTCTATATTTCATATATATGTTGAATTTGAAAGTCTAATTGCATCAACTGAGATATAATTGTTATATGGTGACCTGAAAGTTTATGTTGAAATTAATAAAATTTGGGAGAGGTTTTTAGTCTCATATTAGAAGTGAACAAAACTCTTAGGGGGAGTAAAAGGATTCTGTCTCCCATGACTTATGTAGCAAAGAGTGAGAGGTGAGGCTTAAGATTACGCACGCGTGCACGCCCCACCCCATCTCGGCCTGGCCCGGCTCCAGCTCGAGCTCGGGTAAGAATCAATTTAAAACTTGAAACTTGGACTCTTTTTGCTACAGATTTTTAATTTCACGATTTTGACCTAAATTGGTCGATTTAAAAAGAAAAATTAGTCAATTAGTTGTTTTGGTCGAGGTTAAGTTTGGTTGTTCAATTGGTTAAGTTTGATTTATCAATTAATTTTGATCGATCAATGGACTTAATCGGTTGATTAATTGTCGTATTTCTATAAATTGAGAATTTCTATAAACGTCTGGTTATGGGTTCTATATAAGGACCACAAAGGAGTTCTCATTTGACATACAACAAGAGTAAAAAAGTTCCCTCCATTTTCTTCCCCTCTCTCTTGTTCTTGTCTCTCTTTCTTGGTGTGTTTGTTCGACGTGAGATCGGTAGAAAATCTCCAATCACTTTTGTCAATCTTATATAAAGAGATTGAGAGATCCACGAGAAATTTTTGCTGATTAAACCATTAAATTAGGAGATCAATCAGGAATTTGGTTGAAAATCAAATTGCCTTGGTTTTGTTCTTCTGATGTAATTTTCGAGGACATCCAAGATGAGAGTCTGAATCTTAGAGATTTATTGTTATATCATGAGAAGAATTCCTCAAACCTCGATGCATCAGTATTGTAGGGTGTAATACATTATCTAATGGAAGTCCTTAATAGACATTTCGATTGGAGTAATTTCTAACATTTTTTCATTTTATTTATTTGTATTATTGCATATTATTTATTTTTTATTTTATTCTAGACATTGTGAAATCATATTTAACTTGTTTAATTTAATATTTTTGATATATACAAAAATATTAAAAATACATATATTTTTATTTATTTATTTCCTTTATACATCTATTTCAACACCATACACATCCATATTCTTAAAAATATGCCACTACTCATATATTTACCCTTGCCACTACATTTAACACTGGATTATAAGTTTATAACTACGTACCATTGACATATGTCTCCTTCCCCGCTGAAAAAAAAAAAAAAAGAAATTGAAAGAAACAAAATTTCCTCCACTCCTCACTTGCAACGTGGTCTAATGAGAGCTTTCCTGGCAATGAATGAGCCTGCTGAGAGATGAGTGACCGAGGACCTTGCTTGGCGAGAGCTCACAAGAGAAAGGAGCTTACACTTCATAGAGACCTTTCTTGGTGAAGGGGTCGACGACAAAGGAGCTCTCAACTCACCAACGAAGGAGCTAATAAAGGAGCTTGCACCTTGGTATGGATGTTATCAAATGTGGAGGGTTGGCGAGGAGCTCACACCTATGACTCGACGAGGAAGGGGGAGGGGGTTCTATGAGTCGATGAGAGAGGAGGAGGGGGTTCTATGAGTCGATGAGAGAGGAGGAGGGGGTTTGTGACTAGGACGAGGAGGAGAACGAGGGAGCCATGGTAAGTTTGTTGCGGGGGGTGGAGCGGAGGAAGGAGGAGGTGGCTGTGGTTGGTTTGCAAAGAAGGAGGAGGGAGCTGATGGTGTGTATAACGACAAGGGAGACGGTGTAATGGGGTTGAGGGCCAAGAGCTTGGAGATCACAAGGTCAATGGAGTTCATGATGTTGTAATTTTTAAACTTTACGTCATTAAAAGTTAGTGGGGTTAGAAGAATATGCCCTTAAAACTAAAAGAGATTTAATCTTGTAGTATAACAATGTCTGATTAGCAAGTAATTAAGGATATAAATATATACATAAATGAAACACAGAGAGTTATGGATGATATTAAGTATAATTGTAAGGATATAAATGCAAAAATTCATACAATAAAAAGTTTAACACTTTAAAATCAATTTTACGTTAGAAATTTCGAATCTTTTTAACATTCAAGTAAGCTATCCTCAAGAGTGGTAGTATTTAACTTAGCCACCTTCAAGGTAAGTCATAGAAAAGCTCCATATTTCCAAACCGCTCCACCAATTGATCTGTGTGGATGGTTAGATGCATGGTTTGCATGGTTTTACCCTTGAGAAAAAGAAAGGTTATCATTTAGTGAGAATATCGGATGGGCATGTCATGGCACTCCGAAATGTCTACGTTGATTTTGGTCAGTATCTGTGCCCTCCCTGTGTGCTTGGTTGACTCTACGAGAGAGAATTGTGGAGTTGCTTGATCTACATATGGAAAGATTTTTAAAATCGGGGCATTTTTTCTTCTTGCATTTGGCATGGTAATTTACCAAATAAGTGTCCGAAATTGTAGTGCACAGATTAAAATTATCGAGTAGCTTCTTCCATCGAGGCACCTTCTCGATGAGCATGACATCAATTGCTATCCAAATTATCTTTTGATTTTTCCAGATATGATCTTCGATCCTTTGTGGCGTCGCAGTCACTGCCGTCGTCCTCCATAAAACTTATCTCAAGATGAGGGATGATTGGCACAGTTTGGATGAGTTCTGCACGTCACCTCCAAAGCCAATCCGATAGATAAGCAAATTGATTTGTTTTTTATGAAAATATATAAAACATATATATATATATATATATATATATGACTTTCATCGTATATTTAATGTATAAATTTATTAAGTAAATTTGACACATAAAAAATAATTTAAGTATCACCATCCTTTTGAGTGAAACAATCATTAATAATTTTTTAATTTAAATATGGATGCACAGGTGTTTTTGTTGATTTTAAATTTGCAACATACGAGAGATTTAATTATTTATTTCAAATTGAAATGTGTAAGTGATTTTCTATTTTACATTGATGTAATTTAATTTTAAATTAAAATGTATGAATATAAAATGATAAATGATTCAAAAGTGATAATAAATTATAAAGTGACTCACGTAAATTTTTAACGAAATCGGTACCTTTGGAAAGGATGCCTCCGAAATTCCATCAAAAAGTTTGACATCTTTTTCTTATAACCCAAATTCCCATTCGGGTAAATTGAGGAAGAAATCGACACTTTTCCCACATCAATCATCGACCTAAATGCAGGTAAAATTAGTTACCTTGCTGGGTGTTTGTGCCCAAAAATGAAAAGGAAATGATCTCGGGAATCAAATGCAAAGTAAAGGAAATAAAAATAAAAGAAATTGAATTCCCTTTTAACCTATCTTTTTTTTTTTTTGCAAGGCATTTTAACCTAATTTTTGAGTGTTTGTGCCGATGCAAGAAAAAGTAGAAAAATAAAAACAGTCTGTTTGTGCTACAATGGAAATTAAAGGAAAATAAAATTAGTGTATTTATACTTTCAGTAAAAATAAAGAGAAATTACATATAATAATAAAAGAAAAGGAGATTGAATGTAATAAAAATACTTAAGTGAAAACCTACTTACCATAAGTTTTTATTAACTTTCAATGAGATTAAAAGTGAAAATTATTGGAAAGTTCATTTTATGTATTAAGGAAAGTAGAGGAATTTGGGAGAAATCTCATTTAAGTGTACAACCATTGGATCTCAATTGAAAATGTTTAATCAAAATTTATTTCCTTTATTTTTCATACTTTATTTAGTGCATAGCACCCCCTTCCCCCTCCCCGCCACCCCACAGCTCCATCCCAATAGAAAAGTGAATATGGTTAATTCCTTGTGCATCTTTTATATGACAATTAACACCTTTCCCCTCCATGATTCCCTCACTCTTGTCCCTTCTAGAGAGAGAGTTCACTCAACCACTGATTGAAGACTTGTTAGGTGGTTAAGTTAAGTTTTCCTTGATTTGTTGTGTTTGAAATTGGAGGGAGCAATCTTCATAGATTTGGGGTCATGAATCTATCCTAATCTTATCTTCATTGTTCTTGACATTTTGTTTAGCCTAGTGATTAATTTTTTGTTTTTCTCTGATTTTCTTTGTTATGTATAATTAGTTACATGGTTTGTGTCGTTGTCTTCTTTTGGAGTTGTGGACGTATTTGAGCATTCAAATGTCATCTAACCTGCATTTTAGTCGATGATACCTTTAAGTAGATTTGATCTCCTATTTGGTAGCTTGTTCCTGGTCCCTCAACATACCTTAGTCGAGGACTTGCAAGGAATTACAGCTGTTTAGACTCATTGTGTTATCATCATGTTTATAGTTTATATTGTTGCTATAAGTTCCACATTTGGGATTGTGTTCGTTTATCCTACCCTACAGATGAAATCTCGGATTTTCTTAAAAAAAAAGGCATTTTCCCTTTTTTCCGACTCAGGCCATCAATTTGACAATTTGTCTTCCGTTTTATTTTTATGTCCACCTTTGATGTTCTAACTATATATACCTAAAGCCGTTAGATGGGTTTTGAGATCTTACTCAAACCCAATCTTGTTTGGTTGGTGTCCAGTAATTACGATGATGGACGAAATCCGATGTGATTTTTATTTGTTTCGTATATTTCGAAATGGCGTGCGGATTACAAATGATTTTTCATTGCCAAATTGGAAGAAAATTGCATATGCGGTCGATTCAAAATATGGGAAAAGTGCATGCATCGTTAAATATCAAGGCATATTGAATTTGAATTAGAGATTTTAAAATTTATCTTAAATATAATAGGAATTTAGATAGATTAGAGGAACATAGAATTAAAAAAAGATTATATTTAGCGATACGAGCCTACCGGTTAAGCGGGATGACACGTCAGATAATTGGCATCCAGGTTATTAAGCGGCGATGTTAGTTAAGCAACCATATGAGACAAGAAATGTTAACGAGGTATCCCCACGAAGTGCAGGACTTTCAAGAGGGAAGGTATCGCGAAAGTATACGTCTTGCAACTCCCTGAGGAAGAAGAGAAAGGCAAAAGGTCCTGTTGCGATGAACCTGTGAGTACTTTTATATAATGCGGAAAGAGAGGTTCTAAGGGTGTGTTTGTTTTGCATAAAAAATAGAATCAATTATAAAAGAAGATAAGATAATAAATGAAAATAAATGATGGATTATATATTAATATAATTGGGATTGAAATTATTTTGCACATTCGACTCAACCGATTTAAAAAATTACGATAATTTTTAATTTTAACAAAAGAAATGTGAGTTATTTACCGTTTATTCCAATATGTTAACATAACTACATAATAATTTACATAAAATTTTTTTAATTTAAATTAATATTTTATTAACAACCATATCTCTATCCTTACATTCCTATATTCTTAAAAGTATTTTATTGGATGTGTACGTGTATTTGCTATTACTATTGTTATTTTTCATGTTAACGAATGTCACAACCTGGTCTTAGATTCTTCGGTACTACGTACACGAAGGTCAGCTTACCTCCCTTAGTAGCTGTCTATGGGCAGCAAATTTTAAGAACCATCCGGTTCTCTGTATTACGGTGTTCTTGTATACATTCCCTGTGGGGTTCGTACAGGAGTTCTTTTTTACATCCGGGTTGGAATGTACGGGACAAATAGTTAAATTTCCATTTTATCACAGTAGGGGTCCATTTTAGATAAAAATAGGCAGCTTTTGATTACTCAATTATTCACATGCATTTTCCTCTAACTCTAGTGTTCATGCCAAGACCTTAGGTTCAAGAATTTACTCTCGAGTATGCATTTATTCCTTCTTAGGGTTCATCTCAAGTCCTAAGATTACTTACTTTCATGTATTAAATTAGAGATTTAAGGTTATAACCACTCTACCTGGGTAACCGGGTGGAATGGGGACTCGTACAGTGGCTCTCGATGTCTCCGCAGGTCCCGTACACTCAATGGACTGAAGACCTAAAACATGGATTGATGGGCCAAAAGGTTCAGAATGATACAAGCAAGGTATCATTATACAGAGAAACTCATATGGAAAACAGAGACGGTTTGTTTGCGGAAAAATGATAATAATAGGGCCTTGCACGGCTCAAAAATACGCTGTCAGACAGAAATCAGACGTCTGGGAAAGGTCCCAGACGTCTTAAAACAGTTTTCAGGGATACCTCCCTCGGTGTTTCGCTATTAGACGTCTGGAACTCAATGCCGACGTCCAAGGACTCAGTCAGACGTCTGGGGTGCTCCTGGACGTTTGAAACTGCCTCGGTCCGCTCTCACCTTCTGACACATATACGTATGTTGTCAGGACTTTGTCAGAGAGAAAATACGGAAAGTAGATATCTACCAGATGTCTTGCTTTACCTTTGGACGTCCGGTAAGACGTCTGGGTGTCCCTCCAGTCATCTGATTTCGTGGAAAAATGACTTCCGTAGAAACGGTCTGGCTTCCCTCGCCTGCAGGCACTGCAGCAGAACGGCGCTGCACCCTTCACTCTCGCGCTTCCTCTCACTCGGGCTCTCTGCTCTTGATATGACCCGGTTCCCTTATCCCTATAGGACACGATACTGGACCGACTCGACTGATCCCAAGACCCAATCGTCCAATGAGAAAGTAACCAAAAAGCAGTAAAATAAATCACATTCACCATGCAAGCAACTAATAGTAACAAAAGTACGACAGTAAAGAAGTAAAACTACTACAGTACACACCATCACAACAGTAAGGAAAGTAAATGGGTACAGGAATTAATGTGTAGAACGAAAAAGTACAGAATATAAAAGTACAAGAGGCTACTCACTACTACAAACGAGTACAAAAGCAAGCTACAACTACTGGGCTCTACTGGGGCCAGCATCCTTTGCAGCCGTAGGCTTTAGCTGCTCAACACTTGGACCTGAAAAGGGTTATGAGTACACGAAATCAATGAACGCTGAGTAGAGTGGCGACCAACTACTAAAGCAGTAAAGGTGGACAGGTAGCTGTTGTTTTTCAATTACTTTCTTTAACTACTTATCTTTCTTTCACCACTTGATTTATTTATCATGTCTCTTTCTTGATCTCGAATGTTCCTCGTGGGAACGATCTTGATTGCAGTCTTTTCCGAAGAGTAGAAGTAACACGTGGTGCTCTCCTGGCCGGGAGAGTCCCCTGTGGTGGTCCTACACCCAGTCAACCACCCCAAGGTCACAGACAGACGTAACGGTGACTACGGCACGCGCGATAAGAGCAAGGGTAGCTACCTCGCACTGGCACGCGGTTAATCTTTTCTGTTAGCGGGTGCGTCCAAAGCACAGCACAGAATCAATATAGGGCATATCCCTCTCAGTAACGGGGGTCTAGCCCCTCTCGGTAACCAAATAGGGGTCTCGCCCCTCCACAGTCCGCGCACCCTCGCCTGACTACCCTAGTTTTCCTAGTGGGCCTAACAAGTCGGTGTAGGGCAGCTAGCTGAACCCCGGGCCCCGTGGGGTGACTAACCCTCTCCCTACACTAGTAGCTCTCATCGGTACAGTGTACACGAGGGCCACCGAGTTGGTGCAAAGTGGCCAAACCCACCCCGGGTCTCAACCCGAAAGGCAGCAAACACCCCTCTACACTAAGAGGTAACGTGCGATTCCCTTCGTACCAAGTACTCAAGGGTAAACACACTTCCCAAAGCATTTTCCAGATCTATTCCATGTATTTCCAAGAGCTCAACTCCTATTCCCCCGTGGGGTTCATGCTAATAATCCTCAGGTCATTCCATACCAGGTTTCATCATTTTTGTTTCCATTCTCAGGTTATACACATGCAACTGGTGATTCCATCATTCATATTTCTATATCCAGGTCATTCACAGGTAGTTCGTGTTTCCAACATTCACCTTTCCATTTCCAAGTTATATACATGCAACTCATATTACGTCATTTCACGGTACGACAGGAAAGATACATTCAGTAGTTAACACAATTTTACATGTTTCGCAGGCAACTGTTATTTATTTTCAGGCAATTATTTTCATTTTATCTACTTATTCAGGACTGCAATTCATTCATTCAATACAGACTTTCCAATATTTCTAGTCCTAAGATTCATGTCATGTCCTAGGATCTAATCATTCATTCCACACATGCATTCAGGTTTGTAGTTAAACTAGGGGAAACCACTCTACCAGTAAACTCAGGAGTAATGGAGGCTTGGACGGCAGGCTCACGTGCCTCAGCAAGCCCCGAACCTGCAATGGAAACCAGTCCTATCACAAGGATCAATCAAAAGAGAATACTCAGAACAGTATAGAAAGTCTTCTAATAAGTAGAGGAATTCATACGGGAAACAACGGTATCTTAAGTGCGGAAATTGGACTTCAAATGGATCTTAAACGGGTCAAAAACAGTAATTATGACTCAAATCAGACGTCTGGGACACCTTCTAGACGTCTTAAAAGAGTCCAGAGCCATACCTCAGTTCTGCGCTACACCTCAGACGTCCAGGTACTCTGTTGGACCGTTTGGACCCAATTCCAGTCGTTTGATCACTTCTCTGGACATCTGGAAATGCTTCTCGTCGTCTGGTGCCTTGCTCAGATGTCCGAACTGCATGGGAGGGCGTGTCCACTTCTCTGGACATCTGGAAATGCTTCTCGTCGTCTGGTGCCTTGCTCAGATGTCCGAACTGCATGGGAGGGCGTGTCCCGCGCCTTCCTGAAGCAAATCCTGCACGAATCAACCGAATCTTCCATCAAAAGGAAGAGACAGCGCCTCAGCGGAACAGCCTGCATGGCCGTATCCGCAAAGAAGATGTACGTCGCAAAACTTACATCTCGGTCGTCTGAAACCTCCTCCAGACATCGTCTACGTCGTCTGGACGTTGATCTAGATGTTTGATTCTGGGAAAAACCCAGAACCAGAACCTGCCTTCGCCTTCTCACACCGCGCGTGGCCGCGCTGTGCCCACTCGCCTGCTGCTCCGGCTGCAGCAGTGTCGGGGAGGACCTCCCCGATGCGCTCCTCCGCCTTGCTCTTGAGCCGATCGACCGTGAGCTCACTGGCGAGCTCCCACGTGAACTCGTAAACCTTCTCTCCTCTCCCTCTCACGACGCTCCTCCACTCCATCGCTCTCGCTCGGCTGCACTCGCTACTCTCGCTGGAGGAAGGAGGAAAGTGGCTAGGAAGTGGGGGTGGAAATGATGGAGAGGAGGGGTTTATAAGAGTGAGGCTTTAGGGTTTTCGCTGGGAGCTGAAGAGAGAGAGAAGACGGAGGAAAACGAGGGGTATTGTCTGCGCGTAGCACACGCGCAAATGCGAGTTCGTACCCAAGATTTTCGATTTTCAGACGTCTGGGAATGAGTCCATACGTCTTACCAGACGTCTGATCTAAAGTCCAGACGTCTTAAAAAGGCTTAACAGCACGGGTCTTAACAGCTCTTCACTTGCTCTCGCCCTCGTTCTGCTCTCGGCTACGGGGTAGGCAACAAAGAGGAGGAGGAGAGGTTTATAAAGGGAGAGGAGGTGAGGGGGGCGAGATGGCGAAGTGTGGCGCAGAGTGGCGTCGTAGGAGGAGGTGTGGTGAGGTGAGGAGAAGGAGGAAACATGGCGTACGTACGGTACGCGCCGAAGAGAAAAAGCATTTTTAGACATCTGGTGAACATCCTAAACGTCCGGACCGACGTCTGGTGAATATCCCAGATATCTTAAATAACCAAAGGGTGGTGGGTCGTTTCAATGAACGATTTTTACATATCCAATGGAAAAAAAATTATAGTCAATGTTTACTATTTAAGAATAGATATAAAAGTATGATGGGCTTTATTGTTGCCATTGACATGGGATGTGACAGGACATGACTATTTTTAGTTATGTAACACTATAATTTGAGGTTGTTCTTGGTAGTGCTGGGGCAAGTAGAGATTGTTGCCAACAACGTGACATGGCACGAGGCGTTGGAGGAGAGGGATATGGACGGTTACTAGGTAGGAATGGATTGAGGAATTTTTGAGGGGGTGCTAAGATTGGAAAAGCCCTCCATAATGGGAATTTGATGATTCTTAGGAATTTCATTCGTGTGTCACATTTGAGATTCAAATATAGGAAAAGAATTAAGCATGGTTTTCCCATATCATTTCCTCTCTGATTACTGCGAAACAAATGAACCCTAAGGATACATATGATTTCTTGAGGCCTAAAAAATGCTTGCAATGATTTGTATGGTGATCATTATTTTGTTTTACAGGCTAATGACATAAACCTGGCTATATGCTTCAACTTGGATTAGAAGGCTGTTGCAATATTCTAAGGAGGTCGTTTGGGCAAATCGACTAACTCAAGCGAGTTGGCTCAGGTGGACACTAACCAGTTCTGATGACCAGCTTAGATGGGCTAACCTACTTGGGCAGGTGACCTTGCTTTGTTGAGCAACTCATGTAGGTAACCTTGCTCTAATGAATGGCTCAAGCGGGTTGGACTTCTCAGGCAAATTATCTTGGTTAGACATTGCTTTGGACTGCTTCCAATAACAAAACCATGTTATAACCTTTGGGTACGCACAACTAAAATTATAAGTGCTTAATTATATTGATTGGCATATTGGATAAAGAAAGGAACAAGGCTCATGCTACCATGCCTAGCGTAACCTCTAGTCTTGTTTTAAATCTTTTTTCCATTTTTTAAGCAAATGGCATAACTAATGGATTAAATGAAATATAAATAAGTTAAGAGTCATTTCATGGCGTTAACTCTTGAAGGATTTTGCTGAGGGGTAAAATCACGCCTCGTCCTTCAGTGTCGTCACTAGGCATAACAGGCTATCTTTTCGGGTGTAATAAGTGCTGATTACCCCCCATCAAATGACAGGTAAGCAGCCAGTGTCGAAGCCGGAAAAAATTATTAGAACTAATCAAATATTACGAAGAAAATAACTAAAGGAAAGAAAAGTATTTGATTCTATAAATATTATGAAGATAGCTGGATGAATGATACCTTATCAATTATCTTGTATCCTAATTATAAGATTTGGAAATGTTGAACTATGCCATGATAGGTAATAATATATTCTATGTTGCCTATTTTTCTATATATGTTATCTATTGTTCCGAAACTTTACTTGAATATCACTTATATGGGTTTTAAGCCCACTCTAATAATTTTTTATAGGTCATATAGGTCATATTCAAATAAGGTTTCGGAACCAGAACAACGAGTAGTTAGGTAACATATATAGGAAAATAGGTAACATAGAATATATTATTATCAATCATGACATAATTTAACATTTCCAAATCTTATAATTAGGACACAAGATATTTGATAAGGTATCATTCATCCAACTATCTTCGTAATATTTATAGGATCAAATACTTTTCTTTCCTTTAGTTCTTTTCTTCGTAGTATTTGATTAGTTCTAATAATTTTTTCTGGCTTCGACACTGGCTGCTTACCTGCCATTTGATGGGGGTAATCAGCACTTATTACACTCGAAAAGATAGCTTGAATGCTTAGTCAGGACAACGAAGGACGAGGGGCGATTTTACCCCTCAGCAAAATCCAAGAGTTAATGCCATGAAATGACTCTTAACCTATTTTTATTTAATTTAATCCATTAGTTATGCCATTTGCTTAAAAAATGGAAAAAAGATTTGAAACAAGGCTAGAGGTTATGCTAGGCATGGTAGCATAAGGGATCGTTCCTTCGCACTTAATTCTTTCCCATCATTTCTCTTAATTAATTCCCTAGGGCTTCGGCTCCTGTTGCCATGGTCTTACAACATCACTCAGTAAGAGGTGTGAGCTCTTAAAATGGAAATAATCAAATTATCAGGAGATCATCCCCATCATTGATTAAGAGTTCGTAAGCCTTTTTATTTATAAACTATGATAATGTGCCTATATATAAGAGAAGTTTGAGACCACTGTTGAAAGGCATCGTGAGTTGAGCCAAATTCCAATCTTTAGACAAAGCATAGTGCAGTTGAGCATTAAATTCCTTCCCAGGACGCAGCTCAATTGAGCTGAACTTTGGTAAAATGACCCTCTGTTTTCATACGCCTGTTTTGTTGCTCTATCACCAAAAATTCACATGATCATGGCCTATCCAAACCGGAGCCCTCGTCCGATCGCACACAAACTCACTTATTTAACACGAGTTTGAATACCTAGTTGGCTACCAACCCATTCTTTAACATGCACTCATATAAATAAATAAATAAAAATGCACAATGAACTAAAAATATAACAGATTTACGATTGACGAGTAATAATCGAGCACTGTCACCTTTCCCACGAGATTACTTAATCAACTGAACCGAAATGTTAAGTCGAACTTGAACATCAAAATCCCAATCCGAAATCCAAGCCCAAGCCCAAGCCCAATTACAAACATCCCGTTTCGGACCAAATCCAAGTCCAACCGCTGCCCGACCCGATCCTCCCTCTTCGTCGAAATAACCTCCCCTTTCCCTCCATTCCTTCCCTGATCCGAAACGCATCAACGGAGGAGGGTCTCTACATCGCTCGTTTGGCATTGGGGTGCTTTGGGTTTGTTTGGTTGGGTTTGGTTTTGGGTTTGGGTTTGGGTGACAGAGAAGGCCATACCAGAAGAAAGCTTACGAGTAACAAACCCACCTCCCTCTCTCTCTACCCCCGAACACCTCCGATGTGGAGCCGATCGCCCCTCCTATGGCATCATCTCCCCCACCACGGGCCATCCCCACGCATCATCGCCATCCCCCAAACCCCAACAACTCGCATCCTCAAACCCCTCTCCTCGAAGAAGAGGACCATCCTCACCGTTGGCTCCGCGAAGGCGCCGTCCTCGACGAACGGGGAACCCGAGGTGGGCCCCAGCGAGGGCACCTCGAGCCTCGACCTGTTGGGGCTGAAGAGGGAGGTGGAGACCGACGACGACGACGACGACGACGAGGAGGAGGAGGGGGGTGACGTGGGGGGCTTCGAGGAGGAGCTCGCGCTTCCGGGATTCTCCGGTAGGAGGGGTGTTGTGGATTTCTCCGATGATGAGGAGGAAGAGGAGAGGGGGAGGATTGTGAGGAGGATGTCGGCTAGCGGGAGGCAGTTGGTGAGGAGGTCGAGCCTCCTGGCCAAGCAGGTGATCAGCGCGCGGTCCGCGTGCTGCATCGGCTTCGTCTCGCAGATCTGGGTGGACACCAGACCGGTAATTCACACGTTTTCGACTGTGAATTTACACGTTTGTAGCACAACTGCAGCGATTTGATGGAAGGCCTAAGCTAAGCACGAAGGTCCCTTTTAGGCTTGTGAACATTTTTGGTGAAGACTAAGGCCGTGTTTGGTAGGTGAATTGGGCGCTTTACTGACGTTTGTTCACATAACCGTGAAAACTTATTTCACCCCTCCTGTGGAATAAGTTTAACCCGTCTAAACCCCCATACGTCAAAACCCACTTATTACACTCTTTCCTTATTCGTTTACTTCTTCCACAGGCATATTTCCCTTGTCAAACACTACCTGATGGAGGGGAGGTGACAGGCAAATTTGGAGAGGCGGAAATGAAATGAGTCTGTAATTATTACACTCTATGATACTGATTGGAAGTTTTCAAAAAGGAAAGAAAAGAAGATACAGCTAGGGATGGATACTAAACTCATAGTCATAAGGCCGAGGAAGCAATACATTCTTGAGGGAATTGCAAAAGTTATAATAGGAAAATTACAGTCAATTCCCCACCCTTCTTTACCTTTTCCTCGTGTTTTCCAGACCTGTAATATCAACTTTCTTTACCTTCTTTGCTCCCCTCGTATCCGAGAACAACAGTTAAACTACACTTTCCCCCCCATTTACTTTCTCTCCTCTCCCTCGCTTCCCCTCCCCTCCTGGTCCCTTCATTCAAGTATGGACTGCTTGCATTATCAATTCGTGGTAAGGCTTGAGGTGGTTTTTGAAAATGGCTTGTACGAGCTCCGATGGTAGGGAATTTGGTTGGATGCGGAAGTTTCAGCTAGAATGATTTGTGCTGTGGCACGGGTAAGGGTGTCATGTGTTTGGTTCAAGTTCCTTGGAAGAATGGAAATTTCAGAGTTATTTAACAGAAGAAAGTGGACTGTATGTATCATAGATGAGGGGAATTACTAGATTTTTCTCAACTCCGAGCATTATCATTTTGAATTGAATCAAATGACAAGGGTAGTGGTGTCATAGGAGCTTGTATGCATTTTCGTTTCCTTGGGGTTTCCCCTACTCTAAGTGCGATTCACTGGACGACCTGAAAGAGGATCAGACTATTAGATGGGTTGTAGAGCTTCAAATAGGAACATATTGTCATGGATTTTGTCTGCCGCATATAGTGCTTTTCTTCTTCTTCTTCTTTCTTTAAATAGACTGATAAAATTGAGTTGCAAACTTAATAATTATAAGTGTACCTGGAACAACCGAAATCTAGACCTGAGCCTTATTGATTAAAATTGGCCTTAATAATCTTTAAATAGCTTGATAAAAATGAGTTGCAAGTTTAATAATTGTAAGTGTACCTGTAATAACTGAGATCTATACCCAAGCCTCGTTGATTAAAACTGGCCATAATAACTTATTGGCCTTGGGTCCAATGGATTGATATTTCTTAATTCTTTGTAAGCACTACTCAGTTTCCCGAGTGGCATTTTTTGAGATCTTACAATCTCCACTTTAATTCACCACATCCTTATTGCAATCAACCCTTGCTACCCCCTCCCCTTCTGTTTTCAAAAAAAGAGCATCCTCATTGCAACTTGATCCATATATTTCCATTAATAATCTCTAACCTTTACCCTGTTTCTTTAATGAAGTGGGCGATCACTAATCTCATGTGATCGCCCTTTTTCTGTTTTAAAGAAAATGATAGCTCTCCCTTATGGTGCACTCTTAAACTGTTCTAAGGGTAATCCTTTCTTCTTAAGCTCTTATTAGACGGAGTTTGGCTTTAATGCTATTGTAATGAGCTAGCTTAGTTTTGTGCCTAATTAAGAAAAACTGAAAAAATAGCTTTGATAACTTATTTGGTATGGGTCCAATGGACCGAAGGAAGTCACCTGAAATACTTAAGTTCAAGTTATTAATTAATATTTCTCAATTCTTCATAATGCGTTACTTGGTTTCTTGAGTTTGTAATGTGAAATATATTTTGAGGTATCTTAGTAGCCGATCAAATAGCCATACACATGGTTGTGATGCATGGAGTTGCCACGCACTGGCTCTGCATTGATGCACAAAGGTTCATGGAGAATCTAGTTTAGACTTGAAAGTTGCTTGCCCATGTTTATGGGCTTCAAAGAACTGCGACAATAAATTTCCTGCCTGGGCACATCAAAATGCCAGTCTTTGTTTTACTCTTAACTTAGTGGCCAATGTACTGGTGAAGGCCTAACTGGCCACTTTTGTATAAAATCTCCATAGTAGATAAATGAATCCGCTCCTTTGGCTTTGCTCAAAAAAAAAAAAAAAAACGTGCCGGTCATTTTTGGTTGGCATAGTTTCTAGGTTGAGTGTTGGCATACGGCAGTGTATTGGAGTCTCTTCTCTGTTCTTTGAATGGTTGATGTGATTTTAGCTACTTGAATTTGTCATCTTTTTATTGACAAGCTTTCCATAATGTACTATGCTAATTTTCATTTTCAAGCTTTATCTGCCAAAGCTGCTGAAGTGATTGAGTGTGAATGTGCCTTATTCTGTTATGCTGCTTTGCTAGAATGCTGAACACTTGGAAAGTAACAAAATTTCGCGAATGGTAGGCACAATAGATTGTAATGTTTGTTTATTGCTGTATAACTAGTTCCCATCAAAATAGAAGCTTAGTGTGTTGGTTGCTAAAGCTTTCTCCATTCTAATCACTGCAGTGGTTAGTGGTTGTGTTGGAAACAAAGCCAAGCATTCTTTCTGCAGAAAGCGAGAAGTTTCTCCTTGAGGATGTATGCCAGGTATGCAAGTCTTCCTTTGTTTGCGATTCTGATTAGAGAAATGTTTTTTCCTTTGTGTATATTATTTGTTCTTCGTTTTCTAAATCGTTCAAAAGAATGCAAATAGTCCTTTATACTTTCATGGATAATTACTTTATTGGGTATGGTGATTCGGCATTTTGATTTTTACAGGTTGGTGATGTTGTACTCATTGAGGATGAGACTGTTGCAGAACAGGAGGTTAATATGGCTGGTTTAGATACCCTGGTACACTTTCTTTTCTATCTCGCTTATTGTAAGCAGATTCTTCTACTTGTTACTTGATCCTTTTCAATTTAATACAAAAGTTTAAGAACCTTACCGCTAGAAGGTTTCGCATTCTTCCTTTGGTCTTTGTTTTTCAACCATTATGCCATGGGATTTTGACCATTATGTTGCTTGGAGAATGCTACAGATTCCATATTTCCCATGTATTAAATGAATCCTAATTTATTTTAGTTCCATTTAGAAATGCTAATTTATTATTATTATTATTTTCCTCAGGTAGGATACAATGTAGTAACTGCAGACAGATACAATGTCGGGAAAGTGAGTTCAGCGATTTAGCACCAGCTTAGTTGATCTTCATGTCTTAACTTGCATATCATGTTGTGCACTTTGTTTGCATTTAGTTTTGCTTTTGCATTTCTCTAGCAAATAATTGTCACATAACTGTGGCTCTACTTTGAAGGTGAGGGACTTTAACTTTAACATAAACTCTGGGGCAGTGGAATCTTTGGAGCTTGATCCATTTGGCTTGCCAATAATCCCGGCTAGCCTGGTAAGTTTTGTCATCTTACATTACTTCGAGACTTTCATTCTGCCCATGCCTTCATTTGAGCTTGTTTATGTTTCAGGTCAGTACTTATTCTTTGTTGGTTGAGGACATACTCGAAATAAAATCAGATAAAATTGTGGTACATGATGGTGCTGTGTCTCGAATGCAAAGACTATCAAAGGTACCATATGCTCATGCCAATGACATTGCTCTCTCTTCTATTATCTTTTAAGTACCTATAATCAGAAGAATGCGTTTGTATTCATGACTAAGTAATTTATCATATCCTGATATAGGAAACACAAGAAAATAGTGCCTTTTCATTGTTTCTGTCACTCAAGTGTATCTATCCTCCTCTGCGTGTGTCAGCATTCCTGGTTGTATTGCAAATTGCATGATAAAGCTTACCTTTCTATTCTTTACAACCATTGGCATTCTTCAACACTCAAGGTCGGTGACATGCGAGTGAACATGGGAAATCGCTTCCGAAATATCCTACATGAGGTTTCACAAGTGTGAATACACAGGGAAGATTTCCAACTTAGGGCATTGCTGTGACAAACTCGCCTTTCTATTCCTTGCCACTGTGAGTATTCTTCAACTCTCAGGATCAGTGACCTTGGGAAATCACTCCCTGAATGTCCTACATGAGGCTCCATGTTTGAATACGATGAGAAGGTTTTCCATTTGGCTATCATAAAGGGTTGGGATTCAAGTCAGCCGTGGGCCGTCATAATAGAAAATGTGTGGTGGAACTAAGAAAAGCAAACTTAAAATCGCGTATGATACTGCTAACATCATGGACTGAGCCTGGCCTCACATTCTGACATGGTTTTCAAATTTCTCAAACAACCCTTTCCTATAGGTCATTTATTTAGGTAAAATGTGAGGACTCGTAGAAATCATATTGCCAAAATTTATTCTATGTATGGCGATTTCTTGAATTATGCATACAGTTTTACACATCCTATGCAAATGTTCATGAAGAAACTGCACCTCTCACGTGATGGATTTTTGAAAGAAGGTCCCGCTCGGTTTGTGGAGATTGATAGAGGCAGTAGCCTTTCTGGTGATGATGACTCTCATTGCTGTTTCAATTGTTGTTTTCAATCTACTATAGCAATATAGGGTTATTCAGATGTTTATATTTTGATAAGTCTTGCTCTGTAGCAGGCTAACCCTACTGAGGCCTGTTGTGTGGAGCTTAAGGATTTCCATTTATGTCAGGCAATAGCCGGAATGCGGGCAGTGATTTTAAATCCACAATGTATCATCGTATTTTTAGATATTTTACAGATTTCTTTTTTCCTTGGGGCCTCTGGGGTGGTGGTGGTGGTTCGGGAAGAGCAGTGGTGTTCTTGAAGGTTGTGACGTAGGTAGGGCATTGCACCTTGAAAGACCTCAGAAGAAGGGAAATCATGTATGACAATTTTGCGAAAAGGTAACATTTGATTGGCTGGATGCACGTGGCACTCAATCAACTTCATCATCAGTGAGAACGAAGAATATATGCTTTGTTCTGTGTCACTTGTAGATCAATGATATATCTTACCTAGTGTTTTCCAAGGATGCTGGCCCTCTCTTTCTGTCATCCTCTGGTATTCTTCTAGCTTCAGCTGCAGGGAGGCATGCAGTTCTTTCAGGCATCTAGGCTTCTTTGAATCTACAGAAGGGCTATAAAAATCCATAAGGCCTTAGGTAGAATTGTTTTTGCAGTCAGCTTTTTCAGGGGCTTGATGGAAGGGCCATCTCATAGGCAAGCAGAGCTAGAGACTGGGTCTTGTCAGGTGCTGAAAAAGGGAGGTTCTCTGTGATCAGTTAACAGGTGCATCGTATGAAATCTGCTTGCTGTTGGTGGAGAAATCATCTCCATGGTCCAAAAAATGGATCTTCTTATCTCATTTGCATTCAGTTGACTTTATCACTTGTGAAGGGGGGAGGAAGAAGGATCAGCTATGTCTCCCAATTCAGATGAGTCAGTGAGGAAAAATTGTCAATAATCTATCTATAAGTACTTTTATTAATGAATCTGGGTGGTTATCACACGGATAACCACACTTTCACTTTTTTTTAAAAAAAAAAAAATACATCAGGTCTTGGCAATGTCTCTAATGCTTACTCAGAATTCTCGTAGGCAGTGACACCATGACTCTACTGCAGAAGTCACTGGCAAACTATCTCTACTCTGCCTGCACGGGTTATAATAGGTAAAGCTCCGTAGATGTGCCACAAACTCTTGAGCAAACAGGATGAATGAAACTCACTCTATGCCAAACATCTCAAGCAAGAAAACAACTGCGAAAGAGGTTTATCCTTGCTGTGATCTTTCTTCTATGTCCACTGGATCTCAAAGTATGAAGAAAGGAGAGAGGTTGGTTCTAACAAATCTCTTGTAATAAGTTGCTTACCTGCTGCATATGGAGCAAGAATGTAAGAATACTAAGGAATTAGCCATCTAGAGTTGTTAAAGAAATGATTGGACCTGAGTAGACCTTTTTGAGATGAAGATGGGAGAGTAATGCACCATGTTACATGCACCGTGTTATAAACTATCTGTTGTAACAGTTTAGGATGCTTATATTGCAGGATAGGTTGTTTTGGGGAATTCTGGCTGGTACCGTGTAGTATGGCATTCATTGCAGTGTCTTAACATGGTGAATATTAGTAGTCACTCTTGCATTAGTATGTTGATGTATTAATTTAGGTTTAGACTTTCTACAGAAAAAAAAGGTTTATCTCAATGTAACATTTTATTAGTTCCAAAAAAGTGCAAATAGAGTGTACCTTCTAGGTGGAATACTAAACACATTGACCAGCATAAATTTTCTTCCAGGTATGACCTCAATAAGAGCATAAATTTATAATTTGTTTTTGTGAATGGAGAGTTTAAAAACAACAAAAATCTAGAAAGCTCTTATCTTGGGAATTGGTCTCTTTGGCGTCCACCTGCTGGCATGGATCCTAGTTAAAGCTGTCTTGAGATGTTGTCTCTGTCTATGTGAATTGAGTAATTGTTTATGCTGATCTGGTCATGCATAAGCTTCATTTTCAAGCTTTGATGCCTTGTCTTAGATTTTCATATATCTTATGGCTTGTTTTCATGAGGTTTTGATGCTCTCTCTCAGACTTGATAGGCATGGCCTTTACATTGTCCTTTGTGGTCTTAGATTGGTGAGATTGTATCAGTACTCGAGGAATAATAAAGTTTTTTTACTTATTGCCTATTTCATGATTTCATTCTGAGACTTGAACCAGCATGTTTCTTTGCTTTTCTATGATCATCTAGAAGCTCTACCATCTCTGATTCAAGTTGGTATCAACTTTTGCATGAAACATTGCGTTCTGAATTATTCTTGTATTTATATATATGTATGTTTAGACATGCAGCCCCAAAAAAAATGAAGTCTACAGTGGCATGTAGTTCACGGTATGTCACTTACTACTTACCTCTGTTTTGACAGGGTCTTTGGGATACACAAACTTCCAGATATTCTGAGGTAGAAATGGAAGAGTTCTCTGCCTTTCAAAGACGAAATTTCCGGGATCTCCGCAGCCGTACACGGTCTACATGGCGGAGAAGAGTTCGTTCCAAAGTGGGAGAGACTGAAGATGATTGGGATCTCCCTTTGGAGTACTGAAAGCATATACTCAGGTTTAAATCTGCCTGTCCACTCACTAGAGTTTCTTCTGCAAAGTTCGAAGACGTGTTTATATGATAAAATCTGCCGTGATCATGGTATGGTGGGCCTTCTTTATGGAGGTCACTTGCCTTTTTGGCTAAATGGCAACAGTTTTTGCAACTCTTGTTTACTAAATGGGCATTGCTTGAACATGCCCATCCCATCCCTAGAATTACACAGATTGATGTCCAATTGCATATTCCACCAAGGATTGTACATAGTGCAAGATTTTAGATCTGCCCTGGCCTAAGCTTGACCTATTCAGTAATGCCAGTTTGCTCAATTCGTTGACTTCAATGTTCTCATATGCAATACATTCGGTCTAGTTTCATTGTGTTGAGCACCTAGCTCTATTGTGGTGCAGGTCATAAACTAAATGCGCTTTAGATCATTTTACTTGACTTGGCCTTTGGAGCTGTTCCACTTTCTTTTGGCTCACATCGCTTCTAGTCATCTAATCTTCAAAGGAAAAAGATGCTTCTAGTCATCTAGTTCTTTGCATCTAGGGTACTGATTTTGTTTATGAAATATTGTTTTAGTATAATAGAGAATATATAGATTGTTGAACGTGTGACCTACTCTATTACAAACCTTTCAAACCGACGGCAATGGACAGTTTGCAAATGGGGGCATTCACGAGAAAATTTATTGCATCAAGTAACTCGAGTGGTACATGATACCCAACTTCATGTGATTTTTTTAAAATTAATTTCATGGGAAGTATTCTGTAAAACACGTCCAAAAAGATTTTATATACCAAAGTGATCGAGTACTTAAGTATCAACTTGAAAGTCAAAGATAAGCAATCAATCATACTAATAAGATATAAAATTGGTAATTCAATTTCACTTGTATGGTGTACATATGGAGAGAAGATTTATCCTTTAAAGATAAACTAAAAGTTTCTCCAATACAATAGGAGTGATTAATCTTTTCTTGTGTATATAGGGTCTTTTTTATAGGAGATTTAAGGTGTAATCATTTCCTTTTTAAGGAGTATAGTTGTCTTCAATTTCCGAGGAGTCGTCTTTTCTTTGTGTTGTTTTGCCTTTGAGGTAAGTGTAGTTTGGGTTTCACTGTCTTGACGTCTGAGTAGGAACTACGCTTAGTACAAATATAGATTCGACTCCCCTTTGGATGGTTTGAGTTGGCTTGCGTCATCTTGCTTAGAATCCTAGGTCAGCTCCATTGGTGGTGTTTCACTTGGTCATAAGGCCAATCCACCTAGGTTTGACTAGTCCCTTCTGCTGACCAATCATTCAGGTAGGGTGGTGAACCTTACAAGTGGATCAACTCCTTGGCCTTAGACTCACCTATTTTTTTTTAGGTCCATTGGACTCATTAAATTGGCCACCTGAGCATAACTTTTTCTCATTATGAAGCATCCATTTGAATCTATTCTTAGCATTCTTATCATTGATTGACCAACTGTCCATCATAATGAGGGCCTAATCTCGAAACAAGCAATGAAGCATGTTAATCGAATATATATATATATATATATATATATATATATTTGAAAACAATGTCCAATAGGAGAATAACATAGCATAAAATGAGAGAATATCCGGTTACATGACCTAAGAGGAACGGCTGCCCAACATAAACCTCAAATAGATACAAAGAGATAAAATATGAAGTGTCAATAGCAGTGGCTAACTAGATATCTTGGTCGCAAGGTCGTGTGTGGAAGATCTGGTCCAAAGATGATTCGCTGGGTAAGTGGCAATGTCAACAAGACATTGGATGAATGTACGTTCCAAGGATGTTACGAAGGCATTTGGATAGTCCGTACAACACACATCTCCAACAACTGGACGGCACGTTACTGAAGCAAACCTGAAAGGACATGGATTGTTGAAGTAAATCCAAAATAACACACAAAACACACCCAAAATAACAACAAGTCAAATAAAAGAATAAATAAGAGAGAGACACAAAATTGATCGTGGACAGAAGCACCACGGACAACGAGATGAAGGTGGGAGACCACAATCGATGATATGGTGACCAGAGCACCAACAAACAAACCACAAATTCACATTAAAAACACTCCACCAAGCAGTAGCAAGGGGAAGAGTTTGCATCATAGTCATCGACACTGCCCCTAAGGGGCTGGAGACAATCGGCTGAACGACCCATAGTTTGCACCACCAAGATGGTTGTCGACCCCCTGTGGCCAAGGAATCCCATGCAAGCCGCAAGAAGAGAACAAAAATCATAGCCCCATGGAGGAGATGAACCACTACAAGGCACATTGACCATCCCTCATGGCAGCAACCTCAACCCGTTAAGGCTGACCATGAGGCAGGAGATAGCAAGAAGCACAATAACATGTTGCAGGAGGGAGTTGAGGGAGAATTGGTTGGTAGGGGGTGGTTGGAAGGTGCAAATGGAGGGTCAGTGAGGGTGACCACGATCAAGAAGAGGACAATTGGTGGGGCCTCCATCGGCCTGTTGGTTGATCGAGGCGCACCAATGATGATAACAAAGGCTTACGGAGCCTAGGGAGAGGAGGGGGAGGAACTTTCGAGAGAGCCTCCTCTGTTTTAGTCTCTGATGTTAATCGGATAATTTTGTTCCTGCAAAATATGCCTTTGAGACTTGCCCCTAATGGTGGTGAGAAGATTGGTGCCCTTAGGGTTGAAGTTGTGGTGGTCGAAGTAGGGATCATAAAAAGAAATATTTGATCAATAGTTATATACACATATGTTACATTGGCACTTTTTAATCGAGAATCATATTTGTGGTTGTTATTTTACAAGTTTGCCTTCCCTAATAATTATTTGACATGGACCTTGCCTCACAGAGGGATCATCAAGTCAATAGCACTCAGATCCGTTTAGAGAGTTTCATATGTGAAATGTCTAGAAATAGTACCTAAGATATGAGATTCAAATAAGCGGGATTTAAAAGTTAAAATTTCACCCCTACCATTGATGGATTTAGCAAAGCATTTACAACACAATCCAAGGGCTTACTTATCGGTACCAGAAAATCTAAAAGGAGTAGATTAAACCTAAGAGCTTGACATTCGAGTTTCGCTTAGGCTTGATATCAAGGTCTCCATCATAACATTATTGACCATAAATATCAAGTAATATTAGCTCCAAAAAATTATGACATCAATGCTGGCATTAATTGTGGTGGAAAAGTAAAGTGTGAGCGTAGGATACATGTATAGAAGTGTATGTTTCATTTTTCCCTCTGTCACTAGTGGGGATAGACCAACACTAGTCAACCATAGGGTATAAAGAATACGAAAATCCATGTCAAATCACAAAGGGGAACTTAATTGAATAAGGATTTACTGTTCAACGATTTCATTTCCAAAGAAAATAGAATCTCCTTCGTTAGGTGGAAGCAACTGAGCATAAGCGGATAACAATGTCTTATTTTTATTTTATAATCTCTGTTTATTTACTTTAACCATTTGGATTGATTTTGTATTATTTAATTATATCTTCTCTAAATCATATTGGCTCAGCATGAATAAGAGTTTATTGACGATTATTCTACATTCCAGCAAAACATTTCCAAGCGCAGGATTGAAAAACTATGATTTCAATCTTAATGAGTTTTGAAATTCACCCAATTCGTGCTAAGTTTCCAATCTAAAAAGGATCCTATATATATATATATATTTTTTTTTTCCCATAGTTAAGTTCATGATCTTTTGAATCAATTTGATAAAGAAAATAAATTAGTGAAATAAGTAAAGAAATAAAAAAATAATAGTGGAATAAATGGATTTGGATGTTTAAACGAGCTAAAGTTGTTTTAAAAAAGGTGAAATAACTTTACATTAGGTTAACTTCTCTTAACCCAGTGCATGTGACAAGAGCTAAATGTAAGTTAACCCTCTTAACTCGTCTACAAAATAAACCCTTAGCTTTAGAATTGTTAAGTTTGGACGCCTCTGCCATACAAATAATCCCCTCGCCTGCTACTCTCCATTAGCCCAAAATTGAAGAAGTAACCATGTCATCTTGGAATTCAGGCCATTAAAGCTTTTAGATTTGTTCAAAATGCAAGAAAAAGCTTTTAAATTTGACGGTAGTAATCTGAACCAATTAGAGACCATCATATATAACCAAAGCTGAATTTTCACTCTCTTAACTTGGAGCTGAGCATATTGTGGTTTAGAAAAGATTAACTTGTCACATCTATTAGAAAATATGGTATAATAGGTGCTTTTTTAAGAATGAGGCCTGTTGGGAAAAGGGTGTGTAAATTTATAATTAGGGTTCTAAATACTCAAATTATTGCTTCAAACAACAGGAAAGTTTAGCTGATCTGTTTTTTTAGATAAAGTAGGAATCTATCAACAAGATTATAATCTTTCTTAACCGATGAGGAATACGAGGAAATTCTCAAGCACCAGTAAGATTGGAATGATTGCTACTTCACAAGATTACAACAAGCAAACCGATCAACGGTTCAAGGGGAATAATTGCATACAGCATCAGAGAATTTACCCATCTTTACTAATGCAATATAAATTCCCAACAGCTTTCAGAAATGATGAAATAACCTCAGATCCTTTACCTGCAACACACGTAAAAATTATCTTTGGAATCCACGTAAAATGCATACTCCTTCCACCCATTAATCTTGGATAATGGAGAGCACCATATGACACCAAGGAAAATGGTTGCCGTTCTTCTCATTTTTTTATCAGAGATCCAAGAATTTCACAGAAGCCGGCCCAAAGGGGAGACACTAAAAAACGAGTTGGCCCATGCAGGTCTCGAACCTGCGACTTTCGCGTTATTAGCACGACGCTCTAACCACCTGAGCTAGCCTGATATAATAAATTGATATTAAAGTTTCTTTTTTGGGGCAACTACATATCTGGAGTTGTTTACAATTACAGGATCCAGCTGGGTTATTTCTCTGTCTCTCTGAAAGGAATGGATGCTCTTGGGCTGTCCAGAAGAGTTAATTTGGACTTATATATATTGTGCTGGAGATAGAGATAAAAATGATGATTGCAGGTACCATTTTACTTCTTTGTTTTATTTTTGTCAGTAAGCACAGTGTTCTAGAAGTTTGACTCCGCACCTTCACAGGTACGACCACATGAATAAAAAAAAAATCAAGTCAGGTGTAAACAATGTCAAACTGATCCATCTCTATACAAGAAAGAACACTAATTAATCCAAAGTCACTCCATCCTAACCCTTGCTTCCACGACACGTCTTCCTTCCAAACAGCACGCCATATTTTAGGATTTGTGGCCATCCTTTGTTTTCCTTTTTTTTTTTTTTGTAAAGGGGGCGTGGATTGTATATCTTTGGCTTTAACTTTGCCATAATATTATTGTATTGGAAATTTGTATGTCTAGCGACATAGATACGTCAGCAGATGAATATTATACACAACAGGAACCAGTCTATGAACATTTAACGTACGAGGCAATGATTAGAAATATTCAAAAGGTAAAATTTGTGTCCGATTGAAAGTCTTTGATTAACATCATTAATTCATTTCATTCTACAATCTCGATGCACATTCTATGAGATAACTCACAAGTCAGGACACAGGAAGTGCAACGTGTGGTAGAGAGGGTTGTCTTAACCAGATTAGACCCATCAGCTTTGGTTTTTTCCTCTACAGGATTATAAAAAATGTTAAATTCTTCATTTTTGTAGCTAAAGTTCCAGTTAATTGGAACCAATTAATATTTGTACCGAGAAATTGAAGGCATAAATTCGGTAACCCAAACACAAGCCCATGACCAGGTAAGAGTTATGTCACTCAATTTTATCTTACTTATTTGTCGGTATAACTAGACCTCTTTCTACACATGAGGAACCTAAACCCCACCTGGATGTAACAAGCAGATTCCTTCTCTGATTAGTCAAACGTGGTGCTGTGACTTGTAGGATTTGCATCTTGTTTCAGCACTAAACCATCATTTTTCTTTTCTTTTGTTAAACACTTATTTTCATTTTTTTTTTTTTTTCCACCAAGCTTTCCTCACCTTTAACCCCAAACTAAGTCTTCATTGTTAGTTTGACTTGTAGAATGAATAATTTAAGGATGCACGTCACTTAAATACATTCTCTATGATCTTATGGCAGGAATATGTTCAGAATATAGTGCAGAAACAGAAGCATACTTTGATTATGATTCGATTGTTTCCTGTTAAGTAAACATGTACAACGAGCATTGCCTCAAAAAAGGTAAAAAGAAGAAGTAAACAATATTACGAACAGATTGCATGCATATATAGAACTCCAATCATTTAGGCGATTCAATTGAGGTTTGCAATATGCTTTCTGATGTTAAAGTTACAGTATTTTACGATACACTAACCTTAAAGTTATCGTTCACTTAATGTGGGCTACAGTAGTACTATTTGTTATAAAAGCCGCATTTTATTTGAAAGAAAGCTGGAAAGGAACCATGATTTTTGGGAATCATTTGTTGGAATTTATTCATTAAAACGGTTCATATTATTTGGTCAAATAATTAAATCAAACAGATAAGTCAAATCAAATAAAGGGATCAAATTGATAATTGATGATCAAGATAGAATTGATTTCAATTCGGATTGAAACTCTAAACTTATAAAAGGATAGAGGATCAACCTTAAGATTTCTATCCTTCTCATCAGAGAAAAACCTTAATCATTCTTTGGGTTCTCCTTGCCATCGAGGAAACTAGTGACGTTGTAGGTAAGAGGAAGGAGAATAAGTGAAGGAGAGCCTGGAGCAACGGTCAAAATATTTGCTAAACTATTCCCACCCTCTATGTCAAAAAGGACATCTCTCTCCTAATACAATGGAGAGAGGTAAAGTCGACTCCTACATGCCATCTATATTATAACGATGAATCAAAATAGGCTATAGTATCGTTGAAATCAATCCCATAATGTAATTAATCTTTATTTACATGTTTTTAATGAGATTAAAAGGAAACCATATTGTTATAATTTTTGTAATTTATTCCATGTTTATCAATGTAGCAATTAGTAAAATTTTAATATGATTTGTACGTTTCTTGTTGATGGTGATAGGAGGATTGATCGATTATCATTTTTTATTATAACACTTTCATTATCAAAATTACTATGATTATTTTGATTTTTGTTGACAAACTTATAGCCTTCTAATTATTTCAATTTGAGAGATTGGTATTAGCAAATTCAATATTGTGTAGATAGTGAATATTGCATGGTATGTATGCCATAAAGGTTCGATGTTTTTTGGGAAATGAAATGGGAATTTAGGAATAGAATATTGTTAACAAATTAAGAAGACATGAGAAAACTAATATCCAACCAACAAAAAAATATTTTCAATTCTTCGCTACGTCGGTAGGTCCAGACTCGATTTATGTTGACCCGAACCTTAAATGGGTTCTCGTTGTTCACCTGTGATCCAAACCCATAAATTGAAAGAGTCCATATTTATTAAAGTTTAAGATTTAATTTTTAGTGTTTAGAGTTTAGTTGAGCTAAATTCTAAATTCTAAATCCTAGATCCTAATTCATAAGATGAATAATCACTTATAATATGTGAAATTATTTTCCATAAATCTAAACTCTAAACCCTAAATTCATAAGTCAAAATCACTTTAGATAAGTATAAAATCATTTTGAACGTGTGAAACTATCATTAGAATAATTTATCATTGATACAAATTAGTTTATCACCGATGTAAAATTTTTTATTACTTATATTTTTTTTATTAAAGTGATGTGGTAAATTTTTTTAATATGACAAGAACTATCACATAATAAATTTTAAATTTTTTTTTTTTTTTTTTTACATTAAATATCAATTATCAATTAAATGTGCGTTCTCAAGATCACGTAAAATATAAAAATAATACCTCCCGTCACCTCTTACGTCACCACCTACGTCTCCTTAATTTTTGACTTAGACTTATTTTATAACAAAACAACCATTAGTACATTAATCGAGATGGTAGTTCCTCTAGATCGATCAAGTTGTGGCTCCTGCTTTGGATTCTGCTGCTTAATTAATTAGTTCACCTTTTGTTGGTTTGTCGGAGAAATATGGAAAGACAAAAACATCTGCTTACACCGCCACATGTGATCAACAAGCCGTGGAAAATGTAATGAACCACCATGGATCCTTTTGGCCTTTCGTTATAGACGTATAAATCTCCAAACGCAGATCCATTTATTGAAAATACTCATTTCTATGTTTTTGAAGCTTCTCTAGTGCCATAATCACATTCATGTTGCTGATTATATGCTTTTGTACATTTTGGCTAACAATAACTACATACATGCTTTGTGACACAGAAATGGACAAACTTGTCAAGCACATGCTTGCGCTGTTAAGAACAGGAAGGAGACTCCTTCGCAAAGAAAGCGGAGATATATTACGAGAGGAGACCGGAGGTCATCGCCCACATGGAGGAGTTCTGTCGCATGTATCGTGTAACCGGTGAACTGCGTAGCTCCATGACATCACCTAAATCTCACTCCAAAGGGATGTCAGCTTCATCGTCTTCCAATCATGGTCCCATCGACCACAAACCACAGAAGCCTTCACCGAGACACAGAGCTGCCGGATTCGACGTCTTCCTCGGGAGCTCCGACGCCTCCAGGAAAGGCGGCGAGTCGTCCTCTACGATGTCCTCCGACTCGGAATCCGATTCCAACGACCCGCAGGAGGAGATATCGACAACGTAGACGAAGACGTGCAGGAACAGCGCATCGTCGATCTCGAGAACGAGCTCGAAGAAGCGATGGAGCGGCTTAGAGTCTCCGAGGAGGAGATAACCCGTGCGAAGCGAGAGCTAGAGGAGGCGCTGCGGAGAATAGGAGCCAACGACACTTGGGACATATGGAAGGATCTTGGAGCCAGAGAACGAGGTCACTTCTCTGCACGAGAGGTTCCGCGTATCCAAAGAACATGCTGCGGGAGATCTCGTACGCAATCCAAACTACATAACTTAAATATTCATAAAGCACAAATTGCTAACATAGGAGTTACAGGATTAATATATACAGCGGATTTGGCGGACGCACAACCAGCAGAAACATTTAATTAGAAAGAATATTTTTTAGGCTCCTACGACTCGTCTGATTCCAATACTCCTTCCAATCTGAAGGACATTTATGTAAAGGAAGCATGAGACGAGTTAACAACCTATTGCTTGCCATGCAAGCAAGAGACAGGGTTGTTAACCCATCACCACCTCTGCTGGGGGACGAGTTTAGCGAGTCCATTCTCTCTCCACCCCCCACCAACTCTCAACCTCATCTCATGCCCCCCTTTTATGATTCCACAGATCTCATGCCTCCTTTTCTCATTTCGTGATCCCCATACCCCTCAATCAAAAGCAAAGTTATATGACCTCCCTCTCTATGACCACCTTGATAATTATAATGATGCCTCCATCATCGATTTGTGCGCTATGGATACTTGAATCAATGTGATTTTCACTGCATTCGTCTCTTGATCATGTGGAAGGCCATTCGCAGTGCATTTTGGATTTCATGATAGCCCAATGAGAAGGATCCTGAAGAACTTCGCGGCATACTTGAAGATACTGCCCCCCACATGATACTACCCCTCCTTCGTCCGCTTAGTTAGGTAAAAGCTCTTCTGTTTTCTCCCCTCTTTATTTCCCCTTATCAATTTTAATTTCGATCCCTCGACTGCCGCTACCACCACCATCATTTCCACCTCCGGCCACCAACTCCGGCGAGGCCGCTTCACCTCTACACCACTCAACATTTCCCCTTACTCGCACCACCACTCCGCTCACCCAAACATACCCCTGAACACACCCACACATACGCACACAGTGTACCTTAGGCACACTCATGCAGGCGCCCCCACACCACGTCGACCACCTCTGCACATTCGCCACACCTTAGCGAAGCCCCCCAAGGCATCTGACAGGGCCGTGAGGCTGTGTTCGTGTTTTCAGGGACAGAGCAGCTCGCCGCCATTGACGAGCAGGTTGAAGCTGCTTTGCAAGCTTCTCCAGGCCGCAGCGCTCTAGGTCCCCAGGTCCAACAGGTGCAAAACACTCTCACGCACGCACTCAGGCTCTCAATTGGAGTCGAAGGCCTCGACTGCTGCCCTAATTGATCGCGACTTCCTCCTGCAGGTGCACGAAGAAGTAGGTGGGACTTTAGTCCCACCTCGGAAGCGGAGGCACGCCCCCACCTGTATAAGAGGAAAAAGTGACTTAGGCTATTCGCCTCAAGTCACACAGGGGTGAGGTCTCTCACCCTCACTCGGTCTTGTCCGCGGCACTGCCCACGTGGACCTAGCCCGCGACCCGAATATCCTACCTGTGCACTCCTCGCGCACCACCCACGCCGGTGCGCCTGGACTCGGATGCGCGTAACCCAACCCGAATACCCGATTGGTTGGCTTTGGGAGAGCGAAGAGAGAAATAGAGAGAGTGCACACGCGGGGAAGGGCAGGGGTAGGTTTTGCGCTCGTGTGTGCAGGGAACAGGTGGAGAGGAAGAAGAAGAGGAGCGGCGAGGACTCAACCGCAAAGAGGACGCTAAGGAAAAAGCAGCAGAGAAAGAAGAAGTCGGGGGAGACGCAGCAGCCCAAGAAGAAAAGACGACGAAACCAAGGAGGAGCTGCAGCAGAAGAAGGAGCTGAGAAGAAGGAAGGAGCTGAAGCCAGGAAGAAGGAAAGCTGCAGAGAAAAGAAAGAGAAGGAGAAGAGCCGCAGCAGCCGAAGGAGAAAGAAGAAGACAGGAGGGCCGAGAACACAACTGAAGAAAGAAGGAGGCACTGTAGAAACGGGGCCGATAAGGCATCTGATTTTGAGAATCAGACGTCCATAAAAGGGAAAGGCAGAAAAAGAAGAGAAGGAAAAGAGAAGAAGAGAAGGGAAAGAGGAAAGAAAGAAGAGAAGAAAATGATTCTTTTGTCCGCTTTCTCTTAATTTTTTTGTATTTCATAATTGTGAATTTGTAAGCTTCTAGAATCAAAGTATGCTCCCTGAGTTCGACCTCGGGATATTTTAAATTTCGAGTAATAAATTAAAATAAACTGATAATAGCTTTTTGCAATATACTGCAACGAACATAATTTTAAAACACCGCAAAACAAACCAACCAGTTTTTGGCGCCGTTGCCGGGGAGCAACGGGTATTCTAGAAGCTATTAATTCACAATTTCTGATTTACTATTGGCTTAATCTCTTCTCTTTTGTTGTGCAAACACAAGAAATCAAGAAGGAGCAAGCAGCCGCACAACAACCACGCTAAGGGACAGGTAATTTTCTATCCTCTCTTTTGAGCCCCTAAAATTCTAAAAGAGAAAGAAAAAGAAAAAGCAATTTAGGAATAACCTGTCTTTCATACATAGTAAATCGTAAAAGTTTCCTGTTTTTCAATTTCAAACACATTCTATCTGTACATCCACTAAAGGTATTTAGGGCTAAAACCTCCTTGCTTGAGCCCTAATTACCTAATCTTGAGGCAACTAACTGGACCAATTAGAGCCAACCTAAGACTCAAAAGCTAAGGTTTTAGAAACACACTTTCTAATCAAGAATTGAGAATTCCCAAAAGAAGTGTGCCTAAGCCATTACTTGAAAACATCTATTAAGAGAAACCTTAAGTAATCTGGCTCTTAAGTCACTTGAACCTTAAAGGACAAGACCTAATAAGCTCTCACAGGAACTAATAGGTGAAGTTGATCCCTTAGATCAACCAACCTTTAAATTAGGTCACTCTTTGCACTCAAAAGGATAAAGTTCAAGTGAAACCCTAAGCACCTTGATCCTAATTAAAAGCGGTAGACTTAAGAGGTCAAGGTCCCCATTTTGGTCTACCTGGAATCTCAATGACAAGAGAGGTCGGGTGGGGGAAACCCTGTAACCCGTGGGGGCGCTTTTTACGAAAGCAGCTTCAAAACGTCTTTTAAGACGTCTGGGAGGTGGCCCAGACGACTGACCAGACGTCTGGAACCACTTCCAGACGTCTAGGATTTAATTGCTACGGCACGGTGGATTTTGTCTGCGCGCCTGCGCGCGCAGACCTGCAGATGCCCTCTTTTCCCCTCTCCTCCTACGGGCGCAGGCTGCGCCCCTCTCTCTCGCTCTCTCTCCCCGCGCTGCTTTAAAAGGGCCCTCGCCCTCTCCCTCACTCTCATCTCCTCCCGCTCCCTTCTTCTTCTTCTTCCAGCCAGTGCGAGAGTGAGCGAGCGGCGACAGCGGCAACCGCGGCGGGCGTGCGGGAGGAGGCGTTGCACGAGGGAGGAGACGCTCAGCCGTGAGGGCTCGAGCTTGCCGGGGCAGCTGGAGCCGGCCGGCAGGGGAGCAGCGGGCGAGGAGTGTCACGGGAGGGCTGCTGTAGCTCGAGCAGCAGGCGGACGAGGCGCGCGCGCGACCGTACGTCGCGGGCGGAGGGCGAGTCGAGCTCTGATTCTGGAAGATTTTCCAGAATTAGACGTCTGGGATTCCAACCAGACGACGGGGAAGACGTCTAGAGGACTGTCCAGACGTTTGACAGGTAAGTTATTTTCGTCTTGTTCCTTTTTCTGCGACCGTTCGTACTGAGAGCGAGGAGTGGGTATGTGCAAGCTATGATATTCGCATCCAACGCGAATCAGACGTCTGGCCGCAGTGACAGACGACTGGAAGGACTTCCAAACGTCCGGGGTGACCATCGGACGTCTGGGAACTAGGCCGGACGCCCCCGCAGGCTTGTAGACGTCTGAGAGACTGCGCAGAACAAAGGTACCATCTGACCCACTTTTTAAGACGTCTGGAAGAGGTTCCAGACGTCTGATTTTAGACTGTTTCGTCGTTTTCGACCCGTTTAGGGCCTGTTCGAAGTCCGTTTTCTGCATTTCGAGTTGCGTTCTTTTCGGAATAAGATCCTCTACCCGTTTCCAGTAATTATATATTATTCTGAGAAACTCCTTGTGTTTGATCCTTGTGTTAGGACTCCGTTCCATTGCAGTCTCGGGGGTTGCGGAGGCGTGCGGGATTTCCGACCACTCCCCCAGTACTCCCGTTGTAGCTGGTAGAGTGGATTTAAAGTTATTTACATAATTTGTTACAATTATGGAACAATTAATAGATCCTAGGGCATTGCATGAATCCTAGGAATGAGAAACCAGATTGAATGATAGATCCTAGGGTATTGCATGAATCCTAGGGCTGGAAAACTAGATTAAATGATAGATCCTAGGGTACGACATAAATCTTGGGACTGGAAAACTAGTGATATGATTATAGATATTGCAGTCTTGGAAAACGTGGAAAGAAAATAATAGCTACCTGTAAATTGGTTTAACAGCTGCCTGTTATGAATAAATGAACATGATTGAGAATATGGGTTGTATGAACGTGAAACTGAAAGGGGTGAAACCGGAATGTGCTGAGTTAAAAGAGCTGGAGCCCTACAGGGAATTAGAGTAAAACTCCTGGAAAGTGAATGGAATAGAATTGGGGAAGTGAGCTGGCCCTTGAGTACGGAGTACCAAGGAGAGCGACTGTCCCCCTATTTAGTGCAGAATGGAGCTAGCCGCCCCAGGGACCCGGGGTTAGGTCTGGCCACTTTGTACCGACTTGCTGGCCCTCGTGTACGCAGTACCGAGGAGAGCTACTAGTGTAGGGAGAGCACTAGCTATCCCACGGGCCCCGGGGTTCTACTAGCCTCCTACACCGACTTGTTAGGCCCACTGGGCAACCGGGGTAGTCAGGCGAGGGTGCGTGGACTGTGGAGGGGTAATACCCCTGTTTGGTTACTGTGGAGGGGTTGGACCCCTGTTACTGAGAGGGCTCTACCATATACTGGTTCCGTGCTGTGCTTTGGGCGCACCCGTTAACGAAAACGACTGAACGCGTGCCAGTCCGGGGTAGCTACCCGTGCGTTTACTGCGCGTGCCCTAGTCACCGTTACGTCTGTCAGTGACCTTGGGGTGTGTAACGAGCGCGTGCCCCAGACGTCTTTTAAGACGTCTGGGAGGTGTGCCAGACGTCTGACCAGACATCTGGAAACGATCCCAGACGTCTGAAAATCAGTTATTCTAGCACGAGTCTTCGTCTGCCCGCCTCAGCGCGCAGGCCCGGGAATATCCGATATTCTCTGCGGCTGCAGACGCTCTGCCGCGTCTCTCCTTCCTCCTCGCGTGGCCTTAAAAGGGCACACCTCCCCTCCCGTCTCCACCGTCTCCTCCTTCTTCTCCTTCAGCTAGTGAGTGGAGCGTGAGCGCGAGCGCGAGGGCGGCAGCGGCGGCCGCAGTGAGCGCGGAGGAGGTGCGGCGTGCGAGAGCGGAGCTCTGCCGTGAGGGTGAGCTCGCCGGAGCGGCTTGGCCGGCTGGCGGAGGGCGCAAGGGGCACGGAGCGACACGGAGAGGGACCTGCTGCGGTCTGAGCAGCAGACGCGCGAGGTGCGACGCGGGCGGAGTCGCGAGCGGAGGCCGAGTAGCGCCCTGATTCTGGAAAAATTTCCAGAATCAGACGTCTGGGTTGATAGGTAGACGGCGAGGACGACGTCTGGTAGCTCATACAGACGTCTGAAAGGTGTGTATTCCGCTTTCTTCTTCCTTCCTGTCGACTGACCGTACTGAGGGAGGTAGTTGGCTGTGCGCAGGTTCGCTGATTCGCCATCCTTTGCGAATCAGACGTCTGGAAGTTGTACCAGACGGCGGGAGTGACCTCCAGACGTCCGGGGTTACCATCGGACGTCTAGGAGCTAGGACAGACGTCCCCGCAGACTTCTGGACGTCTGGGAAACCACGCTGAACAGGTAATTCTCTGATCCACTGTTTAAGACGTCTGGAAGAAGTTCCAGACGTCTGATTTTGCACAGTATCGTCTTTTTCGACCTGTTTAGGGCCCGTTCGGGCTCCGTTTTCAGCGATTCGAGTTGCGCTCTTTTCAGAATTAATTCCTCTACCTGTCTGCGGTAGCTATACACTGTTTTGAGACACTCCTTGTGTTTGATCCTTGTGATAGGACCTTGTTCAATTGCAGTCTTGAGAGTCGCGGAGGCACGCGGGATTCCCGATCACGCCCCCATTACTCCCTTTGTACCTGGTAGAGTGGCTTAAGTTTATTATTAAAATCTGTTAAAGTATGGAACAATAACTAGAATCTAGGACATTGCATGAATCCTAGGAATGAGAAATGTATGGACTGATAGCTCCTAGGTGATGCATGAATCCTAGGGCTGGAAAACTAGTTGTATTCTAGATCCTAGGATGTGGCATGAACCCTAGGATGGAAAAGACTAGTGGAATGTATAATACTGCAGTCTTGGAAAAATGGAAAGGAATATAAAGCTGCTTGTAAATTGAATTAACAGCTGCTTGTTATGAATAAAGAAACATGATTGAGATCCTGGATTGTGAGAACGTGAAACTGGAAAGTGAAACATATGATGTTCTGAGATAAAGAGCTGGAACCCTACGGGGAATTAGGAGTGGAACTCCTGGAAGGAAAAAGGAATGGAACTGTGATGTAGTTGTACTGTCTCTTGGGTATGCAGTACCAAGGGAAGTACCTGTAACTGTTTAGTGCAGAGTGGGGCCAGCCACCCCAGGGACCCGGGGTTAGGATTGGCCGCACCGTACCGACTTGTTGGCCCTCGTGTACGTAGTACCGAGGAGAGCTACTAGTGTTAGGAGAGTACTAGCTACCCCACGGGCCCCGGGGTTCTGCTAGCCTCCTTCACCGACTTGTTAGGCCCACTAGGGCAAACCAGGGTAGTCAGGCGAGGGTGCGCGGATTGTGGAGGGGCAAGGCCCCGGTTTGGTTACTGTGGAGGGGTTGGTCCCCTGATACTGAGAGGGCTCTGCCCTGGTTCCGTGCTGTGCTTTGGGCGCACCCGTTAACGGAAACGACTGACCGCGTGCCAGTGCGGGCTCGCTACCTGTGCGTTTATCGCGCGTGCCGTAGTCACCGTTACGTCTGTCAGTGACCTTGGGGTGGTTGACCGAGGGTAGGATCACCACGGGGGACTCTCCCGGCCAGGAGAGCACCACGTGCTACTTCTACTTTCGGAAAAGACTGCAATCAAGATCGTTCCCACAAGGACATTCGAGATCAAGTAAAGGATCTGAGAAATAAATGAAATAGTGAGAAAATCGAAAGTTGTGAATAAAGGAAGTAACAGAACATAACAGCTACTGTACACTGTTTTGTTGTCTTTAGTTAGTTTTCCACTCTACTCAGCGTTTTGCTGACGTGTTACACTCGTTACCTTTTTCAGGACCAGGTGTTGAGCAGCCAGGGTCAACGGCTGCAGAGGACGCTGGGCCGAGTAGGGTCCAGTAGAGTTTACCACAGTCTTTTGTACCTCTTTTGTTTCTGTTATAGTGAGTCGTTTTGTTTCCACTGTACTTTCTTTACCTGCAGTTCGTGTTATATGATAAATGTTGTTCTACTGTTGTGGTGGTACCTACTGTAGTAGTTTCTTTCCTTACTGCTGTACTTTCTTACTGTTAGTTATATTCATGCTGAATGTGGTTTATTTTACTGTCTTTTGGTTACTTCCTCGTTGGACGACTAGGTCTTGGGATTAGTCGAGTCGGTTCGGTTCTCGTGTCTCGTAGGGACTCGGGAACCGGGTTGTTACAAGATGGTATCAGAGCAAGGTCGTCCCGAGAAGTGAATCAACTGACTGGAAAATAACCAATTCACATGTTTATAGCTAGAGTAGCCACCACAACATATCTCTTGACATGAGCTCTTAGAAGTTTTGTTAAGTACCGTCTTTTTGACGTTTCCGTGTTGTTTCGCGTCTCCTTGCAGGAGATGCCTCGTCGCGGGACTGGCGAGACTGGCCGCGGGCGCGGCCGAGGACGAGGTCGGCGAGGTGGACGTGATATCGTTGACGTCTCGGTGGACCAGCCACCACTCCCTGGCATCCAGGCCCAGGACCTCGCCAGACTGATACGGGATATTGTACGAGAGGAGCTCCACCCACCGCCCCGAGCACCTCCCCCTGGGGCTGCAGAGGGGGAGTCCTCTGTGTGACCACGCGACGAACGCGGCGCTGGACACGAGGGAGGGGATGGGCCCCTGCCGCCCCCACCTTCCTCCGACACTTTTGTACACGAGGCACCTTCGCCTGGAGGTGCACCAGCACCTCCCCTACAGCTCCACTTCGAGCTTTTCGGACAGTTCCGGAAGCTGAAGCCCCCTCCTTCAAGGGGGATGAGGACCCGACCGAGGCAGAGGACTGGCTTGAGCAGCTGGAGAAGATCTTCGACACCCTTCGCCCCCCAGTGGAGTGCCGCGTGGCCTTTGCCACGTACCAGCTGGAGAGTGCGGCACACCGGTGGTCGAGGGCGATCCGGGGAAAGGAGAGGGACGAGCCGACGTGGGACCAGTTCGTCACCCTCTTCTGCAAGCAGTACTTTCCCCAGACGTGGCAGGACCAGAGGAGGCGGGAGTTCCACACTCTCCGCCAAGGGACGATGGCTGTGTGCACGTACCGCACGCGTTTCTTGGAGCTGTCCCGCTTTGCAGTGACAGCGGTAGCCACTGAGGAGGAGCGCCTTTGGAGGTTCACCGAGGGGCTCCGCCCTGCGATCCGGGGGTATGTCAAACCCCTGAAGCTGCCGACGTTTTCGAGGGTGGTAGAGGCAGCTATGACTTACGAGGAGACCAACCCGTCCGCGCGAGAGACCGACGGCGGGCGGAAGAGGCCCTTTCAGCCAGACTTCTCACAGGGCCGGCGAGAACGGAGACACGTGGCGTCCGCAGGAGAGCCGTCACGTTGTGCAGGGCCATCAGTGGCCTTTGGGGGCCCTCGACAGGGGCCAGTCGCCAGCACCGGACCCCCGCCTAGCCGACAGTAGGGACTCACTGAGGGCGGGAGTCGGGTTCCCCTCTGCTACCAGTGTGGCCAGTCGGGCCACGTCAGGAGGGACTGCCCATCTAGGGCAGGAGGTCAGCAGATACTTCCCGTGCAGAGCACTGGAGGGCGCGCAGGAGGCCGCGGTTCCCAGGCACGAGGAGGAGGACAGCAGTCGCGAGGAGGGTACCGGCCAGCACCTACCCGTCCGACGCAGAATGTGGCTGCTTCGTCCGCACCTAGAGTTGAGGGGCGTATTAACGCCCTAACACACAGGGACGCCAGAGCATCGGGATCCGTGGTAGCAGGTATGGTTTCAGTTTCTGGCAGACTCGTTTACACGCTTTTTGATTCCGGTGCTACGCACTCGTTTGTCGCAGCCAGTTCCGCAGTTAGTTTGGACCAGGATTATACACTGTTAGAGAATCCGTTCGTAATCAGAGGTCCGAGTGGTCAGCTGTTTGTAGCTGAGGAGGTGTACACGGGTTGCGAGGTCAGCGTCGGGGGACATAGCCTGCCAGCTGACCTGATTATGATACAGATGGAGGACTTTGGTGTGATTCTGGGGATGGATTGGCTGTCCGCTTACCACGCCTTGGTAGAATGTTTTGAGAGGAAGATTGTCTTCTCCATTCCGGAGTTGCCTTCTTTCGAGTTTCACGGACAGCCAGTGGACGGAGGTTTCAGGTGCATATCGGCACTTCGGGCGGCGAGACTTTTGAGCCAGGGGTGTGAGGGCTTCCTAGCTTGTGTGGTGGCAGAACCCAGCCCCGTGGCAGACTTCCAGAGCATCCCGGTGGTCAGAGAGTACCCCGACGTGTTTCCAGACGAGTTACCAGGACTACCGCCCGAGCGTGAGATCGAGCTTGAGATCTCACTAGTACCAGGGACTAGCCCCATCTCCACCGCGCCATGCAGAATGGCACCGCTTGAGCTGCGAGAGCTCAAGTCCCAGTTGCAGGACCTTTTGGAGAAAGGTTTCGTGAGGCCCAGTGCGTCTCCCTGGGGAGCCCCGGTACTGTTTGTGAAGAAGAAGGATGGGACCCTACGCCTTTGTGTGGACTACCGACAGCTGAATAGGGTCACCATCAAGAACAGATATCCGCTGCCGAGGATCGACGATTTGTTTGACCAGTTGCGGGGTGCCACGGTGTTTTCCAAGATAGACTTGAGGTCTGGATACCACCAGTTGAGGATCAGGGAGACTGACGTCTCCAAGACAGCTTTCCGCACCCGGTACGGACACTACGAGTTTTTGGTCATGCCGTTTGGGCTGACCAATGCCCCCGCTGCTTTCATGGACCTGATGAACAGGGTGTTTAGACCGTACTTGGATCAGTTCGTGGTGGTTTTCATAGATGATGTGCTCATCTATTCTAGAGATCGGACGCAGCACGGACAGCACTTGCGGATGGTTCTGGACACTCTGAGAGGACGCAGGCTGTACGCCAAATACAGCAAGTGTGAGTTCTGGTTGTGGGAGGTGACCTTCTTGGGTCATGTGATCTCTGGTGACGGCCTGGCGGTGGACCCCGCCAAGGTCGAGGCAGTGCTCAGGTGGGAGAGACCTCGTTTAGTCACTGAGATTCGCAGTTTCCTGGGACTGGCAGGTTACTACAGACGGTTCATCAGAGGGTTTTCGCAGATTGCACGTCCTATGACACAGTTGACCTGGAAGGACGTGCCTTTCGCTTGGACAGACGCCTGTGAGGCGTGTTTTCTGGAGCTGAAGGAGAGGTTGACCTCGGCTCCCGTGCTCACCATCCCTGACAGTAGTGGCGGGTTCGTTGTGTACACGGACGCTTCCTTGCAGGGGTTAGGTGGTGTGCTCATGTAGAGGGGTCATGTTGTCGCTTACGCTTCGCGGCAACTGAAGCCCCATGAGCATACCTACCCTACCCACAACCTAGAGTTGGCAGCTGTTGTCTTCGCGCTGAAGACCTGGAGGCACTACTTGTACGGTGAGACCTTCGAGATTTTTACAGATCACAAGAGCCTCAGATATCTTTTTGACCAGAAGGAGCTCAACATGAGACAGAGACGTTGGTTGGAGCTCCTGAAGGACTACGATTGCAGCATCTCCTACCACCCGGGAAAGGCCAATGTGGTGGCTGACGCCTTGAGCCGTAAGGCGCCCGCACGCTTGGCCAGTCTACAGCTACAGAGTTGGAGCCTTTTGGAGGAGGTGGGCAGTTGGCGACCTCTAGAGTTACGAGGATACTGTGGGGCAGTGACGGTGACACGGCAGACCAGGCCAGAGCTGATAGACCGTATCATCACAGGACAGATGGCTGATCCGTACTTGCAGTCTTTGCGCGACAGAGTACTATCAGGGGACCCAGGGGACTTCTCTTTCACAGACCAGGTGTTACGCTTGAGGGGACGGTTGTGCGTTCCAAGAGGCGAGGAGCTGTTGAGAGAGCTCCTGACTGAGGCACACGGTTCCAGATTCACCATACATCCCGGAAACACGAAAATGTACCATGACTTGAGACGCGAGTTTTGATGGAGAGGGATGAAGCGGGATGTGGGTGAGTTCGTGCAGCAGTGCTTAGTGTGCCAGCAGGTGAAAGCCGAGCATCAGAGGCCTGCAGGGCCGCTTCAGCCGCTTCCAGTGCCAGAGTGGAAGTGGGAGAGCATCACCATGGATTTGGTGGTGGGCTTACCTGTTACCCAGCGGGGACACGACGCAGTCTGGGTAATGGTGGATAGATTGACGAAGACGGCGCGATTCTTGCCGATCCGAGTCACTTTGGGACCAGCACAGTTGGCAGAGAGGTATATCCGTGATGTGGTGCGACTACACGGAGTTCCACGGGAGATCGTATCCGACCTGGAAACCCGCTTTACGTCCCAGTTTTGGGCTGAGTTTCAGCAGGCCTTGGGGACGAGGTTGAGGTTTAGCACGGCTTACCACCCCCAGACGGACGGACAGTCTGAGCGCACGATACAGACACTTGAGGACCTTTTGTGTGCCTGTGTACTGGACTGGAGGGGCTCTTGGGAGGAGCACCTGCCCCTGGCGGAGTTTGCATACAACAACAGTTATCACTCGAGCATCGGCATGGCTCCCTACGAGGCTCTGTACGGACGGAAGTGTACGGCACCCTTGAGTTGGGTTGAGGTGGGGACCAAGTGGGAGGTTGGACCCAGGTTGATCCGGCAGAGTCAGGAGGTAGTTAAGCAGATCCACAGACGACTCCCCACTGTCAGGAGCAGAAAGAAGAGCTACGCGGATCGCAGACGCAGAGAGGTGCAGTTCGAGGTTAGGGACCACGTCTTCCTTCGTGTTTCGCCTATGAAGGACTTACAACGGTTTGGGGTGAGAGGGAAGCTCGCGCAGAGGTTCGTGGGGCCCTTTGAGATCCTGGAGCGGGTTGGACCCGTTGCTTACAGACTTGCCCTTCCCCCGCAGCTTTCTGGTGTGCACGACGTGTTCCACGTGTCCAACCTCTGGAAGTACGTAGCCGATTCCAGTCACGTACTGAGTCACGAGCGCGTCGAGGTGAGCGACGACCTGACCTACCCTGAGCGGCCAGTGCAGATCCTAGACCGAGCCGTCCGCCGGTTGAGACGAAAGCAAGTACCCCTGGTAAAAGTTTTGTGGAGGAGCCAGCGATACGAGGAGGCTACCTGGGAGCATGAGGCGGCAATGCGAGAGCGGTACCCGGAGCTTTTCGCGGGTACGTCTTTTCGGACCGGCTTCGGTCCTCTTTGAGTTTGTTATGGTTATTTGGACGTCTTTTCCCGCACCCTTCTTGGCGCAAGTTTCGAGGACGAAACTTCCTTTGAGTTTGTTATATTGTAACGAGCGCGTGCCCCAGACGTCTTTTAAGACGTCTGGGAGGTGTGCCAGACGTCTGACCAGACGTCTGGAAACGATCCCAGACGTCTGAAAATCAGTTATTCTGGCACGAGTCTTCGCCTGCGCGCCTCAGCGCGCTGGCCCGCGAATATCCGATATTCTCTGCGGCTGCAGACGCTCTGCAGCGTCTCTCCCTCCTCCTCGTGTGGCCTTAAAAGGGCACGCCTCCCCTCCCGTCTCCACCGTCTCCTCCTTCTTCTCCTTCAGCCAGTGAGTGGAGCGTGAGGGCGAGCGCGAGGGCGGCAGCAGCGGCCGCAGTGAGCGCGGAGGAGGTGCGGCGTGCGAGAGCGGAGCTCTGCCGTGAGGGCGAGCTCGCCGGAGCGGCTTGGCCGGCCGGTGGAGGGCGCAAGGGGCGCGGAGCGACGCGGAGAGGGACCTGCTGCGGTCTGAGCAGCAGACGTGAGAGGTGCGACGCGGGCGGCGTCGCGAGCGGAGGCCGAGTAGCGCCCTGATTCTGGAAAGATTTTCAGAATCAGACGTCTGGGTTGATAGGCAGACGGCGAGGACGACGTTTGGTAGCTCATACAGACGTCTGAAAGGTGTATTCCGCTTTCTTCTTCCTTCCTGTCGACTGACCATACTGAGGGAGGCAGTTGGCTGTGCGCAGGTTCGCTGATTCGCCAACCTTTGAGAATCAGACGTCTGGATGTTGTACCAGACGGCAGGAGTGACCTCCAGACGTCCGGGGTTACCATCGGACGTCTGAGAGTTAGGACAGACGTCCCCGCAGACTTCTGGATGTCTGGGAAACCACGCTGAACAGGTAATTCTCTGATCCACTATTTAAGACGTCTGGAAGAAGTTCCAGACGTCTGATTTTGCACAGTATCGTCTTTTTCGACCCGTTTAGGGCACGTTCGGGCTCCGTTTTCCGCGATTCGAGTTGCGCTCTTTTCAGAATTAATTCCTCTACCCGTCTACAGTAGCTATACACTGTTTTGAGACACTCCTTGTGTTTGATCCTTGTGATAGGGCCTCGTTCAGTTGCAGTCTTGAGAGTCGCGGAGGCACGCGGGATTCCCGATCACGCCCCCATTACTCCCGTTGTACCTGGTAGAGTGGCTTAAGTTTATTATTAAAATATGTTAAAGTATGGAACCATAACTAGAATCTAGGACATTGCATGAATCCTAGGAATGAGAAATGTATGGACTGATAGCTCCTAGGTGATGCATGAATCCTAGGGCTGGAAAACTAGTTGTATGCTAGATCCTAGGATGTGGCATGAACCCTAGGATGGAAAAGACTAGTGGAATGTATAATACTGCAGTCTTGGAAAAATGGAAAGGAATATAAAGCTGCCTGTAAATTGAATTAACAGCTGCCTGTTATGAATAAAGAAACATGATTGAGATCCTGGATTGTGAGAACGTGAAACTGGAAAGTGAAACATATGATGTTCTGAGATAAAGAGCTGGAACCCTACGGGGAATTAGGAGTGGAACTCCTGGAAAGAAAAAGGAATGGAACTGTGATGTAGTTGTACTGTCTCTTGGGTACGCAGTACCAAGGGAAGTACCTGTACCTGTTTAGTGCAGAGTGGGTTCAGCCACCCCAGGGACCCGGGGTTAGGATTGGCCTCTCCGTACCAACTTGTTGGCCCTCGTGTACGTAGTACCGAGGAGGGCTACTAGTGTTAGGAGAGTACTAGCTACCCCACGGGCCCCGGGGTTCTTCTAGCCTCCTTCACCGACTTGTTAGGTCCACTGGGCAAACCAGGATAGTCAGGCGAGGGTGTGCGGACTGTGGAGGGGCAAGGCCCCGGTTTGGTTACTGTGGAGGGGTTGGTCCCCTGATACTGAGAGGGCTCTGCCCTGGTTCCGTGCTGTGCTTTGGGCGCACCCGTTAACGGAAACGACTGACCGCGTGACAGTGCGGGCTAGCTACCTGTGCGTTTATCGCGCGTGCCGTAGTCACCGTTACGTCTGTCAGTGACCTTGGGGTGGTTGACTGAGGGTAGGATCACCACGGGGGACTCTCCCGACCAGGAGAGCACCACGTGCTACTTCTACTTTCGGAAAAGACTGCAATCAAGATCGTTCCCACGAGGACATTCGAGATCAAGTAAAGGATCTGAGAAATAAATGAAATAGTGAGAAAATCGAAAGTTGTGAATAAAGGAAGTAATAGAACATAACAGCTACTGTACACTCTTTTGTTGTCTTTAGTTAGTTTTCCACTCTACTCAGCGTTTTGCTGACGTGTTACACTCGTTACCTTCTTCAGGACCAGGTGTTGAGCAGCCAGGGTCAGCGGCTGCAGAGGACGCTGGGCCGAGTAGGGTCCAGTAGAGTTTACCACAGTCTTTTGTACCTCTTTTGTTTCTGTTATAGTGAGTAGTTTTGTTTCCACTGTACTTTCTTTACCTGCAGTTCGTGTTATATGATAAATGTTGTTCTACTGTTGTGGTGGTACCTACTGTAGTAGTTTATTTCCTTACTGCTGTACTTTCTTACTGTTTGTTATATTCATGCTGAATGTGGTTTATTTTACTGTCTTTTGGTTACTTCCTCGTTGGACGACTAGGTCTTGGGATTAGTCGAGTCGGTCCGGTTCTCGTGTCTCGTAGGGACTCGGGAACCGGGTCGTTACAGGGTGGTTGACTGAGAGTAGGATCGCCACGGGGGACTCTCCCGGCCAGGAGAGCACCACGTGTTACTTCTACTGTTCGGAAAAGACTGCAATCAAGATCGTTCCCACGAGGAACATTCGAGATCAAGTAAAGGATTTGAGAAATAGATAAATTTTGAAACAATAGAAAGACGTAAATAAAGGAAGAAAGAAAATAAAACAGCTACTGTACACTTTACTGCTCCTTTAGTTTAGCTGCCACTCTACTCAGCGTTTCGCTGATGTGTTACACTCGTTACTTTTCAGAACCAGGTGTTGAGCTGCCAGGGTCAGCAGCTGCAGAGGACGCTGGGCCGAGTAGGATCCAGTTGAGTTACCGCTGTTCTTTTGTGCCCTTTTTGTTCCACTGTAGTGAGTAGTTCTTGTTACTCTCTGTACTTTTCTTTACTTGTAGTTCATGTTAAGTTATAAATGTTGTTCTACTGTTGTGGTGATACATGCTGTAGTAGTTCTTTTTCTTACTGCTGTATTTTGTTACTGCTAGTTATATTTCGTGTTGAATGTGGTTTATTTTACTGCTCTTTTGGTTACTTCTCGTTGGACGACTAGGTCTTGGGATTAGTCAAGTCGGTCCGGTTCTCGTGTCTCGTAGGGACTCGGGAATCGGGTCGTTACAGCGCTCTACCGTGTAGGGGTCTTCGCGGGACTCACCCTCTCTGGCTACACAGGTAATTCTCAGGTGGACGACCTTCTGATTTAGGGGTATCATCCGCCTCGAACCTCTATAGTCACCCAACATTTTGGGTGTCTTGATTGGGTCTGGCACCTGCTAACCTCGCCCAATCCATCAGTGTATGTTTGGTAGGAGGTTCTTGAAACCTCCTCTAGAAATTCACTCTCCCCAAGGCCAAGCCTCGGTACCCTTGTTTGGGCAACAACCCCTTCACATAGACCTCTCTTCTGATTCTGAACCTACTTCACCTTCTTCTTCCACAATGTCCCAGCCTGTTGAGGAAGAGAATAATCTCGAGCACCACCTCCAGCGACTCAATGATCTCTTTCAGAACTTCATGAACTCACCGCAGCATCCCATGATGCGAGATCACTATAATCCCGCTACGGTGGCTATTGAGCCTCGAGTCAGAATCCCGACTGGAGAACCTGATTCCGAGTTAAAGCCTAACATGATCCACACCATACCTAAATTCTATGGGCTTAACTCTGAAGACCCCTTCCAGCACATCAAATAGCCTAAGCATCTGGCCCAGACCTTCAGGTCAGATGCGCAGAATCAGGATATCCTACTTATGAAGATATTCTCTTTCTCTCTTATGGACAAGGCAGCCCATTAGTATCAGACCCAGTCCCGTCCGATCAACACTTGAGAGGAACTTCAGTCCGAGTTCTTGAAAAAGTTCTTCCCCGTTGTTGGACCAATGCCTTGCACCATCAGATTACTCACTTCACGCAATAGACGGGAGGACCTCTTCATGAGGCATGGGATCGTTTTCAAGATCTCATGAGAAAGTGACCCCATCACGAAGTTCCTAAATGGGAACAAGTCCAGTCTTTTTACCAGGGACTCTGTGAGGATATTAGACTATTCGTTAATGCAACTTGCGGAGGGAATATCATGGGTCAACATGAAGACACCATATGGGAGATTCTCGAGAATATGTGCGAGAACTCCATCAACAATGACTCCATGGGACTATTCGACAGGACGGATACCCACACAGCGATGAACCTTAGGGGTAGCTGGCGAGGCGGATGGAGGCGTGGAGCGGCGGAAATGGCACGCCGGAGGGCGGCCGGAGATGGAGAAGGTGGTGATGGACAGTGGTGGTCGGTGGGTGGAAACAGCAAATTAATAAGGGGGAAACAAAGGAGAGAGTAAGGGGAAGAGTGTTTACCTACTTAATTGACGATAGGGGAGGAGGAGGCGCTCGATGCGTGCCTGCCGACGCCGGAGACGAAGATGCCCAGAGGGGGGTAATGGCGATGAGGAGGGGATCAAGAAGGCGCCACCTAGTGTGGCCTGGCGCGGGAGGACGAGGCGGAGTGAACTCTGCTGCAGGTATGGCAGCAGAGCGACGAAGGGGAGGAGGAAGGGTCATCGGAGCCTTCGGGCGCTTGACCGGAGGAGGAGACGAAGTTTGGGGGAATTCCTTTGCCAAATCAGGCTTGAGACGACCGGAGAGCCCTGCCGTCCCCATTATAACAGCTGGCGAGAGGAGAATCTCGAGGAGAGATCGTGGAGAGCTTGCCGGAGTTGGTCGGAGATGGAGACCCATTCCTCTTGCGCGTTCGCACGAGAGGAGTGAGAGATGGCAAGACATGGGAGGGGGTCCCTGCGAAAGAGGACGATGCAGGGAACCCCCCTTATGTTTCTAAGAGCAGCCCCAATACCCTGCGCGACACCATCCTCCGCGCAAGGTCGCAGGAGGTATGGGTGGCTGCGTGGGGTGGCAGAGGGACCATTCTGCAAAGAACGAAAGAGAAGCTGGGGAGCAAAATGCAAGGGTTCAGAAAGATAAGGGTCGAAAAGTAATTCAAGAGGACCAATTTGTAAAGTAGGTCAAGATGGCCTTCCCTTAGGTCCAAATTTTGGTATAAACCTAATTTGGACCTAAGGAATTCAATGGTGAAGTTTGATTTTTGGTTTGATCACGTTTGACCGATCAATTTGCATAAAAATCCAAATTAGGTCAAAAATTGGGTATGGTTCTCAATTTAGGTCAAGATAGGTTCTAAAGGTCAAATTGAAGGTTCTAAACCCTAGGAAATATTTTTGTATGAATTTTAAGGGGTTTATTTGATTTTTATCCTGCCTGGAACCTCATGAATTAAAGCAGGTTTGTTTCAGGGTTACAGAATGTCATTTAATTCTTAGAAGTTGCTATAACCCTTTTCGGATCAGGTCATCCCGCTTTCTTTCTTATTAAGCCCATTTGACCTGTGTTTAGACCCTTAGACACCCCGTCTGTGTACTGCATTGGTAAAATTACAGTTTTACCCCTTGTGAATTATTTTATTCTTAAATTTAGAATTATCTGATTTAGGCTTTTCCTTAGGTTTTGTAGGAGCTTTTGTACGCTTATTTGGATCAAAATGTGCTAGTTATGATTCATGATGAGGCTCTCATCAATCCACATTAAAAATTCTAAAACAATGTTTTTCATTCCAAACCAGAGAAAGATATTGGTCTAATACCTTCTTTATGCTGTAGACAGCATGAAGTAAGAGATTAAATCAGTCAATTTAATCCAAAAATTTGAATCCCAGACCTCTAAAACCTTAAGGAATATTAAGAATTCCTTAGGTTAAAAATCAGAATTGCACTTAAAAATAACTCACAGATACTAGGTAGTGCCGAAAATCAACAAAGTTGATTCTCCTTGGCCCTCCCACACATTGTAAACCATCAAAATCTCCACCTAAAATCAAATACAGCCATGGCTCATCTAAGGAAAAATCTATGATTAAAATCATCTCAGATTCACTACCATGGACAAATCTATTCAAAAACTTATCGATTTGCTTGATCGAACACTCTTTAAAACCCAAGTTGATCAAAATCTCACGATTTCGCATTGAAAACCAAATCAAAATCAGATCAAGCAAATCAATTCCATTTTAAATCAAGATCAGGGGTCTTTGTGAACAAAATGACTTGAATGGGAGACCCCTAGGTGGTTTATGATGCTAATTTCAGATCTGAGGTTCAAAGCCTTCAGATCAGAAATTAGGTCTAATGAAAGGGTGATTTATGGATTTAATTGCGAGGAAAAATAGAAAACATGAAATGGAGATGTAAAAAGGGAGATCAGTGGTCAATGAGTGAAATAAATTCATCTCCTCTGATCTGAATTGATCAGAAGAGGTGGATGTGATTTCTACACTAATCTACTCCTAGGCCAAATTACAAACCAGTGGATTCCCTAATTGATCTACTCCTAACTAATCTACACTACACTAACAGTCACTACATCTATGCTACAGCTAAAAAGCATTAAAACCTAGTCTAAATGGAAGAATCGGACCTTTGGATCTCCACCCGGTGGATGGAGAGGAAGAATGGAGGGAGGAAGCGCTCCAGTAGAGTGAAAACTCGCTAGTGGAGTTCTGGGTCGCCCTCAGGTGCTACGAATTCCTTAGCAGCGAGGAGTGTTGGAGAGAATGTGGATTTCGCAGCTGGTGGCCGTGAAAATGGGGAGAGGTGGGGAGAGTAGCTGGAGAAGAAGAATGATCGCTAAGAGGTGTAGGAGGGAGCGATCTGCGCGCACGCAGCTGTGGAGGTACTTAAGTGGGAAGAGCAGTGGATCCAAGCACCGTGCGGGTGAAGTTAGGCGTTAAGGGCATGGGCAGCAAGGATGAGAGGCGAGAGCGCGCACGGCTGCCAAATCAAAAAATAGTCGTTGGATGGGATCTGGGTGAAAAGGTGACCACACGCATCGAATTACGCGAAGGTTTGATTCAAATCGAGCCAAAGATCAAGCAATCAAGAGAATGGATGACCAAGATCACGCGAGTTCCTCGCGTGAGCAGTGTTCGCATGGGAGCTACAGGCGGCTGAAGTCTTTTAGTGAAATTGCAGGGTACAACCCTCTGCGAAGGGGTGGAAAAATTGTAGGCAGGCCCATAAGTGATAAAGAATGGTTACAGAGAGACCCTTTAAGGCATACAAATAGGTCCCTATGGGTTACAAATAGGTCATAGGAAGTTTTCCAATGACTGAAATGTAATGCACTAAGGACCTAAATGTAAAGCTTTAATTTCTATGCCTTAATGATGTTCAAATGAATCCAAGTTTTTATATATGATTAATTGAACATTTAAGAAGTTAATTATACTTTTGATTTAAACTTTTAAACTCATTTGTGTGTTAAATTTGCACTTGGATCACCATTGTACATTTATTAATAGAATATCTCATTTAATGACCTAATTATGGATTTTTAATACAAAATTGATGTTTTAGGTATTTTTCTCTGATTCCCACACTTAACCCTTTTTATATGTTAATTTGATATTATTTAACCTAATTTCTAGCTTAACTTAAGCTATTTAGCTATAATGAGTCACAACTCATCATTGACCCTAACCTTAAATGGGTCCTCATTGTTCACTTGCGATCGAAATCCATGAATGTCACATCGAGACCTATGTGAACCAAACAAGGTCAAATGGATCTGTGGATCCAAATATTTCTTTTCCCAAAGAGTGACTTATTAGTTAAAGGAGTCTCGCTTTATACCTATGACGAACAAAACAGTCGAATTCTCATACATAGGTTGGATTTATTGATGGTGTTATTTTCCCCACTCCAACCTATGTATCTCAAAATTAAAAAGGAGACAGAAAAATATATTGCAAATTTCACAATATACAAATTCCCAGAGCAATGTTCATGTTCGTTCCAACTTCCATCCTACCCATAGCGAAGCACAAAATTCAACAAATATTTTAAAGAGGGGGTGGTTTGGCAGGCGGACCCACTCTAAATTCCTATTCCTCGGTCAATAGGGGAGAGTTCCACCGAGTGCTTGAACCATTTTTTTTTTGCTTTAAAAAGGTCATCTCTAGTTGGTCGGCACCTCTCCCTCTGGCATTCTTCTCCACTCCCTCCACTCTGAGACAGAGCTCCACCGATCCATTTCTCCTTGCAGGCTCGACCCCTCCAACCCTCAGGTCTGCCCACTTCATGCTTCAGATCTCTTTCTCTATTAAGAAGGATTCACTTCCTTGATTCCCTTTCCAAATTTTTCTGTGGTATGTTCTCTTTGCTATATGTGATGCACATACCTACACGATTTTTTTTTTTTTTCAAAGATCAGTTTTTCTGTCAGTAACGTACATTACTGACCATTGACAGCTGGATGAGGTCTCGTAGAATGATTTGCGGTGCCATATTTTACATTCGTCCTAAGGTTCCTTTGGTTGCATATATATTCTTCGATGTAAATTTTGCACCTTCCAGTGGTTTAGAGTCGAAGAAATTCTCAAGAGATCTATCTTTAGTTTGTTGATTTAGAGTGCGATTTTTTTACCCCCTTCTTAATTTTGATTGCTTTCATATATGATTGAGCAGCTGTCCTTTTCATGGTCAAATGGGCTCTTAAATTCGTCGTTGTCTTCTTGTGGAGGATGACCCACCATTTTTTTTCTTGGTCAATTTATCCTAGTCTATTTCAATGTTTTAAAAATTAAATTGGTTTAGTGTATGTTTAATTTTTTAGTGGTTCAATCAACAATTTGTATATGTTGAACCGATAATGATATCAACGTGTGAAAACATCATCAAGTAAGAGTTTTAGTTCAATTTGTATTGGTTCAACTATCCAACCAAGTTGAACCAGTGCTCATTAAAAAAATAAATAAAGATATACATTAGAAAAAGTTATTTTTCAACTTTAATTACACTAAAATTGAGACTCTAATCTTATGATATGCATTTAATCTTATGAAATTTATATTTTTTAATCTTTTATGAGATTAAAAAATTATAAAAGTGATAAAATATGAAGTATGTAATTTTAATTATACTAAAATTGATGGTTATTTTTCTTTACATGTATTTTCCCTCTTTTTAAAATTTTTTAACTTTTAAGAAAATGATCAACCTAGATGATCGATTTAATCAAATAGGTCAATCTGATTCAATTTTGATTTGTTCATACTAATTTGACTTTTATTGCCTTAACTAATCATCTGATTGGTAAGATTGAATTGGCTGAATCGACTAATTCAATCTAATTTTTAAAACATTGATATATTTAGTGGAAGACAAAGCAGCAAATCACTTAGTTTTCCTATCTTTTTAGCTTTTGTAGATCTGTTTGTATGTACGTTACAAGGGTTTTCATTTGATGATTGATCAGGGGAATGTAATATGCATAGCACCTCCATCTTAGTATTTTTATTAACTCTTTTGTGGTTATTGGCATGAATTGTTAAAAATATTCATCGAGTTATATATAAGAAAATCGATGAGATAGAAATGGTAAGCCAATTGGTTATCAAGAACAAACTTACCAAAAAAACTTCCAAGAGTTTATATGCTTGTCTACCGCCGAGAGAGATCATAGTTAATATGCTTCTAAGGAACTTTATCGCACCGTCACCCTACCATTTATTCTTGTTTTGCGTTTTTTTTTTTTTTTTTTTTTGTTCCTGTTGATCATTTATAACCCAAACGGTTGGATATGATTTTTGTACTTGGGATTCTAAATTAAGATGTGGTGATTGCATGACAGCAACGTTAGGCAATTCAGAGACATTGACAGAGTCTCGAGAAGAATTATCACTTATGTTTAACAGCCTGTCCAGACTACAATTCTTTGCCATTGTTTGTCCTCTAAGTTTAATTTGGATTGGCCGTAGATGCTTGGGTTTTAAAAAGAGCAAAAACTCCCAGAGAACTATGATTTAAACCACAACCTGATTTAACAGCAATATAGTCGTGAAAAGGAAATAATTTGTCCTGGCCAACATATATAGCTTGAAATTAAAGCGATATTTAAGGGAAAAGGAAAGGAATTAAGTATCCGCAACCTTTAATGGACAACTTGCCAAGACATTGGAGGGCAATCGAGTTATTCGGCTTATGTCGGCAAGTCGATGACATCCTTCAATGGAATTCAATGCAAACTACGTACCCAACCATGAGGAAGGTGGCTCCGTGTTATTGCCTCTTTTATTGATTTGATTGACCATTAATTCCCAGCTATTTGATTGCGTTACTTGACACGTGAGAGATCCCAGGATCGTGCACGATCTTTCCACCGGATAGGGTGAATGAAGTTCTTACTTTGGTGGTACAATAACCAGTACTTGAATCTAATAGGGCCTGTTTTCTTTGCAATCTAAAGTACGTGTAGGCTCTGCTATATTTGTACTGACATGTATTGAATACTTGGAACTATGTGGTTGTGTTTAGCAGGAGAATAAAATTTATATCAAGATAAAATAACGTAGGAATGAATTGAGAGGTATTTTATTGATGTTATAATAATAAGTAATGAAATAAAATAATTGGAAGTGTAATGTGATGTTGGTAAATAATTTTTTAATATTATGATATAAATGTAAGTAGGTTTATGTGATATAATGAATTTATTTTAATAGATATATTATGTTGAAGTATATATATTTTATTATATAATGATACTGATATGATGTAGTAGGATAATTTGATATTGATGTTAATTAATGAAGTTTAATAAGTTAAATTTGTTGACTTCTTAATTAATTCTGTTAATTTCTACTTATAATTCTTTAATAGAAGGATAATCCTTAAATTATCCCTCAACCAAAGAAGGCCTTTTTGTAGCAATAGGCATGGCACGTCCAAGCTCAAAATTGTGGAAATATATTTTGTATATTATATGATTATTTTGTGCTCTGCATATTGTCTGTGTATGTAAGGGAAATTGATGCGCTCGATCAGAGGTTCACAGCATCAGGATGTTGGACGAGATTCTTTTTTTTTTTTCTCTTTTCGAATGCTGGAGCTTTGTGAGAATTAATAATATGGAGAAACATTAATAGACCTCGTTAAATAAACAGCAACGATCAATTTATATGATCCAATTAAAATACTTATGGAGAGTATGGAGTGTGATGTTTTGTGAAAAAAAATTATGAGGCAGTTGCTAAAAGTAGATGTAAAATTAAGATGTCATCTTTCATTAGCATCCAAGTCCAAAAATTTTTACATTTCAAACTAAGTTGGTTTTTTTTTTTACATCCGTACGTCTTACAATATTTATGTTTTTTTTTGTTTCCCCTGACTTAATAACTGTGATCGCAGATCGTAATTCTTAGCATACCAAGTTATCGATATGTCCAAATTGAGAAGACTCTCCTCAAGAAAACCTTATTCGTGGTGGTGGGACAGTCATATAAGCCCCCAAAACTCGAAGTGGCTCGCTGACAACTTAGAAGGTATGCAGAACAATCAAAAGGCTTTAATTTCCACGCCGTCAGTTTTGTTCACAGGAGGAACTTGTTTAATATTTTGGTTGAATTAATTCTCCCATTATCTGCCTTTTGGAATCCAAGTGTAAAATTTCTTGAATAGATAATAACTAGCTAGTAAATGCGTCGGTCTTGATCGGCCCACAAACAAAGGCCAAGCTTTGCGCTTAGCACTAGGTGTTTATGTCATCGTTCACCACGTACCGTAGACATATCGGTCTTATAATCTACCATTATATTATAACCAAACAACCATTAGTACACTAATAGAGATGACATCTAGTTCCCCTCTGGATCGATCAAATTGTGGCTCCTACTTTGGATTTTAATTGCTGCTTAGTTCACCTTTTGTTGGTTTGTTGGAGGAATTTGCAAAGATAAACAACAACAAGCACCTGTTTACGGCGCCACATGTGATCAACAACCCGTGGAAATTGTAATGAACCATGCACCATGGATCCTTCTGGTATGGTTCTGGAGGCCTTTCCTCGTAGACGTATAAATCTCCAAACGCTGATCCATTTACTGAAAACATTCATTTCTATGTTTTTGTTGAACTTTCTCTAATACCATAATTACATTCACGTTGCAAGCATCATGTGATTGATCGATGTGCGCATGGTAAAAGTTTAAATGTGGAGACTTCAAAACCAAACCATAAACTCACTTAGCAAGAGGTCCTCTACAAACGTTGACGTTTCACTAGAAGGAAATTAAAGGACTTTCCTCAACGTTCGAATAACTGTAGTATCATCTTGATTAAATGTCTAAATAACATCATAGTTACGTGAATGTCTAGAAAAACAAGCATCAAGACAAATCATTTATCCCGTAGTAAACTAAATAATCGTTGATATACTAGAGAGATCAATATATACTTTGTTGCGGAGGATAAGTATGTATACACTTCAACATTCATGCAAATCCACCCATGCAAAGAACAGGTTTATATTCCTTTTTTTTTTTATTTTTTCGTCAAACAAGGCTCAAAAGATACCATTTATCCAAAAAAAAAACAAACATATCTAATCCTAAAACATTGCCGTGTTAACTAATAATAATTGCATATATGCTTTGTGACACAGAAACGGACAAACTTGTCAAGCAGATGCTGATGCTGTTAGAACAGGAAGGAGACTCCTTTGCAAAGAAAGTGGAGATATATTACGTGAGGAGACCGGAGCTCGTCGCCCATGTAGAGGAGTTCTATCGCATGTATCGTGCCCTCGCAGAAAAGTACGATAGTGTAACCGGTGAACTGCGCAGCTCCATGACATCATCTAAATCTCACTCCAAAGGGACGTCGACTCCATCGTCTTCCAATCATGGTCCTATCGGCCACAAACCACCGAAGCCTAAACCAAGACACAGAGCTGCCGGATTCGACGTCTTCCTCGGGAGCTCCGACACCTCGAGGAAAGGCAGCGACTCGTCCTCCACAACGTCCTCCGACTCGGAATCCGATTCCAACGACCCGCTGGAGGAGATCGACGACGTAGACGGAGATGTGGAGCAGCAACAGCACATCGTCGATCTCGAGAACAAGCTCGAAGATGCGATGGAGAAGCTTAGGGTATCCGAGGAAGAGACGACCCGAGCAAAGCGAGAGTTGGAGGCGTTGCAGAGAACAAGAGCCAATGAAGTAAGGGACCATGGAAGGATCTCAGAGGTGGAGAACGAGGTCAATTCTCTTCACGAGAGGCTCCGCATATCCAAAGAACATGCTCCTAGAGACCTTTTAGGCAATCCAAACTAGATAACTTAAATATTCATAAAGCACCAATTGATAACATAGGATTTGACAAGCGTAGGAGTCGCAGCAGCACTCTCGTGATTTCGGTACTCCTTCAAATTTGAACGACATTTATATAGGGAAATTTTTTATTAAAAGATATGGGAGCCTACGAAATGTGAAAAGGGCATGAGACCGGTGGAATGAGATAGGATTGCCAACTTCATCTCTTAGGCAACAAAAAAAGGAGATGGGGTTGCCTGGTGCGCAACCTCTGCTAAGGGACAAGCTTAGCAAGCCCATCCTCTACTCTCCTCACCCACTCAATTCACTAACTCGCAGTTGGCAATCCTGTCTCATTCCTACTCTTATCGTTCTTTCGATCTTATGCCTACTTTTCTCGTTTCGTAGGTCTCCATACCCCTTAATGAAAAGCTTCCCTCTCCATGACCTGTTTGCCTCCCACAAATCCACTTTGGTAATTATAATAATGCCTGCATCATCAATTTGTGCGCTATAAATCTTTGAATCGATGTGATTTTCGCCACGTTCAGTTCTTGATCACTGAAGGTCATTTACGGTACATTTTGGATTTCTTGACAGCCCAATGACAAGGACAAAGGATCCCGTGGCATACTCGAAGGACGTCCCGTGGGACCTAAGGAGGGTACCACCAGAGATAGCACTCAAGGAGATGTGGATGCGTTAATGCTACAAGAGAAAGTCGTCATACTTGAAGCAGAAGCCACAAGGCTCAAAGGTCAGGCCGAGGACCTTGGAGCATTGCACGCTGCCATCATCGAGCAATCCAATGCCAAGATTGCTGCTATGGATCTAAGCATCAAGGAGCTGAACTCCAAGTTGGAACGTGCCAGAGAATTACACCGAGATCTAGACGTCGAGATCGCGAAACGGGACCGCATCCTCGACGAGGTGAAAGCTGCCATGCAGAAAGAGGTCGAGGGATTGCGCGGGAAAGTGGAGGAGCTCCAGAGGAAGCTGGAAGTCTCGATGTCGGAGAAGATGGAGGTGGATGCGAAGGCCTCGGGTCTCGCGGCGGAGGTCGAGGCCCGCGAGGGGAGGATGAGGGAGATGGATGCCCACCTGCACCGGCTGCATCTGGAGCACGTGAGGCTGATCGAGGAGGTGGAGGCGGCGCGGAGGGAGGGCAAGAGGGTGCAGGCGAGAGCGAAGCAGCTCGAGGTGGAGGTGCGGAGGCAGAGGGCGGAGCTGTGGGAGGGCGCGGAGGGGAAGAGGGAAGCCATTAGGCAGCTGTGCTTCTCCATGGAGCACTATCGCAGTGGCTACGAGGAGATTCGTCGGGCGTTGCTGCGTGGTAATAAGAGGATCAGCCAACCTTTGTGATCGTGTCCTGATTCTCACACTTGCGCGCGATGGTGATGTGCGGTGATACGCGTGGTCAGGAGTTCTTGATGGGATGCATGCAACTTAAATTTTCTGCTCTTTGTTAATGTGATTCGAGAGTAATTAACGAGAGAGTTGATTGATTTAATGTCACTGATGCATTAATTTGAAATTGCATTCATGAATTGCCCTTGTGACATAGCGAAGAGTTGATTTCCTGACGTGGGGGGACTACTTTACTAATCTACTCAACCCACTGGTCCAAAAACTCCCATGTTATCCTAATACCTAGTTGAGAGGGGTGTTAAGTGAAATAAGGATTTATTAACTCTTTGACATTAGTTTCAAGTAAACAAAAACTTGAGTTAAACCACCATCCACGAGATACATGAAAATGAAGATCGACCCAAGTTTCACTTTGTAAGACTTAGGTTTTCAGAGCGTTGAATCCAAGCAAAACATCTAAGATGGCTATACATTCAAATTGCAAGAAGTGATTCCCAATACATGCAATCGCATCTTCTTTTTGTAAGCTTAAGACGTGGCTTCATGTGAACTCTTGACATTCTTGTACATTAGCATTCGTTGACTAATAATGAGAAACATTAACCACAAATGTAATAACTAATTGGGAGATAAAAATATTTGGCATGTAATGAAGTAAAAATAGAAAATGATCGAAAAAAAAAAAAACCTCTGGTGCATTTAATGTTCAATTCCTATTAGGACATGATATTCTCTCATGTCCTCATTGTCAGCACTTACAACAAGGAGGATTGCGGCAGCCACCCATTTCGTTTATATAGCATTAATACGACGTCTATCCAAAGCACATATAATATCTAGAGGTAATAATTTTGGAGTTTCTCTTAGCTCCCAAAATCTCGTCATAAAGGGGATTGAATGATGGTAATAATGTTGGAGTTTCTCTTGGCCCCCAAAATCTCTTGTCATGAAGGGGATTGAATGATTTAACATACGCTAATTAAGCGGAGGTTGGTCATTTTATAATAATTCAAACAAAGTAAAAGATGATCAAATATGATAGATGCACAAGCAACCAACGTATGTTCGAAACAAGATGCTTTAATTACATGTATCCGCATAAATATGTTGCATTGTGCATGCCTTTTTTGTAATATCAATCTCATATGAGTATAACTCTTCACCTATCTTAAACTCCGCAGTCTTCGTGAATTTGCAATATATGTCCTATTCACAACTCAACGCTTTGTAAATAATGGTTCAAATGAAAATATGTCATTGTAACAAGATCTATAATTAGTAATCCTCTTCAACCCTTTAAAATATTATTGAAGCATTCAGATGCATTCGTTGCCACACACTCAATTCTCTTCCCCCCATCATAACATAATGCTCAATATTATCAATTATAATCAACTTGTTATATAATCCATCTATATGTTCCATTGTATTACTGAAAATGCATCATGGTTCTTAATTTTAATAATAACAAAACAATTTATATTTAACAATTGTATTTAAGTTATAAGATTCAAATAAAATACAATTAGTACTAGATTTCAAATCTAGTTAAAGGATTTGAAAGTGCTCAAGCTCAAAATCCATGGAGATGGAGGAGTTTAATTACCTAAACAAAAGCATTAAGGAGCAATGGAGATAAAGCTTTAGACCCAAAGTTTGAAAAAGAAGAAAATGAAGAATATGATATAGTCAATTTGTTGTATTCATTATCATATTGTTGTTGTTCTTTTTATTTCTTAAAACACTTGTAAAGAGTCTCAAAATAAAGTGAAGAACCTTAGTGAACCTTTAGAACACCTAGGAAACCCAAGTCAAATCTTAAAGATATCAAAACAGCACAAAATAAATGTAGGGCGTCGACCAAAATTTGGATTTGGTCGACTTACTCTTTAGTAGGTAGCCTACTTGCCAACTAGCTGCCATGTAGGGTGCCGACCAACTATCGACCAACGGTCAAATACGATCAAACATTGGCCTAGCAATGGTTAAAAATCCTAGAACTTGTATACATTAATTATCTTATTAATTAGATCTTATTTTCGTGAAAGAACCCTTATAGGGAGTCAACTACCAAGCCGACCAATGCTTATAACCCAATACCTAAATCCAAGTCCAATCCTATACCAACATGTCAAATCATTTTCTCTTTCAATCATTTTTTTTAAACTTTGCTCTTAGGGAAAAGGTTTAATTTTGTGCCAGATGAGTCCGGCCGGAAAACATCCACGCATGATCATGTAACGTAATATCATATTCACCGCAAACCCGTGGCCTCTTCTGACGTGTGTATATACATATATAACAACCTTTACACAATCATTTGATGTTCGACCACATTCAAAACTAGAATCCATCAAAGATTAACTGATTGATTGCGGTCGTTAAAATTAGAAAATCAGGAATCGGTTTAGTCGATTTTAACGTGAAACGGCATAAGTTAATTTAACACAGAGCATATTCCATGGAACAATTCGACATATTTTTTCTAAAAAAAAAAATTGACTTAACACAGTTATCCGATGTCAAATTTCGATTGTGTTCAGTTTTTCGAATTTTTTAGGGCACCCAATCTCAACCCTGAAGTCGACGCATACAGATTTCTCTTGACGTCACTTGTCTTACGCAATATATAACCACGAAGTTTCACGGCCTATTTGACTTACAACGAGGAAATATATAAATATGCATAACATAGCTGGATTATCTAAATATTTACCCCCATCCCATCGTTGCAGAGAATAAAAAAATGCCACAGAAAATTCATATGGAGAAAAATCATTTCCATCTTGCTAAATATTATTAATTAAAGTCTGTTTGCGGAGAAGGATCCATCGAGGGATGAGATGACCAAATTAATTAGAGGTGGCAATTTTTTAACACACGTACGTACGTAGATGGGGAGGGTGCTTAAACACGCTACCTCAAACTTAGTTGGATGCGTAGGTCAAGGTTTCGAGGGAAAAATAGCTTCGAGAGGGGTTTTATAGATTTGGTGATTATGTTTCGTCTTCGGGCAGAAATGGATTAAATCTTGGACGCGACGACTTAGTTTAACCCCCTTGTTTACCTACTTGTGAAATATTCTTTTCGTAACTAAATATTATTATTATAATTTGATTCTTAAATTTTTACATGACACAAGATCGGATCAACTCGACTGATCTTAAAATCTAGTCGTCCAACGAGAAAGTAACGAAAAAGTAGGAAAGTAAATCACATTCATCAGACTAAGCAACTAACAGTAATAAAAATACAACAGTAAAGAGTAAAACTACTCAGTACACACCACCACAACAGTAGAAAAGTAAACGGGTATAGGAATGTAAAGTACAAAATGTAAGAGTACAGAAGTACAAGAAACTACTCACTACAACTGAAAAGGGGTACAACAAAAAGCTACAACTATTGGACTCTATTGAGTCCAGCACCCTCTATAGTCGTAGGCTCTGACTGCTCGACACCTGGACCTGAAAAGGGTTATGAGTACAAAACGTCAGCGAACGCTGAGTAGAGTAGCAACCAACTAACTAAAGCAGTAAAGGTGGGCATGTAGCTGTTGTTTTTCAATTTCTTTTTTTCTTTAACTAATTATTCTTTCTTTCACCACTTGGTTTATTGATCAGGTCTCTTTCTTGATCTCGAATATTTCTTATGGGAATGATCTTGATTGCAGTCTTTTCCGAAGAGTAAAAGTTGCACATTGTGCTCTCCTAGCCGGGAGAGTCCCCCGTGGTGGTCCTACATCTAGTCAACCATCCTAAGGTCACGGACAGACGTAACGGTGACTATGACACGCGCGATAAGCATACGGGTAGCTACCCCTCACTAGCACGCGGTCAGTCGTTTCCGTTAGCAGGTACGCCCAAAGCACAGCACGGAACCAGTATAAGGCATAGCCCTCTCAGTAACAGAAGTCTAGCACCTCTCAGTAACCAAACAGGGGTCTCGCCCCTCCACAGTCCGCGCACCCTCGCCTGACTAACCTGGTTTGCCCAGTGGGCCTAACAAGTAGGTGTAGGGCAGCTAGCTGAACCCCGGGCCCTGTGGGGTGGCTAGCCCTCTCCCTACACTAGTAGCTCACCCCGATACAGTGTACACGAGGGCCACAGAGTCGGTGCAAAGTGGCCAAACCCACCCCGGGTCTCAACCCGAAGGCAACAAGCACCCCTCTACACTAAGAGGTAAGATGCGCTCCCCTTGGTACCACGTACTCAAGAGGTAGCACATTTCTCGTCGTATTTCCATATCCATTCCATATATTTGATAACACCACGCAAGGGGGTAGTAATTAGGTTGACTATGGCCCATCTTTAGAATAAAAGGCACAACATAAAATAGAACAGGAGCATTGCATGCATCAAGTACCAAGATTGCTTATAAACTGTATTAATGGCCATTTGTGTAAAGCATTTGTCAAAGCAGGCCTCAGATGAGCAATCGGACCGCAAGGATGGATTTAGAACGACGAACGGAGTCCAACGGACTCAAGATCGGCCAAATCCAACATCCGAAGCTCCCACAATGGGCCCAAGAAATTCTGACCGTTGATCTGGAGATCAACGGCCTAGAGAGCGCCACGTCGCCCCGCCCCCGCCGCTCGCACACCCTCAAGCCAGCCAAGGACGAATCTCAGCCGTTGATCTTTGGTCGAACGGCCAAGATCTGTGCGCTCGCTTGCGATCACCGCGACAAAGCGCGAGCGTGGCACAACGGTTAGCGCGCACGCCCGCATCGCAGCGACGCGCGTTTGAGCCGCGCAGAGCTGAAATCGAAGGCGAGCGACGAGCGCGGACAAATTGGGCTGCCCGATCAGCAGCGGGCGGCCAGGATTGTGCCACGCGGTGCGACGACAGCTCCCGAGCACCCACGCGCGTGCGCACGTCGGGCGGAAACCCACGCACGCACGCGCGCCCGAGGCGCGATCTCAGCGCGGCTCAGGAGGATCTCAGCCGTCCGATCTTCAATCGGACGGCTTTCGTTCAACGTCCACGATCGCGCATGGAGAGAGAGTGGGGCGGGCAGCAGACCGGCGGCAGGAGGGCTTCACCGACGTATCTGGAAGCGGTTTTAGCGACGTTCTGGATGTCGCTAAAGCACATTCTTCTTTTAAGAAGCCCTTAACTCTATTTAAACCCCCTTCTACCACCATTCAATGCATACTCTCCCACTTGCAACTACTTCACTCCTCTCCTAGCTAGTTTTAGGCACTCTTGTAATCGCCGGAGACGACGAGCCGCCGACGGAGCCTCCTCCACCGCCGTGGCTGCCTTGTCGCTCTCCACTCTCTCTCCATCTCTCTCTCTCTTTTAAGCTTTCATTTACTTTTGTTAAAGCATGTATTTAATGTTGTAAGCTATAAACTATGAATGCATGTTTAATGAAATTATTTTCCGTTCAATCGCCATTTTAATTTCTTTCAAAGTGCATGATCCAAATCAAGAGCTTTCTAACCCTAAACTCTCTCTCTATCTCTCGCTCTCGCTTTTCAAAATCGTCTCTTTTGCAAGCAAAACTCCGCCTTTTTCGTGACAACAAGTGATAATCAAAATCCGATTTCCACGCCTCCCTGAGACCGACAATCGGACTCACATCCGTTTACTTCTTTTAAATCGACGTATCAAGTGCGACTATAACAATACCTCTTAACACACATGCACTATGACACGTCAGTTTTTGGCGCCGTTGCCGGGGAGGCAACGGATTTGTTTTATCACATCCATTCCACCTTCATTCTCATATCGTCTAATGCCCTATTTTTCTTTTTACTTGACGGTTGCAAGAATTCGGCGCATGGACGGCGAAGCGCCGCATTCCACGACGGTAGCAAGGGAGTAGGCACCTCGAGGACCGATAGTGAGTACCCTCTCTCTCATTGTTTGCTTGCGTGAAAAAGCTAAAAAAAAAAATATCATAAAAACTGAAAAAAATTGGCGTGGTGAATGATTGCTTTACCCACATTCTTAACACATCACCCTACAAAAAAAATGTACACTCTAATATGCTGAATAAATTCTTGGAGTGTTCTTTTCTTTTTCTCTTGAGTGGTGTTTGCGAAGCCACCGTGAGTTGACCTGGGTCGCACCACTCAACCCTAAAAACTGACTCATATAATAGAAGTTGCACGATCTTTAGGATGAGCACACTAGGGTTTTAGAGCCTCTACAAAATAAAAAGGAAATCTACTTTCACCAAGTTGTGTGTAGAACTTGACGTGCCCATTTAAACTTGTCTGAAAGCATTAAGACACGTCAACCCTAAAAAGTACTAAAGTAAGGATGAAACACTAAAAGAGACCACACCTTAAAAATCCTTGCTTGAAAACTATGTTTTGATAAAAGCACACACTTTGAAGTGGAAAATTAAGAGGCACCACCCCAATCAACGCCTCATCACATCACCCTAAGCATAAGCACTATCCTAACTCGTTAAAACTGAGTATACGTGCCCTAGGCAGGACTGAGTTAAGTCTCAAAAGGCAAGGTTTTGTTCTCTAGGCACTTGGCTTTCATTCCCTTGGTAGAATCTGGTGGCTAGGGTGCGGGGCAGTGTCAAACGACCGCGGTTGTGGGGTCTACGGAACCGGAGGCGCAAGCCAAAGGAAGAACCTTCCCTACAATCCCCTCATAATCAACCTAGCCAGATTAGCCTTGGGAAGGGGAGTCTAGTGTTTACGGACTTAATCACCCTTTGCGAGATTTCTAGGTCTCCTAAGGAATACACCATAAGGACTAGGCTTGTGTGCTTGATTGAAATACTTTTTCTCTCATCCGTCGCCCTCCGCATCCCCTCCTGTTCTTCTCTAGTGCATGCACGGGAGACGCGCACTGCATCCCGAGTTGCGTGTTTTGGGGCAGGAATCTAGGCGACGCAATTCTGTTAACATGGCTGAACCTAGGGTAGATGAGGTCGAAGATCAACCCCCACCTGATGCTATGGCCATCATCCAAGCTCAAATCAATGCTAACCATCGGCTGCAGCAACGACAAATCCAAACCATCATGCAAGCCATACAACGGTTACAGAACCCACCAAAACAACCACCACTTGATTTACCGCCATTTCAGGACCAGCCAAGACCCCTCCGTGATTTCTATAACCCTTCTGCCATTAGAGTCGAGCCACACCTTAAGATCCCCAAAGGGGGAGATGATTTTGAGCTAAAACCTAATGTATTAAGTCTACTCCAGAGCCACTTTCATGGAAACTCAAATGAAGACCCCTTTCAGCACCTAGAAGATCTCGACCGCATAGCAAGAACAGTAAAACCTAGGAACATTAGCCTTGACATTGTTCTAATCAAGATGTTCCCTTTCTCATTAAGAGACAAGGCTTCTCATTGGCTTAGAACCCTAGGTAGACCCATCACCACCTGGGAAGAACTGAGGCATGAATTTTTAAAGAAATTCTTCCCCATAAGAAAGACCAATGCCCTTAGAAGAGCTATCACTACCTTCACACTCCAGGGTGGGGAACAATTTCATGAGGCGTGGGAAAGATTCAATGAACTTTTGAGGAAATGCCCACACCACGAAGTTCCAAGGTGGCAATTGGCCCAGATCTTCTACCACGGTCTGGACAGCAACCTACGGAACTTCGTCGATGCCTCATGCGGGGGAAACCTCCTAAACAAAGACGAGGAGAGCGCATTTGAGCTCTTTGAGTCTATGAGTGAGAATTCGCTCAACAATGCCTCCATGAACCAGTTTAACAGGTCCAGTCAACCTCGTGGCAGGATTTATGAGGTGCAAGCAAATTCTGGAATGGTTGACATGGACATCATTGCCAAAAAGTTGGATCGAGTGGAATTGGTGGACAAAAAGATTGATCAGCTTCTAAACTAGACCAGGAACCCCTTGCAGACTTTCTCCCTAGCAAAGGGAGCACATAATGTTGACCTGGTCCAACCCTTCACCCAACTAAACCTGGAACAACCCCTGACCACGTTCCAGGGAGGGACCTTTGCTCCCTCGACCCTTGATTACTCCCATCCTTCTTCCTCAACATCGGCTATTCTAGAAGATGTGCAAGCCGTCCAAGGATATGCAAAACCTGACCCTTTCTCCAACACTTACAACACTGGCTGGTATAATCACCCCAACTTTGGTTGGACAAACCAGAAACCACCGCAATTCCAAAACCAGCCCAGGCCAAACCAACAGCCACACTTGCCCCCCTATCAGCAAGGACCAGCAGTTAGACCCCAATATAACCAGAATAAGGCGGCCCCTCCCCCACAAAACCAAATGGACACCCTAATAAAGATGATGGCTGACATGAACCAAAAACATCAGGAGGAAATGACCGTGGTAAAGGGACAGTTAAGCCAACTCTTGGACTGTAAACAGCAAGGATCTCTACCTTCCCAACCGCAACCGAACCCGCGAAACATAATTAACAGAGGCCCCAATTGGCAAGGGTTCCAAGGCAACCACGGGCAGGCTCACATGGTCCAGCCAGCCCCACAAACACCTCCTGGGTTTGGCGCTTCTTCATCCTTGTCTTCTCAAGGATCACCCCATGGCCCCAATGCCTCTGCAAATGCTGTGACCTTGAGAAGCAGCACCAAAACCCAGGATCCCGAAGGGCCGACTAACCCCGAGACTTTACCTGCTGGAATACCCGACTCAGAAGAGGCACCAACCAAGGACCCAAACATTGAACCAATCCACATTCAGACACCCTATCCTGAGGCCTTAGAAACAATCAAGAAAAAGAAGAATACTGTGGAAACTGAGGAGCTGTTGGAAATTTTTAAGCAAGTATAGATTAATATTCCGCTCCTAGAAGCCGTCAAACACATCCCCGCTTACGCCAAGTTCTTAAAGAATGCCTGTACACCCAAGCGTAAGCCGAGACCTCAAGCACCTAGGAAGGTTGTACTCTCTGAGCAGGCCAGTTCCGTGATATCAAGCAACCTTCCACTCAAACGAACTGACCCAGGAGCGCCCCTGATTTCCTGCAATATCGGGGACATGACATTTGATAGAGCGCTCCTGGACCTAGGTGCTTCTATCAACCTAATTCCTACAACCTTGTACCACCAATTTGGTTTTGGGGAGCTGGCACCAACCCCTGTCACCATCCAGTTGACGGATAGATCAGTGAAAACCCCGAAGGGGGTTGTCGAGGACGTGATTGTACGGGTTAAGGACTTCTATTTCCCGGTCGACTTTTTGGTGCTCGACATGGAAGTCCCTGAAAAATTACAGAACGCACCCATAATCTTAGGCAGACCTTTCTTAGCTACGGCTAAAGCAAACATCGATTGCGACATGGGATGTATGGAAATCGCCTTCGGGGACAGGAAAATGCAATTGGATATCTTCTGGGCGACAAAGTCTTTTGATTGCGATTACATTGAGGAACATGATCCCGTGGAAACTTTAATCGAGGAATGCCTTACCCTCAGTTCTGTCTCAGACCACCAAACCCGTAGTGATGGTTCCGACTCGTCACCCTGCTTAACCATGGACCTCTGTAAGGTTGATAACCATCACATGACACCATTTGAAGAGATCGATGTTGATCAACTCCCGCCATTCCCATTCCCTTTAACTGTGGTCCCACCCGCACCTGAACTTAAACCATTGCCCGAGAATCACAACTACGTCTTCTTGGGACCTGACCAGACCTTCCCAGTAATTATTAATTCCCATCTAACCAAGGATCAGGAACTAAGATTGACTGCAACTCTTTCAGAACATCGGGCCGCCATTGGTTGGACCATCTCAGATCTAAGAGGAATTAGCTCCACCAAATGCACCCACAAGATTTACCTGGAAGACGGGGCTCGACCTTCCCGCCAGATGCAGAGACGGTTAAACCCTAACATGCGGGAGGTCGCTAAAAAAGAAATTATCAAGTGGCTTGACGCCGACATCATTTACCCTATCTCTGATAGCCCCTGGGTGAGCCCCACTCAAGTGGTTCCCAAGATGGCTGGGCTCACCGTTGTTACTAATGATCATGGCGAATCCATCCCCACTCGCACCACCACTGCATGGCGGGTGTGTATTGACTATAGGAAGTTTAATGAAGCCACTAAGAAGGACCACTTCCCCTTTCCATTCATTGACCAAATCCTTGAGAGATTGACAGGGTAGAAGTATTTTTGCATCCTAGATGGATATTCAGGATATAACCAAGTCGCAATTGCTCTGGAAGATCAGGAAAAGACCACATTCACTTGCCCGTATGGCACGTTTGCATTCCGTCGAATGCCGTTCGGGTTATGCAACGCACCTGCGACCTTCCAGCGTTTCATGCTAGCCATTTTTTCAGAAATGGTGGGTGAATACTTAGAGGTCTTTATGGATGATTTCTCTGTATTCGGGAATTCATTCGACCATTATTTGAGCAACTTGGAGAAAATCCTGAAACGATGTATCGAGGTTAACTTGGTGTTAAGTTGGGAAAAGAGCCATTTTATGGTTCAAGAAGGAATTGTCCTTAGACACATCGTTTCGCATAAGGGCATCGAGGTAGATCGAGCTAAGGTTGATTTAATTTCCAAACTTCCTCCACCTAGTTCGGTCCAACAGATTCGCTCCTTCCTAGGACATGTTGGCTTCTACCGAAGGTTCATCAAAGACTTTTCCAAACTTTCCAAACCCTTGACCGACCTTCTAGCCAACGACGCCACATTCCACATGTCTTCTGATTGTATCCAGGCTTATCACACCCTCCAGGATTTAATCTCCTCCGCACCTGTACTTCAACCCCCAGACTGGTCCCAGGACTTTGAGATTATGTGTGATGCATCAGATTTTTCCATAGGCGCTATCCTGGGACAAAGGCAAGACAAGAAACCCGTGGTGATCTACTACGCGAGAAAAACGTTGGACGAGGCCCAACGTAATTATACGGTCACAGAGAAAGAATTGCTCGCTGTAGTTTTTGGACTTGAGAAATTCCGATCATACTTGCTGGGATCCCACGTGACTATTTACACTGACCATTCAGCTATCCAGCACCTATTGGCCAAAAAGGACGCAAAACCCAGGCTCATCAGATGGATCATGCTTTTGCAGGAATTTGACCTGGAAATCCAAGACAAAGTCGGATCAAAAAATGTGGTAGCTGACCACCTGTCGAGACTTCATCTAGACCACATTGGACCCTCCCTACCTCTATCTGATACCTTCCCTGATGAACACATTCTAGCCGTGCAAGACAAGAAAATGCCATGGTATGCTGACTATGTCAATTACCTGGTTATAGGACAAACCCTGCACAGCTGGCCAGACAGCAACGGGACAGGTTCTTGGCTGAGGCTAAGCACTATTTCTAGGATGATCCCATGCTGTTTCGCCTCTGTGCTGATCAGATCATCAGGAGGTGCATCCCCGAAGACGAAGTTCAGAGTGTGCTTTCCTTTTGTCATGACCAAGCATGTGGCGGCCATTACTCTGGCAAGAAAACAGCTGCAAAAGTTTTGCAGTGCGGATTTTATCGGCCGTCCCTATTCAAGGATGCACACATCTTTGCCAAGACTTGCTCACGATGCCAAACACTAGGGCCATGACCAAGAAAGATATGATGCCCCTTCAGCCCATTTTTATTGTCGAAATTTTCAACGTTTGGGGTAACGATTTTATGGGCCCCTTTCCACCATCCAACGGCTTCAAATACATCCTGGTCTCGGTAGACTATGTTTCCAAATGGATTGAAGCCGTCACCACCCGACTGTGCGATCACAAGACGGTCATGGACTTTGTGAAGAGAAACATCTTTTAACGATTTGGAATACCCAAGGCCATGATTAGTGATGGTGGAAGCCATTTTATCCATTCCCAATTCTATGCCCTACTAAGAAAATACGGGGTAAACCACCGCATTACCACCCCGTATCATCCACAAACGAATGGGCAGACTGAGGTCTCAAACAGACAAATCAAAAAAATTTTACAGAAGACTGTGAGACCTGACAGGAAAGACTGGTCCACACGACTTGATGATGCCCTGTGGGCATACAGGATAGCCTTTAAGACCCCGATAGGCATGTCACCTTACCGCTTGGTCTTTGGCAAAGCTTGTCATCATCCCGTCGAATTGGAACACCGGGCTTACTGGTTGTCAAGCAATGTAACATGGATCCCCAGTTAGCCAGTGCGCAAAGGACGCTTCAATTATCTGAGCTCGAAGAAATTTGTCGGGACGCCTTTGACAATAGTCAGCTACATAAGGAGAAAATAAAAGCCGTCCACGACCGACTCATTCATTGGAAAACCTTTGAGCCAAACCAACAAGTCTGGCTATTTGATGCACGCCTGAAACTCTTCCCAGGGAAACTTAGGTCCAAATGGACAAGACCATTTCGGGTGATCAAGCCCTATTCCAATGGGGCAGTTGAAATCGCGGATCTTAATACCGGGCACACCTTTACAGTCAATGGTCAAAGATTGAAGCATTTCCTGGCCCAGGTACCCCCCAAGGAAAGTGTCACCCTTGTTGAGGGCTGACACCAAGCACCTCACAGCTGGAGGCGTTAAACTCAGCGCTTCCTGGGAGGCAACCTAGCGGATTCAGACAGATCTGGTAGTCTACGTCACTCAGGTACTATCTTTTTGAATCCTTCTGCATCCATGAATCTGCCAATGAGGACATTGTCCAACTTAAGCATGAGGGGGGATGGTAAATTGCATAATCCTGAGCTTAATTAATCAGTCTGAATGAATTAATTAATTAATTAATTAATTAATTAATTAAAAAGAAAAAAAATTGAATTTAGGAAGAAAACTTAAGAATTAGAAACTTGACAATAACGGGAGATAATACAAAACTTAAACACTTAGACTTTTCAGGCCTTCAGGCTTAATCAGCCCTGGTGTCCGTTAAAATATGGGCTTAATCAGCCCTGGTGTCCGTTAAAATATAGATTTAGCGGCGAATCCTTGCAACTTTAAGCTATTCTAATCCACCTACTAAATAAGGTAATAAGTATACAACTTATCAACCCACCCTCTAACTCAGGAAAACTTTGAGTCTAAGCATCTGCACACATTTTTGCACAGACTCACTTTTCGGAGATTTTGACAGAAATTGGGTAGCTAATGAACTCTCTAGGGTGGTATGGCTGGCAAGTTGTCGTGGGTAACAGCCCATTGGCAGGTTATCCAGAACCCAGCCCCAGGCCATTTCTTTTTCGTTGCCTCTAGGTACATTTGAGATTAGGGAAGCCACCTACGAAAAAAAAAAGAAAAGAAAATAAACCACACTTCACCGCACAAGTATGAATGGCAAATGATCGCGGGTAACAGCCCATTGGTCGGTTGTCCAGAGCCCAGCTCAATAATTGCACAAAAAAGACCAAAACACCTAAGGAAGAAGCGGGGAAGTAGTACAAGCCGAGGAGATATACACTGAAAAATCCTTGTGTTGACCCCAAGTAAAAAGAACGTAGGGAGAAAGCTACCAATCGAACAAATACACCTTTAGGCAAAAATTTATTTTCTTTTCCGGTCACCTAGAGGCGTAGAAACTCGAACTCTGTCTCAATTACCGTTAAGTGAGTCTATCACAACATTCACACCAAGATGCTTAGCACTTAGGGTTTTGACCAAGTTTTGGGTGGGTTGGGTAGCCGTAAAAAGTTACCAACCCACACTAAATTCTGAAAATTCTAAAAAGACATATATAGATATATATGTATACATATGTATAGTTATATATAAAAGCAAGGATTCGGGCGATTCGTATTTTGGCAGACACCCGGGTGATGCTTAGTCTTTGTAGATTAAGATCTTCGTATATTTCCTCTTATTGACAAGTAACGAAGTGCCTAAGCAATTACTCCTCGAATTCTCCAAGGAAATAAAGGCTAGAATAAACCTTGCTAGGGACTAGCAAGGAGTAAGCATGAGGGTATGATAACACCACACAAGGGGGTAGTAATTAGGTTGAGTATGGCCCATCTTTAGAATAAAAGGCACAACATAAAGTAGAATAGGAGCATTGCATGAATCAAGTACCAAGATTGCTTATAAACTGTATTAATGGCCATTTGTGTAAAGCATTTGTCAAAGCAGGCCTCAGATGAGCAATCGGACCGCACGGATGGATTCAGAACGACGAACGGAGTCCAACGGACTCAAGATCGGCCAAATCCGACCTCCGGAGCTCCCACAATGGGCCCAAGAAATTCTGACCGTTGATCTGGAGATCAACGGCCCAGAGAGTGCCACGTCACCCTGCCCCGCCGCTCGCACACCCACAAGCCAGCCAAGGACGAATCTCGGCCGTTGATCTTCGATCGAACGGCCGAGATCCGCGCGCTCGCCCGCAGTCGCCGCGACAAAGCGCGGGCGTGGCGCAACAGTTAGGGCGCACGCCCGCACCACAGTGACGCGCGTTCGAGCCGCGCAGAGCTGAAATCGAAGGTGAGCAACGAGCGCGGACAAATTGGGCCTCCCGATCAGCAGCGGGCGGCCAGGATCGCGCCACGCGGCGCGATGACAGCTCCCGAGCGCCCACGCGCGCCCGAGGCGCGATCTCAGCGCGGGCGCAGGAGGATCTCAGCCGTCCGATCTTCGATCGGACGGCTCTCGTTCAACGTCCACGGATCGTGCATGGAGAGAGAGCGGGGCGGGCAGCAGACCGACGGCAGGAGGGCTTCACCGACGTATCTGGAAGCGGTTTTAGCGACGTTCTGGATGTCGCTAAAGCACATTCTTCTTTTAGGAAGCCCTTAACTCTATTTAAACCCCCTTCTACCACCATTCAATGCATACTCTCCTACTTGCAACTACTCTACTCCTCTCCTAGCTAGTTTTAGGCACTCTTGTAATCGCCGGAGACGATGAGCCGCCGACGAAGCCTCCTCCACCGCTGTGGCTGCCTCGTCGCTCTCCAATCTCTCCATCTCTCTCTCTCTTTTAAGCTTTCATTTACTTTTGCTAAAGCATGTATTTAATGTTGTAAGCTATGAACTATGAATGCATGTTTAATGAAATTATTTTCCGTTCAATCGCCATTTTAATTTCTGTTCAAAGTGCATGATCCAAACCAAGAGCTTTCTAACCCTAAACTCTCTCTCTATCTCTCGCTCTCGCTTTTCAAAACCGTCTCTTTCGCAAGCGAAACTTCTCCTTTTTCGTGACAACAAGTGATAAACAAAATCCGATTTCCACGCCTCCCTGAGACCGACACTCGGACTCACATCCGTTTACTTCTTTTAAAATCGACGAATCAAGTGCGACTATAACGACATCTCTTAACACACACGCACTACTGCACGTCAATATTTCCAATAGCTTAACCACTATTCCCCATGGGGTTCATGCTCATATTCCTCATGTCATTCCATACCAGCTTTCATCATTTCTATTTCCATTCTCAGGTTATACACATGCAGCTGGTAATTCTATCATTCACATTTCCATATTAAGGTTATTCACAGGTAGCTCGTGTTTCCAACATTCACCTTTACAATTCCAAATTATATACATGCAGCTCATTATGTCATTTCACGTGTGAGGCAGGAAAGCTACATACAACAGTTAACAAGTACTACATATTTCGCAAGCAACTATTATTCGTTTACAGGTAATTGTTATCAATCTATCTACTCATTCAAGACTGCAATCCATTCATTCAATACAGACATTCCAGTATTTCTAGTCATAGGATTCATGCCACATCGTAAGTTCAAATCATTCATTTCACACATGCATTTAGGTTTTAATTAAATTAAGGGGAAGCTACTCTACCAATAAACCCAGGAGTAATGGTGGCTTGAACGGCAGACTCACGTGCCTTAGCAAGCCCCAAACCCGCAACGAAAACCAGTCCTATCACAAGGATATATCATAAGAGAGTACACATAACAATATAGAAAGCCTTTTAACAAGAAGAGGAATTCATACGGGAAACATCGGTATCTTAATTGCGGAAATCGGACCTCAAACGGACCCTAAACGGGTCAAAAACAGTGTTTCTGACTTTAATCAGATATCTGGAACAACTTCCAGACGTCTTAAAAGTCTTCAGTGCCATACCTCAAGTTCTGCACCACTCTTCAAATATCCAGGAACTCTGCTGGACCGTCTGGACCCAGTTCCAAATGTCCAACCACCTCTTCGGACGTCTGGAAGCACTTCCCGTCGCCTGGTATGTCGCCCAAACGTCTGAAATGCGTGGAAGGGCGTGTCCCGCGCCTTCCCAAAGCGAACCCTGCACATAATCCACCAAATCTCCTCATAAAGGCATGCAACAGTGCCTCGGCGGAGCGGTCTGCATGACCGTATCCGCGAAGAAAACGTACCTTCACGAAGTCTACTTCTTAGTCTTCTGGAACCTCTTCCAGACATCGACTACGTCGTCTGGACGTCGCTTCAGATGTCTGATTCTGGGAAAATCCCAGAACCATAACCTGCTTCCACCCTCTAGCACCCGCGTGGCCGCGCCGCGTCCTCTCGCATGCTACTCCAACTGCAGCAGTGTCAGGGAGGACCTCCCTGATGCACTCCTCCTCCTTGTGCACACATTGCTCTGGCCGTAAGCTCACCGGCGAGCTCCCACGCGAGCTTGCAAGCTAACTCCTCTCCCTCTCACACTGCTCCTCCTCTCCTTCTCACGCCACTCCCGCGCTCTCACTCACTCTGCCGCTGTCACTGGTGGGAAGGAGGAAGATGGCTGGGAAGTGGGGTGGAGTGAGGGAGAGGAGGGGGCTTTATATAACGGTATGGGTTTAGGGTTTCATCGAGGGCGGAAGGAGAGAGAAGAAGAAGAAAAACGAGGGGAGTGTACTATCTGCGAGCAGCACGCCCGCAGACGCGAGCTCATACTCGAAATTTTCGATTTCCCGACGTTTGGGAAGGTGTCTAGACGTTTGACTCACAGTCCAGACGTCTTAAAAGGCTCAAACAGCACGGGTCTTAACAATTATTAATACCTTTTAATGGGTTGAAATACAGAATATGTGTTAGCAACGTATTAATTTTATAATATGTGTCTCCCACTCATGTCTCTATTTAAATGCTCAACTAGTTGAAAATTAAAATTAATCGATTAGTTGAAAGTTAAGATCACTAAAATGTACTAATTGAGTAAATCGATTGAAAATTGTTACGACCCGATTCCCGAATCCCTACAGAACACGAGAATCGGACCGACTCGATTGATACCAAGACCCAGTCGTCTAACAAGAAAGTAACCCAAAAGCAGTAAAATAAACCACATTCACCATGCAAGCAATTAACAGTAATAAAAGCACAGCAGTAAAGAAAAGAACTACTACAGTACTAGTCAACGGACGGATCCCCTACAGTTTTTTATTATTTCGTCGTAGTATAGTATAGAGAAGTGGTTACCAGTTTAATATAATTTGTTACTCGGAAAAAGAGTTCCCGAGGTCGAACTCAGGGAGCAAGTTGTATTCTAGAAGTACAATGTTTCTATTACAAAAATAAGAGGGAGAGAGGGAGAAATAAATCTGAGTCTTGTGGCTTCTCTTCTCTTTCTTAGCTTATCTTCTTCTTCTCTGCATTCAGTTCTTCTTCTGCTTCTTATTTCTTTTCTTCTTCAGAGCTTCTAGTCTTCTTCTCTTTATCTTCTCTTCTTTCTACCTCAGCTGCAGAGCTCTTCTTCTTGCGGTCCTTTGCCTTGCTCAGCTGCACGGCTTCTTCTTGTCTTTTCTTTTCTGCGGCAGTAGTAATCCTCCCCTTCTTTTTCTTTCTTCAGGGCGTCGTTTGATTTTTCAATCAGACGACTTAAGTAGCTTTTGCTATAGTGCGTCTTTTTTTTTTCTTTCCTCTGTGGCCTTCTTCTTCTTCTTGTCTTCTCTTTTCTCTTTTGTGCCTGCACACTCACAGTTTGGTCAGAAGACAAAAACCTACTCTACCCTCCCCCGCGTCTCTCTCTCTCAGAATTCACTTGTAGGATAGCTCTCCCAGAGCTGCCGAGTATTCGGGTACGGGACACGCCCGGGTCCAGGCCCATCGGCGTGCGTGGTGGGCGAGGAGTGTTCGAGTCAAGTCGGGTCGGGTCGACCGGATCCGCGTGATGAGCTCGCGGACCGGGCGGGTGAAGCAGGTGAGAGGGACCTCACCCCGTGTGCTGAGGCGATAAGCCTACAACACTTTAACAATTTATGCAGGCGTGCCGCTTCAGAGTTTTCCGAGGTGGGACTAAATGTCCCACCCTAATTGGGCGCCTGCAGCTGAGAAAGCTGCAGGCATTCGCGGCTGTTGCTTGGTCTTCTCTTCAGCTGAAGGCCTGGGCAGCTGCGAGGTCGCAATCCGCGCGTCCTGGAGCGCAAGCATGGGTGGAAGAGCAGCTGCAGCTACAGGTTGAAGCAGCTTCACCTGTTCGGCAATGGCAGCGAAGGACGGGTAACCTGATCACAGAGATACGGCCTCTCGGCCTAGTAGGAAGGTGCAGGGAGCTTCGCCGGAGTGCGGCGAACCTCGTGCGGGTGGTGGCGAGGCGTGGGGCGGCGTGTAGGGGCTGCCCTAGGTCGGACTGTGGTAGGGGAATGGGTTTGTTCGGGGGAGTGATGTGGAGGTGAGGAGTGGCAGTGAAGGGGCGGAAACGGTTCAGTGGGACGAGGTGGAGGTTTTGGGTCGGTCGGCGAGTCGTGTGGAGTGGCGGAATGATAGGAGCGACTCGCCGGAGGTGGGTCGGAGGCGTGGAAGATGATGGTGGTCGGGTCGGTCGAGGGTTTGATTGAGCAAATTAAAATAGGGAAAAGAAAGAGGGGAGGAAGAGAAGTAACTGTTACCTACTTGGAGGGACGAGGGGGACCGGAGCAGGGCGACAGTCGTATAGAATGTCGCCGGAGAAGAAAGTGCCCAGAGAGAAGGAGCGGTGGCGAGGAGAGAGCGGGAGAGCACGCGCTGGGTACGGCGCGACGCGGGAAGAGCGGGCGAAGGCGGCTCTGCTGCTGGTAATGCGACAGAGCGACGAGGAGGAGGAGGAAGAACCGCCGGAGCAGGGGGCTTCTGCCGGAGTGGGAAGAGAGGAAGGGGGGGAGGTTTCTTCGTCAGAACCGAGCTGTTGAGTTCGGTGGATGGGGCCATTTTTATAGAGGTGGAATCAGAGAGGAGGACGGAGGGAGGCGACGTGCCTCCCTCGCCGGAGGACGCCGGAGATGGAGACCCATACCTTCCGCGCATTCGCACGAGACGTATGGGTGGTTGCAGAGACCACGGAGGTGTCCCTGCGTTGGCAGACGTCGCAGGGAACCCCCGGTTGACTTGGTAGAGGGTCCCCCTAACCCTGCACGGCGCCATGCTCTGCACAAAGTCGCCGGAGCAAGGCGCTGCTCAAGGTTTTGCAGGGAGGACCCAAATGCAAAGAACGAATAAGAGTTAGGGGTCAAAATGCGAGGGTTTCAAAAGATGAGGGTCAAAAAGTAATGGATGAGGACCAAAAAGCAAAGTCGGTCAAGAAGGTCTCTTCTTAGGCTCAAGTTTTTATGTATGACTAAATGGGCCTAAGGATTCTAATGGTGAATTTTATTTCTAGATCAGACTGTGTTTGACCAGTCAATTTACGTAAAAACCCAAATTAAGTTATTAATTGGGCATGGTTCTCAATGTAGGTCAAAATGGGTTCCTAAGGCCAAATTGAAGGTTCTAAACCCTTGAGATTATTTTTCTACGAATTGTAGAGGGTTTATTCAATTTTTTTATTTGCCTCGAACCTCGTGAATTGAAGTGGGTTTGTTTTTAGGGTTACAGGATGTCATTTAATTCCTCAGAGTTGCTGTAGCCCATATTGGATCAACTCATCCCACTTTTCTTCTTATTAGGTTTGTTTGACCTATGTTTGGATCCTGAGTTACCCTGTTTTCAGATTGGACTGGTGAAATTGCATTTTTACCCCTTAGTTTCTGTTAACGGGGACAATCGCGACGCGTCTCTTATAGTAGAGTCATTGTAGTATAGAGGATAAGACGGCTCTACAGTTGCCGTTACAATTTAAAAATTTATTACTCGGAAATAAAAGAGTTCCCGAGGTCGAACTCAGGGAGCAAGTCGTATTCTAGAAGTACAAATTCTTATTTAAAAAATAAAGAGAGTGAGAGAGAGAGATGAAAATTTGGCTTCTCCTTCTTCTCTTCTTTCTTCCTCTTTGTCTTCTCTTCTCTTCCTCTCGTGCTCTTCTTCTTCTTTGTCTATCTCCTCGTGGTCTTCTCTTCTGCCTTCTGTTCTTCCTTGTTTTCTCTTCTTCTTCTTCTGTTCTTCAGATCTTCCTCTCGTGCTCTTCTTCTTCTTTTCTTCTTTTCTTCTTTCTTGTCTTTCCTCTTCTTTGCCGCGGTCCTGCTTCTTCTTCCTTGCCTTCAAGACGTCGTCTGATTTTGCAATCAGACGACTTAAATCGATGCTGCTACAGTGTACCTCTTAGCTTCCTTCTTCTGCTTTGTGTTCTCTTCTTCTTCTTCTTCACATGTGCCTGCACACTTCAAGGTTTTCGTCAGAGGGCAAAACCTACTCTACCCTCCCCCCCGCGTCTCTCTCTCTCTCAGAATTTGCTCTTAGGAAAGCTCTCCCAGAGCAACCGGGTAATCGGGTACGCGGGTCGCGCCCGGGTCCAGGCCCACCGGCGTGCGGTAGCGGGCGAGGAGTGCAGGTCGGGCTTAGTGGGGTCGGGCCAGGTCCGCGGGGCGTGAGCGCGGACGAGGCCGGGTAATCGTGCGGGTGAAGGGGACCTCACCCCGTGATCTGAGGCAAACAGCTTAAGGAATTTTTTCCTTTAAGCGCTTGCTTGCCTCGGTGAGTTTCCGAGGTGGGACTAAATGTCCCACCTCAATTGGACGCCCGCGTGGAGGAGGCAACGGGCAGTCGAGGCTTCACGCAAGGGCTTCGCCTCAACTGCAGCCTGGCACTTCGCGAAGACACCCCACGCAGCCTGGGAGCCTGATCTGGGCATGGCGCGCCTGGAGCAGCAGGTCGAAGGAGCTTCGCTTCTCAGCAATGGCGATGGCGGGCACAACACCTGTCCACAACAGCACGGCCTCTCGACCAAATCAGATATGCGGAGGACCTTCGCCGTGACACAGCGAAGGTGGTCGGGGGGTCTGCAGGTGGCGGGGCGGAGCCTAAGGGCCGCCCTAGGTCAAACTGCGGGTTGGGAAATGGGTGTGTTCGGTGGAGTTGCAGAGGGCGATTCGGGGGAAGTGGAAGGGCGGAGGATGATCAGGGTGAGGAGGCGAAGGTTCTGCGGTGGTCGGCGAGCCGTGTTGGTTGCTGGAGTGATGGGAGTGGGTCGCCGGAGTGTGGCCGGAGGTGGAGAAGGTGAGGGTGATTAGGCGCGGTCAAGGGGTAATTAGATAAAAATAGCAAGGGGAAAAGAGAGAGGGGATAGAGAAGACTAATTCTAACCTAGCTAAAGTGACAAAGGGGACGAAGAGGCTGCCGGCTCGTACCTACCGGAGCTGGAGAAGAAATGACCAGTGGGGGAGGACGGCGACGACGATGGGGCAGAGGCAGTGCGCGTCGGTATTACGCGACGCGGAGGAGAATCAGGAAGAAGTCTCTGCTGCTGGTATTGCGGCAGAGCGAAGAGGAGGAGGAGGAACCGCCGGAGCTGGAGGGCTTCTGCCGGAGTGGGAAGAGAGGAAAGTTGTGGGGGTTTTCTCCGTCAAATCCAAGCTGGGAAGAACGGCGAAGCAACGGGGGTATTTATAAGGGCAGAACCAGAGAGGAGGGCGGAGGGAGACGACGTGTCTCCCTCGCCGGAGGACGTCGGAGGAAGGAGACCCATACCGTCCGTGCGTTCGCACGGCCGGTATGGGTGGTTGCAGCCATCAGGGGGGTGTTCCTGCGACGGCTGACGACGCAGGGCACCCCCATTTGACTTGGCAGCCCCCCCTTACCCTACGCGGCGCCATGCTCTGCGTAAGGTCGCCGGAGCATGGTGCTGCTCAGGTTTTGCAGGAGGGACCTAAATGCAAAGAACGAAGGAGAGTTAGGGGCCAAAATGTGAGGGTTCAAAAGCTGAGGGCCAGAAAGTAAATATATGAGGACCAAAGTGTAAAGTTGGTCAAGAAGGTTTCTTCTTAGGCTCAAGTTTTTATACATGACTAATTAGGACCTAAGGATTCGGATGGTGAATTTTATTTCAAGATTAAACCCTGTTTGACCGGTAAAATTACGCAAAAACCTAAATTAAGTTGTTAATTGAGCATGGTTCTCAATGTAGGTCAAAATGGGTTTCTAAGGCCAAATTGAAGGTTCTAAACCCTAGAGATTATTTTTATATGAATTTTAGAGGGTTTATTTGATTTTTTATCTACCTCGAACCTCGTGTATTTAAGTGGGTTTATTTTTAGGGTTACAGGATGTCATTTAATTCTTCGGAGTTGTTGTAGCCCTTGTTGAGTCATTTCATCCCACTTTTATTCTTATTAGGTTGTTTTGACCTATGTTTGGCCCCTGAGTTACCCTATTTTCAGATTGGATTGGTGAAATTGCATTTTTACCCCTTATGACTTATTTTCTCCTTAAACTCAGAATTCTCTGAGTTGAGCCTTTCTAAGGTTATGTAGGAGCTTTTTCTTGCAAATCAGGGTTAAATGGTGCTAGTTTAGGACTCATGATGAGGTTCTCATCAGTTTCTATTTTCTTTACAAACTCAGAATTTCTCTGAGTCAAGCCTTTCTATGGTTATGTAGGAGCTTTTTTTCTTGCAAATCTGGGTTAGATGGTGCTAGTTATGGCTCATGATGAGGTTCTCATCAAGTATACACCACCACAACAGTAGAGAATTTAAAACAGGCACAAAATATGAAGTTTACAATAAAAAAGTACAAAAGTGTAACAAAATACTCACTACTACAGAAACGGGTAGAACACAAGTACAACTACCGTGCTCTACTTGTCCCAGCACACTCTGCAGCCGTGGGCTCTTGCTGCTCAACACCTGGTCCTGAAAACGGTAGTAAGTACGACACGTCTGCGAAATGCTGAGTAGAGTGGCAACCAGCTAGCTAAGAAAAATAGTAAAGGTGGACAGGGAGCTGTTGTTTTTAATTTCTTTCTTTATTTAACTAATTATTCTTTCTTTCATCACTTGGTTCATTTATCAGGTCTTTTTCTTGACCTCGACTGTTCATCGTGGGAACGATCTTGATTGCATCTTTTTCGAAAAGTAGAAGTAGCACATGGTGCTCTCCTGGCCGGGAGAGTCCCCCGTGGTGGTCCTACCCTCAGTCAACCACCCTAAGGTCACTGACAAGCCTAACAGTGACTACGGCACGCATGATAAACGCACGGGTAGCTACCCCGCACTGACACGCGGTAAGTCATTTCCATTAACGAGTGTACCCAAAGCACAGCGCAGAACCAGTATAGGGCAGAGCCCTCTCAGTAACAGGGGTCTAGCCCCTCCACAGTAACCAAACAGGGGTCTCGCCCCTCCACAGTCTGCGCACCCTCGCCTAACTACCCTAGTTTGCCCAGTGGGCCTAACAAGTTGATGTAGGATGGCCAGCTGAATCCCGGGCCCCGTAGGGTGGCTAACTGTCTCCCTACACTAGCAGCTCTCCTCGATACTATGTACGCGAGGGCCACAGAGCCGGTACAAAGTGGCTAGTCCTAACCTCAGGTCCCAAACCTAGGGGGGCTAGCTCCGCTCTACACTAAACATGGGGATAGTCGCTCTCCTTCGTACTCCGTACTCAAGGGCCAGCTCACTTCCCCTTTCCCATTTCCAGTTCCATTCTATTTATTTCCAAGAGCTCTACTCCTAATTCCCCGTAGGGTTCATGCCTATGTTTCTCAAGCCAAGCTATACTATGTTTCATCATTTCAGGTTTATTCGCAGATAGCACATGTTTCCATCATCCAATCTTTCTTTTCCAATTTATATACAGGCAGCTAGTATTTATTTGTAAATAACAAGAATTACATGTAATAGTACTCAACATTTCACAGGCAGCTGTTATCCAATTTCAAGCAATTATTATTCTATCTACTCATCCAAGACTGTAACTCAGGCATTTAATACAATCGTTCCAGAGTTTCTAGTCCTAGGATTCATGCCACACCCTAGGATATATCATTTATTTCATATATGCATTAATGTTTGTAATTAACTATGGGAAGCCACGCTATCCGCAAAATCGGGAGTAATGGGGGCTCGATCGGCAAGTCCACGTGCCTCCGCAACCCCCAAGTCTGCAACAGAATGAGGTCCTATACAAGAATCAACCACAAGAAACAACTCAGAACATGATAAAATTATTTCAAACAAGTATAGGAACTTATTCTGAGAAGAACGGAATCTTAAATGCGGAAATCGGACTTCGAACAGACCCTAAACGGGTCAAAAATGACAACTCTGACTCAAATCAAACATCTGGAACATCTTCCAGACATCTTAAAAGGAGTCCAGATCCATACCTCACTCTATGCTGCTCCTCAAACGTCTAGAGAACTGATGAGAACCTCATCATGAGCCATAACTAGCTCATTTTGACCTAATACAAAGGATAAAAGCTCCTACATAACTCAAGGAAAGGCTTAACTCAGAGAATTCTGAGTTTAAGAAGAAAACAGAAACTAAGGGGTAAAAATGCAATTTTACCAGCACAATCTGCAAGCAGGGTAATTCAGGGTCCAAACACAGGTCAAACAAACCTAATAAGAAGGGAAGTGGGATGATCTGATCGGATAAGGGCTACAGCAACTCCAAGGAATTAAATGAAAATTTGTAACCCTAAAACAAACCCACTTCAATTCACGAGGTTCGAGGCAAATAAAAAAATCGACTAAATCCTCTACAATTCGTAGAAAAATAATCTCTAGGGTTTAGAACCTTCAATTTGGCCTTAGGAACCTATTTTGACCTACATTGAGAACCATGCCCAATTAATGACTTAATTTGGGTTTTTACGTAAATTGACCGGTCAAAAAAGATCTGATCTAGAAATAAAATTCACCATTATAATCCTTAGGCCCCATTTAGTCATGCGTAAAAACTTAAGCCTAAGAAGAGACTTTCTTCACCGACTTTGCATTTTGGTCCTCATTCATTACTTTTTGACCCTCAACTTTTGAAACCCTCGCATTTTGGCCCTAACTCTTCTTCGTCTTTTGCATTTGGGTCCTCCCTGCAAAACCCTGAGCAGCGCCATGCTCCGGCGACCTTGCACGAGGCATGGCGCCGCGCAGGGTGAGGGGGACCCCCTGCCAAGTCAACCACGGGTTCCCTGCGACATCAACCGTCGCAAGAACACCCCCCTGATCGCTGCAATCGCCCATACCGCCCGTGCGAACGCACGGACGGTATGGGTCTCCATCTCCAGTGTCCTCCGGCGAGGGAGGCACGTTGTCTCCCTCCGCCCTCCTCTCTGTTTCTGCCTCTATAAAAACCCCCGACGCTCTGTTGCTCTCGGCAGCTCGGTTCTGACGGAGAAATTCCCCCCCCTTTCCTCTCTTCCCACTCCGACAGAAGCCCCCTTGCTCCGGCGGTTCCTCCTCCTCCTCCTCGTCTCTCTGCTGCACTACCAGCAGCAGGGCTGCCTTCACCTCCTCTTCCCGCGTCGCGCCATACCCAGCGCGCGCTCTCCCGCTATCTCCTCACCGCCGCCCTCTCTCTCTAGGCACCTTCTTTTCCGGCGACAGTCGATATGACTGTCGCCCTGCTCCGGCCCCCCCTTGTCCCTCCGAGTAGGTACAATCCTTCCTCTTCCTCCCCTCTTTCTTTTCCTTACTGCAATTTACATAACCACCCCTCGACCGTGCCTAATCGCCCTCACCTTCCCCATCTCCGGCCATACTCCGGCAACTCGCTCCCGTCATTCCACCACCCCACACGACTCGTCGACCCTCATAGAACCTCCGCCTCCTCACCCTGATCAACTTCCGCCCTACCATTTCCCGCCACTCGCCACCTGCAAACCCCCCCGAACAAACCCATTTCCCGAGCTACAGTTTGACCTAGGGCAGCCCCTACGCTCCGCCCCACTGCTTGCCAGACCCCACACCGCCTTCGCCGTGCCACAGCGAAGGTTCTCCGCTTGTCTGATTAGGCCGAGAGGCCGTTCTTCTGTGGACAGGTTGCTCGCCCTCCGTCGCCATTGCTGAGCCGGTGAAGCTCATTCTCACCTGCAGCTGCAGGCGCGCTTCGCCCAGGTTCGACTCGCCAGGCTGCTCGAGGCATCTCCGCAAAGAAGTCCCAGGCTGCAGTTGGAGCAAAGCCTTCGCGTGGAGCCTCGATTGTGAGCTACCTCCTCCGCGCGGGCATCCAATTGGGGTGGAACATTTAGTCTGTAACGACCCGGTTCCTGAGCCCCTACGAGACACGAGAACCGGACCGAATCAACTAATCCCAAGACCTAGTCGTCCAACGAGGAAGTAACCAAAAGAACAGCAAAATAAACCACATTCAACATGAATATAACTAACAGTAAGAAAATACAGCAGCAAGGAAAGAAACTACTACAGTATATACCACCACAACAGTAGAACAACATTCATAACTAAATATGAACTGCAGGTAAAGAAAAGTACAGCGGAAACAAGAACTACTCACTATAACGGAAATAAAAGAGGTACAAGAAACAGTGGTAACTCTACTGGACCCTACTTAGCCCAGCGTCCTCTGCAGCTGCTGACCCTGGCTGCTCAACACCTGGTCCTGAAAGGTAACGAGTGTAACACGTCAGCAAAACGCTGAGTAGAGTGGCAACTAAAACTAAAGAAACAGTGGAGTGTACAGTAGCTGTTAAGTTCTGTTAGTTTCTTTATTTAAGTCTTTCAATTATCTCACGATTTATCTATTTCTCAGATCTTTCACTTGATCTCGAATGTTCCTCGTGGGAACGATCTTGATTGCAGTCTTTTCCGAACAGTAGAAGTAGCACGTGGTGCTCTCCTCACCGGGAGAGTCTCCCGTGGTGATCCTACTCTCAGTCAACCACCCCAAGGTCACTGATAGACGTAACGGTGACTACGGCACGCGCGGTAAATGCACGGGTAGCTAACCCGCACTGGCACGCGGTCAGTCGTTTCCGTTAACGGGTGCGCCCAAAGCACAGCACGGAACCAGTACAGGGCAGAGCCCTCTCAGTAACAGGGGTCCAACCCCACCACAGTAACCAAACAGGGGCCTTGCCCCTCCACAGTCCGCGCACCCTCGCCTGATTACCCTGTTTTGCCCCAGTGGGCCTAACAAGTCGGTGTGGGAGGCTAGCAGAACCCCGGGGCCCGTGGGGTAGCTAGTACCTCCCGACACTAGTATCTCTCCTCGGTACTACGTACACGAGGGCCAGCAAGACGGTACAGAGTGGCCAGTCCTAACCCCGGGTCCCTGGGGCTGCTAGCTCAGCTCTGCACTAAACAGGGGGACAGTCGCTCTCCTTGGTACTCCGTCCTCAAGGGCCAGCTCACTTCCCCAATTCTATTCCATTCACCTTCCAGGAGTTCTACTCCTACTTCTCCGTAGGGTTCCAGCTCAGAACGTCTAAGTTTCACCTTCCAGTTTCACGTTATCACAATCCATGTTCTCAAACACGTTTATTTATTCAACAGGCAGCTGTTAATTCAATTACAGGCAGCTATTTGTTCCTTTCCATTTTTCCAAGACTGCAGTATTCATCTGTTCCACTAGTTTTCCCATCCTAGGATTCATACCATATCCTAGGATCTATCATACAATCTAGTTTTCCAGCCCTAGGATTCATGCAACACCTAAGATCTATCATTCAATCTGGTTTTCATTCCTAGGATTCATGCAATGTCCTAGGTTCTATTTATGATTCCACAATTTAACAGGTTATACTTAAAAGCCACTCTACCAGGTACGACGGGAGTAATGGGGGTGTGATCGGGAATCCCGCGTGCCTCCGCGACCCCCAAGACTGCAACGGAACGAGGTCCTATCACAAGGATCAAACACAAGGAGTGTCTCAAAACAGTGTATAGCTACTGAAGTCGAGTAGAGGATTTAATTCCAGAAAGAACGCAACTCGAAACGTCGAAAACGGAACCCGAACGGGCCCTCAACGGGTCGAAAACGACGACACTGTGCAAAATCAGACGTCTGGAACTTCTTCCAGACGTCTTAAAAAGTGGATCAGAGAATTACCTTGTTCTGCGTGGTTTCTCATACGTCCAGAAGCCTGCGGGGACGTCTGGCCTAGTTCCCACACGTCCGATGGTCACCCTGGACTTCTGGAGGTCGCTCCCGCCATCTGGTACTACAGCCAGACGTCTGATTCGCGTTGGATGGCGAATCACCGAGCCTGCGTGCACCCAACTCTCTCTCTCTCAGTACGGTCAGTCGACAGGAAGGAAGAAGACGGAAGAACTTACCTTTCAGACGTCTGGATGGTATTCCAGACGTCGCCTCCGCCGTCTGGCTATCATCCCAGACGTCTGATTCTGGAAATGTTTCCAGAATCAGGCCGCAACTCGCCCTCCGCTCGCGACGCTCCCCGCCGGCCGGCCCTGGCAGCCCCGGCGAGCTCGCCCTCACGGCTGAGCGCCGCTCTCGCACGCAGCACCTCCCCCGCGCTCACTGCGGCCGCCGCTGCCGCTGCAACCTCACGCTCACTGGCTGAAGGAGAAGAGGAAGGAGGCGGTGGTGACGGAAGAGCGCGTGGCCTTTTAAGGCCGCATGAGGAGGAGAGAGAAGGAACGTGGCAGGGGAATCTGCAGCCGCAGGAGGAAGGAATAAGCGAATATGCGGGTCTGCGCGCTCAGTCTCGTGGACGACCCGCGCGTGTCAAAGATAACAAATTTACAGACGTCTGGCAACGATCCCAGACGTCTGCAAGTGATTCTAGACGTCTGGTCCGACGTCTGGCCCACCTCCCAGACGTCTTAAAAGACGTCTGGGGCACGCATTCATAACATAGTCCCACCTCGGAAACTCACTGAGGCGAGCAGGCGCTTAAAGGCAAAAAGGTGCCTTAAGATATTCGCCTCAGATCACGGGGTGAGGTCCCCTTCACCTGCCCGATTACCCGGCCTCATCCGCGCTCACGCCCCGCGGACCTGGCCTGACCCGATTAGCCCGACCTGCACTCCTCGCCCACCACCGCACGCCGGTGGGCCTGGACCCGGGCGCGACCCGCGTACCCGACTACCCGGCAGCTCTGGGAGAGCTATCCTATGAGTGGATTCTGAGAGAGAGAGACGCGAGGGAGGGTAGAGTAGGTTTTGCCCTCTGATCGAACATTGAGTGTGCAGGCACAGGTAAAGAAGAAGAGAAGGTAGGAAGAAGGACTGCGAGAAGAAGAAGAAGAAGAAAGCCACGAAGGAAAGAACAAGAAAAGACGCACTGTAGCAGCAACTACTTAAGTCTTCTGATTGAAAAATCAGACGACGCTCTGAAGGCAAAGAAGAAGGAGAAGAAAAGAAGAATAGGACCGCAAGGGAGAAGAAAAAGAAAGAGACGGACAGAAAGAAGAACGAGAAGGAAAAGAAAGAGAAGAAGAAGAACAGAAGAGAAGGCAAGTTGAAAACAAGAAGAGAAGAACAGAGCAAGAATAAGAAGAAGGAAGAAAACTGAAGACTCAAAGAGAAGAGAAAAGAAGACAGGCGAGAAAGAAGAGAAGAAGAAGAAGCCAATAAGACAAATCTCTCTCTCTCTTTATTTTTTTTGTAATAGAAACTTCGTACCTCTCGAATACAACTTGCTCCCTGAGTTCGACCTCGAGAGAACTTTCATTTTCGAGTAAAAATTGTAATAATGGCAATGACTATCTATACTACAACGTAATTTCTATAACAAAACAACAAAACCTAGTCACAACGCCATTATCAAGAACATGCTGAACCGTTTGGACCTAGTTCCAGACGTTCGACCACCTCTCTGGACGTCTAGAGACGCTCTCCGCCGTCTGGTGACTCGCCCAGACGTCTGAATTGCGTGGGAGGGTGTGTCCCACGCCTTCCCTAAGCGAATCCTGCACACACACACAACATCTCTCAACACGGCATGAGACAGAACTTCGGCGGAATGGCCTGCATGGCCGTATCCGCAGAAGGAAGCAAAGGAGGAAAAATACGCACCTCTCAATCATCTAGAGCTCCCTCCAGACGTCGTCCGCGTCGTCTGGATGTAGGTCCAGACGTCTGATTCTGGGAAAAAATCGCAGAATCGGAAGTCCCTTCTGCTTCTTCCCGCTGCACGCGGCCTCGCCATGCTCGTCCACCCGCTGCTCGAGCTACAACAGCACCAGGGGAAACCTCCCAAGCACAACGGTCCTCCGCGCGCACGCCGGTCGACCTCGAGCTGCTCCGACGAGCTCTCTTCTCTCATGACTCGCGCGCTCTCTCCTTTTCCCTCTCGCTGTGAGCTTCGTTCGATTAAAATAAAAAAGATAACCATTGGTTTCACTCTTTTTCTAGCAAAGTTTATCTTTTTTTACTCTTTGCATTTCCTTCCTGTAATAAAGTAACGAAATGTTTTGAACTCTGCTCCTTTAAAAAGATTGACTGTTGTGGGTTTTATAATATTTTTAGCAACGTTTGCATCTGTTATCTGATTCGACAGTGGGTGGCCAATCACTCTGGCGCACTTTACGAAGTGGAGCACGATTAGAATGTGTTTGGTTTGTGTTCGTTAATAATTCTAGCCAATTAACTAACTCTAAAAGCTCTAAGAAAAATATGTATGTATATATATATCGTATAACTTTTTGAGGGAAAAATAGTCTAACCACTTACAGTGAAATACCATTCCCATGTGTTTCGATATAATATAGTAGAGAATTCACATACGGTCCTCACAAATTCTAGGGAACTTTATGGAGTCCTGGAAGTCTAAAGGCATTAATTAATTCCGAAGTAACGTACTGAGGCCATCCCCTTTGCCCTCTCCCATTCTGGAAGTTTCGCCCGTGTGTATGCACGCGCCCTGTGCTGCTCCAAATTTCCTGGTTGGTCATAACATCCGGTGCTCCATAAAGTCAAATGAACTTCCGTAAGTAGTTGGTCCAAACCAATCCATTAAAATATTAATCGAATCTGACCTCAATCCATCCGATCTGATCCAATCCGTATTTCCTAAAGTCAAACATAGATTGTTTATAAGAGTGTTGCTTCCGGCCTTCCACAGTACGATTAATTACTTTTCTATAATTTGAAGCTTATCATTTATATTACAAAGGCTGTTTTAAATGGTTAACCTCCATTTACTTGAGATTAATTCTATATAGCTATAACCTAAGTTTTGAAACCCTTAAGATCGATTTTGGAAACATCGAGTTTGGAGGAATGTTAATAAAAGTGATGTTAATTTCGTATCTTTTCCGATCTTCAAAAATTAATGTTAACATCGATTTAAATAAATATCATAACTTAATATCAGTTCAAATAAATAGAAACTGATGTTAACATCGATTCAAATAAATACTATAGTTTAACATTGATTCAAATAAATAGAAACTGATGTTAACATCATTCTGTAAATAACTAGAGACGAGGATTAATGTCAATTTCATATTTCTTTGAGGGTTAGGAAACTAATGTTAGAAAATGTGAAACTAATGTGAATACTCATTTATGTTTACTTACAAAGTGATGTTAACACAAGCTTTTATAGATTTAAATTATGGTGTTAACTCTTGTAGGCGATGTTTGTTTGCTACATTTAACACGCTTGGAACTTATAGCTAATTAAGTAGATTTAACACGGGCTAAAGTTATTCCAACTTCTCTGTGAAATAACTTTAACACGTCAAAACATCCAAAGGGGTTAACTCACTTATTCTACTATTTATTTCACTTTTTTTCTTATTCATTTACTTATTCCACAAACTTATTCCTCGTACCAAACAGAACCGTAATGTTTACTTGAACTAATGCTAATATCAACTTCTAAAAAGTAGAATTTGGGTGTAAGGAAATTACTAAGTTATCACCTAACTTTCTAACACCTCTTAGAGTTGGTGTTAATAAAACATGTGTTAGACCTTCAAAACAAATATTAAGATTATACGAGTCAATCTTTTAATTTAACAATAATTAACCCTTAAAGTAAACTAATCTTTAACATCAATTTCTTAAACCCCCGAGTAATCTCTCATTATGATACTATGAAAAACACGAGAAACTAATAATAGACATTCATTTCCTACTTTCAAGATACCTTGGTCTCTCAAACATCACGGTGATCATTGTCACAAATAAGCGAAATACATCTATCATTTTGAGTATGTATACACAAAAAAAACAAATTCCAATCAAATTCAAATCTTATGAAATGAACCATTCTCGAATTAGATGAATCGTGCGTCAGAGTTAAGATTGGACCCAACTTGACCCGTGGGCACACTTGCTTAAATATAAGGAGCTGACCCCAGAGGTTGCGAGTTCACCTCGACATCGACAATTCAATCTTGAGACGTTACCAACACATCAAAACTTGAGGAAAACACCACGAGGACTACTTTGAAATGAATCTCGCCCTTCAAAAGATGCGGGAAAAAAAGCCACAGATTCTCTACAAAAATAAGCTTACACTTTTTTTCTCTCCTGTTGCAGGATAAAAGTCAAACAACTTGGCAGCTTTCTCTAGCCTCAAAGGTTTTAGCTCTCTCTCTCTCTCTCTCTCTCTCTCTCTCTCTCTCTCTCAATTTTTTTGATACTTTAATTCCCGCGTACTAATTTTGGGTCGTGCGAGCAACTCCCAACTTACCACCTTGAAGGATTCAAAGTCTCGTATTTTTTGGTGGGTCTCTCAAATTGATGAAAAAAATACGCAACAGCTGTGGAAGGATTGGCGTCGACGATGAGTGTCGTCGAGAGAACCCAACACACGTTTTAAGCATTGGTATCCTGCCGTGCTGCCCATCCCCCCCTTCCCCTCTTCCTTCTCTCCCCTATCGTACTCCGTGGACTTTCCTTGGCAACTCTACTCAGCTCCACCTCCTCAATCTGAGTTGGGTTGTCAGGTAATCTCCCCCTAAAGGAGTCTCCTTTGCTTGGAATTATCGAAGGTCGCCTGTTGGTTTTTGCCCGATTCCTTGGTTGGTTTTGATGTGGGTCTTTGTGGGTGGGTGTCATGAAAAGGAGGAATCTATCTAAAGATTCAGAGAAGCTGGTTGCAGTATGTGGTGGTGCTTGAATTTAGTTTTCTCTGTTGGTTCTATGCGGATCTTGGGCTGAAATTTCCAATTTTTCTTTCTGTATCTAGTGAATTAACGGGGGTAAGCGTGAGATCTGAGTTGCCCAAGTTTACGAGCTGGACTCCTGAACATCTAAGTGCGAGGTGTGGGCAGGTTCTAATTTGGTTTGGTTGTTAGGATTGAACCGTGGTGCATCTTTTCCTCCTTTGTAGCACCGTTGACCGATGCTGATGCTTACCTACGCTCTGTTCTCCATTATTAGTCTTTAAGATGGTCGACGGCACTTTCAGCAGTTTTTTTTATTGTTTGCAGTTTGTCAATGAGATGATGGATTGGATATCTATCAGCTTTCTTTGGCTTAGGATTGGAAACTTGGGAGAAAGATTAGGCCTTGGAAGGAGATGATGACCATCCGATTGGAAAATTTTTTTGTCTATTCATCGATAGCTTTCTATGCTGAATTACTATCCTTTCTTTACGAAGAGATAGATTCATCTCGAAATTTAGGGTTTAGGAATTTGGGAGAAAAGATGAGGCTTGGAATGAGATGATGACCATTCAATCGGCTTATAGGTTGACATTTTTTTTTTTGTTGTTTATTCTTCGAAGTTTACTGTTGGAAAACCAGGAAGATTAAAGGTCAGACCATACACCCTTCAGATAAGATGTGATGAATTACCATCTTTTCTTTGTAAAGATATGTCATCTTCAAAATTTGCTTCCAGTTTTTTTTTTTTGTCACCTGAATGTTCACTTCGTTGGTTCTTATTCTGCAAGATATGAACAGTTCATTATTCTGATGACTCCAATTCCATCGGGCATTGCTGACAAATATCGGCAGTGGCGGATCTATCTCGATCAAAAGGAGGCACGCATGATATAATCCCGTTCTATGAAGCCTGATGTAATCCATTCTATGAAGATCTACTTCCCTCTTAGTTGCATTTGTCAAGAGTCTATTGAGGATATATATTGTAGTTTCTAATGCATAACCTTAAAAGTTGCCCATCAATGATCGAATAATATCCAATAGAATCACCATTGAGCTGTCTGGGGGCATCAGGCACTTTGAAAATAATTCCTTTCTCCTTGAGGCGATTCCTTGTAGTGATGGATACCTTTAAATTACTTTGCTACAATGGCCACCATATTAGCATTTTGCAGGCTATTCTTACTGTCAAATTAGGAATGGCCACCCTCCAGTTGGGGATTTGAATGCTTATACATTGCAAGGGACATCACCCTGAAGCAAATATTCCTCGTTACGATTAGACTGATATAGCACGACTGCCAATGGGAAATGCTATTAGAGCCGAGGCCAGCAAAATATGGATCCCTCATCCATCTTTGTTGCATGCTTCATGAATATTTTTCTCTTCGTTATCATAGTTTGCTGCCCAATCTGCACGAAACAGTTACTAGTTGCGGAAAGTTGATCTTATAATTGTATGATTACTATTTTATGGCCTCCATGTGGATGTTTCGTTTCACTTCCATTTTTTTGCCGGTTCAAGAGCATCACTGATAGAAATGATTACTGATAAATGAAGAGCATACTTATCTGGATTTCAGGAGGTGGACTGATAGGAGTTTCCTTGGAGGGAGCACTGGACGGTGTTGTAACGCCGTAGCGTGGTATCTTCGCCAGGCAAGAAGATATGTCAACTGGTACGAGATGGAATGCCAGTCCACTGAGATGGAATCATAAACATGAAGACGATGGTGAATCCAGCGGGCCTGGCGTGAATTCCTCACTGCCATCTCTTGAACGTGAAGGATCGACATACTCTAGCAATCGGAATGACACATCTGCAGAAGATGTAGCTGACAGAGCTGCCAGCGAAATTGGCAGCGTCGCCAGCCACAGAAGCCACACTTATCAGGAGAGCATTTTGTCAGACGAAGGACTCCAAGGAGTTCCCGCCTACTCTAAACGAACCAACAAATCGAGCAAGCTCAGGAAACCCGCAGACGAAGATGCGGAGAAGCCAAACTCAAAGGGGAACCCAGGCATTCCTTCCGCGGGATACAATTACTCGGGGGACCTCTCCTCCTGGTCTGGCTCCGTGGAGTTCGACCGTCATTCGGCCTCCCACTGGACAGAATCAGAAGATACGTACTCGGAATTCACGTCGTCTTCGGGTACAGCGAATCACAGTGCTGCACGGGCCAACCGGAACCCTGCAGGACAACCGAACCTCTCCGAAATCGATTCCGAATTTTCGATGAGAATGGAAGATGTGAGAGGCCAGAGGCTGAGGAATCACAGGCCCCCCACACCAGGCAACCGAAGCCCCGCGAGACAGGACTTCCCCGAACTCAATTCCGAATTCTCGATGAGGATGGAAGAACAGAGAGACCAGAGGACGAAGAGGTCCCAATTGCATTCCAGGGATGGCATGAGAACATCGGTCAGGAGCAACCCCGAAACGACCCACCTGCCGGTGCCGAATAACCACGTGGTGCAGTCCCCCCACTGCTGCCTGCATTGCAGGACCGACGCCTGCGGCGCCTTCCTGCACCTCCGGCAGGTCTGCTGCGACAACGGTACTTGCAGGAGCTGCTCCCACACCTGCTGCTACCCTTCAGCTGCACACGGCAGGCGCTGCCACTTGGATCCCAGCAATCTCGCTCACCGAGGCGGCCCACTGCCCAACAACAGAACGGGGACGGACACTGCCAGAGACAGAAACCAGACGAGGAAGCGCTCCGAGTGGCCCGTCTTCGGTGGTGCAAGCTATATCATTTGCTACAAGTGCGACAACTTGATCCAGATCCCAGCGAATTTCCACTTCCTTGGGGGAAAATTCAACAGGATGCAATGTGGGGTATGCTCCAGGGTGATCTCCTACTCACTGGTCGACAAAACACGGATCGTTCGCTCAAGCAGCAGTGAATTTTCAGGCCAGCTATCAGGTGACTCTGCCACTCCTGCAAGGTCCATCTATGGTGATTCTGCTTCTCCTCCTCCTCATCATCATCATCAAAGCAACCCGAGAATCAATAGTGAGGAATACAGCTCCACCGAGTACGAGACAGATGCGAGTGGATCGAGCAACCCGCTGGGCAGAGCGAAGGAGACAAAGAAGAGGCAGAAAGCTCTGCATAGGCTGATGGGGTACTTATCTGCAAGGGACGTCCTGAATTACAGACAAGCTGGGAGTTGACACATGAATGCTTGGTTTTATTACGAAGTGTTCCAAACATGTTTGCGTCAGTTTTGAATTGTTGATTTCCTTTCACGGATTGTGTACATAGATTCTTCTTTTCATCCCCTTCCAGTGGCTTCCTCCTGGTTGTGTTTTTTGTTTCAGGATTTGACTCTGATATTTGGTGATTGTGTTCAAAATGGAAAGTTTCATGCCTTCAGATATGATATTTGTAATAAAGACTGAAAGTCAAAGTATTCTTTTCATATTTGTTATTAACAAGAGCAGATATAATGTATACTGTTGATTGGAATATAAAGTTGCTCAAAGCTTTCAGTTTGACCTCGATTTTTTTTTTTTTTTTTCCGCATAGACAGTTTTCAGCAGTTCGGACCTTGATTAATTTTCTGGCTAGATAAAGATGGTTAATCAGAGATTTTTTATTACATATTTGTTGCTGCAATTACAGATTCTCTTTGTTCATATTAAATTATCATGTATGTCTCCCGATTCTCACCTCCAAAGAACAGTGCCAAAGCTTTCTATTCACTCTGCAGAATTGATCCTCATCTTGTCTGTGAGAAGCAGGATCTGATGCATTTGAATTTTAAATGCCCCTACACCAAGTACTGATTTTGAAAAGCAGGCCTTTCAAAGAAATAAAAAAAGTACTTTGAATTTAAAATAACTCACATCTGCTAAATGGAAAAGGCTTTTACTGATTTTTAGACTCCACAAAACTTCCAAAGTAAGACATATTCACTATTTCTTCTGCAACTTTATTAGCATAACTCTTTGGTGCCCACAAAAAATCCAACCAAACATCCAAAGTATGATGGGTAGATTGTAATTCCATTACACTTATCATCGTAAATAGGTATAGACCTTTTTTCTCAAAAGGGTGAGATTGACACCCTATACCATTAAGGGAGGCCAACTACTAAATCAGGGAACCATTTAAATGGACTACAAAAATCTCCCATATCAATCCAATAGCTCCTCCCAACCTTTTGAGCTTATAGAGGCAGGAAAGAAGATGCGATTGAAATTGTGGAGGAGTTCATGATTACTTTTAAAAACTTGTGATATTATTTTTTTGAAAAGGAGATATTTCGCCTCAGCCAAATCGAAGTTTTGGGGTTGATCCTGAATGGAGCTATGTGACTGCAAGCACAAGAACTCGGAGCACCCTTTCCATAACCAGTCACTGCCTCACCAAAGACATGGCTTTGCTGAATATTCTATCCAAAAGCCAGAAAATCAGCCTTCATCATGTGAGTCTTCTTTTACAAAGAAAACTTGCAAAACTGTTATCAACCATGCTTCCTCATGTTAGTGGAGCGGGACCTTGCAGACATTTTCCCTGTTCCCAAAATGATCCACTAGTTCTCTACCATGGCATACGGTCACACAACATATATTCCAATGGCTAAAGTCCACATCTCATCTCATACAAGAAAGTGGAAGGGTTGATACATCAGTTATCAAAATAACAATATATTTCAAATTTTGGAATACCAAGATAACAAAATCATCCATGTGCTATACATTTTTTCTGCACCAAAGCCGTAAGAAGTCACTTCGTATTGTACAAGCTTTACTGCCATCAAAGTATGCTACCTAAAAGACAAGAGACCATCAAATCATACACACTTCATACGCTTCCTGATTACCAGCCCTCACTGAAACTGAACATTTCTCCTCATTCTTTGTTCTGATGTCAGGGTAATCCTCTGATCTTGAAGCATGTTTAAGTTGGGAGCAAGCAATCGAGTGTATCGGTCAAAATATAGGATCTGCTTCATGAGGAGTGCAAATTCACGTGGAAATTTCAGCCCATAGGACTCACTGACCCGAACCTGCATGAGGTCATAGCAAAATTTCAGGCTAGTAACAGAAAAAATGTTCTAGCAGCAGTCATTTCCAGAGAGATGAAGAAAGGGCAAAAGTGAATGGAAACTGTTCTTTTGAAGGCTAATCTAGTTGCTGCCTGTGAAACAATTTTAATGGGGGAAGCTTTGGCAAGTGGATGATGAATTAAAAGTAACGAAGGGTAGCAAGAAAATAGTTAAAATGGATTGGAATCCATTCTGATTTAAATTCAGAATGTAGATAAAGCAATCTGTAATTGTGTTCCAAAAAGGCAAGTAACTTACCACATCCAGAAATAAAGCATTCATCTGTCTGTCATCAAAAACCAAATTGGCAGAGACAGCAGCATTGTTTTGTTCCCTTGAAGTCGCAACAACTATTTCTGCATCTAAATCCTGAAAAAGGCAGATCCAGAAAGTAAATTAACTCATAGTCAGGTATAAAATTTAAGGGACAATTGCTAGGGTTCAATAAAAATAATGATATACAAATACAGAGGCATGGATCCCAGAAAGGGGTTTCCAACCACTAGGGCATTAAGATTAATAACAGTTTACCAAGAGGAGACTAAATTAATCTGTGATCAACTATAAAAGCAAATGGAGAATCATTAGCGTTGATAAAAATAATGATGTGCAGATATTGAAGTGTGGATCCCAACATGGGGTTCCAACCACTAGGGAGGATACCCAGATTAGTTCTTAAGGCCTTGGCCACTCCTGAAATCGGTATAGTTGGAAGGCTTTTTCAATGAATGTTGCATGTCTTGATAACTAAAAATTGGGCGCTTCTATAAATTCAAAGAACTTGAACATTTGCACATTTGCACATTTTTCACTGCATTGTTCAAATTTCAATCAAATATATTGTGGATTCACTATATTTATGAAGCTTGTATATTTATGCATTCTTCAATGAATTGTTTCACTTACATAAATCAGAGCTCCACTGAATTTACTAAATTTGTGCAGATCTACATTTTCCAATTATTGGTTCAGCAACATGTATCGAGTATTTACAAAACATGAAAGCACTGTCGAGGAGAGAAATTTATTATTCAACCAAAGCAATATAGATGCAAGTCAAAGTTGACCAAAAACTTCTAGTGGCAAGTGAATTGCCCACAATGTGGACTCAAGCAGGGACTTCTAATGTCCTCCAAAGAACATTAGCTTGATGTGCATAGGTTTATAGAAAAACCTACATGATTGTGCTTTCTTTTTTGGGAAAAAAAAAGGATGGTCATTCAAGATAAGTGACCGAACACCTTTTTTTGACAGGAAAAAGTGGCACACTATTGTACATCATTAACTTAAGCAGCCAAACAAAATCTCTAAGGCATGGGTAGATAACAATTCAAGAATGCCAAAATGCTATAATGGAGTCTATTTGCCACAGAAGGGGTCTAAGGAAATAGGGGTACCCTTCTTAAGAAAAGTTGTGTCACTTACCAAACACCAACACATTCATTCAATAAATGTTGCATCTCAGCCATGGTTGCAAAACTCGGCCAAGTAGGCTGATTACTTGGCTGAATGATCCTACTCAGCCCCCAAACCAATCCTAGTACCTACACTCGGGTCATTGCTTGGCTGGGCTGAGTATTCATCCTAGTACTTAGTCTACTTGTTTGAGTAATCGGCCGATTATAGCACATGGTTCGTAACTTACTTGCCTTACTTTGAACATTCGTTATTTATTTCCTTTGGATGTGTGGTTTGCAACTTAATACTTGAACTTCAAAATGGTTGATTTTTATGTAATGGGATGCCTCACTTGCTGTAATATCACTTTTATCTATCACTTGGCAATAAATCTGCAAATAATACATCCTATTAATATGAAAACATATATTTAAGTATTCATATATTAAAAATACTCAACCGGGTAATCTTTGATTACTCCTGCATAGGGATGAACATTAGGTCAGGCCAACTCGACCCAGCCCGAGGCACAGCCCAATTGGGCTGACCCAAGCCCAAGTCCGAAATTAACTTAGGCCAAGCTTGGGTTGTAAATATGACCCATTTATTAAATGGGTTGGGCTTTCGGTTAGGTGGCCCAAACTCAACCCAACCCATGTGGCTCATTTATAGGATTGGCCTAAAGCCAAGCATATTAGTCCAATTACATCAATATATATCATATATGTATAATATTCATTGTATATATCAAAATATATATCATATATACATTATATATTCCACATTAAATAAACATAGACTGCTCTTGTTATTTTCCACCAACAAAACCTTAAAATCATTGTGCTCCATGCAACTACAAGTTGTGCAATCTTATAATTCTATTTGAACTAGATATGAACCATTGACTTATTTCCATAAAAAAATATAGACATCCAAGTCGATCTAAATACGAACACATAAGTTGAGCACTTTTATTTTTTATTGTAATTTCCTTCTACTTGATTACATTTAATTGTCTTAGTATATGCTATATGTGTAAGCTATTCAACTCAAATATTTGCAATACAAGTTGATGAATCATTTTAGTTGCACATGTACCCACAAGAACTTAAAGACCTTTTAATCTACAAAAAAGGCAAATACAATAACCTTGTCATTTACATAATTGAAAATGATAATTATCCTTTACAAGTCTTTTTCCTTGTACCAAATCATATCGCTACCCATACTTTTAAAATAATTATCGAGTGAGTCCCATTTACAGATTGTTTTGCATGCATCAATGAAATAAATAACGAAACCATGAAAAAATAGGTCGGGCGAGCCCATTTTTTTTTGGGTCAGGCCGAGCTTAGGTCAAAGAAATTTACTTTGGGCTAGGTCTTGGGCCACCTTTTCAACCCATTTACTAGATGGGCTTGGGCCGGGCCGAGCCAAGCCCCGCCCACAAGGGCCTGGCCCAATGCTCATCCACCTGCACATTTCATTTACTCCTTACTTAGTGACTTCCCCAATTGAATATCGTGTATCGAGTTTTGTGACCTTGATTTTAGCTAGCTTTCACAACATCCAAAGGGAAATATACATACCTGAATAGATGATAATATTTTTTCCAAGTCGCTTGCAAAGGCCTCAACATCTACATTTGTCCCAGTTGCACCCATGTCCACTAGGGCAGAAGCCATCATTTCATATTCTTGACTTGCAAATGACGTCAGGAAAATTTCCATAGCAGCCCATGTCTTTGGAGATATACGACCAACAATTCCTGCATGATCATTTTCATTCAATGTTTTAGACAAAGCAAATTTATGAGCTGCATATGTAAAATGAGTCCTTTTCAAAATGATAGCTAAATTGCTGTTTATTGCTATTAAAGAGAAACCCCACATGGTGGATAACAGGGAACTGTAACCTTGTAGAAGCTATGAACAATTTCAAATGTTGAGTCAACCTTTACAAAGACCTTCAAGATTACTGGCGAATCAGTGCCAAAGAGTTGCAATTTTTTGAGTGTGTATCATATCCATGAAAAGCACCAGATAGGATTAGGCTTTGACCAATTTGATTTTAAAAATATGAAAACTTGCAGGAGATGGCCATCATTGAAGTGAAAAACAATAAGTAAGAAACAATGCATTTAGCAATTGAGAAGGACTCTGCTTCAATCAATGTAATTTAGAATTTTGATAAGAACAATGTAATTTTGGAATATTAAATCCTGCAGGAGATGACCACAGGTAAAGTGTGAATCGAGAAGTAATGAACAAGATAGATTATTGATTGTCACTTGTACATTAAAATCTGGAAGAATAGGTCCAAGCCATTCTAGTCAGAATACAAGGCTTTTTTTTCTTCGCAAGGGTTAGAGTACAACAATTTCACATATGCTATTCATAGAATTTGTAGGAGCAGCAAAAATTTACACCGGTCGGTAGAATTTCTTTATTCACCCAGTAAAAGGCATTCATGTCTGTAGAACAAACACTAGCAGGAAGCAAAGCGGGAACAAAAAATTCACCAGATGACAAACCATCGGCAAAATGACTGCAATAACCCAATATCTTTTAAACCATTCCTTCTCATTAACTAAGCACTTAAATTTAAATCAACCCGAATAGACGAGAGACATATGATGTGAAATAGCAAGTACAACTTGCCAACTGAGAGATTCTTGAGAAAATCTTGCTAAGAAGCACTAACATATTGCATGGTGCAATATCTAAGAGATGGATCTCTGATATAATAGTAGGTGTGACTGTATCAGCTCCATTCCACCTTTATAATGGGAAGATGGAAGGACATCCAAGCCTTGAAAAGTATCTCTTTCACAGTGGCATGCCCAGATTAGAAGTCAATTTCATCTATTTACCAAACGACATTGAAGTTAAAAAAGATTCCTAATTCTAGGTACCAAAATCAAGAAATCCAATGCGTCCATCTTTAAGGAGCCACAAATTCCCAGCATGTACATCAGCATGAAATGTCTCACATCCAATCAAACTCCCAAACCTGAAAAAGGATGGTGGTACAATGTCATCATTTATGCAGAAGTGACAACAATAGTTGACTATTTAGCAGATCTCTTCCCCATTTGATTCCAGAATATACTAAGGACAAAATACTCAATTATGTTTAAATTTGATAGTGGAATAAAAGAAAAACAATCAAAGCAGTTGCTATCAGGAAAATAGAGGGGAAAGTTTAATTCCTCTTGGAAGATAATATATAGATTCCTTTCATGATAATTTTTTTACCCCTGCAAAGCCTTCCATGATAACCATGTTCACATCAGTACGTTTTACCTTGAATGTCCTCTCAAACCTAGTAGACCTACCCACATTCTTTCTCTCCTTGAATAGAAATATCTTATTGGAAAGGCCTCACGTGCAGAAGTAAAATGTCTAGGTTAAGTGGCAAAATCAAAAATTCATACCAGACATTCAGTGCATTTACAAGAGCTGCCTCAGGATCAGGAACTAGTGATCTTATAGAGCTAAGATCAGTGAGAGGAACTCCATATAGCCTCTCCATTGTCAACACTCGACGGTTGCTGCAGTGACGATAAACCTTTGGAGCTTTGGCCTGTTTTGTCAGCCCCATGTTCTCCAGGTATCTCACAAAAGACTCAATGTTTGTAGCTTCTTTTTGGAAATCAACCTCTTCAAGCATTGATTCTCTTATGTCTTGCACTATACCTACCTATTATAAAGATGCATGAAATTGTGACCACAAATCTAACTAATTTTTCTGCTAATAAGCATGATAGACCTGATAAAAGTAATTGATAGAATAGTGATTTAAGCAGAAACAATGGAACAAGTAACTGGATAAGAAACAAACAGGATAATAGTTAAGGAGAGAATCAGATCAAACATCATGAATGTGAAAGACAGTAGATCAGGACTGTCACTCTTGGATCAAAAGAATTTCTTACCAAAGACTGAGAAGTTCAAATGAGAGGTTTCATAAGAGCCGTACCCAGAAGGGCAAACAAAATCTTAAGGCTTATAATTTAACTTTGAATAACATAACCCCAGTCAATGCTAACCAAAGCATAGTCCTCATACACACAATTGCAATAACTGCAATAAAGCCGTTTTCCTGCATTAAGTGGGGTTTGGCTGTATCGATTTTTTTGGCCTCCACTCATATGCATCTTGAGTCATTTCCAAGCTTAAATCTAAGTACTCTTGAATCGATGTTTAAAACATCCAACTAGTTTTTCATTAGTCATCGGTTATCTAACACAACCCTTCTTTATCCAAGCTTGACGCTCAATGAAAAGACAAAAATCCTCACCACAAACTGAATTATAAGATTTGTCCTCGTAAATTTGAAAAGTAAAAGGGAACTTAAAATGGCAATCAACAACACAATGCAGCGATGACAACAAAGCATTACCCCACAGGAGTAGGCTGCACCAATGCTACTGATCCTGAAATATATATCTCAAAAATACACATGAAAGAATGCATTTTCAATCAAAGTGATTCCCTTTTATTGTAGTAGTTAGTCCACCATAACCCTCCCTTCCTGGACCATCTAGTAGAAGTATACTTGTAGCTGTATGAAGATGGATACCAAGCTGAAAAGAGAACTCAAAATGATAAGCACTGATCCAATACCAATGATGTTCGACGCAGCTCTGGATTCAGGAACTCCAGCACCCGAGCAACAATATAAACAAAATTTAGATCTGCAACAAGGACGTCCTCTATGCCCGGCTTTAACACCTTTATTACCACATTCTGCTGAGAACTTTTGAGCCGTGCACCATGCACCTGCATAGAAACACCAAATCTGTGAGGAACTACCTCTCTACAAAACAAACTAATAGAATACTTTGTGACAGAACCTGAGCTACAGATGCCGAGGCAATTGGTACTGGATCGATATAGTCATATATGCTTTCCAGTGGCCTTCCCAGCTCCTCTCGCAAAATAGCCTCAATTTCATTAAAAGGTACTGCTGGAGCCTTATCAAAGCAGTTTTGAAATTCTTCAACATATTCTGCAGGAAATAATGTTGGTGCAGATGCTATAAACTGCATGATCAGATATATAATAGTCATCATTATGTATGAAAGATAATCTTTGGCCATACTTGGCATCAGAATACTTTTATCAGGCACAGGGATTGCCAGAAAGAAAAAGATCGCCACTTAAAGAGGAAAAATCTGCTGAAAATTCTTCTTAAAAGGTTCCACTTCACATAATCACCGAGCAGATCCATCAAAAGGTGAAACATTATAATTCTTGCAAACAGTAAGTTGCAATTATCATAAGAAATTGGAATTTCACAAGAAGTTAACTTCCACTTTAAGTCCCTTTGGAAGAAAAATGCAACAAGTTACATAACATATGGATCATATATCAAACTACTATTAGCACAAATAATTTGTATAGATAATCTTTCTTCATTTTTTTTGAAAAGGTGTATAGATAATCTTTCGTATATAACGATGCCCAAATTTTTTTTCAGAGGGGATTATGCACGGATATTGATATTAAAATCCACCAACAAGTTAGCATGTTGCATTTGAAATTCCGGACTAGAGGGGGGGTGAATAGTGCGGGAAATAAAAATATATAGAATAAAAGTACAATCAACCCACAAAAGCATTCACCACAAATTACATGAGTATTATTAGATAGAAACCCAACCCCAGTAAAAACCACCACCTGAGCCTCTCGAGTTAGGAATTCCCGATCAACTGAATCAATTAAATCCACTAACATATCACTTTAAACCGAGGGTGATACATCCTCAATTACAAACCACATTACTTTACAATGAGGGTAGTGTACCTCCAAACCACTCTTCTCCACGAAGAATATTTTGTCTCGCGAAAGAAATGGGAATTCACCATGCGAATACCCAACTAAAGAAAACAAAATACAAGAACCTATAGTGTCACAAAGTATAATTTAGACTATACTACTATGGGCAAAGTGACTTCCCTATGATGGAAGAGAGTAGGCGTGGATTGCAACAGAGTTTCGGTGCTCTTGGGTGTAAGCTTTGAGAGCAAGGGCACTTCTCTTCTTTGTTTTCTCTTTTTGATCTCTACAAAGGTGGAAAGTATTATCTCTAGGTGTATTTTGCCAAGTGAAGGTCCTCTCCTATTTATAGACGTCCTAAGAAGGATTTAGAAGACTTTGGAAGGTCTTCATAGCCGTTGGAAACAAATCACAAAAGATCAGGCCGAAATCCCAATCAAATCAAGCTCATCATGAGTTTGACAGTAGAATCAAACGTCTAATTTTAAGGTTAAACATCTTGTCAGACGTCTGATAACAACTTTGGGTGTCTGATCTAAAGGGTCAGAGTTCTTGATTTTGTTGGATTGAAACAAGGTTCTAGGTGGACATCTGATGTGCTATTATAGGACGTCTGGTAATTTTATTGGACGTCTAATTATAAGCGAGTTTGTTCATGTTTTGGTCCAGATCTAAACAAGGTTCTAGATTTTAAGGATCAGACGACGATCTGGATGTTTGACAGATGGTATGGACGTCTGAAAGCTACAGGAATTAATTCCAAGGAGCTAACAGTCAGATACGGGTCTAACATCCTTGGATTTTGATCTAACGTCTTTTTATCAAACATCTCGACACCTCTACGAACGTCTGAAAATAAATGCTAAATTATCCTAAATTGGCTCGCAAAGGCAATGGCTAACGATCCTCTTATTGAACGTCTGGCAAGGTCGTCAAACATCTTGTAAGACGTCTGAACTAAGGGTAGGACGTCTAAATGGAAAGGTACAGACTATTAATTTTCAGCCTAAGTGTTTGGACGTCTAGCCAAAAAGTCAAACAACTTAAGGTCACAGATCAAACGTCTGATGTCCAAATTGGACGTCTGATCAAGCTGTCTAAAACCTATTTTGATTTTCTAAAATTGTCTAAGTGTCTTAGGGATGAGAAGGTATTCCTGGGACTAGGGTGTTGTACTTTTGGGCTCTTTACAATAATTCTAAGAAAATAAAGAGCAAACAAATAAATATATGTACAAAAAGACTTCTATCATATTCTTCATCTTCTTCAAGCTTTCGCTCCATGCGAAGCTCCATCATCTTCATACTCCTTGATGCTTTTGTCCAAGAGCAAGTTCCTCAGGCTTGCCTCCATTTGCATTAATCCTGAAATTTAATCACTAAAAATGCAAATGTCAAATAACAAGTATTTTGTTATCATCAAAATCAACGATCGTTGTGTCCTTGCACCAACAGCATTTATATAATCAGTAAGTAAAATAAATCTATCCAACAATAGGTGTTCTATCATAATCTATGAGTAGGCCACTTATTCTAGATATGCTTTAGTTAAATTAGTTTTGATAGCAAATCTATAAGTAATAACACACACACACACACACACACACACACACACACACATCTTATGGTTGACTTGCCCCAGGTCAATGCAGAACTGGAAATCAAGTAACTCCTGAGGAGCAAATGCATGATCACAACGATGAGGCCCTCCTCTGATGGGCATAACTAAATCTCTCATCCACAATCTGATGCAATCATGTTGCATCTCTATACATGCTTATCAAATAACATCTGTCCAAGTCCACTTTTTTTTTTGAAAGTAGTCCACATTTAGAATTCAAAGTTAGATTCCAGACACATTCAGCTTTAAGCACAAAGTGATGTTTTTGTGGCACCAACATAATTTTATTCCAAAAGGTACATATATGCCAGCAATTATCAGAATATTCTACTACATAAACCTACTATTTCTTGCAATGAATCAGAAAGAAAATTTGAAAAAAAAAAAGGACGTCCATGAAAATCACCTGTCCTAACTTGATATATGTTGCACCCATGCGTTCAAATAATCGCCGGAGATATAGAGGAGAAAGTAATCCAAGGTGCAGCTCTCTTGGCAATTCTGTGGAAGAATTTACTCTCTGCATGCCATTGAAATGGTTTTTAACTGAGAAATGCATAATTTATTATGTTTTTTCTAAGAAAGTGAAGAGATCAAATGACTGACATATATGAACTCAAAGAAAACAGTCCAACTTTTTCATAAGGTACATGCAGGCTACAAACATCATCTAGCATGAATACAACCTTACTGAAATTATCTTTTCAGCCAACTAGATGGTTTCTCTCCTGCAAAGGTATTTCATTTGATTGTACCTTTTTTTAAGAGAGATAGTTTCCTGTGAACAATAAGATGGTTCGGGGGAGAAAAGGACCAAAGTATTAGCATATACACCTTTGAAGCATCGGATAGCCACTCTCCACCAACTCCAATAGCAGCCTGGATACCTTGTGCTAGCCTCAATGCTCCCCGAGGACCTGTTCTGACAGATGTTTGTACAATATCCTCCAATAATTTTGGCAAGTTGTCAAGACCATCTGAAAGAAACCAAGTCAAGAAAAATGAGATACGCAGTCGAAAACTGAGGCTCTGAAGGTGTAACTAAGGATTTGTATTGATGATATAGAATCCTCATCATCTTAGACTTTAAGGGTGATGGTGCAACAATACCCACACAAGTTAAAAGAAGCAGCCCAGCAGAAAAAACAGAAAAACAAATTAGGCAGCAGTCCAAATGAGAAATCAAAATCCATATCAGCCACCACGACTATCCACTAGAATGTGGACTTTAATAAGTAACATGTTAGAATTTCAATATTGATTGTATGGTATGAACCAGAAAATGGATAGATTGTAGTGTAACAGTCAAAATTCAGATACAAACACTGAATGCAGACAGTATAGAGCTGTATAAAAACATAGAACAAAAAATTACCACCATCAATTGTTATCCCCAGGCCCAACGAAGTTGACATTTAACCCCTTGTAACCTAAGATCTCAGTTAGGCAACAAGTGAGCCAGAACCCCTCAAGAAACACAGAGCTCGGGTTGCATAAATCCAGATCATAGTTTTGGGTTGATTCTGTCATAGATGACCAGAGCCATTAATTTGCATGTGCACATTACGTCAAAGAAAATAAACAGACACCCGGCCTTAACAGCTCCATCAAGTGTTCCCGGACGCCAAATAGCCATCCACTTCCAAAAAAACCCACACCTCCCACATCAAACCAACCGCCTCCGCACCAACGGCCAACCACCATAACACACAGGCCTATCAGGCCCGCACCTTCCAAATCGGATCTACAACAACCTCCCATCATAGCATATAAGCCAATGCAATCCAGTGAAAATTCCATATCCACCACGGCCTCATTGCACTATGGATTCCGGCACGAGCAGAGCCAAGCGGCCACAGAAATCCCCCCTCGAACGGTACTAAACTGAGGTCTTCAAGTAGAATTAGGAGTTTACTTGACATATAGGATATGTTTATCATATATAAATCTATAAACGAAAAAAGAAGGAGAAAAGGAAATAAAAGAAAAAAGAAAAAAAGAAAACTTAGTTGCTGATTATTCTCATGCTTGATGATGACAATGCTTCACACATACGATGATTTGTCAGAAAACAATAATTCAACACAAATAGCGGGGAGGAACATAGAAAGGGATAAAAAGATGAAATGGACTGGTAAATATTCGAACAACGTAGGCATCCCAAAGCCCACAAATGGATCAATTCCAAGTTACCCTGAACACGAGTGGAGAAATCCTGAGCTCCGGAGTACCGCGCGAAAACCCGCGGCCCCTTCGTGCCCCCGCGGGTCCAGTTGCGGGCACCCGGCAGCTTCTGCGGAGCATATAAGGCGTCCAGAATCCTTAGGCAACAGCGAGAATATATATAGAGGGGGGGATATGTTACATACCTGAGGGCTGTGGAGTAGAGGGAAACGAGCGGTGGTGGTGGTGGTGGCGGTGGCGGTGGCGGCGGCGGCGGAACGGATGGCCGCTGCGGCCATGGGCGAGGTGCAAGGGTGAGATCGCGTGAGGACGGGCGTTGCTTTGCACCGCCTCTCCTCACCTCACCTCTGAGGTCGCTGGTGGCGGAGGGGAGGACTCGAGGGAGTGTGGGGAAACTGGTGGGAACGTAGCGCCCAACGGGGGAGTGTGGGGAAACTGGAGGGCCACGTTCCCGGCGCCGTTGGGTAACTTGCATGGAGGCCCTTTTTCTTTCTTTATCCTCTCCTTTTGTTTCCGAAAGTACGGACCCTGGTAATCCACGAAGCTGCGGAGAGAGTGTGGAGGGAATCAGTGTTTTCAAAATTGGATCAAACTTGCCGGTCGGATCGGCCAAATCGAAAACCGGCGAGAAATCAAGCGAAGTTAGCTGAATTTCTGAATAAAGATTGACATTGATGTGAATTTTAAAAAAAAAATGAATTCAACTAATCAAATTGATCAAATTAACTCACTAGTTTAATCACAGAATCCTTCGTAATCTCTCAACTCAAATATTTTCCTTGATCTCTCATGTTTGACTCCTTCCTCTCCCACCTCTCGATACTTCTATGGTTAACTATCATCCTCACCATATCGATTATCATCGCCATTGATCTCCATCATCAATGCCACTCTTGCTTCTCCCTTTCTATCACTACTTGTCCTAGATTTTTTCCAACCAATTGACATGTCATTCCAAACCTTTTTATCTTTAGTAAGCTTTTGATTTATAGTGTAATTAAATTTCTAAAAATATATTTTATAATAAATATATATAATTTTTTATCAATAAAATTTTGACAAAATCTAATTGGATCCAATTAGGCCAAAGTAAACTAAATCAAAGATCAAATGATTAGATTTTTTTAATTTTTTCAAATAATGATATCATCCACCTATTCAAACCACTAGTTAGATCATTGAAAATCAAAATCGAAACCAAACTAATTTGATAGCCGATTCAATTTCGTATACATCGTAGGGCACTACATGAAAATTTATACCCGAGTTGGCCACAAATATAGCCATTATTTAGTCAAGCCTTTCTTTGTTATTCCAGAAAGGAGGTAGGTTTAACTTCAGCCTATGTTTTCTCAAGTGACTACCTACACACCATACAATCTGTCTTTCTCATTGCACGTCTTATCTCATATCACAGATTGAATGCAAGTTACACTCACCACCATATCCATCTAAAATTAGGAAGCCAAAAGTAAAGAAATATGTGTTGCAATGCATTTTGCAACGTGTATCCTCTGCTCAACAAAGATTTAGAGTCTAGGGTTTAGGCTTAGGATTTAGGATTTAGGTTTATGGAAAATGATTTTTCATTTGGAAAGTAATTTTTCACCATTGGGTGTAAGATTTAGGATTTAGGGTTTAGGATTTAAGGAACCTAAACCCTAAATACTAAAGGCTAAACCTTAAGGGCTAGTTTACTTGAGAGGTTAGGAAAGTAGTGCTAAGAAATGTGAAACTGATGTTAACCTGTAATTGTGTTTACTTGTGGTGTGGTGTTAACACCAGTTTGTGTTTACTTGAATTGGTGTTAAGTTGTAATGTTAATTCTTATGGTGTTTACTTGTTAGTGGTGTTAGGTATATAAAACATGAGAGATGTCAAAGGCATAAGTGGTATAGAAGTTTAACACAGGTTTGACTAACACCAATTGAAACTGGTGTTCGACAAACCCGTGTTACCCTCCAAGTAAACTACGCCTAAATATAAAGGTAAAAAAATTATTTTCCAAGTAAAAAATCACTTTTTATATGTAAAGAACCATTTTGCATAAGTGAAAATCGGTTAAAAATTAAAAGGTACTGGTGTATTTTCATTTTCAACCGATGCATTTTAATTTTAAACAGATGGAAAATCAAAACACACCGATTGAATATCAAAATACACCATTGTATTTTGTTAAACAAAAACATACATTTTCTTACTCGCATCCAATTAGAAACTAGCAATTTGTTGCAAAATGGATGATAATAACGTTAGGAATGTATTCCCTCACCCATGTTGGTTAAAATGATTAACTTTTGACATCCATGGCGAAGCAAACATTGTATCATTAGAAATTCTCCCAAAGTCAAGTACACATACGTGCGTATCACCGTCGTTTGGAGGCCTTTACCCCCAGCAACTAATCGTCCTACCACCATCTTGCCCTTTCGGTTTGGAAATGCTTCCCAAAGGCACAACACGGACGTGCTGACCAACACAAGCAATTGTGAACTTTTTCAAGCTACAAACCTTTCCTTCGGTCAACGATCATCGTGGCATTGGCTGCATCTCAATCTACCACGACGATAGTTCTAAAATTACCCGCCTAATGTTTTCCACAACAAATAGTCCGGAAGCTTTTGACGTCAAACATTTTGAAGATCTGATGCAAGCTTTCCTTTTTACTTTAATCTTTGATTTGTGATCCCACTAAAAGGTTTCTCATTAAGTAATATCATGTGTCGACATAAAGCCTTACGGAAATGAACCATTCACCCATTTCAGAGCTAAAACATGGAATCCTTTTTGGTTTGTCACTTTGATGATCCGAATGCTATTTCCTATTTTGACTCTTCTTCTATTAAAGAAAGAAAAGGAATCCTTTAAGACTCCTTCATGCTGCTTAGGAATGATAATCTCTATCCTTGGAAAGCTAAGAACAAGTGGGAAAAGATAGGATAGAGAAATAAAACGAACTCATTCTTCTTCTATGAGATTTTTTGTACTAAACATTTATGGAAGGCAAATTAATTCTATCATAGTCAGGGCAAGTTCTCAGGCCATGTCGAATTTGAACAACATATTGCCAGCTGTAAATATCCTAGTAACGAAGAACTTGCCATTTTTGAATTCTTGAGTTTAAGAGTTCCTTTCTAACTTAAGTAACAGCTGAAACCTCACGGTTGATTCGATCTACAATAATTTTCAATTAGCTTATAATGATTGCAAAATATTGAATTTTTCATTATTTAAATCATGTATCCCATTCCTTTCCAGTGATTTATTATTCAATGGATGAATAACTGATCTTCCTCTTGATATCAATCAACTCCAAGTATTTCTTTGTGCATATATTATGTAAAGAAGGTATTTCCACGTCACTGACTTTTCCACTCATACCTCTCCAAGCAAAGTATTCCATCCTCATGACCCACAGTTGCATCACCAAGCTGAGACACGAGAACTATTCTCATTGCAAAAAAATGCAAAAGAAAAATTAAAAAGGAGGAAACCAAAATAGTACTTCTCACTAGAATAAACTATTATGAAGATACATTCTCGGGCAACAATTGGACGCCAAAGCCATGGTTGTGTACTCTCTCATTTGCGATCCCCAAAACAACTACAATATTACACCTTGTCAGATTAATTTCCGAGTTGCCTAATCATGATCAGTATGCAAGAAATTCATTCAGTGTCAGTTTCGGAATCTGAATATAACTCCACAGGCCCATTTCTGTTCAAATTAGCTTCCAATGGAGGTAGCCCATCGTCATCCTCCTGATCCAATTCAACAGCCGATTGAGCCATGTTCATTCGCAAGTCGTTGCTAAAATCTTCTGCTTCAGTACTCTTGAAGACCTCAGGCCTGCAATGGAAGCCAGAATCATCTAGAGAAAATGAAATGGAGCATGAAGTTGAAGGTTGATGACGTAAGAGAACCGCCCATCAACTTTGGCGAATAATAAGAAAAAATACGAGGATGAGGTTTTCCAACACAGTTTTTTTATTAAGCGTTCTGCCAAAGCAATTGTCTGTAGGGTTTTCTCTGAGAATGCCATTACTGGGAGCACTCATCCAGTCCACGTAGTTGAGAATAACAGCTTTTCAAGGAGCCAAACAAGATAGGAAATTCTACTGCACCTACTGCCCTTTGTTGGTAGGCTGAGCTTAGCTAAAAATAGGGACATTTCACAAAAAAATGTTAATGCAGGCCGAAAAAACAAGCAGATTTCACAAAATAAAATAAAAAAGGAAACAGTCCCTTTATAGTGATAAATTATTCCTGCATTTAAGTTGTGATCTTGGCTTCCTGAGGACTTGGTTCCAAAATGGGACAACATAAAGCCAAAATTGCCTAAAGACAAGTATTAGACGAATACGTAAGACGTTTAACTGAATTCCCATATGGTGAAAGTATGTCAAAGATTTTACAGTCGAGTGCTTCTAGAGAAACTTGAAATGTGCCACTTGGCTCCAAACCTATGGGAATAAAGACATCGTTGACAACGTAGGTTAGGGCCAATTTCCTCCCTGATTATAAGAATTCTACATTTTTAAGTCCAATATCTTAAGGCCTCATCTTGTGACAAAACAGCAATTCTAGGGTAACACAGTGTCCTAGATTACGACTTGAAACTCCAAACAAGGCTATAAGCCAACACAAACCATGCTTGGATAACTGAGGTTAAAACCCAGAGTAGTTGAGCAGTGCTGCATCTTTTCTATGACACACGATATTCTTCAGAATCCTCTCAAAGTAGATGATTTCGCCATTCCACTAGCAGAGAAGCCACATCCAAAGACTGTCAGACAATGTCCACTCACATCATAACCTCTTTTTTCCTCTACCATGCAATGGTAAATGCAAGTCGATGGCCAGATCACTCAAGTCATATTATTTCCATGCAGTCATCTCTTTAACTTAATTTGAAATGCTTTATGTCATTCCCAACAAACAATTTGAGATACAACTGCCATCAATGTCACGATGCCATACCTTAACATTATCCAAACTATAATCTTTTCTTTTATCAGTGTTGCTGTGCAGCAAGTAGAGGTTATATGTAAAAATATCAGGAAGGTTCGTAGGATGGCTTCTTGTTGAAAAAGCCTAAGCCACATGGGATAGGACTGGAAGCTAGAGCCTTCATTGTACGGTAATAGGTCAAATGACAAACTTCCAAGGATTAACTACAAGAAATTCAGGGCAATGGCAAAGGTACCTCGTGATAGGGTCACGCTTCAAAGCTGTGATCTCCATACACAACACAACAACCAATTATTTCTCACATTGAGTGGGATTAGTCACATGGATTCTTTGCTTCCATTCAAATTTATTGCGGGTCATCGCTTAAATCCAAACAACCAAGATCATACCTAATGTGTCTTTCCAGCATTTCTTTGGTTTTTCCCTAACCCTCTTTCAGGTTCAACATCTAATTCCTCGTGCCTTGAGACCAGCATGCCCCTAGGCCTTCTCTTGAATCTCTTTTGATGTGTAAATCATCCTAAATGGGTCTCTCATTCTAAATATTTTATCATTTATTGGTGCCACATCAAGTTTTCTCTAACAATCTTGTTTTGAGTCCAATCTTTTCTTTTGTAGCTAGACATCCACCTCAATATCATCATTTTCACCATATTAATTTTCTACATCTGTCTAGAATAGATAGCCCAATATTAAGATCCATATGGCAAGAGAGGCCTTAATATTGTTCCATAGCACTTGTCAAAGGAATCTTCTTGTTGCAGAAAGCACCTGCCCACTTCAACAGTTCAACCAACCTGCATTGATCCCACATGTGATACTGTTGTCAATTCCTCCATCTTATGAAAAATTGATCCCAACCATTTGAAGACCACTTTCTCCAAAACAAAATGTGTTCATAGTTTTCATCTCCAATTAATCTATATCTCCTAGAACCTGCAGTTTCTATGATCTAATTTGATCAAAAATTAACCGCATGAAGTTAAGGCAATAGAAGAGGTACATTGTCACCGGGTTACACATAGAAATTGTTCTTTCTATAATGCAGTCTACACAAAAAGAACTTCAGACAAAAAGATTTCAAAAGTACGGCTGTCAAAGAAGCTCAAGCTCGGCAAGTTCAACTTAGGCACATGGCAAAACTTGATAAGCTATCAAGCCAAGCGTGATCCAAAACTCCAGCTGAATAAGGACTTGGGCTTGATGAGGGTAAAAAGATATGCTACATACAAGTATATAAAATATAGAGAAGAATAGTAGCAATTACAAACCTTTGGGTAATATTGTAATTTCTCCACAAACACCACACTAAAGCTCTCTCACAGTACTCGTTCTTGATGATCTTTTTTCTCCATATCTATGATGTAATTGTGCCTAGCTTTTACAATTTTGCTTAAATTGAAAATGATGATTCTCTACCTCAAGTGAAACCTGTGATCTCTTTTTTTGAGAAAGGAAAGGGTGGTTATCCGATTGATAACCACCTAGAAATATAGTAATTAAAGGGTAAGAAAAGCACCCAGGATTTCATGGCGGTTGCCCAATAATTAAATAAAGAAGAAATACGTGCAATAAAATGTAAGTATGCTACCATTTGAAAATAACCGCATTTCTTCCAAACCAGATGCCCCAAAGCACCACCAAAACATTTGCCTTCTCTTTCTTTGTCCTGAGAGTGTTTGGTCCTCCGCTATGGTTTCCACTCCTAAAAAATCTCCAAAACTCATCTTGACCAGAGTGCATTATCCATGTTAAATGGAAGTGCCCCCACACCCACATAGAGAAAGGACAACCAAAGAACCAATGCTCAATGTCCTCATCCACCGCTTGACAGAATGAGCACTCCTTGTTTGTCTCTATTACCCATCTAGCTTTCCAAACTCTTGTCATCATCATTCTTCTTCTATGCAACCACACAAAAATCTTTATCTTCAAAGGACACAAAGCTAACCAATCTACTTGCAATCCCTAGTAAGATCAACATCTATCATCAGCCCTCCATTACCCAGTCTTTCATATGCCTCTCTAACAGTGAACTCTCCCCCATCCCACATGAAAGCATCCAAGCCACTGAGTTGGTAACCTTCCAATTCCTGCCACAGCGACTAGAGTTCTTGGATCCTCTGATCCAAAAGATTCCCACAAAGGTGAGATTCCTAGAACCCTCCCAATAATCAATGATCCTCGCCTATTGATCTACAACCAACACAAATAATCTAAGGAACCGATCCCTAAGTTTTCCTTGTCCCATCCAATCATCCAACCAAAATAGAAAGGAATCACTCGCGCACACTAATGAGGAGAAATAATTTTGCACCTTAAGCATCACCAAATACAAGCCATTAATAAAATGAGAAACTCCATACTTAGTGAATCCAGCAGGTCCCAACTCCTAGAAGTTCCATAGCATGCCTCCACAACTCTCCCAACCAAATCTTGTCTGCGCTCCACAAGTCTAGCAATAAGTGGCAACTATGATCTTGTCTTTCTATGTTTCATTTGCTCATTTATTTAGATTGGGGCATTGATGCAATTAGCTGACAAGTTCTTCTACACATTATCAATAACAATGTAAATTTTACCAATTTATGTGAGTATTTGATCCTAAGCATGAACATGACGAGCCAGGGCTCAGTAATGATTGAAGTTATTCCTAGGTTCGAAAAGGACTTGAGCCCTATTGATCTTGAACTAGCTCGATCAAGGCCTATCAAGCTAGAGTTAAACTGGCTTCTGAGCCAAGCCAAACCGAACTCGTTGAGCTCAGTAGAAAACCCATTCATCTTTTCAAAAAAAAGAAAACCCTATTCATGAACCCACCCGCTTCAAGTCATAGAATGAACAAATTACCAATTTCCTGCATGAGAACAAGGCTTTTTTTGTGAATGGTTTAAGAACAAGCATTATCTTCTATCAATCAAATACTTCTAGTCACATGCACTGGTTTATTTTCAAAGACACTTCTTCAAATAAAAAGTAAGGATTTTTTTCAACGCTTAGATAAATATGATGATTACAATTCTATTATATGGATTTATCTTTTTTGCAACAATTTTGATAGTTATTTATTGTTCTTTCTTATTTTTTGTGAATTATAATTGCAGGGTGTTATGAACGCGTGCCCCAGATATCTTTTAAGACATCTGGGAGATGGGCCAGACGTCATATCAGACATCTGGGATCGTTGCCAGACGTCTGGAAATCGGTTATCTTTGACACGCGCGGGTCGTCTGCGCGCCTGAGCGCGCAGACCTGCATATTCGCTTATTCCTTCCTCCTGCGGCTGCAAATTCCCCTGCCGCGCTCCTTTTCTCTCCTCGCGCGACCTTAAAAGGCCACGCGTTCTTCCGTCACCATCGCCTCCTTCCTCTTCTCCTTCAGCCAGTGAGCGCGAGAGCGAGCGCGAAGTTGCAACGGCAGCGGCGGCCGCAGTGAGCGCGGAGGAGGTGCTGCATGCGAGAGCGGCGCTTAGCCGTGAAGGCGAGCTCGCCGGGGCTGCCAGGGCCGGCCGGGAGAAGCGCAGCGGGCACGGGGCGACGCAGGGGGGACTGCTGCGGTCCGAGCAGCAGGCGCACGAGGTGCGACGAGGCGCGGTGTCGCGAGCGGAGGGCAAGCCGCGGCCTGATTCTGGAAACATTTCCAGAATCAGACATCTGGAATGATAGCCAGACGGCGAGGAAGACGTCTGGAAGACCATCAAGACGTCTGAAAGGTGAGTTCTTCCGTCTTCTTCCTTCCTGTTGACTGACCGTACTGAGAGAGAGAGAGAGTTGGGTGCGCGCAGGCTCGGTGATTCGCCATCCAACGCGAATCAGACGTCTGGTTGTAGTACCAGACGGCGGGAGCGACCTCCAGACGTCCGGGGTGACTATCGGACGTCTGGGAACTAGGCCAGACGTCCCCGCAGGCTTCTGGACGTCTGAGAAACCACGCAGAACAAGGTAATTCTCTGATCCACTTTTTAAGACGTCTGGAAGAAGTTCCGGACGTCTGATTTTACACAGTGTCGTCCTTTTCGACCCGTTGAGGGCCTGTTCGGGTTCCGTTTTCCGCGTTTCGAGTTGCGTTCTTTCCGGAATTAAATCCTCTACCCGTCTACAGTAGCTATACATTGTTCTGAGACACTCCTTGTGTTTGATCCTTGTGATATGACCTCGTTCCGTTACAGTCTTTGGGGTCGCGGAGGCATGCGGGATTCCCGATCACGCCCCCATTACTCCCGTCGTACCTGGTAGAGTGGCTTTTAAGTATAACCTGTTAAATTGTGGAATCATAAATAGAACCTATGACATTGCATGAATCCTATGAATGAAAAACAGATTGAATGATAGATCCTAAGTGTTGCATGAATCCTAGGGCTGGAAAACTAGATTGTATAATAGATCCTACAATACGGCATGAATCCTAGGACGGGAAAACTAGTGGAACAGATGAATACTGCAGTCTTGGAAAAATGGAAAGGAATAAATAGCTGCCTGTAATTGAATTAACAACTGCCTGTTGAATAAATAAACGTATTTGAGAACATGGATTGTGATAACGTGAAACTGAAAGGTGAAACTTAGACGTTCTGAGCTGAAACCCTACGGGGAAGTAGGAGTAGAACTCCTGGAAGGTGAATGGAATAGAACTGGGGAAATGAGCTGGCCCTTGAGTACGGAGTACCAAGGAGAACGACTATCCCCATGTTTAGTACAAAGCTGAGCTAGCCACCCCAGGGACCCTCGTGTACGTAGTACCGACTTGCTGGCCCTCGTGTACGTAGTACCGAGGAGAGCTACTAGTGTAGGGAGGTACTAGCTACCCCACGGATCCCGGGGTTCTGGTAGCCTCCCACACCGACTTGTTAGGCCCACTGGGGCAAACCAAAGTAGTCAGGCGAGGGAGCGCGGACTGTGGAGGGGCAAGGCTCCTGTTTGGTTACTGTGGAAGGGTTGGACCCCTGTTGCTGAGAGGGCTCTGCCCTGTACTGGTTTCGTGCTGTGCTTTGGGCGCACCCGTTAACGGAAACGACTGAACGCGTGCCAGTACGAGTTAGCTACCCGTGCGTTTACCGCGCGTGCCGTAGTCACCGTTACGTCTGTCAGTGACCTTGGGGTGGTTGACTGAGAGTAGGATCACCACGGGGGACTCTCCCGTCGAGGAGAGCACCACGTGCTACTTCTACTGTTCGGAAAAGACTGCAATCAAGATCGTTCCCACAAGGAACATTCGAGATCAAGTGAAAGATCTGAGAAATAGATAAATCGTGAGATAATTGAAAGATTTAAATAAAGAAAGTAACAGAACTTAACAGCTACTGTACACTCTACTATTTCTTTAGTTTTAGTTGCCACTCTACTCAGCGTTTTGCTGACGTGTTACACTCGTTACCTTTCAGGACCAGGTGTTGTGCAGCCAGGGTCAGCGGCTGCAGAGGACGCTGGACCGAGTAGGGTCCAGTAGAGTTACCACTGTTTCTTGTACCTCTTTTTGTTCCGTTATAATGAGTAGTTCTTGTTTCCGCTGTATTTTTCTTTACCTGCACTTCATATTTAGTTATGAATGTTGTTCTACTGTTGTGGTGGTATATACTGTAGTAGTTTCTTTCCTTGCTACTGTATTTTCTTATTGTTAGTTATATTCATGTTGAATGTGGTTTATTTTACTGCTCTTTTGGTTACTTCCTCGTTGGACGACTAGGTCTTGGAATTAGTTGAGTCGGTCCGGTTCTCATGTCTCGTAGGGGTTCAGGAACCGGGTCGTTACAAGATGGTATCAGAGCAAGATCGTCCCGAGAAGTGAATCAACTGACTGTAGAATAACCAATTCACATGTTTATAACTAAAGTAGCCACCACAACATATCTCTTGACATGAGCTTTTAGAAGTTTCGTTAAGTACTGTTTGTTTTGACGTTTTTCCGTTTTGTTTCGCGTCTCCTTACAGGAGATGCCTCATCGCGGGATTGGTGAGGCGGGTCGCGGGCGCGGCTGAGGACGAGGTCGGCGAGGTGGGCATGCCGTTGCCGACACCCTAGTGGACCAGCCACTACTCCCGGGCGTCCAGTTGCCGACCAGCTACGAGAGCTCAAGTCTCAGTTCTAGGACCTTCTGGAGAAGGGTTTCGTGAGGCCCAGTGCGTCTCCCTGGAGAGCCCCGGTACTGTTTGTGAAGAAGGATGAGACCTTACGCCTTTGTGTGGACTACCGACAGCTGAATAGGGTCACCATCAAGAACAGATATCCGCTGCCGAGGATCGACGACTTGTTTGACCAGTTGCGGGGTGCCACGGTGTTTTCCAAGATCGACTTGAGGTCTGGATACCACCAGTTGAGGATCAGGGAGACCGACGTCTCCAAGACAGCTTTCCGCACCCGGTACGGACACTACGAGTTTTTGGTCATGCCGTTTGGGCTGACCAATGCCCCCACTGCTTTCATGGACCTGATGAGCCGGGTGTTTAGACCGTACTTGAACCAGTTCGTAGTGGTTTTCATAGATGATGTACTCATCTATTCTAGAGATCGGACACAGCACGGACAGCACTTGCGGATGGTTCTGGACACTCTGAGACGACGCCGGCTGTACACCAAATACAGCAAGTGCGAGTTCTGGTTGAGGGAGGTGACCTTTCTAGGTCATGTGATCTCTGGAGACGGCTTGGCGGTGGACCCAGCCAAGGTTGAGGCAGTGCTCAGGTGGGAGAGACCGCGTTCAGTTACTGAGATTCGCAGTTTCCTGGGACTGGCAGGCTACTACAGACGATTCATCAGAGGATTTTCACAGATTGCGCGTCCTATGGCACAGTTGACCCGGAAGGACGTGCCTTTCGCTTGGACAGACGCCTGTGAGGAGTGTTTTCTGGAGCTGAAGGAGAGGTTGACCTCAGCTCCCGTGCTCACCATCCCTGATAGTAGTGGCGGGTTCGTTGTGTACACGGACGCCTCCTTGCAGGGGTTAGGAGGTGTGCTCATGCAGAGGGGTCATGTTATCGCTTACGCTTCTCGGCAACTGAAGCCCCATGAGCATACCTACCCTACCCACGACTTAGAGTTGGCAGTTGTTGTCTTCGCGCTGAAGACCTGGAGGCACTACTTGTACGGTGAGATCTTCGAGATTTTCACAGATCACAAGAGCCTCAGATACCTTTTTGATCAGAAGGAGCTCAACATGAGACAGAGACGTTGGTTGGAGCTCCTGAAGGACTACGACTGCAGCATCTCCTACTACCCGGGAAAGGCTAATGTGGTGGCTGATGCCTTGAGCCGTAAGGCGCCCGCACTCTTGGCCAGTCTACAGTTACAGAGTTGGAGCCTTTTGGAGGAGGTGGGCAGTTGGTGACCCCTAGAGTTACGAGGATACTGTGGGGCAGTGACGGTGACACGGCAGACTAGACCAGAGCTGATAGATCGCATCATCACAGGACAGATGGCCGATCCGTACTTGCAGTCTTTGCGTGACAGAGTGCTGTCAGGAGACCCAGGGGACTTCTCTTTCACAGACCAGGTGCTACGCTTGAGGGGACGGTTGTGCGTTCCCAGAGACGAGGAGCTGTTGAGCGAGCTCCTGACTGAGGCACACGGTTCCAGATTCACCATACATCCCGGAAACACGAAAATGTACCACGACTTGGGACGCGAGTTTTGGTGGAGAGGGATGAAGCGGGATGTGGGTGAGTTCGTGCAGCAGTGCTTAGTGTGCCAGTAGGTGAAAGCCGAGCATCAGAGGCCTGCAGGGCCGCTTCAGCCGCTTCCAGTGCCAGAGTGGAAGTGGGAGAGCATTACCATGAACTTGGTGGTGGGCTTACCTGTTACCCAGCGAGGACACGACGCAGTCTGGGTAATAGTGGATAGACTGACGAAGACGGCACGATTCTTGCCGATCCGAGTCACTTTGGGACCAGCACAGTTGGCAGAGCGGTATATCCGTGATGTGATACGACTACACGGCGTTCCGCGGGAGATCGTATCCGACCGGGATGCCCGCTTTACGTCCCGATTTTGGGCTGAGTTTCAGCAGGCCTTACGGACGCGGTTGAGGTTTAGTACGGCTTACCACCCACAGACGAACGGACAGTCTGAGCGCACGATACAGACACTTGAGGGCCTTTTACGTGCTTATGTACTGGACTGGAGGAGCTCTTGGGAAGAGCACCTGCCCCTAGCGGAGTTTGCATACAACAACAGTTATCACTCGAGCATCGGCATGGCTCCCTACGAGGCTCTATACGGACGGAGGTGTACGGCACCCTTGAGTTAGGTTGAGGTAGGGACCAAGTAGGAGGTTGGCCCCAAGTTGATCCGGTAGAGTCAGGAGGTAGTTGAGCAGAACCACAGACGACTCCGCACTGTCAGGAGCAGACAGAAGAGATACGCGGATCGGAGACGCAGAGAGGTGTAGTTTGAGGTTGGGGACCACGTCTTCCTTCGTATTTCGCCCATGAAGGGCTTACAGCGGTTTGGGGTGAGAGGGAAGCTCGCGCCGAGGTTTGTGGGGCCCTTTGAGGTCCTGGAGCGGGTTGGACCCGTTGCTTACAGGCTTGCCCTCCCCCCGCAGCTTTCTGGTGTGCACGGCGTGTTCCACGTGTCCAACCTCAGGAAGTACGTAGCCAATCTCAGTCACGTACTGAGTCACGAGAGCGTCGAGGTGGGCAACGACTTGACCTAGCCCGAGCGGCCAGTGCAGATTCTAGACCGAGCCGTCCGCAGTTTGAAACGGAAGCAAGTACCCCTGGTAAAGGTTTTGTGGAGGAGCCAGCGATACGAGGAGGCTACCTGGGAGCCTGAGGCGGCAATGCGTGAGCGGTACCCGGAGCTTTTCGCAGGTACGTCTTTTCGGACCTGCTTCGGTTCTCTTTGAGTTTGTTATGGTTATTTGGACGTCTTTTCCGCACCCTAGTTAACGCAAGTTTCGGGGACGAAACTTCCTTTAAGTTTGTTATATTGTTATGAACGCGTGCCCCAGACGTCTTTTAAAACGTCTGGGAGGTGGGCCAGACGTCTGGAATCACTTCCAGACGTCGTATCAGACGTCTAGGATCGTTGCCAGACGTCTGAAAATCTGTTATCTTTAACACGCGCGGGTCGTCTGCGCGCCTGAGCGCGCAGACCCGCATATTCGCTTATTCCTTCATCCTGCGGCTGCAGATTCCCCTGCCGCGCTCCTTCTCTCTCCTCCTCGCGCGGCCTTAAAAGGCCACGTGCTCTTCCGTCACCACCGCCTCCTTCCTCTTCTCCTTCAGCCAGGGAGTGCGAGAGCGAGCGCGAGGTTGCAGCGGCAGCGGCGGCCGCAGTGAGCGCGGAGGAAGTGCTGCGTGCGAGAGCGACGCTCAGCCGTGAGGGCGAGCTCGTCGGGGCTGCCAGGGCCGGCCGACGAGGAGCGCAGCGGGCGCGAGGCGACGCGGGGGGGACTGCTGCGGTCGAGCAGCAGGCGCACGAGGTGCGACGAGGCGCGGCGTCGCGAGCGGAGGGCGAGTCGCGACCTGATTCTGGAAACATTTCCAGAATCAGACATCTGGAATGATAGCCAGACGGCGAGAGAGACGTCTGGAAGACCATCCAGACGTCTGAAATGTGAGTTCTTCCGTCTTCTTCCTTCCTGTGGACTGACCGTACTGAGAGAGAGAGTTGGATGCACGCAGGCTCGGTGATTTGCCATCCAACGCGAATCAGACGTCTGGTTGTAGTACCAGACGGCGGGAGAGACCTCCAGACGTCCGGGGTGACCATCGGACGTCTGGGAACTAGGCCAAACGTCCCCGCAAGCTTCTGGACGTCTGAGAAACCACGCAGAACAAGGTAATTCTCTGATCCACTTTTTAAGACGTCTGGAAGAAGTTTCAGACGTTTGTTTTTGCACAGTGTCGTCATTTTCGACCCGTTGAGGGCCCGTTCGGGTTCCGTTTTCCGCATTTCGAGTTTTGTTCTTTCCGGAATTAAATCCTCTACCCGTCTACAGTAGCTATACACTGTTCTGAGACACTCCTTGTGTTTGATCCTTGTGATAGGACCTCGTTCCGTTACAGTCTTTGGGGTCGCGGAGGCATGCGGGATTCCCGATCACGCCCCCATTACTCCCGTCGTACCTGGTAGAGTGGCTTTTAAGTATAACCTGTTAAATTGTGGAATCATAAATAAAACTTAGGACATTGCATGAATCCTAGGAATGAAAAATACATTGAATGATAGATCCTAGGTGTTACATGAATCGTAGGGCTGAAAAACTAGATTGTATGATAGATCTTATGATACGGCATGAATCCTACGACGGGAAAACTAGTGGAACAGATTAATACTGCAGTCTTGGAAAAATGGAAAGGAACAAATAGCTACCTGTAATTGAATTAACAACTGCCTGTTGAATAAATAAACGTGTTTGAGAACATGGATTGTGATAACGTGAAACTGGAAGGTGAAACTTAGACGTTCTGAGCTGGAACCCTACGGGGAAGTAGGAGTAGAACTCCTGGAAGGTGAATGGAATAGAACTGGGGAGTTGAGCTGGCCCTTGAGTACGGAGTACCAAGGAGAGCGACTGTCTCCCTATTTAGTGCAGAGCTGCGCTAGCCGCCCCAGAGACCCGGGGTTAGGACTGACCACTATGTACCGACTTGCTGGCCCTCGTGTACGTAGTACCGAGGAGAGCTACTAGTGTTGGGAGGTACTAGCTACCCCACGGGCTCCGGGGTTCTGCTAGCCTCCCACACCGACTTGTTAGGCCCACTGGAGTAAAACAGGGTAATCAGGCGAGGGTGCACGGACTGTGGAAGGGCAAGGCCCCTGTTTGGTTACTGTGGAGGGGTTGGACTCCTGTTACTGAGAGGGCTCTACCCTGTACTGGTTCCGTGCTGCTCTTTGGGCGCACCCGTTAACGGAAACGACTGACCGCGTGCCAGTGCGGGTTAGCTACCCGTGCGTTTACCGCGCGTGCCATAGTCACCGTTACTTCTGTCAGTGACCTTGGGGTGGTTGACTGAGAATAGGATCACCACGAGGGACTCTCCCGGCGAGGAGAGCACCACGTGCTACTTCTACTGTTCGGAAAAGACTGCAATTAAGATCGTTCCCACGAGGAACATTCGAGATCAAGTGAAAGATCTGAGAAATAGATAAATCGTGAGATAATTGAAAGACTTAAATAAAGAAACAGAACTTAACAGCTACTATACACTTTACTATTTCTTTAGTTTTAGTTGCCACTCTACTCAGCGTTTTGCTGACGTGTTACACTCGTTACCTTTCAGGATCAGGTATTGAGCAGCAAGGGTCAGCGGCTGCAGAGGACGCTAGGTCGAGTAGGGTCCAGTAGAGTTACCATTGTTTCTTGTACCTCTTTTTGTTCCGTTATAGTGAGTAGTTCTTGTTTCCGCTATACTTTTCTTTACCTGCAGTTCATATTTAGTTATGAATGTTGTTCTACTATAGTAGTTTCTTTCCTTGCTGCTGTATTTTCTTACTGTTAATTATATTAATGTTGAATGTGGTTTATTTTACTATTATTTTGGTTACTTTCTCGTTGGACGACTAGATCTTGGAATTAGTTGAGTCGATCCGGTTTCTCGTGTCTCGTAGGGGCTCGGGAACCGGATCATTACACAGGTGGATCTATAATAATTTTACAATATATCCCATTCAAATGCATCTATTGTACTTCTATAAATTTTGTTATTTCAGCAGGGGCTGCTTTTGGAGAAAAGATGCCCAACTTTTTTTTAAATGAAAACACTATTCTCAATGAAGAGTTCTGGTCATCAAGAGGCGGGACGGTCAAACATGTCGACATTATATGCATATGTTGTGAACATTCTTTAGCATTTACTCTTTTTGAAAGGACATTTTTTTAGCTCTTTTAAAAATGACATGTTAGCATTTAACATTATGAATGATGCAGTAACAATGAAGATAGTCTACATAGAAAATTAATTCATACTATGAAGTATGTCCACCCTCAATCAGAAAGCCAATCTCCATACTGCTCTGAAGATGTAAACTCGATCATACAAGCAGAACTTGCTTGGAAAGTTAAACCAATTCTACACATAGCTTACCCATCTTCAAAAGCTCCAAGAATTTCGTCTGGGATACTAGCCATAGCATTACAATATAATTGAGAGATGTAAATTCTGCTAATAAGAGTCACAATTCCAGTAAAGATCTCAACATCTTGAAAGTCATTGATGAGACCTTGTATATGTGATGATGTCATCTGATCATATCCATCACTGAAATACCCCAAACCTCTAATTTTCAGATAAATTTCATTGTTCGCTTAACTACCAAGCCCGTGTAATGTGGACAGATTGGAGTTGTTTTCACAATTTGATGGTTCAGATTTAACATGTCCAGTGGCCAGAGGAGCAAAGTACATGCATATAGTCTTTGCAGACCTTACTTACCAACATCAAGCTTTTTAGTGGATTAAGAATAAACCCCAGCCACATACATCTTTCATTTTTTGAATTCAGGCATGAAATAAGCTGTGGGAAATATAGAATATCACATCATACCATTCCAAAGATTTCTGGAGTTCGCGGACTTGCTCATGAAAGAGGACCTGCACAACAATACAAGCTATCTTGCTTCCAGATTCCAGGGCCTTCTCCTTTCCACCATCATCCACCATAACGAAGCCTCCTGCCAACAATGAACTGATTCCTTTCATATCTCATGCCTTACTGCTGGCCCAAAAAAAAGAAATCCACCTTTAAGAAATGCCAACGTGAAGACTGCAGATTCTAAAGCAAAGTCAGAAACAAACCTCTCTTTATCCAGATGCTCTTTTGGAATTTGGCAGGAAACAAAGCCAGACATGTCACACCTTTTGAGTCCATGACCTGGAATATGTCCCGGATTGTTAACACACAAACACATACAGAAAACCAGCTAGATGGAAATTAGATGAGCATTTTGTACATGCAAGAGAACTACTTAAAGCTTGAAGACTTGCCTGATTATCCCAAGGCATATGACCTTGGAATAACAACTTTGACATACAGTGGAATAATGGCTCTTTCCTGAGAAAATCAGAATCAAAGAATGCAACCCTTTTCATAAATTGGTTGAAATAGGATACCTCTATGCTTGAATCCATATTTATCAGTCTTTCACGTATTCCAAATTCAATCATTGCAGAAAAACTGTGTTTTGAATGAACTTCACACGTTTTTCTATTTCACCAATTTTTATTGTTTGGATCCAGAGGCAGCAAATATCAATCATATGATGTCTCATCAAATAGTTGGAAGGAGAATTGTATATACTACTTACCTAGTGCAAGCTACTAAGTAGTATAAGATGTAAATAGTACTATAATTACAGTTGGAAATAGTATAATAATTTTCCAATGGAATTCTATACATGTGAATTGAGAGATTCGATAGGATTCTTTATTGGAGCAAGAGTCCATTTTTGCTATGGATAAAGGATCATCTCATATTATTCCATTCTCGACTGTAAAAGACAATCTAAAGGGAAAATGATAAGCATCTACATAGTCAGCAGCACAGACCAGTGGGGATCTTCAAAAACCTACACCTCATGATCGCGCTACAGTGATTGTTTCCATTTTTATCACGACATGGCAGTCACTCATGATTGTGAGAACCGAAAAAAGAAGAAGAAGGAGAAGGAGAAGGAGAACAAGAAGTAGTAGTAGTAAGTAGATGTGCAAGAAAACCCAGTAAACTCAACAGGCATCAAAAACAAATGGTAGAGATGTGCATACAAGAAAAATGCAGTTATATACCACACGATAAGAAAAACAAAATAGCAGCACTAAACAACGAATATTGCAGTACTTATAAATGCATGAAAACAATAACAGCGAGACAAAATATCGAGATAAAGAGTTAATGAGCGGGGCACCAGAAGTGAGGGTCCTAAGAACAAGGGAATGGGGAAGAGATGGAAGGGACCTCTATGACGTTGGATCCACGGAGGGAGGTGACGAGCATCACGCTCCGCCCTTCCTCGAGGCTGAGGCGGTCCTCCCTGCAAGACGCCCGCTTCTGGTTCTTCCTCTTCCCTCCCATGCCCACGCCCGTCGCCTCCGGTCCGTGGCGGGTAACCCTAAGATTTTTTCCTTACCACCGCTTCTCCTCCCCCGTGGACAAGCGCGGGTGAGGTGTTTGGCGCGGGGCGGACGGCGGGGGCGCGGAGGGGGACTGGCGATCACTCTGCGCCTTCGATGTGAATGGACGGTCGGGATCGACGATGACCGGTGCAGACCGGAGAGTCCCAAAACGCACACGAGAGGAGTAGAATGAGCGAGGTAGAATTCGATCGGGCGACCCGTTTGAGAGGAGATCAACGTCGCTCGTCCGTATAGGCGGTGAGGATGGACGGATGGATCTATTTTGACCGGAAGTTCGCTTCACGCTACTCGTGACCTCAAGGGTGTGTCTATTTTGTAATAATTGAATGGACATATAATGAAATCAAAAATATAATAGAATGAGGTAAGGAATGGAAAGAAGTTATTGATTTTTTTTTTTATTTGGAATACGATAGAAATGCTATCTTTTATTTACTTGATAAGTTTAGCCATTGAGATGAATGAAATGGAAGTTTTTTTACATATTTGGCTTAATGTATTTATCAGTTTTAATAATAAAATTTAAGTTATTTACATCTTAATCTATTAATAAAGAATAAATATTATTAATTTATATTAAATCCTTTAATTTAAAAAAATATTTTAATTTAATCCAATATTTTATATATATTAAACTAATTGAAATTTAACATGCCTACCCAAACAAAATAACAAATCAATACATAAGAAAAATATTGAAAGTAAATTTACTAAATATAAATGTCTCAATAATAAGAATTCAACTACATTATTCATCGCAAGAATCACAAAAAATAAATTCACAAAAATTTTAATCTAAAAAATTTCTAGCAAAGCCTTCTTTCTCATTATCTAGGAGAGTAAAGAAAAAATCCAATGCACCATCATCACAAGCAATCTTCAGACCAATTTGATGTCGTTGACTTTGATTAAATGAAGTTATTTTTGATAACTCTCCATTCAGCTTCGATTTGTTTTCAAGAGCATTGATCCCAATAGCTATACTAAATTGGTTGGTTGCTTCTTTAATTTCTGAAGTAATAATAGTCACAGCATCGATGATAGATTTTCCTAGGCTATCCATAAGAGACCTCTTTCTTTTGCGCTCACGAACAGAATTCTCTTCAGATACTTCTTGATTTCTTGAAAGAAGAGGGGATCCAAGATCAATATCATCTAAACCAATTGCATTAACATCATTCTCATTTGCAGTTCCAACCTCAACTTCGTCAATGACATCAGCAGCAGCTTGAGCATTGCTTCCTTTGGCATGATCTTTCCCAAAAATACTACAAAAGTCATTATAATATGGGAATTGATTATTTTTTAATTGAGCTACATCCTTGTGACTCTGTAATCAAATAATAAATAAATGTTATAAAAAAATTTAAAATTATATTAGTTGAAAACATAATTATCTGCAAATAAGTTTCCCAAATATCATTCTCAACAACGACGCACTTTAAATTTGGATCGTATCCAAAGCTAGCTGTATTTCCATTTAACGTATCCCACACAATATGAAAGTGATTTTTTAATGTCTTAATTAGTGATTCAATATGTGACCTTCATTTTATTCCACAACGTGGTAATTTTTTTTCAAGTGCCTTTTCTAATACTCCAAGATATCATGACTTGAATCCGTTATCAGCTTTGTAGGTCCCATCATGAACCAAATCAAGTAATGCTTCGCTAAGCTTTTGATTTTACTCATCTGACCATTTTCACTTATTCTTTCTAGGGCCAAAATTCATTTATGTTGCTTGGCTCATATCTTTTAAGAACAATTTACAAAATTAAATCAAATAAAATAAATATATAAGAAAAAGAAACGATCTTTATAAATTACAAAAAAATATAAAGCAACTTTAATTATTAAATTACAAGAAAATTTTACTTTTTGAAATAAGATTGTGAGAGAAATGACTAACAAAGAAAAAAAAAGTGCTCAACTATATTTACGAATTAAATATTTCATTAGCTAAATTATCTCTCCATAACATCCATGCATTCGATGGTTCAATAGTTGTTATCAACTCTAATTCATCTTTTTCATTAGATTCATTAGTTGAGTATTGCCTATTCATTTATATATTTAGAACTTCGGGTACTTCATCTTTTACTGGATTATATTGCATCTCACGTCTTACATAATTATGAAGAAGACAACAATCTAAAATAATTTTATTTTGAGCTTTTATTGGATAAAATGAGGAACTCCTCAATATCGCCTAGTAATAAAAAACAACGCTCAATCACATTCCTTGCCCTCACGTGCTTCAAATTAAACATGTCTTTAGAGGTACTTGGTTGATAATTTGTTCTCTACAAAGTCAAATGATATCGTTATCCTCTACAAGGAGCGAGAAAACCTTCACTGTTCATATATCCACAGTTAACCAAATAATATTGTCCTGTAAGTAAAAATCAAGACTTTAGGTTTCTGATATATTTCTGTAGTCAATTTAAATAAACTTAATAGAGCATATTTAACACGAGGAACAATTAGTCCGTGCATCCCTCAAAACACGATTATCAGTTGTAGATCCTTCCCAGCCTAATAATACATAGATAAATTGCATATCTGGTAAACATGCACCCAGAACATTAATTGCAATTGTCTGTTTTCTTGACCTCTACTTCAATTTTTCTATTTCTGGGACAATCACTTCAATGTATGTTCCATCAAGAGCACCAATGCAGTCCTAAGACATGAATTGATGGTTACTAAAATTACAAACACGCCCTAAATTAAAGATGACTATGTAAAATTATGCAAAATGTATGTATCTTAAACTATTTCCATCGATCATCAATTGAATTTGCAAGAATTGGTTGTGACTTTTTCTATAATTCATTATGTAGTCGTAAAACAGCATTTCAAAACACGGTGGAAATAGCTGCTGATCGTCTCTCCAAACCATATGAAATGAAATTTGATAACTCTATTCTTTACATGATGAGCAATAATATGTAAAAAGATAGCAACTTATTCGTCAACTTTCATACTTCGAGAATCTGATAATTTGCCAATAGTTCTTAGCAAGTCACAAAATTTTGAGAAGGCAAATCGATCCATTCTTATCATCTCGTAACAACTTATGTCATTATCATATAATAATCTTTGAAAAGATTCATTTCGTTGATAGTCTAAATTAATTATATTTCTCTTCGATAGATGTTTGATACTATTCCATCGGACAATCCCCTCTATAATAATGAAAAATAAGTATACCAATCGTAGTATATTCAACCAATGTACTATAATTATGATCATTTTCTGTCGTTGCTTCTTCTTCCTTAATGAATTGGGTAAACATGCCATAACTATATGATATTAAAAAGAAAAAATGAATTAAATTTTACACAATAAAAACAATTTACATAAGGTGCTTAATTAAATTAGGTGCAAAAGAATACCTATCACGTAAAACATCACGAAAAAATATAAATCAATATTCCCTTTTCTTGTTTGAAAAAAAAAAGTCACTTATTATTACTTTTTTCTTTTACATATTAATTGTCTAAATTATTTTGACTTCTTCAAAATATCATAAGTAATTTATGCGGGATACGAATTCTTTACAATAGCAAGAAAGTAAACTAAATATTTGAAAATATGAGCCCAATGTTGTTTAAATTTGAGAAGAAGCCACCGATCGTTGTTAAGGGCCGAAGCCTAGGACGCCCACAAATCTTTGCAATTTTATAATGTCCTTTAGAGATACATATACATATAATGGCTGCTATTGGAACTCTATATAATGATTGGGATTAAATAATTTATTGGAAACACATTTGAGATGATTATGTAAACTAATTAGTTATTGAGCTTTTTAGCCAGCTAAGCAAAATGGACATCCAAAGCTATTTTATCACAAATAATTGATGGGCCCAACCATGTAACAACTTGAAAATGATAAAACACCTAACTTTGAAATGACTACTTCCATCCACCATAGGTCTCCTCGATTCCATCATAGGTAAACTCCTGGTCAGTAAAAGAATTATGTACATGTTTAAGCTTAATTAATTATCTATATATAGTTCATAATAATGTTTTGTTCAGAGATGCTAAACATTTTTTATTTTGAGCAAGAGAGATACTGAACATGTTGACATCAGAACTAAGTAATTATATTTAATTTAGAACATACATGTTAAAACCCATTCAATTCTCTCCATGTTTTGTCTACCCATAGCAAAAAGTTACTTATGTGGTCAGGCATGAAGATTTCCTTTGATCCTATCACAAGCAAAGCCAAGCCCAACATGATTGCATAGAGTAGCTTCTATTAGAAACTATCTGCCAAGTGGTGAGTGCTTGATTTGGGAAGATGAAAGCAGAGTCTTAGAAAACTTGGTAAACGTGGAAGGACTATCAGCTAACAAGAGAATCTATTTAATTGTAAACATCCACAATTATTGACGCCCAAAATAATTATAACAAGAGGTTCATATAGGAAGGTTCATCTGCCATAGTTGCTCCCCAAACCTTTATTCACAAAATGTTCTTTGTGATCACGATGACTAGAGAATGCCTCATATAATGCTGTTTGCTACTGAGAACATCCCTCCTTTATAGGAACTGACATATCTTTACAACAATACAATAGGCCAGGTTCGTGATGGCAATGGTAACATGGAAAGTAAAGAATGCCATTGTGGCTCTCGCGAGTGCACTGGCAGGTTGTACTAGAAATTTGTTGCAAATGTTGTTAAAATTGAGTACATTACCTCTCCCCTACGCCCACCTCCCAAAAAAATGATGCAGCTTCTCTACAAACGGCGGATGTGTTCTCTGTTAAGTATGCCATGATTTTCAGGCATCTTAGCAGATTACTTACCGAAGATTCTTTTCCATTTTCATTTTCAAGAAGTCATACTGTACCCTCCTGATTTTCGTTTTATCGCTGATGGTATAGCTGGGAAAACGGAAAAAGAACATGCTTTTTATCTTCTCAAAATACATTGTCCAACTTACATATTCAAGGTATGATGTCAACTCATTTGCAGTGGTAGAAATCCATCTTGTAAGCCATTATTTTGACCTTTTTGGGGCATGTTGTAGAGCAAATGGCATGCCAATGGTTTTTATTTCAGAAGACACCCTTTCCTCTTTTGGGTGCCCCAGTTGGAAAAGCAGGCATTCAAGCTTGTTCGATTGCTTGTGGGTCAAGTGCAAGGGTAGAAATTACAATTTGATGAGAGGAAAAAAAATGCAATAGAATTTCCTTTATGCTTCAATAGACTTGCCGCTTACTGGTTGTCTAAAAAAAAAAAAAAATTTATAACAAGAGGTTGCCCAAATGACATATCTTTTCATGGGCCATTATATGTATTGGGACTTTGGGTTTTCACCATGGACCGCCTTTCTCCTGTGGGTTTTTTTATTGATAGCCAACTTCAAATGGAGGAGGCTTTTGTTGAGTTGAGTTTCTCCTCCTTTCCTGGAGGATGTGTTGTTTTTTGGTCCATCTTGGAGAGTCGGATCTTAGAAATCTTTTGATAAAAAAAAATGCATATGGATGAACTCCTCTCAGAGAATTAATGGCGATAAATCAGGATGCAGCAGAGCAGAGGATGGGTTCCCTTTAAAAAAAAAAAAAACGCATATGGATCCCTTTTAAAAGATCAAGAAAAGCCGACTCATTTCTTTCTCATCACCTGTAGAAGGATCGAGGGGCATTGTGCGCAAAGGGAGAAGGATCGAGGGGGCGTCGCATGCGGAGGGGCATCGGGCTCGAGTGGCACTGGGTCGTGAGAGAGGGTTGTGAGAGAGGGGCGCTAGATCGTGCGAGTGGAGTGCTGGAGAGCGGGGGGCCTGGGAGAAGGATCTGGGTAGACGTTGGGAGCGGGAGGCTCTTGTATCGCGATCGCGAGAGAGGGGGACGACTGCGAGATGCAGTAAGGGTGCTGGGTAGTTCCCGTGGGAATCAGAAGAACGATTGTGGTGGAATGGAAAGGGCACTCCGAGGGTGGGGGGGGGGGGGGGGGGGGGGGTTGGTGCTTGGATTTGAAATTCGACCGCTTTTGGTAATTAAAAATATCATGGGAATAATATTTTCATTATAAATTGGACATCCAAATTGTCGAAAGAAATTGATGATAACTTTTTTATTCCATTCCAATCTACATTCTTGAGAAACAAACACGTTCTGAGGGTTAGTTTATCTGGAGGATTAGGAAAATAATGTTAAAGAAATGTAAAATTAATGTTATTCTATAATCGTGTTTACTTATAGAATGGTATTAACATCAGTTTGTGTTTACTTGAATTGGCGTTAAGTTGTGACGTTTACTCTTGTGGTGTTTACTTGATGGTGGTGTTAAGTATATAAAATATAAGGAATGTCAGAGATACTGGTGGTGTATAATTTTAACATCGGTTTGGCTAACACCAATTGAAACTGGTGTTAAACAAACCAATGTTAAAGTAAGTAAACCGAGTTAATAAATTGGAAGTTAGGTAGTCAAGTAAATGAGATTAACCCCCTCGAAAGGGAGGTTAACCCCCCAAGTAAACTAAACCTAAGGCGTGCGTAGCTTATCCTAGACGTTGGATCCTTGGTGGGAAATCCCCAACCTCTAAAGGAAAAGAGAAGCGGTAACCCTTTCGGAAATTGGGGTATAGTTTCTATTTTGTGGAAATTGAATTATTTAAGGGCCTTTTGGTAAATAAATTTATTACTAAAAATAAAACTTAAAAGTGGAATGAACGAAAGAATTGAGGCATTTGATATTTAATTGGTTTTGTTATCTTATCAAGGAATCAGGGAGTTTTTATTTCGCCTTGAGGTATTTGTTTAACTAAATAAATTGTTGAGATAAGGGAAAGAAAGCAAGCAATCCACAAAATTGTACCTAAGATTAGGAATTGAAACATTCAAATATCACGAGTGTTATTTAGTTTAGAATTGAATATTGGAAGAGTCAAAAGTTTCAACCTTTAGACAAAAGTTTGAGTCATCTTGTAAACTATAAGGGTTATGATGGATTTTATTGCAAGAACAAGTCAGAACGCCAAGCCCCCAACTGCAAAAATCCAACTATCTCAATCAACACACTAAGACAAACACACAGCAATCGCAAACTACAAGAAATCAACAAAGAAAAGAAAGAAAATAATCCAGTAATATGGTAATGGACATATCTGTTCAATGATGTTATTCGTCACCGTGTTTGAGCCATCGCTGCCCTTTCAAGGGTGTTATGACGTCACACGTCACCATCAATTCATGGAGACATACTTCAAACAAGCTAAATTGTAGCCATGGAGGAAGGGGGGATGATTGGGGACAAAGAGGACATAATGATTACTCCTTTACGAGAGATAGATGTAGTAGGTTGAATTTGTGCTCGAGATTGAGGGGAATGGTCAAGAGATTTGCCATTAACAATGTAGAGTTATTCATTAAACAAAACAATTCCAGAGGGGATGGAATTCTCCCATTCCGAAGATAAGGGTACAGATATTAGTACCACCAATGACAACATTAATGTTGCCAATTTTCCTAACCAAACTAACCCTTAAAAGGATGAAAAAAAGGGGGAAAAAAAGAAAGGGACTTCCAAATAGTTCCAAAAGATGACCTAAGAGAGACTTTGTATTATTTTAACAAGGATATATCTATTTATCATAACGCTTATCTCATGAATCTCACAAGGTGGTAGATATGTCTCCATAAGGAATTTTATCCTATGACAAGCAATTTATTGTTAATTTGTTAGCGTTGAATACTATTGTATCGGGCAACCAATGGTAAGTAAAAAGTCCATGTTGAGCAGTTGCTATGCAAAATTGGGAAAGTATTCATAAGTGGGGAGCAAAACTTTATGATTTTGGAGTTTGTTGAGGAGCTCGTGATATGGTTGCTTTCGTTAAGTTCTACCTCAATGAGCAATAAAAAGAGGTGGGAAGGATCTTCCCTTTGGATATTCAAATATCAGGATTTTGGATGTGCTTTGTGATTTGCAATTGAATTTGATCATGGGTGTGCATGGATTTCTTCTTATTTTGATGAAAATCCAAACTTATTGCAAGTTTGGGTAGATGGTCATCAGTCACTTCTTTTCTCTCTTATTGGATGGTGATGATTCTTAACATGAATTGCTTAACACCGTGGAAAATCCAAGTTTCAACTTAAATCCTTGTCTCTTACGAACTTCTACATAAAATTCAAACTCTTATGTATGATGTAAACCATTCCTGAAAGTCAAGGATGATCTAGATCAAGCTTCAACTCCACTCGCTTGAACCATCCTGACACTAATTCAAGGACAAGTACAAAGCCCCAAACTATGATCGATGGTCTGGATATCACTTATGAAAGAATGTTACACATGGTGAAATGGGTGTTTGAACATCCTATAATTTAGGTTCTAAGAGGATTGGGGCAATCACTAGTATAATAGGTGACGTAAAAGGTGAGGTGCCATTACAAGAAAGGGCACTCTCATCATTTATTAAAGATTACATGTGTATTGTGGTATCCCGACAAGATATATATGACTGTAATGGCATTTAAAATAGTGGTTCAAACAAAATCATCTTGAAGGATCAACCATTATGACAACTTTATAAGTAATCATTAGCTAATCTCTAACTTTAGGTGGCCAATGACTATATATATAAAATTGATTGAACCCCAGGGGGGAGGACGTTCAATTAGACCAAGTTTACATTCAATTCAATCCAATCACTTGCTTCCAATCTTCACATAAACATGCAAAGCTAGTGGAACCAAGAAAATGGGAGAAAAATAAATTTGGTTATTATTTACTTTCCATACGTAGCTTTCTTTTCCCTTCTTGATTTGCTTAGTTCATTCCTTGCTTTTCCACGTGTTTTGTTGTCTATATACAAGTAAACATGGAGGAGGTGAAGCCATGCTTGATGCAAAGGCTTGGTGGAAGAAGCTCGCAGATGTTGTATCCAAAAATGATATAAAATGGGTGGTCCGTATCTCAGTTATGTTTGTTGTGCCTTTACTTTTTATTTTAATACTTTTTGGTTTAACTTCATCATGCATCATATGGAACATGTAACAATTTTTTAAAACTTGCCATATAGGTTGATGCATGCTCATTGTATTAATGAAAGTAATCAAGGATCTTGAGTGATTCATTATTCAATGCTTCAACTGTTTAATTAATATTGATCAAAGAGTTAGGTCATAATATTTTTATAAGCCATATTTTTTATTATGAATCATATTTATCTTTTCAAAAGAACGAAGGGACTCCTTTAAAAAAAAAAAAAAAAAAAGAACTAAGGGACCTGGTAGGCCCTTGAAGCCCTTGGAGTATCGAGGATCGCTTTACATTGAGGGACAGTTTGGAAGTTATGTCACTTATACACAATAAAGGGTAGAATTCCAATACTCACACAAAGACTACATGACAAGTTAAGAAATGAAAGCTGATACTTGATATCATGGATGTACTTCAAGATACACCCTTTTTCCATACATGAGGACCTTCATCATAAAAAATAAACACCGAGATAGCTACAACCCTAGTCGATAAATGCATCCATGCCATCCGTTGCAGGGCTACATAGAGTTGTCCTCTTGGGGACTTTGGCTTGCACCAGGGATAATTTATTGGAGGGGATTATAACCCTACATTTGAACTTTGCAAACATGAGATATCCTCCATTGTTGTTTATTTGAACCTTTGATGGTATTTACTGGAATGGGAGTTTGAGATGACAAGGGATTTTAAAAAGGGTTGGGTGAAGAAATTGCTACCCAATGGACAAACTTGCCTTTGTGAAAATTTAGGTTTTGATGTAAACTTAGGTTGGCATATTTTGGAGACAAATGGGAGTTATCCCTTGATGTATACATACCTTAAAACTAGGATATAATGGGCACGGCCATATTCCCTCATGTTGACCATGAGCACTTCCAATGACTCACAATATACCAAGGACTATGCAAAATTACACAATGATTGGGAGCTTATATTTTAACTAATATTTGGGCGTTGACTTTGTGCATCTATTAGGGCTTACATGAGTTTCACTACCCATACACATTTATGTAATGTTTATCCTATTTACACTAATAAATAAGAACTATAATGATATAACAAGTTTGATGGTAAAGATGTGAGAATAGATTTCTCGATGAATATTAACGTACTGAGAAAGAACAAACTGTATATGCATTTGCAATCAATGCACAAAACGTGCATGTAGATTACACTCAATTATATAAAAAACCTAACAATATATGATATGTTTTACAATTATATTGGCTATAATATTTTTTGCACCATTTTTGTGTTATATGATATGCAAAATATTTTTAAAGGAATATTTTTAAAGGAATATTTATGATTTTTTTGAAATCAATATTGATTTAAGGAAGAAAAGCATCTTCCCATAATTATATTCTACCATCTAAGCTACTTATTATTATGCATGATTTATTCTCGATTCATATACTCCATCACCAACATTTTCCCATATTCACCCAAGGGTCTCACTTTTTCATAGAAAAGATATGATAATAAGTTAGAGAATAAAAAATATATTTTCCTTCGATTTGTGATTATCATCAAGTCCAAAGTATATTTTAAAGATCATCCATCTTAGATTGAATTTTCAAAATTTAAATCATATCATATCTAAGGTTTTTTTTTTTTTTTTTTTAATGACAAACTTACACTCTCCCTCACCATCAAACCCACATCCTCTGACACACAAAAAAAAGGGTATATATTCTTTCGTTACGGTTGCTCCAGCTATGAAAATGAGGATGGCGTAGTTTTACTTGCATGAGATAGAATATGAACTAGTTATAAGCCCACGCCTTGCTGCAGGAATGAAAAAGAAAGTTGAAAATATAAAAAAATGATACAATATACACATGGTAGAAATGATAATCAAGTCATTAATCTGTGCTTCTAACATCAGCTTTCCCATATTGAAACCTGAAAATTGAAGATGACGAAAGTAACAAAAAAAAGTTAACTTTCTTTTTTTATTCATTTTTGATACAAAAAAAAAATAACCATTCCTATGTAATAATGATCACTTGAATCTACATGTTCATGAAAAGAATTTTTATTTGATTAAAGACAGTACCATGATATAATCTATGGACATATCTAGCCATATCAAATTACATTTTCTTGTCATAAGTTAAGATCAGAAGGTTTGAAGCTGGCAATTCAATTTATGTGAAGAAAAAAATCAATCAAACTACCACAAGGGAAGTTGTACTTCCTTGAGCTGAAATGGCTCTTGCAAAATATGGGACACAAGGGAAGGGATTACAATGGAATATTTTGCAATTTACTGTCACTGAATCAGGGTTCTGATGACCTAATAAAACTAAGAGGACTAATGAAGAGTTGCACGTCTGATCCACAATTTTACTACAAAATTTTTACACAAGATGGATTAATAAGTAAAACCAGAAATTCTCTCAAAAAAATAAGCAAAACCAAGAAAACCAACTAACTACTTTCCAATAGCACAAAAATCTAACCCAGGTATAATTATGTGTATTGTAAGATGGATCAAGTTGGATGGAAATTTCACAATCTAATTCAAGTGTTGGATCAAATTTTGCACATTGAAGTGCAATCAGCTTTCAACTGCTGGCTTCTTTTTCCATTAAGACCAAACTGGATTTCGATATCATTCCACCTTTTATTTTATTAATTCCAACAAAAAGGACTATATTTAGCCCTCCTAGAGCCTCCCTACTCTGTTGCAGTGGATGACAGAGGGCCCATAGTACCCAAGGTATTGGAGTTATACAGGGGATGGGAAAGGGTCAGGATGATGCCCACTATCACACCACACCACAATTGACAAAAGCAATCGATCTGAAAATCTTGATGAACAATTTTACAAACAACACATTAAGGCAAAAAAGAAGGAAAATGAATATAAATCCAATCATATTGCAACCCGAGTAACAACAAAAAATAAAATAAAACCTGAAACTACATTTTTGCAAACAACCAGCATAAAAGGAAAACAACTTGGAGATAATAAAAACAACAATAATAAAACTAACTAAAGGCGTTCTACACATTTGAAATATGATCGAAAAGGAAAAAAACTCAACTTTCTGAGACACAAAAGTAATTAATCTCAACACAACCATCCTATATGTGCATATCATATAACTCTATTCCAAAAACACATATAAAATCAAGCAAGTCTAAATGATCTTACATTATAACCAAGTAAAAATAAGTTACAAAGCAAAGCAAGCCTAAGAAGCAGTCTATCATTTTAACCACAAAAGTTAGGCGTCAATGGTTGTATGTAACAGGCACATCTTCCTCTCCAAATAAAAAAAGCATCTTGATCTTGATATTTCTAACCAAATAATAAAAGGTTCCCCTCTTTTGATCTTAGTATATACTTTGGTTTTTTCCTTCATGTTGGAAAAAGAAGATTCTTCCATAGATTCCACTTTTTAAGAGAGGATTCTTTCATAGATTCTAGATTTACAATTCCCAAAAACTACCCCCCTCAAAAATACCCCTTTTGCATGTCTTGCCAAATCAGGAATCTAACAAATCTTTCACCTTTTCTATTCAACTTCATCTTTGCCCCATAATCCCTACTCGTCCCTCAACAACTTCCCATTAATGAAAAGAAAACAAATCATGTCCGTCAAACTTCTATAGAAAGCAAGAGGAAGACCAAATCAAGCAAAAATTCATCTCCACAGAGTAGCGATTGATAGAACTCCTTCACCACAAAATTTGTGAAATTGGAAGTCTATGGTACATTAAAAAAGGGAATTTAGTCAATCGATTTACTTGATGCCAATGCATTAAATCAGGCACTTACCTGTCACTAAAGTTAAATCTTCACATGACCTACAATTACTTATTAGATCGAATGGACATGTATAATATGCTGTGTTGAGAGAAATTTCAAAAGGTAATGCTGAGCACTCCATTTGTGTTCAATTTGTGTTTAGTCACATGCTTTAATGCAAATAAAGCAAGTGTATTCACTGGGAAAAAATGGTAAGACATCATTTTAGGGACGAGAAAGTGGAAAAATGTGAATGGAGGAGAGTGGTTCACCTGATCTCTACTCCAACTTAGAAGAAAAATCATAGTGTGGAGCTATTAAGTATCGTATGCTTCACTTTTGGTAAGTAGAAAAATATCTTTGCTTTCCTATAGCAGTGTTTATATAACCAGCAATCTCCTAGCTCAAGCAAAGGCTAGTTCCAGACACAGAACCACACACGTTCATCACTATTATCAAGCAAATTGACATGGTAGCATTCCAGCTTTTTTTTTGAAAGTCTACTTCATATGACTTGCTATCCAAATTAAACCTGTAGCATTTGTATGGATCTTGTCTTCCATTTCACCCAACAGCATTTTTCCCTTAAGCATTATGAGTTATCTAAAATGAAACAATTTGAAAGATGAGACAAAACTTATAACTATATGCTAAACCCCAAAAGAAAGCACATAAGGTAATATCCAATATGTTGAACATTTAATTTTTTTATTCCTGAGAAACTTGTGCATGTTAATTTATTATAAGAAAAAATTCCTAATGCAAACTGAAAATAAGATTTAGTTAGAAAACACCTGAATTCAGAACTGTGTGAAAGGTAAAAGATTTTGCATGTTTCTGTTGCCATCTCTACATTCTTGAGAAGGCTTCTTTTGGATTCATTGTTATCTCTTGCTCTAGCATCTTGGCATGGAAGGTGTAAAGCTAATGAGGTTCTGCAAACTCAAATAGTGTGCTGCTTTAACATGCACACTTCCAATTACTAAAGTCATCCTTAAAATAGGAATAAAGAACTTACGGTGTCGAAGAGCTCAATGTCTGCCGCTCCCTGGTGTGCATGCAGCAAGCCACCTCTGCAAGAAAGATCAATCAATAAATATATGGTCAAGTGTCGACTATTGATCACTTTCTCAACAAATGCTGCAGCATTACCCAGAAAAGAAGTGGGTATTTGTCCAAGAGGAAAAAAGCATGGCGATCCCAAGATAGACAAAATCCAAAGAATACTACACTAATGAAAGCAGCACCAAGAGTAACACACACACACACACACACACACACATAATTGTTTCTTTTCTTTTGTTTGAACTGGGGCTGTCGCAACTGCTGTCATCACCAACCTCCTCCCCATAACTACCACTTGGAGGTTTAAAAAACTCATGACACTGCTTCCTCAAGCTCTTGTACTCCTTCCTGCACAACATACGAAGGAAGGTGCAAAACTTCAAACATGCCAAATGTATGCATGGCACAACTCAAAGAAAAGGAAGCATTATGTTATGTTAGCCAAATGCTAGTCCAAATTCTCGGATTGGTTCAAAATAATGAACTTACATAAAGGCATAATTAACCCACTTCTCTAGAAAGCAAGGACTCGATGGAATGAAGTCAAACATTAGAATCACCATCCATTTACTGAGGACAGATTAGGATTTAACCAATGAGAATTTTTTACAGACACTTGATATCAATGCAGCATTGATATCAATCCTTGGAGACTTGATCACCATCAATCCAGGTTGCTGATCACAAAACTTATATCATGCTTGCTTTTTCATGTTAAGGGGCTGCGGTCGAGGAAGAGGCGAGCGGCTTCAGCGACGTAGGTGGGGGAGGAGGTACGGCAGGAAGCGGGCGCCCTTGGAATAGGGGCCCCGGTCGAGGGCGACGCGAGCGGCTTCACCGACGTAGGCGAGGAAGGAGAAGAAGCAGCCGGAAGGGGATGCCCTTTGAGTGGGCCATGGTCGAAGGCCAGGCAAGGAGTGAGGAGAGGCCCGGGGATGGTACGCAAGGGAAGTAGCTGAGCTACAGTGAAGTGAATAGTGAAGTGAGGGGTGTTAAGGGGCTGCGGCCGAGGGCGAGGAGAGCGGCTTCAGCGACGTAGGTGCGGGAGGAGGTACGGCAGGAAGCGGGCGCCCTTGGAGTAGGGGCCCCGGTCGAGGGCGACGCGAGTGGCTTCGGCGACGTAGGTGCGGGAGGAGGTAGTGGAGGAGGCACAGGAGCAGCAGGAAGCGGGCGCCCTTGGAGAGGGTCACGGCCGAGGGTAAGGCGAGCGGCTTCACTGACGTAGGCGGGGAAGGAGGAGCAGCCGGAAAGGGCGTGCCCTTTGAGCGGGCCGTGGTCGAGGGCCAGGCGAGGAGTGAGGAGAGCCCGGGGGATGCTACGGAAGGGAAGTAGCTGAGCTACAGTGAAGTGAACAGTGAAGTGAGGGGAGCCGTGGACCATGGAGACATTGAACACAGCGAAGGCCGACGCCGAGGCGGCGGAGACGGAGGTGGTGGGGGAGGAGGGAGAGGAGGTGAGCGTTGGGGGTGGGGGTGTTGGGAAGGGGAGGGAACCGGGTTTAGGGTTCCACATCCCCGAGGGTCGAGGATCAAAGCCGCCTCCTTCACTGACCCGCACCGCGTCGGATCTCTCAAGAGGAGGTAAGGAAGGCCATGGTGAGGAGGAGGAGGCGAGGGAGAGCAGCAGGAGCATTCGGTGTGGAGATACGAACGGAGTGGAAGCGGCAGAGGAGGCGAGCAAGCCATTGACCGTGGAGACGATGAACGGATGAGGGAGGGAGGGAGGGAGCAAAAGAGGCATGATCTTTACAATTATTACATGCAATGCCACTCGCGACCGTGTTGCTACAGTAACGTGAATAGTACGGTACACATAAGAGACATTATAGATAGATAGATAAGAGATATTATAGATTATAGATTGGAGCATGATATTTAATTTTTTTATTTTTATTATTATTATTTGTTTGCGACGGCGAAGTATCACTTGAAAAAAAAAAATCATAGGTCGTCGACTCAAAAATCCGTAAAGACGTCAAGGTTCTTCCCACCATCGATCCATATTGCGTCTACGGTAATACCCCCAGCCAACGTCCCTACCCCCAGAAATGCCTTCCCTACCCACGCGAGAAATCCACCCCGACCGCCACCTCCCCCCCCTCCTCCCCTGGGCACCGCTCCAATTGCTCGATCCCCACAACCTCCTGAACTCTCCTCAAGGGAAGCCTCGAGCGAGCAGTCATTTCACCACACAATGCCTTCCGGGGTAAAGACATCCTCTCCTCTCTACATCTACTCCATACGTGTCGTCAGAATTCTCCCTTTAAATTTGCTCCCAAGTCTCTCCTTTCACCTTTTCTTACAAAATTGAATTTCATTGTCCATTAGCATAGTCAAATCTGCACCCGAATCTCTTTGCTGAGGTAAATTGCACAGCCTCTCAATGTTTTCGTGACATAACTGCTTCTATAAGTTCATGTTTAGATCATTGTAGCTAAACGTGGATTTCAAATGATAAAATTGTGGTAATTTTCGTGGTACCTCAATAGATCGGCGCGATTCCCGATAAACAAATTGCATAGGGCTGTTCGTGAGGTAGTTGGTTTGTTAGCTCATATTAGGGTATGTAAGGAAATGGTAGATGGCATGGGAAATCGCATAGGGACGTTGGTGTGACAGTCTAGTTTTGATCATATTAGATTATGAAAGAAAATGATAGATGGCCACTGGAATTGAACAATATAATCAAATTCCATGGGAAGGGAATATATGGAATCTGTTCACATTATTGTAACACCTCAAAAATAGTGCTACTTTGGAAACTCATGAAATTGAGTGGTAAAATATAAATGATTAAGAATTACTACTTGACAACTTAGGTCTAAGCATTTTGAGTGGTTGTCATGGGTCTATTAGGTCGATATCGAGCAAGTTAAGGTCAACCTTTCTTAATTAGACTCGCATTTAGGCCTGGGACATTAAAAATGGTATCGGAGATAAACTCTCTCTAGTTGAAGGAAGGGGTTGCTCTTGGGATTGCTAAAGAGTGCTCCATGAGGTAGAGCCACCACTTCCGGGAGTATGTTAGTAAAGTCACCACTACCGGGTGTATGTTAGCAAAGTTGTAAAGAAGATGTTGTATGATTGTATCCAACTAGGGCAGATGATAACACCCAAAACAACGCCATATTCAAAAACTCATGAGATTGAATATTGATATAAAGTATTGAGACTTACTACTTGACATCTTGGGTTTAAGTATTTTAGGTGGTTATCTTGATCTACTAGGTCTATATCTAACAAGTTGTTAGGGTTGGTTTTTCTCAATTATACTTGGGTTTACTACGGGTCAGTGCAAACTACATGGATTGTTTCTACCTTCATTTAGATCCATCATGGGTCATTCTAGAACTTAAGCTCGAACAACCAAGATCTCCTCCTGTCAAGCTCAACATCCAAAGTTCTTACACCTTTGAATTGACTCCTTAGTCATCAAGAGACCTTTCTCTAGTTCGAACCACCTCAAACAAGTCTCTCTCACTATATTCTTTATGTGCGATCTGAGTTCCACTTTTGTTAGTAGGCTTGTAGCTCAAAAATGGTTGAAGAGCTTTCTTGGTGTGGGTGACCTAGCAATTGCTATGGTAGGATGTAAATTAGCTTAATTGAAAGCTATTGTGTTGATTGTCTTGTCTTCTACGAGGTTTTATCTGTTAGTGTACTTAAGAAGGGAGTTCTTTCCCATTTTGAATGGACCATGGAAGAAGGAACCTTGCCTTCCAAGGCTGCTTAAGCAAATGTTTCCTTGCCTTGCCATCTACCAATACGCGTCTTATTTCCTCCCCTTTCTTTCCATTCTAGGTGCACTAACCAAATGTGGTTTTCTTCTATTTTTGACTTTTAGAGAGGCAAGGGGGAACCATCATTTGGAGGGACCATCTTGTTCCTTCTTGTGTGGCCACATACTCACCTCAACATCTTTACTTCTCTATTGGGAATAATACTCGAGTGCTTAGAATTCTTTCTGTTAAACTTGTCTTGGCAAGAAGTATTTATATCAACCTTGAGTTCCAAACTCATAATTTTTAATCGAAATCAGGAATTTTCTTTTAGAAGAATTCAATTTGTTTGACAGCCTTACTCGTACAAGTTAGATGTCAGCTTGTTGTTTTGCTGTTATCACCTTGAAGATAAGGTACTTTTTTTAGAACTGCTTGAGCTCATGGCTGGTGATGCTTAAAGAAGCTTGGATTTGTATGCCAATAGACTACCTGGTGCTTATTGGATACAAAACCAGTTTGGATGTTGATGCTTATGTTAAGAGGGTGGATGAGATGATCACTTAATGTGTCTGATATGCTCACCAATTTGAACAGAGTGGAATGGGTGAAGTAGAGTAGATGAAGTGAAGCTTTGTGAAACGGAGCAGAGCAAGGTATGAGTGGGGCTTTTCGTTGCTCCACGATTAAAGAAAAGCTTGTCTCCATCGCATCCTACTCGCACTAGTGACTCGAAGCATCCGACTAATTGCAGAACAAGTGAAGCTTGTCTTCGCATTCGACTCGCTTCTAGAACTTGTAGACTTGCACGACGCAATGGTTTTGGTGGAGCGAAGAACTCACTAGAACTGCTTAAGTGGCTATTGGCTGTCGGGGTCTTTATAATTCATCCATGGCCAATATTGCGATGCACCATAAATAGTCTTATAATGGCAAACCATGCAAATAGCCCTCTCAACACCAAGCGTTGAGTATTACTACATCTCAACTCAAGTTTCAACATTTTGGTTGTTGAAATGAGTTACAAATTTGGTGAGTTACTTGGTCACTTTTTTCTAGTTACATCAAAGGAGCCTTGATAACATAAAGAAAGACCAAACTAGGGAACTCCTTAAAAAAAGGTGCAAAAACCCCTTCTTTAGCAGTAGAGACTTCTTACTGAGGCCTATCAGTTTAAATGTGCGACGAAAGAAGACATTTCGTTCTATTTGTGCACTACTGGTGATGATAATGTTTTTTTTTTTTTTTTGAAAAGGGATTGGGTGGTTATCCATGAGATAATCACCTAGATTTTATTAACAATCACAACTAATACAATACAAGTTACATGGCAGACTCCCAACACACGACCTGGGAGGTAAGGTTTTAAATATCGATATTGATATCGTATCAACAAGTTAAAAAAGGGATATATTGGAGATATATCACTAATATCGGTGAATTTTAGGAAAATTACTCAGAAAGGTCAAATTGTCACAAATTTAAAAATTAATATTTTGATAAATAATACATCATAAAAAAAAAATGGCTAGAAAACATGCGTGCGTGCGTGCGTGCGTGTGTGTGGGTGTGCGTTGCTGGGAGGAAACGGAGGCAGCAAAATCCTCTACGTAAGGGGTGTGCCCCCTGAAGACCACCCAATTTCGCCCCAACCAGATGCCCTACGGGACTGCCGAGACCTTCCCCTTCTCTTTCTTCTACCTGAAAACATTAGACCACTAGTGATGATAATGTTGACACCTCTTCTTTGGATGCAGCTTCTAGTAGCAAGTCTGGGAAAATTGCTTAGTTCAATGGGTCAACCATTCATCTTCTGACACTTTTTGGGAATACTTTTCAGGGGCAGTGCCGCCAAGGGCAGGTTATTTTCAGATCGAAAGTTGAAAGGGCTAAGTTGCTGGCCATTCTTTGGATGCTTTGGCTTGAGAGAAATGGACTCCTGTTCAAGGGCTTAAGGCCCTATATGGAGAATGTCTCTTGTTGTGCTATCTACCTGGCATCATGTTGGGGGAATGTAATGTAAGTATGATATAACTGTTGCTTCTTTGTGAATGAAGTGGGGTTCTATTACTTCTTGAACGGCCACCCTTTACTTTTTCAAAAAAAAAAAAGGTGCATCTAAACCTGGTGGAGAGATTCATGTTTGGGCCTGGGATGTTGCAAATGGTTCAATAGCAGATTTTGGTTGCTTTGGAAAGCAATTTTTATACCTCTCGATTTTGGAGAAAGTAAATTTTTTGTTCAACTGGCTTCCAAATTGTCTTCGAAGACTTTAGCATTAAGTCAAAAAAATGTAATCTATGAGTCTTCTGCAGACTTGCATGTACTTCGTAAGTTACAATTCACTTTTTCCTCTCAAAACCTGATTATTATAAATAATTACTACTATACTGCGTTTATTGCAGGGGATGTAACTTCTTTTGCATTTTTCTTTTGCAACAAGGGTTGTAACCTTTTTTTTCGTGTTTTTTTTTTCATCTCCATCCTTAAGTTGTGATGATATGCAGGTATTGATTCTCCATGCTGTCCCTCACTTCTGAAAATGGGAAGAAAGAAATCGCATCCACTTAGATCCAAAGGAGCAACACCAGAGATTATCTCTGACGATATAATAACTAAGAATGCTGGGTTGGAAGATGGTCCAAATCCGGCATATGCAACAGCAAACGAAACTGAAAGGAATCCTGGTTATGACAAACTGTATTTTATCAATTTAAACTGTGACCATTGGGCTTCAGGTCAGCACCTTGATATAGCAGAAATTGTTCTCAAGGATACAGTTCACTCAGATGGATATTCTGATCAAGGAATCATGGAAGATGGACTCTTTGATCCTAACACATATCTTAGAGTCCGGGTGTCCAATGTAGATGATGAATGTTTTAGATTGGGTCACTCGCCAAGTTTATCTTCTGATGCAATTTGTTTGGAACTTGTGATGAATCATATTTCAGTGGATAAGGTGACACACAATGTTATATTGTCTGGGATGTTTGATGGTCCTGATGAAGGTGTGTCAGGGCTTGTTCATTTGGTTTACTTGAAGATTTTGGCACTTAGACCAGTGATGGAAGATAGCAACCTGGGTAGCCTTAGGTCATTTAGGGTGAGAGTAGAGCTTCTAAGACGTGCTTTTGATAGCGGTGGTTCTCTATTGGAAATTCCTAGGCAGCAATGGAGAAAGAGTATGATGAATGCCATGTCTTGGTTGCGTCCCGAAGTTACAACATCAGAGGCCAAATACAGAATTAGTTTGGTGGATGCTGATGGATTGGGAAAATGTATAGACACAACCAGCAGTGCTTCAAAAACAGATTCTGGATTTGATATTATCCAATTCTACGAGGCTATTAAGCCATCCAGGTATCTCATCTTCCATGTATTTTCTTTGAGCTCTGTTCCACTTCTCAACTTGTTTACCGAGATTTACTTTAACAGGGATGCACCAAAGTTGGAGGACAAGTATCCAGACCTTTTGCCGGAGCTGAGGCCATATCAGCGGCGTGCGAGCTATTGGATGGTTCAACGAGAAAAGGGATTTCCAGAATCTTCAGAAAAACAAATTGAAAATGAGTTCATTGCCCCTTTGTGTGTCCCAGTTTTTTCCCTTGATGGGCACTCAAAAATGTTCTATAATCCCTTCAGGTCAGTTGTCAAGTCACTTTAATTTGGTTGTAAACAATAGAACCATGCCTTTTGTTTATATTTTATTGAAAGAGAGTGGAACTGCTTTTTTATATCAGTATTTAGACGAAAGTAGAATTGGGAAGAAACTGAAGAGGTGCTATTGATGAAGTGTGCCTTCTATATGGAGGAGCACCCAAAACAAAAAAGGGATAAGAATACATAATAGGGAACACATAAAGAGAAATTGCAGATGTAAACTCTTTTATCCCTCAAGCTGTAGCACATATATATTTCTCTTGCCTAACTTGGACATAACATCTAATAATCTAGTTTTGGAAGGTACCTTCATAAAAATAACAGAGGAAATGTTCATTTAGCTATGTATCATAATGTATTGAATATAATAGCAGTTATCCTCTATGTAATTAGTTCGTTCATGAAGAGCTTGACTATTTGTGAGAAAGATGGAAGCTCTATTATCAGTTCATGGATATCGGATATTGCACTAGAATACCAAAGTTTTGTAAGAGAGAAGAAATTTTGTAGTAATTTAAAGGCAATTTTGAGCCGTAGCATGACAGTCCAACACAATACTATCTGTGGTTATAACATTCTGTTTGTTGCTTTTCTAGGTTAGAAGATTGCCCCCGACATGGTTATCGTACTTAGTTCTTGGGAACCATTTTCATGGGATCCTACATAACTGACATCTGAAATACATCAATTTTAAGAGGTTGATATTTTTTTTGGAAAGGAAGATGTTGATAACTTTGATGCTGAAGAACATGATATGATATATTCCAATGAACTTATTGTGGTTTATCCATAAATTGGCTAATCTATCAACGACAACATATATCCATACGTATACACGTACATACACAAATAGTCCGCTACATCAAAACATCTGGTTAAGAAGGAGCATATTCGAATTTTGTTTGCGAATTTTGCTTAGGATTTGTTGGAGTGCAAACATACTTGAAATTAGAGATCCTAATCAAGAGCATAGTTTCTCCGAGGGAACACTATTTTACTATCAGAGTATCAGTGTAGGAGACTTCAATTCCAGGATATAGTTCATAATGTCGAGATCTCGGATGACAAATTGAAAATGTAGAAAAGCCTTGGTTTCCTTGATTCCAAGCATGTCATACCTAATAAGGAGAATGTCATCAACATAAATAGTAAGGATTACAATCTTACAGAACTAGAAATCTGATGCATAGTAATGATAGAAGGATTTGTAGATGAGCGGGAAACCCAAGTCTTTCAACTCCTTCACTAAACTTATCATACTATGCTTGAGAATTTAGCTTAAATCCGTAGATTACCTTCTTTAGCTTATGGACTTTATGAGGCTCCCCCTAAATAACGAAATTAAGAGATTTTTACATATAGACATCTTTAAAAAGATCCGTTATGTTGAAAGGCATTTTTAGTGTTGGCAATTAAAAAACACAATGGAGATGAGAACTTTGATAGAATTAAGATATTCACTATGGAGAAGTTTTTCAAAATATTCTACATGGTGTGGAAGGATGTAGCCCGAAGCAGCCATCCATTTTTTATAATGCTTTTTATTAGTCAAGCAAATTTTTACAGTAAAATTCCATCAACAACAATCAACTACCATATTTGTAAGTCCATCAATGTAGTTATGATTACCTCAAGATTCCATGGCACTTATGCCACTGTGGGATATGTAATGCCTCACGATGATTTGAGTACCTAAAATGCTATCAACAGAAAGTGCATACTGTCAAGATGAAGTATCAAGATTAGATGAGGATGCACGAATAGTGTGTCCAAAACTTGATCTTTTCAATCTTCAAAGTGTAATGGGAACTAAAGTTCATAGACTATAAATGTAAGATCTCCTTCAGATAATGTGTTTTTGTATAGGTGGTGGAATTCTTCAAGCATAGGAAATGGCTCTTTAGTGGACACATATATAGAATGTTGAGCGTTTGATCTTGTCTGTTTCCAAGTGTATTGGTAGGTAAAGTTCATAGACTATAGAGTTGGGTCTCCTTTAGATAATGTGTTATTTAATAGGTGCTGGAACTCGTCAAGAGGAGGAAGTGGCTCTTCAGCGATAGCCGATAAGATAGACCATTAGATGGCTTAGGGTTATGTTAGTAGAACTTAGAGAAATAACTTCTAACATTAGATTGGCTTTGGGCTCTAATGCCTTTTTGGAAATTTTGCCTACTTTTAACATGGTGGATGGCCACTAATCCTATGTGACGATCCTTTTTTTGTAAAAAAATCACAAATATGCGAGGAAACTTGCATTTTTATTTGAGAAAGTGTATATGTATGTATGTATTTTTAATATTTCAAGAACTTTTGGCTTGTCACATAGCATGTAGACCCCTACAATTCTAGAACAGCCATTGATTAAATAAAAAAATATTTGAAACCCTTGAGATCTCTGCGAGGACCTTATATGCCTTTACGAACTATGGCAAAGTGAAGAAACTCCTGCTTATTATTTTTGGCTTATTATTTTTGAAAGGACAGATAGGATGGTGATGCCTGATAGGTTGACAAGACACAATGCAAAGATTCTATGAACTCTACTTCGAGAAACTGGCATTCCAAATCAAATATACTTGATATTGTAGGTTAGGGGATCTACCTTCTCCACCATCCGTTGCATTGGATTCCTTTGACCATCGAAATGAGCTTTTTCCATGAAGAAGAAATCTCGTTCATTCATACATATATACTCATTCTAAGACTTCATCCATGAAAGGCCATAAGTGATCATTTATTTCCTTTTCCTTATGTAAAGAGGACATCTTGTATCAAAGCAACTAGTTTTCTAGGGTCTACTTTATTGTTAAATGTCAACCATCTTCCCAATAATTAAGTACGGAAGCTGGCCCACTGTAAGATCGAAAATGTTGAAACTTCAAAGGTGAACATGGACTAGGAAGTGCTTATTGGTCAGTAAAAGGCCATTTTTTTATGCCCCCTGCCATTTGTTTTCATTGTTTGGAGATCCTACATGGAAAAGAAGATTTTTTTTTTTTTAAAAGGAGAACAGAGCAGGAAAGCTTGAAAACTGTAGCCATAGTTTTCAAGCTACGGTATGATTTGTTTTCATCGTTGGGGGCGGCTGATGACGAAGGTGTGGAGATCTAGATGGGTCCAAGTAGCTGATAGATCTTGCCCGCTCTGTTCTCAGCATGATGAAGACATAGACCATTTGTTTTTCACTTGTCCCATGGCTTCGTAGGTTTGGGGTCGGATTGGAGAGAGGTGGTGGGCAGTCGATTCCCTTGACGGCTTCTGGACATTGTTCGTGTGTGGGAGCTTAGGCAGGGGAACCAACTCGTTTCGGATAAGGAAGGAGAAGGCATGGCCGTTGGCGCTTCTCTGGTCTATTTGGTTAGGGAGAAATGCAGTGGTTTTTAGGGGGCAGCATCCTTATGTAGAGAATTTTGTGACCTTTGCGTTGTCTTTTATGTTGAGTTGGGGTGTGTTTTTGTAAGATGGCGTTTGTACTTTGACTGTTTATCTATTAATATATATCTCTAAGGGATGACCACCCTTTCAACATTTCAAAAAAACAACATCAAGCTACAGTTTGGAGTTCGAGTAATTTGACTTTTAAAGAGTAAATTTATGTGCATGTATGACATCATGTAAATGTAAATGACACACTAGTAGTTTCGTGGTTACTGATAGATGAAGGGGGTCATTGAGAACTTTAATGTTGAACCTGTCCAAAGAAAAGCTTTTGATGTTAAGAAGATTGGACCTAGCATGCAAGGAAGAAAATTGAGATGCATTATCAGTGGTATAGGTGGTTTGATTAGAATGGACAATTGGCTCAATAGCATTGGTCAATGCGTGGGTATGTAAGGAACATGGATAAAAGATGACAAAAGCATCGTTAGTAAAGAAGGTTGTAGTCAGAGCAAATAGATTGTCTCATTTTATACCAAGGCACTAGACCCCTTTACATAGAGGACTAGGGAAAAACTATACAAGTGTCCTCACAGAATAAGTAAAATGACAAGACAGACTAAAATAAGAAAAAGATCGCATGAGTCCCAATAGTTGTATTGGTTGTAGGAATACTAAAGGCGACAACAAATAGTTTGCAAACTCTTATGTGGAAGCCATAGCTTTGAAGACATGGTAGTCTGATCTTGAGTTGCGACAATGCTTTTAGAAGTGCGAGCAACTTGGCTCATTTGTGGAGGATAGCCAAATTATGATCAACATTGATCAGATTCATTTGACAATAATGTTTGCGGTAGCCAGGTTATTCATGATCCCATTAATGACTATGGACTATCCACCACCTTGACTTCCAACCCTAGGTTGTGGCTCCATGATCTCATCCTCTTGAAGGTAGATATAACAAAAGATTCCTGAATAGTTGATTCACTTGGCGAGGTGAACATAAGCCCTGGAAACCCTTCAGTAGATGCTTGCCAATGAAGGAATATCGCCATCAATCACAAGTTAATTCTTAATAGAACTATATTTGGGTTCAAGGCCAACAAGGAATGAAACCACATGAATCTATTTCTGCTGTTTGTACCTCTTCTTTAGGTCAATTAGAGATCATCTTCCTAAGAGAGATTCTTTAGCATCTTAAGGTAGCTAAACAGGGGCATGGGGGCTGCTTAATGATTTAGAATGGTCGGGTCCAATTAGGTTGTTGGGGATGCATTTGATGCAAGGTGTCCTGCGTTATCTTGGCTGACCAAATCATCGTAACTTGCCTGGCAATATTTGGTTGCATAGTATTTGGAATCCACGTTGGTGTCAAGTGATTCTCTTCTTATAGGACATGATAACAGATCTTGGCCTCAGGCTCCTCTTCAATTAGATATTTCTGCTTGTGTTGAGAATTCACAAACCACATGAAAGAAGTTGTCCACAATAAGAAATTTGAACCATCTACCTTGGATGTCTTGGATGTTTTGTAGTGAAATGGGAAAAGACACCCCCTCAGTGTTTGACTTTGTTTCAACAGCATAGATCTAGCAGAGAGAAAAATCATGTGCTCAATGCCTTATAGAAGTCGCTTTCTGTACTGGAAAATCTATTACACCTTGGTATAAAGTGGAAGAGAAACAATGGGATTTTTGATGTGTAGACTTGTAGCAGGAGCGATGCATGTGCTTGCCATCTAGGCATGCTTAAGAATGTTCTTGGTGTCCTGCATGAGAAAGTGCCTAGTTGCACTATCCGAGCCTAGATCAGTGTCTGGATTAGGGCCTGGATGTTGGGATGAAGTTGGATTAGAGACAACTTGGATATAGGTACTTCCATATCCATGTTTGCTTTTGCGAAGTTGAATATGGATTTCTGTTCAGATGTAGATCAGATAAGATTTTTGCTCACTATATTTTAAGATATGAATATAAATCAGATATTGCATATAGGGTATTTACCAATGAGCAATGATTGGATTAAAAAAATTAAATATTTCTATGAATATATCAAGTGGTCAATGCAATTTTATAAGTTTAAATATAAAATAAACTAAGTTATATCACTTTTAACATCCTTGCCCTGTCCAATGTTGCCTAAGAAGGAAGGGGCGGAGGACATCCAGGACTTTAGGCCGATTTCCCTGTCCAAGGCAGTTTACCTTATTGTGGCTAAAGTCTTGGCGAATAGATTGAGGGGCATCCTGGGGGATCTAGTCTCACCGGTCCAGATGGCCTTTGTTCCAGGGAGGGGCATACTGGACGGATTTGTGATTGCAATGGAGGCGTTGGCGGCATGGAGAAGGGAGAAGAAGCAGGCCTTCTTATGGAAAGTGGACTTCTCCAAGGCATACGACTCGGTTCAATGGGACTTTTTGTGGATGTCCTTGCGGAGGAGGGGTTTCCCCTCGATCTGGATTGATTGGATGAAGCGGTGTGTGACGACAACATCCTTTTCAATTCTTATCAACGGGAACCCGGTGGGAGGTTGGGTCCAGCCTAGAAGAGGGGTCAGGCAGGGATGCCCTCTTACGCCCATACTTTTTGTTCTTGCGACAGATGCGCTGGTGCGGGTAGCACACAGGGCTTGCAGCAGGGGGCTATTTAGAGACTTTGACCTTAGCGGAGGAAGGGAGGCGGTGGTATGCTGATGATACGCTATTCCTAGTCGAAGGAACAAGACTGGAGGCAAGGAGATTGAGGATCCTACTTGAGCTCTTTGGGGAGGCATCAGGGTTGCGGATTAGCTACCAGAAGTCGAAGTTTGTTCTGGTTAATCTACCAGCTACGGACACGGAGAGGGTGGGTGTTGCTTTGGAGACAGAGAGGGGCTCGTTGTCATTGGTGTACCTGGGCCTTCCCTGTCGGACTGTCGGTTGAGACTGCAGGACTAGCTCCCGTTGCTGGAAAGGATGGAAGGAAGGTTGGTTGGGTGGTTCTCCAGGCTCCTGTCTAGAGGTGGGCGGTTGACCTTGGTGAAGGCGGTGCTAGCCTTCATGTTGTCTTACTTTTTGTCAGTCTTCCGTCTGTCGCGCCAGGTTGAGAAGAAGGTTTCGAGACTGATGAGAGACTTCTTCTGGTCCACCCTAGGGGCCACGGGTAGGGGGCGAGGTTGGTAGCGTGGAAGGAGGTGTGTCAGCTGGCACAGGAGGGGGGCCTTGGAGTCAGGGAGGTGGACAGAACGAACATCAACCTCCTCACAAAATGGATTGCGAGGCTGGTAGGGCAGGAATAGGGCCTGTTCGGAGCGATTATGCGGCGTTGCTACGAAGATTTCCTGTGATGGGGACCTCTATGCCCCCCCCCCCCCCCCCCCCCCCCCCCCCCCAGGGGTGTCTCCCTTCCTCAGGGGCCTTGCGACGGTGGCTGGGAGGGTGTGGGGTTTTTTTGACCCAGTGCTTGGTGCAGGAGACTCCTTTCCTTCTGGCTGGACGACTGGCAGGGGGCTGGATCTACTCTAGGGGAGAGGTTTCCTTGCCTCGTGAGCAGTGTGCTGGATTCTTTGGCGAAGGTCGGAGAGTGCTGGGATGGATCCTGGTGTCTTGTCTTCCGAGGGGGTCTCTTCGACCAGAGGTGTGATGAGTTCCAGTGACTGCTGCAGGAGTTGGTGGGTTAGGTGCCGGGTGATGGCTTTGACGGTTTTCATTGGGAGGAAGGTGACTTCTTGGTGGTGAAGGTTTATCGTAGGCTGGGGATGGGAGGGGCGGAGGTAGATGTTGATCTCATGCGAGATTGTAGACTGATATGGGCGGTGAAGTGCCCGCTGAAGGTAAAGATTTTTGCCTGGTTTGTGAGAAGAGGATGGATCATTACAAAGCAGTGGAGAGCGAGATGGGCTGGCACCGGCGACTTGGCATGCCCTTTGTGCGGGGGGGCGGTTGAGGATGTGCAGCATCTTTTAGTTTAGTGCCTGTTTATGAAGCAGACTTGGCAAAAGATGGAGATAGGATGGATCTCCCACTAGGACGCATGCAGTTTCTGATCTTCCTTTTGCAAGGGAAATGTGGGAAGCAGTGCTTTCACCTTTCGCTCCAAGTATGATCAGGCCAAGATCCTGGCTATTCTGTGGGGGGTGAGGCTGGGGAGAAATGGGGTGGTATTTAGGGGGGAGAGACCTTATGTGGAGAGCTTTGTATCCGCTATTTTCTCCCAGAGTGAGGCTTGGAGGTCTATCTTGTAACTCATGATGTAATTATGTTTTGATGGAATGTATGATTGTGAGTGATTATCTTTTGGATAATCATCTTTCGCTTTTTGAAAAAAGTTATCACTTTTAAATCATCGTAAAAAAAAATAAAGATTCTGAGTATCATAATATATGAAAGAATAATATACATAAAAACATATGACCAAGACAATAATAGATTTAATCTATTGGATATTTGAATTCAAATTTGATTCAAATTTTGCCATACCATATAAGGTGAAAAATTCTGAATTTATTTGAATCTGGATTTGGTCATTGGGTATCTGATGATAATATCTGATCCATTTTCATCCTTACTTGGATTTGCCTATATCAATGCCTAGATGTATGTAGAGGTGTATTGGTGTAGTGGCATGGTGATATGCAGTTATATGGTGGGGCGCTGCCATGTCGAGGTGCAGTGGTCGGAGGGATTGTGGTTGATTGGAGAAAGCTCATCTCTATGGGAAAATAGAAAAATAATGGAGTAGCGATGGTTATTGTGAATGGTGGAGGTACCGGGCATGAAAACTTTTTAAGGATTCCCTTGTGTTGATACCAATCAGGAAGAAACTAATTGGATATTGTTGACAAGGTGTGCTCTATACATAGAGAAGCATCAAAAGCTAAAAGGAACAGGGATATATTATAGGAAAGACATAAAAGAAAGCTACAATCACAAACACTGACGAAATGGAGTGGTTGGTCTGGAATGGAATCCCAATCAAGATAATGCAAGTGACTTTTATATTGATAAAAAAAATGATAATAACTTTTAATAGGAAAAAAAATTAATGTTAGTGAAAGGTGTTCATAATATTAGAGTTAGTCGGCAGCCATGTTACATCTGAAAATGTAAGAACAGCTAACTGTCATCAGCTGTTTACTCTGAAAGAGTTGACTCCCCCTAATAAGTTTGGAGAGGAATGGCATTATGCATTTGTAAAATGTACAAAAACTTTATCTAAAAAGGATAGTGGGGTATACAATGAGAATTTTGATTTCCTAAATTCTAACTTAGGCTTGCTATTTAATGTGGATGATTTTATTTTATTTTGGTGTGTGTGTGGGGGAACGGCGGGGGGCTGGTTATGTTGTTAGGCGAGTCACTCTCCTATATCTGTATGAGTTAATGAAGCCTTTGGGGCCTTTCTAAGTTTTTGTGCATCTTTTCATCCACAAGGCAAATGTAGGACACCCATAAGATTGTTTGCATGCCTCCAATTTCTATTTCCTTCCCATATTTCGGTTATTGAAACAGGAGCCTGGATTTCCTGATAAGTTCATTTCTTCATGACAGGAAATACTGAATCTACAAAGTCCCCCATTTTGATACCACATCAAATGTGCCAGATCCCTCTTATTTTTTCATCCGAATGAGTAAGAGATTCCAAATTATTAAACACTAGTTCTTGATAAGAATTTACTAATTTTTTTTGAAAAGTCGAAGGGTAGTTATCTAAATGATAACCACTCAAATTCATTTCATATCATAAAAAGAATTAGATTAGAATAGATCCCTAGAACTCCACCTGGGAAGAAATGGAAGAGACAAAATTTTCAATATAGGGTCTCTTCCCCCTAAAAATCACTCCATTTCTTTCCAGCCAAATTTCCTATAGGATTGCCAGGACCTTTGCCCTCTCCTTCTTGGATCTAAAAAAGATTCCTCCATCCTGGTCATTACCCCTACGGAATGAAGACCAGAAGCTAGCTACGTCTCGATGGGCGATCCAGTCGATCCCCATCTTCTGCCACACCTGCATTACAAACGGACAATGGAAAAAAAGATGCTGAATGTCTTCCTCTGCTCCTGCACAAAGGGGACATCTCAAATCATTCGTTTGAGCCCATCTCGCCCTTCACCTCTTCTTTATAATCCTTCCTCTCCTCATCAACCAGGCGAAGATCTTCACCTTCAGCAGGCACTCCACCGTCCAGAGCAATCTGCAGTCTCTCAAGAGGTCGACGTCCGTGTTGACCACACCGTTACCCAATCTGTGGAAGACCTTCGCCACCGAGAATTCTTCCTCTTCCCATGAATAGGAGTCACCACCCTCCTCTGGTTCCCATCCTTTTAGCTCCTGCAGTAACCACTGAAAATCTTCACATCTTTGGTCGGATAGGCCCCCTCGAAAGATTGGGCACCAGGCCCCGATCTAGCAGTCTCCTATAGAGGCCAAAGGGTCCAGCACTCCCCCAAGGAGGTGAGGATATTGTCATAGAGAGTTGAGCCAACCCCCTGCCAGTCATTCAGCTAGAATTGGAAAACATCTCCCACCCCTAGAATAGGGGTAAACAAAGCTCGCACCTTTTCTGTCACTGCCGCCAACCCCCTAAGAAAGAAAGAGGCCTCGGGAGGAGGGGACTCCAAGGGCCCCCAGGAAAGGAAGGGCCCATAGCAGCTCTGCATGACTTCACCAAATAGTCCCCGTTTATGACCCACCAATTTGGCTATCCACTTCGTAAGGAGGTTGATGTTCACCATGTCCACATCTCTAACCCCCAGGCCCCCATCCTTATCTGGCCTACATACCTCCTCCCAAGCCACTAGCCTCGCCCCCTTCCCTGCTGTCCCCACATTAGACTAGAAAAAATCTCTCATCACCCCAGAGATTTTCTTCTCGATCTGCCATGGTAATCTAAAATTGAGAGGAAATACGACAGTATGGATGCCAATACAACCTTCACTAGAGTTAACCTCCCTCCTCTAGACAATAGTCTAGAAGACTACCCTGCCAATCTCTTTTCCATCCTCTCTAGCAAAGGGAGCCAATCCTATATCCTAAGACGTCGATCTGACAACGGGAGGCCCGGATACACTAATGGCAAGGAGCCTACCTTTGTCCCCAGGGCACCACCCACCATCTCCACCTCGTCAACCGTCATGTTCATTGGAATAAATGTTGACTTTTGGTAGTTAATATGCAGCCTTGATGCCGTGCCAAAAATCTCCAACATGATTCTCATCCTCCTAGCCTCCAGCCCCGCTCCTTCAACCAGAAGCAGAGTATCATCAGCATACTGCAAGATCGCTGTTTCCCAATCTTCCCCTTCCATAAATCCTTTGAACAGACCCCTGTCACAGGCCTTGTGGGCTGCCCTTGCCAGAGCATCTGGCGCAAGCACAAACATGATAGGTGCAAGAGGACATCCCTATTTGATCCTCCTCCTAGGCTGAACCCAACCACTCGCTGGATTTCCATTGATCAGAATTGAGAAGGATGTCGTCGTCACACACTTCTTCATCCAATCAATTCACACTATGGGAAAGCCCCTCCTTAACAATGTAGCCCACAAGAAATCCCATTGCACCGAGTCATATGCTTTGCTAAAGTTCACCTTCCATAGAAAAGCCCGTCTCTTCTCTCTCTTCCAAGTGGCCAGCGCCTCCATGGCCACGACAAAACCATCCAGGACTCCTCTCCCTGGAACAAAAGTCGTCTGAACAGGGGAGATCAAGTCTCCAAGAAGGTCCTTGAGCTTGTTCGCCAAGACCTTGGCGACAATAAGGTAGATGGCATTTGACAACGCAATCAGTCGGAAGTCCTGGATCGCCTTAGCCTTCTTTCTTAGGCAGCAAAAACATGTAATATCTATTCAACTTGTTGAAACCCCTATTCCTAGTCGCGAATTCTTCCATCCTTTGCATCACCTCCATCCCTACCAGGGTTTAGAATTCCCTAAAGAAGAAGACCGGGAAATCGTCTGGGCCAGGGCAACCTTCTGCATTCAAACCCTAAACCGCCTGCCTTACCTCGTCCTGAGAGAAACTTACCACGAGGTCCTTCGCCTGGTCCTCCGTGATGCAACGCACATCCTCCCCCCTTCATCGCCAGCAACCCCTACAATGCCTGCTAGCGAACTCTTTGAAGTAATCTGCCGCAGCTCGACCAACCTCCTTCCTTCTTGAGAAAACCTCCTCATGAATCAGTAGCTTCTCTATCCAGTTCCCCCTCCTCCTGGTCGATGCCATTTAGTGGAAGAATTTGGTATTAGAGTTGCCCTTCTTCAGCTATTTCTGCCTTGATCTCGTTCTCCACTCCACCTCTGCTTTCCTGTCCTCCTTTTGCACAACTCGTGTCATCTTTGCCCTGGCCTCCCTATCCTCAACCGTGATAGGTGTCTGGTCTTCTTCTCTGTCAATCCTAGTGATCTCCGCCAAAGCTGCTTCCTTTCTTCCCCTCCTGGCTACCTTAATCTCTTTCCTGTATGGCTACAAGTGATCCCGCAACATAGTCAATTTCTTTGTTAGGCGAAGCGTAGATGATCCTTCCACCTCAAAAGAGTTCCACCTCTCCACCATACTCCAGAACCCCTCCTCCAACAGCCAGGATTTGTCAAACTTGAAGTAGGTGCCACAGTGAGCCCTCTCATTAGGTCGCCACATAAGGGGAGTATGATTTGAGAAAGGTATCTCTAAAGGCATCACCTCCACAAGGGGAAATGTTTCTGCCATCTCCACATTGGAGAGAAATCTGTTAATTCTGGACATCTGACCATGGTTGTTCCTCCAAGTGTATGCACAGGACATCAGGATTATATCTATGAGGCCATGTGTAGCAACAAACTCCACAAAAGTATCAGATCCAGGATCTTGCCTCCTCCGCGCACCAGGTCTGTCTTCTGTCTGGAGAGTGATGTTAAAAGCTCCTCCAAGTAGCCATGGACATCCATGGCAATCCGCAGCCACTGACTCAAGCTCCTCCCACATCAACCCTCTCGCCTAAGCATCTGAAGGTCCGTACACTCCCGTGATTATCATCCTAGCACCTCCCAATCTCCGAACCAGACTCGCAAAGATGACGTGCTCTCCAGTGAAGCAGTCATCCAAGGAGAAAATATCTTCCTGCCACCCCAATATTTGCCCTCCCGAGTGGCCAATCGCTCCAATAGACCAAAATCCCTCCATCCATGAGCCCCCGGTCTCCCTCCACATCCTAGCATCATAGCCGAGCATCTTTGCTTCCTGTACCAACACAACATCTGCTTTCCATAGTCGAATGTCCTTGCCCTAACAACGCCCTCCTCGATGGGTCATTGAGACCCCACACATTCTAAGTAATAACACCATTCATCTAGGACAAGTTGAGACGTCCCTTGTAGTCGGTTGGAAGCCACATGCTTCCGCTGTCCGCTGCACTTCTTCATCATTCAGGTCCAGAGCTGCTACTGTCGAGGGTTGTGGTGATCTGCCCCGGCCATCAACCACCATCCTCTGGCCTTGGTTCGTCCCTCGATACCTCCATTTACATTTGTATCGGACAGCACCTCGCCGACCTCCATTCAGAGGCTATTTACTAATGACAGACTGGCATAAATTAATGGCCTTGTTTTGGCATATTCAGAGGCTATTTCTTTTTGTATGATAAGAGATGAATTATGAAGAGGTGTGGATGGCCACAGATGTCTGCTTTGTCTATCATACTTCTCTTGATCTATACTTTAGATGCATCTGTTGCATCCTCTTGTCCATAGTTTTCCTGAAATTATCATGTATGTATATGACAATGGACCCCACAAAGCACCATGCTTTTTCCTAGGTCTCAAAACTGGCATGAGATCAGCAAGTACAGCTATGATCAACAATGAGCATGTATAGATGTATTTCCGGAAGCATGAGCATTGATGAAAACAAGTGGGGGCATGTTTTTTGTAGGATAAGAATTCACACACATAAATGATATGTATGAAGGGTATACTTCTTTTTTTAAAGGAATGGAGGGTGTGCTTGGACAGGCCTCAAGTACATTTTGTTAATGAGTCCTGCCCAGACCTTGATAGCCAAATACATGATCTATTGCATTAAGGCTCAAAATATATGCCTATAGTGTACCTCTCACCAACTTCGATGGCAGCTAGATTTTAAATTGAATTCCTTTGGTATCATATCCTGTCAACTAGTGTTTTGGCATGAATAAATTTTGGAGATTAGTTTAGTTTGATCTAATAGCCAATTCTCTTCCTGCTTCTCAAGGTAGAGCCTGATTCTGAAAACACTCAGTTTACACAAATTATTGATTAATTTAAGTTTGGCATTGAGACACCTTTTTCTTTGATTTGTTTGGCAATGAGATATTTCTGACATCGTTACTTAGCTAACCATTCAAGATATCATGATCTCTGTTCCATTGAATGTGTTGTATTTCGTTTATAGCAAGAAACTGGATAGTGTTTTGTTGAGATATATTATTTGGTGTCTGTTAGTCTTAATTATCATTAGCACTAATTCCTTTAGGAGTTGTATTTTGAGAATTTTGAAATTTCAGGCATTTTCTCCTTATGCCAAACATATCTTGTACATCCTAGTTAACTCCGTGATATTGTTCTTTCAGTGGAAGTTTTTCATTGCATCCCGAGTCATTGAAATCACATGTGGCTGGTGGTATCCTTGCTGGTAATTAAGAGGGCCTTTTCATTCGAACAATCGTTAGATTCCAAGATACCTTTTTTCCTGCATTGACATTATATATAAACTGGCAGATGAGATGGGTTTGGGGAAAACAGTGGAACTTCTTGCATGCATCTTTGCAAACCGTGGCCCATCCTCAGGAGATTCTGTGATTTCTGGTAATCAAACACTGCTTGATGGACAACAAGTAAAGCGTATAAAGCAAGAAAGAGTGGAATGTATATGTGGGGCAGTGGCAGAAAGTTATAAGTATAAAGGCCTTTGGGTACAATGTGATATCTGCGATGCATGGCAGCATGCGGACTGTGTTGGTTATCTGCCCAAAAAGAAAATGAAATCATGTGAAGCTGAAGGCAACATGGGTTCTGAAAAGGAGTTCTCATGTCATTCTAAAAGGCGCAGAAAAACGAAAGACTACTCTGATGTAGTGGAGATGGATGGAAACTATACTTGTTCATTATGTTTAGAACTGGCTGAGGCTACCAGTTACACGATCACCAGCTGTGCAACACTTATAGTCTGCCCTGCTCCTATATTAATGCAGTGGTATTGTGAAATAACGCGGTATGTTCCATCCTGTCATTCTTGTCAATTTTCAATATGGCTGAAACATTCCATTAAAATTTGAATTCCTAGGTAATCCACAGGGTGGCTGTGGCCCTGATACAATATGATTTGTCCAAATCAAGTACCAATTGAAAAGCTAATCAGAAAATGAACAAAGGTCATAACAATCTTTGCCTTCATGATTGCTTTATAATGAACATGCATGGAAGGCATTCATTTTCTTTATCTAGCAACGTGTGCTTCTCATTGAATCATGGAAATTCCAACTCATTTACTAGGATAGTGCTGCTTACAACAACTTTTTCTTCAAACTTTTCACTAAGAAAAAAATGTTCTTTTCTTTGTCTTTGGGGCCAGAGTTGTGGTGAAGTGTTGATATTGGAATGTGCAATTAGCAATTGCAGTATAAGTTCCTGATGGAAAGGAATGGCTTTGAAGTTTCAGTTATGTCGAAGTTCTCATCATTTTCTAAATATCTTTATTCTGGATATATGACTAACTGTCAGAAACTTTTTCAAGCTTTCTTCTTGAGAATCTGATTAAACTCTCTTTCATAAACATTTTGTTGCATCCATTTCCTCCCAACTTATTTTTTGGGATGATGCCCGCTGATGTAATTGTCCGTTTTGGCTGTGAAGGTCTCTTAATACATGGGTGGGGGCCTATATGACTCTCACCCTTTCTCCTTTCAAGAAAAAAAAAAGAACTTAGCTTTTTCAGTAACCCTGGAAGTCCATATTGAGGCCCGTTCACTTAAAAAGTCCTAAAACTATAAGGTTGTAAGAAAAATGTACCTTGAAAAACTGTACCTTGATTTTGCTGAATAGAGCATTTTGGTCTCTTCATCACAGTGATTTTAGCAAAAAGATCCATTTTGTCATGTGGGCAAAACCATTCAAAACTTCGTTTGTTCCAAGGCCATTCCTCTCCTTCCATTTATTTGTCTTTTCTCCTCGTCTAGTCATATTCTAACATTTTTTTAATTGTAGAGACCAAAATGTTAGACTTCCCAAACATCATATAATAATTGTAGACTTTGGGGTTGTGTTTGAGATTGGATAATTTTAGAAAGTGTCAAGTCGACAAAAGATGCTTGGGTGGGTGGGGTAAATAGTGAGTTAGGTGTGAGTAATTTAAGTAGAGAATCTTTCAAAAAAATTATGTAAAAAATTAGACGATATAATTACTTTGTGTTATATTTAAGGTTGGGTTATTTTTTTTGTTATTGTTTAATAGAAAGGTAGTAGGTTGGATGTGATAAATGAGTTGATATATTGTAACTGGGGTTGTGTGTGCTGCAATTATGTTGAATAATTTTTTATTGGGAGCTGGGGTGCATTGGGAATCCAAGCAATTGACCTGCACCCTCTTTGGTAAGGATGGAGGTTGGAATGTGTATATTGCAAGGGGGCTGGTGTTGAGAAGCATTCATTGTAGGAAACATGTCTTGTAGTCTATAAAATGAGAATTATGTTAGACTTGCTGCCAGCCTACCTGAAAGCTACACTAATGTATTATTAAAATGGTTTTTTTTGAAAAGTGAAAGGGTGCTTATCCGGTTGATAACCACCTAGAGAATATATTAATCAAGGGCCAAAAAACATAGCCAAATTATAAATTGCACGCCAAAAAATTAGCCAAAGATGAGATACAACCAATAAAATTCTTGGGGTAAGGATGCTGCCTTTTGAAAATAGTTGTATTTCATTCTAAGCTCCTTTGTCTTGAAAGTGTTCTGACCTCTTTTTCGGTTTCTGCTCCTAAAGGACCTTCAAAAATCACCAAAATTGGAATGCGCTACTCACTCCAAATGGAAGTATTGCTAGACTTGTGTCGAAATTGGGAACCCAAAAAACAAATGGTCAACATCCTTGTCTGTCCATGACAAAGCGGGCAAGCCTTTTTTACCTTCGGCACCCGTTCAACTCTCCAAATTCTTGTCATCAGCCTACCTTTCCTAAGCATCTACTCAAAAAATTTGATCTTCAATGGACAGGAACTGACCAAATTTGTTTGTGATGAAATCCACACCTATCATCGACCCTCAATTTCCCAATCTTCTATATGCCTCCTTAACAAAGAACTCACCACCATCCCACAAGAAGGCGTCCACTCCACCTTTTGGTTGACAACCTTCCAGCTCTTGCAACAAGGACCAGAGTTCTTGGATCCTTTGATATGATAAATTCCCCACAAAGGACGGGCACCAAGACCCCTCCCAATAGTCGGTCGCCTTCACCACCTTACTGGCAGCCATCACAAACAACGTTGGAAATCAATCTCTCAACTTTCCTTGGCCCATCCACTCATCTAGTTAAAAATGAAAGTATCGCCCATTCCAATATACGGGGAGAAGAAGCCATGTTTCTTGGACATTACCAAAGACAACCCTCTAAAGAAATTTGAACCTCCACTCTGGGGGGACGTAGCAAATCCTAGGTCATGGAGTGGCCATAACAAGCCTTAATAATCTTCTGCAGAAAGTCCTACTTGCGCTTGAGGAATTTGCTAATCTATTTAGCCAAAAAACTATCATTTATCTTCCCCGATCCCTCACCCCTAAACCCCCTTCTTTCATAGGCCTACAAACCTTATCCCAGGCCACCATCCTTGCTCCTTTCCCAGGCGAACCATAGTTTGTCTAGAAGAAATCCCTCATCAGGCCTGAAATCTTTCTTTTGATCTTCTGTGGTAGCTTTAGAACATATGTAAAGTAAGAAGACATGGAGGCCAACATTGCCTTCAGGAGAACCATACTTCCCCTTTGGATAGAATCTTAGAGGCCCACCTGGCTTGCCTCCTCTTCAACCTTCAATCAAAGGGTTCCGCTCTTGCATAGAGACCTGCTTGTCTTACAAAGGAAGGCCGAGATATGAGATGGGTAAGGAGCCACCCGCTGTATGCGGAGCCACACTATACCTGCTAGCCTCCTTAGGTGACATTTGGATAGGGACGAAAGTTGACTTGGAGAAATTTATTTGTAGCCTCGATGCCTTACCAAAAAACTCCAGAAGAATATGCATCCTTCTAGCCTCAACCTCAAGCCTTCCACAAAAAAGAGTGTGTTGTTGGCATATTGAAGCACCGGCACCTTAATCCCATTCCCTGTTGAGAAACCCTTAAACATATTTCTCTCTCATGCTCTAACAGTGGATCTTGCTAGTGCATCTACTGCTAGCACAAAGAGCATGAGTGCTAGAGGACATTCTTGCCTAACTCCTCTTCTTGGTTGTATCCATCCACCTATCGGATTTCCATTAATAAGGATGAGAAAAGACGTGGTCATCACACAACACTTCATCCAATCCACCCATTGAGGGGGGAAACCCTTCTTTACCAAGGAAGCCTAAATATAGGACCACTGCACTGAGTCATACGCCTTTCTAAAATCCACCTTCCAGAGAAAAGCCCTCTTTTTCACCCTTCTCCTAAAGGCCATAATCTCTGAAGCAATAACAAAGCCATTTAGTATATTACGGCTCGAGACAAAGGTCGTTTACATCGGTGACACAATCCTTCCCAAGACTCCTCTCAACCTAGTAGCAGGAACTTTTACCACAATGAGGTAGATAGCGTTGGACAATGCGATGGGTCTGTACTCTTCAATAGCCTCCGACCCATCCTTTTTAGGAAGCAAGAACATGTAGAACTATTAAGCCTGTTGAAACCTTGATTATCATCTCCAAACTCATCTACCACCTGTATGACATCCTCCTTAATGAGAGGTCAAAACTCTTTATAAAAATGCACCACAAATCCATTAGGTTTAGGGCAGCCATCAACATTCAGCCCCCAAACTACCTTTCGAACCTTATCCTCGGTGAAAGCCAACTTAAGCTCTTATGCATGCTTGCCACCGACAACTATTAAAATAGGATTTAAATAGAAACTTAATTGGGAGGCTTAGGATTGTGCCGTTAAGAAATGCCTTTCTTTTTGGAAGATTGTGGTGCACATTATACCTTTTGTCATGCCTTTTTTACATGCATGTCTTGGTGATGGTTCACATTTCAGCTTTTGGTTTGATAATTGGATGGCAAAGTGAGTACTCTTCTAATGATTTCCAAGGCTTTTTTCTTTAGCCTTACATCGTGAAACAATTGTTTTCTTATCTTCACGTGAGAAATGGGGAGAGAGAAGGTTTTTGGACACTTATGTTTGTGGAAAATCTTTCTGATGAACATGTGTTAGGATTTGTTCAACTGCAATAGGGTCTTGCTTTTTTATGACCTTGGATGGACAGTGTATATTGGTGGTCGTGGGGTAATGGCTTTGGAGTCCACCTACTCTTTGCTGTGTGGCACAACTGTTGGTTTGACAATTCTTTATTTTGAGATTGTCGGTTTATAAAGTTAAAGTTCCATCTTTGCTTAGCTGCCATTGAGAAATTGAATCTTGACCAGGGCCTATGAGCAGAATTTTGATTCATAGTCATATACTACTTGCACCCTTTTAGGTATAGGATAGGAGGATCTTGGGCTTTTGTTTCTTCATGCTCATTCTCTGAAGAGGTTTGGCAAAAGGGAGTAGTGAATTATGGGACGTTGGAGGAGCTTTGGGGAGGGAAGGCCACAACATGTTACCATTGTTTTCATATCAGAGGCTGAACTCTGCTTTCCTGGGATCATGCATGCTAGTTAGGCTGATTTTTGGAGTTCTTTTAGATGTAGGGATCTTGCAAGAGGACCAAACCCCTTCAAGACAAAGAAAGATAAGGCAAATGCCTTGGTTGTGCTTCGGGGCATTTGGTTTGGAATAAACGCAGCTATTTTTAAAGGGTAGCATCCCTAACTTGAGAACTTTATTTCTTGTATTTCTATCTTAGTTAATTTTGGGCAACAATTATGTAATTCTGGCCACTTTGCTTGGCCTTTAATTAATACATTTTTTGGGTGGTTATTAACTGGATAACCACCCTTTATCTTTTCAAAAAAAAAAAAAATCAGAGGCTGAATTGGATTGTGTATTGCTTGATGTTGTCTCCTTTAAGGGTTTGTGGACTTCTACTCTTTAGAGGGGTTGAATTCTCTTTGCAATTTACCTTTTCGAAAAAAAATCACTGTAATTTTGTCTAATGAAATCAATGAAGTTGAATGATCACTAATCCCAAGGGATCAACCTTTTCCTTATTATTTTTTTCAAAGATTGAAGTTGTGGTTGAGATGAGTATTACGGGTCTAGAGAAATATTGAGGCCCCATTTGGTGTAGTTTTAAATAGAGTTTTTATCTTATGTGGCAGCCATAACTGTTACGTTAAATGAATAGTGCAAAATTCTTATTCCTCACCCATCACATCTACCACCATCCATCACATCCACCTCTCACCAATCATATATACTCCTATTAGCTCACTCACACCCATCACATTTAGCTCCTACCGACCCACTCTCAATACAAATAAAAACAAAAATCAATAATAATATATCAATTCAATTTTCACATCCACACCCACTAACTCTCCTCTTATCCATCCACTTATCCCTCCTTAAGACTTCCTAAACTTTTTTTTGAAAAGGAAAAGGGGTGGTTATCGTTATGATAACCTCCTATGCTATATATTACGAAGACTTCCTAAACTTTATCCAATCTTAAATTTTAAGCCTCTATCAAACGAGACTTGAAAGTGTCCAACGATAAGTGAAATTGCTTGAAATGGACAAAAGTCTACATTTTCCCCATTTTGTCTATTCCACCCACGTACCCATGCACAGATAAATCTTATTATTGATTATTGTGGATGCACAATTTATTTCCTTTTGACTCAGCTTTTATTGCTTGCAACATTATGCAATAAAAGGACAGTTGGTCCAAACAAATAGGGCAGGGGCCAGGGTTAAGACTCCTCGGCCCTGTGTGCTAAGTCACCCTTGGCCCTGTTTGCTGAGTCTTTTTTTTTTTGTTTTGGTGTTCTACCGCAGTTCAGTTATAGCTTTCTTTACTTGTGTGGTTTAGGGAGGGTTAAACCAGTTTAGCTCCTGTGTACATGACCTTATGCAATGAATACACACTCAGTATATCTTGCTTTGATATTTTTGCAAAAAAACCATCTTGCTTCTATTACAAACATTTATTTATATCTTTGACACAGTAGAGAATGACAAGTCAAGGTCATTAGCCATACATCCATATGTACGTACATATGTAGGTATGATACATACATACAAAAAAATTTTTGAATCCAAGTTTCAATAAGATTGTTCCTATGTGTTGTTCCCTCCTAGTGGATTAGGTCAAAATTGGCCTTGGAAAGTTTGGAATAGGTGCGCGCACGCACATACACACACACACAGGGATGTACATACATATGTGTAAATATGTGTGTACATAAATACATACATTACATACATACATATTTTTCAATAAATATATCTGCATGCACGTGTGTGTGTGTGTGCGCATACATGTACAAATGTATGTATATACATACGTACGTGCATGCATGCATACATATTTTTTAATATATGTGTATCTGTGCATGCGTGTGTATGCATGCATGTGCATCCATATGTGTGTGTGTGACTGTGTGAAATAGTTTCTCAAAGTTGGAGTAGTCTTATATCATTTGAAATTGGTTTTTATGGGACTCAGTCCCTAATTGACCACTGGCGCATAATTCATAAAACTTTACAAGTGGCTGTTCCTTTAGCATAGTCTTGAGGTGATCAGCAATCTTTGCTTGCAATCACAGAGTCAACAAGTAGCATCAGCCCATTTTAACAATCATAGAAAATGCAATCTTTAGATTTATGTTGACAGATCCTATTAGCTTCTTTCACTTAATGTGATTTCTTGTCTGTTTTCTTTTGTTAATGTTGTTCTCAGCAAGGTGAGTATTTCACTATCTCTTACTGAATTTTAGCTACTATAGATCCTCAATGCTTATTGCTATTGACAATCAAGCTTACTGCAATTTATATTTTTACTTAGTCATACAAGACCTGGATCTCTGAAAGCTTGCATTTATGAAGGTGCAAGGAGCTTAACTCCGACTGCTGTTGCATCTAGCATGAAGGAACTTACAACTGCTGACATTGTTCTGACAACATATGACGTTTTAAAGGAGGATTTATTACATGATTCTGATAGGCATGATGGAGACCGCCGTCTCATGAGGTTTCAGAAAAGGTGCATGGATGCTAGCTTCTTGTCTCTCCTTGTCATATTTTCCAAACTTTTAAGATAACTATGTATAAAAACGATACTTATTTTAAATGGATATTAGTCATTTTGACTGCTGTTACCAGACACTCCCTCATGCCTTTTCTTCTTCTGGATGTGTCGATATCATTGCATGTGGACATTTTGCTCTTGTTATACAGCTACTCAATGAAAGTTATATGAGATATCCACCATCACTAATTTAAGCATACTTGAATTATTGAAAAGTCTGGCTGCTGAGAATAAGATGCCATAGGTTTTGGTATCCACCATCACTAATTTAAGCATACTTGAATTACTGAAAAGTCTGGTCTCTGAGAATAAGATTCCATTGCTTTTCATGGCCATACAATCAAAGCTGCCCTGCAGGAGGAATCTTCTATGTACATCCATATTTAAATCCATATTTGCTCAAAATCAATCATTTCTAAGCTGGCGTAGCTAATGACCTTTTAAAGTGCTTTACCCTTCCCGTTAAGGAGCACTTTACCCTTCCTGTTAAGGAGTGGAGAATGAGGACATAGTGATTTGACAGTTCTTGAACCACAAGTTCAATAATTAATTTCATTGTGCTTTCAACTTTGCCTCAAAAAAGAAATTCACTGTGCCTTCACCTTTGACACAAATGCAGACTAGTTTAGTATACTGAAGTAATTGCATGAATGAAGCTCAAATCAAATCGGTAGTTTAATGAAGAGTTTATTAGAAACTTAGGTTTGCTTTGAGTGCTGCAGAAATAATCTCAGCAACTATAAAGAGGCAAGGGAGGTATATAGAGCTAAAGTGATACTGCTTGGCTTGGTCGAAGTTAGCCACTGATTCTTCGTGGTGGAGTCACCATTGAGTTCCCATCTGCTATGTGCTAACATTCATGCTGCTGGGCCTAGAATTTCTTTTTTAAAATTTGAGCAAACTGAAATTCTGGTTGAAAATGAAGACCAAAGAATTGGATCTGAATCACCACCAGAATTTTTTAGGGACTTCCATTCTGGTCAAAATTTTAATCTGCAAGTTAAATTTGGGTTGATAGATGGAAGAAATATTTGTTGGTTGACTAGCCTATTAATATTCTTTTAGTTATAAGGGATCATCATTCTTTACCTATTTTCTTGAAAAGGAATTCTTTACCTATTTTCTTGATGCTTTTGACTACATTCTTGCTTGTCATATGTTTTACATATAAACAATTTCTTTGGGACTTTTAGACTTTATTTGGCCTATTGTTAAAATGAATTTCAACAGCTGAGTGTTTACTTTACTGCATATACTTATGGTGGACTGCATTCTCCATTTTGGTTTGCCTTTTTTTATGATCCTAGCCACATTGACCATCATGCGGCCTCTTCAACAGTCTACTTAGCAAGGACAGAGAGATACTGCATCTCAAAGGAGCAGATCAAGTAATACCAAGTTATCAAGTGAAGACGATTCTGATGAAGAAGTTACCTATGAGGAGATAGTGTGTGAATTTAAGAAAATGGTCAAGCTACTAAAAAGAAGTTGAATGAAAGTTGAGAATCTGAAGAAGTTGAACAATGACTTGATTGCAATAGATAAAGGCTTTGCAAGTAAGGAGGATCTGGCTTCCAAGAATGAGTTACTGAAATCTGAAACTGAGTTACTTGAAAAAGAGAGTATTAAACTAAAAGAAAGGATGACTTCTAGAGAGAGATGCTCAAGAGTCCAATGTCCCAATCAATGATGGACAATCTCTCTCTCTTCTTTTGACTGCCAAAGAGAGGTAGCCACTGAGTTGCTTGAGTTTAATATTTCTCTTGCCGCTACTTGAATGGCCAAGCTGCATTCCAAAATGAACCAGGAAAGGTACTACATGACTTTTAAATGAACTTTGCTAGTCTTTTAACCTACACTCATTCACACCGTCAGTGGCACATGTGGACTACCTCGACTAGGCTTGACGAGGCTAGACCATCTTCTCCTCAATCGATGCCTTGTCTTTGTAGTCTCATTGTGGATTCTTGTTGCAATGATGGCAATTTTGTTGTGGAAAATGAAGGGGCCTAATTTGGAAGAGGATCACTCAGTAAACTTTGGGGATACAATTTCCCCTATGTGCAGTGATGAAAGGCCTGCATCCCCTCTATCGGAGGGTATTTTTCGAATTTGTTGAGGCCTTATACCCCTCATAATTATGGTCTGGGAACTCTCGGCTCAGTTGATATCAAGTTTGGGACCTATGGTTGCAAGGCTCTAGGAGTGGTAAAGGTCTTGGATAATGGGAGCACATCCCATTCATCAGTGCTCCATTCAAGGCAAGCCCCTCACAAGTTACTTCAAGTATATGGTTGGACTTAATTCTGCACCTGTGGAGGAGGTGAATGGATGCCCGAATGAAGAGGTGCCCAAGAGTTTTAGTCAAGGTGATGGATGCTCCCTATTAAGCTAATGGGGAGGTTGAAACACATTGATGATCATGCTATTCTATTTTGGTTACAAGCATATCCTTTGATCAAATTAGATCTCCACTGATTGCCTCGAAAAATGTTGAATACTGCACTAGCATGTGCGATTTAGAAAATTGAAGCCAAATCTGGTTGATCCAAGCTGTCCACTTCGTCTGGAGAGTGAGAATCTCAATCTAGGCTCCTAGATCACCTAAATTGGCCTTTGATTGCTTTTGATATGAACCAATGAATCTGGACAGTCAAATCTAGTGCACTAAAGGTGCATCCTTCACTTTAGCTCATGGCCTATCTTTTTGGCATGAGGTTGCTACTGTGATCTTCTCCTTTGCATCGAGACTACCTTTGCAGCCTTCTCCTTTGGTTGTTGGGATCTGACAACCCCATGAGACTTTTTCTCCTATGCACACTTAAACTTTGTACACATTCTTTCTTTCATTGTAGAAAACTTACAGTGGCCTATTTTTTAGCTCAACATCAAGAATGTTTTCTTATATGGTGATTTTCATGAGACGTACATGGAGGCATTATCATTGAAGGGTAGTGTTCCATGGTTTGTAGGCTTAACAAAGCTATTTATGAATTCAAGCAGAGTCCATAATGTGGTTTGAGACTATTAGTAGAGCAATTCAGCAATTTGGTTCTGTTCACTCTTCTTCTGATTGCTTAATCCTTACGTAGATCTACAAGCTCAGTTCTTGATTGTCTACACGAACGATATTTTATTGACCAGTAGTATCTGAATGGTATTTCTGCTAGAAATACATTTTTACGCTCTCGATTTGTCACAAAAAGATCTAAGATTTATTAGTTAGTTTCTTAGTATTGGGGCCAGCCATATTAATATGGCTTTGGTCAACAAGGAATTGGATTATCAATGATCTCATTACGTTGATAATTGCTTTATTGCTCATGATTTTTCTAATCTCCCCTCTATTAATTCATCTGATTAGTCTCACTTGGTTCAAGTAGCTTCAAAGTAACAAATAATAGAGAGCTATCCTTGAATGATATTGTGAATATTCCAATTCTTCAATTGAGATACTTTGGAGAGAGCATCTACCATCATAGACTCTCTTTGTGATCTTTCTTAGTATCATGTTGCTGATGGAAACTTTGGACGGTGTTGAGGATATCATGGAATTATAGTTGTCATTTGGAGATGGTTCGAAAATGTCTCCATAGAACAAAGAATGGTCTCCTTAGGTTGTGGAGATGATCATAGAACCATCTCCATGTGATGCATTGCAATTGATTTGAGAGACAGGTGTAATAACACGTGCTGATTTGACCAAAGGTGACAGTTACAAACCATATCCATTAGATACTTATGGCAAGATGGTTTATAACTGTCACCTTAGGGTCAAAACAATGTCTGCATATTACACTTGTCTCTTATATCAATCGCATCGCTTTACTTGGAGATGGTTTGCGGTTGTCTCTGTAGCCTACAGAGGTGCAATTGTTTTGTAGCAATATTTTTTGCTTCTCTCCATAGTTTCATGTTGAGAAGGTGTGAGTCTACTTGACTTGCAGTATCTCACCAGAACAGGAAGGCGTTCTTTGTATTTTCCTATTGTGTTGGTTTCTTTCACCGTTGGTTGGCAAAAGAGTGAGCTGGCTGTAATCCCTCATCTGTATAATGAGAGAAGCAAATCCACAATTCTAGTACGAAGGTGAAAAGCTTTCACTTGAGAAGAGTATTTATGATAGAAAATGTTGAGATAACGACACGGACTCAGATCTTCTCAAGCTCTAGAATGTGTTGCATTCCCAGCACCTGGACTTATTTGGAATATTTATAGCATGTCGACAATTCTGTGTCGGTGATGTAGATGGCAATTGCATTAACGTATCTCAACTATGGGATTCATTCCTTAACGTGGGCAGCATTGAAGTGTGCAACCCGAGTTGCCTAATCAGTGTAATCTGGTTCAAGAAAGCAGTCAAGTAGCATGGACTTGTACATCAAAGACGATCACCCTCAGAGCTTATTGGAAGCTATTCTTCTTTTGACTCAATACATTGTTAGATTAGATGTTGTGAAAAGTGCTATCCTAATGTATGATAAAAGATCAATCCCTTGAGCCCTAATTGTGTGATTTAAGAAATCCTCCTCTATCTGTTGCAGGTTGACGGCTCCTTCCCTTCTTAAAGGCGATCAACAATAAAACAAGAACAACATCCATTTTGCATCATATGTAATGGATTCCTTGGTTCAGACTGAAGAAGCAATTTCACTCGATTGCTATCAAATTGATGGCAATCTGTTTGTCCATGTGGATCCCACTAGAGCACCTTCTACTTCTAATAAGGCATGAACTATCCATAAGAAGTGATCCAATCTACTTCATTGGGTTCAAGTGGAGAACAAAGATGTTGAGCGACCAATCTGGCAAAACAACCATGCAAACATTTAATGTAAGGATCCAGTTAAGTGGAAATCAAGAATCAATAGTTTATGGTATTAAAGGATATCGGTAGTACATTCCCATGGAACATATCCTATTCAAGTAAGGTCGTATATAACAGAACCTATAGTTTATGTTATGGTACTTGAAGATTTCATCTTATGCAGTAATGGAAACACAACTACGTAATATTACTTTTCAAAAAAAATAAAATTACTAAGGCAACCATCATAATGCATCACCTCTCTGACAAAGGTGGTTATGAACGTGGTTCCTGCTTATGTTTGATAATGTGATTGTGCCATGGATAAGGTCAGATGGTCTCTGCCAAGTACAACTCAATGATAATAACAATGTATGATAAGGATTGGGGTCAGGCCGCTTTCTTGAAGAGTTGGATAGTGAAGTCAAAGCTCTCTAGAGGGATGGGGACCCACATTTAGGACAAGTAAATCAGAGACAAAGGATGTAATCAGCCTCAGGTTTGGTGTTTGGATTGAGACGAGGACCATTGCTCAAGCGTAATGAGGATTTGTGCAATGCATTGGTTCTGGACTTGGGTGGTGGAAGGCTAATGTTCTCTTTTGAATACAAACAGGTGCTGTTAAATGTCATGCCTCTCAAAAACATGGCAACGCCCTCAAAAGATCTTGTCAATCATTATTACCGCCATGTGTAACAACATATTTGCTTCAATTCTAGTGAATTTTATGTAAATGCATTTAATAGGTTGCCTTTTTCTGCTTGTGGTCCATTGAGGAGAAATATAAAAAGCCCCCTTGAGCACCCAGGAAGGGTGGCCGAACCCATTATACCCCAAGCATACTTCTATTTGAAAGTACAGTGCATACGGAGATTCCTTCTCTTGAGATGTTATGTGCGGTGGAAAATGAGGTAGCTAACAACAATGGAAGTGGATGTTGCAAAACATGATATATCGACCTTAAACATATTGAAAGAGAGTTGGCTATTGGTTGATACCAAAAACCCGTTAGATATAGTCTTTTTGTTAAAGGCAAGGGTAAGGAAGACATAATGGGGTACCACTGCTCAGTGCTCACTGGTATTCCTGTTTAGAGGAATGTATGAGAGGCATTGGGCTTAAAATAAAATGAGAAGAAATGATCCCAAGTGTTGATAATGCACCACGTTGATGGCACAGAATGTGGTGGTTGATTCAACCTTTTATCTGTAAAATGGTATCTCAGTTATTTCGTAGACAAATATCACGTTGATTTGGCAATTGGTAGCAACTTTAGGTTGGTGGTCCTTTCATTGTGTTATGAAAAGAAATGGTGCTCTGAACAATGCACCACATTTCTTGACTATATGAAGTGGATCTAAACCCCAATCTTGCATACAAAGTTTGCAAATGATAACTCTGTTAGAGCTATGTTCTGAAAACCAAACTGGACTGGACGGTTGAACTATCAAACTGATAAACTGGTGTTGAATTGGTAGTTTTTTCAGCTATAAACCAGTGGGATTGTTGAATTGCTGTGAACTGGTGAACTGTCGGTTCACCCGATTTAATCTGTCGAACTGAACTGGATATTTGAACTGTGGTTGAACCGATTTGACCTTTCTTTCATGTAGGATTACTTTATTTATGGTTTGTTTTAAATTCAATTGATATGAACTCATAATTGATAATGGCTGAATTCCCATAAGAATGAGATGGGTTCATCATTTGGAGTCACAGAATGATTTAAACTAAATCACAAGTATAACCTTAACGAATTATTGAATGCTTATATATATTACTCTTGTTCAAAGTGTATGATGAATGCCGTATTTTGTTCATATCTGTTCAAAACGACTGAACCTTGATCTGGTCAAAAATTTTGCTTGGTTCAATTTTATAAGGCTTTTGAAAATAATGATGTCATGCTGACAGTAGCATTTGTTGAACTCTAGTCTAACCTTGGTTGATCCTAAGAATTGAATCGCTACAATTTCGGTTTAATATTTAGGTTGGTTTTGAGAACATCGCATTAAAGCGAGTGACAAAAGTGGGGACTCTATTGATACAAATTAGAAGTATCAAGAATGGCATTGATGCGTTTTGAAGTGTAGGGACAACATTGAAATATAAGTTCAGAGACTATTAGGCAATTTACTTTTGAATTTACATTTTTAATGACAAAAGCAAGTGGTAGTTGTATTTATATGTTTTTTACAAAATTTACGGTCATGTAATCTTATTGTAGATTTTTAATGAAAAAGCATTAAAATACAGATTACCTTTGCAAAATATTAAACTTTATTTTAATATGTATTGCCAACATTTTTTTTCAAGAACAAATTGGACCCGCAAAAACTCTTCCTAGAGCAGATCTCCTCATTTCGATGTCTATGTCCTGTTTGGCAATTGGGAAACAATTTTCACCTCTCCTTTCACATTGTACTTCCATTAGGATTCAAATGCAAAATCAAGGAATCTGCGTTAAAAGGAAAATGTTTTCTCCTTCATTTTCCTATGCTTTCCCCAAGCACAACCCCCTCCCCTTCTCTCTCTCTCTCTGTTTTTTCTTTTAGCTGTCTTTTCTTTTGGTAGTAATAGGTACTATTGCTTTACGTTTGCTTTTTGTCATGTTAGTGGAGTTATTTTCCCCTCTTTTTCCATCTGTTGTCACAATCAAAACCTCTTCCATTTGATTTCCTTGAATTTTATCAGCAATAAATATGAAACGCTGTGGTCAAACCACCTCTTAAAAATAGGTATTCTGGTGAAACAAATAACTTGTTTAATTGTACACAACCACACTTATCCTTCTGCGGATGCCTGATTAGCCACTCTTACAGCATTAGTTTAGTGGTACAATTTCCTTGTTATTTAGAACTGTATTTGATCAGAGTTGAAACGAGCAACCAAAGTAACTTGTGCCGTGCTACACTTCGTTATTTGGCACTTTACTATGTCAGAGTTTAATACAGATCTTTCCAACCAAAGTAACTTCTGGTTTTTGCACTTAGAATCTATCATCAATTTATTGCATGTTGTAAGGATCGATGGTCACATAAATAATTATCAGTACATTCTTACTTCATTTTTTTGAAGTTGTGAATTATAAGATGAGGACAGCAGATTCCGATTCTTGTTTCCACCAAGGCTTTGTCATTTTACATTTATCTAAGAATACTTTTATCATAATGTAGGTATCCAGTTGTGCCAACTCTGCTTACAAGGGTATATTGGTGGCGGCTTTGTTTGGATGAGGCTCAAATGGTGGAGAGTAATACTGCTGCAGTTACAGAGATGGCATTACGGCTATGTGCTCGGCATCGTTGGTGCATTACAGGAACTCCTATACAACGCAGATTTGACGATATCTATGGCCTTCTGCGTTTCCTTGGTGCTCGTCCTTTTGATGTTTACAAGTGGTGGACTGAAATAATACGAGAACCATATGAGGTGTGATTCTGCAGAATCTTTATAAGTTTCATGCAGCAATCATTTATAATGATGCAGATGACATGAAGTGAACTCAGAGTTGTGATGATCAAATTACTACCACCAATGTTTTTTGAACCTGCATATTTGGTAGAAAATTAGCTGCTTTTTTTGTGTCCTTAAAAAAATGTTGGACTTTTAGGTAGATAAGACACAAAATTTTAGGTTCCTGTAGATGTAAAAAACTTCACCTTGCAGTTTAACATCACTGTCTGCTTAAATGAATTGTACAAGGTTGAAAATGTATTGCAACTCCAACTTTAGATAATATTTTATATGCCAGTATTCTAAATTATTAGTGCCAGCTGTTGATTATAGTCATGACTGAGGTGATCTGTTCTTGTTGTGCTTCAAGAACTAACAGTAAATAGAAAACCTTCTTATTTGTTTGTTCTTGCAGTTTGTCATTTGTTAATTTCTTTGGAAAATTTTTATGTATGAACTCTGTTTTTAGTTCTCTTATATTTATGCAATTCATCGTCGACAAAAGCTGTCTATCACTTCCTTTAATTATTTTGTGTCTTCAAATTACGTTGCAGAGGAGGGATGCTGTTGCCATGGAATTCACTCATAACTTTTTTAGGCAAGTTATGTGGCGCTCATCAAAGGTCCATGTCTCTGATGAGTTGGGGTTACCTCCCCAAGAAGACCATGTATCTTGGCTCAGTTTCTCTCCAGTTGAGGAACATTTCTACCGAAAGCAACACGAAACTTGCATTGCATGTGCACAAGAACTACTTGGCCGTTTCAAGGAAGAACTAATTCAAAAGAATAATGCACCTGGTATTTGCTGAATTCTTTCATGCATAATTGTTTCAATGGTGTTGTGCCCATATGGCTACATCCTGTGAATACTCTTCCAGGTTTTGATGCTTCCTGCGACGCTTTTCTTTCTCATAGTGAAGCTACAAAGCTTCTCTCTCCACTGCTGAAGATTCGTCAGGCATGTTGCCATCCTCAAGTTGGGAGTTCCGGTTTACGTTCTTTGCAGCAGTCTCCGATGACTATGGATGAAATACTAGATGTGAGCTTCCTTCCTGCAAATTTGCAAACGTAGTCTGAAGATAGTTGTGATTGCCTATTAACATTTTATCATGGATGTTCCAGGTACTTATAAGCAAAACAAAGATCGAAGGAGAGGAAGCTCTTAGGAGAATTGTTATTGCATTGAATGGTCTAGCCGCCATAGCAGTTATAGAACATGAGCATGACCGAGCTGTTTTGTTGTACAAGGAGGCACTGGCTATTGCTAAGGAGAATTCAGATGATTTTCGCCTTGATCCATTGTTGAATCTTCACATTCATCACAATCTGGCTGATTTGCTTCCTTTTACCTCTGAAACTTCATCTATATTGGCAAGTTTAGAATGTCGAAATGAAATTCCTCAGGAGAAAACCACTGAACTGTGCAATGGATCATCCCTTGAGTCAAATGGAATGAAAGAACTAAGAGAGGGTAGGGGTTCTAGTCAAGAGGTCAATGGGCATTCTTCAGAGCAACATGCGATATCTCATGCAGCCTCACGTGAAGCAGTAGCTTGTGTGGAGGTAGAGAGAGCGAGCAACTTGGAACATGATCCTCAATTTGAAGCATCATCTAGATCATTCATCTATGATTGCCTAAGAAATACATGTGACACTATCAAACAGAAATATTTGTCTGTATTCATTGCCAGACTATCTGCAGCGCAGCATGATTTCAGTAATTCTTATGCGCAGGTAGTCATCTGCCATATTGCATTCTTATTTGGGGAGTAAATTCTCTGCTATTGGTAGCTGGCAGGGGTAGTTAAATCATTCTACACTTGTTTGATATGCATACGCATGGAGTATAGTGCTTTTTTGAAATTTAAGCTGGATCTCATATGTGGATTTTGTGTCTTATGGAGCTATTTTGCTGCCTTTTTTTACAATTATGAATTGGTGGTGAAAGAGAGGTAGCATGTTTTTTTAGTATCCTGCTAGCTGGTATATGGTGAAGATAGGACAAGATGATTTAGCTTCATCCATTTTGCCCTAACTTGCTATGTGTGAGAGTTGGAAAAACAGAAAAGGGACAATTGCATAATAGTCCAAGAAGAACGAGAAAACCTACGTAAGTAGAAATAACTTAGTGGCTTGATATCTTTTTGCTCCTGTTCAAGTTGGAACATTAATATTAATTGTGCTTTGTTTGGTAAATATATGGATGAAAGAAGCACAATTGGTAAAAACATCTGTAATTTGACTGTCTGAAGAGGTTTTTGATGTCATCTTTCTGAAATGAGAATTTATCTCAATATGTTTATATACTCGTAGAAAACCAATTTGCTTGCATGTTTCATGGTGACACATCATGGTCATGGGACCAGCAACGAGAACATGCAACCCAACAAGGACAAACTTGACCCATATCATCTATTTTATGGCACGTGCCATGGCTTTATATTCAAACTCAAAGCTGGGTCTAGTTGCTATTTTTTGCCTCTTGCTTTGCCGTGAAATAAGATTTCACTTGCAAATTTGTAGAACTCGCTGGTGGACTTAGTCGGAGAAAATGATTAATCTTATTTCTCAAATGAAACCTTACACCTCTTTATATAGAGAGAGGTATTGGGGAAATTACAGCATAAATCCAAGAGAGCAAAATAAATGACATAACAATCCAAAACAGTAAACCAATAGATAACTAGAGTGCTCTATCAACACTCCCCCTTAGGCTGGAGTATATAAATCAATGATGCTCAGCTTGGAACAACATCTATCAAATGCGGATCTTAGAAGAGGCTTTGTGAATATATTCGTAATATGATCTTCAGAAGGTATTGATGTAGTGTAGATAATCCCACGCTGTATCAGGTCTCTGGTATATTGGCAATCAACCTCAACATGCTTCGTATAGTCATGGAACATCGGGTTGTTTTCAATGTATGAAGCAGTGCGATTATCACACCTCATCTCCATTGATCCCTCTACCCGGACATGAAGATCTTGTAGCACTAATCTAACCTAGATCATCTCTGTAGCTGTTTGAGCCATAGCCCGATACTAAGACTCTGCACTAGACTTGGATACCACCTGCTGTTTCTTGCTCTTCTAGGTCATTAGATTTCCTACCACATAAGTGCAGAACCCAATTGTTGACTTCCTGTCTGCCATGCACCCTACATAATCGGCATCAGAATAGCCAACAATACTCATAGGTGTGCCCTTCTGAAATAAGATACTTTGACCAGGTGCTTTTTTCATGTATCTAAGTACTTGCATAGCAGCATCCTAATGCTGATTGGTTAATTTGTCCATAAACTGGCTGAGTTTCCCCACTGCAAGGAAAGGTCAGGATGTGTAATAGTAAGGTACAACAACTTATCAACCAACTGCCTATAAGATCTACTATCTATAGGCGGGGACTATTTCATAGAGGTGTCCTTTGAGATCCATAGGTATATTAGCAGGTTTTGACCCCATCATTCCTGTCTCCTGCATGACATCAAGAGCATATTTGCGCTAACTGAGAATAATGCCTTCTCTGCTACATGCCACTAAAATGCCAAGAAAGTATCTGAGCTCACCCAGATAATTCATCACAAAGGCTTCAGCCAGCTTCCTTTTCACCTCTACTATCCCAGCAATGCCATCTCCAATATGGATTAAATCATCTACATAAACTAGGAGAACAACTCCCCCTTTGCTCTGCCTGACAAACAATGAGTGATCAATAGAAGACCTCACAAGCTCCATGATCTGTACCTCCTCTGATAGTCTCTGGAACCAAGCTCTCGGACTCTTCTTCAAACCATAGATAGCTTTCTTTAGTCTATATACACACTCCCCTTGAGTCTTAAACCTCGGGGGTTGTTGCATATAGACTTCCTTTCGAAGATTTCCATACAAGAACGCATTTTTCACATCCAACTGATGAAGAGGCCAGTCGTAGTGAGCAGTAATAGACATCAGAATCCGGACAGTAGACAGCCGAGCTGCAGGAGAGAAGGTATTAAAGAAATCTACCCCATACGTTTGGGTAAATCCCTTTGCCACTAGTCTCACCTTATAGCGAGAGATCATGCCATTTGGGTTATACTTGAGAGCAAAGACCTAGCGGCACCCCACTGTTCTGGCATGAGGTAGAGTGGTCAAGTCCCACATTCCTTTGGAGTGTAGAGTAGCCATCTTATCCTCCATGGCCTGACGCCATTTTGGATCCAGCTTGGCTTGCTGATGAGATGTAAGAATCTGTGTTGCAGAGAGAGCAGCTATGAAAGTAGGAAATGATCTCCTAAGATTGGCAGTAGACTCTGTCCCTACAGTATGGTAATGTGCACAGCTGCAATGAGCCTTTCAAATAGCAATTGAAAGGTCAAGATCCTCCTCTATAGGCTCAGTAGCAATAGGAGAAGAAGACTCGTCAGAGGAACCTGCAAAAGTACCACTAGGACAACTCACGTCAGTATCAACCCATACTTTACTAGGGGAGGAGACAGGTGGCTGAGGTGGTGGGGGTGTGTGTTCTTCTCGCCATGCACGCTGTCTGTATGTGACAGGTAACCTGTAGACCTGAGTAATCTCAACCTTCTGCCTCATGGAAGTCTCTGTGGTAGTGGTATTCTCACTATGTGTGACTGGGATCTGTTCCAAGGGAAGTGGTGGACCAAGCATAGGAGCCGGGCCTCCTTCAAATGTCACTTGATGACCATCTGTAGAGAAAGAGGGAATATGCTCATGAAATGTGACATTTGCAGTCACATAATGCTTCTTGCTTGGGGGTCATAGCATCTGTATCCTTTCTGGGTCCTACTGTAACCTAAAAAGACACATTTCACTGCTCTTGGAGCCAACTTATCCTTGCTAGGTCCTAGAAGGTGAACAAAGGCTACACAGCCAAACACCTGAGGTGGTACAGTAAATAGGTCCTTCTCAGGATAGAGGACCTGCCATGAAACTTGTTCCTAAATAGTTGAGTTGGGTAATCTGTTAATCAAATAGCATGCAGTCAACACTACATCTCCCTAGTACACCTGTGGCACATTATGCCATATTAGTAATGTTCTAGCCACATCTAATACATAATAGTGTTTTCTTTCCACTACACCAATCTATTGCAAAGTATGAGGGCAAGATGTCTGGTGCACAATTCCAAGAAATCTGTAAAAGGCTGCTAACTTTGCTGTACAGAACTCTAAAGCATTATTAAATCATACAATTTTCACAATGGTAGAAAATTGAGTCTTTATTTATAAAATAAATGTTTCAATCACAGACCATTTATTTTTTAAAAGAAATAGCTATGACATCTTGGAAAAATAATCCACAACAAGTAGATCAAATGTATGACCAAGTTTGTCTAATACTTTATCAGGACCTCGTACATCTATATGAAGTAAATAAAAAATAACAGCTGAACTCTGAGAAGAATTGGAAGGAAAACTAGCTCTGTAATGTATTTCTAGTTGGCATGCATCATACAAAATCTTAGTTACAGGCGATATGTGAGGGATGACGCGTTGAAGCCTATCTAGTGAAAGGTCTCCAAGACGTCGATGCCACTGAAGAGATGTACCAGCACTAAAAGCAATCTTGCCCTGACACATAGCAGCAAATGAAGTCTGGATCAGGCGATACACACCCCCTCCTCATGTCCGCTACTAATCGTCCTTCCTGTGAGTTTATCTTGAAAAATATAATCCAACTCATTAAATATTACACGACAGTGTTGACCTTTTGTAATCCTACTGGCAGACAAAGACTAATCGGAAATTTTGGAACATAGAGAACATTAGGCAAAGTGTGGGAGTCACTACCACATCTCCTCTGCCATGAACTCGACACTGCCTGCTATCTGCCACCTGCACAGATCTACCCGAGGGAACATTCTAAACCTGTCTGAAACATGTCTCATCACCACTAAGATGCTGAGACGCACCTGAATCTGCCAACTACAAGACACTGTTTGAACTACCGGTACCAGATCTATAAGTAGGAGTTATACCTGAGGAGGCCAAAGCTGCAGTATCGGCAATAGTGGTGGTCTCCTGGGTCAACTGGGAGAGACACTGGACAACAGCATTATAATCAGCACGAGACACTGTCACTCGCCTTCTTAGAAGAGATAGCTTGGTTGGCCATGGGAAGTCTACCATGCTTCGTTCAGTAGGAGCCTCTGTATGGCCCATCTTCCCACAATGCGAGCAAATGATGTGAGGTTTGCCACTCGTACCTCGACCACCACGTCTTCTCCTCCTGGTAGATGGAACACCATGTCCTCTACGTGTAGCAGCAACAAGAACAGGAGTCTATTTAACCTTTGACATGGATGGCTTAACAACCACCCTATTCACACGACTGCAAGCTTTCTCAAGCGATGGAAGCTCAACCAGAGTCAGGATCTGGGACCTCTCAACCTCATAATTTGGTCCAAGTCCATCAAGAAACTGGAGGACAACATACTCCTTCCTGTGTGCCCTCTGAGTGGCACAGGTGCAAACAGGACGACAGGTGTAATACTTCTCAAGGAGCCCCTTCAAAGAGGTATAATACTGGGAAAGCAACTGGCCCTCTTGTTTGAGACTACCAATGTCATGGTGAATCTCAAATAACTTGCTGGAATTCTTCTCGTGAGAGTACGTGTTATGCAGAGAATCCTACATCTCCTTGGTCGTCTAGCAGTACATAATCCTATCACTGATTTGAGGCTCCATAGAGTTTATGATCTAAGCCTGGACCATCGCATTGTTCTTCTTCTATGTTGCATTCTTCCGGGTCTTGTCTTGTGGCTGCAACTCCAATATGATGTGTTCCTTATCATGTTCCTCAACAATCATGAGGAACGTTTGAGACCATCTGGCATAATTGGTCTCGCTCAACTTGGAAATAGGAACGAAGGGAGTTTCGTAATTCCGATGTCCGTAGCGGTAACTGATGACACTTCCAAATTGCTTGAGGAGGCCATCATGCCTTAGGATTGCCACAAGATGCTCCAAACGTGATCTGAAATCACTATTTTGATCATGAACAACCGGAAGTCAGAGAGAACGTGATGTTTTAAACATGAAATCTAATATCTAGAGATCCTAGATAACATCCGAAGAGTCACTAGCATCCCTCAAATCAAGCTTAGCACATGTTAGGGTATGGGGAAAGCCTTAACAGCACCTCTAGGAGGTGCTACTGCTCCTTGTTGGCGAGAACACCCCGCCACCAACCACCACTACCCATAGCCAAGCAGCAGGTAGCGGCGATGGAGGCTTTGCAGATGGCGGTGGCCTATAGGGGCAGCAGTGGTGGTGTAGTGGGGTGCTACAGGCGACGACGCCCTATAGAAGGAGTTTTGACGGCGAGGTAATCTACAGGGGGCCACAGTAGCGGTCAGGAGAGTCGCTAAGGACAGTAGCCTGCAGTGGGAGTGCCGACGGCGGCTGGCGAGGTGTTGGCAGCAGTCGGTGGCTCGCTGGCTGCTACCTTAATGGAGGGCGATGGCTGGTTGAAGTCGGCTAGGGCCGACAGTGGCCCTCTAGGGTCCCAACAAGGAAGTTAGGGTTTTTGGTGGAGGGGTACGGAGGCTTGTACAGGTGGGACATCCAAGCGTCGATCTAGGATTGTCGCTCTGGTACCAGGTTAGAGAAAATGATTAGTCTTATTTTTCAAATGAAACCCTACACCTCTTTATATAGAGAGAGGTGTTAGGGAAATTACAGCATAAGTCCAAGAGGATAAAATAAATGACATAACATTCCAAAATAATAAACTAATAGATAACTAGAGTGCTCTATCAATAAACTTCTCGTCAATAAAAAGATCTAGGATAATAAAATGCACTATCATATCCAAGGAACCGTAGTAATCACTTTTTTTGGGACTTTTTTATGTATGTAGGAATCATTAAAGGTATCAAAAGATGCCTATGGTAAAAATGAAAATAGCATTGATAGAGGATAAATTAAGAGAGATGTGTTTAAAGTGGTTTGGACATCTATTGTATCGAAGGCCCTTATGAATCACTTTTTTGGGAACTCCTTTATGTATCTAGGAATCATCAAAGGTAGCATAAGATGCCTATAGTAGCGATAAAGATGTTAAGGTGGATGCGTGGCCACATAAAGAAGGATTAAAGTTCCCATGAGAGTATTAGGGAAATGGTTAGTGTAGCATTGATAGAGGATTGCTTTTTAAAAAAAGCACTGACGGAGGATAAATTGATTGAGACATGTTTAAGGTGTTTTACTTATAAATGGAAGGCCAATTAATGCCTTTGTTAGGACATGTGAGAAATTAGATATTAAGTCTCCTAAGAGAGGACGGGGAATGCAAAGAAGTGCCGGAAGGAAATTGTTACAGTTTGGAAGTACAGTGTTGTGGGTACTGTTACTGTTCATGTGAACGGTAGCGTGAATAGTAACTTTACTGTTTTTGTAGAATAGAAGGGAGAGAGGAGTTTTTGGAATAGCAGATATTATTGCAACTCAATTAACTTGTAGGTATTGCTCTCCTTTTAAAGAGAAGCACGAAATCAAATCCTAATCAACTGAAAATAAGAAACCCAACAAATCCTAATTATCTCTAAAACAAAATTACCACAAATGGCACAAAACAACCTTGGCATGAAAATAAGAAACCCAACAAATCCTAATTCTCTAAAACAAAATTGCCATAAATGACACAAAACAACCTTGGCATGCAAGCATTATCCCAAGGCCATGGTGGCCGACCCCTATGGACCCAAGATGCCACGTGGCTAAGGTGCCATGTGGACTGTCCACGTGGCATTTATTTACTCTAAACTCTTACACCCTCCCTTAAGTCGGCGCCGGAGAGGGTGAAGACTTGGATAACTTCGAATAGGGCTAGAGGCCCCACCAATCTCGTCATCTTCCACATCCATGTAGAGTCCTAGAACTTTGTTAGATGCTCTTGTAGTTGCTACGGTAAGCCCTTCTGCAACATCAGAAGTCATGGCTTCTTTGGCCACCTTGAAAGTAGTTGCAATGGCTGTTGTCTTCTTGTCTTCTTTGAGCATTGCCAGGAACTTCTCTAGATCTGCGGTGGTAAAGGAAGCATGGCCTTTAAGATTGACTTAAGAGGGCCTTCCAAATTTAGCTCAACACCTATCAAATGCATGATTGTTACGGTTGCAATGTTGACACGAAGGCATATTGCGGCCCAAGCTGTGTCCTCTTCCATGCCCAAAACCACTCTTAGTGGTGATTAAGGTAGTTGAGTCTGGTGTGATTGATGCAGAGTTACCTGGATATGAGATCTCGAGTTTCTCGAGATGGTTGTAGATGGTCTCGAGATTAAAATACTTATCCAAGGAGATGATATGGTTACGTGTACGTTGGAATTGAGGGTGAAGGCCCCCAAGAAATTTGCATGTCTGCCACCTTGCGTGTAACGTTGCATGTTGGTCACAACAAGCAAGCTTTTAGATGTTGAGCTCTTTGAACGAGGCCTCCATCTTTGAGTACTACTTGTTAAGGGAGAGATCTTGTTGACTTGTATTCCAGATATGCCGATAGATATTAGTGAGTTTGGCGCATCCAGTTCTTGGAGAACCTCTTCTCAAGAACTTCCTATATGTCCTTTGTTGAGTCTTTATACAATATATTTGAGGCAATGTTAAAATAAATGGAGTTCATGAGCCAGGTCATTACCATATAGTTCTCCTTCTCCCACCTTTTCTTCTTAGCTACAACTCTTGTCTTAGGCACCTCCTTGAGTAGCACGTGCAATTTGTCTTAGCCACGGACAAAAAATTTGAATGCACGTGCCCATAGGACATAGTCGAACGAGCCCATTAACTTAATGGTTGTCCCTTGCACGCTCATCTTTTCTACACCTGAGAGCCAAGGAATAGATCTTGGCATTGCCCGATGTGCCAAAGGGTTCCACACACCCCCTTAATCTAAGTCGCAGTCATTGCTCCTACACCCCGTGAGCTTAATGTAAGGTGCTTGGTTTCTCTAGGCGTGTATAACGCCACTAGAAGAAGGTGAAGAAGTCAATGCAGAGCTTGGAGATGGAGATTTCCTTTGTTCTTTAATCTATGTGTGGAGTCTAGTAGGCTGGGAAAGTTGGCTTTGATACCGTGTTGCAGTTTGGAAGCGTAGCGATGTGGGCACCGTTATTGTTCATGTGAACAATAGCATGAATAGTAACTTTACTATTTTTGTAAAATAGAAGGGGGAGAGGAGTTTTTGGAATAGAAAATATTATTGCAATTCAATTAACATGTAGGTATTGCTCTCCTTTTAAAGAGAAGTAATATTAATCCTATTTCTAAAAATAGAAAATAGGAAATCAAATCCTAATCAACTAAAAATAGGAAACCCAAAAATCATAGTTATCTCTAAAACAAAATTGCCACAGGTGATACAAAACAACTTTGGCATGCAAGCCATGACCTCAAGGCCATGGTGGTCGACCCCTATGGACCTACAGTGCCACGTGGATAGTGCTATGTGGCCAAGGTGCCACATGGACAATCCATGTGGCATTTATTTACTTTAAACTCTAACACATGACTTTGATTACTTAAATTTAAGCCTAGAAGTGACTCAAGATGGATCTGAATGGAGGCAAACCATGAATTGTGTTAACAAGCTTTTGTTATTGTCATAGAAAGTTCTAAATTCACACTTTGTTTCCCTTGAGTATTCAGATATGTTTAGTAGCATTCTTTAAACACGACAAGCTTCTCATAACCACCATAGTAAATTATGGTTGATGTATTGATAGATTGGGATATTGAAGTTTGATGCATAGCTTGGCCTTGCCGTGGTTGAATGTTGGACCATTTTCTTGCACAAGTTTTGAGATTAGTCATGTATATCACAGGGTCTTAAATCTTACTTCTTAGAAGAATTATTATGGGCTATTAGCCAATAATTGGGTTGCATGTTGATCTAGTCCATAATCCTTTCGTTTACTGTGTTTGTGTGCTCACTTTATTCTATTTATTGCATTCCCAATGAGATAATGCATATGCCAAATATGTCTCATGCAAACACTTTCATGTAGGATGCTTTTAAATCTTTCGACTTTCAACAACCATGGATTCTCAACATCATTAGTGCACAAGACAATGATTGTGTTCGTTTGCTCCTACCAGAGGATAAATGGACTCGTGAAGATGTGACTTTCTGGGGCCACTAACACATCCTAAAAACTAGGAACCATGTCATGGATGTTGCTTTTAATACAACATTGTTGTTTCCACTTTTCAAAAAAAAAACTGAGCATTTTTTGTTTGGGATTTTTTCATAGATGCCAATGAAAACATGGAAAATTACTTTCCTTTCATTCACTTCTCAATATTGCTTTAAATGCCACTGAAAATGTGGTCATTTTTGCAATTGCCACTCTATTAGCACCATTAAATTTAACGGTGGTGGACCTAAAAGTAATGAAAATTTACATTTTTTACACGAAACAATTTTTCTCTCCCATATCCTTTTCCCCCTTCCCTCCTTCCTCCCCTTCCTCCTTCACCCTCCTTGGTGGTAGTAGCTACAACCCCTGCATTGCCACCTTCCACGTTGCTAGCCTCTCCCCCCTTCCCCCTCTCCCCATTTCACCTACGACCCCCACCCTTTTCTCTTCATCCTCACCATCTTCAAGACCCTTACTACCCTCGTCTCCATTGCCAGGAGGAAGCCTGATGGCACGTTTGCATGCTCGCTACCTCTCCCTAAATCTCCCATCCCTCCCCTTCTGTTTCATACTTTCATACGAAAGGAGAGACTGAGAAGGAGAGTCAAGGAGAAGAAAGAGAGAAAAGGAAAGGAGGACAGTGGGGAGGGAGATCTTGATAGGGAGAAAGGAGGAAAGAGATTGAGAGATGAAAACAAGAGGGGCAGAAGAGGAGGAGGAGCAGCAATAGCAGCTACAAGTACTTCTGTGGGACAGAAACCCTAAAGCAGATCCATCTCCCCATGGATGGCCCAATTTGTTCTTAGAAATATGGTCATTGCCGCTTACTTGCTAGTTGTTTTGGGTGGAAATGTGAGCCTGTCTTCTACAGATTTGAAAAAGATTCTTGGATTTGTTGAGGCTGAAGTTGATGATGATAGAACAGAACTCTTGTTGTCGGAAGTCAAGGGCAAAGATATCACTGAGCTCATTGCCTCTAGAAGGGAGAAGTTGGCCTCTGTGCCTCTTAACAGTGGTGCTGTTGTAGCTGCACATACTGTTGGTGGTGGCAGAGGTGCCCTTGCAGCTGCTGCTGTTGCTGAGCCTAAAAGAAGAGAAGGTTGAAGAGAAGGAAGAATCTAATAAGGACCTGGGCTTTAGTTTGTTTGACTAAGTTATGCTTTTTGTGGTCCTGAGTTTGAAGGAAGAAAGAAGAAGGAAGGAAGGAAGAGGGGTTTGCTTGAAGAAGAGGGAGGAGGGTGGAGGACAAGGATGGGGGGAAAGGGTATGGGAGAGAAAAAAAAGTTTCCTGGGTAAAAAATATAAGTTTTCATTACTTTTGGGTCCAACACCATTAAATTTAACGGTGCTAACTAATGGAGTGACAATTGCAAAAGTGGTGTCACATTTTTAGTGGCATTTAGAGCAATATTTGGAAGTAAATGGCAAGGAAGTAAGTTTCGATGTTTTCTATGAAAAAATTCCTTTTTGTTTCCAAATCATATATTTTTTTAATATTTTATTTTCAAGCCATCTTTTGATATGCCAGGTTTCGTTAGTTTTCTTGTGTGTGTGTGTGTGTGTTTTTTTTTTTTTGGGTGGGTGGATGGGTTGAACAGTAGGATTTGAACCCAATATTTTAGGCGGAAGGCCAAGGACTTAATTATCTGTAGTCTTTTGTCTGGCCTCTTTGAATACGAATTCCTTTCTTTCTTTCTTTCCTTCTTTTATTTTTTGGTGATAGGTTGTGGCATTTAGTATGAACACTAGAAATCAAATGGGTGAAGCTCTATGGATTTAAAACAGGATAACTGCTGAGAAGTCCCTCAATCTCCTTTCTCAAAAGAAAATTCAGAATTACTTGCAGGGTAGCTGTCCGGTATTGTTGTTTTTCCCTACTTTTCTTTTCCCTTTTTGTTTCTGGTGGTGGTTGTTTGGGGAGTGTTGAATTACAGCAGATGATGATGCCTGCCCAATTATCCATCTGTGATTTGTGCTCATCTTTGTATTTGTTGTGGTCTTACTTCTGCTGATCATTTGTAATCTAATGGGAGTCACTTATTAACCCCAGTAATTATCTAAATAATAGTTCTAAATAGAAATGTATGTTCATATATTTGTATCTTTATGAATTCACGTGTGTTCTATTTAAACCTCATAGAGCCACAACCTTGACCCCTGTTTCTCTGATATGGTGGATTGCATTTTATTCTTTTATTGCTAAATGTTCCCTCTTTTCTCAAAGCAGTTACCTTGATATATGAGATTTATAGGATATTGACGTCATCACCGTACCTTTTCAGATTGTTTGAATTACATTCTTGAGTTGTTTGACATCACCTTGTGTTGTCTTGTATGCCTGAAATGCACTGATCATAAGTATCCCCTGAACAGAGATCTATTGTTAGTAAGTGTTGTTATTGCAGGTTTCTGCCATGCTTAAGGAGATAAAGTCTGAGCATGAAGGCTGGTGGTTGCAACTCTTTACTACCATTGGGCAAAGTAGGGAATTACTTGAGGGTCTCATTAAAAAAATCGACCAGGCAGTCTCAGCAGCTGCGGGCGGCTCTGGATCTTCACGGGTGCCTTTGAGGCTAGTATCCTTATCCAGTCATTTTAGTTAAGTTTCAAAATAGTTTGTTCTATTTCCATTGGATATTCATCCCTTTTTTTGGTGATTTTTTTTGGGTGTTTTGGGGGGATGGGCATGGCTACTTAAGACTAGTAGCCATCCAGCTTCTTTGAAAACAATTAATAGGTTAGAAAGTGAACATTATATCTGGTTCTGCACATGTACTCAGTTGTCAAAAGGAGAGGAGGTTCTTTGCAACACATTCTCTAAACATGGCCGTTAGAGATCGGTTCAGTCCTTTCAAAAGAAAAAGCCCAAAAGTAAGTCAGAGTATGTGCTCTTTCTCCCTTTTCAAAAAAAAGTAGTATGTGCTCTTTCCCTCTTTGCTTTGTAGCAATGAGGCTTAACTATCCATTGTCCTGCTTGAAGAAATTCTGCAAAGGAGTTGTTGCAATATGTAGAATAGAGAGCATCGCATGAAGACTTTGATTTGCATGAAAAGCCATAAGTGTAGCTTTAAGGGATGGTTTTGCTATTATTTCTCAAAGAAATTAATGGTACATCGCTAGGCTTGCAGTGGCCCTAGAAAGAGGGGGGGCTTCCCACCACTAGACTTGCTCAAAAAGAGGCTAGCAGATCCTAGATGCGGAAGCAAACTTTAGTTATAAAAGTATTGAGGCCATGACCTGACAAGTTCTAGGTCATAGACCTTTGAAGATTAAGGCTAGGATTTGGAAGTGGCAGGTGAGTTCCTATAATAATTGAGTCTTCATGGCAAAAATAGAGATTGCACCATTGATAGGTAAATATAGGCCTACTTACAAGTTACAACTAGCACCATGAGACTAAACATATACGAAATACTCGTTAGTTACTTAGATCCTTTAGATTCAAATACCTATGTATATAGTAACACCAATATACATAATTCTCAACACTCTTCCTCAAGTTGGAGCATATTAGGCTTTTTGCTTGTTATGTAAGATAGATAAACCATTTTCTCCTCTCACCACAACTATAGGTAGGAGTAGGTAGGTCGATTTGAGTGTTATAAATTGAAGACTCTCCTAGAAGATAAGTTAAAGAGGTTCTCAAAGGAGTATGGCAGCTTTAAAAGTCCTCTATGTGATTAATTTAGAGAGTCGGTTGAAGACCCATTATTTCTAGTATGGACCCGACAATATTAAGTTTCTTCTAGGCTAAGAATAATGTGATGGTCAATGGTCTCTATCTTAAATATTTGAAGCACTTCCAATTGATGTAGTTGGAGGAAGAATGGAGGGTTGAGAAAGTGATGGAGGACCATAAGAAAGGGAAACATGCCAAGTTTCATGGGATTTTGGAAGGGAAGGTGTGGAGATGCTTTTTGAGATGAGAAAGGAGGTAAGAATAAAAGGGCTTAAAATTTTCTAAACAAAAGATAAAAAGGACTCAACTTATCCAAGGATAATTTGCTATAACAACCTAATCAAAGAAAAGATAAAAGACTTGACTTATCCTAGAAAAAAAAGGATAATTGACGAAGAAAGTCCAAAACAAATTAGATAACTCATAAAATGGTCTCATACTAACAAAATTACATAACATCTAGTTATTTGCATTGACACCCTCCAATAAATGGAATTTGTTGAGATTTTATTTTCACCTTTAATTTCTTTTAAGTAGTATTCATGTTGCATTAGTTCTCCCCTTCTTAAAAAAACTTGCTCTTGCGAGTTTGCTGCAAGAATTTAGGTCCGGTGGAGGTGGGGGCTTTAGGGGTGGCAACTTCAATAGTATTCTTGGATTGGGGTAATATCGTGCTTGAAATAATGAAACTTGACGTCAGAGGGGCTAATCCACATATTTAATTGTGAATGCGGCCTGGAGGTAGAATCACTAGATTTCTACCTGGGTTGGATGATGCTCCAATACTTAAAGTAAATAACTCCATCTTCATATTTAATATTTGAGACATGCAATGTTGGTTTCATAGGTGTGGAGGCATACTAAGTGCCCGTAAAACTTTTGGATTTATTGTAGGACCCCTAATTGGAATCGATTGTTGCAACTTGTGAAGGAAATCCCAATCTCAACAAAATGTTTGGGTTAGCTTGTTTATTTGCATCCATGAGGTCCTCTCGCATCCCGAGGATGGAGATAGAGAGGTATTTGTCTTCAAAGTATCCTCAAGGTCCATCAAATTCTTCACCTTGAAAGGTTTTTTCCTCAACATGCTTAGGAATTTCTTTCAAGATACCATTTGAGGCTTCAATTTTCAGCTATGAACCTTTTGCAGCACCTCATAATTGAGTAATCCAATAGATGAACCGTTGATGGGTAGGATAGGCTTGCGGTTGGTTGTGGTCTTCAGAGACAATAATAGGAACAAAAATTTCATTTTTGAACTCATTTAGATCCATGACCTCTTGAGATGTCGGCAAATCGTCTCTATCCTTGTCTACTACTTGATTTTGGGTGATAATTTGACCATTGAAGAACACAAATACGTTGCAGCTATTGGTTTTGTAAGTATGAGATAGACAACTCCAAGAGTCAAATCACAACATGGAATTCAAGTTTTACTTGAAATTTGATGCATCTAGCTTAACATTGTTATGGTTGGGCAAATTCAGATTGGAGTCTAACTATTTGTAGGGTTGGGCTTGTTTGGATAGTGTTTGTGACATTGGTCGGATGGTAGGTCTAATGGAGGTCATTATCTTAGGTCTTTTGAGGTGACTGGTAGGTCAAACTTGGGATCTAACCTTAGCTATAGTGTGGACTCAAACTCGATTTTGAAATTAGATTTAGACTAGTTTGACCTCTGGCCTTGGACTTGAACTTAAGGTATGCCTCAAGTATATTTTAACTTGATGTGCTTTCATCCAGGAGACCGTTGCTTGGGTTGAGGCACCATTTCATTAGTAAGCTCTACATGAGCAGGAAGAGGAAGAGAGGAACCCTAACGATGATGACCATTTTCTAGATGAGCCAGGTCTTGTGGAAGCTGAATGTAGGGTGCCCTTTGTGCTTAGGGCCCGCCCTTTTGTCGCCGGGGGGGGGGGGGGTGCAACTTCTCTCCATGGTAACATTAGGGGGCTTTAGGGTTTTACCTGGAGGTTGGCCTTATGTAGGTATCTACTTGAATGGAAGGTGACCATTGACCTACTTCAGGAGACGAAGTTGGAGAATATTGACTACGTGATGAAGAGGGAGATTGGAGGTAGTGTTCTTGATAGTTTTTGGATATTGGATTGATTGGTCTCTCTAAGGGTATCCCCCTGGTGTGGAAGACATCATGCTCTAAGCTCTTGGACTCACTGGTCGGAAGGTGGGTGCTTGCCGCTTGTTTTAGAAGTTGCATTAATGGTCGGGTGCTTGCCATTCCCTCTATTTATAGGCCTTGCGACGATGTGTCTAGGGAGTAGCTTTAGGTGAGCTTAGACAAGCTGTCTTTTGTAGATGGTTGCCCTTGGTTGGTTGGGGGCGATTTCAATGTCATGATGTTTGTCGACGACTATAAGGATGGAGGGAGGGATTGTTCTATTGAGGTCTTTGTAGAGGTGGTTGCAAACTTGGACCTCTATGATATCCCAGTGTTGAGAGTTTGTGTTGCTTGGAGTTTTTCTGGGGCACAATCCAAGATTGATAGGTTCCTCTGCTTTGTGGAGTTGGCAGAATGATTGCAATAGGCAGAGGTTGCAGCTATACTAAGGCCCTTTTCAAATCACACACCTTTTCTCTAAGACTCTAAAGAAGGGGCTTTTTTCTCCACATATTTTAAAATGGATAGGTCATGGTTGTTGGAAGAGAACTTCATGGCCTTGGTAGAGAAGTGGATAGAAGTTGAGCCAGGTGTGTATGCAACAACTACTTTTGTAGGGTTGCCCTTATGATGTATTAAAAAGAGGTTCGCGAGTGTAGGGAATAGACTCGAGTACAGGCTCTACAAGAGATGGTTGTGATGGATAGAGAGTTGACCTATGTAGAGATAGCCGAGAGATGGAGACTTCATATTGTTGTTCAATAGGAGGATAAGGAGATGGACTGGAGAGAGAGATCATGTTAGCTATGGCTTGAGGAGGGTGATGCAAATACCTGCCTTTTCCATTTGTCAGGCAATTGTAGATGGCGGTCTAACCTAATTACTAGCTCAGAGGTGGGGGAGGAGTCTTATATAAAGAGGGTGCAGATCTCTGAGGCTTTGAGAAAGCAATTTTAGGATTTTTCAACGAGGCACCCTTCGAGAAGACGAGAATGGTTTACTATTGACCTGCCTATTCTTGATGATTGTATGCATGACATCTTGGTCAGGGATGTCACCGAGGATGAGATTGTGAAGATTAGTTTTTATCGATTAGACTCAAGCATAGACTCATGACATGACCGATGATATTCGAGCGGAATTTACTCGAGTAGGAGGGAAGGGTTACCCAAGATGTGGAGTTGCCACTAGTTAATAAGACTATTAAGAAAAGGCTACCCAAGAGGTGGTGCTGCTTCTACTGCTGGGAGTAAAGTAATTGAGTTTTGTTGTGAAATGGATTTTGTGCATTTTAGTGGGGGAAAATTATAATGACTAAAGAAATAATACCATGTAAAAAAAAAGAGGAAATTAAGTACAAATTGGGCTTAAGCATTGTGGGTGATTGATTTTAGTCCTAATGGCGTACCCAATAAGGTGTCAAGACCATTTTTTCTCGACTAAACTTGAGCATAGGCCCAAGTTGTCATAGGAGAAGAATAATTTATTTATCCCATCTTAACCATTGGCACAAAAGGAGCATGTAGCATTAGTATCAATTGCTCATCTCAAGCAACACAAAGTTTTACTTTGGGATATGGAGTTCTAGTTGGGGATGTAGATTTTGTTTTGGTAAAATATTTATATTTTTTGTCATTGACATTGAATTTTTTTTCCTAGTTTGAACCTTCTTGTTGGTTCAGTGTTGTATAGTTGTGCATCTTAAAATGCTATATGTTTGTGCACAACATGACACTCATATAGACATAAACTTTACACTTAGAGGGAGAGGGGATATGGTCCTATCAATAGGCATAGGATGTTTGTTGCGTACACTGAACAACCAATTTAATATCCAGTGAACTATTCTTGGTTTAGGACTTGAAACTTGTAAATGTAGGCCAATTTGAAATGACTTTCTTAAAGATGATTTTTTTGGAAGGGCAAAAGAATGTGATGGCAAATGAGGGGAATGCGATGGTAGCAGGATAGTGATGAGGAAGGTGAGTGGTGGTAGTCGAGGTCTTCGGGGAAGGGATTAAGGATGGAGGATGATTTACTTTAAGTGCCGCGAGCACTGTCACATGGTTGAGGAGTACTGGAATGCTATTGTTTGTATGACATGTAAAGGACTTGGCCATTGTGCGCCTTCCTGGTGAGTTCGCCCAATGCGGAGGCTATGGATGTTGTTGCTTTGGGTTCGGTCCCCATTGTGGATGCCCTGTAGTCCACTTTGTTGGAGTTGCCCTCTTTTGTTGATTGGGCATTGGTGGGTGATGCATTGGAAGGCTCTGTAACTTTTCCAGAGGTCTGAATTGTATTGGGGCAATCTTTTGGCATTGGTTCAAACTTAGTCGCCATGGTTGATGAGAAGAAGCTTCTCCTTTCTAGGTGCAACCACGCTGAACTTCAATAGTTGAAGTTCTCGACCATGTAAACTCAACGAGGCACGATGATTCGACGAAGGTTATCGGCAATGACAGATGGGGCGGTGGAGTGTTGCCATCGAGGAAGGTCATTTCTCTTTGCATCATAAGAGTGCTACTTCACCTCTGATCGCTAGAGGTGGTTGAGGCAGTAGTGGAAGTGTTTGCATGATTATGTCTTTGCCACTGGGTTTGCCCCGTTGGTGGGGAACTCCAGTGGATTTAGGATAAATCTGAGGTGGATGAGTAGCAAGTTATCGTTGTAAGGATCGTCTTGCGGCATGGCGTTCTTCATGGCTCCTCTAGGTTTGCGTGGTTTGGCCTTTTGGGGGTGGGGAGTAGAGCTACAAGGAGGTCCTCATGTGGGCAAAGCTTAGGTGGTGGAGCGACAGTCAATTTCTCCGCGGAGTTTGACGACGTCGTTGACTTGTCGGGTGTGGATCCCAAAAAGGAAGATTAGCAAGGTTCAAGGGATCTCATTTGACACAATCAGAAAGGGTTCAATTATGGATGCAGAAGCGTCAGATTCTCTGCACATGGCTGGCAATAACCAAAAGACTCCTTATCTTCCTTCTTTAGTGTATGAGGATTTAAACGAGGGAAGGACAAGGTGCGGCTTTGGTGCCTTCCCAACTGCCACATGTGGGGAGAGTGTTTCTGCGTTGACATGGCCTCACTCCATATTTCTTCTATTCCCTCAAATGGATTGCTTGCTGATGATCTCTTGTAAGGGCCACCAATGCAGTTAGAGGTTCGGAAGCCGCTTTTCCAGCGAAGGAGCATGGCGTGCTTCTTCATGGAGGCTCGCTCAAACCTCTGATTGTCGTTGCTCCTCCCATGATTGAAGTGGTGGAGGGGGAACCTACCCTGGTTGTTGTGGCCCCTTCTTCGAGGAAGATGCCATCAGACAAGCTCACAGGGGAGGAGGCGGTTCTAATGGTGGCCTTCGAGTGCGTTGGGATTGGTGAGACCATGGTTGTTCTTGTGGAGGTGGAAGGTGACTTGCTGGACGTTGCTGGAGGCGGGGAACGCATGGAGCTACCTCCGGCTAACCTTGTTCCTGCGGATGGGGTTCTCGTTGATAGATCGAAGGACGCTGCTGTGATTAATGCAGCAGTGGTCGGTGACAACCCAATTTCTCCCAGCAAGGATGTCAATGTTGGGGCAACCTGTGGTGACATTCACATGATGGCTAAGGTGTTTTTGGCCCATGGGGCATTTCATGTAGCTGTGGGAGTTAGATCTGCTTACAGATTCGGTGCGGGTATGTCCCAGGCCTTCGATTCCTTTTCTAATGCTTGTTCTATAGATTTGATGTTGGGGGTTGTTCCTTTGCAGGGTGAGAGTGCTGGGGAAGTAGCTGATTTTACTGGTGCCAATGGTGGAATGACAATGAGATTATGGTGGGAATGATCGGTGATGGCGGTTGAAATGGCACAAGAGGAGGGGGGGTGATTTGTGCTTAAAATAAGATATGAGCAAATAAAAATAATCTCATAGAAATGGACACCAATATTTAGAGAGGAAGTCCTTAAAGGAAACCTCTACGTAGATTACTCAATCTAGGATTTTGCTCCAACAATCGTAGGATTCACTATGACCACACCACAAAAACGAGGTTGGTGTACCTCTTAAGCATGAAACCCCTCTTGGACAAACCCCAAAGAGGATTTTGTTCCTTTCCCTTGGAAAGAAATGGGAAGCTTACAACCCGAGCACCTAAAGTACAAGGTCAAAAGAAAAATAAAATTACAAAACTCCTATAGAGCCAGAGTATGATCAATAAGAGCAATATTACTAAGAAATACTCCCTTATAAATTCCCTGAACTTAAACTGAAAGAGTCAAAAGCAAAGGAAGCGGAGTATGAGTCTTTCGCAAGTAGTTTTGAACATAGAGCACTTGTATGCTAAAAAATCTCTCAAGAATGTTTGAATATGAAAGCAAGTGAGACAGATGTTGTGATTTCGTCTAAAGCATTCAAAGAATATTTATAGACATGAAACAATGCTTAGAAACCACTTTTTTATCGTTACAAATGTGTAGAATTTAATTTGACAAATGTGAATATGAAAAGGCTTGAATAGAACATATCAAAAACTATAAAATTAATCGATTCGGTGTAGCATTAGCCAATTAATTTACTATTCATTAATCGATTAGCTGTCTGTCTTAACCTAATTGATTAACTACAATTCAACAAAGGGAATTAATTGATTAACCAAGACCTTCGATCTATTAGCACACCTTCTCGAACTTCTTGATGATGTGTTAATCGATTAACTTAATCGATTTGAAAGCTGGATGTTTGAAAACTGACATCTTTTGGTTAAGGGAAGTTGCAACTATCTTTGTAGAAGATCTTTAAATGTTCTTAAATATTTAAAAACATTTTTAAAACATATCTTCAAGAAATATTATGCTATTTTTAAAGTGTAGAAAAACTGTAAACTATAATTAGTGATAAGTGCATTCTCTTGGCTCTTTAACAAAATAATTTTAAGTAAGGAAGCTTCACTTATGCTCTTGGTCTCATGAATCCTTCCTCTTTTATGGAGATATATGTGGCTCTTGGACTCTTGAATCTTCCTTCACACGTTCCTATCTCTATTGAACTTCTTTCATGATATTCATCAACTATTACTCAATGTGTTGCATCAAACTTGGCCATATCACAAACATATAATATCTCTTATTTTGTGAACAACAAAATTAGGATCATTAGTGCCTAGCACTAATAGCGGTCACAAATAATGCTCCAACATCTGATATGGTCTTTGCTATAGCTAGGGTAATGGGGGCTCGCAAGGGAGGGTGTCGTTCTAAATGAAGTTGCTAAATTGGAATGTTTGGGGGCTCGCAAGGGAGGGTGTCGTTCTAAATGAAGTTGCTAAATTGGAATGTTTGGGGTTTGTGTGACCGCAACTGTCGATACTCTCTTTGAAATTATTTGGCAGATTGGGGAACAAATGTTATCTTCTTCCAAAAGACAAAGTTGGAAAGTTGTGACCAGGTGTTGTGGCAACATGTAGGAGGGGCCAGGTTGGACCAATTTTACACAATTAATGCTCAAGGCAGATATGAAGGTCTTCTGATTTCATGGGGGAGTGAGAAATTTGATTTTGAATGGGATTGGATGGAGAACCATGATCTTGTGATGGCTTTGAGAAGAAAGGCCGATGGCTTAATTCTAGGATTGGCATGTTTATGGTCCATGCGAGTGGTCATAGAGGAATGTTCTTCGGGAGGATTTATGTTTGGCAATTCATTTCTTTGGAGACACCCCATTCTTGATGGGTGGGGACTTTAACGTCACTTTGAAGGTGAAAGATAGATTGAATGATTGGGGGGGGGGGCAGCGCTGCGATGCAAGTGCCTTAGATTTCCAGGATTGGTGGTAGAGTTTGGCTTGCCAGATTTAATGCCATCAAACAGTACTTACACCTGGCATAGTAGCACTGCCAAGTCCAGATTGATAGATTCCTAGGGTTAATAACTTTCTTGGAAATCTTCCCTCTTTCTGTCGTAGAGGGGGTTTAACAGCCTTTCTCTGACCACACACCTTTGTTTGGGAAATCCAATGAGGGGTGTAGACCTTCTACTTCAAATTTAAGCGCTCTTGGTTGCTAGAGTTGGGCTTTAGGAACTTGGTCCATCGTTGGTGGCAAGGGTTTTCTATTTGTGCATCTACAACGGTTATGATGCCAAAAAGGTTGTAATGCCTTTGACAGAAGATGATTGAGTACAAAAGGCAGATTAGGGAAGAGAGAAAGCAGGAAAAGGAGGCTTCTTAGGACAAGATTTCTGAGCTTTACAGAATTGAGGGTTCCAGACCTCTTGCGGAGCTCAGGGGAGAAAGCAACATCAACATACCCTTTTACAAGTAGATAAGGAGGAAGTGGAGTGGAGATAGAGCTCGAGACAAACTTGTCTGAAGGAGGGGGAGTCTAACAGCAAGTTTTTTCACTTGGTGGTGAATGAGAGGTGGAGAAATTTCATTGAAAAGGTTAGAGTGAGGGAAGCTAAACTTTCTTCCAAGGAGGATATCAATAAGGCGATTGCTGATCATTTTAGAACCTTTTCTAGAAGGGGCAGGAGGGGTATTGGGAGTTGGATTGGGTAGGGAGCATCCTGGCTAACCATGGAGTAGGTGCAAGATATCATTTAGCCTTTTACAGAGACGGAGGTCAGAGAAGTCGTTAAGTCCTTGAATGTGGAAGGTGCACTTGGTCTTGGTAGTTTCCTTGTCTTATTCTTTAGGGAGTTTGGAATGTGATACGACAATATCTTACCGTTTTGGAGGAGTTCCATAATCGTAATTATGGTTTTGAATGCCTAAATAGGTCTCTCATTTTCTTATTGCTAAAGTAGTAGTCACCAGAAAGGATTAGAGACTACAAGCTCATTTCACTATTAAATGCCATGTATTTAATTATCTCTAAGGTCCTGGCCAATAGGTTTAGGGATGTTTTGGACAACATTGTTAGCCCAGCTAGTTGGCCTTTATCAAAAGGGAAGACACCTATTATAGAGTGTTGCAATTGCATATGAGGTAATTGCGCACTAGAAAAGAATTGAGACCAAGGAATTTATGTGGAAGGTGGATTTTGCGAAGGCTTATGACACCATAGATTGGCATTCTTGTGGTCATTCCTGCATAGGAGGGGCTTTCCTAAGCTTCAGATTACTTTCGTGAAGAGATGTATTATGACAAACTCTTTTGCAGTGCTTGTTAATGGAAGACTAGGGGGGTGGGTGCACCCAAAATGAGGGGTTAGACAAGGATGTACTTTAGCCTAGGGGTGTGCACGTGATGGGTTGGGTTGGGTTAGGGTTCAACCTAAAACCAACCCATAGTTTTCAAGTTGAGATTTTTCCAACCCAACCCAACCCAACTCATAAAAATCGGGTTAGGTTGGGTTGGGTTGAGCGGGTTATTGACCAATCAAAGCTTAATTTGTCTTCTACATATTCATTTAGTTTTAATACTTAATAACAAAAAATTTTAATCTCATAAACAACTTGTATGTTATAAAATAGATAAAAAAGAAAAGAAGCTTCAACCAACATATCATCTCCAACCGAAACCATTCAGAGCAAATGGATTTTTTTGCTGAAAAGAGGAAAACGAATTCACAAGGGAATGTAGAGGGAGGTGGATGGTCGGTGAGGGGGTGGTGAGCTGTGTGGTGCTGGTGGTAGCAACTTTGGTGATAGGGCTGGGCAGAGGGGAAGGCAGAGAGGGAGGTGGATGGCGGAAAGAGGTGGTGGGCTATGTGGTGGACCAATGGTGGTGGCTCTGGTGATGGATGGTAGCCGTTGGAGGAGGATGGCTAGATGCGGGCCATGCGACTGTGGTCAAGGTCAAGGGAGGTGGCGGTTGATGTAGAGGAAGAGAGGAGGGAGGAAGATGCTGACCTCGACGTTGCTACTAAAGGAGCTGTGACAAAGGGAGAGGGAAAAGACTTGAGAGGGAGCTGGGACGAGGCTACGACAAAGGGAGCTGCTTAGGGTTTGTGAGAGGAAGAGGGAAAAGACTCGAAGAGAGTCAGGGGCTAGGGAGGTGGGAGGGTATGTATTTGGTTTTTTTTTTTTTTTCTTCAGATTCATGAATGGCCAGAGGGAGGGGGTGCAAAGTATGGGTTTGGGTTTTGTTTTTTTTTTCTTTAAACAGATTCATAAATGGTTTTTTCTTCTTTAAATGGATTCATAAATAGATTCGGGTTTAATCGGGTTTCAGGTTGGGTTGGGTTTGTTAAATCTCAAACCCAACCCAACTCAATCAGGTTGGGTTCGAGTTGAACCCGACCTGTGCACACCCCTACTTTAGCCTCATTGTTATTTGTAATTTCTGTGGATTCCTTAGCAATAGCCACCTCCTCGGTAGGCAATGAAGGATTGTTGAGGGGCTTTAGTCCTCCCACTTGACGGAATCTGGTACACGTATTACAATACATAGATGGTTGTTTTTTTTGTTGAGGGTGTATAGAAGAAGCTGTAAACGTCGCCACATTGTTGGAAATTTTTGGATGCTTCTCAGGTTTGGTGGTTAACCGCAAAAAGTCCATTCTTATTCCTTTTGGGATGTCAGCTGAAGAGATTCAGCAGTGTAGTAATGTTTTGAGGACTCTTGTGTCGGGGTTCCCTATCACTTAGGTTGTAGATTGGAATAATCCACTTTCGAAGTTTGAAGATAGGTTAGCAGGTTGGAAGTTGATGGTCCTTTCTAGAGGAGGAAGGCTGGTTTTACTTAAGTTGGTACTCTTGGCCCTTCCTGTTTTCTCATTCTCAATGTTTCAAGTTCCTTTGAAGGTCTTGAAGAAGATTGATGCTTTGAGAAGACGATTTTTTGGAAGAGGCCATCTGGGGAGTGCAAAGGAATTTCCTTGGTGACCTGGGATGAAGTTTGCAGGCCAATAGGTGACGGTGGTTTGGGAGCTCTCAATCTTGGGGTTCTGAACCAATCCCTACTTGCTAAATGGATTGCATTCATCATGGGTGGAAATTCTTGCCTCTTTGTTGAGGTTTTTAATGCATGCATTGGTAGGAAGCTCGGCTAGGTGGATCAAATGCCCCCTAAAAGAGGTGATTCCCCTTTTTAGAAAGGACTTTTTCATGAGATGTCGGCTACTATTCCATAATTCATGGCAGATTTGGGGAATGGTAGGGACTTCTCCTTTTGGCTTGACGATTGGCCGAATCTTGGATCCTTGGCGGATGTTTACCCACACCTTTATGCCTTTTCATCTAATCTGAAGGCAACGGTAGTGGAGTGTTGTGATGGGTAGTACATACAGCTGTTGGAGTCCTTGGTGCACTTAAGGCCAAGGGAGAACACTTTAGAAGCCTGGTCTTTGGAGGATGGAGGTTCCTCTGTTCGGTCAGCCTATAGGAAGTTTCTTTCCCAAAATGGCAACCTTGATGGGCAGTTAAGTAGTGATTGCAGGCTCATTTGGAAATTCGCTATGCTGTTAAAGGTAAAAATCTTTGCTTGGCTTCTACGGCAAAAGAGGTTGATGATAAAGTGTTATAGATTGAAGATTGCTCCCTACTCCGATCCTACTTGTGTCTTCTGTGGCGAGTCTATTGAGGGTTGTGATCGTCTATTTTTCATGTGGTCTTTTGCTTCAGAGGTTTGCCGTCGAATTGGTTCTTAATGGACACTGCATGAGTTGTGGGAGCAGTTCTGGTAGTCCTTCTGTGTGAGAATTTTCAGATCTAAATGGGAACAAGTTTCCCCCTTTGCTGTTCTGTGGGCAATCATTTGGCTTCAGCGAAATGCTACCATCTTTAGGGGGGAGAGTTTCTTTGCTGAAAATGTCTGTAGGGATGTCTCTTTTCTTAAGAGACTCTAGGAGAACATTCCATGATGTATCCTTGTACACTTTTTGTTCCTGTTTAGTTTATTAATGTATATTTTATGATGATTACGAATCTCATGTGATCATCCTTTTCTTCAAAAAAAAAAAAAAAAAAAGGCCAATTTGAGTAATTGAACTGTTTCTTTTTTTTCTAAAAAAAGGGAAAGGATGGCTATTGGAGGTTGATAGCCATCCACTATATTATTTCGGCAAAATAAGAAGGGGCCAAATTACAGCTGCTGGGATCAAAAAGTAAAAAAGTAAAGTGCTTCCCTTACAACATTATCCAGCCACACTCTATCCCCCTTGAAAACAGCCCAATTTCGTTGCAACTAGATTGACCATAAAGCACCAGCTAGTTTAACCCAAATCAGAGGATCCACCAATGGTCCAATGCAAATAGAATGCCAGAAATCATCCAGAAATTTGTTAAAATACATAGCTTCTACCTGTGTGCAGTGAATTCCCTGATTAAAGTCCTAAATTTTTGGATATCCTTTAGTTGAAGAAAATGAACTTTTTTAATTTACCAAGCTATCCCTACACCTCTATATATAGAGAGAGGTGAGGGAAAAGTTATATCATAAACGCAACACAAAAATAGAAATGACAACCAGTCCCTCAACAATAAATCGTAACTCAACATTCCCCCTCAAGTTGGAGCATATATATTCATCATGCTCAGCTTGTTTCTAAATTTCTCAAACTGGGGGCGAGGCAGCGGCCTGGTAAGCATGTTAGCAGTCTGGTCTGAGGAGACAAGATAGGTAGTATGAAGCAGACCCTACTGAATCAAGCTCCTGGTATAGTGATAATTCACTTCCACATGTTTTGTTCTCTCATGGAACATAGGATTGTTTGCAATATACGTTGTAGCTCGGTTGTTACAGTGCATCTCCACAGGCTCTTAAATATCAACATGAAGATCTCGTAGCAAAGATCTGATACATATCATCTCAGTTGCAGTGTGTGCCATGGTCCGGTACTCAGACTCAGCATTAGAGTGTGAAACACTATGTTTCTTGCTCCTCCAGGTTGCCAAGTTCCTGGCAACAAACGTACAGAAGCCAGTAGTAGACCACTTGTCTCCAACATCTCCGGCATAATCTACATCAAAGTAGGCAACCATAGATATAGGAGCCTTCTTCTGGAATAGAATGCCCTTACCTGGACATTCCTTGATGTACCTCAACACCTGCATATTAGCCTCCTTGGATCTTAGCATGCCTGTGTCCTGAAGAATATCAAGATCATATTTCCTCTGAGACATCACTATCCCTTCCTTGCTTGTGGCAATCTCAATGTCCAAAATATATCTTAGCTTCCCAAGGTCTTTTATGACAAACTAGCGTGCCAAATAGTTCACCTGAGAAATGCCATTTGTATCATCACCTATAAGAATAAGGTCATCAACATATACCAATAAAGCAACAGTACTGGTACTGGTCTTCCCGTCAAAAAGGGAATGATCAGATGAGGATCTCTGCATCCCGACAACAGATAACGCCTCAAACAGGCGTTGAAATCAGGCTCGGGGGCTCTGCTTAAGACCATAAATGGCCTTACGAAGCCTGCACACACACTCTCCCTGAACCTCAAAGCCAAGCGGCTGCTGCATGTAGATCTCCTCCAAGTCTTCATATAGGAACTCATTTTTGACATCCAGCTGGTGTAGATGCCATCCATAATGAGTTGTAATAGAGACAAGTATGCAAACAGTGGAGAGCCGTGCAACTGGGGAGTAAGTGTCAAAGAAATCCACCCTATAGGTCTGGATGAATTCTTTGGCCACAAGGCGGGTCTTATACTGAGAAATAGACCCATCAGGGTTGTATTTCAAGGAAAAGACCCATTTGGCTCCAACAAGGTGTGCGTTTGATGGTAGAGGAGACAGCTCCCAGGTGCCTCTATCAGTAAGGGCAGACATCTCCTCCATAGTCGCCTTCTAGTTTGGATGTAGTAGAGCCTGCTGGTACTAGGTAGGAATCTCAACACAAGAGATTGCGATTGTGAATGCATGAAAGTTTGATCCCAAAGAATCAGCAGAAACAACACTCCTAGTAACACGATACTGTGCACAAGATCATGGAGCTTTCTTGATAGCAATAGGGATATCCTCATCAATACTCATGACAGAACATGGTGAAACATCCACAGGCAACGTACTCTCAACCTCTACACTTACTGACACTGTATCTGTAGGAGCCTCCTGAGTCGAAGTAGCCTTCAGATTATCAACATTAACCTGAGTAGACTGTGGAATAGATGGAGGGGGCTTTGCCCTGTAGACAATCGATAACTGATAGGTGTGACCCTTGAAGGTCCTTTCATTTGCTGGTACTGGCTTGAATGTGCTGGTAGATGGCTTAGTAACCTGAGAAGAGCTGTTACTATATGTGAATACACCAAATGATATAGGAGCAATTGGCATAGGATCATACTCTGGTACACTCTGCACCTATTTGGCAGCAACAAAAAAATATGATACAGCTTTATGAAAGGTGACATTCGCACTAATGTAGTGCCTCTGGTGTAGAAGATCAAAACACCGATACCCCTTTTGAGTATGAGAGTAGCTAAGGAACACATACTTACTGCTCTAGGTACTAATTTATCTCGCCTAGGTCCAAGTGGATGTACAAAAGCCACACACCCAAATGTCTTGGGTGGAAGATCAAACAACTCATATTTGGATAGAGCACCTGCCATGGTATCTGCTCGTGAATCACTGAGGAGGGCAATCCATTAATAAGATAACAAGCTATGAGAACTGCACCTCCCCAATAGTTCTGCGGTACACTGTTGTGAATAAGACAAGCTCTGGCCATATCAAAGATGTGTCTGTGCTTCTTCTCTGCAACCCCATCTTGTTAAGAGGTGTGAGGACATGTGGTCTGATGAATTATGCCATGCAAACCATAGAAATCTGCCAGTCGACGAGTACAAAACTCCAGTGCATTATTAGATCTAAGAGTCTTGATGCTAACATCAAATTGATTCTTTACCATCAATACAACTTCTCAACCAGGGGACCTACTTCAAACTTGTTTTTCATAAGAAATAGCCAAGACAACATAAAAAAATCATCAATTACAATCAAATAATATCAATGTCCTGCTCTATCAGGAGTCCTACTGGGATCCCAAACATCGAGATGCACCAACTGAAAACATGAAGACAAACATGGTCCAGTAGCAGGTTAGCAACTGAGAAGGAAGACCTATGGTGCTTCCCAAGTTGACATGCTTCTCAGGAGAGTTGTGTAGTTGGGGATACATGAGGAATAAGCCTGCGTAATTTTTATAAAAGAATGATGGCCCAACCGTCTATGCCACTGTAAAGCACTCCCTGAAGTGGTATTAATTTGACACGTTGCAGCCATGGGACCCTACTGAAGTCGGTAAACACCTCCTTCATGTTCACTACCAATAGTCTTCCCTGTCATTCGATCCTGGAAAATACATCCTCGCTCATAAAAAATGACACAACAATTCATCTGCTTGATAATTTCACTGACAGAGAGCAAATTCATAGACAAATATGGAACAAACTGGACACGGTTAAGCTGCATAAAATGGAGAATATTAATTTCCCCTTGCCCATCAGCCACCTATATGGTGTGACATCGAGAAATAGGTTGAATCTACCCAAAACATTGCAGATTACCAGATAAATGATTGGAAGCACCTGAGTCAATCAACCACGTCATACTAGTAGTTGAAGAAGTATCGCCCACGGTAGTGCCTAGCACAATCTCTGACTAAGATGCTACCATGTTCACAGAATCACACTACCCAAATCTGATTTCAATGCAACACAGAGGAGTGCACACCCCTGAACTTCTTCAAATGCAGATCTGAAATCTAACACAAAACGAGGAATACACACCCCAACAAATGCACCAAACGGGGAATATACACCCTAAAAATCTCCACTAGCATGCGGTCAACAACCAAAGGGGAATACACACCCCAAAACATGCATCAACAAGGGGAATACACACTCCAAAATAGAACAGAAAAATCTGATTTGATTATACCATCAAAGAAGAATGTCCAAACTTCTTTCTGGAAGATCCTTGCTTCAGAACCCCATCACCAACATGCAACGGATCTTCCTAGACCCTAAAAAACAAAGGAGATTAGGGTTTACAACCCCCTCCTCACTACCGAAAGGAGCCCAACAGTAAGGGGAGGGCTGTGGAGAAGAAGAGAAGAGGCGATGTGCCCCTTTACTGCTCCTGCTGCAGCCGGTGGCAGTTGCCCACTGACGGTGCTGCTGCTACTACTGTCGATGATGGCGGCGGCGCTAATCGGCGACGGGGGCGGGCTTGGTGGTAGGGTTAGGGTTTTCTTGGTGGAGTCCTCAACTTGGCTCTGATACCAAGTTGAAGAAAATGAACTTTCTTAATTTACCAAGCCGTCCTTGTATAGAGAGAGGTGAGGGAAAAGTTATATCATAAACCCAATACAAAAATAAAAATGACAACCGGTCTCTCAACAATAAATCGTAACTCAACACCTTTTAATAATCTTGTCCATCTTTTTAGTTAGTGAAGCGGATGGCTACCGACCTCCAATAGCCATTCTTCCCCTTTTTTTAAAAAAGAAAATCTTGGTCATCTAGGATAGACTCTTATGTATCATGCTAGGGCTTGTTGTTCACATCTGGATGCGTGCATGCTTTGTTGGTTTTAGGTTTGCATGTGCGAGTAGATTGGTTTCCTCTACTAGCTTGTGTGGATGCTTGTGGATCTCAGCCTTCCTCTTTGGTTTGTTTTTTTTTTCGTGTGGGGCGGTTGCACATGGGTGGGTATAGAGTTGTGCTTTTTGGCTTTTCTGGTGGTGGTTGGGTCCTCTTTTTCTTTTTTCTTTTTTGAGTGTATGTGTGGGGTTGGAAGTACGTGGCTTTGTGTGTCCATGTGAACATATATGCATGTGCTTTCTTGAGAGAGAGAGAGAGAGTTTGCAGCATGTGCATGTGGTTGTGGATATGCATGGGTGTTAATCTTTTTATGCATGCATTTATGCATTAATGTGCCCATTTCTGTTCGTATACAGGGAATGTGTGCTCTTTTGTGCTTATTCATTGCGTTTAGATGGGTCAATCTATCTGTGTCTTTATGTGCAGACGTGTGCGGAAGCTCCCCGCCACTCAATGCCAATTGTTGAATGGAAAGTGAGGGCTAACGGGGAAATACTGTCTCTATACTGTCTTTTCTTGTATTCTATCACTAGCCTCACCCATGCTTCTGTTAGCAGAGAAAAAGAGGATGGGAGAAGGTGTTGAATTGGAATGTAAAATTCCAACTAGTCTGAAACTCAACTTCTAAGAAGAAAGCGAGAGAGAGAAGTGCCAGTATACCAGGAGATAGTCTTGCTAGTGTAAAATGTTTTTATTATGTGCATGTTGTGCATGGTTTAATCTAGATCTGAATGGAGGCAAAAAATCTGTGTAGCTTACATCACTTAATATGGGAAAAGGCTTTGCTTTTGTTGTTTTCGTGTACCTGTTATGCACTCAAAGAGAATTTTCTGGCTGTAATAGTTAGGCATGTAATGGTCATTATCTGATCAAATTAGCAGCTTACACTGCAGTCATTTTTTTTCTCGTTTAGTTGATGCTCTTTGTTCCGAAGCTGGATGATTTGAGATGAAAGTGCCAATGAGCTTTCCATTTGTTTTCTAAATTATTGTTTTATTTTCTTATTCAAGCTCTTACAATCAGCATCGAAATTACCGCTAAATTTACCATTAACGTGTAAATCAGATTGGGGTCACTCGCTAACTAAAATCCATAATTAAATATTGGAAAAAGGGAGCCTACACTCAAGTGTAGGAAAACTACCCTACATCTATGTTCATATTGTTGTCGATGGATGATATTTTGAAATGAAACTTTGGGGATTTAAATCATCTTAAATGAATATGCTACATATCAAATTACAAGGCAATCTAACGCTTCTAGCCCTTTCATAAAAAATGGTCAATTTTCAAAAATTTTCAATAAACATTGTCAAAATCTAATCCATTTGATGAACGGGTTAGGAGTACCTTTTTGGATAAACTTTGAAATACATATTGTTATTAGTGAATAACTTATGCCACAAAGTTTCATTTCAAAATATAAAACATAAATAATGATATGAGCATGGATGTAGGGAAGTTTTCCTACACTTGAGTGGAGGTTCCCAGCCCTATTAAATATTATGCCATGATATATTTACTATATTGCTTTGCTATTGTCTAAATTCTAAGTCCTTTTTTTTTTTTGCTTTTATATGGGAACTATTGTGTCATCCAGGTATCGAAGTATAGGAGGACTGAAATACTCTATTCAAACTGGTCTGGATTCTTTGGAAAAAACTAGAAATTCATTGCTTGAAAGACTATTAGAAATAGATGAAACGATGAAGAAGCCAAAGGAAGATGATATTGAGCGTGTCCGATCATGTCCAAACTGTCAGGCTGGTGATGGTCCTCTATGCATCCACTGTGAGCTGGATAGTTCCTTTCAGGTCTTTTCAGGTCTCATACACAATGCATGTATAATATTGGCAGAAGTGCCATGTAAAGTGTAATTTCCAACTTAATTGTCTATACATATTTCTTTGGCAGGTATATGAAGCTAGACTTTTTCGTTTGAAGAAGGGAAATTTGATGACTGCATCAGCTGAGGAAGCTGTAGCTTTACAGAACAAGAAGAAGGAGTTGAATCTTTTCTTTCGTGATAGTAAAACATCTGCTAATGCTACAACCAGTGAGATGAATAAAGGTCAGAGACATGTCAGCACAAACGTGGTGGTGAGTCATCTTCTAGGTCCTATTATAATTTTCCCTTGCAGTTTTCTGTTTTGTTTTAGGACATCCAAACTTGGCAGAAAAATAAATCTTTAATGCACTACAATTTCTTCTAGGTGCCAGTTCAAAAAAAAAAAATCTTGGTGTGTAATGAAAATATTTGCTGTTGAGCCACCTAGAAGGGGTTGGGGAAGGCTGAGGAACTGCTGGAAGGAAATTACCATGCATGATCATTACTTGGATCTATGTCTGGGAATAGCTCAGGATAGATCTGAGTTGAGACAAAGACTTCGTGTAGCTGAGCCTACCCTTGTGGGAAAAGGCTTTGTTGTTGTTATCATTATTGTTGTGCAAGGAGAATGTTTATGGCTAAATAGAAAAGGAACATGTCTGTCAGACATGAAACGTATTCTAGTATTCTCTTTTGCATATAATTGCACTTTCATCACATTTCTCCCATCGCATTCCTATATCTCCTATTTTGGCTAATAGTTCATTGAAATACATTGGAAGATGTACAAAGAATCCATTACGTTGGTTGTTAGTTTCATTTATGCAGTTATGCATGGCCTTGACAAAGACCAGGTCTTTCACCTTTGTCTTATCTAATTTAACAGGTTTCTCGATCACCTTCTGATTTAGAAATTATCTTTGGTGTGATAAAGAGTTATTCGAAATCACAATTGAGAAGAGAAGGTACACAATCTTCTACAAAGCAACTGCTTCTATTTGAGGTATAGGCCATTATTGTCTTTATTACTGTAATGTGAGTTTTTTTTTGTTTCCTTTTTTCATTTTTTGAAAAGGACTGTGTGATGTAAGTTCATGTCCTAATGTTGCTTTTTTTTTCTCCTGATGAGATGATGTCTATATCACTAGTATTTCTTTCTGTTGATTTTACATCATCTGTACTTGATAATTTAGGATGTTTTTATCAATTGAGCAATTTAATGGCACTTGCTTGAATGCTTGCTTTTCTTTCAATGGAAGGAAAGCAATGTAGGGTTCCTTTTTCCCCGAAAAAAATGACGATGACTTCTGAGAAACTAGCAATCATCCTAGCAATATATCTTTTTCTGAAAGGGAACATCCTAGCGATATATTAGAATTGCTTAAATCAACATTATGCATTTGTGTCACTACCCAACATACAAATCTGACATCACACATTTCAGTGACCACCCAAACTTGCAGATCTGATGATCACATCATGAATAGAGGACCACTTAAAAAACATTATCATCACACTGATTGGTTTCCTTGAAAACCACAATGTTCCTCTCCAACATTGAAGTGCTACAGCACCCATTGAATTGGTTGTCCTTTGGGTAATCATTAATATTTGTGATTAACCAGATGTTGCGAGTAATATAATATATACTATGTAGTTGATTCCTGAAGTAGATCCCATTTTTTTCTGAAAATCGTAAGGGGGGTTAATAAGCAATGTTAATCCTGCAGCTTCCATTAGAAGGAGCTAATTGCTCCAAGTATTACAAAGTGCATGGGATGGTATAAAACTCCAACAAAAGGATTCTCTCTTGTAAAAACCTTGCGATTACACTCTAACTGAATACAATGAAGAAGAATTGTAGCCCTTTTGAGCTGGTAACCATCGGCCTTCAAAGAAATAGATCCATTTTTCGATGATCCTTGTCAAGTGTCTCAATTTTGTGTGACTATGGATTTTGTTCAGGAAAGATCTAAAGAAAGAATTTACAAGAGGTATGTGTGGTCGTCAATTATAGGTATGTGCAAAAGTCATCTTTGGTGGAAATAGAGATGCTAAGGTGGATTTGTGGCCATACAATGAGGGATCATGTTTTAATGGGATTATCCTAGAAAAGGTTAGGGTGGCATCGATAGAGGATAATGGTTTGGACATTTGTAGAGAAGGCCAGTAAGTGTCCTAGTCAGGAGATGTGAGGAGTTGGATGTTGAACCTCCTAGGAGAGTGAGGAAGATTAAAGAATTGTTGGAAGGTAACGATTAAGCATGATCTCAATTACTTTATCTTAAGTCTAAAAATGACACAAAATAGATCTAAGTGGAAGCAAAGAATCCATGTAGCCAACCCCACTTAGTGTGGGAAAAGGTTCTATTGTTGTTGTAGCATATCAAGGTCCCACACATTTTCTTTCCATGTGGCATCAATTCAAATATTCCTTCTGACAATAACAGTGTGATGCCTCCCATGTGGAATATATCTCCATAGGCAAGGCAAGTTTGACCTATGTAATTGAGCTTCAACAAGTGTAGCAATCTCCACATCATTCTCATGAAGGAAAGTTGGGACCTCTCCTTGTTTACAGGGGACATTTGTTGTGCAAGCATTAGCTTTTTAAGAGGATTTTACATATACTCTATGGAACATATGCGATGACACAAAAAGTCCTATACAGTTTGTGTTGACACACATTCCCCCAAGCATTATTTCATCTACATCGTATTTAGTCCTTGCCTATATCAATCAAGCATTTTAGTTAATCTTAAGGTCTTTACGTTCTAAAACAAGTAAAATCTATACTTTTACCTAGGGATTTCTCTCACTGCCAGACCCCTTCAATTGTCTCTCTCGTCTCTTGCCTCTCCCCTTCTTCCTCTTTGACACAGTCATAGCCAACCCCCTCAACATACACTAAATCCTAAAATGTTGCTTCATTTAGTGCTCAAGGCAGGATTTCTTTCCTATGTGATGATTCCTCGGCCTTGGCATCAATCTCTCCGTTAGCGCTTCTATCATAACCTCACTTCCCTTGAGTTTGGTAGCTCCATAGTGTGTTTTTTCCCTTCCACACAATCTCCAATGAGAATGGCTACAACCACCTCCTCGTTTTCGTTCACCATTGTACTACCCACCAACGGAGCATCTTAATCGACATCCAGGATATCCTCTGTTTCTTTGCCTAAACATCTTCTGTAAGATATCTTTTATCTTTGCCCCTTGGTGATTCAATCTGTTGCCCTTGACTCCAGCTTTGCACTCTTTGTCCCCACATGGAAGCTCAAGTGCCTCCTTTGTGTTTTGTTGTGGAAGCTAAGGTGATATCAAGATCTTCAACAATCCCACATAGGATATCATCCCAAGGAGGGTCATGTACTGCATGTATTTAGGCATCCATTGGAGGTGTAGTTGCCGGGAGGTCTTGTAGGAGGAGGAAGTTGGGGGAGGAAGAATGAGGTGGGGAGATAAAGTGTGATTGAGGAGAAAGAAACTATCAGACATTTTAAATGATTTATTTTTCAGTGAAAAACATTAAAGTTAATGGAGATTCTTGACAGACATGAGCAGAAGGGGTTACAATGCAAACATAGTGTTATTTGTGTGTGTGTGTTTGGGGGGGGGGTGGGGGGGGGGGGGGGTGTGTTGGAACTCTAGGGGTTTTCATGTAGTTGTTGCTTTGCAAGTTAAAATGTGAAGATAAATCCTGTCTAGACTTGAAAGCTGTACCTCTCATTGATAGTTTTAGGCTTGTTAACGATTTCTTTTTCCTTTCTACATAGGTTGCATGGTTGCTTAAATTATGAGGTTAAGAAGAATCTTCAAGTTATTACAATATTAGAAGTTCTCCAAGGTTGAAATTCATACATCTTATGTGTAGTTGTAGATTCCCTTAATTTTTTGTTTTGAAATTTATGCAACTTGTCATGGTTGCAAAAATTGGTAGGTGGTATTTGACCTGTGAGGTTACTAAGGGATAATATTGTCTCATGGGAATAATTGGCTGAGTATTTTTTTGATATTTAAAAATTTAATATGACTTTCACAATTTCCTAGTAACCTTTCATAATCCATAGTCGAGAACAATATGACAGACAAGTTTAATTATCACAAAGGATTCCTTTCACATATAATTATATGTTTGAAAGAATAACAATTTGCACTTATTAAAATCAACATCAAGGAAAAAACCATTATTAACAAGAATAATCACTAAGAGACTTTTAACATGGAAAACATCCTTCTCTCAAATGAAAAAAAAAGAGGAAAACATCCACTAAGAGACATCAAATAATCAGATAACATGGAAAAACTGACATTTAACATGCAAACGGTCATTTAATTCTGCAAATAATCAACAAATCAGCACATTTGACATGGAACAATGCACAAAGTAATATCAGATAATCATTCATTTTGGTAAAACCCACATTTAGCATGCAAATGACCACTAAATCATGCAAATAATCAACATATCAGCACATCTTACATGGAGAAATCTACTAAGAGACATCAAATAATCATTTTTCACAAAAAAAACCCATATTTACTATGTAAATAATCATCAGGTTGGTCGGGAAGGGTACTGTGCATTGTGGTGTGTGTGTGTGTGGGGAGTTGGGGTTTAGAGGGTTTTTGTTTTGGTTCTTATGTGCTAATCCTAATTGTCAAATTAATGAGACAAGTGCCCGATGAATTGGTCTAACTGACTATCAATATTTGAGTTGGTTGACGACCTAATACTATTAGTCAGATGATTAATCGACTGAGTAGACTGATGCATACAACCTTGTGTCTTATATGTAGGTGTAGATTATGGTAATATTCTTGTCTTTCTTTCAGGCTATGCGTAAAGAATTCTCTCATGCCAGAAGTTTATCTACAGCACAAGCTCAACTCTTGCGTGCTTATGATGAGATGAAAATGTCCACTTCCAGGTTGCGCCTTCGAATATCTGAGCATGAGCCTGCAGCCTCTAATGTTCTTAGTCAAGCAGAGTTAATTCCTTCCAGTTTACAGTTCTCTAATGACAAGTTTATGTCTTTATCTGTTTTGTCACGCATCAAAGGTCAATTGCGTTACTTAAAGGTATTGCTCCTTGCTCATGGCAATTTGTTGATTCCTGAATGCCTATTCATCTGTCCTGCTAGAAACTGCTTATTTGATGTTTTAAGTTGTCATATAAGTCTCTATCTTACAGTAGTTATGAAACTTCTGCTTTCAAGGGCTTGATGCTATCCAAACAAGAAGTTAAACTCGAGACTTCTGATTCTCGATCAATTCCAGAAGAGAAAAATGTTTCAGTCATTATTCCTTGTACAATGGAGTGCAATAGGAGCATTTCTAGTTTGGATGTTCAGCCTTGCCCCATTTGTCATGATAAGCTTGGCGATCAGAAGATGATGTTCCAATGTGGGCATGTCACGTGTTGTAAATGTAAGACTATCTGTTTTGTTCATCTTCCATTTTTAGTTTTTGGTTTGAATGCAAGTCCAACAATTTTCCACATGCTTATACTTCAATTCCAGTTGTCTTTAGAATCAGACATATATTAATCTTATTCTTCTGAGCTGTTTCATGGTATAAGATTTTTCGAGTCTATGATTATGGTTCAAGCTTGAGAGAAGGGTTACTTCCATCTACGAAGAGTTGCCAATGATCTATTATTATGCAGGTGTACATGGTAATATGCTTTTAGGACAAATGAGTGAATCATTTATTCTATGGAGTCCTATGTGCCTTTTATATAGAGAGACACAAAAGGACAAATGACAACCGCATTCTCATACAATAAGGAAATATAACAAAAGCCTCATAAAATCCATACAACTCAACACTCCCCCTCAAGCTGTAGCATAGGCATCAGACATGCTCAGCATAGAACATAACACTTCAAGTTGTTTCTTGGAGAGTGCTTTAGTGAAAATATTTGCAATTTGGTCTTTGGTGCCAATGTAGGGTGTGGAGACCTTATTCATAATAGCATATCTAATGAAGTGATAATCTACTTCAATATGCTTGGTCCTCTCGTGAAATGCTGGGTTATTAGCAATAAATGTGGTAGCCTTATTATCGTAGAACATAGGAATAGATTGTAAAACTTGGACACCATAATCCTGCAAAATGGATTAGACCCACAATAGCTCATAGGTAGTGTGTGCCATGGCCCTGTACTCAAACTCTGCACTTGATCTAGAAACTACTGCCTACTTCTTGCTCTTCTAGGTGATACGATCGCCTCCCACATAGGTACAATACCCTATGGTGGACCTCTTGTCTTTATGTGCCCCGGTATAGTCGGCATCAGAATAGCCACAAATGTTAAGATGACCGTGGTTCTGGAAAGAGAGTCCCTTCCCAGGAGGACGTTTCAAATATCTTAACACCTGACAAACTTCATCCCAATGGACCTCTCTAGGTGTCTTACATGAACTGACTCAGTCTTCCCACAACAAAGGCAATGTCAGGTCTAGTGACTGTTAGGTGTAACAACTTCCCAAGCATATCACGATACCTAGTCACATCTTGTAATGGTGGACTATCTACATCTACAAGAGGCAACGATGGATCCATAGGCATACATGTTGGTTTGCATCCAAGCATACTAGCCTCCTTTAGCATGTCTAGTACATATTTCCTATGAGACAAGACTAGCCCCTCATTTATGTGTTGTACCTTTATGCGTAGAAATAGTTGATAAGACCCAAATCTTTAGTAACAAACTGTAAGTGCATCAAAGATTTGGTGTTCTCTATGCCTTCTTTGTCCCTACCAATCAATAGAATGTCATTGACATAAGTAATTAAAATCATTGATCCAGTCTCCTTGTGCAATGTTAATGCTGAGTGGTTGGTAGAAGATCTAGTAAAGTCATGCTTTTGTACTACTTTACCAAACTTGTCAAACCACACCCTCGGACTTTGTTTAAGGCTATAGATGGCCTTCTTTAGCTTGCACACTTTTTGACACTCCCCTTGAATGACGAAGTCTGCGAATTGTTGCATGTAAACTTTCTCCTCTAGATCCCCATGAAGAAATGCATTTTTGATAGCTAGCTGATGAACAATCCACCCCTTATTAACGGCCATAGAGAGCAGAATTCAGATTGAATTATCATGCCACTAGAGAGGTCTCAAAATAGTCCACTCTAAAAGTTTGTGTATAACCCTTGGCAATAAGATGAGTTGTGTACTGCTCCGTAGACCCATTAGGATGACATTTGAGGGTGAACACTTATCTACACCCCACAACTGTAGCACTTAGGGGTAGATCCACTAGCTTCCATGTTCCACAAGACTGTAAGCAACCATCTCTTCTTCCATAACAATTGCCCAGGATGGATCTTGGAATGCATCTCTATGATCCTGCGGAACCTGGTGGCTGTCAACAGTCAAAGAGAGACATCGTTCTGCTGCAGGTAAATGTTCAAGTGATAACAACTGAGAAACAGAATATCTAGCACAAGATCACTGAGCCTTCCAATAAGCAATGGGAAGACTCAGATCCATGCTCTCAGTAGTAGAAGGTTCTTGGTCCTCAGACGAGTCACTGACATTTGGGGAGGACTAAGCAAGAATGGTAGACAAGGGCTCGTCTACTAGAGAAGTAGACATGAGACTGCGCTGGAAGTGTGGGAAATGTGTCTGTAACATCAGGATGTCTCGAAAAGTCTGTTTGTGGTAAGGAAGGCTCAGAGGTATCTAGTGGTGGTACAACAAGCATAGGGAGAGGAACCTCCTAAGGTATAGTGGGAATTGAGGACTCCCCTTCCTTGGGATAATAGGGGATTTCCTAAAAAAAGGTAATATCTGTAGAGACATAAAAATGCTATGCCAGTGGGTCATTACACTGGTATCCTTTTTGTGTCTTAGAATACCTCATAAAAATACACTTGACAGACCAGAGGAAAATCTTATCTACCTTGAATAGGTGGACAGCACACACTTCCAAAAACATTGAGTGATGGGAAATAAATCTCTTCCAGGGAACAACATAGAGTGAGGAGTTCTACCACCCAAGACAGAGGAAGAAACCCAATTGACCAGAAAAGTGGCGGTCAAGATTGCATTTGCTCAAAAAGAAGATGAAACATTCATATGAAACATGATGGTATTTGCTACATCAGGTTATAATGTGATGCATGCATCAAAATGGCACTTGATCTAGAAGATGACGAAGCTTACATTCAGTAGCCCCATTTGGTTGGGAGGTGTGAACACAAGACGTTTGATGAATAACTCCAATAGACTGAAAAAATTGAGTAAGCCTGGCATTAACAAATTCAAGCCCATTATCACTCCTAAAAATTTTGATAATTGTGGAAAATTGAGTCTTTGTTTCTTGGAAAAAATTTTGAACAATAATAAGGACCTCAGACTTCTCTTTCATCATAATTACCCATGACATTCGACTACAATCATCAACTAACACAAGAAAATAACAAAACCTTAACACTATGGATCCTACATGGGCCATACACATCTACATGAACCAAACTAAAAACAGACTCAGTATGTTTATTCTAGGATGGAAATGATGGTCGATGGTGCTTGTCAAGTTGACAAACCTTACACTGAAAAGAATTCATAAAAGACAAATATGGAAAATGCCAACGTAGTACAAAAAGACTAGGATGGCCAAGACGAAGATGCCATTGAAGAGCAGTAGTGGCACACATAGCAACATCAAAAGAGGGAGGTGGGATGTAGAGGTAATATAGGTTCTACTCAAGTCCACCAATTTGTCTCATCGTTTGGAGGTGCTGCAAGAAGAAATACTACTCTTGAAAAATAGCCCGACATCGAAGATCTTTGGTAAATTTTGGTGCATGTATCACATTAGAAAGAGGCAAGGTTGGTGACAGGGAAATATTTCCAAGTCTCGTAACAGGTGATGAGCCTTCATTTTCTACCTTAATCTAGAAGGGCACCTGAATTGGCGATCTAAGCTGAAGCATAAGACCTAGTAGAATGCGTAGAGGTACCTGTGGACTACAGAATAGATGCCCCAGCCGAAGTGGAAGCCTGAGATGCAATAAACACGTCACTCATCCTTAGAGATAGTAACCTGACTATTGTCCTCTAAAGCCTGAGTAGTGTCCTCTGTAGATACTTGATGAGCCCGTGGATCTATCTCCTGAGGGTAGCCATGCTTCACCTACCACCTATCAGCTGTATGACCATTCCTGTGATAGTACTCACAGAAGAGATTACTCCGTCCATGACCACAACCATGACGGGCACCACCATGGCCTTTAAAACTTGGATTCCCACGACCACAACTAACAGTCGCCATGGCAGAGGAATCATATATGGGCATAGGGTCTGAAGTCTAAAGTCTGAAGAGACGAGCATAAATTTGAGCAGGTGTAGGCATCTCATCCAAGGGCATGAACTAATCCTTGGTTGCCTTATACTTTGGTCCAAGGCTAGAGAGCAATTGTATGGATCTAATTACCTCTCATTGTCTTGTTATGACAACTACATCAGAGGATACAGGCTAATGAATGTCCTGCTCATCCCATAAGTTCTTCGCGGTACCATAATAATTAGCCATAGACATGGTACTCGTCTTGAGCGTGTGTATCTCTTCTACAACTCTGTAGAGACAGGTGATGTTACTCTTGTGGGAATGTATTTCATGTAGAACTTCCCACATCTTCGTTGAGGCATAGGCCATTGCCTGCTTAGCAATGCTCTGGGTCATACTGTTCAGTAAACACATGGCCACCCAATCATTATTTGCCTCCCAGTCAGCAGATTTCACAGCAAACTCTTCCTGTGTGAGAATATATTTCTTCCTATGCGATCCCACAAACCGGGAAAAAGATGTAAACCAAAGTAAGAAGTTAAGATCCATTCAACTTAATAGATGTTCTTTGCATGTCTGGAGAAGTGCTTGTGGTGAATAACTTCCCCATCGAGTCACTTAGGGAATCTTTTTGATCTCCCATAACTGCCCGGTTCGTAGACTAATACTCCAAATAGCTTCTTGCACATGCTCTACTTCATATGCTTCACAACGGAGTCAAAAGCAAGATCTGAAGATGCAATTTCAGACCATAGAAGATCCAGAAATCCACAAATCAGGTGTAGCAGCCACCTGTTGGGGCAAGAGAAGGCCCCAAAGGGGCTGCCTCTTCCTCCTGGACTGCTGGCAACGCAAAAGATGGAGGAAGGACGGTGCTACAGTGCCCCTGCCGAGGAGAGAAGTGTCCCCACGCACGAGAACAACCCATGTGACAGCGCTGGGGAGGTGCTAGGGAGGAGAGGAGGGACTAGCGGTGGCACTAGAAGCCTTGGAAGTTTCCCAGTGATGCTGCTGGACCAGCAGAAGAGAGGAGAACCTCCAGTGTTGGTGGTGCTGGGCTGGCAGTGCTGGTGGAGGGGCTGGCAGCATCAGTGGAAAGGAGAAGGGGTTTGGGTGGAAGGATTTTGGAGGGTAGGGTTTGATGGGGTACTTGGGCACTGCTCTAGAACTGTTGCTCTGTCACCATATTAGGACAAATGAGTGAATCGTTATTTGATGGAGTCCTACATACTTTTATATAGAGAGGCACAAAAGGACAAATGACAACCACACCCTCATACAATAAGGAAATATAACAAAAGTCTCAGAAAACCCATACAACTCAACATATGCAATCTGCATCTTGTTCATGTAAGATACATGTGTACGTAAGGTTCTTACCCACAGCACCAGTTCTCCACACAATTTCTCTGGTATTTTGTTTCTGCTGCTAGTTGTGACATCAGACATGAAGCTCTTATAGAATTCCGGCTGCAGGTGAAGCCATTTGGGCCTACTAAGTTGGTCATCGAGTTCTTTTATGAAAAAAGGGATTGGTTAGATTTTGCTCGGGCATAGGCCTTTCAGATTTTAACTGTTGAATTGTGTTTGGGTGACCGATCTGGGGGTATTGATCCACGTATCTCGTGTGTCTATGTTATACTCTCCCCCCTTTTCTTTGTCTCGATGTGAAAACCTATCTTCCTAGAGTGTTGTTCTTTCATGGCTTTCCCCTTGTCGCTGCAGAGGATTTTCTATGTAAATCCTTGTATCTGATGTGACTTTCTTGGGTGCTTATTTCTATGTAGTATACACTGTAGAGTGTATAACTGTTATTACCCCCAAACTGAAAATCTTCAACAAATTGCAGTGCTGCTACTGTATTTCTTATGTCCATTGTAGAATTACTAGTGTTCCACTGCCACTTTAGCACTTCTACACTGGTAAGGGCACTTGAGTACATTGAAAGCACTGTAGCAGTCTCGATAGTACCATGGCACCACCTTTAGGGGTCCCCATTGCATGTGTCTACTGCTTGTGGAGTGTGCATTATTTGACTCTGTTGTCTGTGGTGTGATGCTACTGGTTGATTGCTACTTGATCATGCTGCTACTAGTGGTTCGTTTGTTTTGCAGCATTATGGTTGCTGCGGTTCGGTGCTTGCTGTTGCCATGCTTTTGAGTTTCTGCTGTTGTTGGGTTTGTTGTTATTGATGTTGTGACTACAGTGCTATGAAGAGCTATGTGATTATTATCTTGGATTCTATTATTCTCTGCTCCCTTAATCCAGATGCTCTTTGCAGGTTCTTCAATCTCGGTTGATTTCTATATTCTTGATCATTTAATTTTCTGTGTAATTTGTAAACTTGATTGTTTTCTCTTAGGTAAGGAGAGGTATGTTTGGTATTATGGTTGTACTCATCAGTTATATTTCCGGTGATCTATTTGTTCTTATCTTCTTCTGTTGGAAAATTGGGTTATTTTTACCATTGTTTTCGTTGGCCAGACCAATTTGAATGATCACTTTGGCAGAGCTTGTGCTTAGTTCCAATTGTGGATCTTTTTTGGTTGGACACCTGTGCTTGTTTGCTGCGATGTCTCTTGTTGTGCAGAAAATTAAACATTTAAACACTACCTCTTCTGGTTGTAATGATGTGATTGGAAGATTTGTACACTTGATTGCTCTCTCTTAAAGTAGAGGTATAGTTGGTATTAAGATTGTTATACTCATCAGTATTTCCAGTGATCTGTTTGTTCTAATGTTCTTCTGTTGAAAATTTGGGTTACTTTTTCCATTGTTTTGGTTGGTCAGATCAATTTGAATGATCATTTTGGCAGAGCTTGCGCTTATCTTTTTTCATTGGATGCTTGTGCTTGTTTGCTGTGATGTCTCTTGCTCAGAAAACTAAATGTTTAGGCCCCGTTTGGATTGGTATTTGCACTGAGTATTATCCAACATGGTAGTATTAAGTGCTACAGTGAAAAGTATTATCAACAACAACAACCCCGCCCCCCCTCCCCCCCCGCAACATGTCATGTTGGCCGTTGCTGCCAAATCTCCATTAATCACTGATCACATCTGCTGTGCACCTACCCACCTCTTTCAAATCAAATAAAATAATTGTTAGGTTGAAATATCCATAGTTCTATTAGAAAACTCGAGATGCCTTTATATAGGGAAGCAACCAAAGGATAGAGTTACAAGTATATCCCTCACTTAATATAACACTAAAAAATTAAAGGCATACAAAATATAATTCAACACTTCCCCTCAAGTTGAAGCATAGATATCAAGCATACTCAACTTGGTACATAACAACTCAAGAAGATTCTTGGAGAGTGCTTTAGTAAGGACATTTGCAACCTGATCATCAGTAGTAATGTATGTAGTGATCTTTTTAGTGATAATAGCATATCTAATAAATGACAATCCACCTTTATGTGCTTGTTTTCTCATGGAAGGCAGGATTGTTAGCAATAAATGTCGCTGCCTTATTATCACAATACATGGGAGTGGGACCAGAAACTAATACTCCTAAGTCACATAAAATAGATCTCACCAACAGGAGCTCACAAGTAGTATGGACCATAGCCCTATACTCTGATTCTGCGCTGGATCTAGAGCCAACATTCTGTTTCTTGCTTCTCCATGTGACAAGGTTACCACCCACATAGGTACAATAGCTAATAGTAGATCTCCTGTCTTCATGTGCTCCTGCATTGTCTGCATCTCAATACCCCCAGACATTAAGATGGCCATGCTTCATAAAAAATTGCCCCTTCCTAGGAGCTTGTTTGAGGTATCTTAGTACCTGACATACACCATCCCAATGGATCTCTAGGGGAGTGCATAAACTGACTCAGTCTCCCCACAACAAAGCAAAATCAAGTCACGTGACTGTTAGATATAACAACTTTCCCACCATATCATGGTATCGGGTAATGCCCTCAAGCAATAGACTCTCAGAATATGCAAGTGGCAAAGAAGGGTCCATTGGAATGCTGGCAAGCTTGCATCCCAGCATCCCTGTCTCTTTTACCATGTCAAGAACATATTTCCGTTGTGATAACACTAGACCATTATCAACATGTTGTACTTTAATGCTCTGAAAGTAATTTATCATGCCCAGATCTTTAGTAACAAACTGATAATGTAAGAACCTCTTGCTAGCCTCTATTCTTTTTTCATCACTTCTTGTGAGTAATACATCATCTACATACACAATAATGATAACAGATCTAGAAGCTCTATGCATCATAAAAATAGAGGATCTACAGTGGATCTAGTAAAGCTAAACCCTTGCACAACTTTACTAAACCTTCCAAATTAGGCCTCGGGACTTTGTTTAAGGCCATAAATTGCCTTCTTTAATCTGTAGACTTTCTGACACTCCCCCTCAGCTACGAAATCAGGGGATTATGGCATGTAGACCTTCTCTTCTAAATCATCATAGAGGAAAGCATTTTTGATATCAAGCTGTGAAACCTACCAGCCACTGTTGACTGCCACAGAGAGAAGTATTCTCATTGAATTGAGTTTGGCTACCGAAGAAAAAGTCTCAAAATAGCCAACTCCAAAGGTTTGTGTGTAACCCTTAGCAGCCAAGCATGCTTTGTATCTTTCTACTGTACCATCTGGACGACATTTCAGGGTGAACACCCACCTATACCCCACAACAGTAGCACCCGAGGGTAGGTCAACAAGTTCCTAGGTAGCCCTGGACTGAAGAGCAGCCATCTCCTCCTCCATGGCCAAGGTCCAGGAAGAGTCCTAAGATGCCTTAACATGATTTCTATGAATATTTCTGTTGTCAACTGCAAAAGATAGAAGCCTTCCTATTGTAGGTAAATGATCAAGTGCCATATAATTGAAAACAGAATATTTAGCACAAGATCATTGTTGCTTCCTCTGAGCAATAGGAAGATCCACATCAGGTACCTCAGGTAATGTAGAATCTAGACCTCCATCTGAATTAGCAGTATCAGTAGAGGATTAAGCATGAATAGTAGAAAGTGGTTCCTCCGCCTGTAGAGTAGTAGAGGGTGGTCTGAATTGAAAATGCTGAGGGAAGGTATTTGTAGTAGGCGCCTCAGGATGTCTAGGATAAGAAATAGGAGGAACATCATGAGGTGGAGGTGGCTTTGAGGGACTTGGAAGTGTAGTAGTAAGCATAGGCAATGGAACATTCTGCGAGACATTGGGAGACCATCCTGTAGCAAAATAATATGGCATATCATCAAAAAAGGTCACATCTTTACATAAAACCGATGTGACAGAGGGTCAAACATCTATACCCCTTTTGGGTTCTAAATAACCCACAAAAATACATGTTAGGTTGCAAATGACGTGATTCTCATTAGAATAACCTTAGGGCCCTTTATATAGAGAGGCACCCAAAGGAAAAGATTACAAGAATGTCTATGAAAAATAGTGTAATACAAATAGGACATATAACTCAACACTCTCCCTCAAGCTGGAGCATAGACATCAAGCATGCTCAGCTTGGAACATAATAACACAAGACGTTTCTCAGGAAGTGCTTTGGTGAAGACGTCTGCAACCTGATCCTCAGTAGCAATATAAGGTGTGACAATTTTCCCAGCAGTGATGGCATCTCTGATAAAGTGACAGTCTACTTCTATGTGCTTTGGCCTCTCATGCAATGCAAGATTATGAGCAATGAAAGTAGCTGCCTTGTTGTCACAATACATGGGAGTAGGTCCACACATTGAAACTCCAAAATCTTCAAGGATGGTTCGCACCCACAGAAGCTCACAAGTAGTATGGGCCATAGCCCTATACTCAAATTCCACACTGGATCTGGATACAACATTTTGTTTCTTGTTTCATGTAACAAGGTTACCACCCTCACAAGTGCAGTAGCTAGTAGTGGACCTTCTATCTTCATGTGATCCAGCATAATTTGCATCTAAGTACCCCTAGACCTTAAGATGACCATGCTTCATTAAAGATAGCCCATTTCCTGGAGTTTGCTTGAGGTATTTAAGCACCTGATAAACACCATCCCAGTGAACTTCTCTAGGAGACTGCATAAACTGACTCAGTCTCCCTACAGCAAAGCATATATCTGACCTTGTGACAGTCAAATATAGTAGCTTTCCTACCATAGCTCGGTATCTGGTGACATCCTCAGGTAGAGGACTCTCTGAATCTCCAAAAGGCAAGGAAGGATCCATAGGGATGATGGCAGGTTTGCATCCCAACATCCTTGTCTCCTTCAGTATGTCAAGCACATACTCCCGCTATGATAGTACTAATCCCTCATCAACATGTTGCACTTCATTACTCAAAAAATAATTTATTATTCCTAGATCTTTAGTAACAAACTGAGAATGCAGAAATCTTTTAGTGTATTCTATTCATGTTCCATCACTCCCGATAAGTAGTATATCATCCACATAAACAATAATGATAACTAATCTTATGGCTTTGTGCATGGTGAAGACAGAATGATCTGCAACAGATCTAGTAAAGCCACACTCCTGTACAACTTTACTAAATCGCTCAAACTAGGACCTGGAACTTTGCTCAAGGCCATATATTGCCTTCTTCAATTTGCAAACCTTCGAACACCCCCTCAACCACAAAATCAGGTGGTTGATGTTTGTACACCTCTTCTTTTAAATTGCCGTAAAGGAAATCATTTTTAATATCCAGCTGAGAGATAGGCTAGCCCTTGTTGACTGCCACAGACAATAGTATCCTCACAGAATTTAGTCTGGCCATTGGAGAAAACATCTTACAGTAATCAGTCCCAAAGGTTTATGTGTAACCTTTGGCAACTAGTTTGGCTTTGTATTAGTCTACTGTGCCATCAAGACGACACCTCAGGGTGAACACCCACCTACACCCCACAATAGTAGCACCAGGGGGTAGGTCAACCAGTTCTCAGGTTCCTCTAGACTGAAGAGCAGACATCTCATGCATGGCAGAGGTCAAGGAGGAATCCTAAAACACCTCAATATGATTTTCGGGAACTTGGTGACTATCAACTGCAAGAGACAATAGCCTTCCAGTGGCAGATAAACGATTAAGTGACATATAATTGGAAATAGAATATTTTGCACAAGACTGTTGTGGCTTCCTCTGAGCAATAGGAAGATCCACATCAAATACCTCTAGGGGTGTAGAGCCTTAACCTCCATTCGAAGTAGAGGATTGAGCAGGAATAGTGGATAATGGTTCCTCCTCTGGTATAGTAGTAGTGGGATGTCTTCGCTCAAAATGTGGAGGGAAGGTCTTCGTCATAGGCACCTCATGATGTGTAGGATAGGATATAGGAGGGCCATTATCAGGTGGAGGTGGCTCAGAGGGACCTGCTGGTGCAGCTGTAGGCATGGGTAAAGGAATCTTAGGAGTAGCATTAGTGTTTTTTCTCATGATAAAGTAGTATGGTATATCCTCAAAGAAGGTAACATCTCTGCTAATGTAAAAGCGATGTGCCACTGGATCAAAGCATCTGTACCCTTTCTGGGTTCTAGAATAATCCACAAAGACACTTCACGGATCTAGGAGCAAGTTTGTCCACCTTAAATAAGTGGACAAAGCACACACACCCAAAGGCTTTAGGAGGCACAGAAAACAGCTCCTGATCTAGACATAAAACAGAATAGGGTACTTTCCCACAGAGAACAAAGGATGACACCCGATTAATTAAGAAGGCAGCTATAAAAACATTGGTAGTTATACCAAGTGTAAGCCGCCTTGTTTTGTCATGTTGTGTCTTTATGTTTATTATAATTAAGTACAGTCGTTATAGCATAAGACAAAACGGCTACCAGATTACTACCAAAATTTTTTTACTCGGAACAAGGTTTTCCCGAGGTCAAACTCAGGGAACAACTATGTTTCTAGAAGTCTAAATAAGATCTCTATTATGTTACAAAATTAAGAGAGAGAGAGAGAGATCTTGGCTTCTTCTTCTTCTTCCTTGGCCGTTTCTCTTCTTCTTTCTTTCTCTGTTCTTTCTTCTTTCTTGCTTTCTTCTTTTCTTCTTCTTCTGCCTTCTTCTGTTCTTTTCTTTTCTTTCTTTCTGGCGGCAATGTCTTCTTCCTTCTTTTTCTTCTTTTCTTCTTGCCTTCTTTTTTCTTTCTTTCTTCTTTTTCTTCCTGCCTTCTACGGCTGTGGTGATTCCGACGTCTGATGCTGTGCTTAGACGACTTGTCTGTGACTTTGCTACAGTTCCTTCCTTCTTTTCTTCTTCTATTTCTCTCCTTCCTTCCTTCTTTTCCTTCCTGCCTTCTTCTTCTTCAGCTGCCTCGAGCGACTAAGGCTTCGGTTGCTTCTCTTCTTCTTTTCTTCCTGCACGCTCACACAAGGGTCAGAGCAAAACCTACCCCTACCCTTCCCCGTGTCTCTCTTTCTCAGATTTCTCTCTTAGGACTGCTCTCCCAGAGCTAGGTAATTGGGTGTGAGTATCGCGCCCGGGACCAGGTCCACCGGCGTGCGGTGGTGGGCGAGGAGTGCGCGGTTTGGGTAATTTGATCTTGCCTAGACCCGCGGGGCGTGAGCGCGGGCGAGGGTGAGCGAGTGCGTGGCGCGCTGCGTGCGGAAGAGGGACCTGACCCCTGTGTTCGAAGGCGATAAGCCTTAGGCACTTTTTCAATTTAAGTGCTGGTGCTTGACCACGCACTTCCGAGGTGGGACTAAAGTCCCACCTCCCAAATTGGCGCCCGCAGGCGAGCGATCAGCTGCCAATTGAGGCAGCCCGTAAGGCCTTCGCCCCAGCTGCGGGCCTGGGTGTCTTCGCTACTCCTGCTCGCGCGACCTGGGATGCGCACCTGGGTTGGAGGGTGCCTGCAGCTGCAGGTGAAGCTGCTGCAGCTCGTCGACAATGGCGGCGAGGGGCGCGAACCTGAAATCACAGCTACAGCCTCTCAGCCCAGTCAGAATACGTAGGAAGCTTAGACGAAGTGAGGCGAAGCTTGTGCGGTGGTCGGCGGGGTGCGGGAGTGCGTGGAGAGGTTGACCTAGGTCAGACTGTGGCCGGAAAGGTAGGTTTGTTCGGGGGGTGGTCGGGTGGCGCTTGGCGGTGAATGGAGAGGGGGGATCGGTGGAGTGGAGTGTGAGGGAGCTTCTGGGCTGGTCGGCGAGGTGTGAGAGTGTCTGTGGTTGTGAGATGATCTCGCCGGAGGGGGTGATCGGAGGTGGAGAAAGTGGTCTGGACAGTGGCGGTTGGGTGGTTGAAAGGGCAATTTAAAAGGGGGAAAATACAAGGGAAGGAGAGAGGAAGCTATCTACCTAATTACTCGACGAAGGGGGAGGGCAGAGCAGCCGGCTCGTATCTGCTGGAGATGGAGACGAAGACGCCCTGGAGGAGGGTTTCGGCGACGAGGAAGCAGGCGGAGGGCGCCAGCAGGTATAGCCTGGCGTGGACGATGGAGCATGGCAAACCCTGCTGCAGGTAGGGCAGCAGAGCGACGAGGAGGAAGGGGAGGAGTTCGCTGGAAGCTTCGGGCTCTCTGACCGGAGGAGAAAGGGATGAAGAGGGGGTAGATCTCCGTCAAAGGAAGCTTGCAGGAGTCGGTAAGGTGTGTCGCTCCTTATAAAGAGCTTGGCGCAGAGAGAAGGGCGAGCTGGCGTCGTGCCAGCCTCGCCGGAGTAAGGCCAGAGATGACACCCATGCCTTCCGCGAGTTTGCACGGAAGGCATGGTGGTCGGCAGAGGTCGTGGGCGGGTCCCTGCGACAGAGGACGTCGCAAGGAACCCCACTTCTGTTCTAGAGGACGGTAACCCTGCTCTGCGTGGCGCCATGCTTCGCGCAAGGTCGCTGGAGTATGGCGCTGCGCAGAAGTTGCAAGGAGGACCGTTCTGCAAAGAACGATGAAAAGTTGGGAGCCTAAATGCAAGGGTTTCAAAAGATAAGGGTCAAAAAGTAAATGAAGAGGATCAAATTGTAAAGTCAGTCAAGGAGGTCTCTTCTTAAGCTCAAGTTTTTATACAAGACTAATTTGAACCTAAGGATTTTAATGGTGAATTTTAATTCTAGGTTAGACCATGTTTGACCGGTCAATTTGCGTAAAAATCTAAATTAAGTTATTAATTGGACGTGGTTCTTTTTTTAGTTCAAAATAGGTTTCTATGGCCAAATTGAAGGTTCTAAACCCTAGAGAATATTTTTCTATGAATTTTAGAGTGTTTAGTTGATTTTTATCCTACCTCGAATCTCGTGAATTGAAGTGGATTTGTTTTAAGGTTACAGAATGTCATTTAATTCCTGGAAGTTACTACAACCCTTTTTAGATTAGATCATCCCACTTTCCTTCTTGTTAAGCTTGTTTGACCTATGTTTGGACCCTCAATTACCCTGTTTGCAAACTGCATTGGTGAAATTGCAGTTTTACCCCTTATGATTTGTTTTATTCTTAAACTCAGAATTCTCTGAGTTAAGCCTTTCTTTGGGTCATGAAGGAGCTTTTTCTCACATATCTGGGTTAGATTGTACTAGCTAGGGTTCATGATGAGGTTCTCATCAAACATCATCAGCCCAGAACATAGTAGGAACATTCATCTGAAACATGATCATCCGGGCAACATCAAGAAGGTGTCTCAGCTTGCGTTCAGCCACCTCATTTTGTTTGGATGTATGAACACAAGAAGTTTGATGTATAATACCATGAGACTGAAAAAATTGAGTTAACGTAGAGTTAACAAACTTAGGCCCATTATTAGTACGAAACATGCAGACAGTAGTAGAAAACTGAGTCTTTATTTCATTCACAAAATTTTTAATCAAAACAGGAGTTTCGGATTTTTCTTTCATCATAAACACCCAACAAACACGAGTACAATCATCAACTAAAACAAGAAAGTATCGAAAACCCGTAATACTCTTGACTTAACATGGGCCCTATAGATCAGCATGAACAAGAGAAAAAATAGACTCAGTACCGAAACCCTATGATGCTTGCCAAGTTGACAAGCATCACAAGTAAAGGAATTAGGAAACTCCATATTCGGAAATTGATGACGGAGAACAGACGTGCTAGGTTGCCCCAATCTACGGTGCCACTGTAAGATAGGAGTGGCAAAGGTAGCAACTATAATGGAATGCTCAGGGGGCAACTCAAAAGAGTAGAGACCATCTTGCTCAAGTCTTCTACCAATCTGCTTCATCGTTTGGAGGTCTTACAAGAAGAAGAAATGATCGTGAACGCTGCTCTACAATTTAATGTCTTGGTAATCTGACTAATAGACATTAAATTTAGAGCAAACTTGGGTACGTGCATAACATTAGATAGTGATAAGGTAGAAGATAAAGAAATGTCACCTAAGCCTATGACAAGGAACATGACACCATCTGCTACTCTGACATGCACAGTAGTCAATGGTTTAAGAGTCGAAAAAAGGGTAACATCTCCAGTAATATGAGATGAAGCACCTGAGTCTACAAGCCAAGTTGGCATACGAGTCCCTCTGACATTAGCAGCAGTACCTGGCTTCTAGGAGATAGACACACCTGTAGTAAAAGAGGACTAAGAAAACATCAGTTGATTGTATTCTTCCTTGGAAATAGTGACTTGCGAAATGAGATGCTCCTCTCCTGATAGTGTTGGTTCTCATCTCCACCATAAATAACCTAATTGGTCTGATGGCCCTGAGGAAAATCATCCTTTATCCAGCATCTGTCCACCGTGTGGTTTATCTTGTGACAGTGATCACAAAACAGGCCACGTCCTCTGCCACAACCACTTGGTCTCGCTCCACGTCCTCTCCCCTGCCTCCTGGGTTTCCCTTGCCATGACCTGTAGCTGCCGTAGCCAAGGAATCAGCGACTGAGATAGGGTCAAAGATCTCAAGTCTGGATAGGCGAGCATAGATCTGCGCAGGTGTAGGGATCTTCTCAAGTGTCATAAGCTAATCTTTAACATACTTGAACTCAGGGCCAAGACCTGCAAGCAACTGAACAGAATGAAACGCCTCACGTTGCTTCGCAATAACGGTGACATTTGTGGAGATCGGTTGATACGCATCTTGCTCATCCTAGAGGTTTTTCGTAGAGCAATAGTATTCGGCAAGGGACAGTTCCCTTCCGAAAGGAAAATGCAACTCCTCGATTATCCTGTAGAGGCGACTGATATTGCTCTTATGAGAATGAATCTCATGAAGAACCTCCCACATCTTCTTTGCAGACGCATATGACATAACCTGCTTCGTGATAGGCTCCATGTTGTTCAACATGCTGGTCGCCACCCAATCATTGTCTGCCTCCCAATCAACAGACTTGACAACAGGTTCATCTTGCGTCAAGATATATTTCTTTCGGTGTGATCTCACAAATATGGAAAAAGAGGTAGACCACAGAAGAAAGTTGGTGTCATCCAACTTGATAGAAGTTCCTTGCATAAAGGAAGGTCGCTCGGGATTGATATCTTCCCCGCCGAGTCGCTAGAAGCATCCTTCTTGCCTTCTATATCACTCGACTTGTGGGAAAACCTTGATCAGGGGATTTTAGTAAAAAATCAAATCATATAGAGGTCTGAAACATTCACAGATTTGTGAATAGTCGCAAAATCAGACCATAAGTGACCACTTGAGGCCCTTGTGGCATTGCAGCCCATGTCTGCTACACGTACATTGCCACCAAAGGGCTCAAGCGGCCCTAGGGGCGACATCATTGCTGTCGATGGAGAAGACCGCTGGCCTCCTGTGGCGGCGCTGGGAGGTCCCCAGTGCCCCTAGTGGAAATGCTGGGCACTGCTAAGGGCAGTGCTGAGCATTGGGAGCAGCTGCACGCGCTGTAGGTGGCGCTTAGCACCGTGAGCGACTACGTACGCTGTAGGTGGTTCTAGGGCAACATTAGGGGCGGCGCTGAGCACCGTAAGCAACCGTGTAGGGTCGATAGACCCTCTCCTAGCGTTGGGAGGGGGTGCTACAGGTAGATCAGGCCTCGATGAAGGCTTTTGCAGCCTCTAGTGGTTGTTGCGAGCATCGTCGATGGCTACAGTAGCCACCGGTGGCAATGGTAGCCGCCGGTGGGGAAGGAGAAAGATGATCTAGGGTTTTGGTGAAGGTTTCAAGGCTAAGTATTTGGTGAGATACCTGAACACCGGTCTAGGACCGTTGCTTTGATACCATGTTAGGTTGCAAATGACATGATTCTCATTAGAATAATCCTAAGACCCTTTATATAGAGAGCCACCCAAAGGGAAAGATTACAAGAATGTCCCTATGAAAAATAGCGTAATACAAAATAGGACATATAACTCAACAATACACTTGATAGATCTAGGAGCAAGCTTGTCTGCTTTAAATAAATGAACAAAGCACACACATCCAAACACCTTGGGAGGTAAAGAAAATAACTCTTGATCAGGAAATAAAATAGAGTAGGGAATTTTCCCACCAAGAATTGAAGACGACACCCGATTAATAAAAAAAGTAACGGTAAGCATAACATCAGACTAGAAGGTAGTAGGAACATGCATTTGGAACATAATAGTCGGGCAACATCTAGAAGATGTCTCAACTTACGTTCAATCACCCCATTCTGTTGGGATGTGTGAACACAAGATGTCTAATGTATAATATCATGGGACTAAAAAAATTGAGTCAAAGTAGAATTCACAAACTCAAGCCTATTATTAGTCCAAAACATGTGAATAGTAGTAGAAAACTTAGTGTTTATTTCATTCACAATTTTTAATCAGGAGTTTCGGATTTTTCTTTCATCATAAAGACCCAATAGACACAGGTGCAATCATCCACAAGAACAAGAAAATACCGAAAACCCCTAAGACTCCTAACCCAACATGGGTCCCATAGATCAACATGAATAAGAGAAAAAACGGACTTGGTTTTTTTATTACTACTAGGAAAGGAAACTCTATGATGTTTGCCAAGCTAACAAGCATCGCAAGCAAAAGAATCTGGAAACTGCATGTCAGGAAACTGACGGCGAAGGGCAGACAGGCTAGGATGTCCGAATCTTAGATTCCACTGTAAAGCAGAAGTGGAGGCCACAACTATGGAATAATGCTCTAGTGGAAGGTCAAGATAGTAGAAGTCGTTCTGCTCAAGTCTTCCACCAATCTGCTTCATTGTTAGAAGGTCCTGTAGGAAGAAAAAATGGTCATGAAAAATTGCTCTGCAATTTAATGCATTAGTTATCTGGCTAATAAATATTAAATTCAAGGCAAATTTAGGTGCATGCATGACATTAGAAAGAGGTAAAGTAGTGGATAGAGAAATGTCACCCAAGCTTGTAATAGGGGACAAGGGACCATCAGCTCCTCTGACATGTACTAGAGTAGTCGGTGGTCTAAGAGAAGTAAAAAGGGTAACGTCTCCTATTATGTGGGAAGATGCACCTGAGTTTTCAAGCCAAGATGGCTTACAAACACCTCTAGCACTAGCAGCAATACCTGTCCTCTGAGTCACAGAAGCACCTGCAATGGAAGTAGTCTGAATAGAAACAAGACTGCCATATTAACCTGAGGATTGACCTGCTTTTCCTCCTGATAATGTAGACTCTCATCTCTACCATTAGTGACTTGATTGGCTTGATGGCCCTAATTAAACCCGTGCTTTATGCAACAACTATCAACTGTGTGATTTGTCTTGTGACAATGGTCACAAAACTAACCACGTCTTCTACCACATCCTCCTGCTCTCACTCCACGTCCTCTCCGCCTGCCTCCTGGGGTTCCCTTGCCACGGCCTGTAGTTTCCATGGCTGAGGAATTAGCGGCTAAGATAGGGTCAGAGATCTCAAGTTTGGACATGTGAGCATAGATCTACGCAAGTGTAGGGATCTCCTAAAGTGTCATAAGCTGATCTTTAACAGACTTGAACTTAGGACCAAGACCTATAAGCAACTGAACAAAACGAAAGGCCTCATGTTGCTTTGCAATAATAGTGACATTTGTGGAGATCGGCTAATAAGTATCCTGCTCATCCTAGAGGTTCTTCATAGAGCCATAATATTCGGCAAGGGACATAGTTCCCTTCCGCTCCCACATCTTCTTTGCAGACGCATATGACATAACCTGCTTTGCGATAGGCTCCTTTATGTTGTTCAACATGCAAGTCACCACCCAATCAGTGTCTGCCTCCCAGTCAACAGACTTGACAGCAGGTTCATCTTACGTCAAGATATATTTCTTCCAGTGTGATCCCAAAAATTGGAAAAAAGAGGTAGACAAAGAAGGAAGCTTGTGACATCCAACTTGATAAAGGTTCCTTGCATAAAGGAAGGTGCGCTCGGGTCGATATCTTCCCCACCGAGTCGCCAGAAGCATCCTTCTTGTTTTCTATATCACTCGACTTGTGGGAAACCAAAGATCAAGAGATTTTAGTAATAATCAGACCATATAGGAGTCTGAAAACTTTACCGATTCACGAATAGTTGCAAAATCATATCATAGGTGACCACTCGAGGCCCCTTGTGGCACCGCAGCACTTGCTCTACTGCTGCTACATGGCCACCAAGGGTTCAGGCAGCCCTAGTGGCGGGGCTGCGTGGAAGGCTCCGGTGCCCTTGGTAGTGGTCTTGCTACCCGTGGGAGTGCCACTGGCCTCCTGCGGTAGTGTTGGGAGGGTTCCAGTGCCCTTGGCAGTGGCTCTGCTGTCGTTGGGAGGGTTGTTGCCTTCCTGCGGGTGGCGTAGGGAGGTCCAGTGGCCCTAGCAGTGGCGCTGCTGCTACTGGGAGCGTCGCTAGGGCCGCCTGCGGGTAGGGGTGTGGCCCTCCTACTGGTGGGGACGTTGTTGCTATCGGTAGGAGGGCTGACCAGAGTTGGAGAGGGGCTGATGATGCCCTAGAGAGGGAGAGGGATTGGGTGGAAGGATTTAGCGGCTAGGTTTCGAGGTGGGATACCTAAATGCCGATTTAGGACCACTGCTCTGATACCATGTTAGGTTGAAATGTCCATAGTTCTATTAGAAAACCCGAAGTGCCTTTATATAGGGAGGCAACCAAAGGGTAGAGTTATAAGTATATCCCTCACTTAACATGACACTAAAAAGTAAAAGGCATACAAAATATAACTCAACAATAATATTACATCTTATTCACCACATCTACCCTCTACTCCCAAACTAAATAAAATAATTATATCTTACAACACATCAATTCACCTATCAAATTCATCCCATTCTAACCCACTACTTACCACTGCACTCCACCAAACACCCCAAGAACGATGTCATTGGAAATGCAAAGATCTTTTCTTGGTATAAGCTTGGCTGTGGACTAGGTCATGTTGCCATGGCAGATGGGTTCCATGTTACCATGGCTGGAAAGGATATACACTCTTCGTAGGATTACCATAGCCTCTGCATGACATATTTTGAATCTCCCTCCGAAGTTGTTATATGTTAGTAAGATTTCCAAGGAGTCGAAATGTTGAACTAGTTTTTATATAGATTGGTGCTTTCTGCAGATCCAGGGACCTGGAAGAATGGATTTATCTGCAATCCAATGTTTATGCAAGCTTGTAGGCAGAATAATGGGATTTTTTTTCCGGACTTCAGGGAGGCTTGAGCCTGGGGCTTCCACTGTTCAGGATTGATGATCCACCACCATTCCATTCCCTATGGGACAGAATAATGCAAATATTAATCAGATTATATTTTGTCTTTGTCACCTCGGTCATCTCAACTTCATTTCACTGTGGAAATTGTTTCCACAATTACATTCCTTTTGTATTTTGGTTGAAAGAGCAACTTCCACAGTTGCATTCCTTTTGTTTGAAAGAGTAGAGATGCATTGTGAAGGCCATTAGCCACCCACTTCATTCATCAAAAAAAAGCAAAGAAATCCAATGCTGTCCCAGGAACATGTTCAACCTAGGGCTGATCGGAGTGGAATTACAATGTTTCTTTGCAATGAAATCAATCACAACCCCAGCAAACCACTTTGCCCATCTATCTGACGGAAAATAGGGACAAGGTTCCTAGTAATGTGCAATCTTTTTCCTAATATAGCTGAAAGTCAGTTTAGTTTCTTTCTATTAAGAGATCTCAATATGAAAATGCTCATGGATATTTGAATAATGCACTGGTAAAATTTTCCAGGCCAAAGGGGACTTTTTTTTTTGTGAAGATCAGACCAAAGGGGATTATCCGTGAAATATCATGTAGCCACACTCCACAATGGAGTAGTGTGTCTGAACACTAGAAATTTATCGACACTAATGTTCTTTTACATCAAGTAAGCATACCCAAAATGGTATTAGGCTGAAGCCATTCGTACAGGTTTCTACTTGATTGACAAGATGCCATCTCAGCTCTTTGGAGGAAGAACTCTTGTCGCTTCTTATCCTTGATCAAGAAGCATTTACTATTCTGCCAAAGTGTTTGGTCTCTGTGCTTTAGATATGGCTTGGAACCTGGTCAAGTAAAGGCAAATTCTTGTGATACTCGTCAACTTGAAAAGGTTGCAAGCATGTTGATCCTACCATTAGGGGAAAGCATTTTGTTAGACACGAGTTTCTTTGGGCTGGGGAGATTGTGGATGATAAAGATGAGGATTTTTGGAATTCCAAAAGATTATACTTATGTGAGTGCAGGGTAGGAAATTGACAAACAACTTATGGAGGAGCGGAGCAAGAAATTATTAAACTAGGGGAGGAAAATGATGAGATTAGTAGATTTGGGAAGATTTACATTTAGAAAAGGGATGAACAAGTTGTTTCAATCAAACAACAATTCCCAATTCCTCCACTTCCCCAAATCCAAATCCTTTTGCAAGTCACTTTGATCAAGGTCCAACTGTTGCTTTAACATCTTTGATTCAATGATGAATATTCTAGATGCATGTGGAGAGGAAGATATTCCTGTTGCTTTCTTTCTGGGAGGGGGTGAGTGTAACCTTCACGCTATAAACAGATGTAGGACATTCTCATGCCATTTCCAACTCTAAGTGCCTTTTCTTTTCACTTGTCCCATCCTCTACTCTGAGGCCCATTGTTAAAGCACAACTTGACCTAAAGTGTTGAAGTTATGCAAGAAGGCATGGGGACTAGAAAAAGGATTACTTATGATTGGTTGACATTCTCAAAAAATTACTCATATTGTTGGCTCAAAATGAATGTACATGATTAAGTACAAAGCTGATGGAGGAATTGACATATATAAGGCTCGACCGGTTGTAAAGGATTCACTTATAGGTTATCGAGGACTTTTCCTCCTATTGCAAAGATGAATTCTATAAGGCATATTCTTGCTTTCTTTGTTCACTTCTCTTGGTTATTTATACTAGTTAGAGAATGCTATCCTGAACAAGTAGACTTCATGAAGAATTCTACATGCTGAAACCACTGAATATGAGCAAGATGGAAAGTGTCGCACACTCAAGAGACTTTTTTCCTTGGCCTTCAGCAGTCTTCTTGTGCTTGGTTCACAGGGCTAAAGAGTGTCCATGAAAGGCAAGGTGTACAGGCAAGGGGATGGAAACCATACTCAGTATCAAGCAGACTTGGCAGAAGATTACAATTTCATTAGTATATATGTTGATGATATGATCATCCAGGTAATGACAAGGAAGAGATTGACATGCTCAAAGGTGGAGTTGTTGGTAAATTTGAAATCATGGGTCCTTGGAAGCTGAAATATTTTCTTGATATTGAGGTTGCAAAGGTTGAAAAGGATCTTCTTATGTGTCAAATAAAATATCTTCTTGACTCTCTGAAGAAGATGACAAAGCTTGGGTGTAGGCCAGGCCACTTGAGCAAGAAAGATGGGAAGACCGTGGATGACTTCAACTACCATAAGCTTGTGGAGAAGCTGATTCCTCTCACCTTGCTTAGGCTTAATATCTCTTATTTGTGAACATTCCGAACTAGTTCATGCCTACATTGATCAGCATTCACCTTGGCAGTTTCTGTAGTTTCTCCTGTATATAAAGAAAAATCGAGAAGAAGACTTTTATTCAGTAAAAGAAATGATTTAATGTTGACTACATTGATGCAGATTGGGTTAGCCCTATAGATGTTAAAAGATTTACCTTTTGATTACTGCTTATCAACCTTTTGATTACTGCCTTTACCTAAGTAGTAATCCCATTATGGGGAGTAGGAAGCAAACCATCTTTGAAGGATCAGTGTTGAAGTGAATATGAGATTATGATATCAGGAATTATTAGGATGTTATAGGTCAAGATTTTGTTTTCTGACCTTGGACTTCATCCTAAAAGGTCAATGATGCTTTGATACAACAAACAAGATGTTTATCAATCTTTGTTTTTTTTTTTTTTTCTGAAAAAGGATGGCTGAGAAATTGCAAGTTTTGTGACCAGAAAGCAGATAAAGCCAGAGCTTCCCTTACAGCATTATCTACCCAATAGCAATCGCCCTAGAAAACAACCCGATTGCATTGGAGCCAAATGAACCACAAAACTGTCATAGCGTTGGTCCAATACAGGCCATCTGTCTGAATGCCCCCTCTGAATGCAGCCTAGTTCTTTATCATCTTACCAAGCATGTTGAACTTGATAGGCATGACATGTGAAAAGATTCTCTGAAAAGGTCTTTGCCTCCCACAAGAATTGTGATCAACTTGCTGGGTTTCAGTAAGGGTTGTTCCTCTTCCCAGTTTGAGATGAATATTGGCAAGTTACACATGCTTGATGATTATACCCAACTTGAAGGGAAGTGTTGTCTTGTATTTGCATACATGGATCTTGAAGGTGGATTCATGTATCCTTTGTTTCTCTATATGTTGTACTCATCCCTTTCTCTCTCCCTTTTTTAGTGTGTGAGACCCTTGCTGCCTAGGGTCATGCTCCTATGGGTTTTTTCCTTTTGTTGTGGAGAGTTTTCCCTGCACATCTTTGTGTTCTGTGCATGATTTCCTTGTGTTTTATCTCTATGGGATTTTCTGCCATCTTTTATTGGCGAGGAGTCTATCACATCATTTGCCGATAGCAAAGTGCATCAAAGCATGCATAGGTAGAAGTAGAGTATGAAGTACATACTTTTCAAAAAAGAAAAAAAGTACAGTACTGGACCAAGGATGCATTAGCCACTATTGGCTAGGATGCTTAGCTTCTATATTAACCGGCTTTCTTGAAGCTTAGTTAAAATTCTAATCGCTGTAATGGGCAATTGGTCCATGGAACATGCAAATGAGAAGACTATTTTTAGATCAAGACCATTACTGTGAACCAAAAGACTAACAACAATTTGCACTTTTCCCAATTGTGACATCTTATCAGGCAAATTATGTATGATTTATTAGTTTGCAAGATGTGTGTTATGCATATAATAAGTTTTAGGGATATCCATGTAATTGCACTAGAGGGGGGTGAATCGTGCAAGATAGAAATTTGATAAATCACACAAGATCAAGCCACAATTTGCACAAGTAATTTTAGATAGAAATCCCACCGATAAAAATCACTACCAAAGTCTCTTGATTTAGGATCTCATGATCTACCTAATAGATCAAGTTCACTAATGTATCACTTAAAACCAAGGCTGATACAACCTTAATACAACATACAACAGTCAAGGCTGATGCAAGTTTTGCCTCAAGAGAGGTTGGGAATCCACAAACCAAATACCCAACTACAAAGAACAAAATAAGAAAGATCCTATAAAGCCCCTCAAATTTAATGAACTGAAAATGGGGAGCATGGAGATCATCGAGGTTCCTAAGGCAGTAGGGAGTTGCAGCACAAGGAAGCTGGGCTCAGAGATTGGAGAAGTAGAGCACTTGACATCAATGAGAGCCAAATTGAGAGTAGTTGAGAATTAGAATGTATTCGTAGGTAGTATTGAGCTCTTGTGTGGTGTATCAAGTGTGGGAATGTCCTATGGTATATATAGAGCGCTCAGGAACACTTTAGATGGTCATTAGGACATAAAATAACTGTTAGGGGTCTTAATTGAATGAAATCCAACATTTAGAAATTGGACAATTAATACAGTATAGACTAGTCGGCACCCAGTTGGTGCACTATAGCGTAAACGGTTGACTAAAAATAAATTTCAGTCAGCGCCTTACAATGTTGTACTGGTGTGAACTACCCTTCTATAGTCAGATAGCTGATGATCGATTAAACATGTTCTAGCAAGTTGTCCTCTAATCGACGCCCTATTGAAGTGTTCTTGGGATGAAGGTTCTTGCATTTGGTCTTGATTTGCCATCGGTCGCACCCTGATGGTATCAGGCAATGCCCAAGGGTATGGTTGGTCAACGCTCGGTTGACCAAGACTTGGGATTTTTTAAAGTGAATTAGCGAAATGATTATGGTCATTAATTGCAACGATTACCAAGGCTAAAAAGATCGTTGTAGGGCCAATGATCATGACACAAGTCAACCGATCGATCGACTAATTGACTCGCTACAACAGGGCAAGTCGACTAGCTGTTGTGCCGATCGATGCCCCAATGAAGGATAGGCTATGTTTGGTGGCTTTTAAGGTAGAGGTTTGGTTTCCTAGGTAAAGTGATGGTTGTGGGATTACTTGCACCATACTCTAGGGGCTCTTTAACACCTAATCTATAAAAAGATTACATAACGATTGCACATCTTTATGACAAATAAAAGAGTAAATAAACAAGGTCTTCTTTGAGAATTCTTCATAGCCTTCTTCATGAGCTATCTTTAGGTTCTTAGTGAGTTCTCTTCAAGCTATAATTTGAACTTCTTTTCGCATCTATCTTCGTCCTTCTAGGATCCATTTCATGAAGCAAATTTGTACGGGATGATCGATCGGAGTCCCGGCAAATAACTTAACGAATGTTCGCACAAGTCTAGATTAATATTGTAAATCATCAAAACACATAATTAAATGATTAATTGTAATATTTAGTTTAATATTAACATATTTCAATAACAATCCATTGTTTAGTGTGCTTAATTTGTCCACTAACATGTTGATAAATAGCAGCCAGGAGTGATCAGTTCTTGTCAACCAAAAGATTGCATTCTGCAAATGTAGGTCTGAATAGGTCGTTTGCCACACAAACAAGGTGAAGCACATATGCAACCTTTTAGGAGTCACCGTCTTCTAAAGAGGTAAAACCTGTTAACCTAGCTTATAAAAATTTTAGTTTACAGAAAATTTTGTTTTATTACTTTCCGTTTTCCTACGCCAAGTCAAGTGAACTTTAGGATTATAACATGTGCATATGGTGATTGTTATGATGTACAACATATTTGAAGCTTAGCAGTTGAATATGACAAGGATAATCCTAATAAAAAAAATGAATTAGCATAGCACTGCCATTAGTATGAATTTTTCTTGTTTTTGAGAGGGCATGGAGGTTGTGCTGTTGGCTAAGAAGCATCTCCTAATGAGTTAGCATTATTGCTAAATGGCTGTGCCACAACGAATAATTTTTCTCACCTTTATTTAGTAAAAAGGCTATATATGACTATTTCAGATAGGTTCTGCATCCCTGTAGTCATGGTCATTATATTTGAGATTCTTTTGGTTTCAGTATAGCTTCTTTTTATTGTACTTGAATGTAGGATTTGCTTGCTTTCTACATTTTTCAAATCCTAACATATGAAATATAATGCTTGTAGGCTTTGTTGAGTTAACAGAGCAGGCAATGGCTCGTTTTGGGAAGGAACATAAATGGGTCATGTGCCCTACATGTCGTCAACAGACAGACATTGAAAATGTTGCATATGTTGATGATAGGAAATGTGAGGGGCGTGATACATGGATACTTAATCCATCCAAGGATCAAAACATGTCAGAATTCTCTATTAATGTCCAAGGCTCATATGGTACAAAGGTATATGGCTCAATAACCAAGGTTTTTGCTGCTGTGTAACTGGGAATTTGCTGTCAAATGCTGAAAACTTCTCCTCTCTTTTGGATTTTTTTTTAAAATAAACATCTAATAAGAAATAAACATAGTCTCATTGAAACAACAGTTTTCTTTTAATTTAAGAGTTTTTACTATATGCTCATCCCATCAATATTAAGAATTAATTTAACGCATATTGTGGTATGATTCCGTGATGGAAAGAGAGTTCTATTGCTTTTTCATGTGATGTAGATTGAAGCAATTACAAGAAGGATATTATGGATAAGCTCCACTAATCAGGATGCAAAAGTTATCGTTTTCTCCAGCTGGAAGGATGTTCTTGATGTTTTAGAACATGCTTTCCGTGCCAACAAGATTAGCTTTGTTCGAATGAAAGGAGGCAGGTAGAATTTTTATTTAGCTCTACAGAAGCTTCTTTGCTTGCCCCTCTTAAACAACATATGAAACATCACAATTTTCCTGAACTAGCGATAAAGTTCTAACGTACTCTATAAAAAACTCATGGTGATCAACATGGGGAAAGGAGAAAGGAGAACAACAGAAACTTCTCCAAATAGATTGATTGAATAAGCAACTCTGCTTTGGTGTAGTTACTAAAATGCTATTTAATGGAAAAGTGCATATTAATTTGATTATGCAATTCTAATATTATATATTTATCTTCTTGATTATAGTCAAAATTATAATGATTCCCAACAATTTGTCATTTTAAATTTAGTAAATCTAGAAACTGTTCCCTGATAGTTAATAGAAGTACAAAACCAAGCTCACCTTTGTTAGCTGAGATAGGCTGCATGCCTCCATAATGACCTATCTTTGGTCACAATTCAGACTTAGTTCCAAGATATGCATGACTCTTTCCTTGTAAAGCTTCTTTGATCTTCACTAACTTCCCTCAAACCTTATCATTCAACTTCTCATGCCTAGCATTCATTTGCTCTTCCCTTGTAAGTTTCCACGTTAAATATGTTTCTCATTTTATCTTCAGCCGATATCATTCAAACTTGACAGTATTATCTCAGTATGGTCCCAATACTTGGGGGCCCACCTACCATCGTCAGTCTTTCCACAGTATTTCAATTTAAAAAGTTTTTTTTGTTGCTTAGAAGGTTTGATACTCTTTTCCATTACAGCCATCCTTCATTAATTGTATTTAAAATCTCCATCAATTACTCTACATTGTTAAAACCCTGCCTGAAGGTGATTGCATTTTATATATCAAGTCTTTTTGTACTAAGTCAAAGTATCCATTCTGCTGAACAAAGAATATGTCCTCTAGATACTTATGTGGGGTAGCACTCTAGTATGGCGTACGAAACAAATCCTAAGAAATACAACTCTATCATATCAACCCACACCCCCCCTCCCTCGCGTGAAAAAAAGAAATAAGAAAAAAAAAACAAAAAAGAAGTTTATCCCACTAAACCAAACTCCCATAAATGACACTGTATTTCAACACATCCACTCACATTCTGGGGGTGACATATTCACCTATATTCACCATAGATGAGGTACTGAAATGTCTAAATCAGCATATTAGAAACCCTGTAAGGTATTTATTCTACCCTTCGATCATCACCAGGAGAACCCAATGTTTTGATTTACTTATTAGTGATATAGTGAATATAATGCACATACACCCTATCTCTTAAGAGAAGATTACTTATCTGCATGTCAGTTGAGGTAAACAATTTCCAAGTATAATCTGAAGATATATCTTGCTGTTTTAAAGAGCTATATCTTCCTGTTTTCAAGTGCCATATAAATATTAGACAAAAGAATCTTTAGGAAAAATATTCAAACATCTGGTCTTGTTGGTTAAAATGTCATATGTCTAGTTTAATTGTAATTATCAACCTCTCCAGTAATGGTCATTTCTTGGTGCGGAGAAAAATAAATCATCTTATCATTCAAAAGAAACCATAGGTCCTCTTTTATAACATGCCTAGGTAAAATACAATAGTACCCCTCAAACTTGCAAGAAATAAAGAAAAACACCCCTCTACTTTTATAACTCGACACTCCCCTGAAGTTGGGCCATAAATGCCTCTAAGTCCCAACCTGCTGCAAAGGAAGTCATGTCACTTCTTTAAGGGCTTGGTGAGAATATCTACAACCTGAAGCTTTGAAGAAATATGTGGCGTACTAATCTTGCCCTCAAGTACTGCATTCCACACAAAGTGGCAGTCTACCTCAACATGTTTAGTCCTCTCATGGAAGACCGGATTGGAGGCAATGTAGGTAGCAGATTTATTATCGTAGTACAAGGAAACAAGCATATCAACATGCACTCCCAGGTCCTGAAGGAATCCCACTATCCACATAATCTTACAGGCTGCCTATGCCATAGCTTGGTACTTGGCCTCTACACTGGATCGAGAGACCATGCTCTATTTCTTACTCCTCCAAGACATTAGATTTCCTCCGACATAAATAGAAAACCCTGAAGTGGACCATCTATCATCAATAGATTCTGCATAATCTACATCTAAATATGCTATGATATCTAGGCACCCATTATCTATGTAGTGCAACCCCTAACCAGGACTTCCTTTAAGGTACCTCAGTATGAGGCAAAGCTCATGTCAATGGCTATAACGTGGACTCTACATATGTCGGTTGGCCCTACTCACTGCAAAACTAATATCAGGTCATGTAATAGTCAGATACAACAACCATCCCACCATACTGCGATATCGAGTAACATCCTCATCAGAAGTATAAGTGTGCCGTGGCTCAATAGGGATACCTGAAGGCTTGGATCCAAGTAACCCAACCTCCTCAAGAATTTGTAGAGTGTGTTGAAAGTGAAAGACCTGACTCTTATCTAACAACCTCGATCCCCAAAAAATAGTGCAAATCTCCCATATCCTTAGTAACAAAGGTGGTCTGCAGGAATGTCTTTGTCTAGTTGATCCCATCCTCGTCATCATCAGTCAAGACCATATCGTCCATGTAAACTGCAAGTATAACTACTCGGCAAACCTCCCCATAATCGGTCTTCCTAATGAATATGGAATGGTCTGAAGATAACCATTGAAACCAATCATCTGGATCTTTGAACTGAATCTATCAAACCATGCTCTCGGGCTTTGCTTTAAGCCATAGATAGCCTTCCGCAGATGACAAATAAGCTCCCCTTGAATATGATATTTCCACGGTTATCTCATATAAACCTCCCAACTATATCACTATACAAAAAGGCATTTTTGATGTCTAGTTGATGCAACGGCCACTTTCTATTCACAGCAACAGAGATGATAATCCTGATGGACGAGATACAGGCCATAAGCAAGGTCTCTAGATAATCTACTCTATATGTCTTAGTAAACCCCTTGGCAACTAATCAGACCTTGTCTTTGTCCATTGTGCCATCAGCTCTGTACGTGATGATATTAACCCATCTACAGTCAACAACAGTAGCACCCTAAGGACATGGCACAAGCTCCCACATCCCTCTGGCTTGTAGTACCTGCATCTCTTCATCCATAGCTGCACACCATCTAGGGTCCTGAGGTGCTTGACCAAAGTCCTTGGGAAAAGTGGTAGTAGTGATAGCTGAAGCAAACTACCTGACCTCTGTCTCCAAGTGTGAAGTCTCGGTATAGTGGGACATTGGGTGTAGTGTAGTACTTGACCTCACTACTATAGGTTTTTCCTCACCATAATCAAACTCAATTGAAGACGACTGGAGAGGGGATGGTATCTCCCGATGATACTATGGATGATGCCCAAGGTCTCCTGTGAAACGACTATCTCTTGTAGTGCTGCCTGATCCACTATTGATGCCCCCTCTAAGAAGTATGGTATCTTCTCAAAGAAGGTCACATCAGTAGTAACTACATATCTCTTTTGAACTGGATCATAGCACTGATACCCTTTCTATGTCCTAGAGTATTCTAGAAACACACTTCGTGGCACATAGAGTAAACTTGTCCTAGTTGCCATGAGACTAAACAAATGTGCACCTAAAAGTACGTAGTGGTACAGCAAATGGCCGGTCACAATCTGGGTACAAAATCTAGTATGGAATTCATCCTCTAAGCACCAATGAGGGTACCCAATTAATTAGGTACATAGCTGTAAGCACAACATCTCCCCAGAATTACTTTGGAACCCTTATATGACACATCAAGGTCCTAACAATAGCTACAAGATGCCTTAACTTAAACTCAGCCATGCCATTTTGCTGAGACGTGTGAGCGCAGGATGTCTGATGAATGACCCCATGAATACTGAAGAACTTTTGCATGAACTCTAGTGCATTGTCACTGTGGAAAATTTAAACTGTAGTAGCATGCTGTGATTGAACCTTCGAGACAAAACTGCACACAACCTGTGGAATCTCCAAACGCGCCTTCATCAAGTACATCCAAGTAAGGTGACTGTGATTATCCACAAAGACCACACAGTATCTATGTCCTCCTGGAGTCACTACTCTAGACAGCCCCCATACGTTACAGTGTACAAGCATATAAATGGAGCAGCACTCACCCCATTGCTCCTTCGTGGAAAACTGCTCTGATGATGTTTCCCAAGTTGACAATCCTCGCACTCCAACTTCAGGGATTCTGGTAACTCGGGATACATTTGTCTCATCTTCTTGACGAATGGGTGCCTAAGTCTCCTATGCCACAACCATGGATCACTAGCAATAGAAATTGCCCCAGCAAACAGAGTCGGCATGTTGAGGTCATACAGTTCATCCCTCTCTATGCCTCCACCAATGAGTTTGCATGTCTGTCTGTCCTGGAAATAGCAGTGTTCATCAAATATCACCCTACATCCAAGATCCTTGCAGGTGTGTCTCAATGATAACAGATTCATCGGAAACTCTGGAGAACAATGAACCTCCTTGATCACCATCTTGAGTGAAGCACATACATTCCGGACTGCCATGATTGGAGATGTAGCCCCATTGGCTACTTTCACATCTTTAATCCCACATGGGGCCATGGGATTCACTAGGCATTCCATGTTTCCTGTAAGAAGCTTCGGAATCAATCACCCATGTTCCTCCAATCATCTTCTTCATGTCTCCTTGTGCTGTGCACACTAGCCCTTGTAGATCTAAAACAGACCTTCTTAGGACAAACACACCTTCCTTGCATGAGAGAAAACTCATCATGCTAAAAAGAGGAAACTTCTTCATTAAAGGCAAGAGAAGGTGCATCGCCAACTATACTAGGTGTAAGAAGAGACTCATCACTCAAGCCAAGGCATCAGCCCCAAGAGATCCAGGTCGATCACCGGCCTTGGTGGTCACCAGCAACCCTGCAGCAGCCCCAGCAGCGGTGCTGCCAGCGGTACCTGTTGGTCCAGTGGTGGCTGCAGTGTCGTGGGTGACCTCTACAGCATCGCTGCTACTACCAGCAATGCCGTCGATGCTGTGGAGGAGTTCCCTTGCATCACTACTGTCACTATGCTCTAATTTTTCCATTGAATCACCCCTAGGTTGGTGATTCAATCATTTTTCCAAGTGGATTTTTTGGTGGGGTATTAGAACACCAGCCTAGAATCGCTGCTCCAATAGCATGTAAAGAAAAATAAATCTTATCATTCAAAAGAAACCCTAGGTCCTATTTTATAGAGAAGAGGCTTAGGTAAAATACAAGAGTACCCCTTAAACTTGTAAGAAATAAAAAAAAACACCCCTCTACTTTTATAACTCAACACTTGGGATATCTACATTACATATAGTTGTGCTTTTTACAAGGGTGTGAAATTGAAATCTCAATACGAGTATAATATTAAGAAATTCAAGAAAACAACAAAGTACATTTCCTTTACAAAAACTCAACTCCTAGAAAGCAAAGATGTCATGGAAGAGCTTTTCTCCACCTGGAAGGCACTGCTGGAGTGTAATGTGGAAACCTGAGATGGAGCTGTAGATGAATTATCATGAACTAGAGGATCAAACCTAACAATCATCTCTTTTTGAAGAAGCAGGATCTAGTCTTTTCCAATCCTTCCTGTGTGAAGTGGTCACCCATTGAAAGTTCCCAAACTCTAGGCAGACAAGTAATTAAATATTATCCAAGTAAAAAAAGAAAAGGAAAGGAAAACATAAAATAGTTTATGAAATAAGATGGACTAAAACTAGTGGGCATTTTGGTCACCTTTGGCGGTGATAGTATTGTTTGCTTCAAAGCCTTAAAAGAAGTCGTTCTGTGCACATGACTGCTAGGAAATTAGTAAAATTTAGAGATTGGTGGTTTGGTTAATTGCTTTTATTTGAGAATCATATCATATTCTTGTTTATGAACTCTACTCAAGTCTTAGTTTAGTATACTAATCTGTAATTTTGACTGTAGAAAATCACAGGTTGCAATTGCGCAATTCAAGGGTCAAACAGGCAACCATCCTGAAGAGGCTGGTAAAGGCACTCAAACCAAAGAGAAGTTCATTCAAGTGCTATTGCTCCTCATGCAACATGGAGCTAATGGCCTGAACATCTTGGAAGCTCAGCATGTAATTCTTGTTGAACCGTTACTGAACCCGGCTATGGAGGCACAAGCAATCAATAGGGTACATCGAATTGGGCAAGAAAAGGAAACTTTTGTGCATCGTTTCATGGTAATTATCACACAATTCTCGAAGATTGCAATCTCTTGTACGATGCAGTTTATAGACTTTGTCTTTTGTGTATTGCAGATAAAGAATACAGTAGAGGAGAGCATTTATAAATTAAACAGAAGCAGGTCTGTAAATACCATAGTAAGTACTAAATCAAGGCACCAAGATGAAGCTTCCCTTACTCTGAGGGATGTCGAGTCTTTAATTTCTCCGGTTGCTCCCTCTGAAGCCCTGGTGACTGAGGAACAGGTACAGGTTGGAAGCTTGATGCATTTGCCCCCATCTGTAGCAGCAGGCCTAGCTGCTGAGAGGAGATTAATGCAGTCCTCTCGAGACAACATGTAGACCAATCGACCTTGACAAATATCTAAAACTCAAGCATAGTACTCTAGCATCTTTATTTTAAGCAGGGATTGCTCAATCCAAGGTTTGAGAGACTCGCCAGCAGTGTAACCTCTTCCTCAGAGGTTTAAAGAGCCCTGCTGTCCACTGTTGTCCAAGTTGGTCAGCAGCAGGCTGACTTGTAGAAAGAATACAGGAGTTAGCTGCCATCCTTACACTTCTAAAGCCATTCTTTAATTTTACTTGCGCGGGGATTCTCATCCATTTAATTTACCATGAAAAAAGTTGTTTGTGTTGTCCATATATCTGGTAAATTAGGCGCCTTTCCTGTATCATTAGTTATAGTGAACAAATGACATAGGTCCTTACATGGTGGAAGTTCAGATCAATTGCAATTTGTAATGTACAATTGAGTTATTTCATTGCTGTAGACAGCCTTCAGGAATTAGGGGAACTTGAAGCTTAAAAACAGAGAAAAAAAACATGACACTTGCACACATTTGGAATCTGATGGGAATTGTATGCTTGTATTCTCTTCAGGAGGATCTTCCAGTCGTTCCCATGTTGGATTACTGCTTTTTGGCAGCAGAGACAGAACAACGGCATGTTCTTGTAATCACCAATGAGCTCTATTTCTGGGTGCTTGAATAATGGTTGGTGACACTCAGTTACATGTAAGCTATCACGCCTTTCGAACGATACCCATCATCACTTTTTATCGAAGCACAATTTTTGTTTTGAGGGAGGGGGTGTGCTGAGCAATGGATCGAGGAAGGCGGAGGCTGTGGTGGAGTGAAAGAATAGAAGAAGAGGAGGATACTAGGCTATTCATATCTCATCTGCTAGTCATGGGGCTAATGAAGATGAAAGGTGTACAATGCCATAATATTGCAGGAACGATGTGCAATCTGTGTCGATGCTGCAGATTGTATCAATTGCAACAGTATGACGATGGTGCTATGTAAAGTGATCCAGAGCTTTATTCATATTACTGCCAACATTGGTAGTCCTAAAATGGATGCTATATTATTAATGATATGTTGTGAAAGAACGTTAATATCAGCATTGACGTTGGTATGGGTTGGGTGTGCAAAACAGGGGAGCAATGTGTGGATGAATTTATCTCTATTTTCCCCTTTGTAAGTTGTTACTCCAGATCCTTTTTGAAAGCAATTAATAGAGTTACAATTGCAAGTCATTTCACCTTTGAGTTGAAGATGGGGCAACTTCTGATTCCTTTTCCAAAAACAAGAAAAAGAAAAAAAAGAGGTAAGTATTATTGCTAACTTTAAGGGTGGTTATAACTTGATGGGAGTACATTGGCTCTAATGAGAGTGAGCACACAATCTCAAAGAGGCACATATTCTAACTTTGAAGTTGCTTCTTAAGCATTTCTAATAAGAGGTGTTGGGCTAATGGAAGTTCCAAAACAACCATAATATGGACAGCATCCCATTGGAAAGCAAATTTGAGCCATTTATGCCACTTTCAACGAGCCTTGAAGAGTGAAAAGTCGGCCCAGAACTATAGGCACTAGAGAATTGAAAAACGAGGCAAGCAAAGCAATGCTAGGAAAAATTATTTGCCAAACTTGCACTGCTTTTGCAAGGACTTTTTTAGCTCCACCTCGAGATTTTGCTTTTTGACAAAGCATGTAATTGAAAAAAGTGTGTGTCACTCACTACTCCTTGAGGCTAAGGATGGGGTTGGACCATCATTGTAAAATTTGTAGTCCAATATATTTTCATCATGTTACCTAGCGAAACAACCAATGGCCTTATGTGCATCAGAGATGGTTGTGGAGGGTGGGAGCAAAATTGGTCAGTGCAAATGGAACAATGGTAGAGGTTCCGGGTAGGGGTGGTAAGTGCTAAAGGCGATGGGATCTAAGGTTATAGATGTGATATATGAATATGATTGGTAAGAGTGAATTAGTGATGGTAGATATAATTGGTGAGAGGTAAATATGATAGGTGAGGAATAAAATTTTTTCACTATTCATAGATTGTTCACTTTACCCTTGGCACATATGATAAACCTTCCTTTAAATCTTTATCAAACAAGACCTAAGGGAAAATGAGGATGTGATTGAGTGTACGAGATCTGCTAGAGACATTGGTTTTAGGGTTTGGATATGGGAGAATAGATCTAAAAAATGGTATTGGCTGCCAGAGATGTAGTGTGGAGGAAAGGAGAGGAAATAAGGGATACGAAAGGCAAGGTGTGAGAGGGCCTTGGTTGGGGGTAGAGAGTTAGAGGAAAGGCCCAATCACAAGATCTCGGTTGGGGTAATTGCTTGAGTTTAAAGTTATAATGAAGCTCTCAGTACTCGTCACAAATCTCTTAATCATTCGATGCTTTAATTTAACATGTATCTATCCATTATTGAATTTAATTTAAGTTATCAAAGATTATGTAGCTACCTTGTTGCATCCCCAATTTCTATTGTTATTTGTACATCTCTGATTTGCATGGTATTTTTTATAGAATATTCCTTTGATCTATATGACGAGACTACTCAAAAGCTTGTCATACAAGAACCTCTCACATCTTTGCACCATAACTTGATTGCTCCTCTCTCTATATAGATGTGTGCGTGCATGCATGTAATCAATTGCGTGTGTGTGTGTGTACGATTTTATCTAAAACAATTTATGTAAGAAGTTATGAAAAATCTTTTATGCATGTCATATTTACCAAACTTCCATTTTGATTGAAAACAAAATATTATCATTCAAATTGGATCTATGCAAAAATTTAAAAAAATCATGCAAGTCTAATATATAAAGCACTTTTTTAAAATAACTTTTGTTTTAACCATCCATAGACATTTTTATTTGAATTGTTAGAAAGTTATATTACACGTATCTAGTTTGAGTGATGTTTTATAGGGTACCATATATGAAGGACCATCTTGAATTCGGTAACATCCATCTTCCAGAGAAGGTTCTCATCTTCTTACAAAAGTCAATTTCTAATAGAATTAACTCTTTTATCTCACACAACATACATACACATATGCATACTTACAACATACATATTGATACATATCTATTAATGTAAGCATGTATGCATGCGTATATCTTTACCATTGTTCCGGTGGGCCAAACCCTACGAAGTCTGTCGCTCTGAAAATGTCGACGACTTCACAGTCCATGGAATAAAAATTTACATCAGAACGGAGGCACTCTAAAATAACTGCTTCTTCCTCCACCGTGTAGCGTTGATCACTTCAGGATTTCCCAACCTGAAGAATAAACAAAAATCCAAGCTCCTTAACACCAAGCAGTTATTGCAAAAGGCCGACTCATCGTTCACGCTTAAGCCTATCTGCATGGATGACCGAGATCAACATCCTTCTTTCTCAAATGTAAAACATATTACCAGAATTCCCTCCAGTCCATTTGTAGCATGTTCCAATCACCAAATTTTGCATGTATGTCAGGCGAACGCAAATATACACGGGCATTCCAAGTGACAAGATCTGCCACGAACATTCACCCCATGGTATATGCTGATACCCTTTAGAGAAACAAAGAATGGTGCTCGCCCATGTTCATACAGGTATGTCAATATTCATTACTCGTATATACTTCAGCAACAATAGAACCCAAGAGGTGCAGATGCAGATGCACTGTAGACTTTGCAATAAATATAGTCTACAAAGCAAGAAACTAAAACTGCATATCATGGATGGTAGTTCATTCGAGAGGCATAAACAGGAAAAAGTAGACACCAGTGCCCTGACGAAAATTATGTTTTACTGACAGAAAGAAGTCAAGAATTTGGAATCACACTTAAATTTAACTGAAAACAGGCACCATGGGCTTAGGACCTCAAAGATGCACAGGTGCTTACACAGGGGGCAGGGGGCACTCAACAGAACTTCCAGCGATTGTTGCAGTTTACACATGTTACAAAAGTTGTCATAGGTTCATCCGCACTCCGGGTTTGCATCTGATAGTAAGTGCACTTGCGCTGCCCACACCGACCGCACTTGAATTGGTCAGTTGTGGCCTTTGGGGGGGCACCACGCTCACACTCAAACATGGCCTTCTCCTTTATCTCTGTGTTCTTACGTTTGCGCTTGTCACTAGCCATGTCCTCAGCTGGCATAGTGATGAGGACTTCTGGCACTATTTCTCCCAGAAGAACTCTTCTTCGTAGGTCTGGGTTGTTCTGATCCTTAAGATTAAATAGTATAGATCTGCACTTTTGCTTATGAGCACCATTTGAGCGGCCTAGCTTTTCAAACATAACAGATTCCAACATTACAGCCATTCTTATCGGGTCACAAGCCTCAACTTCATCTTTTAGATCTTCACCAACCTCGCCGGAAACCTTCGAAAGAGCCTCCGCAAAAAGTTCCCGTGTTTTATCTCTTATTGCATCATTGCATTTAACCATAGAGGATAGTTTTGGCTTAGGAGGAGCTGCAGCAGGTTTCTTCTCTTCCCTGGTGATCTTCTCAACCTTAACATTATCCACTCTGGAGACACTTTCGACCCTTGCCACACCACCTAGATCTCTTCTTTCCACCTTGATAGTCTCTGCTCTTGAGATAGTCTCCATCGCGGCTTTAACAGATTTCTGCATTTTGTCAACCTTCGCAGGTTCAGGCCTGTCATTGTCCCTCACACAGTTTTTGCCTGAGACATCGTTCTTCTTATTTTTAGTTGTTTCCTCTATGACCTTTTTCTTCCAAAGCTCACATAGGTCCGATGCCACTTTCTGTATTTTCCTCACGGGATGCTTTGTGAGATGTGTCCTGAGCTGCTTCCCAACCTAGAAGAAAAAAGCTGTTACAATAAGCTTGTACACCGTATAAAAACATGGAAAATATAACTATTACCAGTAGATAGCCCTGGTGCGTGAGTAATTTCAGTATATTTATATCATCAAATTTTTAACATATCATTTTTATCTCAGATTTTTTCCTCTGCAAAAGAAAGGAAACTACTGGATTTCTTGCAAATTATTCAACTAAAATTATTCGCAACAAACTCAAATTCTAATCTATGTAAGCTTCCTCATAGCAATCCCTGCCATCTTTCACAAAATGATGGGCTGGAAACAATAGAAGAAATGGGATGTCGTCAGTCAAATCATTTCCATTACTCACACCCCTTTCTATAAGTTTACTCGAAACATATTCACAGAACATGTACCCGTCAAAGAGAAAACACCAGCGATACACCTAAGAATTTTCAGAGCTATTTGTTCGACCGATCATCCACCTACAATCCCTCTTGGTATCAGTAAACAACAGCAAAAGACATCTTATCCTAATAAGATTGCAGAAATATAGCCTGGAACTTTTAAACAATACCGAAACCTTTCTCCTGGAAATACTTAGCTGTTGGAGATCAACGGGTAACCGATATGATATGAAGAACTTGTAACATGCATAGGCAAATTACTGCATGCAATTGCCGGTCATTCCACTGGGATCAGCTGCACCTCATAACAAGTCCACGCACTTCATACTTACCACAACAATCTGGGCCTTCTTACATCAAATCAACAAGCTAATAACCAATTTCAATAGGGTTTTTTAGACCTAATACCCACCATAAAACATGCACCCAAATTGTTCCTGACAATGTGACCACATATCTAAATCAAAATACACACACATCACTCTCCATTCCCCATCCTCTTCCTCAACCTTCTTCCACCTCCTTAAAAATTCTTCCACGGAAAAATTCTCAACCAAGCCCAAAAATTTCAACTGAATTTGAACCCCCCCAACCAGCCCACCACCCACAGTTCTTCCCCATCAATCCGCCGATCTCCCTGTACAGATCACACCTTTCCTCCTCGCAATCCCCGATCGACCTCATCCACAAACACATCCCAATCCACCAAAAGAACAGGTGATCTCCAAAAGGGAGAAGCGGGAAAAGATCGATTTTTTTTTCCGGGGATCCCAAAATAGTATCGCACCTGGGTGTCGACGAGGACCTTGACGGTGACGGGCATCTCCCTGAGGCGCATGAGGGCGTCGACGCAGCGGTCGACGTCGGCGGGGCCGCCGTCGTCGGCCGCCGCGGCGTCGGCAGCCCTCCGGGCGACTCCGAAGGCCTCGAGGAGATCCTTCTCCATGGGAGGGAGGGGCGATCCGTACCGGAAAGGTGGGATCTTTGCGGTTGCGGGGAAGACAGGAGTGGGGAGGGAGAAATCCAAACCCTAGCTGTGGTCGGAGTTCATATATGGAGGTGGGTGGGGCCTCCCTCCCTCACTTCGTCCGGGCGGGAAGTCACGTGCGAGGCGCGTGATCGTTCGTTGGTTTAGGAATTAGGAATCGGTTTGAGGGCGTCGGGAGTTGGATGGGAAGCCTTTTGGGCTTGGGCCTGTTACCAGGCCGCTTTGGTATGCTTTGTAGTTCGGCAACCTTTGCGTAATTTCCACGGGATATCAAGTGAATTTAACACTTGTGTTCATTTGAAAGAGGAAATAAATTACAAGGATATCGAGGGATAATAAAAAAACAAAAAAGAAAAAGGTTAAAATATAGAGAAACGTAAGAGAGGTGCGCTGTGAACGTGGATTTCATTTAACAATTGACATTTAATATAAGAAAATAAAAAAATATAAAATTTATTACTGTGATGAATCCTATTATATCGTTTTGAATTAAAATATAAAAATAATAAATAATTTTACATAGACGATAAATTAATTTATATCGATGATAAATTATTTTGATGATTTTACATCGATATTTTAAGTTGACTTTATATCGGTGCAATCTCATTTTACATCAATACAAAATTATTTGAAAGGTGATCTGTGATTTTATATCGATGCAAAATAATTTTGCACCAATGTAAAGTGATTTTAACTTATGTATTTAGGACTTAGGATATAGGATTTAGATTTAGAATTTAAGATTTAGGTTTATGGAAAGTAGTTTCATATATGAGAAGTGTTTTTTTACTTAAAAAGTGATTTTCCACCTTAGAATTTAGGATCATAAATCCTAAGGTGAAAAATCACTTGTCATAGATAAAGAAACAATTGTAATTTAATTTTATACCGGTGAAATCTTACTTTGTATCGTTGTAAAGTAATATTGCATCAGTACAAAATTATTTCGAATATGATATATTGATTTTTTACACCAATTCAAAACTATTTTAAAGATGATATAATAATCTTACTTGGTAAAAAATAATTTCAAAGATAATTTAATTTATTTATATTCATATAAAAATAAATTATTATTAATTTTAATAATAATAAATCATACCACGTGAATATTTTTTTTACATTAAAAAAATAGATGAAAATCACAATCATAATTCTGTGCACCTCACTTTTGACGTCAACTTACGTGTTTCCCGACATGCATCCTAAAAACGTTAAAAAGAAAAAAAAAAAAAAGAGAATACCTGCTGGGTATAAAATTACATCAGAGCACATTCAAAATAATTATTGCTTACGTAGGCACCGACATCGATCCTCTCTCTCTCTCTCCCCACAGTTGGAAGCGCACGGTAGGAGGTTTTTCATAACGTGATCGTGAATCCAAAGCTGGTAATAAATGCTAACAATTTGGTAATAGATAACTCCAATTCCACTTATCAATTATCATCTATTACAAAATTAAGGCATCCTCCACCGAGTTACAGTTGAGACAATGTAAATACCCCCCTTTCTCTAGGTAAACTGGTAAGGCACTTCAGCATTTGATCAAATAGACTTAATGTTCCTTTACTAACTTGATTTATTACAATCACTACTTACAATAGATGTCACCATAGACCTTGAAAAATACTGCACGCTTACCATCAGATTTCCGGTAGCTAATTAAATGCTACCTTAAAAATTACGCAGTTTGGGTGATTGTCACTTTTTTAACTCAACCTTAAAGAAAACGATAGCCGACCTAAAACAAGAAAATTTTATTATTTTATCCCTAAATCTTCTTTCCCTCTTCCCATTCTCCCCTTCCTAACTTCCCCTCCACCAGACTTCCTCCTCCTCCCATCTGTTGATTGTTTCCGTGCCGTCCACATCATCAAACCAAATATAACAATTCACCATTGGATGAAATATGCTAATGTTAATTTTGAATGTATTTCTTTTATAATAGATTATTACGACGTTATCCATCAAGGTCGACTATTATCAAGGAATTACATATCAAGTTGGATCAAAGTAAATATTACGTGACTTTATATATTGATAATTATGATAGATGAATTATCTATCGTGTCACATCTATCAACACTAACTCGATTGTCGAATTAATATAAGAGATGTTAGGCTTAGATATTATCTCTCTTGATGACGTATGAAGATGAATGTTGTGTATGATGAAATAGAAGCGAATCTTCGTAGCACACACATGTGTGGAACACAGTCATGATAACATTGATGTTTCTTCTTCTCATCCCTTCTCCTCTTGATATTATGAGGGCATCAATCTTTTTTAGGATATTTCTTTAACGAGGGCATACTCAATTAAGGAGTTTCTCTATCTTTTTACAGGGATAGGGTCGAAGGTAATCATAATCACATTGAGATTTGTCAAAAAGTAAAAAAATATATGTTATAATGTATTTTGTAATGCACAGATGAGAGTGACGGTTTCTACCGGTGTATTGTGATTTTTCACCTGTGGAAATTATTTTTTTACAAAAGAAAAATTACTTTTCAAGTGAAATCACTTCTCATAGGTGAAAAATCACGTTCTAAATTAAAAAATCATTTCATCGGTGAAAAGGTAAATACACCGGTATATTTTCATTTTCAACAGGTATATTTTGATTTTCAAACAATTGAAAATTATTTCCAACCAGTGTGTTTTTTGTTTGCATGATTTTTAATTGGTTGATTTTACTTTTCAATCGGTGAAAAATAAATTTCCAACCAGTGTGTTTTGATGTGCTTGATTTTCAACCGGTTGATTTTCTTTTTCAACTGGATTTTCAACTGGTTGATTTCCTCTTAAAAGGTGAAAAGTGATTTCACCTATGAGATTTCGGTTTAGGATTTAGGGGTTAGGATTTAAGATTTAGGGTTTAGATTTATAGAAATTGATTCTACACCTATCTAAGGTGATTTTTCACTTGGAAAAGTGATTTTTCACCTTACTATTAGGATTTAATGTTTAGAGCTAAATTATAAATCGTAAGGTGAAAAATCATTTTACATAAGTGAAAAATCACTTGAAGTTAGTAAAAATCATTTGAAACATACCAGTAGAATCACTTGAAGTTAGGTCGAAATCACTTGGTTGGACGAAAACATATATTACAAAATACATTGTAACATGTATTTTCCTATCACAACATTGAGATTTCCTACCCTGACTAATTTTATCCATCCCTATATCAATAAATATAGATCCTTTATTTGATGTGACTACATCTATCGACTAAATTAAATTTATTTATTATTTAATTTAAATCTTATGAGCCAAGACCGCCTCCCAATGCACCATCCTCAAGTGAATCGTACCTTTAAGAGAAATATTTAACATACAGCTCATTCCCACACCCCAAAATATACCTCCTCTTATTATATGAAGGTCAACCACGCTGGGAAAATTTGGGCACCACAGCTACCTTATCAAGTAGTGAGGATCGTGTGGTTAAGCGTGAAGATAGGAGTGACGTAGATGGAGACGATAAAGACAAACGGTGTTCTTTCTCTTATGTATATATATATTTTTAGCAACATAGATTTTTCGTTAGCGAAACGAAACCGTTATAAAACCATCAAACCTCACGAGGAAATGGAGAAAGGACAACCGTACCCTACTTGCCTAAAAGATGGGGGAGGATATTAAACCTCGCCTCCAGGGCAGGAGAACTTCAAACAAAGGAGATAAAATGGTAAAGAAATTAAAATTAAAAAAAGAAATAAAATTACAAAAAAGATATTCTCATAAATTGATCGTAACAATCAGGCGATTATCTCACGTCCCAATATGATGATAACATCACTGAAAGCAATTTCAACTATGCAAGTAAGATTCGAAAAACCTACGATCTAAAATAATTCGACAAAATCTTAATCGCATATAATCTCGAATTGTAACGTGATCTCAACATGAAAAGGTCACGGAGCTAGTCGACAAAGCCCTAGCAACCCACCTTAACGCAACTATATCCCCTCTCCTCTAACCACCCTCCCCTCCCCCATGGAAGCAGAGAGGGAGAAGGAAAAGGAGCAACAACGCCAAATGACGAGAGGGCATCAGAAACCCCATGCCAAGGTTGGAGTCGAAAGGAGAAGAAAGAGAGTTGTAGGAGTAATTGAAGCGAGCTAAGCAACCGCGACATAGTGGAGGTAGAACGATGAGCCCAAATCCAAAACTTGAGGGGAAGAGATGTGATAGACAGAGAAAGCAGCAGAGAGGGCACGATTGGCGCCCGGAGGCCCATCGAGGGTCCCAAGGTGTTCTATTTCTTGCATTAATATCCCGTGTGGTGTTATAAACATATTGGTTGTATATTTAGTGGAGATCGTCCTCACGGTTTCTGATACATAGCCCAGCGACCTAATAGCATTTTACCATTTTAATCAATGCTTCCGATTACCATTAATATTCTACATCATTTGAAACTATATATGCTTTCTTGGAGACTTTAGGAGTCTTTAAAGTAAACTTTTGAAGAGCTAATTATTACGTTGAATTCTCTCCCCCGCGTTGCCTACCCTTTGGCCATATTTCATTGCTCGGACCTCAACAACATTATACCACTGTCATTTAATTAAGTCAAAAAAATTAAGCAAAGGCCAGCAGTAATATATTTTGTAATACGTGAAATAAGAGAATGTAGTTTTAATTAATGTATATTGAATTTTTATAGGTAAAAAATTATTTTTTATAGTTGTATTATTTATTTTCAATCGATGTATTTTTATTTTACTCGATGAAAAATTATTTTGAACTAGTATTGATTGAGAGACAAAATATATTGATGTATGTTTATTTTTAATCGATGTATTTTAATTTTCAATCAATATATTTAATCTTCAATCGGTGGATTTTAACTTTTGATTTGTTTATTTTAATTTTTAATCGATGAATTTTAACTTTTAATCGATGTATTTTGATTTTAAATTAATTTATTTTAATTTTTAATAGATACATTTTAATTTTTAATTAATAAATTAAAAATTACAGATTATAAAATACATTACAACAAATATTTCCTTATCCAAATCCTTTAATTAGTCGATAGAGACTTTGTCTCCTTGTTATCCCCAAGCTACCTCGCAAGCTTGCTGACCTATGGGGGTAACCAAGAATCAACCAAATTTTATTGGCTTCTCTTCACTAACCAAATTTTTAATAGACCAAACTTGGCTCTATTAGCAAGCCTATCTACAACTTGAAATGCTCAGCCATCATTTGACATCACCATGGCTAACATAACACGGAAGCAAAATATATCTAGGCTTTCAAGGGTAATATTCCGGACGCCTCCTTTGCTTCCCATGGATATATCAGCTAAACCGCCTACCTTTGCATCTTATTAGCAGATTGTGTAGTGACCGGAGCTCTCTTTATCACATTAATATCAGATAAATTTCAAATGGTCAATGCTCTGAAGGGTGACAATGGTCGGCACGCGATTTACAAATACTACCAATTAATCAAATAACCGATTCAAGAGTCTAACTCCAGCTGCTTAAAAGTAATTTCAAAAAAGAAGTTGTAAGATTTAAGACTTCAAATAATTGAGGAAGTGATCATGCAGGAAGTAATTAAGCTCGGGAGAGAGGGAACGAGCTTGCAGTCTCCATACAACATGGCTCTTCAATAGTGGACCATCATCATATGTGAGTCCGAAAGTGCCATTTCGTCACTCTAACGTGAATTTTTCTTCCACAAGATGCACCATTCCTCTTCAACCATTTATGATGGCCAGGAGACCTCTTCTCACATCAAGAATCGTATGACTTTTCCTTCGGAAAATAGGATTTTTTTGAATCGCAATCCTTGGATCACAATCCAAATCGGTGGACTAAGGATTCAGCAGAATTTCTTTTAGATATCAAGAAATCACTGCCGGTAAAAAGTTCATGGTCCTTGCTATTCGATTCTGACGAAGAGTGGGATTAATTTTCTTTTCATTTTCCTATTTGATGCTTCCTTTTTTTTCCCCATCCAAATAATCGCCAAAGTGCTAGATTGGTTTTGCCAGAAGAATCCGAAATGCACATCAGATACATGCATCTTGAGAAACACAATCAACAAGGACACCTCACCAAAGCTACATATCAGATTTCAAATTTACGCCGTTGGTCACTGATGTATCATTCTTTCCAAGTAAGACTATAGAATCCAAGTCAAGAGCTGCACGATCTATGCTTGGAAGGAAACCCAATTTTAAACGTAAATATCGGCTACTACTGCAGGAAATTTGAAATCCTATCTTACACAAATGTTGAGGCCTGAGTCTTTTTTGGATTTTAACGTCCATGCCTCCCTAAACTTTCCTACTATCTTTATGAAGTTGATAATTACACCTATACCTTTATAAACTTGCGCCATTAGTCATATTTGCCCTTCTACGAGATGTTAATGACAGATGAATCTAATTGTGGTCATTATGTAACTCCTCTCCATAGTTAAATCCAAGAAAAAGAAGCTTTTTACATCCATATTGCTACAAACGTTAACAATTATATTCATACAAAAGATATCCTCAGAAAAAAGTAAATCTAAACCTTCTCCTCTCATGTGAGATAGAGAAGAAGAGGTCAAGAGAGAGAAAGTGACTCCATTGCCAGCTTCTCCTCCCACTCTCTCGATGAGCTCCGAGGTAAGGAAGGAGGAGGGACAGAAGGCTATGAGGGGGTTAAAGCTATTGAGAGGTAGAGGAGGGCATTAGGGCTATAGGAAAGGAGAAAGAGGCAGTGGTGAGCGGGAAAGGAGGACAGGTGGTTGTTGGGAGAAGGAAAAGAGGAGGACTAGATGAGTTAGAGAGGAAAGAGGGATAGTCTATTGGATTGGGGAGGGAAGAGGAGAGGCGACAGGTTAGGGAGGGAATGAGGAGGGTGGCCCATTAGGGAAGGAGGAGGGCCTCCAATGAGGATCCTCACATTGACACCACCATTGTTGTAGCCTCTAACGAGGAGGTGTAATTCAAGCTTGAGGAGAAAGAATAAAGGAGAGTGAAAAAAAATAACCAGAAAAAGGTTGATAGAGGTATTGATGTAATATTTTAATTTTCCTACATTAAAATAATGGCCTCAAGGAATTTTCCTTTAAATTTAATGACTAATTAACATGGAGGTATGACCTTATTTGATTAGCATATTTGTAGGATTATAAATGTAACTATCGACTTTATGAGAATAATAATGTACCTAGGAAAGTTTACAAGCCCATTGCCATCATAAGAGTTCATACAAAGCTTAACCAACCGTTCCACACCAGCAAATTAGCTGTGAGAAGAATCTTACAGGCGTGTCCTTAAATAACATGACAATAAGATGGCAACAAGGGTGGGAGATCTTAGAATCTTGAGATCTGCCACTATAATAAGCTCATTTATTTATAATTATAACAAAATAATATGCAAGGTCATCATAAAGGAATAACATGTTGTAATACATCTATGGATATGTTTATCATTGAAAGTATAGTCGGTAATGGTGAACTGATAGGAATTAATATAAACACTTTTTAGACATCCAACTCAAAAGTCACAGCTGCATCGATGTTTTTTCTTCTGCATTTAAATAATTTCCACATCTATGATTCGGAGAAACAAATGCAATGGTGGGAATGGATGCAGGTTATCCTTATCTGTTAGCACAACTAATGACAACAGATAGGTAAATTTTCCTTTCAAATCCACATGACGAGCATGCATGAACATTTTCCTTTGGCTAACAATGACGCTTATTTGTCAATAAAAACACCCATTGCTCTATATCATTTGAAACCTAAATGCCGGGGCAAAGTTGGGAATTTTTGACGACCTACATAATTCACGTAATATCTTGATTTTTTTTATATAAATTTTCTATAAATAAGTAATTAGATGTGTGTATTATGAAATAATTATAGTTATGAGCTATTACGAAGAAAGGGAGAAATAAATGAATGAATAAATTTTTCAAAAGAATTTTTCATAAAAATTAATGACTAAAAAAAAGTTAAATAATAAGTAGGCAATCAATCTTCCCCATTAATTAATTAGTTATTATTTTTCTTTATTACATGGATTTATTCTTCAATAAGCCATTAGTTATCAATTATATCTCTTCATATTTACCCCCAATCAATACATTCTTAATTTTCTTATCATCATATTACACCATAATTATACCATCCTTGAATGGCAAGAGTTGTAATCATGAGTATCATTATCGATTGTCATCCACCCATAATTGCTCTCATTATATCCTTCCATCTCTTTATATTTCTACATTTCAAAATTTGTTAAGACCCGTGTTGTTAGAGCCTTTTAAGACGTCTGCACTGTGGGTCAGACGTCTGGAAATAAAAAATTTTTAGTATGAGCTCACGTCTGCGCACGTGCTGCACACAGACAGTACACTCATCTCATTTTCCTTCTTCCTCTCTCTCCTTCCGCCCCCGACGAAACCCTAAACCCACACTCTTATATAAAGCCCCCTCCTCTCCCTCGTTCCACCCCACTTCCCAGCCACCTTCCTCCTCCAGCAAGAGCAGCAGAGCGGTGAGAGTGTGGGACTGGCGCGAGGCGAGGAGAAGCAGCGTGAGAGGGAGAGGACTTTAGCTTGCGAGGTCGCATGGGAGCTTGCCAGTGAGCTCACAGTCGGCACGTGTGCAAGGCGGAGGAGTGCGTCGGGGAGGTCCTCCCCAACACTGCTGCAGCCGGAGCAGCAGGCGAGAGGGCACGGCGCGAGAGGGCGGAAGCAGGTTCTGGTTCTGGGCTTTTCCCAAAATCAGATGTCTAGAGCGACGTCCAGATGATGTAGCCGACGTCTGGAGGAGGTTCCAGACGACTGAGAAGTAGACTTCGGGAAGGTACGTCTTCTTTGCGGATACAGCCATGCTGGCCGCTCCGTCGAGGCACTGTTGCATGCCTTTTTGAGGAGATTTGGTTGATTTGCGCAGGAGTTGCTTTGGGAAGGCGCGGGACACGCCCTCCCACGCACTTCAGACATCTGGGCAAGGCACCAGACGACGGAAAGCGTTTCCAGACGTCCGAAGAGGTGGTCGGACGTGTGGAACTGGGTCCAGACGGTCCTGCGGAGTTCTTGGGCATCTAAGGAGTGGTGCAGGACTTGAGGTATGGCAGTTGACACTTTTAAGACGTCTGGAAGTTGTTCCAGACGTCTGATTTGAGTCAGAAACACTATTTTTGACCCGTTTATGGTCCGTTTGAGGTCTGTTTTCTGCGATTAAGATACCGATGTTTCTCGTATGAATTCCCCTACTTGTTGAATACTTTCTATACTATTATGAGTATTCTCTTGTGATTGATCCTTGTGATAGGACTTGTTTCCGTTGCGAGTTCGGGGCTTGCTGAGGCACGTGAGCCTGTCGTTCAAGCCCCCACTACTCCTGGGTTTACTGGTGGAGTGGCTTCCCCTGATTTAAATACAAACCTGAATGCATGTGTGGAATGAATGATTAGATCCTAGGGTATGGCATGAATCCTAGGACTAGAAATACTGGAATGTCTATATTGAATAAATGGATTTCAGTCTTGAATGAGTAGATAGCTTGATGACAATTGACTGTAAATGAATAACAGTTGCCTGCGAAATATGTAGTACTTGTGCTAAATAACTGTTGTATGTAACTTTCCTGTCACACACGTAAAATGACATAATATGAGCTGCATATATATAATTTGGAAATGGAAAGGTGAATGTTGGAAACACGAGCTACCTGTGAATAACCTTAATATGGAAATGTGAACAATAGAATTACAAGTTGCATGTGTATAACCTAAGAATGGAAATAGAAATGATGAAACCCGTTATGGAATGACACGAGGAATATGAGCATGAACCTTACGGGGAATTAGGAGTAGAGCTCCTGGAAATAAATGGAATGGAACTGGAGATGTGAGTGGGGAAGTGAGCGGGTCCTTGAGTACGGAGTACCAAGGAGAGCGATTGTCCCCCTGTTTAGTGTAGAATGGAGCTAGCCGCCCTTGGGTTGGGACCTGGGGTTAGGATTGGCCACTCTGTACCAACTTCTTGGTCCTCGTGTACACTGTACGGGGAGAGCTACTAGTGTAGCGAGAGAGCTAACCACCCCACGGGGCCCGGGATTCAGCTAGTCGCCCTACACCAACTTATTAGGCCCACTGGGCAAACCAAGGTAGTCAGGCGAGGGTGCGCAGACTGTGGAGGGGCGAGACCCCTGTTTGGTTCTTAGGGGCTAGACCCCTGTTATTGAGAGGGCTACGCCATATACTAGTTCCGTGCTGTGCTTTGGGCGCACCCGCCAATGGAAACGACTGCCCGCGTGCCAATGTGGGTAGTTACCTGTGTGCTTATCATGCGTGCCGTAGTCACCGTTACGTCTGTCCGTGACCTTGGGGTGGTTGACTAGGTGTAGGATCACCACGGGGGACTCTCCCGGCCAAGAGAGCACCACGTGTGCCTTCTATTCTTCGAAAAAGACTACAATCAAGATCGTTCCCACGAAGAACATTCGAGATAAAGAAAGAGACCTGATAAATAAACCAAGTGACGAAAAAGAATAATTAGTGGAAGAAAGTAATTGAAAAATAACAGCTACCTGCCCACTTTTACTACTTTAGTAGTTGGTTGCTACTCTACTTAGCGTTCGCTGATTTTGTGTACTCATAACCCTTTTCAGGTCTAGGTGCTGAGCAGCCAGAGCGTACGGCTACGGAAGGTGCTGGGCCCATTAGAGCCCAGTAGTTGTAGCTTCTTGCTGTACTCATTTTCTGTTGTAGTAAGTAATTTCTTGCACCTCTGTACTCATATATTCTGTACTTTATATTTCTGTACCTGTTTACCTTTCTACTGTTGTGGTGGTGTGTACTGTAGTAGTTTTACTTCTTTACTGTTGTACTTTTGTTACTGTTAGTTGCTTAGTATAGTGAATGTGGTTTACTTTCCTGCTTTTTTGTTACTTTTTCGTTGAACAACTGGGTCTTGGGATTAGTCGAGTCGGTCCGGTCTCGTATCCTGTAGGGATTCGGGAACCGGGTCGTAACAAAATCCAACAACACTTCAACAAGTCATAAGCCTCTCCATTGTGGTCTTGCTTATCTCCCTCTTGAAAGCAAATATGGCCTCCATGCAAGGCCTTTTCCATCCAAGCTACCAATTTCACACTCATATGAAGGTTGAATCTAGATTTGATGCTGATCAAGGTGATGGATGTCATTTGCAACAGGATATACCAATGTTGTTGAATCCTTCATTTTCAACATCATTAGGAGGTAAACGGGAATAAATCGTGTAACCTATAGTTATTGCAACCTATTCCTCTTATGTTCTGTCATGACATTGATATATAGAGAAAGATGACCCTAGTATTATAAACAAATAGTATGTCAACTATATTTCCTATAAGTGATCGATTTTTATACTCGAAAATTTCAAATATTTCTTAAAGAACCATGCAAAATTTCTTTAAGATCTTATTGATACGTTTTCTTTTAATTCATGGATTATATATTTCAAATGTGATAGATGCATTACATCCATCTTCAAGCACGTCATAATCTATTTCTTCTTTTGTCTCTAATTAGTATGAATACATGTATAAGCATTAATTTACATTTATACTTTCTTTATGTGACTGAACAACAAAAATGCCAACGTAAAATGACGATTGTTATTAATATGCATGGTTAGACCTAATTCCAACGTTAGATTATTGGGACTATCAATATGAAAAAAATGTTAGTAACATGTGCTCTTATGTCCCATAGTTAAGTGTAAATAAATTAAGAAAGTCAAATACGTAACCCCTTTTTCGTTCTTACATGGTAGCCAATCTATTAGCATAAATAATGACTCAAGGATGTTTTGTAATTTCCTTAAGTGCGACAATAGTTGATAGGTGTAAATAGATTGTGCTCTACATATGTCTTTTATGCTTACGAATAATTGCTTGGTATATATAAAAACCCCCTTCTTGACCTTCAATGGTTTATGTTTAGTCTTATTTTAATGAGTTGTTATTAAGGTACGATGGTGACACTTATAAGTTCGTGAATGTGATAACTAACTAATTGCATGTGCTTGAATGTAAGTTTCCCCAACTTGATAATGGTACAAATTTTATTACAAAATCTTACAAGCCAAACTAATATTGAATATTAACCTCTTTTATGTATGCATTACTTAAATAATTATAAACATGTCCCTTGGAATGAGTGATGACGAACTAAGTACATGAAAATTAATGACTATGTAATATGCTCCTTTTCTAAAGGTATACATGCAAATTATACGATATATAAGATATCGATATAAAAAAATGAATTAAGATTAAAGAGGTGTGTACAATTGAATATAGTATACAAAAAAGAAAAAGATGAAATTAGTATTTATAAAGTACTAAGATAATTGAAACTACAAGAATAAGCTTTTCCTGAAAAGTATGGAATTATGATTCATGAATATGTTAAGGCATTGACTCTAAGGAGTCTCATGGGCCCTAAGAGGGGCAACGCCTTCCAAGGGCGTATGATTCTATGAACCACTGTGGCCAAAGATAAGCCAAACTCAGTTGTAGCTATATTGGCATGCATGTTATTGTTTCATGGACAGCTTGTGTCGGTAGTTAAGCCATCAAAGACACCTAATGATATGTGAACTGAGGCAAATGTCTCTATGCAAGAAATAGTTTAATAAAGTAAATCATTGCCATGAAATTGTTATGAAATGCAATGTGTGTACTAAAGCAAATGTCTATCTGTAAAATGGTTTAATAAAGTAAACCATTGCCATGCAATTGTTATTGAATGCTATGCAATAAATCATTGAAAACAAATACTAGCATAGAAATGCCATAGCTTGTGTTGTGGGATAAATTTCCTTTGAATGTGGTTGCGAAATCATGGATAAGGTTATGGAATATTTTTATGTATGCAACATGGTAATTGGAGCATTGTTTATATAGAAAATGAAGTACAATTACTCAAATTTCTGTAAGGGAAAAGTTATGGATTTCTTATATTAAGTAAACTTTTAAAGGATATAAGTTTATAATATTGAAGGATTGAACGATTACATGAATTATGGCATTGATGATGACTTATTACATGTGTTATTATGAAAGAATTATTTATGAAATAATGTCGTTATTGTGTTATGTGTTATCTTTTGCTACATAAAAGTTTAAGATAATGGTGCAATATAGAAAAAAAGGGACATGTAATTAGTGTAAAGCAGCACTATGACTCGTACCTTTTGTGTAATGAAAATTAAGTTCGAATGAGAGATGATCATTATTTTTGATAATGTACAATTGTATATAGCAAGATATTTATTGGAATTAGAAGATCATATTATTTAATTATGTTAAAGGTTTTGGATCATTAATTATTTCTTTTAATGTTAGTCCTTATGATTACTGAGTTTCACAACTCATAAGTTTCATTTCAAACCCAATAAAATCGGGCACCGTAAGTTCCTTGCAGGATTTAGGTTTTTTCCCTATGATGTACCAGTTCAACTATGCGAATAGAGTTACATGGTCTTTGTCTAAATTTGTTCCCACTGAAACTTTACTTTTGACTATTGTTAAGTCATTATATGTAACACTTCACGTTGCATAAATCAATAAATACAAATGATTTAGGAAAAAAAAATTCTATGCAAACGTGGGTCGTTACAATTCATGACATTTCTAGTCAAACTATTTTTTTTTTTTTTTTTGAAGATCAACTAATTACCATTAAAGGGAAAAACCTGATACATGAAGATGCGCCCCAGAGGTAAAAGAAAAACAGAAAATCCTAACACCCTCAGTGAGGAGGAAGTTACTCCCCATAGAAATGAGGGGAAGTATAAACAAAAAAAACGGAGAAAGAAAAGGAAGACGCATGATGAGAGACTCATCATGACCTCTAATTACCCCTAATTAACTAGTTTTCCTAGTTAATTAGCTAAGGTTATGAATATATAAGGGTTAATTATAAAATAAGGGATATTTAGTAAAGGACCTTAAAATAAATTTAAAATGATATTTTAGCATTCAATTAACATTATTAATAATTTAATTAATAATTGGACTCGAAATCTTATTAATCATTTCCTTAATTAATAAGTTAAGTAACTTAAACACAAGTATATAATAACTTAAGTAACTTTACTTAATCTAATAAATTAACTTAAAAAGGTCAAAAATGTAAATTCAAGGTGAAAACATAATAATTACCTTACTTACTAACATATATAAAACGTTGAAAATGATCTAAGTTAAAATAAACCTTTAAAACCTGGGTTTACATGTAGCTCCTTAGTATTCATTACAATCGGGTCCTTAATTTTCATAAAGATCCTTAAATTTCATTGCACATAGGTCCCTATCCCTTTCTTCTTCTTCTTCTCCTTCAGCTGAGTGAAAGGCTGACGACGGAGAGTGACTCCACCGAGCGATCACTGCCCTGTTGACATCATCCTTCCTTCTCCAAGCTCTTGGAGCTTGCGCTCACCACTCCGTCTTTATCCATCAGTCTAGATTACTTGGCAATCCTAATTTTTTTTGGGAGTTAACCTCACCGTCGTCGAAGACGATGCCGGAGGTTAAGCTCCCCAAGCTTCTTCTTCGTCCAAACTCCACTGTCCTCTTCGTCGCCATTCACTATAAATATCCCCTCACCCCTCCGATTTCTCTTAAGTTGGCTCCCTTCCCTCTTCTTCATTGCAGCCGACTTCGTTAGGCTATTCTCTCCACAACTCCGACGGCCTTCCACACCACTCTCCGACTTCCTCCATCCATCTTGATTAGCAGAGGAGATCCGTCGAGGTCAGCCGCGTCTCTGGACACAGGCAACGACCAAGGAGATACTCTGCTTCACCTTGCATCCACCCGTCGTAGATCTTCTTCTTAAACCCTCTGATTTCGTCGTCCGCTATGAGCCTTCGGCGGAACCCTGTTGACCCCTTCGTCCAGGTAATAGTAGATTAGGAGTAGGAGTAGGAGTAGGGTAGTTTAGGTAGGTAGTTAGTTAGGTAGGTAGCTTAGTCGTAGTTTTAGAATTAAATGTTCATCTTCCTCGACTCCGGCGAGCTCCTTGAGCTCGCCAGAGCCTTAATTTCGTCTTTTAAATTCGTTGATCACCTTCCTTTAACCTTCACAATCATTTCTAATCCATTAAACACTAAATTGATCACTGTTTCGCCTAATTCACCTTCACATTCACAGCTACTGTTGCTATCCATGGCGACAGTAACTAAGCTTAGATCCACTTTCATAGGATCCTCCATCACCTATTCATCACTAAAGGATCCTAATTATCACTATAATTAGAGTAAATACCACATATAACCAAAACGCCCAATTTTTAATTAAGCTCCTGAGCTCGCTATCTATGGCGGCTCAGGAGTAGTTCAAATCATTAATTATATACATATATAGTATCGCAATTATCTGTTGATTTGTTTCATCCACTCAATTGAGTGGGAAAACAAGTCTTGAGCCTAATCCAATTCAGATTTTATATAAAATGAATTCACTGTTAAATCTTTACTCTAATGAACAATTGAAGGAATTAATTTGTTCCTGAGGTTCCTTGTGACCTCAGGAAGCTTTTTAAATCTTTATTGGTATAATTTCATATCATCTGTACACATTTCACCTTTTCCGGAGCTCTGGCAAGCTCTGGCGAGTCAAAACAAGTTCTTCAGCCTATTAAGCTTAGTGTGAAGCTCTAGATCAACAATTTGAGGTTTACTGATCATGTTAATACATTTTAAATTGAGATTTTAGTGTCTGGAGTTGCTAATAGGTCTTCATCTTCTTCAACTCCAGCAGAGTTGGAGAAGTCTGACAGTTAGGTTTCAGTCGCAATTAAGAGATCTGAAAGCCTCAGTGTTGTGCCCTGAGTTCATTTCTATAAGTCAACCACCGTAACAACCCTTGGTTTGTCCTGACGAACAAACACCTTTAGAAGCTCAGGTGATGAGCTTAGAACCCTAGGAACCTTAGTTGAAACACCATTTTGAGGGTCTAAACTTGTTCCTGAAGTTGAAGAGAAGATATTTTAGGCTTTAATTTCATCTGAAAAGGTTAAACTTAGAAAGTCAAAATTCGAGGCTTTACAATCAAACTTGAGTCTAATCCTTGGATTCTGGATTCAATCAGATGAATTGATGAGTTTAAATTGTTTCTGAGATGATTGTGAAAGATTTAGAAGAGTTTTTGATGAGCTCTGATGGACTCTGTTGTAGAATTTGATTTCTGACAGTTTGGGTTATTTTTGAACCCAAACTAACAACAGAGGCTTTTTGATGAGATTTAAATGCAAATTCTACCCAGTTATATTGGTAACAACCTCTAGAAGTTGTTTTAATTGATGAAACAGGTCTTTAGTTGTCTGTTAGGACTTTTCAGGGTCTGAATCAAAGTTTCTGAAGCTTTCAGAGAAGCTTCAACCTTCTTTATGTTTCCTGAAGCTTCTAGGAGCTTGAAACCTTAACCTACAGCCGCAGAATAACCTGTAGAAACCATTCAGAGCATTAGCTAAGAGCTTAAGTCTAGTTTGTAGACTTGTTAACCTAAATTTCATTTCCAGGCCATTAAATACCATAGAAAACCCATAATTTCACCCTTAAAATTGAAGAGGAAATCTTCCCCTTAGCATTAAATTGACCCTGTAATCCTATAGAGCCACCTTAGAGCTCTCCATCAAGCTTTATTTCACTTGATTTGGAACTCTAAGTAGGGAGTAATCGTCGATTGAAGTTTGGTTTGGAGGGGGGAACATTAGTCCCACATCAGCAAGTGATGAGCGCTTGCCTTAGTACAAAAGGAATTTATGCAGTGGGCTTCTCAATCGTCAGCGCTCGGCGCACGATTACCGAATGAATGAGCACATGTGTGTGTGTGCAGGCGTGTGTGCCTGCGAGTGTGAGCTAGTGTGGGCGTCCGATGTGTGTGGCTCTGGGAGGGCAAGGCTCGGGAGGCATTGAGCCAGTTGGCTCAAAACTCTGAACCGAAAATAATCGAACCATAATTGAATAAGGCGAGGACCTAGTAGGGTCTGGTTCCACCCTGTAAAGGGTGCTGCGTATCTCCGAAAGGTCTTAGCTGCAAACAATAAACCAATTTTTGGTTGAAGAGAAAAACCCGATTCGGTTCAGCTGAAGGCAAGGTTCAGAAGTGCTGAAGGAAAGAAAAAAGGTTAAGGAAGAAGAAGAAATCGCAAAGGCAAAGAGGAAGGCTGAACAGGCACTAAGGAAAGAAGAAAGGCAGAATAGAAATGACGAGAGAAAAATAAAAGAGAAAGAGAGATGATAAAAGATAAGAAAGAAGAAGAAAAGAGTGAGAGAGGCTGAAGAAAAGAAGTTTAATTTCTTTAATTTCTTTTTGCAAGAATTTATTTTTAATTGTAATAAGGCATGTTTTGATTAAATAAACTCTTCTTTACCTTAAATCATTTGAAATAAATAGAGAATTTAAATGTTTCTAATGTTGAAAATGAGAATTCATATGGAATTTTGCATGTTATTTCATTTAAACCAATTTTTAGCAAAATTCATGCTTTTATAGATAACTTAAATATACCTTCTATACTTAAAAAGAAAAATAAAGATAACTACTGAATTTAAAATGAATTATACCTCCCAGTGAACGGCCTGGACTCAACCAGTAAAAATTTTCTAAAATATTAGGTTAATTCGACCCTATACTACTAATCGACACAACTTCGAGTTAACCTAAGTAACTTTTCTCTACTCTTAATTAAGTAAAATTAACTAAATTACTGAGTTGAGGTAGGGAACCCATCGTTGAATGGCACCGTTGCCGGGGAGGCAATCCCTTAATTCACTAAAATTTAGTTGGTTTAATTGTATAATTAGGAGATATTTTGTAAATATATTTCTATTTTTAATGTTTTTGTCCTACTTAGTTGTATTTTGTTTTGTTTTGTTTTTGTTTTCTGTCTTCTTTCCAGGTTTACCTTTGCAAGTGATCTCAGGAGAAGGTGGAAATCTGTTGCTTTTTTGTTGTTTCTTCTTTCGTGAGTATTTCTAGACTTTTGTTTTGTTTCATTAAAAATTAAAAAATACAAAATTACATTCCATTTGACTAGCAACAGCATATCATAGGCATACACTCTTAGGAGTGCATTTCCTGCTAGTATTAGTGCGAATCTGACTCGGGTATTTCTAATGTTTTACTCACATCAGCGGGAAAACATGAAAAAATCCGCGTAAATCCCTGTCCTTTGAGATTTAAAAAGACCATATATTTTTGTTTGAAAAGATTTAAAAAGCGGCCATTGTATTTCTTTTGATATATTTTTGTAAAAGATTAACTAAAAAGAGGAAGTTAAAAATTGTGACTAAATCTGATTACAGAATGCATGCGGGTTTTATCGCTATCATCTGTTACATGCTATCGCGCGCACGGTGCGATCACTAGAGTCACACGAGCCTATTTTTCTATCTCTCCTCTTTGCACCTCTTAGGGCTTTGGTCGAAGATCAACAAGTCTGTCTTACTATTAGAGCCTCGGGGAGCCAGTAGTGAGCGGTCTCGATCCTAGACCTTACACCTTTAAGCCTTAAGGTTACGCACCTACGTAGACACATATTAGGACATGCATTTTGATACTGTTACTCTATTTGATTGCGTCAAATTACATTTGTGTATCCTAGGAATCTCTTCTTTCCTTTGAAAGAATAACAAAACCCGCGTCTTTGCGCTGTTTTGCGGGTTTCTGTGCCGCTATTTTTTTGGTGGTGTGCGTGTGCCTTTGCACATTATTTTCCATTTTATGGACGGGAGGCGATCCTTGATCTGCCTCTTGCACCATCGTTGATAGGTGATGCCAGGCCGGTTGCAGATAAGCAACCAATGGTTTTCCTGTATGATCCATCTACTTCTTTGGATCAAATGCAAAATCAAAATCCCGAGATCCCTTCCTCTTCTGGTCAGGGGGAGATGTCGCCTTTTGATGTTCATGAGGCGCTCCTGAACCAAAACCTTAGGATGCTTGAGCAGACTAGACAGATTAATCTATTAACAGCAGCCCTAAATAATTTACAGACTCTTCAAACCCATCCTCCACCAAAACCTGAGGCAGGTTTTGAAATCCCTGATTTACCAATCCCTCGTCCAAGGCCTCTACTTAGAGATCGAAATATCAACAACCAGTCCACCTCCCGAAGGAGATTGACTCCGCGCTCATAGATGCGGCAAGGAGCCAACAAGATAAATCTCGAGGAGCGTACCAACGAGTGAATCTATATAAATCGACCAAAAGGCTGAAATCGATTGCTAATCTAAGTCAAAAAACCTGGTCATAGGAGACCTGAAGTCACACGCAGTCCCCAACAAAAAACAACACAAAAGGAAAGAAAAAGAACAGATTAATCCCACAACAATGCACAAGAACATGCAACCACAATACCCCACGACCAACAAGAATACCGAGGCATCAAGGCAGATTGTCGTGCACCGCCAACCTCCATCGCCGCTTGCCAGCAAGGCAGACCACCGTGCGCCACCAACCCCTACAACCACCCGTCACTAAGTCAGACCGTCGTGCGTTGCCAACCACCACTGCCGCACACCGACAAGCCCCATTATTATGACCCGACTCCCGGATCCCTACAGGACCTGAGACCGACTCGCCTCGACTAATCCCAAGACCCAGTCGTCCAACAAGAAATAACCAAAAAGCAGGAAAGTAAACCACATTCACATATGCAATATAACTAAGCAGAAGAAACATACAAAGCAGTAAAGGAAAGTAAAACTGTTGTTCCATTACATACCACCACAACAACGAATCAATGGAAACAGAAGTAAACAGTAGAGACAAATAGTAAGCAGAAGTTTAATACTCACTACAACATTAAAGGAACAACAATGAAGTGTTGAAAACTACGGCTGGGCTCTACTGGGCCCAGCACTCTCCGCAGTCGGAAGCTCGAGCTGCTCAACTCCTGGTCTTGAACAGTATTATGAAAAGACAGAGTCAGCGAATGCTGAGTATAATGGTATCTATATTATCTAAAATAATAAAAGCGACATGTTTAATTCTCTTTTCTATTTATTTATTTTATGTGTATTTCCTTTTCACCCATTTTTTCTCAAACATCCAAATATTCTTGATCTTGCATGTTTCTCGTGGGAACGATCTTGATTGCAGTCTTTTCCGTAGAGTAGAAGGCGCACGTGATACTCTCCTGGCTGGGAGAGTCCCCCGTGGTACTCCTACACCCAGTCAACCACCCCAAGGTCACTGTCAAGACGTAGCGGTGACTATGGCATGCACTATAGATGCACAGGTAGCTACCTCGCACTGACATGCGGTCAGTCATTTTTGCTAGCGGGTACCCCCAAAGTACAGCACGGAACAGTATAGGGTCTCGCCCCTCAGAACCAAACAGGGGTCTCGCCCCTTCACAGTCCGTGCACCCTCGTCTGACTACCCTGGTTTGTCCAGAGGGCCTAACAAGTCAGTGTAGAGTGGCTAGCTGAACCTCGGGCCCCGTGGGGTGGCTAGCTCTCTCCCTACATTAGTAGCTTGCCTCGGTACCGCGTACACGAGGGCCAACAGGAGTCGATGTAGAGTGGCCAATCCTAACCTCGGGTCTCAACCCAAGGGCGGCTAGCTTCGCTCTACACAAAAAGGGGACAGCTGCTCTCCTTGATATCACGTACTCAAGGGCTAGCACACTTCTCGTCTACATTCCATATTTCCATCTAACCACAAGAGCTCTACTCCTAATTCCCCATAGGGTTCATGCACATGTTCACCTCATTTATTCCGATCTAGATTCCACCATTCACAATTCAGTTCTTATTTATATACAGGCAGCTCGTGTTTCCATAATTCAATACATGTAACTGATGATTTCACAGGCAATTGGTTGTTAAATACAAGTAGCTCGTATTCTAACAGGCAATCCACAATTATGCTACAGGCATTTGCTAACAGTTTATCTTAATCCTGCATATAAGTACCTTATACCATACAAACGGTGCATTCATTTCTCTACCTTAGGGTTCATGCCACAACCTAGGGTTCCATTCAATTAATGCTACAAACACATTCTTATTTGAACAATATTTAATGGAATTAAACCACTCCACCAGACAATTCGAGAGTAATGGGGGCTCGAACCGCAGATCCAGGCATCTCTACGAGCCCCAAACAAGCAGTAGGCTAAAACATATACCAGGGAATACATCACAAAAGGAGGGTTCAGAACATTGTACAAAGGTCTCTAGTACGTAGAGAAACTCGCAGGGAAACTACAGGTACTTCGTTTACGTAAAATGGACCTCGATCAAACCTCAAACGGGTAAAAAATGTGCCTGATGTTCAAAATCAGACGTCTGGGAGCAAGTCCAGACGTCTTAAAGGGTACCAGAACCTTACCTTAAGTCCCTGCGGTGTCCTCAGATGTCCAGGCCTTCTCTGCGATTGTCTGAAGGCAATTCCAGACGTCAGACAACGCTTCTGGTCGTCTGGAAGCACCTCCGGACGTCTGATGATCTGATCAAAAGTCCAAAAGTGCGTGGGAGAGAGTTCCGCGCTCCTTCCCAAGGCTACTCCTGCACACAACACCCGCAGGCCCCAAATCAGACCCGACATTAGTCTGCGGCGAGGCCTGCATGGCTGTAACCGCAAAAAAAAATGTACCTTCGCAATAAATGAGCTTTCAAACGTCTGGCCTTAACTCCAGATGTCCTAGTGCTCCGTCAGCCGTCTAGACTCCACTCCAGATGTCTGATACTAGAAAATTTTCAATACCAGAGCCTCCTCCCAACGCTCTCCGCTGCGCTCTGCCTCGCGCCGCCGCAGCTCTAGCTGCTGTAGACGGTCTGGAGGCTGCCTCCTCGGGTTCTCCCCTCCTCCCGCACGCGCCCGTGGTGGCCGTGCAAGCGCCTCCGAGCTTCCACCGAAGCTCTCCGACCTCGGCCTCCTCCTCCTCCTCCTGCACTCTCCTCCTTCTCCTTCTCACTCTCCTCTTCTCTCACCTCCTCTCGCCACTCCCGCAAGCTCTGAAGGTGAAGGTGGTGGTGTGTGGAGTGGAGAGGAGAGGAGGGGAGGGGCTTAAATAGGTGGCATGGGGGTTTTAGGGTTCGGGGAAAGTAGGGAAAGGAGAGAGAGAGGAAGGAGGTCCTGCATGCCGCCTGCGTGCAGGGAGCAGTGCACATATAGAAATTTCATTTTCAGACGTCTGGGAAAGGGTCCAGACGTTTGGACAAACGTTTGACTGAGACTCCAAACGTCTTAAAAGGCTAAGAGTGTGATGGGTCTTTACACCCATCCGCCACTATGCTTCACCTCGCAGAACGGCCATGCCGTGAGGAAACTCCATGTGCACAATGGAGAGCTCACCAACCACTGCTAGCGCCAACCAGAGGAGCTTCCCGCTGCCGTCGCTACCTTGTCGGATCAACTGCTATAGGCAACAAGAAGGCATGCATGTCGAGATCCGAGTTGTAGGAGAGATCATGAGGAGGAGGGGAATATCTAGCAAGTGTGGATCGGGGTTGATCGAGGCCCCTTGTAAAGACCCGTTCCAATTTTAGCCTTTTAAGACGACTGGAGTGTCAATCAGACGTCTGGACCCTTTCCCAGATGTCTGGAAATGAAATTTTTGTACGCGATCTGCGCTATGTGCGCAGGCAGCGCGCAGAACTCCTCTTCTCTCTCCTTTCTCCTCCTCCCCCTACCAAACCCTAAACCCCCCCAGCTCCATAAAGGCCACCCTCCCCTCCTCTCCTCTCCACTCCACACACCACCATCTCCAACTTTAGAGCTCGGTAGAGCGGCGAGAGGAGGTGAGCGAGGGAGCACGTGAGAGCGAGGAGGAGGAGAGTGCATAAGAAGGAGGAGGAGGCAGAGGTCAGGAGATTCAGTGGAAGCTCGTCGGAGCTTGCATGGCCACCGCAGGCGTGTGCGGGAGGAGGGAGTCCGGAGCGACGTCCTCGACCACATGCAAAGGTACGTTCTTTCTGCGGTTACGGCCATGCAGGCCGCACCGCAGAAGTTATGCCAGCCTGATTTTGGGTGGCTGCTCTGTCATATGCAGGAGAAGCCTTGGGAAGGAGCGTGGAACGCCCTCCCACGCACTTTCGGATGTCTGACCAGCTCACCAGATGACCAGAGGAGTGGTCCAACGTCTGAAACCGCTTTCAGACAATCGCAGGGGTGTCCTGGACGTCTGAGGACACCGCAGGAACTTGAGGTGAGATTTTGTAACTTTTAAGACGTCTGGACTTGTTTCCAGATGTCTGATTTTGGTCAGTAGACACGTTTTTGAACCGTTTGGGATCCGATCGGGTTTCATTTTACGTAAACGCAGCATGAACCGCAGACCCAATCGTATGCTGCGTGTTTGGGGCTCGCAGAACGATTGGGTCTGCGGTTCAAGCCCCCATTACTCCCGGATTGTCTAGTAGAGTGGTCTACCCCTATTAATCTTATTAAATAAGAATGTATCTGTGGAATTAGCCAACTAGAAACCTAGGATGTGGCATGAAGCCTAGGACAGAGAAATGAATAAACCAATTATACTGCATGATTGTATTTGTATACACGAATAAATTAAACTGTTAGCCATTGCCTGTAATAAAGTTATGGGCTGCCTATTAGAATATGAGTTACCTGAGATAAATGAACAGTTACCTGTGTGATAATTAGTTGCATGTATTAAATTGTAGAAACACGAGCTGCCTGTATATAAATGAGAACTAAATTGTGAATGATGGAATCTGGATCGGAATAATTTGGTGAATATGAGCATGAACCATACAGGGAATTAGGAGTAAAGCTCCTGATGAGAACCTCATCATGAGCCATAACTAGCTCATTTTGACCTAATACGGAGAATAAAAGATCCTACATAACCTTAGAAAGGCTTGGCTCAGAGAGATTCTGAGTTTGCAAAGAAAACATAAACTGAGGGGTAAAAATGCAATTTCACCAATCCAATCTGAAAATAGGGTAACTCAGGATCCAAACATAGGTCAAAACAACCTAATAAGAAGAAAAGTGGGATGAAATAACTCAACAAGGGCTACAGCAACTCCGAAGAATTAAATGACATCCTATAACCCTAAAAATAAACCCACTTAAATACACGAGGTTCGAGGCAGATAAAAAATCAACTAAACCCTCTAAAATTCATAGAAAAATAATCTCTAGGGTTTAGAACCTTCAATTTGGCCTTAGGAACCCATTTTTACCTACATTGAGAACCATGCCCAATTAACAACTTAATTTAGGTTTTTGCGTAAATTGACCGGTGAAACAAGGTTTAACATAGAAATAAAATTCACCATCATAATACTTAGATCCTAATTAGTCATGTATAAAAACTTGAGCCTAAGAAGAAACCTTATTGACCAACTTTACACTTTGGTCCTCATATATTTACTTTTTGACCCTCAACTTATGAACCCTCACATTTTGGCCCCTAACTCTCCTTCGTTCTTTGCATTTAGGTCCCTCCTGCAAAACCAAAGCAGCACCATGCTCCGGCGACCTTGCGCGGAGCATGGCGCCGCGCAGGGAAAGGGAGGGAGCCTGCCAAGTCAAATGGGGGTGCCCTGCGTCGTCAGCCGTCGCAGGAACACCCCCCTGATGGCTGCAACCACCCATACCGGCCATGCGAACGCACGGACGGTATGGGTATCCTTCCTCCGGCATCCTCCGGCGAGGGAGACACGTCGTCTCCCTTCGCCCTCCTCTCTGGTTCTGCCCCTATAAATACCCCCGTCGCTTCGCCGTTCTTCCCAACTCGGATCTGACGGAGATACCCCCTCACTTTCCTCTCTTACCACTCCGGCAGAAGCCCTCCAGCTCCGGCGGCTTCTCCTCCTCCTCCTCTTCGCTTTGCCGCAATACCAGCAGCAGAGACTTCTTCCTGATTCTCCTCTGCGTCGCGCAATACCGGTGCGCGCTGCCTCTGCCCTGTCATCGCCGCCGTCCTCCCCCACTGGGAATTTCTTCTCCATCTCCGGTAGGTACGAGCCAGCAGCCTCTTCGTCCCCTTCGTCACTTTAGCTAGGTTAGAATTAGTCTTCTCTATTCCCTCTTTCTTTTCCTCCCTATTTTACAGTCAATTACACCCCCGACCGATCCGACCACCGTCACCTTCTCCACCTCCGGCCAACCTCCGGCGAGTCGCTCCCATCATTCCGCCACTCCACATGACTCGCCGACCCCCGCAGAACCTTCGCCTCCTCACCCTGATCATCCTCCGCCCTTCCACTTCCCCCGAATCGCCCTCTGCAACTCCACCGAACAAACCCATCTCGGCACCTGCAGTTTGACCTAGGGCGGCCCTTAGGCTCCGCCCCGCCACCTGCAGACCCCCCGATCACCTTCGCCTTGCTACGGCGAAGGTCCTCCGCGTATCTGATTAGGTCTAGAGGCTGTTTCCCTGTGAGCAGGTACTCCGCCCGCCATTGCCATTGCTGAGCAGCGAAGCTCCTTCGACCTGCTGCTCCAGGCGCGCCACACCCAGATCAGGCTCCCAGGCTGCGCGGGGTATCTTCGCGAAGAGTCCCAGGCTGCAGCTGGGGCGAAGCCCTCGCGTGAAGCCTCGACTGCCCGCTGCCGCCTCCGCGCGGGCGTCCAATTGGGGTGGGACATTTAGTCCCACCTTGGAAACTCCCAGAGGCGCGTGGGCGCTTAAAGGCAAAAGGTGCCTTAAGCTGTTTGCCTCAGTTCATGGGGTGAGGTCCCCTTCACCCGCCCGATTACCCGGCCTCGTCCACGCTCACGCCTCGCAGACCTGGCTCCGACCCGATTAGCCCGACCTGCACTCCTCGCCCACTACCGCACGCCGGTGGGCCTGGACCGGGGCGAGACCCGCGTACCCGATTACCCGGTTGCTCTGGGAGAGCTTTCCTAAGAGCAAATTCTGAGAGAGAGAGACGCGGGGGGGGGGGGTAGAGTAGGTTTTGCCCTCTGACGAAAACCTTGAAGTGTGCAGGCACAGGTGAAGAAGAAGAAGAAGAAGGACTGCGGAAGAAAAAGAAGAAGGAGAAGAAGAGAACACAAAGAAGAGGAAGACGGAAGCTAAGGGAGACACTGTAGCAGCAGCGGTTTAAGTCGTCTGATTGCAAATTCAGACGACGTCTTGAAGGCAAGGAAGAAGAAAAGAAGAAGCAGGACCGCGGCAAAGAAGAGGAAAGACAAGAAAGAAGAAAAAAGAAGAAGATCTGAAGAAAAAGAAAGAAAGAAAACAAGGAAGAACAGAAGACAGAAGAAGAAGAGCACGAAAGGAAGATCTGAAGAACAGAAGAAGAAGAGCACGAGAGGAAGAGAAGAGAAGACAAAGAGGAAGAAAGAAGAGAAAAAGGAGAAGCCAAATTTTCATCTCTCTCTCTCTCTCTGTATTTTTGTAATAAGAAATACTGTACTTCGAGAATACAACTTGCTCCCTGAGTTCGACCTCGGGAACTCTTTTATTTCCGAGTAATAAATTTTTAATTGTAACGGCAACCGTAGGGCCGTCTTATCCTATACTACAATGACTCTACTATAAGAGACGCGTCGCGGTTGTCCCCGTTAACAATTTTTTGGCGCCGTTGCCGGGGAGCAACGACTATTCTAAAAGCTTTGAATTTCTTTTTAACAATTGCTAATCTTTTTCTCTCTCTGATGTTCAGGTAAAGGAAGAAAGATAGACGCAGCCGCTCCAAGGACAGGTAACCTCCTATTAAAACCCTAAAAATTCAAAGAGGAAAAACTAGGAGAAAAACAAAGAAAAACTAGGAGTAACCTGTCTTTCATAGTAATAGCTGCATGTTCTCAGAACCACTATTCCTGCACACAATTTTAAAAGGGTAATTAAGGGCTAACACATCCTTGCTTGAGCCCTAATTACCCAAACAAGGAGTTAAATGGACCAAGTAGAGCCAACATAAGATTCAACATTAGGGTTTTAGAGACACACTACTTAAATCAAGAATGGAGAAAATCCAAAAGAAGTGTGCCTAAACCATTGATTGAACATACTTATTCAAAGAAACCCTAAACAACTGGCTCTCTAAACACTTGAACCCAAAAAGAAAGGACCCAAAAGCTCTCAAAAGAACAAGAGGTAAAGTTGACCCCTTGGGTCAACCAACCTTAAAATTAGGTCACTTTCTCGCTCAAAAATACCTAAAAGCTCAAGTGAAACCTTAAGCACCCCGATCTTAAACTAAAATTGGTAGACTTAAGAGGTCAAGATCCCCATTCTGGTCTACCTGAAACCGCAATGACAAGAGAGGTCGGGTGGGGGAAACCCTGTAACCCGTGGGGACGCTCTACCGTGTAGGGGTCTTCGCGGGACTCACCCTCTCTGGCTGCCCAGGTAATTCTTAAGTGGATGATCTTTCTGATAAAGGGGTCCATCTGCCCCGAACCTCTATAGTCACCCAACATTTTGGGTGCCTCAATTGGGTCCAGCACCTGCTTATCTCATCCAGTCCTTCAGTGTTTGGCAGGAGGTCCTTGAAACCTCTTATAGAAATTCACTCTCCCCCGAGGCTAAGCCTCGGCTCCCTTGTTTTTGCAGAAATCATTCACATAGCCCCTCTTTCCTCTGAATTTGAACAAAATCCCCTTCTTCCATCTTGATTCAAACTTCGATTCTATATCTTGATTCCACCACCTGATTCAAAGATGCAGCCTAATTACCTAGCAAGACTACCATTCAAAAAACCTGAATGTCTGAGATCCATGAAAGATAAGATGATTGAGGATGCCCTTGAATTCTATGAAATCAAATGTAAACCCTCAACACCAATAGAAAACATTCAGGTTGATGTCCCAACAACCACAGCTTTCATCACAAACTGTGCCCAAATTCTATTGACAGAAGTTACAAAAGGATCAACCCGAGATATGCTCATGACAGGATACATTGAGATAGAAAAATTACACCAATCTGAATACCTTCAATGCTTGACAAATCCTGTATTTTGGGAACAACACCAAGATGACCTTATAAAATGGGTAGAAATGATGAGATCACTAGAACAAATTATCAACCAGAAATACCTGTATATACCAGAAACAGAGGAGGAACCATCTTGGAACAGTATTAAGGAACAATCCAGTTTCCCAGATCTCAGGACTGAGGCACAAAGTGGTTGTAGAATCCCAACCCAGATAGAAGACAACATTGAATTAGGTTGGGATATTGCAGGAGAACACAATGATGAGCTAAACTTAGAACATGAATTGCCAAGCTTAGAGTTCCAAAACTCCTGTAACAATGAGATCAGAACTGAACCTTTTGAGGGTATAAATTCCGCCCCTTATTCTGATAAGGTGGCCCTCGAAGGTTATTCAGACTTAGGTTCTAGTAACTCTACCCACATCCTAAGCCTAGAACCTAGATCTGAAACTTATTGGGAAGATTATGAGGCCCCTTATGAGAAAGATCAATTTTTTGCAGAATATGATTCTGGGCCTCTATTTGATGAATATCCCTCTCCAACATCCTCAGGAAATTTGATCGATTTTTTGAAAGTCATGCCAATTTATGATACAGAAACTGAGGAGCTGGATGAGTAAGGTTTTAATTGGGTCTATCCTACCAGCTTGGAGCTTGAGCCTAAACAGAATACCTTTTCGAACCCAAAATTGACATATAGACTAGACCCAGTCAGGCTGCTGATTCCACATCTGATGATTTATGCTGCGGTGGAATTCATAATCATGAATCTCATTTTCGCCAACTCTCCGACAATTTCAGATCTGACTATAATTGCGGAGAGATTCTCCTTCCTGAACACGCCAGGGCCATCTACGACCTCAGTTCACATGACTCTGACTCCGACTCTAAGGTCCTGATTCCCGAGATCACTGATTACACAGAATCATTCCTTTTCGATCCTCAGGAACCAAAAATAGAAAATGCCAAGAGTGATTGCAACCCAGAATTCAAATCTTTTCTAAATTCAGATTTCTTTCATCCTACAAACACTCTTCAGGCATTTGATAGTTACCCAGAGGACTCTTTACAGAAAATCACCTGTCATTCCTTTCTAAAAGAGCCCTCATACACAGTTGCCACCTCGTCTGCACACACAGAACTAATCAAAACCTCTTCCCAACCCCGACCCGCAACCGGACTCAATTTCTATTCAGATTCACCTCTCACCGAGCTGATTGCATTTCCACATCGGGTTTGGAACACTGATCAGGCTACATATCATGCTCCATCATTCTCTGATCACCCCTGTAGGGTTTCCGCGTCTTTCATTGATTATTCTACGGGTCCCTACTCTGAACAGGATGATTCGACTCAGCCAAACCCTGCGTTTTCACTTCCACATCCATCTGAGCTTCATAGTATATGGTGGGTTCCACACCTTTTTATCCACATTTATCAACCCACCAGATTGATTGGGTTTGGGCTGCATCATCAGCCTGTTGATCTGAACAAGCACCTGGTTGGACCAACCAGGCTCTTAATCAAGGTGCTTGTATTACAAAACTCTGCTGATTTCACCATCCCCTCTCCATCGCATTTCCCGCTTGGCTGAAGGCATCAAATTTAGCGCTCAACGGGAGGCAGCCCGTCATTCTCTTTAAAAACCTGAAACCTTTTCTAAAACCTTTGTGCACTTGAAATTCACACTTTAGGACAGCCGACTCCACCTCAGGTGCTTGCATCTAAGATTAAAAATCGTCCGCAACAATCACCCCGACCCATTCACTCATCAAAACATCTGTCCTAATGTATGAACTAAGTTGAATAAAAACCCCCTAAGTTACAATGAGGACATTGCAAATCTTAGGCATGGGGGGGTATGAAAGTGCAAAACGTGTAAGAAAAGGTTTCAAACAAAAAATTCACATATGCCAAAAACACCATAAAAATTAAAAATTTTTCGAAAAAGAATAAGAGAATCAGAGGAGAAAGGAAATTTTGTGAAGGAGAAGGAAAAAAGAAACAAAAGGAAAAAAGGAGCACAAAATATGAGAAACAAGTGATAGTCATTAGTAAGGAACTAAGGAATTAACCTAAGTTCTAGACCTCATTCAAGAAAATAACTAAAAAGTGCATAATGAGATTAGTAAGAACGCAAACCTTAGGCATTCTTGAATAGACTCTTAGTACCCATTAAGATCTGGACACTCCTCAAGAGGTTGAGGAAAATGAAAAGTTGAAGTATTAGGTCTAAGGCTTACGGAGTATTTGGCCTCATTAACTAATTTTTTGTTTACGGGACTCAGTAACCTAAGCACCTTAACCTCACACACAGCCTGGTTCAGTAAGCGTAAAAATCAAAATCACGCAGAAGCGTCGCAAATTCTGAAAAGTACACCTAGAGTAGGAGCGGCCGATCAACACAAGTTGATTTGGACGAGTTCCCAGCTCGGAGAGGCGGGAAATCCCCTCAAAGATGCGTAACAAAATATCATCTCCTCGGTGCTTGTCTCTTAGGATATCCACATATCCTACTGGGGGCATGTAAGCACCCTGCTGGTTCAGATTCCATGGATGGCGTTATCACGAAGTGTCAACTGCCAGGGTCTGAATTCGACCACGGAACACCATGGATGGGATTATCTCTAAATCTCAATAGCCAGGGTTCTGGGGGTTGCCATGGGCGGTGCTATCTCGAAGCATCGATCGCCAGGAACCCTTGAGGATTGATGATGGAGCAATGAATCTGATACAGACCGCGTTGAAAAGCCAAACCTAGGCTAGAACTAAAAAAAAAAAAGAGAGAGAAAACTCTCCAAACAGAAAAACTTTCTATCTCTCTCTTATAAAACGCACTGCGAACTGAACCAAGGCTAAAATCATTTCAAGCATGGGTGCTTTAACCATAAAGTCCAATAGACCTTAGGTAAGTTCTTGTGGGCCTTAAAATCCTTTGCTAAGGACTGAGGCTGAGGCTAGACAGATTTGGATCTTGATTGGTACTAGAGTACCTTTTAAGCCTATGGTCAGCATTCTAACCTAATCTAAGTTTAAATGAAAAATCACTTATCTGAAGCTATTAAGAACTTCATGGTCTAGAACAAGGGTTGAAATCTTAAGTTTTTGCTAAGGGACTAGCAAAAGCTAGGCATGGGGGTATGATGAGAACCTCATCATGAGCCATAACTAGCCCATTTTGACCTAATACAGAGAATAAAAGATCCTACATAACCTTAGAAAGGCTTGGCTCGAAGAGATTCTGAGTTTGCAAAGAAAACATAAACTGAGGGGTAAAAATGCAATTTCACCAATCCAATCTGAAAATAGGGTAACTCAGGATCCAAACATAGGTCAAAACAACCTAATAAGAAGAAAAGTGGGATGAAATAACTCAACAAGGGCTACAGCAACTCCAAAGAATTAAATGACATCCTGTAACCTTAAAAACAAACCCACTTAAATACACGAGGTTCGAGGCAGATAAAAAATCAACTAAACCCTCTAAAATTCATAGAAAAATAATCTCTAGGGTTTAGAACCTTCAATTTGACCTTAGGAACCCATTTTTACCTACATTGAGAACCATGCCCAATTAACAACTTAATTTAGGTTTTTGCGTAAATTGACCGGTCAAACAATGTTTAACATAGAAATAAAATTCACCATCATAATCCTTAGATCCTAATTAGTCATGTATAAAAACTTGAGCCTAAGAAGAAACCTTATTGACCAACTTTACACTTTGGTCCTCATATATTTACTTTTTGACCCTCAACTTATGAACCCTCACATTTTGGCCCCTAACTCTCCATCGTTCTTTGCATTTAGGTCCCTCCTGCAAAACCTAAGCAGCACCATGCTCCGGCGATCGGCCAGATTAGGCTCCCAGGCTGCGCGGGGTATCTTCGCGAAGAGTCCCAGGCTGCAACTGGGGCGAAGCCCTCGCGTGAAGCCTCGACTGCCCGCTGCCGCCTCCGCGCGGGCGTCCAATTGGGGTGGGACATTTAGTCCCACCTTGGAAACTCGCAGAGGCGCGTGGGCGCTTAAAGGCAAAAGGTGCCTTAAGCTGTTTGCCTCAGTTCATGGGGTGAGGTCCCCTTCACCCGCCCGATTACCCGACCTCGTCCACGCTCACGCCCCGCGGACCTAGCTCCGACCCGATTAGCCCGACCTGCACTCCTCGCCCACTACCGCACGCCGGTGGGCCTGGACCCGGGCGAGTCCCGCGTACCCGATTACCCGGTTGCTCTGGGAGAGCTTTCCTAAGAGCGAATTCTGAGAGAGAGAGAGACGCGGGGGGGGTAGAGTAGGTTTTGCCCTCTGACGAAAACCTTGAAGTGTGCAGGCACAGGTGAAGAAGAAGAAGAAGAAGGACTGCGGAAGAAAAAGAAGGAGAAGAAGAGAACACGAAGAAGAAGAAGACGGAAGCTAAGTGGTGGCGACCTTCCTCTATAGTTTTATTATTTCGTCGTAGTATAGTATAGAGAGGTGATTACCAGTTTAATACAATTTGTTACTCGGAAATAAAGAGTTCCCGAGGTCGAACTCAGGGAGCAAACTGTATTCTAGAGATACAAATTCTTATTACAAAAATAAAGAGAGAGAGAGAATTTGTTGGCTTTTCTTCTTTTCTCTTTGCTTCTCCTCTTCTTCCTTCTCAGATCTTCTGCTCTCTTCCTTTGTTCTTCTTCTTTATCTGCAGCGGTGATGTTCTTCTTCTTCTTTCAGCTGTTTCTGCTCGTCTCTTCCTTTTTCTTCTGCAGAGCGGTCCTGTTCTTCTTCTTCTTCTTTTCCTTTCTTCAGATCTTCTTCTCGTGGTCTTCTTCTTCTGCAAAGTCTTCACTTGGCCTCTCTGTGTTCCTCCTCTGCCTCGCCTTCCTTCTCCTTCTTTGCCTTCAGGACGTCGTCTGATTTTCCAATCAGACAACTTAAACCGCCGCTGCTACAGTGCCGCTCGGTGCTCCTCCTTCCTTCAGCCTTCATCTTCTTCCACGGTTCTTCTTCACCTGTGCCTGCACACTTACACAGCTTGATCAGAGGGGCAAAACCTATCTCTACCCTCCCCCGCGTCTCTCTCTCACAGAAACCGCTCTTAGGAAAGCTCTCCCAGAGCTGCCGGGTTGCCGGTTACGGGTCGCGCCCGGGTCCAGGCCCACCGGCGTGCGTGGTGGGGGAGGAGTGCAGGTCAGTCTAACTCGGGTCGGGCCAGGTCCGCGGGGCGTGAGCGTGGACGAGACCGGGTAACCGGGCGGGTGAAGGGGACCTCACCCCATGTGCTGAGGCAATAAGCCTCCAGCACTTTTTCTCTTTATACCGCTGTGCCGCTTCGGAGTCTTCCGAGGTGGGACTAAATGTCCCACCCCAATTTGGCGCCTGCGCGGAGGAAGCAGCTGGTAATCGTAGCTTTACGCGAGGCCTTCGCGCGAGGGATTCGCCTCAACTGCAGCCTAACGCTTTGCCGAAATGCCCCCGCACAGCCTGGGAGCGTGACCTGGGCACGGCGCACCTGGAATAGCAGGTCGAAGCTGCTTCGCTTCAACAATGGCGGCGAGGAGCGCAGGTACCTGCCCACAGAGAAACGGCCTCTCGGCCCAATCAGAAACGGGGAGGACCTTCGCCGTGGCACGGCGAAGGTGGTCGGGGGGTGTGCAGGTGGCGGGGCGGAGCCTAAGGGCTGCCCTAGGTCGGACTGTGGGTCGGGAGATGGGTTTGTTCGGTGGAGTTGCAGAGGGTGATTTGGGGGAAGTGAAAGGGCGGAGGTTGATTAGGGTGAGGAGGCGGAGGTTCTGCGGTGGTCGGCGAGCCGTGTGGGTTGCTGGAGTGATGGGAGCGACTCGCCGGAGGATGGCCGGAGGCGGAGAAGGTGAGGGTGATTAGGCGCGGTCGAGGGGTAATTAGATAAAAATAGCAGGGGGAAAAGAGAGAGAGAATAGAGGGAAGTAGTTCTAACCTAACTAAAGTGACGAAGGGGGCGAGGAGGCGGACGGCTGTACCTGCTGTCGCCGGAGAAGAAGGTGCCCAGTGGGGGAGGACGACGGTGATGACGGGGCAGAGGCAGCGCGCGCCGGTATTGCGCGACGCGGGAAGAGCAGGGGGAGAAGTCTCTGCTGCTGGTATTGCGGCAGAGTGAAGAGGAGGAGGAGGAAGAACCGCCGGAGCTGGTGGGCGTCTGCCGGAGTGAGAAGAGAGGAAAGTTGGGGGTTTTCTCCGTCAGATCCGAGCTGCCTCGAACGGTGGGGCGACGGGGGGTATTTATAGGGTAGAATCAGAGAGGAGGGCGGAGGGAGACGACGCGTCTCCCTCGTTGGAGGACGTCGGAGATGGAAACCCATACCGTCCGTGCGTTCGCACGGCCGGTATGGTGGGTTGCAACGACCAGGGGGTGTTCCTGCGACGGCAGACGACGCAGGGCATCCCCGGTTGACTTGCCAGCCCCTCCCCCTCACCCTGCGCGGCGCCATGCTCCGCGCAAGGTTGCCGGAGCATGGTGCTGGCAGGTTTTGGCAGGAGGGACCTGAATGCAAAGAACGAAGGAGAGTTAGGGGCAGAAATGTGAGGGATCAAAAGTTGAGGGTCAAAAAGTAAATATATGAGGACCAAAGTGCAAAGTTGGTCAAGAAGGTTTCTTCTTAGGCTCAAGTTTTTATACATGACTAATTAGGACCTAAGGAATTTGATGGTGAATTTTATTTCTATATTAAACCTTGTTTGACCGGTCAATTTATGCAAAAACCCAGATTAAGTTATTAATTGGGCATGGTTCTCAATGTAGGTCAAAAATTGGTTCTGAAGGCCAAATTGAAGGTTCTAAACCCTAGAGATTATTTTTCTATGAATTTTAGAGGGTTTATTCTATTTTTACTTTGCCTCGAACCTCGTGAATTGAAGTGGGTTTGCTTTAGGGTTACAGATTATCATTTAGTTCCTTGGAATTGCTGTAGCCCTTATCAGATCATCCCACTTTCCTTCTCATTCGGTTTGTTTGACCTGTGTTTGGACCCTGAATTACCCTGTATGCAGATTATACTGGTAAAATTGCATTTTTACCCCTTATGACTTGTTTTCTCCTTAAACTCAGAATTCTCTGAGTTAAGCCTTTCCTTGAGTTATGTAGGAGCTTTTATCCTTTGTATTGGGTCAAAATGAGCTAGTTATGGCTCATGATGAGGTTCTCATCACTAAGGGAGACACTGTAGCAGCAGCGGTTTAAGTCGTCTGATTGCAAATTCAGACGACGTCTTGAAGGCAAGGAAGAAGAAGAAAAGAAGAAGCAGGACCGCGGCAAAGAAGAGGAAAGACAAGAAAGAAGAAAAAAGAAGAAGATCTGAAGAAAAAGAAAGAAAGAAAACAAGGAAGAACAGAAGACAGAAGAAGAAGTGCACGAAAGGAAGATCTGAAGAACAGAAGAAGAAGAGCACGAGAGGAAGAGAAGAGAAGACAAAGAGGAAGAAAGAAGAGAAAAAGGAGAAGCCAAATTTTCATCTCTCTCTCTCTCTCTGTATTTTTGTAATAAGAAATACTGTACTTCTAGAATACAACTTGCTCCCTGAGTTCGACCTCGGGAACTCTTTCATTTTTTAGTAATAAATTTTTAATTGTAACGGCAACCGTAGAGCCGTCTTATCCTATACTACAATGACCCTACTATAAGAGACGCGTCGCGGTTGTCCCCGTTAACAGCTCCTGTGGTTGGATGGAAAATCTGAGATGTAGACGAGAAGTGTGCTGGTCCTTGAGTACGTGGTACCAAGGAGAGCGATTGTCCCCTTCTTGTGTAGAGCGGAGCTAGCAGCCCTTGGGTTGGGACCCGGGGTTAAGATTGGTCACTCTACACCGACTTTTGTTCACCCTTGATGAGAACCTCATAATAAACCCTAACTAGCACAATCTAACTTAGATATGTGAGAAAAAGCTCCTACATGACCCAAAGAAAGGCTTAACTCAGAGAATTCTGAGTTAATGAATAAAACAAATCACAATGGGTAAAACTGCAATTTCACCAATGCAGTTTGCAAACAGGGTAATTGAGGGTCCAAACACAGGTCAAACAAACTTAATAAGAAAGAAAGTGGGATGATCTGATCTAAAAAGGGTTGTAGCAACCTCTAGGAAATAAATGACATTCTGTAACCTTAAAATAAACCTACTTCAATTCACGAGGTTTGAGGTAGGATAAAAATCAACTAAACCCTCTAAAATTCATAGAAAAATTTTTCTAGGGTTTAGAACCTTCAATTTGGACTTAGAAACCTATTTTGACCTAAAAAGAGAACTATGCCCAATTAATAACTTAATTTGGGTTTTTACGCAAACTGGCCTATCAAACATGGTCCAACCTGGAATTAAAATTTACCATTAAAATCCTTAGGTTCAAATTAGTCTTGTATAAAAACTTGAGCCTAAGAAGAGACCTCCTTGACCGACTCTACAATTTGGTCCTCTTCATTTACTTTCTGACCCTTATCTTTTGAAACCCTTGCATTCTGGCCTCCAACTTTTCATCGTTCTTTGCAGAACGGTCCTCCCTGCAACTTCTTCGCAGTGCCATACTCCGGCGACCTTGTGCGGAGCATGTCGCTGTGCAGGGCAGGGCTGCTGTCCTGCAAAACAGAAGCGGGGTTCCCTGCAACGTCCTCTGTCACAGGGACCCGCCCACGATCTCTGCCGACCACCATGCCTTCCGTGCGAACGCACGGAAGGCATGGGTGCCATCTCCAGCCTTACTCCGGCGAGGCTGGCACGACGCCAGCTCGCCCCTCTCTCTACGCCAAGCTCTTTACAAGGAGCGGCACACCTTGCCGACTCCTTCAAGCTTCCTTTGACGGAGAATCACCCCCCACTTCAACCCTTCCTTCTCCGGTCAGAGAGCCCGATGCTTCCGGCGAACTCCTCCTCTTCCTCCTCGTTGCTCTGTTGCCTTACCTGCAGCAGGGTTTGCCTTGCTCCATCATCCGCGTCGGGCTATACCCGCCGGTGCCCTCCGCCTGCTTCCTCGTCGCCAAAACCCTCCTCTAGGGCATCTTCATCTCCAGCTCCGGCAGATACAAGTTGGCTGCTCTGCCCTCCCCCTTAGGTAGATAGCTTCCTCTCTATTTCCCTTTCATTTCCCCCCTTTTAAACTGCCCTTTCAACCACCCAACCGCCACTGTCTAGACCACCCTCTCCACCTCCAATCACCCCCTCCGGCGAGACCATGTCATGACCACAGACACTCCCGCACCTCGCCGACCATCCCACAAGCTCCCCCACACTCCACTCTATCGATTCCCCATCTCCATTCACTGCCAAACGCCACCCGACCACCCCCCGAACAAACCCACCTCTCCGGTCACAGTCTGACCTAGGTCAGCCTCTTCACGCACTCCCGCACCCCGCCGACCACCGCACAAGCTTCGTCTCACTCCAGCAAAGCTTCCAGCGTATTCTGACTGGGCTGAGAGGCTGTTGTTGTGATTTCAGGTGCGCGCCCCTCGCCGCCATTGCCGACGAGCTATAGCAGCTTCACCTGCAACTGCAGGCACCCTCCAGCCCAGGTGTGCGTCCCAGGTCACGCGGGTTGTCTCTGCGAAGGCACCCAAGCCTGTAGCTGGGGCAAAGGCGTTGCAGGCTGCTTCAATTGGCCGCAAGTCGCTCACCTGCGGGTGCCAATTTGGGAGGTGGGACTTTAGTCCCACCTCGGAAGTACGTGGCCAAGCACCCGCACTTAAATTGAAAAAGTGCCTAAGGCTAATCGCCTTCGAACACAGGGGTTAGGTCCCTCTCCCGCACGCTGCGTGCCACGCGCTCTCTCACCCTCGCCCGCGCTCACGCCCCGCGGGTCTGGGCAGGATCCGATTACCCAAACCGCGCACTCCTCGCCCACCACCGCACGCCGGTGGGCTTGGTCCCGGGCGCGATACCCACACCCGATTACCCGACTCTGGGAGAGCAGTCCTAAGAGAGAAATCTGAGAAAGAGAGAGATGTGGGGAAGGGTAGGGGTAGGTTTTGCTCTGACCCTTGTGTGAGCGTGCAGGAAGAAAGAAAGAAGAAGAAGGCAGGAAGGAAAAGAAGAAAGAAGGAGAGAAACAGAAGAAGAAAAGAAGGAAGGCACTATAGCAAAGCCACAGATAAGTCGTTTGAGCACAGCATCAGACGTCGGAATCACCACAGCTGCAGAAGGCAAAGAAGAGAAGAAGAAGAAAGAAGAAGAAGATCACCACAGCTGCCGGCTAAAGAAAGGAAGGAAGGAAAAGAAAAAAGAAGAAGAAAAAGAAGGAAGAAGACATTGCCACCAGAAAAGAAAAGAAAAGAAGAAAGAAGAAGAAGGAAGAAGAAGAAGAAAGAACAAAGAAAGAAAGAAGAAGAAGAGAAGAAGAGAAACGGCCAAGAAGAAGAAGAAAAGAGAAAGAGAAGAAGAAGAAGCCAAGAGATCTCTCTCTCTCTCTTTTATTTTTGTAACATAATAGACATCTTATTTAGTCTTCTAGAAATATAGTTGCTCCCTGAGTTCGACCTCGGGAAATCCTTGTTCCGAGTAAAAAATTTGTAATAGTAATCTGGTAACTGTTTTGTCTTATACTATAACGACTGTACTTAAACTATAATAACATAAAGACGAAACACAGAACAGCTCTAGCCTTACCAGCGTTACCAACCCTCATGTACGCAGTATCGAGGCGAGCTACTAGTGTAGGGAGGGAGCTAGCCACCTCACAGGGCCTGGGGTTCAGCTAGTGTTACGACCTGGTTCCCGAATCCCTACCGGACACGAGACCGGCTCGACTCGACTAATCTCAAGACCCAGTCGTCCAACAAGAAATAACCAAAAAGAAGGAAAGTAAACCACATTCACCATGCTAAGTAACTAACAGTAAAAGAGTACAAGCAGTAAAGGAAATAAAAGCTGCTAACAGTACATATCACCACCTCAACAGTAAAGTAAAATAAAGTACAGAACAAAAACGGTGACAACAGTCTAACTCACTAACAAAAGGAAGTACAACAAAAACAGGAACTACTGCTCGGCACGATTGACTCGGGCTACTCAACTCCTAGACCAATAAAGGGGTACGAGTAAAGACGGAGTTAGCGAATGTTGAGTAAAGTGGTAACCAAACTAGCTAAAGCAGTAAGAGCTAACAGGTAATTTTATCTTTTCCAATTATTTTGTTTTACAAGTCATTCCTCTTTCACCCATTTGTTTACTTTTCAGATCTCTTTCTTGATCTCGCATGTTCCTCATGGGAACGATCTTGATTGTAGTCTTTTCCGAAGAGTAGAAGGCACTCGTGGTGCCCTCCTGGCTGGGAGAGTCCCCCGTTGTGATCCTACACCCAGTCAACCACCCCGAGGTCATGGACAAAAGTAGCGGTAACTATGGCACACACGATAAACACATGGGTAGCTACCCCGCACTGGCATGCGGTCAGTCATTTCCGCTAGTGGGTACACCCAGAATACAGCATGGAACAGTATAAGGACTATCCTTCTCAGTAACAGGGGTCTAGCCCCTCAAAACCAAGCAGGGGTCTCGCCCCTCCACAGTCTGCGCACCCTCATCTGACTACCCTGGTTTGCCCAGTGGGTCTAACAAGCCGGTGTAGGGTGGCTAGCTGAACCCCGGGCCCTGTGGGGTGGCTAGCTCTCTCCCTACACTAGTAGCTCTCCCCGGTGCAGCGTACACAACGACCAAAGAAGTCGGTGTAGAGTGGCCAATCCTAACCCTGGGTCCCAACCCAAGGGCGGCTAGCTTCACTCTACACTAAACAGGGGATAGTCGCTCTCATTGGTACCACGTACTCAAGGGCCAGCACACTTCCCACTCACATTTCCAGATCCATTCCATTTATTCATAGGAGCTCTATTCCTAATTTCCCATAGAGTTCATGCTCATATTCACCATGTCGTTCCATACCAGATTTCATCACACATTTCCATTCTCATATTATACACTTGCAGCTCGTATTTCCATAATTTAACACATACAACAAGTAGTGTCACAGGTAATTGTTTAACTAATACAGGAATTTCATATTTCACAAGCAGCTCTTATTTGTTAACAGACAGTTGTTTACATTTGTACTCATTCATTTATGACTGCAATCTCAAACACGCATACAAACAGTGCAAGTACTTCTCGTCCTAGGATTCATGCCACATCCTAGGTTTCTAGATTATCCAATTTCGCATATGCATTCATGTTTTATAATTAAAATAGGGGGAAACCACTCTACTAGACAATCCGGGAGTACTGAGGGCTCGAACGGTAGGCTCATGTGCCTCTACAGGCCCCGAACACGTAACAGATCGAAATCCAATACCAAGGAACATAACACAACGGAATGTTCAGAACAGTATAAAAGGCTTTCGAACATGTAGAGGAACTCACAAGGAATCCACAAATATCTTGTTTGCGTAAAACGAACCTCAAACAGACCCTAAATGGGTCAAAAATAGAACTGTAGACCTAAATCAGACGTCTGACACAAGGTCCAGACGTCTTAAAAGTCACCAGGGTCTCACCTCAGGTTCCTATGTCGACTTCAAATGTCTAAAACCCTTGCTTGACCGTCTGGACCCAACTCCAGACGTCCGACCTCCCCTCCAATCGTCTGGAAGTGCTTCCAGTCATCTGGAAAGCTGTCCAGACGTCCAAAACGTAGGGGAGGGCGTGCCCTGCGCCTTCCCGAAGCTATCCCTACGCGTGACAGATGATATCTTCCTCTTTTAGCCACATAGATTGAAGCTGTGGTGTGGCCTGCATGGCTGTAACCGCAAGAGGAACGTACCTTCGCGAAGCTCTGCTTTCAGATGTCCGGTGTCGTCACTAGACGTCCAACCCATCGTCTGGACGACACGCCAGACGTCTGATTCTGGGAAAAACCCAGAACCAGATCGACCTCTGACTCTGCTCGTCGTGTGCAGCCGCGGCCTCTCCTCCTCGTCTGCAGCTCCGGTTGCAGTAAAGTGTCGGGGACGTCTCCCCCGACGCACTTCTCCTCCCGCACACGCCTTTCCAGAAGTGCGTCCCCCGGCAAGCTCCCACGAGCTCGCTAACACAAGCTCCTCCTTCTCGCTTCACGTCGCCTCTCCTCCTCGCCCCTCGTTCCCGCGCCCTCTCTCGCGCTCGTCCCTCTCGCTGCAATGGAGAGGAAGGAAGGAGGCGGTGGTGGAGTGGGGAAGAGAGGAAGGGGGAGAGGGGTTATATAGGGAGTGGGGTTAGGGTTCGAGTGGAGGAGAAAAGAGGGAGAAAGAAAAGAGTGAGACTGTCTGCACGCAGTTAGCTCGTGGACATGAAGTTGCGTACAAAAATTTCCAATTTCCAAACGTCTGTGAAGGGGTCCAGACGTCTGACTGACAATCTAGACGTCTTAAAAGGCTCAGAACAAAATAGGTCTTTACATCATAACAAACTTAAAAAAAGTTTCGTCCTCGAAACTTGAGCTAGCTAGGGTGCGGAAAAAGAAATATACACGCATAACAAACTTAAGGAGTACCGAAGCTGGTTCGAAAAGACGTTCCCTCAAAAAGCTCCGGGTACCGCTCTCGCATCGCCGTCTCAGGCTCCCAGGTAGCCTTCTCGTACCACTGGCTCCTTCACAAGACCTTCACCAGGGGTACTTTCTTCTGTCTCAAACTCCGGACGGCTCTATCTAGTATCTGCACGGGTCGCTCGAGGTAGGTCAGGTCGTCACCCACCTCGACACTCTCGTGGCTCAGAACGTGACTGGGATCGGCAATGTATTTCCTGAGGTTGGACACGTGGAACATGTCGTGCACACCAGAAAACTGGCAAGGAAGGGTAAGCTGGTAAGTAATGGGTCCTAGCCGCTCTAGGATCTCAAAGGGCCCCACAAACCTCGACGCAAGCTTCCCTTTCACCCCAAAACGCTGCAGGCCCTTCATGGGCGAAACGCAAAGAAAGACGTGATCCCCAACCTCGAACTGCACCTCCCTGCTCTTCCTATCGGCATAACTCTTCTGTTTGCTACTGACAGTGCGAAGTCATCTATGAATCTACTCTATCACCTCTTGACTCTGCCGGATCAGCCTGGAACCAACCTCCCACTTGGTCCCCACCTCAACCCAACTCAAGGGCATAGTACACCTCCGTCCGTACAGGGCCTCGTAGGGTGTCATGCCGATACTCGAGTGATAGCTGCTATTATATGCAAACTTTGCCAGAGGTAAGTGCTCCTCCTAAGAGCCTCTCCAGTCTAGTACACAAGCGCGTAGAAGGTCCTCAAGTGTCTGTATCGTGCGCTCTGACTGTCCGTCCGTCTGGGGGTGATACGTCGTACTGAACCTCAACCGTGTCCCCAAAGCCTGTTGAAACTCGGCCCAAAACTAGGAAGTAATACGAGTATCCCGGTCGGATACAATCTCATGCGAAACTCCGTGCAAACGTATCACGTCATGAATATGCCTCTCTGCCAACTGCGCTAGTCCCAAGGTGACTCAAATCGGCAAGAAGCGTGCCGTCTTCGTCAATCTATCTACAATCACCCAGACGGCGTCATGTCCTCGCTGAGTAACGGGTAAGCCCATCACCAAGTCCATGGTGATGCTCTCTCACTTCGACTCTGGCACAGGAAGTGGCTGCAACGGCCCTGCAGGCCTCTGATGCTCGGCCTTCACCTGCTGGCACACCAAACTCTGCTGCACGAACTCACCTACATCCCGCTTCATCCCTCTCCACCAAAAGTCATGTCTCAGATCATGATACATCTTTGTGTTCCCAGGATGTATGGTGAACCTGGACCTGTGCGCCTCAGTCAGGAGCTCTCTCAACAACTCGTCCCTGGGAAAACAGAAACGTCCCCTCATGCACAGCACCTCGTCTGTAAAAGAGAAGTCTCTTGGGTCCCCTGACAGTACTCCGTCTCACGACAACTGCAGGTACGAATCTGTCATCTACCCTGTGTTGATGCGGTCTATCAGCTCTGGTCTCACCTGTCGTGTCACCGTCACTGCCCCACAATGCCCCTGTAACTCTAGGGGTCGCCAACTACCCAACTCCTCCAGGAGTCTCCAACTCTGTGCCTGTAAATTGGCCAATTGGGCGGGGGTCTTCCGGCTCAAAGCGTCAGCCACCACGTTGGCCTTCCCTGGATGTTAGGAGATGCTGCAGTCATAGTCCTTCAGGAGCTCATCCAATGTCTCTGTCTCATGTTAAGCTCCTTCTGGTCAAACAAATACCTGAGGCTCTTATGATCCGTGAAAATCTCAAAGGTCTCACCGTGAAGGTAGTGCCTCCATGTCTCCAGCACGAAGACAACAGCAACTAGCTCTAAGTCATGGGTACGGTAGCTATGCTCATGGGGCTTCAGTTGTCACGAAACGTAAGCGACAACATGACCCCGCTGCATGAGCACACCCCCTAACCCCAGCAACGAAGAGTCCGTATAGACCACAAAATTACCACTGCTATCTGGGATGGTAAGCACAGGAGTCGAAGTCAGCCTCTCCATCAACTCCTGGAAACACGCCTAACAAGCGTCTGTCCAAGCAAAGGGCACATCCTTCCGGGTCAACTGAGTCATAAGACACGCAATCTGTAAGAAACCCCTGATAAACCGTCGGTAGTAACCTGCCAGTCCCAAGAAACTGCGTATCTCTGTCACTGTACGTGGCCTCTCCCACCTAAGTACTGCTCAACCTTAGCTGGATCCACAGCCAAGCCATCCCCTGAAATCACATGGCCCAAGAAGGTCATCTATCTCAACCAAAACTCGCACTTGCTATATTTGGCATACAACCTGCGCCGTCTCAAAATGTCCAGAACCATCCGCAAGTGCTGTCCGCGCTGTGCCTAATCCCTCAAGTAAACAAGCACGTCATCAATAAGTACCACCACAAACTAATCTAGATACAGTCTGAACACCCGGTTCATCATATCCATGAAGGCAGCAGGGGCATCGGTCAGCCCAAACGGCATGACCAAAAACTTGTAGTGTCCGTACCGGGTGCGGAAAGCTATCTTGGAGACGTCTATCTCCTTGATCCTCAACTAGTGGCAGCCTGATCTCAGATTTATCTTGGAGAAAATTGTGGCACCTCGCAACTGGTCAAACAGATCATCAATACTCGGCAGCAGATACCTATTTTTGATAGTGACCCTATTCAGCTGTTTGTAGTCAACACAAAGGCGTAGGGTACCATCTTTCTTCTTCACGAATAACACAAGGGCTCCCCACGGGGATGCACTGGGCCTCACAAAGCCCTTCTCCAATAGGTCTTGCAACTGTAATTTAAGCTCTCGCAGCTCAAGTCGTGCCATCCGGTACAGTGCTGTAGAAATGGGGCTGGTCCCCAGTACCAGTGAGATCTCAAACTCGATCTCACGCTCAGGCGGTAGTCCTAGCAGCTCCTCCGGAAACACGTCGGGGTAATCTCTAACCACCAGAATGCTCTGAAAGTCTGCCACAGGGTTGGGCTCCGCCACCACACAGGCTAGAAAGCCCTCACACCCCTGACCCAAAAGTCTCACTGCCCCAAGCGCAAAAATGCACCTGAAACCTCCGTCCACAGGCTGTCCGTGAAACTCAAAGGAAGGCATCTCTGGTATGGAGAAGACGATCTTCCTCCCAAAACAGTCCACAAGGCGTGGTAAGCGGGCAGCCAATCCATCCCGAGAATCACGCTAAAATCCTCCATCGGTATCACGATCAGGTCAGCGGGGAGGCTGTGTCCCCCAATACTGACCTCATAGTCTGTGTAGACCTCCTCAGCTAGAAACAGCTGACTACCCGGACCTCTGATCACAAACGGATCCTCTAACAATGCACAGTCCTGTCCCAAACTGACAGCAAAACTCGCAGCAACAAAAGAGTGTGTGGCGCCGGAATAAAAAAGTACATAAACTAATCTGCTGGTAACTGTAACCATACCTGCCACCACTGAACCTGATGCTCTGGCGTCTCTGTGTGTCAGGGCGTTCATACGTCCCTTAGCTCTCAGTGCAGAAGAAGCAGCCACACTCTGCGTAAGACAGGTAGCCGCTGGCCGGTACCCTCTCCGCGACTGTTGTCCTCCCCCACACGCCTGGGAAGCACACCCACCTGCTCGGCCTCCAACGCTCGGTGCGAGGAGCATCTGCTACGCTCCAACCCTAGACGGGCAGTCCCTCCTGATGTGGCCCGGTTGGCCACACTGGTAGCAGAGGGAGACTCGACTCCCTCCCTCGATAGGTCCCTGCTGACGGCTGGGCGGGAGTCCAGTGCTGACAGTTGGCCCTTGTTGGGGACCCCCAAATGCCACTGACGGCCCTGCAAAACGAGACGGCCCTCATGCGGGTGCCGTGTGCCTCCTCTCTCGTCGGCCCTGTGAGTACTCTGGCTGGTAGGGCCTCTTCCATCCGCTGTCGGTGTCTCGTACAGCCAGGTTTGTCTCTTCGTATGTCATAGCTGCCTCCACCACTCTCGAGAAGGTGGGCAGCTTCAGGGGCTTGACATACCCCTGAATGGCAGGCTGGAGCCCCTCAGTGAACCTCCACAGGCTCCTCCTCTGTAGCTATAGCTGTCACAGCAAAATTTGACAGCTCCAGGAAGCACATGCGATACGCGCTAACAGTCATCGTCCCCTGGCGGAGAGTGTGGAACTCCCGCCTCCTCTAGTCATGCCAAGTCTGCGGAAAGTACTGCTTGCAGAAGAGGGTCATGAACTGGTCCCACGTCGGCTCTCCCCTCTCCTGGCCTCTGACCGCCCTCCACCACCTGTGTGCCACACTCTCCAGCTGTTATGTGGCAAAGGCCACGCGGCACTCCGCAAGGGGGCGAAGGGTGTCAAACACCTTCTCAATCTGCTCCAGCCAGTCCTCTGCCTCAGACGAGTCCTCATCCCCCTTGAAGGAGGGGGCTTCAGCTTCCGGAACTGTCCGAAAAGCTCGTAGTGCAATTGCAGTGGGGGAACGGGCATGCCTCCAGGCGGGGAGGGCTCGTGCTCAGAAGTGTTAGAGTGTGGTGGGGGCGGTGGAGGACCATCCCCTCCCCCCTGTCCAGCGCTGCGTCGGTCTCTCGGCCCCACAAAGGACGCCCCCTCCACGTCCCTAGGGAGAGGCACCTGTGGAGGCGGGTGGAGCTCCTCTAGTACTATGTCTCATATCAACTAAGCGAGGTCCTGGGCCTAAACGCCCGGGAGAAGTGGCTGGTCAACTGGCACCTCAGGCCCGGCACGTCCGCCCCTCTGACCTCGTCCACGGCCGCATCCGCGGCCTGCCTCAAGAACTCCGCGTTGAGGCATCTCCTGCAAGGAGACACGGAAGACAGAACAAAAAGAAGTCAACTCTAACGGACTTCAGCAAAAGAACCTCAGAACAGATGTCAAGCGGTACGTTGTGGTTGCTACTCTAGTTACATGTAAGTGAATTGGTTATTCTCAAGCTAGTTGGTTCATTTCTCAGGACGACTTTGCTCTGATACCATCTTGTTATGACCCGGTTCCCGAATCCCTACCGGACACGAGACCGGCTCGACTCGACTAATCCTAAGACCCAGTCGTCCAACAAAAAATAACTAAAAAGAAGGAAAGTAAACCACATTCACCATGCTAAGTAACAAACAGTTAAGGAAATAAAAGCTGCTAACAGTACATATTACCACCACAACAGTAAAGTAGAACAAAGTACAGAACAAAAATGGTAACAACAGTCTAACTCACTAACAAAAGGAAGTACAACAAAAACAAGAACTACTGCTGGGCTCGACTGGGCCCAGCATCCTCTACAACCGATGACTCGGGCTACTCAACTCTTGAACCAGTAAAGGGGTACGAGTAAAGACGAAGTTAGCGAACGCTGAGTAGAGTGGTAACCAAAATAGCTAAAGCAGTAAGAGCTAACAGGTAATTTTATCTTTTCCAATTATTTTGCTTTACAAGTCATTCCTTTTTCACCCATTTGTTTACTTTTCAGATCTCTTTCTTGATCTCGCATGTTCCTTGTGGAAACGATCTTGATTGCAGTCTTTTCCGAAGAGTAGAAGGCACACGTGGTGCTCTCCTGGCCAGAAGAGTCCCCCGTGGTGATCCTACACCCAGTCAACCATCCCGAGGTCACGAACAGACGTAGCGGTGACAACGGCACGAGAGATAAGCGCACAGGTAGCTACCCCACACTGGCACGCGGTAAGTCGTTTCCGCTAGCGGGTACGCCTAAAGTACAGCACGGAACAGTATAGGGCCTAGCCCTCTCAGTAACAGGGGTCTCGCCCCTCCACAGTCCGTGCACCCTCGTCTGACTACCCTGGTTTGCCCAGTGGTCCTAACAAGTCGGTGTAGGGTGGCAAGCTGAACCCCGAGCCCCGTGGGGTGGCTAGCTCTCTCCCTACACTAGTAGCTCTTCCCGGTACAGTGTACGTGAGGACCAAAGAAGTCGGTGTAGAGTGGCAAATCCTAACCCCGAGTCCCAACCCAAGGGCGGCTAGCTTCGCTCTACACTAAACAGGGGATTGTCGCTCTCATTGGTACCACGTACTCAAGGGCCAACACACTTCCCACTTACATTTCCAGATCCATTCCATTTATCCACAGGAGCTCTACTCCTAATTCCCCGTAGGGTTCATGCTCATATTCACCATGTCATTCCATACTAGGTTTCATCATTCACATTTCCATTCTCATATATTACACATGCAGCTCGTATTTCCACAATTTAACATATACAACAAGTAGTGTCACAGGTAACTGTTCAACTAGCACAGGCATTTCATATTTCACAAGCAACCCTTTTTTTTTAATAAGCAGTTGTTTACATTTCTATTCATTCATTTATGACTGCAATATCAAACATGCATACAAGCAGTGCAAGTACTTCTCGTCCAAGGATTCATGTCACATACTAGGTTTCTAGATTATCCAATTTCGCATATGCATTCATGTTTTATAATTAAAATAAGGGGAAACCACTCTACCAAACAATCCGGGAGTACTGGGGGCTCGAACAGCAGGCTCACGTGCTTCTGCAGGCCCCGAACATGCAACAGATCGAAATCCTATACCAAGGAACATAACACAACGGAATGTTCAAAACAGTATAAAAGGCTTTCTAACATGTAGAGGAACTCACAAGGAATCCAGAGAAATCTTGTTTGCGTAAAATGGACCTCAAACGGACCCTAAATGGGTCAAAAACAAAATTGCAGACCTAAATCAGTTGTCTGGCACAAGGTCCAGACGTCTTAAAAGTCAGCAGGGTCTCACCTCAGGTTCCTGCGTCGACTTCAGACGACCAGAACCCCTGGTTGATCGTCTGGACCCAACTCCAGACGTCTGACCTCCCCTCCAATCGTCTGGAAGTGCTTCCGGTCGTCTGGTAAGTTGTTCAAACGTCCGAAACGCGTGGGAGGGTATTCCCTGCGCCTTCTCGAAGCTATCCCTGCATGCGACAGACGATATCTTCCTCTTTTAGCCACGCAGATCGAAGCTGCGATGCGGCCTGCATGGTTGTAACCGCAAGAGGAACGTACCTTCGCAAAGCTCTGCTTTCAGACGTCCGGTGTCGTCACCAGATGTCTGATTCTGGGAAAAACTCAGAACCAAACCGACCTCCTGCTCCTCTCGCCACGTGCAATCGCGGCCTCTTCTCCTCGTCTGCAGCTCTGGCTGCAGTAAAGTGTCGGGGACGTCTCCCCCGACACGCTCCTCCTCCCGCACGTGCCGCTCCGGCGGTGCGTCCCCCAGCAAGCTCCTATGAGCTCGCTAACACAAGCTCCTCCTCACTTTACGCCGCCTCTCCTCCTCACCCCTCGCTCTCGCACCCTCTCTCGCGCTCGTCCCTCTCGCTGCAGTAGAGAGGAAGTAAGGAAGGTGGTGGTCTTGGAGTGGGGAAGAGAGGAAGGGGGAGAGGGGTTATATAGGGAGTGGGGTTAGGGTTCGGGTGGAAGAGAGAAGAGGGAGAGAGAAAAGAGTGAGACTGTCTACGCCCAACCAGCACGCAGACGCGAAGTTACATACAAAAATTTTCAATTTCCAGACATCTGGGAAGGGGTCCAGACGTTTGACTGACAGTCCAGATGTCTTAAAAGGCTCAAAACAGAACAGGTCTTTACAGCTAGCCACCCTACACCAACTTGTTAGGCCCTCTGGGTAAACATGGGTAGTCAGACGAGGGTGCACGGACTGTGGAGGAGTGAGATCCCTGTTTGGTTTTGAGAGGCGAGACTCATGTTTCTGAGAGGGCTAGGTCCTATACTGTTCCGTGCTGTACTTTAGGCGTACCCGCTAGCGGAAACGATTGACCGCGGTCAGTGCGGGGTAGCTACCCGTGCGCTTATCACGCGTGCCGTAGTCACCACTACGTCTTGACAGTGACCTCGGGGTGGTTGACTGGATGTAAGACTACCACGGGGGACTCTCCCAGCTAGGAGAGCACCACGTGTACCTTCTACTCTTTGAAAAAGACTGCAATCAAGATTGTTCCCATGAGGAACATGCAAGATCAAGAAAATCTGAAAGTTTGAGGAAAAGGGGTGAAAAGGAAATGCATGTAAAATAAAATAAATAGAAAAGGAAATTAAACATGTTACTTTTATTACTTTAGGTAATATAGTTACCACTCTACTCAGCGTTTGCTAACTCTCCTTTTTCATAACACTATTCAGGTACAGGAGTTGAGCAGCCTGAGCTTCCGGCTGCGGAGGTTGCTGGGCCCAGTCGAGCCCAGCCGAAGTTTTCTGCACTCTTTGTTGTACCCCTCATTTCTGTTGTAGTGAGTTTCAGACTTCTAATTACTGTTGTTGTTACTGTTACTTTAGTTTCCGTTGTTCCTGTTGTTGTGGTGGTGTGTATTGAAATAGCAGCTTTTACTTTCCTTTTCTGCTTGTACTTTTTTACTACTTAGTTATATTGCATATGCAAATGTTGTTTACTTTCCTGCTTTTTGGTTATTTCTTGTTGGACGACTAGGTCTTGGGATTAGTCGAGGTGAGCTGATCTCGGGTCCTGTAGAGATTCGGGAACTGGGTCGTAACACCCCTACTGTAGCACTAAGGTTTTTTCGGAGGAGAGGATCAGACGAGGGTTTAGCAGGGAAAGAAGGGGAGGGCGCCACATTGGCTACACTCCCTTCTATTCAAACTATTATAAATTATGTGAGTGGACATGTGGCTGCTCTCAGGTCGTGTTTATTTTTCGGGATTCACTCAACTATCTTGAGATGCACTCTCTTTATCCTTCCAAACACTAGTGAATCCCAAATACCTCTAATCACATGATTGTCCCTGATAAGGGACAAAAAATGCCCTCGGATCCAAAACTCCGTACATGACTCGACAGAGGATCTAGCTACCCGGATACAGGGTATACAGGTGGAATCGGCACCTCATCCCGCCTAAGACCAGTCGAATCCCAATTGACAACAGCCCAGCCTGCCAAAAGTTTTAGCGCAGCAAAGAGAAAAGATACGATAAGATAGCTCTGACCACCTATGCCCTGACAATGTATAAGTAACTTGGCAATAGGGGTACTAGGGGCCATCCCCCCCCCCGAGTGTTATAAATAGAGGTAGGGGCCTCCAATGGATGAGGGGGGGCCTCCCCAAAAGAGGGAGCGAAATCATGTAATATCATGTGTCCTCAAAATTCTAGTGCATAGTTGGGAGATTCGTCCTCCCTCCAGACGTATGCCCCTTATGGTGGAACTGGATCACCAACATTTGTTCTCCTCTATGAATGCTTATTGATTGTCGCTCTACCCTCATATGAGGTGGATGATTAATGGCTAAGCAGCGTCTCCTACGCTCACAAATCTTTTGATAACCTCCAACGCCCATCAATCCTGAATCTCATCCATCAAATATTCTAAATAATCCTCCAACCTGTTATCCCTCAGAAGGCGGTGGAATAAGTTAATTTCTCCTCTCTCTACGTCGAATCAAGCGGAATGGGACAAGTTATCCTCTATCTACCCAAATAGAGAACAGTTTAATCCCATAACAGCCAAATAGTCCCTTAGGTCTAGTCTGACAAGAGAGATAACCCATCAAATAAGGGTTAATCTTATATGATGGGAATGATATTTTGACATGAGTTAAGAGAACTTAACCCGAGATAAGTTATTCTAAGGTTGATGTGGGATAAGCTATTTTTGTGGGTTATCCCATTTATTTTTGCAGGTTAACCCAAAAAATTTCCAAGCACCCACAAGTTAACCCACCAGGATAACCTTTATGACTTTTAAACAAAAATGGAGGATAACCTATTGCAAAAAAGTTATCCTATGAAATCTATTTCTTCATCCAAACTAGCCCTTAGGGCCCATTTGGACATGGGTTTAGTGGAGTTTTCTCTTATCTTGTTAGGGTTTTTTTCGATCACTTTAACACAAATCTTACACAATTACTTTCAATTATTTAAATCAAATCACAATAACCATTATTCTTACTTTTATTATTAAACAAATATCTACCGCATCTTCTAGTTCTACTTTTAATATTAAATAAATATCTACTATATCATTCATTCTCACTTTTAATATTCAACAAATACCAACTAACATCACATTAATATATCAATTATTTTATCCCACCACTTAAACTTCACTTATTCCACCACTTAAATAAATACCTATCTTAACTCATTCCATATTAATCTATCTCAACGGTGTTATATCCCACGTCCAAAGGACCTTGTGTTTCTCTACACCATCACTTTAAGTTAAGGAGAGCCGGCTTGAGGGTTTTTCTTTTTTTTTCTAGAGCAAATGGGCTTGTGGACAAGGAGTGTGGAATTCAGCTCCCAGAGATTTTCTTGAGTTTGAAATGCCTGTCATATATAAAATATTTGGGTTTATATATATATATATATATATGTGTGTGTATATCTTAAAAAATATGGATATATTGTCATGTATATCCTTTCTAAAATAAGAGACTAAAAGTTAAAGAAAATTTACAGAAAACCTTTAACATCTTTTTTCTTTCTTTAAAACCCCCCTTCACCACCACTCACCCTTCCTCCTCCCTCTAAATCCTCTCCTTCCCCATCCCCTCCTCCTCCACCGCCGCCACCACCACCATGAGGTCGAAATGCAATATGACGAACGAGTATCGAGTTTGATGGAGAAGAGGAACACCCACACCCCTACCCACATAGATCTCCACTCCCCCGCAACCCCTCCTTGCTTCTCCCCCAAAACAATCAACAACAACATAGGCAAAGAGTGGGAGAATCCAAGATCCAAATCGTTAAGAGAGAGAGAGAGAGAGAATCAACCTCCCTAATCTGGTAACAACCTCCTCCTCCCACACCCTCGCGATCCCCACCATCACCACCATTGAAGATGGCAACATGAACATGAACACAAGCCCCTTCTTGGGCAACTCGGTCGGGGACAGGGAGTACTAGGACCCTTGTCACTTGTCCTCCCAATTGAAGACCTTTGCGAATGTGTTCATCGCAATCATTGATGTGGGGGTCCTCAGCCTCCCCTACACCTTCATGTGGACGAGGTTCCTCTCTGGTGTCATCCTCCCCCTCATGGTAGAGGCCCTCACCTTCCACAAGATGCTCCTCCTAGTCCTCTCACGCCGTTGTTGCCTCCTGTCCTCCAAGCCCATCTCATTCTTCAACAACCTCGCCCTCGCCACCTCGAGGCACCTCACCGTCGACATGATGATCCTCCTCTCCTAGGTGGGCTTCTGTGTCAGCTACCTCACCTTCATCTCCTCCACCCTCTACCACCCCACCAAGCACATCCCCAACTCCTCTTCACGTGGCTTACTAAAGCAAGAGGAGAGGAGGGGGCAGAGGAAAGGAGAGGGGGGTGAGGTTGCAGCTCAAAGGAGAGATTAGAGGAGAGGAGGCCGGAGGAGAGGGGGAGCAGCAGAGAGGAGAAGGGGTCAAGGTGGTGTTTGCAGGTGGGCAAGGGAGGAGGTAGGTGAAGGGGAGGAGGGGGAGGGCTGTTTTGCAAGAGTGAAAGAAAATAGAAGAGTATTTATATAAATTTTTTGTATTATTTAGTCTTCAAAATTTATAAGGGAATCCAAATAAGCAAATGCAAGTTTCTGTAGGTATATATATAAATACAAAAAAGATAAAGGTACGTATGATTTTTCAAAAATTTACAAATATAAATGTCTCTAATGGGTTCAATCTTGTGAATTTCTTTCGCATGAAAATTCAGGTAGAATATACCATTGTAATAAATTTTTAAAATAATATGTACTTAATTCATTGCAAAAATAATTAAAAAATTAAATGTATGTTGAAAAATGTAAAAGCTAACAAGAAATTTGATGTGGAGCAGTGTGAATGTGATCTCAACCCATATTTCTTTTTTTTGTGTAAAAAAGTGATGACACATGGTAGGATCCACCACTGTTGAAGCTAACAACAAACTACTTTTGTACAGGTATAAACCACTTTTGTACAAGTGTAAATCACTCAAATTACTATTGAAACCACTTTGCATAGATGTAAAATCACTTTACAAAGTGCATTCTTATTTTTCACCAGTGCAAAACCACTTTACACCTCCAAAATAATTTTGCACCGGTACAAAGTAAAATTGTACCGGTATAAAATTAAATTCCAAGTGTTTCTTCAACTATGACAAGTGATTTTACATTTAAAATGTGATTTTTCCACCTTAGGGTTTAGGGTTTAATCTTTAGTGTTTAGGGTTTAACTTCACTAAACTCTAAATCATTAACCTTAAGATGGAAAAATTACATTTCAAGTAAAAGATCACTTCTCATATGTGAAATTACTTTCCATAAACTTAAATCCTAAAAGCTAAACCTTAAATCCTAAACTCATAGGTCAAAATCACTTTGCACAAGTGTAAAATCACTTTGGACAGGTAAAATCACCCTTGGAAAAATTTTACACCGATGCAAATGAGATTCCAACGGTGCAAAGACACCTTAGAATAATTTATCATTGGTGCAAAATTCTTTTGTATAGGTATAAAATCACCTAGAATAATTTATCACTGATACAAAGTTATTTATCACCTATACGTTTTAGGTTACAGTGATGTGATGATTTTTTTAAATATGGTGGAAACCACCACGTAACAAACCTTACATTCTTTTATTTCTTTACATTAAATATCAATAATCAATTGGATTCATGTTCTGAACACTATGTGAAGTATAAAAATAACACTCACAAATTTTCCTACGTCACTTTTTACGTCAATACCTATATTTTCCTACCTTTTAACTAAAAAAATTTATAAATAAGAAAAGAAATATATTTACATATACAATCGACAAGAGCATTCCATTATTACTATTCATCTAGCTATAGAACTTTTTTTAATAAAAAGAAAAATTCAATAAATTGTGTGTGTGTGTGTGCGGCTACAGGCAGGACACCCTACATATTCACAAAAACAACGGTAGACAACCTCCATCAGATCAAACTCATGACTTTTTGACAGTGCAAAACCAATCACACCCGAGAGCCTACCAATTGCACAGGTCTGACTTCAGATCTTCCTCCTCTCATCATCCTCCTCTCATTTTTCTTCTGCAGCGTATGATACGTGAAATTAAAAAACAACGAAAAAAAGGGAAATTGACGGAGTAAACGGGAGAAAAAAGAAATTAAGGGAAGAATTGGGCTCATTTTATGTTTGGGGTATCAAATTTTACATCAAGGAATTAAGTGAAGTTTCAAGCGAAATATATCAATTCCATCCATGACATGGAATTATCCTTTCATAATTATATTGAATTTTCGAATTGGGGATGCCAAGCATCAAATGGAAGTGCCAATCAAATGATGCCCTAGGGCCTATTTACTTTGGGATTTTCCTCTCAAAAGAAGGGTTAATGGTTGTTTACAATGGAGGATGTTTAGGCCCACGCTCGTACATTAGCTTGTGTTTAGTCAAAACCCATGTTTGAAGAAAAATTACTTATACACCCTCTTTTCCACTTCTTTTCATAAGTCAATTCAAGGGATACATGCTAAACCAATGGAGGTTATCTCTCATTATCTACTTTCCTAACACGTGTTTGGAAATTCTTGGGTTTAGTGGGTTAACCTTTTAATTTTTATTTATTTGACTATTTAATCTTTCTTTTGCTAATTAAGGTCAAGTAACTTTAATATACATTTATTTAATATCAATTTCAACTAATATTAACTAAATCTTGTGTTAAAATTCTACATTATTTATATCTTTGGTATCTCTCATATTTTATATATATAGCACCATTACCAAGTAAATATTATATGGATTAGCATCACAACTTAATATCAATTTAAGTAAATACAAATTGATGTTAACATCATACTATAGTAAATACAATTACAAGTTAACACAAGTTTTATATTTCTTAACACTACTTTCATAACTATCAAGTAAACTAACCTTTGATGTAAGCTAGCATTTTTTTTATTTTGAACATGAGTTTTTATTAAACGGGAACAAATCGATTATAAGGATGTATACCTTAAAGGGGAATAGACAATCGAACCCCTCACATCCTAAGGATGGGGAACATCAAGTCACGACTCACGAGGGATGGGGGAACTCCAAACAAGGAGACAAAACAAGTAGAAAATAAATAAGAAACAAAGGAAATAAACTTCAAAGAAGATACCCTCGCGATCAAGTCGTTGTAAATAGGCGCTTACTCCACGTTGTAAGATGATGACGGTGCTATTAAAGAGGTATTCAACGATCCACGCCAACAAGATATAGGAAGACTTGCAGCCAAAGAAGGACCAGACAAAGTCTCGGTCGTTTGAAGCTCCGATCTTTGGTGTGGATCCAACAAAAGGGTCGCAAAAATGGTCAACGATGACCAAGCATCCCACAACTAATGCACTCTCAACTCCTCCACACAACCACCTGCCTCCCCGCCCTCACGGAAGCAAGAATGAAGAGGGAGAAGGAGCATGAGTTCCGGAGGCCGAGAGGTTGCTTGGAAACTCCTGGTGGAGCCAAAGCCAAAAGGAACATAGGGAAGGTGGAGGTGAAACCCAAACTTGGAACACGGAGGGGGGGGGGGGCGGGGGCGAAGGAGGATAGAATGGCGCCGGAGGGTAAGCCGGAGAAGGAGGCCCCGATCGGCGAGCAAGAACTTTTCGGAAGGGGAGTGAAGACAGAGGAAATTTCTTGAGTGGTCCCTCCATTACCCCTGCAAAGTTGCCATCGTTAAATCTCAATGTAAACTCGCATTCCCACAAGTCAAAATTCTGGACCCTCCGGGCCCCACCCTCCCCACGCCCCTCACTTCACTGACCGTCGACTGAGCAAATAAACTCAGGAAAATTTGTCAGGGCCCAAACGTCAGGTCCAACCAAATAAAGTGGGAAAGCAGGATTCGTTCCCACCACCTGCAGAACATATATTGGTCTCATGACTCACCAAACATGTATGTTATTCTTTATTTTTAAGTCGTAATAGATCTAATCGGAGAGAAAGAATCTATCTATAATCTTGTTTCTGTTTAACTTTTTTATCTGATATGTATATAGCAATGGGTTTGTTTGATGTGAGGAAGGAGGAGGAGGCGAAGGCCGTGGTGGCACGAGAGAGCCCCCACGTAACCGACAATATCGTAATACGACTGTACCCCAATCTCACGTCGACGAACTTTTGCAACAGCCGGGTGGAGATATGGGTTGACGAGAGCAGCGTCGTCGTCAGCACTCCGATCATCTGTTGATGGGGGAGGGGGAAGGGTTGGAGGAGAACCATGGCTTGTTCATGGGGGAGTCAGTTCTTGGTGTTCTTCGTGGATAAATAAGTTGGTTTTGGCAGGAGGGTTAAGCGTGTATTTTTCAATGTTCTATTTCAATTGTAATCGAGGAATACATATATGAGGTTAAATGAAATGGGAGTGGAGGGTATATATAGAATAGTGTCTAGTTTGGATGCCGGTGCAAGTTTAGCTTATTTTAGTGTTGTGTTTCATTTTATTTTATTTTATTTTTTTTGAATGACCAAAAACTCATTGCCTCATCTAAATTTTTGTAACGTATATAATTGAATTTCCTGGGGTTCTTCCATTGTGATTGATCCGGATCCCTTGCTGTTTACAAATGATGAGGTGCATCCAAAATGGATTGTATGGAGGAGGAATAATGTACCAGGTAAAGTACATTTGTCCCGGAAATCACATTAATTCTATGCGTGCAACCATTTTGATCTTAATAGGTGGCTAAATTTTGATATCCTGAGAATCACACAATAAAATTTGATTTTTTTTTTTCATGAGATAAGATGTAAGGATTATACATACATCCAACTAAAATGATTTTTGCCATGTGTCCAAATTTGTGCGGTCCAAATTCCTTCCGTATAATTAGATGTGAAAATATGTCTTAGACAATGATTTTTAACATGAAGAAGCGACGAAGAGATCCTAATTAGAATTGACGTAGTTCCAAAACGAATTTATACATAATAATTGCTAAATTATGAAAGGGTGATTGAGATGTTGTTGATGTGGTCATGTAAAAATCATTTGCATGATTGGTTGGGTATCAAGATTGATTAGGGGATTGCTAATATTCAACACCGATCTAGGTGATACAAGAGTCCAAGTTGAGGTTTTATAATACTTTGAATGAAATGGGTGACTCAGATAGGCATATTTGGTTATTATATTTCAAATCATGCATGTTAATACAATTGTCATCTTTTTTCGATGGAGATTTAGTTGGGCTTCATGAATTGGACAACAGATATATCATTGTGTCCATAGATTTGATAATGAAGTTTTTTATTGAAGATCATATAATTCTTTATCTAACCCTTCAATTGAAGAATGACTTCACCTCATGCTAGCAATGGTTGAAAAATATCCTCATGCAAAAACTACTTGTCAAAGCTTATCTAGAAAAAGAAGAAATAAAGTTGAAGAAGTTGATAAATGAACAATAGCAAGAGATGAGGGATCCTACGAGCAATATAATATAACTATTCTTGATACCCCGTACGCTTAGTGAGGTCATTGATTTGAATGATTTGGTTGATATTTAGAAGAAGCTCGAGACCACATAAAAGTCCAAATCTATACTAAATATGCTAGTGGTAAAGAAAAGTTTGTATAATCTAAGGATAATCAAGAGGACTAGATTGAAGGTGCACTTGGATGAGTTCAACAAGATCATAACAAAAAAAGATGTAATTGCTCTTGAAGAAGAGTCTGAAAAGGGTGAGAAGACCAAGAAGACAAAATAATCTCCAAGGAGTAAGACTAAGTAGTAATCTTGTTAACTTCCCTTGCACTTTTGTTTGATCACATAATGATGACACTCATTTATAAGAAAAGACCATCATACTGACAAGATAGTTGCTTCATTATTAATGAAAAAGTTTTGACATAAGCATACAGTCAAAGCTACATATGAGGAAAGTCAAGCTTGGTTGCTAATAGCGGTTAAGGTAAAAGGGTGGGACAAGTAAAGGAGGATGATTTAAGTCACGCATGCCTTATACATACATCTATCATGACAAGGAAGGTCACATGATAGCCAATTGTCTAAGATACAAGGAGATGATAAGTTGGAAAAGGTAAAGGGAATGTCAAAAGAATGAAAAAGTTTAAGACCAGTCCAAACACCAATGATTGCGTATGGCATCTTAATAAAGGAGATATGGCAACCCACTTTTGAGTAGAAGTGAATATAGGCTTCGGATGGTTGGCTTAGCAAGTTTAGATCATATGTGCTCGTATAGTGAGCAACTTAACACATATCACTATTGCATCTCTCTTGAAGGTGAATTCCCTAGGGTAAACAAAGAAGTACATGTGTAATACATGAATAAAGAATACTGAATAGAATGGTAGACTCAAGGTGAAAGTTACGACAAGTAAAGGAGCTCTAATTATTCCTTATGTGACTAATCTACAAATATAGCAATAGATCATTGGTATCTCTTATAGGAGAATGTATGAATAAGTGAAATTCAATTTGAATGAGAACAATGGCACATTCTTTGGTCATGAAAGATAGATGGTCCTATATAAGCCAACATGGCCATGTTGAGCTACACATAAGTCCAATATGATGCAATACCTACAAGCAAGGGTAAACTTTGTAGGAAAATCCTATAAATGAAGATGGTTTAGTGAAGACCCGAAAAGTGACCGATGCAAAGAAATTTAAAACTAAGGAAACTCGAGGAGTTGCTTCAACCAAAGCAGGAGAAAGACTAAGGAACCTATCCATTACACCAACTCTTGCTCAAAATGAGCCTATTTCAATCCTTCTCAACTTTCTTCCTCTCGAGATATCTATTAGGGTAGATCCAGCCATCCACGTGTCCCCATCATAGAAGATCATATGATAAGATATATACACACACACACACACACACACACATTCTTACCTTGGCATCAGCACATAAGCCCAAACCCCACCTGGCAACACTGCTGTGCAGGCACCGAAAGCCTGGAAACACACACCCTCCTGTTTCCCCCGCCCTCCCTGACACCCTTTCCCCTCTTTATCTCCTCCACTCACACACACAACTCACAGCGCCCCCTTCACCCTAAACACAGGGAGACAAAGCAAGCAAAAAAACAGAATCCACCGAAGTGCCCGTTGTTGCTGCGTCCCTGCCTTTGACTCCCTCTCTATCCCTTTCCCTCTCAAGCGCTCTCTCCTATTCACTCCCAGGGGGACACACAACGCAACACACCCACTCAACGCAGAGAGAGAGAGGGAGAGAGAGAGAGAGAGAGGGAGAGAGAGAGAGAGAGACACCCACACATACGCTGCAACAACAAACAGCTATGCCTCCACCAGTCGTGACCACATTAAAAACCCCCAATTCCCCACCAAACCCTAATAGCAAAGGAGACGACGACGAACAACAACACCTCCACCACCACCACCACCACCAACTACAACAACAACGACAACAACAACAACTCCCCCTCCACTCCGCTCCTCCCCTTCCCTTCTCCTCTCCCCCCTTCTCCCTCCCCCCATGGACGAGGGCGTCGTTCCCGAGGACGTCCGGTGCAAGCGGTCCGACGGGAAGCAGTGGCGGTGCAGCGCCCCGTGCATGCCCGACAAGACCGTGTGCGAGAAGCACTACTTCCAGGCCAAGAAGCGCGCCGCCAACTCCGCCCTCCGAGCCTCCCTCAAGCTCCCCAGGCACCGGCCCCCTTCCCCCTCCCCCCGCAGGCTCCGCCACGACCCCGCCGCTCCCCGTGCCCCGCAATTCGACCATCCCAGGGGCCGCGACTCCCTCGTGGTGAGCCCTATCCTTGGATGTGCTGGGAAATTTGCTGCTTTTTGTATGTAGAGAAAGCCGTGAGGCTTAATTCTGGATCTCCGGTGGCGAATTCCGCAGGGCGACTCGGACTCGTCGGGCCCCGCAGAGGGGCTGACGTGCCACCAGTGCCGCAGGAGCGACAGGGCCAGGGTTGTCTGGTGTGCGGCCTGCGATAGGAGGGGATACTGCGATACCTGCGTCGCTAGATGGTCAGTTCGGGTAATTCAGTTTCGTTATCGCGTGTGTATCGTATCATGATTGCGTAAATTCTGTTTGTTGTTGTTTTGTTTTGCAGGTATGTTGATTTCTCGGTGGAGGAGTTGCGCGGGGCGTGCCCTGCATGCCGCGGGATCTGTTGCTGTGCGGTTTGCCGGAGGGGGGAGAGCTTGATAAAGGTATTGCATGCCCCACACTGGCGCATTGAGGGGAGCGATAATTGGTTGTTGATGCTTGGTGGTTTGGTTGTGTGTTGTAGGGTAGGCTTCGGGAGATTTCGATGTTGGAGAAGTTGAAGTATCTACATGGCCTTGTGTCCTACATGCTCCCTGTGCTTAAGAAGATCCATGAGGAAGAGCGTTTTGAGAGGGACTTGGAGAATAAGCTCTACGGTGAGCATTTTGTGTTGTTTGTTTATGTGCTAGTTAGACACAGGCGCATTCTTCTTTACTGATGTATAATGTTGGTGGACTATCTTTTATATCTGTGGTTACTGTAGAATTCTTGGTTGTGGCCCTTGTTGTCTATGTTCTTTTAGCCTAAAATATATGTATGTGCTAACCAGGTGTGAAGAATGAAATTCCACGAGCAAGAATAAACTTGGATGAGCAGATGTGCTGGTATTTATCTTTGCTTCCATTTATAGGCAGTTTAATTTACTTAACCTGTGTGATTTCTGCTTGGTTGATGATGATCTTAATTTCTCCGTATTGTGGCTTCGTGCAGTGATATATGTGGAACTTAACCTGTGATTTCTGCTTGGTTACTGATGATCTTAATTTCTCCATATTGTGGCTTTGTGCAGTGATATATGTGGGATTCCAATTGTGGATTACCATAGACACTGTGCAAATTGCACGATTGATTTTTGTATTGACTGTTGTCGGGAGGTTAGAAGGAACAGTTCCAAAGGGGATCCCAGAGATCGCCATACTACTGATAGAGGGAGGGAGGTTTCCTCCTTATCAACAAAAGCAGAATCCTATGGTAGAGTAGATGGCTTCCGTCCGATTTTTCAGCATTCATTCCCAAGGTGGAGGGCCAAGAGTGATGGAAGCATCAGATGTCCTGGTGACCATTGTAGTTCGCCCCTAATGTTGAGGCGCATTTTTAAAATTAACTGGGCCTCGAAACTAGCTAAAACTGTCGAAGAGATGGTCAATGGATGTAGAGTTTCAGATTTGGGTGTTTTAGATAGTTGCATTGATTGTTCTCTGGCATCATCTTCCACATCAAAGGAGCTTTCTAGGTTAAACCTTCACAGATGTTCCCAGAGGCAGAGTGGTGACAATCATTTATACACCCCGACATCTCTGGATATTCGACATGAAGGGATTTTTCGTTTCCATAAACATTGGGCCAATGGGGAGCCCATCATTGTCAGACAGGCCATTGATTGGTCAATGAGTTCAAATTGGGATCCCAGGAGTATCTGGATAGGGATCATTGAGACAACAAATGATAGGCTCAGAGAAGATGATCCCACAGTTATCAAGGCTATAGATTGCTTAACCCGCTCAGAGGTATGCCTCTAGCCATATTTGTCAATAGTATGATATTGACTTGGTCATACCTAGCATGTTGTTTCTATGTAATGGACTAGAATAGACTTTTTGCGAATTAATTTCCATTTATTCCAGAATTCTAACACTCGGGATGACACAATTGGAGTCTATTTAATGGGATAAAGTGATTTTGAAGGGTAATCTTAAGAAGCTTGATGAAATTGTGCACACTTTCAAAATAAACAAGTTAAGATCATTCATTACCACTTTCATAATTGGCTCAATGTGCTTTAAGTGTTTGTACTGTTGGTTTGCAAAAATGATTGATTTATCCGGTCTTTCACAAAATTATAGGTTGACATTGAATTGGAAGATTTCATCAGAGGATATTCCCAGAGGCATATTCGTGAAGATGGCAAACCAAAGTTGTTGAAATCAAAGGAGTGGCCCCTTTCTGGTGCCTTGGAAGAGTTCTTACTCTGCCAGAGACCTGAAGTTTTCAAAGAGTTGCCTCTCTTGGAATTTATTCATTCTAAGTGGGGTCTTTTAAATCTTGCTGCAAAACTTCCCGATGATCTTGTGCAGCCGGATGGTAGACCTCAACTTTATGTTGCATATGGTACTGAAGAAGAACAAGGCAAAGGTGATTCTGTGGTGGATCTAAATATTAATATCAGTGACACGGTATGAATTGAGTTGATGTACATATTTTGAGATTTTGCTTTTTGTGCTGGTTCCTGGAAGAAATTACTTCACCTTTTCCCTAAAAGATTCTCATAATAAATTGCCCTTTTGCTTTTACTTTAGAGCTAGTCAGTTCAAAAATACAAGTATATTTTGGCTCAAGAAAAGTCAAGACACATAAGTATATGGAAATTGATGGCAATATATTAAATAAAAATGATCTTAGTCCATCTTATTACTGAAGAGGTTGATTTGTTTTTGGAGTTAATAAAAGTGATGACAAGTAAGTTCAAAAATTTTATTTTGATAATTCTTCTTTTAAGTCATAACATCAATATTTTTGCTCTAGATTATGTCTTCATTCTTGTCTCAATTTATCTTTTCATTGGAAGTTCTTTCACTTTATACATGCTTATATAAGAGAAAATTGCAAGCTTCATATTATGTTGAAATCGGAATTAATTCATTTTGTGAATGCAGAAAAGTGCTATTCCTTTCCTCCAAACCAAATTAAGAGTATAATGGAATTACTGAGAAAATTCCATACTCAGCCATATTTTACTTAGATTTGAACTTTTATGGTTAAAGCATATCTTCTCTAAAGTTGTTGATTCTCGTAACAAACAAAGAAATAAAAAGTTTATCATGACTGAAGATATCTCTCATAAAACAGCCAAGGAAGATATAGCACTTTTTTCCATGGAATCCTCAAAATTCAGATGATACCTTCTTTTCCATTAAATAGGTCATAATTCCTAACTGGCTATAAATTTCTGGTGAAACTACCTACACCTTCTACTTATAATAGACCATGAACTAGATTTGAATAATTATCAACAGGTACATTTTGCATGGATTTCACATTTTCCATCCAAGGATGAAACCTTATTCATTTCTTTTTTTGAGGATTAAGTCGAATTGATATATCTGTTCCAAGGTTTTTCTAGTACATCATGTGTTTGGATATGGTTTTGCACACAGCGATGCCATACCTCACTTTTTATGCCAAATGGTATCATGTGATTATAGGACTATATACAAGTGTGAGGATGTGCTAGGCAATAATCCATCTTCTCCTGATCTTCATTTCCATGATGTCATTGCTTCACAACATCAATTAGACAGGAGTCTGCATTGGTTTCTTAATATTGATTATTCCAAATTTGGCAGTCCTATGTCAATTTCTGGCCACATTTTCTTGTTGGCAATCTGCACATTATATACCAAAAGATTTGTGGGTTCTATGTTGATAGGGGTACTTTAAAACTCTTCTCCAGTTTTGCACCTCTACATATTTAAATCTTTTCAAAAAACTTCTACATATTTAAAAGCTACTTAAAGTGGATACCACAAGAATAATGAAGTTTGCTATTCTTTGAACACCCCAGTAGATATTTCGATCTTTTTTTATGTTTTAAGGCACATCACATGATGATCACAAATTGCTTCACCTTGTTGAGAGAGTAGTGCCCACATCTATAGTTGTGAATTTTAGATGTTTATAATGATTGATGGTCATTTCTTTGCCCTATTGAGAGTATAGTCCCACAGCCGAAGATGTTAAACTGATAAGTGGTTTGTAATCATTGATGGGCCTCTTCACTCAAATCAATTTATTTTGGATTGGGTGCACTCACATGGTAACATGTCTAATGTCTGACTTTGAACCTCCAGGTCACCCATTTATTTGTCCATTCATTTATCCATGATTAGTGTGGAGAATAAAAGTGTAACGTGGCAGCCTTGTCAGGCCATGCGGCAGTGCCATGCTGAAGTCTAGGAAACACCCAAAGAGGCATCAGCCCTATGGGATTTTTGGTTTGTCTTGTGGTCCAAGTTTAGTGGTCTTTAGTTTGGTAAATTTGATTTTTAAAATGTTTGTTTTAGAGAATTTATTCTTTTTAAAAATAGGAGTATGATTTGATTAGGATTTAGTTTATTACTTATTTTAAAGGATTGTAATATGTTCTCTCTCTATAAAAGAGAGCCTTTGTAATTCTTTTATTCTTGAGTTAATGAAACAATTCTTCCAACACAACTCTCCCTCTCTCTCGCTTCTTCACCGACTACAACCATCTCTCTCTCTTCCCTGTCATGAGAACATGGCAGCACCTGCTGCTGCCAATTTCCCTCATGTGGAAGAGCCTCCACGCTTACACCAAATTCAACATGGTATCAGAGCTTTCAATTTAGACTCTTCCCGGGGGGTTCTCTGCAGGCGTAGGAAGGAGAAGAAAAGAAAAGGTCATGTTGTGCGTGATTTTTCTTGGAGGATCATCGACTTCACCTTCTTTTTGGTGACCTTATACACGTCCGAAGAAATTGAGTGCCTTACGCTAGCTCACGGGGTGTAGGAACGACACTGACTCGTAAAGGGGGCGTGTGGGACCCTGTACCTCACCGGGGAATGCCAAGTTCAAGTGTGTGGCTCTTGGGTATAGAAAAAAGAGGCACAGAGACTCTTTTCAACCTTTTAAAATGAAACATTGGCAAATTCAGAGACATGCTATTTTAGAAAGTGCTTAAGACAAAAAATGCAGCCAGGAAGAAGTTGGAGAAGAAAGCTCATCAACTTATATAAAGATAAGACGGTTACTCTAATAGCCATAACTTCATAGGTTGTCAAAAGGCAACGACTACGGAAGTGGCAAGAGGATGTGCATCAACAGAAGATGATAGAGTGTATTGCTGCATCATCATCAAGTCAAGTTTAGCAGGTCATCGTCCTTCCAGCCTCGACTTAAGGGGAAGTGTGAAGAATAAAAGTGTCATGTGGCAACCCTGTTAGGCCATGTAGCAGTGCCACATGGAAGCCTAGGAAACACCCAAAGGGGTGCCAACCCTATGGGATTTTGGTATGTTTTGTTGCCCAAGTTTTGGTAGATTTGATTTTTAGAATGTTTGTTTTAGAGGATTTGTTCTTTCTAAAAATAAGGGATATAATTTGATTAGGATTTAGTTTGCTACTTATTTTAGAGGATTGTGATATGTTCTCTCTCTATAAAAAAGAGCCTTTGTAATCATTTTATTCTTGAATTAGTGAAACAATTCTTCCAACACATCAACTCCCTCGCTCTCTCTCTTCATCAACTGGAGCCATCTCTCTCTCTTCCCTCTCCTGAGAACAGGGCCTGCTGGCAGCACTTGCTGCTGCCTATTTCCCTCATACCTTCACGCTTGCGCCAAACTCAACAACTGGAATGCAAAGTAGCATGGGAAGGCCATGTGAGGAGGCATGTTGAGTAGTGGGTTAATTATATTTTTGAAGAAAAAGTAGTGGGTTATAAATATAATAACTTAATTATTCTTCTAAGAAAACTTAATAATTGTTGGGCCACTCCACTCTAACTCAAGTCATTTTAAGATGCTCTTTACTCCACGTTGGTATTGCTGAGATCTGTGTTTTATGTGCACGATCACCTAATGAGCTGCCTTGAGAAATTTTATGAACTGTATTGTCAATTAGTTATTCTAGTTTTTCAATGCACACTTATTCACTTTAGATGACACCTTCCGGTTCTGTTCTCTTGTATTTGTATTAGGTCTATGTGCTAATGCACTCAGAAAAAGTGGATTTTCACACCCAGAGGCAGGCTGGATTTGATAGCGTCACTGAAAATAGTGCAGAATATCTTTTGCACAAATCACCAAGGGATGGTTGTGGCCACTTGAAAGATGAAAATGGGAGTGCCGATGACCAGTACATTGAAAAGGTTGATGCAGGAGTGATGTGGGATGTTTTTAGACGCCAGGATGTACCAAAGTTGAACGAGTATCTAAGAAGTCAACTAGGAGAATTATGGGATTCTAAAATTACACTGAACCAGGTATTCTTTTGAACTTCTATAAAACTCTATTATTTTGCAGTGTAATTTTTACATGAACATCTTTTAATTTCACAACTAATAGGATGGGGGACATTTTTTTGTATAGGAGATTGTTTACATCTTTCTGGCTAAACTCAGGCATTTGAATAGCTGCTATGAATCTATAGCAAAAGCTCCATATAGAGTTTTTTTCTATAATATATAGGTATAGATGGAAATGCTTATCTTAGCTTCACCCTTCAAAATTGCTTATCATAAGATAAGGTTTTGGACTTCAGGGTTTTCTTTGGCTAAAACTATTTAGTTTAAACAAGACCACAGATTACTTGTTTGAATGTTTAGAGAGCTTGATGTATAATGGGGAAAGGCTGCAGCCTGAACGCCGGGCCACTAGCTTTTCTCACTTGTTTTATGCCGTTATCTTCTTGGCTAATAGTTATGAAAATGATGTCTTGCTAAACTATGGTATTTTCAGGTTACAAATCCTTTACATGATTGCACTCATTTCTTGCATAAGGACCAGAAGCAGAAACTGAAGGAAGCAGGTAGGAACAAGTTCAAGTTATTTCTAGTTAACATGTTTAAATTGTGCATCATATTGGAAAAGCAAATGCTCATCTGTCTTGGATGCCTTTAAGTTATTGGGGATCTTCACCTATTTCACATCAGCAGATTTCTGCATCTGCAAATGTGGTGATCCTCATTGCTCAAAAAAATAAGCATGTTTCGTTACTATCCTGTTCGTTGGTTGTGACGTTTGATAATAATATTTTGCATCAGGAATAGAGCCATGGACATTCAAGCAATGTGTTGGTGAGGCTGTTTTCGTGCCTGCTGGATGTGCTTTCCAACTAAGAAATCTAAAGGTAAGCGCTACTTGTAAGTTGATAGAACGGTTTTTCTAGATTTCCTTCCTTTTCCTTAATTTCTTGCTCGAAGAACAAATGAGTTAAAACTAGCTGCTGAAGCCAATAAATTTAAATTAAACAATATTCAAGGATGACGTTTTGCAGTCCAAAGGCAAGTTGCATGTGGACCTCTATTCCACGATCTAAATATCAATAGCCAATAGGCCTTGTTAATCCCTGGCCTCTCTATTGGGTATAATCATCTATTCTTAACTTTATTTTCTGCATTAAAATATTGAGGCATCTGAAGGGGTGGCTGTTTCTTGCGCATGTGTGTCCCTTTGAACGACCTTAATTTTAGCATGCGATTTCCTCACTCTATATTATTTTATCATTCAGTCGTGTGTACAACTGGTCTTCAATTTTCATTCTCCTGAGAGCTTATCGGAATCGATGCGGGTAGCCCAAGATATCCGCTATCTTCCACATGAGCATCCTGCCAAACTTCAGATGCTGGAGGTCAGTAAAGAATCTGAAGTTGTATATATCAACCTCTCTTGTTTCCTATGTACCTGCATCATCATCCTGATGTCTTTGAAAAGAAATGTTTCCTCGGTGCAGGTTGGGAAGATGCCTCTCTATTCATCAAGTTGGGTCATTCGAGAAATACAGAAGATGATCCTCGACCCTAAGTAAGCACCCAGGAATCTTTTTTTTTCTTTCCAATGAAATTGATAGGTTGATGATTATGATTGCATTTTTCTGATTGAAAATTAGTCTCAAATATAAGCGAAGCACAGGAATATGGAATAGAATCCATAGCAAACCCATAAATTCAGTTCAGATATCAAACCTGTATTTTCAGTTCTGGAACCCGTTATTGTTTTCATGTCCCTTCCCCCTAAGAAGGATAGACTTTTTTTATTTAACAAGGAGAATTTGCCCATCTTGCGTTTCTTTTTGTTCCTTCTCAGGATGGGGGCAGAACTTGGTTTTGAGGACCGGAACTTGACCGAAATGGTTTCCGACAATTTACAGAGGTTGAAGCGGAGCCGGATCACTTGTAAATAAATAGTTGAGCCTACTTTTTTTGTACAATCGATAATCCAGAGGTAATGTCAAGTAGTGAGGGCACAACTAGCCCTTTATTATTTTGTAGATATATACTTGCATTCTTAACTAATTTATGAACTCATGGCTTGCAAGGGGAAATTTTTTGGGCTTTGGTTGCATCTTATTTTTGTTGCTTTTTTTCCTTTAGAGAGCATTTCCATTGTAATTTTCTTGACATTGTATAATAAGTCTTTGGATCACCACAATGTGATCAAATTTATTCCGTTATAGCCCATGCAATCGATGTGGTGTTTGATTTCTTCCATACTTTCACTATTAATTCGAAGCCGCTTTTATTGTTTTCAAGTAGTTCAATTTTTGTATATGAAATATCTGCAGTATTTTTTTATTGTTTTTAGCGTTACGGTAGTTCTATTTTCAAGAGTAGAATCCAAACGTAAACAATAGGCGAGCTGAAAAATGGATCATGTGATTCGGATTAAACACGAATTTGACGTGCTGAAGTTTCCTTTCGTTCAGACATTTCCATTTATATATTTAATCTTATATGAGATTTACAACAAATTCAAGGTTTAAGTAGAAGCCAGGCGCTTAAATAATTTTGGTACAAGAGGAAAAACAAATCTCAAGGCTCTCCAATATGGATAATTATTTCTATTTCTGACACCGCTTGTGAGGTGAAAAAATAAAAGAAAAATCTCAGAGCTTTATTGGTTTCTGTTAAATACTAGCAAATCGGACGCATCACCCGTTTCGTCCAAGAGGCAAAAAATGCTTTAGGAAGGATTCTCTTCTTTATTAATTAATTTATAAATCAGACTCTACCTGTTTGGTCTAAGAGGGGGAAAATGATCTCAAGGCTTTTATAAGGATCCACTGCACTGTTAATTAACTTGTACAGCGGACGTGTTAGACCTGTTTGGTCAAGTAGATATGGGAGAAATCTCAAGGCTCTAATTTGGATTCACTTCTTTGTAAACAAAATACAAGGGGTGACATAATTGTTATTTGACCGTGAGGGAAAGGAAAGGGAAGAAAGTTAAGACTATATGGTTTGGTACATAAATAGAAGGAAACGGAGGAAGAAGATTTTAGCGTAATTTTCATATTAGACTGTAAAAATCCATGGAGAACATATATTATTTATGAAAGAGAAGAAAAAGAGGCATTTACACTAAAAAAAATAATGGAATACTTTCTTTTTCCTCCCAATCCCTCTCATTTTTGAGGGAAAGAGATCCCTCCCAAGTTTATCTTTCCAACGCAAAATTCACCAGCTTGATCCAAACGGACTGCACCTCCTTGCATGAGGATCGACGGCTAAAAAATCGCATTCAATGGCTACGGAGAAAAGAAGAAATATTTTGGAAACAGAGGAGTAGATGTTTGTGGCTGAATAGAAACATCCGCTTCTTTGCGAGGGCCACAAAGCTCAGTTAAAATTTCAACTCTTTTATCACTCTTATCAATGAGAATGGGGAGCTGATTGACGAAGAAAGTGAAGCATGCAAAGAGGTCGTCTCACATTTTACTTCCCTCTTCACGTTCTTGCAGACCACTATGCCCACAGATATGTTGTCATGGTCGAATTGTGGGGCCTCACTACTACCCCTCTGGATGATGAGATTAAGGATGTGGTTTGGAGCATAGGGTCGGATAAGGCTGTGGACCTGACGGTTTTAATGGTTTCTTTTTTTGCGATACTTAACGTATTATCAGAGATGACATCATCTAAGGTGTTCACTTCTTTTTCATCGAAGGAGGGTTGGATCGTGAACTTAATACACTTTTCTTATTCTTATTCTTAAACCTCCCCAGGTGTCCTCTCTTAATGATTTTAGGCCAATTTCTTGCTACAACACTCTTTATAAAGTAATTGTCAAGATTCTTACTTGCCAGCTTAGTGCCGTCATGCCTAAGTTGGTCAGCCTAAATCAGGAAGCATTCATTAAAGGCAGGCCTATAGTGGATTGCTCTCCCCTTGCCTAGGAGTTTCTTATGAGGTTTCACTCGACGGGCGTTGCCTCAAGAAGGGAAGATTGCTCACCACAACGAGGCTCCAATCATGGGGTATTCTTGTTGATACATCATGTGCGTTGTCGATATACACTTGAGGTGTAGGCCGATACTTGAGAACGCTGTTTACCGGACTACCCTCTACTCTCTATTCTATCCGCTAAGTACAGGGACAACCGTAAACACACCTCCCCCCACCTCATCATTCTCCCTCTTGGAAGTTACTGGCAGCTGTAGCATCTAAATAGAATGCAATAATCGACGAAGGTTCCCTATTCCTCCTAATACTCTAGCAAGTTGGATAACTATAGATTATGGGTCTCTCTCCTTAATATTTATTTTTATTTTCATGTAATACCCCATTATTTTAGTAGTCCTCTTTGCACTTAAGTTAGTGGTTTTTTTTTAATAATATATTATCCTATACTCAAAAAAAAAAAAAGAAATCCACCTCCCAGCCGTCATGTGAGATGAAACAAATAATCCACCTTTTCTAAGGTGATTTAGTGTAAAAAGCCCATCTCATCAAACTCGCCTTCCGTGGTGGCAGATTAAATGTTGTATGTAATCAAATAAAAATTAGATTAATTATGTTTATATATATATATATATATATATATATATATATATATATATATTTTATATTTATATTTATATCTTTGAAAAATATCATCTAATCTTTTTTATGTATCTCGACAAATTATGTGAATTAAATGAAGGTTTTGGTTAAAAGAGAAAGAAAAAAGTATGTATACAAAAAATCTTTATTATTTGATTTTCTAAGGATACATAAAGAAGGTATATGATTATTTTTACAGATAAAATGTAAATACAATATATATAAAGATGTATATGTTTTTGACAATGATTAGAGTAGATTGTTGCCTTTAGAGAAAGGTAATTTAGAGCATACGGAGAGAACATAATATATATACATATGCAATTAATATTTTTATTAATTATTTTAATTATATAAATTCTTTTTAGATAGATTTGGTTAGAGGAATGAGTTTAGAGAAATAAATATGGAGGATAAATGGAAAGTAAGTATAATAATAAATAATGGTAATGTATGTGACATCAAAAAATAAAATATGAAAGATAACTCATAAAAAATGAAAAGAAAAAAAACTTACCTATGTCACTTTTTATAATTTTTTCTCAATTCTTCCCTTACCAATGAAGGATACACATATGAAATAGTACATGTGATGTTTGAAAGGATACATGTATTATTGATCGAAAATTAAGATAAAAAATTTAAAAAGATAATAACAAATGAGACTTTTGTGTATTTCATTACCTAAAATAAAAATAACTTGCATATCACCTCCCGCCGTAGAATTAACTTATCTTGATACGAGAGAACAAAACCTGAAAATTTTCTCATCGGAATTTCTAGGTGCCAAGTACCGGATTGAGTGACACGCCAACAAAACGAGCACTGCCTCACCCCATATCTGCACCACCACTGCGCCTTGCAAGGCCCGAAGCGCCGAGCTCCACGACACACCTCCCCACTCCTCCCCACACGCGGGCAGGCAAAGGCTTTAGGCAACCCCTCCACCACCACAACCTCTAACCACTTCCTCCCTTCCCCTCACCTCAACTCCCCGTCGAGAAGTCTAACAGCAACCACACCTCACCGATCAGAACCCCAAACACACACGCACGCACGCACGCACAAAAGGTCGGAACAGCGGAGCCCGAGGCGTGGCCGTGGCCTCGCTGGGGGGCGGCGGATGGGGCAGACTCTCCGGCGCGCCGCGGGGAAGGCGAAGAACACCACCTTCAAGCCCCCGCCGCCGCCTCCTCAGACGCGCGTCAGGAATGCCGCCGAGAGGGAAGGCGGCGCGCAGGATAGGCTCGGCGTCGCCCCCTCCGCCGATTTAGCAGGTGACCCCCAGATTCTAACGCTGTTGAACAGTTAAAGAGTTCTGTGGACTTTATCAGCAGATTCTAGAAATTCGCTTTCCTTTTTCCTTCCTTTTTTTTTTTTTTTTTGTTCTTTTAGCCCTTTTTTTGTTTTCAGGTGATTCCAAGCCAACAAATAGATGATAAGAACATGGATTTAAGGGGTGTGGGAGGAGAACCTTCAGCTACAATTGTTAGTATAGTACATGTGGAGAGAGAACCCCTTTTACCGGGGACAGAATGGCATCTTCTCCTAACAGCATAGCAGCAGACCCTACAGATTACGGCTCTACTTAACTCCACGCCACTTACCTCGGCCTCGGCCTCGGCCTCGTCCTCGTCCTCGTCCTCGCGCCCTTCTTTCCCATTCTTGGGGGCTCGATAACCGCATCTTCCGTCTCACCGTATTGGCCACCACCAATGGCCTAATTACCACCACCTTGCGCTTCTCTTTTTAACTCAACCTGGCTGTACAAGCAAAAGCCATGCCTCGAACACTGGTCTCGAATGAATACGTTTAATCATAGCAAGGGGAGTGCCTTGGATAATGGGTGGTGGCTATGTTGTTACACAAGGTGTACCACTATTTTTTCTAATTGATCAAGGTCCTGTGCAATCCCATGTGGACAGTTACGAACATCTTACCTGCAGCATTTACCTCACAAGTGCTCGCGATTACAAGTTTGACCACAATGGAGAGCACCTGAGGCTTTTCATGCCCTTTGCTGTAATGCAGTGCCACTGCACGTAGAGAATCCCGTGGGAAAGGACCAAATGGCATTCTCTTATCTAAGGCAGTCCAACATTAGTAGTCCCTCGGTCGTAAAGATTCCTTGGTGCTACAGACGCATGCATTGTAGCTGTGGACTCTTCCTCCAGCAACAACAGCTGTGAGCTTGTCGTCCATGCAAGTCTCCCAATTGGCTCCACATAGAGTCAGGCCATTTCCTCTATCGGGAATTTTTCCTCTGAGGAATCGTAGTTTACGTTTGCGTGGTCATTTTCGTAGTTCAGCCTAAATAAATATGGCTAAGTGGAGATTTATTGCTTGGATTGTTAGTCATCTAGGATATTTGATTTAGAATTAATTAAAGAAAAGCCACCACTTTCAACATTTGCAGAATTGCAAGCATTGACATAAAGTAGGTAATCTTGACATTTGACAATGTTGGGAAACATTGTTTAGACATTTACTAATAAATGTAAAATGTTGAAAGAGTCCGAACAGGTTTTGATGTTTCCTAGGCAAGTGTTGATATTGGTCATCATCCATCAATCCAATATCAATCTGTGATTAAGGGCACTATATTGCGATTCTCATCACCAGTCAACCCAATTTCTGCAGAAGCGTATGTGCAACTCAATTTCTGCGGCAGTGTATGTGCAGTAGTGATTGGATAGCCACTAATTTGTCAAGACAAGAATGGGAGACACAACAACGCTGCCTTTTATCACATTAAGTGGGGTCACACCGCCCCCCCCCCCCCCCCAAACATACACACACCACAAACTCCTGATCTATATTCTCTATCTGAAATCCAAATAATAAGATCAATCACCATATATGCCTTTTCTTTTCTCGAACACTTCTTCAATGTTTCCCAACCTCTCTTCTCAAGCTCTAACATCCAACTTCTCACACCAGTCGAAGTAGTGCATCAAGAGGCCTTCTCTCCAAATGACTAGAAACGTGTGGCATTCAAGATTATTGATAAGTATTATATGCATATTTTGCATGTGACAGCTCATTTTTATTGAATTTGGTTGAAGTCACCTGCCCAGCCATTATTTTGACAATACTAGAGTTTGGTTGAAATAGTGAGATTTCACTTTATGAATTTTGTGCTTAAGAAGAGTGCACAAGCTGAATATCCTTCAGATAATTGAGAATTATTGGGTAAAGAACATGGATTACTTACTAATCCATACACTACTTTCTTGATATACAGTCATCACTCATCTGTCAATTCTTCCAAGTCCTCCATCCTTTCTTTAATACTATAACATGCTCCCCTAAAAAACTACCATATAGTTGTTTTACTCCCTCACTGCTGCCCATCATCCAGCCAGCTCTGCCATCTAGTTTCTTTATTTTATTTTATTTTATTGCAGAACCAATTGCTTATCCTTTTATTTATTTCCTAAAAATCTCATTCTCAAAACCTGAATTTCATGTTTGCTGCTTTCAACTATCTCCAAGGTCAGACTTCTGTATTATGCTATATTGGACTCCCAATGAAATATAATGATAAAGGGAGCAGATTTATGTGTGCATTGCATTCCATATAAAGGAAGCAAATGCTGTTCATCATATATTTCATTTCAAATAATTCACCCATTGTAGTCTAAAGAGCAAGATATTGGCAAGAGTACTCTCAATAGCTTAATACTAGAAGAATTCATCCATTATTGCATGTAGAGCAAGATATTGGCAAGCATACTCCCAATATCTTAATCCTGAACCTTAATACGGAACTTTATGCACATTCCATGGTTTTTTTGGCTTGTAAAAGTTGTTTTCATTCCAAACATCCGTTAACAATTACTTACGATTTGTTAGGAGAGGTAGGCTGTCAAGCTTGGTGTTGAAACTTGTAAGGCTTGTTAACAGTTATGCATTGTTTTCCCTTCTCTATTTAGTGAATTCCATACATTGTGTGAATACTTTTTCAAGTGGTCCCATGTTTTTAAAGTTGATTGCTGCACCATGTGAACATGAGTATCATTTATTTTCTTAAATTGTGATGTGCTATATCCATTCTTAGGAATGAATTCAGCATTTGTGAAGAATGGAATCCCGGATATGTATCAAATTGTGTTGTAGATTTGTGAAAGTAAAGTACTAATACATCCATTTTTTTTAGATGGCCCCTCTAAGATGAGAAATGAATCCAGCGTTCTTGAAGAACAAGACCCTGAATATGATGCTATGCTCAGTAAGATGGTCGGGAGGATCACATCAAAACCTGGTGGAAAGCTTGAAATGGGTGAGGTATGGGTTGTTCTCAATGTCTTTATGCAACATAATGGGTTTAAACATGCCTTGTTTGTTCAAATTAAAAAAAAGTACCTTCTTTTTTCATTCCATCAATGAATCTGCATGCTCATCTTGCCATTTGATACTGTTATGGTGCAATAATAATCTAGCATCTCCAGCAGTGTCTATGAGGCTGTTGGAGTCCATTTGCTTAGTAGAAGACCATACACAAATTACCCATAAAACATCATGGCATGGCCTGTAGATGCTTCTAGGAGATGGGGCTTAAAGTACCTGTCATCTGTTATGGGATGCCTTTTTGTGTGTGCATTTGAGTGCATGCGTGGGTGTGTGTTCTTTGACAAATGTAAGGTAACTGCTTTGTAAGTTAAGTAGTAGTCATCTATGATATAGAGCTGATAGTCGACGAGTTCATTTGTACTCCTTACAACTTGTGGGATAAAATTCTCTTTTACATAAGGCTTAAATTGATTGCTTTCAAGAGTAGGAATATTAGCGTGTGAATCCTTGATTTTTCTTCTACTGGTGGCATCTCTGATACCGAAGACAAAGAAAAGCATTTTATTATGACTCTGGAGACTAAGGCAGAGCAGGTGATCGTGATTGAAGGATTCACTTGGAAGGCTGGAAGCTAACCAAATAATGAATATATAGGGGGCAGTCAGTTCTTCATTTTATTGAATTTAAAATCTATTAAAATAGGCTTTAAGCAGTTTCCCAACCTGCAAATTTTGTTATGAAACACAAACCTCCCCCAACCCTTCACTTTTTGAAAGCCATAATCCCATATCTTCAAAAAACATTTTCAAAATAAGGCCCTCTCAATTAGAAAAAAGGCCTAACTGTTTTGAAATATAGCTTTATTAGCCACAATGGTCACAACAATGACAATGATTGAGCCCTTTTGACCTTTGATCTAAGTTAGCCTGTCATGCAGGCCTCTTATTGTTAACTACACTTGAAACCTTGGTGTCATTTTCATTTGTCTAGAAGAAAAAGCTTTCATGCCCCTATCGAAACAAAGTGACTGGAAAAAAAAAATCTGTTACATCCTCCACATCAAAGGCAGGTAGGGAACAAATTGAATCTCTATTAGCTAACCTAACCAGTGCAATCTGTAACCCTTCATAAGAAGTCTCATCAATCAAAAGTTATACTAATAAAAAAGGAAATTAGGAGTTTTAACAAAGGCATTCTACAATCTTTTGCAATGACACATTTACCCCTGCTATCTTTGCATTTATGTATACCTCTAAAACTGTTATTTTGCTATATATTTCCCCCTTTATCTAGAAATTAGAGGTTGGGTTAACCTAACTCCATCTTGGTCATTACAAATCCAATCCTAGAGGTTAACTCAATGGTTCCACTTTTTTTTCTTAAAAAGAAAACTTTTTTCCTATCCCTCCTGTGACATCACCACCACCTTCTTGCCTTCCCTCACCAACCCTCCTCCAACATCCCTCTCCTCTCCTGCTGCCCCCTCGTCTTCTTGCTGCCTCCTACCTTGCCACTACCTCCTCCTGCCACCCCCTCCACCCTAGGCACTATCCTCCCCAAATTCCAAGCGCTCCCTCTTCTGCCAGTTGCCCTTTCCTCAACTTGCCACTAATGCTCCTCCAATGTGTTGAGAGGGTGAAGGGTATATGTTTCCTGGTGTAAGATGGATGAGTGTTGTGATCAAAGACTTTCTCTAGTTCAAGTGCATCATCTCTAGTATTTTATATGTTTAGGATTCTACAACTGGTATCAGGGCAAAGCTCCTTTGGGAGTAGGTCCTCTTGTCAAGCCTTGCTCTTTCATAATCGTGACCTACCTAAATCAGCTGACTCTGACAAGTTCAACTCTGTGGAAATTCTGGTGGCAAAAAGATCTTTGGAAGTGCCCCCTCTAGTGCCCTCCTCTTGCTTTCACCACACTCTTTCAGCTGCCCCCTCCTTGAGCACAACGCCACCACCCCCCCCATTATGGCAAGAAAGCTGGAACAAAACATCTTCAGTTAAAGATGAAGGTTCTTTTGATGGAGTTTAATTCCAAGGGCATTTACATTAACCAAGCAACTTCTAAAGGCACACGTGTAAATGCAAAGTTTACAAGGGTTGCAAAAGGTTTTAGGGTTATTTTTGTAGGGCTCCAAAAAATTTAGAAGGACCTACACGTAGAAATTATAATCTCAAATATAGCAAGGATCATCCTCCTCCTGGGTGGGATCTAAAGGATTACCACCCTTTTTCCTTTCAAAAGAAAAAGGATCATCCTCCTCCTTAGTGCCACTTGGTGTAAACCTTCTTCAAGGTGAATCCTGCCATCATGCCATGTCTAGGGTCATTAGCAGAAGCACTAGGGCAAGATATTCCTCAAAAGAAAAAGAAACACGAGGTCAATAGTGGCTAAGGCCCTATGGGATCTCCAAATAACTGTTGCATTTTTTGGGGAAACAAAGGTGCTACAGCATTAGGTCCCCAATTTCATCAGGTTTCTCATTTCTAACCATGCATGGCAACAGAGAGACAATGGTTTGCCCATACAGGCCTGCAGAAACAACAAATTTGATAGTGCTGCCTAGAATAGCCCTTTGTAAAGGTAGGATTTCCCCTGACAACCAACCTTCGACTCTACCAATCAAGTTTTCCATAACATGCTATAAAGATACGTTTGCAGAAGTTACCTCCAAGTGGGTCAGGGTGACACACATGTGTCTACTCATGTATTATTCAAGTGCTCTTCCTCAATGCTCCCTTTGCTCACTGGGCATGGTTTTGCATTATTCTTGTTAGGGTCAAACCTCTCCTCTTTTTTTGCTGTTGTATGTTTGTTGACATCTATGAAGGGCAATTCTATCTAGAATCGTTACATCAAAATTTTATCTAGAGTAGAATCTTGTCCATGGACCTGTCAGTTTTTCCTATGTGAAATTTGCTTCCTATAATCTTGTGAACATCAGTTCTTGACTTTAGCAATCAGCATAACCTCTTGCAGTCTATAGTCTATACTATACCTCCACAATCCGTTTAGTTATATTGCCTTTTACGTTTGCTTTTACCGTAGGCATTCATAGTTGAGAAGTACAACCGTCCTCTACCAAAGCTGCGGAGTTCTAGAGATGAAGGCAGTCCTGCAGGTCCAAAGCCTACTCCTCCTGGAACAATAGACATCCAACAGCTGCGGCAGATCTTTCTTCTGTATGAGGGCAAGTCAGAAGAGCATCAAGGGGCAATGAACGTCGAGGAGATTGCCACAAAATTCAGACTAGAGACGTTCCAGGTGCAGAAGATTCTGCAGTTTGCATCATTGCCGAAGGAAGACATTTCTTCTCAAAAAAAACCAAAGGAAGAAGTTAACAAGAACAGCCAGAAATGACATCAGCCTATTACGGTCTTTTGTTTCCCTTGTATCCCCTTTTGTTTGCCCCTAGATACAGGAGAAGATACTGGTCAACGGGACTGAAACGGAAACCCTTCTTGTTTCTTTTGAATTGATTAGAGAAGAGAGATCTACACTCTACGATAATAAATGTAAGAGTACAGTCTTCCTCTCTGTAGTGGATATTTTACATACCATTTGTATTGGACGATTTTTCCATTCTCAAAATGATATAAACATGTCTACCGAGATCGCCTGGATTTTGATTCTTTATCTTAGAGGGGTAGGTTCTAACCCTGTCATTTGGAAGGCCAATTGTTCAATCACTTTTGAGGTCCTCCACGTTGTTCGTACCTCAAATTTTCCCAGTCACCTGCATATCTCCAGTTTATTGCACTTCTTATATGCAACTCATACGTTTCCATGGCTCTGTGGATTGCTGTCGTGGGCATTTTTTTTCGTTCTCTGCAGATTATCTTTCTAGTCGTGTCACTATTTTTCTATTCAGAAAGAGATAATGCCCTTGTTTGATCCCCAAACTGGATACACCCTGTGAAAAAAAAAGAGGCACGTTCCAATACTGAAGACAGTTGCAAAAAAGACGAGTACGGGAACGCGATGTTATTAGCATCAAATAAATCTACCTTAGCTAGACCATCCACTTACACCACGAATTACTCGTTGGTAATTACTACCATCAACCTGGCTAGCTACCTATCTGCACCCCAAACAACCACACCCCTTCCCTATTCTTCACCACATGGTCATTCTTACCCTTATCATTATCATGATTAATGTTACCATGATCAAGATCATTATCATCATGATGCCCAACACTGGTAGCTGCGGTAACATTGGTAGCATTAGCATTGGCATCAGCATGCTCCAAAACATCGATCACTTCGAAGGGCCTCCTCGCTCCCCTCCCTCCTCGGCGGCCGCCCTTGTCCTCGCACCTGTAGAAGACGACGGTGTCCCTGGCCCTCAAGCCCTTGGTGTTGACGAACCTGTTCCAGCCCTTGGTGAAGACGAAGCTCTGGCTGCTGCTCCAGTAGCAGTACCTGAACTCCCACCTCCTCCCTTCCCTGTCCCTGAACTCAACCATCGTCCCCTTCACCTCGCCGCCTCCACCCCCCTTCGCCTCCGTGGCGGTCGTCATCACGGGGGGAAAGTGCTGCACCGCGTGCTTCTTAGGTATCACCAGCCTGTTCAGCTTCCCCACGTCGCTTGGCGTCAGCTCCTTCTGGAACAGCGGGTGCAACTCCATCCCGCTGCCATCGCCAACCACTGCGGAGGAGGACCAGGAGGAGGAGGAGGGCCCAACGCCTCCGCCGCCGCTGCTGCCAGAGAGGACGACGTACTCGGAGAACTTGGCGTCGTAGGAGCCGTTGCACTGGAAGAGGCGCTCGAGGGGTGGGGGGCGGCGTAGGTCGTCGGGGCGGAAGGTGATGGCGGTGGCCGAGGACTCCTCGGAATTGAAGGTGCCGAGCCAGTGGCGGCCGTGTTCGGAGCATATCTGGGCGCCCCAGTGGCCGTTGTGCTGGAGGACCATGCCCTTGAAGCGCGAGGTGGACGAGGAGGAGGAGGAGGAGGCGGCCGGGCAATTGTTGTCGTGGTGGTGGTTGTTCTTGTGGCGTTTTGAGGCGGGGAGGAGGCGGTTGGCTGCAGTGGTGTCGCTCGACTCCGAGGCCTCGTGGGCCACCGCTGCCACCGCCGCGGTGGAGATGATGGACTCCTCGTCCACTGGGAAGCTCCTGCATGGTGTTTGCACGAAAAGGATGGTGTGGTAATCCTGTGATGAGGATGAAATCTATTACTCTTACTTAACTAGAGGAGGGTTTGCACCGTCCACTTGTCGCCCTCCCCTGCACCTCCTTGCTCTCTCCCCCCGTCTCTCTCTATTCCATAACCACCCCCCTCCCTACTCCCCTTGTCTCTCTCATTCGATGATCACCCCACGGCCCTCCCACGCGCGCGCGCACACACAGACTCTCTCTCTCTCCACCCCTCCCACTTCAGGGGATGATCTCTTTTAATTTATAAGAATAAATTATTTAATATAAGTTACTATTATATATATATATATATATATATATATATATGTATGTATGTATGTATTTATATATTTTTATTGATAATAATGTTATTCGTACAGGTTCAATTTCCTAATATATTTAAGATTAGGTCTTCGAGCTCGTATAAATGAGAGGATTATCTCTCAATTAAAGAATAAAATAAATGTTATATAGATTACATATAAAAATAAAAAATATAATTTATCTCTCTATCAATTAATATTAATATCAATATATATTAAAATATTTTTACTTTAATATAATATATCTATTAAAATATATTTAATACACTACGTCAATCCATTTACATTGACATATTAATATTAAACAATGGGGAAAGGAGTGGGTTGGAAAAGTAATTGTAAGGATATATTTTGTACGCAAAAGTATTTTTATAAACAAGTCAATAAAATAATTCTTAACAGGAAATATATCCGAAGAGATTATAAAGTTAGCTGGTGTTCAGTATACAACAATATAGCTAGGTATGAATATGTTATATGTTAAAAAATGAATCGGATAAACAGATAGATAACCAAACCCATTCCATGGTCAAATAAGTTTTTTAAACTAAAACCTATATTCATTTAGGAATGGGTCAGGTTTTATTAGTTGGGCTCAGGTTGGGAAATATAAAAATTGATGTAAAAATTGATGTGTGGTAGTGTAAATGTAATCTCAACTTATGTTTCTTTTTTTATGTAAAAGAAGTACTCACATATGGTGGGATATATCATTGTTGAAATCAACAATAAATCAATTTGGTAAGAGTGTAAACTACTTACATTATCTTTAGAATCACTTTACATGGGTACAATATCACTTTGCACCTTCAAATAAATTTTGCACGGGTGCAAAGTAAGATTACATCGATGTAATCTTACTTTGAACTACTTTGCACTGATACAATCTTAGTTTGCACGAGTACAAAATAATATTACACCAATACAATTTTACTTTGAACTATCTTGTACCAGTGTAAAGTAAGATTACACCAATGCAAAATTAAATTACAAGTGTTTCTTCATCTATGACAAGTGATTTTACGTTTGAAATGTGATTTTTCCACTTTAGGGTTTAGGGTTTAGTCTTTAGTATTTAGACTTTAGCTAAATTTTAAACCCTAAGGTGAAAAATCAACTTTCAAGTGAAAAATCACTTCTCATACGTGAAATCACTTTCCATAAACCTAAATCCTAAATCTTAAACTCATAGATCAAAAGCACTTTGTACTGATGCAAAATCATTTTGGACATATGAAACTATCCTTGGAATAATTTTGCATCGATGCAAAATGAGATTGCACTAATGTAAAAACACTTTAGAATAATTCATCACTGATGCAAAATCCTTTTGCACCGATGCAAAATTATCTAGCATAATTTATCACCCGTATGAAGTAGTTTATCATCGATATAAAGTTATTTATCAATTATGCATTTTAGATTAAAATAGTATGATGATTTTTTTTAATGCGGTTGTCTCCACCACATAAAAAGCTTTAAATTATTTTGTTTCTTTACATTAAATATCAATTATCAAGTAGATCCACATTCTTAACGCTGCGTGAAGTACGAAAATAGCACTCACAAATTTACCTACTTCACCTTTTGCATCAGTACCTGTATTTTCCTACTTTTTTGCTTATTCATTCCAGTAAGGTTGGGTCAAGTCGATTTCAAGTTTAGACAAGGCAAATTGACATCTCTATCTATTTGGAGCTTCAGCTTCGTTGAGGGGTTGGGCATACTCACACGAACCCTAGTCCAAGCAGGCAATTAGTTTCGGGTCAAGAAGACTTAGACCAATGCCATCTATCTAATAGCTGCAATCTTGGGCTGAGGCTGACCTGAGAGCAAAAGACCACCTCTCTTTAAGGGCTTGGCTTGTCGGGTTGTATTCAGAGCGTTATTTGAGCCAACCTAAATAGTTTACTTAAATTGGTGGAAATGATTTCATTTAGGTTATGGGTTATGTCAAATCTAAATTATAAAATTTATATAAATTTTGAATTAATTTATGGATCAACATTTGTAACCGAACCACTCAAACACTCAAACCACTAAATCAGGTCATCCGTGGGTCAAATTTTATTCATCCATTAGATCCAAATTCAAATGCATTATTGAATTAATTTATAAATGATATTAATATATTTTTTAAAAATATTCTATTTTATAAATATAGATGGTATTTAATTTTTTATAAGATCACTGAATAAGTTATTTGTTATTTTGTTGCAAAGTATTTTCACAAAAGAAAAAAAAAAATCTTCCTTTCTTAACCACCATGCGTAAATGTTAGGTTTCACCTGACTCAAATTTAATAGAACTCAATTCAAAGCTAATCTAATTTGGTTAGATCTTAGGTGATAATTTTATCAACCAAAATCAAATACAACCTAAACCTAATAATTAGAACCCATCCAAACCAATAAAACGCCCACCTTATATAACATATACGAAAGGAAAACCTGTGTGTATCAGCAGCATAATGCATCCACACATATATTACACCTCTATTCTCTTCGTATAAATACACGTATATACTCATTTCTTCTTTGAAACTATACATATGTGCTTACTTATGCAGACGATATCTGCACCCACATGCCAAAAAGGGCAAAGGCACACGGCCCCATGCCCATCACTTGGGACCCCTTCTAATAAATCCATGCATGGTGCTCGGTAAATTAAAGGGTTGCCATGCAAGATAACTAATTGGGAATACCCAGAAAGGAGGGATAAACGAGAATCCCATTTTCTATTCTGTTGAATTCCCCCGTTTTTTGTTATCAATATGTCACTTTAGCCCTGCCATTTCCCAATCCAAAGTCGTGAAGGGATGAGAGCTGCCATATTCATTTCTTTTAGCTTAATCTTCATATTTGTACGAGGGTTAATTACTATATCTAAAACCAAAAGAACCAAAGCCTACCTATTAGAAGTCTATGGCATATCCGGGTACTGAAGAAGCTACATTTCTGCTTACACTTGGACGGTTGAAATCTGATTCTCTCCTCTGAGAGATCCTAACTTCTACCCTCCAAACAGTTTATCACACTCTTCTATCAACTAGAAAGGTATGTGTCTCATAGCATCACTTACATGGGATGTACTTGGTATATATCGAGTACGTGTCCACGACGAACGTGCTGTCGCCGTGCTCCTCCTCCTCCTCCTCCTCCTCCTCAACTACTGCAACTACATGCATGCACATACATAAAGCTGATGGCACAGAGAGGGGGACAATTGGTTTGTCCAGAGGAGACAGAACCAATGAGGAAGAAAGGGAAGAGATTTGGGAGGGGGTATTTGAAGGAGGGGGAGAAGGAATCAGGGGGATACAAGGAAGGAAAGGAGGGGCCCAAAATCACCCGAATGCAAGAGATTAGCATGTGATTGATTAAGGGATGGAGCAATTGGCTCTCGTCAGGGGGATGGATATTTGACAGTCCGTTTGTTATGGGGCCGAAGCCTAAAAAGGAGAGTTTTGGGCATTTGTTTGGAGGGGGTCAGACAGACTTAGTAATATGGTTAGCAGTTAGAGGGGTCTGATTGCGCCAATTTTAGGCAAAAGTGGTGGCGGGAATATCAGCTCTCTGACAGCCAATGCCATCCTCACTGTCCTTATTGGGCAAAGACAGACGCAGGTATTTGACTTTGGTTGACTACTTTTTGCCCTCTCTCCTTTTGTTGTGTGATGACATCAATAGCAAGTAAATGATTAGTCCCCTGAGCGATAAATTTCAGATGATTGATGTTGTTGTCATAAGTGGGCTCGAGCCTGAGTTGGATCCAATGGGCTTATTAGACATATTGTATAAATGAACATTGAATTGCCATATGGGAAGTGTAAGGATTTAGAAATTAAGCATGATAGGTACAAATTCCAGTCTTAATCGACATATGCCAGAAATTATCTCCTTTGTGTTAGAGTTAGCTACTGAGCAGTTTTGGCAGAACCCCAATTAATTTCTTCACTGTTGAAGTCTTTTTGGAGTCGTTCAATGAGGAAGAGAACCTTGTCAAACTACGTTCATGCTACTTGTGTTGAGTGGTTTCACCATTTTCTTTTCTCTAATAGAAGTTAAAATTAACCACGAGCAACTTAGCTGCAATATCAGATCTTCAAAGAAAAAAGTTGTCATGGTAGCACGTCTGATGGCATCGACCTAATATAATGGAAGTTCGAATCGATGGCTTACTCGTAGGTCCCTAAAATGAAGGTGTATCTCTTCCCTCCGATCAGGGTGTGTAGAACCTTATGGGATGAAGACAAAGAAAGCTCCTGAGCTACTCCTCTCAAGCCAATAATTTTAGCAAAGGAATCTCAGAGCCTAAGATTAGACTTTATGTTCCAAGCTGGGAAGGAGGACATCACCTCTGCATCTGGAACTCTCGTTCTAGGAGCAAAAAAAGAGCGAAACATAGGGCACATAGATCCAACGCAGATCAGCTTCTCCAGCAGAACTCATCTGTAGGTACAAATAACATAAAAGAAACAAAACCAATGTTTATAAAAAAAAGAAAGAAAGAAGGAGAAGAGCAAGCTCAAAAAATTGGGACCAGAGTGGTCAACACTGACCATTAAATAATTTTCTTCTGCCTAAGTGCGGTTGGCAGATTTGAGGTCAACACAGATTTTGTCAGTAACTTTCTTCTTCGCTTGGCGGGTGCTACTTGCATTAGTGTGGCAGATTTGAAGGCTGTGTGACCAGGTTCAAGCTGAAGGTTTAAAAGCCTTCCAAGCTGGTTGGTTTTGATGCTATCGAGCTTGATTTGCGATCTGCACTTAATCACCTGTAGTTGATGACTACATTATTCACCCGAGAAGGGGTGCTCTATTCAATTACGGCCTGTATTGACGTCTCATTAATTTTTGTCATGCTTTTGGGACTAATTTACGGGAGGGGATAAGAGAGCTGGACATGAACATCTTCAAACGGGGGCATTCTCCATTGGTGTTTACTTGGAACCTAAGTCGATCCCCTTAGGGTTAGTTTACAGAGGGAGACGGCTAACTCAGGTTAGCTTGTTCGCAACATGAGATAACTCCTGTTTGTATTTACTTGAGAACGGGGGTTAATCCCTATTGGTATCTACTAAATGGGATTAGGAATGGGGTTATCCTGTGATGTGAAAGGAAGTTGTTTACGTGGAAGTGAGGATTAGAATGAGGGATAAGATGACAAAAGACATATTTATCCTTAAGATGGTAGATAAGTAAGTGTTTTTTTGTTAAAATTAAATTAAGTTAATGTGAAAAGTTTAATGAGAAATTATTTTATATTAACAGGCTTAATTACATTTATATAATGTTCAAATATGCTTATCCAACCATAAATTTCTTATGAATGTTAATTAATCATTACTATGATTAGTAGTAAATAATTATACATCATTAAGTAGTTAATTCTGAGATAGGGAGAGTAACAAGAAGCCTGAAATTTTCCAACAAACGCTTCCTTCCATAGTTTTACTACTTTGAATAATAGAGTTTTTATTTTAATTTTTTTCTCTCTCTTTCAAATCCTCATTTTATGTTTTTATGCTTTTGATTTTTTTTAAGATTTTCAAAGGATAATTGGGCAATGAAGATGCGAAAAATGCAATAAAATTATGCCTAAGTGACCAGAACTAATTAATCTTTCTAAGCTCATCCTAAGCAAGTATATCTAGGGTAATTAGAAAGATAGAAAGTGGGTGCACTAAGAACAAAATAAAAACTTGGAATCGAAGCACACAGCATAGATATTACTGAAAAGGCTTTTTGTATTACTGGAACATATAGAGTCACAACTAGATATTTACTTGGAATTAAAATCTAGCTCATACAAAAAGATGAAGAAGAATAAGAAGAAGAGAAATAAATAATCTAATGGAGCTTGAGAAGGGCTTCGCTCCAAGTACGACAGCCCCATACTTGTATAAGATCTTCTCTAGCCTTTTCTGCACTAATGATGATGTGCTCCTTCCTTCAAGTGCTCCTCCTTTCTAGCTCTCTCCTCAAGGTGGACGTCCACCCTAGCTTCTGTCCTCTTGCCTGGCCGTCCCCCTTGATGAAGAGCTCCTTAGCTTGGTCCAAGGAAGAAGGAAGAAGAAGAAGTCACCAAGGGAGCAAGGTAGCTCCCTTAATCTTCTACTCTTTTCTTCTTCCTTTGGACGACTCTGTAGTGGATATAGGTAGGGAATTAATGTAGCCAAGGGTAACTTTTTTTTGGTGGTAGGAAGAGGGTTTATATAGGATGGAAAGAAGGGGGGTTGGCGTGAATTAATGGATGGCTAGGATAGGTGGCACCAACCTAAAGGAGTGTGGTGGTGGTGGTTGTTGGTGGTTGGCCACCCTTGGTGGACGGCAGTGGGTGGAGGGGTGTGTGGGTTTTGGCGCCAAGGGAGAGGGATTCTAGAAGGTGGTTTTTGGCACCAAAAAGGGCAGGTAGTTATAGGTGGTTTGGCACCACTTTTAAGGTGGCCTTTGGTGGTAGTTGCAGGGCTAAGGGATGTCTATACTTGTCACCACAAGAGGAAGGGTAGTGGAGGTGGTTTAAGTTAAGGAAGGTGGAGGCAGAAGTGGAGCTAAGTAGGGTAGGTGGTTGGCCATGGTAAAGGAGCTAGGTGGAGCTATGCTAAGCTAGCTTAGTTAGTAAATGAGCAGAGGAAGAGTTAGGGTTAAGCTGAGTGGAAGTAGACTTGAGCTATGTAGGGCTTCCTAAAACTGACTGCTGCTGAAGAAGAGGTGCCAGTTGTTACAACCCGGTTCCCGAATCCCTACAAGACATGAGACCGAACCGACTCGACTGATCCCAAGACCCAGTCATCCAACGAGGAAGTAATCAAAAAGCAGTAAAATAAACCCCATTCACCATGCTAAGCAACTAACAGTAACAAAAGTACAGCAGTAAAGAAGTAAAATTACTACAGTACACACCACCACAACAGTAGAAAGTAAACAAGTACAGGAATATAATGTGCAGAATGAAAGAGTACAGAATCTAAAGGTACAAGAAGCTACTCACTACTACAAACGAGTACAAAAAGAGCTACAACTACTGGGCCCAGCACCCTCTGCAGCCGTAGGCTCTGGCTGCTCAACACCTGGACCTGAAAGGGATTATGAGTACACAAAATCAGCGAACGCTGAGTAGAGTGACAACCAACTAACTAAAGCAGTAAAGGTGGATAGGTAGCTGTTGTTTTTCAATTTCTTTCTTTCTTTAACTAATTATTCTTTCTTTCACCACTTGGTTTATTTATCAGGTCTCTTTTTTGATCTCGAATGTTCCTCATGGGAACGATCTTGATTGCAGTCTTTTCCGAAGAGTAGAAGTAGCACGTGGTGCTATCCTGGTCGGGAGAGTCCCCCGTGGTGGTCCTACACCCAGTCAACCACCCCAAGGTCACGAGCACACGTAACGGTGACTATGGCACGCGCGATAAACACACGGGTAGCTACCCTGCACTGGCACGCTGTCAGTCGTTTCCGTTAGCGGGTGCACCCAAAGCACAACATGGAACTAGTATAGGGCATAACCCTCTTAGTAACAGGGGTCTCGCCCCTCCACAGTCCGCGCACCCTCGCCTGACTACCCTGGTTTGCCCAGTGGACCTAACAAGTCGGTGTAAGGCGGCTAACTGAACCTCAGGCCCCATTAGGTGGTTAGCTCTCTCCCTACACCAGTAGCTCTCCCCAGTACAGTGTATGCGAGGGCCAAGAAGTCGGTACAGAGTAGCCAATCCTAACCCCGGGTCCCAACCCAAGGGCGGCTAGCTCCGCTCTGCACTAAACAGGGGGACAGTCGCTCTCCTTGGTACTCCGTACTCAAGGGCCAGCTCACTTCCCCACTCACATTCCCAGTTCCATTCCATTTATTTCCAGGAGCTCTACTCCGAATTCCTTACAGGGTTCATGCTCATATTTCTCAGGCCAAGCCATACCAGGTTTCATCGTTCCTATTTCCATTCTCAGGTTATGCACATGCAATTTGTAACTCTATTTCATATTCAGTTTATTCACAGATAGCTTGTGTTTCCAACATTCACCTTTCCATTTCCAAATTATATACATGCAGCTCATATTACGTCATTTCACGGGTATGACAGAAAGGTTACATTCAACAGTTAGCTAACACAAGTACTATATATTTCGCAGGCAACTATTATTCATTTATAGGGAATTATTATCATTATATTTACTCATTCAAGACTGCAATTCATTTATTTAATACAGACAATCCAGTATTTCTAGTCCTAGGATTCATGCCATATCCTAGGTTCTAATCATTCATTCCACACATGCAATTAGGTTGTAATTAAATTAAGGGGAAGCCGCTCTACCAGTAAACCTAGGAGTAATGGGGGCTTGAACGGCAGGCTCACGTGCCTCAGCAAGCCCCGAACCCGCAACGGAATAAGGTCCTATCACAAGGATCGATCACAAGAGAATACTCAGAACAGTATAGAAAGAATTCAACAAGTAGAGGAAATCATACGAGAAACATCGGTATCTTAATTGCGGAAATCGGACCTCAAACGGACACTAAACGGGTCAAAACAGGGATTCTGACTCAAATCAGACGTCTGGAACACCTTCCAGACGTCTTAAAAGAGTCCAGAGCCATACCTCAGTTCTGCGCTACTCCTCAAACATCTAGGAACTCCGCTGGACCGTCTGGACCCAGTTCCAGACGTCTGACCACCTCTCCGGATGTCTGGAAACGCTTCTCGTCGTCTGGTGCCTCGCCCAGACGTCTGAAGTGCGTGGGAGGGTGTGTCCCGTGCCATCCCGAAGCAACACCTGCACGAATCAACCGAAATCTTATCAAAAAGGCAAGGAACAGTGTCTCGGCGGAGCGACCTACATGGCCGTATCCGCAAAGGAGACATACCTTCTCAAAGCCTCCTTCTCAGACGTCTGACACCACCTCCAAACGTCCGCACCGTCATCTGGCGGTCACTCTAGACATCTAATTCTGGGAAAACCCCAAAACCAGACCCTGCCTTCACCTTCTCGCGCCTCGCGTGGCCGTACCGCGCCCGCTCGCCTACCGCTCCGGCTGCAGCAGTGTCGGGGAGGACCGCCCTGACGCACTCCTCTATCTTGCGCACACACCGACCGGCCGTGAGCTCACTGGCGAGCTCCCACACGAGCTTGCAGCTTACTCTCCTCTCCTTCTCACGCTGCTCCTCCTCTCCTCTCAGGCCACTCCTCTTCGCCTCTCGTCCCTCTGCTGCTCTCGCTGGAGTAAGGAGGGAAGTGGCTGGAAGTGGGGTGAAACGAGGGAGAGGAGGGGGGCTTATATAAGGGTGTGGGGCTAGGATTTTAGTAGGGGGCGGAAGGAGAGATAAAAAGAAAAACAAAGGGGGTACTGTCTACGCACAGCACACGCGCAGACGTGAGTTCGTACTCAAATTTTTCAATTTCCAGACGTCTGAGAAGGTGTCCAGACGTCTGACCAAACGTTTGACCCAAATTCCAGTCGTCTTTAAAGGCTCAGACAACACGGGTCTTATCATTATAACAAATTCAAAAGAAGTTTCGTCCCCGAAACTTGAGCTAGCTAGAGTGCGGAAAAAGAACAACATACGCATAACAAACTCAAAGAGGACCGAAACCGGTCCGAAAAGGCGTACCCTCAGAAAGCTTCGGGTACTGCTCTCGCATCGCCGCCTCAGGCTCCTAGGTAGTCTCCTCGTACCTCCGAATCCTCCACAAGACCTTCACCAAGGGTACCTGCTTCCGTCTCAAACTCCGAACGGCTCTGTCTAGTATCTGCACTGGTCGCTTGGGGTAGGTCAGGTCGTCACCCTCCTCGACACTCTCATGGCTCAGAACGTGACTGGGATCGGCGACGTGCTTCCGGAGGTTAGACACGTGGAACACGTCGTACACACCAGAAAGCTGGGGAGGAAGGGCAAGCCTGTAAGTAACGGGTCCAACCCACTCCAGGACCTCAAAGGGCCCCACAAACCTCGACGCGAGCTTTCCTTTCACCCTAAAACGCTGCAAGCCCTTCATGGGAGAAACGCGAAGGAAGACGTGATCCCCAACCGCAAACTGCACCTCTCCGTGCTTCCGATCGGCATAGCTCTTCTGTCTGCTCCTAACAGTGCGGAGTCGCCTGGGAATCTGCTCAATCACCTCCTTACTCTGCCTGATCAGCCTGGGGCCAACCTCCTACTTGGTCCTCACCTCAACCCAACTCAAGGGTGCAGTACACCTCCGTCCGTACAGAGCCTTGTAGGGTGCCATGCCGATGCTCGTGTGATAGCTGTTATTATATGCAAACTCCGTCAAGGGCAAGTGCTCCTCCCAAGAGCCCCTCCAGTTCAGTACATGAAGTCGGTTCGATTTGATGACCGGGTTTTAGTTTGTTATATCGTTGTAGTAAAGCCGGTTATTACCAACACTTCAAATATAAATTTTTTACTCGGAACATAAAAGAGTTCCCGAGGTCGAACTCAGGGAGCAAGTTGTATTCTAGAGATATACATGTTTCTTTTACAAAAAGAAAGAGAGAGGGAAAGAATTTGTTGTTTTCTCTTTGTTCTGCAGAGGGGATGCTCTTCTTTCTCTCTTTCTTTAGATCTCCTTCTTTCTCTCTGTGCTGCAGAGGTGATGCTCCTCTTCTGCAATGGTGATGCTCTTCTTCTTCTTCCTGCTGTTCCTGCTTTGGTGATGTTCTTCTTTCTTCAGAGCTCCTTGTTCTTCTTCTTCTTTGGCTTTCTGCCTTGACCTCTCTTCTTCTTCTTCTGCAATTGTGGTGACCCTTTCTCTTTTCCCTTTTCTTCTTTATGGCTGCAGAGCTTCTGCCTTCAGCTACTAAGTCTTCCTTTCTTCTTCTTCTGCTTTGGCCGTTGCTCTTCCTTCTTCTTCAGCCTGCCTTCTTTCCTGCTCTGGCTGCTGACCTTCCGTCGTCTGACCCGGTGCTTAGACGACTTAACTATGCATTTGCTACAGTGCAGCTCCTTCTTCTTCCGCGGGTCTTCTTCTTCGCCTGTGCCTGCACACTTCAGGGTTTTTCGTCAAGAGGCAAAACCTACTCTACCCTCCCCCCCCCGCGTCTCTCTTTCTCTCTGAAACCACTCTTAGGAAAGCTCTCCCAGAGCTATCAGGTAATCGGGTTCGGGTCACACCCGGGTCCAGGCCCACCGGCGTGCGTGGTGGGCGAGGAGTGCAGGTCAGTCTAAGTCGGGTCGGGTCAGGTCCGCGGGGCGTGAGCGCGGACGAGACCGGGTAACCGGGCGGGTGTAAGGGGACCTCACCCCGTGTACTGAGGCAATAGGGCTAGTGCACGAAATCAATTTAAACAGTGGAACGGGTGTGAGGCTTACCGATGTGGGACTAAACGCAGACCGTTCCTCGCGTGCGCCTGCTGGGAGACCGCGGCCTGGCTTCTGCAGCTGCGGCTTCTATTGGCATAGGTTGCTGGCTGGCTGCCTTCGCAAGACTCCCCGTACTCCGCAGCAGCTGGAGACCTGGAGTCCTCAAGCCTGGAGCGCGGGAGAAGCTGCTTCAATGTGCGCTAATGGCGGTCGAACCTCAAGACCTGTCGGACACGAATATGGCCTCGTGGCCTAATCAAACCACTGGGGAACCTTCGCCGTGGCACGGCGAAGGTGAGGAGCTGCGCGGCAGGCCGCAAGGAAGTGTCTGGCGGCAGCCCTGGGTCGGACTGCAACCGGAGGAATGGGTTTGTTCGGGGGAGTGTTACGGAGGTGTGGAGTGGCAGTGGAGGGGTGGGGGGTGCTCAGTGTGATGAGGCGGAGGTTCGGTGAGGGTCGGCGAGCCGTGTGGGTTGCTGAGGTGATGGGAGCGGTTCGCCGGAGGGTGGTCGGAGGCGAAGGGGGTGAAGGTGGTCAGGGTCGGTAGAGGGCTTAATTGAATAAATTGAAAGCGGGGAAAGAAAGAGGAGGAGAAGGGGAGTAGCTCTAGCTTACTTGCAGGGACGAAGGGGGAGGAACAGGGCGACAGTCGTATCGACTGTCGCCGGAGAAGACGATGCTCAGGGAAAGGGGCGGCGGCGAGCAGAGAGCCGGAGAGGCGCCAGCTGGGTGCGGCGTGGCGCGGGAAGAGCGGGGGAGGAAGTCTCTGCTGCTGGTATTGCGGCAGAGCGAAGAGGTGGAGGGGGAGGAAACCGCCGGAGCTGGTGAGCGTCTGCCGGAGAAAGAAGAGAAGAAAGTTGGGGATTTTCTCCGTCAGATCCAGGCTCCCCTGGTCGGTGGAGCAGCGGGGGGTATTTATAGGGAGCAAACAGGGAGGAAGGCGGAGGGAGACGACGTGTCTCCCTCGCCGGAGGATGGTCGGAAACAAGAACCCATACCGTCCGTGCATTCGCACGGCCGGTATGGTGGGCTACAACGACCAGGGGGGTGTCCCTGCGACGGCTGACGACGCAGGGCACCCCCGGTTTACTTGCCAGGTCCCTCACCTCACCCTGCGCGGCGCCATGCTCCGCGCAAGGTCGCCGGAGCATGGTGCTGGCAGGTTTTGCAGGAGGGACCTGATTGCAAAGAACGAAGGAGAGTTAGGGGCCAAAATGCGAGGGTTCAAAAGTTGAGGGCCAAAGAGTAAATATATGAGGACCAAAGTGTAAAGTCGGTCAAGGAGGTTTCTTCTTAGGCTCAAGTTTTTATACATGACTAATTAGGACCTAAGGAATCTGATGGTGAATTTCATTTTCATATTAAACCTTGTTTGACCGGTCAATTTGCGCAAAAACCCAAATTAAGTTATTAATTGGGCATGGTTCTCAATGTAGGTCAAAATTGGTTCTAAAGGCCAAATTGAAGGTTCTAAACCCTAGAGATTATTTTTCTATGAATTTTAGAGGGTTTATTCTATTTTTACTTTGCCTCGAACCTTGTGAATTGAAGTGGGTTATTTTAGGGTTACAGATTATCATTTGGTTCCTTGGAAGTGCTGTAGCCCTTGCTAGATCATTTCATCCCACTTTTATTCTTATTAAGCTGCTTTGACCTATGTTTGGGCCCTGAATTACCCTGTATGCAGATTATACTGGTGAAATTGCATTTTTACCCCTTATGACTTGTTTTCTTCTCAAACTCAGAATTCTCTGAGTTAAGCCTTTCCTTGAGATATGTAGGAGCTTTTATCCTTTGTATTAGGTCAAAATGAGCTAGTTATGGCTCATGATGAGGTTCTCATCATACCCCCATGCCTAGCTTTTGCTAGTCCCTTAGCAAAAACTTAAGGTTTCAACCCTTGTTCTAGACCATGAAGTTTTTAATAGTTTTAGATAAGTGCCTTTTTTATTTGAGCATAGATTAGGTTAGAATGCTGACCATAGGCCTAAAAGGTACTCTAGTACCAATCAAGATCCAAATCTGTCTAGCCTTAGCCTCAGTCTTTTAGCAAAGGTTTTTAAGGCCCACAAGAACTAACCTAAGGTTTATTGGACTTCGTGGTTAAAGCACCCGTGCTTGAAATGATTTTAGCCCTGGCTCAGTTCGCAGTGCGTTTTGTAAGAGAGAGATAGAAAGTTTTTCTGTTTGGAGAGTTTTCTCTCTCTTTTTTCTTTTTAGTTCTAGCCTAGGATTGGCTTTTCAACACGGTCTGTATCAGATTCCTTGCTCCCATCATCAATCCTCAAGGGTTCCTGGCGATCGATGCTTCGAGATAGCACCGCCCATGGCAACCCCCGGAACCCTGGCTATTGAGATTTCGAGATAATCCCATCCATGGTATTCCGTGGCCGAATCCAGACCCTGGCAATTGACACTTCGAGATAATGCCATCCATGGAATCTGAACCAGCAGAGTGCTTACATGCCCCCAGTAGGATATGTAAATATCCTAAGAGACAAGCACCGAGGAGATGATATTTTGTTACGCATCTTCGAGGGGATTTCCCCGCCTCTCTGCGCTGGGAACTCGTCCAAATCAACTTGTGTTGATCGGCCGCTCCTATTCTAGGTATTCTTTTCAGATTTTTGCGACCCTTCTGCGTGATTCTGATTTTTACGCTTACTGAACCAGGCTGTGTGTGAGATTAGGGTGCTTAGGTTACTGAGTCCCGTAAACCAAAAATTAGTTAACGAGGCCGAATACTCCCTAAGCCTTAGACCTAATACTTCAGCTTTTCATTTTCCTCAACCTCTTGAGGAGTGTCTAGATCTTAATGGGTACTAAGAGTCTATTCAAGAATGCCTAAGGTTTGCGTTCTTACTAATCTTATTATGCACTTTTCAGTTATTTTCTTGAATGAGGTCTAGAACTTAGGTTAATTCCTTAGTTCCTTACTAATGACTATCACTTTTCTCATAATTTTGTGCTCCTTTTTCCTTTTGTTGTTTTTTTTTTTTTTTTCCTTCGCAAAATTTCCTTCTCCTCTTTTCCTCTTATTCTTTTTCGAAAATTTTTTAATTTTTATGGTGTTTTTGGCATATGTGAAATTTTTTTTTTTTTTTTTTTGAAACCATTTCTTACAAGTTTTTGTACTTTTCTACCCCCCCATGCCTAAGATTTGCAATGTCCTCATTGTAACCTAGGGGTTTTTATTCAACTAAGTTCATACATTAGGATAGCTGTTTTGATGAATCTCAGATGCAAGCATCTGAGGTGGAGTTGGTTGCCCTAAAGTGTGAACTTCAAGTGCAAAAAGCTGTCAGAACAAGTTTCAGGTTTTCAAAGAGAATGACGGGCTGCCTCCCGTTGAGCGCTAAATTTGATGCCTTCAGCCAAGCGGGAAATGCGATGGAGAGGGGATGGTCAAATCAGCAGAGTTTTGTAAGACAAGCACCTTGATTAAGAGCCTGGTTGGTCCAACCAGGTGCTTGTTCAGATCAACAGGCTGATGATGCAGCCCAAACCCAATCAATCTGGTGGGTTGATAGATGTGGATAAAAAGGTGTGGAACCCACCATAAACTATGAAGCTCAGATAGATGTGGAAGTGTAAACGCAGGGTTTGGCTGAGTCGAATCAGCCTGGTCAGAGTAGGGACCCGTAGAATAATCAATGAATGACGCGGAAACCCTACAGGGGTGATCAAAGAATGATAGAGCATGGTATGTAGTCTGATCAATGTTCGAAACCCGATGTGGAAATGCAATCGGCTTGGTGAGAGGTGAATCTGAATAGAAATTGAGTCCGGTTGCAGGTTGAGGTTGGGAAGAGGTTTTGATCCGTTCTGTGTGTGCGGATGAGGTGGCCACTGTGTACGAGGGCTCTTCTAGAGACGGATGATAGGTGGTTTCCTGTAGAGAGTCCTCTGGGTAACTATCAAATGCCGGAAGAGTGTCTGTAGGATGAAAGAAATCGGATTCGAGAAAAAATTTGGATTCTGGGTTACAATCACTCTTGGCATTTTCTGTTTTTGGTTCCTGAGGATCGAAAAGGAATGATTCTGTGTTATCGGTGATCTCGGGAATCAGGACCTCAGAGTCAGAGTTAGAGTCATGAGAACTGAGGTCGTAGATAGGCCTGGCGTGTTCAGGAAGGGGAATCTCTCCGCAATTATAGTCAGATTTGAAATTGTCGGAGAGTTGGCGAAAATGAGATTCATGATCATGAATTCCACCACAGCAAAAATCATCAAATGTGGAATCAGCAGCCTGATTGGGGTCTAGCCTATATGTCAATTCTGGGCTCGAAAAGGTATTCTGTCTAGGCTCAAGCTCCAAGCTGGTAGGATAGACCCAATTAAAATCCAACTCGTCCAACTCCTCAGTCTCTGTATCATAAATTGGCATGTTCTCTGGAAAATCGATCAGATTTTCTGAAGATGTTGGAGAGGGATATTCATCAAATAAAGGCTCGGAATCATATTCTGTAAAAATTTGATCTTTCTCATAAGGGGCCTCATAATCTTCCCAATAAGTTTCAGATCTAGGTTCTAGGCTTAGGATGTGGGTAGAATTATTAGAACCTAAGTCCGAATGATCTTCGAGGGCCACCTTATCAAAGTAAGGGGCGGAATTTATACCCTCAGAAGGTTCAGTTTTGATCTCATTATTGCAGGAGTTTTGAAATTCTAGGCTTGGCAATCCATGGTCTAAGTTTGGCTCATCATTGTGTTCTCCTGCAATATCCCAACCTAATTCAACATTGTCTTCTATTTGGGTTGGGATTTCACAACCACTTTGTGCCTCAATCCCGAGATCTGGGAAACTGAATTGTTCCTTAATACTGTTCCAAGATGGTTCATCCTCTGTTTCTGGTATATACGGGTATTTCTGGTTGATAATTTGTTCTACAGATTTCATCATTTCTACCCGTTTTATAAGGGCATCTTGGTGTTGTTCCCAAAGTACAGGATTTGTCAAGCATTGAAGGTATTCAGATTGGTGTAATTTTTCCATCTCAATGTATCCTGTCATGAGCATATCTCGGGTTGATCCATTTGAAATTTCAGTCAATAGAATTTGGGCACAGTTTATGATGAAAGCTGTGGTTGTTGGAACATCAACCTGAATGTTTCATATTGGTGTTGAGGGTTTATATTTGATTTCATAGATTTCAAGGGCATCTTCAATCATCTTATCCTTCATGGATCTCAGATATTCAGGTTTTTTGAATGGTAGTCTTGCTAGGTAATTAGGCTGCATAATTGGATCAGGTGGTGGAATCAAGATATAGAACCAAAGTTTGAATCAAGATGGAAGAAGGGGATTTTGTTCAGAATCAGAGGAAAGAGGGGCTATGTGAATGATTTCTGCAAAAACAAAGGAGCCGAGGCTTAGCCTTGGGGAGAGTGAATTTCTATAGGAGGTTTCAAGGACCTCCTGAAAAATACTGAAGGGCTGGATGAGATAAGCAGGTGCTGGACCCAATCAAGACACCCAAAAATTGTTGGGTGACTATAGAGGTTCGGGGCAGATGGACCCCTTGATCAGAAAGATCGTCCACCTGAGAATTACCTGGGCAGCCAGAGAGGGAGAGTCCCGCGAAGACCCCTACACGGTAGAGTGTCCCCACGGGTTACGGGGTTTCCCCCACCCGACCTCTCTTGTCACTGCGGTTCCAGGTAGACCAGAATGGGGATCTTGACCTCTTAAGTCTACCAATTTTAAGATCAGGGTGCTTAAGGTTTCACTTGAACTTTAGTCTTGCAAAGAGTGACCTAATTTAAGGTTGGTTGACCCAAAGGGGTCAACTTTACCTCTTGTTTCCTTTGAGAGCTTTCAGGTCTTGTCTTTTAGGGTTCAAGTGTTTAGAGAGAGCCAATTGTTTAGGATTTTTCTTGTTAATTATTTTCAATCAATGGCTTGGGCACACCTCTTTTGGATTTCCTCAATTCTTGATTAAGGGGTGTGTCTCTACTGAAATCCTAATGTTTGACTTTATGTTGGCTCTACTTGGTCCATTTAACTCTTTGTTGGGCAATTAGGGCTCAAGCAAGAATGTGTTAGCCCTTAAATACCCTTAATAGTGTGCAGGAGTGATGAGTTGAAAACATGCAACTCTTTATGGTTACTAAGTATGGAAGACAGGTTAGCCCTATATTGCTTGTTCTTTTCTTTTCTTCCTCTTTAGAGTTTAGGGGTTAATAGTGAGAGGAAAAATTTACCTGTCTTCGGAGTGGTTGTCGTGTGGTTGCTTGTCTTCTTGAGTTCCTGTAGCTGCACAAAAGAGAGGAGATTATCAGAAATTAAAAGATACAGGAATGTTTACCTCTAGAATAGCCGTTGCTCCCCGGCAACGGCGCCAAAATGAAGTCGGTTCGATTTGATGACCGGGTTTTAGTTTGTTATATCGTTGTAGTAAAGCCGGTTATTACCAACACTTCAAATATAAATTTTTTACTCGGAACATAAAAGAGTTCCCGAGGTCGAACTCAGGGAGCAAGTTGTATTCTAGAGATATACATGTTTCTTTTACAAAAAGAAAGAGAGAGGGAAAGAATTTGTTGTTTTCTCTTTGTTCTGCAGAGGGGATGCTCTTCTTTCTCTCTTTCTTTAGATCTCCTTCTTTCTCTCTGTGCTGCAGAGGTGATGCTCCTCTTCTGCAATGGTGATGCTCTTCTTCTTCTTCCTGCTGTTCCTACTTTGGTGATGTTCTTCTTTCTTCAGAGCTCCTTGTTCTTCTTCTTCTTTGGTTTTCTGCCTTGACCTCTCTTCTTCTTCTTCTGCAATTGTGGTGACCCTTTCTCTTTTCCCTTTTCTTCTTTATGGCTGCAGAGCTTCTGCCTTCAGCTACTAAGTCTTCCTTTCTTCTTCTTCTGCTTTGGCCGTTGCTCTTCCTTCTTCTTCAGCCTGCCTTCTTTCCTGCTCTGGCTGCTGACCTTCCGTCGTCTGACCCGGTGCTTAGACGACTTAACTATGCATTTGCTACAGTGCAGCTCCTTCTTCTTCCGCGGGTCTTCTTCTTCACCTGTGCCTGCACACTTCAGGGTTTTTCGTCAAGAGGCAAAACCTACTCTACCCTCCCCCCCCCCGCGTCTCTCTTTCTCTCTGAAACCACTCTTAGGAAAGCTCTCCCAGAGCTATCGGGTAATCGGGTTCGGGTCACACCCGGGTCCAGGCCCACCGGCGTGCGTGGTGGGCGAGGAGTGCAGGTCAGTCTAAGTCGGGTCGGGTCAGGTCCGCGGGGCATGAGCGCGGACGAGACCGGGTAACCGGGCGGGTGTAAGGGGACCTCACCCCGTGTACTGAGGCAATAGGGCTAGTGCACGAAATCAATTTAAACAGTGGAACGGGTGTGAGGCTTACCGATGTGGGACTAAACGCAGACCGTTCCTCGCGTGCGCCTGCTGGGAGACCGCGGCCTGGCTTCTGCAGCTGCGGCTTCTATTGGCATAGGTTGCTGGCTGGCTGCCTTCGCAAGACTCCCCGTACTCCGCAGCAGCTGGAGACCTGGAGTCCTCAAGCCTGGAGCGCGGGAGAAGCTGCTTCAATGTGCGCTAATGGCGGTCGAACCTCAAGACCTGTCGGACACGAATATGGCCTCGCGGCCTAGTCAAACCACTGGGGAACCTTCGCCGTGGCACGGCGAAGGTGAGGAGCTGCGCGGCAGGCCGCAAGGAAGTGTCTGGCGGCAGCCCTGGGTCGGACTGCAACCGGAGGAATGGGTTTGTTCGGGGGAGTGTTACGGAGGTGTGGAGTGGCAGTGGAGGGGTGGGGGGTGCTCAGTGTGATGAGGCGGAGGTTCGGTGAGGGTCGGCGAGCCGTGTGGGTTGCTGAGGTGATGGGAGCGGTTCGCCGGAGGGTGGTCGGAGGCGAAGGGGGTGAAGGTGGTCAGGGTCGGTAGAGGGCTTAATTGAATAAATTGAAAGCGGGGAAAGAAAGAGGAGGAGAAGGGGAGTAGCTTTAGCTTACTTGCAGGGACGAAGGGGGAGGAACAGGGCGACAGTCGTATCGACTGTCGCCGGAGAAGACGATGCTCAGGGAAAGGGGCGGCGGCGAGCAGAGAGCCGGAGAGGCGCCAGCTGGGTGCGGCGTGGCGCGGGAAGAGCGGGGGAGGAAGTCTCTGCTGCTGGTATTGCGGCAGAGTAAAGAGGTGGAGGGGGAGGAAACCGCCGGAGCTGGTGAGCGTCTGCCGGAGAAAGAAGAGAAGAAAGTTGGGGATTTTCTCCGTCAGATCCAGGCTCCCCTGGTCGGTGGAGCAGCGGGGGGTATTTATAGGGAGCAAACAGGGAGGAAGGCGGAGGGAGACGACGTGTCTCCCTCGCCGGAGGATGGTCGGAAACAAGAACCCATACCGTCCGTGCATTCGCACGGCCGGTATGGTGGGCTACAACGACCAGGGGGGTGTCCCTGCGACGGCTGACGACGCAGGGCACCCCCGGTTTACTTGCCAGGTCCCTCACCTCACCCTGCGCGGCGCCATGCTCCGCGCAAGGTCGCCGGAGCATGGTGCTGGCAGGTTTTGCAGGAGGGACCTGATTGCAAAGAACGAAGGAGAGTTAGGGGCCAAAATGCGAGGGTTCAAAAGTTGAGGGCCAAAGAGTAAATATATGAGGACCAAAGTGTAAAGTCGGTCAAGGAGGTTTCTTCTTAGGCTCAAGTTTTTATACATGACTAATTAGGACCTAAGGAATCTGATGGTGAATTTCATTTTCATATTAAACCTTGTTTGACCGGTCAATTTGCGTAAAAACCCAAATTAAGTTATTAATTGGGCATGGTTCTCAATGTAGGTCAAAATTGGTTCTAAACGCCAAATTGAAGGTTCTAAACCCTAGAGATTATTTTTCTATGAATTTTAGAGGGTTTATTCTATTTTTACTTTGCCTCGAACCTTGTGAATTGAAGTGGGTTGTTTTAGGGTTACAGATTATCATTTGGTTCCTTGGAAGTGCTGTAGCCCTTGCTAGATCATTTCATCCCACTTTTATTCTTATTAAGCTGCTTTGACCTATGTTTGGGCCCTGAATTACCCTGTATGCAGATTATACTGGTGAAATTGCATTTTTACCCCTTATGACTTGTTTTCTTCTCAAACTCAGAATTCTCTGAGTTAAGCCTTTCCTTGAGATATGTAGGAGCTTTTATCCTTTGTATTAGGTCAAAATGAGCTAGTTATGGCTCATGATGAGGTTCTCATCAGTACACAAGCACACAAAAGGTCCTCAAGCGTCTGTATCGTGCGCTCGGACTGTCCGTCCGTCTGGGGTTGGTATGCTATATTGAACCTCAACCGTGTCCCCAAAGCCTGCTGAAACTCAGCCCAAAACTGGGACGTAAAATGGGTATCCCGGTCGGATACAATCTCCCACGGAACTCCGTGCAGATGTACTACGTCACAGATATACCTCTCTACCAACTATGCTGGTCCCAAGATGACTCGGATCGGCAAGAAACGTGCCGTCTTTGTCAATCTGTCTACAATCACCCAGACTGCGTTGTATCCTCACTGGGTAACGGGCAAGCCCACCACCAAGTCCATGGTGATGCTCTCCCACTTCCACTCTGGCACTGGAAGTGGCTGTAACAGCCCTGCAGGCCTCTGATGCTCGGCCTTCACCAGCTGGCATACCAAACACTGCTGTACGAATTCACCTACATCCCGCTTCATTCCCCTCCACCAAAATTCGCATCTCAGATCATGATACAACTTTGTGTTCCCGGGATGTATGGTGAACTTGTAACCTTGTGCCTCAGTCAGGAGCTCTCTCAACAGCTCCTCGTCCCGGGGAATCCACAAACATCCCCTCATGTGCAACACCTCGTCGGTAAGGGAGAAGTCACTAGGGTCCCCTGACAGTACTCTGTCACGCAACGACTGCAGGTACGGGTCTGCCATCTGTCCTGTGATGATGCGGTCTATCAGCTTTGGCCTCATCTGTCGTGTCACAGTCACTGCCCCACAGTGCCCCAGTAACTCTAGGGGTCGCCGACTGCCCATCTCCTCCATGAGTCTCCAACTCTGTGCTTGTAAACTGGCTAAGTGGGCGGGCGCCTTCCGTCTCAAGGCGTCAGCCACCACGTTGGTCTTCCCTGAATGGTAGGAAATGCTGCAGTCATAGTCCTTTAGGAGCTCTAACCAACGTCTCTGTCTCATGTTGAGCTCCTTCTGGTCAAACAAGTACCTAAGGCTCTTATGATCTGTGAAAATCTCAAAAGTCTCACCATACAGGCAGTGCCTCCAAGTCTTCAGCGCGAAGACGACAGCTGCCAGCTCTAGGTCGTGGGTAGGGTAGCTATGCTCATGGGGCTTCAGTTGCCGCGAAGCGTAAGCGACAACGTGACCCCGCTGCATGAGCACACACCCTAACCCCTGCAAAGAGGCGTCCGTGTACACAACAAAACCGCCATTGCTGTCTGGGATGGTGAGCACAGGAGCCAAAGTCAGCCTCTCCTTTAGCTCCTAAAAACACGCCACACAAGCGTCCGTCCAAGAAAATGGCACGTCCTACCGGGTTAACTGTGTCATTGGATGTGCAATGGTTGCATTAGGGTTTCGTCGTGTTATTTTAAAGTCCTAGGCGTTGTAGTATATCACGAAAAGCTATCACCAGTTTACAATTTATTACTCGGAATTAAAAGTTTCCCGAGGTCGAACTCAGGGAGCAAACTATGATTCCAGAAGCATATGAATTCACAATATATATTGTTTTACAAAAATTAAGACAAAGGAGAGAGAGAGCAAAAATTGCTTCTTTTCTTCTTTTTTTCTCCTTTCCTTCTCTTCTCCTTTCTTCTTTCTTTTGCGCCTTCTTCTTCTTTGCTACAGAGGCTCCCTCCTTCTCTTTTCTCCTTTTTCTCTGGCCCGTTCTCCTCTCTTCTCTTCTGCTCCGCTCCAGAAAAGAACCAACGTGCCCCAGAAAAGAACGGATGTCCCTGATCGAGCTAGGCATAGGAAGTCTAGAGATTAGATCAACCTTGGCTCGATCCACTTGGATGCCTTTCCCAGAAATTAGATGTCCTAGGACGATCCCCTCAGGCACCATAAAGTGGCTCTTTTCTCAGGAAAGAACCAAATTTACACCAATGCAACGCCTGAGTATATGAACCAAGTGCTGGAGGCAATCATCAAATGATGCCCCGAAAACTGAGAAGTCATCCATGAAGACTTCCAGATAATCACCTACCATATCAGAGAATATGGCAAGCATGCACCGCTAAGAATATGGCAAGCATCACCTACCATTGCAGAGACCGAAAGGCATCCTTCGGAATGCGTACGTCCCAAAGGGGCAGGTGAACGTGGTCTTCTCTTGGTCCTCAGGATGAATCGCCACTTGGTTATAACCGGAGTACCCGTCAAGAAAGCAGAAGAATCTATTTCCTGCTAACTTCTCGAGAATCTAATCAATGAATGGCAGTGGGAAATGATCCTTCTTTGTGGAGGAATTGAGTCTTCGGTAATCCATGCAGACACTCCACGAGTTGGCTATTCGGGTAGGTATGACCTCTCCGGTTTCAGTCGTAATGGTGGTGAGCCCTGCCTTTTTAGGCACAACTTGGATTGGACTCACCCAACAACTGTCGGAGATCGGGCAGATGATCCCTGCATCTAACCACTTAATGATCTCCTTTTTCACGACCTCCTGCAGATTGGGATTCAAACATCTCTGTATCTCACGGGAAGGTTGTGCGCCCTCTTCAGAATAGATACAGTGGGTGCAATAAGAGGGACTTATTCCAGTCAGGTCATAGAGAGTCTAACCAATGGCTCTGCGATGTTGCTGGAGAACAGCAATTAGACGGGATTCCTGATCAGGAATGAGCTTGGAATTTATAATCACAGGAAATGTCTGATTAGAACCCAAAAAGATGTACTTTAAATGATCGGAAAGGAGTTTGAGTTCAAGGATGGGGTTACCGGCAGTAGCGGGTGGTTCAGAGTGATTGTGAGGTACAAGGATAGGAGTTATAGGTTTGTCTGAATCAGGGTCTGACTCCTCTAATTGCGGTTCAAGATCTTCTTGTGGTTGATGAGGTATAATCAGGTTATTCTCAAATTGTGTTTCATCAACCAAAGCACTGACATCACAGATTTGTTCAATGACACCGTAATTAATCCCTTGTTGGGCCTTAAAGATATCGATTTTTAGGGTTTGATTTCCAAATTTCAGTTCTATTTGGCCCTTCTCACAACTAATGTTGGCCCTTGCAGTGGCCAGAAAAGGTTTCCCTAGTATGATCGGTGTATCCCTTGAGTTTTCAGGTGAGTCCATGTCTAAGACTATGAAGTCTATAGGGAAATAGAAATCCCTCACCCTAACAATAACATCCTCAAGAATTCCTTTGGGTGACTTGATAGATCGGTCTGCTAACTGCAATGTCACCTCAGTCGATTTTAGCTCGGATTCTTCTAGATGATTGAGTAGGGATGTGGGTATCAAGTTAATGGTGGCACCCAAGTCCAATAATGCTCTATCAAACTGGGTTTCACCGATCTTACATTAAATCAGGGGAGTGCCTAGGTCTTTTGCCTTGGGTGGAAGTCTACTCAGGATTACAGAACTGGCTTGCTCTGATAGTACAATTAGACTCCTACTCTTGGTTCGCGACTTACGCTGAGGTGTACACACATTCTTCAGGAATCGTGCGTAAGCCGATACGTGGCGGATTGCATCCATCAAGGAGATGTTTATTTGGACCTGCTCAAAGAGCTTGACCAGGTCCTCCTCAGGAGCCACGGATTTTATTGTCCTCTTTCCCTTGGTCAAGGCCTCGGGAAATGGAACCTTGGTTGGTTCCTCTAGGATAGGTCCAGGTCTTTGATCTGGGACAGGGATAGGAACATCCTGGATAACTATCCTAGGGTTTGGGTCACTACCAGGCTTGGAGTGGTCTGGATAAGGTGGATCTTGGGTCTCCTTACCACTACGGGTGGTTACATAATTCAGCCATGCCTGCTTCTGGTTAGGGGTTGGTAGGATGGGTTGCTGCTGCTGGTAACCCGCATAGGAAGTTGAAGCCTCCATCCCGTCAGGTGAAGGAATAGAGGGGGCCTGATAAATCATATGTGCTTGGCCTGAGTTTGGGTTCATAACGCGCCGCTGGGTCGGCACGCTATTAGGGTTAGGAAGAGGCTGAGAAAGAAGTGTGCCTGGTTGGCGAGACTTTGCCAATTGGGCAAGTTGATTTCGGACCTTTGTGATTTCGTCCTTGTGTTATTTTTGAATAGTCGCATTCGTTTTCTGAATGTCAGCCAAAGTCTGAAGGATGAGGGACATTTGATCTTGGTTTGGCCCGGATTGATAAATGGGGTTGGGCCGAGGCTGAGGCGGCTGATAAGGATGAGGTGCTTGTGGACGGGGCTGAAAGGGTGGTCTTGGATTCTAGGAATTCCCCGCCCACTGGAAGTTGGGATGGTTTCGCCATCCAGGATTGTAGGTATTGGAAAATGGGTCGTTCTGGATGGCGTTAAGGTCCTCGCAGGTCTGAGGAGCCTCAGAAAAGTCAGAGAATGGGGGAGTGGAGTTCCCCCGGCTAGTATAGAAAGGGTCGGAGGTTCCTCCGATCCGAGAATCAGATGGGGGTGGATACGAGTCCACCCCAGGAGAAGGTTGGTGGAAAATGTTCTGCACAGTCTCCCGTGCGGAAGGAGGCTGTGCAAAGGAATTCTGCACAGAGGTGGCTCGCTGCAAGTGCTAAGTCAGCTCATCCACCTTCTTCTCAATAACAGAGACCTTGTCCAATCAACTGGCTATTAATTCCAAGTCGACTGATGCAGACAGGTCCTGCGTGTCGTGTGCTCCCCTAATGTTCGTTGCTGCGCGGGTATTCGTCCTGTCGAATAGTCCCATGGGGTCATTGTTGATGGAGTTCTCGCACATATTCTCGAGAATCTCCCACACGGTGTCCTCATGTTGACCCATGATATTTCCTCCACAGGATGCATTGACGAACAGTCTAATATCCTCATGGAGTCCCTGGTAAAAAGACTGGACTTGTTCCCATTTAGGAACTCCGTGATGGGGGCACTTTCTCACGAGATCCTAAAAACGATCCCATGCCTCATGAAGAGGTTCTCCCGTTTGTTGCGTGAAGTGAGTAATCTGATGGCGCGAGGCATTGATCCGACCAACGGGGAGGAACTTCTTCAGGAACTCGAACTGAAGTTCCTCCCAATTGTTGATCGGCCGGGTCTGTGTTTGATACCAATGGGAGGCCTTGTCCATAAGGGAGAAAGAGAACATCTTCATAAGGAGAATATCTCGATTTTGCGCATCTGGCCCGAAAGTCTGGGCCAGATGCTTTAGTTGTTTAATGTACTGGATGGGGTCATCAGAATTAAGCTCATGGAATTTAGGAATGGCATGAATCATGTTGGGCTTTAGTTCAGGATCAGGTCCTCCAGTCAGGATTCTGACTCGAGGTTCAATTGCCACCGCAGCGGGATTATAGTGATCTCGCATCATGGGACGCTGCGGTGGGTTCATGAAGTTCTGGAAGAGATCGTTGAGTCGCTGGAGCTGGTACTCTAGGTTATTCTCTTCCTCACCTGGCTGAGCCATTGTGGAAGAATAAGGGGAATTAGGTTCAGAATCGGAAGAAATGTCTATGTGAAGGGTTGGTTGAACACGTAAGGGTACCGAGGCTTAGCCTCGGGGAGAGTGAATTTCTAAAGGAGGTTTTAAGGACTTCCTACCAAACATACACTGATGGAGTGGATGAGTTTAGCAGGTGCTAGACCCAATCAAGACACCCAAAATGTTGGGTGACTATAGAGGTTCGGGGCGAATGGTACTCCTTAATCAGAAGGTCGTCCACCTGAGAATTACCTGGGCAGCCAGAGAAGGTGAGTCACGCGAAGACCCCTACACGGTAGAGCGCCCCCACGGGTTACAGGATTTCCCCCACCCGACCTCTCTTGTCACTGAGATTCCATGTAGATTAGAATGTAGATTAGGATCAAGGTGCTTAGGGTTTTCACTTGAACTTTAACCTTTTGAGTGCAAAGAGTGACCGAATTTAAAGGTTGGTTGATCCAAGCGATCAACTTCACCTATTAGTTCCTTTTGAGAGCTTATTAGGTCTTGTCTTTTGGGGTTCAAGTGACTTAAGAGTCGGATTGTTTAGGGTTTCTCTTAATAGTTATTTTCAAGCAATGTCTTGGGCACACTTCTTTTGGGAATTTTCCATTCTTGCTTAGAAAAGTGTGTCTCTAAAACCCTAGCTTTGAATCTCATATTGGCTCTAATTGGTCCAGTTAGTTGCCTCTAGATTGGGTAGTTAGGACTCAAGTAAGAAGGTTTTAGCCCTAACTACCTTTAATGGATGTATAGATAAGGTATGTTGAAATTTGAAAACAGGCAACTTTGGTGTTTTACTACGTATGAAAGACAGGTTATTCCTAAATTATTTTTTTCTTTTTCTTCCTCTTTAGAATTTAGGGGTTTAAACGAGATGATAGAAAATTACCTGCCCTTGGTGTGGTTATTGTACGGCTGCTTGTTTTCCTCATGATTTCCTGTGCTTGCACAACAAAAGAGAAGAGATTAGTTAATAGGAAATCAAAAATTGTGAATCAATAGCTTTTGGAATGGTCGTTGTTCCCCGGCAACGGTGCCAAAAACTGGTTGCGTTAGGGTTTCGTCGTGTTATTTTTAAGTCTTAGGCGTTGTAGTATATTACAAAAAGCTATCACCAGTTTACAATTTATTACTCGGAATTAAAAGTTTCCCGAGGTCGAACTCAAGGAGCAAACTATGATTCCAGAAGCATATGAATTCACAATATATAATGTTTTACAAAAATTAAGACAAAGGAGAGAGAGAGAGAGCAAAAATTGCTTCTTTTCTTTTTTTTTTCCTTTCCTTCTCTTCTCCTTTCCTCTTTCTTCTGCATCTTCTTCTTCTTTGCTGCATGATGAGAACCTCATCATAAACCCTAACTAACACAATCTAACCCTGATATGTGAGAAAAAGCTCCTACATGACCCAAAGAAAGGCTTAACTCAGAGAATTCTGAGTTTAAGAATAAAAGAAATCATAAGGGGTAAAACTGTAATTTCACCAATGCAGTTGGCAAACAGGGTAATGAAGGGTCCAAACACAGGTCAAACAAGCCTAATAAGAAGGAAAGTGGGATGATCTGATCTAAAAAGGGTTATAGCAACTTCAAGAAATTAAATGACATTCTGTAACCCTAAAATAAATCCACTTCAATTCACGAGGTTCGAGGCAGGGTAAAAATCAACTAAACCCTCTAAAATTCATAGAAAAATAATCTCTAGGGTTTAGAACCTCCAATTTGGCCTTAGAAACCATTTCTGACCTAAAAAGAGAACCATGCCCAATTAATGACTTAATTTAGGTTTTTACTCAAATTGGCCAGTCAAACTTGGTCCAACCTAGAATTAAAATTCACCATTAAAATCCTTAGGTTCAGATTAGTTTTGTATAAAAACTTGAGCCTAAGAAGAGACCTCCTTGGCCGACTTTACAATTTGGTCCTCTTCATTTACTTTTTGACCCTCATCTTTCGAAACCCTTACATTTTAGCTCCCATATTTTCATCGTTCTTTGCAAAACGGTTCCCCCTGCAAACTCTGCGCAGCACCATGCTCCGGCGACCTTACGCGGAGTATGGCGCCGCGCAAAGAAGGGTTACCGCCCTGCAAAGCAAAAGCGGGGTTCCCTACGACGTCCTCTGTCGCAAGGACCCGGCCATGCCCTCTGCCGACCACCATACCTTCCGTGCGAACGAGCGGAAGTTATGGGTGTCCCTTCCGGCCATGCTCCGGCGAGGCTGGCACGTCACCAACCCGCTCCTCCCTCTGTGCCAACCCCTTTATAAGGATCGGCACCCCCTGCCGGCTCCTGCAAGCTCTTCTTTGATGGAGAAAACCCCCCACTTCATCCCTTCCTCCTCCGTCAGAAAGCCCGAAGCTTCCGGCAACTTCCTCCTCTTCCTCCTCGTCGCTCTGCTGCCTTACCTGCAGCAGGGTTCTCCTTGCTCCATCGTCCGTGCCGTGCTGTACTCGCCGGCGCCCTCCGCCTGCTTCCTCGTCGCCGCATTCCTCCTCCAGGGCTCATTCTTCTCCAGCTTCGGCAGATACGAGCCGGCTACTCCGCCCTCCCCCTTCATCTAAAACTTAGGTAAATAGCTTCCTCTCCTCCTCCCTTACATTTACCCTCTCTCAATTTACCTTTTTACTCCACCGCACGCGACTTCCACCTCCACCTGCTCCGTCTCTGACCACCTTCTCCGGCGAGCCCATCCCACCTCCACAGACCTCCTCACTCCTCGCTGACTACCCCAGAAGCTCCCCCTCACTTCACTCAACCGATCCCCCCATCCCATTCACTGCCAAACGCCACCAAACCACCCCCTGAACAAACCCACCTCTCCGGCCACAGTCCGACCTAGGGCTACCTGTAATTTCCCTACTTGGAGGGGTGAGATCAGCGTGACAAAAAAAATGCGGAATTGAAAATATAAAGCAATCTCACAAAATAAGCAATCACAAAATGTACACAGGAATTTTTAGGTGGAAACCCAAACCGGGTGAAAACCACCACCTAACCCTCTCGAGTTAGGATTTTCCGATCAACCTAGTTGATCAAATCCACTAACCGAATCACTTTAAAACGAGGGTGATTCAACCTCAGTACAACCACGCTACAAGTACGAGGGTAGCGTTCCTCAACCCCTTCTCTCCACGAGAAGGATTTTGTCCCACGAAGGAGACGAGAATTCGCAAAGCGAATACCCAACCAAAAGACAAAGGTAAAATAAACAACAAACCTATAGAGCCAACAAAGTAATAAACCTAAGCTTCTATAGGATTTAGGAAACTCCCCTTTGCAAGGAGTGCGTCGACGATGACGCGGGTGCGTGAGCCACGCAACGGCGCAATGTCGCTCTCGTAGACAACGGCGGGAGAGCGGGTGCGCGAAGGGAATGATGCTCTCAAGATGATGGAGCTTGAGCTTAGAGAGCAAGAGCTTCTTGGACACAAGAGAGTGGAAATACTTGATCTTAGTGTATCTTGGTCTCTCTAGGTGTGTCTCTTTGTGTATTTTGGTGTGTAAAGGCTCCCCCCTATTTATAGAGGCCTTAGGAAGGCTTTGGAAGGCTTAAGAAAGGTTCTATAGCCGTTGGGAACAAAGCCCAACAGAATCAAGCCGAAATCAGGGCAATGATTACACTTGACAGGGTTATCAGACGTCTAACTCTTTCATCAGACGTCTGGAGGGCCACTTTAAGACGTCTGATTTCAAGGTCAGACGTCTGATTCTATGCGGGTTTCTCCCTGACTTGAATCAGATCTAAACAGGGTTTTTACGCAAGTCCATCAGACGACATACAAGACGTCTGGCACTATGTCTGGACGTCTGGAAACCTACTTTTACTGTGGGAATTGATTTCCAAACGTTGCAACGGCTAGAAAATCTCTGAAAAGAGATTTTGGGTCAGCCGAGGCAAAACGGTCATTTATCAGACGTCTGGAAAGGCCTAAGGACGTCTGATAAGGCTCTAACGGTCATATTCTTGAGTGTCTGCTAAGCCAGCCAACGGTCCACTAATTGGACGTCTGGCAAATCCATCAGACGTCTTCTAAGACGTCTGGTATAAGGTCTGGACGTCTGATTTCATCAGACAGAACTACCTATGTCCAGCCTAACAGTTATCAGACGTCTGAAACAACAGTCAGACGTCTTAAAATACATTATAAGACGTCTGATTTGGGAATTAGACGTTGGAAAGTCTGTTTGAACCCTATATTGGTTTTCTAAGTATTCTACAGAAAACCTAAGTATCCTAGGGTTGTGCCGGTGTTCCTAGGACTACTGTTAGGGTTCTTTGAGGCTCTTTAACAGAAATATCTAAGGAAATAAAGAGCAACAAAAGAAACGAAAAATACAACAAGAACAAAAGAAGGAAATCTATCCTATTCTTCATTTCCTTCCATCTTCAATCTTTCGCTCCACGCGAACCTCTCTGTTTTCCGTCAAGCTCTTCCAATCCGTCCTGGATGCGAGCTCGAACTCCGTCTAAACACGTCCATATTTGCAATTGACCTGAAATCTATGACTCAAATTGTAAATGTTAAATAACACGTGTTTTTTTATCATCAAAACAAATGATCGTGGTGCTCTAGCACCAACACTACCTCCACACGCGGTGTCATGCCTCGCCACCACCCGCACTGCCTTCGCTGCACTCCGGCGAAGCTCCCTGCGTCTTCGGATTAGGCCGAGAGGCCGTATTCCTGTTTTCAGGTCGCAGCCCCTTCGCCGCCATTACCGAGCTACTGTAGCTCCTTCACCTACAGCTGCAAGCGCTCTCCAGCCTAGGTGCACGCCCCAGGTTGCGCGGGTCGCCTCTGCGAAGACTCCCAGGTCTGCAGCTGAGGCGAAGAACCCACGAGCTGCTACAATTGCCTGCGGCTTCCTCAGCCGCAGGCGCTAATTTGGGAGGTGGGACTGAGGCGGGACTTTAGTCCCACCTCGGAAGTGCGTGGCCAAGCGCCCGCACTTAAATTGGAAAAGTGTCTAAGGTTATTCGCCTTCGAACACAGGGGTCAAGTCCCTCTGCGCGCCACACACTCGCTCGCCCTCGCCTGCACTCACGCCCCACGGGTCTGGGCAGGATCCGATTACCCAAACCGCGCACTCCTTGCCCACCACCGCACATCGGTGGGCCTGGTCCCGGGCGCGATACCCGCACCCGATTACCCGGCTCTGGGAGAGCGGTCCTAAGAGAGAAATCTGAGAAAGAGAGAGACACGGGGAAGGGTAGGGGTAGGTTTGCTCTCTAATCCTTGTGTGAGAGTGCAGGAATAGAAGGAAAAGAAGGAAGGAAGGAAAAGAAGAAGAAGGGAAGCAGCTGAAGCCTCAACCGCTCAGGGCAGCCGAAGAAGAAGAAGAAACGAAGGAGAGAAACAGAAGAAAAGAAGAGAAGGAAGGCACTGTAGCAAACCTACAGTTAAGTCGTCTGACCACCGCACCAGACAACGGATGAGCAGCGGCCGGAACAAAAAGAAGAAGAAAGAAGACTAAAGCCGCAAGCAAGGAAAGAATGAAAGAGAAGAACAGAAGAAAAGAAGCAGAAAAAAAAAAAAGAAGGCTGAAGAAGAAGTCAGAGAAGAAGAAGAAGATTACCACAGCTACAGAAGAAGAAAAGAAATGAAAGAAGAAGAGAGGAAGACTCTGCAGGAAAAAGAAGAGAAGGAGAACAGCTGAAAGAAGAGGAAGGATAGAAAGAAAAGGAGGAGAGAAGAAGAAGAAGCCAAGACAAACTCTCTCTCTCTTATTTTTTTAATCTAATAGAGAACTTTTATATTTCTAGAATTCCAGTAGCTCCCTGAGTTTGACCTCGGGAAAACTGTTTCCGAGTAAAAATTTGCAATAGTAATCTGGTAGCTGTCTTATTACATACTATAATGATTGTAATTTAAAGTATAATAAACGTAAACAAGCTAACCGGTCACTAGAGGCTCCCTCCTTCTCTTTTCTCTTTCTTTTTCTCTGGCCCGTCCTCCTCTCTTCTCTCCTGCTCCGCTCCTTCCTTTCTTTCCGACGTCCGATTAAGAAATCAGATGCCTTATCTGATCAGCCTCTCCTTCTTTTCTTTCCTCTTGGCTTCTCTGGCTTCTTCTGCTCCTCTCCTTCCTTCCTTCTCCTTTCTTCTTCTCTGCGGCTAAGTCCCAGCCGCTGCTCTTCCTCTTCTTTCTTTCTTCCTTCCTTCCTTTTTCTCTTCAGCAGCTCCTTGCTTCTTCCTACCTCACCAGTTCCCTGCACACACACACAAGCTCAGTGCAAAACACCTACCCTACCGCTTTCCCGCGTCTCTCTCTCTCTGAATCTCTCTTTGGTACGCTCTCCCAAAGTCGGGTAATCGGGTCGGGTTGCGTGCCCGGCTCAAGGCGCACCAACGTGGGTGGTGCACGAGGAGTGCACAGGAGTGGGTGTAGTCAGGTCAGGTCCACGTGGGAAGAGCTGCGAACGAGCCCCGAGTGATAGGTGAGGAGGGACCTCACCCCAGTGATTCGAGGCGAAATGCCTCTGTGACTCTTTCAATTTATGTGTGGGCATACGCCCACACACTTCCGAGGTGGGACTAAAGTCCCACCTCCGCTCCGCGCATTTGCAGGTAGGAAAGCTCGACCAATTTGGGGCGGAGGCAGAGGCCTTCGACCCCAAATTGAGGTCCTGAGTGTGTGCGCAAATACCCTCCGCGCGCTCTCGGCTGCAGACCTGGAGCTGAAAAGGCCTGGAGCTGCTCGCTAAGCAGCTCCTGCTATTCATCAATGGTGGCGAGGGGGGGCCAGACCTAAAAACACTAAAACAGCCTCACGGCCACATCAGAAAGCTCAGGAAGCTTCGCCAAAGTACGGCGAAGGCGGTGCGGGGGTCGGCGTGACAGGAAAGTGCCTGTGGCCGTGTGCCTAGGGCACACTGCAGAGGTGCAGGTGGGTGTGTTTTAGGGGTGGTCTGGAGGTGCGGGGTGGTGAATGGAGGGCTGATTTGGTGTCAGCGAGGTGTCGTGGTGCTTTAGGGGTGATTGGCGAGGCAGATGGAGGCATGGGGCGGTGGAAACGCCTCGCCGGAGGACGGCCGGAGATGGAGAAGGTGGTGATGGACAGTGGTGGTCGGTGGGTGGAAATAGCAAATTGAGAAGGGGGAAATAACAGAGAGAGAATTGGGAAGGTTTTTACCTACTTAATTGACGAAGAGGGAAAGAGGAGGTGCCCGATGCATGCCTGCCGGCGCTGGGGACGAAGGTGCCCAGAAGGGGGGTAACGGCGACAAGGAGGGGATCTGGAGGCGCCAGCTGGTGCGGCCTGGCGTGGGAAGACGAGGACAAGTAGACTCTCTGCGGGTGTGGTAGCAGAGCGACGAAGAGGAGGAGGAAAGATCGTTGGAAGCATTGGGCTGTCTGACCAGAGTGAGAGGAGACGAAGTATGGGGGTGTTCTTCGGCCAAAACAAGCTTATCCTGACCGGAGGACCCTGCTGCTCCTTTTATAGCAGCTGGAGGGAGGAGATTCCCGAGGATCGATCGTGGAGAGCATGCCGGAGTTGGCCGGAGATGGAGACCCATTCCTCTCCTGCGTTCGCACGAGATGCGTGGGCACTAGCAGGCCATGGCAGGGGGTTCCTGCGAAAGAGGACGACGCAGGGAACCCCCCTTTCGTTCCTGAGAGCGGCCCCCATACCCTACATAGCGCCATCCTCCGCTCAAGGTCACCGAAGGTATGGGCGCCTGCGTGGGGTGGCAGAGGGACTGTTCTGTAAAGAACGAAAGAGAAGCTGCAGGGCAAAAAACAAGGGTTCAAGAAGATAAAGGTCGAAAAGGAATTCAAGAGAACCAATTTGTAAAGTAGGTCAAGATGGCCTTCCCTTAGGTTCAAATTTTTTTACCAACCTAATTTGGACATAAGGAATTCAATGGTGTAATTTGATTTTAGGTTTGACCACATTTGAGCAGTCAATTTGTGCAAAAACCCAAATTAGGTCACAAATTGTGCATGGCTCTCAATTTAAGTCAAGATAGGTTGTAAAGGCCAAATTGAAGGTTCTAAACCCTAGGGAATATTTTTCCATGAATTTTAGAGGATTTAGTTGATTTTTATCCTGCCTAGAACCTTGTAAATTAAAGTGGATTTGTTTTTAGAGTTACAGAATGTCATTTAATTCCTAGAAGTTGCTATAACCCTTTTCGACTCAGGCTATCCCACTTTCTTTCTTATTAAGCCCATTTGACCTGTATTCAGACCCTTAGACACCCTAATTGTGCACTGCATTGGTAAAATTATAGTTTTAACCCTTATGACTTGTTTTATTCTTCAATTAAGAATTCTCTGAGTTTGGCTTTTCTTTAGGTTTTGTAGGAGCTTTTTCACACTTATTTTGATCAAATGCGCTAGTTAGGGTTCATGATGCGGATCTCATCATCTTTTAGAAATACCTGATAAACCGCCGGTAATAGCCTGCCAATCCCAAGAAACTGCGGATCTCTGTCAGAGTACGCAGTCTCTCCCACCTGAGCACTGCCTCAACCTTAGCTGGGTCCACAGCCAAGCCATTCCCTGAAATCACATAACCTAAGAAGGTCACCTCCCAGAACCAGAACTCGCACTTGTTGTACTTGATGTACAGCCTACGTCGTCTCAGTGTGTCCAAAACCATCCGCAAGTGCTGTCCGTGCTGCACCCAATCCCGAGAGTAGATGAGCACATCATCAATAAATACCACCACAAACTGATCCAGATATGGTCTGAACACCCGGTTCATCAAGTCGATGAAAGTAGCAGGGTCGTTGGTCAGCCCAAACGGCATGACCAAAAACTCGTAGTGTCCGTACCGGGTGTGGAAAGCTATCTTTGAGACATCGGTCTCCTTGATTCTGAACTGGTGGTAGCCAAACCTCAAGTCTATCTTGGAGAATACCGTGGCACCTCGCAACTGGTCAAACAAATCATCAATCCTCGACAGCGGATACCTGTTCTTGATGGTAACCCTATTCAGCCGTCTGTAGTCCACACAAAGGCGTAAGGTACCATCCCTCTTCTTCACAAATAATATCTGGGCTTCCCACGAGGAAGCACTGGGCCTCACAAAGCCCTTCTCCAGAAGGTCCTACAACTGGGACTTGAGTTCTCGCAGCTCAAGTGGAGCCATCCTGTAAGGTGCTGTATAAATGGGGCTGGTCCCCGGTACCAGTGAGATCTCAAACTCGATCTTACGCTCAGGCGGTAGTCCTGGCAGCTCCTTTGGGAACACGTTGGGGTACTCTTTGACCACCAGGATACACTGAAAATCTGTCATGGGACTGGGCTCTGCCACTACACAAGCCAGAAAGCCCTCACACCCCTGGCCCAAAAGTCTCACCGCCCAAAGTGCAGAAATGCACCAGAAACCTCCGTCCACTGGCTGTCCGTGAAACTCAAAAGAAGGCATCTCCGGTATGGAGAAGACGATCTTCCTCTCAGAACAGTCCACCAAGGCATGGTAAGCAGACAGCCAATCCACCCCCAGAATCACGCCAAAGTCCTCCATCGGTATCACAATCAGATCAGCGGGGAGGCTGTGTCCCCCAACACTGACCTCACAGCCTGTGTAAACCTCCTCAGCTACAAACAACTGACCACCCTGACCTCTGATCACGAACGGATCCTCTAACAACACACAGTCCTACCTCAAACTGACAGCAAAACTAGCAGCAACAAACGATTGCGTGGCGCCAGAATCAAAAAGTGTGTAAACTAGTCTGCTGAAAACTGTAACCATACCTGTCACCACTGAACCTGAAGCTCTAGCGTCTCTGTGTGTCAGGGCGTTAACACGCCCCTCAACTCTAGCTGCGGACGAAGCAGCCACACTTTGCGTTGGACGGGTAGCCGCTGGCCGATACCCTCCCCGCAACTGCTGACCTCCCCCGCGCGTCTATGAACCACGGCCTATTGCTCGTCCTCCAGCACTCGGTGCAGGGAGCATCTGCTGACCTCCTGCCCTAGACAGGTAGTCCCTCCTAATGTGGCCCGACTGGCCACACTGGTAGCAAAGGGGAACTCGACTCCCGCCCTCGGTAGGTCCTGGCTAACGGCTGGGCGGGGGTCCAGTGCTGGCAACTGGCCCTTGTCGGGGGCCTCCAAAGGCCACTGATGGCCCCACAAAGCATGACGACTCTCCTGCGGGCGCCGCGTGTCTCCTCTCTCGCTGGCCCTGTGAGTAGTCTGGCCGGTAGGGCCTCTTCCGTCAGCTGTCAGTGTCACGTGCGGCCGGGTTGGTCTCCTCGTATGTTATAGCTGCCTCCACCACCCTTGAGAACGTAGGCAGCTTCAGGGGTTTGACATACCCCCGGATAGCAGGCCGGAGCCCCTCGGTGAACCTCCACAGGCGCTCCTCCTCAGTAACTACACCTGCCGCGGCGAAACAAGACAGCTCCAGAAAACGCATGCGATAGGCGCTCACGGTCATCGCCCCTTGGTGGAGAGTATAGAACTCCCGCCTCCTCTGATCCTGCCACGTCTGGGGGAAGTGCTGCTCGCAGAAGAGGGTGACAAACTGGTCCCAAGTCGACTCAACCCTCTCCTGACCTCTGACTGCCCTCCACCACTTATGTGCCGCGCTCTCCAGCTGATATGTGGCAAAGGCCACGCGACACTACGCAGGGGGCGAAGGGTGTCAAACACCTTCTCGATCTGCTCGAGCCAGCCCTCCCCCACGGTCGAGTCCTCATCCCCCTTGAAGGAAGGGGGCTTCAGCTTTCGAAACTATCCGAAAAGCTCGTAGTGGCGCTGAAGTAAGGAAGCTGGTACGCCTCCAGGCAAGGAGGGCTTGCGCTCGGAAGTGTTAGAGGACGGTGGGGGCGGTGGAGGGCCACCCCCTCCCCCACGTTCAACGCTGTGTCTATCTCGCGGTCCCACAGAGGACTCCCCCTCCGCAGCCCCAAGGAGAGGCGCCCGTGAAGGCGGGTGGAGCTCCTCTCGTACGATCTCCCGTATCAGCTAGGCAAGGTCCTGGGCCTGAACACCCGGAAGTAGTTGCTGGTCCACAAAGACGTCGGGCTCAACACGTCTACCCCTCCGACCTCGACCACGGCTGCATCCGCAGCCCGCCTCAATGACTCCACATCGAGGCATCTCCTGCAAGGAGACGCGAACATATAACAAGAAGATGTCAATTCCAATAGGCATTCAGTAAGAGAGAATCAGAATAGATATCAAAAGGTACATTGTGGTGGTTACTCTAGTTACAAGCACGTGAATTGGTTATTTTCCAGCTAGTCGGTTCACTTCTCGGGATGACCTTGCTTTGATACCATCTTGTTACGACCCGGTTCCTGAATCCTTACAGGACACGAGGCCGGACCGACTCGACTGATCCCAAGACCCAGTCGTCCAACGAGGAAATAACCAAAAAGCAGTAAAATAAACCACATTCACCATGCTAAGCAACTAACAGTAACAAAAGTACAGCAGTAAAGAAGTAAAACTACTATAGTATACACCACCACAATAGTAGAAAGTAAACGAGTACAGGAATATAATGTGCAGAACGAAAGAGTACAAAATATAAAGGTACAAAAAGCTACTCACTACTACAAACGAGTACAAAAAGAGCTACAACTACTGGGCTCTACTGGGCCCAGCACCCTCTGCAGCCGTAGGCTCTAGCTGCTCAACACCTGGACCTAAAAAGGGTTATGAGTACACAAAATTAGCGAACGCTGAGTAGAGTGGCAACCAACTAACTAAAGCAGTAAAGGTGGTCAGATAGCTGTTGTTTTTCAATTTATTTCTTTCTTTAACTAATTATTCTTTCTTTCACCACTTGGTTTATTTATCAGGTCTCTTTTTTTATCTCGAATGTTCCTCGTGGGAACGATCTTGATTGCAATCTTTTCTGAAGAGTAGAAGTAGCACGTGATGCTCTCTTGACCAGGAGAGTCCCCCGTGGTCGTCCTACACCCAGTCAACCACCCCAACGTCACGAACAGACGTAACGATGACTACAGCACGCGTGATAAACGCACGGGTAGCTACCCCGCACTGGCATGCGATCAGTCGTTTCCATTAGAAGGTGAGCCCGAAGCACAGCACGGAACCAGTATAGGGCATAGCCCTCTCAGTAACAGGGGTTTAGCCCCTAAAAATCAAACAGTGGTCTCGCCCCTCCATAGTGCACGCACCCTCTCCTAACTACCCTGGTTTGCCTAGTAGACCTAATAAGTCGGTGTAAGGCAGCTAGCTGAACCCCGGGACCCGTGGGGTGGCTAGCTCTCTCCCTACACTAGTAGCTCTCCTCGGTACTGTGTACGCGAGGGCCAAGAAGTCGGTACAAAGTGGCCAATCCTAACCCCGGGTCCTAACCCAAGGGCGGCTAGCTCCGCTCTGCACTAAACAGGGGGACAGTCGCTCTCCTTGGTACTCCGTACTCAAGGGCCAGCTCACTTCCCCACTCACATTCCCAGTTCCATTCCATTTATTTCCAAGAGCTCTACTCCGAGTTCCCTATAGGGTTCATGCTCATATTTCTCAGGCCAAGCCATACCAGATTTCATCGTTCCTATTTCCATTCTCAGGTTATCCACATGCAATTTGTAACTCTATTTCATATTCATTTTATTCACAGATAGCTTGTGTTTCCAACATTCACCTTTCCATTTCCAAATTATATACATGCAGCTCATATTACGTCATTTCACGAGTATGACAGAAAGGTTACATTCAACAGTTAACTAACACAAGTACTATATATTTCGTAGGCAACTGTTATTCATTTATAGGGAATTGTTATCATTATATCTACTCATTCAAGACTGCAATTCATTTATTCAATACAGACAATCCAGTATTTCTAGTCCTAGGATTCATGCCATATCCTAGGTTCTAATCATTTATTCCACACATGCAATTAGGTTGTAATTAAATTAAGGGGAAGCCACTCTACCAGTAAACCCAGGAGTAATGAGGCTTGAACGGCAAGATCACATGCCTCAGCAAGCCTCGAACCTATAACGGAACAAAGTCCTATCACAAGGATCAATCTTAAGAGAATACTCAGAATAGTATATAAAGTATTCCAACAAGTAGAGGAAATCATACGGGAAATATCAGTATCTTAATTGCGGAAATCGGACCTCAAACGGATCCTAAACGGGTCAAAATAGGGATTCTGACTCAAATCAGACGTCTGGAACACCTTCGAGACGTCTTAAAAGAGTCCAGAGCCATACCTCAGTTTTGCACTACTCCTCAGACGTCCAGGAACTCCGCTGGACCGTCAAGACCCAGTTCCAGACGTCCGACCACCTCTCCGAACGTCTGGAAAAGCTTCCCGTCGTCTGGTGCCTCGCCCAGACGTCTGAAGTGCGTGGGAGGGTGTGTCCCGCGCCTTCCCGACGCAGCACCTGTGCAAATCAACCGAAACCTTATCAAAAAGGCAAGGAACAATGTCTCGGCGGATCGGCTTGCATGGTCGTATCTGCAAAGGAGATGTACCTTCGCGAAGCCTCCTTCTCAGACGTCTGGCACCACCTCCAGACGTCCGCACCGTCGTCTGGCGGTCACTCTAGAGGTCTAATTCCGGGAAAATCCCAGAACCAGAGCTTGCCTTCGCCTTCTCGCGCCATGCGTGGCCGCGCCCGCTCGCCTGCTGCTCCGGCTGCAGTAGTGTCGGGGAGGACCTCCCCAACACACTCCTCTGCCTTGCACACGCACCGACCGGCCATGAGCTCACCGGCGAGCTCCCACGCGAGTTCGCAGCTTACTCTCCTCTCCTTCTCACGCTGCTCCTCCTCTCCTCTCACGCCGCTCCTCTCCGCCGCTCGACGCTCTGCTGCTCTCGCTGGAGAAAGGAGGGAAGTGGCTGGAAGTGGGGTGAAACGAGGGAGAGGAGGGGGGTTTATATAAGGGTGTGGGACTAGGGTTTTAGTCGGGGGAGGAAGGAGAGAGAAGAAGAAAAACGAAGGGGGTACTGTCTGCGCGTAGCACGCGCGCAGACGCGAGTTCATACTTAAATTTTTTGATTTCTAGACGTCTGGGAAGGTGTCCAGACATCTGACCAGACGTCTAACCCAAGTTCCAAACGTATTAAAAGGCTCAGACAGTACGGGTCTTAACACCAGTGAACTCTATAGCTAGCTAGTTCTTTACTAGCAGTTAAGCTATGCTAAGTTGAGCTGGAGCTGGCCTCCCCGAAGACTTCCTAGCTAGCTAGTTTAGGTTTGGTAGCTAAGCTCAACTGAGTTGAGCTTGGTTAAGTCTTCGGGAGCTGGAATTGAGCTGACCTGAGTTAGTTGAGGACTCTTTAGCTGACCAAGCTTAGCTAGTTGATAAGTAGTAGCTAAAAGCTTGATCAAGTAGAGCTGCCATGAGCTGGATCCGGTTGCAGTGAGCTGAGATCTTCATCTTCTGCCTTCTACATTGGTAGGGTTTAGATGATTTCCACTGTGTGATCATCCCTAACAATGACAGGAAGTACATAAAAGTCAAAAATAAAGGAAAATAATGCAATGCATGCCTAAACTATGGAATGCCTAAATGCAATCCCAAACCATATTGCAGTGTGCAAAACTTAAGAGTTAGATGTGTTTTTAGACATAAAGGAGATGATGAACTAGTGTTTATCGATTAACCCCCAAGGTAAAAAGGGGATAACCATCAACCTCTATTTATTAAGTAATAAAAAACATGCAACCTTTACAAATGTTGTCTCCCAATTATCAAGATGGAACAACTTGTGCAGTAATCTTTTCCAAAGAGGAGGGTTGCATTGGCAATAAGAATACCACCAACTACTCTATGCAGTAAACTTAATAATTCTTACATAGGTAAATAACATCTTCTCCCTTTCTTTAACTTCTAACAAATGAAATTTTGTCAAGATAGCCTACACATTCATAACTTAGGCAGAACATATATACATCATAAACAAATTTGAAGTAACAACCTTCCTGTAAAGGTATCCTACTACCTTTGGCTCCACAATTGCAAACTCAAGATTTCCTTCAAAAATGTGGCCTTTCTTTGGCAACCATATGCTACCTATGCTAGAATCAATAAACTAGCACACACTTAATTTCATATTACAAATCTATTAATCTATCAATTCAACTTTCAAAATCGATGCTCAATTCCTATTAAAGAACAATGTCGCCAAATAATTATACAACCCTTGAGAGGATTTTTGAGCCAACTCTCCCACGGTTCCTATGAAAGGAATGAAGCAATAGGATCTGTAGAAGCTCTATACAAGATGCTTATACTATCATACATTCTACCATAAGTTATGTTCTCACTTTCTTGCAACCTGAAGACCCTACTTAACTCTCTAACATCTTCTTACTTTCCAAGGCTCTCTAACAAATTATCCTTCCTCTCATTTCAAAAGGGCAAGCAAAGCACTACTGAACCTCCCCAAAAGACTTCCACATGGATTTCTAACTCTCATGAAGCTTCAATTGACTAATTCCTTTCTTATTGTTGTTTCCCTGCATATCTTGGGGTTGTATTTTTGTTGGCTTTAACTCTCTTGTTGGGTGGTAATGCTATTGAGGGTCTGCTATAATTGTTGGATTTGAGAACTTTATTGTATCAATTGGGATATAATTATTATATGATGAAATGGAAATTCATGTTGAAGTCAATGAAATTTGATAGAGGTTTTTAGTCTCATACTGGAAGTGTACAACCTCTGATGGGTGTAAAATACTTTTGCCTCCCATTGCTAATGTAGTAAAGAGTGAGAGGTGAGGCTGGGGACCACGATGCATGCGCGCACCCAATCCCACCCCACCCCTGCTCCGGCTCCAGCTCCGGTGAGAATCAATTTGGAATTTGGAACTTGGACTCCTTTTACTATGGATTTTTAATCTACGATTTTGACTTGGATTAGTTGATCAAAATGTAAAATTGGTCGAGCAATTGTTTTGGTCGATCAATTGGTTTGGTCGACCAATTAGTGAAGTTTGATCGACCAATTATTTTGGTCAATCAATTGCCGTGTTTCCATAAAACGAGAATTTTCTTAAACGTCTGGTCTTGGGCTTTATATAAAGGTCATAGTCGACTCTCATTTGACACACAACAAGAGCAGAAAAACTCTCTCCACTCTCTCCCTCTCCCTCTCCCTCTCATTCTTGTCTCTCTTTCATGGTGCGTTCGTTCGACGTAAGATTGGTAAAAAAATCTCCAATCACTTTTGTCGATTTTACACAAGGAGATTGAGAGATCCACCAAAGTTTTTGGTTGATCAAATCATTCAATTGGTAGAGCAATTAGAAATTTAGTTGGAAACCAAATTGTCTCAGCTTCGTTTTCCTAAGGTGATTTTCGAGGACATCCAAGATCAGAGTGTGTCGAATCTTGGAGGTAGATCGTCCTATCCTGTGAGGAGTTCATCAGATCCCGACATATCGTTATTGTGGAGGGTAATACCTTCTCTAAAGGAAGTCCTTAATGAATGTTGCGATTAAAGTAAAATTTAATGCCTTCTTATTTTGTTTATTTATATTTTGACATGTTATTTGTGCTTTTTGACTCTAACCAAATCATATTTTACTTTTTTAATTTAATATTTTCGATATATACAAAAAAAATATTAAAAATATATATTTTTTTATTTATTTATTTCATATATACATTTATTTTTACAATAAAATCATTGTCCCAACTCTACAATAGAGTCTTTTTGTACTATCAAACTTTTAAACATTTTTTTTCTTGAGTAAAATGGTAATATTTACTCGAGGCCAACCGGCAAAATCAGGTACAAAACCAAAGAGCACCTCCTGTAGGAGAATCAATCAGTTACAGGATAAAACAACACAAATAGCCCTACAATTTACTATCCCAGGAGATCCTTGATGTCCCTAACAATGCTTTTGGCAACGACATAGAGGGGCTTGGCCTGCAATCCATGAAGTCTATTATTCTTGTCTTTCCAAATGGAGGAAGAGAGGATCCACGAGAAAGGTTACGTGGAGGAGTTTCTATAAACTCCCCAACCAACTTTTCAAATGAATCAAATTTGCGTACATCAAAAATAAAAAATTTATACTTTTTGGTCAAACTTCAAATGAATCTCAAAAAACATGCTCCAATTAATTTGAAATTGACATCGTTAGCTTCCTCCTGTTTTAAGCGTTCCAACGAAACCAATTTTCTGGAAAATGGAGGGTGCTTGCAGAGAAACAAGAGGAGCGCATTAATACGAACATGAGTTAGTTAAACCATTATGCTTTTCTTTTTCTTTTTTTCTCCCATAAATATATGTCCTCCCCCCACCAAACCATTAGCCCTAAGCTATCCTTTTTCCTTCCATTCTCCCCCTTCCCGTACATCAACGTGAGATTAGGTGGGTAAGAGAGAACCGCAATCGAGAAAGAAAGGCAAAGGGGACTAAACCCTTTCCCCCTCCCTTCTCCTTCACTGAACGTGGGAGGAGGACGTCGACGGAGTAACGAGGACGTTGACCATGGGTGGAAAGGGAACTTTTGAAATCCGATTCCAGCGAACCACACATTGTTAAAATCGCGTTGAGGCATCTTTTAACACGAGACAAATATGCAAAGCGATCACGAACTCCATGAGGGCTCCGACACCTGTCTCGGAGTCATCATGCCCCCCCCTATGGCTCTACGTACGGTAGTCTCCGTCTAATGAAATATATTATGATGCCCACTCTTTACCATTGGCGTTAAGCTTTTGTGCTTTCATTCCTATGGCTTAATCTTAGAGTTTGTGAATCTGATTTCGTTTCGGGGGTAAAATAAATATTATAATGAGATGTTGAAATTTACCTTGAAGTTAGTTGATTAATTGATAATTTATGTCTTATTCATAGAAATTGATATTGACTTGTAAAATTAGATAATTAAATTCATAATTTTTTTTAGTTAAATTGATGAATTAAAAAAAAATTATATTGTCATATAATTATTGAATTAAAATATATAATACCATAATTTTCTCTAATACTTTGAAGAATAAATTTTGAATTGGATATATCATAAATGAAGAGTTATTAATTGTTATCCCCATAATAAATAAACATTTGAATATGATGAAATTAATAATAAAATATAAATAATTAAATTTATTGGTAGATCATTTGACAACCAGATAGCCAGGTTTGGATACATTGGTTAGATACAAGTTGTAGGAAAGGCTATCTTTGAGCCAATGTCAATCATGTCTACACATGTACCTCGTGACATGCAACCATCACACCGAAGTGGTGGAACAAGATGTAAGATAAGTGTAAAGTTTTCTCTCCACCAAACTGCGTATTTGTCATATTTTATGAAAATAAGTAAGAAATACTTTGATAAGACAAAAATAATACCAAATCAGTACCTTACTTCCCTACATCCTTAATTATTTAATTAATTATTTATCTATTTATTTTGTTACACTACCAAGCATTTGCTAACGGCTACTTTTAAGTTCCATACTTAGGTACCGTTAGGTAATTAGTAGCTACTTTGTACAAGACGGCTAATACAAGACCCAATCATCGAGTTATATTTCTGCATTCACGATTTTGTAATAGATAACTTCTTGATACCTTTTAATTTTTGCTTTTAACTTTGTAGATATGATTACTATGGATAATTTTTCATGTTTTATCTCATTATTACAGTATAAAATAAATAATTTATTTGACTATATTTATACCTTATAATTATACGTTGATAACTGCCATCCTATTTTTGTGTTCTCGTACTCGACAACCCGTATTTCAAAAGGTGACCCCTCAAGCAGGGAAGGAGCTGTGAAGAGGCAAATGTGGCAAGAAGGTCCTCCAAATAGCAGTCCAAATCTGAATCGAGAAAGCACAGTTGAAAAAAAAAGATGTCTAATAGATTCCACAGGAGATACACAAAGCAAGCAAGCAAGTAACAAGATCAAAACCCAACATTTCAGCCAGCAACAGTAACTCCATTTTGGTACATGGACCTTAGACCATATGGCGTTCCAGAAAGGGTGTTCACGATTCTTTGAACGAAAAAGACTCCCAAACAGAACTCAGTCGACGATTGCCCATAGGATAACGGGCCACTTCAAAGATCCGTTCGAGCAGAAATGGGCAGGTAACAAGGGCTTGAATTCCAGCATTTTCGACCAAGCACAGGAATTGAGATGGTGCCTTACAGCAGTGAGATAATCTCCATACCTTGAGTACATCCAAAAACTTCATGTAGAATCATGGCAAAGGAGCAGCCTCCAAGTCCTTGCAACATTAGCACATTGTTGTAGCCCTTCGAAATTGTCAAACTCTTCAACTGGATGAATAGTTAGAATCTTTTCTTGACTTTGGTTAAAAAAAAAAAATCTTATGATCACTTCAAACCAACAAAAAATTGACGGTAGCTGAAGCCTAACCAATAACCATTACGAGCACAATTAAAACGTGCTACCCGGTATGGCTATCATCAGAGTATCTGATTAAATCTGAATCTAATGTTTCCAGTTGAAACTTGTAAATGCATCGGCAGCTACAAACTACCATGTCAGATACATCTGTTCTCTTCTCTTTTCCGTTTCAAGAACACGGTTGACTTCGCTACAACGACGCAGTACGAGTCAGAAGCAAAATGGAGTCCAAACTGTCCTTCAATCTGACAGTTTGGATTTGATTTGTTTTTCCTCGTATTTGGATGGAAATCTTTTTATTTCAAAAAACATTCTTTTCCACGATAGGAATCCTTCGGAGTTGGCGTTAGTGGGGATATTTTCTTCCAAATTTTTGGTAAGAGTTCTCTAGAAAATTTATCCCATTAAGTCAAAATAATCTTTTACTTCTAAATTTTAATATTAAAGAAATATTCACTGACATCTTCCCCTCTTACTTATAATATTAAATAAAAATTCATTAATATCACACTAATATACTATTCATTTTATTTCATAACCTAAATCCTGACTCCCTCACTTATTCTATCACTCAAATAAATATTTCTCTCTACTTATCCTATCCTATAATATTTTATCCATGTGGAGATGTACCCTTTGACCTAATCCAATTAGGAAATTAAATTTTTAAAATAAATAAAACAATAAAAAAGATGTAAAATAAAAGATAAAATAAATAAGTTAAAATTTATTCCATAAATAGCAGAATACATTTAACCCAATGCAAACAATGTTTTAACTGTGAGGTTCAGTGATAAATTAAATATTTAACTTTATATTTTAATAGATATTAATTTGATAGACTTTCACCTTCAAATTATTTCCTTTGATCTGTTTTGACACTTTCGAATGAAAAGACAAACTGCCAAAATCACTCACCATTTGCATCGCGTATTCCTGGTGTTAACCGTTGACTTACTACCAAATTGACCACCTCCGCTTCTAAATTATTTACTCCTTTTAAAAATTCCATGATATAACTGCTAAATTTTTTGATATAATATTTAATTCTCCAAAGACAAAATGACTCTAATTCTTTTATGATTGCTCCCATCCATTAATTTCTCCGCTAATGCTTCTTTTTTTTGCTTTGCCAAGACCAAACCCTTCTCTTCACTTTTCATTCAGCGGTAATCTTCAAGCAAATTCACCGATGAAAAAGAAAAAATTGATTACGTTGAAAATAATCACTTAATCCTTCCTTTACCACGTTTCCTAAGCAACTGCATCATTGCAATTAGCTCTCTAAATAACCCAATTAACCTTCACCCTCAGAAGACTCGGTATCAACAACATTATTCAGACAAGGCTGAAACAATTGGATTTAAATCTTCATCACCGAGACCTGTCAAAAAAATTCAAAACATCTTCTCCAAGCTATACCCATTGGGAGCATCATTTCATTTCAGGTCGAGAAAACGGGAGGAACAAATTACCCATAAAATCAAATCATTAACAAATCTGAATTAAGAAAAATGTGAAGTTGGATTGACCCCCTCAGCAACTTTCTCTGATGCTCATCAAGAGAAAATCATCAGCCCACTACTTTTATTTCAAAAAGATCATCACAAGGATCAAAACTAAGCTTAAGGACCAATAAAAATAAATAAATCAAATTGGAATAAAAATGGTGCCGATCTCTTCAGTTCAGGTCTCCATAATTTTTCCGCATAAGCTAAAATCTCAGCAGAACGAAAGTTTTATTTTGATCATCACAAGAGGTCGAAAGAGTGAAAAAAGTAAAAAAAAGAAAAAGAAAAAAAAAAAAAACGCTTCCAGATATAAAACAGCAACTAAAATCACAGAAAAATAATGTGTGGATCAGATAATTGTAGTCTATTTTGTTATTGAAGTCGACACGAGTGATTTCCGAGAGAGCTATCATCACATCCAAAAGAAATAATTTTTAATTCAAAATAATTAAAAAAGAAACAACTAACAAATTATCACAAATGTGAAAAAATAATAAAGAATCAGAATTCACAGAAGAGATGCTCAGAAGGATCCATTGGTGAGATGTTTGCAATCAAAGGGATTGTCCTCAGGAAACAAGTAGGTTGCAGTCCATCACAGCAAATCCTCCCACACGTCTCGAAATCGACATAAAGGATGATGGAATGAATCAAAAATGAAGAAATCAAAAGAAATAAGTAAGGGAGGGGAAAGAGAGCAAAGCGAGAAGAAAAAAAAAAAGGAAAAAATGAAACCAGAAGAAAGGAAACGTAAAAAAAAAAACATGAGCCGGAAGAAGAAGACGGAAAGGGGAGATGCGGAGGAACGAACTTATACTCTGTTCGGAGTTAGGGTTTGCCCTTCGTATGGCAATTTACTGAAATGCCCTTTATTTTAGGGGCTGCGGAGGAGGGCTAGAATATATTGGCCCGGCCCACTAACTCCGTTTGGATATTCTCCAATTGGATTGAGCACGATCAGATTGATCGTAGGGTAGTGCTTGCTGGATCACAAGGGAATGGATTAAGGGATAGGTAGCCCTGAGGGCTTTCAAGCTATCCTATAGCCTAATCCTGGACCCGAGTCGCTATTTATCGTTACCCACTTAACTATGATACACACAATATCTTTCCTTAAATAGTATAACCCCACCTTTGCCTTACTTGCTAGCTGCATTTTTTTTTTTTATAATGTAAAACGTGAACCAACTTACTTACTCATTTATGATATTTAGCCGTTTATTTTCCTTTTTTGTCAAACATTACTAAAACTTGCTTTTGTGTCAAACATGACATTACTATTACGCTATTCTATATGTTATTGTTACGTACAAATCGTAGGTTTTATTTATTAATAGCTCATCTATTAGGAAGGATTTAAAATCTCTGCTCAAGGATCCTCCTTTTCTGGATCCTGGAATGTCTCAATTAAGGAATATTACAGTATGAGAGAGAGAATCTAAAAGTGTCATACGATACAAAATCTAAATGCTAGAAGTTAATCCTATTTTCAGTAAGTTGAAAGGTACCCGACGAAAGACATTTCTCAATTTAAAATGAAAAATAGAAAATCTAAATCCTAAGCAGCGTTCGTTTCCACGGCCGCCGTTCAGAGAAAAAGAGCCACCATCCCGGAAAATGGACGGAAACGATGCACTGCGTGAAAAAGAAAGACTTGGAACGAGAGGTCGGTCCCAATAAGCTTACTTAAACTCACCTTCAAACCACCTCCCAAGTATGGGATCGGTATACCCTTAGTTCTACCATCTGTACTCGTACACTCACGATGTGTGCATGGTACTACAACAATCCCATTTCCTCGGTTGTAGACCCCCATCAAAGTAGAGAAGAGTACATGAGAGCCATGAGACTGGAGTAACTCACAATTTTTCGTCGTGATATCCTCACACAAGCTTTTTATTTCACTCGCATCTCTGAACCATGTTCCAACTTTCTGCTCCCTTACCTCAATTCCTCCTCACCTCCTCAAATTTAGTTCTTCTGTCACCTCAATCCAGAAACGTAAATAGAATTTTAATTTTAACAAATTATAGAACTTCAATTTATGGATTTCTAAATCAAATTTCCTTCGGATATAAGTAGCATTTTAGTTTATAACGAATCAGTTAAACTTAAAATCTAAAGAGTAGCGAAAGAACCACCGGGTAAACCCAATATCAATTCCGAAATCTAAGGTCACCTGACAAGTAACTGAGAAATTGTAGTGAGAATTGGCGGGTTGCGCCATGTCCCTGCAGTAGTGCAATGCAGAGGCTACGTGTGAGATACCGAGTAGAAAGCTACCGTAGCTGACCCTCCCGTAGCCTATGGCCCACGTATCAGATATTAAACTGGCAAGAACGGATGCCACACTTGATCTTAGCCAAAAGGTTGAGAAAGGTAAGATTTTTCTCTCAGAACCTGAAGCTTTATTATCAGAGATCGGTATCTTTATGTTTTTAACGTTAAGGATGTGAGACTATTCGTTCTCTTCACACCACTTCGCATCCTTTGCGGTGAAATTAGGTAATCAATCTCATTATCTTTCTTGTGATTAACTTTTGTGTGATTGCTAGGTCGAATCCTCCATCTCCTGGGGAGCTCGATCACTACGCTAACGAGAAAATCGAATAAATTGACCCCTTACGTCAGAAATATCGGTCATAATAAATACGGGATTACACGTGTTCCCTAACAAAACAAACCTAAACTAAAAAGCAAGAAAAAGAAGGACCAAACCAATCCAACAACACGAAACCATCTACAACGACATCGGACCGCCAAAGAAACCTACAGCATCCGCATCTCGACCATCGCAATCACAGCCCACCTCTCAGCCCAACCATGACCGCCACACGCCCCAACCAACCACCCGCCGTCGTCGACATCGCAGCACGGCCATGACTACCGCTGACAACACCGCAGCACGATCAACCACTGAACAACATCGTTGTGACCGCGTATACGGCAGCCAACAACATGGCCACTCACCATCAGCAAACGATTGCTGCCACAGCCACGAACACCTGCGTCGCGACCACCTTGACCACTTCCACCAAGAAAAGCCACCACGAGCTTCAAGAGCCGATGCATGTAAAGTAGCGGCTTCGATCGTCGAACAAGATTAAGTTGAGTTGTTCGATTGGGGCATACTTTCTCTTAGCCCATAATGAGGACTTTCAACTTCTTGCGTTGTTGGATAGCCTAAAGAGTCAAGATTGATACTATTTTGTTGTGAATAGTGGGGAGCTCCTTCGGGTCCCAAACTGATGATGACGGTCGCCCGAGCTTAAGCCCTCTGGTGGTGGACTCGGGTGGCAATCGACCTGAAAGCCGTGGAAGGTTTTGGTATCTTGAACCATTAGGTACTCGCATGGGAAGAACATCTGGAAGATTCTTTCTTGAATCAGGGACAACTATCCGAACATCTATGAATAGTAGCGAGCCTTTTATCCCTTGACTTTGTTATGTTAATTTGACCTCCCTTTTTCTTCGCAACCTTCCTCTTTTTCAAGATCACACACCTCGAATGGTCAAAGAAGAAAGGGAGGGGTGAGGGCTCCTTTGCAAGTGGGGATGAACGCCAATCCAAGAAACGTGGAGAGGGGGGAATCACACTTGGTCTCAACCTATTGCAGGCGAAGGTTCTATGCTGGGGCAAGCATGAGCCAAATCCACAAGCGATATCCCACATCCTCTTGCAGCGTAGGCATGCATCCTGGACTATCTAAGCCTATCCTAGTGAAGGAGGCTATGACCAAGCCAGTTGAGCAACCACCTCAAGAGGAGGGGTGGACTTGCATGGGTAGTATGATCGAAATGGAGGTGCTTTCCCCAAGACACACAATCGATTCTCTTCAGCCAAAGCTGAAGAGGTCCAAAGATTGGCCTTTTGTAGCCCCGATACCATCTCCCTTCCACAACAAGACAACTGGACTTCGCATCCCTTGCAAGCCCAAAGCATCGACCCCCAAGTTGAGAGATTCTTCAACCCCTAATCTCGTTGAGGCCCTCTCAGCCGAGCGGGGAAAGCACTCAAGGTTCCTAGGTAGGATGCATCCAACCTACCTTCCGGCCTACCATTTGGAGGGGAGGAGTTTGAATTGCAGACAACCCGAGAGGAGCAAGAGCGCAACACCTTCTGCGTGTTTGACAACGAAGCAGACTTGACCAAGGCAACAGAGGTGCTTCAAAAGGCACAAGAGTTGTAAGAGCAAGCCCTAGTTGCCGATTCATCATGCAAGGTTCCAGAAGTCCACTAAGATGCTTTCAAGCGAGTGATCTTTTAGACGAAAAGCCAAGTGCTAGAGCTGCTAATCTCTAATATCGAATGGGCAACCTTGTCCCATGCGGTTGCCCACTTGTGGAATGTCTATCGGAATGGCCTCTGAGCAACAATTACCTAATTCTCGTAGTGTCACAAAAAAAAGAAAAAAATACTTCATATTTCTCTACAAATAGCATTGTTGAACTTCAAGTGAAATTTAGACTCTACACCAAGAGCCTCTTGGGCTTCCAAGGCAACCGCGGAAAATGGCTATGGCTGCTTTTACATCAGAGAATTGAGAAAACTTTCAGAAAAAAAGAATCATCAAAAAGAAAAAACTAACACGAGAAAAGATTGTAGAAAAATTCTATGTAGCAACCTAATATCTTAATTGTGTTTAACTGGAACCTGCCAGAATTCTTTGCGAAAAAAGGTAATCAAATTGTGTTCAACCGGAACCTGCCGGAATTCTCCCATCTCCTTACAATAAAAAAGAAACAAAAAAAGAAACATAAAAAAAATCAAATCCAAATCTACAAAAGAAGAACCAGCAAATGCCACCCCTTGCTAATCTCATCCCCACAGAGATGAGGGAGGTGGGGGGACAAAGGACCAGACTCGACGCTTCGCCTATCAACAGCCCCTTCGAACGGTCTGCTCTCTCCCGCCCTTCACACCTCTGACCATCCCTATGCGGCCGATTGCAAGAAGTGAAATGGACCATTTTGTCCCCATCCTGCCTTGCCCTCCACCGAGCTAACGAGACGAGACTGGGGGCAGTTCCGTCAAATTGGTGCTTCCTTCTCCCGCGCTATTTCGTTGCCCAAACGGAATTCCAAACTTCCAAAGCTGCAAAAGCTACGAGTTAAACCCGACCGTCACGAGATCCCGACCTCTAAGTTATCGTCCGCCGGCGGCGGCGGTTGATCCACCGTGGCCACCCTCCCCGACCGCCTGCCCGTCATGTCGGCCACGAGATCGGCCGGTGAGACCGAGACCAACGGCAGCTGCGGCTCCTCCACCTTCCCGGGGTCCGCCACGATCTCCTCTATCCTCCTCTCTGCCTCCTTCATGTCCGGCCGCTTCTCGGGGTTGGGCTCCGTCATCGCGACCCCGAGGCGCAGCAGCCTCTCCATCCCTCCAGTCGCCGCCTTCTCGGACCCCACGATCTCGGGGTCCACGACCTCCGCCTCGCGGCGCTCCGCGACGGCGGCGGAGACCCACTGGATGACGTTGGTGCCGCCCTTGCCGTTGTTGAGGTACTGGGAGGGGAACTTCCCCGTGAGGAGCTCGAGGATGACGACCCCGAGGCAGTAGACGTCGGACTTGGCGGACACGTGGCGGTAGTGGACGAACTCTGGCGAGCGGTAGGCGAACATGACCTGCGAGGCCTGCGAAGGGTTGACGAGGGGCGTGTAGCCGAAGTCCATGATCAGGGGCTCGTACTCGCGCCCGAGGAGGACGTTGCCGGACTTGAGGTTGCCGTGGGGGAGCTCTATGTCGGAGAGCTCCGCGTGCAGGTACGCCATCCCGCGCGCGAGGCCGCAGATGATCCTCAGGCGGGTCGGCCAGTCCAGCGCCGCGTGGTACGGGCCCCGGTCCCCTGAGATATTGGACGAGGAGTTAAACCTTATGCTGTACTCAAGTCCTCCACACAGAGAAATTAATGGCTTTCTTACTCCTTCATCCGATGGCATTAACAAAGGGTGGGAGAGGAAGTATGCATGTCAACTGTTATATTATTTGATAACGATAATAATACACAAATATTACTTTGTTTGTACTTTTAGACGCAACTTCCAATGTAAAACATGAATAGCACACATCATGTTGACGTAACAGTTACTTACAACTAACTTGTCTTATTTTCATAAGACAGGAGATATCATACATGACATATAATATATATTATATCATGAAACACTTCAAATACGTTATTGGATGTGATATAATATATTAAATCAACGTAACTTAACGCATCAACTATACATACATAGGCGGTGTTTGTTTAACGTGTTAATTATTTAATATGTTATTTAATCTTTAATAAGTTCTAGATATGTTAAAGTAGATTTAATACATATTAAAGTTATTCTATTTTTTTTAAATAACTTTAACAAGTTAAAATATTTAAATGAATTTATTCACTTATTTCATTATTTATTTTATTATTTTCTTATTTCTTCACTTACGTCTAAATTTATTTTTCTTACCAAAACAAAATCATAATATACAAAAATAAGTCAGTAAAGTATTTTCGATTCGGTAATGCGTGAATTTCCCAAAAGAATTATCACTCCATTGTCGTTAAGTATGAAACATGTGACTGAATGACCTATTATATATAAAAAAGCAACGAAGGTTAAGAAGTTGTTTAGTTACTGGAAGTAAAAGTGCCGATGGAAAAATCAGCGGCTTTTTCGGTATAGGGAACTAAACATCGTACCAGGAAAATAAGCACGACATCATTGAATATATGAATAGAGTAAGATAGTTCCAACAACCCTTTAAATGAAATTATCTTAGTTCTAAATTAAGAGGGTACGTAATTCCAAAATAAATTATCCGACGGAAATGGGAGGTTATGGGTTTAAATATCCCGCCGTTCAAACCGTGCGTAAAGGAAAATTAATTAATTATATTTATATCTACCTCAAAGGATATATACATCCTTCCTCTGCCAAAAAGAAGAAGAAGAAGAAGAAGAAGAAGAAGAAGAAGAAGAAGAAGGTAAGTGGCATATCCTGGCAAGGTGAGTTTAATTGTTTGGCGCGAAGCGAAGAGGAACCATCTATATAGATAGATTATTATCTGCAGTTGGATTTACCGTGTAGGATATAGAGCAAGGTGCCCTTGTCAATGTGCTCGAAGACGAGGAGCTTCTCCTCCTTGCGGTAGTGGTAGGCGAGTGGGGTGAGGACGTTGGGGTGCCTGAGCCTCCCCAGCCTCCTCATCTCCATGTCGAAGACGTCCTTGCTCAGCCTGTTCATCTCCTTCATCCGCTTCACCACCACGGCGGCCCCGCTTGCCATCACAGCCTTGTACGCCGACCCGAGCCCGCCGTTCCCGAGCACCTCCGCCGCCGCCTTCATCAGGTCCGGAAGCCCGAACACACCCTTCTCGTCGTTCACCATCACCAGCTCCGCCACCGCCCCCTTCTTCCCACCCTTGCCCCCGTGTGCCGACCCCGCCCCTTGCTTCTGCTGCTGCCTCTTCCCGCGGCTCGACGCCGACTCCTCCGCCGCCGCCGCCGCCGCAGCAGCAGCAGCAGCCGCCGCCGGCACCGCCACCTGTACGCCCTCCGCATAGCCGCCCCCTCCGGCCCGGGGCTGCTCCACCCCCAGCGTCTGGAACCCCCCCTCCCGGTTCCTTTTCGCCGCCGCCGCAACCGAGACCGCTACCAGCAGTAGCCCCACCACCACCAAACTCACCACTACCGAATTCCCGGAGCCGGAGCCGGAGGCGGAGCCACCGCCGCCGGCTTCCTCCAGAGGCGGCGGCGGCGGCGGCGGCCGGGTCGGCGGAGTTGGGGCTCCGCAGGGCGGCAGCGGGGGCCCGCAGAGCCCCGCGTTGCCCGCGAAGGACCCGGGGCCGAACCTCGCGAACGACGCCGGGACGGGTCCCTCGAGGCGGTTGTTGGAGACGTTGAAGGACTTGAGCGCAGGGAGGGCCGCGTCGGGGATTGCACCGGCGAAGCGGTTGTCCTCGAGGCGGAGCTCCATGAGGAAGCTGAGCCTGGAGATGGAAGAAGGGATGGGGCCCTCGAAGGCGTTTCCGGAGAGCCAGACCTTCTTCATGTGGGACATCCTCGAGAAGAAGTTGTCGGGGATGGTGCCGGTGAAGCGGTTGCCGGAGAGGTAGATGGACTTGAGGGCGTGCAGCTTGGCGAAGTCCGGGATGGTGCCGGAGAAGGAATTGTCGTTGAGGCTGATGGAGCGGAGCCAGCGGAGCCTCGCAAGGCTGTCGACGTTGACGGAGCCCGAGAGGCCCATTCCGCCGAGGCGGAGGCTCGAGACGGAGCCGTGGTAGCACACGACGCGCTGCCACTGCCGGCGGGAGCCGCAGGGGGTGGAGCCGTTGGCCCATGAGGGGAGGAGGGCGTCGGCTCCCGCCGGGTGGACGAGAGCGGACTTGAGCGCGAGGAGCGCCTCCACCTCGACGGGGCCCATGTCCTCGTCGTCCGCTGCGGGGGACGGGACGATGAGGGAGAGGGAGAGAAGGAGGAGGAGGAGGAAGGGGAAGGGGAAGCGAGGAGGAGCGGCCATGAGATGGAACCGCTGCCTCCTCCTCCTCTGACGGCGTTTTGATTTGGTTATGTCCAATCTCTCCTCCTCCTCCTCCTCCTCTTCTTCCTGTTGTGGTTTCGCCAGTCTTGTTGTGCTATCAATCTGTCTTCCTACGTTGTGTGCAGTGGCGGTTGGCTTCTCCTCCTCCTCCTCCTCCACTCTCCGTGGGGTCATTGGTGGTGTGGTTGGTTTCTTTTCTTCCCGGCGCCACAGAGGAAGGAGGGAGGGGAGGTGAGTGGATGATGGGGGAAGGGAGAGGGGTGCCAAGAATAGAGCAGGTGGGGGAGACCGTTGGTGGACATTGGTTCGGACGGGGTCAACGCCTGGAATTTGTACCTGTCAATGGGTAGACCCTTTCCCTTTCTTTTTTGTTCGCTTGTCTGGTGAGGAGGGAGGAGCAGGAGGCTTTGACTGGCTGGGATCTTCGGTTCTATAATTGGGAATTGATAGGATAGAACTGGGAGAATTACGTTTCTTAGACCCACACTTCACACAAACCTTTTCCCCCGCGCGATACCTCGAAAGAAGGATGAGGTCGGTGGTGTATTTTGGTGACTGAGCCCTATAGCGCTGTGTAAAATCGGTTTCAACAGGTTGCGTAGTTTTTCGAACCTGACAGAAATTTTGATTATTACAAAAGAATCAGAAACAAATTAATTTAGAACCAGACTGGCCGATTCAAATTTTAGTTCGTTAAATTTATCTCGATTTCAATTATAACAGGTTTTGAGTTTTGTTTGTATCATCAGCAACAAAGTTAATAATGATTCACGATTTCATAATAAGGCTACAGTTAGTAGAAGGATGATAATTATATTGAAATAAAACATTATAGAAATAAATGGAGAGAGCTGTTTAGTTAGAATATATAAATAAGTAATGAAATAAAATGATTAATATTGTGATAAGATATTTACATATGATTTTTTAATATTATAATATAAATGTAAATCGATTAATATATTATAATGAAAATATTTTAATAGATATATTTTATTAAAATGAATGTATTTTATTATATTTTAATGTTAATGTAATATGGTAAAACAATTTGATATTAATGTTACTCCATGAAGTTAAACAAATCATATTTTTTATTTTAAAATTAATTCTTCAACATTAATATTTTCATTATATTATCATATTTTATTAAAGGATAACCTTCGAGTTACTCCCCGTGGCAACTATTACTTCAAATTAATGTCACTTCGCTAAGTGTGCAATTGTCCACCCTTTCACACGCGGACACACGTATACATGGTGAAAGAGAATGGATTTGTTTTGAATAATTTGATTTTTCCAAATAAAAAAACCAATAGCCAAATCGCAAATTCAGTTTTCCAAAAATAGTGAACCAATTAACCAAAAAATACGGATCTTTTCACGATGGTCTAATTCCGTTGTTGCATTCCATTTGATTTTCAATTATTTTTTCACGACCCTCTTGAGCCCTCGATAATGTTTAAAACATCCAACATAACTACACTATACATGAAGGCTAAATATGGTAAACATGGTATTTAATCACACAATCTCTATATACCAATGGAAAACATGGATGACTTTCCAACAAAACATTAGCTTAGAAAAAACCACGACCACAGCTAGAACAATTATAGCAATAATAGGAGTTTGTTAAACCATCATGCATTTGAGCGGTCACAACCTTATAACCACTGCGACGTAACTCAAATGCAAAAACAAATGGAGGTTCAGTGAGATCACCATCCTCACATGTTGGGTGTAAGCCACATCTATGTATATGCAGTTAAAAGCCATGATGATAGTTAAGAATGTTCGCAATTGATCCTACGTTGGGCTAATGGGCAGAATTGGCCCAATAAGCAGCTCTTTTTCCCGTGTATGCATACGAAGATCTCGACAAGTTCCGAATTTTATGCTTAAATAGAGGTTTTGGAAGACAATCAGTACCTGACAACTTCAATTCTTAAGATAAACATGTACCAAACAATAAAAGCGTCATTAATCAGGGCAAAGCATAGATAATACTCAACATTATCCCGGTGCTCTCTTCAGAAGGTGACTGTCCTCTGTACTCCGAATCCACGGTCTACCTCAAGCGATGGCAGAGTATAGATAATACAAAAGATACATTTTACAAGCAGTCAGGCAGAAACCATTCCCGAGCTTCGCCAAGTCACAGCAGCATGATTCCACGTTTCACTATCTCATTATGGTAAGATTATATACACAGCTAGTTTTTGGATTCATCAATATAGGGTGAAGCTGTAGTTGGAATCTGGCGTTGAGTAACCCCCTAGCATTGATCATGGTATTAATCCGCATTGAAAATTTGCATGGCCGAGGATGTTCATGGTGCTTGCAATAATATAAGCCATAAAAAGCTCCCCAAAAATTACAAGCCTACCACCGCTGCTAGCCCATCAATTAATTAGCACACCCTTCTCAAGCCTCACTTCTTTTTCACCTCCTTGAATATGTTCGCCTTGTAATACTTCAGTTCTTGTATGCTTTCCTCTATGTCATCCAAAGCCCTGTGCTTGTTTTTCTTAGGGGGTGCCCTTTTGTAATCTGCATCCATGAAAACCAAATAGTATTTTATTGTTAGGTTGAATGGCCACAGATAAATACGAAGTCCAAGGGTGAAAAACCTGATGTCTATTATTATCATAATAAGTCATTCTAAAACTAAAGTAGGATAACATGAATGCAGATCTTTGATCGAGTTAAGATAATAGGCAATATAATGTCGGAAGGAAAAGAAAGTTATGAATCACAACTTTCAATATTTGCAAGGTGAAGACCACGAAACGACATCCTCCACCATGAACAAGCTCAAGTGAATATGGTGATGCAAATTATCTGGAACACACCTCATGTGAATGCCATGCACATGCCACGCTTATGTACTGTGTACAATTAATTGTATGTTTCGAAGAATCTAAGTTTTTTTATGGACTGCTGGCATTAATATAATGTAAGTTTTTAATTCCAAACAAATACAAGATCAGGAACAAGAAGATACCACTCAAATCTAAAGGGAGATAGTGTCAGAACACAGCAAGCAGAAATACTTGCAGCAGTATGAGTAAGAATATCCAAAATGGTAGAAATATTTCAACAGAAGTGAAGATGCAGGTCAGCGCAAAGAAAGATAATCCAGTGGTACCAAGAGATAGAACAGCAGGAATTGGATGCAAGATTAGTGAGAGACATGCACAATATATATTATGATGGCTTGGACATCTAGAGAAATGATGAAGAGATGCAATATCGTAAAAAGAGTGAGAAATTGGATAATAACCACCATAAAAAATGGAGGTAAAGTATTGATAGTAAAAATAAAGCAAGAAATTGCCTTCTAATGAAAAGTGCAACCATGGCATGATCAATTACAGTTGCAACTAAAAACCATGTCTTCTATATAAATGATTTACATGCAAGATAACCACATATATCACACTCATCACTAGATAAGCTTTTATGATCACTAATAACCGAAAGCATCCTAAGCAGACAAAGCAAAACAACATTTCTTTTCCAGACTATTTTTTGTGCAGATTGTTAAGGGTTGTTTACAGGCAATTAATCAAAATCAGGCTACTATATCATTGATGGTAATTTCAACATACCTCAATCTTGATTATGGTACATGCATTGCGAAGATTTAGATCCCATCACAAGATTCTTCTTTTCTTTTTTTTTTCTTTATGACTCGCAGACAGAAATGGTGGCCTGAACTTCGCTTTGCGAGGAAAACTTCAAACTCTGGACTGAACCCATTTTTCATCGAGAAATGGAGGCAGAGGTGGATGAAACTACTAAAGGACATTTTGGGCTACCTTGGGTTCCCTTGCCCCCAAGTGGGCAAATGCCCTCGTGGTGTGCTTGATGGGGGCCACTTCATTTCCCTAAGGATTGCTAAATCCCCTTCCTTATCCCCATGTGCAAACTAGCACTTAAAATCTGATTATGCACTTGAAGCAGCACAATCAATTCACACGCATGCACTAAGGGGTAGAGAAAAATTCTCCATCTGTTTCTCCTTGAAGATCATGAATGCAGTATTATTTTTTTTCATGTAACAATCAGGAATAGCAAATACCAACAAGTTTCTCCAGTCATTATTTGCATCCAAGAATCTAGGCAAAAAGTCCTTGTTTTCTTCACGGATTACTTTCTCAACGTCGATGTCGCTTGGGCATCTAATGGTGTTCTTCTTTCACGACAGAAGTATGTGATGGATCTTTAGAAGGCAAAAAATCAGGTTGTAAACCTGCCTCCACACCCATGGATGCAATGGTTTGACTAGATGTCCACTTCTTACCATGATACTAGATGCTACTGAAGCCTTGGTTGGGAAACTTCTCTCCTTGACAGTGACTCACCTCAACATTTTTTTTCCCCTTGGCCGGATCAGTTAACACATGGACAAGTTGTACCAGATACGTGGTAAGCTGCTTGCCAGATTCTATGAGATCTTAAATTGTCTCAAGGACAGAGGATGAACAGAGATCCATGGCGATCGCATTGTCTCAACGGATAGCGATTACGATAAGGAACCACAACCTTCCGAAGTTCTGCTTAAATGGAACATGCACTTGAAGTTTGCAGTGTCTACTCCGAAGAAATCAACCATTTCACCAAGGGCATTTGGGATTCAACCAATCCCTGGGAGCTAGAGAAAGAACTCGGCAACCTCGGAATAGGCCTAAAGTTTCTTTTGTTGAGAACAGATTTACCCAAGTTTTTCTTTGTTTACATTTTCACGTTGGAAAGTCATGATTTGATCAATCTTTAGACAGTTCCAATCCTCTGCAACGCATGATTTGGATTTTTTTTTTTTGTTTGAATGGTATGATTTGGATATTAGAGAGGCTAGGAAACGACTTGGAACAATCACCAAGTCATTTTGGAGAAACTGGAGTGTGTAAAATCCAACCAGACAGGGCCCTTCTCACAGACATAGCAGGCCATAAGACTATATAGCAGATTATGTGAGTATTTCAGGGAAGAAGACGACAGCTCTGTTTAGAGCCATTGCTGACTATGATGGGGCATATCCAGCTATGCAATTTAAATAATGAGAGAAATAATCTGGAACTAACCTAGGCTATTCCAACTTGTGAATATTAATTAAATAAGGAACAGCGGGCTACAAATGGTAGCATAATCGGCTATGTGAGGCGAGTCCTGAGGAGGGCTTCTTGCCATATCAGGTGGAAGAGGGTTCCGCGATGGTCGCTGGAGCACTGCTTCCTTGGTAAGGGTCGTCAAAGCACCGCCACGATCACCAAGACCCTAGATCCACTCACTGGAGACCAACCGACAAGAGGGGGTTCACTGCAGGGAACCACGTCATGCACAAGGCTCGTGTAGAGATCTTTAACACATACTACGCATGCGGAAGACCTCCACAAAGAAGAAATAACGGGATCAAACCCACTTCGATACCATGTTGAAAATGAAAAGAATAGCAATCACACGAACACAGAATTATGTGGAAAACCCTTCTCAATGGAAGGGAAAAACCAAGAGAATGGATACCTAGCACTCACTAGCAGCTAGGGTTTTCTTTTCATTTCCAACTGGAGCACTAGGGTTTTCTTTTCTTTTCCAACTTGAACAAAAAGTGAGGGGTATTGCAGTATTTACAGACCCTTCAAATGGATCCAAACCCTGAGAACCAATTACCTGGTTACACATACAACTCAACATCTCCCAACCTAACATGACGGATTTACATACTCCAACTTGAGAGGAAATATTAGAGATTTAGTTGTTTAATTATATATTCTCCAACTTCAGGCGAAAGCTACAAATTTGGTTGTTTAATCATATTTTCTTTATAATCCTAGTCATAGTCTGTTTTCATTTATATGTTCCTTATTGTTCCTCTTCATTTTCTGTTTAGACCTCTATGTAATTCCTCCTTGGATGCTCATCTGTATACAAAGGACACAACCCTTCAGAGATATCAAAGCAATGTCATTCGCATAGAGATTCATTGCTAGGAACTGACTAACAGCATTCCTGTCACGTCTTACTCTCAAATAAGTATTGCACCTGAGATGTGTCTATTTTGTTAACCTGGATAAAGTCTATGCATTGAGATATCAGGAACAGCTAAGTAAATGATTACCTCCATAGAACCATCGAATGCATAAGGCTTTTACACTGCTAACATCTACAAGAACATGATGGAAAAGACCTGCCAACTCTGGCATATATTTCTGCAAAAAAAAAAAGCAGTGCAGTGAAAAACAGTGCATGCGCTAAGGTAATTCTTATCCAGAATATGCATTGGAAGATAAAAATAACTTAGGCGTAGCCAATTAAGGTCACGTGTTGCCCCATCTGCCACTTGATTTATTTGATGAACAAACAGAAGCACAATATACAGTAAAAGCTACAACTAAAATGAGATTCGTTTGAAAATGAACTAAATAGAGATTTTAACTGATAGAAAATGCAGTCATGGGCTAGCATTATTTTTACTGTATTAGCTAGCATCAATGAGAATTATTTCTACTGTGGTAACCAGAATCAATAATCACATAATTTCAGTAATTATATCAAATAAATCACCAGTGCAGTGGCAGATATATGCCATGGCTTTATAATTCATCAAAACCACATCCCCAATTCAAAAAAGCATGTCTAGTTACAAGTTCTTTAAGTAAATGCTATGGACAGAGAAGTTCCATATCAGTTTTCAGGTAATTTGTAACAATCAAACAGAAATTTCTAGCACAAATGTGAGATCATTCATAACTATGAGACAGAATTATGCAGCAGACAAGTAAGATAATCGGCAGGTCACCAGCAGTCCAGAAGAGGAGGCTGGAGACACATTCCCGTTCATGACTGTCATTGGTAGCCTTTGACAACAAAAACTGCAATTGATAGATCGTTCATCACATTGGTAGCAGCCTTTAAAAACAAAAGCTGCAACTGATAGCTTGTTGTTCCAACATCTAGTCTATTAGCCAGGCACTATATTTCAATAATGGTGGACAATTATTTTCAAGACTTGCTAATCCAATTAGCATCTATAATGTCAATCACCCCTTCCAATAATTCCTTCTTCAGAAACAGAAATAAGTCACAGAATTGATTCAAAGAAAACTTCTATCACTAAATAGATCCTTTAGAGGTATAAGACAATAGGGAAAAGGGTCATGGCTGTAGCCTACAAATCAACTCCCTGTGGACTAATCCTTTGCTAAAAAAAAAACCTCCCCATGGGCTATAATCCAAGAAAAGGTTGTGACCCATGGGCCTTGTACCTCAATGAAATAATGCTCTGTCAGAATTCAACCCATGGCTGAAAATTTCTCATTCCTTCCCCCCAGGGCCCATGCCTTTCCTCCATCCCAATATGGCTAATTGATGATCTTATCGGATCATTCAACATTGTCTTTATGCAACTGCCTCGCAGTCCTCACCAACTAGCCAATCAGCCTGAGCTCGGCATTTAACTAACGCTATAGGGTATGAGCACGGTTTCGTAAGTGTATGCAGTGCTCAGTCGGACAATTCACAGCATAAGAAATATTTGGCACACGGAAGGGTATGTTGTTTTGTATTTTTAACTAATTAAAATATAGAATAATGATTTGTACTATTAATCAGGCCAGAACATTGGTAGTAGGATAAAAATATGATAATTAGCACACAAACAGCCACATTTTAGAAAACAATTACACAGTATAACCAAAAGATAGGGTCTTAAACAAAGCATAAATAAAATATTCTAACTTAAAACATACCATCGTAGAGTGCATGGTGTCAAAGGTTCAGATATCGCACAAGGATATATGATGTATCATGCAGAGAATGTTGGGGATTTACACTTCTATGAATCATATAATTGGATTTAGTAACATATCCAAATTCAGTCCATTCAATATTCAGGCAAGCACTCAGAAGATTGCGCAGACCATGAGTGTGCAAAGAATATGCAGTCTGGCCAAGTAGACAATCAATGCAAATACTTACACTTGAGAGACCCAACTCTTCCCTGACATGGCACCTCCTGAAAACCAAAGCAAGGCCCTCCCTCATGTGCATTTTGCAAGCAAAGGGAGGTAAGAGTTACTCATGAAGATGTGCAGGAATTTTTGAGACAAGCTGAACCTGGGAAAGGATGAGCTTGTGGCTGTTTTCATAGTTGAAATGTGGCTGAAGGATCTTAGCGGTTCTACTGAAATGGAGATCAAAGGACGCCATTTTTCTTTTACCCTGCACCCCTTAATTGGACATTTTAACAGAACTTTGTCTCCTTGGATGAGCACCAATGAGAGCATGCAGGGGCAATTACTGTTGGTTTCTTTGGCATAGATGAAAGTTGATTGAAGAAGCAGGGTGACTACATGGAGATGTCAATGGACATTGCGTGAAGTGGCAGCCAGAAAAGGAGTATGGGAGCAGTAGCAGCCAGCAGAATTTAAGAGCTAGGGACAGTGGCAGGCAAAGCCAGATATCAGGATGTGAATAGGGTCTGCAGTGGCCAGCAGCAACCAGCAGGTGGAAACCATGTTTGGTGGCAGCATTGGCAATTAGGGGAGTTGGAGAGGTTTTCAATTGCAGTGCAGGGAAAAGAAAGTCCAGTTTATCAAGAACTGCATAACTTCATGTGAAAACCAAGTTTTTTTTGAAAAGGGAAAGGATAGTTATCTGGTTGATAACCACCCCGTAACTATATTAATAAAACAAAAGGTGCAATGCCATATTACAAATTAGAACTTCAAAGACCAGTCAAAGAGAAAAATAGACTCGACAAAATTCTCCACATAAGGCCTCTACCTTCTGAAAACCACTGCATTCCTCCCCAGCCACATGCCCCAGAGAACCGCCAAAGGCCTCACCCTCTCCCTCTTTGTCCTAAAAACATTCCGGTCCACATTCTTGTCCCCACTCTTGAAAGATCTCAAGAACTCTTGAAAAGTAGAATGTGCCCACCACCCTACACCAAAATGACTCCAAATATAAGTAGCAAAGGGACACCAAAAAAAGAAGTGGTCAACGTCCACATCCGCCCCAAGACAAAGCGGATATCCTTTCTCCGCCTCGGGCACCCATCTAACCCTCCACACCCTCGTCATGAGCCTACCCCTTTTGGGTAGCCAGGCGAAGATTTTCACCTTCAAAGGACATGACCAAATCTGATTGCAATCTCTAATCAAATCTACATCCATCCACAAACCTCCAGTTTCCAACCTTCTACATGCATCTCTAACCAAAAAATCACCATCCTCCCAAGAGAAGCCGTCCACACCAACTTTTGGTTGAAAGCCCTCCAACTCCTATAGCAAAGCCTAAACCTCCAATATCCTCTGGTCCGACAAATTTCCCACAATAGATCACCAACTGCTCTCCCAAACATCAGCCACCATAGCTCCCTTGTCCCTAAACAGTGCAAAAAGCCTAGGAACCTCTCACACAATCTCCCTTGACCTATCCAGTCATCCAGCCAAAATCTGAGCATGTTTCCTAAGCCTACAACCGAAACAAAAAAAAGCCTACACTCTAGGTGCCACCAGAGAAAGGCCTCTAAGGAAGTGGGAGGCACCACACGGGGGAGACAACAAGAGGTCCCAATGCACCAGGCCATCATAACATGTCTGGAAGACCTACCCCACAAGGCCCCCTCCATTTTCAAGCAACCTACTCATCCACTTTGTTAAGAGACTTTCATTCATTCTACCCAACTCTTTAACACCTAGACCTCACTCCTTCATGGGTTTACACACCTCCTAAGCCACCAACCTTGCCCCCTTCCTACCCTCTTCATAGTTTATCCAGAAAAAGTTCCTCACCAAACCCAAAATCTTCTTTCTAATCTAATGCGACATCTTCAAAACAGAGGGAAAGTAAGACGACATGGAAGACAATACCGCCTTGGGGATCACCAATTTCCCTCCTCTAGACAGGATCCTGGATGCCCAACCCGTCAATCTCCCCTCAATCCTTTCAACCAAGGGGATCCAATCATGCATAAAGATCTTCCATCAAGGGAAGGCCCAACGAAGAAAAAGGCAGAGCTCCCTCTTGCGTGACAAGGGCCAAACTGCATCTGCTAGCCTCATCCACTGACATATGGAAGGGGACAAAAGTTGACTTGGAAAGATTTATTCACAACCCAGATGCCTCCCCAAACAGCTCCACATTTAGCTCATTGGATAGTCATTGGACAATTTAGATGATTTCCTGCAACGGCTAAGTTTATTCTAAGTCTACAGCTTCATTTCCCCCAAAAAACAGTGTCATGAATTCATCTATTTATTACAGAATTCAGTGTTTTGCCAAATGATGTGCCTAAATAGATCATGTAGAGCACGATCTCACTGATTCACCTAGATAAGTAGATCAATCTAAAATTCATGTAGGAAAAGTAATACCCAAGCACCTTTACAAACCAAACATGTTATTAAGGAAAAATAAAAATATATGATCAAGCTGTCTTCACCTTGAGAAATAAGTAGTCCGTATAAACAGAGTTTCCGGCTAAAAGAGGTTGATACGTTCCCACATGTTTTTTGACAAAATCAATAAGCTGCAGACATCAAAATAACTTCGTTAAAATTAGTTCTAAAAGGCATCTAGCCATTGATTGAAGGTACCATCAAAAGAAAAGAAAGAAGCTCTGTATTTATTTTTTTTCGAAAAGAAGTAGGAAGCTCTGTATTGAGTATCTGTAGCAATCAAAATAGGGGAAACATCCAGAATTAAATATTATAGGACTTATTTTTGACAGGATTTATAAATTGATGAAAATGGAATTGTACTGCACTTTGCAGGTCCAAAACAGACGGCAATTTTCAGTATCCATATTTTTAAGTTGGAAGCTTGTAGCCTAATTTTTTACCAATCCAATACCATTACATTTATTGCGAAGCATGACCTCCCCACTATTTGCAACCACTTCAGGAGTCACACACAAACACACACATGCACGCACAAAGGAACAAATGGTAACCAATTGAATACCATGAGTTTCAATACCTAGGTCGGGTTTCCAGGAAATTTTCTCAAGCATACATATCCTGTGGGATTATAAGTTTTTTTGAAGAGAGAGAGAGAGAGAGAGTTGTCACTTGAGATCAGTGACCATCTGAAATATTATTAACAATCACTAAAATGCAGTTTTTGCAGGAAAGAACCCCCACATCCCCTTGAACATAGAAACTCTTAGAGGAAATACTTTTCCTTTAAATGGTTATTGGCTCTTCTTTCCTTTCTAGTTCCATTCCTATGGTTTTCCTTGTAATTTCTTTTCAAAAATAAGGCACCTCTATGGTTTATAAATGAGGGGCTAGCACCTTTCACAAAAAAAGGGATGAGAAGCTAGCCTCTTAACAAAGAATTCATTAGATCTCTATTTCTTCTTTTTTGATATGGCACCTCTGTTTTATTCAGTTACCGTTTGAGAACCACCCTCATCCACCTGCTTGGGTCAATCTAATGCACCAAAAAAGTCGTTCCCGGGCAACAGCCAGTCATCATCAGATGAAACAGGCTACCGCCAGGCATTTTTCCACTGCTGCCAGTTGGTTCTTATTGCCACAGCCTTTGTTTTGCTTCCTCTGGTTAAGATGTAGCCATCGGCTGCCTCTATCTCATTGTCACACTGCTGTCAGCCCATGATTGGAGGCTTCTCTTGCCATCTAGTAGTCCCTAATTCCACCTTGAGCCCTACCATCATGGTCTAGGGTTCGGCCTAGGGCTTCACACCTCCAACCATCCAGCTGTCAGCCACTGCACCACCATTGAGCCATCGAAATCTGATGATCCAGCCTCTGTTGGGTCTCTTTTTGGTTGCTACTAGGGTTATATTTCTCGCAAATTAATGTGAGATTTGACCAACTACTTTCCTCTCTTCCATTACTTTTTTTATTTGTGTTGGGATCGAAGGGCCACGTGGCACTGTGCCACATGGCAGCTATCCAAGGGCCAATAGGGCCCACGGTTTGGAGTCCAAATTAAGTCAAGTAGGAATTGTTTTCCTTAATTGGCAAGTAAGTTTAATTTGGTTTATTTGTTTTAGGTGATTTTGTAAGATTTGATTTTTACCAAATCTAGAAGATGTGATTAGATCTTTTAGTTGAGTCTATTCTTAGCAAATAGGAATATGTACTCAATATTTAAAGAGGACATTTCCTATGATTTGAAGTTGAACAATACAATTAATTCTTCCACAATCAAGTGCTCCTCTCCTCTCTCTTCTCTCTCTCTCGCTGGAGACCACCACTGCCGGTCACCTTCGCCGCTGGCAACCACCAACCGGTCGGCCACCTCGCCCCGACAACCCAACTGGTCATCCCTGTCGACCTACTAGGAGCACTTGCTCCTTCATTTCACCCTCTTCCCAGACTCTCTGATCACCTAGATCAGACGTCTGGTAGACATTCCAGACAACTCAGTGCTGTGCGTGAGATTTCTGAATCTTTCCACGCACAAGAACATCCACGCTCCATCTGCGCCCACCTAAAAAATCTCTACATGGTATCAGAGCCTACGATCTAGGCTCCTACGCGCGTAGAAGATCCAACTACTCTCTGGAAGTTTGTGCATCCGAAGAAGTCCTCAAATCCAACAACTCGCGCAGAAAAGAAGGAAGATCTAGAGATGGCAGAATCTACCACAACTGTCGGATATGCTATGCTCGACCCTGACGAGAGCAAGGTGGTTGTCTCCGGGACAACCATCAAATTGAGTGGTGTCGCCAATTACATCTTGTGGGCTCGGGCCTTCAAGATCTTTGTTGGCGGACAAGAGAAACTCAGTATTCTCCTGGAAGAGGCACCGAAGTTCAAGGACGAAAAGAAGAAGAAGAAGCACGATAAGGAGAACTATGACATCATGAATTGGCTCATAAATTCGATAGACCCAACCATTACCTCGAATATGTTCTATGAAAAGAGCACCTTCGAGATCTGGACGACCCTCGAGAAGAGATATGCTCGCACCTCGAGCAACGCCCGCATCACCGAGCTTTACACCCATATTTAGATGACCAATCAAGGAGATTTCTCCTTGACAAAGTACTACGAGAAGATGGAGGCATTGTTTGAGTTGGAGATCTACGAGCCTCTCTGTTGCGACAAATAGGGGGACACGTGCAGTGTGGCAATCCACAAAGTTCTTATTGGGATTAAATTCCCGCTATCGAGCCGCACGTGATTAGATTCTCGCTTTAAAAGGGAAGATGGATCTAAAGACCATCTTCTACCATCTCCTCAAGAAGGAGATCCCTGAGGAGGTAGACAAGCCAAAGAGCGAGAGTTTCGCGCTCGCTATATCAGAAGCGAGTGCAAGACAAGGACGAGGGCGTGGATGTGGATCTGGCCACGTCTACCCAAAGTACCAACACTGTGGACGAAATAATCATCCACAAGACAAGTGTTGGGTGAAGTACGGGAGACCACCAAGTGGGCCCAGTAGCACCCTGCATATCAACTCCCTTACTTCTGAAGATTTGGAGAAGCTTCGAGTTCTTCTATGGGAAAACAAGTCTACAGTAGCCATCGCAACAACCACTCAGTTGCCACAGAAGCAACTTTGGAAGTCGCAGAAGGACTCACCATCAATTTGTCCAAGAAGATCGAGATCTTCGCCCTCGGAGAAAAAAATGAGTGGTGGGGCATCTAGCTTCACCAATGGAAGGCCAAGTTGTCGGCCTCACGGCCTTTGACTTGAGGGGGAGTGTTGGGATCAGCAAAGGGCCACGTGGTAGCTATCCAAGAGCCAATAGGGCCATGGTTTGGAGTCCAAATTCAGTCAAGTAGGAATTATTATTCTTAGTTGGCAAGTCTAATTTGGTTTATTTGTTTTATGGGATTTTGTAAGATTTGATTTTTACCGAATCTAGAAGACTTGATGAGATCTTTTAGTTGAGTCTATTCTTAGCAAATAGGAATATGTATTCTACATTTAAAGAGAGCATTTCCTATGATTTGAAGTTGAGCAATACAATTAATTCTTCCATAATCAAGTGCTCATCTCCTCTCTCTTCTCTCTCTCTCGCTAGAGACCACCACCGTCGGTCAACTTCGCCGTCGGCAACCACCAGCCGATCGGCCACCTCGCTGGCAACCACCAACCAGTCAGCCACCCTGCTAGCAACCCAGCCGGTCATCCATATCGGCCTACTAGGAGCACTTGCTTCATCTCACCGTTGCCCTCTTCCCAGACTCTGATCACCCAGATCAGATGTAGATGTCTTAACGCACAACTCAGTGTTGTGCGTGAGATTTCTGGATCTCTACGCACTGGAGCCTCCACGCTCCATCTGCACCCACCTCAAAAATCTCTATAATTTGCATATATTTTATATGTATCCCCTACATGATTGCTTGATCTCTTGAAAGCACTTCAACACTTTTCTTTACATGAAAGGTAAGCTTGATCATAATCCATGAACAATCCTTCTTATATTTAGAGTACCACAGTGAAATTAGATGTAGCAATTTTCTTCTTTAGGCTTCATCCTTTCATTGCTTCATCGAATCTCAAAAGAAGGTTCCCATTCTTGATAAAGTTGAACCCAAAAAAATACTAGATAAGATGTTGATTGGGACTCTAAGGATGATCTAGTGGCAACTCAGATGCTTAATAGCATGCAACCTACTATAAGCCAATGCACACACATGACTGCATCGGCAAAAGTTATGTGGGAAACCTTCATGACATATATTCCCAGAAATCTAACATGGCTTGCTTGTATGAAGTATCAACTACTAGGGACAATGCACAATTTCCTTCAAGGCAGATATACTTGGAATACAATAAGAATCTGCAAACCATGTGGAATGAGCACAATCCCTACCTTCCATCTAATGAAGAAATCAATGTGGTGCCCAAGCAACAAGAAAAAATGTGTGTTCTTCAGTTTCTAGCTGATCTGGATGATGATTTGTAGGCTGTTTAACTAAGGAGCTGAGAGGTCCTACGTAGATATATTTGCTTCTACAAGATTTCAATTTCCCTATTGATACCTATGATTATATATTGCAATAAATGGTTGCCACCTTCATTTCTAGTAACCTAGTCTTCAATGTGAGGATAAAATATATTGAAGTGGATTGTCATTTTAAAAAAAATGTAGTTCTGACTTTTCAAAAAAAAGAAATGTAATTCACGAGGGACAAAGCAGCACATCATGTATCTCTACTGTGGAATAGATTGCAGATATATTGGGGGGCTTCATTAGCGGGATGTGTGGGTGAGCGAGGGCAAGGGTGAAGGGGGGATGATTAGGTGGTGGTGGAGAGGAGGCGGAGCGAGAAGCGCACACGACTGGAGGGGAGGGAGGTGGAAGGCCAGGAGCGAGGGTCGAGTGCTTCAAGTGTCTTGGTCGGGGGCATTTTGCCAGGGAGTGTCGTGACCCTTGGCGGTGCTGGAAGTGCGGTAGTCTAGGGCACCGCAACATGCGATGCCGTCGAAGTGTGGTTGGGGTTGGGGTTGCCTTGCCTCCGCCACCGGCATCAAAGGTGCCGATGGCTGAGGTTGAGGCACCGTGGTCAGGGGAGGCGGTCAGGCTGAGGGCAGCGGTTAAAGCAGGGTTGGTAGGGGAGGTCCTGGAGGGTCGGGTTCAGCGCAGTGAGATCTTCGAAGCCCTTAAAGGGAGGGGGACAGAGATCTTAGTTGTGGAAGAGGGGAAGTTCCTTATGCTCGGCCTCCCGTTGACAGTGCAGACACAGCTGTGTGAGGAGATCCGGTTGAGGAGGGGCCGGCTTCAGTGCCGGAGGCCATGCATGTATGATGAGGCCAATCCGGAGCAACCCCCGAAGCAGCCGTTGCTTGAGGTGTTGCTCACCGAGGTGTCGTGGTGGCTGCGGACGGTCGAGGTGGTGGAGGCACTGGTTGGGACTTTTACGCGACTCAGGCAGTGTTGGAATACTGGCCTCACCGCTCAACCGCTGCTTGCGAAGGTTGAGCTCAAGGTCGGCTGCCCTCTGATGGAGAGGGTGACCCTGAGGGTTGGCGAAGACTCTTGGCTGGTTGCTTGCTCGCTGCAGCCGGCTAGGGGGCTATCGGTGATCCCTCTGGCGGAGTGAGGACGCAGGGCACGAGGTCGGTGTGGAGACCTCGGTGGGTGGAACCGCAGGTCGGTGCCGGGGGGGGTCGTCGAGATCTGCGAGGCAGTGTATGAGATCTCGAGTGCGATGGCAGCCTGGGGAAGTGGAGTCGAGTAAGGGTGAAGCCACCTGCCAAGACGGGTCTCTTGTAGGGTCAGGGGAAGTCGGGTCAGGTGCGGCTGGAACGACCCGATTACCGGGGCGCGCCTCTCAGATGGAGGGTCCAAGTAGTGGGTGTGGTGGCCGACTTGGCCAGGAGCTAGATTGCGGATGCGAACCCGATGTTTGTACGTCAGGCCAACTGCCTCTGGGGGATCCGCCTCGGGTGGCTTCCTCGACCCTTGACGACAGCTCTTCTCCCTCCGAACAAAGGGAGGTGCAGCAGGAGCTGCCACGCGTGGTCCCTGGGGGTAATGGACCGAAAGACCTCCCCGCTCCACCCTGTTTGGACCAGGGAGAGGGAGCTTTGGAGGTGGAGGCTGTGGCGGGTGGTGCAGAGGTCGAGGCGAAGACCACGGCGTAGCCAAGGCGAGGCAAGGGGTGCGGAAGGGTCTGGGGCGATGGAGACCGGGGAGAGCGAGGGTGGGGCTTCAGCGATGGAGTTCGAAGCAGCAGCGACGATGTGCGAGGGTGCTAGGCTAGGCGCAGTGACAAAGGTGGAGGCCGAGGAGGGCTCTAGAGCTGAGGCGGCAGCCACGCTCGACCGACCTGGGGCCCAGATCTGAGTCGGCACAGTGGCGTGGCAGCCTCATGTCGTGAGCAGGGGCCGAGGGGGGCAGTCTCCAGTATCATAGACGGTGGTCCTTCAGGAAGAACAAAAGGAGCGATTGGGTGATGGTCGACGGCAGGGGAGGACCGCCGCCAACATCGCGGCCAACTGCTACGACACTGGACGTGATGGACGAGGAGGTTTGCCGGACAGCAGAGGCTGCGGGCTTCCGCCCTGCTGCGAGGGAGGTCCTTTTGGTTGCCCCATGAACAGTGTACTATCTTGGAACGTCAGGAGTCTCGATGACCCCTCCAGGAGGTCGACGTTAGGGAGCTATATCAGGCAATGGAGGCGAACGTGTTTCTGCTTCAGGAGACAAAGCTGCGCTCCTGTGATGGGAGGTTGTGGAGGGAGATTGTGGGCACTTGGATGGAGGGCTTTCTGAGTCTGGATGCGGTTGGCCGTGCAGGGGGCAACTACTTGGGTGGCGTAAGGATGTCTTCACTTTGGAGGACAGCTTTACAGGGAGGCACACTATCTCGATCAGATTAGCCAGGATCGCAGACGAACCAAGATGGTCATCACGGGTGTCTATGGCCCGTCCAATTCGCAGGAGAGGGAAACAATGTGGGAGGAGCTCGGGACGGTGGCTACGGGGAACCAGGGGAGGCCGTGGTTGGTTGCAGGTGACTTTAATGTCATGTTGCAGGTTGATGACAGACCAGGAGGGTGTGGCAGACAAGACCCTGGTTCAGAGAGCTTTATGGAGTTCGTAGCGATGCATGGCCTCTTCGATATGGTCCACACCTCCTATTCCTACACATGGAGGAATAATAGTAGTCAGAAGTCCAGGATTAACATATTCTTATCCAGTGTTGAGCTAGCATAGGCATTCCCGATGGCGGGTATGGTCCCAATGAAAAGGCTTTTCTCTAACCACATGTCGATTATGTGGAAGGAAAATGAGGGGTCGTGCTTTAAGACATACTTCAAGTTTGACCGGTCTTGGTTGTTGGAGGATGGATTCAGAGGCACGATGGAGAAGTGGAACGCGATGGAGGTAGAAGGATCAGCCACGATTCGTCTAGCGAAGAAGTTAGATGGCTTGAGGGACGCCTTGAGGGTATACAAAAGAGAAACCAGGGAGGCCAAGAGCTCCAGGAAGATGGAGGCTCTAGCAGAGATCGCCAGGACCAACAGGCGTAAGGACCTCGAGTCTGCTTCCGAAGATGACAGACGCAATAGGGCCGAGCTGACTTGGGTAGTGCAGGAGTAGGACAGGAAAGCGGAGGTGGAATGGAAGGTACGATCGAGATAGAAATGGTTGCGTAAAGGCGACTCCAACACCAAATTCTTTCACCAGATGCCTTCGGTGAGGAGGAACTGGATTGAGAGCTTCCAAGTGGGAGAGGATTCTTCTCTGGCAGGGAGGAGGTTGATCGTGCTGCGGCGGCCTATTTCAGGGACTTCACCGGGAGGCGGAGCAGAGGGGGTTGGAGGTGGCGGGGAGTGGATGTGCCGAGCATCACGGCGGACCAGGCTCTGGGCCTCACCTCTTCTTTCACAAAGGGTGAGGTAAAGGATGCGGTTTGGGGCCTTAATGGGGACGGGTGCCCAGGACCAGATGGCTTCCCCGTTGCTTTCTTTAAGGAGTTTTGGGTATTGACGAAGCGAGAGGTGATGCAGATGATGGAGGAATTTGCAGAAGGTAATAAGGGGTTCGACAGGTTGAACAGGTTCTACCTTTTTCTGCTGCCAAAGAAGGAACGTGCAGAGGCAATTGAGGACTATCGTCCTATTACCCTCTCCAACGCAGTCTACCTTATTGTCGCTAAGGTCCTGACCAACAGGCTTCGCCCCATCCTGGGGGAGCTCATCTCACCAGTGCAGACAGCCTTCATCCTGGGAAGGGGAATTTTAGACAGTTTCGTGGTTGCCTTAGAGGCCCTCGCGGAGTGGATGCGGGAGCGGAGGAAGGCCTTCCTTTGGAAGGTTGATTTCAGTAAGGCCTATGACTCGATGTAGTGGGACTTCCTGTGAACATCTCTAGTGAGAAGAGGCTTCCCCCAGGCCTGGATTGACTGGATGAAGCGGTGTGTGACCACAACCTCCTCCGTGCTGGTCAACGGGAACCCTGCAAGTGGGTGGGTGCAGCCCAGAAGGGGAGTTCGGCAGGGCTGCCCACTCGCCCCAATGCTTTTTATGCTGGCGACAAATGCTCTAGCAAGAGCGACCCATAGGTCTTGTGTGAGGGGACTGATCAGTGGCTTTGGGGGTGGTACCGAAAGGGAGGTCTCTCTATTGCAGTATGCGGATGATACGTTATTTCTGGTGGAGGGGTCGGTAGTGGCGACGAGGAAGTTGAGGATACTGTTGAAGCTCTTCGAAGAGGCCTCAGGGCTGCAAATTAACTATCTGAAGTCAAACTTCATCCCATTGAACATGACGACTGAGGAAGTTGTGGAGGTGGCAGGTGCCCTTCGAACCAGTGTGGGTACACTACATTTGGTGTACCTGGGGCTATCGCTTTCTGACCAGCGTCTTAGGGTGCAGGACTGGTTCCCACTTCTGGCGAAGATAGAGAGGAGGTTGGCGGGCTGGTCATCCAGGCTTTTGTCGAGGGGAAGGAGGTTGACCTTGGTGAAGGTGGTGCTGTCCTCCATTCCGATTTTTTTCCTCTCTGTCTTCAGGGCACCGCGTCAGGTGGAGAAGATCTCAGGGCTTATGAGAGACTTCTTTTGGTCTAATGCAGGGAACTATCGGAAGAGGGGTGAGGTTGGTGGCTTGGGAGGAGGTGTGCCGGCCGCTCCATGACGATGGGCTGGTAGTTAGAGATATGAGGAGGGTCAACCTGAGCCTCCTCACAAAGTGGATCACCAGGTTGGTGGGGCAAGAGCAAGATCTCTTTGGTGATGTCATGCGGCACTGCTACGGCTCTTTTCTCTCTTAGGAGCCGCTGGAGCCCCCCCCCCCCCCCCCCCCCCCCCCCCCCCACTCCAGGGGTGTCCCACTTCCTCATAGGTTTGGCGACCCTGGTACCGAGGGTGCGGCCCTTCTTCTCACCGGAGGTCCGAGCGGGGGATACTTTCAGGTTTTGGCTTGACGACTGGCAGGGACGAGGGAGCAACCTCAGTGACAGGTTTCCTCGCCTCCTAGAGAGGGCAAGGGCTCCGACGTCCACGGTTGGAGACTGCTGGGATGGGGCGTGGTGCCCGACCTTTTGGGGAGGTATCTCCGGTCAGAGAGCAACAGAGTTCCAGCAGCTGCTTCAGGAGCTGGAGGGCTGGGCACCGGAGGAGGGGAGAGATGCTTTTTCTTGGTCTGATGGGGAGTTCACCATGGCGAAGGTGTTTGGAGAGCTGAGTAGCACTACACAACCCGCGGATACGGACCTCTCCAGAGACCGCAGGTTACTTTAGCAGGCGAAATGCCCGTTGAAGGTTAAAGTATTCTCTTGGCTCCTGCGGAGAGGAAGGATTGTGACGAAGGTATGGAGGGTAAAAAGAGCGCAGATGGACGATGTGAAGTGCTTGTTTTGCAGAGAGGCAGATGAGAATGTGCAGCATCTTTTCTTCCAGTGCCCTTTTGTTTCACATGTTTGGCAGAGATTGGACCAGCCCTGGATAGACCACCGTGATGTTTCTAGCTTCTAGTCGTCATGCTGGAGGGGCAGCACCACGCCTGGAGTGACCACCTTTCGGTCCAAGAGAGATAGAGCCACGGTGTTGGCTTTGCAATGGGGTGTATGGTTGCGGAGGAATGGGGTCGTGTTTAGGGGGAGAGGCCTTATGTGGAGAATGTTATCTCGTCCATCTCTTCCCAAGTGGTCTTCTGAGAGTCTACTTTGTAATTGGTGGATGTTTGACGTTTTAGTGGAGTGAATTTGGATGGTTATCGGTTAGATAACTACTCTTTTACTTCTCAAAAAAAAAAAAGATTGCAGATATATTTACCAAATCACTTCAAATTAATCACTTTAACTGAATACTTCGCAAGTTGTGCATGACACATACCTATGCTCCATCTTGAGAGGTAATGTTAGAGAAATACTATATCCTTTTAATAGTTATTTGCTCCTTTTCTTTTATCCCTTTCCTAGCTTCATTCCTATTCCCAATTTCTTTCATAATTCCTTTGCCATAATATGGCACCTCTATGATCTATAGCCTCTCAATAAAGAATTCATTCAGTCTTTATTTCTTCTCAACAAAAACATCTTAACCCTCCACACACACGCACTTGCTCAAGCCTTAGAGAGTCCTATGGATACTCCAAACAACGGTGTGTCGTTGTTCAGAGATACTTGATTTTTCTTTTCTAGGATAAACATTTGTAATATGCCTGTCCACCTTTAATTTGTTTTAATAAAGCAGTTCAGTGGTTATGGATAACTGTGCTTCTACTTTTCAAAAATCATACCCCTCCACACAGCTTGTTCATGACTGAAAATTAAACCATTATTCTGCAAACATAAAGCCCAAAGAACCCCCAAGGTGTTTGCACATTCATGTGAAAGTACAATGCTGAGGCAAGAAATTAACAGCATAATAAAGATTCTTTTAAGCAGCAAACCTGTTCTTCCGCCTCTTTTTCAGTAAGTTCACTTTTGAGGACTCTCTCTGTCAAACCTAAAAATGATCCCGATGGAATATTAAGAAGTATATGATTTTCAGTCAGAGAGAGCTAGTCAGGCATACATTACTTTGTTCAGACAGCTAAAATATCGACAAGGAACAAAATGTAATAAGAAAAGGGGGCTACAATGTCAACACCACCCAGATATCCCAAACAAACTCAAGAATGTAAATATACCACTTGTACCATGATGCTCCCGACACCATTCACCCATCTTGTCCAAACAATCCTTTGACTGATGGATTACAAGATTTGGGCCCTGCAAGATCAGGGAGAATCAAGAGGTAAACAACTAAGAAAGGCAAAAATAAGAGGGTTCGCACATCAATCCAGACAAACATTGAATTATACAGATTAACTTTTGAGTGTGTTTCCATAATTTTGATTTGATTATTAGATATTCTAATCAATCATGAAATGTATATCATCTTCTAGCCAATCAACTGGTTAGCAAAAGCCATTCATATGGAAAGCATCACTAGTAAAGCGGAGAAATATCAAAAATAACACAAAAATCATTCATATGGAAAGAAGTGCTAGTAAAACAGGCAAATACCAAGAACAGAGCATCACAGATTTACAGGACGGTTTTAAGATGGGATAGTTGTAAGAGCACAGAAATCAGGATGTTCAATCACTATCGTTCCCTGACTAGCTTTCTATATTGAGAAAAATATGCAGTATTCCCATCTTCTGGCTAGCCTAAAATATTGGTCAACTTGACAGCAAACTTAATAAATTCTAAATGGGTACTCTGTTTACATTCTTGCATCTCAGTTCAAGTGTGGATATACAAGATCAGTCCCACCCCAATGATAGAAGACCTATCAAGTATCTTGCACTACTGTAGAGTTCTAAAACCTATGAAACTATCTTTTTTCACCCTTGGTGACTGCTTATTTACCAAGGAAACCATGTAAGTTTAGAGCAATGCCATCAATCCTTTCTCATTTATTCCAACAGGTGTCCAATCAATCATAAATGGAGCCATGTATATGTTCAAGCATGTAATGGATTTGGATTCTAAATATCATCACTTACAAGAGCATAGATATCAGCCTTTTATTTAGAGGTATGTTAAATGCCCAGAGAATAACCTTAAAAAAAAAGAGAACAACCAGCTGGATTATGAAAATGTTGCAGCATCAGGATTCAGGATGCCGAGCATATGGAACAGATAAATGAAGAATGACACCAAGCAGGAAACATCTTGCCCTTAAAGAAAATAAGCATTGGACAATAGATGACGAAAGAATTACCTCTACCGATTTTGTTAGTTTTCCATCTGTTATTATGCAGGCAACCTCCAAAATCCGATCAACCTCAACGTCAAGACCTACACATCCATGTCAATGATATTAGTAGCTCATCTTAAAAATACATATTTCTGTATATGCATGCATGATATGATAACTTCCCAAGAAAGCATGAAAGAAGCCTTATGCCGATCATTGATCCACATGCCATGGGCAAGTTCCCCTCAAGCTTAAGCTATGGAGGGAAGTCAAAAGGACCTCTCAGCTCCAGAGGCTCAGGAGTTTTTGATGATCAAGAGACACTACAAACATATTGTTCATTTGTCCTTTTTTCTGAGTGGTAAGTGGGTTGCCACTTGCCACCACCTCAACTTTTAGAAGACCCCTGCCCAAAAACCAAATTTATATGAAAGGAAAACCTCTAAACCAGACCCAAAAAAGTCTTTTCAAAATCACCCATAACAAAACCAGTAAAAACAAAAATCCAATAAATAAAAGTCTTCACCTCTTTTCCTTGTTCATCTTTTAAATCATCACTCTTTGGTATCTAAAGGCCCACTAATCTCATCACCCCTTCCATGACTTCATTGCCTTGTGAATCTATTTTGATGCATTCATTTCAAGGAGCAATAATCAAAAACCTTTGAATGGGACCTAATGAAATTGTTTAAACTCCCTCGTACTATAACCAGTAAAAACAACAAAAAATACAAGAACGAAATCTATTGTCATTTTGTTCATCTTCTACATGACCCTAGGACATCTTTTTTGAAAAGGACTCTTAGATCAACAATCTTGCCACTCTTTCCAGGATTTTGTCATAGTGTGAATCTCGGGGAGCATTCATTTGAATAGTCATACTCCATAAGTAAGCATTCATTCCAATAGTAGAATCTCTTCTTGGAGGTTTGATATAAACCTCAGTCATGGATCTCTATCTTCATAGCAACCACCCAAAAATTGCAATCTTTAGAGACATCCAGACCTTCCAGATAAGCCTCCAATCCTTGAAGAGAATGCCATCCCTATCCGACATAGGAAAAGGCCATCCCTATCCAACATAGGAAAAGACAAGCACATATATGCAGATCTCATAGAGAAAACCATCTCCCTATGACCAACCATCATGTGCTCCCACCCAAGATTGCATAGTTAATAACTCCTACAATTCTAAGAACTCTACATCACTCTGATGAGAAAGGCATCCCACCATAACTAGAAAGACCCACATGATACTCCCATTCCCAGATGTCAATTGTCAGTCACTGAATCCTAGAAATCCATTGCTAAAGGAAAAAGTCTCAGGATCACTTCATCAAAACTCCTTTAGTCAACCAAGCATCACACAAGAATTTGAATCTGGATACATCTCCAAGTTGGAAAAAAAAAATAGCATCAAAAGGTAAGATGTACAACACCTCTCTAAAAAGCGAAGGCACCTCTCACAGGCACCAATCTTGCCACCCATTATAGCTTTCTGCCATGACAATCAAAGAACGTTGAGTATAACACTCCCACTATTTGCTTTGTCAATAAAGCCTCTCAATTCAATGTCCTCAAATCCAAAAAACCCAAATGGCCCCCAAGTAGACCTGTATACCTCCTCCCAAGAAGGCCAAGAAACTGCTCGCCCCTCCTTGGCACCTTTCTGGAAAAAACTCCTCAAACTGAGTTTTTTCTCCACCTTCTGAAGCAGGAAGAATACAAACACGAAGAAGATAAGAATGGCAATTAGCACCAGTCTTAAAAGAACCAGCAACTTCCTCCAACTCCATAAAAGTCTTGATTTCCACCTTACAACCTCTTCTCTACCTGTTTTGCAACCACATTCCAATCAATAGCACGCAAAGACCCATCAAACAATGGTAAGCCCAGCTACTGCAGCAAGAGTGAGCTGACTTCTCCTTTCGAACTTTTTCCTTTTTTGGAAAGTCTTCACTTTGTCAAACTTACAACAATAACAAAGGCTTATCTTACTAAGTGGCTTCAACTACATGTATTCTTTGCCTATACTTAAATCTATTATAAGCCATTTCTAGGCTTAAAGTAAAGTAATCAAGATCATAATGTGGTTTCCTTCCATCATCGCTTTTTTGGCCTTCCTGCCTCCTCCTCGAGGCTCAACATCCAACTTCCCAGGCCTGACCAAGGCATTAATCATCCTTCTCTATCCAAACCACCTTAAACATGTCTCTCTCATCTTAACCTCTATCGACACCACACATCCATTTTCTTAATAGTCTCATTAGGAATATGATACTTCCTTGTATGGTTCCACCTTAACATCTTCATTTCTACCACAGATATCTTATGTACATGCCCGCAAATGATAATTCAATCCACAGAACCATAATATAGTAAGTCTTACAAAATATATATATGGCAAGTCTTACAACTATTATGTAATACTTCCCTTTATCTTTTAAGAGCCTTCTGTAAGGCTGTACTAGGAGGGGGTGAGATGTGCGTGATATGAAAGAATAATGCGGAAATGTAAATCAATCGCACGAAAAGCAATCTCACAAAGACAACGGATTTTTAAGTGGAAAGCCAAACTCTAGTTAAAACCACCACCTAAACCTCTCGATTTAGGATTTCTCAAACGACTTAGTTAATCAAATCCACTAACCATGTCACTTAAACAGATGTGACACAACCTCTTACAACCACATTACTTTACAATGAAGGTAGTGTAACCACAAGCCCCTCCTTTTCACGAAGAGTATTTTATCTCGCGAGGAAGACAGAAATTCGCAAAGTGAATACCCAACAAAAATAAGTTACAAATATCCTATAAAGCCACAAAGTAAATATGTCAAACTTAGCTTCTATAGCCAAAGGATACTTCCCTAAGATGGAAGTGCGTCGACTAACAGCACGGTATGAATCACGCAAGGCACGTAGACCCTCTCGTATATGTGAAGGCGGGAGAGTGAGTATGCAGCTAAGATGGTGCTCTCAAATGTGAGGTGATCTTGGAGAGCAGCAACTTCTCTTCTTGATGATTTTTCTCTTCTCTTGGGCACAATAGATGTGGAAGTACTCTATCAAGGTGTGTTTTTCTTAGGAAGGGTGCTCCTCTATTTACAGAGGTCCTAGGAAGGCTTTAGAAGGCTTGGAAGCCTCTTGAAGATGTTGGGAACAAGGCTCAAGAGATTGGGCAAAAATCCTAATGAAATCAGGGTTAATAATGAGTCTAACAGGGTTTTCAGACGTCTGGATTTATGGTCAGATGTCTAGGACTTAGTCTAATCTGATAGTAGGGATTGATATATATATATCGGCGATATATCGCCAATTTATCGGTATCGCCGAGTCAGCACATATCAATATTACCCTTAATATCTTTTTTCCATGACATCGTCAATATATCAACGATATCATGGACTTTTGTTGAACTTTACAGCTACACATGCTAGTGTTCTTACTCCCTTGTAATCCATCAAATCTGTCAACTTTAAAGTTGTACTTCCTCTGTTGACAATTCAGTTATTGCACTTGGTTTTACTTATTGAAAAATATGAAGATTCTAAAACGTAAGTGAGAAATACATTAGCATCTTTAAACCTCTATAAAAAGATGCATAAAACCAAATACTTTGATAATCCATAGGGGTATCGAAAGGGCTATCTTGTCATCTTTCTTTGATTAAAGGAAGTCATCCATGATAGTTCTTTCCTTCTTTCCACCACAACAACATAGGGTTGACAAGCTCACTTATTTCAACATGGTTTATCTAAGTACTTGCGCACTGGTGCTTTGGTGTTTTATTGATCTCTACTAATCTTACAAACTGTGCATTATGCTATGATGGGCACAATTTCTCTCTAGTTATTTGACCATTTATATTTGTTCATTATATACTCCTATCTAATCTAAATCATATCTTCTATCACCAAGTACATCTTTTGTAATATTATTTATGAGTTCATATCTTGAGATCGTAATGAGAAGAGTAATAGGGTAATTCACGAAATCTGAGGCAGGTCAATGAGAAAAAGAAGAGTATTGGAATAGAGAGTATGTTGAAACTGATAAGAAAATCAGTACAACTAAGACATGATTTCAATTGTCAACAATATGCTATGACCATTTTTCAATTATTATCATATTCTATATACTTTCTTTTCAATATATGACTTTGTCAATATGCGACTAGTGCATTTCTATTATGTTTTCATTCAAAATTTATGATTTTTGTCTTCTAAACATTTCTTCATGACGTTTTAGTTATTAAAATAACTCCGCCTATGTTGAGGTTCATGTGCCTTTTCATTGCTGGTCTCAAGTCCAGGTAAAGGAGGAGGGTTGCGTTAGGTAGCCGACAGCCAGCGAAAATTTTGTCGGATCTTTAAACATTGATTGTAGCAAACACTCAGATTTCGTTGGGATGTTCCCTACTTGCGACGCGCTGCATCGACGCCCGGGTGTAGTGTTAAATGAGCAAGGGTTCTCGCGTGAAGAACGCATGCGAATAAAGAAGTTAATTCCGCTACATCGCCGCCCGGATGTAGTCCAAAATGAGCAAGGGTTCTCGCATGAGAAACGCATGCGAGTAAAGAAGTTAGTTCTGGTACATCACCGCCCGGATGTAGTCCAAAATTAGCAAGGGTTCTCGCATGAGGAACGCATGCAAGTAAAGAAGCTAGTTCCACCACTTCGTCATCAAAGAGTGTCACAAAGAATGCTGAAATTCGGTAGTTGGAATATTGGTACTTTGACCAGCAAGATCATGGAGATTGTGGATACAATGGTAAGGAGAAGAATTCAAATTCTTTACCTTCAAGAGACTAAGTGGGTTGGAGAAAAAGCAATGGAAATTGAGAGAACAGGTTTCAAACTATGGTATTCAGGAAGGGACAAAGGTAGAAACGGCGTGGACATTATAATTCATAAGGATTTGAAGAAGAGTGTGGTTGAGGTTAAGAGATTAGGTGATCGAATTATTTTGATAAAATTAATCTTAGAAGAAGAGATCTTGAATATCATTTCAATTTATGTACCTCAAGTTGGTTTGGAGGAAAGAATAAAGAACAAATTTTGGGGAAAGCTTGATATGATAATTCAAGGAATCCCACAAAGAGAAATGATTTTCTTGGGTGGAGATTTAAATGGGCATGTAGGAAAAGATGCTTTAGAGCATGCAGGAGTGCATGGAAATCATGATTTTGGTGTTAAGAATGAAGGGAAGACATTCCTTGGTTTCGCTATGGCTTATGATCTTTTCATAGCAAATATTTCTTCAAAAAACGGGAAGAGCATTTGATTACATATAAAAGTGACTTAACAAGAACACAGATCAATTACTTTGCTTTGAGAAGAAGGGATCGTTTATCTTGTAAAGATTGCAAGATTATTCCATGGGAGAGTTTAACTGCTCAACATCGTCTTTTGGTGTTAGATGTTCATTTAAAGAAGGCAAAGGAGAGAAAATTAATGTCTAAGAATTTGAGAATTAAATGGTGAAATCTTAAGAAAGAGCAAGTGAGATTTAAAGAGAAGATGATGCAATAAAAGACTTGGGATCTTGATGGTAGTGCTGATGAAATGTAGTTAAATATGGCAAACTGTATTAGGAAGGTGGCAAAGGAGGTGTTAAGCGTGTCTAAAGGAGGTGTTCCAGGACAAAAGGAGGCTTGGTGGTGGAGTCAGGAAATGCAAGAGAAGCTTCAAATTAAAAGAGCCTGTTTTAAAGCCTTATATCAAGATAAGACCGATGAAAATATGGAAAACTACAAAAGAGCAAAGAAAGAAGCAAAGAAAATAATTAGTGAAGCAAAAGCAAAAGTTTGGGAGCATTTTTATAAGAAACTTGATTCTAAAGAAGGTGTAAAAGATATTTTCAAGTTAGCTAAAGCAAGAGAGCGGAAAGCAAAGGACCTTACGCATGTAAAATGCATCAAGGATGAAGGAAAGGTGCTTATAGCTAGTGAGGATATAAAGAAAAGATGGAAAAGATATTTTCATAAGTTATTTAATGAAAAACAAAAGAATGATATCTTAGGGGAGTTAGTTAACTCAGAAGAGTATGTGAATCGATCATGTTATCGAATGATACAAAAGAAAGAAGTAGAGGAGGCTTTGAAGATGATAAAAAGTGGGAGGGTTGTTGGGCCTGATAATATTCCTATAGACGTTTGGAGAATGACGGGAGAACGGGATATGACTTGGCTCACAAATTTATTTAATACTATGTGGAAAGGCAAGAAGATGCCAGAGGAATGGAGGAAAAGTTTTGCGATACCTTTATACAAGAACAAGGGTGACATACAAGATTATTCCAACTATAGAGGTATTAAGTTGATGAGTCATACAATGAAAATTTGGGAAATAATAATTGAAAGAAGGGTGAGGCAAGTCTCTATAGTAACTGAAATCAATTTGGCTTTATGCCAGGCAGGTCTACTATTGAGACAATACATCTCTTGACACGTATGATGGAGACATACAAAGTGAAGAAAAAGGATTTACATATGATTTTTATTGATTTGGAGAAGGCCTATGATTCTGTCCGAAAAGATCTTGTGGAAAATTCTGGAGAAGAGACAAGTGTCAGTTATATATATCAACCTCATAAAGGATATGTACTGTGGAGCAGCAACTTGTGTAAAGACTAAGGATGTTTTGACAGACTACTTTGATATCACAATTGGTCTACATCAAGGTTCGACTTTAAACCCTTAACTTTTTGCCTTGATCATGGATGAATTGACGAAGCATATCCAAGTTGAGGTACCTTGGTATATGCTTTTTACTGATGACATTATGTTGGTTGATGAGATAAGAGATGGAGTGAACAGAAAACTTGAGCTTTGGAAAGAAGCCCTGGAAGACAAAGGATTATGCATAAGTAGGACGAAGACTGAGTATATGGAATGCAAGTTTAGTAGTAGAGGGAACAATGAAGGGATTGATGTAAAAATTGGAGAATGGTGCATTCCAATGAAAGATATTTTTAAATACTTGGGATCCATTTTCCAACATGATGGTGCAATTGATGGAGACATTACACATAGAATTAATACAGGGTGGTTGAAATGGAATGGTGCTTCTGGTGTTCTTTATGATAAGAGAGTTCCTTTAAAAGTCAAAGGAAAATACTATCGAGCTGTAATAAGACCAGTCATGTTGTACGATTCTGAATGCTGGGTTACAAACTATAGGCATGTACAGAAGATGTTTATGGCAGAAATGAAGATGTTAAGATGAATGTGTGTTCATACAAGAAAAAATCGTATTTCAAATGAACTTATTAGAAAAAGGATTAGGGTGGCACCGATAGAGGATAAAATGAGAGAGGCCCGTCTAAGATGGTTTAGACATTTACAAAGAAGACCACTAGATGCTCCAGTTAGGAGATGCGAGAAGTTGGAGGCTGAACCTACTAAGAGAGGGTGAGGAAGACCAAACAAGTGTTGGAAGGAAACTATTAAGTACGACCTCAATTACTTTAATTTAAATCCTGAAATAGCTGAAAATCGATTTGTGTGGAGGCAAAGAATCCATATAGCCGACCCCACTTAGTATGGGAAAAGGCTTGATTGTTGTATTAGTTATTAAAATGTTAATTTTCATAAGACCAAACAAGTGTTGGAAGGAAACTATTAAGTACGACCTCAATTACTTTAATTTAAATCCTGAAATAGCTGAAAATCGATTTGTGTGGAGGCAAAGAATCCATATAGCCAACCCCACTTAGTATGGGAAAAGGCTTGATTGTTGTTGTATTAGTTATTAAAATGTTAATTTTCATAAAATTTGTGACATTTTGTGACATTTTGAGCCTTTCTGAGTAATTTCCCCAAAATTCACTTATATCGACGATATATCCTTTTTTGACTTGTCAATACGATATCAATATCGATACTTAAAACCTTGTCTAATAGTCGAACATCTGATCTTGAAGGGTTGATGATCCTTGATTGATTTGGATGTAGACAGACGTCAAACAAAGCATTTTAAGAAATCTAGGAAAGTTTTCAGACATCTAATTCTAAGACGAGTTTGTTCCTGTTTTGACTGGATCCAAACAGAGTTCTAGAGATTTTAGGTCAGACGGCATATCGGACTTCTGGTAAAGTGTCTAGATGTCTGAAAAGAGGATTCTTTGCAGGAATGAATTTCCTAAAAAGCAAACGGCTATAAGGTCTGACAAAAAGTAGATTGGGTCAGATTTAGCCTAACGTCTCTATATTAGACATCTGGACGATTCTACGGACATCTGAAAAGAAATATTAATACTATTAAAGGTGATCCTAGAACATCATGTTCTGACAGACCAATGGTCATATTCCTAGACATCCGTCAAGGTCACCAGACGTTGTCTGAGACGTCTAGACTATAGGCCGATCGTCTGAGAGTAATGGTTGGAGAACACTACCTCCAGCCTAAGTATCTGAACGTCTGTACAAATTATCAAACATCTTAAAAGTCAGTATCAAACATTTGATGATCAAGGTAGACTTCTGATTTCTATATTGATTTTCTGATTTTATTCTAAGGTTTGCCTAAGTGTCCTAGTGTAGGAATAGTGTTCCTAGGACTAAGGTAAGGTAGCTTGGGCTCTTTAACAATAAATCTAAGAAAATAAAGAGTAAAGAACATAATAAATACATAATCCAAGAACAAAATAGACTTTCTATCATATTCTTCATCTTTAAGCTCCCGCTCCAAGCGAAGCTCCATCTTCTCTTCTCCTCCACCAAGCTCCTTTAATCCGCCATGGATGCGAGCTTGAGCTCCTTCACACTTGAATTCTTTTGCATTATTCCTGAAACTTAAAGTCAATGCAAATGTTAAATATAAAATATTTTATTATCATCGAAATCAACGATCGTGGTGCTCATGCACCAACATCTTCTCACATAGAATATTATATGCCCCTTCAATTTCAACAAACCTACACTAACCTTCATTTTTTATTTATAGTAGTTCGACCTCCCAAAGGCGACGTAGAGATGGAGAAGGTCGGATGTGTCTGGAACTTCGCGAGCAAACAAGATGAAAGAAATCTCACTCCATACCATCATGCAAGAAAACCAGGTCACCCTTCCCTTCCTTTGATCTTTCTTTTTGCCTACTGGATTTCAAGATGAAGGAACGAAGTTAGTCGAAATAAGTCGACAAGTCTCACGATTCCAAGGAAGGACCTCCTTTAGTGAGTGGCCTACCCATCTATGTGCATTAATCTCTATATCAAACTTAAACCCCAAGATATCACCAAGTAAATTTTGAAAAGCATATGAGTATATTCTCAGCACAACCTTCGAATCCTCCTATGAAGAAGATGATAATATCCACATGGAATGATTCTAGTCATGTCCGCAATGCTAACGCCTTGAAAATCCTCCTTTACAAGCAAAGAAAAAAAAGAGGTAGCAAGAGCAACTACGACCAACATAGATGGAAGAACAAAAGGACACCCCTACATAACCCCTTGTTGGGTTTGAATCTATCCATCCTTTGGCTTTCCATAACCAACACTAAAAAAGAATTAGTTGCAAATTATAATACACCTCTTTATCCAATAAATCCATAAATGAACTTGGGCTTATGTAGCAACTCCAAAAGAGGGGCCAGTCCAAAGAGTCATAGGCATTTGTGAAATCAACCTTTAAATGGAAAACGCCTATACTCCTCTGGTAACAAACAATAATCTATGGTCATCACAATGCCAACCACCAAGTGTTCCCCCTCCCCCAATAAAAAGTTGTATACACTATAGTACTAATGTCTTCAATCACTTCCAACAATCAATCAATTAGAACCTTTAGCACAATGAGATACATCGCATCAAATAGAGAAACTGTGTTGTAATCTTCAATCCAATCCATCAAACTCTTCTTTGGCAACAAAATATAAGAGATTTATTCAATCTTACAAACCTTTATTTCATTTCCCTCCCCAAATTCTTCTAACACCTGCCTAAGATATGGTCCCTGGACCCACAACCATCCAAATGCCCTGAAAAAGACAAGAAACCCATGTGAACCATGAAACCCCTGCATAAAGGCCAAACGGCCTTTTTCACTTCTATCTGTGTTAAGATTAGTCTAATTAGTCTATTTTTATATTTGATTAGTTTTATGAGGGCCTCTTATGTAATTTTCCTCTTTTTCTAATCCTTTATATAATGAGGGTTAAGGTTTCTAATATTGATATGAAAGTTCATTTCTATTGAAATGATATTTTTCTTAAGAGGAAAAAGGATGGTTAGCATTCAGTAACCATCCAAATCTTCTAACATGATATTAACACAGTGGTCATTGGCTAGTGATCAATACCCACCTTCATTCTCATCTCTTTCTCGTTCTCCAACAAAAAAAAGAAGAAACCCTAATCCCGAGGTTTCTTGTTAAGAGGACACTCAATCTCCTTTAGAAGGCGTCACCGTTGTCACCAGGTCCCCCATCGACTAACAACCCCTCTAGTGAGCATCGTCAATCGCCAGCCACTAGCTATCGACTGTAAGAGCCCAAATCCAGTCACTGCTTTCAGCAGCAGCCATCGCAAGGGCCCTCTTTAGACCACATCTTGCCTATGCCCTCGAGTGGGTCACCAAAGATCCACTTTGGATCTCTCTACGGTCTGGTAGAGGGACCCTTGCGACCCTACCTCACTACCTACACTTAACAGGAGCACCTCCAAGCTCCAGCACTAGGGCGATGCCACCAGTCTCCTTTGTTGCCCACCAACTACTATTGTTGGTCACCAATCGCCACCGGGAGACTCCTTTAAGTTAGCCACAAACTTTGATGGCCTTGGATAGTTCACAACAATACTCTGTGACAAGTTTTGGTAAGATTTTCCTCACCATCAAACTTGGTTGAGGTGTCTTGATGAATTAGAGACTTGGTTGAGGTGGCTTGATGCGCTAGAGGTTATGCTACTCTTCTTGTGATTTGTCTGAGCTCTAGCTGAGGACAAAATGGCACCAAAAGAGTCGTTGGAAGTGGCATTGGGGCAAACGATGGAGATGAGTACTTACAATAGTCCATTCTTTGGTTCTATGGATAAGTTGGATGAGATCAACTATGCCTAATGGTCACAAACCTTCTTGATGACCATAGAAGGTCACGATAAGGACCATATATTCCTTAAATCGACGCCCACACAGAAGAGTGGCAAGAATGCTGCATGGAAGAAAGATAATACCATGATCCCTACATGGATCATGAATTCTATCATTCCTCGAATTTGAGATAAGATTACATATTACAAGGCTGCTAAGGAAATGCGGGATAGCTTGAAAGACGTGTAGTCTCATCAGAAAAACTCCAGCAAAGTTTTCCCAATTTATAGTGGGATGACACATCTCCAACAAGAGGGCAAGTCTCTCTCATTATACTACTCCATCCTTAAGGCATTATTTGACACGTATAGTGATCGTCGCCCAATCTGCACATGTAAGCGACAGAAGGCATATCGGAAGGAGGTTGCAATTCTTCAATTTCTAGCTAAATTAGGACCAAAGTATGCTGCGGCACTATCCCAGATTTTGACCATGCTGAAGCTTCAACACTTGAGGAAGCTTATAGTAGGATGAGTCGAATTACAATACCTTTAGTTGCTGCGACACCTGAACTGTAGACCTCGACTTCGATTGCAAGTTATAGTCGAGGGCATGAATCAATCCCTACCCGAGTACATAATAGGGGATATGAGTCTCAAGTAATGCTGTCAATCCAAAAGGCAACACCAAGGCGACAAGTCCTATAATTGTCATAAGCAAGAGGCAACAAAAAGGTAATAGCCCAATTAAATTTAGGCAACTCTTTTTTTTTTTAACTATATATGCCTTAGTAACTTAGTTACAATAACATTATCTTAGTTATACGTATTTAAATCATATCTGATAACTTATTTATCTCATTTATATTATATAATATAATAGCAATAATAGAAATATCAATAGTTTATTTTATATGCAAGAAACCCAATCACTTGCAATCAATTTTGGAATAAAACTTAATAGATAATATTATCTATATGTTATTATCACATTATTGTGTGTATATTGAAACGAGGAAGAATGGTTATCCATTTGATAACCACCTAAATTCATTTATTACGAAAAAAGATTACAACATTAACCGATTACATGGAAGACTACCAAAACACCACCTCAGAGGAAATGGAAGAAACAAAGTTCTCAACATAAGGATTCTAACCACTAAAAATCATCCCATTTTTCCCCAACCAAATACCACAAAGAATCGCTAACATTTTTGCTCTTTCCTTCCTCAATCTAAAGACCCTACTCCTCCCCTATCTCCTACCCTTCTTGAACGAAGCCCAAAAACCATCCAGGCAACCATGATTTATCCACTCTATCCCCACTCTTCTCCAAACATGTTCGACGAAAACACATTTGAAAAACAAGTGTTTAACATCCTCCTCCATCCCAGCATAAAGCCGGCATGTCCTATCCTCTGTCGATGCCCATCTTGCCCTCCAGGCCTTCATAACAACTCTTCTCCTCGGCAACCACGCAAAAATCTTCACCTCAAGAGGGCAGTTTACCGACCATATTAATCTACAGTCCTGCAAAAAATCAACGCCATGTATCTGTGTGGACCTTCGCAATCTGTTGTACGCCTTCCTAATCGAAAACTCAAACTCTTGCCAATGAAAACCATCCACCCCATCCTCCAACTCCCAACCTTAAAAGCATTGTATGAGCTCCTGCAACCCCACCCTCTAATCAGAGAATGCCCCCCAAAAATCAAGGCACCAAGCATCAGACCAACAACTCTTTATCATCACCTCGCTATGGTAACTCAGGAGAAGAGGCTAAGAAATATGTCACATAAGGAACCATTACCCATCCAATCATCCATCTAGAACCTAAACACATCACCCATCTCCAAAAGAGGGGAGAAAAAGCCACGCACCTCCTGGACCACCAAGGCCAGCCCGCTGAGGAAATGGGAAGCCCCAGCCACAGGTGTCTCCAGAACCTATCGGTACAAAAAGGATCCATAACATTTCTGCATAACATCCCAAAAAGGTCCTAGTCCCCCTCAGTAATCTAACATTCCACTTCGTCAATAGACTCATATTCATAAACTCCACGTCATGGACCCCAAGGCCACCCTCCTACACCGACCTACACACCTCCGCCTACGCCACGAGCCTAACCCCTTTCCCTGTTGCTTCATAGTTTGTTTAGAAAAGGTCCTGCATCAAGCCTGTAATCTTCTTCTCTATTTGCTTTAACACTCTAAACACATAAAGGAAGTAGCTTGGCATGAAAGAAAGCAAGGTCTTGACCAAGGTCAACCTATCGCCTCTAGATAACAACTTAGATACCAACCCCGCTAACCTCTTCTCCATCCTCTCCAACAACATCAGCCAATCCTGCAAATCAGTAATGTTTTTTCAAAAAACAAAAAGAGAGAATTCAGTGACACGTAACTTTTACATGTAACATAATATCAGTAACATGGAAACATTGTATCGGTGACATGTATCATTGATGTATTATATAAGTATGTGGTTGATACAAAATGAAATAAAATAACCAAAAAAAGTTGAATAAAAAAATCGATGGGAACCGCTAAATGAGAAGAACCCAAAAAGTGAAAATAAAAGCAAAATTAAGGCAAGAGGCATAATTGAAAACAATGGAAGCACAACTCCAAAACAACAATGGGAGAAACCTAAGAGCAATCGCTGAAGAGAGGCAATGCGAGTATCACTAGAGAAGACTTAATTGAGAAGAGCCCCCGGAAACACTGAAAAGAGCAAAGGAGTGGTCACAACAAAGAATAAGAGCCTTCACAACGACCAACTTCGAGCAAGCTTGCAACGAGAATTGGTTTTGCATACTTTCTCATGAGCAATACCCACTTTTAAATCGAAAAAAATCCTATTTCCTAATCAAACATCGAGAGGCAATGGAATCCTAATGGGTTGATAATTCAATTTTTTTCCTTTTTCCTTTCCTTTTTTTTTGGTAGATTCCTAATCAGGGAGTGACGTCACAATGGGAGCTAGGAGATGGGTGATTAAGGCACACTTGAGGTTGTGAGGGCTCGCCTTGGACCTAACACATGCAATGGAGCCTATCCTCCACTCGCCTTGTCACTATGTGGTGAAAGATGTTGATTTATTCGACTCCAATCTATTTCCAATAGTCGATCAGTTTAGATCACCGATGGGTGACATTTATCTATTACTAGTGAGGGGAAGGTTCAGAAAATGCTTAGTATGCACCTGAAAGATGTGTTACTTGTTCCAGATTTTTCCATTAGCCTGTTGTTTATCAGTAGAATTACAAAGGAGCTCAACTCTCGAGCCATTTTTTATTCGATTTCTTGTATTTTTCAGGACATTTTGACAGGAAAGATGATTACTAGCAACCATGAAGAGAGGGTGTACTGTTTGCTCTAATCTCCTTATACTAGCAATGTCTCTGCTTATTACTACCACAACATTGAGTCTTCAGTGGCATCTTCGTCTTGGTCATCTTCCACTAGCAAAGCTTCGTCGTATCATTCCTCATCGTGCTCCTACTTTAAGGATTGATTACGAAGCCTGTCAAATGAGAAAGCACTACGGTAGCTCTTGCCCAGCTAATCAGAGTCATGGTTTCGAGTCCTTATTTGAGTTGCTTCGGATGAATGTTTAGGGTCCCAATTGCACCCCTAATCAATTGGGGCATCACCTCTATTTAATGATAATCGATGATTTTTCTTATTTTTCTTGGGTGTTTCTTTTAAAATTAAAGTTTAATGTTAGGATCTTTATCAAAACTTTTATTCTGAAAATAAATAATGAAATTGATGCTAGAATAAAAATTGCTCGCTCCGATAATGTCCTCGAATTCTATAATCATTTTTTGTAGAATTTCTATAAATCCAAGGAAATCATCCACAAGACAAGTTGCCTTCATAAATCTCTACAAAAGAGGATTGCATAGCGTAAGCATCATCATATTCTTGATCTTCCTAGGACAATGTTGATTCGCAACAATGTTCTGTCTTCCTAATTCCTATCAGGGAGATGCTATGTTAACAGCATGTTATCTCATCAATCACATGCCCTCCTCTGTGATTGATAAGTGAATCCCTCTTCAACTCTTGTATCCAAACAAGGAGTTGTTTATTAATCCTCTTCGGATCTTTGAGTGTGTTGCCTTCTTCATCTTGTTGGTCCACGTAGAGATAAGTTGGATCCAAGGGCAGTGAAGTATCTTTCTTGGGTATTCATGAACTCAGAAAGGATATCGTTGTCATGATCCTGTTAATCGGCAACATTATATCATTGTCTATGTCACCTTTCATGAGTCTATTCCCTATCCACTGTTGGATCCAAGGTTCCTAATCTTTCTGAAGTTGTTTCTATGCATGTTCCTCCTATGACCTTAGAAGAGATCCACATTTTTTATACATATAGATTTATCTACCGACGTCGTGCCTCCCCTTCTGAGCCGACACAACAATTGACCCTTGATGTAACCACAGACGTTTTGCCTGCTGATTAGGTGTTGCCAAGTGATGGCGTGGATCATGCAACAATCTACTACTATTGCAACCAATCTAGAGGTGCCCATAGCCTTGAGGAAGGATCCGCAGGCCTGTACTTTACATCCTATTTCCAAGCATGTTTCCATGACATGTCTTGGTCCACCATACAAGCGATTTGCTATGGCCCTCTCGACTATATCCATACCTTCTTCATATCATGAGGCACTCCTTGATCCGAAATGGAAGCAAGCTATGGATGAGAAGGCGTGTGCACTCCAATCATAGGGAACCTAGGAACTCATAGAAGTACCTTCAGATGCCACTGTTGTTAGCTCTAGATGGGTATTTACTGTGAAGTATAATCCAAATGGTTCTATCCAACAATACAAGGCCAAATGTGTGGACTCTAATCACATAAAACGTAAGAACTCATAGAACCACCTTCAAATGCTACTATTGTTGGCTCTAGATGGGTGTTTACAGTGAAATATAATCAAGTGGCTCTATCCAACAATACAAGCCCAAGCTCGTAGCGAAAGGCTTCACTTAGACTTATAGTGTACATTTGTTTTATACATTCTCTCTTGTCACGCGGTTTCCTATGATCTGAATTCTCACATCAGTAGCGGCAAGATTGACCTTCACATCAATTGGATGTGAAAAGGCTTTCTTGTATGAAAATTTACAATAGATGACTTACATGCAACCTGAGATTCAAGAGGAGTGTGCTAAGGTTTGCCGATTGAGGAAGGCAATATACTAGCTTAAATAGAACCCCTAAGCTTAGTTCCAAAAGTCTTCTGATATTGTTCAGACTTTTGGATTCTGCAAGTCCTCAGCTGATCATTCCTTTATCATGTAGCAAACTTCCTGGGGGTTAATTGTGATGCTTGTTTATATCGATGATAACATCTTATCGATGATGATATTCAAGAGATTTGTGACTTAAAGAAATGTCTTAAAGAGAACTTTGTGATCAAGGACTTAGGTCCTCTTTGATATTTCCTCGAGATCAAGGTTACTTGTAGCAAACAAGATGTTGTGCTATTCTAGAGAAATTACGTGATAGATTTGTTGCAGAAAATAAGTATATTGAGGACAAAACCTACATATCTTCCCATGAATGCAAAGGTGCATCTATTTGACGAGAGTCCTGCACTAGTTGATGCTCGTTGATTTAAAATCTTGGTGGAAAAGTTTTTATATCTTACTATTACTCAACCTAACATCTCATTGGTTGTGGGAAAACTCAACCAATTCACGCACAAGCCAACAAAAGTGCATTGAGATGCAACTATGATGATAGTTAGGTACCAAAAATCTTCACCAGGAATGGAACTTTTGTTCACCAAAGGCACATCCTACAGCATTTAGCCTACACAGATGCAGATTATGCAAAGTGTCTTTAAACTAGAAAGTCTACTAAAGGCTTTTGTACTTGTGTAGTAGAAAATACTGTGACTTGAAAAAGCAAGAAGCAAGGAATTGTTTCCAGATCAATTATTAAGTCTAAATATCATGCCATTGTACAAACTACAATAGAGATGATGTGACTACGTTCCATATTAAGTGCTCTACATGTTTCTATCAACTCCCCTATGGAAATGAGATGTGACAATGAGATAACAACTTACATAGCCAATATTCCAATGTTTCATGAACAAACAAAACACATGGAAGTAGACTACCATTATACCAAATCATTATTGTAAAAGTCGGTGGTCGGTATTCAGTCGGTCAGGCCACTAACTAAGGAGTATACGGTATGCGGGAGAGTAGTCGAGGAGTACTCGGTCGGGCATTTTTTAAATATTTGAGGTTTGTGTGCCTTTTCATTGCCGGTCCCAAGCCCGGGTAAAAGAGGAGGGTTGCGTTACATAGCCGACAGCCAGCGTAAAATTTGTCGGATCTTTAAACATGGATTCTAGCAAACACTCTGATTTCGTTGGGGCGTTCCCTACTTGTGACGTGCTGTATTGACGCCCGGGTGTAGTGATAAATGAGTAAGGGTTCTCGCATAAGGAACGCATGCGAGTAAAGAAGTTAATTCCGCTACATCGCCGCCCGAATGTAGTCCAAAATAAGCAAGGGTTCTTGCATGAGGAACGCATGCGAGTAAAGAAGTTAGTTCCGCTACATCGCCGCCCAGATGTAGTCCAAAATAAGCAAGGGTTCTCGCATGAGAAACGCATGCGAGTAAAGAAGCTAGTTCCACCACTTCGTCATCGAAGTGTGTCACAAAGAATGCTGAGATTCGGTAGTTGGAATATTGGTACCTTGACCAGCAAGTTCATGGAGATTGTGGATACAATGGTAAGGAGAATGATTCAAATTCTTTACCTTCAAGAGACTAAGTGGGTTGGAGAAAAAGCAATGGAAATCGAGAGAACGGGTTTCAAACTATGGTATTCAGAAAGGGACAAAGGTAGAAACGGCGTTGGTATTATTATTCATAAGGATTTGAAGGAGAGCGTGGTTGAGGTTAAGAGATTGGGTGATCGAATTATTTTGATAAAATTAATCTTAGAAGAAGAGATCTTGAATGTCATTTCAGTTTATGCACCTCAAGTTGGTCTAGAGGAAAGAATAAAGAACAAATTTTGGGGAGAACTTGATATGATAATTCAAGGAATCCCACAGACAGAAATGATTTGCTTGGGTGGAGATTTAAATGGGCATGTGGGAAAAGATGCTTTAGAGTATGCAGGAGTGTATGGAAATCATGATTTTGGTGTTAAGAATGAAGGGAAGACGTTCCTTGATTTTGCTATGGCTTATGATCTTTTCATAGCAAATACTTTCTTCAAAAAACGGGAAGAGCATTTAATTACCTATAAAAGTGACTTAACAAGAACGCAGATCGATTACTTTACTTTGAGAAGAAGGGATCATTTATCTTGTAAAGATTGCAAGATTATTCCAGGGGAGAGTTTAACTGCTCAACATCGTCTTTTGGTGTTGGATGTTCATTTGAAGAAGGCAAAGAAAAGAAAATTAATGTCTAAGAATTTGAGAATTAAATGGTGGAATCTTAAGAAAGAACAAGTGAGATTTAAAGAGAAGATGATGCAACAAAAGGCTTAGGATCTTGATGGTAGTGCTGATGAAATGTGGTTAAATATGGCAAACTGTATTAGGAAGGTGGCAAAGGAGGTGTTAGGCATGTCTAAAGGAGGTGTTCCAGGATAAAAGGAGACTTGGTGGTGGAGTCAGGAAGTGCAGGAGAAGCTTCAAATTAAAAGAGCCTGTTTTAAAGCCTTATATCGAGATAAGACCGATGAAAATATGGAAAACTACAAAAGAACAAAGAAAGAAGCAAAGAAAATAGTTAGTGAAGCAAAAGCTTGGGAGCATTTTTATAAGAAACTTGATTCTAAAGAAGGTGTAAAAGATATTTTCAAGTTAGCTAAAGCAAGAGAGCGGAAAGCAAAGGACCTTACGCATGTAAAATGCATCAAGGATGAAGAAGGAAGGGTGCTTATAGCTAGTGAAGATATAAAGACAAGATGGAAAAGATATTTTCATAAGTTATTTAATGAAAAATAAAAGAATGATATCATCTTAGGGGAGTTAGTTAACTCAGAAGAGTATGTGAATCGATCATGTTATCGAATGATACAAAAGAAAGAAGTAGAGGAGGCTCTGAAGATGATAAAAAGTGGGAGGGTTGTTGGGCCTGATGATATTCCGATAGACGTCTGGAGAATGACGGGAGAACGGGGTATAACTTGACTCACAAATTTATTTAATACTGTGTGGAGAGGCAAGAAGATGCCAGAGGAATGGGGGAAAAGTTTTGCGATACCTTTATACAAGAACAAGGGTGATATACAAGATTGTTCCAACTATAGAGGTATTAAGTTGATGAGTCATACAATAAAACTTTGGGAAAGAATAATTGAAAGAAGGGTGAGGCAAGTCTCTATGGTAACTGAAAATGAATTTAGCTTTATGCCAGGCAGGTCTACTATTGAGGCAATATATCTCTTGAGACGTATGATGGAGACATACAAAGTGAAGAAAAAGGATTTACATATGATTTTTATTAATTTGGAGAAGGCCTATGATTCTGTCCCAAGAGATATCTTGTGGAGAATTTTAGAGAAGAAACAAGTGTAAATTATATATATCAACCTCATTAAGGATATGTACTATGGAGCTGCAACTTGTGTAAAAACTAAGGATGATTTGACAGACTACTTTGATATCACCATTGGTCTGCATCAAGGTTCGACTTTAAGTCCTTATCTTTTTGCCTTGGTTATGGATGAGTTGACGAAGCATATCCAAGTTGAGGTGCCTTGATGTATTCTTTTTACTGATGACATTGTGTTGGCTGATAAGACAAGAGATGGAGTGAACAGAAAACTTGAGCTTTGGAGAGAAACCCTGGAAGATAAAGAATTACGCATAAGTAGGACGAAGACTGAGTATATGGAATGTAAGTTTAGTAGTAGAGGGAACAACGAAGGGATTAATGTAAAAATTGGAGAAGAGTGCATTCCAATGAAAGATATTTTTAAGTACTTGAGATGCATTTTCCAACATAATGGTGGAATTGATAGAGATATTACACATAGAATTAATGCAGGGTGGTTGAAATGGAGGGGTGCTTCTGGTGTTCTCTGTGATAAGAGGGTTCCTTTAAAAGTCAAAGGAAAATACTATCAAGTTGTGGTAAGACCAACCATGTTGTACGGTTCTGAATGCTGGGCTATAAACTATAGGCATGTACAGAAGATGTCTGTAGCAGAAATAAAGATGTTAAGATGGATGTGTGGTCATACAAGAAAAGACCGTATTTCAAATGAATTTATTGGAAACAGGATTAGGGTGGCACCGATAGAGGATAAAATGAGAGAGGCACGTCTAAGATGGTTTGGACATTTACAAAAAATGCCACTAGATGCTCCAGTTAGGAGATGCGAGAAGTTGGAGACTGAACTCGCTAAGAGGGGGCGAGGAAGACCAAACAAGTGTTGGAAGGAAACTATTAAATATGACCTCAATTACTTTAATTTAAATCCTAAAATGGCTGAAAATCGATCTGTGTGGAGGCAAAGAATCCATATAGCCGACCCCACTTAGTGTGGGAAAAGGCTTGGTTGTTGTTGTTGTTGTTGTATGTATATATATATATATGTATGTATATATAGACAGACACATATCAAGAAGTAAAATACATCATTGCATAAAAGTAAACATATTCAAGTTCAAGATTATAAAATAAGCTACAAAGTACAAACAATATCAAATTCATTACAAATTTAATAATTTAATTAAGGTATAAATCATTATAAATACATTACCAACGACAAAGCAACATAAATCAATAATTAATATATGCTTAAATCAAATACATTACAATATATGCTTCAGCGATGGGAGGATTTTTGCTTGGTCGAAGAGGAGTCTCGAGTGAAAATAGATGATTTTAGGGGAATCATCAGGGGAAGGGGGTCGAGTGAGGTTTTATTTGACCTAAAAAAATAATATACCTACATACATATTTTTTCCTCTATGCAAAAATCGACCTACTACTCAGCCAACTACACCGACTACTCGACCGAGTAGTCGTGTTGTCGACTATAGACCTGACTATGAGTTACTCAGTCGGTAGGGCACTGCATAGGATTACTCAGCTGAGTAGGCTAATTTTTACAACACTGTACCAAATATCTCATCCAGAAGGAACTTATCAAAACCACTCATGTTTCTTCCCACGATCAGATAGCGGACGTCTTCACCAAGGCTCCCCCGAAGTCTACATTTGACAGATATTATTTCAAGTTGAGCATGATGGATATCTATGCTCCAACTTGGAGGAAGTGTTAAGATTAATCTATTTTATCTTTTTTTATACTTGATCAATTTTTTGACGGCATTTGGTGTAATTTTTTCCTTTTTTTAATTTTTTTTTTTTTAAGCCAATAAGTGGTTATGCAAAAATAACCACCCAAAATCATTCCTAATCCTTCATATAATGAGGGCTAGGGTTTTTAATAGTGATGCGAAAGTTCACTTCTTCTGACAATCTTAGTAAACGAGTGCATAATGATCAAAAGCCTGTAGAGAAGGATATCCATTTTGCACCCGGGAAGTTTTTCCTAGTGGAACCAAATCTTTGATCTGCCATTTGAAAATATGCCAGTTGGAGGTTCTTGGCAATGAGGATCAAGGATAAGCCCAACTTTCATATAGAAGAGACAACGATGCAGCCACAATTCCAAGCCCAACAGGATTTTCCTGGAAGAACCAAAACCGACCTCACGTAAGAACCCCCTGAGATGATATATCAGTGGGGAGGGGGGGTGAGGAAAATGGATTTCACTTGGGGATAAAAAGTACAGACACGTGAAAAGACGGCAACAACAACTAGGGGTTCTTGACAATAAGGATAAATCCATAGACAATATAAGCCCGAGTTTCTTATAGGAAAAAGAAGAACAGCAGCCATAACTTGGCATGGTATCGACCAACATGTTTTTCTAACTGACATTAAAGAACTCTCTTTCAGAAACAGAATGGCCGGTGATCCAGAAGGCACAACTAGACTTACTGAAATAAAATCAAACACGGTACCCAGATGCGCGTCTTTTCCACACAAGCAACAAATTCTAACAGGCAGCGGTTTTTCCTTTTTCATCCAACTCTGATGCATCTTTTGAGAGCTGAACTACGCAAAATTGCAACAGGCTCTCCGAAGATCACTCCTGACTGCTGTTTCAAAAAAGATCGCTCCTGACTGAGTGAAGGAACTCAACGAAGAAATAACTTCCAGCATTTCACCTTCCCCTGCTCCCTATTTCCCACTAGAGCGAACACTATACGCTTCCAACAGAGCACTCGAAACTACGAGTCGACGAGTAACGGGAAGAAACTTCCCGTGGAAGAAACGGGTGCTTACCGGTCATCTCCAAGTCGATCCAGACGAGGGGCAGCTTGTACTCCCCCGAGGGCGCTTCGTGCGGGGGCGAGTCGGAGGCGTTGGGGGAGCCGTTGGATTGCGCCGTCCCCTTCTTCTTGCCCTTCCCCTCGACTCCCTCTGCAACGCGGATAAGCTAGCCGCTTAGAAACCCTAACGGAACGGAACGGAACGGTGTTGGGACGGGAGACGAGCTTTACCGTTGTCTGTACCGGTGCTCGAGGGGGTCGTTACTGCAGCTTTGATGGAGGAGGGAGCGGCGGCGGCGGCGGCGGACTCGTCGTCGCTGAGGGAGAGGATGGCGAAGGAGTTGGCCATGCGGCCGCCCATCATGTGGCTTGGTGGGGGAGGGGGGAAGCGTCGAGTGGGAAGGAAGATACCGAAATATCGCAAATTCGAAAATTAAGTTGCGTTTACTTTTTTTTTTTTTTTTCCCCCTGGAAAACGCAAAACCCAAGCAACATCTCAGGCTGAATTTGACCCCCTCCCACGCCCCTCTTCCCCAACCCTTGTTGCAGTAAATTTTACACCCGGATAAAATTATCCCGTCCTTAGGGGATGTTCCGAAAGATAATGCATTTAACGAGGTGATTGGATAAATTTATCCTTTCTTTTCTTTTCTTTTCTTTTTTTTTCATAGGAAAAGAATTTCATTTATCTTATAACATTTCCTCACTTATTTTATTATTTTACATGTATATTCTTTAAATATAAAATTTCACATATATCTCAACCCCACCACTTAAAAACTTTATCTAATAAAATAATACAGAGAACAAGGGACGCACCATTGTATTAGACCTTACAATCTATTTTGTTTTGAATTTAGTATGAGATTATGTTACGACCATGACATCAAAACACTTTAAGACATCTGGGAGTTGGTCCAGACGTTTGGGAGTTGGTCCAAACGTCTGGATGCCTTCCTAGACGTTTGGAAATTAATTTTTACGTACGTACGATCGCGAGTCTGCGCGCGTGCCGTGCGCAGACTGAAACCCACTGCCCTCTTCTTTTTCTCTCCCCTCGCCGACCTGCAGACGCATCCCCCCCCCCCCCCCCCCGGTCGCCTACAAATACCCCTCTCCCTCGTTCACCACCCCACCATCTTCTCCTTCCTCCAGCGTGAGCGCGAAAGTGAGAACGAGGGCAACAGCTGCTGCCGGGTGCAGTGCGGAGACGAGAGGTGCATCGAGAGGGAAGAGGAGAGAGAGCGCGCGAGGAAGAGAGAGAGCTCGCTGGGGCAGTTTGAGGCCGCCCGACGTGCGCGCGGAGGAGCGTTGTGCTGGGGAGGGTCTCCCCCAGTGCTGCTGCAGCTCAGGCAGCGGACAGATGAGCGCGGCGCGGCCGCGCATAGCAGAAAGAAGACGAAGAGGTTTTTATTCTGGGAATTTTTCCCAGAATCAGATGTCTGGACTTACATCCAGACGACGCGGGCGACGTCTGGAGGGAACTCCAGACGACTGAGAGGTACGTAATTCCTCTTATACCTCCTTTTGCGGATACAGCCATGCAGGCTGTTCCGCCGAGGTTCTGAGACGTGTCGTGTTGAGGAAGTTTTCGTCACGCGTGCATGCTTCGTTTCGGGAAGGAGCGGAGACACGCCCTCCCATGCAGTTCAAACGTCTGGGCAAGGCACCAAACGACGGAGAGCGTCTCCAGACGTCCGGAGAGGTGGTCGGACGTCTGGAACTGGGTCCAGACGGTTTAACAGGATCCATGGACGTCTGAGGAGCAGCGCAGAGTAAGGTATGACCTAGACCACTTTTTAAGACGTCTAGAAGGTATTCCAGACGTCTGATTTGAGTCAGAGTAGTCGTTTTTGACCCGTTTAGGGTCCGATTTCCGCGTTTAAGATTCCGTTCTTCTCAGAATTAATTCCTTTACTTGTTTGAAATACTTTTACCTTGTTCTGAGTGGTTCCTTGTGGTTGATCCTTGTGTTAGGACCTCGTTCTGTTGCGGCTTTGGGGGTTGCAGAGGCACGTGGACATACCGATCACGCCCCCATTACTTCCGATTTTGCGGGTAGAGTGGCTTTCCTTAGTTAATTACAAACATTAATGCATATCTGAAATAAATGATAGATCCTAGGGTATGGCATGAATCCTGGGACCTGAAAACTAGATTGAATGATAGATCCTAGGTTATGACAGGAATCCTACGACCTGAAAACTAGATTGAATGATAGATCCTAGGGTGTGGCATGAATCTTAGGAACAGAAACACTGAAATGAATGTCTTGAATGCCTGAATTGTAGCCTTGGATAAGTAGATAGAAAAATGATAATTACCTGTAATTGGATAACAGCTGCCCGTGAAATGTAGAGTACCGTTGCTAGTAACTGTTACATGTAATTTCTGTTGGTTGAAATTAAATACAAGCTGCTTGTATATAAATTTGAAAGGAAAAGAAGTTTGAATGTTGGAAACACGTACTATATGCGAATAAACCTGAAATAATGAAACTTAGTATGGCTTGGCCGGAGAAATATGAGCACGAACCCTACGGGGAATTAGGAGTAGAGCTCCTAGAAAATAAATAGAATGGAAATGGGAAAGTGAGCTGGCCCTTGAGTACAGAATACCAAGGAGAGCGACTGTCTCCCTGTTTATTGCAGAGCGGAGCTAGCCACCCTAGGGTTGGGACCCGAGGTTAGGATTGGCCACTTTGTATCGACTCTGTGGCCCTTGCATACACCGTATCGGGGAGAGCTATTAGTGTAGGGAGGGAGCTAGCCACCCCACGAGGCCTAGGGTTCAGCTAGCCGTCCTATATCGACTTGTTAGGCCCACTAGGCAAACCAGGGTAGTCAGGCGAGGGTGCGAGGACTGTGGAGGGGCAAGACCCCTGTTTGGTTACTGTGGAGGGGCTAGACCCTTGTTACTGAGAGGGCTCTGCCCTATACTGCCCTATACTGGTTCCGTGCTGTGCTTTGGGCACACCCATTAACGGAAACGACTAACCGCGTGCCAGTGCAGGTAGCTACCCGTGCGTTTATCGCTCGTGCCGTAGTCACCGTTACGTTTGTTAACGACCTTGGGGTGGTTGACTGAGGGTAGGACCACCACGGGGGACTCTCCCGGTCAGGAGAGCACCACGTGCTACTTCTACTTTTCAGAAAAGACTGCAATCAAGATCGTTCCCACGATGAACATTCGAGATTAAGAGAAAGACCTGAGAAATAAACCAAGAAAGAGTAAATAGATAAATAAAGAAAGAAATTAAAAACAATCGCTACCTGGCCACCTTTATTGTTTTTCTTAGCTAGCTGGTTGCCACTCTACTCAGCGTTTCGCTTACGTGTCATATTTACCACCTTTTTCAAGACCAGGTGTTGAGCAGCCAGAGCCCACGACTGCAGAGGGTGTTGAGCCCAGTAGTTGTACTTGTGTTGTACCCGTTTCTATGTAGTGAGTATTTTGTTACACTTTTGTATTTGTAACGACCTAATTCCCGAATCCCTACGAGACACGAGAATCGGACTGACTCGACTAATCCCAAGACCTAGTCATCCAACGAGGAATTAACCAAAAGAGTAGTAAAATAAACCACATTCAGCATGAATATAACTAACAGTAACAAAATACAGCAGTAAGAAAAGGAAATACTACAGTATACACCACCACAACAGAAGGGAAATAAACATGTACATAACATAAAGTTTCGACAAAGAAAGTACAGGAAGTGACAAAGAAAACTACTCACTACAGTAGAAGAAAAGTACAAAAAGTACTACAGGTAACTCTACTGGACCCTACTAGGCCCAGTGTCCTCTGCAGCCGCTGACCCTGGCTGCTCAACACCTGGTCCTGAAAAGTAACGAGTGTAACACGTCAGCGAAACACTGAGTAGAGTGGCAACTAAAAGCTAAAGAAGCAGAAGAGTGCACAGTAGCTGTTATATTTTTACTTTCGTTATTTACGTCCTTCTATTAATTCACTATTGATTTATTTCTCATATCCTTCTCTTGATCTCGAATGTTCCTTGTGGGAACGATCTTGATTGCAGTCTTTTCCGAAAAGTAGAAGTAACACGTGGTGCTCCCCTGGCCGGGAGAGTCCCCCATGGTGGTCCTACCCTCAGTCAACCACCCCAAAGTCGCTGACAGACGTAACGGTGACCACGGCACACGCGATAAGCGCACAGGTAGCTACCCCGCACTGGCACGCGGTCAGTCGTTTTCGTTAACAGGTGCGCCCAAAGCACAGCACGGAACCAGTATAGGGCAGAGCCCTCTCAGTAACAGGGGTCCAACCCCTCCACAGTCCGCGCACCCTCGGCTGACTACCCTGGTTTGCCCAGTGGGCCTAGGAAGTCGGTGTAGGAGGCTAGCAGAACCCCAGGGCCCGTGGGGTAGCTAGTGCTCTCCCTACACTAGTAGCTCTCCTCGGTACTGGGTACGCGAGGGCCAGCAAGTCGGTGTACAGTGGCCAAACTCACCCCGGTCTCAACCTGAGGGCGGCAAGCTCCCCTCTACACTAAGAGGTAATGTGTGCTCTCTCTGGTACCACGTACCCAAGAAACAACACACTTCCACGTTCACTTTCTCAGTTCCATTCTATTCTCTTTTCAGGAATTTTACTCCTGATTCCCCGTAGGGTTCATGTTCTTTTTTTTTCGTTTTCCCATTTTAGGTTTCACCATTCCAGTTTTACGTTCATACAACCCATGTTCTCAATCATATTTATTTATTCATAACAGGCAGCTGTTAAATCAATTTACAAGCAGCTATTATTTCCTTTCTACCTTTCCAAGACTGCAATATTTATATATTCCACTAGTTTTCCAGTCCTAGGATTCATGCCGTACCCTAGGATCTATCATTCAATCTAGTTTTCCAGTCCTAGGATTCATGCAATACCCTAAGATCTATCATTCAATCTAGTTTCTCAGTCATAGGGTTCATGCAATGCCCTAGACTCTATTAATTGTTCCACAATTGTAACAAATTTTGTTAAGTAAATAAAAAAGCCACTCTACCAGCGAAAACGAGAGTACTGGGGGCGTGGTCGGCAATCCCGCGCGCCTCTGCAACCCCCAAAACTGCAACGGAATGGGATCCTAACATAAGGATCAATCACAAGGAGTTTCTCAGAACGGTATACAATTACTGTAAACGAGTAGAGGAATTTATTCTGGAAAGAACGCAACTCGAAACGCTGAAAACGGACTCCGAACGGGTCCTAAGCAGGTCAAAAACGACGAAACTGTCCAAAATCAGACGTTTGGAACCTCTTCCAGACGTCTTAAAAGGTGGGTCAGGTCGTACCTTAGATCTGCGCAGTCCTTCAGACGTCCAGAAGCCCGCTGGGATGTCTGGCTTGGTTTCTAGACGTCCGATTGTCTCTCCGGACGTCTGGAGGTTCTCTCTGTCGTCTGGCACTGCGGCCAGACGTTTGATTTACGTGGGATGGCGAGCCTTCGGGCCCTCCCGAGCAAAACCTGTGCACACACACACATGCTCTCACCACGATGAAACGCAGACGAAGTCGCGGCGGACGGCTGCATGGCCGTACACACGAAAAAGGGAGAAGATAGAAATATCTTACCTATCAGACGCCTGAACAGTCCTCCAGACGTCTTCAGCGTCGTTTGGTCGTAAGTCCAGACGTCTGATTCTGGAAAATTTTCTAGAACCAGAGCCCGATTCGCTCTCCGCCCGCGACGCACAGCCGCGCCGCGCCCCGTTCGCTTGCTGCCCAAGCTGCAGCAGCCCCTCCACGACACCCACGGCCGCCTCTCCCCCGTCGGCCGGCTCTAGCTGCCCCGGCAAGCTCGAACCCTCGCGGTCAAGCTTCTTCCTTCCGCTCGCAACCCTCCTTCCCGCACGCTCGCCGCGGCCGCTGCTGCCGCCGCTCACTCGCTCGCGCTATCGCACTAGCAGGGAGAAGGAGAAGAGGAAGGCGGAGGAGATGTGGGTGAGGGAGAGGGCGAGGGTGTCTTATAAGGCCGCGCGGGGAGTGAGAGAAGAGAGCGGCGCGCCTGCAAGAAGAGAGAGAGGAAAAGAGGAAAAAAAGCGGCGGGTGCAGTCTGCGCGCGCACGCGCGCAAACGCAACCACGTACGCCGAAAAAATTTATTACCAGACGTGTGGAAAGGGTTCCAGACGTCTGGGCCACTTCCTAGATGTCTTAAAAACCCGTCTGATGCCACGCTCGTAACAGTATTCTTTTATTGTAAACTTCATATTCTGTACCTATTTTTAATTCTCTACTGTTGTGGTGGCGTGTACTGTAGTAATTTTTTTCTTTACTGCTGTACTTTTGTTACTGTTAGTACTTGCATGGTGAATGTGGTTTATTTTTACTGCTTTTTTGTTACTTTCTCGTTGAACGACTGGGTCTTGGGATCAGTGAAGTCGATCCGATTCTCGTGTCTCGTAGGAATTCAGGAATCGGGTCGTAACAGATTAAGCATTGAGAAATCGCATGGGATTAAACATTGAAAATTCATTATTTTTCTTTTATTGTTGTGTGATATAAGTGTCTCATTCTTAATAATAACTAAATTTAGTTGATTATATCTTGCAGATAACTCACTTCCCATAAATGTAGAATTACTGTACCCGAATAAATATCTCAACTCCCTTGTTAATAACTAAATTAAGTTACATTTTGTGAACAACTCACTTCCCATAAATGTAAAATTACTATACCCACACAAATATCCCAACTCCCTTCTTCCCTTTTCTTCTTCATTTAAATGGCTATCCATGAAGTTATAAATTTATATAAATTACATACTTGGTTATTATTGTTTTATAGAAATTTATTTTGTGAATATAGTATTTTAGATAATTTTTTTATATTTTATAAAAAATGATATTTTCTTTATTTTTATATCATAAGAAAGATGGTGAAAAATCCATGCATAGCCCAATATTAAAGAGAATATTTTTTATGATAGCATTCAAGTGCATAAGTTAAGAAAAATCTATAAATAAATAATTTGGACTAGGTGGTGGTATATATATATATGTGTGTGATGAAAAGCTAAAAAATAAAGTTTTGATGGGATTAAGAGTTATTTTCACTCAAAAATAACCTTTTTATCCCTCTGTTACAAAATACAAAATTTTTTTGGAAGTTTATAAAGACTCTCAAATCTCGAGACCCAGAGAGAGACGAAAGTCATTTTCCTCTTGCGCATTTCTTCCCCCTTACTCTTTATTCTCGTAGATGACCCTTGGAGACCATTGATACTCCTCTAACCTTCCTCTGGTAGCCATCGACGTGCACTTTCACCTCCCTCCTTCATCTCCATTTCAACTGCTTTATTTATTATTTATTTTCAATTTTGATTATAGTATTTTATTTGTTACTTTCTAGTTATAGTAATTAATTCCTATAACTCTTACTTTAGTTTCTAATATAAAAAATATTTCTTATTTTATTGCTCCTCTTATTTACTGGTTATTAACATGTTAGTTTGTTTTTATCATTTATTTGCTTGATTGCATTTGAATTAGTTATTAAATAATTATGTTTACTTCTTAATTTTTTATATTAATTTTCTAAGGATTAAAAATTCTAAATATTCTACTTTTTATTTCTTCGTGTTAGTTTAGAATCTAAAACAAACAGATTGTGTCAAAATTTTCAGCAGAAATATATCAAAATTTATTTTATGTTTAAATTCTTATATCATTACAATTCAATTTTTTTAAAAAAATTATTTTCCTTCATGCATTGTAGAAGTCTCGTTAGCATGATTTTTTTTTAGCTTCTTATTTGGATAATTAGGATAATCTAAGATTTTTATTAGAATTTTTACATTTATAAAACTAATTTTATGAAAATTAAGTTTAGGTCCCCATCTTACATCATACTTCATATTTTTCATTTTCATCTTCTTATCCCCACTTTAAAATACCCCAAAATATATGAATATTAGAAGAACATCCAAAATAAGTTAGTTTATATTAATAAGAAGTGATTTGAATATTTTGATTTCCTCTAAAACGACTCGAATTCTTATATTTACCCAATTTTATTCTTTTAGGAGTTTGTAAATTAATAAAATGATTGTGATTTTCTCACAACAATGACGCTTTTATTCTTTTGTGAATCTCATAATTATTTTTTAGCGTTGTTGCCTTAAAGGCACAAATTTAAGTTGCTTTATACCTTTCTTAGAAAATAATGAAATCGGAGTGACTGACAAAGGAGTCAATTGAAATGGTGTAAGTGGTCATAACAGAGGAAAAATGTTGATAAAAAGAACTAAGAAGAAACCACCTTTTTCTTTTGCAAAAGGAAGGTAAGAAACTACAAAATTATGTTGGATACTATTAAGCGATTGAGTAATTGAGACTTGACACATGATTTTGTGATGAAATGTATATTTGACATGTGAAGCAACTGTAGTTATGATGTATTATAATTGAATGAAATAACTTAACTTGAATTAAAAACCTTGTAGCTCTCTTATATAGAGAGAGGCCAAAATGATGGAAGTACAAAAAAGGCCAAAAGGAGCAAACCAAACCCAACATAAAAACAGAAATATAAAATATATGCTAACACTCCCCCTCAAGCTAGAGTATAGATATCTATCATGCTCAACTTGGATACACATGAATTAAATAGAGATTTGGCTAAGGGCTTGGTAAAGATGTCAACAATCAGCTTCTCCGATGTGACTGGCGTGGTAAAAAGCAATCCCTTATGAATGATGTTTCTGGTACAGAGACAATCAACTCAATGTGCTTTGTCCTCTCGTGAAATGTTGGGTTGTTGACAATAAAGGTGGCTGCTCTATTATCACATCTCATCTCCATCGGGTTGGAAAATTGTATCCGCAAGTCAGTAAGCAGGGATCTAATCCACATCATCTCTGCAGTGGTCTAAGCCATAGCCCTGTACTTTGACTCGATACTAGATCTAGTGACTGTGCTCTACTTCTTACTCCTCTATGTAATCAAATTTTCTGCTAGAAATGTGTAGAACCCAGTAGTTGAATTGCGATTCACATGACATCCAGCGTAGTCCGCATCGGAGTATCCAACCAAGGTCATGGAAGAGCCCTTGGAAAAGAGAAGACCCTTCTCAGGAGCTTTCTTAATGTATCTGAGCACCATAAATGTTGCATCCCAGTGCTAGCGTGTTGGCTTGGCCATGGACTAACTCCGTTTCTCTACTACAAAAGAGATGTCTGACCTCGTAATAGTGAGATATAGCAGCTTACCTACAAGCTGCCTGTACTCCCTGCTATCCACTAACTGTGCATTCTCATCATATTGTGACATCTTGGGGTCTATAGGAATATTGACCTCGTTGGCCCCAACATTCCAATCTCTTGTAAGATGTCCAAAGCATATTTCCTCTGGGATGAAACTACGCCCTTTTTGCTACGAGCAACCTCAATACCGAGAAAGTACCGTAGAGCTCCCAAGTCCTTCATGACAAACTGCTTTGTTAGGATGCGCTTAATCTCAGCAACACCCTGCTCATCATCTCCTGTAACAATCAAGTCATCAGCATAAACAAGAAGTACCACCATACCTCGTCCAGTCCTGACAAAAAGAGAAAAGTCGGCTGTCGACCTCCTGAACCTAGCTGCCTCTACAACCTGTGATAGTCTCTGGAATTCTGCTTAAGGCCTTAGATGGCCTTCCATAGTCAGCATACACACTCCCCCTGAGCCTCAAAATCAAGTGGCTGTTGCATATAGACTTCCTCTTGGAGATCCCCACAGAGGAAGGCATTCTTCACATCCAGCTGATGTAAAGGCCAATCTAACTGAACTGCTACTGCAATCAGTACCCGTACAGTAGGAAGTCCGGCAACTGGTTTAAAGGTGTCAAAGAAATCCACCTCATAAGTTTGACTGAACCCCTTTGACACTAGACGTGCCTTTTACCTGTCAATGCCCCTATCTGGATTGAATTTCACTGTGAATACCCATCTACAGCCAACAACGGTAGCTCTGTCATGAAGTAGAATAAGCTCCTAGGTCCCGTGACCCTAAAGTGTAGCCATCTCATCCTCCATGGTAGCTTGCCAATTTGGATGAAGCATGGCTTGCTGGTAGGTAGTGGGGATCTCTGCATGTTATAAGGCAGAAGTAAACTGGACAAACGACTTCCCAAGATGGGCATTAGGAAGATCACCTGCAATGCAGTAGCGAGCACAAGAGCGTGAAGCCTTCCTAATAACAATAAGAAGATCCTCAGTGCCATCAGGCATCGTAGAGTGACTTGTGGGACCATCATCAACAAGTAACTCGGTGGAGTCAACATAAACCTATGCAGGAGAATCTGGTGGCGTAGACGGATATGGCCTTTGCAGAGTCAAGTGAGGTCTATTGTACATGCACATCGGGCCATGTAGCTTCTCAAAATCATCCATGGACTCCTTGGAGTCTGAAGCGGAAGGCAGAGGAGTTGAGATACGAATATCCTCAAGCTGGACAGGGCTAAAGGAAGGGCATCGAGGCAGGTGCATCTGAAGTAGATATCCGATGGCTTCTCATAGAAAATAAGGCACCTCCTCATGAAAGATGACATTCATGCTAACATAGTATCTCCTACCAATGGGGTCATAACATTTGTAGCCTTTCTAAGTAGCACCGTAACCTAAAAATACAAACTTGACCACATGGGGAGCAAGCTTGTCCCTGTCAGGACTAAGAATGTGAACAAATGAAACATAGCTGAAAACTCGAGGAGGCACAACAAACAAATCTCTATCTGGATACAATATCTGATACGAAATTTGCTCATGAAAGATCGAATTAGGCATCCTGTTTATTAGGTAGCAAGTAGTTAAAATGACATCTCCCCAGTAGGAAGATGGAACATTGTGATGTATTAACAATATCTAGGCCACATCTAAGAGATGTCTGTGCTTCCTTTTTGCCACACCATTCTGCTGGGACGTATGGGGGCAGGAGGTCTGATGTATGATGCTTAGGGAGCTGTAAAACTAGGCCAGTCTCCTGATGCAAAACTCAAGTACATTCTCGATTCTAACAATCTTTACAACTGTAGAAAATTAAGTCTTGATCTGATTAGTTAACATCTTAATTGTATTTCCTGCATCTAACTTACTACAAAGCAAAAAGGTCCATGATAGTCTGGAGAAATCATCAACAACCACTAGGTAAAAGCGGAATATTTGCCTGTTTGGAGTACGACTCGAGCCCTATATATCCATGTTGAGTAAGTCAAAACATGTTGCTGGCACAACCGTAGTGCTAGAAGACTAGCTGGAACGATGATGCTTGCTTAGTTGGCAAGCATCACAAAGAAGATTAGTAGCAGTTGATAAATAAGGAATAACCCATCTCAGTCGATCTAGAGAGGGATGTCCTAGTCGACGATGCCACTGAAGTACTATCCTTACCTTGTAAGCCACATCTGCCTGTCCAACAATTGCCAATGGAGATTATGCTAAACGACGTATGCCTCCTTCCTCGTGTCCACCACCAATAGTTTTCCTTGTGAATTTGTCCTGAAAGACACACCCCACATCATCAAAGACTGCTTTGCAGTTGAGCTCTTTGGTAATCTTGCTAACTGACAACAAACTAATCGAAAAATCAGGAACAAATAGAACATTGGACAATCTTAAGATAGGGGATATAGTAACCTCCCCCACGCCCTAGACCTGAGAAAGGTGTCCATCAGCCACCTGAGCAGTCCTGCTAGGAGGAACATCACGCATCATGCGGAAGCATTCCCGGTCTCCATTAAGATGCCTGGATGCCTCGTAATCAATTAACCATTCATCATCTGCAGAAGAAGCAAGAGCTGCAGTATTTAAAGTAATAAACACCACAATCTCATCCTCTTTCATAACAATCTTATCGGCCTGCTTGACAGCTTTAGTCACAGTCTGAACATGACCTATCTTGCCAGGAAACATACCAGTGGCCCACTGCCTACTACCTTGTCAGCGACGACACCCCCTACCTTGTGTAGAAGAGCCTCATTGTCTATTCAGGTGATATTGTCTAATACAATGGTCTCTATCAATACTGATTAGTCCTGCTTATGTAGCGACCTTCATCATGAACTCAACAATTCTCGGTGAGTTCAACATGTCCAAAGGGAGCTAAACAACTTATCAATCAATAAAATAGACTACATCAACGCTTCATTGTCGTGCATTAAAGGCTCTGCAGGCATTTGAAAGCTTCAATGCTTCCTTAAGCTTGCCTTCATTCTCAAATAGAGAGCTATCCTTGCAGCTTGTCTTATAAGGTTAATCGTGGGCTGTTGTGCCACCACCGTGCTCTTGTAGTGCCGCCGTAGACTCAACACGATTGTTGTGCCACCACCGAGCTCCTGTAGCGCCGCCGCAGGATCGCGAACTACTGCGTCACCATCGCTGCCTGTAGTGCACCTGTAGCACTGCCACAGGCTCACCACAAACTACTACGCCACCGTTGGAGGTCAAACCTTGCTGCAGCACCACCTTCGACCGCCTGAAGGGCCTCCACAGGTCCACTAAGCAGCTGCTACGCCGCCACCAGAGACTAGATAGGCCTCCAAGGCCATTGCAGTGCCACTGCACGCAACCCTCGGTGCTGCAGCACCGCCACCAGAGCATAGGATGGGCCCCAAAGCTGCTATAGTGTTGCTGCGATCAATCAAGGCGCTGCAGCGTCGCCGCCGGAGCCTAGGAGAGCCTTTAAGCTCATCGCATTGCCGCCTCAAGCGCACCTGAGCGCTGTTGACGGTGCAACAGGCTCACCCGCGTCGCTGCGCACGTCATCGGAGATCAGCTAAGAGCTGCTGTCACTCACAAGGGAGAGAGAGGTGATTAGGTTTGGTCGTTAGGGGTTTTGAGGCTGTGAGGGGTGGGATACCTAGAGCCACGGTCTAAGATCGGTGCTCTGATATCAAATTGGATGAAATATCTTAATTTGAATTAGAAATCCTAAAACTCTCTTATATAGAGAGACCGAAATAGTGGAAGTATACAAAAGCCTCTAAGGAGCAAACCAAACCCAACATAAAAACAGAAATATAAAATATGTGCTAACAATTATTATTTAGATCCTACACATTTGCTCACCTAAAATGTCATTTTTCATTTTTAGGGCAAGATAATTATTATTTATTTTATCGTCAATCTAACCTCTACAACCAACTTAAATTTACAATTCTCTCTCTCTCTCTCTCTCTCTCTTGGAAACAAATATTTTATATTAAATGGAATACGGAGCTTACAAGGACGTCAAACCCCTTAGGGGAAGAGAAAATGACAACTGACCTCGTTCAAAAACAGAGTAAAACAATGCCCTGCCATGAAGAGTAGAACTCTAGACATATAAGACAAAATAGGTGAAATAGTGGGGGTACGACTAGGTTTTGTTGTTTGTTATAGAAATGACGTTGTAGTACAGATAGTCATTGCCACTATTACAATTTTACTTGGAAATAAGAGGTTTCCAGAGGTCGAACTCAGGGAGCAAACTATAATTCTAGAAGTATAATGTTTCTGTTACAAAAATAAGAGAGAGAGAGAGAGAGAGAGAGAGAGAGAGAGAGATTGGTCTCTTGGCTTTTTCTTCTTATCTTCTTTCTCTCTTTTCTTTGTCTTCTTCTTCCTCTCTTCTCTTTGCTTGACCGTCTTCAGCTCTTCTGTTCTTTCTTCTACTTTATCTTCCTCTTTCTCTTTCTCTCTTTGATCTTCTTCAGCTTTTTGTCTTCTTTCTTTTTCTTCTGTTCTTCTTTTCTTCTTTCTTTTCTTCTTTGCTTCCAACTGCGGCGTCTGTTCTTCTTTCCTTCTTTTCTTTTTCTTCAGAGCGTCGTCTGATTCCTCAGCCAGATGAATTAAATAGCATCTGCTGCAGTGCTTCCTCTTCTGCTTCTTTCTTCTTCCTTTCTGTCCTTCTTCTTCTTCTTCTCTTCTTTGCGGTCTTCTTTCTTCTTCTCCTTCCTCTTCTGCCTGCACACTCACATAGCCTGGTCAGAGCAAAAACCTAACCCTACCCTCTCTTGCGTCTCTCTCTCTCAGATTTCGCTCGTAGGATCGCTCTCCTAGAGCCGGGTATTCGGGTACGGATTCGCGCCCAGGACCAGGCCCACCGGCATGTGGTGGTGGCCGAGGAGTGCAGGTCGGGTATACGGGTCAGACCAGGTCCGCGGGGGGTGGTCGCGGACGAGGCCGGGTAAGCGGGTGAGAGGGACCTCACCCCGTGTGACTGCGGCGATAAGCCTTAGTCACTTTTACAATTTATGCGCAGATGCGGCTTCAAAATCCCACGATGTGGGACTATCTTCTGTGCTGTCTTCGCGCGCGCCCGCAGGACGACTCCACCTCGCCCTCTGATCAGCTGCAGTTGGTGTCGGTGCCAACTGACGAGGCAGGAGTCTTCGCGGACTTCGCCCCAACCTGCAGCACCTGGGAATCTAGGGCTGCAGGGCCTGGAGCTTGCCTCGAAGCTGCTTTAGTCGTCATTAATGGTGGCTGGAGCAGCGAACCTGTTAGACAAAAACATGGCCCTTCGGCCTAATCAAACAAGTGGGGGACCTTCGCCGTAGCACAGCGAAGGTGGTGCGGTGTGTGGCAGGTCGTGGGATGGCGTTTGGCGGCAGGGCTAGGTCGGACAGTGACCGGAAAAATGGGTCTGTTCGGTGGAGTGTGGTGGGGGTGTGAAGCGGTAATGGGTGGGCGGAGGTTGCTCAGTGTGGTGAGGCGGAGGTTCTGTGAGGGTCGGCGAGGCGTGTGGGGCTGTGGAGCGATGGGGGCGTCTCGCCGGAGGGTAGCCGGAGACGAAGGGGGTGACGGTGGTCAGGAGTGGTCGAGGGCTTAATTGAATGTAAAATAGTGAGGACAAGAAATAGGGGGAGGTGTGGAGAAGTTCTGACCTAGTTGTAGAGACGAAGGGGGTCGGAGCAGGGCGGCAGTCGTATCGACTGTTGCCGGAGAAGAAGATGCCCAGAGAGAGAGGGCGGTGGCTAGGAGAGAGCGGGAGGGCGCGCGCTGGGTACGGCGCGACGTGGGAAGAGCGGGCGAAGGTAGCTCTGCTGCTGGTATTGCAGCAAAGCGACGAGGAGGGGGAGGAAGAACCGCCAGAGCTGGAGGGCTTCTGCCGGAGTGGGAAGAGAGGAAAGATGGGGGTGTTTCTCCGTCAGGACCGAGCTCCCCTCTTCTGCAGGCGGAGGCGGCTTTTATAGAGGCGAAAGCGGAGAGGTGGGCGGAGGGAGGCGACGTGCCTCCCTCGCCGGAGGACGGCCAGAGTAGGGACCCATACCTTCCGCACATTCGCACGGAAGGTATGGGCTACAACAGTGATCATGGAGGTGTCCCTGCGACAGCAGACGTCGCAGGGAACACCTTGTTGAAAGGGCAGAGGGCCTCCTTCACCCTGCGCGGCGCCATGCTCCGCGCAAAGTCGCCGGAGCATGGCGCTGCTCAGGGTTTTGCAGGGAGGACCCAAATGCAAAGAATGATGAAGATTTAGGAGCCAAAATGTGAGGGTTTCAAAAGTTGAGGGTCAAAAAGTAATAGATGAGGACCAAAATGCAAAGTCGGTCAAGAAGGTCTCTTCTTATGCTCAAGTTTTTATGCATGACTAAATGGGACCTAAGGATTCTAATGGTCAAATTTATTTCTAGATCAGACCTTGTTTGACTGGTCATTTTACATAAAAACTCAAATTAAATCATTAATTGGGCATGGTTCTCAATGTAGGTCAAAGTGGGTTCCCAAGGCCAAATTGAAGGTTCTAAACCCTAGAGATTATTTTTCTATGAATTTTAGAGGATTTAGTCGATTTTTTATTTGCCTCGAACCTCGTGAATTAAAGTGGGTTTGTTTTAGGGTTACAGGATGTCATTTAATTCCTTGGAGTTGCTGTAGCCCTTGTTGGATCAAATCGTCCCACTTTCCTTCTTATTAGGTTAGTTTGACCTAAGTTTGGACCCTGAGTTACCCTGTTTACTGATTGTGTTGGTGAAATTGCATTTTTACCCCTTAGTTCCTATTTTCTTCACAAACTCAGAATTCTCTAAGTCAGGCCTTTCTATAAGTTATGTAGGAGCTTTTTCTTGCAAATCTAGGTTAGATGGTGCTAGTTTAGGGTTTATGATGAGGTTCTCATCAACAGGAAGAGAAAAAGAGTAAAGAAAGTGTCATTGTAACCAATACGCAATAACCTGAAACGATTGGCCCACACGGTAAGATGACGATGATGCAATTGAGGAGGAGACTCCAGCGATTTGTGCTAGCAAGATCTGGGAAACCTGGCAGTTGAAGAAGATTCGATAGAATCTTGATCGTATGTAACCGCAACCTCTGGTGTGACTTCGATTAGGAGCCGCGATGGTGGATGGCGAAGCCCAAACAACTCACCCCGACCCACCGAAGCCCCTCCACCACCACCCCCATGGAAAAAAGGGACAAAGAGGAAGGAGGGGTATCGACGCAAGGAGCCGAAGTGGATGTCGAAACCCTCGTGTTGGAATCGGAGTCGAAAGAGAAGAGAGGCGAGGGGGCTAGTTGTTGGAAAACTTAAAGCGGATGAAGGAGTCGCATCATGGAGAAGACAGATAAGCGAGTTCAAAGTCAAACTTAAGAGGAGGGGAACTGAGGTGAAGGCGAAGAGAGGATTTTTTGAAGTTTCAAATAATGAATTAAAATTAAAATTTAAGTAGGAGATAAATAAAAGAAAATTATATCATCAAAATTTTTGCAAATAATTAACAAACGAGTGAATCATTATTTTTTATTTATCACATTTCAAATTCCTGATAAGTATTACTCTACAATAAAGGCCACAGCAGAAAGGGAAATAAATCGAAGGGTGGGCGCTTTCTTCCGGGAAAAGACTTTCGTTTCGCTACAAGCCTACAGCCCGTCCCAAAACAGGACCCCTCTAGATTCGCGCTCCAAAGTCTTCATTCCCCTCGCCTTCCAACCGCCCCCACGGAGAATCCCTACCGCATCCCCTTCCTCCTCCCCCACCTCAAATTAGGGCTTCTCCGCAGTCGGAAGCCCCTCTCGTTCACCCCACCAATCCCACCGATCCGATCAAACCCACCCACCGCCTACAAAATATAGGGTTCCCGATCCCTAGGGTTCCCCACCCACCGGCAGCATGACGCTCAACGAGAGGAAGACGATAGATCTCGAGCAGGGATGGGACTTCATGCAGAAGGGGATCACGAAGCTCAAGAAGATCCTCGAGGGCCTCCCGGAGCCTCAGTTCAGCTCCGAGGACTACATGATGCTCTACACGTAATACCCGTGTTCCTCGATCCGTCCGATTTGGGATTTTTCGGGACGATTCGTAGGGTTTCCGAATCGCCTCTTTCCCCGTGGGTTCACATTCCTTGCTTTTGATCGCAGGACGATCTACAACATGTGCACGCAGAAGCCGCCGCACGACTACTCGCAGCAGCTCTACGACAAATACCGGGAATCCTTCGAGGAGTACATCGTCTCCACGGTGAGTGTTCGCTTGCTTGCTTATTTTCGTGAATATCATTTCGCTTGTTCGGGTCCGCCCGCAAACCCGTCTGACTTCCGGGGCGCATTGTAGGATCGTGAAATAGAAGGAAACTGTATTTCTGCGTTCGTCTGAGTTTATAACGAGTATGTTTGTTGCAATAAATTGGTTGGCTACATTGACCTGGAAACTAGGCGTTTTTTTCCCTCAATGTCCGTGTCTGCCGCGAACCCGTTGGACTTTTGGAGGCGTATTGTAGGATCTTTAGATAGAAGGAAAGTGTACTAATGTGATTGCTGGAGTTTATATCAAGTAGATTTGTTGCAATATTAGGCTTTCCATACTTAAGTCACTGCAATCAGTGGTTGATCGGTGCTTTGTATTTATTTTAGGAAGTGATTCTCTCTAAGTTTCTCCCACGTAGTGCATTTGTGCATGTGTATGCGCACTTCCCTCTGTCCGTGTTGGTTGAATAGGTGTGATTGAATCTAATGTGGAATAAAATATGCTTGGCGATATGTATTTAAAGTTGGTATGTGCTTCGGTATTTGACATACTGGCTTTAGCATTCCTTTGGACCTGCTTTAGTCTTAGGATAGCGCAATACTTCAGACCAAAAAAAGAAAAAAGAATCGAATAGAACGTGCTACTCCTCGGCTTGTTTAGGCTTTCCTGTAAGCTCTGCAAAAGTGATTTTGTTCTTTCACCCAGAAAATATGATCCAAACTGCCCAAATGCTTCATTCTTCTTATTAGTCGAGGTAAAAATGATGTTTGATTGGCATTCATAAGGCCCTTTAGACTTGATGAGTTTAGTATTTGGACCATTGTATAATGTAAATTCTAAGACTTCTAGTGATCTTCACCCTTGACACAGGACATGTGATGTGTATGGCATGCAATATGTATGTTTGTGAGTCCCTCTGAAGAAGGTTGCTATATGCATTGTGGCTAACATGTTCCTTTGCTGTTTGCTGAAATTTGCAAATTGGATGTGATCGAAGATTTTGATACAATTATTATCTCCCTTCCATCTCTGTTGAATCAATCCTATTTGACCAAGCTTTGCTTCTTTGCATAATTATTTGTTACATTTGATTGTTTGTGTTGGAATACATGCTTTCTTATTTATCTCCTATTCCTATTCGACTAGCATGTAAATTTTCCCTTTGCCTCTTTCTATATAAAGAGATAAGGGTTTCTTAGGAAACAACATGGTGTAGAAGTAGGGTGGGTCCTAGACTCTTTGTGCTTTGATATCTTTCAACAAAATGAAAAGAGAGAGATCCCTTTTTCTTTCTTGTTTCCTTTTCCTTTTCTTTTTAAATTGAGTGTGATTTTCATTGAAAAATCTCCATTGGATCGTCGCCAACCTCACCTTTGGCCGGTTCACCAATGTTGCTAGCCCTTGTTGGAACCCTAGCTGCGTTGTTGCCTCCAAATCTCTTGGATCCAGTGCTGCTAGGCCTTGGCTGGGGTTCCCTGCACCAAGGGGAACTAGTGCCTGGCCTAGGGCTCATAGCCGACATTGCTAGGGCCACCCTAGTAGTGCTGGCAGTGTCGCTAGGGCCACTTGCAGTGTCGCCTTAGAACACATATCGCCTTTCTTGTTGCACGAGTGGCTCCCTACTATGTTTTTTCTTGTTTGGTTTTCATTATTTGACAGATCTCCCAATGTGTTGAGTTTGATTTCACAAACAAATTGACTATGTGATCGCTTCTACTCCTACATGACCACATCGGGACCCTCTATTGCTACTGAAGCCAAGCCTATGGCTTTGTTGACTGCCCTGGTTGTTCAAGGTACATCTATAAAGCTCAATGGTGTCCAAGACTATCTTCTTTGGTCCCACACGTTTAAGATTTTCATGGACGGTCAGAAGAAGTTGTATATCCTGATAAAGTCCGCTCTTTATCTCAAAGACCCAAAATAAGAGAATTGGGAATAGAATAGCTATTTTGTCATGAACTGGATGATGAACGGTAGAGAGCCTCATATTGTTGCAAACCTTTTATAAAGGGAAACAACCAAGGAAATTTGAGATAGCTAGTCCAAGAAATTTTCACACCAAGGAAAGTCTAGTCATGCATGTATTGCTAATTTTTATCATCAGATCTGGGCTACTGTTTAGGGAGAGCGCTCATTGGTTGACTATTATATTAAGATGAAGGCACTTTACGAGGAGCATAATGTCTTTAAACCTTGTTGCTGCAATACTCAGATAGGTCAGCGCTAGATGTGGTAGGTCTACAAGTTTCTAGATGGCTTAAGCCCTAGATACAACTCTGCTGGAGATTAGATTCCTGCATTGGGCAATATTTTTGATCTAGAGACTGTTTATGGGAGACTTTAAAAGATTGCTATTGATATACTATTGTTATGCAGCCTGCTTGTTAGTTTGTTGCCCTTGTTACAAATACATCTTTTGTTGCTTCTAGTGGGTGTGGAGGTAGAGGAGGTCACGGACATAGACGTGGGTGAGGATGAGTTTATGGGCCATGCATTCACTGCAAATGGACTAACCATCCCTCCGAGTGATGCTAGGAGAAGTTTGGGAAGTATGGCTGGGTTAATGCTGCTGTTGCCCGAGAGACTTCTCTGGTTCTATTCCTTCTCAAATGTCACTGTCCACAGAGGACTTTGCATGCTTGATGCAACTCCTTTGATAGACAATTGTGTCCACAGAGCCTTAGAGTGTTTCTACCTCTTATGATGAGTCTACAGCCGCTAGTGCTAATTTGGCCACAACATCCTTTACTTCTTGAGCGGTTGATTCTTGTGCATCCAACCACCTCACTTGTAAGAAAGGCCATCCTACTTGTTGATGTAGATCTACTAGCATTACTTTGGCCAAAGTAGCTAATGGCTCATTTCCCCATTACTGCTATTGGCGATGTTAGTTTTGCATCTACTCTTCAATTATTGGATGGTTACCGTGCTACTAAATTTCCACTGAGTTTGTTATTTGTTAGTAGATCATCCAAGGATTTGGAATGCTGTGTGATAGTTGATGAACACTATATTTTCTTTTAGGACATCCAGATGAGATAAATGATTGTTGGGGGGATTAAAAACGATGGGCTTCACTACCTTGAGATTTTGCTAGTGTTGCATCTATTTCTTCCAATTCAGAGCTTTGGCATTGTTGCCTTAAATCACCCTTCTGCTGCTAGGCTCTGTTGAATACTCTTGGACTCCTCTATTTTGGTTTCCTTTGACTGTGAAGCATGCCAGTTGGGGAAACACCACAGGGTTTCTTTTGTGTCTAGAGAGAATAATTGAAGTCCTCCACTTCATCTAGTTTATTGTGATGTTTGGGATCTGTGTCATATAAGTAGTGGGTTCGGATTTCGGTATCATGTTATTTTTGTTGATGATTGTAATAATTCATCCTGGGTATTTTTAATGAAGGATCAACTAGAGATTGGTACTGAACTTCCAAATTTCTTTAATGAAATTCATAATTTTTATTCTCTCACTATCAAAATTTTTTGTAGTGATAATGATCTCGAGTTCATGCAGTGTGATATTCACGATTTTCTTTCTAATAATGGACCATCCACCAAACATCATGTGCCTATACTTCTTAGTAGAACGGTACTGCTGAGAGAAAGCTTTGCCACATTCTCGATGTTGCCCGGACTCTTTTCATTATTGTGAGAGTGCCTAAATATTTATGGGGGATGCCATCCTTCCTGCCATATATATGATAAATAGGGTTCCTTTGTCCTTAAAGGAGAAATATTTTGTAGATGCCATCCTTACTGTGGGTTTTTAGTTGTACTTGTTTTGTTTACCTCTTTAGGGTCACTCATAGGCTTTCTCTATTTGTAAAATATGCTTTTCTTGGATACTTGTACTCTCAAAAGGGGTATTGCTGTTATGATCCTATTGGGAAGAAATATTATGCTACTGATGTTGTCACCTTCTTTGAAAGGGTATCATTCTTTTTTGATGATGGTACATCCAGTGATTGAAATGCCGACAACATGTCGTCGGCAAGGGCATCTTTGGAAAACCTCCTTGCCAACATGCACTTTGTGTCAAAATGCAGGGATGCCGGCGACATGCCGACCATTTCGTCGGCATGCCGACGGTATAGTTGGCATGCCGTCAGGTGCCGATGAGTCTGGTGAGTTTTTGTGCTGGCTGAGTAAGGTTCGAGGTGTGGGTTTGATGGGTAAGGGTCTACAGGTCTATGTAAGGGCACGCACGCATGCATGCACGCACATGATTTTGGGCTCCGAATTGACTCGTCGAAACCTTGGGTACGATGAGTATTCTTGGGCTCTTATTGTTTCACAATTAGTATTTTTTGAAATTAATATCATTTTGAGTTCTGTGATTTTTTGTCAGCATGTCCTTGGCATTTTCACGGCATGCCTTTAACATGCCCATCGGCATGGCCATCGAAAAATGGGGGCATGCCCACGAAATGCACATTTAGAATTTCGTCGACATAGCATCAAAATTGGTATTTCGAACCTTGGGTACATCTCTTGCATGGGATGCCCCTTCTCTACATACCTACTAGCGTCACCCTAAGGATCTGGTGTTTGGTCCTCTTCCACCCACACATGCGGATACTTTTGGAGACAACCTATTTGATTCGCAACCCCCACCAGAATCTAGTTCGGATGTTCCACCAACTTAGTAGTATGATGATCGCTTTATTATTCTATGAAAGGCAGTAGTTGTACTTTTCATCCTATGTCCATTATACTATTGTTGACAAATGTAGTCTGGCTTTGAGAAGGTTTTCAATAGCTTTATCGAGTATAGTGGTTTTAAGAAACTACTTTGAGGTTGTGCAAGATCTTGGATGGAGACATGCTATGGATGAAGAAATTAATGCTCTTATTACCAACGACACATAGGAATTGACTACCCTATATGAAGGAGCAAAGGTGATTGATTGCTGATAGGTTTATATAGTGAAGTATAAACCAAATGGGACAGTCAAAAGGCTAAAAGTTTGACTTGTTGCAAAGGGTTATAAAACAATGTATGGAGGAGATTACTTTGATACCTTTTCTTTTGTGGTTTGCCTTAGCTTTGTTCGCATCATATTATCTATGGCAGTAAATAAGCAGTGGCCTTGTCTCCTTGTACTAGCTAGACGTAAAGAATATTTTTCTCTATGGAGATCTGCAAGAAGTTTACGTGGCCCAATCACCAGGTTATGTGGTTGAGGGGGAGAAGGTGTGCAGACTTAGGAAAGCGATATATGACCTGAAATAGAGTCCTAGAGCATGGTTTGAGAGATTGAGTTGTGAAGTCCAAAAGATTAGCTTTGTTAGATCTACTTTAGATTATTCTATCTTTGTTAGACGTGGAGATTTTGGTATGGTCATTTTGACATTTATGTTAATAATATGATCCTTACTGGTGGTGATGGTATAGGAATTCAGGAAACCAATGTGTTCTTGCAGAACTTGTTTGTAACCAAGGAATTATGTAGTCTTAGATACTTTCGTGGCATTGAGGTGGCTAGAAACGACAATGGTATGATCCTATCACAGAGAAAGTATGTTATGGAGATCTTTAAGGAAGTTGGTTAGTTGGGGACCAAGCCACCATCTATTCCAATGGAGACTCAAGAGCAGATAAAGGATGAAAATGATGCTCTATTAAAAGATAAGAGGTAAAGGAGTATTGTTGGAAAGCTTTTGTGTTTGACAGTTACTAGATCAGACATCAGCTTTGCAATAAGTTGGGCTAGCCAGTTCATGGAGAATTCTCGCTACAATCACTAGCACGTGGTTTCCTTGATTCTAAAATACTTGAAGGGCTCCCCTGACAAGGGTTTATATGTGAAAAATAATGATCATTTGGATTGGTGTGTCTATTCTGATGCAAAGTATGCTGGGTCTACTAATGATATGCTACCTTTCTTGGAGGTAATCTAGTCACTTGGAGGAGTAAGAACCAGATTGCGGTGGCTTGTTCTAGCATGGAGGTGGAATATAGAGTCATGGCTTATACACCATACAATATTATGTGGATGGCCAATTTCTTGGCTGATTTGGGTCTGAAAGTGTAGTTACAGGTTCGTATGTTTTTGTGATAATTGGTTTGCTACCTTCATTGCTTCCAATCCAAATGTACTAAACACATTGAAGTTGATTGCCATTTTATTAGGAATATGGTTGCAAGAAAGGAAACTCTGCACTCCTACCACATCTGCCGAGCAGCCAGTAGTAGATATTTTTACGAATGCTCTTCCATGATGAAAGTGTCACACCTATCTATGCAACAAGATGGGTATGATCGATATATGTGCTTTAGGTTGAGGGAGAGTGTTGGAATATTTACTTTCTTATATATTTCCCATTCCTATTGAACTACTATGTAATTTTTTCTTTTGCCTCTTTCTACGTAAAAATGCTAGGTTTTCTTAGGAAAAATAAGTCATCAGTTTTTCCATCAACAGTTTGGTAATGTCTTTTGTAAGTCTACTGAAAAAGAAAGATTGCTTTTCTGTTTTCCTGCCGAACATGGAAAATTGATTTTCCTGATGAAAAAAGAAAATTGGTTTTCATTATCCAGAACACACTGGAGAGAATGTTTTACTTTTAGTCTTGGTTATTCTTGCTCCCATTTTACACACAGCAGTGGGCTGTTTCCAAAACAGGAGCCTTTTTCTGCTTTTTCCTTCTGTTGAACATTTACAAAATCTTCTTGTAATGTATAGGTATTGCCAACTCTGAGAGAGAAGCATGATGAGTTTATGCTGAGAGAGCTTGTGAAAAGATGGAGTAATCATAGGATCATGGTGCGGTGGCTTTCACGCTTCTTCCATTATTTGGATCGCTATTTTATTGCTCGGAGATCACTTCCCCCACTCAATGAAGTTGGATCAACATGTTTCCGTGATCTGGTATGTGCAGATATTCCCGTTACTCCAAGGTCATATACCGACTGCATTATGTTGTAGGATTTATTTATGTCCAATGCACCTGGTTTCTCCATTGGACTTGCAGATCCTAATTTCTGGCACTCTTTCATTGATGCTTACATTTCTCTTTCTTTATGTCTGATTCTTTGCTCCGTTACAGGTTTATCAGGAGATAAATGGTAAAGTTAAAGATGCTGTAATATCTTTGGTATGCTTAGTAAATTTTAACGGCTGATTTTAATTTCCTTATTAACCTTCTCCCACAATCAAGTATCTTGAACATGGTACAGATTGATCAAGAGAGAGAGGGGGAGCAGATAGATCGGGCATTGTTGAAGAATGTCTTGGGCATTTTTGTTGAAATTGGTATCGGGAGCATGGATTTCTATGAGAATGATTTTGAGAAAGCATTGCTGGATGATACTGCTGCATACTATTCTAGAAAGGCTGCAAATTGGATACTTGAAGATTCTTGCCCAGATTACATGCTGAAGGTGCCTCCTACTGGGCTTCTCCTATTCTTGCAAAATATTATGCGATGAAAGCTGCATGCAAGGCATTTGTAGATTATGTTTTTTTATATGCGTTACATCATTGTTGTGGACCTGTGGTGAATCTTCTCTCTTGCACATTGTCATGGAATATTATTTGCCTTTGTTTAATTCAAGAATATTGCATGTTTCTCATACTAAGAATGGGCTTTTTCACAACGAACATTTTGTTAAGGTTTGCTTGACTTTGTTGAGTCCTGAAGATTTTTTTCCCTCCCCTTCCCTCCCTCCCTCCTTTCTCGAATGGTAAGTTAATTTCTTAAGAATAATAACATCATCAAACTCCCACACCTCTCCATGGAAGTGGATGATTGACATGGTAGTGCCTTCGCCGATCCTTATCTTTGCTGCAGTGCCTAACACTATCTCTACCACCTTTACCATCTACTATATTGCATTGCCTGCCATTTCTCTTTTTATGTTACCACATTTATAACCTTAGCTGAAAGGTTTGCTGCCACCAATGTGAATTTGCTTTATCCTTTCAATTGATGGTTTCCTGAACTGGGTCTGCTAGATTTAGTGTTCCTGTTGTCATTTATATCCTATGGATGAGGATGAGGTTTGCCAATGTTTCCAGTAACAAAGCACTGCCGTTGCCAATTCTTGCCTAAGTTCTTGATTATGGGTGCACCAATGAAGCAGTCTCATACTATTAGTAGGTAGGATGTAAGTGGCTTGGTCTTGGCCCTTGCAAATGAGAGGTTGTTTGTTGCATTTTTATATTGGCATCAACCGTGGAAGCATTCTGCAATATTCACTCTATCATTTCTCAATCTGGAGCTGTCAAAGAGAGGGGGTTTGGAGGGCAGTTGTCAGGGAAATACGGATGTTAGCTATTGTTCTTCCTTCTTCTCCTAGATAAGAAGAGATGACAAATGGCTGCTTCTAGTAGATTGCATTTTCTATTATATGGAGGGTGAGAGGTTGGTATGTGGTTTGATGCATAAGAAGGGCTCTACAAGAAAATTTCTCATCAGCTGTATTCTATATTTCAGGCAGAAGAGTGCTTGAAAAGGGAGAAGGATAGAGTTTCCCATTATTTGCATGTTAGCAGTGAACAGAAGCTTCTAGAGGTTTGTAAGTTGGTTATTTTCTCAAGTGTGTTTTTTTATTTTTTTTTGCACTGTACCTTAGGTACCCTACTTCATCAAGGAAGCTTGATGTTTTTCTTTGATGCCGCCACAGAAAGTGCAGCATGAACTTTTATCTGTTTATGCAAGCCAGCTGCTTGAGAAGGAGCATTCTGGATGTCACGCCTTGCTTCGAGATGACAAGGTAGTGCCTGTAAAATGCACTTTTGTATCTTTGGTTTTGATTGTTGAAAAACAATCATTGAAAAAGTATTTCCATCCCAGGTGGATGATCTGTCAAGGATGTACAGATTATTCTGTAAAATACAAAAGGGGCTAGATCCAATTTCGCAGATTTTCAAACAGGTCTGTACGCTTAATTTGAGCCCAGTTGCCCTGAAATAAAGGCATGCAGCAAATTGGGCGTTTGGCAAATATTTCTGCATGGCTTGTAATTCTTTGTTGGTTGACTTTATGCAGCATGTTACTGAAGAGGGAATGGCATTGGTTAAACAGGCAGAAGATGCAGCAAGTAACAAAAAGGTGAGATATCATCTATTTTGAAGTTGATAACCCATAACTCCTATATTCGTGAAAGATTGATGCCGTTTGTTAGTGTGGCATGTATTTGGATACTGAATTTAAGCATGGAGTTTTGGGTGGGATCTCTCCTTTTCTTTGCCAACTCAGAGGCAACTCTTTTTTGAAATCTATTTGATCAGCATGGTTAAACTTGGCAACTTTGTTCTTTTAACTATTGATTGACATGTTGGATCTTCTTTAATATTTAGAGCTTCTGTTATCGTTAGTTTGTTGGGGGTTCCAAGGGCAATGGTTGAAAGTCAAAACTATTCTAACCAAATGAAATATGTGGTTGCTCAAAACTTCAAGAGTAGTCCATATTGGATTCGGACAAAATTTATGAAGGTCTCCTGCATTCTTCTTCAAAATCAGATTGTTTCTGATTTAAAAAAGTTTTGGTGGTTAGATAAGGGATTTTTCTGGAAGCAAAAGAGGCTTCATACATCTGTATCTTTGTATCTTAGGTCTAGAAAATGATGAAAGGGAGTGAAAGTTACATGTGAAGATATGAAATGCCCTTCTTTTCAGGAAAAAAAAGATGGCCTGACATAGGTGTTGCAGAAGGCAGCACTTATGAATATTCCTGGTATTCTTTGCTTGTGTAAACAAAGGTTTTGGTGGAAACTAAGGAAATCTATTTAAGGACCTTCCCTTGAAAAGCTTTTATGACCTCCCTTCCTGTTTTTGTTGGCTGCCAACTTTTCATATTGTCCTCATTCCCTTCGTAGGTGCAGCTCTCTGTGAGTGTGACCTTTTATTACATAAGCTAGCAAATTTGATCTATATTTCGTAACATCATTTTCTTTAATATTTCCAGGATATCCTTTAAGTTTTTTTTAATTGTTACGCTTTAAACTTGCACAGAATCTTTTCATGTTGCATATGTATAACTATTCTGGCTTAAAGGGATTGTGCTTTTCTTACCATGGATACATGCATATGCGAAATTCATCTATTGTCATTGATATGGATCTATATGATATATACAATTGTACTTTTTGGTTGCTTGACAATTTGAATACACTAATGTATTTTTATTTACAGGCAGAAAAGAAGGATGTTGTTGGTCTTCAGGAGCAGGTAAACTGTGAAACATTTTATTTTTTTATATGTGTGAGATCATATTCTTGATGCTCATATTTGGTAACTGTAGGTTTTCATTAAAAAAGTTATTGAGCTACATGACAAGTATATGGCATATGTCAGTGACTGCTTTCAGAACCACACTCTTTTCCACAAGGTTTGTATTGACCATGAACATTTTTGCATGTATTTTATTTAACTTTTATTGATGAGTAGCAACATGGTCTTTATTTATTATAATCATATTGTTGAGTTGTAAGGGGTGTATGATATTTTATTTATATTGAGGAGGTACTTATGTAATTAGCTCAGTTATCTTTTTCTATAAAAGAGGGTTAGGATTTCATCTGATAGTAAGACATTCTTTTGATTCTCCACATGGTATCAGAGCAGTGGTCCTACGTCGGTGCTCCGATATCTCACCAAAAATCCACCACAACATGTTCAGATCACCAACTTAGGGTGATCAAATGGAGGACGCTGTCTATGATGGCACCGCCATCATGGGCGACACGCGGATTGGCACAATGTGGTAGTTTGCCGTCGTTGGTGGCGGTGGCTAATGGTCCGGTGGCATGAGCGACATCGCTCGATCCGGTGGTGCTGTCGGTTGGCTTTTGGAGTTGTTAGCAACAAGATCCCGTCGATGGGGATGTCTCTCTCATCAGTGTTGAGGAGAATTGATATGAGTAGATCAAGTTCAGATTCTATTGGGCTAGCGTTTGCTGCCCATGAAGTTGGCGTAAGGAAATGGAGGACCAGAAGTGCATAGGTAATTGATTCTGGTGCCTCCGTTCATCTTACTGGAGACAGAGATCGCCTGAAGAATCCTGTGCCTTCACATGGAATTCATGATGTACGGGTATCCAATGGAGTAACTTCTCATGTGACTGCTATTGGATGTGTAGATGCTACATCTAAGATGAAGATAGAACATGTATATTATGCTCCAGGGTTTCCCATGAATTTTCTATCAACCAGCAAAATTTACAGAGATCTTGGAAGTCGTATTATTTTTGATAAGAAGCATTGTTATTTCTAAGATCGAATCACATGTGATATTATTGGTGGTGGAATAGAAATTGATTGATTATATTATTTAGACATGCCTACCTTCTTTGCTGAGGCAGTGTCTATTTCTTGTGATCCCTTACTCTGGCATAGCAGACTTGGGCATCCTTCTATGAAGAAGATGCGTCAGATGTACCCACAACTATCTGATTCTTTGGTTTTAGAGTGTGAAGATTGTCAGCTGGGGAAGCACCACAGAGGTAGTTATCTTGGGAGAGATGTTGGCACTAGTTCTGTGCCATTTTCTCTAGTGCATTGTGATGTTGGGGGCCCTCTAGAGTTGCTATTATTGGTGGGCATCGATACTTTGTAGTTATGATTGATAACAATAGCAAGTTGACCAAGGTTTTCTCGATGAAGGTCGGAAGTGAGATTCCTATTATTATTCAGTAGTTTCTATTTGAGATACAGACACAATATGATACTACTGTTAGAGTTTTCCGTAGTGATAATGCATTAGAATTTATGCGTAGTGATTTGCTGGAAGAGTTTCATTCCAGGGAAATCATTCATCAGACATCTTGTGTTCACACTTTCCAGCATAATGGAGTTGCAGAGCGTAAGTTGCGTCACTTGCTTGATATTGCTATGACCTTGATGTCTCATATGAAGGTTCCTAAGTAGTTTTAGGGAGATACTATCTTATCTGTAGCCTATCTGATTAACAAATTACCATCTTCAGTACTTCATGGTTAGATTCCCTATCAAGTTATACATCTTGTGTGTGATAGGATTTTTCTACTGCCTTTATGAATTTTTTGCTGTGTCTGCTTTGTTCAGAATTATGGTATACATGATAAATTTGCTCCTTGTGCCACGAAGTGCCTTTCTTAGGTATTCTAGGACCTGGAAGGGCTACAGGTGCTATGATCTAGGTCGTAGGCGATACATTGTTTCTATTGATGTGACCTTCTTTGAGAAGGTCTCCTACTTCTCAAGGGAAGGTTCATCCATAGAGGCGGCTATACAGGATACACAAGTATATCAGAGGAGATCACAGCTAGATGACATCACCAATGAGAAACCAGCTCAGCTTGTTACCTTACCAGATAGGGATGAGTCAGATGGAGAGCATGAGATTGTGCAGAGGAGACCTGACATCACACTTCATCTTATTTCTCGTTATACTACTGCATCTCATCTCTAGGACGAGGATAGGCAGCTTGCATCTGCCATTACCACAACAGTTCCTAGATATTTTGTTTAGGCTTTTCATGATCCAAGATGGAAAGCTGCTATGGATGAGGAGATGCATGTACCTCAGGTCAGGGAGACATGAGATCTTATTTCATATCCTGAGGGTGCTACAGTTGTTGGTTGCAGATGGGTGTACACCATCAAATATAGATCAGACGGGACAATGGAGCGATATAAGGTAAAGACTTATTGCCAAGAGATTCACCGAGACATATGGGGTGGATTACCTAGAGATCTTTTCACCTGTTGCTTGTATCACCTCCACCAGGGTCATCTTGTTCGTTGCTGTGGCTTGGGGGTGGCCTCTGCATCAGTTAGATATAGAGAATGCTTTTTTTTGTATGGAGATCTACCTGAGGAAGTATACATGAGGCAACCACCAGGTTATGACAGTTAAGGGGAGCTTGTTTGCCGCTTATAGAAGGCTACTTATGACCTAAAGTAGAGTCCATGAACTTGATTTGAGAGGCTTAACCTAGAAATTAAGCATGGTGGAGCATGAAGAGTTGTTATCTTAGCAGTTTATGTTGACGACATGATCTTGATAGGGGTTGATATTGATGGGATAACAGAGACGAAAACATTTCTCTACTCTACTTTTGTTACCAAAGATTTGGTTGATCTTTACTTCCTGGGGATAGAGGTTGTTCATCAGGTGGATCGCTTATCCTTATTATAAGGGCAGCATACCTTACAGATTCTTGAGGAGGCTGGACTACTTAGGTTCAAGCCATTAGGGATATCAGTCAAGGCACCAGCTAGTCATACCTCTGATGAGTTAGATCCTTTGTTTGAGGATATTACCAGGTATCGCAGTATTGTTGGTTGGTTGTTATACTTGACTATTACTCGATTAGATATTAGCTTTGCAGTCAGTCATGCTAGTCAGTTTATGGCTTTATGCAAAGTCTCAGATACAACCATTGGCGTGATGTGTCTCATTTTGAGATACTTAAAGGGTACCTCGTGGCAAGGTCTCTACTACAGTGCGAGTGGCACTCTTGAACTTGTGGCTTACTGTTGAATGCATCATGTGTTGAATTATGAGGAAAGAGATGCTTGTGTCAAAGTATTGTCAACAAAATTGCTTTACAACACTTAAATTTATAAGAGTGCTCGAAAATAAATAAATTGAGTCCGAAGTCGTTCGTGGGGAGCAAATGTGGAATTTATAATACTAATCGCATTAAAAAATAATGAGCACAATCAATTAAGCACAAGAAAGATATTCAATGAATATTAGACGCAGAAATATATTCAATAATAGCTAAAGTGTATCTCAGAAACAATGTGATAAAAAGGAGATGGAAACTCTAAAAAGTGGTGATTTAAATCACCAATTATTCCTCAAAGTAAGCATATATCCCAATTCTCAAATAAGCCAAATGTTTCAACAAGATCTTAAACTATTAATTCATGTTACAAAATGAGCCTAGATAATGCCACAATATCACATCAGATGTCAGGCATATGAGGGTGATGACTTAAGTTGCCAAGTCTCAGCAAGCACAGAGCCACTGCAAGGCACCAACACAGAGCCTCAGAAATGCCCAAGTGTTGAGCGAGGAGAGGAGGGGCCTGAATCCCAAGTCCAAACCCTCCCCACTCCAACCCAGATTCCTTTCTTTCCTTAAACGGGTATACGGGCAAGCACAGTATCGGGTATTCGAGTATGAACAGTGACCAGGCCCACTGGCGTGGTGGTGGGCGAGGTGTGCGTGAGTGAGGAGGGACCTCACCCCTCAGTGTCGAGGCGATAAGGCCTGCACACAAATCAACTTATACGTTGTTAGAGGCTTTGTTCTTCACGATGTGGGACTATGTTTCCCACTCCTCCGTGTAGCTACTGAAGAAGCTCGCGTCAATTCGGCTGCTGCTTAGGCTTTGCTGCCCAAGGAAAACCTGGAGCCCTTCGTGGTATTCGTCTGCTTCAATTAAGGGCAATAGCAGGTTGCGTGATGGACGGAATGATGCAGGCAGAGACGGTGATGGGCGGTGCTTACAATAGCTCTGATGAGAATACCTAAAACAAGGGAAACGGCTTCGCAACCTAATCAGATATGCTTAGGAACATCGCTGTGCGATGGCGAGTGCAGTGGTGGTGATTGGAGAAGGCCTGTCGTGGTCGGAGAAAATGATCGGAGGAAGCGGTTTCAGTGGGGTGTGGGAGAGTGCAAAGCCCAAAATTTCTTGAGGGCTTTCGCTTAGCGTGACTTGGCGGAGGTTGTGGAGGTGATGGAGTGGTGCTTGGTGGTCTGTGGCGGTTGAGCGAACTCATCGGAGTTGTCGGAGTTTCACCGGCCATAGGGATGATGATGGCGGAACGGTGTGATGAGTGTTCGACCCTAAGGTCTAAGTGAGTGAAATTGAAGTAGAGAGGGAGAGGAAGAGAGAGAACTTATCTACGAATGAAGGAGATGAGGATTTGGCACGTCATTGTGATTGTTGGACACGGAGAAGATGAAGTCTCTGGTAGGAGAAACGACGAGGAAGAAGGGGTCTTGGGGGCCTTGGCTTGGTACGACGAGAAGCGGACAAAGGAGATGAAGAAGATCCCTCTGCCTATCATACGTGGCAGAGGGTGACGATGGGGGATTGAGGAGCTCGCCGAAGTTGCAACGAAGGCAGTCGGATGGAGGGAAAGTTGAAGAATTTTGGCCTAGACTGGACTAAGGATGGTAAAACATGGAGAAGCTTATATAGAGCTCATACGTGAGCTCTAATTGAAGAAACTCTCCTGATTGATCCGTGGTTTTAGGAGAAAAGGTTCCCAAAATCCTCGAGCTCGCTTGAGCTCTAGGATTTGATTTGGGGTTCTTGAGATGGCTCAACGGAATGGGTATTTCCTCAAGATCATTCCCTCTAATTTTGGAGGGAATTGGATCTGATTTAAGGGAGATTCTCTTGAATCTCGACTGAAGGTGCTTTCACACCTCCAATGGCAGTAGGGGCCTTTTTGCAAGGAATTTCGAAAGCTAGGGGTTTAAGTGAGAGAATTGATGTTTTAGGGACTGAAGTGCAAGCTATGTCAAGATGAACTCTGATTAGGCTCATTTTGGTTTTAACCTAATTTGTACTTAAGGAATCTAATGGTGAAGTTAAATTTCAGTTTTGACCATGTTTGATTGGGTAATTTGCATATAAGCCCGAATTAGGGTAAAATTCTGTCTGAGACTTTGTTCTTTGTTCAAAGTCAAAATAGGTTTAGATTGTCAAACCACGGGCACTAAACCTCTTAGAATATTTTCTATGAATGTTAGGAGGTTTAGATGAATTTTATCATGACCAGAACCTCTTCAATTCAAGCGGGTCTAAAATTAGGGTTTTGTGTGCTGATGTAGTTCTCGAAACGCGTGAAATCTCGTTTCTATCTGTGTGGATCCACTCATTGGACTTTTATTGCTCATTTGACCTTCAATTAACCCATGAGTGATCCCGTGGTTAATTTGCATTCATGGTGTGATGTTAAAACTGTAGAATTAACCATATTTTAATGTTCTCTCCTCAAACGGATCTGAGTGGAATTACGGCTCTCAGCAATTATTCAGGAGCATTTTTCACTTGATTTCAACTAATTCAAGTTTGTTATGGCTAATGATGGTGTTACCATCACTTTGATACAGACTATGTAGGATTAGTAGAAGACAAGCGATCTACGTCAAGCTTTGCTGTATACTTGGGAGGAATCTGGTTTCTTGTAGGAGCAAGAAACATAGTATTGTTGCTCGCTCCAGTGCAAAGGCATAGTACAGGTTCATGGCACATGCTGCATGTGAGATTATGTGGATGGTTGACTTTCTGCGAGATCTAGGGGTGCTAGTTGATACCTCGGTTCCACTTTATTGCGATAATAAGTTAATGACATACATTGCTTCTAACAAACAGGAAAGGATGAAGCATATTGAGGTTGGTTGCCATTTTATATGGGATGCGGTCTTGGAGGACAAGATAAGTATCCCTTATATATCTTCTGAGCTACAGGTTGCAGATATTTTCATCAAGCCTCTCAAGAGAAAATGCGATGATTTTCTAAGCGATAAGTTGTGCCTCATTGACATATACGCCTCAACTTATGGGGGAGTATTGAGTTGTAAGGGGGTGCATGATATTTTATTTATATTGAGGGAATATTGATGTAATTAGCTCAATTCTCTTTTTCTATAAAAGAGAATTAGAGTTTCATTTGATAGTATGACATTCTTTTGATTCTTCACACGTCTTAAGTAGAATTTCACGGAAGTATATATGCGGTTATTGGCTTGTTGGTGATTCAACTAGTCGAAACTAAAACTGTGTCTTCTGATTTATTTTTTAAATATATAACCTGACTTCGCTTCTAGAGTTTCTGTCGAATAATATAGCTATCTTCTTCTTGCATGCCGTCGTTAATGATTTCCCATAGCAGCCTGATGGCATTGAGGATGCCATAAGCTAGGAATGGTTAAAGGTAATTGTTGTCAACAGCTGTGAAAGCTCTTTTTAAGGTTAGAAAAAACACCTTCGGTGTTGACTACTGCAACTTAATGTTCAACTCCAAAATAATGGAAGTTTTCGAGGTAAATAAATAAAAATAACTCTCAAGAAAACAATGTTATGTGATCCAACTGACTTGAATCTAATAACTAATTAAAGCACATTGGAAGCTGAAATACAACAAAAGTGTATAGGATATGATCTCACCACATTACCTGCCTAGGCATTTATCTATTTGATTTTTTACCGTGGAAGACTAAAGAAGATGACATTGGAAAGCACATCACTTATTTCCAGACCCCTCCTAACATCTTGGAACAGATGTTGTATACCTCCAAATGGTCTAGCATCTTGACATAAAAGGTGTCCTTGAGAGATGAGTCACATGGCTCTTTCTTTGAAGGATCTTTCAATTCAAATGCAATTAGTAGGGAAACATCAATGCAATTTGCACAGATAAGTACATGCCTGCCGTGCCTTCATTATTATGACTTCCCTTGCTTGTAATAAACTTGAATGCATAAAATGAAGATGGGAGGGATAAAGAAAACAGTTAACCTTAATTATTTTCCGATATTTTCTTGATAAACATGACTAGGTATGCGCCAATATAATGGTATCTGAGGGGTTAGGTTCTATTTGTGCTTCAATATGACTCAGACTAAGGAAGAACATCTTGATATTCCCTCATTTATCTATTATCCCTATTAGAGATTTCTTAATCTTGTCTTTGCCTTTTCTATAGGCACTCAAAGAGGCTTTCGAGGTCTTCTGCAACAAGGGTGTTGCTGGCAGCTCAAGTGCTGAGTTGCTGGCAACATTTTGTGATAATATTCTCAAGAAGGGTGGAAGTGAGAAATTAAGTGATGAAGCCATTGAGGAAACACTTGAGAAGGTCAGATTTTCTTGATTCTTTTTTGTTTACCATGTTTAATTCCAGTGGCATTAATTCTAACTGCCTATTATGCAACATCTGTTTCTCTTCCACTTGGAGTTCTGATAGCATTGTTATGGTGATTTACATTTTCAGGTGGTTAAGTTGTTGGCTTACATAGGTGACAAAGATCTTTTTGCTGAATTTTACAGGTGCAGTATTATGCTGTAATTGCGATCATTATTCTGCATTGACTAGAAAGATTAGCATGTGATTTGATGAGATAAATTTTGCAGAAAGAAGCTTGCTAGGAGACTTCTATTTGACAAAAGTGCAAACGATGATCATGAAAGGAGTATATTGACAAAATTGAAGCAACAATGTGGAGGGCAGTTTACCTCCAAGATGGAGGGAATGGTATTGTGACACAATTTGGACTGTAAAATGTGACTATGAAGCTTATAGGTGAATTATATTATTTAATCCTCTGTTGTTTTCCCCTCTTCCAGGTAACTGATCTTACCTTGGCAAGAGAAAATCAGTCAAGTTTTGAGGAATATCTTAGCAGTAATCCACATGCAAACCCTGGAATTGATTTGACTGTTACTGTCCTGACAACTGGATTTTGGCCGAGCTACAAAACATTTGACCTCAATCTTCCTGCAGAGATGGTACTGCAACTTCTTTCTCATTTTTTTGTCAAGTATAGTGAATGGCACAACTAGAGTGCACTGAACTGATGGAATGTTGATTGCTTGCATTGACTCAGGTGAGGTGTGTAGAGGTCTTTAAGGAATTTTATCAAACTAAAACCAAACACAGAAAACTTACCTGGACATACTCGCTTGGTATATGTAACATAATTGGAAAGTTTGATCCAAAGCCCATGGAACTGATTGTTACCACATATCAGGTATTAAGCTTAGTTGGAAAATAATTTTGAACTAAAAATCTTGCATATTTTGACATTTGATCTTTGATTTCAGGCAGCTGCTCTGCTGTTGTTTAATGCATCAGATAGGCTAAGCTATTCTGAGATCATGTCCCAACTAAATTTGACAGATGATGATGTCATTCGATTACTTCACTCTCTGTCATGTGCAAAATACAAGATTCTTATTAAGGAGCCAAATACCAAGACCATTTCTTCTACGGATGTCTTTGAGTTCAATCCCAAGTTCACTGACAAAATGAGGAGGATCAAGGTCTGCCTGTCGTTTGTTGACATGCTTGCAGGGTTTTTAGAATATGCAGCTATGCTTTTCTCTGATTTCATTATTGTAAGTACAGATCCCTCTGCCTCCGGTGGATGAGAAGAAAAAGGTAATTGAAGATGTTGACAAGGACCGTCGGTATGCTATTGATGCATCGATTGTGCGAATCATGAAAAGTCGGAAGGTTTTGGGTCATCAACAGCTAGTGATGGAATGTGTTGAACAATTGAGTCGCATGTTCAAGGTCTGTTCTTCTTACAGAATTGGCATCTTTCCTTCAAGTGTTCTGAAGTTAAACTTACATGTTGAAAATGATCTATAAATATACTTGTTGAGCTTTTCTTTTCAAAGAAAAAAAAAACTTGTTGAGCTTTTCTTGGCATTTAGTCTGTTTCAGATCCATTTTTCACAGTCCAAGTTATTTAATATTTTATGGGGCATATATCAAGCTTTTGAGCCAAAAGAAGCAACTTGTATGACCTTTTTTTTTCCTGCCCTTTTTCTTTTTCATTTTTCTATGTGAGTTATTGCATCGATTCTTTTGAAATGATCATGCGAGCAAAATTTTTCTCATTCAACTTACAGTTTAAAAGGAAAACAATTGCAGTCAAGACTCTTAGACTTTTCCGTGATATTTTAGACCTTTGAAAATATATGTTGGGAAGGAATTTTACTATTGAGATGTAGTTATTGGAAGCATACTCTTAAGGCATTTTGAAACAAAAAAACTAGGCTAAACCGAGAGTTGCAAGTGTCATGTTTCAAAGCTTGCACTTGTGTAACTTGTGAAAAAAAGCTTGCACTTGTGTAACAGTTTAGGTGCATCTATGGGCTGCTGGCATAGTGGCTTGGGTTAGGGGAATGGATTGTTGGCTGTTAGGTTATGCCCTTTTTATGTGTCACTGCATTTTGCAGACTCCTCAATATGGTATGCTTCTAGTCACCCCTTTTGCCTTTAAGGGAATACACTTCCCTTGCCTCATTTTCTTCAGTTGCACCTCCAATTCTCTGCTTTCCTTCCTTCCAATGATCTTCCCCTTCTCCAATTTCATGCAGCTATAAGAAGGAGGTGATTCCATATTTTTAAACTCAGTCAGACTAAGATGATGGAGGTGAGAGGGTGCAGAGGTATTAGTTTGGTGAATGGAATGGAGTGAGGCATGGAATTAGAGTGCAGGCAAATAAAGAGGAGAGGGAGTGGTATTTGAGGGGCAGCAAGGGTAGAGGTAGCTGTTGATACTATGGTGATATCAACTGATGTATGGAGGCACATTTTGCCTAGTGACCATCAGAGAAGAAAAAGTGAGAAGCATGCTTTGAAGTTCTTTATGTTATGTGGGTAGGGGAAATGAAATGGTGGAGCTTAGGTTGTTTATGTAGGTGGCCTTTTGCCAACAGGTATGTATTAAGGCACTCACCACTTGTCTCTTTCCTTTCGCAAATACTGCATGTCACATGATAACTGTCTTATACTTTCATACAATATCGTAGCTTTGATTCATTCCCTCTGGCTCATTGGGTTGAATAATTTGAATGGTATCAACGTTAAACTCTGCTATGACCTATGGGTGAGGGCTGAGTTGACTGACAATAAAGTAGTGAAGCCCCTCTGCTTGTTGACGATTGCCACATGGATGCTTATGGAGCGGGTAACCATTTCTTTGCACCTGCAAATGTTAAAAAAAAAAAACCATCCATTTGCATTTGACGTGACCTAACTCAGTATAACCTGGTTGTGGGTGGACTCAGCCTGCCATAATGGGGTCCTGGGTTAACCCAACCCTTTCTAACAGGTGTAATATTTGATAAGGCTTTATAACAGGTACAATATTTGATTGGATACCCATTTTTCAAAATGGATATCCCACCGTGTCCATTTTCAAACTTTTAATGTAATGCTTAAGTAAATAACTATACAAGTATGAGAGGCAATAAAATGCTTTAGTAAATGAGATGTATCTGTATGGGTACCCAGTTGATCAGATATTGTGTTTTTAATGGGTAATTGTGGATTCACATTTGTAGATACTCAATATAATATGCGTTACTAGATAACTGAATGAGCATGGGTACTTATTGTCAAACTTGTCAAGCAAAAAACTTAAAAAGGATAATAATAAAAATAGAACATAACAAACAAAAAAATAGGAGTCTTAGTCTCTTGGAAAAATTGTTAATCTCATGCAGATTAAGAACTTTTTAGTGGTATGATTTAATATCCATGTTGGTTAACTTTCCAAAAAATGTTGCTGGTGATGTTGGAGATTGGCAGTGGTATTGCGTTGGTGTCAGAGACATTGCTGGTGGCGATGGCAGCGTAGCGTCAACTTTGTCGCTCATCCTTCCCTTACCCCTAGGCTTGTAAATGGAGTGGTTACCCCGATATCTGAATTCACATCCATTTTTATCCAAATTATCTGACATCTGATTTGAGCTCTATCGTATGTGTAGTCAGAGATCCAAAGTTGTATTCAATGAAATCCGAATTCGATTGTTTGTGAATCCAAATATGAATTATTTGCATTTGAATTACAATCTGCATCCAAAAATGATGTCGGCTGTCGGGGGTGATCTGGTGGAGAGGTCTCAAGGATGAAGGAGGTCTTGTAGTGCAAATGTACATGGGTGATGGATCATGTGACATTGGTGGTAAAGCTGTTTTTGACGTTATAAATTTGGCTGCATGACTAGTTTGGATTGTTTTGACATATCATATATACATAGATAGGAAGGATAAACATGTCTAAAATTTTTCTCATATTGGAGTGGATTTTTAATCAAATCGGATACTATTAAATCCGAAGTTGAATTCAATAAAATTTGGATGTGAAAATAATATCCAAGTCCGATCCATTGTATTTAAAGATTGGTAAAAATTTGGGTTCAATGAATTTGAATCCAGATTTAGATTTGGATTTTAGACATCCAATTAGAATTTCTCCTAATAATTCGTGCTGCCTGTCACCCTGCATGCACTCCATGCAATAACTTCCCATCTCCAGTCAGTGAATGACCGGTCAAGGCATATAGAATATTGCTAGGTTTTTAGTGCTGGTTTTGGTGTCATTTCGCTATGCAAAAAGGGGGCATGGAAATGGCATGTTGGAGGTTCCAGCAAAAGGCAACAAATTTCAGGAAACTAACAAATAATTACTGAATGCATGAATTCCCATGTACAATTTATTGGCAAAATTTTAAGTGTTGAATTTTGGTGGAAGAGAGAACATAACTAATATAGAAAATATTAAATATCAAGTCATAGTGCAAAACTTAATAGGTAAACACAAAGTTGCCACTTTTTGACAATGATTAACGTTTTGATGGAATATTTATAAATTACTTTAACAATAGATTAATTATGCATGATAAGTATACGGTTGAGCTAACTCTAACCTAATAGTCTAATATGAGCTTAATATAGCTTTCTTCAAAAACAAGAGAACTTAATATAGCTTAGATCTGTTTGTGCCCTAATACAAGCTTGAATTAGTTCCATAAAGTTTTATGTCCATCTAAACAAATTCTAGATTTTTGATACAAGCTTAGTTCTAGGTGATTGTAAGGTAATGAAGTAGAGAATTTAGAGATGGAGAAGATGGAACTGACTACTGGCTAGTAAGCTTGAGAGAGCCTTTAGAGGAGATGTAGCCATGTGCAAACAATGACGAAAGGACCGGAGGGATGGGATTGTGAGAGAATAGAGTTCAAGAAAGCTCGTAAACTCACAAAATTCTTGGTATATCCACACACCCTGATTAGTCTTGTCCTATTTTGAGAAAATTTTGTCCATGCCATTCTAGCCCCACCCTTTTTTGTGGAAATTTAATTGAGATGCTCTTGCCACTTCTGTAAAATGAAACACCAATCTCAGCCCTGGGGAGATGGTGTGAAATGGGGGCATGATCACATGTATGATGTGAAATTTAAAACTACAGAGGAGCACTTTCCATGAAAGGAATAAGACATTTTACATGTGGACTCATATCGGCATGATGTCCTGAATCCTCATTTCTAATGAACTGCAAACAGAATAATAACCTTCCAAGTTGAATAATGTCAAGCTTGACAGCATGAATGATCTAAAGTATGCTGTTCTTGGTGTTTCCACTTGAGTTAGAGCATTCTATTTCGATTTTGTAAGATGTAGAAATCAACTTTCAACTTTCATTAGGTGGGAGAGGGCAGATTATAAGGGTGCAAGCATTCAAGCTGCAAGTATGTTGGGGTCAGTTTCGAAAAAGTAGACAATCCAAATGTTGCAAGTAGGAGACAATTCTAACAACGAGGAGTTTATCCCTAGTAGCAAGTAAGAGACGATCTTTAGCAAATGGCTAGTCAATAATTTCACAAAATGTCAATATCCTCTCATGATGATAGTGGTAAGTAATTGTCATACTAACAGAAGCAAAATATGCTTCATCTTAGAAAGAGATCAATGAGCATGATGTTGAACGTCAACATATTTAAGTCATGAGTACAGTAATGAGTTTTCCATATGAAGCATGGTTACAGGAGAAAGGTTCCCTTAAACTACAGTCAAGAATCTCTGGGCCTCCCCTCCCCTCTCTCACCACATATCAAAGTGTTCTGGTGAGATATCTGAGGCAGCAGTAGAGCACTATCATGGTAACAACAACGGCAAGGTCACTGCTGGAGAAGGTAGCCGGGCATGTGAAATGTCATAAATGATGATTCATGAGTACAATGCTTAACTTCATGTCTTCGACTCTATATGATTTATGTTATTTATGTTAAGGTTTTAAAAAATGCGAGGCAATAGCAAGGCAATTTGCCTTCATTGTGGTGAGGGGCAAGCCTCAAGCTTTGAATGGAAAATAGGGGAAATGACATGAAAATTACTTATTGACTGCTAATAATGAAAAAACAATGTAAAGAACACACTTCCCACGTAATTTTCTCCTAATTTTAATGGATATACCTAGGTGAGTACCTTTAAGGTACTTCCTTTTTTCGCATTAAAAAAAATGTAAAAAACACACTTTTATGTCAATTTTCCACATGTAGAAAGTGTAAAAATTACCACACGCACATGTAAATTATACACATACATAAGTAAAAATTGATCGATGAGACCCAAGATAAACCATGTAAACAATACTAAATAATTCAAACCATGCAAACAGTATCAAGCTTTTATTTAAAACTCACTTCATACATGCAACCCAAGAGAAGTGGATCATAAACAACACCAAAATAAAACCTACTAACCTAAATAACCTAAACAACTGTTTAAACAACAATACAATACCTAAATATAACCTAAACAAAGAGAACTAATCAATATGACCAGAGCGGTAATCACATTACACCCACACAGTAGAAAAAGCACACATACATAGTTGAAATATTCCCTTAGGGAGAGAATGAAGAAGGCTGAACTGAAGGTGGGGTCTTGTGGCACTGGGGATGCTATGGGATGGAGGAGACCGGAGCTAGAGATTGGTGATGGGATTAGGGACGTTCGGCGATGGTGCTGGAAGTTGGAGATTGGAGAATAATGAGGAGGCGATGGTGCTGAATCATTTGATTGTGCTCATCAATGGGTATGGGGCTTTTTGAAGAGGGTTTTTTCAGTCGTGAGGGGTTTTAGTCATTGGACTGGTCATGTGTAAGTCACATGATCGGGTTAAGTGGATGATCAACTGAGGCGGTGCCTCCCCTTCACCTTGACGCCTCAGCACCTCAACACCGCCTTGCTGCAGATGACTGAGGCTACCATGTCAGTGCGAAATTGTTGCACCTCACCTTGAGGCTCATTTTTTAAAACCATGATTTATGCCGAGTGGGGTCATTTTACTCCTTGGGCTCATGTGCAAGTCACATGATCAGGTTAAGTGGGTGATCAACTGAGGTGGTGCCTCGCCTTCACCTTGACGCCTCAGCACCTCAACTTTGCCTCACTGCAGATGACTGAGGCTACCATGTCAGTGCGAAATTGTTGCACCTTGCCTTGAGGCTCATTTTTTAAAATCATGATTTATGCCAAGTGTTTCCAATTGCGGAGACAAAAAACAAAATCATTTTCTTTTTCCAAAAAAGGCCAAAGAAGAAAAGTAAGCCCCCTTTTGTCAACCAGTGGTGCTTCCAAAGGCTTCTTAGTTTATTGATCACAAGTTTTCTTCTGCGAAAACAGCCCCACTGATTCCTTTTTTAGCAAATTTTCCATTTTTGGGTATTTTCCTTTATCCAACACCCTCTATTTTATGCATCTCATACCACCATGCACACACCCCAAATTGGGAAAAAAATGCTGCATGCATGCTCACATCTTGCACGGATAACAGAAGAATAGGAAAGTGAATATATTCTTAATAGGCTGAGCAGAGAAGGGAAGGCGGAGGAAGAATGTGGCTATAGAATTAATATATTTTTTTTCTTCCGTCCTTTGCAGCTTCATTGCTCCATCAAATGCTATTTTAGGAAGCCTTTTACTCTTTCTAACAGGTTCAATCATGTCAGCTTGCTTGCCCGGTTTTCTGAGGATTTGCCATGTCAGCTTGCTTTCCCGGTTTCCTTTGGCAAATGAGAATTATGATTCTCTCCCTCAAAACCCTTACAGAACGAGAATAATTCATTATCAGATATTTTCTGAAAGGGGCAAAAGTTGCAGGCTTCAGTACCAAATAAAGAAACCATCCAGCCCGTTGTTTACCTGGTAGTGTTTGTTAACCATAGTAGGAGGGTTAGTTCCTTGTTTGGGCAGTAAATTCCAGAATTAGTTTATTCTGGAATTTTACTCTCAATTCTGGAATATATCAATTCTGCCACCAATGTGGAATTGATTAATTTCTCTTTTAATTCCATTTTTTCTTCTATACCTCTTAATTTTTTGACATGACATCCCCCATCCAAATACCTCTTCCATTTCCATCTCCTCGGAACCAAAAATGGCATCAATTCTTTCTTAATTCCAATTTTCCTACTTCCTATCCCAATTCCATTCTGGTTAACAATCACCAACAACGGTTTGAAGAATCTCCAAGGACCTAGAATCCCAGTTGAATGTTCTAAAAAATGGTTAGGCAATTTGTTACAGCATAGATGTGCTGGCTAAAGCTAGTGGTGATGTGAACAATTTCCATGTCTGAGTGAGCAGGCTACATTTGAGGAATGGTGAACAAGTGGTGGCAGGGTCAGGTGTAACGACTCCATGGTTTGCTTTGTACATTTGATGAGGAAAATCATAAAATATATGATAAAATTCGAAAACTCCATGATTTATGTGGTTTACGATATGAAACCATTCCATATTGGATTCGTAGGGTTAGATGCTGCTCATTTTCTCTCGTATAAAATCGCTAGTGGATGGTGGCATGTGCCTGTAGCCCTTTATTCGCAAGTTCTGTGATTTGGGTTCAAATGAGGAAACTAATCTTCGTTGAGTATTAATTGTGTATTTAGTTAAATGCATTGTATGTTTAGTGTTTCCTCTACTAGACCTGGTTTTTGTTGTGTGTTTTGCCATGTCCTTTGTTGAACTGGTGGAAATTTTCACTTTTCGGTGTTTGGCTGTAACTGGCACAGGGTGTTCTAGAGCTTATAACTTTTCGTATGTTTGAGCATCTTGTTGCATGCACATATTTCTGTTTGAGCTTTCTGAACAACATGTGGGTTTATATTTTTCTAACTTTGGGAAGTCCCTTGTCATGCAGCCTGATTTCAAGGCAATTAAGAAGCGGATAGAAGACTTGATCACCAGGGATTATCTGGAAAGGGACAAGGACAATCCAAACACTTTCAGGTATCTGGCGTAAATGCGTTAGCGTCTGCAGCCTGACCATGGCATCGGGGCACCAATCTTGGAGGCGCTTTCATTGACCCTACCTTTTGGACCAATTTATGCATGAATGTCATCAGAATGTGGTGTAAGAGAAGATCACGTCAATTCTGCTTTGTGTCAGAATTGGTAATTGGACTCTGGTGCCATCTTGTAATTAGTCTTGATGCCGCAACGGCTTCCCTTTTTTCCTCTGTTATTGACATGCTTTACCTACCTATATCTTACAATTTGATTGTTCAAGTGGGCATTCATTGTGTATCCTGCTAGCCTCTTTCTACACTTTCTGCTGGAAAACACAAAACATCTGCTATCCAAATCTGGAACATGGGAGATGGTTTACGTATGAAAACTTGCATATCCAATCTGATGAATTTTATCATTGTGCCAGCCTTTCACTTAGTTGCGTATTGTGTCTTTATCCCTTTTGGGTTTTTTTTTTTTTAGAAGTTCACCGTTTTTGGTTAAAATGCGTTTTGCACCGTTTGGTTGAATTTTATTTGGTGGTTTTGTACTTGGACCCCTTCTCAGGTGTCTTCATGATTGTATTCACATTTCAGCTTTATCTCATAGATTAATGTCAACTGCCCTCGTATTGTCTTAAAGTAGGATGCTATTCTTAATATTTAGGATTTGTTTCCGTTTACACCTCGTAGTTGCCCGACGTTATCTTTTTCATGGCCCTCGATGTTAAGTTACATCTCTGGCTTGTCATTATAGAGTTTTACCCGTTGAATTATTGCTGGCGTTTGCTATCGATTTCTAATACGTTGATAGCAAAGTTGCTTACCGTGAACACTTGGGATGGGAGTTTTAGACTAACATAGTTATTGTGGCCCTGGCGTTTAAGTATCTGTAATATTTAGACCATTTCAATCGCATCCATTTTGTCAACAGTTTGGTGTTTGTCATGAGGTTTTGCAGGCATCGTTGATGTTGAGGGTCATGGATGGGATAAAAATAGTCAGTATTGTTGTGACTTGCGTGAGATTAGTGATATTTTAATATTATTAAGTTATTTTAATCGATGTATTTTAATATACATTAATGTTAATGTGATGTGACGAGACAGTTTAAGTAATATCATTTAATAGATGCTAATCTTGATATGATAGAAGTGTAGCAGTGTTTCTTTATTTTGAGATTTATTCCTTTGGATATTTCTCAGTTACAGTAGCTAAGCTTTGCATCTGTTCTCTTTTTTTTAACCTAGGCTGCATTTGTTTAAGAAATAAGGTTTTCTTGTGATAACGCAGGTAGTGAAATGAGTTGTGTGATGTTTGTTTTAGATTATATAAGTAGTGGATGAAATAATTAGTATATCCATGAAATGATAGTGGATAATATTTTAATATTATTATATAAAATTGAGATGGTTGATTGTGATGGAGTAAATATTTGTTGAAGGATGTATTATATTAAAGTACATTATATTATACGTTTTTGTTGATGTAAAATAATAAAATAGAGTGGTAGAATTGATGTTTTCTCTCCCTTGTATATCCTGTGGTTATAAGATATTTTGCAAGTAAATGTAGCATTAAATTTTTTAATTATAGCCCATGATATCGTTGTTTTGTTTCAAAAAAGTACTCAACTTGGTTTGATGCTTCCTTGGGATGTAGACAGGGATGAGTATCGAGTTTAGTTTTTGTGGGTTTGGCTCGACTCTCTTCCAAGTTTATTTAATAAATGAGCTGTGAAGATAGTTTAAGGTTCAATTTAAAATAAAATTATTTGATCCAAACTCGGTTTAGCTAAAAGAAAAAGGGTTTGGTAAAGTTGGGATTGTTCATTTGTTTATGATCTCCTAATTTATTTTATTGATGTTTAAAAAATAATATGTAAGTGAGAAATTTACATTAATATAATTATTTTAAAAGTAAGAGTAATGCTTTTTCAAAAAGATAAAAGTAATAGCAATGATTTGATTTGTGTAAGTAAATAAAAAAAAAAAGAGCTCCTTAGGTAGCTCAGTTGGTGAGCAAGTTCGTATCACTTAAGTAGAAATAATAAATTCTAAATTTGAGTCCTAGTTAACCTGTGAGGATAGGTTTACAGGTTATTTATCCCCTCGACATAGGATGAGTCTCATCATCAAGTAAGAAAAAAAGACTTGTAAAGCATAATTATCATTTTCAGGTATACGTACAGTCGAAATAATTTAGTTACTTGTATTGCAAATATTTGCATTGAATATTTTGTATATATAACATATGATAAGCCAATTAAATATAATCAAGTAGAGGAAAATTATAATAAAAAATAAAAATGGTCAATGTGTTTATATTTAGTTCGAATTTGGATGCTATACATTTTTATGGTAAGAAGTTAACGATTTATATCTAATTTAAACGATGCAGAACTTGCAGTTGTAGGATCATGAGGGTTTTAATGTTATGTTAGTGAAAAAATAACTAAAGCAGTACGTATTTATTTAATGCGATATATATATATATATAGGAAATGCATCTAAATTGCACAGTGGTAAAAAACCTTAAGAAATGCACTAATTTATGTCCACACAATACCATACGATCATCTCCCTGCTTAATGAAATCACTAGGCCTGGTTTTAGTGATTTTAATTTTTGATTTTGCTGATTAGTGGATTTTTATGGTATTTCAAGTGTTAATTCTTTTTTTTATAACCACCATCAATCATCTCATACCAATTTCGAGCAGTTTGTTTTGGAGTTGCATCTATAGCATACATTGTTTTTAGGATGCAGGTTGGGAAACGTAAAAGCTGACGTAAAAGTTGGTGCACAGCAATGTGAACGTGGTCCTTACTTAATATATATATTTTTTTTACGTAAAAAAGTACTGATAAATGATGAGGTCCACTACTGTTGAAACCAATAACAAACCACTTTTATACGTGTGCAAACTTCTCAAATTACCTTTAGAACCACCTTGCATTGGTACAATCTTATTTTGCACCGGTGCAAAACCACTTCTCACATTCAAAATAATTTTGCACGGGTTCTACTTTGCATCAGTGTAATTTTACTTTACACCAGTGCAAAGTAAGATTACACATGTGCAAAATTAAATTCAAAGTGTTTTTTCACCTATAACATGTGATTTTACACTTGAAAGGTGATTTTTCACATTAGAGTTTAAGGTTTAGGATTTAGGGTGCTAAACTTTAAACTGTAAATTCTAAACCCTTAGGTGAAAAATCACCTTTGACATGAAAAATTACTTCTCATACGTGAACTCACTTTCCATAAACAGAAACCTTAAACGCTAAACCCTAAGGTCAAAATCACTTTGCACAGGTGAAATCACCTTTGGAATAATTTTGCACAAATGCAAAATTAGATTTTAATGGCGCGAAGACATTTAGAATAATTTATCATCGGTACAAAATAGTTTATCATCGATGTAAAGTTATGTATCACCTTTGCATTTTAAGTTAAAATGGTGTGGTGATTTTTTTGAATGTGGTGAAATACACCATGTAACAAATCTTACGTTTTTTTATTTCTTTACATTAAATATTAATTATTAATTAGGTTTGCATTCACAACACTTTGTGAAGCATAGAACAATATCCGCAAATTCCCCCGCATCACTTTTTGCATCAATATCTGCGTTTCCCTACTTTTTGATTTTTTTTTTATAGCCACAGTTGCATTAAACCTCTAACACATTGTATTATTTGTAATACACATTAAATACATTATATGATGGATAATCGCCTTACTAATTACTTTGATTATATTACAACATGATTTACTCTAATAATGTTACAACTCGTGCATATATTTATTATAACATACGTTGATCCTATTACATTGTTAAAGTTATTTGGTTATACATAAAATCAACTTATATTACAATGAATCATCTAAGCTATTACAATATTTTGTTGTTCTTTGTATATGTTACGTCATTTGTATCTATTAAATCAATTAATTTAATTATAACCCACTATGACGAACATTTATTGCATAACCCTAGTTGTATTATGATGAGAACCTCATCATGAACCCTAACTAGGACATTTTGACCTAAATAGGTGTACAAAAGTTCCTACAAAACCTAAGGGAAAGCCGAAATCAGGAAATTACAAATTTGAGTATAAAATAATTCACAAGGGGTAAAACTGTAATTTTACCAATGCAGTACATAAACAGGATTTCTAAGCGTCTAGACACAGGTGAAGTGGGCTTAATAAGAGAAAAAGTGGGATGATTAGATCAGGAAACCCGCTTTAATTCACGAAGTTCCAGGCAAGATAAAAATCAATTAAACCCTCTAAAATTCATGAAAAAATATCCCCTCGGGTTTAGAACCTTCAATTTGACCATTGGAACCTATCTTGACTTAGATTGAGAACCATACACAATTTTTGACCTAATTTAGATTTTTTTGCAAAATATCCTGTCAAAAATGGTCAAACCTAAAATTCAACCTCACCGTTGGATTCCTTAGGTCCAAATTAGGGTTACCAAAATTTGGATCTAAGGGAAGGTCGTCTTGACCCACTTTACAAATTGGTCCTCAATAATTACTTCCTGACCCTTAACTTTTTGAACTCTTGCATTTGCCCACTCAGCTTTCCTGTCATTTTCTACAAACCGCTCTCTCTGCCACCCGCAGCAGCAGGTCATACCTCCGGCGACTTTGCGCGGAGGATGGCACCACGCAGGGCATGGGAGCTGGCCCCAGACTTGAAAGGAGGATCCCTTGCGTTATCTTCTTCTGCATGGACCGGCTCCCATGCCCTGCCGGCCACCATATCTCTCGTGAAATGCTTGAGAGGTATGGGTCTTTTTCCGGCCATGCCTCCAGCAACCAGCCCACGCCTCCTCGCGTTTCCCTCGCTTGCAGCCCCTATTTAAGGAACGGCAGCCCCTGCCGCTTCCTTCAAGCTTCGTTTGGCCCGAGATCTCCTCTCCTATTCGTCTCTCACCAACTCCGGCCAATTGCCAGAGCATCCAGCGACATTCCCTCTCATCTCTTGTCACCCTACCACCATACTAGTGGCAGGGTTAACTCCGCCGTCTTCCGCTGCGCCGCACCATACCAGCGGGTGCCCTCCAGCCCCTCTTCCTTGTCGCCGTTCTCTCCCCTTGGCACCTTCGTCTCCGACGATGGCAGCATTGGCTGCTCGCCACTTCCGCACCTCCCCCTTCACTCTGGACTCGTAGGTAAGTTTCTCTTACTCTCCCCTTTACTTCCCCCCTCTTAATTTGTTATTTCGACCCCTCGACTCCACTGTCCACCCTCACCATCTCCACCTCCGATCACCAACTCCGGCGAGGCCATTTCCCCACCACAGACAGCTCCACCCCTCGCCAACTAGTCCCTGAACTTCACCACTTCCCACTGATCACCTCTTGCCCTTCCACCGACCACACCACTTACTGAAACTGTCCCCCAAACACACTCACCAGCACGCACACAGTTTGACCTAGCCATGCACTCATGACCACTGTCACACCACGCCGACCCCTGTAGCACCTCCTTCGTGCTCTGGCGGAGCCTCCTGAGCATTCTGACGTGGCCACGAGGCCGTTTGCGTGACTTCAGGTTCAGAGGCTCGCCGCCATTGCTGTCGAGCTTGGAGCAAGCATGCTAGCAACTCCAGGCCTCTGCAGTCCCAGGTTGAAGTCCCAAGCTGCACGAAAGAGCCTCGCGCACGGTCCCAGGTCCTCAATTGAAGACGTGAGCTTCGCGTCTTGCTGCAATTGGAGAGATACTCCCTGCTGTGGGCGCGTGAGAAAGGGTGGGACATTTAGTCCCACCTCGTAAGTTTGTGAGTGCCCCACGGTGCATAAATTGAAAAAGTGACCGAGGCTTATCGCCTCAGTCACATGGGGTGAGGTCCCTCTCACCTGCTCACCTGGCCTCGTTCGCGATCACCCCCCGCGGACCTGGTCCGACCCGTTTACCTGCCTAAGCCTTACATACCTCGCCCACCACTGCAGGCCGGTGGGCTAGGTCCCGGGCGTGTACACCCAACCCGTATACCCGAGAAGGCTCTGGGAGAGTGAACGTAAGAGAGAAATGGAGAGAGAGAAATACGGGAAGGGTAGGGGTGGGTTTTGCTTAACCGGGTACCAGTGTAGGGAAGCTGAAGAAGAAGAAGGAGGAGGAAGAAGAGGCAGAAGAAGAGGAAGTAGCTAAGGACTTAGCCGCATCAAAGAGCAGGAGTTGAGGAAGAAGGAGAAGGAAAGGAAGAAAAAGGAGAAGGAGGTGCAGCTAAACAGTGAAGAAGAAGCCAAGAAGGCCAGGTAGGGAAGAGAAGAAGAGAAGAAGCCAAGGAGAAGAAGCAGCAGCAACCAAAGAGAAAGAAAGGAGACGAGTACTGTAGCAAACGCTACTTAAGACGTTTGATTTTTGAAATCAGACGGCTGAAGATAGAAAGAAGAGAAAGAAGAAAGAGAGAAGAAAAGAAGAGAAGAAAAAATTTTTATTCCCTCTCTCTGATTATTGTAAAAAAGTACATTGTTGTGAATTGTGATTTTTATGCTTCTAGAACCAAATTTGCTTCCTGAGTTCAACCTCGGAACATTTTAAATTTCGAGTAATAAATTAAATAAAATTGATCATTGTTTTTCGCAACATGCTACACCGTACCTTTTTGAAAACCGCAAATAAACGATCGTATCAGTATTTTGGCGCCGTTGCCGGGGAGCAACGGGCATTGTAGAAGCTATTAAATCACAATTTCTGATTGACTACCGACTTAATCTCTCTTTTGTTATGCAGGCACAGGAAGGCAAGAAGGAACAAGCAGTCGCATAACAACCACACCAAGGGATAGGTAATCGTCTATCCTCTGTCTCTTAAGCCCCTTAAATTCCAAAGAGGAAAAAGAAAAAGAAAATCAATTTAGGGTTACCTATCTTTTATACATAGTTGCCTGCTTTTAAATTTCAACACATTTTATCTGCATATCTATTAAAGGTAATTAGGGCTAAAACCTTCTTGCTTGAGCCCTAGTTACCCAATCCTAAGGCAACTAACTGGACCAATTAGAGCTAACCTAGGATTCAAAGCTAGGGTTTTAGAGACACATCTTCTAATCAAGAACTGAAAATTCCCAAAAGAGGTGTGCCTAAACCATTGCTTGAAAAGACCTAATAAGAGAAACCTTAAGCAATCTGGATCTTAAATCACTTGAATCATAAAAGAAAGAACCTAATAAGCTCTCACAGGAACTAGTAGGTGAAGTTGATCCCTTGGATCAACTAACCTTTAAATTAGGTCACTTTTTGCACACAAAAGGTTAAAGTTCAAGTGAAACGCTAAGCACTTTGATCCTAATTAAAAGTGGTAGACTTAAGAGGTCAAGGTCCCCATTCTGGTCTACCTGGAATCTCAGTGACAAGAGAGGTCGGGTGGGGGAAACCCTGTAACCCGTGGAGGCGCTCTACCGTATAGGGGTCTTCGCGGGACTCACCCTCTCTGGCTGCCCAGGTAATTCTCAGGTGGAAGACCTTCTGATTAAGGTGTATCATCCATCCCAAACCTCTATAGTCACCCAACATTTTGGGTGTCTTGATTGGGTTCAGCACCTGCTAACCTCATCCAATCCATCAGTGCATGTTCCGTAGGAGGTCCCTGAAACCTCATCTAGAAATTCACTGTCCCTGAGGCCAAGCCTCGATACCCTTGTTTGTGCAACAACCACTTCACATAGACCTCTCTTCTGACTCTAAACCTAATTCCTCTTCTTCCATAATGGCTCAACCGGTTGAAGAAGAGAATAATCTTGAGCACCATCTCCAGCGACTCAATGATCTTTTCCAAAACTTCATGAACCCACCGCAACGTCCCATGATGCGAGATCACTATAATCCTGCTGCGGTGACAATTGAGCCTCGAGTCAGAATCCCGACTGGAGGACTTGATTCCGAATTGAAGCCCAACATGATTCATGCCATAGCCAAATTCTATGAGCTTAACTCTGAAGACCCCTTCTAGCATATCAAGCAGCTTAAGCATCTGGCCTAGACTTTCGGGTCAGATGCACAGAATCAGGATATCTTACTCATGAAGATGTTCTCTTTCTCCCTTATGGACAAGGCGGCTCATTGGTATCAAACACAGACCCGCCCGATCAACACTTGGGAAGAACTTCAGTCCGAGTTCTTGAAGAAGTTCTTCCCCGTTGGTCGGACAAATGCCCTACGCCATCAGATTATTCACTTCACGCAGCAGACGGGACAACCTCTTCATGAGGCATGGGATCGATTCCAGGAACTCATGAGAAAGTGTCCCCATCACGGAGTTCCTAAATGGGAGCAAGTCTAGTCTTTTTACCAGGGACTCCGTGAAGATATTAGACTGTTTGTCAGTGCAACTTGCGTAGGGAATATCATGGGACAACATGAAGACACTGTGTGGGAGATTCTCGAGAATATGTGCGAGAACTCCATCTACAATGGCTCCATGGGACTATTTGACCGGACGAATACCCGCGTAACGACGAACCTTAAGGGAGCACATGAGACGCAGGGCCTGTCTGCATGAGTCGACCTGGAATTAATGGTTAGTCGATTGGACAAGGTCTCAATCATTGAGAAGAAGGTGGATGAGCTGACTCTACACTTGTAGCGAACCACCTCTTTGTAGAACTCCTTTGCACAGCCCCCTCCCGTACGGGAAATTGTGCAGAACATTTTCCACTGACCTTCTCCTGGGATGGACCTTTATCCACCCCCATCTGACTCTAAGACCGGAGGGACCTCCGATCCTTTCTATTCTTGACGGGGGAACCCTACTCCCCCATTCTCTGACTTTCCTGAGGCTCCTCAAACCTACGAGGATCTCAACGCCATCCAGAATGACCCATTTTCTAACACCTACAATCCTGGATGGTGAAACCATCCCAATTTCCAGTGGGCGGGAAATTATCAGAATCCAAGACCACCCTTTCAGCCTCGCCCACAAGCCCCTCGTCCTTATCAACCGCCTCTGCCCCGACCCAACCCCACTTATCCATCCAGGCCCAACCAAGATCAAATGTCCCTTATCCTCCAGACCCTGGCTGACATTCAGAGAATGAATGCGGCTATCCAAAAGCAACATAAGGAAGAAATCATAGAGGTCCACAATCAACTTGCCCAGTTGGCAAATTCTCTCCAACCTGGCACTCTTCCTTTTCAGCCTCTTCCTAACCCGAATAGCGTGCTGACCCAGCTGCGCGTTATGAACCCAAACCTGGGCCAGGCACACTTGATCTATCAGGCCCCTTCTGTTCCATCACCTGACGGGATGGAAGCATCAACCTCCTATGCGGGTTACCAACAACAGCAGTCCATCCTACCTACCCCCAACCAGAACCAGGTAGGGCTAAATTCTGTAACAACCCGTAGTAGTAAAGTAACCCAAGATCCACCTTATCTAGACCACTCCAAGCCTGGTAGTGACCAAAACCCTAGGATAGTCATCCAGGATGTTCCTATCCTTGTCCCAGATCAAAAACCTGGACCTATCCAAGAAGAACCAACCAAGGTTTCATTTCTCGAGGCCTTTACCAAGGGAAAGAGGACAACTAAACCTGTGGCTCCTAAGGAGGACCTGATCAAGCTCTTTGAGCAGGTCCAAATAGACATCCCCTTGATGGATGTAATCCGCCACATACCAGCTTATGCACGATTCTTGAAGAACGTGTGTACCCCTCAGCGTAAGCTGCGAACCAAGAGTAGAAGTCCAATTGTACTGTCAGAGCAAGCCAGCTCTGTAATCCTAAGTAGACTCCCACCTAAGGCAAAAGATCCAGGCACTCCCCTGATTTTGTGTAAGATTGGTGAGACCCAGTTTGATAGAGCATTATTGGACCTAGGTAACTCCATAAACTTGATACCCACATCCCTACTTAAACATCTAGAAGAATTTGAACTTAAACCGACTAAGGTGACATTGCAGTTAGCAGACCGATCTATCAAGTCACCTAAGGGAATTCTTGAGGAAGTTATTGTTAGGGTGCGGGATTTCTACTTCCCTGTAGATTTCATAGTTTTAGATGTGGACGCACCTGAAAACCCAAGGGATACACCAATCATACTAGGGAGACCTTTTTTTGCCACTGCAAGGGCCAACATAAGTTGTGAAGAGGACCAAATAGAGCTGAAATTTGGGAATCGGACTCTCAAAATTGATATCTTTAAGGCCCAACAAGGGATCAATTGCAGTGTTATTGAACAAATTTGAGACATCAGAGCCGTGGTTGATGAATCACAAATTGAGGACAACATAATTATCCCTCATCAACCACAAGAAGATCTAAAACAGCAATCAGAGGAGTCAGAACTTGACCCAGACAGACCCATAACTCCTACCCTTGTACCCCACACCCACTCTGAACCACCCGCTGTGGCTGATAACCTCATTCTTGAACTCAAACACCTTCCCGATCATTTGAAATACGTCTTTTTGGGTTCCAATCGGACGCTTCTTGTGATTATAAACTCCAAACTCACACTTAACTAGGAATCCCGTCTGATTGCTGTTCTACAGTAACATCGTAGAGCCATTGGTTGGACTCTCGATGATTTGACTGGAATAAGTCCCTCTTATTGCACACACTACATCTATTCTGAAGAGGGCGCACGACCTTCACGTGAAATGCAGAGATGTCTGAATCCCAATCTGCAGGAGGTCGTGAAAAAGGAGATCATTAAGTGGTTAGATGCAGGGATCATCCACCTGATCCCCGACAATCGTTGGGTGAGACCAATCCAGGTTGTGCCTAAGAAGGCAGGGTTCACCACCATCACGACTGAAACCGGAGAAGTCATACCTACCCGTATAGCCAACTCGTGGAGAGTCTGCATAGATTACAGAAGACTAACTTCCTCCACGAAGAAGGATCATTTCCCCCTACCATTCATTGATCAGATTCTCAAAAAACTAGCGGGAAATAGATTCTTCTGCTTTCTTGACGGGTACTCCGGTTATAACTAAGCAGGGATTCATCCAGAGGATCAAGAAAAGACCACGTTCACCTGCCCCTTCGAGACGTATGCGTTCGAAAGGATGCCTTTCGATCTCTGCAATACACCCGCGACTTTTCAGCGGTGCATGCTTGCCATATTCTTTGATATGGTAGGTGATTATCTGGAAGTTTTCATGGATGACTTCTCAGTTTTTGGGGCATCATTTGACGATTGCCTCCAGCACTTGGTTCACATACTCAGGCGTTGCATTGACGTAAATTTGGTTCTTTTTTGGGAAAAGAGCCACTTTATGGTGCCTGAGGGGATCGTCCTGGGACACTTAATTTCTGAGAAAGGCATCTAGGTGGATCGAGCCAAAGTTAATCTGATTTCTAGACTTCCTATGCCTAGCTCAATCAGGGACATCCGATCTTTTCTGGGACACGTCGATTTTTACCTTTGTTTCATCCTTGATTTCTCGAAAATCATGCGCCCCTTGACTACTCTTCTCTCCAAGGATGTCCCCTTTGAGATTTCCAAGGAATGCACTCATGCTTTTGAGATTCTTTGTGATCGAGTCACCCAAGCCCCGATCCTACAGTCCCTCGATCGGTCTCAACCCTTTGAGATCATGTGCGATGCATCTAACTTCGTTGTAAGAGCGGTTCTGGGGCAGAAGATTGATGGGAAACTCGTGGTCATTCAGTACGCTAGTAAGACACTTGACGAGGCTCTGTGCAACTACACGGTTATGGAGAAAGAGCTGCTAGCTGTAGTATCTACCTCGAAAAATTTAGATTATATCTCCTAGGTTCCCATGTTATTATCTACTCGGATCACACGGCTGTGAGGCATCTCCTTGCAAAGAAGGACGCGAAACCTTGATTAATCCGATGGATGTTGCTGTTGCAAGAATTCAACCTTGAGATTCGTGACAAGGCGGGAAGATAGAACGTGGTAGCTGACCACTTGTCTCGCCTTCCTTCTGAGATCATCGACCCTTTTGGACCCATCACAGAGCATTTTCCTGATGAGCACCTCTTGACTATTGGTACCAGGCTTCCATGGTTTGCTGATATAGTAAACTACTTGGCATCACATCAGATCCCATCTGATTGGCCGAAGACCAAGAAAGATAAGTTGCGCTCCAATGCCAAGTATTACATCTGGGAAGACCCGTACTTATTCCGCATAGGTGCTGACCAAATTATCCGACGATGTGTCCCGAAGGTCGAAATCAATAACATTCTCTCTTTCTGCCATGACCAGGCATGCGGTGGCCATTTTTCTGGGCATAAAACCGCATCAAAAATCCTCCAGTGTGGTTTTTACTGGTCCACTATCTTCAAGGATGCATGCAGTCACTGTAAGGCATGTAGTCGTTGCCAAACTTTGGACAACATGAGCCATCGCGACATGATGCATTTACAGTCGATTCTTGTATGCGAGATTTTCGATATTTGGGGGATTGAATTCATGGGCCCCTTCCTTATCTCGGACGGCTTCGAGTACATTTTACTCGCTGTGGACTACGTGTCCAAATGGATCGAAGCCATTCCGACCTGAACCTGTGATCACAAGATCGTCTTCAAATTCATCCATCAGAATATTTTCTCACGGTTCGGGATTCCTCGTGCGATCATCTCTGATGGAGGGACCCATTTTACCAATGCTTAGTTCAGGTCACTGATGACCAAATACGGGGTGTCGCATCGAATCTCTACTCCTTATCACCCCCAGACTAATGGTCTAGCTGAGCTTTCAAATCGGGAGATCAAGAAAATCCTGCAGGTTATTGTTTGCCCTGACAGGAAGGATTGGGCATCCCGACTTCCGGAAGCTTTGTGGGTTTATAGGACCGCCCACAAGACCCATTTAGGCATTTCTCCTTTTAGACTGGTGTATGGGAAAGCGTGTCACCTTCCCATCGAATTGGAGCACAAAGCCTATTGGGCAGTATGGAGCTGCAACTTAGATCTTTTTAAGGCTGGAACCCACAGAAAGCTTCGGATAAGTGAGATTGATGAATTACGCCTTGATGCGTATGAGAACTCGCGAATCTACAAAGAGCGGGTTAAAGCCTTTCATGAAAAGCACATTTCTAGAAAGATCTTCCACCCTGATCAGAAGGTCCTACTCTTCGATGCCCGACTCAAACTCTTCCCAGGGAAATTGCGATACAAGTGGGTCGGACCATATCTTTTCCGACAGACTTTTGGAAATGGAGTCGTCAAGATCAGTCCACTCAGCCACGATTCTGAACCTTTCGTCGTGAACGGTCAGAGACTCAAACAGTTCATTGACGTAACAAATACCGATTTGGCTGAGTCATCATTTATCCTCCATTCTCTGAGCTTATTGCGCCCAGCCGATGGTGTAAAATTCAGCGCTTAACGGGACGCAACCCGTTATTCTTTTTGAAAAACCAAAACCTTTTTCTGACATCTCTTTTCACTTTAGGTTCATTCCTTAGGACAACCGACTTTACCTCAGGTACTCGTACCGGAGATTAGAAATCGTCCGCCACAGTCACCTCGATCCATCCACTCACATATCTGTCCTAATACTTGAACCTGACCAAATAAAAATCCACCTAATGTACAATGAGTACATTGCAAACCTTAGGCATGGGGGGATATGAAAACGCAATGAAATGACATAATAAGAAAAGGGTTCAACAAAAGAATTTGCATATACAAAAAAAAAAAAAAAACTTTGGAGGAGGAAAGAAGTGCTAATAAGCGTCACAAAAGGAGGAGAAAAGAGCAGAATATTAAAAAGGAGCACAAAATGAAAAAAAAAAGGGATAGTCATTAGTAAGAAATTAAGGAATTAACCAAAGTTCTAGACTACATTAAAGAAAAGTAAAGAGAAAGTGCACAACAAGATTAGTAAGAACGCGAACCTTAGGCATTCTTGGCTAGACTCTTAGTACCCGTTAAGATGTAAATATTCCTTAAGTGGTTGAGGAAAATGAAAAGCTTAAGTATTAGGTCCAAGGCTTAGGAAGTATTCGACCTCGTTAACTAACCTTCGGTTCTAAGCACCCAATTCACATACACAGTCTGGTTTAGCGAACATAAATATCAAAATCATGCAAAAACGTTTCAAATATTCTGAAAATGTCATTTAGATTAGGAGCAGCCGATCAACACAAGTTAATTTGGATGAGTTCCCGGCGTGGAGAGGTGGAAAATTCCCCTCGAAGATGCGTAACATATCATCTCCTCGGAGCTTGTCTCTTAGGATATTTACATATCCTACTGGGGGCATGTAAGCACTCTGCTGGTTCAGATTCCATGAATGGCATTATCACGAAGTGTCAATTGCTAGGGTCTGAATTCGGCCACGGAACACCATGGACGGAATTATCTCAAAATCTCGAAAGCTAGGGTTCTGGGGGTTACCATGGGTGGTGCTATCTCAAAGCATCGACTGCCAGGGACCTTTGAGGATTGATGATGAGGATAAGGAATCCAATACAGACCGTGTTGTGAAGCCAATCCTAAGCTAGAATTTAAAAGAAAAGAGAGAGAACACTCTCCAAACAAATAAACCCTCTGTCTCTCTCTTATAAAACGCACTACAGACTGAACCAAGGCTAAAAATATCTTAAGCACGGGTGCTTTAATCACAGAGTCCAATAAACCTTAGGATAGTTCCTGAGGGTCCTAAAAACCTTTGCTAAAGACTGAGGCTAAAGCTAGACAGATCTGGATCTTGGTTGGTACTAGAGTACCTTCTAGGCCTATGGTCGGCATTCTGACCTAATCAAAGAGACAAAGAGAAGGAAAAGCATTTATCAAAATTGATGAAAGAAATTCATGATCTAGAATAGAGGTTAAAACCTTAAAATTTTGCTAAGGGACTAATAACAGCTAAGCATGGGGGTATGATGAGAACCTCATCATGAACCCTAAGTAGCACATTTTGACCTAAATAAGTGTACAAAAGCTCCTACAAAACCTAAGGGAAAGCCTAAATCAGGGAATTACAAATTTGAGTATAAAACAATTCACAAGAGGTAAAACTGAAATTTTATCAATGCAATACATAAACGGGATTTATAAGGATCTAGACACAGGTCAAATAGGCTTAATAAGAGAAAAAGTGGGATGATTCGATTAGGAAAGGGTTATGACAAAATCTGGGAATTAAATGACATTTTGTAACCCTAAAACAAACTCGCTTTATTTTACGAAGTTTCAGGCAAGATAAAAATCAATTAAACCCTCTAAAATTCATGAAAAAACATCCCCTACGATTTAAAACCTTCAATTTGACCATTGGAACCTATCTTGACTTAGATTGAGAACCATACCCAATTTTTGACCTAATTTAGGTTTTTGTGCAAAATGTTCAGTCAAACATGGTCAAACTTAAAATCCAACCTCACCGTTGGATTCCTTATGTCCAAATTAGGGTTATACCAAAATTTAGACCTAATGGAAGGTCGTCTTGACCCACTTTACAAATTGGTCCTCAATAATTACTTTCTGACCCTTAACTTTTTGAACTCTTGCATTTACCCCCTCAACTTTCCCATCATTTTCTGCAAACCGGTCCCTCTGCCACCCGCAGGAGCAGGCCATACCTTCGGTGACTTTGCGTGGAGGATGGCGCTGCACAGGGCATGGTAGCTGGCCCCAGACTTGAAAGGAGGATTCCCTACGTTGTCCTCTTTTGCATGGACCGGTTCTCATCCCCTGCCGGCCACCATACTTCTCATGCGAACGCTCGAGTGGTATGGGTCTTTTTCCGGCCATGCCTCCGGCGACCAGCCCACGCCTCCTCGCGTTTCCCTCCCTTCCAACCCCTATTTAAGGAACGACAACCCCTGCCACTTCCTTCAAGCTTCGTTTGGCCTGAGATCTCCTCTCCTATTCGTCTCTCACCAACTTCGGCCAACTGCCAGAGCTTCCGGCAACATTCCCTCTCCTCTCTCGTCGCCCTACCACCATACCAGTGGCAGGGTTAACTCCGTCGTCTTCCGCTGCCCCACGCCATACCAGCGGGTCCCCTCCAGCCCCTCTTCCTCGTCGCCGTTCTCTCCCCCTGGCACCTTCATCTCCGATGATGGTAGCACCGGCCGCTCGCCACTTCCGCACCTCCCCCTTCACTCTGGACTCGTAGGTAAGTTTCTCTTACTCTCCCTTTTATTTCCCTCGTCTTAATTTGTTGTTTCGACCCCTCGACTCCACTGTCCACCCTCACCATCTCCACCTCCGATCACCAACTCCGGTGAGGCCATTTCCCCACCACAGATAGCTCCACCCCTCACCAATCGGTCCTTGAGCTTCACCACTTCCCACTGATCATCTCTAGCCCTTCCACCGACCACGCCACCTACTGAAACTGTCCCCCAAACACACCCACCAGCACGCACACAGTTTGACCTAGCCACGCACTCATAGCCACTGTCACACCACATCGATCCCCGCAGCACCTCCGTCGTGCTCTGGCGGAGCCTCCTGAGCATTCTGACGTGGCCACAAGGCCGTTTGTGTGACTTCAGGTTCAGAGGCTCGCCGCCATTACTGCCGAGCTTGGAGCAAGCTTGCTAGCAGCTCCAGGCCTCTACAGTCCCAGGTTGAAGTCCCAGGCTGCGCGGAAGAGCCTTGCGCATGGTCCCAGGTCCTCAATTGAAGACGTGAGCTTCGCACCTTGCTGAAATTGGAGAGACACTTCTTGCTGCGAGCGCGCGAGAAAGGGTGGGACATTTAGTCCCACCTCGTAAGTTTGTGAGCGCCCCATGGCGCATAAATTGAAACAGTGACTGAGGCTTATCGCCTCAGTCACACGGGGTGAGGTCCCTCTCACCCGTTCACCCGGCCTCGTCCGCGATCACCCCCCGTGGACCTGGCCCGACTTGTTTACCTGCCTAAGCCTTGCACACCTCGCCCACCACCGCACGCCGGTGGGCCTGGTCCAGGGCGCGTACACTCGACCCGTATACCCGAGAAGGCTCTGGTAGAGCGAACCTAAGAGAGAAATGGAGAGAGAGAAACATGGGAAGGGTAGGGGTAAGTTTTGCTTAACCGGGTACCTATGCAAGGAAGCTGAAGAAAAAGGAGGAAGAAGAGGCAGAAGAAGAGGAAGCAGCTAAGGACTTAGCCGCATCTAAGAGCAGGAGCTGAGGAAGAAGGAGAAGGAATGGAAGAAAAAGGAGGAGGTGCAGCTTAACAGTGAAGAAGAAGAAGCCAAGAAGGCCAAGCAAGGAAGAAAAGGAGAGAAGAAGAAGCCAAGGAGAAGTAGCAACAGCCAAAGAGAAAGAAAAGAGACGAGTACTGTAGCAAACGCTACTTAAGACGTCGGATTCATGGAATCAGTCTTCTGAAGACAGAAAGAAGAAGAGAAAGAAGAGAGAAGAAAAGAAGAGAAGAAAAGATTTTTATTCCCTCTCTAATTTTTGTAAAAAAGTATATTGTTGTGAATTGTGATTTTTATGCTTTTGGAATCAAATTTGTTCCCTGAGTTCGACCTTGGAACTTTTTAAATTTCGAGTAATAAATTAAATAAAATTGATCATCGTTTTTCGCAATATACTACGACGTACCTTTTTGAAAACCGTGAACAAACGACCATATCATATTACAACTTTGCTTAATCTGATAATATTACAACTTGATCATACATTTATTACAATATGCATTTTTTCTATTACAACAATAAAACTTATTTGTTACAATCATATTCATGTGTTATTACAAATCATATGCCATATCGTTACAATATTTTAATTATGATTTTAATATATATCATATGTTAAATTTAATCACATATGTATGTGTTACATGTGATTAATATTATAAAAATAGTTATTTTCATTTTCTATTTATAATATTTATTAATACTAATTAACTTAATTAGTCACATCATTTTAAAAATAAATTTTATAAAGGTACAAAGATTTTTTTTGATAACATTTGTTCAGCTCGCATCGTTACAAAATCACGAAAAATTTAGTTGATGTTATTTATGACATCCTTAAAATTAAAATCGAATAGCTATTATGTAATATTTATTTTTTATATTTAGATGAACCTCATATATATATATATATATATATATATATATATATATATATATATATATATAGCCAATAGGCTAGCACTTAAGCTGACACCATAAATACGTCACAAGAGCTGGGTTGGATTTGGGTCACTTGGGCGAAAGCTCAATCTATTTAATAAATGGATCACATTGACAACTCAAGGTAGATCCAAGTTAATTTTAGATTCAAAATTGGGTAGACCCAATAGGGCGGGGCCTCAGGTTGAGCCGATTCGATGCTCATCCCTGGATGTAGACTTGTATGGTGGTTTTAGCTTGTCAGATGCTTTCCATTGAAGTGAAACAGAGAGCCATCCTTCTAACAAAGAATCTGAACATGACATATCAGTGCTTATCCTTTCAGTCGTCATCTCGTAATAGATAGATGTTCTCTCATTTTGAAAATGATAGAATATTTTCTGATTTCCTAATGAAGGAGATTTGTCGTAGTGCCTTCCTTCTACAAAGGTAAAAAAGCGTATGAATTTGCAAGTCCTCAAAAGAATTGCCTCATCAACAACGATGGGGCATTGTAAGTTTCAGCACATTTTCTTGAATTTGGAATTGGAATTTTTGCATTAATATGACCACAAGCATTTTGGAATTACATAATTTCCGTCCCAATTTTCGTATATATACAAATGTCTCGTAAGATTGATTGTCTTGGAAAAACTGCTGCTTGAAAATTTAAAGAAAATATTATCTTTACCTCTAGATTATATGATAAACCTTAAAACAACACTCTTGCAGGCTTCTTTTCATCCTTTCTTCCTTTTTTTTCATGGGAAAATCTTTGATATATATTAAGATTTAAAAATGATTTATTTACACTTAAGTGTACATGCATAACATCCACCTACTATTAAAATAGAAAGTCATATAATCAGACGGTGTCATGTGTGACTAAATGACGTTATATTTTCACCTCTCTAACAAAGTTTACACACACACACACACACACACAAACACACTAGTGTGATAGCAAGCACGGTAGCGAGTGGTGGCGATAGGTGGTTTATGTTGATTGTCAAAGGACACAGTTTTCCTTTATTGGAGGTAAAGGGATGAGTGGCCGGATGAGATCATCTTTATGATGCAATGAGACAAGTTGGAGATTGATGCTTGTCCATGAGATTATTCTACTAAATTAGAGATTTTAAAGTGACGGCTTTGCAAATTTAACAGTCTTTTATCAAAACATTTGGTTCATAATATGTTGTTTGACCTTCTAACTAGGTTTGGAAGACTACAACCAAACATAATAGGAGGTGACCTGTTTTCCTTGTCAGATTGGTTGCTTGTGGATCGGGTTTTCATTTTCTCAGTACTTACATTGGATTTGGTTTACATTTCCTCTTACTTGAATTTCTTTTTCTTCTATTTTGGTCGGGTTACAATTAACATTCCAAATTGTACGGAAACTTTTATTCCTGTGCTTTTCCTTTCATTTTGATAGCCCCTCCGCCAATATTCATGCCTTTAGATAAAAATATCAAAAGGAAGCGCTGCATAGCAGTTACATTCATATATCCCTGTCAGCAGCTACATCAGCAAATAGATCAGTCACTGCCCATAAAGAATAAGAGAACAAAGCTAATCTTGGAAGTAATCCTAAGCCGACACACAACAGGGTTGAACCAACAAGAGGCCTTCATCAACTCTTCAACACACTCTCATTAGGTTTCTGGAGCCACAGCTTCCACAAAGACAGGCCGTCCAAGTCTACTTGCTTATTAGTCCTGCCGTCTCACGCCCACATGAGCCTGACTCTTGCCTCTTGGCTACTAAAGTTGCCTCTCAACGTGGATGATCAAAGCATCCTAACTTAAAAATGGGTTACAAACTAAGGATGAATCAAAGGGACAAAAACAGGTGTTAACAAAAGAAAAGGATGGGAACATGTTCATTACTTTGCTATGCTCTAATTCTTCCCTTTTCTAAATTCCCATGTCTTAATGGATGCCATTACCGGATTAGTTCTTCGATTATCAATGAATTCCCTTACTTGTCATTTAGGTCATGAGATTCTAGAATCATCCCTCCTTGTTAGAGGTGATTAATTTATATCTTTGTTGCGTGCCTTCACAATATGGGAAGTTTCTCCGTTCAACGAAGAAACAATGTGTACACGTGATACTGAAGTAAGTACATGTTAACTTGTAGCAGTCGCAAGAGTTGGGCCTTGAGGGAGTCGGTGGGAACTCCTTTAGCCTTCCACTAGCTTGCATATTTTTTATTAAGAATTTTTACGTGTCATTAATTTTTTTAGAAATTTTTTAAATATCATTCACTCACTATACTGTGAATTATGTCATTGAAAAATGTTAAAATTATTCTATAACTAATCTCCCTCTTAGGATGCAACTCAACATTAACTAATCTCAACAACATACTGAATGGATAACGATATTGGTATATTAGTACCATTATCCATTCATACTAAATGGGTATCAATATTGGTGTACTAGTACCAATATCTCATATACTGAGTACCGATACTAGTGAACCAGTACCAGTATCCTTAACTTACAGGTATGAGTCTCACATCTAAGAAGTATCGATCTTGATGCCAAGTACTGGTACCTATGACTTATAGCTTGGGACTCAAGCTCAATTGAGTATTTGTCTAGTATTCATGGTATACCGGTACTAATGTCTAGTACCGATACTATATGGTACTGGTATCACTCCAGAACAAAATTGATTCCAACGAGTATCGATACCCATAACCAGTATCGATATTTGTTGAGTATTGGTGCCTCAGTCTATAGCTAACGAGTACTGGTATTGAAGCTCAGTATCGATACTGGTGAGCTACAGATTTTGGTCACTTCAGACCCAGAACTTGATTTGTGTCTCATGTGTATCAATACTTGTGATGAGTACCGGTATACATAAGTCATAGATTTTGGATCTGAAGAACCCAAAAACTGATCTAGAGATTGATGGGAGGACATTTAGGGACCATAACTGCCATTTAATCAGTGAATGATTTGTGACTTTGCCCATCAAAAAGTTTCAATTCACAATAGTCTCTGTGCATATATATATTTGAAAATCATACTGATCTTTTATATTTGTGCCCATATCCACATCATAAACTTAGTTGATCACTTTAAGTCATGGACATTAACATCACAACCATTATACATGTATTGTTTGATTATATCCAAATATATATATATACATACAAGTTCATATGTTGGATTTTAATCCAACAAAAAAGTTATGCCATTTTAATATTTGCCACTGTTGATCATAACTGTTAAAACTTAATGATTTTAAACTAAAATGTAATAAAAAGTTATTTTTCAATAAAAATTTATTTGTTTTTATTTTCACCCCCCTTTCCTATTTCCCACTTTACCTCCCTTCCTCCTTACCTTCGACCACCTCCTCCACCCCCTCTCTTGGCAACCTTGCCATCCACGACGTTGATGGCGTCCTTGACCCCATCGCTACCTTTGACTACCACTCAGTAGCCTTGAAGAGGAAGAGGTTAGGGTGGAGGATACCGATGTAGGGGTTGGAGGGACCTCCCATAGGAGGTGCTGAGGCAGGGTATGTCAGAGGAGGTGTGGCGAATGAAGAGGCAATGACAACAGCAGGAGAAGGTGGGGATGGGCAAATTGGAGGGGGGGGGAGGAGAGGTCGAAGAAGTTGAGAGGTAGGAGGTGAGCGACATGGTGTAGGAAAAGGGAGGTGGAGGGGAGGTGGCAGTTGTGGATGGTAGAGTCGACGGGTGGGAAGAAAGAAGGTGACAGTGGTGTTCTAGCTGAGGAGGAAGTGGCAGTGGGGGGTTGAGTAGCAGTGGCACAGCAGGCAGCAGAGAAGGGTGTGGTAGCAAAGAGGGAGTAATCAGAGTTGCAAAGGATGTAAGTAAAGTCAAATGGGAGAGGGGCACTCGCAGAGGAGGTTAGGATGGTAAGGGCAAAGAGCATTTGGAGGAGGGAGAAGAGAGGCTTTGGTGGTAATGGTTGTTGCTAATGGCTTTGAGTTAAGTTGTTGCTCTAATAAGGGGTGTGCATGTTTAAATAGAGGCCCTTTTAACGGGGAGGTGAGTTAGTTTGTTGGTTAAGAGGAGGTGGTCGGAGGTTGGAGAGAGATGAGATGGTTGATGATTAGGAGGAAGGGAGGTGAAGTGGGGAAGAGGAAAGGGAGAGAGAGTGAAAAAATAAAATTTAATTATATTTTAATATAAAATCATTAAATTTAATAACTATGACTAATAAAGTGACAAATACAAAAATGATGTGACTTTTTAAATAATATAACTTGTAATATAATGAAGTGAATTACATTTAAATAATTTTAAAGAATTTTAATGACACGTAAAAATCTTTTTTTATTATAGATTAAGAGATGCCTCCTTGTTAGATTTTCATAACAAGCAAATCAAGGAAGAATCTTTCTGCATACTTGTTATATCTCACTTCTTTTCTCTATTGTTTATTCAAAAGTGAAATTGAGATGTGAATGACATTTTTGTTACATTTAAACGAAAAATTAAATTAACATAAGATTCTAGTAGAATCTCTTCGTTGCAGTTTGTTCTCATGAACATATCAAGAGAGAAAAAAAAAACGGGTATGATGTGGCGACGACAAATGGTGGCAATGGACATGGGTGGTTGTGTGATAGGTGGTGGTGGATGGACATGATGCAACGATTCAAGTCCGCTGGTAAATAAAGGTGGTGATGGATCGTGATGGTATTCTTATAACAGCAATGGTAGTTGCCACGATGGCAATGATTTCGATGGTGGTGCTGGATCGGATGGCACTGGAAATGGAGACACCTGTGGTTGAAGGTGGTGGCACCTGTGATGATAGTGGTGGCTTAAGTGGACACGATGTGGGATGTAGCAAATTCTTTTGGCACTTGCAAACAAGGTGGTGGCACCTGCTATGGCGACATTGGTTCCCGAAGGCATTGAGCGTAGTGACCTGTGACAGGAGGTGAAAGCCACTGCCATGATAGTGGGGGCACCTTTTACCCTGATGGTGGTATTTGTGGCAATAGTAATGTTAACAATGGCACCCAAAACATCCCGACGTTGGAGATGAGGACAACGATGGTGATGGTTCGAACAGAGGGTGCGAGACGATGCAAGGATGGTTTCAGTGACCGTGATTACACCGACTGTGGGGTAAAGTGAAATTTGACAGCAGCAGCAATAAAGCCTTGGGGGCTGGGAGACAATGCGACGATGATGATAGCAAGAAGGAAGATGATGACAGCGGCAATGACAGTGGCTAGTGGCTAGAGGGCGAAAGGGATTTATTGCAGAGTCTGGGAAATTCAAATGGGTTTCAATTTGTCTTCTAGCGCGTCGTCTTGCGATGGACGATGATGATGGATATGTAATAGAATCTATATCAATCTTATTCTGCCAAAATAACAACAGACAAAGGTACGAGGAAGAGAGTCAACTGATTCACTTTTTTATGTAGACAAACAAATTCTTGCTCTATTGACACCGTAAGTTTTCTTTGGATTTTTAGTTCTGTTGCCGTTGAGGAACTACGACTCAGCAGTCCGACCGTCTGAGGAGATTGATGACATCCATGTATGCATGAATGACAGCACCTGCTGCTTCTCTATGGAGCAGTAAACAAAACACGAAGTAGTAGCATATTGAAATTCTTTTCACCGTGTACCTTAAAGTTGCCATATGTGGAAACTGCTACACGGAAGAAACCTCACAAACGTTGTGATTATGTAAACTCGTCACCGACTTCACGATTCTTCCCTAGAAATTTTATCAACCTGGAAAAAAGAAAAACAGGGAAGATGTTTTAATGACTACAACAACGGGTCATATAAGTAGGATCCCTCAATCAGGGCAAAGTTTCTGCCCTCTGCCTCGCTGATGCATGAATATTCTAAATAACGTATTGTAGAAACCACCGAAATAAATGGATTTTTCATTGCTAGTTATGTGATGCCAGGAGGTGGGGAAAAAATAAATGGATTTCTCATTGCATTAAACAAATGGAATCGTTGGACAAGATATGGTACAGCATGGTTAACTAGTTTCCCGTTGGGGGTAGATTCCAGGTATGGCTCAAGCCTGTTAACTGAGCTTGTCCATCTTACATTTGAGACCAAACTCTGCAGGTGCTTACTACAAGGTTGCAAGTTATGTGAACAGCTAGCTAAGGATGCACAGGCGTTATGGGGTATGATACATGGGAGATGTTGTAATATGGGGGTTCTCTACAATCGCATGTTTGAAGCCAAAAATATGCTACAGTCGGCGAACAAGCACAGACGTGGGGTGGCAACAGGGTGAGACCAGCTGGAAACTGCAAAAGCACATACCAAGAGTCACAATCAAACTGAAAGGAAAAAGGGCAAAAGAGATGCGAATTGCACAATAATTAAGCAAATTATAACAGAAATGACAGTCTCAATATAAAGATATAACCAGCTCATTCCATTTACAAGAGCTTAAAGATACATTAAGATGAAACAAGGTGCTTGAGTCTGAGTCAATAACATCCGAATCACTTCACTAAAGCAGGCGTGATGTTTCACAGTCATGAGAAATGGAAACAAACAGTGTTCCCAAAGGGGGAAATAATGGCTAATATCTATTCTTTTTGAAAAATAAAAGGGTGGCTGCATCTCAGCTGCAGCAAGTCTCTCAACAAACAAAATAATGCACAGTAAGGTATGCCATCCAAAAGTTGGACATCCAAGCTGAGGCCAAGTACGACAAATTGTAAATGACATTTTCAATAGATGGCCTTGAACACTTGAAGAGGACCCCAGTTCTTCCAAGCTACAAAAACCACAAGATGCCATGACTTTTTGTCCATTTGATCTTATCCAGACAAGACTGGTCCATTTCGAAAAGTTCTCCACAGAGGTATAATCAATCCCCTGTAAACTACATCGCTCCTAAACTTGATGAGTAAAGTCACATTGAGGGAAAAAAAGGGTGTGGTATGCTATCCTCTCCTGTGCAGACATAACCAGCAAGAGGTGCCCGCTGCCATTATCTCAATACGAAAGCCCTTGTAACAATTCTGCCACGCTGTAGCAACTGAGCAAATATCCTGGCCATCACAGGGCACATGGAAAGTCAAACCTGCAATCCCATGAGAAAGCAGGGACTGCTGAGGGTGAAGGTATGACTGTCTTAATTTATTGTAAGCCTTCCTAATAGTAAAATCTCTGTCCTCCCAAGACAAAGTCCCTAGCATCATCTGGATGCACCACCACAAGTAACCCAAGCAAGTCTGTGATATCCTCTACTCTATAGTCTGAGAGGTTACACGTGAAAGTTGAGTCTAGGCCCCCGTGCCTCCCCAACCAGTGACTAACCAGCACTAAGCAGCAGTAGCATCTTTGCACTCAGCCAAGGCATATAAACCAGGGAAAAACATCCGCAAAATGCCTTAAAAGGGGGCCAGCAATCCTTCAAAGTTGAAAATCTCTTCCTGAACCAAGCAGGGGAATAATATTCTTACTGATAGGCATCCAGATTTATTGTGTTTCACTGGAAATACACCTTCCACCAAGTCTGAGATTTCCAGAAATCTTACATTCATCATTCTCAAATCTCACAGAACCTTCCTAACATTGTATGTTTTAGATCAAAATTTAGCACTTCCCACGCCCAGAAAATAGAAGGGTGAAAAAAAAGTCCAAACCTAATACACTTCAATAGGAAGCTAAGAGCAAAGAATGAGAATGTCATTGGACATCCTAATGGTGCCAAGTCAAGAAATATTCTGGACTTAATAGTGACCAACTTTTATATTGCAAGGCCTGCAAAACAGCTTATTTTGCACTGAGAGGCCAAAATATAGTAGATAATTCAAAAAAACTTGAATAATAGTTGGATGGATCTGAGTACAATTTCGATGATTAAAGATATATAAGTACTCCCTTAACCCTGAATTTGCTGGTGGCCTCTTAAAAGCCAGATATGTCTATGACAAGCTGGTTTCATGTTTGTCATTAAACTGAATCATGAAAAATCAAATTATTTATTAACATCCCCAGTTTTTACTTCCAACATCATGTATTAGCTTTCCGTTTCTTCATAGCTACATTCCTTCTATTTTAAAGGTCACAGGAATATTCCTTTTTTCTGAAGGTAGCTGCTTTGTTCTATCCTTTTCCTTCCAAAATTCCACAACTATATTCTAATCCATTGTATTCCAAATAAAATGAAATCAGAAATTCAACAAACCAAAGTCCAGTAATGGATACCTATTGATGAGAGTAAGATTAGATAGTTTAGATTTCACGTGCCAAACATGCGTCTTGGAATTAATCTTGTAGAGACCAACCCTAGGATGCTTAGACATGCCTTCAAACTTAGCTATTAGGTTCAAGCAATGGCCAATATATCTACGAGCCAAGCAGAATTACAATATTTCAATTGTCTCCTTTCTAAGCACCACATTTATAATGGGAAGAGGTCCACATTATACCCATTGAGTACCTTATTTGTACAGAAAGAAAAACCTGTCCATATTAAGAGTAGACTCAGCTAATCTTATGAAGTATCTTCTTTATAGCAGGACAATGTCAGATAATCTAGCCTAATATCTTACATAACTAAGTACCTTATATGTAATAGTGGAAAGCTCAGTTGCTTACTGCTTACTTTATTGATCGCCTATCCCATAACGTGGAAAATGTCAACTTAGGTTATGGGTCCAAGAAAAACATGCCAAGTTAACAAGCTATCTCGATAATTTCCTTCAAAGCTCACCGACGCTTCTAGAGATCTTTTTTGGTGAGCCAAGGACTTCAATCTCTCCAACAAAAAAGCTCCAACCCAACAAACACATAACAACCTTCTGCCATAAGCTTGGCACAACTGAAAGACAATCAACCAGCTACCTAGTATAACAAGCTTGTGACATTAGCATCACTTTTGCAGGGGTCAAATAACTTCATCAACCACATCAGCACACGTGCATAGGACCAAACAGAATTAACTTGCAGCAAACATGATATACTTCTTATAATGTCAACCATGGCTAATGCCAAGTTTGTTGCAGTTGATTTTTATGAAAAAGGGTGCACACCCTTCACCACCAAATCTTATCAAATATCTTATAAGCTGAGAGTGAGCTTTGTGGGCATTTGTCCTTCTCTGAATCTCTAGGATGCCCATCCATCAAGGTGAAACCCAATGATCATGCCACGTCTTTTGGTTCGATTGCCATCGATTGCCATGATCTGTTAGAGAATATTCTAGAATTAGGAATTAGGATTTATCTCTTTCTATATTTAGAGATATGATGTCCTCCTTGGACCTCATATGGGCAACAATCATCCTTCAGCTATATATATTTAGGGATATGATTTGATATGTTTTAATTGGATTGGATTTGAGTTGTTTCCTCAGGTTTAGGATTATGCTTCTATTGTTAGGATTGGGATTTATTCTTATAATCCCTCTCTCTATACAAAGAAGGATAAACTTTCTTTTCATTGAATGGAATTAGATTATGAAAACTTCACATGGCATCAGAGTGGGTCTAATCTTGGGACCCGATCTCTGCCTGCCTAGAGGTGCCACCGACCCCCCTCTCCTACCTACAGGTGTGTGCAACACTCCCTTTCTCTCTACCTGCGGCAACCATCTCCACTCCTCTTCCTGCAGCCATCAGCACCACCTTGCTACTGTTCTCACCCTAACAGCCATCTTCTTCACCACTGCAGTGCCTCCCTTTCCACTGGATCACTGCCCATCACCACAAACACTGTCGCTCGACCCCTCTCCTTCGCTGCACCCACCTGTAGCACTCGATTCAACCCTTACTCCAACCAGTAGGATGGTTCCTCACATCCTGCACTGCCACACAATTGGTCTACTAGACCAAATCTAATCTGGTTTGGTTGATTGATCGCCTCGTGTGGTCGTGCCTGATCGGACATCGGAATTGAACCCAAGCACTGCTGCAGAATTCCATGCCTTGATCTGTGTGGCTGCGGATGATATTGTTCTGTGGCTGCTATTGGTGTTGCTACTGCTGGTACTGCTACTGTTGACTTCATTGCCTACTTCTGCGGGGCTCATTGCTGTGGGACCCCTCTGCAGGGCTCCTCAATCAGAGTCCTATGGGGCTCTGTGGACTACCTTTGAACGAGACTTGGGGTCCAAGTGACTCAATATGTTTTCGAACACCTTGTTGCTACTTATTAAAAATTGATTTTTTTTTTTTGTTTTTTCTGGAACCGAGTGCCGTGCTCCTTCCTTCCCCTCCCCTCTGCCTAACTGAATGTCTTGCCTCAATTTTACCTTCTCAAGAGGATTTTTCATTGGCGTGATGCGACGACTACAACTACGACTATTACTATTGCTACTCCTGCTTGCTTGGGATCATTTCCCACTATCCTGCCTAACTACTACTACTGCCTGAAGGTCTCTTCATCAGTTTTCTTCCTAACTCCAAGTGAGTTAGGTTTTCCACTGATGAGAGACGACTATCTGCTTGTCTGCCTGACTGCCTACCTATCTACTCCAGCCCAAGGATTATATGTGAAGGGAAGAGTTCTACTGCTATTCTACTCCTACAAGTTGGGCGTTGTGCGCTCCAACTTGAGGGGAAGTATTAGAAAATATTTTAGAATTAGGAATTAGGAAATTAAGATTTATCTCTTTCTATATTTAGAGATATGATTTGATTTGTTTCGATTGGATTTGATTTGAGTTGTTTCCTTATTAGGTTTAGGATTAGGATTCTATTCTTGTAATCCCTCTCTCTATATAAAAAAGGATAAACTCTTTGTTTTCATTGAATGTAATCAAATTAATAAAACTTTCACATGATCAATTCTTGGATTAGATTACATCTCAATGCAAAACGAGAGTTCATGTTAATCACATACAATCAGTCCACCTGCAGATCAGATTGCATTATTGCCTTAGATCATAGCCTCAGATGACTCATATGAAGAACATATGAAGACACAGATGACATATCAAGTGTAAAAATCATTGAATTATCCCTTTCAAAAATTGGTTTTAAACTTCCACCTATGCTATGAGATCGTAGACAAATCAACAAAACACCCAGCAATTGACAAAAATGACATGTACGCATCTAGAATGAAATTGCAGATATGAAACCACATGACATCAAAATGGAAAGACAAAAGGGAAGAGATGCACAGTTAAGATTGTGATAGTTGAAATACCTGGCTTAGGCTCTGCAGATTCCCTCTTATGGTATTATCTAAATTATGTACAAGCTAAACTGCACTTTACTTCAGGAAAAAATGCAAACTGGTATCATATCAATTAGTAGATCAGAACCCATCCCTGTATTTGATAGAAAATTGATCATTATGATGGGAAGGCCTTGATGTTTATAATCTCTGCTTCAGGCATCCAAAGCCAGAATGGTAGACAATATATCCACATGTCAAATAGAGGGACTACCCAGGTCTTCTTTCAGTGGCAAACAAAAACACGAAGACCATTCAAGGCTGAATCTGCTTAATTGTAAAATGCATCCATCTTCTCTACAAGATGCAGAGCATTGGATATCAGCCTCATCTGGAATAAGGACCAGCTTGATCCATCCAGCATCTCTTAGCTGGAATGAAGAGAAGGAACTATGAACATGAAAGAATATTCTCATCACAAATCAGCGGCCAATGACATCTAGTGAAAGCCGAACCAGACGGAGCAGACCCTCAACATCATGAAAACTGAAATCAAGGACCCTTCTAACTGATGTAACACCTTCAGTATGCTGTCTATCTTGCTGACGAATACTAGAAGAAGCAAAAGCATCAAGTGATTTTCTAGATGCCTCCATTGCAGAATTTACATCCTCAGCCTGTAGCCAAGGTACGCAATTAATTAACCATGTAACTTAATTTCATCAGATTTTGCAAGATAATGTCTACTTCAATAAATTTCTACAAAAAGAGTCATTAAGGTACTTGCATTCAAAGAGCAGGGAATGATTGTGTGGTCTCCTTTAAAAAGCTTTCTGAACTTCCTTTGTAAAAAATTGTGCAGATGATAAAAAATCGTTTGACAACATGGTGACTAGACATCTAGATTGTCTTTTTCTTTTTCACCTCTCTCTAAAAGTCGACATTTAGATTGGTAAGCAACATTAAAGCTGTCGAAATTAAATCAAATCTCATACTTTAATTACAAACCTCAAGAGATCTATAAAAGGACAAGAAATTAATCAGTTCTCATAGATGATAATGAATTATTTAGTTCTCATCAATGACAACCTATGGTCATTTCAGAGGAATCTGGATCAGAAACAAAAATTAGATTCTCGAAGTCATCCATATCCAAGTTAGAAACAATATATATATTTAATTTGCAATTCTTTATCCAATCACTAGAAGATAATTATTAATCGGGAGGTTTGTTTTAAGATGCAAATAATGAGTGCAATCCCTTGTAGGGTAGCAACAGCCGGATACAGATACTAATTTAAGTGATATATGATATCCATATCCATTTTATAAAGTGAATGCAGATATGGAAACATATCTTAGGCGGGTATAAGCATAAAGCATTAAAGAACCATATCCTTTAAAACACGGACAAAGATATGAGAAGGATCATCATAATCCGGTTACAGACTTCTATTTTTTTTAACAAAAAACACAAATGTACGTTGACATGAAAGTTTATGTGCTCCCTTTAAACTAAATTGTAATGATGATATTTAAGCATGACACCCGTAATATTTAAATATTTCAATTCTGCACCAAATATCATTGATAATATTTAAAATATCACCAATAATTTTTTAATATCGCCATTGCAATATCTGGGTGGTTATCATTTAGGTAACCACCCTTTTTTTTCAAAAAAAAGAAAAAACATCATTGCAATATAACAAATATTACTGATAATATTATCTTTTTAAAGGGTGTGTGAACTTTTGCATGAACCATTGCATTTCTGAAGTGCGATTCAAAAGAAAAAAAAGGATCGTTGAACCCCAAATATGGACTCTTAACAAAGAGATATGGGTTACCTACAGGTATCATACATCTCCTAATAGGCTTAAAATTTACAAACAAAAATCTACCTTCTAATAAACCCTCAAGCACATGGAAACTTCAGTAAGTAACTTAAAAGCAACTAAATAATGTTGTCGGTTGTACTGTTGAAAGCGGAAGAGAAGGGAAATGCATAGCCACAGGAATAAACTCCAAGGTCGAGTAGATGGCCAGGCAGGGTGCTGTCGGTAACATGAAGGAAAAGGAGAAGATGAGAGGCCATGGCCCACAAAGGGGACCAGGAATGGAGCTTTGGAAAACACCAAAGAACACAATAATCTATTAACTGAAAATTTACACGTAGAATCTTATAGAATAGGTTATATAAATATATACTAAAAAATATTTTTTTGCAAAAAATGGATATATATATATTAAAATCTGAAACTTGAGATCCACATCCATTAAAATATAAAATTTGAAATCTATATCTACATCAAGGTTCGACTTTAAGCCCTTATCTTTTTGCCTTGGTTATGGATGAGTTGACGAAGCATATCCAAGTTGAGGTGCCTTGATGTATGCTTTTTACTGATGACATTGTGTTGGTTGATGAGACAAGAGATGGAGTGAACAGAAAACTTGAGCTTTGGAGAGAAACCCTTGAAGATAAAGGATTACGCATAAGTAGAATGAAGACTGAGTATATGGAATGTAAGTTTAGTAGTAGAGGGAACAACGAAGGGATTGATGTAAAAATTGGAGAAGAGTGCATTCCAATGAAAGATATTTTTAAGTACTTGGGATCCATTTTCCAGCATGATGGTGGAATTGATGGAGATGTTACACATAGAATTAATGCAGGGTGGTTGAAATGGAGGGGTGCTTTTGGTGTTCTCTGTGATAAGAAGGTTCCTTTAAAAGTCAAAGGAAAATACTATCGAGCTGTGGTAAGACTAGCCATGTTGTACGGTTCTGAATGCTGGGCTATAAATTATAGGCATGTACAGAAGATGTCTGTGGCAGAAATGAAGATGTTAAGATGGATGTGTGGTCATACAAGAAAGGACCGTATTTCAAATGAATTTATTAGAAACAGGGTTAGGGTGGCACCGATAGAGGATAAAATGAGAGAGGTCCGTCTAAGATGGTTTGGACATTTACAAAGAAGGCCACTAGATGCTCCAGTTAGGAGATGTGAGAAGTTGGAGGCTAAACCCGCTAAGAGGGGGCGAGGAAGACCAAACAAGTGTTGGAAGGAAACTATTAAGTATGACCTCAATTACTTTAATTTAATTCCTAAAATGACTGAAAATCGATCTGTGTGGAGGCAAAGAATTCATATAGCCGACCCCACTTAGTGTGGGAAAAGACTTGGTTGTTGTTGTTGTTGTATCCACATCCGAATCTTCCATATAAGTTAATATTTAAAAAGTTATATGCATGTCCTCCTTAGTATGGATAAGGCCCCAAACGGATTAGGATAAATTCGCATGTGATTGCATTCCTACTCACTTGGATGCTATTTCTTCTTAATAAATGCTATCATTGTGGTATGCCTCAATAACAAACTCAAACATAAAAGCAAAAACCAAACAGAGAGAGAAAACTCTTCCTGTTCTATCCTGTTTACCTCCAACGGACTTCCACTGCCACAAAAATCGCTGTTAAATTTGTTCAATCAGTCCGCAAACTTATCTTTGATTTTGGCTATTTGGTTTCCTAAATCATTATGCACTAAGCCACACATTTTACACCCTCCCTTGCACTGCTTGTTACTCTATGAAGAACATCACCAACCTGTTCTTGACCTTTCCCTTCCATCTCCTTCCAGTCCCCCCATTACACATGATTTGACACAGAAGCCCGTAAGAAGAGAGGAATAAGCCCCGAAGGGTTTTGAAGAAAACTTTCTTGCAAACAGTCTCTCATCAGACTTTCAGAAACTTGTATCACAAAACGTCAGAAAACAATTTTAAGATAAAAAGATTCAAAACTTTTTTCTTTTGGAAAAACAGGGTTATTTGGAGTCAGGATGCGGAATTATTGAATGGATATAAAATGAGGCAATAAAAAAAGACAAACATGCTGTCAACTAACTAAATGCTTTGCTTCCCTGAGAGGACATACACTTATACGAGCAAACCAAGGAGGGGAGATCAAAGATGTAGCTTTGGGGAATAAAGTAGCTGATGGAAATTCAAAAATCATATATGGTCACATAGCCCTGGGAAAAAATCCAAGGACTCCAAAGAAGACAACAATTGTGAAATTGCCAAGTATGGCACAAACAGGTCAAAAAAAACAAAATTTATGCAATATAGGCAAAATATATAACCATGTTGCAGCACCATCCAAAAAGATGACCTAGATTTATAGTTTGATTCCTTCCACTGCCATCACTAGACTTCATCTGAATTAAGCTTTCTCTTGTTTTATAAGTGCCATGAATTCTTTTCACTTCAGATGAACAAGTTATACAACTATCTGAGCCACTAATACCAATATATCATTAGAAAAGGAATCAAGCAATATGATAGGAACTCTACTCAACAGACCACCCTTCTTGAAATGTGCCATAAATTCCATTCTGTCACCGGATACAATTTGTTTGTGCGGTCACACGACATTTGCAACATAGCATGTGGAATCCGAGACTAGCAAGTTTAGAATTTATGTACATCCCAAAGACAAGGTTCAAGTTTAGATGGATTCATAAGGAATTCCCTTCTCAGTGCAACTGTATTTCTATTGGACCCTCATACAATATAAAATGCAACTTGAAGAGCTCAACCAGCATCCCCAACTTGGAGATGGATCCTAATTTCGAAACTAGACATCTCTATAGGTGTTAGAGAATTTAGGAAAGAATATTTTAGGATTAATTAAATTAGGTAAAAGTTGTTTTATCTCTTTAAGGATTTGATTTGATTAGGATTTGATGAGATTGAGTTTCTTTTTAAATTTTGTTAGTAGGATTAGGATTGCCTTTGTAATTTCATTTCTATATAAAGAGGGGTTAGAGATTGTTCTTGTCATTGAATCTCATTCCAATAAAATCTATTTTTAAAATTCTTCGACATGGTATTAAAGCAAGAATGGTCCTAGGAAATTCCTTAGACTGCCCACCCTCTCTCTCCTGTACATGGTTTCCACATGTTCTCTGTGTGCACACCATTGCCACATCTCTTCTTCCTACTTATAGCAAACATGCGTAGGGATCTAGGGATCTACCTACCTTCGCACACAACGCTTGAAGCCTCTACTGCATTGTGTGTGATACACACGGTACTTGTTTGCCTACTGCACCTCTGCGTGCGGGTTCTTCCATCTTCCTATACCCCCCATGGAAAGTCCTCAAGCACCTTGGACTTTCCCATTAAAAATTGAAATTTTTTTTCCATGGGAATTGCAAACATCCGCAGTCCCTGCTAAGGAGTGAGACCTCCTCCACTACTGTTACCATAGTGCAGGCCCTACTGCTCCAGACCAAGGTTCTCCCCACTCTTTGAGCATGGCTCTCCCAACTCTACTACTATGTGCTTGAAAGCATTTCCCATGTGTGGTTGCTACTACTTCTATGACCATTGTGTGGTTGCTACTTTTGCTACGATTTTTGTGGCCTAGTGCTACTCTGCTATAGCAACTAATACTCTACAACAATTACTACTTCTGTTACAGTCTACATTGCTCCATGTTCCTCCGATTGTTTACGTTAGGGGGGGTTCGTGTTTTGTTGTGCCTCTTACAAGTTGAACGTTGTACGCTTCAACTTGGGGGGAAGTGTTAAAGAATTTTGGAAAGAGTATTTTGGGAATAATTAAATTAGGCAAAAGTTGCTTTATCTCTTTCTTTGTTGTAAGGATTTGATTTGATTTGAATTTAATGAGATTGAGTTTGTTTCTAAATTTAGTTAGTAGAATTAGGATTGGCTTTGTAATTCCATCTCTATATAAAGAGAGGTTAAGGAATATCTTGTGATTGGATCTTATTCCAATAAAATCTATTTCTAGCATTCTTCAATAATAGGAATTGGACACTTCATGTGTTGATTTACACATTCTTCCTAGGTACAAAGGGCATTCCATCTTCATCTCATGTTGCAGGTGAAGAACAGACTGTTGAGACGAGACCCTCATCCTCCTCTTCAACCTATTTCCACCCCTGTTTCAGGGGTTAACTACCATTCAAATTCTTCTGAAATTACATTTCAAGTTCAAAGGTGCATGCTAGAAAAGTAACCCCAAAAGTATATACTTCTGACCATTGATTTAAATGCCGACGGTGGCCATTTCTGGAAGGGGGTCGTGTCGACATGCATAAGTTGTCGATTTACAGGTGTGCCGCCGGCATGCCGATGAATTTCGGCGGCATGCTGACGGTTTCGGCGGCATGCCGACGATTTCGCCGGCATGCCGATCGACGCTGCAGGAGATTTCGTCGGCATCCCTTCACGATTGTGCCGACGTGTGTATTGTCCAGTGAAGGGCCTGTCTTGGACAGACCAAAATCAGAAACCTTGGCGACCAAATTGTCATCCAAAAGGATGTTGGTTGTCTTCACATCACGGTGGATGATGGTGTACTTGGCACCGGTGTGCAGATAATGGAGGCCACGAGCAGCCCCGATACATATCTCAAGCCTCTGCTTCCAACTCAAGGGCTGGTTCTTGGACTTGTAGACGTGCTCGCGGAGCGTGCCATGGGCCATGTAGTCATACACCAATATCATCTCGCCATTCTCTTCACAGTAACCGATTAGAGAGACAAGATGGCAGTGGCGGAGCTTGGACAACATCTCAATTTCATTCTGGAACTCGTGCAGGCCCTGTTCAGACATTGGGTTAACACGCTTGATCGCTACCATGGTCATCCCATCATCGATACTGCCGCGGTAGACCTTCCCAAAACCACCAACGCCAAGCAGAAGCTTCTCATCGAAATTATTCGTTGCGGTCTTGATCTCTGCAAACATGAAGTGGCAGCAAAGATTAGAAGGCAAAGATGATCCATAGCTCACTGTCGTCATTTTAGCCCCCGAGCTGGTGATGGAAAGTGGCAGCCAAGCATGACCTGCTTCCTCATGTGCTTTGCGCCGATGACAGCAGCAGAAGAACACCAAGCCACTTATCAACAACCCCACCATAGATCTATGGGCAACAACATGCCATATATCTAAAATCACATGCCTCAATCTAAAAGTACTCTAATGACGCTTTTCAAGCTGACAAGCATTACAATCGATGACAACAATAGGAGATCCCTGTGGTATAACATAATGATTATCCAGAGATAAATGACCCAAATAGAGATGCCACTAAAAAGGAAACTCAACAGAAGTGGTGACTCCACCAAAACTTACCTCAATAAAAGGAGATTAGAAGAGGCGATAGACTTCCCATTCTTTACAACCACCGCTAATCGTTCTCCCCATCAGGATATTCTAAAAAGTACAAGCAACTACATCAAATATAGCCTGGCAATTCAATTCATTGGTAATTCTGCTAACTAAAAGTAAACTGATCGAAAAATCAAGAACAAGCAGGATATCAGTCAATCTCATGTTGGGGACGCCAGTAACCTCCCCTTGACCAGTGATGGGAGAATGCCTCCCGTCGACCACCTGTACTGTATGTCCAGGAGGAACAAAGAGGAGACGACAGAAGCGTCGCCGATCTCGGCTTAAGTGACGTAATGCTCCTGAGTCCACTAGCCAATATGTGTCGCATAAATCATCACTTTGTACAGAGAGTGTAGGCAATATACCTGAAGTGGTGGTTAAGGCAGCTTTAGCAAAGGTAGAAGAGGTCACCAGAATAGTAGTGTCAGATGCAGAAGAAGTATCTTGAGAGAGCTAAGAAAGTCGTTGAAGAGGCTTATCATAGTCAAACCAAGGTACTGATATAGTGTCTCTTGGCTGCTCTTCAGTGGCAAGCACCTGATTGGCAAATAGTCGTCATACATGCTTGGTTCAACAAGTGCTCTCAATATGACCAAGCTTCCCGCAATATGTGCAGGATTTGCACCCTCTGCCCTTAGCACCATGCCTCCCTTCGGTAGAGAGAATACCTTGTCCATGACCTTGGGCAACAACCAAGGAAAAAGCCTAACCTATGGACTCAATCGTGAGAGAAATGAAGATCCTACTCAGCATGTTGTATGCTTCCTCAAGACTAGGAAGCTCTGTTAATGTAAGCATCTAAGAATAAGAAGTCGCATACTGAGGCCCCAAACCAACCAGAAACTTCACAACTGCAGATTCCTTGTGATACGCCTTTTATGTGTCACAAGCACTAATCGGGCAACACGTATTGGACTTCTCAAAGACGTCCTTAAGTGTCGATTGTCACTGAGATAAAGTGCAACATTCTGGTTGTCGTTCTATTGTTGTAGTCTGTGATTTAAATGCAGACGGCATGCCACCGGCATGCCGTCGGTAAGGGATTTTTTGGAGGGAGGGCATATCGACACAAATATAGTGTCGGTTTGCAGGGAAACCGTCGGCATGCCGAGGATTTCGCCGGCATGTCGATAGTTACCGACAAAACGTCGGCATGCCAATGGTGGTTGAGCGGCAGGATACTTGAAAAGGGTGGGCGGGAAGCTTTTGGGCGGGAAATGGGGGTGGGGAGCGGGCGCGAGGGGGGTCTGGGAGGGAAGGGAAGGTCAAGGGCGTGGGGGCGGTCTGGGAGTGAAGGGAAGGTCACACACACACAGTTAAAATAACATATTTTTATTATAAAAAAATGTTTCTAATATCTTGAGCACACACACATACAGAGATAGATTTTCAGGCTAAAATAACCTGTAAAACGTTTCTAATATCTTGATTTAGTTGTCTTTCAAATCTTAATCATTTCTGTCGGCATGCACCGGCATGCCCTCGACGTGCCCTCGGCGTGTCTCGAAATGTCATTTTTTCGAACCGTCGAAATCATCGAAATCTACCATCGAAAAACGGGCATTTCTACGGCATGCCTTCGACATGCCCACGAAATATATACCTACAATTTTATCGGTACGACATCGAAATCGGTATTTCAAACCTTGCTTCTGACTTTCATGTGCTAGAACCTTGGCCTGTAAGCGTACCATGAAAGTTTTCTAGCATTTTCTCATACTTCTCTTTCCCTAGTCCCTCTTTCCACTAAAATTGTGCTCATCCATCTTTTCTTCCTCCTGACTCTGCCATCTAAGTATTCATGTATGTTGGTAGATAACAATATAACATTTTATTACCAGCATGGAACTCTAGAGTCAAATTAATCTCCAGATGATTTCACTGATAGATAGCCATCTTTATTATTTAAAAAGAAAAATTATCAGGTAAAAGGCTGGCAAGTGCAAGGCTTTGGAAACACCGAGACACAGTTTGATCTTTCAAAGTACCATTTCACCAGCTGATGGCCCTAGAGCGTTTGGCCCCAGTATCATAAAATGGACTGTTGTGTTGAAAACAATAGAATAATATTCTATGGTCATTATATAGATGTATGTTGAATCTAGGATCGTAAGCTAGCTTAAAATAGCTTAAGAATACCTTCCGAGAGCACACAATTGCACACAGAAAATTTCCCAGCACCACTCTATTGAAATATGTCATCACATTAGCTTAATATAGCTTAAGAATACCTTCCAAGAGCATACAATTGCAAACAGAAAATTTCCTAGCACCACTCTGTTGAAATATGTCATTGCATTCACTGTATATTTGATGTGCCATTTAGATCTAAACTCAGACCCTACAGTTCCTGCTAGACTATACTATTCTGTGAACAATGGAATTAAAAATAATGATATAAACATTGAAGATAACTTACAAAGCTGAGAATCCGTGTAAAATTCAGACGATTACGTGCAGCTATAATATGATTCCCAGGAACTTGAGGCGAATTGACTCCTTTGCCAGTAGCTCCTTTGTCTAGCATAGCATGATTATTCAAATTATCAACATCTGAGGCTGAAGATGATGGTGATTCACCTAAAGAAAAAAGTAGCTGAATGTCAAGCTTCACATCAACAGAACAAGTGTTCTTCAATCATAAACAGTACCAGCTAACAAGAAACATGCACACAACCACATCTATGACAAAAACAAGAAAGCATGCACCTTCCAAGCTAAATACAAAGAAGAGCACACTTGGCTAGCCAAGACTTGGATTTGGTTCTACCCATTCTTTCTTGTTTCACCACAACATTACCCACTTGTCTGATTGTTGCTAAGTAGTTTTTGGATATCACACCAACCTCTCCAGAAGGTAATCTTAATGTGGCTGATTTACCCTCTGAGAAAATTAGTCTCGCTATGACAACTGCTGCTATAGCCAATTGTCCACCCTTTCACTCATAAAAAAAAAACCACCCTTTCCATAAACCATTTTTTATAGCAGAACCTCGTGGTACTAGCAAGCTAAATTGTAATGATATTTGACTAAAACAATGGTACTCTCTGGTTGTTGCTTTAATTTGCATTAAAAAATATGAGAGTTGTGGTTGGAATTTTTTCTTTTCAAAAGAAGCTTAGCGATCATCCAGCTTTATTAAGATTAAAACTCCTAAGAAGCCTATATCCTTCCAAAAATAGAGGCCTTCACAAAATTATCAACAGGAAATCTCTAGTCCCCAAATAGAGTAGTATCCCTTTGAAGCCAAATGATCGAAAGAAAGGTGTGAGGTAGATTGATTATTCACCTTATTATTATTACTGATTTTTTTGAAAAAGGAAAGAGTAGTTATCTAAATTGATAACTACCTAAATGTATGAAAAGAAAAAGCCTTTCAGCATACATCATATCCAAAGAATAGCCACAAAGACCTCTTACTCACAGAGACTCACTCCAAAGTCTAATCAAAGCAAAAATAAACTCAACGAAATTTTCCACATAAGGCCTCTGCCCCCTGAAGACGACCTCATTTCTTCCTAACCAAGCACCCCAGAGGACCGCCAGCAGCCTAGCCATCTCCTTCGTTCGGAAGACATTCTACCCATCATTGCCACCTCCACTTCTATATCTGCTCCAAAACTCATCAAAAGACCAACAATTTCACCATCCTGCTCCCATACGGCTCCAAATCATCTCCACACAAAGGGCAAACCTTAATCTCCCCAGGAGCCCATCTCGCCTACCACACCCTTGTCATGAGCCTTCGCCTCTGAAGCAGCCAAACAAAAATCTTGACCTTCAAAGGGCAAGCCGCCTTCCAAACCTGTCTGCAATCTCTCACTAGGTCCAGATCACGGCCCCCGCCGGACAATCTCCTATAAGCAATCCTCACCAAGAAATCTCCTTCATCCCAACTAAACATATCATTTCTCGATGCCGGATGGAGGCCTTCCAACTCTTCAAGCAACCTCTGGAAGTCTTGGATTCTCGCATCTGAAAGATTCCCTGCAAAAGACGAGCACCACCCACCTCCCCAAACTTCTGCCACAGACGCCTCCCTGCTTGAGGAAAGAGCGAAAAGTCTCGAAAATCTTCCAGAAAGTGCGCCTTGACCTGTCCAATCATCCTGCCAGAACCTGAAAACCTCCCCCGTCCCCACTACCGGTACAAAACAGTTCTGCAATTTGAGCCACCGTCGACAAACCTTTCAGGAAATGAGAAGCGTCCCTTGGCGGGGACAGGAGGAGGTCCCAACGCAGAGAGCCACCATAAGCAGACCTGAAAACCTTCCCCACCAAATCTCCCCTGTTCTCCAACAGGCCTCCAACCCATTTCACCAGCAGGCTATCATTAGATCTCCCCAACTCCCTTACCCCAACCCCCCCCCCCCCCTTCTTCCACTGACTTGCAAACCTCCTCCAACGCCACCAACTTGGCACCAGGCCCATTCGACCCTGGTTGGACCAGAAAAAATTCCTCATAAAACCCAACATTCTCTCGACGACCTGCTGGGACAGCTTTAGGACAGAGATGAAATACGAAGGCATCGCCGCTAGAATCACCTTAAGCAAAACCAACCTTCCTCCCCTTGACAGCAGCCTGGACGCCCATCCCGCCAACCTCCCCTCCAGCCTCCCCAGCAAGGAAGCCCAATCCTGCACCCAGATCCACCCGTCTGTCAATGGAAGGCCCAAGTACCCGATCGGTAGTTTCTCTTGCTCTGTGCCAAGACCCATGCTGCACTCCCTCGCCTCCGCCTCTGCCTCCGTCAAGTTGAAAGGGACAAAACTTGATTTTGACAGATTAATCTGCAGCCTAGAAGTCTCACCAAACAATAAAAGCAAAATCTGCATCCTCCTGGCTTCCACCTCCCTACCCTCAATAAAGAATATCGTATCATCCACATACTGAGCAACGAAATGCTCGTCCCATCTCCCAAGGAGAAACCTCTCACCAAGTTCTTCTCACAAGATTTTTTCGCCGCCCTCGCTAGCGCATCTGTCGCTAGAACAAAGCATCAGAGCCAACGGACATCCCTACCTAATTCCTCTTCTCGACTGGATCCAACCCCCTGCCGGGTTTCCATTGATAAGAACCGAAAAAGACGTCGTGGTGACATCTTTTCATCCACTCGATCCACAGGGGTGGAAATCCCCTCTTCACCAAAGAGGCCCAAAGGAAGGACCACTGCACCGATTCATATGCCTTGCTGAAATCAACCTTCCACATGAAGGCCGTCCTCTTGCTCCTCTTCCAGTAAGACAAGATCTCCGAAGCCACCACATACCCCTCCAAGATGTTCCTGCCCAAGACAAAAGCCGTACGCATCCGATCCACAATCCTCGCCAAGGTCCTCAATCTATTCGCCAAGATCTTAGCCACAATCAGGTAAATAGCATTCGAAAGAATTATCGGCCTGTACTCTTGAATCTCCTCTGCTCCATCCCTCTTCGGCAATAAGAACAAGTAAAATTTGTTCAATCTATTGAAGCCCAAGTTTCCTTCTTTGAACTCCTGCAGCACCTGCACTACATCATCCTTCACTACTGGCCAGAACTCCTTATAGAAGGAGACGAGAAAACCATCTGGACCTGGAAAACCGTCAGCATTCAGTCCCCAAACCGCCTTATGAATCTCATCCTCCTCAAGCAACCTAATCAAATTCTCTGCTTCCACATCCCTAATCCGCGGCACCTCGAATCCTAACCACCTCCATCTTCCCCCCTACCTCCTCCCGGTGAACTCCCTGAAGTACCTCGCAGCCACCCCGCCCACCGCCTCCCTGCCCAGGAACTCCTCCCCGTCCACTATCAGCCTATCGATCCAGTTCTTCCTCCTCCTCCCAGATGCCACCATATGAAAGTACCGAGTGTTAGAGTCGCCTTCCCTGAGCCACTTCTGCCTGGATCTCACCTTCCACTCCACCTCCACCTTCCGATCCTCTTCTTACACCAGTTGCAAGTACTTTGCTCTGCTTACCCTGTCCACTTTGGAGAGGAGGCCAACATCCTCAACCAAATCTAGCTTCGCAATCTCATTGAGAGTTTCATCTCTCCTCTTCTCACGCTCCTCTTTGATCTGCTTCTTATAGACCTTAAGGAAGGACCTCAACTCCCGCAGCTTAGCTTCCAACCTAGCAGCCGCCAAGCCTTCCGCATGAGTAGATCTCCATCTCTCTCCCACCAGCCTCCTAAATCCCTCTTTAAGAAGCCAAGCTTTGTCAAACTTAAAATATGTACCATACCTCCAGCTCTCATTCGTCACCCAAAGCAAGGGAGTGTGGTCCAAGAACGGCCGCTCCAGAAGTTTGACCTCTGCCATAGGGAAAACCTCCGCCATCGTTGTCGAGACCAAGACCCTGTCAATCCGAGACAGCTGCCCACCAAAGCTCCTCCAAGTGAAGCGGCAGGAAGAGGGTGGCACGTCAACCAATCACTGTGCAGCAACAAAACCCGCAAAAGCCTCCGAGCCTTGGTCCACCCCCCCACGGCCATCCGATCTATCTTTCGCCAGCAGAGTGACATTAAAATCACCTCCAATCAACCACGGGATCCCCTAATGTGCCGCCTTATTATTATTATTGTTATTTTTTAAATAGTATTCCTCTTGGGATCAGGACTTCTAAGATCTTTGTGTACACCTACAAAGAGACCAAAGCCTCGTAGTTGTTCAGTTCATTTCATGATTTTTTTTTTCTTCTCTGAATTCCTGGAGATTACTTTTTCGTCTATGTTGCTTGCATCCATTATAAAGTAAGGTATGTAACCTATGTTGGAACCAATAAATGCAAGACTAGTGTGTAAATACTTTTAATGCTTAAATAAGCTATCAGCATTTAGGTTTGACCATTTATTTTATAAGAATGATGCCCATAAATGTTCACATAGTTTCCAACATCAAAGATTATCCAAGCTTCTGCAAAGGACTCTGGAAATCACTTAAAAATTGCATTAATCATATGGATCCCACCACTAACACAAGTAAAATATCTGAGGGGTTTTACATAAATGCCCCTGTGTTCTTTTGAAATTACATCAGTACCCATGCCTTCTCAATACTTACAATACTACCCTAAAAAACATGTTTCCGTTAACATAACTGTCCTTCCGTTGGTTGTCTGTTAGGTGTTTAACCAAGGTTGGGTTGATCTTAACCAAAGACCATCCAACGATGGAGAGAATAAATGGGGAAAGAGGCCAACAAACCAAAAAACTCCCCGACCTTCCATTGTTATTCCTCCCCAAATTTGACCGTGTCAATGACCTTCCCCCTACCGCACACACTTCTCCTCGATGCCTACCATCAACACCTCCTCCCCCTACCTTCAATGTTGGAGGATCGGTGGAGATCAGGCGTCACAAGAAGTGTGACCCGAAAAAGGGTGCTACTGCTGGACAAAGTAGCAATAGAACAGGCCAGAGGGGCTTGGGAGGGGCACCAGCAGTGGTGAGGGCATAGGAGATGATCATGTCCTCCCAGGTGTCATAGTAAATCAGTGTGGGTGATGGTGGTGGCAATGTCATTCTTTTAGAGGGTCCTGCGCTTCTCCTCAACATAGGGCCATGAGCAATGAATGAGCTCGAGGATGAACATATTGCAAGTGCAAGCAAAGACCACAGGGGCCTCTATGGCAATCATGCAAGTGTCCTCATCAGCCTCCATGATCTTCTTGATCCAAACGGGGGTGGGGGGGGCGGTGCGGCGCTATGGGTTTTGAAGTCAAAGATCTGCACAATCTGGTGGTATTGATCCGCCCAGAACATCTGAAGCTGCCAATGTTACTGCTGGTACATCAGCAGGTACACCTAATAAGGACCAGCAATGGTGCTGTAGGGCACGAGGAGGGATCCTTCTGCTCCATCTGTAGGGAGGGGAGGAGCGACGAAGGTGAGGAATGGAAAGGTGGGAGATTTGCTTTGTTTACCTTAGAAATGTGGTGTGGTGCGGGAGTAGGGATCAGGGATTAGCAATAGATGCCTTGTGGTCTACATCATAACGTTGTGGTCTATGCCAAGCAGTAGACTAAGCCAAGGTCAAGCACGTGCATGTGGTTATCATCGAGGATGCCAAAGTTCTGGGAGGTTATGGCAGCAAAGCAATGCTCATATAAGGGGGTTGAAGGGCACAGAGTAGAGTGTTGATGGCCTCTCTCTCACCAAGATGCCGAGAATGCTCAAGGTGGTGGTTGTGAAGAGGAGGTGGCAGATGTAAGTAAAAACGTTAAACAAGGATAAAATGGACCAAAACTTGGCAGTTTCCATTTAACTTTAACGGCCTTTTTTGATGGATTAGAACCCAAGGACATCTCATGTAAAGTTTAATAACTTTATGAGGATATTTATGTAAATATTGAGAAACCAGGGAACTAGTGTAATTTCAAAAGAATTCAAGGGCATTTATATAAAAACCCTAATATCTAAATATAAAGGAAAAATTCACAACTTTGAATATCGAGATCAAGTAAACTTTTTGGCAAAACTATGAACAACAGCATCAGAATATTTCAACCACAGAAACCCTACCAATTTGATGAGCACTCTGTAATTCATGACGATCTTTAACTGCAGTAAAATGCTTGAAATAGACGACCTTCATGTAGGCCACTTCCATGCATTTGTATGCCAGTGCAGCAGAAGCTAATTCTTTGAGTTTCTCATATTCATGAGCACAGAATCTGCATTTGTGGGGACTGATTAGACAAGATTGGTTGAACTATAGTCTTTGACTGACCATAGGATGAACCATAAAATATCAGATCGGATAAAGATATCAGTTCTGATATGCAAGGAACATCATAAAAGAAACATAATGTCTCCGTATTTTTTTCAGCTGGAGCAACAGTCTAAAAAGATAATTTAGTGCTCAATACTTCCACAGGAGAATTTCATTTCTTTCCTGCACATACAGCATTCTATCCCCAAAAAAGCTGGGGGATTGGATTTTTTTTCATGGACTTTAAAGGCCAAGAATATTTGCTGATAGATTAATACGATAGGGATGCACTCTGCTAGCCATCCTTTCTCCTTTAAAAAAATATGGTAGGGATGCAGGAAAGGCAGATGATATCTATCACAGTAGTATATCTTGTTGGAGGCACTTGGCTTTTTGTTGAGGCTTGCACGTCACTCACTGGAAGAGGGGCTTTTTTCGGTTTTTTTTTTTTTTTTTTTTGGAGGAGAGGGGGGGGGGGGGGGGGGGGGGGGGGGGGAGGGGGGGGTGGCTTCTTTGGTTTATAAAGAATTACAAGAGGACTGCAAGCTACATTGCAAAAATCTACCCCAACCTTCACAAAAGAACAAAGCCCTCTACCTCACATTTTCCAAATACAGTCCAGCTTCCACAAAAAATCAAATCATTGCCCTCTACCCAGATGGCCCAAAGGTAGGTCACTGGAAACCTTATCTTTTCTTATTCTGATGCAGTCACAAGCCAAAGGAACAATGAACCTGCCTGAAACTTGTTGAAAGGAATGAGAAGGATGTAGAGTCAATCAAAGAATAGCAGCTTTGGACCACATGAAACAAAAAAAAAAGATGTGATCAATGCTTTTATCTTCATTGTCACACAACGGCAGAAGGAGCAAGTAGCATTGGAATCAGGTGCCTATCTTAAGTGGAAAACTGTAGTAACCAGCCCCCTACCACCGAATATGCCATATTATAAAGGTTGACCTTCAGAGTGCCATAGGAACGTGCAACCTCTCATGGAAAATGCATCAACAGTTCCAGAAGGTTACAAGCACCTTGAACAGAAAAGTCTTCACTTCCCATTGTAACAAATCCAGTATAGTCATTTGAGAGTGGTCACCTGACCCATCATGCAAGGGGAGCAACTCTCCTCTACACAGGCTTTTTTTTTTTTTTTTGAAAGGGAAAAGGGCAGTTATCCGGTTAATAACCCCCAGAGAATATATTTTCTTTTTTGAAAAGCAAAAGGGTGGTTATCCGTGTGATAACCACCCAAGTTCATTCCTTCCAACCCTCAAAGAGGTCACATCGTAAATTACATGGCAGACTCCCAAAACACTACCCGAGAAGAAATGGAACAAACAATATTCTCCACATAGAGCCTCTCACTTCTAAAAACCACACCATTTCTTCCCAACTAAACACCCCATAGCACCACTAACACCTTGGCTCTATCATTCTTAGATCTAAAAGTGTTCTCCACCATGTCCATTTCATGGGGAGCAATCCAATCAATCCCCATTTTCCACCAAACCTGCGCAACGAAGGGACACCGGAAGAAGAGGTGCTGAACATCCTCATCCACCCCTTCGTAAAAAGGGCATCTAATATCATCTGTCAAACAAGAAACACAAGAGATAATTTTTGGTGTAAGGCATTTTCCCCTTGAAGACCGCCGCATTTCTCCCAAGCCAAATGCCCCAAAGTACTGCCAAGACCTTAGCCCCCTCCTTCGTCCTAAAAACACATGGTCCCCCACGCCTGTCACCAATTCTGAATGATCTCCAAAAGTCATCAAAGCTTAAGTGCACTACCCAATCTAAACAATAATGTCCTCATATCCGATTGGAAAACTGGCACCCAAAAAACAAATGATTCACATCTTTATCGGCTTCCAAATAGAGAGGACAAGTTTCTCCTCATCCTGCACCCATTGAACCCTCCAGCATCTTATCATGATTCTACCTCTTTTGAGTAACCACGCAAAAATCATGACTTTCAACGGACAAGAAGCAAACCAAATCAATCTGCAATCCTTGGAGAAGTCTGTATCCACACTTGGCCTAGTTGGAGTCAACCTTCAATAAGCCTCTTTGATGGAGAAGTGGCCCTCCTACCAAACCAAAGCATCAACACCATCACCAGAGATAGAAACTTGTAGTTCTTGCAACACGGCCTGAAACTCAGTTATCCTCCGGTCTAATAGGTTTCCCACAAACATGGGGCACCAAGAACCCTACCAACAGTTTGCCACCTTAACCTCTCTATCAACCGACATAGCAAACAATCTAGGATATTTGTCCCTCAGCTGCCCCTACGCAGTCCAATTATCTGTCCAGAAGTAGAACACCCAAGTGAGAAGAGAAAAAGGGTCGAACCTTCGACAGAACCAAGGAAACACCCTTAACAAAATGTGAAGAGCCACTCAAAGGAGCCGCCAAGACATTCCAAGTGACAAGATCGCCATAGCACTTCTGCACCACCTTCACCACAAAGTCATCTTTGCACTCCAAGAGCTTGTTAATCCACTTTGCCAGAAGGCTATCATTCATTCCCCCCACCTTCCTTACACCCAATCCACCTTCCCCCATAAGTTTGCATGCCTCATCCCAAGCTACCAGCTGAGTGCCACTTCTAGATGCTCCATAATTCATCCAGAAGAAGTCTCTCATCCGACTAGATAATCTTCTTTTCTATCTTTTGCGATAATCTAAAGACATAAAAAAAGGACGGAATAGAGGTAAACATTGCCTTCAGCAGCACCAACCTTTCACCTTAGAAAGAACCTTGGATGCCCACCCCACCAAACCAAAATTCATGTCCAGTAACCATAGTATTCTAAGAGCCTACCTTGGCATAGCTTATGCGTGAATCTTGATAAGGATAGGTATATGTGTTTGCTAAAAGCCTAAAACATGTAATGTAGGTGGGTAGTTATTGAGCAATGGTGTAGCATCAAATCTAGATGGTAAGTCTTTTTTCTTATGGAAGAGATCCTTTTTCCAAAATTCTATATAAATTTCCTATAGGAAAGTGAGATAGTAATGATATAGGTAGGTACATATATTGGATTCTTTTGAAGGAAAGGTAAGAGAAAACATGTATTTATAAAACATATAATGTATGTGCATATGTATCAATGATCAATCAAAAGCTTGTTGTAGCTCGATTGTTGCTTGGAAGTATCAACCAAGAGGCATAGGTTCAAATCCCTTTTAGGATATTGGAGTTGGAATTTTTAAAAAAATGGATTTCAGATCTTCACATCCTTTCCATAATTTTCTGTTCTATGTCATAGTAGTTCCCCCACATTGGAGTTAAAGAAAAGTTAAGGAGCTTAAGAATAACTGATGCAGCCCAAAAATTGAAATTAACATAAAGTTCAAGTATGTCGTTGCAAATTTTTCCATTTACTTTATTTTATCGTAATTTCAACCAAGGGATGTCTTGGTCAAGAGTTGTAATCCCAAGAGTCATGCCTTTCAGGGTTTGTAACCTCTTTATAAAGTAGGGAGGTTTGTATGAAAAGGAGTTGGTTGGAATTAGAAACTTGCCTAGAATTTATTTTTATCTGATTATCTTCTCATCTCTCTTTTGTCCCCTCAACTTTTCCCTGACATCTGTACCTCACACCCCCCACCCCCCTCCTCTCCTCACCTTTTCCCTCTCCCCTCACCTCCTTTTCAACCGAAACTGCAACCCCATTCCCCAAGCTCCACCCGACCCACCACCATCTCCCCTCCTTCTCGCCTCCCTCTCTACCTGACCACCAACTCCACCTTCACCAAAATAACACCAAACCCATCCTGACGTCACCACCACCTTCTCCTCCTACCCCAACCCATCTCCTCCACTCTGCTCGACCCATCATCTTGGGCTACCCAACCATAGCAATGCCATTGCCACCGCCAAGCTCTCACGTGACCCCATTGCCTCTAGGCTCGCCGTCAAGCCCTTCAACCTCAAACCACGTTGACCTCCAACGCCCCGGCCTTTACCAAGGCCATCCCGTTCCGCTTGCACCTTTGGCACTACCCAACTGTGACACCACCTCCTACAAAGTCCCGTTTGGCTTCGTGACTAGCAGCAAAGGCTTGTCATTTGCTCGTGTTGTCTTTCACTGTGCCCTTCAGCCTATTAAATCCTCGCCTCCTTGATACTTGAGCAGCACTATAGCACCTCCAACAAAGTCACCACCCTTGCAATATTCAAGTTTAGTTCATACTGGTTTAGTTTTTTTATTTATTTAGCAACCTGGACTGTCAGTAAGTGTTTTCTAAGGGCTCATGTATGGAGTGGATAGGAGCTCAGGCTTGGCTATCCCAACATGCCCAATTGAACTCAACCAAGCTTGAGCTCAATTACCAAGGAATACAATAACTGCCACACTTAACAAGTGCGCAACTGCTCCAAAAGATCGGTGTCCATTCCCTTGATGTTGAAACTCAAAATAGGGAGAAGCTGATGACCAGAATTCCTTGGTCTCAGCACATTGACTGATGACAACTCCTTTTCTATCACCAGTGACCCTTGTGACCTTGTCTGCCACCTTTACCACTATCTAGCTACCTTGAGATGTCCACTTGGCTCAATCAGCAGGGAAGTATCCATAGTTTTTAAACAGGTATGTCTTTTACTTTTAAAATCCGATTGGTTCATATCAGATAGAGAGGCCCTGTACATGTTTACCCAATAACATTTGTATATATTCTGACACGCCAAAACTGAACTTGCATCACAGGCAATCCCCTAATCCTTAACTTGCACTACTCCCCTCCTTTGAATCAACTGGCATCGCAACTCCACCTTCAGGGTTGAGGGGCTCCTCCTGGCCATTTCCAGCTTCTGCACATGCTTCCTTGAACATTTGCAGACCTCAGCAGCCACATAGCTGCTCTTCCTTGTGGGATGCTCATAGCTTTAGTGGCTTTAATGGGTCGATGCTGCTGAAACCCATATCAGAGAAGTTGAGCCTGCTGTGAGTTCTACTGTAGCTGCTATATGGAGATTGAGCTTTTTTTTTTTTGAAAGTTGGAGATTGAGCTTTTTTTTTTTTGAAAGTTGGAGATTGAGCTTATTATTGGAATGGCCTCCATTATTGGAGACATTCGCCACCCCTTGATTGACCTCCTTCTACCAATAAGGGTAATTTTCTTCAGCAAATGGCTTGTTTTTAAAGTCTATGGAGTTGAGAAAATGGTAACTTCTTTGGTTGAAATATATAACCAAATTGATTCCTACTGCTTCATGATGTTTCCCATTTAAAGGGATGCTTCCTTGGTGGGAAATTGCTTCTTTAATCAATGTGAAAAGTGGAAAGGTGGGTTACAAGTGAGCATTGTCAAAGAGCAAACAGGGGCCAGATTGGTGATTAAGTTCCAGGATAGGTTCGGGTTTAATTCCTTGATGGGTAGAGGTGTCATAAAAATACCACCTGGTTTACCCAATTAAGGCCTGATCTCGCACACCAAACCCAAACCTGACGCACGTCTATACAGATCAAGTCTCTGTATGAAAACGAACTGCTACAGTTATGGTTCGGCCTTGGTATTGGGACCCAAAGACATGGACTCATTTAGTTCAGAGTTCAGGTCATGGGTTTAACAATATTGGACCCATTTGATTAATGGTTTGGATCAAATCCAATCCATTAACAATCAGGTTAATGGAAAACGGATTTGGTCAAGCCAAACCCTTCTCAATTGACAGGCATAGAGATGGGTTAACAGGGTCCGTACAGGGCAGGGCTTCCTGATATAGGATTACAAAAATAAAAACCAGATCCATGAACATCTCTAACCATGATTATCGTGTGACGATGTAAAAAAAGACCGCCATCAAACCATAACAAGAGCCTTAATGCTAGAGATGTTTTTACCATTAGATGGTTTGAGTCTTCAAAACTTCCACAGACCAAAATGAAACAATCAACTCAACCGCCTCTAGCTAGTGCAATCTCAAAGACATACTACTGATTCGCAAGGAAAAAAATAGCCCCATGGTGATGATCAAGCCCAATCCTTCTTGGACTGATTAGAACAACATACATTCCCACGTTGAAGTTCTGCTCCAGAGGGGACTCTTGTGCTACGTAATTAGTGGGATAGAAAACTTACCTAGATAACAAACATTGAAAGGTGAATTGCAAGTTGCAGAGAAAACATTTACAACCCTTAAATCTACCATAGACACATTCTAATAACCCATTTTCAGCAAGTAGGTGAGCAACCAGAAGGTCAAAACTTCCACTCTCTACATATTCAATTGATGATCCAACCAATAATCCCTAACAGGAAACAACCACCTTACGAAGCCATCAATTCTGCTTCAGAGTTGCTCTCGCAACACAGTCCTGCCAGTATCCAAAAACATGGCATCTCAAACACCTAACAATATCCCATCACTCCCATGAAAAATGGCCCATCCTCTTCATTTGAAGCAGAGGGTATTCGTGCAATCACAAGGAGAGTGGGACTCCTCTCAAACACTAGCCAACCAACACTGCTCTCTTATATCCTCCCCATATTTTGAGAAGAGGCAACTATTGCAAAGATCAATGCAGAGTCTTTTAGAGAGAGGTGTGGAAATCAAATTCACATCCTTGGTCTTGAGACAAATGAACCTCCTCAAAGCATCAGCATCAGATCCATATGGAACACAACAACAGTAACCCTTCAGAGCTCATCAGAAAGAGAAGGAAAGTCTTCCACCCCTTTCCCCATCAGGAGCTCAAGAAGAGGATACTTGCACTTATGATTCTAAAGAAAAGGTTTTTGATAATATCTGAGAGCCTATCTCAACCAGTGTGGTCCTTAGAAGCACATTCCTAGCAATGAAGATGTAGACTCCACTATGGACCAATTATTTTCCAGATGTGATTTAGGTGGATTGCATTGTGCTTTTTCAGTCATCTGGTTAGGAGAACTTTCACCCTTCAAGGAGAAATGTGATGTCACCAGGTAAGCAATGATATAATGAACAAAGAGGAAAATGGATTTTCTAGGACCTAAGTGAACTTTTGAGAGAAAATGGATATTTTTAATCGTATCTTTTATCCTATGTTCAGCTCAATCATCATCTTTAATGGAAAAATCTTAAAGAAAAGGAGGGACACGATTGCCCTTCTTCCATGCCCTAAATTTTTAAACTAACGCCACTTCCCCCTCCCTCACCTGAAACCATAAACCAACAATACCTTGAGGTGTAACATCTAGTTCTGTGGCAAGCTTCCTTTTGTTGCTTTTGAGATTTTGGTTGGATATCCACCCTTCAATGGACTTTAAGGCCTTGACCAATGCCAACCTTGGTATTGACTGTAAATGGTGAATTTGTACCTTACAGTACCACTACTAAGGGGAGGAATAAACAAAGCATCCTCTGGGGAACTCCATATAGACATTGAAAGACCTAGGGGTATTCAAGTAATATCAAGAGAGTTGGGTATCAATAAGAACTCAATTTTATTAAGAATTATTCCAACATGACCGCCAATGGTATGATTATTACTGTACACATAACCCCACTCTGGTATCTATTTGGACAGAAGACCCCCAATAGATTTGACTTGAGGGCAAAAAGCCCCCTCTCATGCAATTTATGCACTTTGCACCCCCAAAATACCCTTTCCCCTCTTCCCCTCAACCTCCTTGCTGCTGCCACCATTACCCACAAATCAAATCCGCCAGCGCATGTGCAGCATTCATAATCCCATCTCCACACATCTACAAGATGGACGATCCTTAAACCAAACATTCAACTGACGACACCCTCAAGGGTAGCCCGAAAATGCAAGTCTACAATCAACCCAATTGCAATGCATAGCCTCCCCAAGCTGAGTTCCTGCACTAAGCACGCCCTGGCAGTGAGGTAAGGCATGACAGGGCCATCAAGCGGTGAGAGGTAGGTCCCTCAAGCAACACCATGAGCTCCCCTCCGTGGTACCTCGAATTCCACATGTGTTGGTGGTCCTCTGGCCACAGAGACCGCAGGAGATGGCTGTGTCCACAAGGAGTTGGTGGATGAGCTCCCAACTGTTGGTGAGTGTGATTGAGATGGGAGAACTTAGGGGCCTTAGAGGGAAGTCGGTGGAGGAAGAGGAAGACGAGGAGTAAGAGAGACATGTGGAGGATGGAGGGCATTGTTGGCTTGGAGGGTGAGGAGGTGGGTGTCGTAGGGGAATGCAGCTCCTACATGGGTGGTGGGGAGACTTACCAAAGGTGGAAGTGGAAAAAAGAGAAAGCTGAGGGGAAGGGGTATTTTGGGTATATGAAGTCATAAATCCTATGAGGGGGGTTTCTTGTTCCCAAATCAAATCCAAAGGGGGTCCCCTGTCCAAAAAGATATCAAAGGCGATTCTGTGCACTGGCAGTCAGACCACAGGGGGCTGAAATAACTCTTTCATTAATTAAATTGTCTGTCTCTGTGCTATACTGTTGAAGTGATGACATGATATCAGTAGAAAGACAAATACATATGGTTACCAAATGAGTGGATGTTAATCTACACAACCACATTAGAAGAGAATGTTAGACAAAAAAGGTTAAGGAGTAAAGAGCTAGACCTCATCGCTACAGGGATGATTACTGCCCCCAGAAAACAATACATTCCTTTTTTTCACTTAAAAAGAAACCTGGTTAATCCTAATATTTAGCTGCAACACTTCATTCCATTGGAATTTTCAAGTAGATTTAGTGTCATAATGATATATACCTTGTATGTGGTAGATGACTGATAATTGGATGGGCATATGTAACAACAAAACCTTATCACATTCCACCCGAAGAAAGGAGAAAAAGATGTTCAAATTTTAAATGGCACATCCCTTGTTGAAAACTAACCTTTAAAAAATGAAAAAAAAAAAACACAATTCTTCACAATCCCAAATTTCTAGATAAGTCTGACACTTGGAAGTTTTTGCAAAAAAAGACACCATTTTGCAGCATTAAATGTCATTTATTAACTGTAAAGTTCCTAAAACTCCATGGATGCTGAACTTGTCTCTCTTTGTAGGAAAGGTGCCCACAGCAATTTTCAGTGAAAGTGACAAGTAAACCCTAAAGTTATGAGACGTGAGCCTCATGAAACTTGAAAATCATTTTGCATATAAAAAGAATAAAAATGCAGTGTCAAAAGAAAATCTTGATTTATGTGGAAAATCCTGTGTGTGTGTGTGTGTGTGAGAGAGAGAGAGAGAGAGCATGGGAGAAGCCCAAGGGATTGATCTTCTATCTTTTTGCTCAAGATAAAATACTGGTATATGACTCATATAGTCCTACACTCGGAAACTTTGATGGGACTGAAGAACCATGTACTACATGAATCCAACAAAGGATCCAATTACCCATGTAATCTAAACACATTATTCCCACCAAAGGTATTTCTAGAACAGGTCATCTTATCCCCACTCCAGCATACTACTTATCTTCATAAAAAGGTACTTGGTTGGTCATTTCCATTCAAGGTTTTAAATATCGATATTGATATCGTATCGACAAGTTAAAAAAGGGATATATCGCTGATAAAGGTGAATTTTGAGGAAATCACTCAGAAAGGTATAAAATATCACAAAATTTAAATGTTAACATTTTTATGAATAATATATCATGAAAGGATGCCTAAAAAACGTGTATATGTGTTATATCAGGGATATATCGTCGATATTGATGATTTTTTTACGTGTGTGTGTGTGTGCACGTGCGTGTGTGGGTGTGTGTGTGTGTGAGCCATTGATTGGTTGGTTGACTCGGGTGCTTCTCGACATAAATTTGATGATGCCAAACAGTTCTTTAGGCTAAAACTAGTTCCATCTAGCAGAACCATATTAGTTGCTAATGTGAGGCATTCGCCCATTATAGGTCAGGGAAAGGTATAAGATGCACCTTATAGTACGACTGGAGAGTGTACTTGTCGATTTCCTTTTGAGTTTAATGCTATAAGTACGAAATAGTGGAATTGCAAAGCAATGTTTATTGTCGTGTCTCTTATGTTTCAAGACATTATTATTGACAAGTCGAGTGATTAGTTGTGATCGCAAAGAAGGTGTCTCTTGGTTTCTACAGTCACCATATGTAGGCCATGTTTCATTTCCATCAGGTGGCTCTTCCTTTAGTTATTGACTCTGTGTGTGTGTGGTCACCAACCTCCCGCCCAGAGCTCAACAGCTGTCACAAACCTCTCGCCCAGAACTCACCAGCTCCAAACCTCCTGCCCAGTATTCAAATTTCAAACCTCCCGCCCACCACGCCAACAGCTCTTATATCGGCGATATCGCCCGATATATCGGTGATATCTTCCCGTATTAGCGATACATTAGCGATATCCAAGAAAAAAAATACTTGGGGGTATTGATACCACCCAACCCCATCAATAGCGATATATCACCGATATATCGCAATATTTCAAACCTTATTTCCATTAACCGTGCATCAGTAACCCCATAACAATAACAATTCCTCCAATATATGTGTGGAGAATAAAAGCGTCACGTGGCAAGTGCCACGTGGCAGCCTTGTCAGGCCACGTGGCAATCTAGGAAACAGCCAAAAGGGCACCGGCTTTATGAGATTTTTGGTATATCTTGTGGTCCAAGTTTGGAGGTCCTTAATTTGGTAGATTTGGTTTTAAAAAGTTTATTTTAGAGGATTTGATCTTTCTTATTTTTAGAATATTTGATTAGATTAGATTTGATTTGTTTCTTGTTTTAAAGGATTGTGATGTATTCTCTCTTTATAAAAAAGAGCCTCTCTAATCCTTTTATCCTTGAGTAATGCAATAATATTTCTAACAATTTCTAACTCCTCTCTCTCTCTCTCTCTCTCTCTCTCTCTCCAACATGGAACAGTCCAATCTTGGGCTGTTTTTGCCATGCCAAGGAGGCTCCACGCCTCCACATTGCATCAATCTTCACAATATGAATGAGACAAGAACTATGTAACTGATGACCTAATCCCACATGGAGCAACTGCCACCATATTAAAAATCTAAGCACGTACAACATCTTTAGAAAGATGAAAAAAATTACAGGTTTTCAGGTACAAAGACACTGATTTTTTTCCCAAAGTAAAAAGGATGTCAACTCAAGATAGTTAGCTATGTTTAATAGCTTGTGCCAATGATATTAACTTTGTGAAGAAAGCAATCTACTGTAAATATAGTGATCAGCTAGATTTGTCCATTTAGGAATGAATCCGCCATTACAAACATTTCAATCCACTCTTCAAATAAGAATATTTCAGTCCAAATAGGCATTCCATTTCAACAGGGAGTTCTACTTACTCGCAGAGTTTAGCAGTCTCAGCGTACATTTGCATCCATTGAGTATTATCACCATGCTTAGCACTTTCAGAACTGGGAGGTTCAAGAAGTGAGGCCACCTGAAGAAACTTCAAAGCAGATTGAAAGAGTAATCCGGCACTCTCATAGTCCAATCCTTCCTCCTGCAAAGCACAAGTATATCAACTTTAACTAACCTCTGGAATTCGTTAAACTTGAACCAGGAAAGGATAAAAAATACCCTTTTTCGATTAGCAGCATGCTTTAGATCTCTAGCTTCTTTCATAACAGCATTTGCAGTGGCTTGACCACTGTCCTTTCTAAGCGGAGTGGTTGTATCAGCACGATTAGGGGTGGGGTTTCGCATTCTACTATCCATGTTTTTGCTCTGTTTCGGAGCATTCATTATATCACCTTTTGCTGCTTCCACATACATTATACCCCTGCCTCCCTTCAATGGAACTGACTCCATTCGGCTTTGGCGATCCTCCTTGTCATCCTCTAAATGGCTAACAGGCTCCAGCATCCCTCTTCCAGCTAATGTACCCTGCTCATCCAATCCATCCACAAGAATTTGCCGGTAGTTCTCTTCTTCTCTAGGCAATGCTCTGCAAACGTTCTCCTGCAAACGAGAGGTTTTTACATTGCCAGAAGCAATGGCATTTTCTTCAAATCTTGAGTTCTCTCTACGTTTATCAACTGCAGGAGTGCCATTTGCCTCAACATTGACCAGCATTCCAGAGCTTGAATAGTTTTCACTTTTGTTATCAATAGAATGCTTTTGTACAAACTTCTCTGGAGGATTCTTCTGTTCCCTGTTCTCTGCTGCATTGCCTTGAGACTCAACCCCTGCATCAAATCTCAAGTGATCATCACTTTCAAAAAGATATGAATTGCCTTGATCACTACATAAATCTACTAATCTTGATTTACCTTTGTCAGTTTCATTTTCATAGTTTCTCTGCCTGTCCATTTGTCGAGAAGTGCTCTTTACGGACTTCCTCTGGCTACTATGCCCTTTAGTATAACATGACTTGGGTTGCTCCTTCCAGTGATCACCATCCTTCCCCTGAAATTCATTAGAGAATCTATTTGGCTCCTCAGATGTGATTGCTACATCACTACCCATGTTGGCATCTTCACATTCTGAAGGTGAAGGCTCATCATCAGTACCGCCAAAAATTCTCGTGAACAGATCTTCCGCTTTGCCAACAGGCAACTGAGCCACTTCTCTTCCATGCAGATTGCATCCTCCTACTGTGTTAGACTTTAAAGCCCTGGATTCTGGAGCCCTTTTTCTCTCTAGTGGTCTTATGTTAACAACAGAGGCAGATTTTTCCTTATTTTTTGGGCCAAAATGTTCGTATGAACCATTCACATCACCTTCAGAAGACCTCCTTGAGTCCCACTTGGTGTATCCTGCATTTGTTGTGTCATCTTTTCCATTTGAGCCCCTTCTATTATAATTAGGTTTGTCGACATTGGAGCTCCTCAGTGGAGATGAAGAAACAGATTCCACCGGAGAGCCTCTTCCTTCCAGAAAGTTTGTTTTACTTTTTCGAGATCCAGAAACCTTTGAAGAGCTGGATGTAGCAGCAGTGGAATGCTGAGAATAACAATAGTCCCTCTTTGATGAATCTCCACCATCAAGATCCCTTTCATTCTGCTGCAGAAGATTGTCGTCTCCTTGGTTTTCCCCATTTCCATTCAACAGGTCTCTAGATGCCAAAGTGAACTTCGACGGACGGATTTCTTCCTTGCCATCCATTTTCATATTGTTTGGCTCTCTTCCCTCACACTTGGAAGCCCTAACCTTTTTCACCTTCCTACTCACAGTGTCCCCAACTTCCTCCTGGGCACCACAACTGGCATTAACCTGAAGAACTTGGCTCTTTGCCAAATCTCTCATTTTCCTTTTTTTTACTGTATCAAATTTCTCTGTTTCTAAAGGCAATAAAGGTTCAGCTTGCCCATTGGAGACAGCCAGAACGGGAGCTTTTACTTTCTTTCCATGGGACAAGCCATCTTTGTGATCATGTGAATAGCCCATCGAGGGGGGAAATTCCTCTTTCCTGACATTCTTCCCAGGCATTTTAGTTGAAAATTCGTTAATATCTATACCAGATTTCCCATCCAGACCATGGTTGGTGCTTTGATTCTCATTAATTAAGCATGAATCTCTTGATTTCATCTTCTTGCTGGTTCTCAAACTATCTTGAGCAAGATCTTTCCGGCTCTTCGATTTGGTCTTTTTCCCTTCTTGCACAAGTGAATCACCTGTATGCAAGAAAAATTTCATGTCAAATTCTAAGCAACAAAAGCAAATTATTCCAGAAACATTGGAAAACTTAGACTATCAGTGCCATACTGTAGACGCATTCAGAAAAATGGGTCAAGGTGAAAAAAAATGGTACCTTCATCTGAGCATTTGGCTAAAAATTTCTCCTCTTTCAATTTGTTCTTTCGCCTCTCCATGGTAAAATCTGTGGACTTGCTTGTATGTTGGGAACCAATTCTCCCTTGAGAGAACTTGTTGCCATCACTCAGATTCCTGCTTTTTGTGGACGTTGAAGAGTTCTCTTTAACAGGGTGTGTAGGCTGAGAAAAACCTGGCTGGCTGGCAAGATTTGATGCCTCTTTCACTACAAGCCTTGTCTTTGCAACACTTGACACACTTTGATGCATAGGATCGTAAGTTTGAGGAATATGTTGGGGATCAGCAAATGTAATACCCGAATTAGCTACATCATTATGGCCATTCACGGCAACCTGACCTTCAGGAGCACGCAACCCATATAAAGCATGCAAGGCTTTTGTTGTTTCTTCCTCACTGATACTACACTTATTCATTCCATGCCTGGAAGGTTGTGCCAGTTCAAAAGGAGCGATATATAGTGAATTTAGAAGTGCAAACAGAAAAAAAGGACATGAAATAAGGACCAGCCAATCACCAACTACCACTCCTTGAGATCTCAGTTATCAGCGGAAAAAAATAACAAAAGAACAGGAACCGCAATGAAAAACGAGGAAAAAAGTGAAGAGCAATATAACTGGGACACTCAATAGGCAATAGAAAGCTGATAAGAGTATAGAACTTACAGCCAGTTAAGCATACTGCATAACCATTTCTTTGGAAGGTGCTTGAGTTCTGTACCATAGGGCAATAGACGCCACTTTTGGCATTTGTCACAGGCAACCCAATTTTCTTTTATAAAAACAGGTGCAGGAGGTTGGGGAACTGCATTAGTTGATGAAGAGTTACCGACCACGATAGCAGCCTGAGAGTCATCATCAAGTGCTCCACAGGTAGGAAGGTTTCCATGCCTTTTACTTCCAACTTTCTCCTTTGGTTTTCCCACAACCAAAGCGTCATCCTCATAATCAAGTTTATGATCCTCAAATGTATTTTTGGAAATGGTTTGCTGGGTTTCCTCTCTATGATCGCCTTGCTCACCCATAGAAAGCCCAGCATCAACTGTTTTTCTTTCTATGTTGGCAATTCTACTAGGGTCTTCATGATGTTTGGAAGCATGAGAAATGCATTCTGATTGTTCCTTTGACTTCGAACCTTTCTTCTTCTCTTTTGATCGCACAACTTGTATGGCATTGACACTTCCTTGAATAACTTCCATGGGTAGTGAACCACTGGACTGACTACCATCTGATTTTCTTTTGGCCCCAGAGGGTTTATCCTTGCCCAAAAGGATCTTTTTGCCATCCTGTTCTAGCAAGAGAGCCTTTTGAGGCGCTTTTACCTGGACAGACTCTGCAGGACCAGCAGTGGTGTCCTTCCTCCCTTTTAGGCCTTCAGCATCTTTACTGATAGAATCACCACTCCTATGAGCATTATCTTTTACAACTTTCCCAAGCTTCCTTGTCACTTCATCATTTGCAACAGGCATTTTAACATCTTGTAACACCTTGTCTGCTGAATTAGGCTTTGAGCCAAGTTTACCTTTCAGCTGCAAAGTGTCAGTCCTGCTGCCAAATCCTTGTACAGGCGGAGTATTTAGATGGTCATCATCCACCAAGTCAGGTAAGAAGGTTCTCTCCCTCCCAGCAGCTTCACCGGATCCCTTAGAAACAGAAGCCCCCTTCATTGGCTCTTTCAGCAATTTCTGTTCCTTTTCCTCACCAAACTTTGACAAAGATGGAATGTTTAGAGAATCAGGTTGCAACCTGTTACCTGCTGGGGTCTCAATGTCAATTTCCTTCCTCAAAGGCACAGATACGTCATTTCCTCCATCTTTGCCATTTGATAATTTTAGTGTTTTCTCAGCCGACTTCCGACTTTTTGGCAATTCTATAGCATTTTTTGGTTCTGTCAATTCCTCCAGTTTGCTATCCGTAATAAATGGTGTTTTCTTTTCCATCACATGCTCGTAAACAGGAGACAACAGATATGCAACAAGTCTTGCAGCTTGAAAGCATTTATAGAACTGTTCCATTGTGTTTCACAATAACATAGCAAAGCTATTAGACCACTAAATGAAAGAGAGATAATCAGCAAATCACTAACCGATACAGATTTAAGCTCTTGCCTGGAATACAGTTGAAGGAGACTCATCCGTTGCATCTTGAAATTGGGATGAAAATTCTCCACCATCTGGGATCTCTTCAGGTGACGAGGATGGAGATGGAGATGGAGACGTATCAAGGCCCAGACCACTATAGATAGCAGCATTGTCTCTGGCCAATGCGCTCTCATGTCCCACTTTAATCCGAACCTTTAAGGTCTTCTGATTGTTGCAACTTGTGTCATGCTGGGGACTAGATGCTCGCACACCACCCTCAGTTCTGTGGGCATCTTTTTTCCCTGAATCATCCAAGAGACGGGTTGTGGAAATGAACTTACTCTTAGCTGAAGCTGCCGAACCCGTCAGAGCAGCAGTACTTGGGCGTGCACCCTGGAGAGATGCACCTTTAGGTGGTCAATTTGAACCATCTAATTATTTCTCAACAAATCAGATGCTTGGTCCTTTTCCAGCAGTATAACATATCATATATAAAAGGAGTACCTCGGAATGAGGGTCACTGGGAGGTCTTGGAGCATTATGCCCAGAGGGCCTCAAGGGGCTCTTGGGTTGCAAAAGCCCCAAAGGAGACCTTTGGTAGGTAGGTAGAAATGAACCATACGCACCAAACCTAGACCCTGCATGGAAAGCATAACAGCGAAGACATTACCTCAAAGACAAAAATCAAGTTGGCTGTCAATGCAATGAAGGTTCTTCATACCCAAATTATCGGCGCAAACCGTCCCCTCGAAATCCTTCTGAAAGTGCCCCAGCACGTCCTGAATCTTCTTGTCCTAAATAAGGAACACAAAAGATGGATGCTTGCTCACAGCTCGATAATGCTATGACAAAATTCAAACCATGTCATCAACACGCCGAAAACCAAAAAACGAACTTCTACATGAACAATCTCCGTGAAACCAAACACGGGAACCGTTCGCAACGAGTATTTTCGCAGAATTCCACATCCTAAAACAGAAACAAATCCCCTCACACCGAGCGCAAGCGCGACTCCGCTTCTGCAGCCGCGAAAAATCGAAAATTTCAGCGAATTCGCAACACCGTCGAATCTCAGCACACCGAAAATACCACGAAACGAACTCTTTGGACGACGGGAAAAACCGACGCGAGCCGAAATCGAGCCACCGACACCACAAGCGGAGCAATGTCCACGAGGAAATGGGAACAGCTCGATCGTGGAGCTCACAATATAGGAGAGATCGACGTCAGGATCGACAGGGACGTCGTCCTCCATGGCTTCTCCTTCCTCGAGCTCGTCCTCCTCCATCCACCCCTCCCCTCCCCCGACCCCCGCCCCCAGCTCTACCCCCTTCCTCCCGTCATGCCTATTCCCAAGGGAGATCATCCACTCCCCCACAACCCCCTCCCTCACGCGCCCAGGCGACCAATCCCCGCCGCACGACAGTCCAATTCCCAATCCAAACCCTAACCGACGGCCCCAATCGCCGCCGCCGCCGCCGCTCGCCGGCCGATCGCGACGCGCGCGCGATCACACCGATCTCGGATCGGCGGGGAGAAGAGGGAAGAGGGGGCGATTGGGACGCAGCGGGGAGCCGATCGGCGATTTAGTCCCCCCTTCCTCCGCTGTGGGGTTTTGCGCCGTCTATGTTTCTCCTCTTCCTCCTCCTCTGCCACGGAAAAAGACTGGCAGCAACGGAATAAAAATAAAATCAGTATCCGCCTCCTTTATATTTCCCCCTCCGTTTTTTTTTTTTTTTTTTTGCCAAGTCCAGGAGTCCTCCTCCACAACCCCCACCCCGATGGAGAGATAGAGGGAAGCCGAAGCGGATCGATCCAACGAGCACGGTACAGCACTGTGGGTTATTTGCGTCTAAGCCCCCCGGGGGGTTGAGGGAGGAGGCCGGAGGTGGGATCCACGTGTTGATGTGTCACGATTGGCGGTAGGGTGGGGTGTGGGGATGAGTTCGAACGCCGCGGGGGATCCAAGCCATTGACTGGTGCATGGGGGAGGAAGGGGGTGGACGGCAAGGATGGTGTCGATGTGGGTCGGGGGGAACATTGAGGAGGAGGGGGTGGAGGGTGGAGACTGGAATCCGGTTGGCGTCGGCTACTTACGTCCTAGTGACTCGTGGATGGGTGTTGGAAAGTGGCGAATGGGCGTCGCTGAAGTGTGATTGGAAATATCACATGAGCATACTCCTTTGTGTACCTTATGGGCAAGTTTGTGAGGATGATTTGACATAGCTCGAGGATTTGGTTATTGGATTTATTGTCTATGTGAAATATGCTAAGTATATTTATTATGTGTATGTGAGATGGTGCCGATGAGATGATGCGAGGCGGATTGTCGATTAAGAGATATTTTGCTGGGTTCTCTTACAAAAATTTATTTAAATGTTTATGTATTTATTAAAAATTTTGATATTTATGTCTAAACCCTCAAAATTATGTCACAATTAGTACCCATCTCCTCCGGTGAAAGCACCATCAGCTAGTTAAGTAGGGTCAATGGCGGCTTTACTACATATGGTTAAAAATAAAGAGAAATTTGACGTACGGGATATTGGAACTCATCCACCTGTCCCACTCAATTCAAGCATTTCAAGACCCACCCATCAGTGTCCATTCATGACAATCAAATCCCAACTGTTCTTATCATTTCTTCTAACCCCGTTTGATTCAAGAAATGCGGCCAATTATGCTTCGTTTGGGCCCACAAGCGTAAAGAAGAGTCAGGTGTAGGCTTGTTAAGCCACGTCATTTGTATTCCACTCTTGAGGTGAAATTTGGTTAATTCCGCTTCTCGATCCCGCTACCCCTTATTCCTTGTGCCCTTCGTCCTCCCCATTTCGCCTCGCTCTGTCGAAGGCTACTACCATCTTCATTGCACTCTTCTTAGCAGCCTTCGATGGTGTGCGATCGCTATAATCTAAAAGCTATGTTGTTGGTAGAGCTTCAATGGAGTACGAATCGTATTTTATTCAACGATTTGTTTTTTATTCTCTGATTTTCAAGTTAGGGTTTCCTAATACATGGTCGTGTCGACTTTTGATTTGCTAAGGACATTTATGTCGGTGGTTGTAAGGCTCCAGTCTTTGACTAAATCGTCAATTGATTCGCGTGGCTTTAATTTCTACCTTCTGTGCATGTCATTACTTCTTTCTTTTCCCATTTTGTTGTTGCGTTGAAGCACCTTTGTATCCATGTTTTCCTTCTTCAGCTTCCTTGCTACTTTCTCTCATGCTTCCCACCCCTTTGTCGTGGGATTTGGTTCTTCATTACAATGATTCCCCCCAACCCCTACTCGTCTTCTTGCGGGAGGATCAGTGTGAACAAGTAGCTTGAGATCTATGGGAGGATTAAGTCGTCATCCTCCTATAAATTGGTGCCATGGATCCTTGATGGCATCCTGTGGGTTGTGCTAGACCTGTTCTTGGAGGAGGAGAACAGTAAGTACTTATCTCATTTTTTTAATGAGTTCTTATTTTTTTTGTGCATGTAAGACAATGTTCGTATCTGTTCCATGAAGGTGAAGTTACTCTAATCAAGGAGTTGCTGCTGCTCGATCAGTTGAACTGTGTGCAAGAGGAGCTCACACGAAAGGTATCAGAAGGTGCACCTGAAGAAATTACCCATTGTTGGATCCATAGCTGAAAATGCCTATGCCCTAACTATTGCGACCTGGTGACGGACACACCTCATCAAGGAAATGGACGTGATGACAACTCCATTCATAATTGGCTATTCTACGTATGTCCTCAAGGAGATGCAGTAAGTTAATATACGTACACATTGTCAATTGTTTTGCTATAACAGTTACACAAAGATTTGCTTTATGATTAAATTTCATGTTTCCCATCACATGTAAGGATGCCATTACAAGAACTTAGCTAGGGCACATTTTGCCACATTTCAATCTTTGAACGTTGAGTTTCATTTTTTATTATACCTTTATGACAAGTTGGAGAATAATTACAAGGACCAACAAAAGTTATATGAGGAATATATTCAACTATTGCAACAGAACTTAGCAACAATGGGTTCTCTATGAATGAAAATTTCTTGGGTTACAATGCTTTGGAGGAGGAATTGCATACCTCTCAAGCTGAAGTCAGTAGGTTGAAACACAGGATCGAAGAACTAGAAGAGGAAGTTGGGTTCCACGAAGTTATGCAAGATGAAACCTTACTGAGAACCATGAGAGGATTGCATCTTTCGTAGAGTTTCTCGCATTTTCAATATTTGTTGTTTCTTACTTTGCTTATCACAAGACCGAGACATTAAAATGGGATTTGTCTACCTTAGGCTTGTAGTTGTTGGTGGTTAACTACTTTATGCATCAATGGTAATTTTGATGTGGACATGCATGGTAATTTTGTCTAATGTAGTGGTCTGTGCTAATTGTCTTATTTTATGTAACGTATCAACCTTGTTCGTAGCTTGTTTTTATTTTGTTTTACATGTTAGAAGTTCATTCGCTATTATATTTTTTAATTATGATATTGTACTAATATTCGTTTGCACCTTATTTGCAATTTCAATACTTGACAATGATGATAATTGGACAAAATTATAAACGAGGGATTTCATAATGACGGGAGTCCTGTGATAAGCAAACGATATATAGGTGTCCCACCAACGTTGCCTCAAGTGAAGCATCTATAAATCCTTATTTTTTAACGTAATGGTTTGGCATGGATAGACAAGTATTGGCAACCCTAATCCCTCATTTGCTCAAAAAAGAGATTAGCATGGATGGCTGTACTTGCCAACCCCAACCCATACGTGATTTTAAACTAAAGAACTTTATTTCTTTTTTACACTTTATTTTAGTTTGTACAATTTCAAAATATGATTTGCTCTTAATGTTGGTTTACTTCTTTCCACCTTGCGGCATAATCTATTGATTTAGTATTATTTTGCTCATTTTTATAGGCTGTTGTAATTTAAGTTTCTTATATTTTTCTATTATTTTTTTCCACTTCCAATCAATTTTCTACAAGTGATGACTCTTTTTTCTGCCTCAATTTTAGCTTCTGTTCTCACTTTGGTAATACATTTTCAATTTGCTAGTTTTTTTTTTTTTTTGCAAGTTCTCAAACCAGATTCAAAACCTCAAATAACTCAAATTAATTTTGATTGTGTTGTAGTTGATGCTTATTTCTATTTCTTGTTGTCTCAGTTCGATATTCGTCTTATTCTCAACTTCTTTTAGCTGTTGTTTTGGTTCCAACACTTCTTATTCGATTCATTTTTTATTTGATTGATGTTGTTCCTTATTCATTGACTTTGCTCTTGTTGTTTGACTTTGCTTTTGTTCTGGACTTGTTGTAGTTTACCATCTTCGAGTTTATGTATTGTTCTACTTACCTTGTACACTCTTCACTTTTCCTACACGGTATTTTTTTTGCTGCTCCTGTATATTAGAAAGCTTATCCAATATTCCCCATCATTATCTGAATTGGTGGCCCTATATATGAAAGGCTAGTCGTTGACTCCAAGTCTACGACGACTATAACGTCCATTACCTGAGCCACTCATTAAATCAACTCAGATTCCACGTGCATATGAAATGAGAGTTCAAAGCGTAAGTCTACCTACAATCATTTCTTTCAAGTACATGTAATGACTTGTCCCATTTATAATTTCACTTAAATTTCCCTCAGATTGTTCACTATAACCTTTACCTTGTATGTATAGGTTTGAATATAACAACCCAAGGATGTTATCTACGTTCGGTGGAAGACACACCAAATATGATTATTGCCTACTTGAAGATATAAGCTCTTGCGTGTCATATCATTAAGGATGTCATACTTGATGTAATCATATTCCATTCATGTAATTTTGTGTCTCCATACTATGTACATATGGAACAAGTCTTCTTTAAGTTGATGCATCCATACTATGTAGATGTGAAACATGATTTTTGTAATTACTTTTATCAATGTGATAACATTCCAATTATGAGTATATTTCACTGTCATTTGTGTAAAGTGATCAACTTCTTATGGATATTTATAAACTTATAAGCATTCCAATATTGTCTCGTCAATTACAACAAGTCCATGTACTTCTAACACTGTATAATCTAACCTTATTATTCAAATATCTTAGAAGGCTCTATAATTTAATTGACTTAACAGCATAACCCATCCTTCCTAATGTTACACTTTGAGGCAAATAGTCAACAATCACCTAACATAATAAACGATATGAGTATTAACACATCTAACACATCTCATTACTTATCTTGCAATATTAATACACTATCCATCAAATCATTTACAACATTAAGTTTACTTAGTATGGGTTTAAAATTTTAATAATTATAACAATATAAAATATCTCATTTCAACACAAGTGAACTCCAGAACTCAAACTAACTACTTAACTTGGGTGGTGGTTGACAAAAATCACCAAATACTCTAATTAGTCATATTAACCCTTTCAACCAATTTATTCTAACCTAACATGCATTGCATGCCCATCCATTTATTTCCTACCCAAAAATCACTCACAAGTTTCCAAGATACACCATCCATCTCAAGGGTAGTTTGGTTAATTTCAAGTATTATAAGTACAATATTCCCCAAATAATCTATCGCATTCCCATATATTCCCTCTTTTCATTCTTCCAACCAAACAATCCTATCCCTCCAAATGTAGAATAATTGTCACTTATTCCTCTCAACTTCAATATGACAACCAAATATCAAAATGGACTTATTCCACCACTTATTCCTCAAAATTCTTATTCCATGTACAATTCCTCAAAAATCCATTCCTCAAAACAAACATGCCCTCTATGTTTTCTCTATCTCCACCTTTTACAGCAGCAAACAAAAACTCTCCTTGCTAACCTCTTCATCCTACATCCACATTCAAATGGAAGTGTGTCACCCACCAATCTCTCATCTCTTTACAGTTAGCATCAATCCATCCTTATAACCTATATGAAGGAGGAAAGGGAAGCTTCCAAGGAGCTTGCGAGCAAAGCTTTTTTTTTTTTTTTTGCTTTGAAGAGGCAAAAAATAGGCTTTTGTTAGGTGCCTACTTAAATAAGCTTGCAAAGGTGCTTGACAAGGTACTCAAGGGTTTTGTCTGGTGCCAACATACGTAAGAACAACAATCATTGTTGATGTATACGTCTTTTTTTGACAATTTTTGCCACTTACATATGATGCCAACACATCTTCTTACATGTAACGCTTCTCACATTAATCATCAAAATCTTAGACCAAATCAATTGCTAGATTGGGCATTACAAGTTTGCATATTTCCAAGCAAGTTTTTTTTTCGCATTTTGCATAATTTGAATGGCTATTTAACTAACTTCTTCACTTTTTGATTTTAGGAAGAGTTAGTTTCAAAATAAACTATGTATGCTATAGGTATGCATCAAATATTGAGGATATTTCAAGTTTGGACAAGTTTGGACATGGAAAGAAATAGAGGAAGATATTTACTTGGTAAGTAAAAAACCATCCCTATAAATCCAGATATTATATGTTATACATAAATTACACAGATATATCTATCCCTGTGCTTGCCATATCCTTCACTTTCCTTGAACAAATTCACCTATCTAGCAACTATGCTCATCGTGTGGATACATGCAAACAAAGCCCTTAGTACATTGGTATGCATGTGGTTTTGCAGTTGCATGATATGAACGGGGCAAGAGACTGAAATAATTTTCAATTCATAAATGGAGAGGTGATAATAGGTGATGAGATGCAATCCAAGCTAATCATCAAATGGATAGAACACAATTCTAAGCAAAATTGAGATCCACCTAGATATGAGGCATCAAGCCTCCAAGCATTCAATATGAGACCTAATGATTGTAGAGTTCGCAAGAATAAAAAGCAATACAATTGCATTCGATTACGTGAATGAATATATGCACCACTATTTATAGATATTAACTCCAACAAATTCTCTAGAAAGTAATGGAAGTTGACTTATGCACGATGTTAGTTTAAACCAAATCCCTTGCTAAAGCAAGAAAAGAAAAGGATAGAGGGCAAAAAGAGCTTACTAGCTATAATGTAAGGTTCATTTCTACCCACATCAATATATGTAGAAGTTGCTATCAAATCAAATTGTTTTAGCACAATATTTGAGTTTATCTCCATTTCAAATTAGGGAGCTTAATCTTTCATCTTTTTCCATTAAATGTTGAAGTTTTAACTATAGTGCTATTCGTTTAGCTAAAAATAGCATATGGGAACAATCTCACAAGTCCCTCTAGGAAATATTTCCTTTAAGATATGAGGTGTCATTCATCATGATTCAAGAAGAAAGCGAGCATGGAACACACACTATTAGATGATAAAAAGATTCTTTGTTTTAATATGTGATTTTCTTTCTGTAGAGCATGGAACATTAACACTCTGCGTCGAATTGCAATTGCCTCTAAACAAGAAGATCCAAATTCTTTTGTTTGGTCTTGTGTGCAATCAACTTGTTTAGCTTGCTTTGTAAAAACGATGGATGAAAATGAAGCAAACAACATGCACATTAATTATGAGAAACTAAATCTATTCATAGTTGCCAACCCCTTTCTACCTCATCCTCAATCTTCTTTGTTCACATCTTTGTCTAGCAAAAACCCTTCTTTCAATTTAATTCTTAGGCCAGCTAATAAGTTTTGATTTTTAACATATGCTTGGCACTTATTTCACTTAAAATTCCCCTTTCAATTTGAGACATATAGCTAATCAAGCCCCTTTGTGGCTTAGTTTTGGGTCCAAACATAAGCATTAGATATATTTTCCTTTCAATTTTGACAAGGGTCATTAGATTTAAATCTTAGACTTTTTGAAGAAAGGCCAACCCTAAAGCCACAAAATTATGTACATTGTTTCTAATTTTATAAATAAAAATCATAAACTAGAGCTTATTTCTCCACACAACATACATTTCTTTCAAAATAAACAAGATTTACTTCTCACAAGTCACGAGGCATAATGTTGAAGAAAGTTATGAATCACAAAAATGTAGGAGATCATTTAAAATTTTTCAAAATATGAAAAACATAAACCTAAAATTGATCAAATTGAATTAAAGCCGAGTAAACAATCTCCATCAATCACATGAGTTATGATTAACTATCATAGGTATAAAGCAAACCATGGAAGGAATTCCACATGTTTACTCAAAGTTCCAAACGTGAAGACAACTCCTTTGAGTTTGTTGATAAGCAAGATGTCAAAGTCTTAAGAGAAAGACGATCTTCACGTAGCCACACCTTCTTCTTCACCATAAAGCAAGGCCATATCCGAGGAGGAAGAGGGGGGACATCCCTCTTGATCTCTCTAGAGGGCAAACAATCAAGGAGGCCCTTAATGAATACCTCCATTGATTCCCAATCAATTGATCAACCTTCAATTGTTGGAACATCCCTACTTATATAAAGAGTACTAATCCCAAGGTTTTCGAGAAATCTTTTTTCTCTAAAATTCTAACAATGCCCCTCTTTATCCCTATTCATATTTAGAGAGAATCTCATCACTTTAATAATTATCCTTGGTGCTTTTCTAAGTACATATTAATTATCTATTTCAACTATTTGAAATATATAATTAATTTCCTCATATTTCTATGTTACCAGTTATGTATCGTGGTAATCCTATGTTCATTTAGGATTAAGATTAACTCAAATCAAAGGCTTAGGTAAAATATTGATCTAATTAAATTCTAATAATCATTTCCCAATTCTCTAATTGAGATATCTATATTGATAAATTATTTTGAACATTACTTCATAATTCTTCAATTAAAAGTAATATCTAATTTATCAACTAACTCCATCTCTGATCAAAATCAATAGGTGTTTATTACACAACCTTAATAAAGTATAACTACCAAATTGTTAAAGCGATAACCAATCCCTTGAGACATATCATATATCTCACATGTCCTACACACGATAGTTCCAAGTTTAAGGTCTTATCCTACTATCGTTCCTTCGAAAATTGATCAACGTAAATTACCATTATACTTTGAATAAAAGACATACTAAATAACTTCTCCAAATTCATCCAATTACTTCATTCTTGTTCCAATCTACTTATTAAAATGACCGCCGATGAAATTAGACCTCCAAAGCTATAACAATATAAGTCAAACTCCACTCCAACTATTATAGCTATGTAAACCTCATCTTGAGAAGACATGTGGGTCCAGTATTAGATAATGCAGACCAATTTCCGAACATATTGACCTCCAATTCTTCGAAGCATCAATCATTCGATTGCTAAATCTATATAATCCCAACATATTCTTATCTCAAGTATAAGGGCATATGCCTCTTTCTCAAATGACAATGATTGAAAGAGAATTTCCTTGATCATGTTCATGTAACAATTTTGAAATCTCCATTTCCTATGGAGCTCTATCGATTAGGAATTCAATCAAATATTAATCTCATATGATAAACTTGAAAGATTGTCATTTTTTCTCAGATTGAAAATTAGGATCAAGACAAAGAGTTAATGATAGTGACTATATACAAATTTATATCTTGTATCTACCATTCAGAACAGTTCTAACTAATATCCATATTACATAATCAAATAGCTCGCCAAAAGCATACAACTCCAACAAATACATGAGCTTCTAGAAGGTGCAACTAAGGACCCAATTCATTCCAGTACAAAGACACACACAGAAGTTGAGGGAAGCGAATAAGTGCAAGGTTCTCTTTTGATAATCATTTTTGGTCAAAGGCATGATGCTTAATCGGTGGCATAGTCTGGAATTCAACACCCACATACCCGCACCCGCACCCGCACCCGCACCCCCCACTCAACCCGGCTCATGCCACCAAACCTTCTAACTGTCTTGCAGAAAGTGATTTACTGGATAAATATGAATAATGCGATCCAATTAAACCTATAATACCCTTAAACATCTTGCATTGCAAAAGACTTGCAACCGCATAGCATATGTTGTATATTATGTAGACTAGACTCTTCTCATGCCAAAGATACATGTAACCTAATGATTACACCGCAAAGGAAAAGAAAGCACACGGAGCTACACGTGATTCCCTCTGGTTTCAAAATAAATAAAATGCACCAATAACTTCCGGAACAAGAATGTATTCATCAATGAAGCCCTCAAGTTGCACGGCACCAAGTGCATGAATTCCAAATTAAAGGGCAACTACTCAACGTTTATGAGAACATTGGACTTGCAATTATCAGTATTCTGAAATGCTGCTTGATGAAATTCCTTAAATCTTAAAATATACACATCCCCATGCACTACCACTTTTAGGATTATTCAATTCCAAACAAACCAGCTACCGTTACAATTAAATGCGGATGACAGATGCCTTGGTTCTGTCAGGATTACCATTATAATTAAGCTCAACAAAGGTACCCCCTCCTATGCCTTTTGCCAGTCGCCCTGGGTTAATGCACATGCATCGCACACACTTGTCGACCCCGGCTTTTGGACCCACTGTTAACACCTGCAGACAGAGACGTAGGTCAATAGAAAAAACATATATCTATGTCCATTACAGTTGCATGTGTGGATCTAAACATCCTAGGGATAAGAAAACATGCTCTTATATACACAAAAGGAATGTAACAAGGAAATAGAGATCAAATACAGATATCAACACTAGACATAAATTTACAGTAGATGAAATAATATCCATATCGAATGACAATAGAAAATTACCATATCAAGAATAAAAAAGCCTGTGAAATGAGTCAGAACATCATAATATGGACAATCATTTTATTCCTATCCAAATAAAATGGGTACACAAACAGACAAATGCACGACGGATACAGATATAGCTCTATCCATCTACTTGTGCACAAGTACATGAAAAAATGCCCAATATAGATGCTTGTCATATCACTATGCGAACTAGCACATTACCACAAAATTCAACAATGCTACTAATGCTTACTTTGAAAATAACATGTTAAGAAATCACTAACATCATCATATACCTTAACAAAGGGTGCCAGGTCAGAAGGAAGTAGCATGACATCTGGTATCGAGGGAATATCCAGAGCCTCTGGTGCCAATGACAAATCCAAAGGAACAGCTACCACAGGAGGATGCAGAGGATAAAAGCTAACCAACAACAAAAATAAAATAAAATCACCAAGCAATAAGCTACAATGGCATAATGTGAAAATTGCTTGTCACAATTATTCCAGCACTTACAAAACAGTGCAGCAAACAAAGGGAGAGGAAAAGACAAGGTGTAGCAAGTAAAAACCTGCGCTGGTATAGAAGATGTGTGGCAAGCCGCCCAATGCGATCAGCGTTGGATGAATTTGCTGGTATTTTTGATATCTCCTCACTGCTAAGATGTTTCAGGACATCAACCGAGCAACAGCCAAACATGATCTAAAGCAAAACACAACAAAAGAGAAAAACAAATCAAGTGATTGTACGAAAATGTGTAAGCTCATACCATTACATATAATGGAGAAGCATGAATTGTCAACAAGGATCAGGGAACAAAGAAGTATTCTGATAACAAAACAGATTTGAACTGATGCTCAAAACCTTCCCTAAAGGGAATACAGACCTTACCTTCTGGAGAAAATCTACCATCCATTGTGTACAAACTTTAGCGAAAACTTATTTCAGCAATGGGACCATTTTGAAACTATAGGAGCATAGATGTTTCTGAAATTGGGGAGTGTTTCACTTGGAAAACTCCCTGACAAATCATTTCCTAGGAGTAATTCCATCTCCACCAAAATTCCCCCGTGCCCGCAAGTCCCCCATCTCCACCACAAGTCCTCATCCACAGGGGGCATGACTGAGCTCTGGTCAAACCACTACCCACCCAGCGGGACCATGGACTTTCGGGAATGATTTTGAGGCTGTTATTTCACGAGGTGGCACTTTGGATAGAGATGGTTGGAGAGTGGCAGAGGGGTTGGGTACCAAACAGGGGGTTTGGAGTGCTTGAAGGTTGTTGAAGCATGGCAGAGGTGGATCTTTCTTGTTGGGTTTTGGTGCAGCAGAGTTTGGAATGAGATAGATGGAATGCAAGCATAGCAGAGGGGTTTGAAACAGGCTGCGAATAGAAAGGTTTTAGCAAGAAGAGGGAACAGATTTCTGTACAGTTTGGAGTTGAAGTTTGATTTTTGGAAGATGTTTTGGTTGCTGTGAGATATTTCAGTTAGATTTCAGTTGGTTTCTTGATTTGCTTTCAAGCTACTGTGGCTGTTTGTTGAATTTTTATGAAAGTTGCTATGGCTTCAGATCAAGAAGCCAGGTTTTTCAACATTGGCAGTAGCTTTGTTCTGAGAGCTTTGGAGAGGGTCGTTATTCTGTTTTGCAACTATTGGAATTTTTGTTAAGGAGGTTAGGGTGCTTCTTGGAAGTTTGTTGTAAGTTTACAGTTTGGGGCAGGGGTTTCTGTTGCAATGACAACTGAACAGATTACAAGGGGAAGGATTTTTGAGGAATTGTTCAGATGTGAGAATAGTCCTTTCATACTAGGGAAGCTGACTAGAGTTAGAGGGCCTGTGGAGATCAGATGGAAGAAGAGGTAGTTTTCTCAGAAGAAGAGATTGATCAGCTCCAAGAACCATTCAAGTGGTGTCTACTTGGAAGATTTGATGATACGTGACCATTGTTGGAAGAATTTTTTCTTTTAGTTTTTTTCAAAAGACATTGTTGGAAGAGATTGATCAGGTCTTATCAGATAAGTTGAAGTTTATTAAACTAATCAGTTTGGTTTTTCCAATTTATATCATGCCGTGATGAGATTTAATGCTTTAGAATATTTTGTTGCTGCATATGCATGTAATTTCATGAAAATTGGAAATAAAACCATGAGAATAATGAGAGGGGTTGCTTAATTTAGGGCCTGGTAGGATTTCTTCAAAGGTGAGGGCTATGGATCAGATTACCGGGTTTCGGTTTTCCATTTTTGAAACTGGGGGCTTTGACTTTTCTTTTGAAACTCATAGGAAAGCTTTTTATGGTTGTTGAAAGCACTGCCCACTTTTCCAGACTGGATCCACCAGATTGTGTGGAAGTGAACTTGGCAAAGAAAATTGAGAAGGAAATTCAGGCTGAAAATGGTGTTGAAATGCTTTGTCAGCGAGTAGTTATGAAATATCACCTTTCTTACCTGTGAAAAGATGGCAAAGGGAACGCAATAAGGATTGGCTGTGGAGACCTGCAGCTAGTGCTCCCAGTGATCCAAGATTTCAGGCCACACATGGGGGATCCCGACAGCTTGTCTTGGAATGGGAGGCCTTCTCCGTCAAGAAAGTATATCAGTTCCAGCAGGGAGGAGTTGGTGGGGTAAATTCTATGATGGTGGTGGATTGCTTTTCCTTTGTGTGTGGAAGAAAATAGAAAGTCATATTTCAATTAGGAACCTTAACCCCCTTTATGTAGAGGGTAGGAATAGAAAAATTATATAAGAAACTCATCAGGAATGGGAAATTGACAAACAAGAAAAGAACTAAGACTCCCAAACCTAATTAGATAAACAAAACTTAAATAAAATAGGACTCTTTACTAACTAATACTAATACTCTTAACACTTTGGAAATTAAGTCTCGAGGCAAAGATCTTATGGCTGTTGCATGGGGAAAGATTGGTTACCAAGCTCCGAAGGAGACAATGATCTCCCGAGGCAGAAACCACATGTTCGCTCTACAGACACAGGGATGAGGATGGTGATCATCTGTTTCTATCTTGCGATTTTGCTTCCTCAATGTGGACGGAGTTGGGGTTGCAACGTTTGATGCAATCATCCTTGGACGAACCTTGGGCAGCCTTTTCGTGGTGGTGTGCAGACTGACGCCCTTTCATGGGTGAAAGTGGCTGCTGGATTTTGAGCCATTTGGTTGCAGAGGAATATATCAGTTTTTACAGAGGAGCAACTGTGGGGGGTGAATGTTGCGAGGGAGGCAAACTTTGTGTTCAATTTTTGGGTGGAGATGTAACCTCTGTTGTTTGCTTGTTTTGTTAGTGGAATGAAGCGGGCAGCTATTAACCTCTAGTTGGTCGTGGAGATATGTAAAAAAAAGAACAAAGGAGAGAGAGATTGGATGAGAATAGCGATTGAAATGCCACAAAGAACATGAAGAAACAAATTCAGATTGAGCAAAAGGAGGTAGAAAATATAGAAAAAGCTATGGGGAAAAAGATTCAGGTTTGGAGAAAGAAAGTAGAAAATACATAAAAAGTTATGGCTCAGAAGATTCACATTTGGAGGAAGGAGGATAGGCAATTGCATCAGCAGGCGAATGGTCTTATGCGTTTGAAAGGAAACTCTGTGAGGAATTTTAAGAAAAATGTTGAGATCAGGGAATCCTCGAGGGCCAATTGCAAGAATTATGAAGATTCATACGAAGATAAATGGCTGAATGACCAGGCAAATGAACGGATTTATAATGAAATGGAACTGCAACTGGTCAATGCGATTTTGATGGAACATGACAACAAAGACATTGCATGATAGATGGGTAGTAATTTCAAGATTAGGGGATATGGCTCTATTTTTGGACATTAATTCTGAAAATTTTCAAATCACGGTGTTGAATAGAAAGAGCTTGTTTTTTCTGGAAAAAAAAAATGCCTTAGCCTCTCTTTTATAGAAAAGAGGCATGGGTAAATTACATAAAAAGTCCATCACTAAAAGTAACTTAAGGAAACACGGAACAAAATAAGAAAGGGAAAAATAAAAGGCAAACTCCAACACTCCCTTTTAAGTTAGGGCGTAGATGTCCTTAAGTCCGAACTTGTTGCAGATGAATGTATGCCGCTTATGTTGGAGTGCCTTGGTGAAAATATTTGCCAACTAAAGCTCCGTAGAAATATAAGTAATAGAAATCTTCCCTTCCATCACAGCATTGCGTATCAAGTGACAATCTACCTCAATATATTTTGTCCTCTCATAGAAGACAAGATTTGAGGCAATATAACTGGCAGATCTATTGTCACAATACATTGGAGTTGGACCCTTCCCTTAAACACCAAGATCATCCAAAACAGAGTTGATCCACATGAGTTCACAAGCAGTGTGGGCCATGGCTTTGTATTCCACCTTTGCATTGGACCGAGCAACTACAATTTGCTTATTAATGCACGAGGATACTAGGTTTCCACCAAGGAAAACTGCAAACCTAGTAGTAGAATTCCTATCCTCTGCTAACCTAGCATAATTAGTATCAAATGACAATTCAAGTTGCCCATTCTTCTTATAGAATAAACCTCTACCAAGAGACCCCTTTAAATATCTCAAAATCAAACAGGCATCATTCCAATGGCTATAGTATGGCTTCTCCATAAAATGACTGGCTCTGCTCATTGCAAAACTAATATTTGAACGTGTGATGGTAAGATAGAGAAGCATACCAACAACACTTATATACTTGTGAACATCCTCAAAACAAGTCCTTTATGGAGCTATGTTTCCCTTGCTACTCTACTAGAATAGCAGAAGGCTTGGTGCCAAGAAATCCTACATCTTTCAAATCTCAAGCGTATATTTCATTTGTGAGAGAGCCATTCCATGCTTTCCCCCAACAACCTCTATGCCCGAAAAGTAATGTAGGTCCCTAAGATCCTTTGTAGCAAAGGTTTCTTAAGAAATACCTTCACCTCTTGAATACATGCTGCATCATCTCCCGTTTGTATCATGTCATCAACATAGACAGCCAATATAGCAATACCAATCATCTTGTAGGATCTTAAAATACTATGCTATGCGTACAAACGCACTAGATGCAAGATATAAGTAATGTGGAATAAAATAATATTTGCACAAAAATCAAACCACAAGAATGAACACAAAATACATAGTGGTTCCCCACTCACTTGGGTACCCCGCTACCTAAACCTCCCATCTTAGGATTTTTAACTCGATTCCCTCAACCTAGAGAACCAATTTACTAACCGAGGTAATTAACGCAACCTAATTACAACAAACGGGTTATTATAATCCAAACAACGAGCAACAAGCTCAATACAATATAAGCACCGGTGTAAGAAATATAAAATCTTACAATAAAGATTCCTAGACCTCCCAACAATAGTATTAAAAAGATATTACCGAATAGAGAACCTATGAACATGTGCGTAGGACGAAACGAGCATGAATCCAAGCACTTTAGAAAGCTTGTCTCAACAAAGAATGAGAACGAAGAAATCGTAGAGACAACAAGCTTATTTTTGGCTAGAGAAATGGTGTAGAAACACTCTCTAAGCACAATTGTTCTCACTCATTTTTCTTATGTGCAAACTAAGGGTCCAAAGGCCAATTTATAGAGTTAGGATCAAGGAAAATCGAGTACTAGCCATTTGAGTTTAAATCTCAATGTTTATATTATCAAATTCAATTTTTCAGTCATTCAGATTTGGCCTAATGGACAACTGGTACCCGTACTAAAGTATGAGTACCGATACTGGTGATTTACGGTTTTATCTTTTAAACTAATTTGTCACAGACAGAACCTATGAGGTACCGGTACTAAACATGAGTAGATGTACTTGTTGCTTCAAGATTTGGATTTTAAACACTAAAAACAAATCTGTAACCCATTGGTACCGGTACTAATCATGAGTACCAATACTCGTTGCCTCCAGCACCGATATTGATCATGAGTATCGATACTCGCGGGATACAGGTTTGTTTCTTTGAAAAAAAACTCAAACATGTAACTCACATGTACCGGTACTAAACTCTAATACTGGTACTTGTGGGTTAACAAGTATCTTTTTAAACATGAATTCAATTTGATTATTAGTCTACTTTTGTAAATAATTTAAACATTAAAAAATGATCTTATGAACAATTTGTTCTTTAAAAGAAATCGAATGATCATAATGTTTTATCTTAATTTATCTCTCTATGATTTTTACAATCTAATTATTGTTTCTTTGTTGAAAAGCATACATTCTAAGATAAAAAAAATAACTATTCTATTTTAATTGACTACTCAAAATCTTTGATAAATCTTAAAGATGATATCCCCATCGCTGTCTTTCTTATCAACCTTCATTTATCTCGATAGTTGTAATCTCCATCAAAGTCTAAAATCTGAAATAACACTCAATTGCAGATGTTAATCTAAAATAATTTTGTTAACACCAATATAAGATGTGAAACATGGTTCCAACACATCTTCCTGATAAAGATGGAGTGGTTGGAAGTAGACCTCTTGAAGTCAATCTTCATCACCTCAATACATAGCCTAACAAACTACGCATGAGGGCTTTGTTTTAGACCATAAATTACCTTTTTCAATTTGCATCCATATTCTCCCTCAACCGTATAACCAGGAGGTTGACACATGTAAACCTCCTCATGAAGATCACCATAGAAGAAGACATTTTTAATATCCAGGTGATAAAGTGGCCAATCAAGATTGATAGCAACAAAGAGAATGGCACGTATAAAGCTGACACACACCACTGATGAGAATGTTTCAAATAAATCCACACCATAAGCCTGAGTGAAACCCTTTACCACAAAACGAACCTTGAACATGTCAACACGACCATATGCATGGTATTTCACAGTCTAGACCCATTTACAAGCAACCACCTTAGCATCTTCAGGTGTAGGCACTATATGCCAGGTATGACCAGTAAAGGGCCTAAGGGTCGCCATCGTAGCATCCATGGCAGCCACCAACTTAGGATCCTTGGAAGCCTCATAATAAGTGCATGGCATAATAGTATTGCAAAGCACCTATGAAAACTATTGCACAAAATAATCCAAATGGGCAATAGATGTAAAATGTGACATTAAATGTAAAGTGCATGATCTCACCAGTTTTCTCAAAGAAATGGGTCTATCATCACCCCCATTGTGGTCCTCCATTGTGGGGGTAGGGGCATCCGAAGCAAAGACAGGGGGAGCCTCACTATTGGTAGCACTAGTACCTAAATCAAAAGGGGAGACAAGTATGGGCACAGGTGTAGGCATATTTGGTGGTGTCTCCCACCTCTAGTAAATATGGGACTAAAACTAAGTAATCCACCCCTCCTTACAAAAGTATGTAACCTTCTCAAAGGATGTGACAAATGCACAAACACAATAGCGCCTGGCAACTTGGTTATAGCACCAATACCCCTTCTACATGCAAAAATAACCAAGAAAGACACATTTAGTAGCCCTAGAAGACAACTTATCAAGGCTACCAAAATTATGAACAAAGCACACTAAACCAAAGGTCCAAAGGGGTAAAGGAAATACCTCATCAGGAAAGAGTAATTTGAAAGGTGTATCACCTCCAAGAACCGACGAGGGGACACAATTGATAAGATATGCAGTAATAAGAATAGCATCACCCCAAAATAACTTAGGTACACTCATGGAGATAAGAAGTGTCCTACTCCCAACAATATCAAGTATATGGCACAATTTCCACTACAACCCCATTTTACTAGGAAGTATGGGGATAAGAGATCTAATGGATGGTCCCATTATCCTCAAGAAAAGCTCTCAGAGAGTGCTAGACAAACTCAAGGGCATTGTCAAATCTAAAGCAGTTCACTTTTGTGGAAAAAGAAGCTTGCACCTCCAAGAAAAATTTCTTTACTATAGCAAACAATCCAAATCTATCTTTTAAAAGAAAAATTCAAGACGCCAAACTAAAGCATCAACAAAAACAACAAAATACTTGTGACCAGAACTAATAGTAACAAGACAGGACCCCAGACATCACAATGGACTAACTCCAGGACACTACGACTCTGTCGTTCCACATGAGAAGGAAAGGCACGTCGATGGTGTTTCCTAAGTTGGCAGCCTCGAAGTCAAAAGTGACGGAAGATGGAATGTCAAGAAAAATCTGACATAGCTTGCATAAGGAGGGGTGACCAAGTCTGGAGTGTCATAGAAGTGGATTGGAGGCAATGGAAGTAACGTCAGCAAAGGTAATGGGAAGATCTAGATAGTTCAGGCCATGATGCTCATAGCCCCCACCAATTGTCTACTTTGTCCGGATGTCCTGAAAATAGCAATGATACTCATCAAAAATAGTTTTACATTTCAACTATTTAGAAATCTAACTAACAAACTGAAAGCTAAGAGGGAATTCAGGAGCACAATAAACGTCCAAAAGTTGTAACCAAGGAGAAAATTTCATTGTCCCAACTGAAGTAATAAGAGACATGCTACCATTAGCAAGGCAAATCGACATAACAACAGTAAAACCTTTAGAGGATGTCAAACTAGCATCCCTACTTTTAAAATGTGTAGAGGCACTTGAGTCAATAATCCAGTTAGAATTACCTGCATAAGCAACATTCATTGCAATACCTATAGCCAAGGTAGCAGTGGAAGAGGATGTGGGCTCACTCCTCAAGAGCTATCGTAGACAATCCAATTCTTCCATGGTGAACAGAAACCCAACCTGATCAAGAACTCTGTCTTTGAAGTAGGAGCAACAGCAGAAGAGATTTGGTTGGCCCAAGTTGGCCTCATAAACTTCTCCCAACATCAATCAAAAGGATGATTGGTCTTCTGGCAGTGGACACAAGGGGGTAAGTGTGTCTGCCACGACCCCCGTCACAGCCACATCAACCAAAATGACCTCTCCCCCTAAACATCGCAAGAGCAGTGGTCTCAAGTATGCTCACAACAGTAACTAGCCCAGTATCAGCATTAAGCTTCTGGAGGTAGCCATAGACAGCTTCCAAACTAGGAATAAACTCAACAAAGAGAATCCAATCATGAGCTAACTAGCATCTTGCAAATAGGCCATCAAGGAAGCAATACGTCTACCACTCTGCCCTCTCAGTAACCTGCTTATCATAGCAAGCAGGCTGAAAAATTACAAGTACCTCAAATAGCCCGTCAAGGGTAATGAAGTAGTCAACCAAAGTCATGTCACCCTAGTTAGTGCTCCAAATCCTCCTGTAAATATCTACTCGTTGTGAGCTTCTCGTCTATATAGAATATTGTCACTCCAGGACCTCCCAAACATCCTTATCGATCTGCTTGTACAACATATGAGCCGCTATCTTAAGATCAACACTATTCATGAGTCAATTCATAACTAAGTAGTTGTCCTTCTCTCACTTTCAAAACCTTTCATCCTTGGCATCTAGCACATCATATGTTAGAGCGTGGAGTTTCTCATGTCCCCCAACAAAGATGTGAAATGCTCTTGACCATAAAACATAGTTAGACATTGGCAACTTTATAGTTGTCCCTTGAACTAAGGCAGAACCAGAGACCTTAGTCTCCGAGGCAAAAATCAGCACTCTCATCAGCCATGGGGATCAAAGAATCAAAGCACGCTAGAAATTTTGATCATTAATAAAATCACAAATACATGCAGATAGGCATGAAAATAACACGTGGATATACAGAACATGAGGGGAATCCACGTGCCAATTAAAAGTCAAGAGATCATGGATTGACCAAACCCTCCTTTAATCTACAAATCAGATTTGGATTGAATCAATGAGACCACCTAGCAGCATAGAACAGGCTACAACGTGGTCAAGTTGTGTGAGGATCTGGCACGTGGAGCCCCTACTGCTGTCCAGACCTAGATTGCCAGCCCCCAGCAGACTGGCAATGACCCCAGCAAAATCACCACTGCCCCAGTGGACTGGTGGGGTCCACCACAGGACCCCAGCAGGGCACACCACCCAAGGCAGGGACAGTGTTGGACTGTAGAAGCCCCACTGGCAACACTGCAGGGACAGGGGTGGTTGGTAACGATGCCAAAGAAGCTCTAGATCTCGATTCTGAAGTGATGAGAAAGAGGTTTTTGGTGGCATTTCGTGCAATATCGGAATGCCAACCTAGGACCACCGCTCTAATATCATGTTGAATAAAAAGAGTTTACCTTATTTGAAAAGAGAAACCCTAGCCTCTCTTTCATAAAGAAGAGACATGGGTAAATTACATGAAAAGTCCACCCCTAAAAGTAACTTAAGGAAGAAAGGCACAAAATAAGAAAGGGAAAAATAACAGACAAACTCCAATACGTGGAAAAGCAGGAAGATAGGTGTCTAATAGGACAGGAAAATAGATTGGAAGGTAGACTGCAGTTGGTGGAAACCAATTCAATAAAGCATGACAGTAAGAAGGATGTTGTAATACCATTCAGATTGGTAGAGAAGGTTCCGAGGAGATTAATCATCAGAGAATAAAAGATCAAGATTGTGAAGCTGCTGTGTTAGGAGCGATACAAAAACTGAAGCAAATTAAATTCAATGCTGAAATGGGAAAAGGTGATCAGAGCATAACACCTTATCAATTGGTAGGGAGCTAATCGGGAAAGAGCTTATCTCAGTTAATTAGAGAATCCAAAAAAGAAGGGAAGAAGCATTTTAGATCACAATACAGAGGAGCTATTATGCTAAGCAAGGAAACAAACATAGCAGAGAATTAGAAGCTACAAAGAAGGCCCTGACTAAAAGGAAAAGGAAGAAAAGGCTCAAAGAAGGAAGAAATTATTTTTACTCCAAAGGAAATAATATTCTGAAGGAAGAAATTATTTTAACTCCAAAGGAAATAATATTCAGATTTTTCTCTGTGGCAAAAGTCTTCCGCGGGTTGGGGGGTGGCATGACTAACCATGACATCGATTTCTTGATAGACTGCAATATGATGTGGAAGGTGGATTGTCCTTTGAAAGTGAAGATTTTTGCTTGGCTACTGAGGAGGGGAAGGATTATGACGAAGCAGTGGAGAGATAGATGGGCTCATTCGGAGGATCTTGCATGTCCCCTTTGTGATAAGGCGGAGGAAGATATCCAACACCTTTTCTTTTAGTGCCCTTTCGCGACGCAGGTCTGCCAGCGGATGGGAATCGACTGGATTGCTCATCAGGATACCGGTAGCTTCTAGGAATCTTTCCGTAGGGGCAACGCCTACGACGGGGATTTTGCTTTCAAGTCCAAAAAGGAGAGGGCGAAGGTCTTGGCGATCCTTTAGGGCGTTTGGCTGGGGAGGAATGGGGTGATTTTTAGGGGGAAGATGCCTTATGTTGAGAATTTTGTTTCGGCTATCTCCTCCCAGGTAGTGTTTTGGGGATCTACCCTGTAATTTTGATGTAATCTATTTTGTTTGAAATGGAATGATTTTAGGGGTTTATCATTTGGATAACAGCCCTTTCGCTTTTCAAAAAAGATAATATTCAGATTTTGAGAAAAAGATGAATGAAGATTTGTGGAGCTCTAATTCCGGAGAGGATTTTTTCATGAGAGTAAAAGTTGCTGAGATGAAGACATTTCTACAGTTTTGGGGGGCCTTGTATAATGAATGCACAATGTTTAATTGATTATTTGACTGATTCAAATGAACAAGAGAGCTCAACAAAGGATGAAGATTACTTTTTACCAATATAACATAAAGATGCAATTGCGGAATGTGAGGAAAAGGCTATGAAGAGTGTGGGAGATTTGGGAAATAGAAAATATTATTATGGATCTCTTTATATAAAGAGACCAATCCCAATCTAACTCCTAATACAATCTACTAAATAACAAAAGCAAATAACAACTAAATCTCATAATATCCTAGACAAATTTTCTAAAGAGATAATGCTAAAACTGGAAATGCTAAAAATAGAAAATGATATTGATGAATGGATTTTTCTTCATTTCCATTCAACGTGGGATGTTGTAGGACCTCCAACACTCCCCCCGCCCAAGTTAGACATGCACGATCCAACTTGAGGAAGAACTTTAGGCACAAACCAATCATGAACAAACTAATCACGTACTTCAAGCACACTAGCATGCGTAGAGGCCCACATGCACAAACTTGGAAATTAGGCTCAAGCATGATTCTTGATCTAGACAAAGATCGTAACGAAAGTAGTGATCGCATATAGGAAACATTCCCAAGCAATAGCAATCTGGGAGATAATCCCAAGCAGTAAGTGAGATGTTCTAAAGCAGGCGGCAACTATAGCAAAGTAGTGGTCACAATAGAATGGGAGACGATTCCAAGCACATAGCGGCTACTCACATCGACCATGGTTGACGCATAGGAAAAGATCCTTGCACCCAAGTTTCCTTGATCAAAAAACACCAATCGAACGTAGGATTGGCCCACGCATAAGATATAACGTGGACTTTAATCCACGCACGAGGAAAGAAAGGGTCACATAACCCTCTTTCTTCTTTATGCGCCAATGCCAGAGAACCAAGGTCTTACCTTGGTCACACCCATCCTTCATATTACATGTGAAGTTCTTTTTCACACAGGCGAGAGATCATAAGATCTCTAGGCACATCGTTGGAGGTGTGGTTCTTGAGAGAACCTGCTCTGATACCATGTGAAAGATGTAAGATCTCCAACAAAGAGAATTGTGCAAGATTCTACATTTAAATAGTGATTTAAATGCTAGCAACATGACGACAAAATGACGATCCTTGAAGATATGCCACATCACTATGCTCAAGTTATCGAAACGCAGGTGTTTCATCGACATACCAGCGAAATTGTCAACATACCACCGATAAGCTCGACATGCTGACAGCATGCATAGGTTATGCATCGACATATTACATATGAAGTAAAAGATAGGATTTAGAGCTTAAATGGAAATACTTATCCATTGAAATAATTATTTTTAAAATTCTAATCATTTCGATTACTTCTATCATTTTTGTTGGCATGCGTCAACATGCCAACGAAATGTGCATTTGAAAATTTATCGAAACAACATCGAAATCAGCATTTCTAACTTTACATTTAAACCAAGAAGAGCTAAGAGGCTTTGGCTTAAAAATAGGACCTCAAATGAACCTATCTCTGATTGGAGGAGCTAAGGGAACTTGTACTTTTTGTTGGAAGTGTGCATATCCACCTTGGATACGCATAAGGAAGATAAGTCCCCTTTCTTTCTTTCATTCTAAAATTGCCTTTCAAGTAAAAGGAGTTGGTGTTCTTTGTGGATTTTTAGTTTGAAGATCTTTAAGGGCTTCTCTGTTGTTTTCAATTTGCCTAAAGAAGGGTTAGCCTTGACTCTTGGTTTTTTAGTAAGGAAGTGCACTCTTCATTTAGATGTGTGAACAGAAGTTAAGCTCCTTCATTTTGGTTCTATTATATCCATTTTAATTTGATATGGGTCATGTTATTGGTGCTTGATATTTTCATTCAGGAGACTGCTAATACTCACACAAAGAAGGATTTTTTCTTTTCAAAAAGGCAAAGAAGAAGGAATTTTGTCGCTTATCTGAAATTGGAATGGCTTTTGACTGCTGCTATGCTTTGGTTTATTTTACAAAGAAGAGCTCTATTTGTTGGTCTTGGAATTTAATATCTAGTTGATACCCAAGCATGATTTCGAGAATCAAAATCTGAGCTGAAGCTAATTTCAATTTGGCACGCATTAATCGAGAGGAGTTAAGTTCTATACTTTGATTCTTTTTTACAAATCTTTGTTTTTCTTTGGCCAGATTGCTGCTGATTTTTTAATTTTAGGTTTGGAAGCTACATCTGATCGATTAAGTAGGGGAGGCTGCTGTAACAAAGGTTTTCATAAAGTTGCTTCACAAATACGGCTCAAGTTTGAGGATAATTTAGCAAAGAAGAATTCTGAGGCTCCAATTTTTTTAAGTCCCCAAACTCTAGATTTTTCTAGAAGTTTTGTTTCAATTGAAAAGACTGCTATCTTTTTTTTATTGGTTCTCAAATGTATAGAAGCTGCAGTTCTCTTATTTTGATTCTTCTGAGTGATTTACATACTTAATCTCAAGAAGATTCAGAAGGATGTCCTTTCAAGAAAAAAAGATATGGAAGGATGTTTGGGGCTGAACTGAACTTAGATTGGTTTATGGCTGTGGGCATGATTTGGAGGACTCAAATTCTGAGCTGAAGTTAAATTCAACTTAGCACATTAATTAGGAGGTGCACACAGCATTTTGATGTGTGCAAAGAAGTTAAGCTTCTATGTTGGTTCTTTTATTTGAATTTTCCCTTGGTTGTGCTACTGCTGTTATTTATTCAATCAAGAAGGGGTGGCTGCTGCTTCTTTTTTGTGAAGCATTTGTTGAACAGCCAGAGATCTTAATGGCACTTGTCTTGATTGGATATGTACTCAAAAGACAATGAGAGAGAAGCCCTATAATTCTATCAGCTGGAATTTTTGCTTTTATTTTCAGAATGCTATTGCAAAATTGGATTCTTTAGTAAAATATGACAGCATGGAATCAAAGTTGCTCTTATTTCAATACAATTTTTTTCAGAATCAAACATAGCAAGATTCTTTTGTTTGGGGAGATCTACTTCGAAGTATAAAAAGAGGACGGATTAAAAAGTCATTGACTGAGAGAAGGGAATGGACTGGTTGCATTTAGCTGGAAGTGTGCACATCCAAGTGAGATATGCATATGAAAGATGAGTTCCATTACTTGTTTATTTCTTCATGAATTTTAAAGATATCAAGGATATACTGCTGCATTCTTCAAATGACTATTAAAGATATCAAGGATATACTGCTGCATTCTTCAAATTTAATGATGGAACAGAACTGTTGGCTGCTTTGATGTTTAGATTACTTTTGAAACTGACATGAAGATATCTGAAGGAGGGCACCTGAATAAAGCATGCAAGACAGAAATGATCAGATTTCAGAGGAAGGCCACCAAAACTACTATGCATCAAGACTTTGAAATTAAAGGATAAGCTGAAGGAGGAAGGCATCTCAAAGGAGTATTCTATTTGGATAGGTCATATGCGTCAAGCAATCTTTCCTGGACTGCTACTGGGATCCACCTTAAGCAGAGGAAATTTCAGAAGTTTTTTAAAGTCTATTTTGATTGTGTGGGGTTTAGTACGGATATATACTGAGCTGATAACAAGGTTTTGCGGGAATTCAGGGGCTTAAACTTTTCATTTGTTGTAATTCCCCAAGATGGGGTGCCTTTTGTACTTTCTTCTTTTGATGCAAAAAAGGGATAATCCAAGCCCCTATGTTTCAGGTTTTTTCCCAAGAAAAGAAAATCTTCGAGCCTTTGAAAAAGTATAAGTTTGAGGTTTTTTAAGCCCATTTCACTTCGGATGTTTGCTGCATTCGGAACACTTGCAGGAAAATTTGATGGATGGATTTTGGTGGATGAGAGGGATTCAGTGAAGGAAGCCTTTCTTTAAGAGTAAATAAAGTCATACAGAAGATCACAATGTCTCAAAAGGCTACGATATTTGTGAGGCGACTGAGATGGAAACAGCTTACAAGTAAGGCATCTTGGTAGAAGATTTTTCGATCCGAGATGGGGAACTGCACCTTTTGTGTAAATGGGACAGAGACTTGCGATCACCTTTTCTTTGGCTTCAATTTGCAAGCTCTATCTGGGAAAGAACAGTACCTGATTAGGAGGATTATTCTTCGCAGGAGGCAATTCGGGAAAGCTTTTTTGGGTGGAAAGGGGTTTCAGGCCAAGATGATGTTATTCAAGAAAGGAGAGAACCAAGCCTTTTGAGATTTTGTGGGCTTTGTAGCTAGAGACAAACAGAAGAATTTTTAGTAAGGGGCACCTTTGTCGTAGAAGGTGTGATGTTTGGCATGTCTGTTCTTTTGGGACTTTGGTCGAATATCATGTAATTGCTCTCTTTTTTTTGATAAAATTTAGGATAGCCATTGTCCTTTTGCCACTATCCCTTAACCCTCTCAAAAAAGAAGAAGAAGAAGAAGAAGAAGAAGGAAAAGAAAATCAATGAGATAAACAGAAGCAAAGCAACAAATTTCAAGAAGCAGATCAATGCTTCTATCTATGCAAGGACAACACAGAAACTTCAAGTGGAAATGAATTTACCTCATTGGTTGAAAAAATTGTTGGATTTGCAAGACACATTATCTGGAAGAATTCAAAATTAAGAACGCATAAGTACTTTTCTCAAAGAAAGAAGAGTAAAAAATTGCCAATGTAGTTTAGAATTCAAAATTGTTTAAAAAACTACCGTGACAGATGATAATATTGATGGATTAAAAACAACATACCTGATGATTTGTTATAGGAGCATGAATATCAAAGGCAGGCTGAAAGCATAGCTAGATCTAGTTAGAATGAAATAAAGGCAACACACTTAATTCGGCCTTTAAGAGGTATTCACATGACTGAATACGGGTAAAAATAAAAAATAAAAAACTAACCTGTGGGAATACATAGTCATGAGATGCATCACGGATGGATGGCACAAGGATCACATGAGATGAGGAACCCATAAACTCTGTGTAGTCCATTACCTAAACAAGAAAACAGGATAGAAAAAGCTTGACTATAAAGAAAGTTAATATCATTTTGTCAGAATAGAAAATATGCTCAATTTCCAAAGAATAAAGCATCATCAGAGAAACATAGAACTGACCCTTCTTAGAATCTCTGCATCAAACAGGTCCTCAAAGGTCCTGTCAACTGTTCCTCTTTTAATTTCAGGATGTTCAGAATCAATGAATGGACCAACCTACTAAAGAAATCAATCACTTTCTTCACACTTAATGAATAAATCCTCTACAATGCATTAATCTAAATGAATATGTTTGTACCAAAATAAGAAGTTGTGGTTGCTTCCTGCTGGCATATGCCAACAGATCTGCTAGAGGCTCGTATAATAAATTATCAGTGGTTGTGAACGGACCTGCTGCAACAATCTGCCAAAATTATATTACTAATCTTACAACACATTTCTCAAAAAAATAGCTCAAATGCATGCTAATGCAACTGCATACGAGCAAGTTTCCAGTTTCTAAGCAACATCCTGTTTGAAGCCACTGACAAGTATCCCACAAGATGTTATGTATCCGTTAGAGTGCATTGCCAAGTTCTTAGAGACAGGCAAATATTATGTTGCAATGATGCATACCACTGATAACACCCTTGTAGTGCTGGGAGAATATTCAGGTTGGTGTTCTGGGTCCATGGCTTGCTTCTTTGCAGGAGGCATGTCCTCATTGGAGATTAGAGGTAAGCAATCAACCACCTTTGTCACAATTAGACAATGCCCACTGGGATTGTGGCCCTTGATGCCAACCACCTGAAAAATTTCTAGATATCAGAATTTTAATCCATGGCATTCATGAGCTAAGGATTATAAATTATGAGGACCTCTCCTGGATACAAGGAGAACTGATCCACCTTCTGTAAATCAAGTCGAACACTTTCACCTCCACAATGCTCCACACTTCAATCACAAAGGAACCTTTCTTTAATGAGAGATTTCAAATAAAAAGAACACGCAATAAATCATAAACAATGGCCAGGAGGAAGGGGGAAAAAATGCATCAAAAAATCGGTTTCACCTAGAAATAAATTGCAGACCTGCCAGTGAGCATGACAGAGTTCTCATTTAACCGACCTTGACCATCAGAAGAAACCATACCAACTGCAAATATACTTTTCTGCAATGAAAGATAAACAAGTCAATATCACTGGTCAATTACCAAAGCTTGTGATGCCAATTGGTCAATTCATGTTAAGAAAATTGATATTTGTGGACCCTGTCAGGATCTTATAATGCTCAAATAATAGCATGAACCATTTAGTTGAGAGTTACACGTTGGTTTGATGTGCTACTTAAGTCTTGGTGTATATCTTATAATTTTTTTATGTTGTACTTTTTTATGTTTCGTTGCTATTACCAGCTGACAAAGGTCCCAGTTTTATGGACAGGACTTCAAAAAGCCTGACTTGAAATAAAAAAAGAATCGCGTTGGAAGATGTTGGATACCAAATTCTGCTTTGATAGCTACTCTCTAGTGGGTCCATCAATAATATGGAAGGTGTTCCTGTTTCCAAACTGGACCTTAGGGTTAAGGATCTTTTCTGTTACAGATGACAAATGTAAGAGAAACTACAGGAATTGAACAACCAGCCAGAGATTTCGGGCTTTGTGAAGAATTACATGAAAAATCTCAGAAGAATGGTTGTATAAGTGTTGAATCTGCTTGAATAATTATGAGGATCAAGCAAGGGAAAGAAAAGCCCATGGGGAGAGGAGTTTCGGATGCTGGAATTCTTCTAAGGAGTCTACTTCTTATGGAGGCTTCCTGATGATAATATATGTGCAGACATAGACTACCATCTAGCATCACATTGAATGTTGTGCGAGCCATCAAAATAAAGACACAAATCACGTGCCTTTTTTCTTAGCAAATATCATCTCCCACCTAGAAGAACAAAGTCTTTTCAAGAATGCTGCAGCTTCATTTTTCTTGGAATAAGCAAGGAGAGGCTGCTAAATAAATTAGTCATACCTTGCTTGAGCCTTATGGTAGGTGTGATCCAAAGAAGTAAACGAAGAATTTCTGATGTTTCTAGCTGTTTATTGTCCTTCATAAAATATCTTCAAAGTTCGAACTAACAAATGATTGGGTCAAGGTAATATAAGTTAGGAACCAAAAAGAGATTTATTGCCAAAAATTTGGGGTCTAAAAATGAAGCCTTGGATAGCAAATGGAGGATTTATTCCATAATGCAGGTCTGTGTCAGGTCAATTCAAGTGTGCATAGTGTCCAGGATGAAAAGGAGACTTTTATGTTGATTTCACCAATTATCACGGAGCTACTACCAACATGGAACCTGAGTATTTGTTCATTGCCTGAGATCTTATGTTGAGAAGGGTATCAATATCCTGATTGAAACTGACTGAAAGATCCCAGTCATTATGCCTGAGACAAGTATTTGTAACAACTGAAGGAATGCCAGCAGGTGCATTAACTAACTTGAACTTGGAAGATCTATCAAGCCCTGTCATCATCATGACCACAAAGCTATTTTTTTACACTCCTTGGCTAATATGGTGTCACCTAGCAAAGACATGAGACTTTTGAAGAAGCTCATGCACTCCAAACAAACTCTTGGTAATCACAAGTTGGATAGTACAGGTTTCCATGATTGAGAATGAAGTGATCATGGCTTTCCCCTAAGTTCCACATAATATTCCCGTTAATCTCCTGATTAAAAGAGAGTTGGTATTATTGCTGAAGGGCATCTTCACACCAGTTTGTCAAGTTTAAAGAATTGCCATTTGTAGGTATCTGATGGGTAATCATCTTATCCAAGCTCCAATTGCCATGGGGATAAAGATTTCTTTTAAGTGAAAAACGATGAATGCTAAAGGTAAGTGGCCACTCCGTTTCATTGACTATTAGACAGTGTTCTGAATGCCAATGACATGTCGGCAAAATGGCCTATTTCTAATAAGGGTCAAAATTGACACATGTAATGTCAAAATGAAGGAGTTCCAATGATATTTTAGCAAATTTCTAGTATGTTGACACTTTGTATTGTTTTAATATTTCAAGATCAACAAAGACGGCTCACTAACCTAGTTATATCCATTACTATTATTGCATGTTTGTTGCGGCGATAAGAACTCCTCCAAGGGTTTTTCTCTCCCTATTTGTTAGAACTTTAAGGTATTTTAACTTCTCCAAAGTAAGATAGTATTTATTTCCTTTTTTTTAAGTTAGATTTAAGCTACAATCTCTAGATTGATAAATTATGGGTTTTAAGGATTACATTGTAGATCCATGAGTTAACGGTAGGGTAACTAGTTTATTGATTGTATAATCTATATGTTTGATAGAGTTAAATTCTTAAATCTTAGGGGTTTGATGCTTAAATTTCTTTAATAGGATTAATGTTCAATTTTTTATCAAGTATTGATAGCACAATTATATGAATTTAATATAATTATAGCCATTTTGATAAAATTCCAAGATTTCCTCAACATACCTCCGAAGTACCTCCAACATGCTTAGTTTTGAGGGTGTCAAAGTCATCAAAATTCTAAGATTTCCTCAACATGCCTCCAGCATGCCTCCAAACTAGCTATTTCCAAAATTGTCAAATCGGTGTCGAAATTGACATTTAAAACCTTTCTATTAGATTAATATTGTAGTTCAGAATAATACATCAGCAACCTCCTCACCACACACACACACGCAAAAAAAAAAGGAAGGATGATCAGTTGAGGTCAGTAGTCATCTTGTTTTATTAATCAATAGATTAATCTTCTGATACAGGACAACACATCAACAATGACAAAGTAGCCCACATTCCACTCAAGGTGGTCGCATAGCAGACAGCATTTTCATAAGCTCCCATCGGAATAGATCTTTTGCTTACATTTGGGGAATGAACATATTCTTAAATGCTCTCCCCTGAGTATTCAATTTCTGTATTGCTTTTGGCCCAACTGCATTTTGGTTGGGCTTAAACTAAGGAAATGCAAAAAGCTCAAAGCTACTGGATGTACATATCCTTCAAGGGTATCTGCAAAACGTGGGGTAAACTTGTCCTGGATATGTGTTTTCAGATTCACAGAATCAGTGATTAATTGGAATAGTGATGCATGCCTTTATGGTTAGATATATCAAGATTGTGTGTTTCTCAAGGTCAACATGTTCACCCTTAGGAAAGGAAAGTGCATATATCCTTTTGGACAAGCACAGAGCAAATAATATGTTGCAATAAGAGTTTGCTTGAGTTAGGGCGGAGATAATTTAGAGGTTACTACACCTCCTGTTGTAGAGGGGTAAAAAGGTGAAATTACATGTAGAACCAAATAAAGCGAACACCATGAGAAGGTCCTCCTAATACTCTAACATCCCCACTCAAGTTGGGCTAGCAATCACGCCCAAGTTGGTTATAGTAGAAGACAATTTGTTCATAGGCAAGGACTTGCTGGCCAGTATTCCACATATGAGTCAGCACAAAAGCAAAAGAGACATAGAGAAGCACTGTTTGAATCCTACTATGTTGACAACCCAGATAAGTTTACCCTATATCACAGTTTACTTTCTATAAGAGATTATGATTAATCAATAGTCATAACAGATGGAACAATATCTTTTATAGACATACTTCTATATAAGCACTGGATGGACATATGGAAAGAAATACCTATGTGATTACCTGAGATGCCACCGTCGCAACTGTAAGTTCTCCATATAGCCCACACGCAACAAATTCCCTTATATGTCGTTTGATGCGACTCTCAAGGAAATTGAACTAGATAGAGACAACAGAAAATGAGAGACAAAAAAGGTAACCTTAGGAAATTAAAGCATTGTTTATTTGGGCACCTTGTCTTCAATCCTATTGTACATGAACCTGCACCCTGGCTCTGGTTGTGATTGATGCACATGTAAGGAGCATCTTTGATTAGGACGGACCCTCCTAATAATGTCATCTTCAGAAGTAGGGAGATCTCGGTCCATCACTCCACTGTTTACGTCCTGATCAGCATTCATTGTAGTCAATGGTGTAAACCTAGTTGTCCTTTGACTAAACGGAGTAATCTGGCTGATTTTTTGCCTTGAAGCCCTCTCAGATGAAGGTTTTTCACTTGTCCCAGGTGTTGAAGCTGTGTTATCAAGCACCATATCAAGCTGACTAGTTGATGTATTAACAGCATCATCTTGCACGCCATCAAGGCCCCCATTAAGGATCCTGTATAAAAAATAACAGGTTTCATTTAGGGCCAAGACCAATAAAAAACAATTCATATGGCAAAATGTGGACCTTAAGGGGAAGGAATGAATGCCAACCACTACGGTGGCACTTTAACTCACATGTCAATATCATTGTTAGAGTATATATGCAAGTGCAGCTCCTCCTTGATAGCTTTCTCCTTCACTTCTTTTTGCAAGTGTGACAGAAAACCATCCATTTCAGTAATCTCTATTCTCAGTCCATTGAGTTGCCTGCAAATGGAAATGATGCAGTATGTAAGACCAAGTGATGAGAAATAGCTTCTGATGAATGCCACGCAACCCGCTGCTATAGATCCGCAGCACTACCGACAAATTTTGTTTGATTTGCAGATCACGAAATGAAGTCAGTGGTGGATGAAAATCAGGCATGGAATCCACAAGATCAAAAAGGAAAGCACCATACAAATCATCACTCATTCATAAAAATAATCAGTCATTGCTGAGAGTTGTTTCTTAAGGGTGTTTTTATTCTTTATCATTGCCTATATATATGGGCTTTTTTTGTACATTTCCCACATCTCTACATATTGAGATGTAAGGTTAGAGAATAAACAATTTGCTCATTTCTATCAACTTAATATCAGAACAGTGGTCCTAGGCCAGCATTTGGTACCCTCCTTGTTCTCCCCACTTTTTCATTTTCTTCGCCAAACTAGAAAACCCTAGGTTTCTTCTTCTTGAACACCTCCATTTGAGGAAAGAAGACCTTCGATCAAAGGTCGATCATCAATTGACCACCACCACCAACCTCTAGTGGGGTCATCAGATTGTTGTGCATCGTCTAGCAACCCCACCGCCGCCGGTCTCCCTCACCACCAATAGCAAAAGTGCCCAACGGAGCGGCAACCACCAGTACAAAGGCACCTAACAACGCCTAGAGGCTGCTGCTAGGTGCGTAACCAGTCCCCCTCAATGAAGGGGTCACCCAACGTCACCCTTCTCTAACGACGATCGTCAAACCTCTCTGACTTGTCAGAACGCCACCAACAAGCCAATGAAGCTTGAGCAGGGTCATTTTTGGGCTAAAATCAATCCCTATTGGTTTGTTTTCATGACCTAGGTTAATTCGAGGGTCTTTCTCTTGCTCTTACGGGCTCTTATTCGCATAGGAGATGGCTTCTTTGGAGTATTCGTTGAGAAGGTTGGAAACAGGAGGTTGCAAGAGCCTATTCTTCAGTCCAATGACCATATTGGATGAGACCAACTATCCGTGATGGTCTCAAATGTTTCTAATGACCATGAAGGGTCATGACAAGGAACATATTCTCACGAAACCTAAGTCAATATCAAGGGAGGCGAGCATGTCACATGGAAGGACAATGCCATGGTCTGTGTGTTGATTATGAACTTTGTCACCCCAAGGATTTAGGATGAAATAATGCACTACAAGACTACCAAAGAAATGTAGGAGAGATTGGAAACTACATATGGGAAGAAGAGAGTTCTTACTATTGAGCATCAGGCCTTTGTTGCGCCAAGAGGGACACATGATACTATTGTTCCCATGATACTCAAGCAGGAACTATGTGTCAACCTCAAGTAGAGAGTAAATTGGCTTGTTAATTCAGGTGCATGCTAACACATTTGTGGTGATGAGAGATAATTCTCTACTCTTAGTCTAGTCCCTTCAAACAAAACTATACAAGTTGCTAATGAGTGACTTTCTCCCATAGCTAGTCAAGGAGAGGTTCATGTGACCCCACACATGAAATAGGAGAATGTCCTAGCTCCAAACTTCCCACTAAGTCTGCTTTCAGTTAGCCAGATCACAGAGGAGTTGAATTGCAGGGTAATTTTTGATGTAGTCTCCCTCACATTCATAGATGTTCATTAGGTGCGGTCATATAGAATGCAGAGTCTATCACCCTCTGAAGTCACCTTATGTAGGCCATGTCTCTCTCCTTTCAGGGAATGCTTCCAACTTCTTGTGCCATCTTCAATTTGGTCATCTCCCTTTGCCTGAACTCCAAAGAATGTTGCTGTAAATGCCCCCAACTGCCACATTTGAATGTAAGGCATGTCAACTCGAGAAGCTCTGTTGAGAGGTGAATGTTGTAGTTGGGTAACTGAATGGTGGGAGATCTAAATGCACATTAATTTAGTCTCACATAGTGGAGTGAGGACTTGAGAGGTGTGGGGTGGCCTATAAAAGGGCCTTTGTACCCCTATCTGTTCTTTGAGAAGAATATAAAGAAACATGCCCATAATGGTACTTCTATGATTTTCTCCCCACTCTTCATAAGTACGGTTTCCATGTAAACCTAAGCATTCATATCATGATACTCTTGATATTTATGTTGTCCATTTTATTCCACTTATTTTATATTTCAACATGGTATCAAAGCATATCAATCTTGGATTTTATCTCATTTATGATTGAAGACATTATGAATATCATTGTTTTTTTTTTTCGGAGTTCTTTTTTGTTTACTCTTCAAAACGGGGAGATTAACATGAAGGTGTGAGTTCTTCCGAACCCTAAAGGAGCAAAGTCAAGGAAGAGGAAGAAGCTCCCACGCATGTGGCTTCTCTTCACCACCTTACCAGGAGTAGGAGTCGGAGCAGGAGTTTGCAAGGCACTTGGAGCTTCGATCTGGGATCACTGATGATGGCAATGGCATGGACCTCAAATGAGATCGAGGCGCTACGCCCTTCTTACCAAGGGCAGCGTTGTGAAGATCCCCAACCTCGAGGAAGGGGGCGTCAATCCTCTCCGACCTCCTCGCAAAGGCTCTAATCTCGGTGCCAGTGGTGAGCACGAAGTTGAAGAAGAGCCTTCGTCAGTCCATGCAATAGAGCAATCATGCTCGTTGACCCATAGATCTCGTCCAGCAAAGACTATGGCATTGATCTTGTGCAAGATTGCAAGATTGGTTGCCTCAGTGACAAGGTAAAGATCTATCCGAAAATCTTAGCAGCAATCTCCCACAAAGAAGGCAAAGGGCATGGACTCTGGCAAGGAGACAATGAGGTCGACAGGTACTGACTAGAGGTCAAGCAACAAGAAGAAAAAGATCGCATGGCAACAACTAATCAACATTCTTGTTGATGGCGACATTTAAGGACTCATTGGGTTTGATCTTGAGGACAACACACCACTTCACAAAGCAAGCACCAGCTTCATAGTACTTATGGCCACCTCTCACCTCCAATGTGTCACCTGACGTTGAAGAAGGCGTCGAGATTGTTCATTGAAGCAAGATCCACAAGTGCATAAAGACCGTAGCATTGAAGGTGACAATGACGAGTCCACCAACAAGTCTTGTGATGGCTCCAAAGATCGCTACAGGCACTAGAGAGCATTTGGCAAGATGAAAAAAAGTTCATGGAGGGTGCATGGAGTAGGGGATGCCTTCCTACGGAGATTCAGATCGCAACAACTATTCTGCATAGTGTTGGGTTTCATCAAACCCTAAGAGAGAGAGAAGGGAATGTTTTAGGTATTTTACCTATTTAGTCCTCTATTTCCTTCTTTTATCTGTTAGCTTATATATATAAAGAAAGAAGGAAAAAAAAGGGAAAAGGAGGAAGCGAGGAGGGCATTGAGAACAAAAAAAAGAAAAATAATAATAAATAATAAGATTAAAAAATGATGGAAAGAAAATAAAAAAATTTTAAAATGATTTGAACTTGAAGAGAAGACGGGAGAAGCTCCTCTCATTATCTATTTTCTTTATTTGATTTCTTCTCTTATACAAGCAAGGTTTGACATACCAATGATATATCGTCGATATATCGATATCAACAGGTTGAAGCATATCAATATCACGTACCATATCTTTTTCCATAATATCACCGATATCTCGCCAAAAATGAAGGACTGCAGTTCAATTTTTCCCTTAAAGTGATGATATGTGACCGATATGGTGGATATGTCAGTCACATATCTTTGTCTGCTTGTGTAACTCACATAAACACGCATTCTTTTCAATTCTTTTCTTCTCCCATATCTTGTGCGACTCACATGGACACATGATTTGCCGACGGACTAAATTATCATATCGACAGACACACGATGATGATGGTGGTGGAGATGATGATGCAATGATGGTTGAAGAGCCACAGTCAAAAAGTAGTGGTGGAGATTAGAGATATCATCAAAGTCCTAATAAAGAGGATGCCCAACATGAATACATGCAAAGATATACAAATATATATAGAGACCTCGTGCCAAGTCCACCTCGTCACTATGACGCAAGGACAGGGCATCGATATGCCTCAAACTATTCTATGACGTCCATCGATTATTTAAGTTCATTGGTGGGATCCCTTGATATGGTGGCGGAATCAATCTTTGGAGGTGTCCCAGGATCATCATCGAGCTACTATTGAGAGTGTTTATGGATCTATAGACTATACTAAAGGGGAAGGGTGAATAGTATAGACAGCAAATAAAAATTAATCTGAAAATAAAATTATCACAAACCACAAATACATAAGTGCATCTAAATTTATAGTGGAAATCATTGCTGGTGAAAATCACTGCCTAAACCTCCCAGCTAAGGATTTTTCCAACTAGGCAAAGCTACTCAATCCACTAAAACTTCATACAACTTGAATAAGGATGGCACAACCTCTTATAAAGACCCTTCTCTTTACAGACCTGAAGAGAAGCATAACAACAACAGGTCTCCCAAAACAACTTGGGACCCAGATTAAAATAGTAGAATGAAAGGAAATACAATATAATCCTAAGGAACCTCAATAAGAGATCAAACCGAAGTTTTGCATAGAGGCATTTGATCGGAGTGCTTTCAGAAAGCATAGAAATAGAGGCGCATAACCACCATAGTGTTAAGAGCGTAAAAGCACTTTTTCTTTGAATTTTTCACTCTGAATTGTGTAAAAAAAGGCTGCCAATGTTCTCTATTTATACTTGAAATTTGACCTATGAAGGAAGCTTTTCAAACGCTTTTGGTCGATCAAATATTATTGTTTGGCCAATCAAAATTGAATTTGGTCGTTTAATCTAGTCAGTTGGTCGATTACTGGTTGGTCAATTAACCTATATTTTGATCGATTAAAAAGGAATTTAATGAACTTCTTGACTTAATTTAATCGCTTAACCTAAGTGATTGGTTAATCAATTATTTTCTATTGATCACTTTTAATAATTAGTCAATCAATTAATGCCAAAACTAAGTTTTTAGGTTATTTGCATTTTACGAAAATAACTTTAAGGTTTCATACATATAATCTACACTCAAGAAAGAAAAAGGCATAGCAAACGTCTCCAAAGAGCTTTATTCCTTTCCATGAGTCAAAATAGAGTCCTGAAAGATTAGTCTGACAAATAACATAACTTTGGTGCATCAAAACTGAGGTATTAACGACTATGGTAACTATGGATCTCATTACACCAACCCTCAATACCAACCCTAAGATGAGGCGCAAAGTTCATATAATTACTTCCCTAACTACACCAACCCTCCATCTTATTACGATTCCTCCTATGAGTATGATGGTTGCCACCAAAGTGATAGTATCCAAAGTGATCTTGCATCTGCAAGTTATGGCTATGAGATATTCCCTGAGTATTTTGCATCAAGGTCCTCGACCATTTTCTTATCAACCTTTCCACACTGATGCACCACATCCTCCTCGAGCACCACGAAATTCATCGATGTGACAACGTAAACCTTGTGAATCGTCAGGTTCTACACTGAAACAAAGTGGTTCTACCAAGTCCACAGATTCAAGAGGACATCGAGATGAGTCTACTCAGGATAGATCTAGAGCTAGAAGCAGGAGCAGCTCGTCCAACAGTCACAATCGATATCCACATCTTGGAATATTTATGTATTACAGTGATGAAAACTATCAACGATACATCAATGAATACAATACTCGATATAGCTACATGACGTGAGAGTCATATAGTGAAAAAGTTAGAGTACTACAAATAGAGAAAGATAATCAAAGGAAAGGTATCGAGCCAGGTCGAAGCTCAACCCAGTATTAATTTGGTGACATTGGTTAACGTGCTTGGTGTAGTCTACTGATACTCTGACACTATTGATATTTCATTTCTTCTAGTGAGTAGCATTATTATGAATATTTTTCAATTATTATCATGTTATATACACTTTCTTTTCAATATATGACTTTGTCAATATACGACTAGTGCATTTCTATTATGTTTTCATTCAAAAATTATAATTTTCATCTTCTAAACATTTCTTCATCATATACTAGTTTTTTAAATGTTAATTTTCATAAAATTTGTAACATTTTGGGACATTTCGTACATTTTTTAGCGATTTTCCAAAATTCACCGATATCAGCAATATACCCCCAATATATCCCTTTTTCGACTTGTCAATACGATATCAAAATCAACATTTAAAACCTTGCATACAAGCATGGGAGAAAGGGAGAGTGTGAGTAAGAACCCATTATGACCACCATAAGCTTTCTTGGTAAGAGAAGCTCCTTTTCGTGGCAAGGTTCGAAATGCTGATTTCGACGTCGTACCAATGAAATTCTAAATGTGCATTTCGTAGGCATGCTGAGGGCATGTCAATGCATGTCAACAAGAATGCCAGCGATGAAGCAGCAGCAGCCTCAGCATGCCCATCGATTTTGCCAGCATGCCGATGATATCCTAGCATTTCAACTTTACCATGTCGGCATGGGTTTTTCCTAAAAAAAGCATTGTTGACAGCATGCCGATGGCATTGAAATCACTATTTCTTGGTCCCTATATGAGAGGAACACTTTCTTGATCCATATATAAAAGAAATCTTCAGAGAGATTTACACAAGGGAGAGGCCAATCATGAGGTCCCTAAGGGAGAGGCCTACTTTTGAGTTCTCGTATAGGAGAGGCCCACTCTCAAGGTCTTCATGGGAGAGACCCATTTTTTAGATCTCCAAAGGAAAAGGCACGAGCACCAGTTGAACCAGAACAACACCTATCCTAATGCATCATCATCAGCACGCCTCACCTACAAGGAAGAACTAGGATGCAAATGGAGGAGAGCCATGACCCGATTGCACCAGTTGAGTGTTATATTCTACTTGTAAGAATACAGGTTTATGTTATACAAGTTGAGCATTCCATGCCCCAACTCGACGGGGAGAGTTGAGAGGTAGGTAATTAGATGGTGAGTGACCCAATTACACATTAATTTAGTCCCACATAGTGGAATGAGAACTTGAAAGGTGTGTGGTAGCCTATAAAAGGACCCTTGTACCCACATTTGCTCATTGAGAAGAATACAAAAAACACGTCCAAAGAGGCGCTTTTCCCATGATTTTTTCCCCGCTCATCATTAACGAGATTTCCACATAAACTTAAGCGTTCATATCACGATGCTCTTAATATTTATGTTCCTGTATGCCAGAACAGAATGGTGTAGTAGAAAGAAAACATTGATATATCTTAGATGTTGCAAGGACACTATTAATTCAGATAGTGTACTGAATAAATATTGGGGAAATGCAGCATTGCCTGCATGCTATCTCATTAATCAAATGCCCTCTACGGTTGTTAACAAGCAAGCTCCTTATTATATCTTGATTCTAGATAGTGAACCATTTAGAGTATCACCTAGAGTCTTTGGTTGTATAGCATTTGTGCACATCCACAGGCCCAATAGGGAGGGATAAGCTCACTCCTCATGTTGTCAAGTGTCAAGCGTATCATTCTTCGATATTCAGAAACACAAAAGGGAAACAATGTCATGATCCAACTGGGAGATGCCACTATGTTAATACCGATGTCACCTTCCATGAGTCAATACTTTACTACTCTACATCTAGCTCTCATTTTCTCACACCTACTTCTAAGGATGCTGCTTTCATATTGCTTCCAATCCCTTCAGATGCTTCATAGAACCAACCACCCAAGGGGATCTCTCTCCTGTAGGATCACCCTGACAGCATGTTCAAGTGAGTCTATTCTTACCATCCAAGATAGTATCCTCCACCTTCAGTGCTAGGGTCGTCAACCTCTCTTATCACCGCATCTCACCATGGTATGGCGAATAGTGCCCATGATATTCCTGCTTCTCCAACAAACCCTCATGCCTAAGGTGATGTTGATCTTGATTTACCAGTTGCTTTATAGAAGGGCACTAGGACGTGCACGATTCACCCCATTTCCAAGCATGTTTCTATGGCCAATATATCCCTTGATTACAGGAATTTGCCCTTGCTCTCTCCAGTGTACGGGTCTCTAATTCACATCAGCAAGCTCTTCTTAATCCAAAATGGCACCAAGCTATAGAGGATGAGATGTCAGCCCTCCTCTCTCATCGTACCTGGGAGCTCACAAAGCTTCCTCCAGGAGGCACTGTGTTTGGTTGCAAATGGATATTTACTGTCAAATACAATCCAGATGGTACTATTACCAAATACAAGGCCCAACTAATTGCAAACAGGTTTACACAGACGTATAGTCAACTTCTTTGATACTTCTCCCATGTGGCTTGTCTGCCTAATGTTTAAATCCTTATCTCTGTTGTTGTTCAGAGGGACTAGTCAATTCACCAGTTGGATGTCAAAAATGCCATTCTGTATAAGGATTTATAGGAAGAAGTCTATATGCAATAACTGCCAAGCGCCAGGGTATGAGTCTTAAGAGGAGTGTTCCAAGGTATGTAATCTACGCAAGGCAATCTAAAAGTTGTCAAGGGTTTCTGAGGTTTCGCAAATCCTCAACTGATCATTCTCTATTTATACAGAAGACTGCACAGAGACTAGTGGCCATGCTAGTATGCGTGATGACATCACTTTAATAGGTGATGATAGGTAAAACATTACGAATCTAAAGAAGTGTTTTGCATAGAACTTTGTTGTCAAAGACTTGGGACCCCTTCAGTACTTCCTTGGAGCAAGTAAGGAATCACTCTTTCTGAAAGAAAATATGCCACTGATCTGTTACAAGAGACAGGTATGCTGGGAGATAAACCAACACATATTCCTATGGATCTGAAAGAACATCTATATAAAAAGCAGATTTAGCTAGTGGATACACGTCAGTATAGAGAAGTGGTTAGGAAGCTTCTCTATCTGAAGATCACCCAACTCGATATGTCCCTAACAATTGGAACTTGGGAAGTTAAGTTAGTTTATGGACTGACCCACCAAACAACATTGGGATACTGCTATGATGGTACTAAGGTACCTAAAGAATTACCCTGGAAAGGAGATTCTATTTACAAAAGGCACTTCTATGAACATTATGGCATATACGAATGTAAACTACGCAGGTAGCCTACTAACAGGAAGTCTACCATCGACTTTTGTACTTATGTAGTTGGGAACTTAGTCACATGGAGAAGTAAGAAACAAGCCATTGCCTCAAAGTCAATGCAGAGTCATAATAGTAGGCCATGACCCAAATTGCTACTGAGTTGATGTAAATACTGTCACTGCTATTAGATTTGCATATCCTGGTTGAATCTTCGATGGAGATGAGATGTAACAATCGAGATGCCACTTATATTGTTAACAATCCTATGTTCCATGAAAGAAAGGTTTTAAATATCGATATCGATATCGTATCGACAAGTCAAAAAAGAGATATGTCGGGGATATATCGCTGATATCAGTGAATTTTGGGAAAATCGCTCAGAAGGGCCCAAAATGTCACAAATTTTATGAAAATTAACTTTTTTTTAACTAATGAAAATTAACATTTTAATAGCTAATACATCATGAAAAAATGCCTAGAAGATGAAAATCATAAATTTTGAATGAAAACATAATAAAAATGCACTAGTCGCATGTCAACAAAGTCATATATTAAAAAAAAGTATTCAGAACATGATAATAATTGAAAAATGTTCATAATAACTTTCATTACATATTGTTGACAATTGAAATAATGCCTTAGTTGCACTGATTTTCTTATCAATTTCAGCATGCTCTCTATTCCAATACTCTGCCTCAAATTTCGTGAATCACGTTATTACACTTCTCATTACAATCTCAAGATATGAAATCACAAATACTATCACCAAAGATACACTTGGTGATAAGAGATACGATTTAGATTACACAAGAGTATATAATGAACAAATATAAATAGTCAAATAATTAGAGCCCTGATTTCCTTATCAGTTCCAACACGTTCTTCATTCCAATACTCTTCTCTTTCTCATTGATCTGTCTCACATTTCGTGAACCACCCTATTACTCTTCTCATTGTGAGCTCAACACATGAAATTACATCTCCTACCAACAAAGATGCACTTGATGAAACAAGACATGATTTAAATAACATAAGCATATATAATAGACAAATATAAATGCTCAAATAACTGGAGAAAAATTATACCCATCATAACATAATGCACAGTTGTAAGATTAGTGAAGATCAACAAAGCACCAGTACGCAAGTACTTAGATAAATCATGCTGAACAAGTGAGCCTATCAACCCTAGGTTGTTGTGGGGAAAAGAAAGAAGAACCATCATAGATAACATCCTTTAATCAAAGGAAGATGACAAGATAGCCCTTTCAATACCCCCATGGATTATCAAAATACTTAGTTTTATGCATCTTTTTATAGAGGTTTGAAGATGCTAATGTATTTCTCACCGACATTTTAGAATCTCCTTCCTATTTTTCAATAAGTAAAACTAAGTGTAATGACTAAATTGTCGATAGAGCTGTACAGCTCTAAAGTTGGCATATTTGATGGATTACAAGGGAGCAAGAACTCTAGCATGTACAGCTCTAAAGTTTAACAAAAGTCCATGATATCGACGATATATCTTCGATATATCGGCGATATCATGGAAAAAAGATATTAAGGCTAATATTACCCAGCAATATCGATATATCGACGATATATCGCCGATATATTACCGATATATCAATCCCTGCATGAGAGAACCAAGCACGTAGAGGTCGACTACCACTATACACGTTACTTGATCCAGTAAGGATTCATTCATACGACTCGTGGCATCCAAGAACTGGACTACTAATGTATTTACCAAGGCACTTCCACGAGCTCTCTTCAACAGATGTTGCTCCAAGCTAAACATGATTGATAATATATGCTCTAGCTTGAGGGGGAGTGTTGAAAGTTGTATCTTAAGGGTATTTTTGTTCTTTATCTTTGCCTATATGTATGGGGTTTTTTTGGTACCTTTCCCACATCTTTATATATTGAGATGTAGGGTTAGAGAATACACAACTTACTCATTTCTATCAATTGTCATACTATAAATTACCCGTCTGCTGAATAAATGATCCACTAGAAAAGATGGTCGGTATATGGGCCTCTTGGTGGTAGAAAAAGAACACAAGTTGGAGAGAAAAAATGCAAAAGATGCCTTCATGGGGGCTTAGTCCCCTATTTATATACTTTGAGAGGCCAAGGTTCCAGTCTCCACCTTCTGAATCTAGCCCCCACTTGAGATGACATGTCAATTCTTGAAAGATTCAATGTATTTGGACAAACATGTGTCTAGATCCATCTTTGACTTGGCCAAACCCATTTCTTTGACTTCAGACCTCATTTTGACTTTGTAAACAGGACTCTTTGTTCCAGTACTCAAACTGCAATAATCAGACCAGACTGTATACTCGAACTGGCAGTCCAACAGATAGTTGGATTGTCTAATAGTCTAACCAATAGTCAAACAGATAGTCACATCTGCTTGTCTGGCAGGTTACTCTACCCATCTACTTCTCTCTCATGCTTCTCTTTCCAAGAACATATTTTCTGAAATTTTGGTAATATTTGCCCCTCACCCACTTCTCCATCTATTATTTTCACAGTCATCTAGCTAGGACATTGGGATCTCGAATTCTCGTGTTCGAAGAAGACCATTTATGGCACCACCCACAAGACAATTCAAGATAAAAGTAAGTCATGTCAGAGTCGAGGACTAGAAAGCTCAAATGCCTTGGGTGGTTGCCTTGAGTCCATCAATCTCCGAACACAATAAGTTCAACTCAGTTCGGAACCCTCGATTGTCACAAAAGGGAGAGGGAAAACTTGAGGTTCTAACAACTTAATTGAGACTTGGGTAATCGTGTTACATGGGGGAATCTCTGATCACCAAACTAGAAACCTTCGAAGTGGTTCCACAACCAACCTGCGGCTCAATACTCGGTCTCGTTTGGAATCCGATTCCCGCCTATCAGATAATTTCATGCTCCAACGACAATAATACAATAACATAGCACCACTCAGAGTCACAATAACAATCTCCTGATTAGAAAGAAACAGGAGACAAACACAAAACTGGAACACCGGAGTTCCGGATTTAACTCGGGAAAGAGAATCGAAATCACCTGTTGAGATAGTAAACCTCCCAATGCGAGACGAGATCCGCGGGGCTGAGCTGGTAATTGATGCAATAGCTGAGACCTGCAAAGGAGCAAAAACGCGAGTCAAGGAATCTGCCATCGGTTCCAGCCGGATTCTCGTGTAAAGAAGAATACGTACATTTCTGTAGAATCCGGTCCTCCTGATCGAGGGAGAAGCCGCTCCGATCGAACTCGGCCTTGATCTGCTCGTCCATGGCCGAGTTAGGGTTTAGGGTGGAGGGGGAACGAAGTGGGAGAGGGGGAGAGGGATGGACTCACGAGGGTTTCTCTTCGCCGACGCGTAACGGGTGCGGAATGGGCGGGAGTCTGAGATTTAGGCGGGAAGGATGGGCGAAGTCCAGGGAGAGCGATTGGGCCGTTGGATCAGGACTTATATGGGTGCCAGGATAATTGCACTTTTTTAGTCGGTACACATTTATTTCAATGTTGAAGATGTTAGTGCAATTTTAGCGGGAAAATCTATTTGAGCTAATCATTTTTCTAGATTTATGGTAAAAGTTTGCCTATATTATAAGTACATAAATTTGAGGGATATTGTCACTTTACAATAAAGTATTTATATAACAGAGTCTTTATGATACTACATAAGTACTGTTTGAGTTACTTTATTAATTGAAAGATACAACTTCTATGGCAATATAGCATGTAACAAACAAGGCTTTGATCTAACTACAAGGAAAATTGATGTTGATAACTTATAAGTATAAGCATGTTAAATCATGATTAGCTATCCAAAATACTTAAGCTCAAGTCATCTAAGATCTCGATCACTTGTAATCTATTTCTTAAGTTTACAAGGTAGCATTATTTTTTAGGCATTATAAAGCATTTGCTTGCTTTGCATGCAAGAAAGCAAAGGGTATGAACTCCAACATGACCAATCTTTTCTTTTAGTTGAGGCTTTGTTCAAGGTATATTTTTAGACCAATCCCTTTGCGTGACTTATTGTAGCCTGCCACTCAATCAATATGGGTTAAGGAAAAAGTTTGTCAAACTAATCCAACCTAAATGATTGTTAAGCATGCTTTTTGCATTTCCAGGCTTGGATTAGTTGTAGTCCTACCTAATCCAACATGATCCACATGTTAAAATCGTAATCCATACATTTGACTAAAGGTGTCAAACAACACTCAAAGCTGCTTAATTCAACTCAAACCTGACCTATTTCAAGGACCTACACTCAATCTCTTAATGTTAACGCTTGAATAGGTCCAACTAAACTTGACCTACCTCTTATTTGGGTCAAATCTCACTTTGGGACTTTCCAACCTATCACAAATCAATATAAGTTGGATCCATAAAACCTATCAAACTTGCTACCCAAACACATCGTCATTGCACGCATGCACACACAAAAAAAGGAAAGTACTTACTTGCCTTACTCAAAGCTTCAAACAAACTACTATATTTACAAAATAATATTCGTTCTTGTAATACAACTTCCCACCAATCTATCTTTTAGAAAGGCACTTCCATTGCTCATCGGGTGACAACCCCCTGAAGTGGATGCCTCCTTGGAGTGCGAAACTTCCGAAGTGGATGGCTCCTTAGAGTGGGGCACCTGATGGCCAGTTACCCCTCACCGAAATGGAGACATCCCCAGCAACAGTGGAGGCCAATTGTCATCATCACTAGGGCCCCTTGACCCTAGCCAACAAGGGATGACTACTTACTCCAATGAAATGATTTCCACCTTGACCGGGCTAGCTGTTGCCAAGAGTTTTTGGTGGCCTCTCCGATGGTGCTTCAATAGGCACCTCCTTTATGACATCAACAAGTTTGGACAAGGGACGCCCCAACTCCAACTAGCGAGGCAGGAACACTATCGCCTTGCCTGCAGATGAGCATGTCTGCACCAATTTAGGCACATAATCCTCATGTTGGGGCTTCCTCCTGGATAGGGGACTTTGCCTTGAAGCTACTACCTACCCACTTTTTGGACTGGAATTCTTGACTACATGAGGAAGAGTTGGCGACCTTCTTCTTCTTTTGTTTGAAGAGCTTTGTAGTCTTAAAAGTAACGAAAATTACACAAGAAAAAGAAGCATAGTGATTTTAGGATTTGTGAAAGAATAATATCACCGTTGTAGCATGAAATCACGATCATTTAATTAATTTTTGAACTTCTAAAGTGATATAATCGAATAAAATGAGAGTCTAAATCATCTCACAATGAGGCAAGTTGTTCAAGTTGCTTTCTACCTACCTAAACTAATGTATTTTTGTTATTTTTTAATATTCATACTTTTTTTGAAATTTTAGATTGCCAAAAGACAATAGAATTGAAAAATAAGGATTACGATGAAAGATACGAAGCTAAATGTAATTCAAATGAAATTAATTTCTAAAAGTATAAAAATTATAAAAAAAAATTCTGGATGTACTTAACATCTCTAATACTATTACTATCAATTTTCACGTAAACGGAAGTTATAAAACATACGAAATAAATTCATAAAAAAAATTTATGATTAATTCTGAACATTGCGGGGAGTTAACAGAAAAATAATTTTTTATTTTCTTATGTAGGAAAATTTTGAATGAAAAATTTGAAGTATTCTAACTTAACATGTAAGAGTGTAACCTAAAAAATTTATACTTTTCATGCACATAAATAAATGCAAAATTTTAGAATGTAAATGTATATATTTAAACATAACAAGAATATGCAAGCATGCAACTAAATTGATTAACTAATAGGCTAACTCAATCCAACGTGGAAGTAAATAAGTAATTAAAGAAAGAAATTCTTTATTTTTATTGAAAAACTAATCCAAGGTCACAAGTTACAACTAGAATTAAAGATACAGCAACTATAAATAAAAATGCAAATAGAAAGAGAGAAGTTGTTGGAGTTGTAGAGCATTTTCATGGTGGTAGAGATTGATGGAGATGGAGGACGGATGTGGAGAGGAGCATTGGTGGCAACTCAAGGCTACCGGCCTACCCGGAGGACAAGCAAAGTGGAAGAGAGGTTTGAGAAGAAGAATGAATTTCCCTTATGATCTTGAGGCTTATTTATATACTTTAGTGTCTCCAAAAACTCTAAAAAATCATTCAAATTCATAGTAAATAAATAAGGAGGTTGTTTTAGAGTAAAAAAAACTCATGATTCTATTAAAACTCTAACTTTGGCCTTTTATCTCATATATATCCCACCACATAGGCTAAATGGCCCATTTCTTGATTTGTATTAACCTAATTGCCTAAATGGGCCTATAAAAATATTCTTTTCAATATTTGGCAACCTTGTGAGTATTTTGTCGACTCTCCTATAATATAAAAATAAAGAAAATATTTGTAACCTCCTAAAATTTGGGTTCTAAGTTGGTTCGAAGTGGTTCAAGTTACTTCGAACTCATAGACATGCGTCCAGCTAGGTATAAGTATGAGCACCTTATAAAACGTGTAAAAATACATATTTCCAATCAATTTATAGTCAAATCTCATCAAAAGGGCACCATGTATGGTACAGTTGGATTCCTCTCATCGTAAGCTTTCCAACGACGCTTATTTCATTCAAATCCAAGTTGTATAGCTTAAGTTCTGACCAAAATAAGTCAAAAAGGACCTAAGTGTAAGGTGAACCTAACCTAAGGGGTAAATTATCGAATTTACCCAACTAATCCTAAATCTAAATTGAAATTGGTCAATAAATAGACCCTCTTGGGTTGTGGGTCATCATTATCTTTTACGAGCCTTCAAAACCTAATAGAAAGAGAGAATAAAGGTTTAAGTTTTCCTTTAAGAATCCTAATTAGGATTTGTAGGCACCTAGTTGTAATTCCAAAAAGTCTGGCTTTCCCTCCACAAAACTCATGGCAGCGGTGGTAGCTCGCAGCATACGCTCGACACGTAGCGGCAGCAAAGCACATGGAGGCGACTCGTGGCACTCGTGGGTGCACGTCCGGGGGCTTCAGCGCGCGAAGGCGAATGCGCAACATGTGTCACGATCGAGTGGTTGCGAACTAGAGAGCGAGATCCGCGTGTGATCACACGGACAAGTAGCGTGACAACACATGGTAGGCCGTGGATCGGTGGCTGGTTTGGCTAGACCGATTGGTTTGGTCCAGTTCTCAACCCCCTTGTGCATTTTCGAGCGATTTGAGGTCATTCCGACCTTAGATTTCAATATAATAGTTCTTTTGCAATTTACCCAAAACACCAGCACCTGCGCAACTCTTCAGCTGCTCAAGCACAAAGAACAGATGAAACCATGACCATCCATTCTTCTTTGATATCATCCAACGGTGGAACTGCAATCAACTTGCTATCGCCGGTACACCAAGCTTCGCACCTGCTTGTAGATCACATCCTACGATCCTATTTCAATCTTATCCCTTGTGCGCCACCCAGATCAAATTCCAACCATAGATGCCTAATGACCCTAACCTACTAATCCCTGCTGCCTCAACACACTAAGCCTATATATAGAGCTCCCCAGTGGCTCACACAGGACACCGATCCCCTCCCCTTGAGTTGGTCAATCGTCTACACCTGTAGTCCTTCTTCCCTTTCTTAGTGATCGGTGACAGCAGCCACATCATCTTCCTCCTTCTTCCATTGCTGCTAAGGATCTCGGAACACCTAAGATCAAGCCTAGAGCTCCTCCTATGAGCTTTCATTCGCTGGAGAATCTTCTCCCTTTATACCTATAGCCACCAGCTGTAGTTCTTCTTATAGGTCCCATTCATCCGATTTGTTTAAGTTTTATCGCTTTCCTATAGTAGATTTACTTGCTTTCTGATGTAAACATATTTATATCATATAAACTGTCTATTTATGCGTGATCTTAAGCATAGAATTGCATCACATACTATAAATATTGCATAACATGCATCATCTTGTATTTAGGTTAGTCTGTATAAAATGTAGGTTAATTGTCTCCTTTTATGGCCAGGGACAAGGCAACTTATTAATCGGAACCTTGGATCAAAGATCCAACCGTACGAATCTGATCAAGGCAGCGATTGGAGTTCAACGACTCCAAGATCGCGCTGATCGAACATCCGTAGCACCAGATAGAGATCGAGGAACCCTAAAGATCAAGGGCCAAGATGGTACCAATCTACACTTCAAACGACAAATCCGACCGCACGGATGAGTTTAGATCGACGATTGCAGCCTAACGGCATGAAAATCGGTTCAATTCGATACTCATGGCACCATCTACAACACTCAGGAGATGGATGACCAATATGGCGCCACGTGATGCCATCCCAGCCGCCCAACCGGCCCCAAGGACCTGCCTCTACTCTTCTTCCTCACCTGCGCGATGGATCTGGGTTGTTGGATCTTCATCCAACGGCCACGGTCGCTTGCGCCTTAATTCATCCACTCGGCTCAAGAGGGAGCTCAGCGCAGCGGTCGAGCGCCCCTTTGCAAGTGAAGGTTGTGCGTTCGAGCCGCATTGCGCTTCAAATTCAAAGGAGGCACGGGCGCGAGCGTGCAATTTGCATCGAGTGGAGTGAATCAACCGATAGTGTCTACGCGCGATTAGACGCCCAGTGCGAACGACCGATTGCACGTGAGCGTGCGGCACTGGAGAGGAGCAGTTTAAGCCGTCCGATCAAGACGCTGAGCGTGCACGAATGTGCGCATGAGTTGAGTGCTAAGGCGAGGGGGCGCGCATGCGGCACGTGCACGTCAACCACGTTCAGGCCTTTAGTGACGAATAAATCTGTCACTAAAGGTTCTGAATTAATGTTTTTTAATTTTGTAATGTCCAAAATGCCCCCACTCCTTACAACTATAAAAGGAGACCTCTACCCTACGATTTTGGATACCTTGTTCTCCTCTCACACCTTCCAAAGCTCTAAGAGCTTATCCCACACCCGGGATGCTCCTTTAGAGTAGAAATCTTAATTTTTTCACCTTTGTCCCCCTTCGTGGAGTATCATGCAGTTGTCCTCTCTCTGCATTTGAGAAGTGGATCCCGCGACTACGACAACGTGCTGCTTCATTCTCGTTCCTCCCGCTTCATCCTCCTTCCCGCTCTGTTCCCCATCTTCCAGGCATCGTCCTGTCCGGCTCGACCTCCAAGTGATCGTCAAGAAGGATCCTTCTCTCTCCGTTCTTTTTCCACTTTCTAGAGTAGATTTACCAGTTTCTAGTATAGATTTCCCGCTTTCTAGTCGTAATGAGTAGTGTAATGAACACTTTCTGAAAATGAAATCTATGCTTATTCTACATCCTTTTTTGCCTTTATTTTTAATATTCTCTCTCTCTCTCTCTCTCTCTCCTATTCATTATTTGTGATAGCTAGTTTTCGACCAGCTAATCTGTTTCGTGACAAACAAATAAAACCTGTATTTTTAATCAAGCGTCCGCCTTCCTGTGTTCGACCCGGAATTTTTTTATGGATTTTTCGGTATAAATTTTATCTGTTGAACGGATTTCTTTGCGACTCGAACTACAACGACGGGTTTTCAAATCCAATTACGAACGCGTAGTTTTCCGCAATCAACACTTTCTTAATCTAGAAGATAATTTAGATCAGATTTATTGTTTAATTGCTTTCAATTAGGCGTAGATTAGTGTCATTGTTTCACTCGATTAGCCTTCTCTAATCAATTCTGATCAAAGAGGCGAATTCACCCATCCACTTTGATCTATAATCCTTCCTATATGCTTCACGATCATCTGTGTTTGTTTTCCTCACTATTCTACTCACAGTTCACCCACTTATTTAGACAACTACTATATTTGAAGCTCAGTAGCTATTAGACCTAATAGTATGTCAATTCCACTTGAAGGGTCTTTCACTCACTTCAGTTTATCACAAGGCCCTCCCATATGTCATGAATTATGCACAATTCAGACTATTGGTTACAATTTGGTTCTAAAGTTTTATCAATGAATTTAAGATACAATTTCATTTTAATTTGATCTAATTATTTTTATTGAGTGGATTAAATTTAATTGGATTCATAGTGATTGGATTGAGCGATTTTAGTTTGATTTTCATCAAATGTTCAATCCGCACCCAAATTCTATGTTGAGTGATGTTTGGTGTTCTTTGTTAGGTAGCAGGTAGCCAGGGAAAATCAATTCACCGATTTGAGGCTCTTACACTGACCTAATAATTCCTAGAGGATCGCAATATATCTCTGAACACCAATCAATGGTGTGCAAGGATCCAAGAAGATCAAATCATCTTGGCGGATCACACATCAACGACCCATCTGGGCGAAAATGTGTTCTTGCATTAAATTGTTTTTATCCGCATATGAAGAACTTGATGATGTTTAATATAATTTAATAAAGGTATGGCAATGATTTTGAATGGATTTTAATGTCTGATTTGATCTCTTGCCTTCACGTTGTCGTAAGGCGAAAATCAAATTAGGGTTCTTAAGGTTCTCTCAATTTTGATTCTTTTTATTTTGAACCCTAGACCAATTAAATAGTATTTGCAACAATTTAGAATGGGATTTTAATGTCTTGAATCAAATATGGGATGTACACCCCCATTACTCAAGTTTGAAGCAATTCTTGGAACCTAAGTATTGAATAAGTATCTGGAACTCAAAGTATGGATTTAAAGTAACTCTTGATGATTTTGCGACAACTATGAATGGTTGCATCAGTGTTTTAGAGTTCTTATTTTGATCTAAGTGATCATTGACAGTAGCAGTGCAATTGTTCTGGATGAGCTTTAATCATGGAGCCTAAACAAGTTTTGAATGATTTTGAGTTAATAGGAATTCTTTGGGATGTATAAAGCTTTCATCTATATTTCAGATGTTTGTAAGAAGCTCTGTATAGCACTAAATTAGATTGAGAATGGACTGATCTTCCATTTGATAGCAGCTACTGATGGTAATGCCATCACGAGCCATAATTATCTTTAATTAGTCAAAATCAAGTGACAAAAGCTCCTATATAATCGCTTGAAAATCATAATTCCATATAAGTCCATTCTGAGAAGAAAACATTAAAATAAGGTTAATTCTGTAGTTTTAACATCACATCATGAAAGTAAAGTAACCACGAGGTTTGCAAGGGGTTAATCTAAGTTCAAATGAGCATTAAAGTCCAATGAGTGGGACAACACAAGCAGAAACAGGGTTTCACGCGTTTTGAGAACTGAATCAGAATACAAAACCCTAATTTCGAACTTACTTAAATTGAAGAGGTTCTGGTCAGGATAAATTTCATATAAACCTCTTAAAATTCATAGAAAATATTCGAAGAGGTTTAGCACCCTTTGTTTGACCATTTGAACCTATTTTAACCTCGAACAGAGTCATAGACGAAATTCTATCCTAATTTGGATTTCTACGCAATTTTCCCAATCAAACTTGGTCAAAACTCAAATCCGACTTCACCACTAGATTTCTTGGGTCTAAATTAGGTTTTTACCAAAATTTGGGCTCAATCAGAATTTATCTTGACCTAGTTTGCATTAAGTCCATTTAAATTATGTTTCTTTCAATCAAGCCCCTAACTTTTTAAATCTTTACAGAAAGGTCTTTAACATCCTTATCTTCTTCACAAATGGGTCTTTGTCGCCATTGGAGGTCAACCGACCTGCAAGCAGCTATTGACTGCACCAAAGAGGCATCAGATCATCACCAAATCCCACCAAATTTAGTGGGATTGATGTTCACATGATGATGATTCATTTGGACTAGTTTTAGGACTCAGAACTTGCACAAAAATCCCATGTGAATCCACGAAATCCATGGATTTCCTATGACCTAATCCCAAGCAAATCAAGCCTCTTCCCTTGTTTAGAGACCTGTTGGAGTTCTATAAAAGCTCCTAGAGATTCAAGTCGGACTCCTTAGTTGTTTCTAGATCAAAAAACCCCCTCTTCCCTTCTCTCCAGCCATGAACTCCACCGACTCCGGTGATCTCCTTGATCTCGCTCATCAGGGCCTCCAACAAACAAATTGGAGGCACCTCCTTCCTCCTCTCCTTCATCCGCTCCTTGCAATACCAGCATGGTGATCCCATACCTTCTCATCGTTGTCGCTTCGCCCATCGGAGACTTCGTCCCCTCCGGCATCGGCCAACCAAAGCTAGCGCGTAGCTTCTTCCCCTTCGTCCATAGATAAGCCATTCCTCTTCCTCTCCTTTAGGTTAGATTCCACCTCTTATATCCTCAATTCGACCGACTAATCACCCTCTCCCCCTTTGTCTTCTTCTGCTTCGGCCACGCTTCGGCGAGCTTGCACGCCATCCACAGACCACCAACCGCTCCACCAACACACCCACAACCTTCACCTCGCCTCTGCCATCAAAACCCCTCCATTTATTTCGCGTTTCATCCACCATAGACCTCCACCGAACAACCCAACTTCCACTCACCTTCCCCAACTCCGTCAGCCCTCCACACGCCATCATCCACCAAATCGACACTGCCACCGCACTCCACAAACACCAGCGATGCTTATGGACCTACTAATTGGGGCTTAAGGCCTATATTATTGGATTTCAGGTTTCGCTGTCTTCGCTTATCGCCGTCAATTCTCCGCCTTTGTCCACCATGCTCTAGCCATCCACCACCACCTCGCCACTTCCAGAAGACATGGACAGGCCTCGCAAAGCCATCTAGTCTCTCAATTGTAGGGAGCAACCTAGCAAGCACGTGAATTAGTGAAGAGCTTGACACAGTTGCATGTGAAGGAGAAGCTGGGATTTTAGTCCCACATTGTTCGCTACAGAGCAGCCGCAGTGCCCTATCACGTTTCGCAAGCTTAGCTTCCCACCCAAGACACGAGGGGTCGGGTCCCTTACTTGCACAAGCCCGCGCACCCTCGCTCACCCACACCCCCGGTGAGCCTGGACTCAATACTATTCAAGACCCGATTACCGCCTAATGCTCCGATTGCTCGGTTATGAGAGAAGAAAGGAATTTGTGAGGACGAGGTGAACGTCGCAGTTTGAGAGCGCTGGATCGGTATTTAAAAGTGTTGCATTGTAGTATAGCCGAAATAACGTTCAAAACAAATATAATTTTATTACTCGAATATATTCCAAGGTCGAACACACGAAGCAAATGGAATTCACACACTAATCTAAAAAATAAATGCAAATTGAACACATAATATTACTCAAAATCTAATTCGAAATGTAGAGCATGAGTATATCAAGAGTAAAAATAATTGTAGACCAAATAATAGTTAATCAAATTAATTAAAGAAGAAAATATAAATCTAGACATACGATTGCAAGGTCAGACGTCTTAAATGACTCTGGCTACAGTGCTTCTCCTTCTTTCTTCTTTTGTTCTCTTTCTCTGATTTCTTCTTCTTCTCTTCTTCTAACTTCTGCCTTAAGCCTTCTTCTTCTCTTTCTGTGGTTGGCCTTCTCTTCCTTTTTCTCTTTCTCTGCCTTTTCTTCTTCTTCCTTCTCATCTGTCTTCTCCTTCCATCTTTCTCTACCTTAGGCTTTCTTCTTATTCAGCTTCTTCCTTCTCTGTCTTCTCCTTCCTTCTTTCTCTGTCGTCTGCCTTCTCTTCTTCTTTGCCTTAAGCCCCTGCGGTGCTCTCTGAATTCAACTAAGTGTCGAGCTAAACTCTCCAGGACAAAACCCCCATTCCCCTGCATAGCTCCTTTCTCTCTTTCTCTCTTTCTATTTTAGCTTCGCTCTCCCAAAGCCTTAACCGATCAGGTAATCGAACCTAACGGAGACCCAGGTCCAGGCTCACCGGCGCGTGTGGTGAGCGAGGTGTGAATAGGTCGGGTAGTCGGGTCGTGGCCAGGTCCGCGTATTAGGTGTCGCAGACGAGTTCGGCGAGAGGGGGGAGGAGGACCTCACTCTCAGTGTTGGAGGCGAAGAGCCTCTAACACTTTTTCCTTTTATGCGCACGCGAGCGGCTTTCCACTTTCGAGGTGGGACTAAATGTCCCATTATTACGATCCGGTTCCCGAATCCCTACAGGGCTTGCAACTGGCTCGACTCGACTAATCTCAAGACCCAGTCGTCTAACAAGAAATAACCGAAAAGCATGAAAATAAACCACATTCACTATGCAAGGTAACTAACAGTAAAAGCGTACAAGCAGTAAAGGAAGTAAAAGCTGTTAGTCAGTACATGCCACCACAACAACATGAAAGTGGAATAAAAGTACATTAACAGGAATAGTAAACAAAAGTCTGAAACTCACTAGCAGAAAAGAAAGTACAACCATAGTACAAAACTACTGCTGGGCTCGACTAGGCCCAGCACCCTCTGTAGTCGGTAACTCAGGCTGTTCAACTCCTAGACCAGTAAAGGGTTATGAGAAAACGAAGTCAATGAACATTGAGTAGAGTGGTAACCAGACTATCTAAAGCAGTAAAAGCTAGTAGATAAATTTATCTTTTCCAATTATTTATTTTACAACTAATTTCCTTTCACCCCATTGGTTTACTTTTAGACTTCTTTATTAATCTCTCATGTTCCTCGTGGGAACGATCTTGATTGCAGCCTTTTCTAAAATGTCGAAGGTGCACATGGTGCTCTTCTGGTCGGGAGAGTCCCCCGTGGTAGTCCTACACCCAGTCAACTACCCCGAGGTCACTAACAGACGTAGCGGTAACTACGGTACACGCGATAAGTGCACGGGTAGCTACCCCGCACTGGCACGCAATCATTCATTTCCGCTAACGGATACACTCAAAGTATAGCACGGAACAGTAAGGGCCTAACCCTCTCAAAAATAGGGATCCAACCCCTCAGAACCAAACAGGGGTCTCTCCCCTCTACAATTCGCGCACCTTCGTCTGACTACCCTGGTTTGCCCAGAGGGCCTAACAAGTCAGTGTAGAGTGGCTAGCTGAACCCCGGGCTCCATGGGGTGGCTAGCTCCCTCCCTACACTAGTAGCTCTCCCTGGTACCGTGTACACGAGGGCCAACAGAAGTCGGTGTAGAGTGGCAAATCCTAACCCCGGGTCCCAACCCAAGGGCGGCTAGCTCCTCTCTACACTAAAAAGGGGATAGTTGCTCTCCTTGGTACCACGTACTCAAGGACCAGCATAGTTCCCATCCACATTCCCAGGTGTTACGACTCGGTTCCCGAATCCCTACAGGACACGAGATCGGACCGATTCAACTAATCCCAAGACCCAGTCGTTTAACGAGAAAGCAACCAAAAAGTAGAAAAGTAAACCACATTCACTATGCTAAGCAACTAACAGTAAAAAGGTACAGCAGTAAAGAAATAAAACTGCTACAGTACATACCACTACAATAGTAGAAAAGTAACCAAGTACAGGAATATAAAGCGCAGAACGTAAAAGTACAGGATATAAAGATACAGCGTCTAACTCACTGCTACAAGGAGTACAACAAAAGAAACTACACCTACTGGGCTCTACCAGGCTCAGCACCCTCCGCAGCCGAAGACTCGGGCTGCTCAACACCTAGACCTAAAAAGGGTTATGAGTGCACGAAGTCAACGAACGCTGAGTAGAGTGGCAACCAACTAACTAAAGTAGTAAAAGTGGACAGGTAGCTGTTGTTTTTCATTTACTTTCTTTAACTAATTATTCCTTTTCACCACTTGGTTTACTTATCATATCTCTTTCTTGATCTCGAATGTTCCTCGTGGGAACGATCTTGATTGTAGTATTTTCTGAAGAGTAGAAGGCACATGTGGTGCTCTCCTAGTCGGGAGAGTCCCCCGTGGTGATCCTACACCCAGTCAACCACCCCAAGGTCACGGATAGACGTAACGGTGACTACGGCATGCGCGATAAGCGCACGGGTAGCTACCCTGTACTGGCACTCGATCAGTCATTTCCGTTAGCGAGTGCGCCTAAAGGACAACACAGAACCAGTATAGGGCCTAGCCCTCTAAGTAACAGGGGTCCAACCCCTAGGAACCAAACAGGGGTCTCACCCCTTCATAGTCCGCGCACCCTCGCCTAACTACCATGGTTTGCCCAGTGGGCTTAAAAGTCGGTGTAGGGTGGCTAGCTGAACCCTGGGCCCCGTGGGGTGGCTAGCTCTCCCCTTACACTAGTAGCTCTCCCCGGTACCGTGTACGCGAGGTCCAAGAAGTCGGTACAGAGTGGCCAATCCTAACCCCGGGTCCCAACCCAAGGGCGACTAGCTTCGCTCTGCACTAAACAGGGGGAAAATCGCTCTCCTTGGTACTCCGTACTCAAGTACCAGCTCACTTCCCCACTCACATTTCCAGATCCATTCCATTTATATCCAGGAGCTCTACTCCTAATTCCTCGTAGGGTTCATGCTTATATTCCTCAGGCCATGTCATATCAAGTTTCATCATTTCTATTTCCATTCTCAGGTTATACACATGCAGCTTGTATTGTTATCATTTACATTCCCATACTCAGGTTTTACACAGGTAGCTCGTATTTCCATCATTCACATTACTATTCTCCAATTATATACATGCAGCTCGTATTATGTCATTTAACGTATACAACAGGAAAATTACAAGCAACAGTTATCTAGCACATGTACTTCATATTTCACTGGCAGCTATTATTCATTTACAGGCAGTTGTTATCATTTCTATCTACTCATTCAAGACTGCAATTCAATCATCCAATACAAACATTTTCAGTATTTCTCGTCCTAGGATTCATGTCATATCCTAGATTCTAATCATTCATTCCACACATGCATTCAGGTTTGTAATTAAATTAGGGGAAGCCACTCTACCAGTAAACTCGGGAGTATTGGGGGCTTGAGCGGCAGGCTCACGTGCCTCAGAAAGCCCTGAACCCGCAACGGAATGAAGTCCTATAACAAGGAACAATCACAAGGGAATTATTAGAACAATATGGAAAGCCTCCTAACAAGTAGAGAAACTCACAAGAAACACAACAGTGTCTTATTTGCGAAAAGCAGACCTCAAACGACCCCTAAACAGGTCAAAAATAGGGTTTCTGTCTCAAATTAGACATTTGGAACAACTTCCAGACATCTTAAAAGTGTCCAGAACATACCTCAAGCCTTGCTGCAATCCTCAGACGTCCAGGAACCCTTCTGGACCATTTGAACCCAGCTTCAGACGTCTGACCACCTCTCCTGACGTTTGGAAGTGCCTACAGTCGTATGGTAAGCTCCCCAGACGTCTGAAGTGAGTGGGCAAGCGTACCCCATGCCTTCCCAAAGCAAATCCTGCACAAAATCCACCGAATCTTCTCAAAATGGGCATTCAAAGTGTTACTGCAGAGTGACCTGCATGGCCGTATCTGCAAAGGGAACGTACCTTCGCGAAACTCTCACCTCAGACGTCTGGAACTGCCTCCAGACGTCCGCTCCGTCGTCTGGATGTCGCTCTAAACGTCTGATTCTGGGAAAAACTCAGAACCAGAACCTGCTTCCGCCCTCTTGCTCCGCGCGTGGCTGCGCCGCGCCCCCTCGCCTGCAGCTCCAGCTGCAGTAGTGTAGGGGAGGACCTCCCCGACTCACTCCTCGCGCACGCGTCGCTCCCGCCATGCGCTCACCGGTGAGCTCCCACGCAAGCTTGCTCTCCTCCTCTCCTCACGCCGCTCTTGCGCTCTTGCTCGCATTGGCTCTCTCGCGGGAGTGGAGAAGAAGAGGGGAAGGTGGTTAGTGGCTGTGAAGTGAGGAGAATGAGAGAGGAGGGGGTTTATAAAGTTGGGGCTTAGGGTTTGCTGGAGGCGGGGAGAGAGAGAAGGGGAGGAAAAATGAGAGTACTGTCTGCGTGGAGCCCGCGCACAGACGCGAGCTCGTACTTAAAATTGTCGATTTCCAGACGTTTGAGAAGGTGCCCAGATGATAGCGATGCCAAGTGTAAGCCGCCTTGTTCTGTCTTGTTGTGTCTTTATGTTTATTATAGTTTAAGTACAGTCATTATAGCATAAGACAAAACGGCTACCTGATTACTACCAAAAATTTTTTACTCGGAACAAGGCTTTCCCAAGGTCGAACTCAGGGAGCAACTATGTTTCTAGAAGTCTAAATAAGATCTCTATTATGTTACAAAAATAAGAGAGAGAGAGATCTTGGCTTCTTCTTCTTCTCTTTCTCTTTTCTTCTTCTTCTTCTTCCTTGGCTGTTTCTCTTCTTCTCTTCTTCTTCTTTCTTTCTTTGTTCTTTCTTCTTTCTTCTTCCTTGCTTTCTTCTTTTCTTCTTCTTCTGCCTTCTTCTGTTCTTCTTTTCTTTTCTTTCTTTCTTTCTGGCGGCAATGTCTTCTTCCTTCTTTTTCTTCTTTTTTTCTTGCCTTCTTCTTTCTTCTTTTCCTTCCTTTCTTTAGCCGGCAGCTGTGGTGATCTTCTTCTTTCTTCTTATTTTCTTATCTGCCTTCTGCAGCAATGGTGATTCCGACGTCTGACGCTGTGCTCAGAAAACTTATCTGTGGCTTTGCTGCAGTGCCTTCCTTCTTCTTCTTCTGTTTCTCTCCTTCCTTCTTTTCCTTCCTGTCTTCTTCTTCCTTTCTTCCTGGACGCTCACACAAGGGTCAGAGCAAAACCTACCCCTACCCTTCCCCATGTCTCTCTCTTTCTCAGATTTCTCTGTTAGGATTGCTCTCCCAGAGCCGGGTAATCGGGTGCAGGTATCGCGCCCGGGACCTGGCCCACCGGCGTGCGGTGGTGGGCGAGGAGTGCGCGGTTTGGGTAATCGGATCCTGCCCAGACCCGCGGGGCGTGAGCGCGGGCGAGGGCGAGCGAGCACGTGGCGCGCTGCGTGGGGGAGAAGGACATGATCCCTATGTTCGAAGGCGATAAGCCTTAGGCACTTTTTCAATTTAAGTGCGGGCGCTTGGCCATGCACTTTCGGCACCCGCAGGAGAGCGATCAGCCGCCAATTGAGGCATCCTGTAAGGCTTTCGCCCCAACTGCAGGCCTGGGTGTTTTCACGACTCCTGCTTGCGCGACCTGGGACGCGCACCTGGGCTGGAGGGTGCCTGCAGCTGCAGGTGAAGCTGCTGTAGCTCGTCAACAATGGCGGCGAGGGGCGCGAACGTAAAATCACAACTACGACCTCTCGGCCCAGTTAGAATACGTAGGAAGCTTCGCTGGAGTGAGGCGAAGCTTGTGCGGTGGTCAGCAGAGTGCGGGAGCACGTGGAGAGGCTGACCTAGGTAAGACTGTGGTCGGAAAGGTGGGTTTGTTCGGGGGGTGGTCGGGTGGCGCTTGGCAGTGAATGGAGAGGGGGGATCGGTGGAGTGGAGTGTGAGGGAGCTTCTGGGCTGGCCGGCGAGGTGTGAGAGTGTCTATGGTTGTGAGATGGTCTCATCGGAGGGGGTGATCGGAGGTGGAGAAGGTGGTCTAGACAGTGGTGGTTGGGTGGTCGAAAGGGCAGTTTAAAAGGGGGAAAATACAAGGGAAGGAGAGAGGAAGCTATCTACCTAATTACTCGACGAAGGGGGAGGGCAGAGCAGCCGGCTCATATCTGCCGGAGCTGGAGACGAAGACGCCCTGGAGGAGGGTTTCGGCGACGAGGAAGAAGGCGGAGGGCGCCAGCGGATACAGCCTGGCACGGACGACGGAGCAGGGAAAACCTTGCTGCAGGTTGGGCAGCAGAGGGACAAGGAGGAGTTCGCCGGAAGCTTCAGGCTCTCTGACTGGAGGAGGAAGGGATGAAGTGGGGGGTAATTCTCCGTCAAAGGAAGCTTGAAGGAGTCGGCAAGGTCTGCCAATCCTTATAAAGGGCTTGGCACTCAAAGAGGGGGCGAGGTGGCGTCGTGCCAGCCTTGCCGTAGTATGGCCGTAGATGACACCCATGCCTTCCAGGCGTTCGCACGGAAGGCATGGTGGTCGGCAGAGGTTGTGGGCGGGTCCCTGCGATAGAGGACGTCGCAGGGAACCTCGCTTCTGTTATAGAGGACGGTAACCCTGCTCTGCGTGGCGCCATGCTCCACGCAAGGTTGCTGGAGTTTGGCGCTGCGCAAAAGTTGCAGGGAGGACCATTTTGCAAAGAATAATGAAAAGTTAGGGACCTAAATGCAAGAGTTCTAAAAGATAAGGGTCAAAAAGTAAATGAAGAGGACCAAATTATAAAGTCGATCAAGGAGGTCTCTTCTTGGGCTCAAGTTTTTATACAAGACTAATTTGAACCTAAGGATTTTAATGGTGAATTTTAATTCTAGGTTGGGCCATGTTTGACCGGCCAATTTATGTAAAAATCCAAATTAAGTTATTAATTGAGCATGGTTCTCTTTTTAGATCAAAATAGGTTTCTATGGCCAAATTAAAGGTTCTAAACCCTAGAGAATATTTTTATATGAATTTTAAAAGGTTAGTTGATTTTTATCCTGCCTCGAACCTCGTGAATTGAAGTGGGTTTATTTTAGGGTTACAGAATGTAATTTAATTCCTGGAAGTTGCTACAACCCTTTTTAGATCAGATCATCCCACTTTCCTTCTTGTTAAGCTTGTTTGACCTGTGTTTTGACTCTTAATTACCCTATTTGCAAACTGCATTGGTGAAATTGTAGTTTTACCCTTACGATTTGTTTTATTCTTAAACTTAGAATTCTTTGAGTTAAGCCTTTCTTTGGGTCATGTAGGAGCTTTTTCTCACATATCTGGGTTAGATTGTGCTAGTTAGGGTTCATGATGAGGTTCTCATCACCAGACGTCTGACCCACCGTCCAGACATCTCAAAAGGCTCAAACAGCACGAGTTTTAACACCAGGACTTTCCATTCATCCACAGGAGCTCTACTCCTAACTCCCCATAGGGTTCATGCTGATATTCACCATAGTATTCTATACCAGGTTTCATTATTCACAATTCCGTTCTCGTATTATACACATGTAGCTCGTGTTTCCACAATTAAACACATGCAACAAGTGATATCACAGGTAACAGTTTAATTATCTCAGGCAGCTCATATTTTACCAGGCAGCTCGTATTCATTAATAGGAAGTTGCTAACAATTCAGCTCATTCATTCATAAATACAATTCCAATCACGCAAGCAAGCGGTTTAACCTTTTCTCGTCTTAGGGTTCATGTGACATCTTAGGTTTCAGTTATCTAATTTTCATAGATACATTCATATTTTATAAGTAGAATAAGGGGAAACCACTCTACCAGATAATCCAGGAGTACTGGGGGCTCGAACTGTAGACCCACGTGCCTCTGTGAGCCCCAGACACGCAACAGATCGAAATCCTATACCAAGGAACATATCACAATGGAACATTCAGAACAGTATATAAGGGTTTCTAACATGCAGAGGAACTCACAAGGAAACCACAGATATTTCATTTGTGTAAAGCGGATCTCGATTGGATCCTAAATGGGTTAAAAACGTGTCTGCAGACCCAAACCAGGCGTCTGGAATCAAGTGTAGACATCTTAAAAGTCATCATAGAATCTCCTCAAGTCCTGCGGTGATCTCAGACGTCTAGGACTCCACCGCAACTGTTTGAACTCTGCTCTAGACGTTTAACCAGTCCTCCGATCATCTGAGAATGCCTCCGGTCGTTTGGTAAACTGTCCAAGCATCCGAAAAGCGTAGGAGGGCGTGCCGTGTGCCTTCTCAAAGCTGCTCCTATGCATGACAGAGCAGCACACCACTTTTAGCCAAGCAGATCGCCTCTGTGGTGCGGCCTGCATGGCCGTAACCGTGAGGAAGACCTACCTTCGCGATACACTCACTTTCAAATGTCCAGTGTCGTCGCCAGACATGCAGCCTGTCGTCTGGAAGGTGCTCCGGACGTCTAATACTGGAAAAACTCCAGTACCAGACCGCGCTCCCGCTTCTCTCGCCGTGCTTCACCGTGGCTCCTCCCGCTCCACTGCAGCTCCGACCGCTGCAGATGGTCGGAGATGACGCCCCGACACTCTCCTCCTCCCGCACGTGCCGCGATGGCCGTGTAAACCTCTGGCAAGCCTCCACGAGCTCGTGACCTCGGCCCTCTCCTCCTCCTCACGCTCTCTCCTTTTCCTCACTCTCGCTCCCTCTCTCTCTCTCTCTCTCGCGCCTCACTCATGGTAGTGGAGTGGGGAGTATGGTGGTGGTGGTGGAGTGAAGAGGAGGGGAAGGGGGTGCTTCTTATATAGGCTGGAGGGTTAGGGTTCGACGTGGGAAAAGGAGAAGAAGAGAGAGAAGGAAAGGATCTGCGCACTGGCTGTGCGCAGAACGAACAGTGCGTACAGATTTTTCAATTTCCAAACTTCTATGAAGGGGTCCAGACATCTGGCTAGACGTCTGACTGACAATCCAGATGTCTTAAAAGGCTCAAATCAGAATGGGTCTTTACACCCACCTTCTTCTGCACGTCTCCCGCAGGGTGAGGCTTCCAATTGGCGAGGATGCAGAGGCTCTTGACTCAAACTGAGAACCTGGATGCGTGTGTGCCTTAAATCCACACAGCCTGGGCTCTCTCCTGGAGCAGCGCAAGACCTGGAGCGGCTTGAATCTTGCTTCAAGCTTGGTAGTAATGGCGACCAGTGGCTGGATGCCTGAAATCAAGAACAACGGCCTTATGGCCGCATCAAAACGTTCAGCATGGTCGCTGAGGCACGGTGAATGGAATGGTGGTCGTGGTGAGGAGCGAAGGTGGCTGTGGTGGCCGGACAGTGAAGGGAATGGACAGTGAAGGTGGGTATGTTCGAGTAGAGATTTGGTTGGTCGATGGAGTGAATGGAGTGGGGGGAAATGATCAGTGAGGTGTTGCAGAGGTTGTAGGGTGGTTGGCGAGGTGTATGGAGGTGCGAAGTGACGGGAGAACCTCGCCGAATGTATCGCCGGAGGTTGAGAGGGTGACCGTGGTTAGTGGTGTCGGTGGGTGGTTTTGAGAAATAGAGGGAAGAAAGTGGGAGAGAGAGGGAATCTAAGAAACCTATACTAAGGACAAAAAGGGATAGAGAACCCACACCGGTATGGTTTCCGAACGTGGGGAAGACGAAGACCTCCGTAGATGAAGCGGCGGCGAAGACAGGGCAGAGGCGACGTTGGCCAATATTGCGCGATGCAAACGACTGTTGCGAAGTTAACTCAACCACTGGTATTGTGGTTGGGCGACGAGAGAGTAAGGGAGAAGCTGCCGGAGCTTGTGGAGATTATGGACGGTGAGGGAGAGAAGAATATGAGGGAATCCAGCCCAATTTCAAGCTGAGGAGACTCGGTTGGATTTGGGGATTCTTAAATAGATCTCCGGAGAGGGATTTGTGCTTGGAAGCCAAGCTTCCAAGCAAGGCAGGGTTGCTGGAGTTGGAAGCTTCAAGAGACACAAATCTCTCATGCATTCGCATGAGAGATTGGGAAACAATCAGGGATCAAAGATGGGTTCAGATTGGAGGGGATTACTCGAAGAATCTCCCTTCTAATTTTGGATGGGATTCTCTGAGCAATCAAGGAGAAACCTCCTTTCAAAGCTCACCAGAGTAGGATTCCTCCGCTATAATGGCAAAGGGACCTATTTGTGAAAATGATGAAGAAGCTAGGGTGCTAATTGCAATGGTTTTTGAAAGTTAGGGGTAGAAATGAAATCAAACAGGACCTTTTTACACAGTAGGTCAAGATGAATACCCCTTAGGTCTAAATTTTGGTACAAATATAATTTGGACCTAAGGAATCCAATGGTGAAGTTGGATTTTGGGTTTGACCACATTTGACAGGGAAATTTATGCAAAAACCTAATTTAGGCCAAATATCCGTCTGGGACCCTATTCTAGGTCAAGATGGGTTCTAATGGCCAAATTGAAGGTTCTAAACCTTAGAGAATATTTTTCTATGATTTTTAGAGGATTTAGGTGAATTTTATCCTGACCAGAACCTTGGTTAATCAAGTGGGCCTGTTTTAGGATTTCAAGAAGTCATTTAATTCACAGAACTCACACAAACCCTTTTCTGTCAAATCCAACCCACTTATAATCTAATTAAGACCATTTTACCTTTGTTTATTCCTTGAGAAAACCTATGGTTGTACTGCATTGGTAAAATTATAGTTTTGACCATGGTTTCTTATTTCTCTCTCACAAAAGTTATGCAGTGAATTATGACCTTTAGTTGGTTATGTAGGAGCATTTATTATCTTCATTGGGTCAAAAAGAGCTAGTAAGGGCTCATGATGTTCCCATCAGTTGCGAAACGCGTTTATGTAAATCGTTCATTGTAGCACGTTTTACAATATCAATTTTAGATAAAAGTTATCGGGCGTGAGTCCGAGTGTTGAACACACGGAGACAAGATTCTAAATCATTTACTTGCTTCAATGTCACAAAAATATGTCAATTTGTTCACTTGCAAAATGAATAGAGAATGAGAGAGAGATAGGGATGATGGGAACACCATCAAGAGCCATAACTAGCTCAATTTGATCTGATTGAGTCATTAAATGCTCCTACATAACCATCAGAAGGCCATAATTCATTACAAATTCTTTCAGAGCAGAAAATAAGAAAACAGGATTATTTATGCAAATTTACCATTCTATCACAAAAATAGAATAACCATGAATTTTCTCAGGGGTTGAACATAGGTCAAATGTGCTTTAGAGTCTATTAAGAGGGTTCATACAGAATGAAACGGGTTTTCTTGTGTTACAGGAATTAATGGATATCTAAAATCCTAAAAATAAATCTGCTTAATTAACTAAGGTTCCGGTCAGGATAAAATTCACTTAAACCACCTAAAATTCATAGAAAATTTTTCTTTAGGATTTAATGTCTTCAATTTGACCATCAGAACCCGTCCTGACTTGAAATAGTGCCACAGACAGGCTTTTACCCTAATTTGGGTAATAATGCAATTTATCCAGTCAAACATGGTAAAAACCTAAATCTAACTTCACCAATGGATTTACTATGTCCAAATTAGGTTTGTACCAAAGTTTGGGCCCAATCTAAGGTCATATTGACTAAGTTTGCATTTTGGTCATGTCTGTTATTTTGTCTCACACCTGTGCCCCTAACTTTCAAAAAATCTGCATTTGGGTTCCTAATTTTTGTCATCTTCTTTACAGGCTAGTCCCTACAGCCATTGGTGTGAACACATCGAGCTCTAACGAGATTCGAGCAAAGATTTCTTGCTCGATTCTCAATCAAACCTTCCCAAAATTTAACTGGAGATTCTTTGTGGAATTCCCTTCCACATGAGACTTGCTTGAGCATCAATTCATTCCCAAAAGGTAATGCGAACCTTTCAAAGGTTCGGGTATCCTATTTAGCGAGGACCTTCCGAGCTTGGAAGCTTCTTTCCAAGCTTGGAAAGGCCTCCTATGGCCTATACAAGCACGCCCAATGCCTCACTGTGCTTCTCAGCAAGTCTTGGCGCGTCAAAAGGCCCTAGAAACCTACCTTCGACCACCGTAGACCCCTCCTCCGGCGATCTCTTCGACCCTCTAATGGGAACTTCATCATGAACCCTAACTAGCACAATCTAATGCAAATATGTGTGAAAAAGCTCCTACAAAAGCCAAAAAGAGGCTTAACTTAGATAATTCTGTGTTAAAGAATAAAACAAATCATAAGGGGTAAAACTGCAATTTCACCAATGCAGTATGCAAACAGGGTAATTAAGTGTCCAAACACAGGTCAAACGAGCTTAATAAGGAGGGAAGTGGGATGATCTGATTTGAAAAGGGTTCTAGCAACTTCTAGAAATTAAATGATATTCTGTAACCCTAAAACAAACCCATTTTAATTCATGAGAATTGAGGTAGGATAAAAATCAACTAAACCCTCTAAAATTCGTAGAAAAATACTCCCTAGGGTTCAGAACCTTCAATTTGGCCTTTACAACCTATTTTGACCTAAAATGAGAACCATGCTTAATTAATGACTTAATTTGGGTTTTTACGCAAATTGATCGGTCAAACATGGTCCAACCTAAAATCAAAATTCACCATTAAAATCCTTAGGTTCAAATTAGTCTGGTATAAAAGTTTGGGCCTAAGAAAAGACAATCTTGACCGACTTTACAAATTGGTCCTCTTAATTTACTTTTTGATCCTTATCTTTTGAAACATTTGCGTTCAACCCCCTAACTTATCGTTGTTATTTGCAGAACTGTCCTCCCTGCCATTTCTGTGCAGCGCCATACCTCCGGCGACCTTGCGCGGAGGATGGCGCCGCGCAGGGCAGGGCGGCTGTCCTCTAGAACAGACAAGGGGTTCCCTGCGACGTCCTCTGTCGCAGGGACCCTCCCCTGTCCTCTGCCACCGACCATGCCTCTCGTGCGAACGCACGACAGGCATGGGTATCCTTTCCGGCCACTCTCCGGTGAGGTAGGCACGTTGCCTCCTCGGTCCCCTCTCCTCGCCAAGGCCTTTATAAGGAGCGGCAAGGTCTGCCGTCTCCTTCAAGCTTCTTCTGACAGAGAAACACCCTACATTTTGTCTCCTCCCTCTCCGGTCAGAGTACCCGAGCTTCCGGCGATCTTCTCCTCCTCCTCCTCGCTCTGCTGCCCTACCTGCAGCAGAATCTACTCCGCCCCATCTTCCCCACGCCAGGCCGTAACAGTTGGCATCCTCAGCACCCTTCTTCATCACCAATAACCTCCTCCAGGGCATCTTCGTCCTCAGCTCCGGCAGGCACGAGCCGGATGCTTCCCTCTCCCCCTTCATCCACCGACCGCCACTTCCACCTCCATCTGCTCCATCTCTAATCATCTCCTCCGGCGAGGCCATTCCACTTCCACAGACCACCTCACCCCTCGCCGACAAGCACAAAAGCTCCCCCTCACTCCACTCGACCATTTCCCCCACTCCATTCACTGCCATTCACCGCCCAACCACCCCTGAACAAACCCATTTTCATGCACACAGTTTGGCCTATGTCCACTGCCACAGGCGCTCTCGCTCCGCCGACCCCTGCACTGCCTTCGTCATACTTCGGCGAAGCTTCTCACGTTATCTAATGTGGCCGAGTGGCCGTCATTGTGTTTTCAGGTCAGCGCCCCCTCGCCGCCATTGTTGAGCTGCTGCAGCTCCTTCGCTCGCAGCTCCAGGCCATCTCCAACCTAGGCACGCGCTTCAGGCAGCGCGGACTGATTCCGCGAAGGCGCCCAGGATTGCAATTCGAGTTGCAAGCCTCGTAGCTGCCCCAATTGGCAGCAGCTTCCTCAACTGCGGGTGCGAAATCTGGAGGTGGGACTTTAGTCCCACCTCGTAAGTGTGCGGCTTCGCGCCCACACTTAAATTGGAAAAGTGTATCGGGTTGTTTGCCTTCGATACAGAAGGGTCAGGTCCCTCACACGCACGCAACGCGCCACGCGCTCGCTTACCCTCGCCTGCGCTCACTCCCCGCGGGACTAGGTCGAATCCGACTACCCGACTCTGCACTCCTCACCTACCACTGCACGACGGTGAGCCTGGTCCCGGGCGCGCTACCCGAACCCGATTACCTGGCTCTGGGAGAGCATTCCTAAGAGATATTCAGAGAGAAAGAGAGACGCGGGGAAGGGGTGAGGGTAGGTTTTGCACTGATCATTGTGTGTGCACGTAGGGAAGAAGGAAAAAGAAGAAGCAGGCAAAGGAAGAAGAAGAGAGGAGGAGCGACTGAAGCCTTGGCCGCACTAAGCAGCTGAAGAAGAAAGGAAGGAGAGGAGCTGAAGAAGAAGAAAAGAAGCTGCACTTTAGCAAACCCATAATTAAGTCGTCTGAGCACCAAGTTATACGACGGAAGGGCAGCGGCCAGAGCGCAAAGGAGAAGAAGAAAGAAGAAGGTAGGAAAGAAAAGAAGAAGAGGAACAGCCAGAGAAGAAGAAAGAAAAGGAAAAAAAAGAAGAAAGGAAGACTCTGCAGCTGAAAGAAAGAAAGAAGAAAGTAGAGAAAGAGAAGAAGAGAAAAATCAGCTGAAAGAAAGAAGGAAGCAGAGAAGAAGAAGAAGAAAGAAGGCAAGAAAGAGAAGAGAAAAGAAGAAGATCACCATGGCCGCAGGCTGAAGAAAAAAGAAGAAAGAAGGCAGAAGCCTCTGCAGCCGCAGACTGAAGAAGAAAGAAGAAGAAGACTGAAGAAGGTAGAGAAGAAAAGAAAGAAGAAGACTGAAGAAGACAGAAGAAAGCAGAGGAGGAGGAGAAGAGAAAAATCAGCTGAAAGAGAAGAAGAAAAGAAAGAAGAGGAAGAGAGAAGAAGAAGAAGCCAAGAGAACTTTTGCTCCCTCTCTCCCTCTCTTGTTATTTTTATAACATAATTGAGAACCTTTATGCTTCTAGAATTCTAGTTTCTCCCTGAGTTCGACCTCGGGAAACGTGTTATTCCGAGTAAAAAAAATTTTGTATTAATCTGGTAGCTGTTTTGTCATATATTACAACGACTGTAAACCATAATAAACATAAAGACGAAACCCAGCTTCCACCAGCACCCTCCTCCTCTGGCTTTCCAACGGCCAAATTGGTCGGTCCTCTCGACTACCCTCTTGTCGTTTGATGCTTAAAAACTCTGATGTGTGCTTTCTTTTGTAGATTAGGTTAGAATGCCGATAATAGGCCTAGTGGTACTCAAGTACCAACTACGATCAGAACCTGACCAGCTGTAGCCTCAGTCCGCCGCGAAGGTTTCAAAGGGCCACAGGAACTAACCTAAGGTTCGTTGAACTTCGCGGTTAAAGCACTCGTGCTTGTAACATGTTTTAGCCCAAGTTCAGTTTGCACTGCGCTTTTGTAAAAGAGAGACAGAAGAACTTTTCCTTTTTTTTTAGGGAGTTTTATCTCTCTTTTCTTTTTATTTCTAGCTTTGGATTAACCTTACAACACGGTCCATATCGGATTCGTAGTTCCCACTATCAATCCTCGCAAGGTCCCTAGCAATCGATGCTTCGAGGTAGCACTGCCCATAGCAACCCCTAGAACCCTTGCTTTCGAGATAATCCCGCCCATGGCGTTCTGTAGCAAAATCCAGACCCTGGCAATCAAGATTTCGAGATAATGCTGCCCATGGCATCTGAACCAACACAAGGCGCTTTCATGCCCCCGATAGGACATTGAGATATCCTAGGAGACAAGCACCTCAGAAATGATATGTTATTGCACATCTTCGAGGGGAATTTCCTGCCTCTCCACGCTGGGAACTCGTCCAAAAAAACTTATGTTGATCAACCGCTCCTAATCTAGGTAACTTTTTTCAGAACCAAACTGTGTGTGGATTGGGGTGCTTAGGTAACCGAGTGCCACAAATCAGAGGTCAGTTAACCAGGTCCAATAATCCATAAGCCTTAGACCTAATACTTAAGCTTCGCATTTTCCCCAACCTCTTGAGGACTATCCAGATCTTAGAGGACACTTAAATTTTTAAGTCTATGATTGCAGCCCAAGAGGCCTAAGATCAGCGTTCCTACTAATCTCTTTTTGTTTCTTTAGCACGTTTTGTCTTTCATTTTCTTTCTTTTGATTTGGTCTAGAACTAAGTCAATTCCTTAATCTTTTACTAATGACTATCTCTCTTTCTTTTCTTTTCAAATTGTGCTCATTTTTGACATTTTTATCTCCTTCCCTTTTTCTCCTAAAAAATGATATGCAATCTATTCAAAATTTCCTCCCCTCTCCTATTTTTTTCCTTTTTCAATTTTTCATGTTTTTGGTTTTTTGGAATATGTGATTTTTTGATGAAACCCTTTCTTGTGACGTGATTTTCACGGCGTTTTTCACTTTAATACCCCCTCATGCTTACGATTTGCAATGTCTTCATTGTAAATTAGGTGGGTTCGAGTTCAGCTTAGATCATTCATTAGAATAGGTGGTGGGTGGGTGAATGGGTCGGGGTGACTATTGCGGACGTTTTCAAGCTCGGGTACGAGTACTAGTGGTGGAGTCGGTTGTTCCAATGGATAAACCCTGAAGTGCAATATGAGTTTGGCATAAGATGTGTCAGGAAGGGTTTCGGGTTTTTTCAAAATAACGGGTTGCCTCCCGTTAAGCGTTGAGTTTAACGCCATCAGCCGGGTGCAATGAGCTCAAGGAGAATGGAGGGTAAAAGATACCTCAGCTAAGTTTATATCGGTGAGTTCAATGAACAGTTTAAGTCTCTGACCATTCACAACAAAAGGTTCTGAATCGTGGCTGAGTTGACTGATTTCGACAGCTCCATTTCCAAAGATTTGTCGGACAAGGAATGGTTCAATCCATTTTGATCCGAGTTTTCTTGGGAACAATTTGAGTTTGGCATCAAAGAGTATGACTTTCTGACCAGGGAAAAAGATTTTTCTGGATATGTGCTTGTCGTGAAAGGCCCTAACCCACTCTTTGTAAATTCGCGAGTTCTCATATGTGACATGGAGTAGTTCATTGATTTCACTCATTTGAAGCTTTCTGTGGGTTCCTGCCTTAGAAAAATCGAGATTGTAGTTCCATACTGCCCAGTAGGCTTTGTGCTCCAATTCGACGAGGAGGTAACATGCCTTCCCGTACACTAATATAAAGGGAGACATGCCTAATTGGGTTTTGTGGGCGGTCCTATAAGCTCACAAAGCTTTCGGAAGACAGGATGACCAATCTTTCCTGTCAGGTCGGACAGTGACTTGAAGGATTTTCTTGATCTCTCGATTCGATAGCTCAGCTAAATCGTTGGTTTGGGGGTGATAAGGAGTCGAGATTCTATGCAACACCACGTACTTGGTCATCAGTGATCTAAACTGAGCATTCGTGAAATGCGTCCTGATGAGAACCTCATCATGAACCCTAACTAGCACAATCTAACCTAGATATGCGAGAAAAAGCTCGTACATAATTCATAGAAAGGCTTGACTCAGAAAATTCTGAGTTTGTGAAGAAAACAGGTCATAAGGGGTAAAAATGCAATTTCACCAACACAATCAGTAAACAGGGCAACTCAGGGTCCAAATATAGGTCAAATTAACCTTGTAAGAAGAAAGGTGGGATGGTTCAATCCAACAAGGGCTACAGCAACTCGAAGGAATTAAATGACATTCTGCAATCCTAAAACAAACCCACTTCAACTCACGAGGTTTGAGGCAGGGTAAAAATCTACTAAACCCTCTAAAATTCATAGAAAAATAATCTCTAGGGCTTAGAACCTTCAATTTGGCCTTGGGAACCCATTTTGACCTACATTAAGGACCATGCCCAATTAATAACTTAATTTGGGTTTTTGCGTAAATTGGTCAGTCAAACAAGGTCTGACCTAAAAATAAAATTCACCATTGGAATCCTTAGGTCCCATTTATTCATGCATAAAAACTTGAACCTAAGATGAGACCTTTGTGACCGACTTTGCATTTTGGTCATCATCTATTACTTTTTGACCCTCAACTTTCGAAACCCTTGCATTTTAGCCCCTAGGTTCTTCGTCATTCTTTGCATATAGGTCCCTCCTGCAAATCTCTGAGCAGTGCCATGCTCCGGCGACTTTGCGCGGAGCATGGCGCCGCACAGGGTGAGGGAGGCCGTCTGCAAGTTGAACGGGGTGTTCCCTGCGACGTCTGCTGTCACAGGGACACCGCCATGACGTCTGCCCTCGTCCACACCTTCCGTGCTAATGCGCGGAAGGTATGGGTCGCAATTCTAACCACTCTCCGAGGGAGGCACGTCGCCTCCCTGCGCCCACCCCTCCACCTCCGCCTTTATAAGGACCAGCGTCACCAACCGATGGGGGTAGCTCGGTCCTGACGGAGAAAAAACCCCACCTTTCCTCTCTTCCCACTTCGGCAGAAACCCACCAGCTTCGGCGGCTCCTCCTCCTCCGTCTCGTCGCTCTGCTGCAATACCAGCAACAGAGCCACCTTCGCCTGCTCTTCCCGCGTCGCGCCGTACCTAGCGCGCGCCCTCCCGCTCTCTTCCTCGCCGCCGCCCTCCCCCTCTGGGTATTTCTTCTCCGGCGACAGTCGATACGACTGCCGCCCTGCTCCGACCCCTCCGTCCCTGTAATTAGGTCATAACTATTCCCCATCTCCCCCTCTTTCTTTTCCTCACTGTCTTTCATTCAATTAACCCTCGACCGCTCCTGTCCATCGTCACCTTCCTCGTCTCCGGCCACCCTCCTGCGAGACGCTCCCATCGCTCCGCACCCCCACACGCCTCGCAGACCCTCACAGAACCTCTTCCTCATCACGCTGAACAGCCTCCGCCCACCCACTGCCGCTCCACACCCCCACCACACTCCCCCGATCAGACCCATTTTTTCGGTCGCTGTCTGACCTAGCCCGGTCGCCATTAAAGTTGCATTGAAGCAGCTCCACGCGTGCTCCAAGCTTCAGAACCCGAGGGCTCCAGGTGCTGCGAAGTCGGGAGGGTAGTGCGAAGGCAGCTAACCCAACAATCAAAGCGAATAGAGCCTGCAGCTGAGGAAGCGAAGCTGCGGTCTGCTGCGGGCGCGCGCGAAAAGAGCGCAGAGGATAGTCCCACATCATGAGTTTACCAAACCCCGCAGCAGTATAAATTGTTTTTGTGTTTTCTACTGGTCGCCTCCGAAAGCACTGGGGTGAGGTCCCGCACCTACTCACCTGCCCGGTCCGTGAGCTCATCACGCGGATCCGGCGGACCCGACCCGACACTACTTGCGCACTCCTCGCGTCGGTACGCCTGGTCACGGGCACGTCGGTACGCCTGGTCACGGGCACGAAACCCGACCCAATTACCCGCGACTTTGGGAGAGCGTCCTGTGAGTGGTTTACAGAGAGAGAGACGTGCGGGTAGAGGGACAAGGTAGGTTTTGCTCTTTGTGCAGGGACAGGGTGCGAGAGAAGAAGACCAAGGAAGAAGGAAGAAGGAGAAGGCCAAGGAAGAAGGAAGAAGAAGACCGCAGGAAGAAGAAGAAGGAGAAGCACAAAGGAAGCACTGTAACAGACACCACTTAAGCCGTTTGACTGAGAAATCAGACGACGGTGTAGCTCTGCAGACAAAGCAAAGAAGAAGAAAAAGAAAAGAAAAGGTGCCGTAGCTTAAAGAAAAGAGAAGAAGGAAGAAAGAAGAAGAAAGAAAGAAGACAAAGAAGATAAGAAGAAGAACTAAAGAAGATCAAGAACTATGAAGAAGAGAAGAAAAAGAAGACAAGCAAAAAGAGAGAGAAGAGAAGAAAAAGCCAATAAACAAAATCTACTTGTCCCTCTCTCTCTCTCTTATTTTTGTAATAAAGAAGCATTGTACTTCTAGAATTCTAGCAACTCCTTGAGTTTGACCTCGGAAGAAAAACATTTCTGAGTAAAATTGTAATAGTGGCAATGACGATAAATCGTAGCTAATTTATCTGACCACGACATTACTAGAATAAGAACAAACAAAAGACTAGATTAAGCTTCAGTCGACATAAAGCGCCACTATTCACGTCCCTCCATTAGAGATAATAGCACGTGGAATTCCGAACCGAGAAAAGATGTTCTGATGAATCAATTTGATAACTACCTTATGATCATTGGTTCGGGTCGGAATGGCTTCAATCTATTTGGACACGTAGTCAACAGCGAGAAGAATGTATTCGAAGCCGTCCAAAACAGGGAGGGGTCCCATAAAATCAATCCCCCAGATAATGAAGATTTCACATACGAGAATCGGCTGTAAGGGCATCATATCGTGGCGGCTTAGGTTGCCTTTGGTCTGGCAACGAGTGCATGCCTTATAGTGATTGTATGCGTCTTCGAAAATTGTGGGCCAATAGAAGCCGCACTGGAGGACTTTTGTTGCGGTTTTATGACTAGAGAAGTGTCCATCGCATACCTGGCCATGGCAGAAGGACATAATGTCTTGAATTTCGACTTTCGGAACACATCGTCGGATGATCTGATCAGCACCAATGCGAAAGAGATACGGGTCTTCCCAAAAGTAGTACTTGTCATCGGAAAGTAATTTGTCCTTCTTGGCTTTTGGCTAATCGGACGAGATCTAATGTTATGGCAAGTAATTTTCAAGATCAGCAAACCATGGAAGTTCCGCACTGATAGTCAGGAGGTGCTTATCGGGAAAATGCTCAGTAATGGGTCCGAAAGGGTCGATAATGTCGGAAGGGAGGCGGGATAAGTGATCAGCTACTACATTCTGTTTTCCCACCTTGGCTCGAATCTCGAGGTCAAACTCTTGCAACCGCAAGATCCAGCGAATTAGTCAAGGTTTCACGACCTTCTTCGCAAGGAGATGCCTTACAGCTAAATGATAACACAGGAACCCAAAAGATATGATCTGAATTTTTCCAGGGCAAATATGACGGCTAGCAGCTCTTTGTCAGTAACTGTATTGTTACGCTGAGCCTCGTCAAGAGTCTTGCTAGAGTAATAAATGACAACGGGTTTCCCATCTATTTTTTGCCCAAGTACCACACCTACAGCGTAATCAGATGTATCGCATATGATCTTAAAGGGTTGAGACTAATAAGGGGACTACAAGCTAGGTGCTTGGGTAACTCAATCACGCAGGATCTCATATGCCTAGGCACATTCCTTGGAGATTTCAAAGGGGACATCCTTAGATAGAAGATTAGTCAGGGGACATGTGATTTTCGAGAAATCGGGAATGAATCGACGTGCCCTAGGAAGGATCGGATGTCCTTAACCGAGCTAGGCATAGGGAGTTTAGAAATCAGATTCACCTTGGCTTGATCAACCTGGGTGTCCTTTTCAGAGATGAGATGTCCCAAGACAATTCCCTCAGGTACCATGAAGTGGCTCTTTTCTCAGGAAAGAACCAAGTTCACATCGATGCATCACCTGAGGATTTGGACCAAGTGCAGGAGGCAATCGTCAAATGATTCACCAAATACCGAGAAGTCATCCATGAAGACTTCAAGGTATTCACTTACCATGTATGAGAATATGGCAAGCATGCACCTCTGAAAAGTAGCGGGTGCATTGCAGAGACTGAACGGCATCCGTCGGAAATCGTAAGTTCCGAAGGAGCAGGTGAAGGTGGTCTTTTCTTGGTCCTCGGGATGGATTGCGACTTGATTGTAACTGAAGTACTCGTCCAAAAAGCAGAAGATTCAATTTCCCGCTAGTTTCTCAAGAATCTGATCAATGAATGGTAGTGGGAAATGATCCTTCTTAGTGGAGGAATTGAGACTTCTGTAATCAATGCAGACTCTCCACGAATTTGTTATACAGGTTGGTATGGCTTCTCCGGTTTCAGTCGTGATGACGGTGAGTCTTGCCTTTTTAGGCACAACTTGGATTGGACTTACCCATCAACTGTCGGAGATCGGATAGATGATCCTTGCATTTAACCACTTGATAATCTCCTTTTTCACGACCTCCTGCATATTTGGATTTAGGTGTCTGCATTTCACGGGATGGTCGTGAGCCCTCTTCAATGTAGTTGTGATGTTTGCAGTAGGAGGGGCTGATACCAGTGAGATCATCGAGAGTCCATCCAATGGCTCTTCGATGTTGCTGGAGAATAGAAATCAGGCGTGTTTCCTGATCAGGTTGGAACCCAAAAAGACATACCTGAGATGATCGAGAAGAGGCTTTAATTCCAAAACTGGGTTTTTAGCTGCAACGGGTAGTTCAGGATGGGTGTTGGGAGCAAAGGAAGGAGCTATGGATGTGTCTAGGTTGAGTTCGGGCTCGTCTAATTGAGGGTTTTGATCCTCTTATGGTTGATTAGAAATAGTTGATATTTCCTTGATAAAGTCGTCAACCACAGCTTCAATATCGCAAATTTATTTTATGACTTCGCAATTAATTCCTTGTTAGGCCTTAAAAATGTCAATGTTTAGTGTCTTGCTTCCAAATTTTAATTCAATTTGACCCTCCTCGCGAGTGATATTGGCCCTAACAGTGGCCAGAAAGGGTCTCCCTAATATGATCAGTGTATTCTTCATATGATCTGGAGCGTCCATGTCTAAGACAATGAAATCCACTAGAAAATAGAAATCATGCACCCTAACTATGACATCTTCAAGAATTCCTTTTGATGACTTAATTGATCGGTCGGCTAATTGTAAAGTTATTTCTGTCAGTTTAAGTTCAGATTCCTCGAAGTAGTCTAGTAGGAATGTGGGTATCAAATTTATGGAGGCTCCTAAGTATAACAAGGCTCGGTCAAATCGTATATCACCGATTTCACAGGAGATCAAAGGTGTGCCTGGGTCTTTTGCCGTAGGCGGGAGTTTGCGCAAAATGACAGAGTTGGCTTGCTCTGAAAGTACGATCGGATTCCCGTCTTTGGTTTGCGGCTTAGCTTAGGTGTACATACATCTTTCAGAAATCGTGTATAAGCCGGTACGTGGCGTATCGCATCCATCAAGGGAATGTTTATATGGACCTGCTCAAAGAGCTTAACCAAGTCCTCCTCAGGTGCCACGATTTTGGTTGTCCTTTTTCCTTTGGTCAAGGCCTTAGGAAATGGAACCTTATATGGTTCCCCTAGAATGGGTTCAGGTTCTTGATCTGGGATAGAGGTGTCCTAGATGACTATCCTTGGGTTAGGGTTTGTATTACTAGGCTGGGTTTGGCTTGGATAAGGTGGGTCCTGTGTTATTTTGCCAGTGCGGGTAGTAATAGAATTCAATCCTGCCTGGTTCTAATTTGGTGTGGGTAGAAGAGGTGCTTGCTGCTGGTAACCCATATATGATGTCGAAGCCTCCATCCTGTCGGGTGATGGAGTCGAAGGGGCCTGATAAATAAAGTGAGCTTGGCCCGGATTTGGGTTCATAATGCGCCTCTAGTTCAGCACGTTATTCGGATTAGGCAGAGGTTGTGAAGGAAGTGCACTAGGTTGATGAAGATTTGCCATCCGGGCAAGTTGATTGAGAACCTCTGTGATCTCGTCTCTGTGCTATTTTTGTATAGTCTCATTTGTCTTCTGAATGTCAGCCAGAGTCTGAAGGATAAGAGTCATTTGATCTATTTGAGTCAGCCCAGATTGATAAGTTGGGTTGGGCTGAGGCTGAGGCGGCTGATATGGACGAGGAGCCTGTGGTCGGAGCGGATTTTGAGGTCTCTGATTTTGATTATTGCCTGACCACGTGAAATTGGGATGATTACGCCATCAAGGGTTGTAAGTGTTTAGGAATGGATCGTTTTGAACGGCATTGAGGTCCTCGCAGGTCTAATGAACCTCAGGAAAATCAGAATACGAGGGTTCATAGTTCCCCCAACTAGAGTAGGTGGATCCAGAGTTTCCTCCGAAAATAGAATCAGATGGGGTGGATATGGATCCATCCCTTGAGAAGGTCTGTGATAGATGTTTTGCACAGCCTCTGTGTTAAAGGGTGGTTGCGTGAACGGGTTTTGCGCAAAGGTGGCTCGCTGCAAATGTTGAAATAGCTCATCCACCTTCTTCTAAGTAATAGAGGCCTTGTCCAGATGATTGGACATCAGTTCCAAGTCGACGGAAGAGGACAAGCCCTGCATCTCATGTTCTCCCTTTGGATTCATCAATGCACAGGCATTCGTCCGGTCAAAATGCCCATGGATTCATTATTGATGAAGTTCTCTCACATATTCTCGAGAATCTCCTACACAATATCTTCATGTTGACCCATGATGTTTCCTCCGCAAGTCACATTAACGAATAATCGAATATCCTCACGGAGTCCCTGGTAAAAAGACAGTACTTGTTTCAATTTAGGAACTTCGTGGTGGGGGCACTTTCGCATGAGATCCAAAAAACGATCCCATGCTTCGTGAAGTGGTTCTATGGCTTGTTGTGTGAAATGTGTGATCTGGTGTTGTAAAGCATTTGTCCGACCAACAGGGAAGAACTTTCTCAAAAACTCGGATTGAAGTTCTACCCATGTGTTGATTGGACGTTTAGGTTTGGTACCAGTGAGCATCTTTATCCATGAGAGGGGAGAACATTTTCATGAATATAATATCCCGATTTTGAGCTTCTGACCTGAAGTTCAGGGCCAGATGCTTGAGTTGTTTGATATGCTGGAAATAATCTTCGGAATTACGCCCATGGAATTTGGGAATGGCATGAATCATGTTGGGCTTGAGTTCAGTGTCAGGACCTCCAGCAAGGATTTGTACTCGGGGTTCAAATCCACCACAGCGGGATTGTAGTGATCTTGTATCATTGGACGCTATGGTGGGTTCACAAAGGCTTGGAATAGATCATCAAGGCATTGAAGTTGATTTTGAAGATTATTTTCTTCTGTGGGTTGTGCCATGATGATGGATGAAGGAGAATTGGGTTCAGATGAATCGAAAGAGATATCAATAGTATTGGGTTGTCGTACAAACAAGGAGGTCGAGGCGTCGCTTCAACGTGAATGAGCAGCTAAAGGAGGCCCCAAGGATGGTCTTAGAGACCTCCTCCCGAACATGCACCGATGGAGTAGATGAGAAGTAGAACGTGATGGACCCAATCAAGACATCCAAAAAAATTTTGGATGACTATAGAGATGTGGAGCGGATGATACCCCTTAGTCAAAAAGTCGTCCACCTGAGAATTACCTGGGTAGCCAGAGAGGGAGAGTCCCGCAAAGACCCCTACACAGTAGAGCGCCCCCACGGGTTACAGGATTTCCCCCACCTGTCCTCTCTTGTCACTGATGTTCCAAGTAGACCAGAATGGGGACTTGACCTCTTAAGTCTACCAATTTTAATTAAGAGCAAGGGTGCTTAGGATTTGACTTGAACTTTAAGATATGTTGAGTGCAAAAAGTGACCTAATTTGAAAATTGGTTGACCTAACAAGGTAGGTCAACTTCACCTATATTATTCTCTTGAGAATCTTAGGTCCCTCTTTTAGTGTTCAAATGATTTTAAGAGCCTAATTTTTAGGGTTTTACTTGAATAAATCAATTCAATCAAGGCTTAGGCATACATTTGTTTGAAAGATTAATTCTTGATTAAGTAAGTGTGTCTCCAAAAACCCTAAACTGGAATGCTTAATTGGCTCTAATTTGGTCCAATTTAATTTGTCAAAATGTGGTACCTAAGGCTCAAGCAAGAATGTGATACCCTAGATACCTTAAGCCTTAAGTGGGTGCATAAATCAGGATTTGTTGTCTAAATAAAATGTATCAAACTAGGCAACTTGATGAACTATCTAAGGATGTAATGCAAGTAACCCTAATTGATTTCTTCCTTTTAACCTTTTCAGAATCAGGGGCTTAAGAGAGAGTAATTAGAACTTACCTGCCCCTGGCGTGTTTAATGTGCGGCTGATTTTCCCTGAATGTATCCCTCCTTAAACAAACCACAGCAAAAGAGATATGGAAAATTAGAATCCAAATAAAGAATTGCAATCAAGAGTTCTAAATTGACTGTTGCTCCCCGGCAACGGCGCTAAAATGTTAATAGCGCTAGCTCGGTGTTTTAAGATTATCGTGTTGTAGTATAGTTAAAATAGTGCTCAAACAAATAAATTTTATTACTCGAAAAAGTTCCAAGGTCGAACACAGAGAGTAATATGGAATTCAAAGCTCAAGATCATAATTTAAATCAAGAATGAAGATTGCAATAAAAATAATGTCAGGATCAATATGTAAAAAAAATGGAGGAAAATGATGATTTAAATTACCAATTACTCCTCACAAATAACACTTAAATCAAGCCTCAAGTATATGCAATCAAAGTATCAGACGTCTTAAATAGCCCTGTGCCACAGTGCTAGAGACTCAAGGGTCTCTCTCTCTTCCTGTGAAGCTTTTCTTCTCCTTCTGGCTCTTTCTTTGTTTCTTCTTCTTCTTCTCTTCTTATGCGACTCTTTCTCTTCTTCTTCTGCTCAAGCCTTCTTCTTTCTTTCCTTCTCTATCTTTCTTCTTCTTTTACTACGACCCTTCTTTCTTTCCTTCTTCCTTTTTCTTCTCACAGAGGGGGAAGGCCTCTTGAATCTGGCTAAGTGTCAACCAGTTCTCTCCAAGAGCAAAACCCTCCCCCTACCTGTGCAAGCTCTCTCTCTTTCTCTCCTCTCAGGCTCTGCCCTCCCAGGGCCTTTCAGGGTATAGTCGGGTAATCGGGTAAGCGTGTACCTGGGTCCACGGCTGTGGCCATGGTCGCAGCCGAGGAGTGAAGGCTTAGGCGAGTCGAGCGCACCAGGTCCGCGGGCAGAGGTCACGGACGAGGCGCAGGTGTGCATGGGTGAGAGGGACCTCATCCCGTGTTTGGAGGTGATAAGCCTCTATCACAAATTCAATTTATGTGACAGCGTCGCTTCTGCTGTTTTTGATATGGGACTAAACGTCCCTTCTTTGCTCGCGTGATGGCAGTTGCAGTTAGTAGCTTCGATTGAGGTCATGGAAGCAGTTAATGCTCCCAATTGACCTACTTCGTGTGTTGCTGAGAAGGTTCCGTAGCACCTAGGACCGAAATCTGGAGCTGCATGACCTGAAGAGCGCTTCAAGCTTCCTTTGAAGCTCTACACCAATGGCGGATGAAGATCTGACACTTGAAATCAAAAGATGGCCTCTCGACCTTGTCAAAACAATTCAGGAAGTATCTCCGGATATCATGGAGTGCAATGGTGGTGGCGGTGCGCTGTGATTGTGTGTGAGGAGGTCTGATGACCTAGAGAAGGTGGTCGGAGGTGCGTGAGTTGGGTGTAGATTTTGGAGGAGCAATCGACCTAACAAAGTTGGGGCTTTTTCTCTCGAGGTCGAGGTGTGGAGCGTGGAAGTGGCAACGGAGGTGAACTGTGGAAGTCGTTAGGGCTCGTTGGAGGTTTGCCGGCGAGTTGGAAGATGGAGTCACAGAGGTCGTTGGCGGGGTTGAAATGAAGTATGGAGTTGCTATTGTGATGAGGGGAGGCTAAGGAGTCGTTTGAGAGAGGTAGCAGACGATGGGAAGCGGAGCTGGAGCCGGTTGCGGTATGGTCGGTGCCGGAGACAAAGCTTGCTCTGATAAGGTTTGGATGGCGAGGATGAAGGAGATAGGGATGCCGGCTGGTGCTGCTCAATGCGGAAGAAGGCAAGGAAAGAGGATCTGCCGCTGGTATTGCGGTCAGACGACGAGGAGAGGCAAGGAGGGTCACTGGAGCTTGAAGAGTATTTCGGTTGGAGGAGGAGAGAAGAATTGGGGGTTACTCTAGTCGAATTCAAGCTTGGGGAGTTTGGCCTGGTTTGGGCTTTCTTTTATAGGTCAACAGGGGGTGATTAGAGCATGGGAAGCAAGCTTCCTAAGCTTGAAGGCTTGCCGGATTAGGAAATCCCTTGAGACCTAAATCTCTCATGCATTCGCAAGAGAGATTGGGTAAGTTTTAAGGCGTGGGATTCGGTTCAAAAGGAAGGAGATTTCTTCACGAACTTCCATTTCAAATTTGAAAGGGATTCATCAAAAAATCAGGGAGTTCTTTCCAAATTAAGGTCATCAGAGCAAGTAAGAATAGGTTTAATGGCGGTAGGGACCTTTTTGTGAGAATGACGATAAAGTTAGGGGTCTATTTGAAAAGATTTTGAAAGTTAAGGGTAGAAATGTAATCAGACAGGACCAAGTTGCAAAGTAGGTCAAGACAAACTCATCTTGGGTCCAAATTTTGGTATAAACCTAATTTGAACTTAAGGAATCCAATGGTGAAGTTGGATTTTGGTTTTGACCACATTTGACTGGGTAATTTATGCAAAAATAAAAATTAGGGCAAATGTCTGTCTGAGACTCTGTTCTGGGTCAAAATGGGTTCTGATGGTCAAATTGAAGGTTTCAAACCCTAGAGAATATTTTCTATGAATTTTAGATGTTTTAGGTGAATTTTATTTTGACCAGAACCTCAGTTAATTAAGAGGGTCTATTTTTAGGATTTCAAAAGTCATTTAATTCTTAGAACACGTGCAAACCCTTTTCGTATTGTTCTAACCCACTTGTTAGTCTTTTAAGACCATTTGATCCTTAATTAATCCCAAAGAAAACCTGTGGTTGTACTGCATTCATGATATGCTGGTAAAATTACAATTTTAACCATAGTTTCTTGTTTTTCCTCAGAATGATTATGCAGTGACTTATGACTCTGTGGCAATCATGTTGGAGCATTTACTGACTTAATTGGGTCAAAATGAGCTAGTTATAGCTCATGATGTTGTTCTCATCACCTCTTCGTTGCGACCCTTCCCAATCAAAGGGAGGTCGTGCCTCTACCTCCATCCTTGTCGCCGCCTCTACCTCCTCCAGCTCCGATCGACCAACACTAGAGCCCTTCGCCTCTCTACCTCGCCCCTAAGTGACTCTATCTCTTCCTCACTCCCTCTATTCTCTTCCCTCATACTCACAAACCACTTACAACCACTACACCGCCCTCTCGCACTTTGTCTTCACCGCCTCCAACAGAACTCCGGCGAGTTCGCCCAACTGCCATAGTCCACCAAATAGCCCCGCGCCACTTCCATAAGTTCCGCCGCATCACCCTCTACAAAAGTCCTCAACCTATTTCACGATTCACCCACCAGAACACCTCCCCGAACTCAAGCACTTTCGCTTCACCTTCTCAAGATCATCAGGCCTCCACCATCATGCGCACCTCACGTTGCACCCACCACCACACTTGCCATTCCCATGGTGATCCCTCTGGACTATTTTGTTGTGGCCGCAAGGCTGTACTTTGCATTTTAGGTGTTCGCCAGACAGCCATTGCCGCCTCCGCCTTCTCCGACTTCGACGGCCTTGTTCTCGCAGTGTTCTTCCTCGCCTCCACGCCCAGGTGGTGCGGAATCCCTCTAGCTGCAATTCCAGACTCCTAATTGAAGCAGCCAGTGCCTCCCTCGCCTGCAATTGCAAGCTCGACCTGCTGGTGTTGACGCACGAAGAAGCTGTGGGACTTTATTCCCACATCGTGGGTTGCTAAAGCGCACGCATGGCTTAAGTTGAATTCGTCCCTTTGCTTGGTTGCCTCAGAAAACACGGGGAGAGGTCCCTCTCCACATGCGCACACCACACCTACCCTCACCCGCAGCCATGCCACGTAGGTCTAGGCCTTGGTTCGTTTACCCGGATACCCAGATCTAGTCTGGTTTGTTGGTTCCGACAGAAGAAGAGAAAAAGAGAGGAGAGGGGAGGGGGTTTTGCTCTGTCACCCTCCTCTCAACACTTGTGAGATCTGAGAGAGGCCTTTGCCTCTGTTGGTGTGTTGAGCCTTGTGTTGTGCCTTCTTTGGAGCTTGAGAAGGTAGAAGAAGAGATAAAAGAAGAGAGAAGCCTACGCCTCAGGCTTGAAGTGAAGAGAGGAAGAGGCCTTTGCCTCTATTTTATTGAGCATCGATTAAGGCATCTGAGCACCTATTCTGTCGTCTGATATCTACTAATACTTTGGTTCTGTTGGTTAAATTGAGATTTGCTTGGCTTATATGATTCTGTTATTTTGAGTAGCTTCCAAAGCTTAACATTATAGGGTAATTTGGTGATTCAAATCACCATTTTACCCTCTCTGCATTTTGCATTGTTGACATCAGATTAAATTTATATATCATTCTTGTTTGAAATTCTTATATTGCATTTGAATTATGATCTTGAGAATTATTTTGCCAATTGCTCCCTGTGTTCAACCTTGGATTTCTTTCGAGTATAAATATTATTTGTTTTTTTCGCACTGATTCGAACTATACTGCAACTTGACGATTTTTAAACCGATTCAGAGTGAACAACATGGGAGAGAGAGATAGAGAGAGGGAGATAGGGTTAGAGAATCACAATAACTCGTTGCAAAGACAAGTTATCAAAAACATATTCAATTGATTATCAAATGTCATGTTCAACCAGATATAGATGAATGCTTGAATATAAGGAATAACTACAACTATCAAAGAATTAAAACTAAATGTAAGGCAGTGGATGGCGTCAAGACAGCCACGGCAGTGGAGGGACTTCCGTCGGCAGCTCGACGTCTTCACAACCTTGCTTGGGGGCTCTATGGAGCGGTGGAATTGCTTAAGTAGAAGATAGGCACAAATGGGACGGGTAGGTCCCTTTTCATTGTTGAGGAGAGGGCCAAAATTCATCCTTAGGTCAATCGCGACATTCAAAACGTTGCTATAGACTCGCCGCAAGTGTCGCCCTAGCCCCCACCATCGTACCTTCAACACATGTACAGCTGCCATCCATGCTATCCGTGTGTGTGCCGCTTAAGCATCCGAACCTTGATTGGACGACTAGGATTGCATCTCGCCCGCTGCCTTAGATCGCACCCCGCGCGCGTTGGATTGGGTGTGCTCAAGCACGTGATCACGCGCATTTCGCGCGGAGGTTTGGATGGCACTCAACGTGCCCGTAGCGATTGAACGATCCAATTTCAATTGTCGCGCCATGGAGGCCGAAGCGGGATTCGATCCCTTGTCGCTTGCTTGAGAGTTGCTTGCAAACCCGCTATGCTGCGAGCGCGATTGGTCATAAAGATAACGAGGTGCTGGAGCGGTTGATAGTCGTTCGATGGGTTTTGCGTGTTTTAAAAATATATGCATTGTAGTATACCGCGAAAAATGATTATCAAATTTATTTATTTATTACTCGAAATTAAAAAACATTCCGAGGTCGAACTCAAAGAGCAATTAGGTATTTACAAGCCAAAAAATCACAAAACCTTAAAGATTATGTTTAGTAATAATGCACTGTATGAAAAGGCTAGAGAGTAAAAACATAAAAAGAAATAAATTCTTTTTCCTTTCTTCCTTCTCCTCTCTTTCCTTTTTCTTTGCTTTCTCTCTTCTCTTCTTTCTCTGTCTTTCCTGTCTTCAGACATTTGATTTAGTGAATCAGATGCTTTAAATGGTGATCTGGTACAGTGCTTCTTGTGGCTTCTTCCTTCTCCTTGGCTTCTTCTTCTTCTTTCTTCTCTGTAGTAGTTCCTTCTTCTTTCTTTGCGGCTGAGACTTTAGCTGCTGCACCTTCTCTTTTTTATGGCTTCTTCTTCTTTCTTCTTCTCTGCTTGGCTTTCCTTCCACTTTGCGGCATCTCCTTCCTTCTCTTTTCTTCTTTTTCCTCTATGGCTTCTTCTTCTTCTTTCTTGAGCTGCTGCGGCGCCTCCTCCTCCTTCTTCTTCTTTGCTCGGCTAAGTCTTCAGTTTCTTCTTCCTTCTGCTGCTACTCCTCTTCTTCTCTTCGTTTCCCCGCTGCTGCTTCCTCTTCCTCCTTCTTCCCTGTACAGCACAGAGAAGCAAAACCTACCCGCTACCCTCCCCGTGTTTCTCTCTCTCTCTATTTCTCTCTTCGCTCTCTCTGAGCCAGTCGGGTAATCGGGTCGGGTACGCATGCCTGGGACCAGGCCCACCGGCGTGCAATGGTGGGCAAGGAGTGCGCGAATAGTTGGGTTAGGCCAGGTCCGCGGGGTGTGGGTCGCGGACGAGACCGGGTGGTGGACGAGGGACCTCACCCCGTGTCAGGAGGCAACGGGCTTAATTCACAAAGTCAATTTATTTCACCTCACCCGCTTCAAAGCTTCCAAGGTGGGACTAAATGTCCCACCTTCGTCTCGCGTGCACCCGTAGCAGGTGTCGCGCTCGATTGCAGCTGCTGCGAGGTCCCTCAGTGCCAATTGCTTGGCTGGGGTTGTCCGCGAAGGACTTCCACGAGACCTGGGACGGTGTCCTGGAGTGGGCACAACCTGGAGAAGCTTGCAAGGTTGCTTCAAGCTTTGTCAATGGTGAAGGGGCGACGAAACCTGAAATGCATGAAGACGGCCTCACGGCCCTGTCAGATCATTGGAAAACCTTCGCCGTATCATGGCGAAGGTGAGGCGGGGGTTGGCTAGCCATGGGGGTGGCCTAGGCATGCGTGCCTAGGTTGCACTGTGGTCGTGAAGGTGGGTTAGGTCGGTGGAGGTGTGCAGTGTGTGTGGCGGTTGGTGAAGGTGCGGAGGATGATCAATGAGTCGGGGCGGTGCTTAGGGACTGGTCGGCGAGGGGTGGGATGGCCTGTGAAGGTGGAGCGGCCTTGCCGGAGTTGGTGGCCAGAGGTGAAAACGATGGTGGTGGTAGTGGCGGTCGAGGGGTCGAAACTAAAAATTGATGAAGGGGAAATGAAGAGTAGAGGGAGAGGAGCTTAATTGATGGACTTGGAGCGAAGGGGGCTGGCGGAGGGCGAGCGGGGGGTACTGCCATCGCTGGAGACCAAAAGGCCCAGGGGAGAGATGACGGCGACGACAGAGAGTGACAGAGGACGCGTGCTAGTACGGCGCGGCGCGGAGGAGTACGGAGAAGCTGGCTCTGCCACTTGTACGGTGGCAGAGCGATGAGAAGCGGGAGGGAGAGTTGCCGAAAGCCGCAGGCAGTTGGCTGGAGTGAGGAGGAGATGAGATTGGGGGGTAATCTTCGGCCAATTCGAGCTTGAAGGAAGCAGAGGGCTTTGGGCTTCCTTAAATAGGTGCAGGCAGGGGAAAGAGTTTCGAGGAAGAGGACGAAGTTCCTCACTGGAGGAATGGACGGAAGGAGACCCATACCTCTCAAGCATTCGCACGAGTGGTATGGGGTGTTTCAGGGCATGGGGAGCTGTCCATGCGGTAGGGGGCTTTGTAGGGAGCTCCCCTTTTAAATCTGGGAGCGACTCCCCATGAGCTCGAGGAGAGAACCTCCGCGCAAAGTAACCAGAGGTATGGGTCCCTGCTGCGAAGGTAGAGGGACCGAAATGAAGAAAGAGACGAAGAAGTTAGGGGGGTATTTGCAAGGGTTTCAAAAAGTTGAGGGTCTAAATATAATTTGGAGGATCAATTTGCAAAGTGGGTCAAGACGACCTTCCCTTAGATCCAAATTTTGATATAAACCTAATTTTGACCTAAGGAATCCAATGGTGAACTTGGATTTCAGGTTTGGCCACGTTTGAATGGATATTTTGCATAAAAACCTAAATTATGTCAAATATTGGGCATGTACCCCAATCTAGGTCAAAATAGGTTCCAATGGCTAAATTGAAGGTTCTACACCCTAGAGGATATTTTTCCATGATTTTAGAGGATTTAGTTGATTTTTATCTTACCTGGAACCTTGTGAATTTAAATGAATTTGTTTTAGGGTTACAGAATGTTATTTAATTCATAGATTTCATAATAACCCTTTTCTGATTGAACCATCCTACTTTTTCTCTTATTAAGTCCAATTGACCTATGTCTAGACCCTTAGAAATCCCATTGATGTACTGCAATGGTAAAATTACAGTTTTACCCCTTATTTTATGTTCTCTTCCCAGATTAATGATTCCCTGAATTAAGCCATTCTCTTGGCTATGTAGGAGCTTTTGTTCAGTTTATTAGATCAAAGTAAGCTAGTTAGGGTTCATGATGAGGTTCTCATCAACGGTGGTGACTGTCGGTGATGATCGTGCGGTGGTGAACGCACGATGAAGGATCAGCTGAAGTATGATGGAGAGAGGAAGCAGGTGCCACGTGTCACATTTGGGGCTGTTGATCAGTAGATCAATGGTCAGAACTTCTCGGGCTTGTTGTGGGAGCTATGAAGGTCGGATCAAGGTGATTTTGAGTCCGTTGGACTATGTTCGTCGTTCCAAATCCATCTGTATGGTCTGATTGCTCATCTGATACCTGTTTCAATATAAACTTGTACAAAAGGTCGTCAAACATTGATTTTAAGCAACTTAAATGTTAAGATCACATAATTTGCATGCAATGCTCCCAAGCTCATTATAATATGTCATTATTGTACAAGTACCCTCGAAATTGACTCTAATTGATAATATTAACACTGATAATTGTAGAGTCATCAGAAGGGGCGAGGGTTTTGCTGTGGCTTGATTTACCTCGGGGCACGTGCTGAAGACTAATACTTAGCCTCTGAGGAAGGGTGTTTGCCCTTGTGCTGTGCTTGAGAAGAGAAGCCTTGGTGCCCTTGTGTGCCTTACTGTGGTGCTGTGCTTTGATAGTTAAGGCATATGGCTTTTATATCCGACGTCTGATTTTGTTCAGAAATGCTGTGGCATTATTCATCTGATACTGTGAACTTAGTTGACGTGGATTAATGGTTGAAACTACTATTGGATTATTTGAATGATTTGATGCTTTGGATACATGCTTAATTAAGAGAATAATTGGTGATTTAAATCACCATTGTTTTGGTTCTCCCTTTCTTTTTATCCCATTGATTCTTGAGATATTATGGATTATTATTGACTATTATTCTTGACCAATTTATTTATTGAACATCTTTTATTGTGACTAATTAATTGTGCTCATTACTTTTGAATTAGAATTGGTGCATGGATTCCATTTACTTCCCATGAACAACCACAGACTCCAAATAGATTTCAAGTTTTATAAATTTAAGTGTTTTGTGCGATTTTGTCAACTATGCTATGATGCATTTTCTAAGCATCAACGATTTTGCGTTCAATAGCTGCTCAGTAGTATGGATGGAGTTTTTAATTGCAATCCAAAGTAGAATTTGATGTAAATAGAATGAAATGAGTTTCTAAAGTAGTATGGTATTAGATCAAGCATTCAGCTATAGGCATAAATTTTACCATGTTTTGAATCTAATTTGATTGCATTGTAAGGATTTTTTTACATTCTTTGTCAGCAGACATGTAAGTTGTTAACTGTCACAACATGTTGTTTAATGTGCAATTCAATGAAAAACCCATGCTTTTGTGTTTAAATATGTTCTTTAATGAAGCCTAGAAGTTCATCATGTTATATTCTTTGATTCCAGCATTTTTGAATGAATTTTAGGGCTTGGAATTAATTCATGATAATTAATTACCTATTTTCAACATTTTAGCAATAAATGATGTGAAAAATACAAAAATAGTTTAAATAAATAATTGAAGGATGTAATGAGTGTGATTAGCATGTTTAGAACGGGTGTGTGTGATTAGATTTAGATTTTAAGGTGTTTAGCATATAGAACATACCTGTAGAAGCTAGGATGTTCTTTAGTTTAGAAATGAAAATATGAAAACAAAAAAAATCCAAAAAGAGTGTTGGGTCTCATCTTCCTTAGTCTTTCCCTTCCAAGTTTTTGTCACTTAAAACACAAAGCAAAATACGAAATTTGAAAAACTTCAAAAACCCCAAGAATTCCCTTTGTATATAGTGTGTATACATTTACACATTCATAAGTTAGTAATATATACTAACTTATATGTAAATATGTATATAAATTAAATAAATATAAATAATATTTATATGTAAATAAGTTATAATGTACACTTATAGCATGTATTCTAACTTAAAACTAACTTAAATATAGTTTAAGTTATATCATATAGTATTATATATACATATTGTAAGCTAAACTATATAATTTATATATGTACATTTATGGACGAGATTTTGTATGTGTAAAGTTTTGGTTAGAAATATGTTGTTGTAGTTGTGTAAAAATATGCTATCAGATAAATTTAACCGAAACTTTTGTGACTTCCGGGTAGAACATAGGGAGACAAACGTTTAAGTAAAAATCGCATTTACAATTATTATCACAAAATACATTAACTGGTCAAATTAAATCAACACTATCTATTCTTTTTAAATAATAAACAATAGAAGAGATAGATAAAATAATACAAAGAAAGAAAAAACAGGGAGAGAATGAACAAATATTTTATAACCATAGAAGCATGTTCATTATATCTACTTGCTACGGCTATAAAGCTAAAAATCTATACTAGAAAGTGATAAAAAGATAGAGATGAGAAAATCCTCCTCGACAGCTACATGGAGGATGAACCACGTTGATGGAGAGCCCAGAAAAGGGTGGTGAGGTGCTGGACAAGGGAGAACAGAGCTAGAGGACGGAGAACGGAATAAGGCGACATCGCAGCTAGATCCGCTTCCCAAATGGTGGTGAGAAAATAATCACGGGTGCTTCACGAACGGGGGGCAAGAAGATGGAAAAATTACTTTTAAGATTCAAGCGAAGCATCCCGGGTATGAGACTAACTCTTTAGAGCTTTAGAGAGGGTGAGAGGAGAAGAGAAGGGATGAAGAATGAGGAGGGGATGTAGGGCCTTTATATAGGTGAGGTTTAAGGGCAAAAAGGTCCTTTTACATGCTTAAAAATGAATCCAAGGCCTTTAGTGACGCTTAAGAGTGTTGGTGTAGGTTGCACGTCATTAAAGCTCGCATGGAAGGAGGGTCGTTCATCATCGATTCAACACTCCACACGCGCCACGTTATGTGCCTGATGACCTTCGGCCGTTTGCGGTCTTGATTGCGTATAATTGATCTCAGTCGTCCAATAGTAGATCCGTGCGCGCTTTGCCTTCGCAACGCACGTTGCCCCCATGTACGATCGTGCATGATCGCAACACTTTCATCCAATGCCCCTGGCATCGCCACGTAGCCGCCACCGCTACCGCTCTATCTCAATCGAGCAGTCAAATTTCGCCATGCCCGCCTAATTTGAGGCAAGGCGGGGCTTGAATGCCCGTCCCTCTCTTCGCAGAGGAGTTCGTGACTACCGTGCTACGAGCACCGATTGTCGCACTCTTGATTTTATGATCGCGGCACTCTCAGCCGTTGGATGGAGATCCAATGACTGGGATTGATCGTGCAGGTGAAGGAGGGCTGCGGTGATCGTGGACGACTTGGATGGTGCCACGTGGCGCCATATGGGCCGTCCATTTTCCAATGCTTGTAGATGGTGCCACGGATGTCGAATCGAGTCGATTTCCGCGTCATTGGGCTACGATCATCGATCTGAACCCAGTTGTGCGGTTGAATTTTGTGTGAAGTACGTATTTGCACCACCTTGCCTCTTTCCCTCTGATCTTCCTCGGACTGCATCTGATGCTACGAAGATCCGATCAGGGCAATATTGGAGTCGTTGGATGGACTCCGATCATCACCCTGACCACATCCATACAGTTGAATCTTAATCCGATGCCCTAAAATGATATCGCCCTGTCCCTAAGACACAAAAAGGATAAATTATTATATAATTTGTACATATTAACCTAAATGCATAATGATGCATGTTATGCGACATTTATAATGCATAATGCTTCTATGACACTAGGAACATGCATAAATAGACATTTCAGGCTAATTAAATGTGTGCACATCACATCCCCATGCCTATCTTTTGCTAGTCTCTAGCAAAATTATATACTATTTATAAAAGAATTATAATTAAATTACTTAGGCAATAGTTATTTCTCAGCACTAAGAAATTTTTACTGAGGATCTGAACTGTAGAGACTCAACAGCGCTTGGGTGTCCGTCAAAATGTAGACCGCCCAAGCCCTCGCCTTATTCAAAAGCAAATACATTTTTTTCTTTCTTTCTCTTTTTTTGTTGAATTTTTGAGTTTAGAGTTTCGAGGTAACTTTTTACGACTACCCAATCCACCCAAGACTCGAAAAGAACTTTAAGTTCTAAGCATCTTTTTGTGTGCATGTGATAAACTCATTGATCAGGGATCAGAATGAGCTTTCAATTTCTACGCCCTTTGATGACCTTAAAAAGAAATTCTGTCTAGAGGTATATCTATCCGACTGGTAGCTTTTTTCTTACTTTTATTTTTTTTATGAGCTTAACACAAGGGCAAACACAGTGTATATCACCATAACTTATTCTACTTCCCCACTTCTTCCTAAGTGTTTGCAATTAAATGTGCATCTCGTGACCTGGGTTTTGGACAACCGACCAATGGGTTGTTACCACCTTATAAGGTTCATTAGTTACCCAATTTCCATTAAAATCGTTGAAAAGTGAGTCAGTGCAAATAGTATGTAGATACTTAAACTATATGCCCCCTCAAATCATAAAGCGGGTTGATAAGTTACATAATTTTCACACAAACTTATTTAACCAATTAGAAATGAATTTTTAGAATGGCGAGGACTCGAGAATCAAGTCCACATTTTAGTGGACATCCGTACGATCCGATTGCTCATATGAGACCTGTTTTAAAATGACCTTATGCACATGGTCATTAAACATTGATTCTATGCAATTAAAATGTAAAGATCAAGCAATATGCATGTAATGCTCCCCAACCCATTATAATATGTTATTATCACACAAGTATCCCCGAAATTAACTCTAATTGATAAAATTAACACTGAACATTGTAGAGTCATCATATCCCCATGCCTACCCCTTGCCAGTCCCTAGCAAGGTTTGATCTAAATGTTATTTACAACTAAAACTAGGAATTGATTGCTTAGGTAGAAGTTGCTTGTCAACTGGAGGAAATTTCTACTAAGAACCCAACTCGCTAAGACTCAACAGTGCCCGGTTGCCTGCCAAAACACCTACCACTCAAGTCCTTGCCTTATTCTATATAGAAGCAAATACATATTTTTTTCTTTTTCATCTTTTTAAATTTTTTTTGGATGTTTGGTGTTAAGTATTTCGGGGTAACTTTTTACAGCTACCCAATCCACCCAAACCTCCAAAAGGATTCTTAATACTAAGCATCTTATTGTGAAAGTGATAGACTCGCTCAACAACAATTAAAATAGACTTCGGGTTTCTACACCCCTGTTCGATAAATCGTAGAGCGCGTTGTGATAGGAAAATATGTCGTAGTATAGTGCGCAATACGATCAAACAAAAATATTTATATAAAGATAACGAGACTTGAATCCCGGTCGTTCATCTCTGGGAGGCGTTATGCAAATCTGAAATCGATCTTTTCTAGCTCTACTTGCTTAAAATCGCATGGCGGTTTATGGTTATTACGTATTTAAACACGACATGCTTAGTTGCAAGAATAGTAGGAATTAAAAGCAGGCAACTTTAATCACACGAAATATATTGCATTAAGCTCATGGTGATTCTCAACACATATACATATATATATATATATATATATATATATATATATATATATATATATATATATATATATATATACATATATATATATATATATATATATATATATATATATATATATATAATTTTCTTTCATTCATTCAAGAAGGTGTTTGCAACATGGAACTAGAGGAAAGCTTAAAATATAAATCTAACTAACAGAAAACGATCGCATATAGGAATCTATGGGGCGGAGTTAGCATGCATCATTGGGGGAGAATAAGAGCTACACTACTAAGCAGCAAATGAAAGCATATAAATATGAAGAACTACCTACTAATCTAGCAGAAAAGAAGGGCATTCGGAGGTGGGCTTCGATGGCCTTAGAATGGTTGAGAGGAGAAGGAGGGGTGGCCAATGGTGCTTAGGCCAGCCCTTGGATAGAAGTTGGGAAGATGATCCAGCATCCTGGCGTGGAGATGGTGGTAGCCATGGTGCACAACTCGTGGAGGTGGAATGGAGGCGAAAGTAGCTAACCTAAATGTGAATGAGTGCCAAGAATGGGATGGGTGCAAATGGCCACCCCTTAGGTCTTTTTATAGACCTAAGGGAATTTCTCTAGAGAAGTGTGGAACTCTCTAGAGGGAGCCTGTTACGAACCAATTCCCAAATCCCTACAGGACCCGAGACCAGCTCAACTCGACTAATCCCAAGACCCAGTCGTCCAACAAGAAATAATCAAAAAGCAGAAAAGTAAACCACATTCACTATACTAAGTAACTAACAGTAAAAGAGTACAAACAGTAAAGGAAATAAAAGTTGCTAATAATGCATATCACCACCACAATAGTAAAGTAGAACAAGGTACAGAAACAGAAACAGTGACAACAGTTTAACTCACTATCAAAAAGGAAGTACACAACAACAACAGGAACTACTGCTGGGCTCATCTGGGCCCAGCACCCTCTACAGCTGGCGACTCGGGCTGCTCAACTCTTGGACCTATAAAGGGGTACGAGTAAAACGGAGTCAGCGGACGCTGAGTAGAGTGGTAACCAACTAACTAAAGCAGTAAAGGCTAACAGGTAAATTATCTTTTCCAATTATTTATTTTACAGGCCATTCTTTTTCACCCATTGGTTTACTTTTCAGATCTCTTTCTTGTTTCGTATGTTCCTCGTGGGAACGATCTTGATTACAGTCTTTTCCGAAGAGTAGAAGGCACACGTGGTGCTCTCATGGCTGGGAGAGTCCCCCATGGTGATCCTACACCCAGTCAAACACCTCGAGGTCACAGACAGACGTAGTGGTGACAACAGCACGCGCGATAAGTGCACGGGTAGCTACCCCACACTAGCACGCGGCTAGTCGTTTTCGCTAGCAGGTACAGCCAAGGTACAGCACGGAACAGTATAGGGCCTAGCCCTCTCAGTAACAGGGGTCTAACCCCTCAGAACTAAATAGGGGTCTCACCCCTCAGTCCATGCACCCTTGTCTGACTACCCCGGTTTACCCAGTGGACCCAACAGGTCGATGTAGGGTGGCTAGTTGAACCCCATGCCCTGTGGGGTGGCTAGCTCTCTTCCTACACTAGTAGCTCTCCCCAGTACAGTGTATGCGAGGGCCAAAGAAGTTGGTATAGAGTGGCTAATCCTAACCCCGGGTCCCAACCCAAGGGCGGCTAGCTCCGCTCTACAACCCACGGGGACAGTCTCTCTCCTTGGTACCACATACTTAAGGGCCAGCACACTTCCCACTCACATTTCCAAATCCATTCCATTTATCCACAGGAGCTCTACTCCTAATTCCCCATGGGGTTCATGCTCGTATTCCCCATGTTATTCCATACCAAGTTTCGTCATTCACAATTACACCCTCAGATTATACCATGCATCTCGTATTTCCACAATTTACATATACAACAAGTAATGTCACAGGTAAATGTTTAACTAACACAGACATTTCATATTTCACAGGCAACTCTTATTTATTAACAGGCAGTTGCTTACATTTCTATTCATTCATTTAAGACTACAATCTCAAATAAGCATACAAACAGTGCAAGTACCTCTCGTCCAAGGATTCATGCCACATCCTAGGTTTCTAGTTATCCAATTTCACATATGCATTCATGTCTTATAATTTAAATCAGGGAGAAACCAATCTACCAGACAATCCGGGAGTACTGGGGGTTCGAACGGCAGGCTCACGTGCCTCTACAGGCCCCAAACACGCAACAGACTGAAGTCCTATACCAAGGGACATACCACAAAGGAATGTTCATATAAGTATATAAGGCTTTCTAACAAGTAGAGGAACTCGCAAGGAATCCACAGATATCTAATTTGCGTAAAACGGACCCTAAACGGGTCAAAAACAGGGCTGCAGACCTAAATCAGACGTCTAGCACAACGTCTAGATGTCTTAAAAGTAACCAGAGTCTCACCTCAAGTTCCTGCATCGACTTCAGACATTTAGAACCCCTGCTTGATCGTCTGGACCCAACTCCAGACGTTCGACCTCTCCTCCAGTCGTCTGGGAGTGCTTCCGGTCGTCTAGTAAGCTGTCCAGACGTCCGAAACGTGTGGGAGGGCATGCCCCGTGACTTCCTGAAGCTATCCTTGCACGCGATAGACCATATGTTCTATATTTAGCCACACAGATCGTAGCTGCGGTGCGGCCTGCATGGCCGTAACCGCAAGAGGAACGTACCTTCACGAAGTTCTACTTTCAGACGTCCGGTGTCATCATCAGACGTCCAACCCATCGTCTGGACGATATGCCAGACGTCTGATTGTAGGAGAAAGCCAAAACCAGATCGATCTCCTGCTCCTTTCGCAGCGCGCAGCCACGGCCCCTCCTCCTTGACTACAGCTCCGACTGCAACAAAGTGTTGGGGACGTCTCCCCCAACACGCTCCTCATCCTGCACGCACCGCTCCGGCCGTGCATCCTCCGGCGAGCCCCCACGAGCTCGTGAGCTCAAGCTCTTCCTCCTCTCTTCATGCTGCCTCTCCTCCTTGTCGCTTGCTCTCGCGCCTTGTCTCGCGCTTGCCCCTGTCACTGCTGTGGAGAGGAAGGAAGGAAGGTGGTTGTGGTGGAGTGGGGAAGAGGGGTTATATAGGGAGTGCACCAGGGTTCTAGTGGGGGAGAGATGGAGAGAGAAGAGTGATATTGTCTGCGCGCCGCCCGCACGGAGACGTGAAGTTTTGTACAAATTTTTTAATTTCCAAATGTCTGGGAAGGGGTCCAAACGTCTGATTAACAGTCCAAACGTCTTAAAAGGCTTAGAATAGAATGGGTCTTTACAGAGCCACATAAGTGGCCGGCCATGGGGAGAGAGAGTGGTTCTTAGATCCATAAAAAGTGGATATAAGAATTGAATGACCCTTGGTTGCTAAATTTGGCAACCAAGAGTGGCGCCTGGCTGCTACTCTCGTCTATAGTTCTAATATTTCGTCGTAGTATAGTATAGAGAAGCGGTTACCAGTTTAATATAATTTGTTACTCGGAAATAAAAGTTTTTTTGAGGTCGAACTCAGGGAGCAAACTGTATTCTAGAAGTACAAAGTTTCTATTACAAAAATAAAAGAGAGAGAGAGAGATTTGTCTTGTTGGCTTTTTCTTCTTCTCCTCTTCTCTTGTCTTCCTCAGTCTTCTTTCTTCTTCTTGTTTCTCTTCTGTTCTTCTGTTCCTTTTCTTTTGCTTCCAAGCTTTCCTTCTTTCTCTTCGTGTTCTGCTTCTCTCCTCTTTCTTTCTTCTTTGCGGTGCCTGCTCTTCTTTCCTTCTTCTTCTTCTTTTTCTTCAGAGCGTCGTCTGATTTTTCAATCAGACGACTTAAGTAGCCTCTGCTACAGTGCGTCTTCCTTCCTTCTTTCTTCTTCTTCTCACAGTCCTTCTTCTTCTGCTTTGCTTCAAGCAGCCACGGCTCTGGCTGCTCCTTCCTTCTTTCTCTTCTTCTTCTTCTCTGCCTCAGCCTACACACTCACAGCTTGGTCAGGGCAAAACCTAACCCTACCCTCCCCCGTGTCTCTCTCTCTCAAATTTCACTCCTAGGATAGCTCTCCCAGAGCCGCCGGGTAATCGGGTACAGGTCGCGCCCGGGTCCAGGCCCACCGGCGTGCGGTGGCGGGCGAGGAGTGCATGTCGGGTAAGCGGGTCAGGCCAGGTCTGCGGGGGGTGGTCCCGGACGAGGCCGGGTAAGCGGGTGAGAGTGACCTCACCCCGTGTGCTGAGGCGATAAGCTTATAGCACTTTTTGCATTTATGCGGGTGCGCGGCTTTAGAATCCACCGAGGTGGAACTAAATGTCCCACCCTAATTTAGCGCCTGCAGCTGAGAAAGCTGTAGGCAATCGCGGCTGTGTGCAAGGCTTTCACCCCAGCTGCAGACCTGGGCAGGCGCGTGAGGGCGAGGCGCGCATCCTGGAGCGCAAGCCTGGGCGAAGCGACGCTGCAGCTGTAGGCGGAAGAAGCTCCACCTGTTCAGCAATGCCGGCGGAGGATGGGTGACCTGTTCACAGAAATACGGCCCTTCGGCCTAATCAGACAAGCGGGGGACCTTCGCCATGGCACGGCGAAGGTGGTGCGGGGTCTGGCAGGTCATGGGGCGGCGTGCAGGGGCTGCCCTAGGTCGGACTGTGGCTAGGGAAATGGGTTTGTTCGGGGGGTCTTCAGGTGGCGAATGGCAAGAAATGAAAGGGCGGAAATGGTTCAGCGTGATGAGGCAGAGGTTTTGGGTCGGTCGGCGAGTCGTGTGGGGTGGTGGAATGATGGGAGCGAGTCACCGGAGGTTGGCCGGAGGTGGAGAAGGTGAGGGTGATTAGGCGCGGTCGAAGGGTGGTTGAGCAAATTGAAGTAGGGAAAAGAAAGAGGGGAGGAAAGGAAAGAACTGTACCTACTTGCAGGGACGAGAGGGGGACGGAGCAGGGCGGCAGTCGTTTCGACTATCGCCGGAGAAGAAGGTGCCCAGAGATAGGGGGTGGCGGCGAGGAGAGAGCGGGAGAGCGCGCGCTGGGTACGGCGCGACGCGGGAAGAGCTGGCGAAGGCGGCTCTACTGCGGGTATTGCGGCAGAGCGACGTACAGGAGGAGGAAGAACCACCGGAGCTGGAGGGCTTCTGCCGGAGTGGGAAAAAAGGAAGGAGGGGGGTGTTTCTCCGTCAGAACCGAGCTGCTGAGTGCGGCAGACAGAGGCCGCTTTTATAAAGGTGAGATCAGAGAGGAGGGCGGAGGGAGGCGACGTGCCTCCCTCGCCGGAGGACGCCGGAGATGGAGACCCATACCTTCCATGCGTTCGCACGGGAGGTATGGGCAGCCGCAAAGACCATGGAGGTGTCCCTGCGATAGCAGATGTCGCAGGGAAACCCCGGTTGTCTTGGTAGAGGGTCTCCCTCACCCTGCGCGGCGCCATGCTCCGCGCAAAGTCGTCGGAGCATGGCGCTGCTCAGGGTTTTGCAGGGAGGACCCAAATGCAAAGAATGAAGAAGGCTTAGGGGCCAAAATGCTAGGGTTTCAAAAGTTGAGGGTAAAAAAGTAATGGATGAGGGCCAAAATGTAAAGTTGGTCAAGAAGGTCTCTTCTTAGGCTCAAGTTTTTATACATGACTAAATATGACATAAGGATTCTAATGGTGAATTTTATTTCTAGATTAGACCTTGTTTGACTGGTCAATTTACGTAAAAACCCAAATTAAGTCATTAATTGGACCTGGTTCTCAATGTAGGTCAAAATGGGTTCTTAAGGCCAAATTGAAGGTTCTAAACCCTAGATATTATTTTTCTATGAAATTTAGAGGGTTTATTCAATTTTTTCTTTGCCTCGAACCTCGTAAATTGAAGTGGGTTTGTTCTTAGGGTTACAGGATGTCATTTAATTCCTTGGAGTTGCTGTAGCCCTTATTGGATCAATTCATCCTATTTTTCTTCTTATTAGGTTGGTTTGACCTAAGTTTGGATCCTGAGTTACCCTGTTTTCAGATTGAGTTAGTGAAATTGCATTTTTACCCCTTAGTTATTATTTTCTTCACAAACTCAGAATCTCTCTGAGTCAAGCCTTTCTATAGTTATGTAGGAGCTTTTTCTTGCAAATCTGGGTTAGATGGTGCTAGTTTAGGTTTTATGACGAGGTTCTCATCAGCACCACTTAAAGAGAGTTCTAGAGAACTCTAGATGAGTGTGTGTGCATGAATGGGTGTGTGTGTGGCCGTGCTCTAGGTGGCTAAGTGGTCTAGGTTAGGTCCTAAGGGGTTTAGGTAGGTGTAGGCCTTAAATTAGGGTTGCAAACCCTAATTGTTAAGGAGGAATTGCAATTAAACTTAACACAAGTTTAATTGAATGAGTGTGAACCTAATTGAGAGTGAAATAACTCAATTAGGTTGGGCTTAGGTCAATTGGACTCTCCCTGAGTCCAATTGGACTTGTGTGGGTTGAGATCTAAGCTCAATTAGACCCTATGAGTCCAATTGACTTAGGTAATGGTAATTGACTATGATCTAAGTCAATTGGATTTGATGAGGGCCTAATTAGGTCCTTAGGGAGGTCTAAAGGTGATGTACTAGGGTTAGGGTACCTTAATTTAGGTTCCTATAGGGTTGCAATTGGATTTTGGGAGCTAGAGATCCAAAATCAAGGCTTGAATCTCAAAATAGGAACTGGAGAACAGTTCCAGACGTCCAAAAATGGAATCAGACGTCTTATACTCAAAAATCAGAAGTCCAGACTTGTTGTCTGGATGTCCAATCAGAGTCAGGAGGGTTTCCATTTTCTGTCTTGGGTATTCTGCAGAAATTGGATGTCTGACCGAGTGTCCGGACGTCCAATAACACTGCAGAAGTGGATTTAAGGTGTACGGGAGTTGGCTAAGGGTTTTGGACGTCTTATAATTCATCTAGACGTCCAGATAAAGGTTGGAATTAGGGTTTTAAGGTTTCCTAGGGTGTGGTGACCTAATCTAAGGGTGGTTAAGGCTTGGGGAAGTCTCTAAGCTATCCTAGGGCTAGGATGAACCTAAGTTCTTCACATTTTACTACTTTATTCCTACTTAATAGAGTAGCATACCTTAATTCCCTTACATTATTATCTACTACATCTAATCTAAGTCTTCTACTCCAACTCTGCTACAACACCCATTATTCATGATCCAGCTTTAAATCCAACTCCAGATCTAGCTTCAGATCCAGCTTATTACCTGTAATTGACATAATACACTTAATCAGCACATTATAACATTATTTTATGCATAGCTAAAAGAATGCAGTAAATATGTAGATAATACTTATGCATGCATGAATTACCCTAACTTTTACTATGTCCTAGACTAATTTAGGTCAATTAAGACCTATGATTGCTGCGCAATCAGCCCCTAGGTGACCCGAAAGAAAAAATGTTACCTAAAGGTGTATCTATCTGACCGGTAGCTTTCTCCCTACTTTTTATTTTTGTGGGGTAAACACAAGGGTGAACCTAGTGTATATCTCCCTGGATTATGCTACTTCCCTGCTTCATCCTTAAGTGTTTTGGAATTCTTGTGCATTTTATGAGCTGGGATCTAGACAACCAGTCAATGGGCTGTTATCCACGACAACTTGCCAGCCATACTCATGTGGTGAAGTGTGATTTTTTTTTTCTTTTCTCCTTTTTTATTTTCCTTTTTTTCTTAAAGTAGGTGACTTTCCTGATCTAAGATTTACCTAAAGGCAATAGTGAAAGATAATGGTCCTGTGGCTGGGCTTTGGACAACTAGCTAATGGGCTATTTCCCATGACAACTTGCCAGTCATACCACCTTAGAAGGTTCATTAGCTACCCAATTTCCGTTAGAACATTCGATGAGTAAGTCAATGCAAAATGTGTGTAGATGCTTAGACTAAAAATCCCCACAAATTAGAGGGCGGGTTGATAAGTCGTATACCTATCAACGTATTTTATTGACCAGATTAAAATAAATTAAGGTGACGAGGACTCGAGACCAAGTCCGCATTGTAGTGGACACCTAAACTGATTAAGTCCAAAGACCTGAAGGGTCTAAGAGATTAGGTCCCTAACGTATCATTTCTTAACGTCGACAAGCTTCTAATACGTAAGTTTTCATTTTTAATTTTAATTTTTTTATAAAAAGAAATAAAATTAGTTCAAGTTGACTATTTTGTACTCAGATCCTACGAATTACCACCACCTCATGCCTAAGTTGGACAATGTCCTCATTGGAAAAATAAATGTATGCAAGGGAGTAAGGAAAGAAATCACCTGAGTTGTAATCATGAATCTGGTCAGCTTAAATCCTCTGGGTTGCCTCCCAGGAAGCTCTGAGTTTAGTACCTTCAGCTGGGCATGATGCACAAACAAGACTGATCTGGGTCAACGAGGTGAAAACAAAATCAGCTAAACCCAGAGTCTGAAGTCCGCAAATGTGAACTAGATTGTGGTGGAGTCCCGTCCCTAAAGGATGGGAACTTTGCAAATGGTGTACCATGCATGCCCATGTATGTTCCTCTCTCAGTCTACGGGCATGCAGAGAAATTGATTTAGACAAGCGCAACCCGAATCTAAAACGCCGGACACTAAAAACGTAGGTTTTGTAATCAGCTTGTGTCCCTTTAAAGTTGTAATCCCCTAAAGGTATATCAATTCCAGTGCATTCGGGTTGCGGGATTTCAATTCTAATAGGGCACGCAACAAATCAGTTTTAGAATAGGCCCTAAGCATGAGGTTGCTCTCTAAAGAAAAATCCATCCCTTCTTCAACTAAGGTGTCATTGTTCATACCCTCCAGTTCCTTGACCCCTAGAATATTATCTTCACCTATTTTTACATCAGCCTCCATTTCCAAGGTTGCATAGAGGTAGGGCCAATTTCATCATCCAACTTAGACTCAAATTCATTCCTTTGGACCTCCTCTAAACTTGTCATAGGAGTTTCAAATGATTCAAAACCAATTATTTCGAAATTTCATTCCCCATTTGCAATTCTGAATGTCACTTTCACCAAATCCTTTTCCTCAAGGAGATTGGATTTGGATTCACTGACATCAACCCTTAAGTTCTCAATTTTCTCTTGATTTTTGCCCTCAACCTTCCCCAAGGAATCCTTAATGACATTTTCTAATGAGTTGTCCAACAATCGAGGCGTATCAATGGTGGACTGAACCAATTTTGGGCAACTAGGTGTAGTCTAATTGATCATTACGGGTCCTTGCTTCTTGGATTCAACAAGAGGGGTTGTTTTCAATAGTTTTCTTTGGCCCTCTTCCTCTAGTTGTTGGAACATATCCATCATGGCTTGTAGCCCTTTAATCAATTCTTGATTCTGTCTTTGTAACTCCAATTGAAGGCTATTAAGAACTGATCAAGTGTCATTAGGTTTCCCTTGGATTTGCTCCTTAGTATTTAAATCAGAGTTGGGAGAGTATGGTTGAGGATGTATGCTAGAGTCTGTACTAGGGTTTAAGTTCTTGGGTGGGTCCTCTATTCTATCATTTTCAAGGTCCAATTCTTCAAGAGGAACCATTTTCTATTTTGTCCTACTCCAGAATAATTGAGGTTCTAAGTCCTCCTCCCAGTCGGATTCTTCATCAGGGGTCCAGATCAAAGTTTGATCATTCTTGATTTGCTTAGGTTTGTGATCATCCTTTGATTTCCACTTTTCTAGAATCCCTTCCAATCCATAGGTCAAGTAGGAAAGATCCTTGAATTCGGATGACCTACCGTGGTTAGGGTTTTGGGAAGGGTGGGAGCCTTGGTGTTCTGCTAGAGCGTAGGTCCCATCAAATTGGTTAGTGGGTGGGTGGGACCTAAAAGAAAAGTCATCACAAGGAGAATCAAGATATGGATCCCCAAGGTTTGGATCGTACCCCTGGGTGGGTGGGTTGTAAGTATCCCAATTGGAGGTTGGTGCAATCTAGTTAAAATTGGGATAGTTGGGACAAGAGGGATATTCTGGGTACTCAGGTCCTGGATTAAGTCCCCGACTAGGTGGTTGGTTATCCCAAGTAAACTGTGGATACAACCCACTTGGGTTAGCAAACAAATCATGTTTGGGATAGTTTGGAAATGAATGATAGACATTGAAATCCATGGTTTGAAAGAAGTAGAGGGATGAGCGAATTAAGTGTGCACAATTGGGTGCAAGAACCCAATGCCAAAACAAGTGTTCCTTCACAGGCAAGATTAAGATGTGTGATTTTTAGGATTTAAATCTTGCTTTAATAGCTTTTAAAGTTCTCACTTGTTTACACCTTTAAACACGGCACAAATGTATAGGCACATGGTTGATGAAAATTGATTTTCTTTAAGGCCTTTCGTGTGACCATATAAAATCAAAACTCCCTAGTGTAGAAGATCTTATGGTGTGCAACTTTTATTCAATGAATCCTTTTTAAGATTTTGTCAAGAACGGTCCAATCAAAATAAGAAATGAACCCATCCTAACCAAAATCAAATGTGTTTTTCAACAAAATCAATTTCAGAATTTTTTGAGGACATTAGTCCGCCCAAATTCATATTTTTCTAAGAGGGGTTCAATCTGTTTAGAACCTCTAGATTAGTGCGCAAGTTTAATATCTTAATTAAAACAAGCACTAATAAATTTTAAATGCAAAAGTTTTCTTCATATGAAGTGTAGAGAATTTCAAGATCTTTCTAGAAATATAAATCTCTCTCAAATCTGAGCTGCGTGGAGTTCACAGCAGTAAGAACACTCTACAGATCTCCAGAACTTAGGACAACCTTGTGCACTTTCAGTAACGAATTTCTCACGAACAAACCACAAAGAGTTTGGCTCTGAAATTTGAAGAGGAGTTTGCCTACTGAAAGGGGCACCTCTGAGATTTTTTTCAAAATTTTTAGAGGTGTAAATGGTCCTTTACTCGTGTTCTCAACCCAAGTCTAAAAAATGATTTTTTTCAAAGTTAACGAGTTGAAGACTTAGTGGTGGTGTTTTTCTGTAACAAACGAAAGAGAGTTTTTTTTATAACACCACCATTTCTTGGTCCAAGGATGGAAAGTTACCTTTGGATTGTGGGAAGACAAGATCAAGCCTTCGGGTTGATGGTGGTCTTCTTCTTGCGCTTCCCTTCAATCCAACCCGACTAGTTCTCCTCCCGTTATCGATGCACAAGGTTCCTGCAACCACAAGAAGAGAGAGAAGAGTAAGTTAGATAACACAAGTATAAATAATGACCAAGAAAATGAAAGTGAATAAGAGATCCGTTGCCTCCCCAGCAACGGTGCCAAAAACTAACATTTGCTGGACACGTTTGTGTAAAATCGTTCGTTGTAGCACGTTTACAACATCAATTTTAAATAAGAATAAATGGACGTGAGTCCGTGTCGAACATAGTGAGGCATGAAATCAGATCAAATACTCGCTTTGTGTCACAAAAATTTGTCGTTTGTTTCGCTTGCAAACCAGCTAGAACGAGAAAGAAAGGGAGAGAGAGAGAGAGGGAGAAGAAAGATATGGTTAGAAAATCATTATGATGATGTGAGAATATCTAACTACGGAAGAGACAAATATGATAACAGAATAGCGAATATATTACGTAAATGATTCAGTTCTACAACTACAATGGCAAGTGAAAGCTTAAGCAACACAAATAATAAGCCAAAAGCTAGCTAAGTGGAGATGTGAGGTAGCCACGACGGTGGAGGGGCTTCCGTCGGTGGTTCGGTGTCTTCACAATCTTGCTTGGAGTTTTAAGGAGTGGTGGAGTTTCTTAGGTAGAACATGATGCAAATGGGAGGGATAGGTCCCCTTCTATAGTTGAGAAGAGGGCTCAAATTCGTCCTCTGGTCAACAGCAACATTCAAAGATGTCGCTGAAGACCCACCGCAAGCGTCGCCGTAGCCCCGCCCACGCACCTCACGCGCTCGTGTTCCTCGCCGCTCGCCGCGTGCGCATGCGTTGTGCCACGCACATGCGCTTGTACGCTGCCCCTACTCCCCGTGCACGCGTGCCTTGCTTTACTACCACTACTCCAATTGAACCTGAGGGGTGGAGCCGCGCGGATTTGAACCTACGCCCTCTCTTTGAGAGTGGACATCTTCGCCAATGCGCCACGAGGGCCTTTGTGTGGAGTTCTTGAATTTCCACTGTGAGGAGGCAGCTTCTCGACCGTTGGATCTTGATCCAACGGTCAAGATTTGATGATGAGGATGAAGAGGAGCCAATGTTGGGCAGCCTAGATGGCGCCACGTGGCGCAATCAGGGTCGTCCATCTTCTTTCTGTTGTAGGAGATTCCATGGTGCTCGGATCACGATGATTCCCACGCTACCAAACTGCGATCGTCTCTCCGAATTCATCCGTATGGTTGGATTTTTCATCTAAGGCCCGTAAGGATGTCGCATTACCCCCTGGCTGTTGATCTTTCTCGAGCTTATTGTGGGAGTTACGGAGGTTGGATCAAAGTGATTTCAAGTCCGTTGGACTTCGTTCGTCAATCCGGATTCATCCGTATGGTCCGATCACTCATCTGAGACCTGTTTCAAAATGAACTTGTGCACATGGTCATTAAACATTGATTATAAGTGATTAAAATGTAAAGATCAAGCAATATGCATGCAATGCTCCCCATCCCATTATAATATGTCATTATTGCACAAGTATCCCCGAAATTGAATCCGATTGATAATATTAACATTGAACATTGTAGAGTCATCAGTGTCCATAGATGTGGACCAAATTGTGGTGCAGACTCGTGCCTCAGGGTCGAGTGTATCTAAGGTTCTGAATAGAAATTACCAAGAACTTGAGATCATTATGCAAGCGAGGCCGAGCCTGTTGTTTGTGAGGATGCAACCCAAGTCCAAAAAGCCAGACAAAAGGAAAATTTGTATCAAAAAGATAATCAGTTAATTTATGCTTGGGTTGAACATCCTCAGAGTTGAAAATCTCATAAGGATCTTGGTAAAAGGTTGGTGGTTTTAGGCAAACGGGAACCCTTAGACTCAGACTTCTACTTCCCCCGAAATTAGCTTCCCAGATCTTCATTTCTAGTTCCTATCCTCCATAATCAAAGTTTCCAGGACTTCAAAAGTGTTATCAACCCTGTCTAAAATATCCGAGTCGAAAATTTGTGGCTCAATAAAAATTGACTTCGGTTTGGTAATCTCAATAAGATAATCATCATTATGCTCATAGGGGTGTGATTGAGGAATGAGACTATGAATTGAATCCTTTGTGAAATCATGATCTAAGTTCTCCATACTAGCCTTCGTGAAATCACAATCCTCAATTACCGGGCTATCAAATGATTCATCATACTCTTTGAGCCCGTATGTCTCACTAAAATTATCTTCCTCAAACTCAGGTGATACTTCACATAAAGATTATTCACCTTCAGAATCAAAGAATTCTGGATTCGCATTTGTATGTCTTAAAATCATTTATCATTTCCTGATCCATGAAGACATACTTTTCCTCGTACCCTGGTTTAGGGATCTCGGGTGAAGAAATCAATTCTTCCTCAATTGGTTGCTCCAGGACAACCTGGTTATCCCTGGTCACGTAAAATGTGTCTCCTCCTACAAGTGCCTAAGCAGGTTCTGACATTGGCTCTCCTGAAGGAGGTTCATCATGGAAATCATCCCAAGATTGGACTAGAGCAATCACAAATGTCATCCTCACTTTTGACAATTTCCCAAATAAAAACTCATCTGGGTCCTTATCCTTAATATCTTGGAGCCAATCCAATAAATACTTGTTACTATCATCAATCATTTAAATTAGAGGTTCTAATTCTTTAGTGCAAGGTGTTGGCTGAACTTCTAAAGATTGTATGGTATTCCTTAAGTTAGCAACACCCTATCTTGGACTTGGTTCACTTTAACCAAATGGTTCAATTTAAGGTTGGGTGGGTTTGGGTTTAATCTAGGGGAGTCAAGCAATTAAGGTTCCTGGGGGCCTCCCTAGTAATAGGTCATTTCTTACTGTTCAAAGAGGGGTGGTGACCTATATGCAATGTAATCCTGGGGAGGGTATGGGTTTTAATCATCATATCCTTCTTGATCGTATTAGGTTGTCCATAAGAGAGAAGGATAAATATCAAAATCATGGTAATCAAAGTTAGATCGTAAACATGAAGGTCCTAAATTGTATCCCCAATTCAAGTTATCTCAACCAATAGATGGTTGAGTATAGCACAAGTCGGAATAATAATCATCATATTGGAGATAAAATGTGTCAGGAGGGTAGGAGTGGAAATATCTATAAGATGTGAAAGGATCCATGACAAAACGAGAGAGAAAAGAAAGGTGCCCTACAATACAAATAATTAAACCTGTCCTTAGGTGGGGTAGCCTAAAGACTTACAGACTCTTAGAATTCGTCTTAAGATGAAAGAAACGATTTGGTCTAGTTCTTTCCGATCAATCCAACCAGTTAAAGGGAGGGATTGGGGAGAATGTTCTTCCATTGGCTTTCACCTTAGGTTCCATTGATACCCCCCAACCACGGTCGTTTGATACTGCTCCCATAGTTAGACATTAGATGGACAAGTATAAGCAGATTAATAAAAAATAATCTCAGTCTGAGCCCCTAAGGGTGAGTCAAATCTTTAAGGCCAACCTCTACTTGATTTTACTTAGGCTTAGGTTTGAATGTGCTCTAAAATGTGATGGGCCCCTTAAATAGGTTGTGCCCTTAAATATTAGTTTCAATGTGTGTGCGTGCACAACCAATGATTTTCAAGCAAGATTATTTTTTTTTGATGCATTAAATTTTAAAGTTTAAATCTTGCTTAGTAGCTTTTATGACTCAAATTTAAAGTATATTCAGACAAGGTTTTGTAAGGCACACCAAGTTTTCAAAGCATAAGTAAAGATATGTTCCTTTACAACTCAAAAGTAATGTGGTGTGCCTAGTTCAACCCTAAAAATTGAATCCTACAGGGCAAGCCACTGATGGATCTCTTTTATCTTAAGTGGTGAGGCCTAAGTAGCTTAATCAATTGGACTCTTGCACCACTTGATTAAGGCACCCAAAGAATTTAGCCCAATCTATTTCTAATCACTTATTTGTATAAGTCGTGCATGAGAGTAACTTATGGATCGAAACGGTATACTAGAGGGGATGGGTGAATAGTATTGCTCTAAAAGAAATTTGAATAAAAAATAACTTCACAATAGAATCAAGCATGGATTACACCTGAATTTATAGTGGAAACCCAAATCAGGTGAAAACCACTACCTAAGCCTCTCAGCTCAGGATTTTCTTAACTAGTCGAGACTAGTCAATCCACTATCATACCACTTGAATGAGGGTGGCACAACCTCTTTACAAACCACTTCTCTTTACAACTTGAAGAGAATCACAACAACAGATCTTTCTCAACAACTTGGGATCCGTTAATAAAAAACAACAGTATAAAAAAACAATGAAGAACTTATAGAACCTAGATAAAAGTCAAACCAGAATTTTAGCGGAGGTTTGAATCGACGTGCTTTGAAAGGCGTGAAAATCAAAGCGCAAAAGCACTTGAAGAAGCACGAGAAGCTTGTTGGTGCAAGGACACCGTGATCGTTTATTTTGATGATAACAAAATACTTGTTATCTTACATTTGCTTTTGAGTCCTAGATTTCAGGTCGATTGCAAATGTTATAAGTGTAAAGACGGAGTTCGAGGTCGCATCCATGATGGATTGGAGGAGTTTGACGAAGGAGGAGCTTCACGAGGAGCTAAAGCTTGAAGAAGGAAAGAGATGGAGAACAGGATAGACACTCTATTCATGTATTCTTTTGTATTTCTTTTGCTCTTTATTTTTTTATGTTTAGATGCATGTTAAAGAGCCTTGAATTATCAACAGTGTAGTCCTACAAATATTTGCAAGACCCTAGGACACTTAGACATTTCGTAAAGAACTTAGAAAACCAATATAGGCTTTAAACAGCCTTATCAGACGTCTAATTTGAAAATCAGACGTCTGACAGTAAACTTTAAGAGGTCTGAATGTTGAATCAGATGTCCAAACACTTAGGCTGGACTTAGTAGCTTCTGTCTGCCTAATTCAAACGACTAGCCCTTGGTCCAAATGTCTTAGCAGACGTCTGATGACTTTACCAAACGTCCAATTAGTGGAATGTTGGCTTTCAGAATATGATCGTTGAGGAATGACCTTTGATCTTCTACCAGACGCCCGTAGATGACCTCAGACGTTTGATAAGTGAATGTTAGCCCTCGATTAAGTCAAATTCACTTCTCTTATGTAATATAGCCATTTGTGCCTTAAGAAATCCATTCCCCGCAGTTAATTAGGTTTCAAGACGTCCAGACCATAGTGTCAGACATCCAACTTGTCGTCTGACCACCTTACACTAGAACCTTGTTTAGGTCTGAACAAGTCAGGAAGGAAACCTGCCTGGAATTAAACGTCTGATTAAGTTTCCAGACGTCTTAAGAGTGTCTTCCAGACGTTTGATACTTTGACCATACGGCTAATGACCCTGTCAGAATCATTAATGATTTTGATTACAACTTGATTTGCCTTGGGATCATCCCCAACGGCTACCTAAGGCTTCCAAAGCCTTCTTATGCCTTCCTAGGCATAGCAAAAACACACCAAGCAATACTATTTCCACATGCATTGTGTCCTAGAGAAGAAGAAGATCATCTAGAAGTGTTGTTCTCCGAGGTCATCTCACACACTTTGAGAGCACCACATTCGTTGTGCACGTGCTCTCCCACTGTCGGTTTCGAGAGCTTCGTTGTGCCGTTGCGTGGTTCACACACCTGCATCATTCGTCGACGCACTTCTACTAAAGGGAAGTTTCCTATAGTAGCTAGGTTTTAATTTTTGCGACTCTATAGGATATTGTATTGTATTGTCTTTGGTTGGGTATTCACCTTGTGAATTATCGTCTCCTTCAAGAGACTAAATACTCTTTGTGAAGATGAGGGGTTTGAGGTTACGCTACCCTCGGGTTCAAAGTAGCGTGATTGTAAGAGGTTGAACTACCCTCATTTAAGTAGTTCGGTTAGTGGATTTTGATCAACTCGATCAGTCGGAAATCCTGACTCGAGAGGGTTAGGTGGTGGTTTTCACCTGGTTTGGGTTTCCACCTAAAAATCATTTATGTAACTGTGCAATTGTCATTTATGTGAGATCGTGTATTTGCTTCCACACTTTATTTTATATTTCGCAAATCTCACCCCCTTCCATAAGAATTTACAAAGCTCTATTCTTTTAAGAAGATTTTTCTATTGAAAGTTATGTGAAAAGGGCTACATACCACCTCTATTTATACCAGAAAATCGACCTGAAAAGGAAGTAAAATTGGTTGATCAATTAAGGTAGATTGGTCGATCAAAACAAGGTTTGGTCGATCAATCTAGTTATTTGATCGATCACTGATTGGTCGATTAATTAGCCTAATTGATCGATCAAAAGTGTATTAATCAACTTCGTAAAATGGGCTGGTTGGATCGATTAACTAAATTGGTTGGTCGATCAATTAATCTTATTTGGTGATCAATAACCCTAGAAACTTGATTTTAGAGTGAAGCGCGAAAATCCGTTTAAGACTTATTTTGAGGTTTCTTACAACAGTATCCTAGACTCAATAAAGATAAAAGACACTAAGACATAGATCAACATTCTTCTAATCTTGGTCTATGTGAGAAGCTTTGATCCGTGAAAGTCCTGAAATATTAGTCTTGCAAGAAGCATAATTTTGGTGTATCAAAACAGAGGTGCTTACATTCTCTCCCTTTTGATGATAACAAAATTATAATTATGAATTAAAATAGTTATGCATAATATCTCCCCCTTTTTGTTTTAGCAAAAAGTAAAACATGCTGCTATCAACTTCAATTAACTTCCCCTTAAGCATGTAAATGAAGCAATAATAATTTCAACATGCAATTTAAAAAGAAAGTAAAATATAGTTGAGAGAGATAATATCCATGCATATAACAACAATATAAATGGGTCTGGACAAGCAGAGCAAGATAAAATAGTCCACAAAATTATAAAGTTTTACAATCCAAGAAGCTAAGCAAAATAGAAACTAAGCTAAAGCTACTCCTCTAAAGATGCCATGAAGGCATCCATCATGCTCTGGAGGCCAGTATCTAACTCAAGGTCCATCGAGTCAAATCTTTCGGAAGAAGTAGGCTGGCCAAGACATAGGCATCATTGAGCTGATGATCTCAGTGTCGGCTGCCTAGATGTCTGGTGAGAGGTGTGATGGGAACACTATCATGAGCCCTAACTAGCTCATCTTGACCCAATGAAGAAAATAAATGCTCCTACATAACCAACTAAAGGTCATAACTGATTGCATAACCTTTCTGAGAGAAACACAAGAAACAAAGGGTAAAACTGTAATTTTACCTATGCAGTACAATCACAGGTTTTCTCAAGGGTTGAATAAAGGTCAAATGGTATTAACAAGATAACAAGTGGGTTGGATTTGACAGAAAAGGGTTTGTGTGAGTTATGAGAATTAAATGACTTTTAAAATTCTAAAAATAGACCCACTTAATTAACCAAGGTTCTGATTAGGATAAAATTCACTTAAACCCTCTAAAAATCGTAGAAAAATATTCTCTAGGGTTTAGTACATTCAATTTGACCATTAGAACCTATCTTGACTTAAACAAGGGTCTCAGACAGATATTTGCCATAATTTAGGTTTTTACATAAATTACTCGGTTAAACGTGATCAAAACCAAAATCCAACTTCACCATTGGATTCGTCGGGTCCAAATTAGGTTTATACTAAAATTTTGACCCAAAATGAGTTTGCCTTGACCTACTTTGCAAAAAGGTTCTGTCTAATTACAATTCCACCCCTAACTTTCAAAAACCCTTGCTACTTGCCCCCTAGATTTCTTATCGTCTTCACAAGTGGGTCCCTCCGCCATTATCATGGAGGAAACCTACTCTGGTGACCTTTGACATAGAAGATCTCTTTGATTTCTCAAAGAATCTCCTCCAAAATTGGAAGGAGATCCTCTGAGAAATTCTCTCCCATCTGAACCCATTAGTGAACTTTGATTCCTTCCTAATCTCTCATGCGAACGCATGAGAGATTTGGGTATCCTAATAAGCTCCCATCTCCGGCGGCCTTCCAAGCTTGGGAACCTTGCTTCCCAAGCCCTAACCAACCTTCAGAGCCTTATTTCAAGAAGCCTAGATCACTCCGACTTCTCCATGCTCAAATTCGACTGCAAATACCCTCAATTCTTCTCTTCCCCTCAGGGTCGAAGGCTCCTCAACGTCCAGCGACCTTTCCTACTCTTCCTCGTCGGCCAACTGCCATGCCTACGGCGGATTCATCCTCCATACCTTCGTCCGCATCTCGCCATACCAGCAGACGCCACTCCCTCTTCATCCTCGTCGTTCCCACCTCACTGGAGCCACCTTCGTCTCCAGCGTCGGCCACACCATACCCGCTGCCCTCACTATCCCCCTTCCTCCACTAACTCCCTAGCTAAGTTCCCTGTTCCCTCTACTTTCTTCTCCACCCTTTATTTTCTAAAATCGACCACTGCCGCCCCTCGCACCTTCATCTCCTCCATCTTTGACCACCACCTCCGGCGAGGCCATCCCACCTCCACAGGCCACCAAAACACCCGTCGACACTTGCTACACCTTCACCACACCTCACTGAGCACTTCCCCTCACTTTATTCACCGTTCCACTCACCCAAATCACCCCCCGAACACACCCGCTCACTCGCACACAGTGTGACCTAGGTACGCACCCATAGGCACCCACACGCCACGCCACCACCCCCAGCACATCCATCGTGCTCCGACGATCCTCCCTGAGCGATTTGACGTGGCTGCGAGACCGTTCTACTAATTTCAGATATAGGCCTTGGCCGCCATTGGCGAGCAAGCTTGAAGCTTGCTTGAAGCTGCTCCAGGTGCTGCCAGGCCTAGGTTGCTGCCCCAGGACACTCAGAAGACTCTTGCACACATACCTAGGACCTCAATTGAAGTCGTGTGCCTCTGCAACTGCTGCAATTGCTAAGGTCAATCTCTGCTGCAGGCGCGCGAGAAGAGTGGGCGCGGATAGTCCCACCTCGGAAACGAATAGACACCTGCACCTGCATAAATTGAAAAAGTGGTGTTAGCTCATCGCCTCAGTTACCATGGGGTGAGGTCCTTCTCACCTTCACCGGCCTCGTCCGTGACACTGCCTTTGCGGACCTGGCCTGACTCGACCCGACGTGCACTCCTCACCCACCACCGCACGTCGGTAAGCCTGGAACTTGGGTACGCACCCGACTCGATAACCCGAATACTTGTGTGGCTCTAGGAAAACGAATCCTAAGAGAGAGAGAGGAGTGTCGCGCGGGTAGGGGGAGGGTTTTGCTACAAAAACCTCCAGCCGACACTTAGCAAATTCTGAAGAAGAGGAGGTCAGGGTTGAAGGCAGAAGCTTAAGAAGAAGAAAAAGGAAGAAGAAGAAGAGGCCAAACACAGAAGTCGAAGAGAAAGAGAAGGATCGCAGAGTAAGAAGAAAGGAGAAGACAGAGAAAGCTAAGGATAGAAAAAGAAGAAGAGAGGAAGAGAAGAGAACAACAGAAGCAGAGAAGAAGAAGCAAAGAAGAAGGATCAGACACTTTAAGTCGTTTGATTCCTTCATCAGACGACAGATCATTACTTTCATTTCATTGCAAATACATTGAGTTCCTTGGTGATATTGTAGGAGTATTTGGTGATCTCAATCACCATTTTACTCCTATATTTTTGCACATTGCTACTGCTATTATTGCAATTTCTTTCAGTTTGAATTGTGATCTTGATTTCTAAATACCAATTTGCTCCCTGTGTTCGACCTCGGAAATCTTTTCGAGTAATAAAATTGCATTTGTTTTCAAAGCAATTTCGACTATACTGCAACGCGACACTTTTAAACATCGATCTTGCAGCGATTAACAAGGTGTCACCTGCTGGTCTGCTGGTGATGCTGTAGAGGTAGGAGGAGGAGGTGTTGTTGTAGAGGCAGGAGGAGGAGGAGGTGTTGCTGATGATGGAGGCATGGTAGTAAATCAACGAGGATGAGGAGGCCAGTGAAGCTGCTACTGAATCCCATGAATAGACTTTCCAAGTCTATTCAAGAGCTGGCCTTGAGCATTCAGGTATTTTGATACCTGATGCCCATGTCTCATCATCAACATGTCGGTCTCTCTCTGCCAATGCATCATCAAAGAAATACCATCTATCACATCCTATATGCCGACAAAATCCCTGCCTATAAGAGGTCTGCCTAAAAGGCCCCAGTCCTACTCGTAGGATGGAGAGGGTCGCATTGGAGGAGGACAGGTAGCGGAAAAATGCTCATAAGGCGGGAATGGAGGAGGGACAGCTGATGGCTCCTACTGTTGCTGCTGCTCTTGGGCTGCTTTCTCACCACGGGCTCCCTGAGCTTGCTCCATCTTTGTATAAGTCAGCTTATCAAAAAATGGAGACTCTAGTAATCAACTGTTTATGATTAATATTCATGGGAACACTAAAATGTAGAAAGATATGTGTAAGAAGTGTCCCAAACTAGAAGGAGCTGGAGGGCTGCTTGCTCATCAAATAAAGAATCAAGTGTTTCCAGTTGAACTTCTTGTTCTTAAGAAGTGCATAAAGGGTAATGAGCATAATGCCAAGGTAGTTATCAAATGAAGTGGATTTGGACATAAAATTCCAAAGAAATACTCGGTTAAGAAATCATGGAAGATGGCGAAAAGAAGGAGACTTGGTAGGATGGCCCAAGTCAAAATGCAAGGGAGTGAGCAAGGTCCCCCTAATGACATCCATTTGTGTCTGCTAGTGAAGCTCCAAAAAAGTAGGACCAACAGATGGACAATCAAGAATTTTCAAAATCACGTTGGCATTGACCAGAACCTCTATGCCATAGACTTTCGAGGTCAACTCGATATTGAAACCCTCACCTATATTCTTTAAGTTGGCATAAAATAGGTGATAGGCCATAGGGTCAACATTGGGTATGTGGCTATTCTTATAACCCGCATAAAAGTTCCGTTCAAAAAGACATAAAATCAGATGATATGCAAATTTTTCACGGATTTCAAGAAAGATAGACTCGACATAAACAAAATCAACCGGTCTACCAACATGTAGGGAAAGTTTGGCTAAGAGTGAAAAATGATTGTGAGCGACCTTTATGATGAAAAAGCAGTCAAAAGTGTCATCACGATGAGAAGCGGAGATACGTGCGCGTTTTGCAGCCATTTCAAAACTGAAGTTGCACGTTGGTCGATCAAATATGGATTTTTGGTCGATCTAAAATGAGCTAAACAAAGTTAGGGAAAAATCGACTTTTGGTCGATTAACCAAGAAATTTTGTTGACCAAAAGTGAACAGATGGGGAAAAAATGAGATGTACACAGATGATTTGCTCACCTATACTACAAGATTTCACAAGTAAACACAAGATTAAGCAATAAAATCATCAGATCTACTCATAGCACTTCTAAAACTTAAAGAAAATCCAAATGAAAAATGGATTTAATCTAAGTTTAGAGTGTACCATGATCGATCAATTATTTGTTGATCAAGGGAACACGATGTAGATGGTGAAGGCAACGAGCACGACTGGTCGAGCGAGGTGTGTGCATGGTCGGACGGTTGCCATGCGAGAAGCTCGAGGATGCGCAGAGATGTCGGCACGGAGGAGTGCTCAGTCGCGGCATTTACACACACGAAGGACGCACGATGGTGGCGTTGCTTGCTCTTATGAGGAGCAGTGATGGTTGGAGGCACCAGAGTGGTTGGTTGTTCGGCACATAATTCACGTTTTAAAAGTTATTAGTTATAGTATAGCGCGAAAACACGTCGACAAATAACTTTATAAAACTCTGGTGAGTACCGGGTCGTTCGAAGAGAGGCAATCTCAATTTTTGCAGAAGCGTTTCAATAAAACTAATTCTAACTAGATATATATATATATGTATATATGTATAAAGTAGATATCCAGAGAATCAGAAGTTTATTGCAATGAGATAAACTTTTTCACAATGGAAAATCTAACAACGACAGATAGATAGAAAGAGAGAGAGAGAAGAAAGTGGCAGAGAAACGACGCTGCTTGTGGGATGCTTGTGAGAGGTGCAGCAGCACCTTAGATCTAGAGCACCGGGACGAAGGTCGGAGCGGAGTTGCAGAGGGACGGAGAATTGTAGAGAAGACGATAGAAGAGTGATGAGAGGCTCATCATAGCTTCTAATTACCCCTAATTAACTAGTTTCCTTAGTTAATTAGCTAGGAATAAGCATATATAAGGGTTAATTATGTAATAAGGGACAAATCATTAAAGGACCTTAAAATAAGTTAAAATGTTAAATTATCAGCCAATTAATATTATTAATAATTTAATTAATAAATAGACTCAAAATAACATTAATTAGTTTCCTAATTAATATCTTATTTAACTTAAGTATAACTTAAGGCCTACGTCTTAAATAAATTAAGTAAGTTAATAAGTTAATAAATATAAATAAATGGGTCAAAAATGTGAATACATGGCTTAAATATAATATTTAGCTAATTTATAATTATATATAAAAAGTTGGAAAAGAATTAAATTAAAATTAACTTAAATGGCCTCTGTTTATATTTTAGTCCCTATATTTTATTACATTCGAGTCTTTTTCTTTCACCTAGGCCCTTATCTTTCATTGCATTTAGGTCCCTATGTACACTCTTCTTCTTCATTTCTTCTTCAGCCGCTTCAATGGTTGACGAACGGCGATGAAGACACCTCACGATCACCTTCCAACCGACGTTCTTCCACTCTTACCAAGCTCCTGGAGCTTGCACTCACCCTCTTCATTTCATCCCATAGTCTGGATGATCCTTGAATCCTATTTAGGGCTAGAGAGTAACCTCACCGGCGTCGGAGAAGACGTCGATGGATACGTTGAATCTAGACCTTCTAGCATCCAGATTCAGCCACCTCTACAGCCGCCGAACCCTATAAATACCCCTCAAACCCTACAATTTAAGAGGTCGATCCCCTATCCCTCTTCCCCAACTGCGGCCGACAATAGGATATTCTTCCGTCTACCTCTAGCGACCTCTCATCCCCCTATTGGAGTTCCTCCGTGCGAGGGACTCGCCTCTCCACCTCCTTTTCCTCTCCGGATGGCTGTGACAGAGCCAAGGAGCGCCATTTCCTCTCTATCACCACTTTCAATTTCTAGCTGGAGCTCTATCCCCTACCCTCTAATTTCGTCCTCCGTTAAGCACCTTTCGACGGAGATTCTTCCCCTTCTTTTCGTCCAAGTAATCATAGATTATTTAGTATAGCTTAGATTAGTGTAATTAGCTTAGTTAGATTAATTTAGTTAGACTTCCAGTACTTCCTTCCTCAGCTCTGACGAGGCTAAGTCTGGCCTTGCTGGGCCTTCGTTCACCCTTCCAGGTAATATTTCACTCTTCTTATCTCTCCACGATCCATCATTACCTTCTTTCCCTCACTGATACCACCTATACCGCCTAATACATCTCATCGTTACCGGCAACCTCTGCTATTTATGGCAGAAGTCCCTGAGCCTTATACACCTCCATTAGGGTCTTCCATTGCTAGAACACCACCCTAAGGACCTTCCTGACCTCAGTATTACCCTAATTATTCACTTATTTACCTAATCCCAGTCACGCTCACTTGGACACCTCACTGTCCATGGTGAGGTGTTCAGAACCGATTCCACCTTCACTTGAGGTTCTACATCACCTGGACATCCCCTTAGGAACCTCGCCAACCACTTAATTGCTCCTATAGAGCATCATATAAAAAATGGCTAAATTCCTTATCCTCTCTGAGCTCGCTGTCAATGGCGGCTCAGAGATGAGTTAATCATCTAATTAAATAGTCCATTAGTATCACCTCACCCCTTAGACTACTTTCCCTCACTCAATTGAGTGAGAGGAAACATTCTAAGTTCTGTCGAACTCAGAATGTTCAATTTTCGAATTTCCTGTTGAATCATTTTTTTTGAACATTTTTTGAGCTAATTAGGGAGTCTGTAGGATCTGTTTAGACCCTAGGAACTCCACGGGTCAATAATGGCCTCAATTACTGTGTTATTCATCTTTGTGTATCAAAACTGGACTCACCGGAGCTCCGGCAAGCTCCGACGAGGTCATTTTGAGCTTCAGCCCATGAATTGACCTAAGAAGCTCTAGAGTACACTTATAAGGTTTCAGGATTAATTTTCTGTGGTTTAATTTGAGTTTCAACATCTAGAGTACTTGTTTGATCTGTGTCTTCTCTAACTCCGACGAATTTGGAGGAGTTGTTCTGTTAGGATTAAGACTTCGAAAATAGGTTCAACAGCCTATGCAGAACCTATAGAAGCCAACCTTGATATCTGATTGCTTTGAGAACTTTTAGGTTGTTTCATCGAACAAACTCCATTTTGACCTCAGGCGATGAGGTTTGAAACCTTACCAGACCTGATCAAAGTCCAATTTGAAATCTTGAAGTAGTTCCTGAGGATGAATTATATTAATCTGAGACTTTAATTTGATCTGAGAAGGCTTAATTCAAAAAGTCAACTGCCAACAAATATTGGTCAACCCCAAGTCTCATCTAATGAATGAATGATAAATTAGGTGAATTGATGATTAAAAATGATTCCTGGGATGTTTTTAAGTGATTTAGAATTGATTTGAATAAGATTAATTTAGGATTTCGTGAGAAATCATCTACTGTCAGTTTGGGTTCATTTGAACCCATTACTGAACCTCATTTTTTTCGAGCGAGTTTTAAATGTCAAATCCACCCAGATCAAATCTTAGATCTTTATTGAGCTGTTAAGAGCTCAAAATGGAGCTCTAAAGCTCCTAAACAAAGGTCATGAGCTTCTTCCAATTCTTGAAGCTACATAGGACCTTCTCTCTTCACCATTAGATGCGAAATCACCTACTAAATAGAGTATGGACCTCATCTGGAGGTCATAAACCTCTTCCGTAGGTCAAAAGACCTAAATTTCGTTTGCTGCAGGCCATTTTGGCCATGTAAATCTCCATACTTCGCCCTTCGAATCGAAGTGCCAGATTTGATCTGAACACCAAATTGGTGTTATAATCATGTAGAGCATACGAAGGGCTTTCGATCGAGCCTTTGCTCGGTCGAAATGATCAACTGAGCCTCCTGGAATCGCCAGCCAAAGTTCGGTCGGAACTTGGGAAACATAGTCCCACCTCGGTAACTTTGAAGCGCTGGCACTGCTATATTATGATTTTGTGCTTAAGCCTTCTCAGTCGTCAGCGGAGGGCGCGAAATGAAACTTATCTTTGGGCGCGGGTGCGTGCGATGCACATGCCTACGCATGTGTGTGTTTGTGTGCGTGCGCCTGTGAGCCCATGTGTGGGCCTGGGAGGCTGGATACTGTGCATGAGCTTGAATTGGAAAATAAAACACCTAAGTAAAATTAGGCTTGGTCCCAGTAGGGTCTGGTCCCACCCTCCAGGGGGTGCTGTGTATCCCCGACTGGTCTAAGCTGCTAATAAGAAAATCAAAATTTTACAATTGAAGGTTTTAATGGCTTAAGTGTGAAACTTATTAAGCATAGTAAAGAAGTTAGGGTTAAGGAAAGGAATGAGCTCGAGGAAAAGATAAAAGGAAGAGAGTAAAGGAAAAGAGAAATTGAGAGAGAAAGCAATGACAAAGCAGTAGTGAAGTATAAAAGAGAATAAAAAGAAACAGAGAGGGTTGAAGATTAAGAAGAAAGAAAAATGGAGAAAATCAGACGTCTGTGCATTCATTTAGACTTTTAATTTTTACTTTTAAGACATCCAAACTTCTTTTTAGACGTCTGATTTGTAATTTTATTAAAATATTCTCTTTTGATATTTTGAGTTTTAAATGATGAAAGAAGGCATTTGTACTCATTTCATTAGCTTTTTTTTCTTGTCTTAATCTCTTGTAATTAGATGTAATTATTGTAATAAACAAGTTTACTTGATTCTTAATGATAAATCACATGTGTAAATATGTTCTCTATTCATGGAATGTTGTATGTGTTAATTTCATTAATTCTTGTGCAATATTCATAAGCTTAAAGTATTCTAATTTAATATTTAGTCAATTAATTAAATCTTAATTATTCCATAGCAATTAATAGTGAATTAAGATTAAGTTATGCCTCCCAGTGGATGACATTGACTCAACCAGTTAAAAATAATTTAAAAATATAAAATGTTAGGTTAACTTGACCTTATACTACACAACCAACATAAAAATTAAGTTAACCTAAGCTAATTTCTCATACGATTAATTAAGTCTAAATAACTTAATTAACTGTGTTGAGGATTTAAACGATCAAAGAGATTTGGAGTTGATGGGAGAGAGAGATGCTTCAACTAGGGGGCCCTGGGTATTTTTTTATAGTTTTGATGGAGGACAAAAAGGGTATTTGAGGCCTTAATATCATGTAACAACTCTTATTTGATCAGATCTGTTGATCGAGAGATCAACAACTCTACTTTGGCTTCAAAATACCTTCATTTGGGCCTACAACACGTGGATTCGCTCTGGTGGGGACATGTAGCAGCCGCTGCATCGTCGATCTTCGAACGCGCGGCTCTTATTCCTCCTCATGCGTGCTCTTATCTTCTTTGCTCACCGCTCGCCTTCAAAACCTGCCTCAACGTCAGCCATCCGCGCTCGCGCCTCGCTACGTTTGTTTGAAAAGCGTGTGGGATTGCGTGTTAAACGAGTGTCTGATCGTACGTTCAACCGCGGCATGCCCTTGCTTCGTCACGTGGACTCGATCGCTGCCTCTACTCCTCATCTGACGTCCTGATTTAATCCGCGCCTGTCCTCACGCGGATTGCAGCTCAAACGGGTGCCCGTTGCTCCACAGAGAGAGTGCTCACCGCTACGCTACTCCCACATGTTTGTTGAGCTTTTGTTTTGTGGTAACTTATTCTTGGTCGATGGATCAAGATCCAACAGTCGGGATTTATTCCTTCTCGATGAAGCGCAGATGATCAGACTACATGGCACATTTGTGACCATTGGATGGAGATCCAATGATCCACAACGCGTAGTGCGAGGCCTTCAAAAGTTGGAGCGCGGAGAGGGGGCAGCTGTGATGGCGTCACGTGGCGCCATCATGGCCGTTCATCTTCTTTTCTTTATATCTGGTGATTTAGACCTCCGATCGAGTTGATTTTCATGTCGTTGGACTGTAATCGTCGATCCGGATTCATCCATGCAGTTGGATTCTTCATCTAAGGCTTGGATCTTTGTCCTTTGGCCCTATGATCTCCGTTCCTCTATAGACTGCACACGATACTTTGGTTGTCTGATTAGGACGATTTTGGAACCTTTGGACTCCCGTCGTTGTTCTGATCAAATCTGTCCGGTTTGATCTCACATCCGCGGCTTTGAATCATATGTGATTAAAATCATCTTTCTTTTAAGTCATAAAATGATAATATTATCTATATGACTAATAAACTAGCTATTGTGCAAATTACGATGCCTATGAATGCATTATTCCTAAGTTATGCTAGAATTTAGCTTAATTGAGGCGATTTAGGTTGCATGATTGTTGTGCAATCGTTGGTCAATCGGTGTGGCAGGAGGAGAAGATGTGGGGTCGAGTGGAGGAGGTATGTTTGGTGGAGAGAAGGAAGTGGGACCATTTTGTGGAGGTATGGGTAATAAAAAATAATAGGTTTAGAGGTAAAAATGGTGGTGTTTTAAAGAAACTTGGAATAGCAAAATAGGTAAAAATATTTTCGGTGGCTAATCGAAGAGATTAGGTTCGGTTTAGATGATTAGGAGCGAGATTCGAGGTGAAAAGATAGTAATCTCGAAAAGTGAATCCGCTCAGTTTTGGTTGATCAAAATAGAAACTGACCGATCAATAAAGTTAATTGGTCGATCAGAGTTCAAACGATTGGAGGGAAAATTTCTGCCCAACCGGATCGGTCGATCAAACAACTAAGTTGATAGATCAAAACTCAAATTTTTGTAAGGAAATTTCCTGCAAAATAATTTGGTCGATCAATCAAGGATTTTGATCGATCAAAGATTTTGGTCGATTAATTTGAAAATTTTGATCGATCAAAGATTGAAAGTAAATCAATCAAAATGATAAATTAAGCTCTTTTAACATAGATAAACCTAGTGAATGGTAAATTAGGTTAAATCTTTCCTTTGGCAAAGGTTTTGTAAAGATATCAGCTATAGCATTCTTTAGGGTCCAAAACTGCATCTCGCATGTATCGGTACTCATTATGAGTACCGGTACTTGTGTCAGTTACAAAAGGGATTATGAGATTTTCTGAGAACATAAGACATTTGACCTAATCTTTGCTTATCCTAGGTTTACTAACAAATATTTATGAACATAATAGAGTGTTTAATATCTCCTTTTGTAAGTTAGAAAGCTAACATGTTAATCTATGATATCTAAACATAAAATACATGAACTTTGCGAGATAGACATGGAATTTATTTAAATAGAGGTATAGAGAAACCTGTATTCATCCTTTAAGGGAAAGAGGATGCAAAGCGTGGGATGATCTTCCAAGAGATCCCTCAGATCAATTAGAGAGGTCTAACCTTCACACTAGGAAGAAAAAGCCTCTCTTCTCTGTCTCCCAGCAACACAACTTCTCTCTGAAATATCAGTCACGATGGGGATAGATTTGAGAGTGATACATAGGGTCTCTCGGGGACCATAACCCCCATAATAGGTAATTAGTCATACTAATTGCTATTTGCATTTTGCATAATCGCTCATCAAGAAAATGCAAAATACTAACAAGTCTCTGCACATGTAAATTAAATACCACACTATTCTTTTACATTTTATGTCCATGACCTTAATAAATCTTAATTTAATCACTTTGAATAATGGCCATGACTATATCTATATATAAATGCATATACTAGTCCATACGCTGAATCATGATTCAACACTGGGAACTAAAATCAAGTTCTTTTCTAACTATTTTATCCTATACTCCGCCTTAAAAATAGAAACATAGCTGTATTTATATTTGAAACCTCCCCTTACATAGAAAAGTCCAAACATATAGGAAAATCTTATATCTCTCCCCCTTAATGATGGACATATATCATATAACACAAGTTTATTTCCCCCTATCTAAATGCTATCTATTAACATAAAAGAGAGGGTAAATAGTTTACCTTACTTACCAAAGCCAATAGCATGGCCCAAATGGAGGTTTATGCCAAAATTGATGAAGCTCCCATCCAAAACTTGGAGATCAGAGCATCGGTGCCCATCTCCAACCAAACGGTTGACGCATAGCAATTCGATTACCCGCCGGTCGTCTCGTATTCTTCTTTGGCCTACTCCTTGGTCCTCCTAATTTGACTTGACCATTCTTCAATTTGTAGGTCCAATCTTTGACATTGAAATCTTCATTCAAACTTACAAAATAAGATTCTAATTCTCTTTTTGGTATCTAAATCAATTTGGATCCGGATGTGTTAGTTGATCTCCTTGATGGAGATCCTTTCTCAACCTTATGTTTTTGAGTGTTATGGGTAAAAGCATATGCATTATAAGATTGTTTTTGAGCCTTATGGCTATACAATTATGCATGATAAGTTGATTTTTGAGCCTTGGGTGGCACAAAGGTGCATTTGGCTTTGGGCTTCACAAAGTTCATAAACTTCTTAGTTGTGGATGAAGGTTCAACATAACCAAGACCATGCTTAGAGGTTGATGGTAATTGACTTGCAAGCATCTTTTATAGGTTTTTACTACCATTAGTAAACTTAGCCAAGTCATTAGTCAACCTATTTGTATTTATCCAAAGTTCATGCACATCTTTTTCTAAGCAAGCAATTTTATTTTTTAATACTCAGTTAGGTCAAAAGTTCGCTATCTCCTAGAACTCTTTTAAACAACCTAAAGTGCATTACCCAACATTAGGTTTAGTCTGTCTAATATTAGGTCAACTATCTAACATTAGATGTTCATGTTGGTGCTAGAGCACCACGATCATTTGTTTTGATGATAACAAAACACGTGTCATTTAACATTGGCACTTTGAGTCCTAGATTTCAGGTCAATCGCAAATGGATACGTGATTAGATGGAGTTCGAGCTCGCATCCAGGACGGATTGGAGGAGCTCGATGGAAAACAAAGGAGATTCGCGAGGAGCGATAGATTGAAGATGGAAGGACAAGAAGAATAGGATAGAATTCTTTTTATTCTTTTCATGTACTTTTGTCGTTATTTTCTTGCTCTTTATTTCCTTAGAAAATTATGTTAAAGAGCCTCAAAGTACCCTAACAGTAGTCCTAGGAACACTCGCACAACCCCAAGATACTTAGGTTTTCTGTAAAGAACTTAGAAAATCAATATAGGGTTCAAACAGAGTTTCCAGACGCCTAATTCCAAAATCAGACGTCTGATAAAGTATTTTAAGACGTCTGACTGTTGATTCAGACGTCTGATAACTATTAGGGTGGACATAGTTAGTTCTGTCTGATGAAATCAGACGTCCAGACCTTAGACCAGACGTCTTAGGAGATGTCTGATGACTTTTCCAGACGTCCAATTAGTGGACCGTTGGCTGGCTTAGCAAACACTCAAGAATATGACCGTTAGAGCCTTATCAGACGTCCATAGGACTGTCCAGACGTCTGATAAATGACCTTTTTGCCTCGGCTGACCCAAAATCTCTTCTCAGAGATTTTCTAGCCGTTGCAATGTTTGGAAATCCATTCCCACAGAAAAAGTAGGTTTCCAGACGTCCAGACATAGTGCCAGACGTCCTATATGTCATCTGATGGACTTGCACAAGAACCCTGTTTAGATCTGATTCAAGTCAGGAAGAGACCCGCCTAAAATCAAACGTCTGACCTTGAAATCAGACGTCTTATAGTGAACTTCCAGACGTCTGTTGCCAGAATTAGACATCTGATAAGCCTGTCAGTGCAATGATTGTTCCTGATTCCGGGCTGATTCTCTTGGGCTTTGTTCCCAACGGCTATAGACCCTTTCCTAAGCATTCTAAAGCCTTCCTAAGGCCTCTATAAATTGAGGGGAGCCTTTACACACCAACACACACCTAAAGACACTAAGATACACAAGAAACACTTTGTAATACACTTTCCACTCTCTTGTGTCCTAGCTAGCTCTTGCTCTCCAAGCTCAAGCTCCATTCTCTTGAGAGCATCAAGCTGTTACGCACCCGCTCTCCCGCCGTTGTTCACGAGAGCGACGTTGTGCCGTCGCGTGGTACACGCATCCGCGTCGTTGACGCACTCCTTTCAAAGGGAAGCATCCTATTTCCTATAAAAGCCTAGGTTAAATATTACTTTGTTGGCTCTATAGGATTACTTGTTTTATCTTTGTTATTTGGTTGGGTATTCGCTTTGCGAATTCCCGTCTCCTTCGCGAGACAAAATCCTTCTCGTGGAGAGAAGGGGTTGAGGTACGCTACCCTCGTCTAAGTAGCGTGGTTGTATTGAGGTTGAATCACCCTCGTTTTAAAGTGATTCGGTTTAGTGGATTTTGATCAACTTGGTTGATCGGAAAATCCTAACTCGAGAGGGTTAGGTGGTGGTTTTCACCCGGTTTGGGTTTCCACCTAAAAATACTTTGTGTACTCTGTGTGATTGCATCTTGTGAGATTGTTTATATTTCAATTCCGCAATTATTACGTCACCCCCTCCTAATAGGGCGAACTTACAGTTCAGTTCAATGAAAAGTTCGTTATCTCATAAAATTCTTAAGTTTACCACAGACCACCTACCTAACGTTAGGTAACTTATACCTAACGTTAGATGAACTGTAAAAATTCCTTCAACTGTCCAAAACCAAATTTGTTGATCCTATGGGGTTCTAGGGTGATATATTAATCCCCAATGATATGTTTTATCGTATTTTGACCTATTTAGGCTATGTGTAGTGTTCTTGTGAGAATTGCATATGAACTTCTTATGTTTATGCTAATATGAGATCTAATTGAAGTTCTTGTATTCTAAAGAATAAAAGATTGCAACTCTATTCTTATAATAAAAGGAGATCTAAACTTGAAGAGTATGATCTCCTCCTTCTTAGCTTCGGACTTTGTCAAGAGAGCTTCAACTTAAAAATCAATCTTGCAATATCTATGCATAAGATCCAATTTTAATCTCAATTGTTTGAGATGTTTGTCATCATCAAAACCATTAATAAAGGCTAATGTGGTGCCTAATTGCTTATAGACCAACATGCACATGATACATAACTTATGTATATATCTATATATGATGCGTGTATATTAGTAAGTAAACCTAACTTAAGCTATCTATTAGATGAGTTAAGATATGTATAACCTATTTAAGTAATGTATATGTATAAGACCATAAGTTAATAACATATATTAGTAAATTAATCTAATGTAAATTAGTAACTTAACGTATTTGGAAGCTAAGTTACAGTATATTCTTATAATTTATATTTAAACTTATTTTAAATATATTTATACTCTTATATATATATTGTATAGTAGTATGCACATATTGTACAATTAACATATATGTATATTATGTATATTGTAAGTACATGTATATAACATGTATAATTAGTAATAAATCTAAGTAAATAACTTAAAAATCTTTATTATATTATTTATTAGGTAAATCAATCTATTTATAATATAATATGTACCGTATAAAAGTATATATAATGTACATAATGTATATTAGTCATATAAGCTTTAATGTATTTATTTAATACCTTATGTAAATATGTATAAATAAATGTAATTAAATTAAATAAAATTATGTAATATATAGTCTTATATGTTAATTAAGTAATTATGACTTTAATTTGTAATTTGAATTACTAATTAACCCCTAATTAATAACTTAATTCCCTAAATAATTAAATGCACAGCTTATCAGTAGCGCACCTTAAATCACATCATTGTTTAGTCCTACATTGTGGGATGGCAACACGCTTAAGCGCTATTTTAGTATTCGTTTCCCTTAGCCCATCGCACGGGGCTAAGGGGATGGACTTCCTAAGGCGAGTGCCTCGCATGCTCTTTACTCAATATACATGAGAGAGAGAGAGGGTAACTTATAGATTATCTGGTCTAAATCCCAAAGCATATAGGTTAAGGCATGGTAGGGGCGAGGTTTGTGGGTGGTTTGAGCATATTTGAGGTCCAATGAGCTGTTGATTCAGTTTAAGGTGGCCTCAAAATCATTTTTTTAGCTAAGAGTTGAAGTGGGCTCCAAGGGTTAAAAATTTGACTAGGTGTATAACATATGAAGAGATGCTGTGCGTGAGTTAAAAGGAGAAATAACTAAGTGTAGAGTAAGTTAAGTATTTAGCACCTTATGGTTAAAGAGAGAAGAAAAAGAGACTTTAGATAATGAAGAATAAAGAAGAGTTCCACTTAAATGGTTATATTATGATTCATTTATTTTCTTTTTACCTTATTTGGATATAATTTTTTAGTCATTTTTATTTATATTTTTTCTTCTCAAATTCTTTCTATATAAGTACGTGTATGGTTAATATTGTCTTAGTAATTAGATATTTGTATATATTCTTGTATATAGCTGTGAAATTTAAATTAATCCTTTACTTTTACCTTGTATGTTTACATTGTTTAAGGTATTTGTTTTCTTCCTTCTTACTCTTTCTTTTTGTCTAGTAATGTATATAGAGGTGAGATGTAAACTAAACTACTGGTATTTCTAAGTCTTTACTTTGTAGATATTTTTTAAGCATTAAATTACTAATATTGATTCATTCGTTCTAACTTATAGATAATTAACATAAACTAATTTCTTGTTTATCGTTCGTAACTCATTCATTTACAAACAACATGGATATTTTGAAAATAAAAGATTAATTTTAGATAATAAAAAATGATACATATTAATAACTATATCCCGATAAATGACATTAAATAAAATCAATAAAAATTATAAATAAATAAAATAACATCTAACTGAATTATAATGATATACCATTAACATGATTATAATATTAATAAATTCTAATTAATATACAATTTTGATCTTACATCATTCTTTTTGTGTGATAGTCACGTAATCATCTTAGATTCTATAAAATTTTTAATTAATAATTATCTATAAATATACGATAAATATATATTTACATTATTAACATGGTTGATCACTATAAAAAATTCTCACAATCATCGTGACACAATTACAAATATGAAAAATAAGTGTATCACATGTCCAAGGAAAAAAACTGCAGTTGTATTTCTCCTGAAGATTAGGAACCGAGAGTGAGTTTAAAAAAGAGAAAAGAATATTAAATGAAATGGGACGCTTTCTGCAAACAGCTCCACAGTTGGAGGGTCTTTCTCACAAATTGCACAAAGGAAACAACGATGGCGAAATAAATGCAAGCCAAGGGAGATGTGTTGCGGAGGAAGAAGATACACAGCCCACGGCGTCTCGATCGAGTCTCCACCTCACAAGCTCGCAACGACCCGCACGCGTCACCTCCGCCGACGCCACCGGGAGGAGGAGGAGCACGAGAGACCTCGAAAAGATCGGGAGATCGAGATTGGAGACGAAGAAGAAGAAGGGCTTCCTACCGGGATCCGCCGCGCCCCATCGACCCTCGGGCAGATCCATCCGCCGTTGATGTGACGCCGCCCGGTGCCCGTTCTTGGCCTCGCGTCGAGGTCAGTTAGGGTTCCGGTACCCACCCTCCAACCGCCAGATCGAGTGGGTTGCTTGATGTGCCTCTGATTCGTGTGCGGTGATCTCAGATCTCTCACCCGGGGGCGGAGCTCGTGAAGGATGATGGCGATGCCGGGGAAGCGCGGGAACACGATCCACAGGACCAGAGGAGGAGGAGGAGGAGGCGGAGGAGGTTGCTGCCTCCCGATCGCGTTCCTCATGTTCCTCTCCATCGTCGCTCCCCTGTCGTTTCTAACCGTGAGAGGGATCCTTGGTATGGTTCCCCATTCTTCCCATTCTTTCTGCTTCCATCACTTAGTTTTAGGTCAAACCATGTGTTTTTTCTGTCTTTTGTTTACGGGAGAGGTCTTTGCGTGGATGATTATGATTGGACGAAAGATCAACCGTCTGCCTTATTGTATGGTTAGTTTCGCTTTCAGATCCGTAAGGAATTCGGGACCATAATCAGCACAGTGCTGATTAAGAAACGCTGCGCAGTGCACATGAGTGAGGAGCCAAATAGCAGGAAGTGTGTTAGGGAAGTATATTCTCCCATCAGATTATGGGGATCTGAACAACGTAACGAAGTAAGAGGTTTGCAGGCTTTCAATTCGATCCGAGACGTCTAGCCACCCGTGTTGAATTTTCCAAGTTTTGGATATCGCTAAACATGGTTTCTCGTGACGGAGGGAATAAGAGTTTCTGATTCAAAAGAAATCTGATACGCTTCTTCTTATGCTATTAGATATTGGTGTGTGGTGCTTTAGGACAATATATAATTTCTAGCTCGTTTTATCTACACGTGGGCGTGCATGGACACACACATGTCGTTTAGACTGAGCATCCCCCTGCTTTGAAAACCACTTGAGGCTTTCATCATGTGGAGTGTTATCAATTAGGATCATATAGCCTTTAGAGCTGTGTCGCTTACCATCAATTAGCATTGACTAGCCTTTGGAGCTCTGATTCCATTGTAGTTGATGGTTATTCTTTTTTACGGTAATCACCCTAGAGGGGTTGTCGTGGATGAGAATATTTTGGCTTTCATTTCCATCTTATAAGGCTAAGATTAACTGCCTGGTTGTGTTGTTAGGTTTGCTTTCAGATATCTGAGGAAATTCAGCACTGTATAATCAGCACAGTGCAACTATTAAAATCGTTGCCTTGCAATGGTTGTGTGCACGTTTGTGCAGCCTAGTAGTTATATCTGATTCATTTATTACCACTGGCAATCATGTTATTCTACCAAAAAATTAGAGATTTGAATAACCTAACAAAAGAAAGAGGTGCATAAAATTTCAAGTTGATTTACTTTTAAAAAAAAAGCAAGTTGATTTGTAACATCTATGGTTCTACCCCGTCTATCATGTGTGCGAAGCTTTTGATGGCTTATATATATAGCAAGAAATCAACTCCTCTTGATGAAAGGGATAGGACCATCTGATGCAAATGAAATATGAATCACTTCTTATGTAAATTAGATAAGAGTACAAAGCTTTTAATATATTTGCTAGCCCCGTATAAAAGCATGGGGGCTGCCCCATTTTACCATAAATATCATTCAATTTTTTAGTTAGTTTAGAACTATAGGTTGAGCATTCTCCTATGTCAAAATTTAGTATCTACAATCTGGATACCTTTACTGTGTGCACGTTATCGATTAGGATCATCAAGTGTGTAACTGATGCTAAGCGTAGTTGGTATCTAGTCTTTCTTGTAGTCGTCATTTTGTTTTCTTTTCCCCTTTTTTTAATTGGAAAGGGCTTCTTGTGAATGATAATGGCTTGGCTCTTGTTCTTCTTCTCATTGAGCTACTACCGTCTGATTGTGATGTTAGTTATTTTTTGATATCTGAGGAAGTCTGGCACTATATAATCAGCATACTGCTGTCATAATCTCTGGATAGTTGTTGTTGGCTAATATATAATATTTTGATTACTGTTTCTAAAAAAAAAAAAAGGATTAATAACCTCATGTACTGATCCTTTGTTCTTTCAAAAAAATGAAAAAAAATCCTTGTATAAGAAATTCAATTGATGATTGAAAGTTTACTATTTGGATAGATTGCATAAGGAATTTTTTCAATAATAGAAATGCTACCTGTGGTCTTCTTAAAGAAAAGTTGTAATTTGTAAAAGTTTAGATCACATGTAGACATGTTGCAATTATTTAATTCAACCTTGCAAAATGATTCACAAGTTTTATGAAAAATACCTTGTACAAAATGCTTTTGTGAAAAATAAACCATTGCGAGGAAGTAGCCAGGTGCACATGGCATTGTGACCATTCTTTGGAAACAACTCAGACCTGATATCAGCCACCTCCCATCTCAACAGATTACTTATAACAATGCAGATATGCTGGTGATTGCCTCCTTACACGCATGTAATTTAAGAGAATTTTCCTTGTTGCAGAGAAGCTAAATTACACAAGTAGCAATATTCTCTCTATTTGTATATTGTGCAATCTTAATTTGCATTCATTATATAAATGCAATTATGTTAGTGTTCATCTCTCTCTATTCTCATCTTATTGCTTTTGGTTCTTTTTTCTTTTTTCAAATTTTTGATGATGTGGTACTAGTTTTAAGCCCACTTGTTGTTTTTCATTGTTTAATTAAGCACTCATAGGAAGTCGACCGTCCTCATTCATTTATGGGTTTTTGCATGCCTACACTGTGAACTATTATATTATGTGAAGTCCCCTACAAATTTGGTATTTAAATATGAGAATTTACATCACATAACCATCCCTTAATTCCTTTCAGATGTTAGAAGTTAGCATGCTTTTACTAAAACAGAATGAACGTGTGTGCAGGCCCCTTTCCTATACTCCCCCTCCCCAATCACCTGCTATTCATCCTCTAATGGCCCATCTCTTTCCTGTACCTTTCCTCCATTCACTGAACCTTGTCTTCCTGTCCCCTTTGAATGGGTGCATATTGCATGCCTGATTGAATGCAAAAGATCCTGCAGTTCATGCTCTTTTGTGATTATGGCAACTTGATGTTAAGATTAGTGTGAAGCTCAAGGTGTTGAGTTGCTTCTATTTCAAGTTTACCCAACTGGGTGGTGGTTGTGATGATATTATGATTATTGAAAGGAGGAATATGAGGTTGGGATCCATGACGACGAATGAGTTGATATATATCATATCTATTAGAGTATTAGGGTGCTTAGAAGTCTATTTAGGTTTGAGATTGTTGGTTATTTTTATATTTTTAGTTGGACTTATGTAATTTTTCTATCCCTCCTCTTTATATAAGAGAGGCTAGGGTTTCGGATTGAATAAGACGTTTTGTTTTTCTCCAATATGGTATTGGACTCTTCTTGCTTGGCACCTTTCCACCAAAAAATTCCTTCTTCTCTCTACTTTCTTTTTTCTTGTTGACAAGTCGTGATCAAAACTCCATCGGGCACACCCACTTCACGAGGCATCGTTGCTTGGCCTTGGCGTGCGGTTACACTGAATTGCTCCAACCATATCAACTTGATTGCAAGTATAGCACATGGCTCTACCTTGTAGCATGCGGTTGCATAGCACCTACTACACACAGCATGTGGCTGCACAATTCTTGTTCTTGCTGTGCTTATAGCATGCGATCCCCCCTTGTGGTGCACGCTGCCCCTACGACGCATGGCTACATAGGTTGCTTCATTGTGTGATACTGCCCATTTGTGCGTGCATAGCGCCTTGCATATGATTTGAAGTTTGTTTGGCCTTTTTTTTTTCTTTTCCTACATGCATTAAGCATGCTACCTGTGTGTGAAATCATGTTCCTCTGCATGATCTTTGATTTCACCTGATTGCCTGACTGTCTCTCTTCATGTTCCCATGGCCGACATAGATTCCATTATCGTTACTTCTGAGGCCAAGATTCTGTCTTCGTTCTAGTTCAGGGGACGATAATCAAGTTAATTGGATTCTCAAACTATGTCTTGTGGTCAAGAGCGTTTTGCATATTTGTTGAGGTATAGGATCACCTGCATGTATTGACTCATAAAGCTTTGGATCCCAAGAATGCTGCGAAATTTAAAAAGTGGGAGGACAACTACTTAGTTATGAACTAACAGATGAAGAACATCAACTCAAAGATTGCTGCGAACATGCTATATAAGAAGATAGCTAAGGAGAATTGGGAGACTCTGGAGAAGAGATGCTCCCTGTAGATGAGTAGCTCCCATCATGCATATATTTATAGGCACATATGGAATACCAACTAGTGTGATATGTCTTTGGTTGAGTATTTTACTATCTTGGAGGGCCCATTTGAGGAGCTTGCTATTTTTCAGCCTGTATGCTGTAAGAAGTAGGTCTCTGAGCGAGCATAGTGGTAGACATATCATTTTTTGGATTACCTAGCACTACGGTACTAGTTGGCCAGCAATCACATATTATCTTTAGATTTGATGCCAGGTCTAGAGATAGTCTACAATCGCCTCCAAAAAATTGATGCTGATGTGCAACTTGCTTTTCCTGCTACTGTTTTTGATTCCTCTACCCTTGTTGCTTCTGGTGGGAGAAGTGGGCGTACTGGAGGTTGCAAATGAGGTTGTCGTGTCTATTCTCCTCTCATACACTGCAAGAGGACAAATCACTCTTCTTAAAAGTGTTGGGAGATTGCTATAGAGTAGTTTGCTCTATCTTTGATTGCTGAGGAATTGATTCATCTGAGGAGTTTACTAAGGAATGAGCCCTCTTCTTCTACTGTTGCCAGTGCTACAAGTGTTGTAGTCAATTTTGCCTTTACATGTCCTTCTGATCGGATTGTTGATTTTGTAGCATCCAATCATCCTACTGGACATCTGAAAGAAGTCGATGATTGGCGGGCGATTTAAGCAAAGTTGTTGTCTCTCGCTATTGACTGCTTGTGATTGTCTCCCATTCTATTACCATTGCTTGAGATCATCTTACTTTGGCTTGCTTGGGATTGCCTTCCGTTTGCTTGCTTGGGATCATCTCCTAATGCTTGCCCATCTACTTGATTAGTTCATGGTCGCATTATTACTTCCTGTCAGCTCTTCCAACCAGAAGATGTGGTGAGTGAGGGGTAGTTGAGTTTTATCTTTTGTGGTAAGTTAGGTTTGATTGATATCGATGCTCCAACCTGAGGGGAAGTGTTAGAGTCCTTAGAAGTCTATGCATCTTAAGTTTGAGGTTGCTAGTCATTTTTATATTTCTAGTTGGACTTTTTATGTAGTTTTTCTATTCCTCCTCTTTATATAAAAGAGGCTAGGATTTCAAATTGAATAAGACACTTTCTTTTTCTCCAACAATATGATTACAAAAAGATTACGTATTAGAAGCATGAAAGTGTGGTGAAGAGGGATAATGGGCACCTGATTATTTTTTCTGAAACAATAAGGAAAGCTACGTGCAACAATAGCAATCCGGGAGAGCATTTTATTAATCACTATAAAGACATGATTACAATGTAGATCCCCACATATGTATGAGAGACCAGCATACATTTACAATTTGCTCCACACACACTGGCCTCCCCTGAAACAAAAAATCATTTCTCGCTCTCCAAACACACCACATGACTGCCGCCATATGACAGGGCAATTTATCACGCAAAAAAAAAAAAATTCCATAAATCAACCAAAATGGGAAGAGGTTCCCTACATACCCTTCTTCACACGGCATCAGTGATTGCGCATGAAGAAAAAATATGAATGGAACTATCGGCTGGCAAACCACATAGCAAGCAGGATTGTAACACAACACCCAATCTTCTATGTCTGAGATCACCTGTCACCAATCCATCCCTCCTACATAGCCAAAGAAAAATCTGGACTTTAATTGGGATCTTCAGTAGCCACCGCTTTTTCCCTACCGCATCAACCTCCATTGAGTAGGAGTGCTTCATGATCTTTTCGTATGCTCTTGCAGGAGTGAAAACTCCCTCCTATATCTATCTTCAATACTAGGCAGCGGCCTAAAAGCCATTAGATTTTGCTCCAGGCGAGTCTTTTCCTCCCATGTTCTTGTGCCTTCTCTGCTAGATTCACCCCCACCAATCTGCCAGGCCTCATTCCTCTCAGACCAGAACCTGCAAACTGGATCCCCTTTATTCATGTTAGCCGCATAAGCTTTTGGATATACTTCCTTCAGTTGACCCAAAGAAGACCATTCCTCTTGCCAAAACTTAAAGTAGCATCCATCACCTAAAACATGTTGAAACATCTGCCATTTCTTCATGGCTTGTATCACAGATCTCCAAAAAGGAGAAGGCTTAAGTGGTTGGAGACGGTCCAAAGAACTATGTGAGCTGCCATAGTTTTCTTTAATAAGATTCACCCAATTCTTATTCTCATCATTAAGCAATTTGATGGCCCACTTAAGCAACAAAGCATCATTGAACTCTTTAAGAGATTTTATTCCCATACCACCTTGATCTTTTGGCATACAAAGGCTATCCCACTTCATTGGCCTTCATGATTGGCTCCCTTCCAGAAGAAGCAGAAGAAGCATTTTCGCATCACATCAATACACTTCCAGATGGACTTAGGTGCTTTAAACATAGAGAAGAAAAAAATAAGGATGGAAGTTATCACCAAGTTCAAAAGAATAAGTCTACCCCCCTCAGGGAGATATTTGCTGCCCCATCCTTGTAACTTGACAGAGATTTTATCAAACAGAACATGCCAATCGCTCTTCTTAAGTTTAGTACATTGAGGCAAGCCCAAATATCTGATAGGGAGAGTAACCAAGGGGTACCTAATATTGAGGAGATGGCCGATTGCTCGTCATTAGTTAGTGCAAAACACACCAAAGAGGACTTATCACCTTTCAATTTCAAACTAGATATTTCCCCAAATATCTTTACCATGTGGAGCAGTGCCTGCCCTTCTTGTTCATTCCCTTCTACAAAGAAAACTATATCATCAGCATACTGCAAAACAGGAGCCAGGGCATTCCTGTTGGAGATGGAATATCCTCTGATGACACCAGCCTCTGACAATCTGTGAGCATACCTCGCTAAAGTGTCAACCGCGAGGTTGAACACAAGTGGAGCAAGAGGGCATCCCTGCCTAACACCACATTGAGGCTGAATCCATGTCCCACAAGGCCTACCATTAATCAAAGGTGAGAAAGAAGTAATGGTGATGCACCTTTTCATCCATTGCAACCACAAAGGTGGAAACCCCCTTTTCTAGAATATTTCCCATAGATATTGCCACGACACCGAGTCATATGCCTTCCAGAAATCAACCTTTCATAGGAAGGCTTTACACTTTCTCCTGTGCCAACCCATCACCATCTCTTGTGCCATAATAAAGGACTCTTGTAATGACCTGTTGGGGAGGAAAGCATATTGCACTGGGAGAATGAGGTCTTGTAGAACCTTCCTTAATCTGTTAGCCAGAACCTTACTCACCAATAAATATATGGAGTTAGACAAAGCAATTGGTCTAAACTCTGAGAAGCAATTTGTACCTGGCTTTTTTGGGAGTAGAAAAAGATAGGATCTGTTAATTTTGTCAAAGCCACTATTACCCCTCTCAAATTCCCCAACTACTTCCATCACCTCCCCTTTCAACATAGTCCAAAATTCTTTGTAGAAGAAGACCTGTATTCCATCTAGACCTAGCGAACCTTCATTATTCAGATCATTCAGCGCTTCCCAGACCTCTTCTTTGGAGATGGGAGTCACCAAGCTACCAGCTTGCTGCATAGAAAGGCGGGGAAAAATTGACCCTGCCATCTTCCACACCCCCTTCTAGCTGCCCGAGAACTGTCCCTGAAGTATCTAATGGCAGCAGCTTTGATTTCAGGCATAGACGTGGTTTCCTGACCGTCCACAACAATGGAGGAAATAAGATTATATCTTCTTCGTGCATTGGCCACCAAATGGAAAAATTTGGTATTGGCGTCCCCCTCTTTGAGCCAAAGTTGTCGTGAGCGTTCATACCGATCCATTTCTCTTTTTAAGTCTTCCTTAGCCACTATCTCCTGCCAGTTCTTCCTGTCCAGCAGCTCCTGCTCAGTCAAACAGGTGGTCTCCTTTGCATCCAGCTATTGTATTGCAGCCAGAGCTTCAATGCATTTTTGGTTCCTCAATACAACCACTGTGGAGCCATATTCTTTCAGCATGGAACGCATAGATGCTAGTTTAGCAGCCAATTTGACTATTGCAGTGCCTTCAGCCTGATTGAATCTCCACCAGGACTTAAATCATTTCGCAGAATCCCTGCTCTCTAAGCCCAGACTTTCTGAGTTTAAAATAAGACCCAACATGTGTGTTGTCACCACTGCCCCAGACCAGCGACGTATGATCTGAAAATGGACGCTCCAATCCTACCACCGAGGATAAGTGGAATTTTTCTAGCAGCTTTGCATTCTCGAAGAATATGTCCAATTTGGAGCACAGACCGTTCCCACTTCTCCATGTAAAATCCACCCCAGCAATGGGAAATTCACTCAACCCTAGTTCTTGTACTGTTAACTGAAATCCAAGAGAAGCATTGTCCAGAATTCCACTCAGTTTGTCTGACTCAGTTCTTGTCTGTCTTGAAGTCACCCCCAATTAACCATGGTAGTCCCTGTGAGTCTCGCCAGATCTGTCAGGTCCTCCCACAATTCAGATTGACTGCTCGCAGCACACGGGCCATACACACCTGTGATTAAACATTCCATCTCCCCTTGGATCATCTTACATCTGCAAGAGATCGCATGCCTAGATTTAAAGACCTCAAGCACATCTAAGCATGCCTCCTTCCACCAAAATGCCATTCCTCCCGTTCTTCCATTTGCTCCCACTGCCACATAGCCAACATATCAATTTTTCTTTAGATCAGTCCACAAAGGACTGCTCTCGCATTCAATATGCGTTTCTTGAATGAGAGCACATTCAATGTCCCATTCTCTTAGATATTTCATAAGTGAGGCCCTTGTAATTTTATCGCGCAACCCACGCACATTCTAGCAGAGAACTCTCATCTCCCCTTTTGAGAATCCCCTATGTTTGCTTGAGGCATGCGTTCAGCTTTAATTATCAGAGCAATAGAGTTTTCATCCACCTTCTTGGTCGCCGAAATCTTTCTTCTTTGCCTTAGCTTATAGGGGGATCTCCTCGGGGTCGGTTTTGATGAAGCTCCAGGCCCATATGCCAGATCTTTGGCAGCACTGAAAGAGGAAGTTTGTACCATCGAGTTCACTGGAATATCTTGCAGTACTCCCACATATTGTTCTTCCTCCTGAATAGTTTGGTCATCCCCCATCACAACCATCTCCTCTTCCCTCTCCTTGTAGTGATGATCTTTCCTCTTCTTTGGCTCGGGTGCCTCCTCAGGTGTACCTTTCCCTGCCTGCTCCAATGAGGGTTCCTCTCTAACCATCTCCGCATAGGTTCGTTGCATCTTCTACTCATGGACAACATTCACCACCTCCCCAAATTTCAGCCTTAGGAGCCATGAACTCCCACCACATCTGAGAATGATCTTCTCTGGTAGCAATCCTCCTTTGAAGACCTCCACATTAACATATAATGCTCTGCCATCCCCTTCCCTCAAACCAATCTCTGCATCCTTTGCCACAGTCGCATATCTAGCCAGAACAGATGCTACCATAGTTCGCGATCTAAGATGCAGCGGCAGACCATTGATTTCTAGAGACCCAGATTGAGAACCAACCCTTTGAGGCGGTTGGCCAGGCAAGGCTCCATCAAAAGGTGAGACGAGCCTCCAGATCACAGTTAAATTCTCAAAACTAGAGGATTTAAATTGAAGTCGCTCCACATCCATCATACCCAAATCGAAGAGAACAAATTTTGTAGGGGATAGGGTAGAGACCTTCCAACCTTCAGCTGAGAGTGCAAGGGATTTTACCATGTTTTTAATGTGGTCTATCGACGGATTGCCAGCCATCACCTCCCCGACCAACGCCCCTTTGAGCATAAGCTCGGAGGTCTTTGTATCCTCAGATATAGGAACTTCAACGTCGATGGTAAACCCCTTGTAGTTGTTTGGCGGTGGCGGTGGTCCAGCATTAAGTGTCGACTTAGGGCGCCAGACCGACATCTTGCTAAGTCCCCCTCTGATCTTTGTGCAAGCATCTCTCTTATGCCCGTGTCCTCTAAATGCCAGGCAGACGAGGGGGGATCGGCAGATCGCCGCCAGATGGCCTCTCCTTCGGCAGCGATGGTAAACGATATCCTTGTAAACCCTACTCCACCTCTCTCTCCCAGTTTGGCCATTGCCCATACAACTGCTGCAACTTAGGGTTTCCCTTCTCCGATCTCTTCTCCGCCCAGCCCTAGGCCGCCATGTTGACCATCCCTCATCCACGCCATGGCCGACCTCTCCTCTCCTCTCTTCTCTCATCCTCTTCGTATCGCCTAGGGCTGTCTTTTATAATAGATGATCATGCTCCTTGGATGAGGACTAGAACGGCTTTGCATCGAAGGTGAGGAGAAGGGGGAACGATGATATTGTCTGTTATCAGCACCTGATTATTAGATCACTTCACTCAAAATTGCTAACTTTGCACTCAAGAAAAAACGAGGACCGAAGGGTACCTTAATCTGCAATGGAAATAGGTAGTAGGAAAGGGGGTGTGATGTGTTTAAACTACGAATAACGGTCAGCAATGCTCAGAGGGGCCACATCTTTCAGTGAGTACATGTAGAGGGGACTACCATCCCCCTTAAAAAAAGGGGCTACCATTACAACAGACAAGTGGTTCTTGAAGAACATGGGCATTCAATAGGGAGTGGTCATTTTTGGGGTGAAATGGGGTACATGTGTTGTGATGAAGGGATACATGCATGGGTTTAAGGTTGGGAAAGGTATTAAGAGGCAACTGTGTGATTGGGGGATGCCTTCAGTTTGGCATGTGTGGGGTTGGATGGGTTGTGCAGGATGTGTGCAAATTTTCCACTTGGGATTTATTGGTGTTGGAGAATAATGAATCATCTCTTATTGAAAAAGTACATAAAGATCCAACACGAATAGGAATTAGGCTAATAGAAATATTAAGACTAGGACTCATACCTAAATTAACTAGACTCGACCTAATAAAATAGAACTCATAACTATCTAATACTCTAACACTCTCCTAAGTTGGAGCGTAGATGACAATTGCACCCAACTTGTTACAGTAGACAAACTTTGACTCCCCCTATTGAAGACATCTTCTGACTGGAGTAGGCGGGGGCATCAGGAGTAGGCAGGCAATTGGAGACAATGCTAAGCAGCAACGGTAGTAGGGCGGAAGTCGATCCCAAGCAATAGTAGTAGTAGAGCAAAATTGAGAGTTGGTCTCAAGTAGTTTAGGAGACGATCCTAAGTAGGTAGTTGTAGTAGTTGACAGTAGTAGTGGGAAATAATCCCAAGCAATTAGGAGTGGGAGAGAAGGAACTCGCTTAAATCCCCCATCAGTTACCATCATCATCATGATGTGCAATAGTAGGATCGGATGCTCAAGTAGTAATAGATCAGAAGAACCGATAGCAGTAGTATTAGGCACAAGACCTGTGGCCACAACAATAGCAAAGGAGGGTTCACTCCTTAGTTAGAGAAGATTGCTTTGTAGTAGTCTTAATAACAAGAGACTTAGCAATAGAAGTTTGATTCGCCCAAGCAGGCTTGCCAAACTTGTCCTAGCACTTGTCAAAAGCATGATTTATTTTCTTGCAATGAATGCGAGGAGAGTAGATATGACAACCTCATCCACAACCACTAGAACAACCACCTCCCCCTTTAGAGGTAACTTGGGCAGAGGTGTCAGGCACAATAATAGGAGCAACAAGTGGTGCATCAACATCTATCTTTTGGAGCTGGTTGTATACTATTTATAGATTAGGCATTGAGTTGAAAGATAGAATTTGGTCTCTAGAAAATGGTAGGTCTACCACTCTACACACTCAGTAACATGCTTCTCACAGTAGGCATGCTGAAATACAGCTAACTCCTCAAATATGCCTTCTAAAGTAGTGAAATATGTAGTCAAGGACATGTCACCTTGGTTGATATCTCATATATGCCTGTAGATGTATGCATGACAGGATCTGCTCGTTAGCAGGAAGTGCCTCTTCTTTAGAGTCTCCTAGATCTCCTTCATTGTCTTTTTATATACCATATTGGTGTCAATTGTTGGGTCGATGCTGTTCATCAACCAGTTCATGACCAAATAGTGTCCTATTTCTTGTACTTGGAAACATCTTTGGGTTCGAGAACCCTATCTATTAGCACATGTAGCTTCTATCCTCCAAGAAATATGCGAAACGTGTGACCATGGAACATAGTTATAGGATCCTATCAACTTGATAGTTATCCCTTGAAAGAAGAGTCGACATCTGCCATAAGAACAAGAAGCGATGATCAAGCAGTTAGGCAGAGGTGTGCGATCTCACGCATAGTAGTAGTCAATAGGCAGGATCAATCAACAAAGAATAGAGTGTGCAAGAGATGCACACAATAGGTGTGCCCTACGCATGCAGAGGCGTAATGCGCCTAGTACATGTGTTGCATAGGGAATAAGTCACGCATGTAGGGATGCGTGCAACTTGAAGCTTAGTAGAGTCATGAACATATCACGAATTAGGTAAATCAAGTGCATAATCTCATAATCTAGCATAAAAAGATCGAAATTAGTGTTCTACGGTGTTAGGATTATGAAATTCGAGTCCCAATCGTTGTGTAAAACCACCAAGGTAGACCAAACCCATAGCAGTAGGTCCAAGGGAGGGTTACTAGTGGCTTAGCGGTGGCATTACCACTGTTGATGAAGATGGCCCCTTGGTGGCGTTGTAAGCACCCTTGGCACCAGTGTTACAACCCAAGAATGAGCCCAGCAGGGCCTTGTTGGCCTCTTGGTGGTGGCTCAGGGGTAGAAGGACCCCTTTCGTCGACGTAGCAATGTGGAACTAGGTGAGACATGACCATCGAAGGGTGGCACATGGTTGGGTGATGCGGCAATCCCCCTTTGGCGGAACCCTATAGGCCTCGAGTGTCTCCGATGATGTCTTTTTGGCACTGCCTAGGGTGCTCGAGTGAAAGAAAGAGGTCTTACAATGAACTTAGTCGTGACATGGGAAGGAGGAGGCCCTCGGAAGGGTCGCTCAGTGAGGAGGGCTGCCGGTGGATCGCCAGTGGCTCGTGAGAGCCTCTTAGGGTTTTTCTTGTTTTTTCTTGTGGTGGAAGAAAGAAAAGAGAGATGGAAGTCAAGCTCATAAGCCCATCTTTTTTATTTTGAGCATTTTTCTCAGTTTATTCCATCTCCTTGAATCAAACTCATAAACCCATCTTCCTGATTTTGAGCATTTTTCTGCATCCTTGTCATCATACGAGTTCCTTTCCTCTGACTTGGTAGCTCTTCTTCTCAATTTCCTTCTTTGCACTTGCTCATCTTCCGTTTCTAGGCTTCTTCTTCATGGCTAGTGCATCAACAATGAAAGAAGATAAATTTATTTATAATATTCAAAAAATAATAGGTTTGAAGTACACATAAATGTGGATTGATCATTTAAATTATATACAAACATTGTGATAACAAGCGTTCCATATCCTTGCAAGAAACACAACCACTAAGCTCCTCGTGAAGCACATACAACTATGAATGAGGAAGAGCTGGCTGTTAATGTTGGATGACGTGCAGCAAACTTCTGATTTAAGGATGACTGGGCTCGTATTAGTTGCAAACCAAGATTGAAGAAGTGCAAGGTGGTGTACATACACCAGATATGGACGTGTTCATCAACATGGGCACACACAAAAAGCTTCAAATGGGCTTTGTCGCTGAAATGAGCTGCGAGCTCCCTTCCTGTGATATTTTTCTCAAGCTCTCTTCGTGTTATATTTTGCTTGAGCTCCCTTCCTTGGATATCTTGCTCCAAGTTGAATAGGAGATTGGTTCGGGGGGGGGGAGGGGGAGGGCACGAACTGCGAAAATAGGTGGATTAAATGAGGGAGAGAAGCGATATTCTTTTCTAGTCCAAAACCAATAACTTTAGCCTAAATATAATAGACAACATACCATGTAAAGTAGCCTGTAGGGCATGCTTGTACAAAGTTTTAGTTGGTGGCAGTCTTGGAGGACACAGACCATGGACAAGGAGTGTACATTATTTCAGGGGAGTAATTGTCTGAGTATTTTTGTAATATTTAAATATTTTAAAAAAAATCATATATACACATATTGACAATAGGATGTATGACTTACACAATTTCCTAGTAAGTTATAATTTAAAGATCAAGATTCCAACAGGTAAGCTGTCACGTCACATGGAATAAGTCAATTTGAAGTTTAAAGCAACACAAGCACATAAGCCAAGATTTATAAGTCCAAAGGAGACAAGTGGGAATCGATCAAACTGAGAGGAGATTCCAACCGGCCTTTCTTTGTCATTACTTGGACGATCGATCAGTGATGCCCTGGATTAGCTGTGCTATTCAACTATAGGCTGAAATATCTTTATTTGTTGGCCAGTGGCCAACTAAGGTTAATGGCCAATTTATAGACTGGCTAGACCGATATTTTTGCATGTTGATAATTTGTAGTAGTACAAATGTAAAAATCTCTTCTGTTTTGGGGGTTCAATAAATTTAAACTTTTATTTCTCCAACCTAAACTTTGGGCTATAGCGTTCTGACATCAGAGCTTTTTTGTATAAGCAGGTCCGCACGGTGCAGAAACCTCAAGTGGAAGAGTAAGTTTCCCATTTATTTTTTATTGAAGTCTCAAATCCCTAAGATGAGGTGTAGTAAAAGTTACCTTTCTTTCAATTTTTATCACAGCTGCTTGATTGGAGAGAGAAGTTAGCGATGCAACACATGGAACATATTTTTAGCAAGGAGGTGAATGAATGGATGACTAGAACATTTGATGGAAGAATTTCTCCTTGGATGAATGCAGTTAAATAGTTCTACTCAGTTAATGCTTCTCTGATTTATTTTCTTTTTAGATAATTGATGCCATCAGAACAAGCAAAGATGAGCTTGGTCCATGGAGTCTTGACTTTGTTAGAAGAAACCCTTTATCTTCATCATGGCAGATAGAGGGATCTGACACTCCTGAACAAAATGTAGTAACTCTTTTAAAAATTGCGATGGTCATTTGTCCTATATAATCATCTTAATGCATGTAATGTTTGTCTGATGGTAATTTTTTGCCTCCGTTGAAGTCGAATGCTGCAGTCATTTATGATGAGGATGGAAGTCCTGAGGATAACCTCAAGCCTTCCATGTCAGATGATTTTCAAGCAACAGATAAGAAGATCAAGGATTTTTCTGGTGAGTGATGCTGATCAAGCTTTGCTACCTATTGGTCATTCGATGCAAACATGCAAGTATTTATTTACCTATTTCTTTTGCAATGCAGGACAGTCGGACTTCATTGACTCTCCGGCTAAAGTAGCTCGAAGGGTGAGATAATACTTGCAAATAAAATGTTTCACGGCAGCTAATAACTATGAATTACTGTCTATTAACATCTTTCTTCAGATTGCAAATTGAAAAATAAAAAATTTCATTTGGAAGGGGGGTTAATTTGCTTAGGAGGGATCTAGGTCGAGGATGTTTTGTTGAATGCTGGTTTTGTGGTGTTATCATCTGCCCTTTATGGTTAAACACTCATTAGTTTTCTGTTGCTGGCAGCAAATGAGAGAGAAAAGGAGGGAAAAAAGGGCATTGGAATTGATGCGGCAGGATGATGATGCTATAGTGAAACTTGAAAATGCTGCAATAGAACGCTCAAGAGCTGTAGATTCTGCAGTTTTGGGAAAGTACAGCATATGGAGACGAGATAATGAAAATGAGAATACTGATATAAATGTGCATTTGATTCGGGACCAAATGATCATGGCCAGGGTCTATTCTTTCATAGCGAAGTCGAAAAACAAACATGATCTGTATCAGAATTTACTGGCTCGTCTAAAGGAAAGCCAGCGGGCACTGGGGGATGCCAATTCTGATGCTGAGTTGCATCACAGGTGAGAAGCTTCCCTCTTCATGTTGGAGGATAGTATTTTAATTATTTTTTGAGGAATTATACATCTTAGTTATTTTTCATGACCCAATATTCTTTCAATGACTTTCCTGTATATTCTTATTTAGTGCACCTGAAAAAATCAAATCCATGGGCCAAGTACTTTCAAAAGCAAGAGAGGAGCTTTATGATTGTAAAGCAGTTAGTCAGAAGCTTAGAGCAATGCTTCAGTCAGCTGATGAACAAGTTAGAGGTCTCAAGAAACAAAGCACATTTTTAAGTCAGTTGGCTGCCAAAACTGTTCCAAATGGGATCCACTGTCTCTCAATGCGATTAACAATAGACTATTACCTCCTTCCTCCAGAGAAAAGAAAATTCCCTGGGAGTGAGAATTTAGAAAATCCGGATCTTTATCATTATGCCCTTTTCTCTGACAATGTACTAGCTGCTTCTGTTGTTGTCAATTCCACAGTAATGAATGCGAAGGTGAGGAACCCTTGTTCCCTTCCTCTGTTATTCAGTTTTTCATTTGCTTGTCTCTCATATTTTTGGAATTTGACCTATTTTGCTTCCACAAACCCCATTACAGGAGCCTGAGAAGCATGTTTTTCACTTGGTGACTGATAAACTGAATTTTGGGGCCATGAACATGTGGTTCCTGTTGAACCAACCTGGAAAGGCCACCATTCATGTTGAAAATGTTGATGAGTTTACATGGCTGAACTCTTCTTATTGCCCAGTTCTGAAACAACTCGAATCTGCTGCAATGAAAGAGTACTACTTCAAGGCCGATCGGCCTACTACTATTTCACAGGGTTCTTCCAATCTCAAGTACAGGAATCCTAAATATCTTTCAATGCTGAATCACCTGAGATTCTATCTGCCACAGGTTTATCCCAAACTTGACAAGATATTATTTCTTGATGATGACATTGTTGTCCAGAAGGACTTGACTGGGTTGTGGTCAGTTGATCTGAAAGGGAAGGTGAATGGTGCAGTGGAAACCTGTGGGCAGAGTTTTCATCGTTTTGACAAGTATCTTAATTTCTCTAACCCTCACATCTCTAGAAACTTTGATCCGAATGCATGTGGCTGGGCATATGGAATGAATGTATTTGACCTCAAGGAGTGGAAAAAGAAGAATATAACTGGTATCTATCACAAGTGGCAGACCTTGGTGAGCTTTTTTGCCGCCAATTCCTTACCATGTTACTTATTGCTGTTTGGTGGAATTAAAGTAATCCTCTTTTTAGTATGACTTGGTTACCACCCTATCATGCTCACTTTTGTTTTTCGTTTGTCCAGAATGAGGACAGAACGTTGTGGAAGCTGGGGACGCTGCCTCCTGGGTTGCTGACATTCTACCGCCTGACTCATCCTCTGGACAAGTCATGGCATGTGCTTGGATTGGGGTATAACCCCAGCATCGACCGCAATGAGGTTGAACATGCTGCTGTCATCCATTACAATGGTAATATGAAGCCATGGTTGGAAATAGGAATGGCCAAATACAGGCATTACTGGACCAAGTACATAAAGTATGATCATCCCTACCTACAGAAATGCAAACTCACCTCGTAGGGTGACTGCATCAGTCCTATTGTAAAAATGTTTAGCGCATAGACCGTGCTTACTGTGGGGGTATTTCTCCATGGTGCATAATGTGCCATTGTCACAGCCTATTCTTCTACCTATTTTAGATAGCTTGCGGATGATCAGACCACGTAAATCCTGGGAGGAATTCTGCCTCTAATGCTGTTCGTCCTCCGTTGGCTCTCTTCATTCGATTACACCTGATGTGGTTATTCATTGTTCTTTTAGGAGTGTTCGCTAATTCTTTTGTGACAGAAGCTAAAGACTGCTGGCTTCCGTTCCATGTGATTTCTTTTTTCCTTTGATGATAGGGGAACGTAGGGAATGAATGCATCAGAATGAATTCCATTGGATAATCTCTCCATTCCCATCCACGGGACTGTTTTTCACTTTTGCCCATTTCACGGAATACTCTTATGCGTCTCGCAACTGAAACAAAATTCGTGTGACACACACACACACACACACACACACAACACTCTTTCTTTAACTAATAATGGAATTTTTGACTGGCCATCAAGAGATCAATGCAATTGACCATGGATCATTTTGTAAGATTGTATTTCGCCCCCAAAAAGATATATTAAGAAAATCATTACTTTTGATGACTAAGAGAATCTCCTTTCCAGATATCGTAAGCTTGTGATCATTAGCAGGAGGGGGAAGCTATGATGGACGTAAAAATCTGACGTCATATAGAATCAAAGCACCCTTTCTAACATGCCTCTGCTTCTTGGTGCTTGTCAAGATTGCGATGGTCTGGGATTTGGGGGCTTCGATTTGTCGTGAGGGTCACCCAGAAATCCCGCTTTTCAGGGGAGCTGTTGCCGTGGTTTAAGACAGCAGTGGCACCTAATTTTCGTTGGTGGGATGGCGCATATGATCCTCTGTACTTTACAAAAGGAACATGCGAAAATGCCTTGGATGAAGAAGCACTAAGGTTGGAACCTTCCGTGCAATATGTGATATCCTGTCACACGGTACACGCTCATGCAAGTGTGTACTTTTTGCGATGCGACAAGATTCACATGAAGCAAAACGAGAAGGTGATGAGTCCAATCTATGCATTCATCGTGGCTTGCCCGGTAAGTGAACCAACGATGGTGATTTTGGGTGATAAGAACGCAACCAACCTCCAAAATCCCTAGCATCTTTTTGTTCATTTATTTTGCATTTCCTGTTGACCCTCGATGCATCATTTTTCTTATGGGTCGTGCGTAATCCATGCTTACACACTACACTACCTTGGTGAGCAAGTTAAGGAGGATCGGTATTTTTCTTAGTGGTAAATGGCTTCTTGTTTGATCTGCTTCATGCTTTGAGGCATGAGTTACACATGCCCGGTTCAAAGAAAACAGAAAACTACCTTTACAAAATGAAAATTCATATGAAAGAAACTATTCTCTACCTATTGCATGCTTTCAAGGGAGGTGTGGGAGCTTCCTTTGAAGGGGAGTTAGATGCTAGGTGATTCACTAATAATGCATCCTGGGATTTGCATGTTGAGATCTAGTTGATTCTGTCGAATGAGTCAAGATACATGCATATGATTCTTTGAAACCTAAGATCATCATTCAACCTATTATGTAAAACTCAAATAAAATTTAAATTTGCTTTTATGATTTAAAATTTGCATATCAAGTTACTATTCTTTCTCTCCAAACACACCATTTTTGTCTCAATATGGTTGAGTATTCGATGTACTTTACTTTCAATTCAATATTATCTTAACCAAATACTTTATTTTTACATCATGTCTATTTCATGATGCAATCCTTTCCCTAGTTAGGGAAACATATTTAATAATCAAATGGAGAGAAGTGAACATGACTTATATACATACATGAGATCTCTAGAGCCTATTAAGTTGAATTGATGCATGGAAAAACTTCAATTCGATTGCTAATAACCTAGCACAAGCTTTGCTTGATCTAAATCAAGCCCACAAAAGGGGGAATAAAAAAAATGCTCAATAGCCAACTATTTTTAATATAATTTTTCTTTTCTTCATAAGAATCGGTAATTTACATTCTAGAGATCCTCAAATAATAGGGTCTACTTATAGGATCCACCTTAATATCTTTCTCTACTTCCATAATATAGGATTGGTTCCTACCACATCTAGATAAAGCAAGTGTTAATTCAAAAATTCACATGCACAACCATGTTCAAAGTAATCGAATGTGTACTCGTGTAGTGCCTTAGAACTAGTTTACTTAGAGGGTTAGAAATGTGATGTTAATAAATGTGAAATTAATGTTAACTTGCAATTGTTTTACTTGCAGAGTGGTATTAATATCGGTTTGTGTTTATTTGAATTGGTGTTGAGTTGTGGTGTTAAATCTTGTAACGTTTACTTGATATTTCATTATGTATATAAAATATGAGAGGTGTTAGAGACATGAATAGTGTATGATTTTAACACGGATTTGGCTAACATGAGTTGAAATTGGAGTTCGACAAAGTCGTGTTAAAGTTGCTAAACCTATGTTAGCAAATAGGAGGTTAAATAATCAAGTAAATGGGGATTAACCCCCCAAGTAAACTATGCCTTAGAATAATCAATTAAAACAAAATGTGAATTACAATTACTTGGACCTACATGGCTACATCCAATAGGTTAGATGGCCAGCGAGCTTAGTTTGACACTTATCATCTTGCACCACTCATGTTTTGAACCAAGATATTGAATTGAGCATGGATGGGCTCAAGTTAAGCTTAACAATGATATTGGATCTGGGGGTTTAAAAACATGGGATAACAAACATGGGCTTAACTAAGATGCTCAAAGAGCTTGGCTCACAAATCCTTATCTAGTCAAGCTAAAGTTAATCTTGTTTGATTAGAGCAATATGCTCATTTTTTTGAGTGAACGTGAGTTACGACATGCATATCATGCCTCTACTCATAAAAAAAAGAGCCCCCACCCATTCAAAAAAGTATGCCTTGCTTACAAAAAAAAAGTAAAATATATTGATTCACTCTAAAAAATACATTCGTGGGGTTCACCATTGCTTAAAAAGCAATTCACCATATTACAAGTGGAAAAATCAAATGCATGTTGAAAATCAAAATGTACTGATTAAAAATCAAAACATATCAATTGAAAATTAAAATATATTACTTGAAAGTGATTTTATATTGATGAAAATTGATTTTCTACTAATACAAAATGATTTTTCATTAGTAGAAAATGGTTCTCGACCTGGAAAGTAAATTTTCATAGGTGGAAAATCAAAACACGCTAGTTGAAAATCAAAACACTTTAGTGTTCTTTAGTTTTCACCTATAGGTGGAAGAAAATTTTTTACTGATGAAAAATAAAAATATATTTGTGGAAAATAAAATACACTGATATATTTTACATTTACACTATTAGAAAATAATTTTGATTTTTATTTTATATATAGAAAGTGAATTTTTAACTATTAAAAGCAAATTTCAACTTAAATAATAATTTTTTACTTATAAAAAATTAATCTTTTACCTGGAAAGTGATTTTTTATTTATAAAAAATAATTAAAATCATCTATTTAAATCACCGACCTAAGTGATTTAAAATACATTACGATATCTATTCTTTTATTTTTCACTTGTTTTAAATAACTTATGATCGACTCTGATTATCATTATGATGTTCGAATGACAACATCATTTTTCCCAATTTCCCAATATTCCTCACGCAATCAACCAAATTAATTAACAAGTCATCATCACCATCCTCGCCCCCTTAGGGCTCTCCCACCCTCCCCGTTCGCCCCTCCGACCCAACGCACCACTCAGATTCGCTCTCCCTCACGCAATTCCTGAGTTCGATTCCCTTCCCCTGTCCCCATCATCAATCCCCTTCATCCCCTATCGCGTCCTCCTTTCCCTACTCTCCACCCCCTCTTCCAAATTTAGGGTTCCAAACCCCCCACCTTCCCTACCCCCACACCCACCTCCGATCTCGCCGGTGCAACACCAACCCCTCCCTGCCCGGCCGTTCGATCTCCCCTGTCCGATTCCCCGGCGTCCACAAAGGCGGCAACTTTCTCACCCTCGTCACATGCGCGTCGCCGGTTGTAATGCGTGATCGCTGAGGGGTCCTCTGCATCGCTGTGGAGGATCCCGTCGCGGGTGGACAAAGGCCCTGAATTGCGTCGTGGCGTCGCGGTGGCGGTGCGATGAGCTCGTGCGTTGTCGACAAGCACTCGGGTAGGCGGTGGCTGTTTGAATTGAGTGCAAAGGCGTGATCTTTCGCCGGTGGTCTTTCCCTTCCCCCGTCAGTTCGCCATCACGGGAGGTGCGTAGTCGTCGAGGGAATGTTTCCGGCCGGATCGAATTCCGCGCGTGACGGCGGTGGCGGGAGCGGTGGGAACGTTCTCGTGCCCGTGCGCTTCGTGTGGCCTTACGGAGGGAGAAGGGTGTCGCTGATCGGATCCTTTACAAGGTCTTTCCCCGCATTTCGCCTCCCCTATTAGCTGTGAATCTGTTGCATGTAACTAAATTAGTGGGTGATTGGAGCTAATCAATCGTGAAAGCTCATGACTTTGATGTTAAGAGCACAATGAGCAAAGACAGTGTTGCAGGTGTTGGTAGTTGCTAATTTGGTAGTGGAAGATATTTTTAACCCCATTTTTATGCGCATAACGTGTTTGGTGCGGTTTTTTTTTTTTATAGTTGGCAAGAGTATCTACCTATGACCCCGTTAGAGGGCTGTCCTACTGTGTTCCAGGCTATTTATAAATTGTCTCCAGGATATCACGAGGTTAGTCTCGGTTCTTATATATGCATACGTATTATCGTGGTGCTTTGTTTGGATGCACTTTGTGTTTGAGGGGTTGGGTGAGGATGAGCGGTCTCGGAAGCGTTTTATGTCGACGTTTATTTCCCTTTGGTTGATGTCTGAGATACCTGATACTCGTTTCGATTGTCATGCAGTACAAGTTCTTTGTGGATGGGCAGTGGCGGCATGACGAGAGTCAACCTTTTGTAGCAGGTAATTATGGGATTGTTAACACGATCTTTTTGGAGCCAGTTGCCATCTTGAGCAACATGGAGGTTGACAACAGTGGAAACTCAACACCAGCATGGCAAGCGGTGAGTTTTTGGGAGTAGTGTTACCATTCAACAAAGAGGGCCCTTTAGTTTTCATCTACATTTGTTTGCTTGGTGGTCAGATGAGAGACTTAATTGGGTGTCCTATTGTGATCCCTTCTCTTCGCCAGCATGCTGCATCTATATGACATTTTTCATCATTGGTTGGTTATTTCTATCAAAAAATAATTGGTTGGTTCTAAGAATGAAGTGCCATTCCAGAGAGCCAAGGTCTACAATTACATTTGTTTTCTTCCCCTTTTACTCTTTGATTCAACAGTCAGTCCAGAGAACATCTCTCATATGATAAATGAAACAGCGAAATTGAATAGTACTTTCTCACATGCAGGATAAAAAATAAGATCAAGTGTAGAGGGGTGTGTTTTTATACAAAAGCAATGTTAGGTCTAGACCTTATCCTCCTTGCATTATGTTGAAAATTTTCCATCAGTATCTACCATCAGACATTTTTGAATAAGAGTTATTTGCCTAAGACTGCCCTTGGTGTAATGGGGAGCACACAGAACACCCTGTGGTACTGATCTGGTAAAAAAAGTCCTCATGGTTTTAATTGGAGGGAAAAGATCACCTTCTTGTATTTTTGCATTTTTCAATTCCAAAAATAACCTCTTCTCCCTTCCTCCTCTCCCCCATCTCTGCACCACTGTCACTGTCATCGCCCTCCTCCAACATGTTGCTGTAATACCCCTTCTCCAAGCTGCCTGCCCTCCTCTCACTCCTTCGCCCTGCTTCTTCCCCCCTCACTGCCATTGCTTGATCCATTTGCCAATTTTTCCAAAAAATGTCACTTTCCTTCCTGTTTCTACTCCTCTACCACCATGATCACAGTTGCCTTTCTAGACTCCCCTTGTACCACCGCTTCCATTGCTTGCATGCTTCCATGATTGCCCCTGCCTCACCTACAATCACAGATATTGGACCTTCTACTCCTAAATCCATCTTCATTCCTGCAAGGCTGCCTTCACCATCCTCGCAACGTTCATCACCATGATGTTATATGCTCCTCCTACACATTTAGCCCAAATTTATTTTCAAATAAAAGAAAGCCCAAATTTTCCTTTCTCTCCATGGGTTCCTCCATTCTCACTTAAAGAACATTGCCAATTGACTGTCGGTTGGAGGTTGTGGATTTGCTTGTGCTTTTCTCCTCCGAGTCAGATTTTTGGTTCAATATTCATGGTGCCTTGCTGATGAGGACAAAAAAGAGAGCTTTGATCTTGCTTTTGTGCATTTGGCTAGAACGTAAAGGGAGTACCATTAAGAGGGAAAGAACCTTTGTGGATGGTGTTGTACATCACTATAAGTTACCTTGTCTCTTTCCAAAAAAAGAACTATAAGTCACTTTGTAATTATTGGTGTATTTTATCTCAACGAAGACAACCTTTTCACCTCCACCTCTATCCAAGACATGATCAAGATCCAAGATCACCCCTTTTTGAAAAATTCCCCATAAAAAGGTAACTTCAGCAAGTAATTATAGCCAGTGATTGTTAATGACTCATTGCCAAGTAAAAAAATGAACAAAAGATGTTGGCATGTGGGGGAATTCTGTAGAGAGAAACTGGAGATGTCAGTGCCCTGGACGATGAGGGTAAGAAGGCACTTGGGACGTGGTGAGGTGGCACTGTGGAGGTGGAGAAGCATGGTAGGACTCATAGTGTCATGTGATTGGTGTAGGGATAGAGATGGAGTAATGGCAGCAAGGAAGGGGTGGAAAAGGGTGGAGTGTGGCAGAGGGAACAGAGGGTGGAGGTTGCGAGGACCTAGAGTGGGAAGTGGAGGGCAATGTGTTGGATGCCAGTGATGGTGGTGGGAGTAGATACGAGGGATTGGGAGTGAGAGGAGGTTAATTTTTGAATTGAAAAATGCAAAGGATATAGGGAAAGGGGAGGGGTCTTTGTCCTCCAGTTAAAAACATAGGGTTTTTTTGCCCAAGTCAAGGCCGTATGGCTCTTCTGCAGTCCTGCCATACCATGGAGGGTCTTGAGAAAGTAATGCTTTGAATAGTAGGGTGTTGGATTTATATTAACAACCCCTCAAAAAAACTTTATATTTAATGAGGAACATAGTTCTTGAAGTGGACCATTTGTTAATGAGATGAATAGAGGTTCTAGAGAAGAATATAAGTTCAGATTTACCACAAGCATTGACGTCCCGCATTTCTTCATTTTCACCATTTCTTGTCCTTTTATTCAAGCGAAGCCATTTCAGTCATTGGTGCTCATGATGATCATTACATGGTTAATTTTATTTTTCATTTTCTCTATTCCCATTAAGTATAACCTCAATCGAGAACTTTTTTTTGAAGGAATAAAGGAGGAATCACTCGGGTAGTGATCCTCTGGATTCATTAAGCCCTTTATAAAAAAATTACAATATTAATAGAAGGGCATCCCCTCCTTTGCATATTCATCTGCAAATTTTTAAATGCCATGGCTTGTTCTGTTACATTCTCCACATACGCATGCTCCCCTTTAAAAAGTACCCTACTTCTATCCAGCCACAAAGACCAAAGAATAGCCAATGGTTGACCCTACTCCCTTTTTGATAAGTAATTTCCTCCCCCGAAAGAGTTCCAAAAAGAATCCCAATTAGACTAATTGATTTGGGTTGCCCTCCAAACTTCCTCCGCAAACTTGCAAAAAAGAAATGATGTCAATCTTCATTATCCTCATTGCACAAGGGGCAAATCATGCTCGAAGGAGAATTGGGAACTTAATATGTTTCTTTAGGAGAGTGGTATTTCACAATCACATTGTGATGTAGTTGATTGATGGGAAAAATTTCTCACTTGGATGTTATTAAATATAATTTAGAGAAGTCCAAACTTGTCTAATTAACCATCCACGGTAATATGTCAATGTTTCAATCCAGAGCTCTCTCCACAGATAGAAGAGGTCAACCCTTGTGAGAGGAAGTGCGTAAGACATGAGGTGAGGGTGATGACATGTGGACCTAGTATGGTGGGCTAGTTTATAATGTAGTACGTTGGGGCGGTGGTGTTGCTTGTCTTGTGCATAGGTGGAAAGGGCGTCAACGAAGGTGGTAGAGGAGTCGGTGATGCTTGGCTCAGAGTGGTGAGGCGGTGAGGAGCATAGAAGTTGCGTGAAGAGTGGAGTGCGTTGTAGTTGTAGTGTGGAGGCGATTTGGTCGCATGAGTGGTTGGAGATGGTGTTGGATTGGGGGAGATAGGAGTAGGGAGTAGGCAAGATTGAAGGGCGGAGAGTGTCAACAATGCACGTGTAGGGTAGGGCTCAAGCGATGATAGGGAAGGGCGTGATGTGGTGCACGCTGTTGATGGCAAGGTGATGGGTGGTGTTGCATGTAGGTTACACATGGTGATGGTGGTTGCTAGTGGGGTCATGAATAGGGGAAGGGGAAAGAGGTGTCACAAAGAGGAAGAAGGAAGAGTTGAGAGAGGAAAAAGAATGGTGGAGAGGACTGGCAACCACGTGAAGGGGGTGGGGGGAGGAATTTGATGGGCTTCTCAATTTTTATTTCTTTTTTCTTAACAATGCCTTGTACATGAGTAGGCTTCCCTTTTTATAGGGGAGTAAAGGTCTTCAAAAAGGAATAAATCCTACTCCTAATCCTAATCTATGTAAAAAAGGAAATGGACAAAATTACAATAATACCCCCAGAAAAATAAAAACAAGGGATTTTTATATAAATGCCACTAAAATATTTGAAAATTACTTTCTTGCCATTCACTTCCCAATATTACTTTAAATACCCTTGAAAAAGTCATGTCATTTTTGTAATTGCTACTCCGTTAGTTAGCACTGGTAACTTTAATGGTGTTGGACATAAAAGTATTAAAAAGTTATTATTCTACCCTTTAAACTTACTTTTTTTTTTTATTCCCTATCCTCTACCCTTCCCTCCTTCCTCCTACCCACTCCACCCACCACCACCACCCTTCCTTTACTCCCTCCTCCTTGCTGCACACTACCACCTTCCCCTTGCTCCATCCTCCTTGCTGCACATCGCCGCCACCACCACCACCACCCACCTTCCTTTCCTTCCTCCTCCACCTCCTCCCCCTTTACCTTCACATCCCAAAGGATGATGCTGTCTTCTCCATCGAGGAGATTGAGGAGCCCAATCGCCGTCGCGGTAAATCAGAATGAGACGTCGGAGGGAAGTAGGGAGGAGGCGAGCAAGTTGGAGGCCGTGGCCAATGTGCCTCCTCTATCGCAGCACTGTCAATGGGGATTTGATGTTGTTGTTGTAGCTCCACCTCCTTGACGTCGTCAAGGTAGAAGGGTTTGTAGGAGGATGGGGATAGGGGAGGAAGGGAGGAGTCGCTACGAGCGCGGGGGCGATGTGGAGAGAAGGGCTATGAGCGGGGGGGGGGGGGGGGGGGAGGGCTCTAGGCGAGAGAGCTCCACTGTTGCTGCTAGCGAGGGGAGCAGGGGGGAGAGGGGCTGTTGCTGCTATTGTTGTTGCTTGCTGCTGTTGTTGCTTGTTGCTGCTGTTTTTGTTGCTTGTTGTTACTAAGGTTTTAAAAAACACGAGGTGGTACGAGGTGATATGCCTTCATTGAGGTGAGACGTAAGCCTCAAGTTTTGAATAAAAAATTAAAAAAATAGCATAAATATATACTTGTTAAGTACTAATAATAAAAAAAAAAGTAAAAAGCACACATCCATGTCATTTTTTCTCTATCACAACATTTAAAGAGTAAAATTAGACAAGAGATGACATTTAAATAAAATGTAAACCTTCAAATATTATAGAAAATTAGAAATTAAATTTATCAAAACTCCAAAATGAGTTAAAGTTCTTATGATGAGAATTATCACAAGTAAACCAAATAAACATAATGAATTATATTGACTCTACCCATTATCTTTAAAAAGAATCTAATTGTCATGACTCAAATTATAAGTAATGAGTCTAATAACTATTCTTGTAACTCACAAGTCATCATTCACAAGCATAAAAAACCTAAATGAAACCCAAACAAAACCATTGACAAACATATGGTATCATTGACATCCTAGAAAATATGATAAATATATGATATCTTCATCACTCTCATACTTTGGAGGGATTTATTTGTGGGAAAAGATCATGTGCAAGTCACATAACCATCTAAAAGGGCCTTTCAATCGAGGCTAGGGGCCTTTCAACGGAGGCTATAGCCTCACCTTCGCCTCAGCGCCTCGACACTGCCTCGACCAACTGAGGCTCACGCCTCATGATGCTACCCTGAAGCTATAGACTTGAGGCGCTTTCCTAGTGCCTCACCTCGAGGCACGCCTTTTAAAATAATGGTTGCTACTACTGTTGCTGCTGCTTTTGTTGTTGTTGTGGATGGAGTTGGTGGTGATGTGGTGGAGGAGGAATAGGAGGAGGTGGATGTTGGGGAGTTGGGAAGGGGAGTGCTTGGAGGAGATGGGAGAGGAGTTGCCATGTGGTCATAGGTTCCATGGGCGGCGTGTAGGGATGTGGCTGCAGCAGGAGGAGGAGAGGGGGGCTGAAGAAGGAGGTGGCTGTGGCAGCGTGCTTGTCCACCACGACAAGGCAGTTTTGGTAAATCGAAGGAGTAGGAAAGGGAGATCGGAGGAGGAAAAGCGGGGGATCAGAGGAGGGGAGGTGTCGTTGATGGTGGAAGGAATGGAGTGGAGGAAGGAGGAGGTTAAGGAGGAAGATGGTGTCGTAGTGGAGGAGGAGGGGAATGAAGGAGGTGGAGGATGGGGGAGAGGAAGAAACTAAAAATTGTGTGTAAAAATTTTTTTTCCTTACTTTTTGGTCGACAATTGTTTTAATAGCAATGACTAATGGAGTGACAATTTTGAAAGTGGGGTCACTTTTTCAATGGCATTTGAAGTAATATTAGGAACACAATGACATTATATTAATTACAAAAGTTTACACTAGCATATGTAAAAATTCCTAAAAACAATGAAAAATTGCAGTGAGCCCCTTATACTCTATATGGAATATGTTAGGCTGCATGACATTGGGGATGCATTCTAGGGAAGGGATTGCTAGCTCATCTCAGAGAGTGTGCCCTTCTATCATAGATTCACAATTTCACAGTCATAAGCCTAGTGACAACAGTGCAAGTCCTTTTGTCACTGGTGAATGCCTGGAAATTTGGAAATCCTTTTGGATAGTAAGCTTGTTACTGGTCACTCATCATGCAGATTTTGATAAGAAAATGTTGCATCCCACAGCTTCATCCTCATAGTAGTGCATCGTATGCAGTAATCCATGTCAACAAAGACTGACAAATGCTAGTTAATGTGAAAATGTTGTCATATGCTGTATACTTATGCCAAAGATTTCTTTTGCTTCCTTCCACCATATGATGTTTCAGAGCTCATTTTCTGTTGAGGTGATTGACATTTGTTTGTGACACCAAAAGTTTTGACGTTACAATGTTTTTGTTTTGTGGTAATGAAATTACCTCGGATTGAAATTAGATAAGGTGTAGTGGAATTACCTTGGAATGAAATTTGATAAGGAATGGAATAAAGTAAGGAATGGAAGAAATGAACATTTGAATTCCAGTGTTTGGTACAACATAGGAATGGAATTATCAAAAAAGGAACTCAATTAATTTCAGTTGTTTGGTACGAACTTGTTCTAGGAATGGAATCAGGTATTTTTGCACATATAACCCATGAATGATAATGGAGTTTTTGAATATGAAAATTTACTTGCGGCTTGAGATGTCACCTAATTTCAGTACTGAAAACAAACAATGTGGTGCTGTCACTTCTTGGGGAAAGCATAAATGTAGAATCAAATTACCAACATCCGTCCTTAGTTAAATTTTGTCTCCAAAATCGAGCATCTCAACTCTTCTTCTGTAGCTTCTCAAACAATGTACTCAAACCATGTATAATATTAAGAATACATCAGCTTGCATGCCTTTTAATAAAAAATATTTGCATGTTCAAGATGAGATTTTTTTTAACAAGGGATTTTACATTGGTGAGTTTAGATTATCCATAAAGAGTCACGTGGTTTATACAAAATTTGAATCCAAGGCTGCATGAAAGTAAATTTCAATATTCTGATCTTTCATGCATCAGATGATTGCAAACTCACATCCAAAAACAACAGAAGAAAAAATATGCCAATAGTGGCCGAGGTGTTCTCAAAAGCAGTTACCGAAGTTCTCAATTTGTGTTTGATATTCAGTAAGCAAAATAGAATAAAAAAATCAATATATTCCCCCTTACAAAACCCATTCGATCCTCTTTGCCATCAAATATCTGTGACCCCATTAACAAAACAGACAGCCTCAGGTGCGAACTCTACATAGAGGTCATTATGCAAAGGTTGATTTCTGAAAGAGGCCACTGATCACTGTAATTCTAATCTGCAGGTTTTCCAAGTACAAAAAATGATGATCTGAGGTCCTGCATAGTTGGGAGAGGATTCATCCTTACTTTTTCTGCATGTGGACACAGGGGAAGGGATGTTGATCACAAACTTGAGGAGGGTGATGATCATGGTGAGAGAGGAACAAAGGAACGATGGAGCGGGGGGGTTGGGGTGTAGGTGTGGTGTCGTGGGGAAAGGCTGATGCAATGTAGGATGGATTCCATGGGCTTGGAATGGAGAGTCCGACAGGGGTGGCCTGAATGGGGAAAGATCTTGTGGTGAGTTTGATGAATCCCTTGGATTGGTCATTGTTGCCTTATATTGCTGTGCCAAACAAGGGAAAGCAATTCACTAGGGAACGGGCATTCCATGCCCCCTCTCATTCCCATGAAACAAACACACTGTTAGGACCTTAGGTTATCAGTAAAGAAGTGATTCAATGAACTCATGTCAGCGTTGTTGTTTCTGCGGTGAGTTATTATCGTACTAGGGTATGTAGGTCATTGTCTTATTGGCTTCGTCAACATTATTTGGTCTTTGAAAGATATATCATAGGATATTGATCTTGTATAGTCATCCTTTATCCTTTCACAAAAAAGAGAGATATATATCATTGCTATTTATATATAGATTTCTCTCCCATAATTCCTTGCCCTGACATAGTTCTTTTTTGAAACATTTTAGACCAGTGTTTTTGGATGTAACTTGTTCATTTTTTTTAATGGCTAGGTTTCACCCTTGTTTACATTTTTTCCTCTAACAAGAAGAAGAAGAAAAAGGAAAAGGAAAAAAAATCTCACACTCAACCCAAAATCAAGATCATGAAATTCTGTTGAAATCACAGAATATGGAGTTTCGTTTTAAGAGTTGAAAATCACCATCACCGTTTGAAAGATTCTGATGGTAATAGGAGGAAATTGGTCAATATTTAATTTCACCGCACATGTACATGATAACTCCAAAGTGCTAGCAGGCTAGCAGCTCAGAAGGTATGGTTGAATTCTAGTAGAAATCTATAGCTGCTCAAGACAAAAGCTCAACCTACTTTAATACTGATGAGAACAGTCGAATGCAATTGTTTCTCAGGAAAAAATTAGCTTGAAGTCATGATAATAATAAATTGAAAAAGAGGTTGAAGTTGAAGTTGGTAGCAGCTAAAATAATGAAACAACAACCAGGCCTTTCCGACAATGAGAGCATCCAACTGAATACTGATTAGCCTGAGTGGAAAGGCCTGATCATTGATATTAACCACTCAAGATTTTTTTTTGAAAGTTCACTTGAGAATTTTTACATCTTTAGATGTGAGACTATTATCTTAGAATGCACCCCTCACACGTGGCTTTTCTGGATATTATAACTGTAATTAATGGGTAACATCGAGGCTAAATCTCGGCCTTTTAGTCTAGAGATAATGATGACATGTGAGAGCATCCAACTGAAAATCAATTGTCTTTGAGAGGAAGCCCAACCATTAATGTTAAGCAATTATATTTCTACTTGTTTGGAATTGTATCTCAGACTCCCATAATATGTTAGGTGGGCTATATAAACTTTGTGTCCTTCATATCTATTCTTAGTCATCCCAAAATCTATATAACCAAGATTATGCTTGATGGTTTCATTCCGGCAGTTTTTGGGTCTTACTTGACACTCTTGTAGGGCCTGTTAAGACTAATTAGCTTTGGTTTATGATTCTAATTTTCACATCATGTTGGCTGTAGTTTGAATTTTCCTCCTCTCACTTAAGACATGTTAGGGTTTCTTGATAAAGATCATGTTTTCTGTTTTTCTTTTACATGGTGTTAAGAGTGGTGGACCTAGACTAGTGCACTACCCTTGGTCTATAAACTTAAGGAAAACTTCTTTCCATTTCGAGATTGTCATATCTGTTTCACAATACAGGTTACGGTGCCAGGTAATGCGATACAGGAGGTGGCCCCAAGAATTTCCGAAGTTGATGTTGCTGCATCTCAGAGTTGTATTTCAACATTCTTGTCTACCTCTACTGCATATGACCTACTTCCTGATTCTGGAAAGGTTTAAATCTCTAAAATCTCTACAATTAGAATCCAATTCCACAGTTGCTTTACGCAGTTTGTAGGTTTTCTGTTTGAAATAACAGTGAGATTTTAGGTCATTATGCTAGATGTTAACCTGCCAGTGAAGCAAGCATTTCATATTCTTTATGAGAAGGTAATATCATATTTTTTTCCTCTTCAACAATTTTTTTTTTTTTCCAGTGTTTGAGTTGATCTGCTGAATTGTTGGATCGAGTTTTTCATATTAAAAATAATGCCTTTAAAAGCTGACAATCACTGAAAATTTGAGCTATATAAAATTTTTATTTTATGAACTTATGCAGTTGATTATGGTCCCTTGAAGTTAGGGAACTTATCAACTGAAATTTTAGCATTATTTCACATCTTAGGATTGCCTTAAATTTGATTGTCATACCAAGGTTTGTGGACGTCATGTTGGCTCTTTTTTGACTCATGTTTCACAGGTCAACAAGAGATAAATTGGTGTGATGTAAATTAGTTTTACATTGATTTGGGTAGCAATTATGCATATGTATTTTTTATTTTTATTTGTCTCTGGGAGTTCGTTAAATTAGGAATTTTCTTTTGTTATTTCTTTTTGCAAGAGTGAGAAGACAAGTAGTTTATTTCCTTATTTTGCATAGCTTATCCTTTTATACAAAGGAGGGCAATATTTGATAGGAGCTGGATGAAATAAGAATTGAGTTTCCTTCATGGGGTTTATCTCCACAAGTCATCTTTTGTGTTCTCTACCTTCTTTGTTAACCTGCATGTATCAACATATGACATCCCTAATTTTCATCTCCCTTTTTTTTCTATTACCCATTTGCAGTTCTATTTGTTTCTATCAATAATTCTTTGCACCATCAGTTTGGTACAGGAGTCAACGTTTGTGTTGTTTCTACGAGATGAAAGATCCACCAATATGGGGCATGACATGAGTGAAAATCAATTTCTAGAATTGGTACTTAAGAGTCTTCTTGATACACCTCTAGCTATATCAAACACAATGGCATGTGGTTCTCCATTGCCACATACATACTGCTGCTAACCAGCAACAACATTGATCAAAAAGCCACCAGTGGCTCGGTCTGTACACCATCCACTATCTATGAAACCACTATTACCTCCCTTCCAGAACCTCCTCTGCTACCATTGAGAGCCTGACCACCATACTTGAAGCTACCTGGAAGAGTTGATGCCAACTGCAAAGTTGCTTTCACCATCACCACTCACGGAACAGGGGGTTGCCTCGGAGCCACTGCCATTAGATAGCTGCAGCTTCAGAATGCTGCTGATCACCATGCTGCTAGATAGTGATGCCTCTGTTCTGTTTGATCCCAAGATGCAGACATTATCACTAACTTCGACTGCACTTCAACCACCCGAACCACTGGCCCCGGCTTCCAATATTGTCACTAAACAGGAACAGAATTGTGCCTCATAGCTGCAAAGTTGTGTAGAAGTGTCCAACCAAATTCATTCTTCAAAAGACCCTAAAAGAAGGTAAAGTTCATTAAGACTACCAGATTATAAAATTTTGCAACTGACCCCCTAGTGAAAAAAGACATCACACTTCCTGCATTTATCAGAACTGGCTGCCAAGCTAAATTTTCACTAAAACTTCAAGAAGTTCACATATCTTTTGGAGATTGGATCCACTAGATGGAGAATTGATTCACAGTGGATTAGTTTGAGCTAATTTGAGGATGCAATTAAAATTTTGTCCTACATTTATTTTTATTCAATATTTCTAAAGCAATTTTGCATATGTATTTTGTATTTTTATTTTAGTTATAAGTTTTTATTATATTAGGAATTTTGTTTCTTTTTTTATGCATTTTTTCTTCTTAATTATTCCCTTTTTTAGGAGTAGGAATAGGATTAGTTTTATTTCCTTATTTTATGTAGTCCATCCTTTGTACAAAAGGGGCAATGGTACTGGTTTGATGGTATTTGGATGCAGTAAAATTGAATTCCCTTCATAGGGTCTCTCTCTTGGTTGTCATCTCCCTTCTTCTATGGTTTACATCCCAAATTCTATTACCCTTAAATCCCCAATTCTTTGTGCCTTCATAAATTGTTTTTATGTATTCAAGAACCTTCACACTATCATCTGTAAAGGATGTACCCTATTGTTGCTAGGCAAATGATCTCCCAAGCATGACAAAAGTGGAGATATTTTCCTAGTATTTCCACTTTTTTGCTTTTATGTTAATTTGTGAAATTAATGAAAAACCGGTTATAGATCTCCCAACCACCCAAATTATATTAATCTAAAAAAAAGGGCCTCAGGTCCAATTACAAAAACCGGTTATAGATTACATCTCCAGGAGGAAATCAAAGACACAATTGACTCCACGACGTTCTCCACATACGGATGTTGGCCCTTGAAAATCGCCGCATTTCTCTCTAGCCAAAGACACCACAACATTGCTAGAGGTTTGGCCTTCTCGTTCTTTGATCTAAAAACAAGGCACGCTTCACTCCTATCCCCAGATATAAAAGAATTCCAACAACATCAAAAGTGTGGTAAGCCCGCCAAGCATCGGAAACTCTATCCCAGACTTGAGTCGCAAAAGGACAATTGAAGAATAGATGTTGCACACCTTCTTCCGCTCCCAGGCAAAGGGGACAAGTGGTGTCCGCATCAGTAACCCAGCGTGGCCTCCAAGCTTTCGTCATGATCCTTTCTCTTCGGAGTAGCCAATTGAAAATATTGATCTTCAAAGGACAAGCCGCCTTCCACAACTGATTGCAGTCTTTAATGAGGTCAATGTCTCCCAAGCTCGTTGGATTAACCAGTCTCCTATAAGCAGTAGAGACCGAAAAGTCACCGTCCTCCCAGCCGAAATAGTTGGGCCCCTCCTCCGACTTGAAATCCTCCAATTGAAGTAACATCCTCTAAAGCTCGTCGATCCTCTGATCCGACAGGTTGCCCATGAGAGTTAGGCACCGGCACCCCTTCCAAGTGTTTGCCACCAAGGCCCCCTGTCCACTGCTAGAGCTGCCAGTCTAGAGAACCGATCACACAGCTTCTCCTGCCCCGTCCAATCATCCTCCCAGAATTTGAACGTCGTCTTCGTCTCGAGCACTAGAGTGAAGAAACCCTGTACTTTGGGCGCTACCATGGAGACCCCCTCGAGGAAGTGTGATGCTTCGGGTGGGGGAGAACACAATAAATCCTAGGGCAACATGGAGTCATAACACAACCTCAAGATCCTCCCAACCACACACTCCTCATCCCTTAGCAATTTAGAAATCCATTTCGTCAAGAAGCTGCCATTCATCCCCTGCACCTCCCTAACGCCCAAACCTCCATCCTTGGTCGGCTTGCATACCTCCTCCCAAGCCACCAGCTTCACTCCCTTCCTAGACAAGGTGGAGCTCGTCCAGAAGAAATCTCTCATTAGCTGCACAATCTTCTCCACTTGTCTAGAGAACAGTAATTATAACATCTTATGCAGAAATACAAACCTAGAAATTTCCTTCGCAAAAAAACGAACCTAGAAATTTTCTAGTGTATTGTTCTATATCTTACCTGACTATCTAAAATGTTTCTTGAAATTCTTGAGAAATGCTTATGAGGGTTTATTGTTGAATGAGTTTGGTCATGAAACTCTAGACTCACTTATATAGAGGTCTTGAAGGTCTTTTTTTTTTTTTTAAATAGAGGGCTTGAAGGAAAAATTATACAGGTGCACTCAAACAGTAACAAAATTAAGGAAACATGTATACATATAAGGAATAAATGTAAAGTTGACACCCTCCCTTGAGTTGGAGTATAGATATCCTTCATGTATAGTTTGTCGTAGAGAAAGATATGATGCAAAAAAAAATAGAGGGCTTGAAGGAAAAATTACACGGGGGCACTCGAACAGGAACAAAATTAAGGAAACATGTATACATATAAGAAATAAATGTAGAGTTGACCCTCTCCCTTGAGATGGAGTATAGATATCTTTCATGCGTGGTTTCTTGTAGAGAAAGATACGATACTTGCATGTTAGTGCCTTGGTGGAGATTATAATATGAAGTTACAAAGTGATAGATGGTATAGTGATTTTCCTTTTGGTCATAATTCTGCAGATAAAATGGTATTAAACCATGATATGCTTCATTTATTTATGAAAAAGTTGATTGGAGGTCTATTTAAAAAAAATATTTATGGAAAATTTGATTGGTGACAATATAAGTAGTGGACCAACCATCAGAAAAATTGGAATAAGCAATTTTGCACACTCCAAGATCAATGAAATAATATGGTATACACATAATCTTGCAGGCTGTATGTGCCATGGCTTTGTAGTCGGCTTTTGCACTAGGTTGGGCTGCAACTGATTGCTTCTTGCTTCACCAGATGGCAAGATTTAGAAGTTAGCATAAGTAGCTGGTGAATCATTTATCTTATGTGGCTAGCATAATTTGCATCTAGATGGGACATAAATCTACATGCCCATTTTTTTACCCATTCAGACACTTGAGAAGGCAGACATCATGCCAATGATTGTTTTTCTTCTTTAAAAGGGGATCATGCCAATGATTGTAGTAAGGTTTGTCCATGTATTGACTTGCGCAACTGACAACATAACTAATAGCTAGTCTAGTGACTTTCAAATAAAGAAGTTTCTCCATGATGCAAGACCATAAAAGGGGGACCGTCTTCCTTCTTGAACCTCTTTCTAGGCTCCATGGAGATAGATTATTTGCTCCTACTACTCCAACTTCCTCAGTATCTCAAGAATATTTTTCCATTGCTCTGATCCCTAGGGAGTACTTGAGTTTGTCAAGATCCTTAGTAACAAAAAACTCTTGCATGGAAGGCTTGGTCTCTTGAATCCTTCATCCTTGGTCAAGATGATATCATCAACAAAAATAGCTTGGATAATTGTACTGGTTTGTTTGTGCCTATAAAAATGGATGACCAAATGTAGACCTGCAAACACTTTGTAACTTATGTAACCTTTCAAGCTGTGTTCTGGAGATTCTTTTCTGGCCATAGATTGTGTTTTTCAGCTAGCACAGGTACTTCCCTTAAACTACACATCCAGGTTGGCGTGACGTGTAAAACTCCTCAGTAAGATTGCTATACAAGAAAGCATATTTAACATGCAATTGAAATTGTGACCAATCATCGTCAACAAATAGACAAAATAATGCGAGTAGAACTGAGGCGATTAATTGGGAAGAATGTGCGTAAATAATTAGGCCCATAATTTTTCAGCATAACTTTCAGCCACAATCTCTCAATTGTCCCATTTGGAAGGTATTTGACTATATATACCATCTGCAATCATCCACAACACTATTAGGGTGTGGAACCAACCCATATGTTCCGTGAGAAACATTTGCATCCATCTTGTGCATAGCTTGTTTTATCTTGGATCCTGCATGACTTCAATGTGATTCCTTGTAATAAATTTGTTAATTAAAGTTGTGGAACTTGGTTTCAAGTAAGGGATGGGCCTATCAGCCATATTAAATGATAGAAATGAAGCGTACAAGTTCTTATCACCTACCTCAAAGCTATAAGCAATGGATAAATTAGCCTCAAGTTGGAATGAGGCAGTATCTGAGGTAGACTCCAGTGTGGGTGAAAAGTTATATGGGTTGTCATTTTGGATGTTGCCTTGCACGTAGATGGTAGGGGGATGGAAGAAACTAGAGCTGTGCCCTTACCATGTTGCTGATAAATGAGTAAGGGATGTGACTAAATTGCACTCCCTTCGAAAGGAAGAAGTCTTTTTGACAAAATTAGCGTTCATACTATATGATATCTCTTTTTAACACGATCATAACAATTATTTTCCTTTTGTGTTTGGGAGTACCCAAGAAAAGCACTTCATGGTCTTAGGAAAGATGTTAGGAATACCAAACAGATGAACAAAACAAATGTAACGAAAGTGTTTTATGTTCTCTTTCTTTAGTTGGCTTGAAGATATCTTTTTTATCTTTTTTAGAATCAATTTTTTTTTGTAAAAATGCTCCTAAGTTTTTATTTTTGCTTCACTAACTGCTTTTTTTGCTTCTTTCTTTGCTCTTTTGCAATTTTCCATATTTCCATCAGTCGTATCTTGATATAAGGCTCTGAAACAAGCTTTTTTAACTGTTAACTTCTCCAACATTTCCTTACTCCACCACCAAACCTTCTTTTATCTTGGAACTCCTCCTTTAGACCTGCCTAACACCTCTTTTGCCACCTTTCTAACATAGTTTCCATATTTACCCACAAGTCATCAACACTTCCATCAAAATCTCAAGTCCCTTGTTGCATCTTCTCTTTGAATCTCTCTTGTTCTTTTTTAAGATTTCGCTATATTCCCATATTCTTAAACACCAATTTTTTTTTTTCTTTGATTTCTTCATATGCACATCCAACATCAAAAGATAATGTTGAGCAGTTAAACTCTCTTCTGGAATAATCTTGCAATCTTTATAGCATAATCGATTTCTTCTTCTCAAAGCGAAGTAGTCAATTTGTGTTCTTAGTATATTACTTTTGTAAGTAATCAAATTGCCTTCTCATTTTTTGAAGAAGGTATTTGTTAGATCACAAGTCATTGCAAAATCAAGGAAAGTCTTATCTTCTTTATTCCTATCACCAAAATCATAATTTCTATGTACTTATGTATACTCTAAAGCATTTTTTCCTTGCATGTCCATTTAAATCTCCACCCAGGAAAATCATCTCTTTGTGAGATTCCTTGAATTATCATATCAAGATCCTCTCGGAATTATTTCTTTATTCTTTCCTCCAAACCAACTTGAGGTGCATAAATTGAAATGATATTTAAGATCTCTTCTTCTAAGATTAATTTTATCAAAATAATTCAATCGCTCATCCTCTTAACCTTAGTCACACTCTCCTTCAAATCCTTATGAACAATAATACTAATTTTATTTCTAGCTTCCTCCCTTCCTAAGTACCATAATTGGAGGTTTTTTACTCAATTTCCTTTGCTATCTCTGACCCACTTAGTCTCTTGAAGGCAAAGAATTTGACTCTTTCTTCTTATTATTCTATTCACAATCTTCATGAGCTTATTAGTCAAAGTGTCAACATTCCAACTACCGAATCTCAACTTTTTCTATGGCACATTTTGCTGGCGAAGTGGCGGAACTAACTTCTTTAGTTGCATGCGTTCTTCATACGAGAACCCTTGCTCATTTTGGATTACATCCAGACAGAGATGTAGCTGAACTAGATTTTTTACTTGCATATGTTCCTTATGTGAGAATCCTTGCTCATTTTTCACTACATCCGAACGCGATGTAGTGCGTCGCAAGTAGGAAATGTCTCAATGAAATTTTAGTGTTTGCTTAAATCTATGTTTAAAGTTCCGACAAGTTTTACGTTGGTTGTCGGCTACCTAACGTAACCCTCCTTTACTCAGAGTTGGGATTAGCAGTGAAAAGGTGCCGCCATTGTATCCTTGGCCATTATTTTTTTTCATGAAAGGGAAAGGGGGTTCAACAAGGGTTAAATCATTTGCTGCAATTCTTCACATTCTCCATTGATGGTCTTCATGTTCTCATGCTTTTCCTTCTTGCTGATAGGATGGCTCGGATGAACCTTTTACTTCTGATATATCTTTAGGCAAAGATCTTGGGGAAAAAGTGATTGATTAAAGGTTGCACAGACATGTTCATCTAAAATATCCGCTTATTCTATTTTCGTCATGGCCTTTCAGGAACTGGAGATAAGTGGAAAAGTGGGGTGGTGTTACCTTTCTCCTATTGTCAATACTTTGGATGTGGTCCTATTTCAATTACTCTCGGGACCTTTTAATTCATATTGGATGTTTGGATTTCTAGATAATGTGTATCAAGGACTTCACTTAGCATGATCACGTATTTCTTCCCCTGGTGTTATCTGAGTAACTACTTTTACAGGGTGGCAGGGTGGTATGGTGTTGACTTGGTTTTTCTTCTTTTGGGTCTTGGAATGAAGGAATTAACCTTTTTCCTCTATTCTATAATTGAGATTTTTCTGCATATCTAGAAATGTAAGCTGTATTCGGAAGTTCAAATCATGAAGTTTTCTACATACCCATCGATCTGTTTCTGAATCCAACACCAAAATTGAAACCAAGCTTTCAACATGAGGTAGGGACGATTTCCTGGGCCCAGTCATATTCACCTGATTGAATTACCATAGAAATGGAAGGATGCTTGTTATGCTGCATGTTAGTAATGTATGTACCCATCTTCTAAAAGAAAAAAATACTTCTCATGGAAAAGAAAAAGAAAAAGTAATGTCCATACCACTGCCTTTGCAAAGGAAACTTTTCATTGTGGATCTTTTTCAAAAAAAAAAAACTTTTCATTGTCGATCTGAAAGTCCTTTCCTCACCTGATGTATACCTTTTTTCAGCTTAGTCAGTTGTAACTTTGTTCTGGTGCATTTCCGAAATTTCTTCCTTCAAAAGCTTTAATCAATCAACATCCCAAAGAAAATACAAGAAAGCCTTTGTCGCATCATCACTGAACTGTTATGCATAAAAATATGCATACTATTTAACTTAAGCCTGAAATATTTTTTCAGGGAATTCCTATTGCCCCTCTGTGGAATTCTTGCAGAGCCCAGTTTGTTGGCATGCTAAGTGCAATTGATTTTATCTTGATACTTAGGAAGGTATGCACACCTCTTTTTTCTTCTAGTTTCCAGCTTTCATGCGTGTTATGCTCACTCAGATCAAATTATGGTGATTGAACTTTGCAACGGTTTTCTTTGGTAGTTCATTTTTTGCTTACCTGCATATATTTAATTCTTTTTCCCTCCCTTTATATATATATATATATATATATCCTCTTCTGGTTGCTTTTGTGAGAAATGTGAAGAATTTCCTTTGCTCCATTAGTCAAGTTGAGAGCAATGTAAGTAACTTTTTCCATTCGTTATTCCTGTTGAGAGCAACACAATTAGAGTTATATGGGTAATGGGATCCTTTCTTAGATTCAACCAAGACGTGTTTATGTTTTGTTTTTTCTTGATAATTGAGACATTCATGAGTGGGGTCTATATATCTGGAATGTAGTAGTTCTTACTCTCAAAAAGTGTTGTATGCAAATTAGCCTACTTTTTACTCCTGAGATGAATTGATATTGAAACCTGGCTGTCATGGCCATTTCACCCTTGGAGTAGGCTGGCACTGTGTTTTTATGAACCATGCAAATCAAGGTTTTCTTGCAGCCGATAATACCATCATTTAGTATTTTACGTGGGCATGGTAGAGGGCCATTCCCACAGTTCCTTTTCTCACTGGGTGTTATCTCAATACTCGCCCTTTTGTTGTTCTACTTGAAAGCTGGCTGATTGAAAGATGACAGGGGGTTGAAATGCATATCTAAGGTTTCTTGCGAGTCTGCGACATGTCTTTGTCCTTGACATTAATCAACTCTAGGGTTAAATTTGCATATATCTGAGTTCTCACTATTATTCCAATGTTTTTAATCTCGCATCTTGAGATTTCTGCCACTAGAAGGATGCAAAGCAAATAATGTGGCGTTTAAGTTTGAAACCAAATGATATCTGCAAAATCAGACTGCAATTCTCAATCAGCATGGAGAATCTGCTAGAATTTGCTCATAATCTGCTCGGCAATTTGAAGAAATTGTGCCCTGGAAATCTGATACAATGTTTGCTCCAGAAAAACTCTCATCAGGCTGCATGAGAGTTGTACATTCCATGAGTGGCTACATTGCGCCAGTGGCCTACAAGGACTGCATGGCAATTGCATGATTCAGGGAAAGGCATGATAAATCTTTGTTGATCCAATCTCCATTGAGCTGTGATTTGTTGTTCTATCCTCAGCAAAACTAGCGGTGTCTGTTCTGGCCATAACTCTACTTGCTTTTGTTTAAGCAGCAGTGTTGGCCTGTCTCATAGGAGGTGATGGGTTCTTGGAGAGCCCTGTGTGAAATATCTTTTTTGATGGAACCCTGATCTGTTTTGGTTGCTAGATAAATTTTGTGTCCACTGTATAACTTCTGATGGGGGACCGTTTCAAAAAAACAAACTTCTGGTGGGAAATAAATGGAAGAAAGTGTTTTTGTTGGATGGTGGGGTAGGTAGTGGGTGGGTGTGATAGGTGAATGGATGTTTTGTAAGATGGTAGTGCTTAATTTGAGCTTGGTAAGGTGGTGATAAATAATAGGTTGGATGTGATATCTTGTGAAATACAAGATAGTCTTATCCCCATCAGTGATGTAAAAATCGGTCTAGTTGGCCGACTACTCGGATGACTACTCCTAGGAAACCCCCAACCAATTGAATAGGTCATAGTCGAGTATATAGTCGGCAACACCGACTACTCAGAGTAGTCACCCATTTTCTCCATAGTGAGATAAATAGGTTAGTAATTCGGGTCATGGATTCATGGGTAAACGACCGAGGAGGAAGCTGATTTTGAAGAAATAGATGAAGATGAAGAGGATGTTCCCTTGTTTTTGGATGAGAAAGATGAATATTGTTCTGATGATTAGATACTTTGAATTTGTGCTTTTATTTTGTTGGACTTATTGTTTGTAGCTAATTTTAATAATATTAAGTTTGAAAATGGTTTACTTTTATGTAATGATATTATGGTATATTTTACTTATATATAAAATGGAAGAAGCATCTATTGAGCGTTGTGCTCATAAACCCCCAAAAAGGCTCATGGTGGTGTCCCTTGGCTGATTTCTATTGATTGAAACCATTGCATATGTCCAAAGGTGGTTTAGAAAATTATCCTTTGTATATGACATGCACTCAATAAGTTATTATACTATTTATGGAAAATATCTTTGCACATGAATGTTGAGTTATACTACAACTCTATTCATAAATCTTATTTGGAATATAATTAATCAAATATTATATTATTATTGGAAAGTAATCATTTTGCATTAATGTTTAACCATTTTACAACTCTCTTATTAATCAGAATGAATTTGCATTACAAGATTTCACATGTATTACAATTTAGTTTTCCACTTATAATACAATTTCTTACATTTCCATTACAATAAATATTTGTAATACAAGTTCATCATGTGCTACAAGTCAGTTTTTCACTTGTATTAGAAAAGTAAATCCATCTCATGCTTAGTATCACGTCTCACTCCTCTCTTGTATTACAACATTTAATGAATTCATTTCTGTTTATATATTGTATTACAACATGTGAAATGTTGTTCTCTTTATATACTAAATGTATAAGTTTTGATGTATTGTTGTATCACACTATTTCCTTTTTGTAATATATGATTGCAAATGTTTTGAATTTAATCATCTTATAATACATTATTTTGGTTGTGATACATCCTTTGCAACATGTATGTTATTTCATTACAAAACTTATTTTAATTGGTACAACACTTATGCATAATTGTTACAACTACACTTTCTTGATATTACAAGACATGTTCTTTGTTATAATCTTTTTACGTTTCTAACTCGTATATTACATTGTTTTTAAGATTCGACTAACCGGATTTGTACGTCCTTTTTTGGTTCTTTTCATATAAACTTGTTTTCCATTAATGATGTTTGTATGACGAAATCTCTTATTGTATTAGTAATTAATTCATTACCTATTTATAGAATGTTTTGTTGAGATATTATTGCATCTTTTTTTAGGAAGGTTTTTTTATTCCTTTTATTTAAGTCATATTATTTTTGGCAACTTTCTTTACCTTTGGTGTAATGCAAAATCACTTTCGTTATTATAGGTGGTATTTGTTGTAATCATGAGATTTCCATTCGATGGATGTCATGTCATGCTTATTTGGAGCTTTTTAAGCACTGTGCTTAGAGGATAGGGCCCCCATATATATATTTAAATATTTAGAAGATATTCGATGGAGTACTCTCCAATTACTCTGCATACCTTATACTCAGTCAGTGACGTGACCGATTGAATACTAACCATCGATTTTTACAACACTGATCCCCATGGGTATCCACAAAAAAATAGTGGATATCTTGGATATAGGGGTAAATCTACCTCCAAGAGCAGCCTTAGGTAGCATGTTGACAATGGGATAAGAACTCGTGCAAGTTGTTAGGTGGAATAAATAGAGAAAAGGTGTAAGCTGGTGATGGATTGGATGTGATAGGCGAGTGGACATAATGTAACTTGGTATCTTTTAATTTGAGTTTGGCTAAATGGTGGAATAAGTAATGTTTAGTGTAATATGTCTCATAAACTAGGACACGGATATATCCTCCAAATTATCCCATGGGCACTATAGTAGATAACCCCCGAAGTTGGGACCATCCAGGGATCATCCCATGGTTAAATGCCTAATAGGAGATGATGTGGAGTCAGGACATAGAGATATATTTTTCTTTTCCCTTGAGAATTTTTTCTATTGTCCCTTTCCATAGAAATAGTTCACAAAGTTTCAGTATTAATGTCTGCCCAATACTTGGTTTAGAAGAGAATGTCCTGTAGTCTTGAGAAGTTGCGGACTTTTCCAGATCACTTGAAATAACATTCATAATTTTCAAGTCAGTGTAGAAATTTTGAAAACATTTTCCAAGTTCCAAACATGTCTGGAATTGTCATTGCAGATTAGTCTAGAGGTTATACGGTTATAGTATTTGCAATCAAGTCTGACATTTTTGGGAATTTGAATTGATCTAGTCTTTTGTGAGTTTCCATCTCCATGTTGAAAGCTCCATGTCTTTTCTTGGCTTGGTCATGTAGCACTTGGTAGCTGAACTTAAGGGGGTTTCTTTGGATTGTTCAAGGAATGATGCAGCCCAGTTTACAAATAGTTCAAATGTGTCTTTGAAAAATTTTCCTTTATTTTTATTTTATCTTTATTTATTGCATTTCCAACCAAGGGATGCCTTGGTCATTGGATGTTTAGTTGTAATTCCAAGAGTCATGTCTTTTTGGTTTTGATTTTGTTTTAACCCCTTTATAAATAGGGAAAGGATGTAAAGGATGTACAAAAGAAAAGTTGAAATTTGGAATCAATCTTGATTTATTTCCCCTCATCTTTATTTCTCCGATCATCCCTTTCTTTCTAACTCATCTTTATCTCTCTCAACTCCCTCACCTTCCCATTCTTCCCTCACCTACTGGATATCACCTTCCCCACTGCTGCAGCACTCAACTCTCGATTACATCACTTCTGAGGCCTTTTGCAGACCTCAGTTTTGGAATTAGTTGCTGCTGGAGATCATCTATATCAAGATTTGTTGCTGCTGCTGAAGATTTTCAGTTCACATTTATTATATATATCAATCAGGTTTGGGTTATAGTAAATAATTTTATAATGGAAGCACATTCACCTGATTTGTACTTGGTTGCTGCTCACTGTTTTGAGAATATTTTGCTGGATGTTCCTGGAAATCACATCACTTTTATATTTTTAGAGATCCCGTTTGTGTTAAGGAAGGAGTGGGGTGGCATTCTTTCAACTATGGTCTTCTCCCGTAGTTGATGGCATAGTTCAAGAAATTGGCTGCCTAGGCTGCATAGTGCATATGCGTAGGTGGACTGTCTCTCGAACTGCATATTATGGGGTGTTGCAATAGTTGGTTCAGACCAACTATTCAGTCTGACTACATGATACTCGACTGAATATAAGACTGATTTTCAAATAGACCCAAAATGAGGAAGCCCACCTAATTTACAAATAGGTCATTTTTTCAAGATGCTATGTTTTATGTTCGCAATAGTATAGTAATTAAGCTTCAAAAAAAATAGTATAGTAATTAAGGATTGGTGTGTTTTTTTTATGCTACTTGAGGTGGCTTTATACTTATAGTGTTGATTTTTCATATGTTTGGGACATGTAAGATAAATTCTAGCAAATTGACTAATTATTTTGTATTTTTTAAATAAAAAATATAAAACCACATACTTGTCTGCGTAGTTGCTCATATATTGCATAATCTCCATGAGGTAACCCAACCGATTGAATACCACAAGCTAACTTTCTGAACCTCGGTTGATGCGATATCTCTAAAATCCTACAAGTATGGGAGAAATGGGGAGAAATAGAGTAGGTCTTGTGAGAGACCATTGCTTTCTACTTGACTGTTAACACCTTATATTGATCTCTAGATGTTTACTCTTCACCTCCTATTAGGGTTCTGAGGCATACGCTGATGCTCCTTGTGAATTGATCTCTGCCCAATATCATATGCATATGGTCCTATTGTGCTTTGGATCATCTTCTCCATCTACCTTGGATCCTTTTGTGCAGCATTTTTGTTATTGTTTTCAAGTTTGCTTGTTGGATGCTCTTCTCCTAATTTGCTTCTTGGGATTGTCTTCTACACTGCCTAGGATTCTCTCCTCTTCGGTCATGCACCTAATTACTAGCATGTTGATCTATACATCATCCCATTTGTTTACTACTGACTGAAAATGAGCCTCATAAGGTGGGGTTCTATTAATTTCTCTTATGTAGCAAGTATGAACTTAATAAGTTCCATTTTCAAGTATGTAATTAGAGTTAGATGGATAATTTGATCCTTGTTAAAATTCAGTTAGAACATGTTGTATCTCTTTGCCCCATTACTAGTTGTGGAATTTGTCTATGCGGCCTATATATATTTTCATTGTACTTTTATTTAGTATTTAGAAGAATCAATGTACTAAACGTGGTGATTGTTCACTATTGTACTATTATTTAGTATGATAGTATTATGCCTCCATGAATGATGTAACTAGATCTCATATGGTTTTCTGCAATTCTTTATCTGCCACTTATGATATCCACTCAGTGTGGTGAGTGGTTGCTTATCTTCTATGCCATCTGAACTGGTTCTGGGGATTTTTTTGTGATTTACTGACCCTGTTTCTGCAATATTTTAAACCATATTGAAGCTTGAAGAAGATAGAGAATACATTTCATGGTCTTCCATAGAGCAATGAGGAGGTCTTCTGTTGCTATGTAGATCTTTGTGCTGTCAGTTGTAGGATGTGCAGAGGATGTCTGTGGTAGAAATAAAGATGTTGAAGTGGGTGTCTTCCCATAAAAGGTTGGATATGCATTTAGATTATCAAGGAGATGGTTTACATAGCTATGATAGAAGGTAAAATGTGAGATGTTACTGAGGTCTGGGTATTTGTATAGAAGGCCAATTGATGTGTAGGTCCAAAGTTGTGAGAAATGGAATCTTTTGTCTTACAAGATTGGTTGGAGAAGACCATTTGGAGGTCATTATTATGTCCTGAGATTGATTTGAGTGGAGTCAAAGAATCCATGTAATTGACACCACATCATTTGGGAAATGGTTTGGCTCTTGTTATTATAGGCTTCAATATCTTCTGCTCTTGCTAATAGCATATGAACCAGAATTACTTATTCAATGAATGAGCATTTTTACTAGTTGCTAACTTCTTTGGCATTGAGATTGTTCATCTGTGATTATGATCATCAATCATCAATTTTGATATGCACTATTTTGGTATAAAGCTGGAGGGGCCAGAAAAAAAAAACACCAAGTAAGCATGTCCATAGTAGATTTCTTTTTGAAGGGGTAAAAGATTGAATACTGGAGCTTGGTGGTCATCCGCTCTGTTACTTAAAGCAAAAAGTGGATTGTGTGCTACAGAAAATGAGTCCAAAAAAAGTAAATTGCCTTAGAACCCAAAATGCAAACACCCCATGGGGAACAACTCCACTATAACTCCAATTGAGGAAGGATCCATATGAATCTCGCAGCAGCAAGTTCATAGTAATGCACAAAGGCATTCCTCTAAGAACCTAGTGGATATGATTGATTGAATGATATAGGATATAGGATATAGTGGATTAGGATTTGTGGGAATGATGGTTTTGTGGAAGGTGTGCATGTATAGGCAATAGCCTAAGTTTAGTTGGTACAAAGCATGGTGAAGTAATGCGAGGAAGAAGCTTGGCTCTATCTAATATTGGTTTAGTGGAGCTCTGCAAGTTAGCTTGTCTTGTTTCCTTTGACTTAAAGACTTGTAGTGCATGAATGAACGACAAAGAATAGAAAGAGTCTAGTCACATGATGTTCTAATCTAAGCCTTCACTGTCAAGATCAGGGCCAAGTGATGAATTGATTTGAGTATGACTCATTGCCAATCAAAGAAATGTCATCGAAGGCCTTTGAATGAGGTTGGCGTTTTTTTGGTGGAAAGGGGAGCTGGCATTTTCTATGGGCAACTTGTCTTGTTACCTCTTGCAAATCATGCTGTGAAAGACGTGGGGCTAATCTCAAGAGATTTCCTTCATGCAAGACCTCTTTTGGTTGCAATTTTTGGAGAAATTATTTGGTTGACTTGGAGTTAAACCGAACTGATAATTGATGTATATTTGGATCAAAATACAGAGATTCACCTGTTATGGTTATCATTGATTTGATTTTGTGTCAGGGATGTGGGGTAGATTTGTGGAGATTTCAGACTTCTATTGGTGGGCAATGCCCCACTAGAGGCCCCTTTTTTAAAATATAGTTCTTAAGGTGGAAAGTGGTCCTCATTAAGTGGCTGTAGCATCCAGAGAATCCTTTTGGCTAACCTTCTGTTGTGGTAGTCGTACTCAAGTGGTGCTTTCTTTTAGATCTGAAGCACAAGCGGTCAGATCAATATCCCTCCTTTGGTCCATTTGGCGATATGGTGATTTAGCCATTTCTTGTTGCAGGAGGTCATATATTTATATTATCCATGGGAGCAAAAATACTCCCATAGGCTGTGTTTAGCTGTGGAAGAAGTTGTTATTAAGTTGTTGGAGGGATAAGTTGAGATCAGGTCTTTTGTTGTATGGTGGGGTAAGTGTTGGGGATCATGGATGTGTAGTGTGGGTAACTGCAATATATATACACGTACATACATTAACATAAATACACACACACATGTATATATATGTACACACACACACAGAGTGGTGGTATTGTGAGAGGATGCTATGGTGAGAGGAGGTGAGAGATATCTGTACGAAATGTTTTTGGGAAACCCAACCATCTAGATCGAAAGAGTATTATCCTGATAGGATGCCTGTAGAAAAATCTTGCAAATGGGACGTGTAAGGCATCTTTATAAGCAATTCAAGTTATGAAACATGTATATGTATTGTACAAGGCTTACTAAAAAGATTACCTTACACATGTCTAATTTGTATGATTTTTCATATTCATCCTATCTCAATGATGCTTTTTCAATCCATATGAGTGGATTTCCCAGAAACTTCTGTACAAAGACCTTTTATCGTCCTCTCACCATAAATTCCTTTCACAAGGATCAGTTAGTTGTTGCTTAGACAAGTTGTCGGTGAGATAGGTTTTGGATAACGTGTTTGGTTATGTCATGTGATAAGTGAGGCTGGATGTGTGATTGTTATAAACTTATAATATAGGAAAAGACTGTAATATATAGGGATTTTTACATCAATGCCCCTACATACATGGTCAATTACATCTGTACTCCCATAAACTTGCCAATTACATCGATACCCCTAAAAAGTTGTTAACCATTACTTGACCATGCCCCTAGGTTAACTCACCATTAGTTCTCTAGGAATATTTCATTAAGTTTAATGGTGTTATTGTAGAAAATTACATCAATACCCTTCACAGTTTTTGAGGTTTTTGCGTATATTTCTATAAACTTTGGAAAAGACGTATACATCCGTACCTATTGAGACTAAATAATAAAGAGATTTTATACATAGATCCTTTTATTTTTCTTTTCACACCAACAAACCCTCACCTCCTCTCCTCTTCCTCCCCCTCCTCATCCACGTCACCTCCCCCTCTCCTCCTCTGGCAATTGTCCCTCTTCTATCTCCTTAGATCCATCGCGATTACCTCTTGCTCCTCTTGCCTCCCTCACTCCTCATGTCCCTCCTCCTTCCTGTCCACCTCCTTCTCCACCCTCTACTCAACCACCTCCTTTTCCTTCGCTCCCCTCAGCCATCTCCTTCGGTCCTTCCTCCTTTGCCCCCCTCAACCACCTTTAGTCCCTCCTCCGCCGCCTTAGCCACCTCCTCCTCCTCTACCTCCCTTAGCCACCTCCTCTTCCACCCCTTTCTCTTCTCCTTCACCCCTACTTCTCCAAACCCCTCATATGCCCCCTGCTCCCCTTCCTAAGCCACCTCCCTCTCCTCTGCCCCTGCTTCACTTCCTCAACCTCTCCTATTCCCCCTCCTCAGATCCCCCCTCCTTGAAGTTGCTAGAGGTCATCTGAGCTAAAGCTTGTCGGAGCCACAATGCTTGCTGCAAGGGATGGGAGGTGGAGATTGGAGATGAAGGGGACTAAATAATAAAGAACAAAACAAAGTTCGGGGATTTGTTTAAAAAAACCCTTAATTTTTATCCCAATCTTTTCTAAGTGGTATGCAAATTAGCAAATTGAAGTTTGTGAGGTCATATACGTCTTTTCTAACGTTTACAGGGGCATATATGTAAAATTCTTTTATATATATATGGTGTATAGTTGAGATGTAACCATTAACAGAAGGATATATCTATCTAATGACGCAAGTTTGTAGGGGTATAGAAGTAATTGATCATGTATTTAGAGGCATCGATGTAATACTCTCTCTCTCTCTTATATATATATTGGAATTCACAAAAAACTTGTGGTGGAGAATATTGCTTTGGTAACTGTGTATCTAAATTTATCCCCCCATGTAGCCATTGGGAATCTCTCCAAGGGGATAAATTCCTTGGGTTTTCTGGTAACCAAATGCTACCTTATGGATATGTGGATATTCATGATGATTATTGTATTTTAGTTTATTAATTATAATTAATAAACTACCATGCTGGATGATCACTATTCCTATGTGATCATCTTCTTTTTCCTTGAAAAAAAAACCCTCATGTGGTCATCCCTATCTTTCTCAAGGAAAAAGCAAAGAAAAAGGACAGTCATAAACTTAATTGCCTGATAGGACATAACAGTAGTTTTTATCTAGATTTTAAATTGAAGATGGATGCTAGGATTTGCTTGACATTAGAGATGGTTAAAACTGGTTGGAATTTTTTTATCTTTACCTAAAATGCTTTGTTATTGGGCCTATAGATGATGTGATGAGGGATTTGGTCTCTCTATTCAGCCTCTACTGTCTTCTCTCTTCCATCATATTATTATTAATCTACTGTTATTGAAGATTCTCCCATCATTATTTTGAAAGTGCCCTTCAATCCTTTCTTACCATGGGGATTGCCTTGGAAGCTCACACAACCTTGTTATGGAAGTTGGACTAATATCAATATTGGTTTTAAAACGATCATTCTGGTAAAATCTACATTTTCACCTATAAAAGTTCCTCATTTCACTTTCTCAAGTTTGATTGTTGAGAAGTTTGTTAAAAGGGCCTTGGCAATTGCATTTATGTAAAGCAAACTTTTGACCATATTCATTGCTTTATCAGGCATACGTCGTTTAGTTTCTGCACAACAACTTGTCTGTTGATATGCTGCATGTAATGTGAACTGTTGTATTTGATGGTTCCTCCAAAGAGAAGATGGTTGTAACTGGACTTTGTGCTGGTTGATCATTTGCCGAAATCTGTCATAAGATAGAATGTTGTGCCATCAGTGATATCTTTTATACATTTTTACCAGCTTATCCTTTTTATGTACTGTATTGGAATGTAGCTTGGGCATGGTTCCAGTCTAACAGAAGAAGAACTTGAGACACACACCATAGCTGCTTGGAAAGAAGGAAAGCATACATTGTTTGGTGGCCCTGGAAGACAAAAACATCTCATCCATGTAAGATCCTTTTTTTTCCCAGCATTCAATGAACTTTCATCAACTACTATTAATTAAGAAGCGATGAAATTCAAACATGTGGTTCATGTTTCTGTCATTTTCGTTCCATGATTCATGCAACATCTTCTTCACTTTAACCAAGTTTGTACCTACATCTTCTTTTTTGCGGTTTTTGTATTTCTTTTGGCTATCTTGCTAATTTTATCAATTTTCCAGAAGCAGCTCTTATCTTTTTATGGTTTATTTGTTAGTATTACATTTTTAAAATTTGTCATGTTCGATTATTTGTTTGCTGATTACTTATTGCTTGAAGCAATATCATAGAAAGTAAGAGCAATATTCAGATGGAAGTGTTGGTGTTATGCAGTATGTGGGTGAGTGGCTGGTTTTGCAATCTGACCAGTTTATAAACATACAGCAAAAGCTTTTTTCCGACATTATATTTGGTTGGCTACATAGATTCTCTGCCATCACCTAAACAAATCAAGGGCCACTCTCAGGTTTAAACCCACGTAATCAAGATTATGCCTGAAGGTTTTCTTTTAGCACTTTTTTGGCCTTTCTTAGTTCTTATTTCATTTTGGAAGGCTCAACATCTAACTTCTCATATCTCTTGGGTGGGTCATCAATTGCCCTTCTCTACAAATGTTTAAATCACTTTGAATGTGCTTCTCACATCTCATGTTATCCTCTATTGGTGTCACCCCATCCATTTCCTCAATAATCTCATTCAATGATTTAAATGACATGATACATCAGCAAAATCTATCGATACAGGCGATATTTTACCCGATCTGTCCACAGTCTCCCCGATCTGTGTTCTTTCCCCATGCTCCCAACTGCAGTAGCTCATCTTTGCTTCTTTTCTACTCTCTCTCTTGTGTGTGAGTGATTTCTAACCATCTTTTAGCTCTCAACAAGGCGATCACCCTCAACTTTTGTTTTCTTCAATTTGTTTGCAATCTTAGCTTCTAATTAGATGACTAAAGGTAAGTTACCATTCATTTTGAACTTGAATCTTTAAATTTACTTGATTATTGACTAAATTAATATTCTCTGCACATTACCTTACTAAGTTCACGAATTAAAGTTCAATTTGGTCATGATTTCGTGGCCTAAATCTCATCTTAAAGGCAGGGTTACTGTTCATTCCGAACTTAAATCTTTAAATATTCTTGATTATTGGCTAGATTAACGTTCTCTATGCATTATCATACTAAGATCATGAATTAAACTCTAATTTGGTCAGAAATGGCACTTACATGGCACCAATGCTCCTAACCTTCACCCAATTACCGTTAAAATTCTCTCAAATGGCATCCACTGGATGGTGTGAAAGGAATTGGAGCACCATTAACTTGATTTTCTCATAGAGGAGAAATCACCTTGGTAGTGACAAGTTAATGGATTTGGCATCAGGAGGTGTTTGCCCATTACAACATTAGATTAAAGATGAAACATATATGGAAGGAGAGCACAAGAGTACATGAACTTGATTAATGTTGCATATCTTTTTGGAGAAAGAGATGATGAAGATGTTTTACAAGCAAGCATGGTTGAATAGCGATGGAAAACCATTACTTGATAAAGATGATGGTCCCGATCTTGAGATAGCAGAAAAATGGGTGTGGATGTAGACAAAGTCCAAATGAAGAGGAAGATTCACCTTCATATGATGATGATGATGCTGAGTCGATGCAATATAGTTGAACTTGAATTTCAATAGCAAGAAAGTGGTGGAGGTGAGAGATATCGTCTTAGTAGAGATGAAGAGGATGCTGAACGAGAATACCGAGAGAGACATAGAACTATATATGGAGACCCCTTACCAAGTCTAGCTTGTGACTATGATGTAGGGTATGGCTTAGCTTTTGTGATGTTCATTGATGATTTAAGTTCATCAATGGGATCCCTTAATCTAGCAGAATCAAGATTTGGAGGTTTCCTTGCATTATTGTCATTGAGTATGTATGGTTATGGATCTTATTATTACTAGCCCTCACTACCAACCTCCCTACCAAGATAAGGCACAAAGTTCATGTGATTTCTTCCTTAGCTACTATTCACCAGTGTCTCAACCAAGGCCAAGTCAACCTTCATCTTATTATGGTTCCTATAGCTATGGATATGATGGTGGCCAAAGTGATACTAGCCAAAGTGATCTTATAACACAAGGATATCTAACATTTCCAGAGTATTTTGCACCCTAAGGTCTCCAACCATCTTATTATTATTAGCCTTCCCAGTTTGTTGCACAACTTCCTCCTTGACCACCATGAAGTTCATCGATGAGACAACATGATCTTCCCAAATCTTTAGGTTCTACATTAATATAAGGTAATGAGGGTGGTTCTACCAGGGATTTAAGGGGACCAACTAGACATCATGGACAAGATGATGATAATTACAGTCAATCCAGAAGTAGCTCCAACAGTCACAATCAATATCCACGTCTTGGAGTACTTGCATACTACAGTGATGAAGACTTCCAACGATGCGTTCATGAATATAATACTCGATACAAGTTTATGACGTGGGACAATTATTGTGACCATGTTAGAATATCATAATTAAATAAAGAAAATCGAAGGAGGAGAGGTATTCGGTTAGGTTGAAGCTCCACATGTTATTGAAGAAGTCTTCATTCATGAATCATCATTTAGTGGTATTACTACTATCATATTTCATTTTTGGTGAATGTTATTATGGACATCTTAAGTTATTATCATATTATGTGTTTTTTCTTTTCAATGTTATAACTTATGATGATTGTTGAAATGGCAGTAGCACATTTATATTATGTTCTCATTTAAATTTTATGATTTTTATTTTCTAGGCATTTCTTCATCTATGTAGTGGTTATTAAAATGCTACTTTTATCAAACTTGTGTCATTTTAGACTATTTTTAGTGATTTTCCCAAAATTTATGTTAGTGATGTCGACATTTAAAAGCTTAATCTCATTATCGATCAATTTATGTTAAGGGAAATCATAATTGCTATTGAAAACTTTTCATATTATATAATGCCACTATGAACTTTATCTTTACATGGATGCATTGCAAACATCTTCTCTTGGCAACAATGGCATTAAATTAATGTGAGATTAAATGTTATCCATTCTCAAGAGGCTAAGGAGGTGAAAAAGGCCTGGAGGGAGAAAAGACGTGGAAGTGCCTTCTTTGAGAGTGCCAGACAAGTTTGTTGAAGTATTTTGATCTTGCAGTGTCAAGTTGAAAGGAGAAACAATGCTGCGAGTGGTGTAAGTAAGAGAGGTGAAGGGAGGAACAGGGACAGGTGGAGGGATGCTATGGCATTTTTTTGGGGCTTGCGATAATACAGGGGCAAAGACAACAATTTCTTTACATATTCAATTGAAAATAGCTTATCATCCTTATGGAACATAATTCGAGTGGCTTTTTTGTAAATTTAATCAGCTTTATAGTGACATCTGTGTAAAGATAGATATTGTAATGGAAACTATGTAATGTCAAAAATTTATGTTGGCATTTGTGAAAAAATACCTTTATAATACTGCATAGAGAATAATAATAAATATTCTACTTTATTTTCTATATCATATAAATTTTCTTTATAATTTTCTGGGCTGGGGTGCAGACAGAGCCTGCTAATCAGGAGAAGGTTTTTGCGTGCTTATGGTATCTGTGGCTCCAGAAAAACTGGGCGATTTTTAGTGGGGAAGGAGTTTATTGGAAAAATGTTGCAAGGGAAGCCATGTCAAGTTTTTTATTTTTGGTCTGAAAATTTGTGATCTGTTATCCCCCTTTTTTGGAGGTTAGTAGTGCAGTCATCTACTGAAGGTCAGTGGTCATCCCTTTCTTTTCAAAGAAAAAAAGGAAAATAAATATAAATTTATAGATCTGTAGGAAACTAGAAAAATCTTATCATAGACTTTTTTTTATAAAAGTATTTATTAATTAGTCAGCATCTGCTAATCAATTTGAAATAATGCTCCGCAACAAGACACCAAAAACAAAGCACAAGCTCACTAGGGTATGGTCGAATGGTGAGGACTCCTGACTTTGGCAGGAAAAATTGAAGTTCGAGTTTATCTTTGCATTACTTGGAGGATTGGTGTGAGAGAGATGGCTTATTTCTACCCAGTTTTTCCAATTGCATTCTGGGTCATCAAAAAAAGAAGAAGCACAATGTGACATTGTCTACATAAGGTGTCAAACCCCTAAAGAGTAACATTCCGCTAGAGCGGAATGGACCATAAAACAATCAAACCCTGGTCCTATCCACTTTTGACCAGAGTATAGAAAAGCCTGATTGATGCAGGTCACATGGAAAGAAGCCCAAAACCTGGCAGTAGAGGAAGTATCCACTTATTGGATATCACAAGAACTCTATACCTACTGCACGAAATCACAACCAAAGAAGGTATGCTCCACAGAATCTTCCCCTGTTATGCACAATGAACAACTGATGTTTTCATTGGTGGCCATCTTGAATGCTAGATTTTGATGAGAATTCGCTCCCCATATAACAACCATCGAAGGATCTTTATTCGCAGCAGTCAAAGGGCCTCCCAAATCAGTCGGCAATGTTGAATTAAGTCCGCTCCTTCTGGGCTTGCACTCCATGCAGGTTATTGTAAGCACTGTGAACTGAGAAATCACCCACATTCCATACCAAATGATTAATACCTTCACTGGGCCACAAATTAGCCAACAAATTCAACATTTCATTGAAGTCCAGCCGTGCATCTGAAAGTGGGGCAATAAATAAAGGGGTTGACCAATTTTCAGCCATCGGGGCATCCTGATTGGCTGCCAAGGGATAAGGACTAGGGAAAAGGTTTGCAAGACAACCATTGGGAGTCCAGTCATCCCTCCAACAGTTGACGTGACTTCTTGTACCAAGAGAAGGAGAGAAGAGAACTGTGCCACTTTCGGACGTAAAACTGCCACTCCCAAAAATGGGAAGAATCCTTAGGAATAGAATAAAAGGATGAATCCTTAGGAATGGAAAATATTTTAGCCAATGAACAAAATTTCCATGGCAAGAGTGAACGACCGCCTTCCAAAGAATAGGACTTTTGCCCATCAGCCAGAATATTGACTTTGAAAAAAGTGCTTCATTCATAATGGTAAATCTGAGACACCCAAACCACCTTCTTGCTGAGGTTTACACATCTCCAAGCAACTAAGGGGACTCTTCATGCATTCCCAAAATTTTTCTAGAAGAAACCCCTCATCAACACATCCAACCTTTTTATTACCTATGCATGCAGTTTGAAACACGACATTAAGTAGATTGGAAGAGATGATAATACCAACTTGAGGAGCGCAAGTTTGACTACCCCTGAAAAGAATTTTTGCAGCCCACGTGGCAAGCCTTGACTGCATCCTTTCAACCAGTGGTGTGCAATCCTGACTTGGGAGAGGCTTATCTGAAAGAGGCAAACCAAGGTAGGAGAGTGGAAAAGAACCCTGGTTCTATGTAAGATATATCTGACCTCCATTGCCTCATGAATAAAGGTGGACTTTGCAAAATTGTTCTCCACACTAGATGAACTCAAGCAATGAAACAATCACCTTTCTTCTGGAATTGAATCCTTTGCGAAGAAAAGAGTATCATCTGCATACAAGAATAAAGCGACAGTTTTTTCCCCACTTAAACCCTCCAGTGAAGCCTGCTAAGAATGCATGGGAACAAGCAGCACAAAAGAAGAGGCCGCCAAACCATCAGTAGCAAGCACAAATAAAAGACACGCTAGGGGGCATCCCTACCTGACAACTTGTTGGGGTTGCACTCATCCTCCCACCATATTCCTATTACCTAACACTGAGAAAGTAGTTGTGATACAACGCTTTGCCCAACACTACCGAGTGTCAGGAATGAGAAACCCTCTGAAACAAAAGACATGGCTCATCTTTGTTGGGGCACCAAAGCTGTGCCCTCAACTGCTCATTGCTGCCGTCAACTGCATATCGCTGCCCTCAAAATCTCTCAATGCCCTCATAACGTCATTGCCCTCACTTGTCCAAGAAATCCGGTGTTGGGGCAAGCCTCTCTTGAGTAGAGATGCCTAAAGAAAAGCCCAATCAATAGAGTCATATGCTTTTGAGAAGTTTACCTTCCATAAGAAGGTGTTCTTTCCCTCTTTCTGCCAAATGCAATCTTGGATCCCACCGAAAAACCATCCAAAATAGATTTGCCAGGAACAAAAGTTGTCTGCGCAAGATGAATGAGTTTATCCAAAACCTCCAGGTATCTATTTGCGAGAACCTTCACTACTCGTAGATAGATAGCATTGGGGAGGGTAATCATTCTAAAATTCCCCACTTGTTTGCACCATTCTTCTTTGGAAGGAGAAATAGGAAAAATCTGTTGAGTTTATTAACCCTAGTTTCCCTCTGCATATTCATGGAGAGTATCCAGCACATCTTCCCTAACAAACGTCCAGAAAGATTCAAAAAGAAGAATAGGGAACCCATCCAGGCTTCATGAGCCTTCTGCATTCGATTCCCAAACTGCCCGTCTTAGTTCATCCTCTGTCACAGGCAAGACTGGGGACTGGCTCTGCCCAATAGTAAGATAAGGGAGGCCACAGGCAACCCATTGCTATGCACCCCAAGGGCAACACCTAGTAAACTCCCTAAAATAGGAAGAAGTAGCTGCACCAATTTGCTGCCTGTTCGTTTCACCAAGCTAAGAAATAAAATATGCCAACTAATTCCTTTAAAAAAATATGCCATTTCAAAAAATATGCCAACTAATTGCATTTAATAGATAATCAACCAATTGATCGACTATGACATAATCAACCTAATTAAATGGCTTATCCCTATTTGGTGTGGTACCTTGACCGATAGTTGAATTTTGCCAACTATTCAGCTCCCTTAGGCTGACTTTGTGAATGCTTAAATTCTGTTTTATTACTCATTTGAGATATTTATTGTCACGTGTTCCATTGGCATGAAAACTACACAACTTATCCCAGTGCAAACAAGCACAATAGTTGCATATATTGCTAGGCTTTCAGTGGCTATTAACTGAATTTTCAAGTAAAGATGAGGGGGCACGATTTGCATAACAAATATTTTAAAAATGGGGCTTTGACATATATGCCCCTGATAATATTTGCAAATACAAAAATATCCTTAATTCGTATTTATGTATATACCCCCACTAAATACATAACTAGAGGAGGTCATACCCCTCAGTTAACCTCCATCACTTGTTCGGGGTAAAGGCCATTAGTGGGTTTAGGTGAAAAGTAAAGTTGTATAAATAAAACCCCAAAATCACGACGCCCTACGGAATCAGGAGTCAAAGGAGGATTTGCTTGTGATTGGCAGGGTCTCCTCTCCTACCAGTGGGGCAGCCCTCTCCCGGTGGGTAGGAGGTCCTCCATTTGAGGATTACGATAGAAGACCTCCCTAGCGCAATCGTGATCAACATCCTGAGCCGCCTCCTAGACCATGGATTTAAATGCCGACGGCATGCCGTCGGCAAGGCCAGTTTTGAAGAACAGCCATGCCGATATGATGTCAGTGTCGAAAAACAGGCGTTTCGGCGGCATGCCGACCGGTATGGTCGACATGCCGCCGTGCCGCCACCGGCAAAATGGTCACTCTCCCTCGTCCCCCTCACCTGTATAGGAACTTGGCAGGGCTGTAGGGCGTGTGGCTACCGGAGAACACCACGGAGTAGATCGCGTCGAGATCGCACACGAGGCACACGACCTTCCTGTCGTCGCCCTCGCCGCCCGCCTTCCTCTGCTGCGGCCTGCAGACGTAGGGGTTGTGGCGGTCGCTGAGGAAGTAGTTCCTCAGGGGCGGGGTGTGGAGCAACGCCTGCAGTACGGAGTTCATGAAGCAGGTGCTGCCAAGGTTGTTGAGCCCCCGGAGGCCCCGCGGCCCGACTCGGCGGCGGCGGTGTCAGGGCACCACAGTGGACTGGAGCAGCAGTCGAGGAGGCGCTGCTCCCTGGGGGTGGGGGTCCAGGGGCGGAACTCGACTAGTCGCCTCCTCTTGGGGGGTGTGGGGGGAAGGGGGATGGAGGCGATCCGGTATTGGGAGGCGAGGAGGACGGCGGAGTTGAAGTCGGGGTCGTGACCTGGTCGCAGCAGGCGAAGCAGAAGAGCTCGACGCGGTGGACATCTAGGGCAAGGGCGTGGGGAGGGGAGGAGGGAGACTGGTAGAGGTGGTCGGGGGCGTGGAGGGGGCAAGAGAGGCAGAAGTAGAGGCGGGGGGTGGGGGAGGAGGAGGGGGGGCAGAGGGGACAGCGGTGGGGGAGGTCGAGGTGGAGCTCGGCGCAGCCGAGGGCGGGGGGTTTGGGGCGAAGGAGAAGGTGGAGGGAGCGGAAGGGGTTGGGGGAGGAGGAGAGGAAGAGCTGAAGGTGGGGGCAGGGAGGAGGGATGAAGGGGAGGACATGGGGAGGAAGGTGGTGGTGGTGGTGGAGCCGCAAGGTCGGTGGGCCCCGCGGACATATAGAGGGTGGGGAGGGAGGGCGGGGGAGGCGGGAGGGCTATTTGATTTGGGTGTAGTGGGGGCCCCACCTTGTTAAGAGATGCTGTGTGCTTGTGCAGATATCCATAGGGTCGGCAAGCACTACCGATGCCGTAGGATGCTTTACATATAGGGACTCCCACCAAGGGCGTGTGCTTGTGCCGATGCCGATGCAGCCCACCTTGTTAAGAAATGCCGATGCCGATGCCGATGCTGTGTGCTTGCTGTAGACTGCCACTGCCATCTCTTCCGCTCCGCTAATGCCACTGTCACTGTCATTTCTGCTGCTGCTTCAGGCTGTAGCCTGCATCGTTACTTATGGAACTTCTCACCTTCTTGGTGGTGGACTAGTTGCCTGCTGAGAAGGTGGGGGAGCGTTTCCCTGTAGAGGGTGGCCGCAGCACGTTTAGGATTTCCTCCAATGATGACTCTTTTGGAGGGAAGGGGAAAGGGGACGAAAGGTAATGGGAGGTCGTGCGGTGCAAGTGCCCGCACTGGCTGGTGGCATGATGCAATGGCCAATATGAATCGGGTGGGGTGGGAATTAAGGTGTGTGCACTGTGTGGTGGATGGTGGTGGATCTGGTGGAGGAGAATGGGTAAGAAATCCATAAAATATTTATCAACAATTTGCATAGTAGACAACACCGACGGACGTAATCGTAAATTTATCAAATCAAATATTTGCACAGTACGTCACCGATCGACGGACGTAATCACAAAAGATCCATAAAATATTAATCGACGATATTTGACATCTTCATGTCAACATGTTGTAGATTAAATTATTTAGAGAAAGGATGGGATCTTTTGGGAGTCATATGGCACAGCAGGCTATTAAGGCCACTCATCCTGGTAATAACCGACATCCCTTTAATATTTACTAATAATAATTTACTCTATAAAATTCAATTTTTGACTAGAATATGTTTCCCTACAGCGAAATGGTGGAATTTGTATGCAACAGAAGCTCTAAATTTACGGCAGGTGGCTGTTAAAGTGTTATCACAAACATCATCTGCTGGTGGGTGTGAAAGAAATTGGAGTACATTTAACCTTATCCATTCCAAAAGAAGAAACAAGCTTGGAATTGACAAGCTTCATGACCTTGTGTATATCCACTACAACACAAGGTTACGAATGAGACACATTCAGGAGGGCTTTGATTTTAAAACAAGGAAATGACCGATCCAATTGATCTGGCCTACATTTTCCGAACCGGAGATAATGTGCTAGAAAGTTGGATAAATGACATTGGAGGAGAACCTGTGATGGATGTTAGGGGAATGCCAGATCCAAAGCTATCAAAGAAAATTGGTGCTGATGTTGAAGGACATATGGTAAGATCTGGTCGTCATACATTTCCTATAAGAGTACTGGATGAAGAGGATGAAGAACGACAGTTATCACAGTCTACTTCAACCTCAAAGGATGACTCAGATGATGGTTCAAATGCAGATGCATTTGTAATGGTAGAAGGATCTGGATCAGAAGGATCATCCGACAGAGGGAGACATGGTGGTCAAGTGCAAACTCAGGGTGCTACAGAATATGACGAACGACACACCAATATCCATGGCGAACATATTCCAAGTCCAAGTCCACCAGCCATGGATTACGAGGGATATCCAAGTCACGATGCCTACATGGAGGATTTGAGCTCCTCAATTGGTTCCATGAGCATTAGTGATCAATTTTTTGGTTCTTCAGCACCTGGATCTGGATATGACATGGGATCATATGACACAACACGTGAGACGGGATCTTCATATGCTCAACCATTCTACCCGCAATCATTTGCACCACCACCGCCTTCATATAATTATCCATCATATTCATACGCTGAGTTTAAAAATGTTGACACTTCTGGGACTAGGACTGAGAGTGAATATTCTTACCCATATGAGTATGGTATGATCCAAAATTATTTTCCTCAGCAGTTCCAACCCCAAGCTCTCCCTCAAATGCCAAGATCAGAATCATCACAAGATTCTAAAACAACAGGATTCTCACAAACACGTGCAACTAATCGTGCACGTGGGCAGCGTGACAGATCATACACAGATAGTAGATTTTCCCGTCTTGGAATTTTTGTTAGTATGAATGAACATGAATACAGACAGCACATAATGGATTACCAGACAATGTATTCATATATGTCTTGGAAGGATTACTGTGAATACATTCAAAGTATTCATCGACACAATAGTCAACAATGGTATCAATCAAGTGATGATAGTACCCATGATAAAGATATGCATCCAGCAAGACACTCTTGGTTCTGGTGAAATCTGTCTTTCAAGTTCCAAGTCCTGACTTCCGATACATCATACATTAAGACATTACAGTGTTAACTTTTACTTTGAAACTATACACTTTGATTCTTTCATTCTTAAATTCTTTGATTCTTAAATTCTTTGTATTATTCTATTATTAAATTTTCTGTATTCTTAACATGGTAAGAATATTTCATCTCGTTATTGAATTTTAACATTGTATGGTCATGTTGTATATGAATATTATGATGTAACACTCTTATTGTTACATAATCAACATTTGATTTTCTTGAAACTGATATCATTTTGATCACTTCTACCATTTTTGTCGGCATGCCCTCGACATGCCCTCGGCGTGCCTCCGAAATGGCACTTTTTCGAGCCATCGAAATCATCGAAATCTACCATCGAAAAATGGGCATTTCTCCGGCATGCCCATGAAATGCACATTTGCAATTTCATCGGCACGGCGTCTAAATCGGCATTTTGAACCTTGTCCTAGACTGCTCGAACCTCGCTAGGTGCCGCCTCACCTTCAGGACCCTTAAATCCCCATCCCACCATGTCTCCTCCTTCCGCTTCCTCTTCTATGGCCCATATTGCCGCAACAACAACAGTAGCTCCACCACCATCCCCTTCAAGTCCCTCGTCACCACCCAGATCGTCCTCCTGCACCTTGGGGACCTTTGCTCCCTCTTCGTTGACTTCCATAGGCCCTTTGCCTATGACGACGAAGACAAGGACGACAATGAGGATGTGTACGACGAGGGAGATGATCTTCTCCTCACGAACGAGGGCCTCCTCGGGTAGCTTGTTGAGGGTGTTGCTGGCGATGAAGGGGTCCTTACTCTCATCAGGGGTGGCTATGGAGGGGTGGTCCTCTGGGGCAGGCTTGGGTTGGTCGTCGGGGGTGGAGGAGGGGAGGGAGGAGGGAGCAGGTGGAGGAGCAATCGTGTGGGGAGGGGTTGAACCAGGGGAGGAAGGTGTCGCGGGCGTGGGACTCGGAGTTGAGGTCGGAGAGGACAATCTTGGCAAGGGAGTCGACGTGGATGGAGGCAAGGAGGGCGGAGAGGTGGAGGGGGTCAACCTGGCTATGGAGGATGAGGTCGAGGGCCATGTAGAGCTTGGGCTACTTGCAAGAAAGCTTCTCAAGGGTGATGTCAATGCTGCGGCAGGCAACGACGACGATGGAGATGGCCTAGTTGGAAGGGATCGACGACAACCACCACGTCTGCGCTGCTGTGTGGGGTTGTGGATCTGAGATCGAAAGGGGGGAAAGGAAAGGTGGGAACAAAGGGAAATGCGGGAGGAATGGTGGAACGTGACATGACTAACCATGGTTGACAAAAGTTAACCCACTTTGGGTTCTTAGATAAAAGGACAGTGACAGAAGGGTATTAACTTTGACAGTGCTTAATTAGTGAGGGTATATACGTAAACATGAATTAAGTAGAGGTATATATGTATTTGTAAATATTACTAAGGACATATATGTCAAAACCCCCTTAAATAATTATGAGTTTTTCTTTTTTCATTTTTTTTTTTGATGACTCAGAATCCCATTTGGATAAATTGGGTAGGAATTGGCCATTGATTCTTCAAGTAAATGTAGGGATAGGGACTGAAATCTAGATCTCTCTTGCCAAAAATGAGGAGTCCTTAATGTTCGATCGTATTATGGTGGTCAATTGTGAGTTCATTTTTATTAGAATTGATATAGGTGAGTTATTGCATTTTGATGGCTTAATTGTATTATTTCAGTTAAATTGCGCCGAGCTTTTTAAAGTTTCCCCGTGTTATGGTGTGTGCATGCCACCAACATTACATCAATTTTGAATATCAAAGAATTTCTACATTTGTACTGTTTCAAACCTTTGATATTTCTCAAACATACCATTGAAGTTTCCACGACTTCTAGAAACATTGTGCTATTTATGGCTCTAGCCCTTCAAAAAGTCCTGGTGGATTTGGAACGAAAGAAGGATGGTTAGTCCTTATCGATCCAGACTTCTTTACATGCTAAACACTCATCTAAGTTTTTTTCAAACTCTGGGTTGATTTTTAGGTGGTTTACTTTAACCATTTCTACTGTCAAGGCCCTCATATCCATTGTCAGGCCTTGTGCTTTATTTTATTAGAAAGTGCTATGGAAGTGGAGATGCCTTCTTTGTATTCAGAAGGGCTAGAATCCTATGGTTCTATTTTAGGACTTTGCATTGTTGATCGTCAATGGATATATTTGTAAAGTACTAATTTGATTTATTTGTCAGTAATTACAAACCCATGGCCTTCCGAGCTGATCATAGTTTAGATGTGAATGCTCCAGCTTGAGAGAGTGATGGGCTTATATGTTACTTATTCTGACTCTTGGGATTCATACCATTATTTCTACTTCTAACTCTAGTAAACTTTTGAAGTGCCCAGTTCATGTTTTCTCCTTTTGGCTTTTTGAAAAATTGTTTTCTTTTTGGAAATTTGGTTTTTTACTTCATCCTTTCTTTTTTTGCCATGTCCAGGCTAGCCCATTTGAGACTCTGAAAGAAGTAGCTATAAAAATAGTCCAGAATGGTGTTTCCACAGTTCCAATTATCCACACTTCTCCAGTAGATGGCTCAGTTCCCCAGCTATTGCATCTGGCATCTTTGTCTGGAATCCTGAAATGTAAGCTCATTGTAGCTGTTGTAGAATACTCTCTCATGCAAATTTAAATATACACTTAATTTAGGCCTTACATCATTCTGTTTTGAGTCATCCAGGTATTTGCAGACATTTCAGACATTCTTCTAATTCTTTGCCCATACTTCAACAACCGGTATGTATATTTCCTCTCGGAACACGGGTTCCAGATATTGGACAAACAAATGGTCGACCACTGGCAATGTTGAGACCAAATGCTTCACTGGGTGATGCTCTGACTTTGTTGGTTCAAGGTTAGATGCTGATCCTCATGCTTTATCATTTAAAATATTATATTGTAGTTGCTTTGCAAAATGGTTCTGGCATTATTTTTCTGTTAATAGAACTTGCTCTAATAGATTTTTTTTAGTTATTAAAAATATAATTTGTTGACCTTTTGAGTAATTAATTCATTGATAATTACTCGTTCTATTGGTTCTTTTTCCCTTGAATATTATGCTGCGATTTTCAAAGAAACTTTGTTATGTGGTGATGAGTTATTGTTCTCTCTTTTTCTTTTTTTTGAAAAGGTGTTTTCTTTTTTCTCTGGAGCAGTTGTTTCCAAAATGATGTAGTTTGATATAACCTCACCTCTGGCTTCCTGCATGTAGCTTTTGGCATTTATCCTGGAACAGAAAATTGTCATATTGTTGGAAAAGATAGAAATTGCTGTTGGCCCGTACTTTCTGGAGAAAAAACAACTATTCTTTTTATACACTTCCGCTTAAGCTTCAGTTTTTGGTGCAACCACCAGTCTATTTGACACAAGCAGGAACTTGCTGAAATTTGGGACTGTTTTATTAATCTTACTGAAACTGAGGAAATATGCTTGATTAATTTGATATGCAGCTCAAGTTAGCTCACTGCCCATAGTGGATGAGAACGACTCATTGCTGGACATTTTTTCTAGAAGGCAAGCTCTTACTGGTAGTATGCTAGTCCAATCTTGCTTAATTTTCTGAAATGGTTCCTTGGGATTTTGACAGTGATATCACAGCCCTCGCTAAAGATAGAGTTTATGCACAAATTCGCCTTGACGAAATGAGTATTCATCAGGTAGCTGCTGTAGATTTGGTGGTTTGCATGCTCTGAATTGTGAATGAATTGTCATTAGTTGTTCTTTCTAACACTGTTATATTGCATCTTACTTAAAATGAAGATGTCTCGTGATGGACGCTTATTACTGAAAATCCTTGCCCAGCTTCCTTACATTAAAAAATAGATTAATCTGAATCAACTTCACTGCAAGTTGTCTTAAATGCCTATACTCCTCTGCTCAAGTGCAGTTGAAGTTATGATTTCACCCAGATTTTAAGGAAATTAGTAGAGATGAACTTGAAAATATGGATTTAATGATTTTACTAGACCCTTTTGGGTACAAAAGAAAACAGAATATGAACCTATCACATTGAAGCTTTACACAATAAGGTGATTTCTACAATTTGGATTATGAAGTACAGCATGCGTTCATTTTTTATTTGCAGTGTTAGTTGTGTTCTCATTCAGCAGCTTATTTTTGTTCCAATCTAGGCACTGCAGCTTCGGCAGGAAGCTAGCTCCTCTTATGGTCATTTCAACGAGCAAAGATGTCCAATGTGTCTTCGCACTGATTCTTTGTTCAATGTAATGGAGAGGTTGTCTGTTCCTGGTAAACGTTCTTCTTTTTCTTCAAATGTGCCTTAGCATGTCATCCTTATACTGAAATGCTGAAGCCTACCAGGTGTCCGGAGAATCATCATTGTCGAAGCTGGAAGCAAGCGTGTCGAGGGCATCATATCATTACGTGATGTCTTCAAGTTTCTGCTTGGGTAGGCTTTGGAGCTTGAGTGCTTGAGATGGAACGCAGGCTCCTCGTCCAGTGTTTGAATCCATGTCAGTTTATTTAATTTATGGGCCCTTGGAAGGCCTAATGTCTTCTTCCTTTTTTTTTTTTCCAGATAAGGCGCAAGAGGTCTGTAAATGAGAAACTGTTTTCCCTAACTTTCATCTTTCTAGTATTGTGATTATTGGTTACTCACATCCCCACACTTGGACCGGAAATTAGAATTTGAAGGAATAGGAAAAGCCTCATTTGTCTCTCGGATATGAAGATTTGACTTGTGCAAAGTTCGTTTGGTTCCAAAAACCTCGCATCCTGCTTGGTTGTATTTATGATTGCTCGTTAGGCCTTGGCTTCTGGTGCTACAGATAGTGTTAATTGCACCATTTTTGTCGTGGATATTTCCTCTCATGCGATGCCTTTCTCATGCACCTAGAGTTATGGTTATGTGGCCTGTGCAGAAGCATGGTGTAATGGAACATGCCCTGTCGAAGATTTAAGATCAACTTCAATCTTCCGATCGTCAATCTTTTTGAACTTGGTCTTGCAAAGCAATGTGAAACTCATGTTAACATCAAAACTTAAGTCACAATGCACTTCATTTTCGGTTATCAATTATGGCAAACAATCACCATGTCTACTTGTGCAATAGAAATGCTTCTATGCCGATGTTAAATGGCAAACTGAGCCACCGTTGATTTTTAACTCAAGAAGCAACTGTTGTCTACGAGTCATCGTCTAGATAACTCCGTTAGGTAGGGCGCAAGTTGGGTTGAGGGCATTTGAATCTGTAAAGGTCTTTGAAGCATCAAAACAAACGTAATTCATGACTTACAGATATTTAATGCAACATAATTTTCTCTGATAGAGGAGCTTGATGGAGCCCTATTATATATGTTCAGGGACCTTCTATTGATTAAGTTGTTTTCCTACATTATCAGGCATGTGTATCTCACTTACTTGTACCCTGGAGTAAGCGATGTCTTCCCCTGATTCTCAGCCAATTATAATTTAGAAAAAGGTCTGTCAAAGCATATCAAGTCGGTTTGGTAATGTGCTTATGGTAGATTGATTCCTTGCAGATGCGTTAGGACCTGATGTAGGAAGGTACAAAAATGATGCATTCGGCAAGGCAAGGAGGTGAGGGGATAAAAAAAAAGGAAGGTAAATTTAAAAGTACGAATCTAGTTATTTATCTCCCTTTCATACAAAAAAAAATCGTAAATACTATTATGCGGTGGGTCTATCACCACTTTAAAAAGTTATTATCACTTCTAAATAAAAAATATAAAGGTGTAAAATAAAAAATAATTAGTGTAAAATCAAAATACACCGGTGTAATGATTTTACATTAGTGCAAAAGAAAAAAATCACCTTTGATAGTATCGACTACCTGATGGACCCCAGGGGTCGCTGTTATAAGCATCGATGGTCATCAAAGAATTTATTGATGTAGAAAACGTAACATAGTCACAAACAAGTAATCTCAAGCAATTCATTACAAGGGAAACAAGGAGATTGGTGACTCAGTTCCACCATAAGGGGTGTACGCCTGGGGGAAGGGCAATGCTCTTGAAAAATCCACTAGAAATGGTGGTATTACAATCTCTCATAGCTTTTCTCTCTAGAATTACATCTCATAGATTGCTCGTTCTTGTTTCTCGAAGGTCTCTCATCACTATTATAACGTGGGAAAAATCTTAGCTCAGTAGGATCTTTTTCATGATCTCTGGTACATCTTTTGTCAGGCCGTTCATCCGCTATCAGATTATAGGTAGCCATATCTGTACTGCTATTGTTCTGACCTTGGATGCATTGACTCTTCTAGCAGGCTGGGTGAATCCAGGTCCACCCAAATGTGAGTGGATTTGGGTGCGATCGGTCATAAGTGGGTTGGTAAGACCAGACTCGCTTGCTTACCCTGTAACTGGGTAGCCGGATCCGCAGCTGGATTTACACGTGGAGTTTTGGATCTGATGGCGCTTTTTGCTCCCCATCATATGACCACACTCTTTAGTTAGCAAAATTTGCTGAGAGAGTAGTTAGGGTAGTCAAAACTCCGTGATAGATGATGCCCCCAAATTTTGTACTAGCTAATATGAAGTGGGTAGAACATTTGTCATGAAGGAGGAGTTGCGGGACATTGGTAGACAAGGTGCTTATGTTTAGTAAGGGGAACCCGGGTGAATACTGCTTAGGTGATTCGCCTATGTTTTCTGCTGACCGTAAGAGTTAGGTGCAAGGAATTTTTTCTTACCTTCGTGCTAGCCTTAAGAGGTGGCGTTGTTATGGAACGCAGGCATGTAGGTTGTGGTTCCAGTCGACCTTAAGAGGCGACGTTTATCGTAGAGAGCTTGATTTTTTTTTGCACCTAAGGCTCCTTAACCGGCCTTAAGAGGTGGCGTTGTTGTGGGGGAATGCAGGTATGTTAGCCATGGTTCTAGCCGGGCAAAAGAGGTGGCGTTTGTCGTAGGGAACCTAGTGTTCTTTTTGCACCTAAAGCTCCTTAGCTGTCCTTAAGAGGTGGCATTTTTATGGAGGAACATAGACGTGTCGGTCGTGGTTCCAGCTGACCTTAAGAGGCAGCATTTGTCATAGGGAGCCTGGCGTTCTTGTGCACCTAAGGCTTCGTAGTCGGCCTTAAGAGGCGACATTGTTATGGGGGAACGCAAGCGTGTCGGTCGTGGTTCCAGCCAGTCTTAAGAGGCGGCGTTTGTCGTAGGGAGCCTGGCATTCTTTTGCACCTAAGGCTCCTTAGTCGACCTTAAGAGGTGGCACTTTTATGGGGGAACACAAGTGTGTCGGCCATGGTTCCAGCCTTCCTTAAGATGTGGCGTTTGTCATAGGTAGCCTAGTGTTCTTTTTGCACCTAAGGCTCAGCTAACCTTAAGAGGCAGCGTTTTTCGTAGGGAGCCTAGTGTTCTTTTGCGCCTAAGGTTCCTTAGCCGGCCTTAAGAGGTGATGTTTAGGAAATTATTTTGTCGTGTAGTCTTACAATACGGGCATTAATTGCTATTGAAATGAGGAGTCATGGCCTCAAATGCCGCATTGTCAGTGAGGTGATTGATACTATTGTGGCGTCAGATATACGCATAGGGACATGTAATGCATAGAATGTTGACCGAAGATTTGGTTAGTCTAGGTAGGATGCTATGGAATCTACGACGTATTCTGGGGGATTTCGTCTCTTAGGAACGTGCGCCTTGCGGGTGGGATGTGTAGTGGAATCGGCCTTAAAAGGGAGTTTATAAATAAGGTTTGAGGGTATGATCGGAGTTCATGCCCTTTCAACTTTCTTTATTGCGTCCGAACGACTTGGTAGTTGTCTTGAGGAACCTTCCTTTCGCTCTTTTTTTTTTTTTTTGACAAGATTTTGTCGTTGGACCTTTGTGTTCGGCGGAGTGGCCATAGAGCAATTATGTTCGGGTCTGCGGGCAAAGGTAAGTCCACTTTGTTGCCCCTATTCAACGCATGAGCTAAGGTGAGGGCTTGTAGGACTTTTTGTGGGACTTTTGTAGTTGGGATGCCCATTGAGGCGTTCCTAGATTTGAGGCCTACCTATGCTCCGTGGCGAAAGGAACATTTAGACCCCCTTTTCTTCATTAATTGTCCATTCATTTCGCTTTACTCTTTGTTACAACCTTTGGGTGGTTTGCTCGGTCAGACAACTCTTGGTGTCGCGGAGGTTCCATGCAGCATGGGACTCATCGTGCGCGGGGGAGGCCCATGGGGCAGGGCAAGAAGAGTGGGTCCTCTTGTTTTTAAGGAGCGAAAGAGGAGAGAGGGAGGAAGCAGAGAGAAGGCAGAGGAGGTTCCCTTAAAGCATCCGCGAGGAGAGCCCGACGGGATGCTTGTTGCGAGGGAGTCAGGTACGTCCACTCTTAATCCAAGCGGGGGTGAGGCAGAGGTTGTCCCAGTGGCACTATCGGTTCCTTTGGGTCTGCTTGGACCACTCGACGGGTACGTGGTCGCAAACTTGTCTTGCCAAGCCCGGGTAGAGGTTGCTCCAACTCGAAGGCTTATTGTCTCTGCCACCCTACTCGGCTCTCTTGGTGACTCTATAGTTGTGGTGCAGGAGGTTGACGTTATAGGTGGCTCTTCATGTGGCAATGTATTTGCCTGGCCAGAGCTTCGATGAGGGAAACGACAGAAATGGATCCTTTCGGTCAGAGGGGTCCTGGGACGATTGGCCAGATAGTTGGGTCTATCTGGGGATGCTTCGTGGAAGGGCCTGTTGGAGGCCTCGTGTCCAGCGAGGTGGCATCGGTGAGGTTGGGGGCTCCTAGTAGTTCCCCTTACTTGGAAAGGTGGGTGCTCTGACACTTGTGAGCCACTCCATGTTAAGACCCCAGCATCAGACGTCTGGTCAGACGTCTGGAAGCCTTCCCAGACATCTGGAAATTAATTTTTTCGACGTACGATTTCGCGTCTGCCCGCATGCGCACGCAGACTGAACCGTCGCCCTCCTTTCTTCTCTCTCTTTCCTCTCTGTCCTGCAGGTGCAGCTTTCCTCCTCTCTCTCTCCCCACGGTGCCTTCAAATACCTCCCCCCTCTCCTCTCCCTCACCATCACTCCACTGCCTTCTTCTCCTTCCTGTTAGCGTGAGAGTGAGAGGGCGAGGGCAGCAGCTGCTGCCGTGTGTGCACGGGGAGGAGGGGTTGCAGCGAGAGGGAGGGAGTTAGAGCGCAAGGGTGCGAGCTCGTTGGAGCAGCTAGGGTCGGCCGACGGGCACGCAGCAGGAGCGTGGCGCTGGGGAGGTGCTGCTGCAGCTCAGGTAGCAGGCGAGTGCGGCACGTCACGGCCGTGCGCAGCAGGCGGAGGTCGAGGAGGTCCTGATTCTGGGAAAATTTCCCAGAATCAGACGTCTGGACCTACGTCCAGACGACGCGGGAGACGTCTGGAGGAAGATCCAGACGTCTGAAAGGTATGATAGTTTCCATTCCTTCTTCTTTCGTGTGTATGGCCATGCAGCCATTCCGCTGATGGGTTCTGCCTCATTTCGTGTTAAGGACGGTCGCGTACGCATGCAGGTTTCGTTTGGGAAGGTGCAAGGGCACGCCCTCCCACACAGATCGGACGTCTGGGCACAGCACCAGACGGCGGAGAGGGTCTCTAGACGTCCGGAGTGATAGTCGGACATCTGGAACTAAGTCCAGACGGTTCAGCGGGATTCTGGACGTTTGAAGAACTGCACAGAGAGAAGGTATGACCTGAACCATTGTTTGAGATGTCTGGAAGATGTTCCAGACGTCTGATTTTGGGCAGACTTGTCGTTTTTGACCCGTTTAGGGTCCGTTCGAAATCCGATTTCCGCGTTTGAAATTTCGTTCTTCTCAGAAATTGTTCCTCTACTTGTTAAAGTATTTGTATCCTGTTCTGAGTAGTTCCTTGTGTTTGATCCTTTTGTTAGGACCCCATTCCGTTGCGGCTCTGGGGGTTGCAGAGGCGCACGGGCTTACCGATCACGCCCCAGTACTCCCGATTTTGCGAGTAGAGTGGCTCCCTTTAATTATTTACCAACATTATGGACCTGTGAGATAATTAATAGATTCTAAGGTGTGGCATGAATCCTAGGACTGGAAAACTAGATTGAATGATAGATCCTAGGGTATGGCATGAATCCTAGGACGGGAAAACTAGATTGAATGATAGATCCTAGGGTGTGGCATGAATCCTAGGAACAGAAACACCGAAACGAATGTCGTGAATATATGAATTGTAGTCTTGGAAAAGTAGAAAGAAAATTGATAATTGCCTGTAATTGGATAACGGTTGCTTGTTTATGAATGGATATTAACTGTTGAAAACATGGGTTATATGAAAATAAAGTTGAATGATGAAACCTAAATTGACTTAGTTAAGGAAATATGAGCATGAACCCTATGGGGAATTAGGAGTAGAGCTCCTGAGAGGTAAATGGAATGGAATTGGGGAAGTGAGCTGGCCCTTGAGTACGGAGTACCAAGGAGAGCGACTGTCCCCCTGTTTAGTGCAGAGCGGAGCTAGCCGCCCCAAGGACCCGGGGTTAGGTTTGGCCACTTTGTACTGACTTTCGACCCTCGCGTACACAGTACCAGGGAGAGCTACTAGTGTAGGGAGAGCACTAGCCACCCCACGGGCCTCGGGGTTCTGCTATCCTTCCTACACCGACTTGTTAGGCCCATTGGACAAACCAGGGTAGTTAGGTGAGGGTGCACGGACTGTGAAGGGGCAAGACCCCTGTTTGGTTACTGTGGAGGGGCTGGACCCCTGTTACTGAGAGGGCTCTGCCCTATACTGGTTCCGTGCTGTGCTTTGGGGCGCACCCGTTAACGGAAACAACTGATCGCGTGCCAGTGCGGGGTAGCTACCTGTGCGTTTATCGTGCGTGCCGTAGTCACCGTTACGTCTTTCAGTGATCTTGAGGTGGTTGACTGAGGGTAGGACCACCACGGGGGACTCTCCCGGCTAGGAGAGCACCACGTGCTACTTCTACTTTTCGGAAAAGACTGCAATCAAGATCATTCCCACGAGGAACATTCAAGATCAAGAGAAAGATCTGAGAAATAATTCAAGAATGAGTAAATAGAAAATAAAGAAAGAAATTAAAAATAACAGCTACTTGTCCACCTTACTGTTTTCCTAGCTAGTTAGTTGCCACTCTACTCAGCGTTTCGCTGACGTGTCACCTTTGTCACCTTTTCAGGACAAGGTATTGAGCAGCCAGAGCCAGCGGCTGCAGAGGGTGATGGGCTTAGTAGAGCCCAGTAGTTTTACTTGTGTAGTACCTACTGTACCTTTTCTTTTGTTGTAGTGAGTATTTCTGTTATCACTGTATTCTTTTATTGTAAGCATCATGTTTTTGTACCTGTTTAATTCTCTATTGTTGTGGTGGTGTGTATTGTAGTAGTGCTTTTCTTTGCTGCTGTACTTTTGTTACTGTTAGTTATATGCATGATGAATGTGGTTTATTTTACTGCTCTTTTGGTTAATTTCTCGTTGGACGACTGGGTCTTGGGATCAGTCGAGTCAGTCTGATTCTCGTGTCTTGTAGGGATTCGGGAATCGGGTCGTAACAAGATGGTATCAGAGCAAGGTGGTCCTGAGAAGTGAACCAACTGGCTGGAAAATAACCAATTCATGTGCCTGTAACTAGAGTAGCCACCACAACGTATCTTTTGATATCTGTTCTTAGACTTCTTCTCTTGATATCGATTCGTATTGACGTCTTTTCCTGTTCTGTGTTTGCGTCTCCTTGCAGGAGATGCTTCGATGAGGTCGGAGGGGTAGGCGCATTGAGGTCGACGCCTCAGTGGACCAGCCACTGCTCCCGGGCACTCAGGCCCAGGACCTCGCCTAACTGATACGGGACATCGTACGAGAGGACTCCAACCGCCGCCACGAGCGCCTCTCCCTGGGGCTGCGGAGGGGGAGTCCTCTGTGGGACCACGCGACGGACATGGTGCTGGATGCGGGGGAGGGGATGGGCCGCCATCGCCCCCACCTTCCTCCGGCACTTCCGAGCGCGAGGCTTCTTTACCTGGAGGTGCACCAACATCTCTACTTCAGTGCCAATTTGAGCTTTTCGGACAGTTCCGGAAGCTGAAGCCCCCCTCTTTCAAGGGGGATGAGGACCCGACTGAGGTGGAGGACTGGCTCGAACAGATCGAGAAGTTTTTTGACACCCTTCGCCCCCCGATGGAGTGTTGCGTGGCCTTTGCCACGTACCAGCTGGAGAGCGCGGCACACTGGTGGTGGAGGGTGGTCAGGGGACAGGAGAGGGACCGGTTCGTCACCCTCTTCTGCGAGCAGTACCTTCCCCAGACGTGGCAGGACCAGAGGAGGCAGGAGTTCCACACTCTCCGCCAGGGGACGATGACCGTGAGCATGTACCGCACGCGTTTTCTGGAGCTGTCTCTCTTCGCAGCGACAGCAGTGGCCACTGAGGAGGAGCGCTTTTGGAGGTTCACCGAGGGGCTCCGACCTGCGATTCGGGGGTATGTCAAACCCCTGAAGCTGCCTACATTCTGGAGGGTGGTGGAGGCAGCTATGACATACGAAGAGACCAACCCGTCCGCATGAGATACTGACAGCGGGCGGAAGAGGTCCCATCAGCCGGACTTCTCACAGGGCCGATGAGAGAGGAGACACGTGGCGCTCGCAGGAGAGCCGTCACGCTTTGCAGGGCCATCAGTGGCCTTTGGGGGCCCTCGATAGGGGCCAACTGCTAGCACCGGACCCCCGCCCAGCCGACAACAGGGACCCACTGAGGGCGGGAGTCGATTCCCCCTCTACTACCAGTGTGGCCAGCTGGGCCACATCAGGAGGGACTGCCCGTCTAGAGCAGGAGGCCACGGTTTCCAGGAACGAGTAGGAGGACAGCAGTCACGGGGAGGGTACCGGCCAGCAGCTACCCGTTCGACGCAGAGTGTGGCTGCTTCGTTCGCACCTAGGGCTGAGGGGCGTATCAACGCCCTGACACACAGGGATGCCAGAGCTTCGGGATCAGTGGTGGCAGGTATGGTTTTAGTTTCCGGCAGACTCGTTTACACACTTTTCGATTCTGACGCTACGCGCTCGTTTATTGCTGCCAGTTTCGCGGTTAGTTTGGGGGAGGACTGTATGCTGTTAGAGGATCCGTTCGTGATCAGAGGTTCGAGTGGTGAGCTGTTTGTAGCTGAGGAGGTATACATGGGTTGCGAGGTCAGTGTTGGGGGACATAGCCTTCCCGCTGACCTGATTATGATACAGATGGAGGACTTTGGTGTAATTTTGGGGATGGACTAGATGTCCGCTTACCACGCCTTGGTGGACTGCTTTGAGAGAAAGATCGTCTTCTCCATACTGGAGTTGCCTTCTTCCGAGTTCCACGGGAAGCCAGTGGACGGAGGCTTCAGGTGCATTTCTGCACTTCGGGCGGCGAGACTTTTGAGCCAGGGGTGTGAGGGCTTCCTAGCTTGTGTGGTGGCAGAGCCCAGCCCTGTGGCAGACTTCCAGAGTATCCCGGTGGTCAGAGAGTACCCGACGTGTTCCTAGACGAGTTGCTAGGACTACCGCCCGAGCGTGAGATTGAGTTTGAGATCTCACTGGTACCAGGGACCAGCCCCATCTCCACAGCACCATACAGGATGGCACCACTTGAGCTGCGAGAGCTCAAGTCTCAGTTGCAGGATCTTTTGGAGAAGGGCTTTGTGAGGTCCAGCGCGTCTCCCTGGGGAGCCCTGGTACTGTTTGTAAAGAAGAAGGATGGTACCCTAGCCTTTGTGTGGACTACCGACAGCTGAATAGGGTCACCATCAAGAACAGGTATTTGCTGCCGAGGATTGATGACTTGTTTGACCAGCTGCGAGGTGCCATGGTATTCTCTAAGATTGACTTGAGATCTGGATACCATCAGTTGAGGATCAAGGAGACAGACGTCTCCAAGACAACTTTCCACACTCGGTACGGACACTTCGAGTTTTTGGTCATGTCGTTTGGGCTAACTAATGCCCCTGCTGCCTTCATGGATTTGATGAATCGGGTGTTTAGACCGTACTTGGACCAGTTTGTGGTAGTATTCATTGATGATGTGCTCATCTATTCTCAAGATCAAACGCAGCATGGACAGCACTTGCGGATGGTTTTGGACACACTAAGACGACGTAGGTTGTACGCCAAATACAGCAAGTGCGAGTTCTGGTTGAGGGAGGTGACCTTCCTTGGTCATGTGATCTCCGGGGATGGCTTGGCTGTGGACCTAGCCAAGGTCGAGGTAGTGCTAAGGTGGGAGAGACCGTGTATGGTCACTGAGATTCGCAGTTTCTTGGGACTGGCATGCTACTACAGGCGGTTTATCAGGGGCTTCTCACAGATTGCACGTCCTATGACACATCTGACCTAGAAGGACGTGCCCTTTACTTGGACAGACGCCTGTGAGGCGTGTTTTCAAGAGCTAAAGGAGAGGCTGACTTCGACTCCTGTGCTCACCATCCCAAACAGTACTGGAGGGTTCGTTGTGTATATGGATGCCTCTTTGCAGGGGTTAGGGGGCTTGCTCATGCAGAGGGATCACGTTGTCGCTTATGCTTCGCGACAATTGAAGTCCCATGAGCATAGTTACCCTACCCACGACCTAGAGCTGGCAGCTATCGTCTTCGCGCTGAAGACTTGGAGGCACTACTTGTACGGTGAGACCTTGGAGATTTTCACAGATCATAAGAGTCTCAGATACCTGTTTGATCAGAAGGAGCTCAACATGAGACAGAGACGTTGGTTGGAGCTCTTGAAGGACTATGACTGCAGCATTTCCTACCACCCGGGAAAGGCCAATGTGGTGGCAGATAATGACGTTGTGACTAGGTTTTGTTGTTCTGTTATAGAAATTACGTTGTAGTACAGATAGTCATTACCATTATTACAATTTTTACTCGGAAATGAAAGTTCTCCCGAGGTCGAACTCAGGTGGCAAGTTGTATTCTAGAGGTACGAAGTTTCTATTACAAAAAATAAAGAGAGAGAGAGATTTGTCTTGTTGGCTGTAACGAATGTGTGCCCCAGACGTCTTTTAAGACGTCTGGGAGGTGGCTCAGACGTCGGACAAGACGTTTGGGATCACAACCAGACGTCTGATAAGACGTCTGGGATCGTTTCCAGACGTTTGGAAATCCGTTATTTTCGACACACGCGAGTCGCCTGTGCGCCTGAGCGCGCAGACCGCATATTCCCTCTTTTTTCTCTCTGCGGCTGCAGGCGGCCTGCCACCTCCTCTCTCCTCCTCGCGCGGCCTTAAAAGGGCCACGCCTCCCCTCCCGTCTCCACAGTCTCCTCCTTCTTCTCCTTCCTGTGCGCGAGAGCGAGCGGACGTGAGGGCGGCAGCGACGGCCGCAGTGAGCGCGGAGGTGCGGCGTGCGAGGGCGGAGCTCTGCCGTGAGGGCGAGCTCGCCGGAGCGGCTTGGCCGGCTGGCGGAGGGCGCAGGGGGCGCGGAGCGACGCGGAGAGGGACCTGCTGCGGTCTGAGCAGCAGGAGCACGAGGTGCGACGCGGGCGGCGTCGCGAGCGGAGGCCGAGCAGGGTTCTGATTCTGGAAAAATTTCCAGAATCAGACGTCTGGGTTGATAGCCAGACGGCAAGGTCGACGTCTGTAAGATCATACCGATGTCTGAAAGGTGAGTTTCCGTTTTCTTCTTCCTTCTTGTCGACTGACCGTACTGAGGGAGGGGGGTTGGCTGTGCGCAGGTTCGCTGATTCGGAGTTAGTTTGGACCAGGATTATACACTGTTAGAGAATTCATTCGTAATCAGAGGTCCAAGTGGTCAGCTGTTTGTAGCTGAAGAGGTGTACACGGGTTGCGAGGTCAGCATCGGGGGACATAGCCTGCCAGCTGACCTGATTATGATACAGATGGAGGACTTTGGAGTGATTCTGGGGATGGATTGGCTGTCCGCTTACCACGCCTTGGTAGACTGTTTTGAGAGGAAGATTGTCTTCTCCATTCCGGAGTTGCCTTCTTTCGAGTTTCATGGGCAGCCAGTGGACGGAGGTTTCAGGTGCATTTCGGCACTTCGGGCGACGAGACTTTTGAGCCAGGGGTGTGAGGGCTTCCTAGCTTGTGTGGTGGCAGAGCACAGCCCCGTGGCAGACTTCCAGAGCATCCCGGTGGTCAGAGAGTACCCCGACGTGTTTCCAGACGAGTTACCAGGACTACCGCCCGAGCGTGAGATCGAGTTTGAGATCTCACTAGTACCAGGGACCAGCCCCATCTCCACCGCGCCATACAGAATGGCACCGCTTGAGCTGCGAGAGCTCAAGTCCCAGTTGCAGGACCTTTTGGAGAAAGGTTTCGTGAGGCCCAGTGCGTCTCCCTGGGGAGCCCCGGTACTGTTTGTGAAGAAGAAGGATGGGACCCTACGCCTTTGTGTGGACTACCGACAGCTGAATAGGGTCACCATCAAGAACAGATATCCGCTGCCGAGGATCGACGATTTGTTTGACCAGTTGCGGGGTGCCACAGTGTTTTCCAAGATCGACTTGAGGTCTGGATACCACCAGTTGAGGATTAGGGAGACCGACGTCTCCAAGACAGCTTTCCGCACCCGGTACGGACACTACGAGTTTTTGGTCATGCCGTTTGGGCTGACCAATGCCCCCGCTGCTTTCATGGACCTGATGAACCGGGTGTTTAGACTGTACTTGGACCAGTTTGTGGTGGTTTTCATAGATGATGTACTCATCTATTCTAGAGATCGGACGCAGCACGGACAGCACTTGCGGATGGTTCTGGACACTCTGAGACGACGCAGGCTGTACGCCAAATACAGCAAGTGCGAGTTCTGGTTGAGGGAGGTGACCTTTTTGGGTCATGTGATCTCTGGAGACGGCCTGGCGGTGGACCCCGCCAAGGTCGAGGCAGTGCTCAGGTGGGAGAGACCGCGTTCAGTCACTGAGATTCGCAGTTTCCTGGGACTGGCAGGTTACTACAGACGGTTCATCAGAGGATTTTCACAGATTGCGCGTCCTATGACACAGTTGACCCGGAAGGATGTGCCTTTCGCTTGGACAGACGCCTGTGAGGCGTGTTTTCTGGAGCTGAAGGAGAGGTTGACCTTGGCTCCCGTGCTCACCATCCCTGACAGTAGTATCGGGTTCGTTGTGTACACGGACGCTTCCTTGCAGGGGTTAGGAGGTGTGCTCATACAGAGGGGTCACGTGGTCGCTTACGCTTCGCGGCAACTGAAGCCCCATGAGCATACCTACCCTACCCACGATCTAGAGTTGGCAGCTGTTGTCTTCGCGCTGAAGACATGGAGGCACTACTTGTACGGTGAGACCTTCGAGATTTTTACAGATCACAAGAGCCTCAGATATCTTTTTGACCAGAAGGAGCTCAACATGAGACAGAGACGTTGGTTGGAGCTCCTGAAGGACTACGACTGCAGCATCTCCTACCACCCGGGAAAGGCCAATGTGGTGGCTGACGCCTTGAGCCGTAAGGCGCCTGCACGCTTGGCCAGTCTACAGTTACAGAGTTGGAGCCTTTTGGAGGAGGTGGGCAGTTGGCGTCCTCTAGAGTTACGAGGGTACTGTGGGGCAGTGACGGTGACACGGCAGACCAGGCCAGAGTTGATAGACCGCATCATCACGGGACAGATGGCCGATCCGCACTTGCAGTCTTTGCGCGACAGAGTACTATCAGGGGACCCAGGGGACTTCTCTTTCACAGACCAGGTGTTACGCTTGAGGGGACGGTTGTGCGTCCCCAGAGACGAGGAGCTGTTGAGAGAGCTCCTGACTGAGGCACACGGTTCCAGATTCACCATACATCCCGGAAACACGAAAATGTACCATGACTTGAGACGCGAGTTCTGGTGGAGAGGGATGAAGCGGGATGTGGGTGAGTTCGTGCAGCAGTGCTTAGTGTGCCAGCAGGTGAAAGCCGAGCATCAGAGGCCTGCAGGGCCGCTTCAGCCGCTTCCAGTGCCAGAGTGGAAGTGGGAGAGCATCACCATGGACTTGGTGGTGGGCTTACCTGTTACCCAGCGAGGACACGACGCAGTCTGGGTAATAGTGGATAGATTGACGAAGACGGCACGATTCTTGCCGATCCGAGTCACTTTGGGACCAGCACAGTTGGCAGAGAGGTATATCCGTGATGTGGTGCGACTACACGGAGTTCCGCGGGAGATCGTATCCGACTGGGATACCCGCTTTACGTCCCAGTTTTGGGCTGAGTTTCAGCAGGCTTTGGGGACGAGGTTGAGGTTTAGCACGGCTTACCACCCCCAGACGGACGGACAGTCGGAACGCACGATACAGACACTTGAGGACCTTTTGCGTGCTTGTGTACTAGACTGGAGGGGCTCTTGGGAGGAGCACCTGCCCCTGGCGGAGTTTGCATACAACAACAGTTATCACTCGAGCATCGGCATGGCTCCCTACGAGGCTCTGTACGGATGGAAATGCACGGCACCCTTGAGTTGGGTTGAGGTGGGGACCAAGTGGGAGGTTGGCCCCAGGTTGATCCGGCAAAGTCATGAGGTAGTTGAGCAGATCCACAGACGACTCCGCACTGTCAGGAGCAGACAGAAGAGCTACGCAGATCGTAGACGCAGAGAGGTGCAGTTCGAGGTTGGGGACCACGTCTTTCTTCGTGTTTCGCCCATGAAGGGCTTACAGCGGTTTGGGGTGAGAGGGAAGCTCGTGCCGAGGTTCGTGGGGCCCTTTGAGGTCCTGGAGCGGGTTGGACCCGTTGCTTACAGACTTGCCCTTCCCCCGCAGCTTTCTGGTGTGCACGACGTGTTCCACGTGTCCAACCTCAGGAAGTACGTAGCCGATCCCCGCCACGTACTGAGTCACGAGAGCGTCGAGGTGAGCGACGACCTGACCTACCCCGAGCGGCCAGTGCAGATCCTAGACCGAGCCGTCCGCAGGTTGAGACGAAAGCAAGTACCCCTGGTAAAGGTTTTGTGGAGGAGCCAGCGGTACGAGGAGGCTACCTGGGAGCCTGAGGCGGCAATGCGGGAGCGGTACCCAGAGCTTTCGCGGGTACGTCTTTTCGGACCGGCTTCGGTCCTCTTTGAGTTTGTTATGGTTATTTGGACATCTTTTTCCCGCACCCTAGTTGGCGCAAGTTTCGGGGATGAAACTTCCTTTGAGTTTGTTATATTGTAACGAATGTGTGCCCCAGACATCTTTTAAGACGTCTGGGAGGTGGCTTAGACGTCGGACAAGACGTCTGGGATCACAACCAGACGTCTGATAAGATGTCTGGGATCGTTTCCAGACGTCTGGAAATTCGTTATTTTCGACACACGCGAGTCGCCTGCGCGCCTGAGCGCGCAGACCGCATATTCCCTCTTTTTTCTCTCTGCGGCTGCAGGCGGCCTGCCACCTCCTCTCTCCTCCTCGCGCGGCCTTAAAAGGGCCACGCCTCCCCTCCCGTCTCCACAGTCTCCTCCTTCTTCTCCTTCCTGTGCGCGAGAGCGAGCGGACGTGAGGGCGGCAGCGACGGCCGCAGTGAGCGCGGAGGTGCGGCGTGCGAGGGCGGAGCTCTGCCGTGAGGGCGAGCTCGCCGGAGCGGCTTGGCCGGCTGGCGGAGGGCGCAGGGGGCGCGGAGCGACGCGGAGAGGGACCTGCTGCGGTCTGAGCAGCAGGAGCGCGAGGTGCGACGCGGGCGGCGTTGCCAGCGGAGGCCGAGCAGGGTTCTGATTCTGGAAAAATTTCCAGAATCAGACGTCTGGGTTGATAGCCAGACGGCAAGGTCGACGTTTGTAAGATCATACAGACGTCTGAAAGGTGAGTTTCCGCTTTCTTCTTCCTTCTTGTCGACTGACCGTACTGAGGGAGGGGGGTTGGCTGTGCGCAGGTTCGCTGATTCGCCATCCTTTGCGAATCAGACATCTGGAAGTTGTACCAGACGGCGGGAGTGACCTACAGACGTCCGTATGGACCATCGGACGTCTGGGGTATAGGACAGACGTCCCCGCAGACTTCTGGACGTCTGGGAAACCACGCTGAATAGGTAATTCTCTGATCCACCGTTTAAGACGTCTGGAAGGAGTTCCAGACGTCTGATTTTGCATAGTATCGTCTTTCTCGACCCGTTTAGGGCCCGTTTGGGCTCCGTTTTCCGCGATTCGAGTTGCGTTCGTTTCAGAATTAATTCCTCTACCCGTCTACAGTAGCTATACACTGTTTTGAGACACTCCTTGTGTTTGATCCTTGTGATAGGACCTCGTTCGGTTGCAGTCTTGAGAGTCGCGGAGGCACGCGGGATTCCCGATCATGCCCCCATTACTCCCGTTGTACCTGGTAGAGTGGCTTTAAGTATTAATAAAATTTGTTAAAGTATGGATCCATAACTAGAACCTAGGACATTGCATGAATCCTAGGAATGAGAAATATATGGAATGATAGTTCCTAGGTGTTGCATGAATCCTAGGGCCGGAAAACTAGATTGTATGATAGACCCTAGGATATGGCATGAATCCTAGGATGGAAAAACTAGTGGAATATATAATAATGCAGTCTTGGAAAAATGGAAAGGAATATATGAAGCTGCCTGTAAATTGAGTTCACAGCTGCCTGTTATGAATAAAGAAACATGATTGGGATCATGGTTTGTAAGAACGTGAAACTGGAAAGTAAGACATAAGTGTTGGTGCTAGTGCACCACGATCATTTGTTTTGATGATAACAAAACACGTGTTATTTAACATTTGCAATTTGAGTCCTAGATTTCAGGTCAATTGCAAATGTGGACGTGTTTAGACGGAGTTCGAGCTCGCATCCAGGACGGATTGGAGGAGCTTGACGGAAAACAGAGGAGGCTCGCGTGGAGCGAAAAGATTGAAGATAGAAGACAAGAAGAATAGGATAGATTCTTTTTTATCCTTTCATGTATCTCTTGTATTTATTTTCTTGCTCTTTTTTGATTCCTTAGAACATTATGTTAAAGAGCCTCAAAGTACCCTAACAGTAGTCCTAGGAACACCGGCACAACCCTAGGATACTTAGGTTTTCTGTAGAACACTTAGAAAACCAATATAGGGTTAAAACAGACTTTCCAGACGTCTAATTCACAAATCAGACGTCTGATAAAGAATTTTAAGACGTCTGACTGTTGTTTCAGACGTCTGATAACTGTTAGGCTGGACATAGTTAGTTCTGTCTGATGAAATCAGACGTCCAGACCTTAGACCAGACGTCTGATGAATTTGCCAGACGTCCAATTAGTGGACCGTTGGCTGGCTTAGAAGACACTCAAGATTATGACCGTTAGAGCCTTATCAGACGTCCATAGGACTTTACAGACGTCTGATAATTGATCGTTTTGCCTCGACTGACCCGAAAATCTCTTCTCAGAGATTTTCTAGCCGTTGCAACGTTTGGAAATCAATTCCCACAGTAAAAGTAGGTTTCCAGACGTCCAGACATAGTACCAGACGTCCTGTATGTCGTCTGATGGACTTGCACAAGAACCCTGTTTAGATCTGATTCAAGTCAGGGAGAAACCTGCACAGAATCAGACGTCTGACCTTGGAATCAGACGTCTTAAAGTGGCCTTCCAGACGTCTGATGCCAGAGTTAGACGTCTGATAACCCTGTCAAATGCAATCATTGTCCTGATTTCGGCCTGATTCTCTTGGGCTTTGCACCCAACGGCTATGGAAGCTTTTCCAAGCCTTCCAAAGCCTTCCTAAGGCCTCTATAAATAGAGGGGAGCCTTTGCAACAAAAATACACCAAGAGAAACAAGAGACACTTAGAAATACACTTGGATACACTTAGCTACACACTTTCACACTCTTGTGTCCAAGAAGTTCTTGCTCTCCAAGCTCAAGCTCCATATCTTGAGAGCATCAAACAGTTTGCGCGCCCGCTCTCCCGCTGTTGCTCACGAGAGCGACGTAGCGCCATCGCGTGGCACACGCACCGCGTCATCGTCGACGCACTCCTTGCAAAGGGGAGTTTCCTATTTCCTATAGAAGCTAGGTTTAATTATTTTGTTGGCTCTATAGGACTATTGTTTCTTTTATCTTTGTCTTTTGGTTGGGTATTCGCTTTGCGAATTCCCGTCTCCTTCGTGGGACAAAATCCTTCTCGTGGAGAGAAGGGGTTGAGGAACGCTACCCTCGTACTTGTAGCATGGTTGTACTGAGGTTGAATCACCCTCGTTTAAAGTGATTCGTTTAGTGGATTTTGATCAACTTGGTTGATCGGAAAATCCTAACTCGAGAGGGTTAGGTGGTGGTTTTCACCCGGTTTGGGTTTCCACCTAAAAATTCCTGTGTACATTGTGTGATTGCTTAATTTCTTGTGATATTGCTTTATATTTTATTTCCGCAATTTATTACGTCACCCCTCCTGGTAGGAACGAATCCTTCAATTGGTATCAGAGCAGGTCTCGCATTTTCGGCGTTACAAACCGGCGAGGATCTGAGAAATAAATGAAATAGTGAGAAAAATTGAAAGATGTGAATAAAGGAAGTAATAGAACATAACAGCTACTGTACACTCTACTGTTGCCTTTAGTTAGTTTGCCACTCTACTCAGCGTTTTGCTGACGTGTTACACTCGTTACCTTTTTCAGGACCAGGTGTTGAGCAGCCAGGGTCGGCGGCTGCAGAGGACGCTGGGCCGAGTAGGGTCCAGTAGAGTTACCACAGCCTTTTGTACCTCTTTTGTTTCTGTTCTAGTGAGTAGTTTTTGTTTCCGCTGTACCTTCTTTACCTGCAGTTTTTGTTATATGATAAATGCTGTTTTACTGTTGTGGTGGTACCTACTGTAGTAGTTTCTTTCCTTACTGTTGTACTTTCTTACTGTTAGTTATATTCATGCTGAATGTGGTTTACTTTACTGTCTTTTGGTTACTTCCTCGTTGGACGACTAGGTCTTGGGATTAGTCGAGTCGGTCCGGTTCTCGTGTCTCGTAGGGACTCGGGAATCGGGTCGTTACATTGGCTTCTTTCTTCTTCTTCTCTTCTTTGTCTTCTTTTCTCTTCTCTTTGAGTCTTCAGTTTTCTTCCTTCTTCTTATTCTTGCTCTGTTCTTCTTTTCTTTTTTTCTTCTTGCCTTCTCTTCTGTTCTTCTTCTTTCTTCTCTTTCTTTTTCTTCTTGTTCTTCTTTCTGTCCGTCTCTTTCTTTTTCTTCTCCCTTGCGGTCCTGTTCTTCTCCTTCTTCTTTGTTGTCTGATTTTTCAATCAGACGACTTAAGTAGCTGCTGCTACAGTGCGTCTTTTCTTCTTCTTTCCTCTGTTGCTTTCTTCTTCTTCTTCTCGCAGTCCTTCTTCTTCCTGCCTTCTCTTCTTAATCACCTATGCCTGCACACTCAAAGTTCGATCAGAGGGAAAAACCTACTCTACCCTCCCCCGCGTCTCTCTCTCTCAGAATTCACTCGTAGGATAGCTCTCCCAGAGCTGCCGGATAGTCGGGTACGCGGGTCGCGCCCGGGTCCAGGCCCACCGGCGTGCGGTGGTGGGCGAGGAGTGCAGGACGGATAAAAGGGTCGGGCCAGGTCTGCGGGGCGTGGTCGCGGACTAGGCCAGCTCGAGCGGGTGAGAGGGACCTCACCTCGTGCTCAGGAGGCAAAGAGCCTAAGGCACCTTTTGCCTTTATGCGGGTGTGGGCCTCTCAAAAGTTCCGAGGTGGGACTAAATGTCCCACCCCAATTGGGCACCCGCAGCTGAGGGAGCTGCAGGCAGAAGCAGCAGCTGCGGGGCTTTCTCCCCAACTGCAGGCCTGGGCGACTGTGTGGCTGCGAACTGCGCGTCCTGGCGAGTCGAACCTGGGCGAAGCGCACTTGCAGCTGCAGGTTGAAGGAGCTTCACCGGCTCAGCAATGTCGACGGAGGGCGAGCAACTTGTCCACAGAAGAACGGCCTCTCGGCCTAATCAGACAAGCGGAGAACCTTCGCCGTGGCACGGCGAAGGCGGTGTGGGGTCTGGCAAGCCGTGGGGCGGAGCGTAGGGGCTGCCCTTGGTCAAACTGTAGCGCGGGAAATGGGTTTGTTCAGGGGGTCTGCAGGTGGCGAGTGGCGGGAAATGGAAGGGCGGATGTTGATCAGGGTGAGGAGGTGGAGGTTCTGTGAGGGTCGGCGAGTCTTGTGGGGTGGTGGAATGACGGGAGCGAGTCGCCGGAGTTTGGCCGGAGATGGGGAGGGTGAGGGCGATTAGGTGCGGTCGAGGGGTGGTTATGCAAATTACAGTAAGGAAAAGAAAGAGGGGAGGAAGAGGAAAGATTGTACCTACTCGGAGGGATGAGGGGGTGCCGGAGCAGGGCGATAGTCGTATCGACTGTCGCCGGAGAAGAAGGTGCCCAGAGAGAGAGGGCGGCGGCGAGGAGATAGCGGGAGAGCGCGCGCTGGGTACGGTGCGATGCGGGAAGAGGAGGTGAAGGCAGCTCTGCTGCTGGTAGTGCGGCAGAGCGACGAGGAGGAGGCGGAAAAACTGCCGGAGCAAGGGGGCCTCTATCGGAGTGGGAAGAGAGGAAATGGGGGGGGGGGGATTTCTCCGTCAGATCCGAGCTGGAGAGGGCGGCAGAGCGTCGGGGGTTTTTATAGAGGCAGAAACAGAGAGGAGGGCGGAGGGAGACGACGTGCCTCCCTCGCCGGAGGACGCCGAAGATGGAGACCCATACCGTCTGTGCGTTCGCACGGGCGGTATGGGCGATTGCAGCGATCAGGGGGGTGCTCCTGCGACGGCTGACATCGCAGGGAACCCCTGGTTGACTTGGCAGGGGGTCCCCCTCACTCTGCGTGGCGCCATGCCTCGCGCAAGGTCGCCGGAGCATGGTGTTGCTCAGGGTTTTGCAGGGAGGACCCAAATGCAAAGAACGATGAAGAGTTAGGGGCCAAAATGCGAGGGTTTCAAAAGTTTAGGGCCAAAAAGTAAAGTTGGTCAAGAAGGTTTCTTCTTAGGCTAAAGTTTTTATACATGACTAATTAGGGCCTAAGGATTTTGATGGTGAATTTTATTTCTAGATTAAACCTTGTTTGACCGATCAATTTATGCAAAAACCCAAATTAAGTTATTAATTGGGCATGGTTCTCAATGTAGGTCAAAATAGGTTCCTAAGGCCAAATTGGAGGTTTTAAACCCTAGAGATTATTTTTATATGAATATTAGAGGGTTTATTCGATTCTTTCTTTTCCTCGAACCTCGTGAATTGAAGTGGGTTTATTTTTAGGGTTATAGGATGTCATTTAATTCCTTGGAGTTGCTGTAGCCCTCTTTGAGTCATCTCATCCCACTTTTCTTCTTATTAGGTTATTTTGACTTATGTTTGGACCCTGAGTTACCCTGTTTTCAGATTGAATTGGTGAAATTGCATTTTTACCCCTTAATTTTTATTTTCTTCTTAAACTCAGAATTATCTGAGTTAAGCCTTTCCTTGAGTTATGTAGGAGCTTTTATCCTTTGTATTAGGTCAAAATGAGCTAGTTATGGCTCATGATGAGGTTCTCATCAGTGGCTGACGCCTTGAGCTGAAAGGCGCCCGCACACTTGGCCAGTTTACAGGTGTAGAGTTGGAGCCTCTTGGAGGAGATGGGCAGTTGGCGACCCCTAGAGTTATGGGGGCACTGTGGGGCAGTGACTGTGACGCGACAGACGAGGCCAGAGCTGATAGATCGCATCATCACAGGGCAGATGGCCGACCGGTGCTTGCGGTCCTTGCGTGATCGAGTACTGTCAGGAGACCCTAGGGACTTCTCTTTTACAGACCAGGTGCTGTGCTTGAGGGGACGTTTGTGCATTGCCAGAGACGATGAGCTGTTGAGAGAGCTCCTGACTTAGGCACACGGTTACAGATTCACCATACATCCCGGAAACACAAAGATGTACCATGACTTGAGACGCGATTTTTGGTGGAGGGGGATGAAGCGGGATGTGGGTGAATTTGTACAGCAGTGTTTAGTGTGCTAGCAGGTAAAGGTCGAGCATCAGAGGCCTGCAGGGCTGTTATAGCCACTTCCAGTGCCAGAGTGGAAGTGGGAGAGCATCACCATGGACTTGGTGGTGGGCTTTCCTGTTACCCAGCGAGGACACGATGCAGTCTGGGTAATAGTTGATAGGTTGATAAAGACGGTGTGTTTCTTGCCGATCCGAGTCACCTTGGGACCAGCACAGTTGGTAGAGAGGTATATCCTCGACGTGGTACGTCTACACGGAGTTCCGCGGAAGATCGTATCCGATCGGGATACCCGCTTTACGTCCCAGTTTTGGGCTGAGTTTCAGTAGGCCCTGGGGACGCGGTTGAGGTTCAGTACAGCATACCACCCCCAGACGGACGGACAGTCTGAGCGCACGATATAGAAACTTGATGACCTTTTGCGTGCTTGTGTACTGGACGGGAGGGGCACTTGGGAGGAGCACTTGCCCCTGGCGGAGTTTGCATATAATAACAGTTGTCACTCGAGCATTGGCATGGCACCCTACGAGGCTCTGTACGGACGGAGGTGTATGGCACCCTTGAGTTGGGTTGAGGTGGGGACCAAGTGGGACGTTGGCCCCAGGCTGATCAGGCAGAGTCAGGAGGTAGTCGAGCAGATTCACAGGCGACTCCGCACTGTCAGGAGCAGACAGAAGAGCTATGCAAATCGGAAACGTAGGGAGGTATAGTTAGAGGTTGGGGGCCACGTCTTCCTTCGCGTTTCGCCCATGAAGGGCCTGCAGCGGTTTGGGGTGAGAGGGAAGCTCGCGCTGAGGTTCGTGGGACCCTTTGAGGTCCTGGAGCGGGTTGGACCCGTTGCTTATAGGCTTGCCCTTCCTCCCCAGCTTTCTGGTGTGCACGACGTGTTCCACGTGTCCAACCTCAGGAAGTACGTCGCCGATCCCAGTCACGTCCTGAGTCACGAGAGCGTCAAGGAGGGTGACGACCTGACTTACCCCGAGCAGCCAGTGCAGATTCTCGACAGAGCCGTCCGCAGTCTGAGACGGAAGCAAGTACCCCTGGTGAAGGCTTTGTGAAGGAGCCAGCAGTACGAGGAGGCTACCTGGGAGCCTGAGGCGGCGATGCGGGAGCGGTACCCAGGGCTTTTTGAGGGTACGTCCTTTCGGACCGGCTTCGGTCCTCTTTGAGTTTGTTATGAATATATTGTTATTTTTCCGCATCCTAGTTAGCACAAGTTTCGGGGACAAAACTTCCTTTGAGTTTGTTATGTTGTTAAGACCCCGGCATCAAACGTCTTTTAAGACGTTTGGTCAAACGTCTGGAAGCCTTCCCAGACATCTGGAAATTAATTTTTTTGGCGTATGATTTCGCGTCTGCGTGCATGCACGCGCAGACTGAATTGCCGCCCTCCTTTCTTCTCTCTCTCTTTCCTCTCCGTCTTGCAGGCGCAGCTTTCCTCCTCTCTCTCTCCCAGGGTGCCTTCAAATACCTCCCCCTCTCCTCTCCCTCACCATCACTCCACCGCCTTCTTCTTCTCCTTCTTGTTAGCGTGAGAGTGAGCGGGCGAGGGCAGCAGGTGCTGCCGTGTGTGCGCGGGGAGGAGGGGTTGCAGCAAGAGGGAGTGAGCTAGAGCGCGAGGGTGCGAGCTCGTCGGAGCAGCCAGGGCCGGCTGGCTGGCGCGCAGTAGGAGTGTGGTGTTGGGGAGGTGCTGCTGCAACTCAGGCAACAGGTGAGCGCGGTGCGGCACGGCCGTGTGCAGCAAGTGGAGGGCGAGGAGGTCCTGATTCTGGGAAAATTTCCCAGAATCAGACGTCTGGATCTACGTCCAGACGACGCGGGAGACGTCTGGAGGAAGATCCAGAAGTCTGAAAGGTACGATATTTTCCATTCCTTCTTCTTTCGCGTGTACGGTCGTGCAGCCGTTCCGCCGAAGGGTTCTGCCTCATTTCGTGTTAAGGACGGTCACGTACGCGTGTAGGTTTCGTTTGGAAAGGTGAAAGGGCACGCCCTCCCACACAGATCGGACGTCTGGGCACAGCACCAGACGGCGGGAGGGTCTCCAAACGTCCAGAGTGACAGTCGGATGTCTGGAACTAAGTCCGGACTGTTCAGCGGGACTCTAGACGTCTGAAGATCCGCGTAGAGAGAAGGTATGACCTGAACCATCGTTTATGACATCTGGAAGACGTTCCAGATGTCTGATTTTGGGCAGACTTGTCGTTTTTGACCCATTTAGGGTCCGTTCGAAGTCCGATTTCCGCGTTTGAAATTTCGTTCTTCTCAGAAATTGTTCCTCTACTTGTTTAAAGTATTTGTATCCTGTTATGAGTAGTTCCTTGTGTTTGATCCTTGTGTTAGGACCCGTTCCGTTGCGCTCTTGGGGTTGCGGGGTCGCGCGGGCTTACCGATCACGCCCCCAGTACTCCCGATTTTGCGGATAGAGTGGCTCCCTTTAATTATTTACCAACATTATGCACCTGTGAGATAATTAATAGATTCTAAGGTGTGGCATGAATCCTAGGACTGGAAAACTAGATTGAATGATAGATCCTAGGGTATGGCATGAATCTTAGTACGGGAAAACTAGACTAAATGATAGATCCTAGGGTGTGGCATGAATCCTAGGAACAGAAACACCGAAACGAATGTCGTGAATATATGAATTGCAGTCTTGGAAAAGTAGAAAGAAAATTGATAATTGCCTGTAATTGGATAACAGTTGCTTGTTTATGAATGGATATTAACTGTTGAAAACATGGGCTATGTGAAAACAAAGTTGAATGATGAAGCCTAAATTGGCTTAGTTAAGGAAATATGAGCATGAACCCTACAATGAATTAGGAGTAGAGCTCCTGAGAGGTGAATGGAATGAAATTGGGGAAGTGAGCTGGCCCTTGAGTACGGAGTACCAAGGGGAGCGACTGTCCCCCCTGTTTAGTGCAGAGCAGAGCTAGCCGCCCCAGGGACCCGAGGTTAGGTCTAGCCACTTTGTACCGACTTTCGACCCTCGCGTACACAGTACCGGGGAGAGCTACTAGTGTAGGGAGAGCACTAGCCACCCCATGGGCCTCGGGGTTCTACTATCCTTCCTACACCGACTTGTTAGGCCCACTGGGAAAACTAGGGTAGTCAGGCGAGGGTGCGCGGACTGTGAAGGGGCAAGACCCTTGTTTGGTTACTGTGGAGGGGCTGGACCCCTGTTACTGAGAGGGCTTTGCGCTATACTGGTTCCGTGCTGTGCTTTGGGGCACACCCGTTAACGGAAATAACTGATCGCGTGCTAGTGCGGGGTAGCTACCCGTGCGTTTATCACGCGTGCCGTAGTCACTGTTACGTCTGTCAGTGACCTTGGGGTGGTTGACTGAGGGTAGGACTACCACGGGGGACTCTCCTGGCGAGGAGAGCACCACGTGCTACTTCTACTTTTCGGAAAAGATTGCAATCAAGATCATTCCCACGAGGAACATTCAATATCAAGAGAAAGATCTGAGAAATAATTCAAGAATGAGTAAATAGAAAATAAAGAAAGAAATTAAAAATAACAGCTACTTGTCCACCTTGTTGTTTTCCTAGCTAGTTAGTTGCCACTCTACTCAGCGTTTCGCTGACGTGTCACCTTTGTCACCTTTTCAGGACCAGGTGTTGAGCAGCCAGAGTCGGTGGCTGCAGAGGATGCTGGGACTAATAGAGCCTGATGAGAACCTCATCATGAACCCTAACTAGCACAATTTAATCCGAATAAGTGTGAAAAAACTCCTACAAAACCTAAAGAGAAGCTTAACTCAGAGAATTTTGAGTTAAAGAACAAAACAAATCATAAGAGGTAAAACTGTAATTTCACCAATGCAGTGTGCAAACAGGGTAATTACGTGTCCAAACACAGGTCAAACGAGCTTAATAAGGAAGGAAGTGGGATGATCTGATCTGAAAAGGGTTATAGCAACTTCTAGGAATTAAATGACATTCTGTAACCTTGAAACAAATCCACTTTAATTCACGAGGTTCGAGGTAGGGTAAAAATCAACTAAACCCTCTAAAATTCATGGAAAAATATTCCCTAGGGTTTAGAACCTTCAATTTGTCCTTTGCAACCTATTTTGACCTAAAATGAGAACCTTGTCTAATTTATGACTTAATTTGGATTTTTGTGCAAATTGGCCGGTCAAACACGGTCCAACCTAAAATCAAATTTCACCATTAAAATCCTTAGGTTCAAATTAGTCTGGTATAAAAATTTGAGCCTAAGATAAGACCATCTTGACCAACTTTATATAGTGGTCCTCTTAATTTACTTATGACCCTTATCTTTTGAGACCCTTGCGCCCTATCTTCTCATCGTTCTTTGCAGAACGGTCCCCCCTGCCATTTCTACGTAACAGCATACCTCCGGCGACCTTGCGCGGAGGATGACGCCGCGCAGGGCAGGGCGTCCGTCCTCAGGAACAAGTGGGGGGTTCCCTGCATTGTCCTCTGTCGCAGGGACCCTCCCCTGACCTCTGCAACTGACCATGCCTCTCGTACGAACGCACGAAAGGCATGGGTATCCATTTCCGGCCACACTCCAACAAGTGCGGCATGTTGCCGCCTCGATCTCCTCTCCTCGCCAGTGCCTATTTAAGGAACGGCAAGGTCTGCCGTCTCCTTCAAGCTCCTTCTGGCGGAGAAACACCCTAGATTTCATCCTTCCCCTCTCCAGTCAGAATGCCCAAGCTTCCGGCGATCCTCCCTCCTCCTCGTCGCTCTGTAACCCTACCTGCAACAGATCCACTCTGCCCCGTCGTGCCGCGCCAGGCCGCACCAGTTGGCTCCCTCAGATCTCCTCCTCGTTGCTGATAACCACCTCTTGGGCATCTTCGTCCTCAGCTCCGGCAGGCACGAGTCGGACGCCTCCCTCTCCCCCTTCGTCGACTAAGTAGGTAGGAATTTTCCTCTCTCTCCCCCTTACATTTTCCTCGTCCTGATTTACCACTTTATCCCACCAACCGCCACTTCCACGCTCATCTGCTCCATCTCCGGTCACCATCTCTGGCGAGGTCACTCCACCTCCACAGACCACCTCACCCCTCGCCGACAAACCCAGAAGCTCCCCCTCACTCCACTCAACTGTTTCCCCCACTCCATACACCGCCATTCATCGCCCGACAACCCCCCGAACAAACCCACTTCCGCACACACAGTCTGCCCTTGGCGCACCTCCACAGACGCATTTGCGCCTCGCCGACCCTCGTACTGCCTTCGCCGCTCTCTGGCGAAGCTCCCTACTTTATCTGATGTGGCCGAGAGGCCGTCCTTGTGTTTTCAGGACTACGCCTCCTTCGCAAGCAGCTCCAGGACGTCTCCAGCCTAGGCGTGCGCTCCAGGCAGCGTGGGTTGGTTCCGTGAGCACGCCCAGACTTGCGATTGGGGTTGCGAACTTCGTTGCTGCCTCAATTGGCAGCATCTTCTCCCCTGCGGGCGTGCAGATTGGAGGTGGGACTTTAGTCCCACCTCGTAAGTGTGTGGCCTCGCGCCCACACATAAATTGATTTTGTGTATTGGGCTGTTTGCCTTCGATACACAGGGGTCAGGTCCCTCACCCACACGCAGCGCGCCATGCACTCGCTCACTCTCGCCCGCGCTCACGCCCCGTGGGTCTGGGTCGAATCTGACTACCTGACCAAGCACTCCTCGCCCACCACCGCACGCCGGTGGGCCTGGTCCCAGGCCCGCAACCCGAACCCGATTACTCGGCTGTGGGAGAGCTTTCCTAAAGAGAGATTCAGAGGGAGACGCGGGGAAGGGGTAGGGGTAGGTTTTGCACTGATCATTGTGTGTGCGCGCAGGGAAGAAGGAAAAAGAAGAAGAAGCAGGTGGAAGAAGAGGAAGAGAGGAGGAGCAGCTGAAAGACTTAGTCGCACTAAGCAGCTGAAGAGGAGCTGGAGAAGAGGAGCTGAAGAAGAAGAAAAGGAGTCGCACTGTAGCAAATGCATAGTTAAGTCGTCTGAGCGCCGGGTTTGACGACGGAAGGTCAGCGGCTAGATGATGAGAACCTCATCATGAGCCATAACTAGCTCATTTTGACCTAATACAAAGAATAAAAGCTCCTACATAACTCAAGGAAAGGCTTAACTCAGAGAATTCTGAGTCTAAGAAGAAAACAAGTCATAAGGGGTAAAAATGTAATTTTACCAGCACAATCTGTAAACAGGGTAACTCAGGGTCCAAACATAGGTCAAACTAACCAAATAAGAAGGAAAATGGGATGATCTGATCTGATAAGGGCTACAGCAACTCCAAGGAATTAAATGACAATTTGTAACCCTAAAACAAACCCACTTCAATTCACGAGGTTCGAGGCAAATAAAAAATCTACTAAACCCTCTAAAATTTATATAAAAATAATCTCTAGAGTTTAGAACCTTTAATTTGGCCTTAGGAACCCATTTTGACCTACATTGAGAACCATGCTCAATTAATGATTTAATTTAGGTTTTTACGTAAATTGGCCGATCAAACAAGGTCTGACCTAGAAATAAAATTCACCATTAGAATCCTTAGGTCCCATTTAGTCATGCATAAAAACTTGAGCCTAGGAAGAGACCTTCTTGACCGACTTTGCATTTTGGTCCTCATCCATTACTTTTTGACCCTCAACTTTTGAAATCCTCACATTTTGGCCCCTAATTCTTCATCATTTTTTGCATTTGGGTCCTCCCTGCAAAACCCTGAGCAGCACCATGCTCCGGCGAGGCATGGCACCGCGCAGGGTGAGGGCGACCCCTTGCCAAGACAACGGGGTGTTCCCTGCGACATCTGCTGTCGCAGGGACACCTCCACGATCTCTGCCATCGCCCACACCTTCCGTGCGAACGCGCGGAAGGTATGGGTCATGATCCGGCCATCCTCCGGCGAGGGAGGCACGTCGTCTCGCTCCGCCCTCCTCTCTGATTTCGCCTCTATAAAAGCTGCCACCATCTGCCGCATTCAGCAGCTCGATTCTGACGGAGAACCACCCACAACTTTCTTCTCTTCCCACTCCGGTAGACACCCAGCAAGCTCCAGCGTGCTCCCTTTCCTTTCCTCTTCGCTCTGCCACAAAACCAATGGCAGAGACTTCTTCCTGATTCTCCTCCGCGTCGCGCAATACCCGCGTGCGCTGCTTCAGCCCCGTCGTCGCCGCTGTCCGCCCCCACTGGGTACCTTCTTCTCCGGCGACAGTCGACACGACTGCCGCCCTGCTCCTCCCCCTTCGTCCCTGTAAGTAGGTAACAGTTACTTCTCTTCCTCCCCTCTTTCTTTTCCCTATTTTAATTTGCTCAATCAAACCCTCGACCGACCCGACCACCATCATCTTCCACGCCTCCGGCCCACCTCCGGCGAGTCGCTCCCATCATTCCGCCACTCCACACGACTCACCGACCGACCCAAAACCTCCGCCTTGTCCCACTGAACCGTTTCCGCCCCTTCACTGCCACTCCTCACCTCCACATCACTCCCCCGAACAAACCCATTCCCCCGGCCACAGTCCGACCTAGGGCAGCCCCTACACGCCGCCCCACGCCTCGCCACCACCCGCACGAGCTTCGCCGCAATCCGACGAAGCTCCCTGCACCTTCTGACTAGGTCGAGAGGCCGTATCTCAGTGAACAGGTTACCCGTCCTTCGCCGCCATTGCCGAACAGGTGAAGCTGCTTGAACCTGCAGCTGCAGCTGCGCTTCCGCCCAGGCCTGCGCTCCAGGATGCGCGGATTGCGACCACGCAGCTGGCCAGGCTTTCAGCTGAAGAGAAGACCTAGCAAAAGTCGCGAATGCCTGCAGCTTTCTCAGCTGCAGGCGCCGAATTGGGGTGGGACATTTAGTCCCACCTCGGAAGATCCTGAAGCTGCGCACCCCTTTAAATTATTTTTGTGAAACTACCTTATCGCCTCTGAACGCACTGGGGTGAGGTCCCGCACCCATTCACCCGCCCGGTCCGCGGGATCACCACGCGGATCCGGCAGATCCGACCCGAACCTATCCTGAGCACTCCTCGCGCATCACCCACCTGCCGGTGCGCCTAGTCTCGGGGGCGAAGCCTGACCCGATTACCCGGCGGTTCTGGGAGAGCGATCCTACGAGCGAAGTCTTGAGAGAGAGAGAGATGTGTGGGTAAAGGGAAAAGGGTAGGTTTTGCTCTGTGCAGGTCGAGGCAGAGAAGAAGAAGAGAACAGGGTGCAGTGCAGAGAAGAAGCAGAGGAAGAAGAACAGATCGCAAGATGAAGAAGACGGAAGGAAGAAGAAGGTGGAGCACTGTAGCAGTGGCGATTTAAGTCGTCTGATTGGAAAATCAGACGACGCTCTGCAGAAGAAGGATTGCAGAGAAAGAAGGAGAACGAAGAAGCCATGCAGCTGAGCAAGGCAGGGGATCGCAAGAAGAGAAACTCTGCAGCTGAGGCTGAAAGAAGAGAAGAAGACGAGAAGCTCTGAAGAAGAGAAGAAATAAGAAGAACTGAAGGCAGAAGATCAAGGAAAAAGATCCGAGAAAAGAAGAAGAAGATGAGCTAAGAGAGAGAAGAGAAGCTACAAGATTAAGATTTATTTCTCCCTGTCTGTCTTTTATTTTTGTAATAAAGAAACATTGTACTTCTAGAATACAACTTGCTCCCTGAGTTCGACCTCGGGAACTCTTTTTCCGAGTAACAAATTGTATTAAACTGGTAACCACTTCTCTATACTATACTACGACGAAATAATAAAAACTATAGGGGAGTCGCACTCGCCAATCTCTATTCTTTACCACCCACAAACTAATGGTCTAGCTAAGCTGTCTAATCGGGAGATCAAGAAAATCCTGCAAGTCACTGTTCGGCCTGATAGGAAGGACTGGTTGTCCCGACTTCCGGAAGCATTGTGGGCCTATAGGACCGCCCACAAAACCCAATTAGGCATGTCTCCCTTAGACTGGTGTACGGGAAGGCGTGTCACCTTCCCGTAGAACTGGAGCATAAAGCCTATTGGGCAGTACGGAACTGTAATCTAGATTTTTCGAAGGTTGGAACCCACAGAAAACTTCAAATCAGCGAGATCGATGAATTACTCCTAGAGGCGTATGAGAGCTCGCGAATCTACAAGGAGCGGGTTAAAGCCTTCCAATGAGCACAAAATTATGAGAAAAAAGTAGTCATTAGTAAGAAACTAAGGAATTAACTTAAGTTCTAGACCCCATTCAAGAAAAGAACTGAAAAGTGCACAATGGGATTAGTAAGAACGCAAACCTTAGGAATTCTTGGATAGACTCTTAGTACTCATTAAGATCTGGACACTCCTCAAGAGGTTGAGGAAAATGAAAAGCTGAAGTATTAGGTCTAAGGCTTAGGGAGTATTCGACCTCATTAACTAACTTTTGGTCTACGGGACTCAGTAACCTAAGCACCCTAACCTCACGCACAGCCTGGTTCAGTAAGCGTAAAATTCAAAATCACGCAGAAGCGTCGCAAAATTCTGAAAAGTACACCTAGAGTAGGAGCGGCCGATCAACACAAGTTGATTTGGACGAGTTCCCAGCGCGGAGAGGTGGGAAATCCCCTCGAAGATGCGTAACAAAATATCATCTCTTTGGTGCTTGTCTCTTAGGATATTTACATATCCTACTGGGGGCGTGTAAGCACTCTGTTGGTTCAGATTCCATGAATGGCATTATCACGAAGTGTCAATTGCCAGGGTCTGGATTCGGCCACGGAACACCATGGATGGGATTATCTTGAAATCTCAATAGCCAGGGTTCCGGGGGTTTCCATGGGCGGTGCTATCTCGAAGCATCGATTGCCAGGAACCCTTGAGGATTGATGATGGGAGCAAGGAATCTGATACAGACCGTGTTGAAAAGCCAATCCTAAGCTAGAATTAAAAAGAAAAAGAGAGAAAACTCTCCAAACAGAAAAATTTTCTATCTCTCTCTCTATTACAAAACGCACTACGAGCTGAGCTAGGGCTAAAATCATTCCAAGCACGGGTGCTTTAACCACAAAGTCCAATAGACCTTAGGTTAGTTCTTGTAGGCCTTAAAAACCTTTGTTAAGGACTGAGGCTGAGGCTAAACAGATCTGGATCTTGATTGGTACTAGAGTATCTTTTAGGCCTATGGTCATCATTCTAACCTAATCTAAGCTCAAATGAAAAAGCACTTATCTGAAGCTATTAAAAACTTCATGGTCTAGAACAAAGGTTGAAACCTTAAGTTTTTGCTAAGGGACTAACAAAAGCTAGGCATGGGGGTATGATGACTAGAGCAGAAAGCAGATTGAAGAAAGAAGAAGCAAAGAAGAAGAAGAAAAGAAGGAAGAAGAAAGGAAGACTTAGCAGTTGAAAGAGAGAGAGGGTAGAAGCTCTGCAGTCGCAAGGAAGAAAAGAAGAAAATTAGAAAGGAAGAAAGGAAAAAGAGAAAGGGTCACCACAGCCAAAGAAAGAAAAGAAGAGAGAAGAAGGCAAGGCAGATTGAAGAAAGAGAAGAATCAGAAGAGGAAGAAGAAGAAAAGAGAAGAGGAAGAGAGAAGAAGAAGAAGCCAACAAAACTTTTGCTCTCTCTCTCTCTTATTATTTGTGTAACATAATTATGAACCTGTATGCTTCTAGGATTATAGTTGCTCCCTGAGTTCGACTTCGAGAATCTTGTTCCAAGTAAAAAATTTGTATTAAACTGGTAACTGCTTTGTCATATACTACAACGAATTTAAATAAAGACAGAAGACACGCAACCAGAGCCTAGTAGTTTTACTTGTGTAGTACCTACTGTACCTTTTCTTCTGTTGTAGTGAGTATTTCTGTTACTATTGTACTCTTTTATTGTAAGCATCATGTTTATGTACCTGTTTAATTCTCTACTGTTGTGGTGGTGTGTACTGTAGTAGTGCTTTTCTTTGCTGCTGTACTTTTGTTACTGTTAGTTATATGCATGATGAATGTGGTTTATTTTACTGCTCTTTTGGTTAATTTCTCGTTGGACGACTGGGTCTTGGGATCAGTCGAGTCGGTCCGATACTCGTGTCTCGTAAGGATTTGGGAATCGGGTTGTAACACTCCAGCTGCCCGAGAAGTTGAGCGAAGCTCACCGAGTCTGAGGTGGTTCACTTGCATGGGCCAGGGGCTGAAGAAGGGTGTTGTTGGAGAGCACGAGGCGACAGTCGTGGCTCTGTAAGACTTGTCCAAGTGCATGCAGGCTTCTCATACCGCCATCCTTTCGGTGAAGGAGCTGCATGTCATGGAAATAGGACATTCCTCTGCTAAGGAGGGGTAGAGAGCTTGAGGGTTGACCCTATCGAGGCTCGGTAGCTCGCGGAGGATGGGGGCAAGAAGGTGCTTGAGTTGGAGCACGCTGGGAAAGATCGGCTGCTGAAGAGGAGGCGTCCAAGTCGAGTCTAGCAATAGCTATGAGATTGTCAGAATGGCCGATTAGCCCTCCTTGGGTTGCTTTGCTGATACCTTCGTCGTCTGGGGCGAGTATGTTCGAAGACTAGGGATGAAGCCACTAAGTCCTGAAAAGTGGTGTTGCCATTGTTTCTGTATTTCCCTCATCAACTTCCCCCCTTTTCTTTCTTTCTTTCTTTGTGGGTGATAGTCGTTTGACGTGGTTTTCAAAAAGATATGCGTTGTGGTATATCGTGAAAAATGATTATCAATTTTATTTATTTAGTACTCGAAATTTGAAAGTATTCCGAGGTCGAACTCAGGGAGCAAATTCGATCTTTAGAAGCCAAATATCACAATTCTCAAGTATGTTCAAAATTGATGAAGGGAAGATAAATGCTAGAGACAAAAATAAAAAGAAATAAATTCTTTTTCTTCCTACTCCTCTCTTTCTCCTCTCTTTTCTCTGTCTTTAGACATCTGATTCTGTGAATCAGACGCCTTAAGTGACAACTGCTACAGTGCCAGCATCTTCTTTTTCTTCTTCTCCTTGGTTCTCTGCCGCACTTCTTCTTTCTTTCTTTCTCTGCGGCTGCTCCTTCCTTCAGTTGCTTTTCCTCTTTCTTGTTCTTTCTTGGCCAAGTCCTTCTCTTTCTCTGAGGTTGAGTCTCCTTAGCTTCTTCTTCTTTTCTTCTTGAGCTGCTGTGTTTCCTCCTCTTCCTCTTCTTTTGCTCCTTCCTCTGCCTTCTCCTTCTTCAGCTCCTTCTGCACTGTGCTGCGCCTCTTCCTTCTTCTTCTTTGGCGCAACTAAGTCTTTAGCTGCTTCCTCTTCCTCTTCCTTCCCTGCACAGGCATGGAGAAGCAAAACCTAGCCCTACCCTCCTCGCGTTTCTTTCTCTCTATTTCTCTCTTCGCTCTCTCAGAGCCAGTGATGGGTCATTCGTCACGGTGTTTTAAAAAGATGCATTGTAGTATGTTGCGAAAAATGATTATCAATTTAATTTATTTATTACTCGAAATTTGAAAACATTCCGTGGTCAAACTCAGGGAGTAAATTCGATTTTAGAAGCAGAAAAATCACAATTCACAATACTGTAATGTTTTACAAAAAATGTAGAGACTAAAAGTAGAATTTTTCTTCTCTTTTTCTTCTTTTCTCTCCTTCTTTGCTCTCTCTCTCTTTTCTTTTCTCTGTCTTCAGACGTCTGATTCTAGGAATCAGACACCTTAAGTGGCGACTGCTACAGTGCACACCCTCTTCTTCTTCTTCCTTTCTTCTCTTTGGCTGTTGCTGCTCTGACTTTGGCTGCTTCTCCTTGGTTTCTTCTTCTTCTCTTCCTTTTCTTTGCGGCAGCTCCCTCTTTCTCTTTTCTTCTCTTCCTCTTTGGCTTTTTCTTTTTCTTCAGCTCCTTCTGCCTTCTTCTTTTTCTTCCTTTCCTTCTGCACTGTGCTTCTTCCTATGCCTTCTTCTTCAGCTCCTGCTCCTTCTTCCTTAGCGCGACTAAGTCCTTAGCCTCTTCCTCTTCTTCAGTTGGCCTCTTCTTCTCCTCTTCCTCTTCTTCTGCTTCCTCTTCCTCCTTCTTCTTCTTCCCTGCACAGGTACACGGTTAAGCAAAACCTACCCCTACCCTCCCTGCGTCTCTCTCTCTCTCTCTATTTCTCTCTTAGGTCACAACTCTCCCAAAGCCAGCTGGGTTATCGGGTCGGGTATACGCACCCGGGACTAGGCCCACCGGCGTGTGGTGGTGGGCGAGGTGTGCAGGGTTATCGGGTCAGGTCAGCCAGGTCCACAGAGGAGTGAGTGCAGACGAGGTGGTGAGTGGGCGAGGAGACCTCACCCCGTGTACTGAGTCGAAGAGCTTAATTCACGTTTTCAATTTATTTACCTGCGCCCGCTCGAAAACGCACGAGGTGGGACTAAACATCTTACCTTCCTGTCGCGCGCCTGGCAGCAGATGGCGTGTCCAATTGCAGCTGCAGCTACGGTCCTTGACGCCAATTGAAGACCTGGTTGAGTGCGCAAGGGGAGTCCGCGCGACTTGGGCTCGTGACCTGGGTCTAGGGAGGTCTGGAGCTGCTTGCAAGCTTGCTCCAAGCTCGGTGTCAATGGCAGAGGTGGTCGCGACCCTGAAATCACGATCACGGCCTTGCGGCCCTGTCAGATGCCTTGGGGAGCTTCGCCAAGGTGTGGTGAATGTGGCCCGGGGGTCAGCGTGGCGTGAGGGCAGCTGTACGTGTGTGCCTAGGGCACACTGTGTGCATGCAGGTGGGTGTGTTCGAGGGGAGGAGACAGTGGGTGGCACGGTGAATGGAAGGGCGAAAGGTGATCAGTGGTATGTGGTGAAGCTTAGGGACTGGTCGGCAAGGGGTGGAACGGCCTGTGGAGGTGGAGCAACCTCGCCGGAGTTGGTGGTCTGTGAAGTTGAGGGGTCGAGAGTACAAATTATTAGAGGGAAAATGAAGAGGGGAGTGAGGGAAACTTATCTAACGAGTTCAGAGTGAAGGGGGAAGGCGGATGGTGCGCGGCTGGTGCCTGCCATCGTCGGAGATGAAGGTGCCAGGGGGAGAAGATGGTGACGAGGAAGGGGGTCAGAGGGCGTGCGCTGGTACGGCGCGACGTGGTGGAGGACGGCGGAGCTAGCTCTGCCACTGGTACGGTAGCAAAGCGACGAGAGAGGGAGGAAGAGTCACCGAAAGCTCTGGGCAGTCGGCCGGAGTTGGGAGGAGACGAATTGGAGGGAAATCTCAGGCCAAATTGAGCTTGGAGGAAGTGGCGTGGCGTGCCCTTCCTTAAATAGGCACTGGCAGGGCAGGAAGTGTGTGGGGGCGGGGGAGAGGCCACACCGGAGGTAAGGCCGGTCGGATACCCATACCTCTCGCACATTCGCACAAGAGGTATGGTGGGTTTTAGAGCATGGGGAGCAGCTCATGTGGTAGGGGGCTCCGTAGGGAGCTCCCCTTTCAAAGCTGGGGGTGGCTCCCCATGCAGGTGAGGCGCAAACCTCCGCGCGAAGTCGCCGGAGGTATGGCCTCTACTGCGGATGGCAGAGGAACCGAAGTGAAGAAGAAGATGAGAAAGCTAAGGGGGTAATCGCAAGGGTTTCAAAAAGTTGAGGGTCAGAAAGTAATTTTGAGGACCAAATTGTAAAGTGAGTCAATACGACCTTCTCCTAAGTCCAAATTTTGGTAAAAACCTAATTTGGACCTAAGGAATCCAATGGTGAAGTTGGATTTTAGGTTTGATCACGTTTGACTGGATATTTTTTCATAAAAACCCAAATTAGGTCAAAAATTGGGTAAGGACCTCAATCTAGGTCAAAATAGGTTCCAAAGGCCAAATTGAAGGTTCTAAACCCTAGGAGATATTTTTCCATGAATTTTAGAAGGATTAGTTGATTTTTATCTTTCCTGGGACCTTGTGAATTAAAGTGGATTTGTTTTAGGATTACAGAATGTTATTTAATTATTAGATTTCGCCATAACCTTTTTCCGACCAAGCCATCCAACTTTTTCTCTTATTAAATCCCGTTGATGCACTGCAATGGTAAAATTACAGTTTTACCCCGTGTTTCATATTTTCTTCTCAGATTAGTAATTCCCTGAATTAGGCATTCCTTTAGGTTATGTAGGAGCTTTTGTTCATTTCATTAGACCAAGGTAATCTAGTTAGGGTTTATGATGAGATTCTCATCATCCAGCCGGGTAATCGGGTCGGGTTACGCCCGCCCGGGTCTAGGCGCATCGGCGTGGGTGGTGCGCGAGGAGTGAAGGTTAAACGGGTCAGGTCAGGTCCGCAGGGGTGTGGGTCGTGGACGAGCCCGGGTCGAGTGGGCGAGGGGACCTCACCCCATGTTGGGAGGCAACTAGGCTAAAACACAAATTCAATTTAAGCGGCTCACCCGTGTTGCGAACTTCCGAGGTGGGACTAAAGTCCCACCTGCTTCTGCTTGCGTGCCCGTAGGAGGAATCCGCCCAATCGCCGCTGCTGTAGTCGCTTGCTAAGCTTGCTCTCTAGCTGGCTGCGTTTGTGAGACCCCCGCGCATCACCTGGGACCCTTATGGCTGGAGTGCGCGACCTGGAGTGAAGCTTGCGAGCTCCATGCTTCTACATCAATGGCGGAAGGGGCGGCGCACCTGAAAACACAAACACGGCCTTGTGGCCCTGTCAGATGCCTTGGGGAGCTTCGCCAAGGTGTGGCGAATGTGCAAAGGTGGTTGGCGAGGCGTGGGAACGCCTGTGGGCGCGTGCTTAGGGCACACTGTGGAGGTGCAGATGTGTGTGTTCGGGGAGAGGTTCCAGTGGGTGGCGTGGTGAGTGGAGTGAGGGGAAATGGTCAATGAGGCGAGGCAAAGCTTAGGGACCAGTCTGCGAGGAGGGAGGTGGTCTGTGGTGGTGGAGCGAACTCGCTGGAGTTGGTTGTCAGAGGTGAATGGGATGATGGTGGTCGGCGTGTGGCAGTAGTCGATTTAGGAAATAGAAAAGGGGGAAATGAAGAGGGGAGAAAGGGGAACTTATCTAAGGTGTTCAGAGCGAAGGGGAGAGGCGGAGGGCGAGCGGCGGGTGCCTGCTGTCGCCGGAGACGGAGATGCCTAGGGGAAGAAGACGGCGACAAGGAAGAGGGCCGAAGGGCGCATGCTGGTACGGCGCGGCGCGGAGGAGAATGGCGGAGCTAGCTCTACCATTGGTATGGTGGCAGAGCGACAAGAGAGGGAGGAGTTGCCGGAAGTTTCGGGCAATCGGCCGAAGTGAGGAGGAGAGGAATTTGAGGGAGATCTCTGGCCAATTTGAGCTTGAAGGAAGCGGCGTAGGTTGCGCTTCCTTAAATAGGCGCAGGCAGAGCGGTAAGCGCACTGGGACGGCGGGAAATCCATGCCGGAGGTAAGGCTGGTCGGAGATTGCTGGCTTGTGGTATCAGTATGTATATTTGTTTTTATTACTCAAAAAATAGAAAATTTTCGAGGTCGAACTCAAGGAGCAACACTTGATTTTAGAAGCGTACAAAATCACAATTTACAATATAGATATATACTGTTTTACAAAAATAATAAAAGAAAGGAAAATTTGTTTTTCTTTTCTTCTCTCTTTCTTCTTGTTCTTCTACCTCTTTCTTTCTCTCTTCAGGCGTCTGACTCCAGGGTTAGACGACTTAAACTCCACTTTGCTACAGTGCTTCTTCTGTTGGTTCTTCTTCCTCTTGGCTTCTTCTTTTCTTCTTCTCTGCTGCTTCTCTTTCTCTTCTTCTCCACCTACTTCTCTTTTGCCTTAGGCTTTAGCTGCGTCTGCAGCTTCTTCTTCCTTGGTCTCTCTCTGCTTTTGCTTCCTATTTTGTTGCAGCTCCTCCTTGGCTTCTTCTTTTTCTTTCTTTTCTTCAGCCGCGTCTCTTCTTCTCTCTGCTGCACTCCCTCCTTCTTCTTCAGCTTCTGCTCCTCTGTGCGGCTAAGTCCTCAGCCGCTCCTCCTCCTTTCTCCTTCTTCTGCTCCTGCTTCCCTACACAGTGTAAGGTTAGGCAAAACCTAACCCCTACCCTTCCCACATCTCTCTCTCTCTCTCTGTGTATCACGCTTAGGTATGATCTCCCAAAGCGGGGTTATCAGGTCGGTCGTGCCCCCGGGTCCAGGCGCACCGGCGTGGGTGTGGTGCGCGAGGAGTGCACAGAGGGGTTAATCGGATCCGGGTGCCAGGTCCGCGGGTTATATGTCACGGATGAGGCGTGATAGGTGAGGCGAGGGACCTCACCCCAGTGAATTCGAGGCAAACAGTAGAGAACACAAAAAATTAATTTATGTGCGTGCTCCTGCCCACACACTTCCGAGGTGAGACTAAAAGTCCCACCCGCTTGTCGTGCGCCTGGCAGTAGCAAACGTGCGTAATCGCTGCTTCAGCAAAGGCCATTGCCACCAATTGAAGACCTGGAGCTGTGCGCGGATGTGTTCTGGGCGACTTGGGCTGCTGGCTTGGAGCTGGAAAGGCTTGGACCTGCTTGCGAGTTTGCTCCAAGCTCGGCGTCAATGGCAGCGGAGGCACAGGACCTGAAACCACGAATACGTCCTCGTAGCTCTGACAAAACGCTCGGCGAGATTCGCCAGAGCACGTCGAAGATGCCTAGGTGGGTGGCTGGCCGCGGGGCGGCCTAGGCGTGCGTGCCTAGGTAGTCTGTGGTCGTGAAGATGGGTTAGGTTAGGGGAAGGCGACAGGGGTTGGCGCGGTCAGTGGAGGGTCGTAGGGTGATCAGTGGGTGGTGGTGATGCTCAGGGATCGGTTGGCGAGGCGGATGGAGGTGTGGAGAGGCGGGGACGCCTCGTCAGAGATCTGGCCGGAGGTGGAGATGGCGATGGTGGACAGTGGCAGTCGAGGGATAATTCGTGAAATAGATTGAGGGAAGTTGAAGATGGGATAGAGACGAGTGATTTTAACCTTACTAAGTGGACGAAGGGGGAGAGCTGGCGAGTGGCAGTACCTGCTGTCACCAGAGAAGACGGTGTCCAGTGGAGTGAGACGGCGGCGACGACGGGCCTAAGGATGCTCGCGCGGGTGTTGCTCGATGCGGAGGAGGGTGAGGATAGTTTTGCCACTGGTATTATGGCAGCGCAACGAGAAAGAGGAGGGCAGCTCACCGGAGCTTGCTGAACCACTTGGCCGGAGGAGAAGAAGACGAAATTGGGGTGGAATTCTAGCCAAGACAAGCTTGGGAGAAGCGGCAGAGCGTGCTGCTTCTTAAATAGGTGAGGGCAGGCCGACAGGCGCACGACAGTGGGGGGAAAAACCCTGCCGGAGACGTGGGCAGTCGAAGACCCATACCTCTCGCGCATTCGCACGAGATGTATGGCGGCTGGCAGGGCATGGGAATCGATCCATGTCGAAGAGGACAACGCAGGGGATCCTCTCGTTTCTGGGGCTGGCTCCCATGCCTTGCGCGGCGCCATCCTCTGCGCAAAGTCGCCGGAGGTATGGCCTGCTGCTGCAGGTGGTAGAGGGACCGGTCTGAAGAGAGCGACAGGAAAGTTGAGGGGGGTAAACGCAAGAGTTCAAATAGTTAAGGGTTAGAAAGTAATTATTGAGAACCAATTTGTAAAGTGGGTCAAGACGACCTTCCCTTAGGTCTAAATTTTGGTATCAACCTAATTTGGACCTAAGGAACCTAATGGTGAAGTTGGATTTTAGGTTTTACCATGCTTGACTGAACTTTTTTGCACAAAAATCCAAATTAGGTCAGAAATTGGGTATGGACCTCAATCTAGGTCAAAACCAGTTCCAAGGACCAAATTGAAGGTTCTAAACCCTAGGGGATATTTTTTTTTAATTTTAGATGGTTTAGTTGATTTTTATATTTCCTAGAACTTCGTAAATTAAAGTAGGTTTGTTTTAGGGTTGTAGAATGTCATTTAATTCCTAGATGTTGCTGTAACCCTTTTCAGACCAAATCATTTCACTTTCTCTCTTATTAAGCCCATTGACCTGTCTAGACCCTTAGAAATCCTGTTTATGTACTGCATTGGTAAAATTGTAGTTTTACCCCTTGTGAATTATTTTATATTCAAATTCGTAATTCCCTGATTTAGGCTTTCCCTTAGGTTTTGCAGGAGCTTTTGTACACTTATTTAGGTTAAAATGTTCTAATTAGGATTCATGATGAGGTTCTCATCAGAGATCCATACCTCTCGAGCGTTCGCACGACAGGTATGGTGGGTTTCAGGGCATGGGGAGCTGCCCATGCGGTAGGGGTCTCCGTAGGGAGCTCTCCTTTCAAATCTGGGGGTGGCTCCCCATGCAGGTGAGGCGAAAACCTCCACGCGAAGTCGTTGGAGGTATGGCCCCTGCTGCAGATGGCATAGCGACCGAAATGAAGAAAGAGACGAAGAAGTTAGGGGGGATTTGCAAGGGTTTCAAAAAGTTGAGGGTCTGAATGTAATTTGGAGGACCAATTTGCAAAGTGGGTCAAGATGACCTTCCCTTAGGTCCAAATTTTGGTATAATCCTAATTTTGACCTAAGGAACCCAATGGTGAAGTTGGATTTTATTTTTGACCACGTTTTATTGGATATTTTGCACAAAAACCCAAATTAGGTTAAATATTAGGCATGGACCTCAATCTAGGTCAAAATAGGTTTTAAAGGCCAAATTGAAGGTTCTAAACCCTAGGAGATATTTTTCCATGAATTTTAGAGGGTTTAGTTAATTTTTATCCTACCTAGAACCTTGTGAATTAAAGTGGGTTTGTTTTAGGGTTACAGAATGTCATTTAATTCCTAGATTTCGCCATAACCCTTTTCTGACTAAACCATCCAACTTTTTCTCTTATTAAGTCCAATTGCCTATGTATAGACGCTTAGAAATCCTGTTGATATACTGCAATGGTAAAATTACTATTTTACCCCTTATTTCATGTTTTCTTTTCAGATCAGTAATTCCCTGAATTAGGCCTTCTCTTAGGTTATGTAGGAGATTTTGTTCACTTTATTAGGTCAAAATGTGCTAGTTAGGGTTCATGATGAGGATCTCATCAGTGGGGCAACTGGATGTAATGTTTCTAGAGAATGTAGTAAGCAACACCTTTTATATAAAAAAGGAAACTTTTATTTGTATTGTTTGTTATCTTGTCATAATGAATTGCTCGCATGTTGAGTACGAGGGATTGGTTTACCGCCTGGGACTTAGTATTCGCAAGAGTCATATGGACTGCTTTTACGAATTTTGATCCCTTCCATAGGGCATTCAATTTTCCGTTCGAATGACTTGGCATGGAGGCTTCCCCCTTTTGTCCAATTTGGTGTGCTTTTGAGAGTGTTAGCTAGCTGGTTTGTCTGCTGCAGACGGCTATTGTCACCTTATTTTATTTGACTTGGCTGTCATTCGTTAGTGGGCCATATGGTTGTGCTTGTTTGGTGGAGAGGGTGGGTTACCTATAGTAGTGGCTGGGATCCCATGTTGTACACCCTGCTAAAGGGGTGTGTGGTCTGTGGGACCGATCGTACGCTTACCTTGTCTGCTTGTCCCTACCTGACTGGATTTAGCCATTGTGTAGGCGTGAGATGTGGGATTTTTCCGAACACAGGAGATAACTGTGTTGGTTGTCGAGTAAGCTAGTGTCTTGGCCGTGACCCGCTTGCAGGAAGGAGTGACCATCTTGGAGATGAGATTGGTGGGAGAATGCCTCAAGTGACATTATCTTTCCAGACGGGAAGTGGTGCTGGGAGGCAAGCTACCAATTCTTGGTGCTCTTGCGCAGGTAGTTTTTGTACTGGTGTCCTGTCTGGGACCTTAGAAGTGTCCTTAAAATAGCCGGGCTGGGAGCGATTCCCTTAAGTGCCTCCTTCCTGGGTGCTTCCCTTATGAGGTAGCATGAGAAGGGGGTACGAAATCTCCGTTTGTCTAGCCAGCTTTGAGGTGAAATGCCCTGGGCCATTGGGTGTTGCTTAGTACTCCGCTTGGATGTTGGGCGTTAGAAGGAGCAACTTGGTAGTATACTCGTAAATAGTGCAGTCTGGAGCAATCAAGGTATACCGGCTCCGGAGTCAGCCGTCGTAAACGACTTGCCAATTTATAGTTTTTTGGCGGAGTGGAGAGGTCACCAAGGTTTGCCAAGTCACGCTTCTAACTTTATTCCGTCAACAGGTGTTTGGACATTGAACTCCAGGGGCTTAGCCAGAGTTGCCTAAGGCCCCTTCTGATGCATTCGAAGGAGGGGAGGGATTAGTTAGAAGGTTGTGACAAGAATCGGCCTAAGGAGGCGATTGTGTCGAGTAATGAATGCATCTTTTTCTAGGTGCTCGGTGGCTCAAGATCCATGATTACTTGGATCTTGTCGAAGTTTGCCTGTCTCTCTGTTGGAGACTAAGGTCCTTCGGAGCTCTTTATGTGAGAACTCAAATACGCCCCTTTTCAGGGTCGGGGTGCAAACGGGTGCCTTTTGAAATACCATAGGCGCAGGTCGAAGGGTGTGGCTTTGTACTGAGGCAAACTCGCATATGCTTAAGGTAGGAAATTCATTAGCTGGAGTAGGGCTGATCTGGTAGTACTCGCTGTAGGCCTCTATGGGGGTTTGGGCAGGATTACTCGTCGCAGGAGTTTACCGGTGTCCACCCTTGGTAAGGGAACTTTGCCTCCCAGGGTAGACCTCGTTGAGGTTGGTGAAGTCCATGCACGTGCTTTGTTTAGGGCTTGTTTCAGAGCGGATTCGAGGGTTTTGAAAGATGCATTCGTTGTAGTGATAAATCCTCAAAAATAGCTCGAAAAACAGATAAAATTTATATCGTTTACTGAGAGCAAATATGAATTCAATCACTAATATCCATTTATAGGAAAATGAGCACAAGAATTAAAACAGATAATGGCAAGCAATGTGTGATATATACTCAAAATGGATTATCAATGTATACCATGAGCATAATAAGAGATTAATGTGGCAAAAAAAAAGTTAAGGCAAAAGAATGGTGATTTGAATCACCAATTATTAGCCACAATTAAGCATTTATTAACCAATCAAATGTTTGAATAGCACTGATCAATTAGAAATGTCACATAGCCACAGTGCCAAATCAGACGTCAAGTATACATTCAGACGTCTTAAATGTTGCTACAGTGCCTCAGGGAGGCCTTCTCTTTTTCCTTGCGTACACATGCTCTTCTTTCTCTTCTTCTTTCTTCCTTTCCTTGGCTCTTTTTCTCTTCTTGCGACTAAGTCTCGCACAACTCCCTTCAAGAGCAACCCCCCCCCCCCTCCTCCCCTCTCCCTCTTTTCTTCTCCTTTCTCCCCTCCCAGACATATGCTAATTGGATCCAGGTACACGGGTAAACGGTTCAGAGCTCAGACCCACGTGACGTGGCCGCGAGCGAGAGTGTGCGATGGGCGTGCGTGTGGGGACCTCACCCCCTTTGCGTGCTGAGGTGATAAGCCAGATGCATAAAATCAATTTAAACTGCACAGGGGAGTCTTCTATATCCGATGTGGGACTATGTCCCTTGCAATTGTCGCACAGTAGCAGCAGCTGAAGATGGCTTTTGATTAAGGCAACAGTTGCGTATGTCGATGACAATTGAAGGTCTAGAGCGAGGCCTGGGACTCAGTCGGGGAACCTGGAGATGAAATCTGGGAGAATCGTGACCGGAGGACTGATGGCTTCGTCGGAGAACTTGAGGCAGCGGCTGATGTCCGATGAAGGTACCTGAGACAGAAATACGGGCTATAAGCCTTAGTTAAAGCACTCAGGAGGATCGTCGAGGATTGGTGAGTGCAACGGTGGTGTCGGTTTGGTGTGTGGGCGTTAGAGGAAGTCTGGTGAAGCTGCAATGGAGGTGCGGTGAGGGTGGTGTTCGGGGGACTCATGGAGTGGTGAATCAGTGAAATAGACAAAGGGCTTTTGCCCTCCATGTGATGGAGGAGCTCGTAGGAGTTTCGGCAAGGTGAATGGAAGGGTGTAGTGGCAAGGATGCCTCGCCGGAGTGGTCGCCGGACGTGGAGAAGACAGAGGAGATTCACGGTGTCGAGGGGTTGAAACTAAGGTTTATGGAGGGGAAACTAATCTATGATGCTAACAAAACCTAACTAACTACTCTAATGGACGAAAGGGGAAGGGATACGACGCCGGTGTGATTGCCGGTGCTGTGGAAGATGAAACCTCCTTAGATGGACGGCGGCGAAGAACGGGGAAGATGGCCTTGGCTTTGACACACCAGGTGCGGACGAAGGTGAGGAAGGTCGTGGCCTGGCCAATTTGGCCGTTGGCTGGCTGTAGGACAACTAGGAAGAGGTCCGAAGGTGGAGTTTTGAAGAGATTTGTGGCCCTAAAACTAGCTGAGGAGCATGGGCAGGCCCTATGGATCCTTATATAAGCCTCAGGGAGTGGTTAGAGCTTGGGAAGCAAGCTTCCCAAGCTTGGAAGGCTCACCGGAGAAGGAAACCTAAAGATACCCAAATCTCTCATGCGTTCGCATGAGAGATTGGGAAGGTTGTAGGGTTCAAAGGACAAGTGCATTGGAAAGAGGACTCCTCAAGGAATCTCCCTTCCAATTTTGGAAGGGATTGAGCGAGAAATCAGGAAGATCTTCCCATTTGAAGGTCGTCGGAGCTTTAGGATTAGGAGTTGAGGGCGGCAGGGACCTATTTGTGAAGAAGATGATAAAGTTGGGGACTTACATGTAATTTATTCGAAAGTTAGGGGCATACAAAAGAGTCAGACATGACTAAATTGCAAATTAGGTCAAAATGATCTCATATTGGGTCCAAATTTTGGTACAAACCTAATTTGTACCTAAGGAATCTAATGGTAAAGTTGAGTTTTGGTTTTGACCTAGTTTGACTGGGTAACTTATGCAAAAACCTAAATTAAGGTAAAAGTTTGTCTGTGGCTCTGTTTTTGGTCAAGATTGGTTCTGATGATCAAATCAAGGATGCCAAACCATATATAATATTTTGCTATAAATTTTAGAGGGTTTAGGTGAATTTTATCATGAACGAAACCTCAGTTAATTAAGTGGGTCTGTTTTAGGGTTTTAGATTTCATTTAATTCTCGAAACGTGTGAAAATCCTTTTCTGTCTATACTAACCCACTTATTAGACTCTTAAAATCATTTGACCCTTAATTAACCCCTTAGAAATCCCGTGATTGTACTGCAATTGAGATATGCTGTTAAAACTACAATTTTACCCTTATTTTACTGTCTTTCTCTCAGAATGGATTTGTAGTGAATTACATCTCTCTAGCGATTATGTAGGAGCATTTAATGATGGAATATAACTAAGAAAAGCTAGATATGGGTGATGATGATGTCATGTAGGAGCGTTTAAGAGGCGGCATTTTTCTTGAACAGAACTTGGGGGTGAGGGTTTGAGTTCCTGCCAGCCTTAAGAGATGGCATTTTTCCTAAGGGGAACTTGGGCCATGGGGGCTGGAGTTTCTGCTGGACTTAAGAGGCAGCAATGTAGGGGAACGTTAGCGTAGGGGCCCGATTTCCTATTAGCTTTAAAAGGTGGCTTGCCAGCCTTAAGAGGAGGCAATGCCAAAGGAACGTGAGGTGCGTATGCCTAAGTTCTTGCCAGCCTTAAGAGGCAGCCTTTGAAGGGAGAAAAGGCATATCGACACCTGGTCCCTACCGGCCTTAAGAGGCGACTACACGGGAAATGGTGTGACGTAAGCGCCACCTTCCACAAGTAAGGGCTAGTCATTACGGGAATTGGGTTTTTTCTTGGGTGTGACAAGATCGGCATTTATTGCCATTATGGTGAGGTGAATGCCTCAAATGTCATGGTTGGAGTTGATGGGATTGCCCGCTCTGTGGCGGGGGATACGCGCACAGGAGGTATTTAATGCCTGCCGACCTTAGGAGGTGGCTACGTAGTTACAGGAACATAGGGGGATGTCTCACTCCCTGTCGATTCTTAGGAGGTGACTCTTGGGCGTGCTTTCCTTATCTTGAGTAGGAGTGGTAGTCCATGGACCTTGGAGGGATTAAGGGTCGGTTCGTCCTCGATGAGCTTGGTAGCATCATGAGGGAAAAGCAGTATAGTCATGGCTAAAGAGTCTGGTTGCAATCCTGAAGTCACTGGTACATTAGTAGGGTTTGCCCCTTGCTGGATTGTGTGGACTTGGTTTTCTCTTCTTCCCTCATTTCTATGGCTTGTGAGGGCTCGACTTCTTAGACTACCCCAGCCTGTCCCTTAGGAATTCATGCTAAGGTCGCCTGATCCCCATGCTTTATTCCTACTACTTGAAGGGAGTAGAAAAGCATGAGTTGGAAATGTACAGAAGGATTAGGCATATGGTGTGGGTTGATGGGCAACCGATGATGTCGTCAAACGCTACCGTCAACCCGACCACTATAAGTGAGGTCGTTTGGTCGAGGTGCCTATCCCCATCGCAGACGGACAAGGGAAGGTTGGTCTCTCCTCTTGGCATTACTTTATGATCGCCAAAAGCCCATGGATAGAGTGGCTGGTAGGGAGAGATGTTCCTTTTAGAAGCCCTGCTTAAGCAGTGTCTTTGTGGAGAAGACGTTTATAGTGTTGGCTTCATCCGCCAAGATCCTGGGTCGTAGCCACCCTATTAGTGGGAGAGCCACCGGAAGCGGGTTCGTATGCTCTATTGGATCAGGTAAAGGGGCAAACAGCTTGGACATGACTTGCTTGACATTGCTCCTTTAACCCTACTGAAGAGTGAGGAGGGCGCATGGAAATGCTGACTCAGAAGGAGTGACTTGCTAATGTTGGCGTTGACCCTGAAGATTAGCTCGACCTCTATGCCAATGGGTTCGAGTGACGAGAGGTGAGCGTCTTGGGGTAATGCAGACATTATCGCTAGGACTTGATGGTGGTTTTCTATTGAGGGTTGCCAGGGTGACACCGCCTTCTTGATCAGGCGGGGTGTCGACCTGTCTGGCTTCGCTCCTGTGGTGAAGATTGTGTTAATTTCTCGGAGTTGCTGGAGCTCCTTCTTATGATAACCTTTTCGGCCCTCCATGGGCCTCTCACCACAATCTTGGCCCCCGCTTTTCCTGATAAAGCAGGCCAGGTTTTCACGCCGGAGCGAGTCCGCCTGGGGCCCTTACTTTACTTTAGGGGGCCGCCACCACTTCCTCCATGAACGGGTAGGTGGTATGCACGTGGGCATGTACCCTCATTGCTTGTGTGACTTGGCGAGTGACCCTTGGGATGGGCTCCCACTGCTAGTGGATGGGGTTGAGCGGTCGACTGTTCCCCCGTCCAGGGCCGGCATGGAGCCTTTAGTGGGCTGGGGGAGCTTTGCCTCACTAGCTACTAAGCTTACGCTTTAGCTTTTCGAGCTATCTACGTATGCGAGCGTTTTCTTCCTCCACCATGCGTCACCACCTCAGTCACTCATTGTCGGGACTTGAGTTCTAAGGCTCCTTTGGCTGAGTCTTGCCGAACTCCCGGATTCGCTTGGTCTCAAGGAATTTGCCAGCAAGAGACTAATGTTCCACTTTCAAGGCCACCAACCTAGCTTTGTACTCCCCTTCCCTTGCTTGCATCTTGAGGAGGGAATCTTGCTTAGGGGCCTTGAGCAGCCAGTTGGGTTGTATCGACTTCCCTTCATTGGGATCGGCATGTTGAGGGTGTCGTTTGGTCACAGAGACGTTGGACTCTAACTAGGCCTTCTCGAGGGGCCCACAAGTGGAGTTGCGAGTGGTTGGGGCTATGATTAATATTTTTGATCAGGGAGGCCGAGGTAGGGCACTGTGGAGGTGTTGTCCGCTAGTAGCTGGATATAGGGAAGAGCATGGCATTTTTATTGACGTTTCTCACAAACAATGCCATTTGATGGACCTCGGGGGCCGCTGTCAAGGCCACTGATGGCCATTAAAGAATTTATTGACGTAGGAAATGTAACATAGCCACAAACAAGCTATCTCAAGCTATCCATTATAAGGGAAACAAGGAAATTGGTGATCCAGTTCCACCACAAGAGGTGTACGTTTGGGAGAAGGGCAAGGCTCCCGAAAAATCCACTAGAAATGGTGGTATTACAATCTCTCAGAGCTTTTCTCTCTCGAATTTCATCTTATGGATTGCCTGTTATTATCTCTCGAGGGTCTCTCCTCACTATTTATAACATGGGAAAAGTCCTAGCCCAGTAGGATCTTTTCGATGATCTCTGGTGTTGGTGCTAGAGCACCACGATCGTTTGTTTTGATGATAACAAAACACGTGTCATTTAACATTTGCACTTGGAGTTTTAGATTTCAAGTCAATTGCAAATGGAGACGTGATTAGATGGAGTTCGAGCTCGTATCCAGGACGAATTGGAGGAGCTTGATGGAGAACAGAGGAGATTCACGAGGAGCGATGGCTTGAAGAAGGAAGGAGATGAAGAATAGGATAGATTTCCTTCTCTTGTACTCTTTATATTTTTCGTTTCTTTTGTTGCTCTTTACTTTTGTTACTTAGATTCATGTTAAAGAGCCTCAAAGTACCCTTACAGTAGTCCTAGGAACACCAGCACAACCCTAAGATACATAGGTTTTATGTAGAAAACTTAGAAAACCAATATAGGGTTCAAACAGCTTTTCCAGACATCTAATTCCCAAATCAGACGTTTGATAATGTGTTTTAAGACGTCTGACTGTTGATTCAGACGTCTAATAACATTTAGGCTGGACTTGTTAGCTCTGTCTGATGAAATCAGACGTACAGACCTTAGTCTAAACGTCTTAGAAGACGTCTGATGGACTTGCCAGACATCCAATTAGTGGATCGTTGCTGGCTTAACAAACACTGGAGGATATGACCGTTAGAGCCTTATCAGACGTCCTTAAGCCTTTCTAGACGTCTGATAGATGACCGTTTTGCCTTGGCTGACCCAAAATCTCTTCTAAGAGATTTTCTAGCCATTGCAATTCTTGGAAATCCATTCTCACAGAAAAGTAGGTTTCCAGACGTCCTATATGTCGTCTGATAGACTTACACTAGAACCCTGTTTAAATCTGTTTCAAGTCAGGAAGAAACCCGCCTATAATCAGACGTCTGATATTATTTTCAGACATCTTAAAGTGATCTTCCAGACGTCTGATGCCAGGATCGGACGTTTGATAACCCTATCAGTGCAATCATTGTTTCTGATTTCGGTCTGATTCTCTTGGGCTTTGCACCCAATGGCTATGGAAGCTTTCCTAAGGCCTCTATAAATAGAAAGGAACCTCTTGCACACAAAAAACACCTAGACACACCTAGATACACAAGACACACCTAGTAATACACTTTCACACTCTTTTGTGTCCAAAAAGAAGTTCTTGCTCTCCAAGCTCATGTTCTACATCTTGAGAGCATCAAGCCTTTGCGCACCTGCTCTCCCGCCATAGTTCACGAGAGCGACGTTGCACCATCGCGTGGCTCACGCACCCGTGTCATCGATTCGACGCATTCCTTGCAAAGGGGAGTTTCCTTATTCCTATAGAAGCTAGGTTTAAATCTTTGTTGACTCTATAGGACTATATTTGTTATTTTACTTTGTTATTTGGTTGGGTATTCGCTTTGCGAATTCCCGTCTCCTTCATGGGACAAAATCCTTCTCGTGAAGAGAAGGGGTTGAGGAACGCTACCCTCGTACTTGTAGCGTGATTGTAATTGAGGTTGAATCACTCTCGTTTAAGTGATTCGTTTAGTGGATTTGATCAACTTGGTTGATCGAAAAATCCTAACTCGAGAGAGTTAGGTGGTGGTTTTCACCCGGTTTAGGTTTCCACCTAAAAGTAATTGTACACATTGTGTGATTGAACTTTTGTGAGATTGTTTATATTGTATTTCCGCATTTTATTACGTCACCCCCTCCTGGTAGGGAAGAAATTACATTTGATGCATCTTTTGTCAAGTCACTCATCCGCTGTTAGATTATGGATAGCCATATCTGTACTGCTGTCATTCTGACCTTGGATGTATCGACGCTTCTAGCAGGTTGGGTGAATCTAGGTTCTCCTGAATGTGAGTGGATTTAGGTGCGCTTGATCATAGGCAGGTCAGGTAAGTTTGAACCTGCCTGCTCACCCTATAATAGGGTAGCTAGATCCTCTATTGGATTTGTGCATGGAATTTTGGATCTGAAGTTGCTTTTTGTTCCTCATCACTACCCAAATCTGAAATAACTCAAAACTTAGATTGTGGGGCAGGCCTATTAAAAAGTTAGACTTATTTGCTTTTTGGCCTATCCGGTGGAGAGTTGTTTAGTCTAGGATCTTCAATAAGGGGAAAATCGTGCCACTAATGAGCATTTTTGAATGAAGGGGAGTTCTCACCTATGTTACATGACATATCGGGCCAAGGTTAGTAAGCACTTACTTCATTCAAGGGCAAAGGGTTTTGTGGTAGGGGTAGATGGGTTGACAATTTGATTTAATATACATCAGATATAAAATTATAAAATATACTTCGTAATCGTTTAACAGCGATGCAAAATGATGTATTTTAATTTAAAACAAAAAAAATCACCCCTACGTCCAAACTGATAAAATGATGGTAACCTTTTTAAGTAATATAAAACCACCCCGTAGCCAAATTTTCGCTACTTTTTAAATTAATTTACATTAAATAGTAAACGTAGATTACGCTCATAACATTTATGCGTACAAAAATGTTTCACTTTTTACATTTTGTACCTACGCAAATGCTTCAGGTGGTGGTCCCTTTCGAGGAGAACATGCTGTCTCCATAGGAAATATTGATACACCACCGAGAATCTGCAGGGTAGCCACCAATAATAGTACAGCATGAAAGCAGATCGATCCCTTATATAAATAAAGAGAACAGCTTTCAGAAGGAGAAAAGCAGTTGTTCGTACAAGTGAAGCCCCCAAAACCAAGATACCTTTAGCAGCAAGACGAGGACTCAGCAAAATATGCTCATCTGCCAATGGAACAAAACTGAGATGGTTCATCTAACGTTGACGGGAGTGACAAACTACCACAGCATTGGTTAGATGCATCGCAAATAAATCCGGCAAATCCAGATGTTAATAGTTCATTCCACGATATATACTGTATGTGAGATGACCTTGAACTGCTAAAAGTATGTCAAAGGGGTCTCACAGCTCAAGTCATGAATTAGATAACCTACTTATAAAAAGGCAACCCATTTGATAAGGCGTGACCTTTTTTTTTTTTCTTGGAATTGGAATCTGAGGGTCCGTTTGGGAGAGGGAAATTCCCTGGATATCCTCTGCTTGTGTGGAGTAGAACCTTATCCCCCTATTTTTGAGACACTTCCCCCACTCGTCCCCTCTTCCCATGCTTGTTCATCTAAATTAATTCCTCCAACAAAAATAGTACCTAATAAATTCTTAAATTTACCATGGCAAACATTTGTCACTTAAGACATGATTATACATATTCCCCCAGAGAAGCCCTCTTTGCCAGAAGCAAAGACCATTAATTAACATGATGGTGGATGCCATATCCTCTGAGAGGACCTTCACATGATACTGCAATCCTCACTAGGTTTTTATCTGTAGTAATATCCCATGAATTACAACTTATCAACCAAATCACCAAGAGTGGCCATTCGACTCGAATTTGATGAGCCAAATTCAAGCTCCGCTTGGGAAGAGCTCGCAAGCTTTGGATTATTGGGTTTTCAAGTCAAAAAGTATAACTCCGATCCTGACTTATTTATCTTGTCAAGCCGAGCTCAAGTCGGCTGTTAAATTGAGTTGTAAGTTCGCCTAAGCTTTTATTGCACTTGGATATACATACACCATAGAGTAACACGTCAACTTCATAAAAGTAAACAATGTAAACGTAACATACTCTCATCCCCTTCAAATTACAAAATTCACATTCAACTCATTTAAGTGATAAGTAAACACTATTAAGCTCAACGATCCAAACTTGGAGGATTCATTTTAGTGATGGTTAGCTCATTCCACGCACGAGACAACCCAAGCTCGAATTAGCCGAGCTCAGAATCATTTTAACAATGTAACCATAGAAACTCAAACAAGCTCGAACTTGAGCCCAGTTGGGCCTATAAAACACTAACTTTAAGCCTTACTTGGCTCATTAGACTTGGTATCCAAGGCTACCGTCGCAACCATATCGAGTGGCTTTAGATTTATAGTCATGCAAAAGACTATGTGGCTTCATTTTTACTGGACGGTAGAAAAAATGTACATTTGCACGGGAATGGTAAGAAAATGAAACTCTAGATTAAATTCTTACATGCAACGGTTAAAACTACAGAACTCTTTTGTTCTTTGGTTACATGGGTCTTTTTTTACTTGGTACATGGCAACATGGAGACAGATGACTGCCAACCAGCATTGCAGTTCTATACAGAGACTACAACTTGGTGGATCAGGATTTTTACATGATATTACAAGAACTTCCAGAGCACAGCACTGGATATGAGAGCAGGAAGCAAACAACTTATCATGGCTGTTGGATGATGCGGCGAGCGCTGTGCTTCGGACTGACAACCTGAACAGGCTTATTCCAGTATTTCGCAGGTTCAGGGTTTCTGACTCCACAGCCCTTCAGCGACTTCAAGTTCAAACTCTTGAACGAGTTGTCAGCATCTATTCCTGCATACATTTAAACATGAATCCATCCTTTAGATACAGCCTTAGCTTAACTCAGGCTGGAATACATGCAGCAACAAATTAGCAGGATTGCTGGTAAATACATATGCAAGAATAATGCCATACCAGACTTGGAGACATCCTTGTGAGGTGAAAGAGCTGAATCATCAACAGGCAAGAATGCCTCATGCAAAACAGCTTCATCTAACTCCTCAAGATGGGACAGCTCATCCTCGATGCCGAGATCAAATGATTCAGGTAGCAGGTTTGTGACATCTTCTTCTTCGTAGTTGCCATCGAATGTCTGCTGCTCCTGATGCTGTTGGAACCAATATTCACGGAACCATGTAGAGGTTTTCACCAGATCCCACCATTCCGGTGAGAAATCCTCCACTCGTCGAAAGGCTGCTGGAATAAAAAGTGGAGCATTTGGATTCAGAGTTGATCTCATGGCTCCAGATTGCACAGCCATGATGCTTGCCAATTCACAGAAAACTGCCACAGGCAAAAAAACAATTTTAGTATGCAGTTATAACTAGTTTAAGGGCAAAAGGACGAATATCAAGAGAAAAGAACATCATCTAATGGATCCCAGGAATTGAATCTCAAGCAAAAGCTGACATATGAAACAATCAGTGTCATTAAACAAAAAAGCAAAAACTTCAAAAATATAATCAAAACCAATTCAGGATGAATAACCGACCTAAATCTAGCGAACGAAAATTAGCAGGAAATAATGAATTAAAGGGACATATTTCTCAAATATACAAAAACCATAGTTAAACAACCATAGTTAGATAATATGAATCAATTATACATATTTCAAAAAAATTGCTATTCGCAAATCTAGCAATTTGAACGCTAATTATTTGATGGTAAAGTGAACGTCTCAAACAACCATATGTAAATAACAATAATTATAAAGCTAGCCTACGTTCCAAGATTTATCAATTCATGATATAACAAAATCAAGTTTTTAAAATATCCAGGATTTGCGACGGAGAAGGAACATGAAAAACCAGCAGAATCTTCATCTAAACATATAATACGTCCATAAAATCCATCTGATTACATTGGAATCATATTCACCTCAAGTTACAGCAGAGATCATCTTTATAAAAAAACACAAAACCAGCAGCACACCTTTGAGAACTTCGACGTATCACGATTAGAAACAAATAAGGAAATCAAACAGGGAGATTTAAAACAAAACGCGCATAACCTAAAAGCTCGCATACAAAAAACAAAATCCATCTCTTCTCGAATTATCCTTGTGATGCGGGGATTGGAGATCGCAACAAAGGTCAACCTAACAGACAAACTCATAAGATGGATCAGCTCCAGATTAACAGGAACAACCAATCACAATACACCCTCTCCATCCCACAAACCCTAGTCAACCCCCCCACAAAACATAAAGATGACAGAACATATCGAAGAACAACCACACATGAAAAAGCTCAATTTGACCCACTCACACCGCAATCTCCCCTCCAGAATCATCCCACCACTAACCAAGCAACAAAGACCCAACCATTTTCCTCATCACCAACGCATCAAACCCACTATCCCCCAAAAAGAATCGATCTTTACCGTTATCTCCCCTCCAAAGTCATTCTACCACCAATCACCACACCACAAACGCATCAAAGCCCACGATCCCCCCGAAAAAGAACCAATCTTTACCAAAGATCATGCTTTCGCGAACCCTATACCGCAACAAACAGCATAATCACATCGCGTATCCCGAAGCAAATCCACGAGATCATCGGAAGCACAAGAAACAAACCGGATCCAACCGAAACCTCAATCGATCGATCCATCGCTAACAAGTTAAGATCTTTAACGTCGATTTGGCGTGCTTAGGTGAAGGAGGATTCGATTTTACCTTCTCGACGCCGGAAATATCTCCGATCTATGGGAGGTGTTACGCCTTCGGACGCTGTGGATAATGGATTGGAAGCCGGGTGGGGTTTTTATTTATATTGGTGTGGGAACAGCCTCGGAAGCTTCTGCTGCGGTTCCGAAGCTGTTGGCTCGGACAGCCGACGAGCTTACGTGGACGCCGCGTGGGAGGGTGCCGGCGGTGCTTCGGTGATCCCTCGCTGGTCGTTAGCTGTATCCTGTTCTGTTTGCCTTTTCGCTTTCACTCGTTTACGGTTAACAATTAAAAAAAGTCGGAATTTACATGTACGTCCTCTCTAAAATCGTCTATTTGCATCTGGTCCAAAATTTGTTTTCCCTCGTGTCCAACGCGTTTGGCGTGTTGGTTTGCGGGGGGGCCATTAAACTTTCTCTGTCTTGACGTCGTTGTCGTGTTCATGTCCACATTGGTCTTTGACCTCTTGACCATCAAAATTCATATCTCGCACTGGAGCAGGCTCGATCAATTTGTGTAAAGTTCCGTTGCTAATATAACTTAATTAGTATTTTATGATGATTTAACAGGGCATTACACAATAATGAAAATAAATAATTAAAATTACTTGAGCTACAAGGTTGAAACCTAGGAATGATTATCAAGGGTATAACAATTATTAAAGATAAAAGCTTAACCGGCAGTGTGTAATAGGTCTTTGGAAGGATTTATGTTGAAGGGAGGAAGTTTGGGGTACCTAGCTAATACAGGAGGGGGCTGAAAAGGACTCCGAGGTAAGGGAAAAGGGTAATGGGTTGGAAGGAAAGACCTTGGAGTAGAAGGGTGACTAGGTAAGTCTCCCAGCAGCCATAAACCCTCACGTATAGCCTCTACCAAAGTCCACTCTTGACAGTTCATCACCTCATGGTTGAGAGAACCTTCCCCTCTCGATACCCGCCCAGAAAGCTCCATTGGCAACAAGAGGAGGAGATCTCTTGCAAGGGAAGGGATCTAGAGGAAGTCTCCTTGGAGTCCTACTAGACCTCATCTAGATCATCCTTATCCTAAGCAGGTAAGCCCTCTCATAAGGTATTTTGGTGGCTTGAAGTTGGCAAATTTTTGAGCAAATGTTGAGTTGTAGACTACAATCTCCATGAAGAATCTCTAATATTTGACATTTTCATCACCCTTCTTGTTAGGTGATTGGTGGAGCTCGGCTAGAGAAAGAGAAACGAGGATCTAAGAACCAAGGTCCAAAACCCCTTCAATGATAAAATTAGGTAAGACAGTAACCACCTTTTCTTGAGATTTGGTAATGGGATTTCGGTTGCCTATCACTTGGGGTGTGCTATAATTGATATTGATCTTGGGAAAATAGTGGTCATGGGGGTGGAGATGGTACACCTACATGTAGCATGAATGTGTTGCTACTGCATGCATGGTATTAGCATGTTAGAGGATGATTCTAAGCATTAAACAAGGTTCATATGAGTTATTGTTAATAAGAATAGGGTTTAGACCATGTGTTCCTCTTCTTTTATGCCTTTGATGGATCAAAAATGGGATAGGTGTAAGGATGATGGAGTGCGTAAAGTAATAAGTGATAGACACGCTCAAGGGGATTTCTGATTAAAGGATTAGACGTCTAATGTCCCATACCTGGACATCTGATAGCTTGATAGACGTCAACTATAGGGGAGTCTACTTTCTAGAGTGGGAATGATACTCTAGAGGACGTTTGACCATGTGATTGAACGTCTGGAGGGAGGTCTAGACTGGATATTTGATGGGTTGGGATAGTAGTGACCTGAGGTCTTGTTATGACCCGATCCCAGCTCCCTACAAGATCCGAGATTGACTCACCTCGACTAATCCCAAGACTCAGTCGTCCAACGAGTAATAACACAAAAGCAAAAAATAACCACAACCACACATGAAATATAACTAAGCAGAAATAAATAAGACAGTAAGGAAAAATAGAACGAGAGATCTTAAACATATTACATGTCACAAGCGAAAAAATACTATAACATACATAACCATCACAATTACAACAGAGGGAAATATAACAGAACAGCTAATACATACTAAAAATACTCACTACTACAAAAGAGCTCAGGAATAGAAAAAGGGACAACACTACGGTTGGGCTCGGCTAGACTCAGCACCCTCACAGTCAGTGGTGCTAACTGTGGATTCTTCCCTACCAGGAGGGGTGACGTAATAATTATGGAAATAAAATATAAACAATCTCACAAAATAAGCAATCACACAAAGTACACAAAGATTTTTAAGTGGAAACCCAAACCGGGTGAAAAGCACCACCTAACCGTCTCGAGTTAGGATTTTCCGATCAACCAAGTTGATCAAAAACCACTAAACGAATCACTTTAAACGAGAGTGATTCAACCTCAATTATAACCACGCTACAAGTGCGAGGGTAGCGTTTCTCAACCCTTTCTCTTCATGAGAAGGATTTTGCCCCACAAAGGAGACGGGAATTCGCAAAGCGAATACCCAACCAAATAACAAAGATAAAATAACAAATAGTCCTATAGAGCCAACAAAGTAATTTTAAACTTAAGCTTCTATAGGAATTAAGAAACTCCCCTTTGCAAGGAGTGTGTCGGCGACGCGGATGCGTGAACAACACGACGGCGCTACGTCGCTCTCGTGAACTACGGCGGGAGAGCAGGTGCGCAAAGCTTGATGCTCTCACAATGAAGAATTAGAGCTTGGAGAGCAAGAGAGACACAAAATGGTTTGAAAGTGTATTGCTTGGGTGTGTCTTGTGTTTCTAGGTGTGTATTGGTGTGCAAGAGGTTCCCCTCTATTTATAGAGGCCTTAGGAAGGCTTTGGATGGCTTAGGAAAGGCTCCATAGCCATTGGGTGCAAAGCCCAAGTGAATCAACCCGAAATCAGGAACAATCATTGCACTGACAGGATTATCAGACGTCTGATTCTGGCATCAGACGTCTGGGAGACCACTTTAAGACGTCTGATTTCGCGCGGGTTCCTTCCTGACTTGAATCAGATCTAAACAGGGTTCTTGTGCAAGTGCATCAGACGACATACAGGACATCTGGCACTATGTCTGGACGTCTGGAAACCTACTTTTTCGTGGGAATGGATTTGCAACGGCTAGAAAATCTCTGAGAAGAGATTTTCGGGTCAGTCGAGACAAAATGGTCAATTATCAGACATCTTGAAGGGCTTAAGGACGTCTGATAAGACTTTAACGGTCATATCCTTGAGTGTATGTCAAGAGAGCCAACGGTCCACTAATTGGACGTCTGGAAAAGTCATCAGACGTCTGGTCTAAGGTCTGGACATCTGATTTCATCAGACAGAACTAATTATGTCCAGCCTAAATGTTATTAGACGTCTGAATCAACAGTCAGACGTCTTAAAACACTTTATCAGACGTCTTATTTTGTAATTAGATGTCTGGAAATGCTGTTTGAACCGTATATTGGTTTTCTAAGTTCTCTACAGAAAACCTAAGTATCCTAGGGTTGTGTCGGTGTTCTTAGGACTACTGTTAGGGTACTTTGAGGCTCTTTAACATGAATCTAAGTAACAAAAATAAAGAGAAACAAAAGAAACGAAAAATACAACGAGTACAAGAGAAGGAAATCTATCATATTCTTCATCTCCTTCCTTCTTTAATATATCACTCCTACCGAATCTCTTCTGTTCTCCATCAACCTCCTCCAATTCGTCCTGGATGCGAGCTCGAATTCCGTCTAATCACGTCTACATTTGCAATTGACCTGAAATCTAAGACTCCAAGTGCAAATGTTAAACGACACGTGTTTTGTTATCATCAAAACAAACGATCGCGGTGCTCTAGCACCAACAATCTCCCCCTTTTTGATGATGACAAAACCATAAATAATAATGCAGAAAAATCCTCCCCCTTTTTGACATTATCAAAAAGGTTTGATTGATTTTAAATTTCCTATAACTCCCCCTTAAAACATGCTCTTCTATGAATTTATTTTAACAAAGGTGATGTCCTGCCCCTTTTTTTTATAACAACAAGATAGCTATTATTTTTCTCCCCTTTTCTAAAGGAAATTTAGCTACCTTATATCTCGCCCTTAAAAATTGACAATTAACTTATAATTTTTTTGCTCTCCCTATCTAAATGCTTATGATAAAAGGATAGGGTAAATGGTTTTTACCTCACCTACCATGGCTAATAAAATGGGCCAAATGGTGGTGGATGTCACATCGGATGGGGCTCCCATCCATAGCTTGGAGGCCCGGGCATTGGCGCCGGTCTCCAGTCTGGCGGTCGACGTGCGGCGGGTCCATCAATTGTTCGCAGTCTCGTCGGTCTTCTTGTTCTCCTCCTTGGTCTACTCCTTGGTTCTCCTAACTCGAGTTGACCAGCCTTGAGTTTATAGGTCCAGTCCTTTGTGTCGTAGTTATCCCTGAAACCTACAAAACAAGATTCCAAATTTTTCTTCGGTATCCAAGTGAGCTTGGATCCGGATCTGTTAGCGGGTCTCCTTGACGGAGATCCTTTCTCAACCTTAGGGCTATATAGGTTATCTACCATATTTATCAATTTATTTGATTTCTCCCTAAGACATGCAAGTTCATTTTCTATAATATTCATCTTAGTCTTTAAATCAGAAATTTATATTTTTAGATTAACATTTTCCTCAATCAATTTATTATTTTCATTGATGAGGTTTTGATTTTCTAATAATAGGTTATCATTTTTAGGACTAGCTTCTAGATCCTTAAGTTTTATTTCTAACCTATCATTTTCAGATTTAAGAAAACTAAGATTCTTTTTCATGCTTTTGTTTTCTATTTTTAGTGATTTACTAAGCTCATGCAACTCATTAAAAGCATCTTGTAAATCCGAGTTTACCTCATTGTCGCTGTCGTCGCTGTCGTTGTCACTTTCCCCGATTGCCATGAAACCAAGGCATGTGGTTTCCTTCTCCCCGAGATCTTCTTCCGAGCTCGTCTCCTCATGAATGCCTTCCAACCTCCTCCATATCTCGTGGGCGGTGGTGCACTCTTGGATTTGTTCGAATTCCTTCGTACTCAACGCACAATACAAGGCATTCATTGCCTTTTCGTTGAGTGAAAGATTTCGAATCTGCAGTTGCGAGTAGCCTCCTTGGGGTCGCTTCGGGATCTCGTATGGGGTTTCACAATATCCCCATATCTCGAACTCAGTGGCTTGGAGCCACGTTTTCATCTTCAACTTCCAATATTCGAAGTTCCTCTCGTCGAAATAGGGTGGTCGGACGGTGGACTGCCCTTCGGAGATTCTGATTGCGGCTATGCTCCCCTCCACGATCTTCTTGCCGGGTGTTACTCCGATCTCGCAAGAACATGCTCTGATACCAATTGTGGATTCTTCCCTACCAGGAGGGGTGACGTAATAATTGTGGAAATAAAATATAAACAATCTCACAAAATAAGCAATCACACAAAGTACACAAAGATTTTTAGGTGGAAACCCAAACCGGGTGAAAACCACCATCTAACCCTCTCGAGTTAGGATTTTTCGATCAACCAAGTTGATCAAAAACCACTAAACGAATCACTTTAAACGAGGGTGATTTAACCTCAATTACAATCACGCTACAAGTGCGAGGGTAGCATTCCTCAACCCCTTCTCTTCATGAGAAGGATTTTGCCCCACGAAGGAGACGGGAATTTGCAAAGCGAATACCTAACCAAATAACAAAGATAAAATAACAAATAGTCCTATAGAGCCAACAAAGTAATTTTAAACCTAAGCTTCTATAGGAATTAACAAACTCCCATTTGCATGGAGTGCATCGGCGACGCGGATGCGTGAACAACACGACGGCGCTACGTCGCTCTCGTGAACTACGGCGAGAGAGCGGGTGCGCAAAGCTTGATGCTCTCAAGATGAAGAATTAGAGCTTGGAGAACAAGAGAGACGCAAAATGGTTTGAAAGTGTATTGCTTGGGTGTGTCTTGTGTTGCTAGGTGTGTATTGGTGTGCAAGAGGTTCCCCTCTATTTATAGAGGCCTTAAGAAGGCTTTGGATGGCTTAGGAAAGGCTCCATAGCCGTTGGGTGCAAAGCCCAAGTGAATCAACCTGAAATCAAGAACAATCATTGCACTGACAGGGTTATCAGACGTCTGATTCTGGCATCAGACGTCTGGAAGACCACTTTAAGACGTCTGATTTCAAGGTCATATGTCTGATTTCATTCGGGTTCCTTCCTGACTTGAATCAGATCTAAACAGGGTTCTTGTGCAAGTGCATCAGACTACATACAGGGTGTCTGGCGCTATGCCTGGACGTCTGGAAACCTACTTTTTCGTGGGAATGGATTTGCAACGGCTAGAAAATCTCTGAGAAGAGATTTTCGGGTCAGTCAAGGCAAAATGGTCAATTATCAGACGTCTGGAAGGGCTTAAGGACGTCTGATAAGACTCTAACAATCATATCCTTGAGTGTATGTCAAGAGAGCCAACGGTCTACTAATTGGACGTCTGGAAAAGTCATCAGACATCTGGTCTAAGGTCTGGACGTCTGATTTCATCAGACAGAACTAACTATGTCAAGCCTAAATGTTATCAGACGTCTGAATCAACAGTCAGACGTCTTAAAACACTTTATCAGACGTCTAGAAATGCTGTTTGAACCCTATATTGGTTTTCTAAGTTCTCTACAGAAAACCTAAGTATCCTAGGGTTGTGCCGGTGTTCCTAGGATTACTGTTAGGGTACTTTGAGGCTCTTTAACATGAATCTAAGTAACAAAAATAAAGAGCAACAAAAGAAACGAAAAATACAACGAGTACAAGAGAAGAAAATCTATCATATTCTTCATCTCCTTCCTTCTTCAATATATCACTCCTCGCGAATCTCTTCTGTTCTCCATCAAGCTCCTCCAATCCGTCTTGGATGCGAGCTCGAATTCCGTCTAATCACGTCTACATTTGCAATTGACCTGAAATCTAAGGCTCCAAGTACAAATGTTAAACGACACGTGTTTTGTTATCATTAAAATAAACGATCGCGGTGCTCTAGCACCAACAATCTCCCCCTTTTTGATGATGAAAAAACCATAAATAATAATGCAGAAAAATTCTCCCCCTTTTTGACATTATCAAAAAGGTTTGATTGATTTTTAATTTCCTATAACTCTCCCTTAAAACATGCTCTTCTATGAATTTATTTTAACAAAGGTGATGTCCTCCCCCTTTTTTTTATAACAACAAGATAGCTATTATTTTTCTCCCCATTTCTAAAAGAAATTTAGCTACCTTCTATCCCCCCCTTAAAAATTAACAATTAACTTATAATTTTTTTGCTCTCCCTATCTAAATGCTTATGTTAAAAGGATAGGGTAAATGGTTTTTACCTCACCCACCATGGCCAATAAAATGGGCCAAATGGTGGTGGTGGATGCCACATCGGATGGGGCTCCCATCCGTAGCTTGGAGGCCCGGGCATTGGCGCCGGTCTCCAGTCTGGCGGTCGACGTGCAGCAGGTCCATCAATTGTTCGCAGTCTCGTCGGTCTTCTTGTTCTCCTCCTTGGTCTACTCCTTGGTTCTCCCAACTCGAGTTGACCAGCCTTGAGTTTGTAGGTCCAATCCTTTGTGTTGTAGTTATCCCTAAAACCTACAAAATAAGATTCCAATAATATATGGTTTGAAAGTGTATTGCTTGGGTGTGTCTTGTGTTTCTAAGTGTGTATTGGTGTGCAAGAGGTTCCCCTCTATTTATAGAGGCCTTAGGAAGGCTTTGGATGGCTTAGGAAAGGCTCCATAGCCGTTGGGTGCAAAGCCCAAGTGAATCAACCCGAAATCAGGAATGATCATTGCACTGACAGGGTTATCAGACGTCTGATTCTGGCATCAGACATCTGGAAGACCACTTTAAGATGTCTGATTTCAAGGTCAGACGTCTGATTTCATGCGGGTTCCTTCCTGACTTGAATTAGATCTAAACAGGGTTCTCGTGCAAGTGCATCAGATGACATACAGGACGTCTGGCGCTATGTCTGGACGTCTGGAAACCTACTTTTTCATGGGAATGGATTTGCAACGGCTAGAAAATCTCTGAGAAGAGATTTTTGGGTCAGTCGAGGCAAAATGGTCAATTATCAGACGTCTGGAAGGGCTTAAGGACGTCTGATAAGACTCTAACGGTCATATCCTTGAGTGTATGTCAAGAGAGCCAACGGTCTACTAATTGGACGTCTAGCAAAGTCATCAGACGTCTCCTAAGACTTCTGGTCTAAGGTCTGGACGTTTAATTTTATCAGACAGAACTAACTATGTCCAGCCTAAATGTTATCAGACGTCTAAATCAATAGTCAGACGTCTTAAAACACTTTATCAGACGTCTTATTTTGTAATTAGACGTCAGGTGGTGGCGACCTTCCTCTATAGTTTTATTATTTCGTCGTAGTATAGTATAGAGAGAGGTGATTACCAGTTTAATGCAATTTGTTACTCGGAAAATAAAAGAGTTCCCGAGGTCGAACTCAGGGAGCAAGTTGTATTCTAGGGGTACAAGTTTCTTTTACAAAAATAAAGAAAGAGAGAGAGAGAATTTGTTGGCTTTTCTTCTTTTCTCTTTGCTTCTCCTCTTCTTCCTTCTCAGATCTTCTGCTCTCTTCCTTTCTTCTTCTTCTTTATCTGCAGTGGTGATGTTCTTCTTCTTCTTCTTTCTTTCTTCTTTTCCTTTCTTCAGATCTTCTTCTCGTGCTCTTCTTCTTCTGCAGAGCCTTCACTTGGCCTCTCTGTGTTCCTCCTCTGCCTCGCCTTCCTTCTCCTTCTTTGCCTTCAGGACGTCGTCTGATTTTCCAATCAGACGACTTAAACCGCCGCTGCTACAGTGCCGCTCGGTGCTCCTCCTTCCTTCAGCCTTCATCTTCTTCCACGGTTCTTCTTCACCTGTGCCTGCACACTTACACAGCTTGATCAGAGGGCAAAACCTAACTCTACCCTCCCCCGCGTCTCTCTCTCACAGAATCTGCTCTTAGGAAAGCTCTCCCAGAGCTGTCGGGTTACCGGGTACGGGTCGCGCCCGGGTCCAGGCCCACCGGCGTGCGTGGTGGGCGAGGAGTGCAGGTCAGTCTAAGTCGGGTCGGGCCAGGTCCGCGGGGCGTGAGCGCGGACGAGACCGGGTAACCGGGCGGGTGAAGGGGACCTCACCCCGTGTGCTGAGGCAATAAGCCTCCAGCACTTTTTCGCTTTATACCGCTGCGCTCCTTCAGAGCCTTCCGAGGTGGGACTAAATGTCCCACCCCAATTTCGCGCCTGCGCGGAGGAAGCAGCTGGTAATCGCAGCTTTACGCGAGGCCTTCGCGCGAGGGATTCGCCTCAACTGCAGCCTAACGCTTTGCCGAAATGCCCCTGCACAGCCTGGAAGCGTGACCTGGGCGCGGCGCACCTGGGACAGCAGGTCGAAGCTGCTTCGCTTCAACAATGGCGGCGACGAGCGCAGGTACCTGCCCACAGAGAAACGGCCTCTCGGCCCAATCAGAAACGCGGAGGACCTTCGCCGTGGCACGGCGAAGGTGGTCGGGGGGTGTGCAGGCGGCGGGGCGGAGCCTAAGAGCTGCCCTAGGTCAGACTGTGGGTCGGGAGATGGGTTTGTTCGGTGGAGTTGCAGAGGGTGATTTGGGGGAAGTGGAAGGGCGGAGGTTGATCAGGGTGAGGAGGCGGAGGTTCTGTGGTGGTCGGCGAGCCGTGTGGGTTGCTGGAGTGATGGGAGCGGGTCGCCGGAGCAGGGGCCGGAGATGGAGAAGGTGAGGGCAATTGGTCGGATCGGGGTAACAGTAAAGATGTAAAATGAGGAAAAGGAAGAGGGGAGAAAGAGGAGGAGTTCTACCTACTTAGCAGGACGAGGAGGGGCCGGAGCGGGCGACAGTCATATCGACTGTCGCCGGAGAAGAAGATGCCCGGGGGAAGGGGCGGCGGCGAGGAGAGGGCCGGAGAGGCGCCAGCTGGGTGCGGCGTGGCGCGGGAAGAGCGAGGGAGGGCAACCCTGCAGCTGGAGAGCTTCCTGTCGGAGTGGGAAGAGAGGAAGTGGAGGTCTTTCTCCGTCAGGACCGAGCTGCTCAGAACGGCGGAGCGACGGGAGTATTTATAGAGGCGGAATCAGAGAGGAGGGCGGAGGGAGACGACGTGTCTCCCTCGCCGGAGGACGCCGGAGATGGAAACCCATACCGTCCGTGCGTTCGCACGGCCGGTATGGTGGGTTGCAGCGACCAGGGGGGTGTTCCTGCGACGGCTGACGACGCAGGGCACCCCCGGTTGACTTGCCAGCCCCTCCCCCTCACCCTGCGCGGCGCCATGCTCCGCGCAAGGTCGCCGGAGCATGGTGCTGGCAGGTTTTGGCAGGAGGGACCTGAATGCAAAGAACGAAGGAGAGTTAGGGGCAGAAATGTGAGGGTTCAAAAGTTGAGGGCCAAAAAGTAAATATATGAGGACCAAAGTGCAAAGTTGGTCAAGAAGGTTTCTTCTTAGGCTCAAGTTTTTATACATGACTAATTAGGACCTAAGGAATTTGATGGTGAATTTTATTTCTAGATTAAACCTTGTTTGACCGGTCAATTTATGCAAAAACCCAAATTAAGTTATTAATTGGGCATGGTTCTCAATGTAGGTCAAAATGGGGTCTGAAGGCCAAATTGTAGGTTCTAAACCCTAGAGATTATTTTTCTATGAATTTTAGAGGGTTTATTCTATTTTTACTTTGCCTCGAACCTCGTGAATTGAAGTGGGTTTGCTTTAGGGTTACAGATTATCATTTTGTTCTTTGGAATTGCTGTAGCCCTTATCAGATCATCCCACTTTCCTTCTTATTCGGTTTGTTTGACCTGTGTTTGGACCCTGAATTACCCTGTATGCAGATTATACTGGTAAAATTGCATTTTTACCCCTTATGACTTGTTTTCTCCTTAAACTCAGAATTCTCTGAGTTAAGCCTTTCCTTGAGTTATGTAGGAGCTTTTATCCTTTGTATTGGGTCAAAATGAGCTAGTTATGGCTCATGATGAGGTTCTCATCATCAGGAAATGCTGTTTGAACCCTATATTGGTTTTCTAAGTTCTCTACAGAAAACCTAAGTATCCTAGGGTTGTGCCGATGTTCCTAGGACTACTGTTAGGGTACTTTGAGGCTCTTTAACATGAATCTAAGTAAAAAAAATAAGGAGCAACAAAAGAAACGAAAAATGCAACGAGTACAAGAGAAGGAAATCTATCCTATTCTTCATCTCCTTCCTTCTTCAATATATCGCTCCTCGCGAATCTCTTCTGTTCTCCATCAAGCTCCTCCAATCCGTCCTGGATGCGAGCTCGAATTCCGTCTAATCACGTCTACATTTGTAATTGACCTGAAATATAAGACTCCAAGTGCAAATGTTAAACGACACGTGTTTTGTTATCATCAAAACAAACGATCGCGGTGCTCTAGCACCAACACTAACTACTTAACTCCCTGACCTGAGCATGATTATACAATCCGTAGTTAGCTAACGCTGAGTATAGTGGTGGTTAAGCCATTTACATGCAACTTAACTTAAAGAAACAAGCAAGTAACTAATTATTCATTTCTATTTATCTCAACTAGGTGTTTCTGTTTCGGTTATTCTAATAAAGATCAACAACATTTCTTAATCCTCTTGTTCCCTAAGGAAACGATCTTGATTGTAGTCTATTCCATGATGTAAGATGTACACATAGTACTCTCCTGGCCAGGAGAGCCCCCGTGGTAGTCGTACACTCGGTCTACCACCTCGAGGTCACGGTTGCGACGTAGCAATGACTACAGCACGCACGATAAGCGCACAGGTAGCTACCCCGCACTGACACGCGGTCAGTCGTTTCCGCTAGCGGGTAAGCTCAAATGTATAGTACAGAACAGAACAGGGGTCTCTCCACTCAACAATCTACTCACCCTAGCCTGACTATCCCGGTTTGCCTAGAGGGCCTAACAAGAGTCTATGTAGGGTGGCCAGTCCTAACCCTAGGCCCCATGGGACGGTTGGCTCCCCCCTACACTAAAGTAACAGGAGTTGGTGTAGGGGACCATTCCTAACCCTGCGTCTCAACCCAAGGGTGGCTAGCTCCCCCCTACACTAAAGTGACGGTAGCTTTCCTCGGTACCGCGTACACGAGGGCCAGCTCACTTTCCATGCAAAAGGGACAGTTGCTCTTCTCGGTACCGTATACTAGAGGGCCATCTCACTTCCCTCCTACATAAGATATTCGTTTCATACGTGCGAGTTCATTTCTAGTTCACCGTAGGGTTCATACATAGACTTTCTCATTTCCACATCCGATTCATTAAATGCATAGCAGGAAGCTCAAGATTTCACAATCAATTATTTAGTATATCGTAGATATATTCATTCATGTCATGGTTCATTAAATGTGGTACAGGCAGCTCATGATTTACTACTTTCAGTAAGCATCACATCAATTTAATCATTTAATACATGTGCATTCATTTTTTTCATCCCTAGGGTTCATCTCACAACCTAGGGTTCAATTGAATATTTCTAAAGCATGTAATTTAATTATTAATTCTAGGATTAGAGAGATAACCACTCTACCGGGATACACGGGTGGAATTGAGGCTCGAATCACAGATCTCGTCGTCTCCGTGGGTCCCGTATACTCTATTGGTTGGTGACCTATACAATTGACCAATCACATGAAACGAGTTCAAAATAGTATACGGGTGACACTAATATGTAGAGAAACTTGAACGGAAACCAATGATACTTCGTTTGCGCTCCGTTTGGGTCCTAAATGAGCTAAAAATGTGCATATTGACTAAAATTAGACGTTTGGAGCTAGACGTATACGTCTTAAATGACCTTAGAATCTCACATTGCTTTCCTGCGGCTTCCTCAGACATCCGAACCCGTCTGCAACCGTCTGAGGGAGACGATGCGAACCTAATCATGAACCCTAACTAACACAATTTAATCCAAATGAGTGTGAAAAAGCTCCTACAAAACCCAAAGAGAGGCTTAACTCAGAGAATTCTGAGTTAAAGAATAAAACAAATCATAAGGGGTAAAACTGCAATTTCACCAAGGTAGTGTGCAAACAGGGTAATTAAGGATCCAAACACAGGTCAAACGAGTTTAATAAGAAGGGAAGTGGGATGATCTGATCTAAAAAGGGTTATAACCACGTCTAGGAATTAAATGACATTCTGTAACCCTAAAACAAACCTACTTTAATTCACGAGGTTCGAGGAAGGATAAAAATCAACTAAACCCTCTAAAATTCATGAAAAAATATTCCCTAAGATTTAGAACCTTCAATTTGGCCTTTGCAACCTATTTTGACCTAAAATGAGAACCATGCCCAATTAATGACTTAATTTGGGTTTTTACGCAAATTGAAAGTCAAACATGGTCCAACCTAAAATCAAATTTCACCATTAAAACCCTTAGGTTCAAATTAGTCTGGTATAAAAATTTGGGCCTAGGAAAAGACCATCTTGACCAACTTTATAAATTGATCCTCTTAATTTACTTTTTGACCCTTATCTTTTGAAACCCTTGCTTTCAGCCCCCTAACTTCTCGTCGTTTTTTGTAGAACGGTCCTCCCTGCCATTTCTGCGTAGCGCCATACCTCCGACGACCTTGCGCAGAGGATGGCGCCGCGTAGGGCAGGGCCGCCGTCCTCAAGAACAGACGAGGGGTTCCCTGCGACGTCCTCTGTCGTAGGGACCCCTCCCTGACCTCTGCAACCGACCATGCTTTTCGTGCGAACACACGAAAGGCATGGGTATCCTTTCCTGCCACTCTTCGGCGAGGTAGGCATGTTGCCTCCTCGGTCCCCTCTCCTCGCCAAGGCCTTTATAAGGAGCAGCAGGGTTTGCCGTCTCCTTCAAGCTTCCTCTGGCGGAGAAAAACCCTACTTTTCATCTCTTTCCTCTCCGATCAGAGTGCCCGAGCTTCCGGCGATCTTCTCCTCCTCCTCCTTGTCGCTCTGCTACCCTATCTACAGCAAAGTTCACTCTGCCCCGTCGTCCGCGCCAGGCCGTACCAGCTGGCGTCCTTAGATCCCTTCCTCGTCATCGATAACCTCCTCCTGGTCATCTTCGTCCTCAGCTTCGGCAGGCACGAGCCAAACGCTTCCCTCTCCCCCTTCGTCGATTAACTAGGTAGAAATCTTCCTCTCTCTCTCCCTTACATTTTCCCCTTCCTGATTTACCCTTTTAATCCACTGACCGCCACTTCCACCTCCATCTGTTCTATCTCCGATCACCTTCTCCGGCGAGGCCATTCCACTTCCACAGACAACCTCACCCCTCGCCGACAAGCCCAAAAGCTCCCCCTCACTCCACTCAACCGTTTCCCTCACTCCATACACTGCCATTCATCGCCCGACCACCCCCTAAACAGACCCATCCCCGCGCACACAGTCTGACCTAGGTGCACATCCACAGGCGCTCTCGTGCCTCGCCGACCCCCGCACTGCCTTAGCCTCACTCCGGCGAAGCTTCCCACGTTATCTGATGTGGCTGAGAGGCCGACCTTGTGTTTTCAGGTTAGCGCCTCCTCGCCGCCATTAAAGAGCTGCTGAAGCTCCTTCGCTCGCAACTCCAGGCCATCTCCAGCCCAGGCACGCGCTCAAGGCAGCGCGGACTGATTCCGCGAAGGCGCCCAGGCTTGTGATTTGGGTTGTGAGCCTCACAGCTGCCCCAATTGGCAGCGACTTCCTCAACTACGGGTGCGCAATCTAGAGGTAGGACTTTAGTCCCACCTCGTAAGTGTGCGGCCGCACGCCCACACTTAAATTCAAAAGGTGTATCGGGCTGTTTGCCTTCGATACACAGGGGTCAGGTTCCTTACACGCACGCAGCGCGCCACACGCTCGCTCGCCCTCTCCCACGCTCACACCCGGCGGGTCTGGGCCGAATCCGACTACCCGACCAAGCACTCCTCACCCACCACCGCACGCCGGTGGGCCTGGTCCTGGGCGCGCTACTCGAACCCAATTACCCGGCTCTGGGAGAGCATTCCTAAGAGAGATTCAGAGAGAAGGAGAGAGGCAGGGAAGGGGTAGGGGTAGGTTTTTCACTGATGGGTGTGTATCCGCGTAGGGAAGAGAAGAAGAATGAAGAAGAAGAAGTAGAAGAAGAGGAGCGGCCAAAGCCTTAGCTGCACTAAGTAGCTGAAGAAGAAAGGAGAGGAGCTAAAGAAGAAGAAAGGAAGCCGCGCTGTAGCAAACCCATAGTTAAGTCGTCTGAGCACCAAGTCAGACGACGAAAAGGCAGCGGCCAGAGCGCAAAGAAGAAGAAAGAAGAAGGCAGGCTGAAAAGAAAAGAAAGAAGAAGAAAGGAAGACTCTGCAGCTGAAAGAAAGAAGGAAGCAGAGAAGAAGAAGAAGAAAGAAGAAGGAGAAGCAAAGCAGGCCAGAGCAGAAAGAACAAAAATAAGAAGAAGATCATCATAGCTGCATGCTAAAGAAGAAAGAAGAGGGCAGGAAGAAAAGAAAAAGAAGAAGGAAGAAGAAGAGGAACGGCCAAAGCAGAAGAAGAAGAAAATCAGCTGAAAGAAGAAGAAAAGAGAGAAGAGGAAGAGAGAAGAAGAAGCCAACAAAACTTTAGCTCTCTCTCTCTCTTATTATTTTTGTAACATAATTGTGAACATTTATGCTTCTAGAATCATAGTTGCTCCTTGAGTTCGACCTCGGGAAAAATTGTTATTCCGAGTAAAAAAATTTGTAGTAATCTGGTAGCTGTTTTGTCATATACTACAACGATTGTAAACCATAATAACCATAAAGACGGAATTAGCGAACCACTTAACTCAGAAAATTCTGAACTAATGAATAAGACAAATCATAAGGGGTAAAACTGTAATTTTACCAATGCAATACAAAAACAGGGTAATTAAGGGTCTAAACATAGGTCAAATAAGCTTAATAAGGAAGGAAGTGGAATAATCTGATCTGAAAAGGGTTATAGCAACTTCTATGAATTAAATGACATTCTATAACCCTAAAACAAACCCACTTTAATTCACGGGGTTTGAGACAGGATAAAAATCAAATAAACCCTCTAAAATTCATGGAAAAATATTCCCTAAGGTTTAGAACCTTCAATTTGTCCTTTGCAACCTATTTTGACCTAAAATGAGACCATGCCCAATTTATGACCTAATTTGGGTTTTTATGTAAATTGACTGGTCAAACATGGTAAAACCTAAAATCAAATTTCACCATTAAAATCCTTAGGTTGAAATTATTTTGGTATAATAATTTGGGCCTGAGAAAAGACTATCTTGACCGACTTTACAAATTAGTCCTCTTAAATTACTTTTTGACCCTTATCTTTTGCAACCCTTACACATTGCCTCCCATCTTTCTCGTCGTTCTTTACAGAACGGTCCTCCCTGCCATTCTGAGTAGCGCCATACCTCCGGCGACCTTGCGCGGAGGATGGCACCGCACAAGGCATGGCGCCCGTTCTCAGGAACGAATGGGAGGTTCCCTACGTCGTCCTTTGTCGCAGGGACCCTCCCCTGTGTCCTGCAACCACCCATGCCTCTCATGTGAACGCACGAAAGGCATGGGTCTCCATCTTCGGCCATCTCCGACGTGCTCTGCACGTCGTTCCCTCGACCCACTCTCCGCGCCAGCGCCTTTATAAGGAGCTGCAGGGGCTGCCGTCCACTCCAAGCTACTTCTGGCGGAGAAAACCCCTCTATTTCATCTCCCCTCTCTCCGGTCAGATTGCCCTAGCTTCCGGCGAACTCTCCTCCATGTCGCTCTGCTGCCATACCTGCAGCAGAGTCCACTCTGCCTCTTCGACCCATGCCAGGCCACACCAGCTGACGTCCTCAGACCTCTTCCTCATCGCCGTCACTCCTCCCCTGGGTACCTTCGTCCTCAGCTCCGGCAGGCACGTGCCGGGCAGTCCCCCTCTCCCTCTTCGTCGACTAAGTAGGTAGAAATTTTCTCCTTACTCTCCTCTCACTTTTCCCTTCTTGAATTAGTCTTTTAAACCTCTCGACTGCCACAACCACCTTCATCTGCTCCGTCTCCGGCCACCATCTCCGGCAAGATCGTCCCACTTCCACAGACCTTTCCACCCCTCGCCAATAAGCCCTTAAGCTCCGCACCACCTCACTAACACCGAATCCACCCTCCATTCACCACCTAGCACCTCCAGACCACCCCCCAACACACCCACTCTCACGCACACAGGGTGCCCTAGGCGCACGGCCACAAGCACTCTCGCGCCTCGCAGACCCCCGTACCGCACTCGCAGCGTCTGGCGAACCTCCCTGGACCTTTTTGATGTGGCCACGAGGCCATTTGCTTGTTTCAGGTTCCGCCCTCCTCGCCACCATTAACGAGCAGCAGGAGCTTCTCCGCAGGCAGCTCCAGGTCTCCTCCACTCTAGGCGTGAGCTCCAGGCAACGCGGGGCAAGTCTGCGAAGGTGCCCAGGTTCTTAATTGAGAGCGCGAAGCCTTCGCTGCTGCCCAATCGACAGCTACTTCTCGCCTGCGAGCGAGCGGAGGTGGAACTTTAGTCCCACCTCGGAAGTGTATGGGCGCAAGCCCATACATAAATTGAAAAAGTGCTATCAGCTGGTTGCCTCCGATAGCACTGAGGTGAGGTCCCTCACCTATCACCGGGTCTCGTCCGCAGCTCACCCATGCGGATCTAACCCGACCCGACTTCCCACTCCTGTGCACTCCTCGCGCACCTCCCACGCCGGTGTGCTTGGACCCAGGCACGCGACCCAACCCGATTACCTGGCTCTGGGAGAGCTTCCTAAAGAGAGATCCAGAGAGAGAGAGAGACGCGGGGAAGGGGTAAGGTAGGTTTTGCGCTAATGTTTGCATGTGTGCGCAGGAAAGAAGGAAGAAGAAGGAAAAAGCAGGCGAAGGAAGAAGAAAGAAAGGAAAGAAGCTGAAGGAAAAGAAGAGGAGCTGCACTGTAGCAACCATGCAGTTAAGCTGTTTGAGCGCTGAATCAGACATCGGCAAAAAAGGAGAGTGAAAACGGATGGCAACAACTATGACTAGTTTTTGCTATAGCGTTGTAGTATAGCTAGTTATTGCCATCATTTCAAATATATATATTTTTTTTACTCGGGAATAGCAATTCTCCCAAGGTCGAACTCAGGGAGAAAGTCGTATTCTAGAGATATACATGTTCTATTACAAAAATAAAGAGAGAGAAACAGAGAGAGAGAGAGAGAGAGATGAAAGTTTGGCTTCTTCTTCTCTTCTTGCTTCCTCCGTCTTCTCTCCTCTTTGGCTTTTGTTCTTCCTGTTCTTCTTCTTCTTCTTTTCTTGCTTCTTGCTTCTTGCTTCTCTTCTTCTTCTGCTTTCTGTTTCTTCACTTGGCTGCTCCTTCTCTCTTCTTTTTCTTCAGATCTTCTTCTTCTTCTTCTTCTTTTTCTTGTCTTTCCTCTTCTTTACCGCAGTCCTGCTTCTTCTTTTCTTCTTCTTCCTTGCTTTCTGTTTCTTCACTTGGTTGTTCCTTCTCTCTTCTTTTCTTCTTCTTCTTTGTCTTCACCTGTCTTCAGGACGTCGTCTGATTTTCCAATCAGACGACTTAACCCGCGGATGCTACAGTGTCGCTTCAGTTCTTCTTCTTCCGCAGTCCTTCTTCTTCACCTGTGCCTGCACGCTCAAGAGTTTAGCATCAGATTGAAAAAACCTACTCTACCCTCCCCCCCCGCGTCTCTCTCTCTCAGTATTCACTCTTTGGAAGGCTCTCCCAGAGCAACCGGGTAATCGGGTATGAGTTGCGCCCGGGTCCAGGCCCACTGGCGTGCGATGGTGGGCGAGGAGTGCCAGTCAAGTCGGGTCGGGTCGGCCGAATCCGCGTGATGAGCTCGCGGACGGGCCGGGTGAAGCGGTGTGAGAGGGACCTCACCCCGTGTGCTGAGGCGATAAGCCTACAGCACTTTTTCAACTTATATCGGCGCGCCTCTTCGAAGCCTTCTAAGGTGGGACTAAATGTCCCACCCCAATGTGAGCGCCTGCGTGAGAAAGCTGCAGGCAGTTGCGGCTTTTGCGGAGCTTTCTCCCCAGCTGCGAGCCTGGGCAGGTGCGCGAGGGCTGCCTTGCGTCCTGGGGAGTCTGACCTGGGCGAAGCGAGGCTGCAGCTGCAGGCGGAAGCAGCTCCTTCTGCACAGCAATGGCGGCGGAGGACGGGTGACCTGTTCACAGCAAAACGGCCTCTCGGCCTAATCAGAAGGTGCCAGGAGCTTCGCCAGAGTGCGGCGAAGCTCGTGCGGGTGGTGGCGAGGCGTGGGGCGGCGTACAAGGGCTGCCCTAGGTCGGACTGTGGCTGGGGGAATGGGTTTGTTCGGGGGTTCTGCAGGTGGCGAGTGGCGGGAAATGGAGGGGCGGAAGAGGATCAGGGTGAGGAGGCGGAGGTTATGCACAGGTCGGCGAGCCGTGTGGGGTGCTGGAGCGATGGGAGCGGTTCACCGGAGTTTGGCCGGAGGTGGAGAAGGTGAGGGTGATCGGTGGGAAATCGGTGGCTACAGTAAGGGCTTTCAGTATGGAAAAGAAAGAGGGGAGGAAGAGGAGAAGTTTACCTACTAAGCTGGACGAAGAGGGGTTGGCGCAGGCGACAGTCGTATCGACTGTCGCCGGAGAAGAAATTGCCCAGAGGAAGGGGCGGCGGTGAGGAGAGGGCCGGAGAGGCGTCAGCTGGGTGCGGCGTGACGCGGAAAGAGCGAGGGAAGGTAACCCTGCTGCTGGTAGTGCGGCAGGGCGACGAGGAGGAGGAGGAGAAACTGCCGGAGCAAGGGGGTCTCTGTCGGAGTGGGAAGGGAGGAATTGAGGGGGGTGTCTCCGTCAGATCCGAGCTGGGAAGAACGGCGGAGCGACGGGGGTATTTATAGGGGTAGAACCAGAGAGGAGGGCGGAGGGAGACGACGCGTCTCCCTCGCCGGAGGACGCCGGAAGTGGAGACCCATACCGTCCGTGCGTTCGCACGGCCGGTATGGGTGGGTGCAGCTCTCAGGGGGGTGTCCCTGCGGTGGTTGACGACGCAGGGTACCCCCCATTGACTTGCCAGGGCCCCTCCCTCACCCTGTGCGGTGCCATGCTCCGCGCAAGGTCGCCGGAGCATGGCGTTGCTCAGGTTTTGCAGGAGGGACCCGAACGCAAAGAATGAAGGAGAGTTAGGGGCCAGAGTGTGAGGGTTCAAAAGTTGAGGGCCAAAAAGTAAATATATGAGGACCAAAGTGTAAAGTTGGTCAAGAAGGTTTCTTCTTAGGCCCAAGTTTTTATACATGACTAATTAGGACCTAAGGATTGTGATGGTGAATTTCATTTTTAGATTAACCCTTGTTTGACTGGTCAATTTACGCAAAAACCTAAATTAAGTTGTTAATTGGGCATGGTTCTCAATGTAGGTCAAAATGGGTTCCTAAGGCCAAATTGAAAGTCCTAAACCCTAGAGATTATTTTTCTATGAATTTTAGAGGATTTATTTGATTTTTACCTTGCCTCGAACCACGTGAATTGAAGTGGATTTATTTTTAGGGTTACAGGATGTCATTTAATTCCTTGGAGTTGCTGTAGCCCTTATTGAGTCATCTCATCCCACTTTTCTTCTTATTAGGTTATTTTGACCTATGTTTGGACCCTGAGTTACCCTATTTTCAGATCGGATTGGTGAAATTGCATTTTTACCCCTTAGTTTCTATTTTCTTTGCAAACTCAGAATCTCTCTGAGCCAAGCCTTTCTAGAGTTATGTAGGAGCTTTTTCTTGCATATCAGGGTTAAATGGTGCTAGTTTAGGGTTTGTGAAGAGGTTCTCATCACACCCCCATGCCTAGCTTTTGCTAGTCCCTTAGCAAAAACCTAAGGTTTTAACCTTTGTTCTAGACCATGATATTCTTAACAACTTCAGGTAAGTGTCTTTTCTTTTGAACCTAGATTAGGTTAGAATGCGGACCATAGGCTTAAAAGGTACTCTAGTACCAATCAAGATCCAAATCTGTCTAGCCTCAGCCTCAGTCCTTAGCAAAGGTTTTTAAGACCCACAAGAACTAACCTGAGGTTTATTGGACTTTGTAGTTAAAGCACCCCGTGCTTGAAATGATTTTTACCCCGGTTCAGTTCGCAGTGCGTTTTGCAAGAGAGAGAGATAGAAAGTTTTTCTGTTTGGAGAGTTTTCTCTCTTTTTTTTTTTTTTAGTTCTAGCCTAGGATTGGCTTTTTCAACACGATCTATATCAGATTCATTGCTCCCATCATCAATCCTCAAGGGTTTTTGGCGATCGATGCTTCGAGATAGCACCGCCCATGGCAACCCCCGGAACCCTGGCTATTGAGATTTCGAGATAATCCCATCCATGGTGTTCCGTGGCTGAATTCAGACCCTGGCAATTGACACTTCGAGATAATGCCATCCATGGAATCTGAACTAGCGGAGTGCTTACATGCCCCCAGTAGGATATGTAAATATCCTAAGAGACAAGCACCGAGGAGATGATATTTTGTTACGCATCTTTGAGGGGATTTCCTGCCTTTCTGCGCTGGAAACTCGTCTAAATTAACTTGTGTTGATCGACCGTTCCTATTCTAGGTGTATTTTCAGAATTTTTGCGACGCTCCTGCGTGATTTAAAATTTTTTTTTTTTATGCTTACTGAACCAGGCAGTGTGTGGGGTTGGGGTGCTTAGGTTACTAAGTCCCGTAAACCAGAAGTTAGTTAGCGAGGTCAAATATTCCCTAAGCCTTGGACCTAGTACTTAAGCTTTTCATTTTCCTCAACCTCTTGAGGATTGTCTAGATCTTAATGGGTACTAAGAGTCTATCAAGAATGCCTAAGGTTTGCGTTCTTACTAATCTTACCAAGCATTTTTCATTTCTTTTCTTGAAAAATGGTCTAGACTAAGGTTAGTTCCTTAGCTTCTTACTAATGACTATTACTCTTTTCTTTCATCTTTTTGTGCTCCTTTTTATTTTGTTTCTCCACAAAATTTCCTTTCTCCTCTTATTCTTTTTATTTTGAAAAATTTTTAATTTTTATGGTGTTTTTGGCATATGTGAATTTTTTGTTTAAAACCTTTTTTTCTACAAATTTTGCACTTATACCCCCCCATGCCTAAGACTTGCAATGTCCTCATTGTGATTTAGGGGTTTTTATTTACTTAATTTATTCCTTAAGACAGATATTTTTGTGAGTGAATGGGTCGGGATGAATTCTGCGGACGATTTCTAATCTCAGATGCAAGCATCTGATGTGGAGTCGACTATCTTAAAAGGTGAACCTTAAGTGCACAATGGTGTCAGAAAAAGGTTTTAGATTTTCAAGGAATGACGGGCTGCCTCCCGTTAAGCGCTGAGTTTTACGCCATCGGCTAGGCGCAGTAAGCTCACGGAGAATGGAGGATGAGAGATGACTCAGCTAAATCAGTAGAAGTCACATCAATGAACGGTTTGAGTCTCTGACTGTTCACGATGAAAGGTTCGGAATCGTGGCTTAGTGGACTGATTTCAATTGCTCCATTTCCAAAAACCTGTCGGACTAGATATGGTCCGACCCACTTGGACCTCAGTTTCCCCGGGAAAAGTTTAAGTCGGGCATCAAAGAGTAGGACCTTTTGACCAAGATGAAAGATCTTTCTCGAGATGTGCTTGTCGTGGAAGGCTTTAACCCGCTCCTTGTAGATTCGCGAGTTCTCGTACGCGTCTAGGCGTAATTCATCGATCTCGCTGATTTGGAGTTTTCTATGGGTTCCAGCCTTGGAAAGATCTAGATTACAGTTCCGTACTGCCCAATAGGCTTTATGCTCTAGTTCTACGGGAAGGTGACATGCCTTTCCGTATACCAGTCTAAAGGGAGACATGCCCAATTGGGTCTTGTGGGCGGTCCTATAGGCCCACAATGCTTCCGAAAGTCAGGACGACCAGTCCTTCCTGTTAGGCCAAACAGTGACTTGCAGGATTTTCTTGATCTCCCGGTTTGACAACTCAGCTAGACCATTTGTTTGGGGGTGGTAAGGAGTAGAGATTCGGTGAGACACCCCAAATTTGGCCATCAGTGACCTAAACTGAGCATTTGTAAAATGGGTCCCCCCATCAAAGATTATAGCACGGGGAATCCCGAACCTTGAGAAAATGTTTTGATGTATGAACTTAAGAACAATCTTGTGATTGCAGGTTCGGGTCGGTATGGCTTCGATCCATTTGGACACGTAGTCCACCGCAAGCAGAATGTACTCGAAACCATCCAAAACAGGAAAGGGGCCCATAAAATCAATCCCCCATACATCGAAGATTTTGCATACGAGAATCGGCTGCAAAGGCATCATGTCGCGATGGTTCATGTTGCCCAAAGTCTGGCAACGACTGCATGCCTTGCAGTGACTGTATGCGTCTTTGAAAAGTGTAGGCCAGTAGAAGCCACACTGGAGGACTTTTGATGCGATTTTATGCCCTGAGAAATGGCCACCGCATGCCTGGTCATGGCAGAAAGATAGGATATTGCTGATTTCCTCTTCCGGGACGCATCTCCGAATAATTTGATCAGCACCTATGCGGAAAAGGTACGGGTCTTCCCAAATGTAATACTTGGAATCAGAACGCAATTTGTCTTTCTTGGCCTTCGGCCAATCAAACGGTGTCTGATGAGATGCCAAGTAGTTTACTATATCAGCAAACCATGGAAGTTTAGTACCAACAGAAAGCAGGTGCTCATCAGGAAAATGTTCCGTGATGGGTCCAGAAGGGTCGATGATCTCAGAAGGAAGACGGGACAGATGGTCGGCTACCACATTCTGCCTTCTCGCCTTGTCGCGAATCTCAAGATCGAATTATTGCAACAGCAAGATCCAACGAATTAGTCGGGGCTTCGCGTCCTTCTTGGCAAGGAGATGCCTTACAGCCGTGTGATCTGAGTAAATGATGACATGGGAACCCAGAAGATACGATCAGAATTTTTCAAGGGCGAATACTACGGCTAGCAGCCCTTTTTCCGTAACCGTATAGTTACGCTGAGCCTCGTCAAGTGTCTTACTAGCGTAGTATATAACCACGGGTTTCCCGTCAGCTTTCTGCCCCAGGACCGCTCCTACAGCAAAATCAGATGCATCGCACATGATCTCAAAGGGTTGAGACCAATCAGGGGATTGTAGGATAGGTGCCTGGGTGACTCAGTCACGCAGGTTTTCAAAGGCTAGTGTGCATTCCTTGAAGATTTCAAAGGGTACATCCTTAGAGAGAAGAGAAGTCAAGGGGCGCACGATTTTCGAGAAATCTGGAATGAAACGGCGATAAAAATCGACGTGCCCTAAAAAAGAACGGATGTCCCGGATCGAGCTAGGTACAGGAAGGCGAGAAATCAGATCAACCTTAGCTCGATCCACCTGGATGCCTTTTTCTGAAATTAGATGTCCCAGGACAATTCCCTCAGGCACCATGAAATGGCTCTTTTCCCAGGAAAGAACCAAGTTCACCTCAATGCATCGCCTGAGTATCTGGACCAAGTGTTGGAGGCAATCATCAAAAGATTCTCCAAGGACTAAAAAGTCATCCATGAAGACTTCCAGGAAATTACCTACCATATCTGAGAATATGGCAAGCATGCACCGCTGAAAGGTAGCAGGTGCATTGCAAAGACCGAAAGGCATCCTTCGGAAAGCGTACGTTCCGAAGGGGCAGGTGAACGTGGTCTTTTCTTGGTCCTCAGGATGGATTGCCACCTGGTTATAACCGAAGTACCCGTCAAGAAAGTAGAAGAACCTATTTCCCGCTAGTTTCTCGAGAATTTGATCAATGAAGGGTAGTGGGAAATGATCCTTCTTCGTGGAGGAATTGAGTCGGCGGTAATCTATACAGACTCTCCACGCATTGGCTAATCGGGTAGGAATGACTTCTCCAGTTTCAGTCGTTATGGTGGTGAGTCCTGCCTTCTTAGGCACAACCTGAATTGGGCTCACCCAACGACTATCGGAGATCGGGTAGATCATCCCGGCATCTAACCACTTGATGATCTCCTTTTTCACGACCTCCTGCAGATTAGGGTTTAAACGTCTCTGCATTTCACGAGAAGGTCGTGCGCCCTCTTCTGAATAGATATGATGAGTACAATAAGAGGGGCTTATTCCAGTCAAATCATCGAGAGTCCACCCGATGGCTCTGCGATGTTGCTGGAGGACATCAATCAGACGGGATTCCTGTTCGAGATTGAGGTTGGAATTGATAATCACAGGGAGGGTCTGATTGGAACCCAAAAAGATGTATTTCAAGTGAGCAGGAAGAGGCTTTAACTCGAGGATAGGATTATCAGCAGCAGCTGGTGGTTCGGTGTAGATGTGAGGTTCAAGGGTAGGAGTTACTGGGTTGTTTCTATCTGGATTCAACTCCTCCGTTTGCGGGTCAAGATCCTTCTGTGGTTGATGAGGTATAATCCTTCTGGAGGTGTGATTCATCAACCAAAATCCTAACGTCACAAATCTGTTCGATGACACCGCAATTAATTCCTTGTTGGGCCTTAAAGATATCAATTTTTAAGGTTTGATCTCCAAATTTAAGATCTATTTGGCCCTCCTCACAGCTGATGTTGGCTCTAGCAGTAGCCAAGAAAGGTCTCCCTAGAATGATTGGTGTATCCCTAGGGTTTTTAGGCACATCCATATCTAAGACTATAAAGTCCACTGGGAAATAGAAATCCCGCACTCTTACGATAACATCCTCGAGAATCCCTTTTGGTGACTTTATAGATCGATCTGCTAATTGTAATGTCACCTCGATTGGTTTTAGCTCAGATTCTTCTAGATGGTCAAGTAAGGATGTGGGTATCAGGTTTATGGATGCACCTAAGTCTAGCAAAGCTCTATCAAATTGGGTATCACCTATCTTGCAGGAAATCAGGGGAGTACCAGGATCTTTTTCCTTGGGTGGGAGTTTACTGAGGATTACAGAGCTGGCTTGCTCTGACAGAACAATTGGGCTCCCACCCTTGGTTCGCGGCTTATGCTGGGGTGTACACACATTCTTTAAAAATCGTGCGTAAGCTGGTACGTGGCGGATTGCATCCATCAAGGGGATGTTTATGTGGACCTGCTCAAAGAGCTTGACCAGGTCCTCCTCAGGTGCCACAGGCTTGGTGGTCGTCTTTCCTTTGGTCAAGGCCTCGGGAAACGGGATCTTGGTTGGTTCTTCTAGGATAGGTCCAGGTTGTGGATCTGGGATAGGGGTGGGGACATCCTGGATTACTATCCTAGGCTTGGGATCACTACCAGGCTTGGAGTGGTTTGGATGAGGTGGGTCTTGGGTTTCCTTGCCACTACGAGTTGTTACAGAATTAAGTCCTGCCTGGTTTTGATTGGGATTGGGTAAGATAGCTTGCTGCTGGTAACCTACAAAGGAAGTGGAGGCCTCTATCCCGTCGGGTGAAGGAACAGAGGGGGCCTGATAAATCATATGGGCATGGCCCGGGTTTGGGTTCATAACGCGTCGCTGGGTTGGCACGTTATTAGGATTAGGCAGAGGTTGGGAAGGAAGAGTACCTGGCTGGCGAGAGTTTGCCAACTGGGTCAATTGGTTTCGGACCTCTGTAAGTTCGTCCTTATGTTGTTTTTGGATAGCCGCATTCGTTCTTTGAATGTCAGCCAGGGTCTGAAGGATAAGGGACATTTGATCTTGATTTGGCCCAGATGGGTAAGTAGGGTTTGGCCGAGGCTGAGGCGGCTGGTAAGGACGAGGAGGTTGTGGGCGGGGTTGGAAGGATGGTCTTTGGGTTTGGGAATTTCCCGCCCACTGAAAGTTAGGATGGTTTCGCCATCTAGGATTATAGGTGTTGGAGAACGGGTCGTTCTGGATGGCGTTGAGGTCCTCGCAGGTCTGAGGAACCTCCAGAGGGTTAGAAAAAGAGGGAATGGAATTCTCTTGGCAGGTGTAGAAGGAATCGGAAGGACCTCCGGGCAAAGATTCGGATGATGGGTCCATCCTAGGAGAAGATTGATGGAGAATGTTTTGCACAGTTTTCCTTGTGGAAGGAGGCTGTGCGAAGGGGTTATGCGCAGAGGTGGCTCGCTACAGATGCTGAGTCAGCTCATCCACCTTCTTTTCGATAATCGAGACCTTGTCCAATCGACTGGCCATTAACTCCAAGTCGACTGATGCGGACAGGTCCTGCATCTCGTGTGCTCCCCTGAGATTCGTCGCTGCGCGGGTATTCGTCCTGTCGAATAATCCCATGGAATCATTGTTGATGGAGTTCTCGCACATGTTTTCGAGAATCTCCCACACGGTGTCTTCATGTTGACCCATGATATTTCCTCCGCAGGTTGCATTGACGAAAAGACGGATGTCCTCACGGAGTCCCTGGTAAAAAGATTGGACATGTTCCCATTTAGGAACTCCGTGATGGGGGCACTTTCTCATGAGATCCTGAAAACGATCCTATGCCTCATGGAGAGGTTCCCCTGTTTGTTGGGTGAAATGTGTAATCTGATGGCGCAAGGCGTTGGTCCGTCCAACAGGGAAGAACTTTTTTAGGAACTCGAACTGAAGTTCTTCCCAATTGTTGATCGGCCGGGTCTGAGTTTGATACCAATGGGCGGCCTTGTCCATAAGAGAAAAGGAGAACATCTTCATGAGAAGAATATCCCGATTTTATGCGTCTGACCCGAAAGTTTGGGCCAGATGCTTTAGTTGTTTGATGTGCTGGAAGGGATCTTCCGAATTAAGCCCATGGAATTTAGGTATAGCATGAATCATATTGGGCTTTAATTCAGAGTCAGTTCCCCCAGTCGGGATTCTGACTCGAGGCTCGATGGCCATCGCAGCAGGATTATAATAGTCTTACATCATGGGATGCTGCGGTGGGTGCACAAAGTTTTGGAAGGGGTCGTTGAGTCGCTAGAGCTGGTGCTACAGATTGTTTTCTTCCTCAACTGGCTGAGCCATGATAGAAGAAGAGTTTGATTCGGAATTGGAAGAGAGAATGATGGGGTTAGGTTGTTGCTCAAACACAGGAGTCAAGGCTGGGCCTTGACAAGAGTGAAATTTTAAAGATCTTAAGGGTGGTCTTAAGGATCTCCTACCGTTCATGCACTGTTGGAGTAGAAGAGGTTAGAAGGTGCCGGACCCAATCGAGACACCCAAAAATGTGTTGGGTGACTATAGAGGTGCGGGGCAGATGGACCCCTTGATCAGAAAGATCGTCCACCTGAGAATTACCTGGGCAGCCAGAGAGGGTGAGTTCCGCGAAGACCCCTACACTGTAGAGCGTCCCCACGGGTTACAGGGTTTCCCCCACCCGACCTATCTTCTCACTGCGGTTCCAAGTAGACCAGAATGGGGATCTTGACCTCTTAAGTCTACCAATTTTAGTTTAAGATCAGGGTGCTTAAAGTTACACTTGAACTCTTAGGTATTTTAAGTGAGAAAGTGACCTAATTTTAAGGTTGGTTGACCCAAGGGGTCAACTTTACCTCTTGTTCCTTTGAGAGCTTTTGGGTCCTTTCTTTTTGGGTTCAAGTGTTTAGAGAGCCAATTGTTTAGGGTTTCTCTGAATAAGTGTGTTCAATCAATGGTTTAGGCACACTTCTTTTGGAATTTCTCCGTTCTTGATTTAAGTAGTGTGTCTCTAAAATCCTAATGTTGAATCTTATGTTGGCTCTACTTGGTCCAGTTAGTTCTTTGGTGGGTAATTAGGGCTCAAGCAAGAATGTGTTAGCCCCTAAATACCCTTAATAGTGTGCAGGAATAATGGGTTGAAAACATGCAACTTCTTATGGTTTACTAAGTATAGAAGACAGGTTAGCCCTATATTGCTTGTTCTTTTCTTTTCTTCCTCTTTAGAGTTTAGGGGTTAATAGCGAGAGGAAAAAAATTACCTGTCCTCGGAGTGGTTGTTGTGCGGTTGCTTGTCTTCTTGGTTTACTGTAGTTGCACAAAAGAGAGGAGATTATTAGAACTAAGAAGAAACAGAAATGTCTACCTTTAGAATAGCCATTGCTCCCCAGCAACGGCGCCAAAAATGAAAACGGACGGTGACAACTATGACTAGTTTTTGCTATAGCGTTGTAGTATAGCTAGTTAGTGCCATCATTTCAAATATATATATTTTTTTTACTTGGGAATAACAATTCTCCCGAGGTCGAACTCAAGGAGAAAGTCGTATTCTAGAGATATACATGTTCTATTACAAAAATAAAGAGAGAGAAAGAGAGAGAGAGAGAGAGATGAAAGTTTGGCTTCTTCTTCTCTTCTTGCTTCCTCCGTCTTCTCTCCTCTTTGGCTTTTGTTCTTCCTGTTCTTCTTCTTCTTCTTTTCTTGCTTCTTGCTTCTCTTCTTCTTCTGCTTTCTGTTTCTTCACTTGGCTGCTCCTTCTCTCTTCTTTTTCTTCAGATCTTCTTCTTTTTTTTTTTCTTGTCTTTCCTCTTCTTTGCCGCGGTCCTGCTTCTTCTTTTCTTCTTCTTCCTTGCTTTCTGTTTCTTCACTTGGCTGTTCCTTCTCTCTTCTTTTCTTCTTCTTCTTTGTCTTCACCTGTCTTCAGGACGTCGTCTGATTTTCCAATCAGACGACTTAACCCGCGGATGCTACAGTGTCGCTTCAGTTCTTCTTCTTCCGCAGTCCTTCTTCTTCACCTGTGCCTGCACGCTCAAGAGTTTAGCATCAGATTGAAAAAACCTACTCTACCCTCCCCCCCCCCCCGCGTCTCTCTCTCTCAGTATTCACTCTTTGGAAGGCTCTCCCAGAGCAACCGGGTAATCGGGTATGAGTTGCGCCCGGGTCCAGGCTCACCGGCGTGCGGTGGTGGGCGAGGAGTGCCAGTCAAGTCGGGTCGGGTCGGCCGGATCCGCGTGATGAGCTCGCGGACGGGCCGGGTGAAGCGGTGTGAGAGGGACCTCACCCCGTGTGCTGAGGCGATAAGCCTACAGCACTTTTTCAACTTATATCGGCGCGCCTCTTCGAAGCCTTCCGATGTGGGACTAAATGTCCCACCCCAATGTGAGCGCCTGCGCTGAGAAAGCTGCAGGAAGTTGCGGCTTTTGCGGAGCTTTCTCCCCAGCTGCGAGCCTGGGTAGGTGCGCGAGGGCTGCCTTGCGTCCTAGGGAGTCTGACCTGGGCGAAGCGAGGCTGCAGCTGCAGGCAGAAGCAGCTCCTTCTGCACAGCAATGGCGGCGGAGGACGGGTGACCTGTTCACAGGAAAACGGCCTCTCGACCTAATCAGAAGGTGCCGGGAGCTTCGCCAGAGTGCGGCGAAGCTCGTGCGGGTGGTGGCGAGGCGTGGGGCGGCGTACAAGGGCTGCCCTAGGTCGGACTGTGGCTGGGGGAATGGGTTTGCTCGGGGGTTCTGCAGGTGGCGAGTGGCGGGAAATGGAGGGGCGGAAGAGGATCAGGGTGAGGAGGCGGAGGTTATGCACAGGTCGGCGAGCCGTGTGGGGTGCTGGAGCGATGGGAGCGGTTCGCCGGAGTTTGGCCGGAGGTGGAGAAGGTGAGGGTGATCGGTGGGAAATCGGTGGCTACAGTAAGGGTTTTCAGTATGGAAAAGAAAGAGGGGAGGAAGAGGAGAAGTTTACCTACTAAGCTGGACGAAGAGGGGTTGGCACAGGCGACAGTCGTATAGACTGTCGCCGGAGAAAAAATTGCCCAGAGGAAGGGGCGGCAGTGAGGAGAGGGCCGGAGAGGCGTCAGCTGGGTGCGGCGTGACACGGAAAGAGCGAGGGAAGGTAACCCTGCTGCTGGTAGTGCGACAGGGCGACGAGGAGGAGGAGGAGAAACCGCCGGATCAAGGGGGCGTCTGTCGGAGTGGGAAGGGAGGAATTGAGGGGGGTGTCTCCGTCAGATCCGAGCTGGGAAGAACGGCGGAGCGACGGGGGTATTTATAGGGGCAGAACCAGAGAGGAGGGCGGAGGGAGACGACGCGTCTCCCTCGCCGGAGGATGCCGGAAGTGGAGACCCATACCGTCCGTGCGTTCGCACGGCCGGTATGGGTGGGTGCAGCGCTCAGGGGGGTGTCCCTACTGTGGCTGACGACGCAGGGTACCCCCCATTGACTTGCCAGGGCCCCTTCCTCACCCTACGCGGCGCCATGCTCCGCTCAAGGTCGCCGGAGCATGGCGCTGCTCAAGTTTTGCAGGAGGGACCCGAACGCAAAGAACGAAGGAGAGTTAGGGGCCAGAGTGTGAGGGTTCAAAAGTTGAGGGCCAAAAAGTAAATATATGAGGACCAAAGTGTAAAGTTGGTCAAGAAGGTTTCTTCTTAGGCCCAAGTTCTTATACATGACTAATTATGACCTAAGGATTCTGATGGTGAATTTCATTTCTAGATTAACCCTTGTTTGACTGGTCAATTTACGCAAAAACCCAAATTAAATTGTTAATTGGGCATGGTTCTCAATGTAGGTCAAAATGGGTTCCTAAGGCCAAATTGAAAGTCCTAAACCCTAGAGATTATTTTTCTATGAATTTTAGATGATTTATTTGATTTTTACCTTGCCTCGAACCACGTGAATTGAAGTGGATTTATTTTTAGGGTTACAGGATGTTATTTAATTCCTTGGAGTTGCTGTAGCCCTTATTGAGTCATCTCATCCCACTTTTCTTCTTATTAGGTTATTTTGACCTATGTTTGGACCCTGAGTTACCCTATTTTCAGATCGGATTGGTGAAATTGTATTTTTACCCCTTAGTTTCTATTTTCTTTGCAAACTCAGAATCTCTCTGAGCCAAGCCTTTCTAGAGTTATGTAGGAGCTTTTTCTTGCATATCAGGGTTAAATGGTGCTAGTTTAGGGTTTGTGACGAGGTTCTCATCAGAGAGTCAGCAGCTAGAGCAAAGAAGAACCGCAGGCTGAAGAGAAAGAAAGAAGAAGGCAGGAAGAAGAGAAAGAAAGAAGAAGAAGAAGAAAGAGGAACCGCTGCATAAGAGAAAGAAGGAAGAAGAGAAAGAAAGAAGAAGCAGAAAAGAAGCAAGAAAGGAGAAGAAGAAGAAGAAGACAGGAGAAGACAGGAAGAAGAAGAAGAGGAAAGAGGGACCGCTGCGGAAAGAAGCAGAACAGAAGAAAGAAGAAAAGAAGAATACAAGTTGAAGAGAAGAGTAGCTAAAGAAAGAGAAGGAGAAAAAGCAAATTACCCTCTTTCTCTTTCTTTCTCTCTCTCTCTTAATTTTTGTAAAACCTTATATATATATTGTGAATTTATAGGCTTCTAGAATTTTGGTTTGCTCCCTGAGTTCGACCTCAGGAAACTTTTCATTCCGAGTAATAAATTGTATTAGACTGGTAACCGTTTTTGTTATATACCACAACGACTATAATAACTATAAAGACAAAGTGGCAACCACGGAATCACCTCCTGCATCTATTCAGAACCTTGCTGGATTCCAAAGCCTCTTCTGCAGGTCAAATGACTTGAGTTTTACTTCTGCAGGCGTTAATAACCATGTGAAACGGTCGTTTTTTCCCTTCAAATCAAAAAGCCAAGCTTCCTTTAAGCATCAAATTGATGCTATTTCCTGATAGAGCACATCAAGCGCTTTCGATCAAGCCTTTGCTCGATCGAAACCATCCAGCCAATCAGCCAGAATCGAGTCTTGAAGTTTGGCCTGGAACGGGTGAACATAGTCCCACATCGGAAAATCTTGAGAGCACGACAGGGTATAAAATGAATTTCTGTATACGACATTTCGGTCGTCAGCGCTAGGCGCAGCTTAAGAACACTGGGTACAGGCGCGTGCGTGTGCACGTGCCTGTGCATGGGTGTGTGTGCGCCTGTGGGCGCTACTGTGGGCCTGAGAGTGGGCATGGGCATGGGAGGTGGTACTGTGCATTGATGAAAACATGTGAAAATTCCACCTAATTAAACTAGGTCGGACCTCTAGTAGGGTCTGGTCCCACCCTTAGGGTGCTGTGTATACCCGAAAGAGGTCTGACCGCCCATTAATAAAATAATTTTTATAAGTAAAGGCAAAATGGGTTAAGTGTTGCGTGAGAAATGGTTAAGTATGGTGAAAATAAGAGCATAGTAAAAAAAAAAAAAAGCTTAAGAAAGAGACCAAAATGTTGAAAAGAGCCTAAGGCTTTAGAGAGGAGAAAAGGTTAAGTGAAGAAAAAGAAAGAAGGGCTGAAGAAGAAGATGAAAGTAATTAAGGAATTTAATGAAGGAATGAAAGAGAGAGAATCAGACGTCTCTCACTTACTTCAGTCTTCTAATTTTCATTTTTTTTTAAGACGTCCAATTCCATTTTTAGACGTTTGATTTGTAACTCCATTAGTATATTTTGTTCTCTTTCATTATTTTGAGTTTTAAATGAAATAAGGCATTTGTACTAATTTGTTTAACATTTTCTTAACTTAATCTTTTGTAATTAGAAATAATTGATGTAATAAACATGTTTATTTAGTTCTAAATGACAAATTTCATGTGTAAATATGTTTTCTCTTAATGGAATATTGCATGTTTTCATTGTCAAATATTTTGTGCAATTATTCATGTGTTTAAAGTATTGTTAATTATAATCTAATTAATTAATTGACTCTTAATTATTCTTAGAGATTAAATGGTAAATTAGGATTAAGTTATGCCTCCCAGTGAACGACCTAGACTCAACCAGTTAAAAAGAACTTAAAAATCGAAAATATTAGGTTAACTTGACCTTATACTACACAACCGACATAAAATCAAGTTAACCTAAGTTACTTTCTCATGTAATTAATTAAGCCTAAATAACTTAATTAACTGTGTTGAGGAATTTAACGATCATGTACCGTCCTTTTTCTTCACGAACAACAAAGGGGCTCCCCACGGGGATGCACTAGGCCTCATAAAGCCCTTCTCCAACAGGTCCTGTAACTGAGACTTGAGCTCTCGTAGCTCAAGCGAGGCCATCCTATACGGTGTAGTAGAGATGGGGCTAGTCCCCGGTACTAGTGAGATCTCAAACTCGATCTCATGCTCAGGTGGTGTCCTGGCAGCTCCTCTAGGAAGACGTCGGGGTACTCGTAGACCACCGGGATACTCTGTAAGTGGGCCACGGGGCTAGGCTCTACTACAACACAAGCTAAGAAGCACTCACACCCCTAGCTCAGAAGCTTCGCTGCCCAAAGCACGGAGATGCACCTGAAACCTCCGTCTACCGGCTGGCCGTGAAACTCAAAGGGAGGCAACTCCGGTATGGAGAAGTCGATCTTCCTCCCAAAATAGTCCATCAGGGCGTGATAGGCAGACAACCAGTCCATCCCTAGGATCACGCCAAAGTCCTCCATCGGAATCACGATCAGGTCGGCGGGAAGACTGTGTCCCCCTATAGCGACCTCACAGTCTGTGAAGACCTCCTCTGCGACAAACAACTGTCCACCTGGGTCTCTAATCAGGAATGGAACCTCTAACAGTACACTGCTCAGCACCAAACTGCCGGTAAAACTCATGGCGACAAAAGAATGTGTGCCACCAGAATCGAAAAGTACATAAACAAGTTTACTGGAAACTAGAACCATACCTGCCACCACGGAGCCTGAAGCTCTAACATCTCTATGAGTCAGGGCGTTAACACACCCCTCTGCCCTGGGTGCAGAAGAAGCGACCACGCTCTAGGTCGGGCAAGAAGTAACTAGCTAGTACCCTCCTCGCGACTGCTGTCCTCCTCCTCGTGCCTGGTAACCGCGGCTGCCAAATCGGCCTCTAGTGCTCGGTGCTGGAATCATCTGCTATGCTCCGACCGTAGATGGGCAATTCTTCCTTATGTGGCCCAACTAGCCACACTGGTAACAGAGAGGGGCATGACCTCCTCCCTTAGTCGGTCACTACTGGTGACTAAGGGGGCCCAGTGCTGTCAGCTGGCCCCTGTCTGGGGCCCCCAAAGGCCACTGGTGGCCCCACAGAGTGAGATGACTCTCTTGCGGGCACCGTGTGCCTCCTCTCTCGACGACCCTTTGAGTACTCCGGCTGGTAGGGCCTCTTCCGTCCTCCGTTAGTGTCTCGTACGGTCGAGTTGGTCTCCTCGACCACTCGAGAGAAAGTGGGTAACTTCAAGGGTTTCACATACCCCCGAATAGCAGGCCGGAGGCCCTTAGTAAACCTCCGCAGGCGCTCCTCCTTTGTAGACGTAGCCATCGAGGCGAAGCGTGACAGCTCCAGGAAACGCATACGATACGCGCTAACTGTCATCGCCCCCTGGCGGAGAGTGTGGAACTCCTGCCTCCTCTAGTCCTGCCAGGTCTGTGGGAAGTACTGCTTGCAGAAGAGTGCCACGAACCGGTTCCACGATGACTCTCTCTCCTCCTATCCCCTGACTGCCCTCCACCACCGATGGGCTACACTCTCCAACTGGTATGCGGCAAAGGCCATGCAGCACTCTGTAGGAGGGCAGAGCGTGTCGGAAACCTTCTCTATCTGCTCTAGCCAGTCCTCTGCCTCAGATATGCTCTCATCCCTTTTGAAGGAAGGGATCTTCAACTTCCGAAATTGTCCAAATAGCTCATGGTGGAGCTGCAACGGAAGAACAGGCACGCCTCCAAGCAAGGAGGGCTCATGCTCAGAAGTATCTGAGGGTGGTGGGGGTGATGGAGGATCACCCCCTCCCCCTCCAGCTTGTCTAGCGCTGCGGCGACTCCCCTATCTCACAGAGGACTCTCCCTCCACGTCCTCAGGGAGGGGTGGCTAAGGGGGAGGCTGTTGGAGCTCCTCCCGTCCTATGTCCCGAATCAGCTAGGCGAGGTCCTAGACCTGGATGCCCGGAATGAGGGGTGGATTGACTCATCGATCTTTCGCTTTTAAGTCGATTGCAGTTTAATGTGGTGGAAAAATCGACTGATCAATATTTAAGAAGAAATAACCACTCGCATAGGAGCGGGTCATATCCACAGGGAGGCAATGACGTATTAAAATTTGCACCAATTAAAAACGTTCGTTCATAGTTAGTTTGGACAAGAATCAAGTCAAGATTGCCTTTAGATTAAGGTTTAAGCAAGAAACAATGCTGAAATGGCAATTATGAGAAACTAGAGGATATTTTCCGCAATGCAGAATCAATAAAATAACATTAAAAAGTGACAATGGCATAAAATGTAATTTCTAATTGATGGTTTACTGTAGCAAAACAGGGGAATTTTTTCCCTTTGTCTTGCGCGATGAGGAGCGGATGGCCGGGCGCGGGAAGCTCGGAGGAGGTCCCTTAGACCGAGGGCTTCGAATCGGTGGTGGCGGCGAGTCACGCGGTGGCTGGAGGTGGCCGGACGAGCTCCGGCGGAGGTGCTGCAGCCGGTGAGCGTGCGCGGCCTGTTGGCGTGAAGTCTGCCACGCGCTGCTGCTGCGGGGATGGTTGCTGCTGCTGGCGTGGGCGCTGCTGCGGCTGGCGTGGGCACGGGAGCGCAGGCGTGGTGAGCGCTGGACTGCAGGCGTGGGGAAGAGGGCGCTGCTGGTGGCGGTTCTGCAGGCGCGGGAGAAGGGCGCTGCAGGCAGGTGGGCGCGGTCTGGTGGTTCGGCAGGCGCAAGTGCAGTTGCGGTTTGAGTTCTGCAGGCGCAGTTGCTGCTGCTGGCGCGGGAGGTGGGCGCTGCAGGCTGAGGAGGGCGTGGAGATGGCGAAGGCTGATGGTGGGCGCGGTTGCGCTGGAGGCTGGTGGGTGGCGCTGCAGGCGTGGGCGCGCACGGATGAAGGCGCAGGCGCGGGGGTGGTGGTGCGGGCGTGAACGGTGAGATGGGCGGATGTGGTTGTGTGGGTGCGAGTGGACTTCAGACGGGTACGCAGGCGGGTGGTCGCAGGTGAGCGGGTAGCTTCAGACGTCCGGGAAATTTCCTGGACGTCTTAAGTGAATGAGAAGGTGATTGCAGTGACGGTGGTTGCGGAGGTGCTGTTTGGTGACGACGGCGAGGGAGATGCACGCTAAGGTGCTCACGGTAATGCGGGCGAGCTCCGGATGGCGGTGTGGCCTGTCACACCACACGCCCACGGTGGTGGAGACTCGCCACCACGGTAGAGGCCAGCAGTATGGAGTGGAAGAGAGAAGTTCTCTCTGCACAGTGGTGGGTCAGTGGTGGAGGCCTGCCTCGCTCAGCATCCTCTCTCCTCCTTTTGTAGCGGCCTGCACAAATTTGAATGGAGAGGTGGGAGCAGATCCACCTTCTCCGCCGATCCATGAATGCGCTTTTAGTGAGGCCGGAGGCTTTGCAGCGGCAGCCGAGCCGTTGCTGAGAAGAAGAAGAATAAAGGATATTATTAAAATATTATGATTATTTATATACAAACCCTCAAGTTTTATGTTAACTAAAACAATGTACTTAATTAGTTAACTAATTAGATGAATGGCATTCTAAGCTAATTCTAAATGCACTTAAAATATGAATGCAATGTATGGATTATGTAATTAAATTAAAAATATGAATTAATCTATTTACATCCTAATTTATGCTAAATAAATGTTAGAATTATCCTAATGTTTAGGCATTTAAATACTTAAATAACCCACAACTATGGGCTAATAAAATACCCCCATGCCTAGTTTTTGCTAGTCCCTAGCAAAATTAAGCGAAACCTAGCACTCTAAGTAGACTAGTCAACTCACTTAGTCTTCCTTCAGAAGCATATTAAGTTCAGGCTCTAGACCCAAGGTTCCTAAGTAGTTGCTAAGTTACAGACTGGGTTGGCTAAAGACGAGTTGCAGGCACAAGTTTCCCTGATTTCTGACTCTACCCTAAAGTTTAATGATCCCTGAGATTAAAGCATCCGTGCCTGTGTATTGGTCTGAGTTATTTGAGTTAAAGGATTTTTTTTTTTTAATTTACTTTTTTTTTTTATTCTTCTAAGTCTAACCTCAGATCAACTATCAACACGGTCTGTGTCGGATTCATTGTCCCCATTACCATACCTCGAAGGGTGCCTGGCTTTCGATGCTTCGAGATAGCACCGCCCATAACGACCCCAAGAACTCCTGGCAATCGACACTTCGAGATAGTATCGCCCATGGATTTCTTAAGCGAATTCAGGCCTATGGTAATCGGCACTTCGTGATAGGGCCGCCCATGGTACCTCAACCGCGCAATGCGCTTACATGCCCCCAGTAGGATGGATATCCTAAGAGACAAGCGCCGATGAGGTAATATGTTATCATCGCATCCTCAAGGTGAGTATATACTCGACCTCTCCTGCGGCGGGAACTCTTCCAATCAAAATGTGTTTTCAAGCCTCTCTTAAGTCAAAACTAAGAGAACCAAATCTCTTTTCAGAAAGACAGAAATTAAGTTGATTACCAGACCAAGTGTGTGAAATTTGGATGCTTGGGTTACAAGGACCCGTAAACCAAAAGGTAGAATAAGACTCCAGGTACTACCCCACCCTTTAACTTAAACCCTAGTTTTCCTTCCTCAACCTCTTGAGGAATGGTCCGCAACTTAACTCCTACTTAAGTTTTTAAGTCCACGAAGGACCCTAAAGGTCTACAGCTAGTAGCTCATTTAGCTTCTAAAGTTTGACCCTAGAATTAACTTAGTCTGCCCTAGAGTTCTGATTTGCTTAAGACTGCAAGATCTAGCCAGTTAAGCTCAAAACATTTTTTTTTTCTCTTTTTTTTTATATATGTACAAATGTATGCAATTATGCTATGTATATCCCCAAGTACACCCCCCCATGCCTAAAATTTGCAATGTCCTCATTGCATAGAAGGATATTACCTGGGTTAGAGCTGGGCTGAATAGCCAAAGAACCTGCAAATCAGGTTCAAGAATTGCAGAAATAGGCCCGAAAAATGAGCAAAGCAATGTTGGCCTAGAAAATAGGTAACCTAGGATGTTGGTAAGCTGATGATGAATCCCGATAGCAAATGCTCGCCCAACTAAAATGGGAATGAAATCTTCCCAGGTCACCAGAAGAGGTTCTAAAGGATAAACAGGTAAAACAACCTCCAAAGGGGTAGGGGGAGGATGACAAGGATCCTCCAAAAAGAATGGGGAAGGAATGGTACAGAGATAAACCCCCAGGGTAATGGACTGACTAAATAAATCATCAATCCATACCCGATACTCCATTACAGGAAATATTGGTCTGTTATGCCCCCTGGTCAGAACAAAAGTGAGCAATTCTCTAAGGCAAGGATCGTCTAGGGTGTCCAAGTTACGATGTTGTGGGATGGCCATAAGATCTAGGTTGGGTTTAATCAGCTTGGTGTCCATCCCAAACACTCTTTCTAAATCCTCAATTTCATCCCTAGCATTCCTTGCACCATCACATGGATCTTCCTGCTCTTCATCAGGAGTCACAATTTCGCTTTCAGATATAAGCGAATCAGAGGGTGACTTCGAAGTGAATGAAGGCAGGTTGGAAGCAACAGATCTAGGGATTATCCTATCAATGTCATCCCCGGGTTTTTGTTCTTTACTCAAATCTTCCCCGGAGTCTATATGTGAATCCACATAAATCTTAGAAATTGCTTCAAAATTTTCCATCATTTTATCATGAGGAGAAATATCATCAATGGGTGTGCTAAGGAAACCTAATTTGGTCAAATTTGTGACATCCTCAGGGGCTAACTATTCAAATAAGACATAATCACCCTTAGTGTCACTCCAAATCTTAAATGTAGGTTCCTCATATAATTCGTCCTCCTCCTCATCACACAATTCATCATGTACCTGAGGTTTAGAATCATTTAATATCTCAGCAGATCCCCTAGGGTGCTCTATCTGAGGTAAATGGTTTACACTGGTTACATCAGACTCCTCAGATAGGTCAATTTCTTTAGGGTTAGGTTCCCTAAGGGTGGGTTTGAGTTCCATATCGTGATCAGAAGGGAGGGTAGGATTAACAGCTTGACTTTGACCCACTTCATCAAATGTCACGAAAATACTATCATCTGGGTCGAGGTCTTCCAATGGTACCATCATTCCCTTCTTTTGACTCCAATATAATTCAGGTGGATACTCAACCTTATCATCATCTTCCTCGGGTTGCCACCTTTCTTCATCCAATGCATAGCTACTGTCATGTGTATTTTCCTCCCACCTAAAGTGTAGATCTCTCAAGGAAGTGTCATCTAATGGGGAGGTTTCAAAATTGATCCTCGAAAGTAGCTATTCTCCCCAGAATTTCCCTCCAACTTAAAGTGTAGCTCTCCCACGGGAGATGCATCTGTTGTAGAGGGGTGTACGTCATCCTCAATGGGGTAGATTGAGTGGCTAATTTCATCTCTTTCTTGTTGGCCTGCTCTCAAAGATTCTCCTAACAATTCACTCATTTCGTTTTGCATTTTCTGTATTTCCATCTTCAAAGAGGAGAGGTTATTTCTATCATGAGAGAAGTTAGGCTCAGGCTTATAGTACCCAGGAGTGTTTGTCCAACCATTATAATTTTTCAGGGAGGGTGGGTTGGGTATTTCTATGGTATGTGGGATATTGGACAAAGCAAATCTCGCTCCTAAGCTCTGCGCACTGATTTGGGGCTTAACTAGGCCAATACTCCTATAATAGGAGTAAAACGGATCCCAATGATTGTCATTATGTCCATCAAGGAATGGACCATCTCGGCATCTGGGATCAAAGGATGCAGAGTGGGGGTGAGGGTGTGGGCAAGATGTGAAAGGATGAAAAGCAATGTGGTCCATTCTAACTCACACTTCAATCAGAATTCCCCAAGTAAAACACAATTCAAAAAGGACCTTTTAAGTCTTTCCCAATTTAGGCTTTTGATTTTAAGTCAGATTGCAAGTGACAATACAATTTGTTCAATCAATTTACGCGCCTATTGTCGACCTACGGCTCGCCTAACAAGACTTAGTTGGAGCTTAGGTGTTCTTCCCTAAATCTCAAATGGTAAAGTAAATCCAAAGACGGAAGATCGAGGGATGCAAGTAGGCCGAAGCCTTCCTTTGAAGCTGTGCTTTCGCGGTGCTTCTCAACTACCCCCAAAAATCTGTGACAGGGTATCCCCCTCTTTGGACTTACAAAACCTTTGATCTCAAGTTCCGAACACTTCAGAATCCAACAAAAGGAGGGCTCTTGTCCTAGTATGTCCAAACCTAAGGAGTGTCTAGAAGCGTGCCGTGGTGCAAGTGAAATAAGTGTGCATACACCGTCAAAGATTTTGAACTTTGAATAGCACGCCAAGTTTGAAAATCAAATCCTTGGTTTTCAAAATATCCTTCCTTTAATTAGTCATTTTTCTAAAAAAAAAAGTGACCACTTGTTAGATTTATTCAATACAGATTAGGTGGTCTTTGCATTAAATCCCAAATGCAATGCGTGATCAAAAATAGGATGCAAAGTAAGAGAATACGTACCTTGCCTCTAGCAATCTTCGATGCAAAAATGTACGCAATGCAGAAAAGTAAATCAAGAGGCTGCTCATACAGACCTAAATGGTTCGTCCTAGGGCAGGCAGCTTCTAGCAGGCAGCTCATTTTTTTCTTTTTCTATTTTTTTTTAGAACTACTTATGCACAAGCAAATAAAAGTAATAATAAAAAAAATAAACCTAAATCTAAAGAAAAGGGAACAGGCTCCCAAAAGTTACCCAACACGGGCCCAAAACAAAATCGGGGAACAAACCCCTCAAAATACGCCCCAGAACAAGGGTTTCAAACTAACTGCAATGAAAAATTAAGTCTACAGTCTTAATTTTATTCTAATTAAACTAGCGACTAAATACAAAGGTGTCCGTCGCGTCCTCGTCCTTCTCCTCCTTTCAAAATTGCTCGTCCACTTCTCATCTGGCGATGTCAAGGGTCGCCTCTCACACAGGCTGATTCTTGCACAAAATTTCTCGTACGGAAAAGAAAATAATAAATGGTCAAATCTTTGTGCAATTGACAAATAATCAAAATAAAATTAGGCGAAATTATTGCGTCTGTTGCCTCCCCGGCAATGGCACCATTTGACTTGTCGATCTTTCGCTTTTAAGTCGGTTGCAGTTTAATGTGGTGGAAAAATCGACTGATCAATATTTAAGAAGAAATAACCACTCGCATAGGAGCGGGTCGTATCCACAAGGAGGCAATGACATATTAAAATTCGCACCAATTAAAAGCGTTCGTTCGTAGTTAGTTTGGACAAGAATCAAGTCAAGATTGCCTTTAGATTAAGGTTTAAGTAAGAAACAATGCTGAAATGGCAATTATGAGAAACTAGAGGATATTTTCCGCAATGCAGAATCAATAAAATATCATTAAAAAGTGACAATGGCATAAAATGTAATTTCTAATTGATGGTTTACTATAGCAAAACAGGAGAATTTTCCCCTTTGTCTTGCGCGACGAGGAGCGGATGGCCGGGCGCGGGAAGCTCGGAGGAGGTCCCTTAAACCAAGGGCTTCGAATCGGTGGTGGCGACGAGTCGCGCGGCGGCCGAAGGTGGCCGGACGAGCTCCGGCGGAGGTGCTGCAGCCGGTGAGCGTGTGCGACCTGTTGGCCTGAAGTCTTCCGCGCGCTGCTGCTGCGGGGGTGGCTGCTGCTGCTGCCGTGGGCGCTGTTGCGGCTGGCGTGGGCATGGGAGCGCAGGCGTGGTGAGCGCTGGACTGCAGGCGCGGGGAAGAGGGCGCTTGATGAGAACCTCGTCACAAACCCTAAACTAGCACCATTTAACCCTGATTTGCAAGAAAAAGCTCTTACATAACCTTAGAAAGGCTTGGCTCAGAGAGATTCTGAGTTTGCAAAGAAAACATAAACTGAGGGGTAAAAATGCAATTTCACCAATCCAATCTGAAAACAGGGTAACTCAAGGTCCAAGCATAGGTCAAAACAACCTAATAAGAAGAAAAGTGGGATGAAATCACTCAACAAGGGCTACAGCAACTCCGAAGAATTAAATGACATCCTGTAACCCTGAAAACAAACCCACTTAAATACACGAGGTTCAAGGCAGATAAAAAAATCAACTAAACCCTCTAAAATTCATAAAAAAATAATATCTAGGGTTTAGAACCTTTAATTTGGCCTTAGAAACCTATTTTGACCTACATTGAGAACCATGCCCAATTAACAACTTAATTTGGGTTTTTGCGTAAATTGACTACTCAAACAAGGTTTAACCTAGAAATAAAATTCACCATCAGAATCCTTAGGTCCTAATTAGTCATGTATAAAAACTTGAGCCTAAGAAGAAACCTTCTTGACCAACTTTACACTTTGGTCCTCATATATTTACTTTTTGGCCCTCAACTTTTGAACCCTCACATTTTGGCCCCTAACTCTCCTTCGTTCTTTGCGTTTAGGTCCCTCCTGCAAAACCTGAGCAGCACCATGCTCCGGCGACCTTGCGCGGAGCATGGCGCCGCGCAGGGTAAGGGAGGGAGCCTGCCAGGTCAAACGGGGGTGCCCTGTGTCGTCAGCCGTCGCAGGAGCACCCCCATGAGCGCTGCAACCACCCATACCGGCCGTGCGAACGCACGGACGGTATGGGTCTCCTTCCTCCAGCGAGGGAGACACGTCGTCTCCCTCCGCCCTCCTCTCTGGTCTGCCCCTATAAATACCCCCGTCGCTCCGCCGTTCTTCCCAGCTCGGATCTGACGGAGATACCCCCTCACTTCCTCTCTTCCCACTCCGACAGACGCCCCCTTGCTCTGGCGGCTTCTCCTCCTCCTCGTCGCCCTACCTCACTACCAGCAGTAGGGTTGCCTTCCCTCGCTCTTCCCACGCCGCGCCGCACCCAGCGCACGCTTCTCCGGCCCTCTCCTCGCCGTCGCCCCTTCCTCTGGGCAGTTTCTTCTCCGGCGACAGTCGATACGGCTGTCGCCTGCTCCAGCCCCCCCTCGTCCTGCTAAGTAGGTATAACTTCTCCTCTTCCTTCCCTCTTTCTTTTCCTCACTGTAAATCTTTACTGTTGCCCTCGACCTCGCCCAAACACTCTCACCTTCCCCATCTCCGGCCAAACTCCGGCGACTCGCTCCCGTCATTCCACCACCCCACACGGCTCGCCGACCCTCACAAAACCTCCGCCTCCTCACCCTGATCAACCTCCGCCCTTCCACTTCCCACCAATCGCCCTCTGCAGACCCACCGACCAAACCCATCTCGCCACCTGCAGTTTGACCTAGGGCAGCCCTTAGGCTCCGCCTCGCCACCTGCAGACCCCCCGATCACCTTCGCCGTGCTACGGCGAAGGTCCTCCGCGTATCTGATTAGGCCGAGAGGCCGTTTCCCTGTGAGAAGGTACTTCGCTCGCCGCCGCCATTGCCGAGTGAAGCTGCTTCCTCAACCTGCTCCTCCAGGCGTGCCACGCCCAGGTCAGGCTCCCAGGCTGCGCGGGGTATCTTCGCGAAGAGTCCCAGGCTGCTGCTGGGGCGAAGCCCTCGCGTGAAGCCTCGACTGCCCGCTGCTTCCTCCGCGCGGGCGCCCAAATTGGGGTGGGACATTTAGTCCCACCTCGAAAACTCGCAGAGGCGCGCGGGCGCTTAAAGGCAAAAGGTGCCTTAAGCTGTTTGCCTCAGTTCACGGGGTGAGGTCCCCTTCACCCGCCCGATTACCCGGCCTCGTCCGTGCTCACGCCCCGCGGACCTGGCTCCGACCTGATTAGCCCGACCTGCACTCCTCGCCCACTACCGCACGCCGGTGGGCCTGGACCCGGGCGCGACCCGCGTACTCGCTTACCCGGTTGCTCTGGGAGAGCTTTCCTAAGGGCGAATTCTGAGAGAGAGAGACGCGGGGGGGGAGGGTAGAGTAGGTTTTGCCCTCTGACGAAAACCTTGAAGTGTGCAGGCACAGGTGAAGAAGAAGAAGAAGAAGGACTGCGGAAGAAGAAGAAGAGAACACAAAGAAGAAGAAGATGGAAGCTAAGGGAGACACTGTAGCAGCAGCGGTTTAAGTCGTCTGATTGCAAAATCAGACGACGTCTTGAAGGCAAGGAAGAAGAAGAAAAGAAGAAGCAAGACCGCGGCAAAGAAGAGGAAAGACAAGAAAAGAAGAAAAAGAAGAAGAAGAAGATCTAAAGAAAAAGAAAGAAGAAGAGAAAACAAGGAAGAACAGAAGGTAGAAGAGAAGAAAGAAGAAGAAACCAAGAGCCAAAGAGGAGAAGATAGAGGAAGAAAGAAGAGAAGAAGAAGCCAAATTTTTCATCTCTCTCTCTCTCTCTTTATTTTTGTAATAAAGAATTTGTACTTCTAGAATACGACTTGCTCCCTGAGTTCGACCTCGGGAACTCTTTTATTTTCCGAGTAAAAAAATATACGTAATGATGGCAATAACTAGCTATACTACAACGCTATTTCTATAACAAAACCTAGTCACAACGCACGGCCATCACTTTGGCGCCGTTGCCGGGGAGCAACGGCTATTCTAGAGGTAATTAAATTCCTATTTTTAAATTTCTAATAATCTCCTCTTTTGTGCAGATACAGGAAAATCGAGAAGACAAGCAACCGCACGACAACCACTCCGAGGACAGGTAATTTTCTATCCTCTCAACCCCTAAATTCTAAAGAGGAAGAAAAGAAAAGAACAAGCAATATAGGTCTAACCTGTCTTCTCTACTTAGTAAACCATAAAAAAAGTTGCATGTTTTCAACCCATTATTCCTGCACACTATTAAGGGTATTTAAGGGCTAACACCTTCTTGCCTGAGCCCTACTTACCCCAACAAAGAACTAACTGGACCAAATAGAGCCAACATAAGAATCAACATTAGGGATTTAGAGACACACTTCTTAAGCAAGAATTGAGAAATCCCAAAAGGAGTGTGCCCAAGCCATTGTCTGAAAATACCTATTCAAAGAAAACCCTAAAACAAATTGGCTCTTTAAAGACACTTGAACCCTAAAAGACAACACCTAATAAACAGAACTAGCAGGTAAAGTTGACCACTTGGGTCAACCAACCTTCAACTTAGGTCACTCTTTGCACTCAAAAAGCCTAAAGTTCAAGTGAAACCTCAAGCACCCTGATCTTAAACTAAAAGTGGTAGACTTAAGAGGTCAAGATCCCCATTCTGGTCTACCTGGAACCGCAGTGACAAGAGAGGTCGGGTGGGGGAAACCCTGTAACCCGTGGGGACTGATGGTCGAGGCGTTAACTAGGTTTTGTTATAGAAATAGCGTTGTAGTACAGCTAGTTATTGCCATCATTACATATATAATCTTTTTACTCGGAAATAAAAGAGTTCCCGAGGTCGAACTCAGGGAGCAAGTCGTATTCTAGAAGTACAAATTCTTATTACAAAAATAGAGAGAGAGAGAGATGAAAAATTTGGTGGCTTCTTCTTCTCTTCTTTCTTCCTCTTTGTCTCTTCTTTCTTCTCTTCCTATTCTTCTTGTCTTCTCTCTTCTGTTCTTCAGATCTTCCTCTCGTGCTCTTCTTCTTCTGTCTTCTGTTCTTCCTTGTTTTCTCTTCTTCTTTCTTTTTCTTCAGATCTTCTTCTTCTTTTTCTTCTTTCTTGTCTTTCCTCTTCTTTGCCGTGGTCCTGCTTCTTCTTTTCTTCTTCTTCCTTGCCTTCAAGACGTCGTCTGATTTTGCAATCAGACGACTTAAACCGCTGCTGCTACAGTGTAACGACCCGGTTCCCGAGTCCCTACGAGACACGAGAACCGGACCGACTCGACTAATCCCAAGACCCAGTCGTCCAACGAGGAAGTAACCAAAAGACAGTAAAATAAACCACATTCAGCATGAATATAACTAACAGTAAGAAAGTACAGCAGTAAGGAAAGAAACTACTACAGTAGGCACCACCACAACAGTAAAACAACATTTATCATATAACAAAAACTGCAGCTAAAGAAGGTACAGTGGAAACAAAACTACTCACTAGAACAGAAACAAAAAGAAGGTACAAAGCTGTGGTAACTCTACTGGACCCTACTCGGCCCAGCGACCTCTGCAGCCGCCGACCCTGGCTACTCAACACCTGGTCCTGAAAAAGGTAACGAGTGTAACACGTCAGCAAAACGCTGAGTAGAGTGGCAAACTAACTAAAGGCAACAGTAGAGTGTACAGTAGCTATTATGTTCTATTACTTCCTTTATTTACATCTTTCAATTTTTCTCACTATTTCATTTATTTCTCAGATCCTTTACTTGATCTCGAATGTCCTCGTGGGACGATCTTGATTGCAGTCTTTTCCAAAAGTAGAAGTAGCACGTGGTGCTCTCCTGGCCGGGAGAGTCCCCCGTGGTGATCCTACCCTCAGTCAACCACCCCAAGGTCACTGACAGACGTAACGGTGACTACGGCACGCGCGATAAACGCACAGGTAGCTAGCCCGCACTGGCACGCGGTCAGTCGTTTCCGTTAACGGGTGCGCCCAAAGCACAGCACGGAACCAGGGCAGAGCCCTCTCAGTAACAGGGGTCCAACCCCTCCACAGTAACCAAACCGGGGCCTTGCCCCTCCACAGTCCGCGCACCCTCGCCTGACTACCCTGGTTTGCCTTAGCGAGCCTAACAAGTCGGTGAAGGAGGCTAGCAGAACCCCGGGGCCCGTGGGGTAGCTAGTACTCTCCTAACACTACTAGCTCTCCTCGGTACTACGTACACGAGGGCCAGCAAGTCGGTACAGAGCGGCCAATCCTAACCCCGGGTCCCTGGGGCGGCTGGCCCCACTCTGCACTAAACAGGTACAGGTACTTCCCTTGGTACTGCGTACCCAAGAGACAGTACAACTACATCTCAGTTCCATTCCTTTTTCTTTCCAGGAGTTCCACTCCTAACTCCCCGTAGGGTTCCAGTTCTTTATTTCAGAACATCATATGTTTCACTTTCCAGATTCACGTTCTCAAATTCCATGATCTCAAACATGTTTCTTTATTCATAACAGGCAGCTGTTAATTAAATTTACAGGCAGCTTTATATATTCCTTTCCATTTTTCCAAGACTGCAGTAATATACATTCCACTAGTTTTTCCATCCTAGGATTCATGCCATATCCTAGGATCTATCATACAATCTAGTTTTCCGGCCCTAGGATTCATGCAACAACTAGGAGCTATCATTCCATATATTTCTCATTCCTAGGATTCATGCAAGCCCTAGGTTCTAGTTATGGTTCCATACTTCAACAGATTTTATTAATACTTAAAACCACTCTACCAGGTACAACGGGAGTAATGGGGGCATGATCGGGAATCCCGCGCGCCTCCGCGACTCTCAAGACTGCAACCGAACGAGGTCCTATCACATGGATCAACACAAGGAGTGTCTCAAAACAGTGTATAGCTACTGTAGGCGGGTAGAGGAATTAATTCTGAAACGAACGCAACTCGAATCACGGAAAACGGAGCCCAAACGGGCCCTAAACGGGTCGAGAAAGACGATACTGTGTAAAATCAGACGTCTGGAACTCCCTCCAGACGTCTTAAACGGTGGATCAGAGAATTACCTGCTCAGCGTGATTTCCCAGACGTCCAGAAGTCTGCAGGGACGTCTCTCCTAGATCCCAGACGTCCGATGGTCACTTTGGACGTCTGGAGGTCACTCCCGCCGTCTGGTACAACTTCCAGACGTCTGATTCGCAAAGGATGACGAATCAGAACACCTGCGCACAGCCAACCCCCCTCCCTCAGTACGGTCAGTCGACAAAAAGGAGAAGAAAGTGGAACTCACCTTTCAGACGTCTGTATGATCTCACAGACGTCGACCTTGCCGTCTGGATACCAATCCAGACGTCTGATTCTGGAAATTTTTCCAGAATCAGAGACCTGCTCGGCCTCCGCTCGCGACGCCGCCCGCGTCGCACCTCGCGCGTACGCTGCTCCGCCCGCAGCAGGTCCCTCTCCGCGACGCTCTGCGCCCCCTGCGCCCTTCGCCGGCCGGCCAAGCCGCTCCTGGCGAGCTCGCCCTCACGGCAGAGCCCCGCCCTCGCACGCCGCAGCTCCTCCGCGCTCACTGCGGCTGCCGCTGCCGCTGCGCCCTCGCGTCCGCTCGCTCTCGCGCACAGGCAGGAGAAGAAGGAGGAAGATGGTGGAGACGGGAGGGGAGGCGCGCCCCCCCCTTTTAACGCCGCGCGGAGAGGAGAGAGAAGGCGGTCGCAGCCGCCTGCAGCCGCAGAGAAAGAGGGCAGAACGCAGGTCTGCGCGCACAGGCGCACAGACGAATATCCCGTGCGAGCATAACTGTTCGCCAGACGTCTGTAAACTATCCCGGACGTCTGGTCAGACGTCTGGATGTGATCCCAGACGTCTTTACAGACGTCTGGGCCACCTCCCAGACGTCTTAAAAGACGTCTGGGGCACGCGCTCGTTACAATATAACAAACTCAAAGGAAGTTTCGTCCCCGAAACTTGCGCCAACTAGGGTGCGGGAAGAAGGTGTCCAAATAACCATAACAAACTCAAAGAGGACCGAAGCCGGTCCGAAAAGACGTACCCGCGAAAAGCTCCGGGTACCGCTCCCGCATTGCCGCCTCAGGCTCCCAGGTAGCCTCCTCGTACCGCTGGCTCCTCCACAAAACCTTTACCAGGGGTACTTGCTTTCGTCTCAACCTGCGGACGGCTCGGTCTAGGATCTGCACTGGCCGCTCGGGGTAGGTCAGGTCGTCGCTCACCTCGACGCTCTCGTGACTCAGTACGTGGCTGGGATCGGCTACGTACTTCCTGAGGTTGGACACGTGGAACACGTCGTGCACACCAGAAAGCTGCGGGGGAAGGGCAAGTCTGTAAGCAACGGGTCCAACCCGCTCCAGGACCTCGAAGGGCCCCACGAACCTCAGCGTGAGCTTCCCTCTCACCCCAAACCGCTGTAAGCCCTTCATGGGCGAAACACGAAGAAAGACGTGGTCCCCGACCTCGAACTGCACCTCTCTGCGTCTGCGATCTGCGTAGCTCTTCTGTCTGCTCCTGACAGTGCGGAGTCGTCTGTGGATCTGCTCAACTACCTCCTGACTCTGCCGGATCAACCTGGGGCCAACCTCCCACTTGGTCCCCACCTCAACCCAACTCAAGGGTACCGTGCATTTCCGTCCGTACAGAGCCTCGTAGGGAGCCATGCCGATGCTCGAGTGATAACTGTTGTTGTATGCAAACTCCGCCAGGGCAGGTGCTCCTCCCAAGAGCCCCTCCAGTCTAGTACACAGGCACGCAAAAGATCCTCAAGTGTCTGTATCCTGCGTTCCGACTGTCCGTCCGTCTGGGGGTGGTAAGCCGTGCTAAACCTCAACCTCGTCCCCAAAGCCTGCTGAAACTCAGCCCAAAACTGGGACGTAAAGCGGGTATCCCGGTCGGATACGATCTCCCGCGGAACTCCGTGTAGTCGCACCACATCACGGATATACCTCTCTGCCAACTGTGCTGGTCCCAAAGTGACTCGGATCGGCAAGAATCGTGCCGTCTTCGTCAATCTATCCACTATTACCCAGACTGCGTCGTGTCCTCGCTGGGTAACAGGTAAGCCCACCACCAAGTCCATGGTGATGCTCTCCCACTTCCACTCTGGCACTGGAAGCGGCTGAAGCGGCCCTGCAGGCCTCTGATGCTCGGCTTTCACCTGCTGGCACACTAAACACTGCTGCACGAACTCACCCACATCCCGCTTCATCCCTCTCCACCAGAACTCGCGTCTCAAGTCATGGTACATTTTCGTGTTTCCGGGATGTATGGTGAATCTGGAACCGTGTGCCTCAGTCAGGAGCTCTCTCAACAGCTCCTCGTCTCTGGGGACGCACAGCCGTCCCCTCAAGCGTAACACCTGGTCTGTGAAAGAGAAGTCCCCTGGGTCCCCTGACAGTACTCTGTCACGCAAAGACTGCAAGTATGGATCGGCCATCTGTCCCGTGATGATGCGGTCTATCAACTCTGGTCTGGTCTGCCGTGTCACCGTCACTGCCCCACAGTACCCTCGTAACTCTAGAGGTCGCCAACTGCCCACCTCCTCCAAAAGGCTCCAACTCTGTAACTGTAGACTGGCCAAGCGTGCGGGCGCCTTACGGCTCAAGGCGTCAGCCACCACATTGGCCTTTCCCGGGTGGTAGGAGATGCTGCAGTCGTAGTCCTTCAGGAGCTCCAACCAACGTCTCTGTCTCATGTTGAGCTCCTTCTGGTCAAAAAGATATCTGAGGCTCTTGTGATCTGTAAAAATCTCGAAGGTCTCACCGTACAAGTAGTGCCTCCATGTCTTCAGCGCGAAGACAACAGCTGCCAACTCTAGATCGTGGGTAGGGTAGGTATGCTCATGGGGCTTCAGTTGCCGCGAAGCGTAAGCGACCACGTGACCCCTCTGCATGAGCACACCTCCTAACCCCTGCAAGGAAGCGTCCGTGTACACAACGAACCTGTAACGAGCGCGTACCCCAGACGTCTTTTAAGACGTCTGGGAGGTGGCCCAGACGTCTGTCAAGACGTCTGGGATCACATACAGACGTCTGACGAACGGTTATACTCGCACGGAATATTCGTCTGCGCGCCTGTGCGCGCAGACCTGCGATCCGCATCTTCTCTGCGGCTGCAGGCGACTGCGGCCGTCTCTCTCCTCCTCTCCGCGCGGCGTTAAAAGGGGGAGGGGGCGCGCCTCCCCTCCCGTCTCCACCATCTTCCTCCTCTCCTGCTGCGGGCGGAGCGAGCGGACGCGAGGGCGCAGCGGCAGCGGCGCAGCAAAGGCGCGGAGGAGCTGCGGCGTGCGAGGGCGGGACTCTGCCGTGAGGGCGAGCTCGCCGGGAGCGGCTTGGCCGGCCGGCGGAGGGCGCAGGGGGCGCAGAGCGTCGCGAAGAGGGACCTGCTGCGGGCGGAGCAGCGGACGCGCGAGGTGCGACGCGGGCGGCGTCGCGAGCGGAGGCCGAGCGAGGTTCTGATTCTGGAAAAATCTCCAGAATCAGACGTCTGGACTGATATCCAGACGGCAAGGCCGACGTCTGTGTGATCATACAGACGTCTGAAAGGTGAGTTCCGCTTTCTCCTTCTTCTTTTGTCGACTGGCCGTACTGAAGGAGGAGGGTTGGCTGTGCGCAGGTGTTCGGATTCGTCATCCTTTGCGAATCCGACGTCTGGAAGTTGGACCAGACGGCGGGAGTGACCTCCAGACGTCCGGAGAGACCATCGGACGTCTGGGATCTAGGAGAGACGTCGCCACAGACTTCTGGACGTCCGGGGAACCAAGCCGAACAGGTAATTCTCTGATCCACCGTTTAAGACGTCTGGAAGGAGTTCCAGACGTCTGATTTTGCACAGTATTGTCTTTCTCGACCCGTTTAGGGCCCGTTTGGGCTCCGTTTTCCGCGATTCGAGTTGCGTTCGATTCAGAATTTATTCCTCTACCCGTCTACAGTAGCTATACACTGTTTTGAGACACTCCTTGTGTTTGATCCTTGTGATAGGACCTCGTTCGGTTGCCGTCTTGAGAGTCGCGGAGGCGCGCGGGATTCCCGACCACGCCCCCATTACTTCCGTTGTACCTGGTAGAGTGGTTTTAAGCATTAATAAAATCTGTTAAAGTATGGAACCATAACTAGAACCTAGGGCATTGCATGAACCCTAGGAATGAGAAATGTATGGAATGATAGCTCCTAGGTGTTGCATGAATCCTAGGGCCGGAAAACTAGATTGTATGATAGATCCTAGGATATGGCATGAATCCTAGGATGGAAAAACTAGTGGAATGTATATTACTGCAGTCTTGGAAAAATAGAAAGGAATATATAAGCTGCCTGTGAAATTAATTAACAGCTGCCTGTTATGAACAAAGAAACATGTTTGAGATCATGGAAATTGAGAACGTGAATCTGGAAAGTGAAACATATGATGTTCTGAGATAAAGGGCTGGAACCCTACGGGGAATTAGGAGTGGAACTCCTGGAAAGAAAAGGAATGGAACTGAGATGTAGTTGTACTGTCTCTTGGGTACGCAGTACCAAGGGAAGTACCTGTACTTGTTTTAGTGCAGAGTGGGGCCAGCCGCCCCAGGGACCCGGGGTTAGGCTTGGCCGCTCTGTACCGACTTGTTGGCCCTCGTGTACGTAGTACCGAGGAGAGCTAGTAGTGTTAGGAGAGTACTAGCTACCCCACGGGCCCCGGGGTTCTGCTAGCCTCCTTCACCGACTTGTTAGGCCCACTAGGGCAAACCAGGGTAGTCAGACGAGGGTGCGCGGACTGTGGAGGGGCAAGGCCCCGGTTTGGTTACTGTGGAGGGGTTGGACCCCTGTTACTGAGAGGGCTCTGCCCTGGTTCCGTGCTGTGCTTTGGGCGCACCCGTTGACGGAAACGACTGACCGCGTGCCAGTACGGGCTAGCTACCTGTGCGTTTATCGCGCGTGCCGTAGTCACCGTTACGTCTGTCAGTGACCTTGGGGTGGTTGACTGAGGGTAGGATCACCACGGGGGACTCTCCCGGCCAGGAGAGCACCACGTGCTACTTCTACTGTTGGAAAAGACTGCAATCAAGATCGTCCCACGAGGACATTCGAGATCAAGTAAAGGATCTGAGAAGTAAATGAAATAGTGAGAAAAATTGAAAGATGTAAATAAAGGAAGTAATAGAACATAACAGCTACTGTACACTCTACTGTTGCCTTTAGTTAGTTTGCCACTCTACTCAGCGTTTTGCTGACGTGTTACACTCGTTACCTTTTTCAGGACCAGGTGTTGAGCAGCCAGGGTCGGCGGCTGCAGAGGACGCTGGGCCGAGTAGGGTCCAGTAGAGTTGCCACAGCCTTGTACCTTCTTTTGTTTCTGTTCTAGTGAGTAGTTTTGTTTCCGCTGTACCTTCTTTACCTGCAGTTTTTGTTATATGATAAATGTTGTTTTACTGTTGTGGTGGTGCCTACTGTAGTAGTTTCTTTCCTTACTGCTGTACTTTTTACTGTTAGTTATATTCATGCTGAATGTGGTTTATTTTACTATCTTTTGGTTACTTCCTCGTTGGACGACTGGGTCTTGGGATTAGTCGAGTCGGTCCGGTTCTCGTGTCTCGTAGGGACTCGGGAACCGGGTCGTTACAGAACCCGCCACTACTGTCAGGGATGGTGAGCACGGGAGCCGAGGTCAACCTCTCCTTCAGCTCCAGAAAACACGCCTCACAGGCGTCTGTCCAAGCGAAAGGCACATCCTTCCGAGTCAACTGTGTCATAGGACGTGCAATCTGCGAAAACCCTCTGATGAACCGTCTGTAGTAACCTGCCAGTCCCAGGAAACTGCGAATCTCAGTGACTGAACGCGGTCTCTCCCACCTGAGCACTGCCTCGACCTTGGCGGGATCCACCGCCAGGCCGTCTCCAGAGATCACATGACCCAAAAAGGTCACCTCCCTCAACCAGAACTCGCACTTGCTGTATTTGGCGTACAGCCTGCGTCGTCTCAGAGTGTCCAGAACCATCCGCAAGTGCTGTCCGTGTTGCGTCCGATCTCTAGAATAGATGAGTACATCATCTATGAAAACCACCACAAACTGGTCCAAGTACGGTCTGAACACCCGGTTCATCAGGTCCATGAAAGCAGCGGGGGCATTGGTCAGCCCAAACGGCATGACCAAAAACTCGTAGTGTCCGTAGCGGGTGCGGAAAGCTGTCTTGGAGACGTCGGTCTCCCTGATCCTCAACTGGTGGTATCCAGACCTCAAGTCGATCTTGGAAAACACCGTGGCACCCCGCAACTGGTCAAACAAATCGTCAATCCTCGGCAGCGGATATCTGTTCTTGATGGTGACCCTATTCAGCTGTCGGTAGTCCACACAAAGGCGTAGGGTCCCATCCTTCTTCTTCACAAACAGTACCGGGGCTCCCCAGGGAGACGCACTGGGCCTCACGAAACCTTTCTCCAAAAGGTCCTGCAACTGAGACTTGAGCTCTCGCAGCTCAAGCGGTGCCATCCTGTATGGAGCGGTGGAGATGGGGCTGGTCCCTGGTACTAGTGAGATCTCAAACTCGATCTCACGCTCGGGCGGTAGTCCTGGTAACTCGTCTGGAAACACGTCGGGGTACTCTCTGACCACCGGGATGCTCTGGAAGTCTGCCACGGGGCTGTGCTCTGCCACCACACAAGCTAAGAAGCCCTCACACCCCTGGCTCAAAAGTCTCGCCGCCCGAAGTGCCGAAATGCACCTGAAGCCTCCGTCCACTGGCTGCCCGTGAAACTCGAAGGAAGGCAACTCCGGAATGGAGAAGACAATCTTCCTCTCGAAGCAGTCTACCAAGGCGTGGTAAGCGGACAGCCAATCCATCCCCAGGATCACCCCAAAGTCCTCTATCTGTATCATAATCAGGTCAGCTGGCAGGCTGTGTCCCCCGATGCTGACCCCGCAACCCGTGTACACCTCCTCAGCTACAAACAGCTGACAACTCGGACCTCTGATTACGAACGGGTTCTCTAACAATGTATAATCCTGGTCCAAACTAACTGCGAAACTGTCTGCGACAAACGAGTGCGTAGCGCCGGAATCGAAAAGCGTGTAAACGAGTCTGCCAGAAACTGAAACCATACCTGCTACCACGGATCCCGAAGCTCTGGCGTCCCTGTGTGTTAGGGCGTTGATACGCCCCTCAGCTCTAGGTGCGGACGAAGCAGCCACACTCTGCGTCGGACGGGTAGGTGCTGGCCGGTACCCTCCTCGCGACTGCGGTCCTCCTCCTCGCGCCTGGAAACCGCGGCCTCCTGCGCGCCCTCCAGTGCTCTGCGTGGGAAGTATCTGCTGACCTCCTGCCCTAGATGGGCAGTCCCTCCTGACATGGCCAGGCTGGCCACACTGGTAGCAGAGGGGAACCCGACTCCCGCCCTCAGTGAGTCCCTGCTGTCGGCTAGGCAGGGGTCCGGTGCTGGCGACTGGCCCCTGTCGAGGGCCCCTAAAGGCCACTGATGGCCCTGCACAACGTGACGGCTCTCCTGCGGACGCCACGTGTCTCCGTTCTCGCCGGCCTGTGAGAAGTCTGGCTGAAAGGGCCTCTTCCGCCCGCCGTCGGTCTCTCGCGCGGACGGGTTGGTCTCCTCGTAAGTCATGGCTGCCTCTACCACCCTCGAAAACGTCGGCAGCTTCAGGGGTTTGACATACCCCCGGATCGCAGGCCAGAGCCCCTCGGTGAACCTCCAAAGGTGCTCCTCCCGTACAATATCCCGTATCAGTCTGGCGAGGTCCTGGGCCTGGATGCCAGGGAGTGGTGGCTGATCCACCGAGACGTCAACGACAGCACGTCCACCTCGCCGACCTCGCCCTCGGCCGCGCCCGCGGCCAGTCTCGCCAGTCCCACGACGAGGCATCTCCTGCAAGGAGACACGAAACAAAACGGAAACGTCAAAACAGACGGTACCTAACAACACTTCTAAGAGCTCATATCAAGAGATATGTTGTGGTGGTTACTCTAGCTATAAACATGTGAATTGGTTATTTTCCAGTCAGTTGATTCACTTCTCGGGACGACCTTGCTCTGATACCATCTTGTAACGACCCGGTTCCCGAGTCCCTACGAGACACGAGAACCGGACCGACTCGACTAATCCCAAGACCCAGTCGTCCAACGAGGAAGTAACCAAAAGACAGTAAAATAAACCACATTCAGCATGAATATAACTAACAGTAAGAAAGTACAGCAGTAAGGAAAGAAACTACTACAGTAGGCACCACCACAACAGTAAAACAACATTTATCATATAACAAAAACTGCAGGTAAAGAAGGTACAGTGGAAACAAAACTACTCACTAGAACAGAAACAAAAAGAAGGTACAAAGCTGTGGTAACTCTACTGGACCCTACTCGGCTCAGCGACCTCTGCAGCCGCCGACCCTGGCTGCTCAACACCTGGTCCTGAAAAAGGTAACGAGTGTAACACGTCAGCAAAACGCTGAGTAGAGTGGCAAACTAACTAAAGGCAACAGTAGAGTGTACAGTAGCTATTATGTTCTATTACTTCCTTTATTTACATCTTTCAATTTTTCTCACTATTTCATTTATTTCTCAGATCCTTTACTTGATCTCGAATGTCCTCGTGGGACGATCTTGATTGCAGTCTTTTCCAAAAGTAGAAGTAGCACGTGGTGCTCTCCTGGCCGGGAGAGTCCCCCGTGGTGATCCTACCCTCAGTCAACCACCCCAAGGTCACTGACAGACGTAACGGTGACTACGGCACGCGCGATAAACGCACAGGTAGCTAGCCCGCACTGGCACGCGGTCAGTCGTTTCCGTTAACGGGTGCGCCCAAAGCACAGCACGGAACCAGGGCAGAGCCCTCTCAGTAACAGGGGTCCAACCCCTCCACAGTAACCAAACCGGGGCCTTGCCCCTCCACAGTCCGCGCACCCTCGCCTGACTACCCTGGTTTGCCCTAGCGGGCCTAACAAGTCGGTGAAGGAGGCTAGCAGAACCCCGGGGCCCGTGGGGTAGCTAGTACTCTCCTAACACTACTAGCTCTCCTCGGTACTACGTACACGAGGGCCAGCAAGTCGGTACAGAGCGGCCAATCCTAACCCCGGGTCCCTGGGGCGGCTGGCCCCACTCTGCACTAAACAGGTACAGGTACTTCCCTTGGTACTGCGTACCCAAGAGACAGTACAACTACATCTCAGTTCCATTCCTTTTTCTTTCCAGGAGTTCCACTCCTAACTCCCCGTAGGGTTCCAGTTCTTTATTTCAGAACATCATATGTTTCACTTTCCAGATTCACGTTCTCAAATTCCATGATCTCAAACATGTTTCTTTATTCATAACAGGCAGCTGTTAATTAAATTTACAGGCAGCTTTATATATTCCTTTCCATTTTTCCAAGACTGCAGTAATATACATTCCACTAGTTTTTCCATCCTAGGATTCATGCCATATCCTAGGATCTATCATACAATCTAGTTTTCCGGCCCTAGGATTCATGCAACAACTAGGAGCTATCATTCCATATATTTCTCATTCCTAGGATTCATGCAAGCCCTAGGTTCTAGTTATGGTTCCATACTTCAACAGATTTTATTAATACTTAAAACCACTCTACCAGGTACAACGGGAGTAATGGGGGCGTGATCGGGAATCCCGCGCGCCTCCGCGACTCTCAAGACTGCAACCGAACGAGGTCCTATCACAAGGATCAACACAAGGAGTGTCTCAAAACAGTGTATAGCTACTGTAGGCGGGTAGAGGAATTAATTCTGAAACGAACGCAACTCGAATCACGGAAAATGGAGCCCAAACGGGCCCTAAACGGGTCGAGAAAGACGATACTGTGTAAAATCAGACGTCTGGAACTCCCTCCAGACGTCTTAAACGGTGGATCAGAGAATTACCTGCTCAGCGTGGTTTCCCAGACGTCCAGAAGTCTGCAGGGACGTCTCTCCTAGATCCCAGACGTCCGATGGTCACTTTGGACGTCTGGAGGTCACTCCCGCCGTCTGGTACAACTTCCAGACGTCTGATTCGCAAAGGATGACGAATCAGAACACCTGCGCACAGCCAACCCCCCTCCCTCAGTACGGTCAGTCGACAAAAAGGAGAAGAAAGCGGAACTCACCTTTCAGACGTCTGTATGATCTCACAGACGTCGACCTTGCCGTCTGGATACCAATCCAGACGTCTGATTCTGGAAATTTTTCCAGAATCAGAGCCCTGCTCGGCCTCCGCTCGCGACGCCGCCCGTGTCGCACCTCGCGCGTACGCTGCTCCGCCCGCAGCAGGTCCCTCTCCGCGACGCTCTGCGCCCCCTGCGCCCTTCGCCGGCCGGCCAAGCCGCTCCTGGCGAGCTCGCCCTCACGGCAGAGCCCCGCCCTCGCACGCCGCAGCTCCTCCGCGCTCACTGCGGCTGCCGCTGCCGCTGCGCCCTCGCGTCCGCTCGCTCTCGCGCACAGGCAGGAGAAGAAGGAGGAAGATGGTGGAGACGGGAGGGGAGGCGCGCCCCCCCCTTTTAACGCCGCGCGGAGAGGAGAGAGAAGGCGGTCGCAGCCGCCTGCAGCCGCAGAGAAAGAGGGCAGAACGCAGGTCTGCGCGCACAGGCGCGCAGACGAATATCCCGTGCGAGCATAACTGTTCGCCAGACGTCTGTAAACTATCCCGGACGTCTGGTCAGACGTCTGGATGTGATCCCAGACGTCTTTACAGACGTCTGGGCCACCTCCCAGACGTCTTAAAAGACGTCTGGGGCACGCGCTCGTTACATACAGTGTCTCCCTTAGCTTCCGTCTTCTTCTTCTTTGGGTTCTCTTCTTCTTCTTCCGCAGTCCTTCTTCTTCTTCTTCACCTGTGCCTGCACACTTCAAGGTTTTCGTCAAAGGGCAAAACCTACTCTACCCTCCCCCGCGTCTCTCTCTCTCAGAATTCACTCTTAGGAAAGCTCTCCCAGAGCAACCGGGTAATCGGGTATGCGGGTCGCGCCCGGGTCCAGGCCCACCGGCGTGCGGTGGTGAGCGAGGAGTGCAGGTCGGGCTAATCGGGTCGGAGCCAGGTCCGCGGGGCGTGAGCGCGGACGAGGCCGGGTAATCAGGCGGGTGAAGGGGACCTCACCCCGTGATCTGAGGCAAAGAGCTTAAGGCACTTTTTGCCTTTAAGCGCCCGCTCGCCTCAGTGGGTTTCCGAGGTGGGACTAAATGTCCCACCCCAATTTGGGCGCCTGTGCGAAGGAAGCAGCAACGGTCGAGGCTTCGCACGAGGGCTTCACGCGAGGGCTTCGCCTCAACTGCAGCCTGGCGCTTCACGAAAATTCCTCGCACAGCCTGGGAGCGTGCCCTGGGCGCGGTGCGCCTGGAGCAGCAGGTCGAAGGAGCTTCTTCACCTCAGCAATGGCGGCGGCGAGTGAAGTTCCTGTTTACAGAGAAAGGGCCTCTCGGCCTAATTAGATACGCGGAGGTTGATCAGGGTGAGGAGGCGGAGGTTCTGTGGTGGTCGGCGAGCCGTGTGGGTTGCTGGAGTGATGGGAACGGGTCGCCGGAGTGTGGCCGGAGGTGGAGAAGGTGAGGGTGATTGGTCGGAATCGAGGGCGACAGTAAAGGTTTAAAGTAAGGAAAAGGAAGAGGGGAGGAAGAGGAGAAGTTATACCTACTTAGCAGGACGAGGAGGAGCCGGAGCAGGCGACAGTCGTATCGACTGTCGCCGGAGAAGAAGCTGCCAAGGGGAAGGAGCGACGGCGAGGAGAGGGCCGGAGAAGCGCGCGCTGGGTGCGGCGCGGCGCGGGAAGGCAACCCTGCTGCTGGTAGTGCGGTAGGGCGACGAGGAGGAGGAGGAGAAGCCACCGGAGCAAGGGGGCGTCTGTCGGAGTGGGAAGAGAGGAAGTGAGGGGGTATCTCCGTCAGATCCGAGCTGGGAAGAACGGTGGAGCGACGGGGGTATTTATAGGGGCAGAACCAGAGAGGAAGGCGGAGGGAGACGACGTGTCTCCCTCGCCGGAGGACGCCGGAGGAAGGATACCCATACCGTCCGTGCGTTCGCACGGCCGGTATGGGTGGGTGCAGCCATCAGGGGGGTGTTCCTGCGACGGCTGACGACGCAGGGCACCCCCATTTGACTTGGCAGGCTCCCTCCCTTACCCTGCGCGGCGCCATGCTCCGCGCAAGGTCGCCGGAGCATGGTGCTGCTCAGGTTTTGCAGGAGGGACCTAAACGTAAAGAACGAAGGAGAGTTAGGGGCTAAAATGTGAGGGTTCAAAAGTTGAGGGCCAAAAAGTAAATATATGAGGACCAAAGTGTAAAGTTGGTCAAGAAGGTTTGTTCTTAGGCTCAAGTTTTTATACATGACTAATTAGGACCTAAGGATTCTGATGGTGAATTTTATTTCTAGGTTAAACCTTGTTTGACCAGTCAATTTACGCAAAAACCCAAATTAAGTTGTTAATTGGGCATGGTTCTAAATGTAGGTCAAAATAGGTTTCTAAGGCCAAATTGAAGGTTCTAAACCCTAGATATTATTTTTCTATGAATTTTAGAGGGTTTAGTTGATTTTTTTCTCTGCCTCGAACCTCGTGTATTTAAGTGGGTTTGTTTTTAGGGTTACAGGATGTCATTTAATTCTTCGGAGTTGCTGTAGCCCTTGTTGAGTCATTTCATCCGACTTTTCTTCTTATTAGGTTGTTTTGACCTATGTTTGGACCCTGAGTTACCCTTTTTTCAGATTGGATTGGTGAAATTACATTTTTACCCCTCAGTTTATGTTTTCTTTGCAAACTCGAAATCTCTCTGAGCCAAGCCTTTCTAAGGTTATGTAGGAGCTTTTATTCTCTGTATTAGGTCAAAATGAGCTAGTTATGGCTTATGATGAGGTTCTCATCAGGGACGCTCTACCGTGTAGGGGTCTTCGCGAGACTCACCCTCTCTGGCTGCCCAGGTAATTCTCAAGTGGACGATCTTTCTGATCAAGGGGTCCATCTGCCCCGCACCTCTATAGTCACCCAACACATTTTTTTGTGTGCCTTGATTGGGTCCAGCACTTTCTAACCTCTTCCACTCCAACAGTGCATGAACGGTAGGAGATCCTTAAGACCACCCTTAAGATCTCCTTTAAGAATTCACTCTCGTCAAGGCCCAGCCTTGACTCCCGTGTTTGAACAGCAACCTAACCCCATCATTCTCTCTTCTGATTCTGAATCAAACCCTTCTTCTATCATGGCTCAGCCAGTTGAGGAAGAAAACAATCTAGAGCACCAGCTCCAGCGACTCAACGACCTCTTCCAAAACTTTGTGCACCCACCGCAGCGTCCCATGATGCGGGACCATTATAATCCTGCTGCGGTGGCCATCGAGCCTCGAGTCAGAATCCCGACTGGAGGACCTGATTCTGAATTAAAGCCCAATATGATTCATGCTATACCTAAATTCCATGGGCTTAATTCTGAAGATCTCTTCCAGCACATCAAACAGCTAAAGCATCTTGCCCAAACTTTCGGGTCAGACGCACAAAATCGGGATATTCTTCTCATGAAGATGTTCTCCTTTTCTCTTATGGACAAGGCCGCCCATTGGTATCAAACTCAGACCCGGCCGATCAATAATTAGGAAGAACTTCAGTCCGAGTTCCTGAAAAAGTTCTTCCCTGTTGGACGGACCAACGCCTTGCGCCATCAGATTACACATTTCACCCAACAAACAGGGGAACCTCTCCATGAGGCATGGGATCGTTTTCAGGATCTCATGAGAAAGTGCCCCCATCACGGAGTTCCTAAATGGGAACAGGTCCAATCTTTTTACCAAGGACTCCGTGAGGACATCCGTCTTTTCGTCAATGCAACCTGCGGAGGAAATATCATGGGTCAACATGAAGACACCGTGTGGAAGATTCTCGAAAACATGTGCGAGAACTCCATCAACAATGACTCCATGGGATTATTCGACAGGACGAATACCCGCGCATCGACGAATCTTAGGGGAGCACATGAGACGCAGGGCCTGTCCGCATCAGTCGACCTGGAATTAATGGCCAGTCGATTGGACAAGGTCTCGATTATCGAAAAGAAGGTGGATGAGCTGACTCAGCATCTGCAGCAAGCCACCTCTGCGCATAACCCTTTCGCATAGCCTCCTTCCACAAGGGAAACTGTGCAAAACATTCTCCATCGATCTTCTCCTAGGATGGACCCATCATCCGAATCTTTACCCGGAGGTCCTTCCGATTCCTTCTACACCTGCCAGGGGAATTCCATTCCCTCTTTCTCTAACCCTCTGGAGGTTCCTCAGACCTGCGAGGACCTCAACGCCATCCAGAACGACCCGTTCTCCAACACCTATAATCCTGGATGGCGAAACCATCCTAACTTTCAGTGGGCGGGAAATTTCCAAACCCAAAGACCATCCTTCCAACCCCGCCCACAACCTCCTCGTTCTTACCAGCCGCCTCAGCCTCGGCCCAACCCTACTTACCCATCTGGGCCGAATCAAGATCAAATGTCCCTTATCCTTCAGACCCTGGCTGACATTCAAAGAACGAATGCGGCTATCCAAAAACAACATAAGGACGAACTTACAGAGGTCCGAAACCAATTGACCCAGTTGGCAAACTCTCGCCAGCCAGGTACTCTTCCTTCCCAACCTCTGCCTAATCCTAATAACGTGCCAACCCAGCGGCGCGTTATGAACCCAAACCCGGGCCATGCCCATATGATTTACCAGGCCCCCTCTATTCCTTCACCCGACGGGATAGAGGCCTCCACTTTGCAGGTTACCAGCAGCAAGCTATCTTACCCAATCCTAACCAAAACCAGGCAGGACTTAATTCCGTAACAACCCGTAGTGGTAAGGAAACCCAAGACCCACCTCATCCGAACCACTCCAAGCCTGGTAGTGATCCCAAGACTAGGACAGTAATCCAGGACGTCCCCACCCCTATCCCAGATCCACAACCTGGACCTATCCTAGAAGAACCAACCAAGATCCCGTTTCCCGAGGCCTTGACCAAGGGAAAGAAGACCACCAAGCCAGTGGCACCTGAGGAGGACCTGGTCAAGCTCTTTGAGCAGGTCCACATAAACATCCCTTTGATGGATGCAATCCGCCACGTACTAGCTTACGCACGATTTTTAAAGAATGTGTGTACACCCCAGCGTAAGCCGCGAACCAAGGGTGGGAGCCCAATTGTTCTGTCAGAGCAAGCCAGCTCTGTAATCCTCAGTAGACTCCCACCCAAGGCAAAAGATCCTGGTACTCCCCTGATTTCCTGCAAGATAGGTGATACCCAATTTGATAGAGCTTTGCTAGACTTAGGTGCATCCATAAACCTGATACCCACATCCTTACTTGACCATCTAGAAGAATCTGAGCTAAAACCAACCGAGGTGACATTACAATTAGCAGATCGATCTATAAAGTCACCAAAAGGGATTCTCGAGGATGTTATCGTAAGAGTGCGGGATTTCTATTTCCCAATGGACCTTATAGTCTTAGATATGGACGCGCCTAAAAACCCTAGGGATACACCAATCATTCTAGGGAGACCTTTCTTGGCTACTGCTAGAGCCAACATCAGCTGTGAGGAGGGCCAAATAGAGTTTAAATTTGGGGATCAAACCGTAGAAATTGATATATTTAAGGCCCAACAAGGAATTAATTGCGGTGTCATCGAACAGATTTGTGACGTTAGGACTTTGGTTGATGAATCACACTTCCAGAATGACTCGATTATGCCTCATCAACCACAGAAGGATCTTGACCCGCAAACAGAGGAGTTGAATCCAGATAGAAACAACCCAGTAACTCCTACCCTTGAACCTCACATCTATACTGAACCACCCGCTGTTGCTGATAACCCTATCCTCGAGTTAAAGCCTCTTCCTGCTCACTTGAAATACATCTTTTTGGGTTCCAATCAGACCCTCCCTGTGATTATCAATTCCAACCTCAATCCCGAACAGGAATCCTATCTGATTGCTGTCCTCCAGCAACATCACAGAGCCATCGGGTGGACTCTCGATGATTTGACTGGAATAAGTCACTCTTATTGTACTCATCATATCTATTCAGAAGAGGGCGCACGACCTTCTCGTGAAATGCAGAGACGTTTAAACCCTAATCTGCAGGAGGTCGTGAAAAAGGAGATCATCAAGTGATTAGATGCCGGGATCATCTACCCGATCTCTGATAGTCGTTGGGTGAGCCCAATTCAGGTTGTGCCTAAGAAGGCAGGACTCACCACCATAACGACTGAAACTGGAGAAATCATTTCTACCCGATTAGCCAATGAGTGGAGAGTCTGTATAGATTACCGCCGACTCAATTCCTCCACGAAGAAGGATCATTTCCCACTACCCTTCATTGATCAAATTCTCGAGAAACTAGCGGGAAATAGGTTCTTCTGCTTTCTTGACGGGTACTCCGGTTATAACCAGGTGGCAATCCATCCTGAGGACCAAGAAAAGACCACGTTCACCTGCCCCTTCGGAACGTACGCTTTCCGAAGGATGCCTTTCAGTCTTTGCAATGCACCTGCTACCTTTCAGCGGTGCATGCTTGCCATATTCTCAGATATGGTAGGTGATTTCCTGGAAGTCTTCATGGATGACTTTTCAGTCTTTGGAGAATCTTTTGATGATTGGCTCCAACACTTGATCCAGATACTCAGGCAATGCATTGAGGTGAACTTGGTTCTTTCCTGGGAAAAGAGCCATTTCATGGTGCCTGAGGGAATTGTCCTGGGACATCTGATTTCAGAAAAAGGCATCCAGGTGGATCGAGCTAAGGTGGATCTGATATCTCGCCTTCCTATGCCTGGCTCGATCAGGGACATCCGTTCTTTTTTAGGGCACGTCGATTTTTACCGCTGTTTCATTCCAGATTTCTCGAAAATCGCGCGCCCCTTGACTTCTCTTCTCTCTAAGGATGTACCCTTTGAAATCTCCAAGGAATGCACGCTAGCCTTTGAAAACCTGCGTGACCGAGTCACCCAGGCACCTATCCTACAATCCCCTGATTGGTCTCAACCCTTTGAGATCATGTGCGATGCATCTGATTTCGCTGTAGGAGCAGTCCTGGGGCAGAAAGCTGACGGGAAACCCGTGGTTATATACTACGCTAGCAAGACACTTGACGAGGCTCAGCGTAACTATACGGTTACGGAGAAAGAGCTGCTAGCCGTAGTATTTGCCCTTGAAAAATTCCGATCGCATCTTCTGGGTTCCCATGTCATCATTTACTCGGATCACACGGCTGTAAGGCATCTCCTTGCCAAGAAGGATGCGAAGCCCCGACTAATCCGTTGGATCTTGCTGTTGCAAGAATTCGATCTTGAGATTCGCGACAAGGCGGAAAGGCAGAATGTGGTAGCCGACCATCTGTCCCGTCTTCCTTCTGAGATCATCGAGCCTTCCGGACCCATCACGGAACACTTTCCTGATGAGCACCTGCTTACTGTTGGTACTAGACTTCCATGGTTTGCTGATATAGTGAACTACTTGGCATCTCATCATACCCCGTCTGATTGGCCGAAGGCCAAGAAAGACAAATTGCGTTCTGATACCAAGTATTACATTTGGGAAGATCCGTAACTTTTCCGCATAGGTGCTGATCAAATTATTCGGAGATGTGTCCCGGAAGAGGAGGTCTGCAATATCCTCTCTTTCTGCCATGACCAGGCATGCGGTGGCCATTTCTCAGGGCATAAAACCGCATCAAAAGTTCTCCAGTGTGGCTTCTACTGGCCTACACTTTTTAAAGACGCATACAGTCACAGCAAGGCATGCAGTCGTTGCCAGACTTTGGGCAACATGAACCGTCGCGACATGATGCCTTTGCAGCCAATTCTCGTATGCGAAATCTTTGATGTTTGGGGGATTAATTTTATGGGCCCATTTCCTGTTTCGGATGGTTTCGAGTACATTTTGCTTGCTGTGGACTACGTGTCCAAATGGATCGAAGCCATACCAACCCGAACCTCTGATCACAAGATTGTTCTTAAGTTTATTCATCAAAACATTTTCTCAAGGTTCGGGATTCCCCGTGCTATAATCTCTGATGGGTGGACCCATTTTACAAATGCTCAGTTTAGATCACTGATGGCCAAATTTGGGGTATCCCACCGAATCTCTACTCCTTACCACCCCCAAACAAATGGTCTAGCTGAGCTGTCAAATCGGGAGATCAAGAAAATCCTGCAAGTCACTGTTCGGCCTGACAGGAAGGACTGGTCGTCCCGACTTCCGGAAGCATTGTGGGCCTATAGGACCGCCCACAAGACAAAATTAGGCATGTCTCCCTTTAGACTGGTGTACGGAAAGGCGTGTCACCTTCCCATAGAACTGGAGCATAAAGCCTATTGGGCAGTACGGAACTGTAATCTAGATCTTTCCATGGCTGGAACCCACAGAAAACTCCAAATCAGCGAGATCGATGAATTACGCCTAGACGCGTATGAGAACTCGCGAATCTACAAGGAGCGGGTTAAAGCCTTCCATGACAAGCATATCTCGAGGAAGATCTTTCATCCTGGTCAAAAGGTCCTACTCTTTGATGCCCGACTTAAACTTTTCCTAGGAAAACTGCGATCCAAGTGGGTTGGACCATATTTAGTCCGACAGGTTTTTGGAAATGGAGCAATTGAAATCAGTCCACTCAGCCACGATTCCGAACCTTTCATCGTGAACGGTCAGAGACTCAAACCGTTCATTGATGTGACTTCTACTGATTTGGCTGAGTCATCTCTCATCCTCCATTCTCCGTGAGCTTACTGCGCCCAGCCGATGGCGTAAAACTCAGTGCTTAACGGGAGGCAGCCCGTCATTCCCTCTGAAAATCTAAAACCTTTTTTCTGACACCTTGGTGCACTTAAGGTTCACCCTTCAAGACAGCCGACTCCACCTCAGATGCTTGCATCTGAGATTAGAAATCGTCCGCAAAATTCATCCCGACACATTCACTCACAAAAACAACTGTCTTAAGGAATGAACTAAGTAAATAAAAACCCCTAAAATCACAATGAGGACATTGCAAACCTTAAGCATGGGGGGTATAAAAGTGCAAAACTTGTAAGAAAAGGTTTTAAAACAAAAAAATTCACATATGTCAAAAACACCATAAAAAGTAAAATTTTTTTTCAAAAGAAGAATAAGAGGAGAAAGGAAATTTTGTGGAGAAGGAAAAGAAACAAAAGGAAAAGGAGCATAAAAAGATGAAAGAAAAGAGTAATAGTCATTAATAAGAAGCTAAGGAATTAACCTAAGCTCTAGACCATTTTTCAAGAAAAGAAATGAAAAGTGCATGGTAAGATTAGTAAGAACGCAAACCTTAGGCATTCTTGATAGACTCTTAGTACCCATTAAGATCTAGACAATCCTCAAGAGGTTGAGGAAAATGAAAAGCTTAAGTACTAGGTCCAAAGCTGAGGGAGTATTTGACCTCACTAACTAGCCTCTGGTTTACGGGACTCGGTAACTTAAGCACCCCAACCCCACACACAGCCTGGTTCAGTAAGCATAAAAATTCAAAACCACGCAGAAGCGTCGCAAAAACTCTGAAAAATACACCTAGAATAGGAGCGGCTGATCAACACAAGTTGATTTGGACGAGTTCCCAGCGCGGAGAGGCGAGAAATCCCCTCGAAGACGCGTAACAAAATATCATCTCCTCGGTGCTTGTCTCTTAGGATATTCACATATCCTACTGGGGGCATGTAAGCACCCTGCTGGTTCAGATTCCATGGATGGCATTATCACGAAATGTCAACTGCCAGGGTCTGAATTCGGCCACAGAACACCATGGATGGGATTATCTCGAAATCTCAATAGCCAGGGTTCTGGGGGTTGCCATGGGCGGTGCTATCCCAAAGCATCGATCGCCAGGAACCCTTGAGGATTGATGATGGGAGCAATGAATTTGATACAGACCGTGTTGAAAAGCCAATCCTAGGCTGGAACTAAAAAGAAAAAGAGAGAGAAAAACTCTCCAAACAAAAATACTTTCTACTTCTCTCTCTCTTGCAAAACGCACTGCAAACTGAACCAAGGCAAAAATCATTTCAAGCACGGGGTGCTTCAACCACAAACTCCAATAAACCTTAGGTTAGTTCTTGTGGGTCTTAAAAACCTTTGCCAAAGACTGAGGCTAAGGCTAGACAGATCTGGATCTTGGTTGGTACTAGAAATACCTTTTAAGCCTATGGTCAGCATTCTAACCTAATCTAGGTTCAAATGAAAAGGCACTTATCTGAAATAGTTATGAATATCATGGTCTAGACCAAAGGTTAAAACCTTAGGTTTTTGCTAAGGGACTAGCAAAAGCTAGGCATGGGGGTGTGATGAGAACCTCGTCACAAACCCTAAACTAGCACCATTTAACCCTGATTTGCAAGAAAAAGCTCCTACATAACCTTAGAAAGGTTTGGCTCAGAGAGATTCTGAGTTTGCAAAGAAAACATAAACTAAGGGGTAAAAATGTAATTTCACCAATCCAATCTGAAAACAGGGTAACTCAGGATCCAAACATAGGTCAAAACAACCTAATAAGAAGAAAAGTGGGATGAAATCACTCAACAAGGGCTACAGCAACTCCGAAGAATTAAATGACATCCTGTAACCCTAAAAACAAACCCACTTAAATACACGAAGTTCGAGGTAGAGAAAAAAATTAACTAAATCCTCTAAAATTCATAGAAAAATAATATCTAGGGTTTAGAACCTTCAATTTGGCCTTAGAAACCTATTTTGACCTACATTGAGAACCATGCCCAATTAACAACTTAATTTAGGTTTTTGCGTAAATTTACTGGTCAAACAAGGTTTAACCTAGAAATAAAATTCACCATCAGAATCCTTAGGTCCTAATTAGTCATGTATAAAAACTTGAGCCTAAGAAGAAACCTTCTTGACCAACTTTACACTTTGGTCCTCATATATTTACTTTTTGGCCCTCAACTTTTGAACCCTCACATTTTGGCCCCTAACTCTCCTTCTTTCTTTGCGTTTAGGTCCCTCCTGCAAAACCTGAGCAGCACCATGCTCTGGCGACCTTGCGCGGAGCATGGCGCCGCGCAGGGTAAGGGAGGGAGCCTGCCAGGTCAAACGGGGGTGCCCTGCGTCGTCAGCCGTCGCAGGAGCACCCCCATGAGCGCTGTAACCACCCATACCGGCCGTGCGAACGCACGGACGGTATGGGTCTCCTTCCTCCGGCGAGGGAGACACGTCGTCTCCCTCCGCCCTCCTCTCTGGTTCTGCCCCTATAAATACCCCCGTCGCTCCGCCGTTCTTCCCAGCTCGGATCTGACGGAGATACCCCCTCACTTCCTCTCTTCCCACTCCGACAGACGCCCCCTTGCTCCGGCGGCTTCTCCTCCTCCTCGTCGCCCTACCGCACTACCAGCAGCAGGGTTGCCTTCCCTCGCTCTTCCCGCGCCGCGCCGCACCCAGCACGTGCTTCTCCGGCCCTCTCCTCGCCATCGCCCCTTCCTCTGGGCAGTTTCTTCTCCGGCAACGGTCGATACGGCTGTCGCCTGCTCCAGCCCCCCCTCGTCCTGCTAAGTAGGTATAACTTCTCCTCTTCCTTCCCTCTTTCTTTTCCTCACTGTAAATCTTTACTGTTGCCCTCGACCTCGCCCAAACACTCTCACCTTCCCCATCTCCGGCCAAACTCCGGCGACTCGCTCCCGTCATTCCACCACCCCACACGGCTCACCAACCCTCACAGAACCTCCGCCTCCTCACCCTGATCAACCTCCGCCCTTCCACTTCCCACCAATCGCCCTCTGCAGACCCACCGACCAAACCCATCTCGCCACCTGCAGTTTGACCTAGGGCGGCCCTTAGGCTCCGCCCCGCCACCTGCAGACCCTCCGATCACCTTTGCCGTGCTACGGCGAAGGTCCTCCGCGTATCTGATTAGGCCGAGAGGCCGTTTCCCTGTGAGAAGGTACTTCGCTCGCCGCCGCCATTGCCGAGTGAAGCTGCTTCCTCAACCTGCTCCTCCAGGCGTGCCACGCCCAGGTCAGGCTCCCAGGCTGCGCGGGGTATCTTCGCGAAGAGTCCCAGGCTGCTGCTGGGGCAAAGCCCTCGCGTGAAGCCTCAACTGCCCGCTGCTTCCTCCGCGCGGGCGCCCAAATTGGGGTGGGACATTTAGTCCCACCTCGGAAACTAGCAGAGGCGCGCGGGCGCTTAAAGGCAAAAGGTGCCTTAAGCTGTTTGCCTCAGTTCACGGGGTGAGGTCCCCTTCACCCGCCCGATTACCCGGCCTCGTCCGTGCTCACGCCCCGCGGACCTGGCTTCGACCCGATTAGCCCGACCTGCACTCCTCGCCCACTACCGCACGCCGGTGGGCCCGGACCCGGGCGCGACCCGCATACCCGATTACCCGGTTGCTCTGGGAGAGCTTTCCTAAGAGCAAATTCTGAGAGAGAGAGAGACGCGGGGGGGGAGGGTAGAGTAGGTTTTTCCCTCTAACGAAAACCTTGAAGTGTGCAGGCACAAGTGAAGAAGAAGAAGAAGGACTGCGGAAGAAGAAGAAGAGAACACAAAGAAGAAGAAGACGGAAGCTAAGGGATACACTGTAGCAACAGCGGTTTAAGTCGTCTGATTGCAAAATCAGACGGCGTCTTGAAGGCAAGGAAGAAGAAGAAAAGAAGAAGCAGGACCGCGGCAAAGAAGAGGAAAGACAAGAAAAGAAGAAAAAGAAGAAGAAGAAGATCTGAAGAAAAAGAAAGAAGAAGAGAAAACAAGGAAGAACAGAAGGCAGAAGAGAAGAAAGAAGAAGAAACCAAGAGCCAAAGAGGAGAAGACAGAGGAAGAAAGAAGAGAAGAAGAAGAAGCCAAATTTTTCATCTCTCTCTCTCTTTATTTTTGTAATAAAGAATTTGTACTTCTAGAATACGACTTGCTCCCTGAGTTCGACCTCGGGAACTCTTTTATTTTCCGAGTAAAAAAATATATGTAATGATGGCAATAACTAGCTGTACTACAACGCTATTTCTATAACAAAACCTAGTCACAATGCACGGCCATCAGCGCTGCTGGTGGTGGTTCTGCAGGCGCGGGAGAAGGGCGCTGCAGGCTGGTGGGCGCGGTCTGGTGGTTCGGCAGGCGCGAGTGCGGTTGCGGTTTGAGTTCTGCAGGCGCGGTTGCTGCTGCAGGCGCGGGAGGTGGGCGCTGCAGGCTGAAGAGGGCGTGTGCGATCTGGAGGGCGTGGAGATGGAGAAGGGTGATGGTGGGCGCGGTTGCACTGGAGGCTGGTGGGTAGCGCTGTAAGCGTGGGCGCGCACGGATGAAGGCGTAGGCGCGGGGGTGGTGGTGCGAGCGTGAATGGTGAGATGGGCGGATGTGGTTGTGCGGGTGCGGGTGGACTTCAGACGGGTACGCAGGCGGGTGGTTGCAGGTGAGCGGGTAGCTTCAGACATCCGGGAAATTTCCCGGACGTCTTAAGTGAATGAGAAGGTGATTGCAGTGACGGTGGTTGCGGCGGTGGTGGTTGGTGACAACGGCGAGGGAGATGCACGCTAAGGTGCTCACGGTAATGCGGGCGAGCTCTGGATGGCGGTGTGGCCTGTCACACCACACGCCCACGATGGTGGAGACTCGCCACCACGGTAGAGGCCAGCAGTATGGACTGGAAGAGAGAAGTTCTCTCTGCACAGTGGTGGGTCGGTGGTGGAGGCCTTCCTCGCTCAGCATCCTCTCTCCTCCTTTTGTAGCGGCCTGCACAAATTTGAATGGAGAGGTGGGAGCAGATCCACCTTCTCCGCCAATCCATGAATGCGCTTTTAGTGAGGCCGGAGGCTTTGCAGCGGCAGCCGAGCCGTTGTTGAGAAGAAGAAGAATAAAGGATATTATTAAAACATTATGGTTATTTATATACAAACCCTCAAGTTTTATGTTAACTAAAACAATGTACTTAATTAGTTAACTAATTAGATGAATGGCATTCTAAGCTAATTCTAAATGCACTTAAAATATGAATGCAATGTATGGATTATGTAATTAAATTAAAAATATGAATTAATCTATTTACATCCTAATTTATGCTAAATAAATGTTAGAATTATCCTGATGTTTAGGCATTTAAATACTTAAATAGCCCACAACTATGGGCTAATCAAATACCCCCATGCCTAATTTTTGCTAGTCCCTAGCAAAATTAAGCGAAACCTAGCACTCTAAGTAGACTAGTCAACTCACTTAGTCTTCCTTCAGAAGCATATTAAGTTCAGGCTCTAGATTCAAGGTTCCTAAGTAGTTGCTAAGTTACAGACTAGGTTGGCTAAAGACAAGTTGCAGGCACAAGTTTCCCTGATTTCTGACTCTACCCTAAAGTTTAATGATCCCTGAGATTAAAGCATCCGTGCCTGTGTATTGGTCTGAGTTATTTGAGTTAAAGGATTTTTTTTTTTTTAATTTACTTTTTTTTTTATTCTTCTAAGTCTAACCTCAGATCAGCTATCAACACGGTCTGTGTCGGATTCATTGTCCCCATTACCATACATCGAAGGGTGCCTGGCTTTCGATGCTTCGAGATAGCACCGCCCATAACGACCCCAAGAACTCCTGGCAATCGACACTTCGAGATAGTATCGCCCATGGATTTCTTAAGCGAATTCAGGCCTATGGCAATCGGCACTTCGTGATAAGGCTGCCCATGGTACCTGAACCGCGCAATGCGCTTACATGCCCCCAGTAGAATGGATATCCTAAGAGACAAGCGCCGAGGAGGTAATATGTTATCATCGCATCCTCAAGGTGAGTATATACTCGACCTCTCCTGCGACGGGAACTCTTCCAATCAAAATGTGTTTTCAAGCCTCTCTTAAGTCAAAACTAAGAGAACCAAATCTCTTTTCAGAAAGACAGAAATTAAGTTGATTACCAGACCAAGTGTGTGAAATTTGGATGCTTGGGTTACAAGGACCCGTAAACCAAAAGGTAGAATAAGACTCCAGGTACTACCCCACCCTTTAACTCAAACCCTAGTTTTCCTTCCTCAACCTCTTGAGGAATGGTCCGCAACTTAACTCCTACTTAAGTTTTTAAGTCCACGAAGGAACCTAAAGGTCTAAAGCTAGTAGCTCATTTAGCTTCTAAAGTTTGACTCTAGAATTAACTTAGTCTACCCTAGAGTTCTGATTTGCTTAAGACTGCAAGATCTAGCCAGTTAAGCTCAAAACCTTTTTTTTTCTCTTTTTTTTTTATATATGTACAAATGTATGCAATTATGCTATGTATATCCCCAAGTACCCCCCCCCATGCCAAAAATTTGCAATGTCCTCATTGCATAGAAGGATATTACCTGGGTTAGAGCTGGGCTGAATAGCCAAAGAACCTGCAAATCAGGTTCAAGAATTGCAGAAATAGGCCCTAAAAATGAGTAAAGCAATGTTGGCCTAGAAAATAGGTAACCTAGGATGTTGGCAAGCTGATGATGAATCCCGATTTGCGGTGGCCCCACAGAGTGAGATGACTCTCTTGTGGGCACCGTGTGCCTCCTCTCTCGACGGCCCTTTGAGTACTCCGGCTGGTAGGGCCTCTTCCGTCCTCCGTTAGTGTCTCGTACGGTCGAGTTGGTCTCCTCGACCACTCGAGAGAAAGTGGGTAACTTCAAGGGTTTCACATACCCCCGAATAGCAGGCCGGAGGCCCTTAGTAAACCTCCGCAGGCGCTCCTCCTTTGTAGACGTAGCCATCAAGGCGAAGCGTGACAGCTCCAAGAAACGCATACGATACGCGCTAACTGTCATCGCCCCCTGGCGGAGAGTGTGGAACTCCTGCCTCCTCTAGTCCTTCCAGGTCTGTGGGAAGTACTGCTTGCAGAAGAGTGCCACGAACCGGTTCCACAATGACTCTCTCTCCTCCTATCCCCTGACTGCCCTCCACCACCGATGGGCTACACTCTCCAACTGGTATGCGGCAAAGGCCACGCAGCACTCTGTAGGAGGGCAGAGCGTGTCGGAAACCTTCTCTATCTGCTCTAGCCAGTCCTCTGCCTCAGATATGCTCTCATCCCCTTTGAAGGAAGGGAGCTTCAACTTCCGAAACTGGCCAAATAGCTCATGGTGGAGCTGCAACGGAAGAACAGGCACGCCTCCAAGCAAGGAGGGCTCATGCTCAGAAGTATCTGAGGGTGGTGGGGGTGATGGAGGATCACCCCCTCCAGCTTGTCTAGTGCTGCGGCGACTCCCCTATCTCACAGAGGACTCTCCCTCCACGTCCTCAGGGAGGGGTGGCTAAGGGGGAGGCTGTTGGAGCTCCTCCCGTCCTATGTCTCGAATCAGCTCGGCGAAGTCCTAGGCCTGGATGCCCGGAATGAGGGGTGGATCAACTAGTGCCTCAGGTCCGACACATCCGCCCCTATGACCACGCCCACGGCCATGTCCACAGCTCGCCTCAAGAACTCCTCGGCGAGGCATCTCTTACAAGGAGATACAAGACAAAGAACATGGACTGTCAATGATACCAGGTTACATAAGGAATTTAGACTCGGAAGTGAAGATTAAGGCAGTACGTTGTGATGGTTATCCTAACTACATGTACATGAGTAGTTACTTTCAAATCATTTAGTTCATTTCTCGGGACGACATTGCTCTGATATCATCTTTGTTATGACCCGATCCCAACTCCCTACAGGACCCGAGATCGGCTCACCTCAACTAATCCCAGGACCCAGTCGTCCAACGAGTAATATCCCAAAAGCAGAAAACAACCACACATGCAATGTAACTAAGCAGAAATAAATAAAAGACAGTAAGGGAAAACATGACGAGAGATCTGAAACATATTACATGCCACAAGTGGAAAAATACTATAACATACATAGCCATCACAACTACAACAGCAATACTATAACTACATAGCCATCAATACTATAACATGAATGGAAATATAACAGAACAGCTAATACATACTAAAAATACTCACTACTGCAAAAGATCTCTGGAATAGAAAAAGGGACAACACTACGACTAGTCTCAGCTAAGCCCAGCACCCTCGGTAGCCGGTGGTGCTGGCTGCTCAACTCCCTGACCTGAACATGGTTATACAATCCGTAGTCAACTAACGCTGAGTAGAATGGTGGTTAAGCCATTTACATGCAATTTAACTTAAAGAAACAAGTAAGTAACTAATTATTCATTTCCATTTATCTCAACTAGGTATTTCTATTTTGGTTATTCTAATAAAAATCAACAACATTTTTTAATCCTCCTGTTCCCTAAGGAAACAATCTTGATTGCAGTTTATTCCGCAATGTAGGATGTACACGTAGTACTCTCCTGGCCGGGAGAGTCCCCGTGGTAGTCCTACACCCAGTCTACCACCCCGAAGTCATGGTCGTGACGTAGCGGTGACTACGGCACGTGTGATAAGCACACTAGTAGCTACCCCGTACTGGCTCACGGTCAGTCGTTTCTACTAGCGGGTACGCCCAAACATACAGCACAGAACAAGGGTCTCGCCCCTCAACAGTCTGTGCACCCTCGCCCGACTATCCCAGTTTGCTCAGAAGGCCTAACAAGAGTCGGTGTAGGGTAGCCAGTCCTAACCCCGTGCCCCATGGGGCAGCTGGCTCCCCTCTACACTAAAGTAACAAGAGTCGGTGTAGGGAGTCATTCCTAATCCCGGGTCTCAACACAAGGGCTGCTAGCTCTCCCCTATACTAAAGTAATAGGAGTCGGTGTAGGGGACCATTCCTAACCCCGGGTCTTAACCCAAGGGCAGCTAGCTCCCCCCTACACTAAAGTGACGGTAGCTCTCCTCGATATTGCGTACACAAGGGCCAGCTCACTTTCCATGCAAAAGGGACAATTGCTCTCCTCAGTACCGTGTACTCGAGGACCAGCTCACTTTCCATGCAAAAGGGACAGTTGCTCTCATTGGTACTGTGTACTCAAGGGCCAGCTCACTTCCCTCCTATATATGATATTCATTCCATACACGTGAATTCCTTTCTAGTTCCTATTAGGGTTCGTACATAGACTTTCTCATTTTCACATCCGATTCATTAAATGCATAGCCGGAAGCTCAAGATTTCACAATCAATTATTCAGTATATCGCAGATATATTCATTCATATCATGGTTCATTAAATGTGGTACAGGAAGCTCATGGTTTACTACTTTCAGTAAGCATCACAGCAATTTAATCATTTAATACATGCAAATTCATCTTTTTCAGCCCTAGATGAACGATTCATCTCACAACCTAAGGTTCAATCGAATATTTCTAAAGCATGCAATTTAATTATTAATTTTGGGATTAGAGAAAGAACCACTCTACTGAGATACATGGGTAGAATGGGGGCTCGAATCGCAGATCTCGTCAACTCTGTAGGCACTATATACTCTACTAGCTGGAGACCTATACAATTGACCAATCACATCAAACGAGTTCAAAATAGTATACGAGTGACACTAACACGTAGAGAAACTCGAACGGAAACCAATGATACTTCGTTTGAGCAAAACTGACTCCATTTGGGCCCTAAACCGGCCAAAAACGTGCATACTAACTAAAATCAGATGTCTGGGACTAGACCCAGACGTCTTAAATGACCTCAGAATCTCACCTTACTTTCTTGCAGCTTCCTCAAACGTCTGAACCCCTCCGCAGTCGTCTGAGGGAGATCCCAGACGTCTGACACTCCCTCCGGTCATCTGGGAGTGTAGTCAGATGTCTGGAACCGTCTCCAGACATCCTAAAGTATCTCGAAGGGTATGCCATGCGCCTGTCCCATGTCATGTACTTGTGCATGCACGCGAGTTTAAAAACACAACACGTAAAAAGAAGATGTATGTGCATGCAGCGCATACAGAGCACGTACCTCGACACCCTGCGTGCTATCAGACATTCGACGCCAGCTCCGGATGTCCTGAGGATCCTCCAGACATCTAGATATCGTCCCAGACATCTGATATTGCAGAAAAATGTTTCCGCAGTGCACCCTGCAACCTCCTCCTCACGCGATCCTCCGCCTGCAGGACCACAGTAGCTCCTCCCGCGGTTGTAGGAGGTCGCAGAGCTCCTCTCCATGAGCTCCCTCAGCCGCACCTCCGATCGCTCCTCCTCTCCCGAGCTCCTCGCTCTTCGCCCACGCTTCTCCCTCTCTTCTCCTCCGTCTCAAGCTTCCTTCCTTCCCCTACTCGTGGCTGCAAGGGGACGGGGATGAGAAAGAGGTCGTCGGTAGGTGGTAGAGGACGAAGGTGGAGGTGGTGGAGAACGAAGGTGTGGGGGAGATGGTGAGGGTGATGGTGTCTTTTAAAAGGAAGAGGGTTAGGGTTTATGAGGGGAGGTGTGTGTGCGTGGGTGTGTGCGTGGGGGTGTGTTGTGTGGGAGGAGAGAGTGAGTGAAAATTATGAAATCTACCCCACAAAACCTTTTCTTCTCGCAAGGCCCACACACCTAAACCGAGGGGGGTTTAAAATTGCACTCATGCCCCTATCTTTCCGGAAAACTTCTAACGGCCCTTGGGAAGGGTCATTTTAGGTCCCTTCTAGGGGATGCCTGATTTAGAGTCTAGATGCCTTATTTGATGGTTTTGAATGACTAATGGTTGTGCTAGACATCTAATACAGAGGGTAGGCTATGATTAGATTTTGGCATTCATCTTACGGCTCGCCTAATTGTCCTAGGGCTGTAAGGGTGATGGCCCTCGAAGGCTGCTGTTGAGGTTGCCGAGGGTCATCAAAGAATTTGTATGCATAGAAAATGTAATGTACCCACAAAAAAATAGAAACAAAGAAGCAATCACTTGAACACGAACAATTGTTGACCCAATCCTACCTCAAAGGATGTACGTCTGAGGAGAGGATTTAACCCTCGATATCTACTATATGTGGTGACAATACAAGAAGTGGTAGGTTATAGAGCCTTGGCTTGCCCCTATTTGCATCTCCCTCTCTACCATGTGTAGATAAGAGCTATTTATAGAATACATGATGTAGGATGTTACATATTTAAAGGTGTAACCACCACAATAATGGGGAGTTGTTAAGAGATAATGGGGAGTTATGAAGAGATATTATGTTGGCTCATAACCACTCCGTGGACCACGTCTCCTTGCATTCCCGTGCGGATCGAATCCAAGCTGATTCGACAAATCTATTTACAAGCCAATTGGGTGGATTTCGTGAGGACAATTTTTTTCCCTCAACAAAGGGATACTTAGTACTTGCTTATCTCGTGGAGTTAGCCATAGATGGAATCAAAGATGAAATATTCATGGGCTAGCGTGGATTGGAATAAATTAGGGTGGACCCTCCATTACTTCAGGATGGGGTGATCGTGAAGCTATGTATAGGTAAGTACAGACCACAATTATACCCATAGATATATAAAGTAACTCAACGAAGTGCTGGAGAGGGGACCCTAGGGGGCGTCATGTGATATTTCTATAGGGAATCACCCATATGATGGAGATGTGGTGTTTCCCTACTGAAGGCCAAGGTAGTCCATCCTCGATCCTCGGTTATGGCCCATGATATCTACCTCGAGTAAATACGAGGGATGATTCTAGATAGAATTGACCATCGTTATTAGACACAAAAAGGATCTATTGGGTCAAGGTAGCCCTTAAGTGTGGATAAGGGTAGATGTACCATTCAAATTGTGGGAGAACTCTCCTTGAGCAAAACATAATCAACACATAAGTACGTAGGTCCCCACCTATATAACTAAAGTACTGGAATAATTTCCAATTGAGCCACTTGCCTTACACTTATGTCACGTTCCACTTTCAAGATAGTATGTCTAGGGTTAAAGTACCACACCGCTTTAGAATTCGAGCCCTTTAGCGCCATGCCCAACGCTTGAGGAATCGTTTGGAGGAGGCTAGGACCCTACTGCTAGTCCCTAAGGATCGAGACGTACTTCTCTAATGCAAGACATGAGGAGTTTTTCTACTTGTGTATCAAAGAACTGCTGGGGATTCTGTATTACGTCTTGGAGGAGAGGGATATCATGTGAAGGTATAGCAATTTAGCTATCTTTTTATAGTGTAACAAGCCATACAACTACACTCTTATATCCTTTTCTTACTCTTTTTTGGGTTGAATTATCTTCTTGTGTAAATATATGTGCCATCTCCTTTTTGTAACCATTAAATTTTACGAACTACACGTATTGATGTAGCTGTAACTTTGGTAATGTATAATGATGCATGTTTATGTATCTCACTTCCGAAGCTTCTTATGCAGATGTTGCTCATGTGAAACAGGTACAAATGATAGGTATTATAGCTAATTTACGAGATTGCATATTAGATCAAAATCTAAGACACCACAGTTTGGTAGTCAAGCCGATCAAGTTGGTTCAAGTAGACTTGCGAGTTGATGTGGGCATACATGATGTGAACGATGACCTCGCATTGATGAATTTTTCATTTGTTTTAGCGTTTGAGTTGGCCACTAGTTGTTAACATGTAGCTGCAATACCTTTTATTAGCTTGTAGTCGAAGTTATTTCGGTGGCTATCACCCAAATATTGTTATTTATCTACTGCAAAGATGCATAATTAAAATATAGTTTTTAAATGGATACAAATAGAAAAATCCACGTTGCAATGCGTTTTGCAATGTGTGATGAAGAATCAATCGATTAAAAATAAGAATTTATCGATTGAAAATCAAGTATATCAAAATACATCGATTGGAAATGATTTTCAACAGATTAAATATCAAAACATATTATTTGAAAATAAAAATACACCGATGTGTTTTATCTTTTCACTGATGAGAAATAATTTTTCACTTAAAACATGATTCTCCACCTACGAAAAATAATCTTTCAACGATGAAAAGTAATTTCCACCGATATAAAATCAAAATATATTAGTTGAAATCAACACTTCCACATGTGAATTATAGAATACATTTCAAAATATATTTATTTACTTTTTCTCTTCTTAAATCGAGCTAATAGGCCACTCAAACAAACAACAAGTTTAGGAATCGAATTACTAAGATGTTGCCTAACCGCTAACGGTAATGGGTAAACAAGTCCACGAAGAAGTTAAAAGCCACTAACAAGTATGGGTGGTAATTCCTCTTCCTTATCCTCCACAATCATCAAGCCTAACGAGTAGACAACTAGTTATGCTTTTGTGCGTGGAAAAGATGAGGAAAAGCCATCAAGAATATTTGTTTAAGAGTTACCCTTGATGACTAGCAAAATGGTTAAATAATATCATGATTAATCCCTAACATGGTGAGAAAAATAATTATATTTTACGGTGGTACGAGGACCTGCCAATAAAGGCGTTTCATATGACTTTTCACATGATTCTCTCGACTATTTATGGATAAGTTGAAGTTTTCGACTTAAATTTAGTCCACTTACAAATATACCTTATTGAAGTATATGAAAATTGCTATCATCCACTTTTTAATATTATTTTAAATATTATCGAAAAAATGAAGTGACTTTTAAAATTATCACTCCCTTGACTAACATCGTTTAATTTAAATATTTTAAACTTAAAAGTAATTAAAATTTATATTTTCTAAATTTATACTTAGAAAATTAACTCTGTTTGTTGGATTCGTGAAACGAATTAACTCAAATCGGTCACCTAAAATATTTTAAGTTCAAGTTAGAAAAGATCCTCAACGTTTTAACGACGTCTTTCTTCTTACGAGTTTCCATTATGATACCATCTTCGTTAGAGCTCTTAAGACATTCCACACTTAAAATTAGACATATCCTTGCTGCTTCCGACCTGTTTCCGTGGCTGCACCTTTTAGGTGACTTCTTGCTAATCTTCTACACCCGTACCTATGGTGCTTAACATTCGAATATTATATTATAATTTTTCTAAAATTTCGTCTATTTTCTTCCTCCATTGTACATGATCCGTAAGCTTAATTTACGAAGTAAGATAACTTATGTTTTTGGTGGTTACGGATATTTATTACAGTGATTTAAATATCATCGGTAACAATTTTTATGAAAAAATCTATGCTGACATGGAGTTGGCGCTGAAAAGTCAGCATTGATATCAAGGTTGATATCGGTCCATCATTGATATTTTTGTCGATATACATCGACATGCTTACAAAATATACATTCAGAATATCATTGACACGACATCGAAATCGATATTTCGAACCTTAATTTATAGTGGGAGATAACTCAACCCTTATTTATCTTATTAACCCATGTTATCCCAATCCATGTGAGGGAAAGGGTTGAGGTAACTTATAAGTTAACCCCCATTTCATCTCTGACCTCATGTGCCTTCTCGGTATTTCCCAACACGTCCATTCATTCTAACATAAACAAAAAAATACTAACAAACTTACCTATCATTCCAAGAACAAACATATCTTTTCTAACCTTAACCTCCATTATAACCCTCATATCCCAGTAAATATCTTCCTTTCATATCACAAGTCAACCTCTATTCTTAAAACATGTTCAATAAATATAAACAATAGTTACCCATTATTATCAAATAAACACAAATAAAAATTATCTCATGTTTACATAAGAAAAAAGAAAAAAAAAAAAAAAAGGTAACTCAATTCACCTGATTCTTACCATAAACTAACCCTAAGTGAATTAAAAAATCCATTATTCGTTCCCACTCCTCTTCCTGCCTCTCTCCACCGAGGAAGGAGCTTCTTTCTTAAAAAGAGACGCTCAACCCTCCCCCCACCCCAACTACTCCGCTCACACACCTCCATGTGAGGATGTGTTGCGGCAGTCTGTTATCCAAATCCATAGAAACTAATTATACTTATTGTCAATAAGAGATATCTTATTTCATCGACCCAAAAAGAAACAAGCTTTTATCCCAATGTGTATATCTTGGAGTCATAAACTTTTTTTTTTTTCTTTTTCATTAAAGCAAGTGGAGGCATATCATTTTTTAATGCCTTTTGAAGGCAAATTCCTAGGTTTAAGTAAATGTCACGTTTAGGTTACTTCAATTACAAACAAAGGTGCTTCCACAATTATCTCCAAGGAAGCGAATGAGGTGAGTTTATTATTTATAAAGTGCACGTGATAACAGTTGAAGATCGACCTTTACAGGGACTAACAAGTTAAAAAAAAAAGAAAAGAAGAGAAAAAAAAGAAATCCTAAACCTTATTGTATATATATATATATATATATATATATATATATATATATATATAAAAGGAATGCAAAGGTTCTTGAACTTTAACTAATTTCAACGTGTTTTTTTTGTCTAAACTTGACTATGCCATATACCAATGTAACTATTAAAGAGCAAAAAATATCATTCTCCTAACTTTATGATATTGTTAATACTTATCCTCCTTGAAGATCTCCAAGCATGCTGCTTAATTCACCTGCTTTTATTAATCTAAAAAAATGAAGGACTAAGCTTAATGGGGCTACTGAATTTGTATAGAGGGAAGATACTGATATTTGGATAAAAGTTTGAATACCACAATGGGGCCAGAACTTGAGAATCTTTGTAGAAAATACTGAAAATATTTCCTGGACCATAAATTTCAGCCTTATTGTCCTTTATCAAGGTTAGCAACATGATTCTCTAATTTCCCCTCTTTTCTTGAAAGATGATGGTTTCTCTTCCCATCTTTAATCAAATTAAGAGGACTGCATGCGGAATCAATACCCAATAACGACACTATATAATCCCAACATATATAATCAGAAAATCAACATTCTAGTTTTGTGTTGCTGCCAGCGTAACAGAGAATGATGTTGCCCAGTTGTATATTCTCAGCTCATGGACTTTATTCTATTCTACGATCCCTCACAAGAGCAATAGAATATGGGACCTTTTGGAAAACATTGAAGATAAAGTGTGACATACCTTAGTTTATTACTTTATATGACATGGACGTTTGCCTATCCAATCACCAAACTTGTTGACAGTTTCCTTTCTTCCCTTTTTCCCTTATTATAAGGATAAAGTTAAGATACCATGTATAAGGTAGGGCATATAAATAGATTAACATTTTAATGTTTGTTTGCAGGGATGGAATAAATAAGGAAATACCCTAGCTAGATGTGACAAGTTATGCGTTTTAGTTAGTGGGAAGAAATAGGAAGAAGGAGATAATTAATTCTTATAAGATAAGATTCGATTGAAAATTTGATAGATGGATGATGTTTGGTTGAGAGTAAACAATCATTTCGTTATTCTAGGATAAAAGCAATACACGCTTATTTATAGGCATTTGTCTAGCTGATAGTCTGTTATATTATAGTTGTCAATTTGTTACAAAACATGACATTTTATCTTAATTTGTGTTGTGTTGCATGAATATTTCATTTCATATTATATGTGTTAGCACCCCGGCCAAATTGAGAGTTACAAAAGAAGCCTCAATTTGCTATTGAATGCCTGAAAAGCAACAATATCTGAGGGCTTTGTGAAGCCATCAACAATTTGATCTTTACTGGGGATGAATTGTCTTGTAGTTCTTTCTTAGAAATCTCATCTTGAACAAATTGAAAATCAATCTCTATGTATTTGGTTCTGATGCATAACCCAATTTTGACTAATGCCAATGGCTAGAAGTAGTCTAACCGTAGTGTTTTTAATAACAAAAATGAAAATCTCAAAGTAATCATGTCCTTCTTGTTGATGAAATTCCTTTGCTACTAACCTTGTCTTATGTCTTTCAACTGAACCATCAGAGTTGCATTTTGTTTTATACACCCACTTATTGCCAATAACATTCATTGAGGTTGTACGAGGAACAAGAGTTTAAGTTCCTTTAATACTTAAAGCATTAAATTCTTTGGTCATAGCTTTGACCTAATGCGAATGTTTAGCAACCTCAGAAAAAGATGAAAGTTCTTGATCATCAGTTATTGGCAATCAATTGGCTAAAAACACCTTCTTTTTCACAATTCCACGCATTGAACGAGTGACCATTGCATGGGTACGAGTTGCTGGACCGGTTGAAGAATTCAGAGGAGGTTCTATAAAAGAAGAGGTACTGGAAAGAATTTCTTCAGAAGTGTTTGAAGCAGTAGGAGCATTAACAATGCTTGGTGAACATTGAGGAATAGCAGTAGAGGTTGAATTGCCAACCACCTCCTTACTGTCATAAGTATGAGATGACACCGTAGAGTGAAGACAATCAAAAGGCATCAGTGCCAAAACAATTGGATCAAGAGACTCCTGAACTAAAGTAGTAGGAAGCATATTATGTTGAGTGAAATGATGACAGTTCTCAACAAATTGTACATGCCTTGAAATAATTACTTTATCCAAAACCATAGCATAGCAATACTATGCTTTATGAGATGGCGAATAGCCCAAGAAAACATGTAAAAAAGAACAAGGACATAACTTGTGTTTGGTGTAAGGACGAAGCCATGGATAGACAACACATCCAAAAGTCCTCAAAAATGTATAATCAACTGAATTCTTAAAAAAAAGCTCATGTGGAGACTGACTCTTCAGAACAACTGTTGGAAGAATATTGATAACAAATGCAGCAGTAACAAAGGCATATAACCAGAACCGTATAGGAACACTAGCATGAAACATCATTGCAAGAGCCATTTCAGTCAAATGATGATTTTTACGCCCAGTAGAACCATTCTATTCTGGTGTGTAAGTTGCTGATAATCGATGAATAATCCCATTAGTTTTTAACCATGTATCTAACCATCTAAACTCTCCACCCCAATCACTATGTAGAGCTTTAATTTATTGCCCAAATTGCCACTGAATATAAGCATGAAACTGAAGAAATATTGAATACACATCTGACTTCAGTTTCATAGGAAACACCCATGTGTATTTAGAATAGTCATCTATAAATGTAACAAGATATTTATAGTCATCAATAGAATACACAGGCAAGGACCAAACATCACTGAATATTATCTGAAAAGGAGTGGAGCTCCTTGTGTTTGTAACAAGAAGATGTGTTCTATGAACTTTGGCTTGATGACAAGCATTACGGTCAATAGTATAATTTTCAGCAGAAGTAACAAATGGTATTTGAAATTTGCAAAATACTTTCTTGAGAGTACATGCATTGACATGCCCAAGACAGTTATGTCAGATTTGAAATGAAACGTTACTGCATTGCTGAACTAATGGAGAGGAAATTTCTACACCAGAAGAGGATGTAATATCAGAGGACTTTGGCAGCTACAACTGATAAAGTCCATGATTAGTTGTTCCCTGAAGGAGAACCTTATGCGTTTGTTTGTCCTCGACAACAATAGAATCAGGATGAAATTTAAAGGGACAAGAATTATCCTTTGCAAAGCGACGAATAGACAGAAGATTATTTGAAACATGTGGAACATGAAGCATCTCTTTCATATATGTTACGAACGAGGCATCAAACGGGTTTTTAAGACGTCTGGGAAGTGGCCCAGACATCTGACCAGACGTTTGGAACCATTCCCAGACGTCTGGTAATAAATTTTTGCGGCGTACGAGGTTGCATTTGCGCGCCTGCACACGCAGACTGCACCCGCCGCTCTCGTTCCTCCTTTTCTTCGCTCTCCTCCTGCAGGCGCGTAGCTCTCTTCTCTCTCTCCCCACGCGGCCTTATAAGGCCCCCTCGCCCTCACCCTCATCTTCTCCGCCTTCCTCTTCTCCTCCCTGCCAGTGCGAGAGCATGAGCGAGCGAGGGAACGGCGGCAGTAGCAGCCGCGACGAGAGTGCGGGAAGGAGGGTTGCGAGCAGAGGGGGGAAGCTCGACTGCGAGGGTTCGAGCTTGCCGGGGCAGCTAGAGCCGACCGGCGGGGGAGCGGCGGGCGTGGGGTGTCGTGGAGGGGCTGCTGCAGCTCGGGCAGCAGGCGGACGGGGCGCGGCACGGCCGTGCGTCGCAGGCGGAGAGCGAGTCGGGCTCTGGTTCTGGAAAATTTTCCAGAATCAGACGTTTGGGCTTACGACCAGACGACGGTGAAGACGTCTGGAGGACTGTCCAGACGTCTGACAGGTAAGATATTTCTATCCCTTTCCTTTTTCGAGTGTACGGCCATGCAGCCGTCCGCCGCAACTTCGTCTGCGCTTCGTCGTGCTGAGAGCAAGAGTGTGTGTGCGCAGGTTGCACTCGAGAGGGCACGAGGGCTCACCATCCCACGTGAATCAGACATCTGGCCGCAGTACCAGACGACGGAGAGGTCCTCCAGACGTCCGAGGTGACCATCGGACGTCTGGAAACTGACTTCAGACGATCCAGCGAGCTTCTGGATGTCTGAAGGACTACGCAGAAGAAGGTATGGCATGATCGACGTTTTAAGACGTCTGGAAGAAGTTCCAGACGTCTGATTTTAGACAAACTCGTCGTTTTTGGCCCGTTTAGGGTTCTTTCGGAGTCCATTTTCCACGTTTCGAGTTGCGTTCTTTCCAGAATAAATTCCTCTACCCATTTACTGTAATTGTATACCATTCTGAGAAACTCTTTGGGATTGATTCTTGTGTTAGGATCCCGTTCCGTTGCAGTCTTGGGGGTTGCGGAGGCACGCGGGATTGTTGACCACGCCCCCAGTACTCCCAGTTTCGCTGGTAGAGTGGCTTTTAATTTATTTAACAAAATTTGTTACAATTGTGGAACAATTAATAGAGTCTAGGGTATTGCATGAACCCTAGGACTGAGAAACTAGATTGAATGATAGATCCTACGGTATTGCATGAAACCTAGGACTGGAAAACTAGATTGAATGATAGATCCTAGGGTATGGCATGAATCTTAGGACTGGAAAACTAGTGAAATATATAAATATTGCAGTCTTGGAAAGTAGAGAGGAAATAATAGCTTCCTGTAAATTGATTAACAGCTGCCTGTTATGAATAAATAAATATGATTGAGAACATGGGTTGTATGAACGTAAAACTGGAATGGTTAAACCTAAATGGCCAACGAAAAGAACACGAACCCTACGGGGAATTAGGAGTAGAACTCCTGGAAAGAGAATAGAATGAAACTGAAAAAGTGGAACAGGGAAGTGTGCTGTCCCTTTGGTATGTGGTACCAAAGAGAGCACACCATACCTCTTAGTGTAGAGGGGAGCTTGCCGCCTTCTGGTTGAGACCGGGGTGGGTTTGGCCACTGTACACCGACTTGCTGGCCCTCGCGTACGCAGTACCGAGGAGAGCTACTAGTGTAGGGAGAGCACTAGCTACCCCACGGGCCCCGAGGTTCTGCTAGCCTCCTACACCGACTTGTTAGGCCCACTGGGCAAACCAGGGTAGTCAGGCGAAGGTGCGCGGACTATGGAGGGGTTGGACCCCTGTTACTGAGAGGGCTCTGCCCTATACCGATTCCGTGCTGTGTTTTGAGCGCACCCGTTAACGGAAACGACTGACTGCGTGCCAGTGCGGGGTAGCTACCCGTGCGCTTATCGCGCGTGCCGTAGTCACCGTTACGTCTGTCAGCTACCTTGGGGTGGTTGACTGAGGGTAGAACCACCACGGGAGACTCTCCCGGCCAGGAGAGCACCACGTGTTACTTCTACTTTTCGGAAAAGACTGCAATCAAGATCGTTCATACGAGGAACATTCGAGATCAAGTGAAGGATCTGAGAAATAAATAAATCGTAAAATAATAAAAAGACGTAAATAAAGAAAGTAGAAATATAACAGCTAATGTACACTCTACTACTTCTTTAGCTTTTAGTTGCCACTCTACTCAGCGTTTCGCTGACGTGTTGCACTCGTTACTTCTCAGGACCAGGTGTTGAGCAGCCAGGGTCAGCGGCTGCAGAGGACGCTGGGCCTAGTAGGGTCCAGTAGAGTTACCCGCAGTTCTTTTTGTACTTTTCCTCCACTGTAGTGAGTAGTTTCCTTGTTACTCCTTGTACTTCTTTATTGTAAGCTTCATGTTATGTACATATTTGTTGTTCTACTGTTGTGGTGGTGTATACTGTAGTAGTTCTTTTTCTTACTGTTGTATTTTGTTACTGCTAGTTATATTCATACTGAATGTGGTTTATTTTACTGCTCTTTTGGTTACTTCCTCGTTGAACGACTAGGTCTTAGGATTAGTCGAGTCGGTCCAATTCTCGTGTCTCGTAGGGACTCGGGAATCAGATCGTTACAATATACAAAGCACGAAGAGAAGTAGGAATAATAGAAAACAAATGTGCGTAATAGGAGAAGTAGTCCCAATGCCAAATCGAACTTCAAAGATTATTTGAAACATGTGGAACACGAAGTATCTCTTTCATATACAAAGGACGAAGAGAAGTAAGAATAGTAGAAATACCAATGTGCGTAATAGGAAAAGTAGTCCTATTGCCAAATCGAACTTCATCCAAACATGAATAATCAGGACTAATATCCAACTTGGACAACTTATTAGTGACATGATGAGTTGTGCCTGAATCTGGATTCCACAATTGAGGAGCAGTAAAGCATCTAAATAATTTAAAATCCTATAAAAGAGATCAGAAGAAGATTTGGAGAGCACATCTAAGTGCATCTTTTGCACTCTTATGGGAGAGAAGTAAAATGCTTGGAAGCTTCTAACAAACACACGTCTCCTATGCTATCTTTGGAGGTTGAACTTGACCACGTAAAGTAATTAAGCTCAAAGTGAGTAAAATCTTGGCAACTTGATGCCTCTGTATAAAGGTATTGAGTCAACGAATAAAGATCGAATGCTGTGTCCGGTACATTAACATCATATGTAAAATCATAATTGTATATAACAAAATAAAAAAAATCGATTAACTTGAGAGAAAAGATAAAGAGACCGTAGATGTCTGATAGAAATCTCCACTAAAGCAAACAAATAACCAACCAATGGCATTACAAACTAGTGATGCCCAAATAAACTCGATGACAGTAATTAAAGAATTAAAAAAATTATTTACCATGATAGGTATAATCATACAAGCTATGAAAAGATATATTCACTTTTTTCCCATCTCGCTCTAGCAATTGTTTTGAGGTGACTCACTTGTACTTGAAAGTAGGTTTAAAAAAAAAGTTAAAAAACTTCCACTAAAATATATCAAAAATAATAAGGGTAAATGGTGTATGGGTTAAGGTAGTTGATGAGAATAAAACAATAAGAAATGCACAATAACCAAACAGTTAATGGAAAAAATAATGATCAATTCCTGATTATTTATAATAATTGCACAATTCTTTCTGCAGTAGATTTAATAATATGTTGTCCTCAACTCATAAGGCCAATTTCTCATCCTATCTCATCTCTATATTGAAGTTCTATGACCTAGACTCATAAGTACAAGTGATCTCTCCTACCTACAAATTACTTGAGGCAAAAGAGACATTGTTCTCCTTTTGAGGATACACTCAATAGAGAGAGACCGAATAATAACAAGGATAGACAATTAGGCCAGTCACATTTCAACTATGGTATTGTCTATCCTAGATAGCTCCTCTCTGTGTAATGCTAATATGGCTATCACCCACAGAAGTACAAGATAAAACTTGGTCATATCCTACTTGATTGAAATTCTAAATCATAGGAGGCATGCTTCTTACATTTACTTTATATCACACAACAACAAGAATAAAGGGTTTATGCATCCTTTACTCCTTCTCAATGTCAATTGCTATTAATAGATCATCTAGAGAAATATTTTACTCCTTACAACAGGAGATCTCCCAAGAGGTAGAAATTTTTTTTTGATCAATGTCACTTAAAACCTCTCAAAAAGCTTCATGTTTAGCATCTTTTGGATCGTAGAGTAAAAGTAAGAACTTGTATGCCTATTTAGACACAAACTTGCCTTCAAACATCTAGAACTTCAAGAACTTTGCAATGAAGTATTTTTCAATATTGAGATCTTCAATTGTTTACTTCTTGTCAAGCTATTATGAGAATTCTCTTTGCAATGCGATGAAAAGAACTATAAACGTCAAACTAGATATTAGGAAGTCACAATAGGATGATGCTTTCAATGTCTTAACACTTCAAGATCAAGATTTTTTTTTACCACAATGAGACTTCATGTTTTAAGCCTAGAAACTAGCATAGTTATCAACCAAATCTTCACACATTGTTGGCAACGCTTAAAATTTTGGCTACAAACTTTTTTTGGAATATTGGACATATTAATATGTGCTTTCTATAACATATTATATGATTATTGAATCCAAAACATTAATTAATATAGAAAAATAAATAGATAGCATACAAAAATAAAAACTTATGTCACCAAGCATCGAATAAATACATACTATCAACACCAATATGTAAATCTGATACGTCAATATAGGCAGAGCAAAAATTCGAAGATAGTAAAGAACATCCATGCATAAGCACAAAAAAGTAGAACGTAGAGAAAGAATATGATATGATCAAAGTATATACAATATAGACCCTTCTCATAGAAGTTTTTCCCTTGCAATATCAATGCAGCAAGTCTAGCAACCTTCTCTAAGGATGTGTTCAGGATCTTTTATTGAAGGTTCACACATTCAAATTTCAGCCATTCTTGAAAATCACCTCAGAAAACTTAAAGAAAAAACTTCAAATCGAAGTCTCCTAGGCATGCACAAAGAGAAATTTGAAAGGGATTTCCTGAAGAGATCATTAAGTTTCCTTCCTTATCAATAATTATTCTCTTTAATCATTGTGTATTGCATGGTAGGTTTATGACTATTAGGCTCCATTTGGAGGGTGAATAAAATACTATAGCAATAGGTTATAGTGGAATAAGTGGGGATGGATGTTTGTTTGGGTGGTGGAATAAGAGAAAGGTTAAGTAGAGAATTAAAATGATTTGTGTAATGATGTAATGTTAGTGGATATTTATTTAATATTATAAGTGAGAGTGGAGAATATTAATGGATATTTGTTTAATATTAAAAATGAGAGTGGAGGGTGTAGCGGGTATTTTTGAATAGTAAAAGTGAAAATAAATGTTATTATGATTTGATTTGAATAATTGGAAGTAATTATATAGGATTTTATGTTAAAGTGATGGAAAAAAGTTAAACAAAAATTAAAGATCGAGAAAAACCTCCCTCAATCCCATTGCCAGAGTGGAATGACTCTGCCGATCCACGTGCATGGAAACTTCTTTGTTATTTTTTACTTTCAAATGCCTTGCAATTTAATATGGACAAAAGCTTGGTTGAAACCCAACCTAAAGATCGAACTTCTGAGCTGGACCTCGACGTTAGAGTAAGGAAATTTTGGTCCTTTCCTACTCAGAGCCTACTGGAAAAGGGAGGAAAAAAGAGAAGACTTAGCTCTGGCTTTGTTTGGGTCAGCATAAATGCTCCACTCTACTTGTTATTTTATATGAAGGATAAATATTTAAAGAAAACACACACATTCAAATTGCTCACCAAGACATTGATCGAGCGGTGGAAACTTTTAATTTTGACAAAAGAGATGGAGTTCATGTCTTCATCCCTACATTATTTGAGGGATTGATGTGTGAGAGACAGCCAATCTCCCATTAATTTACCATTTGAAAGTCTGGGTCATAAGAAAGGAAGAAAAAAATCCATCCAGTCTCACCCTTGGAATACTTTGATAACGTGCTTTCCAAATTTTAGAAGCCAAATATATTTCTTCAGGTGTGTTTTTAGACATTTCAAAGAAAGGGTCTGAATTGAACCTCGCCATTAATTTAGTGATATGAGTTCATAGTTGTGTCAGTTGTCATATTTTCTCGTGAAAATAAGGTGAAGGTATCAACATCTGATCTGTAGAATTTAGCGCTCTAATATCCATTTTATCACCAAATTTAGAACCTGTACATCAGCCAAAGGAAATATGACATATCAGTATGGTTGCTTAATTCTTTTACCAATATGAGTCTATGGCACATTTGCATCATCACACATATAATTTTAGAAACTTCAGTGTTCCTGTATAAGTAGGATTGATTTGGAGACATCATCTTTCCCCTCTTTGCTCTGGAGTGAGTCCTCCCTTACCACATTTGGGGCAGCTTTTCAGGCCAAAACCTTGGCAGTCAAAACACCTATAGAAAGGAAAAGGAAAATAAGTGAAAAACAAATATGGTTATTTTGCATAAGATGTATTAGGACTATGTTTTATTTCCCAGGCTATAAATTAAGACTTTAAATGGCCATCATAAGAGGAACATACTTCCATCTCTCAAAGATATTGCCATTCTTCTTGTTCCTTCCTGTTCCCTGAGTAAAATGGACAGCAAAGCAAGGTTGAGAAAGCTCCCTTCCCTCATTAAAAATATGTGTCCTAAGATCACAGTTATTAAGTGTATAAACCTTTCAGCTTTTGTCTTATGGATGAATAATGGTTGACAATATGGAGCCCATATGTATATAACATTACTATACAAGCAAGGCCCCGATATTCACAGTGGAAGCTCATAAAAGGCGATTGCTTACAAGGATTGAAAATAAGCAACTTTAAGTAGGTTAGTTGCCTTTGGGCCACTGTGTACAACCCAACGAGTTATTAACTTGGTTTTTCTTAATAAAACTCAGATTGAGGTCCTGGTAGCTGCAGATGCTGTCAGAGCAAAGTTCCCTCTACAACATGAGTAAAGGAGCAAGTTAAATGAGGGCATTACTGATTTAAGTTGAAGATATTGTAATACGTCATAAATAAAAAATAAAATAAAATACTGCTTGCTTGGGTATTTTAGTTCCATCAAAGCAGGTTCATATGTACCTATTACTGGCAACATAAACCAGAAATAGTTCAAACTAGTTTTGGGAAATATGATTACTCTCCATCTAGGAGATGTTCGACTGATGTAGGTTTCTAATTTTGCAAAGAGAGATATAGGTCTGAGTCTCGATTTCTGCATTAGTATAATTTCCCTCATTTTGCATGCATGAGTCTGGGTCCAAAAAAAAAAGAATCCTCTAGTTACACTATCCATTTGTTGTTCATTGGATACCATCCATATAACAAATGGGGTTGTAAAGCTACCAATATATCCACTGGAACATGGCTGGTGGTTGAGATCATAGTTATTTTCCCTAGTTATTATAGATCCATGCCCCAGCTATATATATATGTACCTGAGGTTACGCTTACCGTTATTTAACGAAGAGCAGATTTGGAATTCTATCACAATTTTACGTAATTGCTCCCAGTTCCAAGAGGTTGATTTCTCCAAACTTCTGACCTCTCATGGAACCAATCTAATCTGCAAGCTACCTTTAAATACTTGGGGGGTTCCCAATATTTTGCATAAGTCCCCCTGATCACTTGACGACATCGTTTGCACCTTGTACTGATCCATCCCTACGAGATCTGTGACCATAGGGAATGGGGCCCGTTAACCATCATTCTTAATCCCCAACTTCTGACTCCTCCAGGGATCAACCTCACCTGCAAGCTTGCTTTAGATAATTAGGTGCTCCCTACAATCCCCCTCGTAAGTATCCCCGTATCACTTGATTTAACCAGCTTGCGACATCCAACGGCACGGCATCGATTTGATTTGTGATGCAATGCATGATATTAAGTTCAAGAAATGGAAAAATGCTACACCTTTTTTTGTTCACTTCACTTCTCGTTAATATGGGTGGGAGAGGATCAACTAATTACCTTGCAGCCAGGGCACTCTATGGCTCCTTGACCACCACAAGTCTTGCATCCTCCCCCTGCCATCTGAATTCACCTTAAACAAGTCAGATCTCTTCTTGTGTCTCTCTCTCCTACGCGTCTTCAAGCTACCATCGTGGTGGTGAGCCAGTAAAGTGTAAACTACGACATGCACCATGGGAACATACCAATCGAAAACGCGGCGCGTCGGACCTTGATGAAAAGGCCACCACCGTGTCGTTCCGACGAACGACGGCGATGCGAGGAAGGGAGCACGGGAGAATGGGCAGGGAAGGGAGATTCGCGGCCTCCATTAATGTCTTCTGTCTAGGGACTTCTTTCTCCTTCTTTGTTGATTTGAATGAAGGTAAAGTGGTGGTGGGGATTGTAGAGCTCAATGCAATTTTGAAGGCTTCTTCAATCCACCAGGGGATGGAGCGAGGGATATGAGCCACAGGACACACACACACAGCTTCCTGTTTGTGGCAGAGGGATGTATGTGTTCATGTGTGTGGCGGAGAAGAAGAGAGCATGGTTTTTTTTTCTTTTTTTTTTGTTTTAGAGATCTCCATTGAAATTGGGCCCATCCTCGAATTATTTAAAAGTTGCACATTAGTCCGATCACCTTCTGAATTCTCTGTTTGCAGGTACCAATGGGCCACCATATGGATGAGACATCCGCTGATGCCGAAATGTACGACAACGTGAATCATGACCCATTTTGTGTAACGCACAGATGTGTTTGGACGTGATTCATATCATCCGATCGATATTTAATATAAAAATAAATTCAAAAACGAATGCAAGTTCTGAAATGTGGTTGACTCCACCCTCACTTAAGATAGTCACCACCACTTTCTAAGTTACGGTCGTATTTCTTGATTTTGAATAAAAACTAATTTTAAAATATATCTTATAATTTTATGCTAGTGTAAAATAATTCTAACGGTTATTTTGATAATATTGTATTGATACAAAATAATTTTGAAGGTAATTTTCTACGACGTTAAATTTTTTGTGATTTTGTATCAATGCAATTCATTGTTTCTGTAATTTTTAATTTTATATCGATATAAAATTATTTTACACCTATATATATTTAATTTAAAAATATTGATATTTTTTTTAAACAACGATGAATTTTACGATATAAAAATAATTACATTAATTTTTTACGTAAATAAAAGATATGCTAATTTTTATATTTTTATATCCATATCTTGATCCCTTTTTCTACACCAAGAAAGAATTGGTTCATTTTGATTGTGCATGACAAAGTTTGATTCATTTATTGGGTTAGTAGATGATAGAGGGTAGCAAAAGATACAAAAAGATTAGAAAACCAAATTACGCTAAAGGAAAATTGACGCTCCTTGTGGATTATAGAATTGGGCATATCATGTATAAAATTATATAATTATTACGTATGATATTGTGTTTACTTAAGTGTAAATTGTGTTGGTACAAGGATGATGTTATCTAGCATGGCATATCACTCATAAAACGTAGCGATGTTCGGAATGTATGGGATTTCTTTATAAAATTAAATAGTTATGTTGAAAGTTCTTTTTAAAATATTTATTTTCTATAATTCATAATCCCATTTGACCAAATAAAGAGAAATTGCCCATCCACCCCAAAAAAATCAAGTCTCTAGGTGATACAAAAATGGTGATTTAAATCTGCATCTCTTCTACCAAACCAAGGAATGTCTAACTTTATGCTACATGTAGGAATATTGCAAGGCCCTTGATGGTATTCGATGCATTTGATTTTCCAATTATCATCTTTTCAAGTTGGATTAGCATTAATTTGATGTGGATAATGAAACCAAAGTCGCATGGTAACTCGAAAAAAGAGTGAAGGTCACGTATAAATTTTCTAATTTTCGATAACTCATTGGCCAAAGTCTCAACCCAACCAATTATGGGTCAAACATGTTCAAGTTTGCCCATAGGCCAATATCTACCATGTTATCTATGTAGGTATATTAAAAGGAGGTGAATAGTGCGGTAGATAAAATTAGATGTCAATAAAAACAATCACAAAATTCAATCATCACGATACACAAGTATTTTTAGGTGGAAATCTAACTCAGATAAAACTACCATCTAAGTCTTTCGACTTAAGATTTTTCGATCTACCGAGTATATCAAATCCACTAACTGTACCTTTTAAATTAAGGGTAGTATAACCTCAATACAACTACACTACTTTAACCCAAGGATAATGTACCTCAAAAACTCCCACGAAGAGTATTTTATCTCACGAAGGAGACGAGAATGTACCATGTGAATACCCAACAAAAGAAAAGCAAAAATACAATAGTCGATAGAGCCTAAAGATACATCTTAACCTAAGCTTCCATAAGCAAGAATTACTTCCCTATTTATGGAAGTGAGTAGGCGTTAGTGCGTAGCGATCCGATGCTCTTTCAGGTAGAGTATAGATTTTGGAAAGCAAGACTTTTCTTCTAGTTGATTTCTCTCTTTTAAACACTAAAAATGGTGGAAAGTATTATCTATGGGTGTTTATGGCCAAGGAGAGATTCCACTCTATTTATAGAGGTCTTAAGAAGATTCAAGAAGGCTTAGAGAGGCCTTATAGTCGTTGGGAGCAAATCTCATAAGATCAGGCCGAAATCTCAATCAAATCAGGCTCATCATGACTCTGACAGTAGAATCAGACGTATGTAAATTAAGTCAGATGATGGGTTAGGCGATTGATAATCTTTTTGGTCGTCTGATGCAAGGGATTAGAGTTCCTGATTTAGTTGGATGGAAACAGAGTTATAGGTCAGATGTCTAGGATATCATTTTAAGACGTCTAAGTACAAAAATCGAACGTCTAATTTTAAATGGGTTCTCCCTTGAATTGATTAGATCGAAACAGAGTTCTAGTGTAACAGGGTCAGACGACTTACTGGGCATCTCGACTTGTTATTAGACGTCTGATGATAAAGATGTTCTGTGGGAATTTATTCCCAAGAACCTAACGGTTGGATTTGGTGTGACAAGGTCCAATGTCTCTTTTTTAGACATCTGAAGGGCTCTACGGACGTCTTTAAATAATATTAAATTATTTCCTAAGAGGTTCTCAAAGATAGTGCCTGACAAGACAACGATCCTATTGTTAGACGTTTGGCTAAACTATCAGACATCTAGAAGGGCATCTGAATGGAAAGGCATAGACTATAAACTTCTAGCCTAGGTAATTGGACATCTGGTCATAATATCAGACAACTTAAAAGTCAAGATTAGATGTCTAATTGTCATGTTGGACGTTTGATTAGTCTATCTGAAACCTATTTTGACTTTCTAATTTAACTCCTGATTTTACCTAAGTATCTTAAGGTTGTATAAATGTTCCTAAGACTAAAGGTATTATGTTTTGAGCTCTTTACAATATTTCTAAGGAAAAAGAAAGAACAACAACAAACAAATACAGAAATAGAAAACTCTATTCTATTCTTCTTCTTCTTCAAGCTTTGAGCCTAAGCAAAGCTCCCCAATCCATGTTCCATTTTCCTTAATACTTTTGTTCATAAGTCAAACTCCTCCACACTTAATATCATTTGCATTTATACTGAAACTATAAATTCAATTACAAATGTTAAATTTCAAGTATTTTATTATCATTAAAATCAACGATCATAGTACTCTTGCATCAACAATCTATAGTCTTTACAAAAATTATCTTGATTGAACACACATGATACATTCATCTTACTTGGTCTCTCAATTTAAAGGAGCCTTGTCTAATTTTATTTTATTATCATCCATCTAATTTTTGAAAAAAACATCAAGTTTATGTGTTATACATATTAGATATGTCTAAAGAAGATGACAAATAATGGTAGGCTAGATAGGTCGACGAGGGTCCGACCCATTAACTAAACCAATTAGGTTATGGTTTAATTTGATCCCATTAATTCGCTCCACAATAATTCCTGGTTAAAGTCTCAATTTTTCTTTACTAGAATATGAACATGTAAACTCTCCATATTTTTCTTTCTTCATTCGTTTGTCCCAAATTATAAGGTGCATGAGTACCACATTGGGACTTGAGGGGTCCTGCATATCAAGGTGTTCATGCAGCACATAATTTTAAAAAAAATGGCCTTGATGCTTATTTTTTTTCCTAAAAGAATCTAACTTAGATTTGTTGGTGACAGGGAAATCATCAAATCTCTAGGATAAACTCTTCCGGATGATTTAAACAAAGAATGTGGTTTCCTTTTTCCAGTTGTTGTTTCGCTTTCATAAAGTCGAATTTCTTTTTACGCTTTCCTAAACAAAAAAACCAAGCAAAATTTCACAAGCACATGCTCAAAATCGATCTTTCAAAAATCACTGCATGTATCTTTGTGTAAATAGATGCACATACAAGGACCTAGGTTTATAATTGAGCTATTTGAGAAATTTGGGCTGATAGAATCAAGACTATCATCGAGATGCTTGAGCTCAAGTAATCATGTAAATCTCCAACCCAAATAACCACTATTGACTTTAATGAATTCCCAATGTGTAATAATTTAATTAAGAGGGCATGAATGATGATGCATCCCCCACGTCAACTGATTTATAAATGATCTTCCAAGGAAATTAACGAGGGATGAGAAATTCTTCTCTACACGCAAGCGACAAAAGACCACCCACAAAATACAAGCTCAAAGATAAGATAATGATGTATGTTTGACCACGACTACTTTGCTTGTAGTCATCGATCTCTTCGGTGATTATCCCTTTTTCTAATAAAAAAATAAAGAGAAGGAACTGAACCTTTCTTTAGAATCTCCTTTTGTGATTAGGTTTCACTTGACCAAACACTCTCCCGGACTCAGGTAGGTGGGATAATTTACTTATCATAGGTAATATGAATAGTAATGAGATCATATTTTTAGTAGATTACGGTATATATAAAGTGTAAGTGACAATCGTATAAAGGTGAGCATGGTAAACGTTACCAACATAAGTGATCAGATCACATTGCATGAGAATCTACATGTACAGGACAACTCTCTCTTATCACACAAGTTATCCTATCCACATCAAATAAAATTTACCCCACATCCAAACGAAGCTGTAAAAACTTATAAAGCATCAGAAATAATAAACAAAGAGACCTATCAATTACTTCCAAATTACCTTCATACCCATTTCCATTATCCAACAATGCACAAAACCAATCAAAACATAATCCAAGAAAAGGATCTCCATCATAAATCGGATGTACGCAGCTAAAAATTGGCCTGAGTATGCCAGAAGTATGCTTCTGTTGTAACAACCCGAATCTAAACCCAAGTCTAATCGAGAAAATTTGGCTTTAACAACTTGTTGGGTATGAATCCCACAAATCCAAAAAATCACCCAAAATGCTTGAGTCTAAGTTGTTAAATAGTAATCCTTAATCATTATATCACACTACACACTTTCATAAGTTTACGATGTAAAACTATTTTCTGGGGGTGTTGCAACCTTCCTAAAATGCTTCAGAGGCCCTATAACCTTGTTAAGTACGGGCCTTGTACCTAATAAGTTGTCAATGTTAGTTTTTTCCCGCTTACACTCAGGTCTAAGCTCGGGTCGTTACAAATAGCATTAAAGCTAAACTCCCTCTAGTAGGAGGAAAGGACTACCCTTGGGACGACCAAAGAGTGTGCCATGAGGCGAAGCTACTATTACTAATGGGAATATCGAATCCTTACGATGACTTTAGGATTTCAAGTAAGGGATGTTATAACATCCTAAAAGATAATCCAATATTGTGAACACATAAATCTGAGTGATGGAATATAAGAATTAAAAATTACTATTTGTTAACTTAGGCTTAAATATTTTAAGTGGTTGTTTGGATCCATTAGACCTACATCCAACAAGTTATCAAGGATAATTTTTCTCAATTAGACTTAAGTTTAGATTTAGGTTGTTACATCTGTCATCTAATTTTTTTCTTTTTTTTTTTATTTCTTTTTAACTTCTTTAATAATATTATGGTGATTGATAATGCATACGTTGTCGAGGAAAGAGAGGAGGAGGGAATATGATACATATATGCTCAATCTTTTATTTTTACTACCCTCAATCTTATATTAGCTATTTTGCCGATCGAGTAACTCATTTGGTGAGAAGACTTACATTATCTCAGTAGGACCGATAGATTCTTAATTTAAGCCCCAATTTACATAGGAGAATAAATGTATAAGCTATTTATCTCTTCTATCCAAAATGAGCGTCATTACTCTACTCTTGAGTTTTATAAAGGGGAAGGGGGAAACATAATATTAGGCTTGTGCCTAAGTCAAGTAGATTTTATCTGTCTTTAGATTAGCCAAAGATTCATTGCATATTTCTATTGAAAGCCGTCCAAGCACAGATGAAAATAGCTAGAAATAATATAGTTAGCATTTTGACTATAAAATCTCTTTGAGTGCATGATGGAGCATTCATTTCTTTTTAATATATATAACATGGCTACTCCTTGGAATTTTATCACAAGAAAAGAGTACAAAGCAACACACACATAGATTTGGTGCCCCTCCTTCATATATCAAAATTAACGTATTTGCTACACAAAGTTTCACACCCATGTCATAAACCTATACAATAAAGCATGGATCTGTTGGCATAAAATTTCAAATGCCACGTCAATGGATATCTTCCCTTACTTTTATTTTACTCCTTTCTCCAAAGATGGCCGGGAAAATCCTATATAAAGGAGAGGAGTGATCTTAGTTACTTCATTTTCACACTAAGGTAGAACCTAAACTTGTGCTCGAGAGGCAGTTGCCCACGCACCAGACTCACGAGAAGAAAGGAGTTGGGAACAAAGTGATGAACATGTGCATAAGGCGTGGGAATCTGCCAAATAGTACAAGTCAAATCCTAAAGAAAGTTGACGAAAGTGTTATTTGATGAACCCACGTATCATTAGATAGTTGGTGGTTAAGTAAAGGGTGACCAAACCAATGAACGTTTACATGATCACGCAAAAGGCTAAACTCATTTCATGCTCATCCTCATCCCTCTTCTCATCTCCGACCTATGGCAAGAGCACCCCCATATCCTACTTCATACAAAACATACCAAACAAATCAAACAAAGCTAAAAATTATATATCTAAAAATACCCATCGGGGTTTGGATATAGTTATGGTTATATATCTATACTCAATTACTCAACTTGAGTATTAAATAAAATCTTCATTTACTCGATATATGTAAGTTTCATCTTAAATTTCTCATTCTCGTAACCTTAATCTCCCTCGTAATTTTCTCCATGATTTTAAAACTTGTGAGTGTTTATAAAGATTCAATTGAATATTAGATGAAAATCTGTTTATTTAAATATACTTATATTTTATTCTTTTTTATTTTTTTATTTTTTATTTTTATTTATTCCACTTGAAGTTATTTTTGTCATAATTTCATTGGAGATTAATAAAATTGAGGTAGTGAAATAATCCTTTCCAAAGGTCGTTCAAAAATTTTTCGAAATCTTAGGGATGTTGACGTAATTTTAAACCCCCTTGATTTTAGTTTGTGGGCTCTACGGGAAAAAGAAGTTTCTGCGAGAACAACCTTGCAATTTTTCTCCTCGCATTTCACACAACTCACGCACACACCCACCCAAAACCCTAGTCCTCTTCTTTAAACCCCCCCCCTCCCCTCTTCACCTCTCCACCCTCTCCACACCTCCAACACCACCTTCACCTCCACTCCTCCGCCACCTTGCCGTCGTCGACTATCTTCTCCCCCCATCCCCTTGCAGCCGTGAGTGGGGGAGGAGAGGGGAGGAGCACGAAGGAGAGGGAGAGAGAGAGAGCGTGGGCGAGGGAAGGAGCGTGGAGGAGAAGAGAGGAGCATGGAGGACGCCCTCCATTTGCCTCGCCACCGTCGTCCATCACCTTCCCGTTTCTCCCCCCCCTCGTAGTCGTACATGGGAAAGGAGAGGGGATGTAAAGACTCGTTCTGTCCTGAGCCTTTTAAGACATCTGGACTGTTGGTCAGACGTCTGGTCAGACGTCTGGACCTCTTCCCAGACGTCTGGAAATCAAAATTTTGGTACGAGCCTTCTCATCTGCGCGCGGGCAGCGCGCAGACAGTACCTCTCTTCTCTCTCTTTCCCTCTTCCCTCCTCCACCGAACCCTAACGAACCCTTATATAAACCCCTCTCCCCCTCTTCTTTCTTCCTCACTTCACCACAGCCAGCCACCTTCTTCTCTTCCTCTCCACCACAGCGAGAGGAGCGAGCGCGAGAGAGAGCGCGAGAGCGGCGACGAGGAGGAGAGGAGGAAGAGCTTGAGCTCGCGAGCTCGTGGGAGCTCGCCAGAGGGCGCACGGCCGGAGCGGCGCATGCGGGAGGAGGAGTGCGTCGGGGGAGCCCCGACACTGCTGCAAGCAAGGAGGTGAGGCCATGGCTGCGCACGGCGAGGGAGAGTAGGAGGCCATTCTGTTTCTGGGTTTTTCCAAAAATCAGACGTCTGGCATGACGTCCAGACAACAGAGTGGACGTCTAGTGACGACACTGGACGTCTGAAAGCAGTATTCCGCAAAGGTACGTTCCTTTTGGGGGTACGGCCATGCAGGACACACTGCAGCCTCGATCTTCATGGCTAAAAGCAGTTGATTTGCCTGTCGCATGCAGAGACAGCTTCAGGAAGGCGCGAGGCACGCCCTCCCACGTGATTCGGACGTCTGGACAGCTTACCAGACGACCGGAAGCACTCCCAGACATCCGGAGGAGAGGTCGGGCGTCTGAAGCTTGGTCCAGATGGTCAAGAAGAAGTTGTGGACGTCTGAGGTCGACGCAGAACCTGGGGTGAGTTTCTGATTACTTTTAAGACGTCTGGACCTTGTGCCAGACGTCTAATTTAGGTCTGCAGTCTTATTTTTGACCCATTTAGGGTTCTTTTGAGGTTCGTTTTATGCAAACAAGATATCGGTGTTTTCCTTGTGAGTTCATCTACTTGTTAGAAGGCCTTTTATACCATTCTTAATGTTCCATTGTGGTATGTTCCTTAGTATAGGACTTCGATCAGTTGCAGGTTTGGGGCTTGCTGAGGCACGTGAGCTTGCCGTTCGAGCCCCCAATACTCCCTGGTTGTCTGATAGAGTGGTTTCCCCTTTATTTAATTATTAAACATGAATGCTTATGTGAAATTGGATAACTATAAACCTAGGATGTGGCATGAATCCTAGGACGAGAAGCACTTGCACTGTTGTGTGCGTGTTTGAGATTGTAGTCTTAAATGAATGAATATAAATATAAATATCTGCCTCTTAATAAACAAGAGCTGTTTGTGAAATATGAAATGCCGGTGTTAGTTAGACAGATATCTGTGACGTTACTTGTTATATCTGCTAAATTATGGAAATACAAGCTGCATGTGTATAATACAAGAATGAATTTGTGAATGATGAAACATGGTATGGAATAGTATGTGAATATGAGCATGAACCCTACGGAGAGTTAGGAGTAGAGCTCCTGTGGATGAATGAAAATATCTGGAAATGTGAATGGGAAGTGTGCTGGCCCTTGAGTACGTGGTACCAAGGGAGAGCTGTTGGTGCTAGAGCACCACGATCATTTATTTTGATGATAACAAAACACGTGTTATTTAACATTTGCACTTTGAGTCCTAGATTTCAGGTCAATCGCAAATGGATACGTGATTAGACGGAGTTCGAGCTCGCATCAAAGATGGATTGGAGGAGCTTGATGGAAAACAGAGGAGATTCGCGAGGAGCGATAGATTGAAGAAGGAAGGAGATGAAGAATAGGATAGATTTCCTTCTCTTGTACTCCTTGTATTTTTCGTTTCTTCTGTTGCTCTTTATTTTTGTTACTTAGATTCATGTTAAAGAGCCTCAAAGTACCCTAACAGTAGTCCTAGGAACACCTGCACAACCCTAGGATACTTAGGTTTTCTGTAAAACACTTAGAAAACCAATATAGGGTTCAAACAGAGTTTCCAGACGTCTAATTCCCAAATCAGACGTCTGATAAAGTATTTTAAGACGTCTGACTGTTGTTTCAGACGTCTGATAACAATTAGGCTGGAGTTAAGTAGTGTTGTCTGATGAAATCAGACGTCTAGACCTTAGTCCAGACGTCTTAGGAGACGTCTGATGGATTTGCCAGACGTCCAATTAGTGGACCGTTGGCTAACTTAGCAAACACACGAGGATATGATCGTTAGAGCCTTATCAGACATCCATAGGACTTTCCAGACGTCTGATAATTGACCGTTTTGCCTCGGCTGACCCAAAATTTCTTCTCAGAGATTTTCTAGCCGTTGCAACGTTTGGAATCCATTCCCACAGAAAAAGTAGGCTTCCAGACATCCAGACATAGTGCCAGACGTCCTGTATGTCGTCTGATGGATTTGCACAAAAACCCTGTTTAAATCTGATCCAAGTCAGGAAGAAACCCGCCCAAAATCAGACGTCTGACCTTGGAATCAGACGTCTTAAAGTGAACTTCCAGACGTCTGATGCCAGAATTAGACGTCTGATAAGCCTGTCAGAGCAATGATTATTCCTGATTTCGAGTTGATTCTCTTGGGCTTTGTTCCCAACGGCTATAGAACCTTTCCTAAGCCTTCCAAAGCCTTCCTAAGGCCTCTATAAATAGAGGGGAACCTTTGCAACATAAAAACACACCTAGAGAGACCAAGATACACAAGAAACACTTTGTAATACACTTTCCACTCTCTTGTGTCCTAGCTAGCTCTTGCTCTCCAAGCTCAAGTTCCATTCTCTTAAGAGCATCAAGCTGTTGTGCACCCGCTCTCCCGCCGTTGTTCACGAGAGCGAAGGTGCGCCGTCGCGTGGCTCACGCACCGCGTCATCAACTCGACGCACTCCTTGCAAAGGGGAGTTTCCTAATTCCTATAGAAGCTAGGTTTAAAATTACTTTGTTGGCTCTATAGGATTACTTGTTTATTTTATCTTTGTTATTTGGTTGGGTGTTCACTTTGCGAATTCCCGTCTCCTTCGCGAGACAAAATCCTTCTCGTGGAGAGAAGGGGTTGAGGTACGCTACCCTCATTTAAGTAGCGTGGTTGTATTGAGGTTGAATCACCCTCGTTTAAAGTGATTCGGTTTAGTGGATTTTGATCAACTTGGTTGATCGGAAAATCCTAACTCGAGAGGGTTAGGTGGTGGTTTTCACCCGGTTTGGGTTTCCACCTAAAAATTCTTGTGTACTTGTGTGATTGCTTATTTGTGAGATTATTTATATTTTATTTCCGCATTTTATTACTTCACCCCCTCCTAGTAGGGCCGGAAATTTCAAGAGCAACTGTCCCCTTTTTAGTGTAGAGCGGAGCTAGCTGCCCTTGGGTTGGGACCTAGGGTTAGGAATGGCTACTCTACACCGACTCCTGTCAGCCCTCGCGTACACAGTATCAGGGAGAGCTATTAGTGTAGGGAGGGAGCCAGCCACCCCACTGTTCTCAAGCGCGTGGGGGAGGACAGTAGTCGCGGGGAGGGTACAGGCCAGCGACTGCCCATCCGACGTAAAGTGTGGCTACTTCGTCAGCACCTAGAGCTGAGGGGCGTATTAACGCCCTGACACACAAAGACGCCAGAGCTTCAGGTTCGATGGTGGCAGGTATGGTTACAGTTTCCGGTAGACTAGTTTACACACTTTTTGATTCCGACGCCATGTACTCGTTTGTCACTACTAGTTTTACTATCAGTTTGGGGCAGGACTGTGTGTTGTTAGAGGATCCGTTTGTGATCAGAGGTCCGGGTAGTCAGTTGTTTGTAGCTGAGGAGGTTTACACAGGCTGTGAGATCAGCGTTGGGGGACACAGCCTCCCCGCTGATCTGATTATAATACCGATGGAGGACTTTGGCATGATTCTGGGGATGGACTGGCTGTCCGCTTACCACGCTTTGGTGGACTGTTTTGAGAGGAAGATCGTCTTCTCTATACCAGAGTTGCCTTCTTTTAAGTTTCACGGACAGCCAGTGAACGGAGATTTCAAGTGCATTTCTGCACTTCAGGCGGCGAGACTTTTGAGCCAGGGGTGTGAGGGATTTCTGGCTTGTGTAGTGGCAAAGCCCAGTCCCGTGACAGATTTTCAAAGTATCCCAGTTGTTAGAGAGTACCCCGACGTATTCCTAAAGGAGCTACCAGGACTACCGCCTGAGCGTAAGATCGAGTTTGAGATTTCACTGGTACCGGGGACCAGCCCCATTTCTACAGCACCTTACAGGATGGCACCACTTGAGCTGCAAGAGCTCAAGTCCCAGTTGCAGGACCTTCTGGAGAAGGGCTTTGTGAGATCCAGTGTGTCTCCGTGGGGAGCCCTGGTATTATTTGTGAAGAAGGATGGTACCCTACGCCTTTGTGTGGACTACAAACAACTGAATCGGGTCACCGTCAAGAACAAGTATCCACTGCTGAGGATTGACGACTTGTTTGACCAATTGCGAGGTGCCACGGTATTCTCCAAGATAGACTTGAGGTCTGGCTACCACCAGTTGAGGATCAAGGAGACCGACGTCTCCAAGACAGCTTTGCGCACCGGGTACGGACACTACGAGTTTTTGGTCATGCCGTTTGGGCTGACCAATGCCCCCGCTGCTTTCATGGACTTGATGAACCGGGTGTTCAGACCATATCTGAATCAGTTCATGGTGGTATTTATCGATAATGTGCTCATCTACTCTCGGGACTAGGCGCAGCACGGACAACACTTGCGGATGGTTTTGGACACATTAAGATAGAGACGTTGGTTAGAGCTCCTGAAGGACTATGACTGCAGCATTTCCTACCATCCGAGGAAGGCCAACGTGGTGGCTAACGCCTTGAGCCGGAAGGTGCCCGCTCACTTGGCCAGTTTACAAGCACAAAGTTGGAGACTCATGGAGGAGATGGGCAGTTGGCGACCCCTAGAGTTACTGAGGCACTGTGGGGCAGTGACTGTGACACAACAGACAAGGCCAGAGCTGATAGACCGCATCATCACAGGACAGATGGCAGACCCATACTTGCAGTCGTTACGTGACAGAGTCCTATCAAGGGACCCTGGAGACTTCTCCTTTACCAACGAGGTGCTGCGCATGAGGGGACGTTTGTGTGTTCCTAGGGACGAGGAGCTGTTGAGAGAGATCCTGACTGAGGCACACGGTCCAGGTTCACCATACATCCCGGGAACATAAAGATGTTTCATAATCTGAGATGTGACATTTGGTAGAGGGGAATGAAATGGGATGTAGGTGAGTTCGTGCAGCAGTGTTTAGTGTGCCAGTAGGTGAAGGCCGAGCATCAGAGGCCTACAGGGCCGTTGCAACCACTTCCAGTGCCAGAGTAGAAGTGGGAGAGCATCACCATGGACTTGGTGGTGGGCTTGCCCGTTACCCAGCGAGGATACGACATAGTCTGGGTGATTGTAGATAGATTGACGAAGACGGCACGTTTCTTGCCGATCCAAGTCACTTTGGGACAAGCACAGTTGGCAGAGAGGTATATCCGTGACGTGGTACGTCTACACGGAGTTCTGCGAGAGATTGTGTCCGACCGGGATACCCATTTTACATCCCAATTTTGGGCTGAGTTTCAGCAGGCTTTGGGAACACAGTTGAGGTTCAGTACAGCGTACCACCCCCAGACGGATGGACAGTCAGAGCGCATGATACAGACACTTGAGGACGTTTTGCGTTCCTATGTACTGGACTGGAGGGGCTATTGGGAGGAGCACTTGCTTCAGGCGGAGTTTGCATATAATAACAGCTACCACTCAAGCATTGGCATGGCACCCTACGAGGCTCTGTACGGACGGAGGTGTACTGCACCCTTGAGTGGGGCTGAGGTGGGGACCAAGTGGGAGGTTGGCCCCAAGCTGATCCGGCAGAGTCAAAAGGTGATTGAGCTGATTCACAAGCGACTCCGCACTGTCAGGAGCAGACAGAAGAGCTATGCCGATCGGAAGTGCAGAGAGGTGCAGTTTGATATTGGGGATCACATCTTCCTTCGCGTTTCACCCATGAAGGGCCTGCAGCGATTTGGGGTGAAAGGGAAGCTCACTCCGAGGTTTGTGGGGCCCTTTGAGGTCCTGGAGTGGGTTGGACCTGTTGCTTACAGGCTTGCCCTTCCTTCCCAGCTTTCTGGTGTGCACGACGTGTTCCACGTGTCCAACCTCAGGAAGTACATCACCGATCCCAGTCATGTTCTGAGCCACGAGAGCGTCGAGGTGGGTGACAACCTGACCTACCCCGAGCGACCAATGCAGATACTAGACAGAGCCATCCGAAGTTTGAAACGGAAGTAGGTACCCCTGGTGAAGGTCTTGTGGAGGAACCAGAGGTACGAGGAGGCTACCTGGGAGCCTGAGGCGGAGATGCGACAACGGTACCCGGAGCTCTTTGAGGGTATGTCTTTTCGGACCAGTGTCGATCCTCTTTGAGTTTGTTATGCGTATGTTGTTCTTTTTCCTCACCCTAGCTACCTCAAGTTTTGGGGATGAAACTGAAATTGCACTAGAGGGGGGGGTGAATAGTGAAATTATATTGTATTGTAATGCAACAAATTCAATCACACAATATACTCAATTATTTTTAGGTGGAAACCCAAGATGGGTGAAAACCACCACCTAAGCCAATCTCTTGACTTAGGATTTTCGATCACAAGGTGATCAATCCACTAACCACACTACTTAAACGAGGGTAGTGTACCTCAATTACAATTCCCACCTCCGATCCCTAAACGGAGGTTTCTTTCTTCAAGATGAAGAGACGGGGACCCGACAGGCCGGATACCCAAAGTACAGAAATTAACAAGTAGAAATAACACCTATAGAGCACCCCAATAATTTAGTTGCCTTCTTATCTACTAAGCATGAAAAGAACTCCCTGATGATTTGCAGAACGGAGCGAGCCGGGAGTATGGATTTGCCCTTTGATCAGAGTATTAGCACAGCACAAGGGCAAGATGGAGCTTAGAGTAGTGAGCAAGAGATTTTTCTAATGGAATTGTATCTCAAGAGATGTGTTTTGCCAAAGAAGAGTTGTAGTCTATTTATAGGCAAGTTTGGAACCTTCAAGAATACTTGGGAGAGCTCTTCTAGCCGTTGGAGACAAATCCCAAGAGTTTAGGACAAAATCCACACAAAATCAGGGCAATGATGATTCTGACAGCAACATCAGACGTCTAATTATAAGATCAGACGTCTTACAGGACGTCTGATTTTTACTATGGTCGTCTAATATTGCAGGATATCCTTAACGGACTCTATTGGATCAAAAGAAGGACGTCTGATATTATGTCATAAGACGTCTGATTATTTTACTGGACGTCTAATGAATGGTGCATTCGTTCCTGTTATCATCGGATCCAAACAGGGTTCTAGGTTTAGAGGATCAGACGTCGTTACGGACGTCTGAGGACATTACCAGACGTCTGGAAACCTAAATACTCTTCCTTCCTGCTTCTGCCAAAAGATTATGTGGCCGTAGACAGATACGCACAGAAAATCATGGCCAACGGTTCAAAGGCAGACGTCTGTAAGTGTGTCAAGACGTCTAGAAATTGTTTTTGCCGATAAAAAGTCTAACGGTTAGTATGAGGACGTCTGGATAAAGAATCAGACGTCTGTGAACGGTTATCGACGTCTGAAAGTGAAGTCCTTCGACTGATGTTTATGAGGAGATGAACAAAGCCAGAAATATTTGAAATTAGACGTCTGATACATATGTCAGACGTCTTATGATGGAAAATCAGACGTCTGGACTTTTTAATGGACGTCTGATAAAAGTATAAGTGTTGGGTTTTTTGTTTCTAATTTATCCTAAGTGTAGAGAGCCTAAGTTAGCTATTTATAGGTTATGTTTGGGGGCTCTTTACAATATTTCTAGACTCAAATAAGATGAAAATTACAACCTTTGAAAGTTTACATGAAAAAAGCCTAAGACCTAATACTTTTGCTACTCGTCTTCACGCTTTTAATCTTCCGTCTTGGAAAGCTTTTTGAATTCCTGCAAATATGTTATTATAGAGAGAAAACAATATGGTATGCTTTATTTATTATTTCATTTTCTACATTTTGTAAAATCATCAAAATATTATATATGAGTAGTTGAACTAACAATCTCCCCCTTTTTGATGATTTTCAAAATATAGCTGTAGGTTCCTCTTTCCTCCCCCTAAAGGTTGTACTTGATAGCCTTTATCTATTTATTATTCCTTAATTTCTTACCTACATTCTTCTCCCCCTTTTTGAATATCATCATGAAGGGTTGTTTAAAGGGAGTCAAAATCCAACTACAAGAGTAATATCTACAAAGTAGAGTGCGTGAATAAAATTGCATGTTTAAAAGATGACAAGGCATTAAGGAAAATTGATTAGGAATAGAAATATTTAAGCATGGACTAGCTATTTGTTCCCAAAAATATTAAGTAGAGGGTCAAGGCCTCTTAATACAAACTTAGAATAAAAGACAGAAAAATAGAAGCACTAAAACTATTCTTCTTGATCTTGGCGGCGGCGGCGGCGACGAGCGGGTCCTTGTCCTATCTGCAAATTTTGAACATCTGATCTAAGTTCGTCGATGTCGCGGCGCATGCTTCCCATGTAGGTGTACATCTCGCCGGTTCGACGCAGCAGGAGGGAGATGCCGAAGGAGAGGGAATCTGTGGCTGGATCCCATGCTTCATCAAAGCTCGAGCGGGGAGCTTCTATTTGAAGGGGCCGTGGTTCATGGAAGTCTGGAAAGGGTGGAAGGGGCTCTTCTTCCATGGGTTCGTCGGCGGGCTCAAGATGTTCTCTAAGTATATGCATCTTGGCGGCTGTGGCCCAGTTGTAAGGCTCAATTTTCTTGTCAACTGCTTGGTCAGTTATGGAAATCCGATGGGATGAAAAGATTTTGGATAGAATAGACCCAAACGGAAGTGATGCCCCATGGTCCTCATTCATGACGCGAACAATGAGGCGGCAATAATTGAAAGGAATATGACGAACGGCCGCAAAAAGGAGAGCCTTGTGTTGGCGTGAGATGTAATCAAAACCTCCTGATTTGTTTAGGAGGTCCCACCCAAAAATGCGAGAGAGTAGACGTGGAAGGGGTTTGAGATTTTTGCACGGTAGAGTGCCAAGGTTTTCAACATATTTTTCCGGGAGAACTAACTCTTGATTGATGATTTCAGGGTCGTATTGCCTCAGTATGTCATTGAAATCATTTCCCTCATTGGGGATGGCTAGAAGGTCAGAGATAGTTTCAGATGTGATGTGTATTTCACGACCAAATAGGCGGGTATGGAGTTCAAGTTCATCGTTGCTGTAGTCCTCAACGATGTTGGCATAAAAGAGACGGCAAAGATCAGGGAACACACCAAGAGTTCCAATGCCGGAGTGGAATTGACGGTCAAAATATTGGAAAAGATGGAGAGTTTGGAAGTGTTCCCGAAGGTTCAAATGGGCAAAATCATTCCAAACAATAAAACGAGGGCATTTAACTTTGGCATTCGCGAAACGACGAAATCGCTGCCTAGCGATGTCACCCCGCAATTGATCTGCCAAATAAGTGGAAGAGGAACTGGAAGATCCCTCAACTTGCTTCCTACGGGGAGGCATATTTGGTGGAATGGGTGGTTAGGTTTAGGAGAAATGAGTGGTGCGTTGAGGATGGAATACCTGCAAAAAAGAAACAACTATTCAACCAAACAACATTCACCCAAAACATAGTTTGAAACACTGTAATCATCATGAAAGAAAAAAAATATGTGGCAGTATGCCTTGAGGCAATACAACCTGCCATGTAGTTGTGGCAATATACCTTTGGATGCAAGCCACTAAAAAGTCGGCTTGATCCTCATGAGGTAATACCCTTGCCATGGAAGATGCAGCTAGGGCTAAGAAGGTTTTCTTGACCGAGGGTTAGGGCTGACAATGAAATGCACATGTAGGTCAAGTGAATCAAGAAGTGAACTAGATGCTACAAGGCCGTGGGTAAAAGGAGTATGAAAATGCCCTAGGCGTTGAGAGGGTATACCCACGGGAGGAGGGAAGCCTCCAAATGCGCGGTCGAGAGGTAGGGACGACGCGCGCAGAGGAGCAGCAGTTCCGTCAGTCGTCGAAGAGGCGCGACGGTCGTCTGGCTGCGAGCAGAACTTCGCCAGCTGCTGCTGTGGGCCGTCGGGTGTGAGGGAGAGCGGCGCGCAGATCTTGTGGGGTAGGGATTTTGGACAGGAGAGTGGGACCTTTGCGAAGGGGATCTTATATCCCAAGGTCACCGAGCAAGTCTCCCCCTGAAGTTGGGGAGATTTGCATCTCAAACCGTCCAGAGAAAAGCCGCGACGCGCAGATTTTTCCCCGATCAGACGTCTGTCAACGATGTCAGACGTCGGGATTTGGCAGAGGAATTTTTGCCCATTTCAGGGAGACATCTGTTTTATTCATCAGACGAATAATCAGACGACTAATTCTAATATAGATGTCTGATTTCTGCAGGAATCCTCCCCAGCAAAAAGATTTATTCTCCAGGTTGTCGTCTGATTTCTTACTCAGACGGCAAAGAAGACGTCTAAATTTAATATTAGACGTCCGATTTCTGCAGACAGACCTTCCTGGATTTTCGTTTAAAGTTACAGGGTCGTCCGTTTTTCCTGTCAGACGATTTATACGACGTCTAGCCATATATTCAGACGTCCGACAGGCAGTACATGTTCTGTCTCCGAGATAGACGTCTGTCAACACATTTGGACGACAGTTCAGACGTCTGCGTTTCGTACTAGACGTCTGATATTACTGTTTTGTTATATATAAAATCGTCGTCTGTCCCAGATGTTTAGACGACGAATTTTAATGTATAAGACGTCTGATTATTTAATCAGACGTCTGATATTGGACAGAGTGTGCATTTGGATGTTTGAATGAAGGCTTAGAGAAATCAAGGTTCAATCTATGCTCATGACAAAAGAGGTTCCATTAAAACACTAAATTCTTCAAATATCACTTAGCTTACATATGCCTAGTTTCCTACGTATATAATTAAAGCGATCATAATTCAAAGGTTTAGTGAAAATATCAGCTAACTGCAGTTCAGTACAAATAAATTCAACTTCGATTTCTCCCTTAAGTACATTGTCTCTTAGGAAGTGATGTCGAACATCAATATGTTTTGTGCGAGAGTGATGTACGGGATTTTTCGAGAGGTTGATAGCACTAGTATTGTCACATAATATTTTTATCTTATTAAATATCAGGTTAAAATCCTTCAAAGTACTTTTCATCCAAAGCACTTGGGAACATGCTAGTGCAGCGGCTATGTATTCAGCTTCTGTAGTTGATAAAGCTACACTAGATTGTTTCTTTGAGAACCAAGAGACTAGTGATTCGCCTAAGAATTGGCACGTCCCACTAGTACTTTTCCTATCAGTGCGGCTACCTGCGTAGTCCGCATCGCTATATGTAACTAAGTTGAATTGTGGACTCCTAGGGTAGAATAAGCCATAATCAGATGTGTCAACTAGATATCTAAATATTCGTTTTACAGCATTTAGGTGTGATTGTTTAGGATTTGATTGAAACCTAGCGCATAAGCAGGTACTAAACAAAATATCAGGTCTACTGGAAGTTAAATACAGTAAAGATCCAATCATGCTACGATAGAGCTTTTGATCTATGGGCGTACCTGATTCGTCCAAGTCTAAGGAAGTTGTGACACTCATAGGAGTGTTCTTCCCTTTACTTTTGTTCATATCAAATCTCTTCAACATCTCCTTTGTGTATTTAGATTGACACACAAAGGTTCCAATCTCGAGCTGAGTGATTTGCAAGCCCAAGAAAAACTTGAGTTCACCCATCAAACTCATTTCGAATTCTTCCTGCATAATTTCTGAAAACTTTCTACACATAGATTCATTAGTAGCACCAAATATAATATCATCTACATATATTTGAACTAATAAAATGTCTTTTCCTTTTCTTTTAATGAATAATGTGGAATCAGCTTCCCCTATAGAGAATTTTGCATTTAACAAGTACTCTTTGAGCCTTTCATACCAAGCTCTAGGAGCTTGCTTTAGACCATATAGTGCCTTGTTTAATTTGTAGACAAAATGAGGCTTATCATGAGACTCAAAATCAGGATGTTGTTTTACAAAAACTTCCTCCTTAATGAATCCGTTAAGAAACGCGCTCTTAACGTCCATTTGAAAGAGTTTAAAGCCAAGAAAGGCGGCATAAGCAAGAAGCATGCGAATTGATTCGAGTCGAGCTACGGGAGCGTAGGTCTCATCAAAATCAATTCCTTCTTCTTGGTTGTACCCTTGTGCTACCAACCGAGCCTTATTTCGAATAACTATACCGGATTCATTCAACTTGTTCCGGAATACCCATTTGGTACCTATTATCGTTTGCCCTTCAGGCTTAGGTACTAGATCCCAAACTTCATTCCTTTGGAATTGGTTGAGTTCCTCCTGCATGGCCATCATCCAAGTTTCTTCGGAGCATGCTTCCTCGACACTCTTCGGTTCAACTTGAGATACAAAGGCGGAGAGACCAAAGGTGCAACTAAAACGAGATCGGGTTTTAACGCCATCAGAAACACTTCCAATGACTTGACTTTCGGGATGATCCCTTTGATATATCCAATCTTTTGGAAGATTATGGATATTGGAGTTTGGAATGTTAGACACATCAATAGTAGAATCATCTTCATCATCCATATTGACTCGGTCAATGGAGGAATGAGGAGATTCATCGAAGGAGACATGAAGGGTTTTCTCCACTATTAATGTGGTCTTGTTAAAAACCCGATATGCCTTACTACGTGAGGAGTAACCAATAAAGATGGCTTCTTCACCTTTGGCATCAAATTTATCTAAATTAAAGCGGGTATTCAAGACAAAATATCGACATCCAAAAACTTTAAAATAACTAATTTTGGGTATTTTCCCATAGTATAGTTCAAAACAAGTTTTTCGCAATCCGGATCGAATTAAGGTGCGATTTAACACGTAACAAGCCGTGTTGACCGCCTCAGCCCAAAAGTACTTCGGTAACCCCGAGTCTATGAGCAATGTTCGAGCACACTCTTGAAGAGTACGGTTCTTTCTCTCAACCACCCCATTTTGTTGAGGTGTTCGAGGAAAAGAGAACTCATGAGCAATACCATGCTCTTGACAAAAATCATCAAACAAGGAATTTTCAAACTCGCCCCCATGATCACTACGGATACGAGTGATTTGGTAGCCTTTTTCAGTTTGAATTTTCCTACAAAAAATAGAAAAGACAGAAAACACTCTTTCTTTAGATCTCAAGAAGGAGACCCATGAAAACCTCGAAAAATCATCTACAATTACAAGGCAATATTTGCATCCACTGAGGCTCTCATATTTTGTTGGTCCAAATAGATCTAGGTGAAGTAGTTCTAAAGGTCTTGATGTGGATATAACTTCTTTGCTTTTAAAACTAGATTTTATAATCTTACCTAATTTACATGAATCACAAACAAGCTCATTTAAAAATTTTCTTTTAGGAAGACCTCGGACTAGTTCATGTTTAGCTAATTTTTGAACCAGCTTCATATGAACATGTCCTAGTCTTTTATGCCATATACTTAACTCATCATTTGCTATAAGACATTCATAAGTGCCATTTTTATCAAATTCTACAACATAAATGTCTTTAAATCTAGTTCCCTTAAGAAAGGTTTCATTGGTTGATGCATGCATAATTTCAAACATTTTAGAAGTAAACACTACTTTAAAACCCTTATCACATATTTGACTTACACTTAAAAGATTATGTTTTAGTCCTTTAACTAGAGAAACATTTGAGATGGGAGAGAGAGGGTTACCTATTTTACCAAGGCCAATAATATGACCCTTGTGGTTGTTGCCAAATGTAACTGTTCCTCCATCCGTAGGTTGGAGGTCCAAAAATAGGCGCTTGTCTCCTGTCATATGTTTGGAGCATCCGGAGTCCATCACCCATCGGCCTCCTTGGTGGTGGAGGTTTCCTTGTCTTCCTCCTTGTAGACCTTCTTCCTCCTACAAAAGATCTTCGATTGTGACTTGGTGTTTCTATAGGTCTTTCTAATTTGAGTCGTCCATCCTTCATTTTGTATATCCAATTTTTGACATTATGATGTCCTTTCATCCCTACAAAACAAAGTGAGAGTTGTCTTTTCGGTATCCATTGTAAAGTGGATCCGTATTTGTTAGTGTTCTCCTTTAGAGGAGGGTCCCTTTTTGGCTCACTTTGACTAGGCTCATAAAAGCCTAATCCAAATTTACTTGAGGAAGGTTTTTGATGGGCAATGAGTTTGTCCAAGTTATCTTTCCCCTTTGTAAATTTGGCTAGGTCCTCAAGAAGTTGGTTTGACTTTTCTTTGAGATGATTTATCTCTATTTTCATTATATCTAGTTTATCTTCTAATGCCCTAATCTCTACTCTAAGTAAGCCATTTTCATCCTTTTTAAAAGAGTTTGATTTTTCAAGCACATGGATTTTGTCGAGTAATTCTTCTCTATCTAAAAATTTTTGTTCACTCATTGCTGTATACAAATCATTTGTTAATGACTCTTTCTCAATCATTAGATTTTTTATTTGCATATTTAAAGCAGTGGTTTCTTTTGTAAGAATTAGATTCTTTTCTTCAAGATCATTGATTAATCTCTTATTTTCTAACTTTTCTTCTTTTAAAGCCTTGCTTTGGGTTTTAGTTTTCTTAAGATCTATATATAGTGAATCAAAGGCATCTTGTAATTCATCCAAAGAGTAGGGGTTTACCTCAGGTTCCTCAGATTCAGACTCGGAACCATCATTTGTTGCCATTAGTCCCAAGCATGCCGTTTCTTCATTTGTTTCCTCCTCCTCTTCTTCTTCGGAGGTGGAGTCATCCCACGTTGCTTGAAACGCCTTCTTCTTGAATCCTTTCGGTTTGGAGATCTTCTTGTAGTCAGAAGGCTTCTTGGGTTTCTTCTCATCATCCCTTATGAGTAAGGGACAATCTTTCCTTATGTGACCTCTCTTTTTGCAATTATAGCAAATTAGAGGATCTTCTTCTCTTTTCTTTCCCTTGATCTCTCTTCTATTTCTGAGAAACTTTTTAAACTTTTTAGCTAATAAAACAAATTCTTCGTCATCGGTACTTACCTCATCATCCGAAGTAGCTTTGAAGGCTAAGGTCTTCTTCTTTGGCTCCGATGAGGTTGATTTCTTCTTTTGCTCCATTTTTGATTCGTAAGCCATGAGATTCCCAAGTAGATTTTCCATGTCTAGATCCTCTACTTGGTTGGCTTCTTCTATTGCCGTTACCTTTTGCTCCCACTCAGGTCCAAGGGAGCGAAGGAGCTTCTCTTGAAGCTCCCCCTTTATAAATGTCTTTCCTAAAGACTTGAGGTTATTCACGATTAACGTGAATCGGGTGTACATGTCCCCAAGTCTTTCATTCTCCTTCATAGAGAAAGCTTCGAATTCCTGTGATAACAAGTTTATCTTTGAGGATTTAACTTTAGATGTACCTTCGTGAGTAACCTCCAAGGTTCTCCAGATCTCGTGGGCGGTTTCGCATTGGCTGATGCGGTTGAATTCCTCCGAGCTGAGAGCGCAGTAGAGTGAGTTCATTGCCTTGGCATTCAGTCCAAGGTGATGGATTTGCTCTACTGTGTAACCAGTTTCTGGTTTCTCGGGAATGACGTATGCGGATTCGCATTTCTCCCAAATGGAGAAATCGTTGGCTTGAAGCCACATCTTCATTCTCAGCTTCCAGTAGGTGTAGTTGGTTCCTTCGAAGAGTGGTGGTCGAGTGGTGGATTGCCCCTCCAATCTGCTTGTGGAAATCGCCTTCCCCTCCATGTGATCTTTCCGCGGATGTTACTCTTGTAGGCGGAAAACCTGCTCTGATACCAAATGAAATTGCACTAGAGGGGGGGGTGAATAGTGAAATTATATTGTATTGTAATGCAACAAATTCAATCACACAATATACTCAATTATTTTTAGGTGGAAACCCAAGATGGGTGAAAACCACCACCTAAGCCAATCTCTTGACTTAGGATTTTCGATCACAAGGTGATCAATCCACTAACCACACTACTTAAACGAGGGTAGTGTACCTCAATTACAATTCCCACCTCCGATCCCTAAACGGAGGTTTCTTTCTTCAAGATGAAGAGACGGGGACCCGACAGGCCAGATACCCAAAGTACAGAAATTAACAAGTAGAAATAACACCTATAGAGCACCCCAATAATTTAGTTGCCTTCTTATCTACTAAGCATGAAAAGAACTCCCTGATGATTTGCAGAACGGAGCGAGCCGGGAGTATGGATTTGCCCTTTGATCAGAGTATTAGCACAGCACAAGGGCAAGATGGAGCTTAGAGTAGTGAGCAAGAGATTTTTCTAATGGAATTGTATCTCAAGAGATGTGTTTTGCCAAAGAAGAGTTGTAGTCTATTTATAGGCAAGTTTGGAACCTTCAAGAATACTTGGGAGAGCTCTTCTAGCCGTTGGAGACAAATCCCAAGAGTTTAGGACAAAATCCACACAAAATCAGGGCAATGATGATTCTGACAGCAACATCAGACGTCTAATTATAAGATCAGACGTCTTACAGGACGTCTGATTTTTACTATGGTCGTCTAATATTGCAGGATATCCTTAACGGACTCTATTGGATCAAAAGAAGGACGTCTGATATTATGTCATAAGACGTCTGATTATTTTACTGGACGTCTAATGAATGGTGCATTCGTTCCTGTTATCATCGGATCCAAACAGGGTTCTAGGTTTAGAGGATCAGACGTCGTTACGGACGTCTGAGGACATTACCAGACGTCTGGAAACCTAAATACTCTTCCTTCCTGCTTCTGCCAAAAGATTATGTGGCCGTAGACAGATACGCACAGAAAATCATGGCCAACGGTTCAAAGGCAGACGTCTGTAAGTGTGTCAAGACGTCTAGAAATTGTTTTTGCCGATAAAAAGTCTAACGGTTAGTATGAGGACGTCTGGATAAAGAATCAGACGTCTGTGAACGGTTATCGACGTCTGAAAGTGAAGTCCTTCGACTGATGTTTATGAGGAGATGAACAAAGCCAGAAATATTTGAAATTAGACGTCTGATACATATGTCAGACGTCTTATGATGGAAAATCAGACGTCTGGACTTTTTAATGGACGTCTGATAAAAGTATAAGTGTTGGGTTTTTTGTTTCTAATTTATCCTAAGTGTAGAGAGCCTAAGTTAGCTATTTATAGGTTATGTTTGGGGGCTCTTTACAATATTTCTAGACTCAAATAAGATGAAAATTACAACCTTTGAAAGTTTACATAAAAAAGCCTAAGACCTAATACTTTTGCTACTCGTCTTCACGCTTTTAATCTCCCGTCTTGGAAAGCTTTTTGAATTCCTGCAAATATGTTATTATAGAGAGAAAACAATATGGTACGCTTTATTTATTATTTCATTTTCTACATTTTGTAAAATCATCAAAATATTATATATGAGTAGTTGAACTAACAGAAACTTCCTTTGAGTTTGTTATGATATTAAGACCCGTGCTATTTGAGCCCTTTAAGACATCAGGAACTTGGGTTAGATGTCTAGAAATAGAAATTTTCGTGTACGAGCTCGCGTCTGCGCGCATGTTGCTCGCAGACAGTACGCATCCCTCGTTTTCTTCTCCTTGACGTGCCTTCGTGCGTGTGTGTTAAGAGGTGTCGTTATAGTTGCACTTGATACGTCGGTTTTAAAAGAAGTAAACGGAGGTGAGTCCGAGTGTCGATCTCAGGGAGGCGTGGAAATCGAATTTTGTTTACCACTTGTTGTCACGAAAAAGGCGGAGTTTTGCTTGCGAAAGAGACGATTTTGAAAAGCGAGAGATAGAGAGAGAGTTTAGGGTTAGAAAGCTCTTGGTTTTGATCATGCATTTTAAACAGAAAGTAAAATGGCAACTAAATGGAAAATAATTTCATTAAACATGCATTCATAGTTCATGGTTTACAATATTAAATACATGCTTCAACAAAAGTAAATGAAAGCTTAAAAGAGAGAGAGAGAGGTAGAGAGAGAGTGGAGAGCGACGAGGCAGCCACAGCGGTGGAGGAGGCTCCGTCGGCAGCTCGTCGTCTCCAGCGATTACAAGAGTGCCTAAGACTAGCTAGGAGAGGAGTGGAGTAGTTGCAAGTGGGAGAGAATGCCTTGAATGGTGGTAGAAGGGGGTTTAAATAGAGTTAAGGGCTTCCTAAAAGAAGAATGTGCTTTAGCGACATCCAGAACGTCGCTAAAACCGCTTCCAGATACGTCGGTGAAGGCCTTCTGCCACCGGTCAGCCGCCCGCCCCCTCTCTCTCTCCAAGCGCGATCCGTGGATGATGAACGAGAGCCGTCCGATCTAAGATCGGACGGCTGAGATCCTCCCACGCCCGTGCTGAGATCGCGCTTCGGGCGCGCGTGCGCGCCCGCGTTTCCGCCCGGCGTGCGCGCGCGCGTGGGCGCTCGGGCGCTGTCGTCGCGCTGCGTGGCGCAATCCTAACCGCCCGCTGCTGATCGGGCGGGTCAATTTCACCGCGCCCTTCGCTCGCGCTTGATTTCCGCTCCGCGCGATTCGAATGCGCGTCGCTGCGACGCGGGCGTGCGCGCTAACCGTTGCGCCATGCCCGCGCTTTGTCGCGGCGACCGCGGGCGAGCGCGCGGATCTCGGCCGTTCGATCGAAGATCAACGGCCGAGATTCATTCTTGGCTGGCTTGAGGGCGAGAGAGCGGCGGGGGCGGGGCGATGTGGCGCGTTCTGGGCCGTTGATCTCCAAATCAACGGTCATGATTTCTTGGGCCCATTGTGGGAGCTCCGGATGTCGGATTTGGCTGATCTTGAGTCCGTTGGACTCCGTTCGTCGTCTTTAATCCATCCGTGCGGTCCGATTGCTCATCTGAGGCCTGCTTTGACAAATACTTTACACAAATGGCCATTAATACGGTTTATGAGCAATCTTGGTACTTGATGCATGCAACGCTCCTATTCTACTTTATGTTGTGCCTTTTATTCTAAATATGGGCCATATTCAACCTAATTACTACCCCCTTGCGTGGTATTATCATACCCCCATGCTTACTCCTTGATAGTCCCTAGCAAGGTTTATTCTAGCCTTTATTTCTTTGGAGAATTCAAGAAGTAATTGCTTCGTCACTTCGTTACTCGTCAATAAGAGGAAATATACGAAGATCTTAATCTACAAAGACTAAGCAGCGCCCGGGTGTCTTCCAAAATACAAATCGCCCGAATCCTTGTTTTGTATATATAATTATACATATGTATACGTATATATCTATATATGTCTTTTTAGAATTTTCGGAATTCAGTGTGGGTTGGTAACTTTTTACGACTACCCAACCCACCCAAAACTCGATCAAAACCCTAAGTGCTAAGCATCTTGGTGTGAATGTTGTGATAGACTCACTTAACGGTAATTGAGACAGACTTCGAGTTTCTACGCCTCTAGGTGTCCGGAAAAGAAAATAAATTTTTGCCTGAAGGTGTATTTGTTCGACTGGTAGCTTTCTCCCTACGTTCATTTTACTTGGGGTCAACACAAGGATTTTCCAGTGTATATCTCCCCGGCTTGTACTACTTCCCCCCTTCGTCCTTAGGTGTTTTGGTCTTTTTTGTGCAATTATTGAGCTGGGCTCTGGACAACCGACCAATGGGCTGTTACCCACGATCACCTGCCAGCCATACTTGTGCGGTGAAGTGTGGTTTATTTTCTTTTCTTCTCTTTTTTTTTTTTCGTAGGTGGCTTCCCTAATCTCAAATGTACCCAGAGGCAACGAAAAAGAAATGGCCTGTGGCTGGGTTCTGGACAACCTGCCAATGGGCTGTTACCCACGACAACTTGCCAGCCATACCACCCTAGAGAGTTCATTAGCTACCCAATTTCTGTCAAAATCTCCGAGAAGTGAGTCTGTGCAAAAATGTGTGTAGATGCTTAGACTCAAAGTTTTCCTGAGTTAGAGGGTGAGTTGATAAGTCGTATACTTATTACCTTATTTATTAGGTGGATTAGAATAGCTTAAAGTTGCAAGGATTCGTCGCTAAATCCATATTTTAATGGACACCAGGGCTAATTAAGCCTGAAGGCCTGAAAAGTCTAAGTGTTTAAGTTCTTTTTGTATTATTTCCCACTATTGACAAGTTTCTAATGACTAAGTTTTTCTTCCTAAATTCAATTTTTTTTTTAATCAATTAATTTATTCATTCAGACTGATTAATTAAGCTCAGGATTATGCAGTTTACCATCCCCTCCATGCTGAAGTTGGACAATGTCCTCATTGGCAGACGCATGGATGCAGAAGGGTTCAAAAAGATAGTACCTGAGTGACGTAAACTACCAGATCAGTCTGAATCCGCTGGGTTGCCTCCCAGGAAGCGCTGAGTTTAATGCCTCCAGCTGGGCGGTGCTTGGTGTCAGCCCTCAACAAGGGTGACACTTTCCTTGGGGGGTACCTGGGTCAGGAAATGCTTCAATCTTTGACCATTGACTGTAAAGGTGTGCTTGGTATTAAGATCGGCGATTTCGACTGCCCCATTGGAATAGGGCTTGACCACCCGAAATGGTCCTGTCCATTTGGACCTAAGTTTCCCTGGGAAGAGTTTCAGGCGTGTATCAAATAGCCAGACTTGTTGGTTTGGCTCAAAGGTTTTCCTATGAATGAGTCGGTCGTGGACGGCTTTCATTTTCTCCTTATATAGCCAACTATTGTCAAAGGCGTCCCGACGAATTTCTTCAAGCTCAGATAATTGAAGAGTCCTTTGCGCACCAGCTAACTGGGGATCCATGTTACATTGCTTAACAGCCCAGTAAGCCCGGTGTTCTAATTCGACAGGGAGATGGAAAGCTTTGCCAAAGACCAAGCGGTAAGGTGACATGCCTATCGGGGTCTTAAAAGCGGTCCTGTATGCCCACAGGGCATCATCAAGTCGTGTGGACCAGTCTTTCCTGTCAGGTCTCACAGTCTTCTGTAAAATGTTCTTGATTTGTCTGTTTGAGACCTCAGTCTGCCCATTTGTTTGTGGATGATACGGGGTGGCAATGCGGTGGTTTACCCCGTATTTTCTAAGTAGGGCACCGAACTGGGAATGGATAAAATGGCTTCCACCATCACTGATCATGGCCTTGGGTATTCCAAATCGGGAAAAGATGTTCTTCTTTACAAAGTCCATGACCGTCTTGTGATCGCATCGTCGGGTGGCGACGGCTTCAATCCATTTGGAAACATAGTCTACCGAGACCAGGATATACTCGAAGCCGTTGGATGGTGGAAAGGGGCCCATAAAATCGATACCCCAAACGTCGAAAATTTCGACAATCAAAATGGGCTGAAGGGGCATCATATCTTTTTTGGTCATTGTCCCTAGTGTTTGGCATCGTGAGCAAGTCTTGGCAAAGATGTGTACATCCTTGAATAGGGACGGCCAATAAAATCCAGACTGCAAAACTTTTGCAGCTGTTTTCTTGCCAGAGAAATGGCCGCCACACGCTTGGTCATGACAAAAGGAAAGCACACTCTGAACTTCGTCTTCGGGGAGGCACCTCCTGATGATCTGATCAGCACAGAGGCGAAACAGCATGGGATCATCCCAGAAATAGTGCTTGGCCTCAGCCAAGAACCTGTCCCGTTGCTGTCTGGACCAGCTGTGCGGGGTTTGTCCTATAACCAGGTAGTTGACATAGTCAGCATACCATGGCATTTTCTTGTCTTGCACGGCTAGGATGTGTTCATCAGGGAAGGTATCAGATAGAGGTAGGGAGGGTCCAATGTGGTCTGGATGATGTCTTGACAGGTGGTCAGCCACCACATTTTTCGATCCGGCCTTGTCTCGGATTTCCAAGTCAAATTCCTGCAAAAGCAGGATCCATCTGATGAGCCTGGGTTTTGCGTCCTTTTTGGCCAACAGGTGCCGGATGGCTGAATGGTCGGTGTAGATAGTCACGTGGGATCCCAGCAAGTATGATCGGAATTTTTCCAGTCCAAAGACTACAGCAAGCAACTCTTTTTCTGTGACCGTATAATTACGTTGGGCCTCGTCCAACGTTTTGCTCGCGTAGTAGATCACCACGGGCTTCTTGTCTTGCCTTTGTCCCAGGACAGCGCCTATGGCAAAATCTGATGCGTCACACATAATCTCAAAATCCTGGGACCAGTCTGGGGGTTGAAGTACAGGTGCGGTGGAGACTAAGTCCCGGAGGGTATGATAAGCCTGGGTGCAATCAGGAGACATGTGGAAAGTGGCGTCGTTGGCTAGAAGGTCGGTCAAGGGTTTGGAAAGTTTGGAAAAGTCTTTGATGAACCTTCGGTAGAAGCCAACATGTCCTAGGAAAGAGCGAATCTGTCGGACCGAACTAGGTGGAGGAAGTTTGGAAATTAAATCAACCTTAGCTCGATCTACCTCGATGCCCCTATGCGAAACGATGTGTCCGAGGACAATTCCTTCTTGAACCATAAAATGGCTCTTTTCCCAACTTAACACCAAGTTAACCTCGATACATCGTTTCAGGATTTTCTCCAAGTTGCTCAAACAATGGTCGAATGAATTCCCGGATACAGAGAAATCATCCATAAAGACCTCCAAGTATTCACCCACCATTTCTGAAAAAATGGCTAGCATGCAACGCTGGAAGGTCGCGGGTGCGTTGCATAACCCGAACGGCATTCGACGGAATGCAAACGTGCCATACGGGCAAGTGAATGTGGTCTTTTCCTGATCTTCCGGAGCAATTGCGACTTGGTTATACCCTGAATATCCATCCAGGAAGCAAAAATACTTCTGCCCTGCCAATCTTTCAAGGATTTGGTCAATGAATGGCAAGGGGAAGTGGTCCTTCTTAGTGGCTTCATTAAGCTTCCTATAATCAATACACACCCGCCATGCGGTGGTGGTGCGGGTGGGAATGGATTCGCCATGATCATTAGTGACAACGGTGAGCCCAGCCTTCTTTGGAACCACTTGAGTGGGGCTCACCCAGGGGCTATCAGAGATAGGGTAGATGATGTCGGCGTCGAGCCACTTGATAATTTCTTTTTTAACGACCTCCCGCATGTTAGGGTTTAACCGTCTCTGCATCTGGCGGGAAGGTCGGGCCCCGTCTTCCAGGTAAATCTTGTGGGTGCAATAGGTGGGGCTAATTCCTCTTAGATCTGAGATGGTCCAACCAATGGCAGCCCGATGTTCTGAAAGAGTTGCAGTCAACCTTAGTTCTTGATCCTTGGTTAGATGGGAATTAATAATCACTGGGAAGGTCTGGCCAAGTCCCAAGAAGACGTACTTGAGATTCTCGGGCAATGGTTTAAGTTCAGGTGCGGGTGGGACCACAGTCGATGGGAATGGAAAGGGCGGTAGTTGATCAACATCGATTTCTTCAAATGGTGTCATGTGATGATACTCAGCCTTACAGAGGTCCACAGGTAATGATGGTGACGAGTCAGAACTACGGGTTTGGTGGTCTGAGACAGAACTGAGGGTAAGGCATTCCTCGATTAAAGTTTCCACGGGATCATGTTCCTCAATGTAATCACAATCAAAAGACTTTGTTGCCCGGAAGATATCCAATTGCATTTTCCTGTCTCCGAAGGCGATTTCCATACATCCCGTGTCGCAATCGATGTTTGCTTTAGCCGTAGCTAAGAAAGGTCTGCCTAAGATTATGGGTGCGTCCTGTAATTTTTCAGGGACTTCCATGTCGAGCACCAAAAAGTCGACCGGGAAATAGAAGTCCTTGACCCGTACAATCACGTCCTCGACAACCCCCTTCGGGGTTTTCACTGATCTATCCGCCAGCTGGATGGTGACAGGGGTTGGTGCCAGCTCCCCAAAACCAAATTGGTGGTACAAGGTTGTGGGAATTAGGTTGATAGAAGCACCTAGGTCCAGGAGCGCTCTATCAAATGTCATGTCCCCGATGTTGCAGGAAATCAGGGGTGCTCCTGGGTCAGTTCGTTTGAGTGGAAGGTTGCTTGATATCACGGAACTGGCTTGCTCAGAGAGTACAACCTTCCTAGGTGCTTGAGGTCTCGGCTTACGCTTGGGTGTACAGGCATCCTTTAAGAACTTGGCGTAAGCGGGGATGTGTTTGACAGCTTCTAGAAGCGGAATATTAATCTGTACTTGTTTAAAAATTTCCATCAGCTCCTCAGTTTCCACAGTATTCTTTTTTCTCTTGATTGTTTCCAAGGCCTCAGGATAGGGTGTCTGAATTGGTTCCATGTTTGGGTCCTTGGTTGGTGTTTCTTCTAAGTCGGGTAAAGTCTCGGGGAGAGTCGGCCATTTGGGATCCTGGGTTTTGGTGCCGCTTCTCAAGGTCACCGCATTCGCAGAGGCATTGGGGTCATGGGGTGATCCTTAAGAAGACGAGGATGAAGAAGCGCCAAACCCAGGAGGTGTTTGTGGAGCCGGTTGGACCATATGAGCCTGCCCGGGGTTGCCTTGGAACCCTTGCGAATTGGGGCCTCTGTTAATTATGTTTCGCGGGTTTGGTTGCAGTTGGGAAGGTAGAGATCCTTGTTGTTTACAGTCCAAGAGTTGGCTTAACTGTCCCTTTACCAAGGCCATTTCTTCCTGATGTTTTTGGTTCATGTCAGCCATCATCTTTATTAGGGTGTCCATTTGGTTTTGTGGGGGAGGGGCCGCCCTATTTTGGTTATATTGGGGTCTAACTGGTGGTCCTTGCTAATAGGGGGGCAAGTGTGGCTGTTGGTTTGGCCTGGGCTGGTTTTGGAATTGCGGTAGTTTCTGGTTTGTCCAACCAAAGTTGGGGTGATTACGCCAGCCGGTGTTGTAAGTGTTGGAGAAAGGGTCAGGTTTTGCATATCCTTGGACGGCTTGCACATCTTCTAGAATAGCCGATGTTGATGAAGAAGGAAGGGAGTAATCAAGGGTCGAGGGAGCAAAGGTTCCTCCTTGGAACATGGTTGGGGGTTGTTCCAGGTTCAGTTGGGTGAAGGGTTGGACCAGGTCAACATTATGTGCTCCCTTTGCTAGGGTGAAAGTCTGCAAGGGGTTCCTGGTCTGGTTTAGAAGCTCATCAATCTTCTTGTCCACCAATTCCACTCGATCCAACTTTTTGGCAATGATGTCCATGTCAACCATTCCAGAATTTGCTTGCACCTCATAAATCCCACCACGGGGTTGACTGGACCTGTTAAACTGGTTCATGGAGGCATTGTTGAGCGAATTCTCGCTCATAGACTCAAAGAGCTCAAACGCGCTCTCCTCGTCTTTGTTTTGGAAGTTTCCCCCGCATGAGGCATCGACGAAGTTCCGTAGGTTGCTATCCAGACCGTGGTAGAAGATCTGGCCAATTGCCACCTTGGAACTTCGTGGTGTGGGCATTTCCTCAAAAGTTCATTGAATCTTTCCCACGCCTCATGAAATTGTTCCCCACCCTGGAGTGTGAAGGTAGTGATAGCTCTTCTGAGGGCATTGGTCTTTCCTATGGGGAAGAATTTCTTTAAAAATGCATGCCTCAGTTCCTCCCAGGTGGTGATGGGTCTACCTAGGGTTCTAAGCCAATGAGAAGCCTTGTCTCTTAATGAGAAAGGGAACATCTTGATTAGAACAATGTCAAGGCTAATGTTCCTAGGTTTTACTGTTCTTGCTATGCGGTCGAGATCTTCTAGGTGCTGAAAGGGGTCTTCATTTGAGCTTCCATGAAAGTGGCTCTGAATTAGACTTAATACATTAGGTTTTAGCTCAAAATCGTCTCCCCCTTCGGGGATCCTAAGGTGTGGCTCGACTCTAATGGCAGAAGGGTAATAGAAATCACGGAGGGGTCTTGGCTGGTCCTGAAATGGTGGTAAATCAAGTGGTGGTTGTCCTGGTATGTCATTGAAAGGTGGTGGTTGTTCTTGCGGGTTCTGTAACCGTTGTATGGCTTGCATGATGGTGTGGATTTGTTGTTGCTGAAGCCGATGGTTAGCATTGATTTGAGCCTGGACGACAGCCATAGCATCTGGTGGGGGTTGATCTTCAGCCTCATCTACCCTAGGTTCAGCCATGTTTTCAACAGAATTACGTCGCCTAGATTCCTGCCCCAAAACACACAATTCAGGATGCAGTGAGCGCCTCCCGTGCATACACTAGAGAAGAACAGGAGGGGATGCGGAGGGCGACAGATGCGAGAAATGTGTTTCAATCAAGCACGCAAGCCTAATCCTTATGGTGTATTCCTTAGGAGACCTAGAAATCTCACAAAGGGTGATTAAGTCCATAAACACTGGACTCCCCTTCTCAAGGCTAATCTGGCTAGGTTGATTACAAGGGGATTGCAGGGAAGGTTCTTCCTTTGGCTTGCGCCTCCGGTTCCATAGACCCCACAACCACGGTCGTTTGACACTGTCCCGCAGCCTAGTCACCAGATTCTACCAAGGGAATGAAAGTCAAGTGCCTAGCAGACAAAACCTCACCTTTGGAGACTTAACTCAGTCCTGCCTAGGGCACGTCTACTCAGTTTTAAAGGGCTAGGATAATGCTTGTGCTTAGGGTGATGTGATGAGGCGTTGATTGGGGTGGTGCCTCTTAATTTTCCACTTTCAAAGTATGTGCTTCTAGCAAAACATGATTTTCAAGCAAGGATTTTTAAGGTGTGGTGTATTTTAGTATTTTATCCTTACTTTAGTGCTTTTTAGGGTTGACGTGTCTTAATGTTTTCAACCAAGTTTCAGTGGGCACGTCAAGTTCTGCACACAATTTGATGAAAGTAGATTTCCTTTTTCTTCTGTAGAGGCTCTAAAACCCTAGTGTACTCATCCTAATGATCATGCAGCTTCTATTAGATGAGTCAGTTTTAGGGTTGAGTGGTGCGGCCCAGGTCAACTCATGGTGGCTTCACAAACACCACTCAAGAAAGAAAAGAACACTCCAAGAATTTATTCAGTATATTAGAGTGTACATTTTTTTGTAGGGTGATGTGTTAAGAATGTGGGTCAAGCAATCATTCACCACGCCAATTTTTTTAGTTTTTTACAATTTTTTTTAGCTTTTTCACGCAAGCAAACAATGAGAGACAGGTTACTCACTATCGGTCCTCGAGGCGCCTACTCCCTTGCTACCGTCGTGGAATGCGTCGCTTCGCCATCCATGCGTCGAATTCCTGCAACCGTCAAGTAAAAAGGAAAATAGGGCATTAGACGATGTGAGAATGAGTGTGGAATGGAGGTGGTAAAACAAATCCGTTGCCTCCCCGGCAATGGTGCCAAAAACTGACGTGCCTTCGTGCGTGTGTGTTAAGAGGTGTCGTTATAGTTGCACTTGATACGTCGGTTTTAAAAGAAGTAAACGGAGGTGAGTCCGAGTGTCGATCTCAGAGAGGCGTGGAAATCGGATTTTGTTTACCACTTGTTGTCACGAAAAAGGCGGAGTTTTGCTTGCGAAAGAGACGGCTTTGAAAAGCGAGAGATAAAGAGAGAGTTTAGGGTTAGAAAGCTCTTGGTTTTGATCATGCACTTTAAACAGAAAGTAAAATGGCAACTAAATGGAAAATAATTTCATTAAACATGTATTCATAGTTCATGGTTTACAATATTAAATACATGCTTCAACAAAAGTAAATGAAAGCTTAAGAGAGAGAGAGAGAGAGAGGTAGAGAGAGAGTGGAGAGCGACGAGGCAGCCACGGCAGTGGAGGAGGCTCCGTCAGCGGCTCGTCGTCTCCAGCGATTACAAGAGTGCCTAAGACTAGCTAGGAGAGGAGTGGAGTAGTTGCAAGTGGGAGAGGATGCCTTGAATGGTGGTAAAAAGGGGTTTAAATAGAATTAAGGGCTTCCTAAAAGAAGAATGTGCTTTAGCGACATCCAGAACGTCGCTAAAACCGCTTCCAGATACGTCGGTGTAGGCCTTCTGCCGCCGGTCAGCCGCCCGCCCCCTCTCTCTCCAAGCGCGATCCGTGGATGATGAACGAGAGCCGTCCGATCGAAGATCGGACGGTTGAGATCCTCCCGCGCCCGTGCTGAGATCGCGCTGCGTGGGCGCTCGGGTGCTGTCGTCGCGCTGCGTGGCGCAATCCTGACCGCCCGCTGCTGATCGGGCGGGTCAATTTCGCCGCGCCCTTCGCTCGCGCTTGATTTCCGCTCCGCGCGATTAGAACGCGCGTCGCTGCGATGCGGGCGTGCGCGCTAACCGTTGCGCCACGCCCGCGCTTTGTCGCGGCAACCGCGGGCAAGCGCGCGGATCTCGACCGTTCGATCGAAGATCAACGGCCGAGATTCGTTCTTGGCTGGCTTGAGGGCGAGAGAGCGGCGGGGGCGGGGCGACGTGGCGCGTTCTAGGCCGTTGATCTCCAGATCAACGGTCATGATTTCTTGGGCCCATTGTGGGAGCTCCGGATGTCGGATTTGGCTGATCTTGAGTCCATTGGACTCCGTTCGTCGTCCTGAATCCATCCGTGCGGTCCGATTGCTCATCTGAGGCCTGCTTTGACAAATACTTTACACAAATGGCCATTAATACGGTTTATAAGCAATCTTGGTACTTGATGCATGCAACGCTCCTATTCTACTTTATGTTGTGCCTTTTATTCTAAATATGGGCCATATTCAACCTAATTACTACCCCCTTGCGTGGTGTTATCACTCCTCTCTCCTCTCGCTCGACGAAAACCCTAACCCCACACCTTATATAAACCCCCCTCCTCTCCCTCGTTTCACCCCACTTCCAGCCACTTCCCTCCTTTCTCCAGCGAGAGCAGCAAAGCGACGAGCGGCGTGAGAGGAGAGGAGCAGTGTGAGAAGGAGAGGGGAGTAAGCTGCGAGCTCGCGTGGGAGCTCACCGGTGAGCTCACGGCTAGTCGACGCGTGCGCAAGGCGGAGGAGTGCGTCGAGGAGGTCCTCTCCGACAATGCTGCAGCCGGAGCAGCAGGCGAGCGGGCGCGGTGCGGCCACGCGCGGCGCGAGAATGCGAAGGCAGGTCCTGGTTCTGGGATTTTCCCAGAATCAGACATCTGGGGTGACCGCCAGACGACGGTGAGGACGTCTGGAAGAGGTTCCAAACGACTGAGAGGTAAGCTTCGCGAACGTACGTCTCCTTTGCGGATTCAGCCATGCAAGTCGTTCCGCCAAGGCGTTGTTTCGTGCCTTATTGAGAAGATTTCGCTTGATTTGCGCAGAGGTTGCTTCAGGAAGGCGCGAGACACGCCCTCCCACGCAGTTCGGACGTTTGAGGGAAGCACCAGACGACGGGAAGCATTTCCAAACGTCCGGAGAGGTGGTCGAACGTCTGGAATTGAGTCTAGACGGTCCAGCAGAGTTCCTGGACGTCCGAGGAGTAGCGCAGAACTGAGGTATGGCTCTGGACTCTTTTAAGACGTCTGGAAGGTGTTCCAGACGTCTGATTTGAGTCAGAATTACTATTTTTGACCCGTTTAGGATCCGTTTGAGATCCGATTTCCGCAATTAAGATACCAATGTTTCCTGTATGATTTCCTCTACTTGTTGGAATACTTCTATACTGTTCTGAGTATTCTTTTGTGATTGATCCTTGTGATAGGACTTATTTCCGTTGCGGGTTCAGGGCTTGCTGAGGCACGTGAGCCTGCCGTTCAAGCCCCCATTACTCTTGGGTTTACTGGTAGAGTGGCTTCCCCTAGTTTAAATATAAACCTAAATGCATGTGTGGAATGAATGATTAGATCCTAGGATATGGCATGAATCCTAGGACTAGAAATACTGGAATGTTTGTATTGAATGAATGAATTGCAGTCTTAAATGAGTAGATAGAATGAGAATAATTGCCTGTAAATGAATAACAGTTGCCTGCGAAATATGTAATATTTGTGTTAGTTAACTACTGAATGTGACTTTCCTGTCGTACCGTGAAATGACATAATATGAGCTGCATGTATATGAATTGGAAATGAAAAGGTGAATGTTGGAAACACGAGCTACCTGTGAATAACCTGAATATGAAAATGTAAACAATAGAATTACAATTTGCATGTGTATAACCTGAGAATGGAAATAGAAATGATGAAACCTGGTAGGGAATGGCATGAGGAATATGAGCATGAACCCTACGGGGAATTAGGAGATGAGCTCCTGGAATTAAATGGAATGGATCTGAGAATGTGCTGGGAAGTATGCTGGCCCTTGAGTACGTGGTACCAAGGGGAGCGCATGTTACCCCTTAGTGTAGAGGGGAGCCAGCTACCCTTGGGTTGAGACCCGGGGTTAGGATTGGCCACTTTGCAGCGACTCTGTGGCCCTCGTGTACACTGTACCGGGGCGAGCTACTAGTGTAGGGAGAGAGATAGCCACCCCACGGGGCCCAGGGTTCAGCTAGCCACCTTACACTGACTTGTTAGGCCCACTGGGCAAACCAGGGTAGTCAGGAGAGGGTGCACAGACTGTGGAGGGGTGAGACCCCTATTTGGTTCTTAGGGGCTAAACCCCTGTTACTGAGAGGGCTATGCCTTATATTGGTTCAATGCTGTGTTTTGGGAGCACCCGTTAATGGAAACGACTGACCGCGTGCTAGTACGGGGTAGCTACCTGTGTGCTTATCGCGTGTGCCGTAGTCACCGTTACGTCTGTCCGTGACCTTGGGGTGGTTGACTAGGTATAGAACCACCACGGGGGACTCTCCCGGCCAGGAGAGCACCACGTGAGACTTCTACTCTTCGAAAAAGACTGCAATCAAGATCGTTCCCACGAGGAACATTCGAGATCAAGAAAGAGACCTGATAATTAAACCAAGTGGTAAAAGAAAGAATAATTAGTTAAAAAAAGAAAGAAATTGAAAAACAACAGCTACCTGTCCACCTTTACTGTTTAGTTAGTTGGTTGCCACTCTACTCAGCGTTCGCTGACATTTTGTACTCATAATCTTTTTCAGGTCCAACTGTTGAGCAGCAAGAGCATACTGCTGCAGAGGGTGCTGGGCCCAGTAGAGCCCAATAGTTGTAGTTCTTTCGTACTCGTTTGTTGTAGTGAGTACTGTAGTAGTTTACTTCTTTACTGCTGTACTTTTGTTACTATTAGTTGCTGGCATTGTGAATGTAGTTTATTTTACTGCTTTTTGGTTACTTTCTCGTTGGACGACTGGGTCTTGGGATCAGTCGAGTCGACCCAGTCTCGTGTCCTGTAGGGATTCGGGAACCGGGTCATAACATGCTAACCCTCGTGTACGCATGTACCGAGAATATCTATAGTTACTTTTGTGTAGGGAGAGTGCTAACCACCCTTGGGTTAAGACCTGAGGTAAGGAGTGGCCTCCCTATACCGACTCCTATTAGGCCCACTGAGCAAACTGGGATAGCCGAGCGAGGGTACACAGACTATTGAGGGATGTGGCTCATGTTCTGTTATGTGCTCTAGATTTGGGCGTACTCGTTAGTGGAAACAACTGACCGTGTGCCAGTGCAGGATAGCTATCCGTGCGCTTATCCCATGTACCGTAGTCACCGCTACGTCGCGGCCATGACCCCGGGGTGGTAAACCTAGTGTAGGACTACCACGGGGTGCTCTCTCAGCCAGAAGAGTGCCACGTATACATCCTGCATTAAGGGAAAACTGCATCAAGATCATTCCTTTAAGGAACAAGTGGATTTGAGAAATGTTGTGGACCCTTACTAAAAACTGAATTAAAAACACAGATGTTTAAACAAAAACAAATAATAATACATAACTGGAAATTGGATGATTAGTCAGCTGCTTGTTTCCTTTATGTTTAATTGCTTGAAAATGACTTATCCACCACTTTACTCAGTGTTAGCTAATCACAAATTTATATAACCATGTTCAGATCAGGGAGTTGAACAGCCAAGACCACTGGCTGCAGAGGGTACTAGGTTCACTCGAGCCCAGCCATAGTTGTTCTTTCTCTTTTCCGTTGCAGAGGCTTTTTGTTAGTAGTGAGTATTTTTAGCATATAGTAACTGTTTCTGTTACATTTCTCTCTATTTTAGTGTGATGACTCTGTCAGTGAACATTTCTATACCGCTTGTAGCTTGTAATATCTTTGAGATATTTTATTCTATTTCCATTACCATCTATTATCCATTTCTACTCAGTTACATTGTATGTGTGGTTATTGAATGTTTCTTGCATTTGGTTATTTCTCGTTGGACGACTAAGTCTTGGGATCTGGTCGAGACGGTCATTCTTGGATTCCATAGGGAGCTTGGATCAGATCGTAATAAGTAGCCTAAGTCCTTACGTTTCGGGTTTGTTAAAATTAAATAATTAACTAATCATATTATAAATTTTTTTTCTTAAATTTTAATTAAAATATAATTTAATTATAAGATTAATTTATAAATAAATGCGTGATGGATAGATATGTGTAAATATAAATTTAGATTTTTATATTCAATAAACATAAACTTCGCAAATAAAAATTATATAAGTTTAGCCTAACCCAACCATCCCTGCTCCCGCTAGGTGAAGAAGGATGGGGCCCTCTGTACATTATAAAGGGGTGTATAATTTGCAAGGAAGACACTTATGATGCAGATACTTCTATTTCCAGGTCCGAGAACGTAAAAGAACCAACAAGCGAGAGAACAGAGAGCAAATCCCGGTGCGTGTGTATATAATCACCAAGTAGGGTTTCTCACATCCCACGGCTCCCTCAAACCCTCCCCTCTGCCGCGCCGTCGCTTCTTCCAGATCGGAGTGAGAAAGTGCGAGACACCGACATGGTCAGTTCGCGATCTCTTCTTCTTCTTCTTCTTCTTCCGCCCTTCTGTTTGTTAAAGGCGTGGTTGATCTCAAGTCGTCGCTCTTTGCGTTACAAGAGTCACGGCTCACCTTCTCGGCCGCCTCGGCTTTCCCATGATCCGAAAAAAGACTCATTTTTGTCAATCCGAATCTTCCAGTCATCGTCAACAGATTTCTCTTCTTCCTACGCGCAAGATCGCGCTTTGCCACCGCCATCTGAACCGCAGCCAATTTTTAACACATGCAGCCATGGGTGAAAAAGGAAGGGCTTTCTCACAAGTTGCTTTAATTGTGGTAGAGTTCTTCTGTAAGGGCTTCCTTCGATAGCCACTGTAGACACGCTTGTAGAAAAATCGGCCGATCAGTGATATACTTAGATCACCCTGATATTGTCGAGGATGGGTCCGTACTCGACCGCCTCAAGTACTTGGTCAGATCGATCGCTTACTCGGTCGGTCGATCAAATGACTGATTTTTGCATGGAGAGGTTTCTCTGTGATATCCTGTTTTTGGATATATCTGCACGTGCACGTGTGCGTGCACGCTTTCGTTTGCGCTTGTCCGTGCACGTTTGCGCTTGTGCATACGATGAGTTTTACGGTAACAATTTTGTTACTGTAGCTCTTGATATGATCATGTTAGTTTGAATGTTCTTGAATTTAGCTACGAAGAAGTACAAATGCAATCGATCCCCTATGACTCCCCTGCGTGGTGTGCTCTTTGGTCACTGGGCTCCCCATCTGAAATTACCTTCATACTCGCTTCCACTATCCAGCAATGCACAAAACCAATCAAAACATAGCAAAAAAAATGGATCTCCAGCATAAACCGGATGCACGCAGCTAACTATCCACGGAGCAAATGCATCTGAATTGCCATCAATAAGAATGGATCTCAAACTAGATTTCCTGGCAGCAAGCACTCACCACCCAAGAATGATTCACGTAACAACTGGATGAATGTCCAACAATCCAGTGACATAAACCTGAGTACCTCTGCTAAGCTCTTCTTGGAAGCTTTCAGAAGGATTTACATCACCCTCTAGTTCCCTTTTTAAAAAAAAACATTACCCCCTAGTTGCCACTGACTATGTATGCAAGTGGCAGCTCCGTCAGCTGAGCTTGTTCATCCTTGTTCCAGTATTATCCGACTTTGGTTTTGCTTTTCAAGTGAAATTTACACATGTAATCTGCTAACTCTTGTATTTGTTACTGTATTTTATGTGGAACAGTTTTTTTGTAATACCAAAGATGCTTATGTACGTCTGTATTTTTTTACCACAGTGACCCCTCTAATGATATGCATGGTCAATCAGTAGGCATACCCTTGTCTATGTCAACTTTGATACATACAAGGACACTTCTAGTTGTAATGCATGCAGATAAGGGTCCGATCATGTGAGGGAGTGAATTTGGTTGCACTAATGGGCAGTAATCTATGAGGTGTTCCCAATGAGCCTGTTTGTACTGATTGAAGTTTCATTTTTGGATCAGGGTGTTTGACATTCTTTTTTATTTGAAATCTCCTGCACGTGCATCTAACATGGGTGACACTTTTATTTGTGAATTGGGAACTGGGGAATCCCTGATGAAGGTTATGTAGGTGTCTAATTGAAATTCTTTCTGTATAATATTCGATATATGATTATATCAGTGTCAAACTTTTTCTTGAGATTTTTCTCTATATTTAAAGTTCATTTCACCACCTAATTAAAATTTGCATTCTGTCAATCAGCATCATCCCTCCATCTAATTTTCCCTGTACAAGTACGTGTGAATATTCCTTGTGTGTGTATTGGCTCACACTGTTTTTTCCGAACCAGCCCTAGCACTTGCGTTCGGAGTCGTATGCATGATATAGATACCAGCCATGATCCATGGACATTCTCTTCATTATGAACACAAGTTCCTAGCAGTATTTCCAATGGAGTTCGCTTTTGCAATTCTAATATTTTTCATTCAAAAAGTCTCCATGGTTTATAGATCTGTTTTTGGATTAACTGCTGCTATAAATTCATAGCCTTATTGCCATTGGAGTTTGCTTTTGTACATGTAATATTCTCCAATTAAGAATAGTCTTCGTGGATTTTATAACTCTGTTTTTAAATTAGTTGTGGATACGGTCTAATTAAATCCTTTATTGTCAGGCAAGGGGACTGAAGAAGCATATGAAGAGGCTGAATGCCCCAAAGCACTGGATGTTAGACAAGCTTGGTGGTGCCTTCGTGAGTAGACTTTGTGTGCCTTTTGACATTTATAATCTTGTAGTTTCCTGTACGGGTCAATGGTTTAATTCATTTGCACATTGTTTCAGGCACCTAAGCCATCATCCGGTCCCCACAAGGCCAGGGAGTGCTTGCCTCTGATACTTATCATCAGGAACAAATTGAAGTATGCTCTCACTTATCGTGAAGTCATAGCAATTTTAATGCAAAGACATGTTTTGGTTGATGGGAAAGTTAGGACAGATAAGACTTATCCAGCTGGTTTCATGGGTATTCACCGGAATGACATTCAATTTTTATTTAGCTCCCATTTTCTTGATCAGGGAAAACCTTTTTTAGGACTTAAACTCACACTCCTCGTGACCTTTTTGTGACTTTTAGATGTTGTCTCTATTCCAAAGACATCCGAGAACTTTAGACTTCTCTATGACACCAAGGGTCGTTTCCGTCTCCATCATATTAGAGACGAGGAGGCAAAGGTAAGCCTGTGTTGAAAATTAAATTTTCTTTTCTCCCTTTCTGGAAACATCTGTGTGCCCTTGTTGTGTTGTAATAGAGTTTGTTGGGATTGGGAAGTGTCAGGAGGAGTTTTAATTCAATTTTGGAAAGTAATAGTTTTCTTTTAGACACCTTCTTGATGTTTGTTAGAATGTTTCTTATGTTTTCAGAAGGCAATACTTCTTCACTATCCTGTTGCAGAATATTTTTGTTAAAAAGTCATATCTACAAGATTCTGGTTCAGAGATAATAGGGATATTGGATGGACCTGTTATACTATGTTCGTACTTCCCAATTACGTGTTTGTATGAACTTCCAGGTTAAAATGCCATTTTTAAAAAAATACTACTTTGTATGCGTGCTTAAAATGTTAAAAAATCTGTGTATGCGTGCTTAAAATGCTGTCAAGAACCAACATATTATTCATTGATTTTCTTTGCATCTTAAGCATCATTAGTTGCACTATGGTTGTTCTATGGGACAGCAAGAGGGATAAATAAGGTTGCTTCGGAGAAATATTTCTGAGTACTTTGAATATTCATCTCTCTCTCACTCCTTTTTTTTACTAAATAACCACTTTTCTTTTTCAAAATTCATTAGGATGAGGTGTTTGATGTTGAAAGAACCTTTTAGAAGCTAACATGAACTAAGCTTATTTAGGACTTTGTGTGTGTGTGTGTGTGTTGGTTTAATTCTTTATTGACTTGTCACTATCTTGCAGCACAAGCTTTGCAAGGTTCGGTCAGTTCAATTTGGGCAAAAAGGGATTCCCTACTTGAACACATATGATGGTAGAACCATCCGCTACCCGGATCCCCTCATCAAGGCCAACGACACCATCAAGCTTGATCTGGAGACGAACAAGATCATCGACTTCATCAAGTTTGATGTTGGAAATGTTGTGATGGTTACAGGTGGAAGGAACACTGGCCGTGTCGGTGTGATCAAGAATAGGGAGAAGCACAAGGGTAGTTTTGAGACCATTCACGTTCAGGATGCCACTGGCCATGAATTTGCTACCCGCATGGGCAATGTCTTTACAATTGGCAAGGGCACAAAGCCTTGGGTGTCTCTACCCAAGGGCAAAGGTATCAAGTTATCTATTATTGAGGAAGCCAGAAAGAGAGCTGCTGCTGCTGCAGCTGCCGCCGCTACTGCTTGATAATTCTGGTTGGCACATCGCAAATGATTTATTTGTTTGGCTGCTGAGATCTCTTGTTGGCTTCTTCCTTGTCATTCTTTAGTACTTGACGTTTTTGTCAGCTTTCCTCTGAATCAAGGAGGCAACCATGAGAGTTTTTTTAATCAGTTCTATCATTGTACGAGATGTTATTTTACCTTGCCCCAGTTTTCTAAAAACCTGACTCCCTACTTGAAAGATGCCAGGGTGATGTTGCCAATTGGGTTAAACTCATTTGTTTCATGGCTTCTTTTCAACGATTTTCTTTTCCTACTTTCCTTTTTACCCTAAGATCTATGCTGGGTACTAATTGTGTTATGTTTCTTTACTTCGACTTATTTGTTTTGTGGCTGTTGTAGATGTGGTATGCTTATGCAGGTGTTCGGATTCTGCACTTGTCTTCATGCAATTATGGGGGCAAGTTTTAACTCCGAGTTCTTAATATTTTGCATTGTAATGCAGTATCCACATCCGACATCTACTATCTGCCACTAAATTGAAAGTTTAGTTACCTTTGTAGAGTACTCAGCCTTTAAGAGAACTTTTCTAAATTTAGTTCCTGATCGCACTTCCTGATTTCGGCATGGGATTTTGAGTTCTCAAGAACTAACGTACAACGAAAGACTGGATGGTGTTGATTTGTGAGTAAATTCCACCTTACACGGGGAGAAACCTCTTCTTCCTTGCAACATGGTGCCCAAATGTACCGAGCTTTATAAAAGTTAGGGTCTATTTGTTTGGTTAAGATGCGTGTTGGCCCGTATCAAGCGAGTTAGTACTGTAACCCGCATAAGGTGGGTTAAGAGCTGAAACAAGTTCTAATGTATTAAAACTTATAATAAAGTCAAATCAACTTCAAATACAAGGTAAATAAACAATTCGTGAATTTACTTGTCATTATCCAACCTGTTACTTATTCCACCGTCAACCAAAACGCAAAATAAAAGCTGCTCTCCTTTGCTAGAGGGCATGTCCTATTTTCATTTTTAATGCCATTAGGTAATTATAAAGCTTGATAATCAGCTAGGGCATTAAGAGTGTCGAGGTGTTGATATTTAGAGCGTTCGGCAAAACTTTTAACCGATCAAATTGAAAGAATTAGTTTTCCTTTAACCCTGACTTAAGCAATATTATTCTTAATGACACAAGAGAGTCAGTGTTAGTAAAACAGACTGAAATAAATAGGAGAGAAAAATGATTGCTCGGTACATGTGAGCTTTTTGCCAACTACAATCAATTTCCTTGCCCAAGTTAGCTTATTTAATTGGCTAATCTTTTGGGATTTGCCTCTCACAGATGGTTGGGAACCTAGAACCCGTGAACTCTGAAAAAAGGATTATGTAATACACATAGAGCACACTCGTATGATATACTTTAAAGTACTCATATGAATCAAGAAAGAAACAGCATTTCTAGGCTCCTGGAGATTGCTCTCACGTTCAATCTATTAGAGTCCTTACGATCCTTCTCACAGGAATCAACTACCTAATCCAACATCCTCTTGGAAGATAAAACTGGTTGCATTCTTTCTGTTTAACTTTTTCACTGTATTTTGTATTTGGTGATTTAAAATCACCGTTGACTTTATTATTTTAAGCGAGATAACCTATGGGCTTTCTTGTTCTATTGAATTAAAGTGAGTGATAAACAAACCTGGGTTCTCTCCATAGATCTGACAAAGTTTTTGGTCAGTAAAATCCTAAGTTAGATAGCTTAGGTAATGATTTTATCTAGTAATCAAGGCTTTCCACTTTAAGACATCATTTGTTCATAAGATATGATCATGTATCCCTTATTTGGTAAACTCAGAAAAATCTCAAGATAAATTTATTCGTGAGGAGGTGGAATAAATGTATCCCTCTCTCTTGTGATACAACACGCTCACTTATCCCTACAAAACACCCATGCCTATCTCATAATTTGATCCATACATCTCCCAAACACCAAAACTAACTTATCCCCACTTATCCCTCAATTCCACCACTTAGAATTTATCTCACCAAACAAATACCACCTACATCTCTATATCATATTCTCCGATTGATTTTACTGGCTCAATTACTTTGTTTTTATTTGACGTCATTCTGGATTCATGCTTGGTCTAGTTACTGATTAAATCGATCATGTAGGTCTTTATAACTTCCCAACCCATTGGTCATAAAGGAGAAAGAGCCAGATATTACGTTCGCTATACATTTCGTCTTACCAAATCTAGACCCATTTGGTTATTGGGTAAACAATTAACACCAACCTTGTTCTATGAAGGGCAAGGTCGATTTCTCACGTATCAGACTATTCAACAAGTTAATAATTCCACGTAACAAAATTTTGACCGTGGGTCCGGCAAAAGTGTCGACTTGTCTCTGGTAAGAAAAGCATGTTACTCGCCGAAGTCAGAATCACATGAATATAAGTTTTTATGTTCTTGCGTTGGGGTAAAATTAAGACAGGACTGCAATCTATCAAGTAAATCGGTGAAATAGAAGCTTAGATTTAATTCTATAGAATTTTAAAATGACAGAGGGGAAGGTTTCAATTGATCCAATTTCTAGTTTATGACCACTTTCGCTTGCTCTACCAAGTTTCATCATAAGCGTTTAGGTTAGTTGAGCTCATTTATACCTACATCCACAATTTGTTACAAGACGACCCGATTGATTTGTGGTTGCACATGGTGCTATTAATTAAATACTCACACCAAGGCTAATTGTGATATATACGCCTTTTTGTTGCTCAAGTCATGTTTCTGAAAAGCTATCTTTGCATTTTCTGTGCAACAACATGGATGAAACAAAACTTACAGGTATTGATTTTGAGCTGCTGCCATCTCAACACCTGAAAGCTAAACTATCACACTATATTCACTATAATTTTACATGGGGAGGATACAAGGAACTGGTCGCACCAACTCAACTGGGAGGGAGGGATTATGGCAAGAAGATTGCCGCAGACAAAACCTGTTTGGGACCTGCACTGTAAAAATCAAGTGCTCTTCAAAGCAGACAATGCTTCTTTCGTTGTGGTGGAGATAACAGCATCAGATGCATTTGGTAGGTAGTAGTATTTTCCTGAAAGTGAACACCAACTTGAATACACAAGTGATTATTAAGACAATCAATGTTAAGAGGCTGAATCTTACCCTGTGCAACTCTGGCAATCTCCTTTGCAAAACCAGTGGATACAAATTTGTTTTCTGTGTCAATTACAAGGAGAGACATTCCAGCCTTGTATATCTTTCCAGCAACATCTAGAATCTCATCCTTGGTGCAAGCGAAAAATGTAAGATAGTAGCAAACACTTGATAGAAGTTCAAATGGAAAATAATAAAAATACTCCCTTTGTATACCACTAAACTCCAAAAACTAAGAAAAAAAAAGGAAGACCCTACCACACCTAAGATTGTTGAGTCAAAGACTCCAAAAACCCCCAAAGTAAATTGACCTATTGGAACCTAAACTGTACGAGAAGTGACAGCTCTTCATCATATGCACATCAAGTTCATTCATCATCTAGAGTCGACTTGCCCACAGGAACCAGCCCATTCAATAGTTGGGAGATTGTAAGTGCAAAGTGAACAAGCCACATTCACATGTGACTGTAGTCAGTAGTATCCCTTATGATTGGATTTGATTTCCCTGCATATCCTACTGCATCTTCAGAGAGCATGGGCTCCTTGAGGACTGAGATGCAAATGTTTTCATCAGAAATGATATGTAAATTGCTAAGGAGAAACTCTACCCTTCTGTGCATACCAACTCCTAAAGCACTGTTGTCAGCATATCAAGCCACAGTGACTATTTTGCAGGAGTTACATAAATGCAAGGCCCATATAGAGCTCGATCTAACATCTTGTAAGACCGAAATGCATGTCAATGAGAAGATTGCTATCCCTTGCTTAGTTTCTTTACCTTTAACTCTTGTGCAGAGGGTCTTGGAGTGTCCGAAGAAGCTGCTGCTTCAGGATCAGTGGATGTCTTCAGTGACACATTTGCCCGGCCGTCAGTTACGGCAACAATCATTATGCGTCCCACATCACCACTTTTCTCTGCATTTAACCCGACCCTTACAGCCTAGACAGAGGCAATTGAACCTTCTCAATTAAATGTTGCAAGTGATGAAGTAAATCTAAAAGGGCCCAGCTTCAATACCGTGCTGAGACCATGAGCTAACGGTGAACCTCCACCACAAGGAAGTTTTTCGAGACGCTTTCGAGCCATGGCTATTGACCTTGAAGGAGGCAAGAGAACTTCAGCACAATCGCCACGGAAAGGAATAATGCACACCTAAATAACGTCATAAACAATTAGACAACACCGTAAATTTTAGTGAGAGCCTTTTCAAAAAAAAAGAAAAGTGGTGAAAACCATGGTAAGTAGCATTTAATATTTAAGGAATTATAAAGTTTTAAGGACATTATCCAAAAGATTTGGTTGGGAATTATTTCTTCTAACAAGAGTCATTCCCAATTCACCTCTTGTTGAACTGAATTTTTGTAAAGATGCTATTAGCCAACGGAAACCCAATTTCAGGGTCACTCCAATCTTGTTCATCAGTAAGAGAATTTATTACATACAATTTACTGTTTCTTGTTCTCAGAACTAATAAAGAAGTTGGCAAATTTTGTTAGCCAGATACCAGATACACCTAAAAGAAGATAAGGTAGCAGCATCAACAATAGGGCATAAAGAAAAATTCTCTATGATTAAGCAGAAAGAGATTTTCAACTCTAACTTAAAAGTATAGTAGCTGTTTCTAGGAGAAAAACATTTAGATGAATACATCTTTTGAAGCTTACTTGATCTCTACTAGTGTAACTCTCAGCCAGTAACTTCATTGCTGCACCCTTGGCATTTTGCATGCGATTCAGTGCCATACTCCCACTGGCATCAACAACAAATATTACCTGTGAAATTGCAACTGTGAGTACTGGCTATGTAGCAACAGACAAAAAAAATATAGGCATTGGAAGGTTCATTGTTTGTTGAGAGAGAAGCCTTGTATATAAGAAAAAAAAACAATTGCAAATTAACAGTAAAGCTTCTTTGCTTAACAAATAGTAACTTTGACTACTATGGGGAAGCCAATATATTTTTATTATACTTAGGTAGCAACCTACCAAAGCACCAGCTTTCCGAGCCATGCGTTTTGCTCTCATATCAGTTTTTTCAACAAATACTTTTCTTGTCTTTTGACCATCCTTCTCTCTCCGCAACTTTTGGTATGGGGCTGCAGCTCTCAGTGTTGCATCAACTGCTAATCTCCTTACAGGACCCTGTACATGATGGCAAATACAGAAGTCCTTTTTTTTTTCCTTTTTAAAAGAAATTAACCTTTTCAATAAAGCATCTAAACATGAAGGATTAAAGAAACATGGATTCCGTTAAGATGTAGGGGAAATAATAAGTATAAGAAGAAATAGCTTTGTTACGGGAAACAAATGCAAAGCTAGAAATTGTTGGCTTTTTTTATTTCAGCTTTCCTGCAGAATTATATGCTCCAAGATGAGAAAACATTGATGGCAAATGTAGCAACTACTAAGACATTTTACTGGTTCTCTTACATCATAATGAGCTAATCTCAATGCACCTCACACAGAGCATGCTTAAAAGCATTCATGGGAATAAAACCTTTGGAAGCATAGGCTTAATATATCGGCCTCTATCCTCAGAAAAGATGACATTCTTCGCTCTCCCAGCTTTCCCTTTTCTCCTCTGTGCTTGCTGAGCAAATAAAAGAAGCTTTTCATCAACTAAACCACCTTCAGCATCAAAGATAAACTCCTCTGGTATTTGCTGCTCTTGTTCATTCTGCTGGTCATCCTCCTCCTGCAGTCAACTGTTTCCATTAGCAGATATAGGGATAAAATGCACAGACAGAGGTATATTTTTAATTTTCAAGTCATGTTGATCAAGAGGATCGAGTTATACAAAAGTGTTCATAGCTATATTAAATGGATAAAAAGTAAAGTTCAAGACTTTCGGCACGGATGCCTGCTTAATCACACCTCTTGTTCTTCATCATTCTGATCCTCTTCAGCATCTTGATTTTGAGGCGGTGGTGGTGGTGGAGGGGGCTGATTTTGCTGGTCCTGCTGGTTCTCATTATTTGCTGTAGAGCGTGGAAGAATTACTAGCTCTACCTGTACCCAAATGACCACTGGCACCGTTATGATGGAAAAGGCATCTATTTATTCTCAAAAGAAGGCATAATTTTTTTTCATTTATATTTGTTGCGTAACATCGATTTACATATAGTGCCGGGGATGATAATTTGACCAAATCTTTAATTGTGTCCAAGCATTTGTGGGGCTTGTGGGGAGAATTAGAATCTAAAAGTAACAACTAGAACTATGGAGGCACATTACAAATGCAAAACCATGCATTACATGAATGCATGACATGAACACATGTGCACACACACAGCCATCAGGGAAAAAATGGATAGAAAACCAGTAAATATTACAAAGACAGTGAACATAAAAAAATTGGAAAAAAAAATAAAATAAAACCCTAATTCAAGTTTTTGGTGTATACCGTTGTGGGATTTTATGCTGAAAAAGGCAACATGCAGGGTGAATTGCATCAATAGAGCAAAGGCATTTAAGAAAAATCATGGCTATCATATTTTGAAAACTTAAATGAAGCTTTCTCATGAAAAGAATACACTTTAAAATCTTGGATTGTATCCCAAGATGAACAGCAAATGGACCAACAAGGTCAATAGTTGGACATGATGTGTAGAGGTTGCCTCCAAAGGGCATTGAGGAAGAAAGCAATCATGAAGAATAAAAACCTAATTATAAAGTAACATAATCTGAAGGCACCAGAATAGATAGAAACAGTCATCCATTTGAAAGTTTTCTAGAAAATTCTATAATAGGAACTCATGGAAAGATATTTTTTTCAGGAGTCAGTTTGTAGCAGATACTTAACAGCTTTCTTGAGATCATCCACACCAACATTTTCTCGTCCCTCTAAAGCCGCTAAACATTTTGCAACTCTGGTAGCATAGAGCTCAGCCCTGTGACCCTGCAATTTGATTTGGTCAAAAAGTGCTGCATAAAATACTGTATTTTGCATATAAATGCAAAAATGAAGGATTAAAAAGCAAACGGTGGTGAAAGAAAACAATACTTGCCATCAGTTTTTAAAAGCATCATGAACAAAAAGGAGACATGGTAGATAAATTTAACATGCGCCTTGCAACATGATAAAATGTGTATATGAGAATTTGGATTTTCAAAGATTTGAAACGCGTTTCTGAAACCATGCATTGATATTACAATGCACAATGTATTTATAAACAACTGTACAAATATATGATTTTTTGAAATTCATGCATACTGTCTAAAAATAAATAATATACACTTGTAACAGTTGAAAAGATTGAGAAAATTAGCAAATGAACAATAACAGTTGAAAAGGGTGGAAATACAGATTAGGTGCTGGTGTCACCTGACAACCTGCTCTCAGAGCCTCCATAACAAGGTATTTCAGTTGCTCTGTGCTGATGCTGACATCTTTTAGATACTCTCTGGCCAAAATGATCTGCATCATGAAATCTTAAGATTCAATGGGCAAACAACCTGAAACAGATTATGTAGCAACATTTTTTAAACAATGGATTAAAGACACTCCTTTTACATTTAAATAGAGTTGTCGCCGCATCTAGCATAGATGTAGGGAGGAAAAAAAAACAATAAAAAATACAAGACTAACTTCTCAAACATTTATACTCAAATTATGCGATTGTATAAGCATCAGCATACTGGTTATCACAATCCAGTAGATAGATCATCCATGTATTCTAAGCTTCTAACCAAGGAAAAGCTTCAAATCCAATCTAGAGAAGATCTAACATTAGCTGCTTAGTGTAGATTTACCTACTTCTATCCCAGGAAGATGACATTCAAAGAAACTGCAGCTGGAAAATCATCATACACTCGAGCTGCATTTGGCAGCGGGATGTGGTGTAACTGGAAGAAGTTGGCAGGCTGGATAACTGGGGTCAAGGAGTTTGGATGTATGGTGGGATAGGTGGTGGAGTTGGGTGTAATAGCTATTAATATTATAATGGAAGCAATCTTTTTTTTTTATTGAAACTTGGAAAAACTTGTGGTGGAGAACATTGCATTAAAAAAACAGCCAGCACCAACCAACAGACATGAAAATTAACCCATTGGATAACCCCCTCCAACAGGGCCTCAGGTTGCTTCTTTTATAATTGCATATCTAAGATAAGTTGAAGAAGTGGAATATTAGAGAAGTACTATTTTATTCATGCCTCAGTTTGAGCGCATGATCATGTGCCGTGAATTTTTCCTCTTGAATAAGCTGATGTAATCTGATGTCCATCAGATGAAACACCTAATGAACTGAACAAAATGAGTTTCATTTTCAAAAAAAAAAAAAAAAAGGCGAAAGGTTAGAATATGCAAGTTGTCTTTCATATCATAAAGGATCATGTACAAGCTTAAAAAATCAATTTAAGAATTTAGAAAGAATGTTCAAGCTAGAAGCACAACTACTTTGATGATATCTAAATGCAAAAGGATTTAATTCCCTCACAAAACTTGAGAGGAATGCTGCAATAAATGAAAATCAAAAGCTCCCATAATATCTACCGAAAATGAACATCAAATAAAATCAAGCCATAGTCCTCCTATTCTAGGTAAATTTTTTCGATGTGAATGCATCGCTAATTTATATGTAATCCCATGAGTTTACTCCATTTCGGATTTCAGTTTGTTGAGAGGTGAAGAGTTGTAGTGGACCATATTTAGTCCCACATCGTGTATTATGGATTTGTGTGTATGAATGGTGCCTATAAATAGGTTATTGTATCCCCATTCACTCTTTGAGAAGAATATAGAGAAAAACACCCATAGGGGCACTTCTCCTGTGATTTTCTCTCCACTCTTCATAAGTGGGGTTTCCACGTAAATACAAGCATTCATATCGTGATGCTCTTGATATTTATGTTGTCCATTTTATTTCACTTAGTTTATATTATAATTTGATATCATATCAAGTCATTTTTGGGTTCTTTTGTTAAATTATTCTTGTTATCACCTTTCTTCATTATCGATGTCCCTAATCTCTCTGTGCGAGGAGCAACAGCATTGAGGGTCATTTGTTGGGCTCTTCTAAACCCTAAAGAAGGAGCAAAATCAAAGGAAGAGCAATCGATGAACAGGGGTCGATGCTACTATAACCTTGGGTGGCGATGCCCTGCTTTGTTTCGACATCCTCGAAGAACGATGCGGTGACTTCCTAAAGGGGAGTTGCAAACTTCATTTGAGAGATTTCGTGTTTTCAACTTCATTTAGTGCTTTACTTCTCGCGATTATTGCAGCTCTCACCTTAAGTACCACCGTAAGGGAAGTGATGGGATGAGGGACTACGAAGGAGAGCTCTTCCACGGCAGCACGCGATGTACAACATCAGAAGCATCGTGATCTCACACGAGATCACTATAGCAGTGATAGAGGTGAACCAGCGTGGTTGTGGCGACATAAAGAAGAGCAAAAGGCACCAACCAGCGTGGTTGTGGCGATATTGACACTATTGTCAAGAACCCTAAGTAGCAAAGTGATCTTTAGTGAAGATTGTGGCGAATATCTCACGAGAAATCGCAAGGCAGAGGCACAATGACAAAGAAGTTGAAGGAGGAGATTACAAACATAATTGTGGGTTCTTTTGAACCTCACAAGAGATATTTTGGTATTTCCTATCTTTGTCCCTTGTGTTTTTTGTTATACCCTTTTTGGGCCTTTACTTAGCTTTGCAAAGGAAAAAAGGGAAAGGAAAGAAAGAAAACAAAACAAGGGAAGAGAAGAGGACAACATTAGAAAAAAAAAAAAGGGGGGCGAAAAAAAAGGGAGAAAAATATAGAGGAAAAAAGAGAAAAAAGAAAAAGAAAAAAATATATATAAATTATGATGAGAAGAGAGGAGTTCTTCTCTATTTGGTTTCTTCTCTATCTTATTTCTTCTCCCACACAAGTATGGGAGAAAGGAGTGTAAATGCTTATTGTGACCCCATACAAGACTCATTCTTTGAAGTCCCCACATGCAAGAAGCTACTTTTCTTGGTTCCTATATGAGAGGAACATTTTTCTTGATCCCTATATGAGAGAAATCTACTAAGGGATTTCTGTATTGGAGAGGTCAATCTTGAGGTCTCCGAGGGAGAGAACCACTTTGAGCTTTCATGTAGGAAAGGCTTAGTTTCTTAGTCTCCATGGGAGAGACGCTATTCAAAATTTTCAAAATGGAAGGCACAGGAGCCAACTTTAACTATTCATCTTCAAACTTCGACCTACTCCCGCCTACAAGCAAAAATGTAGATGCAAGGATGCTGGCAACACAGGATGCGAGGAAGCAGTGACCCGGCAACATCAATTGAGTTGAGTGTTGTGTTTTGCTTTGTAGAGTAAGGATTTCTTTTGTACGAGCGGAGCATTTCATGCTCCAGCTTGAGGAGTGTTACGAGATGATGAGTTGTAGTGGGTCATATTTAGTCCCACATCATGTATTGTGGGTTTGTGCGTGTGAGTGGTGCCTATAAATAGGTTGATGTATCCCCATTTACTCTTTGAGAAGAATATACAGAAACACACCCATAAAGGCACTTCTCCTGTGATTTTCTCTCCGGTCTTCGTAAGTGGGGTTTCTACGTAAGCTCAAGCGTTCATATCGTGATGCTCTTGATATTTATGTTGTCCATTTTATTTTGCTTATTTTATATTTCAACTATTGTGCTAGCTATTGTTGCAATCACCTCAAGAAGTCCTTTTCTTGGAAAGTAGATTCATAAAGTGCACAACTGTTCTTTTGGCGTAAAGTTAGAGGATCCCTCTTCATTCTTCTTCTTCTTCTTCTTCTTCTTCTTTTTGCACAAAAGAAGGCCCATAGGCTCTTCATTCTCACCTTGTTATGCCTCACAAGAATCCGAAGAATTTCAAGGTAGAACACAAACAACCAATCTTCAAGCAAGATGGTGATTTGTTTTGTAGTACTAAGCCATGCAGAACCAACATAACACTAAGTTTTATAAAATGCAAGCAATTGTTTTGTGATGATCATGCTTGTCGGCATGATCTTAAGAATGGGTAGGATAAATAATCATAGATGATGGTTTTCTTTACCTGTGTCTTTGCAAAATCTGTCTCCTCTTCGACCATTTTAAAGACCTCTTTGCTAGTATCTTGAAATTGTGTGGCAATCCCAACAGCTGCAACTCGATCATCAAAACTCATAGGAAGATCTGCACTGTAAAGGTCTCTTAGGCATAAGAATTAACAAACAGTTACAAACTTATATGAGAAACATTTAAGATGCAGACACTTTCTAAGTCATATGATTAAAACCAGATATATAGAACAGTGAGGTTAAGTACCTTAAATTGATTGCTACACGATCCAGTAAGTGCTCACGGACAGAGCCCTCATCAGGGTTGTATGTAGCAATAAGTAGAGGTTTACATGGATGAATAAAACTTATTCCCTCCCTTTCAACAATATTGACCCCTTCCGTCAAAACATTCAGAAGCAGATTACTTATACCGTCATCCAAGAGGTTTATCTCATCGACATACAAGACTCCTCTATGAGCCTCGGCAAGGAGACCAGGTTGAAATACAGTTGTTCCTGATTTAACAGATGCCTCAACATCAACAGAACCAATAAGCCTATCCTCTGTTACACCAAGTGGAATCTGTAACATATATGGGATAATATTGTATTTAAGAAATTAAAAATAGCAATGCATGCATGGACATGAACATACAATCTTTTCAAAAGGCTACCTGAACAAAAGGAGTTTTTATTATTTGTGCCTTGATATTGCCATCACTGTCATACTCTACACGGTCTGACAGCCCATCCTCCCACCTTCAGATACGAATTCAAAGTCATAAGTTCATGAAGTGGAATCCGAAACTTTATCTTTTGCCAATAAGAGATAGTTATCTCCTGTTTCAGAAATCCTCTTTAACTAAGGAAATCCATGAAAATACTACTTACCACCGGCAAAAATTACAATAGTACTCAGCTATGTAGATGAGAAGGAAAAATGAGTGTATTGGCTCTTAAACACCAACCACAGCAAAAAAATTATACTAACCAAGTTAGCTGGAAGTAGTACAAGAATCAAGTAGAGATCTGTTGGAGGAATTGTCTGCTAAGTTCTAATGTGAAAAGAGAATCAGTTTTAGTAAATTGCTTTTTTTTAGAAGGTAAATGTGATGTGCATGGGATTTGATCCCGTGAACTTTTGGATGCCATTGGGGTGCTCTACCACTGAGCCAACCCCTTGTTGGCAATTTCTTGCATGTTTGTATCAGCCAAGTAACCAAGTTAACCAGGATCTAAAAAAGGAAAGTTATTTGAGTGTATGAAATTATGTGATAGTTTTACTGTGCTCCATACATGAGACCACATATCCACCATAAATTTGACAAAGCCTAGGGCCACCTATGCAATCCTCCATATGAAACTGGAAAGGGGGTTTCAAACATCAATACAAGCAATCCTATCATTGATGTTCAATCAGCTGTCTGATGTGGAATAAGAATAATATGCATACTTTTTTAGTGCAAAAAATAATTCACATATTGTGGAGATTTGGAGAATAGAAAACTTTATTATTGAATTTCGAAAAACAAAGCATAGAGTTTGATCCCTTTATTTAGAGAGGGAATCGATCTTAATTCTACCAAAAAAAAAGGAAACAAAACATACCTCTTCAAATCTAATCAAATATCCAGTAATCCTAAAACATATCTCTAACAAATCTCTAAAACGAAACTAGGAAAGAACAAAATAGGAAGTGGATAATTCCACTTCTAACGTGATTCTCCAACACTCCCCCCAAAGTTGGAGCATGACGCCCAACTTGAAGGAGTGGTGCACTAGTAGAAGCGCCCCCCATCTGATGTAGTCGAGATTGGAGCACTCGTGTAGACTTCATCACGCACATACTATGGCCAGTAAGTATCAGTCAATCTCAAGCACGAACACAGATTTCTTCAATTGAACTAGTAGACCGGTCAACGAAATTTGAACCAAACCAATCCAGATACTTTAACTTGTGGGAGTCTCTCTAGAGCATGGAGCACTATCATTATTGGAAAACTCGAAGGGAAACAAGGAGAGTTGGTCTCTTTACACAGAGAGACCAATCCTCCTTTAAATCTTAGTACAATCTTCTAAATAAAGAAAAACATATCCCAAATCAAATCACATCAAATCCTAAACAAATTTACTAAAGAGATAATGTCAAAATAGAAAACATAAAAATAGGAAAGAGATAAGTCGACAAGTGAATTTCTTCTTCTCCACTCAACATGAAGATCAAGTGAGATCTCCAACATGAAGATCTCGTAGAATCTCCAACAATCCCCCCCTAAGTTGAATGCGTACAATCCAACTTGAAGTACTTTGCATACACTCCCCCCTTCTGATATAGTTGAGGCTGGCGTACGCGTGTAGATCATGCACATACTTTTGCATGCTCACAAATTTCTTCAGGCGTGCAAACAATCTCTCTTCATCAGGGAACATCCAACACCCTCGAAGTTGGAGCAAAAACTAACTTAGAGACTTTAGTTGAAAGTCGACTCCAAGCACTGAAATTGATTTTAGGAGTTGATCCCAAGCACGAACTTGAACTGCATTGAAACTTGAACATGGACTTGAATACTTTAACTGAACTTGAACTGAATACTTCAACCGGGGTACATTCCCAAGCACTAGCAGTCACCTATCTTCCAGAGAAAAATCTCTTCATGCCAAAAGAAGAGGAGAACTAGGTTCGAACATTTACAGATGAGGCTGAGCTTGTGACTCAATTTCCCCACCACTCTTCAGTGAAGACGCTGATCACATGTACTGAGGCCTCATTAGTATCTTTCAGACCAAACACTTGTTGAGCAAAGATGAACAAGTCAGTAGCGGTAACGAGAGCAGCATGAAGAACAGCCGCAACAGTAGCAGCATGAACAACTGGCAGCAGTAGCAGCAACAGCAGCTGCAGAATCAGCAGCCATAGGAGCAGCAACAATAGGCACAGCAACAATGGCTGCTGTTGCAGCAACAGCAGCCAAAAGCAGCAGCGTCATCGACAGCAGTTGCAGCAGTATATCCGATGGCGATATCTGAATGGAGAAGCTTCGCCGAACCCCTGAACCAGTTTGAAACAGGCCCAGCAGTCCGATCAGACTTCTCGCGTAGCACAACCCAACCATGCAGCAGTCTCCATCGCATGATAGGGGCCCACGCAGTGACGCAGGGACCAGATTGGGTCCCTTTGAATGGTGCTGCATTGGAGATAGGCCAAGCTTAGATGCTTGGCGAGGCTTGGGGTGACAAGAAGGAAGAAGCGGAGAGGAGAACCGAGATGAAGATCTCAGCAATAGAGCAACACATGGTGCCGCAAATAGAAGCCAAGGGGGCTGTGCATGCACCCTGAGGTAGGGAGGCATCAACAACACCTCTAAGGCACGATGTTGGACCTGCTCTAATACCATTTAAAATCTAAAGAATAGAAAACTTTATTATTAAATCTCTAGAAATAAAGCATAAAATTTGGCCCCTTTATATAGAGAGGGAAACAATCCTAATTCTTTCAAAACAAGAAAACAAAACATCTCTATTCAAATCTAATCAAATATAATCCTAAAACAAATCTCTAACAAATCTCTAAAATGAAACTAGAAAAGAACAAAATAGGAAGTGGATAATTACACTCCTATCATGATTTTCTCTAAATCATATGAATGAAAAAAGGATGAGTATTCAAGCAAACATCATTTGTTCAAACTTTTACATCAACTTCTGTTCACATCTTTCTCTTTAGTGTTTACACTCAAGTGGAAAGTTTCTCAAGCAGAAAATTAATGGCATTAATTAACTATGATTGGAATCTTTGATCAATATTTGTGACATACTCAAAAAGATTACTTCAAACTTCCAAAACAAAAGGCAAATTCATAACTAATACTCTAGATAGACCTCTAAAATAAAATGAGAGATATGAACATGCATTAGTTGCATATCACCTAAGAGACTTTCCTGAGGGGTGTCTTGAGTGGAGAGCTTTGCTCCTCACTTTTTTAAGATTGAGTAGTTACCTGGTTTCTAAAGTGCTTTTTAAGCTAGCGTGGACCTTCAAAGTTGCAAAGTGCATCCACTTTACTCAGCTTGTATGAAACTTTTATTTTTCGAAAGGCTCAAAAACATATGGTCAAATGTAGTCCTCACTAAAAATAGGTTGAGATACGTGCCAATGCTTCTGTGTTTAACTTGGTAGATAATGCACATTATCTACCCAGATTCACAGGGTTTTTTCCAATGACAAATAACCGGAAGCTTCCACAGATTGTATTCACTGTTGCTTATACTTAGAGGTAGGCCTGAAATCCTTGGCCCAATTGGTGAACGCCATCACTAGGTAAAGGTTCCTCACTATAGTCTATTACCAAGTCATTGTGCCTAAACTGACTTCTACGTCTTCCAATTAAAATCGAAAGGGAAAGCAGTATCAGACCACGGTTCTTGGCTGCCATTTCTTTCTTTGTTAAAAAACTTTAGATAAAAATATTAAACGCATAGTTTACTTTCACACATCAACTTAAGCACTGTAAAATGCCATCAACTTCCAAGATGTTAATAGCCCAAAAATGAAAGCATATGTGAAGCTTACTCTTCAGGGCAGGTTGGGTCAGCATTTGCTATAGATCCTACAACGACTTCAATAGGAGGCAGCATAGCATGCACTCCCCGTGCCATTACTGTCTTTGCTGTCCCACGCCTACCAGAGATTGCAATTCCACCAATTTCACGATCAATGGCACCTAACAGTAATGCAGTTTTAATAGCATCCTGTGACAGAATAATTAAAAAATGACACGCTCAGAATCTTTTTTCTTTGATGCAGTTGCTATTTTAAAATGCTCATCACCAGCAAAGCAATATTCCTAGGAAAACAGGAAAAGCAATTGGAAATGGACAAAAGTGAAAACAAAATTTTGCATGAACTTTGAAAAAAAAAAGGAATAAAGAAATACATAAAATGTGACATAAAGAAGCTGGGACTTGCCAAAAGTATATTTAAAGAATCCAGGATACAAAAAGTTCCTCCAAACCATGGATATAAATTGGCTTGCTTGAAGAAAGAGCTGATTCCCAAATTTATCACACATGTCACTTTCAAGAAGAAAAAATTATCATACATGTAAACAACAACAAAGCATTTGGGAGACTATTGAGTCGAACTACATAAAACCTAAACGAAGAGACGAACTCGAGTACATAGATGATCAAAAGAAGCAAAACTTGAAGAATGCCAAAGTGATGAATGCTCTTTACTGTGCACTCACAAAGGAAGAATTCAATTAGGTCTCGACATGCAAATCAGCATATAAGATCTGGAATACACTCCAGATCACCTATGAAGGGACCAATAAGGTAAAAGAAACCAATATTAGTATTATAACCGAAGAGTATGAATGTTTCAAGATGAAGCAAGAGAAGGTACAGGGATATGATTACTAGGTTCACTGATATAGTAAACCCCTTGAAGAGCCTTGGGATGAAATTCACGCAAGAACAACTAATCAGAAAGGTGTTGAGGTCACTCATGAGTGACTGGTCCTCTTAAGTCTACAGCCATTCAAGAGGCTAAAGATCTATCAACTCTAAAGCTAGACAATCTTATGTGCAGTCTCATGACCCATGAAGTTCAACTAGAGAATATGAAGAAACTAAGATGGAACCCAAAAAGAAGACTTTCACATTCAAAGCAAGCCTTGAACACCTACTAAGATGAGGTCAAGTCGGAGGACGATGAAGAGCTTCCATTTTTGGCTAGGCAACTCAGGTGATTTATGAAGAAAGGTAAGAGAGGCCTTCAAAGTTTCCATCTTACATTATTTGTTTTGAGTGCAAAAGGAAGGGGCATGTACAAAAGGATTGTCCTGCGCAAAAGAAAAAGGACAACAAAAAGAAAGAAGAAAAGACTAGGGAGAGTGAAAGAAAAAAGAAGATAACAAAGAAGGCATTCAAAGCAACTAAGATGATAGTGACTCAAAGTCAAAGACAGATCAAGAGAGCCAATAAGAAGTGGCTTACGATTGTTTCATGGCACCAACTGAATTAAGTGAAAATGAGGTAAACACTAACTTTACCCTAGAAGAATTACTTGATTTTTTAAAAAAAAAAAAATAGAAGAATTACTTGATGCATACAAAGAATTATATAGGGTCACTACAAGACTAGAGAAAGAAAACAAAGAACTTCGAAGCAAGTGTAACACTTGACTTAGAAAACTGCAAGGAGGAATTAAAAACAAGGTTGTAAGTGTAAACCACCATGAAAAAGTGGAAGATTTGAAGGAATAGTACATCAACTCTAAGGAAACCCTAAATGATCATAAATGTGCACCTAGGGTTTGTACACACATTTACAAAGAACTTAAAAAATAGAACAAAGAAACTATCAAAATCAATACACGAAAGAAAGCACATGCACCTCGACATGCATGGATGCATCAAAAGGCTAGGTCCAAGGTAGCTATAGGCCCACCACTTCTTATGTGGGTTAGAGAATCAAACCTACGAAATGTGCTAACACACAAGGACCTATAAGAAAATGGGTACCTAAAAGGGACATTTTTAACTATCTTGTAGGATACGAAGGACCGATGGATATTAGATAGTGGTTATTTTCAACACATGACAAAAAACTCAAAGCTCTTCATCAACTGGATGCCACTACAAGATGGAGGATTCATCAAGCTGGGCAACTACAAACGTCGTTGCAAAATAGATAGAGGTATAATTGGGAATTCCACTAAGTAGGCACACAATGTTATTCTTTACGACAATTTAAAGTATAATCTACTTAAAGTATCATAAATTTGCAGTCATGGATATGATGTTATATTTAGTAGTGAAGGCTTTAAATTCTTAAAGAATGAACCAATACTGTGGTTATTGAGGGTTTTAAAGTTGGTGACATCTATGCCCTACACTTCTCAAAAGAGAAGTTAGTGGAGTGTCTGTTGACTACCTTTAATAAAGTGGATGTTTGGTAGCATAGGTTAGGCCACATTCACCTAAGGCACTTAAATAAGCTATCCCATAAGGAATTAGGTTAGGGCCTACCTAAACTAACATTTAAAAGGAGCCCCTTATGCAAATTGTGTGAACTCAAAAAAATGCATAGATATTCCTTTAAATCCAAAAATGTAGTTTCCACCTCACAACCTTTAGAACTATTACACATTGATCTATTTGGGCAAACCCAATTTGAAAGCCTAAGTGGATCAACATTCTGCCTTGTAATAGTTGATGGCTTCTCTAGGTTCACTTGGGTCGCCTTCTTGAAATATAAGGACGACTCACTTGATTTCTTCCTTAGTCTCACCCAAAGGCTGCAAAAGGAGAAATGTTCTCAAGTTTTTAAAATTATTACCGATCATAAGGGAGAGTTTGAAAATAAGAAATTTTCAACCTTCTGTATCAAATATGGTATAACCCATAAGTTCTTCCCTCGGGCACCATCTCGAAACAATGTTGTAGAGTGCAAGAATCGCACTCTACAAGAATGCGCCCAAACTATGCTGTTGGAATCAAAACTTCAAAAATATTTATAGGCTGAAGCTATGAATACGGCTTGTTATGTCTTAAACCGCAACCTTTTAAGGGCTATTCTAAAAAAAGAAGTCCTTATGGGCTCTACTATGAAAAGTCTCCTAGGGTATCCTATTTCACGATGTTTGATATTAGGCATTATCTTTCAAACACTCACGATAATCTCGATAAGATTGCTGCAAAGGGCAATGAATGCATCGAATACTCTACACATAGTAAAGCTTATCTAGTTTAAATAAAAGAACACTCACAATAGAAGAATCCCTACATATCTGAATGGATGAGACAGGATTAAGAGATCCACCATTCTCACCTAGAGAAATGATGGCACCTCCCCCTAGCCATCGATCTAGGCATGTCTACCATCAGCAACCTGCATTATTCTGCCTAGGGGCACTGACTGTAATTTGGTAAAGCATCCTTGATCTCCTGACAAATGATGGGAAGCACCAGAATCTATCAACCAAGGCATACTAGCAGAAGCCTAAGCACATATATCTATACCTGATGAGGAGGCAAAGGCAATAGTCTTAGTAAATGGCACGGTTGGCTCCTAAGTCAGCTGAGAGAGGCGTTGTAGTAAGGCATCATAATCAGCTCAAGGAACAAGTACAACATCCAACTGCTCCTCTGAAATCATTGTGGCTTGGTTAGCAACTGAAGGTCTCCCATGTTTGGTCCAACATGAAGCTTCCACATGGCCAACCTTACCACAGAAGATGCACGTCATACAAGGCCTACCCGACACACCTCATCCTCTCCCACGTCTACTGGTGGAAGGTACTCCCCTACCACCACGTCTAGTGACTGCAGCAAGGGCAACAGTCTGACCTGCACCATCTCCAATCTAAAGGACGGTCACATCAATCCGACTCAGGCGACTATATACTTCCTCCAAAGTAGGAAGCTCGGAAAGTGTAAAAATCTATGAATGGGCAGCAACGTACTCTAGGCCAAGTTTTGACAAGAACTGAAGAACAAGAACCTCTCTACGGTACTCCCTCTATGTGGTGCATGTACAAACCGGCCTACAAGCATTATACTTCTCTTGAAACCCTTTTAAGGCGGAGTAGTACTGTGAAATAAAGCGCCCCTCCTGCTTCAATTGAGACTGTTCGTGACTAATATAAAAAACCTAAGACGAGTTCCTCCCATGTGAGTATGTGTCACGAAAGTTGTCCCACATCGCCTTGGTCATAGAGTGGTACATGATCTCATCCCCAATCCATGGGATCACATAGTTCATCAACCATGCTTTGACCATAGCATTATCTTTCTTCCAAGTGGTGTATTTCCTGATCTTCACCGTCGACTCAGACTCTAACAAAATATGTTCCTTATCATGACCTTCCACTGTCATGAGGAACGTTTGAGACCACCCATGATAATCGGTCTCATTCAACTTGATTATGGGATCGAAAAATGAACTCTTATAGGTCTCAATCTCAGAAACAAGCCCGATGACACCTCAAAATCGCTAAAGGAAACCATCCCAATCATTGTAGACTAGGAAACACACCCAAAAGAAGATCTGAAATCTGATTTCAGATCATATAAACCAATAGATTGGCAGATCAAACCTCAAACATGGATTTTCAGGCAAACGGGGACTCGGAACCTATGTCTAAGATCACGCAGAGACCCCTACATGCAAATAAGGGTGTGCACTAGAGCCTAGATGGGGCCCAGAAGCACCCACGAGGGGGCCCTACCCCTCCTCTTCACTGGTTGCTAGCGGCTGGAAACACCAGCAACACCCCAATGCTGCCGGTGATGCGCAACAGAAGGGGGCAGTGCGGCCTGCAAATGAGGCCTACACTGCCTGTGGGGGTGGGGGCAACACCGACTAAAGAGAGGCAGTGGCGATAGTTAGGGTTTTCGTGTAGGGTTTGGAAGGCTGTGTGCTTATTGGGATACTAGAACTCGATCTATGATCATGATCTAATACCAAGTGTGACAAAATGATTCAATTTATTATTTCAAAGAGTCCTACACCTCTTTATATAGAGAAGAGGTGTTGGAAAAATAACATAGCATGTCTAGATAGAAAATAGAAATAACAAACAGAGAAAAGCAAATATAAACTAATAAAGACTGAAGGAGATATGTCAACAATGTAGACAAAGACGATAATAAAGAAAACCTCTAGAGTGTAGGCAAAAAGTCTATGTTCACTTGTAGGTTTTGCATTAAACTTTTGTACGAAACCTCTTAAAAATCATATTAAACAAACTATGCTTTTGACATCTATTTTTAGCTCGCGAGCCAATAAATGATTGATAAAAAAGACGAATATCGACTGAGTAGCAATGGTTAAAAACATAATTACTTCTTGATGCATCGTGATTTGGTTAACCAAAGTGAATTTTGATCGATCAAAATGATTCACCATTAGTTGATCAAATTACAAAAAAATTAATCCAAAAATCTATTTATAAAAATGATTGATTAAGAAAATATTTTGGTCGATTGAAAGGTTTCTTTAGTCAATCAATATGCGTGGAAATGCTCAAGCTAAATCCCATGTAAATTGGTCGATCGAAAAAAAAAAAGAGTAAAATTAGGAGATGGATATTTAAGCAAAATGGTTTGTTTTGATCAATTAAAAAAGGTTGTTTTTAAGACCATTGAAAAGTTTCATGTTTTGATCAATCAACGCAACATTTTAGTCAGTGAATTTTCGTGAAAAATAAGAGTAGCTAAACTTACACAAATGGATCGATCAACATGATTTTTGGTCAATCAATCAAAGTTTTGATCGATCAACATATTATTTTGTCAATAAAAAAGACAAATTAGTCGATCATTTATTGGCTTGAGAGCAAAAAATAAAATTTAAAAGCATAGTTTGTTTAATATGATTTTAAGAGGTTTCATACAAAAGTCTAATGCAAAACTTACATGTAAACAGAATTTTTGCCTACACTCTAGAGGAATTCATCATCATCTTTGTTTACACGCTAGAGGTTTTATTTATCATCTTTTCTTCACATATTTGTCTTTACTATTTCACATCTTTAACACTTCTCGGAACACTTTGTCCTTATGCAAATTCTTAGGCTCCTGAAATGTCAGCAACACAATCCACATAAGTATAATGATTTTGTTATTATCAACATCTTTGGCACATGCCTAGAACTAATAGTACAACACTCAAATCCATACAGCATAGCAAGTCTTACAATTGCTTTATAATACTTTCCTTTTAACTTTCAAGTGAATTTTCTTATCACACTGTGTGTAATGTTTACATCATTTTGTTCATCTTGATGAAAAATGGACCCCAAAATATTTAAAAGTGTTTCTTTGGAATGCAATCAACTCCATTTTCCACATTTGTCCCATATTTATCATACAAGTGATACAAGAAATTAAGTAGCTAAACTACGAAAAAAGTGACCAAATAGTACAAGATTCTTGATACACTATAATGTTGATTGGTTAAAGAGGCTTACTAATCCCTCTAGATTACATTGAGCTGAAATATCGATGAGGATTCCTGGTAATTGTTTGTTGAGTTTGGCGCGATGCGAAGCATGGAGGCTCTCCAACGTGAGGAGAATGCAACAGATTGGTGTTGCAATTGATCCTATTCACGCACAGGAAGAATAGAGAGAGGGCAACAATTCACGTTGGAGAAGAAAGGAGAGGGAATTGTATTGTTGGAAGAAATATTACTTCAACTCAAGGATAAAAGGATTACAAAGGCTCTCTTTTGTAAAGAGAGAACATATCACAATCCTCTAAAACAAGAAACAAATCAATCCTAATCTAATCAAATCTTCTAAAAATAGGAAAGACCAAATCCTCTAAAACAAATTTTCTAAAACCAAATCTACTAAACTAAGGACCACCAAACTTGGACCACAAGGCATACCAAAAATCCCATACAACCGACACCCCTTTAGGTGTTTCCTAGACCGCTACATGGCATTGCTACGTGGCCTGACAGGGCTACCACGTGGCACTTTTGTTCTCCACACTCCCCCTCAAGTCAAGGTCAGGAGAACGATGACTTGCTCTACTTGTTTCGTTGATGGTGGGGCCAAATGCTCTACCATCTTCTTTTGATGTAACTACGGATCCTCTTGCCACCTCCATAGTCATTGCTTTTCTAGCAACCTTTGTAGTCGTGACTATTGGAGCAGTCGTCTCTTCTCTGAATAACTTGATGGGTTCTCTTCTCCAACTCCTTCCTGGCAGCATCTTTTGTCTCCTGCGCTTTTCTCAAGTAGCATGAATCTCTGAATCTGTCATTGCTTCATTCTAAAAGGTTGAGAGGAGTCTTTGTGACTCTTTTTTTACACTTGAGAGCTACACATTTGAACTTGGCATTCCCCGACGTGATAGAGGGTTCCACGCGCCTCCTCAATCCGAGTCGATGTCGTTGCTCCTACATCCCGTGAGCTAGTGTAAGGCGCTCGATTTCTCCAAGCATGTATAAGGTCACCAAAAGACGGTGAAGTCGATAGTCCTCCAAGAAAAATCACATACAATGTGGCCTTTTCTTTTCTTCTCCTTCCTACGCGTGTAGAAAATCTCCTAGGAAGAGCCTAGATCAAAGGCTTTAATACCATGTTGAGTTTGGCGCGATACAGAGCATGGAGGCTCTCCCATGTGAAAAGAAATGTGCAGCAGATAGGTGCTGCAGTTGGTCCTATTCACGCATAGGAAGAACAGAGAGAGAGGGCAGCAATCCATGTTGGAGAAGAGAGGAGAGGGAGTTGTATTGTTGGAAGAAGTATTGCTTCAACTCAAGAATAAAAAAATTACAAAGGCTCTCTTTTATAAAGAGAAAACATATCACGATCCTCTAAAACAAGAAACAAATCAATCCTAATCTAATCAAATCTTCTAAAAATAGGAAAAATCCAAATCCTCTAAAACAAACTTTCTAAAACCAAATCTACTAAACTACGGACCACCAAACTTGGACTACAAGACATCCCAAAAATCCCATAGGACCGATGCCCCTTTAGGTGCTTTCTAAACTACCACGTGGCATTGCCACGTGGCCTGACATGGCTACCACGTAGTACTTTTATTCTCCACACTGTTAAATATGGCAACCAGCTCTTTCCTTCCAGTAATGACATCGTATTGATTATAGTACTTCTAAGTGAAATTTCTTGTTACAATGCAAATGAAATTGAGTTGATTTCGAAAACCTAATCCATAGCATCCCTTCAAGCTATAGGGATTACAACAGTTCCTGGATGTTGTTTGTTCTGGCTGCAAATGTCTTAGCAAGATCAACTTATAGGGTCTACGTGAGGAATTTACCCAAAGGATTCTCTGCGGGGAGTGGAGTTGAGATCCCGGTGCTACAGTATGCTGGCGACACTCTTTTTCGTGGAGGGCTTTGAGAATGAGGCGAGGAGGATGCATCTCTTGCCATAGCTGTTTGAAGAGGCGTCCGGATCGCAGATTAGTTTTTCCAAGTCCACTTTTGTGCCTATTCAAATGACGCTTGAGAAAGCCAGCAACTGTAGCATGGCCTTACGTACAACAGAGGGGTCATTGCCCATCTCCTACCTTAGTCTTCCTCTGTCTGATAAACGAATCTCAGTGCAAGACTTGCTTCCGCTTATTGAAAGAATGGAGAGAAGGCTGGCAAGTTGGGCCTCCAAAGTGTTATCAAGAGGAGGCAAACTAGTTCTTTTGAAGGTAGTACTAGCCTCCATGCCATCTTACTTTACCTCTGTTTTCAATCTACCCTAGAAGGTTGAGAGGAAGATAGCCGAATTGATGAGGGATTTCTTTTGGACGAATTATGGCTCTGCAGGGAAAGGAGCTAGGATGGTAACCTAGGAGGATGTATGCAAACATCTAAAGGAGGGTGGGACTAGGGGTCAGGGAGGTGAGGACGATGAATGATAGTTTTATGGCAAAATGGATCAACAAGCTCCTTGAGTGTGGACAGGACCTTCTAAGGAGGTTTGCGGAGGCTTGCTATGGGCAATCGCCAAATTAGGAGCTGGCAACATCCCCACCAAATGAAGCCTCTCATTTCTTCAGGGATATGCCTTTGGTGGTGTCGAAAGTGCAAGGCTTCTTCTCATCTTACTTGGGTTTAGGTGACATGTTCTGCTTCTAGATACATGATTGGATGGGACATGTGAAGTTGAAAGATCAATTTCCAAGGCTTTTTGTGATGGTTGCTAATAGAAATGCGAAGGTGGCTAATTGTTGGGATGGCTCTTGGTGTCCTATGTTTCTAGGGAACCTGTTGGATCAAAGGATCTACGATCTGTAGACTTTGTTACAAGAGTTAGGTGGCTATTAGCCAAAAGATGGAGTGGATGCCTTCTTTTGGGATGGAGGGGACTTTTCGGTCCATGAAGCTTACAAAAGATTAAGCCTGGGGGGCCTAATGACAGATGATTTCATCAGAGATTGTAGATAAATTTGGACGACTTCCTACCCTTTAAGAACAAGATCTTTGCATGGTTTCTCAAAAAGTAAAGGTTGATGACGAGGAAGTGGGGAGCTAGATGGGTGCCAGGGGGAGATGAGTTGCCTGCTTTGTTTGTTGTGTGGCTGATGAGGACGTAAACCACTTGTTTTTTTGGGTGTCCCTTCTCAATGCAAATATAGAGGCATTTTTGCTTCAAGTGGATTGCACATTCCAACAAGAGGATTTCTAGAGATCTTTTAGGTGTGGAAGCTAATTCATGGGGCAACATGGTTTCAGGTCAAAGAGGGAGAAGGCAAGAGTCCTCACGGTGCTTCGGGGCTTATGGCTAGGAGGGAACACAACAATCTTTAAATAGTAGCATCCTTACCATGAGAATTTGATGCGTAGCATTTCATCTTTAGCTAACTTTTGGGATGATACTTTGTAATTTGGTTGCATTCCTGGCCCCTTAATTAATTTGGGTGATTATCAATCGGATAACCAACCTTTCTCTTTTCAAAAAAAAATCCCTCTAAGCCTACATCTACAGGAATTCACCACTTCCGAGTTCCTCTCTTACAAGCACCAATCATACTTCATACAAAATATTTTTTTTTACTAAAAAGAAGATTTCAAACAAATTTGAAGCTCGTGGAAATGCACACAACTATGTTCCATATCGTTGCAAACCTAAACTGGAGTTTAATTAAGAAAGATAACAACCTTTGCAAACACGTGGAACTTAAGTTGAATTTTGATCAAATGCAACCATCTAACATACTTGAGCCTAAGTTGAGAGGTTGTTGAGATCCTCGATAATCTTTATAACCCCTCATCTTCACAAGTTTCCGCATTGTTTTGGGTATGTCCATGCTTAAAGCATAACACAACAACAATTAAATCCAGACTCTCCAATGCCACTTAACATGAGCTATGCCAAAATACTTAGCACCTCAAATGCATTTCCATTCCCTCTCCTTCCCCAAAAGAGGCAAAACATAGGACCAACCAGCCCCTCCCCCCCTCCTCCTCCCCCCCTCTCTCTCCTTCTGACCTCCTCTTCCTCCTAAATTTGCACTCGTTGGTCTCGCTATTCGTTGATCTGCTCTCTTCCACTCACCCTCAATCGAGGTCATTGCAACATCACATTCTATAGTGACGTCGCTTGTCGACGTGGCGTCTGTGGGTGCGACACTGCTCTTGGACGTGGCTCTCATCATGGGACCGCCTTTGCTCGCTGTGGCAATGCACTTGGTGGTGGTGGTCATGCTCTTTGCAGTGGGGAAGGTGGTGGTGGTGCAAATTTCTCCAACCGATGATCCTTAAGCCTTGATTGATGAGGGAGTTGGGGGGCTCCTTTTTGCTGCTTGGGACCACGTGTGACCCTGTGCTTACAACAACCAAGATTTCCCAATTCTTGTTAGGAATCGATGTCTACCAGTTTCTCGCTAGCACAGATCGTAAAGATCGTCGAGATTCCTTCTTGGTAGCGTTGTCATTCCTATGAGCTTGGAGTTGCTGCTCTTTCAAGCTTCAAAGAAGTGCGACTAGATTCCCTACTTGGGACGCTTTCTTTGCCTTTTCATGTATTTCTATTTCTTATTTTCTTTTTTATGGTTTTTTTTTTTTTTTTGCGTTCATCTTGATGGAGTTCCCTTTGCTACGAGGAGCAACCTTTCCCTCTTCGCGAGGGTGTTTGGATTTCTCTTTCCTCCCTTTCCTATACTAGGTTGCATTCTTTTGTATCAAGTTCTTCCCTACTTAATGGAATGCTTATCTTCCAAAAAAAAAGGTACATTTCCATTCCCTTGGAAGAGAATAAACATAAAAGTGTGCCGGCTTTCGTGCTTCCATTGTGCAACAATTATAGACACCCATTTAGAACCATTTGAACCAACATTTAAAATTCGAACGAAATTCGCCCATCCGACCATTTTGACCAAGAACCAACCTTGCACTAGTTAGTTTAATCGGTTCACCATGTTCGGAAAAAAAAAAAAATAGTGTTGGTACAAACTGAACAATACTGATTTAGTTTTGTCTAATCAAAACCTCGCTCCCCATAAATGATAATGCCATGCTAATGGCATCACCGGTCTAGTCGAATCAACACTGGCACGATCACATTGAACCAGCAAGAAACCTCAGCACTTCGTGCTTACCTGCCCGACAACGGCGGCCAACGGGAAGAACTGCCTCCCATACGAGGAGTCCCTCTCGAAGGGCTCCTTCGCGGGAGGCACCGCGCCGTTGGCGGACTCCGCCGCCACCACGGTTGCGGAGACGCAGAAGGGCCTCGAGGCGGGGCGGAGGGGGTTCCTCGCGGGCGGCCGATGGGGTAGGAGAGGACGGCGGGACCTGAAAGGGAGGGGGAAGGGACGCTGTGGTGGAGCGAGTGATATGGCCATTGTAGAGAGAGTTGGGCGAGAGAGAGGGAGAGTGTGCTTCTCCTCTCGTCCCCCTCTTATCTCCGTTGGGATGGGACTTTTCCTAGTTGCCGATTCCGCTTACCGCGAGGTTCCCACATAAGCTCAACGATAACGAGGCTCCGCCAATGATGGTGTGACGCGTGGAGGGATTCCTACTGGTAACGGCCTCGGGTTTTGGAGTGTTTAGGGGATGGCCCCTGAAATGTCGGGATTGTTGCAATACAGCCCTTGTTTTCATTCCCAGATCCTCACTCCCGCTCCACGAGCCCTATTAGAAGTTGCTTACGGTACCTTCCAGCACCTGTCTCTCATGGAAAAGTAAAATTGCTCGACGTCAGTTTTTATGTATTGAAAGTTAAAACACGATGTACCTCCTATTAAATTTTGTAATTGCATACCGAAAACCGTTAAGTTCTTAAATATATGACGTGAGTTTAGATATTGGCCACGTTCAAGTATTTAAAAAGGTGAATAAGCTATGCGAGATAAAGAGGTAGTAAAAGATTTTCTTTGACAATGTTGGATGGGTTTACGAAAAGTGTTTTGATCAGAAAATGCCCAATTAAAGGGAGTCAATAGTAAAGGCAATTAGTGGAGTTAGAAAGGTGAAGATAGGAGAAAAGGAGAGGAGTGATGAATCTGCATTTTTTTTTTGTAAAATTGGGTTTATAAAAAAAAAAATTGTTAATATTTTTAGTTTAAAAAATTAAATTAATTAGATGGAATGTAATTCAAGTGATATTTTCATAAAGTTAGTGGATTTTTATGATATCATTTGCTATGAAGATTATGAAGGTAACTACATAAATTCATAAGTTTGCAGTGGCATTTACAGAACCCTCTGCCTCCCACTCCAATATTATCACGAAAATTGTATATCCTTTAACTTTAGACAAATGTGTCTCTATTCATGAACACACGTATTTAACAGATAAGTAATAGATGCACCCACCATTGTGTTAGCACTGAAAAGCAAATACATGTGAGAGGATATATGAGACACATGACCTCTCGAAGAGATCATATAAGCCAACTTCATAAGTGTTACTACCCGATCTTAGATCCCTACAGAATCCAAGATCGGCCCACATTGACTAATCCCAAGACCTAGTCGTTCAATGAGAAATAACCAAAAAAAAAAAATATTCCACAACCACCAGTACAATGTAATTAAACAAAAAATAATACAGAGACAATAAAGGAGACAGAACGGAATGTCTCATAGTAGTACAGGCCATTACAACTACAACAGCGAAAAATAAAACGGAAATGTAACAGAAATAGCATTACAAATAACACATACTCACTACTACAGCAAAAGAATGTGCTGGAACAGAAACGACAACAACTAAGGCTGGGCTCGACTGGACTCAACTCTCTTTGCAGGCGGTGGTGCTAGCTGCTCAACTCCCTGACATGAACAAGGTTATAAAATTCCGTAGTCAGCTAACATTGAGTAGAGTCGTAATTAAGCCACTTACATGCAATTAAGACAAGCAATTAATTAATTATTTATTTTCATTTAGCTCAACCAAGTAGTTCTAATTTGTTTGTTCTTTTATTTATCTGGTCATTTCTTGATCTTGTCTGTTCCTCAAGGGAACGATCTTGATTGCAATCTTTCCCGTGATGTAGGATGTACACGTGGAGTTCTTCTAGCTGAAAGAGTCCCCCGTGGTGGTCCTACACCCAGTCAACTACCCCGAGATCATGGTCGCAACGTAGCGGTGACTACGGCACGCGCGATAAACGCATGGGTAACTACCTTGCACTGATACGCGATCAGTCGTTTCCACTAATGGGTATGCCTAAAAGTACAGCACAGGGCTTTGCCCTCTCAGAACAGGGGTCTCGCCCCCCAGAATAGAACAGGGGTTTCGAACCTCCACAGTCCGTGTACCTTCGTCCGACTATCCCGATTTGCCCAGTGGACCTAACAAGAGTCGGTGTAAGGTGGCTAGTCCTAACCCTAGGTCCCGTGGGGCGACTAGCTCCCTCCCTACACTAAGTAACTCACTTAGGTACCACGTACACGAGGGCCAAACAAAAGTCGGTGTAGAGTGACTAGACCTAACCCCGGGTCTCAACCCAAAGGGGCGGCTAGCTCACCTCTACACTAAAGAGACAGTTGCTCTCCTTGGTACCAGGTACTCAAGGGCCAGCTCACTTCCCGTCTACTTACTAAGTTCTTTCCATATATAGGAGTTCTTCTCCTAATTCCCCGTAGGGTTCATGCCAGTATCCCTTTCGTTCCATTTTCCAACTTTCAGATCTCACTATTCACATTACGAGTTTCATTCTTATAACAAGCAGCTCATGTTTTACTAACTAAGAAAGCATCGCATCAATAAACTAATACATTTACTGGCAAGTTGGTTTAACATGCATCTCAAGGAAACAGTGTAGCTCAAGCAATATTCGTTCGTTTCTGCGCTAGGGTTCATTTCACGTCCTAGGGTTCAATTAAGTTATTCTAAACATGTACTTTATTTGATTAAATCTTGATATTAAAGCAAACCACTCTACCAAGAAACATGGGAGGAATGAGGGCTAGAACCGCAGGTCCCGTCGTCTCCGTGGGCCCCAAACACGTTATAGGCTAGTGACCTATACCAGTGACTAAGTCACATCAGATGAGTTCAAAACAGTATATACTCGACACTAACACATAGAGAAATTCGAGTGAAAAATAATGGTACTTCGTTTGCGAAAAATCGATTCCGTTTGGGCCCTAAACGGGTCAAAACGTGCATACTGTCTAAAATCAGACGTTAGGACTAGGCCCAGACGTCTTAAAAGACGTAATAACTCACCCTGTGTTTCCTGTGGCTTCCTTAGACATCTGGATCCTTCCACAATCGTCTGAGGGGAGTCTCAGACGTCGGACTCTCCTTCCGGTCGTCTGGGAGTATAGTCAGACGTCTGGCGATGTACTCAGATGCCCAAAAGTACCTCGAAGGGCGCACCGCGCACCTTTCCAATGCTCTACGCCTACATACAAACGCACAGACCCAAAATTAGCTAAGGGTCTCGTCTGCATGGTCGGAACCCGTGCAAAAACACGTACCTCAGCACTCCGCGAGTTTTCATACGTCCAACTTCAACTCTAAACGTCCACTACCGCTCCAGATATCTGATACTGGAAAAATCCAATATCCAGACACTTCTCGCGCGGCTCATCTTCCTCGCGAGCCTCTGCCCGCAACGCCGTAGCAGCAACCTCAGCAGCTGCAGGAGGTCGAGGAGCTCTTCTCCACGAGATCCTCCTCCTCATGCGCCCTTGACTCCACCTGCATGAGCTCTCGACTGTGCACTCGCAAGCTCCCCTGAGCCTTCTCCTTCTCTCCCACACTCTCGCTCCTTGCTCACACTCTCCTCTCCTCCGCGTCCCGTCCCTCTTCTTCCTCTCCACTCACTACGCTAGGGGCGTGGAAGAAGGTGGCTGCCGGCGGGGGGGAAAGGAGATGGAGGTGGTGGCTGGTGGTGATGGGGAGAAACAGGAAGGGTGTGGGGGTTTAAATTGATGGGTTGTTAGGGTTTTGGGTGTGGAGGCCAAAGAGGGAGAAAAGGCGTGCGTGTCGCATACGCGCGAAAAGGAAAAGAACATACGATTTTCCTTACTTTCAGACGTCTTGCCCTCCATCCGAACGTCTGGACAGACGTCTAATGAACACTCCAGACTTCTTATCTTACCAAAGAGTGGGGGGGTCATTTCAATAAGTGTATGTAGCAGATGGGAGGAATAGGTTCCTCTAAGCATACTTGGAAAGATCAAATCCATATGTTGTCGTGGAATCTTAATCAAACTCAAGTATGAAAGAAAAAAAAGTAGTTCTTTGAGAAAGGAATTGGTCTTCATTTTCATCTTAGTGATATAAAAAATATATTATAAATATTATAACACATCCAAGAGTGATAATTATTGAATGAGATTAACCTTATGGGTTAATATTATTCTTCAGTGTGGAGAATTTATAGATATTTGGAATACCTACGGAAGGTGTAGTGCCATACATTTCAGATCCTAAATACTTTATTATTAGTGTAATGAAATCAATAATGATTTTCGGTGAATTCATACTTATAAATAAATCAAATATTATTTAAAGAGTTAAATGATGTTTAATATAACATTAATTGAGCCAAAAGAGTTTCAATGGAAATAAAATGTATCACGTATACAAAAACCCAATTGGCTAATTATATAAAAGGGCCAAGTTGCAAGTAATTAAGTATGAATCAATTTTGATCATTGGATTTAAATTTAATAGTCCCATCATATTAGGATTAGGAGATTCTCTTAAATATCTCTTATAGGCAAAGTCGTAAACCCTAATCAATTTTCAATCTTAGTTAAGAGCCCTCCATATCACGTCAAAGAGAAAAAGTGTAAAGACTTGTTCTGTTCTGAGTCCTTTAAGATATCTAGACGGTCGGTCAAACGTCTGGTCGGACGTCTGGACATGTTCCTAGACGTTTGGAAATTGAAAAATTTGTACGTAGCTTTGCATCTGCGCGCTGGCTGCGCGCAGACTGCCTTTTCCCTCTTCTCTCTCTTTTTCTTCTCCCATGCAGAACCCTAGCGCACCCTTATATAAGGCCCTCTCCCCCTTCCTTTCTTCCCCACTCCACCACAGCCACCTTTCCTCCTTCCTCTCCACTACAGCGAGAGGGGAGAGCGCGAGAGAAAGCACGAGAGCGAGCGACGAGGAAGAGAGGCAGCGTGAAGAGAGGAGGAAGAGCTTGAGCTCGCAAGCTCGTAGCTCGCCAGAGGACGCACAGCTGGAGCAGCGCGTGCGGGAGGAGCACGTCGGGGGAGACTTCCCCGACACTTGCTGCAGCCGGAGCTACAGGCGAGAAGAGGCCGCGGCTGTGTGCGGCGAGGAGCAGGAGGTCATTTTGATTCTGAGATTTTTTTCTAAAATCAGACGTCTGGCATGTCGTCTAAACGATGGGCTGGACGTTTGGTGACAACACCGGACGTTTGAAAGCAGAGCTTCGTGAATGTACGACCCTCTTGCGGTTACGGCTATGCAAGCCGCACCACCGCTACGATCTGCGTAGCTAATTGTAGAAGATACATTTTGACGTATTCAGAGATAGCTTCGGGAAGGCACAGGGCACGCCCTCCCACGCGTTTCAGACGTTTGGACAGCTTACCAAACGACCAGAAGTACTCCCAGATGTCCGGAGGAGACGTCAGACGTCTGGAGCTGGGTCCAGACGGTCAAGAAGATATTCTGAACGTCTGAGGTTGATGCAGAACCTGAGATAAGACTCTGGTTACTTTTAAGACATCTGGACCTTGTGCTAGACGTCTGATTTAGGTTTGCAGTTCTGTTTTTGACCCGTTTAGGGTTCGTTTTACGCAAACAAGATATCGGTGTTTTCCTTGTGAGTTCCTCTACTTGTTAGAAGGCCTTTTATACTGTTCTAAGGTTCCATTGTGGTATGTTCTTTGGTATAGGACTTCGATCGGTTGTGGGTTCAAGGCTTGCTGAGGCACGTGAGCCTACCGTTCGAGCCCCCAGTACTCCTGGATTGTCTAGTAGAGTGGTTTTCCCTTTATTTAATTATTAAACATGAATGCTTATGTGAAATTAGATAACTAGAAACCTAGGATGTTGCATGAATCCTAAGACGAGAAGAACTTGCACTGTTGTATGCGTGTTTGAGATTGTAGTCTTAAATGAATGAATAGAAATATGAACATCTACCTGTAATTAAACAAGAGCTGCCTGTGAAAAATCAAATGCCTGTGCTAGTTAGACAGATATCTGTGACATTTCTTGTTGTATATGCAAATTGTGGAAATACGAGCTGCATGTGTAAAATCTGAAAATGGAAATGTGAATGAGGAAACTTGGTATGAAATAATATAGGGAAATATGAGCATGAACCCTACCGGGAATTAGGAGTATAGCTCATGTGGATAAATGAAATAGATTTGGAAATGTGAATGGGAAGTGTGTTGGCACTTGAGTACGTAGTACCAAGGAGAGCGACTGTTCCCTGTTTAGTGTAGAGCGAAGCTAGTCGCCCTTGGGATGAGACCCGGGGGTTAGGATTGACCACTATACACCGACCTTTTTGGCCCTCGCATACCTTGTACCGAGGAGAGCTACTAGTGTAGGGAGAGAGTTAGCCACCCCACGGGGCCTGGGGTTCAGGTAGCCACCCTACACCGACTTGTTAGGTCCACTGGGCAAACTGGGGTAGTCAGACGATGGTGCGCGAACTGTAGAGAGGTGAGACCCCTGTTTGGTTCTGAGGGGCTAGACCCCTGTTACTGAGAGAGCTAGGCCCTATCTATTCCGTGCTATACTTTAGGCGTACCTGCTAGCGGAAATGACTGACCACGTGCCAGTGTAGGATAGCTACCCGTGCGCTTATCACGCATGTCGTAGTCACCGCTACGTCTATCCGTGACCTTAGGGTAGTTGACTGGGTGTAGGATTACCACGGGGGACTCTCTCGGCCAGGAGAGCACCAAGTGTGCCTTCTACTTTTCGGAAAATACTGCAATCAAGATCGTTCCCACGAGGAACATGTGAGATCAAGAAAGAGATTTGAAACGTAAACTAATGGATGAAAAGAAATTGCTTGTAAAATATAATAATTGGAAAAGATAAATTACCTGTTAGCTTTTACGGCTTTAGTTAGTTGGTTACCACTCTACTCAGCATTCGCTAACTCCGTTTTTCCCATACCCCTTTATAGGTCTAGGAGTTGAGTAGCCTTAGTCACCGGCTGCAGAGAGTGCTGGGCCCAATCGAGCCCAGTAGTAGTTCCTGTTTTAGTTGTACTTCTTTTTGCTAGTGAGTTAGACTATTGTTATCGTTTCTGTTCTGTACCTTGTTATACTTTACTATTGTGGTGGTGATATGTACTGTTAGCAGCTTTTACTTCATTTACTGCTATACTCTTTTACTGTTAGTTACTTAGCATAGTGAATGTGGTTTACTTTCCTGCTTTTTGGTTATTTCTTATTGGACGACTGAGTCTTGGGATTAGTCGAGTCGAGCCGGTCTCGGATCCTGTAAGGATTCGGAAACTGAGTCGTAACAAAAAAGAAGAAAACATCTATGTCCAGACCCTCTTACCTTAGACATCTAAGGACTTCATCACAACTCCCAAAAGCCTTATGGATGCCCAATACTCTGTTTGGACATCCATTGAGGGGTATATTGAATGTTCGGGGCAACTCTTTGATGTTTGCTAGTGTTGGACCTTGATTGGTTGGTTTGCAGATCGTTTGTGGATCATGTTATCGGAGGAATAGGGTGAGTGTCACTTTGACATTCGCGAAGAGTTTGTGGATCGCACTTAGAGTTGATCATTCTCAACACAAAGGCTCTTATCTATCAATTGAGAAGGAGGGTCTCAAGTTATGTCATGATTTATTGTAGGAGGCATTACAATATTTCACCACCTACGAAGGTAAAATATCTATTTCATGGAATTTCAGAATGGAAAGAAATTAGTTCTCCTCATGTGGTTCTTATATTAAAGGATTTGATTTCTTCATTGATTGATCTTTTAGGCATTCAATTGATTTCGTATCAAAATTTTTAGATGGTTATTCTACACACGGAGATGAACGTGAAAAAGTATGTTTTTGTAGTAGTATGAGTGCGTAGAAATTCTTAAATTTATTTCAGATTGAACTTGTGAATATAAAAATTGTATTTTTTTAAAATGAAGTTCGAGTCATTTGTAGGAAGGTAGTTGTAATAGTTCACTTTTCTAAATGTTAAAAAGTAAATAAGTAGATTTGGATGCGACATTATTACTACTAGAATGCAAATAGAACTAACTAAAATTAATAGTATGCAATTACTAAGACTAACATAAATATTAGAAGAAAACAAACAATTTGAATGCAAATTGAAAATGAACTATTAAAACTTTTATTGAAATGATAAGAGTTTTGCATAAGTAGAAATAGTGCTACAATGAGTAGAATGATTCTAAATACAACTAGAAATAAAAAATAAAGACTAGAAACTAAAGGCTTCGAAGGTAAATTCTAAAGCGGTAGTATAATAGCGAATGCAAAGGCGCACCTGAGATCTCCAAAGGGAGGAAGATGAAGTAGATGAATAATTTTAGTTGGTGGACTTTTTGGAAGTAGGAAATTAATTGAATTCTAAAGGGGGTGTGCTTTGGGGTATATATAGGGATTAGGAAGCCTTCCTATTGGTTGGTTTCTAGAGCCTAGGATTGGTGAGGTGTAGGGCTAGGATTGAATCTAAGGGAGGCAACTAATTAAGTTGTTAGGATAGAACTTGTTCTAAGGTTTTCAAAAGAAAAGGGATATGTTCTTTTAGGAAAAGATATGATCTAGTTTGGTCGACCAAATATGTTAGGAATTGAGGTTTATAGACGACCCTAAGGTGTGAAAAATTGGGTCCATAGGTTAGGTCCTAGGTTGAGAAGTTGGGTTCCTAATTAAGCTAGGGTTAAGTTTAATTGGGTTTCCACATAGGTCCACCAACTTGGTTTAACCTTATTTTAAGTGAACTCAGGTCCATAATTCCCTTCAACCATGCTCCAATCAACCTAAAATTTGGTACCTACACACATATGAACAAACACATCAAGCTACTAGATATAGCTAAGAGAAAAGGTGCATAAAACCCAAAAATTATGCATTATTTACAGAATGCTCTAAAACAACTAATTTAATCTATATGGATGCAATCTAACCCAGATTACTCTTAGATTAACATTAGTTAGGCATTAATTAACATAAATAAATATGAAATTATCAATGCACGTTTTCTTGTGCTTTTGTGATGCATCAAGCTAATCATTTATTCAATAGAGGGAGGGAATGAGGGAGTATTTTAGGAATAATTTTTAGTGTTTTGAAATGTAAGGGGCTTAAAATTTATGCCTAAACCTAAAAAGAGGACTTCCTACCATATGAAATTTCCAAGTCACAAGAAACTTTCTTTTTTGGAAAATGAGATTTTATTGTTAAAGAGTAGCACTCAAGAAATAAATCCCAAATGATGGGGAAATTACAAAATATAACCACATATCACATCAGATTAAGAAATAAAGTTGAAGCCCGAGCAAACTACAATTTTCTTAAAGGTTTTTAGGCAAGAAGCATCTATATCATCATGTCAACCCAAGATGGGGTATAGCGATATTTGAAAGCTCCAAATACATATGCGACCTCGACATATCACACAAGGAAATCAACAATCAATAACTCGGAAACAAACTAGCAATAAACACAACAGCAAACACTAAAGATAGCAAATGACGACTCAATAATAAAATGGTCGTAGAAGGTGACGATGAGGTGGGAGTTTACAGACTAAAGGATGGGATTGCGGCTCTCTTCAAGTATTTGATGCAAGAACATTATATAAAAGAGCATAGAAATTGACCACACGCAAGAATCGACTGCAATAGATCCATGTATGATGGAGATCTTCGATTGAGGGCACCTGAGATGCACAACCTACTTAAAAATATCTAATCAACGATAAACAATTTTAGAAAAAAATGTTGTTGTCACTCGCCTACTGTGAGAACATAACTAATATGAGTTCAATATAAAGAACTATTAGGAAAACTATACCATTAACGAAGAGAGGTGGAAGGGATAATAGGTGAGGGAAAGAAAATAGATATTACAATCATGTGATCAATTGAGATCTTGACCATGATTTATTTTTTTTTTTTTTCAATTTTTAACTTAATTGATAAAGTAAATTATAACAAAAAGGAGACAATTTTTCCGTAATTCTAAACCTCATGGAAGGATCCGATTATCGTCGCAGAAGGCCGCAACGAGGATGAGAGCGTTCTAGCCACCGAAAAGCCCCGAAGAGCCTCCCCTTGTACCCCTCCCACAGTTCCCACTCCCACCCTCACCCGCCGCCAGCGCCTTCCGGCTCCCTACTCCTCTCCTCCTCCACACCTCCCAATGGCGGCGGCGAGAAGCGCCCTTCTGAGGCACCTGAGAGTGAGGGTCGGATCTCCGGTAGCGCCGTCCTTCACCCCCCTCAGCCACCTCGTTCGTCGGTGCTTCTCGGAGGACGTCAAGGGCACCTTCCTCGACAAGTCCGAGGTAACCGACCGCATCATCTCGGTCGTCAAGGGCTTCGAGAAGGTCGAACCGTCCAAGGTAACCCTAATCCCCCAATCTCCATGTCCTTCTATTTCCCCGTTTCCCACGCATCCGATCTCCATCCTTTGCGGCGGCTTTGTATTTATCTGGACAATTTCAGAACTCCACCTTGAGTTTGTCCGTCTGTCGACTTTTAGGTCGTTTCTTTTTCTTGTTTTTTGCTGTGATAGTCAGCAACTAACTCGATTAGGTTCTGTAATTGATAGAAGGTCTCGGGGGGGAAAAATCAATTTCACACGAAAGCTCGGAGGTCAGAACAGGTTTCTGCGGAGAACGCTTCCTAAATGACGATGGCAATTTGTTTTCTCCATGACAACGAGAACATTTTCATACTCGCATTGGACTTGAATTGCCAGAAACGAACACACATTTCGCATTTATTTCGTTCCGGAACTTCTTGTCTTTGATGTAAGCTCAGCAGACGCATTTCTTCTCCATGAGATGCGCAGGAATAAGCACCTGGATGGGAATCCCCCGGTCTTTAACTATGTTTACACCAATTTAATGATTAAGAACCATCTTAGTCTAACCAATCACGTAAGGTACTAGGATGGAATGGGGCTGCTTACTTCTTGATACTTTATGTCTGTAGTTGTTCTTGCTTTCTAAAGGTGTTATGATGTCATCTCTTGCTATTTCTATTCCAGACCGAGGGCTCTCCTTTACGGGGAAAGTTGTGAGTAGTCATTTTCCTACCTAGCAGTCTATGGCTGTTCTGGAATTCAAATGGCTATTAAGTATAGAATGAGAAAGGATTCTAGCATACATCAGATGCTAACAAATAGGGAGCAATCTGGCCTTTTGGATTATACAAAAATCTGGATGAAAGGCAGAGAAGGCATCATGGAAAAGGCAGAGATATTATTTGTTTCGATCTTGTCAACGATGGCAATAAGAATATCAATAGGTGCGTTGCTGAAACCATATCCTACGTAATCAAAGGTAACACCAAGCCCAATCTGATTTGATCTTGCCAAGCCAAAACCAGATGATTGTAGTTGGGAGGACCGAGCAAGACCATGATTGCAGCAACCAGGATGTGCAGGCCAAGATTGGAGATGTAGATTGCAAATATTATTTTTAATTGTTGAAAAAATGTGTAGCAGGGAGCTCAATTTCTAGCTGCAGAGCAACAATTCCATAGCTCTGTAAAATTTTCTTCGGAAAGTAAAATATTAGCCTCCGGTGGATAGAAACTGCCAGAAATTTCTGAGGATCGAATTTCACCAAAATTTTGTGGGTTACCTCTCTGGTGGAGAACCAGAGAGGACAGAAAATCGCTGACATATTGACAGAAACTTGTAAGATTTGGGAAGGGGCTTCTTTTGTTGGTTGCTTGATAGTCTAGAATTTTGAAGAAGGCTAACAAGGGGAAACGCAACTAGGAAGCACCTCTAATTTTTCTTTTGTGTATGTGCTTGTTGCTGCATTTCATTTGCATTTGAATAAGTTGGTATATAAAATTACATGCTTGTTGAACAGACAGGGCCATAACCATCACTTTTGCAGTTTTTCATTGGTCAACTTGAATAAGTTGGTTTCTGAAAGGTAAAAACTCTCTTATCCAATAAACATAAGCAATAGTTTCCCTAATTATCACATGAAATTAACTAGAAAATTATGCCTTCTCTTTTCATTGAAGATTTCTTTTTCTTTTTTGGGGATTAATTGGAGGTCATGTCTACAAAATCAAGGATTTACTTGATATTTCGTGGTTCTTATATATTTATAATATTGATTTGTTTTTTTTTTCAAAGATCTTGCTCATATGTCAAAAGATGGCACAAGACTTAACGACTCTCTTTTCTCTTTTTGTCTTCTATGTTGAATGATTGAATCTTGATATAACCACGGTCATGCGGACTCCTTTTTGTGCTCCATTATTCCGGTGTTGTTGAATTAAAGAAATTGTTCTTTTATGGATGGTTTTTGGATTTGCATACATGATTTTGGCTTTGAACAACCATATATCTGATGGAGAAAACAACAACCAAGTCTTTTCCCACACTAAGTGGGGTCGTTACATGGATTATTTGCCTCTACCTAGAAATTGAAGTGATCGAGGTTATACTTAATTAGTTTCCTTCCAACACATTTTGTCTTCCTCGCCCCTCCTAGCAAGTTCAACCCAACTTCTCACATCTCTAGACTAAGGCATTTAGTGGTATTCTTTACAAATGTCCAACCACCTTAAACGTATCTCTCTCATTTTATCCTGTATTGGTGTCACTCCAACTTTTTCTCGAATAATCTCATATAAGGTTCAAGAAGTCAGTATGCGATATTCGATCGATTGGGTCACCACATATAGAGTATGCGGTATTTAGATGAGCATGCAATTTTGCATTTTTTATTTAAAAAAGAAAATAATTAGTGAAGTTATTAAAATTTGTGTTATATGCAATATTATAATTATACAATTACCTTAAGTAATATAATAAAAAAAATCATAGTTAATACTCCTACTCTTTAATTACTATATAACTTAGAATATAAAAGATTAGACATCTTGAAAAAAGAAAATGTAGATATTAGAATCCAAATGTTCATCCAAACAGACACATAATAGTAGCTAGCACTAAAAAACTAGCTAAGACAAAAGCCTAAACACTCAAAATGTTCATTCAAACATACACTTAATTAAAAGCCTAAAAGTGTTATTCTAGATCAGACCCATCTTCAAAATTTATGACAGGGATATCATCCTCCTTATCTGATGAAAATTCTTCTTTGTCTATGCTTTGCAATGTTGTTGAGGGATGTGTAAGCTTTTGACTCCTGCTCTGCAACAACTCTTCTACACCACTTGCTTCAACAGCCATGTTCCATGCTAACTTCGTTCCTTCAAACACCTCATACTCTCCTTCGCTGCCTTTTAGCTAATCCCTAACATGAGCTTGATCTTTTATCGCTAGGAGATCTTTCTTCTTAAGTTGACATCCCCCCAACTTGGAATTGAACTTGACATATACCAAGTTATTCAATCGTCTAAGTTCAAGTTTGTTCTTTTTTCTTGTATGGACCTGTAATTTGTTTATTTATTAAGTAAATAGTGACACTAATATCTAACATAATCCAACTAATGATTAATAATCATAATTTTTAATATTACTGGTTTAAAAGAATTTCAATTCCTTTCACACCGAGATGGAGACGATGTTAACTTTAGGATTTTCAAAGCCATCTCTTTCAGATGAGGTGTCTCCAACCTATATAGCGACCACTAATCAATTGCATGATATAATTAACTTAATAAATTGACCGTACTTAAGGAGCTTTCTAACAAATCCATATTTCAATGAGTAGTGAATATGTGCATTAAAGTCATCATCATTTACAAGTCTTTGTTTCCCAGCTCATAGCAAGTGGTTTACTATATGAGCCCCTTCCTTTTTATATATATTCAACTCCTTCCTTGTGACGAGATCTTAAATTTTTAGGTAAGGATAGAAACTTTCCATACATTCTAAGAAGCCATTTGCCGCAATACCTTCTTTCTCAGTCATATCTTTATCGCGATGATAGTAATACGGATTGAGATAGTACACAACTAGATGAAGGGGAGAATCCAACCTCCCTTTTGACTTTGAAACAATGGCATCAATGAATGGCTTGTATTGTGCTTTAACGTCTTTAAATATAGCCTTTATCTTTTTCTTGGCATCCTTAAGCCCACCATATACAAAACTCATTGAAGGCTCCCGTTCCCCATCGACAATGTGCAAGACATGAACCAAGGAAGAGAAGACCTTTAAGGTCAAAGACACCTACTACCACCAGGTAGTGCTGTAAATAGTAAATGCAGTCCTTTCACTTCCTTTTGTTCTGAACCACTTGCAAGCTCTCTACTCATTAAAAGAAAACAGCATTCTTAACTTCTTGTCATTGACAGTTTGTAGAGTAAGAAAAGTTGCAAATCCTGTCTAACCAGGTCTAACGATGTTCTTCTTTGTGTAAATTGTCTCATCATGTTCAAGGTTTTTGCATGACTCTAAATGAAGGTTGTCAATTCCTTTACCTTAGAGATGGTATTCTTTACATTTGGTTCTTTACCAATTTCCTCAAGCATTAAATCTATGCAATGAGTGGCACATTACGACTAATATATTTTGGGATATTTGGTCTTGAGTAGTCTTTTGCTACCAAATTTGTTGAGGCGTTGTCTGTGATAACTTGAATAACATTATTAGGTTTAACTTCCTCAACGCATTTATCAACCAAAGAGTAAATATAGTTTGCTTTGTGGGAATCAACATATGTATCCATAGACTTCAAGAAGCTTGTGCATAGCTTGCAATTCACACAAAAATTCATGATGCTTGTATCCCTCATGTTTGTCCATGCATCCGGCATAATTGTGCACCCATTTTTCTTACATGATTTCGTATGACTTTCTAGATACTTTTTTGTCTCATTTACTTCATCACGTAATAATGTCTTTATGAGTTTATAATAAGGAGGTTTATATCTTCTTTCGTATTATCCAATTGCCTCATCACACATACAAATGAAAACAGAGTGGGTGACTACGTTGAATGGGATGTCACAATTATAAAAAATCTTTGCCACGATCTTGTTGACTTATGCTATCTTTTCCTTGGCATATCTTTGATTTTGGTTTGACACATACCACAATACGCAATGGATTTTGACATTCATGGCCTTTTACCATCCCTCTCATCCTTAATTGAGGGTCTTAAGTTTGTTTTAATGATCACTTCATCCCTTATTTCTTAAATAGCCATGGCCTTGTCTTACTTCTTCTTTGAAGTTTGCTTCAAATGATCCTTCATAATTTTTTGGATTTCAAGGTTGGATTTTGGACAAGGTGCAACATTCCCTTTGATATAGGCAAGATGTTGCTTCATTTTTTTTATTCCCCCCTGCACCACATTGTCACAAAGTCGACATGTCACTGTATTCGGGTTAGTCTGCACTTAAAGATAAGCATATTTTCAACTTGGATCATTAAATCCTTGTAGAACATAAAATGACGTACTCAAGGTGGATGCACTATCAGAAGCTGGTTGAGTTGATGAATTGACTATTGATTCTATCAAAATCTATTATCAATGAAAACAAATACTAGACTTAAATCAAGAATCTAAAATAAAAATTAAATAAAAACCTAAAACTTAAAACAAAAACCTAAAATCAAACCTAAATCAAAACATATCATCAAGAGTCTAAAATGAAACCTAAAAACAAAAACCTAAAATTAGACCATAAACATGATATTCAATCATATAAAAAATCAAAACCACCTACCTTAAGCCACCCCCTTCAAGCCACCCATGGTCCAAGGAGCCACCCAGCTCAAAAAATAAAAAAATGAGTGAGTTTTGGACATCCTTACTCGTTGAGAGTTACTGTGTGAGAGCTTGAGCCAATCGTTTAAGAGAGCTCAAGCACCAGCACAACATTGCCTTGTAGTCACTGTGAACATGTATCCTCGTATATTGTGCTTGATGACATTGGCAATGGAGCTCGATGGCGATGTGGTATCGATGGTTGGGGGGGGGGGGGGGGGATGAGGTTTTGGGTAATAAGGTTAGGGTTTTTTGTTTGGTTTAGTGGGTTGACTGGGCGATCAGGTTGGGTAGGGGATTATTCTGGTTTCTATCCCCAAAATGGCCGACTACTTGGTTGAGTATTCGAATATTCAAGCCGCATATGCGGGTCAGATCGCTTACCAAGCCGCCTAGCATTATTTGATTTGGTCTGGTGCCCGCGCACACATATGTAGCGGCATATGCGGCTTACTCGGTCGATTTCTTAAACCTTGATCTCATTTGAAATATAATCTTTCCTTGTATGACCACACATTCATCTTAACATCATTTCTGTCATAGACATCTGCATAGCCTATAGTTGACAATCCATTTAGAACCATACAACATGGCATGTCTTACAACTGCTCGATAGTACTTTCCCTTAATTTTTAAAGGAGCCTTCTTATCACATAGAATATTGGACGCTCGCCTCCATTTTAACCACCTTACATTAATTCTATATCTAATATCTCCATCAATTTCATTATCTTGTTGAAAAATGGATATAGAGCATTTAAAAACATCTTTCTTCAGAATGCACTCTTCAATTTTTATATCTATTCTTCCATTGTTCTCTCTACTACTAAACTCACATTCCATATACCTAGTCTTTGTCCTGCTTAGGTGCAAGCCTTTAGCTTCCAGGGTTTCTCTCCAAAGCTTAATTTTTCTGTCCACTCCATCTTTTGCCTCAATAACCAACACAATGTTATCAACAAAAAGTATACACCATTGCACCTCCACTTGGATATGCCTCGTCAACTCATTCTTGATAAAGAGGTAAGGACTTAAAGCGATCCTTAATGTAGACCAATGAGATATTAAAGTAGTTCCTCGATTCATCTTTAGTCCTTACACAGGCTGTAGCTTCATAGCACATAACATTTGTGAGGTTGATATAGAGAACTGTTACCTACCTCTTCTCCAAAATTGCCACTCTGGTATAAATCCAAATTGATTTTCAGTTACTACTACGACTTGCCTCATTTCTTTTAATTATTCTCTCCCAAAGCTTCATTGTATGACTCATCAATTTGATACCTCTATAGTTGAAACAATTTTGTATATCTTCTTTATTCTTGTATTAAGGTATCACAAAATTTTTTCTACATTCCTTTGGCATCCTCTTTCCTCTTCAAAAAATATTAAATAATTTTGTAAGCCAAGTTATAACGTCTTCTCCCATCACTCTTAAAACATTTATAGGATTATCATCAAGCCTAACATCCCTCCGAATTTTCATCATCTTTAAAGCATTCATTGCTTCTTTCTCTTTTATCGTCCAATAGCTTACCCGATTTATGTAGTCTTTTGAATTTGCTAGCACTCTACTAAGATAATTACATGATGAAGGATGATTATTTTTCTTATCTTGAATTCCTTTCAAGAGAAATTGCATCGCATATCCTACCATAATGCTTTAGTTTCTTGCTAGCAACTGAATTCCAATATTAAACAAAGTTTAGTTTCTGAAGTGGGATCTCAGAAGCATTTTAGGGATGTAGGTTAGATGAACTTGTGATGGAGATATTTATACCCAAAACTTCCATGTAATTGTGATAAATATTTTTCATTGACAAAGGATTGATCAATAAATCTGAAGTTCTGAACATAAAAAGGCAACAATATTGGGAGCTCTTCTTTCTAGCTCTCCATCCATAAGTGTCATTACTTACAAGTTTTGTTTGTAAGAACACTATTTAGACTCAGCTGATTGATTGGGCATATTTTCTTTATCATTTTTCTATCTGGGACCATTTAATGTTTCCACGAGGACTTTACAACAACCAAAAAAAAAGATTTGATGTGTTCTTTTACCGTCTAAACAATAGGATTTTTTGCAGAGGATGACAACACATTCTATGTGAATTTTTGATGCCACACTACTTTTAAGGGCTTGTTGACAACTGTGTTTTTTGCATTCATCTTACTGATTATTTAGTGCGACCTTTTGTTCATGTAATTGAGCCTATCTCTGCCTTTTTGCTTGATGTAAATGAATTGTTGCATGTAGTGTGTTTGGAGTTTTTTTTTTTTTTTACTTTTTTGGGATCTTATTGACTCGACCCACCGCCCATCTTTTAGTTCAGTCATCATTTTGCAAACCTTTTAGCCAACAAATCAATTTCTATTCTCTTCCTCATTCATGTTGGAGAAATGTTCCTTGTGTTTTTTTTTGTTCTCAGTCTTATTCTAAAACTTTAACTTAAAGTGTTTGTCTTTAGAAATTTGGAAAGTTAAGTAATTTCACAGCTAACATCCGTGTGTATCTACATGATCTTTTCCGAAGGTTATGAAATTCAGATATTATTCACCTTTTCTCCATACATCTTCAATTCAAACTAATTCAAAACAACAAGGAGAGAAAAAATAGCACGGACTGTGTCAAGCAAGATAGTGGGAAGTTCCTAATGACCTGCTTATAATTTTCAATGAAACACCTATATGCAATATCGATATTTATACAAATATGATGATGTTTATCCTTTTGGAAAGCTCCAAATGCTTCCTACTTAAGCATGCAAGATATAACTTTGAAGTTTATTGCGCAAATGCATTTTGCTAGTGAGGTGAGTTGCATATCCTTCACAAGGGCGAGATGCGAGCCTTAATTTGAATATGAATGGAATTACATTTCTGAACTCAAGTATTGTCTGACTTGTTTGTAGGAAAACGTTATATTTTTTCTGTTTGTGGAGCTTCTTTCTGCTCTTTAAATAAATAAAATAGCCATTAGCAAATAACTAAAATTAATGGATATTTTCCAAAATCTAAAATCAATTCCTATGTTGCAGGCACTCTACTTGGTCCTTTCTTGGGTGATGGTGTTGTTGGGCTTTTGTTTTGTTGCTTGATTATCCTATCATTTTATTAATGTAGTGGATGGTTACCAGTAGTCATCCCTTGCATTTTCACTAAAAGATGATATGTTGCAATATAATTTTCTATCCAAAATTGAGTATTTAATTGTATCTAAGGAACAACAAATTTATGATCTACTTATGTTTTCTTATTTGACATTGCCATGGCTGCCATAAGGATCATGCAAATTTTCACTATCTTGCTAGATCATATTTCTATCTTTCTCATATAAATCTCATAAAGAAGAAACTCACGTTCCACATCTGGTACTGACAGCTTGAAAATTGAAATGCCTAAAATAGTCGAATGCATATATAACTGTTGTAGAAAATTGTTTATGTTTTATTATATTCTTTAGATCCTCTTGTGTATTTTACTCACACCTCTCTATATAAAGAGCTGTAGCGTTTCAAAGAATAATAGATTGTTCATTTATTCTCACTTTGATATCCCACCCGAAAAGGCCTTCGAAACCCTAAACCACCAAACCCCCCTCTCTCTCTCTCGTGAAATCTGGAGGTGCAGCTTCGCTGTAGCGGTGGTCGCAGGGCCTGGTAGCATTGATCCAAGGCCCTGCGACAGTCGCAGCAGTGATCTGAAGGTGCTACGGTGGCAATTGCGAGGCACCACAACGCTGATCAGGGCATCTGCGGAGGTGTTGTAGTGTAGGCGACGATCCTTCAGGCGATCCCAGAGACCCTACGATCTTGTTCTAGGGTTGCTACGGCTTTATTCTAGAATTGTTGGTGCCTCAGGTGATCGTAGGGTGGCTGCGACCCTATTTTAGGGTTGCATGCCCTGTGACTACAGCGAGAGAGAAACCTAGGTCCCCTTAGGGACATCTTGGTTGCCTTCCTTCTCACCCTTGCTAGGCCTACGTCCGTCCAAGGGGGCCTTCTGTTCATCATGTAGATATGCAAACTTTTGATTTAGGTCTTGCTAGTTCATGATGTGATCTATTTGTTTTGAAAATCACATTTCAAATTGGACATTGGGTGGTCTTTCTTTCTGATTTGGGGTGATGGCATCCTTAGCATCATCCGAAGTCACAACGAATGCTTCCACGGAGACAGGGAATATTAAGAACCTGTTCTTTGCTCCCATTACGAAGTTGGATGAGACCAACTATGCACGTTGGTCTCAGACGTTCCTTATGACCGTTGAAGGGCATGATAATGAACATATTCTATTTGAGGTGGAGCCTACCAACAAGACTGAGAAATGTCATGTGGAAAAGAGATAACGCCATGGTCGGGGCTTGAATTATGAAAGTTGTTGTCACATATTGGAGATGGAATAATGCACTACAAGACTGCCAAAGAGATGTGGGATTCTCTTTATGATGTGCATTCTCATGAAAAGAATTCTAGAAGGTATTTTAGATCACTCATGATATTTTTTCTCTTAGGCAGGATGATTTTTCTCTTTCTCAATATTATACTAAATTGAAAGGCTTTCTTGGGAATTATAATGCTTGCAGACCTATCTGTACTTGTTCTGCATAGAGAGTACCGCAAGGAGTTTGTGGCTCTCAAGTTTCTTTCAAGTCTTGGTCTAGATTATGAGTCAGCCAGGTGCCATATGCTTACCCTGATAGAGCTTCTTACCCTGGAGAAGGCATACAACAGACTTAGTAGACTGATAGTCAAGTCTACAATTCCAGAGACTATGAGACAGACCTCTGCCTTTGTTGTTGCTGGTGGTAGAGGACGTGGAGGTTTTGTTATTCGAGGACGTGGTCGAGGTCGAGGGTAGCTTGGCAAACCATGCCTTGCTCCTTTTGTGGACGTATTGGACATGTTGAAGCTTCTTGCTGAACCAAGCATACAAAGCCACCTATGGCTAATCAGGTTTTAGCCACTACTGAGACAGAGACCGAGACAGATATGGTTCCAAGAGCAAAGTTTGATGCTCTTGCACAGAGATTGGCTCAGGTCACACAGAAGTCTCCTACCATAGATACTGTTGCTCTTGCATCCTCAGGTATAGAGGGTAATTCTAGTTTCCCTGCATTGTCGTATTATGGTAGATCTCCATGGCTTATAGACTTTGGTGCGTCAAAGCATTTGAGTGGTGATCATTCATCTTTTAGACATCTTCAGTCTATTATCTCAGGGAGGGCTATACAGGTTGCAGAGGGTCGTCATTCCAGAGTAGATGGACAGGGGTAGGTTTCTCCTACTCTCGGGCTAGAGATGTCTAATGTCTTATTTGTGCCTGAGTTTCCATTTAATTTATTATCTGTGAGTAGAGTCACAAAAGATCTCCATTGCCATGTTATATTTGATGATGTAGGCTGTGTATTACAGGACAAGCTGATAGCGAGGATGATTGGTGGCAGACATGAAGAGGGGGGTATATCACCTGCTTTAGACGGACATTGTTGCATCTTGTCTGGGTGAATTTGTCTTTGCTGTTGGCGCTGCTCTATAGTGGCATTATCGCCTTGGACACATTCCTCTGGATAGGCTACGACGTGTCATTCCCCATATATCACTTGCTACTGAGATCAGATGTGAGACATGCCAGATTGGGAAACACCACATAACTTCTTTTCCTGCTAGTTCCTCTTTGTCAGAGTGTTTTTAATTTAATTCATTTAGATGTTTGGGGTCTTAGTCATGTTCCTGATAGATTGGGACACTTGTATTATCTTGTTATTGTGAATGACTGTTCACGAATGTTTTGGTTATTTCTTTTGAAGAATAAGTTTGATGTAGGCAATGTCATAAAAGATTTTATTATTGAAATAAAAACACAATTTTCTATTACTGTAAAATGTGTGAGATCAGATAATGCACTAAAATTATGCACTACCAGATTACTTTATTCTATAGGTCACATGGCATTTTACATTAGACGACATGTCCACATACATCTCAACAGAATGGGATAGCTGAGAGGAAGCACATGCTCATTTTAGATGTGGCAAGAACTATTCTCATACGTCATAATGTATCTCAGATGTATTGGGGTGATGCAGTACTCATGGCCTGTTACTTGGTTAACCGGATGCCTAGTTCTGTGTTATCAAAACAAATTCCGTGACAGATTCTATATCTTGACAGGGATCTTTTTTGTGGTGACACCTTGCACATTTGGTTGTGTAGCTTTTGTACATGTTACGGGACTTGGCAAAGATAAGTTGGCGCTAAGAGCCACTAAATGTGTATTTCTGGGGTATTCTCACACCCAGAAATGATGCAGGTGTTATGATTCTCTCACCAGGAGACATTATGTTAGTGCAGATGTTACATTTCACGAAGCTGTACCTTATTTTTCTATGGCTACCAAACAGTTTTTCATTCATACTGCAAGATAGATCTCCACAGGCTCCTATGCCTATGCTACCTATTCAGTTTGGTGATTTTACACCAATTCCAGTGCCGAATCAGTCTCCTAGAGATTCTGGTGATAGCAAGTTCAGATATCCTCCAGTGATATATTAGATTCCAGTCACTTACAGGTCTCGTGCTACCCCCCTTCCCCCACCTCAGTACCATCATCCTCCCCTACACAGGTATGTGTTGATGATACTAATTAATCTCAATCGCATGATGTTTCTACAGGGTTAGCAAGTGCATCTGACGATGATGTGTCTCCTCCCACAGATAATGATCTTGACCTTCCTATAGCAGTTAGGAAGGCCCTACGTAGCTGTGCACACTATCATGTGACTGGTGCTTCTGTCTGTAATGGTCTTAGTACCATGTTTGCTGCATTCACTATGGCACTTATGACGTCCACGATATCGTCTACTTACCAGGAGGCTTTGCTGGATCCTGTATGGCATCTGGTTATAGAGGATGAAATGGCGGCCCTTCAATCTCGTGACACGTGGGTGCTTACTTGTCGACTTATGGGGGCTCAAGTGGTTGATTCCAGCTAGATGTGAAGAACTCCTTCCTTTATGGTGATCTTCAGAAGGAAGTGTATATGCAGCAACCCCCAGGATTTGAAGTTGAGGGGGTGTGTATGCAAATTGAAAAAGGCGATTTATGGACTCAAGCAAAGTCCTCGCGCGTGGTTTCATAAACTATCTGAGATAGCGGAAGGCATGGATTTGAGGAGATCTATGTCTGACTGTTCCTTGTTAACCAGGAAGACCGATAGGAGAGTGGTTGTTCAACTTGTTTATATTGATGATCTTATTATTACAGGGGATGATACTACTGGTATTCTGCAGGTCAAAAAGGACTTGGTTGCACAGTTTGTTGTGACAGATTTTGGATCCCTTTGCTATTTTTTGGGCATTGAGGTGGCTAGAGGAAAAAAATGGTATTGTAGTGAGTCAAAGAAGGTATGCACTGGATATTCTTAGGAAGACTGAAATGTTAGGAGCCAAGGTGGCTAAAATACCCATGGATCCCAAGGTACACTTATATGGTGAGGGGGAGTCTGTGGAGAGCATAAGCTATAGGCAGCTAGTTGCAAAACTTCTCTATCTTACCATTACTAGACTTGATATTTCACTCGTTGGAAAACTTAGCCAATTCATGGATAAGCCAACTAAGTAGCATTGGAATGCTATAATGCAAGTACTCAGATATTTGAAAGAAAGTCCAGGCCGTGGGTTATTGTTTCGCAAGGGGTGTCCTATGATAGTGGTAGGATGCTCTGATGCAGATTATACTGGTTGTCTTGCTGATCGTAAGTCTACTATAGGATTTTGTACCTATGTTGCAAGAAATTTGGTGACTTGGAGAAGCAAAAAGCGGACTATAGTATCCAAATCCATTGTTGAATTAGAATATAGAGCTATGGCTTAAACAACAGCAAAAATGATTTGGGTGAAGTCTATCCTATGAGACTTGTATATACAGATAGAAGGTCCTATGGAGATGATGTGTGATAACCTTACAGCTACATATATTGTAAATAATCCCATGTTTTACGAACGTGCAAAACATATGAAAATTGATTGTCATTACACTAGGGATCTTATCCAGAAGGGTGTTATTTGCACATCTCCAGTTGCTTAAGAGGATCAGACAGCAGATATTTTTACAAAGCCATTGAGCATAGCTGCATTTCATATTTACTGTGACAAGTTGAGTTTGATGGACATCTACACTTTAGCTTGAGGGGGAGTGTTACATGATATTTTTCTCTCTTTATTTTCTTTATTTGAAATGTTTATACTTTATTATATTCTTTAGGTCCTCGTATATTTTACCTACATCTCTATATATATAAAGAGGTGTAGAGTTTTCAGAGAATAATAGATTGCTCATTTATTCCCACTATAATTTTATATTAATTTGTCTCTTAATTCTTTGATTGGCTCAAAATTTTATAGGTCATTAATGATCTTTGCATCTGAGAAGTTTTTTGCACATTATTATTATTTTTGAAGGTAGTTTGCATGTCAATGATACTTGGTGCTTTGCAGCAAAGTTGCTGCCAAAGATAGATGCTCAAGGATTTGCATATGGTGATTTTCTTAAAATGATGAACGAACAAGTTTACCATTTTCTTTTCCCATTGTGTGTGTGGGGGGGGGGTGGGGGGCGTGCCGGTGGGGTGGGGTTTGGAGGTGGGATTGGTTTCAAAAGTATGTTTTTCAACCTATAATTTTGAGGTACGGGTTCTCTAACTAAAAGCTCGGGGCTTCCATCATTGCATTTGCCCAGATGGGCATTGAAGGCTATGTTTCTTGCCCTCAGTTTGTATTCCCAGGAAAAAAAATCGTTGCAGGGAGTCTTTTGAACTTCCGACAGTTCATATTTTGTCCATGCAGACTGTCATATTTTTCTTTGGTAAGATTTGTTACTCTTTTGCACAGGTTACACTCAATGCGCATTTTCACAAGGACCTTGGTCTTGACAGTCTGGACACCGTTGAGGTTGTGATGGCCTTGGAGGAAGAGTTTGGGTTTGAAATCCCAGATAATGAGGCTGACAAGATTGATTCCATCGAGGTCGCGGTTGACTTCATTGCTTCCCACCCTCAAGCTAAGTGAACGAACAAAGGGCTAGGAATGTTAAGCCTTATTTTTCTTCCCAGGGGAGGTTCAGACTCAGACTCTTTGATTTGTTCTGGAGCAAACTTTCTAGTCACAAGATAATATTCTGTCTTCAAATTCCTGTAGTTCGTACTAGAATTTGTCTCTCACTATTTGGTGCCCTTTTCTTTGACCCCATTTATGTGGAGAGGTTTTCCACTGCTGCACATATTGCTGCGAGATCTTATTTTTATTCAATCTCAGCCTTTTCTAAAATAAAATTGTGCTGTGACCTTGTTTTCATTGAGCAAAAACCATATCAGAACTCTCAGAGCATGGCAAGTTCTACTGCATTCCTTGTGATGGGGCGCATAATCAGTGACACATTGTTAGTCGGTACAAAGGTATGAGATGCTTTTGAATGTATTAAGCAGCACCTTCTAATGGCTCCCTTTATGATTGCACGTCAATTAGATTATCTTATCTTTACCGTTGACAGTATATTTTTTTGTGTTCTGTAGCATCTTTAGTATGATTGTTTGTTCCTTTTTTGTGTTTAACCAGCGTAGATGGATATATCTGGTTTTCTGTACACGGACAAGGGAGCTGTTTAAATTTGCTTGCATAGTGAGTGAATTCTCTCTAGTGACCTTGAGCTGGGACAGAAGTGTGATGATTTGAAATGTTGGAAAAGAGAATTGGGATTCTTGTGTGGGTACCAGTGTACCACTTGGAACTTTTGATATTGCAAGTATACCCTTGTAGTCTGAAGTTTACATAGGTGCACCTATGAAGTTGCTTCATTTCACACTGCCATGTTATATGTTCTGTTAACATGGTTCAGCTAGCAGGTTGGGAAGCTTTAACATCTAACATCCTACACGCACACCTCACCCCCTATACACCGCCACCATGCATATGCGTGCAAGGGTGTGCTTCTGTGCATGGACGTTGTCATAGGAACTGTTAAACTTAGTAGATGAATGAGAATCCTCTTTTGGCTTTTGCTCTTAACAAAAAACAAGAGGATTGGGGGACCTATATCCCTTTCCACTTCCTTTTCCATGCAATCCATCTCCACCCTCTGTTTTCCCACACGATAGCAGCAGCCAGAACTTCTGGGTAAGTGTTTCCTTCTTTGTTTTTTGTGGATTGTGGTTTAGGTTTTTCATTTTTTTTTTTTTTTAAAAAGAAACTGTTGGATGCTGACACGGACTATGAGGATTGCAGTGACAGAGTTGTGTGCCCTCGAGGAACAACATAACCTCTCCTTGCTTGTTCGTTTCAGCTCATGGCTTAAATGAAAATCGTTTAGCCAATTGTCTCAACACTTGGATGGAAGCAGCAACACCAACAGTCTACCTCAAGTGGGAAGAAGCCATCAAGAATGAATGGGACTGGTGCATTGTGGCAATAAAGTCAATGCACACATTATTGAAAGAGAACCATTTTCTTCATTTCCATCATTGTAAAGGAGGTAAGTGCGCTTCAGATGAAGCCCCGCAAACCAAAGTTTAGAATTTAATGAAGGGCGGCAATTGAAAGAAAACCATTAGTTTCGTCGTCTCTAAAATAGATGTTGCTGGATATGAAGGAGGGGGATGGATCTGCTGCGCTCTTCTTGATGCAGCGCCCGTGAGAGAGAGAAGATCCGGATCTAAATTTTCCTATGTTTCTGTTTTCTGAATTTATTAATTAACGGAATTGTTATTGATGTGGGGGAGGAAACATTTCTCTCGTAGACTCGATTGAAAGTGGTACACAATCCACATCAAACGGGAATTCTACCAAAGCAAATGGATCGCTCATCTCTCTTTAATATGTGGAGGGCTTGCCTTTCTTCAGACAGACAGGCAGCTTGCCTCTCCAAATTAGGTGGGTCACCCTGATTGTAATATGCCTGTCTCGAGTTAGGCAGATTCGATTTGATCCGACCAAATAGGCAGGCTTCCCTGCGGTTAATCCCTACCTGAGAGTCCCGGTGGATGAACTTTGTCAGAAGCGGATGGAAGAGACAGGCGATTGTGTAATAATCAGACATTGGAAAATGATTTGATGATGATGCTGCAATCCTCTTAGAATAAAGTGGAGTCAATGAAATCTATCAGACATGTATTAAGTAATGTACATAGGAAAGATCATTACGACGATCATAATAAGATTTAAATTAATTAATAAAAATCCTGAAGCATGTACATATAATCCCTAATAAAAAGTAAATTTAAAAGGATTAAAGGCAAGGTAAAAAAAAAATATCAATATTATATTGCTCTCTGTCCCTTCTCCTGGAGATTCGGTAAAATAAATTTTATGTGTATTCTTCGAGGTGAAGGTAGGTCAACAACATGTGGTGTCGCTGTTGGCAATTTTTGGTTGGACCTTCTGTCCAGCTTTGCAGGACATTTGGGATGTAACTTCAAAACATAACGCGTAATCCAAACTTGTTTGGGTCGTTAAAAGGTTGATTTTGAAAATCTTAGAAAAGGTATTGGATTGGATATGTGGAGGGTTTAAATACCGCTACTCGCTAATTATGAAGTGCGGATCCCTGTTAAGCTGAGAGGGGAAATAGTCCAAGCAAGTGCTACTACAAATAACTCTAGCTCTCCTGCGATGGACACCCTCAAATAAATATGAAATCTAACATACGCTAAACATTTTCGAGGTACTTCTTCCAGCGTTTCCGTAACCGTTAAAGCACGACATTTAATGCACACTTGACTTTTTCAAGCGTTTGGAGTTACATTCAAATAAAACATGATGTCAAACTCATGCTTGCGAGTTTTTGTGCCTTCATCTTTCGATATGTTCTAATTCTAATACGCGGCATCAATTAATAAAATTGTGGGGGTGTTTTCTTTAAACTTTTAATCTAGAATGGTTTTACATATATACTGATGTTTGTCCCAGATAAGATATTAAGATGTCATGTTAATTAGATTCACATCATTGTATTCACGCCATGCACGATCGTGGAAGCTCTAATCCGTCAGCGAATAGCACAAGTATGCTGCATGGAAACTCAATCAAGATAGAATTATCGAGTATCTCATTATTAGGTTGCTTTTGGCCAAGGATTAGTGCTTAGCGTTGGCTAAACTTAATTAGGAAGTACGAAGTAAGAAAGGTGGTGGATTTGGTTGTAGATTGTGGTGGATTTGATACATCATGTGGGCAGATGTACCTTGAATAGAGAAAGATGTGTTCTTTAGTTATTTTCCATTTGATGTTAAGTTTTTTATTTATTATTTTGTTGTCAGAATAAGTGCTGTTGACAATGAGATATGACTTGATGTATTTATAAGCAAGAATGTGAAATGACTCCCTTCAAATGATACTTTTGCTCTGCTCATTCTATTCATCCTTAAGGTAGCGCCTTATCTTTTTTTTTTTTCTTAACTTGCAAAAATAAACTTTGTTAATAGGTATAAATAACATGCATGACAACGACAACTATGTTCTCCTAGAAGGGGAATACATCTTTCCTGAGAGTAACACTATGTCTAAAGAGGTGAAAATATAAAATACACAAACAAAAAAGACACAAGTACTCAATCAAGGATGTTTTTGATACATGCTCCATACTTGAATAACAATTCACACTATCAAAGCAATGTCGATGATTCATGTGAAACATGTTAAAACCAATAAACATACATGCTAGGACCATAGATCAACGGACCACAAATATGCCATATGTATAATAATTGCATGCAGTATATATGATAATATCTTTTTAATATTTACTTTGCTAGTAGATAAAGTATATTTAGGCATCTAGTTTTGGATACAACGGTTTCTTTTTAACGTATGTTACGAAGAAACTTCATAATTAAATGCCCATTACTAAAAGAATTGAATTAAATATTTTCCACACTTAGGATGGTAATCTTTTAATGTTATTATAAGTAGAAGTTAAGGGATAGTTTGGATGAAGAGATAGATTTTATGGGATAATTTTTTTATAAATAGGTTATCCTTTATTTTTATTTAGAAGTCATAAAGGTTAAACTGATAGATTAACCTATGGTTGTTTAAAAAGTTTCTCGATTAACCTACGAAAATATATTAGATAATTCATAAAAATAATTTATCCTACATCAACCCTAAAATAACTTATCCTAAGTTAAGTCATCTTAACCTGTGTCAAAATATACTTTCTACCAAACAAGGTTAAGCATTATTTTGATGGGTTATCCCCTTTTCAAACTAGGCCTAAAAGTTCTCCTAAAGATGGAATTGTAAACAATCCCTATTCAGGGCAATCAGGCCCATATTTGAGAGGGTTTTCCATGTGCGTTGGCTACAAAACACTTGAACTTGTTGATATTACATGTAAATGTGGAGTAAGAATTGATCATTGCAACATGGTTTATAATCTAACTTGGAAAAAGGGGGAAGTAAATGTCAAGATACTTGGTAGGTGGTGTTTGTGAAATAAGTGAAGGACTATGGAAGAAATAGAATGGAATGAGAAATAAATGAGTTAACTTGATCGAGACATTTGGTAAGTTAAAGTTATTTCACATGAGAGGTGAAATAACTTTAATTACGTTTGGTTAAATTTCTCTTAATCTACACTAGTGATAGGTAGGTTAGGTGGGGCCAAATAAAGGTTCAGTCCCCTTGATCCACCTACCAGACAGTTACAAGTCTCCTAATCTTGCACATGCAATCAGTTGATTTCTTTGATTAATGTCTTTGCTGTAGGTGGGATCCATTTTTTGTGCCATGAGTTTATTCATATTTGCACCTCTGCTCAATTTGGACCACTTGTTTTGAGTAATGATTTTCCCATGCCAAATCACAGGCTCTTTTCCATGCTGTCCATCCCAATCGTAGCTTCCAGCAGCACCTCCTCCTATCGACAACACCTGCTATTTTCGGGATATGTGCCCCCCTTTTCTTAGAGAAAATGGTAACACACGAAGATAGATATGCCAAATGCAACACTCGCGTCTTTTCGATGCAGGATGTATGTTGCCCGGTGCGTACGTGCCTACACATTTATCATCACGTGCTGGTTTGTGCTATGATCTTTTGGGTTAATTTTCATTTGGAGGATTGGGTGGCTAAGATGGCTAAGCAATATGTGCGTGTGTCGGAGAATGTGCTGAGTGATTTGTGCGTTGGTACTGAGATAGCAGGGCATAGTCTTCGGAGTGAGATTCTGTGATATGTTATATGATGCGCATACATCCGAATAACTAAAAATGTCTATTAATGCATGTTCTTAGTATCATATTAGCATCATGTATTGTAAATATTGCATAACATGCATTATCATGCATTTAGATCAAATTGTACGAATTGTATAGCAATTTCTTCTTTTTGGTGGCCAGGGACAGGGTGACTTTTAATAGGAGCCTCGAATTGAAGATCCAATCATACGGATCGGATCAGGGCGACGATCAGAATTCAACGACTCTAAGATCGCCCTGATCAGACTTCCATAGCATTAGATATAACCCAAGGAAAATTAGAGATTAAGGGCCAAGATGGTGTCAATATGCACTTTAGATGACAAATTCGACTGCATAGATGGGTTCGGATCGATGATCGTAGCCCAACAGCGTGAAAATCGATCTAATTCGACATCCGTGGCACCATCTACAACACATAGAAGATGGACGGCCATGATGATGTCACGTGGCGCAATCACAGTAGCCCAGCACTGATCGCAGCATCTCTTCTTCGCTTGCTCGATGAATCCCAGCCATTGGATGCCCATCCAACAGCTGAGAACATGCCATGTCGCGCACCAAGCGGCGCTCTCATCTTCTGAAGGTGAAGGCTTAGATGATCTCTATTGTTGGATGAAGATCCGACGATCGTGATTGGCTGAGCACAAGCAGTGCCGCACCTCAAACCGTTGCGTAGCGCAGTGGTTAAGGCACTGCTCGCGCAAGGAGCGTGAGTTTGAGCCACCCGCGTTGCGCCTCTCCTAGCGTGGATGAGCGCGATTAGCTGCGAACGACCCAGATTAACTAATCAGGCGCACGCATGATTGGATGCCCAAGTTCATGCCTGATCTCATGCGTAGGCGCGCGACGAAGGCGCGGACACAATGGCTTTTAAGCGGTCCGATCTAGCGATCGGATGGCTGATAGCCTTTGGACGTGGGTATGCGTTGTGCGTAGGGAGAGGAAGAGGCGTGCGGCGCGTGTGCGCACGTCACCCACGATCTGGTCTTTAATGACAGTTTTATCCATCACTAAAGACCTGACATGAATGTTTTGATGTTAAAATGACCCATTTGCTCCCTAAAACCTCATCTATAAAAGGACCTACACCCTCCACTTCTTCTTAATCCCTTCCTTCACCTCTCTCCCTTTCTAAAGCTCTAAAGAAGCTTGTCTCAACCTGGGATGCTCCTCTAGAGTCAAAATCAAAGTTCTCTCCCCCGTTCCAGGAGTGGATCTCGTGACGACGATGACGCCCTACTTCGCTCTTGGTTCTTCCCATTCCATTCTTCTTTCGTCTTTGTCCTTCGTCTTCCAGGCGTTGCCCTGTTCGGCTCGTCCTCCAAGTAGCCGTCGAGGAGGATAACTTCTCTCTACCTTCCTTTTATCGCTTTCTAGAGTAGATTTTTTCGCTTTCTAGCTGTAATATTTTCCCACTTTCTAATTGTATAATTTTCCACTTCCTAGTTGTGAAGACATTTTCCAAACTTATTAAAGTGATTGTTCTCTCTCTCTCTCTTAATGTTTATATCGAGTTTCTTGTAATTATCCTGCTTTCTAAATAAAAACAACAAAAAAATATATAACTGCGGATTTCAAATCGACGTAGCCTCCCTGTATTCGACGTGGAATTCTTTCGAATTTTAGTAAATTTATCTGTTGATGGATTTCTTCGCAAATCATACTATATCAACGAGTTTTCAAAATTCAATCCAACAGTATACCTAGTGGGTACGGTGCACTCACACACAGGGTCAACACCCGAGCGCCGAAGCCGTTAAACTTTGTATTATCAATTTGTTGATTTCCTGTTTTAGAGGATCAATTTTTTTTGAAATTTTATTTTTCTATTCTTATTCTTTTGAGTTTTTGTTGTACTTTCATATTTTATCCCTTCATTATCTTATTTTCCTTTGTTCTTCCCTTCATCGTAGGCAGTGGTCTACGTGGTAGTAGTGTTGCATCGAAGAAGAGGGGGAGATGTGCCGGAGGGGTAATGAATAATGAGTGTTGGTGTTGGTTGCTATACGATGGGGATGTAGGATGGTTGGCAGGTGCCTTGCGACAGCCCTCGGAGGATGGACAAAATGAGGTGATTGAAGAGATGAAGGGGAATAGCGATGGTCGGTGGTGGTCGTGGCTATAGTCTATGATGGTCATGGCTATGGTTATTGGTGATAAGAGGGATGAAGGTGGTGGGTGGTGGTGTGTGCTGTGGTGTACTGTGGTGCTATGTGATGGGTGGTGGATGTTGTGTGGTGGTCCGTTGAAGCAAGGTTGAAGGAGAGGGTTGAAGGTAAGTGGCCAAAGGGGTGAATGGTGGCCATAGGTGTTGATGGTGGTGTATAGTGGTGGCTATGGGTGTTGATGGTGATGTGTGGTGGTTGCCCGTGCAGTGGCAGTCTAGTGAGGTGCCGATGAAGGAGAACAAAGAGGAGAGATGAAGTGAGGTGGTGCTGCACGATCTAAGGTGTACGTGGGTGCATTGCCAGAGGTGTGCATGGTTGTGGGAGTATGGGTGCATGTTCAGAAGTGTGCATGGTCGAAGGTGTGTGTGGTCATGGGTGAATGGCCATAGGATCGAAGGTGGTGGCTGTGTGGTTGCATGGGTGGAGGTGGTGCCTTCACAGCATGAGCACATACATCCAGTCACAACATGAGCACCCGGTCCTCGATAGAAGCACCTTCGGCAAGCACCCAGTCCCCGATGGAAGCACCTTTAGCAAGCACCCAGGACCTTTCGCAGGCAGCTTGCAGTTGCCCAGCACCTTCTTGTTTAGCACCTTCCATGGCACACAATATGCTAGCGAGTCACCTGCACCCACCTCGCGCAAACGATCCTCAACCCAACAGTACACATCACCCAGACCCAGCACTTGCACCGATCTCTCGTGACGAGAGCGTGGGAGCGAATGGGAACCTAGGTGGTCAGGCACAACATATTTATATTTTTCTCATGGCCATGCGTTTTTACTTATGCAGATGCTTCTATATACTATTACTCCTTTTCTTATAAGGGGGGTGTAGATTTTAGCTTCGAAAGGGACTTGAGTTTTCTATTTTTCCCTATTTTTAGTCGTCTGATTATAGGAAAAGACAAGTTTCTAATGATTCTTTTTGTGCTTTGTGATTTTGTGTTCTTGTTTGCATCTAGGATGTGAGAGGGCGGGGGGTGTAGGGTGTGTGTGCACACGTGCACCGTTGCTCCTATGCTAGGAAAAGGAAAATATTTGGGGGAGTGGGGAGTTGAGGTTTGGTGTATACTTTGGTATAGGAATCAATGTTTCCTGAGTAGCACCTTGCGTTTAGTAATGGGATAAAAAGATATATTGCCATAAAGTATTGCAAGGATAAGTATAGGAGGGTGTTTATTTGAGTGGTGAAATAGAATGATTTGTGTATTGATGTGATTGTGGGTATTTGTTTAATATTATGATATGGGTTTGAGTGGATTGATGTAATATAGTGAATATATTTTAATACCTATATTATGTTGAAGTGGATATGTTTTAGAGAAATAAAGAATTAAAACTTTTCAATATCCAAATTTACACCCTCTTACCTTCATAGATTTCACTAAATTTAATAAAGGTTGTTCCTTGTTAAGATAATATGCTACATTTTTAAATTTGAATCTCTTACATAAAGCATTGCTTGGCACATATAACACATTAACCTCATTTTTTTTTTTGTGAGATGTATATTTTTTCCCTTGATTTTGTATGTACATTTTTTTAGATATACTAATCTATTCATTAGAGCAAATCAATCATGTATATAATGTGATTTTTTTTAAGTATATTCTTTTAGTTTTTTGTTTTTACTTTTTTTTTGAGGTCTATTTTTTTTTTGTGTACTTTGTCACTGTGAGATGGTTGATGCTATGATAAGATAATTGGTGGTTTAATGTGGTGGTTGATGCTTTGATAATGTGTAGGTAGCGAAGGTGAGGTGTGGTGAGGGGAGGGTTGGCGTGTGCTACACGAGGTGGCGACTGTGTGCAGTGGTGAGGTGTAGCTAAAGGGGGAGGAGGGTTGGTGTGTGTTACACAAGGTGACAAAGGTGTGCGGTAGAAAATGTGGTTGGCGTGTGGTTGATGTACGGTGCCCTCCAATGTACACTTGCGTGTTGTCTTGTGTGTTGCGGTGTCGAAGGAGTATGGGGGCACGTGTAGCTATGTGCTCTGGCACGTGCTACTTGATTTGTGTTGCGGCCGACATATATTGTGTTTCGACAAGTTCCAGTTGTGAGTTGTGTGAGGCATGAGAGCTCGTAAAATGAGATTTTAAGAGTAGATGAACATTTTTATAACTACTTGTGTACGTGGATTATATTTACTAATATTTTATATGTTAATATATGTTGATATTAATATAATATAATATGATAATTTAATATTAATATTGGTCAATAAAATGAGTTAAACTATATCTCTTTTGACTTTTTTGTTTTTTTTAATTTCTCTGGTTATACCGTGCAGCCTTGATGGGAGATGTGCTTTGCAGTTGAGCTTCAGCGATCCCTCATTCAAATATCACACTCCTCCCGGGAAAGCGCCGCTTCCTTCTCCGTCTGCTAGTCCTTCCCCTTCTCTCGGCAACCACCGCCGGCTCCAAAACCCTAGAAATGGGTTCCTCCTAACCCCATTTGGAGATCTCCCGCTCTCTCCGCGGCCTCCTCCTCCTCCTCCTCCTCCGCGACATTTCTGTCCCCCCATATGGAGGGCTCCCGCGCCGCCGTCAAGTGCAGCGAGAACGAGGGGGTGGTCGCCCACCTGCTGCAGAAGAAGCGGGAGATGGCCGATCGCGGCGCCCTCTCGGAGAACCTCGAGCTGACGCTCAACAATGCCCTCCGCGGCATCGCCACCTGCAAGACGCCCATCGAGACCCTCAAGGACCTCTCCCAGATCAGGTGAGGCATCGGCCTCCGAGGGACATAGAGAGTCCCTTCCATCCGTTCCGTTTCTTTCTTCGATTGGTTCCGACATGTGACGTTGTTTCCGTTTGTGTTCTGTGGTCTCAGATGTGTGGGGAAATGGATCCTGAGGCTGATGAAGGGGTTCTTCCCAGAAGAGACGGGAGAAGGCCCTGTCGAGAATCCGGTGCAGAGAGGTATATCGTTCTTTCTCCGGTGGAATATCTGTGGCTGCGTAAAATTGATTTTACAATGTGTTGTGAAAATTGGGATCAGTGATTTACTTGGACGTGTAATTGGGTCGCTTAAGTCTAAGTGTTTTTCTAAGCTCTTTTCCAAGCCTTCAATCTTGGCCCTTGGATCAACAGCACATGTGCTGTTCTGGACAGCACATATACTGTTTGGGATGTGTGTCCCCTTTTGATAAGGAGGGTGGCTTGTGCAAAGCCTGATTTGTACACTAAAGTGTACACCAGACCCCACCATCGCCCTTACCAACAAGCAGCAGGACCCGCCACCAGTAAAGGGGAGGTGAGGTCCGGTGTACACTTTGGTGTATAAATCGGTGTCCCCCCAAACATTTTCCTTTTGAAAATGTTGCTGAATTTTGTTATGTGTAATTTCTAGGTTTAGATTTAAAAAGCGGTTTTCCTTGCTTTTAACGGTATATGATGTTTCATGATTTTCTCACTATTCAATGGACAATTCAGTGAGCGAGTAGGTTACAGTGTTAGACATTGTCGTCCATAGGGGATTAATTTCCAGGCAGGATAGGGAATGGGGTTTTCCAGATGGTAAATACTGTGACATTCAAGTAGATGATATAATTCTGCCTATACTACCCTTTCAAGAAGAGATTCTACCAGATCCTCACGAAGAACTGCCTAATTGGAATTTACATCGCCAGCTGTAAATTTTGCGGTGGGAAATATGTTGTAATTTTGCATCTATATTTGTTAATTACCTATTTTAGATTTCATCCTCGGAAAAAGATACAAAATTTGATTAGACTACAGTTACTCCCACTGCAAATCATGTCTCTTGGTTAGTAACTTCTATGAGTGGATATGAAATGCTGATTTCGCAACCTTTGTCTCTTTAATCTCATTGAGACAGTTGGGAGAGCCGGTATGAAATACAACACCTTTTCCACCCAAAAAATAATCTTTTGCCAATTTTCACGTGCATTCTTGGAATTTTGCTGGTTTTCTGCACTTGTTATACAATCTCACAGCTGGGATTATTTTATAATTCTACTCAGGGAGGCAACCAAAAGGGCCTAAACGTTATGTTCCCCGAAAGAACTCAGCAGCATATGCATTGCTAATTACCCTATACAGGTAACTATCCTTGTCTGATTATGCATACTTGAAGTCCATACTTCTACATGTTCTAATTTTTTCCATGTTTCCAGAGCAAGTATGAATGGAAGTGACTTTCTGAGGAAGCAGGAACTGATTGATGCCGCAGAGGCGAGTGGTCTTTCTCGAACGTCAATTATGTGAGTATGTTTCTTCCCCCATCGTGGAAGTGACATGTGCTGTTTGTCTTTCCCATGATGATTGTGTAGAGGGCAGTGATTTGTGGTGGATTTTTCCAAGTACAGGCCAGAGAAAGGGGTAGGAAAACCTGGGCAGTTTGGAAGTTCACATAGGGATTGGTACGCTGGCTGGAGTTGCATGAAGATGTTGATCTCAAAGGGGCTGGTTGTAAAGTCTAGCTGCCCGGCAAAGTAAATTATTTGCCTCTATCTGCTTTTTAAGCACATTGCTGCCGTTTTAATAGTCTTTCACTATTTCCATGCGTGCAATAGTGGTTCCATTCTTATGAGCTCCTTGCAAAAACAACTCGGAGTTTTTCACAAGCTAGTTTTTATTTTCATGTTCAGTACTTAAATACTCAGATGCTGCTGTGTGCGGTACCATCACATTCTATTCATTGTTTCACAAGTCAACAGACAAGTATTTTGGCTTGGATGCCGCAATTATTGGATGATCCATCGTCCTTTAAGTTTATTTCCTTGTGGTTTTTCATAAGCACCTGTGCAATACCTGTGGCGGTTGTGATCATTTCTGTTTTCCTTTGACATAGATGTTCTCCTTGAAGGTACATGCTTACCGATGAAGGTAAGGAAACTGCCTGTGAATGCCTTGCGAGATCTGGAATGGATGACTCTACTGAGCATAGGATTGTAACAAACGGGTCGCTCATATCTCCTAAATCATGTGAACCAGAAAGTGATGTAGTTCCTTCTTCCACAAATCGAAATACAGCACCCCCCTTAGCTACTTCTGGTCAACAAATAGATCAGTTTGCTATTTCTGCTGCGACTTTCCTGGGAGTAAGAATTTTTATTAATTTGCTAAACTGACATTATTGGAAACTGTTGATTCTCTTTATTCCACTTTGGTAGATTTTTTTCACGTAATTTTCATGATCCATTGGCTGGCTCTTAATTTTTCTTTCACTGTTATTCTAATATGTGCTTTAGAGGGGAAAATCCCCTGTGGTAGGTGTGGCATATCATTCTACTTCGCTTTATTATGTGTGGTGCCGTTAGCTCCGTGGTTAATGGAGACTTTGGGGGGGGGAGGGGGAGGGGGGGTTTAACATTCCTTGTTAATCTCCCTTCTTCCTTTTCAGAAGAAAAAATTCAATTGGATCCTCTCATTAATTCTCAAGTTGGAAATGGTGGAAGGGATTGTGATGATTCCTTTTGTCTTGACTATTTAGTGATTAAATGCAGGTTGACAAGGGCCATTGTTGAGTTAAGTAAGCTAGCTTCTGACATGTTTACAACATGAGAATATCTAAAAAGTGAGAACCATTTTGATGAAAGTTGCTTTTGTGTCTGTGTGTGTGGAGGAAGAGGGGGGGTTCATTTAGAAATGTGCTTTTTTTGGAAAGAAAAAATGCGCTGTTTTAGATGAAACTTTGGATTAGTAGACAATGGCATTTTTTATCCTTCTCATGTTGATGCTTTTTCTTTGCCACTGGCTTTAGTCATGTTATTTCCTTTGGTTTCTACTCGATTTGTATGAGTTTTCCACTTTCAGTTTCCCTGTTTGCATCACCTGCTGGTTGCTTCTCCTCATGCATATCCACAAGGATCATGTTTATATTCATTACATTGTGTCCCTAACCTGTTTAATCTGTTGCCTCATCGTAAAATACTAGTCGCCTGCCACTATTGTTGCTGCTTCCCCTGTCATGATTGGTGTTGGAATTATTTTATTATTATCTTTTTGCTTATCTTTTCATATATTTTATGTTGCTTGGTTAGTACTTTGTAATTATTCCTCGTCTTTTCTATACAAGAGAGGGTAGGGTCTCTCAATAGATATCACACCATTACATTCTCTACATGTCATTAGAGTGCTGGCCTTAGGCTGGTGATTTATAGCCTTTTTGATTCTCTCATCACTTTTTTTTTTTGTTCTTCCCACCAAAAAGAGCAGAAGAACCATGGTTTCCAACTTTGCATAATGAGTTAAAACCCTAGAGAGGTGCTGCTGTTGCCTCCATAGGTTAGTCAATCGTCAGATTTTTACAATAGTTTGTGAGGCATTAGAAATTGCAATTCGTGATAAGAATTGGTGAAATCTTGCCCCAGGTGATGCTGTTAATCCCTCAGTCCATGTTTTTCTGCTACTTTGTGCCAACATCAAACTGCCTAATTAGTGATGGTGCTCCAACGACGACTTCAGAAGCAATTGGTGCCTAGGGAGTGCCACCAATGATAAGGATTGGTGGAACCTTGCCCCAAGTGGCATCACTAGTCAGGACCTCCATTTCCTTGCTAGCTCTTTGGCCATTGAGTTGCCTACTCACAGACAGTGCTTTGGCACGACTATGGAGGCGGCTAGTACGTAGGCGTGTAAGGAGTCAAATTGCACTTCACCTGTGGATGACGTGGGCCACCTTTTCGTTACTTGCCCCTTCACCCAACAGTGTTGGGAGCATGCTTGAGATTTACCTTTTGACCTTTCTTTGCATTAGGCCTTTTGGGATAGAACTCAGGGTCATTCTGACGACTCTGACAGATACATGATTAAGAGATTGCATATTTTTCTTTGGTGCATATGGCTGGAATGCAATCAGATCATCTTTAAAGTGGAGAGCTCTATTGCCAATGGGTTGTTGTAACAGTTTGCTTCTTTATGTGACTTCTAGTGTAACTAGCTCTTTTATGAATCCAAGGTTTAACAACGCTTGTTAACCCCTCTTTTCCTTTTTCGAAAAAAAGGTTACAACAGAATCATAGAGAAAAGAAAAGTATCAAGCTCTACTTCACTCTTAATCCTTTAACCCAAGCTAGGACATCATCAGCATAAGCCTTAATGGGCATAAAAACTACCCCATTCCTTTCTAGCCACAAGGACCAAACTACTGCTACAGGTCCAACTTTTTTTACCTTCTTTGATCGATATTAATGCATGTCAAGAGCATAAGATCCTCTTCAAAAAGAGGTGCAGAAGCATTGAAGCAATTTTCACTTGCTTTGATCAGCACTATTGTCCCAAGAAATTATGTGGAGGTTATGTGGGATATGCGAAGGAAGAAGGCAATGAATGGTAAGATTGATGCTCTTCTTTTATGTTGAGGTTGGGAATTGGTTCTAGAAATGAATTATGCTATTATTGTTGCATGCAAATGGGTCTATATAGTGAAATACCTCCTAAATGGTGAGGTTGATAGATTTAAGGTTGATTGGTAGCTAAAGGGTTCAATGAGATACATGGAATTGATTATTTTGAGAGGCTTTCTCCTATTGCATGGCTTAGTTCAACTCATTATTTTTTCTATTAATAGGGATCAGTCTTTGTTTCAATTGAATGTCAAAAATGTTTTCTTCTTTGGAGATCTACATAAAGAAGTTTGTATGTCCCAATAGCTAAGATTAATGGTTGAGGAGTGTGTGTGTAGATTGAAGAAAGCTATTTATGACTTGAAGTAGAGCCCAAGGGTGTGGTTTGAGAAACTTAGGAATGAAGTTATGAAAATTGGGTACTATAGATCGATATCAGATCATTTGATCTTCTTTAGAAGGCAAGATGGTATTACAACTTAACTATATATGTAGATGACTTGATCTTAACTAGTGATTATAATGCAGGAATTTGGGAAATAAAATATTTTCTATAGAAAAATTTTGTAACCTAAGATATTGGGAAGTTGAGATGTCTCCTTAGACTTGACTGGTTGGAGTTCTTAGGGTCCTTTTCTCTCCCGAAGGAAATATACCTTGGATATGGTAGATGAAGATCCCCTTGAAGGTGAAACTCTTCATATGGCTGCTAAGACAAGGTAGACTTGTGACTAAAACAAAGAGGAACAATGGATTCCCGATGTGCATACTTGTGCGTTCTCTGTAGGGAGGAGGATGAGGGCTGTGATCATCTTTTCATTCGCTGCAATTTCCTTGGGGAGTCCTTGAGGGCCTTATCCATCTCGGATTGGATGAGCACACAAGTGATGGCCTATGGTGAGTGCGGAGAGCTTTCTTGGTAGGTGCTTGGGTGAATCAATCATTGTGAGTGAAGATTGCTGCTGGATTATGGTTGCTGTGGCTGCAGGGAAATAGGTTGTCTTTCAGGTCATTAGAGCTTGGATGGAAAATGTAGCAATGGAAGCTTCTGTTTCACAAGATTTTTGGATATAAGTTTTGTAAGTTTTGTATTTGACTATGTTTTGGAGGTAGTAATGTAAGGGGGTGACTACTAGCCTTGTAGTCATCCTTTTTTCCTTTTTAAAAAAACCTTGGAGGTACTTGAGGAAGCTGGATTGCTTGGTGCAAAGCCCTCATCCATTCATATAGAGCCAAAGGAGAAGAGGAGAGAAGATGATCCAGTGTTTGAAGACTCCAAACAGTATTGGAATGTAGTTGGGAAGCTTTTATATTTGTTTGTTATTAGACCAGATAGATGTTTTGATGTGAGCCATGTTAGCATATGGATAAGCTTCACTAGAGTGATTGGTGGCACCTTATTCTCAAATACTTGAAAGGGCCACTCGGGAAAGGTCTTTATTTCAGGAGGTATGGCATCTTGATTTTTGTGATTACTTGGATGTTGATTATGTGAGTTTACTTGATGGTAGATGGTCTACTAATGATACGCTAACTTTCTTGTAGGAAACTTGGTGACATGCTATGTAGTATTTAAATCAGGTGTGGGGGCTGGATACAGAGATATGGCTCATACAACTTGTGAATTGATATGGACTGCTGCTTTCTTAAGAGATCTTGGAATTGTGGTCTCCTGTCCTATAGCTTCTAATCTAGTTTTACATGAGAGGACAAACCATCATGAAGTTGATTGCCACTTTATTCATAATGCAGTGATTGATGGAAAGATTTCAACCTCATGTGTTTCCTTAGAGTTTCAAGTTGGTGATATCTTCAATGTGGCTTTCTTCAAGAAGAGACACATTATCCTTTGTGACATGATTGATATCTATGTTCTAACTCATGGGGAGCATTGGAGCTATTTTATTATTCCTTTTATGTAGCTTTTCATATTTTTATGTCATATAGGTGACACCTTGTAATTTTTTCTCCAACCTCTTCTATGTAAGGTAGGGCAGGAATCCTCAATAGAGATCATGCCATTACATTCTCTACAACTGGGTTTGATTTTTCGACTTCCATTTCTTGCCTTGTCCTAGAATAACCAATAATGGATCTCAATAGAGCTAAAGGTTCACGTAAAGGACCTACTTTATATGGGGAAACTAGGAAAGGTTTGGTGATTTCTGTTGTTGCATTTCCATCTCTTACTTGACTTTTACCGTGTCATGCTTGGTTCTAGTGGGTTGAGGCAACCTATACATGTGACATTGTAGATTCCCTACAGAGGGGGGTGAGATATGTGTGATAAACAAATAATGCGGAATGAAATATGACAATCGTACAAAATAACCAATCTTACAAGTATATAATGATTTTTAGGTGGAAACCTAAATTTTGGTAAAAATCACCACCTAAACCTCTCGGTTTAGGATTTCTCGATCGACCTAGTCGATCAAATCTACTATCCAAGTCACTTAAACAAGGATGACTTAACCTTCTACAACCATGTTACTATGTATGAGGGTAGCATACCTTAACTCCCTCCTTTTTACGAGAAGTATTTTGTCTCACAAGGGAGACGAGAATTCGCAAAGCGAATACCCAACCAAAGACAATAATACAAATATTTTATAGAGCTACAAAGTATAAATCTAACTAGCTACTATAGGCAAAGGAAACTTCTTTTTGATGGAAGTGTGTCGGTTGGTGATGCGGAGTGTGATCTACACAATGGCATGATGACGCTCTCGTATTTGTAAGTATGAGAGTGGGTGCATGGCTAGGATGGTGCTCTCAAGATGTAGACAAAGGTTTGGAGAGCAAGACCTCTTCGTAAGATTACTTGGACACAATATGATTTGAAAATAGTATTACAAGGTGTGCGTTGCTTAGGAAGTGTGCTCCTCTATTTATAGAGGTCCTAAGAAGGTTTTGGAAGGCCTTGGAAGTCTCTTGTAGCCATTAGGAATAAGGCTCAAGAGTGTGGTCCAAAATCCCATCGAAATTATGGTCATTTATGATTCTGATAGGGTTATCAGATGTCTGGTTTTATGGTCAGACGTCTGGGTCATCGTATGATCTGAGGTTTGGTCGTCTGATCTGAGAAGGGTTGATCTTATGCAAGGGGTTATATCAAGACGGACATTTAAGATTCACTTTTAAGACGTTTGGGATAATAATCAGACATCTAATTCTAGACGGGTTGCTTCTTGTTTTCACCAGATCGAAACATGGTTCTAGTGTTATACGGGTCAGACGACATGTAGGATGTCTGGAATGAGAGATATCTGCGGGAATTGATTTCCCTAGGCTTAAACAGCTATTAGGTCCGGCAAAAAGTGATTTGGGTTAGATCTTGGCGTAACGTCTATTTATCAGACATCTGGGATGCTTACGGATGTCTGAAAGTAGATGCAAGTCTGATTAAGAGTTGATGTTCTAATATTATACCTGACACGCCAACAGTCTTTTAGTTGGATGTTTGGCAGGGTCTTCAGATGTCTGGACTATGGGCTGGTCGACTGCAATCAAAAGACAGAATGCACTAAGTCCAGCCTAAGTATTATGGACGTTTGGACAAAAGGTCAGATGCCTTAAAAGACAAGATCAGACATCTGATATCCGGATTGGATGGCTGATCAGGTTATTTGAAGCCTATTTTGGTTAGTGTTTGTTTAAATATCCTAGGGTTGTGTAAGTGATCCTAGGATTAAGGTAGGGTACTTTGGGCTCTTTACAAGAATCTAAAGAATAAAAGAGCAAAGTACAAATACATGAACAAGATGGACATTCAAAATAAATCTAAGTCCTCTTCTTCATCTTCATCCTGCTTCAAGCTCTTACTCCCAGCGAAGCTCCTTCTCCTCCATCAAGTTCCTTCAATCCACCATGGATGCGAGCTAGAACTCGTTTACACTTGTATCTATTTGCATTTATCCTGAAACTTATAAACTCAAATGTAAATGTTAAATCACAAGTGTTTTGTTCATCAAAATCAACAATCGTGGTGTCTTTGCACCAATAGACATGTCCCAATTATTGCTTTAACCAGCAAAGTGTTCTTCATATCCAATTTCTGTAGTTGATCTTAGTTTGTGACTAGATTTATTAATGTCAGTTATGAATTATACTACTGTCACCGCTTCATCTATTTTCATGCTGATCTTTTCCACCTAGGGTGGTAACGTTGAATCCACTTTTATCCAGCAAAATTTTGAATTTATTATATTTCACTTTAGCATCCATTTTTCTAAAGAATTATCATTTGCAATCACCATCCAAGTCTTCTCAAAGGTATATCGTGTAAGTGGAATTCCTACATGGGAGGCACCAAAAACATTCCATTCCTTGAGACATGTTTAAGCAGAGTTATTTGAATTTGTACAACCTCTACAAATCTTTAATTTTTGGCTGCCTCACTTGCATCTGGAAATGTATAAGCATGTGGGCCCTCTCAAATAAACAATTTCTGTGTTGCATTGTCTCCCTTGAGAAAGTCCCTTGTTGCTCTCTGACCAACTAGCTCAACATGTTGCTGAGTGCATATTTTTCTTCCTTTTGGACTCAGACCTGTGGTGTATCTGGATAGAGGTTCGGTATCATTTTTAAAGATATTTTAGCATGGGTTTTGACATGATAAAGAAATGTCCATATATGTTAAATTCTCTTCTTGAAATTGAAAAAAAATCACTTGCTACATCAATTTCGGATTTTTTCCCCATCAAGAGTCTGGGCTCAAGGTTGAGTATTGGCAGGTGAATTAATTTTGTGATTTTTTCCCTCAGTATGGTGACATGTTGTACCTTGATAAAATAAACTTTTTATCAGAACTTCTATCCTCCTCTCTCTCTTAGAAAGAAAAAAAAAATGGAACTTCCATCCATTGAATAAATTTTGCATTAGTTGTTAGTAGTTGACAATTTGCTTCTCTTAACAAACGTTAGTGTGAACAATAAAAGGCCACGTGGTAGTGCCACGTGCCAAGTCTGCACGTCACCAAGGGGCATCAGCCCTAAGGGCCTGTTTACATCATGGGATATCCCACATTTTTGCGGGATGTCCCGTGTTTACGAAAGGGAATAAGTGAACCTGTGTTTTGAGTGAGGGATGAGTTATCCCATGCTCAAATCTCTTGCAATCCCAACTTGTTCCCACCTTATCCCCTATTCATGTAAACACCCCCATAGAATTATCCTGGGTTATACGTAAACACCAACATAGGTTATCCCCTGTTTGTAAGTTATTATCCCTTGAAATGCATCTCACAATGTATTGGAGTTGCTTTGAGTCTAAGTTTTTCTATTTTTAGTATGTTAGGTGTCAATTAATCAAGTTATTAGGAAGATATTCTATTTTGTATCGGACATCTTTATTTAGAGATTAGGAATATTTCTCTATATAAAGAGATAACATATGTCATTTCTATTTAAGTTGAATGGAACATTATTTCCATAATCTCTCTCAAACTCCTCTCCTCTCTCTACCACCAACTCTCTCTCTCTCTCTCTTTCTCTCTCTCTCTCTCTCTCTCTCTCTCGATTCAAGTGCCACCATCCTCCACACATGGACCTTCCACGCATGCATCACCATGCCAAGGAGCCTCCACGCTATGCCAAACTCCACATGATGATCAGAGCCATCGATCTAAGCTCTTTGGCATGCATGAATCGAGTGATACACAGAAGAGTTCACTTACAAGGAGAACTTCTCTGTTGTGTGTGTACTCTCTGGGTCAATAACAAAGGCACATGTGCATGGCTTTCTTGTCCGACGTGGGAATTTGCTCAACGAATTCCTTAGAAGACCTTGGCACCTTACATAAGGTCCAAGGGATCATGTGGCGATTCTTAATGAATCCTCTTCCTGCGATATCCAGCGCCTTACGCGAAATAAGAAGAGGATTGTAGATCAAAGGAGATGGTCAACATTTAGGCCACGTTGTCAACAGGATAAGGCAAGGTGATCGTTTAAGGAATGACCATCAAGCTTCAAGGTACTTTTAACTACGTCTTGTGGGCCTATGTATTCAAGATATTTGTTGAGGGTCAAGACAAACTTAACATTCTACTCGAAGAAGCACTTGAGAACAAAGATGGAATCAAGAAGTTTGAGTAGGAAAATTACATCGTGATGAATTGGATCATGAATTCATTTGGTCCTACCATCGCCTCGAATATGTTGTACAAAAAGAGCACATATGAGATTTGGATGGCCCTGGAGAAGAGGTACCCCCAGAAGTCAAGTAATGCGCGCATTATCAACCTCTACACGTGCATATGGACTACTAGTCAGGGAGATCTTTCCTTGACTAATTACTACATGATGAGGGATGAAAAGTCCTTTAACTTAGGCCTTAGCAAAAAGAGCCATCAAAGGAAATAAGCTCCTCATAGGATGCTTATGCGGGACTTAGTTCTGCAACTTGCCTACTTGATAGCTCGGTTAGGTCCAACTATTCAAAGGCGGAAACTTTACCCACCTACCTGATAGCACGGTTACTTTCGACTACTTGGGAGGCAGACGGTCAAGCAGATCACGGCAGGCGGTATGCGGTTAGCAACAATTTGATGGTATTATGGAAGGAGTTAGTCTTAATCAATTTGGGGAGATCGTGGGATCGCGTGCTCTGACCCATGATTATCTACATAATTGACCACGATCTCCATGTTCAGGCATCTCGTAACCTATATAAATTGAAGCTGCCCTGGTGGAAGGGGTGACGCAATCTGAGAGGAGAAAGGAGAGAATTTTCTTGTATCCTGTATGCACAGACTGATAGTGAATTTCGAGTCTTAACACTCCCCAGACCTACACCATTTAAGGTGAATTGGGTCACCAATTTCCTTGTCTTCTTTCATGTGATTGCATTTGAGTCGGGTACTTTACTTTAGGTTCCCCGATCACTACACGAAGATGGAGGCACTATTTGAGGATCTGGACATTTATGGGCCCACATGTTGCGATAAACAGGGGGAGACAAGTGCTCGATGGTGGGAAACCAAGTTCTTGTCTGGGTTACATCCTTGCTACCATCTGGCACACAATTAAATTGTTGCATCAGATAGAAAGATGGATCTTGAAACCATCTTTGGCTGCCTTGAAAAGATTTGAGGTCTTGGAGGTAGAGGCTACTACTAAGAATGACAACTTTGCTCTTACTATTCTAGAAGTTGGTTTTAGGTGTGGGCGAGGACCCGATTGAGTCTATCCCCCATGTCAACATTGTAAATGCACCAATCACCTACAAGATAGATGTTGGGATAGGTTCGGCAAGCCTCCACGTGGGGCTACTAGCACTGCATGTGTGGACTCACTAACACATTTCGATCTTCAGAAGATTTGAGCCATGCTTCTAGAAGAAAAAGAGGAAGACCACGATGGCTGTCGTGACAACTATTGATGTTGCCCAAGAGACAACTTTGGAGGTTGTAAGAGGTTACACTGTGACTTATACAAACAAGTTGGAGAGCTTTGAGCTCAAAGAAGATGAATAATGGTTGGGCATCTAGACTCACGAAATCGAAGTGCAAGTTATCGTCCTCCCGGCCTCGACTTGAGGGGAGTGTGAAGAATAAGAGGCCATGTGGCATAGTGGGTCACATGGCAGGTTTGCATGTCCCCAAGGGACACCAGCCCTAACTGTTTGTTGGAGTTGCTTTGAGTCCAAGTCTTCATATTTTTAGTATGTTAGGTGTCAATTAATCAAGTTGTTAGGAAGATATTTTATTTATTATTTTTAGAGATTTGTTTGTTTTTGATTTCCCTATTTGGAGATGAGGAATATCTCTCTATATAAAGAGAAAACATATGTCATTTCTATTTGAGTTGAATGCAACATTATCTCCACAATCTCTCTCAACTCTCCTCTCTCTCTCTCTCTCTCTCTCTCTCTCTCTCTCTCTCTCTTTCTGTCTTTGTTCACATGCCACCATCCTCCACGCGTGGACCTTCCACGCATGCATCACCACGCCAACGAGCCTCCACACTGCACCAAACTCCACAGTCAGCAATTATTTAATCTTACTTTACTGGTTTTGGATTTGATTTCTGGTTATTTATTATGTGATCCATGGCCTCTCTTTCTCTGCTCCACCAATTGGTTGTTGGAGGTTGTTTATGGTTATTTTGGCACATTGATTATTGAGTGTAGAATTTCTGTGATGACTTACATTATTTTGATAATATTATCATTAAGATTGTTAGTTCTGTTGCCTTGAATTTTCCAGAATCCAGAGAGGCTTCAATATGATATATCTGATTCTGAGTCGGAGGAGCATCTTGGAGATTATAATATCAAGACTACCTCATGCACTTCCTCAGGTTGGCAAGTCATATTGCCCTCTCTAGTCAACATTCATGAGCAAATTGATACTTGGTAATTCTTTTCAATAGCATATTGTTTATTGGAACTTATTTTAAGGGGTTGCATTGTTGTGAAGGTCTTAATTCCAACGTCAGGAACATCAAAAATTTTCAGAGTTCGCTTGCTGCCCTTCAATCTTGTACATCATTTGTAGGCTCGTCTTTGATTATTAATGCATTTGATTTGTGGTGCTTGTAAATGCTGAAAATTATCTAATTGTTCATTTTTTTAATGCCTATACAGGATCATCCAGTGAACATGCCATCAACCACCAACAATCTAGAGGCTGGAGTTAATGAACTAGCTATTCCTCCTCATGGAGTTGGTGAGAGGTTTGAGGACATTTACAATGTCACCTTGGTGTTGGATGATCGGGAGAATTTCGGGTCAGTCTATATCTAATTTACTTCTTTGCTATTTATAAATAGACATTTTTGAAGCTAAGTTTGAAAATGATTGCTGTAATATTTTCTTCTAACATGCAGTTGAATGCATTTGTTGATTGTAATGCAATGTTGAAAACTATCCTCCTCACTATCATTTAGGTACATTATGCCCTTTGTTTTCTATTAACTTATAATCACATGATTTTCTCTTGCTTGTACAGGTCTCGTTCTAGAAAATTCCATGATATCTTGAGCTCCCAATTTTACATCTCAGTTGAGGTCTGTTGTGTACTGCTTGTTTGCTTGTCACAAAGATTCTTTTTCTTTCTTTGTTTCTTTCTGTCTTTCTTTCCTTATTTTTTTTGACAATGCTCATCACAAATGTTCTGTTGGTCATTTTCACAAAAAAAAGAATCATATTAGTTTGCTTAGTTTTGATTTTTTTTTAACACTTCACTTTCCTTATGTTCAAATTGTTTTCCTTCAGATGGAAACAACAAATTTTGTTTCCTCTTTTTATTTATGTTATTATTTCTTGGATAGTCTGATATCTGAGTTGCAAGGTTTTGGTTTTTCTATTATGATTTACGGGTAATTAGATGCTTATTTGAATTTACAGATGCACGTTGGTATTTTTCATCTCTGATGAAACTGGAAGAGGCTGAGTTATTGATTTGAGATCGATATAGAAAAAAAAGAGATTCAAGCTATAATTTAGAAATGGTTATTTCATTATTTTATTAAGCATAATTAATTAATAATTATTCATTTTTTGAAAGAGTTAATAATTATTCATGGAAGTAATCACATGTGTAATTACCTCCACGGCCTTAAGGACCATTATCAAAGAAAAGTCCTTTTTTCCTAAATATTGATAATCTTTTTGGTGGATTTTTTTTTTTCTTTTTTTTTGGGGGCAATATTTTATCTGCATGAATGTTTACCTTTTTCCTTTTTGGCATAATTTCAAGTTTAGTTGGAGATGGGAATTTCAGAGCCGTGATGGCTTCTTTTTGAAAGCCTAGAAGTTCTGTAAATTGTAACCAACATTCTGGTTATATTTTCTCAGATTAGGCGATTGCCTGTTGGAGATGGAATCTGGGTAGCTCGTCACAGGCATCTCCATACAGAATATGTGCTTGACTTTATAGTTGAAAGGAAAAGAGTTGACGATTTACACCATTCAATTAGGGATAATCGCTACAGGGATCAGAAGCTTAGGCTGTTGGTAATTTCTGGTGCAGAATTGTTTACCTCTTTCCAATTTCAAATGTAAATTGTTCATTTGAGATTGCTAAATATATTCTATTACCTAGTTTTTATATGTGGTACCTATTTCTGGAATCAGTTTTATGATGCTTTCTTTTTGGTCACTGAGGGTCCTCTTGTTTGTTTTCATCTAGATAGATTCTGCAGATTGTATCTCCAACTTCAGATATGAACAGAATAAATATCAGGTCCTTTGTAGAAACATAAATATCAGGTTTAATGGTGGAAAATTTGATCCTCCAATTCCAAATTGATAACAATCTGGCTTTCGGACTTCCAATTAGAAAAGGTGAACTTGCATTCTAACTGTATTCTGAAAATTCAGGCCAAGTGTTTCAGTTTGATGGATGTGACTACTTTTCTGTTTGGCTATTTTAAATCGCACATTTTGGCATTTTGGGACATGGGATACTGTTTTGCCACTTCTAAAAGGGTGGAGTATATAAAGGACTCAATTGAGATGTTTCTCCCATCCTAAAAGGAGTATGTAAATGGCTGGAAAGATGGTTCTTGGTGGAATGGAAATTCAAGTTACCCAAGTAAATCTTATTTGGTCAACAAGAAGTCAAATCTCCATTTGAGATTAGACTGTTGTGTATATGTATGTATGTCTGTGTGGGCATGCTGGTGGGCAGGCGCGTGATGGGTGGTGACATGTCTTATCTAGAAAGCAGTGGTGGTGGTTGGGTGGGTTACAATGACACAGACTGACGGTGGGAGCGAGACATTGAGGCCAGAATGGAGGTGGTGTGCATTGGTGATTGGTGATGGAACCCAGAACCAATGGGGATGGAGAAGAGCCAAGAGTCGATCAAAGCAGATTGGGGGGCAGCAACGATGGCTTGCAGTTGTGGCCGCAGGTGAAGGTGAAGACCAAACTCTGTTGCTTGTCACTGGAGGGCAACTGCCTCCCACAATTATCAGTGTTGACGATGCATTCAAAGGGTGTTGCAGCAGGGAAGGTAGAGAAGTTGTGAGCCTAACCAAAGTCTTTGTTTATTTGTTCTCAAAGGAATCCAATTCATGCCCCTTCTCCAACTGTACATCACCTTCTAACTTGTACATTATTGTGACCCTTAGGTAAAAGGTCACATCTTCTCCAAAGAAGACTTCTTTTCACTTTCGCACACACCCTAAAAAACAAATACAAGAACGAAAATGTCTTATCTAGAGCAAAGAAATTATATTGGGTTATCAGGATGGCTGCTGTTTTATGGATTTATGGCTTGAAAGCAATGCCGAGTTTCTGTTTTTCATGGGTGGATGCTATATAAGAATGTTCTGCAGAGTATTCGGGAGTTTGTGCTCAAGTTTTTGGTAAGTGTACTTGAGGTAATCATTAGTTTTAATTTATTTGGTTGACTACGAATCTCTAGTAGTTATCCCTTTTCCTCTGAATAAGAAGTAAGAATCTCTCTATATCAGCTTGGAAAATGCTACAAAGACAATGATGCAAGTCTTTATCTTTGTCAGCCATTGTACTAGATTAATGTTTGTCTACTGTGATTCTGTATAGATCTTGCCGGTAAATTTTGTTGTTTCTGACACTGCATTATGTCAGTCTGAATGAGCAAGGGCTATATCTATTTATTATCAAATTGTATCTGATCATCTTCCCATGCTATTATTCTTTTTCTTGAAAATACCTGTGTAACTATTCTGGAGCAAAAACCTCCTCTATATTGAAGTGAGAGATGTTTGGAACTGTTAGATAGTGCAAGGAATTTTTTTTATTTTTGTATATCTCTCCTGTTTTTATTTGACCCTTTTTCTCATGCTTATGTTATAGAGATGTGGACTTCAAAGGCTGATTTATCTAGTAGAAGGAGATCCTAACGGGTGTGAAGCTGCTGAAGGCATCAAGACAGCGTAAGCATGGTTCTTGCATCTATTTAAGTTCATCCATTTATAATTGGTAATCCATCCTTATGCTAATTCCAGATCTTTTTGGCAGCCTGAGTTTTCAGTTTTATCGAGGATAGTTTAGCAATAACTAGAAATTAACTGGTCTTTGTATGTTGAGTTTGTTATAGTGAATAAAAGAAAGCAGGCCTCATCACTGACGATTCCATAAATACTTCACCGTTCACTAACATTTTTCTCTTGTACTCTTCTTTTCATTTGCTTTTCAACGTTCAGATTTTTCCCCTTACTCATGCCAGTGCCAAAATGATTTTACACATTTCATTGATGCTGTGATTGACTTTGATAGAATGCATTGATGAAAAAAATAAATTTCATACTGCTTGCATATCTGCAGCTGTTTTACCACAGAGATTCTAGAAGGATTTGATGTGCAGAGGACCTCTGGTTTTATGGAAACAGTAAAGAAATATGGTTTCCTCACCAAAGCTATATGTGAAGTCTACAGAAAGCAATTTCTGCAGGCCAAGAGTGCGCAAGGCAGAGTTTGTCCATCATTCAAAGAGTTTGTCAAGAAATGTCAAGACCTTGAGAAGTTGACAGTCAGTGATGTATTTTCTCTTCAACTCATGCAGGTAGATTTCACAAAACCAGCAAGATATGCATTTCTGAATTTCCTAGATCTTGAAACCCAAATGGCCATATCGGCTCTCTTCTTGGAGTCAAATTTACAGAATTTCCGATTTTTAATTCTATTTTCCTTCTGTTACATGATGCTGGTGAATAGGATTACTGCATCACCAATGCTAGTTGTATGTAATTCATTGCACTCTGGAATTCTCAAATTTGCAGGTGCCACAGGTTACGGAGGAGATTGCCCTAGCTGTCGTGAACCTATATCCAACATTGATATCCTTGGCTCGAGCATATGCTCTTCTTGTTAGTACCTTTTCATCTTGTCCCATTTATCTTGACTTCTTGGAAGTTCCATATCTCCATTGAATTGGACAGTTGTAAATAAGTTTCTGTTGATGTGGTCTGTTTTTCCTTGTTAAAGGAAGGCGACACTACCGCACAGGTAGAGATGCTGAAGAGAAAGAGCAATGTGATAAGTGGGAGCGCAAGCAGGAACATCTTCAAGCTTGTTTGGGCATCTTGATGAACCAACCTGCCCTGGGCTTTCTGACCTTTGAAGAGCAAATTTAAACATATCAGGGGATTGTAAAACCCATATTGCAGTGTGTTGACAGTGTGGGGAGATATCAAATCCTTTTTGCGTTGCAGCCCATCAACGTTGACGACGAGCCAATTTTTGAGGGAGAAATGGAAGCCTCAATTTTGTTGCAGCACATCAACCTTCTCTTGGACCAATTCCAGGCCTGTCAGTGGGAGAGTCCTGGGTTGGCTGTTGTGTCCTGTCTTCTCATGCCAGATGGTCTATTCTTCCTATCATCCTGTTCACATATATATTTGTTAGAGTGTAAATGTATTAGCTGCCCTATCAAAAGAAGCACATGCTTTACTGGCATTAGATATATCAGTCACAATAGCTCATTTCTCTGACTGGTCCCGTCTGAAATTATAATGGTTTGTTTCACAAACAGGACCTCAGTGGCTGTGTATATTCGGAGATCGATTTACGTCATTGGATAATGGTATCCAGTGGTAATGGATGGTAGATAAAAGGTATTAATACCGGTTCACTGTAAATAGTGAGGTCTAGAAGAGGGAGTTTAATGTTGTTTTGGATTAACGTATGGCTTTGGATATAACTTAACCTTTTTAACCCTCAAAAGAGTAAAGACTTCATCTTGGTCTCCAAGCTTGAGTGCTGACCGTCAAACTAGTAGATTTTTTTGGGTGGGTTATTGCAGGTCATGGGAATCAAGGGGGGACGAAGAATGGGTTGAAGCCAGAATCCATTGGAGATGAAAGCAGCAGCAATGGAGAACCATTGTGGCTAGAGGAAGAAGGGGGTGGCTGGGTATCTGCCTATTGTCGCAGAAGAGCATTGGAGATCTATCGTTGGTAATGAAGGTGAATGGATAATGGTAATCCATCTAATCAAAGTGTTTGACTCAACAGATGTCATTTTCATTGAGCAAATTGTACGTCCACATATGAGAGGTTCATTCAAAAGTAGTCAACTCGTTCAAAAGGCAGCTCTTTTACATCGAGGATTTTATGTAAAAGTGCATTGTCGAGAGCAATCCTTTGGGAAATGCAATGACAGCAAAGGGTCACGATAAAATAAATTTGCACCAATTCTCTGTCGTTTGCACTTCCATTTATTTTTTGGTAAAGGTTCTCTTGAGGTTAATTAAAATAATTGATGTTTTTCTAAAAAGATGCAGTGGTGTTGTGTGTAGGGATGTTAATAATTTGGTGTATGCATAAATGAGGGTTGGGAGCATGTAGATGATCTGCATGTAAGTTATGTGTAGTGTGGTAATATTTCTCATTATGAGTAATGAAAAGATGAAGGTTGAGATCATTTCATATAAATATATTATGTATTAAATTTAAAGTCGAATTGACATTCCTAACGCATACATTAAGGGGTTTCATTTTTTATGTTTGAGTATCATGAAATCCGATCATGTTGAATGTATGTCTTGAGAGTGTCAGATTATTTTAAAATTGATACATAAAATATTCATATAAAGTGAACTTATTCTTCAAATTTTAAATCGAAAATATTACTTGTGATGGGAGATATTGTTGCATCTACATGTAACTTATGTGTAAGTTACTGCATGCTTCCCATCTCTCTCTCTATCTATATATATATATATTAAAATGTTTGTTAATGTTTTTTCTCTGACAATTTTGTTATCTATGTCATTTTTGTATGTTTGATTTGCTTATTAATTGTTATAGTTTGTAACTAACATGCATAGGAAAAAGGCTTATTAAATTAGATTTAAAAAAAAAGATAAATGAAGAGACAATTGACATATTTTATACTTATGTATTACATGCAGATCCGATAAATATTTGAATTTTAATGAATTTTTATATTTAAAGAAGATTTTGATTTGATTCAAATTTAAATTTCTTAACGAATCATGTCCAAATCTTGATGGTCATTTGATTTGATTAGCACCCCTAATTATACAGTAGGTTGTTGTATCATGAGGATGACTTGATGATTGTGCTCTAATACCAAATTGATAAGTCATATGAAGTGAGAGGGTTGGAGAAAAAGTTGGAGTCCATTGTGGACGGATGGAGGCAATCGATAGAGATTTTGGATGGTAGTGGAGATTAGTGTTTTAAATGTCGTTGACATGGTCATTTCTGGAAAGTGGTTGTGCTGCGCCAATAAGGTGTCGATTTACAAGTATGTTGACGACATGTTGACTATTTTAATGACATGTCAACGATAAGGGCAGCATGCTGCCGGATGTCGACCATTTGGGGTGTTGTTGCGTGCCAGCAAATGCATCTAAAATGTCTGGTAAGAGCGGGAAAACTACGATTTGAAAATGTGGAAGAGCGGGAAAAGTTTGAAAATCTATCAAAAGTGGTAAAACACGCAGAACACATAATTTTGGGCATTGATATATACTTTTTTAGACTTCTTTATCGAAATCTTGAACATCATCATTTAATTTTTTGAAATTGATATCATTTTGATTATTTTTATCATTGACGTATCCTCGACATATCTATTGATATGGCCATCGAAAAATAAATATTTTCACAATATGCCCCCGACATGTCCATGAAATACACACTTAAAATTTCATCGATAAGATATCGAAATCGATATTTTAAACTTTGGTAGAGATAAAAGCTCAATAATGTTATGACCACTGAAGGAGAAAAGAATAATTAATGTTCATAAGGGATAAATGAGAATCTCATGTCAATCAAAGGGATAGGCCACGAGGGTTATCATTTCCATCATACAAGCTTTATTTACAGCATCGGAGGGCAATTTTTGTATAGATGCCAACCTACTTAAAAATATCCTTTAAACACCAAACCCTTTTACAAAGAAACATTGTGCTTTAATGACATGAAATAGTAAAGATAAAATTTGGATTAAATGGGGCACTATGTCTTCCATTGCTGACAAATGCTAGGCAAAAGTAAATATTACGATTTCCATCTGCCAAACTTCTGATTCTTTGAAGTTATATCAACCAGAAATTATCCTGGAACCACACCCAACATTTTATGAGGCAGCCCATCTCCGGATAGTTGGCGGAAAAAACTAGCAAAAAACTGCTTAATGTTAAAAAGTGACATGATTCAAGATAAAATTAAATGTGATCATTTTCTAACAAACAATGATTTTACTGAAAGTGCCCTTTACAGGTGCTCCCTAAAATCATACTCAGAAATCAAAGTCTTCACCTGATTATCATCATGTCAAAGCTACTTTCATTACAAACTGATTGAATTCCCTAAAAGGAAGCACACTTTTATTAACTATTTTTTCTTCATAAATAATTGAAACAATTCTAGTTGCTAATTACACATTACAAGTCAACACATGTTGCAACAGTGATATGAACAGCGTAATACAGAACGTGATCGAACAGTTCTACCAACTTGGCAACATGAAACTCATTGTAGTTTATTGAGATTCACAAGCCCGAAATAGCTTCACCCATTTATCTCTGTCTGCCCCTGGTCCTTCTCCCTACAAAAGTGCGCAGAAGAATTACTTCATTTGAACATAGTGATGATTGTTAAGGATGTGGAATGCTAACAGCAGAAACCAGTTTTAAAATAAAAGGGAAAGGAATCATTTCTGCAAAATCATGTTTCTCAGATGTTGGCTGCAGAAAGTTTACTGAATCATCACCACCCAAACTATTATAGGATTTCAATTATTGCAACATTGAGGTGGAATGTCTCCCCTATTTCTTGGATTCAAAAAACATGCATCTTGCAATTTACTTCCCTATTTGCATGCGATTTTAATGGGTGAAAATGGGAATATTATTGTAGCTGCTTGTTGTGGAGAAATGAGAGAGCCTGAACAGCACAAATCTCTTCTCGCATCCAAGATGCCCCAAGACTTGTTGAAGGGCATCCAATTACCTCGACGGAATTGATCTCGTAGATTTGACCTTGAGTAAATTCTATGTCCAATGCTTGAATGCATGCTTCAGCTACCACATGTCTGCTCACTTCTCCAACAAGTTTGTCCCCTAGGATAACCAAAAAAGCAACATGAAATGTAAAAGAAGACCCTGAATTTTGAATTATGCAGGACCTATGGCTTAATGATAATAAAGACTATGATCCACCGTTAGTAATTTGAATTGTAAGCATATTAGATGGTTGGCAAGCATTGTAAAATATCCCACTCTATATCGTCAGGCAATAATGGCAAGGTAAGGACATCCTACATGGTAGATATCTATGAGGCAAAAGGACAATCACAGGATTATCTGACACAAACCTTGGCCAATAATCACTGCTCGACGTTTTCCAGCAGTTGCCTTAATCAAGGTATTCAAATCATATGACGTGTATGGTCCATCAGTTAGTCTTCCAGCCCTGGAGTTTATTTGAAAATAAAAAATGACTTCTAATCAGAAATGCAGATTGATTTTACCACTAGAAAGCAGATTGATTTCCACGTATCACTTAGGAGACTAACAGTAAAGGGTCAAGTGCAAACCTGATTATTGTGAATGGTACACCACAGCTGCAAACAAAGTCCTCCCCCATCTTCTTGTATTTTAGAACCCCAAAAAGATTCATGATGCTGTCAAGTTAACACAAACTAAATCAGGAAGTAGATGAGCATGTACAACCATGAACATTCATACAAAAAAACAGAGAAGTGGAAACTCTGCATGGTAGTGGTAAAAATATAGTAGGACCATATATTTATGAGTTATGATACCCCTCAGAGGGCTCTGATTCAGTATGCTTACAGGCATCTCTGACATCACTGTTCATTAGCAAAGATGCGTATTATTTTGTCCCACACACATAAGAGCATCAAATAAATCAAGCATACACATATAAGGCCACCTTTTCTAAATTGATTTGAGATGAGACCTGGGCCATCACAAATGTTGTTAGAAACATGAGGTGGTGATGCACCAGAATGATGGTCTAGTTATTTATCGATGATATGAACAATGACAAACATGTTAGAATTTCAAGATGGAAACATTGCAACACCTTCAAGTCTTGTTTGACCTCAGCAATGGTTGGTGTGGGATTAAATCATGTAATAGATGGGGAGGAATTGCTACCCCTCAATTTTGGCATGGTAAGATAGTTGAAACCTACCTCCATGGTAATTCATTGAACTTGGTAACGCCAACTGATGAAACAAGAACCAGTTTCTTGATGGTTCGAGGTAAGGCAGACACTAAGTTGCGGATACCCTCCCAATCTTCAAGAACAAGAGAACACATCAGCTGACTATTTTTCACTGAAAGACTAAAAAAAATGTTGCAAAAGCAGTGAAACAAGAATTAGAAATAATTTCAGTGGGTTTTGTAATGGATCTGAAAAGTTCCACTTGAGTGGATCTCCCGTCCAATATTCTAAAACCAAGTTATCACATGCATTGGTCATCAATGTGCTAGACCCCTAGAGCCTTTCAAAAATCAAGTTTAAAAGTTTCTGATAATTCAAGACTAACACGATGGTACAGGATATCTTTGTTGAAGGCCCAAGGCATGGCATTTACAAATCCATAGGTGAAAAACAATCCAAAAGAAAAAAAGAATTTAGCTATATGCAAAGATAAAAACAAGCATACCTACTCTTTCAGGAGTGTTATCCCCTTCCCAGCGCTTTGAAGGAAAGGCTGTAGTTCCCGTACAGCAGATTACATGTGTAATTCCCTATAAATAATCCTACAATTTGCTTTAGTAGAGATGCTATAGTGGAGATGCTATAAATGGTAAGGGCAAAAATGATTACATATTATAATTTTACTTATCAAACTTAAAACACTACAATACCAGAAATGATTACCTCAAACATATCTGGATCAATCTCGTTTGGGTTGCGAGTGTCTCCTTTAGACATCTGCAAGTTCAGGGAAGCAAATAATTTTTTTTGGCCTTAATGATATCAAATACAAATAAGAATATATACCTTTAAAATGTCCTCATCTTCAATGCCAAATAAGGACTTTGCCTTGAGAGGATCTCTTACATGCAACTTTAATTTGATATTTCGACTGAGCAATGATGCCACAACCAACTGCCCTACAGGAAAAATCATGAACAGGGAAACTGGTCTCACTTTTGAGCTATACAATATGGACATTTGAAGTGGTCTGTGTATGGAAGGCGTTAAAAAGGGCTATCTACGTTTTTATACAGATTGGCAACTTGCCATATTGTCCAATTATTATCATTCAGTAAGCACATTATTTTGAGGATTGAAACATTCGATAAATAATTAGAAGAGATCTGACGCATTAGGTCGTAACAAAAATTTTCACCAGGAGATTTTTCATGATCCTATCAAGGGTAATTTTTTCTAGCAAAAAAGTTTCTTAATGACAAAATGAAATCCCAACAAACATTAATCAAATTCTAAGTGCCTCTGAAAATGTTGAGTAAAGATGTTTCTTTAAATAGATGTTTCCTTCCAGTTCAGAATTTCCCGAATCAACTCGGCCACGTGGGATCCTAAATCTCATGCGAAAAGCACAAGCCTTGCGTTCAGAAGTCAAATTAGTCGAAGCAAAGACTCTTTTCTATCTCAAGTTCTTGAAGGATTGATTCTTATCCAACAAAGTTACCTAAGATGGATAGAATTGACATTATATAAACACTTGTATATATATATATATATATATGGAATTCCTTTTGCGTGGATATGCATACTATCTCCACCTAATCCATATTTTGCATTCAATTTTCGGGACCAGTGTTGGAATTGTGCGTCCACCCTTTCCAATCACTGTAGTTTCCAACACCGCTTCCAACCCCCCTTGTGTGTGCCTGCATGTTATATAATAACAGAGACCTTTATCCCTGGGCTAGAAACAATCATCAGTAAGTTTCAGAAAAGGAGATCATTTTCCTGTCCGTCACATGCGTATTGGAATCTTTCAAGATCTCTCGTGGGTTACGAAATTAATGTTAAGAAATGTGAAATTGATGTTAACCTCTGTTTCTATTACTTTAACTGGTATTAAGCTCCGGTACTTACTTGACCTGGTGTTATCTATTGGTTTCTGAGGAATAAAAACCGGTATTGAGGACCCTTAAACCCAGGGATTAACCCGTCATCATACGGGGGTTAACCCCTCTTTTTGGAAGGTTAATCTGTCAAATAAACTAACCCTAACCCCGCTTTGATTGCCGATTTCAACGAAAAATCCTCTCTGAACAACAAAATCTCATATTTTTGCCGAAATCCCTCACCAAGCAATTGGCTTTCACATAAACGGATAGGGAAGTGCTACTTACGGAAATTAAAGGCAATTACAGTTAGGATTAACGGCATACCAACACCGCCGGTGCCTCCGACGACAAGCACAACTTTGGAATCTGAATGAGGAGAAGCCTCGACGTCCTGCTTGTCTGCAAGCGAAGCTTGAGCTGTACTCCCTTCCTTCGCCACCTGAGCCGCCACGGATGCTCCTCTTCCTCCGTCCCCACCAAGTTTCTGGGCACGAAACCCCACCGGATTCGTAGCTTTGGGGAAGATTCGAAGTTGGTATCTCGAGGAAAATCTTTGGTGATTGGCGCTTGAGAGCGGAGGATCCAAGATTGGGTGCGGTGAGAGCTTGAGAGCCATCGGTGGAGCACGATGAGCGAGTGGCAATTCTGCTCTCTGGAAATATATATATATATAAGAGGTTTGGTTGATATGTATGGGTAATTTTACTAGAAATTTCCTCAAACATCGCATTAATTTCAAAGGACTCCAAGAAGCCGGAAATTTTTCCAGAAATATTCGTATGCGGACTTCGTTCGATCTTTCGTTTCATCGATGAGGTGCTGATTTGATTTTTTTCAGTGATTTAATTAACGATTTGCATCGGTGATGAGGTTAGCAGGAGAAAAACCTAGGAAAAATTCAATTGTAAGATCTTTAATTTAGCATGCAGTGGTTTAATTGAATCTAATTGGGTAGAATCGATATTTAATAAAAAATTAATAAATGTATTTAGTAGAAAAAATTATTTTATAATTCTAATTATATTAAGATTAATATACTTTTAGTAAATATTAAATAAAAAATAAAAGATAGAAATTAAGATATTAACATTGAAGAATATATAAATCTTTAAATATTTATTGTCAAATTTTTGCTTATATTTTAATTTTAAATTTTTTAACCTTTTAAGATAATGATCAAAATCATATGGTCAATTAAGTTGAACTAATCAATCCGATATGCTTTCTATAGGTATACAACAATTTTTGCTTCTACTATCCGAACCAATCGTTCTAATTGTCCAGGGATCGATTTTTGTTGGGTTCGATTTGAATTTTAAAACATTGATGATTAAATTTGTAAGAATTATTTATCCAGGAACCCTTTACGTTCTTGTGAATTTCTTTTTTCATCCCCGTGCTTAGGTGGAGAAAAGATATCTGCGGGTAGAATGGTCACTTAGATATTTGGAATCCTGTCTGCAGATAGATCACATGATTGGTGGCCATGGATGGAGCTTGAGAGCTACGTGGCCGATTCGGAGGCGGAAATCTGTTCCCGTTTCCCAACGGTGGACGGGTCTGATTTTTGTGGCCTACAATTTTTTTTTTTTTTTTATCCAAGGAAAGAAAGGCTATTGAATACGATAGCAATTCAAAATTTTAATTATTAACAAATTACAAATTAATATTTTAAAAATTAAATAATAATTAAATTGATTAGATGTTGATTTAATTTTTTAATAATTTAATCAATAATTTATATTGATTGAATCGACGATGATGACATAAGTATGATATTAATATATAAAAAATTGAATTGTAAAATATTTAGATTAGGTTGTTTTGATATCGATGTTAAATAAAAAATTATTAAAGATTTATTATAAAAAAGTTTATTTTTTAATTTTGATTATATTAAAATTGATATATTTTTGTCTATCCTTATTTTTTATTTTTTCATTTTTAAGACCCTCAAGTCTATATGAAAATGTAGTGATATGATGTGAAAGTGGTTCTTCTGAAAGGAGGCGTGCCATGAAGGAAAGTTTCTACAGCCGATTAAATGAGATCTATTATGTCTACGCAAGGAGTTTGGCGGGCTGGGGATTAAGGTTCTAAAAGAATTCAACGAGACACTGTTACTCAAGTGGGCGGTTAGAGTTCTTAATGGCGAAGATAAGGTATGGTCTGAAATCATTAGAGACAGTTATGGTAGCTCCAATAGTGCTTTGAAGAGACTTTGCCCATCCAGCCTTCTCCCTTCTAGCGGTTGGCTGTGCAGGCCTTAAAATCCAATTGGCATCTGCTGCAGCTAGTTCTAGGAGATGGCCATATGTTTAGTTTCTGGAAGGAGGACTGGTCTGGCTTGGGTGCCTTGAAAGATACCTATCCAAGGACATATATGGTAGCTGCGAATAAGGATTCTGCAGTAAGCAACTGTTGGTTTGAATCTGCTGGTGAATGGCGAATTTTAAGGTCTGGAATCAACAGAGAGGGGACTCACCTAAGTGAGGAGAAGTTGAGATTGATCTCAGATATTCAAAATTTAAGACCGAGAGATGGAATGGATGACACTTATGCATGGAACAACACCTATACGGTGGCGCGTGCATATCAAAGGATCGTGGAATCCAATAGAGATTTGGAAGATGATTAAATTGGGAAAAAAATATGGCTCCTGAAGGTTCCTTTGAAAGTGCAAATCTTTCTATGGTTATGTAGAACGGAGAACCTAATCACTGGGGAATTGAGACATAGGAGGATGGGGGCGGATCTATATGAGTGCCCATTATGTGGCTTCCACATAGACAGCGTGGGGCATATGTTTTCTACTTGCTTGATCACAGATGTGGTGTGGAGAAAACTTTGTCATGAATTGCTTCCTACTTGAGACACCTTATGGCAGAACTTCATGGTGTGAGACAAACCACATATGCGTGTGGTGGCGACTATGTGGTGTGTGTGGAGGGCGAGGAATGTGAGGATATTTCAGGAGAGACCGATGTGCGTTACACAAATTGTAAATGAGTGTTTGTCCCTTATACATGTTTTGGGATCTGTTTTGTAATGCCCCCCCAATCTTTTTCATAAGATGAATAAAATATCCTTCCGGATTACTATCGTGATTCAATAGATTTCCTTTCTTTTTCAAAAAAAAATTGATATATTTTTATAAATATTAAAGAAAAATTAAAGATATAATCAAAATTGAAAACCTAATCTTGAAAAATATATAGATCTTTGAATCTTTGTTTCAAGTTCTATAGTCACATATATTTTCCCTTTTTCTTTTAAATTTTTTGTCTCTTAAGAGAATGTTCAAACTAGATGATTGATTTAACCAAATTGATAGGTCCAATTCAATTTTGATCGATTCACATCGAATTTAACTTTTATCATCTGAACTAATAGATCCAATCAATAAGACATCAATTTTTAGTTGAACCAATTAAACGAATCAATTTAATTCGATTTTTAAAATATTTTTACAAATCAAGTGCGCAATCCCACTCGATGAAACACGAGAAGAACGGAGAGAAGAGTTTGGGTGAAAATTAATTTACTACAAGTCAACCGTGTATCAACAATCTGTTGAGGTCTTTATATAGAACTGAGAATATATAATTTACAACACATACCCTGGATGCAAAGACAGGCTACAATGACATACCTCATTGTCAACATTATCTCCCTTCGAGGGAATTGGGGCATCATTGGAGAAAAAATTAGGAAACATATCCCACGTCATTCTAACATTCTAATTAAATCATTCAATTACATTACATTAATATTAATATATATTATAACATTAATTCACACTCCCAAATAATAAATTTACTTAAATATATTTATTATTTCACATTCTCATCTTAATAATAAAGAAACATTCAACAACATCGTATACTAATATCAATCTTTTACTTCACTATTTATTTTTATATCTCAACACAATATCTCTCCCCACCTATGTTTACAATATTTCATCGTGACATTGTTCCTCGTTTGCTTCCTAACTTGGACTTAAAAAGAAAAATAAAAAAGAATAATAAAAACAAAAAGGAAAAGTAACAAAAGCTCTCCCCAATTCCTGAAGGGGGGCTCGGGGCTCACGTATATACCACAGGCTACACGGACGATCCTCTCTAATTTGTCAAACAAACACCGTGTTGCACCTCGAGATACAAAAAAAAAGTTAGACTTAATTGGAATATATCCTACCCGCATGCCTTCTGCAGCATCTTATTTGGTTCCTTCCAATTGCCAAGTAGAGGATCTGAATCGATTCTACGATATTCCTAGAACCCCCGAAACTTTTCAATGCGATGGAATCACCGAGTACGTGACAGCAGCGTCCACGCCGCAAGCAATGGCGCCACGAAGCAGACGAAGCCCGAGCCGCCGCCACCGCCCGGCGACGCCCCGTTCTCGAACCGCAACGCGTACCTCTCCTCCAGCGTCGACGTGGAGTTCCACAGCGCGAAGCTGCCGTTGTACGGGTCGTCCCCGCGGTAGCCCTTGTCGAACAGGCCCATGATGTAGACCTTGGGCCCCGGAAACAACCTCCGCAGCGGCGTGCCGGCCATCGTGTTGACCGTGTCGATGATGCCCTGGTTGTAGTCCCTGGCGGGGCCGCCACCGGGGGGGTCCCCTTCGAGCCAGGGCCACCCGGTGGCGACGATGTTGATAGGCATCCTGTGGTAGCCGACGGTGGAGATGATGGCGACGATGGAGTCGACCATGACCTGGAAGAGGTTGTCGTACATGACGATGGTGCCGGGGTCCTCGAGCTTCTGGCGGTCGGTATTGGCCTTGAAGGTGGCGAACTCGAGGTTGAGGCCGCGGAGGGAGCTGGAGGCGTAGGTGGCGTAGGGGAAGACGTCGATCATGAACGGCCCGCCGGTAGTGTTGTAGAACTTGAGGAGCTCCGAAAGGTACTTGAAGGAGGCGCTGTCGACGTCGGCATTGGAGGGCGGGAAGTACCTGGTGACGAGGCGGCCGGTGTGGGCAGAGGTCACCGTCACGTTGGTCAGCCCCAGGGCCTGGCGATAATTAACATGCATGCACGTACCCATCTAATTCATTACATGTATTTGGCTAAAAATAGAGGGATTTATTTATTATGACGTAGGATCTTATTTACGTAAATTAAGGAGGAATTGACTATCCCCACGACGAGTACTCATATATCGTTCAACGTGGGCAAACAAAAAGAAAAAGAAAGATGATTTTGAAAATATTCCACATTAATTAAGTTGTTACTGTCGATCATAATCCTCATGTAATGGATAACCACGTAAGCAATCCTATCATTATCATATAGGCTATGGTTTGTGATTAGGCCTTTTTTTTTTTTTTGACCCTGTATGTTTAAGTGAGGTGTAGCTGATAATAAAGTCAATATATCTAAATATAAATAGCATACACAAGAGGGGTTTGTGAGATGATAATAGCGACGTAAGGTGCAGGTTTTCAACCTGCAACTACAGTAAGAAAGAGGTGGAAAGCAAATTAGTTGGGTGGTCTACTAGTTGAGTAAAAGGATTCCCATCAGGGTCCAATTAAATCTGACCTCGTTTTACTTCGCCTCTAACCTTAAGTGCTGGCTCTAACCCATGCACAGTTCCATGCACGTATACGTACGAGAGGTTTGGATCATCTGCACTGGCATCGATCGTTACCTGGCAGGCGTTGTACATGCGGGAGACGGCGGGGAGGACGAGGCGGGAGAGGTTGCGGTTGAAGATGAGTATGCCGTTGCCGACGGTGATGGCGGACAGTTTGAGGGAGGGGAGGGCGGGGACGACGTGGGAGGAGAGGTAGTCGGAGGCGGAGGAGTTTTCGGTGGCGAAGGACACGAGTCGGTCGGTGTCATCGATGGAGATGTAGACGTCGACGTCGACCTTGGAGAAGGCGGAGATGGCGGCGGGATCGGGGTCGATGAGGCGGACGCGGGGGATGTGGCGGTCGGCGATGGCCTTCGCAACGAGGGTGGGACCGGGAAGGTTTGGGAGGGAGAGGTTGTAGGTGACACCCACGGAGTAGGACCATGGGGTTGTAGTGGGGATGAAGTGATGGGGGGTGCCGCTCCCCCCTTCTTGACCCGAGGAAGGTGATATCATCAGGTGGAGAGAGAGGAGGAGGAGGAGGAGGAAGAGAGGGAGCGTCGTCATCGTGGATCGATAGATGGTGGAGAATTAACCGATCGTGTTCTCACTCCGTGGGAGTGTAAACATGGACGTGTGCCTGTGCATATATATAGGGAACAAAAGGTGAGAAAGTTCAAAATTAGAAGTTTGCTATATTTGATTTGACGCTCTGTGGCTCCCTTGCACCCACTCCGCACGCACCCTTCATGATTGCCCCAATCCGTAAATATAATGACGTCGCGTGCGATTCCAGTCGCGGTCGCTACTCAATTATTATTATTTTTTTAAACTTTTCTTGTCGGGCGGCAGCGCCAGCGACTTCAATGTTAATTACTATTATTTCAATCTGTATTGTTTTTTTTTAAATTTTTGTGGTTGGGCACCGGCATTAACGACTTTTTTACGTTTTTCAATTATCTCTCTTCATGTTACAGCCTACATTTTTATTTATCTACCTATATACGATGCATTCATTATAGGAGTGCCTTTCCGTTTTTAAAGAATAGATATATTTTTTTTATTACAATTTGAGAATTTTTCTTTTATAAGATATAAAAATTTACATAATAATGTATTCTGTAATATATGATGTATTTTGATTTTTAAAAAATATGTTTTGATTTTTTACTTATGTAAAATTAAAATATATCAATTGAAAATCACAATACATCGATATGTTTTGATTATCAATTGATTTTACACCTATATAAGATAATTTTTCATCTATAATAAGTTATTTTTTACTTGTAAAGTGATTTTTATCCTAAACTCTAAACTCAAAATTCATAAGTGAAAAAATAATTTTTATTTTTCAAATAAAAATTTATTTTTCACATATAAAAATTATAATATATCGATGTATTTTTATTTTCAACTGATGTAATTTAATTTTCACTTAATAAGAAATTAAAAATATATCAATTGAAATTATTATATAATGTAATATGTATGTTTTCTACTTTTTAATTTTTTTAATTATACTAAATTTATGATAGAATTTTGATATAATTTTAAGTTATATATATTAAAAATTAATTAATATATAATTATTCTCACTATTAAATTTATTTCTGCTCGCTAATTATACACGAGACGCAAATAATCTGTCCGCCTGATTTTATATGTATAGTTGTCACATGACGCATCCCAAGTTTTATCTTATCTTACACTTGAGTCGTAGAAAAAATGTTTGTACATAATTGCGAAATCTACCCACAATTTGACATACACGTACGCACACATTATGGCGAATTCCTTTGCAACTCTAGGGTCTCGTTAGAAAAGCCACTCCTTTTTTGTATTTTTTACTATTAAGATTGCATGCACGTATGAATTCACTACCAATAACTACACCGGCGGATTAACACCAAAGGACGGTGTCGGTAGGTCAAGTGACCTATTTCAATGGCTTCGACGTCATCATAAGATGCATCTCGTAGAAAATTTTGAAGGTGAAAATCGTTAGTGTTGTATTTAGTGTTGTAGTGATAGTGAACTTTTTAAGGTTGTGCAACTTGATGTTTATGCTAGAGCTAACGATATATTGGTGTTATGACTCGGCTCCTGAATTTCTGTAAGACATGAGATTGGACAAACTGAACTGATCTCAAGACCCAGTCGTCTAACGAGGAAGTAACCAAAAAGCAGTAAAATAAACTACATTCACCATTTAAGCAACTAACAGTAACAAAAGTACAACAGTAAAGAAGTAAACTACTACAGTACACACCACCACAACAGTAGAAAATTTAAACAGGTACAAGAATATAAAGTTTACAGAAAAAAGAGTACAGAAGTGTAACAAAATTACTCACTACAACGGAAATAGAGTACAACAAAAGGGTATAACTACTGGGCTCTACTGCACCCAACACCCTCTACAGCCGTAGACTCTGGCTGCTCAACACCTGGACTTAAAAAAGGTTATGTGTACACAAAATCATCGAACGCTGAGTAGAGTGACAACCAGCTAACTAAAACAGTAAAAGTGGACAAGTAGCTGTTGTTTTCAATTTATTTCTTTATTTAACTAATTATTCTTTCTTTCATCACTTAGTTTATTTATCAGGTCTCTTTCTTGATCTCGAATGTTCCTCATGGGAACGATCCTGATTGCAGTTTTTTTTGAAGAGTAGAAGTAGCACGTGGTGCTCCCCTAGCCGGGAGAGTCCCCCGTGGTGGTCCTACACTCAGTCAACCATCCCAAGGTCACTGACAAACGTAACGATAACTACGGCACGTGCGATAAACGCACGAGTAGCTACCTCGCACTGGCACGCGGTCAGTCGTTTCCGTTAATGGGTGCGTCCAAAGCACAGCATGGAACCAGTATAGGGCATAGCCCTCTCAATAACAGGGGTCTAGCCCCTAAGAACCAAATAGGGGTCTCACCCCTCCACAGTCCATGCACCCTCGCTTGACTACCTTAGTTTGTCCAGTGGGCCTAACAAGTCGGTGTAGGACGACTAGCTAAATCCCGAGCCCCGTGGGGTGGCTAGCTCTCTCCCTACATTAGTAGCTCTCCCCGATACTGTGTACACGAGGGCCAGAAAGTTGGTACAAAGTGGCCAATTCTAACCTCGGGTCCCAACCCTAGGGCGGTTAGCTCTGCTCTGCACTAAGTAGGGAGACAATAGCTCTCCTTGGTACTCCGTACTCAAGGGCCAGCACACTTCCCCATTCACATTTCCAGTTCCATTCCATTTATTTCCAGGAGCCCTACTCCTAATTCCTCGTAGGGTTCATGCTCATGTTTCTCAGGCCAAGCCATACTAGGTTTCATCATTTCTATTTCCATTTCTCAGGTTCTACACATGTAGCATGTAACTTTACTATTCACATTCTAGGTTTATTCGCAGGTGGCTCATGTTTCCAACATTTAATCTATTTTCAATTCATATACAGGCAGCTCGTATTTAATCATAAATAACAGGAATTTACATGCAACAGTTTGCAAACAACAGTACTCTACATTTCACAGGCAGCTGTTATCCATTTACAGGCAATTGTTATTATTTTAATTACTCATCCATGACTGCAATTCATACATTCCATACAAATATTCAAGTGTTTCTAGTCCTAAGATTCATGCCATACCCTAGGATCTAACATTCATTCCACATATGCATTCATGTTTATAATTAAACTAGGGGAAGCCACTCTACCAGTAAACCTAGGAGTAATGGGGGCTTGATCGGCAAGTCCACATGCCTCAGCAAACCCCAAATCCGCAACGGAACGAGATCCTATCACAAGGATCGATCACAAGAGACCACTCAGAACAGAATAAAGATATTCTAACAAGTAAAGGAACTTATACGAAGAAGAACAGAATCTTAATTGCGGAAATTGGACCTCAAACGGACCTTAAACGGGTCAAAAATAACAATTCTGATTCATATCAGATGTCTGGAACACCTTCCAGATGTCTTAAAAGAAGTCCAGAACCACACCTCAACTCTACGCTACACCTCAGACATCCAAGGACTCTGTTGAACTATCTGGACCTAATTCCAGATGTCTCCCGCCGTCTGGTGCCTCTCCCAGAAGTCTGAACTGCGTGGGAGGACATGTCCCGCGCCTTCCCGAAGCGAATTCTGCATGCAACGACACAAAATCTCCTCAAAATGGCACGTAACAGTGCCTCGGCGGAACGGCCTGCATGGCCATATCCGTAAAGAAGGTGTACGTCGCGAAACTTACCTCTTAGTCGTCTGGAGCTTTTTCTCAACGTCATTTGCGTCGTCTGGATGTCAACCTAGACGTCTGATTTTGGGAAAATCTCAAAACCAGAAGCTGCCTTCGTCTTCTCGTGCCACGTGCGACCGCGCCGTGCACGCTAGCTCGCAGCTCTGGCTGCAGTAGTGTAGGGGAGGACCTCCCCGACACACCTCTCCACCTCGTGCACGCGTCGACCGACCATGAGCTCTCCGACAAGCTCCCACGCGAGCTCGCAAGCCTCCTCTCCTCTCCTCACACTGCTGATGAGAACCTCATCATGAACCCTAACTAGCACAATCTAACCTAGATATGCGAGAAAAAGCTCCTACATAACTCATAGAAAGGCTTGACTCAGAGAATTCTGAGTTTGTAAGGAAAACAGGTCATAAGGGGTAAAAATGCAATTTCACAAACACAATCAGTAAACAGGGTAACTCAGGGTCCAAACATAGGTCAAACTAACCTAATAAGAAGGAAAGTGGGATTATTTGATCCAACAAGGTCTACAGCAACTCCATGGAATTAAATGACATTCTGGAACCCTAAAACAAATCCACTTCAATTCACGAGGTTCGAGGCAAAGTAAAAATTTACTAAACCCTCTAAAATTCATAGAAAAATAATCTCTAAGGTTTAGAACCTTCAATTTGGCCTTAGGAACCCATTTTGACCTCCATTGAGAACCATGCCCAATTAATGATTTAATTTGGATTTTTACTTAAATTAGCCGGTCAAACAAGGTCTGACCTGGAAATAAAATTCACCATTAGAATCCTTAGGTCCCATTTAGTCATGCATAAAAACTTGAGCCTAAGAGGAGACCTTCTTGACTGACTTTGCATTTTGGTCCTCATCTATTACTTTTTGACCCTCAACTTTCGAAACCCTCGCATTTTGGCCCCTAAATTCTTCATCGTTCTTTGCACTTAGGTCCCCCTGCAAATCTCCGAGGCGCCGCGCAGGGTGAGGGAGGCCCTCTGCCAGTTGAACCAGGGACACCACCATGACCTCTGCCATTGCCCACACCTTCCGTGCGAACGCACGGAAGGTATGGGTTGCAACTCCGACCATTCTCCGGCGAGGGAGGCACGTCGCCTCCCTGCGCCCACCTCTTTGCCTTCGCCTTTATAAGGACCGCCGTCGCCAGCCGAAGGGGGCAGCTCGGTCCTGACGGAGAAAAATTCCCATTTTTCCTCTCTTCCCACTCCAGCAGAAACCCACCAGCTCCGGCGGCTCCTCCTCCTCCATCTCGTCGCTCTGCTGCAATACCAGCAGCAGAGCCACCTTCGCCCGCTCTTCCCACGTCGCGCCATACCCAGTGCACGCCCTCCCGCCCTCTTCCTCGCCGCCGCCCTCTCCCTCTGGGTATCTTCTTCTTCGGCGATAGTCGATACGACTGCCGCCCTGCTCCGGCCCTTTCGTCCCTGTAACTAGGTCAGAACTACTCCCCATCTCCCCCTCTTTCTTTTCCTCACTGTCTTTCATTGGATTAAACCCTTGACCGCTCCTGTTCACCGTCACCTTCCTCGTCTCCGGCCACCCTCCGGCGAGACGCTCCCATCGCTTCGCAGCCCCACACGCCTCGCCGACCCTCGCATAACCTCCGCCTCATCACGCTGAACAACCTCCGCCCACCCATTGCCGCTCTATACCCACTCATCGCTCCCCCGAGCACACCCGCACCTCCGGTCACAGGGCGACCTAGGAACGCACGCCTAGGCCGCCCCACGACCTGCTGCACCTCTCACCACCTTCGCCATGCCACGGTGAAGGTCCCCCGCTGATTTGATTAGGTAGAGAGGCCCTTTTCGTGTCTGGTAGTTTCGACGCCTGGCCGCCATTGATGCTACATTGAAGCAGCTCCACGCACACTCCAGGCTTCAGAACTCCAGGGCTCCAGGTGCTGCGAGGTCGGGAGGATAGTGCGAAGGCAGCTAACTCAGCAATCGACGCGAATAGAGCCTGCAGCTGAGGAAGCGAAGCTGCGATCTACTGCGGGCGCGCGCGAGAAGAGCGCTGTAGATAGTCCCACATCGTGAGTTTACTAAACCCCGCAATAGTATAAATTGATTTTGTGCTTTCTACTGGTTGCCTCCGAAAGCACTGGGGTGAGGTCCCGCACCCACTCGCCTGCCCGATCCGCGAGCTCATCACGCGGATCCGGCGGATCCGACCCGACCCATTCTGAGCACACCTCGCGCATCACCCACACACCGGTGCACCTGGTCACGAGCACAAAACCCGACCCGATTACCCGCGGCTCTGGGAGAGCGTCCTGTGAGTGCTTTACAGAGAGAGAGAGACGTGCGGGTATAGGGACAGGGTAGGTTTTGCTCTTTGTGCAGGGACAGGGTGCGAGAAGAAGAAAGAAGAAGAAGAAGGAAGAAGGAAGAAGACTGCAGGAAGAAGAAAGAAGAAGAAGAAAATCGCAGGAAGAAGAAGACTGTGAAAAAAAAGAAAGAAGGAAGAAGAAGACTGAGAGAAGGAAGAAGAAGAAGTATAAAGGAAGCACTGTAGCATACACCACTTAAGCCGTCTGATTGAGAAATTAGACAACGGATGAAGCTCTATAGACAAAGCGAAGAAGAAGAAAAAGAAAAGAAAAGGTACCGCAGCTGAAAGCAGAAAGAAGAAGGAAGAAAGAAGAAGAAGAAAAGAAAAGAAGATAAAGAAAAGAAAAAGAAGACAAGCAAAAAGAGAGAAAGAAGAGAAGAAGAAAAAGCCAAGAAACAAAATCTACCTCTCTCTCTCTCTCATTTTTGTAATAAAAGCATTGTACATCTAGAATTCTATCAGCTCCCTGAGTACGACCTCGGAAGAAAAATATTTCTAAGTAAAATTGTAATAGTGGCAATGACGACAAACTGTAGCTATTTTATCTGTACCACAACGACATTACTATAACAAACAAAAAGACTAAGCTTTGGTCGCACTGCTACTATTTTTGGAGCCATTGCCGGGGAGCAACGGCTATTCTAGAAGCTTTGAATTTCTTTTAAGAGATTGCTAATCTTTTTCTCTCTTGGGTGCAGATAAAAATGAGAAGAGCAGCCGCACAACAAACACTCCACCAAACAGGTAATCCTCATTAGCCCTTTTCTTAACTCCCTTAAAATCTGAAAAGGAACAAAAAGAAAAATCAACTTAGGGCTACCTGCATCATACATAGTAATTCATCAGAGTTGCCTAATTTTCATTTCAACACATGCTTAACTGTCCATCCAACTAAGGTAACTAGGGCTAAAACCTTCTTGATTGAGCCCTAGATACTAAAATTTTGAGGCAACTAAAATGGACCAACTAGAGCCAATCTAAGGATTAAAAATCTAGGGTTTTTAGAGACACACCTTCTATTAATAAAGAAAAGATCTTCCTAAAGAGAGGTGTGCCTAAGCCATTGGATGAAAATACCTATTAAGAAAAATCCTAAACAATTGGCTCTCTAAACACTTGAACCCTAAAAAAGAAACAAGGCCTAAATTCTCAAAGGAATCCCTAGGTGAAGTAGACCCTTAGGGTCAACCAACCTTCAAATTAGGCCATGTTGTTCACAAAAATACCTAAGAGTTCAAGTGAAACCTTAAGCACCTTGATCTTAAAGTAAAAGAGGTAGACTTAAGAGGTCAAGATCCCCATTCTGGTCTACCTGGAACCGCAGTGACAAGAGAGGTCGGGTGGGGGAAACCCTGTAACCCGTGGGGACGCTCTACCGTGTAGGGGTCTTCGCGGGACTCACCCTCTCTGGCTACCTAGGTAATTCTCAGGTGGACGATCTTTTTGATCAAGGGGTCCATCTGCCCCGCACATCTGTAGTCACCCAACAATTTTTGGGTGTCTTGATTGGGTCCAGCACCTTCTAAACTCATCTATTCCAAAAGTGCATGAACGGTAGGAGATCCTTAAGACCGACCTTAAGATCTCCTTTAGGAATTCACTCTCGTCAAGGCCAAGCCTCGACGCCCGTGTTTGCACAGCAACCCTACCCCATCATTCTCTCATCTGATTCTGAACCAAGCTCTTCTTCTTCCCCCATCATGGCTCAGCCAGTTGAGGAAGAAAACAATCTGGAGCACCAGCTGCAGTGACTCAATGACCTCTTCCAAAACTTTGTGCACCCACCGCAGCGTCCTATAATGCGGGACCATTATAATCCTGCTGCGGTGGCCATTGAGCCTCAAGTCAGAATCCCGACTGGAAGACCTGATTCCGAATTGAAGCCCAATATGATTCATGCTATACCTAAATTCCATAGGCTTAATTCCGAAGATCCCTTCCAGCACATCAAACAGCTAAAGCATCTAGCCCAAACTTTTGGGTCAGATGCGCAAAATCGGGATATTCTTCTCATGAAGATGTTCTCCTTTTCTCTTATGGACAAGGCCGCTCATTGGTATCAAACTCAGACCCGGCCGATCAACACTTGGGAAGAACTTCAGTCCGAATTTTTGAAAAAGTTCTTTCCTGTTGGTCGGACCAATGTCTTGCGTCATCAGATCACTCACTTTACTCAGCAAATAAGGAAACCTCTCCATGAGGCATGGGATCGCTTTCAGGATCTCATGAGAAAGTGCCCCCATCACGGAGTTCCTAAATGGGAATAGGTCCAATCTTTTTACCAGGGACTCCGTGAGGACATCCGTCTTTTCCTCAATGCAACCTGCGGAGGGAATATCATGGGGCAACATGAGGACACCGTGTGGGAGATTCCCGAAAACATGTGCGAGAACTCCATCAACAATGACTCCATGGGATTATTCGACAGGACGAATACCCGCGCATCGACGAATCTTAGGGGAGCACATGAGACGCAGGGCTTGTCCGCATCAGTCGACCTGGAATTAATGGCCAGTCAATTGGACAAGGTCTCAATCATTGAAAAGAAGGTGGATGAGCTGACTCAGCACCTGCAGCGAGCCACCTTTGCGCATTGCTCATTCGCACAGCCTCCTTCCACACGGGAGATTGTGCAAAACATTCTCCATCGATCTTCTCCTGGGATGGATCCATATCCATCATCTGATTCTCGGATCGGAAGGCCATCGGATCCCTTCTACACCAACTCAGGGAATTCCATTCCCCCTTTCTCTGACTCTCTGGAGGTTCCTCAGACCTGCGAGGACCTCAACGCCATCCAGAATGACCCATTCTCCCATACCTATAACCCTGGATGGAGAAACCATCCCAACATTTAGTGGGCGGGAAATTCCCAAACCCAAAGACCGCCCTTTCAGCCCCGCCCAGGAAGAAGAAGAAGAAAAGAAAAGAAGATATAGAAGATAAAGAAAAGAAAAAGAAGACAAGCAAAAAGAGAGAAAGAAAAAGCCAAGAAACAAAATCTACCTCTCTCTCTCTCTCTCTTATTTTTGTAATAAAAGCATTGTACATCTAGAATTCTAGTAGCTCCTTGAGCTCGACCTCGGAAGAAAAATATTTCTGAGCACAATTGTAATAGTGGCAATGACGACAAACCGTAGCTATTTTATCTGTACCACAACGACATTACTATAACAAACAAAAAGACTAAGCTTCGGTCGCACTGCTACTAACTGCTCCTCCTCTTCGCCGCTTCGCTCTGCTGCACTCGCTGCTCTCGCTCTCGTTGGAGGAAGGAGAAGGTGGGGGTAAGTAGGCGTGGTGTAAGGGGGAGGAGGGGGTTTAAGTAGGCACGGGTTTAGGGTTTCATCGGCGAGTGGAGAGAGAAGAAAATGCGGCTGCGTACTGTCTGCGCACAGTACACGTGCAGACACGAGGATGTACATGAAAAATTTGATTTCCAGATGTTTGACCCAAATCCCAGATGTCTTAGAGGGCTTTAACAGCACGAGTCTTAACAATTGGTGTAGATTAAATTGTCGATTGTTTTTTTTTTCAGAGGTGAAACTTCATTGAAGGGCAGAAACAAATTACTTCATGACACCATATCCTCTAAAGAGGGAAACCACGCCCCCTAAAATGGGAGTGACACTCGCTGAAGGAAAAAAAATCACACACACAACCTGATAACACATATGTGCACAACCTAACTTGCTTCTTAAAACATTTTCCACACCATAGATAACCATTATTATATTTTATGTTTTGCATTTCCTCATTTTTACAAGGTATTTTTCACTTTTGTGGGAGAAGATTTTCCTTTCTTCCTTTAAGTCCACTTAATGGGTTCTTTCCTTTTAATGAAAATATTTTTCCCAAAAAGAAAAAATTCTTACCACCACTTGGCTTGGAATAACGTGGTTCGATCTTCATGGCCATCTTGGTAGCATGGATCTCCACATGTGCTTTAAATACTTTTGCAATATACACTCAAAATTTGAGATCCTCCCATTCCTTCTAATCCTTGGAATTGCTTCTAAGTTAGCTTTATTTATTGCAATGTATCTTGCTAAGACACTTCCACCTAAAACAATGGTATCCACACTACTCCCTACTCCTTTTCACACCCCCACCGACCAAATCTATCTATGCTCATATCTTATTTATTTATTAATTTGATATAAAAATTTAAATTCATAACCATACCTGTCTGTCCACGAGGTTCTTATTTATAAAATTAATTTTACAATCAAATCGTACTCAAATTAAAATAAAAAAAATTCTATAACATAATTTATCGATTGTTTATTTTTAACAAATCTAAAACATTTGAGTCAGGTTACTCTAATTTTAGTGATTCTCATTTAATTTTTACAAAAAGAATTTCAAAGAAAATATATCAAAAATAAAAAATATAAAGAAAGATAAAATATAAGTACATTTCAAATAAAAGATCTACATCCAATAAATAAATATTCAATGAAAGCTTCGAAAGTACTTCCAACCTTTTTAAAAATAATGTAGGGAATAATGAGGGAGATTAAAGCGAGGGGAATGAGGAACTTAGGATGAGATTTATATATCTCGAGTAAATAAGGATTTTATTCGAATATTTGGGTCAATTAATCGATTATAGATCCATATCCATATACAATCAGATTTTTTTCGATAAAACCCATACTTGAACCCTATCAGGTTCCGATTAAGTTTTACCCAATTTTTTAGGGTCATATTGAGTCAGGTTCGGATCAAAATTTTCAAAACTTACATCCTTACCTTCTATCGACAAGATAATGCGTAAGGCCAACCCCGCAATGCAAGCCCCTTTTGTGTTATAAAGGAGAGGGGTAAGTTTTTAGGAGAGAATGAGAGTAAAAAATAGTAGAAGTCTATAAAAGTTCGCAAATAATATTTTAAAATAAAATTTTGGGATCTAAATCCTCATAGATTAATTTCTCATGTATTAAATTACAAGCTTGCTAGTACAATCCTAGCCTAGCATTAAAAGTAATCAATTTTTAATAATTTTTAATGATTTAGGCGATCAATTTTCAAAATTTGACCTAGTTGATGAATAAGTTAGAAGTATTTATTTGGATGAAGATTGCAATACATATTGTTATTATTAAATAATTCCATCCAATAAAGTTTCATCTTAAAATATTACTCGCAGATATAGGTGCAAGTATAGGGAACTTGTGTACTCTTTCAACTCTCAAAAAAAAAAAATTACATTAGTTTAGATGTTTTATTTTGAACCCTTGATTGCATTACCTTTAGGTATGGGGGAGGATGGTATGATTGGGACTGGGATGGGTTAGAGTATAAAACCTTTTTCACTGTATACAACCCCATGTGCATGTGAAATTATGTAGATGTCTATGTAGAAACATCCTTATTAATCTTCTCCTGATTTGACCAAATGTGATTAATTACCTAAACAACAAAGATTATTGCCTATGGATCGTAAACAAAAGTTGGCACTTAGGTACCCAATCTAGCAAGAGATATAAATGATATTTCATTAGTTTCATCAATGGAGGTATTTCTAACATAGAATAAAAAGTAAGTCCTGGATCCATACTTGAGTTTAATTGTTATCAGTTAACCATGGTAGTTTCTCATTTTTGGATTTGATGGATCCAAAATAATCCACTCAAAATCAAAAGTTGCTAACTGACGAGCTTTCCAAGCCGCATCTCACTTCTGCGATTTTTTAAAGTGAATTTTAAGGACCTAAGACAAAAGAATTAAATTAAGTAGAAATATCTACTTGAAAAAATTAACATGGCTTTTAGACTTCTAATGGAATTTCATGTTATATCCAGAGTTCTATATGCCATTGACCTGTCGGCGACTTGGTCAGTTTTGGGCAATAGGCATATCAAAAGTTATCGATATGCAGGTGTTTCATGCGCATGCTGTCGCGGGTTGTTGCTGCTGCTGTTGGTACAAACTCCTGTTGTTGCTAGCCTTTGCTATTATTACTATTGCTGCTGTCGACCGACCTAGTAGATTAGATCTTTAACATGAAAAATATTGATATGGATAATTTTAGGTCATCGATAACCTCGATGACTTAACATCAATACACAAACGTTTCCACGACATACCCTCGGCATACCTGCGATATATACACTTAAAAATTTATTAACATGGAATCAATATCGATAGTTCAAATCTTGGTTATAACCATTTCCCTCACGTACTCATGAGATAAGAACTCTTAGACGAATATTATGACCATAAATCACTAACCCTATTAGCAACTTGATACAAACATCTATTTGCTTTATTTTGTTGATTAGTCTGTTTTATTACTTCTGCCAAACCCCCTCCAGCCAAGTTTAAGAATCACATGATTCTACCTTTAATGGATCTCGTAACGGTTCAAAGAGTCCGGTGATAGATCCGACCCAACTACAAGAGTTCGTTATTTAATCTCCCTCCAAGGAGACACCCAACTACCCATCCTCAACTGTGAAGGTCCCCATTTTACCCTTACCTTCCAAAGATCCGTCAGGGCTAAATTCGGTAGACTGTTCCAAATATAAACCGACTCCACCAACGAGCTCCACCCCCACATTAAGAAATAGAGCACCCGTGTTGCGCCTGCTTAATTAGCCTCAGAGATCAGAGGAGAAGCCTCTTTCCTAGCCATGGCGTCTTGCTTGCCGACCGATGAGGTGAGATGAATCTATTCCCTGCCCTCTTGCTTCTCCATTGCACGTGGGTTAGTCACGATTCCCGCCTGTTCGCAATCGAGGCCATCGGTTTTCTCGTGCTCTTGTTTTTGATCCTTCCTTCGCCCAAGGAGTCGGTTCGTATCATCTTTCCTGGTAATGTGGCAAATGCCTCTACTTTGGATGAGGAATTCAAGAGGAGGGTTCCATAAGTTTGCTACCTCAGTTCTATACTGTCTATGGAGAATTAGTTACGATTTCCAACAGTTCCTGAAAACGGTTTTCGATTTCGTGGTGAATTCTGCCATGTCGTTCAAAGGAACCTAACGGGTTGATTGAGGTGTTTGGATAAAGACATTCATTGTTTTGCCTCTTGGTTTTGGACTAAACGAGGGGGATTATTAACGGCCGATGCTTCGTGTTTTCCGGATTTGTAACACCTTTAGTGGCTACTTAGTGGTTGAGTCTTGATTCGTGCTGTTAATGATCTCTGTCTGCTTGGTGGCGCCGCAGCGTGGCCCCGTGAACCGCCGCCTGTTCGACGAGCAAATGACAGTGGAAAGGGAGCTTGATATGTTTACAATAGGTGCACAAATCTGATTTATTTCATTTCTGGTGATTTTTCATTGTTCGACAAGAGAGAGCTTTCTTTTTTCCTCTTGGTCTCTCCTTGCAAGGAATTATTTCACGTGTTTGAATATTTATCTGGTTGGAGGACCATATGCACGATTACCATTGCCCTATATCTCGGTGATCACTAATTAGTTAAGACTACTGACATCTTAGATTAATCCTTTATCTACAGTCAGCTGGGGCACCCGTTTGTATCATTGGAGGCTAACAATGGAAGGACCCCCAAATACCCCATATGAAGGAGGGCTTTTTCTAGTTGCCCTCGACATCCCGTCGACGTATCCTAACGATCCGCCGACGGTAACGTAGTTCTCCTCTTTTTTTGTTTCCCGAATTGTCTAGATCTCGAAGATCTGCCCGGTTGGATCCTGCAGCTGTTTTAATCTTCCCTTGTTTCATATCTCAGGTTCGCTTGTGGAATAGAATCTTCCATCCAAACATCAGTTGCAATGGCGACGTCTACGTTGGCCACATCAACTGGAATACCACTTGCACCATCCCCATGGTTGGTAACTGTTCTTATCATTCTTTTCATCTTCTGGTTACACCATGCAGCTACTACAGGCAGACGTTGCAACTTAATGGCTTTCACTGCTCAATTTATTTTGGGGCAAAATAAACATTTGCTATGAAAATGGCACCTTATATTTCTGACCTGTCTTGGATAACCCCGTTTTTTTACCCCACAAACATATTTAATGCTCTATACACCATACTTCGTGTCGTTTACTTCAGGTAATTTTTTGATATAACGGTATGCATGATTTCAATCGAGTGTAGTTTGGATTATTTGCAGCAATGTTATAATGCACAAGGAGCAATTTCGATATCTCCTTAGATAACCTACTTAGCAATATTAATTGCCTTTGCCTTGCAATAGTTCTACGCTACTACTTTGCTGCTTCACGTGGTGCTTGATCGTATCCACACGAAATGCTGTTAGGACACAAAGGTTTCTGGAAGAAACCGGTGGGTTTCGATTTTTCGAAATTAGATCAGCCGTGAAAAATATTGCTGGTATTCATCAAATGTAAGTTTGATCTATGTAAACATGCATATAAAACTTCATATATCTGTTAACGTATATCTTATAAGTGATATTCATGCATACACTCAAGTGATTGTAATCTCCGAAGAGTCCGTCCAGATCAGATCAGTGCACCAATTCGTATATGTGTAAAATGGTCAATAATTGTTTTCTTTCGCAACCAATTATTTCTGTCCTTCTTGGCAATACGTAAAGGAATTAAAAAAATAATATAAATATTATCAAGTGATGGGACATACCATTACTTTTAAAAGAAAATGCATAGATGTATAATTGAAATGCATCGATAATTTTTAATTTTACACGAATATAATTTGATTCTAAATTAATACACCATTTAAGTTTGGTTTCGAATTCGTATAATTTGGTTCTAAATTAAAATATATCATTAATTTTTATTTTACATTGATATGTTTTTGATTAAGAAGTGATAAGTGACTTTTTGAGCGATGCAGTGGATCTGTTGCGCCGTCACTTTTTGAGATTTTGTACGCTTGTCCTTATTTATTTCAGCATTATGTTGGTCCATTCACTACCACTAAACTTCCACTTTGAAATTCCATTTGTATCAGGTATTGAACGCTGTGTACAATCTGTTGTCTCAACCAATTCCATACGTATGCGTCAATAAACATGCTGCAGAGACGTACAATTACAGAAGAGGAAATTTCGAACGGATTGCACGTAATTGGACAAAGATGTATCGCTGGAACGTGAGAGATCATGAACTTTATGGTGCGGTTTAGAATGTCCCAAAAACAACCTCTCTTGTCACGAATGAACCTCAACTATATTTGAGGAACTTGTTCTTAGCACCGTGAAGCCTCTGAAGGCACATTTTGGCACAAATTTCATTGTGGAACACATTTACCATCCTCAATGCAATATGTCTACAGTCTACATGCACTTCTATTTGGAGGTTCACCATTTTGCTTTCATAATTTTGCATTTTATCAATAGTTGATATATACACAGTGGGGATGCCAACAGCGACAATTAACTTATGCAAGTGTCACGAATTGTAATTAATACGGTAAAATTAGTCCATGCATACCTCTAATCCAAGGGTTGCACGTATATTTGGTTAATTACTATTGGGGAGAACGGCTTTACCATTTAAAAGGCAAACATAACGAAGAAATGCAAAAATGAAATCATTGGAAAAAAAAAGTTTGAAACGTGACTGCTCTGTTCTTAATCATATATAAAAGATCCATCAACAAAGTACGTGATCTTTACGTAGTCATTTTCTATGTTAAGGCACATGATCAAGAAATTTCTTCTGGTTATCCCTATCTCCTCGTACCCATACAAATCCTCACCCTTTGGTTAAAGGGAAGATGGGACCTCTTTATTCGGTGGTGCAAAAGATTGAAATGTGTCTTTTTTAATAAAAAAATATTTTACATATATTCTCTTGTAAATTTTAAGAAAGATATATATATATATATATATCCCTAACTATTTTGTATATATCTTTTGTATTGTCATATATAAATTGCATTAATGTTAAAAAAAAGATTGGAGTAAAAATTAATTTATGAGAAAAAAACCTCTAAGTTTTTTTATCTTTTTTTGTCAAAACAATCTCTCACTTCCCGTCGCTCATCTCCTACTCAGCTCTTGCTCATGCTACACCCATTCCCATCGTGATGGCATCTTAGGCGGGGGTAGGTTGACAAGGGCTCGATCCGTTCGTATGGTGGTGATAGGCCACAGTTGAGATGAGGAGGTGGGGGAACTGGAGGAGGAGGAGGACAAAGGGATTATACCAGAATTCTGTGTGTTACTTTCTTGAGAAAAGGGGGAGATACGTGGCGTCGAATATATATATATATATATATATATATATATATATATATATATATATATATATATTCGACAAAAATGTATATACTCTAGTTTACTTAATATTTATGTATGTACCTTTTCAAAATTATTCCGTTAAAATTATATACTTTTATTTTATTAAATTCAATAAAAAATATCATAAAAAAATTTAAGAAATAAAAAATTATATATATATCTTCTTATATTTATCTTTTTATTTATTTATTTAATTTTTAAAAATGCAAACATGCAATGGGATTTCTATATCCATTCAACCCAGACGTGTTACAAAAATTTATATCATAGTCGCCAAACGTTTCCACAACCTTAAAATATAGTACCAACACCACCACCCTATGCACCAAACCAGAAACGTGGAGGACACAACCAAACTTCACTATTGCACTAACCCGAAAACATCCAAGCAGTTCTCGTCAATGGAGGGGCAAAAGGTCACAAGGTAACTCCCCCCAACGGAGGTGAGGATGCTCGTCGAGTCGTCATACGCGTACGAATACGCGCGAGGACAAGCCGCCTTGAACTGCTTCGGGTACGCCGTGGGCTTGCAGTTCTGCGGGTTCCCGTAGTTCCCCGTGCAGCAGTATCTAGGGGAGCCGAAGGCGGAGCATGCGCTCTTGCATGCGAGGACATGGTTGTCCCTACCGTCGCGGACCTGGAGGCCGGAGGGGGGCACATGACGTTGAGGTCGCTGAAGCAGCTGGCGTAGGCGCACTTGCCGCCCCTGCCGTGAAAGGGCTTGATGGAGATGGCGAGGTTGTAGCCGTCGACGAGGCTCACGTCATAGAAGTCCTGCTTGTTGAGGGTGACCTCGGGGAGGGTGGCGGAGGGGGGGTCGCCGAGGCCATTGCAGTGGAGGGAGCCACCGCAGTTGCCGGAGACGCAGCGGCCACGGCCGGAGGAGTCGAAGGAGCAGTCCTGGCGGCCCCAGATGCGGCGGAGGTTGAGGAGAGGGCAGAAGAGATGCCGCTAGGGCTATACTCCATGTCGAAGACCTCGGTCTCGGCGAGGGTCGAGGAGGGGGTATGGAGGAAGCGGCCGTAGAGGGTCTCGTCGGAGGAGAGGTGAGGATGGCATCTTGGTGGAGGTGGTGGATTGAGGAGGGGCGAAGGAGGGGGTGGCCCGAGGGAAGAGGCGGGGGGTGGGCGGAGCTGGTTGGAGGGGTAGGGGGAAGTTACAAGAAAAAAAAAAAAAAAAAAAGAAATGAAGGGATTTATCATAAGAAATATATTAATTATTTAACCTCAAGTGTATGTAAATATATTATGGATATTTTGTGGGATATATAGAAAATTGTAATATAAAAATAGAGATTTATATATATAATTTTTTATTTATTTTTTAAAATTTTAAGACATTTTTCTTTAATTTTAATGAAGTAGAGATATACAATCTTAACAAAGTAATTTTTTTTTCGAAAAAAAAAAGGATCTCTGTATTTCTAGCTTGCCACGAAATACTTTCATGGTGGCTTTTCAACGTCGAGTCAGGCATAACTCGATATAGACTATCATCATATACCATCACAAACCTATGCATGTATGGACATATCTAAGGGATTCAAACCTAACACCCCGTACAGGGAAAACTTTATGGTAACAAGCGGTATCAACTATGCTACACTATTAACCTATTAACAATATAATTTTATAATGATATATATGTAAATATTAAATATATACATAAAGCTTACAAAAGTATATATATATTACCTTCATTTTTACGATTCAAAATTCATATATTTACATTTATCTTACCCACATTATTCTTTTTTATAAGGAGGTGAGATTTGTAGTTAATATTTTAGTGTAAAAATAATTTCTCATTATGTTTGAGTCGTGATTCGTCAAGAAAAGTTTTTTTTTTTTTCCATGACTCAGAATCCCTCCTAGGTAAAATGGAGGTGACTGCTTCCCTGCATGCAGTCATGGCTCTCGAACATTAGTAGGGGATTCAAAGTCATAATGTATCTCACATCCCACCGATCACCTGCGAGGTTGGATCAATCTGACGGCCCCTCGTGGGCGAAGAGTTGCTTTTGGTCATATGATTCGGACAGATTTGACTAACAAATGGATAACACTTTCCGATCAATTGCGCCAAAATCCCTCGTAACTACCAAGTTGGGATTCGAAGGTGATGTTAGGTGGTTAATTTGGTATACTTATGGATAAAGGGCTCGGATATGGCTCTGGTACAGGTCTTTCATGCCTCGACATGTACTTTCTCGTAATGGACTGGACATAACATGATCAAATATAGACTTTTCCTAGCTATATCCGATGTATATAGATTGAATCGAAGTAGGATATTATCCAGTATATAATTCATTTGAGTGACGTTCGAATGCCAACATAGTTGCTTTAGTCTCTTTATCTGCTAAAAAAAATGTCAGTGTAGTTGGAGTTTGAATCTCTGTCCAAATACATTCAAGGGAAAGTATAGATTTGGAACGTAGAGTTTCAATTTTTCTCATTTTTTCTTATACCAAGTTGTATCTGCCCGTCGGCCGTACACCTCCCACTAAGCAAGGTGCCTAACCTTATTAAATCTACAGATGCGAATAGGTCGGATTCGAATCTAATTTAACTAAATTCATATTTATATTTATTTACAAATTTCATATCTATATCTTACCCATATATTTATTGGATATAAAAATTTAAACTTATACTTATAGTCATGATATCTTTTACCCATCCGATATTCAAATTAGAGTGGAAGAAAAAAATAAAAAAAAAAAAAATATATATATATATATATAACATGTTCAAAGTATTGGATCATGAGTTATTTAAGAGTTTATTGATCTTCACTAAAATTATTATAAAAAGAATCTTCCAATTATAAAAGGAATCATTCAAGAGAAATATACATCAAAAATAAAAATCAAAGAATACAAAGAAAGATAAAACATAAATCATTTCAAATAAAAAAATTCACATCCTTAAAATAAATATTTAATAAAAACTTCAAAATAACTTTCAACCTCCGAAACCATAGAAGGAATCACGAAAGAGATTATGAAAGCAAATGGTGAATCATTTAGGTCGCTTTATCGAAAGAAAATAGATCAAATATGATATTTCATCTAAGCTAGTAATAGTATCAACTATCTATATGAAATGTCCTAAATAATTGAATTCTAACAATCTTATCCAATTGACGCATACGCTCTCTTATCAATTAAAAAGTTTATCTATATTTAAAAGGACACGAGTGTGAAAATACACGTTGCAATGTTTTGTAATGTACGATCAAAAATTAACTGGTCGAAAATTAATTAAACTAAAACACAACAATTGAAAATAATTTTTAAACATTGAAAAATCAAAACATGCATAAAAGTTGAAAATAAAAATACACCAGTATCTTTTACCTTTTCACCGATGAAAAATAATTTCCTTTTACTCTATTTTAGAATGATGCATTTATAGTATATCATAAATTGAATAATCCACCTATAGAGACATGATAATTTAGTCCAAAATATGGAAAAGCTCGATCTTTTAAAGTATAGGATTTTGGAACATCCGTGACATGTAAGTACGTACCATTTCCAAATCTCCGTTGGAACTCATGGGATAAAGAACCCCCAAACTAATTCATCAGAAATTAGCTCCATTTCCTTTTTGACATAAATTCTACCGAATTTCTCAGCTACTCAGAAAAGAAACGGTTCCACATATCACGATCCCATCAGCTGCATTTTGTTGCTTAGTTACTTCAACGGACTCTGTCGCGGAGACGCCCAGCTACCCGTCCTCAAACCATAAACAATAACGATGTTCCCTTTTTGCCCCTCCCTTCCACCAACACCTCCTGGTACGCAGGGATCGGTTAATACAGAGATCCGCCAGGGCTAAATTCAGTATACTGTTTCAAATATTAACCGACTCCAACGATCACCACTTCCACCTTATAAGAAACGGAGAAAACTCCTTTTTTCTTCTGCTTAGCCTCAGAGATCAGAGAAGAAGCCTCTTTCCAAGCTATGGCGCCCCGCTCGCTGATGCAACAGGTGAGATGAATCCTTCCCCCGTTCTCAGCCTTCTCCGTCACACAATTAAGGGTTGGCTACGATCCCGGACCGTTCGCAACTGAAGTTAACGTCGATGGATTTCTCGCCATTGTTTTGGTTCTAATTCTTTGGCCTAAGAAATCAGCTGGTGTTGCATACTTGCTCATCTTTTGTAACAATTATATGGTGAAAGTGCCTCTTCTAAATTTGGATGGGAACCTGATGCATATTTGCGAAGCATTTGACTCGGTCACTCATGACTGAGTCCGATCGAGTCCTTCACTGCAGTCAATTAAGCAGCAGCTCCTCCATCACAGGAGGAACCCATTCAAAGCCCACAGAGATTTCGGCTGTGACCTCTCAACAGCCCAATATCCATCTTGTTGTTACGTATGTGTAAAGATCTCTATAAATAGAGGCCCTCTTTAAACTTCTATCATTGAGTGAAAGCAGAAGCACTCTTTAATTTCAAGGGAACATGGGGGGTTGTTGGTGATAGGAATATTTACTTTCGCCACTAGAGAGAAGGATTGGTGACTGATGCTTCGGGCTCTTTGCCCTTAATTTTCAAACCTTCTGGCTTTTTTTTTTTTTTTTTTTTCCTTCCGAGTTTATTGTTGGCTTAATTTATATTCTGTTTATGGTCTCCGTCTGTTTGGTGATGCTGCAGCAATGCCTTATGAATCGTCGCGTATTCGACGAGCAAGCGCTTGTGGAGAGGCGGCCCGGTGCATTCACACTAGGTATGAAATCTAGGATTCCTTGAGAAATTTAAGCACAGCAGATTAGGTGGTATTAACTTTTTCCTTTGATTTATTCCATTTGTTGTGAATTTTCCTGGACGAGGCTGTTTTCCACTACGAGAACGCTTTTTTTCTTCCAAGATATGGATCTAATTAGAGGACTAGTTGGGAATATTGGTTGGGACTAAAAAATATTTTGACTTCTAACATCAGCCGGTTGTTTCTGAAATGGAGGGAGAGAGACTAATATGTTAAGACTAGAAATCCGGACTTCAGCTTTCTGGATTTGTTGCATGGATCTATTAATATCTGGATAATGGTAGCCACATTCCCTTTTTCACCTTCATTCTGTAAACCTTAACCACAGATTTGGTGCTGAGGTAAATGTAACAATAATCTGGCCTGACCAATCACTAATTTTATGAGGAACTGATGTTTAAACTGAAAGAGAAAAAAAACTTGATAACTTGCTGATCACTAATTAGTTAAGACTGACATCTTGAATTAATCCTCTATCTACAGTCAGTGGCACCCGTTTGTACCATTGGAGGATAGCAATGAAGGGGCCACCAAAAACCCCATACGAAGGAGGGCTTTTTCTAGTTGTCCTCGACATCCCCTTGACGTATCCTTATGATCCCCCGAAGGTAATCAATCCAGTTCTCCTCTTTTCGTTTCGAATCGTCTTAAATTCGACAATCTGCTCAGTTGGATCCTGCTGCTTTACTGTCAGGTTTGCTTCTGGAATAGAATTTACCATCCAAACATCAACTTCGATGGCGAGGTCTACATGGGCCACATCCCCTGGACTAGTGATTGGACAATCCCCAATGTTGGTAACCGTATTTGTATCATTTTTCAGGCAGATGTTACAACATACAACTTAGGGATTCCATGCATCAATGAATTAATTTGCTTGTGATTCGTCAATTAAGAAACACACACTCTTTTAATGGCATTCGCTACTTCACATATTCTGGGCAAAACAGATATTTTCTACATCACCATATGCAAAATGTACATGGATAGATACAATTTTTTTATAAGGGCAATAATAACTTATTCTCATCAACCCATTTTTTTCCCCAAAAATATTCAATGCTCTACAAATCATACTTCATGTAACTTGCTTGTTGATGTAACAGTATGTATGATTTCAATCATGTGCAGTTTGGATTGCTTGCAATATCTGCTGCAAACTTTGTAATGCTCGTTATCTTCTTAGACAAACTGCTCAGCAGTGGTTGTCTATCTCTTGCAACTGTCGTATGCGATTGCTTAATTTGCTGTTTCATACACGAAACATTGTCAGGATAACAAAGGATCAGAAAATTATGGTACAATTCTTTTTTTGAAATTGAATCAACTGTGAAAAATATTGTTGGTATTCATCAAATATAAATTCATACTTGTATAATAAATTAATATATCTGTGTAAATATCTTATAAGTTGTAGTCATGTACATCCTCAAGTTATTGTACTCTCCAAGGAGTGGAACCAAATCAGGTTAGTGCATGATAAAACAGTATTTTTCTTGTCTTTAACTTAGAATTAGAGCCACATTAGTCGAACAGAATAGATCATACCTTCTCTTCATGCGTTGATTTGTATACATGTAAACTGTAAAGTGATTAGTGATTGTTGGTGCTTTCCCAACCAATAATTTCTTTCAGCATTATATATGATGGTCCATTCACTATCACTAACCTTCTAGTTTGAAATTCTTTCTGTATCAGGTTTTGAAGTCTCTATACCATCTGCTTTCCAAACCAATTCCGAATGTATGCCTCAATGAACTCGCTGCGAAATTGTATAACCATAGAAGATATGCATTCAATCAAATCGCACGCGATTGGACGAAATCTTATCGCTGGAATGGAGAGACGCCAGATCTTATGATGCGGTCGAAAATGTGGCAGTAATCACCTTAATTTCTCGTCATGAACACCATTTGAGAAACTTGTTCTTTAGCATTCTGAAGCCTCTGAAGGCACACACATTTTGGCGCAAATTTGATTGGGGAACGCATTTACTACTGTCTACATGCAATGTCTAGTGTCTACAAGCACTTCTATTTGGAGGTTCACCGTTTTGTTTTCATAATTTTGCATTATTAGCGGATGATTTCACAGTGGAGATATATACCAATGGCGACGTTTAACTACTGCAAGTATGTGTCAGTAATTATAAGAAGCAGAGTAGCCTTAGTCCGTGCTTAACTCTACTTGGAGAACGTCCTTAATATTTAAAAGACAAACGTTAAGAAGAAGCAAAAACGAAATCAGTGTACAAATCTCGAAATGTGGCTGTTTGTTCTTAATTATATATAAACTATCTATCACAGAGTACGTAATCTCGAACTGTATATCCATCAATTAAGTACGTAATTGCTATTTATGCTCAGGCATATAAGAACGCCTCAGCAAAGGGATTCTTAAATAAAAACGAAGGTATTCTTAAATAAGTTTTTTTTTTTCTTTTGCAAGAAGGTATTCTTAAATAAGTTATACGTGGGAAACTCTGGTTGGTTGGAAAGTTACTTCGTCAGGAGCAGAGCCTTTGGAACAAGGTAAAGGGAAGGTCATGGTAAGTTAAACTAAAATTGGTCTGTTAAATTATATTGTCAAAGATATCTGCAACATGAACAGGAAAACCAAAAATAAGAATTCAATGTCAATATTAACGTAAATGTAAAAAACTCAAAAACTTAACCATAAAGAAACTTATCTTACACAAAGAAAGGGGGAAAGAAAGCAATATGATTGGTGTTGTATGGCGTAAGGTGTATACACTTATGGACGTTGTAAGCAATGAAAATGTTTCGTAAGAAAATCTTACAAGTATAAAATTAATGTTAAAAGATTTGGTGACAATTCAAAGATAATATGAGAGGAGACAACTGTAGCTTTAGATGTTGGCAAAACGACTATGTGGAAGCTCGATTATGAAGGTGTAATTAAAAGAGTTGAGGGAGGGTGCAAAGATGTTAGGTAAACCATCATGTTGACAACGATAAATATAATAGAAAAATGTTTAGTACTTGGATGGTGTGGATAACACTGCTTATCATAATATTGTAGTCAACAATATCACCGAGAATCAATATAAAATCCTTCTTAAGATAGTGAAAAAATTATACATGAAACAATGGTAATTTATCAATTCTATTCAAGAGAAAAAGAACAATGATCTTGATATTTATATTTAGTTTTCAATTTAATCTATTTTTTAAAATATATTTCGTTGATAAAAAAGAGAAAGTATCCGTTATAGAAGATGCACCTTGAATTGAAGGGAGGAGAAATTCCTGAAGGCTCTCAAGAGGAGAAGGTTACTCTCCATAGTAGCGGAGGGAAGCAAAAATATAGAAAATCAATGGATAAGAAATAAATGAAAAAGAAAATAAAGCATCATCGAACAGGAATTGGACGACTTTAAGAGGGAGGGCGACCCCATATTCGTATATATGGCAAATGCCAACGAGATAAACTTGAAGAATGTGCTTAACGAAAGGTCAAATTACAACTACTCATAGGTCAAAAACGACTACTGACAAACGTTAGTAAACTCGACCATAAAAAGTTTGGGGTCACATGTGGTCCCGAACAAAATCAGACTATATTAAAAAATATATATAAAAATCTCAATTTAATCTTAAACATGTAAGATTGAGGAGATTAAATGATCCTAAAAATCTCTGGTTAAGCTTTGGTGAAGTATGCTTGAGATCCCTGAAACTGAGGTAACCTAAATTATCAATGAGTACTCCAAGACCTCTCAATGTAATCAAATATAGCTCTAGAAGAAATATATGTAATTCTCAACCAATGTACCGGTATCTCTTGATGTTAGTGTGGATGATAGAAACTATTTGAAAAAAATGTAAAATCATGTGAACAATAACACAAATAAAAATTAATGTCCCATGAAACATGATCGAATAGTAGAGACCCTTGACTTTAATAAAAAAAAATTAAAAGATATCGGAAATGAGCAATTCCTTTCGAATTTATCCAAATGAAATCGTAGATTATTCACAAAAAGAAATAAAAATAAATAGAGAAAGAAAAAAATATATATATACAAAAATAATTATACATCACTACAGTTTCTGGTGATATTTATGTAAAAATCCCAAATGGAGAAAAGAATGAAGCCTGGGTGTGCCCTCATTGCGAAACAACACGGGCTGCTATCCGTCGATCGAAGAGGAGGCCATCCAGAATCCATCTGATCTTGAAGCTCTCCCACGGCCCCTCTGGTGATGGGTAACCTCTCCGTTCTCTGTTTCTGTTCCTCCAATAAGTTGCCGTTTTGTTGCTAAATGAATCAAGTTTCCATCTTGAGACGGGTCTTCTGAGCTTTGGTGGGTTTCATCTTGGGGTTCGCTTTGTACCGTTCTCTCGGAGTAAATCGGAAATCCTGAGATGCTTATATCGGTAGTTGACAACGATTTGCCCAGGGTGTTGTTACTAGATTTTTGATGATGGAGTGGAGTGTGGAAAATCTCGCAAGACGTCAGTGGTGGTGTAAGGAGGGATTTTGGGAATCCACCATTGAGATGGAGAGAGATGATGTGTGGGGAAACCCACTAGGATGGTTGAACAGTGTGTATTGGAGAGGACCTCCACCCATTTACGAGAAATTCTGATTGGATGAAGCATAAGAGTAGAGAACAACTTATAGTCTTCCTTGATTTACCCATTTATATTCCGCTACCATCTCGTTTATTGCTTAGGGGGAAAAAAATACGATTTTTATGCTCGATTGCGAAATCATAGCCGAAGCAGGCTCATCTTTTGGATCTTATGGCTACTTAAACTATCAAACTTGTCGTCTTTTGTCTCAAGGTATAGACAATCCAGAGATCTGTTCTCTCTTGTTGTGGGGAATTCTACTCGAGATGGACAACACGACTCTTTACCAAGTGCATGTTTACGTCAAGGGATACAAGGGGATATCCCCCATTTAACATAGCAGGATGGGGGAACCCATGTTTCACCCATATCCTGGGTTTTGACAAGCCTGAGTATGGGCGCGCAGGATGAGGTATCCCATCCTTTCGTCAATCCCATTCTCCTCTGTTCTTCCCTTGTCCCTTTACCCATTTACCCCTTGTTGTCACCTTCTCCCCCAATATCATGGCTGCGATAACATTGTTCTTTTATCAACACAAGGTGGCCTTAACATCATCGCTTCAAATTCAAACTTTTAGCAATAACAAGTAATTGGATAAAGTCATATGGTTTTAGGGGATGCATGTGTCAATTGTACTCCCACAACAACTGTAGGTGTTAAAAGAGTTTTTATCTCTTTCTTTTGTGAAACTGCACTCAATACTGACTGTTACATATTTTATCAGTGTGAACTTTGGCTGAGTAGCTTTTATGTTGTTTGTCCCAGGAGACAGCTTTGATGAAGATTGGTGTGAAAGTGGTGGAAGTGATAGTTATGATATTGCAGAGATGGGCAGAGAGAATGAGAAAAGGCATGATTATTTTCATACAGTATCCTCCTGATCCAGCTTGTGACTTTTTTTTTCACTACTCTGAAGGAGAAATTCAAATCTTATGGATTCGTAAAATAAAGTACTAGTATCCTGTGCATTAACAAGTAACATATTGGTTATTCAGATGAAAGAGTATGATTTTTTGTTTTTTTCGATTTCTTGACTCTGCCTTGGATTGGTTATCGAGATGGTTTGATGGCTGGGAAAGAGGCATCTGCACAGGAAGGATTCAACATTGGATTTAAGCAATCCGTGACTGCTGGTTATAAATGGGGTCTGGTTAGAGGTGTTACAAGGTACTTAGGAGAATACATCCGTATCTCTTGATATGCAAGTGCCTAGATATCTTTTTTTGAGCTATATTCAATTTTCCATTTGATGTGTTTTATACATTAATCACGAGCATCAATTTTCTCTTTTTCAGGATAGCTAACTAGGTAATTTTTGTGCTTCGTCGGTTCAAAGTTGACAAAAAGTAATTTCCTCGTGTTGTGCTAAAATATACTTCACAAACATTTTTTTTACATATTATAAAATGCTGAATGTTGAATGCTAGTGCATCAAAATTATATTGCATGTGGATTGATGGGCAAATTTAGCATTTATACGATTTGATTTAAAGATCCCACATTATGTGAAAGAATATTGGTTCTCAAAAAAGAAAAAAATGTGATAAATGATTGATAAGAAAAGGGATTTTTACACAAATGCCGCTAGAAATATTGCTTATTATGAGCTTGCCACTGCATTCCTTATTTTTAATTAAATGCTACCAAAAAAGCCGCATCTTTTTCACAAATGCCACTCTATTAGTTAGCGTCATTAAGTTTGACAATGTTGGACCTAAAAGTAAGTAAAATTTATATTTTTACCCCAGATTTTTTTTTTTGCCTCCTTCCCTTGACCTCCTTCAACCTCTCAAGGTTTTAAGTGTCAATTTTGATGTTGTGCCAATAAATTTTCAAGTGCATGTATCAAAGGCATGCCGTGGAAATGGGTGCATTGCAATGTCGAGTTATTAGTGACTTGAAAATTATGCATATCAAGGGCACATCAAGGGTACACCAATGGCGTACTGAAAATTTTACTTAGATGATTAAAATTGTAAGTAAATTACAAATTACTAAAAATCTTAAAAGGTTATGCAAGAAGGGCATACATGTAAATACAAGTGTTAAATCAATACATAATCAAATAAAGTTATCTCTACCAGCTTGAAATTTAAAGTAGGTGGCAGTGATATATTATCAATAGACTTATGATCTTAGGAAACCACCTAATTAGGATATTCAGAGAGTTAAAATATAAGATTGTTGTGAATCATATAAATCATTGAACGTGTGCAAACTAATACCGATCACCATCTGCACTCCTTATACAGCTCGCTCGCCGTGCAACGCCAACCACATCTGCCTCCAGTGTTGCTCACCCTCCACTACCACCTTCTGCTGTCGTCAACCTCCTCAGATGCACCCTTGAGCAACAACAACAGCAACAACATGCAGCAAAAAGGAATAGACAAAATATGTACGAGCGAAATATCGAGGTTATCAAGAGGTTATTAAGGTTATTGTCAACATTAATGACGACACACTCGTAAATCGACAATTATTGCATGTCGATACAGCCATTCCCCCAAAACCCCATTATCACCGACATGGTGACAACATGCTATCAACAACTTGATCCCTACAACCACTTCCTCTACCATTAACCAACACCAGCCAACATCCCCTTCTTTCCCTTTTTACCTTTCCTTTTCTTCTTCTACCACCTTTGCCAATCATTGCCACCGCCACCATAGTGCCCTTTCAACCTCACTTTTAACCCTCATCATCCTCAACACCACCACCATAGACCCCACCACCACCAAGGGAGGTTGGGGATTGTAAGCGTGGAAGGGAGGACAGGGAGGGGAGAGGTTAAGGACAATTGCATTGTAGCATTAGGGAGTTGTTCCTGGCGTAGATGTCGAGCTTCTTGATGCTCGTAGCTGCTCAATCCTCATGGTCAGGAGTCCTAGGTGCCTCCACACCAATAAGGAGAGGTTGTGCCCCTCGATGTTGCGTTCGTGGAGGGCTATGCTAGGAAGGACCACGATCTTGCTCTTGAAGTTAAGGAGCCATCGATTCTGGTGGAGGGTGACAAGGTAGCAGGCCTTGCAGTGGAGGAGTGCTTCCAAAAGTAGATCTCGGGGACAAGCCTAAGGCGAAGGTGGCAGTTAGGGGTGAGGGAGAAGAGGTGGGGAAGGTCAGAACCAGAGACAGGCTTGCATATGGAGAGGAGCTTAGAGGTGATGGAGCAGAAGGAGAGGAGGATGGGTTATGGGAGAGGCACTTGCGGAGGAGGGGGATCAAGAGGATGGAGCTTTGGAGAGGAGAAGATCTTGAGAGCATAAGGGGAAACCCAGAGGAGGAGATGAGGAAGTTGGTTAGGTTAGGGTTATGGGTGGTGGTGGTGGTGGTGGAGGTGAAGAGGAGGTTGGGGAAGGGGAGCTAGCAGTAGGAGTTGGATGTGATATCAACATTGAGGGAACATGGAAGGGGTGGGTGGTGGTGGAGGAGGTAGTTAGGGGAGGTGGAGGAAGGAGGGGAAGGTGAAGGAGGAGGCAGAAGGAGGAAGGGGAAAAGAAAAACAAAATTTGGGGTAAAAATATAAATTTTACTTAATTTTAAGTCCAACTCCATCAAACTTAACAGAGTGGCAATTTTGAAAATGGTGACTTTTTTCATAACATTTAATTAAAAATAGGGAATGCAGTGGTAAGCATGTAATAAGCAATGTTTTTAGTGGCATTTATGTAAAAATCCCTAAAAAAATTGAAGGTGCCCATAGAAAACCTTGCTAGCAATGAACTTTTTTGGGAATATTGTACCTCTTACCTCTGTAACAACCAGGATATTGCATCACAAGTAACAAAGTACTATATATAACAAATTTTATTCCACCCCATTATCTTTCACCTCCCTATCTGATAATAGCTCAAATCTAATTTTCAGAAATTCAAATGAAGAATGACAAAAACAATAGATGGTTGCTTAGGTTGCTTGTGGGACTAATGTAAACTGCTTTTGTAGCTTCCTCTGATGTTATATGTCAAATTGAAGTTTGGAAGGGCATAAAATGCAGAAAAACCTCTGCAATTAAAAATTGTTACTCTTTAAAAAAATAAAAACCGTTGTTTGAGGGGTCTGTCCAAAAAGGCTTAGTAATCACCCAAGAAGATTTTTTTGAAAGGAGAAAGGGTAGTTATTCAACTTGATAGTCACCCAAGAACATGTTGGTTCTTTTTTACAAGTGGGGAATTTTTTATGCCCTGGCCAAACAAGAGTTGCAGATGGTATCATATGTAAACGTGTTGAGTGCCTTTGTGAAAGGTTTGAATGAGCAAGTAGCAAAAATAGGTTACTGCTCAGAATTGAGGTTGGGAGCTAATGCTAATTTTAGTGGTAGGCTCTAGTAGATTTCTATATTGACTCTATGATAGTGTAATTGTGCAAAAACAACCTTTTCATTGGAGTCCACTAGACACCCACTATGCAGGAAAGGCTTAGTTGCTGTCTTGGTTGTTGGAGTTAATAAAGTCTATATGAGGCATATTTCTTAATTTTCTAATTGGTTCAACAACATTGACAAACAGTGCAATGAGCTGCCTTCCGGAGCCCTTGAGAAATAAGTTGACAAGCTCGCAGTCTTTGAAATCTCAGCTTGATAAGTTGCACAAATCTGTGCAATCTATTTCAACAGATGATGCATTGAAGATGTTTTATGAGAAGATCTCAACACATATACCGGGTCAATCAAAGGATGGTTCCGCTCATGATCTTTTAACAGAACAAAAAGCAGATGTTTCAGAAGCTGACCAGCTGGAGGATTTTTCTAGGGATTTGAAACTCTTGTTGCAGGAGTGTCCTGAAATCAAATTGCACGATGACTTGAAGGAAGGTACAACCAAGATAAGCTTGTCAAGCAGTTGAAATAAAGCTATTGTCGGCAGGCAATAATTGTACAAGGTTCTTCTCACGGCCTTGCAGAAAGTTAGGATGCAAATACGAAGTCAAACCTTGTATCGCAAGGTAATAGTTCCATACAGTTTGAAATTAGCTATTAAGTTGTATGTTCTTTTTTTGTGGGTCAAATTCTAGATTCTTTTCTATTTGATTGTACATTGTGATTACTGATCCAGCAATCTTAAATATGAATCGTAACCATTCCTGTTATGCTCTTCAGTCTGTTTTTGTTAACCTTGATATTAAGCATCCTATCACTTCATCTGTTTCTTCTGTACCCTTCAACGGTTGCAAAACCGAGATTCATTTGCAGAAAATCCTAAAAAAGCATACTACTGGGAGCTTGTTTCTGGATTGTATTCTTTGTTTTGTCTGACTAACCCAAACACTAGTGGGTCCAATTTTTCTCTTTTAAATTTACAAGTATGAAAGTCCACTACATCCCTTGGATCTTGCTTCCAACTTCCCAGATCCTTGCAAATACAAAAGATCCCTTCTCCCACTAAAAATGGCAAAGTGAAAAAAGAATAAAATAAAGCAAAATGTCAGCATGGCTAGCTAGGATTCTGGGAACTCATTTTTAACCCATATGTTTTGTAATAGCCACACCTTCATCTTTATATCCCGAGACACCTTAATACTTGAACATTGTCATCCAGCTGATCGAGCATATCATCTTCTGTGTAACAATCCTGTGAATGTGATACTTCCAAATGCTTGAATTCTTTTAAAGAAAACAAAGACTTTCCTATTTCAGAAGTGTCTTAAGAAAGAAAGAAGTATGATCGAGCTTTTTGATGCTATATATTTATCCCTTTCATTTCGATTTCTTTGAAGGTCCTTAATTTCATGTTTTGGCTGCTTTGATGATTGAAATGGTCCGAAATTAAAATTGATATCATTTTTTATGTGACTATAAATCAAGTATCTCTCTCTCTCTCTCTCTACTTATAGATGCTAAGGTAACATGAATAAGTGAACATTTCTCTTCGCAGGGTTATTTCTGCAAGCAGGTTAGGATATGGCTGTGTCCTCTACCTTGAACATGGGGGTGACAGTTGAGATTATTAGTCCACTATTGATATTTGCAAGGAATGTATGTTTACTAGATAACCAAAATTTCTTGTCTTGAAAAGTTTCTGGCTATTTTCAAGTTGTCCTGTTTGGAACTTTCGTAATGAGTTTTCGAGGCCTTATACGATATGGATTTGCATTTTTTCTTCTTTTAATTCTACCAAATTTTGGAGTATTCCCGCCCCATTTGAGTCGTTACATGGTGTCTATCTCATGCAATGCATTGTTACTATGCTGCTATCTTTGATGATATTCTCCTACTTCCATTTGACCACGTCCTGATTGAGAAGCACTAGCCTTAGCTACTTGTGGGGTTTGGCCCATGTAGACACAAAGAACAAATTTCAGCCTAGTTGGGGTATATTCCTACATATTCCTTGCTTGCAGAAGAGATCTGGTTGGCATACTCCAACCAGTATTCTGACGAGCCCATATGCATCATGTTCTTTATATGCAGTGTTATTCAAAAAGTTATTGGCATTTATGGGGAATTGGCTTTTGTTTAATATTCTTGCACTCGTGATCTCTTTTGAGCTAGGGTCAGGCTTAGGCTTAAAGTCATCAAGCTGGCCTAAACCTCAGTCCAATCACCCGTGGACTGGGATTAGGTTCGGTTTTGTTGGCCCAGCCTAGTGTAGAGCCAACCAAGCCCAAGAAATCCTTCTCCATTCTCTACCACTAAAATACCTCTCTTGTTTCCTCCCCACCCCAAACCTACACCAACTTTCTCCCTCCTTTCATGAAATTGAGACAATTGGTAAGACAAATGTGCGTTATATATCTGATCAAATAATTTTTAGAGAGATAATACTTAATAATAAGATAGACAGTTGCCCTATGGGTTGATCTAGGTTGGCCTAAGCATTTTGGCCGGTGAATGCGACAATGGCTAAACTCTAAATCTTAAACCCTAAAGTTAGAGTATTTTTCAAGGTTGGCCCAACACGCCCAACCCAACCTTGAAGGGGTCTGTATACCATGTAACTTTATGCTCAACACTATGCTTCTCTAGTGCTATTTCTCCCCCTATATTCGTTGGCCTCACCTGCATTTTTAACTCCCTCCACACCATCAATAGAGATTGGCTGAACTTAACAAGGGGATGCATCTTCCTCCCAGGACCTCCTTGTTTCCCTACCTTGTTGCCGACAACTAGGGCAATCAAGCCCAAAAAGTTGAGCCTAGTCTAGTTCAACCTTGGCTTAATAAGCCCAACGCCTTGGCTCAAACTTGACTCGTTAAGGTATCGTGTTCGGCTTGCAAGCCTTAACAAGCTTGAACCTAAGCCCAAATTAGCTTATCAAGCGCAAGTTTTTTTCTACAAACCCAGATACAATTTGCTGGAGATGCAAAGTCCAACCAACATAATATTCCAAGTGTCAATAGGTTAGCACATTTATATATTCTAAACTCACATATACTTTTATCAAGCCATTAATAAGCCTACATTATTGAAATATGTCATAGATGGAATTGAAACTCGTGTTCTTTGGTTACCATGAACAAGACTTAATCGGTTGTGTTACAACTTGCTATTCTAAATGCATATACGTACTCACATAACCCAAATGTATACCGAGTTGAGCCAAAGTAGGCTTGATATCCTACGTGATGAGGCTACTTAGCCTCGACTTATTAGCCTATCAAGCTAGAATCGCAAGCCCTTGCTGAATTGAACCAAGGCGAAACAACCCTATAACAACCTTCTCCTACACGTATCAACTTTTATTTGTGCATTCTTTTTTCTTCATATCGTTGGACCATCCATGTCTTCAGACCAAGGATGCAAACAAAGATCCACTTTGGTGTGGACATAAGGAACTTCTAACTTTGCATTTTGCTGACGGCAAATTCTTTCAATGAGGAGGCAAAGTGACCCAAATGAGCTATAGATGTATTTTTACATGAAATAGATGCACTTTGATGTGGGCATACGAGCCTTCTGACGTTGCATATTGTTTCAATCGGGGAGGCAAAATGATTTGAATCAGCTGCAAATGTATTTTTAAAGCAAATCTTAATCTTCTTGTGACTTGTGAGACCAACCTTCCAAGATGACACTGCAACAATATATTCTTAAACCTTTCAAGCTTGAATGTTTACTTAATGGTACAAGTAATTCTTTTGCACCATTGTCATACCATTCTATCTGGATAAGACAACCGTGAGAAATTTGAGCATTCTCAGATTCTTAGGGCCCATTTACATAACTGGTTAACCTTCTTTCAGGAGGTGAACAGATGAATAAAGGCCTGTTGGCCGTTACGACCTGATTACATAACAGGTTATCCCCCCTCTCTAGGGAATAAACCCATTTACCTCGGGGGTTGGATAAACATCAATTAGGTATTTAATTGGTGTTACACTCAATACGTGTACGATGGAGGACTGGAAGTTATCCCCAGTTTTCTTTACTGAGATCAAGGGATATCCCCTATTCCAAGTAAGCACAAACAAGGGAAAGCCCCTACTCTAAAGTAAACACAAACCAAGGGTATCACCTGTTCTACATTTGCTAACCCTTGCCATAAATTAGGCCTTAGCTTTGGTTAAATCATGTGTAACTTGACAACTAAGCACCTGCGACTTAGCCTCGACAATCCATGGCTGTAACACCTGCAATTCCAATTTTGCCGGGGATTCATGAATAGAGCCAAACAATATACCCTGGTTTCATATATACAATTACGTCTTCATACGTACACGTCACCAACCTGAAAAAGATGGACCTTTCTGTGCAGCAAGGGACACAATAAGAACAATGGGCGATAGAAGAAATAAGATGTATGGTATAATCTCTAGTAAGGAGTCATTATCCAGTTCTTCTTGTCTTGCACCATAACCATAACCAGTTTCATTGTCGAGCAAGGCTGCGAAGTAGTTTTCATAGTCCGTTGTCTTGGAGTCCAACAAATTTGATATATTCATCATTTGCATTACCTGAAACCAAATGTACATGCGACTAAAGCCAGGGGAGTAGCAATGATCAACATTAACAGGGAAGTTCGGATTGTTGCACATTTCAGAAACTCCATTGGATTTAAAATGGAACTTTGAGTTTGATACGTGGGATTCTTTTAGCAGTTTGGGGGAAATTAGAATGAAAGAAGAGGTTCCAACACCTGGAAGCCAAACACGAACTGCCTTGCTTTCTTGCTCACTGCAACATTGGGATGTGACTCGAGCTTCTCATACATTACTTCAGCCTCGTCATGCCTGTGGTTATGCATTATAAGGGATCGATCATATGATAAGACTTTCATTTGAGCTCTGTCTGATAAAAACAATAACGCAAAAAACAAAAAATCAGAGTTCCAGCCTCCAGCGTGATGTCATCTATCTTTCAACACTTTGATTATTTTCTTCAAAACTCAAGATGCATGTGGACGACCTGTTACCATAACACTGCCCTAGAGAGAGCAAGATCTATTAATACCGTGAATGGTCAGGATTAGTATATGACTGAAAAGTTGTCATAAACCATATAACCATACTGGTTCTACCTTTTAGCCACTAGAGCTTATGTTAGAGGAGAACATTTGAAATCTGCTCCATAGAATGGTATCGGATGGCTACTACTCAACACAAGGTTATTTTCTGTGGTTAAGCCCGTGATTTTCTTATGCACCCGTCTGCACTAAAGGAAGTTCCATACAGAGTAGCTAACCCAGAATTTGCCATGTTCTTAAGATTGCTTTTTGTGTTTGGTGTGGAAGTTCCAGCAGAAATAGCTTTCCTAGGAACTCAGCCACTTATTCTGGTTTTAGCTTCTTCCACCATTCCCCATGGAATAGAGTTATTCCATCCACTTATTCTATGATTTGGCATAAGCCACACCCACTAATAACAATACCCTACTGAATTAAATCATATTTAAATTCAAATTTATTTCTTGACTTCAATCCTTATTCCGAGAGGAGCCGCATCCCACCATCCAATTACAAAGAATGGGATATCCCAAAGATCTGATCTAACTGTATTAGTTTCTAGAATGGATTTCTTCTGTGTAACACTAATCGATAGGGCCTCATTGACAAGTGATGCAAGATCTCGTGCATTGAAACCCATGGTTATGTATCCAAATCTCTGAGTATGGAACATTTTCTTTTGCAAGTGAAATCCCCCAGTAGATGAAAGAATGAAAAAGCGCTTTTGTTGTGAAATAAGAAGCTTTCATATCTTAATGAATGTATTTCATTTATCCAAAGCTATGAAAGTGGGTTCCACTTTTCGGGGAATGAGCTGAAGCAATAACAAGAATACTTCTAGTGGAACATCCTTCATAATCCTTGGAGAGATAGTTCACTAATAGACCATGGGATAAATAACTTGACTCCTTTACATACAGATCATGAATCCATCCTCATTCCGTCTAATTCCATTTTTTAACTTAACATATTTGAATTTGGATTATAAAATAGGTTGTAGCATTCCATAATACTAACGTGCTGGACTTCAGAAAGAATAATTTCTTACAGATGGAAAATCCAGTTTACAAGTCTTCACTGGTTTAGTACATTGAACATACGAACTATGAGGTTAGAAGCAGCTAATACTTACAAACTATATCTAATGTGTTTGCATGGGTTCACAGATGACAAATTTAGCAATCAATACAAATGTTCGAGTACAACATCAAATGCTTCAGTACCTACAGAGTGAATCTTGACATATGGCCCATTGCAGAGCAGCCAAACCATGAAGTTCGCTCTGCAGAATGAGAACCCATAAAATAAAAAAAAGCAACGGAATATGAATGTTTTATAATAAATGAACATGAGCTAGTCTAAGACTGACATTTTGGATAATTATTGGGTTATGTTTAAAAAAAAAAGAATTATTGGGTTATGTTGTTTACATCAGTTTCATCAAAGATAAGTACCCTGACGATGAGGAAAGAGATAGATGCCAAGCATGTGCATCTGCTATTATTTAAAATGTGAACTACCTACAGAAACAAAGAAACAAAACTCTTATTCTCTTGTAGTTGGGATGGCCTTCGACAAGGGAAACCTCCTCAGACAATGAAGGTTCTAACAATAAAGCTAGGAAAAAGGTTATGTGGTGGATATCCCACCTAAGGTATGTTTCCAAATATAGTGCATGGGTTATAACGAGGTAAGTGAAGTTTCCAATGCAAATACAGCTTTTAATGGAAAACAAAACTAAACTACTAATTTCACTTTTCTACTCATAACATGTCAACTCACACTTCATGTCATTTCCATCATCAACAAAAGATAACAATAAAACCAACTCAACCTCAAACATAAACCAAATAAACTACAAATTCTAATTCTCTATTTACAACACATCAACTTGCCCAGTACCAATTGTTCATCCTACCTTTAGACCAAACACTTTTTTTGAACCTTTATTTGTTCTTTTCAATTTTGTTTCTTTCTAAATTACAGAGATATGCTTTAGGTAGTTAAAGATTTGATGGGAAATGATTTGTTTCCTTTATGAGTAGAAGTAGGATTGGCTTCTCTACATAAAGGAACCAAATTCCATGTATTCTTCTTTGAAATTTCATAATAAAAGTTCTCTAGTTTCTTAAATTTCCACATGATATTAGAGTAGGTTCATCCAAGGACTCCATGTCTTTCAACATACCCTAGGGGCATTGTAGGCCCCCTTTTTGCCTTAGGAAGCGCGTCTGATCCCTTGGCTAGTGTTGGCGACACCATGCACCACCAAGTATCACCTAAAGATTGCCAAGGCATGTTGCTTGGCCTATCTCCTCTCCATCGCCAATTAGAGTGGGACCAAGTTGGTCCCTACTCATCGTGTAGGCCCCCTTCTATTGAGCAGCATCCATGCTGCAAGGTTGGGGCAATGCCATGCAGCAAGTTGTTGAACCAATTTTTTGACCTAGTTCATGATCCAGTCATCGGTTTTCGCTTCACGTGTGTGAAACGAGTACGTTGTTGGTGCCACGGCGGAAGGAGATTTTTTGAAAATGACTTTTTGCGACCAAGATCTCGGTCTTGATATTTGTTCAAGGTGATCTTGGTTGGGCCTTGGTACTATCTACCCAACTTGTATCTATTCTGAAAGAAAGTTCTGAAGCCTTGGACTGTGTGATCAACATTAAAGACGCTAATGAGTGGTAGCGAAACTAAACGACAAGCTCAACCCCATTTGTAAATGCTCGATGCCAATTCTCCACTTCTACTAGTATCAAGAGGTTTTTCTTTGGTGGTAGGTGACTGTCAGTGCTTGGAAACGTACCCTGGACAAGTATCTAAATCAGTTCAATTTCAGTTTCAGTTTCAGTTCAGCACCAGTGTTAGTTGATCAATCTATAAGTTCAGTTTAAGTACTTCATATCAATGCTTAATTTTGACTCTCCTTTTGGATGCCAAAGTATGTGCATGATCAAGTTTGCATATGTGCTCCAACCACAACTACATTAGATGAGAGGAGTGTCTACAAGTGCACTACTCTTATAAATTGGGCGTGCATGCTCCAACTTAGGGGGCGAGTTAGAGAAAAACAGAAATTTGGAATTAAAATTATCTCCTTATTATGTTATTTCATATTTTATTTATTTTAAAATTATAGAGATATGCTTTAGGTAGTTACAGATTTGATGAGATATGATTTGTTTCCTTTATGAGTAGAAATAGGATTGGCCCTCTCTATATATAGGGACCAAACTCCATGTATTCTTTTTTAAGATTTCATAATAAAAGTTCTCAAATTTCTTAAATCTCCACAAAAAGGAAAAACATTTATGAGCCTAAATCATGAAGAATCTCTTAAAAGTGTTTTTCTATGCAAATGTTTCTATTTTCTCTATGCAAATGCTTTTCTATGCAGGTGTTACTTATAGAGCAATATGATTATCAAAGGAATCTCCCTTTTCTTGTAAGCTCCAACTAGAATTTTTTTTTTTTTTTGAAAAGCTCCAACTAGAATTTGGAGCATGATTACTTATACGACATGGTTTTTGGTCAGGTTTTGAGAAACCAACTAGAATTTGAACTAATTTGTATCACTGTTGGTAGATTGAATCCACATATTAGGAGCTTAAGGTTCAGCAACAAATAGGACCAGCTAACACAGACCTTGGTTAGCCAGGCCAATTCTGATCTAGCTGACTCTTTCAAACCTTTCTCACTTGGCTATTTACAAGCTTCAAATTATAAGAACTATAAGCTCCAAAAATCAACAATTGTACTTAGGACATTGATACCTGAAAGTCCAAAGTTTTCATTATTTTCTCATAGTACGGCAATGCTTCACGAAGTTTCCCATCATCCATCAATTGATCTCCATCCTTTAATGCCTGAAATGAGTGTCTGGAAGCTCATGATACTGAAATTTCCAGCTTAATGTAAAACATTTCTATCATTCTTTTTTAAAAAAAAACTACCATTCAGCTTTTCTGTACCTTCTCACATTCAGATTTTACTTTCGGGTCAATGTTTAAGAAAGCCTCTTTCTTATATCTTGCAATCAGTTCCCTAGTGTGAGCTTCTCTGGCAGCTTTAACTTCAGCTGTTTCAAGCTCTTCCCCAGGACGGATGTTTCTTCCACCACCAAACTTATAATAGAAAAGTAGATGTCTGAGATTATATGCCATAGAGCCAAGAATTGGCATCGGCTGACGGGCATGCATAAGTATGCTGTTAAAGCTACCAGCATTTATAATTTATGACAAGTAAAGGTTAATATTTTAAATCACTTAAATATTTTTGTTGTTTGAGTCATTAGATTCCTATATAAAAGACCAGATAACATGCTCCAAAAAAAAAGACACTTTGGCAAGATTTTGAAGTATTGGCTAATGCTAACCAAGTAATTAGTTAACAATAATTAGAGTAGATTCAAGATCTTAGATGTCCAGTGCACAAGAATAGACAGGTGAGATTTCTATAAAGGAGCACATGGTTATGGTTGACAGAAGAATCCCTGTTTTGTTTTTGAAAGGGAGCAGAATCCTAATTATTCAAGGGGGTTATCACATACTTAGCCCTGTATATATTTGATATAAAACATATTCTTGTATATTCCATGTTTATATAACACAGTGCATTTTTACACACTATACCCCTTCATTGAACTCCACCAAGAAAAAGTTATTTTGAATGATTAGTCCAAAAGGAAAAGCCTTTTCTTGCAAAAAGGTCCTCCTTACATTCAAGGAAGGGTTTGAAAAGTTACACATAAAATAGCAACAATAAATCCCTAGTTCCCTACTACACTAAAATAAAAATGAGTTTAACATTCGATGCAAATCCATATTATGTGAATATAAAACTTAAAGAATAATGTATTATAGCAAGTTAAGATATAATGAGTGTGTGCCCATTAGGAAATACATTGGATAGCTTAAAAATCCAAAATGTCTCTAAAGCCATCCCACATATTTATGAAAGTCAACAATTATGGTTAATATCTATATATCCTACTAAGGCATTATAAAACAAACTGTACCGACATAGTATCACATTGTCAAACTTAGTATCCATATGTATTTCAAGAAAACCATGCTCCTAACTCCTAATTACATATGCCTAAAAGTTATAATGCATTAGAAACATGTGGCAGGGAACGGGCATTTAAGAATGACAAATAGTTTAATGAAACATCAATCAGCATGCACCTTATGTCCTTGAGACAATAAACTGTTAATACCAGAAGGAACAAGATAATGAGGGTGGAACAGAATGTTTTCAGCATGAATAAATCATTTATTTCTTATCAATGATCTATGGATGAGAAAGCTGGAGCTGATTGCTTTCAGCATCACCATATCAAATTAATTCCAAACTCTGTACAATCTTTTATAAAGAAAGTGGTAGGAAGGACTAAACTTGCATGGCTTTTCTAAACAATAATCACTCTCGGAAGAATTGCTTACTGAACTGCAAATTGATCTACATTGTTAATGAATTCTGAAAAGAAAATCACTTCCATCATATATAACTGAGTTCCAAAAAATAACATATAACCTGAAAAATCATAAAGCAATTTATGTACTCGCAAGATCGAAATGCCAGATATGATCAAAAAGGCCAGAGGATTCCATGGCACTATATCAATCAAGCGCAGATATACTTACAGTTTTGGAGATATTTTCAGGCCGTGGAAAAACTCCCCACGTCAAAACCTTAGGCTTGTACAAGCCCGAAGGATTATCCTCAGTACTCAGCGCCGTCTCAGTTGATTTTGTATTTCCAAATTTGGTAGGGTCTCCAACAATAATCTTTACCTCTGGAAAACCTTCTCGCAAGGAAGTATCCACAACTGGAGCTAAATCAGGTGGAGACCCTCTTTTCTTTTTCTCGTCAGGAGAATCAAGCCCTGTGAAATCGATTTTGGAAACAGACGCCTCACTCTCAACAGAATAATTCTCTTCAGTGGCCTCATCTCTTGAGTTGTTGGAGTTGTTTGTTTGGATCCCCTGTGGTCCTAGAAAACTCAAATTGATCAGAGCATGAACTGACTTATAGAAAGATCATGCGAAGATCATAAAAAGTGAATGAGCTATTCGACTGCCGGTTGTTGACCCCTATTTAATAAGCACGTGAAGGATTAGAGTTGTTCGGAGAAAACAAAGATGGTATGAAAAAACATAATGGATTGGAAGAAGATATGCTGATTAGGAATGGGTAGTTAACAGTACCATCGATAGCAACCTTTTTTTTTTTTTGAAAAAGGAAAGGGTAGTTATCACTCACAAGGTAGACCCAAATATATAAATTATAGAATCAATAATCACCGCCAATACATCAGGCAGACCCCAAGGTCCCCCACTCACAAGGAATCACACCAAAGATTAAACAAGGAATTAATAGACTTAACAAAATTCTCCACATAAGGTCTCTGGCCCCTGAAAACCACAGCATTCCTGCCCAACCAGATGCCCCATAGCACAGCCAATGGTCTGGCCTTCTCTTTCTTTGTACGGAAGACGATCTGTCCAACATCACCTCCTCCACTTCTGAAGCTGTGCCAAAAGTCTTCGAAAAGTCGACACTCCCACCACCCCTCCCACCCTGCCCCAAATCTGCACCATAAACGGGTAAGTGAAAAAAAGGTGGTCTATCTCCTCCTCTCCACTTCCACACAAAGGGCAGACCATACTTTCTCCAGGAGCCCATTTTGCCCTCCAAACCTTGGTCACAAGCCTTCTCCTCCTAAGAAGCCAGACAAAAATCTTGACTTTTAGAGGACACGCAACCTTCCAAATCTGTCTGCAGTCCCTCACCAGATCCATCTCAACCATGGGATCTCCAGTGGACAATTTCCTGTATGCAGCCGCTACCGAAAACTCACATTCATCTCAACCAAACATATCCATACCAAAGGCCGGTTGCAGCCCCTCTAACTCTTCAAGCAGAACCTGAAAATCATGAGTTCTCGCATTTGACAGGTTTCCTACAAAGCGCAGGTACCACCCATCTTCCCACACCTCAGCTACAGACGCCTCTTTGTTCTGGGACAAAGCAAACAGCCTCTGGAATCTTCTAGCAAGTGCTCCATTTCCCGTCCAATCATCCTGCCAAAATCTGAAAATATCCCCCATTCCCACCACAGGAACAAAGCAATTCCGCACCCTAGGAGCCACCATTGACAGGCCTTTCAAAAAATGAGAAGCATCCTTCGGCGGAGACATCAGGAGATCCCACACCACCGGGCCACCATAAGCCGTCTCGAACACCTTTCCCACCAAATTCTCCCTACATTCCAACAGGCTTCCCACCCATTTCGCCAACAGACTGTCATTAGACCTCCCCAGGTCCCTTACCCCGAGCCCCCTGTCTTCCAACGGCCTGCAGACCTCCTCCCACGCAACCAACCTGGCACCCGGTCCATTCGTCCCCTGGTTAGACGAAAAGAAATTCCTCATAAATCTCTCTATCTTCCCAACAACCTGTCGAGGCATCTTCAGAACAGAAGTGAAATACGATGGCATTGCTGCCAGAACCACCTTGAGCAAGACCAACCTTCCACCCCTTGACAAGAGCATGGACGCCCACCCTTCCAATCTCCCCTCCAGTCTCTCCACCAGGAGAGCCCAATCTTTCACCAGAATCCTGCCATCCGTCAACGGTAAACCCAGATATCTAATCAGGAGCTTCACTTGCTCTATGCCAAGACCCAAACTACACTCCCTCGCCTCTACCTCAGTCAGATTAAAAGAGACAAAATCAGAGTTAGACAGGTTGATCTACAGTCCTGAAGCCTCACCAGACAAGAAGATTAGGATCCACATTCTTCTAGCTTCCACTTTCCCACCTTCAATGAACAAAATCGTATCATCCGCATACTATAGTAACGGGATACTCGTCCCATCTCTCAAGGAGAAACCCCTCACCAAGTTCCTCTTACACGACCTCTTAGTTGCTCTCGCAAGAGCATCCGCTGCAATCACAAAAAGCATCGGGGCCAACAGACATCCTTGCCTCACCCCCCTCCTCGCTGAATCCAACCCCCTGCTGGATTTCCATTGATAAGAACCGAGAAAGACGTCATGGTGACACATCTCTTCATCCAGTCAATCCACACCGACGGGAAACCCCTCTTCACCAAGGACGTCCAAAGAAACGACCACTGGACCGAGTCATAAGCCTTGCTGAAATCGACCTTCCACAGGAAGGCATTCTTCTTATTTCTCTTCCAGGATGAAAGGATCTCCAAGGCCAACACATAACCTTCCAAAATATTTCTTCTAGGAACAAAGGCCGTCTGCACCGGGTCTACAATCCCAGCCAACGTCCTCCTCAATCTATTCACCAGAAGCTTCACCACAATCAGGTAGATAGCATTCGAGAAGGCTATCGGTCTGTACTCCTGGATATCCTCAGCACCCTCCTTTTTCAGCAGCAGGAACATGTAGAACTTGTTCATCCTATTGAACCACAAATTTCTAGTTCTAAATTCTTGCACAACTTGCATCACATCCTCCTTCACCATCGGCCAAAACTCTTTTTAGAAGGCAACCGGAAAACCATCCGGCCCCGAACAACCATCTGCGTTCAGCCCCCATATTGCCTTGCGGACCTCATCTTCCTCAAATGAGTCCATCAAGAAGCTGGTTTCTGCCTCCCCGATCCGCAGTACCTCAGACCCTAACCATCTCCATCTTCCCCCCCCCCCCCCCCCCCCCCCGTCTTCTCCCAGTAAACTCTCTGAAATACCTCGCAGCTGCCCCTCCCACCGCCTCCCTTCCCATAAACTCCTCCCCATCCACCACCAACCTATCAATCCAGTTCCTTCTCCTCCTTCCTGAAGCAGCCATATGAAAAAAACGAGTGTTGGAATCGCCTTCCTTTAGCCACTTCTGCCTAGACTTCACCTTTCACTCCATCTCCACCTTTCGGTCTTCCTCTTGTATCACCTGAATCTGCGTTGCTCTGTAAACCCTGTCAGCGTCAGAAAGGAGACCAACATTCTCCACCCTGTCCAAACGTGCAATCTCACCAAGAGCCTCCTCTTTCTTCATCCCACGTTCCTCCCTAATCTGCTTCATACGGACCTTCAAGAAAGATATCAAATCTCGCAGCTTAGTTTCCAACCTGACAGCCGCCGAACCATCCACATGAACCAATCTCCACCGCTCTTCTACCAACCCCTTGAAACCCTCTTCCAGGAGTCACGCCCTGTCGAACTTAAAATACGTACCATGCCTCCATCCCTCGTTCGATGCCCACAACAAAGGAGTGTGATCCGAGAATGGCCGCTCCAGGGGGTCTAACCTCCGCAATCGGGAACAACTCTGCCATCGTCGTTGAAGCAAGAAATCTGTCGATCCGGGATCGCTGTCCTCCAGAACTCCTCCACGTGAAGAGACAGGACAAAGGTGGCATGTCAACCAGCCCTTGTTCTGCCACAAAGCCCGCAAACGCCTCAGAGCCTTGGTCCAATCCACCACAGCCATCTGGTATGTCTTCTACCAGCAGAGTGACATTAAAATCACCACCAACTAACCAAGGTATCCCCTGAAAAGCCGCCGCAACCTGGCTCAGATCTTCCCACAAAGCCTGCCACCTCCGACCCTCCATCGGACCGTAGACTGAGGAAAAGAGCATGCACGTGTTATCTCCGCGCCTCTGAAGCCTGACAGTGACAACATGGGACCCAACCAACGAGTCCAACAAAAAGAAATCATCCTTCCACCCCACAACAATTCCCCCCCTCACTTCCAACCGCATCCAGGGCCAAGAAACCTCCAAAACCACCTCCCCCCACCTCCCTCCACAGCCTTCCATCACAGCTCCCCCACTTCGTCTCCTAGAGAAAGATCACGTCAAGCCCCCATCTCTGAACATACCCCTGTAGAGCCGCCTGCCTCGATGGGTCATTCAGACCCCTCACATTCCACGACAGGACCTTGGTCATGTAAAGCTTCGGGAACCTCCTCCTTGCGTCAACCGCCTAAACCCCATCACCGCAGCCACTTCATCCACCTCTCCCACTTCCATCAACACACACTGACCACGCGAACTCCCCTCACAGCCACCCTCCAACCTGCCTTGCCCCGCATTCTCCCCTCCGTCTACAGCCAACACCTGCGTGTCCCCGTGTAGCCAGCACCTGCGTGTCCCCCTACGTCAGGACCTCCCTCATAGGCATCCCAGCCACCGCGTCAGCCCTTCGTGCCTTCACCTCATCCTCCAAAGCTCCAGCGTCACCACTAGCTCCCACCGCTTGCTGCCCCTCCTCCACCGTAGGGATCCCCAGAACAGCCACTGCCCTGTCATCGGCCCCAGCCAGGGCCGCCGTCGACGCCGCGTCTCTTCCTCCGGAATGTGGAGCAACGGCCAGCTCCACCTGTGTCCGGCGCCGGTTCTCCCCAACCACGCTCCCAGTCGGAGCCTTCACAACTTGCCCCCTACGGTAAGACCACCGCGGCCTGTAGATGAGCCGCTGTGGGCTAGACAACCTCTTCTCCCATCGCCGCCCGCGTCCCACCTCTCCAACCATACCTTGCCCCACCGCCTGGTCTGGTTTGTCAATGGCGTGTCGCGAACCTCCCGCTATAGTTCCCCGCCCGCCAGCTTCAGAGATCCGAGGTCTCGGATATGCCCGCAAGGAGAAACCCGAACCGACATCAGCACCCAAGTCGTCGTCTCCTGTAATCGGGTCAGGCCCACTCGACCCGGGTCCGCCACGGGCGCACCCCACTAAACCCGAGGCCACCTTAGTGCCACGGTCGCACCCGCAATCAGCGGAGTCTCCCAGCTTCAGCACCGCAGACTCCTTCGACCCCTCCGCAAGACCCGCACCAGCCTCCCACATCCCCGCCCCTTCACCTACCACAGACTGTGCCATGGGGATCGTAACCGCTGCACGATCCTCGCCGCAATCCACACCGCGACCCTCGACCTTCCCAAAAGCAGCCTGCCCCTCCTCCGCCTGCCACTACTGCCTCCAAGCGCTGCCGCCGCACCGCCAGCCACCGCCTCAGCGAAGGACCTAGGGCTCCCGGATCCCCACGAGATGCGGACCAGCCAGGAGGAGCTCCCCCACCTGAGTACCATCCTCTCCACAAGTTGCCGTCCTGGCCTCATCTCCACCCACGCTTCGATACGCAACAGATCTACCGACCTCAAGCCCAGGCCTTCACAACTCCGGAGCCTTGCGAAAGGGGCAACCACCGCCGCCACCACCTCCACCGTGCGGAGGAAGAGAGGAACCCCCTCAATCAACACTTTCCGTCTCGCACCAGTCGGCGGTCTCTCTATCAGAGCGCCATCCGACCTCACCGACCAGCGACACCGCACCACTCCCCAGCCACATCGCAACACCTTGAAAGCCAACCGCCGCAGCTCCTCCCGACCAAGTCCCAGCAGCACCAACCGCCCACTTTCGAGGGAAGCCACCCCAAAGGGTTCCCCGCCATTCTCCAAGAAGGCGGCGACCGCCCTTCTCAGAGCTCCCACTTCCACATCCCCCTCCAACACCACCGCTACCAGAGTCGATGCTAGCCTCCCTTCCAACGCTCCGACCTCCTCCGACCAAGGCACCTCAACCTCCCCGAGAGGCGCCCCCTCCGGGGGGGGCGGAGGTGTCCCCTCCCACCTCGAAGAGACCCCGCCACCCGAACCTCGGAGCCCGCAACCCGACCTCCGATGTCCCAGACCGCCACAGCGTAAACACCGCACCGGGTCCCTGCAGTCCGCTGCCACATGCCCCCTCCCAAGGCATTTGAAGCACCTCAACGGCTCCGCTCCCCTCCGCAACCTCCTGCTCACCACCGTCCAGTCAGGGCCATCTCTCCCCACCCCACTAGCCAGTCGCCCTGCAAACCCCCACTCGCTCTCCCTCTCGCCCATCAGTCCCTCCAAGACTGCAAGTTGTCCATCTATAGCAACCTTCTTGATGACAATGTGGGCATAGTTTTCTATTTACGAATGGGATGTTAGTTTTCACCTTAACTAACATCTGATATAAAAAAAAAAAAAAGATACAAGAAATTATGAAAGTCATAAACTGTACAGAAGTGATCCTGAATTTAGAAAAAAAATAAAGTAAAACAAAATTACCCTGCCTGCCATCATGCAAATTTTGACGAAAGTTACACGCCAATAAGGTTTAAGAAGATTATACGATGTTAATTAATTCTTGCACGCAACCCCTACTTTTTGGCATCAATCCACTGTTAGTTACTTCTGGAATCTATTTAGAACGGAAAAATAACTAACAACCATTACTCCCTAAAAATCACGATCCTTTTTATCCAAACACTAAAAATCACCTGAACCTTCGGCGATATTCGTATCCCCATTGCCTCGCCCTCGTCCTCGTCCTCGTCCTCGTCCTTTAGCCGTGATCTTGTACCTCCTGGCCTTCTCCATCGCCCTCCGGACGGTCTCCGGCATCTCCTTCGCATTCGTAGCCGCCGCTCTCTCCTCCTCCTTCTCCTTCTTGTACGCCGCTGCCTTCTCGAACGCGACCCTCACCCGTTCCGGCATTCCTCCCTTCTCTCCTCCTCCACCACCTTCGTCGGGTGGAGAAGGCGGCATCGACGTCCTCAGAGGCTCGACCTCCGCACTCCTCCTTGTGTTCCCTCGCGATCGCGGGGGGATGGGGAAGGCCACAGAGGGGGCGAAGGAGGCTCGGAGACGGGGAGGTCGAATGCACGGGAGAGGAGACCTAAATCTGGAGGCCATACCGGAACTGCTGCTTCCGATGAGAGTTGTTGCGCTCATATGATTACATGGTTGACGGTTGTGGTCGCAGCTGTGGTTGTGGAGCACCGTCTGCTATGCTGCAAGTTCTCCCGACGCCGTCTAAGGGATGCCGATGGAAAGATAAGTTTCGATTGGAGCCGGGAAAGGCGGAAAACAAAAAAAAAAAAAAAAAAAACCTTCCGTACTTGTCTCCTTCCATCCGCATCTGGAATTATGATGGCCATCAATTTTCTTTCTAATAAAATATTTTATTTTTAATTCTCTCGTTGATGATATTATTATGATGTCTATACTGCAAATGTATTATTATCCTACGTATACGTAATGGACGTTAGATTTTAGATATTTGACAAATTGATTTAGGTCTTTATTTGAACGAGGAATTTGAGTTGTAACGCTGATATATGAGGGAAATCCTATGCTCAGCTTCCACAGCAACGGAGATCGAATGACACCAACTTGGAAGGCTAAACGACACAAGAGATAGAGGATACTTCAAGAAACATGGGAAATGATTGCACTTTACAAAAAAATATATAATTTTGTATAATAATCAAGATTTGAAATACCTTAACAAAAGGGTCTCTTGTATATAAAAATGGGTAATCGTGTACACTGTGAAAAAGAACAGAAAACTCTAATGCAATGTTAACAGTTAAATCTTCTTATTAATCTTTTTGACCTAGTTCGAGACAATTCAATCACTTTGGAGGGACAAAAATCATATTCTTAATTCTATAGATTATTTTAGTTGAGGCCTTGACTAGGTACTTGGACAGTGTGAAACTAGGGGAGAATTTATAATGTTTGGGTTGAGTGGATGGTAGAAAAATAAAGATCTTTTACTTTTAAATTAAACTTTTTATTTCCTTCGTCAAACAAAGTCCAAAGAGTATGATAAGGAGACCCTGATGAGAGTAGCATTGACAACGGTAGAATTCATCACTTAAAAAATTAATAATAAACAATAATGAGCGTCATCCTTGTTTTTATTTAACTTTAATGTGCGGCACGTACGTTTTTTTAAATAAGTTTATAAGCCGCCAATTTTGAAACAATTGCTTGAAAAGCAAGATACTCCGTGTATTACTTTTGGTTGGATGACTTTCCATAAAATCCTCCTATCTTTTCATATTATACAGAGATTATCGTCAAAATAGTCAGGCGTTTGCTTTATTTATTTCAAAAATCAAATCAAATCAGATCAAAGACCTCTCATCATGATTACTTTTCCTCTTAGATTTTTCTCTCCCAAAAATGTCGACTGTGATACGATGGGAGTTCTACGCATATTTTACTCAGTTACACATGGAAAATTAAGTGTGATCTTTGATGTTACGATCCGAATCTAATTATTTTTTAGAGGTTCGGGTATAATTTACTTCGATTAACCTTAAAATTTAATTATTTAACGAGAGATTATTTTAAGTGTATCAAATAAATCATAAATCATGCATGCAAGTAGTTAAATAATTTAAATAAAATCAACAGTGGAAATTATAAATGAGATTCCAGAAAAATAACATGTCAAAGGTAGAAACATAGTTATTATCCATCATGACTAAGGTAAAAAGGTATAATGATAATAGTTCTCAACATAAAACAGAAGATTCACTATGGTTGGGCTTGACTGGGACATCACTCTCTGCAGTCGGTAGTATTGACTGCTCGACTCCCTAACCTATACACGGTTGTATATGAAGGTGGTCAGCTAATGCTTAGTAGAATGATATATATTAAAATAGTTATAGTATTTAAAAATAGTAAAGAAAAGTAGTTTTGTGCATGCATTTATCCAATTATACAATCATACAGTTAATTTATTACCAAGTATTCATGAGTCATTTCTTTAACAAAGGTCCATAGTGTCTCTTAATCTTCCTGTTCCCTAAGGGAATGATCTTGATTGTAGTTTTTTCCCATGATGCAGGATGTACACGTGGCACTCTCTTGGTTGGGAGAGCACCCCGTGGTAGTCCTACACCCGGCCTATCACCTCGAGGTCACGGTCGCGACGTAGCAATGACTACGGCACGCGCGATAAGCGCACGGGTAGTTACCCCGCACTTACATCCGGTCAGTCGTTTCCGCTAGCGAGTGCGTCCAAACGTACAGCACAGAACAGAACAGGAGTCTCGCCCCTCAACAGCCTGTGTACCCTCGCCCGACTATTCCGATTTGCCTAGTGGGCTTCAATAGGAGTCAGTGTAGGGGGCCAGTCCTAACCATGGGTCCCATGGGCTGGCTAGCTCTCCCTTACACAAAAGGAGCAGTAGCTCTCCTTGGTACCACGTACACAAGGGCCAGTTCACTTCCATACCAAGGGATAGTTGCTCTCCTCAGTATCGTGTACACGAGGGCCAGCTCACTTCCCTTACTAAGTCCGAACAACCACTCATAGGTAACATGTTCTATCATTCCATAGATTTTCCACATCACGGTTTCAATTTTCTTTTAAATTCCCCGTAGGGTTCATACATAGATTTCTTATTTCCGTAGCATCCATATATCTCTATTCATGTCATGATTAATTGAACATATAGCAAATAGCTTATGATTTCACAATCCGACAATTATCTCAATAATCCATTATACAGGATCTAACATGTAACTCAATTCAAGTTATGGTTCAATAATTATAACAGGCAACTCATAATTGACTATATTCAGGAAACATCACAACAGATTAAGCATGCATATTTCTCTATCTCAGCCCTAAGGTTCATTGCACATCCTAATGGTTCAATCAATAGTTCTAATGTAACATGCACTTCAACTATGTAATTCACAAGGCATATCAAAAACCACTCTACCAGGGTAACCGGGAGATGTGGGGGCACAAACAGCGGATCTCGCAGCCTCCGCTAGTTCCGTGCACACCACGAACGGACAACCTACGAACGGTCAACACACACATTACTAACAACTCATATGACAAGAATGTGCTCAAAGCATTTAGGTCAAAGCTCCATTGCATTGGAAAATCTGACAGGAAGCCAACAATACTTCGTTTGTGAAAAATCGACCTCGTTTGGGCCCTAAACTGGCCCAAACACACTTCTCGGTTCACCTGAACTGGGCTAGGCAGGCTGTTTCAGCTAGATCGGCCACCTGATACCTGGAATATTCCAAACAAGTTGATATCAGACGTCTGGAACAACTTCCAAACATCTTAAACAACACTAGAATGCTCACCTTGCGTTCTGCGCTGAAAACGGACGTCTGGAACCCCTCATAGTCGTCTAGGGATCTTTCCAATTGTCTGGCAATGCATTCAAACGTCTGGGACTGGTATCAGTCGTCTGGAGAGACATCTAGATGTCCTAAAGTATCTAGGGAGCTGCACCTACGCCTCTTTCCAACTGCCCTGCACACGCACAGTGACATATAGTCACTCGCAGACAACGCGTACGAAAAATACAGGCGGACAGGACCTTACCATTTGAAATTGCTTTATCAAATGTCCGGTGCTACCTCAGAACGTTCGGTCAGGCGTCTGTTGAGAGGTATAGATGCCTAATCTACGGAGAAAAATCTTCCCAGAGTCCTTTGCGAGCCTTCCTCTCCTCGCGAAAAGTAACCCCCGCCCTACATAGCACACACACCAAGGCACTCAACCTTACGCCTACTGGACAGAGGAGAGTATACTGAAAAACACGCACAAGTCTCGAGCAGGACGTTACCTCAGATTCTGCGCAATATCAGACACCGATGATAGCTCTGGATGTCCGATCAAACGTCTATTGGACTCCCCAGACATTTGGTTCTGCAGAAAAATGACTCCGCAGAGCCATTCGCGAGCCTTTTCTCCTCGCAAAAGCACCGCACCCAGCACTAGGAGCTGTAGCAACAATGGCGCTCCCTCAGCTTTGCACACACGTCCTCCCTCCAAGCTCCGTTGTCAACCCGCCCGGGCTCCTCACGCACTTGAGCTCCCACAGCTGGGGCTCCTTGTGCGGCAAGGAGGACACGAAGAGGAAGGGGGAAGGGAGGGTGTTGGTGTGCCGCATGGAGAAACTGGGAGAGGATGGGTGGCTCAAAAATCGAGGTAAGGGGTTTAAATAGAGGAGGGTGTGGGTGCGTGAGTGTGGGTGGGGCCAGGGCATTTTGCAAGAAATGCCCCATAAGGGTCTCATTTATTTGCAAACCCCCAAAATAAGAAATCCAAGGGGTTACAAATTGCAGCAACCCCCCTTAATTTCTAGAAAATTACCCAGGGAAGGGTCATTTAATTCAGTGTAATAAAAAAATGACATGATAAAATCAAATATACAAGATGTACTTGATTTATAGTGAAAAATCTTTTTTGGTAAAAATCACAACCTAAGCCTCTTAAATTATATTTTTTTTCGATTGATCCTTACCAATTAAATTCACTGTTCGAGACAATTAACATATTATCTCATCTCTTACAAAACCTCCAAAGTAAAGCATGGGTTACCTTAACTCAAGTCAATGTTGAGAGGATTAATAAGTCATTTCACTTTAAATATCAAAAAAGAAAATATAGAAAAAAAATACAAATGACATAATATAGAATAAAATATTTCTTATAAATGTCCTATGCCTCCAAAATATTATAAATTAATTGCTTTTATTTTATTCGTATGAGGAAGGGAATTAGAGGTATTCAATACACTTTCTTATTATCTGGAGTGAAAAGTAAAATACAAAATATTCTTTCATACCAAATATTGAAATGTAAGCGATCCATCTTTCGAAAAAAGAGAAAACAAGAATTAAAAAATGAAAAAGCAACCAAATTATCATCATACAATTATACGTTAACATAAACGTTCACATCTCCCTTCTTAAAACTAAATATCATCAATAATGATTATTAATTGTACTTTACATATCACCACATTTGTAAATCCAAATACAACAGTTGATATACAAAAGCACCAATACGGGTGATATATAAAAATATTAACACACAGATATCAAAGCTAAACATCACCCATAATATTTTATTTTTTTCAAAGAGCGCATGGAAAAACATGCCAACTTTCGTTTGAGTTCAACATAATCATTTTGAACTTTTGAGCATCACCTTTTCTTTGTACCCCACCCAAAATAGCACATGTTGCACAAATGGTTTTTCATGTTGCCGATGATGTGGGTGTATTCAACTCGTCAACAGGTGTATCTTCTTCTCCGTTGAAAAACTAAGAACAAACTTTAACATGAGTTTAGGATGGTTTAAAATAGACAAACCAAACGTAAACATGTAAGTTGGCTTGACTCCTTTGCAACCATGTCTTATCATCGGGGGATAACCTAAAGGTTTATTAGTGATTGCGGGACGAAATATGAGAAAATCCATTTAATTTAAAGGTTTTAATATATAATTAAAAAAAAAAAAAAGTCAAGGTAGTCAACTGTCAAAGAGAGAAGAAAGAACATTCTCCCTAGTAAAATCTTTCTCTTAAATTTTTTCGACTTTTCTCTACTGGGATGGTGTTCGGTAGGCACCGGTGGCAGCTATGTATGGTGTTACGATCCGATTCTCGGATCTCTACAGGATCTAAGATCGACTCATCTCGACTAATCTTAAGATTTAGTCATCCAACGAGAAATAATCAAAAGCAGGAAATAAACAACATTCACACATGCAATATAACTAAGGAGAAAGAAAAATGAAGTAGTAAAGGAAAGTAGAGTAACTGTCTCAAAATAGTATATCCCACCGCAACAACAATAGTGGAAAGAAAACAGAAAGTAACATGAACAATAATTTAAAGGTCCAGAACTCACAACTACAGCAGAAACAAAAGAGTTGGAAAGAACTACTACGGCTGGGCGGTTGTACCCAGCTCCCTTTGCAGCCGGAAACTCGGGCTGCTCAACTCCTGGTCCTAAACAGGGTTACGAAAAGACGGAGTCAGTGAACGTTGAGAGAGTGGTGTTTACATTATTTATGTGCAAGTAAAGTAAAAATAACAAGCAGGTTTTATTCTCATTTATATTTATCTCATTTATGTATTTCTGGTTCATCTATTTCACAAAGTATCCAAGTATTTCTTGATCTTCCTTATTCCTCGTGGGAACAATCTTGATTATAGTCTTTTCCGTAGAGTAGAAGGTACACATGGTGCTTTCCTGGTCGGGAGGGTCCCCTGCGGTAGTCCTACACCCAGTCAACCACCCTGAGGTCACTGTCGCGACATAACGGTGACTACAGCACGCATGATAAACGCACGGGTAGTTACCCCGCACTGCATACAGTCAGTCGTTTCTGCTAGCGAATACGCCCAAAGTACAGCACGGAACAGTATAGGACATTGCCCTCTTAGAACAGGGGTCTAGCCCCTCAGAACCAAAGAGGGGTCTTATCCCTCCACAGCTCGTGTACCCTCGTCCAACTACTCCGGTTTGCAACAAAGTCGGTGTAGAGTGGTTAGCTTAACCCCAGACCCTGTGGGGTGGCTAGCTCCCTCCCTACACTAGTAGCATGTGTAACGACCCGATTCCCGAATCCCTACGAGACACGAGAATCGGACCGACTCGACTAATCCCAAGACCTAGTCGTCCAACGAGGAAGTAACCAAAAGAGCAGTAAAATAAACCACATTCAGCATGAATATAACTAGCAGTAACAAAATACAGCAGTAAGAAAAAGAAATACTACAGTATACACCACCACAACAGAAGGGAAATAAGCATGTACATAACATAAAGTTTCGACAAAGAAAGTACAGGAAGTAACAAAGAAACCTACTCACTACAGTGGAAGAAAAGTACAAAAAGTACTACAGGTAACTCTACTGGACCCTACTAGGCCCAGCGTCCTCTGCAGCCGCTGACACTGGCTGCTCAACACCTGATCCTGAAAAGTAACGAATGTAACACGTCAGCGAAACGCTGAGTAGAGTGGCAATTAAAAGCTAAAGAAGCAGAAGAGTACACAGTAGCTGTTATATTTTTACTTTCATTATTTACGTCTTTCTATTAATTCACTATTGATTTATTTCTCAGATCCTTCTCTTGATCTCGAATGTTCCTCGTGAGAACGATCTTGATTGCAGTCTTTTCCGAAAAGTAGAAGTAACACGTGGTGCTCCCCTGGTCGAGAGAGTTCCCCGTGGTGGTCCTACCCTCAGTCAACCACCCTAAGGTCACTGATAGATGTAATGTTCTCCATCATATTCTCCATTCATAACAGGCAGCTGTTAAATCAATTTACAGGCAGTTATTATTTCCTTTCCACTTTTCCAAGACTGCAATATTTATATGTTCTACTAGTTTTCCAGTCCTAGGATTCATGCCGTATCCTACGATCTATCATTCAATCTAGTTTTCCAGTCTTAGGATTCATGCAATATCCTAGGATCTATCATTCAATCTAGTTTCTCAGTCCTAGGGTTTATGCAATGCCCTAGACTCTATTAATTGTTCCACAATTGTAACAAATTTTGTTAAGTAAATTAAAAAGCCACTCTACCAGCGAAAATGGGAGTACTGGGGGCATGGTCGGCAATCCCGCGCGCCTCTGCAACCCCCAAGATTGCAACGGAATGGGGTCCTAACATAAGGATCAATCATAAGGAGTTTCTCAGAACGGTATACAATTACTGTAAACGGGTAGATGAATTTATTCTGGAAAGAATGCAACTCGAAACGCAAAAAACGGACTCTGAACGGGCCCTAAACGGGTCAAAAACGACGTAACTGTCCAAAATCAGACGTCCGGAACCTCTTCCAGACGTCTTAAAAGGTGGGTCAGGTCGTACCTTAGTTCTACGTAGTCCTTCAGACGTCCATAAGCCCACTGGGACGTCTGGCTTGGTTTCCAGACGTCCGATTGTCTCCTCGGACGTCTGGAGGTTCTCTCCGTCGTTTGGCACTGCGGCCAGACATCTGATTTACGTGAGATGGCGAGCCCTCGCGCCCTCCCGAGCAGAACCTGCTCACGCACACACCTGCTCCCAGCACGACAAAACGCAGGCGAAGTCGCGGCGGACGGCTGCATGGCCCGACGTCTGATTCTGGAAAATTTTCCAGAACCAGAGCCCGATTCGCTCTCCGCCCGCGATGCACGGCCGCGTCGCGCCCCGTCCGCCTGCTGCCCGAGCTACAGCAGGCCCTCCACGACACCCCACGCCCGCCGCTCCCCCCGCCGGCCGGCTCTAGCTGCCCCGGCAAGCTCGAACCCTCGCGGTCTAGCTTCTTCCTTTCGCTCGCAACCCTCTTTTCCGCACGCTCGCCGCGGCCGCTGCTGCCGCCGCTCACTCGCGCTCTCACACTGGCAGGGAGAAGGAGAAGAAGAAGGCGGAGGAGATGAGGGTAAGGGAGAGGGCGAGGGTGTCTTATAAGGTAGCGCGGGGAGAGAGAGAAGAGAGCGGCATGCCTGCAGGAAGAGAGAGAGGAAAAGAGGAACGAAAGCGGCGGGTGCAGTTTGTGCGCGCACGCGCGCAGACGCAACCCCGTTCGCTGAAAAAATTTATTACCAGACGTCTGGAAAGGGTTCCAAACGTTTGGACAGACGTCTGGGCCATTTCCCAGACGTCTTAAAAACCCGTCTGATGCCACGTTCGTAACAGCATGCCTCGGTACCACGTACGCGAGAGCCAACAGGAGTCAGTGTAGAGTGTCCAATCCTAACCCCGACTCTCAACCCAAGGGCGGCTAGCTTGACTCTACACTAAAAGGGACAATTGCTCTCCTTGGTATCGTGTATGCAAGGGCTAGCTCACTTCTCGGCTAAATTCCAGATTTCTTTCACACACAGGAGTTCTACTCCTAATTCCCCGTAGGGTTCATGCTCAAATTCATCTCATTTATCCATATTCAGATCTCATGTTTCATAACTCATTCCTCATCGATATACAAGCAGCTCGTGTTTTTATAATTCTATTCTCAATCATATACAGGCAACTTGTGGTTTCACAGTTCAATTTCTCACTCATATACAGGCAGTTCGTAATTTAACATACATCTCAAGTAAACAGAGTAGCTCAGCATCAGGCTCATACATTTCTACCATAGGATTCATTCAACATCCTAGAGTTTCAATCAATTTAATCTAAGTAGGTATATTCTTTATTCACATCTTAACAATTAAATTAAACCACTCTACCGGATATCATGGGAGGAATGGGGGCTTGCACCGTAGATCTCATCATCTCCGCGAGCTCCAAATACGCCACCAGCTAGTAACATATGCCAGTGAGTAATTTACATCAGACGAGCTCAAAACAGTAGATACTCAACACGAACACGTAGAGAAACTCAAGTGGAAAACAGTGGTACTTCGTTCGCGGAAATCCGATTCCGTTTGGGCCCTAAACGGGCCAAAAATACCGTTACTGTCAAAAATCAGACGTCTTAAAAGACGTTAGATCTTACATTGTGTCTCCTATGGTATCCTCAGACGTCTGGATCCTTCCGCAACCGTCTGGGGCAACTCCAGACGTCGAACAAAGCCTCCGGTCGTCTGGAAGTACCTTCAGACATCTAGCGATGTGATCAGGCATCCAAAAGTGCCTGGAAAAGCTCATTGTGTGCCTTCCCAAAGTCCTTCACCTACGTACGAAAGTTGCAGGTCCATTCTCAGCCCGACATCTCCTGTGCTACAATCTGTATGGCGGAAAGTAGTGTAGGAAGATACATACCTTGCACGATATTATGCTTTCAGACGTCTAGCTTCAGCTCCAAACGTCTTGATGCGTCGCCAGACGTCTAGTCGATGCTCCAAACATCTGATATTGGAACTTTTCCAATACCAGAACCTCCTCCACGACGCTCCTCTCCTCGCAGCGCCGCCCGCAACGCACCGCAGCAGCTTCAGTAGCTGTAGAGGGCTGGGAGGCCGCCTCCCCGAGCCCCTCCTCCTCGTGCACGTGCCCGCCATCAGTCGCATGAGCTCTGCCGAGCTCCCGAAGGTCCTCCGACCTCTCACGCTCTTCCTTCTCTCTCTCCCTCTGTCCCTCTCATTCTCCCTCGCTCACCCTCTCTCTCGTCACTCTCATTCTCCCTCGCCATGGCCGCACAGGAAGGACGCTGGAGGTGGTGGTGGTTGGTGGTGAGGGGGTGAGGGTGGTGAGAAGGGGGTTTAAATAGAAGGGGGTGTTAGGATTTAGGGGTGAGGGGTGTGGAGGAGAGAGAAGTTCTCCACGCCGCTCGCGCACAGAGTGCAAAGGAATACATGAAAATTTTCACTTTCAGATGTCCGGACCTGTGTCCAGATGTCTGTACAGACGTCTGACTGAAACTCTAGACGTCTTATCCGACTAAAAAGGCAACGAGTCATTTCATATGATTTTTGTTTTTTTAACGGTTCTACCCCATAGGGGAAAAGAACATTTCATTTTTAAAAAATGGAGGAATCCAATACAAATGATGTACTCTACAAAGGAAAAGGAAGAGAAGAGAAATCTACCCTCAAAATGGAGAGTACGTTCCGTAGAAATGAAGAAATGCGAAACAAAAAAAAGTAAGACAAAAAATAAAGGAAAAAAAAGAAACGTCTCGAGATCGGAAATTGGATGATCTCCTGAAGAAGATCGACCCTGCACTCGTGAACATACGAGAAACCGACAGAATCAACCCCTCACTCACATCAGGAATCTCACCCGTGAAAAGTACAGGATCACACGCGGTCCCCTAACCAAACATAAAACTACACTAAAAAAGAGAAAAAGAAAGATAATCCAACTCCGACATCCATTGCAACAACCCATCCTCTTGTAACAAGGCCTATTTGCCAAGCGTTGGTGACCGCACTAGCTGCCATGCCGCAGCCGCCAGGATCGTTGAAATTACCAAAATCGCAATCGTCCATGAGACCTCCACACGAGTTGCGACCAACACGCCCACCATGACCATCACAATTGCAGCACGCCCACCACGACCACGAACTCGACCAGCCACCAAGCACCACGGAAGGCGATGCATGTTGAAAGAGATCCCCAATCTACGAAGAGGAAGACGTCCCAAGGGGAGAGGAGGGATTTCCGGCAAAAAGGGGGGCTCCGATCGGGGAAGGTCGCGGGGAGGGAGCCGAAGGGATGGAGGTGATACAACTTTTCTTGGCGGCTAAGTATGTTGAAAGCTATCTTTAAGAATTGTTTTCCAAGAAGATGGCAACGTAAGAAGAAGAAATCGGCACGGTTTGAGAGGTGGGAATGGGGCAACTTGGTTGGTGGCCACGTGCAAAAAAAGTGGCATTCAAGTGCTAGGGGAGTCGTAAAATCCAGCTTTTGGCATGGTATAAGGCCTATTCAAACGTGCCTTCTTTTTCGAAACTCCATTCAAAACGGTCCTAAGAGCCTCATCTCATGAACTCACCTCCTTTTGTTATGAAATTGATTGCAAGAGGTAAAAATAAGTGACCTTGAGAATGCTTTCGCAGACATAGCATGCAAGTGCAACCATATGCTTTTCGAACATAGGCTTTGCCAAATAACCCCTTCAACGTGCAACTTTTCATTACAAATGTAATGCAATGATCCAGGAACCCATGCCCTTAGGCCACGTTTGATTGCAGATATACCTTGAATTATCTCTTTGGAGGGGGTTGCCAATGGATTATATGGTGAGATAAAGTTGGGTCTGCGTGTTCCAACATATTATTCTCTACTACAAGTTCTTCCTCCTTACAATGTAACATTTAGGCCTAAATTCAAGTCTAATTAAAAAAAAATTCTAAATCCAATAATCACCTAAAATACTTAAATTAAAGTTATCAAGTGGTAATTCTCAATCCCTCATATCTTACTATTCTTTATATTTTGAAGTGTTACAACCTCTCATACTGGAAATACTAATGTTCCCGTCAGAGTTCAATCAATCAATCAAGATACACCTAATATTAGTGGCAACTTTACCTTATGAAGTACTCTTTGATCGTCTCAAGGACAATCCCTTCCTCTTATTAGAGGGAATTTAACCTTTCCTCCTATTAGAGTAAGCTTAGCTCTAATAACATTTATAATGACCTAAACCTAAATCAAAGTCTAATCAATAAAATTATACATAAGAACTTGTAACAATCACTTAAAATACTTAAACTCAAGTTACCAAACTCAAGGACAAACCCTTTCTCCTACTAAAGAGAATTTTACCTTTCCTCTTACTGAAGAAAATTTAACTCTAATACCATTTATAACAACATAACCTAAATTAAAATCTAATTGATAAAATTATACATAATAACTTATTAGATATAAACCAAGTAAATCCAAATAATCATCTCAAATACTTAAACCACATAATTCTCAATCTTTTATATTCAACTATTCATTTTCATAAATTTATTACATATCACTATCTTTGAGATGTTACATATAATATATCAAACTAATTTAATCTCTTCCTTTGCCATGATTATCACATCCAATTTCTCCCATATCAAACCATACAACGGAACAATTTAACTCTACTCATCCTACCCACCACCCAGTTATGACTTATCCTGCTATCAAAAATAATCTTAAAGATTTGGGTTGTAACCTCCGCCAAAGGCCACATCTCGCAACTTAAAATGCATTCAGATACAACTTTTGAGTTGGTCTCTCATAATTCCACCGAATGACTCGTGGCCGCAGGGGTTTACCTTAAATTGATTGCAAAAAACGTAATAATCTAATCACTGTCAACTTGGCAGTAAGATTTGAAATTGTAATTTTGATGTTATTTTAACAAATTTTTAAATATATATTTCCCGAACACGTTGTTGGTACGTTGTGAAAATATCTATGCTTTGATATTGGATTTTGATAAATAGTATGTTCCATAGGATGCATGCGGGCAAAATCGATAAAATTAGTAAATAATTATAATTTTAAGAATAATTATTTAAATAAATAAATATTTTTATTTAAACCTTAAACATTATTTTATGATTCTTATTTAAATGGATAATTATTTTTAAAATTAAAGACTACAAGAGAAAAAGTACTTATATTAATTCAAAATGAAATATGTTGGTAATATATCATTGATATTAGAAAATTTTAAGAAAATCACTCAAAATGATTTAAAATAGGTAAAAAATGTTGTAATATGAAAAAATTGTTGGTGCAAAACACGTATTATTTAACATTTGCATTTGGAGTCTTAGATTTCAGGTCAATTGCAAATGTAGACGTGATTAGACGGAATTCGAGCTCGCTTCCAGGACGGATTAGAGGAGCTTGATGGAAAACAGAGGAGATTCGCGAGGAGCGATAGATTGAAGAAGGAAGGAGATGAAGAATAGGATATATTTCCTTCTCTTGTACTCCTTGTATTTTTCGTTTCTTCTGTTGCTCTTTATTTTTGTTACTTAGATTCATGTTAAAGAGCCTCAAAGTAGCCTAACAATAGTCCTAGGAACACCGACACAACCCTAGGATACTTAGGTTTTCTGTAGAGAACTTAGAAAACCAATGTAGGGTTCAAACAGAGTTTCCAGACGTCAAATTCCCAAATCAGACGTCTGATAAAGTGTTTTAAGACGTCTGACTGTTGATTCAGACGTCTGATAACATTTAAGCTTGACATAGTTAGTTCTGTCTAATGAAATCAGACGTCCAGACCTTAAACCAGACGTCTTAGGAGACATCTGATGACTTTGCCAGACGTCCAATTAGTGGACCGTTGGCTCTCTTAGCATACACTCAAGGATATGACCGTTAGAGCCTTATCAGACGTCCTTGAGCCCTTCCAGACGTCTGATAATTGTTCGTTTTGCCTCGACTGACCCGAAAATCTCTTCTCAGAGATTTTCTAACCGTTGCAAATCCATTCCCATGAAAAAGTAGGTTTCCAGACGTCCAGACATAGTGCCAGACGCCCTGTATGTCATCTGATGGACTTGCACAAGAACCTTGTTTAGATATGATTCAAGTCAGAAAGGAACCCGCCCGAAATCAGACGTCTGACCTTGAAATCAGACGTCTTAAAGTGGACTTCCAGACGTCTGATGCCAGAATTAGATGTCTGATTGCCCTGTCAGTGCAATCATTGTTCCTGATTTCGGCCTGATTCTCTTGAGCTTTGCATCCAACGGCTATGGAGCCTTTCCTAAGCCATCCAAAGCCTTCCTAAGGCCTCTATAAATAGAGGGGAACCTCTTGCACACCAAGATACACCAAGAAACACAAGACACACCTAGCTACACACTTTCACACTCTTTTGTGTCCAAAAAGACTCTCTTGCTCTCCAAGCTCTAATTCTTCATCTTGAGAGCATCAAGCTTTGCGCACCTGCTCTCCCGCCGTAGTTCACGAGAGCGACGTAGCGCTGTCGTGTTGTTCATGCATCCTCGTCGCCGACGCACTCCTTGCAAAGGAGAGTTTCTTAATTCCTATAGAAACTTAGGTTTAAAATTACTTTGTTGGCTCTATAGGATTATTGTTCTTTTATCTTTGTTATTTGGTTGGGTATTCGCTTTACGAATTCCCGTCTCCTTCGAGGGACAAAATCCTTCTCGTGAAGAGAAGGGGTTGAGGAACGCTACCCTCGCACTTGTAGCGTGGTTGTATTTGAGGTTGAATCATCCTCGTTTAAAGTGATTCGTTTAATGGATTTTGATCAACTTGGTTGATCGGAAAATCCTACTCGAGAGGGTTAGGTGGTGATTTTCACCCGGTTTAGGTTTCCACCTAAAAATCTTTGTGTACTTTGTGTGATTGCATCTTGTGAGATTGTTTATATTTATTTTCGCAATTATTACGTCACCCCCTCCTAGTAGGGAAATTACAGTTGGTATCAGAGCAGGTTCTTGCTATTCAGAGTAACACCCAGCAAGAAGATCTATGGAGGGAAGCAGTTCCGCGGGTAGGATTTCCGAGGGCCAGTCTACGACTCGTCCGCCGTTCTTCGACGGGAGCAACTACCCTTACTGGAAGCTGCGGATGAAGACGTGGCTTCAAGCCACTGATTTCACGGTTTGGGCCAGGTGCGAGACCCCCTTCAACATTCCAGAAAAACCTGCCGGAGGATACTCGCAGCAGCAGATTCGTGAACTCTCGCTCAACGCGAAAACAATGAACGTGTTGTATTGCACACTCAGCTCGGAGGAGTTCAACAGAATCTCGTAATGCACCACCGCATATGAGATTTGGCACACACTTGAGGTAACTCACAAAGGTACCTCTAAGGTAAAAACCTCTAAAATTAATTTACTTTCTCAAGAATTTGAATCTTTTTCAATGAAATCTAACGAATCTTTAAGTGAGATGAACACTAGGTTCACTCTCATTGTAAATAACTTGAAAGCTTTAGGGAAGACTTTCATCAAGGGGGAGCTTCAAGGGAAGCTTCTTCGTTCCCTCAGACCGGAGTGGGAACAGAAAGTCACCGCCATCGAAGAGGCGAACGAGGTGGAGCTAAACACGGAAGATCTCCTAGGCAATCTAATGGCCTACGAGACAAAGTTGAAGTAGAAGAAGAAGGATATACCGGAGCCTAAACCGAAGAAGACTCTCGCCTTTAGAGCCGCGTCGGATAGCGAGGTAAGTTCCAACGATGAAGACTTTAGAATTTTACTTAAAAAATTTTCTAAGTTTTGTAGGAAATTAAAGAAAGAGAAAAAGGAGAAGAAGGAAAGCCCGAGACGTTACTTCCACTGCAATGAGAAAGGGCACCTACGACCAGAGTGCCCTCTTCTCAAAAATGAGAAGAAGAAGGAAAAGGAAAAGAGATCTAAGAAGAAGGCGTTCCAAGCCACTTGGGACGATTCCAGCTCGGAGGAAGAAGAAGAAAAGTCTGTAGAAGAAGAAATCGCTTGCTTCGGTTTCATGGCCAGAGGAAGCGACAACGAAAGCGACTCAGACAACGAGGTAAGTTACGACTTACAAGAAGCTTTTAATGAACTTTTTGAAGTTAGTAAAGTACTTAAGATAGAAAATAAAAGCATGAAAAAGAATCTTAGCTTTCTTAAATCTGAAAATGATATGTTATAAATAAAACTTAAGGATCTAGAAGCTTGTCCTAAAAATGATAACCTATCATTAGAAAATCATAACCTTATCAATGAAAATAATAAATTGATTGAGGAAAATGTTAGTCTAAAAATAGAAATTTCTGATTTAAAGACTAAGATAGAATTATAGAAAAAGAAATCGCATGTTTTAGGGAAAACTCCAACAAATTAATCAATAAAGTAGATAATTTTTATAGCCCTAAGGTTGAGAAAGGATCTCCGTCAAGGAGACCCGCTAACAGATCGAATCCAAGCTCACCTGCATACCGAAGAAAAATTTGGAATCTTGTTTTGTAGGTTTCAGGGATTACTACAACACAAAGGACTGGATCTACAAGCTCAAAGCTGGTCAACTCAAGTTGGGAGAACCAAGGAGTATACCAAGGAGGAGAACAAGAAGATCGACGAGACGGCGAACAAACGATGGACCCGCCGCACGTCGACCACCAGATTGGAAACCGGCGCCAATGCCGGGCCTCCAAGCTACGGATGGGAGCCCCATCCGATGTGGCATCCACCACCACCATTCGGGCCATTCTATTGGCCATGGTAGGTGAGGTAAAACCCTTTACCCTATCCTTTTATCATAAGCATTTAGATAGGGGGAGTAAAAAAATTATAAGCTAATTGTCAATTTTTAAGGGGGAGATATAAGGTAGCTAAATTTCCTTTAGAGAGGGGGAGAAAAATAATAGCTATCTTGTTGTTATAAAAAAAAAAGAGGGAGGACATTACCTTTGATAAAAGAAATTTATAGAAGAGCATGTTTTAAGGGGGAGTTATAGGAAATCAATTAAACCTTTTTGATAATGTCAAAAAGGGGAGGATTTTTTCCATTTTTATTTATGGTTTTGTCATCATCAAAAAGGGGGAGATTGTTGGTGCTAGAGCACCACGATCATTTGTTTTGATGATAACAAAACATGTGTTATTTAACATTTGCACTTGGAGTCTTAGATTTCAGGTCAATTGCAAATGTAGACGTGATTAGACAGAATTCGAGCTCGCTTCCAGGACGGATTGGAGAAGCTTGATGGAAAACGGAGGAAATTCGCGAGGAGCGATAGATTGAAGAAGGAAGGAGATGAAGAATAGGATAGATTTCCTTCTCTTGTACTGCTTGTATTTTTCGTTTCTTCTGTTGCTCTTTATTTTTGTTACTTAGATTCATGTTAAAGAGCCTCAAAGTAGCCTAACAGTAGTCCTAGAAACACCGGCACAACCCTAGGATACTTAGGTTTTCTGTAGAGAACTTAGAAAACCAATGTAGGGTTCAAACAGAGTTTTCAGACGTCTAATTCCCAAATCAGACGTCTGATAAAGTGTTTTAAGACGTCTGACTGTTGATTCAGACGTCTGATAACATTTAAGCTGGACATAGTTAGTTCTGTCTAATGAAATCAGACGTCCAGACCTTAGACCAGACGTCTTAGGAGACGTCTGATGACTTTGCCAGACGTCCAATTAGTGAACCGTTGGCTCTCTTAGCATACACTCAAGGATATGACCGTTAGAGCCTTATCAGATGTCCTTGAGCCCTTCCAGACGTCTGATAATTGACCGTTTTGCCTCGATTAACCCGAAAATCTCTTCTCAGAGATTTTCTAGCCGTTGCAAATTCATTCCCATGAAAAAGTAGGTTTCCAGACGTCCAGACATAGTGCCAGACGCCCTGTATGTCGTCTGATGGACTTGCACAAGAACCCTGTTTAGATCTGATTCAAGTCAGGAAGGAACCCGCCCGAAATCAGACGTCTGACCTTGAAATCAGACGTCTTAAAGTGGACTTGCAGACGTCTGATGCCAGAGTTAGTCGTCTGATTGTCCTGTCAGTGCAATCATTGTTCCTGATTTCGGCCTGATTCTCTTGGGCTTTGCATCCAACGGCTATGGAGCCTTTTCTAAGCCATCCAAAGCCTTCCTAAGGCCTCTATAAATAGAGGGGAACCTCTTGCACACCAAGATACACCAAGAAACATAAGACACACCTAACTACACACTTTCACACTCTTTTTTGTCCAAAAAGACTCCCTTGCTCTCCAAGCTCTAATTCTTCATCTTGAGAGCATCAAGCTTTGCCCACCCGCTCTCCCGCCATAGTTCACGAGAGCGACGTAGCGCCGTCGTGTTGTTCACGCATCCGCGTCGCCAACGCACTCCTTGCAAAGGGGAGTTTCTTAATTCTTATAGAAGCTTAGGTTTAAAATTACTTTGTTGGCTCTATAGGATTATTGTTCTTTTATCTTTGTTATTTGGTTGGGTAGTCGCTTTGCGAATTCCCGTCTCCTTCGAGGGACAAAATCCTTCTCGTGAAGAGAAGGGGTTGAGGAACGCTACCCTCGCACTTGTAGCGTGGTTGTATTTGAGGTTGAATCACCCTCGTTTAAAGTGATTCGTTTAGTGGATTTTGATCAACTTGGTTGATCGGAAAATCCTAACTCGAGAGGGTTAGGTGGTGGTTTTCACCCGGTTTGGTTTTCCACCTAAAAATCTTTGTGTACTTTGTGTGATTGCATCTTGTGAGATTGCTTATATTTATTTCCGCAATTATTACGTCACCCCCTCATAGTAGGGAAATTACAAAAATATCTAAGGTCTAGAAGGCTAAAAGCATGTTTTGAGGAGTCTCCCATGGTACGAATCATCAAAGTCTTTTAAGTTAGTGACATGCAATACATAACTCGTGCAACAGTGGCAATAGGCAACCAGCAGGTAGCAGTAGCAGTGACATGGGGCACACGTGCGTGACTGAAAAGCAAGCAACAATGTAGTCTGACATACTATCAGCATGCCGACAATTTCTATAGCATGATATTGACATGTCGACAAAATCCTTATATTTTAATAAGTATATTGTGTCGATATGACATTTTATCAAAAATTATGATTTCACCGACATACCATGGATATTTTGATTATTGCTTCCAAGATAACATATGCTTCCATGCAATCAACTTTGATCCCTCCACCTACATGACCTAACTAGCAAGCACGCTTTGCTAAATCTAGATCCACACCCTTTTTTATAGCAAGCAAGTACCCTCTCATCTCATGTACCAAGAAGGTGACAGGTCAACAGAGGGTTGGCATGGTGGGAGAGTATCGTTAACCGTCAAGAGGTTATGCCCACATTTACATTCTCAAAAAAGAATATAATAAAAAAAATAGAGAGAGAAAGAAAAGTTGCATATCTTCGTACTAATAATTTACCTTTCTTTTAACGAGTGATCGAGGCTTTTAAAAGAAAATTTTGGAGTCAAACAAATTGATCATAAAGAAATACATGTTCGAAATTTGGTAAACTAATTCTTGTAAAAATATATGTACATGTGGGGAAAAGATAATACTCTCAGTGGCCACTAATGTTTGGGTGTGATATTTGTACTCTTGAAAAGCATAAAAATCAGTAGATGGTGTTTGATAGAAAAATTATGTTTGTGGAATAAACAGAAAATTAAAAAATAATAATAAAATAAATAAATTTTGATGTTTAAATATTTAAATAGGTTAAATTTATTAAAATAAAATAAAATAAATTCACATCGAATTAACTTCACCCTATTAGACACCTTTAGACAAATAGAAGGTAAATTAAACCATGAATAAAAATATATTAACTTAGTTAACCTACCTATTAGACACGTCCATGAGAATTTTTTAACTCTCAAGGACACCAGATATTCCCGTCCGTCCTTTATTTTTCAGACATAAAAATGAAAATGCCACAGGGAAAACCTAAAAAAAAAAAAAAAAACAGAAAAAAAGCAAAAGCAAAGAATTCTGCGTTGATCATTTATTGGTTCCATAGTCATGGTGGAAGTTGAAAACAGAAAAAAACAAAAGTAAAAGAAGCAGGAAATAATGTCTATACAAAAATTTTACCCCAAGCATATGAATCCGAATCCCTCGCCATTGACGATTTACCAAAAGCAAGAAATATTGTTTCTTTTTTCCCTTCAATTTTCTTACCCATTCTCCGGAAAAACGAAAACGAAAAGCAGGAGAAATCGATTTGAAATATATCCGCGATGGATCGATCCACCGCCCGCCTCACGATGCGCTGACCTCGCCAGAGGAGCAGCCTTCGCCTCCCGCGCTCCTCCCCTTGTGTTTGCTGTGTTTGTTATTTGAGGTCAGCATCATCTCCTTGAACTCCTCGAAGCTGACGGCGCCATCTCCGTCGCGGTCGACCCCAACGATCATCCTCCTGCACTTGGCCGTGGTGGCCTCCTCGTCACCGAGGCCCCTCATGACCTTCGCGAGCTCCTCCGCGGAGATTGCGCCGTTTCCGTCGAGGTCGAAGACCCCGAAGGCCTCGCGGAGGTCCTCGAGGGCCTGGTCGGGTCTCACCCCGTCGGTGTTGAGCTCCACGAACTCCTCCAGGGAGATGAACCCGTCGCCGTCCGTGTCCGCCTCCGCCATCATCGACCGCAGCTCCTCCTCCGTAGGGGGGTGCCCGAGGCCCGCGAAGATGGAGGCGAGCTCCTCCGAGGAGATCCGACCGTCGCCGTTGGCGTCGAAGCGGGCGAACACGCGGTGGAGCTCGTCGGTGGCGGGGAGGAGGGAGAGGAGGCGGTGGTGGGAGGAGGGGCACGGGGAGGCCGAGGGGGTGGAGGTGGGGGGTTTGGGAGGAGGGCGGCGGTGGCGGACGTGGCGGCGGAAGAACGCCTTGAGGCTCCCCATTGGTTTGGGAGAAACGGGGAAGGGGTCGTGGAAACGAGAATGGAGGGAAGGGAGAGGGAGAACTTGTGTGATTGTTGGGTTCGGTTGGTCATCTACGTGCGGGGTGCGTTTGACATTTGTTTGGGATTTTTGTCATAAACACCTTTCTAAACTTTTGAATATTACATACGTGTCCCTATATTTTTCTCATCTACATGAATACTCGTACGGTACTCACATACGCCTCTCAGATTATGTTACAATTAATAATTTGCCACATTATTTTGGAAAAGCTCGCAAAACGAGCATCCTGCACCTCCTTTGAATTGTGTCTCGGAACTCAAGATAATGAAGTTTCTCGTGGTGATTTTTTTTTCCCCTTTCTCTTAACATCAGAGAATGAGTACATATATTATGCACTCTCTTGTATCCTAGTATTTAGATTGATGTTATCTGTTCCTTAAATCACACTCAAGCTTAGTATACCATGGGGTTATGGCACTTATATAGACCTATGCGGTGGTTGTCAATTCCTCAACCTGAAGCCCTGAAACTATAGCTCCACACTCCTATCAGTATATATTGTACTTTCCCCAGCTTCAAATTCACAGGTTGTGAGACCTCAGGTTCCATCTCCACCACTAGATGACGAAGACGAACATCTACCCTTTTTCTTTTTCTTTTTTTTGACACTTGTAAGGTTCCATTTGGATCCAACCTCTAAGATTGGCATTGGGGATATTGATTTACCCTAACATATATCGGTCTGAACCAGCTGCCATGGGATTAATCCACTAGGAAAGGGCCGATAATATAATTTTATGAGAACTTCTTTTAGTTGGAAGTGAACGGATCTGAGGTTAGATGACAACTGCTTCCCCTTCTGGATGAGCTGTTGAGTGTAACGGTCTGACCTCTTCCAGGTGAAAACATGACAAATATAGATACATTTATGTAATGGTGAAAGTTTATTAAGAACATATATGTAAAATGCCTTATTAATCTGCGTGTCTTTTTTGGAATTTCAGTTTGCTATTTATGGTGGACGCGGGAGGTGTCGGGCAGTCGTTCGGCCTGAAAGTCACGCTAAATATGGATGGCAATGGCGGGGTTGTAGTTTACTTTCATTAAAGACAAAAATGACAACGCTCAGTTTTTTTTTTTTTTTTTTAAAGTAGAAATGGTAATCTTTACTTGAATTTAAACGATACGATGCCAAAAATATATAATTCTGATTGTCATGTATTTTCCACTCACTCACAACCACCCTCGTGTAGCAATACAGCAGACTCTATAATATTTACAGTTACCTCGACCTCATTCTATCTCTCTTCTTACATGAATACGTTTATTCCTCTCCTTTTAGATATACAAAGTAGATACACATAAGGCTCTAGCAAGGAGGTCGTCGGTCCGACCCCTCAACCCAATGTTGTGTAAAATGGGTTACAACTCTACTGCCCCCTCGCTTGACAGCTCTAGAGTACGTACATAATACTTCTCGTATAATATTGGAGGCAAATGGGCAAGTAAAGAACAAGTAGGCTGCATTTTTCTCATCCTCCCCCACACTTCATGCATATGGGGTCAATGTTGAGGCCCCATGAGCGTAGATGATCTTTGGTGAGAAGGCGGCTATGTAGGGCAACGGTGGTGCACGCCTACCACTTTGAGACGTGTTTCCCACCCTAAATGAAACAGAACACCTCCTTTGGAAAGGCTACATACCTCAACGCATCCTAGAGACGACAAAGCATGGTTGATCATAGGCATTTCTACCGAGAAGCACTTAAATCGGAATTTATGTTGGGTAAAACAAGCACCCATGTGAAGCTGTCCGATTCCGAGAATAATGTCGAAAGAAAGCCATCGTTTTTTCTTTATAAGTACGACCTTCATTGAGTGAAATGTTTCTCTTTCATGTTTTTATAGAACGTCTCATCGCATTTTTCAATTTTATTTCTTCTACGACAGCGAATACTCATCATAATAATATGGGTTCAAAAAAAAGTTGATTCATTTATTGGTAAAATCGAAGTTAGTAAGGGCGTTATTGTCAAAAGGTTCAAATCTCAGGCTTAATGGTGTAATTATCCACTAAAAGAGTCCCTCCTATCTTATAGCAATTGTACTCAGAGGGAAATTGATTATAGAAATTCAAATACCTAAAATGGAGATTAGAGGGACACCTCGGTGGTGTATACTTCTGCGTAAATAGTGATTCTCTAGATATCTGCTCTATACATATATATGTATATATATATATCTAATTAGAATTAGTTTCATTGAAAAGCTTCCGTTAAAATTGAGATTGCTTCCTTGCGAACGACTCAGTACTCCCGGTTCTTATAAATTTATTTGTCGATGTGTTTCATGCTATACTACAACTAAATCATCTTTTAAAACGCTCTTCACGCGCCGGACAGACACCTTATGTCTGAACAAGGTATCCAAGTTGACCGAGCAAAGATCAATTTGACATCTAAACTTCCTCCTCTCGCCTCGGTCAAAGACATTAGATCCTTCTTGGGGCACGTCGGATTCTACCGACATTTTATCCCTAATTTATTGAATCTGATTTATCTCCTGACTCACTTGTTATCGAAGGATATCCCCTTCGATTTCTTTGACAAGTGTATTGAAGCTTTCAGAATTCTTAAGGATCGAATCACCAAGGCACCAATATTGCAACCCCCCAACTGGTCTCTATCCTTTGAGATCATGTGCGATGCTTTAGATTATGCTGTGGGGGTAGTCCTTAGTCAGAAAATCAACGGGAAACCTGTAGTGATCTATTATGCAAGTAAAACGTTGGACAAAGCCTAACATAATTACACGATCACTGAGAAGGAACTTTTGGTTGTTGACTTCACCTTAGAGAAATTCTGGTCGTACCTTCTCGAATCCCATATTATTGTATACTCATACTATATCGCAATTCGGCACTTGCTCGCCACGAGGGATGCGAAGTCTGGTAGTCTCTCCTTGATCAAGGGAGAGACTAGCAGTGCTAGTAATCCTCAGGTAAGGCATACCCGTCTCTGTGACACAAGAACATTTCTGACTTTAATCAGAAAAGTCGAGTCTCTTGGGAGCTACCCGACCCTAATGCCTCGAGAGTGAGAAGAGTAAGCTCCATTTGGGTCTCATGAAGTTTGGTCATTGCTCATTCCAAATCATTTCAGATCATTCTTGTTACGATCTGACTCGAATCCACACGAGAACCGAGTCGGACCGTGCCAACTATCCCAAGGCCTAGCAGTTCAACAAGTAATAGACCAAAACATAGAGTAATATTCCACATATGCACCATAGTAGTAATTTAATGACCGAAATAAGTAAACTAAAAACCACAAGCTAGCATCTAAACTAAGAAAATAAAATAAGGCTCACACCATAACCATCATAATGACGATATAAGAGCAAGTGTAGAAAGTAAAAGGTTCCAAACCTACTTACTCACTACTACAGGATAACACAATAAAAGCTAAGAAACTACAGCTGGTCGTGGTTGGGCCCAGCTCCTTCTACAGCGATGGAACTAGCTGCTCACTCCCCTTGCTTGGGTGGAAAAAGAGTAGGCGTTAGCAAAAGCTGAGTAGAGTGACATTAAAGAAAGTTAATTTGTACAGGTATTTAAGTACAGGTAAGAAAAATAAATAATGTGTGTCGCGTCCGATTCCCATTTCTTTAATTTATTCTCGTTAATTTATTTAGTTTCCTCCCACTAGTATTCCTAAGGGTGAATCACCTTTCCCCTTATTGCACATGTCCCCTACTTACAACGATCTTGTTACGGTATTCCCATAATGCAAGGCGTACACATGGTGCTCTCCTAACTAGGAAGCACCCCGTATTTGTCCTACACCCAGTCTACCATCCCGAGGTCATAGTTGTGGTATAGCTGTGACTACGGCGCACATGATAGACACACGAGGGGCTATCCTGTACTGGCACTGATAACATTGCATCTTGGGGTGATAATTCTATTAAATATGGCTCATCTTAAGAATAAAAGGCACATATAACACAACATAAGTAGAATGGAAGCATTGCATGCATCATACGTCAAGATTTCCTATAAAACAGTATTAATGGCCATTTGTATGAGCACTTGTCAAAGCATGTCTCAGATGAGCAATCGAACCACACGGATGGATTTAGAACGACGAATGGAGTCCAACAGACTCGAAATCGGCCAAATCCGACATCCGGAGCTCCTACAATGGGCCCCAGAAGTTCTGATCGTTGATCTGATGATCAATGGCCCACTGCGCGCCACGTGGCGCCCGCTCACTACGTCCAGATCACCTCCCGCTTCCACCTTCACCCGGAGGACAGATCTCAGCCGTCGATCTCAGATCGAACGGCTGAGAACCGCACGCACGCTCACACTTGCCACGACAAAAGCAATGGGCGTAGCGCAGGGTTGGAACGCACGTCTGCGCTCACGCGACGCGAGTTCGACTCGCACGGAGCTGAATTGCAGAGACGACGACGCGCGCGGGCGAAATTAGGCCGCCCGATCAGCAGCGGATGGAAGAGATCACAAGACGTGGCGCCCGCAGATGTGCCCTGACCAGACTCCCGCGATGATGCGGGTGCAAGGGCGTGATCCAGGTGTGCGCTTCGCGCGAGATCCCGGCCGTCGGATCTTCGATCGGACGGCTTGTGGCACGTGCACACGGATCGGGCTCGAGGAAGCATGGCTGCGGACGAGCAACCGGCAGGCAGGGGTCTTCACCGACATTTTGGGAAGGGTTTTAGCGACGTCCAGGACGTCGCTAAAACCCCTTCTTCATTTGGAAAGCCCTTCTCCCTATTTAAACCACTTCCAACCACCCATTCAAGACATTTACTCCACTTGCAACTACTCTACCCCCCTCCTAGCTACCTTTAAGCCCTTTTGTAATCACCGGAGACAACGAGCTGCCGATGAAGCCCTCTCCACCACCGTGGCTGCCTCGCCGCCATCCCTCTCTCTCTCTTTCTTCCCTTCTTTTAAGCTTTACTTTACTTATGTTCAAGCATTTATCTAATGTTGTAATTATGAACTAAAGTTGCATGTTTAATGAAGTTGTTTTCTATTCATTTGCTTGTTCTATTTTCTATTCAAGTTGCATGTTACGAATGAAACAATTCTAACCCTAATATCTCTCTCTCTCTCTCTCTTTCTCTTGCTTTTCACCCGCGCCTTTTCGCAAGCAAAACCCCACGATTTTCGTGACAATAAGTGACAAGAAGAATCCAGATTTTACGCCTCCCTCAGATCGACACTTGGACTCACATCCGTTTTTTACTTTAAAACCAGCATCGCAAGTGCAAACTATAGCGACACTTCCAAACACAAGCGCACGTCAGTTTTTGGCGCCGTTGCCAGGGAGGCAACGGATTTGTTTTGTCACTTCCATTTTACATCCATTCTCACATAGTCAAACGCTTTATCTCCTTTTACTTGATGGTTGCAGGAATTCGACGCTTGGACAGCGAAGCGGTGCAACCCATGACAGTAACAAGGGAGTAGGCGCAACAAAGACCGGTCGTGAGTAGTTCTTCACTCATGGTTGTTTGCTAGCTTAAAAAACTAAAAAAATTGTAAAATTGAAAAAAAAATTGGCGTGGTGTATGATTACCTGACCCACATCCTTAACACATCACCCAACAAAAAAATGTACACTCTAACATTCTGAATAAATTCTTGGAGTGTTCTTTTCTCTTTTTGAGTGGTGTTTGTGAAGCCACCTTGGATTGACTTGGGCCGCACCACTCAACCCTAAAAACGACTCATCTAATAGAAGCTGCATGATCATTAGGATGAGTACATTAGGGTTTTAGAGCCTCTACACAATAAAAGGAAATCAACTTTCACCAAATTGTGTGCAAAACTTGACGTGCCCACTGAAACTTGTCTGAAAACATTAAGACACGTCAATCGTAAAAGACATTAAAGTAAGGATGAAACATTAAAAGACACCACATCTTGAAAAATTCCTTGCTTGAAAACCATGCTTTGATAGAAGCACACACACTGAAAGTCTCGAGAGGCACCACCCTAATCAACGCCTCATCACATAACCCTAGCACAAGCACTATCCTAGTCCTTTTAAAACTGAATAGACGTGCCCTAGGCAGGACTGAGTTAAGTCTCGAGAGGAGAGGTTTTGTTCGCTGGGCACTTGGCTTTCATTCCCTTGGTAGAATCTGGTGACTAGGCTGTGGGGTAGAGTCAAATTATCGCGGTTGTGGGATCTATGGAACCGGCAGCGCAAGCCAAAGGAAGAACCTTCCCTGCAATCCCCTCGTAATCAACCTGGCCAGATTAGCTTTGGGAAGGAGAGTCCAGTGCCTATGGACTCAATCACCCTTTTTGAGATTTTTAGGCCTCCTAAGGAATACACCATAAGGACTAGGATTGTTTGCTTGATTGAACACACACTTCTCGCATTTGTCGCTCTCTGCATCCCCTCCTGCTCTTCTCTAGTGTATGCACGGGAGACGTTTACTGCATCCCGAGTTGTTTGTTTTGGGATGGGAATCCAGGCGACTTGATTCCGTTAGAAACATGGCTGAACCCAGGGTAGATGAGGTTGAGGACCAACACCCACTAGACACAATGGCCATCATCCAAGCCCAGATTAATGCAAACCACCGGCTTCAGCAACAACAGATCCACACCATCATGTAAGCCATACACCGGTTACAGAACCCACAAGGGCAACCGCCACCACCTTTCCAAGGCCCACAAGGGAAACCGCCACATGATTTACCACCATTCCAGGATCAACCGAGGCCCCTCCGCGATTTCTACAATCCTTCCACTATTAGAGTCGAGCCACACCTTAGGATCCCCAAAGGGGGAGATGATTTTGAGTTAAAACCAAATGTCTTAAGTCTGATTCAGAGTCACTTCCATGGAAGCTCAAAAGAGGACCCCTTCCAGCACTTAGAGGATCTTGACCGGATAGCACGAACTGTGAAACCTAGGAACATTAGCCTTGACATTGTTCTAATTAAGATGTTCCCTTTCTCGTTGAGAGACAATGCTTCTCACTAGCTTAGAACCCTAGGTAGATCCATCACCACCTGAGAAGAACTGAGGCATGCATTTCTAAAGAAATTCTTCCCAATAGGAAAGACCAATGGCCTTAGAAGAGCTATTACTACCTTTACACTCCAAGGTGGGGAACAGTTCCATTAGGCGTGGGAAAGATTTAATGAACTCTTGAGGAAATGCCTACACCACGAAGTGCCAAGGTGGCAATTGGCCCAAATTTTCTACCACGGTCTGGACAGCAACCTACGAAACTTCATCGATGCCTCATGCGGAGGGAGAGGCATTTGAGTTCTTTGAGTCTACGAGCGAAAATTCGCTCAACAATGCCTCCATGACCCAATTTAACCGATCCAATCAACCCTGTGGTGGGATTTATGAGGTATAAGCAAATTCTAGAATGGTTGACATGGACATCGTTGCCAAGAAACTAGATCGAGTGGAATTAGTGGATAAAAAGATTGATGAGCTACTGAACTAGACCAAGAACCCGTTACAGACCTTCTCCCTAGCAAAGGGAGCACATAATGTTGACCTGGTCCAGCCCTTAAGCCAAATGAACTTGGAACAACCCCAAACCACGTTCCAGGGAGGGACCTTTGCTGCCTCAACCCTTGATTACTCTCTTCCCTCCCCATCGACATCTGCTATCCTTGAAGATGTACAGGCTGTTCAAGGTTATGCTAAACCTGACCCTTTTTCCAACACTTACAACATTGGCTGGCGTAATCACCCCAACTTCAGTTGGACAAACCAGAAACCACCTCAATTCCAGAACCAAACCAGGCCAAACCAGCAGCCAAACTTGCCCCCTATTAGCAAGGACCACCAGTTAGACCCCCATATAATCCAAATAGGGCTGTCCCTCCCCCACAGAACTAAATGAACACCCTGATAAAGATGATGGCTAAAATTAACCAGAAACATCAGGAGGAAATGGCCTTAGTAAAGGGATAGTTAAGCCAACTCTTGGATTATAAACAACAAGGATCCCTACCTTCCCAGCCACAACCGAACTTGAGAAACATGATTAACAGAGGCCCCAATTCGCAAGGGTTCCAAGGCAATCCCGGGTAGGCTCACATGGTCTAGCCAGCCCCACAAACACCCCCTGGGTTTGGTGCTTCTTCGTCCTCATCTTCTCAAGGATCAACTCATGGTCCCAATGCCTCTGCGAATGCGGTAACCTTGAGAAGTGGCACTAAAACCCAGGATCCCAAATGGCCAACTCTTCCCGAGACTTCACCAACTGAAATACCCGACTCAAGAGAGGCACTGGAAAAACCCAAGGACCCAGAAATAGATCCAATCCATGTTCAGACAACCTACTCTGAGGCCTTGGAGACAATCAAGAAGAAGAAAAATGTTGCGGAGACTGAGGAGCTTTTGGAGATCTTTAAGTAAGTACATATTCATATTCCGCTCCTCGAAGCAGTTAAGCACATTCCAACTTACGCCAAGTTTTTAAAGGATGCCTGTACACCCAAACGTAAGCCAAGACCTCAAGCACCTAGGAAGGTTGTGCTCTCCGAGAAAGCAAGTTCCGTAATATCAAGCAACCTTCCGCTCAAGTGAACTGACCCAGGAGCACCCCTGATTTCCTGCAATATCGGGGACATGACATTTGATAGAGCGCTCCTGGACTTAGGTGCTTCTATCAATCTGATTCCAACAACCATGTACGACCAATTTGGTTTTGGAGAGTTGACACCCACACCTGTCACCATCCAGCTGGCTGATAGATCTGTAAAGACCCCAAAGGGGGTTGTCGCGGATGTAATTGTGCGGGTCAAGGACTTCTATTTCCCGGTCGACTTCTTGGTGCTTGACATGGAAGTCCCTGAAAAATTACAGAATGCACCCATAATCTTAGGCAGACCTTTTTTAGCTACGACTAAGGCAAACATTGATTGTGACACGAGATATATGGAAATCGCCTTCGGAGACAAGAAAATGCAGTTCGATATCTTCCGGGGGACAAAGTATTTTGATTGCGATTGTGTTGAGGAACATGATCCCGTGGAAACTCTAGTCGAGGAATGCCTCACCCTTAGTTCTGTCTCAGACCACGAAGCCTGTAACGACTGTTTTGACCCGTCACCATCGCTACCCGTGGACTTCTGTAAGGCTGTGATGAGAGCCTCATCATGAACCCTAACTAGCACAATTTAATCTAAATAAGTGTGAAGAAGCTCCTACAAAACCTAAAGAAAAGCCTAACTCAGAGAAGTCTGAATTGAAGGATAAAACAAGTCATGAGGGGTAAAAATGTAATTTTACCAAGGCAATACACAGACAAGGTATCTAAGGGTCTAAACACAGGTCAAATAAGCTTAATAAGGAAGGAAGTGGGATGATCTGATCTGAAAAGGGTTATAGCAACTTCTATGAATTAAATGACATTCTGTAACCCTAAAAACAAACCTACTTTAATTCATGAGGTTCTAGGCAGAATAAAAATCAACTAAACCCTCTAAAAATCATGAAAAAATATTCCCTAGGGTTTAGAACCTTCAATTTGACCTTTGCAACCTATTTTGACCTGATTTGAGAACCATGCCCAAATTCTAACCTAATTTGGGTTTTTACGCAAATTGATCGGTCAAACGTGGTTAAACCTAAAATCAAATTACACCATTGAATTCCTTAGTTTCAAATTAAGTTGGTACAAAAATTTGGGCCTAAGTGAAGACCATCTTGACCGACTTTACAAATTGGTTCTCTTGAATTACTTTTTGACCCTTATCTTTTCAAAACCTTTCATTTGGCCCCCTATCTTTCCCTTCGTTCTTTGCAGAACAGTCCTCCCTGACACCCTATGCAAGCACCATACCTCCGGCGACCTTGCGCAGAGGATGGCGCCGCGCAAGGTAAGGCAGCCGCTCTCAGGAACGGGCGGGGGGTTCCCTGCGTCGTCCTCTGTCGCAGGGACCCTCCCCTGTGAACTGCGGCTGCCCATGCCTCTCGTGCGAACGCATAAAAGGCATGAGTCTCCATCTCCGGCTAGCTCCGGCAGCTCCCCCACGTCGCTCTCTCAAGGCTCTCCCCTCGCCAACACCTTTATAAGGAGCGGCAGGGGCTGCTGTCCACTCCAAACCTGATTTGGCCGAGGTTCCCTCCCCAATTTCGTCTCCTTCTCCCACGGCCAAAATGCCCGCAGGCTCTGGTGGCCCTTTCCTCCTCCTTTCGTCGCTCTGGGCCACATCTGTAACAGAGCCCACTCCGCCTCGTCTTCACGCGTCAAGCCGCACCAGCTGGCGCTTTCCTGACCTCTTCCTCGCCGCCATTACTGACCTCTGGGCTCCTTCGTCTACGGTGCCGGCAGGTACGCGTCGAGCGCCACCTCCCTCCCTCTTCGTCAATTAGGTAGATAAAAACTTTCCCATCTCTCTCCCTGTTATTTCCCCCTTCCTGATTTACTGTTTCAAGCCACCGACTACCACTGTCCATCACCACCTTCTCCATCTCCAGCTGCCCTCTGGTGAGGCGTACTCGCCACTCCACACCTCCATCCGCCTCGCCAGCTACCCCTTAAGTTCCGCACCACCTCACTGACATCGAATCCATCCTCCATTCACCACCTAGCACCTCCAGACCACCCCCCGAACACACCCACTCTCACGCACGCAGAGTGTCCTAGGCGCACGACCACAGGTACTCTCGCGCCTCGCCGACCCCCGCACCATGCTCGCCGCACTCTGGCGAACCTCCCTGGACCTTTTTGACGTGGCCACGAGGCCGTTTGCGTGTTTCAGGTTTCACCCTCCTCACCGCCATTAACGAGCAACAGGAGCTTCTCCGCAGGCGGCTCTAGGCGTGAGCTCCAGGTGATGCGGAAAGAAGTCACGCTCACACCTAGAACTTCAATTGGGGTCTCAAGCATCAGCTGCTGCCCCAATTGCTCGAAGTCTTCTCCGCAGGCACCCGAGATCGAAGGTGGGTATGGGCGCCAGCCCGTACATAAATTGAAAAAGTGCTATCGGCTGGTTGCCTCCGATAGCACTGGGGTGAGGTCCCTCACCTACTCACCAGGTCTCGTCCATGACACGCCCACATGGATCTGACTCGACCTGACTCCCCACTCCTGTGCACTCCTCGCTCACCACCCACGCCGGTGCGCCTAGACCCGGGCACGCGACCCGACCCGATTACCCGGCTCTAGGAGAGCTACCCAAAGAGAGATTCAGAGAGAGAGAGACGCGGGGAAGGGGTAGGGGTAGGTTTTGCACTGACGTTTGTGTGTGTGCGCAGGAAGGAAGAAAGGAGGAAAGGAGCAGTGGCCGGGACGTAGCAGCGCAGGGAAGAAGGAAGGAAGGAGAAGAGAAGAGGAAACCAAGAAGAAAAGAAAAGGAGAGGCTAATCAGTTAAGGCATCTAATTTCTGAATCAGACGTCAGCGAAAAGAAGAAGACAACCGCAGCAAAAAGAAAAGAAGAAGGACCAGAGCAAAGAAAGAAAGAAGAAAAGGTAGTAGCAAAAAGAAAAGAAGAAGAAGTAGCCAAGAGAAAGAGAGAGATTGCCGCACAAGAAATCAGAAAAGAAAAGAAGGAAAAGGAAGAAGCAGAGAAGGAAGAAAGGGAAGGAAAAGAAAAGAGAAGAGCTTGCCGCAGAGAAGAAGAAAGAGAAAAAGGAAAAGGGAGAAAGAAAGGAGCAATTTTCACTCTCTCTCTCTTTCTTAATTTTTGTAAAACATTGTATTGAGAATTTATATGCTTCTGGAATTATAGTTTGCTCCCTGAGTTCGACATCGGGAAACTTTTTATTTCCGAGTAACAAATTATTTTAAATTGGTGACCGTTTCTTTGCACTATACTACGACAAAACCCTAGAGAGGGAAAGCAAAATGCCACCAGGCTGATTACCATCAAACAACACCATTTGAGGAGATCGATGTTGATCAACTCCTGCCTTTCCCTTTTCCGTTGACTGTTGTTCCACCCACACCCGAACTTATGCCACTACCTGAGAATCTCAAGTATGTCTTCCTGCGACCTGACCAGACCTTCCCTGTGATTATTAACTCTCATCTAACCGAGGATCAGGAACTCAGGTTGACCGCGACCCTTTCAGAACATCGGGCCGCCATTGGATGGACCATTTCGGACTTAAGAGGAATTAGCCCCACCTATTGCACTCATAAGATTTACCTGGAAGACGGGGCACAACCCTCCCGCCAGATGCAGAGACGATTAAACCCAAACATGCGGGAGGTCATTAAGAAAGAAATTATCAAGTGGCTGAACGCCGATATCATCTATCATATCTCTGATAGCCCCTTGGTGAGCCCCACTCAAGTGGTTTCAAAGAAAGTTGGGCTCACCGTTGTCACCAATGAGCATGGCGAATCCATCCCCACCTGCACCACCACCACATGGCCGGTGTGTATTGATTATAGGAAGCTCAATGAAGCCACTAAGAAGGATCATTTCCCCTTGCCATTCATTGACCAGATCCTTGAAAGATTGGCAGGGCAAAAGTATTTTTGCTTCCTGGATGGATATTCAGGATAAAACCAAGTCGCAATTGCTCCGGAAGATTAAGAAAAGACCACATTCACTTGCCCGTACGGCACGTTTGCATTCCGTTGAATGTCGTTCGGGTTATGCAATGCACTTGCTACCTTCCTGTGTTGCATGCTAGCCATTTTTTTAGAAATGGTGGGTGAATACTTAGATGTCTTTATGGATGATTTCTCTGTATTTGGGAATTCATTCGATCACTGTCTGAGCAACTTGGAGAAAATCCTGAAACGATGTATCGAGGTTAATTTGGTGTTAAGTTGGGAAAAGAGCCATTTTATGGTTCAAGAAGGAATCGTCCTCGGTCACATCGTATCGCATAGGGGCATTGAGGTGGATCGGGCTAAGGTTGATTTGATTTCCAAACTTCCTCCGCCTAGCTCAATCCGACAGATTCGCTCATTCCTAGGACATGTTGGCTTCTACCGAAGGTTCATTAAAGATTTCTCCAAGCTTTCCAAACCCCTAACCAACCTTCTGGCCAACGACGCCATATTCCACATGTCCTCTGATTGCATCCAGGCTTATCATACCCTCCGGGATTTAGTCTCCACAGCACCTGTATTTCAACCCTCGGATTGGTCCCAGGACTTTGAGATTATGTGTGATGCATCAGATTTTGCCATAGGCGTTGTTCTGGGACAAAGACAAGACAAGAAACCCGTGGTGATCTACTACGCGAGCAAAACATTTGACGAGGCCCAACGAAATTATACGGTCACAGAGAAAGAATTGCTCGCTGTAGTCTTTGGACTTAAGAAGTTCCGATGTTACTTGCTGGGATCCCACGTGACCATCTATACTGACCATTCAGCCATCCGGCATTTGCTGGCTAAGAAGGACGCAAAGCCCAGGCTCATCAGATGGATCCTACTATTGCAGGAATTTGACCTGGAAATCCGCGATAAGGCCAGATCAGAGAATGTGGTGGCTGACCACTTGTCTAGACTTCACCCAGACCACATTGGACCCTCCCTGCCTTTATCTGACACCTTCCCTGATGAACACATTCTGGCTGTGCAAGATAAGAAACTGCCTTGGTATGCTAACTATGTCAACTACCTAATTGTAAGACAAACCCCACACAGCTGGTCCAGATAGCAACGGGATAGGTTCTTGGCCGAGGCCAAGCACTATTTCTGGGATGATCCCTTGCTGTTTCACCTCTATGCTGACCAGATCATCAGGAGGTGTATCCCCGAGAACGAAGTTTAGAGTGTGCTTTCTTTCTGTCATGACCAAGCTTGTGGTGGCTACTTCTCTGGAAAGAAAACGGTTGCGAAGGTTCTACAGTCTGGATTTTACTGGCCTTCCCTATTTAAGGATGCACACAACTTTGCCAAGACTTGCTCACACTGCCAAACGCTGGGAACCATGACCAGAAAAGATATGATGCCCCTCCAGCCCATTTTGATTGTCAAAATCTTCGACGTTTGGGGTATTGATTTTATGGGCCCCTTTCCACCATCCAACTGCTTTGAATACATCCTAGTCTCGGTAGACTATGTTTCTGAATTGATTGAAGCCATCGCCACCCGCCGATGCGATCATAGGACTGTCAGGGACTTTGTTAAACAGAACATCTTTTCCTGGTTTAGAATACCAAAGGCCAGATTAGTGATGGTGGAAGTCATTTTATTCACTTCCAATTCCGTGCCATACTTAGAAAATACGAGGTTAACCACCGCATTGCTACCCCGTATCATCCGCAAACAAATGGGTAGACCGAGGTCTCAAATAGACAAATCAAGAACATTTTACAAAAGACTGTGAGACCTGACAGGAAAAACTGGTCCACACAACTAGATGATGCCCTGTGGGCATACAGGACCGCTTTCAAGACCCCGATAGGCATGTCGCCTTATCACCTGGTCTTTGGCAAAGCCTCCCACCTGTGGATCCCTACTCGGAGGCGGTGAGATCAGCGTGACGTAAAAAATTACGGAATAGAATATAAAATCTCACAAAATACAATCACACAAAGTACACAATAATTTTTAGGTGGAAACCCAAACCGGGTGAAAACTACCACCTAACCCTCTCGAGTTAGGATTTTCCGATCAACCAAGTTGATCAAATCCACTAAACGAATCACTTTAAACGAGAGTGATTCAACCTCAATTACAACCACGCTACTTTATACGAGGGTAGCGTACCTCAAACCCCTTCTCTTCACAAGAAGGATTTTGTCTCACGAAGTAGACGGGAATTGGCAAAGCGAATACCCAACCAAATAACAAAGATAAATGACAACAATCCTATAGAACCAACAAAGTAATTTAAACCTAGCTTCTATAGGAATTAGGAAACTCCCCTTTGCAAGGAGTGCGTCGGATCGATGACGCGGGTGCGTGAGCCACGCGACGGCGCAATGTCGCTCTTCGTGAACTACGGCGGGAGAGCAGGTGCGCAAAGGGAATTTAGCTCTCTGGATGATGGAACTTAAGCTTGGAGAGCAAGAGCTTTTCTTGGACACAAAAGAGTAGAAAGTATGTTGCTTAAGTGTATCTTAGTGTGCAAAGGCTCCCCTCTATTTATAGAGGCCTTAGGAAGGCTTTGGAAGGCTTAGGAAAGCTTCCATATCCGTTGGGTGCAAAGCCCAAGAGAATCAGGCCGAAATCAGGGACAATGATTGCATTGACAAGGTAATCAGACGTCTAATTCTGGCATCAGACGTCTGGAAGACCACTTTAAGACGTCTGAAAATAAGGTCAGACGTCTGATTTTGGGCGGGTCTCTTCCTGACTTGAATCAGATCTAAACAGGGTTCTAGCGCAAGTCCATCAGACGACATACAGGACGTTTGGCACTATGTCTGGACGTCTGAAAACCTACGTTTTCATGGGAATGGATTTTCAACGCCTAGAAAATCTCTGAGAAGAGATTTTCGGGTCAGTCGAGGCAAAACGGTCAATTATCAGACGTCTGGAAAGGCTTAAGGACGTCTGATAAGGCTCTAACGGTCATATCATTGAGTATATGCTAAGACAGCCAACGGTCCACTAATTGGACGTCTGGCAAAGTCATCAGAAGTCTCCTAAGACGTCTAGTCTAAGGTCTGGACATCTGATTTCATCAGACAGAACTAACTATGTCCAGCCTAAATGTTATCAGACGTCTGAATCAACAGTCAGACGTCTTAAAACACATTATCAGACGTCTGAATTGGGAATTAGACGTCTGGAAATTCTGTTTGAACCCTATATTGGTTTACTAAGTTCTCTACAGAAAACCTAAGTATCCTAGGGTTGTGCAGGTGTTCCTAGGACTACTGTTAGGGTACTTTGAGGCTCTTTAACATAATGTTTTAAGGAAATAAAGAGCAAGAAAATAACGACAGAAGTACATGAAAGGAATAAAATGGAATTCTATCATATTCTTCTTCTCCTTCCATCTTTAATCTATCGCTCCTCACGAATCCCCTCTGTTCTCCATCAAGCTCCTCCAATCCGTCCTGGATGCGAGCTCGAATTCCGTCTAATCACGTCTCCATTTGCAATTGACCTGAAATATAAGACTTCAAGTGCAAATGTTAAATAACACGTGTTTTTTTATCATCAAAACAAATGATCGTGGTGCTCTAGCACCAACACCACCTTCTTGTCGAATTGGAACACCGGGCTTACTGGGCTGTCAAGCAATGTAACATGGATTCCCAGTTAACCGGTGCGTAGAGGACGCTCCAACTCTCTAAGCTCGAAGAAATTCGTCAGGACGCCTTTGAGAATAGTCGACTGTATAAGGAGAAAATGAAAGCCATCCACGACCGACTCATTCATAGAAAGACCTTTGAGCCTAACCAGCAAGTCTGGCTTTTCGATGCCCGCCTAAAACTCTTTCCGGGGAAACTCAGGTCTAAATTGACAGGACCATATCGGGTGGTTAAGCCTCACTCTAATGGGGCAGTTGAAATCGCTGATCCAAACACTGGGCACACTTTTAGAGTTAATTGTCAAAGATTGAAACACTTCCTAGCCTAGGTTCCCCCAAAGGAGAGTGTCATCCTCATTGAGGGATGACACGAAGCACTGCCCAGCTGGAGGCGTTAAACTCAGCGCTTTCTGGGAGGCAACCCAGAGAATTCAGACTGATACGGTATTTTACGTCACTCAGATAATATCTTTTTGAACCCCTGTTGCATCCATTTACCAATGAGGACATTGTCCAACTTAAGCATGGGGGAGGTCGTAAATTGCACGATCCTGAGCTCATTTAATCAGTCTGAATAAAATTTTAAAAAAAAATTGAATTTAGGAAGAAACTTAGACATTAGAAACTTGTCAATAGTGGGAAATAATACAAAAAGAACTTGAACACTTAGACTTTTCAGGCCTTTAGGCTTAATCAGCCTTGGTGTCCGTTAAAATATGTATTTAGCTTTAAATCCTTGCAACCTTAAGCTACTCTAATCCACCTACTAAATAAGGTGATAAATATACGACCTATCAACTCACCCTCTAACTCAGAAGGACTTTGAGTCTAAGCATCTGCACACAATTTTGCACAGACTCACTCGTCGGAGATTTTGACAGAAATTGGGTAGCTAATGAGCTCTTTACGGTGGTATGGCTGGAAAGTTGTTGTGGGTAACAACCCATTGGCAGGTTGTCCAGAGCTCAGCCACGGGACCACTTCTTCTTCATTGCCTCTAGGTAAATTTGAGATCAGAGAAGCCACCTACAAAAAAAAAAAAGAAAAAACAAAAAAGAGAAGAAAACAAAATAACCACACTTCACCGCATAAGTATGGTTGGCAAGTGAACATGGGTAACAGCCCATTGGTCAGTTGTCCAGAGCCCAGCACAGTAATTGCATAAAAAAAACTGAAACACTTAAGGAAGAAGCGGGGAAGTAGTACAGGTCGAGGAGATATACACTGGAAAAATCCTTGTGTTGACCCCAATTAAAACAAACGTAGGGAGAAAGCTACTGATCGAACAAATACACCTTCAGGTAAAATACTTCCTCTTCCGGTCACCTAGGGGCGTTGAAACCCGAAGTCTATCTGAATTACCGTTGAGTGAGTCTATCACGATCTTCACATCAAGATGCTTAGCCCTTAAAGTTTTGTCCGAGTTTTGGGTGAGTTTGGTAGCCGTAAAAAGTTATCAACCCACTCTAAATTCCAAAAAAATCTAAATATATATATATATGTATATGTATATTTACATACATTAAAGCAAGGATTCAGGTGATTCGTATTTTGGCGAACACCCAGGCGCTGCTTAGTCTTTGTAGATTAAGATTTTAGTATATTTCCTCCTATTGACAAGTGACGAAGTGTCTAAGTAATTACTTCTTAAATTCTGACAAAAATAAAGGCTAGAATAAACCTTGCTAGGGACTAGCAAGGAGTAAGATGGGGGTATGATAACATTGCATCTTGGGGTGATAATTCTGTCAAATAGGGCTCATCTTAAGAATAAAAGGCACAGATAACACAACATAAGTAGAATGGGAGCATTGCATGCATCATACGTCAAGATTGCTTATAAAACAGTATTAATGGCCATTTGTATGAGCACTTGTCAAAGCAAGCCTCAGATGAGCAATCGGACTACGCTGATGGATTCAAAGTGACAAACGGAGTTCAACGGATTCGAAATCGGCCAAATCCGACATCTACAGCTCCTACAATGGGCCTAAGAAGTTCTGACCGTTGATCTGACGATCAACGGCCCATGGCGCGCCACGTGGCGCCCGCTCACCGCATCCAGATCGCTGCCTGCTTCCACCTTCACCTGAAGGACAGATCTGATCTGTCGATCTCCGATCGAACGGCTGAGAATCGCGTGCACGCCCTCACTCGCCGCGACAAAGTAGCGGGCGCAGCGCAGCGGTTGGAGCGCACACCCGCGCTCACGCGACGCGAGTTCGAGTCGCGCGGAGCTAAATTGCAGAGACGACGACGCACGCGGGCGAAATTGGGCCACCCGATCAACAGCGGACGGACGAGATCACAAGACGTGGCTCCCACAGATGCGCCCTAACCAGACGCGTGCGATGACGCGGGCGCAAGGGCGCGATCCAGGTGTGCGCCTCGCGCGAGATCCCGAAGATCGGATGGCTTGTGGTGCACGCACACGGATCGGGCGCGAGGAAGCACGGCTGCGAGCGAGCGACCGGCGGGCAGGGGTCTTCACCGACATTTTGGGAAGGGTTTGAGCGACGTCCCGGACATCGCTAAAATCGCTTCTTCATTTGGAAAGGCCTTCTCCCTATTTAAACCTCTTCCAACCACCCATTCAAGGCATTCACTCCACTTGCAACTACTCTACCCCCCTCCTAGCTACCTTTAAGCCCTTTTGTAATCGTCGGAGACAACGAGCCACCGACGGAGCCCTCTCCACCACCGTGGCTGCCTCGTCGCCCTCCCTCTCTCTCTCTCTCTTTCTTCCCTTGTTTTAAGCTTTACTTTACTTATGTTCAAGTATTTGTCTAGTGTTGTAATTATGAACTAAAGTTGCATGATTAATGAAGTTGTTTTCTATTCATTTGCTTTCTCTATTTTCTATTCAAGTTGCATGTTACGAATGAAACAATTATAACCCTAATCTCTCTCTCTCTCGCTTTTCACTCGCGCCTTTTCGCAAGCAAAACCCCGCGATTTTCGTGACAATAAGTGACAAGAAGAATCCAGTTTTTACGCCTCCCTGAGACCGACACTCGGACTCACATCCGTTTCTTTACTTTAAAACCGACGTCGCAAGTGCAAACTATAACGATACTTCTAAACACATGCGCACGCGCACGTCAGACACGCGGTTGGTCGTTTCCATTAATGGGTGTACACTAATAGCACAACACAGAACAACATAGGGGTTGTACCCCTCAACAAGTCCGCTCACCCTCACCAGACTATCCTGGTTGGCCCCATGGGCCCAACAGGAGTTGGTGTAGGAAGGCTGTACCTACCTTAAGTCCCTACCTGAGGAGGTCAGCTCTCTCTCTACACAACAGGGCAATCGGCTCTCCTCGATATGCATGTATTCGAGGGCCAGCTCATCCCCAACACCGAATGCCAAATCGACAATTGCACGTCATGAGCATACTACCAATCTCCTCAGCATTCCCAAGATCTCATAGCACAACGGAACATCGATTCTAATTCACCCTAGGGTTCAAGTGAATTTCTATTTAGTTATTAGCAGGAGTCAAGAATTCATAGCCCCCAGCATCGGGGCACAACCAAGTGACCATCTCTAGTTCACCCTAAGGTTCATAAGTAATCCTAACTTGTTTCTAGTTCGTTTCATGCATTAATGAGAAACATGCATCATCACGTATTTAGGGTTCATTCTATGTCAAACATACTCCATGCATTAAAAATAAACATACATTAGTCACATATTTAGGGTTTATTCTATCTAAAACATTCTCCATGATATCATACCTGTGACGACCCGAGTTCTGCTAAGTGACAAAACCTGAGTCGCTGTGTGCTAACCACTATCATGAATACCCACAAGATCCCAGTCACCCAACATATAGTCATAAAACATCAATAGCCAACACCCATTCATAATATATTAAATGGAAGAAAAACTAAAGTGCTGACAATATAAGAAAAATTCACCTGTAAGCAGAAATTAAATAGAGTCTCGTACAATCACCAAAAAGACAAGCAGTAGATCCTACCAACGAAAGGAAACTACTACCACGAGTACGGACCATCTCTTCTGGTAGGATCTGAAAGTTCCCTACTTGGAGGGGTGAGATCAGCGTGACAAAAAAAAATGCGGAAATAAAAATATAAAGCAATCTCACAAAAATCAATCGCACAATGTACACAGGTATTTTTAGGTGGAAACCCAAACCGGGTGAAAACCACCACCTAACCCTCTCGAGTTAGGATTTTCCGATCAACCTAGTTGATCAAATCCACTAACCGAATCACTTTGAACGAGGGTGATTCAACCTCAATACAACCACGCTACAAGTACGAGGGTAGCGTTCCTCAACCCCTTCTCTCCACGAGAAGGATTTTGTCCCACGAAGGAGACGGGAATTCGCAAAGCGAATACCCAACCAAAATACAAAGATAAAATAAAACAACAGTCCTATAGAGCCAACAAAATTAAACCTAGCTTCTATAGGAAATAGGAAACTCCCCTTTGCAAGGAGTGCGTCGACGATGACGCGGTGCGTGTGCCACGCGATGGCGCTACGTCGCTCTCGTTATCTACGGCGGGAGAGCGGGCGTGCAAACTGTTTGATGCTCTCAAGATGTAGAGCTTGAGCTTGGAGAGCAAGAACTTCTTGGACACAAGAGTGTGAAAATGTGTAGCTAAGTGTATCCAAGTGTATTTCTAAGTGTCTCTTATGTTGTTTTTTTGTTACAAAGGTTCCCCTCTATTTATAGAGGCCTTAGGAAGGCTTTGGAAGGCTTGGAAAAGCTTCCATAGCCGTTGGGTGCAAAGCCCAAGAGAATCAGGCCGAAATCAGGACAATGATTACACTTCACAGGGTTATCAGACGTCTAACTCTGGCATCAGACGTCTGGAAGGCCACTTTAAGACGTCTGATTCCAAGGTCAGACGTCTGATTCTATGCGGGTTTCTCCCTGACTTGAATCAGATCTAAACAGGGTTTTTGTGCAAGTCCATCAGACGACATAGAGGACGTCTGGCACTAAGTCTGGACGTCTGGAAACCTACTTTTATCGTGGGAATTGATTTCCAAACGTTGCAACGGCTAGAAAATCTCTGAGAAGAGATTTTGGGTCAGCCGAGGCAAAACGGTCATTTATCAGACGTCTGTAAAGACCTATGGACGTCTGATAAGGCTCTAACGGTCATATACTGCCGTGTCTGCTAAGTTAGCCAACGGTCCACTATCTGGACGTCTGGCAAATCCATCAGACGTCTTCTAAGACGTCTGGTCTAAGGTCTGGACGTCTGAGTTCATCAGACAGAAAACTAAGTCCAGCCTAACAGTTATCAGACGTCTGAAACAACAGTCAGACGTCTTAAAATACTTTATCAGACGTCTGATTTTGGGATTAGACGTCTGGAAATGCTGTTTGAACCCTATATTGGTTTTCTAAGTATTCTACAGAAAACCTAAGTATCCTAGGGTTGTGCAGGTGTTCCTAGGACTACTTTTAGGGTTCTTTGAGGCTCTTTAACATAATGTCTAAGGAAAATAAAGAGCAAGAAAATAAATACAAGAGATACATGAAAGGATAAAAAAGAATCTATCCTATTCTTCTTGTCTTCCATCTCCAATCTTTCGCTCCACGCGAACCTCCTCTGTTTTCCGTCAAGCTCCTCCAATCCGTCCTGGATGCGAGCTCGAACTCCGTCTAAACACGTCCACATTTGCAATTGACCTGAAATCTAGGACTCAAATTGCAAATGTTAAATAACACGTGTTTTGTTATCATCAAAACAAATGATCGTGGTGCTCTAGCACCAACAATCTCCCCCTTTTTGATGATGACAAAACCGTAAATAATAATGCATAAAATTCTCCCCCTTTTTGACATTATCAAAAAGGTTTAATTGATTTTACATTTCCTATTACTCCCCCTTAAAACATGCTCTTCTATTTATTTTTAACAAAGGTAATGTCCTCCCCCTTTTTATAACAACAAGATAGCTATTATTTTTCTCCCCCTTACTAAAGGAAATTTAGCTAACTTGTATCTCCCCCTTAAAAATTGACAATAAGCTCATCATTTTTAACTCCCCCTATCTAAATGCTTATAAAAAGGATAGGGTTAAGAATTTTACCTCACCTACCATGGCCAATAAAATGGCCCGAATGGTGGTGGTGGATGCCACATCGGATGGGGCTCCCATCCGTAGCTTGGAGGCCCGGGCATCGGCGCCGGTCTCCAATCTGGTGGTCGACGTGCGGCGGGTCCGTCGTTTGTTCGCCGTCTCGTCGGTCTTCTTCTTCTCCTCCTTGGTCTACTCATTGGTTCTCCCAACTTAAGTTGACCAGCCTTGAGCTTGTAGGTCCAGTCCTTTATGTTGTAGTCATCCCTGAACCCTACAAAACACGATTCTAATTCCTTTTTCGGTATCCAAGTGGGCTTGGATCCGGATTTGTTAGAAGGTCTCCTTGATGGAGATCCTTTCTCAATCTTAGGACTATATAAATCATCTACTTTATTGATTAGTTTGTTAGAGTTTTCCCTAAGACATGCAATTTCTTTTTCTATAGTATTCATCTTAGTCTTTAAATTAGAAATTTCTATTTTTAGACTATCATTTTCCTCAATCAATTTATTATTTTCATTGATGAGGTCTTGATTTTCTAATAATAGGTTATTATCCTTAGGACTAGCTTCTATGTCCCTAAGTTATTTTTCTAACCTATCATTTTCATTTTTAAGAAAACTAAGGTTCTTTTTAATGCTTTTATTTTCTACCCTAAGTGATTTACTAATCTCAAAAAGTTCATTAAAGGCTTCTTGTAAATCCAGGTTTACCTCATTGTCGGAGTCGCTTTCGCTTTCACTGTCGCTATTGGTTCCTCTAGCCATGAAACCAAAGCAAGTGGTTTCTTCTTCTTTTTCTTCTTCTTCTTCCTCCGAGCTGGAATCCTCATGAGTGCCTTCCAACCTCCTCCATATCTCGTGGGCGGTGGTGCACTCTTGGATTTTCTCGAACTCTTCCGGACTCAACGCGCAATACAGGGCATTCATTGCCTTTGCGTTGAGTGAGAGATCTTGAATCTGCAGCTGCGAGTAGCCTCCTTGGGGTCGCTTCGGGATCTCGTATGGGGTTTCGCAACATCCCCATAGAGCGAAGTCCGTGGCTTGAAGCCACGTCTTCATCCTCAACTTCCAATATCCGAAGTCCCTCCCGTCGAAATAGGGTGGTCGGACGGTGGATTGCCCTTCGGAGATTCTGACTGCGGCTATGCTTCCCTCCATGATCTATATCCTCGCCGGTTTGTAACGCCGATTACGCGAGACCTGCTCTGATACCAATTGAAAGTTCCCTACTTGGAGGGGTGAGATCAGCGTGACAAAAAAAAATGCGGAAATAAAAATATAAAGCAATCTCACAAAAATAAATCGCACAATGTACACAGGTATTTTTAGGTGGAAACCCAAACCGGGTGAAAACCACCACCTAACCCTCTCGAGTTAGGATTTTCCGATCAACCTAGTTGATCAAATCCACTAACCGAATCACTTTGAACGAGGGTGATTCAACCTCAATACAACCACGCTACAAGTACGAGGGTAGCGTTCCTCAACCCCTTCTCTCCACGAGAAGGATTTTGTCCCACGAAGGAGACGGGAATTCGCAAAGCGAATACCCAACCAAAATACAAAGATAAAATAAAACAACAGTCCTATAGAGCCAACAAAATTAAACCTAGCTTCTATAGGAAATAGGAAACTCCCCTTTGCAAGGAGTGCGTCGACGATGACGCGGTGCGTGTGCCACGCGATGGCGCTACGTCGCTCTCGTTATCTACGGCGGGAGAGCGGGCGTGCAAACTGTTTGATGCTCTCAAGATGTAGAGCTTGAGCTTGGAGAGCAAGAACTTCTTGGACACAAGAGTGTGAAAATGTGTAGCTAAGTGTATCCAAGTGTATTTCTAAGTGTCTCTTATGTTGTTTTTTTGTTACAAAGGTTCCCCTCTATTTATAGAGGCCTTAGGAAGGCTTTGGAAGGCTTGGAAAAGCTTCCATAGCCGTTGGGTGCAAAGCCCAAGAGAATCAGGTCGAAATCAGGACAATGATTACACTTCACAGGGTTATCAGACGTCTAACTCTGGCATCAGACGTCTGGAAGGCCACTTTAAGACGTCTGATTCCAAGGTCAGACGTCTGATTCTATGCGGGTTTCTCCCTGACTTGAATCAGATCTAAACAGGGTTTTTGTGCAAGTCCATCAGACGACATAGAGGACGTCTGGCACTAAGTCTGGACGTCTGGAAACCTACTTTTATCGTGGGAATTGATTTCCAAACGTTGCAACGGCTAGAAAATCTCTGAGAAGAGATTTTGGGTCAGCCGAGGCAAAACGGTCATTTATCAGACGTCTGTAAAGACCTATGGACGTCTGATAAGGCTCTAACGGTCATATACTGCCGTGTCTGCTAAGTTAGCCAACGGTCCACTATCTGGACGTCTGGCAAATCCATCAGACGTCTTCTAAGACGTCTGGTCTAAGGTCTGGACGTCTGAGTTCATCAGACAGAAAACTAAGTCCAGCCTAACAGTTATCAGACGTCTGAAACAACAGTCAGACGTCTTAAAATACTTTATCAGACGTCTGATTTTGGGATTAGACGTCTGGAAATGCTGTTTGAACCCTATATTGGTTTTCTAAGTATTCTACAGAAAACCTAAGTATCCTAGGGTTGTGCAGGTGTTCCTAGGACTACTTTTAGGGTTCTTTGAGGCTCTTTAACATAATGTCTAAGGAAAATAAAGAGCAAGAAAATAAATACAAGAGATACATGAAAGGATAAAAAAGAATCTATCCTATTCTTCTTGTCTTCCATCTCCAATCTTTCGCTCCACGCGAACCTCCTCTGTTTTCCGTCAAGCTCCTCCAATCCGTCCTGGATGCGAGCTCGAACTCCGTCTAAACACGTCCACATTTGCAATTGACCTGAAATCTAGGACTCAAATTGCAAATGTTAAATAACACGTGTTTTGTTATCATCAAAACAAATGATCGTGGTGCTCTAGCACCAACAATCTCCCCCTTTTTGATGATGACAAAACCGTAAATAATAATGCATAAAATTCTCCCCCTTTTTGACATTATCAAAAAGGTTTAATTGATTTTACATTTCCTATTACTCCCCCTTAAAACATGCTCTTCTATTTATTTTTAACAAAGGTAATGTCCTCCCCCTTTTTATAACAACAAGATAGCTATTATTTTTCTCCCCCTTACTAAAGGAAATTTAGCTAACTTGTATCTCCCCCTTAAAAATTGACAATAAGCTCATCATTTTTAACTCCCCCTATCTAAATGCTTATAAAAAGGATAGGGTTAAGAATTTTACCTCACCTACCATGGCCAATAAAATGGCCTGAATGGTGGTGGTGGATGCCACATCGGATGGGGCTCCCATCCGTAGCTTGGAGGCCCGGGCATCGGCGCCGGTCTCCAATCTGGTGGTCGACGTGCGGCGGGTCCGTCGTTTGTTCGCCGTCTCGTCGGTCTTCTTCTTCTCCTCCTTGGTCTACTCATTGGTTCTCCCAACTTAAGTTGACCAGCCTTGAGCTTGTAGGTCCAGTCCTTTATGTTGTAGTCATCCCTGAACCCTACAAAACACGATTCTAATTCCTTTTTCGGTATCCAAGTGGGCTTGGATCCGGATTTGTTAGAAGGTCTCCTTGATGGAGATCCTTTCTCAATCTTAGGACTATATAAATCATCTACTTTATTGATTAGTTTGTTAGAGTTTTCCCTAAGACATGCAATTTCTTTTTCTATAGTATTCATCTTAGTCTTTAAATTAGAAATTTCTATTTTTAGACTATCATTTTCCTCAATCAATTTATTATTTTCATTGATGAGGTCTTGATTTTCTAATAATAGGTTATTATCCTTAGGACTAGCTTCTATGTCCCTAAGTTATTTTTCTAACCTATCATTTTCATTTTTAAGAAAACTAAGGTTCTTTTTAATGCTTTTATTTTCTACCCTAAGTGATTTACTAATCTCAAAAAGTTCATTAAAGGCTTCTTGTAAATCCAGGTTTACCTCATTGTCGGAGTCGCTTTCGCTTTCACTGTCGCTATTGGTTCCTCTAGCCATGAAACCAAAGCAAGTGGTTTCTTCTTCTTTTTCTTCTTCTTCTTCCTCCGAGCTGGAATCCTCATGAGTGCCTTCCAACCTCCTCCATATCTCGTGGGCGGTGGTGCACTCTTGGATTTTCTCGAACTCTTCCGGACTCAACGCGCAATACAGGGCATTCATTGCCTTTGCGTTGAGTGAGAGATCTTGAATCTGCAGCTGCGAGTAGCCTCCTTGGGGTCGCTTCGGGATCTCGTATGGGGTTTCGCAACATCCCCATAGAGCGAAGTCCGTGGCTTGAAGCCACGTCTTCATCCTCAACTTCCAATATCCGAAGTCCCTCCCGTCGAAATAGGGTGGTCGGACGGTGGATTGCCCTTCGGAGATTCTGACTGCGGCTATGCTTCCCTCCATGATCTATATCCTCGCCGGTTTGTAACGCCGATTACGCGAGACCTGCTCTGATACCAATTGAAAGTTCCCTACTTGGAGGGGTGAGATCAGCGTGACAAAAAAAAATGCGGAAATAAAAATATAAAGCAATCTCACAAAAATAAATCGCACAATGTACACAGGTATTTTTAGGTGGAAACCCAAACCGGGTGAAAACCACCACCTAACCCTCTCGAGTTAGGATTTTCCGATCAACCTAGTTGATCAAATCCACTAACCGAATCACTTTGAACGAGGGTGATTCAACCTCAATACAACCACGCTACAAGTACGAGGGTAGCGTTCCTCAACCCCTTCTCTCCACGAGAAGGATTTTGTCCCACGAAGGAGACGGGAATTCGCAAAGCGAATACCCAACCAAAATACAAAGATAAAATAAAACAACAGTCCTATAGAGCCAACAAAATTAAACCTAGCTTCTATAGGAAATAGGAAACTCCCCTTTGCAAGGAGTGCGTCGACGATGACGCGGTGCGTGTGCCACGCGATGGCGCTACGTCGCTCTCGTTATCTACGGCGGGAGAGCGGGCGTGCAAACTGTTTGATGCTCTCAAGATGTAGAGCTTGAGCTTGGAGAGCAAGAACTTCTTGGACACAAGAGTGTGAAAATGTGTAGCTAAGTGTATCCAAGTGTATTTCTAAGTGTCTCTTATGTTGTTTTTTTGTTACAAAGGTTCCCCTCTATTTATAGAGGCCTTAGGAAGGCTTTGGAAGGCTTGGAAAAGCTTCCATAGCCGTTGGGTGCAAAGCCCAAGAGAATCAGGTCGAAATCAGGACAATGATTACACTTCACAGGGTTATCAGACGTCTAACTCTGGCATCAGACGTCTGGAAGGCCACTTTAAGACGTCTGATTCCAAGGTCAGACGTCTGATTCTATGCGGGTTTCTCCCTGACTTGAATCAGATCTAAACAGGGTTTTTGTGCAAGTCCATCAGACGACATAGAGGACGTCTGGCACTAAGTCTGGACGTCTGGAAACCTACTTTTATCGTGGGAATTGATTTCCAAACGTTGCAACGGCTAGAAAATCTCTGAGAAGAGATTTTGGGTCAGCCGAGGCAAAACGGTCATTTATCAGACGTCTGTAAAGACCTATGGACGTCTGATAAGGCTCTAACGGTCATATACTGCCGTGTCTGCTAAGTTAGCCAACGGTCCACTATCTGGACGTCTGGCAAATCCATCAGACGTCTTCTAAGACGTCTGGTCTAAGGTCTGGACGTCTGAGTTCATCAGACAGAAAACTAAGTCCAGCCTAACAGTTATCAGACGTCTGAAACAACAGTCAGACGTCTTAAAATACTTTATCAGACGTCTGATTTTGGGATTAGACGTCTGGAAATGCTGTTTGAACCCTATATTGGTTTTCTAAGTATTCTACAGAAAACCTAAGTATCCTAGGGTTGTGCAGGTGTTCCTAGGACTACTTTTAGGGTTCTTTGAGGCTCTTTAACATAATGTCTAAGGAAAATAAAGAGCAAGAAAATAAATACAAGAGATACATGAAAGGATAAAAAAGAATCTATCCTATTCTTCTTGTCTTCCATCTCCAATCTTTCGCTCCACGCGAACCTCCTCTGTTTTCCGTCAAGCTCCTCCAATCCGTCCTGGATGCGAGCTCGAACTCCGTCTAAACACGTCCACATTTGCAATTGACCTGAAATCTAGGACTCAAATTGCAAATGTTAAATAACACGTGTTTTGTTATCATCAAAACAAATGATCGTGGTGCTCTAGCACCAACAATCTCCCCCTTTTTGATGATGACAAAACCGTAAATAATAATGCATAAAATTCTCCCCCTTTTTGACATTATCAAAAAGGTTTAATTGATTTTACATTTCCTATTACTCCCCCTTAAAACATGCTCTTCTATTTATTTTTAACAAAGGTAATGTCCTCCCCCTTTTTATAACAACAAGATAGCTATTATTTTTCTCCCCCTTACTAAAGGAAATTTAGCTAACTTGTATCTCCCCCTTAAAAATTGACAATAAGCTCATCATTTTTAACTCCCCCTATCTAAATGCTTATAAAAAGGATAGGGTTAAGAATTTTACCTCACCTACCATGGCCAATAAAATGGCCTGAATGGTGGTGGTGGATGCCACATCGGATGGGGCTCCCATCCGTAGCTTGGAGGCCCGGGCATCGGCGCCGGTCTCCAATCTGGTGGTCGACGTGCGGCGGGTCCGTCGTTTGTTCGCCGTCTCGTCGGTCTTCTTCTTCTCCTCCTTGGTCTACTCATTGGTTCTCCCAACTTAAGTTGACCAGCCTTGAGCTTGTAGGTCCAGTCCTTTATGTTGTAGTCATCCCTGAACCCTACAAAACACGATTCTAATTCCTTTTTCGGTATCCAAGTGGGCTTGGATCCGGATTTGTTAGAAGGTCTCCTTGATGGAGATCCTTTCTCAATCTTAGGACTATATAAATCATCTACTTTATTGATTAGTTTGTTAGAGTTTTCCCTAAGACATGCAATTTCTTTTTCTATAGTATTCATCTTAGTCTTTAAATTAGAAATTTCTATTTTTAGACTATCATTTTCCTCAATCAATTTATTATTTTCATTGATGAGGTCTTGATTTTCTAATAATAGGTTATTATCCTTAGGACTAGCTTCTATGTCCCTAAGTTATTTTTCTAACCTATCATTTTCATTTTTAAGAAAACTAAGGTTCTTTTTAATGCTTTTATTTTCTACCCTAAGTGATTTACTAATCTCAAAAAGTTCATTAAAGGCTTCTTGTAAATCCAGGTTTACCTCATTGTCGGAGTCGCTTTCGCTTTCACTGTCGCTATTGGTTCCTCTAGCCATGAAACCAAAGCAAGTGGTTTCTTCTTCTTTTTCTTCTTCTTCTTCCTCCGAGCTGGAATCCTCATGAGTGCCTTCCAACCTCCTCCATATCTCGTGGGCGGTGGTGCACTCTTGGATTTTCTCGAACTCTTCCGGACTCAACGCGCAATACAGGGCATTCATTGCCTTTGCGTTGAGTGAGAGATCTTGAATCTGCAGCTGCGAGTAGCCTCCTTGGGGTCGCTTCGGGATCTCGTATGGGGTTTCGCAACATCCCCATAGAGCGAAGTCCGTGGCTTGAAGCCACGTCTTCATCCTCAACTTCCAATATCCGAAGTCCCTCCCGTCGAAATAGGGTGGTCGGACGGTGGATTGCCCTTCGGAGATTCTGACTGCGGCTATGCTTCCCTCCATGATCTATATCCTCGCCGGTTTGTAACGCCGATTACGCGAGACCTGCTCTGATACCAATTGAAAGTTCCCTACTTGGAGGGGTGAGATCAGCGTGACAAAAAAAAATGCGGAAATAAAAATATAAAGCAATCTCACAAAAATAAATCGCACAATGTACACAGGTATTTTTAGGTGGAAACCCAAACCGGGTGAAAACCACCACCTAACCCTCTCGAGTTAGGATTTTCCGATCAACCTAGTTGATCAAATCCACTAACCGAATCACTTTGAACGAGGGTGATTCAACCTCAATACAACCACGCTACAAGTACGAGGGTAGCGTTCCTCAACCCCTTCTCTCCACGAGAAGGATTTTGTCCCACGAAGGAGACGGGAATTCGCAAAGCGAATACCCAACCAAAATACAAAGATAAAATAAAACAACAGTCCTATAGAGCCAACAAAATTAAACCTAGCTTCTATAGGAAATAGGAAACTCCCCTTTGCAAGGAGTGCGTCGACGATGACGCGGTGCGTGTGCCACGCGATGGCGCTACGTCGCTCTCGTTATCTACGGCGGGAGAGCGGGCGTGCAAACTGTTTGATGCTCTCAAGATGTAGAGCTTGAGCTTGGAGAGCAAGAACTTCTTGGACACAAGAGTGTGAAAATGTGTAGCTAAGTGTATCCAAGTGTATTTCTAAGTGTCTCTTATGTTGTTTTTTTGTTACAAAGGTTCCCCTCTATTTATAGAGGCCTTAGGAAGGCTTTGGAAGGCTTGGAAAAGCTTCCATAGCCGTTGGGTGCAAAGCCCAAGAGAATCAGGTCGAAATCAGGACAATGATTACACTTCACAGGGTTATCAGACGTCTAACTCTGGCATCAGACGTCTGGAAGGCCACTTTAAGACGTCTGATTCCAAGGTCAGACGTCTGATTCTATGCGGGTTTCTCCCTGACTTGAATCAGATCTAAACAGGGTTTTTGTGCAAGTCCATCAGACGACATAGAGGACGTCTGGCACTAAGTCTGGACGTCTGGAAACCTACTTTTATCGTGGGAATTGATTTCCAAACGTTGCAACGGCTAGAAAATCTCTGAGAAGAGATTTTGGGTCAGCCGAGGCAAAACGGTCATTTATCAGACGTCTGTAAAGACCTATGGACGTCTGATAAGGCTCTAACGGTCATATACTGCCGTGTCTGCTAAGTTAGCCAACGGTCCACTATCTGGACGTCTGGCAAATCCATCAGACGTCTTCTAAGACGTCTGGTCTAAGGTCTGGACGTCTGAGTTCATCAGACAGAAAACTAAGTCCAGCCTAACAGTTATCAGACGTCTGAAACAACAGTCAGACGTCTTAAAATACTTTATCAGACGTCTGATTTTGGGATTAGACGTCTGGAAATGCTGTTTGAACCCTATATTGGTTTTCTAAGTATTCTACAGAAAACCTAAGTATCCTAGGGTTGTGCAGGTGTTCCTAGGACTACTTTTAGGGTTCTTTGAGGCTCTTTAACATAATGTCTAAGGAAAATAAAGAGCAAGAAAATAAATACAAGAGATACATGAAAGGATAAAAAAGAATCTATCCTATTCTTCTTGTCTTCCATCTCCAATCTTTCGCTCCACGCGAACCTCCTCTGTTTTCCGTCAAGCTCCTCCAATCCGTCCTGGATGCGAGCTCGAACTCCGTCTAAACACGTCCACATTTGCAATTGACCTGAAATCTAGGACTCAAATTGCAAATGTTAAATAACACGTGTTTTGTTATCATCAAAACAAATGATCGTGGTGCTCTAGCACCAACAATCTCCCCCTTTTTGATGATGACAAAACCGTAAATAATAATGCATAAAATTCTCCCCCTTTTTGACATTATCAAAAAGGTTTAATTGATTTTACATTTCCTATTACTCCCCCTTAAAACATGCTCTTCTATTTATTTTTAACAAAGGTAATGTCCTCCCCCTTTTTATAACAACAAGATAGCTATTATTTTTCTCCCCCTTACTAAAGGAAATTTAGCTAACTTGTATCTCCCCCTTAAAAATTGACAATAAGCTCATCATTTTTAACTCCCCCTATCTAAATGCTTATAAAAAGGATAGGGTTAAGAATTTTACCTCACCTACCATGGCCAATAAAATGGCCTGAATGGTGGTGGTGGATGCCACATCGGATGGGGCTCCCATCCGTAGCTTGGAGGCCCGGGCATCGGCGCCGGTCTCCAATCTGGTGGTCGACGTGCGGCGGGTCCGTCGTTTGTTCGCCGTCTCGTCGGTCTTCTTCTTCTCCTCCTTGGTCTACTCATTGGTTCTCCCAACTTAAGTTGACCAGCCTTGAGCTTGTAGGTCCAGTCCTTTATGTTGTAGTCATCCCTGAACCCTACAAAACACGATTCTAATTCCTTTTTCGGTATCCAAGTGGGCTTGGATCCGGATTTGTTAGAAGGTCTCCTTGATGGAGATCCTTTCTCAATCTTAGGACTATATAAATCATCTACTTTATTGATTAGTTTGTTAGAGTTTTCCCTAAGACATGCAATTTCTTTTTCTATAGTATTCATCTTAGTCTTTAAATTAGAAATTTCTATTTTTAGACTATCATTTTCCTCAATCAATTTATTATTTTCATTGATGAGGTCTTGATTTTCTAATAATAGGTTATTATCCTTAGGACTAGCTTCTATGTCCCTAAGTTATTTTTCTAACCTATCATTTTCATTTTTAAGAAAACTAAGGTTCTTTTTAATGCTTTTATTTTCTACCCTAAGTGATTTACTAATCTCAAAAAGTTCATTAAAGGCTTCTTGTAAATCCAGGTTTACCTCATTGTCGGAGTCGCTTTCGCTTTCACTGTCGCTATTGGTTCCTCTAGCCATGAAACCAAAGCAAGTGGTTTCTTCTTCTTTTTCTTCTTCTTCTTCCTCCGAGCTGGAATCCTCATGAGTGCCTTCCAACCTCCTCCATATCTCGTGGGCGGTGGTGCACTCTTGGATTTTCTCGAACTCTTCCGGACTCAACGCGCAATACAGGGCATTCATTGCCTTTGCGTTGAGTGAGAGATCTTGAATCTGCAGCTGCGAGTAGCCTCCTTGGGGTCGCTTCGGGATCTCGTATGGGGTTTCGCAACATCCCCATAGAGCGAAGTCCGTGGCTTGAAGCCACGTCTTCATCCTCAACTTCCAATATCCGAAGTCCCTCCCGTCGAAATAGGGTGGTCGGACGGTGGATTGCCCTTCGGAGATTCTGACTGCGGCTATGCTTCCCTCCATGATCTATATCCTCGCCGGTTTGTAACGCCGATTACGCGAGACCTGCTCTGATACCAATTGAAAGTTCCCTACTTGGAGGGGTGAGATCAGCGTGACAAAAAAAAATGCGGAAATAAAAATATAAAGCAATCTCACAAAAATAAATCGCACAATGTACACAGGTATTTTTAGGTGGAAACCCAAACCGGGTGAAAACCACCACCTAACCCTCTCGAGTTAGGATTTTCCGATCAACCTAGTTGATCAAATCCACTAACCGAATCACTTTGAACGAGGGTGATTCAACCTCAATACAACCACGCTACAAGTACGAGGGTAGCGTTCCTCAACCCCTTCTCTCCACGAGAAGGATTTTGTCCCACGAAGGAGACGGGAATTCGCAAAGCGAATACCCAACCAAAATACAAAGATAAAATAAAACAACAGTCCTATAGAGCCAACAAAATTAAACCTAGCTTCTATAGGAAATAGGAAACTCCCCTTTGCAAGGAGTGCGTCGACGATGACGCGGTGCGTGTGCCACGCGATGGCGCTACGTCGCTCTCGTTATCTACGGCGGGAGAGCGGGCGTGCAAACTGTTTGATGCTCTCAAGATGTAGAGCTTGAGCTTGGAGAGCAAGAACTTCTTGGACACAAGAGTGTGAAAATGTGTAGCTAAGTGTATCCAAGTGTATTTCTAAGTGTCTCTTATGTTGTTTTTTTGTTACAAAGGTTCCCCTCTATTTATAGAGGCCTTAGGAAGGCTTTGGAAGGCTTGGAAAAGCTTCCATAGCCGTTAGGTGCAAAGCCCAAGAGAATCAGGCCGAAATCAGGACAATGATTACACTTCACAGGGTTATCAGACGTCTAACTCTGGCATCAGACGTCTGGAAGGCCACTTTAAGACGTCTGATTCCAAGGTCAGACGTCTGATTCTATGCGGGTTTCTCCCTGACTTGAATCAGATCTAAACAGGGTTTTTGTGCAAGTCCATCAGACGACATAGAGGACGTCTGGCACTAAGTCTGGACGTCTGGAAACCTACTTTTATCGTGGGAATTGATTTCCAAACGTTGCAACGGCTAGAAAATCTCTGAGAAGAGATTTTGGGTCAGCCGAGGCAAAACGGTCATTTATCAGACGTCTGTAAAGACCTATGGACGTCTGATAAGGCTCTAACGGTCATATACTGCCGTGTCTGCTAAGTTAGCCAACGGTCCACTATCTGGACGTCTGGCAAATCCATCAGACGTCTTCTAAGACGTCTGGTCTAAGGTCTGGACGTCTGAGTTCATCAGACAGAAAACTAAGTCCAGCCTAACAGTTATCAGACGTCTGAAACAACAGTCAGACGTCTTAAAATACTTTATCAGACGTCTGATTTTGGGATTAGACGTCTGGAAATGCTGTTTGAACCCTATATTGGTTTTCTAAGTATTCTACAGAAAACCTAAGTATCCTAGGGTTGTGCAGGTGTTCCTAGGACTACTTTTAGGGTTCTTTGAGGCTCTTTAACATAATGTCTAAGGAAAATAAAGAGCAAGAAAATAAATACAAGAGATACATGAAAGGATAAAAAAGAATCTATCCTATTCTTCTTGTCTTCCATCTCCAATCTTTCGCTCCACGCGAACCTCCTCTGTTTTCCGTCAAGCTCCTCCAATCCGTCCTGGATGCGAGCTCGAACTCCGTCTAAACACGTCCACATTTGCAATTGACCTGAAATCTAGGACTCAAATTGCAAATGTTAAATAACACGTGTTTTGTTATCATCAAAACAAATGATCGTGGTGCTCTAGCACCAACAGGATCCGGTTCGGCAGAAGTCTAACTGACAGCAACCGCTGCACTCGACTGCTTAGCAACACCTGAGTACAGAACCTGAGACAAAACGTCAGTGAAAACTGAGTAGAGTAGAACAAATAGATAGGTAATAATAGTAATAAAAGTATAAGAAAAGGGTACTATGCCAAAAGTTCGTCCGTTTACAATTTATTTCATATTTAGTTCCATTTATGTCTTGTGCCTATATTATTACAGTTATTAATCTGTCAATCGATGTCTCGGGCAAGAAACGATCTTGTGTAACATCTTGCAGCGCAAGATCGGTATAAGCCACCCTCTCGCTGGAAGGACTGCTTAGACCCATCAAGTCACCACACTCTATCACCCTAGGATCATTGCAGAAAAAGGTGGCGGCTATGTCGTGTAGCGTGAACACATACAAGCGCTGTGTACGCTGAACCATAGACAACCAATGACCCACCTACCGGTCGAGAAGAATCACTCCAAACCTCGAGCCACGCATCCAGCTTTCCCAGTTGGCCGCTAACCCTAACCAAAGAGTCGTAGGGAGGCCAACAACTCCTTAAACCAACCCCTTAAACCGATCTAAAAGACCAAAGCTATAACAAAATTCGACGAGTAGCAGGGTTAAAACCAGTTATTTAATCCATTTAATTTTTAATATATCCGTCGTATTGATTATATAATCAATATTTAATAACTGTATTTCTCATTTTTGTCAAATCAGAATATCCTTAGAAATTTTATATTACTAATTCTAAGATTAACAAATATCTACATTATCTCCCAACCTATTTGTTTACCGGTAGTTTTCAATTCATGATAGTGGTCCCGTATGATTTATCTAGTAAAGAATACAATGAAAGTTGATTTACGGAAAACAGATCTTGTTTCATACATGTGATAACATGGCACATGTGATTATTAACTCTTAATTCTTTTCAAAATATTTTCATTAAAGTGCCCATAAATCGGAAAAAACACCAGAGGATTCCAACTCAGCAAAAGGGTGTATATCACACACCAACCAATGTTGTACAAGTAAAAAAATCATACAAAATGGGTCCACAAGTACTCGAAAATCGGACTAAATTTAAAGAAGGGTACACTACCCTACCCAATGTCACCAGAGGATCTCGGTGACTTCGAACCGTGTGCATAGGGCCTGGGGGCAGTTTTCACACCCTCCTTGAGATCCACGCACCCACCAAGGGTAAGACTTGGTTCACACGGACTAGAAATAGGTTCAAAAATAACTAATTACATTTCTAATTTCTTAATAAAGGAATTGAACACAAAAGTGAAAATAAATTATACCAACAAGTAGTATGCATCGATATGATTCCAACAGTAGCTTGTTTGCTGAAATCCAAGGTTGGGAAGATCTCGAATCGAACTAAACAGTGCGAGCGGGTCTGTGAACCTAAACAGACCGGTCAGCCCAAGCAAACCCACCACCGGCTCAACCCTTGCCACGCGTCAACCGCTGGTTGGCTACCTTCCGATGAGAACCTCATCATAAACCCTAACTAGCACAATCTAATCCAAATATATGTGAAAATGCTCCTACAAAACCCAAAAAGAGGCTTAACTCAGAGAATTTTGAGTTAAAGAATAAAACAAATCATAAGGGGTAAAACTGTAATTTCACCAATGCAGTATGCGAACAGGGTAATTAAGGGTCCAAACACAGGTCAAACAAGCTTAACAATGAGGGAAGTAGGTTGATCTGATCTGAAAAGGGTTATAGTAACTTCTAGAAATTAAATGACATTTTGTAACCCCAAAAACAAACTCACTTCAATTCATGAGGTTCGAGGCAGGATAAAAATCAACTAAACCCTCTAAAAATCATAGAAAAATATTCTCTATGGTTTAGAACCTTCAATTTGACCTTTGAAACATATTTTGACCTAAAATGAGAACCATGCCCAATTAATGACTTAATTTGGATTTTTACGCAAATTGGCCTGTCAAACATGGTCCAACCTAGAATTAAAATTCACCATTAAAATCCTTAGGCTCAAATTAGTCTGGTATAAAAACTTGAGCCTAAGAAAAGACCTCCTTAACCGACTTTATGATTTGGTCTCTTTATTTACTTTTTGACCCTTGTCTTTTGAAACCCTTGCATTTAAGCCCCCAGCTTCTTATCATTCTTTGCAGAACGATCCTCCTTGCCACTTCTGCACAGTACCATGCCTCCGGCGACCTTGCACGGAGGATGGCGCCGCGCAGGGCAAGGCTGCCGTTCTCTAGAACAGAAGGGGGGTTCCCTGCGACGTCCTCTGTCGCAGGGACTCGCCCACGACCTCTGCCATCAACCATACCTTACGTGTAAACGCGCGGAAGGCATGGGTATCCCTTCCAGCCATACTCCGGCGAGGTTGGCACAACGCCACCTCATCCCTCTCTCCGCGCCAAGCCCTTTATAAGGAGCGCTAGACCTTGCCGACTCCTTCAAGCTTTCTCTGGCGGAGAACTACCCTACTTTTCATCCCTTTCCCCTCCGATCAGAGCGCCCGAAGCTTCCGGCGACATTCTCCTCTTCCCCCTCATCACTCTACTGCCCTACCTGCAGCAGGGTTTACTCTGCCCTGTCGTCCGCACTAGGCTGTACCCGCTGGCGCCCTCCGTCTGCTTCCTCGTCACCGAAACCCTCCTCCAAGGTGTCTTCGTCTCCAGCTCCGACAGGCACCAGCCGGATGCTCCTCCCTCCCCCTTCGTCAAGTAAATAGGTAAATAGTCTCTGCTCTCTCTCCCTTGTATTTTCCCTCTTCCAATTTGTCATTTCGACCACCCGACTGCCACTATCCAGACCCATCTTCCCCATCTCCGATCACCCTCTCCGGCGAGTCCATCCCACGTCCACAGACCTCTTCAACCCTCGCCGACCAGCCCAGAAGCTCCCCCACACTCCACTCCACCGATCCCCCCTCTCCATTCACTGCCAAGCACCGCCCAACCATCCCCCGAACAAACCCATCTTTCCGCCCACAGTCTGACCTAGGTCGACCTCCACACACACTCCCGCGCCTCGGTGACCATCGCACAGGCTTCGCCACACTCCAGCGAAGCTTTCCATGTGTTCTGACTTGGCCGAGAGGCCGTCACTGTGATTTCAAGTTCGCACCCTCTCGCCGCCATTGTCGACCTGCTGCAGCAGCTCCAGGTCTTCCCCAGCCCAGGCGAACGTTCCAGGTTGTGCGGGCAGTCTCCGCGAAGGCATCCAGCCTTGCGATTTGGTTTGCAAGCCTAGCAGCTACTTCAATTGGCTGCGAACTCCTCACCTGCGGGCACAAAATCGGGAGGTGGGACTTTAGTCTCACCTCGTAAGTGTGCGGCCGAGCGCCCACACTTAAATTGCAAAAGTGCATAGGGCTTACTGCCTTCGAACACAGGGGTCAGGTCCCTCTCACCCGCACGTAGTGCACCACGCGCTTGCTCTCCCTCGCCTGCGCTCACACCCCGCGGGTCTGGGTCGGATCTGACTACCCGAACCACGCACTCCTCGCCCACCACCGCACGCCGGTGGGCCTGGTCCCGGGAGCGTATCTGCACCCGATTACCCGGCTCTGGGAGAGCAGTCCTGTTGAACGTTTACGAATCACTACGCTAACGTGTTCGATTTTGGAAAACCTGTCATTGTAGTTCGAAAGCGAAGAATTCGTGTTCAACAAATAAAATTTATACCGAAATGAATTCCGGGTCGAACACAGGGAGGCTACGTTGATCTATATTCGCAATTATATTTTTTAGGATTTTTTATAAGCAAGGCGATATAATTACAATGGAGCTATCAGACTAAAAGAGAGAGAGAGAGAACATGCATTCAATATTTCAACTATTTATATAATCAAACTAAATAAAAGTTACACTAGAAAGCGGAAAATCAATTACACTATAAAGTAGGAAAATTCTACACTAGAAAAGCTGTAAATAAGAATGGGACAGAGAAGTTATCCTCCTCGACGATTGCTTGGAGGACGAGCTGGACGGGACGACATCTGGACGAAGGAGAACGAAGCAAGACGAAGGAGGACGAACGGGAACGAAGCAGCACGCCGTTGTCGTCGCGGGATCCACTTCCGAAGGGGAACGAAAATTTGGACTTTATCTCGCGAGAAGCATCCCGGGTGTGGGACAAGCTTCTCTTGAGCTTTGGAGGGGTAGAGGGGAGAAGGAAGGGATGAGAATTTCGTATGGAGGGGGTCTCCTTTTATAGTTGCAAGGAGTGGGAGCAAAATGGACATTACAACTTCAAAATAATAAATGAGGGGTCTTTAGTGACGGATAAAACCGTCGCTAAAGCCCCCAACGTGGGCGTAGCTTCATCGCCCACGCGCGCCCGCTCAGCTGCTTGAGCGCGCAACGCTTGCGCACGTTCGTCGATTCTCGGTCGTCCGATCGCGAGATCGGATGGCTTAAGATGCGTCTCCGCCCGCTAGTTGTTCGCCCGCTTGGCGAGTGCGATCGCTCGTTCACGCCGCGCGTTCAATCGCGCGTGAATGCTATCGGGCGCTCACGACCATCGGATCTCCATCTGACGCTCCACGCGCCTCAATTGCCCGCGCCTTCCAGCCCCTCACCGCGGCTCGAACCCGTGCCCGCCGCTCGCGAAAGCGCGCTCGATCGCTGTGCTATGGGGCGCGGATGGTCGAGCGGACGCTTTTAGGCGCGGTCGACCACAGCTGTTGGATCAAGATCCAACTGCGGAGAGCGAGCGAGTGTAGGCCTTTGTAGAATGCGTGCGGCCGTTTGGGCGGTCGAGATGGCACCACGTGGCACCATCTTGGCCGTCCATCTTCTGGAAGTTGTAGATGTTGCCACGAATGTCGGATTGACTTGATTTTTGCATTGTTGGGCTGCGATCATCGATCCGAATTCATCCGTGCGGTCGGATTTGTCATCTGAAGTGCAGATTTTCACCATCCTGGCCCTTGATCTTCTAGGATTCCCTGGTCACTATCTGATGCTACGGATGTCTGATTAGGACGATCTTGGAGTCGTTGAACTCCAATCGTCGCCCTGATCACATCCATACGGTTGGATCTTTGATCTGAGGCGCCGATAAAATGTTTGCCCTGTCCAAGCACATAAAAGGAGACAATTAACCTCCATTTTATTCAAACTACTCTAAATGCAAGATGATGGATGTTATGCAATATTTATACCATGAAATGCAATCCTATGCTTAAGAACATGCATAAATAGACATTTTAAGTAGTGTAAATGTGTTTACATCAAGTCCTAAGAGAGAATTCTGAGAAAGAGAGAGACGCGGGGAAGGGGTAGGGGTAGGTTTTGCTCTGACCTTTGTGTGAGCATGCAGGAAGAAAAGAAGAAGAAGAGGAAGAAGAGAAGCGGTAGAAGCCTTAGCCGCTCGGGGCAGCTGAAGAAGAAGGAAGGAAGGAGAGGAACAGAAGAAGAAAAGAAGAAGCCACACTGGGAAGTTGAAGAAGAAGGAAGGAAGGAGAGAAATAAAAGAAGAAAAGAAGAAGCCACACTGGGCAGCTGAAGAAAGAAGAAGGAAGGCACTGTAGCAAAGCCACAGATAAGTCGTCTGAGCACTGCATCAGACATCGAAATCACCACAGCCGCAAGCAAAGAAGAAAGAAGAAGAAGAAAGAGGAAGGAAGGCCAGTGGCCAGAGCACAAAGAAGAAGAAAGAAGAAGGCAAAAGCCTTTGCAGCCGCCAGAAAGGCAGGAAAGAAAAGAAGAAAGAAGGAAAGAAAAGAAGGAGAGTCAGCGGCCAGAGCAGAAAAGAAAGAGAAAAGAAGAAAAGAGGAAGGAAAGTCAGCGGCCAAGAAGAAGGAAGAAAAGAAGAGGAAGATCACCACTACCGCAGAGAAGAAAAAGAGAAAAGAGAAGGCAAGACTGAAGAAGAGCAAGGAAATCAAAGAGAAGAAGAAAAGAGAGAAAAAGAAGAGAGAAGAAGCCAACAAAACTCTCTCTCTCTCTTATTTTTGTAACATAATTGAGAACTTTTATACTTCTAGAATTCTAGTTGCTCCCTGAGTTCGACCTCGGGAAAACTTTGTATTCCGAGTAAAAATTTGTAGTAATCTGGTAGCTGTTTTGTCAAATACTACAATGATTGTAAACCATAATAACATAAAGACGAAACCCAACCGGCCCCAATTTTTGGCGCCGTTGCCGGGGAGCAACGGCTATTCTAGAAGCCATAAAATCTCTATTTGTAAATTTCTACTAATCTCTTCTCTTTTGTGTGCAGGTACAAGAAAATCAAGAAGCAACTGCACAACAACCACTCCGAGGACAGGTAATTTTCTATCCTCTCACTATTAACCCCTAAATTCTAAAGAGGAAGAAAAAAAAAGAACAAGTAATATAGGTCTAACCTATCTTCTATACTTAGTAAATCATTAAAAGCTGCATGTTCTCAACCCACTATTCCTGCACACACTATTAAGGGTATTTAAAGGCTAACACCTTCTTGCCTGAGCCCTAATTACCCAACAAAGAGCTAACCTGACCAAGTAGAGCCAACATAAGATTCAATATTAGGATTTTAAAGACACACTTCTTAAGCAAGAATTGAGAAATCCCAAAAGAAGTGTGCCTAAGCCATTGATTGAAAATACCAATTCAGAGAAACCCTAAGAAAATTGGCTCTCTAAAAACACTTGAACCCTAAAAGACAAGACCTAATAAGCTCTCAAAAGAACTAGCAGGTGAAGTTGACCCCTGGGGTCAACCAACCTTCAACTTAGGTCACTCTTTGCACTCAAAAAGCCTAAAGTTCAAGTGAAAATCTAAGCACCTTGACCTTAAACTAAAAGTGGTAGACTTAAGAGGTCAAGATCCCCATTCTGGTCTACCTGGAATCTCAGTGACAAGAGAGGTTGGGTGGGGGAAACCCTATAACCCGTGGGGACGCTCTACCGTGTAGGGGTCTTCGTGGGACTCACCCTCTCTAGCTGCCCAGGTAATTCTCAGGTGGTCAATCTTTTGATTAAGGGGTCCATCTGCCCCGCACCCCTATAGTCACCCAACATTTTGGGTGTCTTGATTGGGTCCAGCACCTACTAAACTCATCTTCTCCATCAGTGTATGTTTGGTAGGAGGTCCTTGAAACCTCCTTTAGAACTTCACTCTCCTCGAGGCCGAGCCTCAGTGCCCTTGTTTGAGAAAACAACACTTCACATCGATCTCTCCTCCGAACCCAACTCACCTTCTTCTTCCACAATGGCTCAGCCAGTTGAGGAAGAGAACAATCTGGAGCACCAGCTCTAGTGACTCAATGACCTCTTCCAGAACTTTGTGCACCCACCGCAGTGTCCTATGATGCGGGACCATCCTACTACGGTGGCCATTGAGCCTCGAGTCAGAATCCCGACTGGAGAACCTGATTCTGAATTAAAGCCCAATATGATTCATACCATACCTAAATTTCATGGGCTTAATTCTGAAGACCCCTTCCAGCACATCAAACAGTTAAAGCATCTGGCCCAAACTTTTGGGTCAGATGCGCAAAATCGGGATATTCTCCTTATGAAGATGTTCTCTTTCTCCCTTATGGACAAGGCTACTCATTGGTACCAAAGACAGACCCGGCCGATCAACAATTGGGAAGAACTTCAGTCCGAGTTCTTGAAGAAGTTCTTTCCCGTTGGTCGGACCAATGCCTTGCGCCATCAGATTACCCACTTCACTCAGCAAACGGGAGAACCTCTCCATGAGGCATGGGATCGCTTCTAGGATCTCATGAGAAAGTGCCCCCATCACGGAATTCCTAAATGGGAACAAGTCCAATCTTTTTACCAGGGACTCTGTGAGGATATTAGGCTTTTCGTCAATGCAACTTGCGGAGGGAATATCATGGGTCAGCATGAGGACACCGTGTGGGAGATTCTCGAAAATATGTGCGAGAACTCCATCAATAATGACTCCATGGGATTATTCGACAAGACGAATACTCGCGCATCGACGAACCTTAGGGGAGCACACGAGACACAGGGCCTGTCCGCATCAGTCGACCTGGAATTGATGTCCAGTCGATTGGACAATGTCTCTATCATCGAGAAGAAGGTGGACGAGCTGACTCAGCACTTGCAGCGAGCCACCTCTGCGCATAGTTCCTTTGCACAGCCTCCTTTCACACGGGAGACTATGCAAAACATTCTTCACCGACCTTCTCCTGGGATGGATTCGTATCCACCCCCATCTGATTCTTGGATCGGAGGATCCTCCAATCCTTTCTATACTAGCCAGGGGAATTCCATCCCCTCATTCTCTGACTCTTTGGAGGTTCCTCAGACCTGCGAGGACCTCAACGCCATCCAGAATGATCCATTCTCCAACACCTACAACCCTAGATGGCGAAACCATCCCAACTTCCAATGGACGGGAAATTCCCAAACTCAGAGACCACCCTTTCTGCCCCGTCCACAACCACCTCGTCCTTACCAGCCACCTCAGCCTCGGCCCAACCCTGCTTATTCATCAGGGCCAAACTAAGACCAAATGTCCCTCTTCCTTCAGACTATGGCTGACATTCAAAGAACAAATGCGGCTATTCAGAAACAACACAAGGACGAACTTACAGAGGTTCAAAATCAACTGGCTCAGTTGGCAAATTCTCGCCAACCGGACACACTTCCTTCCCAACCTCTTCCTAACCCTAATAATGTGACGACCCAGCGGCGCGTTATGAACCCAAACCTGGGCCAAGCACACATGATTTATCATGCCCCCTCTGTTCCTTCACCTGACGGGATGGAGGCTTCCACTTCTTATGTGGGTTATCAGCAGCAACCCATCCTATCCAACCCTAACCAAAACCAGGCAGGACTAAATTCCGTAACAACCCGTAGTGGTAAGGAGACCCAAGATCCACCTTATCCAGACCACTCCAAGCCTGGTAGTGATCCTAACCCTAGGACAGTAATCTAGGACGTTCCTATCCCCGTCCCAAATCAAAGACCTGGACCTATCCTAGAAGAACCAACCAAGGTTCCATTTCCCGAGGCCTTGAACAAGGGAAAGAAGACAACCAAACCAGTGGCACCTGAGGAGGACCTGGTCAAGCTCTTTGAGCAGGTCCAAATAAACATCCCCTTGATAGATGCGATTCGCCACGTACCAACTTACGTACGATTCTTAAAGCATGTGTGTACACCTCAGCGTAAGCCGTGAACCAAGAGTGGGAGTCCAATTGTACTGTCAGAGCAAGCTAGCTCTGTAATCCTAAGCAGACTCCCACCCAAGGCAAAAGATCCTTGTACTCCCCTGATTTTCTGCAAAATAGGTGAAACCCAATTTGACAAAGCATTGCTAGACTTGGGTGCTTCCATAAATCTGATACCCACATCCTTACTTAACCACCTAGAAGAATCTGAGTTAAAATCGACTGAGGTGACACTACAATTAGCAGATCGATCTATAAAGTCACCTAAAGGGATTCTCGAGGATGTTATTGTAAGAGTGCGGGATTTCTATTTCCCTGTAGACTTTATAGTCTTAGACATGGATGCACCTGAGAACCCTAAGGATACATCGATCATTCTAGGGAGACCTTTCCTGGCTACTGCTAGAGCCAACATCAGTTGTGAGGAGGGCCAAATAGAGCTAAAATTTGGGAATCAAACCCTCAAAATTGATATCTTTAAGGCCCAACAAGGAATCAATGGCGGTGTTATCGAACAAATCTGTGATATTAGGGCTTTGGTTGATGAAACGCATTTTGAGAATGATCTGATTATACCTCATCAACCACAGAAAGATCTTGAACCGCAATTAGAGGAATCAGATCCTAATGTGGACAGACCCATAACTCCTATCCTTGAACCTCACACTTACCCTAAACCACCCACCGCTGCTGACAACCCCATCCTTGAACTGAAACCCCTTCCCGATCATTTGAAATACATCTTTTTGGGTTCTAATCAAACCCTTTCTGTGATTATAAATTTCAAGCTCTCTCCTGATCAGGAATCCCGTTTGATTGCTGTTCTCCAGCAACATCGCAGAGCCATTGGATGGACTCTCGATGACTTGACTGGAATAAGTCCCTCTTACTGCACACACCATATTTACTCAGAAGAGGACGCATGGTAGCCTGTAGGCCGTTTTGCATCTTTATGTTTATTATAGTACAGTCGTTATAGTATAAGACAAAACAGCTACGGTTATCATTACAAAAGATTTTTTTACTTGGAAGTTGTATTCCCGAGGTCGAACTTAGGGAGCTACTGGAATTCTAGAATTACAAGGGTTCTCTAATTAGATTACAAAATGAGAGAGAGTTTTGTTGGCTTCTTCTTCTCTTCTTTCTTCTCTTTTCTTTCTGGCCATTCCTCTTCTTTTTCTTCTTCTTCTTTTCTTCCTGTCTTCTTCTCTCTTTTCTTTCTTTCTTTCAGCTGCAGAGTCTTCTTCTTTTCTTCTTCCTCTTCTCTGCTTCCTTCTTTTGTTCTTCTCTTTCTTTCTCTTTCTTTCTTTCTCTTTCTTTTGCTCTGGCGGCTATGTCTTCTTCCCTCTTCTTCTTCTTCTTTTTCTTCAGTCTTCTTTTTCTTCTTTTCTTACTTTATCTCCTCTGGCCGTTGCTCAACCGTCGTCCGATGCAGTGGCCAGACGACTTAACTGTAGGTTTGCTACAATGCTCTTCTTCTTCTATTTCTTCTTTCTTGCTTCTCCTTCTTCTTTCTTTCTTCTGAGCGGCTAAGGCTTTGGCCGCCTTCCTTTCTTCTTCTTCTTCTGCTCCTGCACACTCGCACAATGGGTCAGAGCAAAACCTACCTCTACCCTTCCCCGTGTCTCTCTTTCTCAGATTTCTCTAATAGGATCGCTCTCCCAGAGCCGGGCATTCGGGTACGGGTATCGCGCCCGGGACCAGGCCCACCGGCATGCGGTGGTGGGCGAGGAGTGCGCGGGTTTGGGTAATTGGATCCAGCCCAGACCTGCGGGGCGTGAGCGCGGGCGAGGGCGAGTGAGCGCGTGGTGCGCTGTGTGCGGGTGAGAGGGACCTGACCCCTGTGTTCGAAGGCAGTAATCCCTAAACACTTTTTCAATATAAGTGTGGGCGTGCAGCCGCACACTTACGAGGTGGGACTAAAGTCCCACCTCCAAATCTCGCACCCGCGGCTGAGGGAGCTGCGGTCAATTGCAGCCGTGTGCGAGGCTTTCACCCCAGCTGTAGGCCTGGGATGCTTCGCGGGGACAAGCCGCGCGTCTTGGAGTGCGAGCCTAGGTGAGGGCGAACCTGCAGCTACAGGTGAAGGAGCTTCACCTGCTCAACAATGGCGGCGAAGAGGGCGTGACCTGAAATCAAGAATACGGCCTCTCGGCCCAGTCAGAGGATGCAGGGAGCTTCGCCGGAGTGCGGCGAAGCCAGTGAGGGTGGTGGCGAGGCATGAGGCGGCGTATGGTGGCAGCCCTAGGTCGGACTGTGGTCGGAGAAATAGGTTTGTTCAGGGGGTCGCTAGGTGGCATGTGGCAGGGAATGGAAAGGGGGAAGCTGTTGAGTGGAGTGAGGGGAAGCTTCTGAGGTAATCGGCGAGGGGTGAGAAGGTCTGTGGAGGTGGGATGAGCTCACCGGAGAGGGTGGTCAGAGATGGAGCAGGCGGAGATGGAAGTTGTGTGTGGTGGCACGAAAAGATAAATTGGCAGAGGGGAAATTTAAAGGAGGAGGAGAGGAAGCTTTTTACCTAGGTTTTGGACGAAAGGGGAGGGTGGAGCCACCAGCTCATACCTGCCAGAGCTGGGGAAGAAGAGGCCCTGGAGAGGAGTGCGGTGATGAGGAAGCAGGCGGAGGGCGCCGGCGGGTACAGCACGACGCAGACGAGAGGGCAAGGGGAACCATGCTGCAGGTAAGGCGGCAGAGCGACGATGAGGAAGAGGAGAGAGTCGCCGGAAGCTGCAGGCCGTCTGACGAAGGAGTAGAGGACGAAGTGCGGGGTTGTTCTCCATCAAAGAGAGCTTGCCAGAACCGGCAGGGGGTGCTGGTTCTTATAAAGGGGATGGCGGAGAGGGAGGCGTAGGCTGGCGACGTGCCAGCCTCGCAGGAGCGTGGTCGGAGACGAGACCCATACCTTCCGCGCGTTCGCATGGAAGGTATGGTGGTTGGCAGGCAGCATGGCCGGGGGCCTGCGACAGAGGACGTCGCAGGGAACCCTGGGTCTGTTCTGTAGGGCGGTCACCTCTCTCTGCGCGGCGCCATGCTTCGCGCAAAGTCGCCGGAGCATGGTGCTGCGCAGAGTTTTGCAGGAGGGACCGTTCTGCAAAGAACGACGAGAAAGTTGGGGGCCAAAATGTAAGGATTTCGAAAGAGAAGGGTCAAAAAGTAAATGAAGAGGACCAAATTGCAAAGTCGGTCAAGGAGGTCTCTTCTTAGGCTCAAGTTTTTATGCACGACTAATTTGCACCTAAGGTTTTTAATGGTGAATTTTATTTCTAGGTTGGATCATGTTTGACCGGCCAATTTACGTAAAAACTCAGATTAAGTCATTAATTGGGCATGGTTCTCTTTGTAGGTCAAAATGGGTTTCTAAGGACAAATTGAAGGTTCTAAATCCTAGAGATTATTTTTCTATGAATTTTAGAGGATTTAGTTGATTTTTACCCTACCTCGAACCTCGTGAATTAAAGTGGGTTTTTTTTAGGGTTACACAATGTCATTTAATTTCTTGAAGTTGCTGTAACCCTTTTTAGATCAGATCATCCCACTTTCCTTCTTATTAGGCTTGTTTGACCTGTGTTTGGACCCTTAATTACCCTGTTTGCAAACTACGTTGGTGAAATTATAGTTTTACCCCTTATGACTTGTTTTCTTCCAAAACTCAGAATTCTTTGAGTTAAGTCTTTCTTTGGGTTATGTAGGAGCTTTTTCTTACATATCTAGGTTAGATTGTGCTAGTTATGGTTCATGATGAGGTTCTCATCAACGCACGACCTTCCCGTGAAATGTAGAGACGTTTAAACCCCAATCTGCAGGAAGTCGTGAAAAAGGAGACCATAAAGTGGTTAGATGCAGGGATCATCTACCCGATCTCCGACAGTCGTTGGGTGAGCCCAATTCAGGTTGTGCCTAAAAAGGCAAGGCTCACCACCATTACGACTGAAATCGGAGAAGTCATACCTACCCGATTAGCCAACTCATGGAGAGTCTGCATAGATTACCGACGACTCAATTCCTCTACGAAAAAGGATCATTTCCCACTACCATTCATTGATCAGATTCTCGAGAAATTAGCGGGAAATCGATTCTTCTACTTTCTTGACGGTACTTCGGTTATAACTAAGTAGCTATTCATCTTAAGGACCAAGAGAAGACCACATTCACCTGCCCCTTCGGAACGTATGCATTCCGAAGGATGCCTTTTGGTCTCTGCAATGCACTCGCGACTTTTCAGCGGTGCATGCTTGCCATATTCTCTGATATGGTAGGTGATTATCTAGAAGTCTTCATGGATGACTTCTCAGTTTTCGGGGCATCATTTGATGATTGCCTCCAGCACTTGGTTCATATACTCAGGCGCTGCATCAATGTTAATTTGGTTCTTTCCTGAGAAAAGATCCATTTTATGGTGCCTGTGGGGATCGTCCTAGGACATCTGATTTCTGAGAAAGGCATCCAAGTGGATCGAGCCAAGGTTTATCTAATTTCTCATCTTCCTGTGCCTAGCTCGATCAGGGACATCCGTTCTTTTCTGGGGCACGTCGGTTTTTACCGTCGTTTCATTCCTAATTTTTTTAAAATCGCGTCCCTTGACTACTCTTCTCTTTAAGGATGTACCCTTCGAGATCTCCAAGGAATGCACTCAAGCATTTGAAAACCTCCGTGACCGAGTCACCCAGGCCCCGATCCTACAATCCCTTGATTGGTCTCAACCCTTTGAGATCATGTGCAATGCATCTGATTTCGCTGTAGGAGCGGTTCTGGGGTAGAAAGTTGACGGGAAACCCGTGGTCATCTACTACGCTAGCAAGACACTTGACGAGGCTCAGCGTAACTATACAGTTACGGAGAAAGAGCTGCTAGCCGTAGTATTTGCCCTTGAAAATTTTCGATCTTATCTCCTGGGTTCCCACGTCATCATCTACTCGGATTACACGGCTGTGAGACATCTCCTTGCCAAGAAGGACGCAAAGCCCCGACTAATCCGATGGATCTTGCTGTTGCAAGAATTCGACCTCTAGATTCACGAGAAGGCGGGAAGACAAAATGTGGTAGCTGACCATTTATCCCGCCTTCCTTCTGAGATCATCAACCCTTCTGGACCCATCACGGAGCATTTCCCAGATGAACACCTGCTGACTATTGGTACTAGACTTCCAAGGTTTGCTAATATAGTAAACTACTTGGCATCTCATGAGATCCCGTCTAATTGGCCGAAGGCCAAGAAAGACAAATTGCGCTATGATGCCAAGTATTACATTTGGGAAGATCCGTACCTCTTCCGCATAGGTGTCGACCAAATCATCTGGAGATGTGTCCTGGAGGGTGAAATCAATGGATATTCTCTCCTTCTGCCATGACCAGGCATGCGGTGGCCACTTCTCTGGGCATAAAATCGCATCAAAAATCCTCCCATGTGGCTTTTATTGGCCCACTCTGTTCAAGGATGCATACAATCACTGCAAGGCATGCAGTCGTTACCAAACTTTGGGCAACATGAGCCATTGCGACATGATGTCTTTGCAGCCGATTCTCGTATGCGAAATCTTTGATGTTTGGGGGATTGATTTTATGGGCCCCTTTCCTGTTTCGAATGGCTTTGAGTACATTCTGTTGGCTGTGGACTCCATGTCCAAATGGATCGAAGCCATACCGACCCGAACCTGTGATCATAAAATCGTTCTCAAATTCATTCATCACAATATCTTCTCACGGTTCGGGATTCCTCGTGCTATCATCTCTGATGGGGGGGCCCATTTCACGAATGCTCAATTCAGGTCATTTATGACCAAATACGGGGTGTCTCACCGAATCTCCACTCCTTATCACCCCCAGACTAATGGTCTAGCTGAGCTATCAGATCGGGAGATTAAGAAAATCCTGCAGGTCACTGTTCGGCCTGACAGGAAGGACTGGTCGTCCTGACTTCCGGAAGCCTTGTGGGCCTATAGGACCACCCACAAAACCCAATTAGGCATGTCTCCCTTTAGATTGGTGTATGGGAAGGCGTGTCACCTTCCCGTCGAACTGGAGCACAAAGCCTATTGGGCAGTACGGAGGTGTAATCTAGATCTTTCTAAGGCTGGAACCCACAAAAAGCTTCAAATCAGCGAGATCGATGAATTACGCCTTGATGCGTACGAGAACTCACGAATCTACAAGGAGCGGGTCAAAGCCTTCCATGACAAGCACATCTCTAGAAAGATCTTTCATCCTGGTCAGAAGGTCCTCTTCGATTCCCGACTCAAACTTTTCCCTTGGAAGCTGCGTTCCAAGTGGGTCGGACCATACCTTGTCCGACAGGTTTTTGGAAATGGAGCCGTCGAAATCAGTTCGCTCAGCCATGATTCCGAACCTTTCATCGTGAACGGTCAGAGACTTAAACCGTTCATTGATGTAACCTCTACTGATTTGGCTGAATCATCATCTATCCTCCAATTTCCCTGAGCATATTCCGCCCAGCCAATGGCGTAAAACTCAGCGCTCAACGGGAGGTAGCCTGTCATTCTCTTTGAAAACCTGAAACCTTTTCTGACACCTTTGTGCACTTAAGGTTCACCCTTTAGGACAACCGACTCCACTTCACGTGCTTGCATCTGAGATTAGAAATCATACGCAACAGTCACCTCAACCCATTCACTCATCAAAACATCTGTCCTAATGTATAAACTAAGTTGAATAAAAACCCCCTAAGTTACAATGAGGGCATTGCAAATCTTAGGCATGGGGGGTATGAAAGTGCAAAACTTGTAAGAAAAGTCTTTAAACAAAAAAATGCACATATGCCAAAAACATCATAAAAATTTAAAAAAAATAATTTTTTTTTGAAAAAGAATAATAAAATGAGAGAAGGAAAGAAAATTTTGAGGACTCTACAAAGGAGGAGAAGAAAAAGGAACAAAATGAAAAGGAGTACAAAATGAAAGAAAAGAGATAGTCATTAGTAAGAAATTAAGGAGTTAACCTAAATTCTAGACCTCATTCAGGAAAAGAAATGGAAAGTGCACAGTGAGAATAGTAAGAATGCAAACTTTAGGCATTCTTGGATAGACTCTTAGTACCCATTAAGATCTAGACATTTCTCAACAGGTTGAGAAAAATGAAAAGCTTAAGTATTAGGTCCAAGGCTTAGGAAGTATTTGGCCTCGTTAACTAACTTTTGGTTTACGGGACTCAGTAACCTAAGCACCCTAACCTCACACACAGCCTGGTTCAGTAAGCATAAAAATCAAAATCACGCAGAAGCGTTGCAAAAATTCTGAAAATGACACCTAGAGTAGGAGCGGCCAATCAACACAAGTTGATTTGGACGAGTTCCCAGCGTGGAGAGGTGGGAAATCCCCCTCGAAAATGCGTAACAAAATATCATCTCCTCGGTGCTTGTCTCTTAGGATATTTACATATCCTACTGGGGGCATGTAAGCACTCTGCTGGTTCAGATTCCATGGATGGCATTATCACGAAGTGTCAATTGTCAGGGTCTGAATTCGGCCACGGAACACCATGGATGGGATTATCTCGAAATCTCAACAGCCAGGGTTCCGGGGGTTACCATAAGCATCGATTGCCAGGAACCTTTGAGGATTGATGATGGGGACAAGGAATCTGATACAGACCATGTTGAAAAGCCAATCCTAAGCTAGAATTAAAAAGAAAAAGAGAAAGAAAACTCTCCAAACAGATAAACCTTCTACCTCTCTTTCTTACAAAACGCACTGCGAACTGAGCCAGGGCTAAAATTATCTCAAGCACGGGTGCTTTAACCACAAAGTCCAATAAGCCTTAGGTTAGTTCTTGTAGGCCTTAAAAACCTTGTTAAGGACTGAGGCTGAGGCTAGACAGATCTGGATCTTGGTTGGTACTAAAGTACCTTTTAGGCCTATAGTTGGCATTCTGACCTAATCTAGGTTTCAAAAGAAAAAACACTTATCTAAAATCATTAGAACTCCATGGTCTAGAACAAGGGTTGAAACCTTAAAATTTTGCTAAGGGACTAATAAAAGCTAGGCATGAGGATATGATGAGAACCTCATCATAAACCCTAACTAGCATAATATAATCCAAATATGTATGAAAAATCTCCTACAAAACCCAAAGAGAGGCTTAACTCAGAGAATTCTGAGTTAAAGAATAAAACAAATCATAAGGGGTAAAACTGCAATTTCACCAATGCAGTATGTGAACAGGGTAATTAAGGGTCCAAACACAGGTCAAACAAGCTTAACATGAGGGAAGTAGGTTGATCTGATTTGAAAAGGGTTATAGCAACTTCTAGAAATTAAATGACATTATGTAACCCCAAAAACAAATCCACTTCAATTCACGAGGTCGAGGTAGGATAAAAATCAAATAAACCCTCTAAAAATCATATAAAAATATTTCCTAGGGTTTTGAACCTTCAATTTGGCCTTTGAAGCCTATTTTGACTTAAAATGAGAACCATGCCCAATTAGTGACTTAATTTGTGTTTTTACGTAAATTGGCCAGTCAAACATGGTCCAACCTAGAATTAAAATTCACCATTAAAATCCTTAGGCTCAAATTAGTCTGGTATAAAAACTTGAGACTAAGAAAAGACCTCCTTGACCGACTTTACAATTTGGTCCTCTTTATTTACTTTTTGACCCTTATCTTTTGAAACCCTTGCATTTAGGCCCCAAACTTCTCATCGTTCTTTGCAGAACGGTCCTCCTTGCCACTTTTGCGTAGTGCCATGCCTCCGGTGACCTTGCGCGGAGGATGGCGCCGCGCAGGGCAAGGCTGCCGTCCTCTAGAACAGAAGGGGGTTCCCTGCGACGTTCTCTGTCGCAGGGACCCACCCATGACCTCTGTCATCAACCATGCCTTCCGTGCGAATGCGCGGAAAGCATGGGTATCCCTTCCGACCATACTCCGGCGAGGTTGGCACGACGCCACCTCGTCCCTCTCTCCGCGCCAAGCCCTTTATAAGGAGCGGTAGACCTTGCCGACTCCTTCAAGCTTTCTTTGGCGGAGAACTACCCTACTTTCCATCCCTTTCCCCTCCGATCAGAGCGCCTGAAGCTTTTGGCGACATTCTCCTCCTCCCCCTCGTCACTCTGCTGCCCTACCTGCAGCAGGGTTTACTCTGCCCTGTCGTCCGCGCTAGGCTGTACCCGCTGGCGCCCTCCGACTGCTTCCTCGTCGCTGAAACCCTCCTCCAAGGCATCTTCGTCTCCAGCTCTGGCAGGCACAAGCCGGATGCTCCTAACTCCCCCTTCGTCAAGTAAATAGGTAAATAGTCTCTTCTCTCTCCCTTGTATTTTCCCTCTTCCAATTTGTCATTTCGACCACCCGACTGCCCCTATCCGGACCCATCTTCCCCATCTCCGATCACCCTCTCCAGCAAGTCCATCCCACGTCCACAGACCTCTTCACCCCTCGCCGACCAGCCCAGAAGTTCCCCCACACTCCACTCCACCGATCCCCCCCTCTCCATTCACTGCCAAACACCGCCCAACCATCCCCCGAACAAACCCATCTTTCCGCCCACAGTCTGACCTAGGTCGACCTCCACACGCACTCCCGCGCCTCGCCGACCATCGCACAGGCTTCGCCACACTCCGGCGATGCTTTCCACGTGTTCTGACTTGACCGATAGGCCGTCACTGTGATTTCAGGTTCGCACCCTCTCGCCGCCATTGTCGACCAGCTGCAGTAGCTCCACCTGCAGCTCCAGGTCTTCCCCAGCCCAGGCGCACATTCCAGATTGTGGCGCACATTCCAGATTGTGCGGGCAGTCTCCGCGAAGGCATCCAGGCTTGCGATTTGGTTCTCAACTCTCGCAGCTGCTTCAATTGGCCGCGGACTCCTCACCTGCGGGCACAAAATTGGGAGGTGGGACTTTAGTCCCACCTCGTAAGTGTGCGGCCGAGCGCCCACACTTAAATTGCAAAAGTGCATAGGGCTTACTGCCTTCGAACACAGGGGTCAGGTCCCTCTCACCCCCATGCAGCGCACCACGCGCTCGCTCGCCATCGCCTGCGCTCACACCCCGCAGGTCTGGGCCGGATCCGACTGCCCGAACCACGCACTCCTCACCCACCACCGCACGCCGGTGGGCCTGGTCCCGGGCGCGATACCCGCACCCGATTACCCGGCTCTGGGAGATCAGTCCTAAGAGAGAATTCTGAGAAAGAGAGAGACGCGGGGAAGGGGTAGGGGTAGGTTTTGCTCTGACCTTTGTGTGAGCGTGCAGGAAGAAAAGAAGAAGAAGAGGAAGAAGAGAAGCGGCCGAAGCCTTAGCCGCTCGGGGTAGCTGAAGAAGAAGGAAGGAAGGAGAGAAACAGAAGAAGAAAAGAAGAAGCCACACTGGGCAGCTGAAGAAAGAAGAAGGAAGGCACTGTAGCAAAGCCACAGATAAGTCGTCTGAGCACTGCATCAGACGTCGGAATCACCACAGCCGCAAGCAAAGAAGAAAGACGAAGAAGAAAGAGGAAGGAAGGCCAGCGGCCAGAGCACAAAGAAGAAGAAAGAAGAAGGCAGAAGCCTTTGCAGCCGCCAGAAAGGCAGGAAAGAAAAGAAGAAAGAAGGAAAGAAAAGAAGAAAAGAAGAAGGAGAGTCAGCGGCCAGAGAAGAAAAGAAAGAGAAAAGAAGAAGAAAAGAGGAAGGAAAGTCAGTGGCCAAGAAGAAGGAAGAAAAGAAGAGGAAGATCACCACTGCCGCAGAGAAGAAAAAGAGAAAAGAGAAGGCAAGACTGAAGAAGAACAAGGAAATCAAAGAGAAGAAGAAAAAAAAGAAAAAGAAGAGAGAAGAAGAAGAAGCCAACAAAACTCTCTCTCTCTTATTTTTGTAACATAATTGAGAACTTTTATACTTCCAGAATTGTAGTTGCTCCATGAGTTCGACCTCGGGAAAACTTTGTATTCCAAGTAAAAATTTGTAGTAATCTGGTAGCTGTTTTGTCAAATACTACAATGATTGTAAAGCATAATAACATAAAGATGAAACCCAACCGCCCCCACCTTCCCTTCATGCAAATCGTGCCCAACCCACCGTGCGGATGCCACATGTTGGCTATCCACAGCAAGAAAACACCCGTGCACTCTCCTCTTTGCGCAAGCAAGCCTGCTGCACGTGTGTTCGCTGCTCCAGAGCGCAACATGTGTTGCCTATCCAATGCCCACCACTGGATTGAACGACTCACGTGCGCAGCTGCCAGAGCCTCTGTGAGAATTTCGGAGTGGAAGCCCAAACTTTTCGCTATCGTGAAAAGGTCCCTGAAAATAATTTTTTAAATTTTTGTAAAGGAAAGTTTTAAGCCTTTCCCTCTCTTAATTAAGAGGTTTAGAGATTAATGATGACCCAAGGACTAAAAGGGGTCCTTATATAGGCCCAAGGTTTATTGGGATCGGATATAATTGTGAAATACTCAAAATACCCTTAGGGTTAGGTCTACCTTACATATAGGTCCTTGTTGAACTATTTTAGCCATAACTTGAGCTACGCTCCTTTGATTTATGCGAAATAAGTGCCGTTGGAAAGCTTGTGACGGGAGGAATCCAACAGTACCATGTGTAATGCCCTTTTGATAACATTTGGCTCAAGGTTGACTCAAAATATGCTTTTTTTGACAAATTAAGGAGGTGCTGATGCCTGCACCTAATTGTGATCGGGTTTTTGGGTTCGAATTGACTTGAACCACCCTAAAATGACAGACCTGGATTTTGGGATGTTACAATACCCATATTTAACAACATTCATAAGTTAGGCTGTTAATTTAGTTGTGACCACCACCATACTAGCTAGGTAAATAAATAACATAACCACTTATAAGGTAAACTCTTAAGGTTGGGGTATGCACCCATTAATTTAGTAAATGGATAAAACAACTCAAGCTTTGCACTAACACTGCATAATTTAGGTTGCAAAAACTGGATTCTTTAACCTAGATCACTTTACTAAACCCAAGAGGGAATAGTGGAAGAAGACTACTCTACCTCTACTCCGAAAGGAAGGAGGGGGTGCGGATGACCTATTTGGATCCCCAACAGCTGGTGCACGGTCCCCCCACGAGTCGCATCGCTCTTGGGCATGAAACCTACACCAGACCAACGGTCAAACAGGGCATTAGGTTCTTTGACCAGATTTTCAGTAAACCGAACAAGCTTAAAATCGAGTAGATAGGGTTTCGAAAGATGGAGAATCGTGAGAGCTTTCCAACGAAACCTCGTTTACGCGATTCCGAGTCCAATAGACCCCTGAACCGAACTCCAGAAGCTCACCGGTCCGAATTGAGTCAGACCGACCCACCAATTCGATTGAACTGGTTGTGACCTGCACCCGCCGCACCCTTGTAGCCAACATGTGGCATGTACACAATCCTATCAGCCTCGCGTGGCTTGCTAGTACCGTGCCCTTACGTCGCACAACGAGCCCTCATACCGCATGCGCTGCTGCCTTGGGTAGCCCACTCTTTCCTCGTGTAGAGGGCATCGCCTTAAGGGTCGTGTCCCCGCTCCACGCTTCGTGCCCGCTCTTGCCCATGTTCTCTCCAAGCTCGAGCACGCGAAAGAGAAAAGGGAGGGGGTACTTCGTTCCTCTCTCCTTCTCGTTAATGTAGGTAGAGGGGGGCGCCACCTAAGGTGCCGCAGGGGTTGAGGGAAAAACAAGTGGTGTGGGGGTGGCGCCGAGAACGAGGGGGGAAGAGGTATTTATGGGATTAGGGGTAAGGTTTTCGAGGTTGTGGATCGAGAAATTTTGCAGATTTTTACCTCAAGGATTTTATTTTTCACATAGGGTCCGCAAAACAAAATGATAGGAAGTAATAATTACGTCCAACCCCTCAATAAAGGAAACAAAAGACATAGGGTCCCTATGAGGTTTCCTAGTGTGCAGAAACTTGCACAAAAGCCCCCAAGGTTTAGGGGAACTCCTCGGAACCATTAGACAATGCAAATTACGTGCAAAAATTGCAATAAAACCCTTGGGAGTCTAGAAAATCACAAAGTGACTCTTAGGTGTTTGTTTGACACGTAATAATTGCATAAACCACCCCTTAAGGTTTAGAATTTCTGCAGTGGTCCCTAGGGTCATTTCAATTCTATATCATTGGTTTCAGGATGAGTTAGACGTTGTCCGGTCACATCAGCACTCCTATTAGAAGCTCATACTCCATATGTGTCCTCTCAATCCGCCACCAGATGAGGTGCCCACTGATGAGAGACTCATCATGGCTCTTAAATACCCCTAATTAACAAGTTTTCCTAATTAATTATTTAGGGGTTAATTATAATAAAGGGATAAAATGTTAAGGACCATTAAAATAAGTTTAAAATACTAAATTACATATCAAATAATATTATTAATAATTTAATTAATAATTTAGACTCAAATACTACACATTTAGCAAGTTAATTAATGTTTAATTTAATATTAGTAATATTTATCTCTAAGTATGTAATTAACTTAAGTAATTTAATCAATTAAATAAATAAAACTAAAAAGGTAAAAAACATAAATTCAAGGCATATATATATTATTTATCTAATTTATAATTACATATAAAAAGTTGAAAAAGAATTAAATTAAATTAAGCTTAAAATGCCTTTGTTTACGTTTAGGTCCTTAGGTTCTATTCCAATTGAGTCCTTTTATTCACTTTTAGGTCCTTAAGTTTATTTGTACACGGGTCCTTGTGAGCACAACTTGTCTTCTTCATCATCATCGCTTTGGATGGCTGATAATGGCCGGTCACTGCACCACTCGATCCTCCTCCATTCTACGACTAAACTCTGTCGCCTTGGCTGCCGACATCACGGTCACCGCCTTCGCTCCATCCAACAGTGCAGATTGGCCAAAAATCCTAAGTTAGTCAAGCATTTAAGCTCCCTCCCAAGTTATCATGCACCTAGACACGATGCCGTCCAGGTTCAACCCCCTTCCTTCACCGCCGCCACCTATAAATACCCCACAGCTCCTCCGATTCACGGTTATCGACCCCCTTCCCCCTCTCCCACACTGTGGTCAATCAGTAGGTCTTCTTCACAAGCTCCGATATCTTCATTCTCCTTCTCAAGCACTACCGCCGAGGAGCGCTGCCTCTCTCACCCCCTTTTCCTCTCTTTCGCCCTGCCAACGGAGATTGAGCGCGCCATAGCTTTGGATTCTCTCCGCTTCGATCGGTCGGAGTTTCTTTCCTCATCAAAGTCTTGATTTCAATCTCGTTTTTGCCCTCCCAATGGCGAATTCCCTCACCTCCTTCATCAGGTAAGTAGATTTAACACTTAGGAGTAGGTTAAGCTAGTTAATTAGGTAGGTTACAGTAGAAGTAAGTTGCTCAATTTCTCACCTCTCTTCTTTGACTCCAACGAGCTCAATTCTAACCTCCTTGGACCTCGTTTCACCATTTCCTCCATCTGATCACCTATCTCTACTCTCCACAATCATCCTCTACTTCTTTCCTCATTGTTTTATCTGCTGACTCGCCTAGTCCAACTTCACCTTCACCGACGACCTCTGCTATCCACGACAGAGTTCTCTGACCTAATTCACCTCCAGTTGGGGTCCTTCACCACTTCTCCATCACTATAGGGCCCCGTTCTATCTTCTAATTCACTTAATTAAGCATCTAAACGACTAACTCACCTACACTTTCACCTGACATCTCACTGTCTATGGTGAGGTGTTCAAAGTTGTTCTCACACCCAATTAGGTCCTCCATCACCCTCACGATACCCTAAGGACCATCCCAACCTACTTAATTACTCATATTATCATCTATATTAAAAATGGCTAATTTTTTCAACCTTTTGAGCTCACTGTCAATGGCGGCTCAGGAGGAGTAGTTCCACCTACTTAATCATTCCTATACCATCACCACATCCTAATTAGTAGATCCCCTCACTCAATTTAGAGGGAGATCGGCTCATGAGTTCTGTCAAACTCAGAGCTCAGGTTTCACTAAGTTCCTAATGAACTCAATGTTAACTTCATCAATTGAAGTTTCTGTTGTTCTCTTGAGGTTCCTTGTGACCTCAGGAGCTTGTCTAGACCATTCATGATTTGTTTCGCAAAAGAATTGACTTATCAGTGTTCACTGGAGCTCCGCGCGAGCTTCGATGACCGAATTTAGAGCTTTAGCCCTCAGAATTCTCTGCAAAGCTCCAGATCGTTTCTCTTGGGCCTCAGGAATAAGAATCTGAGCTCTTAAGTGCATTCCATTGATTTGAGCTTTAGTTTGATATCTGTCTTCTTCAACTCTGATGGAGTTGGAGAAGCAATTCTGTTGGGGTTAAGACCCTGAGATTAGGTCCGGAAGTATGAGAGGAATATGTAGAAGTCATTCATGATCTTTAATTGATATGAGAATCTCTGGAGTTTCTAACGAACAAGGCCACTTTTGCTCTCAAGCGGCGATGCCTAAGAGTACCTTTAGGATCATTAAAACACAATTTTGAGGTGTTGGATCGTTTCCTGAGGGTGAATTAAGTCGAAATAGGGCTTTAATTTGATATGCAAAGTCCTAGATCAGGAAGTTTACTCTATAATGGTATTTGGTCAACCCAAGGGTTAATTTGAGGAATTCATGTTCAAATTTCTGATTTAATGGGTTGTTTAAGATCTTGGGATGATTTAGAGTTCGATATGATCGAATTTAATGTGTTTTATTGAGGATTAAGGAAGTTTTAAAGATCTGAATAGTTTGGGTTCATTTGAACCCAACACTGTTACTTAGAGTTTCTGTTGAGTAGTGAAGATCAAATCCACCTAGATCTATTGCAAACTGCCTTCTGAATCTGTTCAGTTCCCTTTTAGAGGTTGTTAGCTCTCTGTTAACCTCTTTCGAGCTCAAATCGAAGCTCTAAGTTTCAGAACGAAGCTCTTGAGTTTTTGGTGTCTCCTGAAGCCTTTGCCTGACATCTAAACCATTCCATTAGGTGCGGAATGATTCGCTGAAGGCATTTAAGCCTTTAGTTGAGAGCAAAATGCCCTTCTGTAGGTCAAGAGACTTGCTATTCTCTTCTCTACAACTATTTTGCCTTGTTGGAACAAGCCAGTTCATCCTTGGAATAAACGGATCAGAGTTGATCCGAGCATCAAATTGATGCTACAATTAGGTAGAGAACACAAATAGCTCTCAATCGAGCCTTGACTCGACCGATTTGGACACCTGAGTCACTGAGAATCACCATTGGAAGTTCAACCTGCAGCTGCGGATTTTGTCCCACATCGAGAACTATGGAGTGCCAACCTTAGTATAAGTTGTTTTCCTGTACTGGACCGCTTGGTCGTCAGCGCAGGGCGCAACTAATGAGCATTGGTTACGAGGGTGCGTGCGTGTACACGTGTCCTGGTGTGTGTGTGCGTAGGTGCATGCATGTAGGCCTGTGTGGGCGTGGGTGTGAGCGGGCCTAATTGAGCCTATTACTGTGCAATGTGAATAATATACAAAAATCCACCTAATTAAATAACTACGCCTGAGCTCTAATAGGGTCTGGTCCCACCCTACGGGGTGTTGTATATCCCCGACAGAGCTTGGACCGCCCCTTAAACATATTTTTGTAAGTAAAGAGTAAAGTGGGCCTTAATTGAGTTGAAATCGACTAAGTATGGAATTAAAGAAGGCACAGTATGAAAGATATAAGGAAAAAAAGAAGAGAGAGAGGTCAAATTGGTTAAGGAAAGAGGAGGAGAAATATAAGAAGAAGAAATAAAGAAGAGGGCGAAGGCTTAAGAGATTAAAGAGTAAAATAGGAAGAGAGAGAGAGAGAGAGAGAGAGAGAGAGAGCACAAGAGTAGAATAAAAGAACAAGGATGGGATAAAGGCAGAGATAAGAGAAAAATGAAAGAGATGAAATGAAAAAAAAAATCAGACATCCATGCTTTATATCAGAAGTTTAATTTTCCTTTTTAAGTCGACCAATAACTTTTTCAGACATCTGATTAATGGCTGAAGCTGCTGAGAATGTGTTCCGATTAGTAATGTTGTAATAAAGGCTTGTAGAACACTTGTAATATTCTTTTATGCCTTTCATCTTAAAGTTATTTGTAATAAACAATGTTACATTTGATTTTTCAATGATAAATCTTTCTTGCATAGTTGTTCTTATTAATGGAATATTGCATGTTTTCAATGTTAAAATTTCTTATGCAATTATTCATGTGCTTAAAGTATTGTTAATTATTAATCCGATTGATTAATTAGATAGTAATTAATGCTTAGGGATTAATGGTAAATTAATATTACAATTATGCCTCCCAGTGAACAACAAAGATTCAACTAGTTAAAAAAGAATAAAATCTAAAATGTTAGGTTAACTTGACCCTATACTACATTTACGACATTAATTCGAGTTAACCTAAGTTATTTTTTGATACACTTAATTAAGTCTGATAAGTTTAATTAATTGTGTTGAGAATTAACAGATCACTCACCATCCCCTATGATACTTTGACGTCATCCACTCTTACGGGCGCCTTTCAAGCTTCTCACTACAAGTACCTCATGTCGAGTCAGATTCAAGAATGCACAAGTACCTTATTTTGATGACAACCTGTAGCTCATCACCGCAACCAGGAGCTATTCAAGTTTTAAGGTCGATCATTAGTAGTCGCTAGCTGCCTCAAATTCTTGGGTGTTCAACCCCATAACAATGAGCCCATAACTCATAAGATCAAAGTGTCTAACCTTACAGATTCACCTATTACGACCTAACTTATCTTATTTGAATTTGCCTATCCTTGTGGATTTACATTAATCACTTGGGGTTCCATTTAGGACTCTAAAATCCAAATCCCACACTCTTAACATAGTGAAATTCATCCATCTTTTGACATTTGGCTTGGACTTGGCTAATTAGATACATGTTTTAATCCTTGTGGAGAGTTTCTAAGCAAAATAGGACCACATGTGTCTTATTAAACATCTGGCCTTAGCGTCTAATGTTCTAAATGGTAAAATAAGACTTCTAGCCATACCTCAGATGAGGAGGTATTTTCCTCTCAAAGAGCAAAAAGAGAGGAAAATGACCTGGAAGATGTGATCTCCTCTCATTTATTTAATAAATAAGTGGTGAAATATTAAATCTGTCAACAATATTATATTACCGATGAAGCTAACGATTCAAGTAAACTTTGTTTAACCCCTCACACAACTAATGTTTAGATGATTCATTCCCTTTCAAACAAGATTCTAAGTATTTAGGACTCAAATACATCATAATTTCAACATTTAATTCGTAATAAGGATTTCATCTCTTACAAGAGTGTCATCAAAATATTAAATCCCTGCACTAATGGGTATGGGGGCGAATAACACTCCCATTTTTCTTATTTTAAACATTTCTCTCTCCCCTCTCTTCCTCTTCCTCTCCCACACGCACCCCCACCCCGTTCCCCACCGTCTTCCCCTCTGATCACGTTGGAAAGGAGCGAGCACCTCCGAGAGCCAGAAAGAGGACGCGACGTTGCGTGAAGAAGCGGCGCCGTCGAGCATCAAAGCGGCCGCGCGCGCGCGCAAGGCTTCAACTCCTTCACCTCATCGACGTCCTCCTCTCGTTTCCAAAGCATGGGTGATCGAAAAGCCCAACAGGTACAAATGGGTACAACCAAATCCATCTAATCTAACAGAAAGACGCGATCTTTCTCCAGAAAGTTGAGATCTTTACCACCCCCACCCCCACCCCGCATTTCTGCCCATCAGATCCTGGAGCAGTCGGTGCTGACGGTGGCGAAGGCGGTGGAGGAGAAGCTCGACGAGGAGATCTCGGCGCTGGAACGGTTGGATCTGGACGACCTGGAGGCCCTAAGGGAGAGGAGGTTGCAGCAGATGAAGAAGATGGCTGAGAGGAGGAGCCGCTGGATCTCGCTCGGCCACGGCGAGTACACGGAGATCCCTGAGAAGGACTTCTTCGCCGCGGTGAAGGCGAGCGACCGCGTCGTCTGCCACTTCTACCGCGAGAATTGGCCCTGCAAGGTATCGGAATTCCTCCATCGAAACCCGCGAGATCGTTGGTGTTAACGTACTCCCATTTTTGATACCAGAATGTAGCACTTCTTAGGAAGGTACTCCGAAACCAGGAATTTAGACCAGATGCCATTTATCTGATTGTTCCAAATGACTGGGGATAGATGGAACTACAAATGAGAGTGTCCATGAACCAATTCCCATAATTTTTATAGATATCTTTGGCACTTTTTTTTTTTTTTTTTTAAGTGAGAGATGAGATAGGTATCGTTCTTTGCATTCCCGGCATTTTATTGTATTTTGTCTGTAGTGTGCGTATGAACTTTCTTGCTTTGGATATCACTATGACATTGCTCAATTCGATTTGAAAAAGGATAATGCATTGAATTACAAGTCGCAGCCACTAGAATCCTTTAGCTAGAAGTTGCGTTTAAATGAGATGATGATAAACTAAAGTTAATTCAGGCCTTTGCTATGGATCTTCTCATAAGCTTTCAAGTTCCAAAACACATCTAATCTCTAGGGTAGGGTTTTTAGGGCCATTTGTGGTGGAAAACATGTGGTGACTTATTAGAGTTATATCTCACCTTACAGAGGAGCCTCCATCAAAAAGGCATTCAGTGTCCTGCAGGCAAGGAAGAAGATGGTTGAGATAGATTTTATGGTGGCTTTTCAGGCACTGTGCATATGCTATTGATAAGAAGAAATAGCAATGGCAACATAATGCAATGAATGTTTTTATACCCAGTTGTAGGTTTATCATGCATTTTGGAGCACGAGTACACTTAAAAGGTACAAATAATGGAATTCACAGTTCTAGGCTAAATTAGTTTTGTGGCTGATTCCACAGGATTGGCTTCTCACCACAGGACAATTAATAAAATAGTCAAGGTGTATGCTGTTGTTCTTAATGATTCGCAATTAGAAACTTGAAAATCTACCTAGTTGTCTTCTTACATTACATTGCATGTATGAAAGGGAATATCAGGTGAGAATAGGATGTTGGTAGACGAACTTTCTTGATGGCAATGAAATTGAAGCCATGGAAAAATTGTGCACCATTTGTTATTATTTGGTCAGTGAAGGGGGTAAAGAAAATTAACATTCACTTGATTTGGAGTAGGTGGAGTTTTGGAATGAGGAGATTGATAGGATCTTCCTGACATACGACAAGAATTGACTAATTAGGTAGCAGCATCCGATGTGAATCCAGTTAGTATGTATGCTACTGGCCATTCTGCTATCCATTTGGGTCAAGGTCACTAAGTGAGGAACAACCATGTGCACTAAAGATGCTGAATGTATTCAGTCCTATCCCCTTTTAAAGAAACACCTTTTTGGTACTAAGGACACTTATGCTTGTTAGAGAATAAAATAGATCATGATTAAATTTGTAAGGATTGGTTGTCTTTCTTATTTTTAGTTTTTCCTATTTTGATAGTGTTTTATTATTTTTTATTATCCATAGGTTCTCTCTCGATATAAAGAGGGCAAGGGCTTACTTAATAAAACACCACAGTTCATTTTTCTCAAACATGGTTTCAAAGCAATGGTTTTAGGCTAGTGTTCTGTTCCTACTTGACTCTCCTCTCCTTTCTTTCTTCCACCACCACAAGAAAAAAGAGAAGAAAGTAGGGCAGCCATTGAAACCCCAACCCTAAGGTATCATTTGTTTTGAGGGACATTTTTTTTTTTTGAAAAGCAAAAAGGCGGTTATCCAAATGATAACCACCCGAATTCATTCCATCAAACTAATCAAAATAACACCCACATCATCGGTTCCAAAATGGACTCCCAAAAGATCACCTGGGAGGAAATGGATGAGAAAAAATTTTCCACATAAGGTGTGTCACCCCTAAACACCACTCCATTTCTCCCTAACCACACACCCCACAAAATTGCCAACACCTTGGCTCTATTCCTCTTAGATCAAAAGGTGCTCATCCCCTCACGAGCGTTTCCCCTCTGGAACGAGGACAAAAATTGACCATGTCTCGGTGGTCTATCCAGTTGAGATCTAATTTCCACCAGACCTGCGCAACAAAAGAACACTGGAAGAAAAGGTGTTGGATGTTGTCGTCTGCCTCACCACATAGAAAGAATCTCACATCATTCGTCTGGGCCCACCTCGCCCTCCACACCTTTGTCAGAATCCTTCCTCTCCGCAACAGCCAAGAGAAAATCTTGACTTTTAATGGGCACTTCGCCAACCAAATCAGCCTGCAGTCTCTGGAGAAATCATTATCCAAATTCTGTGAGGTAGTATCAATTCTTCGAAACACCTTCGCAACAACAAAATCTCCATCATCCCAACTATAAGCATCTCTCCCGTCCTCAGGTGCCCAGCCTTCCAGCTCCTGAAGCATATTTATTGGAACTCCGCGAGTCTTTGATTCGAGAGACCCCCCCCCCCAAAATGTCGGCCACCACGCTCCGTCCCAACATCTACCAACTGTAGCTGTCGGATCTCCCGCCCTCTCGTAGAGACGAGGAAACATGTCACCGAGGCTCTCCCCAACCCCCTGCCAATCATCAAGTCAGAACCGAAACGCCTTGCCCTCCCCAAGGACAAGAGAGAATAGAGACCGCACCTCTAGCGTCACTGCCTCCAACCCTCTGAGAAAATGGGACGACCCTAGAGGAGGAGACTCCATTGGTCCCCACGAGGGATTAATTTTGTAAGTGGCAAGATTGTGGGATAAACCTAGAATTATGAAGTTTTTATATTTGGGAAAAATATGGGTCAAATCATGGGGTGTTTTGGGGGATAGGTGGGGGTGTTTTCTCACACAATCTCGAGTTAAGTTTATCCCACCCTCTCCCTTGGAATTAGATAATCTCGTAATTGAGAGCTTTATTGTGGGATTGTTATAATCTAGGATTAAAGAACCAAATGCAACATAAACAACTCAATATCTGCAAACAAACAATACCTAAGGGGGCCTCTCGGTGACACTGTTGGCCAAAGAGAGGGCTCTGTGCCATTGGCAATCGATTGAGGAGCCTCAAGTGACCCTTCTGGTGATCGGGTGACGTTACAACTACCACTTGAGTGTCGCCACTAGGCCTTGTTGGGCTGTATTCTCATTGTTGGGCCTTGTTAGCACCTTCTCTCACCATCGTTATATCCCTGTGAACTGGATAACGTTTTGGCGACCCCTCCTCTAAGATTGCATGACGCCGCTCAACCCTATGCATTAAAGGCCAGATTTGCAGTGCTAGCCCTTTGGTCCTCTTATTTGTAGCATCACCCCTTTGGTATGGATTTGCAATGCTGCTCAGACAATGGGCCTTCCTATGGCGCCATCGGCATCGCCTCTTGCTGCTGATGATTCAACGATGCTTTGCCTGATTCAGTGCTGCTTAGCATTGTTATTCACCATTGAAGATCCCTGTTGGCCTCGTTGCATGCCCAACTTGGTTGTTCTTACTATGATCTGATTAGATCTCCTTCTTTAGCTCTTCTTGTCGCGAGATCCCATTGATCGTTAACCTTGATTAGATCTAGTTGATCGGTTTGATTGGATTTGATCACCTTAGCTAGTTCCTTTTCGGTGATCAGCTAAGGTCTTATCTTGTGCGCACTTTGTGTGCATGCATGAACTAGGCAATTTGTGTTCCTTTGCATATGTAGTGCATGCTTTTGTGCTTGAAAATGTGCACTACTTGACTACGTATTCTTCTTTTGTTCTCATGGCAGACCAAGGTCTCGGCCTTCGTGCTAGTTCAAGGGACAACTATTAAGTCAATTGGATCCCCAAACTATATTCTCTGGTCACGTGTGTTTCACATATTCGTAGGACAGAAGAAGTTACACATACTGATAGATATGGCTCTTTGAAATTGCACTAGAGGGGGGGTGAATAGTGAATTTAAAAAAATAATTGCAATATCACAAAAGAGGGCACAAGATTTTTTAGGTGAAAACCTAAACCGGGTGAAAACCACCACCTAAGCCAATCCCTTGACTTAGGATTTATGATCACAAAGTGATCAATCCATTAACCATACTACTTTAACGAGGGTAGTGTACCTTAGATACAAATCCCACCTCCGATCCCTAAACAGAGGTTTCTCCCTCACAATGAGGAGATGGGGATCCGACAGGTCGGATACCCAACTACAACAAGTAAAATGAAAAGTAAAATGCACCATATAGAGCACCCTAAAATATGAATACTTTGCTTATCTACTAAGGGTGAAGGAAACTCTCTGAAGATAAAAATATGTAGCACAGTGGGAGTGTTGGTTTGCCCTAAACAGAATGATTGTACAACACAAGGGCAAATGAAGTAATGAGCAAGTGATAATCTAAGTGAATTGTCTCAAGAGGTGTGTTTTGCCTAAGAGAGGTTATAGTGTATTTATAGGCAAGCTTAGAACCTTCAAGAAGGCTTAGGAGAGGGCTCATAGTCGTTAGAGGTAAGTCCCAAGAGATTGGGATGAAATCCAACTCAGATCAAGTTAATTATGATTCTGACAGCAGAATCAAACGTCTGATTCTTGGGTCATCTTCTACAATTATAGATGTCTGATTTTATAGGTCAAACTTATTGTTTTCATTGGATCTAAATAGGGTTCTAGGTGGACGTCTAATATGCTATTATAAGATGTCTGGTAATAAAATTGAACTTCTAATTATAGGCGGGTTTGTTCCTGTTTTAATCAGATCCAAACATGGTTCTAGATTTTAAGCATCAGATGTCAGTTTGGACATCTGACCAGTGGCCTAGATGTCTGGAGAGAGATCAATATCTTACTTAGGAAGTCGAAAAGGCGAAATTTGATTTCTGACAAATCTCCGCAGAGGAAGGGGCTAACGGTCCATGATTGGACCTCTGGAGACATGTCCAGTCGTCTAAAAGTGTATGTAACCGTTAGAATTAAAGAATGACAAAGGAAAAATTAATTGGAGTCTAACGAATGGCTTAAGGACGTCTAAGGCATGGATTGGACGTTTGTATAAGCTTATAGACGTCTGATTGAATTTTGCATCGACTGGAGCCTAAATGTTTAGAATGAAGAGGCAAGACTATAGGAAATTGGACGTCTGTAATGATGATTAAATGTCTTAAAGTTGAATATCAGATGTCTGAGATGTGTGTTGGACGTCTAATATGTGCTTTGTGTTAGGTTTTTGTTTCTAATTTTTCGAAAGTGTAGAGAGCCTAAGTTAACTATGTATATGTTATCTTTGGGAGCTCTTTACAACATCTCTAAACTTAATAAAAAGAAGATTACAACCTTTTGAATGCGTACATAAAAATGCCTAAGACCTATAAACCCTATAAAAATGACTAAGATGCATCTTCACGCTCCTAATCATCTGTCTTGGAAAATCTACGAGACCTGCAATTATGTCATGACAGAAAAAAATATGTTATTTCTATGTTTTATTTCTTTTTCTTTATTTTGTAAAATCATTAAAACATTATTTCTGAGGGGTTGAACTAACACTCTTGAACCCAAAGATGCTGCTAAATACAAGAAGTGGGAGAATGACAATTATCTGGTTATAAACTGGTTGATGAACAACATCGACCCTACTGGTGCCTTTGATATACTGTATAAGAAAATAAAGAAGATTTATGAGACTTTGGAGAAGAGTTACTCTCTTCAAACGAGCAACTCTTGCCATTTAGACATCTATAGGCGTATATGGAATATCAATCAAGGTAACATGTCTTTGGTTGTATATTTCACTATTTCGGAGGGTCTATTCGAGGAGCTAGTCATATTTCAGCCTGCCTACTGAGAGAAGTAGGTTACTAAGCTTGTAGAATGGCAAACCTACCAATTTCTGGATGGCTTAGCACCATGATACCACTTAGCTAGAGACCTGATTCTATCTTCTGACTTGGTGCTAGACAGAGTATACAACCGTCTCTAGAAGATAGATGTGATACACCACTTTGTACTTCTGCTACTGTGCCTAACGCCTCTACTTACATTGCCTCTGGCAGGAGAGGTGGTCGTTCTAGCAGCTGTGGACGAGGTTGTATCTATTCGCTTTATATTCATTGCAAGAGAAGTGATCACTAATGGGAAAAGTTCAGCAAGCCCACTTGGGCAAATCAAACTATTATAATCGAGTCCCCTGTTATTGAGATTGTGGCAGAACAATCTCCTTTACTGTTTACTGCAAACGAGTTAGATTGTCTGAAACGTTTACTGAGGAGTAAGCCCTCCTCTACTGTTGTTGTTGCCACAACTCTTATGGTTGGTACTACTACGACTTCTGATCGGATCACTACGTCTGAAGCATCTGATCCTATTGTTGCCCATTATGAGGATGGTGATATTAGTGAGGGATCTAAGCGATGGTTTGCATCTTTCACTCTTGATTGCCTATCTACTATTGATGCTTAGGAGCGTTTTCCTGTCTATTGCTACTACTTCAACCATACTACTGTCACTTGTGATTGTTGCTTCTACTATAGTCTTCTATTGTTACTGCTGCTAATTCTAATATTGCTTGTGTTCGTCTCTCAACTATTGCTACTACTACTTGGGATTGTCTCCCATCTCCGCTTACTACCTGATACTACTTGGGATCGTCTCCTACTACCTACCTGTTGCTACTTTTTGTCACCTACAGTTGCTACTTTTGCTACGGTCGCTCCTGCTCCTCCAGTCTGTTGCCTGCTCCTCTAGATGTTTACATTGGGGGAAAGTTAACTTTTGTTTCTTGTAATAAGTTGGGTGTTGGACGCTCCAACTTGGGGGGAGTGTTAGATAATAAAATAGATTAGGATTAAATTTGTTAAGATTGGTTGTCTTTCCTATTTTTAGTGTGTCCTATTTCGGCAAAGAGTTTTATTGTTTTCTATGATCTCTAGGTTCTCTCTCAATATAAAGAGGGTTAAGGTTTGCTTAATAAAATAACTCAATTCATTTTTGTTGAACAATTCTAAAAGAAACTCATGTTATTGAAGAGGTGGGGCATTGAATCTTTATTCATACTCAAGGGGGCTGAGTGAACCATATCAGAGCATAGAGGAAGACATGAACCAGGATTAATACAGGGGCTTATGTTTTTTGTCCAACACTTACGTGGTCTCACTTGCTGCTAGATGGTGCTTAATATCTGATTTTTCTATTCACCATGTAAGATGGATGAATCTCGCAAGACTAATTATGTCTCCATGACCTTACATGGTTTTAGGATGAACTTAGGTTTTTTTCTTTAGAATTGACTTCTCAATGCCATATGACAGCAGGGTGATGAATTGAAAGGTATGTGAGTTAGAGGGTTCCTTGGTTTCCCATTTGGGTTGAGCTGGTACCATGTAAAGCCATTCATTAGTGTTTGTGCACAACATATCTGTGGAACAGGAACATGAGGGTGTGTGAAGATAGTCCAATAGGGGTCCCTTTTTTTTTTAGAAATAGAGGTCCTCTCTTGATAACCACTTTCTTGCAAAAAGCCATGCAGATGTGGATGATACTACCCTTCTACCGCACGCCCAACATGTGGCTGCACCACTTGCTGCCCATGTAGCGCGTGGTCTCTACCTCCTTGTTGTGTGCAAGCACATGGCCTTGCCTACTTGCTGCATGCATGGCCCTCCCTGTGTGAGATTCCGTGAAATACATGGTACCATCGCGACGTTGCACACCTGTGCTTGAGTCCTGACTATGTGATTGGCAGCCTTGCCCTTATCGTGGACTCGAAATATTTACCACTACCTGCTTGGGATTGTCTCCCATTCTACTACTACTGTTACTACTTTGGATCATCTCCTACTTGCTCCTACTTATTTGCTCCTCTAGCTAGATGATGTCCTACATGAAGGGGAGCTTGTTTTATCCTTTGTAGCAAGTTGGTCTCGATTATCATAGCTCCAACTTGAAGGGGAGTGGTAGAGTATTAGTTTTAGTTAGTAAAGAGTCATGTTTTATTTAGGTTTGTCTATTTAATTGTGTTTTGAGATTTCTAATCCTTTTCTCATTCTTGTTTGCCAGTTTTTTTTTTCTTGATGGGGTTTTTATGTAATTTTTCTAACCCTACTCTCTATGTAAAGGTGGTTATGGATCCTAATTGAAAGAAGACTATTTTCTCCAATAGTTTGTAAAGTACCGGAAAGAAGACTAGGCTGCAAAGTGGACTGTGACTTTTGTTTGAAGAAGATGTTGATAATCGGTGAAATCGACAATATTGAACGGGGGCCATCGCTGGGGGACAACCATACCAAGCAGTAGGAACCCATCAAAATCATGGAATGAAACCCGTCAACTTCTACCTCATCCTAGGTAGTGGTCAAATTAGAAAGAAGCGAGGAGATATGGATTTATAGTGGTTCCTCCATCTCCAAGTCAGTCCATTACCCAAGTCTCCCAATTTGGAATTTTGAAACTCCGATTCTGTCAACCCAAGAGAAAATTGAATTCCACTAAACGAAAATAAGGTAACTAATGGATTACTTCAATCTAGTACAACAAGAGTCTACAAAGGAAAAATAAAAATACTATTATGCCTGGTAAGCTAAACTAAATGTTTAAAAAACAAATCATCCCTTACATCCTTAGAAATACATCTACAGGCTACCAAAGTAAGGTGCAGGCTTCTAGTGAGAGAAGTACAAGACGTATGCGTGAACTCATGAGTGCTAGTGTGAGTGTTAAAATGCAGAAACTTGATTGTTTTTGTCAAGATTGACGCGCATGGATCGTGGAGCCTCCCTTGGTGTGTGGAAAAATAGGCCAATAAGGGTTGTTCCACATGGGAATAGGGAGCGGTAGCAGCAACAGCCACCAACTGCTTAAGGGAGGCTAGTTGACAGAGGGTGGCCGGCTGCTATAGTGGTTGGCTGCCTTTGGATGACATAGTTACTATGTAGAAAGAGAGGAAGAGGAGTTTGTGGAAGATTGGAAATATCATTGCTCACTCAAGATCAAATACAATAAGAAGGCTTTCTTTTATAGAAGAGAGAACATATCATCTAAAATAAGAAACAAACTAATCTTATCTCCTAAATAAGAAAGAACAAATCCCAAATAAACCAAATCCTTTAAACAACTTTCCTAAAAACAATCTTAACAAATAAACAAAACTTGGAACCTAAGCAAAGACCAAAATAGGGCCTCTAGGACTACCATAGCTGGCACCCAAGAGGGCCCTTGACCTGTTGCCATGTGGCACTACTACGTGACCTGACTGGCTGCCACATGGCAGTGCCACGTGGCCTCTCTTATTCCCAACGCTGCTCCTCAAGTCGAGGTCAGGAGGACGATGACTTGTTGAACTTGATGATGATGTTGCTACACCGTTCTTCTTTGAAGAATTGAGGATGATCTTCGTGCCTCTTCTTTTACGCTCGAGAGTCGAGGCATTCCCTGATGCATTAAAGGGTTCCATGTGCCTCCTCGAAGAGTATAACACCTTACTCGTGAGCTAGAAAAGACCCTTGACTTTTCTTCGAGTCAAAGTCACTAAGAGAAAGTGGAGAAGTCGATGCAGTCTTTGCGAAGAGGCTACACTATGCCTCTTCTTCTCATTCTTGATTTGGAGTCGATGTAGCAACAACTGGCCTTGACGTACCTTTGATAGTTGATGTTTCTTTGGCACCCTTTGATCTTATTGAAGGGTTTGTTGCCCTTTGTTCCGATAGAACATTATCTTTTGAAGAGTAAAAAATCGAATACAAAGGTACCATACAAACTGAAATGCCTTTGGAAAAATCTCCTCCTCAAGCTTCTTTTTCTTGGTTGCATGAACAACCATCTAGCTTTCTCCTCCTAATAACGTGGCTTCGGTGGTCGTGGCATTGGCGGCCATCATCTTCGATCTATGGTCCTATTCCACGTAAGGCACTAGATGTGGTGAGTACTTGTCGGAGATGAGGAACCACACGTGTGTGGCCAAGAGAACACACACGGCAACGAGCGTAGATTGTAGGCTCTGATACCATGCCAAGATTGATGCACGTGGAGCGTGGAGGCTCCCTTGGCATGTGGAAAAACAGCCCAACAGGGGTTGTTCCAAGTGGGAATAGGGAGCAGCAGTAGCAGCAGCCACCGGCTGCTTGAGGGAGGCTGTTCGGCAGAGGGTGACCGACTGCTATGGTGGCCGGTTGCCGTTGGATGGCCGGCTGCTATGTAGAAAGAGAGGGAGAAGAGTTTGTGGAAGATTGGAAATATTATTGTTCACTCAAGATCAAATACAATAGGAAGGCTCTTTTTTATAGAAGAGAGAATATATCCTCTAAAACAAGAAACAAACTAATCTTATCTCCTAAATAAAAAAGAACAAATTCCAAATAAACCAAATCATCTAAACAACTTTCCTAAAAATAATTTTAATAAATAAACAAAACTTGGAACCTAAGCAAAGACCAAAATGGAGCCTCTAGGACTATCATAGCCAGTGCCCAAGAGGGCCCCCGGCTTGCTGCCATGTGGCAGTGTCACGTGACCTGATTGGCTGCCACGTGACCTCTCTTATTCCCAACAGTTTTAAATTGGATGCTTAGGCAATTATGTGTGCTTCAAGGAGCTAGAGTGTCCTATTTATAAAGTTAAAGGACCCGAGGGCTTGGCAAAGACCCATCGGAGAAAGAATTAAATGCATTTACTTTTACATCATTGTACTAGTGCAAAATCACTTGTATTGGTGCACATCAGTGCACATAGCTTACAGTTTACTTGCGAAATGCTAGAGTTAAGGAAAACTGTAACCTGGTTGTATTGTTACAGGTCGATCTGCACTGGTGTGACCTCACATCTGCAAGTGTGTTGTATTGGTGCACCCTTATGTGTACAGGCGCATGGGTTAAACTGTTAGTGCCATGTACAATGGCACCGACGATACACCAGTACACAAGTTCTTATGTTGATGCAAGTCGAAAGACTGCTGGTGTACCAATGCAGAACCTTTGGTATTGTTACACAACTATTGCTCCTGAGTGTGTACTGATGCCTCAGTGTTCATGTCAAGTTATTTTTGAATCAAACGTCTAAGTGTTAGTACCTCTTATCTCTAAGTTATTATTATTATTCTGAATTATCTAGGTCTATTTTTTCTTGGGAAGGCTTAAAAAAGTTCATAAACAAAATTAGAAAAGAATTCTATTTGTCTTGAGGCCTTGAGCTAGTCTTGTTTGGTAATGGCTTAAGTCCATAATTAGCTATAACTCAACACCAGCCACTCAATGCCAACCTTCAAATTTTCCTTAGCTCAATCTATTGCTGCAAAGTTAGCCAAGCACAAGTATGTAACAATATATATGTTGTCAACACTAAAACCGGACATGTGTGCGATAAAATTCTGACAGATACACGGCTACTAACCAACTGCTATGTTTTCAAAGAGGCACATCTTCTTGCTATAATCTTACAGTCATAGCGGTTCAAGGTAGGACTTGGTATATGATTCATTTTTTCTGAAATTCAAATTTGCGTTCACATTAGCTGGAAGTTGTCAACAAAGCACAGCTTTTGTAGGCTCACTGACTTTCAGCAATTTTACGAGTTGAGTTATTTGAAAGTATTTCAGCTAAGCATCTATGGCTGATTCATCCTATTCTTCACAATAGATGGATGCTGGCATTGGCATCGAGGAGATAATATTCCTCATTTAAGAGCACTTCTAGTTATTAGAAAATAACAAACTTCACATATGGTTTCTTCTTATCCCTTGTTTTGTGATGTCAAACAAAACATCAAAAAGAAATATTATATGAATTCTTTTATTTTCGTAGATGAGTATTTTTGACTATAGCACATTATTTGTGAATTAAAAAACTTGGTTTTATGCTGGAGAAATCATTATCAAGGTTATTATTTGTGAATGAATATTATCTGGGTTATTATTTTTTCTTTTGAATTATTTACGTCTTCTTTTTCTTTAGAAGGCTAAAAAAAGTCCATAAACAAAATTTAAAAAAATCTATTTGTTCCTTTTTTTGTGATGTCAAACAAAACATCAAAAAAAAAATCTGAATTCTTTTATTTTCGTAAATGAGTATTTTCGACTATAGCACATCATTTGTGAATGAAAAATTTGGTTTTTATGCTGGAGAAATTATTATCTGGGTTATTATTTGTGAATGAATTTTATCTAGGTTATTATTTTTTCATGAATTATTTAGGTTATTATTATCATTTGTGAACAAATATTATCTAAGTTATTATTATTTTTTTATGAATTATTTAGGTCTTATTTTTCTTTGGAATGCTAAAAAAAGTCTATAGACAATATTAAAAAACATCCATTTGTCCCTTTTTTTTGGTGATGTAAAACAAAACATCAAAAAGAAATATTATCTGTATTGTTTTATTTTGTAGATGAGTATTTTTATCATTATTTGTGAATGAAAAACTTGGTTTTTATGATGGAGAAATTTGAGATTTGTGCCTTACGTGTAGTCGTGAAATAAAAGCAGTGAATTGCTTCTTGCAGGTAATGGACAAGCATCTTGATATTCTCACAAAACAGCACATAGAAACCCGCTTCATCAAGGTGCATGCAGAGAAAAGTCCCTTCTTGACAGAAAGGCTCAGAGTCGTTATGCTTCCAACACTTGCTCTTATAAAAAATGCCAAAGTCGACGATTATGTGGTATGAATCATGAAGTTGCTATAGTTGTAAATTGTTTTTTTGGGATCATAAGGAGATTATATTTGACTTTAACCTCAGGTAGGATTTGATGAACTTGGTGGCACTGATGATTTCGGCACAGATGAGCTCGAGGAAAGGCTTGCAAAGGCCGGAGTAATTGTGTATGAGGGTGAATCTTCATTTCGTCAGCCTAAGATGAATGTGGAGACCAAGAGAAGTGTCAGGCAAAGTGAGAATGCTGACTCGGATTCAGATTAGAAGTCAGCTTAAAAGCAAAATTATACTAATTCCCACTAGAAGTATGTGGGCGTCCTGGAAAGCAGAGGCTTGATTTTTGCAATATCTGTAGAGTTAATCCAATGAAGTTCGAGTTTCCATTCACTGCATTATTTCCATCGTTGAAGTTTGGATTTTCCATCATCGCCTATGTCTTGTCCCTTGCTGACATATGTGTGATTTATGTTTCAAGTTGTCTTATTCAGAAGTACGTGTTTGGAGTTGGTTGTGATCTGCATCACTGCCACTACGTGTAGTTAAATTTGCAGGGAAGTTGAAGAAAGTCCTTCTTGGAGAATCTATAACCAAATTGTTTGTAGCCTAAACTTATGTGAATTTGGATTTACTGAAACCTTAGATGTTAAACAGATATTTGTAAATATTTCTGATTCAGATCTTTCCAGCTGCATTACTACTGGGAAGGGATTTGAAATTCACTGAAAATTTAATTGGTCTGGTGCCTTATTTATTATGCTGTTGATGCTGCTATTTGGAAGGAGGTTGCTGCAGCTGCTGCTTGTTGTAGCAAACTCTCCACGAATCCACAAGCTATCTTAATCTGATCATCTTGGATTCTAGGATGTAACCTAGACTGCATTATATGCACTCTTTCCTATTGCTCTTGGTCTTGAGATTGAAGGATCTGTCTGATTGCAAGTCTCACGCCCTTGGTGATTGCCAAACTGCAGTTACAGATACTAAGAGTCCAAACTCTTTTAGCAGTTGGTGCTGCAGGACTAATTCATTGCAAGGGTCAGCTTAAACTTGCTGCACTATGCTTGGCATTGCTATTACATCCGAGGGTACCTTGATCTGATAGCACACGGCACCGTCTGTGATGCTTGCACAACTTTCTGGTTCTTGGATTTCTCCTGACGTGCTCTTTACTATTCCCACCTATACTTGTGAGTATTCGTGTGCTAACCTTCGTTGCTCTCCTCATTTTGGTGTTCTATGATTCCATCCACGACTCTGGCTTCCCTGAGCAAGTTCTTCTGTTCAACTTATATCAGATTTGCTTGCTATGTTTATGAAGACAAATTGACTTGAGTTGACTCGCAGCACTCTCAAACGGGTTTTCTCATCCTAATGGATAATTCACTACCTTCAACATCATGATCTAACTTTTATTGAACAACTCTACTCATGTAAAGGAAAGGAACAAACTTATTAAACTGGGAAATTAGGTTGGCATGCTTGCAAAAGGAGGCTTAGCCCGGTTGGAAGATTATATATAGTGGGAAAAGCTGGGGTTAGCATTGGCATTCGAATCTAGTGTGAAGCTTATTCTAGGTTTTTGTTGTTAAGATGATGTTTAGTAGGTGAGTTAAGTGAGTTAGCTCGCTTTTGTTGACCATTTAACCTATTTGTGAGTATGTCACTTGTGTTAGGTCAAGGGAAGTTAATTTGGCACAAAATTCTTTTACTTCTTCTGTGAAATAACTTTTATTTGCCTAAACACTCGTCAAAGTTTACTTATTCCACCACTCCTTTATTTCTACTTATTCTATAAACATATTTTCGTTATCAAACACTATTTAAAGAGTCTTCCAACTAAGCTTAGGTTTTGGGAAACAACGAATGATGTGCAAGTCTAGATATTCCCCAAAAAAAAAATGATAAAACCCATGTGTCATTGTTGGAATGATTCTCTCATGACTATTTTAGAAACCAAAGGCTACAATTTATTCCAAATCGTTGCCGCACAACCCCAATTTATCGTACGTATTGAAACAGAAAAGACGAAAACCATTTCTCCTGCCACTCTCGCTCTCACAAAATCAAACGTCTCTATACTTCTCAATCTTTCTCCGTAACCTTCGATTTTTTCTTTTCATTTCCTTTCTTTTTCTTTTTTTTTTTATTTCTTTGTCTTTCCCTTATTTTTATTTTTTTCAAAAATTAACTCTTCATTAAAAGGAGTATAATCCAATACCAGAGACACAAAGAAAAGATCAAGACACCTAATCCTTAAAAGAAAAGGAAAAAAAATCTTCTTATCAAAAAAATCAAACAATCTCCCAAAAAAATAGACCCACGTTCGTGGAGAGAAAGAGAGAGAGAGCGTGGGGGTGGGGGGTGCGTAAAAGGGAAAAAAAAAAGGGTGCAAACTTGTTCCTTAATTCTCGATCAGCTGCACGTATCCCTATGATCCTATCCACAACACCTCCAACTTTATAATCCCTTCCTCTACCTCTTCCTCTTCCTCCAACAGTCTCTCTCTGCGATCTCCCTCACTCTCTCCATCCACACACAAACCGATGGCGACTAACCTCCTCCACCTCCCCTTCTCCCTCCACGGCCCTCCTTCGTCAAAACCCACGCCCCTCCTCCTCCGCACCTCTACCAACCCACGGAGGGCCCCCTCCCCCTCCTCCTTGGTGGCGCCCCTCCGCCCCGCGCCTCCCCCGCTCAAGGTGTGCTCCCCCTTCCCCTGCAAAGGCTCGACGCACTACAACGTCGAGATCGTCGTGGGCGAGGACGAGCCGGTGGAGGAGATGATGGGGCGCTTCCGCCGCGACGTGTTGAGGGCCGGCATCCTCCAGGAGGTCAAGAGGCGCAAGTTCCACGAGAATCCACGGGATAAGAAGAAGCGCAAGACCCGCGAGGCCGCCAGAAGGAACAGCAGAATGAGGTCACGCTTCTTCTTCTTCTTCTTCTTCTTCTCCTTACTCCTCTTGTTTTCTTTCGTGGTTTAAATGTTGATGGAATGGAATTTGGTGTTTTGGGTTAGATTCAGAATGCCATCTTTGATTGTGGTTGTGGATTGGTCCCAAAATGCCTCCTTTGTGCTCGCTTCGCCACCCGTGTGGTTGGTTTTGTTTTGGGTTGGATTCAAAATGCCTCCTTTGGCTTTGGGTTGGTTCTCAATTTGCCTCCTTTGCGTTTCTTAGACGACCTGCAAGGTTGGCTTTTCTTAGATGGGGAGAATTGTGGCATTGTGGGGTTGGATGAGTTCAAAATGCCTTCTTTGATCATGGGTTGGTATCGGATTTGTGTTCTTTGCGTATGTTTCACGACCTGTAAGATTACCTCTCCTTTGATGGAACGGACTATGGCATTGTGGATTGGCTTCAAAGTACCTTATTTGGTTGTGGGTTGGTTTCAAAGGGCCCCCTTTGTGCTTGTTGAAAGTGCTCTGAGCGGAAACGATAATTGATCAATCCCCATATCACTATCAACCTGAATTATACAAACGATATTAAAATTTTACTGATCGCTACTTTGATACTACTGAACGGATCATAGAAACTATAACAATATGGTTTCCTTTTAATCTGGTTAAAAATATGCAGATAGAGATTAAGTCATAAGATCGATTTCAGTCAAGCTGTAGCCTATTTTGATTCATTACGATAATTTACATGAGATGTAGGGTACAACTTTACCTCTCTTCATCGTACTAGGAGAGGAATATCCTTTGGATAAAGCAAGTGGAAGTAGTGCAGTGAGTATTAAAGCCTTGCCTCCAAAATCTCCTTCACAGGTTCTCCTTCCCTTTGCCCACTGTGTCACGAGTTCCCTTGGTGGCGAGGAGAACCTCAAAAAATGACCAGGGCTTTTCTCTAATGTTGAGGATACCAAATAGGTCGGCCCTCTATCCTTTTATAGAGCTGGGGTTGGAGGGATTCCCAATCCCAATCGAAGCCAATTCTATCTTGACCACTATCAACATGATCGCTTTGTTTGGTTCGGCTTATCTATTAACTAATATTAGACCCAATTTAATTATTTGACCAAATCATATGAACCACTTCAATAGATAAATTCCAACATTTGTTTTACGACTGTGTGTGATTGGTTCATCTTGGATGCAATGAACTATGGCTTTATGGTTTGGTTTCGAAATGCCCCCTTTGATTGTGGGTTGGTCTTAAATAGCCTCCTTTGTTTTTGCTTTGCGACCTGTGTGATTGGTTTGTCTTCAACGAGATGAACTATGGCATTGTTGTCTCGTTTCAAAACACCCTCTTTGATTGTAGGTTGGTCTCAAATGCATCCTTTGTTTTTGTTTCACAACCTGTTAGATTGGTTCCTCTTCAATGAAACAAAGTATTGCATTCCAGGTTGGCTTCAAGATGATCCCTCTGTTTGTGTGTTGGGTGCCAGAACACCTCCTTTGTTTTCATTTCATGACCTTTATGATTTTGCTTTTTTTCATTGAAATGAACAATGGCATTGTGGGCTGGCTTCAAAGTGCTTCCTTTGGTTGTGGGTTGGTTTCAAAATGCCTCCTTTGTGTTCCATGGCATGTATGATTGGGCTTTCTTCAACGAAACAAACTATGTGATTATGAGTTGGATGAAAAATTTCTTCCTGTATTGTGTGCTGGTTTCAAAATCCCTCTTATGTGTTCCATGACCTGTGTGATTGGTTTTTCTCAGTTGAAACCAGCCATGACATTGTGAGCTGGCTTCAAAATGCCTTCTTTGATTGTAGGCTGGTTTAAAAAATGCTTTCTTGGTGTTCTACAAAATGTATGGTTGCTTTTTCTTTGATGAAATAAACTGTGGCATTGTAGGTTGTCTTGAAAACGCCTCCATTCATCGTGGGTTGGATATGAATTGCCTCATTTGTATTCCATGACCTGTATGATTGGTTCTTTTTCAATAGAATAAGCTATGGTATTCTGTGTTGGCTTCAAAATGCCTCTTTTCATGTTGTGTTGATTTCAAGATGCCTTTGTGTTCCACGACCTGTTCAGTTTTTCTTTGTTGGAACAAATTTTATGACATTGTGCATTGGCTTGGAAATGCCTCCTTTTGTTTTGGGTTGGCTTCAAAATGTCTCCTATGTCTTCCATGACCTGGGGCTTCATGGGTTGGGCATCAGTTGTCCTGAAAACTGGAGGGAGCAGATGATTTATTTGGAAAACTATGCTTGGTGCTTGGGCTGTTGCTTGGTCTGAATAATCTTCATCCTTAATTCTGAATTCAGACTAAGAGGTACAGATGATTGAATGTTGTGAAGAACTTTGTTGGTTAATGCCACAGTGGATGTTTGTTTTGTTTCTACACGGTAAGGTTCGAAGTGTTAATATCGATGCCGTGCTGATAAATTTTCAAGTGTGCATACCTCGGCATGCTGTAGAAACACCTGTGTATCGATATCAGGTTATCGAGGTTATCGATGATCTAAAATTATCTGTATCAATATTTCCATGTTGGAGATCTAATCCACTAAGCTGGTTGGTAGCAGCTATAGCAATAGTAGCAAAGTGCGCCAGCAGTAACCCAACAGATTTTACTGGCAGCATGTGGACGATTTCGCCGACATGCCAACGAAACACCTGCATATCAATAACTTTTCTGTGTCGATATGCTTATTACCCAAAAATGATTATATTGTCGACGTGCCGACGGCATGCCATTGACATATAAAACACTGTTGCATAGTGATCTTGAGCTAACTCTATACCTCATTATTTTTTCATGAACTAGTCGTGTCATTAGTCTGTGGCTTATTGAACACGGTCGTTCTCTTTCTTCACAAGCAAAATGAAGACATACAATGTCTTGCACATAAAGAGGTGAAGAGAGGACTTTGTTGTTGACTGATTTCCTTAATTTTGAACTAGAGCTTTTACTCAATGGAGCAAGGTTTAGGAAGTCAATCCTAAGGTATTCCCCATGGCTCTAGAGTAGTGCTATTAAGGCACTCGCCTAAGGCAGGGTGGGGCCTTGGCACCTTGAAAAGCCTCGGGTGAGGTGATTTTGCCTAAGTGACGCTTAGGCAAGCACCTCACCTTGAGGTGTTAAGTGCTAGGGCACTTGCTTTAGAAATAAGGAGAAGAAACAGATGAAACCTGACTTAATTCATTGTTGCCCAACCCGGTTCTTGGCTGTAAGCCCAACTAAACCCGACAAAAAAAGAAGAAACCATAACCCCCCCCTCGCAAAAAAAAACCCTAAGCCCCTTCTAATACCTTACACCGGTGACTATTGGAGCACTTCAATTGCCACCTTTGAATGCTGGAGCTTCTCCTTCGATTGCCACCGAGTTGCTATACCTTACATCGATGATTGTTGGAGCACTTCGATTGCCACCTTTGAACGTTGGAGCTTCTCCTTCTATCACCACCAAGTTTCTAGAGGATGAGAACTCCTCCCCTTGAAGTTCGATCATCCCTGGAGCTCCTCCCTTTGATGTTCAATCATCGCTAAAGCTTCTCCCCATCATCGCTTGTTAAGAGAGGTCTCTCTCTCTCTTCTCCCCCCTTGTGTGTTCTCTCTCTGCCTCTCTTTCTTATGATCTTTCTTGCCCTCACTGGAATTTCAATGTTTTTGTTTTACCATTGGTGATTTTGCTTCATGGTGCCATTATCTTTAAAGTACCCTTGTGCTTATTTCATAGTGGTATTTTGCGAATAGTGATTGTCTTTAAAGTGCCACAATCAATTGATTTAGTGTTTTATTTACGGTGTATTCAAGCCTTTACTTGGGTTGAATTTTCACTATTTGTGTTGACCCTGTTGAAAATGAAAAGAAAAGCAACTCACGAACACAACGATGTACATGGAAAACCCTTCTCAACGGAAGGAAAAATTTATGGGAATGGATACTTAGCGTTTAGTGGCGGCTAGGGTTTTCTTTTCTTTCCAACCATTAACAAAGGTGGGGGGTGTTACAATGTTTATAGTCATTGGGTTAAATGGATCCACTTATTAGACCAAATTATCCACTCATTAGCAGCTGCATCAGGAGCTGGAGGGTTGGGCACCTGAGGAGGGGAGAGATGCTTTCTCTTGGTCTGACGGGGAGTTTGCCGTGGAGAAGGTGTTTGGAGAGCTAGGTAGCACTACACATACCATGGATACAGACCTTTTAAGAGACTGCAGGTTGCTTTGGCAGGCGAATTGTCCGCTGAAAATTAAGATATTCTCTTGCTTCTACAGAGAGGAAGGATTGTGACGAAGGTGTGGAGGGCAAGGTGGGTGCAGATGAACGATGTGAAGTGCTCCTTCTGCGGAGAAGTAGATGAGGATATACATCATCTTTTCTTCCAGTGCCCTTTTATTTCACTTATTTGGCAGAGATTGGACTTGGCCTGGATAGACCACCGAGACTTATCTAGCTTCTGGTCGTCATTCCAGAGAGGCAACACCACACCTGGAGTAACCACATTTCAGTTCAAAAGAGAGAGAGCCAAGGTGTTGGCTTTACTTTGGGGTGTGTGGTTGGGGAGGAATGATGTGGTGTTTAGGGGGGAGACGCCTTATGTGGAGAATGTTATCTCGTCCATCTCCTCCCAAGTGGTCTTCTGGGAATCCGCTATGTAATTGGTGGTTGTTTGATGTTTTGATGGAATGAATTTGGGTGGTTATCGGTCGGATAACTACCCTTTTACTTCTCAAAAAAAAAAAATCCAGTTACAAGTACAACTCAACACTCCCCATAAAGTTGAGTATAGAGATCAAACATGCCCAATTTGCCCATGCATTCTTCAAAGCAAGTTACAGACACTCTTTTCGTAAAGATATTTGCAACATAATCATTTGTATTTATTTATGGAAGACACAACAACCCTGCTTCAATCTTCTCTTTAATGAAGTGTCTATCCAACTCAACATGTTTGGTGTGATCGTGGAATTTGGGTTGTTTGCAAGATTGATGGCAGATTTATTGTCACAGTAAAGCATCATAAGGGTCTTTGGCTGCAATCTAATGTCAAATACAATAATTCTGATTCATAGTATTTTAGTAACACCTAATGCAACAGCTTTGTACTCAGCTTCTGCGTTGGATTTGGCACCCATGGATTATTTTTTGCTTCTCCAAATTACTGGATTTCCACCTAGATACACACAATATCTTGACGTAGACCTTCTATTATCAACGAAACTAGCCCAATCTGCATTAGTGTAAGATTCAATATTTAACTCATCACTTTTCATATAAAGAATGATGTTTGTTGGACTTTTCTTCAAGGAAGCCAATATCTGATGCACAACCTTTATGTGAGTATTTGTAGGTGCATGCATGAACTTACTCACTATGTTGACAGCATCAGTGATGTTAGGTATGCCTTACATGGCCTGGTGAGTGTAAGATATATAAGTTTTCCCGCCAATCTTTGATATCTATTCTTCTGATCATCCACCAAAGTGACTCTGTATTTGAGGCATAATCTGTGATTTGCTTTAATAGGTGTTCCGATTGGTTCGCATCTTATTTTCTAGTATCCTTTAGAAGATCAAGGACATTTTCATGACCACATTACGAGTCCATCCTTAGATAGTGCTACCTCAATTCCTAAAAAGGACCTAAGCTTACCAAGATCTTTGATCTCAAATTCATTTGCAAGTTTGGCTTTCAGCTGGTAGATCCCAAGTTCATTATCCCTAGTGATGATCGTATCGTCTACATAGACTAACATAAGGGTTATACCTCTATTGGTCCTTTTCACAAATAGTGTGTAATCACCATTAGCTTAAGTAAACTCAAGCTTCTTCATAGTAACTCAACTTCTCAAACCAGGCCCGAGGAGATTGCTTAAGACCGTCCAAGACCTTTTTTAGTTTGCAGCATTTTCCTTGTTCATATCCAGGCAGCATTTGCATGTAAACTACTTCTAAGTCTCTATTCAAGAATGCATTTTTTACATTTAGCTGATAAAGTTTCCATGAGAATTGAATAGCAAGTGCAAGAATAACTTTGACAGCATTCATTTTCATAACATGAGCAAAAGTCTCCAAATAATCCATCCCATACTTTTGAGCGAATCCCCTTGTAACAGGCCTTGCCTTGTATTTGTCTGCTATTCCGTCTACCTTATACTTAATTGTATAGATTCATTTTGACCCAACAACATGTGCATCTTTAGGGATACCAACAACTTCCCAAGTATGATTTTTTACAAGGGCTATCATTCCTTCTTGCATTGCTTGAGTCCACTTGGGATTCAATTGAGCTTCAGCAACCAACCTGGGAATATAAGTCATGGCAAGCGATGATAAGAAACATTTATCATGTGTGTTGAGACGAGAGAAAGTCACATATCTCTTAATAGGGTGCCTTGTACATTCACAGAATCCCTTTGAAGAGCAATATGATGATCATCAATAGGGGAACTCACTTCTCCACCTTCAATATCATCTGCCGTCATAATATTTTCATCAGATGAAGGGAGTTCAGAATTCAAAACTGCATTCTCTAAAGGTGTAGGCTCTGGACCTGGTTCAAGGGAATTGTTGGGATTGAGATTGGGATCAGTAGTGAAGTCAATATGCATGGACTTGAATTGGATTCCTAGGTCTTCCTTTTTCAAACACTTGTTTGTATATTGGACCATATCTCCCTTTCTTCTCTATCCTCTTAGTTCTCCCCCTATTTCTTAGTTTTTTCTATCTTTGAGATTAAAAAATTAACATCCTCTATCACTATCCTGAAGTTCTCTTCACTTTGTTCATAGGTCACCCCCTGAAGAGAAACTTTGGGTACAAAGTAAGCATCACGTTAATGAAAAGTCGCATCTCTAATTACATATTGTTTTTTGTGATAAGATCATAGCATTTGTAGCCTTTCTACTTGGATGAGCAACCCAAGAAAATTGCACGAATGACATGAGGATTGAACTTAGATCTTCTTGCTTCTAAAACATGAACAAAATAGAGATGACCAAATACCTTAGGTGACAAGTCGAAGGGTGTCTTAGTAGGTGCCAAGATAGAAATAGGCATTTTTCCTTTCAAACTTCTACTAGGCATTCTGTTAATTAGATACATGGCACCTCTCTCCAAAAAATGTTGGGTAACATTTTGTTGAAACAACAAGGCACGAGCAACCTCTAGTAAATGTTCTTTTTTTCTGCTATCCCATTCAGTTGTGATGTATAATTGATTGTAGATTCACAAAGAATCCCTTTGGATTCAAAAAATCACACGATACTTCCATCCATGTATTCTCTAACATTGTCGGAATAGAGAATTTTCAGTTTGGAGTTATATTGAGTTTCAATCATATTTACAAAGGCTTGTATAATTTTTGGTATTTCAGAATGACTTTTTATCAAATATATAAAGGTGTCGATGAAATTCACAAAATACTTCTATCTGCCAACAACGATAACAAACATTGGGCCCTAAAGATCAGAATGAATCGCAACCAACCGAATGAGAACTTTTATTACTTGATTTATAAAATGAAGCACAATGATGTTTTGATAGTTCACGGATAGGACAATGTAAAGATTGATCATCTATCTCAGTAAACATGGCTAAAAACAACTTCTTTAAGGATAAAAAATTCAAGTGATCAAGAAGTTGATTCCAAACATGAACAAATTCCATGTTGACTTTATTTTCTTTCCTCAAGTGTTGAATTGCCTAAAGTGCATGTGCAACCTTCCTAGGCAACTTGTAGAGGCTATTAGACTCTAAACTAATATGAATCTTCTTCCCTGCCACCAGGTCCTGTAAAACACACTGATCTAAATAAAACATCAGTTGGAAAGTCAACTCCTTTGTTAGTTTACTAACAGATAATAAGTTCAAAAGAAGATTAGGAATATAAAGAGCACTAAAAAGAATAAGAGACTGTAGCAATAGAATGCATCATTTCCCTGCAACATTAACATTTAAACTATCTACCATAAGAACCTATTCTTAACCAAATCCAAGTTTATATTTTGAAATCATTTTGCATCTCTGGGCATGTGATCGAAAGCTCCATTATCAATAATCCAATCATCATAGTTTGAAGGGATCTATATACCTCTTAAGGCTGCAAACATTAGTCCGTGCGGTTGATTAATCGTATGCAAACAATATTCGAGCCTATGATTAATCGATTGATTAATCATCCGATTGAACATTGACCTTACTTGGCATGTCGAAGAGAAAAAGAATCCCACCCGACTTCTTCATCCTCCTCCCCCTACATTCAAATCCTACCGAAACCCTAAACATGCACCCCTCTCTTCGATTTTCCTCAATCCTCCATCACCACCACCCACCCTGTTGCCTGTTAGGTCTCCTTGAGAGAATATGCATGTCAAAAAAATAATATTAATACATATGCGCATATTTTCAATTTATATATATGTATATATGATATGTATAATAGTATTCATAATTATATTTAGATTTTTAAATACTTAAAAATACTTAACCGATTAATCACTCGCATATCATATACTTCATAGTCAGTGACCTCACCGACTGAATACTGATTACCGATTTCTGCAACCTTGATACCTCTAGTACCTTGAACAGACAGTATGGTTGAGAGTATCCGATTCAGAAGATCCCTCCTTCTTGTTAATAGCTTTTGAAAATAATCCTTGTAACTCTATGATTTGGTCTGCCATTAAGTTAGGAAGAGTGAGTCGCCACCCTTCAGCTGGCTTTTCAAGTGTAACGGATACCACATTTGCCACGTTTTTTAAAATTTGAGGTCTATTTGTACCATGGTCGACCTTTCCCTTCTCCTGGTGCATTTTATTGTGAAGATCCTAGCATGAATCTATAGTGTGCCCAGTTTTGTAATAGTGTGTACACTTTCGAATTCCTTTACCATGGTCTACTGCTATAAACTTAGGTACAAATCGGTTTTGGCTCACAAATGTCGAATGCTACAAATCAATTCTCGTTTCATCAATAGCATCTCCAGATTTACCCCCCATGACATGTAATTTGGCTTCCTCTACCTCAGCCTACAAGTAGACCTCCTTGATAGTTGGAATGGAAGAGCCATTGAGAATTTGACTCTTAATGTTCTCAAATTCTTGGTTCAAATCACCAAGAAACATGTGTACATGTCTTCCATTGTTCATGAAGATTCTAATCCAATGGATCCTTTCAAATCTCATCTGCATAAAAATCTAAGGTTTCCTAGTTGGATTTAAGAAGGCCATAATGTTCAAAATTTTAAAGAAGTACGAGGGCCTAGACTTTAACAACATAAGGATTGAAATGAAAATGATTTTTATCCTTTTTACAGTGAATCTGAGCATGAAATTTGATAGGGAACTAAACCTATTGTGCATGAACTAACACAAATTTTCAAAAATTTTGGATGCGAGGATTTTGAGGAATAAAATTTGAAATAAAGAGACTAAATTACAACTCATGTACGAGTTAGGGAATCTGGAATAAATCACGTACGAACTACAAGCAAGTAAATCTAAGACTAGACTATTGAAATTAAAAGTAAGCAACTAAATTTAACATGAATTAAATACTAATTTCAAATTACAACTAAATAAGAACTACAAGTATAAATTGCAAACAAAAGAGAATAAGGGAGAAGAAATGGACAAGGAGGAGATGGTTGGATGAGTGTGGATGGTGGCGACGGAGATGGAGGTGGAGGACTTCAACAACTGCCTAATCAGATAAAGGCCCTAAAGAAAAAAAGCGGTAGAAGATAGAATCCTCTTCCTTAGAAGTCTTAAAGCCTATCTATAGACTTGTGAACCTGTAGAAACTCTTAAAAATCATTGAAATTCATGGGAGAGGGATAAGGGGGTTGTTTTGGGGCTAAGATGACTCCTAATCCTATTAAAATTCTAATTTTTGACCTTTTATCTTTTATACATACAATTGCTTGGCTCAAATAGTTATATTTCTTGATTTTTCTTGACTCAAATGTCTAAATGGACTCATAAAAAATTCTCCTCGATCTTAGGTCACTTTGTGGGTCTTTCACCGCCTTGCTTGTGATATAAAAATAAAAAATATTATTATTTACAAAATATAAAGAAATATCTAAAGTTATTAAATTTACAAAATAAATATCTTAAAAAATATCATTAATTAGGCACATAATTTGCATGAAATTATCAATCTATGACTCGATGGACGGGCATCTAAGATCTTATCTAACAGTGGTAGCTTGGTGCTATTAAAATCTGTCCTACCTTATCATTTTATTTTTAAATAATGCTGAACATCAGGATGATAGTGAAGGTTGAGTAGAGGCTAGAAAGGGCTTTTATCAGAAAGGTAAAAGGGATGGCTAGTAGAGGTTAGTAGCCATCCGGTTTATTACCACCACCAAAAGTAAAAATTACAAGTGAAGCAACTAGAAGTGGAAGAGCATGGAAACCTCCCTTACAACATTTTCACACCACGGGCTCTCCCCACAGAAAAACATGCTATTACTTTGCAATGAGATGCACCACAAAGCAGCACATGCTTTATTCTGATCTGCAGAGTCCATATACGTGGTGCTTCTGAAAGCCCACCAAAAATCCTCCTCCAATGAGTTCGTCTGAATGGCAGAGACAGAGACAGCTCCAAAACCAACTTAGCAAAATGGCAAGGGAAAAGATGTGCAGTGTCTTCATCATTCTCTCCACAAAAAGAACAGGAGTTATCCATGTCTTGAACCCACCATATCCGCCTTATCTTTGTGACCAACCTCTCCTGTCTAAGAACCTAGGAGAAGATCCTTACTTTGAGTGGGATTTTTATCCTCCAAATTGCAGAGCTATCCAGGGCAACATTAAAATTTTTCACCATCACATCGTCCTGTGGGATATGATATGGCTTTTTCACAGAGAAGGTCCCCCTCTCCAACTCCAAGGAATCTGGTGCCTTGTCTTTTGAGCACGAATCATGAATCATATCAATCAAATTCCAGGGTTTGCACATCCTCACATCAGAGAGGCCCTCTCCAATCCTAGGAGCCCATGCCCCTGAGCAACCTTGTATGGGTCCATCCCATAACTCCCTCACCACCTGACCCTTATCCAAAGCCAGGGTGTAGAGCCTTGGTACCATCTCCACCAAAGTGCCAGTACCTATCCAGTTATCCTCCCAAAATTTCAAAGTGCACTCATCCTTAAGTTGGATGGAACAGATGGGCAACCCAATGTATCACTTGAACAAGACTCCTCCAAAAAGCATAAGCTCCGAAGTGTACGACAACCCCATCAACCCAATTTAAAGATGAGCCATACATAGCATGTCAGCAACGAGGAGGTGATGCCACAAACCATCCTTATCTTGGAAGAGTTTTACCACCCACATTGCCAACAAGGCATCACAAAAATCCTTGAGTTTGAGCACCATGTTCACCATCCTTGATAGGCTTGCATACATCCTCCCATGCCACCAAGCGAAGGAAATGGTCCACCTGCTTAGTCCCTCTCCAGGAAAACCTCTTCCTCAAGGCATCAATCTTCTTCAAAACCAATAGGAGATAATAACTTGTCTTATTTGTTCAAAAAGAACCCAATACCTCTTTATAGAGAGAGAAGTAACCAGTAGGAGATAATAACTTGTCTTATATTTTTGAAAAGAACCCAATACCTCTTTATTGAGAGAGAGGTATGGGTAAATAATAGTACACGTCCCATAAGAAATAACAAATAATAGAAAGCTACTAACAGTAGGAAAATTACTAAATAAATAAGAGTATCAACACTCTCTCTCAAGCTGGAGTATAGATATCAATCATGCTCAGCTTGGAACAGCAGGAATTAAACGTTGAACGAGGTAGAGGCTTCGTAAACACGTCGGCTGTCTGATCCTCAAATGGTACATAAGTAGTGCACAACAAGCCACGTTGTATAAGATCTTTGGTATGGTGACAGTTCACCTCAACGTGTTTGGTGTGCTCGTGGAGCATCGGGTTGGCTATGTAGGTAATTACCCGATTGTCACATCGCATCTTTATGAGCTCCTCAATCTGGACATGCAAATCACGCAGGAGTGACCGTATCCAGATCCTCTGCATCAGTCTAGGCCATTGCCTTATACTCCAACTCAGCACTAGAGTGAAACTACCCCCTGTTCTTACTCCAAATAACCAAATTACCAGTCACGAAGGTACATAAACCAGTGGTGGATTTCCTGTCAAGCTCACATTCCGCATAATTTGCATCGGAATATCCTACCACTGTCATAGGAGAGCCTCTCCGGAAGAGAATACCACGACCTGGTACTTTCTTCAAGTATCTCAGCACTTGCATAGTTGCCTGCTAGTGTAGCTTCGTCGGCCTCTCTATAAATTGGCTGAGTTTGCCTACTGCTAAGGTAATATCTAATCTGGTAATGGTCAGGTATAACAGCTTGCCCACAAGCTATTTGTATGCTCTGTTATCAACTACCTTTGCCTCCTCATCATGTAGATGTGCCTTAGGGTCCATAGGAATATTGGTTGGCTTGGACTCCAGCATGCCTGTCTTCTGAAGGACGTCTAACGCATACTTGTGTTAAGAAAGAACAATCTCATCTCTACTTCTAGTGATCTCGATCCTCAGAAAGTATCTAAGCTGGCCCAGATCCTTCATAATAAACTGCTGTGTAAGAGACTTCTTGACCTGCCTTATCCTAGTCTCATCACTACCAGTGATAATCAGGTCATTTGCATAAACCAGTAGTGCTACAATGCCATCATCTGTTTTCTTGACAAATAGAGAATGATTTGAAGAGGACCTCGACATCCTCATCCTCTGCAACACATTTGAGAGTTTTTGAAATTAGGCTCTCGGGCTCTGCTTCAGGCCATAAATGGCCTTCTTTCGTCTGCACACACACTCCCCCTGAACCTCAAGACCTGGGGACTGTTGTATGTAAATCTTTTCCTGAAGATCGTCATAGAGCAAAGCGTTCTTTACATCAAGTCGGTGTAACCGTCGATCTCTGTGGGTAGCAATAGAGATGAGTACCCAAACAGTGGCAAGCCACGCAACGAGAGAGAAAGCATCAAAGAAGTCCACTTTATATATCTGAGTGAATCCCTTTGCCACCAACCTGGCCTTATACTTTGAAATAGACCCATTAGTGTTGTACTTCAAGGCAAAGACCCCATCTGGAACCAACAAGTCGCATGCCTGTAGGTAGTGAGGTAAGATCCCAGGTCTGTCTGTTTCGAAGTGTTGTCATCTCGTCCTCTATGGCTTGACGCCACTTCGGATCAAGTAAGCCTGCTGGTAGGTAGATAGAATGGGTGAAGCTGTAAGTCCTGGCAGAAGCTGTTAAACTAAAAATCAAAACCATCTGTAGCCAAACCACCTGCCATATGATATATGGACTCACACGTGCGAGGTGCCTTCCTAATAGCAATAGGAAGATCAGACTCATCTGGTATCTCTGACTAAGTCTCTGTAGAGGGAGCCTCACTACTATGGTGATCTACACTGTCAGGGGAATCAGGTCTAACTAGACTCTCTTTGTCATCAAAGCCCATCTCAATTGCCTGTGAAATATCAGTCATTGGTATGGGTAGAGGCCTTTGTAGTGTCGCATGAGATCTATTATATGTCTACAGTGGACCATACAATCTCTGATAGTCATCTAAGAGGGTAGTAGACCCTGAAGAAGTCGGCAGAGGTGTGGAGATCGAAATTGCCTCAAGTGTAACTGGAGGAATAGGCATGGGAGCAACATCATTATGAACACTCATCTGTTCAACAACAGAAAAATACGGTGTCGTCTCATAAAAAGTCACATCAATGTTGACATAATGCTTGTAATGGATGTGATCATAACATCGGTACCCCTTCTGACTCATGAAGTACCCTAAGAATATGCACTTAACAGCGCAAGGAGTAAGCTTCTGACCTGGTGATGGCACATGAACAAAAGCAACACATTCAAAGGTCTTAGGGAACATGTGAAAAAGCTCGCAATCTGGATGTAACAAAAGAATCGGTATCTGCTCGTAACGAACTGAACTCAGCATCCTGTTAATAAGGTAGCACGTCATCAAAACAGCATCCCCCTAGTATCTCTGTGGAACACTGTGGTGAATAAGTAGAGTGCGGGCAACATCTACCAAGTGTCTGTGCTTTCTCTTTGTAACGTCATTCTGCTGTGAAGTATGGAGACAAGTGGTCTAGTGGATAATCCCATGAGTCCTGGAAAACTCAGTAAGTCTAGCAGTATAGAATTCGAAGGCATTATTTATCCGTACAATCTTTACCGTGGCAGAGTACTGAGGCATGATTTCCAAGAGAAGAATCTCTATGATATGTCCAACATCTCCCTTGGTATTCAGAAGGAAGACCCAAGATACTCCGGTAAAATCATCGACTACGAGATAATATCGATGTCCCATCCTGTCAGGAAGTCTACTCGGTTCCCAGACATCCATATAGAGTAACTTAAAAGTAGCTGTTGATCCAGGAGAAGTACTGGTAGAAAAGGAGGATCGATGATGCTTGCCTAATAGGCAAGCATCACATCGAATAGTCGTGGTAGATGAAATGTGTGGAATCACCCTCCTAAGGCGATCCAGAGGTAGATGAGCTAGATGAGTGTGCCACTGTAATGCACTCCTACCATCATATCTGCTGGCTCCAGCAAAAGGCTCCTGACCAAGGTGATAAAGACCATTCTCCTGTGTACCTCTGGCAATAGTCTTCCCAGTACACTTATCTTGGACAATGCATCCTATCTCATCAAAGATAACCCTGCAATGAAAATCCTTCGTGATCCTTCTCATAGATAATAGGCTCATAGGAAACTCCAATACGTGTAATGTTCCTGGTAGTTGCAACGTAAGGGTCACAGACACTTCCCCTTGGCCAACAACTAGAGCGTACCTGCCACTAGCAACCTATACTGTTTTCCTTGGTACACAGAATTGAGTGACCTGAAATAGGCTTGATCTCCACAAAGGCATCGTGAAGCACCAGAATCGACCAACCTGCATATTCTACCATCCTTGCAGCAGCAGTGGTATCCAATGCCATCGAGACAAAAAAGACAACCAAACTATATATATATATATATATATATATATATATATATATATATATATAAAACGCATCTTGTAAAGGCAAGCAACCTTATGTAGAGATCAACCAAGCATACCCTATTGTTGATCCCTTGTAAAGCCCGGAGTATCCTTCAAACTCAACCTACTCAGATTGCAAGTGGAAGGCCCAAGCTGGCAATATATGCATAGCCTCTTTTGAATGGCGTTGCAGTGGCATATGCAAATCTGCTGAGAGGATGAAGTACGTACACCAGCGATGCGGTGCGGCGATCTTCAGCAATTGCAGCCCTTGATCCTTAATGATTCTCGCAGCACCAGCTCCTCATAGGTGTTGCTGACCACCTAGCGTTGCCGCATGTCCTGCTGCAGATATGTATAGGTGCTGCTGATCGCCTAGTGCCACCGCACAACACCGCCGCACGGGCTGTTACAGGTGTACGCGTGCGCTGCCGCTGCATTTGAGAGAACAATCTGAAACCACCCTAGAAGGCGGCAATCTACATGGGAAGGGGATCTCTCGGCCTTGGTTAGCCCAGAGAACGGCCGCAGCAGTCACTGTAGGGGCCAACAAGGCTCCCACAACGTCGCTACAGCCCTTGGGTGTAGGTGCTGTAGCCGACGGCGGGGAAGAGAAGGATGCCGGTCGGCCAGCGGTGGTGAGGCAAGGAAGAAGGGGTTAGGATTAGGGTTTGGAGGTCTTTTTTCGATGGAATATCAGGAACCCGGCCTAAGACCACACTCTGATACCAAATCGGAGATAGTAACTTGTCTTATTTCTTCAAAAAGAACCCAATACCTTTTTATAGAGAGATATGGGTAAATAATAATACAGGTCTATAAAAAAATAACAAATAATAAAAAGTTGCTAACAATAGAAAAATCACTAGATAAAAAGGAGTGTCAACAAAACCTTCTTTGGCGGCTAGAAAGGTTGTTTAGGGAGTTTTTTTTTCTTTGGGTAGAATTCTGGGCCCCACAAGAGGGGACTCTTTGATAACATTGGATGTGGTATGTAGACTGATTGAAGAGGGTGGCTAGGGAGTCAACACTTGCGAAGAATTGGTGTTATTGATATCTGTTCTCTCCTCTTCTCTGTTGCAGATGGGCATCTAGGATCTTATCCAAGGGTGGTAGATTGGTGTTACTGGAATCCGTTGCCTGTTCACTTCTAGCTTATTTAATGTTGGACTTCAAGATGATAGTAAAGATTAAGTAGAAGCTAGAAAGGTTGACGAGGGAACTTTGTTGGCAGAATTCCGGGCCTCCTAGAGGAGGGACCCTTTGGTAACATGATGTGGTATGTAGACCAATTGAAGAGGGTGTCTAGGGAGTCAGAACACTTGTGCAGACTGAATGGGGCTCTCTCTAAGTGGGTGATGCACCTAATGGGCCAAGGCAGCAGTTTGTGGACATCTGTGATATGTGCATGCTACGGGTGATTCCCTGAAGCAGAGCTTTGTACCACAAGAGGTCTGTCGAGCTTTTGGAAAGGGATGGCTTGTATTTGACACGAGGTTGCTCAGTTATTTGCATTGTCACTTGCTTCAGAGATGTTTCTTGCTCTGGAAGGATTGTTGGTCATTGACTGGTTGTCTCACAGATATATTTTGATGACTATATGCTTTGGTGGGGAACAAGGATGCTCAAGTTGCTGGTTGTTGGGGGCGGCGCTACTAGGGTCCCTGGAGCTTGGACCTCAGCTTTTTTGTGCATTACTTCAGATTTAGGTTGGAGTATTTCCTCTACTTATTGGAATTGGCATGGAACTCGCACTGAGAAGAAGCTAGGGATACGTTAGTTTGGGAAGATGGTGAATTCTCTGTTTGCAAAGCCTACCAGAAATTGAGAGTGCTAGCACCTCACTAGGTTCCTATGTTCTTGCGATTGCATCTCTGAAGATCAGTGACTTTGCTTGTATTCTTTGGTTATATGTAGGATTCTCCAAAAAAAAAAAAAAAAAGAACAAGAGGGCCGATGGCAGTGGACACCTCCTGTTGCTTATGTTGACAAGTGGTGGAAAATGCAGCTTGCATCTTTTTTGACTGTGGTTTTCCACAACAATTTGTAAATGAACTTCACATCCTTGGATTTTGTCCCTCTTTTCATCTGGGCCAACAATGAAATGATTTGGCAAGGTTTAGATCTGAGGTTGAAAGGGCAAAGATCTTGCCTATTTTGTGACCAGTCTGGCTTGAGCCAAAGGATTGAAGCCTTATGTTGATAATGTTGTGCCTTATGCTATGAACATCACATCCTTACCTTGATAATGTCCACAAATTTGCTGATATTATTCCTGCTTTCTAATGAATGAATCGAGGGACTATTGGAGCTAAGTAGCCACTCTTTAGGTTTGTTTTTTTTTAAAAGAAAGAAGATTACATGGTTTGCTCATAGAAATTTTACCGTAAGTTCAAGGCATTAGGTCTTTGGAGGCAGGATGTCGTGCACTTTTGAGAGCCCATTGGTTGCTTTATGATGGCCATTATTATGTCAGATTCCTTGTGTATTATCAGATTCACTTCTTATTTCATTCAAACGGTAAAGGATTGTTACTTCCGTGGGAAAACAGGTTGTTGAGACACAATAAATAAATTTGGTGCCTGGTGGTTGTTTGAGGATCCTCCTAGGAATTTGTTTTGGATGACTCCACAGACTTATTCCCTTCATATTTGAAACGTGATGGACCTGCAAATGCAAAAATGTCAAGCAGTGTCAACCTAAGTACATGGAAGAGGAACAATGGAGCCACCAAAGGGTTGGCGGTAGAGCCTTCAATTGGCATCTAAGAGGTCTCAGGATCATATCCCATGCGTACCATATTTGTCTTCTCGAACAAAAGAAGAGGAACGGTGGAATATCATATTGGCACTTACAAAAGTGGGAGCAATTAAGAGGAGGGATTGCTCGATTGGAGACTTTGAGGAGGTGGTTGTTGATTTGGAGCTGTATGACATCCCGATCATCAGGGTGTGTTTTACTTAGAGGAATTCCTCAGGGGCATGATTGAAGATTGACAGGTTCTTATGTTTGGTAGAGCTAGAGGAGCAGTTTCAGTTGGCTGAAGTTACAGCTATGGCCAGATCTTTTTCTAATCACACACCTTTCCTTAGGGTCTCCTTTTCCACATACTTCGAGTTGGACAAATCGTGGCTATTGTAAAAGGACTTAGGAGGTTGTTGGAGAACTGGATGGAAGTCCAACAGGGTTGATCTGTGACCACCACCTTTGTAGCAAAGATTCAACATTTAAGGACCGCTCTCATGGTATACCAGGAGGTTTGTGAATGTCAGAAGCAGGCTAGATTACAGGCTTTGCGGGAGGTGGCAGCTTTTGACAAGGAGGAGGATTCTAGGAGTTGACCGCCGATGACGCTAATGAGAGGAGGAGGTTCCAAGTTGTAGTTCAATAGGAAGACAGAGAGAGAGATGGACTTGAGGCAGAGGTTGAGACAGTTGTGGTTTAAAGAGGGCAATGCGAACAGTAGAGTTTTTCGTTTAGTGGCTAGCAACTGAAGACGTTCTAATCTCATAGGTCTCATAGGTAGCTTGAAGGTAGGTGATGAGATCTTTTCAGATAAAGATAAGATCTGCGAAAGCAGTTCCAGGAGTTCATGAGGAGGTACCTACCCATCCTTGATGGTGAGATGCGTGACTCTTTGGCTCGTGATATCAAGGGGGAGGATGTTCTCTCAACAATTCGCGGTCGTAAGGCTGAGGGATCACCTGGTCTTGATGGGATTTAGGTGTTCATTTATAGGGAGTTTTGGGACTTGGTATGGGCAGATTTGATGGTTATGATCAGAGAGTTAATGGTGGATGACAAGGGTTTCAAGAGGCTCAATAGATTTTGTTTTTTCCTCAAGAAGCCTAGTGCAGAGTCCATTGATGATTATAGGCCAATCGCGTTGTCCAACACTGTGTATTTGATTGTTGCCAAGGTCTTTGCTAATAGGCTTCAAAATCTCCTTTCATCTCTGATTGGGACCCATGCAGTCGTCTTTTATGCATGGTTGGTTGCTCCAGGACTCCTCTATCTTGGCTTACGAAACGGTTTCAGCCTAGCAAAGATGTAGGATGAAGGCTTTCCTGTGGAAAGTGGATTTTTCGAAGGCCTATGACTCCCTCTCTCGGCCTTATCTATGGAAGGCACTTAGGTGTAGAGGCTGTCCGAATTAGTGGATTCTAGGATTTAAGATTCTACATGGAAGTGACTGAGGAGGTGCTCTCTATACTTCATCAGGTTTCATATTTACAGCGGTGTTTGCTAATTAACTTTTTAACCTATGTGTGAGCTTTGCAGTACAGGGCTTGGTTCCCCCCGCGGAAAGATCTATGTCAACGTCCTGCAACGTATGAATCACAAACCAGTCTGAAGTCCTAACTTGTCTTTCCTTTTATGCAGGAGGAGATCAGAGCCAATGACAACACCCACAGATGATTATCCGGAGGATTTTGAAGAGGAGCGGGATTTCTTAGATGATGGCAACTGGGAAATGCCGGTGCATGAAACTCCATACTGAGATTTGCCTCCAGAGGTTTTTGCATGCTTGTTGAATGGTTCAGCTTGCACTTTTACGTGTAATCAACTCAAAAGACGGATGTTGTACTTTCATTTAGGAGGCACCATAACGCAAAGGACAAAAGAGAGAAACATGCCCTTGTAGAGAGTGCTCTTGTGTTGAATGTTTCTGTTGTGGAACCATACTCTTAAGCCATTGAAATCTGTATACTAAACATGCTTTTCAACAGTCTGGCACAGCTAACAGATGCTTGTGGCAGCTTGTTAATATGATGGCAGAGATTTCGAGCATAACATAGCATGTTTTTGTTGCTAAAATGCTGCCCAAAACAGGCACCTTTCACCACAGAATCAACTGTCAATTTTGTTGGTGGTCTGATGATCGAGCACTAAGTCAGATCTGCCTTCTGCCAATCATCCAAAAATTGTGATTCACAAATTTGACTGCGGAAAAAAGAAAAAGAAAAGAGGGAAAAAGACAAATTGTCTATTTTGTTTATAGCCCTGTGACAACAAAGTCGTGGACGATAGGCATTTAGGTTGTCCAGAGTGGGACCAGAATTTGACTGCGGAAGTGGTAAGATGGGAATTAGGGGTGAGGCTATCACTAATGAAATAATAAATTGTGGGGAATTTCGAACCAGCTACTATTGATAGGAGTGGAGATTTTATTTCTAAAGAAACCTATATCATCACGCAAAAGTTACATCTTCCCCCTTTAATCACTTTATCCATCCAGTGAAGTTGATTTCAAAAGGGTTGTTCTGTCCTTTGCCTTCTGGTACATTCATGTAGGTAGAGTTTGTTTTGTGGGATAAATTTTGTTGTTGGAATTGAGGGATAAGTGAGAGAGAAGTTGGTTTCGATGCTTGGAAGGGATATAGGTTAAATCATAAGATAAGTAGGGGTATTTAGAGGCATTAGTGAGAGTGTTGTATTGTAAGAGGGAGGAATAAGTTTATACCACTCCTTTCCTCCAAGAATAAATTTATCCTTATTTTCTCTCCTTGTCTTGGGATAGCTTTATCCTAAGATAAAGTTCACCAGGCAAAGGGTACATGATCATATCCCGTGAAACAAACAGTATCTTAAGGGGTGAGGATTCTCTGTTGTGCTTAGCACTGCTGTGGTGCAACAGGACCTTTGAATAGAAATCTGTCAACTGGAAATTTTTTGTCCCTTGTCGACAGGACTTGGGGTTTTGGGTTTTGGATCCCTTTCCAAGGGTCTTGCTGAACTACAAGACTTCTATAACACAGCAAGGAATCCGTACGCTTCCTTTGTGTATCCACTAGGATTTAGCAATCAAAAGCTCAGGTTGCATTTGGTGGTGAATTATCTTATCTTAGGTAGGTTTGTAGTTACAATTCATACCGGTTAAAATAAGAGATTGGATTAGATGAGGTTTTCATTGCATTATAAATCTTAATGTTTTAACCTTGTCTACTTTGTCAATCACTTAATGGCACGGGGATCAGGCATCAAATATGTTACCATGATCACTCTTTTATTTTAACGAAAGCTCGACCACCCACAATAAAATGAAACTCCTATTTTCTTACGCACCAATTCGCGATTTATCTCCCTGCGAACACCTCAAATAAATTGATCTAATCTCGAACATAAAATAAATAAATTATAACCTACAACATGTCAGCTCAGTTACCATGTTTGATTTATTATTACTTATTTTACTTCGAGTAACCAAATGGAACACAAACAAGTACTCCACAGGTAAAATAGTTCTTCCCCCCCACCTTGATAGAATGTCAAGGGCATTGGTACTGAGTTTTCTGATATTGGAACGTGTGGACCAAGAAGTGCACAAAAATGCATAAATCCACAGTACAATCCAATCCCTTTCAATCGGACTGGATTGAAGCGGACACGCCACCTTTTATCATATTGAATTTGATTAAAAGATTTCAAGTTAGTTAATATATGGATTGATGAGATTATCATCCAGCACAAATCCACTAACGTGTGATATGAAGTTAGACCCAATTGATTGTTTCCTAAATTTAGTCCTTATAGGTATTGGGATTAATTCCTTTTATCTTTTAAAGGTTATAAGTTTAAGCTTAATTTATTTGGAAGGTTAACATCTCAAAAGTGGGGTTATCCTTTGTTTATTTTGCTACTTAACCTATCATATCTGATAGCCCAAGTTTTGACACTTTAATATGGATTTGTTTAACATCAGTTTTCATTGGTGTTAATCAAATCTATGTCGAAGTCATACAACACTCACATCTTTGACACCCTTCTCGTTTCATATTCTTAATACTACTATCAAGTAAATACCACAAGAATTAACACCACAAATTATCACTAATTCAAGTAAATACAAATAAACAACCACTTTATAAATAAACACAATTGCTTATTAATATCAATTTCATATTTTTTACCGTCACTTTTCTAACCCTCCCAGCAAATTATCCCTTAGGGCTAGTTTACTTCATGACTTAGGAAAGTTGTGTTGAGAAATGTGAAATTACTATTAACCTCTATTTCTGTTTACTTGTAGGGTGGTATTAACACCAATTTTTACTTATTTAAAACTGTTGTTAAGCTATAATCTTACCTCTTGCGGTGTTTACTTGAATTTGTATTAACATTAATTTATGTAGAGTAGAATTTAAGTGTAGGAAAATTACAAAGATAATACTTATTTTACTAACATCTCTTAGAATTGATGTTATTAAAACATGCATTAACCTTTTAAAATTATAAGAATTAATCCTTCAAACAAATGAAGATTAACGCATCAAAATAGAGATTACCCTCCCAAGTAAATTAAAACTCTTTTAACTATTGGGCAAATCACATTTTGCCAAGATGGCAAGCACAGGAAACTAAAATAAACACAATATTTAAATTTTAGGATGGATGGTGGGAAGCATACGCTGGATCCCAAGTGGGATCCTTTGCGAAGAATCGGAGTCATCCAAGGGGATGCAAGAGGACAGGAGTGGGGGTGGGTCCCACTACGTGGGTCTGTTCCCTTTGATTTTTTTTGGGGCACGCGCGTGCCGGGGTAGGGAGGGTAGGAAGCTGCGTGAGTTGGGGCGTTTGAATTTCTTTTTTTCTTTTGTAATATCTTGATCTTTCAAATTTTTGATAGCAAATTAAAAAAAAAAAAAAAGGAAAGTGTTTACCGTTTTTAAATGTAAACGAACATCTAATCCATCAAGAGTGTCATAAATTTTAATGGACATGATTAAGTCTTAAGTTGGATTGATTTAAAAAAATCCTAACCTAGTAGGATCTTTTTTTTTTTCCTCTTGAAATGGAAGAGGAAGATCACTCAAGATAATGATGTGTTGTTTTAACTAATGAGGAGTTTGATTGGTGGGTTAAGTGATTTACTTTTATTTAAATATTTAATCTGTCACTTAATCCATCTTTCATTTACACTAGGTTAAATAGATTTAACTTAAGGTAAAATTATTTCACTTTATCTATAGGATAATTTTAAATCGTCAAAATATCTAAATAGGTTAACATATTTATTCCACTCGTTACCTATTCCACAAATTTATTCCTCTTATCAAATAGAACTTAAGAGTCGAAAATTAATCACAACTAATCAAGGTTAATCACTGCTACTCTCACCGAAAGATAAGTCCTCAAGCATGGAAACAGTGCCCTCTAAATATATGACCCCAATCGTCTACAAACAATAAGCAGAATCATATTAGATTGTAGGTTTAGTTAAATTCAACCCAATTACATCGGCGTGCACCCCTGGTGGTAACAAGTGACTTTTATCATGATCATCAATACCTCCAGAATCTGTTATCAAATTGTTGAGCTGCTTAATTAGTTGGCTTCGGTAACTAGAGCAACAGCTCATGTTGATTCTGAACCTGCCATCAGTCCATCAGAGAGAACAATTTAGGAACGGAAATTAAAACTGGTATTGATTCAGAACAAGATGATGACCATGAGATTCGGATCTCATCCTTTTCGGCAAACGTCGGTGTAGGATGGTAGATTGTGTCCCCTTTCCCATGGCTATGGTGATTCACATTGGTAGATTTCCTCCACCTACTCACATGTGATCAACAGTGAGGACAGTGTGGCTGACATTAAATTCTTAAGGTTGGATTTACAAGTGGTAGAAGGAAGCTAAGGGTACATTGAAATTGCTGCAAACGACGGGAAACGCACACATCCAAAATACACGGAAGACCAGATTTCTTGTTCACATCATCCAAGTCTATGACCGTATATTTATTTCACGAAAAATCTTATAGGAACCCTTGTACTCGGACAACTGAGGTTGTGTTTTGCAAAGGATTTAGATGTGGATTAGGAGTGGATTTAAAGGTAAGATTAAAGAATTAACTTTCTCTTATTTCATATAAATCATTATCCTCTTTTACTTCATATTAATATTAATATTAATATTAATATTCATATATATTAATATATAACAAATTCAATATATATAATATATTTATTAAAATATATCCACCAAACCGTGAAAGAAACTTTGCAAAATTTGTGTCCATTCCATCTGTACCATTGAGCTCGTTGCTGACCGACAAGCGTGTGGCACTTCTCAGCCACGCACGTGCATCGCTCAAGGGGCATGTTGCATTTGTGTGGGCAACCCAATCAATCAGTTATAAGTTGTTGTTGGGGATGAAAAATGGGTGGGGTCGTTTCTTGAGAGTGGTATGCAAGGCCTTTTTTTACATTAGAAAAAGGGACAACAAACCTTTAAGGATGTAAATTTTAGTAAATTCGATTTGAATCTATCTCAACCTAATTTGAAAAGAATGGATAAAATCTTACTTGAATCTGATAGGATTTGAGTATGGATTTTATATAAAAAATACTACGATATGAGTATCGATATGAGTATAGATCTATACCCGATCATCCGACTCAAATACCCGAATAAAATTTCTATTTACTCCAGATATATAAATCTTATCCTAAGTCATTCATTTCCTCAGCTTTAATCTCACTGATGATTCCAGCCATGATTTTGAAGGTTGGAAGTGTTTTTAAAGTTTCCATTGATATTTATTTTTAAGATAGAGATCTTTTACTTGAAATATAATTATATTTTATTATTCTTTATATTTTTTATTTTTGATATATTTTTCTTAAAATTTTTTTTGTAATAATTTAAATGAGATCTCTAAAATTGAAGTAGCTTAAAACTTTTATGTTTTAGACTTTTATAAAAATAAACAATTGATGGATTTTGTTATAGATTTTTTTTGTACTTTAATTTTAATTTGGACACGATTTAATTGCAACATAAATTTATAAATAGGTATGTGATGAATAAATTGATACCTATTGGGTAGATGGATATGAATATGAGTTTAAATTTTTGTACCTAATTAGTAAATAGATACAATATATAGATATGAACTTTATAAATAAATATGGATTTAACCAAACACGACCCATTTACATTCCTAATTACGAGGGAAAAAGAAAATAAAGGGAAAAAGAAAATAAAGAGAAAGAAAGACATAAAAATCTAAGCTAGAGATTGAATATTAGAAAAACTAAAAAAAAGTAACATTCATGATTATAATATGAAACTTTATTAAACTATGTGCAATGATATATTTAGAAATATTTCATATGATGGTGTTAAAATATAATTTAATATATAAATAAATATAAATTTATTTTTTTATAATAACACAAAAAAATTGATAAATAATCTTTAATATGTTTACAAGTAAATATAGAATTATTTTCATATTAAATGACATTTTAAAAAATAAATGTGATTAAATTTTATAAATAAATATTAAATAAATACTTATGAATAAATATTATGTAAATATTCTACAAGTAAAAACTAAATAAATATATCAGCAAATGAATGTAAATATAAATTTGTGATTTAAAAATTTAATGGATAAGTAGAGGTTTGTGATTCGTTAACCTATTATTGCCCACGGTTATCCGTGCTACCACTGTTGGAAACGTAAGAACTCTGACCCGTGATTATTTTTCGGGGTGGTCCAACAAACATCCGTCAAAGGCTCATACTTTCCCACCCTTCTCTACAGCCCCATCGATACCAACCTCGATCTGCGGGAATTTCTCGTTTAGAAAGGAAGACGATCAATTTCTACCTAAACAAGATTCGGAGTCATTAAAAATAAAAAGTTAAAATATATATATATATATATATATATATATATATATATATATATGATGCACACGCCTTGATTTTGTAAAATCATTAAATGTTGATTTTACATTAATTATTCTGCATTAAGTAATTTTAAATTAATAAAAAGTAATTTTATATTAATACAAAATAATTTATAATAATTTTATACCGACAGCATTGTAAAATAGATCAATTTTTATATTTTTTCACCCACGTCAAGAAAAAAAAAAATCTCCTACAACACATTCAACTTAACTAAGATGTCACTCTCAGAACATCAATTTTGACGATCAATCCAAATCAACATCACACGTTAGTGTTACTCCCAAACGAGAAACGAAAACCAAAGATGGGGAAAACAAATCTCTGAGCTGAAAAAAAAAACAAAGAAAGAAAATCTATATATCATAAATTAAACCAACGGCGAGGATGCGATCATCGTCGTCATCATCTATCACTGGCCCGTCGTCGTCATCATCCTCCGGAAGTCTTGGAAGCAGACCATGCCGTCGCCGTCGGAGTCGACGGCTTCGATCATCCTCCGGCAGTCCTCGACGGAGCACTCGCCGTCGCCGAGAAGCCGCAGCGCCTCGCAGAGCTCCTCCGCGGAGATCTTCCCGTCCCCGTCGGCGTCGTAGGCCGCGAACGCCGCCCTCATCTCCTCCTCCTCCTCCACCCCCTCCAGGAGGCCGTGGGGGTCCAGGTGGCGTTCGGCCTCGGCGAGTATCGCGGCGGCCTCGTCCTCGGTCGAGCCGAGCCCAAGGAGGGCCCCCCGGAGCTCCGCCCTGGTGAATCCGCCGCCAAGGTGGTCCGGGAGGACCGACTTGGGGGTCGTCGAGGCGTCCAAGGAGGAGGAGGGCGAGGACGAGGACGAGGACGAGGAAGGATCGTTGGTGGAGCGGTGGATGGTACCGTCGGTGTTCTGGTGGGTTCTCTTGCCTTCCTTCTTCGTGTTCCTCTCGTTGTTGTTGTTGGGTTTGGTGGAGTTGGAGGAGGAGAAGATCTTCATGTTTGTGCTGTTTTGGTAGTTGGGAATGGGATTGGTGGAGGCGTGTCACCGTTGTTAAATGGTTGGTGTGTTGTGTGGGGAAAGGGTGGGGGGAAGTGAGCTTCCGCGAAGCTTCGTGGGAGGTTGTTGCAGTGGCCGTTGGGGGAACGTTTGGCCTTCACAGGGCCGTACACAGAACACCCCCACCCCCACCCCCCTCCCCCCATTACTTACTTAACAGGCGGGACAAACCACCGCCCACTTCGGAGGGTACGTGTGTGCACAAGGAAGGAGGGGATTGCTATGGGTAATTAACGTGGGTGGATTTGCTTTGAAAAATATTTTTGCCACGTGTCCTCTTACACAAAAATCGATCTCTCATCGTGATTAGATGGTATACTTCGTTGGGAGGGAGATTTTGTGAGATATTTTCGTGGAGATTTTAGAATGTCTAATGGCGCCCACTTACTTTCGGGGCCGTTTGGTCAGAAGAGTTTTTTGGTCGCATTGCCTTTTATTTTTACGGAAATTTTGAAAATAAATAAAGTTAAAATTATGCACTTTAATTTTTTAAAAGTAAAGTAATTTTTTTATATTTAATAATGTTATGACAAGACATTCTTTTGTTTTAAAAATAATTATGCAAGTATTATACCAATATAAATTATTCTAAGGATAAGCAGTGAGATATTTGATTGAGGTATAAAAATAAGTAAGGAGATAATATCATTAGTAATGTGATGTGATATTGTTGAATTATTTTTTAATCTTATAATATAGATATGAGTGAGTTGACGTGATGCAGTAAATGTATTTTAATAAATATATTACACTAAAGATGATATATTTTAACGATCATCAATATTAATGTGAGGTAATAGAATAATTTAAAATTAATATTCATAGATAAAGTTAAATAATTTATGTCTTTTAATATTTAAATTAATTCCTTTTAACTTCATATAATAATCCTTTAGTCGAGGAATAATCTTTAAGTTATGTCCCATCAAACGCAACCCCCATGTCATTTCAAACTTTTTGTAAATTTATAATTTCTTATTCTATTCCGGTCCCTTGGACAATTTCTTACTAGAATTACAGGTGTGGACGGGCTTTGGGGGGGGGGGGGGGGGGTGTGTTGGGGTTGGTGTGGTGTGGTGTGCGCGGAAGGAGGTTTATTTAAAGTTTTGTTGGATCAACATGACAAGTGGGGTTTTTTAAATTTCAAAAGCATTGTGGCTTTTATAATTTTAAATTCATCAAATACAATCTGTGGCTTTTGCTATAGATAGGTTTTTAGTTTTACAACAATATCCTCAAAAGCAACCCATGGTTACTTCACCCATTCACAGCTCTTCAAACTATCTCATAAGTTGTGTCAAAATCCTAACTGCATCGCACAGTAAATGCATCCAAGTAACCTCTTAATCCCTAGAAATATATGTCATCATTCGAAGACACGACTTGAGTTATCATAGGCACATTAGGCTACACGGTGCATATAAGGATTGAAGTGCGGTTTATTCACAAGGACATTCACACAATCTTAGAGAACGAAATTTTATTGATGAAATTTGAATATCATCGATAATATTTCTTTTATTATATTGATGGTACTTAAATATCAGTACGGTACATAAATTTTTGTGTTAAGTTACATTTCCACGTAATGATTTAGGCCTAGACTAAGATCTAACATCAGGGATAAGAATTTGCATGCCAATGCTAGAATTGTGCATTGAGACTAAATGTGTGATTCTATTTTTGGAAAACTGCGAACTTGGGCTCTGTATCGCCTTCGTACAACCAACCCCACCCTAAAGAACCAAAGTACCGAAATTAGCACATGTGGATTGGATGAATGCCCTCTTCCGGGCAAGTTGAGTTTGGATATGAAGCATGAGCTTAACCTTAGGCATGACTTAATTGATTCTTAGCACATTAGCTCACTTGCTGTAATCCGCTGGACTCAAATTTAAGGGCCCAGATGGGATAAAATACCGTAAGAGGTAGATATGCATGATAAGTGGAGAGGAATTTTTATTTGAGTAACAAAATAAATAAAGGATGTTGATTGATATCTATTTGATATCTATTTAATATTAAAAGTGAAAGTAAATGATATTAATAGTATTTATTTTACGTTAAAAGTAAAAATGAAGGTTATTATAATTTGATAAGATAAATTTCTCTAAAAATTCTAACAAAAATTCAAATGAAATATATCCTCCTACTAACAGCACCTTTAAATGGATCCTAAGTGAGAAAAATTGATCTTGACTCATCATCAGGTATGGTTCATTGGATCATAGACCATCCAAAATCCTTGAGGTTTGGTTCTAGAGTAGTATCTTTAAGAAAAATGGCCTTTTAATGTGTTGGATTGGATTTTTGTTAACCACACCAGATATTTTAAGTTGGAGTTTTTAAATAGTAATTATTAATCTTTTATAATTTATTTACTAAAATTGTATTGACGGGTGCCTAGATCTAAGTTTAACGAAGAAAAATTATATTACTTTGTAAAAATGGAGATTTAGATCTAAACTTAATTAAGAAAAATTAACCTTAACAATTTATTGAGTAAGAGCCTAGTAAATCCAAAGTAACCTTCCAAAATATTCAATTCTAAATTGAAAAGTAATAAATTTTAATTTGTTATATTCCACTACTTTTTTTGATAAACTTTTGGTAAGAAACTATCTTTTAGTTGTCACAAAAATTGGGAAATTTGAGATACTATTTGGAAAGACATTACAACATAGCCTTTAATCTTGAATGTGGATAGCTTATTACCCAACTGCGAGAGTTAGCTATGATAAGTAGTACTTAATAGTTGAGCTCTTTGCTATTGTGAGTGGCCAATGAAGTCATCTTCATCGACTTATTATCTCTACAATAGTGTTTTGTTTGATGTGTTAAGTGTTTAATACATCACTTAACATGCCTGTAACTTATGACAGATTAAGTAGATTTAATACAGGCTAAAATTATTCTACCATCTCTGTGAAATAACTTTAACACATCAAAATATTTAAACGGATTAACTCACTTATTTCACTTTTTTCTTATTCCTCTACTTATTCCATAAATTTATTCTCCATATCAAATGGAGGCTACATCTTCCCTCTCACAAGCATCCTTGTGTGAGTTTCCGGATACCTAACTAACACGACCCGCCAAAAGTAATCTACTAAGGATGCATTCTTCTTGAGATGGACATTTATTGTGAGTCGAAACTAGTTGAAAATCCTCTATTCTTGGTATCGTTATAGTTTTGTTACCCATCTTTTTCTTTCTCATCCCTATTCTTTCTTTTTTTTGGTATGATGACGTTTCACAATTTAATTTCTTTGGCTAAACTAAGAGAAAATTGAACAACTCGTATAAGTCAATCTTCTAAAAAAAAAAATAAATAAGAGTAGAGACATAAACCTCTTGACACTGACTTATAAATTGATAAGCCCGTGTATCTATTCACCCCCTCACATTTGGTGGTTTTTTCACCTCCTCCTTGGGAAAAATGGAGCCCAAGGCAAATGAAAATAAATGAATGGTGCTTTCAGTACATAAAAGTGTGTATACCTTTATACATCATTAGAGAGAGATATATGATACCCTCTAATCACATGATGTGTTACGAATCATGACACTTCACTGTAATAAGAAGAGAGATATATAAAGTTGTGTACACTTTTATATCCGCCAAGAATTTTTCAAAATAAATTATGCTTGAACCTATTTTAATATTGCTAGGATAGGAAAAGAGAATTAGGAAATTCCCCATATTCCTCCTCTTTTATAGGGAAAATGTGTTTAGAAGTAAAGCAAGAGACTGTGGTCTGCCTTGATTAATTCTCTCACCTAGAGAGGCAAAATCACTTGCTTCAGTGTTTTTTTTATTTAAGATAAATATTCATTAAATAGGAAAGAATCTAATATAAAAAGATACAATTCAATAAAAATAAGGAAGAAAATAGAAATTTGAGTGCTCTCACGAAAAGAAGAAAATTATTCTTCATAAAAATGACGAAACTCCATCAAAAATGTAAGGCAACAAAATTACAAGAAAAAAAAATAAAGGAAAAAAAAAAAAAAAGAAAACAGAGAAGGCATTTTAGCCGTGCTTCTCCAAACTGACCGTTACGTAAAGAGGACCACCATTCTGATGTGATCGTACGTAGAACCTCACCTTACGGATAAGATTAATCAAAATTAAGGAGATCTCATGGCAGCAAGGAATTTATGTCCGTACTACCGTAATTAAAGATCTGTTGAGAAAGTAATGATCGTAGAAGCAAATCTTCGGAAAGGCTGTGACAACCTAAGATCACGTAAAGAATTACGTAAATTGAATTTATTTTCAAAGAGGAAACCTTGGGAAGTAGTTCAAATAGCACGAGCTATTTTGGGATGGTCAACAAAATGGACTTCTTTCTTCAACAGGATGGCCATCTCGGAAATCAGAAAAGTCGGAAAAAGGTTTAGAGGGACCGAAGACTAAAAAAGCGTCGTAGAATTCAGCAGTATCGTGGAAGGCTTCAAAAGGGGCGCCTTTTCTCTTTTAAGCAAGAAGGGAACTTATTTTTAATGCATGGCGCAGCATGAGTTAAATCATATTTTTAGAAGGTTAACCTTCGTTTGTAGTTGGGGTCAGGCAGATCGAAGTTTAGGTTGCAAACACAAAGATAAACTAACTGTGTTGGAAAGGGGTTTGAGAAAATCCCTGTTTGACATTGCTCACACGCACGTTAAAGATGAAACTCTTATTTTAGTTGGGGGCGTAAGTTGACAGCTCTTCATCATCTACTTATATATGTTTTCATTTCTTTCGTTATCCGATTGCTTTCTCTTTGTGACTTCTTTTTCTGTGAAATGTCCCCCTCAACCAATCAATTAACAAAATATAATTATTATCCAACATTATAATTAATAGGTAGTTATAAATCAAAATAATATTATACTTAATTAAACACATTAATAAATATTAAAAATATAATTAATGAGGTTATTATAATTTAAATTACCATGCTATCTTCCCTATTAAATTAATTTAAGATAAAAAAAAGTAATAACATCAACTAACTTACTTACCATCCTAAAAATAAATATATCTTTTATTACCTTATCTCTCATTTTAACTTTCAATCAAACAAATACTTTTCTTTTACATCATAGATTAACTTTTATTCTTAACCTTCATTTAGTAAATATAAAGATAAATTAATCCTGCCTCTCAATTAAATATAAATGAAAGTTAACCTATATTACGAAGATGCTAACCCATATTAATTAATTCTTACCGTAAACTAACACCGAGAGATCAGACGATCATAGGTACAACCAGCGAGATAGAAGTGAACGATTATGCAAGCATAGGCACCCATAGGGTCCCCTCAAACCAGGGATGCAACCATATATGTTGCCGTTGAAGGGGGCCTATGCTTGAAAATTATAATAGGGGAGATATATGACTACCTCATGCATGCACATCCTCAGGTAAGGCAGAGGTGGGGATCAAATAGGGTCCTACTAAAGAGATCAGCATCCCAAAAGTTCTGGGCTCTCTGGTGGGCCTAACGGGTCTTTTTTTGCTGAAGTGTGCAATTGCCTTCATCATGGAAGGAGAAATAATTTACCTATGTCACTTTTTAAGATTTTTTCAAGCCCTTCCCTTACTAATACTACAGAAGGACACACATTCTAAATAACATATGTGCGGTTGATCCAAGGATTAAAATGAAAGAGTTGAAAAAAGACTTAGAGTGAGACTTGTGTATATTATTACTCTTCTGGAAGTTGATTAGTTACCGATTATAAGTAAGAATGTAAATTTTGGTAAATTCGATCTAAACTTGTAACGACTCGATTCTCGAATCCCTACGAGACACGAGAATCGGACTGAATCGACTAATCCCAAGACCTAGTCGTCCAACGAGGAAATAACCAAAAGAGCAGTAAAATAAACCACATTCAGCATGAATATAACTAACAGTAAGAAAAGGAAATATTACAGTATATACCACCACAACGGAAGGGAAATAAACATGTACATAACATAAAGTTTCGACAAAGAAAGTACAGGGAGTAACAAAGAAAACTACTCACTACAGTGAAAGAAAAGCACAAAAGTACTACAGGTAAATCTACTGGATCCTACTAGCACAGCGTCCTCTGCAGCTGTTGACCCTTGCTGCTCAACACCTGGTCATGAAAAGTAACGAGTGTAACATGTCAGCGAAACGCTGAGTAGAGTGGCAACTAAAAGCTAAAGAAGCAGAAGAGTGCACAGTAGCTGTTATATTTTTACTTTCGTTATTTACGTCTTTTTATTAATTCACTATTGATTTATTTCTCATATCCTTCTCTTGATCTCGAATGTTCCTCGTGGGAACGATCTTGATTGCAGTCTTTTCCGAAAAGTAGAAGTAACACGTGGTGCTCCCCTGGCCGGGAGAGTCCCCCGTGGTGGTTCTACTGTCAGTCAACCACCCCAAGGTCACTGACAGACGTAATGGTGACTACGGCACGCGTGATAAGCGCATGGTAGCTAACCCGCACTGACACGCGGTCAGTCGTTTCCGTTAACGGGTGCGCCCAAAGCACAGCACGGAACCAGTATAGGGAAGAGCCCTCTCAGTAACAAGGGTCCAACCCCTCCACAGTCCGCGCACCCTCGCTTGACTACCCTGGTTTGCCCAGTGGGCCTAACAAGTCCGTGTAGGAGGCTAGTAGAACCCCGGGGCCCGTGGGGTAGCTAGTGCTCTCCCTACACTAGGTGCTCTCCTCGGTACTGTGTACGCGAGGGCCAGCAAGTTGGTGTACAGTGGCCAAACCCACCCCGATCTCAACCTGAGGGCGGCAAGCTCCCCTCTACACTAAGAGGTAATGTGTGCATCTCTTTGGTACCACGTACCCAAGAGACAACACACTTCCACGTTTCACTTCCTCAATTCCATTATGTTTTCTTTCCAGGAGTTCTACTCCTAATTCCTCGTAGGATTCATGTTCTTTTTGGCTTGGCCATTTTAGGTTTCACCGTTCCAGTTTTACGTTCATACAACCCATGTTCTCCATCATATTCTTCATTCATAACAGGCAGCTGTTAAATCAATTTACAGGCAGTTATTATTTCCTTTCCACTTTTCCAAGACTACAATATTTATATGTTTCACTAGTTTTCCAATCCTAGGATTCATGCCGTACCCTAGGATCTATCATTCAATCTAGTTTTCCAGTCCTAAGATTCATGTAATACCCTAGGATCTATCATTCAATCTAGTTTCTCAGTCCTAGGGTTCATGTAATGCCCTAGATTCTATTAATTGTTCCACAATTGTAACAAATTTTGTTAAGTAAATTAAAAAGCCACTCTACCAGCGAAAACGGGAGTACTGGGGGCGTGGTCGGCAATCCCGCGTGCCTCCGCAACCCCCAAGACTACAACGGAACGGGGTCCTAACACAAGGATCAATCATAAGGAGCTTCCCAGAACGGTATACAATTACTGTAAACGGGTAGAGGAATTTGTTCTGGAAAGAACGCAACTCGAAACGCGGAAAACGCACTCCGAATGGGCCCTAAACGGGTCAAAAACGACGAAACTGTCCAAAATCAGACGTCTGGAACCTCTTCCAGACGTCTTAAAAGGTGGGTTAGGTCGTACCTTAGTTCTGCGTAGTCCTTCAGACGTCCAGAAGCCCGCTGGGACATCTGGCTTGGCTTCCAGACGTCCGATTGTCTCCCCGGACGTCTGGAGGTTCTCTCTGTCGTTTGGCACTGCGACCAAACGTCTGATTTACGTGGGATGGCGAGCCCTTGCGCCCTCCCGAGCAGAACCTGTGCACGCACACACCTGCTCTCAGCACGACGAAACGCAGGCGAAGTCGCGGCGGACGGCTGCATGGCCGTACACGCGAAAAAGGGAGAAGATAGAAATATCTTACCTATCAGACATCTGGACAGTCCTCCAAACGTCTTCAGCGTCGTCTGGTCATAAGTCCAGACGTCTGATTCTGGAAAATTTTCCAGAACCAGAGCCTGATTCGCTCTCCACCCACGACGCACGGTCGCGCCGCGCCCCGTCCGCCTGCTGCCCGAGCTGCAGCAGCCCCTCCGCGACAACCCACGCCCGCCGCTCCTCCGCCGGCCGGCTCTAGCTGCCCCGGAAAGCTCGAACCCTCTCGGTCGAGCTTCTTCCTTCCACTCGCAACCCTCCTTCCCGCACGCTTGCCGCGGCCACTGCTACTGCCGGTCACTCGCTCGCTCGCGCTCTCACACTGGTAGGGAGGAGAAGAGGAAGGCGGAGGAGATGAGGGTGAGGGAGAGGGCGAGGGTGTCTTCTAAGGCTGCGCGGGGAGAGAGAGAAGAGAGCGGCACGCCTGCAGGAAGAGAGAGGAAAAGAGGAACGAAAGCGGCGGGTGCAGTCTGCGCACGCACGCGTGCAAACGCAACCCCGTACGCCGAAAAAATTTATTACCAGACGTCTTAAAAACCCGTCTGATGCCACGATCGTAACAATATAACAAACTCAAAGGAAGTTTCATCCCCGAAACTTGCGCTAACTAGGGTGCGGGAAAGAACAACATATATAAACATAACAAACTCAAAGAGGACCGAAGCCGGTCCGAAAAGACGTACCCGCGAAGAGCTCCGGGTACCGCTCCCGCATTGCCGCCTCAGGCTCCTAAGTAGCCTTCTCGTACCGCTGGTTCCTCCACAAAACCTTCACCTGGGGTACTTACTTTCGTCTCAAACTGCGGACGGCTCTGTCAAGAATCTGTACTGGCCACTCGGGGTAGGTCAGGTCATCGTCCACCTCGACGCTCTCGTGACTTAGGACGCGACTGGGATCAGCAACGTACTTCCTGAGGTTGGACACGTGGAACACGTCGTGCACACCAGAAAGCTGAGGAGGGAGGGCAAGCCTGTAAGCAACGGGTCCAACCCACTCTAGGTCCTCAAAGGGCCCCACGAACCTCGGCACGAGCTTCCCTCTCACCCAAAACCGCTGTAGGCCCTTCATGGGCGAAACACGAAGGAAGACGTGGTCCCCAACCTCAAACTGCACCTCTCTGCGTCTCCGATCCGCGTAGCTCTTTTGCCTGCTCCTGACAGTGCGGAGTCGCCTGTGGATCTGCTCGACTACCTCCTAACTCTACCGGATCAACCTGGGGCCAACCTCCCACTTGGTCCCCACCTCAACCCAACTCAAGGGTGCCGTACACCTCCGTCCGTACAAAGCCTCGTAGGGAGCCATGCCGATGCTCGAGTGATAACTGTTGTAGTATGCAAACTCCGCCAGGGGCAAGTGCTCCTCCCAAGAGCCGCTCCAGTCCAGTACACAGGCACGCAAAAGGTCCTCAAGTGTCTGTATCGTGCGCTCAGACTGTCCGTCCATCTGGGGGTGGTAAGCTGTACTGAATCTCAACCGCGTCCCCAGGGCTTGCTGAAACTCAGCCCAAAACTGGGACGTAAAGCGGGTATCCCTGTCGGATATGATCTTCCGCGGAACTCCGTGTAGTCGTGCCACGTCACGGATATACCTCTCTGCCAACTGTACTGGTCCCAAAGTGATTCGGATCGACAAGAATCGTGCCGTCTTCGTCAGTTTATCCACAATTACTCAGACTGCGTCGTGTCCTCGCTGGGTAATAGGTAAGCCCACCACCAAGTCCATGATGATGCTCTCCCACTTCCACTCTGGCACTGAAAGCGGCTGTAGCGGCCCTGCAGGCCTCTGATGCTCGGCTTTCACCTGCTGGCACACTAAGCACTGCTGCACGAATTCACCCACATCCTGCTTCATCCCCCTCCACCAAAACTCACGTCTCAAGTCATGGTACATCTTCGTGTTTCCGGGATGTGTGGTGAATCTGGAACCGTGTGCCTCAGTCAGGAGCTCTCTCAACAGCTCCTTGTCTCTGGGAACGCACAACCGTCCCCTCAGGCGCAGTACCTGGTCTGTGAAAGAGTAGTCCCTTGGGTCTCCTGACAGTACTCTGTCACGCAGGGACTGCAAGTACGGATAGGCCATCTGTCCTGTGATGATGCGGTTTATCAGCTCTAGCCTAGTCTGTCGTGTCACAGTCACTGCCCCACAGTGCCCCCGTGTTATGAACGCGTGCCCCAGACGTCTTTTAAGACGTCTGGGAGGTGGGCCAGACGTTGGACCAGACGTCTGGAATCACTTCCAGACGTCGTATCAGACGTCTGAGATCGTTGCCAGACATCTGAAAATCTGTTATCTTTGACACGCGCGGTCGTCTGCGCGCCTGAGTGTGCAGACCCACATATTTGCTTATTCCTTCCTCCTGCGGCTGCAGATTCCCCTGCCGCGCTCCTTCTCTCTCCTCCTCGCGCGGCCTTAAAAGGCCACGCGCTCTTCCGTCACCACCGCCTCCTTCCTCTTCTCCTTCAACCAGTGAGCGCGAGAGCGAGCGCGAGGTTGCAGTGGCAGCGGCGGCCGCAGTGAGCGCGGAGGAGGTGCTGCGTGCGAGAGCGGCGCTCAACCGTGAGGGCGAGCTCGCCGGGGCTGCCAGGGCCGGCCGGCGGGGAGCGCAGCGGGCGCGGGGAGACGCGGGGGGGACTGCTGCGGTACGAGTAGCAGGCGCACGAGGTGCGACGAGGCGCGGAGTCGGGAGCGGAGGGCGAGTCGCGGCCTGATTCTGGAAACATTTCTAGAATCAGACGTCTTTGCTGATAGCCAGACGGCGGGGGCGACGTCTGGAAGACCATCCAGACGTCTGAAAGGTGAGTTCTTCCGTCTTATTCCCTCCTGTCGACTGACCGTACTGAGAGAGAGAGTTGGGTGCGCGCAGGCTCGGTGATTCTCCATCTAACACGAATCAGACGTCTGGCTGTAGTACCAGACGGCGGGAGCGACCTCCAGACGTCCGAGGTGACCATCGGACGTCTGGGAACTAGGCCAGACGTCCCCGCAGGCTTCTGGACGTCTGAGAAACCACGCAGAACAAGGTAATTCTCTGATCCACTTTTTAAGACGTCTGGAAGAAGTTCTAGACGTCTGATTTTGCACAGTGTCGTCGTTTTCGACCCGTTGAGGGCCCGTTCGGGTTCCATTTTCCGCGTTTCGAGTTGCGTTCTTTCTGGAATTAACTCCTCTACCTGTCTACAGAAGCTATACACTGTTTTGAGACACTCCTTGTGTTTGATCCTTGTGATAGGACTTCGTTCCATTGCAGTCTTGGGGGTCGCGGAAGCACGCGGGATTCCCGATCACGCCCCCATTACTCCCGTCGTACCTGGTAGAGTGGCATTAAGTATAATCTGTTAAATTATGAAACCATAAATAGAACCTAGGACATTGCATGAATCCTAGGAATGAGAAATAGATTGAATGGTAGATCCTATGGTGTTGCATGAATCTTAGGGCTGGAAAACTAGATTGTATGATAGATCTTAGGATATGGCATGAATCCTAGGACGGGAAAACTAGTGGAATGTATGAATACTGCAGTCTTGGAAAATGTGGAAAGGAAATAATAGTTGCCTATAAATTCGTTTAAACAACTGCCTGTTATGAATAAATGAACATGAGTAAGAATATGGGATTTATGAACGTGAAACTGGAAAGGTGAAGCTGGAATGCGTTGAGTTAAAGAACTGGAACCCTACGGGGAATTAGGAGTAGAACTCCTGGAAAGTGAATGGAATAGAATTGGGGAAGTGAGCTGGCCCTTGAGTACGGAGTACCAAGGAGAGCGACCGTTCCCCTATTTAGTGCAGAGCGGAGCCAGCCGCCCCAGGGACCCGGGGTTAGGACTGGCCACTCTGTACCGACTTGCTGGCCCTCATGTACGTAGTACCGAGGAGAGCTACTAGTGTAGGGAGGTACTAGTTACCCCACGGGCCCCGGGTGATGAGAACCTCATCATGAGCCATAACTAGCTCATTTTGACCCAATACAAAGGATAAAAGCTCCTACATATCTCAAGGAAAGGCTTAACTCAGAGAATTCTGAGTTTGAGAAGAAAACCAGTCATAAGGGGTAAAAGTGCAATTTTACCAGTATAATCTGCATACAGGGTAATTCAGGGCCCAAACACAGGTCAAAACAGCTTAATAAGAATAAAAGTGGGATGAGATGATCTAGCAAGGGCTACAGCACTTCCAAGGAACCAAATGATAATCTGTAACCCTAAAACAAACCACTTCAATTCACAAGGTTCGAGGCAAAGTAAAAATAGAATAAACCCTCTAAAATTCATAGAAAAATAATCTCTAGGGTTTAGAACCTTCAATTTGGCCTTTAGAACCCATTTTGACCTACATTGAGAACCATGCCCAATTTATAACTTAATTTGGGTCTTTACGCAAATTTACCGGTCAAACAAGGTTTAATATGAAAATGAAATTTACCATCAGATTCCTTAGGTTCTAATTAGTCATGTATAAAAACTTGAGCCTAAGAAGAAACCTCCTTGACCGACTTTACACTTTGGTCCTCATATATTTACTCTTTGGCCCTCAACTTTTGAACCCTCGCATTTAGGCCCCTAACTCTCCTTCGTTCTTTGCAAACAGGTCCCTCCTGCAAAACCCTGCCAGCACCATGCTCCGGCGACCTTGCGCGGAGCATGGCGCCGCGCAGGGTAAGGTGGAGGACCTGGCATGTGTACCGGGGGTGCCCTGCGTCGTCAGCCGTCGCAGGAGCACCCCCATGGTCATTGCAGCCCCCCATACCGGCCGTGCGAACGCACGGACGGTATGGGTTCGAATTCCGACCATTCTCCGGCGAGGGAGACACGTCGTCTCCCTCCGCCTTCCTCCCTGCTTCAACCCTATAAATACCCCCCGCCGCTCCACCGACGAAAGGAGCCTGGATCTGACGGAGAAAACCCCCAATTTTCCTCTCTTCTTACTCCGGCAGACGCCCACCAGCTCCGGCGGTTCTTCCTCCTCCTCCTCTTCGCTCTGCCGCAATACCAGCAGCAGAGATTTCTTCCCCTGCTCTTTCCGCGTCGCGCAATACCGGCGCGCGCTGCCTCTGCCCCGTCGTCACCGCCGTCCTCCCCCCACTGGGCATCGTCTTCTCCGGCGACAGTCGATACGACTGTCGCCCTGTTCCTCCCCCTTCGTCCCTGCAGTTAAGTTAGACTTACTCCCCTTCTCCTCCTCTTTCTTTCCCCGCTTTCGATTTAGTCAATTAAGCCCTCTACCGACCCTGTTCACCCTCATCCTCTCCGCCTCCGACTACCCTCCGGCGAGCCGCTCCCATCACCTCAGCGATCCACACGGCTCGCCGACCACCGCAGAACCTCCGCCTCCTCACCCTGATCCTCTTCCGCCCCTCCACTTCCCACCAAACACCCTCTGCAGATCCACCGAACACACCCACTCCCTCGCTCACAGTTTGACCTAGGACGACCTGACAGCTCCATCTCGCCCCCTGCAGACCCCCTGACCACCTTCGCCGTGCCACGGCGAAGGTCCCCCGCCTGTCTGATTTGGCCGAGAGGCCGTGCTATTGATTTCAGGTTCCAGGCCTTGACCGCCATTGGCGAGGAAGCTCGAAGCTTGCTCGAGGTTGCTCCAAGCCTAGATATCCCAGGTTGAAGAGCCACGGCCAGCGCGGAAGAGTCTTGCGCACACACCCCGGCCCTCAATTGGAGTTGCGCGCCTCAACAGCTGTTGCAATTGGAAGCGCCATCCCTGCTGCAGGCGTGAGAGAAACGGGTGCACGGATAGTCCCACCTCGGGAGTTTCTGAAGCCACACACCCACATAAATTGCAAAAGTGCCACCATCTGTTTGCCTCAGTTACCACGGGGTGAGGTCCCTCTCACCCGACCCGACCCGACTCGGCCTCGTCCGTGACCACGCTCCGCGGACCTGGCCCGACCCGATTAGACTGACCTGCACTCCTCGCCCACCACGCACGCCGGTGGGCCTGGACCCGGGCCTGACCCGAACCCGATTACCCGGTAGCGCTCTGGGAGAGCTTCCGAAGAGTGATTTCAGAGAGAGAGATACGCGGGGGAGGGGGGTAGAATAGGTTTTTGCCTCTTTGACGAAAAAACTCCGAAGTGTGCAGGCCAAAGAAGAAGAAGCAGACCCGCTGAAGAAGAAGGAGCTGCTGCACTGTAGCGAAGGCATCGTTAAGTCGTCTCAGCACCGGGGCAGACGACGGAAGGTCAGCAGCCAGAGCAGGAAAGAAGACAGGCTGAAGAAGAAGGAAGAGCAACGGCCATCGCGAAAGAAGAAAAAGAGAGGTCAAGGCAGGTGAAGACAAAGAAGAAGAAGGAATGAAGAGAAGCAAGAAGCAAGAAAAGAAGAAGACGATCTGAAGAAAAAGAAAGAAAAGAAACAAGGAAGAACAGAAGAAGAAGAGCACGAGGGGAAGATCTGAAGAAAGCAGAAGAAGAAGAAGAAGAAGAACAGGAAGAACCAAAGACAAAGAGGAAGAAAGAAGAAAAGAAGAAGAAGCCAAATTTTCATCTCTCTCTCTCTCTCTTTATTTTTGTAATAGAACTTGTATATCTCTAGAATACAACTTGCTCCCTGAGTTCGACCTCGGGAACTCTTTTATTTTTCCGAGTAAAAAATTTTATATGAAACGTTGGTAACAACCGGCTTTACTACAACGACATAACTCAACCCGGTCAAACCCACGCTATCACCGGGGTTCTGCTAGCCTCCCACACCGACTTGTTAGGCCCACTGGGGCAAACCAGGGCAGTCAGGCGAGGGTGCGCAGACTGTGGAGCGGCAAGGCCCCTGTTTGGTTACTGTGGAGGGGTTGGACCCCTGTTACTGAGAGGGCTCTGCCCTGTACTGGTTTCGTGCTGTGCTTTGGACGCACCCGTTAACGGAAACGACCGACCGCGTGCCAGTGCGGGTTAGCTACCCATGCGTTTACCGCGCGTGCCGTAGTCACCGTTACGTCTGTCAGTGACCTTGGGGTGGTTGACTGAGAGTAGGATCACCACGGGGGACTCTCCCGGCCAGGAGAGCACCACGTGCTACTTCTACTGTTCGGAAAAGACTGCAATCAAGATCGTTCCCACAAGGAACATTCGAGATCAAGTGAAGGATCTGAGAAATAGATAAATCGTGAGATAATTAAAAGACTTAAATAAAGAAAGTAACAGAACTTAACAGCTACTGTACACTCTACTGTTTCTTTAGTTTTAGTTGCCACTCTACTCAGCGTTTTGCTGACGTGTTACACTCGTTACCTTTCAGGACCAAGTGTTGAGCAGCCAGGGTCAGCGGCTGCAGAGGACGCTGGGCTGAGTAGGGTTCAGTAGAGTTACCACTGTTTCTTGTACCTATTTTTGTTCCGTTATAGTGAGTAGTTCTTGTTTCCGCTGTACTTTTCTTTACCTGCAGTTCATATTTAGTTATGAGTGTTGTTCTACTGTTGTGGTAGTATATACTGTAGTAGTTTCTTTCCTTGCTGCTGTATTTTCTTACTGTTAGTTATATTCATGTTGAATGTGGTTTATTTTACTGCTATTTTGGTTATTTCCTCGTTGGACGACTAGGTCTTGGGATTACTTGAGTCGGTCTGGTTCTCGTGTCTCGTAGGGGCTCGGGAACCGGGTCGTTACACCCCGTAACTCTAGGGGTCGCCAACTGCCCATCTCCTCCAAAAGGCTCCAACTCTATAACTGTAAACTGGCCAGATGTGCGGGCGCCTTTTAGCTCAAGGCGTCAGCCACCACACAAGCTAGGAAGCCCTCACACCCTTGGCCCAAAAGTCTCACCACCCGAAGTGCTGAAATGCACCTGAAGCCTCCGTCCACTGGCTGACCATGAAACTCGAAAGAAGGCAACTCCGGTATGGAGAAGACGATCTTCCTCTCAAAACAGTCCACCAAAGCGTGGTAAGCAGACAGTCGGTCCATCCCCAGAATTACGCCAAAGTCCGCCATCTGTATCATAATCAGGTCAGCTGGCAGACTATGTCCCCCGATACTGACCTCGCAACCAGTGTACACCTCCTCAGCTACAAATAGTTGATCACTCGGACCTCTGATTACGAACGGATTCTCTAACAGCATATAATCTTGGCCCAAACTAACTGCGAAACTGGCTGTGACGAACGAGTGCGTAGCGTCGGAATCGAAAAGTGTGTAAAAGAGTCTGCCGGAAACTAAAACCATACCTGCCACCACCGATCACGAAGCTTTGGCATCCCTGTGTGTCAGGAACCATCCGCAAGTGCTGTCTGTGCTGCGTCTGATCTCGAGAATAGATGAGTACATCATCAATAAATACCACCACGAACTGATCCAAGTACGGTCTAAACACCCGGTTCATCAGGTCCATGAAAGCAGCGGGGGCATTGGTCAGCCAAAACGGCATGACCAAAAACTCGTAGTGTCGGTACCGGGTGTGGAAAGCTGTCTTGGAGACGTCTGCCTCCCTGATCCTCAACTGGTGGTATCCAGACCTCAAGTCGATCTTGGAGAACACCGTGGCACCTCGCAACTGGTCAAACAAGTCGTCGATCCTCGGCAGCGGTATCTGTTCTTAATGGTGACCCTATTCAGCTGTCTGTAGTCCACACAAAGGAGTTGGGTGCCATCCTTCTTCTTTACAAAGAGTACTTGGGCTCCCCAGGGAGACGCGCTAGGACTCACAAAGCCCTTCTCCAAGAGATCCTGCAACTGAGACTTGAGCTCTCGCAGCTCAAGCGGTGCCATCCTGTATGGTACGGTGGAGATGGGGCTGGTCCCTCGTACTAGTGAGATCTCAAACACGCTCTCACGCTCGGGCAGTAGTCTTGGTAACTCGTTTGGGAACACGTCAGGGTACTCTCTGACCACCGGGATGCTCTGGAAGTCTGCCACAGGGCTGGGCTCTGCCACGTCTGGGGAAAGTACTTCTCGCAGAAGAGGGTGACGAACCGGTCCCAGGTCGGCTCGTCCCTCTCCTGTCCCCTGACCGCCCTCCACCACCTGTGTGCCGTACTCTCCAGCTGGTACGTGGCAAAGGCCACGCGGCACTCTACCGGGAGGCGAAGGGTGTCGAAAACCTTCTCAAGCTACTCGAGCCAGTCCTTTGCCTCGGTCGGGTCCTCATCCCCCTTGAAGGAGGGGGGCTTCAGCTTCCGGAACTGTCCGAAGAGCTCGAAGTGGCGCTGCAGTGGAGATGCTGGTGCACCTCCATGTAAAGGAGCCTCGTGCACAGAAGTGTCGGAGGAAGGTGGGGGCGGTGGTGGCCCATCCCCTCCCCCGTGTCCAGCGCCGCGTCCGTCGTGTGGTCCCACAGAGGACTCCTCCTCCGCAGCCCCAGGGAGAGACGCTCAGAGCGGTGGGTGGAGCTCCTCTCGCACTATATCCCGTATCAGCTGGGCGAGGTCCTGGGCCTGAATGCCCGAGAGCAGTGGCTGGTCCACTGAGGTGTCGACAGCAGCACGCCCACCTCGCCGACCTCGTCCTCGGCCGCGCCCGCGGCCAGCCTCGCTAGTCCCGCGACGAGGCATCTCCTGCAAGGAGACGCGAAACAGAATGGAAACACGTCAATATGGAACGATATCTAACGAAAAAGTCTAAGAGCTTATGCCAAAAGAAATGTTGTGGTGGCTACTCTAGTCACAGACATGTGAATTGATTATTTTCCAGTCAGTTGTTTCACTTCTCGGGACAACCTTGCTCTGATACCATCTTGTAATGACCCGATTCCCGAATCCCTACGAGACACGAGAATCGGATCGACTCAACTAATCCCAACACGTAATCGTCCAACGAGGAAGTAACCAAAAGAGCAGTAAAATAAACCACATTCAGCATGAATATAACTAGCAGTAACAAAATACAGCAGTAAGAAAAGGAAATACTACAGTATACACCGCCACAACGGAAGGGAAATAAACATGTACATAACATAAAGTTTCGATAAAGAAAGTACAGGGAGTAACAAAGAAAACTACTCACTACAGTGGAAGAAAAGTACAAAAACTACTGCAGGTAAATCTACTGGATCCTACTAGGCACAGCGTCCTCTGCAGCCACTAACCCTGGCTGCTCAACACCTGGTCCTGAAAGGTAACGAGTGTAACACGTCAGCGAAATGCTGAGTAGAGTGGCAACTAAAAGCTAAAGAAGCAGAAGAGTGCACAGTAGCTGTTACATTTTTACTTTCGTTATTTACGTCTTTCTATTAATTCACTATTGATTTATTTCTCAGATCCTTCTCTTGATCTCGATTGTTCCTCGTGGGAACGATCTTGATTGCAGTCTTTTCCGAAAATTAGAAGTAACACGTGGTGCTCCCCTGGCCGGGAGAGTCCCCCATGGTGGTCCTACCCTCAGTCAACCATCCCAAGGTCACTGACAGACGTAACGGTGACTACGGCATGCATGATAAGCGCACGGTAGCTAACCCTCACTGACACGCGGTCAGTCGTTTCCGTTAACGGGTGCGCCCAAAGCACAGCACGGAACCAGTATAGGGCAGAGCCCTCTCAGTAACAAGGGTCCAACCCCTCCACAGTCCGTGCACCCTCGCTTGACTACCCTGGTTTTCCCAGTTGGCCTAACAAGTCCGTGTAGGAGGCTAGCAGAACCCCAAGGCCCGTGGGGTAGCTAGTGCTCTCCCTACACTAGTAGCTCTCCTCGGTACTGTGTACGCGAGGGCCAGCAAGTCGGTGTACAGTGGCCAAACCCACCTCGGTCTCAACCTGAGGGCGGCAAGCTCCCCTCTACACTAAGAGGTAATGTGTGCATCTCTTTGGTACCACGTACCCAAGAGACAACACACTTCCACGTTTCACTTCCTCAATTCCATTATGTTCTCTTTCCAGGAGTTATACTCCTAATTTCCCGTAGGGTTCATGTTCTTTTTGGCTTGGCCATTTTAGGTTTCACTGTTCCAGTTTTACGTTCATACAACCCATGTTCTCCATCATATTCTTCATTCATAACAGGCAGCTGTTAAATCAATTTACAGGCAGTTATTATTTCCTTTCCACTCTTCCAAGACTACAATATTTATATGTTTCACTAGTTTTCTAATCCTAGGATTCATGCCGTACCCTAGGATCTATCATTCAATTTAGTTTTCCAGTCCTAGGATTCATGCAATACCCTAGGATCTATCATTCAATCTAGTTTCTCAATCCTAGGGTTCATGCAATGCCCTAGATTCTATTAATTATTCCACAATTGTAACAAATTTTGTTAAGTAAATTAAAAAGCCACTCTACCAGCGAAAACGGGAGTACTGGGGGCGTGGTCGGCAATCCTGCGCGCCTCCGCAACCCCCAAGACTACAACGGAACGGGGTCCTAACACAAGGATCAATCATAAGGAGCTTCCCAGAACGGTATACAATTACTGTAAACGGGTAGAGGAATTTGTTCTGGAAAGAACGCAACTCGAAACGCGGAAAACGCACTCCGAACGGGCCCTAAACGGGTCAAAAACGACGAAACTGTCCAAAATCAGACGTCTGGAACCTCTTCCAGACATCTTAAAAGCTGGGTCAGGTCGTACCTTAGTTCTGCGTAGTCCTTCAGACGTCCAGAAGCCCGCTGGGACGTCTGGCTTGGCTTCTAGACGTCCGATTGTCTCCCCGGACGTCTGGAGGTTCTCTCCGTCGTCTGGCACTGCGGCCAAACGTCTGATTTACGTGGGATGGCGAGCCCTTGCGCCCTCCCGAGCAGAACCTGCGCACGCACACACCTGCTCTTAGCACGACGAAACGCAGGTAAAGTCACGGCGGACGGCTGCATGGCCGTACACGCGAAAAAGGGAGAAGATAGAAATATCTTACCTATCAGACGTCTGGACAGTCCTCCAAACGTCTTCAACGTCGTCTGGTCGTAAGTCCAGACGTATGATTCTGGAAAATTTTCCAGAACCAGAGCCTGATTCGCTCTCCGCCTGCAACGTACGGTCACGTTGCGCCCAGTCCACCTGCTGCCCGAGCTGCAGCAGCCCCTCTGCGACACCCCACGCCCACCGCTCCCCCGCCGGCCGACTCTAGCTGCCCCGGCAAGCTCGAACACTCTCAGTCGAGCTTCTTCCTTCCGCTCGCAACCCTCCTTCCCGCATGCTCGCCACGACCGCTGCTGCTGCTGGTCACTCGCTCGCGCTCTCGCACTAGCAGGGAGGAGAAGAGGAAGGCGGAGGAGATGAGGGTGAGGGAGAGGGTGTCTTATAAGGCCGCACGGGGAGAGAGAGAAGAGAGAGGCGCGCCTGCAGGAAGAGAGAGAGGAAAAGAGGAATGAAAGCGGCGGGTGCAGTCTGCACGTGCACACACACAGACGCAACCCCGTACGCCGAAAATATTTATTACCAAACGTCTGGACAGACGTCTGGGTCACTTCCCAGACGTCTTAAAAACCCGTTTGATGCCACGATCGTAACAAAACCCAACTCAACCTAATAAAAAAAGAATGAATAAAATCCGACCTGAACCCTCATGGATTTTATCCAAAAAACCTGACTGGATATGGATAGGAGTATGGGTATAAATCTTTACCAATTACCTGACCCAAGTACATGAATAAAATCCTTATTTACCTGAGATATATAAGTCTCATCTTAAATCTCCCATTCTTTCAACTTTAATCTTTCTTATAATTCCCTCCATGATTTGGAAGGTTTGGAGTATTTTAAAGCTTCTATTGAACATTTATTTCTAAAATGGTGATCTTTTATTTGAAATGTATTTATATTTTATCTTTTTTTGTATTTTTTGTTTTTAATATATTTTTTCCTTTAAGTTTTTTTTATAATAATTTCAATGAAGATCTCTAAAATTAGAGTAGCTTGAACTTTATGTTTTAGGCTTATTTAAAATAAACAATTGATAAATCATGTTATAAATTTCTTTTTCTTCTTTAACTTTAATTTGAACATGATTTGATTACAAAATTAACTTATAAATGGATATGCAATAAATAAATGAATATCCGATAAGTAGATGAGTATGGATATAACTTTAAATTCTTATATCTAATATGTAAATAGGTAAGATATAAATATAGAATTTATAAATAAATATGAATATGAATTTAACTAAACTCAATTAGAACTTAACCCGTTGGCATCCTTAACGATAAGGTCTTGGGAGAGGGAGATGTAGAAAGGGGCGAAAGCGAGTGACCTATGAGTTGGGAAGATGCTGAGTTGGTAAATTACCGTGATATTTGATGGTCAGCTTGCAATTTCTTTGACCCAGTTGAACGATTTAACGGTTGAGTAGGTGGACTCCTATGCAAGAGACCGGCGTTTAAATCTTATCTTATCCACAAAAAAAAGAAGAAAAAGAAAGCTCGCACCTTCTCGCTCACATCTTGCTTTTGTGCTCGCATCACTTTTTTAAAGGCATTTGGATTATTGATGCATTGCGACCTGCATGGAATCATGAAGGGTAGATATCGTATGAAATTCTTAATGACTTGCTAGGAAATACCTCATCCATTCCCATGTGACATCTTTCATGGTTCCACTGAGCACGGTTCGAAGGATTTTGGAGGATTAGTGTCAAAAGAGAGACGACACAAAAAAAAAGAGGAGGCTGAAATATACATAATTTGATTGGGCCATAATGTAAAGAAATTATGAATATAAGAGAATTCAACATTTACACATTTTCAAGGATGCCCGTCGAACGTACGAATCTTCTTTGTTTTCATTCTGGTTTAGCAGACGGTGGAAACTCTGTACGGTAGTGCCGACTCCAATAGACGACGTTTTTATTCATGTACATGGCAATTGTAACTTTGCAGTATTTTGCCGTTTTAATCTAATTTCGGTTCGAATAAAAGACCGTGCGTATTACTTTTCCTCGACTCTAATGTAAGTCTAAAAACGTGAATATGATGATGACTTCTTTCAAAATCGGTCTGTCATGGAACTTCTATTGGTGGATATGTATATATGTTCCTTATCCTAACGATGTTGCTACCGGTAATGGTAACGCTTACCACTTTCCAACAATCTCAACGTTGCAGCGTAAGTTTTATAAGGGAACAAAAGGCACTACTTGGTCATGGTTACTCGAGGGGAAGAGTATCAAATAGAGGGTTTGTCATGTAGGTACTCTGCATTTTCTTCGTAATTCTAAAAATGAAGTCATTGTTAGGATCACACCCTAGAGAATTTACAACCAAGGCTGTTCCTAAAACTATACTCAATAGAGGTGCAATTAACGTTGTTCCTACAACACCTTCTGAGCATTGGAAGGAATGGAAGTTATGGTTAGAGCATGTACATTGCTGAAGTTAGAATCTATAACTCTCGAGAAAAGAAATTAGACATAAGAACGACCAGTGGTTATTCATTGGTTGCTGTCACGACCTAATCTCAAATCTCTACAGGATCTGAGACTGGGTCGCTTCGGTTTATCCCAAGGTCCAGTCGTCCAACAAGAAATAACCAAGTAACATTCAGCAAATCACAATCACACAAGTACAGTAACTAAGCAAAAAGAAAAAATTCAACAGAGGGAAAGAGAACAGTAATATTACAACCATCACATCAAATAGTACATGTAACAGAAGACAAAGCTATAAAAACTCACTATCAAAAAGTTGAACTAAAACTAGACTCGACTAGGCCTAGCGTCCTCAGCAGCTGGTGGCTCAGGCTGCTCAAATCCCTGACCTGTACAGAATATATTTGACTGGAGTCAGCTAACGCTGAGTAAAGTGGTGACTAAGAAGTAACATGCATTTAACATAAAATTTTCCATTTTCTAATTATATTATACATGTGCGTGCGTAGAGATCTCTAATTAGGATTTGTTAATTAATTTTCTGGTTCCCTATAGGAACGAATTTGCTTGTAGCTTCCCGTGATATAGGATGCCCACGTAGTACTCTCCTGGCCGAGGGAGTCCCACTGTGGTAGTTCTATACTCGGTCTATCACTCCGAGGTTATGGTCGTAACGTAGCGGTGACTACGGCACACGTGATAAGCGCGCGGGTAGCTATCCCGCACTGGCACGCGGTCAGTCGTTTCCGCTAGCGGGTATGCCTCAACGTACAGTGCGGAACAGTGTAGGGCCTTGCCTTCTCAGAGCAGAACAAGGGTCTTGCCCCTCCTCAGTTCGCATACCCTTGTCCAACTACCCCGATTTGCCCAACGGGTTGACGAGAGTCAGTGTAGGGTGGCCATACTTAGCCTTGGGCCCCCTTGGGCGGATAGCTCCCCCCTACACTAAATAGCTCACCTCGGTACCATGTACACGAAGGCCAGTAAGAGTCGTCGTAGAGTGGCCAAACCCACCCCGTGTCCCAACCCAAGGGTAGCAAGCTCCCCTCTACACTACAAGGGATAGTTGCTCTCTTCGGTACCACGTACACGAAGGTCAGCTTACCTCCCTTAACAGTTGCCCATAGGCAGCAAATTCCCGGAACCATCTGGTTCTCCATAATACGGTGTTTTTGTTTACATTCCCCGTGGGATTCGTACAGGAGTTTCTTTTTCACATCAGGTTGGAATGTTCGAAACAGTCATTTTATTACCGTAGGGGTCCATTTTAGATAGAAATAGGCAGCTTTTGATTACTCAATCATTCACATGCAGTTTCTTCTAACCCTAGTGTTCATGCCAAGACCTAGGGTTCAAGAATTTATATACGTTTATTCCTTCCTAGGGTTTATCTCAAGTCCTAAGATTACCTACTCGCATGTTTTAAATTAGAGATTTAAGGTTGTAACCACTCTACCAGGGTAACTGGGTGGAATGGGGACTCGTACAGTGGCTCCCAACGTCTCCACAGGTCCCATACACCCGACGGACTAGACCTAAAACATGGATTGATGGGCCAAAAGGTTCATAAAGATATAAACAGGCTATCATTATACAGAGAAATTCGTACGGAAAACAAAGACGGTTTGTTTGCAGAAAAGCGATAATAATAGGACCTTACATGACCCAAAACACGCTATCAAACGGAAAATCAGATGTCTGGGAAAGGTCCCAGACGTCATAAAACAGTTCCCAGGGATACCTCTCTCAGTGTTCCACTATTAGACGTTTGGAACTCAAAGCCGACATCCAAGGATGCTGTCAGACGTCTGGGGGTACTCCCGGACGTATGAGACTGCCTCAGCTACGCTCCCGCCCTCTGACACATATACGTACGCTGTCAGGACTTGTCGGAGAGGAAAAGTACGAAAAGTAGATCTCTACCAGACGTCTTGCTCTACCTTCAGACATCTAGTAAGGCGTCTGGGTGTCTCTCAGGCCGTCTGATTCCGCGGAAAAATGACTTCCGCGGAACCGCTCTGGCTCCCCTTGCCTGTAGGTGCTGCAGCAAAACGGCGCTGCACCCTCCGCCCTCGTGCTTCCTCTCGCTCGGCTCTCCGCTCTTCACTCGCTCTCACCTTCGCTCTCTCGGCTACGAGGTGGCAACGAAGAGGAGGGGGGAGAGGTTTATAAAGGGAGAGGAGGTGAGGGGGACGGAGAGGTGAGGCATGACACAGAGTGGCATCGCAGGAGAAGGCACGGTGAGGCGCGGTGAGGGAGGAAGTATGGCGCTCGTACGTTCCACACTAAAAGCATTTTCAGACGTCTGGTGAACATCCCAGACATCCGGATAGACATCTGGTGAACATCCCAGACATCTTAAATGGCCAAAGTGGTGGTGGGTCATTTCAATATAACAAACTTAAAGGAAGTTTCGTCCCCGAAACTTGAATTGACTAGGGCGCGAAAAATATAACGTAGCAATGTATAACAAACTTAAAGAGGACTGAAGTAGGTCAGAAGAGTCATACCTTCGAAGAGTTCCGGGTACTCCTCTTGCATCGCCAACTCAGGCTCCCAAGTTGCCTCCTCATACCGTTGGCTTTTCCATAGAACTTTCACCAGGGATACTTCCTTCCGCCTCAACCTCCGAATGGCTCGGTCTAGTATCTGTATCGGCCTCTTGGGGTAGGTTAGGTCATTTCCCACTTCAATGCTCTCGTGGCTAAGGACATGGCTGGGATCGGCGATGAACTTTCTGAGGTTGGACACGCGAAATACGTTGTACACTCAAGAAAGTTGGAGTGGATGGGCAAGCCGGTAGACGACGGGTCCTACCAGCTCTAAGACCTCAAAGGGTCCCACATATCTCGATGCAAGCTTCCCTCTCATCCCAAACCGCTGCAAGCCTTTCATCGGTGAAACACAGAGAAAAGCGTGATCTCCAACCTCAAATTGTACCTTCCTACGCTTCAGATCGACGTAACTCTTTTGCCTGCTCCGGACAGTATGCAATTGTCGATAGATCTGCTCGATCACCTCCTGACTCTGGCGTATCAGATGGGGGTCGACCTCCCATTTAGTCCCTACCTCTACCCAACTCAAGGGGGTCGTACACTTTCTCCCGTACAGAGCTTCATATGGTGCCATGTTAATGCTCGAGTGGTAACTGTTGTATGCAAATTCTGCCAGCGGCAAATTCTCCTCCCAGGAGCCTCTCCAGTCCAGTGCACAAACGCGCAGAAGGTCCCCAAGGGTCTGAATGGTGCGCTCTGACTGTCCATCTGTCTGGGGGTGATAGGTTGTACTGAACTTCAGACAAGTCCCCAAGGCTCGCTGAAATTCTACCTAGAACTGGGAAGTGAATCGAGTGTCCCTATCTGAAATAATTTCGCGGGGAACCCCGTGAAAGCATACTATGTCTCTGATGTATCTCTTTCCCAACTGTGTTGGTCCATAAGTGACTCGGATTGGCAGAAACCGCGCTGTCTTTATTAATCTATCCACAACCACCCAGACTACATCGTGCCCTCTCTATGTCACAGGTAACCCCAATACCAGATCCATAGTGACACTTTCCCACTTCCATTCTGGAATGGGAAGTGACTGCAATGGACCTGCAGGCCTTTGATGCTTGGCCTTCACCTGCTGGCATATCAGATACTGCTGGACGAAAAGGCCAACATCCCGCTTTGATGAGAACCTCGTCATAAACCCTAAACTAGCACCATCTAACCCAGATTTGCAAGAAAAAGCTCCTACATAACTCTAGAAAGGCTTGGCTCAGAGAAATTATGAGTTTGTGAAGAAAACAGAAACTAAGGGGTAAAAATGCAATTTCACCAATTCAATCTGAAAACAGGATAACTCAGGGTCCAGACATAGGTTAAACCAACTTAATAAGAAGAAAAGTGAGATGAGTTGATCCAATAAGGGCTACAGCAACTCCAAGGAATTAAATGACATCCTGTAACCCTAAAAATAAACCCACTTCAATTCACGAGATTCGAGGCAAAAAAAAATCAACTAAATCCTCTAAAATTCATAGAAAAATAGTCTCTAGGGTTTAGAACCTTCAATTTGACCTTAGGAACCCATTTTGACCTACATTGAGAACCATGCCCAATTAATGACTTAATTTGAGTTTTTACGTAAATTGACCGGTCAAATAAGATCTGATCTAGAAATAAAATTCACCATCAGAATCCTTAGGTCCTAATTAGTCAAGTATAAAAACTTGAGCCTAAGAAGAGACCTTCTTGACCAACTTTACATTTTGATCCTCATCTATTACTTTTTGGCCCTCAACTTTTGAAACCCTCGCATTTTGGCCCTTAACTCTTCTTCGTTCTTTGCATTTGGGTCCTCCCTGCAAAATCCTGAGCAGTGCCATGCTCTGACGACTTTGCGCGAAGCATGGCGCCGCGCAGGGTAAGGGAGACTCTCTGCCAAGACAACTGGGGGTTCCCTGCGACGTCTACTGTCGCAGGGGCACCTCCATGGTCTCTGTGGCTACCAAAACCTCCCATGCGAACGCACGAAAGGTATGGATCTCCATCTCCGACGTCCTCCAGCGAGGGAGGCACGTCGCCTCCCTCCGCCCTCCTCTCTGATTCCACCTCTATAAAAGCCGCCCCCGTCTACCGAACTCAATAGCTCGGTTTTGACGGAGAAACCCCCCCTTCTTCCCACTCCGGCAGAAGCCCCCCTGCTCCGGCGGTTCTTCCTCCTCGTTGCTCTGCCGCATTACCAGCAGCAGAGCCGCCTTCGCCCGCTCTTCCCGCGTCGCGCCGTACCCAACGCACGCTCTCTCCTCGCCGCCGCCCTCTCTCTCTGGGCACCTTCTTCTCAGGCGACAGTCGATACGACTGTCACCCTGCTCCGGTCCCCCTCGTCCCCCCAAGTAGGTACAGTTCTTTCCCTTCCTCCCCTCTTTCTTTTCCCTACTTCAATTTGTTCAACCACCCTTCGACCGCGCCTGATCGCCCTCACCTTCTCCATCTCCGGCCAACCTCCGGCGACTCGCTCCCATCATTCTACCACCCCACACGACTTGCCGACCGACCCAAAACCTCCGCCTCTTCACGCTGAACCACTTCCACCCCTTCACTCCCTGCCGTTCGCTGCCTAAAGAGCCCCCGAACAAACCCATTCCCCCAGCCACAGTTCGACCTAGGGCAGCCCTTGCACGCAGCCCCACGCCTCACCACCACCTGCACGAGCTTCGCTGCACTCTGGTGAAGCTCCCTGCACCTTCTGACTAGGCCGAGAGGCCATATTGCAGTGAACAAGTCAGCCGCCCTCCGCCGCCATTGCTGAGCAGGTGGAGCTTCTTCCGCCTGCAGCTGCAGCCTCGCTTCGCCCAGGTCTGACTCGCCAGGACGTGCGGTTCTCCCTCACACACCTGCCTAGGCCTGCAGCTGGGGTGAGAGCCCCGTGCACAGCAGCGATTGCCTGCAGCTTTCTCAGCTGCAGGCGCCCAATTGGGGTGGGACATTTAGTCCCACCTCGGAAGACTCTGAAGCAACGCACCCGCATAAATGCGAAAAGTGCTATAGGCTTATCGCCTCAGCACCCAGGGTGAGGTCCCTCTTACCCGCTCACCCAGCCTCATCCGCGACCACCCCCCGCGGACCTAGCTCGACCCGTTTACCCGACCTGCACTCCTCGCCCACCACCGCACGCCGGTGGGCCTGGACCCGGGCGTGACCCGTATCCGAATACCCGGCAGCTCTGCGAGAGCTATCCTACGAGTGAATTCTGAGAGAGAGACGTGGGGGAGGGTAGAGTAGGTTTTTGCCCTGACCAAACTGTGAGCGTGCAGGCACAGAAGAAGAAGAAGAAGAAGAAGAAGAGAAGGCAGACCGCAGAGGAAGAAGGAGAAGAGAAAGAAGGAAGGAGCAGCTAGAGCCGTGGCTGCTTGAAGCAAAGCAGAGGAAGAAGAAGAAGAAGAAAGGCACAGAAGAGGAAGAAGGAGAAGAGAAAGAAGGAAGGAGCAGCTAGAGCCGTGGCTGCTTGAAGCAAAGCAGAAGAAGAAGAAGAAGAAGAAGAAGAAGAAGAAGAAGAAAGACACAGAAGAAAGAAGGAAGGAGGACGCACTGTAGCAGAAGCTACTTAAGTCGTCTGATTGAAAAATCAGACGACGCCCTGAAGAAAAAGAAAAAGAAGAAAAGAAGAACAGGCACCGCAAGGAAGAAAGAAAGAAGAAGAGCAGAAGGAAGAAGACAAAGAAGAGAGAAGTAGAACACGAGGAGAAAGAGAAGAAGCCCTGAAGAAAAAGAAGAAGAAGAAGAAGGAAGAAGACTGAAGAACCAAAGAGAAGAGGAAAGAAGAAGACAAAGACAAGAGAAAGAAGAGAAGAAAAAGTCAACAAGACAAATCTCTCTCTCTCTCTCTCTCTCTTTCATTTTTGTAATAGAAACTTTGTACTTCTAGAATACAATTTGCTCCCTGAGTTCGACCTCAGGAAAACTTTTATTTTCGAGTAACAAATTGTATAAAACTGGTAATCACTTCTCTATACTATACTACGACGAAATATTAGAACTACAGAGGATTGGCGTCTCACCACGCTTCATGACTCTCCACCAAAAATCACGTCGTAGGTCGTGATACATTTTCGTGTTCCCGGGATATATGGTAAATCTGGATCCATGAGCCTCAGTCAAGAGCTCCCTCAACAGCTCCTCATCTCTAGGAACGCACAAGCGTCCCCTCATACGCAGAACTCCGTTAGTGAAAGAGAAATCTCCTAGGTTCCCTGCCAATACTTGGTCTCGCTGTGCCCGTAGATATGAATTCGTCATTTGTTTAATCATGATGCGATCCACCAGCTTTAGTCGTGTCTGCCTCACGACTGTCACTGCCCCACAATACCCCTGTGTCTCCTGGAGTCGCCAGCTGCTCAACTCCTCCATGAGCCTCCAACTTCGTGCTTGTAAGCAAGCCAAGTGAGCGGGCGCCTTTCGGCTCAGGGCGTTAGCCACCACATTGGCCTTTCCTGGGTGGTAGGAGATGTTGCAATCGTAGTCCTTCAGGAGTTCCAACCAGCGTCTCTGCCTCATGTTAAGCTCTTTCTAGTCAAACAGATATCTAAGGCTATTGTGGTCATTGAAAATCTCGAACGTCTCTCCGTACAAATAGTGCCTCCAAGTCTTCAACGCTAGGACAACTGCTGCCAGTTCTAGGTCGTGGGTGGGGTAGTTATGCTCGTGGGGCTTCAGTTGCCATGAAGCATATGCGACAACATGACCCCGCTGCATAAGTACACCCCCCATTCTCTGCAACGAGACGTCTGTGTAGACGACGAATCTGCCGTTGCTGTCAGGGATGGTGAGTACAGGAGCTGAGGTCAACCCCTCCTTCAGCTTTTGAAAGCAAGACTCACACTCGTCTGTCCAGGCGAAGGGTACGTCCTTCCGAGTCAAATGAGTCAGAGGATGGGCAATCTGCGAGGACCCTTGGATAAATTGTCTATAATAACCAGCCAGCCCTAAGAAACTGCGTATCTCTGTCATCAAACGCGGTCTCTCCCACCTGAGTACTGCCTCTATCTTGGCTGGATCCACAGCTAAACTGTCCTCTAAGATCACATGGCCCAGGAAGGTGACTTGCCTCAACCAGAATTCGCATTTGCTATATTTAGCATACAATTTGTGCCGTCTCAAGGTGTCCAAGACCATGCGAAGGTGTTGCTTATGCTGCGTCTGGTCTCGTGAATAAATGAGCACATCATCGATGAAAACAACCACGAATTGATCTAGATACGACCGAAAAACGCGGTTCATCAAGTCCATGAAGGCGGCAAGGGCGTTGGTTAATCCAAACGGCATGACCAAGAACTCGTAGTGGTCGTACCGTGTACGAAAGGCAGTCTTGGAGATGTCGGTCTCCCTAATCCTTAGCTGATAGTATCCTGACCTCAGATCTATCTTTGAAAATACCGTGGCATCCCTCAGCTGGTCGAAGAGGTCATCTATGAGTGGTAACGGGTACTTGTTCATGATGGTGACTCGGTTCAGCTGTTTGTAGTCAATGCACAACCGAAGAGTACCATCCTTTCTCACGAATAGGACGGGGGCTCCCCACGGAGAGGCACTGGGCCTGATGAAGCCTTTCTCTAGCAGGTCCTGTAGCTGTGTCTTGAGCCCTCGTAGCTCAAGCGGGGCTATTCGGTACGGTGCTGAAGAAATGGGGCCTGTCCCCGGTATCAGTGAGATCTCGAATTCGATCTCACGCTCAGGCGGCAGTCCTGGCAGCTCCTCTGGGAAGACGTCGGGGTACTCACAGACCACCGAAATACTCTGTATACTGTCCACGGGGCTGGGCTCTGCTAGAATGCAAGCAAGGAAGCCCTCACACCCTTGGCTCAGTAGCTTCGCTGCCCGAAGTGCGGAGATGCATCTGAATCCTCCGTCTACAGGCTGGCCGTGGAACTCGAAGGGAGGCAGCCGTGGTATGGAGAAGACGATCTTCCTCCCAAAACAGTCTACAAGAGCGTGATATGCGGCCAACCAGTTCATCCGTAAGATTACACCGAAATCATCCATCGGGATCATGATCAGGTCTATCGGGAGACTGTATCCCCCTGTCATGATCTCACAGTCAGCGAGAACCTCCTCGGCAACAAATACCTGCCCACTTGGTCCTCTAATCAAGAAGGGCTCCTCTAAATGCAAACAGCGAAACTCGTAGAAACAAACGAATGCGTGGCTCCGGAATCGAAAAGAGTGTAGATGAGTCTGCTGGAAATAGTAACCATACCTGCTACTACAAAGCCCGAAGCTCTGGCATCTCCGTCAGTTAGGGCGTTAACACGCCCTTCAGTCCTCAATGCAGAAGAAACAGCTGTGCTTTGGGTCGGGCGGGAGGCAGCGGGCCGGTACCTTCCTCGTGACTGCTGTCCTCCTCCTCGGAGCTAGTATCCACGGTCGCCAGATTGACCTCCAGTGCTCGGTGATGGGAGTGTCGGCTGTGCTCCAGTCCTAGATGGACAATTCCTCTGTATGTGACCCGACTGGCCACACTGATAGCAGAGGGGTACGCAACTTCCCTCTGTCTGTTATCCCTGGTGGTGACTGGACGGGGGTCTACTGCAGTCGGCTGATCCCTGTCAAGGACCCCCATAGGTCCCTGGTGGACCCACAGAACGGGACGGTTCCCCTGCTGGTGTCTGGTGCCTCCTCTCCCGGCGACCCTGTGAGTGCTCCTGCGGGTAGGGCCTCTTCCATCCACCTCTATCAATACCTCGTGCGAACGGGTTGGTCTCCTCGTAAGTCATGGCAGCCTCGACTACATGAGAGAGGGTAGGCAACTTCAGAGGCTTGACATACCCCCGAATGGCGAGTCGGAGACCCTCGGTGAATCTCCACAGGCGCTCCTCCTCGGTGAATGCGGCTGTCGGGGCGAAGCATGACAGCTCCAGAAAACGCGTACGGTACGCGCAAACTGTCATTGTCCCTTGGCGGAGAGTGTGGAACTTCCGCCTCCTCTGATCCTGCCAAGTCTGTAGGAAGTACTGCTCACAGAAGAGCGCCATAAATCAGTCCCACGTCAGTTCTCCTTCCTCCTATCCTCTGACCGCCTTCCACCACCTGTGGGCTGCACTCTCCAGCTGATACGTGGCGAAGGCCACGTGGTATTCTGCAGGAAGACAGAGGGTGTCGAAGATCTTCTCCATCTATTCCAGCCAATCTTCTGCCTCAGACAGGTTTTCCTCCCCCTTGAAAAAGGGGGGCTTCAGCTTCCCGAATTGGCTGAAAACCTCATGGTGTAGCCGCAACGGAGGAAGGGGTGCACCTCCAAGCAGGGAGGACTCGTGCCTCGAAGTGTCTGAAAGGGGTGATAGAGGATCACCCCCTCCCCCTACAGCTCGTCCAACGCCGTGGCGGCTTGCCTACCCCATGGAGGATTCCCCCTCCGCATCCCCAGGAAGGGAAGGCTGAGGAGGAGGCTGATGGAGCTCCTCCCGGATAAGACTCCGGATCAGTTGGGTGAGGTCCGAGGCCTAGATGCCCGGGAGGAGAGGTGGAGCGACTCTATCTTCGACCATCGCTCATCCTCCCCTGCAACCACGTCCTCTGCCACGACCACGTCCGCGGCCTGCCTCAATAGCTCTCTGGCAAGGCATTTCCTACTCAAAGATCGAGGAGGAACGAGATTATTGGTGCCTGTTTGACCAAAGAGGAGACGTGAACCTCGGATACAATAACCAAGAGAAAATGTTGTGATGGTTATCTCAGTTACATGTACAAGTGTGGTGTTTTCCAGACTACTTGGTTCATTTCTCGGGACGATCTTGCTTTGATACCTCTTGTCACAACTCGATCCCAAATCCTTACAGGATCTGAGACTGGCTCGCTTCGGTTTATCCCAAGATCCAGTCGTCCAACAAGAAATAACCAAGTAACATTCAGCAAACCACAATCACACAAGTATAGTAACTAAGTAAAAATAAAAAATTCATAGGGGGAAAGAGAATAGTAATATTATAGCCATCACATCAAAGAGTACATGTAACAGAAGACAAAGCTATAAAAACTCACCATCAAACAGTAGAACAAAAACTTGGCTCAACTAGGCCCAACGTCCTCAGTAGCCGGTGGCTCGAGCTGCTCAAATCCTTGACCTGTACAGAATATATTTGACTGGAGTCAACTAACGCTGAGTAAAGTGGTGACTAAGAAGTAACATGCATTTAACATAAAATTTTCCATTTTCTAATTATATTATACATGTGGGTGCGTAGAAATCTCCAATTAGGATTTGTTAATTAATCTTCCGATTCCCTATAGGAATGATTTTGCTTGCAGCTTCCCGTGATATAGGATGCCCACGTGGCACTCTCTTAGCCGGGGGAGTCCCACCATGGTAGTCCTATAGTTGGTCTACCACCCCGAGGTCACGGTCGTGACGTAGCGGTGACTACGGCACACATGATAAGCGTGCGGGTAGCTACCCCGCACTGGCACACGGTCAGTCATTTCCGCTAGCGGGTACGCCTTAACGTACAGTGCGAAACAGTGTAGGGCCTTGCCCTCTCAGAATAGAACAGGGGTCATGCCCCTCAGGGGTCTTGCCCCTCCTCAGTCCACGTACCCTCGTCCGACAAACCCGATTTGCCCAACGGGCTAACGAGAGTCAGTGTAGGGTGGCCATACCTAGCCCCGGGCCCCCTGGGGCGAATAGCTCCCCTACACTAAGTAGCTCACCTCGGTACCACGTACACGAGGGCCAGTAAGAGTCGTCGTAGAGTGGCCAAACCTACCACGGGTCTCAACCTAAGGGTAGCAAGCTCCCCTCTACACTACAAGGGATAGTTGCTCTCTTCGATACCACGTACACGAAGGTCAGCTTACCTCCCTTAACAGCTGCCCATAGGCAGCAAATTCCCAGAACCATCTAGTTCTCCATGGTACGGTGTTCTTGTTTACATTCCCCGTGGGGTTCGTATAGGAGTTTCTTTTTCACATCCGGTTGGAATGTTCAGAACAAACAGTTCAGTTTCCATTTTATTACCGTAGGGGTCCATTTTAGATAGAAATAGGCAGCTTTTGATTACTCAATCATTCACATGCAGTTTCTTCTAACCCTAGTGTTCATGCCAAGACCTAGGGTTCAAGAATTTATATACGTTTATTCCTTCCTAGGGTTTATCTCAAGTCCTAAGATTACTTACTCGCATGTTTTAAATTAGAGATTTAAGGTTGTAACCACTCTACCAGGGTAACCGGGTGGAATGGGGGCTCGTACAGTGGCTCCCGACGTCTCCACAAGTCCCGTACACCCGACGGACTGGAGACCTAAAACATGGATTGATGGGCCAAAAGGTTCAAAAAGATATAAATAGGGTATCATTATATAGAGAAATTCGTACGGAAAACAGAGACGGTTTGTTTGCGGAAAAGCGATAATAATAGGGCCTTACACGGCCCAAAACATGCTTTCAGACGGAAAATCAGACGTCTGGGAAAGGTTCCAGACGTCTTAAAACAGTTCTCAGGGATACCTCTCTCGGTGTTCCGCTATCAGACGTCTGGAACTCAAAGCCAACGTCCAAGGACGCTGTCAGACCTCTAGGGGTGCTCCCGGATGTCTGAGACTGCCTCGGCTACACTCTCGCCTTCTGACACATACACGTACGCTGTCAGGACTTGTCGGAGAGGAAAAGTACGGAAAGTAGATCTCTACCAGACGTCTTACTCTACCTTCGGGCGTCCGGTAAGACGTCTGGGTGTCTCTCCAGCCATCTGATTCCACGGAAAAATGACTTCCGCGGAACCGCTCTGGCTCCCCTTGCCTGCAGGTGCTGCAGCAGAACGGCACTGCACCCTCCGCCCTCGCGCTTCCTCTCGCTCGGCTCTCCGCTCTTCACTCGCTCTCGCCTTCACTCTCTCGGCTACGGGGTGGCAACGAAGAGGAGGGGGGAGAGGTTTATAAAGGGAGAGGAGGTGAGGGGGACGGAGAGGCAAGGCATGATGCGAAGTGGTGTCGCAGGAGAAGGCGCGGTGAGGCACGGTGAGAGAAGTATGGCGCTCGTACGTTCCGCGCTAAAAGCATTTTCAGATGTCTGGTGAACATCCCAGACGTCTTAAATGGCCAAAGAGGTGGTGGGTCGTTTCAGTTGCTCAAATGGGTTTAGGAGTTTTAGATTATATTGCCTAGAGAGAGAAGGAAAAATTGTAGAGGCTAAAACTATTAGATTCTTGGAAGATGGCGAGGTTAGTGGGAGTAAACAAGTGCAACATCATCAAGAGCTGTTAGAGGAGGCACAAGATGTAATTATCCCACCTATTACGGAGGATTATTACAACAATACACCAATTCAACCTCAAATTGAGGTTAACATAGAACATCCACCTAATATGGTGGATAATGAGTTAGTTGTAAATCCTCAACCTCCTGAAGAGCCACATATCCAAGAATCTGTTCCAGTTTGAGGTACCAAATGTGGAACAAGGCATAAGAATCACAAGATCGGGAAGAGTTGTTAAACATATAATCTCCTTAGATTATCTCACTTACCTACAAGAATTTGACACTAATATTGGAGTAAAGGAGGATCCCACATCGTTTTCACAAGTCATAAGTGGGAGTGATTCCACCAAGTGGTACAATGCCATGAGGGAAGAGATTGAATCAATGGCTGCAAATCATGTGTGGGACTTAGTAGAGTTACCCGAGGGCACTAAGGCTATAGGTTGTAAATGGGTTTTATAAGACCAAGAAAGATGTCCTTGGTAATATCGAAAGGTATAAGGTAAGATTAGTAGCCAAAGGATTCACTCAAAAGAAGGCATTGATTATCATGGGGCCTTCACTCCTGTTTCTAGGAAGGGCTTATTAAGGATTATCATGACATTGATTGCTCCTTTTAACTTAGAACTGCATCAAATGAATGTGAAAGCAACCTTTCTTAATGGTGATTTGGATGAGTAGATGTTACGACCTGAACCGGCTCCACGTGGAACCCGAGTTAGATCGCCTCGACTCACCTAAGACCCAATCGTCCAACGAGAAATATACCAACTAGTAATAATTTCCACACATGCAGTATAACTAGAAGAATGAATAAAAGACTGAAATCTGTAAAGTTCTATAACTAAAAAATAGTTTCACAAGAGGATAGCATGAGTACGACATAGCCATCACATCATACTAGAAACGGAAATTGAACCAATGGTTCCTAAAAGACACTCACCACAGCAAAAGCAGAGTCAACCTATAGCAGCAAGAACTAGAACGACTAAGGTTGAGCTCAGGAAGGCTCAGCTCCCCCTGTAGCCGGTAATACTGGCTGCTCACCTCCTTGTCCAGGATACATATGGTAGATGTCAGCAAAAGCTAAGTAGAGTAGCAAATGTATATTCAACAAACACAATTTAACTAAAGAGAAAAACAGTAAATATTTCATGCAATAGTAAACATTTTAACCATTAACTTATTTTATTTCCATTTCTAGGTACTAGTTGTTTGTGACTTCGATTATTCTAGAGAAAGGGTCTCATTATCTCTCGATTCACATGTTCCCTACTGAAATGATCTTGTTGCAATTTTTCTCGCGATGCAAAACATGCACATGGTGCTCCCCTTGCTAAGGGAAATACCCCGCGTTTGTCCTACACCCGATCTACCACCCTGAGGTCATAGTTGCGACAAAGCGGTGACTACGGCACACGCGATAAATGCAAGAGAGGCTACCTCACACTGGCACGCAGTCGGTCCTTTCCGTTAACAGGTACGCTCTAAGTCGTACAACACAGAGCAAAACAAGAGTCGTGCCCCTCAACAATGTGCGTACCCTCGTCCAACTATCTCGATTGGTCCCGTGGGCCTAACTGGACTCGATGTAGGAAGGCCACTCCTATCCTAGGTCCCTACCTGAGGGAAGGCTAGCTCTCTTTCTACACAAGGGGTGATTTGCTCTCATCGGTACGCGCGTACCCAAGGGTCAGCCCAACCTCTACACAAAGGGATAACTAGCTCTCCTCGGACGTTCGTACATGAGGGCCAGCTCACTCCCGCAACTGTACTTAACGTGGCTCGTCTCGACCCCACCATTCCATTTTCATTCCACAATTAGGGATGTCTTTACTTTGCACTAGGGTTCGAGAGGGACCCCCTAATTTATCTCTAACATTATCATTGTCATTAACTTCGGTAATTCACAAGTCGCCATTAGCTAAATCTTTATTAGTATTAAAAAAGAAACCATAACTTCATACGTGCACAATGCGTGTAAAAGTATAATTCTACGAAGCAAAAATATACATGCATTAAGCAACAAGCATCGCTTTGTATATTTAGTGTTTATGTTTACGGCACATGCTCCATATATTACTCACATGTATAACACTTGTAAGGTACATTATTTAAAATTTCAAGATATGCGTGTATCCATTCATTAGATAAAAATAACATTTCAATTCTGAACTATCATCTCATGGTTAGATAGCTAATTATTTTGTTTAATTATAACATTTACTTATTCCCATAGGAACACAAGGCAAGGGAAAACCACTCTACATAATACTGTCGACATTTATCATTTAAGACAGAAAATTTCCAAGGAAGACATCTACAGGACAAAAACCTTCCCACAAGCATGCACATACAAGTTTATTTTGGCATGTAGTTATGAGCTAAGGTGGGAATATTTAGAATTAGGAGATAAAAGAGTAGAGGGCACCACTCTACATACACTCTCTCAACCTCCAACTCAACATTTTGATCATTGAGGCAACTACCACATACACCCCCAAATACCACTACATGGGAAGATAGGAATCTTCATGGTTAACAGTAGAATCTCAAATCCTTAGTTTTACCATATGATTCACCTTACCAAATTCAATGTATACTTAACAAGTTAAAATCAAGGTTGAAACTATGTAGCTAAAGTAATATACAAGCAATCCGGAAATACGCAATTCCAAAATAGCTCATCATGCAAGTAATGCCAAATTACTAAATTAGTAGGAAAGCATAAGTATACTAACTTACCAAATTACATGAAACATGCAAATTACCGTTAAAAAGGAAACATGAAGCTCCCCAGCAGTGACAACTAAAATGGATCAATTAACTTAATATCGCATAACTAAGCCAGTAGAGGGAAAGAACCCACTCTACCTAATTTTTCCAAGAGATATGGGGAGACATGCAAGCCTACCGACGATCTCCCCAAGTGCCACACCAGTTCTCGCCGAGTTTGAAACACCCTCGGATAGTGAACCTATGCCGATGTCGAGGTCCAACCAAACATTAGCTAGAGGCCCTAAACCAACTTTTCAATACTAGATACGTGGGGTAACAAGTCTATAAATGATATCAAAACGTAAGAGAATTGAAGAACTTTCTGACGATACCTTGATTCTACGATTTCTAAGCCCGTTTAAGCCTCAAACCTGCCTAAAAGGGAACCCGCGCACACGCACTTATTCGTGTGAACCCGCGCTCTGCCCTGCTGTCCTCGCGACGCATGCAGCACAGCACAGCAGCAGCAGCAGCGGCCCTCGCGTAGCAGCCGCCGCCCTTGCGCAGCAGCAGCAGCTACGCCTCCCCGCATGCTCGCCTAACCTCGCTGCGCAGCGCCGGCCACACCTCCCCGCACGCTCGCCTAACCTCGCTGCGCAGCGCCGGCCGTGCCTCCCCACGCGCTCGCCTGCGCAGTGCGACCTCGACGCCTGCAGCTCGCTCTGCTCTGCACGCCCACAGATGGGAGGGGGGCACAAGGTGCTTCAGGTTCTCCTTCCTTCAACATTTCTCGTCACACAGCACCGCCTGCGGAGCACCTGCAGCTCCTCCCCCTCGCTCCTCATGGGCCCCTACTGCAGCTTCGACCCCCAACGCCCGCAGCTGCTCCAAAGCCCTCGACGGCTGCCCCTTTTTCGCTCTCTCCTCCTCTCCCTCTCTCGTTCTGTCCTTCTCGCTGGGAACGAAGAGGGGTGGCACCAGAAGGTGATGGAGGGCAGGGGAAGACGGGTAGTTTTGGTGGGAGGGGAACAAATGCGGGGAGGGTAGTGTTTTAGGATTTTAGGGCCACGTGGGGTCGAAAGACTTGAGGATTTAGAATCTCAGAGAACACTTCAAAAGTTCAAGAATTTTGCTGAGATCTCTAGTAAAGGTCATTTCAGTAGATATTCATGCAATAATATGAGGGTTTCACCCTGAACAAAGGAGATGAACCAGTATGTAAATTAAGAAAATCTATATGTAGATTTAAATAAATTTCACGTTAATGGTACATCAAGTTCAATAATATCATTCTCATATGGATTCACTGAGAGCATTATCGATAATTGCATATACCTTAAGGTTAGTGGGAGCTCTTATACATTTTTAGTTCTATATGTAAGTAATATTGCTTGTTGGTAATGATTTGGGAATGTTGCGTAAAACTAAGGCATTATTTTCTAAAAACTTTAAGATGAAGGATACGGGTGAAACCTAATATGTCATTGGCATTGAGGTTCATAGAGATAGATCCCAATGTATACTTGGACTATCTCAAAAGACCTACATGGAAAAAGTATAATTAGAAAGATTTAGCATGAAATATTGCTCACCAACTCCAGCACTAGTGACTAGAGGGGATAAGATTTATAAAGCTCGAACCCCTATGAATGATCTTAAGAGGGAACAGATGAAAAGAATCCCATATGCATCTTTAATTGAGAGCTTGATATATGCACCAATGTGCACAAGGCCCGACAAAAGCTTTATTGTTGGATTACTAGATAAATATCAAAGTAATCCAAGCAAGGACCATTGGGTGGTGGCAAAGAAGGCCTTATGATATCTTCAAGGAATCAAGGATTTGATGATTACTTATAAGAGAATCAATTCCTTGGAAGTGACTAGATACTCAGATTTTGACTATGTTGGGAATAAGGAAGACAGAAAATCAACTTTTGGTTTTGTCTTTCTATTTGCAACAGGTGCCATCTCATGGAGAAGTGTGAAGTAAAGCATTATCACATCTAGCATCATGGAGGTTGAGTTTGTTTCTTGTCATGAGGCCACTACACAGGCACTTTAGCTGAAAAATTTTATCACATGGCTTAAGGTGGTTGATTCCATATTAACACCATTGAAGATATATTATGATAATTCAATTGCTATATTCTTCTCCAATAACAAGTATACTCAAGCGGGTATGAGTATTTGTTGGTGCTAGAGCACCACGATCATTTGTTTTGATGATAACAAAACACGTGTTATTTAACATTTTCAATTTAAGTCTTAGATTTCAGGTCAATTGCAAATGTGGACGTGTTTAGACGGAGTTCGAGCTCGCATCCAGGACGGATTGGAGGAGCTTGACGGAAAACAGAGGAGGTTCGCGTGGAGCGACAGATTGAAGATGGAAGGAAATGAAGAATAGGATAGATTTCCTTCTTTTGTACTTATTGTATTTTTCGTTTCTTTTGTTGCTCTTTATTTCCTTAGATATTTCATGTTAAAGAGTCTCAAAGAACCCTAACAGTAGTCCTAGGAACACCGGCACAACCCTAGGATACTTAGGTTTTCTGTAGAATACTTAGAAAACCAATATAGGGTTCAAACAGCACTTCCAGACGTCTAATTCCCAAATCAGACGTCCGATAAAGTATTTTAAGACGTCTGACTGTTGTTTCAGACGTCTGATAACTGTTAGGCTGGACATAGTTGGTTCTGTCTGATGAAATCAGACGTCCATACCTTAGACCAGACGTCCAATTAGTGGACCGTTGGCTGGCTTAGCATACACTCAAGAATATGACCGTTAGAGCCTTATCAGACGTCCTTAGGCTTTTCCAGACGTCTGATAAATGACCGTTTTGCCTCGGCTGACCCAAAATCTCTTCTCAGAGATTTTCTAGCCGTTGCAACGTTTGGAAATCAATTCCCACAGTAAAAGTAGGTTTCCAGACGTCCATACATAGTGCCAGACGTCCTGTATGTCGTCTGATGGACTTGCGCAAAAACCCTGTTTAGATCTGATCCAAGTCAGGGAGAGACCCGCCCAAAATCAGACGTCTGACCTTGGAATCAGACGTCTTAAAGTGAACTTCCAGACGTCTGAGGCTAGAATTAGACGTCTGATAAGCCTGTCAGAACAATGATTGTTCCTGATTTCGGGCTGATTCACTTGGGCTTTGTACTCAACGGCTATAAAACCTTTCCTAAGCCTTCCAAAGCCTTCCTAAGGCCTCTATAAATAGAGGGGAGCCTTTACACACCTAGAGACACTTAGATACAAAAGATACACTAGAGAAACACTAAGAAAGACACAAGACACACTTAGCTATACACTCTCACACTCTTGTGTCCAAGAAGCTCTTGCTCTCTAAGTTCAAGTTCTACATCTTGAGAGCATCAAACCGTTGCGCACCCGCTCTCCCGCCGTTGTTCACGAGAGCGACATTGCGCCGTTGCATGGCTCACGCACCCGCGTCTTCGTCGACGCACTCCTTGCAAAGGGGAGTTTCCTAATTCCTATAGAAGCTTAGGTTTATTACTTTGTTGGCTCTATAGGTTTGTTGTTTATTTTATCTTTGTTATTTGGTTGGGTATTCGCTTTGCGAATTCCCGTCTCCTTCGTGGGACAAAATCCTTCTCGTGGAGAGAAGGGGTTGAGGAACGCTACCCTCGTACTTGTAGCGTGGTTGTACTGAGGTTGAATCACCCTTGTTTTAAAGTGATTCAGTTAGTGGATTTGATCAACTAGGTTGATCGGAAAATCCTAACTCGAGAGGGTTAGGTGGTGGTTTTCACCCGGTTTGGGTTTCCACCTAAAAATTCTTTGTGTACTTTGTGTGTTTGTTTATTCTGTGATATTGTTTATTTCCGCATTTTATTACGTCACCCCTCCTAGTAGGGAAACCTTCAGTATTGACATAAAGTATCTTGTTGTAAGAGAGAAAACTAGGGATCATCTAGTGTCAATTGATCATATAGGAACTAAATACATGTTAGCAGTGTTAGTTTAACCCCTCATAAATAATATTTTGATAATTTTACAAAGTAAAGAAAAAGAGATAAACCATAATCATAGCATATTTTTCTCTGTAATAACACAATTGCAGGTTTCATGGAGTTTTCAAAGTCAGATGATCAAAAGCGCAAAGACTATAATAGCATAAGTATTGTCATAGGTCATAGGCTTTTATGTAAACTTTCAAAGGTTGTAATCTTTATTTTATTTGAGTCTAGAGATGTTGTAAAGAGCCCCCAAACATAACTTATAAATAGCTAACTTAGGCTCTCTACACTTAGGATAAATTAAAAACAAAAACCTAACACTAAGACACAAATCAGACGTCCATAACAACAGTTAGACGTCTGATTTTCAACTTTAAGACGTCTGATCATTGTTTCAGACGTCTAATTACCTATAGCATTGCCTTTACATTCTGACTTCTTAGGCATCAGTCGAAGCAACCTTCTATCAGACGTCCATAGCCTCATCCAGACGTCTAATAGTTTGCCTAGACATCCTTGAACCAACCGTTAGATTCAAGTACCCATTTTCCTTTAGTTTATAACGGGCAAAATACATTTTTAGATGTCTGGACATGTCTTCAGACGTCTATCAATGGACTGTTACTCATTTATTTCTTTGCAAATCTCCTTACTAACCAAAGATCTGCTGTTAGATTTCCAAGACAAGTCCTTTTTATGTTTCCAAACATCTAGAAAATCTTACAGACGTCCATATTGACATCTGTTTCTTTAAATCTAGAACCCTGTTTGGATCTTATCAAAACAGGAACGAATCCACTTATAATTAGACATCCAATATTTTTATCAGACATCTTATATAACTATATCAGACGTCCTTATTTCGATCCAATGAAAATAATAAGCCTGGCTAATTGTATCATACGTCCATAATTGTAATCAAACGTCTTATAAGATGTCTAATCCTAAAATCAGACGTCTGATATTGCTGCTAGATTCATGATTGCTTTGATTTGTGTTGGATTTCGTCCCAATCTCTTAAGACTTGCCTCCAACGGCATTCTTGAAGGTTCCAAACTTGCCTATAGATAGACTACAATCCCTCTTAGGCAAGACATACCTCTTGAGATTCAATTTCCTTAGAAAATCACTTGCTCAGTACTCTTTGCTTCCTTTTGCCCTTATGCTGTGCCAACACTCTAATTAAAGGGCAAACCCACACTCCCAGTGCACTTCATTTTGCAAATTCTTAGGGAGTTCTTTTTATATTTAATAGATAGGGATGTTATTAATTTTTTTGGGGTGTTCTATAGGTATTGTTTCATTCTTACTTTTATAGTTTGGATATCCGGCCTGTCAGGTCCCCGTCTCTTCATTGTGAAGGGAGAAACCTTAGTTTAGGGATCGGAAGTGGGATTTGTAATTGAGGTATACTACCCTCGTTTAAGTAGTGTGGTTAGTGGATTGATCTCTTTGTGATTGAAAATCCTAAGTCAAGGGATTAGCTTAGGTGGTAGTTTTTCACCCGTCTTAGGTTCCCACCTAAAAATCTGATGCCTCTTTTTGTGATTGTATTTTTTATCTTACAATAATTTTATAAATTTACTATTCACCTCCATCTAGTACAATTTCAAGCAAATCCCTTGACTAAGGGATAGCCGCCTAATGCATTTGAAGAACATGCATGTATGTAATATGGGCCTTGTAAGTTCCTTATGATTAATGAAACAATTGTTGCATTCATGTTTGATATTGTTAAAGTTTTTGTATGATGATCCTGGTAAGAGTTTGTTATTCCCATTAAGGTATGCATATGGATAGAGGTAATAACAAATATAAAGTTTGAACCTATAATAGCCCTTGGTGGTTATTACATAAAGAAAAACTTAATTCTATTAATTGATAGCATTGTAATACATAGAAGTGAGTGTTCGTTCTAAAGACATACTGTCATGATTCGTGTTATAAGTTCTTATGATTAAGCTATGCATTCATACGGGAACTTCCATATTGTAACAATTTATGGGTCAAGTGGGAGAATGTTAAAATCACACCAATTAAGAGGTGTATGAGGTGACTCATTCATTGGAATAGCAATCCTTGACACCATGAAGAAAGTTAATGGATGTGTGTCCTTCGATAAAAGAGATAAATATTACTTAAATAAATATACGGTTGGATCCTCCTTGCTTCCAAATACAACAACCATCAAAAAATTTCTATACCCTACTATATTTTCTATCGAAGAACAAGCATCAAGAGGAAAGGAAGGAGACGAGAAATTACCAACTGCACGTGCATTTGATGCTTCATCCTCTAAACCTAACAGTCATCTCTTACTTTGCTTTGCCTGCATTGTTTTCAATGAATGTCAAGTTAAATGACTTTTAAAATGACCTCACGTATGGCGAGTATAAATAACATTATTAAATTTCATTCAACTCCAACGATGTTTGTCATATATGTTATTTCACATAACGTTACTTCCAATAATAAATATCATTATATATCTCATAGTATTTGTAATTTAGACGACATCGCTTAAATACCAGGCAGACATAACATTGATACATTCTTCAACAGAGATCTCTGTAGTATGATGTCTCCGCAGACAAAGTTTTTCATTGCATACTATTTCACGTATGGTGGTTATAACTCGGTCGTTGATGCGTGATTGTAAAAGTTCATCATTGTAGGGTATAAAAATTAATGATATGAAAGTATAATATAATTTTTAATTGGTACATCTTAATTTTTTGTCGTTAAAAAATTAACATATTATACATTACGAAATATATTATTTGGTGTATCTTAAGTTTTGACTAACAGAAAAAAAAATATTGATCGAAAATTAAAATATACCATATATTGTAAAATACATTGCCTGATGTATTTTTATTTTCAATCGATATCTTAGGTCATATTTACATTTTTTGATTTTATATATGTATTATTTTGTACTTCCGAAGAAATGTACTTAATATTGGTTTCTAATGTAAAAGTACAAGATAAGGAGGTCGATGGAAAAGACGGAATTCGAACAGACGTACCCGTTAAATAGTATGCAAGAAAAATGAAATAAGAGGAAAAAAATAAAAGAGATGAGAGAGACATGTTGTATCAAATGGAAAAAGAAAAAAAAAAGATGTGGGTTGCAAAACATAAAAGCTGACACAAAAGATATACACCAGTGTGAACGTGATCCTCACTTTATATATCTCATTTTGATGTAAAAAAAGTACTCACACATGATGGTGTCACCACTGTTGAAACCAATAATAAATCACTTTTGTACGGTGCAAACCAGTTAAATCACTTTCGGAACCAATTTATACTAGTCCAAAATCATTTTTTATCTTTAAAATAATTTTATACTAATATACAATCTTAATTTAAACTACTTTGCACCTGTGCAATTTTACTCTACACCAATGTAAAATTAAATTCCAAGTGTTATTCACTTATGACAAGTGATTTTATACTTAAAATGTGATTTTTCACCTTAGGGTTTAGGGTTTAGTCTTTAGTGTTTAAAGAACCCTAAATCCATATGTCAAAATCACTTTACATTGGTGGAAAATCACTTTGTACGGGTGAAATCACTTTTAGAATAATTTTACATCAGTGCAAAATGAGATTTCACCAGTGTAAAGATACTTTAGAATAATTTATCACTGTTAGAAAGTAAGTTATCACCGATGCAAAGTTATTCATCACTAATATATTTTAAGTTAAAATGATGTAGTGATTATTTTAAATGTAGTGAAACCTACCAAAATATTATATTTTTTTATTTTCTTACATTAAATATCAATTATCAAGTAAATCTATGTTCACAATATTATTGGAAATATAAAAATAAGATCCGCAAATTCTCCAACATCATATTTTACGTCACTATCTACATTTTCTTATTTTTTAATAAAAGAAAATGCAGAGAGATGCAAATGTAAAAAAGAAACATACACAACAAGGGGAGAATAAATAATATTTCTTGAAATAATTACTGCAATTACAGTCTCACCTCGTTCAAGGGTTGCTCTACTATTTTCATTCAATTCTATACGCGGCCTAATTATTACTGCACACACACACACACATATAGACACACACTTTTTTAACCACCTCATCCGTCCGATGACCCTAATCCAACCAAACAAATAACGTAAAAAGCATTGTTCCTCTTTTTCAAAAAAAATACAAAAAAGCATTGCTCCTATTTATTTCTCTACGTGGGTTCTGGTTCAAGCGAACAATAACCTAATCTTTTCTTTGTTATCCCTCTTTTTCTATTGCCCTATTAAGTTAGTACCTGAATTAAAGGCGAGATTCTCATGCAAGTAATTCATCAAAGATCGAGAAATATTCTGTGAAAATATACAAAAATATATAATGTGATGCATATATATTTATGAATATAATTTTTATCATGTAATTAGTATTTAATATAAAAAATGAAAAAAAATAATGTAAGTTTTCCTTAGATGGTGACACTCGTCCTTCCTTAAAAAGTCACCATTTTATAATAGGCACAACGTAATTTTTAATTTTGAATTAAAACACGATAATGTAAAATGATTTTACATGATTACGTGGTAATTTTATATCGATTTAAAATAATTTTACAGATAATATTTATAATTTTTTATCGATATAATATAATTTTAAAATTAATTTTGATGATTTTAGGTCAACATAAAACAGTTATGAACACGATTCCGATGATTTCACGTAGAAGCAAAATGAATCAATTTTTTATTTAAACATTGTGATAATTTGTTTGAGAATGGTAAAACACGTTACTTACATTCATTTTTGTATGGAGGAGAGACGACGTGATCCCCCACTTATAAATTAACTTTTAGATCATCCTCACCTCCTCACGTTTCGAAAGTACGTCACTTTTTATAATCTTTTACCATTCGTCGGGATTTTGTCGTGGTAAGTTGCAACATGGTGGGGGAAGTGCGAGATGGGGTGCAACCGTAGAAGAAGGTAATGCTTCGTTACCATTTCTTCGCCAAAAATTTTTGAAAGGGGGCGTGGAACATCAAAACACTCGTGACATGGTTTTTGCGGGGCCCCAAATCACTAAAATCTCGTGACATGGCTTCAGAAAAACATATGCCTACCTTCCAGGAGCGAGTATCCCAATCATATCATTCACCAAAATTAGAGAGCCAATGGATTCATCCAGCCGTGCGACCTTGTCTGCAGCCTTTGCCGTGGGCTCCTTTTCCAGTTCATTAGCTGGCTTTTGGCTTTTGCGGGACCATCTTTGTTCAAAGACAAACTGGTGCCTCCTCCGTAGATGTGTGGACGTGAGAAGACGACGAGGAAAACGTACACAAAGACGTGAACATGTATGTGATGTGAAGTTTGTTCAAAGTTTCCTGAAGCTTCCTCGATGCTTCCTCGACCCCTCCATTAGTAATGATGGGTGAATTTTGCACGGTTGGTGAGTAATTTTCATCGTCAACCGAGGTTTAATTTGGTAAGGGAGATAATTCATCAAAATAGGGGTTGATCTTATTTGGTGGAAATGATATTTTGATTCGGGTTAAGAGAATTTAATCCAAGATAAGTTATTCTAAGGTTGACGTAGGATAAGTTATTTTTATGGATTATTCCATGTATTTTTACAAATTAACCCATAAACTTTCCAAACACTAACCAACCAGGATAACATTTATGACTTCCAAATAAAATGCATGACCGATCTGCAAAAAGGTTATCCCATGAAATTTATCTCCCTATCCAAACTAACTCTAAAAGTGTTCATATCTTTGAAGTTTCTAATTTGAATCTAAATGTGGACTTTTTCCTTGTCAATTATAACTAAATTTTAACACATGCTTTGATGCAGGAGTATATTTCATATGTCAAATTCCTTCGAGAAGAGGGTATTATGCATACATGTTAGGGAGCAATCATCATTTTGTTTCGTTGATTACCAAAAGAGATTTGCATTTAAAATTAATCTATAATTTTGATATACTTATTTCCCTTTTGTACATTAGTGAAAGATTAACTAAAGGAATTTATATCTATTATAGGTAACAATGTAACAAAAATTGAACGAAATATTCCCTAGATTATTGAGTTTTTCATTGATATCAGTAATAAGTGTATAACCTACTATATTTAAATGGACACACCTCACAAATCATTCATTAGCATAATTTCATAGAAGGAAGAAAATTATTATATATATCAAGTCATATCACGTTAATCCATAGCTTTTCTTATCCCGAGAAAGAGAAGAATCAATGAGAAATCACGAGAATGCAATGATGTTCCTCTTCAACCATGAAACTCCTTTTTTTTTAAGTTTTAAGGAATTGATCTTGGTAATAGACATTACATTAAAAGATATTAGAGATAACATATCAAAAAATATTTTAGATATTAATGTTAGTTGAATAAGGTACATGGACATGACATTTATATATCATCTTACATGCTGGCAAGGCAATTCTTAGAAAATCAGTTAGTCATTTCTTCTATAGTCAAAGATACTATACTCACACATGAATCTATTCCACAAACACATATTCTGATTTAAATAATTTAGGATATTCTCATGTTATCTATGCAATAGAGAAACTAACTTCCTGTGTTTTTACCTTTGCCTAGAGCAATAGAATTCTTCGTAAAATAATATAAGTTGACATAAAATTAAAAGAAAATGAGCTTCCTTATGGATCTCAATATGGCAAGGACATCAAAGACACGATAACCAATCCATTGGAAAGCCTTTCCCTTGCTCCAATACTCGCACAGTTCTCCTCTATTTTCATTGAAATGGTGGAAGGTCACTGATTAGTAATCGAAATAAATTTATAAAATAAAACACCAATAACAACTGAGCATTACCTTGTGATATGTGAAGTTATGTAAGCTATCTTCCATGGTAAATAACCCTTGAATCTCCACGATTAACAAGAATTACATTGTAGGTGGAAATGACTGCAAAAATATCAGTAGATCTTGTAGCATCTAGACCAATAGCACCCAAAGTACAAATCTTTAGATACCAAAAAATCTTAATAAAGGAAAATAATGTAGGTTGACATCAATTTTGAAATTATAGAAACACCTATTGAAACGAAAAATAAAACTTCAACAAGGCAATGTCTTTTTTCAAAATATGGAATAAATGGAATGAGAATAGATTCATCTTTCAACTACAGTCATATGATCCAACCCCTCCTGCACCCTTATGCACAGCCCACCAGCCATTGCACAACCCTCACCGCCACCTCATCTCCACCCTCTAAAACATGCAAGATGTAACTGTCAAATTAAAAAGCAAATCCTTATTGTAAAGAGAAGAGAAAATGTAGTATAAATTTACACATTGAGTACAAATGCATTCCTACTCCAAACTAACCAAAAGTGATGTGACAGTAATCTAACAAATATGAAGATATATTAGTATCATATTAGCAAGAGAAAATATATCTTACTATAATGGGTTGTTTGATAAAAGAAAAATCAAACAATATTAGTCAAGTCTTTCATTTATATGTTAAAAATCACAACCTTTATAAATCAAAAACTGAACATAGTGTTAGAGAGAGTGCAACATATTAGTAGAGAAAATGTAGTTTACTATAATGGGTTGTTTGATAGAAAAATATCAAATAATATTGGTTAATTCCTTAATTTCGACGGTAAAATTTACAACATTTATAAATAAACAATTGAACATAAGTTGAAATTTCTAAGAAAAATAGAATGATCAGCAAGGGTGGTGGATTTTGTGGAGTCCATCAATGTTGTTGCTTTCCCATTCAGTTTAAGGTTTTCCTCTAACAACTCAAGTGATCCTTTTGCAAAGTCATCCTTGTCGATCACCATTGACATCAAAATCCAAAACAAAAGAATTACAAGTAGAAAATACACTCATAAATAATATTCTTATAAAGAGGGGGAGAATAAAACACTAAAAATAATATCTATGCATAGCATCATATCTCATCTTGGAATCAACATTATTTGTGATTCACCATCACCTCAAATTTCACATATGTCTTCAACGTCCTCAAAGTAAATATGCATACGTATTGCATACCATAAAATGCATTAAATGCCTTCATACACAACATCCTTAGATAGCTTGTATCTTAAATAAAATAGCTATAGATGCCAAAAACAAAAGATGAGAAAAAAATAAGAAAATCTCAAATGCATTGAAACACTCATGATTCCATGTGGAGGCCATCAATTCTTGCTTCATGCAATTAAAGGGAATCACATTGTAAGTAAACGTAACAAAATCATTTGATTGCCATCTTTATCCAATCAAACACAAATAAATATTAGTATTGGGTGTTTGATCCCCTAAAAATATATAATTGAGTCAATGTATTCAAAATCTAACACATGGGCAAAAGTTGGCATACAATATTTGAGAATGTTAACTCCCATGAGTTTTTCCACCGGTGTATTTTGAGAATGTTAACACATAGGTAAAAGATATTTTCTATCGCTGAAAAGGTAAAATACATCGATGTCAAAACACATCGGTTAGTTATCAAAAATACATCGATGTATTTTTAATAACTAATCAATGTGTTTTGATTTTCTGTCGGTTAAAAATCAAAATATAGCAATTAAACATGAAAACACACCGATATATTTTAATTTTCAATCGGATTTCACCTATGCAGCGTGGTTCTTCGAATATAAAATAAATTTTTTTGGTCAAAGTTATAGGTTGGTAATCTACAATTTCACCGAACACACAAGTGAAAAATATAAACACACCAGTTTATTTTAGTGGAAAATCACCTTTAAATAGTCAAAGTTTTAGGTCAACAACTTATAACTTCACCTAAAACACACCACCAATGTATTTTGGTGGAAAATTACATTTGAATTGTCAAAATTATAGGTTGATAACCTACAATTTCACCTAAAATACATTAATAAAAAATAAAAATATATCAATACATTTTACGGTAGGCGAAGACATGAATTACAAAGTGCATTGCAACTCTCAATCTTTTTACTTTTTCACATGACCAAATCGAGCTCGACCCAAGACCGAAAAGAATGAGACTGATCTCATTTTCCTTGAAAAATTTTCCTCCAGACGGTAATTAGGGAATAATATTCCTTAATTACTGTACAGGGGATTTATGGTAGTAAAGTAGGGTAGGAAACTCGTCTCTTCAAAAGGCGAGTTCATGAAAGCATTTTTTTACACAAAACTCACCTTTTGAAAAGGCGAGTTTCCCCCTTCACAACCCCCACCCCATCGTCTTTGGGGTTTAGGGTTTTCGATAAACTCACCTCTTCAAGAGGCTAGTTTAGTTTACAAAGAACTCGCGTCTTGAAGAGGCGAGTTTACATGTTATAACTCCGCCCCACGCCCTTCTCCTCTCCTACCATTTGCGCCCCTCCTCCTTCTGCTGGTGCTGCCGTTGTCGCCACTGGTGCTGCTCTCCTCGCCGTCGTTGGCATTTGTTCCCCTGCTCCTCTCCTCCAGCGATGTTGCTCCTGCGACCTCCGCACACGATGTTGTTTATCTTCATCCTTGTTGAAGAGTAAGGTAATACTCAATCTTTTTGTTGTGGATGGAAAAGCCCTGCAAGTCAAATTATTCATCATCATAAGATGCTTGTAACGTCTGATGTGATGATACGAAGTCCTTAATCCTATCATAAGTGTCGTAAATCAGAATTTCCAATTGCTCAAGCCATATTGCTTCCATCATTATCATGGTGAAAGGCTTCTTAGAAGTATGCTTGCATTGTATGGCCCTCTTTGCAAGTGAACCACCCATTTGTCGAGAAGATTGAGTAGGATAGATTGTACCTGTTCTTGAATTAACTCTTGAACCATCTAATTATCCTTAACTTAGCCGACGAGCACAAGTTTTATTTGTAGGGAACAGGATGCTTCTAAACCTTCCCTCCAAGAAGTCATGAAAGCTTTCCAAGTGGAATGAGGTATTCTAAAGGATGTATGATTTGGTAAATTAGTTTGGTCAACTCTTTTGATTTTTTTCCTTTCTAATACTTTTAACCGACTTGCTAGTAGTTCTTGCAATCTAAGCCTAGTGATAAGTCAGAACATTTCTTTGTTCAATGCTCGCCTATAAGGCTTGCTTATTGAGTGTTCCTTTCACTGTTAAAGAGTTACTTTAATAGATCTGTCATTAGTTGTTGTCAGTGATGCTCCCTGCTTAAAAGTAACTCAGCACCTGTTGTATGTCTTGCCTCTTAATTGGAATTAATTCATAGTAGAGTCAGTTGCCTTTCAACTCTATATAGGTAGAAGATTAAAATCCACAGATAACTTAATTGGACATTTGACTTGTAAATCAAATCTGAAATATGTCGGAAACAGCTGAAAGGCTAATATATAAGTTGACCAACAAATTAGAAGACTGATAATAATAACAAGAAATCTATTAAGAAGATCAATAATAGATTAGGGTTGAGGTTTATCTCATTAAATTCCTTAAATGTGATGTTGTGAGTTGTCATTTAATCTCTTTTATGGGTCGATTTGTTCAGGTTATTTTGAATGGATGAATTTGTGTTGGGTTTAGTCTATTATGGTGGTTCCATTGTCTGAAATGCAAATGGAGAGCAATATAACAGGGATCCATAGTGGCGTGTCTTGCCTGTCTTGTTATTTAAATTCGTTGTAGCATATGATAAAATAGCTACCAGATTAATACAAATTTTTTACTCAGAATGACAAGTTTCCCGAGGTCGAACTCAGGGAGCAACTATAATTCTAGAAACATAAATCCGTAATATAAGGTTTTACAAAAATTAAGAGATAGAGAGAGAGAGAGGGAGCAAAAGTCTTTTTGTTGGCTTCTTCTCTTGCAGCTGATTCTTCTCTTCCTTCAATCTGCCTTCTTTTTTCTTCTTTCTCTTTTCCCTTTCTTCCTCTCTGATTTTCTTCTTTTCTTCCTTGCGGCTGCAGAGCTTCTGTCTTCTTTCTCTTTCAGCTGCTAAGTCCTTCTTCCTTCTTCTTCTTCTCCTTCTTCTTCTTCTTCTTCTTCTTCTGCTCTGGCCGTTCCTCTTCTTTTCTTTCTTTCTCCTTCCTGTCTTCTTCTTCTTTGCATCTTATTTCTTTCTTCTTCTTTCTACTAACCTTCCGTCGTCTGACCCGGTGCTCGGACGACTTAACTATGCATTTGCTACAGTGCGGCTCCTTTTCTTCTTCTTCAACTCCTCTCCTTCCTTTCTTCTTCAGCTGCTCCGTGCGGCTAAGTCTTTCAGCTGCTCCTCCTCTCTTCTTCCTTCGCCTGCTTCTTCTTTTCCTTCTTCCCTGCGTGCACACACAATGATCAATGCAAAACCTACCCCTACCCCTTCCCCGCGTCTCTCTCTCTGAATCTCTCTTTAAGAAAGCTCTCCCAGAGCCGGGTAATCGGGTTCGGGTTGCGTGCCCGGGACCAGGCCCATAGGCGTGAGGTGGTGAGCAAGGAGTGCTTGGTCGGGTAGTCGGGTTCGGCCCAAACTCGCGGGGCATGAGTGCGGGCGAGGGTGGGCGAGCGCGTGGCGCGCTGCGTGCGGGTGAGGGACCTGACCCCTGTGTATCGAAGGCAAACAGGCCTATACACTTTTTCAATTTAAGTGTGGGCGCGAGGCCACACACTTACGAGGTGGGACTAAAGTCCCACCTCCAATCTGCGTGCCCGCAGGCCAGAATTGGGGCAGCAGCAGCGTTTGCGACCCTAATTGCAAGCCTGGGCGTGCTCGCGAAACCAACCCGCGCTACCTGGAGTGCGCACTAGGGCTGGAGACGTCCTGGAGCTGCTTGCGAAGGAGCTTCAATAGCTCTTCAATGGCGGCGAGGAGGCGCTGACCTGAAAACACAAGGACAGCCTCGCGGCCGCATCAGATAACGTAGGAAGCTTCGCCAGAGGGCAGCGAAGGCAGTGCGAGGGTCGGCGAGGTGCGGGGGCGCCTGTGGAGGTGCGCCTAGGGCAGATTGTGTGTGCTGAAGTGGGTTTGTTCGGGGGGGTGGTCGGGTTGTGAATGGTGGTGAATGGAGTGGGGGAAATGGTTGAGTGGAGTGAGGGGGAGCTTCTGGGCTTGTCTGCGAGGGGTGAGGTGGTCTGTGGAGGTGGAGTGACCTCGCCAGAGATGGTGATCGGAGATGGAGCAGATGGAGGTGGAAGTGGCGGTCGGTGGATTAAAAGGGTAAATCAGGAAGGGGAAAATGTAAGGGAGAGAGAGAGGAAGATTCCTACCTACTTAATCGACGAAGGGGGAGAGGGAGGCATCTGGCTCGTGCCTGCCGGAGCTGAGGACGAAGATGCCCAGGAGGGGGTTATCGGCAACGAGGAGAAGATCTGAGGGTGCCAGCTGGTACGGCCTGGCACGGGACGACGGGGCAGAGTGGACTCTACTGCAAGTAGGGCAGCAGAGCCACGAGGAGGAGGAGGGAGGTTCGCCGGAAGCTCAGGCGTTCTGACCGGAGAGAGGGAGGACGAAATCTAGGGTGTTTCTCCACCAGAAGAAGCTTGAAGGAGGCCGCTCCTTAAATAGGCATTGGAGAGGAGAGAAGACTGAGGAGACGACATGCCAGTGTCGCCGGAGCTGAGGACGAAGTGGACACCCATGCCTTTCGTGCGTTCGCATGAGAGGCATGGTTGGTTGCAGAGGTCAGGGGAGGGTCCCTGCGACAAAGGACGTTGTAGGGAACTCCCCGCTTGTTCCTGAGGACGGCCGCCCTGCCCTGCGCGGCGCCATCCTCCGCACAAGGTCGCCGGAGGTATGGTGCTACGCAGAAATGGCAGGAGGGATCGTTCTGCAAAGAACGATGAGAAGATAGGGGTAAATTGCAAGGGTTTCAAAAGATAAGGGTCAAAAAGTAAATTAAGAGGACCAATTTGTAAAGTCGGTCAAGATGGTCTTTTCTTAGGCCCAAGTTTTTATACCAGACTAATTTGAACCTAAGGATTTTAATGGTGAAATTTGATTTGAAGTTGGACCATGTTTGATCGGTCAATTTACGTAAAAACCCAAATTAAGTCATAAATTGGGCATAATTCTCATTTTAGGTCAAAATAGGTTGCAAAGGCCAAATTGAAGGTTCTAAACCCTAGAGAATATTTTTTCATGAATTTTAGAGGATTTAGTTGATTTTTATCCTACCTCGAACCACGTAAATTAAAGTGGATTTATTTTAGGGTTACAGAATGTCATTTAATTCCTAGAAGTTGCTATAACCCTCTTCAGATCAGATCATCCTACTTCCTTCCTTATTAAGCTCGTTTGACCTGTGTTTGGACCCTTAATTACCCTGTTTGCACACTGCATTGGTGAAATTGCAGTTTTACCCCTTATGATCTGTTTTATTCTTTAACTCAGAATTCTCTGAGTTAAGCCTCTCTTTAGGTTTTGTAGGAGCTTTTTCACACTTATTTTGATTAAATTATGCTAGTCAGGGTTCATGATGAGGTTCTAATCAGAGGATAAGGATATATATGAATTGGAGATTTGAGGATTTATTGGATAAGATTTGCTCGACATTAGGTATCGATCGAGGGAGTAATCGAGTGAAGATTAGTCATCGGTTTCCCCATTATGGAGGGACTGATTTTTGTTTAGCCAGTGTGACCGATGACGATGATTTCGAATGTTTGATCGATTGGCCAATTGAGGCCTGGAGATAGAAGATATTTACATAACTTTACATTGAGGTCGAAGGTGAGGGTTTTTGTACACTTCAACCACTGAATGTAGAACAACCTCCACAAGAACCTTGTGTTGCACCTCATGGGCAGTTGTTTGTTCCAGAACATCCCCTTGAGCCGCATCATGTACAGAATGAATATCATATGGGTGATGTACCCCTTAACAGAAAAAATGAAGTAGAACATACAATTCATGAGAATGAATGCAGGGTAAGGCACATTTCTCAAGTTGTTGATAACTTTTGTGGCTCACCTCAAGAGAATGACACAGACGAAGAAGATGAGTTGAATGAGGGAGAGAATGTCCAGGTGAATGCACCATCTCATGTCCCAACCCGTAACAGGAGGGTGCATCAATTTGGTTCTGGTAGTAGGCATGATAGCAATCAGTTACTGGAGGATGGAGATGTGTTGTTTTATGGCGATTTGCCACCTCCTCTTGAAAGAGATGACTCTAATGAATGCTTCTGTACTGGAATGAGTCATCCAAACACACAACTCATCAAGGGAATGACATTTAAAACCAAGCAGAATTTGGTGTTTCAATTAATAAATTTCACATTGAGAGTCAGGTGAATTTTGAAGTTCGAGAGTCAGATAGAAATGTCTGGTCATTGATATGTGCACGTAAATCTGAAGGTTGCACATGGAGATTGCACGGTTATTTCAGAACTTTTGATCAACAATGGGTATTGAGCACTTTGCATGGTCGACACACTTGTGGCCATATCCAAGAGAATGAAGATCACCCTCAACTCGATTACAATTTCATGGGTCGGTACCTAATGGGTTATGTCAAACGGTCACCTTTGATTAAGGTAAATTTCTTACTTGAGGTAATTGATGAGAAATTCAAGTACACAATCACAAGGAGAAGGGTTTGGGATGCAAAGCAAAAAGCCATTGAATTGATTTATGGTGAGTGGGACAAGTCCTATGAAGACCTGCCATACCTTCTACATGCCATTAGAGATTCAAATCCCTGGACAGTCATAGATATAGAATCAGTTGATATGAATGACACAAACAACGTGATCTTCATGAAAGCTTTTTGGGCATATGGACCGTGCATTGAAGCATTTAACCATTGTCAACCAGTTATTTCTATTGATGTTACACATCTTTACAGTAAATACAGACATAAGCTGCTGACTGCATGTGATGTGGATTTTGATCAACATATTGTGCCTCTTGCTTTCGCTATTGTGTATGAGGAATCCACAGACACATGGTCTTGGTTTCTTAAAAGAGTCAGATTTTGTCTAATCCGTGATTAGGAAAATCAAATTTGTATTATTTCTAATTGCCATGGACGGATACTTGCTGCAGCTGCTAGTGACGATGTTGGGTTACGTCATACTCATTGAAGGTTTGTGCACGTCACTTTGCAAGCAATTTTAACTCATCCGTAAAGAATGTGCATCTGAAGAAGTTAGTAATGAGAGTTGCATTGCAATCTTCACCACTTAAATGGGAATTTTACATGAATATATTAAGGAACATGAGCAAAAACGCTTCCAAATGGTTCGACAAGTGTGGAATTGATAAGCAACAATGGACGAAAGCTTATGATGGTGGATATAGATTTAGGAACATGACGACAAACTTGAGCGAGAGTTATAATGCGGTTCTCACAGAAGCTAGGGCATTGCCTATATGTGCCTTAGTTAGAAAAACATTTTACGATTGTGTTGCATACTTTGACAAACATCGTGAAAAAGCACATGTAGCAATGGGCAATAGTGAGATATACCACATATGCAAATGATATGCTGGAAAATTGGATGAATATAGGGACAAGCCACAACATCACTCGTTGTCACAACCCGTTCTCGGCTCCCTACAGAACCTGAGAACGGCTCGCCTTGACGAACCCCAAGACTCAGTCGTCCAACGAGAAATAACCAAATGCATACTCATTCCACAACCACACGAGTAATGTAATTGAGCAGAAAATATATAACTAACAGTAAAAGAAATAAAGCAATAAACCACTAGATTTTACATGATACAGCAGAAAAGTATTGTTACAAATATAGCCATCACAACAGGGAACTGGTAGAAACATAACTGAATATAAGCTACAGGTACTCACTACAATAAAAACTCTCTGCAGCGAAACAAAAGAAGGGAAACTATGGCAAAGCTCGACTGAGCCCAGCACCCTTAGCAGCCAGTGGCTCTAGCTTCTCGAATCCCTGACCTGAACATGGTTATAAAATTTGGGGTCAGCTAACGCTAAGTAGAGTGGTGGTTAAGTCATTTACATGCAACATAATTAAACAGTAACCAGCTAAACTTTCAATTGTCGGTTAATTATTGTCATCCATTTCTAATTCTCTGGTTTATGTGTTTCTGAGTCGAGTACGCTAATCAGGTTCCATGATATTGCTCAATTTTCTTGTTCCCTAATGGAACGATTTTGCTCATAGTTTTCCCGCGATGCAGGATATACATGTGACACTTTCCTGGCCGGGAGAGTCCCCCATGGTAGTCCTACACCCGGTCTACTACACTGAGGTCACCGTTGTGACGTAGCGGTGACAATAGCACGTGCGATAAGCACACGAGTAGGTACCCCTCACTAGCACACTGTCAGTCGTTTCTGCTAGCGGGTACGCCCAAACATACAGCACAGAACAACACAGGGCTTTGCCCTCTCAGAACAGGGGTCTTGCCCCTCCACAATCCACGTACTCTCGTCCGACTATCCTGATTTTCCCAGCGGGCCTAACAAGAGTCAGTATAGGGTGACCAAACCTAACCCTAGGCCCCATGGGACGGCTAGCTCCCCCCTACACTAAGTAGCTCACCCCAGTACCACATACGCGAGGGCCAAACAGGAGTTTTCATAGTGTGGCCAATCCTAACCCCGAGTCTCCACCCAAGGGGCGGCTAGCTCCCCTCTACTCTAAAGGGATAGTTGCTCTCCTCGGTACCACGTACAAGATGGCCAGCTTACTTCCCTTAACCAAGTTCGAACAGCCGCCTGTAGGCAACATGTTCCAAAACAATCAAGTTTTCCGTAGTACAGTATTCTTGGTTTCTTTCTAAATTCCCCATAGGGTTCGTATATAGACTTTCTCATTTCCACATCTGATTCATTAAATGCATAACAGAAAGCTCAAGATTTCATAATTGATTATTCAGTACATCATAGGTATTTCCATTCATGTCATGGTTCATTAAATGTAGTACAGGCAGCTCATGATTTACTACTTTCAGGAAGCATCACAGCAATTTAATCATTCATTAAATGCACATTCATTTCTTTTGGCACTAGTATTCATCTCACAACCTAATGTTCAATCAAATAATTCTAAAGCATGCAATTTAATTATTAATTCTGGGATTAGAGAGAACCACTCTACCAGGTCAACCGGGTGGAATGGGGGCTCATACAGTAGCTCTCGACATCTCCACAGGTCCCGTATACTCTATCAAATGGAGATCTACAACATAGAATGACAGGTCAAACGAGCTCAAAACTGCATAAACACTATATCATTACATAGAAAAACTCAAACGGAAACCAACGACATTTCATTTGCGGAAATCAGACTCTGTTTGGGCCCTGAACGGGCCCAAAAACACCAATACTGACCAAAATCAGACGTTTAGGAAGAGTCGCAGATGTCTTAAACGAACTCAGAGACTCACCTTACTCGAGGTGCCTTTCTCAGACATCTGGAACTCCGTGCATACGCCTGAGGGTGCCTTTAGACGTCTTGAGACACTCCCGGGCGTCTGAAACTGCCTCGATCCTCGCACCGACACACCTCCCCAACCCCTAACATACGTACGCACAGTCAAACTTGTTAGGAAGAAAAATAAATGAAATCTGCGCCCTATCAAATGTCTAGTATTACCTCTGGACGTCTGGACAGATGTCTGATGGTGTCTACAGACATCTGATTCTGCGGAAAAATGACTCCACAAAATCGTTTACGAGCTCTCTCTCCCGCAGAAGCTGTAGCAACTGCAGGACCTCCCCGTTTCCCTCATGAGCCCTCTCCTCTCAGGCCCCCGATCTCCTTAGCTAAAATGACCCGTTGCCTTTTAGTCGGATTAGACATCTGGAGTCTCAGTTAGACGTCTGGACACAGGCCCGGACGTCTGAAAGTGGAAATTTTCATACGTTCCTTTGTGCTCTGCGGGCAGGCGGCGCGCAGAGCTTCTCTCTACTCCATGCCCCTCACCCTCTTAAACCCTAAACCCTCTTCTCACCACCCTCACCCCCTCACCACCAGCCACCACCACCTCCAGTGTCCTCCCTGTGTGGCTGTGGCGAGGGAGAAACGTGAGAGATGAGGGAGAGGGTGAGCGAGGGAGAACGAGAGGGAGAGAGGAAGGAAGGGCGTGAGAGAGGAGAAGGTCGGAGGACCTTTGGGAGCTCGGTGGAGCTCGCACGGCCGGCAACGGGCGCGCGCGCGAGGAGTGGCTCGGGGAGGCAGCCTCCCCTCCCTCTACAGCTGCTAAAGCTACTGCAGTGCGCTGCGGGTGGCGTTGTGAGGAGAGGAGTGTCGCGGAGGAGGTTGTGGTACTGGAAGTTTTCCAATATTAGACGTCTAGAGCATCGACCAGACGTCTGGAGAGATACCAGGACGTCCAAAGTTGAAATCGGACGTCTGAAAGCACAATATCGTGCGAGGTACGTATCTTCCTGCGCTACTTTCCGCCATGCAGATTGTAGCGCAGATGTTGGGATAAATATGTGCTTGCGATTTTCGCACGTAGGTGAGAGCTTTGGGAAGACACACGGTATGTTTTTCCAAGTACTTTTGGACGTCTAATCACGTCACCAGACTTCCGGAGGTACTTCTAGGCGACTGGAGGCCTTGTACGACGTCTGGAGCTGCCCCCAGACAGTCATGGAGGGAGTCTGGATGTCTAAAGCAGCCACAGGAAATGCAAGGTGAGATCTGACATCTTTTAAGATGTCTGGAACTAGTCCTAGACGTCTGATTTTGGTCAGTAATCACGTTTTTGGCCCATTTAGGGCCTAAACGGGATCAGATTTCCGCAAACGAAGTACCGTTGTTTTCCACTTGAGTTTCTCTACGTCTTCGTGTTGAGTATCTACTATTTTAAGCTCGTATGATGTAAATTAGTCGTTGGTACAGATTACCAGCCGGTGGAGTGTTTGGGGCCCGTGGATACGACGAGATCTGTAGTGCAGGCCCCCATTCCTCCCGTGATACTCGGTAGAGTGGTTTAATTCTGCTGTTAATAATTAAATAGGAATGTACTTGTTTGTAATAATTGGATCAAACTCTATGATGTGGAATGAACCCTAGGGTAGAAATGTGTGAGCCTGTTTTGAGTTGTACTGTTTACTTGAGTGTATGGTTAAAATAAATTGCTAGCAAATGGTATTAGTGTAATTATGAGATGCATGTTAAAATACGAGTTGCCTGTATGTGAATGAGAAAGTAAACTATGAAACCACAAGTTACCTATATATTAAATTGTGAAAACACAAGCTACCTGCATATGGATGAGGAGCCAGTTATGAAACATGAGATCTGAATATGGGTAAATGATATGAATATGAGCATGAACCCTAAGGGGAATTAGGAGTAGAACTCCTGTGTATGAAAAGAATCTAGAATGTAGATGGGAAGTGAGCTGGCCCTTGTGTACATGGTACCAAGGAGAGCAACTCTCCCTTTTAGTGTAGAGTGGAGCTAGCCGCCCTTGGGTTGAGATCTGGGGTTAGGATTGGCCACTCTACACCGACTCCTGTTGGCCCTCACGTACTTAGTACCGAGGCGTGCTACTAGTGTAGGGAGGGAGCTAGCACCCCAGGGGACCCAAGGTTAAGCTAGCCACCCTACACCAACTTTGTTAGGCCCTTTGGACAAACTGGGGTAGTTGGACGAGGGCACGTGGACTGTGGAGGGGCGAGACTCCTGTTGGTTCTGAGGGGCGAGGCCCCTGTTCTGAGAGGGCAAGGTCCTATACTGTTCAGTGCTGTACTTTGGGTGTACCCGCTAGCGGAAACAACTGACCGCGTGTCAGTGCAAGGTAGCTACCTGTGAGCTTATCACGTGTGCCGTAATCACCACTACGTCTCGACAGTGACCTCGGGGTGGTTGACAAGGTGTAGGACTACCGCAGGGGACTCTCTCGGCCAGGAGAGCACCACGTGTACCTTCTACTCCACGGAAAAGATTGCAATCAAGATCGTTCTCACGAGGGACAAGCAATATCAAGAAATACTTGGATAGTTTGAGAAATAGATGAATCAGAAATATGTAAATGAGATAACTAGAAATGAGAATAAAACTTGCTTGTTGTTTTTGCTTTACTTGAACATAAATAATGTAAACACCACTCTACACAACGTTCGTTGACTCCGTCTTTTCATAACCTTGTTCAGGACTAGGAGTTGAGCAGCCCGAGTTTCCGACTGCAGAGGGAGTTAGGCCCAGCCAAGCCCAACAGTAGTAGTTTCTTTCCAGTTATTTGTTTCTGCTGTAGTTGTGAGTACTGGACTTTAAAATTACTATTCTCGATACTTTCTGTTTTTTGTTACTGTTGTGGTGGCATGTACTACTTTTGAGACAGTTGCTTTACTTTCCTTTATTGTTTCATTTTTCCTTCTGCCTAGTTATATTGCATGTGTCAATGTGGTTTATTTCCAGCTTTTGGTTATTTCTCGTTGGACGACTAGGTCTTGGAATTAGTTGAGGTGAGCCGATCTCGGGTCTTGTAGGGATCTGGGAATCGAGTCGTAACATCAGCCCTCTGCTTTCTCCCTCTCCTACTCCCCGCTCTCCCTCTCCTCTCAGCTGCGGTGTGGGATGGATGGAGGAGCGGGGGTTTATATGGAGATGGGTGGTATGGGAAGAGGTAAGGTGGATGTGGAGGGAATGGGGGTGTCGTCGGTGGAGAGGTGTTTGTGCGTGGGGTAAGGGGGTGGGGTGAAGTACGATGGGGATGGGAAAAATTACGGGGCACCCCCTGCAAGTTCTCTCTTTCCTCGCATAACCATAATACAAACCTAAGGGGGTTAAAATTGCATAAAAATCCCTAAAAATTTCAGAAACGCCAAGCAACCCTTGGGAAGGGTCATTTCACTCATTTTCATGGGATTCCTTATCCATACTATGAGGTTCTGACTTGTAGGTGTGAGACACCATATGGTTTGAAATGAGGGAACTTTCACAAAGTTGACATAAGGAATGCGACTTGTACTTACAACAAGTGGTAAACATATAGAATCTCATACGCACATGTATGTGCAGTGTTGACATTTAGACGAGTTGACATCCGTACAACGGTCGCCCATTGGTACACCTGGGAGCAACAAATGTTAATATGCCAAGCTAAATTTGAGCTAATACCTGATCCTAAAGCTTGGCAATCATATGCATTGCAGAAGCACATCCCCTTGTGGGAGAAGAAACGTGATAAAGAGCGTCCGAAATCGTCTCGTATTCACAACGAGATGGATATTCGAGAAAGTCGACAATGCAATAGCTGTCGTGTGTGCATGCAAGAAGATCATACTAGAAGGAATTGCCCCCATTTACAACATGGAACCTCGTCGTCCATACAACAAATTCCACTGGCAAACACTTGTCGGCATAATAGAAACATCAATAAATGCAGTGTTCGTAGAATTACTGGTTATAATAGGAAGAACTGTCTAAATAAGGGAAAATGCATTGTTTGTAACGAATATCTTCATATCAATAATGTCTCACATTACATTAATTACAATGTCTTATTAATATTATTTTTCTAAATTTGTAGATGGAGGCGAGACTAGTTGAGCCATCTGTTTTATACGGATGGGACGTGCACAGGTCCACAACTGTATGGGACAGTGATGTAATTATTAAATAGTCTTTTATGCATTTCATTAGTAACTCCCATTTACTTTAATTATAAATGTCTCTTCCATTAATGAGTTTAATATTTAACTTACATAGGTTTACTTAGCATTGAGATGTCGTCGACATGATGTTGTAATGCGATCTATACCCGTACACCCACGAGTTGTCCAACTTGTATAGGATGTGGGCTGGTCGCGTGGTCTGCTTGGTCTTTAAGGTTATTACAGTCGTTGTGGTATATGACAGAACAGTTACCAGTTTAATACAAATTTTTTTACTCGGAATGACAAGTTTCCCGAGGTCAAACTCAGGGAGCAACTATAATCCTAGAAGCATAAAGGTTCACAATTATGTTACAAAAATAATAAGAGAGAGAGAGAGCAAAAGTTCTCTTTTTTGTTGGCTTCTTCTTCTTCACTCTTCCTCTTCTCTTTTCTTCTTCTCTTGCAGCTGATTCTTCTCTTCCTTCAATCTGCCTTCTTCTCTCTTCTTTTCTTTGCCGCAGCTGTGGTGACCCTTTCTCTTTTTCCTTTCTTCCTCTCTGATTTTCTTCTTTTCTTCCTTGCGGCTGCAGAGCTTCTGCCTTCTCTCTCTTCTTTTCTTTTTCTTCTTCTGCTGCTCTGGTCGTTCCTCTTCTTTCTTTCTTCTTCAGCCTGCCTTCTTTCCTGCTCTGGTTGCTGACCTTCCATCGTCAGACTCGATGCTCAGACGATTTAACTATGCGTTTGCTACAGTGCGGCTTCTTTTCTTCTCCTTCAGCTCCTCTCTTTCCTTTCTTCTTCAGCAGCTGCTCAATGCGGCTGAGTCTTCAACCGCTCCTCTTCTTCTCTTCTTCTTCCTTCGCCTGCTTCTTCCTTCTTTTTCCTTTTTCCCTGCGCGCACAGACAACTATCAGTGCAAAACCTACCCCTACCCCTTCCCCGCATCTCTCTCTCTCTGAATCTCTCTTTAGGAAAGCTCTCCCAGGGCCGGGTATTTGGGTTCGGGTTGCGCGCCCGGGACCAGGGCCACAGGCATGCGGTGGTGGGCGAGGAGTGCTTAGTCGAGTAGTCGGGTTCGGCCCAGACCCGCGGGGCATGAGCGCGGGTGAGGGCAGGTGCGAGCGCGTGGTGTGCGGCGTGTGGGTGAGGGACCTGACCCTGTGTATCGAAGGCGAACAGCCTAATTCACAAATTCAATTTAAGTGTGGGCGCAAGGCCACACACTTACGAGGTGGGACTAAAGTCCCACCTCCAGTCTATGCTCCCGCAAGCGAGAAGGTGCTGCCAATTGGGGCAGCAGCGAATGTTTGCGACCCCAATCGCAAACCTAGGCGTGCTCGCGGAATCACCCCGTTCTGCCTGGGGCTCACACATGAGCTAGAGGCGTCCTGGAGCTGCTTGCGAATGAGCTTCAGCAACTCGTCAATGGCGGCGAGGAGGCGGAGACCTGAAATCACAAGGACAGCCTGTCGGCCACATCAGATAACGCAGGGAGCTTCGCCAGAGGGCTATGAAGGTGGTGCGAGGGTCGGCGAGGCGCGGGGGCGCCTGTGGCCGTGTGCCTAGGGCAGACTGTGTGTGCGGAAGTGGGTTTGTTCGGGGGGTGGTCGGGCGGTGAATGGCGATAAATGGAGTGGGGGAAACGGTTGAGTGGAGTGAGGGGGAGCTTCTGGGCTTGTCGGCGAGGGGTGAGGTGGTCTGTGGAGGTGGAGCGACCTCGCCGGAGATGGCAACCGGAGATGGAGCAGATGAGGGTGGAAGTGGTGGTCGGTGGGTTAAAACGGTAAATCAGGAAGGGGAAAATATAAGGGAGAGAGAGAGGAAGATTCCTACCTACTTAGTCGACGAAGAGGGAGAGGGAGGCGTCTGGCTCGTTCCTGCCGGAGCTGGGGTGAAGATGCCCAGGAGGGGGCTATCGGCGACGAGGAGGAGATCTGAGGGAACCAGCTGGTGCGGCCTAGCGCAGGAAGACGGGGTAGAGTGGGCTCTACTGCAGGTATGGCAGCAGAGCGACGAGGAGGGAGGATCGCTAGAAGCTTGGGCTGCCTGACCAGAGAGGGAAGAGACAAAATCTGGGGTTTCTCTAGGCCAAAACTAGCTTGAAGGAGACGGTTGTTACGAACGCGGTTTCAAGACGTCTTTTTAAGACGTCTGGGAGGTGGCCCAGACGTCTGGGATTTTATTTTCTGCGGCACGCAGGATTGCGTCTACGCGCCTACGTGCGAAGACCTGCGAACGCCCTCTTTTTCCCTCTCTCCTCCTGCAGGCGCAGTGCTGCGCTCTCTCTCTCTCTCTCTCCCCGCGCGGCCTTATAAGGCCCTCGCCCTCTCCCTCACTCTCATCTCCTCCGCTCCCTTCTTCTCCTTCTTCTAGCCGGTGCGAGAGCGAGCGAGTGGCGGCAGCGGCAACCGCGGCGAGTTGCGGGAGGAGGTGTTGTGCGAGGGAGGAGACGCTCGACCGTGAGGGCTCGAGCTTGCAGGGGCAGCTAGAGCAGGCCGGCGGGGGAGCAACGGGCGTGGAGTGACGCGGGAGGGCTGTTGCAGCTCGAGCAGCAGGCGGACGACGCGCGATGCGGCCGTGCGTCACGGGCGGAGAGCGAGTCGAGCTCTGATTCTGGAAGTTTTTCCAGAATCAGACGTCTGGGCTTCCAACCAGACGACGGTGAAGACGTCTGGAGGACTGTCCAGACGTCTGGCAAGTAAGTTATTTTCGTCCTTGTCTGCGACCCGTCGTACTGAGAGCGAGGAGTGGATACGTGCAGGTTCTGAGACTCGCCATCCAACGCGAATCGGACGTCTGGCCGCAGTGCCAGACGACGGAGAGGAGTTCCAGACGTTCGGGTCGACCATCGGACGTCTGGGAACTAAGCCTGACGCCCCCGCCGGCTTCTGGACATCTGAGGGATTACACAGAGCGAAGGTATCCTCTGAACCACCTTTAAGACGTCTGGAAGAGGTTCCAGACGTCTGATTTTGGACTGTTCCGTCGTTTTCGACCCGTTTAGGGCCCGTTCGGAGTTTGTTTTCCACGTTTCGAGTTGCGTTCTTTTCGGAATAAAATCCTCTACCCGTTTACAGTAATTATATACTGTTCTGAGAAACTCCTTGTGTTTGATCCTTGTGTTAGGACCCCGTTCCATTGCAGTCTCGGGGGTTGCGGAGGCGCGCGGGATTTCCGACCACGCCCCCAGTACTTCCGTTGCAGTTGGTAGAGTGGCTTTAAAAATTATTAACATAATTTGTTACAATTATGGAACAATTAATAGAACCTAGGGCATTGCATGAATCCTAGGAATGAGAAACCAGATTGAATGATAGATCCTAGGGTATTGCATGAATCCTAGGGCTGGAAAACTAGATTGAATGATAGATCCTTGGGTACGGCATGAATCCTAGGACTGGAAAACTAGTGAAATGAATATAGATATTGCAGTCTTGGAAACTGTGGAAAGGAAATAATAGCTGCCTGTAAATTGATTTAACAGCTGCCTGTTATGAATAAATGAACATGATTGAGAATATGGGCTGTATGAACGTGAAACTGAAAGGGTGAAACCTGAATGTGCTGAGTTAAAAGAGCTGGAACCCTACGGGGAGTTAGGAGTAGAACTCCTGGAAAGAGAATGAAATGGAACTGAGAAGGAAAGATGTGGAGGTGTGTTGTCTCTTGAGTACGTAGTGCCAGGGGAAGCACTTGTTACATGCTTAGTGCAGAACAGAGCCAGCCGCCCCAGGGACCCGGGGTTAGGTCTGGTCACTTTGTACCGACTTGTTGGCCCTCGTGTACACAGTACTGAGGAGAGCTACTAGTGTAGAGCGAGTACTAGCTACCCCACGGGCCCCGGGGTTCTGCTAGCTCACCTACACCGACTTGTTAGGCCCACCGGGCAAACCAGGGTAGTCAGGCGAGGGTGCGCAGACTGTGGAGGGACAAGGCCCCTGTTTGGTTACAGTGGAGGGTTTAGACCCCTGTTACTGAGAGGGCTCTGCCCTATACTGGTTCCGTGCTGTGCTTTGGGGCGCACCCGTTAACGGAAACGACTGATTGCGTGCCCGTGCGGGGTAGCTACCCATGCGATTACCGCGCGTGCTATCGTCACCGTTACGTCTGTCAGTGACCTTGGGGTGGTTGACTGAGAGTAGGATCACCACAGGGGACTCTCCCGGCCAGGAGAGCACCACGTGTTACTTCTACTTTTCGGAAAAGACTGCAATCAATATCATTCCCACGAGGAACATTCGAGATCAAGTGAAGGATCTGAGAAATAGATAAATTGTGAAACAATAGAAAGACGTAAATAAAGGAAGAAAGAAAATAAAACAGCTACTGTACACCTTACTGCTTCTTTAGTTTTAGGTGTCACTCTACTCAGCGTTTCGCTAACATGTTACCCTCGTTACTTTTCAGGACCAGGTGTTGAGTAGCCAGGGTCAGCGGCTGCAGAGGACGCTGGGCCGAATAGGGTGCAGTAGAGTTACCGCAGTTCTTTTGTACCCCTTTTGTTCCACTGTAGTGAGTAGTTCTTGTTACTCTCTGTACTTTTCTTTACTTGTAGTTCATGTTTTGTTATAAATGTTGTTCTACTGTTGTGGTGGTACATGTTGTAGTAGTTCCTTTTCTTACTGCTGTATTTTTGTTACTGCTAGTTATATTCATGCTGAATGTGGTATATTTTACTGCTCTTTTGGTTACTTTGTAATGACCCGATTCCCAAGTCCCTACGAGACACGAGAACCGGACCGACTCGACTAATCTCAAGACCTAGTCGTCCAACGAGGAAGTTGTTGGTGCTAGAGCACCACGATCATTTGTTTTGATGATAACAAAACACGTGTTATTTAACATTTGCAATTTGAGTCCTAGATTTCAGGTCAATTGCAAATGAAGACGTGTTTAGACGGAACTCGAGCTCGCATCCAGGACGGATTGGAGGAGCTTGACGGAAAACAGAGGAGGTTCACGTGGAGCGAAAGATTGAAGATGGAAGGAAATGAAGAATAGGATAGATTTCCTTCTTTTGTACTTGTTGTATTTTTTCGTTTCTTTTGTTGCTCTATATTTCCTTAGATAATTCATGTTAAAGAGCCTCAAAGTACCCTAACAGTAGTCCTAGGAACACCTGCACAACCCTAGGATACTTAGGTTTTCTGTAGAACACTTAGAAAACCAATATAGGGTTCAAACAGAGTTTCCAGACGTCTAATTCATAAATCAGACGTCTGATAAAGTATTTTAAGACGTCTGACTGTTGTTTCAGACGTCTGATAACTGTTAGGCTGGACATAGTTAGTTCTGTCTGATGAAATCAGACGTCCAGACCTTAGACCAGACGTCTTAGAAGACGTCTGATGGATTTGCCAGACGTCCAATTAGTGGACCGTTGGCTGGCTTAGCAGACACCCAAGAATATGACCGTTAGAGCCTTATCAGACGTCCATAGGACTTTCCAGACGTCTGATAAATGACCGTTTTGCCTCGGCTGACCCAAAATCTCTTCTCAGAGATTTTCTAGCCGTTGCAACGTTTGGAAATCAATTCCCACAGTAAAAGTAGGTTTCCAGACGTCCAGACATAGTGCCAGACGTCCTATATGTCGTCTGATGTACTTGCGTAAAAACCCTGTTTAGATCTGATTCAAGTCAGGGAGAAACCTGCATAGAATCAGACGTCTGACATTGAAATCAGACGTCTTAAAATGGCCTTCCAGACGTCTGATGCCAGAATTAGACGTCTGATGACCCTGTCAAATGTAATCATTGTCCTGATTTCGGCCTGATTCTCTTGGGCTTTGCACCCAACGGCTATAGAACCTTTCCTAAGCCTTCCTAAGGCCTCTATAAATAGAGGAGAGCCTTTACACACCAAGACACACTTAGAAAAACACAAGACACACTTAAGCAACATACTTCCACTCTCTTGTGTCCAATTGAGGCCCTTGCTCTCCAAGCTCTAGTTTCATTCTCTTGAGAGCATCAAGTCTTCGTGCACCCGCTCTCCCGCCGTTGTTCATGAGAGCGACATTGCGCCGTTGCGTGGCTCACGCACCCGCGTCATCCTCGACGCACTCCTTGCAAAGGGGAGTTTCCTTATTCCTATAGAAGCTAGGTTCTTAATTACTTTGTTGGCACTATAGGACCTGTTGTTTTATTTTTGTTATTTTGGTTGGGTATTCGCTTTGCGAATTCCCGTCTCCTTCGTGGGACAAAATCCTTCTCGTGGAGAGAAGGGGTTGAGGAACGCTACCCTCGTACTTGTAGCGTGGTTGTACTGAGGTTGAATCACCCTCGTTTTAAAGTGATTCGGTTAGTGGATTTGATCAACTAGGTTGATCGGAAAATCCTAACTCGAGAGGGTTAGGTGGTGGTTTTCACCCGGTTTGGGTTTCCACCTAAAAATCTTTGTGTACTTGTGCGATTGTTTGTTTATTCTGTGATATTGTTTTATTTCCGCATTTTATTACGTCACCCCCTCCTAGTAGGGAACTTTTAGAAGTAACCAAAAGAGCAGTAAAATAAACCACATTCAGCATGAATATAACTAACAGTAAGGAAATACAGCAGTAAGGAAAGAAACCACTACAGTATATACCACCACAACAGTAGAACAACATTCATAACATAATATGAACTGCAGGTAAAGAAAAGTACAATGGAAACAAGAACTACTCACTATAACGGAACAAAAAGAGGTACAAGAGAACAGTGGTAACTCTACTGGACCCTACTCGGCCCAGCGTCCTCTGCAGCCGCTGACCCTGGCTGCTCAACACCTGGTCCTGAAAGGTAACGAGTGTAACACGTTAGCTAAACGCTGAGTAGAATGGCAGCTAAACTAAGGAAACAGTAAAGTGTACAGTAACTGTTTAATTTTCTTTCTTCCTTTATTTACGTCTTTCTATTGTTTCACAATTTATCTTTTTCTCAGGTCCTTCACTTGATCTCGAGTGTTCCTCGTGGGAACGATCTAGATTGCAGTCTTTTCCGAACAGTAGAAATAGCACGTGGTGCTCTCCTGGCCGGGAGAGTCCCCCGTGGTGATCCTACTCTCAGTCAACCACCCCAAGGTCACTGACAGACGTAACGGTGACTACGGCACGCACGGTAAACGCACGGGTAGCTAACCTGCACTGGCACGTGGTCAGTCATTTCCGTTAATGGGTGCGCCCAAAGCACAGCACGGAACCAGTACAGGGTAGAGCCCTCTCAGTAACAGGGGTCCAACCCCTCCACAGTAACCAAATAGGGGCCTCGCCCCTCCACAGTCCGCGCACCCTCGCCTGACTACCCTGGTTTGCCCCAGTGGGCCTAAAAAGTCGGTGTGGGAGGCTAGCGGAACCCCGGGGCCCGTGGGGTAGCTAGTACCTCCCTACACTAGTAGCTCTCCTCGGTACTACGTACTCGAGGGCCAGCAAGTCGGTACAGAGTGGCCAGTCCTAACCCCGGGTCCCTGGGGCGGCTGGCTCCGATCTGCACTAAACAGGGGGGGATAGTCGCTCTCCTTGGTACTCCGTACTCAAGGGCCAGCTCACTTCCCCAATTCTATTCCATTCACTTTCCAGGAGTTCTACTCCTAATTCCCCGTAGGGTTCCAACTCTTTAACTCAGAACATTCCAGTTTCACCATTCCAGTTTCACGTTCATACATCCCATATTCTTAATCATGTTCATTTATTCATAACAGGCAGCTGTTAATTCAATTCACAGGCAGCTATTATTTCCTTTCAACATTTACCAAGACTGCAGTATTCATACATTCCACTAGTTTTCCCGTCCTAGGATTCATGCCATATCCTAGGATCTATCATACAATCTAGTTTTCCAGCCCTAGGATTCATGCAACACCCTAGGAATCTATCATTCAATCTATTTCTCATTCCTAGGATTCATGCAATGTCCTAGGTTCTATTTATTGTTTCATAATTTAACGGATTATACTTAAAGCCACTCTACTGGTTACAACAGGCGAACTGGGGGCGTGGTCGGGAATCCCGCGTGCCTCCGCAACCCCCGAGACTGCAACGGAACGGGGTCCTAACACAAGGATCAAACACAAGAAACTTCTCGAAATAGTATACAGCTACTATAGACAGGTAGAGGATGTAATTTCGAAAGAACGCAACTTGAAACGCGGAAAACGGAGCCCGAATGGGCCCAAAATGGGTCGAAAACGACGAAACAGTGCAAAATTAGACGTCTGGAACTTCTTCCAGACGTCTTAAAAAGTGGATCAGGGAATTACCTCGCTCTGCGTGGGCTCTCAGACATCCAGAAGCCTGCGGGGGTGTCTGGCCTAGTTCCTAGACGTCCGATGGTCACCCAGGACGTCTGGAAGTCGTTCCCGTCGTCTGGCACTGCAGCCAGACGTCTAATTCGCGTTGGATGCGAACCTCCGACCCTGCACGTACCCATTTCCTCTCTCTCTTAGTACGATCAATCGAAGGGAAGGAAGAAGACGGAAAAACTCGCCTTTCAGAAGTCTGGACAGTTTTCCAGACGTCGTTCCAGTCGTCTGTCTAGAAGCATAGACGTCTGATTCTAGAAAATTTTCCAGAACCAGGGCGCCACTCGCCCTCCGCTTGCGACGCCCGGCCGTGCCGCGAGTGCTCCGCCTGCTGCTCGAGCTGCAGCAGGCCTCCCGCGCCCGCTGTGCCCCCGCCTGCCGGCTCCCGCTGCCCCTGCAGGCTCGAGCCCTCACGGCCGACGCCTCCTCCCCCGCGTAGCACCTCGTCCCGCACCCGCCGCGGCTGTCGCCGCCGCCGCTACACCCTCGTGCTCGCTCTCGCACACTGGCTGAAGGAGAAGAGGAAGGAGGCGGAGGTGACGGGAGTGAGGGAGAGGCGTGGCCCTTTTAAGGCCGCGCGAGGAGGAGAGAGAGAGCGCGACAGAGGGCGCAGGAGGGAGAGGGAAAAAGAAGAGGCGGTGCAACGGTGTGCGCGCAGAAAAATGAATCCCAGATGTCAGGAAGTGATACCAGACGTCTGGTACGACGTCTGGGACACCTCCCAGACGTCTTAAAATACGTTTGAAAGCACGGTTCGTAACATCCTCGTTGGACGACTAGGTCTCGGGATTAGTCGAGTCGGTCCGGTTCTCATGTCTCATAGGGACTCGGGAATCGGGTCGTTACAAGATGGTATCAGAGCAAGGTCGTCTCGAGAAATGAATCAACTGACTGGAAAATAACCAATTCACATGTCTATAACTAGAGTAGCCACCACAACATATCTTTTGACAAGAGCTCTTAGACGTTTCCGTTAGGTATCGTTCCATATTGACGTGTTTCGTTTTGTTTCGCGTCGGGAGTTCCACACTCTCCGCCAAGGGACGATGACCGCGAGCGCGTACTGCACGCGTTTCTTGGAGCTGTCCCGCTTTGTAGCGACAGCGGTAGCCACTGAGGAGGAGCGCCTTTGGAGGTTCACCGAGGGGCTCCGGCTGCGATTCGGGGGTATGTCAAACCCCTGAAGCTGCCTATGTTTTCGAGGGTGGTGGAGGTAGCCATGACTTACGAGGAGACCAACCCGTTCGTGCGAGACACTGACGGCTGGCGGAAGAGGCCCTTTCAGCCAGACTTTTCACAGGGCCGGCGAGAGAGGAGACACGTGACGTCCGTAGGAGAGCCGTCATGTTTTGCAGGGCCATCCGTGGCCTTTGGGGGCCCTCAACAGGGGCCAGTCGCCAGTACCGGATCCCCGCCCAGCCGACAGCAGGGACCCACTGAGGGCGGGAGTCGGGTTCCCCTCTGTTACCAGTGTGGCTAGCCGGGCCACATCAGGAGGGACTGCCCGTCTAGGGCAGGAGGTCAGCAAACACTTCTCGCGTAGAGCACTGGAGGGCGGGCAGGAGGCCGCAGTTCCCAGGAACGAGGAGGAAGACAGCAGTCGCGAGGAGGGTACTGGCCAGCACTTGCCCGTCCACACAGGGATGCCAGAGCTTCGGGCTCGGTGGTGGCAGGTATGGTTTCAGTTTCCGGCAGACTCGTTTACACACTTTTCGATTCCGACGCTACGCACTCGTTTGTCGCAGCCAGTTTCGCAGTTAGTTTGGGCCAGGATTATATGCTGTTAGAGAATCCGTTAGTAATCAGAGGTCCGAGTGGTTAGCTGTTTGTAGCTGAGGAGGTGTACACGGATTGCGAGGTCAGCGTCGGGGGACATAGCCTGCCAGCTGACCTGATTATGATACAGATGGAGGACTTTGGCGTAATTCTGGGGATGGACTGGCTGTCCGCTTACCACGCCTTGGTAGACTGTTTTGAGAGGAAGATTGTCTTCTCCATGCCGGAGTTGCCTTCTTTTGAGTTTCACGGACAGCCAGTGGACGGAGGCTTTAGGTGCATTTCGGCACTTCGGACGACGAGACTTTTGAGCCAGGGGTGTGAGGGCTTCCTAGCTTGTGTGGTGGCAGAGCCCAGCCCTGTGGCAGACTTCCAGAGCATCCCGGTGGTCAAAGAGTACCCTGATGTGTTCCCAGACGAGTTACCAGGACTACTGCCCGAGCGTGAGATCGAGTTTGAGATCTCACTAGTACCAAGGACCAGCCCCATCTCCACTGTGCCATACAGGATGGCACCGCTTGAGCTATGAGAGCTCAAGTCTCAGTTGCAGGACCTTTTGGAGAAGGGTTTCGTGAGGCCCAGTACATCTCCCTGGGGAGCCCTGATACTGTTTGTAAAGAAGAAGGATGGTACCCTATGCCTTTGTGTGGACTACCGACAGCTGAATAGGGTCACCATCAAGAACAGATATCCGCTGCCGAGGATCGATGACTTGTTTGACCAGTTGCGGGGTGCCACGGTGTTCTCCAAGATCGACTTGAGGTCTGGATACCACCAGTTGAGGATCAGGGAGACCGACGTCTCCAGGACAGCTTTCCGCACCCGGTACGGACACTACAAGTTTTTGGTCATGCCGTTTGGGTTGACCAATGCCCCCGCTGCTTTCATGGACCTGATGAACCGAGTATTTAGACCGTACTTGGACCAGTTCGTGGTGGTATTCATTGATGATGTACTCATCTATTCTCGAGATCGGACGCAGCACGGACATCACTTGCGGATGGTTCTAGATACACTGAGACGATGTAGGCTGTACGCCAAATACAGCAAGTGCGAGTTCTGGTTGAGGGAGGTGACCTTCTTAGGTCATGTGATCTCTAGAGACGGCTTGGCGGTGGACCCAGCCAAGGTCGAGGCAGTGCTCAGGTGGGAAAGACCGCGTTCAGTCACTGAGATTCGCAGTTTCTTGGGACTGGCGGGCTACTACAGACGATTCATCAGAGGTTTTTCACAGATTGCGCGTCCTATGACACAGTTGACCCGGAAGGACGTGCCCTTCACTTGGACAGATGCCTGTGAGGCGTGTTTTCAGGAGCTGAAGGAGAGGTTGACTTCGGCTCCTGTGCTCACCATCCCTGACAGTAGTGGCGGGTTCGTTGTGTACACGGATGCCTCCTTGCAGGGGTTAGGAGGTGTGCTCATGTAGAGGGGTCACGTTGTCGCTTACGCTTCGTGGCAATTGAAGCCCCATGAGCATACCTACCCTACCCACGACCTGGAGTTGGCAGCTGTCGTCTTCGTGCTGAACACCTGGAGGCACTACTTGTACGGTGAGACCTTCGAGATTTTCACAGATCACAAGAGCCTCAGATACCTTTTCGATCAGAAGGAGCTCAACATGAGACAGAGACGTTGGTTGGAGCTCCTGAAGGACTACGACTGCAGCATTTCCTATCACCCAGGCAAGGCCAATGTGGTGGCTGACGCCTTGAGCCGAAAGGCGCCCGCACACTTGGCCAGCTTACTGTTACAGAGTTGGAGCCTTTTGGAGGAGGTGGGCAGTTGGCGACCCCTAGAGTTACGGGGGCACTGTGGGGCAGTGACTGTGACACGACAGACTAGGCCAGAGCTGATAGACCGCATCATCACAGGACAGATGGCCGATCCGTACTTGCAGTCCTTGCGCGACAGAGTACTGTTAGGAGACCGAGGGGACTTCTCTTTCACAGACCAGGTACTGCGCCTGAGGGGACGGTTGTGCGTTCCCAAGGACGAGGAGCTGTTGAGAGAGCTCCTGACTGAGGCACACGGTTCCAGATTCACCATACATCCCGGAAACACGAAGATGTACCACGACTTGAGACGCGAGTTTTGGTGGAGGGGGATGAAGCGGGATGTGGGTGAATTCATGCAGCAGTGCATAGTGTGTCAGCAGGTGAAAGCCGAGCATCAGAGGCCTGCAGGGCCGCTACAGTCGCTTCCAGTGCCAGAGTGGAAGTGGGAGAGCATCACCATGGACTTGGTGGTGGGTTTACCTGTTACCCAGTGAGGACACAACACAGTCTGGGTAATTGTGAATAGACTGACGAAGACAGCACGATTCTTGCTGATCCAAGTCACTTTGGGACCAGCACAGTTGGCAGAGAGGTATATCCGCGATGTGGTACGACTACACAGAGTTCCGCGGGAAATCGTATCCGACCGGGATACCCGCTTTATGTCCCAGTTTTGGGCTGAGTTTCAGCAGGCCCTGGGGACGCGGTTGAGGTTTAGTACAGCTTACCACCCCCAGACGGATGAACAGTCTGAGCGCACGATACAGACACTTGAGGACCTTTTGCGTGCCTGTGTACTGGACTGGAGGGGCTCTTGGGAGGAACACCTGCCCCTGGTGGAGTTTGCATACAACAACAGCTATCACTCGAGCATCGGCATGGCTCCCTACGAGGCTCTGTACGGACGGAGGTGTACGACACCCTTGAGTTGGGTTGAGGTGGGGACCAAGTGGGAGGTTGGCCCCAGGTTGATCCGGCAGAGTCAGGAGGTAGTTGAGCAGATCCATAGGCGACTCCGCACTGTCAGGAGCAGACAGAAGAGCTACGCGGATCGGAGACGCAGAGAGGTGCAGTTCGAGGTTGGGGACCACATCTTTCTTCGTGTTTCGCCCATGAAGGGCCTACAACGGTTTGGGGTGAGGGGGAAGCTCGCGCCGAGGTTCGTGGGGCCCTTTGTGGTCCTGGAGCGGGTTGGACCCGTTGCTTACAGACTTACCCTCCCTGCTCAGCTTTCTGGTGTGCACGAAGTGTTCCACATGTCCAACCTCAGGAAGTACGTAGCCGATCCCAGTCACGTACTGAGTCACAAGAGCATCGAGGTGGGCGACGACCTGACCTACCCTGAGCGGCCAGTGCAGATTCTTGACCGAGCCGTTTGCAGTTTGAGACGAAAACAAGTACCCCTGGTGAAGGTTTTGTGGAGGAGCCAGCGGTACGAGGAGGCTACCTGGGAGCCTGAGGCGGCAATGCAGGAGCGGTACTCGGAGCTCTTCGCAGGTACGTCTTTCGGACCGGCTTCGGTCCTCTTTGAGTTGTTATGTTTTTATATGACGTTTTTCCCGCACCCTAGTTAGCGTAAGTTTCGAGGATGAAATTTCCTTTGAGTTTGTTATATTGTTACGAACGCGGTTTCAAGACATCTTTTTAAGACGTTTAGGAGGTGGCCCAGACGTCTGGGATTTTATTTTCTGCGGCACGCAAGATTGCGTCTGTGCACCTGCGGCGCAGACCTGCGAATGCCCTCTTTTTCCCTCTCTCCTCCTGCAGGCGCAGTGCTGCGCTCTCTCTCTCTCTCTCTCCCCGCGTGGCCTTATAAGGCCCTCGCCCTCTCCCTCACTCTCATCTCCTCCGCTCCCTTCTTCTCCTTCTTCCAGCTGGTGCGAGAGCGAGCGAGCGGCGGCAGCGGCAGCTGCGGCGAGTTGCGGGAGGAGGTGTTGCGCGAGGGAGGAGACGCTCGATCGTGGGGGCTCGAGTTGCCGCGGCAACTAGATCCGGCCGGCGGGGGAGCAGCGGGCGTGGAGTGACGCGGGAGGGCTGCTGCAGCTCGAGCAGCAGGCGGACGAGGCGCGACGCGGCCGTGCGTTGCGGGCGGATAGCGAGTCGAGCTCTGATTCTGGAAGTTTTTCCAGAATCAGACGTCTGGGCTTCCAACCGGACGACGGTGAAGACGTCTGGAGGACTGTACAGACGTCTAGCAAGTAAGTTATTTTCGTCCTTTTCTGCGACCCGTCGTACTAAGAGCGAGGAGTGGATATGTGCAGGTTCTGAGACTCGCCATCCAACGTGAATCGGACGTCTGGCCGCAGTGCCAGACGACGGAGAGGAGTTCCAGACGTCCGGGTCGACCATCGGACGTCTGGGAACTAAGCCTGACGCCCCCGCAGGCTTCTGGACGTCTGAGGGATTACACAGAGCGAAGGTATCCTCTGAACCACCTTTTAAGACGTCTGGAAGAGGTTCCAGACATCTGATTTTGGACTGTTCCGTTGTTTTCGACCCGTTTAGGGCTCGTTCGGAGTCTGTTTTCCGCGTTTCGAGTTGCATTCTTTTCGGAATAAAATCCTCCACCCGTTTACAGTAATTATATACTGTTCTGAGAAACTCCTTGTGTTTGATCCTTGTGTTAGGATCCCGTTCCATTGCAGTTTCGGGGGTTGCGGAGGCGCGCGGGATTTCCAACCACGCCCCCAGTACTTCCGTTGTAGCTGGTAGAGTGGCTTTAAAAATTATTAACATAATTTGTTACAATTATGGAACAATTAATAGAACTTAGGGCATTGCATGAATCCTAGGAATGAGAAACCAGATTGAATGATAGATCCTAGGGTATTGCATGAATCCTAGGGCTGGAAAGCTAGATTGAATGATAGATCCTTGGGTACGGCATGAATCCTAGGACTGGAAAACTAGTGAAATGAATATAGATATTGCAGTCTTGGAAACTGTGGAAAGGAAATAATAGCTGCCTGTAAATTGATTTAACAGCTGCCTGTTATGAATAAATGAACATGATTGAGAATATGGGTTGTATGAACGTGAAATTGAAAGGGTGAAACCTGAATGTGCTGAGTTAAAAGAGCTGGAACCCTACGGGAGTTAGGAGTAGAACTCCTGGAAAGGGAATGAAATGGAACTGAGAAGGAAAGATGTGGAGGTGTGTTGTCTCTTGGGTACATAGTGCCAGGGGAAGCACCTGTTACCTGCTTAGTACAGAGCGGAGCCAGCCGCCCCAGGGACCCGGGGTTAGGTCTGGCCACTTTGTACCGACTTGTTGGCCCTCGTGTACACAGTACCGAGGAGAGCTACTAGTGTAGAGCGAGTACTAGCTACCCCACGGGCCCCGGGGTTCTGCTAGCTCACCTACACCGACTTGTTAGGCCTATTGGGCAAACCAGGGTAGTCATGCGAGGGTGCGCGGACTGTAGAGGGGCAAGGCCCCTGTTTGGTTACTGTGGAGGGGTTGGACCCCTGTTACTGAGAGGGCTCTGCCTTATACTGGTTCCGTGCTGTGCTTTAGGGCGCACCCGTTAACGGAAACGACTGATCGCGTGCCAGTGCGGGGTAGCTACTTGTGCGTTTACCGCGCGTGCCGTAGTCATCGTTACATCTGTCAGTGACCTTGGGGTGGTTGACTGAGAGTAGGATCACCACGGGGGACTCTCCCGGCCAGGAGAGCACCACGTGTTACTTCTACTTTTCAGAAAAGACTGCAATCAAGATCGTTCCCACGAGGAACATTCGAGATCAAGTGAAGGATCTGAGAAATAGATAAACTGTGAAACAATAGAAAGAAGTAAATAAAGGAAGAAAGAAAATAAAACAGCTACTGTACACCTTACTGCTTCTTTAGTTTTAGCTGCCACTCTACTCAGCGTTTCGCTGACGTGTTACCCTCGTTACTTTTCAGGACCAGGTGTTGAGCAGCCAGAGTCAATGGCTGCAGAGGACGCTGGGCCGAGTAGGGTGCAGTAGAGTTACCGTAGTTCTTTTGTACCCCTCTTGTTCCACTGTAGTGAGTAGTTCTTGTTACTCTCTGTACTTTTCTTTACTTGTAGTTCATGTTATGTTATAAATGTTGTTCTACTGTTGTGGTGGTACATGTTGTAGTAGTTCCTTTTCTTACTGCTGTATTTTTGTTACTGCTAGTTATATTCATGCTGAATGTGATTTATTTTACTGCTCTTTTGGTTACTTCCTCGTTGGACGACTAGGTCTTGGGATTAGTCGAGTCGGTCCGGTTCTCGTGTCTCGTAGGGACCCGGGAATCGGGTCGTTACAACGGCAGACCCTGCTACTCCTTAAATAGGCATTGGCGAGGAGTGGTGACCGAGGAGGCGATGTGCCATGCTCGCCGGAGATGGCCGGAGATGGACACCCATGCCTTTCGTGCGTTCGCACAAAAGGCGTGGCCGGTTGCAGAGGTCAGGGGAGGGTCCCTGCGACAGAGGACGACGCAGGGAACCCCCCGCTTGTTCCTAAGGACGGGTGCCCTGCCCTACGCGGCGCCATCCTCAGCGCAAGGTCGCCGGAGGTATGGTGCTTGAAGAAATGGCAAGGGGGACCGTTCTGCAAAGAACGATGAGAAGATAGGGGGCTAATCGCAAGAGTTTCAAAAGATAAGGGTCAAAAAGTAAATTAAAAGGACCAATTTGTAAAGTCAGTCAAGATGGTCTTTTCTTAGGCCCAAATTTTTATACCAGCCTAATTTGAACCTAACGATTTTAATGGTGAAATTTGATTTTAGGTTGGACCATGTTTGACCATTTAATTTGCATAAAAACCTAAATTAAGTCATAAATTGGCATGGTTCTCATTTTAGGTCAAAATAAGTTGCAAAGGCCAAATTGAAGGTTCTAAACCCTAGAAAATATTTTTCCATGAATTTTAGAGGATTTAGTTGATTTTTATCCTGCCTCAAACCTCGTGAATTAATGTGGGTTTGTTTTAGGGTTACAGAATGTCATTTAATTCCTAGAAGTTGCTATAACCCTTTTCAGATCAGATCATCCCACTTCCCTCCTTATTAAGCTCGTTTGACCTGTGTTTGGACCCTTAATTACCCTGTTTTCACACTGCATTGATGAAATTACTGTTTTACCCCTTATGATTTGTTTTATTCTTTAACTCAGAATTCTCTGAGTTAAGCCTCTTTTTAGGTTTTGTATGAGCTTTTTCACACTCATTTGGATTAAATTGTGCTAGTTAGAGTTCATGATGAGATTCTCATCACAGGGTTTGGAGGAATCTTAGACTTTGGTTTCATATCATTGGATTGGCACCTGATCATAGCTTTGGTGGATTGCTGGAGGCCAGAGACGAACACATTTCATATGGCTAGGGGTGAGATGACTGTCACATTGGAGGACGTTGCTATCATCACTGGTTTACCGGTGGATGGCTCAGTAGTTACAGGCATGACCTCTATGCGTAGTTGGAGAGGATTGTGCGACTGATTACTTGGAGCGGTATTGGGCGAAAGCCAAATCTCTGGTTTTAGGGTGCAAATGACTTGGCTGCAGGGGACCTTCGCAGGCATGCTAGATGATGCAAACGATGAGACATGTCGTCGATACGCACTAGCTTACATTTTATAGTGCATGGGTGACAGTCTTTTCCCAGACAAGTACGGGAACTACATCTTGTTGATGTACTTGTCTTTATTAGAGGACTTGCAGGTAAGCAAAATTTAAAGTTATCGTTACATGATTTATGGCTTAACTTTTAAACATATTTACATCTTTTACTGGTGTTTATTTAATGCATATCACAGGCTACACGACAGTATAGATGGGGAATCGCTTGTTTGGCGTATCTCTATCGCCAACTATGCTTAGCTGCTCATACGGGGATTGACAAGATTGGTGGAGCTTTGATCGTGCTGCAAGTTTGGCTGAGGGAGAGGTTTCCCCACATAGCACCTATGCATGAAGACGCCTCGTAGTTCTCTTAGGCTCACTTGGAGGTAGAACCCCAACAGGATATACAAGCCTCATTTCAGGTAATATAAGTCTGTCATATATTCATAATTCCATTCTTGTTCATATTATTTGACACACTTGCAAATTTTGTATGCAGCAACCTATGCAGAAAGAACCCTCTTAGTCCTCTCAGGCTCAATCGGTGGTGGAACCCCACCAGCATATACAAGCCTCATTTCAGGTAATGTTACTCCTGACTATTATCATCATTCCATTCTTACAAAATTTTTGACACACTTCAAATATTTTCATGCAGCAACCTATGCAACAAGAACCCTCCCAGGCCTCACATCTGCAATCGGAGGTGGAGACCCACCAAGATCTACATGGTCAATCTGAGGTAATATGTTAGGGTTTTTTCAACATTTCCAATCTCATCAATACATTAACACTTCAACAATTTTCCTTGCAGCAAACTCAAACTGATGATCCATTTATGACTCTAGCCATTACGTTATCTACTGTCTCCGAGATAACACTAGGAGCTCCGCTTAAGAGAAAGGTAGTAGATAAAGAATCCTGGGAAGGGACCTCAATAGTTAGTATTCGTGCCCCACCGTTACCTCTAACTGCTCCAGATTTCAGTGCAACTGGTACACAAATTGAAGATATTGATCGACAGACTCAGTTAGAATGATTTCAACACGATTCTCAAAAATCTCAAAAGTCATATAGAAGACAGAGAAGGGGACATAATTAATTGCTCCTCTTGTATCATTTGAACAAAACAACAATGAAAGTTGGTTGTCATACTTTCATTCCTTAGTTTTAATTTAAATGCTAAGTTGGTGTGTGTGATTGCTCCGTTTTCATTTAAATGCTTAGTTGGTGTGTGTGATCACTTGGTTTTCATTTAAATGCTTGGTTAGCTTGTGTGATTGGTTAGTTTCCATTTAAATGCGTAGTTTTCATTTAAGTCTATGTGAAGTGTTTTAGCCTTTCCATGCTTCACGGATGTGTGCAAGGTTTCGATTGCAAACTCACCTTTTGTTGCATTCCTTCACTGGCTGGACAAACTTGGCAGCAGCAGCAGAAATATTGCAGCAGCAGCTGCTGCAATATTTCCAGCAGCAGCAGGCAGCATCAACAAAAAAAAAACAACAAAAAACTCACCTCTTCAAGAGGCGAGTTATGTACAACTGCCAAACTCCTAAACTCACCTCTTCCAGAGACGAGTTTCATATTGCCCTCCGCCCAAGCAATCATACGTCTACTACTATTATTAGACGTCTGATTTCATAATATAAGTCGTTTAGAGAAAAAATTGGTCGTATGAAAATATACCATTTTCATTCTGCTCTTCCCTGAATCCATTAGATTGAAACAGGAATCCAGTGTATAAGTGTCAGACAACGTTTCAAACGTCTTGAAGAGGGAAAGGATGTCTGGAATGAACTATGAGAAACTCGTCATTACAAAAAGTGAGTTTCTCAATCACTTGCTGCGAAGTTGATGCATAGGCGGGAGTGAAAGATGGGAACTCGTCTTTTGAAGAGGCAAGTTCCTTGACCACTCATGCTGCGAAGTTGATACGTGGGTGGGAGTGGAAGGTGGAAACTCGCCTCTTAAATAGGTGAGTTCCCCGACCACTTATGTCGCGGATTTATGTGCAGGTGGTGTGGAAGGTCAATTCTCAACCACCTACAACGTAGATTTATTGCGTAGGCAGAAGTGGATGATCAAAACTTACCTCTTAAAAAAAAAAATTTAGTATAAACTTAACTTCTACAAACTCACCACTACCAGAGGTTAATTTACTATAATTTTTTCCTAATATAAATCTCCTCTATGATAATTAAACAATATTATTCCTTAATTACGATTGAGGAAAAGTTTTCCATTTTCCTCTCCCATCACTCCTTTTTTACCGTCTCAACTACTCGTGAACCCTTCTACCCCCAGTCACCACTTACCTTCCTTTGTCCCTCATCCTCTTCTTCCCAAGACGACTATCCAAAACCCCTCATCTCCTCCACCGAGCCCTCTACCGCAGAGCCACCTCCGCCGCCAAGCTCGCCACCACCCCGCACCTCGCCACGACGCCGGACTCCGCTTCACGCCCAGCGGCTTCGCCAGCACCGCCCCGCTGCGATCTCCCGCGACCTCACTTCGCGCTCACCACCGCTCTGCCTTCCCCGGTATCACAAGCTGAACCCGCCTGGCCACACTCGCCTCCAAGGGACCACCACTCTGCTCCGACAGTCTGCATCCACTGCTCCACCTCTCCAACGCCTCCGCCTGAGCCCGCCTTCCTAGCTCCGACCGCCGCCTTTCCTCGTCGACCGACCACCACCGCCACCAACCTCCGCTTCCACGCCACGCCGACCCCAGTTCTTACTCCCATCGCCGACGCCCACATCGTTCCCGGGTGGTCGTGATTCGCCTTCTGGTGGTATCCCGCACTCCTTTCCCTCATTCTCGGGTTCCGTGAAAAAACTTATTTATTTATTTATTTCTGAACCTCGGGCTGCATTTTCGTTGCCGCATTTTATTCGACAAGAAAGTAATAATAATAATAATAACTACCAACATGGAAAATCAACCTGATCAGGTTTCCAGATTTGAGGATTCCATGACGACTATAACTACCACAATTCGAAATATTGCTGGTCATTTAAACACAATTTGTTAAGCTTGCTATATCAAGACCATCGATGAGATTGTGGATCAAGTCGATCCACTCGTGGGAGTAGCCAACACTATCATTGATGAGGTTACTCGTCATCTTTGGAGTCTAGCGACTCTAGTGGTGTTCAGTCTGAGCCAGTGGTGGACCTCTGGGAAAACCCATTTAGAGTGGAAGAGGAGCCCCATCCTCCTCGCCCACAAAATCCACAGCCCCCATCCCAACCCTCTTGGCAAGATTAATGGTGGGATTGTGTCATCCGCATTGATGTCCATGATTTCGATGGGCATCGTGATCCTGACACCTTCCTCAACTGGATGAAATCAGAGCATGGAATCGGGTCATTTCTACTGTCCGACAATCCAATGGGCTGGAAGTTCTCGATGCCAAATGATAAAAGATGTGCAAAGAATTCAACAGGAACTTTTGAAAATGCAAGGGACCTTGAAATGCTTGCAGGAAGATATCAAAGCTTGCAAGGAGGAAATAGTAGTGCAGAAGGCTTTATCGTCTCCATCATCTCCACCTTATCAACTAGAAGGTGGAAATAGAGATGAGTCGATAGTATTCAAGGAAGCTACCAAATTTATGGGTGTGCCCAAGGTCATTAAAGAATGTGTCTTTGTTGACCCTTTGTCCACACCTGTTATGTTCGAGGAGATCCTTGAGCAAGATGTGGAAAGCTCGAGTGTTGATGGCTTGATGCCATCTCTGGAGAAAATTTTTGACATAGACTATTTTTGCCTCCTTCATTGTGTAATGACAACGTAAATTGAAACCAATGGATTGAATAAGAAGTTGTTGGGAGGTTGGGGTTTCCTTCTCCGCAACCAATCTCCACGAGGCATGACAGTTTCTCCAAAAGTTGTATGGGTGCTTAGTATGCCATCCTGGCCCTAGTGTGAATGATTGATGTATTTTCTATTCATAATGGCGAGAAAGACATACAAGCATTGGAATCCAATCACTATGATGTCAACTCAGTAAATCCATCCCAGAGCCGCACTCACTTAGCCAACCTTGAGTCACAACAGAAATTACTACCTCCAAAGCCACCACCACCTAAAAATTCGAATTTATGTGGCAACATCATAGGAGTGGATTTTTTTTCGAAGAGGGAGAAATAATGCAGCCCAATAGGAGTTTGAGTTCTTGTTTGTAATTTTCTTAATTTATTGTTCTTGTTTTAAACTTGGGTTCCAACATAGTTGTTCTGTGCAAAAAAATAATTATTTATTTATTTCTGAATCCCATTGTAACAACAACAGGGATTTGATTTTAGATTGGCATTTCCTGTATTGTCTTCTCATTTTCGAATTAGTGGATTTTTCATTTTTCCTTCCCTTGTGCCAGATGAAGATCCTATGTCTTTCTGGAGCCTTTACTTGGTTAGGTTTTATGTGATAACAAAGTAGATGCCAAGTTTCTTCTTTCTCTTTGGAAAAAAGAGGATTACAATTCATTCTTGATAAAAGTGATGACCTGGTGTTACTGGAAATAACATTTCTCTTTTTCATATTTTTGGATTTTACGAAAGTCCAAACATCTCAGGGATAGATATATAGGTAAAGGAATTTGTTTAACAGAGTGCACTCCTTTGTGTACATTGGATATCCTTTAACAAAAAGAGGATATGGAAAGCTTGAGCCCAATTCCTATAGTGATCGATATAACTGCAATTGAAATTCCTTGAGAGTTATACATTTGTGTATTAATAGGACCATTCACTATATCTTGAAGCTCAATTCCCTTGTGGAAATTATGATACCTTGGAGAACTTTTATTCTTGAATCTCAAAAACAATTACATAGAGTTGGTCCCTTTATATAGAGAGGAATTTGGTCCTAATTCAACTAGAAAGGAAATAAGTTATATCCAATCATATCTCTAACTACCTAAAACATATCTCTAAAATTTAGATAGAAACAAAATAGAAAAGAACAAAATAATCCTCTGGTCCTCTCTGGCCAATAGTGGTTTCCTGAGTAGGTGGATCGATTAGGTGAAACGTTGTGTCACCATGACCTCCGTGCTAATCAATGGAAATCCTGTCGAGGTTTGGGTGCAGCCAAGAAGGGGGTTTAGGTAGGGCTATCCCTTGGCCCCCATGCTTTTTGTCCTGGCGGTGGACACGTTGGCCAGGGCTACAATGAGGTCCTATGCGTGGGAGGTGTTTAGAGGCTTTAGTCCTGGAGGCGGATGTAAAGAACCGATCCTGCAATATGCAGATGATACTTTAATACTCGTGGAGGGTGCCGCCCTAGAGGCACGAAAGGTTCGGCTGGTTTTGCACATATTCAAGGAGGCGTTAGGTTTGTAGATCAACTATGCAAAGTCCACCTTCGTCTCCCTCAACTTGTCTTCACAAGAGCAGTAGGCATGTAGGGTCGTCCTTGGCACGGAGGTTGGGGGGCTACCTTTTCCCTACCCTGGGATGCCCTTGATTGATAGGTGGCCTACATTACAAGATTGGCTTCTGCTACTGGAGAGGATGGAGAGGAGGCTGGCAAAGTAGGCATCCAGGTTGCTCTCCAGGGGAGGTAAGTTGACTCTCCTCAGGTCAGTCCTTTCTTTTGTGCCAACGTACTTCCTTTTGGTCTTTAAGGCCCCTCAATAGGTAGAGAAGAAGATCATTGGTTCATACGTGACTTCCTTTGGACAAACTTTGGCAATTTTGGTAATCGAGAGAGATTGGTTGCTTGGGAGGATGTCTGCAGACCCTTTCAGGAGGGAAGCCTTGGAGTCAAGAGCATGAAAGGAGCCAACATGAACCTTCTCACCAAGTGGGTCACTAGGTTGGTGGGAGGAGCAAAGGGCCTCTTAAGGGAGGCCATGCGAGGATGCTATGGCACCTTCCTCTATTGGGAGACTCTCATCTCCTTTGTAGCTGGGGCATCACATTTCATTAAAGAGTTGGCTATGACGGTGCCAAAGGTTAAGGGGTGGTTCACCCATGTGCTTAGGGACAGCAACAACTTCAGATTTTGGACAGATGATTGGCAGGGAGATGGATCGTTGAGCAACAGGTTCCCACGGTTATTCTCTAAGGAAGCTAACAAGGGGGCAACTGTCAAGAGATGCTGGGAGGGTGCTTAGTGCCTGACCTTCTGGGGGGGGGAGGCTTCCAGATCAACAGTGTGAGGAATTGCAGGAGGTGCTGCAAGCCCAAGAAGGATGGGAACCAAAAAGCAACAGGGATGTGTTGTGCTAGGATGACGGTGCTTTTTCCATGAAGGAAGCTTACTGCAAGTTGACATCTGCCGCTCAACCGGTGGACATTGACCTTTTGAGAGATTGCAGGCTTCTCTGGTCGGCAGACTGTCCATTGAAAATTAGATTTTGTGTATGGCTTATAAGGCATGACAGGGTCCTTACAAAGGTAAGGAGAACATGGTGGGCACCTTTCGAGGACACGCCCTTCCTACATTGCATGCAAGTTGAAGAGAGTAGTGACCATCTCTTTTCTCGCTGTCATTTTGCCTTGTAGGTATGCCAGGATTTGCAACCTATCTGGGTTGACCCAACCTCTTTGGACACCTTTTGGGCATTATTTCGTAGAGGTGCAACGTAGGCGGGATGCAACACCTTCAAGTCAAAAAGGGAGCAGACCAAAGTGCTGGCAAATCTTTGGGGTATTTGATTGGGAAGGAATGGAGTTGTCTCTAGAGGGAACGGCCCTTATGTTGAGAATGCTATTTCTTCTATCTCCTCCGAGTTGGTGTTTTGGGATGTTGCTTCTTGATATACTTTTGATGTAACGCCCCTTTGATTTTAATAAATATTTCCAGGTGAGTACCTTTAAGGTACTCTCCCTTTTTGCCTTCAAAAAAAAAAGAGAGTAATTCCTAATTTATGATTTTCTCTATGACCCTCCTTGGAAAAATGTCTAAGAGAAACTATGGAGTGGTAACCTCATTAGATGGTATACCTCTCTTGGCATATCGAGATAATAGCAAAAATAAAAAAATGAAGTGACTTAGACAAATCTTCTTTGACATAGCATCAGAACTATCAATTGAATGTTGATTTATATGTAATAAATCAAACACTAGCTGAAATTGATCTAACAGTAATTGAAATCGAACTCAAACAAACACTATTTGAATTCAACTGAACACTTGAAAACAGTTCTTCCATTTGGAAACAAGATGTTACAAACATGATTAGGATGTTGATTCATGAATAGGATCAAACCATTGACTTATTTCCAATTCAATAATATTATGTTTTTCTTTGATTGAAGATAGATGGAGTTTGGATCTATATCTTTGTCAGGAAATTCTCAAGTCATTGGGGCAATAAACATGCAACGATTTGAGTTTTCTAAACCTGCCAAGAATTCGAACCATTTGTCGATTTCTTCAAGCAGAGGTAGTAACCTATCATTCCTATTGTTGTGCCCCTTATTCTGATAAGGATAAGTTGAAGCAATGGTTGTTCTACATGTTTTCCTTACTAATGTTTCCACATATATGTGTACAGGAATTACAAATAACGTGTAAAGGACTATTATAAAAATGATAATTGCACAGATACCTCTATAATGACATCTAGAAGAAACACCCCTGAATCAATCTACATCACCTGGTTGTAAGTAGAGACAAATATTTTGAAATATGGCAGAAGATCAGATTAGTATGCCTAACTTCAAAGAATGGCAGAGTTGTGGATTTCTTTTTGGGATTTTTTTTCTAGCCTTTGGCTGGCAATTTAAGAGCAAGACTTGTGAGCATTGATCTTTTATTTTAGTATATGTATTTTGAACCATCTCTTGTCATGCTGTCTTACCATCAGGAGTATTTGCGAAAGATATTTTTATAAAAAATGTAACTTTTCTAGATTCTGCATGTAGTACTTCCCTTTTGTCTATAATGACATAAATGGAAAATGCCTGTGGGGGTGTAGGTGTACATCTATATTATTAATATTGCAGTACATCCTACAATTGCAGGTGCCTTGCATTTTGCATAACTGACTAATTTTAATCTTGTACTGCATCTTGACTAGAGAATTCACGCATAGGATATGCACATTTGTACTAATTTTGTCATGGCCTTAGTTTATCTTTCCACAAAACAAAGAGCTATTCAAAATCGAAAAGATGGATGATTTTCCTTTTGTTGCTGATGCCACAGGCTTCCGTCGTCTAGTTGTTACTTCATCAATGAAGTCTTATAAACTGCGAGAACTGACTCCTGAAGAGGTCTCCAGCCTAAAATCACGCCCCCGTGTCGATTTCTCCTCTATTTTTGATATAGTAAGTTCCTAACTTCCCAAAAATAGATTGCAGCTTTGAACATTCAAATGACTTTTTCCAGTTATTGCCTGGCTAAATGCCTTTGACCCTTTTCTGTAAGGTGAATCCAATTGTTGAGGACGTGCGTGATAGAGGTGATGCGGCAGTGATAGAGTTGGTGCTTCTTCTAAACTATATTTTTGAAATATTTATTGCTAAATATCAATTTGTTGAAGCATACCATTGTCTGACTAGCACACTGATCTACTAGCAGAAGCTGATGTGCAGTACTCATACTTCACAAAGTGATAAAATTACATCACGGACGCATGGTGATAAACTATATAATATCTAACAATTTAAATGATGGATCTTTCTTTTCATTTGTTTCCTTCCTGTTCCATCCTTATTTGCTTGCTGGAAAAAGTAAGCAGCCAACAAAAAGTTTTGCTTTGTGGTAAGAGGAAGTGATTGGATCAGCAGTCCCCTTTCCTTCTCTTATGTTGGGCAATACCATTATATATGGGTAGCTGACAAGAGTCAAGGGATCCTTTTATTTTATAGTTCAGAAACCATTTTCTATTTTCCGATGTACTAATGTCTTCTTTTCTCTGCAGGTATACATCTCGGTTTGACAAGGTTGTTCTTGATAAAGTAGTTGAATGTGTTGCTGAGCTTCCTGATCCAGAGGTATCCGGAGCTTGAGTTGCTTTTTCTTCATGCTCCTTTTCTGTTGCCATTGCATTGTTTAGTTTAAACTTATTATTTTAGTTTATTTCTTTTGTTCCTGCTTTCATCCCATAGTTGTCTAGTTTTTCATGTGGTATGGAGGGATTATACCCTTTCCTTTGAGCTGTATTTTAGTTCATTCAAGTGTTGATTTGCTCATCTTGCCAGCTATCAAGTATAGATTTTTCTTCCACCACTAACTTATTAAATATCTCTGTCAAAGAGGAGAGATGCTAGAGTCTACATTATGATCCAGTGGCACTTTCTTAATGATCAATATACTTTCTTTTCTATGCAAATCTGGTCTCACTCAATGGAAGCATCTTGGCTGATAGCAAACTTACATGGGATTCAAAGGTGCCACTAAAAGTCATTTGCTTCCATTGGTTGGTTAGAAGGATGATCTTGGTGAGGAAGGTTTTCTAGGACTAACAGGACACAAAGTCATTTGTTTGTGTTGTAAGATGGTTAGGAGTGTGTGGCTTTTTGGATGTACTTTTCAAGGATGGTCTAGCAAAGACTTCCATGGAATTCAATTGATTCATCTTTTAATTGATTGTGGAAGGTTTTTCAGACGTCTGTGTGTTCTGATGTTTTAAGTGCAAGAATGGCGATATCAGCAGTCCTTTGGTCACAGTGGTTGCAGAGGATAGAACTGTATTTGGAGGGGAGATGTATGTGGAGAATGTGCCTCATGAAATCGTATAGTTTACTAAAAGTGGGAAGGAGCTGATTTTTATTTATTGGTTCTTTTAACTTAATGGATTGGATGTCTAACAACACACCCAGAATTTAGCTTTTTGAGAAAACTAATATTTTCGAAACTGTCTTGCAGAAGCAATGAGAAACAACATAGGTATTGACCACACATCCAAGGAAACCATTAATTGAGCTTCCCTATCATCTTGATTTTGTCACTTTTAGCTTCACTTTGTTCTATGTTCACAAATTATAAGCAACTAGTCCCATCACTGCCCTATTGATCATTATGATTTGTTACGTAATACACCTGTTTTTATTTTTGTTGGTCAGCAAAGGTTGCCTTTCTACCAGCAAATCTGGGCTTAAGATTTTCAGCTTGTTTCTCTTCTTTCTTTTTGGTTGAGCAGCCGAGCTGTCTCAACACTTTGCAATAAACTGAGCTAGGTTGCACCTGCTTTCACCAATAGAACCTATTAGTAATGTGTAACTGCATTCCACAATTTCCTTAACAATTGATCCTAAGCTCTAAGTTCCATGACAAATACCAATTTCAGTGCTTAAGCTTTATAATGCTATATGTTGACGGCATCTCTTTGGCAAGGGCAATAATGAAACGATAGATGTCACTATTCTCCCAAATGCCCCATGTTGCACAACTTCATTGTTCATTGACATCAACTTCTTCCTAGAAAACTTTGGTAACTAGCCATCATTCCCGACTAGCCATGGGAGCCATGCACCCAAAAACTTGGAGCCAGTGAAAACTTCCTTGATTTGAAGGAAGCCACATAACTTTATCCGGAAAGGTTTGTTTTTGATACCCAGCAACGATCCTTAAGGATATCTTTTAAAAGTGATCAGTGGTATGGAAGCATGGAGAGTTATACTAGTAGGTGAGATGGCCATAAGCAATTGGACCTAGTTGATAGCTTGGTTGTAAGTCATTTGGGCCTATGGCTCAATATTGTTAGCATTGTATACTCTAACAACTTAGTCATAAAGCTGGGACGTTACAGAATGCCCTGCCCAATCTTGTGTCTGCAGCACTTCAAACCATGATTTCCCAAGAACCATGTTGCTAATATTTGTTCTGAATAGCTTAAAGATTTCTTCCTTTCTCATGAAAAGGATGCCCTTAATACTTGTCATGTTGCTGGAAGAGATTCTGCACCATTCTTATTCCTCACCGTTGGCTAGAAAAATTTGGGTTTTCACAAATCTGTTATCAGGATGGTTTTGTAGCGTATGGCTTTCTGACAATTCTCTCCGAAAGTGCAGCTCGACCCTGATGTCAAAGAGGCATTTGATGTGGCATATGAGAACATATATGCATTCCATCTCGCCCAGAGATCTCAAGAAAAGATTGTTGAGAACATGAAAGTAGGTATTTGTATGTACACAGTGTAAAAGGCTAAACGCCCATCTATTGATTCATACTGATTGTACAATTAATAGGGTGTCAGATGCAAAAGGGTTGCAAGAGCCATTGGTTCTGTGGGTCTGTATGTCCCAGGAGGTACCGCAGTATTACCTTCAACTGCATTAATGCTTGCTGTGGTAGGTAAATTGCAGTTACCTATTCATTGCACTGTGTCATTTGTCACTATCATGATGTTTAATATGCCTGCAGCCTGCACAAATTGCTGGGTGTAAAACTATCATTCTTGCAACTCCCCCAACTCATGATGGCAGTATATGTAAGGTAGATCAAAATATAAAGCCTTCTTTTTTTATTTTTATTTTTCATTTGCTTAAAATATATCAGAAATGTGAATCACTCATAATTACTACCTTTCCTTGTTTCAGGAAGTTCTTTATTGTGCTAAGAAAGCTGGGGTAACCCACATCCTAAAAGCTGGTGGTGCTCAGGTCTGAAAGCTTCTCCGTGTTGTTTGCAACAACTTTCTACACTTTGATTGCATGTAATTTAACTGAGATGAACTTTCCATGTAGGCTATTTCAGCCATGGGTTGGGGTACAATGTCCTGTCCAAAGGTATTCATGTCACACATTATTTGTTTCAAGTTTTTCCTCCAATTTCTACATGGAAATTCATCTTTGGGATGAGAATCATCAACATAGAAGAGCTCATCATCTCACTTCATTTTAAGCATTTATTGTTAGGACAAAGGTTATCTTTTATTAATTTGTGCATGTTACTATGAAGAAACGGCAGATCTCTGTCTTTTTTTTCTTCGACCATACTTAGTTTTTCACTTTTCTAAACATTTCTATCCACACATGTATTAAATCACATCTTTAATTGACTGGAATGCCAAAGCTTGATAACTCTGGCTCAATGGACCAAGTCAATCATTGAAATTGCTTAAGGTCAAGGTTTTTTTTTTAAAAAAAAGGGGTGTGAAACTAAAGAGGGTGCATTAACTATCAAAAAAAATACTAACCATCTTTTTATCTAAAAGAGAACTTGGGCAAATTACATAACTATCCCACAAAATATAAATAAATGTCAAACACACTCTTGTAACTTAATACTCTCCCTTAAGTTGGGGTGTATGTGTCGATGAGGCCCAACTTGCTGCTAAGAAAATCATGGTGCTTCTTCAATGGCTTGGTGAATATCTGCTTGCTGAAGCTCGAAGAATATGTATGGGGTGCTTATCTTTCCTTCTAAAATTGCATCTCGTATAAAATGATAGTCGATCTCAATATGTTTGGTCCTCCTATGAAAGACTAGATTTGATGTAATGTAAGTCGTTGAGTTATTGTCACAGTAAACTGGGATAGGGATATCAACCTTTATCCCTAAATCATGTAGGAAGCTAACTATCCACATAATCTTACAAGCTACCTGGGAGATAGATCTGTACTCTGCCTCTACACTGAAGCGAGCCACTATACTCTGCTTCTCACTCCTTGAAACTAGATTACCTCCTAGATAAACAACAAAACCCAAAGTAAATCATCTGTCCTCTATAGATCCTGCATAATCAGTGTCTGAATACGCTAAAAGATCAAGAGAGCCATTCGCTCTGTAGTACAAACCTCTCCTTGGAGTGTTCTTCAAATATCTCAGAATAAGACACACCTCTCGCCAACGCCTGTATCTTGGATTTTGCATACATTGATTGGCTGTACTCACTGCAAAACTAATATTAGGTTGTATAATGGTCAGATATAGCAAGCGACTAACAATATTATAGTATGTAGTAACATCCTGAATAAGGGATCTGTCTCATCAGTGCTATGGCCAGACGGTGACTCTATTGGTATCCTAGATGACTTGGACCCAAGTAGCTTAGTCTCCTTAAGAATATGCAAGGTATACTGTCTTTGAGATAGGGATGGGCTGGTTCCCTGGCAGACTGCTTCTATTCCTAAGAAATAGCAAAGATCACCTAAATCCTTGGTGATAAAGGTAGATTGTAAAAAGGCATTCGTTTGCACTATCCCATCTACATCGTCGCCAGTCAAGATCATCTCATCAATATAGACCGCTAAGATAACAACTCTCCAGATACCACCATACTCTGTCCTGATAAAGATAAAATGGTCAGTAGTAGATCGTTGAAACCCTATCATCCTGATCTCTAAATTGAACCTCTTAAATCATGCTTGTGGACTCTACTTTAAGCCATAAATGACTTTTCGTAAGCGACACACAAGCTTCCCATGAACATTATATCCTAGTGGTTGTCTCATGTATACCTCCTTAATCAGATCTCCATATAAGAAAATATTTTTAATATCAAGCTGATATAAAGGTCACTTTTGGATCATTGCAACAGAAAGAATAATCTTGATGGAGGTAATACAAGCAACATGCGAAAAAGTCTCAAGGTAATCTACCTCATATGTTTGAGTAAATTCCTTCACCCATGTCTGACCTTGAGGTGTATTACCTTATATCTATAATGTGCTCAGGTCAAACATATGAGGTGGATTACCTTGAGGTGGATCCACCTCACCCATCGGTAGCCAACAACAGTAGCACCCCAAGAACATAGAACAAGATCCCATGTCTTTCTGGACTGTAAAGCCTGCATCTCCTTATCCATAGCCGCTCTCCACCTGTGATCCTGAGCGGCCTGGATAAAATCGATGGGAACAACTGTACTGATAATAACTGAGCCAAACTGTCCGTCTCCCTCCTTTAAATGGGAAATCACATTGTACTAGGACATGAGATGAAGAGTATATATGGTAGTAGATCTCTGCACATGCTCATCCCTATTTGAGTCACTCCTATCTGAGGAGGCAAGATGCTGTATAGGCCCGTCTTTTAGGAAACTATCTAATTGTGATCTTATGTGATAGATCTATGTCTCATGTATGGCAGCCTCCATAGACAGTCCTTCTAAGAAATAGGGAATCTTCTCAAAGAATGTCACATCTATAATAACATATCTTTTATGGATCGGATCATAGCACTTGTAGCACTCTGTATCCTGGAGTAACCAAGAAAGACACTTCGTCACACGGGCTGCAAACTTATCCCGACTACCATAATTTTGAACAAAGCATATGCATCCAAACACTCGCAAAGGCAAAGGCAACGACCTGCTACACTTAGGGTATACAACCTGGTATGGAATCTAACCATGAAGCACAGAGGACGGCACCCAATTGATCAAATATGCTGCTATGAGTATAGCATCACCCTAAAACTGCTTAGGAACCTTCATATGGGATATTAAAATCCTAGCAATATCAAGAAGATGTCGCAACTTGTACTCAACAACTCCATTCTGCTAGGAAGTATGAGCACACGATGTTTGATGAATAACCCCCCTGGAACGGCAAACCTCCTATAAATATCTACGTATAAGCTCTAGTGCATTATCACTGTGGAAGATCTAGACTGTGGTGTCATATTGTGTCTGCACCTCAGAAAGAAACTGCTGGACAATAGAGGGAATCTCACTGCAGGCTTTCATAAAAAAGACCCAGGTAAGATGACTATGGTCATCAACAAGCATTGCAAGATATCTGTGCCTGCCAGGAGTGACTACTCTGGAAGGTCCCCATACATCGCAATGCACTAAGGTGAAGGGCATTACACTGACTCCTCTCTCCGAGGGTAACTACTCCTGTGATACTTCCCCAACTGGCAGTCCTCGCACTCTAGAAACAATGAATCTAATAATTCTAGGTACATCTAACGCACCTTCTTCATAGAGGGATGCTCAAGTCTCCGATGCCACAGGAATGGATCATGAGTGATTGACACAACGCTTACAAACAAGGTAGGTGTGTCTAAGTACTACAATCCATCTCTTTCTGTCGCCCCCTACTATTTCTCCTGTTTGACGATCTTGAAAGGAACAGTGCTTCTCATCAAAGATAACGAGGCATTCAAGATTCCTACAAACACGACTCACAGACAAAAGATTCATAGGAAACGCAGGAGCGTAATATACCTTCTCTATTTTCATCTTAGGCATTGCATATACATGCCCAACTGCAGTAATTTTTTGAGGTAGCACCATTGGCTACCCTTACATGGTGATTTAAATGTTGTTGGTAAGGCCTTTTTTGGGAAAAGCCTATATCGATATGGTAAAGTTGTCGAAATGTTAGGATATTGTCGGCATGGTCGGCATGCTGACGAAATCAATGGTCATGCCGAAGTTGCTGTTGATTTTTTTTACTACTGTCATTGTTGTTGGCATACATTGGCATATACCCTCGGCATTTTCATGACGTGCTCTTGGCATGCTCACGAAATGCACACTTAGAATTTCATCGGTACGATGTCGAAATTGGCATTTCGAACCTTGCCCTTACATCTTGGATCTCCCGTGGAGCTTAGGGGTCCTGCAAATGGTCTCTATCTTCGATGAAATGAATAAAGGCACTAGAGTCGATCATCGATGTGCTTCTGATTTGCTTCTTCACAACTTCTTGGGTTGCACACGTGAACCCAGTAGAAACTGAAGTCAATCTTCTTCTTGGATCAAACTTCAACATAGCTGAGAGAAGACTCGTCACGCAAGATGCAACTCAAACAACCGGAGATCGACGACCACCAGCAGCAGCCACGGCTACTACTGGCGGTAGTGGTCCATCGGCAACGGTGTTAGGCCTGTCGGACAAACCAGCGATGGCGTAGCCAGCACCACTAGTCTATCCGGCGGTGGCTACAACACCATTGCTACCTCCCTAGTCGGTGTTGTCGCTACCATAGTGATAATGACAGCATGGAAGCCATTTTCCATCGGATCACCTATCCAATCATGTTGTATATTTTTTTTCAGTGGGATATTGAAGCGTCAGCCTAAGATCGTTGCTCTAATATCATGTGAAATTAAAGAGGATGTATTAACCATCAAAAGAAACTCTAGTCCTCTCTTTAGAACTGGGAAATTATATAAGTACCTAACAAAAAATAAATAAATGTCAAGCACACTCCTATAACTCAATAGGGGGAAGGGTGGTTATCTGATTGATAACTACCTAGCAAATATATTAATCATAAGTCAAATAACAAGTTATCATGTGAATTTTTAAATTTATAATTACGTCTATTGTTCTATTTTTAGTGTTTACAACTTCTCCACTTGAAATCATGGTGTCTTTGTTAGGATTCATGCAATGAACTAATCAGCCAGTTTCTTACCAGGGAATGTAGGATTGTAATGGTGATTGTATTAACCCATTCTTGGCTTGGAAGTTATTTGTAATGATGCATGCCTAAGCTTGAGTGTAATTGAGAACAAGAAATCTTTATGACTCGTTAGATTTTGATTTTGGATCCAAGAGATCCTAATGAAGCACTCAAAATTCTTAAGTCCAGATTACCATTAGTAACTCTCAACACTTTAACCATGTCTCAATTTTTCAAAGTTTATGGCATGATATTTTTGGACTTTTGCAGGGACTAGATTTGATATTCCAACCCCAACACATCCACACCCCACACACATCCCCCCCCCCCCCGGGTGATACTTTATCCCGTTAGTCTTCTTGTAGTCATTTATGCCTGTTAACTCCAGCTTGGATTATTTCTTGGTTGACAGGCAGAAAAAATATTTGGGCCTGGAAATCAATATGTTACGGCTGCAAAAATGATCCTCCAGGCATGTCAATTTCGATATAATTTTTACTTCTATGCTTGTGTATATGGTCCCAGATAACTGTATGTTTATTTCCTGCTTTTGATCAAGTTTTGTCACTTGATCACTTGCAACAGAATGATTGAATGATTCAGTTCTATATCTATTTTGTTAGTTTTTTTCTGTAGCACGTTTTTTTTTTAACTTGGTGAGTTTGTTCCTTCATGTTTACAGAATAGCGAGGCAATGGTCTCTATAGACATGCCCGCAGGCCCATCAGAAGTTTTAGTTATAGCAGACAAATATGCAAGCCCAGTCCATATTGCTGCCGATTTATTGTCTCAGGTTGTTACTTATATCCTTATCAATTTTTTTTTTACTAATTAATCTATTCTTTATAGATTGAAATATAACCGTCAGATATATCGCAAGAAGGCATTTGGTGAATACTGATCAATCTAAACAATGATGTCTAAACACTGATTAAACACTGGCATTAAGTGAAAGTTTCATGAAAACAGAATTTCCACTCTGACCTAAATAACATGACAAGAAGGTGGTTCAACAGTTGATGCAGCGAGGGTTTTGGTTTTCTGATTTGCAGTATTTGTTGGTGTGTTAAATCATTTGTACTGTCATCCTTTCCAGGCAGAACATGGTCCTGATAGTCAAGTGGTTCTTGTCATTGCTGGGGATGGTGTTGATCCTTATGCAATTGAAGAAGAAATTAGCAAACAATGCGCAACTCTTGAGAGAGGCGAATTTGCTTCAAAAGCATTGAACCACAGCTTTACTGTGCTTGCCAGTGATATGGTTGAGGTTAGTTTTTTGGGTTGCTGAGAAATGTCCTGGTCACTACCTTATTTATTAGTCATTGAGTCATTAACTATTTCTTTAGCTTACATGTGTGCTTTTGTACGGTAGCCCATTTGTTGTCCAATTACATCCAATTACACCATCAGGCAACAATGCATTGGGCTTAAGGTTCTGCTGACATTTTGGGCAAGCTAAATGGTTTTGGTTTCTTTTAGTGGCTAGTGGATGTTCTATACAAAGTTCGTCTTTTTACCTTGCAGCTTCCCATAGCACCTATCAGTGTTAAGCATTTGGCTGAGTAGGCCGAGTATGCAACCGCATACTCATCAGCGTTACCCTCTCCACACCGAGTACTCTTAAGAGGTGCACTAAGTAGGCAGGCCCAACTATTTGGGTTGAATACTTGTATAGGCTGGCGAGTAGGCAAGTAATTTTGTGGTAGAATATATTTTAGGCCTGATTTTGATGTAGGACATTATTATGATTTTAGATGTGAGTTTGAGTCTCATTTTGGTTGTGGTTGATGTTTATTATTTATGTATTATTTGTTTGAACATAAATTTAAATAAGTTAACTAATTATTTTATATTTTTTAAAATAAAAAATACAAAACCGCATGATCGTCCACATACTGTACCGTATACTCTGCGGTGACCCAACTGACTGAATACTGCATACCGACTTCCTGAACCTTGTCGCCTATAGTTCTATGTTGGGTAGCCTGATTCAGAATACCAGCTTTTGTGCACGTGGGTGCACATGCACGCATGCTTGTTCATGTGCATGCTCCTCCTGGGGCTCTCATATTTGCTGTTCAGATTTGATTGCTCTAAGGAATGCCTTTCATAAACTACAAACTATCATGGCATAGAACCATCATTCCAAGGGAAACCCTTTCTCAATAAAATCACTAATGCAAGAATTTAGAAGAGCCATACTCCAGTAATAAATTGGAATGATGAAAAGAAAATCAGTGAAGATCTGCCTTGCTGCCTTCCTGCTTTTTAATCCCAATTGATCTATCTTTTTGAACAAATTTATTTTTACTTAGCTGCTTGGCATAGTTTTTTTTTTTTTGTCTTCTCCAATGTTTATTCCATTCGACAGAAAGGCAGGATATTCCGTGTCACATATTTTGTATTTTGATCTTGAGTTGAATGAAAAGATGAACCCCCCTGAACTAACTCTTTAGGCGATCACCTTTTCAAATATGTATGCTCCTGAGCATCTGATCATCAATGTCAAGGATGCTGAAAGGTGGGAAGGCTCTGTTGAGAATGCAGGTATGATTTATTGCCCTTTATCACTGTCTCCTCTGGTGTACTCATCCCTCACATTCCTTCTTGCTCACATGTTCTATTAGAGTTACAATTTCAAAGTTGTGAAATGAAATCCATGCTTTCAGGTTCTGTATTTCTGGGACCATGGACCCCTGAAAGTGTTGGAGACTATGCCAGCGGCACGAACCATGTCCTCCCCACATACGGGTATGCGAGAATGTATGGAGGGGTGTCACTTGACTCCTTCCTGAAGTATATTACCATTCAGTCACTGACTGAGGAAGGGTTGAGTAAGCTTGGACCGTATGTGGCCAAGATGGCAGAAGTAGAAGGCTTGGATGCTCATAAGAGGGCAGTTACCCTGAGATTACACGACATAGAGTCTCGTCAGGTCCATGGTTGCGAAGCAGGTAGATCTTGATGGGAATAAATTGTTGCCAACGGTCTGTAACTTCTTTTCATGTGTGCAACAGCTTCCCGAGATATGCCGATTGATCGTACAAGGCCTTTTGATGCAAGCCTTCCTTGTGTTCAAGTCAGGCTTGTGACATTTGATTATTTTATCTTTGTGATTGTTATGTGGAGTTGACAAACACTGTGAACCACCTCTGAAGTGGCAGTGAGTTTAATTTATCTGTTGCTTAGTGGTTCCCATCTCTTTCGAGGATTTTCCAAGATTATGCCAATTGTTTGGTCTTGAAACTGAAGTGTTTGCGAATAAAAAAGAGGCAAATAATGATCAAACATTCGTGATCAAAGGACGGCTTAAAGTCCCGGTATCTAGAGCTTGGCAATGTGGAAGTGGAGAACTTTGTTTATGATGGCATGAAATCTATGACTATAAACTAAACTAGGGTCTTACCTTATAGACGTCTCACTCCCTCCCCTCTCCCTCGCCAACACACACACACACACACACACTCTCTTTCTCTCTCTCTCCACATTTAATGACTTTCCTAGTCTCTCTCTCTCTCTCTCTCTCTCTCTCTCTCTCTCTCTCTCTCCAGCCTCAAAGCATATATGTCTCATAAAAAAAAAAAAAAATCTATTTAATCAAAATTAAAAGGGACCGTGACATCTTAATAAAATAATAGATGCATGAAAATTCTAAAGTTGAGTATTTTACATCGTAAAGAGCGGGGATGATAAAAAAAAATATTAAGCTTAAATTATATTTAATAAATATTTATATTCTTGAAAAGTAATCACAAATAAATTTTTTGTACATTTTTATCATTAAAAGTAAATTTTTTACTTGAAACATTTAGTTTCATTGTTACCTGATATATTTAGATCCATGAGCATGATGTTTCTAATAATTATTTTTTATTTAATCATAATTTTAAAATATAAATAATATATTTTTGTATGATTTTTTTTATGAGTTATTTTAATACATTTCAAATTCTTCATACGTGTGATAAGTATTATTTATTTATTTATTTATATGTTTATTTTATAAGTAGGATAACTAATAGTTTGTTTTGAAATAATTTACTTTATAGGAAATATTATACTATACATTAATGACATCGGATGTAAAGATGGGAATAGGGTCGAGTTTGAGTTGAATTTACATAGTTATTTTTAAATCTAATTTTTGCGTGTGCATATCTTACACACTTATCAAATTTTTAAATTATAAATTTATATACTGGTCTATTTGCTCATACATGATGTATCTATTTATTATTTACTCGTAAGATTTCACTTTAATATTTATTGATATCATTTAATTACATTTAATCTCTCTCTCCCTCTCTTCAATGGCATTAAATCTCTCTTTCCATCTATTTCCATGGTGTTTAATATCTTTCTCTTCTTGTAAAAATAATGATGATCATTTATCAATGTTATGTTTATTTGTGTTACTATAAAAAGAATGTAAATTTATATTCATTTATATATTAAATTACATTTTTTTTTTTTTATCATCATATGAAATATAAGTTACTCAATAAAACTTCAAGTAATAATTATGAATATTATTAATATTCTTTCTACTTTTTTCCATACATATCGTATGCATTATACATTCTTAATAAACCTGGTCGCTTACAGGGTTAAATACACTAGTTATTTTTAAAGACGAAGTATGTATACTTTTTACAACTTCACCGGCACTTCAAAAGGGTCTGTAAAGCGGCTCATGTTGCAATGCCACGGACGTGGGAGGTGTCGGCGTGAGGTTAACCAGAGGGGTGGTTAGTGTTTGTGCTCAAACAAATGTGTAGAATTCTGAACGACGAAGGTGGAATATTTTCAGGCATCTTGAAGGTGAAATGCTTTATTTCGAAAACATTGTGAATGCGGCCACAACGTTTTATTATTATTTGAGTAACAAGTTATTCTCATGATCAAACTCTGAATTATGATGCGAAGCTGTTTAATTACAAGTCTAGCATCTTGTAGATGCTAATACATGGTGTTAAGGAGAAGGAAGGTGACGAAAGGAACAGAGAGAGGGAGAAGGAAGGAGGAGGATTAACACCATTTGGGACGTTAACGCTCCTTCCTGCCTCTACTTTGCAAAATAAGGCCTTTTACAACAAAACATGGGTTTTCAAAGCAGGGGGTTAACATCCCAATTGACCCTTGGTGGGAATAACTCCTCGGTCAGATGGGTGTGTTTTCATGTTCTTGTGTTAATTATAGCATTTCTCACAATGAGGTTCCGTTTGCCAAATTTGCTAGTCGGTTGAGTTAGTAGTTGGTCCCACCAATTGAACCCTCGTGGGCTTGCGGCTCACCCGACATTTGAGTTATAGGCCAACGTGTATAAGCCCTGATCCGCGAGAAATCTAGTCCATGGACAGTTAGTTGCACAAAAAATCCCGTGAAAAGGAAAAAATGTGCGTCAAAGCTGGCGATATGGCATCGTGATTTATCGATTACTACGAAGAAGCAAAAAGCTAAAACCGATGATTCGGTCATGCATCTGCAATTATTCTACTCGTAAACATTGTTAAGATCTATAACTAAATCCAAGATCAAAACCTAAGCAAAGTCGATTGCTTAGCAAGCTAAACCAAGGGCAATTCTCATCAATCATCATTCCTAGAATCTTAAGTACCCCCTGCATTTGAAACAATAAGGTTGGTATCCCCATACCCTTCCGTAAAGTAGAAATAGGTTGGTATCCTCAAAGCCCAGCAGATCTGCAAAATACGCCTAAAGCCATGTTTTTATTTCCATACAACACCACTCAAACCAATTCAAGATAGATTTAAGCTTTCTTATTTTTCCCCTACTTCAATGGTTCCCCTCGTTAAATTACTTTGGTTTCTCGCTTGTGCGTCTCTTGCCTCAAAGTTTGAAATTTACCATTTTTAGAAAGAATATAATTGAACTTTCAAACTAAGATCAATCAAAATGTTGACGAGATTTGCGTCAACCATCATGATGCGCTTTGTCTTAAGTTTGAATTTATTTGTTGTCACAAACTTTAGTGCTGCTTGAGTCATCATCGAATCTATTGATCTCTTAAAGAATGAGCAATTCATGTGAATGAAAAAATGATGTAGTGTAGGAGCAGAGACAAGTGAAGAGGGGAGGATAAAAATGATGTCAGTAGAAAGTTTTATCGCTTAACCAACTCTTGGGTGGCACTCGTTGGTGTCATTGTCGTTACAAAAGAAGATGGTAACATTGATAGATTCCAATTTTAAAGGAGGAAGAAGGAAAGTTCAAAGATCCATAAGAGAGGAGGGGATGTGTGCTTAAAACACTTTGATCAATAATACTCTGACTCCTACAAGCACATGGTAATAATATAGAGACTTTAATATAACCAAGAGATATGCTCTTTGATCCAACAGATACAATATTGCATAAAATTCATTTCCAAAGGTTGCATATAAATCTTGCAGCTTCAATTAATGATTATAGAAAAACACGGTTACAAGTAAGTTTAAACTTCTTCCCTCTTTTAAAACTCTACTCTTGTCAAGTTGACTCTCTTCGTAAACTCATTGCATTATGTTGAAAGTTTTGGGGCTTCTTTACACTTTCTGCACTTCTAAGGGTATTCTACAATTCCTTAACTTGTTGAGTTTCCAACCTTTATTCTTTCCCCCTCCTTGGTAGGCCTTTACTTGCTCTTTCCACATTTTATTAACGATTGGCATAGCATCTTGCGCAAAGGAAGGAAATGCCATTAAAATTGGTACATCTACTCGTTACAGGAAAAATGTCGAACAAACCCACAAATCATTAGGTCAAAAAAGTACTAGAATATAATCGTAAATGTCATATACATCAACACTTCTTATTAAAGGATGTCCATACAATGTTCACTTGATCAATCATCTTTGAAAATCTACCGAAGTTTAACCGACCATGGATTTTGATCATACATGCTCCTGCAACTGCTTCAACAATTATAAAAATGGTGAACATATCTTATTGTGCTCTGAACCATAATAAAATATATGATAATTGCACTTTCACGAAAACCATAATATTATGTCAGATTTATAGACACTATTTGCATATATGACGTCTTCAGGTAAATAAAGACATAATAATTATTATTATTATAACAACATTATTGTTATTATTATTTAGTCTAAATATAAATCCAAATCCCTAAAAGGCTTTCTAGCAATTTCTCACAAATAAATAACATAACATGTATGAATAAAAGAGATTTTTACATAGATATTCAAATAATTTTTTGATATTATATATATATATATCCTGGAGTTCTTGGATATTACATATATATACCTCTGAGATCTTATCTCTATTAATAGATATGTTCTTCTGTTAATTTTAACTTTAATGGTCGTTAACTGTCGATGAAAGTTTTTACATAAATATTCTTGTAATTTTTGATATTACATATCCAGAAATCTGGTTCTCATTTACATGAGATACACTTGAGTTAACCTCCATTAGTTTTAACTTTAATGGTCATTAACTTTAGGCCAAATTAATATTTTTGCTTCTAAAGAGCAATGCACAATGGTGTGATGAGAGAGAGCTCTGTTAGTGCAATGTGTGGTGATGTGATAAAGGCAACGGTGGTGACTACTTTGATCGCTAATGGCATGATGCGTAGTAGTGCAATGGGGCTGTTGACTATGGAAGGTGAGTGATGACTAACAGGATGGAAGGTTAAGGTTTGTTTTACTCAGTTAGGGCCGTAAGAGGGGCATTAAGAGGGTATGGCAAGAGGCGTGTGTGACTACCCAAGCCCCATTTAGTGACGAAACCTAAGTCACCATGTGCTAACAACTAGCACAACTTACCTACAAGATCACAATTACTTAACACATAATCATAAAATATAAATATAGCCAAACAAACTAATTATATTGCATCAACTAAATGAACAGAAATTTAGTACTGATCAGAGATTTACCGCAATATATAAGCCAAAGAGACACAACGAAAATAATCATGCGAACTGCCAAATACACCAAAGTATGGAATCCAAAAAATGACAGTAAAAACTAAGTGAAGTAGAAATAATAATAATAACAAAGAGCAAGAGAAATTTGGTACTATAGTTTTAATTAATTCATTTATTAAATATCTCATTATCCAGTTTCATTTTGTATATTAGAGCCCAAGTTATTATAGTCCATAATCTGTCGATCGACATTTCATGGCACAAGACGATTTCATGTAACTTCCTGCAGTGCAAGATCGATATAAGCCACCCTCCTTACCGACAAGACAGCTTATACCTCTCAAGTCACCACTCTTCATCACCGTGGGGTCATTGCGAAAACGGGTGGCAGCTACGTCATGTAGCGTGACCACGTATAAGCACTATGTACACTGAACCACAGACAGCTAAAGACCCACTTACCAGCTAAGAAAGAAACCACTCCAAACCTCGAGTCACGCATCTCACTATCCCAGTTGATCGCTAAGCCTAACCAAAGAGTTGTAGGGAGTCCAGCAACTCCGTAAACTAGCCCCTAAAACCAATCTGAAAGACCAAAACTACAGCCAAAATCCGGTGAGTAGCGAGGCTAAAACCAGTTATCAAGTTCTTGTAATTCCCGACAAATTCGTCATATCAAATTGTTTCCAGATATCTATATATTTTGTCCTTGTTAAATCCAGTCTAATTTAACCATTCCACATCCTTAAGTCCAAGATGAACAGGTATTTATATCACCTTTAATATTACCACTTTACAAGAAATTTCCATATTATGATAGTAATTCCATTCTATTTACCAATTACAATTACAATTCACATAAATACGAGTCCTTTTATGCATGCAACTACATAGGTACATGTAATTGTTAATTTTTAATTCTTTTCACATAATCTAATTATTTCTTATTACAGTGCCCATAAACAAGGGAAAACACCAGAGGGCACCAAACTCAGCAAAAGGGAGAGCCACACACCAACCAAGGCGGTATACACGAGAATTACACAAGATAGGTCCGAAAACCAAATGGAAACGAGGGAGGGGTAGAATACTCTACCTAACATCACCAAAGGGTCATGGTGACTCCGAATCGTATGCATAGAACCTAGGGGCAGTCTCTATGCCCACCTCGAAACCTATGCACGCATTGTGGCAAGACCTGATTCACATGGATAAAAAATAGGGTCGGAAACACCTAATCACGTTTCTAATTTTTCACTAAAAAAAACCCAAAATGAAAATAAACTATACCAACGCGTTGTACGTGTCGATACGATTCTAACGGTACCTTATTTGTCGAAATCCGAGGTCAAGAAGGCCTTGAACCGGATGATACAACGCGAGAGGGTCGCTGAACCACTCCTAGACTGGCAGTCCAACCAAACCAGCCACGCTCACCCGCTGCCACGCGTTGCAGCGTGATTCGCCCTCACACATGCACTCGAATCACCAAACCGCACCCGCGCATGCCTGTCCGATCGCCAAGCGTCACGCAACTAGGGCGCATGCACTCTCTTACTCGCGCAAGTGTAAGAGAACACACACATCCAAGGCGCTCCACCGCGCGACACATGGCACACATCTATGCCCCACCCGCCAGATCGCACGGTGCACGCTTGCCACCACCGTTTGATTCACGAAAATTGCGATAGGAAGCTCGCATTTCTCAAAATTATGACATGTGGGTCCATATGTAAAAACCCCTTTATAAAAAAGCTCTGGGCACGATGATGTGAAAACCCCTGATCCATGACATTTCATAGTTATTAAAATACTTTTCAAATAACCATAGATATAAAATGCAAGGTCCAATATCGATGCAAAATTACCACTCCAAGGTTATAACCCTCAAAATTAGTTTACTAATTTGATTAATAAGTAATGACCTAAGGGAACTCTTAAAGAGTAATAATGCAATTAAAGGAAATGAATAAATAGATGAAGAATGAAGAAAGTGAGAAAATAAAAATCACAACAAAAGCAATTAGTTTATTGGCTAGTCATATGAAGGCAAGAAAAAGGAAATGAAATAGCAAGATCAATCGACTAAAAAAGAAGTTAGTCAACTAGACCATTTATGTCAATAACATTTGAAGAAGTCATGATGCAAGAAAGAGCATCACTAGACATCTTAGCATTAGAGTCAAATTAGTTCACCTAGGTGGCTTAACTCATTCTTTAAATGCCATATAAACATAGGGATGCAAGAAAATGAAATTAGAACATCATTTATGCAAGTCTAATTGACTAGTCTATTCTAGTAACTAATTTTACCATTGAAGTAAATGATCTCAAGGTAAAGATGCATGGTGGAAGGTGAGAGTATGTAGTAAAGGCAAGAGTTTGATATAGCACTGCAAGGTAAGGAAATTGCGACGTTTTGAAGTCTTATTTCAAAAACATGTGGAGGCTATAATCCTAAGGCAAATCAGATGTCCCACCATGATTACAAGAGTCACTGTAATCTTGAATTGGTGTTTACTTTGTTTGTTGTTAAATAGAATGGAGATCATATAAAAATGTTATTTCTAATTCTCTTTAGAAATCCTTAGAGATTTTGATGTTCCATATGTAATTTAAACTTATTTCATCGTTGGAATGCTAAGAAAGGATTCAAGAATGGATTTAATGCAATACACAACAAAGATCCGACCATATGAAAGCGAATGGGCACAAAAACTCCATCCTAAAAGTCTTGCATTGAAGAATAAAACACCTCGAGCCATATATGAGACACAAAAAACTAACATAATTCACCAATCAGAGAAAAATTATGAAAAATGGATAATCAATCACCAAAATAAATCAACCTATACGCCTATCAAAGAAGTCAAGATACAATATCACCAAAGCGTCGTAAAGAGTTGCTTATTTGAAAATGAAGTATACCTGCTTAAAATTAACTTCCATATGATCCTAATCATAGTGCTAATTAAGCTATCAAGTTGGTTAGTTTTTGCCACACCTAGAACTAGGGGTGGGTCTTATTCAGGTCAACCCAAATGACCTACCCAATTCATGAAAAACAAGTGAAATGATTTAGGTTATTTGGATTATTGGTCAGGTCTTGACTCAAAGTATAAGATTATTGAGTATTGGGTCAACTCATGAGTCCACCAGTTCCAACCTGACTCACCTAAATAATCTAAAATTTCATTACAGGTGACTTATGAGTCAAATCCATCCACCCAACCTAAACCATTTTTTTAGTAATATACAATTTACAAAACCCTAAACACCCCAACCCTCCCCCCTCCCTCCCCCTCCTGCCCCATCCCATCCACTACTGCACACACAAGACAAACTAATGGGAACACCATCATGAGCCCTAATTAGTCCAATTTGGTCTGATAAAGTTGATAAAAGCTCCTACATAACCATCAGAGGGTCATTTATGCATGATGTTCTATTTTGAGAAGATAAGAAACAAGGGTTATTTCTGCAATTTTAACTTCATTTCATAAGTACAGAATAACCACGGAGAATTCTGAGGGTTAATTAAAGGTCAAATGGGCATTAATGTCTAATAAAAGGGTTCATGCAGACAGTAACAGATTTTCGCCCATTCCAAGAATTAATGGACATCCGAAATCCTAATTTCAAACCTACTTAGTTAATTGAGGTTCTAGTCAGGATAAAATTCACCTAAACCATCTAAATTCACTTAACTCCGTCACCACCTGTAGTGGCAAAGCAACCCAAGATCCACCATTCCCTAGCCACGACAAGGTTGAACATCCAGACCCCAACCCTAGATTGGTGATTCAGGACACCCCTATCCTAGATAAAGAGCTTGAGCCAATTCTAGAGGAACCAACTGAGGTTCCATTCCCTGAGGACTTGACCAAGGGAAAGAGAAAACCCAAGACTGTGGCACTAGAGGAAGACTTGGTCAAGCTTTTTGAACAAGTCCAGATAAACATCCCCTTGATGGATGCAATTCACCACGTACCGGCTTACGTAAGATTTCTGAAAGATTTGTGTACACCTAAGTGAAAGCCGCGAACTAAGGGCGGGAGTCTGATCGTCTTGTTGGAGCAAGCCAACTCTATCATTTTGAGCAAACTCCCACCTAAGGCAAAAGATCCTGGCACCCCTATGATCTTTTGCAAAATCGGTGATATGGAATTCGATCGAGCCTTATTAGATCTAGGAGCTTCCATAAGCTTGATACCTACATCCCTACTAGACCACTTTGAGGAATCTGAACTTAAACCAACAGAGGTGACTTTGCAATTAGCAAATCGATCAATCAAGTCACCTGAAGGAATTCTTGATGATGTTGTAGTTCGAATTCGTGATTTCTACTTTTCGCTGGAGTTTATCGTATTAGACATGGATACTCCTGAGAATTTGAAAAACACACCGATTATATTAGGAAGACCATTCCTAGCCACAGCTTGGGCGAATATAAATTGTGAAGAGGGCCAAATCGAGTTGAAATTTGGGAGTAAGACATTAAAGATTGATATCTTTAAGGCCCAAAAGAGAATTAACTGTGGGGTTATTGAACAAGTTTGCGATATCGATGTATGGTTGAGGACCCACTCATAGAGGAAAACCCGATTGTTGCTCGACCACAAGAAGATCACGACCCACAACTAAAGGAGCCTAGACATGACTCAGATACACCTATAGCTCCAACCTTTGCTCCTGAACCTCACCCTAAACCTCCTGCTGCTGCTGATAACTCTGTTATGGAATTGAAGCCTCTCTCAGATCATTTGAAATATGTCTTCTTGGGTTCAAATCACACGTTTCCTGTGATCATCAATTCCTGACTTACCTTGGATCAGGAAACAAATTTAATTTTTGTCCTCCAGCAGCATTGGAGAGCCATTGGATGGACTCTCGATGATCTGACTGGTATTAGCCCTCCATACTGCACACATCACATCTACACCGAAGAGAGCTCACGACCATCTCGAGAGATGCAAAGATGACTTAATCCAAATCTGCAGGATGTCGTGAAGAAAGTGATTATCAAGTGGTTAGATGCTGGGATCATCTACCCGATCTTTAATAGTCGTTGGGTGAGCCCAATCTAAGTTATGCCTAAAAAGGCAGGGCTCACCATCATCACAATGGAATTCGGAGAGACGATCCCGACCTATATTGCAAACTTGTGGAGAGTCTGCATTGATTACAGAAGACTAAATGCCTCCATGAAGGACCATTTCCCACTGCCGTTTATTGATCAGATACTTGAGAAACTGCGGGAAATCGGTTCTTCTGTTTCCTAGACGAGTACTCCGAATACAATCAGGTGGCAATTCATCCTGAGGATCAGGAAAAGACCACCTTCACCTACCCCTACGGTACATATGCGTTCTGTAGGATGCCATTTGGGCTATGTAATCACCCGCTACTTTTCAGCGGTGCATGCCAGGCATATTTTCTAATATGGTAGGTGAGTACCTTGAAGTCTTCATGGATGACTTCTCGGACTTTGGTGAATCTTTTGATGATTGCCTCCTTCATCTGGTCTAAATTCTCAAGCGGTGTATTGATGTGAATCTGACTCTTTCATGGGAAAAGAGCTACTTCATGGTTCCTAAGGGCATAGTCTTGGGACATCTTATATCTGAAAAAAGCATCCAAGTCGACCGGGCTAAGGTAAATTTGATTTCCAAACTACCTGTGCTAGCTCGATCAAGGACATCAGATCTTTCTTGGGACATGTCGATTTTTACCGTCAATTCATTCTCGATTTTTCCAAAATCGTGTGCCCCCTGACAAATCTCTTGTCAAAGAACACTTCATTCGAGATAACCGATGAGTGCGTTCACGCGTTTGAGATCTTGCATGACCGAGTCACCCAAGCACCTATCCTATAATCCCCTAACTGGTCTTAACCCTTTGAAATCATGTGCGATGCATCTGATCATGCAGTAGGTGAAGTGCCTGGGCAAAAAATTGACGGGAAATCCGTGGTCATCTACTACGCTAGCAAGACACTTGACGAGACTCAGCGTACTACACAGTTACTGAGAAAGAGTTGCTGGCTGTAGTATTTGGCTTAGAAAAATTCAAATCATACCTTCTAGGTTCCCATGTCATCATCTACTCGGATCACACTGCAGTGAGGCACTTACTAACGAAAAAGGACGCGAACCTCGACTAATCCGTTGGATCTTGCTATTGCAAGAATTTGACCTTAAGATTCGCGACAAGGTGGGAAAACAGAATGTGGTAGCCGACCACTTGTCTCGCCTTCCTTCTTCTGTTATCGACCCTCCTAGACCTATCATGGAACATTTTCCTGATGAGCACCTCCTGACTATTGGTACATGACTTCCCTGGTACGCTAACATGGTGAATTACTTGGCATCCCACCAGATTCCGTCTTATTGGCCGAAGGCCAAGAAAGACAAATTGCTTTCTGATGCTAAATATTACATTTGGGAAGACCCGTACCTCTTCCTAATTGGTGCTGATCAAATTATCAGACGTTGTGTTCCGGAAGCAGAAATACAGGACATCTTATCCTTCTGCCATGACCAGGCCTGCGACAGACACTTCTCTGGTCATAAAATCACAGCTAAAGTCCACCAGTGCGGCTTTTATTGGTTCACGATCTTCAAGGACGCACACGAATACTATAAGGTATGTAATCGTTGCCAGACCTTGGGAAACATGAGCCACCGTGATATGATGCCTCTACAACCGATTCTCGTGTGCGAAATCTTCGATATCTGGGGGATTGATTTCATGAGCCCCTTCCTAAAATTCGATGGCTTTGAGTACATTCTCCTCGCTGTGAACTACGTATCCAAATGGATCGAAGCCATCCCAACCCGAACTAATGATCATAAGGTTGTAATCAAGTTCATTCATCAACACATCTTTTTTCGATTCGGCGTTCCACGTGCTATCATTTCTGATAGAGGGACCCATTTCACAAATGCACAGTTCCGATCCCTGATGACAAAGTATGGGGTGTCACATCGAATCTCAACTCCTTATCACCCCCAAACTAATGGGTCAGCGGAACTGTCAAACAGGGAGATCAAGAAAATCCTTCAGGTCACTGTTCGACCTGATAGAAAGGATTGGTTGGCCTACCTTCCAAAAGCTTTGTGGACCTATAAGACCACTCACAAAACCCAACTAGGCATGTCTCCTTTTAGACTCGTGTATAGGAAGGCATGTCACCTACCCGTCGAAATGGAGCATAGAGCCTATTGGGCAGTACGGAAGTGCAATCTAGATCTTTTGAAGTCTGGAACTCACCAACGATTACAGATGAGCGAAATCAAGGAACTACGCAATGACGCGTATGAGAAGTCACGAATCTATAAAGAATGATTTAGGCCTTTCATGATAAACACATATCTTGCAAGACTTTCCAGCCTGGTCAGAAAGTACCCTTTGATGCCAAACTCAAACTCTTCCCAGGAAAACTTAGATTAAAGTGGATTGGACCATTTCTAGTCTGACGTGCATTTGGAAATGGAGCTATAGAAATCAGTGAACTCAGCCATGATTTTGAACCTTTTGTCGTGAACGATCAGAGACTCAAACCGTTCGTTGAACTCGCTAACACGAACTTGGTTGCGTTATCTTTTGATCTCCATCCTCCCTGAGCTCTTTGCACCCAGCTGCTGGCGTTAAACTTAGCGCTTAACAGGAGACAACCCGTCATCTTTTGAAAAAACCTGAAACCATTTTGACATATCTCTTTGTTGAATTCATATTGCACTTTAGGGTTTGTCCATTAGAACAACCGACTCCACCTTTGGTACTTGTATCAAAGCTTGAAATCATCCGCAATAATCATCTCGATCCATCCACCCACCCTTTGACGATGTTCTAATGTATGATCTAAGCTAAACTCGAACTCACCTAATTTACAATGAAGACATTGCAAATCGTAGGCATGGAGGGCTATTAAAGTGCAAACTTTATGAAAATCAAATAAAAAAGGATTTCATCAAAAAGCAAAAAAGGAGGTTGAGAAGAAGGAAGATCCATTTGAGCTAAATGAAGAAAAAAGGAGGGAAGGAAAAAGAAAAAGAAAGAAAGGAGCAAAAGAAAAACAAAAAAAGAAAGGGTCCCTTAAAAGTAAATATAGAACTTACCTAACTTCTAGGTTGGATCAAATGATGAATTAAGACCTGGAAGGCTAAAACTTAGGGAATTAGTGGTGGATACCAACCTTAGGCCTTTTGGATCTGTTCTAGGGTTTAAACACTCAAGTATTTGTTAATATCTGGATTAATCCTTAAGAGGTTGGGGAAAGTGTGAGGCTAATGTATTAGGTCTAAGGCTTAAGGATTATTCAGTCCCGTTGCCTACCCTTTGATTTGCTAGACTTGGTAATCTAAACACCCAAAAATCACACACTTAGTCTAATTTAGTGTGCTTAATAAAGAAAAATCTGCCAAAAGTGTTCTGTTATGAAAAATCATCTCAAAGATATAAGCTTAGGAGTGGCTCGACAACACAAGTTGATTGGACGAGTTTCTGGTGCGGAGAGGTGGAAAATTTCCCTCGAAGATGCGTAATAACATATCGTCTCCTCGGTGCTTGTCTCCTAAGATATCTAAATATCCTACCGGGGGCATGCAAGCACCTTGTGCTGGTTCAGGTGCCATAGGCGGGATTATCCCAAAATGTCGACTACTAAGGCCTGAATTTAGGGCCAATTCGAGGCTGGATCTAGGGAAACCTAAAAAGAAAAGAGAGAAAACTCTCCAAATGAAAAATCTACTTCTATCCCTTTCTCTTACAAAAAAAATTGCACTGACAAACTGAACCTGGACCTGTTACGTTTATGCACGGGTGCTTTAACCGCTGGGGTCAACGAACCTCTGGGCAGTTTTTGTGGGCCTTAGAAACCTTTGCGGCAGATTAAGACAGAGGTTGGTCAGGCCTGGATCTTGGCTGGTACTTGAATACCTCTAGGCTTATTGTTAGTATTATGATCAGATTTCTAGAGTTGCAGCTTAATAAGGCATCCTGACGGATACATCCAACCTAGATAACCGGTTTGGTCCATAGAACTTTTTTGTTAAGGGACTAGCAAAAGCTAAACATGGGGGTATGATGGAAACACCGTGTTGAACGCTCGAATTGCTACGCTAACGTGCTTGGTTTTGGAAAACCTATCGTTGCAGCTTGAAAGCGAAGAATAAGTGTTCAACAAATAAAATTTATACCGAAAAGAATTCCAGATCGAACACAGGGAGGCTACGTTGATCTATATTCGCAATTATATATTTTTTCTAGAATTTTTGAAAAGCGAGGCGATATAATTACAATGGAACTATCAGACTAAAAGAGAGAGAGAGAGAAAGAGAACATGCATTCAATATTTCAAACTGTTTATACAATCAAACTAAATAAAAGTTATACTAGAAAGCAGGAAATCAGCTACAGTATAAAGTAGGAAAATTCTACACTAGAAAAGCTGTAAATAAGAATGGGAGAGAGAAGCTATCCTCCTCGATGATTGCTTGGAGGACGAACCGGACGAGATGACGCTTGGACGAAGAAGAACGGAGCAGGATGAAGGAGGACAAAGTAGAAGAATGGAGCAGGATGAAGGAGGACAAAGTAGAAGAACGGGAACGGAGTAGCACGTCATCATTGTCGCGGGATCCACTTCCGAAGGAGGACGAAAATTTGGACTTTATCTCGCGAGGAGCATCCCGGGTGTGGGACAAGCTTCTCTTGAGCTTTGGAGAGGTAGAGAAGAGAAGGAAGGGATGAGAATTTCGTATGGAGGGGGTCTCCTTTTATAGTTGCAAGGAGTGGGGGCAAAATGGTCATTACATCTTTAAAATAATAAATTAGGGGTCTTTAGTGACGGATAAATCCGTCACTAAAGCCCACAACGTTAGCGTAGCACCCGCGCCCACGCGCGCCTCTTCAGCTGCACCCTTTCTCAATGCCCGCCCACGTTTTTTAAATCCCAGCAGTTTGGGCGACTGAGATGGCGCCACGTGGCGCCATCTTGGCCGTCCATCTTCTGGATGTTATAGATGGTGTCACGGATGTCGGATTGACTCGATTTTTGCGTCGTTAGGCTGCGATCGTCGATCCGAATTCATCCGTGCGGTGGGATTTGTCATTTGAAGTGCGGATTTACACCATCCTGGTCCATGACCTTTTAGGGTTCCCCGGACACTATCTGATGCTACAGATGCCTGATTAGGGCGATCTTGGAGTCGTTGAACTCCAATCGTCGCCCTGATCACATTTATATGGTTGGATCTTTGATCCAAGGTCCCGATAAAATGTTTGCCCTGTCCAAGCACATAAAAGGAGACAATTAACCTGCATTTTATTCAAACTACTCTAATTGCAAGATGATGCATGTTATGCAATATTTATATCATGAAATGCAATCTTATTCTTAAGAACATGCATAAATAAATATTTTAAGTAGTGTAAATGTGTTTACATCATACCCCCATGCTTATCTTTTACTAGTCCCTAGCAAAAACTATATGCTATTTATAAAAGAATTAGGTTGGATTATTTGAGCATGAGTTATTTTCAATCATTAAGAAATTGTCTACTTAGGAACTGAACTTTGAAAGACACAACAGTGCCTAAGTATCAACCAAAATGCAAACCGCCTCAAGCCCTCGCCTTATTCAAAGAAAATTTTCTTTTTCTCTTTTCTAATTTTTTTTTATTTTCAAATTTTAGGGTTTAAGAGTGGCTTTCTACGGCCATTCAACTCACCAAGATTTGATGAGAACCCTAAGTTTTAAGCATCTTATTGTGATTGTGATAGACTCGTTGACCGGTAATTGAAACGGACTTCGGATTTCTACGCCTCTAGATGATCTCAAAAAGAATTCTACCTAAAGGTATATCTTTACAACCGGTAGCTTTCTCCCTACTTTTATTTTTTTACGGGGTCAACACAAGGGTGAATCCAGTGTATATCTCTCCGATTTATTCTACTTCTCCTCTTCTTCCTAGGTGTTTTGGGAATTTTTAGTGCATTTACTGAGTTGGGTTCTGGACAACCGGTCGATGAGCTGTTACTACCGACAACTTGCCAGCCATACTCGTGCGGTGAAGTGTGGCTGATTTCTTTTTTGTTCTTTTCTCCTTTTCTTTTTGATTTTTTTTTCTTTCATTTTTTAACTAGGTGGATTCCCTGGTCTAAGATTTACCTAAAGGCAGCAAAAAGAGAAAGGTCTAGTGACTGGGCTCTGGACAACCTACCTATGGGCTGTTACCCGCAATAACTTGCCAGCCATATCACCCTAGAAGGTTCATTAGCTGCTCAATTTCCATTAAAATCGCCGAACAACGAGTCAGTGACAAGATAGTGTGTAGATGCCAGAAACTCAAAATTCCCTCAAATCAGAGGGCGGGTTGATAAGTCGTGTACTTATCACCCAAACTTATTTACTCCAATTAAAATAAAATTCATATTGGCGAGAACTCAAAAATAAATCCACATTTTAGTGGATACAAGAGCTGATTAAGTCCAAAGACCTGAAGGATCTTTGTGTTCAAATCATAATGTAGTATTTCCTAAAATTGAAAATTTTCTTAAACCTAAATTCTCTTTCCTAATTCTGAATTCTTTTTTAAAAAAAGAAAATGAAACAAATCTACGGAGCTGACGAATGAATTCAGAGATGAATATCTACCCCCATGCCTATCTAATGCAATGTCCTCATTGTATTAAAAAGACATAAAACAGAGTGGAAAAGCAAAGAAAGCACCTGAATTGCATGAATGTCAGGTCCTCTCCGAGATGAAAACTAAAAAGAACTGTATATGTGCTGAGTTTAGTGCTTTCAACTAGGCACACTATACAAAGAAAAGAAATGAAGAATTCACAAGTGCAGGTCAGAATCAGAATAAATAGAAGAATCATCTGACCTATCAACAGAGGTCCACAGATGTGGACCAGATTGTGGTGTAGACCCATCCCCCATAATCGAGAATATCTTAGGTTCTGGATAAAAATTACCCAAAACCTAAAATCAGAATGCAAGCGGGGTCGGGCCTACAATTTATGAGGATGCAACCCAAGACCAAAAAGTCAGGTTACAAAGAATTGAAGCTCAAAAGGATAATCGTTGAATGTGTACTTGAGTTTGACATCCTCGAAACAAATGTCGTAAGAGTTCTGATTTGATGGTTTCAACTTAAAAGGAACCCTTCGACTCAATCTTCCATTTCCTCCAAAATTAATTTCCCAAATCAGAACTTCCCAGCTCCTATCCTCCTCATTCAGCATATCAAGTTCCAGGACCTCTTGTATATTAATCACCTCGTCTGAAATCTCCAAGTCTAAATGATGTGGCAGAATCAGAATTGACTTGAGTCTAATTATCTCAGAAACAAAATTATCGATAAGCTCAACAGGGTGTAACTGATAATCAAGGCATTGAATTGATTCCTCCAGAAAATGCGATTCTGGATCCATAATGTGTGCCCTAATATGATCAGTTTCCTCAGTTGTTGGGCTATCAAATGATTTATCAGATTCCTCAGGCCCAATCATCTCATAGAAATCGTGTTCAGAAAACTCACATGAGACTTCGCAACTTGAATCTTCACCATCAAAGAAATCAGGATCCGTATCAATGTATGTCCCAAAATCATTTGTCACTTTCTGTTCCAAGGAGACATACATTTCCTCGTCACCCGGCTCAGGGATCTCAGGTGAAGAAATCGGATCATCCTTAATTGGTTGCTTTAATTCAATCTGGTCAGCCTCGTAACACGTGTCCCCCTCAACAGGTGCCTGAGCGGGTTCTGACATTGGCTTTCCTGAAGAGGGTTCATCCTGGGAATCATCCCAAGATTGAATCAAAGCAACCACGAATCTCATCCTCAATTTCGCTAATTTTCCAAGTAGAAGCTCACCCGATTTCTTATCCTTAACATTTTGGAGCCAATCTAACAAAGACTTGTTTAAATCATCAATCATTTCAATCAGAGGCTCCAATCTCTCAATGCAAGGTATTGGCTGAACTTCTAAAGATTGAATGATATTCCTCAAGTTAGCCAGAACCTTATCTTGAACCTGATTAACCTGAACCAAATGAGTTGGTTCAGGATTGGGCAGGTTTGACATCAATGCAGAGGAATTAACGAATTGAGATTCGTTATACCCTTCTTGATAATAGGTCATTTCATATTGTTCAAAAGTTGGTGATGACCTAAAGGCAGTGAAATCAGAGGATGGGTAAGGATCGGTGTATCCTTCTTGATTGTAGATCGTATTAGGTTGTTCATGAAAGGAAGACGATCTATAATCGATGTAGCTCTGAGAAGGATAGAAATCAGAATCAAAGTGTTCAGGGTTAGACCCTAAACACGGGGGTCCGGAATTGTATCCCCAATCCGAATTATCCCAACTGACTGATTGTTGATTATAATGCGAGTCGGGATAATCGTCATGTTAAGGATAATTCACAACAAGAGGGAAAGAGCGGGAATGCGTGAAATATGTGGAAGGATTCATGAGACACGAGAGGAAGAAAGGTACCCTGCAATACAAACAATCAAACATGTCCTTAAATGGGTTAGCCTAAAGACCTACGGACTCCCAAAACCCGTCTTAAGATAAAGGAACGATTTGATCTACTTCTGTCTGTTTAATCTAACCAGTTAGAAGGAGGGACTGGGGAGAAGGTTCTTCCTTCGGCTTGCACCTCCGGTTCCTAGTGTACCCCCCAGCTGCGATCGTTTGATTCTGCTCCCCTAGCTAGACATCAGATTGAACAGTAGAAACAGACTAATCGAAAATAATCTCGTTCTGAGTTCTGAAGAGCGAGTCTAATCCTTAAGGCCAATGTCTACTCTGTTTTATTTAGGACTAGGTTTGAATGTGCTTTGGAATGTGATGGACCCTTTAAATGGGTTGTGCCCTTAATGATTGATTGATTTGTGTGTGCGTGCACAACCAATGGTTTTCAAGCGAGATTATTTTTTATGTGGTGAATTTTAAGGTTCAAATCTTGCTTAGTAGGTTTTAGGATTCAACTTTAGGTGTTTTCAAACAAGTTTCGTTGGCACACCAGGTTTTACAAGCATAAGTGAAGATGTTTTCCTTTAAAGCTTAAAAAGAATATGGAGTGCCTAGTAAATCCCTAAGAGTTGAACCTAATTGGCAGCTACTTAATGAGTTGATTTTATTTGAAGTGGTGCGACCCAATCAACTCAAACAATTGACCTGATGCACCACTTAATTAGGCACACAAAGATGGTTAACCTAGAATGATTTCTATTCTTTTATGTGTTGCTTTATGTGTACTGGTTCCACAGATCAGAACCCGGTTCAGTAGAAACAAATCAATTCGGTTAAGTGCCTTTGAATGTGGGTGTACGTTGTGTGTTTGTTGAAAATTGCCCCACAAAATTATCTTTTTGTTTTTTTTTATATAAATGAAGGTGGAATGAATCTAAGTGAGAATTCAAACAACCAAACTATTCCTAGTATTTATGCAAACACCTAGGTTAATTGGAATTTGGATTTAGTGTGGCGAATGAAATCTATGGTGGGGGAAAGAATGGGGATAACTTACAAAACCTTCCACAGCACTTTACTCCAATCTACCGCTTTTGCTCGTCTCAAAAGAGTACCTGCAATTACAATAAAAAAGGAGAAAAGTGAGGTAAATGATTTGTAAGTTATAAAACACAAAGAGAAATCAAAGATCGTCGCCTCCCCGGCAACGGCGCCAAAATGTTGAACGGTCGAATTGCTACGCTAACGTGTTTGGTTTTGGAAAACCTGTCGTTGTAGCTTGAAAGGGAAGAATTCATGTTCAACAAATAAAATTTATACCGAAAAGAATTCCGGGTCGAACACAGGGAGGCTACGTTGATTTATATTCCCAATTTTTTTTTTTTTTGGAATTTTGAAAAGCGAGGGATATAATTACAATGGAACTATCAGACTAAAAGAAAGAGAGAGAGAGAGAGAGAGAGAGAGAGAGAACATGCATTCAATATTTCAAACTGTTTATATAATCAAACTAAATAAAAGTTACACTAGAAAGCGGGAAATCAGCTACACTATAAAGCAGGAAAATTCTACATTAGAAAAGTTGTTAATAAGAATGGCAGAGAGAAGTTATCCTCCTCGACGATTGCTTGGAGGACGAGCCGGACGAGACGACGCCTGGACAAAGAAGAACGGAACAGGACGAAGCAGAAGAACGGGAACGGAGCAGCACGTCGTCGTCGTCACGAGATCCACTTCCGAAGGAGGACGAAAATTTGGACTTTATCTCGCGAAGAGCCTCCCGAGTGTGGGACAAACTTCTCTTGAGCTTTGGAGAGGTAGAGAAGAGAAGGAAGGGATGAGAATTTCGTATGGAAGGGGTCTCCTTTTATAGTTGCAAAGAGTGGGGACAAATTGGTCATTACATCTTTAAAATAATAAATGAGGGGTCTTTAGTGACAGATAAATCCGTCACTAAAGCCCCCAACGTGGGCGTAGCACCCGCACCCACATGTGCCTCCTCAGCTGTGCCCTTTTTCAACGCCCGCCCACGTTCTTTAAATCCTAGCCGTTTGGGCAGCCGAGATGGCGCCACGTGGCGTCATCTTGGCCGTCCATCTTCTGGATGTTGTAGATGGTGCCACGGATGTCGGATTGACTCGATTTTTGCGTCGTTGGGCTGCGATCGTCGATCCGAATTCATCTGTGCGGTCAAATTTGTCATTTGAAGTGTGGATTTACACCGTCCTGGTCCTTGACCTTCTAGGATTCCCCAGACACTATCTGATGCTATAGATGCCTGATTAGGGCGATCTTGGAGTCGTTGAACTCCAATCGTCACCCTGATCACATCCATACGGTTGGATCTTTGATCCGAGGTCCCGATAAAATGTTTGCCCTATCCAAGCACATAAAAGGAGATAATTAACCTCTATTTTATTCAAACTACTCTAAATGCAAAATGATGCATGTTATGCAATATTTATATCATGAAATGCAATCGTATGCTTAAGAACATGCATAAATAAACATTTTAATTAGTGTAAATGTGTTTACATCAAGCCCTAACTAGCCCAATTTCATCTGATAAAGTTGATAGAAGCTCCTACATAACCATCAGAGGGTCATATATGCATAATGTTCTGTTTTGAGAGGAAGATAAGAAATCACGATTATTTCTATAATTTTAACTGCATTTCATAAGTACAAAATAACCACAGGGAATTCTAGGGGTTAATTAAAGGTCAAATGGTCATCAATGTCTAATAAAAGGGTTCATGCAGACAAAAATGAGTTTTCGTGCATTTCAAGAATTAATGGACATCCGAAACCCTAATTTCAAATCTACTTAATTAACTGAGGTTTTGGTCAGGATAAATTCATCTAAACCTTATAAAAATCATAGAAAAATATTCTATAAGATTTGGTTTCCTTGATTTGACCTTCTGAACCCATTTTGACCTAAAATAGAGTCTCAGATAAGAAGTTGCCCTAATTTGGGTTTCTTCATAAATTACCTAGTCAAACTTGGTCAAAGCCAAAATCTGACTTCACCATCAGATTCCTTGAATTCAAATTAAGCTTATACCAAAATTTAGGCTCAATTAGAAATCATTTTGACCTAGTTTGCATTTTAGTCCATTCAGACTCTTTCTTTCTCACATACACCACTAACATTCAAAAATTCTTACAAAGACCCCGCTAACTTTATTGTCTTCTTCACATTCAGGTCCTTGCCACCATGGCAGGTGTGAACCCATCAGATCCAAGCTTCAATCTTTGATTCCGCCTTGATTGATTGATTAATCCCTTCCAAATTTGGAAGGGATGGTCTTGAGGGAATCCTCAATGATCTGGCCTCAATTTGGACTCCAAATCTCCTTGTGGAGGTTGTTTGAACTCCTTGAAACCGCCAATTCCTACTCCCTAATTTTCGAGCTTTCAAGCTTTGTTTCTAAGCTTGGAAACTCGTCCAATGGCCTATATAAGACCCTCCTCGCCTGCCTTACCTCCTTAGCGAGTTTTTAAGCCACAATTCCTCTTCTTTCTCCTACCTCTGGCTCGCTCCAACTCATCTTCGACAACCTTCTTCCTCCAGCTTCTTTGTCGGTCGCCACGTACAATAGGCAGTCAATTCTTCTTCCCTGTCGCATTTCGCACCTCGCCATACCTACGAGGTGCTCTCCGACCTCCTCCTCGTTGTCGTTCCCTCTCTCGGGGCATTCACCTTCTCCAGCATCGGCTCATCATGGCCGATGCCTCCTCCGCTTCCTCCTCGTCTACTAACTACTCTCTTCAACACCTCAACATCCACTCATCATCACAACAACTCCAGACCTCACTTTCGATCACCGATGCGCCCACTCCACTGTCATCTTCCACCTCTCCAGCATACCTCTGGCAAAACATTCCCACCGCCACGCACCACTAAACCACACGCCACTAGTCCCTACACCATCGTCAGACCCTCACGAGCAAAACCTCTCAAGAAATTGAGGGGATTGCTTGCCTTAGCCCTCCACCGAACACCTTCACGAACTCCGACCCTCTTCGCCTTTCCCATGCCCACACACACACTCTCACAGCACGCCACCGCCACCATCACCTTCTCCGCACTCTCACGAAGCTTCTGAACTGGTTTGACATGGCCGTAAGGCCGTATTCGTGCTTTGAGGTACTCCACCGGAGCTCCGCCGCCACGTTGTCTTCTCTGGCTTTGTTTGTGGTGTTCTAGCCACGATAGCTCCAGGCAACTTCCCCAGGTGATGCGATTCTCCACCAGGTGAATCTCTAGGCTCCTAATTAACGCCTACAACAACAACTGCTGCATCAATTGGACCAGCTTCCATTAGTTGCTCGCACGCAAAGAACAGCTACGCCTTTAGTCGCACATCGTGGGTTGAAGGAGTGTTTGCGCAGCATATATTACTTTTGTGAACCTGACTCCTCGCTCAGTACACGAGGGGTCGGGTCCCTCAACGCACACTCTCCTCACTCCTCGACTACCACTCACACCCGGTAGCCCTGGTCCATCTTTCCAGACTCATATACGCACCTGTTTACTCGAGTACGGTTGGGTTCTTGAGAGAAAGAAGAGAACGAAGGGTTAAAGAGAAGAGGAGGGAGGAAGGTTTTTCTCTTCAAGGAAACCCCTCGATACTTAGCCACTGAAGAGATTGAGAGATCCTTGTGCATGAAAGAAGAAGAACTGAAGGAGAAAAGAAGAAAGGCACCGTAGCAGAGCTTTTGTTAAGGCATCTGAGCTCCTTGCCTGACGTCTGATCCTGCTGATTTGTGTTCCTGTGGCTCTTCAGTTACTTATCTACGTGGATTATTTGATTGAGCCTTATTGTTCACTTTTTTGGGATTATTGTGAGGGGTAAATGGTGATTTAAATCACCATTTTACCCTATTCTTTTTGAATTTTGATACTGATTCTCATATATACATTATTCTTGAATAGAATTATTGTTCAAATATGTGCTAGAATTGTGATCTTTGCTACGCAGGGGGTTCTGGGTTATCAAAAAAAAAAAAAAAAAGAATTGTAATCTTTGAGATTAAATTGCAAGACTTGCTTCCTGTGTTCGATCTCGGATTTTCTAACGATTCTTCGAGATATAAATTGTATATGTTTTCGAGTTATTTCAGCTATATTACAACGAAGTGATTTTAAAACCCCGTTTTAGCCCGTTAGCACAGACACAACACCCACCTGCGACTCTACAACAATGGACAGCATCCCCCCTGAATCCTTCTAACAGTCTCACCGACAGTGGAGGGGAGTGTCACCATGCTTTGCAATCTACTCCTACAGCTACCACGCTGCTACGCTATTTAACGCTTTAAATCAGGGTTTTAAAAATGATACGTTGCAGTATAGCCGATAAAGCGTGAAAAGAAATAGAATTTATACTCGAATGGAAATCTGAGGTTGAACGCAAGGAGCAAGTAGCAAATTAATCTCAAAATCACAATTCTAAGTAAAATATGTAAGCAATTGCAACCAAAACTTGACTCAGAACTATTCAAGAATGATATATCAATAATTCAAGTACTAATGTGCAAAAATAATAGGTTAAAATGGTGATTTGAATCACCAATTAACCCTTTTAATGTTAAGCTTCAAATATATCAAATTTATCAACAGTAATTATCAACCAATATTCCACGTCAACTAGATGAAATAACCCCACAGAACCAAGGTATCAACAAATATTAGACGAATGTGCAAGGCCTTCAGACGCCTTAAGTTGCCTTAGCAAGCACAGCACCTAAGGAGGCAAAGGCACGAAGCCTCCTTCTCTTTCCTTCAAACCTCAAGAGAGGCAAGGCATAGTACAGCACCACCAAAGGTATGAAGGGCCTCCCAACGACTAAGTGTAGAGAGGGCACAGCTGAGGGCAAAACCCCCTCTCTCTCTTTCTTCTCTCTATCAGAAACCCGAATGGATCTAGGTAAACAGGCCCACGCCCAGACCCGCGTGGCGTGAGCACGGGCGAGGGCACATGAGATGGAGCATGCGAGCGAGACCTCACCCCAGTGCTCTCAGAGGCAACTAGCAAAGATCACAAAATCAATTTATCTCCTGCGCGGGCTTCAACAACCCATGATGTGGGACTATCCCACAGGGCTTTGTCGCATGCGAGTTGCAGTTGATGGATGATTCAATTGAGGATGGAGGGAGCACTTGTTGTTGTAATTGAGGACCTGGAGACAAGCTTGGAGGTCGTCCGCTTTAATCTGGAGTTGCAGCTGGTTGCTTCAAGCTTGGAGGTGAAGAGCACGCCGGAGAAGGCAGTGGCGGTGGCGGTTGTCCGGTGAGGCACCTAAAAACCAAAGTAGAGTCTTTCGACCGTTTCAAAACAGCTCGGGGGAATCATCGGATGACGGTGAAGGTGTTGGTGGTGGTGATGTGTTGTGTGAGTGTGTGTACGTGTGTAGCAAGGTCGAAGAAGGTGCGTGAAAGGTGGGTGTGCTTGACTAGGGTGTAGAGCGGTCAATAGCCCTAATAAAGTTAAGACTTTTGACTAGGAGGTCACGGCGAAGCTAATGGAGGTGGTAGTGGCGAAGCTTGTGCAGTGGAGTAGTGGGAAGGCGTTGCCGGAGCTTCGTCAAAGTGGAAGAAGGTGAAGGCGTAGCGGGTGTGTTGGAGGTTGATGTGAAGAGTGAGGGAAAGGTGATGTAGGGTAGTAGAGGAGAAGGTAGAGGGTCTTAGAGGTGAGGAAGAGAGCCACGGAGCCGAAGAAGGAGATGGAAACGGTGAGGTGGCGACGGTGAGCAAGGCAGAGGAACAACCTCTCTTTGGCCGGAGAGGATTGCAAAGACAAGGGGAAGAAGATAAGTCATCCAATTTGATGGTTGGACGGCCTGACTATGGTGAATGAAGGAGATCGCTGGAGCAAACTTTGAAGATGGCCGGAGAAGGAAGAAGAGGGGATTTCTAAGGCCAAGTTTTGCTGAGGTGAGGAACTTGATGTAGAATCATTTATAGGCCATAGAACGGAGTTCTAAGCTTGGGAAACAAGCTCGCGAACTCCGTGCTTTTCGCTCAATCCAGATACCCTGCCTTTCAAAGAGTTCACATGAGCTTTTGGGAAGGAGTTAGGATCCAAGATCGGTCTCATTTGGAAGGGAATTTCGCAAGAAACCTCCGTTTCAAATTTGGGATTGTTTGGTTAAGAATCGAGCAAGAAAATCTCGCTCGAATCTCGCCGGAGCTCAACGTGTTCACACCAATGGCGTAAGAGACCTAAATGTGAAGACGACAAAAAAGTTAGGGACATGTTTGTAAAGAATTCAAAAAGTTAAGAGCCATTATGTGATAAAAATAGTCTGTCTGGACTGGAATGCAAACTAAGTCAAGGTAATCTCTGATTGGGCTAAAATTTTGGTAAAAACCTAATTTGGATCTAAGGAATCTGATGGTGAAGTTGGATTTAGGTTTTGACCAAGTTTTCCTGGGTAAATTGCACAGAAATTCAAATTAGGGCAACTATCTGTCTCAAACTCTATTTTAGGTCAAAATGGGTTCTAATGGTCAAATTAAAAATACCAAACCTTATATAATATTTTTATTTGATTTATAGAAGTTTTAGGTGAATTTTATCATGACCAGAACCTCAGTGAATTAAGCAGGTCTGTTTTTAAGGTTTCACATGTCATTTAATTCTTGTAATGCGTGAAAACCCATTTCTTTCTGCATGGACCCCCTTTTTGGACTTTTATGACCGTTTAACCTTCAATTCGCCCTTAGAAAATCTCATGGTTATTCTGTAGTTGTGATAAGATGATAAAATTGCAGAAATAACCATGTTTTCATATTTTCTTCTCAAAACAGAATATTAAGCACTTAGGACCCTCTGATGGTTATGTAGGAGCTCTTATTCACTTTAAATGACCAGAACAAGTTAGTTAGGGCTCATGATAGTGTTCCCTTCAAGCACCCTACTCCCAACCATTGGTGGCGGCTCAACTAGGTAACACCAACACACCTCTCCTCTTATTCCTCCTTTTGTCAAACCCCTACTACTAATTCTCTCTTCCCCACAGTGGCCACCTGATGAGAACCTTATCATGATCCCTAACTATTGTATTTTAGATCTAACAAAATGAACAAAAGCTCCTACATAACCTAAAGGAAGGCCTAATTCAGGGAATTACTGATCTGAAAAGAATACTTAAAGAATAGGGTAAAACTGTAATTTTACCATTACAGTGCATCAACGGGATTTCTTAGGGTATAAACATAGGTCAATTGGGCTTAATAAGAGAATAAGTGGGTGGTTCAGTCAGAAAAGGGTTATTGTAAAATTTAAGAATTAAATGACATTCTGTAACCCTAAAACAAATCCACTTTAATTCACAAGGTTTCAGGTAGGATAAAAATCATCTAAATCCTATAAAATTCATGAAAAAATATCCCCAATGGTTTAGAACCTTCAATTTGGCCTTTGGAACCTGTTTTGAGCTAGATTGGGGTCCATGCCCAATATTTGACCTAATTTGGGTGTTTATGGTAAATATCCAGGCAAACATGGTCAAACCTAAAATCCAGCTTTACCATTATATTCCTTAGGTCCAAATTAGGTTTCTACCAAAATTTGGACCTAAGGGAAGGTCATCTTAACCTACTTTGCAAAATGGTCCACCTAATTACATTCTGGCCCTTAACTTTTGAATACCCTTGCAGAAACCCGCTCAACTTTTCGTCACTTTATTCATTTTGGTCCCTCTGCCATTGCAGCAGGGACCCATACCTCCGGCGAGGTTTCGAGGCGGTTCTCGCCTCATTTCCCCAAGAGAGTAGCTCCAAGATTTGAAAGGGTGGCTCTTTACGAAGCCCCCTACCGCATGAGCAGCTCCCCATACCCTGAATCGTCCCATACCTCTCATGCGAACGCTCGAGAGGTATGGGTCTCACTCCATCCATACCTCCAACAAAGACCTTTGGCCGCTTCCTTGCGATTCTCCCTCTGCCCGTGCCTATTTAAGCAAGCCCAGATCCCTCCCCTTCTTCCAAGCCTATTTTGGCCAGAGATAACCCCCAATTTCGTCTCCTCCTCCGCCGGCCATCTGCCTGCAGGCTCCGACGACTCTCCCTCCCTCTTCTCGTCACTCTGCCACCGTACCAATGGCAGGGCCATCTCCGCCTCACTCCTCCGCATCACGCCGTACTCACGCGAGCCACTCTAACCTCCTCATCGTCGTCGCCTCTCCATCTCAGGGCCTTCGTCTCTGACAACGGCAAACACGCACCGCTCGCCCTATACCTCCCCTCTTCGCTCCAAGTCCCTCAGTTAAGTTTCTCTCTCCCTACCTTCTATTTTCCCTCATTTTATTTCACAAATCACGCACCGACCACCACAGACCACCATCACCTTCTCCACCTCCGACCAGACCACCGGCGAGGTGCTCCCGCCACTCCACGCCTCCACCCACCTCGCCAATCACCTTACAAGCTCCGCCACGACTCACTGATCATAACCCCTCTTCCCATTCACCGCTACACGCTCCCAACACGTCCTCGAACACACCGACCCCCGCCTCACCTTCGCCGTGATACGGCAAAGGTTTTCTTGTGGTTTGACAGGGCCGTAAGGCCATATTCATGTTGACAGGTGTCGACCCCCTCAACTGCCATTAACGCAAGCAAGGAGCTTGCTTGAGAGCTTCCCTAGGTCTCCTCGCTCAGGCTACAGGTCCCAAATCGCGCGGAATCCCTTCACGCACAACCCCAGCCAAGCGATTGGCATTGAAGTCCCACTAACTGCTGCAATCAAGAGGACTCCTACTACGGGCGTTCGCGAAGGAAGGTGAGACTATGGGACAACATAGTCCCACCTCGAAAGATTGTGAGCGGGTGTTGCGATATAAAGTGAAAAAGTGTCAGGGGCTTATCGCCTCCTGACATGGGGTGAGGTCCCCTCACCCACCACGCCTCATCCACGACCCACACCTCTACGGACCTGGCTGCCTGACCCGATTACCCGTGCACTCCTCGCCCACCACACGTGTCGGTGGGCCTGGACCCGGGCATGCTGACCCAACCCGTTTACCCGAGAAAGGCTCTGAGAGAGCATTCCTAAGAGTGAAATAGAGAGAGAGAGAGAGACGTGGGGAGGGTAGGGGCTAGGTTTTGCTCCTGTGTGTGTGTGCACAAGGAAGAAGAGGAGTAGCTGAAGCAGCTGAAGGAGAAGGTGCAGCTGCAGAGAAAGAAGAGAAGGAAGATGGAGGAGGCACAGCAGAGAAAAGAAGACAGAGAAAGACTACGAAGAAGAGAAAAAGAAGCCAAGGAGGAAGAAGGAGCTACAGAAGAAGAAGAAGAAGAAGGAGCTGCAGCCAAAGCTTAAGGCAAAGAAGAAGAAGAAGAAAGAGAAGGCAGGGGCTGAAGAAAGAGAGAAGCAGAAGAAGAAGAAGAGGAGTAGAAGACAGGAAGGAGGAAAGCCAAGTGAAGAAGAAAAGAAAAAGAAGAAGCACTATAGCAATCACCAATTATGACGTCTGATTCACAAAATCAGACGTTTGAGAAAGGAAAGACAAAGAAGGAAGAGAGAAAGCAAAGAAAAAGAAAGAGAGAAGAGAATAAGGAAGAAAAGAGAAAAATCTATTTTACATTTTCCTCTCTAGCCTTTATATACATTGCATTATTATTGAACATTATCTTTCAAGTAAAATTTGAGATTGTGATTTTCTGCTTCTAAAATACCAATTTGCTCCCTGAGTTCGACCTCGGAATATTTTTGAATTTCGAGTAAATAAAATTGATAATCGTTTTCGCGGTGATTTCAAATATACTACAGCGAATATCTTTTGAAAACTACGAACTCAATTACCACCTCTAAGCCCCTTGTCCCTCTAAGTGGTACGACCTCCAATACTGGGCGATGTGACCCTGGGTAATGTGGTCTAATGGCAGTGTGGCAGCCAAGTGAGGTACAGGAAATCCCCTCTTAGGCCTCTCCCACATCCCTAAACTCTACTTGTTCTCTCTTTAATTTGCTTTTGTTCTTAATGCCTCCATGTAACCCTGCTTCGATCCACAATCGTGACCATGGAAGGAGGATGAAGTGTTTGTAAACTATAATCATGTGATTTGTGTTTTTGTTCAAGGTTTGAATCTCACACTTGTCATTTTTTAATGCTAGAAGACAACATTAAAAAATTATAAGAAATTGAAAAGGTATAGATTCAAGCAATTGAAAATTTGGGTTCACTCGACCCAAACAAACCCAAATTTGATTTAAAGATAATGGGTAGTCATTTTGTCAACCCAAAATGGAACAACCTGAATCCACCCAAATCAATCAAGCACCCACCCCAACCTAAAACCTCTATTAACATCAACAAAGCATCTTGTAATGGCCTCACCATATTTGAAAAAGGAATAATTTAGTCATCATTAATGTTATACAATGGTTGTAATCTTGGATCGAATATCAATTATAACGTCTAAAGGGAGCACATCATTTGTAATCTAGGCCATCAAATATCCCTCCACACCTTTCTTTAGGAAGTGAGGTAAAACTTCCAACTAAGACATCAAATTAGATGTATTTAATTACATTATTATTTTGAAGAAATAATTTATTGTGATCGTTTAATAGGAGTGAGTTGAGAGTTCGATGTAGAACCTAGTAAACATTTTCTTGTATTTGTGTAAATGTTCTTTTTCTCTTAACTCTACCATTATTCGACCAAAACTTCTTAAATTGAACCCTAAAAAAATCCAATTTGCTATCCATTGATAGAGAGATACTGTGTCACTTGGAGTTCTTCCTATTTGTCTGGTTGAACTAGTCAACCAGTCAAGATGTCGAAGGAGAGATAGACTTTGTCTTAGTTGGTCAAATAAAAGTTTTTCTTAGTGATTAGTTGGGGAAAAATTGGATTGTGGGAAGAGAATTGAGAAATAGCATCAGATTTTAGATAATGTAAGGGCCTTGGTGACTTAAAGATAGCTTTAGGGTAAGAAATGAGAACATAGGCATAGTTGTTAAAATGAATCTTTAAGGAAAAGAAATTGGACTTTGAATCGACAAAGAAAGTTTTAGTTGACTAGGTGATGATGTGTGGCTCATTATAACTAAAATGCCTAAGTTAAGCTAGAAATTCGGTTAAACACTACATAAGTAGCACAAGAAAAGGGTTAAGTATGAAAATTAATAGAAATGACCTAAAACAAATAATTCATGTTAAAAACGCAAAATTAGGTCACAAAAAGAGATATTCTATTCAAAAGTGTAATTTGGTGATTCAATTGCAAATTTAACACATATTTTGGTTCAAAAGATCAAATTGAAAGTGAATTCATATTCCTAAATGTTCGATTAAGCTTCAATAAAAATCTCATAGCATTTGGACATCAATAGAACCATATATTCATTATATTACATGTTGGTCCTTCATGTATACACGTTTAAAAGTCCAAGGACCTCTTTGATAACAGCCAAGGACTTATTTGAAAGATTCCAAGGACCGTGCTGCTTTATCTCTTGCCACTTTTGGGTTTGAGCATAATTTTTCTACCCCTTCGCCCTTAAGGGCTTCCTTGCAAAATCTTCATTACACTTGCAGGTGCAGTGGTCTATTGTTCACTGCAAGAACACGCGCATCCTCAGCCGCTAATTACTTACGCTAATGATCCAATGGCCTATCCTTCACCAAGTTGCGCGCATGCCCGCATGTAACCTCACCCCACATTCCAGATCCCATCCAATGGTTGGATTTCATCCTAGACTTTCCTGCCCTCCTCTTAGCTAATTACCACCGTTGGAACCCTACTCACTTAATCACACCTTGCCGGTGATCTAATCAGCTCGCGTGCCCAAATAAGTAGCTCCCCTGAGCTCGCACGAGGGCCATCAGCTCCCCACCTACACCTCTCGAGCTGAGCATTCATCCTCTCCGGTTCTCTGTCTCATCAACCTTTGTTCCAGTGCTGCGACGGTGGAATTTCATTTCTCTCCAACTCTCCTTGCCGCTAAGGACATCGTAGCACCTGGGGGCGACCCAAAATCCCTCTAGTGGATTTTCCCTCCATCGAAGATCCTCCCCCATTTGTTGCTGTAGCCACCGGCTGCAGATCTCCTTCAAAGGTCCCATTCTGCTGTTAGATTAGGTTTTTAATGCTTTCTAGTTTAGTGTAGTATCTGTTAGTGTAGTATAGATTAGTTAGGAGCAGATCAGGTAGCTTAATTCATGGATTTTGCAGTCTAGCTAGGAGTAGAATAGTATAGATCAATAACGCCCTCTCTGATCAATCTAGATCAAAGAGGTGTTTTCACCTCATTTGCAATATCCACACATCTCCCCCACCACTCCATATCACTATCACATTCTTCCCTCGATAATTTTCTTCATGATTCACCCACCCATCAGGCCATTAGCAAATCTAGAGTTCTCTAGCTCTTCGATCTGTTACAGATGCCAATTTCATTTAAGGGCCGTATCATCCTTTCCATGAACTCACCAATGACTCTATGCTGATTTGAAATGAGCTGAATTGTTGATTTCTCAGTTCTGATCTTGATTTGATATTGATGTGATTTTTATGTCATCATTGATAGTTAGAGCCAAGGATGATCAATCTTGCTGATTTGAGGCTCCAGACATGTTCTTCATACTCAAATTGAAGAGATTTAAAGTTGAGTTTCAAGGATTTAAATGCATCAATTAGAGTTTGGGTCAATTGAGATGTTTAACAGGAGGCCTGAAACAATTGTTGATTGTTTGCATGATTCAATTTAATTTCTACTCATTATGCTATCTAAGGCATGAGGAATAGATTAGATTAGGTCTATCTTGTTTTCTGAGCTTTGATGTCAATTTGGATATATTTCAGATCTATCATAAATGTTTTGTAATGATTTAGAGTTAAGTTTTCATGCTTTGAGATCTTGATGGGGATTTTCATCTTACACTGTCTATAGTGTAAGATGGAGGTCATTTTAAGATTTCAGTGACTTCTGGGAGATAGATTTGAGTTTTCCTAGGTTTTCAAGATGTTGGAGAAGATTTTGAGGTGATCTTTTATGAGATTTTATCAGTTACCTCAAATCTGAGATGTGATTTTACAACCTTGTTTTAAGTTGAAATTTGAATCCCAAGGGCATTTGATGAAGGTTTGATTTTTTAAAATGATCTTAAAGTGTGATCAATTTATTTATAGATTTGCAAACGTGCGTTTCTAACTCAAATCTCCCAAAATCAGTGAATTAAAGTGCTGCATAGCAACTACATCTTTTGAGACAAATTTCTTATTTTAGTGGATCTAAGGATTCTCCGAGCTTAATTGCACCTAGATCTAGGTGATGCATACCTTTAGAGATGCTTAAGGTCTAAAATCAGACTTGATCTGGGCTTCAGGCACTTAATTATTGTCACGACCCGATTCTCGAATCCTTATAGGACACGAGACCGAACCGACTCGACTGATCCCAAGACTCAGTCATCCAACGAGAAAGTAACCAAAAAGTAGGAGAGTAAACCACATTCACTATGCTAAGCAACTAACAGTAACAAAAGTACAGTAGTAAAGAAGTACAACTACTACAGTACACACCACCACAACAGTAGAAAAGTATCCAGGTACAAGAATATAAAGTGCAAAATGTAAGAGTACAAACGTAAATGTACAAGAGGCTACTTACTACTTCAAAAGAGTACAACAAGAGAAACTACAACTACTGGGCTCTACTAGGCTTAGTACCCTCCACAGCCGTAGACTTGGGTTGCTCAACACCTGGAACTGAAAAGGGTTACGAGTACACGAAGTCAACAAATGCTAAGTAGAGTGGCAATCAACTAACTAAAGCAGTAAAGGTGGACAGATAGCTGTTATTTTTCAATTACTTTCTTTAACTAATTATTTTTTTCTCGTCGCTTGGTTTATTTATCAGGTCCCTTTCTTGATCTCGAATGTTCCTTGTGGGAATGATCTTGTTTGCAATCTTTTTCGAGAAGTAGAAGGCACACGTGATGCTCTCCTGGCCGGGAGAGTCCGCCGTGGTGATCCTACACCCAATCAATCACCCCAAGGTTACGGACAGATGTAACGGTGACTACGGCACACGCGATAAGTGCATAGGTAGCTACTCCGCACTGGCACGCGGTTAGTCATTTCCGCTAACGGGTGCACCCAAAGTACAACACGGAACAGTATAAGGCCTAGCCCTCTCAGTAACAGGGGTCTAGCCCTTCACAGTAACCAAATAGGGGTCTCGCCCCTCCACAGTCCACGCACCCTTGCCTGACTACCCTGGTTTGCCCAGTGTGCCTAACAGGTCGGTGTAGGGTGGCTAGCTGAACCCCGGGCCCTGTGGGGTGGCTAACCCTCTCCCTACACTAGTAGCTCTCCCTGGTACAGTGTACACGAAGGCCACCGAGTCGATGCAAAGTGGCCAAACCCACCCCGAGTCTTAACCCGAAAGGCGGCAAGCACCCCTCTACACTAAGAGGTAACGTGCGCTCCCCTTGGTACCACGTACTCAAGGGTAAGCACACTTCCCAAAGCAATTCCAGATCCATTCCATATATTTCCCAGGAGCTCTACTCCTAACCTCCCCATGGGGTTCATGTTCAAATGCCTAATGCCATTCCATACCAAGTTTCATCATTTCCATTTCCATTCTCAAGTTATACACATGCCATTTGTATTGCTATCGTTCACAATTCCATATTCAGATTATACACAGGTAGCTCGAAATTCCATCATGCACATTACCAATCTCAATTTATATACATGCAGCTCGTATTATGTCAATTAACGTATACAACAAGAAAATTACATGAAACAGCTGACCAGCACAAGTACCTCAAATTTCACAGGGAGCTGTTATTCATTTACAGGCAGTTGTTATCATTTCTATCTACTCATTCAAGACTGCAATTCATTCATTCAATACAAACATTTCCAGTATTTCTAGTCCTAGGATTCATTACATACCCTAAGTTCTAATCAATCATTCCACACATGCATTCAAGTTTGTATTTAAATTAGGGGAAGCCACTCTACCAGTAAACCAAGGAGTAGTGGGGGCTTGAACAGCAGGCTCACGTGCCTCAGCAAGCCCCTAACCTGCAACGGAACGAGGTCCTATCACAAGGATCAATCACAAGAGAATATTCAGAACAGTATAGAAAGTTTTCTAACAAGTAGAAGAATTCATACGAGAAACATCGGTATCTTATTTGCGGAAAACGGACTTCAAACGGACCCTAAACGGGTCAAAAATAGTGTTTCTGACATAAATCAGACGTCTGGAAGAACTTCCAGACGTCTTAAAAGTGTCCAGTGCCATACCTCAAGTCCTGCGTCAATCCTCAGACGTCCAGGAACTCCTCTGGACCGTCTGGACCCAGTTCCATACGTCCGACCACCTCTCCGGATGTTTGAAAGTGCTTCCCGTCGTCTGGTATGTCGCTCAGACGTCTGAAATGCGTGGGAGGGTGTGTTCCGCACCTTCCCAAAGCGAATCCTACACGCGGATATCCGATCTTCTCAAATCGGACATGTAAAAGGGGTATCAGCAGAGCGGCCTGCATGGCCATATCCACAAAAGGGACGTACTTTCGCCAGACTTCCTCCTCAAACGTCTGGAACCTCCTCCAGGCGTCAGCTACGTCGTCTGGATGTCGCTCCAGACATCTGATTTTGGGAAAAACCCAGAACCAAAACCTGCCTCCGCCCTCTCGCGCCGCACATGGCCGTACCGCGTCCTCTTGGCTGCAGAAATGTCGGGGAGGACCTCCCCATGCACTCCTCCATCTCGCGCGCGCGCTACTCCAGCCGTGCGCTCACCGACGAGCTCCCACGCGAGCTCGCAAGCTCAACTCCTCTCCTTCTCACGCTGCTCCTCCTCTCCTCACGCCACTCCTGCGTTATCGCTTGCTCTGCCGCTCTCGCTGGAGGGAAGAAGGAAGGTGGCTAGGAAGTGGGGGAAATGAAGGTAGGGGAGGGGTTTATATAAGGTGGGTGTTTAGGGTTTTGCTGGGCGGAAGAGAGAGAGGAGGGAAATATGAGGGTAATGTCTGCCCACAGCACGTGCAGAGACGCGAGTTCGTACCCAAGATTTTCGATTTCCAGACGTCTGAGAATGCGTCCAGACGTCTTAAAAGGCTCAAACAGCACTGGTCTTAACATTTGTGCTATTGAAATAGCATCTGCAGCAGCAACTAGCTGTTAATCTGGTGTAGCAGAAGCTGAACTAAAACTTCAGTTTCAGCCACTCACTTGGTTGGTTGGAGGATGATCTGAGCTGGTTTTAATTGTAAAATGAGCTGACATTGTAACAATAGAATTTCATTTATAAGCATTTGCGTAGCAGGTTTTGGTTTAAATTCCATCTAAATTGCATGTAATATGAAATGTATATATATGGCCAAATGTAATTTTGCTTGAAAATTGAATTGAAAATCAGGTTTAAATGTGTAAACATCTTTTATATGAAGCGCTAGACATGTTTGAGTGTTTGAGTAGAATTCCAGTACTCAGAAATGCTTCTAGAGGCCTTAGGTTCATTTTAAAACATTCATTAAGGTTACATTTTGGGTTAGTTTGTAAATAAATAAAATACGTAAAAAATCACAAAAAAATAAAATAAACCTGTCTTGAGTAAGATTAGGTATTTTTCTAGGTGTGTGTCAAATTTCAAAGTAATCTGAACCCCGGACTTAGTAGAACATACCAGCCGACGGTTCAGTATACTTTAGAATTTAAAAAAAGAACCAAAATTTAAAATACCAAAAAGAATTCCTTTCTCTCTCATCTCACCCTTTCTCTCTCATCCCCTACCTCTATTATACATGTAAAAGCTATAAAAATCAGAAACCCCTAAAAATACTCAAAAATACCTTGTATGGTGTGTATATACTTGTAAATACAATTTAAAACTAAGCTATATATATATTGTACAATATATAAATAATATGTATAAATAGCTTATACATGTAATCTATATATTTAATAAAATACTTAGAATGGTTTATTATATATAGAACCTTATTGTATTATTATATATTATTTTATATTAATTAAATGTATATTATCTTAAGCAATTATACAAACCTAGGTATATGTATATAATTATACCTAATACTATACGTACGTATTTAACTAAGAATATATACTGTATGATACCTGTAAATTAATTTAATTAGGTAATTACAGTAGGTAATTAAGTTATTAAGTCAATTAAGTTAATTATTAACTTAAGATAAAATAAATTAGTAATTTAAGTTAATACTTAAGTAATCCAGCATGTATATTTGTATAATATTATGTTAAGTATTTTCAACCTATTTATACTATACTTATAGTATACTACATTATTTATAACTTAAATATGTATGTAACTAACTTAAATGTCTATTTAAATATAAATAAATTAAAATAAACTCTCTAAAATAAATTAAAAATGTAAAATAAATAGTTTATTATGTAAATTAACTCTATAATAAGTCAATTTCATGATTAATTAACCAATTTGCACTTTAATTAGTAAATTAAAGCCTAAATTAATGTGTACAAAACCCTAACTTTAACTAATTTTAATATATATCTAAATAACTTATTTTTCTAAACTAATTGTACAATTACGTAGCCTTATGTAACAGCTTTACAATGATATAATTTAATTATAATTTGTACCTTAATTGAGCCCTCAAATCTAGGGTTATGTAAAGACATGCCTTATTTTTAGCCTTTTAAGACGTTTGGAGTGTTAATCAGACGTCTGGACCTTTTCCTAGACGTCTGGAAATTAAATTTTTGTACGCCTTCTGCATTCTGCACGCAGGCGACGCACAGAGCTCTTTTCTTTCTTTCTCTTTCCTCCTCCCTCCCCATGCAGAACCCTAGCCGCGGCCTTATAGAGGGCCACTCCCCTTCCTTTCTTCTCCACTCCACCACTACCACCACCCCCCCACTCCACTGCCGAAAGCAAGGGCACGCGAGAGAGAGCATGAGAGCGAGGAGGAGGAGGGTGCGTGAGAAGGAGGAGAAGGCCAAGGTCGAGAGCTTCGTGGAAGCTCGTCGGAAGCTCGCATGGCCACCACGACGCGTACGGGAGGAGGAGGGCGTTGGAGTGTCGTCCTCGACCACCTGCAATAGCTGGAGCTACGGTGGAGTGAGGGGGGACGCAGCGGAGCGCAGCGAGAAGCACAGGAGTGGCAATGGCAACCACTTTGGCTGTTTTGTGCATCTTTATGTTTATTATAGTACAGTCGTTATAGTATAAAATAAGACAGCTACGGTTGTCATTACAATAGATTTTTTTACTCGGAAATAGTTTTCCCGAGGTCGAACTCAGGGAGCTACTAGAATTCTAGAAGTACAAAGTTTCTCTATTGGATTACAAAAATAAGAGAGAGAGAGAGAGAGAGGGAGATTTTTGTCTTGGCTTCTTCTTCTCTTCTTCTCTTTGTGCTTTCTCTCTGATACCAAATGAAAGTTTCGGCCCTACTAGGAGGAGGTGACATAATAATTGCGGAAATAAATATAAATAATCACACAAGTACACAAGAATTTTTAGGTGGAAACCCAAACCGGGTGAAAACCACCACCTAACCCTCTCGAGTTAGGATTTTCCGATCAACCAAGTTGATCAAAATCCACTAAACCGAATCACTTTAAACGAGGGTGATTCAACCTCAATACAACCACGCTACAAGTGCGAGGGTAGCGTTCCTCAACCCCTTCTCTCCACGAGAAGGATTTTGTCCCACGAAGGAGACGAGAATTCACAAAGCGAATACCCAACCAAATAACAAAGATAAAACAAAAATCCTATAGAGCCAACAAAATAATTTTGAACCTAAGCTTCTATAGGAATTATGATGCTTCCCTTTGAAAGGAGTGCGTCGACGACGCAAATGCGTGAGCCACGCGACGGCGCAACGTCACTCTCGTGAACTACGGCGGAGAGCGGGTGCGCGAAGCTTGATGCTCTCAAGAGAATGGAGCTTGAGCTTGGAGAGCAAGAGCTAGCTAGGACACAAGAGAGTGGAAAGTGTAATACAAATTGTTTCTTGTGTATCTTGGTGTTTCTAAGTGTGTGTTTGTGTTGCAAAGGTTCCCCTCTATTTATAGAGGCCTTAGGAAGGCTTTGGAAGGCTTAAGATTGGTTCTATAGCCGTTGGGAACAAAGCCCAAGAGAATCAGCCCGAAATCAGGAACAATCATTGCTCTGACAGGCTTATCAGACGTCTAATTCTGGCATCATACATCTGGAAGTTCACTTTAAGACGTCTGATTCCAAGGTCATACGTCTGATTTTGGGCGGGTCTCTTCCTGACTTGGATCAGATCTAAACAGGGTTTTTGTGCAAGTCCATCAGACGACATACAGGACGTCTGGCACTATGTCTGGACGTCTAGAAACGTACTTTTTCAGTGGGAATGGATTTCCAAACGTTGCAACGGCTAGAAAATCTCTGAGAAGAGATTTTGGGTCAGCCGAGGCAAAACGGTCAATTATCAGACGTCTGGAAAGTCCTATGGACGTCTGATAAGGCTCTAACGGTCATATCCTTGTGTGTTTGCTAAGCCAGCCAACGGTCCACTAATTTGACGTCTGGAAAATCCATCAGACGTCTCCTAAGACATCTGGACTAAGGTCTGGACGTCTGATTTTGTCGGACAGAATACTAAGTCTAGCCTAATAGCTATCAGACGTCTGAAACAACAGTCAGACGTCTTAAAATACTTTATCAGAAGTCTGATTTTGGAATTAGACATCTGGAAACTCTGTTTGAACCCTATATTGGTTTTCGAAGTTTTTTACAGAAAACCTAAGTATCCTAGGGTTGTGCCTGTGTTCCTAGGACTACTGTTAGGGTACTTTGAGGCTCTTTAACAGAAATCTAAGTAACAAAAATAAAGAGCAACAAAAGAAACGAAAAATACAATGAGTACAAGAGAAGGAAATCTATCCTATTCTTCATCCCCTTCCTTCTTCAATATATCGCTCCTCGCGAATCTCTTTTGCTCTCCATCAAGCTCCTCCAATCCGTCCTGGATGCGAGCTTGAACTCTGTCTAATCACGTATCCATTTGCGATTGACCTGAAATCTAGGACTCAAAGCCCAAATATTAAATGACACGTGTTTTGTTATCATCAAAACAAATGATCGTGGTGCTCTAGCACCAACACTGTCTTCTTCCCTCTTCTTTCTTCTTCTGCTCTTCCTGTCTTCTTCTTCTCTTTTCTTCAGCTGCAGAGCCTTCTTCTTTCCTTCTTCTCTACTTTATCTCCTCTGAAGGCTGCTCATCTGTCGTCTGATGCAGCAGTCAGACGACTTAACTACAGTATGCTATAGTGCTTCTCCTCTTTTCCTTCCTTCTCTTTTCTTTTGCACGGCCTCTCTTCTTCTGCTTCTCCTCTCCTTCCTGCAGCTAAGTACTTAGCCTTTCTCCTTCGCGCTCTGTTCCTGCACACAAGGCACAACAAAACCTAACCCCTTCCCTCTACCCGCACGTATCTCTCTCTGCAAACCGCTCATAGGAAGCTCTCCCAGAGCTGGGTTAACGGGTCAGGTTGCGTACCCAGGACCAGGCGCACCGGCTTGTTATGGTGCGCGAGGTGTGCTCGGTAGTGTCGGGTCGGGTCCCGCCAGGTCCACGAGGTGAATTCGCGGACGAGGCGGGTGTGATGGGCGAGGGACCTCACCCCAGTGGATTCGGAGGCGATTAGCCTTATGCACAAAATCAATTTAAACCAGTGCGGCGCTTCGTGAACTTACGATGTGGGACTAATTGGTTGCTTCTCCTCGCGCGCGCTCGCAGGAAGACCTCCACGCAATCTCCTCAGCTGCAGCCTCGATTCTCGTCGATTGCTGGCTGGCTGCCTTCGCAGGAGTCTCCCCAATCCGCAGCAGCTGGAAACCTGGAGCTCTGAAGCCTGGAGCTCGCTTGGGAGCTTCTCGAATCGTCGACAATGGCGGCCGGGGCAACAGACCTGTCAAGCACTCAAAGGGCCTCTCGGCCTAATCAAACCACCTGGAAACCTTTGCCGTGGCACGGCGAAGGTGGTGTGATGTGCAGCAGGCCGCTGGACGGCCTAGGCGTGCGTGCCTAGGTCGTCCTGTGGCCGGAAAGATGGGTGTGATCGGGGGTGAGTTGTGGAGGTGTAGAGTGGCAGTGGATGGGCGGAGGATGTTCTGTGTGATGAGGTGGAGCTTTTGCGACGGTCGGCGAGTTGTGTGGAGTTGCGGATTGACGGGGGTAACTCGCCGGAGGGTGGCCGGAGACGAGCAAGGTGATGGTGGTTAGGGACAGTCGAGGGTCGATTTGAATGAAATAATGTGGGGAAAAGAAAGAGGGGAAGATGGGGAGTATTTGTAACCTACTTGCAGGGACGAAGGGGGCCGGAGAGGCGGACAGCCATATCGACTATCGCCGGAGAAGAAATACCCAGAGGGGGAGAGCGGCGACGAGGAAGTGTGTAGGGAGGCGTGTGCTTGGTACGGCGCGACGCGGGAAGACGAGACGAAGCTGGCTCTGCTGCTGGTACGGCAGTAGAGCGACGAGAAGGAAGAGGAGTGGTCGCTGGAGCTTGTGGGTTTCCTGCCGGAGAGGGAAGAGAGGAATGTTTGAGGGTTTCTCCGCCAAGACAAGTCTACTTCAAGCGGCTGGTCCTGGGGTTTCTTTTAAAGGCGCCAGCAGAGGGGCAGATGCACGGAGGGTGAGCGGAGCTCTCACCGGAGGTCGTCGCAGGTTCAACACCCATACCTCTCGAGCGTTCACACGAGAGGTATGGTGAGAATTAGGGCATGGGGAGCTGTTCAGGCGGTAGGGTACTTCACAGGGAACCCCCCTTTCACATTTGAGAGTAGCTCCCTGGGGAAGCGAGGAGAAATCCTCCTCGAGACTTCGCCGAAGTATGGGTCTTCTGCTGCGTTGGTAGAGGGATCGGAATGCAGAAAGTGACAACAAAAGTTGGGGGGGTTTTCGCAAGAGTTTTCAAAAGTTAGAAGCTAGAGTGTAATTGGGTGGACTATTTTGCAAAGTAAGTCAAGATGACCTTCCCTTAGGTCCAAATTTTGGTACAAACCTAATTTGGACCTAAGGAATCCAATGGTGAAGTTGGATTTTAGGTTTGACCACGTTTGACTGGACATTTTGCGTAAAAATCCAATTTAGGTCAATTGATGAGCTAGGACCCTAATTTAGGTCAAACTAGGTTCCAGAGGCCAATTTGAATGTTCTAAACCCTAGGGGATATTTTTCCATGATTTTTAGAGGGTTTATTTGACTTTTATTCTGATCGAAACCTTGTTGAATTAAGCGGGTCAGTTTTAGGGTTACTAAATGTCATTTAATTCCTAGATTGCACATGAACCCATTTCTGATTGATTCAACCCATTTTTTATCTTATCTAGACCATTTGACCTATGATGTCTCTGAGAAGTTTCGTTTATGTACTGCAATGGTAAAATTGCAGTTTTAACATTTATTTCTTATTTTCTTCTCAGAACACTTATTCCTCCAATTAAGCACTCTTCTAAGTCATGTAGGAGCTTTTATTCTCTTTATTAGGTCAAAATGAGCTAGTTATGGCTCATGATGAGGTTCTCATCAAGGAGCGTCCGGAGTGTCTTCCGGACGACTGGCTGGATGTCTGGCACCAACACCAGACGTCTGAAAGCATTTGTATTGCGAAGGTACATCTTCGCGGTTACGGCTATGCAGGCCGCACCGCAAACAATCCTGTTTGGGATGAAATAGGGTGCCGCTCTATCGTCCGCAGGAGTAGCTTTGGGAAGGTGCTCGGAACGCCTTTCCACGCACTTTCGTACGTCTGGACAGCTTATCAGACGACTAGAGGCGTTTCCAGACGACCGGAGGACTGGTCAAACGTTTGGAACTGTTTTCAGACGGTCGCGGGGGAGTCTTGGATGTCTGAGGTCACTGCAGGAGCTTGAGGTGAATCTCTGTGACTTTTAAGACATCTGGACTTGTTTCCAGACGTCTGATTTGGGTCTGCAGACACGTTTTTGACCTGTTTGGGGTCCGATCGGGATCCATTTTATGCAAACAAAGTATCTATGGTTTCCTTCTGAGTTTCTCTACATATTAGAAACCTTTATACACTGTTCTGAACCTTATGTTATGATGTGTTCCTTGGTATAGGACTTCGACCTGTTGCGTGTCTAGGGCTCGTAGAGGTGCATGGTTCTGCGATTCGAGCCCCCAGTAATCCCGGATTGTCTGGTAGAGTGGTCCATCCCTATTATATTCATTAAATATGAATGCATCTATGAAAACTAGTCAACTGGAAACCTAGGATGTGGCATGAACCCTAGGGCAGAGAAATGGTCGAACCAATTGTTTGCGTAATTGTAATTGTATATATGTGAATGAGCTAAATTGTTAGCAACTGCCTATAAATAAGTATGAGCTGCCTGTTAGAATATGAGCTGCCTGAGATAACTAAACAGTTACCCGTGAAATCACTTGTTGAATGTATTAAATTGTGGAAATACGAGCTGCCTGTGTATAAACGAGAACTGAATTGTGAATGATGAAACCTGGATTACAATAATATGGCGAACATAAGCCTGAACCCTACGGGGAGTTAGGAGTAGAGCTCCTGTGGTTAGATGGAAAAGTCTGGAATGTGGATGGGAAGTTTGCTGGCCCTTGAGTACGTGGTACCAAGGAGAGCGACTGTCCCCTTTTAGTGTAGAGCGGAGTTAGTCGCCCTTAGGTTGGGACCCAGGGTTAGGATTGGACACTCTACACCGACTTCTATTGGCCCTCGTGTACACGGTACCGAGGTGAGCTACTAGTGTAGGGAGGGAGCTAGCCACCCCCACGGGGCCCGGGGTTCAGTTAGCCACCCTACACCGACTTGTTAGGCCCTCTGGGCAAACCGGGGTAGTTAGACGAGAGTGCGCGGACTGTGGAGGGGCAAGACCCCTGTTTTGTTCTGAGGGGCTAGACCCCTGTTTCTGAGAGGGCTAAGCCTTATACTGTTACGTGCTGTACTTTGGGCGTACCCGCTATCTGAAACGACTGACCGCTTGTCAGTGCGGGATAGCTACCCATGCGTTTATCGCGCATGCCGTAGTCATCACTACATCAGTCAGTGACCTCGGGATGGTTGACTGGGTGTAGGACACCACGGGGGACTCTCCCGGCCAGGAGAGCACCACGTGTACCTTCTACTCCTCGGAAAAGACTGCAATCAAGATCGTTCCCACGAGGAACATGCAAGATCAAGAAAGAAATCTGAATGTTAACCAAATGGGATGAAAAGGAATTGCTTGTAAAATAAAATAACTTAAAAAGATAAATATATCTGCTACTTTTACTGCTTTAGATAGTATGGTTACTACTCTACTCAGCGTTCGCTGACTCCGTCTTTTCATAACACTGTTCAGGTCCAGGAGTTGAGCAGCCCGAGCTACCGGCTGAGGAGGGTGCTGGGCCCAGTCGAGCCCAGCCATAGTTTTCAGTACTTTTTGTTGTACTCTCTTTACCGCTATACTGAGTTTTAGACTTTTTGCTACTGTTTCTGTTACTGTTGCTTTCGTTCCATTTTTCTATTATTGTGGTGGTATGTACTGAACTAGCAGCTTTTGCTTTACTGCTTGTACGTTTTTACTGCTTAGTTACATTGCATATGTAAATGTGGTTTATTTTCCTACTTTTCGGTTATTTCTTGTTGGACGATTGGGTCTTGGGATTAGTCAAGGCGAGTCGGTATCAGATCCTGTAGGGATTCGGGAACTAGGTCGTAATAGGTTAAAACCCTCGCATTGGAGCACATCAGTCTGCAGTGCAATGCCAATTTGGCACTTAAGTTTTGTCCTACATCATGGATGAACAAGCGACCAGCACGGTATAAGTTGAATCCTTGCCCATTGCCCACCAGTCGTACTATACCCATTACCCTTGAGCATGATATACGAATGAGCATTGTGAATAGTGGTGGGCTAGGAGCCACGCACTGTATTTGGGCCCATATTGGGCGTGTCATGGGCGAATAATCGAAAGAAAATATACAATAATTGAATTAGGGTCGGTCCCTAGTAGTAGTCTGGTCTCACCTTTACGAAGTGCTGCGTATCCCACGGAAAGGGGTGACCCACCCATAAAAAAATTCAAATATGGTCTAATGAACAGTAGCTAAATCGGAGTGAGGGAGAAGAGAAAAATCGGCTAAGTGTTGATAGTGAGGGTATATGTGTGTTGATGTGCGTATATGTATAATATGGTATAAGTATATATATGTATAGTATATGTATAATAGTGTATATATATATTAAATAAATATATGTAAATAACGTGTGTAGGATAGAGTAATGTTTGGGATTTATATGTTCATAAATAACTTTAAAGCTTTAGTGACAGTTATAATCGTTACTGTAGATATGTATATATGTTAGCATAAATAGTTATTTTTGCCTTAAGTCCTGGATATATTTTACTAAAGTTATAGCGACATATATATATGTTACTGTATGTATAGAATATATCACTACAGACATTAAAATGTTAATAAAACTTAGTATAATATATATTAGGAGCTATTTTTGTACTTATAATTAGGTATTACTTAGAGTAGCTGTATATAACTAACTTAGTGTAGTTGAATAGAGTTTTTGATGCCTGTTATTTGTGAATATGTTTAAAGCATTGTAGTGTTTACTAATTTATTTTTTTGTATGTAATTAACCAATTCATTCGTTAATTGATTCATTGATTTATTTTGTAAATAAAATTAATATTTTTGGATATAGAGAGTGATGTATATCAATAACTGTCTCCCAGTGAATGAGTTGGAAACTAACCAGTAAAAATTATAATTAAATAAAATGACGTGACATCTGTTTACATTGTGATAAATATACTACAATAACGACATTTAAAACACTGTTTTTATTGCAGACAGATAGTCGTCGATCACTAGGCTAATAAATTACGCTTAATAAGAGATTTAAGCTAAATTCATATGAATGCTTATCACTAGCATGCAAATCTAGCCACTACATAAGGGGATATATAGTTTACAATACAAAATATTAAAAAAATCACACCAAAAAGACAAGTCACAAAACATAGCACAATAATTTAAAGAAGGAACCCCCATAGTAGGTGAAATCACACCCTACTTAGGATTTCCCGTCATTCTATTGGTGAGGGTTCTTCCAAACATCACTTATAGTCTATAGCTCATGATGAACCTTGGACACTTGGTAGGGGCCTTAGTGGCAATCCCAATTTGGGACCAACTTCCTGAATATCTCTTGACTGCGAAGCTTCCAATGTTTAGAGTAGCATGCCCCCCACGGCAAACTGCCTAAGGTTGACCCTTTGATTGAAATACTTTCCATAGTTTGCTTGTAATATGTGATCTAGATTGTATCTTCGTCTTTTAGCTCTTGAACGTAGTCAAGCTCTTTTTGACATAGCTTGTCATTTTCTTCAATGTTGAAGTTTCATAGCCTCTGACTGGGAAAAGATATCTCCAAGGAAATTAGCACCTTTGCACTAAAGGCCATTTTGAAAGGGATGAGTCTCATTGATGCTCTCTGCGTTATCTTGTTGGTCTAGAGAATAGCTAGTAGCTCATCTCCTTTTCTTCAATCTTACTACTGTGGTCTACTTTGTGTGCTCAACCTAACAATTGCTATGCAGATGAGAAACTAGGGTGAAGGCACTTAGATTCCCAAAACCTAGTAAGTTCCCGTGAAATTCGTTGATATAAACTGAGTGCCATTGTCATAGATGATCGTGAGTAAGAACTCCATATCAACAGATGACATCCTTCCAGATAAAGCCCGTCACCTTAGCTACCATGATAGATGTTATGACCTAGGCCTCCACCCACTTGTTGAGGTAAACCATTGCCACAATGACAAACTTCCTCTCCCTTGTCATTTGGTAAAACTTACACTGATGCCTACTCCCCATTTCACAAAAGCTTACAAAAGAAGTCATTCTCGTTATCTAAGCAGACAGTTAGTGTGGAATCTTTGTGAACCATCAATGTTGATTGCATTTCTTAATGTAGTCAGTAGCATCATCCTTAAGGTCATACAAAAATAGTCATACTTCAAGATCTTTCTCGCTAACATCTTGGTGCCTTCAAAAGCATTGTAGGCTACCTCATGCACTTCCGCAGGCATTGCTTTAGCTTTGGTACTAATGAGGACCTTAGGAGTGAGAGGGATACTCTTCAATACAATGCATACCCTTAGGGTAAACTTGGCAGCTTTCCTTCCGAACCCCTTAATGTTCTGAAGGCTATTTGGAACATCCCGATCTAGAAAAATGGATGAAAAGGGAAGTCTAGTCCTTCAATGAACGTTATCGCTACTCCTTGATTGTGTAAAACCTCTATCGAAGGTAGACGTCGCTTCTTAAGGTGCTCAATGAGGACTTCAACAGTAGCTTCTTCGTTGAAGGATGAAGCCAGCCTTGTGAGTGCATTCACTATATGATTTTTCCGCGGTGGTACCTTTAAGAGGGTAAATGGTATTTAGAGGTTTGTTATCAAAGCTCTTCAAGGTATTTGGTTAGAATCTCATCATGAGTGTCATACTCCCTAGAATAGTGTTTCATCACTATTTTCGAGTCACTGCGAGCAACTATTATGTTTGCTCCCATCATTTAAGCCAGGTAGAAAAAGCAAGGAATCTATTCTACCATGTTGTTTGTAACTAGAAAGAACTACAAAAGGTACCTCCCCATGAAGTTGTCTGGACCTCCTAGTATGACCCTAGCTTTGGAGCCATTTTTCATGTGTAACCCATCAAGATGAATTTGATACGACTTTGAGGCCATGGTCATGTCAAACAAGGTTAGTTTAGTCAAGAAGTCTATTATTACTTGCCCCTTAGTTAACAAGAGGGAGTGGAAGGTGATGTCGTATTCATTGAGTTCAATAGATCATTTCAACATTTGTCTAGACCTATTTGCCTTGGTTGGGACCTATCTTAGTGGTTGGACAATGAAGACAATTATTGCATATGCTTGGAACTAGGACAGTACCTTTGAGATGCTACTACCATGCCAACTTCAGTTTCTCTAATGTGGGAAAGTGGTGTTCTACATCTTGGTGGATCTGGTTGACATAGTAGTCAAGCCTCTTTACCCCCACATCTTCTCAAATCAAGATCACACTAACCTCTATTTGAGATGCATCAAAGTAGAAGAAGAGAGTTTTATCTAGCTTTAGGGCTGAGAGGATATATAGGTGGCTTCTGAAGGTGGGGTTTTACATTTTCTATGGCCATATCTCACCCAATTGTCCACTAAATTTCCTTTTGGACTTTCTTAATAACAACGGGAAAAGTCTTGCACTTGTTTGAATCTCTGGACACAAATTGGCTCAAGGCTACCCTGTGTGAAGCTAGCAATTAGGCTTTTCAGAAGCCTTAATTTTGATAAGGTTTACTTCTATGCCACGCTTGGTGAGAAGGAACCCAATGAACTTAGGCAAGTCCTCATGACACACTTCTTGAGGTTAAGCTTTAATCAACAATGTTTACGTAATGAAAAGACTTTGAATAAATTGTCCATGTGCTCTTGAAATGTGAAGCCCTTAACAAATTTATCATTGATGTAAACCTAAAAAGACTTTTCATTTATTTTTTTAAAAATAACTTTACAATGCGCTAGTATGTAGCTCCAATGATTTTATGAACGAATGGCATGACTCTATAGTGGTAATACTATGATGTTACAAAAGTAGTAAGGGGATGACCAAAAATGTTCAAAGAGATTTGCTTGTATGTGGAAGAGGCATCCACAAAAGACATGTATTATTGTCTTGTGCTTCCATCCACCATTTGGTCTACATGTGGAAGTAAGTAGGGATCCTTTGGACAAACCTTGTTGAGGTCTATCAAGTCCATGCGCATCCTCTAGCTCCTGTTCTTTTTTACCATGACAATGTTAGATTATCACGGAGAGTAGGTGGAATCCTTAATGAGGTAAGTGTTGATCCTCTTATAGACTTTAGTTATTGTCGCTTCCTATCATTTGCTAGCCTACTTTTTCAGTAGCTGGGGGACTAAAGGCATGAAAGGGTCCACGTTGAAGTTATGCATTATAATTTCTAGATCCATCCCAATATATTTGAGGTGTTCCACATGAGGCAATCGAAGTTCTAGTAGAGTAATTTGAACAAATCCTAAACCTCCTCGTTTAAGAGATTTTTCTAAAATGGACACACTAATTAGGCAATTTTAGGAAGAGGGCGATTGTTACGATCCGGTTCCCGAATCCCAATAAGACCCGAAACCAGCTTGACTCGACTAATCCCAAGACCCAGTCGTCCAACAAGAAAGTAACCAAAAAGCAGGAAAGTAAACCACATTCACTGTGCTAAGCAACTAACAGTAAAAAGGCACAACAGTAAAGAAGTAAAAACTGCTACAGCACATACCACCACAATAGTAGAAAAGTAACGAGGTACAGGAAAATAAAGTACAGAACGTAAAAGTACATAATATAAAGGTACAAGAGTCTAACTCACTACTACAAGGAGTACAACAGCAGAAACTACAGCTACTAGGTTCTACTGGGCCCAGCACCCTCCGCAGCCTAGACTCGGGCTGCTCCACACCTGGACCTGAAAAGGGTTATGAGCACACAAAATCAGCGAATGCTGAGTAGAGTGGCAACCAACCAACTAAAGCACTAAAAGTGGATAGGTAGCTGTTGTTTTCTAATTACATTATTTCAGAAATTATTCCTTTTCACCCATTGGTTTATTTATCAAATCTCTTTTTTTTTATCTCAAATGTTCCTCGTGGGAACGATCTTGATTGCAGTCTTTTCCGAAGAGTAGAAGGCACACGTGGTGCTCTCCTGGCCGAAAGAGTCCCCCGTGGCGATCCTACACCCAGTCAACTACCCCAAGGTCACGGACAAACATAACGGTGACTACGGCACTCATGATAAGCGCACGGGTAGCTACCCTGCACTGGCACGCAGTCAGTCATTTCCGCTAACGGGTGCACCCAAAGTACAGCATGGAACAGTACATGGCCTAGCCCTCTCAGCAACAAGGGTCTCGCCCCTCCACAGTCCGCGCACCCTCGCTTGACTATCCTGATTTGTCCAGTGGGCCTAACAAGTCGGTGTAGGGTGGCTAGCTGAACCCCGGGCCCTGTGGGGTGGCTAACTCTCCCCCTACACTAGTAGCACTCCCCGATACCGTGTACGCGAGGGCCAAGAAGTTGATACAGAGTGGCCAATCCTAACCTCGGGTCCCAACCCAAGGGCGGCTAACTCCGCTCTGCACTAAACAGAGGACAGCCACTCTCCTTGATACTACGTACTCAAGGGCCAGCTCACTTCTCCACTCACATTTCCAGATCCATTCCATTCATTTCCAGGAGCTCTACTCCTAATTCCCCGTAAGGTTCATGCTTGTATTCATCATGTCATGCCATACCAGGTTTCATCATTTCTATTTCCATTCTCAAGTTATACACATGCAACTTGTATTGCTACCATTCACATTTCCATACTCAGGTTATACACAGGTAGCTCATATTTCCATCATTTACATTACCATTCTCAAATTATATACATGCAGCTCGTATTATGTCATTTAGCGTATACAACAAGAAAGTTACATGCAACAGTTAACTAGTAGAAGTATTTCAAGTTTCATAGGCAGCTGTTATTCATTTACAGGCAGTTGTTATCATTTCTATCTACTCATTCAAGACTGCAATTCATTCATTCAATACAGATATTCCAGTATTTCTTGTCCTTAGATTCACCCATATCCTAGGTTCTAATCATTCATTCCACACACGCATTCAGGTTTGTAATTTAAATTAGGGGAAGTCACTCTACCAGTAAACCCAGGAGTATTGGGGGCTTGAACGGCAGGCTCATGTGCCTCAATAAGCCCCGAACCCACAACGCAACGAAGCCTGATGAGAACCTCATCATAAACCCTAACTAGCACAATCTAACCCAGATATGTGAGAAAAAGCTCCTACATGACCCAAAGAAAGGCTTAACTCAGAGAATTCTGAGTTAATGAATAAAATAAATCATAAGGGGTAAAACTGCAATTTCACCAATGCAGTATGCTAACAGGGTAACTAAGGGTCCAAACACAGGTCAAACAAGCTTAACAAGAAGGTAAGTGGGATGATCTGATCTAAAAAGGGTTATATCAACTTCTACGAATTAAATGACATTCTGTAATCCTAAAACAAATCTACTTCAATTCACGAGGTTCGAGGTAGGATAAAAATCAACTGAACCCTCTACAATTTATAGAAAAATATTCTCTAGGGTTTAGAACCTTCAATTTGGCCTTAGAAACCTATTTTGACCTAAAAAGAGAACCATGACCAATTAATAACTTAATTTAGGTTTTTACGCAAATTTGCTGGTCAAACATGGTCCAACCTAGAATTAAAATTCACCATTAAAATCCTCAGGTTCAAATTAGTCTTGTATAAAAATTGAGCCTAAGAAGAGACCTCCTTGATCGACTTTACAATTTGGTCCTCTTTATTTACTTTTTGAACCTTATCTTTTGAAACTCTTGCATTTAGGTCCCTAACTTTTCATCATTCTTTGCAGAACGGTCCTCCCTGCAACTTCTGCGTAGTGCCATACTCCAGCGACCTTGCGCGGAGCATGGCGCCGCGCAGGGCAGGGCTGTAGTCCTCTAAAACAGAAGCGGGGTTCCCTGCGACGTCCTCCGTCGCAGGGACCCGCCCATGCCCTCTGCCAACCACCATACCTTCCGTGCGAACGCTCAGAAGGTATGGGTGTCCGTTCCGGCCATACTCCAGCGAGGCTGGCACGACGCCAGCTCGCCCCTCTCTACGCACCAAGCCCTTTTTAAGGACCGGCAGACCTTGCCGGCTCCTTCAAGCATCCTTTGACAGAGAATTACCCCCCTCTTCATCCCTTCCTCCTCTGGTCAGAGAGTCCGAAGCCTCCGGCAAACTCCTCCTCTTCCTCCTCATCGCTCTGCTGCCCTACCTGTAGCAGGGTTTGCCCTGCTCCATCGTCCGCGCCAGGCTGTACCCGCTGTCGCCCTTCGCCTGCTTCCTCGTCACCGAAACCCTCCTCCAGGGCGTCTTCGTCTCCACCTCCGGCAGATACGAGCCGGCTGCTCTGCCCTCCCCCTTCGTAAAGTAATTAGGTAAATAGCTTCCTCTCTCCTTCCCTTGTATTTTCCCCCTTTTAAACTGCCCTTTCGACCACCCAACCGCCACTGTCCAGACCACCTTCTCCACCTCCGACCACCCCCTCCGGCGAGACCATCTCACGACCACAGACACTCTCACACCTCGCCGACCGGCCCAGAAGCTCCCTCACACTCCGCTCCACCGATCCCCCCTCTCCATTCACTGCCAAGCGCCACCCGACCACCCCACAAACAAACCCAGCTTTCCGGCCACAGTCTAACCTAGGTCAGCCTCTCCACGCACTCCCGCACCCCGCCAACCACCGCACAATCTTCGCCTCACTCCGGTGAAGCTTCCTACGTATTCTGACTGGGCCGAGAGGCCGTAGCTGTAATTTCAGGTTCGCACCCCTCGTCGCCATTGTCGACGAGCTGCAGCAGCTTCACCTGCAGCTGCAGGCACCCTCCAGCCCAGGTGCGCATCCTAGGTCGCGCGGGCAGGAGTCGCGAAGACACCCAGGCCCGCAGCTGGGGCGAAGGCCTCACGGGCTGCCTCAATTGGCAGTTGATTGCTCGCCTGCGGATGCCAATTTGGGAGGTGGGACTTTAGTCCCACCTCGGAAGTGCGTGGCCAAGTGCCTGCACTTAAATTAAAAAAGTGCCTAAGGCTTATCGCCATCGAACATAGGGGTCAGGTCCCTCTCTCGCATGCAGCAGGCCACGCACTAGCTCGCCCTCGCCCGCGCTCATGCCTTGTGGGTCTGGGCAGGATCCGATTACCCAAACCGCGCACTCCTCACCCACCACCGCACGCCGGTGGGCCTGGTCCCAGGCGCGATACCGGCACCCGATTACCCGACTCTGGGAGAGCAGTCCTAAGAGAGAAATCTGAGAAAGAGAGACGCAGGGAAGGGTAGGGGTAGGTTTTGCTCTGACCCTTGTGTGAGCGTGAAGGAAGAAAGGAAGAAGAAGGCAGAAAGGAAAAGAAGAAGAAGAGAAGCGGCCGAAGCCTTAGCCGCTCAGGGCAGCTGAAGAAGAAGAAGACAGGAAGGAAAAGAAGAAAGAAGGAAAGAGAGAAACAGAAGAAGAATAAAAGAAGAAGGAAGGCACTGTAGCAAAGCCACAGATAAGTCGTCTGAGCACAGCATCAGACGTCGAAATCACCACAGCTGCAGAAGGCCGAAGAAGAAGAAAAGAAGAAAGCAAGGAAGAAGAAAGAAGAAAGAACAAAAAAAGAAAGAAGAGAAGAAGAGAAACGGCCAAGGAAGAAGAAGAAGAAAAGAGAAAGAGAAGAAGAAGCCAAGATCTCTCTCTCTCTCTCTTATTTTTGTAACATAATAGAGATCTTATTTAGTCTTCTAGAAACATAGTTTCTCCCTGAGTTCGACCTCGAGAAAGCCTTGTTCCGAGTAAACAATTTTTTGTAGTAATCTGGTAGCCATTTTGTCTTATGCTATAACGACTATACTTACACTATAATAAACATAAGGACACAACAAGACAGAACAAGGCGGCTACCATGCATTTCGCTACCAAAGTCCTATAACAAGGAACAATCACAAAGGAATATTCAGAACAGTATAGAAAACCTTCTATCAAGTAGAGGAACTCACAAGGAACACATCGGTATCTTATTTGCGTAAAACGGACCTCAAACGGACCCTTAACAGGTCAAAAATAGGGTTTCTGACTTAAATCAGATGTCTGGAACAACTTCCAGACATCTTAAAAGTGTCCAGTATCATACCTCAAGTTTTGCGCCAATCCTCAAACATTCAGGAACTCTTCTGGACTGTCTGGACCCAGCTTCGGATGTCCGACCACCTCTCCGGACGTTTGGAAGTGCCTACTGTCGTCTGGTAAGCTCCCCAGACGTCTAAAGTGCGTGGGAGGGCATGTCCCGCGCCTTCCCGAAGCGAATCCTACACACCACCAGCAGATCTTCTCAAAAAGGGCATGCAAAGAGAAGTTGCGGAGTGGCCTGCATGACCGTATCCGCAAAGGGAACGTACTTTCGCGAAACTCTCACCTCAGACGTCTGGAACCACCTCCAGACGTCCACTCCATCGTCTGGACGTCGCTCAAGACGTCTGATTCTGGGAAAAACCCAGAACCAGAGCTTGCTTCAGCTCTCGCGCTGCGCATGGTCGCGCCACACCCCGCCTGCAACTCCGATTGTAGCAGTGTCGAGGAGGACCTCCCCAACGCACTCCTCCTCGCGCACGCGCCGCTCTGGCCGTGCACTCACCGGTGAGCTCCGATGCGAGATTACTTTCCTCCTCCTCTCCTCACGCCGCTCCTCCTCGTCGCTACTCTCGCACTCTCGCTCGCGTTGGCTCTCTCGCTGGAGTGGAGAAGAAGAGGGGAAGGGGGCTGGTGTGAGGAGAACGAGAGAGGGGAAGGGGTTTTATAAGGTTGGGGGTTTAGGGTTTGCTGGGGGCAGGGAGAGAGAGAAGAAGGGGAGGAAAAATGGAGAGTACTGTCCACACGCAGCCCGCACGCGGACGCGAGCTCGTACTCAAAATTTTTGATTTCCAAACGTCTGGAAAGGTGTCCAGACGTCTACCCCACAGTCCAAACGTCTTAAAAGGCTCAAACAGCATGGGTCTTAACAGCGGTGGACAAGGTGTCTTCATGTAAGGAGAGATTTCCTTATTTTCCTCCTTGTCATTGTTGTCGAGGTGGTGGCACTCGAAGGAGTCTGCCTTGTCCACCACAAATTGCTTTATTTATGATTTAAAGTAGTTGACGACTCCTTCTGGTTAGCATGAATGGTGCCAACCCCCTTAAGGTCATGAACTTGATTTCCTAGAAGCATGAGGATGGCATGTAGTAGAACTCATGAGTGGTTGGTGGTGTCGAACATGAATAAGTTGTTAATATGATGATTTTATCGTTGAAGTGTGTATAGTGGTTAACCTAAATCGGACCTAACCATTTCTTTACAAAAGTTTTTAACCTAGCCTGTTTGATTTTATCTTGGTCACTTTTAGGCCGAGGGTCGAACTCAAGGAAGTGAGGTTACAAGTTAAGTTTCTACGCCTTTCCTACAATGAGTCTCTTCCGTTCGTTTATTGTGTTTTTTGGTGTTTTTCTTATTTAGATTTTTTTCTGGTAGTTTCTGTCCTTGAGGTACACCCTCAAAATTGAGTTCTTGGCTTTGAGCCAAAACAGGGTTCAAAAACAGGTCTTGCTATTAGCAAGACGGAGTACCTGCAAGTCAAAGATTATCTTTTCTCTTTTATATATTTTTTTATCTTTTTACTAACAGGAAAGCGAAACAGAAATAAAGTAAATACAGTATATATTATGTATATAAAGGGGTGGGGGTGGAGGTGGAGATGGAGTGTAACACGGTATCGAGTCGGTCGTTGTCTAGAAAGACGTAACCAACAGGACGAGGGCCACGTGGAGTGTAAGGTGGATGGCGGAAGATGTGTGCGACCACGCTTTTTTTTGTACGCATGTATCGGGGAATATCAGCAACTGGTGCAGATATTCCCGTGATACCACGTATGGTAAGTAATGTGAAAATATATGTATATATGTACGTAAATATATCTATATATATATATATGGTTATAAATATATAAGTATATATATATGTATATATCTAGAGGTGCATATATATGTATATATATATATGTGTGTGTGTATATAATACTATATAGATTATATAGATATATATATATATATGTATGTATATGTATAAGTATGTGTGTGTGTGTATATATATATATATATATATGTATATATATGTATATGCGTATGTATATAGACTAATACATATTTATATAAGTACTAATATATGTATAGATATATGTATAATTATATATATATATTTGTGTGTGTGTGTATAAGTATTTGTATATATGTGTGTGTATGTATGTATGTATGTATATATATATATATATATATATATATATATTGATATATACATACATATATTTACATATATATATATACTTATATCTATATATATATATAGTATTAGTATACATATATATATATATATATATATATGTATATAATAGTGTATAGGTGTGTGTGTGGAAGTGTGAGTGTATGTATGTGCAAGCGTCTGTGTAAAGAGAGAGTGAGAGAGTGTTGTGAGAGAGAGAGAGAGAGAGTAGGATAGCCTGCAGAGGAAAGAAAGGGCGTTTTAAGCCGTCTGCACGTGAAGGACGTCGTCTGGTGGCTCAAGCTTGCGCGCAGGCGCGCGGAGAGGCGTGTGCTCGAGGGAGTGGCCGCACGCAGAGGAGGCCGCAGCGCATCACGCTGCGTGGAGAGAAGGCGCTGGTGATCGCAGGTGCACGCGGTGAAGGAAGCCGGCGAAGGCAGGCGCTGGGAGAGGGCTGGCGCACGCAGACGTACGCGGGCGGGTGCGGGCGACACGGGCGAAGACGTGCAGGCGGGCGCACGCACGGGCGAACGACGGTAGCGGCGCGCCGGGTGACCGGTAAAGTGAGAAGCTCACTGGTCACCCCACTGTAGCCACAGTGTCGCGCAAACTCACGTGAACAGTGGCTACAGTGTAAGGCCGCACCGCGCGACCGAGTACAGGTGGTTGTGTGAGTGTGGCCGGCTCGCGGCTGGCACGCGCAGGTTGGCGCGCGAGGAAGGAGGTCTGCGCCGGCCAATTGCAGGTGCGGAGAAGCTCGGGACAGAGCGAAGAAGCGGGAGGCGAGGTGTCTACAGGCGAGCGCGGAAGCTTGCGGGTGCTGCTGGGGTGTGCTGGGGTGCTTGGTCGGCCGCTGCAGAGGCGCGCAATGGTCGGTTGCAGGTGCGGAGAAGCTCGCGACAGAGCGAAGAAGCGGGAGGCGGAGAGGCCTGCAGGCGCGCGCAGAAGGGGCTAGGGCTGCTGCTGCCACTGAGCTTCAAGCTTGAAGCCTGCACTCCAATGGCTGAAGGTGCTGGAACGAAAAAAAAGAAAGAGAGAAGAGCAACCACGCCCACCGACTCTTTGAAGAGCTGGGTGGTGGTGGTCTCACTGTGGTGGGTGTTCACCACAATGAGGGCTCCTGTCCGCCGGGTGTCTCCGAGGAGGGCCGGTGTGTGGAGAGAGAGGGAGGAGAGGACGGTGGCCTGGAAGGAGCTGTGTTGGGTTTTTTGAAGTTGGACCAAGCTGCTTTTGCAAAGGAGCCGTGGCTTTTTATAGAGGAAGAAGCCATCCACGGCCATGCCCTGGCTGTGCATGGCTCATGCATGGCCTTGGCAGGGAGAGGTCGCCGCAGGGAAGGGCAGGAGCAGGGAAGCATGGCGCGGGGAGAAGAAGAGGGTGTTTCATGCAGCCGCGGGAAGAAAAAGTCAAAAATCAAAAATAAAAAAGAAATAAAAAATGAAGATGGAAATTTGTGAGGCAGCACTTCAGGAAAAAAGTAATCACGAGGCCATTTTATTTATTCTCCTCTTCTCTCAATTAAATGCATGCATGCATGTATTTTTACAAATGCGATTATGGAACCCTAATATGAATAAGTAATGCTAGGAAATAGCACAATAAGGCACTATTGCAGGTGTATTTTTGCGGTGTAATCAGTTGGTTAGCCAATAATATTGTTGTAGGTGTTAGGAGTATCAACTACCATGAACTAAGGGAATTCGTTATGATCCTTATATCTGCCAATAAGGGAGATGAGCAAGTTGATCGTGCAGATTAGCCTAGCCTTATGTTTCCAAATCCAATGATGGACCTGGAGTAAGACCTAATTGCATCTTCTGAGAGTGCCTCCTTTTAGAAGATATCGCAAAACATGATGTTGAGGGTGTTACTGTTGAACGTGCGAGTTGCTACGCTAACGAGTTTGGTTTTAAAAACCTGTTGTCGTAGTGTGAAAGCGAAGAACTCGTGTCCAACAAATAAAATTTATACCGGAATAGAAAATCCCAGGTCGAACACAGGGAGGCGGACGTTTGCTTTAAAAACACGCATTTATTTTATTTGTCACGAAGTAAATTAATTGACTATAAACTTTCTATCTATTTACTCTAAATAGAAGAGAAAGAGAGAGAGAGTAATACAAACAAAAATCAAAAGAGATATAGAATGCATATGGAATTCATTATCGAAAGGATTGTTCATTACACTAAATATTACGACTAGAAAGCGGGAAAATGATGACACTAGAAAGCAGTAAATCTACTCTAGAAAACAGTAAATCTATTCTAGAAAGCAGTAAAAAGAATGGGGAGAGAGATATCCTCCTCGACGATCGCTTTGAGGATGAGCCGGATAGGACGACACCTGGATGAAGGACGAAGCAGGATGAAGGAGGACGAAGCGGGAAGAATGGGAACGGGGCAGCACGTCGTCGTCGTCGCGGGATCTGCTTCCGAAAGGGGGACGAAAAATTGACTTTATCTCGCGAGAAGCATCCTGGGTGTGGGACAAGCTTCTCTTGAGCTTTGGAGAGGGAGAAGAGAAGGAAGGGATGAGAATTTCGTGTGGAGGGGGTCTCCTTTTATAGTTGCAAGGAATGAGGGCAAATTGGTCTTTTAAATCTCAAAACATTAAATAAGGGGTCGTTAGTGACGGATAAAACCGTCGCTAAAGCCCCATCGTGGGTGACGTGTGGCGAAGCGCGCGTGCTCGCTCGCCTGCTCACGCGCGTAACGCGTGCTCCACATCCAGCTAATCTCAGCCGTCCGATTGTGAGATCGGACAGCTTATCTCGCGCCTCCACCCTCTCCTCAGCGCGCCTGCCCGCGTGCAATCCCACGTGAGGCGCGGCGTGCAATAGCCACTATCGAGTGCCTGCAGCCGCTCAATCGTGATCGACCGGTCGCGGAGCCTGCTCACCCGCGCCTCAAATGCCACTCGTTGTGATTCGAACCCGCGCCGCCCGCTCGCGATAAGCGCTCGACCAACGCGCTACAAGCGCGTTTGTGTCGCGCTTTGAATTTTGTGTGAGCGTTGATAGCCATTAGATGTGCATCCAACAGTAGAGAATCGTCGAAGAGGAGAGGGCGCAGCGGGTGTAGCGACCAATTGGGTGGCTGAGATGGCACCACGTGGCGCCATCCTGGCAATCTACCTTCTGGATGATGTAGATGGTGGCACGGTTGTCGGATTGAGTTATTTTCATGCCGTTAGGCTGCGATTGTCGATCCAAATCCATCCGTGTGGTCGGATTTCTCATTTGAAGTGCGGATTCACACCATCTTGGCCCTTGATCTTCTAGGGTTCCTCGATCTTTATTTGATGCTACAGGTGTCTGATTAGGGCGATCTTGGAGTTGTCAAACTCCAATCGTTGCCCTGATCACATCAGTACGATTGGATCTTCAATCCGAGACCCCGATAAAAAATTTGCCCTGTCCATGAACATAAAAGGAGATAATTAACCTCCATTTTATTCAAACTAATCTAAATGCAAGATGATGCATGTTATGCAATATTTATAGTATGTAACGCAATCCTATGCTTAAGAACATGCATAAATAGACATCTTAAGTAGTGTAAACATGTTTACATCATACCCCCATGCCTATCTTTTGCTAGTCCCTAGCAAAAACTATATGCTATTTATAAAAGAATCATGTTAGATTATTTGGGCATGAGTTATTTGTAATCACTAAGAAATATCTACTTAGGATCTGAACTTTCAAAGACACAACAGTGCCCGAGTATCTGCCAAAATGCAGACTGCCTCAAGCCCTCGCCTTATTCAAAGAAAATTTTCTTTTTCTCTTTTTCTTCTTTTCTAATCTTTTTGGATTTTCGAGTTTTAGGGTTTAAAAGTGGTTTTCTACGGCCATTCAACTCACCCAAGATTTAGTGAGAACCCTAAGTTCTAAGCATGTTATTGTGAATGTGATAGACTCGTTGACCGGCAGTTAAAATGGATTTCGGATTTCTACGCCTCTAGGTGACCTAAAAAAAAAGAATTCTGCCTAAAGGTGTATCTTTACAACCGGTAGCTTTCTCCCTACTTTTATTTTTTTACGGGTTAAACACAAGGGTGAATCCAGTGTATATCTCCCCGATTTATTCTACTTCTCCGCTTCTTCCTAAGTGTTTTGGGAATTTTTAATGCATTTATTGAGCTGGGTTCTGTACAACCGGTCGATGGGCTGTTACCACCGACAACTTACCAGCCATACTCGTGCGGCGAAGTGTGGCTTATTTCTTTTTTTCTTTTTTTTCTTTTCTCTATTTTTTTTCTTTCTCTTTTTAAGTAGGTGGCTTCCCTTGTCTAAGATTTACCTAAAGGTAGCAAAAAGAGAAAGATCCAGTGACTGGGCTCTGGACAACCTACCTATGGGCTGTTACCCACGATAACTTGCCAGCCATATCACCCTAGAAGGTTCATTAGCTACCCAGTTTCTGTTAAAATCGTCGAACAACGAGTCAGTGACAAGATAGTATGTAGATGCCAGAAACTCAAAATTCCCTCAAATCAGAGGGCGAGTTGATAAGTCGTGTACTTATCACCCAAACTTATTTACTCTAATTAAAATAGAATTCAGGTTGACGAGGACTCGAAAAACAAATCGATATTTTAATGGATACATGGGCTGATTAAGTCCAAATACCTGAATGGTCTTTGTGTTCAGATCATAATGTAATATTTCCTAAGATTGAAAACTTTCTTAGACCCAAGTTCTCTTTCCTAATTCCATTTTTTTAATAAAAGAAAAAATAAAATAAATTTGCGGAGCTGACGAATAAATTCAGAGATGAATATCCACCCCCCCATGCCTATCTAATGCAATGTCCTCATTGTATTAAAAAGACATAAAATATAGTGGAATAGAGTAGAAAGCACCTGAATTGCGTGAATGTCAGGTCCTCTCCGAGATAAAAACTAAAAAGAACTGTATATGTGCTGAATTTAGTGCCTCCAGCTAGGCACAGTATGCAAAGAAGAGAAATAAAGAATTCACAGGTGCAGGTCAGAATCAGAATAAACATAAGAAACTTCTGACATGTTAACAAATGTCCACAGATGTGGACCAGATTGTGGTGCAGACCCATATCCCATAATCGAGAATATCTCAGGTTTTGGATAAAAATTACCGAAAACCTAAAATCAATATGCAAGCGGGGTCGGGCCTGCGATTTATGAGGATGCAACAAAAGACCAAATAGTCGAGTTACAGAGAATTCAAGCTCAAAAGGATAATCATTGAATGTATGCTTAGGTTGGACATCCTCAGAACATATGTTGTAACAGTCCTGGTTTGATGGTTTCAGATGAATTGGAACCCTTAGACTTAATCTTTTATTTCCTCCAAAGTTAGCTTCCCAAATAAGAACTTCCCAACACCTATCCTCCTCATTCAGAATGTCAAATTCCAGGACCTCTTGCATATTAATCACCCCATCTGAAATTTCCAAGTCTAAACGATGTGGCTGAATCAGAATTGACTTGGGTCTAATTATCTCAGAAACAGAATCGTTGATAAGCTCAGTGGGGTGTAACTGACAATCAGGGCATTTGATTGAATCCTCGAGAAAATGCGATTCTGGATCCGTAATATGAGCCCTAATAAGATCAGTTTCGTCAATTATTGGGCTATCAAATGATCTATCATATTCCTTAGGCCCAATCATCTCACAAAAATCATATTCTGTAAACTTGTGTGAGACTTCGCAACTTGAATCTTCACCATCAGAATTAAAGAAATCAAGATCCGTATTAATGTATGTCTCAAAATCATTTGTCACTTTCTGTTCCAAGGAGACATATGTTTCCTCATACCCTGGCTCAAGGATCTTAGGTAAAGAAATCATATCATCCTTAATTGGTTGCTCTAATTCAATTTGCTCAGCCTCGTAACACGTGTCCCCCCAACAGGTGCCTGAGCGGGTTCTGAAATTGGCTCTCCTGAAGAGGGTTCATCCTAGGAATCATCCCACGATTGAATCAAAGCAACCACAAATCTCATCCTCAATTTCGCTAACTTCCTAAATAGAAACTCACCTGGGTTCTTATCCTTAACATCCTGGAGCGAATCCAACAAATACTTATTCAAATCATCAATCATCTGAATCAAGGGCACCAATCTTTCAATGCAAGGTGTTGGCTGAACTTCTAAAGTTTGTATGATATTCCTCAAGTTAGCCAGAACCTTATCTTGAAGTTGGTTACCCTGAACTAAATGAGTTGGTTCAGGGTTGGGCAGGTTTGGGATCAATGCAGGGGAATTAACGAATTGATTTGTTATACCCTTCCTGATAATAGGTCATTTCAGATTGTTCAAAAGGTGGTGATGACCTAAAGGCAGTGTAATCAGAGGATGGGTAAAGATTAGTGTATCCTTCTTGATTGTAGATCGTATTAGGTTCATGAAAAGTTGACGATCTATAATCGATGTGGCTCTGAGAAGGATAAAAATCACAATCATAGTGTTCAGGGTTAGACCCTACACATGGAGGTCCGGAACTGTATCCCCAATCCGAGTTATCCCAACTAACTGATGGTTGATTACAGTACGAGTCGGGATAATCGTCATGTTGAGGATAATTCAAAATAGGAGGGAAAGAGCAGGAATGCGTGTAAGGCGCATTCCGAATGATGTAGATGGTGCCACGGTTGTCGGATTGAGTCGATTTTCACGTTGTTAGGCTGCGATCGTCGATCCGAATCCATCAGTGAGGTCAGATAGATTTATCATTTGAAGTGCAAATTCACACCATCTTGGCCCTTGATCTTCTAGGGTTCCTCGGTCTTTATCTGATGCTACAGGTGTCTGATTAAGGCGATCTTGGAGTCGTTAAACTCCAATCGTCGCCCTGATCACATTAGTATGGCTGAATTTTCTATCCGAGGCCCCGACAAAAAAATTGCCCTGTCCATGAACATAAAAAGAGACAATTAACCTCCATTTTATTCAAACTAATCTAAATGCAAGATGATACATGTTATGCAATATTTATAGTATGCAATGCAATTCTACGCTTAAGAACATACATAAATAGACATCTTAAGTAGTGTAAATATGTTTACATCAGTTACCCTTACACATTAGGACACAAGTGATCTACCTCCTTGCCACCATGAAGATGACGATTAGGGGGTCTACCTGAGGACCTACATATCAGCCAAGTTCTCATCAAAGAAAGACAAGACCAATTTTTGTTAGGAATCAATCACCAGAGCCCTTGAGTGCTTATAAGTAGGCATTGCCCACCTTTCACTGTAGTGGGCTAGCTACCAATCAAGGTAGCATAGGCTGATCTCCATGGACATCGATTGGGCTATCTTGCTTTGGGCTTAGGTCTTCATTGGATCAATGGGCCCGTCATGCTTAAACGGGCTTGTTGTTTTTGGTTTAACTTTTCCTCCCTCATCAAATCCTAAGGAGTCCAAAGTGAAGGTAGTGATGATATTGTTTTATTAACTAGAAAATGTAAAAAGCTTCTTAGGAACAATAATACTTGGAAAAAGTTAAGGAGGAAGTTAAGGGGGAACACTTAATTTGCTATAATTGCAAGAAGAAGAGTCACATTTGTAAAGATTGCCCTCTATTGAAGAAGGAACCCAATAAACGAAGGACTAAGAAGATCAATAAGAAGTATTTAATGATAGACACCAATAAGAAAGCATTGCAAGTTACACGAGATGTCTTAGACTTGAGCTCAAGGGAAGAATCGGAAGAAGAATCATTAAGAGAAGCACTTCTCGCCCTCATGACTCTTGAGGTTAAGGTAAATAATTTATCTTATGATGAATTATTATATGCTTTTTTGTGAGATGTATGATTTAGCGAAATAACTAAAGTCCAAAAAGAAAGCATAAAAACAGAATTAGATGTTGATGCTAACACACCATAATCATTAATTTCGATGATAACAAAACATTTGTTATTTAACAATTGCATTTGGAGTTTAAGGTTTCAGGTTAAATGCAATTGGAAGAAGCTTGATGGAGGTTCAAGCTCAAGCTCCATGGAAGCATGAAAGAGCTTGAAGGAGAAAAGCATCAAGAAGCATGGATGAAGGCTTAAGGCTTGAAGAAATAAACAATATGATAGATTCTTGTTATTGTAATATATGTAATTCATTTTGTTCCTTTTCATTTCCTAGATACTTGTAAAAAGCCCTAAAATAGGGTTATTAACCTTCGCTACCCATTAGAGAACCTAAAAATCTAAACCCAACACTTAATGACTTCAAAACAACCCAACATAGGTGTAAGGCGCCATCTAATAATCCTATGCGTCAACTGGTTCCTCGGTAACCAGTTGTCTGATGAGGCGACTTGCCAACCAACTCCTATGTAAGGCACCCACTAGTTGCTAACCTATGTCACAAACGTTGGTTGTTTCAACGTTCAAATACCTTGGAACTTGACCCTAATTAATTCCCTAATCAATTGGCTAATTATCTTAGGACTTCTCTAACTAGCTAACCTACCTTCAACCAAGGATCATCCAATTCAATAGTAAGAAGTCGCTTGATTCTGCACACTGGTTGACCTTTAAACTGTTCCAGGGATTCAGAATTTAGAGGCCCTTACTAACCAGATGACTAAGAGTTGACCTGCTTGTATAATTTAGTTGATCGTTGTTGGAGCACGAAGATCGTCTTTTAGAAATATGCGTCGTAGTATAGGACAAAAATCGCGATAACACTTAAATTTATAAAACTCAAAATCAAGAAATTGGAGTCCAAGGTCGTTCTTAGGGAGTAAATATGGAATGCACGCACTAATCGTAATTATAAATAATGAGCACAATAATGAATCACAATTGAAGATATTCAATGAATAATCAACTCAAATAATATATGCAATAATAATCTATAGTATCTCAAGTAATCAGTGGGATAAAAAGAAGAATAAAAGCTCTAAAATTGGTAATTTAGATAACCAATTAACTCCTTCAAATTAAGCATATATCTCACATCTCACATTTCCCAACAGTGTCCTCAACCACTTACTCTCAAATTCCACATCAATGTTTCCACAGTAGCCAAAGTTAATGCCCAGCACAAGCACAGGGCCAAATATCCTCACAACACAAGGCACAAGGGCCAAACGACTTAAGTCGCCAAGGCTTAAGCACAAAGCACCAGCACCTCAACCCAAGCACAAAGCCAATGCCTCAGAGATGCTAAGTATGAAACATATAGGCATGCACCTCGAGGATGCACAGTGCAAAACCCTCCCCTATCCCCCTCATAATTTCTCTCTTATCGTTCTAATCGGGTATACGGGCATGCACAGTAACTGGGTAATCAGGTCGTGAATAGGGTCCAGGTCCACTAATGTGTGTGGTGGGTGAGGAGTGAGCAGGTTATGTGAGTGAGCTGTGAGGGACCTCACCCCTCCGTGTCGATGAGTGAGCTGTGTCGAATTGCTGCTATAGGTGGATGCGTGGTGTGAGTCCGTAGCTCTAGGAAGGGATAGCAAATCCTGAGGTGAACAGAGGCGAGTGGACGTGACCGGAGAAGACGACAGGGGCGACGAGCTTCGTTGAAGTTCCTGAAATCTAGAATATGGCCTCTTGGCCCTGATTAAATGGTTCATAAGTGCCGACGTGATGCATGGAAGGTGACAGCGGTGTTGGCGAGGTGGTTGGAGGTCTGTGGTGACCGAACGACGTCGGAGGAGATGATGGAGGGATGGGTCGTCTAGTGGGGCTATGGAGTGGGTGAATGGTGAAATTTGTAGAGGGCTTTTGAAAGTGGAGGTGAGGTGGTGCTAATGGGAGTAAGGACGGGGCTTTTGGTGGTGTGTGGTAGCGTAGTGACCACGCCGGAGGTGTGGCCGGAGATGGGGAAGAAGAAGTTGGAGAGGGAGAGATTAAGAGCTAACCTAGAAGCTGAACACCTAAAACTAACCTAGAGATTGAGAGGGAGAGATAGGACTACTTTACTGGACGAAAGGGGGAGGAAATCCACGGTGGCTTGCTTCGCTAGCCGTGGACAACGAAGACTTTGATGGGGAAGGATGGCGACAATAGAGGAGATAGGAGCCCCTGTGATGGTAAGCGAGGAACAGACGAATGTGGTGAAGGCACTAGGCCACCTAATTTGGTTATTGGGTGGTTGGAAGGAGGTCAAGGAGGTCCACCGGAGTCGTGGTCAGAGCTGGCCGGAGGATGACAGGAAGAGGTGTTTTGGGCCTAGATCGAACTAGTTTTGACCACTGAATGATCTAGAGCTCATTCTCGAGCTCAATTGGCAAGGAATCACGAATAAGTTTGCGGATTTGGGGATCTTTCAATGTCAAAAATTACGAGCTCTTTTGAGGTCGGTGGTTTAAATCAAGATCTAAGATATGGGGGAATTGATTCACCACCGTCTGAACATCAATGCCACCAATTTTGGTAGGATTTGGTGGAGAAATCAAGCTGGTTTCCTCCTTTGGAAGTCGACACCTTTGGGTTGAGTTCTGTTCCCACTGACCATGGCGGCAAGGGCTAATTTATGAAGGGGATGACAAAGTTAGCGATTGAATTGCGAAACTTAGGGGTTTAAGTGTATGGATAGAGATTTAAGGGACTAAATTGCAAATTAGGTCAAAATGAACTTTGCTTGGACCTAAATTTTAACCTAAATTGGACCCAAGGAATTTGATGGTGAAATTGGATTTCAGTTTTGACTACATTTGAATGGACAATTTGCATAGAAACCCAAATTAGGGAAAATCCCGTATGAAACTCTGTCTAAGGTCAAAATGGGTTCAGATGGTCAAACTAAGGATACCAAACCTCTTAGAATATTTTTCTATGAATTTTAGGAGATTTAGATGAATTTTATCTTGAACAAAACCTCTTCAATTCAAGCGGGTTGAAATTAGGGTTTTGTGTTTTGATTCGGTTCTCGAAATGTGTGAATCTCTATTTCTGTCTGTATGAACCCACGTATTGGACTTTAATGCTCAATTGACCTTAGATTAAGCCCTGAAAAATCTCATGGCTACTCTTCATTTATGATGTGATGTTAAAACTACAGAATTAACCATTTTTAATGTTTTCTTCTTAAAACGGTTTTGCGTGGAATTTTGGCTTTCAGGTGATCATTTAGGAACATTTATCTTTGGATTTTCAATAATTTAAGTTAGTTGGCTAATGATGGTTTACTATCAATCGCCAGCCATTTGACCATAGAAGACAACCCCTTGCTACCCACACCGATTCAAGGGCGTTGACTAAAGATTCTAGTTGGTTGACCGACCCAGTTCAAGCAAGTCGACTTGGTGGCTATTGAGTTGTACTGTATGTTGGATTTGCTTGCTTTTCCAAAAATTTGTTCCAATAGTTATGAGCATTAATTGTTCTAACAGGTATATCTTGTACCTAAGCACATCTAGAGTGTTCCCATGAGTTCTATAAATACTTATGAACACTCCCTGGTTTAGACACACAAGAGAAGAGAAGTGAGAAACACTTGTAAGTTAAATTCTTCCACCTACATCCACTAAGTGAGAGTTCAAAAGATAGGATTTTAGCTCTTACTCTCCAAGCTTTGTACTCCTCATTTGAGAGCACTTATATACCGCGCACTAATGCTAATCCACTTTCACATTAAGAGAGTTTCTTTCACTTATAGGAGCTAAGTTTAACTTTATATATGGGCCCTATATGTTGATGTAGTTTTGTTTTTATTTGGATATTCACTTTGCGAATTTTCGTCTCGTGAAAAAGAGCGGTTGTTGAGGTACACTATTATCATTTAAAGTAATGTGGTTATACTTGAGATTGGATCGCACTCATTTAAGTGATACGTAATACGTTAGTGATTTAATCGACTTGATCAATCAGAATATTATAAGTTGGGAAACTTAGGTGGTTGTTTTACTTAGATTGAGTTTTTTCCTAAAAAATTTCTACTTGTGAAGAAAAAGAATAAAATTGAGTTAGAAAAGGAAAGCTTATTAAAGAACCCATTGTTTTTAAAAGGCGATATTGAATTTCTAGAAGATGATGTTAGTGAGTTAAATGAAAAGTCAAAAATACTTATAGAATGACCTAGCTAGATTGACTAAACAACATTTAAGCTAGATTCACTGGAGGAAAAGATAAACTAGGTAAATTATTGGATATATAGACACAAAGCACCACTCGATTTGGATCATGATATACTGTAACGCCCCGATTCCCGAGTCCCTACGAGACACGAGAACCAGACCGACTCGACTGATCCCAAGACCCAGTCGTCCAACGAGGAAGTAACCAAAAGAACAGTAAAATAAATCACATTCAGCATGAATATAACAACAGTAAGGAAATACAGCAGTAAGGAAAGAAGCCACTACAGTATATACCACCACGACAGTAGAACAACATTCATAACATAATATGAACTGCAGGTAAAGAAAAGTACAGCGGTAACAAGAACTACTCACTACAGTGGAACCAAAAAGAGGTATAAGAGAACAGTGGTAACTCTACTGGACCCTACTCGACCCAGCGTCCTCTGCAGCAGCTGACCCTGGCTGCTCAATACCTGGTCCTGAAAGGTAACGAGTGTAACACGTCAGCAAAACGCTGAGTAGAGTGGCAGCTAAACTAAAGAAACAGTAAAGTGTACAGCAGCTGTTTTAATTTTCTTTCTTCCTTTATTTACGTCTTTCTATTGTTTCAAAATTTATCTATTTCTCAGATCCTTCACTTGATCTCGAATGTTCCTCGTGGGAACGATCTTGATTGCAGTCTTTTCCGAACAGAAGAAGTAGCATGTGGTGCTCTCCTGGCCGGGAGAGTCCCCCGTGGTGATCCTACTCTCAGTCAACCATCCCAAGGTCACGGACAGGCGTAACGGTGACTACGGCACGCGCGATAAACGCACAGGTAGCTAACCCTCACTGGCACGCGATCAGTCGTTTCCGTTAACGGGTGCGCCCAAAGCACAGCACGGAACCAGTACAGGGTAGAGCCCTCTCAGTAACAGGGGTCCAACCCCTCCACAGTAACCAAACAGGAGCCTTGCCCCTCCACAGTCCGCGCACCCTCGCCTGACTACCCTGGTTTGCCCAGTGGGCCTAACAAGTCGATGTAGGAGGCTAGCAGAACCCCGGGGCCCGTGGGGTAGCTAGTACCTCCCTACACTAGTAGCTCTCCTCGGTACTACATACACGAGGGCCAGCAAGTCGGTACACAGTGGCCAGTCCTAACCCCGGGTCCCTGGGGCGGCTGGCTCCGCTCTGCACTAAACAGTGGGACAGTCGCTCTCCTTGCTACTCCGTACTCAAGGGCCAGCTCACTTTCCCAATTCTATTCCATTCACCTTCCAGGAGTTCTACTCCTAATTCCCCGTAGGGTTCCATCTCTTTTAACTCAGCACATTCAGGTTTCACCTTTCCAGTTTCACGTTCTTACAATCCATGTTCTCAATCACGTTTATTTATTCATAGCAAGCAGCTGTTAATTCAATTCACAGGCAGCTATTATTTCCTTTCCACATTTTCCAAGACTGCAGTATTCATACATTCCACTAGTTTTCCCATCCTAGGATTCATGCCATATCCTAGGATCTATCATACAATCTAGTTTTCCAGCCCTAGGATTCATGCAACACCCTAGGATCTACCATTCATTCTAGTTTCTCCTTCCTAGGATTCATGCAATGTCCTAGGTTCTATTTTGTTACGAACACGTGCCCCAGACGTCGGAACAGACGTCTGGGATCACATCCAGACGTCTGATCAGACGTCTGGGATCGTTTACAGACGTCTGGAAAACAGTTATATTTTGCACGAGAGATTCGTCTGCGCGCCTGTGCGCGCAGACCCGCGATTCTTCTCTCTCTCTTTTTCCCTCTCTCTCTCTGCGGCTGCAGACCTGCCACGCACTCTCTCCCTCCTCCTCACGTGGCCTTAAAAGGCCACGCCTCCCCTCCTGTCGTCTCCACCGTCCCCTTCCTCTTCTCCTTCCTGTGCGTGAGAGCAAGCGAGCGCGAGGGCGGCAGCGGCGGCCGCAGTGAGCACGGAGGAGGTGCGGCGTGCGAGGGCGGAGCTCTGCCGTGAGGGCGAGCTCGCCGGAGCGGCTTGGCCGGCCGACGGAGGGCGCAGGGGGCGCGGAACAACGCGGAGGGGGACCTACTGCGGTCTGAGCAGCAGAGGCGCGAGGTGCGACGCGGGCGGCGTTGCGAGCGGAGGCCGAGTGGCGCCCTGATTCTGGAAAAAATTTCCAGAATCAGACGTCTGGGTTGATATCCAGACGGCGAGGGAGATGTCTGGAAGCTCATACAGACGTCTGAAGGGTGAGTATTCCGCTTTCTTCTTCCTTCCTGTTGACTGACCCTACTGAGGGAGGGAGTTGGCTGTGCGCAGGCTCGCTGATTCGCCATCCTTTGAGAATCAGACGTCTGGAAGTTTTACTAGATGGCTGGAGAGACCTCCAGACGTCAGGGGTGACCATAGGACGTCTGGGAGCTAGGCCAGACGTCCCCGCAGACTTCTGGACGTCTGGGAAACCACGCTGAGCAGGTAATTCTCTGATCCACTTTTTAAGACGTCTGGAAGAAGTTCCAGACGTTTGATTTTACACAGTGTCGTCGTTTTCTACCCGTTTAGGGCCCGTTCGGGTTCCGTTTTCCGCGATTCGAGTTGCGTTCTTTTCAGAATTAATTCCTCTACCCGTCTACAGTAGCTATACACTGTTTTGAGACTTTCCTTGTGTTTGATCCTTGTGATAGGACCTCGTTCAGTTGCAGTCTTGGGAGTCGCGGAGGCACGCGGGATTTCCGATCACGCCCCCATTACTCCCGTTGTACCTGGTAAAGTGGCTTTAAGTTATTAATAAAATCTGTTAAATTATGAAACCATAAATAGAACCTAGGACATTGCATGAATCCTAGGAATGAGAAATAGATGGAATGATAGCTCCTAGGTGTTACATGAATCCTAGGACTGGAAAACTAGATTGTATGATAGATCCTAGGATATGGCATGAATCCTAGGATGGGAAAACTAGTGGAATGTATAATACTGCAGTCTTGGAAAATGGAAAGAGATATAAAGCTGTCTGTAATTTGAATTAACAGCTGCCTGTTGTGAATAGATAACGTGGTTGAGAACATAGATTGTAAGAATGTGAAACTGGAAAGTGAAACCTGGATGTTTGAGTAAAAAGGATGGAACCCTACGGGAAGTAAGAGTAGAACTCCTGGAAAGTGAATGGAATAGTTTTGGGGAAGTGAGCTGGCCCTTGAGTACGGAGTACCAAGGAGAGCGACTGTCCCCCTGTTTAGTGCAGAGCGGAGCCAGCCGCCCCAGGGACCCGGGGTTAGGACTGGCCACTCTGCACCGACTTGCTAGCCCTCGCGTACGTAGTACCGAGGAGAGCTACTAGTGTAGGGAGGTACTAGCTACCCCACGGGTCCCGGGGTTCTGCTAGCCTCCCACACCGACTTGTTAGGCCCGCTGGGGCAAACTAGGGTAGTTAGGCGAGGGTGCGTGGACTGTGGAGGGGCAAGGCCCCGGTTTGGTTACTGTGGAGGGGTTGGACCCTTGTTACTGAGAGGGCTCTGCCCTGGACTGGTTCCGTGCTGTGCTTTGGGCGCACCCGTTAACGGAAACGACTGACCGCGTGCCAGTACGGGTTAGCTACCTGTGCGTTTATCGCACGTGCCGTAGTCACCGTTACGTCTGTCAGTGACCTTGGGGTGGTTGACTGAGGGTAGGATCACCACGGGGGACTCTCCCGGCCGGAGAGCACCACGTGCTACTTCTACTTTTTGGAAAAGACTGCAATCAAGATCGTTCCCACGAGGAACATTCGAGATCAAGAAAAGATCTGGGGAATAAATGAAATAGTGAGACAATTGAAAAATGTGAATAAAGAAAGTAATAGAACATAACAGCTACTGTACACTTTACTGTTGTCTTTAGTTTTAGTTGCCACTCTACTCAGTGTTTTGCTGACGTGTTACACTCGTTACCTTTTTCAGGACCAGGTGTTGAGCAGCTAGGGTCAGCGGCTGCAGAGGACGCTGGGCCGAGTAGGGTCCAGTAGAGTTACTACTGTCTTTTGTACCTCTTTGTTTCTGTTATAGTGAGTGGTTCTTGTTTCCGCTGTACTTTTCTTTACCTGCAGTTCATGTTATATGATAAATGTTCTACTGTTGTGGTGGTATATACTGTAGTAGTTTCTTTCCTTACTGCTGTACTTTCTTACTGTTAGTTATATTCATGCTGAATGTGGTTTATTTTACTGCTCTTTTGGTTACTTCCTCGTTGGACCACTAGGTCTTGGGATTAGTCGAGTCGGTCCGGTTCTCGTGTCTTGTAGGGACTCGGGAACCGGGTCGTTACATATTTATGGTTCCATAATTTAACAGATTATACTAATAAACTTAAAGTCACTCTATCGGTTACGACAGGAGTACTGGGGGCGTGGTCGGGAATCCCGCGCACCTCCGCAACCCCCGAGACTGCAACGAAACGGGGTCCTATCACAAGAATCAAACACAAGGAGTTTCTCAAAACAGTATATAGCTACTGTAGACGGGTAGAGGATTAAATTTCGAGAAGCACGCAACTCGAAACGTGGAAAACGGACTCCGAACGGGCCCTAAACGGGTCGAAAACAACGAAACAGTGCAAAATCAGACGTCTGGAACCTCTTCCAGACGTCTTAAAAAGTGGATCAGAGGTTAGCTTTACTCTGCGTGGTCTATCAGACGTCCAGAAGCCTGCGGGGGCATCTGGCCTAGTCCCCAGACGTCCGATGGTCACCCAGGACGTCTGGAAGTCGCTCATGTCGTCTGGCACTTCAGCCAGACGTCTGATTCGCGTTGGATGCGAATCTCAAAACCTGCGCGTACCCATCCTCATGCTTAGTACGGACAGTCGAAAGAAAGGAAGAAGGTACGAAAAATAGCTTACTTACCAGACGTCTGGATAATCCTCTAGACGTCTTCCCCGTCGTCTGGTTGGAAGCCCAGACGTCTGATTCTGGAAGAATTTCCAGAACTAGGGCGCAACTCGCCCTCCGCTCGCGACGCTCGGCCGCGCCGCGTCTCGTCCGCCTGCTGCTCGAGCTGCAGCAGGCCTCCCGCGTCACCCCACGTTTGCTACTCCCCCCCATCGGCCGACCCTAGCACCCCCGGCAAGCTCTTCCTCACGGCCGAGAGCCTCCTCTTCTCGCGCAGCACCTCCTCTTGCACTCCCCACGGCTGCCACCGTCGCCGCTCGCTCGCGCTCGCACTCGCTAGAAGAAGAAGGGGAAGCGGAGGTGGTGAGAGTGAGGGAGAGGGTGAGGCTTTTTAAAGACTCGCGGGGAGGAGAGAGAGAGCGAGACAGGGGGCAGCGCCTACGGCCGCAGGAGAGAGGGAAAAAGAGAGAGAGAGATGCGCTCGCAGGTCTGCGCGCTCAGGCGCGCAGACGAAACCGCGCGTGTCGAAAAAAATCGAATCCCAGACGTTTGGGTCACATCGCAGACATCTTAAAAGACGTCTGAAGCCGCGCGTTCGTAACATATACTCTTGTAAATGACTGTAAATCAACTCTAAGATGGCTAAATTACTTGATATATACACACAACACCACTAGATTTGGATAATGATATACACTTAAAAATGACCACCAAACATCTCTGAGACACGTAAAGGTACACACAAATTTACTAGTTAAAAAGTTGAGGAAGTGTATGCACCATTAGGTATAACATATTGTCAAGACTGAAAATAAAGAAACAAATACTAAAAGAATATTTGAAATCTTATTTTGTAAGTTACATCAATGAAAATTACTTAGCATATAAAGAATGTTATACCAAAATAAAGATTTGTCAATCCTCTTTTCATGACTAAATGGTTGGTTGTTAAGTGAAATAAGGGTGTAGATGATGCGAAAGTCATTGAACAAATTATTGAGTAGTAGAGGTATCTATTGATTTTAGGCACCCAAATAAATTTTCAATTACCCAAATAAGTCAGGTGTATAAATTCAAAGTAATTCTAATTTAATGTGTATCCAAAATATTTTTCACTTATTTGTCAAAATTTATCACCCAACGTCCAGAAAAATATTTAAAAAATCATTTTTCACACCCAAATCAAAAGTTTCATCTTTCAAATCTACCCTCTCTCAATTTAATGTTTTTGACATTTTAGTGGCACCCATCAGCAAATTTAAAGATTTAATTAGAATTTAGGGTATTATGCGATATACGTAAATTATGTGTAGTTTGAATTCATGTTTAAAAAAAAGACTCTCATTCAAAATTTTTTTATGATGTTTTGAAAATATCATTTATTTTTTAAATTATCTAATATTTTCTTATTTAACATTTGATTGTTATACGTGCATAAATATCTTAGCCAAACAATCAATAGTCAAATTTTATTGGATAAATTTTTATTATATGTAACTTTATTTCCATCTTTAGTTTGAAACGTATAAGAAAGTGAAGATATACGTGAGCTGACAAATATAAATAAGAGATCGAATGGAAGGGTTAAGAGTGAGCTAGCCACAGGTTAACATAACTCCACTCTCCACCATCTCATGCTCTTGTTTAATTAAATTAACATATCAAATACCATTCTTTCAATAAAATTTCATTATTCGCAAATTATTTCGTTACCGTGTGATTATCCAAGCAAAATTTTTCTATCGGTCAACAATCAAGTTCCGTACTATAAATTTCAAGGACATTGCAACCATCCGACTCTTCGAAACATTAGTGCTTTACATACCCATCAAGATATCTCTTAAAAAAGGTGACTGCCAATACATGATATTCTTTTTTAACATCTTATCATGTTATCAGGAATGCAAAGATAGATAATTTGAGAGGAACAAACTAAATGTCCTCGATGGACTCCCCCATTTAAATCAACCTCCCCATTTTTTAAGCCCTTCGAATCACGTTCCTTTTTTTTTTCCTCTCTCTCTCCCTCCCTCGAAAATGCCCTTCGAATCGCGTCGGTAACCACATATGCCACCCATCAAATCAAGGGGGAACCAAGGGGAGGAAATAAAACGGGAAAAAAAAAAAAAAAAAAAACAAACAAACAAACTACAAAATGACCCCACTCCCTAGCCTTTTCTTGAAATCCCCACATTTGGTTCCATAGATAGTAGATAGCCTGTCCTCCCCCTCCCCTCCTCACCTCTCTCCGTCTCCTCTCCACGGCCGCGCTCAACCCTCAAACCACCCCCCTCTCCTACCTCCCGCCGCCTCAGCCCGCTCCTCCGCTCCCCAATAACCCTCCCCTCCCACCGTCGATCCTCCCCTCCTCCTCCCCATACCCCCACTCCCCACCGTCCGATCCTCCCTCCTCGCCAGAGCCACCCCTCTCCCCACTCTCCTCGCGCCAACCCCCCGCTCCTTCACCACCCCTTCCCCCACCGCCAAGCTCTATATCACTACACCCCCGCTCGGCCGGCCCCTCCTCCCTCGCATCCCCTTCTCCCGCCAAACCCCCCCGACCCCCTCCTACGCCCCGATCCGATCCCTCGCCTCCCCCTTCCCTTCTCGAGGTACGAATCCGTTAATCTCCATTCGACGGCCGACGCCTCTGTTTCCCGCTCACTCCCCGCGCACTCCCTCTCCCCGATCGCGTTCTCCCGCTTCGATTTAGGGTTTTGTCGTGATTCTCGATCGCTAGGGCTCGGATTCGCGTGATCGCCCACGCACTTCGCGGCCCTGTGGCCTGATCTGTCGTCGATCTTATCGGGATTCGGCTTTCGAACGATTCGATCATCCTCTCACGGTTCATCCGATTTCCTAGCGTGGATTCTTCGCATATTCGTTGCTCAATCCCCTTCCTCTCGCCGGATCTTCCTCGTAGCTCTTCTTCGCGTGATTAGACTCTGGTCGACTTGTTTTTGGATTGCTCTTTTCCCGTTTCCCCCTCGCGTTTCTGCGGTTTTTTGTACGTTGTCCGTCTCGGGATGCGGTAGGGATCGAATGACCAGTTGTTGCTTTTAATTTTGGCGCAGAGAGCTGAAGTAAGGGAGTGATGTCTCATTTCTTTGCCGGTTACGATTTGAATGAGGAAGCAACGGACAATGACATAGACCAGGGCTATCCGGCTGGCGGGAATGGGGTATTGGACGGGAGTTCCAGCGATAAGGACGGCGAGAAGTCGGAAGGGGCACCGAGGAGCGTGGAAGCGCGGGTTTTAGAGCAGGATGGTAGTGGTGTTGTTGGTACTGGAAGGGGGAGTGCAGTAGTTGGTAAGTGCGATTCGACCTACTGGAACGACTGCCGGCCAGCGTGGAACTCAAGAGATGAGGGCTTTGAGAATGATAACAAAGTCGTGGAGCTGTCGGATGGTAATTCCTCTGAGGGCTATATGGGGCCGAAGAATGAGGAAGATGTGCAGAGAGGGCAGGCTGATGTCCCTGAGGATGAGATGCTGTCTGATGAGTATTACGAGCAGGACGGTGAAGAGCAGAGTGACTCCTTGCATGCCAGGGAAGTGAGGCGGCCGAGCACATCGGGCTTGAGCTTGCCGTCTGGGCTTGTTGCTGCAAAGAGGAACGCAACCAGAAGTTCGAAGGCCCTAAAGTATGATGATTATGATTACGATGATGATTATGAAGATGACGACGACGATGATGCTGATGGTGCTTGCCCTTTCCCTTTCAAGGATTAAAGTATTTCAATATGTGTGACTTTTCCAGTTTGTTGGTGCTGCACATTGGAACTGTGATTATACATTCCACAGATATTCCGCAAGTGGACTTGACAGGTCCTTGTGACATGAATATGTTCCAGTTAATGTTATGCAAAACATAATCCGGAAATAGGATTCTTTCTGGAATTTATCAATATATATATATATATTTTAATCAATTAATGAGCCAACTTTCTTTCCATGTTTTGTTTCCTCTCACCATGACACAATCAACAATTGGACTTGCCTTAAGATGGGCATTTTAACGATATTACTAGTTTGACTTAGATTCTGAATTAGATTAGTTATTGTAAGTGGATATGTGCCGTTTCCAATTATTCTCTTCTGTGAGAGGAAGACAGTTTTTTGAACAATATATGTTTTGGAACCTTCTTGAGCAAGAGGATTTTGTGCACTTGATATAGCGATGTTTCAAATATAAGCCACAAAGTTCAAAAAGGCTTTTCTTGTTGGATGAATAAGTGTGCTACCTGCTACTCTGCCTTATCTTGCATGATATGTTTTCCCCTTCTTTTTGTAAAAGAATCATGAAGGTAATTTATGATGGTAATGGAAGGAACTTTGCGATACATTGCTTTTTGTCAATTGAACTGTGAGTGGGACTCACTTGTGGCATTTGTTGTCATGCAGAAGATGATCCAGATGATGCAGATTTTGACCCTGATTATGGAGAAATGACAAGTGGCTCCAAGAAGAAGGTTCTTTTCGTTATTTCGTTTTTGTCCTGCTCAGAAAATTTTTGAAGGACCATGCAATGAGTTTTTGGTGGTTTGGATCCAAAACTTTTCATGATGATTTATGAAACTGTGATTGAGACATGAATCCCTTTTTTTTTCTTTTCTGTTTATTATGTCCATGTCTGGAATGTTTGGTTCAAAATGCTAAAGATAAGATTTTCTTGTTCAAGAAGATAACACTCTCGGAGGTGGTTACTTGTTTCATTTTTCAGGACACTGTATCTTTTCCCAGTTTTTTAAACACACTGATATATGGATGGACTAATTATGCAATTGGCACATTTATTTGATGATTTTGCAACTACGAGTTATCATTGCACGTAATGGATGTAATCTAAGAGTTATATTGCTTCTCTCTGGAAGTGCAGGGCGAGTTGTCTGATAGTGATGACTCTGACAATGAGGTTGACGATGAGGATGATGACTTTGATATCTCTGATGAAAGTGACATGGATTTTAAAGATAATCGCCGCCGAAATGTACGGCGTAGTGTTCAACGCAAGACAAAGTCAGTGAGAGAGACTAGACAGATTTCATCTCATATTCGAAGGAAAAAAACAGTTACTTTTTCAGATGAAGATGAAGAGGATGAAGACGATGATGATGATGAGGAGGAGGAAGAAGACTCAGCTGAGGATTCATACCAGGAAAGTGATGATGAATTCACCAACAGAAACAAAAGGTCATCATCTCAGTCTTCTAAGAAACGTGGTGGTAGATCAGCTGCTACTGTAAATACTTTCGAGCAAAGCAATGAGATCCGGACTTCAAGTAGAACAACTAGGAGAGTCTCCTATGTTGAGAGTGAGGAAAGTGAAGAAATTGAAGAAGAGAAAACATTGAAGCAGAAGGTGATATTGTCTGTAGTCTTCTCTACTTCCTATCTTGAGAAATTTTGTTTGTTGTTATCACATAGACGCACACATACACATGCAATCACCCTGTGGGTTGATCTTAAATTGAAAAATGCATATGATAGGCTTCTCTGGATGAACCGGAGGAGGAAGATGGAGATTCCATTGAAAGGGTGCTGTGGCATCAACCAAAGGGCATGGCAGCAGATGCTTTAAGAAACAATAAGTCTACAGAGCCGGTTGTTTGGAGTGCATTTACTAATTCAGATATAGATTGGAATGAGATGGAGTTTTATATCAAATGGAAGGGCCATTCTTATTTGCACTGCGAGTGGAAACCATTTTCAGAACTCCAAAATGTAGGTCTGATTTCTGGTTTTTCTTCTGTATATTTACGGATTTTTGTCCTCTTCCTGTGTTGCACATTCAAGAAATGTTTTACATATTTGTCCCCTGTCTGAGGACTTTATATTTGGATATGCAGCTGACTGGGTTTAAGAAGGTTCTAAATTACATCAAAAGAGTGACAGAGGAGAGAACGTTTGCAAGAGCACTGTCGCGAGAGGAGGTGTGTATCTCAGGACATTTGTCCATTTTTTTTGGTTCTTCTTTGCTTGTATGTTCCTGCTTCAAGGCATATGCCAAGTAAGCTTGCTTCAGTATTTCAAAATTAACAATGTAGACGTTTTTTCCTAGGGTGGAAACACTAGGTGGTCTGTTGTTTTTGGGTCGGTGAACATTAGATCAATCCAGATATTCAAGCTATGATTACCCTTCAAGAAATACTAAGGCATGAAAAATATGCAAGAATCCCCCGGAGTTCTAGATGGTTGGTTTCACCTCCTTATGATTAGCTTAGCGTATATTCCCCCTTGACGTTTTAACCTTTTAGTTATGTTTCATTTCACCCTATGAGTGTAATTTGGTTCATTTTACTCACCTAGTGTTTGAAGTCTGTTATACTTTTGTGAGGAATTTCTTAAGTACCTTTTTTTGGAAGAAGTTAGGTAATGGCATTTGTGGTCTAAGTAGTAAATACCCCTCTTTTTTCTTTCTGTTGCTATCTCAACCTGTGACACCCCTCTTATTTTCATTTCTCTCTCTTCCCCTTTTTGTCCTCCTATTTTACTCCTTTTTTTTGGATGGGGTTTCTTACTCCTTGATTCATGCCATATATCCTGTATTTCCTCCCTACCTTTACATGGATCTGAGATCCTCATCTCGCCTTGAAAGTGAGTGCTGGACCTTGCAGTGTAGTTGCATTAAATTTGTTCATGCCTTCTCAACTTTGAGTAAGACTTGATTGTGGATGCCTATTCCTTGGAAACTCCTATTATTCCCTTAAAATTCATCTATTTTGCAATGATGGTCCTGGCAACAATTTGCCAAAACTCTCAAATGAACACTGGGATGCCATTTGAACCAGGAACATCTTCTACATTCATCGCTGCTAAAGCATCTCTAAACTAAACCTTTGTGGAAGGAGCAACCAAGGAGAACTGTTCAGCCAAAGCTGGCCTGGAAGGCATGTCAGCTATGTATTTTATCCGTCTCCTGGTAACATTCTGAAATGTTACCCAACTTGTATCTATTGTCTGTTTGTAACAAAACTTATAGTGCTGCCAACCTTGCATCCCGCCATTGAAATCTTGCCTGGATGCTGCCATGGCTAACATTGTTGCAACTACATTGTGTGGTCTGCCATTCTCACTTTCAAGGAGAAGTGACAGTCTGAAATCTAAGTAGGTCTGTGCAGAAGAGGTGCATGAGTATGAGATACGAGCAAGAGTAATGTAGTAGGAGGAGGAGGGTAAGGGAGAAAGTGGGCAGAAATCTGATGTAGATGTACTGTGATTATCTAACCACTACTTTGAGGATCCAGTTTTCAGAAAATTTTCAAGGGGTCCAGCTGAAGAGGGTGACACTAAGAATAGGGTTACTTTTACTATATAATGTTAGAAGGGAATTGTGGAAATTCAATTTCTTGTCCACATGATTGGCATCCAAACCATTCTATTGAATTGCTAATTGAGTGAAGTGGCATAGAGAATATATCTTACATTGCAGTTGGTCTAAAATTTCTCTTTTGTTTTGAAGGAATTAAAATTTTTGTTACATGTAGGTGTTTTGTGCTCTCATGGTTCATACTAAACCTAGGTCTGTAAAGTGTGAAATGTATTGTCTGTAAAAACTATGTCCAGGTATTAACGGGTTAAAGGTAATCATGACTGTATTAGCCAACCAGACCTGTAAATTAAGAGTGCTAAATATTCTCATTTTTGCTTTGAGTCTCATGCAAGTCATCCATTTAGAGGGTAAGATGACTTAGGAGTTGGGGCTAGAGGTAGGTTGGACATGATTTTGGAGACGTTCTACTGGCTACCTGTTAATGTGTTGTTATTACTTCCTAGATAATGATGGTATTAGGCACTTGGATTGTCTTGAAAATAAAAAAATTCTACCATATCTGAATTGAATTTAGTGTAAAAAAAAAGGAATCAAGTCATCAAGAGTTTGTACTGAACCAATGAACATGCATAGCAATCGGTTCCAGTAGCTATCCACTATTTTCTCTTGAAAAAGTTTCATATTGGGTCAAAAAATTTGGCATTCTCCCTATAGTTATTGGAGTTTCAACTTATTCATGTGTTTGATAGTATCTGTTGTGAGCATTGATTTAAATGCCGATGGCATGCCGTCGGTAAGGTCATTTCCAAGCAAGGGTTGTGCCGACATGAATAAAATGTCGATTTACAGGGATATTGTTGGCATGTCGTTGGCATGCCCTCGGCACAGTCGGCATGCTGTCGGCATGTTGGCAAAATTGGTGCCCATGTCGAGGTTGCTGCTGGTTTTTTTAATTACTTTTGCTATTTTTGTCGGTATGCATTGGCATGCCCTCGGCATGCCTACGAAATGCACACTTGGAATTTCATAGGCACGGCATCAAAATTGGCATTTCGAACCTTGGTTGTGGGTTGGTTGAGCTTGTACTCTTATACATCTACCATCTCCAATGAATTTATTTGTTTTGTGTTGAAGTAGGTCAAAACCTATTAGGCTGAACTCAAATTTAAAAAAGCTAGGTGGATAGGTTGTGATTCTCTGCTTATTTTTGCTGTAGCATCGATTTCTATTATGAATGATATGTGGCTGAACTGTTGGTGTTGATGTATTCTTCATGTGTTTTCTACCCATCCATGTTTGAACTTGTGTAATTTTGCTTTATATATTCTTGTCAGTAGTGCCAGAGTCTATGTTAAAGGATTCAACTACATTTTGCACTGATAGTTGGCTACCTAATGGAAAATGGCTTAGCTGTTCTTATTGTATGTTTTTGTCAGGCTGAAGTTCATGATGTTGGCAAGGAAATGGAGTTAGACCTGCTCAAGCAGTATAGTCAGGTTAATTGCATCTGCATCTGACTCTCCCTCTCCCTCTCCCTCTCTCTCTCTCTCTTGGGAAGACTTGCCTCTTAACTCTTGCATAACTTGTAATGACCCTATCTCTTTGTCTAATTAATGCACTTATTGTTCTTATATTCATTCACCAGGTTGAGAGAATATTTGCTGACAGGATTGGGAAATCTGCATCTGACGATGAAGTTGTGATAGAATATTTAGTTAAATGGCAGGGCTTGTCATATGCCGAAGCAACATGGTATGGAAAAAGTCACTTTACATAACTGCTCCAAACATACCTATCCTGTTTAGGACTGCAAACTTTCTAAGATAAATCCAGATCCAGTGCTGTGAACTTTACAGTATGAACTAATGTGAACTTGTGAATGTTGTAGTCCAAACATCCTGATTTCAACTTGCAAAGTGCAATGTGATAAGTGCCTGGCACAGGATAGTGGTACTTGGCAGATTCTGTATTTATTGAATTGAACTGGTAGTTTTGACATAGCATTAATGTGTGGGTAAAAATTCCATTTCGGGTACATGGGAATTTATTGGTTTAATTTGTGGTTCATTCAGGAATTGGCTAAGGGATCCTGTTAGATTACACTTTAGGTCTTTTGCTTGTGTATGCTAAGGATACATGCAATTGTCAAAAAATATGGTGTAGTTTTGGGCTTTGCCCCAATCGGCCTCCTCACCCAAGCACCTTTCCCTTTCTATATTCTGCTTGATTTTTGCTAAGTATTGGTTTGCGAACAATATTATTGTGCTTCATTGTGAAACTAGGGCACTTTTTCTTTGGCTGTTTGGATTGTCCTTACTTGTTAGCTGAGGGGCTTGAGTCAGAACTTTTCCAAGGCTTGGCTGGCAGCTAGAGCATCTCAACCTGGAGGACAGTTGTTTTTTTTCCCCGGAAAAATGGAGGATCGTTATCTAGTTGCTAACTTGGAGTTATTTGAACATCCAGAGAAACTTGCAATATATTTTGAACAAACTGAACAAACAATTATCAATATTTATCGAGATTGATAAAAATTTTGGCCATTGCAGTATAATTCCAGAACCCGCAGGGTAACTTCCATTGTTTTTACAAAGATTCCTGAATTCATTGGGACTTCTTGGAAAGCTTCGTGCGATACATAACCTTGCACATTCTGCATGCTAACAGTGAAAGTCATGTTGCATGTTCCAACAGTTCTTCAAATGTTTTACATTTTTTTTACTTTTATATGCCATTTTTAGGGAGAAGGACACTGATATTGCTTTTGCTCAAGATGCCATTGATGAATATAAGGTAACCTTTTTGACATCCAATTTTCACATTTGGTGGTAACTTTAGCTGTTGTTTTTCTAGTGAATTTTTTATTTCTAATATGTTTGTCATTTGATGACAATGTGTGCCAATTTGATTTCCTTTACAACTTCAACTTAATGCCTTGTGTTTTGACTTTTTTGGCATCCATACACCCATTAAACATAAAAAAAAGTGAAAATGCACGTTAACACGAAGCTCCACGCAAAAGTTCATCCCCCCTCCCTTGATATTTACTTTTTGGATTGTGTGAGTTTTTGCATCTCTGAACCATGGTCCTGTAAAAAAAAAGGCCCCTGTGAAATTTGTAGGCGTTCTGCATATTTTAATTTGGCTGTGTTGCAAAAGCTCCCTGGGTAAATAGAATCTTTCATACTTTAATTGATATAGCAGAACTGATCTCTTTTGCTCCTCTTGCATGAATTAATGTCCAAAACAATTCCATTTCCTCTTCTAGTCCGTCCTTTTTGTCAGGGTTCTTCTACTGCTTTTCCCTACTCATTCCACTTTTCCACTTTTAGCAAACCTAGTAGTGATCACAGCTTTGGACTTCAGTGATTGAGGAACTTCTTGTTAGGTTTATACATGGATCAGATTAAATTGGATTTGGCCAAATCCATAATGCAGTCCAACCTTGACAGTTTGGGAACCTTTTCCTTATATTTTGTTCCATATTATGACTTTTTTTTTGAGAGATGAAGGATGGCTACCTGAGAGTAACCATCCATATCCATGATGCAATGAAGCAATCCAGTTCAGTTTGATCTTTACAATTTTGGACTGGATTGGATTTTTATGACTGTTCAAAATGGTTAGCTTGATTCTAGCATTCTTTTCTGACATTCACGGTAAATTTAAAAAAATCAAGTTATCACAAAGTTGGAATGGAAAGCTTGTTACTTATGTATTTCTAATGAATTAATTAGATACATAAAAGAAAAAAAAACACATATAATTACAAGAATATACCAGAGTTAACATGCAATATTAAGATATGCCAATATCACTTAGCATGACATGCCTGACAATATCCGCAGACTAATTGTACAGCTTACATATTATCAGATTGGAGTGGATGCCATTTCCGACCAAATTCATTTTCATTGGATTGCAAAAATTTTGATCCTATCAATTATGTTAGAGGTGAAAATCTAATCCACTTCAATCTTATAGTGGATTTTATCTGTGCCCCTACTTCTCAGGGTTTTTCCCTTGAGTATTGCCCCAGGATGCTTGTCCTATTTATCTTTGATCTAGTAGTTTTATTGCACTATTGAGCGGTATGTGTGAATATATCTAAAAACATGGTGGTTATCCTTGTATGTGTTAGGAAAACATTGCAAAACACCCATTCTATGTAATTTTTTTTTCTTTTAAAAAATCCGATGATTTATTTGTTTCACTTGAAGAAGATCATTTTCCTTAAAACTCTTTGATGTTTTCTTATTAGGATTTGCTGTGTAGATGCCCTGTTAAACTTTCAAGATTGCATGGATGCCTTCATAGTCTTATCTTGTTGTACATTGTATGCCCCTATGTAATCAGATTTGTGTGAGTTATTAAATAATAGGATCATTAGGTATTTTTGAGAGTTATGTTATTTCTTAATTAGTCGAGTGTCCTGTTGTAATTTGCCTAACACCTCTTCTATAAAAGAGAAGGTAGGGCTCATTTGTTGAAAAGGGACATTATTCTTCCATCTTAACATGGTATTAGAGTTACCGATTTTTGTGGCTTAGGGTTAGGAGAGAAGAAACCCTTGAGAGGGGATATTGTCTCGGGCGGCGCCGTCGGTCTTCAACGAGCCTTCAGGGAGGTGTCTCCTCTCCACGTCATCTCCTCTCCTCTCTCCCATCGATTTTCTTCTCTCTCTTTTCTTTTTTGGTTTCTCTCAACACTGGAGCGCCACCGCCACCGATTAATGATCATCATCAACGCCACTGAGCTTTGCTCTTATCATTGTTAGCCTCAGGGGGTGCGTTGTCGGCTCATCGTTGACTGGCCACACCCTGTTCGGTGATCATCAATCGACGCGATAGTCGTCGACAAGTCGATTTGGCTACAGTCTGCTGGCTTCTAGGGGGATTCGAATCCCTGTTTTGAGCTCTTTCTCCCTGATCAAAGGGAGATCTATTGGTATTGTTGTAACCCTAGGGTGGTCACCTTGATTTTGGGACAAACCCTAGCATTGGTTCCTCGTTGGAGCATCACAAGGGTTTTACCATGTCGTTGAAACGTTGCTTGCGAGGGCTCCGATGGGCCTAGTACTATCATGTGCAACCTTGGATAGTCCTTGGTGGTCGCTAGATTTGAAGATTGTATAGATGTATGGGTTTGCATGATGACTCCCCTCTCACGCATATCAACCTTGGCGACGAGTCTTCTTTCGCCTATGTTACATTTAGTTCCGCTTCTCGACATGAGAAGTCTCCTCTCATGTGAGAAGAGTACCCTCATTGGTCCCATGAGAGGGACTAGTGTTTGCATCCCAAGGCATCTTAAAGAAGTAAAGGCAAAGATATATATTGTCATGTAGATTTTGTGCAATCTCACCCACCTAGAGCATTTTGACTGGCTCTTGGGGCATAGGAGCACTGGTAGCGAGTTGACCTTGTGCACGCTTGGAGAAACCAAGCATGGTAGACTGCCTGCGGGGTGTAGGAACAATGACACTTGTGTGACCTTATGTACACTCTAGAAAACCAAGCCTCGTCGTCTTCAAACTCTTGGATGTGGGAGTGTCACACTTGAGTTGTAGTCGTGATTTCTCATGTTCCCGACGCCTTATGTGAGATGTACAAGTAGACACACGATGATAGTTGCGGATGTAGATGCCAGTTACTTCGTCATCTATAGTTGATCTCTGACTCTCGTCTACCATTGTCGTTCCACTGATTGCTTGGATTAGGGGGGAGCCCCTTGTTTTTGTGACTCATTCAAGTTGGATGTTGCATGCTCCAACTTGGGGGTAGTGTGAGAGTTATTAAAGAATAGGATTAGTAGGTATTTTTGAGAGTTATGTTATTTCTTAATTAGTTGAGTGTTACGTTGTAATTTGCCCAACACCTCTTCTAGAAAAGAGCGGCTAGGGGTCATTAGTTGAATAAGAGACATCATTCTTCCATCTTAACAAGATTGTTTGTTCACTTCATATGAATGACTTTTTCTTTTTTGTTTGTGTGTGTGCACTGGGTGGGGTGGGGACGGGGGTGGGGATTTGATATCTCGACGATAATCTCTTTCTGCTATCTTTCTTTCATTGTCCGCCTTAACCTCCTTGCTGAACTGCTCCTCTGTGGTGATCCTATCAACCCAATAGCTGTTCTGCCACCACCTCCTCCCTGATGGTCACTGGCTCCACAACTGCCCCTTTTCCTGTTCATAACGTCCTCATGCTCAGCTGCCTTCCCTCCTGGGAAGTAATCAAAAGCAACAACTGAAGTATGAGAAGAAGGTTGAGCTGTCCTCATTGTGGATACCTTGGCATGTGTCAGTTGTTTTTTTGGGGGTGGGGGTGGGGGGTAATCTACTTGGGTGAGAATATCAACATATGGGACCATTGATGAAGCAATGGTCATTCAGGTGGAGTAGGAGGAACTTTTTGGTAGGATGCATTTGTTGTTGTTGTTGATTGTATTCCTTGGGTGGAGGTTGGTGGTGATGGCGGATGACTAAGATGGAGGGCGGAGGTGGGAGGCAATGGTGGATGAGTGAAGGTAGAAGGAATCAAGGAGGGAGTGGGGTGTGTGAATGGCTGATGCATATTGGGGAGGCGATGAATGGAGCTTAGTTGAATGTGTTGGGTGGATGGGTAGGAAGGGAAGTTGAAGGGAGATGAAAGGAAGGAGTAGGCAGAAGAAATTCCAGAGGGGCTTGTTGTAAAGACTTTTTTCTGGTTAAAACTTAAAATCCAGATTCATTGAAGTTAATGCTAATCTTATGAAGGTTAGCATGTTGTATGAAAGCAGGTTTTTTGTCGTTGGAAAAGTAAGGGAGGCTACACGAAAGGATATAACTTTTCTTGATACATTCCCATTCAATTAAAAAAGTTTCTAATCACCAATTATAGTGGAATCGATTTTGTTGGTGTCTAATTAAAGGATCCATGCGCAACCAAAGATGTAAAGTAGGTTCAGCCTTCCAGTTTTCTATTCAAACTTGAAATGGGGTTACATGGTGGTTACAAAACTACACAGTGCAACTCATCCATTGAAGTTTTTACTAGAAATAACACATTCAGACATTCTTGACATTTGGTCTAGCTCTGTGGAAAATGACCCTGTTCCTCTCGAACCCATAGCCTATAAGTCAACCAATGGACCTGTCCTTTCCCTCTTCAACCTGTAATGCATTGTGCCATGGTATCTTTATAATATCAAACCTTATACGGGAATTCATGTGGAAATCTTTCTGTAAATTTTTGCTTCCCTCTTATTTTTTGATTTATGATTTTGTTCTGTCTTGCCGCCGCTGTTGTGCTAACAAAATCGAGTGTCTAGTGTGTCAGATTGTCATTTTAAATAGTTTAGCTTTATATATCTTGGTTTGTTGGTGAATTTGTCCAATGATGCTGTCAGAACTTCACTTGACATGAATGAATTGGCACTTTCTTTTAAGGAGTCAGACTAATTGTTTACTGAGGGTGGTTGTCATTTCTTTGAAGAAACAAAGGGTGGGGCATGGATGTGTGTGGGCTGGTTGTTACTGCATGGATGTTGAATTGTTTATTATTCTTAGTTCTCTGAAAAATTTATTCTCAGTGGTATGACTTCTTTAAATTATCCTAATCACTGGCAGGCTCGTGAGGAAGCAGCATTGGTGCAAGGGAAGACAGTTGATTTTCAGAGAAAAAAGTCCAAAGGTTCATCCTACTTAATGCATTCCTCATGCTTTGTAGGGCTTTTCTTTTCCTCTTGCTTTATGGTGCTTTTCTTTTTTAACAATAATGTTAATGTTTTGAACTCTACTCTCCTGTGTAACTAACTTGACCAAGTTGACTGAAAAGTGGAGCTTGCTTTCCCTGCTGTGTTATAGCAAAAAGTGTCAGAAACAGGATGCTATTTTCTGTTATATTGTCCTTTTGTTGCATTATCTAATCCAAATAGATGACCACCGTTTTTGCCCCCTTTTTTGTTCTTTACTTCCTTAAAGGACATTGTGGAACAGTGCTGGCATGACACCATGTTGCATTGTATTGACAGCTTTGGCCATGTTAATTTGCATGCAATGTTGGTTTTCCATCATTGGGTCTTGAAACATCACAGATGTCTCAGGGATGTGATGGATTCATTGTAATTTTTAAAGCATTGGATGGCATATGGGGGTATAGGACCTCTTTTTTTTGGACTAGACTTTGATAAGTTTGATGCCATTCATGTTTTCTGTTCCATCTTTAAACCTCTGTCTCTTGCATGCTTGCTCCATCTCCTCTCATGTCCTCCATTGCTTAAAGATCTCGTCTTTGTGTGTGTGTGTGCGTGCATTCGTGTGTTCTGATGTTTGTAATTCTACTTATGTAGTTTGATCATTTGTCATCACATTCATTGTTGAGTTGCTCTAGGGTACGTGATAGTTTGTACTAAGGATGAATTCTTGTTGAATGAATCTGGGAAGTAGTTTGGTTTTTCTTCAATCATGTATTATATGCTGACAGTAGCATGCATTTAAAATATGAAGACATGCACTACTAAAGTGTAGTTCCACCTTTTAACCAATTGCAAATTTACATTTTTTTTCAGTTAATTACTAGGTAATTTTTTCTTTGTCAAATGTTCAACGTCCTTTTATTCTAGTAGGTATTACTGGATGTGTGATGTATGCTATTTGAAAATCATGCCTCCCAATCCAAGATATACTAGTATTATGGGTTTTTGCCATAACACCGCCTTCCGGATTTCTTTGATGTACCAGCAGCATTCCCCTGGTTTGTCCATTTCTGAAGTGGCAAGATGGTTTCACATTGACACATTGGTCGTTGCCTTCTTTCCAGTGCCCAGTGTTGTAGAAGTGCCAAATGGATTTTCAAATAATGAAGCTATTCTCTTGCTTAGGTCTTTTTTCTTTTTAATTTTAAAATTTGGATCAAACAATAGTAGTAATTTTCTACTCAATTGATTCTCCTTAATTTCCATACAATGTCACAAAACTGTTTTGTTTTTCTTGTTTCATGTGATTTCTTCTCTTTTAATTTTGACATGCTTTATATTTCTCACGAAAATAAAAAAACTCATGTTTTATATTCTTGTTAGGTTGCATCTCCTGAATTTTCATTGTTTTATAAGCAATTGAAAATTTTTGTTCTACTAGTGTATTTTGTTGTTCTCCTGTGTAGGTTCTCTGCTTGTTGTTTACTCTTTGTGAAAGTGGTTTGCTTTTCTTGGTGTAATCAATATTGTTTTATTTTTGTTGCATAGCTAGCTTGCGAAAGCTTGACGAACAACCTGAATGGCTGAAAGGTGGGAAACTTCGAGACTATCAGCTTGAGGGGCTGAATTTTCTGGTTAACAGGTACTTTTTAAACATTTGTACCTGGCTGTTAATAAAAACTTGTAGTTGTTAATGACCTATCTTCAAAAACAGTTGGAGAAATGATACGAATGTCATTTTGGCTGATGAAATGGGGCTAGGGAAAACTGTCCAATCAGTGTCCATGCTTGGCTTTTTGCAGGTAAAATCATTCAATTCATGAACATTGGTATGGGTCTGTCCAGTTTTTTTTAATCGAGTGGTTTCTTTTCTTGTATTGCAGCATGCACAGGAAATTCGAGGTCCTTCCCTTGTTGTTGTGCCACTCTCAACATTGTCAAATTGGGGAAAAGAATTTAGAAAATGGCTTCCTGGCATGAATATAGTTGTCTACATTGGAAACCGTGCAAGCCGAGAGGTACGTTATTCTTGTGTACATATACTGATTACTGTCATATGGATATGAATCATGTTTATCTGGGTTACCTGCTGTTTTTTCCCTGGCTTGATATTTATGAACAGAGTCTTTTGTCATGTTTATTCATTGTGACTATGTCTATTTAATGCTGTATTTGTGCTGAGTCTATGTTGAGGTAGTTCCAACTTGCCATGAGCTGTAGCTGTATGCATAGCCTTGATGTCGAAGTCCTGATCCACCAATCTGCAAAATGTTCTAGGAGAGGGCTTTTTATGATCTTTCATAAGATCACAAGGTGCTGAAGTGCAATGGGGGTGTGGGTGACACCCTGAGGTTTTTGTGAAAGGGATCCTCTTATGTACTCGTATATTCAAAACCCATAGAGTGCTTTTTTCCCTAATCTTTAAATAGAGTGTTTGTAATTTTTTTAACAAAAAACTTTTAGAAGTTACAGCAGCTCTTGTTCTTTTGGAGGAATTTTCTATTGTGGTTTTACTAATGAAGTCTTGGCATGCTGTGGTTTTCTACGTCAGTATGTGAAATTTCTTGAAATGATGTCTTCATTGGCTGTTATTCATCACTTGTTAGGGGCATTTCTTCATTATTTTTGAGTCGAGTAAAATGTAGCTTTGGATATATTTTTCAATTTTAGCTCTCTTTAACTTTGCAAATTTTCTAACTTTGAATTTGACTTCAAAATCTGATGCATGATGATGTCTTCATATGAAATCTTACCTGAAACCATTTCTGAACAGTAGCCTTTGATTCTTTCCTAATTATGGAATAGTAATTATTAATTTATGAAAGGATATTGATAGAGTTATGTACTGACTTTACAACTAAACTGCATTCCCATTTAAGTGTGTCTTGACTGCTAGTTGCTAATGGGGAGGCTCTGCCACTCTACAAAGGCCATCCCCCAACTCTAAAACATGTCATTGTGGTTCATGAATTTTATAGGATACAATTACTTGATTGTACAATCCATCTTCTTTAATTGAAGTCTGAGAGAAGTACCACAACTTGTGCAAGCTCTGTTGTAAGTCAAGTAGAACCCTCCATAAAATAGGTAGGCCCTTGCTTGACTATCATCACCCTTGCTGCCTGCCTCTGAGGACTCCACCTCTTACTTGTATTGCTCCTGCCCTTTCCTCCACTACGTGTGGATTTCGTCCTGCATCCTTTTTAACTCACTTGTCATGGAGGCATTGGAAATGTGCAGAGCAGAAATGAGTTGGATGAGTAGTTCTTGCTTGTTTTTCTCTAGGCCTTGTATTTTGCCCTCGATTTGATAGTCAGTGTGTTCCCTTAGGCCTAGTTTGGAAGGAGGGATATATTTCGTGGGATAACTTTTTTGTAGATGGGTTATCCTGCATTTCTGTTTGGAAGTTATAAAGGTAATCTTAGTAGGTTAACTTGTAGCTGTTTGAAATACAGAGGGATAACCTGGAGGGTTATCCTGTGTGTGGAAGTTTGTTGATGGGATATGTGTAGAATGACATTTCTGTCCCTATAGTTGTTGACTTGAAAGTTAGTTGATTGATAATATTAATTAGCTTTGATAGGATAATTATAATTTATTATTTTCAATAAATGTTTTATTTGTTTTAATTGTAATTAAAATCATATTAATTGAAATGAGTTGTCATTATTTATAACTTGATAGCTAATGTTTTATTAACTACATTTTTAGTTTAAATGATACCTTTCTTTCTTATTTTCATCTAAGTAAAGAAACCTTAATTTTTAGTAACCATCTACATGTGGTGTTCTTTTGAATTTAACAAATATGAGTTTGATTTGAATTTTAGTTAATAACCTGAGAAGACATTCTTAGAAGAGATGCATATCTTCTAGTTCGCCTTCTACTCTTTTTAGTTTATGGTGATATTACTAATATGTGACTTTTAGATCTCTTTAACTAAGGTGATTAAGTAAAAACAAAATAACAAACAACCATAAAACTATTGAAATAAGGGATTCATATTGTATGGAAAAGGTTAACCACATATGTTTTTCTTTCCTTCTTTTTATTTTTGAGGTCAAGTTGTGAGATGGTTGCAAAGCTGGATTCATTGAAAGGCGACTCCAATCAATGGGATATTAACAAGGGCAAAGATGGTATTTATCTTTGACAATCATAGGTTGAGAATAACGGAGGAGGGATATTCATGGGATAACCCTTCAAACTCTTTATCGCACATGAACCCTAGAATAACTTTTCCCTGGTTAAGTGCCCTTAACCTAGGTTAGAATATCCCATCTACCAAACAGGGTTAACCCGGTTGCCAAACTACGCCTTAGGATTTTGTAACAAGAATTTGGTCTCTTAGGTTTAACAGCTTTTGTCATTTCTTATACAGAAGTATTCTTCTCTTTGCATTTGTGATCGTTCGATGAGTATCAAAAGAATCTCTCCTACTCCTTTCTTTGCTACTTTCCACCTCTGGCATAGACTGGTCTATGCCACTGAAGAAATTTTTGGTGGTTTATTATCATTACATCTTTGTTCCCCTTATAGAATTTAGTGCTGATATTTCAGTCCAGAAAGATCGTGGACTATTTTGAGGGTCTATGTGGATGTGTTTGTTTGAGGATGTCATTGGAGTTTGGGTATAAGTTCAGAGACTTATCGTGTGAATTATTCTTGAATTTATTAAAGTCCAAGCATGTGATTTTTGATTCCAACTAAAAAACCAAGGTTTTACTTCCTTTTTTTAGTTTATTTCTGCAAATGTTCATCTGAGGCCTGCTCCATGGGAGATAGAATGATGTTATGATTTGAAAGGGAGAATGGTGTTATGATTTTTTGTTCATGTCTTTTTGTGATGCAAATTGTACCCATCTTATACTTCATTTGGCATCCCATATGAAGCACCTGTAATTTGATTGTATAAGCTAAGTGCCACATTAGCTTTAATTCTGCTAGGCTTGTTACCCTTGTCATTATTGTAAGTATGTGCTGGTTGCAAAATTTAATCATCTTTCTGAGCAATCAATAACGTTGTTTGAAAGTTGGCTTGGATTTTCTTGTAGGTTTGCCAACACTATGAGTTTTACACAAATAAAAAGGGAGGTAGGCTGATAAAGTTTGATGCACTTTTGACAACCTATGAGGTTATTCTCAAGGACAAAGCCATATTTTCCAAGATCAGATGGAACTATCTGATGGTTGATGAAGCACATAGATTAAAGAATTCTGAAGCATCACTCTACACCACTCTTTCTGTATGTTTATAATTTTTTCCCTAAATCTGAACCTGCAGTAGAAAATGTGCACATCTCATTTCCCAGCTGGTTGATGCTGAGTTTTGTCTTAATGCAGGAATTTAGCACCAAAAACAAGCTTTTAATTACTGGCACTCCATTGCAGAACAGTGTTGAAGAACTATGGTAATAATTTAAGACGGAACTATGTGTACTGTTTATCTTGAAGAATCCACTGTTAATTGCTGTTGGGCAGGCCATTTTTTTGTTTTCCATGTTTTATGTTTTTATTCGAAATTATTCTGCTGATTTTTTTATTGAAATTTTTTATCTATTAATTTTTGGAGGACCACCCATATTCCTATAGTTTATCTATCTATAAACCAAGATGCTCTGTATGTAACTCTCCGGAATAGTAACAACTTGGGAGCACTTAAATTGATCAGATTAAATTATGGTCTTAGATTATCATTTCCCTTTATGCTGTATATTAAGATGATTGATGCTGATTATAATAGATTGAGGCCTTTAGATATCACTTGCCTTGTGATAATCTAGAACCTGATTTATATGGTTTTAGTACTCTCAGAAAAAAGTTTGTTAGTCATGTGGTGTTTAAGATTTTATGATGTACTTTCTTCTGATAATTTTTCCCTTGATGAATAAGCATTTCTGTTGTTTTTGGTGTTTCTTTTAATAATCAGGTTATGCAACTTTCAGTTTTTCACGTGCATTATCATGATACTGTCACAGGGCGCTACTTCATTTCCTCGATCCTTTCAAGTTTAGCAAGAAAGAGGATTTTGTGGAGAGATACAAGAATTTAAGTTCTTTTAATGAGATTGAGGTATGTGTTCTCAGATATCATAAAATAAGTCATGGCCAATTTATGGGGTATATTTATTTCTTTCCATCCTTTTTCTTTTCTTTTTAGCTTGCAAATCTTCATAAAGAACTGAGGCCCCATATTCTCCGCCGGGTGATAAAAGATGTCGAGAAGTCCTTGCCACCAAAAATTGAACGCATTCTTCGTGTGGAAATGTCTCCCCTTCAGAAGCAGTAAGACTTGTTGCTTTCTCACATATTAGCTATGTGTGGAAGTTTCATTGGCTCATAATTTCCAATCCATGTTAAGGTACTACAAGTGGATTTTGGAGCGTAACTTCCAGGATCTTAACAAAGGGGTTCGAGGGAATCAGGTTCATATTCATAGCTGTTAATTTTCATTGTTGCTATGGATTGAAGTAGAAATAAACACTGCGTTGCCTCTTTTATTGTTTGCAGAAGTAAGAAATTTGTGTTGCTATAATATATTAACTAGGATGAATCACATGGTCATTAATTCTGAACTCTTCAAACTTGCAGGTTTCACTTCTAAATATTGTAGTCGAGTTGAAGAAATGCTGCAATCATCCTTTCTTGTTTGAAAGTGCAGATCATGGTTATGGTGGTGATGTAAATATCAGTGACAGAAATAAAGTTGAGAGGATAGTCCTCAGCAGTGGGAAGCTAGTAATCCTTGATAAGCTCCTAATACGGTTGCGGGAGACGAATCATCGTGTTCTTATATTTTCACAGGTTTGTTGATTGGATTGTACATGCACTCATCTGTTTTTATATTTGTAGGGATGCTCACGTGTTCTCTTTATTCTCTGGTGTATTAAAACTTTCTTCTCATTTATGCCAAGGTTCTATTTATTGTTGGTAATATCTATATTTCTCGAGGTGATATCTGAGTCTGTTTCCATGCTTTTGTCATGAAATTGATAATTGTCTGCCTACAGAGTGTGTTCTTGCCAAAGCCTGCACTTCGACTTGCATATAATTTCAAAGCTGGCAACTTTTATGGATAAAAAGTAGATGTGATGAAGTAATTTAGAAAATAGGTGCCTAAATGTTCTCTTATTACTGTACAGATGGTTAGAATGCTTGACATACTTGCAGACTACCTGACATTAAGAGGGTTCCAGTATCAGCGACTTGATGGTAGTACAAGGGCAGATCTTCGTCACCAGGCCATGGAGCATTTTAATGCACCTGGAAGTGAAGACTTCTGTTTCCTCCTTTCAACACGTGCTGGTGGATTAGGGATCAATCTTGCTACTGCAGACACAGTTATTATTTTTGATTCTGATTGGAATCCACAAAATGATTTACAGGTACAGAGAAATGGTTTCCTAGTTCTTTGTGATATTTAATGGTAGGCACTTTATTCTCGCATGACAGTGGTTACATTGTGCTGTAATTTGGCTAGGCAATGAGTAGGGCACATAGGATTGGGCAACAAGAGGTGGTTAATATCTATCGTTTTGTCACCAGTAAAAGTGTCGAGGAGGATATTCTTGAACGTGCAAAGCAAAAGATGGTATCTTGGTTATTCTCATTACCATCTTTTCTGACTTTTTTTTTCTTTTCTTCTGGTTTCGTATATACCGTATTTTAAATTTGTTATTTGGTGCATGTTGGTGTAACCAGGTTCTTGATCACCTGGTCATCCAGAAGCTAAATGCTGAGGGGAGACTAGAGAAAAAAGAAACCAAAAAGGGCTCTGCCATGTTTGATAAGGTAAAGATTGAAAATGATGCTTCATTGAAGATGGTTCTAATGCAAAAGCTACCGTCATGTAAATATTCAGCATTATTACGTTCTTGTAATAACCTTTTTTACAATTTATTGCACTTGTTATATATTTTGCATTTTTTTAATTAAAGGACCATATAAAATTACTTAACATTGTTTGGATATACTTGTTAAAAGTAAAGTGCTGTTGCAGAATGAGCTTTCGGCTATTTTGAGGTTTGGGGCCGAGGAGTTATTCAAAGAAGACAAAAGCGATGAGGAGAGTAAGAAGAGACTTGAAAGTATGGATATTGATGAGATTCTTGAGAGGGCAGAGAAGGTTGAGCAGAAAGGAGCTGATGGAGAAGCAGGAAGTGAATTGTTGAGTGCTTTCAAGGCACGTGTTCTACTATAGTGCTGCTAATAATACTTTGGCATGATTTCTTAGACATTTGATTTATGAGCTCTTGATTCAAATGTGCTATAGGTTGCAAACTTTTGCAATGAGGAAGATGATGGTACATTCTGGAGTAGGTTGATTCAGCCTGATTCCATAGAACGGGCAGAGGTAAATATTATAGGACCTGCAATTGTTTATGCGGATATGCTATTTCATGTTTGACTGGAATTAATTGTTCTCTAATGAAATTCCTTATGCATCGAAAGGAGGCATTGGCTCCTCGTGCTGCTAGAAACATCAGGAGTTATGCTGAGAATCATCATCCAGAGAAAGATACCAAAAAAAGGAAGAGGGGGCCAGAAACCCGAGATAGAGCTCACAAGCGTTCTGGCAAAAACTTGGATGGTTTGATACCTTCCTTACCAATGATTGTGGGTGCATCTGCTCAAGTTAGAGGATGGTCATATGGGAACGTATCCAAGAAGGATGCTGGCCATTTTGTTCGGGCTGTAAGGCCACTTTCCATCTTTAATGCTGATTGCACTGCATTGGCCTTGTTTGAGCTGGACATTGCTCTTGCTTCTGTTCAATGTTTTAAAAAGAGGAATATGCTGTGGTGTAGTATATAGTATGCATGGCAATAAAATCAGAAGGATGGTGTCGGATATACTTATTGATTTAACCCAATAAATTCAGATTTTAAACCAAGTAAGAGTTGATCATTCTTTATTCCTATAACGGGGCATTTTATTATTGTTTAGTGGTTATCAAGGTTTTGTTATGACTTCATGTTAATTTTTTTTTAGATGTAGTTATTGACTATTTAGCAGATAATTGGCAGCTGATTCACATGTATATTTTTTTAGGAATTCTTAGGATGTTGGATTTTGTTTCGGAGGCATCTATGCAAGTTTGTAGACTCTTTAGAGCAATAGCCCCCTCATTTCTTTTCTTGTTAGTTCGTATCCACCATTGTGGTTTCTAGATGTCTTATCTTTCCATCTCCTTTGGATGAAATCAAGTTGTAGGGTTTTAAATACCGATATCGATATTGTATCGGCAAGTCAAAAAAAAGATATATTGGGGATATATCGCTGATATCAGTGAATTTTAGGGAAATCGGTTAAAAAGGTGTAAAATGTCACAAAATGTTACAAATTTTATGAAAGTTAGCATTTTAATAACTAATACATCATGAAGAAATGGATAGAAGATGAAAATCATAAATTTTGAATAAAAAGATAATAGAAATGCACTAGTTGCATATCAATAAAGTCATATTGAAAAGGTGTATAGAACAAGATAATAATTGAAAAATATTCATAGTAATACTACTCACATAAAAAAAAAATAAATAATGTTAGAGTATTAATTGACTACATCAAGTACAGAAGCACCAGTCATTGCCACTAAATCAATACTAGGTTGAGCTTTGACCTAGTTCAATGCCTCTTTTCCGATTATCTTCCTTGATAACATATTTACAGTATGACTCCCATGTCATGTAGTTACATCGAGTATTGTATCCATTGATGTATCGTTGATAGTCTTCATCACTGCAATAGAAAAGTATTCCAAGATGTGGATATTGATTATGATTGTCAGACAAGCTACTCCTGCTTCTAGTTCTAGATCTACCCTGATTCTGAAGATTATCTCGATGTCCTCTTGAATCTGTGGATGCGGTGGACCCACCTTGTTTCGGTGTAAAACCTGATGATTCACAAGGTTCACGCTGTCTCATCGATGAGCTTCGTGGTAGTCGAGGAGGAAGTGGTGCAGCAGAGTGGGAAGGTTAAGAAAATTGTTGAGGACTATGAGATGTAAAATACTCAGGGAAAGCCCCATAGCCATAATTTGCAGATGCATGATCACTTTGGGTACTATTACTTTGGTGGAGACCATCATGCCCATAGCCATATGATGAATTATAATAAGATGGATGGCTGGTGTAGCTAGGGAAGTAATTATATGAACTTTGTGCCTCATCTTGAGGTTGGTATTGATGGTTGGTGTAATGAGATTCGTAGCCACCATAGTAACTTGATGATGATAATCTTGGGCCACCTCCAAAGAATGATTCCGACGTCAGATTAAGAGATTCCACTGATGAATTTAAATCATCGATGGACATCACATAATGGCCTGAAGCATACCCATACCCTGATGGGCTTGTCCCTGTGTCATAGTCACAAGGTGGACTTGGTACGAGATCTCTATGTATATTTGTATATTTTTTTGTGTATTCATGTTGGGTATCCTCTTTACTAGAACCTTGATGATGATGTACCTCATCTCCTCCACCACTACTTTCTTTCTGTGGTTCGTCAACCATCACTGCATCATCATCAAGGTTTGAAATATCGATATCGTATCGACAAGTCAAAAAATAGATATATTGGGGATGTATTGCTGATATCGGGGATATATCGTCGATATCATTGTAAAAAGACACTATCAATGATATCGATACGCCCAACCTCGTGGATACCGATATATCGGCGATATATTACAATATTTTAATCTATGCCAAGTTGGCCAAGTAATGAGATACTGATGAGATTTTCCATTTATATTTCCTGGTTGACCGAGCCAAACTATTGGGGCCAGTTGATTTTATTGTGGCAAATTAACTAGGCTACGTTGCTTGATGTTTGGCTGGTTGGGCCATGTTGTTGGCTGAGGTGGGGATGTCTTGGGATTGAGTTGGAAAGGTGGTAATTGGGTCAAGTTGACTTGGGCTTGGAAAAACTTGGATCCTTGCACTTGAGTGAGGTAAAGAGTTTTCAATCTTATAAAAATGTTGGGCCACTGCTGGACTTGGAGATTCAGACCTTTTGGTCACTTAACAATCCTTGGAGAGGCACTAGAATGAGAGTCGGTCAAAAAGATACAAGTTAGGCATGTATATTATAGTAAAGGCCCAGATCAGGCCATTCAGTATGGAATAGATTGTCAGAGCACTTTGTTGGACATATCAAAGGTCATTAGATAACAGACTGGGTTGCTCTATGGCTGATTAGAAGCTGCTGATGGTGCTGCAAATAGGCATGCAGCCAGATCCATGATGGAGTATTCACAGCCATGGTAGAATGGTCAAGTTTTGTCAGGGTGAGCTTGTGAGGAGACCAAGCCCTTGCAAAGGAATGTTTGTTGAGGGGCACCGGCAATAAATGAGTTGGTATGACTGTAGGGGTGCCTATTGAGGATTGAAGACCGTGGAGAGTGGATTTGGGGCTGTTGGTTTTGGTAGTGGTGATTTTGTGTCTCTTTGGGGTGTGTGGGTGTGGAGGTTATTGGGGCTAATCAGGTATGGTTGGAGTTGTGAGATTATAGTTGCTCTCAAGCCATGGCGCGAGGAAACAAAGTGAAGAGGGGGGGGGGGCGGTGTGAGGGATGGGAAGGGGAAAGAGAGATCGGAACCTGCCTAATTTGAAAGATGGTTGCTCAGGGACTAGGTTGGAGATACATTTGTTTCGGCTTGAGGGGGACATGTCAATGTTGGCTGAAGGTGAAAATTTCTAGCATTTCGAGGGGGAGAGTATTTATTGATCCTTGCATGTAGCATGTGTCCAGGTTGCTTTTCTTGGACTCTCTCCAATTCTTCACCCATGCTTCCTTTTAACATATTTGGCACCATGGTCTCTCCAATTCTAAATAGATATGTCTTTCAAGTATTTAGCACTATCTAAATTGGTTGTATGAGATATCATCCCTCTCAGATGCTTTCACTTTAAGTTTTAACATGTATACAATTGAAGCAGAGTAAAATTACTAAAGAAGGAGATGATATTTAAGGGCAAAGGGAATGGTTGAGAACTGGTATACTGTTTCGTTGGGGACAGTACCAGTCACTTGCAAAAGAAGAATAGCCATGCTGCTTAGTTTGGTGACTTTGGTGTGAAATGGCATGAGGGGAGTTTCTTTGTGGGCATTCTGATTGTTGTCTTTGCCTATGGATGTAATGTTGGTCAAACACAAAACATAGGTATGGAACCCTTGTAGATGCCTAGTGGTTGAGTAGCTGACCTCCCAAGAACCTTCTCCCAAAAAGGTAACTCCAAATGTTTTACTCTACTAAAAAAACTCCAAATATTTTCTCTTGTTTCCACGATTATGCCCTTCAGGTCACGCCATTTTGTTGATATCAACATGTCATGTGTTGTCAAATTCCATCATCATGTAAAAGCTTCCTTATTTTCATTTTAATACTTTTTCCATGGCAAATTATACGTGAATGCCTGTGTGAACTTTTTAGCCACTTCATTGTTGGTTTGCATTGGGGGGAGGGGGGTTTGAATAGTGCGATAATGAAATATAATGAACAAATAAAATCAATGAATCAATCATACAAAGCATTCACCACACGAGACTTAGATATTTTGGTGGAAATTCAACCTAGATAAAAATCACCACCTAAGTCTCTTGATTTAGGATTTTTTGATCGATTGAGTCCAATCAAATCTACTAACGTATTACTTAAATCGAGGGTGATATAACCTTAATACGAATGCATTACTTTAAATCGAAGGTAGTGTACCTCAACAACCACTCCTCTTTGCGAAGAGTATTTAGTTTCCAAAGGGATCAAGAATTCGCAACGCGAATACTCAACAAAATTACAACTACAAAGAACCTATAGAGCTCAAATATAAAGATTAAACTAAGCTCCTATAGGTGAGATAACTTTCCTGAAGTGGAAGTAGATAGATGTGGAAGCACAACAAATTGGTGCTTGCAGATTGTGATTTGGTTGCTTGGAGAGCAACTTCTCAATCTCATAACTTAATCTCTCACTAAGTGGAAGTGGATGGAAGAATTCTAACTCACAAGTATATTTTTCCACTCTTATGTTGTGTATAGGTTGAGTGTCAATGGTTATATATAGAGGTGTTTGGAATACTCTATATAGGCCTAGGATGAAGATATATCTGTTGGAACAATAATGGCTGACAAGGGCTACACTGGATTTCTGAAAAATAAAGCAGACTTGTTAGACAGTAGGAGTAGGTCGACGCTTCATCACTCGACTAGTATATTGCTGGATGACCAACCGCTCAGATAAGTTGACGCCTTACAATGAGTGATAGTAGCCATAGGTGAACTAGACTGGTTGGTCGACTGGTGGTTGACTTGGATTATAGTGATAGGTCGACTGATGGTCGGCTTGAATTATAGTAATAGGTCGACTGACGGTTAGTTGGTTACTAAAGGTTTCTAAGTTCTGATTCCCTGGAATAGGCAACAAGTCAATGCTTGTTGTAGTATCAGCTGGTGCCTTAATGAAGGGCAAGTTGGCAGATGGTTGACTTCCTACTAAAGCGTATTGGGCCAAATCAAATGGGTGCAAGTGCCAAGGTTTTTGAATGTTAGAAGGCTAATGTCTACTTTATTGGTCGGCGAGTTGGGTTGTTAGTCGACTAACTACTAAAGAGCCAATTGGCACTGAGTGTTTTTGGTTGGTGCTCGACACATGAGTTTGTTGTTTTGATGGTGTTAAGGCTTGGGTTTGGTTTTCTAGGTGTCGTAACGGCTCACTAGGATGCTTAGTTCTATTTTAGGGCTCTTTAACAATATTCTAAGAAAACAAAAGAGCAACAAAACAATACATCAAATTACAATAATTAAATCTATACCATTCTTCATTTCTCTTCAAGCTTTATAACTCCTTCTTGACAAAGCTTCTTCCTCATGCTCCTTGATGCTTTTGTTCTCATCAAAAGCTCCTCAATCTTCCATAGCTCTTTAGCTTGAGCTCATTCCAAAACCTTTTAACTAATTGCATTAATCTTATAAACTAAACACTTAAAATGCAATTGTTAAATACAAATTATTTTATTATTATCAAAATCAATGACCATAGTACACTTGCATTAACAATCACATGCCCTGTTTCACAATTATATACATGCCCATAGAAAGTTGTATATAGTCACGAATGCTACTGAAACTATTATCTACAGAAGAGCCTTGATATTAATCAAAATTGTCGAGACTGTCTATTTCACTGGTGACTTGTATTCTAATTTGTAATGCATCTCCTCCCATGCCTCAACCTAGTAGCTTCAGATTGGATGTAAGGCATGAAAAATGCCATGCCTAAGGCCAATGACCTCCTCATGCCGTAAACCTGGTGATGAGCTCACAGTGCACCGCATGCTTTGTGATATCCAATTAGTTATTGTCTTGAAAGTGTCCTAGACACTCTTTGTACAGATGCATGTGGTATACACGCTCCTGCATTTGTCTTGGGCACCCTTTGAACACATCCATACACAGTTAAAGATTTGTTTGTACAATTTTTTTGTCGGGTATATCAAAATATGTTGGTGTAGGTTGCTTTGTGTGCGGATTAGCAGCTTTTGGCCTCCCTTCATATTATTGTCGAGAAAAATTTCCACATGCATTTCATTTCTCATTGATACAAGTATTGTTGATAACTTAGTATATACTTTTTTAAAAAAAAAAACTTAGTATATATGTACTACATTTACTTTTAAAGAATCCTAAAATTGGGCTGCATTGGTTTTAGATAATCTGATTAGCTCCATGCGTTCTTCTTGGTTCCTTTTTCTGTTTAATGATGTGTTGTTAGTAATATTTGTTTGTACCAGCCTTACCTTGAGTTTTTGTTTTGAAGATTACATTGCCATGAATTTTGGTTGCCTTGTAAATTATACTAAGTTGGGTAGCGTCAGCTTTGTTCTTATTTATCATCATCTATGTTTTATAGGTTAAAAAATTTGGAATAGAGAGCCATATTGCCTCAATAGTGGCAGAAGTTGGTGGAACTATTGAAGCGGCTCCTTGTGAGGCCCAAATTGAGCTTTTTGATTCTTTGCTTGAAGGTTGCAAGGAAGCAGTTGGGGTGGGTGACGTAGGAACTAAGGTTGTTGCTTTTTTTTTTTCTTCTGCTATTCAAGTACTTATTGGAATTTAATCTATGAGCAATATATCCAGTAACACTTTTATAATGCATGCAGGGGGCTCTATTGGATTTCTATGGCGTATCTGTTAAGGCACAGGAGTTACGGGGTCGCTGTGAAGAACTTCAGCTTCTATCAAAGCGCATAAGACGGTATCAAGATCCTATTAAGCAGTTCCGTCTCATAACCTTCCACAAAAGCCCACAGTGGGCCAAAGGTTGTGGCTGGAATCAAGGTAAAAGCAGTGGTTGCATTGTCTCCTCTCATCTAAGGTTATTACAGCATGATAGTCATTTGTTATTTAACAATTTTATCAGTTGACGATGCGAGGCTTCTTGTTGGAATCCATTACCATGGATTTGGGAATTGGGAAAAGATACGACTAGACCCCAGCCTTGGTCTCACTAAGAAGATTGCTCCTGCAACACTAGGTGAGGGGGAGACATTTTTGCCACGTGCTCCACACTTGGACCACCGTGCTTCGAATCTTCTGCAAAAGGTACTAATACCCTTCCAGAATTATCTTGCTGCAAGGATTTCTTTCAAGAGAAACTTCCTAGAGGAGTTTGAGACTTGCAGAAGTACGCTACTCCAACTTTTGGACATCTTTGGTACTTGGTAGTGATATCTTGATCTACTATAGAGGCGCTCTTTTAGAACCAATTATCCACCCCAATGCCACTATGGTTGTAGTGTCTCTGTTGACAACAAAACCACTGTTTCAACAGATATGATAACTGAGCAAAAGAAATGGTGATAGAAACGGAGTCAGATTTTATACCTCATAGCCATTCCTAACTCATTTTTCCATCATGTCTTCTATCTCTACCATCTAACCAGATGGAAAATAGCCTTAGAATGAAGAATTTTGTTTGCTCTTTTATTTCCGGGGAGCCACAGCAGTTTATATTCTCTGTTGGTAACAAAAACATTGCATCAAAATATATTTCATCTGAGAGAATGAAATGGTGATAAAATGTAGTTAGTATTTATCTCTTGAAACAGTTCTGAAGACACATTTTCCCACCATGTCTTCTTTCCTTACCATCTAGCCAGAGGGAAAGTAGCCTTGAAGAATAAGGAATTTGTATTCTTCACGCACACATGCGCAAGCCAACCAAATACACAGCACATTGAGACACATTCTCCACATAGGTAGCAATACCTGCATTGAAGTGTTGAAAAATCTGCTTCTTAGCTTTATTAGATACCTAAACCAATGTACTCTCAGGTGGTAATAAATCAACAAGAAGAACAAGCAATGTTCAAGGCAGGGTGTGGAAGTGGAGCATAGATGTCAATCATGCTCATCTTAGAATAATGTACATGGCAGGGTGTGGAAGTGGCTTTGTGAACTTATTGCTGTTTCATCTTCATGAGACACAAGATGTAGCCCTTCTACGCTTCTGAATCACATCAAGAATGCAATGACAATTTATTTCCACATGATTTCCCAGGAATTGTTGGATTATTTGTTTTGAAGTTAGCAACATTGTTATCATGTTTCCTCTCTTAGTCTGAGCTGTACAAATATTTTTGGAAGGCTGAGCTGTATAAATATGAACTGGTAATCCACATACACTTAACTATAGGCTGGGCCATTGTTGCATGGTTCACTTCTGCACCAGATCAAGCTGCAATTGTTCATCCTTGCTTCTCCAAGTAAGCTTGTTAAAGGTGTGGAATCCTGTAGTAGACTTGCTATCAATTGAAAGCCTGGCATGCCAAGTGTTTGTTTTGATGATTCCTAGTGAAAACTTGCACAAATTTGTCATTGTTATGTTACCAGCCGCTATGGTAGCCCTCTTTGTAAACTGGCAGATTTACCCATAGCATAGTAAATATCAAGCCGAGTGATTAACATATAAGTGCATTCCGATTAGCCCTTTATACCATTAATCAACAACTGGTTCCTATTTTCCATCATGAAAGTAGGCTTTCAGGTACAGAGGATAAAAGTTGGTTTGGCCGACATGTCTAAAATATTATTTTCTTTGGGATACGAACACATCTCTCCCTCCCCTGGCAACATCAATCCACAGGTAATACCTCAGGGGACATGGGACCTAGCAACAAAAGAGTTTGGCTGAACACCTCTTATTGACACCGTACACTATGTATCATTGGTGTTGAGAATGATAGTCATCATGTTTCTTGCAGGCCTGCAGTTTTCTTCACTAGCAATGAATCATCAGTACTGGATCTTCTTAAGTACCTCTGATAGCTTTTAAAGCCAACTTCTGGGACATTGTTCAAAAAAACTCTTGGCTCTCAGGTTTTGTTTGTGTTCATAAGACCCTCCTTGAGCCTGCAACCTTGGTAGATTTTCCATGAACTTTTTTGGCCCTGGAAGATGTTGCATGTCAATTTCTCCTCATAAATCATCATGAAGGAACGTACTCTTTGGTGTCAAGGTTTAGTTGATTCTGGGTCCAGTTAAATTGAACAGCTACCGAAGTAAGATTCTCACGGTAGTCAGTAGTACAATCATTAGGGTCTCAAAGAGGACCATTATATTTTTCACTGTAGCCTTTAGCTACAAGGAGATCTTTCTAGCTCTCCACTTCAAATGGGCTTGTGTCTCACATGGAAGGCCAACCTGTATTCCGCAATTGAAGCATCTCCAGGTGGACATGTGAGCTCCCATGTGCCTTTCGGCAAAACTAAGATTTTCCGTTCACCATGGCTTGATATCACTTTGACTCATGAAGAGGCTATTGATGAGTGGTAGAAAATGTAATGTTGGACACAACGGTGGCGAATTGCTTGTCTACCAAGGCAAGCCAAAGATGCAGGATTAGAGTTGGGATTCATCATTGATATCCTCTTCCCTGATGGGAAGATCTAAATCATTGTCATATTGACACCATGTATACCTGCACCTGCGTTATATCCCATCAAAGTAGCACTTGTGTATAAATTATCTTGGGTTTTGTTGATGGCTTTGAGTGTATGATCAGCGAATATATTCCTGCCTAGATCTCACTTGAGTCCTTGGATGTATAGGTTGTGCTTTATTGGAACTGGAGGGATGGGCACAGGTGTAGGTTTTAGCAGAGGTGGTAAGGTTAGGTTGAGAACCAGACACGTGAAGGGGATGGTACAAAAAAAAAATCAGCACTTATGTGACATCTACGGATGGAATCATAAAGCAAGTTACTCTTCTGAGTTCTCTAATAGCCTGAAAAATTGCATTTGACTGGCCAAGCAGACAACTTATTGCCATCAGGACACATCAAATGAACTTGTGGTAGAAGACCAAAGAGATCTCAATCAGAGAAGAGGAACCCTTCCAGAAGCTGCCCACTAGTCGCCGTTAAGGGCGTACTACTTATAAGGTAGAATGTATTAAGGAGTTAAGGACTCCTCCCGACAAAGAGAGATGACACCTTACACTGAATCGTGATGGACCTAACAAAGTGTATGATGATGCTTGTATTTAACAGTGCCATTCTGCTTGGTGTATTTGGATGTTGGTGAACAATCCTTGTTCTAAAACTGTGTACAAGAAAAGTATATGGTACTAATGCACTGTTAGAATGGATAATGTTAACTGGAACTAAATGTTTATTTCATGAAGGGTTCATATCAGATCTGTCATTTTAGGCCTTGCTTCTCTCCGCGTCTCTCTCTCTCAGGGCCTTCAAAACAGATAATGAAAGCATACTTGTGAAATCATCAACTATGCCAAGATAGAACTTATATTCCTGACAAGTGGGAACACAACTTGGGTTTGAATATCCATATGCGATAACCTATAAAACAGATGACGTTACACTCTAGGACTCTCAACTTACTGGAAATGATGTCAATGATGCTAATAAAGTTGAAATGCCTCATCTGACATTCGGCAGGGGAGATCTGAGGGATCATGTACATCAACTTGGGCATTTGATGGAAAATGAATGTCTGTACTGGCAAACTGAGATGGCTATGGAAGAAGGTGCTCTTACATTACCACAGTTATATTGTCTTTGTCACAAATTCCTGAAACACTCAAGTCAAATGTTGCACCCCAGTTCCATCCATTGGTTGCTCTACTAAGAGAGCAGAGCAGGGGGTGTTCGGGAACAAGGATATCTAACACTTGCATGCTCGGAGTGACATGCACCCTGCCAACACCCTCCACCCCCCAAGACAACACCACTCAAATACTGGCTGACTGGAGTCTGGTGATGGGAGAGTGTCTCCTGGAGGACATCCAGCAATTGTCTGCTTGGAGTCACATGTATGTGTACTTTCCTCTGGCCAGTGATGGGTGGACATCTCGCATCAGCAACCTGCATTGTGTGTCCTGGTGCTGTAACCTGGAAAACAAACCATAATCCAGCATCTCTACATAGATGTCTAGATGCACTTTGGGCTGACAAGCTACTCTGACTAGGTGTTACCATCAATGGGAAGTGGAGAACCTATGATTTACCCTCTGCTTTAATACCATGTTGAAGTTGCTTTCTAAAGAGGATTAATGGAAAAATTACGTAGGAATTAATGAGGAAATATAATAAAAATTAAGACAGCGAAAAGAGTGAGCATTCTGAACAGAAAGTAATGAGGATATATGGATGTGTCAATAATTATAATTTTACAACTTACAAGGATGTTGTGTCTACAATGATTTACAAGGGTATTAGATCTATTACAATGTTCCCACTTCAAGGAAGAATAATTAAGACCAATTCAATAATGTTTTCATGAAATGTTACACTTTCCATTAAGGGGTAAGGCCCACTGAGTTGTCATTGGGTGAGGCTTTGATCCAATACATTGGGTTTAGGTACAATCAGGGTTGAATTGATATTTGAGGTTTCATGTAAAAGATTCTTGCAAGATATTCCCAAAGAGTTGGCATATTTATTTATTTATTCATTATCATTATTATTTTGCTTGATCCAGCCTGATTGCACTTCCCTCCTAAAGGCAAGGTTTTTCTAATTCATAAGTTTTGTATGCTTCGTTTTTTTGTTCCAGGAATTTGCCTCTGTTAGTGGTAAAAGTGCAAAAGGCAGGGGTGGGAGGAAGGCTGTAAAAAATGAGGAAGACACCTTGAAAGTACCAAATACCCGATCCAAGGACTTGCAGTTGAGAACTCTTCCAAGCAAATCAAGTGCTAGAAGGAATAAAGCGGTAATGCAGAAGCGAGAAAGGGTAGAACCGCAAGCTAAGGAGGAAGGTGAAATATCCGAATCTGAAGAGACTGACAGATACCAACAGTTTAAGGAAGAAAAGTGGATGGAGTGGTGCTCGGAAATGATGGAAGATGAGGTGCAGACCTTAAGGCGCCTTGAAAGATTGCAAACAACTAGTGTTGCTCTTCCAAAGGAGAAGGTTCCCTTTTCATCCTTTTAGCTGGTTATCCTTCTTAGTTCATCGGACTTTGGATGCTTACAGTTCTGAATATGTGTATATAGGTGCTTTCTAGAATCCGGAAGTACCTGCAACAACTGGGGAGGAAGATTGACCAAATCGTTGTGGAGTCAACAACTCCTGCCAAGTACCACAGTATGTTGCTCTTGATCTTTTTTCAGTTTTGCCGGCTGGCCTTTGGTTTCGTGTCCAATGTTCCCATTATTTTCCCAACTCAATGATATATGACAGGAACATCCATGAAGTTGTGGAATTACGTTTCCACCTTCTCAAATTTATCTGGTGAAAGGCTTTTCGAGATATATTCAAAGTTAAAGGAGGAGCAAGGAGATTTTGGCCGTCACCAATCATTTGGGAATGAGTTCCATAACAAGAGGAGACGTCAGCAGAACTTCTCATCCCATATACCACAGTCATCTTTTGGGGATCAAGTTACGGGAAAGTCAGAAGCCTGGAAGCGGCGGAGAAGAGAAGGAATGGATGACCAACATCAAGTTCAACAGTTCTACCCACCTGTTATTAGCAATGGCGGCCGGGTGTATGAACCTACAAATTCTCCAGGAATCTTGGGTTCTGCACCGCCTGAGTACAGGGGCTTCCTTAATGAAAGACCTAGAAGACGGCAGGCAGCACGCTTTCAATATGGGCAAGGTCATGTTTGATAGATGTGATCTTTCATATCCATGCTATTACCTCGAAAAATTTTGAAGGCACGCAGCTTCAGTTGACAAGATGGAAGAGCGATAGCACAGTTGAGTTTGCTTGGATTATTCTTTTCTTCCAGAAATAAAATTGCAGTTCCATCGCAAGATTTTGCCACTAGCCTGTCGCTGCTGATCCAGCACGAAGGAAGAGCGGCTGTTGTTTTTAGGGGTCGCAAATTGGTGGCCGTGGAGCTAAACATCAGTACATAGACAATAGAGTGATTAACCAGCAACCGTTTAGTTGTAAGCTGCAATGAGAAACAATAGCAATAGAGCTGAGTATCACAATTTTTTTGGGTTAAGGAATCGAAGTCACGATTCGCCCTAAAAGGTCCCATGTTTTGCATTTCTTGTCTATTTTTTCTCTTAAAAAAAATACTTGTACACTAGAAAAATATAAATTAATTGCCAAATGCTCCTTTTGCTTGTTTCCCTTTTGCTCCACCACAAAAGGGCCAATTGAGAATTGCCGTTTTCTTTTTTTTTTCCTATTTTTTCCAGAATTCTTTGGATTGTATGCTGATACTTCTATCATGTTTGCATCCGGCAATACATCTTGCCTTAGTGATCATGCCTTTGCCTTGGTGGAAAAGAATCGGAACCAGATGATTCTAAAGTGGATTTTCAGGTGGGTAACATGATTATACTAAAGATCTCTTTACGGTATGTAGAATTCGTACTGTAAGCTTTGTTTTGTTGAAACTTCTTTCTATCAGCTAACTGTACCTGCTGGAAACACTACGTATCCTTGTGGGTGGGCTCATAACTAAAGCGTATCTTGTGGACATGTAAGTTGTACTCGCATTTTTATGTCTATTTTTGTCAGCTCTTTCTTCTCACCAATGTGCTTTGTACTCTGGCAGATGTAGACCTGAGGGTGTTTCCTATGTATGCCATCGGGATTTTACAGGTCAAGTCATTTTCCTTTCACGATGCATCTTCCCGAGTCTTCTAGTTGGGTGTTCATACATTTTTTTTTCCTTTCCCTTTTACTTTCCTTTTTCAAGGATATTAAAAATTTCTCCCGACAGCCCGATCCTTCTGGAATTTTTTCCCATGGTAAAATTGAATTTACACGGAATGATTCTTTCTATTATGTAAATTAATGCTCATAGTACGTCAAAATAAAAATTGACTTCTCGAAAGCTTATTGTGAAATAGAATTTTTGAGTAGTCGGTTTTGAAAATCTTAAAGCATGTGTAAATTGCTTTCCTTGCCACCCTCCTTTCGGGTGTAGTCTTCTGGAATTAGCTGCCCTGAGGAAAGGGTCACATGTCCTTATGCTTTGACGTCACATGTATTACCTTATTTTATCTTGGGGCATGCATAAATCATTTTCATAATAATTGCTATCTTATTTGTTTGATGAGTGGTTATCCAAAGGTAAATTATAAACTTATTTTTTTCGTGCGACCTACTATTATCCAAACAAGGAAAGATTTAATCGGTTCCCATCTCTTCCTTATTCCAAGTGGAACGGATCCACGGTTCCTTCGGAACAGTTAGCTTATTGAAAGTTTTTAAGTACATACAACATAAAGGCTAATGGAAACATTGGATATTACATTCATTCTACTCCAATCTTTGTACCCAGGTAAATTCATCACATAAATACATGAGAATTAGGAAGCGTTGTCGGAAGGTAATTGTGAGGTACGATGTGCGTACGTATCAATGGTCATTCTTGTCCTTTGGCCGGTCAAGCGGTGAGAAGGTACCCTCTCAAGTCATGGGGAAGATACGTTCGTTCCTTGCATATGCATATCGGATCAATTGATGTAACATGGTGCATGGCCACCCTACCCTCGGTGAGATCCTCAAGATGTGCTGAATCATTCAATTACCCTCCCAACCTTGTACTCCATCAGTTCGGCACTGATGCAACAGAGGAATCCCCATCAAGAGGATGTGCGGCTGGTATTCGATTCTGGGGGAACTTCACCGGGAGGGTCTGACGATGATAATTAGCCCTCTACTTTTGTTGAGGCTGCTGTAAACTCCCAACTCTCTGTTGCAGCGGTGTTCGTAGTCGATGTTGGAGGAATTGTTGTTGCTGCTCAAGCGGTTTCACTTACCTCCACTGATAGCGACGATATTGAAACTTTGGCAATCCTTCAAGGCATGCATCACGCCTTGAACTTGGCTTGTTCTCAGGGGTGTATCTTTAGTGATGCTCTATGCCTTATAAGTCAAATCATTGGCCCCTCGCAACCTGCCTGGTAGATCCCTTCACACGGTCAATTTATGCAAGGAACTTCTCCGTCAGCATCCTCTCCTTTCAATTCACCATGTTAGGTGACATATGGTTCAATTGGCTCACAACCTAGCTAGATTTTGTAGCAGGTCGGGTATCTCTGGACTCTAGGACTGTAACTCTTTACCGTGTTCCTTGTAAGTTGCTGGCTGAAATGAAGGTTCACATTCCAAAAAAAAAAAAAAAACTGCAATCCTGGCATATACTATTTTAACCATGCACTGGAGAAGTGATCCTATCGAGTCACCATTTGCAAAGGAGGAACGAACTGATCAGAAGCCATCCATTAGCAGCAAGGATACAGACTTAGAAAGGCCCTCAAGTTTGATATGTACCCTACCATCATAGGATCAAATCGCATATGCCCACAATTACCACAATTGGTATATTAAGGACCTCAACACCTTGATGCTACCGTTATTAGAAAGCTCCAGAGCACAGGTCGAGATGGATCCAACAGTTGCTGGGGGCATGATGGGGGTGGTGAGACGCCTCATATTTGAGGTTGACGTCGTGGGTAGAGTGATTGAAGGCAAAGAGGAGAGCAATACGAGGCTTTTGCACGTGAGGCAATCTCATGGTGGACGTTGAACGTGGGAATAGAATTGGGAAGTAGGTCAAGGTAGGGTTGTGAGAACAGAGGAGGATGATTAATGGAGGTTCCATGGTGGCAGTGCCTCCATTTTGTTCGATCTTATTTCATATTTGATTGTGGGCTAGTCAATTGCAGATGAGGAGTTACGATGAGAAAAAGATATTCCTTTAATCTTTTGAATGCAATAATCGATGATTCCACGACTCTACGAAGGATGACTCTATTTAATTTGACACTCATTAATTACCATGTATGGGTGATTTGAGCCCCCCTTTGTTTTTGGAGTCCTGTCAGGTTTGTGGTTGGGAAAGCTCTACCCAAATAAAAAGAGAATAAGCAATCATGCTAAGAGATAAAAAAAATTTGTCGACTCAGTTTCATCACGTAAAGGTGTACATTTGAGAAGTGTATGCAAACCTTTCAAATGACACTAAGTATAGAATAAGAATATATAAGAATACTTTTTTTTTTTATTTTTCTTACCTTGCATGCATGTGCTCCCATTCGAGGGTTGGGTGACAGCTCACTTATATGTTCTAATTTTTCCATAACATTGACATTGACCGTTTTACACAAACTTAGGGATCTTATCATAACGGTTCGTTAAATTAATATCACTTATGTACATTTGGATATACGTTATCTACGTTTCTCAAGAGATATGATAATGGAGTAACAAATGTTGTACTCGTTACCTAACGAACATCTATTAGGTAGGGTTCTGCATTTATTTGCTTAACTTTGTAGTTAGTTGGAATGTCTACTATCTATCTATTTCTTTAGTTGGGCAAGTCAAATTTGTATAAGCTGCTCGGCTGAATCATCCAGCCAACCATACGTTCCTTTAGCCAAATTGCTAGGACTACCAATTCAAGATCCATCAGGAATGAGTATTTATCTAATCTTTTTTGATTTAGATGAATCTTATTATATTGGATTTTTTCTCATTTTATTCTATTATAATGACCCCTACATGCTTTTTCTCAAATTTTTACGAGATTTTTTTTATTGAATTTAGATGAAAAATTTTCTTCCCTTGCAGTAAAATGATTATAAATAATTCTTTTGTGTCATGTACTTTTAATTTTTTATTTTAAAATTATGCTTCCATCTTTATTTTATTGTGTTAGAAACTTTGCGATGTGGCACCTTTAACGGGACAGATGGCATCGTCCTATCCGCAAAACACTCCAACGGGCAAAAGACGCGCGCCTTATTAATTATGCGTCTCCATCGACAGCGATGTCTTCCTGTTATTTTGGGAGTCCTTTTATTCTAGATGTCCAACACCTCCCACATTACTGATGTTGACAGCTTGGGAAAAATTGCAGTGACGATCGTTCCAAATTTAATTACGTTGAAATGTCATCACTTGATAAAATCGACCAGCGACATGGCGAGATCCTTAAACCGAGAATATGGTGTTTTTTTTATTTATTATTTCCAAGGGAACAACCATTTGATTAAAATGCAAAGAATCCGATATAAAAGATGTATCAAGAGCGGGAGAAATCTAACATTTTTAGAAAGTAAAAGTTATGTTTCGAAGTAGTGGAGAAAAGATCCAAAATAAAAGAAATAAAAGATCAGAAACAAAGAAATAAAAAAAAAGAATGCATCCAATGTAATTGTAGGAGTTCGACTAGAATCGAAAATATGGTGTTTGATGTTGGTCCAGTTGCTCAAATACTTGAAAGTAACTCCCAAATTGACCTTCCGACTCAGTCACAATTTTAGCTTTCTTCCATGATTAAGTGGTTGATTTTTCATTTGGGAATAAAACTTGAGAGTAAGTTATTGTTAACTTTAAGAAGGATAGATTGATACCGAAATTAGCGGAGCAAATGTCTAATTATCTGTTATGATGGTGGTGTTAAATAGGTTTGTGGAATAAATAAAGGAATAAAAAAGGAGTGAAATAAAATGATAAAATAAGTGAGTTAATTTATTTGAATATTTTAGTAATCTCCCTTAACCTAACCTAAATGATAGATAGGTTAACGAGAGGGTTAAGTATCCCTTGACTCGGCAACCAAACAATGCCTATGGCCTAGTTTACAGTGGGGGTTAGCCTCACTTTTTGGGGGTTAACCCCCGTTTACGAAGGGGGATAACCCAACACTTATCTGCCCTCTTAACACCGGTTATCCCAACCTTGGATGGAAGGGGGGTTGGCTTAACCCATGCCCCCAACCCCTATTTTCTCTCCCCTTGACGCGCATCACTACCCCTCGCACTATTCCGAACATACCCCTCCGTGCCCTAACCCCTCTTGCGATGTCACAGCACTCCTCGACTGGCGATGGCATTGTGCTCCCCGACTCCACCCTTGTTTCGAACGATGGTTGTCTCCTCTGTGAGAGGCAAGTTCTTCTTGCACTTACAGTGCCATTGGCACCATTCGATATTCACTGCACCTCCTGCGCTCTACTCTTCCGAGGCAGACTTATGTCGATGATGCCGATGGTGTTGTTCTTGCTGGGAAAGGGGAGTTGGGTAGCCTTTACTACATCGTCTTTACCCAAATAGTAACTCTATTTGCGAGAGATGATTGGTTTTGAGGTAATGTTCTTCTGCACGGTTCCCTTGATTCTTGGCTCATCTTTCTTGTGAATGGACGATCTGGTGTTGCCTTTATTGATTCCCACCTTTTCTTTATGCTCTCGTGAATGCATTCATCACGGTTGTTGATGTCCCAAACCTCTATATAAGGGATGTTGTTCCTGTCCTCCTTCACCACGCGAACCAGAAACCTTATTAGGTGCATTTAATTTTTTTTTTTTTTTACGTTTAGGTTTTTTCCATTGTAAGTTTTGAGTTATTCTGATTTCTACTCCATTTCTTGTTGGTTGTTTGATTTCAAGGTGTCTCTTGCAAGTTTGATCTTTGGTTTGTTTGGCTGGAGGTGAGGTTTTGGGCTGTATTCCGTGGCCCTCAATCTATTGTTGAGGTATTGTACATTAACTATGCTTCTTATAATCTATTCGATTTTTTTCAATGTTTCTTGCTGTGGTTATTATGCTTTGTTGGAGCAAGTGGTGTTGGTCCGATAGAGCTGAACAGCAAGCTCTGCATATTTCTCTGCTTGAAGGGGTTGTTTGCTTGTTGGATGTCGTTTGGAGGTCACTACTTGAAGTTGTGCGTGATGGGGTTTTCCGTGTTGTTGAAGTTGTGTTTCTATTTTGCTGAAGTTGTGCTTGATGGTGCTGTACAATTTTTGGTTTGTGATTTGCTGCCAAGAGTTGGTGATTTGCTTGAACTCATGATTTTTACCTATCTGCTTGAAGTCTTGCTGAGTGTTTTTGCCAAGAGTTGTTTCTATTTTGCTTGAAGCTCTGCTTGATGTGCTTGATGGTGATCTGCTTGAAGTTGTGCTTTTTACCTATCTGCTTGAAGTCGTGCTGAGTTGCTTCTGCCAAGAGTGGTTTCTATTTTGCTTGAAGCTTTGCTTAATGTGCTTGATGGTGATTTGCTTGAAGTCGTGGGTTTTACTTATATGCTTGAAGTCGTGTTGAGTTGTTTCTGCCAAGAGTTGTTTCTATTATGCTTGAAGCTCTGCTTGATGTGCTTGATGGTGATTTGCTTGAAGTCATGCTTTTTACCTACTGCTTGAAGTCGTACTGAGTTGTTTCTGCCAAGAGTTATTTCTATTATGCTTGAAGCTCTGCTTGACGTGCTTGATGTTGATTTGCTTAAAGTCGTGGTTTTTACCTATCTGCTTGAAGTCATGTTGAGTTGTTTCTACTAAGAGTTGTTTCTATTCTGCTTGAAGCTCTACTTGACATGCTTGATGGTGATTTGCTTGAAGCTGTGCTGAGTTGTTTCTGCCAAGAATTGTTTCTATTCTGGTTGAAGCTCTACTTGATGTGCTTGATGGTGATTTGCTTGAAGTCATGCTTTTTACCTATCTGAATGGTCTCTTGGCAGCCAAGAGTTGATGAAATCATCATCCTCTGAATTTATATTTCTTTTCATCACTCGTGATTTCCTTTTAATCCTTCATCCAAGTGACTTCTCAAAACATGAAATTCTTCAGATCCCTCTACGCTTTTCAAGTTCGTGTCTCAGTGACATTCCTCATGAATAGGTTCATTCAAATACTTGTTTGCCCATGCTTTGTTTCATCTGAAGCAGTTGAACTGCACAGATCTATTTCTACATCTCCATTTCAGTTTCATTAATGCCAAACTCTTTTTTTTTCCTTCAAAATCATCAATAAAACAATTTGTATGTAGTAAGTTAGGTCCGAGAACTTCTGTTGAAATTGTGTATGTAGTTTCATTGATGCCAAACCTCTTTTTTCTTCTTCTTCATTTCTGTCTCATTCAATGTGTTTATGAAAGTTTGCTCTTCAGAATTAGAGCTCTAGAAATCTTCACTCATCATTTTTACAAAGTGTTACGACCCGATCTCAGATCCCTACAGGATCCGAGATCGGCTCGTCTCGACTAATCCCAAGACCTAGTCATCCAATGAGAAATAACCAAAAGCAGAAAATATTCCACAACCACACATGCAATGTAACTAGGCAGAAATAATCAAAAGACAGTAAAGGAAACAAAATGAATTGTTTCACAATATTATATGCCATCACAACTACAACAGCGAAAAGTAAAGCGGAAATGTAACTGAAATAGTCATACATATATCGAATACTCACAACAACAACAGAAGCTTAGAAACGAAAAGGGGACAACAGCTAAGGCTGGGCTCGATTGGGCTCAGCTCTCTCTGCAGCCGGTGGTGCTGGCTGTTCAACTCCATGACCTGAACATGGTTATAAAATCCGTGGTCAGCTAACGTTGAGTAGAGTGGTAGTTAAGCAATTTACATGCAATTAACATAAAACAAGCAACTAATTCATTATTCATTTCCATTTAGCTCGACTAAGTGGTTCTAATTTGTTTATTATCTTAAGAAACCGATCATTTCTTGATCTTGTCTGTCCCTCAAGCAGACGATCTTGATTGTAATCTTTCCCATGATGTAGGATATACACGTGGTGCTCTCCTGGCCGAGAGAGTCCCTTGTGGTAGTCCTATACTCAGTCAACCACCTTGAGGTCACGGTCGCGATGTAGTGGTGACTATGGCACGTGCGATAAGAGCAAGGGTAGCTACCTTGCATTGGCACGCAGTCAGTCGTTTCCACTAGCAGGTAACCCTAAAAGTACAACACGGAATAGCACAAGGCCTTACCATCTCAGAACATGGGTCTCGACCCTTAGAACAGAATAGGGGTCTCGCCCCTTCACAGTTCGCGTACTCTCGTCCGACTATCCTGGTTTACCCTGTGGGCCTAACAAGAGTCGGTGTAGGGTGGCCAGTCCTAACCTCGGGTCCCATGGGGAGGCTAGCTCCCTCCCTACACTAAGTATCTCACCTCGGTACCACATACACAAAGGCCAAACAGGAGTCGGTGTAGAGTGACTAGTCCTAATCCCGGGTCTCACCCAAAGGGGTGGCAAGCTCCCCTCTACACTAAAGGGACAGTTGCTCTCTTTGGTACTGTGTACACAAGGGTCAGCTCACTTTCCATCTACTTACAAGATTCTTTCTGTATACATGAGTTCTTTTCCTAATTTTCCGTAGGGTTCATGCTCGTATTTGTTTCATTTCATTTCTCAACATGCATATCTCGTTGGTCATTTTCTGATTCTCATTCATGTAACAGGCAGCTCATGTTTTTACAACTGATGAAGTATCACATCATGTACAATTTCTAGCAATTAGGGTTTAATAAATATCTCAAAGTAAATAGTGTAGCTCAAGCATTGTTCATCTATTTCTGCACTAGGGTTCGTTTCACATCCTACGGTTCAATCAAGTTATTCTAAACATGTACTTTACTTATTTAAATCTTAATATTAAACTAAACAACTCTACTGAGATTCCGGGTGGAATGGGGGCCTGAAATGCAGATTCAGTCGTTTCCGCGGGTCCTGAATACGGTACAGGCTGGAGACCTATACCAGTGACTAAGTCACATCAAACGAGTTCAAAACAATATATAACTAACACTAACATGTAGAGAAAATCGAGTGGAAAATAATGGTATTTTGTTTGCGTAAATCTAACTTCGTTTGGGCCATAAATGAGCCAAAAATGTTCATACAGATTGAAATCAGACATCTGGGACTAGGCTTAGATGTCTTAAACGACGTCAGTAACTCACCTTGTGTTTCTGCGTTGCTGGCGGTCGTTTGGAACCCCTTTATAGTCGTCTTGGATATTTCTAGACGTCTATCAGTGGGCCCGAACGTCCGATATGACTATCAGACGTCTATGAAGACGTCTGATGAGAGGCTCATTATGGCTTCTAATTACTCCTAATTAACTAGTTTCATTAGTTAATTAGCTAGGAATATGTATATATAAGGGTTGATTATGTAATAAGGGACAAACCATTAAAGGATCTTAAAATAAGTTAAATAATAACTTAATTAATAAATAGACTCAAAATACCATTAACTAATTACCTAATTAATATCTTATTTAACTTAAGTATAACTTAAGATCTAAGTCTTAAATAACTTAAGTAAATTAATAAGTAAATAAATATAAATAAATGGGTAAGAAATGTGAATGCAAGGCTTTAATATAATATTTAGCTAAATTATAAATATACATAAAAACTTAGAAAAGAAAATAATTTAAATTAACCTTAAAAGCCTCTGTTTGCATTTTGGTCCTTGGAATTCATTGCATTTGAGTCCTTTATTTTCACCTAGGTCCTTACTTTTCCTTGCATATAGGTCCCTATGAACATCTTCTTCATTTCTTCTTTAGTCACTTCAACGGCTGATGATCGATGGTGCATTTACCACCTGATCACCTCACATCCGACGTCCTTCTTCACCAAGCTTCTGGAGCTTGTGCTCACCCTCTTCAATCCATCCATCAGTCTGGATTTGTCCTAAATCCTAATTAGGTCACGACGTTAACCTCACCGGCATCGGAAATGACACCAGAAGTTAAGCCGCACCTAGACGCATACCCTTTCGGATTCAAGTTCCTTAGCCATCGTCGAACCCTATAAATACCCCTTGAACCCTACGATTTCAGTGGTTAGCTCCCTACCCTCTTCCCCAACCGCAGTTAACTGATAGGCTATTCTTCCTTCTCCGACGACCAATCTCCGTCTCCATCCTATTCCTCCATTCGTCTCCACTCACTTCCGATCTCCACCACTGTTCGCTATGTCCTCTGATGAAGCGCCGATGCTGGACTCTACTTCCACACCACAAAACTGCCCGCTGGAGTTTTTCCTCCAACCTTTTGATTTCGTCCTTCGTTAAGAACCTTTGATGGAGACTTCTCAACCTCCTTCGTCCAGGTAACAGTAAGATCAGGTTAAGGTAAGAGTAGTTTAACTTAGTTCAGTAGATTAGGTAGTTAATTAGGTTTAAATTTTCAAATTGTATGCTATCTTAGCTCCGGTGAGCTCTTTGAGCTTGTCTGAGCCACTCTTTTATCATTTTTACGAACCGTTCACCTCCTTCACCTTATCATGATTTCATAACATCGTTTTTCCCTCACTCTTAGCAGTTGAATCGCCTAGTTCACTTCACTTTCATTGGCGACCTCCACTGTCCACGGCGGAGGTCTCTGAGATTAGAACACACTCACTGGGGCCCTCCATCACCTCTTTATAATCTAAGGGCCTCGATCCTATACCTAATTAGTATAATTAACTAAAAGAAAATAAATGCCTAAATTCCACCTTATCTCTGAGCTTGCTGTCAATGGCGGCTCAGAGATGAGTTAATCACCTAAATAATTAGTTCATTAGTATCGCTTCACCCTTTAGAATACTTTCCCTCACTCAATTGAGTGAGAGGAAGCATTTTGAGTTCTGACGAACTCAATATGCTCAATTTTCAAATTCCCTGATAAATCCTAAGTTTTGATTATTTTTTGAGCTAATTGGGGAGATCTTAAGATTTGTCTAGGTCTTAGGAAACTCAACAGGTCATTAATGGCCTGTTTTATTGAAGTTTTCATCTCCATATATCAGAACCAGACTCACCGGAGCTCCGACGAGCTCCAGTGAGGTCGTTTTGAGCTTCAGCCCATGAATTGACCTGAGAAGCTCCAGAGTACACTTATAAGGCTTCAGGATTAATTTTCTGTGGTTTAATTTGAGTTTCAACATTTGGAGTACTTGCCTGATCTGTGTCTTCTCCAACTTCGGCAAAGTTGGAGAAGCTATTTTGTTAGGATTAAGATTTCGAAAATAGGTTCAGAAGCTTTACAGAACCTATAGAAGCCATCCTTGATCTTTGATTACTTTGAGAACCCTTAGGTTATTCCACCGAACAAACTCCATGTTGACCACAGGCAATGAAGTCTAAAACCTTACCAGATTTGATCAAAATCCAATTTTGAAGTCTTAAATCAGTTCCTAAGGATGAATTATGTTGATTTGAGACTTTAATTCGATCTGAGAAAGCTTAATTCAGAAAGTCAACCCTCAGTTGGATTCGGTTAACACTGTGTTAGACTTAAGTGATATTGGAGTAATTTTTGGGAATTCAATGTTTCATTAGGGATCTAGGGTGATTTAGAATGTGTTTGGGATGGATTAGAAGATTTTTATTGAGGTTTTAATGTGTTTCATGCTTCTGCACAGTTTGGGTTCAAAACGAACCCAATACGGTTTCAGTGTCATTTTGATGAGATTTAAACTCCTATTTCATTTAGGATGGATCGCAACAATCATTTGAGGTTGTTCAGATATCTGATAGAGACTAGTCTCTCTCAGCGGAGTTAATTCAAGCTCAAATCTGAGCTCTGTGTCACTTGAATGAAGCATTTGAGTTTCAACTTCTCTCTAAGCTCCTCAGAAGCTCTTTTCTTGTTCCAATTGATGCGGAATTAATCCCTTTAGGTATTCAAGCCTTCAGCTGGATACCAAAGCCTCTTCCTTAGGTCCTTAGACCTGATTTCACCTCCTAAAGGCCATGAATGGCCATGCGGACCTTTCACCTTTGCCCTTCAAATAGAAGGGCCAAAATAGACTCGAACACCAAATTGGTGTTATGTACATGTAGAACTTCTCAAGAGTTTTCAATCGAGCTTTGGAACGCTCGATTTGATCCAGCCAATCGGCTGGAATCGTCGGCCAAAGTTTGACCTGGAATGGACAAAGATAGTCCCACATCGGTTATTTGTGAAGCGCCGCACCGGTGTAATATGAAAAAGTGATATGGCCTTACCGGTCGTCGGCGCAGGGCGCGAAATGAAACTTGAACTTGGGTGCGGGTGCGTGTGTTGCACGTGCCTGTGGATGTGTGTGTGAGTGTGCTTGTGGGCGTGAGCACGGGCCCGAGTGCGCATGTATGGGTCTGAGAGGTCGGAGATTGTGCATTGGATTGAATTGGAAAGAAAATACCTAATAAAAAGTAGGCTCGGACCCAGTAGGGTCTAGTCCCACCCTTTAGGGGATGCTGTGTATCCCTGACCGGTCTGAGCCGGCAACTATAAAATCAAACTTTTGTTTGTTTAAGTGTGAACATTTATGCACAATACTAAGGAGAAAGCTAAAGGAGAATAGAGAGGAAGACGAAGAGAAAAAGATGAATAAAGAAAAGAGAGAGAGAAACGACAGAGAAGAGAAGAAACGGCTGAAGATTAAGAAGAAAGGAGACTCTTGTTTTCTTCAAATCTTTTACTTTTGTAATAACATCTCCTTTTAATATTTTGAGTTTAATTGATGTAATAAGGCATTTGTATTCACTTATATAACTTTTTCTTGCCTTAATATTTTGTAATAAGTTGTAATGGATAAATAAACATGTTTACTTCTTAATGAAAAATCACATGTGTAAATATGTGCCTTCTCAATGGAATGTTGCATGCTTTTATTTAAATATCTCGTATGTAAGATCCATGTACTTAAAGTAATTTAATTATAATTTGATTGACTAAGTAGTTAATAATTTATGCTTAGGAATTAATGATGAATTAAGATAAGTTATATCTCCCAGTGAACGACCTGAATCCAACCAGTTAAAAAGAATTTAAAATATAAAGTATTAGGTTAACTTGACCCTATACTACACAACCAACATTAATTCAAGTTAACCTAAATTACTTTTTCATGCGATTAACTAAGTTCAAATAACTTAATTAACTGTGTTGAGGAATTAAACGACTAACATCCAAACGTCCTAAAGCATCTCGAAGAGCGTGCTTGCACGCCTTTCCAAGACCTGTACCTGCGCATGCGTTCGTAGGTTTAAAACCATCACAGCGCAATGTTACATACTTTACGTATGTGCATGCATGAGCATACATGACTCATACTTCGGCACTCCGCGAAATTTTAGACGTCTGGCTTTAGCTCTGGACGTCTGCTGTTGCTCCAGATGTTTGGCAGATGATCCAGACGTCTGATACTGGAAAAATCCAGTACGCTGAACTCCCTCTCGCGATCCTGCTTCTCGCAAGCTCCGCCAGTAGCAACAGCAGCAGTGACCTCAGCAGCTGCAGGAGGTCGAGAAGCTCTTCTCCACGAGCTCCTCCTCCTTGTGCGCGTTCTCGTTTCCTCCTACATGAGCTCCTTCGAGCTCCCACGGCTCCTCCAATCATGGCTCCTCCCCTTGCAACTCCAGTCACTTGCTGCTACACCCGCAGTAAGGGCGCTCCTCACGCGTGAGCTCTCCGACTCGAGCTCCTCCGGTTGCGCATGCTCGAGCTCCCCCGAGCTCTCTCTTCTCTCCGACGCCCTCGCTCTCCCTCTCTCCCTCTCCTCCGTGCTCCGCCCTTCTCCTTCCTCTTTGTGGCTGCAAGGGGACCGGAAGGGGCTGGTGGCTTGCCGACAGACAAGGGAAGAAGGTAGAGGTGGTGGTGAGGGTGTGATGGTGAAGAGGGTGGTGGGGTTTAGGTAGAGGGAGGTTAGGGTTTTGGGGAGGAGAGGGGTGGTGAGTGTGTGCATGGGTGAGTGTGGTGAGGGAGAGGAGAGAGGGAAAAATTGTGGAAACTTCCCCGCCATCATCTCTTCTTCCCGTAAAGCCCACACACTAAACTCAAAGGGTCAAAATTTACGCTTACACCCCTAACTTTTTGGAGAAACTCCGAACGGTCCTTGAAAATGGTCATTTCACAAAGTCTGAACATTTATTTTCTTCAGGAATAAATTATTGAGTTCCTTCTTCGTTTCATTTTCTTGCTTTTACTTTCAGCCTTCTTTGTAGCTTGTAATTATCTTCTTTGCTTCTATTCTTGTTCAGTAGAAGAACTCAATGGACCTATAACCAAATGAGATGTACTTTTCTTGGCATTTTGATGATTATAAATAAAAAGCTATTAGTGTTAGACATGCCTGAAAATCACTTTTTTATGCACCAAAGAAAGATGACAGCCACTTAAAAAATTACTTTTACTTCCTTCTTTGTATATTTTTCTTACTTTTACTTTCAGTTAACCTTCTTTGTAGCTTGTAATTATTTTCTTTGCTTCTATTCTTGTTCAGTACAAGAACTCAATGGAGCTATAACCAAATGAGATGTACTTTCCTTGGCATTTTGATTATTATAAATATAAAGCTATTACTGTTATACATGCCTGAAAATCACTTTTTTATGCACCCAACAAAGATGACAGCCACTTAAAAAAAATAATTTTAGTTCCTTCTTTCTATCCTTTTCTTGCTTTTACTTTCAGTCATCCTTCTTTGTAGCTTGTAATTGTCTTCTTTGCTTCTATTCTTGTTCACTACAAGAACTCAATGGAGCTATAACCAAATGAGATGTACTTTCCTTGGCATTTCGATGGTTATAAATATAAGGCTATTAGTGTTATATATGGTTGAAAATCACTTTTTTATGAACCAAAGAAAGATGACAGCCACTTAAAGAAATTATTTTTTGCTCGTTCTTTGTATCATTTCCTTGCTTTTACTTTCAGTTAGCCTTCTTTGTAGCTTGTAATTATCTTCTTTGCTTCTATTCTTGTTCAGTACAAGAACTCAGTGGAGTTATAACCAAATGAGATGTACTTTCCTTGGCATTTTGATGATTATAAATATAAAGCTATTACTGTTATACATGCTTGAAAATCACTTTTTTATGCACCAAAGAGAGATGACAACCACTTAAAAAAATTATTTTTAGTTCCTTCTTTCTATCCTTTTCTTGCTTTAACTCAAATGGTGTTTGTTTCAGATATTTGATGTGGTCAATTGCCTCCTATTTGCCTGCTATGCCTGCTATGCCATACTGAATACCTGAAATCATTTTTTATTGATGAGTTCATATTTTGGTCTAGGAAGATGAAATCATAACGGCTATAGTACCCAAAACCAACATGGATTACTGTTATACATGGCTGAAAACCACTTCTTAATGCACCAAAGAAAGATGACAACCACTTAAAAAAATTATAATGGTTTTACGGTAGCTAAAATAGACCTATGTTGGCTTGGCAAGAAACAAAACTTGATTTCTGTATAAGATTAGATTTGAGTTTGATATAGGTTTCAGACGTAATCTTCTGTCTGAAGGGGGTTTAGTTTGATATAGGTTTGTATGGTTGATAGTTTTGGTTGTCTTTGCTTTTCTCTATGAGATTAGATTTGAGTTTCCACTTGTAATTGCAGTGAATACCATTTGGATTACAATAGCTCCACTTCTCAAGTATGTGATCTACTGCTTATACATTAATGTGCTGTCTTTAACGATCGTAAATTATGTTTAGGTGGAGTCTTCCTGGATTTTTGAGTCTATTATTTGTCAATGAAAATGGTTGATGCAAGTAGTCGTGTCAACCATTGTATTTATCCTGAAGGAGATAGGAATTTCGAGGATTACCATAATCTTTTTGTGAAATTGATTATTGTAATTATGCTAATGATCATTTCATCGGAGATGCAAGATGATGACAACCATGATTTAGGGAAAAACTTATCAAGACTAAGGTATATGTTGGTGCTAGAGCACCACGATCGTTTATTTTGATGATAACAAAACACGTGTCATTTAACATTTGTACTTGAAGTTTTAGATTTTAGGTTAATTGTAAATGGAGACGTGGTTAGACGAAGTTCGAGCTCGCATCCATGGTGGATTGGAGGAGCTTGATGGAGAACAAAGGAGCTTTGCGAGGAGCGATGGCTTGAAGAAGGAAGGAGATGAAGAATATGATAGATTTTCTTTCCTTGTAATCGTTGTAATTTTGTTTCTTTTATTGCTCTTTATTTTGTTACTTAGATTCATGTTAAAGAGCCTCAAAGTACCCTCAGTAGTCCTAGGAACACTTGCACAACCCTAGGATACTTAAGTTTTCTGTAGACAACTTAGAAAACCAAAATTCAAACAGCCTTTATAGATGCCTAATCTGAAAATCAGACGTCTGAGAAATACTTTTAAGACGTCTGACTATTGACTCAGACGTTCGATTATGTTTAGGCTGGACTTAGTTATTTCTGTCTGATGAAATCAGACGTCCAGACCTTAGTCCAGACATCTTAGAAGACTTTTGATGATTTTGCTAGACGTCCAATTAGTGGACCGTTGGCTGTCTTAGCAATCACTGAAGAAAATGACCGTTGCCTCGTATTAGACGTCCGTAGAGGATCCTAGACGTTTGATACATAACCGTTTTGCCTCGGCTGACCCAAAATCTCTTCTCAGAGATTTTCTAGCCATTGCACTCTCTTGGAAATCTATTCCCGCAGAAAAGTAGGTTTCTAGACGTCCAGACTTAGTTTCAGACGTCCTGTATGTCGTCTAATGACAATGCACTAGAACCCTGTTTAGATCTGATTCAAGTCAGGTAGGAAGCCCACCTAAAATCAGACGTCTGACTTTGTTCCCAGACGTCTTAAACTGATTTTCCAGACATCCGATGCTAAGATCAGATGTTTGATAACCCTGTCAGTGTAATGATTAACCTTGATTTCGGCCTGATTTTCTTGGAGCTTGCACCCAACGGCTATGGAAGCCTTCCAAAGCTTTCTAAAGCCTTCCTAGGGCCTTTATAAATAGAGGAGAACCTTTGCTACTCAAATATACACCATGACACACTTAGCAACATACTTTCCACATCTTTTGTGTCCAAGAGAAGTAGCTCAAGCTCTTGCTCTCCAAGCTTAAGTTCTACATCTAGAGAGCATCGATCACTTGTGCACCCGCTCTTCCGCCGTAGTTCACGAGAGCACCGTTGTGCCGTAGCGTAGTTCATGGATCCGCGTCGTCGACGCACTTCCACCAAAAGGAAGCATCCTTACTCCTATAGAAGCTTAGTTTTAGAATATCTTTGTTAGCTCTATAGGACTATTTGTAATGTATTGTCATTTGGTTGGGTATTCACTTTGCAAATTCCCATCTCCTTCGTGAGACAAAATCCTTCTCGTGAAGAGAAGGGGTTAGAGATATGCTACCCTCGTATAAAGTAGCGTGGTTGTAATTGAGGTTGTACTACTCTCGCTTAAGTAGTACGTTAGTGGATTTGATCAACTTGGTTGATCGGAAAATCCTAACTCGAGAGGGTTAGGTGGTGGTTTTCACCCAGTTTGGGTTTCCACCTAAAAATCATTGTGTACTTTGTGTCATTGTCTATTTTGTGAGATTGTTCTATATTTTAATTCTGCATTTTTACGTCATGCTGATCTCACCCCCTCCGAGTAAGGTAATTTGCAGTATAGACTTAACATTTGTTGGTCTTACCACATCTTTCACATTTGGAAATTCACCAATTTTCCTCACTCTGATCGGTTAGCCACTTTTTTTTCCACATGTAGGATGAATGGAGATGGTTCCAGTCATGGCAAGGGTGTCCAGCATTCTCGCAAAGGTGGAGGCCCACAAATTGTCAATTGGACATCTGATCAGGATAGGGTGCTCAGAAGGATTTTGAATGACCACTAAAATAATGATTTCGTAAACGGTTCATTCACTAGAATCAGGTGGGTTGAGATTGTTAATGAGTTCAACTCGGAGAGCGGGTTATCCTATGTGAAGGATCAATTGCAGAACCAGTTCAAAAATCTGAAGAAGAATGCGTTTGTTGCCTTGTCCAACATAAGTGGTTGGGGTTGGGATGATCGTAGGAAATGTCCCATCCCATATGATGATAGTGCATGGGATGAGGTTAGTAAACTTTCTATTACAACCGTACTTTATAGCAAAGACTTTATGTTATGTGTAATAGATCGGAAATTCATGTAGCTTCCAGAGCAACTGAAGAAATTACGAGGGAAGACATTTCCATACTATAAGGAGTTGGAAGTCATTACTCGTAAAGAGTCTGCAAGGGGAGTCCATGCAACCTCCAATCTTAGGCATGGTAACGTTGGCGAATTCAATGAATGCAAAGGTCAAGGTGATGTGAACCTCTCGCAGATAGATTTCTCCATCAACGAGAACATGACAATGTCCTTGCAAGTGCCCATCTGAAGGAACTATACTACTCCACAACAAGCACGAACAGAATTTTCGATTCCTCAGGATAAGGATGTTAGTGCAAATGTTAGGGGTAGTACACCACCATCGAGGGTCACACCGAGATCATCAGAGCACACATCAAGGGGTAGCAGAAAGCATCGCCGTAGTGGGGCCTCCTCTTCGAAAGGTGTCGATAAGGTTGCGACAATGCTGGAGAAGTTCCTCTCATTTAGCAAGAGAAAGCGCCTTCAGGACTTTGAGAGGGAAGAGATAGATAATTGTGTCTTAGGGTTGACGACGATGCTACCTAACTTGCTTACCGCTCCGAGATCAAGAATGGCTGGTCGCCTTTTGGATCCAGCATTTAGAGATATAATGAGAGTGTTCCTCTGAGGTAATTCGGAGGATATGGTTGAGTTGGTGAAGATGGTAATGAACGGTGACATATGATGTTCATCGCTATTGGTTGTTATATTTAGGTCATGGTTCCATATAGATCAAACTTACTAGGGACTTTGAAATTTATGGTGTCTAGTTATAATGTTCTTTTCTCATTCTCAATGTAATCTCTTTTGTTCACAACCTTTAATGATGTACTATCTTCCCTTCATAGTTATGTTGTCTTGGAATCATTGAAATGGTTGCATTGAATGTTTCTCTAATGAAGGACTTCCTCTGTCATTTTCCAGTACATGGAACCTACTAGACCTTCTGTTGATAGTGACGAGTTGGGAGATTCAATCGTAGAAGTCGTCTTCGAGGAAACTATGTAGTGTGTTGCAAATCAAATTCGACGTTCCACACATGTCACACGTGCACCAAAGCACACCAGCGATTTAAAGGGATTGGTTTGGGTTAATAGAGTTTTGGAAGGACATTATGATCGTTCACTAGATATGTTTCGAATGGATAGCTCCCAATTCATCATACTACAAGAAATGATGCTTGAGGAAATATTTGAAACCTGATAGGAACACCATCATGAGCCCTAACTAACTCATTTTGATCTAGAAAAGAGAACAAAAGCTCCTACATAACCAACTGGAGGTCCTAACTCAAGGAAAAACCCTTCTGAAAGGAAAGTAAGAAACAAGGGGTAAAACTGCAATTTTACCATTGTAGAGCAACAATGGGATTTCTCATGGGCTAAACACAGGTCAAATGGTCTTAACAAGATAAAAAGTGTGTTGGTTCAAACAGAAAAGGGTTCAAGTGAAATCTGGGAATTAAATGACTTCTTGTAATCCTAAGAAAACCGACTTAATTTAAAATGGTTCTGGTCGGGATAAAATCCACCCAAATCCACTAAAAATCATGAAAAAATATCCTCTAGGGTTTAAAACCTTTAAATTGGCCCTTAGAACCTATTTTGACCTAAATAGGGGTCTCAGTCAAATGCTTGCCCTAAATTAGGTTTTTGTGTAAATTACCCAGTCAAACGTGGTCAAACCTAAAATCCAACTTTACCATTGGATTCCTCATATCCAAATTAGGTTTGTACCAAAATTTGGACCTAAGGGGAATTCACCTTGACCTACTTTGCAAAATAGTCCAGCCTAATTACATTTCTGCCCTTACCTTTTGAAAACCTTTGCAGAAAACCCCCTAACTTCCTCGTTGTACTTTACAATTAGGTCCCTCATCCATTACAGTGGAGGAAATCCTACTCCGACGAGGATTTAAGGGAAAGAATTCCCTGATTCCTTAGAGAATCCTTCTCAAATTTGAAGGGGAGATTCTCTGAGAAATCCCTGTTCATGTGAACCTAATTTGGAGCTCCAATTTCTACCAAATCTCTCATGCGAATGCATGAGAGATTTGAGTCTTTTCGACCTTCCAACTTCGGCGAGGTTGCCGTGTTTGGAAGCTTGGCTTCCAAGCACAAGGCCCTCTGCCAGAGGCTATGAAAAGGTCCCCAGATCATTCCGCTTCTCTCAAGCTTGATTTAGCCTGAGATACCTCTCAAATTTCCTCTCTTTCCCTCTGGCAAAACTCCCAGCAAGCTCCGGCGACTCCTATCTCCTCTCGTTGCTCTACCACAATATTAGTGGCAAAGTTGCCTTTGTCTCTTTCATCCGCGTCGCACCGCACCAACGCACGCTCCTACCACCCTCTCATCGTTGCCGTCCTCCTCTCACTGGGCCTTTGTCTCCGGCGACGGCACATATGAGCCATCCGCCTCCTCCACTCCCCCCTTCTTCTATTCCTTCTCAGATAAGTCCTCTCTCTCTGCTCATCATTTTTCCCTCATTTATTTCTGCTATTTCGCCTCAACACTTACACACCACCTCAATCCTCTCCACCTCTGGCAGACCACTGGCGAGGTGCTCCTGCCACTCCACTCATCCACCCACCTTGCCAACCACCTCACAAGTTTCGCCACGACTTACTGATCATAACCACTCTTCCCATTCACCGCCACACTCTCCCAACACGTCCCCCGAACACACCCATCTTCACAGCCACAGGGAAACCTAGGCACGCATGCCCAGGCTGCTTGCGCTACGCCGACCATCGTGCCACCTTTGCCGTGTCAAGGTGAAGCTTCCTGTGTATTTTGACAAGGCCGTAAGGCTGTTTTCTTGTGGATAGGGTACAGGTGCTCCGCCGCCATTGAAGCAGCCACGAAGAAGCTTGAGAGCTTCATTCCAGGCCCCAGGCTCCAGGCTTCAGGTTCCCAGATGGTGCGGACTTCCTTTGCGCACGTTTCCAGCCCACCAATTGGAGTCAAAGCTCCACGTAGCTCTGCAATTGAACGGAACAACTGTTGCGGAGGTGCCTGCGAGGAAGGTGGGACATGTAGTCCCACCTCGGAAGATTCAGAGCGGGAGCTGTGGAATAAGAGGAAAAAGTGTCAGGGGCTTTGGTGCGTCACTAGGGTTTAGTGTGCGTCACTAGGGAAAAGTTCAACCTTGGTGTGGTTGTTGTGTGGCTGCTTGTTTTCTTCTTGATTTCCTGTGCCTGTACAACAAAAGAGAAGAGATTAGTCAATAGGAAATCAAAGATTGTGAATCAATAGCTTCTAGAATGGAGCAACAGCGCCAAAAACTGGTGCGTCGCTAGGGTTTCGTGTGTTTTGAAGTTCTAGGTGTTGTAGTATATCACGAAAAGCTACTACCAGTTTACAATTTATTACTCGGAATTAAAAGTTTCCCGAGGTCGAACTCAGGGAGCAAACTATGATTCCAGAAGCATATGAATTCACAATATATATTGTTTTACAAAAATTAAGACAAAGGAAAGAGAGAGAGAGAAAAGATTCTCTTCTTAGCTTTTTCTTCTTCTCTCTTCTTTTCTTTCAGCCGGTTCTCTTCTTCAACCTGTCTTCTTCTTTCTTCTTTTTTCTTTACTGCAGCTGCCTCCTTCTCTTTTTTTCTTTCTTCAGCTGCTATGTCCTTCTTCTTCTTCCTCCTTCTCTTCTCTGATTTTCTTCTTTCTTCTGCGTCTTCTTCTTCTTTGCTGCAGAGGCTCCCTCCTTCTCTTTTCTCTTTCTTTTTCTCTGGCCTGTCCTCTGCTCTTCTCTTCTGCTTCACTCCTTCCTTTCTTTCCGACATCTGATTCAGAAATCAGACGCCTTATCTGATCAGCCTCTCCTTCTTTTCCTATTGGCTTCCCTGGCTTCTTCTGCTCCTCTCCTTCCTTCCTTCTCCTTTCTTCTTCTCTGCGGCTAAGGCCCCAGCTGCTGCTCTTCCTCTTCTTCTTTCTTTCTTCCTTCCTTTCTCTCTTCAGCAGCTCCTTGCTTCTTCCTTCCCCACCTGTTCCCTGCACATACACACAAGCTCAGTGCAAAACCTACCCTACCCCTTTCCCGCGTCTCTCTCTCTTTGAATCTCTCTTTGGTACTCTCTCCCAGAGCCGGGTAATCGGGTCGGGTCGCGTGCCCGGGTGCAGGCGCATCGGCGTAGGTGGTGCGCGAGGAGTGCACAGGAGTAGGGGTAGTCGGGTCGGGTCAGATCCGCGTGGGAAGAGTCACGGACGAGACCCGGGTGATAGGTGAGGAGGGACCTCACCCCAGTGATTCGAGGCGACCAGCTTAGAGCACTTTTACAATTTATGTGTGGGTGTGTGGCCACACACTTTCGAGGTGGGACTAAAGTCCCACCTCTGATCCGCGCGCCTACTGGGAAGAAGCTGCAAGCAATTGGGGCAACAGCTAAGGCGTGCGACCCCAAATGAGAACCTGGGCACACTCGCGGAAGTGTCCTACGTTGCCTGGGATCTGCGCCTAGTGATGAAGGGGCCTGGAGCCGCTCGCTAGGTAGCTCCTGCTGTTCGTCAATGGCGATGGGGGGGTGAGACCTGAAAGCATGAAAACGGCCTCACGGCCACGTCAGACAGCTCAGGAAGCTTCGCCAGAGTACGGCGAAGGCGGTGCGGGAAAGTGCCTGTGGCTGTGTGCCTAGGGCACCGTGCAGAGATGTAGGTGGGTGTGTTCGAGGGGCGGTCTGGAGGTGCAAGGTGGTGAATGGTGTGGGGGAAATGCTTGAGTGGAGTGAGGGGAAGCTTATGGGCTTGTCGGCGAGGGGTGGGATGGCCTATGGAGGTGGAGCGACCTCGCCGGAGTTGGTGGTCGGAGGTGGAGCAGATGGAGGTGGTAGTGGCAGTCGAGGGGTTAAAAGTGCCAATTTAAGAAGGGAAAATAATAGAGAGAGAAAGGGGAAGGTTTTTACCTACTTAATTGATGAAGAGGGAAAGAGGGGTGCCCGACGCGTGCCTGCCGGAGCTGGGGACGAAGGTGCCCAGAAGGGGGGTAACGGCAACGAGGAGGGGATCTGGAGGCGCCAGCAGGTGCGGCCTGGCGTGGGAAGACGAGGACGAGTAGGCTCTGCTGCTGGTGTGGCAGTAGAGTGACGAAGAGGAGGGAAGATCGCCGGAGCTTGCGGGCGTTTGACCGTGGGAGGAGGAGACGAAGTTGGGGGAGGATCCTCGGCCAAATTAGGCTTGCCAGAAACGACTGCCCCTGCTGCTTCTTATAGAGGTGCTGGCGAGGAGAGGATCTCGAGGGGGCGACGTGGGGAGCTTGCCGGAGAATGGTCAGAGATGGTGACCCATGCCTTTCGTACGTTCTCACGAGAGGCATGGGCAGCCGCAGGTCAAAGGGGAGGGTCCCTGCGAAAGAGGACGACGCAGGAAACCCCCCTTTCTTTCCTGAGGGTGGCCCCCATACCCTGCACGACGCCATCCTCCGCACAAAGTCGTCGGAGGTATGGCGCCTGCGTGGGGTGGCAGGAGGGGCTGTTCTGCAAAGAACGAAAGAGAAGATGGGGATCTAAATGCAAGGGTTTAAAAAGATAAGGGTCAAAAAGTAATTCAAGAGGACCAATTTGTAAAGTCGGTCAAGATGGTCTTCTCTTAGACCCAAATTTTTGTACCAACCTAATTTGAACCTAAGGAATTCAATGGTGTAATTTGATTTTAGTTTTGACCACGTTTGACTGGTTAATTTACGCAAAAACTGAAATTAGGTCAAAATTTGGGCATGGTTCTCAATTTAGGTCAAGATAGGTTGAAAAGGCCAAATTGAAGGTTCTAAATCCTAGGGAGTATTTTTCCATGAATTTTAGAGGATTTAGTTGATTTTTATCCTGCCTAGAACCTCGTGAATTAAGGCGGATTTGTTTTTAGGGTTACAGAATGTCATTTAATTCCTTAGAAGTTGCTATAACCCTTTTCGGCTCAGGCTAACCCACTTTATTTCTTATTAAGCCCAGTTGACCTATATTCAGACCCTTAGACACCCTAATTGTGCACTGCATTGGTAAACTTACAGTTTTACCCCTTATGACTTATTTTATTCTTCAATTTAGAATTCTCTGAGTCAGGCTTTTCTTTTGGTTTTGTAGGAGTTTTTCATACTTATTTAGATTAAATTGTGCTAGTTAGGGTTCATGATGAGGCTCTCATCATACCCCCATGCCTAGCTTTTGTTAGTCCCTTAGCAAAATTTTAAGGTTTTAACCCTTGTTCTAGATCGTGAATTTCTTATCAAGTTTAGATAAGTGCTTTTCCTCTTGTATCCTTGATTAGGTCAAAATGCCAATCATAGGCCTAAAAGGTACTCTAGTACCAACTAAGATCCAGATCTGTCTAGCTTTAGCCTCAGTCTTTAGCAAAGGTTTTTAAGGCCTACAGGAATTAACCTAAGGTTTATTGGACTTCGTGGTTAAAGCACCCGTGCTTGAGATAATTTTAGCCTTGGTTCAGTTCGTAGTGCATTTTGTAAGAGAGAGAGAGAGAAGATTTATTTGTTTGGAGAGTTTTCTCTCTCTTTTCTTTTTAATTCTAGGTTAGGATTGGCTTCACAACATGATCTGTATTGGATTCCTTGTCCCCATCATTAATCCCCAAGGGTCCCTGGCGGTCGATGCTTCGAGATAAAACCGCCCATGGTAACTCCCAGAATCCTGGCTTTCGAGATTTCGAGATAATCCCGTCCATGGTGTTCCGTGGCCGAATTCAGACCCTGGCAATTGACACTTCGTGATAATGCCATCCATGGAATCTGAATCGGCAGAGTGCTTACATGCCCCCAGTAGGATATGTAAATATCCTAAGAGACAAGCACCGAGGAGATGATATTTTGTTACGCATCTTCGAGGGGAATTTCCCACCTCTCCGCACTGGGAACTCATCCAAATCAACTTGTGTTGATCGGCCGCTCCTACTCTAGGTGACATTTCAGAATTTTTGAAACGCTTCTGCATGATTTTGATACTTATGCTTACTGAACCAGACTGTGTGTGTAAATTTGGGTGCTTAGGTTACTGAGTCCCGCAAACCAAAAGTTAGTTAACGAGGCCGAATACTCCCTAAGCCTTGGACCTAATACTTAAGCTTTTCATTCTCCTCAACCTCTTGAGGAATATTTAGATCTTAATGGGTACTAAGAGTCTATCCAAGAATGCCTAAGGTTTGCATTCTTACTAATCTTGTTGTGCACTTTCCTTTTTCTTTTCTTAATGTGGTCCAGAACTTTGGTTAATTCCTTAATTTTTTGCTAATGACTATCACTTTGTTTCATTTTGTGCTCCTCTTTTCATTTTGTTCTTTTTCTCCTCCTCCTTTGTAAAGTACATAAAAATTTCTTTCCTCCTCTCATTTTATTATTCTTTTTCAATTTTTTTTTTTAAATTTTTATGGTGTTTTTGGCATATGTGAATTTTTTATTTAAAACATTTTCTTGCGAGTTTTGCACTTTCATACCCTCCCATGCTCAAGATTTGCAATGTCCTCATTGTAACTTAGGAGGGTTTTTATTTAGCTTAGTTCGTACATTAGGACAGGTATTTTGGTGAGTGGATGGGTCGGGATGACTGTTGCGGACAATTTCTAATCTCAGATGCAAGCACCTGAGGTGGAGTCGGCTGTCCTAAAGGATGAACCTTAAGTGCGAAGAGGTGTTGAAAAGGTTTCGATTTTTTTTCAAAAGCATGATGGGTTGCCTCTCTTTGAGCGCTGAGTTTTACTCCATCGACTGGGCGCAATATGCTCAGGGAGAAAGGAGGATAAATGATGAGTCAGCTAAATCTGTTGATGTTACGTCGATGAACTGATTGTGTCTCTGATCGTTCACGATGAAAGGTTCGGAATCGTGGCTGAGCGGACTGATTTCGACGGCTCCATTTCCAAAAACCTGTCGGACATGATACGGTCCGACCCACTTGGATCATAATTTCCCAGGGAAGAGTTTGATTCGGGCATCGGAGAGTAGGACCTTTTGACCAAGATGGAAGATCTTTCCAGATGTGTGCTTGTCATGGAAGGCTTTAACCCGCTCTTTGTAGGTCCGCAATTTCTCGTATGCATCAAGGCGTAATTCATCGATCTCACTTATCTGAAGCTTTCTGTGGGTTCCAGCCTTAGAAAGATCTAAATTACAGCTCCGTACTGGCCAATAGGCTTTGTGCTCCATTTCAATAGGAAGGTGACATGCCTTCCCGTACACCAGTCTAAAAGGAGACATGCCTAATTGGGTCTTGTGGGCGGTCCTATAAGCCCACAAAGCTTCCGGAAGTCAGGACGACCAATCCTTTCTGTCAGGTCGAACAGTGACCTGCAGGATTTTCTTGATCTCCCGATTCGATAGCTCAGCTAGACCATTAGTCTGGGGGTGGTAAGGAATAGAGATTTGGTGAGACACCCCGTATTTGGTCATCAGTGATATGAACTGAGCATTGGTGAAATGGGTCCCTCCGTCAGAGATGATTGCATGAGGAATCCCGAACCGTGAGAAGATGTTCTGATGAATGAATTTGATAACGATCTTATGATCACAGGTTCGGGTTGGAATGGCTTCGATCCATTTGGACATGTAGTCCATAGTAAGCAGAATGTACTCGAAGCCGTCTGAAACAGGGAAGGGGCCCATAAATTCAATCCCCCAAATATCGAAGATTTCGCATACGAGAATCGGCTGCAAAGGCATCATGTCGTGATGGCTCATGTTGCCCAAAGTCTGGCAACGAATGTATACCTTACAGTGACTGTATGCGTCCTTGAATAAAGTGGGCCAATAAAAGCCACACTGGAGGATTTTTGATGCAGTTTTGTGCCCAAAGAAGTGGCCACCGGATGCTTGGTCATGGCAGAAGGAGAGAATATCATTGATTTCTCCCTCCGGGACACATCTTTGGATAATTTGGTCAGCACCTATACGGAAAAGGTACGGATCTTCCCAGATGTAGTACTTGGCATCAGAGCGCAACTTGTCTTTCTTGGCCTTCGGCCAATCAGATGGAATCTGATGAGATGCCAAGTAGTTTACTATATCAGCAAACCATGGAAGCCTAGTACCAGTAGTCAGTAGGTGCTCATCAGGAAAATGCTCCGTAATGGGTCCAGAAGGGTTGATGATCTCAGAAGGAAGGCGAGACAAGTGTCAGCTACCATGTTCTGTCTTCCCGCCTTGTCGCGAATCTTGAGGTCGAATTCTTGCAACAACACGATCCATTAGATTAATCGAGGCTTTGCATCCTTCTTGGCAAGGAGATGCCTCACAGCTGTGTGATCTGAGTAGATTATGACGTGGGAACCCAGGAGATAGGATCAAAATTTTTCGAGGGCAAATACTACGGCTAGCTGCTCTTTCTCCGTAATTGTATAGTTACGTTGAGCCTCGTCAAGTGTTTTGCTAGCGTGGTAGATGACCACGGGTTTCCCGTCAACTTTCTGCCCCAGAACCGCTCCTATAGCGAAATTAGATGCATCGCACATGATCTAAAGGGTTGAGACTAATCAGGGGATTGTAGGATCGGGGCTTGGGTGACTTGGTCACGAAGGTTCTCAAAAGCTTGAGTGCATTCCTTGGAAATCTCAAAGGGTACATCCTTGGAGAGAAGAGTAGTCAGGGGGCGCGCGATTTTCGAGAAATAAGGGATGAAACGACGGTAAAAATTGACATGCCCCAGAAAAGAACGGATGTCCCTGATCGAGCTAGGCACAGGAAGTCTAGAGATCAGATCAACCTTGGCTCGATCCACTTGGATGCCTTTCTCTGAAATTAAGTGACCTAGGACGATCCCCTTAGGCACGATAAAGTGGCTCTTTTCCCAGGAAAGAACCAGATTTACATCGATGCAACGCCTGAGTATATGACCCAAGTGCTGGAGGCAATCATTAAATGATGCCCCGAAAACTGAGAAGTCATCTATGAAGACTTCTAGATAATCACCTACCATATCATGCACCGCTGAAAAGTCGCGGGTGCATTGTAGAGACCAAAAGGCATCCTTCGGAACGCGTACGTCCCGAAGGGGCAGGTGAACATGGTCTTCTCTTGGTCCTCAGGAAAATAGCCACTTGGTTATAACTGAAGTAACTGTCAAGAAAGCAGAAGAATCTATTTCCCGTTAGTTTCTCAAGAATCTAATTGTTGAATGGTAGTGGGAAATGAAACTTCTTCGTGGAGGAATTGAGTCTTCGGCAATCTATACAGACTCTCCACGAGTTGGCTATACGGGTAGGTATGACTTCTCCGATTTCAGTCATAATGGTGGTGAGTCCTGCCTTGTTTGGCACAACCTGGATCGGGCTCACCCAATGACTGTCGGAGATTGGGTAGATGATCCCTGCATCTAACCGCTTAATGATCTCCTTTTTCACGACCTCCTGCAGATTGGGATTCAAATGTCTCTGCATCTCACGGGAAGGTCGTGCACCCTCTTCAGAATAGATACGGTGGGTGCAATAAGAGGGACTTATTCCAGTCAAGTCATCGAGAGTCCAACCAATGGCTCTGCGATGTTGCTGGAGAACAACAATCAGACGGGATTTCTGATCAGGAGTGAGCTTGGAATTTATGATCATAGGAAATGTCTGATTAAGACCCAAGAAGACTTATTTCAAATGATCGGGAAGGGATTTGAGTTCAAGAATGGGGTTATCAGCAGTAGCAGGTGGTTCAGAGTGAGTGTGAGGTACAAGGATAGGAGTTATGGGTTTGTCTGAATCAGGGTCTGACTCCTCTAATTGTGGTTCAAGATCTTCTTGTGGTTGATGAGGTATAATCAAGTTATTCTCAAATTGTGTTTCATCAACCAAAGCTCTAATATCATAGATTTGTTCAATGACACCGCAGTTGATCCCTTGTTGGGCTTTAAAGATATCAATTTTGAGAGTCTGATTCCCAAATTTCAGTTCTATTTGACCCTCCTCACAACTTACGTTGGCCCTTGCAGTGGCCAGAAAAGGTCTCCCTAGAATGATTGGTGTATCCCTTGAGTTCTCAGGTGCATGCATATCTAAGACTATGAAGTCCACAGGGAAGTAAAAATCCCGTACCCTTATAATAACATCCTCAAGAATCCCTTTTGGTGACTTTATGGATCGATCTGCTAACTGTAGTGTCACCTCAGTCGATTTTAGCTCAGATTCTTCTAGGTGGTTGAGTAAGGATGTGGGTATCAAGTTTATGGAAGCACCTAAGTCTAACAATGCTCTGTCGAACTGGGTTTCACTTATCTTGCATGAAATCAGGGGAGTGCCAGGGTCTTTTGCCTTGGGTGGGAGTCTGCTCAGGATTACAGAGCTGGCTTGCTCTGACAGTACAATTGGACTCCCACTCTTGGTTCGCAGCTTACGCTGAGGTGTACACACATTCTGCAAGAATCGTGCGTGAGCCGGCACGTGGCGGATCGCATCCATCAAGGGGATGTTTATTTGGACCTGCTCAAAGAGCTTGGCCAGGTCCTCCTCAGGAGCCACGTATTTGGTTGTCTTTTTTCCCTTGGTCAAGGCCTCGGGAATTGGAACCTTGGTTGGTTCCTCTAGGATAGGTCCAGGTCTTTGATTTAGGACAGGGATGGGAATATTTTGGATTACTGTCCTAGGGTTTGGGTCACTACCAGGCTTGGAGTGGTCTGGATAAGGTGGATCTTGGGTCTCCTTACTACTACGGGTGGTTACAGAATTCAGCCCTGCCTGGTTCTGGTTAGGGATTGGTAGGATGGGTTGCTGCTGCTGGTAACCCGCGTAGGAAGTTGAAGCCTCCATCCCGTCAGGTGAAGGAATAGAGGGGTCTGATAAACCATATGTGCTTGGCCCGGGTTTGGGCTCATAACGCGCCGCTGGGTTGGCACGCTATTAGGGTTAGGAAGAGGCTGAGAAGGAAGTGTGCCTAGTTAGCAAGAATTTGCCAACTGGGCAAGTTGATTTTGGACCTCTGTGATTTCGTCCTTGTGTTATTTTTGAATAGCCGCATTCGTTCTCTGAATGTCATCCAGAGTCTGAAGGATGAGGGACATTTGGTCTTGGTTTGGCCCGGATGGAAAGGTAGGGTTGGGCCGAGGCTGGGGCGGCTGGTAAGGACGAGCTTGTGGACGGGGCTGAAAGGATGGTCTTGGATTCTGGGAATTTCCCGCCCACTTGAAGTTGGGATGGTTTCGCCATCCAGGATTATAGGTATTGGAAAATGGGTCATTTTGGATGGCATTAAGGTCCTCGCAGGTCTAAGGAGCCTCAGAAAAGTCAGAGAATGAGGGAGTGGAATTCCCTCAGCTAGTATAGAAAGGGTTGGAGGTTCCTCCGATCTGAGAGTCAGATGGGGGTGGATACGAGTCCACCCCAGGAGAAGGTCGGTGGAAAATGTTCTGCACAGTCTCCCGTGCGGAAGGAGGCTATGCAAAGGAATTCTGCGCAGAGGTGGCTCACTGCAAATGCTGAGTCAGCTCATCCACCTTCTTCTCAATAATAGAGACCTTGTCCAATTGACTGGCCATCAATTCTAGGTCGACTGATGCGAACAGGCCCTGCGTTTCATATGCTCCCCTAAGGTTCGTTGTCGCGCGGGTATTCATCCTGTCGAATAGTCCCATGGAGTCATTATTGATGGAGTTCTCTCACATATTCTTGAGAATCTCCCACACGGTGTCCTCATGTTGACCCATGATATTTCCTCCGCAGGTTGCATTGACGAACAGTCTAATATCCTCACGGAGTCCCTGGTAAAAAGACTGGACTTGTTCCCATTTAGGAACTCCATGATGGGGGCACTTTCTCATGAGATCCTGAAAACGATCCCATGCCTCATGAAGAGGTTCTCCCGTCTGTTGTGTGAAGTGAGTAATTTGATGGCGCAAGGCATTGGTCCGACCAATGGGGAAGAACTTCTTCAGGAACTCGGACTGAAGTTCCTCCCAAGTGTTGATCGGACGGGTCTGAGTCTGATACCAATGAGCTGCCTTGTCCATAAGGGAGAAAGAGAAATCTTCATAAGGAGAATATCCCGATTTTGCGCTTCTGACCCGAAAGTCTGGGCCATATGCTTAAGCGGTTTAATGTGCTGGAAGGGGTCTTCAGAATTAAGCCCATGGAATTTAGGAATGGCATGAATCATGTTAGGCTTCAGTTCAGAATCAGGTCCTCCAGTCGGGATTCTGACTCGAGGCTCAATAGCCACCGCAGCGAGATTATAGTGATCTCGCATCATGAGACGCTGTGGTGGGTTCATGAAGTTCTGGAAGAGGTCATTGAGTCGCTGGAGCTAGTGCTCCAGATTGTTCTCTTCCTCAACTGGTTGAACCATTGTGGAAGAAGAAGGTGAGTTAGGTTCAAAATCGGAGGAAAGGTGTATGTGAAGGGTTGGTTGCACACGCAAGGGTACTGAGGCTTGGCCTCGGGGAGAGTGAATTTCTAGAGGAGGTTTCAAGGACCTCCTACCAAACATGCACTGATGGATTAGATGAGTTTACCAGGTGTTGGACCCAATCAAGACACCCAAAATGTTGGGTGACTATAGAGGTTTGGGGCGGATGGACCCCTTTGATCAGAAGGTCGTCGACCTGAGAATTACTTGTGCAGCCAGAGAGGGTGAGCCCCGCGAAGACCCCTACACGGTAGAGCGTCCCCATGGGTTACATGGTTTCCCCCACCCGACCTCTCTTGTCACTAAGATTTCAGGTAGACCAGAATGGGGACCTTGACCTCTTATGTCTACCACTTTTAATTAGGATTAAGGTGCTTAGGGTTTTCACTTGAACTTTAACCTTTTGAGTGCAAAGAGGGACCTAAGTTAAAGGTTGGTTGTCCCAAGGGATCAACTTCACCTATTAGTTCCTTATTAGGTCTTGTCTTTTAGGGTTCAAGTGTTTTTAAGAGGCACATTTCTTAGCTTTTCTCTTGATAGATGTTTTCAAGAAATGGCTTAGGCACACTTCTTTTGGGGATTCTCAATTCTTGCTTAGAAAAGTGTGTCTTTAAAACCCTAGCTTTGAATCTTATATTGGCTCTAATTGGTCCAGTTAGTTGCCTCTAGATTGAGTAATTAGGGCTCAAGCAAGAAGGTTTTAGCCCTAACTACCTTTAATGGATGTACAGATAAAGTATGTTGAAATTTGAAAAACTTTGGTGTTTTACTATGTATGAAAGATAGGTTATTCCTAAATTGCTTTTTTTTTTCTTTTTCTTCCTCTTTAGAATTTAGGAGTTTAAACGAGAGGATAGAAAATTACCTATCCTTGGTGTGGTTGTGCGGCTGCTTGTTTTCTTCTTGATTTCCTGTGCCTGCACAACAAAAGAGAAGAGATTAGTCAATAGGAAATCAAAGATTGTGAATCAATAGCTTCTAGAATGGCCGTTGCTCTTCGGCAACGGCGCCAAAAACTGGTGTGTCGCTAGGGTTTCGTATGTTTTGAAGTTCTAGGTGTTGTAGTATATCACGAAAAGCTACTACCAATTTACAATTTATTACTCGGAATTAAAAGTTTCTCGAGGTCGAACTCAAGGAGCAAACTATGATTCCAGAAGCATATGAATTCACAATATATATTGTTTTACAAAAATTAAGACAAAGGAGAGAGAGAGCAAAGATTCTCTATTTAGCTTTTTCTTCTTCTCTCTTCTTCTTTTCTTTCAGCCGGTTCTCTTCTTCAACCTATCTTCTTCTTTTTTCTTCTTTTTTCTTTGCTGCAGCTGCCTCCTTCTCTTTCTTTCTTTCTTCAGCTGCTATGTCCTTCTTCTTCTTCCTCCTTCGCTTCTTCTCTGATTTTCTTCTTTCTTATGCGTCTTCTTCTTCTTTGCTGCAGAGGCTCCCTCCTTCTCTTTTCTCTTTCTTTTTCTCTGGCCTATCCTCTGCTCTTCTCTTCTGCTTCACTCCTTCCTTTCTTTCCGACATCTGAATCAGAATCAGACGCCTTATCTGATCAGCCTCTCCTTTTCCTATTGGCTTCCCTGGCTTCTTCTGCTCCTCTCTTTCCTTCTCCTTTCTTCTTCTCTGCGGCTAAGTCCCCAGCTGCTGCTCTTCCTCTTCTTCTTTCTTTCTTCCTTCCTTTCTCTCTTCAGCAGCTCCTTGCTTCTTCCTTCCCCACCTGTTCCCTGCACATACACACAAGCTCAGTGCAAAACCTACCCTTCCCCTTTCCCGCGTCTCTCTCTCTTTGGTACGCTCTCCTAGAGCCGGGTAATCGGGTCGGGTCGCGTGCCCGGGTGCAGGCGCATCGGCGTAGGTGGTGCGCGAGGAGTGCACAGGAGTAGGGGTAGTCGGGTCGGGTCAGATCCGCGTGGGAAGAGTCACAGACGAGACCCGGGTGATAGGTGAGGAGGGACCTCACCCCAGTGATTCGAGGCGAACAGCTTAGAGCACTTTTACAATTTATGTGTGGGCGTGTGGCTACACACTTTCGAGGTGGGACTAAAGTCCCACCTCTGATTCGCGCGCCTACTAGCAAGAGGCTGCAAGCAATTGGGGTAGCAGCGAAGGCGTGAGACCCCAAATGAGAACCTGGGCACACTCGCGGAAGTGTCTTGCGTTGCCTGGGATCTGCGCCTAGTGCTGAAGGGGCCTGGAGCCGCTCGCTAAGCAGCTCCTGCTGTTCGTCAATGGCGATGGGGGGGGGGGGGGCAAGACCTGAAAGCACGAAAACGGCCTCACGGCCACGCCAATTTGTAAAGTAGGTCAAGATGGTCTTCTCTTAGGCCCAAATTTTTGTACCAACCTAATTTGAACCTAAGGAATTCAATGGTGTAATTTGATTTTTGGTTTGACCACGTTTGACTGGTTAATTTGCGTAAAAATTGAAATTAGGTAAAAATTTGGGCATGGTTCTCAATTTAGGTCAAGATAGGTTGCAAAGGCCAAATTGAAGGTTCTAAACCCTGGGGAGTATTTTTCCATGAATTTTAAAGGGTTTAGTTGATTTTTATCCTGTCTAGACCCTCGTGAATTAAAGCGGATTTATTTTTAGGATTACAGAATGTTATTTAATTCCTTAGAAGTTGCTATAACCCTTTTCGGTTCAGGCTAACCCACTTTCTTTCTTATTAAGCCCATTTGACCTGTATTCAGACCCTTAGACTACCTAATTGTGCACTACATTGGTAAAATTGAAGTTTTACCCCTTATGACTTGTTGTATTCTTCAATTTAGAATTCTCTGAGTTAGGCTTTTCTTTAGGTTTTGTAGGAGTTTTTTCACACTTATTTATATCAAATTATGCCAGTTAGGGTTCATGATGAGGCTCTCATCAGGCTTATCGCCTCCTGACACGAGGTGAGGTGCCACTCACTCATCGCCACATCCGCGACCCACTTCACGCGGACCTGGTTCTGACCTAACTACCCGTGCACTCCTCGCCTACCACCCACGCCGATGGGACCTAGTCCCGGGCGCGCTAACCCGACCCGTTAACCCAAGAAGGCTCTGGGAGAGCGAGTCTAAGAGAGAAGAAAGAAGAGATATTGCAGGGAGGGTAGGGGGTTGACGTGGCTTCGTGTGTGTGTGTTAAGAAGTGTCGTTATAGTTTGCACTTGCAACGTCGATTTTAAAGTAAAGAAACGGATGTGAGTCCGAGTGTCGGTCTCAGGGAGACGTGAAAATTGGATTTTTCTTGTCACTTATTGTCACAAAAATCGCGGAGTTTTGCTTCTGAAAAGGTGCGGGAGAAAAGCGAAAGAGAGAGAGAGATTAGGGTTAGAGTCATTTCTTTCTTTAACGTGCAACTTGGATAGGAAATAAAGTAAACAATTGAATGGAAAACAACGTCATTAATCATGCAGCTTTAGTTCATAAATTACAATATTAGATACATGCTTAAACATAACTAAAGTAAAGCTTAAAAGAGAGGAAGAAAGAGAGAGAGAGGGAGGGCGGTGAGGCAGCCACGGTGGTGAAGGCTTCGTCGGCGGCTCGTCGTCTCCGAGGACTACAAGAGAGCTTAAAGCTAGCTAAGAGAGGGGTAGAATAGTTGCAAGCGAAGTGAATGCCTTGAATTAGTGGTTGGAAGGGGTTTAAATAGGGAGAAGGGCTTTCCAAATGAAGGGGTTTTAGCGACATCCGGGACGTCGCTAAAACCCTTCCAAAAGCGTCGGTGAAGTTCCCAGCTCGTTGTTGCTCACTGGTGCCGTTCTTCCTCGTGCTCGATCTGTGGCTGCGGTATGAGAGCTGTCCGATCGAAGATTAGGCGGCTGAGATCTTCGCCTGGGCGCGCTTGGATCGCGCGGCCATTGTCGTCTAGCGTGCGCACGTGCGTGCTCGATCGTTGCCTGAGGGCGCGTTGCATGGCACTATCCTAGCCGCCTGCTGCTGATCGGCGGCCTAATTTTTCCCGAGCGTGAAGTCTTCTTCTAATTTCCACACTGCGCGGCTCGAACCCGCGCCGCGTGGGCACGGGCATGCGCGTTAACCGCTGTGCTACGTCCACTGCTTTGTCGCGACGACCGCAGGCGTGCGCGCGGTTCTCGACCATCCGATCAGAGATCGACAGTTGAGATCTAATCTCCTGCTGAAGGTGGAGATGGGTGCGCGGTGAGCGGGTGCCATGTGGGGCATCGAGGGTCGTTGATCATCAGATCAACGGTCAGAACTTCTTGGGCCCATTGTGGGAGCTCCGGATGTTGGATTTGGCTGATTTTGAGTCCATTGGACTTCGTTCGTCGTTCTGAATCCATCCGTGCGGTCCGATTGCTCATCTGAGGCCTCCTTTGACAAGTGCTTATACAAATGGCCGTTAATACTATTTTATAAGCAATCTTGGCATATGTGCATGCAATGCTCCCATTCTACTTATGTTGTGCCTTTTATTCTTAAGATGGACCCTATTTAGCATAATTATCACCCCGATATGCAGTATTATCATGCCCCCATGCTTACTCCTTGCTAGTCCCTAGCAAGGTTTATTCTAGCCTTTATTTTCTGTCAGAATTTAAGAAGTAATTGCTTAGACACTTCGTCACTTGTCAATAGAAGGAAATATGCTAAGATCTTAATCTGCAAATACTAAGCAGTGGCCGAGTGTCTGCCAAAATATGAATCGCCCGAATCCTTACTTTAATGTACATACATATGTATATATATATATTTTAAAATCTTTTTGGAATTCAGAGTGGGTTGGTAACTTTTTACGGCTACCCAACCCACTCAAAACTCGGTCAAAACCCTAAGTGCTAGGCATTTTTGTGTGAAGATTGTGATAGACTCACTCAACAGTAATTCAGACAGACTTCAGGTTTCTACGCCCCTAGGTGACCGGAAGAGGAAGTATTTTGCCTGAAGGTGTATTTGTTCGATTGGTAGCTTTCTCCCTACGTTTGTTTTAATTGGGGTCAACACAAGGATTTTTCCAGTGTATATCTCCCCTACTTGTACTACTTCCCCGCTTCTTCCTTAAGTGTTTTGGTTCTTTTTGTGTAATTACTGAGCTGGGCTCTGGACAACCGACCAATGGGCTGTTACCCACGATCACTTGCCAACCATACTCGTGCGGTGAAGTGTGGTTTATTTTGTTTTCTTTTCTTCTCCTTTTTTTTTTGTAGGTGGCTTCCCTGATCTCAAATGTACCTAGAGGCAATGAAGAAGAAGTGGTCCCGTGGCTGGGCTCTGGACAACCTGCCAATGGGCTGTTACCCACGATAACTTGCCAGCCATACCACCCTAGAGAGTTCATTAGCTACCCATTTTCTGTCAAAATCCCCGAGGAGTGAGTGCGCGAGAATGTGTGCAGTTGCTTAGACTCAAAGTTCTTTTGAGTTAGAGGGTGAGTTGATAAGTCGTATACTTATCACCTTATTTAGTAGGTGGATTAGAGTATCTTAAGGTTGCAAGGATTCGAAGCTAAATCCATATTTTAATGGACACCAGGGCTGATTAAGCCTGAAGGCCTGAAAAGTCAAAGTGTTCAAGTTATTTTTGTATTATTTCCCACTATTGACAAGTTTCTAATGCCTAAGTTTCTTCCTAAATTCAAAATTTTTTTTTAATTTTATTTTATTCAGACTGATTAAATGAGCTCAGGATCGTGTAATTTACCACCCCCCATGCTTAAGTTGGACAATGTCCTCATTTTCAAATACATAGATGCAACAGGGGTTCAAAAAGATAGTACCTGAGTGACATGAAATACTGAATCAGTCTGAATCCTCTGGGTTGCCTCCTAGGAAGCGCTGAGTTTAACGCCTCCAGCTGGGCGTTGCTTCGTGTCATCCCTCAATGAGGGTGACACTCTCCTTTGGGGGAACCTGGGCTAGGAAGTGTTTCAATCTTTGACCATTAACTGTAAAAGTGTGCCCAGTGTTTGGATCAGCGATTTCAACCGCCCCATTAGAGTAAGGCTTAACCACCCGAAATGGTCCTGTCCATTTGGACCTGAGTTTCCCCGGAAAGAGTTTTAGGCGAGCATTGAATAGCCAGACTTGCTGGTTAGGCTCGAAGGTCTTTCTATGGATAAGTCGGTCGTGGACAGCTTTCATTTTCTCCTTATACAGTCGACTATTCTCAAAGGCGTCCCGACGAATTTCTTCGAGCTCAGATAGTTGGAGCTTCCTCTGCGCACCAGCTAACTGGGAATCCATGTTACATTGCTTGACAGCCCAGTAAGCCTGGTGTTCCAATTCGACAGGAAGATGGCAAGCTTTGCCAAAGACCAAGCGATAAGGCGACATGCTTATCGGGGTCTTGAAAGAGGTCCTATATGCCCACAGGACATCATCTAGTCGTGTGGACCAATTTTTCCTGTCAGGTATCACAGCCTTCTGTAAAATGTTCTTGATTCGTCTATTTAAGACCTCGGTTTGCCCATTTGTTTGCGGATGATACGGGGTAGCAATGCAGTGGTTAATCCTGCATTTTCTAAGTAGGGCACCGAATTGGGAGTGGATAAAATGACTTCCACCATCACTGATCATGGCCTTTGGTATTCCAAATCGGGAAAAGATGTTCTGCTTAACAAAGTCTATGACAGTCCTGTGATCGCATTGGTGGGTGGCGACGGCTTCAATCCATTTAGAAACATAGTCTACCGAGACTAGGATGTACTCGAAGCCGTTGGATGGTGGAAAGGGGCCCATAAAATCGATACCCCAAACGTCGAAGATTTCGACAATCAAAATTGGCTGGAGGGGCATCATATCTTTCCTGGTCATGGTCCCTAGCATTTGGCAGTGTGAGCAAGTCTTGGTAATGTTGTGTGCATCCTTAAATAGGGAAGGCCAGTAAAATCCAGACTGCAGAACCTTTGCAGCTGTTTTCTTTCCAGAGAAGTGGCCACCACAAGCCTGGTCATGACAGAAGGGAAGCGCACTCTGAACTTTGTTCTCAGGGATACACCTCCTGATGATCTGGTCGGCACAGAGGCGAAATAGCATGGGATCATCCCAGAAATAGTGCTTGGCCTCAGCCAAGAACCTGTCCCGTTGCTGTCTGGACCAGCTGTGCGGGGTTTTTCCTACAACTAAGTAGTTCACATAGTTAGCATACTAAGGCAGTCTCTTGTCTTGCACAGCCAGAATATGTTCATCGGGGAAGGCGTCAGATAGAGGTAGGGAGGGTCTAATGTGGTCTGCATGAAGTCTAGACAAGTGGTCAGCCACCACATTCTTCGATCTGGCCTTGTCGTGGATTTCCAGGTCAAATTCCTGCAAGAGCAGGATCCATCTGATGAGCCTGGGCTTTGCGTCTTTTTTAGCCAACAGGTGCCGGATGGCCGAATGGTCAGTATAGATGGTCATGTGGGATCCCAGCAAGTACGATCGGAACTTCTCAAGTCCGAAGACTACAACGAGCAACTCTTTCTCTGTGACCGTATAATTGTGTTGGGCCTCGTCCAACGTTTTGCTCGCGTAGTAGATCACCACGGGCTTCTTGTCTTGCCTTTGTCCCAGGACAACGCCTATGGAAAAATCTGATGCATCACACATAATTTCAAAGTCCTGGGACCAATCCGGGGGCTGAAGTACAGGTGCTGTGGAGACTAAGTCCCGGAGGGTGTGATAAGCCTGGATGCAATCAGAAGACATGTGGAATATGGCGTCGTTGGCCAGAAGGTCGGTTAAGGGTTTGGAAAGCTTGGAAAAGTCTTTAATGAACCTTCGATAGAAGCCAACGTGTCCCAGAAATGAGCGAATCTATCGGATTGAGCTAGGTGGAGGAAGTTTGGAAATCAAATCAACCTTAGCCCGATCTACCTCGATGCCCCTATGTGATATGATGTGACCGAGGACAATTCCTTCTTGAACCATAAAATAGCTCTTTTCCCAACTTAATGCCAGATTAACCTCGATACATCATTTTAGGATTTTCTTCAAGTTGCTCAGATAATGGTCAAATGAATTCCCAAATGCAGAGAAATCATCCATAAAGACCTCTAAGTATTCACCCACCATTTCTGAAAAAATGGCTAGCATGCAATGCTGGAAGGTAGCAGGTGTGTTGCATAACCCGAACGGCATTCGATGGAATGCAAACGTGCCGTACGGGCAAGTGAATGTGGTCTTTTCTTGATCCTCCGGAGCAATTGCGACTTGGTTATATCTTGAATATCCATCCAGGAAGCAAAAATACTTCTGCCTTGCCAATCTTTCAAGGATTTGGTCAATGAATGGCAAGGGGAAATGATCCTTCTTAGTGGCTTCATTGAGCTTCCTATAATCAATACACACCCGCCATGCGGTGGTGGTGCGAGTGGGGATGGATTCACCATGATCATTGGTGACAACGATGAGCCCTACTTTCTTTGGAACCACTTGAGTGGGGCTCACCCAGGGGCTATCGGAGATAGGATAGATGATGTCGGCGTCAAGCCATTTGATAATTTCTTTCTTAACGACCTCCCGCATGTTTTGGTTTAAACGTCTCTGCATCTGGCGGGAGGGTCGTGCCCCTTCTTACAGGTAAATCTTATGGGTGCAATAGGTGGGGCTAATTCCTCTTAAGTCAGAAATGGTCCAACCAATGGCGGCCCGATGTTCTGAAAGGGTCGCGGTCAACCTGAGTTCCTAATCCTTGGTTAGATGAGAATTAATAATCACCGTGAAGGTCTGGTCAGGTCCCAGGAAGACATACTTGAGATTCTCGGGCAGTGGCTTAAGCTCGGGTGCGGGTGGAACCACAGTTGACGGAAAAGGAAAAGGCGGGAGTTGATCAATATTGATCTCCTCAAATGGTGTTGTGTGATGGTAATCAGCCTTACAGAGGTCCACGGGTAGTGACGGGTCAGAACAGTCATTACAGGTTTGGTGGTCTGAAACAGAACTAAGGGTGAGGCATTCCTCGACCAGAGTTTCCACGAGATCATGTTCCTCAACACAATCGCAATCAAAAGACTTTATCGCCCGGAAGATATCCAATTGCATCTTCTTGTCTCCGAAGGCGATTTCCATACATCTCGTGTCACAATCAATGTTTGCCTTAGCTGTAGCTCAGAAAGGTCTGCCTAAGATTATGGGTGTGTTCTGTAATTTTTCAGAGACTTCCATGTCGAGCACCAAGAAGTCGACCGGGAAATAGAAGTCCTTGACCTATACGATTACGTCCTTGACAACACCCTTCGGGGTTTTCACTGTTCTATCAGCTAGCTAGATGGTGACAGGTGTGGGTGTCAATTCTCCGAAACCAAATTGGTGGTACAGGGTTGTTGGAGTCAGATTGATAGAAGCACCTTAGTCCAGGAGCGCTCTATCAAATGTCATGTCCTCGATATTGCAGGAAATCAGGAGTGCTCCTGGGTCAGTTCGCTTGAGTGGAAGGTTGCCTGATATTACGGTACTTGCTTGTTCGGAGAGCACAACCTTCCTAGGTGCTTGAGGTCTTGGCTTATGTTTGGGTGTACAGGCATCTTTCAAAAACTTGGCGTAAGTCGGGATGTGCTTAACGGCTTGGAGGAGCGGAATATTAATCTGTACTTGCTTAAAGATCTCCAAAAGCTCCTCAGTTTCCACAACATTCTTCTTTTTCTTGATTGTTTCCAAGGCCTCAGGATAGGGTGTCTGGATGTGGATCGGGTCTATTTTTGGGTCTTTGGGTTTTTCTAGTGCCTCTTCTGAGTCGGGTATTTCAGCGGGTGAAGTCTCTGGGAGAGTCGGCCATTTAGGATCTTGGGTTTTGGTGCCGCTTCTCAAGGTCACCGCATTCGCAGAGGCATTGGGACCATGGGTTGATCCTTGAGAAGACGAAGATGAAGAAGCACGAAACCAAGGGGGTGTTTGCGGGGCTGGCTGGACCATGTAAGCTTGTCAGGCATTGCCTTGGAACCCTTGCGAATTGGGGCCTCTGTTAATTATGTTTTGCTGGTTTGGTTGTGGTTGGGAAGGTAGGGATCCTTATTGTTTACAATCCAAGAGTTGGCTTAATTGTCCCTTTACTAAGGCCATTTCCTCCTGATGTTTCTGGTTCATGTCAGCCATCATCTTTATTAGGGTGTCCATTTGGTTTTGTGGGGGAGGGTCTGCCCTATTTTGATTATATGGGGGTCTAATTGGTCGTCCTTGCTGATAGGGGGCAAGTGTGGCTGTTGGTTTGGCCTGCGTTGGTTTTGGAATTGCGGTGGTTTCCGGTTTGTTCAACCAAAGTTGGGTTGGTTATGCCAGCCAGTGTTGTAAGTGTTGGAGAAAGGGTTAGGTTTAGCATAACCTTGGACATCTTGCACATCTTCAAGGATAGCTGATGTCGATGGAGAGGGAAGAGAGTAATCAAGGGTTGAGGGAGTAAAGGTCCCTCCCTGGAACGTGGTCAGGGGTTGTTCCAGGTTCAGTTGGGTTAAGGGCTGGACCGGGTCAACATTATCTGCTCCCTTTGCTAGGGAGAAGGTCTGTAACGGGTTCCTGGTCTGGTTCAGTAGCTCATCAATTTTTTTGTTCACCAATTCCACTCGATCTAATTTCTTAGCAATGATGTCCATGTCAACCATTCTAGAATTTGCTTGTACTTCATAAATCCCACCACGGGGTTGACTGGACTTGTTAAACTGGGTCATGGAGGCATTGTTGAGCGAATTCTCGCTCATGGACTCAAAGAGCTCAAACACGCTCTCCTCATCCTTGTTCAGGAAGTTCCCCCTGCATGAGGCATCGACGAAGTTCCGTAGGTTGCTGTCCATACCATGGTAGAAAATCTGGGCCAATTGCCACCTTGGTACTTCATGGTGTGGGCATTTCCTCAAGAGGTCATTAAATCTTTCCTACACCTCATGGAACTGTTCCCCACCCTGGAGTGTGAAGGTAGTAATAGCTCTTCTGAGGGCATTGGTCTTTCCTATGGGGAAGAATTTCTTTAGAAATGCATGCCTCAGTTCATCCCAGGTGGTAATGGGTCTACCGAGGGTTCTAAGCCAGTGAGAAGCCTTGTCTCTCAATGAAAAGGGGAACATCTTAATTAGAACAATGTCAAGGCTAATGTTCCTAGGTTTCACAGTTTGTGTTATGCGATCGAGATCCTCTAGGTGCTGGAAGGGGTCCTCATTTGAGCTTCCATGGAAGTGGCTCTAGATCAGACTTAAGACATTTGGTTTTAGCTCAAAATCATCTTCCCCTTCGGGGATCCTAAGGTGTGGCTCGACTCTAATAGCAGAAGGATTATAGAAATCACGGAGGGGCCTCGGTTGATCCTGAAATGGTGGTACATCGAGTGGTGGTTGCCCTTGTGGGTCTTGGAAAGGTGGTGGTGGTTGTTCTTATGGGTTCTGTAATCGGTGTATGGCTTGCATGATGGTGTGGATTTGTTGTTACTGAAGCCGGTGGTTTGCATTAATTTGGGCTTGGATGATGGCCATTCTGTCTGGTGGGGGTTGATCCTCAGCCTCATCTACCCTAGGTTCAGCCATGTTTCTAACAGAATCACGTCGCCTAGATTTCTGTCCCAAAACAAACAACTCGAGATGCAGTGAGCGTCTCTCGTGCATACACTAGAAAAGAACAGGAGGGGATGCGGAGAGCGATAGATGCGAGAAATGTGTTCAATCAAGCAAACAAGCCTAGTCCTTATGGTGTATTCCTTAGGAGACCTAGAAATCTCACAAATGGTGATTAAGTCCGTAAGCACTGGACTCCCCTTCCCAAGGCTAATCTGGCCAGGTTGATTACGAGGGGATTGCAGGAAAGGTTCTTCCTTTGGCTTGCGCCTCCGGTTCCGTAAACCCCACAACCGCGGTCGTTTGACACTGCCCTGCAGCCTAGTCACCAGATTCTACCAAGGGAATGAAAGCCAAGTGCCCAGCGAACGAAACCTCCCCTTTCGAGACTTAACTCAGTCCTTCCTAGGGCACGTCTACTCAGTTTTAAAAGGGCTAGGATAGTGCTTCTGCTCGGGTTATGTGATGAGGCGTTGATTGGGGTGGTGCCTCTTAATTTTCCACTTTTATTGTGTGTATCTCTACCAAAACATGGTTTTCAAGTAAGGATTTTTAAGATGTGGTGTCTTTTAGTGTTTCATCCTTACTTTAGTGTCTTTTAGGGTTGACGTGTCTTAGTGTTTTCAGACAAGTTTCAGTGGGCATGTCAAGTTTTGCACACAATTTAGTGAAAGTAGATTTCCTTTTATTGTGTAGAGGCTCTAAAACCTTAATGTACTCATCTTAATGCTCATGCAACTTTTATTAGATGAGTCATTTTTAGGGTTGAGTGGTGTGGCCAAAGTCAATCCATGATGGCTTTGCAAACACCACTCAAAAAGAGAAAAGAACACTTCAAGAATTTATTTAGAGTATTAGAGTGTACATTTTTTTGTGAGATGATGTGTTAAGGATGTGGGTCAAGTAATCATACACCATGCCGATTTTTTTTTATTATTTTTACAATTTGTTTTAGCTTTTCACGCAAGCAAACAGTCATGAGTGAAGAATTACTCACTACCGGTCCTTGTTGCGCCTACTCCCTTGTTACCGCCATGGGATGCGTCACTTCGTTGTCCAAGCGTCGAATTCCTGCAACCATCAAGTAAAAAAGAAACAAGGCATTAGACGATGTGAGAATGGATGTGGAATGGAAGTCACAAAACAAATCTGTTGCCTCCCCGACAATGGCGCCAAAAACTGACGTGCCTTCGTGCGTGTGTGTTAAGAAGTATCGTTATAGTTCGCACTTGCAACGTCAGTTTTAAAGTAAAGAAACAGATGTGAGTTCGAGTGTCGATCTTAGGGAGGCGTGAAAATCGAATTTTTCTTGTCACTTATTGTCATGGAAATCGCGGAGTTTTACTTGCGAAAAGGTACGGGTGAAAAGTGAGAGAAAGAGAGAGAGGTAGAGAGAGAGAGAGAGATTAGGGTTAGAGTCGTTTCTTTCTTTAACATGCAACTTGGGTAGGAAATAAAGTAGACAACTGAATGGAAAATAACTTCATTAATCATGCAGCTTTAGTTCACAAATTACAACATTAGATACATGCTTAAACATAAGTAGAGTAAAGCTTAAAAGAGAGGAAGAAAGAGAGAGAGAGGGAGGGCGGCAAGGCAGCCACGGTGGTGGAGAAGGCTCCATCGGCGGCTCGTCGTCTCCGGCGATTACAAGAGGGCCTAAAGCTAGCTAAGAGAGGGGTAGAGTAGTTGCAAGGGAAATGAATGCATTGAATGAGTGGTTGGAAGGGGTTTAAATAGGGTGAAGGGCTTTCTAAAAGAAGGGTTTTAGCGACGTCCGGGATGTCTCTAAAACCCTTCCAAAAGCGTTGGTGAAGCCCCTAGCCTGCCAGTCGCTCGCCTGCGCTATTCTTCCTCGCGCTCAATCCGTGGGCACGGCATGAGAGCCATCCGATTGAAGATCGGGTGGCCGAGATCTTCGCTCGAGCGTGCTTGGATCGCACCTTGAGCGTGCGTGCGTGCGGGCGTTGCCGTCTGGCGTGCCCGCGCGCGTGGCCGATCGCTACCTGAGGGCGCGCAGCGTGGCGCTATCTCGGCCGCCCGCTGCTAATCGGGTGGCCCAATTTCGTCCGCGTGCCTCGCTGTCTTTGATTTCCTGCACCGCGCGGCTCGAACTCGCACCACGTGGGTGCGGGCGTGCGCATTATCTGCTGTGCCACGCCCGCTGCTTTGTCGCGGCGACCGCGGGCGTGCGCGCTGTTCTCGATCGTCCGATCAGAGATCAACGGCTGATTTGATCTCCGGCTGAAGGTGGAAGCAACGCACGATGAGCGAGCGCCATGTGGCGCATCGAGTGCCGTTGATTATCAGATCAACGATGAGAACTTCTTGGGCCAATTATGGGAGCTCCAGATGTCGGATTTGGCTGATTTTGAGTCCGTTGGACTCCATTCATCGTTCTGAATCCATCTGTGTGGTCCGATTGCTCATCTGAGGCTTGCTTTGACAAGTGCTTATACAAATTGCCATTAATACTGTTTTATAAGCAATCTTGGCATATGATGCATACAATGCTCCCATTCTACTTATGTTGTGCCTTTTGTTCTTAAGATGGACCCTATTTAACAGAATTGTCACCCCCATATGTAGTGTTATCACACATACGAGCCGTCCGCCTCCTCCGCTCCCCCCTTTGTCTATTCCCTCTCAGATAAGTCCTCTCTCTCTGCTCATCCTTTTTCCCTCATTTATTTCTGTTATTTCGCCTCAACACTCACACACCACCTCCATCTTCTCCACCTCTGGCAGACCACCGGTGAGGTGCTCCCGCCACTCCACGCATCCACTCACCTCGCCAACCACCTCACAATCTCCGCCATGACTCACTAATCATAACCCCTCTTCCCATTCACCTCCACACGCTCCCAACACGTCCCTCGAACACACCCATCTTCACAGCCACAAGGTGACCTAGGCACGCACGCCTAGGCTGCCCTACACCACGCCGACCACCGTGCCACCTTCGCCGTGTCAAGGCGAAGCTTCCTGTGTATTTTGACGAAACCGTAAGGCCGTTTGCTTGTGGACAGGGTACAGGTGCTCCACCGCCATTGAAGCAGGCACGAAGAAGCTCGAGAGCTTCATTCCAGGTCCTAGGCTCTAGGCTTCAGGTTCCCAGACGGTGCGGACTTCCTTCACGCACGTTTCCAGCCCAGCAATTGGAGTCAAAGCCCCACACAACTCTACAATTGAATGCGACATCTGCTGCGGAGGTGCCTTCAAGGAAGGTGGGACATTTAGTCCCACCTCGGAAGATTGAGAGCGGGAGCTGTGGAATAAAAGGAAAAAGTGTCAGGGGCTTATCGCCTCCTGACATGGGGTGAGGTCCCACTCATCCATTGCCTCGTCTGCGACCCACGCCACGCAGACCTGGTTCTGACCCGACTACCCGTGCACTCCTCGCCCACCACCCATGTCGGCGGGCCTAGTCCCGGGCACGCTAACCTGACCTGTTAACCCGAGAAGGCTTTATGAGAGCGAGACTAAGAGAGAAGAAAGAAGAGAGATCGTGGGGAGGGTAGGGGGTAGGTTTTGCTCTCAGGAGAAAAAAAGGAAGAAAAAGCTAAGGGTGAAGCCAAGGAAGAGGAAGAAGGAAACCAAAGGTGAAGCCAAGGAAGGAAGGGCAGAAGCTTGAGCAGCTAAGGAAGGTAAGAGTAAGGCTAAAGAAGAGTTGAAGTTAGAGGAAAGAAGAGGAAGAAGAAGCTAAGGCTAGAGCAAATCAGAGAAGAGGAAGAAGAATAAAGAGCCAAGAAGAAACAAGGCCGTCAGAGGCAGAAAACAGAGGAAAGAAGAGAAAGAAGGAGATTAGCCAGAGAAATCAAAGACAACATTGTAGCACTTAGCATTTAAGATGTCTGATTTTCACATCAGACGTCCATACTTTATTTTGAGCTTATATATACATTGAGATTATCTTTCTTGCTTTATAACTTTGATTCGTCATTGCATATTATAAATTTGAAAGTTGTGTTCTTGGTTTTTGAACCCCAATTTGCTCCCTGTGTTCGACCTCGGATTTACATTTTTCGAGTAATAAAATTTATTTGTTTTCAAAGCGATCTTGACTATATTACGACGTATTATTTTAAAACCCGATTTCGCTTCGACAAATAAAACTCATGAAGGAGATGCATCCAAATGAGGCCCTTGCAATCTTTTTATATGGTGCTGGACATGGTACTACAAATCAAAATATGCAAGGCCAGTTTGAGAGATCATCGTGCATTAGAAGTAACTACTACAAGGAAGTTGCCAGAGCAATACAGAAGCTTCAGGTTGAGTCTATTAGCATGCCCGACGAATTGGCACTAATTCCAAACAAGATACGGAGTAGGGATCTTTATCCATATTTCAAGGTTAGGTTCTTCATAGCAATAATCGTACATTTCTTGCTTATAAACAAAATTCAATTCTAAAACCTAATATATGCAGGATGTGATTGGGGCTATAGATGGCACTCACATTGAACTTTGCGTGAACCCAACGGATGCCAGGAGGTATCGAAACAAACACGGTTGGTGTTCACTAAACATAATGTGTGTTGCATCAATGGATCTCTCCATTCAATACGTTGCTAGTGGATGGGAATGATTCGCCGCTGATATGACGATACTTTGTTGGGTAGTGTAAGATGATAATATTCCATTGCCACGGGGTCATGTCTATATTGTGGATTGTGGGTATGCTAATACCCATCAATTCCTCGCCCCATATAGAAATGTAAGTTATCATATCATTGAGTACAATGCTAGGGCAACATACAAGTATCGCAATAAGAATGAGCTATTCAACCATCGTGACGTGAAGATTCGAAACTGTGTTGAAAGATGTTTTGGTGTCTTAAAAAAGAGGTTCCTTTGCTTGAACTACCCCTCTTTCTACTCTGTTGAAGTTGATCGAGATGTAGTTGCTGCTTGTTGCGTGGCACACAACTTCTTACTAAGAGATGGGGGGTGGGATGAATTTTACAACAAGAACTTTCAAGCATTACAGGCCGAAGATTCGACTGGAGAGATACGACCACCTCCTAGGACGGATAACCTTGGTGATACTATCCCTAAGCCATCAGTTTCTTTAAGTCAAGCAGATATTTGAAGGGACAACTAGATTAGAGAGTCAATTGAAGATTTGATGTGTGAGGAATGGCAAAGGAAAAATGCACAATCATGAAGTTTGTGCATTGGCTATTGTTTTGCACATTAAGTATCCATTTTGATGTTTTCACTTAGTATTTTGTGATATATAATGTTGTCAATGTATTTCATGATGAATGACCTAGACTCTATTTACACTTAATTTTTGAACTTGTGTGCAATTTGTCAACTTCCAATATTGGATGTGTTAGGACACAATTTCAGGTATGGAGATTGCTCCTTACTACGCTGGAGGAGACTGGTATCCCAGACATCAGTACCTATGTTATGAACCATGCAAGCTAGCTTTCGAACTGGAAAACGTTCGAAGTCAAGATCCCCTTGACTGTTTGTTTTATATGTGTCCTCGAGGGGATGGAGTAAATGAATCAAATAATCCCTTCGTCCTTATAATACGGTTTGAATTAAGCTTATGGATTATTATTTATTTCAATTCAGGTTACAACTACAGACAACCTGCGTGAGCGAACTTTCCCAACTTCCATACACTGAAAGCCGAGCGTAACTTCTTAGCTCACTTGTATGCAAAGCTGGAGGCAAAAACTAGCTTAAGGTAGCATGCAGAACTGTAGAGGGTATACGCGGTTGTGGAACTTCTGAAGTCTGAGTTGTAGGAATTGAGAGTGAAGATAGACACCGCAGTTGATGATCTCGTGTCTTCGATAGAGCACATTAACTGCGATTAGTTAATACATCCTCCTATTGCATAATGTTGTTCTCTATCAAACTTTTTAAGCATTTCGGAGGTGCTACTTTTCTTCATAACCAGCATCTTCTTGAGGACTTGTTGTCATGATCTATTAAGGATAATACCTCTCTACTATTATGTTTCATTCCTTATTTTCAAATTAGTTATCTTAACTTCTTAGCTCACAAGAATGTCTACGTCACAAGGATTAATAACAATTGAAAGGAAATACAATTGTGGACACGTGGCGGAACTTGTTTTTGAGGAAGAAACAACTGTAGATAATATCTTAGACGGGCTGAATTACAAGTGTCCTTACGGTAATAACGTAAGATATAACTTTCAAATTACTATCATTCGATTGAAGTTATTAGTCAAATCCCACGTTAACTTCTTCGTTTGAGGGATGTGGATTTCGAAAACCCCCTCTTAAGTTCTAGCCAACATTGAAATCCTAAAAGATGGAGTTAATGTTCATGGCCTAAATGTATTACGATAAATGCTGCGAGCACCAAGAGGAGAAAAGGAAGAGGATTGAATTGGAGCAGTAATTACATTTGTTAAAAAAAAAACTAAGTAATAGCTATGAAGGTTAATTGTACCATCAAATAATTATGGGTAAATAGTTCCTTATAAATTAGTAGATGCAAATCTTAATGTACCTGATAATGTCATATACTGTATGATGAAAATGTTTCTGTAAAAGACCCAACTGCTGTTTGGGAGGACGATTTTTTTTAAGATATTTTTTCTTCATGAGTAATTCTCGACTATTATCTAAGTTGAATGCCATTTTTTAAACTTTTCGCCGTAGGAATGGCATCTTTTAGGGGTTGGATCATTCAAAAGGATACATGCCTCATCATAGCATTAAGAAATTTGAAACATGGTAGAGACTATGTTAACGGTACTTTTACAAGAAGTGCCTGACACCTTCTGAGGGATCACATGGAATACCATTTCAATGAAAAGATCTCACTTACTAAAATTATGAACCGTTGGAAGTTTCTGAAGAAGAGTTATCAGTTAGTGATGGAATTGTTAGCTGAGGAGAGATGGACATAGGATATCGAACAACATGTCATCGTCTTAGATGATCCAACTGTAATTCCCTACGGAGGGTGTTGAGATGTGCGTGATAAAAAAATAATGTGGAATACAATATAAAGCACACAAAAGCTAATTTCACAAAGCACACAAGTATTTTTAGGTTCAAACCTGGGTAAAAATCACCACCTAAACCTCTCGGTTTAGGATTTCTCGATTTACCTAGTAGATCAAATCCACTAACGAACTATTTCAAACGATAGTAGTTCAACCTTTTACAATCAACGCTATTTACACGAGGGTAGCGTACCTCAAATTGATACTACTTTGTACGAGGGTAGTATACCTCAAACCCCTCCTCTTCACGAGGAGTATTTTATTTAACGAAAGAGACGGAAATTCGCAAAAAAAATACCCAAACAAAGACAATCACAAAAATATCCTATAGAGCCCAAAATAGGTGTAAATCAAATTAACTCCTATAGGCAAAAAGAACTTCCCTTAGATGGAATTGGTGCGACGTGAAGTCAACTGTGTAACAGTGCTCTCGGATGGATGTTAAAGGACTTGGAGAGCAAGAACTTCTTCTAGATGATTTTCTTCTTCACTTGGACACAGGATGGTGTGGAAGTAGTCTCAAGGTGTATTTTGCTTAGGAAGGGTGCTCCTCTATTTACAAAGGTTCTAAGAAAGCTTTGGAAGGCCTTGGAAGCCTCTTGTAGCCGTTGGGAACAAGGCTCAAGAGTATGGTCTAAAATCTCACTGAAATTAGGGTCATTTATGATTCTGATAGGGTTATCAGACGTCTGGTTTTATGGTCAGACATCTGGGTCGCCGTCTGATCTAAGGTTTGGTCATTTGATTTAGAAGGGTTGATGATCTGAACTGAGTTGGATCAAGACAAGCATTTAAAACTCACTTTTAAGACATCTGGGATACTAATTAGACGTCTAATCCTAAGATGACTTTCTTCCTACTTTCACAAGATTGAAATAGGGTTCTAGTGTCATTTAGGTCAGACGACAGGTTGGTCGTCTAGCAAAGCCTCTGGACATCTGGAAAGACAATCCTCTGTGGGAATGAATTTCCCAAGAGGCTTAACGGTTAAATCCTCTGACAAAAGTGATTTAGGTCAGATGTTGGCCTAATGTCTATTTATTAGACGGCTGGGATGTTCTACGAACATCTGAAAGTGTTATAGAATTAATTATAAGGTAATCTCCGAGGATCATCTTTTGGAGCCTAACGATCTATTATTGGACGTCTGTCATTGGCATCAAACATCTTCTAAGACGTCTGGACTATGAGTTAGTCGTTTGAAATCAACGGACATAAAGCACTAGTTCAACCTAAGTGTTTGGACGTCTGGACAAAGGGTCAGATGTCTTAAAGATCATGATCAAACGTCTGAGGGCCAGATTGGATGTTTGATCAAGCTGTCTGAAGCCTATATTGATTTTCTGAGTTATCTAAGTGTTTGTCTAAGTGTCCTAGTGAGGTGTAAGGTGAGGTGTAAGGTTTCCTAGGATTACGGTAAGCTACTTTGGGCTCTTTACAAGAATTTAAAGAATAAAAGAGCAAAGTACATGACAAATAAACATAAGAATACAAAATACAAGAAAGAATATTTTTATCCTATTCTTCATCTCCTCCCTTCTTCAAGCTCTCGCTCTAAGCGAAGCTCCTTCTCCTCCATCAAGTTCCTCCAACCCACCATGGATGTGAGCTTGAGCTCCTCCACACTTGTATCCATTTGCATTTATCCTGAAACTTGTAAACTCAAATGCAAATGTTAAATCGCAAGTGTTTTGTTATTATCAAAATTAACGATTATAGTACCCTTGGACCAACACAAATCGAGTAGGAAAATGTAAGATTTCTTCTGTCTAACATTCTTCTCTTTATTTACCTTCTTGCAAAGATAAGTTTTTATTTTTTTTTCACTTTGTAGGTTAATGCCAAATATAGAAGGTTACGAGGTCTTCAATTTCCATTCTTAGAAATTATGGATGAGTTCGTTGATTAGTTTCCATGTCTCTTTGATCATTGCTGGGATCTACTCATCTGTCTACAGTTCGATGACAGAAATCTATCGTAATTTACTGGTTATTATGCAATAAAAGTGGTGACTGATAATTTCTTTTCAACAACTTTGGATAATATTTTTAATTTTTTCTTTATTTTACTTATTGAAGATTATGAATGTTATGCGCTTTCTTTGCATATTATTTTTTTTTATATTACTTTCTTTGGATATTATTTTCTTTTAAGATCACGCAAGTTATGTGATTTTCTTTGTATATATATTTCTTTTTTATGTTCTCATATAGATTAATAATATATTTTCTCAAGATTTCTAATAAGACTGTAGGAAGCATTGCAAAAAACTTTATGAGGGTTATATATGCAATGATGAAAGCTTCCAACGCTTGAAGGCAAACATATTAACTAATTGGATGGTGTTGGTTTGGTTGGCTGGTGAAAATTAAACTAGGTAACTCCAGTTAATGTGTTTGTACATGTAGGACGGCTGCAGTGCAGCAACCCTATGCAACACAAAAGGTGACGGTTACTTGTGTTTGTATGGCATAGATGGCTGCAACGTAGCAACCCTATGTAATAAAAATTCAAGGGCTAAATTTTTTAGACCATCCATAGTTGATAGAATTTGCTTGATACTAGCGTTAAAAATTTCTACAATGAAGCAATATGAGCATACTGTAAATTTAACAATCCATTTTTATTGTCCACCCAGATGTACCATTGAAGGTTAGTAATTTTACACCTACAATTTCTTACTTATATATCCATGAATTAAGGTCTCTGTTGATTTAGACATAATGCATTTAATTTTTTTCTACAGGTTTGATTTTCTAATTAATTACAACTAACCATTACTTGTTCAAGACGATACAAAAACTTCTCATGGTTTCTCAGATAAATTAACAAAAATATTTACTATATTTACTCAGCTTTCCATTTATTAAGGATTTTGAGAAGAAGTCTCATAATATATTTCTTCTTGTTTAAGGTCGTGGATTGCAACTCTTGCCTCATTGAAATAATTTTTCAAATTTGCTATGCTAAAGATGAAGACCTCAGATGTAGATCAGACCCGCTCATAACTTAAATTGTTGAAGGGAAATCCAAATCAATTTTTGTAAGGGAATAATATCTTTATCTTATTTAAGTTATTTTTATTTCTCAATGTAATATGTCATGTAACAATATCACTTGTACCATACTTTATGATTCACATGAATTGAGTAAGTAGTGTATAATTACAGATATTTCACTCAAATGGTTCATTATCTTTTTCTTATTTCTATTATTTATATTTGGCAATGTAACATGCGATGCTGCAATATTTCTTGTAACAAATTTGATTAATCACATGACAATCAAATAAAAAATTTCCCAATACAAGTTAATTTTCTTTTGTATTTGTTATTCAACCTATCTAATTAAAATATTATTATTAAAATAAAAAATAACATCAACTAACTTACTTATCATCTCAATGGTAAATATGTTATTTGTCACTTTAATCCTCATTCTAGCTCTCATTTTCAAATAAATACCCTCCTGTTATATTATAGGATAACCTTCGTTCAGTAAACACAAATAAAAATTAATTTTCATTTACAAATAAACACAAATAAAAGTTTATCTCAGTTGCAAATTTACAAACTTTTAGCCAACCCAAATGGTAAAGTAGTCCTATTTATCTTCCCTAAGCCTTGATCGTGGTCCACTTACATTTCCTACCAATCCTTCTCTTTTTCTGATGATCCCAAAACGTCTGCCCACCTATCACACGGTACGACAAAGCAAGGGGATGTGCAGAAGGTCGGATGGGAAGTCAACATCGATTAGAGATGAAGAGGGGAGGAGCATTAAAGGTTGAATTTGAGAGGAGGATAAGTTACAATTGTGACGAGTTGGTGGGTGAGGTAATAAGTAGTTGGTAGGATGTTTTATTGTACGACAGAATAAGTAGTGGCTCGCCGTAACAGCTATAGACATCGAGAAGATTATAATATTCTTTTATAGTGAAACTTGGAAAACCTTGTGGCGGAGAGAATATGAAGCATAAACATAATTTTATTCTTCCCAAGTGCCCATTCATAAACCCCCTTCGAGAATCCCTCGGTTATCCTGCAACCAAACGAGCCTAAAGTCGGCAAAAGGAGATGGTGATAGAGATCCGTTGAGTTAAAATTAGCAGTGACTATAAATTAAGAGTCATGGGTTTTTGTTCAACTTGTTAAACGCTTCATCAGAATGCTAATGCTCCCTTCACACGGGACGAGGAGGTGGACACCCTATAAGAGATTGAGCGATTGACAACAGTGGCAAAAAGAACTTTGCTTATAGCGGAATAAGAAGCTTTTGTATCTTAAATGCATACATCTAATTTATTAAGGGAGCTATTAAGGTGGATAGGGAAAGGGGAGCATATACTCGTTTGTTCTATTCGCCGAATCTAAAACTCACTTTATCATGGGGGGGTCTCGAGATCCAAATTGAACCACATGAGTACCCTTCTTCTATGTACAAGAATTAAGAGGTTTGTGTTCAACTTAGCGCTCCAAGTAAGATGACTCGAAAGAAAAGAATTCCACGCACATGCATGTGCCATAGGGTCGAGTCGTGCTGACGCGGGCCGAAGATTGTTGGTTGGAATGCTAATCGCCTCCATCGCTTTCCCTCCTCATTTTTAAGGCTAACGGTATTTTGGGAATAAAAAAAAAAATTAAATCCTCATTTAAAGGATTTAAAAAATGATCCAAATTTAAAAATAAAACCTGATAGTTTATTTTCGGTCCCATAAGACTTTGGAATTTAACCAAACTTAAATATAGAACCTTTGGATAATTTATGGGGTCGAACGCAAAAGGAAAAGGGCCTCACCTGGAAGAGAGATTCCCAACCTTTGCGGGCTCAGCGGAAAACAATCCTAAAACTCCATGCCCCTCCATGCAATATTCCCTCCCTCCGTCTTCCCACGCGTTGACCCCATCCCTCCACCACCAGCCAATTCCTCCATTATCTATCACCAACCATATGCTGCACCCGAACGCGGCAATGCACTGAACTACTCGTGGTGGTTGTCGACTCTCTCTCTCTCGCCCTTCGAACTCCCAAATTTCCACCTCCTCCTCCTCCTCCTCCTCTGCAGTTTAGATGGCGGGGAGGCCGTCGAGGGTCGGGAAGGAAGCGGCTCCGGATTGGGAGGAGGTCGTGGTGAGGGTGAAGAGTGGGGAGGAGGAGGCGGTAGAGGAGCTGCGGGAGCTTGTGGAGGAGGGAGTGGTGGCGGGGGAGATGGGGAAGGTGGTGGTCCCTGTGCTGCTTAGTAGGTTGGGTGCAGTGGAGGAGGTGGGGAGGGTCAGGATCTTGGGGCTGCTCAGGCTGTTGGTGGCTCAGTGCAAGGACAACAAGGTATCGTAGTTTTAGATTCTCTCTGTTTTTTTTTGTTCCCTTTCTGATGACTCAAAATTTTTGGGTTTTCTTTGGTTTTGCAATGTTTGCTAGAAAGTTTAGGAGCTTTGGAGCTTTTGATGCCTTTACGGGGGGTGGGGGTGGGTGCTTAGATGATGATGTTGACGATGCTTCTTAGGATTAGTTTACTTAAGGGGTTAAAAAAGTAGTGTTAAGAAATGCATGACTGATGTTAACCTTCAATTGTGTTTACTTGTAGAGTAATGTTAATATAAGTTTGTGTTTATTTGAATTGCTATTAAGTTGTAGTGTTTACTTGATAGTAGTGTTAGAGAGAAGGAGAGGTGACTGGTGTCAGAGAGAGAGGATTGCATGTGACTTTAACACAGGTTTGGCTAACACTAACGGCAACCGGTGCTAGGCGAACCAATGTTAAGAGGGGAAAACTGGTGTCAAGTAAAGGGGGGTTAAGTAGTGAAGTAAACAAAGGTTAACCTCCCTTTCGAGGGATTAACCTTTCAAATAAACTATGCCTTAGGTATGGTAGGAATAGTGTTCTTGTTTGATTTTGGGTGTTTCTTACCATGTATGGGGTGATCACTTTTTTTTTTTTTTTATCAAATATTTTTCACAGAGGAAGTCATTCGAGAGGAGATAACTTCTTTGTGAAATAGAATTGTGGTGATAGAGTTTGTAGCTGCAAATATGTCATGGATAATGTGTGATTGCTCTAGTGCACTTGTTTGGATGATGAATGTCTAAGGGATCTATTTGGAAATATAGCAATGAGAGAGATCAGTTAGATTGTATTGTCATCAGTATTTAGGTTGTCCGAAGATGGTAATTTTTTTCCTTTAGTTCGCCTGTTTGGATGATGGGTGTCTAGAGATCTATTTGGAAATTTGGCAGTGAGAAAGTTTAGTTGGATTGTATCAGTGTTTATGTTGATTGACTTGGTAATCTTGCTCCAGTCCACTTGTTTGGCTGACGGATGTCTAGGAATCTATGCGGAAACTTGGCAGTGAGAAAGCTGAATTAGATCATATTGCCGTTGGTCTTTGGGTTGTTCCACAATGGTAACTTGCTCTTATTTCATTGGTATGTGCTTGGGAATCGTAAGAAAGCTAGTTGACTGAAGTTAACATTGATTATTCATTACTGTCAGCACTCCAAGTGTGAGATATTTGAAAGCAATAAATCTCATCAAAAATCTTCATTTACCAACATAATATTATGTACCAAGTAAGGGCATTGCTTTACCATTAGCACCTTCCTCAGAAAAAACTTCAAGAAACTCCTAGACTAGCATGGTGAATATTTGGCTGTGCCATATTTTGCTTTTCAGTTTGCTAGTTTGATCTAAATTGAGATTAGTTGGTGTTTACGTTGGTTCAGGTAGTTGAATTAATTAGTCACCTGTGAACTCTTTGGTTAGAAACTCCATAAATCTATACCAACATGTATATAAGAAGTTTGAATTCCATGTGATAGTTTGTGATTATTCAGATTTTATCTTGAGAATCTACAAAATCTGCATTAGTAAACATGACCAATAATGCTTAGCAACTGCCTTAAATATACTCCTTGGACAAACTTCAATTATTTTTTTGAGAAGTCAAGCTACTTCAATCTTAAGAATCCCAGATCAAATGGCATCACAATATTAAATAAGTGATGACCTCTTTTAGCCTTTTGAAAAAAAAAAAGCGATAACAATAAATATTAAGGGTAAAGTTTGTTTCTGTTCAATAATCAGAATGCAAAATGCACACTGCAGAAAGAGATGGCTAATACACTAATATTTATTTTTTAGTGCACAGGAGATTATCGTGGAGTTAGGGGCTTTATACAACATTGTGCAGTCCTTGTCCAATGATGTTGATGAAATCAGGGAAGCTGTAGGGCTGCTTCTGATCGTGGCTGATGTACCCAAATTTCGCCAACGTATTGGAAGAGTTCCTGGTTGCATAAAGATGCTAGTCTCTGTGCTTACTCTAGATGATTCACATGCTTCACAAGATGCTAAGAAGTTGCTTCATGCATTGTCTAGCAATATACAGAATGCACTTCTTATGGCTGAGGCTGGTTACTTTCAGTTTGTGCTACCCCACCTCAAGGAAGGTATTCCAATATTTGCTCAATGCACGCGACTTCAACTATATTATGTTTTGCTTTCCAGTAACCTTCAGTTTAATGCACTTTTTTCAGACATACACATAAATACTGCTGAAACTATGAAAAGTGAAGTAACTAATGTTTTTATATAATGGGTGTAGATTGTGTTAATCAAGAAGATCTAGTGTTGCAATTTGTTTTCTGTTGATAAGGTTGTTGGAACTAATGAGCTTATCTAAGTTATTGAGGTGGTAAGAAATTATGCATTATATGTGCCATTTGTATGATTTCAAAGAGGGCCCCAACTGAGGGAGTTTTGTGATCACGGACTTCAGTAGAAATTCACACACCTTATTTGAGTGGTATTGAAGAGTTTCAAGTTTGGAGAAAGAACTACTCAAAGGAAACATGAAGTCTTTTATCAACTCAATTCTGTCAATAAAAGCAAATGTTACCATGTCAGTGCATTGCATGTTGCTGACTCTAGATGCATTGCACATCCCATCTTGTTTGCTAGAGAAGAATACCATAAATGGTGCCATAGACAGAACAATTTTATATACAAGTAGAAGTAAGTTCTTGATTTGCTACATCTCTAGTACTCTTCTAGTCACAGGTATGGTCATTATGCTTAAGTGTACATATCAAGTGTTGAGTGTTTTTTAACTTGCAACTACAATGGGTTGAAGTTAGTAAGCATAAGCAAGGTTTTAAATTTCGAGGTGTTCTGCCGTTTCCTATGATAAGGAGTGCCAATGCACCTGACAAGTTTTTCATGGATAGTGGAGGCATCCCGGGGAAATTCCTCGAAATGAGGAGAGATGGGATGATATTGACAGTGACTACACACTAATTTGTACTTTTATGATTTTGGGAGCCATTTTGAGCTCATTCTTCTCACATAATCTAATATTCCTCTTGGAGTTTAGCTTGGCAACATCTCCTTTAAGGGCTCTCTTAGAGCCTGCTAGCTAATAGGTAACTCCATGTTGTATTCTCCTCTGGATTCCTTATATTAGTTTTCAATCACCTAGAAGTCTAGATCTAAACCTTGAACTAGGATTAGCTTGGGTAGATACAAACTTTGCTTAGCAAATCTAAACCTATATTGGGCTTAGTTTAGGTAGATGATCTAAGCTCCATTAGAGTATTATTTTAGACTTAAATTAGTTACAGAGTGATAAGACATGATTATCCTTCTGTCAAAGAATCTTATTACTTATGATGTTTTAAGTGTTTATTACGGTTTAAGTAGTAATTTTAAATTTTGAAAAGACTAGTGATGTATTTCTCTTTAGAGTGCTCTGTGTGTATGCTAATATGCTAAAAATCCTTAGAAACCCCTCCAGTTTCTGATAGAGTATATACTCATGCATATAGTAATTACCAGGATCCTAGTTTTGTGAATTTTAATCTCAAAATAGCCATTCTGTCCCCTATCTACTTTTTAAGCCGACAAAAATCTTTGCAGGGTCAGAACATGCACAGAGATACATACACACCCGTAGGTATATGGCCTGAGCCAAATGGATTTGTTCTGCCTTAAGTGATTTAATAGATGGAGAATGATGTTCACATGATTGTGTCAATGTGTCAAAATTTTGCCATATGATGGTCCAGTTTTCTGTGGAATCATCATGGTAGACCTTGTTTTGATCACCGTGGGAATTGGTTTAGGGGTATTCTCAATGAAAATGCTATTTTCCATTAGTACTCCAAATACATGTCAAATAATGTCTAATTTGTTATAATTTTTTAATCAAAGTGTTTTTCTTTTTTAAAAAAATTCCACTGTCTCCCCCCTTTTAGGTTCTGATACAAACAAGATTCTCGTGGCCTCAGCAATTGCGAAAATGGATATCTCTGACCAAATGAAGGCCAACCTTGGGGAAGGGTCGATTGGACCTCTTGTGCAGATGTTTACGACTGGAAAATTAGAAGCCAAATTATCCTCATTGAGTGCATTGCAAAATATTGCAACATTGTCGGAAAATATTCCTTTGTTGATCAATTCTGGCATTGTAAGCCCTCTGTTGCAGCTTCTTTTCTCTGTCACGTCCGTGCTATTAACTCTTAGGGAGCCAGCTGCTGCCATACTTGCAAGCGTAGCACAATCCGAATTAATCCTTGTGCACAAAGACGTCGCCCGGCAGATGTTGTCTCTGCTTAGTGTATCCAATCCGTCTATTCAGCACCATCTCCTGCAGGCACTCAATTGTATCGCAAGCCACCCAGAGTCATCTAATAGGATAAGGGCCAAAATGAAAAAGAGTGGTGCAATCCAATTAATCCTTCCATTCTTAACCAGTAACTGCGATGGAATACGATCGGCTGCCTTGAATCTACTCTATACCTTTTCCAAAGACTTGGAAGGTGATTTTGCTCAGAAGGTGGGAGAGGTCCATCTAAGAATTTTGGTGAATATCATCTCAACAGCAGCATCAGTGGAAGAGAAGGCCATTGCCATTGGTATATTGAGCAATGTCCCTGTGAGCGACAAGAAAACAACAGAGATCCTCTCAAGATCTAATCTACTTCCTGTTGTCGTGTCTTTGCTCTCAATACACCTTGCAGCTCCTTCAGATGTTGCATCTGACAGATTACTGGAAAATGTCGCAGGCCTGCTAGTTCGCTTTACGCTTTCATCGGAAAAAAAGCTACAGATAGTTTGTGTGGAGTTAGGGATGATCCCTTTGCTGGTGAAGCTGCTTTCATGTGGTTCGCCTCTAGTGTGGTCTAGAGCAGCCTTTTCCTTGGCACAACTATCACAAAATTCTCCATCTTTAGCTAAGTCTAAAACATACAGGTGGATATGTGTTCCCAAGTCGGTTGCAGCATTTTGCATAGCCCACAACTACAGGTGCACCGTAAAGAGCACATTTTGTTTAGTAAAAGCGGGTGCTGTTCCTCCATTGGTTCGCATCCTAGCTGGCGATGAGCGAGAAGCGGACGAGGGAGTCCTTGCTGCTTTCTCTACACTCTTGCAGGATGAAGTACTTGAAGGTGGAAGCAGTGTCATAGATAAAGCTTCAGGGGTAGAGGCCCTCATGAAGGTAATTCGAGTGGGAAATTCAAAGACAAGAGAGAAAGCCGTTTGGATGCTGGAAAGAATCCTTAGGAATGATACATGTCGACAAAAATATGGAGAAGCTGTTGCTCTTCTTCTTACTGATCTCCAACAAAGTGGAAGTTCAATACTGTCGAGTACGATTGCTGAGATCCTGATTAATCTGAAGGTTTTGCAAAATCCCAATGTTTCTCAAGAGCCTTAGAATTGCCGGATGTTCATATGTGGTGTTAGATACTACAATGTGGATTAAATCAGGCCTGCATCTGAAATGGTTAAAGGCAGTGGAACCTTATCTGGTCAAGAGATCGAAAGTTTGTGTCACTAACAAAGCAGAATCTACTTTTGTTCAATTCATATGTGATCTTTGAGCTTTCCTGGTGGCTGGAAATGATAACATGGAATATTATGGAGCTGCCAAGTTAGATCTGTAAATGATCAAAAATACTGGAGCGCTTTGTCTGCTTTATGGTTAACTTGGGATTGCTGTCGCACCAGCTCACATCATACATTCCTTTCATCTGTTTATTACGTGATTTTGCTCCCACCTTCCTTTCTTGGCATGTATGCCTCAAAAAAATTACATTGTGTTTCCGTGGTTGTTTGCATTGTAAACAACGCAGTGGAGTCTTCTGTCTGAAGCCCTTGCAAGAAGACTCCAGAAAGAAGGATGTATCCTACATGGTATTATATCCAATACTTGCAAGAGAAAACTATTTGTTTGTTCAAATGAAATAAAAATTAGAGTATCTTGGGTGCTGCCTCTATTGCTAGTTTTTCTTGCAAGTAGGACATATCTTTTTTTGGTTTGAGTCTTGCATTGTTTACTGAAAGATAAAGAGAACAAAACAAAAGAAGTTATTACTTTATTTATGCAGGGACATCAAATCAAGCATTATTCCAAATATAACCTGGCTTCGAGGGTGCAATAATTGTCTGAGGATCATCTCTAACCTAGTCATCAGTTTTCACCTTTTTTTTGCCCCAATCCAAGTACCCGAAGTGCCAACATAGATTCCATCATAAAAAGTTCAGACGGTAGGAAAGCTAGGAAGGGAAGAGCAAGGAACAAATGAGGCATAGCCGAAATACCAAACATGAAAGAACGCAATGGAAGGAAGGGGAAAGAAAGAGGTAGCAAAGCTGGAAATGTGGGGCAGCACAAAAAGCTCTTGAATGTCAATGTTGGGAAGTATAGACTTTCCAGCTTCTTGGAAAGAAAAGCGCCGGAATTGTTAGTGAGAAATCCTTCAAGGGGGAAACTTTTTGAATGGTACAGTGATGCTATATAATCACAAATGAAAAGGATAGCATGTCTTAGTTTGACAAAACAAGTAGAGGAGATTTGAAAGGGAGTAAAAAAATGGAGCAAATTCTTTCAAAAAAAAGAAAATTTGACAAAGGAAACAGCAAGTAGCCAGATGCTAGCCATTAATTTTAAGGTTATCCAATAATTTGGTTAGAAGCTGTTGACAAAGAAGATCTATCTAAGTCACTTTGTTTCCTTTTGTTCAAGTCATTTTGCTTCTTTTTGTTCAAGTTACTTCCCCTTCTGTCCACTAGGATAAAGAGCTTAACATGAATGGATAGCCCAAGGAAGTCGGAGTCGCAGGGAGCAATTCATTCTTCCAGGTGAACCAATGTTTCTCCATTATTTAGGGTTATTTTGTCTTTCTTACCCGTATAGCAACTTTCAGAAGAATGATCTGAGCGATTTCCTTTCTGCAAATGTGACCCATATTATGGAAGAGTCAGACAATAACCTCAAAGCTCGATAAACAAAGAAAACTAAACCCAAGTCTTAATCTTCACGTAATTATATTGTTGCTACAAACTCTAATTATTTAACAAAAAAAAAAATTCTGCTAACCTGAATTCCTAATATCGGCAAAATCCATGCTGTATGTTTGGAACAAGTTGACCACCTTACTTCTCTTGTTCACAACCCTCTTTGCACGGAACACCCTCTCTCCTGTGCCCATAGACACAAAAGGACCCAAGACCAGTACCAACAATTTATCACAGAAGAAAGGATTCACCTAGAACGTATCCGATAACCTATACTAATATACCAAAATACGTTACTAATTACTTGTCTAATACTAATCAATAATATAATGAGAAGAACTATAAATAAAATTCATGGCTACACAAATCACTGAGGGCAGTTTTAGATTAATCCTAAGGCTAAGGGGTCTTTTCGTTCAAGCGGCGTAGACGTCGCTGAAGTGGGAAAATGATAGCCTAGCCGTGAGAATAAGCCGTGGCCACAATTGGAGCAGTTATAGCAGCAATCAGAGTTTGAACACTCTTATGGATGCCTAAACAAACAACCATTTAAGTGGTCGTGGCCCCACCCTATCGCAAAAGCAAGCATGAGCTAATTGTTACAGGGAATTTCAATAAAGGATGATGGTACAAAAATAACCATTGCAATGTGCTTTTCAATGTAGAAGTAGAGATCACAGCATGCATCTTCCTCACGTGCACTCGAGGTGAGACTCACTAGTAAAATGCATCGATGAATTCAAAACCTAGGTGAGGATCCATTGGTGGAAAGCGTTGATGCATTCAAATATCACTTGTAATCTGGTAATATTTAATTTAAATATAAAGAAATCACTTGTCCTATTTAATTTCAAAACTAAAAATTAATGGTAATACTTTAAAAATTACTAACAATTCAAATACAATTCAAGAGAGAATGGGGGGGGGGGGGGGGGGGGGGGTGGTGTGTGTGTGGTGGTGTGGGAATGAGCAGAGGGGTAGGGTCCACCAAACCTATAATTTAGGAAGAGCAAGTAGCTATGTGTCCTTTTCATAACTTACGCATGTCGTAAAACATGCTGCATGGAGTACTTCTTTACATTTATGCTTCAATAAATCATTAATCATTGAAGGTGGTACAGTAGTTATAGGGTTTCCCTCAATGATAAGTTACGGTGGCTTTATTTGCGTTACTCTTCTAATATTCTTAAATTTTCTAAGTCTTCTATTTTAGTAGATTGAGTTTTCAAATTAAACAGGTGTCCATAAAAAGAACTATGAGGTCCAGTTTTTTTATTAAAAAATTTCTTAAAACTCCGATCTTGTTGAAATCCCAGATCTAAATCTGCAGATAACGCCCCGAAGCATAAACCTTACTCAGAAGTTCTAATCCCAGCGATTCTACCAATTTTTCACATCCAATAGTCACCAGCAAGATCATTTTCCTTGATTCTGGGATTTACAAATTGTTCTATAGATTTGTGACTTATTACTACCTTCTGTCTAATAAAGTACGAAACATGGGTAACAAAAAGCTTTCGTATTGTTCACGTTCACGTCATGGTTACGTTTATTCGTTGGTCTGTTTCAAATACTTAGTTCCTGCTGCGACAAGAAACTATATTGGTTTCTAGGGGAAGTTGAAGGTTTATCAAGCCCATAAAGCTAGAGAAAACCCTTGTTTTCATCAAGGTACACTCAGAACCCGCAACAACGAGAAGCATCGTCTAAGACTTGATAGACTCCACTCAGAGAACCTGAAAAGTAAAATGAGAACATTTATCATACGCACTTTGGAGAAAATACTCGACACCTAAATTCGAGGTCAGTTCTTCGCATAATCTTTAGCTCCAAAGACTCCAATAGGTTAGTAGAAAGTTAGAAACTTGAGCTTAGAACAGAAAACAAGTTGCATAAATATTAATCGCGCAGGCTAACCACCATGGGCATGCAACCTGGTGAGATGGATCCAGGCTCAGATGGTAGATCTACGTATGCTACCAAGGTTTTGCACTCTCTCTTCAGCCAAATTCACAATAGGTGACTGCAATACCTCATAGCCTATACACAATAAAATTATTTTCTGAAAAAAGAGACGGTGGTAGCAAATGCAGTGGCAAGAGATAAACAATGATCTGTCTTTGAAATAATGACTTATCCATGCTCATACAGAAGTAATGATCAATCCATGCTCATACAGAAATAATTATCCATCCATGTTCACAGAGTAATATGATGATGCCAATTCTTTAAGTAAAACAGGGCTGGAACCACCAGGGCTTTACAACTGAAGAGACGTCTCCGTTTTCTGAAACATCTCCCAATTCAGTCCGAAGATCAAGCCAGACCGTGAATAAATGGTTTCCTTTGACTGATCTTGTATGATTATAAATGTAGAATAAATAAGACATTAAAGAAAAAACCCAACACTTCAAGCAGTTACTTCCATTGGAAACAGCTTATCGAGCATGGTGTTTGAAACCACTCTGTTTGGGTCCAACTCCTTCTGCGCTTTATTGTATGCATTGATGGGGAAACGCCTTCTTAGCCGTGCTTGGAGTTCAGCAAGCTCTTCTTTGTCTTTGGGAATCTGGAAAGCCAAAGACACAAAGTAATGCAAACGTTTTTACAAGTTTTAGTTCAAAAAGAGCAAGTGTTGCATAAAATAGAATATTTGAAAATATACATAAACACATGGAAAGTAATTTGCCAGGAAAACTTGAGAGGGACGGCATGCCCTCCCATGTGTTTAAGGATGCTTTGAGAAATTGAGAGAAGTTGGAAGGCTCAAAATGCTACATTACATTTGGTTCATTTGTTTAAATTTCCAGATTGGTACATTCACTTTTAAACCAAACACAGATCCAGCTTTAACCGTTCCAACCTGAGGATCACAAACTAGGGAAATTTTCAATTATGCTGGGTCTTGCTGCATCGAGAAAGGGAAGGGAGGTGGGTGTGTGGGTAAGGAATTAAGTAATAGTGATAGTAGTGATGTCAATTTGCTCTGACTCGGACCAAACTTAACCTGACTCAACCAGAGTGGTAAAACCCAACCCATCTATAAAGTTGATATGGGTAATGGTTTTCAATTCAAAAACCTAATTGGACATGGGCATGGATATGGATTTGATTTGTTTACTCATTTACTCAACACATTATTACATATGTATGAATATATACACAAATATTCTTTTCAAAAAAAAAAAAAAAAAGACAATAAATGAATCTTATAGGATAATGAAATATGAGCTTGTGTTTATCTATTGTCATGAGCTAAATATTGGTGATCTTTAAAATATTTTTTATTTTTCATGGTAAGAATGGCTTTACCGGTGAGTTTTTATGTTAAATATGGTTATGGATACTTTTGTGTACAATTCATAGTTGGTTGATTTTCTTTTTTTTGAAATAAAAAAGGATGATCACATAAGACTACTGATCATCCTACTTCATTAATAATAAAAAAGGCTACAACAGAAAATACATCAAAACAATTAACTACTTCCCTAGAGCTCCTTGAAAAAGGAGACATCCCTAGAAACATTCTCAACAAAACATGGCTCCCCTTGGAAGATTGAAGCATTGCGTTGTAGCCAAATCACCCACAAAATAGCAAAAGGTGTTGCATGTTCACATTTGGATCTGAAGCTTCCAACAGAAAAAGATGTCCAAAAGCTATCCCAATCATCATAGACAGGCCATTGACCACATGTTGCAAAGAAAACATGTTGGGTCAGAATTTGGTGTGAACTTCAATCTGTAGACTTTCGTCATGACATGGTTTCGCTTGAACAGCCAAGCAAAGATCTTGAACTTTAAAGGCATTAATGACTTCCACACCAAACGGCAATCCTTGCTCAAAAGCCAATCTACTTGTTTGGAAAGTAAGAATCTCCTATAAGCAGACTTCACTATGAAGGATGGCATCATTTACCCCTTTTGTAGGAGCAAAGTTTGCCAAGATCTCCTATGATTGCATGGGCTCCTCCACTCTTTGATCGGAGAGAGCGGGACCTTAACCCAACTGACCATGAATGTCCATCCCAACAATCAGCCACAGACGTGATGGGCCTTGCCATTAGAGCGTAAAACAAGGATACTTCTCTGCCAGAGGACCAATTAGTTCAATCATCTGTCCAGAAAGAAAAATCCCTCAAATCGGCCAAATCTACATAGGGATAGCAACCGATATCTCATGAAGAAGAGATCTCCAAAAGACAGAGTCACCCTTCTCGACAGCATTCTATCTGGCAAACTCAAACATCTTCTGTAGAGGCCATAGAGACCTCCACAAGAAGGGAAGTATCTCTTCCCATAATGGCAGCAATCGACTTCATAAGGAGAGCTTGATTCATGGCCCCAAATCCAACACAGCAAGACCCCCTTCCATAACTGGTCTATAGACCTCTTCCCAATTAACAAGTGAGATCCCCTTGGAACAATCATTGGCCCTTTTCCAGAAGAAGTGTCCTCTTATAACATTGATCTTCCTTAGTACCTTCAGAGGTGCCTGAAACAAGGAGAGGAGGAAGATAGCTAAAGAGAGGACAGACTTAAGTAACACAAGCTTGCCTCCCCTGGACAACATCCTTGACTTCCAACTAGCTAGCCTGTCTTCAAATTTTGAAACCAACCCATTCCAATCAGATGCTTGCAAAATTCTATCCGATAGGGGAACCCCAAGTACTTCAGAGGCAATCCCACCATAAGAGTGCCTAAAACTTCACTTCCGAGCTGCATATCCTCCAACGGCATACTAAAAAGGATGAATGACGATTTCACTCTGTTAATCTGCAAGCCCGAAAAGCTCCCAAATATCTCAAGAACCAAAGCATGTTTAGCTTCTTCATGCAAGCCTTCTATCAAAAATACCGTGTCATCCGCGTATCGCAACAGTGGCACCAAGTTCAGATGACCAAGTGGGCTTAAACCCTTCAGGATTCCCTCTCTACAAACTAAGTGCCTATAAACAAAGAATCCAAAGGCAGAACAAAAAGTAACAGGACTGGAGGACAGCCCTGACACACCCCACATTGTCGCTGAACCCAGCCACCTTCAAGTCTATCATTAACCAAAACTGTGAAGGAGTTGATAGTGATGCACCTTTTCATCCAGGCAATCCATAGATCAAGAAAACCCCTTCAGCGCAATAAGGCCCAAAGAATGATTGCTTGAATATAAATAGCTAATGCACAACTGTATAGGTATGTCCAAATGGGTTCTAGATGGAGATATTATTTGTCCTCTTTGTCAGAATGCTAATGAAGATGTGCAACATCTTTTCTTCGAATGCAACTTCGCCAGAGATGTTTGAGCACTGTTCAATCTCCACACAGTCGACACAACGGATTTTGAAAGATTTTGGACAAGCTTAAGAGATCATATTCTTCTTGATATGGCGGGTTGGTGTCAGGTGTTACTCTTATATGGAGTATTTGGCTACAAAGGAACAACAAGGTCTTTTGTAATGAGTGTTGTTGGCTTGACAATGTGGTTAGAGAGGTAAGGTGTTTTTCTGATTTTTGGCTGCAAAATCTACATATCAGTTCCTTTTTTTCATTAATACAAATTAAGGATGATTACCACGCTCAGGTAATCTTCCACTTTTCCTCTAAAAAAAAAAATAATTGTATAGGTATGTGTATGATATTTGCATATGGTATCATTGATTTAAATGCCGACGGCATGCCATCGGCAAGGCCATTTCTAGAAGGGGGTCGTGCCGACATGCATAAGTTGTCGATTTACAGGTGTCGCCGACATGCTGATGAATTTCGCCAACATGCCGACAGTTTCGGCGGTATGCCGACGATTTCGCCGGCATGCCGATCGACGCTGCAGGAGATTTCGTCGGCATCCCTTCACGACTGTGCTGACATGTGTATTGTCCAGTGAAGGGCCTGTCTTGGACATACCAAAATCAGAAACCTTGGCGACCAAATTATCATCCAAAAGGATGTTGGTTGTCTTCACATCACGGTGGATGATGGTGTACTTGGCATTGGTGTGCAGATAATGGAGGCCACGAGCAGCCCCGATACATATCTCAAGCCTCTGCTTGCAACTCAAGAGCTGGTTCTTGGACTTGTAGACGTGCTCGCGGAGCGTGCCATGAGCCATGTAGTCAAACACCAATATCATCTCGCCATTCTCTTTACAGTAACCGATTAGAGAGACAAGATGGCGGTGGTGGAGCTTGGACAACATCTCAATTTCATTCTGGAACTCGTGCAGGCCCTGTTCGGACATTCGGTTAGCACGCTTGATCGCTACCATGGTCATCCCATCATCGATACTGCCGCGGTAGACCTTCCCAAAACCACCAACGCCAAGCAGAAGCTTCTCATCGAAAATTATTCGTTGCGGCCTTGATCTCTGCAAACGTGAAGTGGCAGCAAAGATTGGAAGGCAAAGATGATCCATAGCTCACTGTCGTTGTTTTAGCCCCCGAGCTGGTGATGGAAAGTGGCAGCCAAGCATGGCCTGCTTCCTCATGTGCTTTGCGCCGATGACAGCAGCAGAAGAACACCAAGCCACTTATCAACAACCCCACCATAGATCTATGGGCAACAACATGCCATATATCTAAAATCACATGCCTCAATCTAAAAGTACTCCAATGACGCTTTTCAAGCTGACAAGCATTACAACCGATGACAACAGTAGGAGATCCCTGTGGTATAACATGATGATTATCTAGAGATAAATGACCCAAATAGAGATGCCACTGAAAAGGAAACTCAACAGAAGTGGTGACTCCACCAAAACTTACCTCAATAAAAGGAGATTAGAAGAGGCGATAGACTTCCCCTTCTTTACAACCACCACTAATCGTTCTCCCCATCAAGATATTCTAAAAAGTACAAGCAACTACATCAAATATAGCCTGGCAATTCAATTCATTGGTAATTCTGCTAACTAAAAGTAAACTGATCGAAAAATCAAGAACAAACAGGATATCAGTCAATCTCATGTTGGGGACGCCAGTAACCTCCCCTTGACCAGTGATGGGAGAATGCCTCCCGTCGACCACCTGTACTGTATGTCCAGGAGGAACAAAGAGGAGGCGACAGAAGCGTCGCCGATCTCGACTCAAGTGACGTAATGCTCCTGAGTCCACTAGCCAATATGTATCATATAAATCATCACTTTGTACAGAGAGTGTAGGCAATATACCTGAAGAGGTGGTTAGGGCAGCTTTAGCAAAGGTAGAAGAGGTCATCAGGATAGTAGTGTCAGATGCAGAAGAAGTATCTTGAGAGAGCTAAGAAAGTCGTTGAAGAGGCTTATCATAGTCAAACCAAGGTACTGATACAGTGTCTCTTGGCTGCTCTTCAGTGGCAAGCACCTGATTGGCAAATAGTCGTCATACATGCTTGGTTCAACAAGTTCTCTCAATATGACCAAGCAAACCGCAATATGTGTAGGATTTGCACCCTCTACCCTTAGCACCATGCCTCCCGTCGGTAGAGAGAATACCTTGTCCATGACCTTGGGCAACAACCAAGGAAAAAGCCTGACCTATGGACTAAATCGTGAGAGAAATGAAGATCCTACTCAGCATGTTGTATGCTTCCTCAAGACTAGGAAGCTCTGTTAATGTAAGCATCTAAGAATAAGAAGTCGCATACTGAGGCCCCAAACCAACCAGAAACTTCACAACTACAGCTTCCTTGTGATACGCCTTTTATGTGTCACAAGCACTAATCGGGCAACATGTATTGGACTTCTCAAAGACGTCCTTAAGTGTCGATTGTCACTGAGATAAAGTGCAACCTTCTGGTTGTCGTTCTGTTGCTGTAGTCTGTGATTTAAATGCAGACGGCATGCCACCGGCATGTCGTCGGTAAGGGGTTTTTTGGAGGGAGGGCATATCGACACAAATATAGTGTCGGTTTGCAGGGAAACCGTCGGCATGCCGAGGATTTCGCCGGCATGCCGACAGTTACCGACAAAACGTCGGCATGCCGATGGTGGTTGAGCGGCGGGATACTTGAAAAGGGTGGGCGGGAAGCTTTTGGGCGGGAAATGGGGGCGGGGAGCGGGCGCGGGGGGGGGTCTGGGAGGGAAGGGAAGGTCAAGGGCGTAGGGGCGGTCTGGGAGTGAAGGGAGGTCACACACACACACAGCTAAAATAACCTATTTTTATTATAAAAAAATGTTTCTAATATCTTGATCACACACACATACAGAGATAGATTTTCAGGTTAAAATAACCTGTTTTTATTATAAAAAAACCTGTAAAATGTTTCTAATATCTTGATTTAGTTGTCTTTCAAATCTTAATCATTTCTGTCGGCATGCACCGGCATGCCCTCGACGTGCCTCGAAATGTCATTTTTTCGTGCCGTCGAAATCATCAAAATCTGCCATCGAAAAACGGACATTTCCACGACATGCCTTCGGCATGCCCACGAAATGCATACCTACAATTTTATCGGCACGACGACGAAATCAGCATTTCGAACCTTGTTTAATGGTATGGGCATGATCAAACTCCACTAAACCCAACATACCAACATCTCTAATAATAGCCACTTATCTGGATGGGTACCCAATGGATATATGGATACTGAATGGGTAAATAAATCTGGGTATGGTTTCGATTTAGGGACCTAATGAGCAAATGGATAGTGTATAGATACAGGGAAAAATGGGTACTGGTTTGGGTTTATATCAACCCGACGACCCATTGATATCTCCAAGTGGTAGAGTGTGTAGGGTATTGCAAGAGATCATACAGAAACTTCCATCACCTTCAACGGATAGATTCTCAAAACACGATTCTTTAACTGTAATAAAACACACATAATGACCCCTACCTGAGCGAACCTATCTTGCTAAGTTCTGTTTGTATACTTAAGCGAGCCTATGCTCATATAATTATATTGGGACCTAACATAAGACAATATTTTATTGATCAAATTTAAGCATACCAGAAACCTGAGAGACTTTGAACAGCCCTTACCTTACCGTGGGAAGAGAGAACATGTAGACAACATATGGGTGGAGAAAAAAGATGGGACCAGTAAGATCTTTTTTTACCCCCATCAGCTAGTGGTTTGTTTTGAAAGTTTTAGAGGGCGGGCAGCTGCTTTTCGTTATGGTTTTCTTCTCCGGTATGTTGATTGCTCCACTTAAGGAGTGGAGGGAAACTCTGATGACAGCGAGATAAACATAAGAATCATATTAATGCCAGAAACCAAGATCCTTCCGTGCTACACTCTATAAGGATCAAAAAACATAAAATGATCCACAGCAACATAGGACAACCAGCTGGACTGAAGGCTTAAGTTTATAGGTACATTTAAATATGTGTATCCCTACCCACCAAAAAGGAAATGTGTCCTTAAATGATGCATGGGAGTGATTTTGAGTTCTCATATGCTGTTCTTGTTTCAAGGGGAAAAATACTCAGCCTAATTGATGAGAGGGCATAACGGACAAAACTTCCAAGTTGGGTATCTACCCTAACTTCTGGGAAAATCAACAACTGCAAAATGGAATATGCTTCTAGCATCATATATCAGACTATCAGTAACATAGCCACAATCCCATTTCAATACATAAAATAATCAGTGACATCAATTCTTTCTCGAAAGAGTTTAAGTAGATATCTATCCAATGGTTAACGTAAGGAATGCAGTGTCTACTAAAATGCATGAATTGTTTCGACATCAAATTTTTCATGTCCAAGCATTTGCCTTTCAATAAAAGGCTTATCATTCTGTTTGACATCCTCATCCTCCCTTAACTTGCCAATATAGATTTCTTTTTTTCTTAGCGCAGAGAATAGAAGTGAATAGATGGACTTTAGCAGAAAGAATTATTGTTCATAAAAAAAAATATATATGTTTTCCTTTTTCATGCTACAAAAACAGTTCCAGGTGCAACAACTAGGTGTTTTGGATACTTAAATGACGTTAACCCAAAATGTTATAATAATGAGCAAAGAATACTGATTAACACTTTTTTTTGGGAGAACTGATTAACACTTTTGAAGCGGCTCTGCATAGACAATTTCTTACCTCGATTTTTGCCCAATGTTCAAAAGCAGAAAATTCATCCCACAACCTGGTTTGAGTCAGGTGCCTATAACTTAAGAATTTGTCTGTAATCTGCTTCCTCTGCCGAGGTTCCATAGTAGGCAAATACATGATAATACCTACCTGAAATAACAAAGAATTAAGCTAATAATTTGATTCGAGTCCCCATAAAAAATAATTTGACAGAAGTAAAATCTGGGTGATATGCTAAGAAATTTATTATGAATATCCATTTGGCAAAGTAAAAGCTGGTTAAGCAAAGTATGAAACAATTGAAACAAAAACCAAGCCTTGCCCACATTACATGGTGTCACTACATTATACTGGCCCACCCCGAGAATTTTGATCCAAATAAGTAAGATTTAGGCAATTTCATTCCCACACTTCTTCAGTCTTCCCAGATCCTCCTATAAGGCTCAACATCTAACTATTTACACTTCTAGGGCATCAAAATTCAAAAAGACCTCCCTAGATACCAAACCACCTTAAATGATACATGAGCGTTCAGCTTCACCTTTGAGTTCTGCACAATAGAATAAAGTAAACTCACATTTACATCCCATTTAGTCCAGCAAAGTCAAATAGAAGTTACCAGCGAAAAATGGTAAATTCCTGACACCTCAAAAAAGAGGGAAGATTTTAGAATTCATGCGATTTGTTGAATAGACACCCAGCTAGAGCCCAGACTTAGGGAAAGATGCTAGGATCTGATTCTATGGGCTATTCTTGACTGGTTGGCTTCCTCTAGACAATTCTAAGGCGATACATATGAAGCCAAGGCCAAGATCCCATTAAGCCAATTAGACCATGAGTGAACTGACTTGCTAAAAGTTGCTTGATAAACAAGAAAATGGGGTATGTTCATTTAGCCTGCAGGTAAGATGTATGCGATACTTACCCAACAGAAGATCTCATTTTTGTCAGAGCTTGAAGCTGGGCTCATTGGGCTTTCACTGCGAGCAGTCCAGCGTTGCTCTATGGGAGCAGGTGCAGGCACCCCTTCACTTTCAATGAGTTGCTTCAGTTTTTCCATGTAATCAAGATCCTTCATACTGGGATTTGGTAAGGTCCCAGCAGGAAAGCATGTTTCTGAGACCCATTGCTGACCACCACAATCAAAGCCCAATATCTCATCACTCCAACCAATTCTGTACCCCTCTGACTTCCTCCAGAATTCAGCTTCTGCTTGGTTTACTTTTATTACAAGATCTTTGTTGAGTGGCTCAAGTGCTAGGAGTTTATCTCTCAGTTCGGTGAACGTAAATTGGTCTATATCAGCCTCTTCACCACCTAGTTCACTCCTGAAAAACAAAAAGTTCAATGTTATTTTAAGTTCAAGAAAGAAAAAGAAAGGAAGAAATTTTGACACAAAGTGGAATCTATGGATATTGTTTCCATGACAAAAATGAAATAAAATCAACTAACCAGCAAGCAAAGCAAGGAGCTTGATTGAGATTGGTACGATCTTTAAGAATGTAGACTTGATAGAGGCTCTATTTCCACTTAAAAGGGAAAGAACTACTTAATATGCCTCAAGGATGAAGCATGGTTTAGATTATACACATTCTTCAGCCTAATCCCAACTTGCTTTTGGCGTTATCGGACAATATGATTGCATAGACATAGGTCAAGCAGGCACCATTTTGACTTCTGAGTATCTGGTATGCACTATAATATGCCATTCCTTGCTAATATCAGAAAGGTTTGTTCATTTAATAGAGGCCACTTGGTGGTTTCCTATTTTGTGGTATTTTGCTGTTTCCTATTCCTTCTGCTAAAGCCAATTTTGTTTGTGTTGTAAGGCATTTCAAGAAATAATGGATTCACTGCCCACTTAGTTTCTATATCATTTTCTATATCATTAGATGCATCTCGAAATAACTCTTATGGGAAATGCTAAGTTTCCTTTTTTTTTTTTTCCTTGAAACTGTCATCTGTCTAGTTCTTTAAAGAATAAAACATTTTGTACCTGTATTTCTTAAGTGAATCATGATAGAGATCACGCACATGCTGCAAGGCCTCATCTCTCCCATATTTTGGTGTAAATTTGGGTGGACTTCTCCACTTCGAAAGAGGATTGCACTTCACCACAACAACCGTGTCTGTGTAGGGAATCCACAAATATTTTATATGCTTATTCTCTGCAAGCCACTTTCTGCAAATAGAAACCCATTAGTTCAGCCAAAAAGAAAAGTCTATAACCTCTTTGAACTCCAATTCTTATCCAAAACTATAACTTTCTAGAGACCAAATGCAAAAAGAGGAGTTCAAAGCTATTATTACTTGTGATTTTTCTTTACATCCTTTACATCGGTAACAAAAGTATGCTCGACAAGCTCATGTCTGTCAACACACTGGATGGTGACCTCGGCAACGACCCCGAGGCCTCCAAGGCCACAACGAGCTAGGTAAAATAGTTCAGGGTTCTTTTCTTTCGAAACTTCTATGGTTCCCTTGGCAGGTGTAACCAGTTTCATGCTGACTACTTGTTCATCAATGGGAGGCAAAGTTGCACCAGTCCCATGGGCACCAACCTGTAAAGAAAAAAGCCAAAGCCATCACTTGCGACACCTAGACCCTCACATTGCCTCATCAAACACTTGGATACTAACAGCACTTCCCGTGCATCCCACAACCTACCAAATAAGTTTGCTCTCTCCAGTATTACAACTACGATATTTTCGTTAAAGGGGAAAAGGGAGAGAACCTATCAAAACTCTGTCACTTGAAACCCACGCCACATGCTTGACAACACTTTACCAGTGGTTGTTAAACTATGAAAGCTGGAGGATTGGCAAGAGAATTATCAAGATCAACATTTAACAAGATAAAAAACTTTTGTTAGTAGCACAAATTACTTGAAGAAAATAATGATAGCAATCTAGTAGTTTAGTGTGGTCATCCCCCGCCTTCCCCAAAACAAAAAAGATCAATTTTTGGGATAAAAGAGCCTTCCAATTCACCGTAATCCACTCGGAAACACAAGAATCCTAACCAAAAGCCAAAAAATGAGCCGCCTTTGAGGGGTAAAAGGAGGAAAGCTCGCACCTGAGTGATCCCCCCGACCTGCTGCTCCCTGATGGAGGCGTAGTTCTGCAGCGTGAGTCCGTGCTCCTTTATCCCATCCACCAGCTGCGAAACCCTCGCACCCGCCTGGACCCTGACCCTCTTCCTCTCCCGGTCGACCTCCAGGACCCGATCCATTAGGGCGAGGTTGACCATCCCGGCCTTCTGGAGGCCGATGCCGTTGGGGGAGAGCCCCGACCCGACGGGCCTCAGCTTGGCCACCTTCCGGTGGGCGTCGGCGACGATGGACTCGAGCTCCTCGAGGGACTCCGGCTGGAGGAAGACGCGGGTGCTGACCTCGTGGGTGCCGCTCCAGTTGGACAAGGTGTGGAGGTCGTCGGGTAGCGGGGCGTAGCGGAAGAGCTGGGCCTTCTTGTGCCACGCGCCACCCTCGGGGAGTGGGAAGGAGTAGTAGGTGGCGGCGGCGCAGCCGAGGACGAGGGCGGCGTAGCCGGCGTACTTGCGGAGCTCGGCATCGGGGACGCCGGAGGAGGAGGAGGAGGAGGAAAAGGAGAGGAGGAGATTAGGGTTAGGATTTGGGGAGAGGAGAGAGCGGAGGGAGGAGGAGGAGAGGAGGTGTGAGGGGCGCCGCGATCGGAGTGACCGGAGCAGCATTTTTTTTGCGTTGGCGGGTGGTGGTGGTGGTGCTGTTGAGTGGCGTCTCGCTGTGAGTGTTTGCGAGAGGGAAGTGGGGAGATGAGGCACGCGCTGCTCACGTGTGGTTCTCTTGTTTTCTCAGACTATCCGAGTAAACGCCTGGAGCAGGACATCTACTAGGAATGTTCGGCGTTGATTCTCGTGATTTCGTTGGAACACTCGATAGGCTAAGTGCACGTGTGTTTATCAACTTAACATGCTTAAGCTTAGGGTAATAGTATGTACACACATATATACCATAATTCTACCAAAATCTATATGTTGTCAACGGTGACAAAATTCTACATGAAAGCTCACTAAATCCTGCCTCCGATCATGATTTAAAAGGCAGCAGTGTGCCGTCCTATCAAATTTGAAATTTGGAAATAGAACATACAAAACCTCTGCTCTCTTCTGTGGGGAGGGATGGTGGTTGTCATAATCGAACTGTCATTTGTAGAGAGGAGGAAGCTCCCACCTCTAGAGGGCACAACTTGAACGGCAGAGAGAAATCTCCGATTTCGACATCGATGAAGGAGAGAATTGACTTTCCAAATTACGCAGGTGTTGAATCAGGTTAGCGGGAACCATTGAAGGTATATGTTTCGTTTTGTTTCTAACCTGAGAGCAATGCAATGTTAAATTTTTTTGGAAATGGAAGCAGATTAGGAGTTCGTTTGTAGGTGTCGACATCATGCTTCTTTGGAAGACTACGAGTTGTCTAGCGTTGAAGGTTTCCCACCTGCCACTGCAAGAAGAAAGTGATGCTGTTGTTGGAATGTCCTAACGAAGAGAAACATCTGCAAGTGTATTATGTATGCAGTGACTTGGTAGGATTTATGGCAATGCATGTATAATGCGTTTGTGAGGAGATTTAACTGGTCTATATTTTTGATCAAGTTTGGTCGTACAAGGAGTGAGGACGAGATCTTCCCCTCAGTACTGACACTTTGGAGGAAAAGGTATGGAGTTATTTTAATGGAATGAAAAGTGCAATGAAATGTGGGTTATGAAATTGTCTATGTAATTGCAAGTGTGCCTCTTGATTTCATTCCTGCATGTGCGCGATGCTGAATTCTTTCAACTGACAAAGGAAATTGAGGACTTAAGATGCAATATACATTCGGAAGTCATTAAGGAGTCGGAGAGGTGGAAGTTCATGGTTAATGAGTGTCACATCATCGTAGGGAGTAAAACTCATGTTATGTGGAAGTGGACTCCAGAGGCCAACTGGAGGAAGTAGACATCATGCATTGGGAAGGGTTAATTATTTTTTAATTTGACATGTGTTGTGGTGTAGGAGTCGTGGTTAATGTTAATCTCCTTATTTAAATAAGTTGAGTTTCATGTTAGCTAAAGCATAAACATGCAATTTTTATTTTTGGGGGTTACATCAGTTGTAAAGATATGCTTATTATGTATGAGTGCAGTTGTTACTATTCTAATGATTTTACTGAAAATTAATTTAAGTTAGTTATGAAAATTTCGATGGTAAAAGTGTAGTAAGTTTTCTGGTTTTCGGTGTGGAAACAATTTCGATTGTGTTTATTGTAAATAGATAATGTAAATGTAGTGTCCTTCTAAGGGAAAATTTCATATTTAGGAAAAGTATAATAGATTAGCAGTATCTGAATTCTTCTTCAATGTAGGATGAAGTAAATTATGTAGGTTTGGAGTAGTTGTGAGTAATGGAAGTGTAGCCTAGCAGTTCAGAGTCTTGTTATCTCTACTGTGATGACGAACATGATTTGAGAGCGACATGTAATGACGACTTGGCCAAGTGTGAGAAACAAAGAGCATGATTTAATATTAAATAAAACTAGATTTGAGTGTACTGGGGGATTGTCGTGGACATCATAAGCTTTCATAGTGAAATTTAATTCGTAGTAATGGTTATGCAACGGTTATGGCAACAATTAGGAATGTTATACTTAGTTCCCATAGTGCGAACTTTTGGAACTGGTGGAAAATGACAAAGGAGAGTGTTGTGGCATCTAAAAGCAGCAAGATGGAAGGGCCAAAGAATGGAGGAGCCGGTGAGAGTGTAGAGGATAGGTCGGAAATTGTCTAAAGGTTAGTGCAGTGATATAGTAAGAAGGCCATTTGTTAAAGATAGGAGTATTTGATAAGTGATGGTCATGTCAATTGTAGAGGTCCTAGAAGCACCCAAACTAGGGTGAGGACACCGGATGCAAATTATTTGTAAAGAGGCACGAGAAGGGAAAGCTGATGAGGTTAGCAAGGAGAGTTGGTGAGCTTCATTCCTTTCCCATCAATCTTTCATTTTGACATTATGTAACTTAGAAGATCCCCATGGAGGTTGTTAAATTTCATAAAGAAATTCCTTTGCAACTATGGGGAATTTGTAGAATGGTAATAATGTCCCACGGAAACTTTATTGGCGATCTTTGAATGGATGTTAGAGTTGAGATTAATGGATTTGTGGCATTCAATTATTAATCGGGTGATAGTTAATCATTTCTGTGACAATGATGTAAAACTACGATGTAATTTTTCAAGTAACCCAATTACTCTACAGACCATGAGGTATGGTAGCAAGTGTTTTCTGAGACATATCTTGTTTTGGATTTTGTCCATTTAGTTCAAACATTTATCTTGATAATGCATTGCACCCGTTGGCGTTAATGTCTTATATCATCTGTGCACCTTTCCGGTGAAGCAATCTATCCAGATGAAAAGGCACCTACTGTCAAAATTTCTTGGATTTACCATCCCTTTATAAATTGAAGTTGTTGAGTACAGATGCAAAAGAGGTCATTGTGTCTTTGAAGTTAGTAAATTATTTGGAGGAATTATGTTTGAGTAGTTTCCCATGTAGTTTCGACATCGCATGGTGTAGTTTATCCACGATGGAATTAGTACAAGGTCAGGTGAAGCGGCACCATCACAAAATTTTACCCCAAACCCCTACCAACCCCCCATTTGTATCCCTAGGTATTTCATAACAAGTAGTGGACCAACTTGTTTGTAGAGAACATGATGTGCTTTACTCGATTTATGAACTTCAAAGTAGGCAGCGGTTCTTAAGGAGTCTGAGCAAGCATGAAATGTTATACTGAAGAAATTTAATGAGTTTTCCATGAATATCGAGTAACTATCAATGGTAATATTCGTGGAAATACCATAGAAAGTTTAATGTTAAAAGTGTATGAATTAAATCACTCTTGCAATCTTGAGAGAATATCAACAAATGCACATGTAATGGAATGAGTTAGTAGATGTTTGCAAGTAGGAAAAATTACAGTATCAAATAAAGAACCAGTTGTTGATTAATACTTTGCGCATAGTATAATATGTTAATGATATGAATTTTTTGCGATTACTATTATAGTAAAGCGAAGTGGAAACACCATAGAGAGGAGAAGAGAAGAGAAAAGGAGCATAAGAAGCACAAACATGGGAAGGAACGAAGTCATAGGTTAATAGCAGATGGAAATTGCAAGAGTAACAATTGCACTTTAATGTAGTTTTTGACAATGCCCCAATGACTTGTTCTTTAAGCAAGAAGCACAAAAGAGAGGAACGTAATGACTCCAACACCAAAGGGGGGAAGGGATTGAAGGTTAGTGGTGCTGAGCCATCGATCAAAAGTGAAGAAAGAAATCTAAATAGGAGGTAGGCCAGTGCAATTGAATTAATTTCGTTGACGGTGATATGATAAATGTAACTCAAGGTGGAGTACTTAATAGGGTAGAAGCATGAGCAAAATATGCTAGTAAGTCTTATATGTGCCAGCCAAAGGGAGGGGAAGGGAAAAGAATCATATGAACCTACTCCAGTATCAAGTTCAACTAAAGGGTAGACAAGGAGCACTGAGAGGAGGAGAATCGAAGAGCTGTTAAGGTAGATGTCGAGGAAACGTAGGGAAACCCTAGTTTAATTTCATAGGAAGCAAACTAAATAACAAGAGGAAATGTATTATACATTTTGGTAGGGTTATGAAGGAAGATACTGCAAAATCAAAGTCAGGTGTTGGTTCTGATAGGTGCAGGTTTGCAGATGGCCTAACAATTTCAATTATGAAGGAATAATCACATCTGATTCATTTTAGTAAAATGCAGCGAATTAGAGATTATACAAAACTTGGAGCTTGCAAACACAACGGAGAAAGAGGAAGTCCCAAGGCCCTCAAGAAATGAACCGAAAAGGGTAATTCAACCATCGAAACCTGCTTCAAAGAAATTCAATTTATACACTAGGTGTGGGATAAAAGAGTTCTAGGAGTTGCTCTGCAATTCTAGCTATGAAGTATAGGATAAGTTCAGTGAGACTACATTCCGCTGGCTTGCTGATTTGAGTTCCCTTCAAATGACTGAAAATTCCTCTATTAGTTGGTAATGGCATCCCATTTGAAGTCTCGTACATTTCAGATTGGGAAGCGTAACTTCGCTTTGGATCGGAAATAGGTTTCGAAGATGACTAGTCTACCTAGGAAAGGTTTACCAGTCTTCCTTGAGTGGAAGGATTATAGCCCAATTGTTCAGTCATACCTGAGATCGCATATGTTTAAGAAAGTGGATCTTAACATTGCAAATGGGAAGAAGTTCATGGAGATTGCATCGGACTCGTCACCGGGATAATATTCAATAGAAAAGGTGGGCGACCAAGTTAGGCTAATCATCATACATTGCTTCACAACGTTCTTATTCTCCTAGGAAGACTACAACATTTATCCTCGTTTGCTAATGTTAAGGCCCACAACATCAAACGTCTTTTAAGACATTTGGGAGTTGGTCCAGACGTTTGGAAATTAATTTTTGCGGCGTACGATTGCGAGTCTGCTCGCATGCGTGCGCAGACTGAACCCGCTGCCTTCTTTTCTTCTCTCTCTTCCCTCCCCATCCCGCTGGCACCTTCTTTTCCTTCCTCTCTCTCTTCCCTGGCGCCTTCAAATAGCCTCTCTTCCTCCCTTCCCTCTCCCTCACCACCACTCCACCGTCTCCTCCTTCTTCCTGTTAGTGTGAGAGTGAGAGAGCGAGGGCAGCAACTGCTGCCGGGTGCGCGCAGGGAGGAGGTGTAGTGTAATGACCTGATTCCCGAGTCCCTACGAGACACGAGAACCGGACCGACTCGACTAATCCCAAGACCTAGTCGTCCAACGAGGAAGTAACCAAAAGAGTAGTAAAATAAACCACATTCAGCATGAATATAACTAGCAGTAACAAAATACAGCAGTAAGAAAAGGAACTACTACAGCATATACCACCACAACAGTAGAACAACAGTTATAACATAACATGAAGCTACAAGTAAAGAAGTACAGAGAGTAACAAGAACTACTCACTACAGTGGAAAAGGGGTACAAAAAGAACTGCGGTAACTCTACTGGACCCTACTCGGCCCAGCGTCCTCTGCAGCCGCTGACCTTGGCTGCTCAACACCTGGTCCTGAAAAGTAACGAGTGTAACATGTCAGCGAAACGCTGAGTAGAGTGGCAACTAAAACTAAAGAAGCAGTAGAGTGTACAGTGGCTGTTATATATTTACATCCTTTATTTACGTCTTTCTGTTATTTCACGATTTATTTATTTCTCAGATCCTTCACTTGATCTCGAATGTTCCTCATGGGAACGATCTTGATTGCAGTCTTTTCCGAAAGGTAGAAGTAACACGTGGTGCTCTCCTGGCCGGGAGAGTCCCCCGTGGTGATCCTACTCTCAGTCAACCACCCCAAGGTCGTTGACAGACGTAACGGTGACTACGGCACGCGCGATAAACACATGGGTAGCTACCCCGCACTGGCACGTGGTCAGTCGTTTCCGTTAACGGGTGCGCCCAAAGCATAACACGGAACCAGTATAGGGCAAAGCCCTCTCAGTAACAGGGGTCCAACCCCTCCACAGTCCGCGCACCCTCGCCTGACTACCCTGGTTTGCCCAGTGGGCCTAACAAGTTGGTGTAGGAGGCTAGCAGAACCCTGGGGCCCGTGGGGTAGCTAGTGCTCTCCCTACACTAGTAGCTCTCCTCGGTACTGCGTACGCGAGGGCCAGCAAGTCGGTGTACAGTGGCCAAACCCACCCTGATCTCAACCTGAGGGTGGCAAGCTCCCCTGTACACTAAGAGGTAAAGTATGCTCTCGTTGGTACCACGTACCCCAGAGACAACACACTTCCACGTCTTTCTTTCTCAGTTCCACCTACTCTCTTTCCAGGAGTTCTACTCCTAATTCCTCGTAGGGTTCCAGCTCTTTTAACTCAGCACATTTATGTTTCATTGTTCAAGTTTTACATTCATACAACCCATGTTCTCAATCATATTTATTCATTCATAACAGGCAGCGGTTAAATCAATTTACAGGTAGCTATTATTTCCTTTCCACCTTTCCAGGGCTGCAATATTTATATACATATCACTAGTTTTCTAGTCCTAGGATTCATGCCGTACCCTAGGATCTATCATTCAATCTAGTTTCCAGTCCTAGGTTTCATGCAATACCTTAGGATCTATCATTCAATCTAAGTTTCCAGTCCTAGGTTTCATGCAATACCCTAGGATCTATCATTCAATCTAGTTTCTCAGTCCAAGGGTTCATGCAGTGCCCTAGACTCTATTAATTATTCCACAATTGTAACAAATTTGATTAAGTAAATTAAAAGCCACTCTACCAGCTACAACGAGAGTACTGGGGGCGTGGTCGGAAATCCTGCGCACCTCCGCAATCCCCAAGACTGCAATGGAACGGGGTCCTAACACAAGGATCAAACACAAGGAGTTTCTCAGAACGGTATATAATTACTGTAAACGGGTAGAGGATTTTATTCCGGAAAGAACGCAACTCGAAACGCGGAAAACGGACTCCGAACGGGCCCTAAACGGGTCGAAAATGATGAAACTGCCCAAAACTAGACGTCTGGAACCTCTTCCAAACGTCTTAAAATGTGGGTCAGAGCGTACCTTCATTCTGTGTAGTCCCTCAGATGTCCAGAAGCCTGCGGGGGCATCTGGCTTAGTTCCCAGACGTCCGATGGTCACCCCGGACGTCTGGAAGTCCTTCCCATCGTCTAGCACTGCGGCCAGACGTCCGATTCACGTGAGATGGCGAGCCCTCGCGCCCTCCCGAGCAGAACCTGCATGCACCCATACCTGCTCTCAGTACGACGGGTCGTAGACGAAGGCGAGGCGGGCGGCCGCATGGTCGTACACGCGAAAAAGGAAGATAGAAATATCTTACCGTACAGACGTCTGGACAGTCCTCCAGACATCTTCACCGTCGTCTGGTCGGAAGCCCAGACGTCTGATTCTGGAAAAACTTCCAGAATCAGAGCTCGACTCATTCTCCGCCCTCGACGCACGGCCGCGTCGCGCCCCGTCCGCCTGTTGCTCGAGCTGCAGCAGCTCCTCCACGACACTCCACGCCCGCTGCTCCCCCGCCGGCTGGCTCTAGCTGCCCCGGCAAGCTCGAGCCCTCACGGTTGAGTGTCTCCTCCCTCGCGCAACACCTCCTCCAGCATGCTTGCCGCGGCCGCCACTCACTCGCTCGCTCGCGCTCTCGCACCGGTTGGGAGAAGAAGAGGGACACGGAGGAGATGAGGGTGAGGAAGAGGGCGAGGGGCCTTTTAAGGCTGCGCGGGGAGAGAGAGAGAGAAGTGCCGCGCCCTGCAGGAGGAGAGAGGGAAAAAGAGGGAAGAGAGCGGCGGGTGCAGGTCTGCGCACGCATGCGCGCAGACGCAACCCCGTACGCTGTAAAAATTAAATACCAGACGTCTGGAAAGGGTTCCAGACGTTTGGTCAGACATCTGGGCCACTTTCCAGACGTCTTAAAACCCGTCTTGAGGCCGCGTTCGTAACATGTAGCGAGAGGGAGAGGAGGCGGAGCGCGTGAGGAAGAGAGGGTGAACTCGCCGGAGCTGCCTAAGGCCGGCCGACGGGTGCGCGCAGCAGGAGCATAGCGCTGGGGAGGTGATGCTGCAGCGTAGGCAGCAGGTGAGAGCGGCGTGGTCGTGCGTAGCAGGCGAAGGGTGAGGAGGTCCTAATTCTGGGAAATTTTCCCAGAATCAGACGTCTGGACCTACATCCAGACTGCGGGGGACGTCTGGAGTGAGATCCAGCCGTCTGAAAGGTACGATATTTCTTTTCTTTTGTGGGTATGGCCATGCAGGCCGTTCCGCCAAAGGTTCTGCCTCTTTGCTGTGTTGAGATCAATTGCATACGCGTGCAGGGTTCGTTCGGGAAGGCGCGAGGACACGCCCTCCCACGCAGATCAGACGTCTGGGCACAGCACTAGACGGCGGAGAGAGTCTCCAGACGTCTGGAGTGACAGTCGGACGTCTGGAACTTGGTCCAGACGATTCAGCAGGATCCTAGACGTTTGAAGAACAACGCAAAAGTGAGATATGGTTTGAACCATTGTTTAAGACGTCTGGAAGGTGTTCCAGACGTTTGATTTGAGGTAGAGTTGTCGTTTTTGACCCGTTTAGGGTTCGTTCGAAGTCCGATTTCCGCGTTTAAAATTTCGTTCTTCTCAAAATTAGTTCCTCTACTTGTTTAAAGTACTTGTATCCTGTTCTGAGTAATTCCTTGTGTTTGATCCTTGTGTTAGGACCTTGTTCTGTTGCAGATCTGGGGGTTGCGGAGGCACAAGGATCTGTCGATCACGCCCCCAGTACTTCCGAATTTGCGGGTAGAGTGGCTCCCTTGAATTATTTATCAACATTTATGCACTTGTGAGATAAATAATAGATTCTAAGGTATGGCATGAATCCTAGGACTGGAAAACTAGATTGAATGATAGATCCTAGGGTATGGCATGAATCGTAGGATCGGAAACACTGAAAAGAATGTCGTGAATACATGAATTGCAGTTTTGGAAAAGTAGAAAGAAAAATGATAATTGCCTGTAATTGGATGACAACTGCTTGTATGTGAATGTATATTAATTATTGGAACCACAGACTATATGGGAATAAAAACTGAAATGATGAAACATAAAATGGCTTGGCTAAAGAAATATGAGCATGAACCCTACGGGGAATTAGGAGTAGAGCTTCTGAAAGGTAAATGTAATGAAATTGGGGAAGTGAGCTGGCCCTTGAGTACGGAGTATCAAGGAGAGCGACTTTCCCCTTGTTTAGTGCAGAGCGGAGCTAGCCACCCCAGGGACCCAGGGTTAGGTCTGGACACTTTGTACCGACTTTTGCCCTCGTGTACACAGTACCGGGGAGAGCTACTAGTGTAGGGAGAGTGCTAGCCACCCCACGGGCCCCGGGGTTCTGCTAGCCTTCCTACACCGACTTGTTAAGCCCACTGGGCAAACCAGGGTAGTCAGGCGAGGGTGCGCGGACTGTGGAGGGGCAAGACCCCTGTTTGGTTACTGTGGAGGGGCAAGATCCCTATTACTGAGAGGGTTCTGCCCTATACTGGTTCCGTGTTATGCTTTGGGGTGCACCCGTTAACGGAAATGACTAACCGCGTGCTAGTGCGAGGTAGCTACCCGTTTGTTTATCGCGCGTGCCGTAGTCACCGTTACGTCTGTCAGTGACCTTGGGGTGGTTGACTGAGGGTAGAACCACCACGGGGGACTCTCCCAGCCAGGAGAGCACCACGTGCTACTTCTACTTTTCGGAAAAGACTGCAATCAAGATCGTTCCCACGAGGAACATTCGATATCAAGAGGAAGATCTGAGGAATAATGCAAGAATGAGTAAATAGAAAATAAAGAAAGAAATTAAAAATAACAGCTACTTGTCCACCTTACTGTTTTCTTAGCTAGTTGGTTGCCACTCTACTCAGCGTTTCGCTGACGTGTCACCTTTTCAGGACCAGGTGTTGAGAAGCCAGAGCCTGCGGCTGTAGGGGGTGCTGGGCCTAGTAGAGCCCATTAGTTTTACTTGTGTTGTACCTACGATACCGTTCCTTCTGTTGTAGTGAGTATTTTCTGTTATAATTGTACTCTTTTATTGTAAGCATCATGTTTATGTACCTGTAAATTCTCTACTGTTGTGATGGTGTGTACTGTAGTAGTTCTTTTCTTTACTGCTGTACTTTTGTTACTGCTAGTTATATGCATAATGAATGTGGTTTATTTTACTGCTCTTTTAGTTACTTTCTCGTTGGACGACTGGGTCTTGGGATCAGTCAAATTGGTCCGATTCTCGTGTCTCATAGGGATTCGGGAATCGGTCGTAACAGCTAACATACATTGAGGGTCTACATTCTTTGGGAGGGTATGCATGGGTGGTAACGCTGGTAAGGCTAGAGCTGTTCTGTGTTTCGTCTTTACGTTATTTAAGTATAGTCGTTATAATATAAGACAACACAGCTACCAGATTACTATTACAAAATTTTTTTACTCAGAATAAGGTTTTCCCGAGGTCGAACTCAGGGAGCAACTATGCTTCTAGAAGTCTAATTAAGTTCTCTATTATGTTACAAAAATAAGAGAGAGAGAGAGAGAGGGAGATCTTGGCTTCTTCTTCTCTTTCTCTTTTCTTCTTCTTCTTCTTCCTTGACCGTTTCTCTTCTTCTTCTTTCTTTCTTTGTTCTTTCTTCTTTCCTCTTTGTTCTTCTTCTGTTCTTTCTTTCTTTCTGGCGGTGATGTCTTCTTCCTTCTTTTTCTTCTTGCCTTCTTCTTTCTTCTTTTCTTGGCCTCTTCTTCTGTTCTTCTTTTCTTTCCTTCTTTTCTTTAGCCGGCAGCTGTGGTGATCTTCTTCTTCTTTCTCTTCTTTTCCTTCCTGCCTTCTGCGGCTGTGGGGATTCCGACATCTGATACTGCGTTCAGATGACTTATCTGTGTCCCTGCTACAGTTCTTTTCTTCTTCCTTTCTTCTTCTTCTGTTTCTCTCCTTTACTTCTTCTTCAGCTGCCCTGAGAGGCTAAAGCTTCGGCCACTTCCTTTCTTCTTCTTTTCCTTTCTGCCTTCTTCTTTCTTTCTTCCTGCACGCTCACATAAGGGTCAGAGCAACACCTACCCCTACCCTTCCCCGTGTCTCTCTCTTTCTCAGATTTCTCTCTTAGGACTGCTCTCCCAGAGCCAGGTAATCGGGTGCGGGTATCGCGCCTGGGACCAGGCCCACCAGCCTGCGGTGGTGGGCGAGGAGTGCGCAGTTTGGGTAATCGGATCCTGCCCAGACCCGCGGGGCGTGAGCGCGGGTGAGGGAGAGCGAGCACGTGGCGTGCAGCGTGCGGGAGAGGGACTTGATCCTTGTGTCCGAAGGCGATAAGCCTTAGGCACTTTTCCAATTTAAGTGCGGGCGCTTGGCCACGCACTTCCAAGGTGGGACTAAAGTCCCACCTCCCAAATTGGCGCTCGCAGGCGAGCTACCTGCTGCCAATTGAAGCAGCCCACTGCGCCTTTGCCCCAGCTACAGGCCTGGGTGCCTTCGCAGAGACAACCCGCGCGATTTGGGATGTGCACCTAGGCTAGAGGGCGCCTGCAGCTGCTGGTGAAGCTGCTGTAGCTCGTCGGTAATGGTGGCGAGGGGCGTGTGCCTGAAATCATAACAACGGCCTCTCGGCCCAGTCAGAATACGCAGGAAGCTTCGCCGGAGTGGGGCGAAGCTTGTGCGGTGGTCGGCGACGTGCGGGAGTGCGTGAAGAGGCTGACCTAGGTCAGACTGTGGCCGGAGAGGTGGGTTTGTTCGGGGGGTGGTCGGGTGGCATTTGGCAGTGAATGGAGATAGGGAATCGATAGAGTGGAGTGTGAGGGAGCTTGTGGGATGGTCAGCGAGGTGCGGGAGTGTCTGTGGTCGTGAGATGGTCTCGCCGGAGGGGGTGATCAGAGGTGGAGAGGGTGGTTTGGACAGTGGCGGTCGGGTGGTCAAAAGGGCAGTTTAAAAGGGGGGAAACGCAAGGGAAATAGATAGGAAGCTATCTACCTAAGTATTCGACGAAGGGGGAGGGCAGAGCAGCTGGCTCGTATCTACCGGAGCTGGAGACGAAGATGCCCTGGAGGAGGGTTTCGGCGACGAGGAAGTAGGCGGAGGGCGCCGGCGGGTACAGCCCGGCGCGGGCGATGGAGCAAGGCAAACCCTGCTGCAGGTAAGGCAGTAGAGCGACGAGGAGGAAGAGGAGTAGTTCACCGGAAGCTTCGGGCTCTCTGACCGGAGGAGGAAGGGATGAAGACGGGGGTGATTCTCCGTCAAAGGAAGCTTATCAGAGTCGGCAAGGTGTGCCGCTCCTTATAAAGAGGTTGGCGCAGAGGGAGGGGCGTGCTGGCGTCGTGCCAGCTTTGCCGGAGTAAGGCCAGAGATGACACCCATACCTTCTGCGCGTTTGCACGGAAGATATGGTGGTCAGCAGAGGGCATGGGCGGGTCCCTGCAACGGAGGACGTCGTAGGGAACCCCGCTTCTGCTTTGTAGGACGGCAGCCTTGCCCTGCGCGGCGCCATGCTCCGCGCAAGGTCGTCGGAGTATGGCGCTGCGCAGAAGTTGCAGGGAGGACCGTTCTGCAAAGAACGATGAAAATTTAGGAGCCTAAATGCAAGGGTTTCAAAAGATAATGGTCAAAAAGTAAATGAAGAGGACCAAATTGTAAAGTCGGTCAAGGAGGTCTCTTTTTAGTTTCAAGTTTTTATACAAGACCAATTTGAACCTAAGGATTTTAATGGGGAATTTTGATTCTAGGTTGGATCATGTTTGACCGACCAATTTGTGTAAAAACCCAAATTAAGTTATTAATTGGGCATGATTCTCTTTTTAGGTCAAAATAGGTTTCTAAGGCCAAATTGAAGGTTCTAAACCCTAGAGAGTATTTTTCTATAAATTTTAGAGGGTTTAGTTGATTTTTATCCTACCTCGAACCTCGTGAATTGAAGTGGGTGTGTTTTAGGGTTATAGAATGTCATTTAATTCCTGGAAGTCGCTACAACCCTTTTTTTAAATCAAATCATCTCACTTTCCTTCTTGTTAAGCTTATTTGACTTATGTTTGGAGCCTTAATTACCCTATTTGCAAACTGCATTGGTGAAATTGCAGTTTTACCCCTTATGATTTGTTTTATTCTTAAACTCAGAATTCTCTGAGTTAAGCCTTTCTTTGGGTCATGTAGGAGCTTTTTCTTACATATCTGGGTTAGATTGTGCTAGTTAGGGTTTATGATGAGGTTCTCATCAATGACAAGTGCTGTAACGGAGCAACTCCATCGTACAATAGAGGAAGCAAGCAAGAAGCTTAAGCAAAGCAAGCTTGTAAAGACCCGTCCCACTTTTAGCCTTTTAAGACGTTTGGAGTCTTAGTCAGACATCTGTCCAGATGTCTAGACCCTTTCCCGGATGTCTGAAAATGAAATTTCTGTATGCGTACTGCGCCCTGCGCGCGCGCAGTGCACAAGACCTTTTCTGTCTCTCCTTTCTCCTCCTTCCTACCCGAACCCTAAACCCCCACAGCCTCTATAAAAAGCCACCCTCCCCTCCTCTCCTCTCCACTCCACACACCATCATCTCCACCTTCAGAGTGTGACGGAGCGGCGAGAGGAGGCGAGCGAGGGAGCGCGTGAGTGCAGGAAGAGAAGGAGGTTGAGGTCGAGAGCTTCGATGGAAGCTTGTCGGAACTCGCACGGCCACCGCAGCACGTGCGGGTGGAGGAGGGAGTCCGGAGCAACGTCCTCGACCACCTGCAGCAGCTGGAGCTGCGGTGGAGCGAGGAGAAGTGTAGCGGAGTGCAGCGAGGAGCGCTGGGAGCGCATTCTGATACTGCAAATTTTCTAGTATCAGACGCCTAAAGTGAAGTCCGGACGATTAGCCGAGCATCTAGACATTTGGAGTCAAGACCAGACGTTTGAAAGCACCTTATTCGCGAAGGTACGTTCTTTTCGCTTTTACAACCATGCAGGCCGCACCGCAGAAGATATGCCGGTTTGATTTTGGGGTGGCTATTCTGTCTTACGTAGGAGCAACCTTGGGAAGGAGCGCGAAATGCCCTCCCACGCACTTTCGGATGTCTAATCAGCTCACCAGACAACTGGAGGTGCTTCCAGACGACCGGAGGACTGGTCTGACGTCTGGAACCGCCTTTAGACGATCACAAGGGAGTCCTGGACGTCTGAGGACACCGCATGGACTTGAGGTGAGATTCTGTATCTTTTAAGACGTCTGGACTTGTTTCCAGACGTCTGATTTTGGTCAGTAGACATGTTTTTGACCTATTTGGGGTCCGATCGGGGTCCGTTTTACGCAAACGAAGTATCTGTAGTTTCCTTGCGAGTTTCTCTACGTACTATAAGCCTTTGTACACTATTCTGAATCCTCCTTTGTGATGTATTCCTTGATATAGGGTTCGACCTGCTGCGTATTTGGAGCTCACAGAGACGCCTGGGTTTGTGGTTCAAGCCCCCATTACTCTCGGATTGTTTGGTAGGGCGGTCTACTTTTGTTAATTATATTAAATAAGAACATGCTTGTGAGATTAGCCAACTGGAACCCCTAGGATGTGGCATGAACTCTAGGACAGAGAAATGAATGAAACCATTGAACTGCATGATTGCATATGTATACATGATTAAGTTAAACTGCTAGCAATTACCTGTAATAAAGTTGTGAGTTGCCTGAGATAAATGAACAATTACCTGTGAAATCATCAATTGCATGTATGGAATTGTGGAAACACGAGCTGCCTGTATATAAACGAGAACTGAATTGTGAATGGTGGAATCTGAATCGGAATAATGTGGTGAACATGAGCATGAACCCTACGGGGAATTAGGAGTAGAGCTTTTGTGGTTAGATGGAAAATCTGGAATGTAGACGGGAAGTGTACTGGCCCTTGAGTACATGGTACCAAGGAGAGCGACTGTCCCCTTTTTGTGTAGAGCGGAGCTAGCCGCCCTTGGGTTGAGACCTGGGGTTAGCATTGGCCACTCTACACCGACTTCTGCTGGCCCTCGTGTACACGGTACCGAGGCGAGCTACTACTGTAGAGAGGGAGCTGGCCACCCTACGAGATCCGGGGTTCAACTAACCACCCTACACCGACGTGTTAGGCCCTCTACGCAAACCGGGGTAGTCAGACGAGGGTGCGCAGATTGTGGAGGGGTGAGACCCCTGTTTGATTCTGAGGGCCTAGACTCCTATTTCTGAGAAAGCTACGCCCTATACTGTTCCGTGATGCTTCTTTGGGCGTACTCGCTAGTAGAAACGACTGACTGCGTGTCAGTGCGGTGTAGCTACTCGTGCGTTTATCATGTGTGCTGTAGTCACTGCTACGTCTTGATAGTGACCTCGGGGTAGCTGACTGGGTATAGGACTACCACGGGAGACTCTCCCAGCCAGGAGAGCACTACGTGTACCTTCTACTCTTCGGAAAAGACTGCAATCAAGATCGTTCCCACAAGGAACATGCAAGATCAAGAAAATCTGAAAGTTTGAGGAAAAGGGGTGAAAAAGGAAATGCATATAAAATAAAATAACCAGAAAAGAGAATTAAACTTGTTATTTTTACTGCTTTAGATAGTATATATACCATTCTACTCAGCGTTCGTTGACTCTGTCTTTTTCATAACACTGTTCAGGTCCAGGAGTTGAGCAGCCTGAGCTTCCGGCTGCGGAGGATGCTAGGCCCAGTCGAGCCTAGCCGTAGTTCTTCTGCATTTTTTGTTGTACCCGCTTTACTATTGTAGTGAGTTTCAAACTTTTAGCTACTATTGTTGTTACTGTTAATTTCGTTTCAGTTGCCTCTTTTGTTATGGTGGTATGTGTTGGAATAGTAGTTTTACTTTTCCTTTACTGCTTTGCACGCTTTTACTGCTTAGTTATATTGCATATGTGAATGTGGTTTACTTTCCTACTTTTTTTGTTATTTCTTGTTGGACGATCGGGTCTTGGGATTAGTCGAGACAAGCTAATCTCGGATTCTATAGAAATCCAGGAATTGGGTGGTAACAAAGTCCCTTGGTTATCTGAAAGGGTGTACGCCGCTCTTTTAGGTAACAATTGTGACCTCTTCAATTTTTATGCAACTACTTTCCAATGTCGAATCATCCATTTACTTAATTCTATATATCGTAACACAAGTTTGGGCGTGTGAACTTTTACACCTACCCGACATTAAGGAGATTCCAAGGGGGACACTTGATTGGAGCATTTTTACTTCAAATATAATAATCGATGAAATTAAACACTATCGTATAGTACAAATCATGGACAAAAAATATTTGAATTAACACACATCAAATATTCAATCAACTTAAATATACGTCTCATTATCTATACAAAAATTAAATCAATAATAAATCATAGAAAAAAATATCATTTTCACGTGGAAGCATACATAGGTTTAAGATATAATAATAATTTTAATAATTTAAGAAAAATAAATAAACTACGAAAAAAGCAAACGCAGTGAATGAAACTGAAGTGTAGTCGCGGTGCAATGCGGCATGGAGTGACGGGGACGAACGTGCTGTCACCACGCTCGCCTAAGCGGAGGCGATGAGCATGGAGTCGGTGCTGTCACCATCGACCGCGGTAATGGAAGGTTCCAGGCGGACGCAGTAGAGGGACGCGGTATTAGTCGCGATCGTCACGATGAGGAGCTCGCAGTAGTGGCTGTCGATGGCGCGGTGGAGCACGGTGGGTGGTCGCGGTCATGGCGTGGAGCAAGGAAAGAGGGTCGCGGTCGCAGTAGTGGTTGCCCACCTGTCGCTGCCGAGAATGAGAATAGTGGCGCGGTGGTAGTGGGCGTCGCGGTTGCTCGAGAGAGGGTCGATGGCGGAGGCTGTGAAATCGCGGTGGCTAGTAGAGAGGTCGATCGTCGGTGGCTCGCGGTTGGCGGAGGAAGGCAACAGCAGAGGAGGCGCGGTGGTGATCGCGGACGCTGCTGAGGTCGAGGATGGAGCACGGTGGTGGTCGCGATCGCTACTGTCGAGGGAGAGACGCCGACGAGGGTGGCACACGCGGTGATTGCGGGCGGAGGTCACGGTCTGCTGCAGAGGTTGGAGCGCGGAGAAGAGGAGGCGGGCGCGGTCGTGGTGACTTCTGTCGTGGCCGAGTGGGAGGAAGAAGACGAAGGGGGACCGGGTGCTATAGTGAGAAGGCGAGCCGCGGTCGTGGGCGGACGCTGCGGGCGGTGGCGAGGAGGGTCGTCGCGGGCTGCCCCTGTTCGAAAGTGGTCGGAGATGAGGACGGTCGGGCAGAGGTCGAAGCTCGGAGGTCGTGCAGTCGTGGCAGTGGTGGCTCGCGGTTAGGCTGCTGTGGTCCGCGCGGTGAGGGGTTTTGGCGGCTGTGTTGGGTGGGAGGGTGGTGAGGGGGACAGGAGATGAAGAGGATGGCCGAAGGTTTGGGGTCGTGCCCTGTTCTTCCCCCGCGGGAAGAAGAAGATGAAGGGCGGTCCCCTTCATGCCATTGCCTGCGCTCTCCTCCCGAAAAAAGAGAGCGGGGAAAAAGGGAAAATAAAGGGGGCGGTGGAAAAATAGGAAAGAGAAGGAGAAATGGAGAGATCGAACATATCCGAGATGGTGGGTCTTCGGTGATTTCTTTTCTTTTCTCGTTAGCTATCATTTTTTTTCCTTTCGACGGAGTTTGCGAAATCAAGAATTAAGTTTAATGTTGATTGCTTTTGCTAAAATTTAAATAATAAGGTGGCATTTTAAATCTTCATCCTCAATTAATTCAGGCAAGAAAATAAATATTAATAAATTAGTATATGAATGTATATTGAATAACATATGTAAATCTTTTCAAATATATATATATATATATGCAAATGAAGTACATCAATTGAGAAATGTAGGAATTGTAATTTTCGAGTTTAACTAATATTCTTATGTAATGTGTGTTCGAAATTTATTTTCAATTTCAAATTAAATGATTTTAGGCATAATTAATGTTTATTAAAATGGACCTATCAACGCTCCTAGCAAGGAAATGGAAAAGGGCATTGTCGGTGAGGAGACTCATGCAAAAGCAAATAATGCAACTGTCGACAGTCGTAAATTGTTACATTAGGAGCTTGAAATTTGTGAAAGTAAAGCATGTGATCTATGAGAAGGAAGAAGCGAATGTTGAGAAGGAGGATCCATTCAGTGCACCCATTGCGAGGGAGGAGTTGGAAAGAAAATGTAAAGAAATTGTAACATTAGAAGACGAAGTGTCGAAGCTACGTGAAGACAAAGATCGTAGGTTCTAATGGAGGGGGTGAGATTTGCGATATGAAAATAAGGTGTAGAAATAATATGTAAACAATCACACAAAAAGCAATCACACAAGAACACAATGATTTTTAGGTGGAAATTCACACCTGGGTAAAAACCATCACCTAAGCCTCTCAACTTAGGATTTTCCGATCGACCTAGTCGATCAAATCCACTAATTAAATTACTTAATCGAGGGTAGTTCAACCTCAATATAATGACGCTACTTACACCAGGGTAGCGTACCTCAAACCGCTTCTCTTCATGAGGAGTATTTTGTCTCGTGAAGGAGATAGGAATTCGCAAATCAAATACCCAAACAATGATAACTTACAACAATCCTATAGAGCCACAAAGTAAAAATGTCAAACTTAGCTTCTATAGGCAAAAGATACTTTCATTTGATGGAAGTGCGTTGGCTAGCAACGCAATGTGCGTAAACCACGCAAGGCATGACGACGCTCTTATATGCGAAGGCAGGAGAGCGGGTGCACAACTATAATGGTGTTGTCAAATAGGTAGGATGATCTTGGAGAGCAACAACACTTCTCTAAATGATTTCTCTCTTCTTGGATACAATATGAGTGGAAGTAGTTTATCAAGGTATATTTAATAAAGAAAGGGTCCTCCTCTATTTATAGATGGCTTAGGAACTCTTAAAAAGTCTTTGGAAGGTCCTTGAATTTGTTGGAGACAAATCCAAGGTAGATCAGGCCGAAATCAGGGTAATAATGATTCTGACAGGATTATCAGACATCTAGATTTAAGGTCAAACGTCTAGCTCTTCGTCTGATCTAAAGGTCGGTCGTCTGATCTAGAAGGGTTGATCATCTGGATGGTGTTGGATCAAAACGGATGTCTAAGAAGTTATTTTAAGATGTCTAATCAGACGTCTAATTCTAAGACAGGTTGGTTCCTGTTTTGACAAGTTTGAAATAGGGATCTAGATCTTGCTGCTCAAATGACAGGTCAAACGTCTAGCAAAATGTCTGGACGTCTGGAAATACAATTCCTTGCAAGAATGGATTTCCCAAGAGGCTAACAGCTATAATCATCTGACAAAAGTAGATTTGGGTCAGATTAAGTCTAACAATTCTTTATCAGACTTCTGGAAGGCTCTACGGACGTCTGAAAGTGTTATAAATATGATTAAAAGGTAATCCTCAAATATTATGTTCTAACAGACCAATGGTCCTATTGTTGGACGTCTCTCAGGGTCACAGACGTCTTATAAGACGTTTAGAGTAAGGGCTGATCGTCTAAAAAGTAAGGAACAAACTAAGGGCTCCCAGCCTAAGTGTTTATGTGATGACCCGAGCCCCGCTAATCGACGAGACCCAAGTTGCCGTGTGCTAACAATCAACACAATTCACCCACAAGATCGCAGTCACCCAACACATAATTATAAAATATAAACATAGCCAACAAACAAATCATATTGCAAAATTTAAAGGAACATAAATTGAATATTAACCAAAAGTTTTACCGTAGTATTAGTCCAAGGAGATGTACAACAGAAGTTTCCTAGCGAACTGCCAAGTACACCTGAGTACAGAACCCAAAAACATGTTAGTAAAAGCTGAGTAAAGTAGTATAACTAAACAAGTAACTCAAATAACAGAGTACAGTAAAAAGGCATTATCTTGATAGTTCGTCTGTTTACTATTTATTTCATATCCAGTCCCTTTTTATGCAATTTACCTATATTCTTATTGTTCTCAAACTGTCAATCAATGTCTTGGGCATGAGGCGATTTCATGTAACTTCCTGTGGTGCAAGACCGATATAAGCTACCCTCCTAGCTAGGAGGGCCGCTTATATCTATCAGGTCACCACGCTTCGTCACCCTGGGGTCATCACAGAGAGGGGTGGCGGCTACGTCGTATAACGTGAACACATACAAGCGTTGTATACGCTGAACTACAGACAGCCAATGACCCACCCACCAATCGAAATAACTGCTCCAAACCTCGAGCCTTGCGAATCCGCTATCTCAGTTGGCCACTAAGCCTAACCAAAGAGTCGTACGGAGGCCAGCAACTCTCTAAACCAACCCCTGAACCTAGTCTGAAAAGACCTAAAGCTACGGGCGAAATCCCAGCAAGTAGCGGGGCTGAAATCAGTTATCTAATCCTTTTATTCTCCCGGCATATCTGTCATATTATCTATCCCACTTCCAGATAACTATATTCCATATCTTGTCAATTCCGATACCCCTTAGTAATTTCATATTACTAATTCTAAGGTTAACAATTTCTCATATTATTTCCTAATTTATTCATTCACAAGAAATCTCATCTTTGCCAGAGGTCCCATACTATTTAAATAGTTAATAAAGACATTAGAACTTATTTTATGGAAACGGGTTTCGTTTCATGCATGCGATGACAGGAGTGTATATACTTGCTAATTCATTATTATTCACGTAAATCCCTTTTTGTCTTATTTATAGTGCCAGAAATCAGAAAAACACCAGAGGGTCCCAAACTCAGCAAAAAGGAGAACACACGTTGACCAAGGCGATATATGGAAAAATATTGCACAGGATGAGTCCATAGATACCTAAAAAATTGGTTGAATTGAAAGGGGGGTAGACTACTCTACCTAATGCCACTGGAGGGTCACAATGACTCTGAGTCGTGCACACAGAGCTTGGGGGCAACATCCATACTCACCTCGAAATCCATGCACACACTGGAGAAAAGACCTTATTCAAACGGACCAAAAATAGGGATGGAAACACCTAATTACATTCCTAATTTTTCAATAAGGATAAAGAACTAAAAAGTGGAAATAAATCACACCAACGCGTAGTACACGTCGATAAGATTCCAACAATACTTTATTTGTCAAAATCCGAGGTCGGGAAGGCTTCGAACCAGTCAAAACAACACGAAGGGGTCTAGAGTCAGGCCGATCTTACTCTCGCACGCATTGCTGGACACGCCTAAGCACGCTAGTGCCCACCCGCCTGCATGTGCCCATGCCTACGCCTGCCCGCACGCTTGTGTTCGCGTGAGTTTTGTGGTGGGGGCCCCAGGTTTTGGGGATTCACACCCAGGTCCCCGAAAAATAATTTTTTGATTTTGGAGAAGGTTTTTCTTCTCTCTTTCTCTCATGATTTGAGAGAGTTGGAGGCTATGACAACCCAAGGGATCCTTAAATAGGCCTTAGGCGTGGTTGGGATTAGGATTAGTTGGGTGAATACCCAAATTGCCCTTAGGGTTGGGTTCACCTTATATTTAGGTCTCTAGTGACTTCTTTTGACCCTAACTTGAGCTATGCACCTCGGAATCGCACGAAACAATTGTCACCAGAAAGCTTGCGATGAGAGGAATCCAATGATGCCCCATGTTTTACCATTTTGATAAGGTTTAACTAGGGTTTGACTTTAAATACACGATTAGGGGGGTTCTGACACCACACTAAACCCTGACCGGGTTCCGGGTTCGAACTGACCCGAACCACTTTAAAATGACTAGAAGCCTGGATTTTGGGATGTCACAGTTTAGATGTCTGGACACAAGGTCAGACGTGATAAGGTCCAAGATCATACGTCTGATCAGGTTGTCTGGTTTCTATATTGATTTTCTGATTCATTTCTAGGGTTTGCCTAAGTGTCCTAGTCATGGAATAGTGTTCCTAGGACTAATGTCTGTTACTTTGGGCTCTTTAACAATGAATCCAAGAAAATAAAGAGCAAAGAACAAAAAAGGAAGTACAGAATACATGAGACAATATCTATCATATTCTTCATCTTCATGTATCTTTGAGCTCTTGCTCCAAGCAAAGCTCCATTTTCTCTTCTCTTCCATCAAGCTCCTCCAATCTGATATGGATGGAAGCTTGAGCTCCTTCACAGTTGAATATATTTACATTATTCCTAAAAATTCAAACTCAAATGCAAATGTCAAATAACAAATGTTTTGCTATCATCAAAATTAACAATCGTGGTGCCCTTGCACCAACAAAGACAAGCTACGAAAAGGTAACAATGCATACACTGAGGAGTTGCAGCATCTGCATGTGTTGCAAAGGGAACATCATGACGAGATACGTTCACTTCGAAAGGAGAATCAATCTCTCTTTAGAGTTAAAGAAAGTGAAGGGACATCTTGAAATTACAGAGAGGGTATGTACAATTCATATATATTTGACCATTTAATGTTATTGAAGATGAACTAAATACGTAAGTGATGCGAATGTTGGTGCTTTAGCAATTAGCCGACCCAAGTAGTTCAATGAATGGCACAAAATGGAAATCTAAGGTTAAGTAATACAAATTTGCTTCCCTTGATGTTGAAGGATATTTTAATGCAGACTAACCTAACATTGACTTGTTCAATTACATAAGAGAGTTCATCAAGTGAGAGTGAGTATGAAAGCATGGATGAGGAAACTGGGAGTTCATCCTCAGGTAGCAGTGATGGTAAAGAAGAGAAGAATTTGGAGGGCAATGTGTCAGAAAGGAATTCTTGTGAAGTAAAGGTAATCTTGGAAGTTTCCCAAATCAATCAAGTGAAAACATGAAAAGGAATAGTATAGATCTCACTCTAAATCAAACCTCCTCGACGGGATCAAAGGAGAAGCTTCAATTGATCAAAGGAGAAGCTTCATTGCACAGAGAACAAGACTAAACCACCACAAGTACAAGCACCATATCGATGTGATAACCTACACCTCTCACATCTACAGACCAATCACATATTCAGGTAGGAAAATAAGTTGCCATGGTGGCACTCGATGACTCCATGGTGGCACTTGAACATGTGAACAAAATCATGTGGAACAACATGTTGGATATGGGTGTGAAAGGTGGTCGAAGAAGCGATGTGTTAAACATTTTCCTTAAGCTTATGGATGCTGTAGGGATGTTTGGAGTTTTTGTTTTTTCCAAGGTAAAAGGGACTTCATTAGATCAAATTAACATTTCCTACATGATAAGTGATGTACAAATTCTCAACACTATTAATTAAGGTTATTAACTTAATCAATGGCATTAAAAATGATGCTTAAGCTACCTTAAATTAATTTGTCATTGTTAATTATAGTATAAGACACAAGGTAACCTAGCATTTAGAAAATTACTTTTAATTGGTTGAGTCTAAGTCGATCACAGGGAGGCTTAATTAGCCTAACAAATCACAATTTATTCTAATTTAATCTTTATCCTTAATTACTTAAGTTATACTATTTATATTATGCTAATACTACAAATACTTAACTAATATAACATTTATTACTCTACTATAGAGTATTACACTAATATATACTTAATTAGAGTAACTACATAATTCGAGCTTAATTAACTAATAATTACCTACAATATGTTAACTACACGAATAATTGCATAAAATTGAACATTAAAGACATGGCAATCATTCCATAAGCAAGAAAAAACAAAAGGAAATGATTTTACATTTAAGAGCAAAAGAAATTACAACAAAATGTTGTTTTACAACAACATGTATTATGTATTAGTTTCTAATTTTATTTACAACTTAGGCACATTCAAATTTAACACTTAGCACACATGCCTTCTTCTTTAGCCTTCACATTTCAGCCTTAGCTCACAAGCCTTCTCAACACTTAGTATTCTCAGCACAGCTTCTCCTCACAAGGCACAACATATCTCAACACTTAGCCAATTTCACGGCCTCGTCAATGATGATAACGTCATCATTAGCCACTTTTAGCTTTAATTAGTCAGAATCCATTAATAAATGCTCCTACATAATCGTCAAAAAGCTGTAATTCATTACATATTCATTCTGAGAGAAATGCATTAAAGCAGGGTCAAATATGTAATTTTACCATCATATCATGAATGCAGAGCAACCATGGATTTTTCCTGGGATCATATTAAAGCTGGGCATCATTTGATGATTGCCTCCAGCACTTGGTTCATATACTCAAGCGTTGCATCGATGTTAATTTGGTTCTTTCCTGGGAAAAGGCCATTTTATGGTGCCTGAGGGGATCGCCCTAGGACATCTAATTTCTGAGAAGGGCATCCAAGTGGATCGAGACAAGGTTGATCTCATTTCTTGTCCTCCTATGCCTAGCTCGATCAGGGACATCCGTTCTTTTCTGGGGCATGTCGATTTTTACTGTCGTTTCATTCCTGATTTCTCGAAAATTGCGCGTCCCTTGACTACTCTTCTCTCTAAGGATGTACACTTTGAAATCTCCAAGGAATGCACTCAAGCCTTTGAAAACCTCCGTGACCGAGTCACCCAGGCCTTGATCCTACAATCCCCTGATTGGTCTCAACCCTTTGAGATCATGTGCGATGCATCTGATTTCGCTGTAGGAGCGGTTCTGGGGCAGAAAGTTGACGGGAAACCCGTGGTCATCTACTACGCTAGCAAGACACAAGACGAGGCTCAGCGTAACTATACAGTTACAGAGAAAGAGCTGCTAGCCGTAGTATTTGCCTCTAAAAAATATCGATGTTATCTCCTGGGTTCCCACGTCATCATCTACTCGGATCACATGGCTGTGAGGCAACTCCTTGCCAAGAAGGACTCGAAGCCCCGACTAATTCGATGGATCTTACTGTTGCAAGAATTCGACCTTGAGATTCTCAACAAGGCGGGAAGACAAAATGTGGTAGCTGACCATTTGTCCCGCCTTCCTTCTGAGATCATCTACCCTTCTGGACCCATCACGGAGCATTTCCCTGATGAGCACCTGCTGGCTGTTGGTACTAGACTTCCATGGTTTGCTAATATAGTGAGCTACTTGGCATCTCATTAGATCCCGTTTTATTGCCGGAAGGCCAAGAAAGACAAATTGCACTCTGATGCTAAGTATTACATGTGGGAAGACCCGTACCTCTTCCGCATAGGTGCCGACCAAATCATCCGGAGATGTGTCCCGGATGGTGAAGTCAATGATATTCTCTCCTTCTGCCATGAACAGGCATGCGGTGGCCATTTCTCTAGGAACAAAATCGCATCAAAAATCCTCCAGTGTGGCTTTTATTGGCCCACTCTGTTCAAGGATGCATACAATCACTGCAAGGCATGCAGTCGTTGCCAAACTTTGGGCAACATCAGCCATCGCGACGTGATGCCTTTGCAGCCGATTCTTGTATGCAAAATCTTTGATGTTTGGGGGATTGATTTGTAGGCCTTAAAAACCTTTGTTAAGGACTGAGGCTGAGGCTAGACAGATCTGGATCCTGGTTGGTACTAGAGTACCTTTGAGGCCTATGGTTAGCATTCTAACCTAATCTAGGTTTCAAATGAAAAGGCACTTATCTGAAATCATTAAGAACTTCATGGTCTAGAACAAGGGTTGAAACCTCAAGTTTTTTGCTAAGGGACTAGCAAAAGCTAGGCATGGGGGTATGATGAGAACCTCATCATGAACCCTAACTAGCATAATCTAACCCAGATATGTGAGAAAATGTCTTACATGACCTAAAGAAAGGCTTAACTCAGAGAATTCTGTGTTTAAAAATAAAATAAATCATAAGGGGTAAACTGCAATTTTACCAATGCAGTTTGCGAACAAGGAAATTAAGGATCCAAGCATAGGTCAAACAAGCTTAACAATGAGGGAAGTGGGATGATCTGATCTGAAAAGGATTATAGCAACTCCTAGGAATTAAATGACATTCTGTAACCCTAAAATAAATCCACTTCAATTCACGAGGTTCGAGGCAGGATAAAAATTAACTGAACCCTCTAAAATTCATATAAAAATATTCTTTAGGATTTGGAACCTTCAATTTGGCCTTAGAAACCTATTTTGACCTAAAAAGAGAACCATGCCCAATTAATAACTTAATTTGGGTTTTTACGTAAATTGGCCGGTCGAACATGGTCCAACCTAGAATTAAAATTCACCATTAAAATCCTTAGGTTCAAATTAGTCTTGTATAAAAACATGAGCCCAAGAAGAGACCTCCTTGACTGACTTTACAATTTGGTCCTCTTTATTTACGTTTTGACCCTTATCTTTTGAAACCCTTGTATTTAGGTCCCTAACTTTTCATCGTTCTTTGCATAACGGTCCTCCCTGCAACTTCTGCGTAGAGCCATACTCCGGCGACCTTGCGCGGAGCATGGCGCCACGCAGAGTAGGGTTACCGTCCTCTAGAACAGAAGCGGGGTTCCCTGCGACGTCCTCCGTCGCAGGGACACGCCCATGCCCTCTGTCGACCACCATACCTTCCGTGCGAACGCGCGGAAGGCATGGGTGTCCCTTCCGGCCATACTCCGGCGAGGCAGACCCCTCCGCACCTCGCCCCTCTCTGCGCGCCAAGCCCTTTATAAGGACCGGCAGACCCTACCGGCTCCTTCAAGCTTCCTTTGACGGAGAACTACCCCCCTCTTCATCCCTTCCTCCTCCGTCAGAGGGCCCGAAGCTTCCGACGAACTCCTCCTCTTCCTCCTCGTCGCTCTACTGCCCTACCTGCAGCAAGGTTTGCCCTGCTCCGTCGTCCGCGCCAGGCTATACCCGCTGGAACCCTCCGCATGCTTCCTCGTCGCCGAAACCCTCCTCCAGGGCGTTTTCGTCTCCAACTCCGGCAGATACGAGCCGGCTGCTCTGCCCTCCCCCTTCGTCGAGTAATTAGGTAGATGGCTTCCTCTCTCCTTCCCTTGTATTTTCCCCCTTTTAAACTGCCCTTTCGACCACTCAACCGCCACTGTCCAGACCACCTTCTCCACCTCCGATCATCCCCTCCGGTGAGACCATCTCACAACCACAGACACTCTCACACCTCGCCGACCATCCCAGAAGCTCCCTCACACTCCACTCCACCGATCCCCCTTCTCCATTCACTGCCAAGCGCCACCCGACCACCCCCCGAACAAACCCACCTTTCTGGCCACAATCTGACCTAGGTCAGCCTCTCCACGCACTCCCGCACCTCGCCAACCACCGCACAAGCTTCGCCTCACTCCGGCGAAGCTTCCAACGTATTCTGACTAGGCCGAGAGGCCGTAGCTGTGATTTCAGGTTCGTGCCCCTCGCCGCCATTGTCAACGAGCTGCAGCAGCTTCACCTGGAGCTGCAGGCACCCTCCAGCCCAGGTGCGCGTCCCAGGTCGCGCGGGTAGGAGTCGCGAAGACACCTAGGCCTGCAGTTGGGGCGAAGGCCTCACGGGCTACCTCAATTGGCGGTTGATCGCTCGCCTGCGGACTCCAATTTGGGAGGTGGGACTTTAGTCCCACATCGGAAGTGCATGGCCAGGCGCCCGCACTTAAATTGAAAAAGTGCCTACGGCTTATCGCCTTCGAACACAGGGGTCAGGTCCCTCTCCCGCACGCAGCACGCCACGCTCTCGCTCACACCCTGCGGGTCTGGGCAGGATCCGATTACCCAAACCGCGCACTCCTCGCCCACCACCGCACGCCGGTTGGCCTAGTCCCGAGCGCGATACTTGCACCCGATTACCCGGCTCTGGGAGAGCAATCCTAAGAGAGAAATCTGAGAAAGAGAGAGACGTGGGGAAGGGTAGGGGTAGGTTTTTCTCTGACCCTTGTGTGAGCGTGCAGGAAGAAACAAAGAAGAAGAAGGCAGAAAGGAAAAGGAGAAGAAGAGAAGCGGCCGAAGCCTTAGCTGCTCAGGGCAGCTGAAGAAGAAGACAGGAAGGAAAAGAAGAAGGAAGGAAGGAGAGAAACAGAAGAAGAAGAAAAGAAGGAAGACACTGTAGCAAAGCCACAGATAAGTCGTCTGAGCACAGCATCAGACGTCGGAATCACCACAGCTGCGGAAGGCAAGAAGAAAAGAAGAAGAAAACGAAGGAAGAAGACACTGCCGCCAGAAAGAAAGAGAAGCAAAGAACAGAAGAAGAAGGCAGAAGAAGAAGAAAAGAAGAAAGCAAGGAAGAAGGAAGAAGAAAGAACAAAGAACAAAGAAAGAAAGAAGAAGAAGAGAAGAAGAGAAACGGCCAAGGAAGAAGAAGAAGAAAAGAGAAAGAAAAGAAGAAGAAGCTAGGATCTCTCTCTCTCTCTTTTATTTTTGTAACATAATGGAGATCTTATTTAGTCTTCTAGAAATATAGTTGCTCCCTGAGTTCGACCTCGGGAAAACCTTATTCCGAGTAAAAAATCTTGTATTAAGCTGGTAACTGTTCTGTCATATACTACAATGAATATAAACAAAGATAGAAGTCACGACAACAGCATTTTTGGCGCCGTTGCCCTTAGAAGGTATAAAATCTCTATTTGTGAGTTTCTAATAATCTCTTCTCTCTTTTGTGTGCTGGTACAGGAAAATCAAGAAGCAGCCACACAACAACCACTCCAAGGACAGGTAATTTCTATCCTCTCTCTATTAACCCCAAAATTCTAAAGAGGAAGAAAAAGAAAAGAATAAACAATATAGGTATAACCTGTCTTTCATACCTAGTAACAGCTGCATGTTTTCAAAACACTATTCCTGCATACACTATTAAGGGTATTTAAGGGCTAACACCTTCTTGCCTGAGCCCTAATTACCTAACAAGGAGTTAACTGGACCAAGTAGAGCCAACATAGGAATTAACACTAGGTTTTAGAGACACACTCCTTAATCAAGAATTGAGAAATCCCAAAAGAAGTGTGCCTAAGCCATTGTCTAAAAATACCTATTCAGAAAAACCCTAAGCAATCGGCTCTCTAAAAACACTTGAACCCTAAAAGACAAGACCTAATAAGTTCTCAAAGGAATTAATAGGTGAAGTTGACCCCTTGGGTCAACCAACCTTCAACTCAGGTCACTTTTTGCACTCAAAAAGCCTAAAGTTCAAGTGAAAATCTAAGCACCCTGATCTTAAACTAAAAGTGGTAGATTTAAGAGGTCAAGATCCCTATTCTGGTCTACCTGGAATCTCAGTGACAAGAGAGGTCGGGTGGGGGAAACCCTGTAACCCGTGGGGACGCTCTACCGTGTAGGGGTCTTCGCAGGACTCACCCGCTCTGGCTGCCCAGGTAATTCTCAGGTGGAAGATCTTTTGATCAAGGGGTCCATCTGCCCCGCACCTCTATAGTCACCCAACATTTTGGGTGTCTTGATTGGGTCCAGCACTTGCTAAACTCATCTCTTCTAACAGTGTATGTTTGGTAGGAGGTCCTTGAAACCTCCTTTAGAACTTCACTCTCCTCGAGGCCAAGCCTCAGTGCCCTTGTTTGAGAAAACAACACTTCACATCGACCTCTCCTCCGACTTCGAACCCAACTCACCTTCTTCTTCCCTAATGGCTCAGCCAGTTGAGGAAGAGAACAATCTGGAGCACCAGCTCCAGCGACTCAATGACCTCTTCCAGAACTTTGTGCACCCACCGTAGCGTCCTATGATGCGGAACCATTACAATCCTGCTGCGGTGGCTATTGAGCCTCGAGTCAGAATCCCGACTGGAGGACCTGATTCTAAATTAAAGCCCAATATGATTCACGTCATACCTAAATTCCATGGGTTTAATTCTGAAGACCCCTTCCAGCACATCAAACAGCTAAAGCATCTGGCCCAAACTTTTGGGTCAGATGCACAAAATCGGAACATTCTCCTCATGAAGATGTTCTCCTTCTCCCCTATGAACAAGGCCACTCATTGGTACAAAACGCAGACCCGACCGATCAACAATTAGGAAGAACTTCAGTCCGAGTTCTTGAAGAAGTTCTTTCCCGTTGGTCGGACTAATGCCTTGCGCCATCAGATTACCCACTTCACTTAGCAAACGGGAGAACCTCTCCATGAGGCATGGGATCGCTTTCAGGATCTCATGAGAAAGTGCCCCCATCACGGAGTTCCTAAATGAGAACAAGTCCAGTCTTTTTACCAGGGACTCCGTGAGGATATTAGGCTTTTTGTCAATGCAACTTGCGGAGGGAATATCATGGGTCAACATGAGGACACCGTGTGGGAGGTTCTCGCAAACATGTCCGAGAACTCCTTCAACTATGACTCCATGGGATTATTCGACAGGTCGAATACCCGCGCATCGACAAACCTTCGGGGAGCACACGAGACGCAGGGCCTGTCTGCATCAGTCGACCTGGAATTATTGGCTAGTCGATTGAACAAGGTCTCTATCATCGAAAAGAAGGTGGACGAGCTAACTCAGCACTTGCAGCGAGCCACCTCTGCGCATAGTTCCTTCGCATAGCTTCCTTCCACACGGGAGACCGTGCAAAACATTCTCTACCGACCTTCTCCAGGGATGGATCCATATCCACCCCCATCTGATTCTCGGATCGGAGGGTCCTCCGATCCTTTCTATACTAGCTTGGGGAATTCCATTCCCCCATTCTCTAATTCTTTGGAGGTTCCTCAGACCTACGAGGACCTCAATGCCATCCAGAATGATCCATTCTCCAACACCTGCAACCCTGGATGGCGAAACCATCCCAACTTCCAGTGGGCAGGAAATTCCCAAACTCAAAGACCACCCTTTCAGCCCCGTCCACAACCACCTCGTCCTTACCAGCCACCTCAGCCTCGGCCCAACCCTCCTTATCTATCAAGGCCAAACCAGGACCAAATGTCCCTCATCCTTCAGACTCTGGCTGACATTTAATGAACGAATACGGCTATTCAGAAACAACACAAGGACAAACTTACAGAGGTTCGAAATCAACTAACCCAGTTGGCAAATTCTCGCCAGTTGGGACACTTCCTTCCCAACCTCTTCCTAACCCTAATAACGTGCCGACCCAGCGACGCGTCATGAACCCAAACTCGGGCCAAGCACATATGATTTATCAGGCCCCCTCTATTCCTTCACCTGACGGGATGGAGGCTTCCACTTCTTATGTGGGCTATCAGCAGCAACCCATCCTATCCAACCCTAACCAAAACCAGGCAGGACTGAATTCTGTAACGACCCGTAGTGGTAAGGAGACCCAAGATCCACCTTATCCAGACCACTCCAAGCCTGGTAGTGATCCTAACCCTAGGACAGTAATCCAGGACATTTCTATCCCTGCCCCAGATCAAAGACCTGGACCTATCTTAGAAGAACCAACCAAGGTTCCATTTCCCGAGGCCTTGACCAAGGGAAAGAAGACAACCAAGCCCGTGGCTCCTGAGGAGGACCTGGTCAAGCTCTTTGAGCAGGTCCAAATAAACATCCCCTTGATAGATGCAATTCACCACGTACCGGCTTACGCACGATTCTTAAAGAATGTGTGTACACCTCAGCGTAAGCTGCAAACCAAGAGTGGGAGTCCAATTGTACTGTCAGAGCAAGCCAGCTCTGTAATCCTAAGCAGGCTCCCACCCAAGGCAAAAGATCCTGGTACTCCCCTGATTTCCTGCAAAATAGGTGAAACCCAATTCGACAGAGCATTGCTAGACTTGGGTGCTTCCATAAATCTAATACCCACATCCTTAACCACCTAGAAGAATCTGAGCTAAAATCGACTGAGGTGACACTACAATTAGCAGATCGATCTATAAAGTCACCTAAAGGGATTCTCGAGGATGTTATTGTAAGAGTGCGGGATTTCTATTTTCCTGTAGACTTTATAGTCTTAGACATGGACGCACCTGAGAACCCTAGAGATACACCGATCATTCTAGGGAGACCTTTTCTGGCTACTACTAGAGCCAACATCAGCTGTGAGGAAGGCCAAATAGAGCTCAAATTTGGGAATCAAACCCTTAAAATTGATATATTTAAGGCCCAACAAGGAATCAATTGCGGTGTCATCGAACAAATCTGTGATATTAGGGCTCTGGTTGATGAAACTCATTTTGAGAATGACCTGATTATATCTCATCAACCATAAAAAGATCTTGAACCGCAATTAGAGGAGTCAGATCCTAATACCGACAGACCCATCACTCCTATCCTTGAACCTCACACTCACCCTAAACCACCCGTTGCTGCTGATAACCTCGTCCTTGAACTGAAACCCCTTCCCGATCATTTGAAATACATCTTTTTAGGTTCTAATCAGACCATTTCTGTGATTATAAATTCTAAGCTTACTCCTGAGCAGGAATCCCGTCTGATTGCTGTTCTCCAGCAACATCGCAGAGCCATTGGTTGGACTCTCGATGACTTGACTGGAATAAGTCCCTCTTATTGCACACATCATATTTATTCAGAAGAGGGCGCACGACCTTCTCGAGAGATGCAGAGACGCTTAAACCCCAATCTGCAGGAGGACGTGAAAAAGGAGATCATCAAGTGGTTAGATGTAGGGATCATCTACCCGATCTTCGACAGTCGTTGGGTGAGCCCATTTCAGGTTGTGCCTAAAAAGGCAGGGCTCACCACCATTACGACTAAAATCGAAGAAGTCATACCTACCCGATTAGCCAACTCGTGGAGAGTCTACATAGATTACCGACAACCCAATTCCTCCATGAAGAATGATCATTTCCCACTACCTTTCATTGATCAGATTCTCGAGAAATTAACAGGAAATCGATTCTTCTACTTTCTTGTTGGGTACACCGGTTATAACCAAGTAGCTATTCATCCTGAGGACCAAGACAAGACCACGTTCACCTGCCCCTTCGGAACGTATGCATTCCGAAGGATGCCTTTCGATCTCTGCAATGCACCCGCGACTTTTCAGCGGTGCATGCTTGCCATATTCTCTGATATGGTAGGTGATTATCTGGAAGTATTCATGGATGACTTGTCAATTTTCGGGGCATCATTTGATGATTCCCTCCAGCACTTGGTTCATATACTCAGGCGCTGCATCGATGTTAATTTGGTTCTTTCCTGGGAAAAGAGCCATTTTATGGTGCCTGAGAGGATCGTCCAAGGACATCTAATTTCTGAGAAGGGCATCCAAGTGGATCGAGCCAAGGTTGATCTCATTTCTCGTCTTCTTATGCCTAGCTCGATCAGGGACATCCATTCTTTTCTGGGGCACGTCGATTTTTACCGTCGTTTCATTCCTGATTTCTCGAAAATCGCACGCCCCCTGACTACTCTTCCTCTAAGCATGTACCCTTTGAAATCTCCAAGGAATGCACTCAAGCCTTTGAAAACCTCCGTGACCGAGTCACCTAGGCCCCGATCGTACAATCCCCTGATTGGTCTCAACCCTTTAAGATCATGTGCGATGCATCTGATTTCGCTGTAGGAGCGGTTCTAGGGCAGAAAGTTGACGGGAAACCCGTGGTCATCTACAACGCTAGCAAGCACTTGACGAGGCTCAGCGTAACTATATAGTTACGGAGAAAGAGTTGCTAGCCGTAGTATTTACCCTTAAAAAATTTCGATCTTATCTCTTAGGTTCCCACGTCATCATCTACTCGGATCATACGGCTGTAAGGCAACTCCTTGCCAAGAAGGATGCAAAGCCCCGACTAATTCGATGGATCTTGCTGTTGCAAGAATTCGACCTCGAGATTCGCGACAAGGCAGGAAGACAAAATGTGGTAGCTGACCATTTGTCCTGCCTTCCTTCTGAGATCATCTACCCTTCGGGACCCATCACGGAGCATTTCCCTGATGAGCACCTGCTGACTGTTGGTACTAAACTTCCATGGTTTGCTAATATAGTGAACTACTTGGCATCTCATTAGATCACGTCTGATTGGCCGAAGGCCAAGAAAGACAAATTGTGCTCTGATGCCAAGTATTACATATGGGAAGACTCGTACCTCCCGCATCGGTGCCGACCAAATCATCCAGAGATGTGTCCCGGAAGGTGAAGTCAATGATATTCTCTCCTTCTGCCATGGCCAGGCATGCGGTGGCCATTTCTCTGGGCACAAAATCGCATCAAAAATCCTCCAGTGTGGCTTTTATTGGCCCACTCTGTTGAAGGATGCATACAATCACTGCAAGGCATGCAGTCGTTGCCAAACTTTGGGCAACATCAGCCATCGCGACGTGATGCCTTTGCAGCCGATTCTTGTATGCAAAATCTTTGATGTTTGGGGGATTGATTTTATGGGTTCCTTTCCTGTCTCGGATGGCTTCGAGTACATTCTGCTAGCTGTGGACTACGTGTCCAAATGGATCGAAGCCATGCCGACCCAAACCTGTGATTATAAAATTATTCTCAAATTCATTCATCACAATATCTTCTCACGGTTCGGGATCCCTCATGCTATCATCTCTGACGAGGGGACCCATTTCACGAATGCTCAGTTCAGGTCACTGATGACCAAATACGGGGTGTCTCACCGAATCTCCACTCCTTATCACCCCCATACTAATGGTCTAGCTGAGCTATCAAATCGGGAGATCAAGAAAATCCTGCAGGTCACTATTCAGCCTAACAGGAAGGACTGGTCGTCCCGACTTCTGGAAGCCTTGTGGACCTATAGGACTGCCCACAAAACCCAATTAGGCATGTCTCCCTTTAGACTGGTGTACGAGAAGGCATGTCACCTTCCCATCGAACTGGAGCACAAAGCCTATTGGGCAGTACGGAATTGTAATATAGATCTTTCTAAGGCTGGAATCCATAGAAAGCTTCAAATCAGCGAGATCGATGAACTACGTCTTAATGCGTACGAGAACTCGCGAATCTACAAGGAGCGGGTTAAAGCCTTCCATGACAAGCACATCTCTAGAAAGATCTTTCACCCTGGTCAGAAGGTCCTACTTTTCGATGCCCGACTCAAACTTTTCCCTAGGAAGTTACGATCCAAGTGGGTCGGACCATACCTTGTCTGATAGGTTTTTGGAAATGGAGCTATCGAGATCAGTCCGCTCAGCCATGATTTCGAACCTTTCATCGTGAACGGTCAGAGACTCAAACAGTTCATTGATGTAACCTCTACTGATTTGGCTGAATCATCACTTATCCTCCATTTTCCCTGAGCATATTGTGCCCAGCCGATGGCATAAAACTCAGCGCTCAACGAGAGGCAGCCCGTCATTCTCTTTGAAAACCTGAAACCTTTTCTGACACCTTGGTGCACTTAAGGTTCATCCTTTAGGACAGCCGACTCCATCTCAGGTGCTTGCATCTGAGATTAGTAATCGTCCGCAACAACCACCCCGACCTATTCACTTATCAAAACATCTGTCCTAATAAATGAACTAAGTTGAATAAAAACCCCCTAAGTCACAATGAGGACATTGCAAATCTTAGGCATGGGGGGGTATGAAATTGCAAAACTTGTAAAAAAAAGGTTTTAAACTAAAAAATTCACTTATACCAAAAACACCATAAAAATTTAAAAAAAAATTTGAAAAAGAATAATAAAATGAGGGAGGAAAGAAATTTTGTGAAGGAGGAAGGGAAAAAGGAACAAAATGGAAAGGAGTACAAAATGAAAGAAAAAGTGATAGTCATTAGTAAGAAACTAAGGAATTAACCTAAGTTCTAGACCTCATTCAAGAAAAGAAATGAAAAGTGCATAAGTGAGATTAGTAAAAACGCGAACCTTAGGCATTCTTGGATAGACTCAGTACCCATTAAGATCTAGACATTCCTCAAGAGGTTGAGGAAAATGAAAAGCTTAAGTATTAGGTCCAAGACTTAGGGAGTATTTGGCCTCGTTAACTAACTTTTGGTTTACAGGACTCAATAACCTAAGCACCCTAACCTCACACACAGCCTGGTTCAGTAAGCGTAAAAATCAAAATCACGCAGAAGCGTTGCAAAAATTCTGTAAATGACACCTAGAGTAGGAGCGGCCGATCAACACAAGTTGATTTGGACGAGTTCCCAGCGTAGAGAGGTGGGAAATTCCCCTCGAAGAAGCGTAACAAAATATCATCTCCTCGGTGCTTGTCTCTTAGGATATTTACATATCCTACTGGGGGCATGTAAGCACTCTGCTGGTTTAGATTCCATGGATGGCATTATCACGAAATGTCAATTGCCAGGGTCTGAATTCGGCCACGGAAAACCATGGATGGGATTATCTCGAAATCTCAACATCCAGGGTTCTAGGGGTTACCATGGGCAGTGCTATCTCGAAGCATCGACTGCCAGGAACCTTTGAGGACTGATGATGGGGACAAGGAATCTGATACAGACCGTGTTGAAAAGCCAATCCTAAGCTAGAATTAAAAGGAAAAAGAGAGAGAAAACTCTCCAAACAGATAAATCTTCTACCTCTCTTTCTTACAAAACACACTGCGAACTGAGCCAGAGCTAAAATTATCTCAAGCACAGGTGCTTTAACCACAAAGTCCAATAAACCTTAGGTTAGTTCTTGTAGGCCTTAAAACCTTTGTTAAGGACTGAGGCTGAGGCTAGACAGATCTGGATCCTGGTTGGTACTAGAGTACCTTTTAGGCCTATGGTTAGCATTCTAACCTAATCTAGGTTTCAAATGAAAAGGCACTTATCTGAAATCATTAAGAACTTCATGGTCTAGAACAAGGGTTGAAACCTCAAGTTTTTTGCTAAGGGACTAGCAAAAGCTAGGCTTGGGGGTATGATGAGAACCTCATCATGAACCCTAACTAGCACAATCTAACCCAGATATGTGAGAAAAAGCTCCAACATGACCCAAAGAAAGGCTTAACACAGAGAATTCTGAGTTTAAAAATAAAATAAATCATAAGGGTAAAACTGCAATTTTGCAAATGCAGTTTGTGAACAAGGAAATTAAGGGACCAAACACAGGTCAAACAAGCTTAACAATGAGGGAAGTGAGATGATCGGATCTGAAAAGGGTTATAGCAACTCTTAGGAATTAAATGACATTCTATAACCCTAAAACAAATCCACTTCAATTCACGAGATTCGAGATAGGATAAAAATCAACTGAACCCTCTAAAATTCATATAAAAATATTCTTTAGGGTTTAGAACCTTCAATTTGGCCTTAGAAACCTATTTTGACCTAAAAAGAGAACCATGCCCAATTAATAACTTATTTAGGTTTTTACGTAAATTGGCCAGTCGAACATAGCCCAACCTAGAATTAAAATTCACCATTAAAATCCTTAGGTTCAAATTAGTCTTGTATAAAAACATGAGCCTAAGAAGAGACCTCCTTGACCGACTTTACAATTTGGTCCTCTTTATTTACTTTTTGACCCTTATCTTCTGAAACCCTTATATTTAGGTCCCCAACTTTTCATCGTTCTTTGCAGAATGGTCCTCCCTGCAACTTCTGCGCAGCGCCATACTCCGGCGACCTTGCGCGGAGCATGGCGCCACGCAGAGCAGGGTTACCGACCTCTAGAATAGAAGCGGGGTTCCCTGCGACGTCCTCCGTCGCAGGGACTCGCCCATGCCCTCTGCCGACCACCATACCATCCGTGCGAACGCGCGGAAGGTATGGGTGTCCCTTCCGACCATACTCCAGCGAGGCAGACCCCTCCGCACCTCGCCCCTCTCTGCGCGCCAAGCCCTTTATAAGGACCGGCAGACCCTGCCGGCTCCTTCAAGCTTCCTTTGAAGGAGAACTACCCCCCTCTTCATCCCCTCCTCCATCAGAGGGCCCGAAGATTCCGGCGAACTCCTCCTCTTCCTCCTCGTCGCTCTGCTGCCCTACCTGCAGCAAGGTTTGCCCTGCTCCGTCGTCCGCGCCAGGCTATACCCGCTGGCACCCTCCTCCTGCTTCCTCGTCACCGAAACCCTCCTCCAGGGCAACTTCGTCTCCAGCTCCGGCAGATACGAGCCGGCTGCTCTGCCCTCCCCCTTCGTCGAGTAATTAGGTAGATAGCTTCCTCTCTCCTTCCCTTGTATTTTCCCCCTTTCAAACTGCCCTTTCGACCACTCAACCGCCACTGTCCAGACCACCTTCTCCACCTCCGATCATCCCCTCCGGCGAGACCATCTCACGACCACAGACACTCTCACACCTCGCCGACCAGCCCAGAAGCTCCCTCACACTCCACTCCACCAATCCCCCCTCTCCATTCACTGCCAAGCGCCACCGGACCATCCCCCGAACAAACCCACCTTTTCAGCCACAGTCTGACCTAGGTCATCCTCTCTACGCACTCCCACACCTCGCCGACCACCGCACAAGCTTCGTCTCACTCCGACGAAGCTTCCAACGTATTCTGATTGGGCCGAGAGGCCGTAGCTATGATTTCAGGTTCGTGCCCCTCGCCGCCATTGTCGACGAGCTGCTGCAGCTTCACCTGGAGCTGTAAGCACCCTCCAGCCCAGGTGCGCATCCCATGTCACGCAGGTAGGAGTCGCGAAGACACCCAGGCCTGCAGCTGGGGCGAAGGCCTCACAGGCTACCTCAATTGGCAGCTGATCGCTCGCTTGCAGACGCCAATTTGGGAGGTGGGACTGATGTAAACACAATTACACTACTTAAAAGGTCTATTTTTTCATGTTCTTAAGCATAGGATTGCATTTCATGATATAAATATTGCATTACATGCATCATCTTGCATTTAGAATAGTTTGAATAAAATGGAGGTTAATTGTCTCCTTTTATGTGCTTGGACAAGGCAAATATTTTATCAGGGCCTCGAATCAAAGATCCAACCGTATGGATGTGATCATGGCGACGATTGGAGTTCAACGACTCCAAGATCTCCCTAATCAGGCATCCGTAGCATCAGATAAGTGACCCGGGAACCCTAGAAGATCAAGGGCCAGGATGATGTAAATCCACTCTTCAGATGATAAATCCGATCATACAGATGAATTCGGATCGACGATCGCAGCCCAACGACACAAAAATCAAGTCAATCCGACATCCGTGGCACCATCTACAACTTCTAGAATATGGACGGCCAAGATGGCGCCACGTGGTGCCATCTCAGCCGCCCAAACGGCCGCTTGCATTTTGTGGAGGCCCCCGCCCGATTGCTCTCCACCATCAGATGGAGATCCAACGGCTGTGGTCGCTGACACTTAAAAGCATCCGCGCGACCATTTCGTCCGCGTAGCGCAGCGGCGACGCAGCCGCGGGCGAAGCAGAGGTCGCAGGTTCGAGCCACGGTGAGGGGGTGGAAGGCGCGGGCGAGCGGGCGAGGACGAGCGTTAGATGAAGATCCAACAGCTGCGCACGCTCAATCAGGACGACGCGCGATTGGACGCCCTCGGGTAACGTGCGATCGCACGCGGGCGGGCACGCTACGCAGCGGGCGCGAACGTGATTTAAGCCGTCCGATCTCGCGATCGAACGACTGAGATTTCGCGGACGTGCGTAGGCGTTACGCGCACAAGCAACCGAGCGGGCGCACATGGGCGTGGAGGCTACGCCCACGTTGGGGGCTTTAGCGACGGTTTTATCCGTCACTAAAGACCCCTCATTTATTGTTTTGAAGTTGTAATGTCCATTTTGCCCCCACTCCTTGCAACTATAAAGGAGACCCCCTCCATACGAAATTTTCATCCCTTCTTTCTCCTCTCTACCCCTCCAAAGCTCAAGAGAAGCTTGTCCCACACCCGGGATGCTTCTCGCGAGATAAAGTCCAATTTTCGTTCCCCTTCGGAAGTGGATCCCGCGACGACGACGGCGTGCTGCTTCGTTCCCGTTCTTCTGCTTCGTCCTCCTTCATCCCGCTTCGTTCTCCTTCGTCCTGGCGTCGTCCCGTCCGGCTCGTCCTCCGAGCAACCGTCGAGGAGGATTTCTCTCTCCCTATTCTTTTTACCGCTTTCTAGTATAGATTTACTGCTTTCTAGATTAATCTACTCGTCCTCCAAGCAATCGTCGAGGAGGACATTTCTCTCTCCATTCTTTTAATGCTTTCTAGAGTAAATTTATCGCTTTCTAGAGTAATTATTTTATACTTTCTAGTTGTAATGAACAATCTCTTCAATACAAAAATTCCTTGTTTATCCTACATCTCATTTTGATTTCTCTATGTAATATTCTCTTTCTCTCTTACTCTCTCTCTCTTCTATTTATTGTAAATAATTAGATGGTTCTAAATTGAATTATTCTGTAACAAATAAAAAGAAACGCGTAGTTTTTAAATCAAACGTCTGCCTCCCTGTGTTCGACCCGGAATTTTAAATTCGGTATAAATTTTATTTGTTGAACGCGAATTCTTCGCTTTCGAACTACAACGACAGGTTTTCCAAAACCAATCTCGTTAGCGTAGGTTCGTACACGTCCAACAGGGACTTTAGTCCCACCTCGGAAGTGTGTGGCCAGGCACCTACACTTAAATTGAAAAAGTGTCTATAACTTATCGCCTTCAAACACAGGGGTCAGGTCCCTCTCCCGCACGCAGCGTGCCACGCGCTCGCTTGCCCTCGCCTGCGCTCACACCCTGCGGGTCTGGGCAGGATCCGATTACCCAAACCGCGCACTCCTCGCCCACCACCGCACGTCGGTTGGCCTGGTCTTGAGCGCGATACCTGCACCCGATTACCCGGCTCTGGGAGAGCAGTCCTAAGAGAGAAATCTGAGAAAGAGAGAGACGCGAGGAAGGGTAGGGGTAGGTTTTGCTCTGACCCTTGTGTGAGCGTGCAGGAAGAAACAAAGAAGAAGAAGGCAGAAAGGAAAAGGAGAAGAAGAGAAGCGGCCGAAGCCTTAGCCGCTCAGGGCAACTGAAGAAGAAGACAGGAAGGAAAAGAAGGAAGGAAGGAGAGAAACAGAAGAAGAGGAAAAGAAGAAGGAAGACATTATAGCAAAACCACAAACAAGTCGTCTAAGCACAGCATTAGACGTCGGAATCACCACAGCTACGGAAGGCAAGAAGAAAAGAAGAAAAAGAAGGAAGAAGACACTGCCGCCAAAAAGAAAGAGAAGCAAAGAAAAGAAGAATAGAAGAAGGCAGAACAAGAAGAAAAGAAGAAAGCAAGGAAGAAGAAAGAAGAACAAAGAAAGAAAGAAGAAGAAGAGAAGAAGAGAAACGGCCAAGGAAGAAGAAGAAGAAAAGAGAAAGAGAAGAAGAAGCCAGGATCTCTCTCTCTCTCTCTCTCTTTTATTTTTGTAACATAATGGAGATCTTATTTAGTCTTCTAAAAACAAAGTTGCTCCCTGAGTTCGACCTTGGGAAAACTTTATTCCGAGTAAAAAATCTATTATTAAGATGGTAATTGTTCTGTCATATACTACAACGAATATAAACAAAGGCAGAAGTCACAACACCAGCAGCAATTAACCTGAAATCCAAAACTTGAAGTGCAAATGTCAAATAACACGTGTTTTGTTATCGTCAAAATAAACGATCGTGGTGCTCTAGCACCAACAATAATTGGTGATCTAAATCACCATTATTTTGTTCTAGGTTTCTTTTTGTCATATTTAACTCTTGCAATACTCATGTTGTTATTGAATATCAATTTTGAGTAGAGATTATTCATTGAACATCATTTTTGGCTTATTTTTTTGTGCTCATTTATATTTTGATTGAGATTAGCACGTAAATGCAGTACTTGCTCCCTATGTTCGACTTCGTACTTCTTTTCTAAATATTCGAGTTATAAATTGTATTTGTTGATCGATCAATTGAGAATTTGAACTACGACGACGATAATGCAAACCATCGATAGATCGCTTGACCCAACTGCTTGACCTTCTGCTTGTGCCTATAAAAGAAGCTCCAAGTCCAGCCACTTGAAGCAAGCTTGTTTTGGCTTGAGATTACCCCTAAAATTCCTCCTTTCCCCTCCAGCCAAAAAGCCCACAAGCTCCGGCGACCCCTCCTCCCTCCTCTCATCACTCTGCCACCATACCAGTGGCAGAGTCATCTCTTCCTTGCTCCTCCGCGTTGCGCCATACCAACGCGAGCCTCTCCGACCCCTTCCTCGTCGCCGCCTCTCTCTCTGGGTTTTCGCCTCCAGCGACGGCAAATACGCTCCACTTGCTCTCCGCCTCCCCCTTCGTCCAACTCTCCTCAGTGAGTTCCTCTCTCTCTACTCTCTGTTTTCCCCTACTTAATTTTAGCAAACTCCCCTCGACAGCTACCAATCACCTCCATCTTCCTCATCTCCAACAGACCACCGGCGAAGGTGCAATCGTTGCTCCACTCATCCGCACGCCTCGCCACCTACCTCAGAACCTCCGCCATCACCCACTGATCATCATCCGCCACCTCACTGACTGCCACACGCACCCTACACTCCCACCACACACACGCACTTTCACGGTCACAGTCCGACCTAAGCACGCACGCCTAGGTCATTCTGCGCCATGCCACCCACCGCACCACCTTCGCCTTGACACGACGAAGCTACCCAAGTGTTTTAACAGGGCTGCGAGGCCGTATTTGTGAAGCGCAGGTCCGACCCCTTGCCGCCATTAGAGCAGGAGCAAAGCTTGCTCCCAAGCTCGCTCCAGGTCACATCACTCCAGGAAAAAGAATCCCAGGTGCGTGGAAGCATTCCACGACTCTTTCGCACCTAGAAATAGAAGGCTTCATCGACCGCAGCTGCAGCAATTGGGCAGGCGTTCCTCCTGTGTGCACGCGAAGAAGCGGGTGGGACTTTAGTCCCACCTCGGTTGTTTTCAACGTAGGTGAGTACTTTAAATTATTTTTGTGTTTCCACCTTATCGCCTCAGATCACGAGGTGAGGTCCCCTCGCCCTCGCCTGCTGATGAGAACCTCATCATGAACCCTAACTAGCACATTTTGACCTAATAAATTGAACAAAAGCTCCAACAAAACCTAAGAGAAGGCCTAAATCAGGGAATTGTTTAACAGAAAATAAAATATTACATAAGGGGTAAAATTGTAATTTTACCATTGCAGTACATGAACGGGATTTCCAAGGGTCTAGATACAGGTCAAGTGGACTTGATAAGAGAAAAAGTGGGATGGTTTGGTCAGAAAAGGGTTATGACAAAATCTGGGAATTAAATGACATTTTGTAACCCTAAAACAAATCCACTTTAATTCACGAAGTTTCAGGCAAGATAAAAATCAATTAAACCTCTAAAATTCATGAAAAAATATCCCCTAGGGTTTAGAACCTTCAATTTGGCCGTTGGAACCTATCTTGACCTAGATTGAGAACTATACCCAATTTTTGACCTAATTTAGGTTTTTGTGTAAAATATTTGGTCAAACATGGTCAAACCTAAAATCTAACTTCACCATTGGATTCCTTAGGTCCAAATTAGGTTTATACCAAAATTTGGACCTAAGGGAAGGTCGTCTTGACCCACTTTACAAAATGGTCCTCAATAATTATGTTTTGACCCTTAGCTTTTTGAAACCTTGCAAATACCCCCCTACCTTTCCCATCATCTTATTCAATCGGGTCCCTCTACCACCCGCATGCACAAGCCATACTTCCGACGACTTTGCGCGGAGGATGGCACCGCGCATGCATGGGGAGCCGGCCCTAGATTTGAAAGGGGAGCTCCCTACGAAGCCTCCTACTGCATGGGGCCAGCTCCCATGCCCTGTCGGCCGCCATACCTCTCATGCGAACGTGCAAGAGGTATGGGTCTCCATCTGCCCATGTCTCCAGCGAGGTTTTTCCCGCCTCTTTTGCGCGCTTCGCGGCCAGCCGATGCCTATTTAAGGAGCGGCACCCTTTGCCGCATCCTTCAAGCTTGTTTTGGCTAGAGATAACCCCTGAATTTTGTCTCCTCCTCCTCCGACCATCTGCCCGCAGGCGCCGGCGACTCTCCTCCCCCTCTCTCGTCGCCCTGCCACCATACCAATGGCAGGGTTACCTCCGCCGTCTTCCGCCGTGCCTCGCCGTACCAGCAGGCACCCTCCTGCCCCTCTTCCTAGTCACTGTCTCTTCCTTTGGGTGCCTTCGTCTCCGGCGACGGCAGTACCAACCGCTCGCCACCTCCGCCTCCTCCGTTCACTCTTGACCTACCAGCTAAGTCCCTCTTACCCTTCTCTTTAATTCCCCTCTGTAAATTTGTTGTTTCGACCTCTCTACACCACTGTCCACCCTCACCATCTCCACCTCCGACCACCAACTCCGGCGAGGCCATTCCACCACCACAGACAGCTCCACCCCTCGCCAACCGGTCCCTGAGCATCACCTCCACCCACTGATCACCCTGCGACCCCCCACGACCGTACCACCCACTATTGCCTCCCCCCGAACCGACCCACTCACACAGACTCAAATCGACCTGGGAACGCATGCCCAAGCCATTCTGAGCCACGCTGACCCCCACAGTGACTTTTCCATGCTTTGGCGAAGCCTACCGAGCGTCCTGACGTGGCCGAGAGGCCGTTTTGCTGATTTCAGGTCTCCGGCCTCCGCCGCCATTAGCGTCGAGCTTGGAGCAAGCTCGCAAGCAGCTCCAGGAGGCACGCCCAGGTTGCGCGGAAGGCTTCTGCGCACAGCTCCAGGTCTTCAATTGGCAGCGAAGACCTCGCCTGGGGTGGCTTTTGCTCACACTCCCTGCTGCGAGAGCGCAAGAGAGGTGGGGCGCAGATAGTCCCACCTCGGGCGTTTTCAAGCACCCCGCGACGCATAAATTGCAAAAAGTGATTGAGGCTTATCGCCTCAGTCACATGGGGTGAGGTCCCTCTCACTCGCTCACCCGGGAGAGCAAGAGAGGTGGGGTGCAGATAGTCCCACCTCAGGCATTTTTAAGCGCCCCGCGACGCATAAATTGCAAAAGTGATTGAGGCTTATCGCCTAAGTCACATGGGATGAGGTCCCTCTCACCCGCTCACCCAGCCTCGTCCGCGACCACCCCCCGCGGACCTGGCCTGACCCGATTACCCAACCTGTGCACACCTCGCCCACCACCGCATGCCGGTGGCCTAGTCCCAGGCGCGTCACTCGACCTGCATATCCGAATAGGCTCAGGGAGAGTGAACCCTGGAGTGGAGCAGAGAGAGAGAGAGAGAGAGATGTGGGGAGGGTAGGGGTTAGGTTTTGCCTAACCATATGCCTGTGCAGGGAACAGGAGAAGAAGCAAGGAAGGAGCAACTGAAGACTTAGGAGAGAAAGCAGCTACAGGCAGAGAGAAGAGAAGAAGAAGAAGGCTCAGGAGCAGAAGGAGAAAAGGAAGAGAAAGAAGAAGACAAAAGCTGAAGCAAAAGAAGAGGAAGGGGAGAAGCCACTTGAGGAAGGGAAGAAGAAGAAGCTGCAGCAGAGAGGAAGGCCAAGCAGCTGAAAGAAGAGAAAAAGAAGAAGCCAAGAAGAAGAAGAAGCAGCAGCAGCAGCTGAAAGAAAGAAGGAGAGCACAAGCACTGTAGCAAGTGGCTACTTAAGGCGTCTGATCCATGGAGTCAGACATCTGAAGACAGAGAGAAAGGACGACAAAAGAAGAAAGAGAGAAGAAAAGAGAAGAGACAAATTTTCATTTCCTCTCTTTAATCTTTTTGTAAAATAGTATATTGTATATTGTGATTTTCTATGCTTCTAGAATCGAGCTTGCTCCCTGAGTTCGACCTTAGAGAATTTTCGTATTCGAGTAATAAAATAAAATCAAACCGGTCGGTTTAACACCGCTACCACCTGCCTCGTCCGCAGTTGCCCCTACGTGGATCTGGCTGACCCGTTTACCCTGCACTCCTTATGCACCACCTCACGCCGGTGTGCCTGGACCCGGGCGCATGAAACCCAACCCGATTACCCAGCTCTGGGAGAGCGTACCTAAGAGCGAAATCGAGAGAGAGAGAGATGCGGGGGGGAGGGTAGGGGTAGGTTTTGCTTCTGTGTGCATGCGCAGGGAAGAAGAAGAGGACGTTGAAGGCGCAGCTGCGGCCAAAGCTTAAGGCAAGGAAGAAGAAGAAGAGGAAGAAGAGAAGCAGCTGAAGAAGAAGACCAAGGGCAGAGGTAGGAGAAGGACTTGAAGGCAGAAGAAAGGAAGAAGAAGGTGGAGGAATCAAGAACAGAAGAAGGAGCCGCAGAAGAACACAGAAGGAAAGGAAGAAGAAAGAGAAGACAGAGAGCAGAAGAAGAGAAAGAAAGAAGACAAGGAAAAGCAAAGAAGAAGAAGCCGCAGAGCAAAGAGAAAGAGAAAGAAGAGAGAAAGAGAAGACAAAAATCAGAAAGAGAAAGGGCAAATCAGAGAAGCACTATAGCAACGCAAGTTTAAGACATCTGATTCGCAAAATCAGACGTCTGATTCACAAGGGAAGAGGACATCAGAGAGAGAAATGAGAAGAAAGAGGAGAGCATTCGATCCTTTTTTTTTGCATATTTATTCTCTCTTTAGCTTTCAAAAATATTGAATTGCATTAATATTGAACATCATCTTTTAAGTAAAATTGAAAGTTGTGATTTTAGTTTCTAAAATACCAATTTGCTCCCTGAGTTCGACCTCGGATACCTTGATTTTTGAGTAATAAAATTCTTATTTGTTTATACGGTAATTTCATTTATACTGCAACGAACGTCTTTTTAAAACACGATCTCGCCTCGTAAATAATTTTTGGCACCATTGCTAGGGAGCAACGGGCATTTTAGAAGCTTTGATCACAACTTCTGATTCAATACTGACTTAATTTCTCTCTTTTGTTGTGTTTGCCTCAGGGAAAGCCGAGGAAAGAAAAACAGCCGCATAACAACCACACTACGGAATAGGTAAACTTGCATTAGCCCTCTCTCTTAATCCCCTCAAAAATCTGAAAAGGAAAATAAAGAAAAAATTAATCTAGGGCTACCTGCTTCCATATTTAGTAATTCACAAAAGTTGCCTGATTTTTACTTTCAAGACATTTTGAATTGCACATCCAATTAAGGTAACTAGAGCTAAAACCCTCTTGATTGAGCCCTAGATACCAATTTTTGAGGCAACTAAATTGGACCATCTAGAGCCAATCTAAGGATTGCAAAGCTAGGGTTTTTAGGGACACATCTTCTCTTAAGCAAAGAAGCAAAAATTTCAAAAAGAGGTGTGCCTAAGCCTTGCTTGAAAAGATCTATCCAAGAGAAACCCTAAGCAAATCAGGCTCTTAATCCATTTGAACCCTAAAAGCAAGGACCTAAAAAGCTCTCAAAGGAACAAAGAGGTAAAGTTGATCCTTTGGGTCAACCAACCTTAAAATTAGGTCACTGTTTGCACTCAAAAGATCTAAAGTTCAAGTGGAACCATAAGCACCTTAATCTTAAGTAAAAAAGGTAGAGTTAAGAGGTCAAGGTATCCATTCTAGTCTACCTGGAATCTCAGTGACAAGAGAGGTCGGGTGGGGGAAACCCTATAACTCGTGGGGATGCTCTACCATGTAGGGGTCTTCGCGGGACTCTCCCTCTCTGGCTACCCAAGTATTTCTTAGGTGGACGACCTTTCTGACTAAGGGGTATCATCCGCCCCGAACCTCTATAGTCACCCAACATATTTCGGGTGTCTTGATTGGGTCCAGCACATTCTGATCTCATCAAATCCTTCGGTGCATGTTTGGTAGGAGGTCTTAACCTTCGATGCATGTTTAGTAGGAGGTCCTTAAGACCTCCATTAGAAACCCACTCTCCCCGAGGCTAAGCCTCGACACCCTTGTTTGTGCAGCAACCCCACCACATAGATCTTTCCTTTGATTCAGAACCAAGTTCTCCTTCTTCCATCATGGCACAACCCGTTGAAGAAGAGAACAACCTTGAGCACCAGCTTCAGTGCCTAAATGATCTCTTCCAAAACTTTGTAAACTCACCGCAACGTCCTATGATGCGAGATCACTATAATCCCGCCGCGGTAGCAATCAAGCCTCGAGTCTGAATCCCGGCTGGAGGTCCTGATTCTGAACTCAAGCCCAATATGATTCATGCCATACCAAAATTCCATGGGCTTAACTCTGAGGATCCATTCCAGCACATTAAATAGCTCAAGCATCTGGCCCAGACCTTCAGGTCAGATGCATAAAACCGGGATATTTTGCTCATGAAGATTTTTTCTTTCTCCCTATGGACAAGGCTGCTCATTGGTATCAAACTCAAACTCGTCCGATCAACACATAGGATGAACTTCAGTCCGAATTTTTGAAGAAGTTCTTTCCCGTTGACTGGACAAATGCCTTGCGCCACCAAATCACTCATTTCACCTAACAAACGGGAGAACCTCTTCATGAGGCATGGGACCGATTCTTAGATCTCATGCGAAAGTGCCCCCATCACGAAGTTCCTGAATGGGAACAAGTCCAGTCTTTTCATCAGGGACTCCGTGAAGACATTCAATTGTTCGTTAATGCAACCTGCGGAGGGAACATCATGGGTCAACATGAGGACACGGTGTGGGAGATTCTCAAGAATATGTGCGAGAACTCCATCAATAATGACTCCATGGGCTTATTCGACTGGACGAATGCCCGCGCAGAGACGAATCTTAGGGGAGAAAATGAGACGCAGGGCCTGTCCACATCCGTCGACTTGGAGCTGATGGCCAGTCAATTGGATAAGGTCTCTATCATAGAGAAGAAGGTGGACGAGCTGACTCGGCATTTGCAGCGAACCACCTCTGCGCAGAACTCTTTCACACAACCACTTCTCGCAAGCGAAACTGTGCAAAACATCTATCACTGATCTTCTCAGGGAATGGACCCGTATCCACCCCCGTCTGACTCCAAGACCGGAGGGACCTCCGATCTGCTCTATTCTAGTAGGGGGAACTCTAAATCCCCATACTTTGACTTTCCTGAGGCTCCTCCGACTTGCGAGGATCTCAACGTCAACCAGAATGACCCATTTTCCAACACCTACAACCCTGGATGGAAAAATCATCCCAACTTCCAGTGGGTGGGAAATTCTCAGAATCAAAGACCACCTTATCAACCCCGTCCACAAGCTCCTCGTCCATATCTGTCGCCTCAGCCTCGGCCTAACCCCACCTATCAATCTGGGCAAAACCAAGATCAAATGACTCTTATCCTTCAAACACTGGCTGACATTCAGAAAATGAATGCGACAATACAAAAACAACACAAGGACGAGATCACAGAGGTTCGCAACCAACTCGCCTAGATGGTAAATTCCCGTCAACCGGGTATACTTCCTTCGCAACCTCTGCCAAACCCAAATAACGTGCCGACCTAGAGGCGCGTTATGAATCCAGGCCACGCATATATGATTTATCAAGCCCCTTCTGTTCCATCACCTTACGGAATGGAAGCTTCGACATCTTACGCGGGATTTCAACAACAGCCACCCATTTTACCGTCCTCAAACCAAAACCAGGTAGGATTAAACTCTGTAACAACCCGTAGTGGTAAAGCAACGCAAGACCCACCTTATCCAAACCACTCCAAGCCTGGTAGTGATCTAAGCCCTAGAATAGTTATCCAGGATGTCCCTATCCCAGATCAAGAACCTGGACCTATTCTAGAGGAACCAATCAAAGCTCCATTTCCTGAGGCCTTAACCAAGGGAAAAAGGATAACCAAACCTGTGGCTTCTAAGGAGGATCTGGTCAAGCTCTTTGAACACGTCCAGATAAACATCCCTTTGATGGATTCAATCCGCCACATATCGACTTATGCACGATTTCTGAAAGAGGTGTGTACACCCAAGCGTAAGCCGCGAATCAAAAGTGGGAGTCCGATCATACTGTCAGAGCAAGCCAGCTCTATAATCTTGAAAGATCCAGGCACTCCCCTAATTTCATGTAAAATTGGTGAAACCCAATTCGACAGAACCTTGTTAGACCTAAGTGCCTCCATAAACCTAATACCTACATCCCTCCTTAACCACCTTGAAGAGTCCGAGCTTAAACCGACAGAGGTGACATTGCAGTTAGCCGGTCGGTACATCAAGTCACCTAAAGGAATACTCGAAGATGTCATTGTTAGGGTACGGGATTTCTACTTCCTGGTAGATTTTATAGTTCTAGATATGGATGCACCTGAGAACCCAAGGGATACACCGATTATAATAGGGAGACCTTTTCTGGCCACTACTAGGGCCAACATAAGCTGTGAAGAGGGCCAAATAGAATTGAAATTTGGGAACCAAACTCTAAACATTGACATCTTTAAGGCCCAACAAGGGATTAATTGCAGTGTTATGGAACAAATATGTGATATCAAAGCCGTGGTTGATGAACCGCATATCGAGGACAACCTGATTATCCTCGATCAACCACAAGAAGATCAAAACCAGTAAATAGAGGAGTCTGAACTTGATCTGGATACACCCATAACTCCTACCCTTGTTCCTAACACACACCCTGAACCACCTGCTGCTGCTGATAATCCTGTTCTGGAACTCAAGCCCCTTCCCGATCATCTGAAATACATCTTTTTGGGTTCCAATCAGACGTTTCCTGTGATTATAAACTCCAGACTCACACCTGACCAGGAATCCCGTCTGATTACTGTTCTCCAACAATATCGTAGAGCCATTGGAAGGACTTTCTATGATTTGACTGGTATCAGCCCCTCTTATTGCACACACCATATCTATTCCGAAGAGGGTGCACGACCTTTGCGAGAAATGCAGAGACGTCTGAACCCTAATCTGCAGGAGGTCGTGAAAAAGGAGATCATTAAGTGGTTAGATGCAGGGATCATCTACCCGACCTCCGACAGTCGATGGGTGAGTCTAATCCAGGCCGTGCCTAAGAAGGCAGAGCTCACCACTATCACAACTGAAACTAGAGAGGTCATACCGACCGGTATAGCTAACTCGTGGAGAGTCTGCAATGATTACAGAGGACTCAATTCCTCCACGAAGAAGGATCATTTCCCACTACCATTTATTGATCAAATCCTCGAGAAACTAGTGGGAAATAGGTTCTTCTGCTTTCTTGAAGGGTACTGGTAGGTTTAAACTACCAATATGTATATTTGTTTTTATTACTCGAAAATAGAGAATCTCCAAGGTCGAACTCAGGAAGCAACACTTGATTTTAGAAGCAAAGAAAATCACAATTCACAAAAATATACTATTTTACAAAAAAAAAATAGAGGAAGGGAATGAAATTTCTCTTCTCTTCTTTTCTTCTCTCTTTCTTCTTTCTCTCCTTCTTTCCTTCTTTAGACGTCTGATTCCATGAATCAGATGCCTTAAGTAGCGAGGAGTGCAGGGTAAACGGATCGGCCAAGTCCGCGTAGCGTGGGTCGCAGACGAAGCGGGTGAGTGGGCGAGGGGACCTCACCCCGTGTTCTGAGGCGGTAAGCAAGAAACACAAAAATAACTTAAATGACTCACCTGCACCGAAGACTTTCGAGGTGGGACTAAAGTCCCACCCGCTTCTCCACACGTGTGCAGGAGGAACGCTTGTGCAGTTGATGCAACTGCGGTCAACGAAGCCCTCGATTGCTAGGTGCGAAGGGGTCGTGGGATGCTTCCGCACACCTGGGTCTCTTCTATCTGGAGTAGTGCAACCTGGAGCGAGCTCGCGAGCTTCTTCATGCCTACTCCAATGGCGAAAGAGGGTTGGACCTGAAACTTAGCAATACGACCTCTCGGCCCTGTCAAACCACGTGGGTAGCTCTGCCGTGTCACGGCGAAGGTGATGCAGTTTGTGGCATGGTGTAGAACGGCCTAGGCATGCGTGCCTAAGTTGGACTGTGACTGTGAAAGTGCGTGTGTTCGGTGGAAGAGTAGGGCGTGTGTGGCAGTTAGTGAAGCAGCGAAAGACGATCAGTGAGTGATGGCGGAGGTTCTGAGGTAGGTGGCGAGGCGGATAGAGGTGTGGAGCGACGAGGACGCCTCGTTGGAGGTCTGGCCGGAGGTGGAGATGGCGATGGTGGACAGTGGCAGTCGAGGGATAATTCGTGAAATAGATTGAGGGGAATTGAAGAGGGGATAGAGAGGAGTGAGTCTAACCTGATTAAGTGGATGAATGGGGAGAGATGGCGACTGGCAATACCTGGTGTCGTCAGAGAAGACGACGTCCAGTGGAGGGAGACGGCGGCGATGACGGGGCTAGAGATGCTCACGCGGGTGCTGCGCGAAGCAGAGGAAGATGGTGAGGACAGCTTTGCCACTAGTATTGTGGCAGAGCGACGAGGAGGATGGAGGCTCGCCGGAGCTTGCTGGACCACTTGGCTGGAGGAGAAGAGGACAAAATTGGGGAGGAACTTTGGCCAAGACAAGCTTGAGAGAAACAGCAGCCCCTACCGTTCCTTAAATAGGTGCTGGCAGGGAGGGAAACACGAGGAGGAGGCGTGGGCTGGTCGCCGAAGACGTGGCCGAAAAAGAGACCCATACCTCTCGTGCGTTCGCACGAGAGGTATGTGTGCCGGCAGGGCATGGGAGGTGGTCCATGCGGAAGAGGACAATGTAGGGGATCCTCCTCTCGTTTCTAGGGTCGGCTCCCATGCCCTGCGCGACGCCATCCTCCGCGCAAAGTCGCCGGAGGTATGGCCTGCTGCTGCGGGTGGCAGAGGGACCGTTTCGCAGAAGACGAAGGGAAAGTGGAGGGGGTATTCGCAAGGCCTCAAAAAGTTAAGGGTCAGAAAGTAATTGTTGAGGACCAATTTGTAAAGTAGATCAAAATGACCTTCCCTTAGGTCCAAATATTGGTACAAACCTAATTTGGATCTAAGGAATCCAATGGTGAAGTTTTATTTCAAGTTTGACATCGTTTGGTTGGACATTTTGCACAAAAACCTAAGTTAGGTCAAAAATTGGGTATGGACCTCAATCTAGGTTAAATCATGTTCCAAAGGCCAAATTGAAGGTTCTAAACCCTATGGGATATTTTTCCATGAATTTTAGAGGGTTTAGTTGATTTTTATCTTTCCTGAAACTTCATGAATTAAAGTGGGTTTATTTTTAGGGTTGCAGAATGTCATTTAATTCCTGAATGTCACCATAACCCTTTTCAGACCAAATCACCCCACTTTTTCTCTTATTAGGTTTACTTGACCTATGTCTAGACCCTTATAATTTTCGGTGATGCACTGCAATGGTAAAATTACAGTTTTACCCCTTGTGAATTGTTTTATACTCAGATTTGTAATTCTCTGATTTAGGGTTTCCTTTAGGTTTTGTAGGAGATTTTGTATACTTATTTAGGCCAAAAAGTGCCAATTACGGTTCATGATGAGGTTCTCATCATACCTCCATGCCTAGCTTTTGCTAGTACCTTAGCAAAATTTTAAGGTTTTAAACTCTATTCTAGACCATGAATTTCTTTCATCAATTTTGATAAGTGCTTTTCTTCTTGTATCCTTGATTACGTCAGAATGACAATCATAGCCCTAAAAGGTACTCTAGTACCAACCAAGATCCAGATCTGTCTAGCTTTAGCCTCAGTCTTTAGCAAAGGTTTTTAAGGCCTACAGGAACTAACCTAAAGTCTATTGGACCCCGTGGTTAAAGCACCCGTGCTTGAGATATTTTTAGCCTTGGTTCAGTTTGCAGTGCATTTTGTAAGAGAGAGACAGAATATTTATTTGTTTGGACAGTTTTCTCTCTCTTTTCTTTTTAATTCTAGCTTAGGATTGGCTTCACAACACGGTCTGTATCGGATTCCTTATCCCCATCATCAATCCTCAAGGGTCCCTGGCAGTTGATACTTCGAGATAGCACCACCCATGGTAACCCCCAAAACCCTGGCTTTCGAGATTTCGAGATAATCCCATCCCTGGTGTTCCGTGGCCGAATTCAAACCCTGGCAATTGACACTTCGTGATAATGCCATCTATGGAATTGAACCAGTAGAGTGCTTACATGCCCCCAATAAGATATGTAAATATCCTAAGAGACAAGCATCGAGGAGATGATACGTTGTTACGCATCTTCGAGGGGAATTTCCCACCACTTCGCACCGGGAACTCGTCCAAATCAACTTGTGTTGATCGGCTGCTCCTAATCTAGATGACATTTTCAGAATATTTGAAATGCTTCTGTGTGATTTTGATATTTATGCTCGCTGAAGCAAACTGTGTGTGTGAATTTGGGTGCTTAGGTTACTGAGTCCCGTAAATCGAAGGTCAGTTAAAGAGGCTGAATACTCCCTAAGCCTTGGACCTAATACTTAAGCTTTTCATTTTTCTCAACCTCTTGAGGAATATCTAGATCTTAACGGGTACTAAGAGTTTAGCCAAGAATGCCTAAGGTTCGCGTTATTACTAATCTTGTTGTGCACTTTCGCTTTACTTTTCCTTAATGTGGTCTAGAACTTTAGTTAATTCCCTAATTTCTTACTAATGACTATCCCTTTCTTTTTTCATTTTGTGCTCCTTTTTAGCATTCTGCTCTCCTTTTACAAAGTTTACCAGCACTTTCTTCCTCCTTTTTTTTTCGTATATGCGAATTTTTTTTGTTGAAACATTTTCTTGTTATGTCATTTCATTGCACTTTCAAACCCCCCCATGCCTAAGATTTTCAATGTCCTCATTGTACATTAGGTGGGTTTTTATTTAGCTTGGTTCATGCATTAGGACAGGTATTTGGTGAGTGGATGGGTCGAGGTGACTGTTGCGGATGATTTCTAATCTCAGGTACGAGTACCTGAGGTGAAGTTGGCTATCGTAAAGGATGAACCTAAAGTGCAAAGAAATGTCAGAAAAGGTTTTGGGTTTTTCAAAAAGAATGACGGGCTGCCTCCCGTTAAGCACTGAGTTTTACACCATCGGCTAGGCGCAATAAGCTCAGGGAGAATGGAAAATAAATGATGACTCAGCCAAATCTGAAATGGTTACATCAATGAATGGTTTGAGTCTCTGACCGTTCACGACGAAAGGTTCAGAATCGTGGCTAAGTGGACTGATCTCGACGGCTCCATTTCCAAAGATCTGTCGGACAAGATACGGTCCAATCCACTTGGATCGCAGTTTCCCAGGGAAGAGTTTGAGTCAGGCATTGAAGAGTAGGACCTTCTGATCAGGGTGGAAGATCTTTCTAGATATGTGCTTGTCATGAAAGGCTTTAACCCGCTCTTTGTAGATTCGCGAGTTCTCATACGCATCAAGGCATAATTCATCAATCTCGCTTATCTAAAGCTTTCTGTGGGTTCCAGCCTTAGAAAGATCTAAGTTGCAGCTCCGTACTGCCCAATAGGCTTTATGCTCCAGTTTGACGGGAAGGTGACACACCTTCCCGTACACCAGTCTAAAAGGAGACGTGCCTAATTGGGTCTTGTGGGTGGTCCTATAAGCCCACAAAGCTTCCGAAAGTCAGGACGACCAGCTTTTCTGTCAGGTCAAACAATAACCTGCAGGATTTTGTTGATCTCCCGATTCGATAGCTCAGCTAGACCATTAGTCTAGGGGTGGTAAGGAGTAAAGATTCGGTGAGACACCCCGTATTTGGTCATCAGTGACCTGAACTGAGAGTTGGTAAAATAGGTCCCTCCATCAAAGATGATCGCATGAGGAATCCCGAACCGTGAGAAGATATTCTGATGAATGAATTTGATGACTATCTTATGATCACAGGTTCGAGTCGGAATGGCTTCGATCCATTTGGATACGTAGTCCACAGCGAGTAAAATGTACTCGAAGCCATCCGAAATAGGGAAGGGACCTATAAAATCAATCCCCCAAATATCGAAAATCCCACATACAAGAATCGGCTGTAAAGGCATCATGTCGCGATAGCTCATATTGCCCAAAGTTTGGCAACGACTGCATACCTTACAGTGACTATATGCATCCTTGAAGATAGTAGGCCAGTAGAAGCCACACTGGAAGATTTTTGATGTGATTTTGTGCCTAGAAAAATGGCCACCGCATGCCTGGTCATGGCAGAAAGAGAGAATGTCATTGATTTCGCCCTCTGGGACACATCGCCGAATGATTTGGTCAGCACCTATGCGGAATAGGTACGGGTCTTCCCAGATGTAGTACTTGGCATCGGAGCGCAACTTGTCTTTCTTGGCCTTCAGCCAATTAGACGAGATCGGTGTGATGCCAAGTAGTTTACTATATCAGCAAACCATGGAAGCCTGGTACCAATAGCAAGAGGTGCTCATCAGGAAAATGCTCCGTGATGGATCCAAAAGGGTCGATGATCTTAGAAGGAAGGCGAGACAAGTGGTCAGCTACCACATTCTATCTTCCTGCCTTGTCGCGAATCTCGAGGTCAAATTCTTACAACAGCAAGATCCATCTGATTAATCGAGGCTTCACGTCCTTCTTAGCAAGGAGATGCCTCACAGGTGTGTGATCCGAGTAGATTATGATGTGGGAACCCAGGAGATAAGATCGAAATTTTTTGAGGGCAATTACTGTGGCTAGCAGCTCTTTCTCCGTAACCGTGTAGTTACGCTGAGCCTCGTCAAGTGTCTTGCTAGTGTAGTAAATGACCACGGGTTTCCCGTCAATCTTCTGCCCCAAAACTGCTCCTACAGCGAAGTCAAATGCATCACACATGATCTCAAAGGGTTGAGACCAGTCAGGAGACTGTAGGATCGGGGCTTGGGTGACTCGGTCACGAAGGATCTCAAAAGCTTGAGTGTGTTCCTTGGAAATCTCAAAGGGTACATCCTTGGAGAGAAGAGTAGTAAGGGGATGCACGATTTTCGAGAAATTAGGGATGAATCGACGGTAAAACTGACGTGCCCCAGAAAAGATCGGATGTCCCTAATCGAGCTAGGCATAGGAAGTCTAGAAATCAGATTAACCTTGGCTCGATCCACCTGGATGCCTCTCTCAGAAATTAAGTGTCCCAGGATGATCCCCTCAGGCACCATAAAGTGGCTCTTTTCCCAAGAAAGAACCAGATTTACGTCAATGCAATGCCTGAGTATGTGAACCAAGTGCTGGAGGCAATCGTCAAATGACGCCCCGAAAACTGAGAAGTCATCCATGAAGACTTCCAAATAGTCACCTACCATATCAGAGAATATGGCAAGCATGCACCGCTGAAAAGTCGCATGTACATTGCAGAGATCGAAAGGCATCCTTCGGAATGCATATGTCCCGAAGGGGCAGGTGAATGTGGTCTTCTCTTGGTCCTTCGGATGAATCGCCACTTGGTCGTAATCGAAGTACCCGTCAAGAAAGCAGAAGAATCTATTTCCCACTAACTTCTCGAGAATCTGATCAATAAATGGTAGTGGGAAATGATCCTTCTTCGTGGAGGAATTGAGTCTTTGGTAATCTATGCAGACTCTCCATGAATTGGCTATACAGGTAGGTATGACCTCTCCGATTTCAGTCGTGATGGTGGTGAGCCCTGCCTTCTTAGGTACAACCTGGATTGGGCTCACCCATCGATTGTTGGAGATCGGGTAGATGATCCCTGCATCTAACCACTTAATGATCTCCTTCTTCACGACCTCCTGCAGATTGGGATTCAAACGTCTCTACATTTCACGTGAAGGTCGTGCACCCTATTCAGAATAGATGCGGTGTGTGCAATAAGAGGGACTTATTCCAGTCAAATCATCGAGAGTCCAACCAATGGCTCTGCGATGTTGCTGGAGAACAGCAATCAGACGGGATTCCAGATCAGGCGTGAGTTTGGAGTTTATAATCAAAGCAAGTGTCTGATTGGAACCCAAAACGACGTATTTCAAATGATCGGAAAGGGGTTTGAGTTCAAGAATGGGGTTATCAGCAGCAGCGGGTAGTTCAGAGTGGGTGTGGGGTACAAGGGTAGGAGTTCTGGGTCTGTGATGTAAACACATTTACACTACTTAAAATGTCTATTTATGCATGTTCTTAAGCATAGGATTGCATTTCATGATATAAATATTGCATTACATGCATCATCTTGCATTTAGAGTAGTTTGAATAAAATGGAGGTTAATTGTCTCCTTTTATGTGCTTGGACAGGGCAAAAATTTTATTGGGGCCTCGGATCAAAGATCCAACCGTATGGATATGATCAGGGCGACGATTGGAGTTCAACGACTCCAAGATCGCCCTAATCAAGCATCCGTAGCATCAGATAGAGACCGGGGAACCCTAGAAGATCAAGGGCCAGGATGGTGTAAATCCGCACTTCAGATAGAAAATCCGACCACACGGATGAATTCGGATCGACGATCGCAGCCCAACGACACAAAAATCGAGTCAATCCGACATCCGTGGCACCATCTACAACTTCCATAAGATGGACGGCCAAGATGGCGCCACGTGGCACCATCTCAGCCGCCCAATCGGCCGCATGCGTCTTGTGAAGACCGCGCACCGTCTCCTCTCCGCCGTTGGATCTCGATCCAACGGCTGCGGTCGCTCGCGCTTAAAAACGTCCGCGCGACCATTTCGCCCGCGTAGCGCAGCGGCGACGCAGCTGCGGGCGAAGCGGAGGTCGCGGGTTCGAGCCGCGGTGAGGGGGTGAAGGCGCGGGCGAGCGGGCACGCACGAGCGTCAGATGAAGATCCAACGGCTGCGCGCGCTCAATCAGGACGACGCGCGATTGCACGCCGGGCGTAACGCGCGATCACACGCGGGCGGTGAGCTACGCAGCGGGCGCGGACGCGTTCTAAGCCGTCCGATCTCGCGATCAGACGGCTGAGACGACGCGGACGTGCGAAGGCGTTACGCGTGCGGGCAGCCAAGCGGGCGCGCGTGGGCACGGCGGCGACGGCGACGTCGGGGCTTTAGCGACGGTTTTATCCGTCACTAAAGACCCCTTATTTATTATTTTGAAGATGTAATGTCCATTTTGCCCCCACTCCTTGCAACTATAAAAGGAGACCCCCTCCATACGAAATTTTCATCCCTTCCTTCTCCTCTCTACCTCTCCAAAGCTCAAGAGAAGCTTGTCCCACACCCGGGATGCTTCTCGCGAGATAAAGTCCAAATTTTCGTCCCCCTTCGGAAGTGGATCCCGCAACAACGACGGCATGCTGCTTCGTTCCCGTTCTTCTGCTTCGTCCTCCTTCGTCCCGCTTTGTTCTCCTTCGTCCAGGCATCGTCCCGTCCGGCTCATCCTCCAAGCGACCGTCAAGGAGGATAACTTCTCTCTCCCATTCTTATTTACAGCTTTTCTAGTGTAGAATTTTCCTGCTTTATAGTGTAATTGATTTCCCGCTTTCTAGTGTAACTTTCATTTCGTTTGCTTGTATAAACAATTGAAATATTGAATTCATGTTCTCTTTCTCTCTCTCTTTCTCTCTCTCTCTCTCAGTTTGATAGCTCCATTGTAATTATTTCGCCTTGTTTATCAAAAAAAAATCCTAAAAAAACATTATTGCGAATATAGATCAACGTAGCCTCCCTGAGTTCGACCCGGAATTCTTATTTCGGTATAAATTTTATTTGTTGAACACGAATCCTTCGCTTTCGAACTACAACGACGGGTTTTCCAAAACCAAACACGTTAGCGTAGGTTCGTAAACCGTTCAACATTTTGGCGCCGTTGCCGGGGAGGCAACGATTTCCGATCTTTTCTTCGCATTTCTTGCACTTTATTTTTTTTCTAACTAAGCTTTCTCTTGTGTCTATTGTTCTACAGAGACCTCCATCAAGGAATCAACAAGCGGTAGACTGGAGTAAAGTGCAGTTGAAGACAACTGTAAGTGCTCCCTCATTCTTTCCCCCTCCATAGATTTCATTCGGCACATTAAATCCAAATTTCAATTAACCTAGGTGTTTGCATAAATCCTAGGTATAGTTTGGTTGTTTGGATTTCTACTCACACTCATTTCACCCTCATTCATAAAAAAAGAAATAATAACAAAAAGATAATTTTGTGGGGTAACTTTCAACAAACACACAACACACACCCACATTCAAGGCACTTGATTAACTTGATTTGTTTTCTACTCAACCGGGTTCTGATCTGTGGAATCGGTACACACAGAGCAACACATAACAGAGTAGAAATCATTCTAGGTTAACCATCTTTGAGTGCCTAACTTAGTGGTGCAATTGTGGCCAATTGTTTGAGTTGTTTGGGCCGCACCACTTTATTTAAAACCAACTCATCAAGTAGCTCCTCCTTAGGGTTTTCAATCTAGGTATATTCTAGGCACTCCGCTTTCTTTCTGATTTTAAAGGAAAACTATCTTCACCCGTGTTTTACAACTTGGTTTGCCTAGAAATTTGATTGCAATTCACCTAATTTGAAACCCTAAAAGCTACTTAAGCAGGATTTGAACATTAAAATTCACACATTATAAATAATCTTGCTTGAAAACCCTGGTTGTGCACGCACTTACACAAATTTCAATCAATCATTAAGGGCACAACCCATTGTAAGGGCCCATCACATTCCATAAGCACCACAATCCCAGGCCGTAATAAAATTGAGTAGACGTTGGCCCTAAGGTTTGATTCGCTCTTCAAGGCCTAGTCTGAGATTATTTTTGATTAACCTACTTGTACTGATTAATCTGATGTCTAGCTAAGGGAGTAGCGTCAAACGACCGCGGCTGGGGGTACACTAGGAACCGGAGGCGAAAGCCAAAGGAAGAACCTTCTCCCCAGTCCCTCCTTCTAACTGGTTGGATTATACAGACGTAAGTAGAGTAAATCAGTTACAGTCTTAAGGCTGGTGTTGGGAGTCAGTAGATCCTTAGGCTACCTCACTTAAGGACAGCCTTGTTTTGTTGTACTGCAGGGTCCCTATCCCCGGCCCTTCCGACCTACTCCTAGTTTATGCTGGGAAGACGGTCATTGAATCCCCGATTAGAAGGACCATTAGAACATTCTAGGAGGCGCAAGTTAGATTTTGGTCAATTTGATCCCATGGCCGAACAACAGCCTCTTCTACCTGGAAATCCACAGGAAGAATTTCGAAGGCAGCTGGAACAAATGCAGAGAATGCAAGAATGGTTCCAGAGAATGCAGGGCGTTCAGCCCTTGAAGGATTTTTATGATCCTTCAAATTACGGGGAACGTCCCGGCGTCCAGATTCCAGCCGGTGACGTAGAAATCAAGCCCCAGGTGTTAAGCCTGATTAAACATTATCATGGGCTTGGCTCCGAAGATCCGTTTCAACACTTGGAGGACTTGACCACTTTGGTCCAGACCACCAAGTCTCGAAACGTAAACGAGGAGCAAATGATCATGAGGCTCTTCCCTCGCTCTCTTAGGGATAAGGCCGCGCATTGGTATAGGACAATAGGAAGACCAATTACAACTTGGAATGAGTTGAAATCGGCCTTTCTGAAGAAATTTTTCCCAGTCGGTCGTACCAATGCTTTGAGACGGGTAATCACTACTTTTACCCAGCGGCCGGGGGAGCAGTTTCATGTGGCCTGGGAGCGATTCCAGGACTTATTGCGGAGGTGTCCACACCACGAGGTGTCGAAATGGCAACTCGTGCAGATTTTTTATCATGGGTTGACTGAGCAACTCAGAAACCATGTGGATGCTTCTTGCGGAGGCAATTTCCTTAATAAAGATGCAGATAGTGCACATGATTTATTTGAGGAAATGAGTGAGAATTCAATAAATCATGCCTCCATGGATACTTTTAACCGGTCCCAACAACCCAGATCAAATGTCAATGAAGTCCATGACTCTCATTCATTTGATATGGAATTGATTTGTAATAAACTTGACAAAGTGGACTTGGTTGCTAAAAGAATGGAAGAGTGGATGGCTAGCAATTCTATGAACAACTCTCAATCCACTCAATCCCAAAATTCGGGATTCCATTCTTCACGAGCTCTTTCTGGACGGGAGTTCGTGAATCAACTTGATGCGACTCAACCTATGAGTCAGCATTTTTCGGAATCCCATGGGTTCCCAACTGGGGCCTTTGATCCCAGTTTTTCTAATCCTTCCTTTTCTTTCTCTCCATCCTCACTTTATGAGGATGTCTGTGCTGTACAAGAGAATGTTAGATCCAACCCCTACTCGAATGCCTATAATCCAGGTTGGAGAAACCACCCTAACTTCTCTTGGAAAAATCCGGGGCAACAGACCCAATTCCGACCCAGTAATTATGCTCCGCAACGACCAATGGGTCAGGGTCAAGTATATACTCAGTTGCCTCCGAATCAGGTCAATCAGCCAGCTTGGAATGCCCGTCAACCCGCAGGGCAGGCTGATTTGAATCATCAAATAGTAGAGATGCAAGGATCTATGCTCCAGCTCATGCAGCAAATGAAAAACTCACTGGACAACTTGCAATCCGGGCTCATTGCTAACTCTCGCCAACCTGGATCTCTACCATCCCAACCCGTACCCAACCCACGAAACATTAAAAATTCGGGCAATCAAGCCCAAGGGTACGGAAATCAGAGGGACCCACACGTGCATGCTCAGGTGGTTGAGCAGGGTTCCTCGTCTTCTTCTTCTGTAAATCAACAATTCATGGTCAATCAAGCCCCTCCAATCTTTCCTAACCCTCCTCAAGACCCAAATTCTTACGCTTCTGCAAATTCTGTCACTTTGAGAACTGGTAAGAAGACTCAGGATCCACAACCACATTATTCTAATCTTTTGAATCCTGAAGAATCTGAGGAGAGAGAAGAGAATTCTAAAGGAGAAATCAAGGCTCAGGAATCCGATTCCAAAGATCTGACTCGTGTTCCTTTTCCTGAAGCCTTAACCAAAGCAAAGAAGAAGAAGTCTGTTGATAGCAATGAGGAGCTTCTGAATTTATTTAAGAATGTTGAGATCAATATCCCGCTCCTTGATGCTATCAAGCACATACCGACTTACGCAAGATTTTTAAAGGAATTATGTACACAAAAGCGTAAGTCGAGAGAATCTGTTCCAAGGAAGGTGGTACTCTCCGAGCAGGCTAGTTCGGTTATCCTGCACTACCTCCCTCAGAAAAAGAGAGATCCTGGTGCTCCTTTGATTTCTTGCGTTATCGGAGATTACACATTTGATAGAGCACTTTTGGATCTCGGTGCATCCATCAACCTAATTCCGACTTCTCTTTACGAGAAGTTTAGGTTAGGCGAACTTCGGCCAACTTCAGTAACGCTACAGTTAGCGGATCGTTCGGTCACAAACCCGCGAGGCGTTATTGAAGATGTTATAGTTAAGGTCAAGGATTTCTATTTTCCTGTAGATTTCCTTGTCCTTGACATGGATGTACCAGATAATCTGAGGAACGCGCCCATCATTCTGGGGCGTCCGTTCCTAGCTACCGCAAAGGCCAACATTAATTGTGAAAGCGGTAGCATGGAAATCGCCTTTGGGGACCAACGTATGAAATTAGATATTTTTAAGGCGATCAATAAATTTGAGGATTGTGGAGTTATTGAGGAACTTGATGAGGATAATGTTAATATTGAAACTTGTTTGACAGTTTCTTCAATTGAAAGTTCCTCTTTGGTTGATGAATTTGACCCGCAACCCTCTGACTTAACATCTTCGGAAGAGGTTACTGATTTTGTCCACTCACAACCTCTCCCTCTTGTTGAATCTTCAGCATCTACCCGACCATCAATCATCACCCCACCCCAGCTCGAATTGAAACCATTGCCCGAGAATTTGAAATATCAATTTTTAGGACCTCAGAATACGCTCCCTGTGATTATCAGTGCTAAATTGACAAAGGAGCAAGAGATTAAATTGATTAAGGTCCTAAAGGAACATAAGGAGGCAATTGGTTGGACCATTCATGACCTTAGGGGGATCGAGCCATCTTACTGCAATCATAGAATATTCTTGGAAGATGGATCCCGCCCTTCTCGCCAGATGCAGAGGAGATTGAATCCAAATATGCGAGAAGTGGTCAAAAAGGAAATCATCAAGTGGCTCGATGCAGGAATTATTTATCCAATCTCTGACAGTCCCTTGGTAAGTCCCGTTCAGATTGTTCCAAAGAAAGCCGGGATTACTGTTGTGACTAATGAGAAAGGAGAATCTGTCACAACTCGTTCAGCTTCATCTTGGAGAGTTTGTATTGATTACAGGAAGCTGAACACTGCCACTAAAAAGGATCATTTTCCCCTGCCCTTCATTGATCAAATCCTAGAAAAATTAGCCGGGCAGAAGTACTTCTGTTTTCTTGATAGCTACTCGGGATACAACCAAGTTCCTATCCATCCCGAGGATCAGGAAAAAACTACTTTCACCTGTCCCTACGGAACCTTTGCTTTTCGTAGGATGCCTTTCGGGTTATGCAATGCACCTGTGACTTTTCAAAGGTGTATGCTAGCCATATTTTCCGACATGGTGGGAGAGTTTATGGAAGTCTTCATGGATGATTTCTCCGTTTTCGGAGAATCATTTGACTCTTGTTTGGTTAATTTGGAAATGATTCTTAAGCGATGTATCAAGACACGATTGGTCCTTAGCTGGGAAAAGAGTCATTTCATGACCCAAGAGGGCATCGTTTTGGGTCATGTAATCTCTGAACGGGGAATTGAAGTGAACAAAGCTAAGGTTGATGCTATTGCTAAACTTCCTCCTCCCACATCATTTAAACAAATCAGATCATTTCTTGGCCATGTGGGATTTTATCGAAGATTCATCAAGGACTTCTCGAAGGTTGCCCGCCCTTTGAGCAATCTTCTTGCCAAAGAAACACTGTTTGTTTTTTACGAATCATGCCAAAAGGCATTTGATTTCCTAAAAACGGTAGTCACCTGTGCGCCAATTTTGCAACCACCTATTTGGACAACCCCATTTGAGATCATGACCGATGCTTCTGATTACGCGGTCGGGGCTGTCCTGGGTCAGAAAATTGATCGAAAGCCCTTTGTCATTTACTACGCTAGTAAAACTTTGGATGAAGCCCAGAGGAATTACACTGTTACTGAAAAGGAATTACTCGCTGTAGTATTTGCGTTGGAAAAATTCAGGGCTTATCTCTTGGGGTCTCATGTTATTGTTTATACCGACCACTCGGCCTTGAGACATCTCTTGGCTAAAAAGGATGCTAAACCCCGGCTTATTCGTTGGATTCTTCTTCTTCAAGAATTTGATCTTGAAATCAAGGATAAAATCGGGGTACAAAATGTGGTGGCGGATCATTTGTCGAGACTCCTAGGTGATTCTTCTTGTCCGGACATTCCGATTGCTGACACTTTTCCAGACGAAATCATTCTTACAGTTTTAGGTGTCCACACCCCATGGTTTGCTGACATTGTTAACTATTTGGCCGTTGGTCAAATCCCCCAGGATTGGACCAAGCAACAACGGGATAGACTCAAATCTGAGGCCAAATACTACTTTTGGGAGGACCCTGAACTGTATCGCATCGGCTCTGATCAGATTATTCGTCGATGCATACCGGAGAATGAATTCAACAGTATACTTGAGTTCTGCCATGCATCTGGGTGTGGTGGACATTTCTCCGGGAAAAAGACGGCTGCAAAAATTTTGCAATCTGGCTTCTATTGGCCGTCTTTATTCAAGGATGCCCAGGATTTCTCACAGTCATGCCCTCGATGCTAGGCACTCGGGAGCATAACTAAGAGAGACATGATGCCCTTAAACCCTATTCTTCCTGTCGAAATTTTCGATGTTTGGGGCATTGATTTCATGGGACCCTTTATCCCTTCATTTGGACATCAGTACATTCTTGTCGCTGTTGATTATGTGTCTAAATGGATTGAGGCAATTCCCACCCGAACCAATGACCACAAGGTGGTCATCAACTTTGTCAAGAAAAATATCTTCAGTAGATTCGGGATTCCGAGGGCTATCATCAGTGATGGTAGCACTCATTTTACTAATGCCCAATTCCGGAGTTTATTGGCCAAATATGGGGTTAATCATCGAATTTCCACACCTTACCATCCCCAAACGAATGGACAAGCCGAGATCTCTAATCGAGAGATCAAGAACATTCTGCAAAAAACGGTTAGGCCCGATCGCAAGGATTGGACTCAAAAGCTTGAGGACGCTCTTTGGGCCTACCGTACGGCGTATAAAACACCTATCGGCATGTCTCCATTCCGTCTGGTGTATGGAAAGGCGTGTCATCTACCCGTGGAGATTGAACCAGGGCATTCTGGGCAATCAAACAATGCAATCTAGATCTAAATCTAGCTGGGAACACCAGGAAACTCCAACTATCTGAGTTGGAGGAGCTTAGAAATGATGCTTATGAGAATGCCAAGATCTACAAGGCTCGGACCAAAGCTCTACATGATCAAATGATTTCCCGCAAGAGCTTTGAGCCAAACCAGAAGGTCTGGTTATTCGATTCTAAACTTAAGCTCTTTCCTGGTAAACTTAGATCTAAATGGAGTGGCCCATTCATAATTGATCAGATTTTTTTAAATGGTGCCGTTCAGATTTCTGACCCAAAGACGGGTAACACCTTTAAAGTCAACGGTCAACGTCTGAAGCCTGTTGTTGACCATAATCTTCCAGAACCCGTTTCAGACTCTGTTGCTCTAGTCATTCTGTGACTTCTTTGGCTGGACTTCGCCTAGCTGACGGCATTAAACTCAGCAGTTGTACATATAACACAAGGCTGATACGAGCTTCATATCCAGGTGACATCTTTCATATTCTACCCTTTCTTTCATGTCTCTTTTTCAATGAGGACATTGCATCAGCTAGGCATGGGGGGGTGGATTCATTTTTGAATTAGTTGGTCAGCTTTGTGAAATCCATATAAATTGCTCTCTTTCTAAAGAAAAAAAAAAAAAAAAGGAAGGATTAGTTGGACATTAGGACTTTTCAATCCTAAGAAATTTTACATTAGGATCTGAACACAAAGACCCCTCAGGTCTTTGGACTTAATTAGCCTGTGTATCCACTAAAATGTGGATTTGTTTTTCGAGTTCTCGCCAACCTGAATTTTATTATAATTGGAATAAATAAGTTTGGGTGATAAGTACACGACTTGTCAACCCGCCCTCTGATTTAAGGGAATTTTGAGTTTTAAGCATCTACACACTTTCTTTGCACTGACTCGTTGTTTGGCGATTTTAACGGAAATTGGGTAGCTAATGAACCTTCTAGGGTGATATGGCTGGCAAGTTATCGTGGGTAACAGCCCATAGGTAGGTTGTCCAGAGCCCAGTCACTGGACCTTTCTCTTTTTGCTGCTTTTAGGTAAATCTTAGACCAGGGAAGCCACCAACTTAAAAAAAAAAAAAAATCAAAAAGGAGAAAAGAACAAAAAGAAATAAGCCACACTTCGCCGCACGAGTATGGCTGGCAAGTTGTCGGTGGTAACAGCTCATCGACCGGTTGTCCAGAACCCAGCTCAGAAAATGCACTAAAAATTCCCAAAACACTTAGGAAGAAGCGGAGAAGTAGAATAAACCAGGGAGATATACACTGGATTCACCCTTGTGTTGACCCCGTTAAAAAAATAAAAGTAGGGAGAAAGCTACCGGTTGTAAAGATACACCTTTAGGCAGAATTATTTTTGAGGTCCCGTAGAGGCGTAGAAATCCGAAGTCCGTTCTAATTGCCGGTCAACGAGTCTATCACAATCACAATAAGATGCTTAAAACTTAGGGTTCTCATCAAATCTTGGGTGAGTTGAATGGCCGTAGAAAGCCACTCTTAAACCCTAAAATTTGAAAATCCAAAAAAAAAAAAAAAAAAAAAGAGAGTAAAAACAGAAAAAGAAATTTTTCTTTGAATAAGGCGAGGCTTGAGGCGGTCTGCATTTTGGCTGATACCCGGGCACTGTTGTGTCTTTGAAAGTTCAGTTCTTAAGTAGACAATTTCTTAATGATTGAAAATAACTCAGGTCCAAATAATCTAACCTAATTCTTTTATAAATAGCATATAGTTTTTGCTAGGGACTAGCAAAAGATAGGCATGGGGGTATGATGTAAACACATTTACACTACTTAAAATGTCTATTTATGCATGTTCTTAAGCATAGGATTGCATTTCATGATATAAATATTGCATTACATGCATCATCTTGCATTTAGAGTAGTTTGAATAAAATGGAGGTTAATTGTCTCCTTTTATGTGCTTAGACAGGGCAAAAATTTTATCGGGGCCTCGGATCAAAGATCCAACCGTATGGATATGATCAGGGCGACGATTGGAGTTCAACGACTCCAAGATCGCCCTAATCAGGCATCCGTAGCATCAGATAGAGATCGTGGAACCCTAGAAGATCAAGGGCCAGGATGGTGTAAATTCGCACTTCAGATGGAAAATTCGACCACACGGATGAATTCGGATCGACGATCGCAGCCCAACGACACAAAAATCGAGTCAATCCGACATCCGTGGCACCATCTACAACTTCCAGAAGATGGACGGCCAAGATGGCGCCACGTGGTGCCATCTCAGCCGCCCAATCGGCCGCATGCGTCTTGTGAAGACCGCGCACCGTCTCCTCTCCGCCGTTGGATCTCGATCCAACGGCTGCGGTCGCTCGCGCTTAAAAACGTCCGCGCGACCATTTCGCCCGCGTAGCGCAGCGGCGACGCAGCTGCGGGCGAAGCGGAGGTCGCGGGTTCGAGCCGCGGTGAGGGGGTGGAAGGCGCGGGGGAGCGGGCGCGCACGAGCGTCAGATGAAGATCCAACGGCTGCGCGCGCTCAATCAGGACGACGCGCGATTGCACGCCGGGCGTAACGCGCGATCACACGCGGGCGGTGAGCTACGCAACGGGCGCGGACGCGTTCTAAGTCGTCCGATCTCGCGATCGGACGGCTGAGACGACGCGGACGTGCGAAGGCGTTACGCGCGCGGGCAGCCAAGCGGGCGCGCGTGGACGCGGCGGCGACGGCGACGTCGGGGCTTTAGCGACGGTTTTATCCGTCACTAAAGACCCCTTATTTATTATTTTGAAGATGTAATGTCCATTTTGCCCCCACTCCTTGCAACTATAAAAGGAGACCCCCGCCATACGAAATTTTCATCCCTTCCTTCTCCTCTCTACCTCTCCAAAGCTCAAGAGAAGCTTGTCCCACACCCGGGATGCTTCTCGCGAGATAAAGTCCAAATTTTCGTCCCCCTTCGGAAGTGGATCCCGCGACAACGACGGCGTGCTGCTTCGTTCCCGTTCTTCTGCTTCGTCCTCCTTCGTCCCGCTTCATTCTCCTTCGTCCAGGCGTCGTCCCGTCCGGCTCGTCCTCCAAGCGACCGTCAAGGAGGATAACTTCTCTCTCCCATTCTTATTTACAGCTTTTCTAGTGTAGAATTTTCCTGCTTTATAGTGTAATTGATTTCCCGCTTTCTAGTGTAACTTTCATTTCGTTTGCTTGTATAAACAATTGAAATATTGAATTCATGTTCTCTTTCTCTCTCTCTCTCTCAGTTTGATAGCTCCATTGTAATTATTTCACCTTGTTTATCAAAAAAAAATCCTAAAAAAACATAATTGCGAATATAGATCAACGTAGCCTCCCTGAGTTCGACCCGGAATTCTTATTTCGGTATAAATTTTATTTGTTGAACACGAATCCTTCGCTTTCGAACTACAACGACGGGTTTTCCAAAACCAAACACGTTAGCATAGGTTCGTAAACCATTCAACAGTCTGTCTAGGTCAAGTTCTGACTCCTTTAATTGTAGTTTGAGCTTTTCTTGTGGTTGATGAGGGATAATCATGATGTCCTCAAGTTGTGGTTCATCAACCACGGCTCTAATGTCACAAATTTGTTCAACGACACCGCAATTGATCCCTTGTTGGGCCTTAAAGATATCAATTTTGAGGGTCTAATTCCCAAATTTCAGCTCTATTTGGCCCTCTTCATAACTTATGTTGGCCCTTGCAATGGCCAGAAAAAGTCTCCCTAGTATGATTAGTCTATCCCTTGGGTTTTCAGGTGCGTCCATATCTAAGACTATGAAATCTACGGGGAAGTAGAAATCCCGCACCCTAACAATAACATCCTCAAGAATTCCCTTAGGTGACTTGATAGATCGATCTGTTAACTGCAATGTCACCTCAGTCGGTTTCAGTTCAGATTCTTCTTGATGGTTAAGTAGGGATGTGGGTATCAAATTTATGGAGGCACCTAGGTCCAACAATGCTCTATCAAACTGGGTTTCACCGATCTTACATGAAATCAGGGGAGTGCATGGGTCTTTTGCCTTGGGTAGGAGTCTACTCAGGATTACAGAGCTGGCTAGCTCTGACAGTACAATTGGACTCCCACTCTTGGTTCGCAGCTTACGCTGAGGTGTACACACGTTCTTCAAGAATCGTGCGTAAGCCGGTATGTGGCGGATCGCATCCATCAAGGGGATGTTTATTTGGACCTGCTCAAAGAGCTTGATCAGATCCTCCTCAGGAGCCTCGGGTTTAGTTGTTCGCTTTCCCTTGGTCAAGGCCTCGGGAAATGGAACCTTGGTTGGTTCCTCTAGGATAGGTCCAGATTTTTGATCTGGGACAGGGATAGGAACATCCTGGATGACTGTCCTAGAGTTTGGGTCACTATCAAGCTTAGGCTTGGAGTGGTCTAGATGAGGTGGATCTTGGGTTGCCTTACCACTACGGGTTGTGACTGAATTTATTCCTTCCTGGTTCTAGTTGGGGGTTGGTAGGATGGGTTGCTGCTGTTGGTAACCCACATAGGACGTTGATGCTTCCATCCCGTCAGGTGATGGAACAAAATGGGCCTGATAAATCAAGTGTGCTTGGCCCGGGTTTAGGTTCATAATGAGCAGCTAGGTCATCACGTTATTCGGGTTAAGAGGAGGCTGAGAAGGAAGAGTGCCAGGTTGGCGAGAATTTGCCAACTGGGCAAGTTGATTTCGGACCTCTGTGATTTTTTCCATATGTTTCTTTTGGATAGCCGCATTCGTTCTCTGAATGTCAACTAGAGTCTGGAGGATAAGGGACATTTGATCTTGGTTGGGCCCGGATGGATAAGTGGGGTTGGTCCGAGGCTGAGGCAACTAGTAAGGATGAGGGGCTTGTGGACGGGGCTGAAAGGGTGGTCTTGGATTCTGAGAATTTCCCGCCCACCGGAAATTGGGATGGTTTCGCCATCCAGGATTGTAGGTGTTGGAAAATGGGTCATTCTGGATAGCGTTGAGGTCCTCGCAAGTCTAAGAAGCCTCAGAAAAGTCGGAGAATGGGGGAGTAGGGCTCCCCCGGCAAGGATGGAAAGGATAGGAGGTCCCTCCGATCCTAGAGTCAGATGGTGGTGGATAAGAGTCCATCCCAGGAGAAGGTCGGTGGAAAATGTTCTGCACAGTTTCCCGTGCGGGAGGGGGCTATGCGAACGAGTCCTATGCAGAGGTGGCTCGCTGCAAGTGCTGAGTCAGCTCATCCACCTTCTCAATGATTGAGACCTTGTCCAGTCGACTGGCCATTAATTCCAGGTCGACTGAGGCGGACAGACCCTGCGTTTCATGTGCTCCCCTAAGGTTCGTCGCTGCACGGGTATTCGTCTGGTCGAATAATCCCATGGAGTCATTGTTGATGGAGTTCTCGCACATATTCTCGAGAATCTCTCACACGGTGTCTTCATGTTGACTTATGATATTCCCTCCGCAAGTTGCATTGACGAACAGTCTGATATCTTCACGGTGTCCCTGGTAAAAAGACTGGACTTGTTCCCATTTAGGAACTCCGTGATGGGGGCACTTTCTCATGAGATCTTAAAAATGATCCCATGCCTCATGAAGAGGTTCTCCCGTCTGCTGCGTGAAGTGAGTAATCTGATGGCGCAAGGCGTTTGTCCGACCAACAGGGAAGAACTTCTTCAAAAACATGAACTGAGGTTGTTCCCAAGTGTTGATCGGGCGGGTCTGTGTCTGATACCAATGAGCCTCCTTGTCCATAATGGAGAAAGAGAACATCTTCATGAGTAAGATATCCCGATTTTGCGCATCTGACCCGAAAGTTTAGGCCAGATGCTTAAGCTGTTTGTTATGCTGGAAGGGGTCTTCAGAGTTAAGACCATAGAATTTAGGTATGGCATGAATCATGTTGGGCTTCAATTCAGAATCAGGTCCTCCAGTCGGGATTCTGACTCGAGGCTCAATTACCAATGCAGCGGGATTATAGTGATCTCGCATCATGGGGCGCTGCGGTGGGTTCATGAAGTTTTGGAAGAGATCATTAAGTCGCTGGAGCTAGTGCTCAAGATTATTCTCTTCAACGGGCTGAGCCATTGTGGAAGAAGAAGGGGAATTATGTTCAGAATCAGAAAAGAGGTCTATGTGAAGCGGTTGTCTCACAAACAAGGGTACCGAGGCTTGGCCTCAAGGAGAGTGAATTTCTAGAGGAGGTTTCAAGGACCTCCTACCGAACATACACTGATAGACAGGACGAGGTTAGAAGGTGCTGGACCCAATCAAGACAATCAAAATGTTAGGTGATTATAGAGGTTCAGGGTAGATGATACCCCTTAATCAGAAGGTCGTCCACCTGAGAATTACCTGGACAGCCAGAAAGGGTGAGTCTCGCGAAGATCCCTACACAGTAGAGCGCCCTCACGAGTTACAGGGTTTCCCCCACCCAACCTCTCTTGTCACTGAGCTTCCAGGCAGACCAGAATGGGGACCTTGACCTCTAAAGTCTACCACTTTTAATTAGGATCAAGGTGCTTAGGGTTTTACTTGAACTTTTATCCTTTTGTGTGCAAAAGGTGACCTAATTTAAAGGTTGGTTGATCCAAGGGATCAACTTCACCTATTAGTTCCTGTGAGAACTTATTAGGTCCTTTCTTTTGTGGTTCAAGTGACTTAAGAGCCGGATTGCTTAGGGTTTCTCTTTATTAGGTCTTTCCAAGCAATGGCTTAGGCACACTTTTGTTGGGAATTTTCAATTCTTGCTTAGAAGGCGTGTCTCTAAAACCCTAGCTTTGAATCCTAGGTTAGCTCTAATTGGTCCAGTTAGCCTCAGGATTAGGTAACTAGGGCTCAAGCAAGCAGGTTTTAGCCCTAATTACCTTTAGCAAATATGCAGATAGAATGTGTTAAAATTAAAAGCAGGCAACTTTTGTGATTTACTATGTATAAGAGACAGGTAATTCCTAGATTGCTTTTCTTTTTCTTCTTCTTCTTTAGAATTTAAGGGGCTTAAAAGAGAGGATAAAAGATTACCTGTCCCTTGGTGTGGTTGTTGTGCGCTACTTGTTCCTTCTTGCCTTCCTGTGCCTGCACAACAAAAGAGAGATTAAGTCAGTAGCCAATCAGAAATTGTGATTTACTAGCTGATGAGACGTCGGTTCGTGACCGGTTTGTGTTATATCGTTGTAGTAAAGCCGGTTGTCACCAACGTTTCATATAAAATTTTTATTACTCGGAAAACTGAAAGAGTTCCCGAGGTCGAACTCAGGGAGCAAGTTGTATTCTAGAGATATACAAGTTCTATTACAAAAATAAAGAGAGAGAGAGAGAGATGAAAAATTGGCTTCTTCTTCTTTTCTTCTTTCTTCCTCTTTGTCTTTGGTTCTTCCTGTTCTTCTTCTTCTTCTTCTTCTTCTTCTTCTGCTTTCTTCAGATTTTCCCCTCGTGCTCTTCTTCTTGTTTCCTTTCTTTCTTTTTCGTCAGATCATCTTCTTCTTTTCTTGCTTCTTGCTTCTCTTCATTCCTTCTTCTTCTTTGTCTTCACCTGCCTTGACTTCTCTTTTTCTTCTCTCGCGATGGCCGTTGCTCTTCCTTCTTCTTCAGCGGGTCTTCTTCTTCTTTGGCTGCTGACCTTCCGTCGTCTGCCCCGGTGCTGAGACGACTTAACAATGCCTTCGCTACAGTGCAGCAGCTCCTTCTTCTTCAGCGGGTCTGCTTCTTCTTCTTTGGCCTGCACACTTCAGAGTTTATTCGTCAAGACAAAAACCTACTCTACCCCCCTCCCCCGCGTATCTCTCTCTCTGAAATCACTCCTCGGAAGCTCTCCCAGAGCGCTATCGGGTAATCGGGTTCGGGTCAGGCCCGGGTCCAGGCCCACCGGCGTGCGTGGTGGGCGAGGAGTGCAGGTCAGTCTAATCGGGTCGGGCCAGGTCCGCGGAGCGTGGTCACGGACGAGGCCGAGTCGGGTCGGGTCGGGTGAGAGGGACCTCACCCCGTGGTAACTGAGGCAACCAGCGTATGGCAGTTTTTCAATTTATGTGTCCGCGCGCCTTTGAGAGATTCCGAGGTGGGACTAAATGTCCCACCCCAATTCTCTTACGCCTGCAGCAGGGATGGTGCTCCCAATTGCATCGGCTGTTGAGGCGTACAGCTCCAATCGAGGGCCAGGGTGTGTGCGTGAGACTCTTCCGCGCTGGCCGTGGCTATTCAATCTGGGATATCTCGGCTTGGAGCAACCTCGAGCAGGCTTCGAGCTTCCTCGCCAATGGCGGCCAAGGCCTGGAACCTGAAACCAATGGCACGGCCTCTCGGCCAAATCAGACAGGCGGGGGACCTTCGCCGTGGCACGGCGAAGGTGGTCAGGGGGTCTGCAGGGGGCGAGATGGAGCTGTTAGGTCGTCCTAGGTCAGACTGTGAGCGAGGGAGTGGGTGTGTTCGGTGGGTCTGCAGAGGGTGTTTGGTGGGAAGTGGAGGGGCGGAAGAGGATCAGGGTGAGGAGGCGGAAGTTCTGCGGTGGTCGGCGAGCCGTGTGGGTCGCTGAGGTGATGGGAGCGGCTCGCCGGAGGGTGGTCGGAGGCGGAGAGGATGAGGGTGAACAGGGTCGGTAGAGGGCTTAATTGACTAAATCGAAAGCGGGGAAAGAAAGAGGAGGAGAAGGGGAGTAAGCCTAACTTAACTGCAGGGACGAAGGGGGAGGAACAGGGCGACAGTCGTATCGACTGTCGCCGGAGAAGATGATGCTCAGGGAGAGGGGCGGCGGCGAGCAGAAGGCTGGAGAGGCGCCAGCTGGGTGCGGCGTGGCGCGGGAAGAGCAGGGGAGGAGGTCTCTGCTGCTGGTAGTGCGGCAGAGCGAAGAGGTGGAGGGAGAGGAAGTCGCCGGAGCTGGTGAGCGTCTGCCGGAGAAAGAAGAGAAGAAAGCTGGGGGTTTTCTCCGTCAGGTCCAGGCTGCCTTGGTCGGTGGAGCGGCGGGGGGTATTTATAGGGTTGAAGCAGGGAGGAAGGCGGAGGGAGACGACGTGTCTCCCTCGCCGGAGCATGGTCGGAATTCGAACCCATACCGTCCGTGCGTTCGCACGGCCGGTATGGGGGGCTGCAAGGACCATGGGGGTGCTCCTGCGACGGCTGACGACGCAGGGCACCCCCCGGTACACATGCCAGGTCCTCCACCTTACCCTGCGCGGCGCCATGCTCCGCGCAAGGTCGCCGGAGCATGGTGCTGGCAGGGTTTTGCAGGAGGGACCTGTTTGCAAAGAACGAAGGAGAGTTAGGGGCCTAAATGCGAGGGTTCAAAAGTTGAGGGCCAAAGAGTAAATATATGAGGACCAAAGTGTAAAGTCGGTCAAGGAGGTTTCTTCTTAGGCTCAAGTTTTTATACATGACTAATTAGGACCTAAGGAATCTGATGGTGAATTTTATTTTCATATTAAACCTTGTTTGACCGGTCAATTTGCGCAAAAACCCAAATTAAGTTATTAATTGGGCATGGTTCTCAATGTAGGTCAAAATGGGTTCTAAAGGCCAAATTGAAGGTTCTAAACCCTAGAGATTATTTTTCTATGAATTTTAGAGGGTTTATTCTATTTTTACTTTGCCTCGAACCTTGTGAATTGAAGTGGGTTGTTTTAGGGTTACAGATTATCATTTGGTTCCTTGAAAGTGCTGTAGCCCTTGCTAGATCATCTCGTCCCACTTTTATTCTTATTAAGCTGTTCTGACCTGTGTTTGGGCCCTGAATTACCCTGTATGCAGATTATACTGGTAAAATTGCACTTTTACCCCTTATGACTGGTTTTCTTCTCAAACTCAGAATTCTCTGAGTTAAGCCTTTCCTTGAGATATGTAGGAGCTTTTATCCTTTGTATTGGGTCAAAATGAGCTAGTTATGGCTCATGATGAGGTTCTCATCATACCCCCATGCCTAGCTTTTGCTAGTCCCTTAGCAAAAAAAACTTAAGGTTTCAACCCTTGTTCTAGACCATGAATTTTTCAATGGTTTTAGATAAGTGCCTTTTTATTTGAGCATAGATTAGGTTAGAATGCTGACCATAGGCCTAAAAGATACTCTAGTACCAATCAAGATCCAAATCTGTCTAGCCTTAGCCTCAGTCTTTTAGCAAAGGTTTTTAAGGCACGCAAGAACTAACCTAAGGTTTATTGGACTTCGTGGTTAAAGCACCCGTGCTTGAAATGATTTTAGCCCTGGCCCAGTTCGCAGTGCGTTTTGTAAGAGAGAGATAGAAAGTTTTTTCTGTTTGGAGAGTTTTCTCTCTCTTTTTCTTTTTAGTTCTAGTCTAGGGTTGGCTTTTCAACACGGTCTGTATCAGATTCCTTGCTCCCATCATCAATCCTCAAGGGTTCCTGGCGATCGATGCTTCGAGATAGCACCGCCCATGGCAACCCCCGGAACCCTGGCTATTGAGATTTCGAGATAATCCCATCCATGGTATTCCGTGGCCGAATCCAGACCCTGGCAATTGACACTTCGAGATAATGCCATCCATGGAATCTGAACCAGCAGAGTGCTTACATGCCCCCCGTAGGATATGTAAATATCCTAAGAGACAAGCACCGAGGAGATGATATTTTGTTACGCATCTTCGAGGGGATTTTCCGCCTCTCTGCGCTGGGAACTCGTCCAAATCAACTTGTGTTGATCGGCCATTCCTATTCTAGGTGTTCTTTTCAGATTTTTGCGACGCTTCTGCGTGATTCTGATTTTTACGCTTACTGAACCAGGCTGTGTGTGAGATTAGGGTGCTTAGGTTACTGAGTCCCGTAAACCAAAAATTAGTTAACGAGGCCGAATACTCCCTAAGCCTTAGACCTAATACTTCAGCTTTTCATTTTCCTCAACCTCTTGAGGAGTGTCCAGATCTTAATGAGTACTAAGAGTCTATTCAAGAATGCCTAAGGTTTGCATTCTTACTAATCTTATTGTGCACTTTTCAGTTATTTTTTTGAATGAGGTCTAGAACTTAGGTTAATTCCTTAGTTCCTTACTAATGACTATCAACTTTTCTTATAATTTTGTGCTCCTTTTTCATTTTGTTTCTTCTCTCCTTCACAAAATTTTCCTTCTCCTCTTTTCCTCTTATTCTTTTTCGAAAATTTTTTAATTTTTATGGTATTTTTGGCATATGTGAATTTTTTTTTGTTTGAAACCTTTTCTTACGAGTTTTTGCACTTTCATACCCCCCCATGCCTAAGATTTGCAATGTCCTCATTGTAACCTAGGGGGTCTTAGTTCATTCCTTAAGACAGAAATTTGGGTGAGTGGATGGGTCGGGTTGAATTTTTGCGGACGATTTCAAATTTCAGATGCGAACATCTGAGTTGGGGTCGGCTGTCTATAAGGGTGAACTTCGAGTGCTGAAAGGTGTCAGAACAAGTTTCAGGTTTTCAAAGAGAATGACGGGCTGCCTCCCGTTAAGCGCTGAGTTTTACGCCATCGGCTGGGCGCAATAAGCTCAAGGGGAAAGGAGGATATGAGATGCCTCAGCCAAATCAGTAGAAGTTACATCAATGAACGGCTTGAGTCTTTGACCATTCACGATGAAAGGTTCAGAATCGTGGCTGAGTGGACTGATTTCGATTGCTCCATTTCCAAAAACCTGTCGGACCAAATATGGTCCGACCCACTTAGATCTCAGTTTTCCTGGGAAGAGTTTGAGTCGGGCATCAAAGAGTAGGACCTTTTGACCAGGATGGAAGATCTTTCTTGAGATGTGTTTGTCGTGGAAGGCTTTAACCCGCTCCTTGTAGATTTGCGAGTTCTCGTACGCGTCTGTGCGTAATTCATCGATCTCGCTGATTTGGAGTTTTCTGTGGGTCCCAGCCTTGGAAAGATCTAGATTACAGTTCCGTACTGCCCAATAGGCTTTATGCTCCAGTTCGACGGGAAGGTGGCATGCCTTTCCGTACACCAATCTAAAGGGAGACATGCCCAATTGGGTCTTGTGGGCGGTCCTATAGGCCCACAATGCTTCCGGAAGTCGGGACGACCAGTCCTTCCTGTCAGGTCGAACAGTGACCTGTAGGATTTTCTTGATCTCCCGATTCGACAGCTCAGCTAGACCATTAGTTTGGGGGTGGTAAGGAGTAGAGATTCGGTGAGACACCCCGTATTTGGTCATCAGTGACCTAAACTGAGCATTTGTGAAATGGGTCCCCCCATCAGAGATTATTGCACGAGGAATCCCGAACCTTGAGAAAATGTGTTGATGAATGAATTTGAGAACGATTTTGTGATCACAGGTTCGGGTCGGTATGGCTTCGATCCATTTGGACACGTAGTCCACAGCCAACAGAATGTATTCGAAACCATCCGAAACAGGAAAGGGGCCCATAAAATCAATCCCCCAAATATCAAAGATTTCGCATACTAGAATCGGTTGCATAGGCATCATGTTGCGATGGCTCATGTTGCCCAAAGTCTGGCAACGACTGCATGCCTTGCAATGACTGTATGCGTCTTTGAACAGTGTGGGCCAGTAAAAGCCGCACTGGAGGACTTTTGATGCGGTTTTATGCCCGGCAAAATGGCCACCGCATGCCTGGTCATGGCAGAAAGAGAGGATATTGTTGACTTCCCCTTCCGGGATACATCTCCGGATGATCTGATCGGCACCTATGCGGAAGAGGTACGGGTCTTCCCAAATGTAATACTTGGCATCGGAGCGTAATTTGTCTTTCTTGGCCTTCGGCCAATCGGACGGGGTCTGATGAGATGCCAAGTAATTTACAATATTAGCAAACCATGGAAGGCTAGTACCAATAGTCAGCAGGTGCTCATCGGGAAAATGCTCAGTGATGGGTCCGGAAGGGTCTATCATTTCAGAAGGAAGACGGGACAAGTGATCAGCTACCACGTTTTGTTTTCCCGCTTTATCGCGAATCTCGAGGTCAAATTCTTGCAACAGCAAGATCCATCGGATCAATCGAGGTTTCGCGTCCTTCTTTGCAAGGAGATGCCTCACAGCCGTGTGATCCGAGTATATGATGACATGGGAACCCAGAAGGTATGATCTGAATTTCTCTAGGGCAAATACTACAGCTAGCAGCTCTTTCTCAGTAACTGTATAGTTACGCTGAGCCTCATCGAGTGTTTTGCTGGCGTAGTAAATGACCACAGGTTTCTTGTCATTCTTCTGCCCCAAAACCGCTCCTACAGCGAAGTCGGATGCATCACACATGATCTCAAAGGGTTGAGACCAATCAGGGGACTGTAGGATCGGGGCTTGGGTGACTCGGTCACGCAGGATTTCAAATGCTTGAGTGCATTCCTTGGAGATTTCGAAGGGAACATCCTTGGAGAGAAGAGTGGTCAGGGGGCGTGCGATTTTTGAAAAATCAGGGATAAATCGTCGATAAAAACCGACATGCCCTAAAAAGGATCGGATGTCCCTGATCGAGCTAGGCATAGGAAGGCGAGAAATCAGATTAACCTTAGCTCGATCCACTTGGATACCTTTCTCCGAAATTGAGTGTCCCAGGACAATTCCCTCAGGCACCATGAAATGGCTCTTTTCCCAGGAAAGAACCAAATTCACGTCGATGCACCGCCTGAGTATCTGGACCAAGTGCTGGAGGCAATCGTCGAATGATGCTCCGAAAACTGAAAAGTCATCCATGAAGACTTCCAGATAATCACCTACCATATCTGAGAATATGGCAAGCATGCATCGCTGAAAAGTAGCGGGTGCATTGCAAAGACCGAAAGGCATCCTTCGGAAAGCGTATGTTCCGAAGGGGCAGGTGAATGTGGTCTTTTCTTGGTCCTCAGGATGGATTGCCACCTGGTTATAACCGGAGTACCCGTCAAGAAAGCAGAAGAACCTATTTCCCGCTAGTTTTTCGAGAATTTGATCAATGAAGGGTAGTGGGAAATGATCCTTCTTCGTGGAGGAATTGAGTCGACGGTAATCTATACAGACTCTCCACGAGTTGGCTAATCGGGTAGGAATGATTTCTCCGGTCTCAGTCGTTATAGTGGTGAGTCCTGCCTTTTTAGGCACGACCTGAATCGGGCTCACCCAACGACTATCGGAGATCGGGTAGATGATCCCGGCATCTAACCACTTGATGATCTCCTTTTTCACGACCTCCTGCAGATTGGGGTTTAAGCGTCTCTGCATTTCACGAGAAGGTCGTGTGCCCTCTTCTGAATAGATATGATGAGTACAATAAGAGGGACTTATTCCAGTCAAATCATCGAGGGTCCATCCGATGGCTCTGCGATGTTGCTGGAGGACAACAATCAGACGGGATTCCTGTTCAGGATTAAGGTTGGAATTGATGATCACAGGAAGGGTCTGATTAGAACCCAAAAAGATGTATTTCAAATGAGCAGGAAGGGGTTTCAGTTCGAGGATGGGGTTTTCAGCAGCAGCGGGTGGTTCAGTATAGATGTGAGGTTCAAGGGTGGGAGTTATTGGGTTGTTCACATCTGGATTTGACTCCTCTATTTGCGGGTCGAGATCCTTCTGTGGTTGATGAGGAATACTCAAGTCATTCTGGAGGTGTGATTCATCAACCAAAGTCTTGATGTCACAAATTTGCTCGATGACGCCGCAATTAATTCCTTGTTGGGCCTTAAATATATCAATTTTCAGTGTTTGATCTCCAAACTTAAGCTCTATTTGGCCCTCCTCACAGCTGATGTTGGCTCTAGCAGTAGCCAAGAAAGGTCTCCCTAGAATGATTGGTGTATCCCTAGGGTTCTCAGGTGCATCCATGTCTAAGACTATAAAGTCCACTGGAAAATAGAAATCCCGCACTCTTACGATAACATCCTCGAGAATCCCTTTTGGTGACTTTATAGATCGATCTGCTAATTGTAATGTCACCTCAGTTGGTTTCAGCTCAGATTCTTCCAGATGGTCAAGTAAGGATGTGGGTATCAGATTTATAGATGCACCTAAGTCTAACAATGCTCTGTCAAATTGGGTACCACCTATCTTACAGGAGATCAGGGGAGTTCCAGGATCTTTTGCCTTGGGTGGGAGTCTACTAAGGATTACAGAGCTGGCTTGCTCTGACAGAACAATTGGGCTCCCTCCCTTGGTTCGCGGCTTACGCTGGGGTGTACATATATTCTTTAGAAATCGTGCGTAAGCTGGTACGTGGTGGATTGCATCCATCAAGGGGATGTTTATGTGGACCTGCTCAAAGAGCTTGACCAGGTCCTCCTCAGGGGCCACGGGTTTGGTGGTCTTCTTTCCCTTGGTCAGGGCCTCGGGAAACGGGATCTTGGTTGGTTCCTCTAGGATAGGTCCTGGTTGTGGGTCTGGAACAACGGTACCTTGGATAACTATCCTAGGGTCATGATTATCAGGCTGGGAGTGGTTTGGATAACGCGGGTCCTGAGTTGTCTTACCACTACGTGTTGTTACAGCATTTAATCCGGCCTGATTTTGGTTTGGATTTGGTAGGAGGGGTGGCTGCTGCTGAAATCCCGTATGAGAAGTAGAGGCTTCCATCTCGTCTGGAGATGGGGCAGTAGGGGCCTGATAAATCCATTGAGCGTGGCCTAAATTTGGATCCATAACGCGCTTCTGGGTTGGCACGTTATTTGGGTTAGGAAGGGGTTGGGAGGGGAGTGTGCCTGGCTGGCGAGAATTTGCCAACTGGGCCAGCTGAGTTTTAACTTCAGTAAGCTCGTCCTTGTGCTGTTTTTGAATGGCCGCATTCGATTTTTGAATGTCAGCCAGAGTCTGAAGGATTAAGGACATTTGATCTTGATTTGGCCCTGATGGATAAGTAGGGTTGGGCCGAGGCTGAGGCGGCTGGTAGTGATGAGAGGGCTGTGGGCGGGACTGAAAAGGTGGTCTTTGGGTTTGAGAATTTCCCGCCCACTGAAAATTTGGATGGTTTCGCCATCCAGGGTTGTAAGTGTTGGAGAATGGGTCGTTCTGGATGGCGTTGAGGTCCTCGCAGGTCTGAGGAACCTCCTGAGAATCAGGGAAAGGGGGAATGGAGTTCCCCCGACTGGTGAAGAAAGGATCGGATGATCTTCCAGTCCAAGAATCAGATGGGGATGGATATGGATCCATCCCAGGGGAGGATCGGTGGAGGATGTTTTGCACAGTCTCCTGTGTGGAAGGAGGTTGTGCAAAGGAGTTACGCGCAGAGGTGGCTCGCTGCAAGTGCTGAGTCAGCTCATCCACCTTCTTTTCAATAATTGAGACCTTGTCCAATCGACTGGCCATTAATTCCAGGTCGACTGATGCGGACAGGCCCTGCGTCTCATGTGCTCCCTTAAGATTCGTCGCTGCGCGGGTATTCGTCCTGTCGAATAATCCCATGGAGTCATTGTTGATGGAGTTCTCGCACATGTTTTCGAGAATCTCCCATACGGTGTCTTCATGTTGACCCATGATGTTTCCTCCGCAGGTTGCATTGACGAAAAGGCGGATGTCCTCACGGAGTCCCTGGTAAAAAGATTGGACTTGTTCCCATTTAGGAACTCCGTGATGGGGGCACTTCCTCATGAGATCCTGAAAACGATCCCATGCCTCATGGAGAGGTTCTCCTGATTGTTGAGTGAAGTGTGTAATCTGATGGCGCAAGGCGTTGGTCCGACCAACGGGAAAGAACTTTTTCAAAAACTCGGATTGAAGTTCTTCCCAAGTGTTGATCGGCCGGGTCTGAGTTTGATACCAATGGGCGGCCTTGTCCATAAGAGAAAAGGAGAACATCTTCATGAGAAGAATATCCCGATTTTGCGCATCTGATCCAAAAGTGTGGGCCAGATGTTTAAGCTGTTTGATGTGCTGGAAGGGATCTTCAGAATTAAGCCCATGGAATTTAGGTATAGCGTGAATCATGTTGGGCTTTAGTTCGGAATCAGGTCCTCCAATCGGGATTCTAACTCGAGGCTCAATGGCCACCGCAGCAGGATTGTAGTGGTCCCGCATCATAGGACGCTGCGGTGGGTGCACGAAGTTTTGGAAGAGGTCATTGAGTCGCTGGAGCTGGTGTTCCAGATTATTTTCTTCCTCAACTGGCTGAGCCATGATGGGGGAAGAAGAAGAACTTGGTTCTGAATCAGAAGAGAGAATAATGTGAGGGTGTTGCTGCACAAACACGGGCGTCGAGGCTTGGCCTTGACGAGAGTGAATTTCTAAAGGAGGTCTTAAGGGTGGTCTTAGAGACCTCCTTCCGTACATGCACAGTTGGGAGAGGTAAGTTTAGAAGGTGATGGACCCAATCAAGACACCCAAAAATGTGTTGGGTGACTATAGAGGTGCGGGGCAGATGGACCCCTTGATCAGAAAGATCGTCCACCTGAGAATTACCTGGGCAGCCAGAGAGGGAGAGTCCCGCGAAGACCCCTACACGGTAGAGCGTCCCCACGGGTTACAGGGTTTCCCCCACCCGACCTCTCTTGTCACTGCGGTTCCAGGTAGACCAGAATGGGGATCTTGACCTCTTAAGTCTACCAATTTTAAGATCAGGGTGCTTAAGGTTTCACTTGAACTTTAGTCTTTTTAAGTGCAAAGAGTGACCTAATTTAAGGTTGGTTAACCCAAGGGGTCAACTTTACCTATTGTTTTCTTTAAGAGCTTTTAGGTCCTGTCTTTTAGGGTTCAAGTGTTTAGAGAGCCAATTGTTTTAGATTTTCTTTGAATAGGTATTTTCAGACAAGGGCTTGGGCACACTTCATTTGGTTTTCTTAATTCTTGCTTAAGGAGTGTGTCTCTAAATCCCTAGTGTTGGATCCTAGGTTGGCTCTACTTGGTCCGGTTAATTCTTTGTTGGGTAATTAGGGCTCAAGCAAGAATGTGTTAGCCCTTGAATACCCTTAATAGTGTGCAGAAATAATGAGTTGAAAACATGCAACTTTTATGGTTACTAAATATGGAAGACAGGTTAGCCCTATATTGCTTGTTCTTTTCTTTTTTTTTTCCTCTTTAGAGTGTAGGGGTTAATAGTGAGAGAAAAGATTTTACCTGTCTTCGGAGTAGTTGTGTGGTTGCTTGTCTTCTTGAGTTCCTATAGCTGCACAAAAGAGAGGAGATTATTAGAACTTAAAAGATACAGGAATGTTTACCTCTAGAATAGCCGTTGCTCCCCGGCAGCGGCGCCAAAATGATGAGACGTCGGTTCGTGACCGGTTTGTGTTATATCGTTGTAGTAAAGCCGGTTGTCACCAACGTTTCATATAAAATTTTTATTACTCGGAAAACTGAAAGAGTTCCCGAGGTCGAACTCAGGGAGCAAGTTGTATTCTAGAGATATACAAGTTCTATTACAAAAATAAAGAGAGAGAGAGAGAGATGAAAAATTGGCTTCTTCTTCTTTTCTTCTTTCTTCCTCTTTGTCTTTGGTTCTTCCTGTTCTTCTTCTTCTTCTTCTTCTTCTTCTTCTGCTTTCTTCAGATTTTCCCCTCGTGCTCTTCTTCTTGTTTCCTTTCTTTCTTTTTCGTCAGATCATCTTCTTCTTTTCTTGCTTCTTGCTTCTCTTCATTCCTTCTTCTTCTTTGTCTTCACCTGCCTTGACTTCTCTTTTTCTTCTCTCGCGATGGCCGTTGCTCTTCCTTCTTCTTCAGCGGGTCTTCTTCTTCTTTGGCTGCTGACCTTCCGTCGTCTGCCCCGGTGCTGAGACGACTTAACAATGCCTTCGCTACAGTGCAGCAGCTCCTTCTTCTTCAGCGGGTCTGCTTCTTCTTCTTTGGCCTGCACACTTCAGAGTTTATTCGTCAAGACAAAAACCTACTCTACCCCCCTCCCCCGCGTATCTCTCTCTCTGAAATCACTCCTCGGAAGCTCTCCCAGAGCGCTATCGGGTAATCGGGTTCGGGTCAGGCCCGGGTCCAGGCCCACCGGCGTGCGTGGTGGGCGAGGAGTGCAGGTCAGTCTAATCGGGTCGGGCCAGGTCCGCGGAGCGTGGTCACGGACGAGGCCGAGTCGGGTCGGGTCGGGTGAGAGGGACCTCACCCCGTGGTAACTGAGGCAACCAGCGTATGGCAGTTTTTCAATTTATGTGTCCGCGCGCCTTTGAGAGATTCCGAGGTGGGACTAAATGTCCCACCCCAATTCTCTTACGCCTGCAGCAGGGATGGTGCTCCCAATTGCATCGGCTGTTGAGGCGTACAGCTCCAATCGAGGGCCAGGGTGTGTGCGTGAGACTCTTCCGCGCTGGCCGTGGCTATTCAATCTGGGATATCTCGGCTTGGAGCAACCTCGAGCAGGCTTCGAGCTTCCTCGCCAATGGCGGCCAAGGCCTGGAACCTGAAACCAATGGCACGGCCTCTCGGCCAAATCAGACAGGCGGGGGACCTTCGCCGTGGCACGGCGAAGGTGGTCAGGGGGTCTGCAGGGGGCGAGATGGAGCTGTTAGGTCGTCCTAGGTCAGACTGTGAGCGAGGGAGTGGGTGTGTTCGGTGGGTCTGCAGAGGGTGTTTGGTGGGAAGTGGAGGGGCGGAAGAGGATCAGGGTGAGGAGGCGGAAGTTCTGCGGTGGTCGGCGAGCCGTGTGGGTCGCTGAGGTGATGGGAGCGGCTCGCCGGAGGGTGGTCGGAGGCGGAGAGGATGAGGGTGAACAGGGTCGGTAGAGGGCTTAATTGACTAAATCGAAAGCGGGGAAAGAAAGAGGAGGAGAAGGGGAGTAAGCCTAACTTAACTGCAGGGACGAAGGGGGAGGAACAGGGCGACAGTCGTATCGACTGTCGCCGGAGAAGATGATGCTCAGGGAGAGGGGCGGCGGCGAGCAGAAGGCTGGAGAGGCGCCAGCTGGGTGCGGCGTGGCGCGGGAAGAGCAGGGGAGGAGGTCTCTGCTGCTGGTAGTGCGGCAGAGCGAAGAGGTGGAGGGAGAGGAAGTCGCCGGAGCTGGTGAGCGTCTGCCGGAGAAAGAAGAGAAGAAAGCTGGGGGTTTTCTCCGTCAGGTCCAGGCTGCCTTGGTCGGTGGAGCGGCGGGGGGTATTTATAGGGTTGAAGCAGGGAGGAAGGCGGAGGGAGACGACGTGTCTCCCTCGCCGGAGCATGGTCGGAATTCGAACCCATACCGTCCGTGCGTTCGCACGGCCGGTATGGGGGGCTGCAAGGACCATGGGGGTGCTCCTGCGACGGCTGACGACGCAGGGCACCCCCCGGTACACATGCCAGGTCCTCCACCTTACCCTGCGCGGCGCCATGCTCCGCGCAAGGTCGCCGGAGCATGGTGCTGGCAGGGTTTTGCAGGAGGGACCTGTTTGCAAAGAACGAAGGAGAGTTAGGGGCCTAAATGCGAGGGTTCAAAAGTTGAGGGCCAAAGAGTAAATATATGAGGACCAAAGTGTAAAGTCGGTCAAGGAGGTTTCTTCTTAGGCTCAAGTTTTTATACATGACTAATTAGGACCTAAGGAATCTGATGGTGAATTTTATTTTCATATTAAACCTTGTTTGACCGGTCAATTTGCGCAAAAACCCAAATTAAGTTATTAATTGGGCATGGTTCTCAATGTAGGTCAAAATGGGTTCTAAAGGCCAAATTGAAGGTTCTAAACCCTAGAGATTATTTTTCTATGAATTTTAGAGGGTTTATTCTATTTTTACTTTGCCTCGAACCTTGTGAATTGAAGTGGGTTGTTTTAGGGTTACAGATTATCATTTGGTTCCTTGAAAGTGCTGTAGCCCTTGCTAGATCATCTCGTCCCACTTTTATTCTTATTAAGCTGTTCTGACCTGTGTTTGGGCCCTGAATTACCCTGTATGCAGATTATACTGGTAAAATTGCACTTTTACCCCTTATGACTGGTTTTCTTCTCAAACTCAGAATTCTCTGAGTTAAGCCTTTCCTTGAGATATGTAGGAGCTTTTATCCTTTGTATTGGGTCAAAATGAGCTAGTTATGGCTCATGATGAGGTTCTCATCACTAGCTTCTAGAATGCTCATTGCTCCTCAGCAACGGCACCAAAATGGTAGGTTTAAACTACCAGTATGTATATTTGTTTTTATTACTCGAAAATAGAGAATCTCCAAGGTCGAACTCAGGGAGCAACACTTTATTTTAGAAGCAAAGAAAAACACAATTCACAATAATATACTGTTTTACAAAAAAAAAATTAGAGAAAGGGAATGAAATTTCTCTTCTCTTCTTTTCTTCTCTCTTTCTTCTTTCTTTCTTCAGACGTTTGATTCCATTAATTAGACACCTTAAGTAGTGGTTGCTACAATGCTCGTCTCTTTTTTCTTCTTTCTTTCTCTTTGGCTGCAACTGCTTCTTCTCCTTGGCTTTTTCTTCTTCTCTTCTTCTCTTCCCTGCTTGGCCTTCTTGGCTTCTGCTTCCTTTCCTCAAGCTTTGGCTACGACACCTTTCTTCTTCTTCTGTTCTTCTTTGTCTTCCCTTGTCTTCTTCTTCTTCTGATCTTCTCTGTTGCGTCGCCTCCTCTTCTTCCTTGGTTCCTTCCTCTGCCTTCTTCTTCTTTCCTTCTTCTTCAGCTTCTGCCTTTAAGTCCTCCTTTCTTCTTCAGCTTCTACCTTCACAAGCCTTCAACTTCCTTCCCTTAGTTTCCTTCCTTCCCACAACTCCTTCTTTAGCTTCCCTTCCTTAGCCACTCCCTGCACACACGAGTGCAAAACCTACCCTACCCTCCCCCGCGTACGCTCTCTCTCTCTATTTCTCTATTCACCCTCCCAGAGCCAGCCAATCGGGTATTCGGGTCGAATTACGCGCACCCGGGTCCAAGCGCACCGGCGTGGGTGGTGCGCGAGGAGTGCAGGATAAACGAATCGGCCAGGACCGCGTAGCGTGGGTCACGGACGAGGCGGGTGAGTGGGCGAGGCGACCTCACCCCGTGTTCTGAGGCGGTAAGCAAGAAACACAAAAACAACTTAAATGACTCACCTACACCGAAGACTTCCGAGATGGGACTAAAGGCCCACCCGCTTCTTCACACGTGTGCAGGAGGAACACCTGTGCAATTGATGCAACTACGGTCGACGAAGCCCTAGATTGCTAAGTGCGAAGGGGTCGTGGGATGCTTCCGCACACCTGGGTCTCTTCTATCTGGAGTAGTGCAACCTGGAGCGAGCTCGCGAGCTTCTTCATGCCTGCTCCAATGACGGAAGAGGATCAAACCTGAAACTTAGCAATACGGCCTCCCAGCCCTGTCAAACCACGTGGGTAGCCTCGCCGTGTCACGGCGAAGGTGATGCGGTGGGTGGCGTGGCGCAGAACGGCCTAGGCGTGCGTGCCTAGGTCGAACTGTGACCGTGAAAGTGCGTGTGTTCGGTGGAAGAGTAGGGCATGTGTTGCAGTTAGTGAAGGGGCGAAAGATGATCAGTGAGTGATGGCGGAGGTTCTGAGGTAGGTGGCGAGGCGGATAGAGGTGTGGAGCGGCGGGGACGCCTCGCCGGAGGTCTGGCCGAAGGTGGAGATGGCGATGCTGGACAGTGGCAATCGAGGGATAATAAGTGAAATAGATTGAGGGGAATTGAAGAGGGGATAGAGAGGAGTGAGTCTAACCTGATTAAGTGGATGAATGGGGAGAGATGGCGACTGGCAGAACCTGCTGTCACCGGAGAAGACGACATCCAGTGGAGGGAGATGGCGGCGACGACGGGGCTAGAGATGCTTACGTGGGTGCTGCGCGAAGCAGAGGAAGATGGTGAGGACAGCTTTGCCACTGGTATTGTGGCAGAGCGACGAGAAGGACGGAGGCTCGCCGGAGCTTGCTGGACCACTTGGCCAAAGGGGAGAGGACGAAATTGGGGAGGAACTCTGGCCAAGACAAGCTTGGGAGAAGCGGCAGCCCTTACGGTTCCTTAAATAGGTGCTGGCAGTTAGGGAAACATGAGGGGAGGCGTGGGCTGGTCGCCGGAGACGTGGTCGGAAAAGAGACCCATACCTCTCGCGTATTCGCATGAGAGGTATGGCTACTGGCAGGGCATGGGAGGCGGTCCATGCGGAAGAGGACAACGCAGGGGACCCTCCTCTCGTTTCTGGGGCCGGCTCCCATGCCCTGCGCGGTGCCATCCTCCGCGCAAAGTCGCCGAAGGTATGGCCTACTGTTGCAGGTAGCAGAGGGACTAGTTTGCAGAAGACGAAGGGAAAGATAAGGGGGTATTCGCAAGGCTTCAAAAAGTTAAGGGTCAGAAAGTTATTGTTGATGACCAATTTGTAAAGTAGGTCAAAATGGCCTTCCCTTAGGTCCAAATTTTGGTACAAACCTAATTTGTACAAACCTAATTTGGACCTAAGGAATCCAATGGTGAAGTTTTATTTTAGGTTTGACCTCGTTTGGTTGGATATTTTGCATTAAAACCTAAATTAGGTCAAAAATTGGGTATGGACCTCAATCTAGGTCAAATCAGGTTCCAAAGTCCAAATTGAAGGTTCTAAACCCTAGGGAATATTTTTCCATAAATTTTAGAGGGTTTAGTTGATTTTTATCTTTATTGAAACTTCGTGAATTAAAGTGGATTTGTTTCTAGGGTCGTAGAATGTCATTTAATTCCTGGATGTCGCCATAACCCTTTTCATACAAAATCACCCCACTTTTTCTCTTATTAGGTTTACTTGACCTATGTCTAGACCCTTAGAATTCCTGGTGATGCACTGTAATGGTAAAATTACAGTTTTACCCCTTGTGAATTGTTTTATACTCAGATTTGTAATTCTCTTATTTTGGTTTTCCCTTAGGTTTTGTAGGAGCTTTTGTATACTTATTTAGGTCGAAAAGTGCTAGTTAGGGTTCATGATGAGGTTCTCATCAGGTACTCCGGTTATAACCAAGTGGCAATCCATCCAAAGGATCAAGAAAAGACCACGTTCACCTGCCCCTTCGGGACGTACGCATTCCGAAGGATGCCTTTCAATCACTGCAATGCACCCGCGACTTTTCAGCTGTGCATGCTTGCTATATTCTCATATATGGTAGGTGATTATCTAGAAGTCTTCATGGATGACTTTCAGTATTTGGAGCATCATTTGACGATTGCCTCCAGCACTTGGTCCAAATACTCAAGCGATGCATTGACGTGAATCTGGTTCTTTCTTGGGAAAAGAGTCACTTCATGGTGCCTGAGGAAATCGTCCTGGGACATCTGATTTCGGAGAAAGGCATCCAAGTTGATCGAGTCAAGGTTAACTTGATTTCCAAACTCCCTATGCCTAGCTCGATCAAGGGCATCCGATCTTTTCTGGGGCACATCAGTTTTTACCATCGATTTATCCCCGATTTTTCGAAAATCGCGTGCTCCCTGACCACTCTTCTCTCCAAGGATGTACCTTTCGAAATCTCCAAGGAATGCACTCAAGCATTTGAGACCCTTCGTGACCGAGTTACCTAAGCCCCGATCCTACAGTCCCCTGATTGGTTTCTACCCTTTGAGATCATGTGTGATGCATCTGACTTCAATGTATGAGCAATTTTTAGGTAGAAAATTGACGGGAAACCCGTGGTCATTTACTACGCTAGTAAAACACTTGACGAGGCTCAGCGTAACTACACTGTTACTGAGAAAGAGCTGCTAGTCGTAGTATTTGCCCTAAAAAAATTCAGATCTTACCTCCTGGGTTTCCATGTTATTATTGATGAGAAGCTCATCATGAACCCTAACTAGCACATTTTGACCAAAATAAGTGTACAGAAGCTCCTACAAAACCTAAGGAAAAGCCTAAATCAGGGAATTACAAATTTGAGTATAAAATAATTCACAAGGGGTAAAAATGTAATTTTACCAATGCAGTACATAAACGGGATTTCTAAGGGTCTAGACACAGCTCAAATGGGCCTAATAAGAGAAAAGGTGGGATGATTTGATCAGGAAAGGGTTATGACAAAATCTGAGAATTAAATGACATTCTATAACCCTAAAACAAATCTACTTTAATTCACGATGTTCTAGGAAAGATAAAAATCAATTAAACCTTCTAAAATTCATGAAAAAACATCCCTAGAGTTTAAAATCTTCAATTGGGCCATTGGAACCTATCTTGACCTAGATTGAAAATCATACCCAATTTTTGACTTAATTTGGGTTTTTATGCAAAATGTCTGATCAAACACGGTAAAACATAAAATCCAACCTCACCATTGGATTCCTTAGGTCCAAATTAGGGTCATACCAAAATTTAGACCTAAGGGAAGGTCGTCTTGACCCACTTTACAAATTGATCCTCAATAATTACTTTCTGATCCTTAACTTTTTGAACTCTTGCATTTACCCCCTCAACTTTCCCGTCATTTTCTACAAACCGGTCCCTCTTCCACCCACAGCAGTAGGCCAAACCTTTGGCGACTTTGCGCGGAGGATGACGTTGCGCAGGGCATGGGAGCTGGCCACAGACTTGAGAGGAAGATCCCCTGCGTTGTCCTCTTCTGCAAGGACCGATTCCCATACCCTGCCGGCCATCATACCTCTCGTGCGAACACGCGAGAGGTATGGGTCTTTTTCCAGCCTTACCTCCAGCGAGGAACCCACGTCGCCTCCTCGCGTTTCCCTCCCAGCCAGCACCTTTTTAAGGAACGACAGGGGCTACCGCTTCCTTCAAGTTTGATTTGGCCGCAGACTCCCCTCAGAATTCATCTCCCCTCTCTTCGGCCAAAGTAGCCCTCAAGCTCCAACGATTTTTCCTCCTCCCTCTCTTCGCTCTACTGCCATACCACCGGCAGGGTTCACTTCGCCTCGTTCTTCCGTGTTGCGCCGCACCAGCGCACACCTTCCTGTCCTCCTCCTCGTTGCCATTATCTCTCCCTCAGGGCCGTCTTCTCCGACGACGACACAAACGTGCCGTTCGTCTCCTCCGCTTCCCCTTCGCTCCAAGTACCCCAGATAAGCTCATCATCTCATACCCTCTATTTTCCCTCAATCTATTTCACATATCGCCCCTCGATTGCTACTATCCGCCTGCATCTTCCCCATCTCCGGCCAACCTCCAGTGAGACGCATCCATCGCTCCACGCCTCCACTTGTCTCGCCACCAATCTCAACACCTCCGCCATCAACCGCTGACCATTTTCCACCCATTCACAGACCACCACATGTGCTCCACGCTTCCACCGAACACACCCACCTGCACGCACGCAGTGTGCCATAGGCACATGTGCACAGGCGTCTTCACACCACGCTGACCTCCGAGTCATCTTCACCGTGCTCTAGTGAAGCTCGCCGAGCGTTCTGACAGGGCCGCGAAGCCGTATTTGTGGTTTCAGGTCCCATGCCTCCGCCGCCATTGACGTCGAGCTTGGAGCAAGCTCGCAAGCAGCTCCAAGCCTTTCCAGCTCCAGGCCAGTAGCCTAGGTCGAGCGGAATACTTCCGCGCATAGCTCCAGGTCTTCAATTGGTGGCAGAGGCCTTTGCTGAAGCAGCGATTACAAGCGAGTGGGACTTTTAGTCCCACCTCGGAAGTGTGTGGGCGAGTGCCCGCACATAAATTGATTTTGTGTTTTAGGCTTATCTCCTCGAAACACATTGGGGTGAGGTCCTGCGCACCCCTGCCACGCCTCGTTCGTGACACTATCCCCGCGGACCTGGCACCCGGATCCGATTAGTCCCTGTCTATGCACACCTCGCGCACCACCTACGCCGGTGCGCCTAATCCCAGGCGCGTTACCCGACCCGCTTACCCGATTAAGGCTTTGGGAGAGCAAACCCTGGAGTGAATTTGAGAGAGAGAGAGACGTGAGGAGGGTAAGGGTTAGGTTTTGCCTAACCTTACACTGTGCAGGGAAGCAGGAGAAGAAGAAGAAGAAAGGAGGAGGAACGGCTGAGGACCTAGCCGCATGGAGGAGCAGAAGCTGAAGAAGAAGGAGGAGGGAGTGCAGCAGAGAGAAGAAGAAGAGACGCGGATGAAGAAAAGAAGAAGCTGAAGACGCAGCTAATGCCTAAGGCAAAGAAGAAGAAGAGAAAGAGAAGCAGTAGAGAAGAAGAAAAGAAGAAGAAGCCAAGAACCAGCAGAAGAAGCACTGTAGCAAGTGGAGTTTAAGTCGTCTAACCCTGGAGTCAAACGTCTGAAGAGAGAAAGAAAGAAGAAGAAGAAAGAGAGAAGAAAAGAAGAACAAATTTTCCTTTCTTTTATTATTTTTTGTAAGACAGTATATATCTATATTGTAAATTATGATTTTGTACGCTTCTAAAATCAAGTGTTGCTCCCTGAGTTCGACCTCGAAATTTTTCTATTTTTGAGTAATAAAAACAAATATACATACTGGTCTCAACCAAAATCGAAATACCGCACCAATTATCTACTCGGATCACACAGTTGTGAGGCATCTCCTTCCAAAGAAGGATGCAAAACCTCGATTAATCCGATGGATCTTGCTGTTGCAAGAATTTGACCTTGAGATTCGTGACAAAGCGGGAAGACAGAACGTGGTAGCTGATCACTTGTCCCACCTTCCTTCTGAGATCATTGACCCTTCCGGACCCATCATGCAACATTTTCCTGATGAGCACCTCCTGACTATTGATACAGGGCTTCCTTGGTTTGCTGACATAATAAACTACTTGGCATTACATCAGATCCCGTCTGATTGGTCGAAGGCCAAGAAGGATAAATTGCATTCTAATGCCAAGTATTACCTTTGGGAAGACCCGTATTTATTCCGCATTGGTGCTGATCAAATTATCTGACGATATGTCACAGAAGTGGAAATCAAAGACATACTCTCTTTCTGCCATGACCAGGCATGTGGTGGACATTTTTCAGGACATAAAATCGCAGCAAAAGTCCTCCAGTGTGGCTTTTACTAGCCCACAATTTTCAAAGATGCATACAATCACTGTAAGGCATGTACCCATTGCCAGACCTTAGGCAACATAAGCCATCGAGACATGATGCCTTCACAGCTGATCCTGGTATGCGAGATTTTTGACATTTGGGGGATTGATTTTATGGGACCTTTCCCTATCTCGGACGGCTTCGAATACATTTTACTCGCTGTTGACTATGTGTCTAAATGGATCGAAGCCATTCTAACCCAAACCAATGATCACAAAGTTGTTATCAAGTTCATTCACCATCTTCTCACGGTTCGGGATTCCACGTGTAATAATTTCTGTTGAAGGGATCCATTTCACAAACGCTCAGTTCAGGTCACTGATGACCAAATACGAGGTGTCGCACCGAAAATCTACTCCTTACCATCCCCAAACTAATGGTCTAGCTGAGCTATCAAATCGAGAGATCAACAAAATCCTCCAAGTTACTATTCAACCTGACAGGAAGGATTGGTCATCCTGGCTTCCGAAAGCTTTGTGGGCTTATAGGACTACCCACAAGACCCAATTAGGCATGTCTCCTTTTAGACTGGTGTACGGGAAGGCATGTCACCTCCCCGTCGAATTAGAGCATAAATCCTATTCGGCAGTACGGAACTGCAACTTAGATCTTTCTAAGGCTGGAACCCATAGAAAGCTTCAGATGAGCGAGATCGATGAATTACGCCACGACGCGTATGAGAACTCGCGAATTTACAAAGAGCAAGTTAAAGCCTTTCACGACAAGCACATTTCTAGAAAGATCTTTCATCCTGGTCAAAAGGTTCTACTCTTTGATGCCCGACTCAAACTATTCCCAGGGAAGCTATGATCTAAACGGATCGAACCATACTTAGTCCGATGAATCTTTAGAAATGGAGACGTTGAGATCAGTCCACTCAGCCACGCTTCTGAACCTTTCATCATGAATGGTCAGAGACTCAAACCGTTCATTGACATGACCAATACAGATTTGGCTGAGTCATCCTTTATTCTCCATTCTCCATAAGCTCATTGCACCCAGCCGATGGCGTAAAACTCAGCGCTTAACGGGAGGCAACCCGTCATTCTTTGGAAAACCCGAAATCTTTTCTGACATTTTTATGTTGAATTCATATTGCATTTTAGGGTTCATCTATTAGAACAACCGATTTCACCTCAAGTACCCGTATCCGAGTCTAGAAATCATCCGCAACAATCACCTCGACCCGTTCGCTCACCCGACACCTATCCTAATGAATGAACTAAGCTAAATTCAAACCCACCTAATTTACAATGGGAACATTGCAAATCATAAGCATGGGGGGGTATGAAAGTGCAAAATATATGAAAACTCATATCAAGAAAAGGTTTCAACAAAAAAATCACATACAAAAAAAAAAACTGAGAAGAAGGGAGGGAAAATCTTTGGGCTATACAAAACAGGAGGAGGAAAAGAGCAAAATGCCAAAAGGGAGCACAAAATGTAAAAGAAAGAGATAGTAATTAGTAAGAAATTAAGGGATTAACCTAAGTTCTAGACCACATCAAGAAAAGTAAAGAAAAGTGCTAAGGAGACACAAAAAGAGATTAGTAGGAACACTGACCTTAAGCCTTTTTGGCTAGACTCTTAGTACTTGCTAAGATCTAGATAATCCTCAAGATGTTGGGGAAAATACGAAGCTTAAGTATTAGGTCTAAGGCTTAGGGAGTTTTCGACCTCGTTAACTGACCCTCAGTTTACGAGACTCAGTAACCTAAGCACCCCAATCCACACACAGTCTGGTTCAGTACGCATAACTATCAAAATCACGCAAAAGCGTTTTAATGTTCTGAAAAAGTTGCCTAGATTAGGAGCGATCGATCAACACAAGTTGATATGGACGAGTTCCAGGCGCGAAGAGGCAAGAAATTCCCCTCAAAGATGCATAACAACATATCATCTTCTCAGTGCTTGTCTCTTAGGATATTTGCATATCCTACCGGAAGCATGTAAGCACTCTTCTGGTTCAGATACCATGGGTGGCATTATCACGAAATGTCGATTGCCAAGGTCTGGATTCGGCCACGGAATGCCATGGGCAGGATTATCTCAAAATCTCGAAAATCAGGGTTCTGGTGGTTGCCATGGGTGGTGCTATCACGAAGAATCGATTGCCAGGGACCTTTGAGGATTGATGATGGGGAAGAGGAATCCGATACAGACCGTGTTTAGAAGCCAATCCAAAGCTAGAAATAAAAAGAAAAGAGAGAGAAAAGTCTCCAAACAAATAAATCCCCTGTCTCTCTCTTACAAAAATGCACTGCAAACGGAACCTAGGCTAAAATATGTCTCAAGCACGGGTGCTTTAACAATGGAGTCCAATGAACCTTAAGATAGTTCCTGCGGGCCTTAAAAACCTTTGCGGAGGATCGAGGCTAAGGCTGGTCAGGTCTGGATCTTGGTTGGTACTTGAGTACCTCTAGGCATATTGTCAGCATTCTAACCTAGTCACAAAAGAAAGAACAAAAAGCACTTATCATAACTAGTGTAAGAAACTCATTGTCTAGAACAGAAGTTAAAATCTTGAAATTTTGCTAAGGGACTAGTAAAAGCTAGGCATCGGGGTATGATGAGAACCTCATTATGAGTTATAACTAGCTCTTTTCGACCTAACTCCTTCATGACCAACAAAAAGGCCTAATTCAAGGGATCACTAATTTGGAAAGAAAACATGAAACAAAGGGTAAAACTGTAATTTTACCATTGCAGTTCATCAAATGGATTTTTCAGGAGCTAAACCTAGGTCAATTGGACTTAATAAGAAGAAAAGTGGGATGGTTCAGACAGAAAGGGATTATGGTGAGATTTAAGAATTAAATGACATTCAGTAACCCTGAAACAAACCCACTTAATTTCACAAGGTTTCAGTCAAGATAAAAATCAACTAAACCCTCTAAAATTCATGGAAAAATATTTCCCAGGGTTTAGAACCTTCAATTTGGCGTTTGGAACCTATTTTGACCTAAATTTGGGTCCTAGCTCAACATTTGACCTAATTTGGGTTTTTGTGTAAAATATCTAGTCAAACGTGGTCAAACCTAAAAGCCAACTTCACCATTGGATTCTTTAGATCCAAATTAGGTTTGTACCAAAATTTGGACCTAAGGGAAGGTCATCTTGACCTACTTTGCAAAATAGTCCACCCAATTACATTCTGACCCCTAACTTTTGAAAATCCTTGCACAAACCCCCTCAACTTCCTTGTCACTTTTTGCATTCCGGTCTTTCGGCCATTGCAGCAGAGGACCCATACCTCCGGCGAAGTTTCGAGGAGGATTTCTCCTCGCTTCCCCAGGGAGCTGCTCTCAGATTTAAAAGGGGGGTCCTCTGAGAAATCCCCTACCACCTGAGCAGCTTCCCATGTCCTGATTCACATCATACCTCTCGTGCAAATGCTTGAGAGGCATGGGTATCGTACCTGCGGTGACCTCCAACGAGAGTCTTGCTCGCCTTCCAAGCTCTTCACACTTTACCTATGCCTATAAAAGAAGCTCCAGGTCCAGCCGCTTGAAGCAAGCTTGTTTTGGCCTGAGATTACCCCCAAAATTCCTCCTTTCCCCTCCGACCAAAAAGCCCACAAGTCTGGCAACCTCTCCTCCCTCCTCTCGTCACTTTGCCACCATACCAGTGGCGGAGATGCTCCTCTGCGTCGCACCGTACCCGTGCGAGCCTCTCCGACCCCTTCCTCATCGCTGCCTCTCTCTCTCTGGGTTTTCATCTCCGACGACGACAAATACGAGCCGCTCTCTCTCCACCTCACCCCTTCGTCCAACTCTCCTCAGTGAGTTCCTCTCTCTCTACTCTCTATTTTCCCCTACTTAATTTTAGAAAACTCCCCTTGACAACCGCCAATCACCTCCATCTCCCTCATCTCCAGTAGACCACCGGCGAAGGCGCAACCATCACTCCACTCATCCACATGCCTCTCCACCTACCTCAGAACCTTCGCCATCACCCACTGATCATCATCCGCCCCTTCACTGACCGCCACACGCACCCTACACTCCCACCGAACACACGCACTTTCAGGGTCACAGTCCGACCTAGGCACGCACGCCTAGGTCGTTCTGTGCCATGCCACCCACCGCACCACCTTCGCCTTGACACAACAAAGCTACCCAAGTGTTTTGACAGGGCCGCGAGGCTGTATTTGTGAAGTGCAAGTCTAACCCCCTACCGCCATTGGAGCAGGAGCAAAGCTTGCTCACAAGCTCGCTTCAAGTCACATCGCTCCATGCAGAAGAGTCCCAGGTGCGCGGAAGCATTCCACGACTCTTTCACACCTAGCAATCGAAGGCTTCATAGATCGCAGCTGCAGCAATTGCGCAGGCGTTCCTCCTGCGAGCACGCGAAGAAGCGAATGGGGCTTTAGTCCCACCTCGGTTGTTTTCAGCGCAGGTGAGTACTTTAAATTATTTTTTTGTTTCCACCTTATCGCCTCAGATCACTGGGTGAGATCCCCTCACCCTCTCCTGCCTCATCCGCAGTCACCCCTACGCGAACCTGGCTGACTCGTTTACCCTGCACTCCTCGCGCACCACCCCACGCAGGTGCACCTGGATCCGGGCGTGCGAAACCCAACCCAATTACCTGGCTCTAGGAGAGCGTACCTAAGAGCAAAATCGAGAGAGAGAGAGAGAGAGAGAGAGAGAGAGAGAGACGCGGGGGGAGGGTAGGGTAGGTTTTGCTTCTGTGTGCATGCGTAGGGAAGAAGAGGAAGCTGAAGGCGCAAGGAAGAGGAAGAAGAGGAGCAGCTGAAGAAGAAAACCAAGGGCAGAGGAAAGAGAAGGACTTAAAGGCAGAAGAAAGGAAGAAGAAGGAGGAGGAATCAAGAACAAAAGGAGCCGTAGAAGAACACAGAAGGAAAGGAAGAAGAAAGAGAAGACAGAGAGCAGAAGAAGAGAAAGAAAGAAGATAAGGAAAAGCAAAGAAGAAGAAGCCGCAGAGCAAAGAGAAAGAGAAAGAATAGAGAAAGAGAAGACAAAAATCAGAAAGAGAAAGGGAAAATCAGAAAAGCACTGTAGCAACGCAAGTTTAAGACGTTTGATTCACAAAATTAGACGTCTGATTCACAAGGGAAGAGGACATCACAGAGAGAAAGGAGAACATTCAATCCTTTTTTTTGCATATTTATTCTCTCTTTAGCTTTCATAAATATTGAATTGCATTATTATTGAACATCATCTTTTGAGTAAAATTGAGAGTTGTGATTTTAGTTTCTAAAATACCAATTTGCTCCCTGAGTTCGACCTCGGATACCTTGGTTTTCGAGTAATAAAATTCTTATTTGTTTATATGGCAATTTCATTTATACTGCAACGAACGTCTTTTTAAAACACGATCTCGCCTCGTAAACACCAACCTATTTCAAAGAGTTAAAACGTAATGATGAAGTCTCCTTAGCTCTACCGAAGCTGAGGAAGACAAAGAGGAGTTGGTTGCTATAATCATTGAAATGGAAGTTTAAGCGCTGAATTGTGATTAGAAGATCATCTAAAGGTGTTCTGGAGCTTTGCAGGCAATTTCAAGTGTCGTAGCTCTAATTTGAGCTCGCTAGAGCTCACCGAAGCTTCGGTGAAGGGTAATTTTCATATCCGGAGATCAAATTTCCATGGAATGGCTCAAGAAATGTCTTAAAAGGTTCTTGAGATCATCAGTAGTCTCAAGAACATATCAATTAATCCAATTGATGCTTAAACTCAAGATTAAACTTTGAATTTATCAAACTAAGTTTCTTATATAAGACAAAACTCAAGAAAACTCACCACACTCAATTGAATGAGGCAAATCATCCAATAGATGTCTGCAATGATGTGAGTGATTGGAATTGGTGAGAGGACTCCTCCTGAGCCACCATTGACAACGTGCTCGGGAGCTTGAGGAGAATTAGGCAGTTTGTATATGTGGACTATTAGAAGCAATTGAGTAGGTTGAAGTGGCCCTTAGGGTGTTGTAAAGGTGATGGAGGACCGATTTGAGTGTGAAATTGGCTCTGAAACTTCGCCATAGATAGAGAAAGCTTCATGTAAGGGTGGAGGTGGATTAAGTGAATAGATGATCAATTAAGGGATTAAAGAAATGGAATGTGATCTCGAAAGAGAAAGGAAAGTGATGCGAAGGTGATTATGTGAATTGAAGTCTGACGAGGCCTGGAATGGCTTGCCAAAGTCGAAGAAGGTGATGAGAAATCTTGGATCTAATCTAGGTCTACTCGTAAAATTACTCGCCTACAGCTAACCTAGAAGTTACACTTAAGAGCAAGAGCTACTTACCTAGACGAATGAAGGTTAAGGACACCAGCTTTGGCACACCAGAGTCAAGACGAAATCAAAAGGTTGTGGGAGACATCTCCGACGCGAAATTGAAGGCGATTCAGAGAGAGGATGGATGCTCTTGTGCCCTGTCACAATGGCGAAGAGGAAGAGGAGGTGAGAGAGGCGAGCATCTCCGTTGGAGTCACTCCAATAAGGGGTAAGAGGTCACCAGAGAAAAAGGAGGGAATAACCTATTTTTGATCCTAGTTGGGGAAGAAAGTAAGGGACTGACCTTGATCATCAGAGACCTAAGGGCTATTTATAGGTAGAGAGGGGGCTCTAGAGCTAGGAATCTGGATGCAACTGCGTCCAGATGCACTAGAATGTAGATCTTCGTCTCCTGCAACGGTGGACTCACCGCACCGAAGTTTGTTGGGATCTAGACCATCTGGTCCATTGAATGTGAAGAAGAGGGTGAACTTAATCATGGCAACAATGTGCAAAGTCATCCATCACCGAATAGGCAGTGACCCGAAGGGTGTCATCGTCGAAGGCCTTGGACCGTTAATTGCTGATGAAGAAGGATTTAGGAAGAAGAAGGTGGAAGACCGGAATGCAAATAATTAAGGATCTGATTGTAAGATAAAAGGACTTGTTTGACATAAAAGTTAAGGGCATAAATACAAACATTGAGTTTACCGTCTTGTTTTAATTCATTTATTTTCCAACTTTTTATATATAATTATAAATAATGTAAATAACATGTTTATGCCATAAAATTATATTTTAACACATTTTAGCTATATTTATTAAGTGGTTACATTATTAAGTTAATTAAGTACTATAGATATAAGTTATTTATATAATGCTTTATATATAGCTTTTAAGGTTTTATTTGAGTCCTATTAATTAATTAAGCTTAAGTTAACAATAATTAAACCTTAATTTAGTTAGTTTAACTTACTTCCAAGGTTCTTGATATTTTTTCTTTATTATATAATTAACCATGTATTAATATTATTTAATATTAAATAGCTAAGGAAATTAATTAATTAAGATAAATTAAGAGCCATGATGTATCTCTCATCAACAAGTAAGCTTAGGGAATGAACTTCATCAGCCAAAATTATTGTGTTATGTAACCATTCACGTCTAGATATAGATTTTATCTAAAAAATTTCGATCAAATTTGAGTATGGATATGAATATAAATCTATACTCGATTACTCACCCGAATACCTAAATAAAATTTTTATTTACCCGAGATATATAAATCTCACCCTAAATCCTTCATTCCCTCAACCTCAATCTCAAGGACTCTTTTTGTAGTAATGTCAATGAAAATTAATAAAATTAAAGTAACATGAACTCCTATGTTTCGAACTTATTAAAAATAAACAATTAATTGATCATGTTATAAATTTTTTTGTTTTATCAACTTTAATTTGAACACAATTTGATTGTAAGATCAATCTATAAATGGATATTAGATGAATAAATGGACACCTGATGGCTAGATGAATATGAATTTAAATTTTTATACTCGATGAATAAATGAGTAAGATATAAATATAAATTTTGTAAATAAATATAACTATGGGTTTAACAAAATCCAACCCAGATCCAACCAATTCACATCCCTAATCAATATCCATTCATGCAGTGGAAATCTTATATTGCGGTATGATGGTTAGATCTACAAGGACCTATTTGTAATGCAGGATATAATGATTTATCCTATGTCTGACAAGCTTTATCCTCATTGAAAGCTTCAAAATTCAAGATAAATTTATTTCATGAAGGTAGAGTTCAACATGACAGGAGGACATTCTTCGAGTACCTACAGGGTGAGGCAAAGGTGGTGCTGGAGCAGCTCCATCGATGTGTGGAGGACCTCCTGAAGGTCCTCAAGGAGCAATGCCCCTCCGAGGAGTTCAAGGATCTCAGGGTCAAAGCCAGAACAATTAACAAGGGTGACGCGGGGCTACTTCGCGAAGCTTGTTCGCACCCTAGAGGATGGCCTAAAGATGTAGGACCAGGCATGGAGCAATTGTGCTTGCAGCAAGGAACACGATCTAATATATAGCGTCATCATAGAATGGGATGGTCACCACGGGCAGGCACATACGTACCTCCAGGAGTGAATATTTTCTATGCAAGGATAAATAGGTGCCAGTGTTTTTCCCCCAGTACAGGTAACAATATTGTTAGGTATGCCGATGTTAATTTCTGATTCTATATGAACTTTATTGCTTTTTCTGTAATATCCGTATTACCCGTTGAATGAAAGCAAGATTGTATTTAGCTTATCTCTGAATTATGTACGACATGCATATTGGTATGCCTCAGGATATGCACTCTGTTTAGAATTTCCTACGGATGTCTCTTAACCAAGATCGAGTTTCCAGGGTAAACATAATGATGTCCATTACAGGCCTCTAGAATAACCCCTAAATTCTGGACATGCAACTCTGATAACCCACATAAGCAATCAATCAATAACAGTTGAAAGATCTGCTAATTTAAGCAAAAGACATTGGTTGCCACTAGAATAACCCCTCAATTTAATTCAAGACATGCTGTCCTATAAGTAATCAAGCAATCAAGTAAAATGACCCGCTGGCTAAAGCAAAGGGCACTTGACATCTCCGCGACAGGTTTCTTTTCTAAGAGATGACTCGGATGAAAACAGGTAATCAGCAGGAAGATCTCAACATCTTATTTGAAGTTTCATGTAGCACGAAGAAAATGATGCAACGCAACGAAGGTAATACATAGCTAAGAGCAAAACTGCTAACATCCTACAATGCAAGGATTGGGGGGCTGCAAGGGGATGTCAGGTAGTGCTTCCTTTGGCAGGCGGAGTGGAGGCATTTGCCCTCTTTGGGATGAGAATGAATCACTGCGATAATTCGCAGCTACGGTTTGCAGCTGCGATGATTGCATTCATGATGGTGCCACGGAATCCTCCCCTCTCAAGTTCCCTGATCCCTGTAATGGTGGTTCCTGCAGGTGAGGCAACATCATCTTTGAGCTCAGCTGGGTGTTTCCCTGAGTTGCATATCATCGAGGCTGCACCTAAGACCTGTTTGAACAAACAAATTTTCTGTCAGAAATGCTTCTAAACAATTGACCATACATGTATGTTTTCCACCACAAAGATCATAATGGAAACATATTCCATGTAACCCATCCCGCTTAATGGGTTGAGACAGTCAAACTTCAGATGTGTAAGAATTCCAATCTTGCCAATGATAGATTCAGTTACAGGTGATCATCATGCCGAGATCCCATATTATTCCACTAAGACTATCTGAAAAATAGTTCCGTTGGATAGATTTCGAAGAGGGAATCTTTACCCAAAGTCCAAACCCCAATACCAGTGACTATATATGCATTGATTCTTGCACATCTTATTCACATGTATTAATTCTTGCACTTGATAGGTCATAAAGGTCAAGGGCAGTTTTATGGAACATCAAAATGACAAGTTTAAATGGTCATGGCAGAAGTCTTTAGATAACAAGTTCTACGCCATTTGCTCTGTTTAACTTTTCTCAACAAGGATAATTATTGACATGCACATGGATTTGAACCCAACTATTCTTCGTACCACCACAGTAGAGTTTCACAAGGGGAACTTCACGACTTCTACATCACTGTTTCCAAAAGAGTGTTTTTCATTCAAACCATTATGTTTTTTTTCAAGGAAAACTATTGTGGTTTGTGCTCAAATCAAGTGAAGAACTGTCTTTTGCAAAAAAAGAAAATCAAGTAACGAGCTACAATATCGGGTCAGAATCAACCAAGGATTGGAATGTCTTATCCAATAATGATAAGGCCAACTTCAAAAGTCATGTGATGTACAAGTGTCTAAGGAATTGGTCCAGAGAAAACCAGCAATACAGGTCTCAATTTTAAAGGTTCTTGTTTTAAACGAGTAAATGCAATGCTACCCTTCTGTTCTTTAATCACAAGATGCAAATGATGCCGATTTGATGTCAGACTTCTTGATGGATTCACTGTATGTACCTCACTATCTGGTGACGCTGAGTTTCCACACGTGATAAGAAGAAGCATATAAATTGTTCGCTAGCATGTAGAACTTACAGTCTGAGATGCCAGACTGAGCGCAAGGTCACGTGGAAGACCAGCAGCAACACCACCGTCAGCCATGGCCTCTACAGCCAGAAAAATATATGCCGGACCACTTCCACTGTTTAACAAAGAATGAAAAATCAAAGGGCAGTAGAAAAGTTGATGATTCAAAACATGTTGCCGACTTTAAAAAAAAATGCTGCCTACTCCCTATCAATCAGATTCAAACCTTAGGCCAGTTATTGCATCGAAGCATTTTTCCTCAGCCTGCCATGTCTTCCCAATCACACCGAAAATTTTAGATACAATATCTGCATCAGCTTCTGCAGCCTGTTCGCCCAAGCACAATACTAGGAAATGCCAGAAAAGAAACGTCGGCAAATATAAATTCGATTCACAAGTTCAAAAGCAAATAAAGAAAAATATTACAAATACATATCTAGAAATGGTATGAGAAAACACACAGAGAAACAACTGAAAATTAGAAATGAAGAAAAACAGAAATGGCAAAAAATCGTTAACGAGTGTTCTATGTTACATTCAACGAAAGGAACTAGTTAAATAATAACACCTAGGAATCACCTATGAGGCAGCCATTTTAAGAGGTATTCTTCTCTAATCGGAACTTAACTTGAACATGTGGTGTATAAGAATACCAGCCAAGCAAACAAGAGCTATTTAAATTTAGCCAAGTGAACCAACCTACTCAGTTTACTATTCTCAAATTCAACGCCAAAAATAAAACAAAAACAGACAAAAATGTCTGATTACATGAACTAAAGGATGCATAACAAGATTAAAAAGCAAGCAAGCAGAAATGGGGTATATACCTCTGTCTATCTCGTAGTTACATACATATCCTTTGTAACCTGTTCTCCAGAGCTGCCCAGAGAGAGGCGACGGTGAGTGCATGCTGGTCTGACGCTTGGTTGCCTCCCTTTCAAGGGGCCTTCTCCAACCAAAGGATGGAGTTGCTGCAGGAGCTCCTACGTTGTCTACAAGGGTGGGAGCCCGAAGAAGGGGTGGACGGATTTCACTGGGAAGCAGGGGAGTTTTCAATGCGGAGGGCGCCTGATAGGATACGGGGTCCCGCATAGATGACTGACATTAACCTCCTACAGGATTGCAAGTTGCTTTGGTTGACAGAATGTCCGCTTAAGATAAAGATCTTCGGGTGGTTGCTAAGGAGAGGGAGACTTGTCACGAAAGCTTGGAGAGCGAGGTGGGTGCCGTCGGACGACAGGTCTTACCCGCTTTGTGCGGGAGAGGATGACATTGAGCACTTGTTCTTCAAATGTGATTTCACCAGCCAGGTCTGGACGATTTTGGGGATTGATTGGATCATCTGGGGCAGCTTTGACGAATTCTGGGACTCCTTCAAGAGAGGTAGAGGGGAGGGGAGGCCCAATGTGTTCAGGTGGAAAAAAGAAAGCGTGAAGGTGTTAGTGGTTCTGTGTGGTGTTTAAGGGTGGGGAGAAACGAAGTGGTCTTTAGGGAGCACAACCCCTACATTAAGAATTTTGTGTCCTCCATCTCCTCTCAAGTGGTATTTTGGGAGTACACTATGTAACTTATAAACGATTGCCTTTTTGATAATGAATTTGGGTGGTTATCTATGAGATAACCATCATTTCTCTTTTCAAAAGAAAAAATCCCCTGTAATGACGTATATGTCCTCGTAAACTTTAATTTATTAAATTACATATCCTTGAGAAAAGATTAGAATAAAAATTAAAGATTTTTTAAAATCCCCATTCTCCCTTTCATTATTTAGTTCCCCCACCTCCAACCTCTCACCTCCCATGGCTCCAATCACGACAAAGGAGGCGTAGGGAGGCTCCACAAGGGGGTCAGGTGGAGGAGGAGGTTGGGGAATCGGCTGGAGGAGGGGCTGGTGGGGTGCTAGGCATCAGAGGAGTAGGAGGGGAGGCTAACGGGGGATGAGGGCTGTTGCATCAGAGGAGAGGGGGAGGACATGAAAAAAAATAAAAAGACCTATGTATAAAATTATCTTTATTATTGTTGAGAGTTACATTATTGATGCTTTTTTTTATTTTCTTATATGGTTTAGACCTTTGTAATTTATCCAAATGCTCTATATAATGATGATTAAGGTTTTCAATAAACTAAATTGATCATTTCTTGTAACTTGGTACCAAAGCGACGGTCCTATAAAGACGTCTGATAGCCTCCTTATTCGCCTCCCCTTTTTTTCTACAAAAATACAAAAACCCTACATTTTTTTCTTGAAAAAACCTTCTTTGAAGGGAGCAAATCGACCGATCAAAGGCACATCTGTAAGCCTCTCATTGCCACCAACCTTCATTGGGGGTCACCAGGTAGCCACGCACCCTCCGACAACCCCCTATCAACCACCAAACCTTATCGATAGCAAAAGGAGACCTCCTTCGATCTCCACCAATGATAGTTGTTAACCCAACAGCACCTAAAGGTTGTTGTCGAGGCCCTCATTAATCGAGACCCTCAGAAGAAGAGTCACCCAACATCGCTCCACGCTTACGACTGTCGCCAAACTCTGGTCCCTCGCCAGAGTGCCATTAATTAGCCAATGAAGCTCCTGTGGCTTGTTTTCAATCTAAAATCAGGTTTTCTCAATCTGATTTAACGATTTAAGTCGACCCAAAATATTTCTACTAACATGTTGGGGCTCTAGTTTGTATGAGAGGTGGCATCGTCAAATTCTTTGAATGTCACATCAAAGGTGACGGAAATGGAGGCCTACAAGAACCTGTTCTTTTAGTTTAATAATCAAATTGGATAAAACTAATTATCTGAGATGGTCTTAAACTTTTCTCATGACTATTGAGGGTCATGATAAAGAGCACATTATCACGAAACCAGAGCCCAGTGAGAAGAGAGGCAAGTATGCCACATGATGGTGCGTGCATGGATAATAAACAGTGTTATTTCACAGATTAGTGATGAAATTATGTACTACAAGATAGCGAAAGAGATGTAGAATAGTTTAGAAGATACATATTCCCATGGAAAAAACTCAAATCAAGTCTTCCAAATTTACAGCGAGATGATGTCTCCAATAGAAAGGGAAGGTATTATCACAATACTATTCCACACTTAAGGCATTGTTTGAGAAATACAATGTCTGTCATCCTATTTACACTCACGAGATTCAGAGAGCCTACAAGAAGAAGGCGATCATCCTTCAATTTTTTACAGGCTTGGGGCTTGAAAACTCATCTGCACGGGCTCAAATGTTAACGATAGCAGATTTACCTACTCTAGAGGAGGCTTACAGTCGTATGAGTCGTCTTGTGATACCCCTGACCGCTGAGGTGATCAATTCTCAAACATCTACACTAGCAGTGAATTATGACAAATGTTGGGGTAACCCTTCTACGAGAGAACACAAACATGGTCACACCTTACAAGGCAAAGGCCGACCATCTTGCAAATATTCTGATAAAATTGGTCATAGCAAACAATCTCGCTAGACAAAGCATGGGAAGCATCCCTCTCCTTGTAAAGTTGTTGTAGTAGACTCATCTATGGAGATGGTGGCAATTACTCGCGCTGAGTATGATTATCTTTTGTAGCAAGTATCCCAAATGTCAGTTGCATTATCTGTTAACTCAACTTGATACTGCTACGTTTGCCAGCCCACCAAGTACAACGGTTGTGATGTTTGCTTAATCTCCTAGTTGTAACCTTGACTAGTTAGTGGACTTTGTAGCTTCCCAACACTTGTGTGGTGATTAGGATAGGTTTTCCACCATCAAATATGTTCCACCAGAACGGATAGTTCAAGTAGCTAACAGTGGACACTCATCAATTACTGGACAAGGGGGTGTCCACCTTACCCCAAACATAAGCCTGACAAATGTTTTCTGTGAGTTGAATAACAAAGAAACACAATTGCAGAGCTATATTTGATGTTGTCTCATGTTTTTCAAGAATTCTGCAAGGAAGACCATTGGTGGAGGCCATAAGGAAGGGGGAGTGTACCAGCTACTCTAGTGACCTAGTCTCCTTATGCCAGTTACATTTTTCCTCTACCACTTTGTCGAGTCACTTGTGGCATCTCCAGTTGGGTCCTCTCCCATTAGTCAAACTCAAGCATTTGATTCCCTAGGTTTCACCAGCAACTAGAGTTGGCTGTAAAGCGTGACAGCTTGGGAAGCATCAACAGAGTTCCTATCCATCCAGTCAGAGTGTTAAGCTGAAGTCATTATTTGAATTACTTCATATGAATGTTTAGGGTCCTAGTGTTGATAGACTGAAACATTGTTATTATTGATGATTTCTTCGTTTGTCATGGGTCTTCCTATTGAAGTCCAAGTCTATTGTTAGTCTTATTATCAAAACTTTCATAGTGGAAATAAAAACTTAATTTGGTGCCAATATGAAAATTGTTCATTTTGATAATGCTTTAAAGTTTTACACCCATTTTTTGCACAACTTTTATCTTTCCAAGGGCATTCTCCATCTGACAACTTGTCTTTACACCTCTAAGCATAATGGTGTAGTTAAATGCAAGCACCACCATATATTGGATGTTGCCAAGGCCAAGCTTATTCACCTAGTGTTCCGTCTTTACACTAGGGAGATGTTGTCCTGATCGCTTGCTATCTTAGTAATAGGATGCCATCCTCTGTACTTAATGAGCTAGTTTCAATCCAAATTATGTATCCTGATGCAAATTTATTTGTTGACCCCTATGGTCTTTGATTGTGTCTCCTTTGTTCATGTGTCGAGTGTGGGTACGTACAAGTTATCACCTCAAGTTGTAAAGTGTCTTTCTGGGCTACTCTAAAAATCAGAAGAGATATTGGTGCTATAACCCTATTTATCCTCATCACTATGTTAGCGCTAATGTCACCTTCCATGAGTCTATTTCCTATTTCTCTACTATTGGGTCCAGAGTTAGAGAGAGGTGATGGATAATATACCTATGATTGTTCCTCCTAGGGCCTTGGAAGACATTTATGTATGACAGTGCTATTATTCCTTTTAACAATGACTAATTCAGATTCACATATGCTCATCATCCTCCCTCTTCTAAGCCAATGCCACATATCTCCCTTCAAGTGAGCAAAGAGCATATTGCCACTAAAAGTACTGTTCTCAGTGATGTACCATCACAGGTGGAGGTACAATCAAATGATGAGCAGCTAGCGATTACAAAGAATCTTAATCTTGCTATTGCATTGAAAAAGGCACCGTGTAGTTGTACAAGGCACCTTATGTCTAAGCATGTCTCTGACATGTTTTATACCTACTTTTAGACAATTCTCTCTATCCCTGTCGGTTGTGGTTATTTCTACTTCATATCAACAGGCTCTCATAAATGCTAAGTGGCAATGAGCAATGGAGTAGATGTCCACCTTAATTTCCAATGGCATTGGAAGCTTACTGGGTTACCTATTGATGCCACTGTTGTCGGTTCCAAATGGGTTTTCATAGTGAAATACAACCCAGATGGTTTAATGGAACGATACAAGAGGCAACTTGTAATGGAGTTCACTAAAACCTATCGGGTGGACTTCTTCAATACCATTTTTCCAGTAGCCATATTACCGACGGTGCATATTTTCATCTTAGTTGCCGTGCAATACGACTTACCCTCCACCAGCTTGACATTAAAATACCTTCTTATATAGAGACATACAGGAAGTGGTATATATGCAGGAACCTTTTGGATTTGAGCCTTAGGGGGAGTGTTCCAAGGTGTGCAAGTTAAGGAAGGTAACATATGGACTATAGTCGAGTCCTCGAACATGGTTCCAAAAGTTATTTAAGGTCATTGAGAACCTCGAATTTAAACGATTGTCAACTAATCTCTCTATTTGTGCATAATACCCCTCGTGAAAGAGTCGTGATGCTTGTATACGTTGATAACATTATTATTACAAGCAACGATTCTAAAGAGATTTCCTATTTGCAAAAAATATCTTGTTGATCATTTTGTGATCATGATTTGGGACCACTCCTATTTTTTAGGCATTGAAGTTGCTAGGAGTAAACAGGGTGTTGTACTATGTTAGAGAAAGTATATGCTATGAGCCTCTTGCAAGAAATTAGTATGTCGAGTGCTAAACTCACATCTATTCCTATGGATCCTCAATCTTATTTACATGATAATGTTGTAGCTCCGATTGACACTCAGTAGTTCAGAGGTCTTGTTGGCAAGTTATACTTGACTATTATGTGCTCCGATATCTCCTTTGTCGTTAGAAAACTTAGTGAATTTATGGACAGGCCAACAAAGTTTCGTTAGCATGCAACCATGATGGTTCTAAGATATCTTAAATCATCATCGAGAAGGGAACTTATTTACCAATGGCTCCTCATTAGACATCATTGCATATACAGATGCAGATTATGTAAGTTGCCTTAAGGACATAAAGTCTACCACTAGGTATTATGCTTATTTTGTTGGTAATCTTGTGACGTGGCACAACAAAAGGCAAGTTGTGGTTGCACGGTCTAATGTTGAATTGGAGGATCATGCTATGGCAAAAGCTGCTACTGAAATGATGTGAATTCACTCTATTCTTAGATATCTACACATTCAGGTGCCACTAACCATAGAGATGAGATGTAATAATAAAGCTACAGCATACATCGCAAAAAATCCTATGTTCCATTAGAGGACCAAATATATTCAAATGGACTGCCACTATGCTAGATATTTGATTCAAAGTCCTATGTACCACTCATGTCAAATCTGAATATCAAACAGCATATGTTTTTACAAATGCACTTCCTAGGACCTCCTTCAATAGATATACCAAGCTAAACATAATTAACATCTATACTCTAACTTGAAGGAAAGTGTGAGAATTACGTTATTGTTGCATTTTTTTCTTAGTTTCTTATAGTATTAGGACCTCTCTATAATTTACATAAATCCTCTATATAACGAGGATTAGGGTTTTGTAATAAATTAGGTTGCTCGTTTCTTCTAACTTATTTAGTTCCAATAGTTTATAAGAGCATCTAAATAAGAAAATAAACATTTCTATGGATATATATGTATAAATGAAATAAGCAAGGATATATATGACTTTTTCAAAATTTGTAGGGGCACATATGTCAAAACCCCAAAAAAAATCAAGAAAGAAGTCAAAGAGCAACACTAGGACCAAACAGAAGCCTGTGACCATAAAAATATCTTTAAAAAATGTGACCATAAAACAATTAAAAAAAGTACACCATATATTAGCAGAGAATTTGAAACAATCAACTTCCTACTAAATAATGTGAAAAGTTGCTTGATGGTGTGCAGTTTATGAGCACAGTTTTCATTAACAATTGATATGCACTTTGCAATCTTGGGAGATTGAGAGCAGATTTTTTAAAAACTGAGTGATATGACTCCCAATACAAATATTTCTTAGTAAATTAGTAAAATGATTTCATTCAGAGACATATAGCTGAAAAAAGAAAACATTGAGATAGAAACACATGGTGTCTGCTTGCATGGCTATGCGTGTGCAATGAGTGAAGCATGTGCAGACATGTGCGCCGGAGAGGAGATAACACTAGAAAACAGAAGCCTCATTCTGTGCTTATATTCTATTGAGTATTGAACATAAGTGAACAGATTGAAAATCACTGACATTTGCATTAGGGATACTTTCAGGACTAGTTTGGTAAGAGAGATAACCTATCAAAATAGGGGTCAACCTTGTTCGGTAGGAAGGATATTTTGACCCGGGTTAAGAGAACTTAACCTGGGATAGGTTATTCTGGGGTTGACGTGAGACAAGCTATTTTTGTGGATTATTCCATGTATTTTCACAAGTTAACCTAGAAACTTTCCAAACAGCCCACTAGAATAACCCTTATGACTTCCAAACAAAAATACAGGATAACCTATCTGCAAAAAGGTTATCCCATGAAATATATCCCTCCATCCAAACTAGCCCTCAATGTTTTAGTGAAGGTGGGTTCAGAGTAAACTGAGACAATATGCCCATCTATCCTCAGAACTCAGTTTCGATAAGTTTCATAAATGAAAATCGGAAGTAATGCTGTTACAGATTTACCAACTTATCAGTATATAAAATAATTGCCTGAAACTAATGACCAGCAAGATTATTATGAAAATCACATGGAAAAAGCATAAAACCACCTTAATCAATGGTACACATGAAAAAATAAAAAAAATGGCATCAGCATTAAATCATCACCTGATGCTGCCTCTCCAACAGCAGCAGGAGTGTTTGGCATTACTCTTACAAGACGACCATGACCGGACCATTCCTACAAGGAATAATGTTAGGGAAAATGTTTGAGAGATACATCTGAAGATTTTAAAATAGCCTATTCAATATCATTGAATGTCAAGGAAAAGGTGGGAATAACTGTAAGATGGCCTGGTAAATTTTAGGAAAACTGTAACAGAATTGCAAATTATTATTAGGGCATAGCCCAAAATTGTGTCATAAGAAGATCAGATGACGAAAGAAATCAAATCTACAGAGTCTGTTGAAATAAACAGAAACGACATCACTTGCACTTCTTTTGAAACCAAACAAAAATATTTTGTATAAATCAAAAGGACTAGAAGAGAAATATATGACAGGTTTGCAACAGAAGCAACATGATAATGCTATAGAGGGAGTCTTCTCTTAAAAGCATATCTCCTAGTGCAGCATCTAGAAACCAAAAACCAAAAGAGACAAAGGAGCTTCTAAGAGTACTTTATAGGATATAAATAGTGCAAGAGAACCCCAGATTAAGTTTCTGAGTAAAATGAATAAGCTCAATTTATGAAGGAGGTTGCCAATTCTAACAATGAAAAGAACTAGGGAGTATAGATATGAATGAATTTATGCCAAAATGCAGCTAGGAAAAATGAGTTCAATGCTACTGCAGTTCACATTCAGAGAAATTAGGAGGGAACCTGCAGTTCTTTCAGCTTTATCCCAGCTGCAATCGAGACCAAAATCTTCTCCTTTGTAAAAGCTTGTCTTGACTCCAATAGCACTTCCTTAACTGCAACAAAGAGTATAATGAACTTTATGATAGAAATTTAAGGAGATCTTTGCACAAGTCTTTCCATAAACTTTTGATATCACTCATGTACCCTTGAACTTTTTATACACCCCTTGTAAAGCTGGTATCCTATGCACAAATTCCCCTGGAGCACCCTTTAAAAAAGAATGGAATAAGAAAAAAGATCCCCTTGAGTAAGCTCCATCATGAAATCTGCTATTTTTGTGGAAGAACATAAAATCAAGACACTTTTATTCCTCATTCACGTCCCACTGTTCAGAGTAATGCCACTCCTCTCTTCCATCACCATAAATTGTGAATCTACGAGCATTCCTGGCTCATGCAACTGTAAGGATCTTGATACCAAGATCCCCCTTTATCAGTATCTGTTCACAGTTTCCATTGGGCCCTAACACTTAGATAAGCACATATGATCTCAATCCCATACTATAGAGTAGACATGCTCATATATAGTTTACTTCTGGCCACATACCAATGAAGTGTAACAGATGCAGGATAGAACCAATTCATACTCATACAGCATCTACATAACCATGAGAAACTTGGGGCATCAATATAATATCAAAATCTTATAGGAACATACACGTAAATTCCCATATTTAAGACTAAAACACATCTCAGATGCCGCCCAAACTGTCCTGATGAAAACCAAAGAAGTTCTACTTCTCCACAATTACAGGCTACCAACAGTTTCTTCCGAATAAGAAAGAAAGCGAAGAGTAGTCTAAAGTAGGTAAATCAACTTAGTTTATCACCTCCCAAACCAAACCCAACGATTTGCTTGAGTCCTTCCCCCCCACCCCACCATTTCCACCAGGCTCCGAGCGTTGCAATCGTGCGCGTAAACCATCCTTATCCACAACTGATAGGAATTCAAGTAGACATTACACACCCAATCGACGTCAACTGAAGTTATACCAACATCAATACGCATAGATCCAATCCCACCCCCACCCACGAGACAACCCAAAACCCCATCATCCCTCTCCCTCCATTCCCCTCAAACAGATCCCGCAAAAGCAAACAAAGGCGCATACCGAGCTGAGGCTTCACGGAGACGATGACGACATCGGAATCTACCACCACCTGCACCAAGAACCAAACTTTCCACGATGTAAACCCTACCCATTGCAAACCAACAAGAATCACAAGAGGAAGAAAGGTAAAAGACGCCAGCTTTCGGACCTGGGAGTTGGTGTCGAGGATCTTCGCCCCGAAGGAGGCGAAGACCTCCTTTCGATCGGGGAGGAAGGGGAAGGTGCGGATGCTGGAAGGGGGGAGGACGCCCGATCTGGTGACCCCCCTGGCGATGCACTCCGCCATCTTCCCCGACCCGATGAACCCTACGCGGAGCCCTTCCGGCAGAGGCGACATTGTTGTCGACATCCCCGTAGCAGCAGGTAAAGGTGAGGGCGTTTTGTGAGCGGTGAGGTGAGGGGAAGGGAGCGGCGGCCGCGCGGTCTGCTGATCGTCGCCGTCACGGGAAAGGAATCCGCTGATATGGTAGTAGAGATGTGGCGCGCATGTGAGGAGGCGTGCAACCCACTCCAACCGATGCAGTTCTGGTCAGGACGCTAATATCTATGTCGGCCACAATCCCCTTCCTTACCCAATCAATGGCTTGGGACTTCGATCTCATTTGTACGATAATAATTTAAAAATCACATCCGACTTCAATTAGTTCGATCGGTGTCTTACTGATTAGATCAATCCATTTGAGTAATAAAAATCAAAATTGACGCGGAGCAGTAAAAAAAAAAAAAGGTTGGATCCATTGGTTGGGTTAAATAGACCATCTGACCTGATTATTCTTTTAAGAGTTAAAAATTAAAAAAAATTAAGATGTTAGAACTTGAAAATAAAAATTCAAAGATCCACATATTTTTTAATATTAGATTCTCAATTTCAATTATGACTTTTACTTTTGTTTAATATTTACTAAAAAAAATATCAACTTTTGTATGATTAGAATTGTGAAATAACTTTTTCCATCCAGTTTAGTTGACCGCAAGTCTAATTTGTAAGGATTTGGTAAACAAGAGGTGTCTCGTTCAAGTCTCATCCAATCCGATCATTGAAGCTTGCGCCATGATAAGGGCCTCTCTACCTCCCTTAGGGAGGTTTTTCAAAGCTCTCCACCTCCCTTAGGGGGGTTTTAAATAATTTGTCAAAAAAAATTAACTTTTCCTTTAACTTATCTTCATTAATTTTTTATTAAACATCGGTGCATCCTAGTTAAATCTGGTTGAAGTAATGCAAGCTAAATTAAAAATCTTACAATTTAATTTTTTTTTCATGTACCGACGTCATCATCATTTCAACCCGTATAAATTGCCAATTGAGTTATTAAAAAATCATAACTAGTTAAATGACCAATCTAAATTTTAAATCATGGCTGTAGGAATCCTTTTTTTTCTCTCCCAATAACAAAAGTGAAAAGAAATATATTTATTTATCTTTCTTTCTCAAAAAAAAAAACATATTTATTTATCTTAATTGACAAAGAGTTTGCTCGGGAGTCGTGGTTTAACTAGTAAAGCATGGCTTAAACAAAATAGATTGTGAGATAAACTTCATCTAAAGAAGGATGAAACAAACTTCCTCCACGTTTCCAAACCTATGCTAGAACTATTATGCTTTGTCATCTCAATAAGAAGGCTTTACTACTCTGTCAACACCTTAGAAGCATTTCAGTTGGAAACTTCACTGACCTACTTATCAAAGCTATCTGGATGAGAATGGTTCAATTCAACAATAACAAAAGGAAAGGATATGGCATAGGCTGGGCAATTACTTTCTCAAAGAATTGATAACTGAGTCCTTCGATTGCAATTAAATTTCATGTAACAACCTTACTTAATATTAAGATTTAATTAAGGAAGGTTGTATTTGTTCAAAAATAAAATAAAGGTAACTAATGCAAAAAGCTAAATGAAATAGAGAAAGATCTTAGGTTCAAGTCCTCTCACATAATATTTCTACAGCATGGAAAAGGGGAAGGGAGGAAATCTCAATCTCTATGTTGGTTTGAGAGCTTAAACTCAAGACCTTTCTCTAAAAAGTGCTTAGTTTCTAACCATCAAGCTATCAAATCCTTTTATTTAGCTTTCTTCATTAATCACCTTCATGTATCATTAAATCTTAATATTAAATAAGGTTATTGCATTTGTGTTGAGCTTATGTAGTCAAAGGATAGTCTTATAATAATAGAGAGCATCATGTATATATATAAATGTGAAACATCAAAGGATGGACGCGTAAACAAGAGCACTTATAAATGATAGGACAATGATACACAAAGATACCTTCCAATGTGAAACATAATGTGACATTACATATGTCATGTTATGTTGACACGACACTTACTCGTGATTGATGTGCCCTATTTTATAGGAAAAGAGCATGGTATATGACATGTCATATGATGTAACAGACACGTCATATGAATGTGACATGATATATCATACCAATGTGATATGACACATAAGCTGTGTACATAATAATATACAAAGTTGTATTTGTGAAGTATTTTACTAAATGATATGATGTAAGATTATTTTGACTGTGATAAATTTACCAATGGCAAAGCCAAGAGACTCCCCTTCTCATGCACTCTCACAACTACACCATACTTCCCATTGACATGGGAGCAAAGGCAAAAAGGAGGAAGCATTGAGGAAAAGTGGAGAGTAATAAGATGATAAAAATATTATGGTATTGTACTAATTTATTAAGGGATTTTTACATAAGTGTCATTAAAATCTTTTGAAATTAATTAAATATCATTTACTTTACTGTATTATCGGTTATACTATTAAAAAAGTCATGCTGCTTTCGTATTTAATACTGTGTTAATTATAATCATTTAACTTAATAATTTTAGACTGAAATATAATAAAAATATATTTTTTAATCCTCAAAATTTATTTATTTTTATTTTCATCCCCCACCTCAACTCAAAGGCATCAACAACAACCATCACCACTAATGGCTCCCTCCTCCTTGTGCTCTTCCTCCTCCCCATCGCAACCTCCTCCACAGGCACCCTACTCCCATTCGACCTCACCCACATCCTTTGCAACTTCGGCTACTCCCTCTTTGCCGCCACCCTCTCCTCTGTTGCTTGCGTCGTCGCCGCTTGACCACGCCACCGACACTCTCTTCCTTCTTGTCAACTCCGCCATCTGCAACTGCCACCTCCCCTCCCCTTCCCTCTTCTTCTACCATGTCACACACCTCCCACCTCTCCACTTCTCTGACCTCTCCTCCCTCACCTCCAGCTCACCCATCCCTACCTTCTCCCGCTACTACCGTTACCTCTTCATCTGTTGCACCACCTCCGACGTCTTCTACCTCAACACCTCCTATGAGAGGTCCCTTTGCTCCTGTGTCGACATCCTTGATCGAGACCTCTTCCTCAATGGGGTTGCTGGGTGGCAACCAGAGGAGGCAGCGAGGTCGAGAACATCATCAGTGTCGTGGACGGTGAGGTTGCCAAAATGAGGGGGTGGAAGAGGTGGTTAGGACTAAAATAAAATTTATTAGATTTCAATTCAAGATTGTTAAGTTAAACAACTATAACTAATAAAATGATAAATACAAAAATGACCTGACTTTTTCAATAGTATAATTGTTACAGTATAATGAAGTGAACAATATTTAATTAATTTCAAAATATTTTAAAGATACTTACATAAAAATCCCTTTCATTAAAAATTACTATAGGATTATCAGAGCATGGCAACAACACTGCATCACCTGCACATGAAACATCTATGTTGATACCAACATGGGCAGGTAAATGGGATCTATTCTAGGGATGTGGGTGCAGAAGTGTTTCATTTTTTCCCATTTTTTGTAGGATTAATTACTCTGTTTATTTGAATAAGAAGCTCACACCCCATCTTTTCACTTGCAAAGCTAGACAAACAACTTACCCACTTTGATGGTAATCTCATAAGCATCTCAATTAGTCTTCTCATTAATTTGGTTTTCACAAGAATCTCTCATTACTAAGCTTGATTCTAATAGCGCTTGGATCCATTTGGCTGTCACCCACAGGGTAACATCAGAGTTAAATTCATGCTCTCGTTTAATTGGCCACCAAAAGAAAATTCATGTCAATCAGGATAACAAGAAAAGAAAATCATTTACTCCCATGCCGTGTGAAGGTTGCAGGATCCATAGCACTCAGAAACCAAAATAGAGTACACTGATCATAGACTGATATGGAGAGTTATGATACGTGAATCGTGTAGTGATCATCTAGGTGAATGCGAACGCCAGCTTTTACGGACGAAACACATGCATATCAAATTTAGGAAAGTTGTCCTTACACTCCAAGCATATTTCTACAACCAATTTGCAAAGCACAGAAAGCAATTCAAGGGTGAGAGCAGAGCTATTATACCTTTCAAAGGTAATATAGATGTTTGATTTTGGCCATATGGCGAGTACACCTGAAAAACCATTTATACAGGCTTTGGTATCTTAATCAGAATAATCCTTTTCAACAATAGGTCGAGTATGTGCAATGGCACTACAATTGAACATGGTGCGTATCCCGAGTGTTGGAATTAGAAAAAGTCATGCTAACTAAACGAATCACATTTCTCGATGTTACAGATAATCACATTTACAATATTCACGAGACTATATACATGACAGACATGATGTTTACAAGGCAAACCCTCGTAACTGATCAAAACCAAAGCAGGGATGCAATTTCCATTTATGAGTACATGAACCCAAATTGACACACAGCTCTTTACCTGAACGACTGCGAGAACGTCAATTCTGTCAAATAGGGAAGAACAGCATCAAAGTGAAGGAAACGGTGAAGTCCAGACAATGGCACTTTAGAGAAGCTGCTGCCATTCTCCAAAGCTCTCAGAGAAATGCAGGCATTTCCTCCTCTGCGTTCATGGGCCATTGGCCACAGTAGTTTAGTAGTTTACATGAGGCGTTGAACTGAGGCTGCCAGAGGAGCTCTTGCCTTGTCATGTAGATACCATCGCCGTTCACCAGAAGTAGAAGGTGACAAGTCTTCCTCCACCTGCCTAAGTAGCTCGCCACTCTCAGGGCAAAGATGCATTGATAGCGACGGAGACTGGGGTGCCCGTAGCCCTGCACAACCCAACTAGCATCTCAACAACAATAATTAATGGGGGAAACATATTACTTCAACTTAGAATCCCTTTGTTTCACCAAAAAAAAACAAAACTTGGAATCCCTAAATAAATGTGGCCTACGCATTTTTGCACACATGCCCCAAAATCACAATGCCCAGTATTGCACAGCACCCAGTACTGAAGTCAGGGACTGTGCGGAGATTACTAGTACTGAACTTTATTATTACGAATCGTAAGAAAAAAAAAAAACATATAATTCGATCCCTTTATTTAAAGAGGATACCCATAAAAAAACAAGAACAAACTCAATTTCTTCAAATCTAATCAAATCTCTTAAATCCTAACATATCTGTAATAACTTACTACAAACAAAAAAATAGGAAAATACACAAAATTGAATAATATAATAAATGGAAGCAAATCAATAAAATATCAAAACGTAAATAAAAAATAACACTCGGATTTACGTGAAAACCCCACTTACGAAAAGTGGGGAGAAAATCATAGAAGAAGACTCCGATAGGGCTAATTTCTGTATTGATCTTCTCAAAAAAAACAAGTGGAGGGAAGGGAGGGTACATGCTTATTTATAAACTACCACACACACCAACATTCCACATGTCATGATGTGATACTAAACCAATCACATTCTCCAACACTCCCCCTCAAGCTGGAACATGAACTGCTAAGCTTATACAACAAAATCCCATTCTATACAACAGAACACAACTCTCTCAACTAGTTCTTGCTTGTAGGCATATGTGTTGATGACAACACATCAGCGAGGTCTGGAGCTGTTGGATGAACTGTTGTATCTGGCTCTAACAAAAGCCTCTCCTCTAAAGACCTCAACTGGTGTTGGTGGCTCCTCATTTAGTATCACTAAGATGGGTCTTCCTCTGAAGACCTCGAGACTAGATCTCCTCTCTGGAGTTTACAAAATTAGATCTCCCACATAGAAACCTGATATGGGCCCTTCCTCTGACGACCTCAAAACTGGATATCCCTTTCTAGAGACTTCGAAACTCTGGATCTCCCAGAGTTGTGATTTCTCATGTAGTGATCTGCAACAAAGGGACTCCTAAATGAGAGATAACTATAATAATATCCACACTCTCACTTTCTCTCATACTCGTATAGGAGATGAATACAACAATGAGAAGCAAAAATATCACGAAGAAAGGAACTTCTCCCCCTCTTTTCTTTAATTTTTACCTTTTTTCTCTCCATTTTCCTTTTTTTTTTACTCCTCTTCATGCCCTTGTTTTTTCTCTTTTTTTTCTTTTTTTATTTTGTAATTCCAACCAACTACTACACACAAATTTAAAAGGAGACCATTTGGCCTCACCTCTTAGGATACAATCAAACCCAAAATCATGCACCTCATCCTCCCACCTCGATAGCCGACAAGAGAGGTGCATCCATCGCCATCATCCTCATTGGCGCAATGACCGTGATCGGATCTCCGCTTCATGTGAGCGCACGAGATCTCTGCCGCCTTCATCGCCAAGCTCATCGCCACCGCCTTCTTCTCACGACCCTTCTTCGTCCTAGCGTGACTTCTCGAGCATTGCCACTGCTCCCCTCAATGCTGTCAACACCTTCATCGCCATCGTCGATGTTGTCCTCACAATCCTTTAGCCATCACGAACCCTGAGTCTTCATCGTGTGACCGTTAGAGGAGCTATCATCTTCATCACCACTATCGTAGAAGCACCACCAGCACTCCCAAGCGCCGTTGTGGCCCATGCAGTGGCCCCCTTCTTCGCCATCGCTATCACCTCGGGATTGGAACTCCTCTAAATGACTTTTGATTAAAAAAAAAAAACTTAAAACAATAACAAAATCAAATATGAGAAGAAACCCAAGAATGAGCTGCTCTGATACCAACTTGAATAATATGATAAGCAGAAGCAAATCAACAAAATATCAAAGCGTAAACAAAAAATAACACTTGGATTTACGTGAAACTTAACTCACGAAGAGCGGAGAGAAAACAATAGGAGAAGGCCCCTGATGGGACTGATTTCTGTATCGAAATTTTCAAAGAAATAAGTAGATGATATATGCTTATTTATATGCCACCACACGCTCCAACACTCCACATCTCACGATGTGGTACTAAACCAACCACACATTCTCCAATGAATAATATAAAAAGCATAAGTATAAAAGATATCAAAGCATAAGGAAATACAGAACGCTTGAGTTTTACGTGAAAATCCCACTAACGAAGAGCGAGAAGAAAATCATGGGAGAAGACTTCGATAAGGTTAATCTCTATATTGATCTTCTCAAAGAAACAGGGGGGTACATGCCTATTAATAGTCCACCACACTTCAATATTCTACATCTCATGATATAGTACTAAACCAACCACACATTCTCCAACACGTAGAATAGAAAAACACAAAATATGATCATTTACTTCCTAACATGGATTTTCGCACACTGCTAGTTGCTAGCGTGTTTGCAACTAGCGGAATTGGTCCCCACCTGCCTCTCCCAAACATCCCCATGGGCCTGCAACTTCTGAATTTTATTGTTTAAATTTGTCATATGTTTTATCATCTCTTCTTGACCCTTAAAAAATCACTTTTTTTGTTTTCACCATTAAAATTCCCTGTAAATTTTGCATTCTGCCATTGTGCAATATATCTCAAGAACTTCCCAAATTAAGTTTTTCTAAGGACTGAATTACCTAGGTCTTCTGTTGCCCTCTTAGTTTGATTATGTCAACAAATTAGCTCGAGAAAGGAGACTAGCATAAACTTGCTTGTCACAGAGAAAAGAAAGGGAAGAAAAAAACCCAGCTGTTATCTCTTGGTCTAACTCTTTACATGCAGAGTAACAAGTCATCTGTTGTAGCTGATAATTCTGCCAAACCAAACAATGCCAATTCCTTTTCTGTCAGTAATTTCAGAAAACAAACAGGGCCTAACCATACTGTCATACCATGCATCAGTAGCTCACTTCTGTCCATGTCCTTTGTCACGTGTAATAAAATTGTCCCTGAAAGAACAATGATGAAGCCACAAATTTCAGAAACGATGCTTCCAATGCTTTGCCCATCCCAATCCTGAAAATTAATTAAAGTGAATATAAGCTTCTAACGTACTGTTCAAACAGGGAATGGAATGACAGAGACAGAAATCTGGCTTTTGAAAAGTCATCATCTGAAATATATCTGTGAAAGATCAAAGGCATTCAATACAGAGGTCTAACAAGAAACTGTAATGTTAAACAATCATCAGCGAAAATGGCAGGGAGATCTGGATGGATGTCCTTAAAATATCACTGATGATTGTCAAATATAACATGACATTGTAGGTCCTTGCATAACTAGAAGCAAACTTATTGAATATTTGGAGGCACAATAAACATGGGACAATCTTAATTTAGAAGGAAACTAAATAGTTCTAACAGAGGTGACAGGAAAGTAAGTCCCATTGGCCAAGCAAATAGAAGTAATTCTAGTACACCATCTAGTGGTAGACAAGGTTTAACGTGCTGATTCAGATACTGTTTTGATGGTTTCGGAAGTACACATTTTAAAGGTATGCTAAAAAATGAAAATAAACCATCAATATTTCGATGATTTCAGTGACCAAAAATGGAGGCATGCCGAACACATGCCTCAGCACACCAAGTAAGCCCTAGAAAAATAAGAAATAAGCTTAAAAGAAAAGAAAACTTGGTATGTTCATGGCCGCAACAAATAACAAGCAAATGCTTAATTAATACTTTCCAATGGTAACAAAATTTATCATTTCTATTTCATACGGAATAGAGGGTACATCACCAATTCCAAAAATCAAGAATTTACTACTTACTACTTAATATTAAACTAGCTAGCAGTTACTACAATACTAGGTATTTTCTTAATTCCTAATTCCATGCTTACTCAGTAGTAGTCAATGCTAGTAATTGGTACTGTAATTGGTAGGTATGATTGTGAAGCATGGACAACGATCAAAATGTTTGTGTTGATATATCCCAGTGCTTCTACTTTGTTCCTATCACCAAGCCATTCACACTTACACACTAAAATAAGCCGACATTGAAGAAAACCAAGCTTAGATACCTTGATTTTAATCAAATAATACCCCCTAACTTTTCCCAAGCTCTCCTATACTTTGCTACAGTGTGATGATCAAAACTATAAGTTGTTTATGTGGGACTAAACAACTTATAATTGGATCTCCATGGTCCAATTACCTAACAATAACATTTATCTATCTCAACAAACTCCATGCATGTGACATCGCATCTGATCTCTACATGCATGCCGTACTGTATATAATCTTTTATAGGACCATGGAGATTATGCTTTTATATAGGCCACTACACACCTCGCTTAGAGATTATGCCTACAGGGACACTTCTCTCGTAATTTTCTCTCCTCTTCATGAAAAGGGCTTCCATCTAAACCTAAGCGTTTACGATTGTCATACTTTTGAAATTATGTTTATTTTATTCCACTTTTATATTTTAAGGGAGATCTAATGCAGAACCTATGCACGTAGGTGATGATGTTGGCTGTAATGTAGGATCCCACCTACGCAGGAAAGCAGCAATGCTAGAGAACTACACTGCATGGAGCGCAGAGTTGCACAAATACTCAGAGTGCGCAGCAAGCTGCAATGCCAGCAACCCAGCAGGAGTAGGTGCAAATCAACAGGCAATGCAGCTACAGAAGGCGCCAATTAGCACTGCAAGGGTGGAAGGTGGCTGCACCAAGACAGTCTCCTGATGGTGAGGTTAGTGCAACGATTGCCCAGAAACAATTTGGAGTGCACCCACATGGCAATCTATCGCAGGCAGCTAGTGCACACTGCACATGATTTCAAGACAAAATCCTATTCATATTTTTTTTGTTTACTCAATGGCAAATAAAAGAGAGAGAGGATCAAGAATGGTACTGTGGAAGAAATAAGAATGCCTCTCACTATTTTGAGGAACCCCAACCTCCTTTATATAGAGAGAGGGTTAGAACATTTACATAAGAGACCCAAAAGAAATAAAAAATAGAAACCAGGAATAAAAACCTAACTAGGACTCTTAACCTAATTAAATAAACTTAACCTAATCATAATAGGACTCATAATTAAATAATCATAATACTCACTCCCCCCAAGTTGGAGCGTGCAACGCCCAATGTGTTATAGAAAAATTGACTCCCCTAGTGACATCGTCAAGCTAGAGGAGCAGGCAATCAAGTAATCAAAAGTAGTCACCTTAGACCAATGAAAACCCTTCTCTCTAGGAGAAGAGAAAAAAAATTGGGCAAAAGCATGCAAGCAGCAAATAGACAGCAATACGTAGTGGACGAGACGTAGAGGTCAATGCCCCACCAATCATCAGCATCATCTACATCTCCAAAGGGATCTGCAGACATATCATCAGAGGTAGGGACAATGGTGAAACCCAAAGCAACAGCAGCAACAATCGCAACAGCAGCAATAAACAAGGATAGGTGTCCGCCCCCCTCCAGTATGGATTGTTCTCACGTCAAAGGGCAATCAGCCGAGTAGTTGAGAGTGAACTAGTTGGTGTAAGTTTCCATCTCCAACACACTAGTGAAGCGAAGGCCATCCATCTCCAACACACCAGTAAAGCGAAGGTTGTTCCATGGCCTCAAGCACCATATGTGTGTTGTTGCATGAAAGGAACACCTAGGATTTGTTGTGAGTGTCGAGCTCGACAGTGTACTCCTCGATAGCCGGAAGCAGCCTCCCCTATTGGCGACCCACAAAATGGTCTAGAGGGGGATGGAGTTATACCATATGCCAATGAACTGGTGGTCGGTGGTCGCAGAAGGGGTGAAGAAGCTGAGCCAAAAGGTGTCGTGGGTGGAGGCCAAGTGTTGGGATAAGTCGAGGATTTAGTTGAGAGGAGAGTGTCTTCCAAGGGGGTGGGCGGTGATGGGTAAAAAAGAGGAGAGTAATGTAGTAAGTAGAAGAGAGAGTTGTCTCTTCTTCATGTCTATTTCTTCTTCGTCGTCTTCTTGTAAGTGCATGAGGAGGGAGACGGAGAGAAGGTAGCAATGACTTCTCTTCCTCCGAAGCAACAACAATGAGAGGGACAAAGGAGGGTTGATCGACAGCCTCTTCAAGCGAAAGAGTAAGGGTGATGGCAACGAGAAAGAGAGAGGAGGGCCAGTTACTAACCTCTTAAGCAGAAGGGGGCAGTGTGCTTCCCTAGGTAGGTAGAAACAAAGAGGACATAATTTCCCTACTTTAATACCATGTTAAAGAAATAATAGTGCCTCTCATTATTATTAAGAACCTTAACTCCCTTTATATAGAGAGTAGGGTTAAAACATTTACATAACAAACCCAAAAGAAATAGAAAATAGTAACACTCTCAACCTAATTAAATAAACTTAACCTAATCATAATAGGACTCATAATTAAATCATCCTAACACTCTAACAGGTATAAAAATAGATCTAGGATCATCACTCTAGTGCCATCGGTGTTTAGGTAAACGGCCGCACAGGCTGAGTACTCAACCAACTACTCCTAGTCACCCCCTTAAAGCACTACATATATGTAAATAGCCCATTATGCACTCAATCTAAGTACTTTGACCGAGTACTCTAAGTAGGCACTAGCGTACCCAATTTCCTAATAGAACTTTCCCTTCCAATTTTGACCACCTCTCACACACACACAAAATGGCAAGGCCCCTATGTACCCTTATTACGCCCTCATAACCAAAACCATCCCCCTTAGTGATCACTCTACTCTTTATTTTTGCTTCCATATATATAAAAGAATAAGGGAGGGATTTTTTTATTGAAATAAGCAAGCATACCCCTCTATATAGAGAGAGAGTTTGGTACAATAAGAAAATATAACTAAGTTACAAAAATAACATAAACTAAAATAAGAAAGACAATCAAATTCTTAACTAATTGAATCCTAATTTATTTCTTAACACTCCACCCCAAGTTGGAGTGTGCAACATCCAACTTAAAGGAGTCACGACAAACGACGGCTCCCCCATAATTCAGGCAATCGAAAGAGCGACGATAATAGACGAAAGTTAGAGATCAACTGTAGATGACAAAGTAACTAGCATTTACATCTACAACTACTGGTCGTGTGCCTACTTGTACGTTTCGTGTAAGCCGCTAGGTACATGAGAAATCACGACTACAACTCAGGTGTTGCTACTCCCATGTAAAAGATTCTGAAGACGACGAGACTTGGTCTTCTTGAGTCTGCATAAGGTCACACGAGTGCCATTGCTCCTACACCCCGCGAGCCAACGTATTGTGGTTGGTCTCTTCAGGTGTGCATAAGATCACCTTGTTGTCATTGCTCCTACATCTCAAGAGCTAGCCAAAACGCTCTTGGTGTGTGTGAGTGCATCCCATCTACATGACAATGCAGCGGCCAACAATGATCAGAGCAACGGTTGGTGGCAGTGGTGATGATCTTCGATTGTCATTACAATTGCTGTTTGTGGGTTCTAACATTGAGAAAAGGGGGGATCAATGGGAGGGAAGAGAGGAGATTAACGTGGAGAGGAGGGGCCTCCCCGATGGCTCACCGAAGGCCAGCAATGTCGTCGAAGACCCCCCCCTCCCTTCTCTAACCCTAAGCCACAGAGATCGGTGGCTCTGATACTATGTTAAGAATGAGGAAATGATTTTTCTTATTGAAATAAGCAAGCCATACCCCTCTTTATGTAGAAAGGGTTTTGTACAATAAGGAAATATAACAAGTTACTAAGAATAACATGAACTAAAATAAGAAAGACAACCAAATTCTTAACTAATTGAATCCAAATTTATTTCTTTGTGTGTGTGTGTGCATATATATATATATATATATTCTTTTGTTCTCCTGTTTTGATTTCTTGAAAAGGTTACCATTTAAGAAAGGAGAAATCTATAGCGTGTTGCTTCCCATATGTAGATTTATTTAAGGTCTTTTTAGTGTTCATTCATTTTGTTCATTTAATGTTCATTTAGTTTGAATCATTTACTTTACCCTTCATTTTAGGGTTTCTATGATATTCAATTGCTTCATTTGCTACCGGTCATCAATATGGCTTTAGTGTTGACTTTATTTCTATTAAATTAATGTTCATTTTGTTCATAATGAAGCTCTTTACAATCACTTTGGATGTTTGAAACAAACATTGTTCTGAGACGTTTTTTTCTAGAAATGATGTTTGTTAGAAAAATTCATGTTTGTTTTGGGACTTTCATTTAAGACCTTTTTTTATGTTATGGTTCCATTGGTTAAGTTTCTCGATGGTATTTTAGTACTTATGTTTGTGTTTTGGTACTCTTTTTTTTAGTGTATTTATTTATGATTTTATTTAGTTGATAGCATAAAATAATTATTTTAATCTATTTTCTATATTTAATTATTTAAAAATTCAAAACTTTATGTTTTTGTTTTAGTACTATTTTTTTTAGTGTATTTATTTATGATTTTTATTTAGCTAATAGTATAAAAAAATTATTTTAATCTATTTTCTTTATTTAATTATTTAAGAATTCAAAACTGCATACTCATCCCCATACTGAGTACTCAATATGCGGTGACCTGTTCAAACAAATATGGCATAGCATTCTTCTGAAAATTGGGTACCTTGCAGAAGAAACCCCTCATATGTAGAGCATTGTTGAGAAATTATAGATCAATACCCAAAGAAACAATAAACTAAATGACAAAGGTAAATACAACTAAAGAAGCTTTAACAATAGCCATGGTGAGCAAGCACCAATACCTATTTCATAGATAGACCGATATCAGTGCTTGACACATCTACATACCACATTAGTTGAAAGTTGGAGCTTGATGGTAGTATGAAAAAATTAAGCTGCACTACATTTCTATCATGCTAATATTAAAAATCTTGGATTGAAAACTTTTAACTAGCATTAGAAGTGCTTACTTCATATTTCTTTTTGTTTTAAGGTTATATTTTGTATTTCAAATATTAGAGTTCGTCCACTGTAGTTGACATTTATGTTCTCAAGTTTACTGTCTCAACAATGACCTCATATGCTTTTTGCTTTACCTAACATTCTAATTCAGAGTACAAGGCTGGCATACCTGATTCATGGCTTGTTATATTTTCAGCTAATTTTTTGACATCACTTACACTGTGGAAGCAAGTAGTAGCCATCTTTAGTTTGTTTCCAGATAACCTAAACTGCATTGTTATTAATTTTTTGACATCACTAACACTGTGCAAGCAAGTAGTAGCCATCTTTAGTTTGTTTCCAGATAGCCTAAACTGCATTGTTATTAGTTTAGCCTCAAGAGTGTTTTGTAATAATACTTGTTTGTTGGAAATGGGTTTCTTTTATTTTGACTTTAAAGATGGAAAAGGAACATATGATTGCCCACAAAAATCAAATTGTTTTATAATCTATTAACTTTCATGAACTAAGCATAGGAATTGGGTTGGCCTAGTCATCTAGATTTGCCACCAAGAAGTAAAGAAAAAGGAAATACATGCATGTGTACATGTGTAAGTGTAAATTAGATGTGCTAGAGTGTAAAAGATCTAAATTATCTTAAACAACTGCAAGCATCATAAGTGTGTGTAGTAAGCCAGCTTTAGCTCTAATAAGGTAGATAAACTGAGCACAATATATCAAAAAATAATAAATCAGATACCCCTTTTCAAAAATAAATTAGATACCTTGAACATGATTACACTAGCAACGATGGTTAGTGTGGTGAACATCACATAATATATGGGAGAGACAATTGCAGTATTGAAGGTATCAAGAGCCTGATGATAAAACAAATGAATTAAAGCACAGCTAGCATCAATGGGAAAACCAAATAGCATCAAGCAACAAATTGTAAGCATATATGTCAACAATATGAAATTTATAAGCAATAACTACTTTGTAGCAAAGGGAGGGTCTCCAAAATTCTCTCCGGGGGGGCGGGCGTCGGTTGGGGGTTAGGTTGGTGCTTCCAAAGACAATGTCATCCTCTATGCCTTTGTATTTTACATCCTTTTTGAAGTTATCGTAAAGGACAGAGAAGAAGATTGTGAGCCTAATGAGAAGTTTCTTTTGTATGAATTATAGGTCGACAAGGGTGCACGAACGATGGCCTAGGAGGAGATTTGTAAGCCTGTGAAGGATGGGAATTTGGGGGTTAGAGACTTGGGCAGAATGAATCACAGTTTTCTAACTAAATGGATTACCAAACTCTTGGGGAACATTGTTTGGGCCTGCTAATGGTAACATTAAGAATTGGGATTTCCTGTCATCCCTTCCAAGTGGTGCGTCCCATTTTTTTAGAAATTTATCATTGGTGGTGCCCAAGATACGAATTTTCTATTCTCCCAACATTAGCATGGGTGACTTTTTTCGCTTTTCAATGGATGACTGGATGGGCTAGGGGAAGCTGAAAGATAGATTCCTAGGACTGTTTGATATGGTTGCCTCTAGGGAGGCAAAAGTGGCTTACTGGTTGGGGGTTAGGTTGGTGCCTCCAAAGGCAATGTCGTCCTCTATGCCTTTATATTTTACATCCTTTTTGAAGTTATCGTAAAGGACAGAGAAGAAGATTGTGAGCTTAATGAGAAGTTTCTTTTGTATGAATTATAGGTCGACAAGGAAGGGTGCACAAACGGTGGCCTGGGAGGAGATTTGTAAGCCTGTGAAGGATGGGGATTTGGGGTTTAGAGACTTGGACAGAATGAATGACAATTTTCTAACTAAATGGATTACCAAACTCTTACAATGTGGAAATGATTTCTTGGGGAACATTGTTCGGGCCTGCCTAATGGTAATGTTAAGAATTGGGATTTCCTGTCATCCCCTCCAAGTGGTGCGTCTCATTTTTTTAGAAATTTATCGTTGGTGGTGCCTGAGATATGAGTTTTCTATTCTCCCAACATTAGCATGGGTGACTTTTTTCGTTTTTCACTGGATGACTGGATGGGCTAGGGGAAGCTGAAAGATAGATTCCTAGGACTGTTTGATATGGTTACCTCTAGGGAGGCAAAAGTGGCTTACTGTTGGGATGGTTCTTGGTGTCCTTCCTTTCTCGGGAACTTATCAGACTAGAGGATACAGGAGCTCCAAACTTTGTTGCAGGAGTTGGATGGCTATCAACCGAAAGGTGGAATAGATTCGTTCGTGTGGGACAAGGGAGAGTTTTCTATTAGGATGGCTTATAGAAGATTGGGAGATGGTGGACCGATGACATATGTGGATTTCATTAATGACTACAGGCATATTTGGTTGGCATCTTCTCCTTTGAAGGTAAAAATTTTTGCCTTGCTGTTGAGGAGACATAGACTTATGACGAGGATGTAGAGAGCTAGATAGGTGCCAAAGGCTGAGAAGACTTATTCGCTTTGCAGTGTGGCAGAGGACAATGTGGACCGCTTATTCTTTGGATGCTCATTCTCAGCATGTGTGTGGAGACACGTCAGCTTTGAATGGCTTGAGCATTCAAGCTTTGTGGATTTTTGGACATCCTTTAGGAGTGGCAGAGGGGGGCAAAATGTGTTCAAAGCAAAGAAGGAGAAGGCAAAGGCATTGGCGGTCCTGTGGGGCATTTGACTAGAAAGGAATGTAATCATTTTCAAGGGTTAGCACTCATACCTTGAGAAGTTTATTGCTTATATCTCGTCGATGTCTAGTTTTTGGGCTTGTAACTTGTAATCTGGCCATGTTTTTGGGCCCTTATTAATATAATTTCTAGGTGATTATCAACCAAATAACCACCCTTTCTTTTTTCAAAAAAAAAATCTACTTTGTAGCAACTAGAGAAAGAACCATCATCGTTCCAGTCCTCCTTTGCATCCGAATCAATATAGTTTGTCTCTGACAAGATTATTCAGAAGCTTTTAGTTTTGTAGTATTACCAGGAAACTCTGCCGCACAAGTGATTCTAGTAAAGGTATTGAACAACGTACTCAGATTGCATAAAAGGCCCCAAAGAAATGTCATAAGGCTGCATAGACATTAGAGAAAGTTTCCCTTAATCAAAGTGACATACATTTTCACCAGTGACTAAAAGATAGGCATCTTCTCCAATGTTTATTTCTAACTTCAAGTTTATAGTCATAAATATCAGCATCTTTGCTATCCCACCATATTTGGTGAGAGAAGATAGTGCTGACTCTAGACTAGAAAAGAGAACTATGGCCCAGACGATGGGCACAGCCTCAATATGGTTATCCTGGTCCTAGAAGATTTCAGTAATCCTTTTTGCCCCAAAAAGGAGTTCAGTAGAAAATTAACGTAGCAATGGAGTAGATGGGATGAAAGGACGAAATCCAGAATTAGAATCATCATTGGCTGAAAGGAGTTCAAAGGATTCAAGTTTCCTTATGTAAAAGTAAACTCCTGAATGAATATCAATAGCGAATACACAAAGTTTTAGAAAGAAAAAAAATTAATGATATCCAAGAGAGACTCTTTTCTGTTAAATAAAACCTGAGAAACATTGAATGAGATATCAGCCTTACAAAGTTTGCTTTAACCTCTGAAACTTCACGGTGCATGAATTAATCAATTCCACCCAGTTTTCTTCCAATCAAAGCTTTTCATTCTTTGAAACAATTTGACCATTTGCATATTCATATTTCCCAGACACAATGAATATGTTGCATTGATAAATGCAAGTGTGAATGTGAACAAGATTTTTACAATACCTAGACCTGCTTTATTCATTCCTGGCTATCACTAGATATAACCATATGAAATAATTGTAATGATGCATTGATGAGTGAACAATAGCTAAGAAAGGTATTGTAAAGCAACAGGTAGAAAACTAACTAGCAAAATTGCTTTTAGAGCAATCAACCAGAAGTTATCTATGGTCTTCAAGATTACATATATATCAAGCTAAAGAAATTAAGGTCTGGAGTAACCAAAATTCCTTCACCAACCTTGTTGAGATAATTCATCTGAGTGATGACAGAAATTAGCACTACCAACAAAAAAAACCAGGTCTCTGCATAGATGAATTGATTCACACCCTCAAAGGTCAGTTTCAGTGCAGTACCAACAGCCTTCACACTCATAACCTTAAGACCAAAAGCCAAGAAAATGTTAGCAATTTTAGAATCTCAATTATCTCTTATAAAATAATTGCATAGCAATTTTTCATAGAAGGAAGATTGACATTACAAAGGCATCCATAGAAGGAAGATTGACATTACAGAAAGGGAGCCCATCAAGGAGCAGATGCTTGTGAAAATCAAGAGATTGCTCTGGCCATAACGTGGAGCAAAATGGAAGACTAACATGAAAACCATCGTGATGACTGAAGCTACATACAGCAAGAAAGCTGAAAATTTGCAAAAAGCACCTTTCCGTCATCAAGCAATAGAGTAAAAAGTTCAAAAGAGGGCAGAGGAAAATGTAACATCCATCGGGAGGTAAAAGGTGTCATACCAGTTTGAGTAGCCAGAGCCCAAATCTCTAGTACAGATGTGATGGGGCGTTCCTGTGGAGCATGAACAACAATAACCACTGAGCCAGCAATGCACATTACACAGCCTAATACCCCGAGTTCATGAAGCTTCTCGTTCAATATAAAATGAGCCAAAACAGCACTGGATATGGATGATTATTTTGTCAGAAATTTATATGTAAAATAAGGGGAAAAGGGCAAAATGTTATAGACATATCTATCCCCACACAACAAAGCTAGAAGTGTTTACCTGACTATAATGCTTAATGCACCAAGAGGAGTAACAAGAATTGCAGGAGCAAATGCATATGCAACAAAATTTGCAACCTCTCCGACTATCACTGTATAACAATTTGAAACAATGATCATAAATTAACCGATGTGCACCAAGTGATTGGTCTGGTCAGCTTCTTTAGAAACATAAACTACAAATACATGTTTCCTGGAAATTTTTGGTCTTGCTGGAATTTGTTAGAATTTCCAGAATTATAATTCTAAATAACCATCAATTAAAAAAAAGAGATTCTGCAGGGTTGTGGAGCCATTAGATTTTGTTTGACAGTATCCTCGCAAACCTGAATCAGCAAGCTCTCATCAGTTGTTGGTTGCACCTCCTTTTCCATGTGTTAGGACTGATCACTCCACATACACAGTGTGCAGAATGGAATATTGGTGGCAGAAGGATCATGACAAACATCTTCAAATTGGGAAAGTGGGGAAGCTACTATGGATTTTTTTTTTTGTTGATGAAAGGAAGCTACTCTAGAAGTTGTGAGTAATTTGCTGCCTAAACAGTTAGTTTTTGAACTTATAGTTATTGGACGGTACCATCCACCTTGGGTTTATCTTCATGATAACGTTCACATGTTGTGACGAACAAAATGGGGAACATATTGTTGAATGAGGCATAACCATCCCAAAACTAAGGGAAACTTTCATCTATGGTTAGTCATGTGTTCTTTGAGAAGAAGAATTTGACATTCTTTTTTCATTGTCAGGTCTAGTCAACCTTTTTTTTCACTAGAAACATTTTTCTGTGCTCAGGCTAGCCCAGCTTCATGGATTGCCCACAGAGGTACACTCAACTCTGACCAAATGAAACTGCCGTCAAAAGGGTGAACTGCAGTAGTCACTTAACTGATCCAACTCAGGGTTATTGCCGGGGGATCCCTCTTTACACATAAACAAGTTGGATTTCAGGGTCAATCATATCCTCATTACACCTTTTGTGGAAGATTCTTCCAAATCTCCTAAAATATAATGTGAATCTGGCAAGATGCTGTTTCACCGATACAAAGGTCTAAGGAACCGAATTAAACAACCCCCATTAATCATAAGCTGCAAGCTCCCTTGTCATGGTTAAGGAGCTTTCTTTCTTGACCATTTTGGGGACAAAGAAGGGAACAAGCTTCTACAATGTGCTGCATAAACATGAGTCACTGCTATTTAGATATTTTGTTGGAACATATGAATGGCCAATTCGTTGATGGTAGATTAATCTCAGACACGGATGGAGGGCTTTATGGAGAAGGAATCAAGAAAACAACTGAAAGAGTAGGGAAATGGACAAGGAATTCAAAAAGGAGTGTTATCTGTTCAGGCGGCAAAAGGGATGGAAAAAGTCCCAGTAAATTCTTCATAGAGAGTTGTGTGGGAAAATTTTATAACGAGCCAGAACTATACCCTGAGTCCAACCGAGGAAAAATGACCTTAACGACTTGTTAGATATGGACCCGGTGAACTCATGACAACCACAAAAGGTACTTTAGTCTAAATTATCGAGTAGTAACTCTCGATCCTTTGCAGTAACCCTAAGAAGTAGCACTATTTTTGGGGTGCTACAGGTAGCTCTGAAGATCCAAAAGAATCCTCTCAAATTTCACTGACTAACTAATTGCACCTCATTACAAAAGGCCACACGTAAGTTCCAATGGATCACATACCCAATAACAAAAATTATTACCTCTCCTATCAGAAACAGCACATGAGAACAATCATAATATACGAGAAAAAAAAAAAAAAAGAAAGAAAAGAAAAGAAAGAGATGCTCACTTGTCACCATCCCTATCCACCACAGAGGCTCCAACAGGTACGAGAATCCGCCAACGCCTACCAACCAAATAAACAAAAAAAGGGTGGGGAGGGCAAAAAACACTCACTTGAGTCAACCCAAAGAATGAAATCAGCTGAAACTTGAGACGGGTACAAGCGACGATCGCAGAGGGGAAACAACCGAATTGAGCAACAAACCAAAATCGACGACCAATGGGGAGCGAACGCGTGCCGGCGATCTCACCTGCGCCGACACCCGAGGACTCGGCGGCCCTCCTGAGGCCCCTCTTCTTGATGATGAAGCTCGCACCGATGAAGGCGCTCGACGAGACCGCCAGTGCGAACCCCTTTAGGTTGTCGAAGGAGGAGGATTCCATTTTGGGAATCGCCTCGCCACCTTTCCCGATCCTCCTCTGATTCGGCAACGGTGGCAAGAGAGAGAGAGAAGACCCCTTCCTTCGAGTCTCCCACTTCGGATGGTGTCAGAAGTCGAGAGCTCTTCCTTGGCTTTTCCTGCCGAGGCCGTCAGCTGAGAGAAGCTGAGAGAGATGGAGAGTGAGAGAGATGGTGGTCTCCACAGGACTTGGTATTGGATTCGGCAGAGGAGAAGACCAATCGGTTTCCTTCCCTTCTTCTTCCTCCTCCTTCCCTTCCAACCACAAGTCACGCGGGGGGAAAGCATGGAGACAAACAATTGAATTGGGTCTTACCAACCAGTCCAGGTCGAGAGGCCTCTTCGGCTTCCTGATGCCATCAAGAAGACCGTAACAATGTGGGTTTAACATTTACCTCTTGGGTAAAAAATTTAGAGTGGGGGTAAGTTACAAGAGGCAGTGGCGTAGGAGGTGGATTAGCGGAGAAAATTTGTGACGAGTAAGTTAACGTGTGAGGTTGAATATTGATGTGATTTAGATATAAAAAGAGGATTATATTTTGTTTTTTATATTTGATATTGAAATTTTTTTTATCATTATTTTATGTTGAAAAGCGGAGAAAGTAGAGTTTAGATGTAATAATTGAGTTGATATAGATTTAAGTTGTAATCTTCATCTAACCCATTACACCATCTATCATATCTTAACCCGCATTCAAATACAATCCAAGAGATCTAATTATAACTCAACGGGCATAGTGTTGTTGACCCTTTTTTTTTTATCCTAAAAGGTAATGATACATTCTTTTCAATCAGAAAAAGTGGATCAACCACCCATGAGAGCATGATGGAGCAGTGAGAATTGACTTTAACAAGAGAGACTTGTAGTGGATGGCTAATTTCCCTCTAATGTGATCGAATAGGATTCTAAGTCATTCAAAAAATAAAACAAAAAATATGGGCTAGTAGTGAAGTGATGGATGGCACTAGAGATTAGGGACTAGAGCCCTTCAATTATTAGAGAGAACCTTTTTGTTTTTTTTGTAAAGCTGTACGATGAAACATAAGTAATAAGAGATATGTCTTACTCCATTAGTTAATAGATTAGTCCATGGGATAAGTAAGGTTTTAATATAAACATGGGGACATATAATGACGGTAATTAATGAAATGACATAAAGAGAGTTACCTTTTGGAATGTTATTTTAAGCAAAATTTTGGAAGAAGTAGGTAAGTGGTGAATATTGGTTTAAAGAGAGGTTTTCTCACTTACACATGGGTATGCATAAGATGATAGGGTGAGAGGTTGAATTATTAATCTTGTGTAACCCCATCATATTGATTCTTGATCCAAATGGGAATCCCCTTCTCTTTCACAGTCTATCTTAGAAATTCTATTCAAATCTTTGGATGCTTGAAAGAAGGTTAGACAGTGAAAATCTTTTTACATGATGTATAATTACAAAGTATCAAATTCGAGGGAGTTGGGTTTACATATAAATTAGATTATGTTGGTTTTTTCTAATATTCATGAGACAATGGAAACCTTATTCATATTCATTTATTGTATTTGTCTTACCAATGCAATGACGTCTCTCAACAATTCAAAAAATAAATACTAAATCAAACATAATAACTCCTCTCAAAAAAAAAGTAAATCGAAATTTATAATAAAGTAAATGAATCAATTTTAAAAATATAGAGCAGTGATAAAAATATATGAAGCGAGACATTTCAATAACTTACGTAGAGGTAATATTGTTATAATCAAATTAACGTTAACTTGATAAATTATAGATTGTATTATATGCAATTGGAAATCAATATGTTTACAAAATTAAGAGTTTCCAACACAATATAATCTAACAAAGGTTAAAAATCTAATATGATCTAATCGCATCTAATGAAATCAAAGTAAATTATGAATTTATCCGATTCATAGTTATCCTTGCAACTACTTGTGTTAATTAGAAAATGAAGGAGAAGTTGCCCAAAAATGATCCATTTAGAAAATAAGTGATAAACCATAATGATGCAATAAACTTAAAGAAAAGAAATTATATTTCATACTTTAATGACAAAATAGTGAATGTAAAAAGAAACTTAACATAAATTCCATTTTGTATGTCAATAGTGATAATAATCAAATTTATAGTAAAAGAAAAATCCATTGATCTAGGAATTATCTATGAGGATGGAAAAAATTGGAAGAATTAATGTCATACTAGTAATTTCTCACATTTCTAGACGTTTGCCTCTTGATGTCTTGGCTTTTTATCTATTTTCAAAAAAGCTGATTGCTTACTATCATATAGCAAACCTGCCTAAGAATGCAAGCAAGAAGTTATCTATAAGATCTCACCTCCCATAACATTTGTTGTGCCCCTTCAACACCCTAAATAAGTCTCATTTTTGTGTGTTCTTTTTTTGCATATCTAGAAGTCGACTCTTTTCCATTGAAACTGGGAAATCAAGAGATAAGAAAGCTGCATCCTCTCATCAAAAAAGAGCACATCAACTAAAGTCATTCAAACTCATTTGTAAGTCTTACGATAGCATATATAAATTACAACTATATAATAATTAAACATCAATGCTTTGTCATCCTAAAAAACATCATTCGCTAGGATTATACTATCAATATTACACAACAAGGACATTACATGATACAAATGTTGTGCAATCAATGTTATGATGTTTGCACTTAAAACGACGATGTTATGACATTTGTGCACAAAATATGTTATCTCCAACATTATTGTTAACACAGTAAGAAAGTGAAATATGCATATAGAGATGCATATACAGATAATTTTACCTCATCTCTACAAAAAATATTATCTCTAAGATTATTGTTAACACAGCAAAAAAGTTGAACATGCATAAAGAGATGTATATATGGATAATTTTACCTCATTCATCCATACGATTTATTTAAATTTCTCACATATATCTACCACTATTACATTTTTTTTAAAGAACACAAGTTAGGAAACGCAAAAGCTGACGAAAAAATTGACGCACAGCAATGTAAACGTGGTCCCCACCCACGTCCCTTCTTTTTATGCAAAAAAGTGATACACATGGTGGGGCCCACCACTGTTGAAACCAACAACAAACCACTTTGATACGGGAGCAAACCACTCAAATCACTTTCGGAATCACTTTACACATTCAAAATAATTTTGCATAGGTACAAAGTAAGAGTGCATTGGTGCAAAATTAAATTTTAAGTCTTTCTTTACCTATCAGAAGTGATTTTATACTTGAAAAGTGATTTTTTACCTTAAGGTTTAGTATTTAGAGTTTAGCTAATTCCTAAATCCTAAGGTGAAAAATCAATTCTCATATGTGAAAATCACTTTCCATAAACCTAAATCCTAAACCATAAATCCTAAACTTATAGATCAAAATCACTTTACACAGGTGCAAAATCACTTTAGATAAGTAAAACTACCTTTAAAATAATTTATCACAGGTGCAAAATGAGTTACACCGATGTAAAAACACTTTAGAATAATTTATCAACGATGCAAAATAATTTATTACCGAAACAAAATTATTTATCATCTATACATACATAACAATCGTTACGTTCTTTTATTTTTTACATTAAATATCAATTATCAATTAAATCCACGTTGATGTAAAATACAAAAATAACACCCCAAGTCATTTTTGACGTAGTTTCTCTACTATTTTTTTTATCCTTTTTAAAAAATAAAAGTATTTACTGAAATAAAATAAATCTCAAGTTTTATTCTTTTCCTCCAAGGCTGTAAGTGCAAGAGAAGACCTTCGGATCATCTCCACCACTTGCCGTCGATGTCGCAGCAGAATCCGTTTCAGCTAATCCTCCACACATACGAGACCATCGCCAACTCCATAGGGAACCATCTCTCCCATTTTGTCAAACCCCCCAATCCCATCTCCATCTACCACCCGCGGCCCCCACAAGGCCAACCACCTCTCCCTTCACCTTCCAGAGCCGTTCGCACCACGACCCAAGATGGGTCGACGGGCGCCGTCCAAGAGGCGCGCGAAGAGCCCGTCGCCGCTTCGTCCAGCGCCTCAAAGGTACCACCTTTGTGCTCCAGAAACCCGACGATGCCAAGGAAACTGGGTTTCGAGTAAATTCTCGTGTGAAAGTCGTGATCTTGGGTGATGAGTATCGGTCGCTTTGATGTTCAGGTGAAGGCTGCTGTGCCCCTGACGAAGGCGGAGCTGGGGAGGGCGACTTGGACCTTGCTCCACGCCATTGCAGCACAGGTGTTTGCTTAAATGCCCAAGTGAAATAAATATTAAATGCCGATGCACTCATATGCCCTTAACTTTATCTCTCTTAATAAAAAAGAGTTAACGTGATGTGTGATTGCCCATAGTGCAAAATGGGCTGCCCAAAAACTTATCTTTTGCTTTCTTTTGTGGTTGGCTTCAGTATCCGGATCACCCCACTAGACAGCAAAAGCGAGACGTTAAGGAACTGGTAAGCCACGGGCATCCTTCAATTGTGGATAAAAAGATTTACAGTGTGTAACTGGGTTTTTGATACCTACCCGTGCATTGTAATGTCACTTTGATAGTTAGATGTATCTGATGCCCAACGGCTCAAGTACCAGCATTTTTGCGGAAATTCTCTCTGATTTTGACATGTTTTGCCATGCTAACAGCTTCCTTTCTGTGTCTAGATGGCCATAATTTCGAGACTTTATCCTTGCAAGGACTGTCAGGCCCATTTCAAGGAGATTCTGAAGTAAGACGTCTCTTTCTACTTTTGTTTCTAACATGTGCTGTTCGTCTCCCTTTGCTGCGGTCAAGGTGTAATCAAAGGGATGCGGTGTGGCATGGTTGCACGTATGCTCTTGTTTCTCATAATTGGAATGATAACATTTTTTAACGGCTTTGACTGATTTTGACATCTTGTGCTTTTTGAAAATTGATTGTCCATCTTATAACTTGGAGATAGTCTACATGAGGCTTTTAATCTTTCATTTCCAATTATTAGTTTCCCATGGAATGCTGCCCGTTGGTCCTTAATTTCATATAAAGTTCATGTCATATTTAAGAATTGAAGCTAACTTGCAAGCTAAAATTGATTTTCCTTGTGTAGATTTTGTAGTTAAATGTGTACAGTATAGAGGAAATCAAGTTCTACTTAAGTTGTTGATAAATGACTATAAGTATTCAACTAATTTATATTTGATCATTCCAAGACTTCTTTCGGAGACATTATGCATATGTGTACAAATAGCTCAGATAGCATTTTATTCTCTTCAAGACATTACATATTTCTTAAGCGAACTTTGTAATTTTTGAAGGATTTACAGGGGATGGGGTTCATCCTATCTCCCATTTGACTCTGTCATCGACCTAGAGATGGTCATTAGCAGAGGCTTTGATGTATGTGAAGTTGGAAGGACTGTAGATAGATTAGAGAAAGTATGTGGGAGAGGCACAAGCACTATATGTAACAAACCCCAAAATATTAACACATTGGAAACTCAAGAAAAATGAGAGGTGATTATAAGGGTCAAGGATTATTGCTTGATAACTTTGGTTTAAGCATTTTGAATGGTTAATTTAGATTCCATAGAATTCATACCCAACAAGTTGTCAAAGTTGGCTTTTGTCAATTATTCTTAATCTTAGACTCCCATTATGACATATGGTATCGAAATCATGAACCAGCTGGAAATTTGAGAACTGAGTTTCGTTTAAGGTTAAGTGCTACACCATAGCATTAATGGTGGGAGCCACATTTAGAGCATACACAAGTTACCTCTAGAGTCCCACAGTGCCTGGTCTGTTGGTCATTTAAGTGACTGGTCAAGTGAACTTTGATAGGATGTCAATATTACAAGTGGGACAAATTGTAATTCCCGCTAAAATGGTACTATATTGGAAACTTACAGAAAGTGAATTGTAGTTGTAACAGTTGAGAATTAATGTTTAATTGCTTTGGCTTAAGGACTTGGGTGATTGATTTGAGTCACTGTCCTTATATCCAACAAGTTGAAAGTCTTTAAAATGGACATCATAATAAGAGTAAAGTACAATTTTATTTTTTTTGTAACCGTATGTGGAGTGAGTAATTTGTCTGTGGCAGTCTTCATATTGGAGTCATCATGCTATAAGCATTTAGTGTGATTGTCATGTTCAAACCAGATGAAAGGGGAGTTGGAAATATGAATTAAGTAGAATCTAAGCAGTATGGCCAAGACATTCTAAGTGATGTCAAGGTCATTGTGAGGGTATAATTGATCCTGATCTGATGGACCCAGGCCCCCATCATTGTGATCAAGTAGATCATGAAAGAAGAATTCCACATTTAATCAACCTTATTAATGTAATTCTATTATTTAATGCAACAATTTTTATGCCATGCCAAGGTAATGCATTCTTCAAGTCATTTTATATACAATACGTCCAGCCATTGATTCTGGAAATAACATATTATCGCCTACAGATAGCACGTGTGTAGAAGTTATCTTGAAATCATCCAAACAGTGATTCTTGATAAAGATATCTTCAAGCTAAAACAGTTAGATCCACTAAACGTTGTAGTGCATGTGTGTACACTAGCTTCATTTCATGTGTGTGATTTCTGGTTTCAATGTTCTTTCTGTCAAGAGATGGCTATCCAGATGGTTGTAACCAATGGTCATAGATAGAGAATTGTAAAATGCCTTGAGACATCTTATGACGATAGACCAAAAAAAGATCCCCCTTTTATATGCTTCGTATCAACCAGCAACTTCTTGAAAAATTCTTTGAAGCCAATCTTGATCTGATTACATGTCCAATGCCACGAAGTCACTCACCATTGGCTTTATGTGATTGTTGTATGGATCTTTAATACATCGATGGCAAACAGGGTGAATCCAGTAATGGCAGGATCACATGATGAATTCTCTCTGTGGCTTTGCCACGTTCATAACACTGTTAACAGGAGGTATGCACGCAGAAATGTAAAATGCAACTGCAATTGTGTTTTTCTTGGCTTATTTTTGACAAATTTTCTTGCTTTTATATTGACAGCATTGGCAAGCCAACTTTTCCTTGCCATAGAGTGGATGGAAGATGGGGCAGGTTGGATTGCCCAGAACGTGTCTGCGACGTGGAAGGCGGTTCAGTCGTCCCATGATATAACCTGGAGAGCTCAAATGCTTATTCTACAGTTTCTCTGGTTTTTGAAGTATAAATACTATTACGGCTAGAGGAACAATGACCAACTTAAGGTGACAGTTCAATATATTCTATAGTCATTATACCCCAAAATTTGCTTGTGCATCTTTTATTTTATAAAGGATTATCATTAGGATCGCTTGATTTTGTAAGATTTGCACTGGAATCTTCATTTCTTTTTAAAAAAGACTGTACGAGTCACGCACGGAGCTTGAATTTTGTGTGTCCAATTCTTGTATCCGTTCTTTCAGTAGTTTGGGAACAGCAGAAGGATGAGAGATTAATAAACCGGTGCTTTACACAGGACAAATATACATAATAATCAAAACTGATATCTTTTGACATTGCAAACATATTTGGTCTTCACTGCTATTAGTTGTATTTATATAATTTGATTCATGATTTATCAAATTAAAAGAATGCCCTTCCTCACTCCAAAATTTGTAGTTTGTTGAATTTTTTATAGTTTTTGTCTTTATATATATTTGAAATCTGGTGTCATCCATGCTCCCTGGTCAAATTTTGAGGGAAAAAAAAAAAGGTCTCTTCAAAAAAGCTATCGTCTAAAAATCATCTGGTTACTAATGACCGGACAAAATCAATCTCCCTGAATAGCTTCCGTAAGGAAGGAGACGGAGGATAGGGAAACGACTAGCTTTTTCAGTCAATCAAAAATTGCTATTCTAACCGTGCATTTTTTCCATGATTGATTCGACGCAGGAGTGTGTGCTAGTTCTTCAGAGATAGAGATTACCAACAAGGTCAGAATGGAAATAGCCTGCTACCACACGAAGGAACTAAAGATAAAAACAATACGATAATCTTGACTGAATCTATCCAACCTTTTGCACTTGTCACCTGCATTGTTATCCATCGACTTTTACCGGTTTTTCTTAAATCCCGTCCAATTATCATCCAACGATATGCACAAAATAGATTGGAATTCTATGACACCGTCAGTTCTTGATCCCCACTTCGACAGCATGCAGTGACCGATGCCTGGAGCGAACCTTACGAGTTTGATAAATTCCCAATCGCAGTCCTGTGGCACATGGATCTGGGTGTTGGTGGTCCAAAGTAGCAACCTTACGAGTTGATAAATTCAACCGTAGTTTGGTTAACAAAACCCACTAAGATCATCAGCAGAGTCTCTAAAATCTACATAGTATGTGGTACTGGTTCCTAACCATTTAAAAGGCTCGTCTCTTGCTCGGTAAGCTTCTCTAAACGTGTTCCCCTTCAAAAATAACTTAATTGAGCCAGGAGCTACCCAGAAACTCGAGGATTTAGCTGCGAAGTTCGTTCTAACATTTGGTGGGGATAGTAGTATTATTGGAGGCGTTGATCACTGCAAGGATTGGAGGTGGATTAACAAGGCTTGAGTTGTGTTCTTGTCAATGTTTATTATATATATAGGCATATGAAATACGAACCACCTCATGCTGTGGTACTAACGCTTCCAGACTTCCAAAAATTCAGATTGATCTTGCGCATCTGTGCTTGTGGTAAATCTATCTTGGATCCCCGGGGTCACGTGGAACTAAGTTACATCGAGTTGATTGGGGTACTTTCTTTTTTTTTTTTTTTTCCCTCTTCGCTTGTTGGGTAAAGAGTGCTTTTTCCCTGAGGATAAATATGAAAATGTATTTTGTAATATAAAATGTAATCACGTCATGTCTCTCTCATGTAGACACTCCCTTCACATAGGTAAGATCTAACAGTAAAATATACTAGTAATATTTGTCATTATCGTATAAAAGATTACATGTTTCTTACAATACGCATGATGAAACCCACCACTTATTAAAGATTAAGAAATTATTAGTAATATTTATTTATAATTAAAAATCACTGATTATAAATTAGATATCACCGATAATATTTGATTAATAACTAAAAATTACTGATAATATTTAAAAATATTTTATTCAAAACAAATATAGAAATGTGTAATAAAGTATGATTTCATAAAATTAAATTACAATGATAATATTTTCTATATTTGAAAAATATATGATGCATTTACTGTAGAATAAAAACTTACCGGTAAATTTCACGCAAGTGGTGATGAATGTTTGAATAATGGTAAACCTCGCTGCACATTTTTTTCGTGGCCAGTATATACGGTGAAAACCATTACCCTACACCCATGCATTACAAAATGCACCAAATTTTAAGTTTTTGCACATTTTCAGCTTTTCTAATCATGAACTAAAGTTTTCATAGCTCCCTTAAATGGTCTAGTGAGAGAGCATGACTTCAGACCAGAGGTTGAATCCTACATTCCTCAAATCTAAAAAGAAATAAAGAAAGAAAAATCAAGCCCTCAGTCTTAAATGCATCCGCCCTTGAAAGGCACAAAATTTCAAATTTATTCCCAATGTTCTCACACCAAGAAGAGCCAGTCAAAGAACGAGCATTCGTGAAATCATCTGAGCTATACCATAAAGTGAATCTTTTGAACCAAAAGAATCAGCGGACTCTTTCCATTTTCTGAATCGTCACTTAAAACACGCACTATCAAGATAGTCTCTCACTTAAATATCTGACATTCTTTTTGAAAGATTAAATGTCCATAACATCCTAAGTACCATTTTCACAGGAAGAAGCAACGAACAAAGGATGGTTTCCATGGCAATTTCAAGGGATACAGAAACAGTACCATAACATGAAAAAGGGCGGAATAACTATGCCTTTACAACCCTCAACGGTAGTACTGAAACTTGCATCTTCCACTGGAATCACAACCATAACCTGGATCGACGGTCCAAAGAATATATTGTGGCATTTTGAAGAGAAGCATAGCGTGCGCAAACACAGTTTTCGGTTAGGAGCAGGCCTTACATGCAACTGTGGAAACGGAAACTTTAACAATGACAATAAAATTGATGGGACAATCACTAGACCTACCAATCCAATAAGCTACACAGGTGAGACAGGAAAGCCCATCCGAAATTAAGCTATTTCTTTTTGCCCACTCAGGTTATTTTTTCTTATGGTACACGAGAGCCCGTAACTTGCGCAAGATGGGTAAGAATTTTAGAAATGAGAGATGTTAGGGCAAGAACAACTAATTTGTACCACCTAAAATTACAATACATGGGTTAACATGCACAAAATTGATCGTATGCCTTGGTTACCATACTATCTGCGTTTGTGAGTTAGTACGGAACCTTCACCATCCACCATGTACCTTTCAGTGTCCGTCTCTATTTCCTCCTCGCTGGACTCATCAGTTCTCCATCTCATCCCACCTCTTGCATTGAATTCCTGCTCATGGGCACCCTTCGCTGACAATCTGTACGTGCAACAGGGAAGGAAAATTGCATCAGATTAGTTTGTTTCTGTAACAAGCATCAAACAAATGTAAGGTAGTTGTAGATACTGTACCTCTTTGGAGTAAATACATTTACATCATCTGACATTGAAAATAGTGTTTGTTTTCCAGAAGCAACAGTCTTCCTACGTGATAACACTTTCCTGATATCATTCTGTACTTTCCCTCTGGTCAGAATGCTGCGAGAGGCAGAAAAATTGCCATCGCAAAAATTACTGGAGAGCTCTCCATTGATTGACAATGCAGTTTTGTGATTAGTAATAGGACTCCGATATGAATCGAGTGTCATCTCTCCTACAGGAGAGAGAGCTGCAAGGCTATCACCTTCCACGCTCACTCTTCTGGGACCAGCAGCAATAGTATTTGATTTAGCTGGTGGTTCTTGTCTCAGTAGGGAACTTCCAGCTGGCTGTAGTATGAGGGGAGGTTCCGCAGACGAGGAGGTTACCATGTTAGGACTTGGAGGTTTTCTGGTGGAGGATGAGATGTTCAAAGGGTAGTCAGCAACTGTAGAAGAAAATAGATCAGCATCATCAAGTTTTGCCGCCTTTATCTGCAGTCTCTGTATCTCAGGCAATAACTCAATGGATCTATCCTGAATAATGGCAATTTTGGGTTAAGCACATCCTGCTGTAAGCATAACGAGCATCAAACAATAGAAAGACAATCACTTCTATAACCATATAGGACAGGCATGTAATCAAACCATGGTGTCATCAAATAAAGCTAGAAGTGTGTAAGCTAGTTTGATATAAACGGCATAACGCCCCAAAATGGTTGGACTACTGAAGTCATGAAACAAAGCGCAATGTATAAAATTTAGTACTATACTATCTCTAAACTTGTGCTCATGCATCTTGGGTGGTTTGCCTTGAGTCCATTGATGCTCAATTCTTCATAATTAAAATCAAATTTAAACCCAAGCCATTACAATTTAAATCAGAGTAGATTCCCTCCAATAGGAAGAAAATGTTGTTCCCTTCAACAGGAAAAAGAAGCACTGCACTAGAGTGTGGAGCCAACACTGTTGGTTTCTTTTTTTTGATCAGGACAGAGGATCTAGGGCAGTGCCAATCATTAAGTTGGAACAGCTTTGTAAATAGATTTTCTATATAGAACATTCAAATCAGAAAACGAAAATCTTCCCCACACCCCCCAACACAGAGAGCATCTCTAAGAAATCCATTTCCTGCATGGACCTCAAAATCTGAATCTTGAATCTGCCTTAGATGGCATCTAAGCTTGTGAGTGGGCAATGCATGGAACGCATGCGTTGAATAATCCATAGGGGTCATAGTTTAACATAACAAAAGTCCATCAGGCTATTATTTTTCTTTGAGAAGGATGACTTTGAACAGAAGCAAGAAAAAGCTTATCAGTTTGAACAGGGATAAGCGATCTACCTTTCAGATCAGTGGTGAAGATGACCGTACTTTGTGGGCAGAAGAAGAAAAATCAAGGCAAATGATAGGATGAGGGAGACACAAATAGAAAGGCAATCAAATAAATAGATTTTCTATATAGAATAGAGAAATTGAAAAACAAAAATCACCCCCTCCCCCAACACACAACCAAAGCCATTTCTCTAATAAAGCCCCACATGGTCAAGAGAAATGCTTAGTGTACACTCAGGTGTACACCAACTTGTACACTCCCCTCCCTATTAGAGAGGGTTGTCATGGCCCATGACACCATCATGTGCCCGGACGGTGTCATGGGCCATAGACTCAAGTGTACAAATCAGTGTACACTTGAGCGTACACCTATCGCTGCTCCTATTGAAAATAAGCGAAATTATTTTTTTGCCACTGCACATATTACTATTAATATCTTTGTGAAATTTACGCCATTAATGTAAATACAACCCAATTATCTCTCCATTAGTCCACTAACCAAGTTTAGGGACAAATTGACTCAAGTTAAGTACTAATCTCGAAGGAAAATAGATGGTGGTGATTTAATCCATCTGTGGAGATGGATTGAATGGATGGGATTTATTAAGGATATCCCCTTCCAACCTCTCCACCTCCACCACCGCTGACGACCTCATCTCCATGAACCCTACCCTGCCCTCTACCTCTTTCCCCTCAACCTTGAAGCTCCTAGAGGCGACCTTGAACAGTGATTATTACCATCTTCCTAGCCTTATCAATGTCGAGGATGAGGACATGAAACTCTATCTTGCTGAACATGTACTTTCACAACCCATAGAATGGAGAAAGCATCTACTCCGTTCCCTTCCAAACACTTATCGACGTTCCTCTGTATATGTTGTGATCTTGGTGAATGCATGTACCTCCGATGTTGCGAGGGATCAAGAGAGAGCAATCATAGAAGGGGGCATCAAGATCAATTGATCTGAGTGGATTGCGAGGATTGAGGTTTGAGAGCGTTTTCGATTGGAGGAACTTTGAGGTATGAGGAGAATGGACGGATCTATGGTATTTGGGGCGTGAGAGAGTTTCAAGGAGATTGATTGAATCTTACCTAAGTTTTGGGAACATCTCGAGGAGGAGGGGCAGAGAAATAAATTTGTATCTAAAAAAGTGAGAGATGGGGGGGAGGAAGGGTGGAAGACGAGTCTAGAGTCTAGATGGTGGCAGTCTAGAGGAGGAGGAAGAGGTCCTCACAAGCTTTTGCTGCGATTGTTGTTGTTGGGTTTCCATGGGCGGTGGTGGTGCTGTTGGTGTTGTTGCTGCTGCTACTTTGACGGTGGTGGTCATGGTGTTTAGAGGAGGGTGGAGGAGGGGGAGGAAGGAAACAAGATTTAACATCCGTTAACCCAAATCAAGTGGACGTTAACCCATGTGACAGTTCTACAAAAGGATCATACTTTTCAGTGACATTACCAGCAATATGTGCAACTCAGTGGCAAAAAAAATAATTTCAATGGTCTTCAGAAGCATCTATGTAAAAACCTCATCTTATAACAAAGGAAATGTAAAAATGTGTCATGAACTTGAGTAAACATGAGGGATGTGGTCATGTTCATAAAATAACACAAAAATAGAAGTGCAGTTGAACATTACTGAATGAAAGGAATCATCGCATCATGCACAACACTGAGAAAAATGGTTGGTGACTATCAACTTTCAAGCCTAAACAAAAAGTTGCAATTCTCTCTCACTTGTTGATTCCTCAATCAATCAGTTCAAAGCAATTTTCATAATATGGGTTATAGAACCATGTAAAGCCTCACAACAAACTTCAATTAGCAACCTTGAGATTCCTAAAATTCCAATTTCTTGATGTGGGAGAATGAGACATCTTATTCCAAAAAGAAACCCTAACCTCTTATATAGAGAGAAAAGGATACAAAAATTGCATACATGTCCATAAAGAAATAAAAAATAGAAAAGAACTAAAATAACAAGACTCTAACGCTCCCCCTCAAGTTAGAGTATAGATGTCTATCAAGCCCAACTTGTCATATGGAAACAAGCCACTTCTTTCTTTGTTATCACCTTCATGAAAATATCTGCAAGCTGAAGTTTAAAGGACATATGAGTAGCTATTTTCCCTTCTATCACAACATTCTGAATAAGGTAGTAGTCTACCTCAATGTGCTTCATCCTCTCATGGAAGAAATGATTGAAATGAATGTGTAGGTAACTTGTCAAAAAACATAGGAACTAGATTCTTCACTTGGACTCCAAGATCAACCAGGAAAGAAGTGAACCACATAAACTTGCATGCAGTATGTGCCATTGCCCTATATTCAACTTTAGCATTGGAACGAGCCATAATTATCTGCTTCTTACTACGCCATGAGACAAGATTGCCTCCAAAGAATATGGCATAGCCAGTGGTAGATCTCCTATCCTCAAAAGACCCTATATAGCCTACATCGGAATAGGAACAAAGATCTAGATGCCCATTGTTCCTGTAGTTAGGGCTGAGCTACCCTAACCTAGCCATAGGCCCAATCCACTAGGCCCAACCCAAGCCCAAGCCCAAGCCCATAAGTATTAAAGTCAAGCCTAGGCCAAGAATTTAGCCTATTTATTAAATGGGCCAATGCCAAGGCCTAGGTTGGCAAGTTTAGAGGCCTCATAATATATATAGATATAATGTATGTAAACATAGTAAATAGAAGATAATTTGCTTGCATGCTTAGAAAATTAAATCCCATGGCATCCTTATAAAAAAGCACAACTAACTTTTTGGTCTCAACACTCAAAATATTTCGAGCTTCTTCATTATATTGCTACTTGTAGGTATACCATATTTAAAATTTCGATTATTATTCAAACAAGAAGTAAAATACTTTTGTATTCCTTTTCAATTAAAACCAAGTTATACAAATCTTCTTAATCCCATTATTTTTAAGATTTTTAATTAACTTATACACTTGGTATCATGCCTACACACTTAGAATACAATAAATTGTGGACTTCAACCTTCTTATTGAATAATAAATGGGCCCAACCTTGGCCCATTTACTTTGGGTTGGACTTGGGCTTGGGCCAAGTTCTTATAACTAAAAAGGACCTAAGCCTGAACCATGAGCCCGCTTACTTAAATGGGCTTGGGCCAAGCAAGGCCTTGAAGGGCCTGGCCTTGTGCTTAGCCCTTCTTGTAGTACAACCCTTTTCTTGAACACTCCTTCAGATACTTCAATGTAAGATAAACATCATGCTAGTGACTGTAGTATGGTTTGTCCACATACCGACCTATCCTACCAACTGTGAAGCTAATATTTAGACAATAGCCAGGAATAGCAACTTGCCTATAGTGCTCATGTATTTGTGGACATCCTCAAAGGGTGGACTTTCTGTCTCCCCATCTCTTTTCTTCTGTTCAATAGGAATAGCAAAGGGCTTTATGCCAAGCAGTCTAGCACCCTTAAGTATCTCAAGGACATAATTATGCTAAGAGAGTGTTAAGCCATGTTCGTCTTTGATTGCCTCTATCCCTAAGAAATATCACAACTCCTAGGTCTTTTGTAACAACCTTCTACAAGAATGCATTGACCTTCTGAATGCCTACATTGTCATGTCTTGTCAAGATCATGTTATCAACGTAAACAAAGAGAACTACAATGTCCGAGGTAGCCGTCCTAACGAAGAAAAAATGATTAGATGTGAACTATTTGAAGCCAATCTTCATTACCTTCATGGTCAATCTATCAAACTAGGCACATGGGCTCTGCTTAAGGCATTGGCCTTCTTTCAGGATGCATTTCTACCTATCTTCTCTTCTGGTTCTAGTTGAAGGAGAATATGCTCCTTATCATGATCTTCTACAGTCATCAGAAACGTTCGTAACCATCGAGCATAATTGGTCTCATCCAACTTCACCACGGGATCAAAGAACGAGCTTTTGTATGCCCCAACCTCAAACGGATGCTTTGATGTCACCTTAGATGAACTTGAGGGTGCCATCTTGCCTTCAACTAGAACCCAATCTATATCAACATGCCAACAGATTGAAAAGAAAATTTGTTGATCGTGTGTCATCAACAGTTTGTGTCCTTAGACCATCAACACAAACTGGCTTAGCCCCTTAATTGATCGTGTGTCATCAAAGGGTTTAGAATACCCTGGTTAATCTTCTTACCAATCCTTGTTGGGCATAAGAGAGGCCAAAAGACTCGTGTAAGGCCACGCGTGCAGAGGAGGCCCACAAGGACTAAAACGAGGGTCTAAAAACACCCCCTAAATTGTCTAGGCGGTGATGGCAGTGGAGCAACTGGTCACGGCGGAGCTCCGACACGGGTTCCAGCAAGTGACAATCCAGATCCACTACTCCTTAAGGAAGACGATAGTGGGGAGAGATAGTAGGAACAACAACCCGATTAAGGGCTAAACCCTAATCTGAGTCCAACGGTGGAGGGTAGCGCCACCGCTGGAGGCTACTCAATCCGACGAGGGACCGATCAATTCACCCCCAGTAAGGGTCAAGCCAACCAGTAAGGGTCCGACACCCTCCCACCAATGGTGGTGCACCGATTTGAGGTCCTCCTTGCTAGTGGTGACGAGTTTAGTCTCTATAAATCCAACGTAGTGACTAGGGTTTTGTTTGGTAGACAATGAAAAAGGTATGGAAATCAAGGAGGGTATTGAATCTTGACCTAGGACTGTTGCTCTGATACCAACTAAAATGAAATTACTCGAATAAATCATTCCATATCCCTACCTCTCAATACATAGAGAGGTGGAAAAAGTACAAAATCACTCGAGAAAATAAGGAGATACATCACAAAAAAAATAATAAAAAAGACAAGAGATAGAAGGAGCTCAATAGGTAGAACCAAGCAACATGTGGATTTTGACAAGATCCATTTAACCCAAACTTTTCCTCTAGGTTTCCAAAACTTACACAAGGCTATGTCCAATCCCAAATTGAACCTCGGATATGGACTGCCATGATGCATGGGTACTAGGGATGCAATATGTCGGATTGAATGTTTGGTTTAGAGACAAGACCAAGCCCAAATGTTGAGTGGATGATATCTCAAGCCCTTCCCTTCCCTATAGTTGTCTATTACATGGAAACTACGGATGCAATATGCCGGATTGAATGTTGGGTTTAGAGACAAGACCAATCCCAAATGTCAAGTGGACGATATCTCAAGCCCTTCCCTTCCCTATAGTTCTCTTTAACATGGATTGAATGTTGGGTTCAGAGACAACACCCCGGATGTCAAATTGACGTTATGTCAGCCCTTTCCTTCCCGATAGATGTCTTTTACATGAAGCATCACTAGGAGAAAGAATGCTCCCCACAATCAGTGGTACCAGAGTTTTTCGTTCATGGCTAAAACTCCTATCCATCCAAACTAAGGTATCACAAACATCTAAAACATCATCTCTTATCGACGGTGATTTGTTTGAATGGGCAAAAACCAAGGGATGGTGATTGACAAATTTTAAGCATAATAATTTTTTTTGAAAAGGTATTTTCAAGCATAATAATGGGTTAAACAGACCCATATACCTTGATTTCCATGTTCTTTTTGCACAATGAGAAAAAAGAAACCCAAATAAGTAGTATATATATAAAAAAAACAGTTCCACTAGATAGCATAGAACACAGTTACCAGAAAATGTAAAACAAGAAATAGAAACAGTTTCCAGACCCAAGCTAATTCACCATGATCATGGGGAACTAGGATGGAATGCCGATTAGTATGTTGCAATTATGACAAATCAAGGAAACAGAAAACTTACTACTAAACCAGCTCTCCATTGACTTATCAGCCGCATTCTCGATTCTGCTTCATGTTCACAAGAAAAACTGCCTTCCATTTCCTTGAGATTGCGGTCAAATCGATAGGCTTCAATATACCTGTAACGCTGACATCACAGTAAAAATCAGTTATTCTAAAACACCAGGATCAGTCAGAGTGCAACCTTCATAGGTGTAAGAAAGAAACTTGTGGCAATACAATCCACAAAAAGGCAATACAGTAACTGGGTAAGATAAAATGTATAATGCAAGATCTTAAAAATATAGACATAACTGGATACCCTTGCAGCAAGTTCCAAAAGATCCAGCCAATAATTGAAAAAGTGTAAATGAATCAGGAAGTACCTGGAGAAAGAAAGCAACAAGCAAACTACCAGATGTTGAGGAAGGGTTTTGGCAAGCATCTTTGTAAAGACATTTGCAAAGATATTTTTCTTCATCAGCATTCCATGGTAGCTCAATCATTCTGTCAACTAAATTTCTACGTATACAGAGGGTGCAAAGTTCATCGACTAAAACCTCAACCCAGTACATCCAGGAGTACCCTTTAGTTTTAGAATTACTCAAAGGTGCAATATGAGATGTATGCTTCATTGTTTCCTTCTTAGCTTTCGTACAGTGCATTCTTAGGTACATAAAAGCAGCTGTCAGAAGCCCGCACTCAACTCTGACACGAATGGCAGTCACAGCCTCACCAAGAGAAACTAGCAGTGCACTTTCATGCTTAGAGTTTGTATAACCTGAAAAACCATCTTTCCCTGAACAACGAAGCACTGTTAATGCCATATCAGGTCTTTGCCGTTGCAAGAGAACCTGAGCAATTTTTGGATGAGTTTCTGGCCCCACTATTTCAGGGATAAGACGTGCTGCTTCCTGTTTTGGGTCAATTGGAGTAGAAATTCTATCAGAATGATAAGAAAAAGTATTATTCCTTAATTATCCACCACAAAATCATACTTTCAAGACTAACAAGCATGGTAACTTGGACATCATGTGCTTACCAAAAAAAAGCATGGTAACTTAGTAAGACAGGTAAAAAAGGAAGGAACATTGCACAACTAGAGAATATAGCAACCAAAAACAATGGACAAGCGCACTTATACAAGCACATGCTGTTAATTGATGATTCACCTATCAACCAGGTAGCTTGCAAGGGAGGAGACTTCAGGGCTGACATTGCTTCCAAGGACAACAATAAGGAATGATTGATAGATTTGTCCTCCCTTGGTTTAATCCATCAAATTATTCAGGCAATGGTAGGACACTATCATAGTTTTTTGCATATCCACCCAGCCCCCCAAAAATAGAGATAAAAAAAAGAAAACGGACATGCACACTACAGACACCAAAAAAGAAAAACAAACGAACAATCACCACCACCTGGTCACTAATAAACCTTGTCACTTCACTCCGCAATGCTCTAAAGTTATCATATAATAGTTAACTGCTTCTGCAACATATTTTACTTTACTGCCAATCACGCTTCTGTCATCTGAGATCATTCTTCTAGGTACCATTCATCCCTGTCTATGTAGCACTCTCATCACCCACCAATTACCAATCACCTACTTTGATCCACCACCTCCAAGTTTACCTTTTCCGTGTTGCCGTTCCCTCAGACCACCCAGATGTGTGGCTAGATTCCCCCCAGTTGCATACCAACTATTTGTGAACTCATTCCCCATACACAAACAAGTTGCCAGTTTCTTCCCACATCAAGAGTCACATCTATGGCCAGGGTTCCTTGGTATCTTGGCATTTTGCTAAGAGATACTGGATAGGGATGATCCTTGTGTGGATAGGGAACGTTTCTTGCCATTGCTACAGATCTCAAGCAAAGTTCTGCATGTTCAATTTTCCCCTGTAAAATGGATAGTCATCTTTGGCTCCATTTGACATACATTACAAATGTCAACATAGAAACCTAGATTTTGGAAATAGGAGAACTTTAGGATAATCAACATAATGTAAAAGCCAGGAAATGAACGTCCCACTTATACTGTTTAATTGGAAAGGACTATTATAAATATTGCAATGACTTTCATTCAAGATGCAATATGTACCTCAATATGATGATAAATGAGAAAGTTGCCCTAATCGACTCATCCCTGATTCCATATACGAGTCTAGTGAAGATGGCCAATTTTCCCACTTATAAAAGAGATTATGTCCTATTCATATATACAGAACAGTCTATTGATATTCATCAGACTAAGGATACCATGACAGGATAGATGCAATTGTCATCACAAGTCAATGCACCTGACATCAATCTTTCACCCCAAGAACCTAGTAAAAATCAGCTTACTCAGCTGAGTCAGTTACCTCATCAAACTGAGCATTAACATCAGACCAGCCCAACTAATCAGGTTGGTCGATTGTAACATGAAGAATCTTGTGGTGATTGCCTTTTTTTTCCTTCTTCAGTAAGAATGTATATATGCATGTTTACTTTTTCATTTCAAATGTTATTTGTAAAGTGTCTATATTACATTTTAAATGATTTTATTACCCTATCTATTAACATGATCATTGTCATCAACCATCTTTTATTCAACCATCAGGAGAAAAGAAACGCAAAAAAGATTAGTCCCAAGTATCCAATCCCTCCCCCCACCAGCTAAAAAGAAAAACAGTACTGTACTCAGAAACCTCCCTGACTAAACTCTGACAACCAATTTTTGCAACCTTACTCCCAAGTGTAGATCCCAAACATCTACATTCTATTTACAACATTTGAATAGCAGAAAGATGACTTGTAAGTCAAAAGAAGTCGACAAAGCTGGCAGCAGATCCCTAGCAACAGTCACCTGACACTGCCAACAATACCATAGCAGAACCAGATAGAAGGAAAAATCATTGCCTTGCAGTGACAATGACACATGACAGAAGGGCAAAACACTTTGACGAATCCTGGCAGAAGGAAGCAGAAAAACAACCTGACCCTGTTCCTTTGAAGAAGAAGAGGAGGAGGAGGAGGAGGAGGATCTCACTTATTTTACAAGGGTAATTATGCAGAAAGCCTAAAAATGGTTCTTTCCCAGGTCATAATATAAACAAACGAGATACTTATCCACATTCACAGGTTCAGAGAGATCCAAACTTAATGAGTCCAAAATCAAGCCTTAGTGCTTAAGAAGAATCAAGTTTGCTTTGCGAAAGAAAATCATACATTTGATAATCAAGAACAAATTAAGCTGAAAGTGCAATCTTCAGATAGCCATCAAATAAGTGATGTGCTTCAGTATAACCATTAAACAATTAACAGTTAACTGCAACTATATACACCTGCAAAGCCTCCTCAGTGTGATCATCTAGAAGGTAGAATACCAGCGATTCCAGCACTGAGTGTCTGATAATACCAAATGCAGCAGCAAAATCGTCAATGGCATGCCACCATTCTGTCTCATTAACTGTCCAGTGCCGATCGAACAAATAATATAGAAACTGCAATTAGGTTAAGAAAACATCTATATCTTTTCTCAGCAGGCATAACATGTTAATTACACAAGTACAAATTAAAACACAATACTTAAGCATCATAATAATGCAGGATACAATTGCTTGTTTTGCAACAACTGTCTCAGAAGTCCCTCGCAAAAATAAAACATCCGCAGCAGCTCGCAAATTTTTGAAAGGATAAAATCCTAACATGCCTCCTGAATTTGATATGGAAAACAAAGATGCATTCCAGTCTTCCTCCAAACAAGAAACATCTAAATGTCTGTTGCCCCCTTCACATTCTTGTTCAATCTCTAAGTTTGCCAGGGCATCCTCAATAAATAATGTAGACCCATCATATTCCAATGAATTTCTAGTATCAGGCCATGCTCGTTTGACTGCAGCAGACTTCCTCTGCTGAACTTGAGTGATCCATGAAATAAAATTTGGGTACCGTGTCTTGACATCTCCAAGGAAATTGTGCTTTATGCACCAAGTCATGACTTCTAGATGCTGAAGAAACATGATTAACTACGATGTCAATTGACAGTAAAATGACTGGAATTTTGCAATTAGAAATTCTTCAACAAAAGTATAGACATGGAAAGTTCCAGTTTGGTTCCTGAAGCAAAGTGAAAACGAATTGCAGAGTAAAAAAATGGCATGGAAAATGCTCTATGGACAGGTTCAAGATTCTGCATAAAATGAAAAATAAGTAGCAAATGAAAGCCAATAATTTCAGACGCATGAAATTGACCAAAGACTACAAGTTTAGAATACAAAGATGATTATGAAAATCTAAGATTAGGTTATCCAGTGAATTGAAGGAACATTATCTAGGCACTCCCAGGCGGTAATTAAAATGCAGTTAATCCCGATGAGACTGTGTTTCCCAAGGTGCATCTTGCTATTTTAAAATTTATTTCCCTCCTTGATAAATAACATAAGAAAAAGACAAAGAAAATATTCTAGAAAAAGTTAATGGTCCAAGACTTCCAAAATATTTTTTTCCTTTCACGGACTTCCATAAGAAGTTTGCTCCACAAATTGCCACTTTAGCTTCCTCCATCTTGATGCAAAATGTAAGCTGGGTTTTTTTTTCTGGAAATCATATTTTTTCTTGCCAAGCATTTTATTTTTAACAGGATCATAATTATTTTTTTGAAAGGAAATCAGGATGGCTATTATAACTAAGATTTGATTGGATTAATTATCTGGCCAGTGACTGAATTAAAAAGGAAAAAAAACACTTTAGGACATGATGAGATTTTTTTCTGTTCTATCTTGCTTAGACCATATTAATATTGTGGTACAGCTGTGGGGGAATGAGAATTTTTCTTCAGAAGGAAATGGCAATTGGATATGATATTTCCAGTTTGGCTTTGCCCTACATCACCTTTATATAACAGAATGATCCAATCATTCACTCACTCTGTTTCCGGTGGTGTTCATTTGGCTAACAACGAATTGAGCTCCATTCATTTTCCATAATATGCCAGTTTCTACCATGCTTACAAATTTCCATTTCTAAGACAAATCAAGAATCTGACAACACCATCCACAATGAAGCAGGGGCAATAGATATGTTTCCAGATGATATGTGCCTTGGTAGTAAGTCCAGAGTTGTAGGTGCAATATGTGCAAGCAAAATAACATGTTACGTGTCATCTGCGATTAGTTCGACTTCCCTTGAAAATACTTCCACTAGCTTACAGCATATTGTCTCATTTGCACAAGAAACCTTATCACCCACAAGAATAGGCTAACCATCCAATCATATTCATATTGTCATTTAATAGACTGCCGACAGCAAATATTTATCTCATGATCAAAAATTGACCCTATCTGCAAATACAAGTGATCACAACTTTGTATCTCTTCTGTTGCCCCTATAATCTCATCCATCTTTAGTATTTACATCGCCATTGAAATTTCTGATCACAGGGCCACTGCAATGTTAATTTTTAGTGAGAGAGTAAAGTCTCTCTTTCTTTATTTTGGAAGGGAGATTGAAGTCTTTCATCAGGGTAAAAAGAGAATATGCTCATGTGAAGGAGATAAGAGCATGAAAAATGCTATTTCCCTCGGTAATAGTTGGTGATCTGAAGTGCAACTAAATGGAAAGCACATATTCGCCATGGCTGATGATATAGGGGTTACATGTGTTTTTCTTAGGGGTTTTCTGCTCATGCTTATTGTTTACCATAGACAAAAATTATTTTTTTATTATATTATATATGAGTAGAGGTTTGAAGGTAATGGTTCTATGCTTAATCTCAAGCTAATCAATCCACCACGTATAGATTGTACATAACTTGGCATTTCATTAAGACAAATCACATATAGGTCCACTATCATTTCACGTGCGATTTACCTTTTCTAAAAAAAAAATCACATGTGATTTAGGGACATAAAAAGGAAACATCCATGTTGAGATGGGAAACAACTGGACATATCATTCAAAACATGCACAATATGTATACATTGTTGCTGAATGGTGCAATCTAAATGCAAACTTAAGACGGTTATGCAACCGACACAGAATTTGATAAAATTCCATAAATTGAACTCAAACAAAAACAACAATGGGTCCCAGATTGCAACTGAATATGGTAACCAACTCTTTCAATCAACCAAAGTAGGTGCTAACCCTGATAGTGCACAAAGTTGGTAACCAACTCCTTGTGCTCCCTATCAAGCTGCAGAGTTATAAATGTTCTCACAAAGAAATCCCGAAATAACAAATACAATGAGCAAAAGGGACATGACAATAGGCTGTATACAAGATAGTTTTACCCAAAATTGAGGAGCACGTGCAGCAGTCTTAAAGCTGAACTGCTGCAGGGACTGCTTGAGTCGAAGGGCACTGGCAGCAGGGTAGTGAGAACACGGCAGAGCTGCAGAAGCACGGTGGTGGTTTAGAGGGTCAGTGGTGACAGTTTTGACAGCATAGGTAGCAGCTGAGAAACTGGGACCATGGGGCGATGAGTACAGAATTTGAGAAGGTGGTTGCAAATGCTCAGAAGGGAGGCATCTGGAGTGCCCTTTTGCAAGTGGACATGAGACGTGGTCATTATCTTGGGCTATCATTTATCTTTGTTCATTCCTTCTGCCATAAGTAAAGCTTTTCTCTAGGCACTTTTAAAAAACTGGCCTACTCAACCAATAAATCCACCACATTTTTGAGGTAGACCTTCACTAAGTACAAAATATTGAAGCTCTATTTACCAAGCCTGCTCCAGACCAACCATTTAGCATTTCTCAAGTGACTTTGTTCATATAAAATTACTTGATCACAATTTCTCAAGTTCATTGTGGGAACTTTTTTTTTCTGAACGAAATTCACATAAAACTTATATATTGGAATATCATTGGAACCTATGATATGGAAACAATCTCTTGTGAAAGGGCAGGGTAAGGCTGCAAACAGAAGACCCAAAGCAGTTCATCCCTTCCCTGGACCCTACAAAAAAACAGGAGCTTTGTGCACCAGGCTGTGCTAAGGTGTTTATTATACTTCAATTAGAAGTTTGTTCATAACTTCTATATAATATGTGACATCACTAAAATGCTAAATAGCTTCGTTCAAGAAGGTTAGATTGCAAATTTGCATCTGTAGTGCATATTTTTTTTCCAGAAGGAAAAGGATGGTCACCGAGGTCAGTGATCAATTCATCCAGGATTTTTTACACTAGTGTTTCCCACAATCGGTATACATGGATACGTCAACAAATGCTCTGCCTAGTTGGTAAGCTATTGGGTTAATACCAGCTATGGGCTTTGATGGTCTAAGTTTTTCAGTTCTTTTTTTTCAATAAACTAAGTTTTTCAGTTCTGATAGCACCCAGATATCCAATATGTCTATAATTGTGTAAATAATAATCATAACCCAAAAAAAAGTGTTAGAGAAAATCAGAAATTAGTATTAGAATTATTTTGTTATTTCCTATTTTATTTCATTCTAAAATTTAGCGATATGTTTTAAGATTGATAGAGATTTGATAGGGGTATGATGTGATATGATTTGTTTACTTTCTAGTAGAATTAGAATTGGATCCTTCTCTATATAAAGGGAGCAACTCCATGTTTTGTTCTTTTAGCTTCAATAATAAAAGTTTCCATCCTCCAAATCTCCACGTGATATCAAAGTGGGTCCTTGGATATTTAGAATCCACATGCTCTCCACTGATTTCTAGGGACAACACTGACCCCCTCTCTGCCCCGGGGCACATATGAACCCCTTGGCGTGTGTTCTAGCGACATCGTGCATCACTGAGTGCCACCCGAAGAATGCCAAAGCATGGTCCTTGGCCTATCTCCTCTCCATCACCGATCCCCGGCAATTGTGTTGGGATGTTGGCCTTCTCCATCGTGTGGACCCCTCAAACTAGCAACCAACCTCGCTACATGGTTACGCGATCCCATGCAAATCGCCTAACCAAGTCTTTGAACCAGTCTCAACCGAATTCTTTGATTCGGTCTTCATCAGTTCTGCTTCATCTATGAGAAGCAGGTACATGGGCAACGCTATGGCTGAAGGAGATTCTTCGATGGTGACTTCTGAAGCCAAAATCTTGTTTGGGACAGCCATGATGATGTTGGTTATGCAACTTACTTTCAAATTCCAAAAATCTTGGTTGTTAGAAGATGGTTTCCATGATTTTGTGAGGACAAAATGGAATGAAGTGCCAAGCTCCTCATCTACCACGTGTACTCTTGCTTTTAAGATATAATCTATTAGATCTACCTTAATTCAGTATAGAAAAGGATTCAGAGGCAATAGGGAATGACTAAGAAACAGTGCTTTGGAGGTGATTCATGAGCTCGATAGGAAGGAGGATGCTGGCCCTATGGAGGAAGCTAAGATTGCTGAGAGACGTAGGCTACAAGAGGTGGTTCCTGTGGAAGATCAAAAGAGAGAAATGGATAGGAGGCAAAAGTCGTGCCAGTTGTGGTTGAAGGAAGAGGAATTCAATCCTCGCTTCTTTCATCTTACGGCGAGTAATAGAACAAAATTGATTGCTTCTCTTCGTGTAGGGGAGGAGTTCCTTGATCAAAGAGATCATATTGTTGCTGCTTTGAGTCACTACCATGAGTTCACTAGATGAAGGCCTATGGGATTGTGGCAACTGCAATCATTAAATATGTGTGCTCTCTAGATGAAGGAATGAAAGCTAGTTTGGTCAAGGAGGTGTCCAAAGAGGAGGTGTTGTTGGCTATGAGAAGGCTTAAGGTGGAAGATGCTACTGATCCTAATGGCTTGCAGGTTTTCTTCTTTAGGGAGTTTTTGGATGTTGCTGGGTTGGATTTCATGGCCATGGTGAATGAGTTCTTTGAAGGGAATCGAGGCTTCGAGGGACTAAACAGATTTTATTTCTTTCGATTACCTAAGAAGGCTAGTGCTAAGACCATTGATGAGTATAAATCGATAGCTTAGTCAAATGCAGTGTACTTGAATGTAGCAAAGGTGTTGGTAAACATGCTACGTGAAGTTTTGCCTCATATTACTAATCCTATACAATGTGCTTTTATTAGTGAGGGATCACTATAGGAGTCCATCTTAGTAGAGGAGATGGTTGCTGCTTGACGAAGATTGGGGTAATCTTCTTTCTTATGGAAAGTTGATTTTTCTAATGCCTATGACTTGGTGTCTTGGGCCAACTTGTGGGAAATTATGAAGATGAGTTTTCCAAAGGCTTAAGTGAGTTGGATGAAGAGGTGGGTCACCACTACATCTTTTGACGTTTTAGTAAATGGGAGACCAAATGACTCTCAGACTCAACCCCAGCGTAGGGTGAGACAAGGTTGTCTGCTAGCACCTTTGCTTTTTAATTTGACGACAAATACCTTAGCTGCTTTAACCATCAAAGCAAGTGAGGGAGGGGTGCCTCTTTTTTTCTTCCGATCCTAGGTAATGGTCATTCATTTAGATTTTGGAATGATGATTGATCAGAAAGTGGGAAGCTCTCAAATTTATTTCCATGGGTTTACAACTTGATTGAGGATAAGAATGCATTGGTTAGTGACATTTAGGACTCCTCATCCTCATCTTGGTCATCGATGATTCAGGCATGACTGATGCTAAATTTCTTGATTTTCAAAATATCATGATTAAGATTGCAGAGTTACATCTTGATATGTCTACACTCGACCGTATCGAATGATTGAATGGGAGGCTTTTGGTCTGCAAGGTGTATAAGCTTTTACATGGCGCAGTTGATCCCCCAGGTGTGCTTGAGACTGATTGTGCTTCGTTTTGAAAGCTAGAGGTACCTTTAAAGGTCCAGATTTTTTTGTGGCTCCTAAGAAGAGAGAAGTTGGTCACAAGAGTGTTCAAAAGTGCTCAGGCCCCTTGATGCAGATTTGTCTTGCCCTATGTGTGGCTCGAATAATGAAGATATCGAGTTCTCTGCTGAGATGTGGAGAAGTGTACAACAGCCACATGTGGATTCCACTTCACTTAATGGATTCTGGACCAATTTTAGAAGCATGGTCCATGCATCAACTACTGATAAGATAAAGGTGTTGTCTTTAGGTGTGTGTGGATTCAAAGGAAATCAATGTCGCAACATGTCGATGACGTGTTGCATGTTGCTAGAAGAAACCATGTCGATATGTATAAGGTTTCGCTTTTCTCCCATTTCGCCTGACATGTAGTGGATATTATTGGATATTGACGACATGTCAGTAAAATGGGCAAGCTTCAAAGCGAAAATGTCAAAATGTCGTCGACATGGAGTGATATGTCGCCTGTGTTGGCAATCATTTATGTTGTTGTGGCTGCTATCACCATGCAGCCTATGCCATTACCGTTGCCACTAGCCCACCATCATGCCCCTGCCATTTTTGCGACCGCTACTGCTGCTGTTGCTTTGCCACTTCAATGGCTGGAAAAAAGTTCCTTGTAGGGAGTTAGGGAGGAGACATGGTGGTCGGTGGGTCTATGTTGGGTAACACGCCTACTTGCACGAAGGATAGAGGGAGAAGGGAGGAGGTTCAACTTCATGGTTGAGTGGACGAGGGTATAGTGGTCGTGGAACCGTGGGTGACATGGAGTGAGGTGGTGGGTTGGGTGTAGTTGAGAAGTGAGGAGAAGAGAAGATGAAGTTTGATCCTATTGAAGAGAATCAATAATTTAAGAGATGTATTGTTCAGGTCGAGAATCATGAGGAGGGTGTCATTGAGAACAATGGAAAGGCAATAGATGAGAAAGAGAGGGGGTTCTTCATAAAAATGCAAAAATAATTAATCGCACTATTTGCATCAGCAGATATCTTTATAAAAAACACAAAAAAATAATCAGGAACTTCTTTGTAAAAATTTCATAAATAATTAATCAAATACTAACTCTATCGATATGCCAAGAACAATAATTAATCGAACGTTTCTATTATGTTTTCATTCAAAATATATGATTTTGATCTTCTAGGCAATTGTTCATGCATGCAATAGTTATTAAAATGTTCATTTTCATCAAATTTGTGATATTTAGGGGTCATTATGGATCTTTTCAAGCGATTTCCCTAAAATTTTGTCGATGTCAACGACATGTCAGCAAAATGCCCCCTTTTTGACCTATCAACATCGACATTTAAAACCTTTGATCCGACAAAATAATGTATTTTCCATATGAAAGAGGGCATGGGTAGAAAATGTGGTGAGGGAGGCTTTCTTTGTTTCAGATTTGTGGCTGCAACACCTATAAGTCCATTCCTTGAACCTTTGATCTAATGATTATCGACCTCCAATAATATCTTTTTACTTCTTAAAAAAAATGTGCCTATTAAAAAAATAGATGAGAAGGCTATTAATAAGTGCAAAAAATGTACCTATTAAAAAAATAGATGAGAAGGCTATTAATAAGTGCCTCACGGTGGATAACCATAGCATCCAGGATATAGATATTTCCAATTGACATGATCAAGCTGCAATCAACTGGTATCATACTCGATTCAATTTCAGGACCTTTTACAAGTACCAATTGGCATATAAAGTGTACATATCAAAAAAGAAAATGCTGAATTACATTAAATCTATTAGTTGCTTTAATAACAATGAAACAAAGTATAACCTGTTTAGCCTTCAGCATACTGTCAAATAGGTGATGCAAGTCTTCTAGTTGTTCGGAGGAAGCATGGACAGATGATGAAACAAGAACCTCCAAAACATTTGACAAGCCAGTCAACAGATAACCAAATTTTGAAATGGAAGCCAACTGAATATCCAACTGCCCCTTGCGAGTATCTGATCCCTTGTCAAGTGTTTCATAAAAAGCAAATTGAGTGGAAGCAAATAATACATATGCAAAATCTAGAAAGCAACATGACCTTGTTCTAGTATATCTTTAAAGCCTATTTATTTTTTGATTTATAGACAATTAAAATTTTTTTTCATTTTTTATTTTATTTTGTTGTCAATTTTTTGATGTGAGAGACAAACTTATTTTAATTAGTTTGACTTCTTTTGACTTTTCAGAAAGAGAAGGATGACTACTCAAGAAGTGTTCGTTTTGGTCAGTTTTTGTGGTATCTCACTTAGTATCTGATACTTTAAATAAGACCACCTAAAAAATTACATGATATGCTATATAACCAATTTGTTTCTACCCAAAACAATGTATTACCTAATATGCTATATGGCCAATTTGTTTTTAGCCCAAACATGTAATCTTCCTTGTCCTCTGGCTAAACTGCACCTCAATATTATTCTTGAAAGAATATTTTGCCTTCATTTTTTTCCCATGAGGATTTTAAAACTGCAAAACCACCATCTGTTTTTAGTCCAAATAATGTAATCTTCCTTATCCTCAGGCCAAATTGCACCTCAATATTATTCTTCAAAGAATATTTTGCCTTCATTTTTTTCCATGAAGATTTAAAACTGTGAAACCACCATCGATCTATGCTTTTCTCAGATCAAATTCTGCATACTAGGTTTCCAAAGTATGAATTTCAATTTAGAGAGTCAAAATTAGTCCCTAATAAAAAAGCTGTGCTCTATAACTCGTGATCCAAAAGCAGTTGCTTTCAGAAAGATTGATTTCAGATAATGTCTTCATAAATCATGCCATGATATTCTTTTCAAACTGATATTCACATATACTGAAACTCAAATTTACAAGAAAGCCAGACTTGTTCCTGAGAAGTTTCATCCGGGTCTAGTGAAATAAATGAATGCAAAGAAACCTTATTCATCATGCTACTACAGAGCTTCCATCTGTCACATGTAAGCATCCCTGTCTAGCACCATACTATATGGAGAATTACCTCAGAAAGAAAAAGAAAAGAAGATCAAGAAGAAGAAGAATAAGGGGGAAAAAAACTACGTCAAGAATGGAAAACATTAGATTCACCAACCTCAAGGTTATAGAAATAATCAGTAATTATATTAAGAAGCAGTCTTAAGTAGAATCTAAAGTATGTGTTGCTTTTATGATTTGATATCATTATGCTTTGGTGAATTATTCCATAGGTAATAACATGCAAGATCCAGTCAAGTAGCAAGTAATGGAAAGCCAACTAAACATCCTATAAGCTGCACGGTATTAAAAAAAATCAGGATACATATCTCACGAAGATCAGACAAGATTGTTTCAAACTTTTGTTTGCACCAATCTTTCACAACCATTTCATCCAGAAGGAAGGCGAGCATAGGATCACTAGAGACAGCACCTTCATCCATACAAACATCTGTGATATCTATTAGACTTGTTAAGTTACCAAAAGTAGAGCTCTCTATAATCTAACAGTTATGAGTGGATAGAATTACTATCTGTTAATGTTAATTAAGAAAAACTTTAAGGATACAATGGCAAACTAAGGAAGTGAGATTGTTCTCCAAGGCAACATCAAATAAATGATAAAGTCTCTGAATGTCAGCCAACCCATGCATCCTGTCATGTTGCTTCTCTTGAAGCCTATCATCATGGCGTTTAGAAATAAGACCGGCTTCAATGCACTTATTGTACAAGCGAAGGCGTCTTGGATCACCCTTTCCCACCGGAATAGCAGTTCTGCAAATTGGGCACACATCGCACCTCTGACTGCATTCAGCGCATAAGGAGGAATGACCACATGAGCTTAACACATGCTGCACGTATCGCCCACAGCTGCTCAAGTCTCTTGTAGCCCGGCAATGCTCAACTTTTGCTTCACGGCATAACTCAATGGGATGAATTGACGCCAAGCGCTCCAAAGCTTCCTAACAAATTACAAGCAGATCAAAACAACTCTTAAAAAGAACCATCCGATAGCTAGTAGCTCACTAACAAACACAAAGCTCTGAGAAGCAAGCGGAAACAAGTTTAGCAGCTTCAAATGGAAGCATTAGAACTTATTATTATTAATCGCACATAAATCAAAGACAACTAATAAGATCTAAAACGGCCCAGGGGTCTGTTACTCTGTTACTAAGAAAACCTCATTACAACATTTCTGAAGATCCCATCATCTTTCATAATCACGCCATTAAATTTCGCAACCTATCAAACACATGAGAAAGCCCGCCAGCAGGTACAAGTACAACTACATCAAGCTACACAAGAATGCAGATGCTCCATCCAACACAATACGCACCCCCTAATTGTACAGCATATCCACATTTCTCTGCTATAGCCGAATTTCTCTTCTGGTACTTCATAATGCACATGTATAAGCATGTGTATGCAACTGAGCAGTTTCAGAGCCAAACAATCGATTAATTACATGTTACTGAATCTGCACCCAATCTTGGACAAAATCTAAGCATACATTCTTTTTCCCACGTCCTCTTTTTTCTCAAATAAAGACGAAGACGAAACCAAAATGCGTGCGTGTTTGTATGCCTCTAAGCAGTTTAAAACTAAACCCAAGTGGGAACGAAATAGCTGTAAGACCTCACTCATTCAGTTACAGAGCGAGACCTGACCTCCGATAAAACCTCGACATAAATTGTTCTCCCTGGACCCCCATTTTTTTCCCGCACATAGCTAAGACCCGCAGCTAATTTCACGCCCGCGAACTTCCAAATCACAAACACCAGGACTCCCCCAGCTTCCAACCAACAAAAGCATTCACCACTAGACCACAAAAGATCGCACCTCTCCAGCAAGCAAGCCACTTCCAAAGCAAGACAAGGACGCGAAACGATTCGTCGTACCCAAACGCCGGCGCTCTCGTAGTTGGGCTGTGGCTGAGTGGGTCGCCTGGAGGCACGGCGTCCCCCGTCGGCGCTCGAAGAGGAAGAAGAGCTCGGGGAGCTGCCGGGGGACTTCGTCTCCATCGCGGAGGGGCACCTCGATCCCTAAATCCACTGTCGATCCGGGGTTTGCGCTGCGAAACCCGAGCTCGAGAGGAATCGAGTGCTGGTGTGAATTTCTAGGGTTTATGGCGACACGAAGAAGAAGCGAGATCGGGGAGAGAGTGGAGGGAGGTGGGGAAGGGAGGAGAGTGTGGCGGGTGGGAATGGGGGAATCGACGAGAGAGAGAGAGAGAGAGAGAGAGAGAGAGTCAGAGGTGTTGTGCGGCGAGCGGAGGTGTGTGCGTTTGCTTGTGTGAGAGACTCATTAGCGCGCTGGGCGGAAGGAGCGACCGGCCCCGACTCGGGACAACGGGTTTGCGAGAGAGCGGGTAGAATGGATTTCTGGACGTTGCGCGAGGGGATGGTGGTGATGGTGCGGATGATGGATTCTCGGCCGTTGATGGAGTGGCTTTGGGTTCCGGTGCCTTTTGCGTTTTTTCAAATAAATGACCTAGAATGCTGGATTTAATTCGAAGTGGGGACTCCCAACAGGGCACAGCTGAGTCAAGAAAAGGTACAAACATAAACAAGAGGAAGACTGTCAACTACGACCGATGCAACGAGATAAACCTGATCATTGGAAATGGGAAAGTTGTGACAACCTATGTTGCTTGTGAAAAAGTGAGGAATGTAAGTTTTTTTCAAAGTCGATGTTTTATCACTTGCAAATTTCTCAATTAAATATTAGTATGGAGTAATTGAATAAAGGATCTCTACCAAGATAAAGATCGTTGGCTGAAGAGTTTCTCAATATTTCATGATGTCAACCCAAATAATAGAAGTAATGCCATACCTTTTTTTTTTTTTTATGTGAAAAGGTTCAAATTCATTCAATAAAGAAGCAACCTTACCGAATATAGGATAAATTGGAGTCACACAAGGAACTCCGCACTGATGGAAGGAAATATAGAAATAATACCTAAACATTTGAGAATGTAGCACTTTAACTTTCATTAGGGTTGCATTCCTTTTATGATATAGCTCACGGGAGCAGCAGTGTCGCTAAGAACCACTGCCTCAAGATCAGCTAAGCTCAAGGCCAAATTGAGGCTTTGAAGAATTGCACAAGATTCCACTTCATCACTACTCGTAACATTACATTTGACTGTTGTAGTTGCCACGACTCCTCCATCAGTACCCAGCAAAATCACTGCGGTCGTAGAAGAAGAAAGCAAGACTACTGCATAAACGATTATGATAATAATCCATGTTTAACAAAGATCAAAGGTAAGGGAAGAGATATTTGGGGCAGGGGGAATAGGCAACACAGTGTCGAAGGCAATGTGGGAGAGATAAAAGTGACACCTAGTCGTGGCAAATCTGAATACCTCCCTTACATCTAGTGCCAACTTCCCATGACGAACCTCACACCTATGCAGAAAAATAGCATGATCAAAGAGAAACAAGATTTCCCTCGAAATCATATGAGAGGAGCTCCTTTTGCACAATAAAAAATTTGTGAAACCAAGTGCCATTAATTTTATCCATCCACATGCCAAAAAAAAGCCAAACAACTCTAGCAACATGGCAATCACAAAATAGATGCAATATATCTTATGCAGCAGAATTGCAAAGCTCGCATGTAGGGTCAATCCCATCTAATTTTCTTGCCATCAGGTGATTAAGGGGGAGAGCCTAAGCAACAACTTTTAAAACGAAAATCTTACACAAGGAGGAGAGGAAGAGTCCATACAATTTTGCAATCTTTGAGTAGTTCTTCCGAATAGATACAATCCCTCCCCATATCAAATAAGGAAAGAATGATATGTTGATTTGACAGAAGAGAGTCCCAAATGTACATATATTTCTAAACCAAACAAGAAGTACAACCAGAAGGCTGAACGAATATGAAATATAGGTATATTCTTTTAAAAAAACAAAAATCCCCAAGAAATGCACAATAAGCGAAGAACAAGCATAGAAGTAAACAAGGAGATGATCACCCATCACAATTGACATGGTGGGATGAATCTTGTTATTATAAATGAGAAAGATGCCATGTTGCATATCACTTGTAAGTTTCTTGTTTGGGACTATGTACGTAAGAACTAAGCAAGGACCTCTATCAAGACAAAAATTGCCGGTTGAATACCATCTTGAGGTACATAGATGTCAACTTGAAAGATGGGTGCAATAACATTTGGTGGCTCAAATCATTTGTATTTCAAAACCAAATAAGTGAAACAACAAGAAGGCCTAACTAAAGCAAGAAGAGATGATGTATGTGGAATGTGAATATCGCAAACCACCACTCTCTCTGATGATCACTGAAAAGGTTCTTATTCTCCCCCGTCAACAAAAGCCATAACTTCACTAACTTTTCACCAAGGGGTAAACATCAAAGCCCCCCAATAGAGGAGAGCACTTCCCAAATGGAGTACCCTTTGTAGTATTTGAGAAAATGTCGAAAGTAAGGGTTCGACTATATAACCTCTTTTACCAAACCAAGGATCCTTACGAACTATGTTACTTGTGGTGAGTTATCATGTGATATATGCTTAAATGGATGGGGAATTGTAATTTAGGGAATTATAACTAGTATGTCTAAGTAATTTGAAGAGTTAATGATTAATGGTTCAAGTGTAGATTATAGCTAGATGTATATGGACCTACAAGATTATTGTAAGTTTTCTCATTTTCTTTTCTTTTGATTTGCAATGCATGTCTACGTGCTCAAATAATGCAAAGAGAAGAACTATAAGATCGATAAGTAACTAAAACAACATTCCCTCCACGTACAAGAAAAAAAAATCCCCACCCTTTGGCTTGTATGGAAGGATGATAACCTAATTGATATAAAATCCAATTAAAGCTGATGAAATGAATGCAAAAATGAAGCGAATATACTTACAGCAAATCTAAAATTTTTCTCTAAGTCAATCTCAAAATCATTAACACAAGCAACTTCCTAGTAGCTTTTGTCCTAAGTACAAAAGACTATCTTGATACCTAATCAAGAAAAGGCCCTTTCCTTCTTGGAGAATAGGGAACTCACAACATAAGTTAGGGCTCAAATTCTAATAAGCCCTTAATTAAAACTAATGGCCACCTTAGTGCCATTGGGTACTAAGAGATGATGCTTAAGATATGTTCATAGAAGTTGTGGTTTGAGCTTCTATGTAAAGAGTCATTTTATCACTAAATGTGGAATCAAGGGCCTTCAAGCAAACAAATGGAGCAACAGGGACTCTTTATTAACATATGTTTTTAGGTGATCACGCTTACTTGAAATTTTACCGACCCAACTAAAAGTAGAAGGCTGGAAATGGGGTAAAGATCGGCACCTCCTTTACCACTGACTCCTTCCTCCATCTCCACTAACCTCTCCCTTTCTATCTCATCTCAATTCCTTGCCATCTCTAGTCCTCTCCTTTCCTTCTCTAACACATTCTCATCTCAATCAAGAGGAGTTTGTTATTGCAGCTATAGGGTGCTAGGGAAGGAGATGACAAGAGGAAGGGAGGAGGTAGAGAATTGTTTGAAGGCTAAGAAGAAGGAGAATGACCTTATTATTTGTTACGACTAGAATCCGGCTCCCTACGGAACCCGAGAATGACTCGTCTCAACTAAATCCCAAGACCTAGTCGTCCAACGGGAAATAATCAAATGCACGAAACATACCACAACTACATAGGCAATGTAACTAAACAAAATAAATAACAGGTAGCAATGGAAAAATAGAACAGAGTTCCAAACGAACAACGCGCCCCTGATGGAAAATAACATTCACTAATATAGCCATCACAACTAAAGTGGAGAGGCATAACAAACATGCTCCAACATACTAGAGATACTCACGAACAGTAAAAGGGTCGCTGGAACAAAAAAGGGAAAGAACAAACTACTACTAGGCTCAATTGGACCCAGCACCCTCTACAGCCGATGACGCTAGCTGCTCAACTACCTGACCTGAACATGTCTACATATATCTATGGTTAGCTAATGCTGAGGAGAGTGGTACATAAGTATATTAAATGCATTTAAATACGAAAGAAAATCAGTAAATTATACATGTGTCTTTCCAGTTATTCATTATTATTTATTTCTGAAATGACCCGTTATATTTTTAACCGGATAAGACGTTTGGAGTTTCAGTCAAACGTCTGGACACGTGCCTGGACATCTGAAAGTGGGATTTTCACTTTGCACTCTGTGAACGGGCGGTGTGCAGAGGTCTCTCTCTCCCCGCACCCTCACCCCCTTAAACCCTAACTCCCCTCCTATATAAACCCCTCACCTATTCTTCTCACACCACTCAAGCCACCACCACCTCCACCTTCTCCTTGTGAAGGTCGCACCCTCCAGCCTCCCATCCCTGTTGCTACAGCCGCGGTGAGGAAGAGAGGAGCCAACGAGGGAGAACGGGGAAGAGCAAAAGCGAGAGAGTGCGAGGGAGTGAGGGCGGGGGAGGAGGGAGACGACTGCAAGAGCTCGATGGAGCTCATGGGAGAGAGGAGGACGCCGACGAGGAGCTTCTCAAGCTCCCATAGTTGCTGGAGCTACCGTTGCGGGCAGAGGTGCGAGCGGGGTGAGCTGCAAGGAGGTTCTGGTACTAGAGATTTTCTAGCATTAGACATCTGGCGTGACGTCCAGACGGCTGGCGAGGCACCAGGACATCCGAAGCTGAAGTCGGACGTCTGGAAGCACGTATATCGTGAGGTACGTACCTTCCTACGCTGCTTTCTGCCATGCAAAAGTTTTCAGCACAGGAGGTGTTGGGCTAAAATTGTGCCTGTGTTTTCGTACGCATGTGAAGGCTTTGGGAAGGCGTGCAATATGCTTTCCCAAGTGCTTTTGGACGTCTAACAGCATTGCCAGACGTCCGACGACCCTTCCAAACAGCTGGAAGGAGGGTGAGACGTAGAGAGTTGACCCCAGACGATCGTGGAGGGATCTAGACGTATGAGCACACCACAAGAACCACAAGGTGAGATCTGACGTCTTTTAAGACGTCTGGGACTAGAACCAGGCGTCTAATTTTGGTCAGTAACCGTGTTTTTGGGCCGTTTAAGGCCCAAACGGAATCGGATTTGCGCAAATGAAGTACCGCTGTTTTCCACTCGAGTTCCTCTACGTGTTCGCATTGAGTATCTACTATTTTGAGATCATCTAATGTACATTGGTCGCTGGAACAACTTACCAACCGATAGCATGTTCGGGGCCCGCGGAGACGACGCGATCTGCGACACAGGCCCTCATTCCTCCCATGATACTCGATAGAGTGGTTTAATGTAATGATTAAGATATGAATAAAGAATATGTATGCTTAGCTTAAATTGATTGAAACCCTAGGATGTGGAATAAACTTTAGGGTAGAAATGTATGAGCATGATATGGAACTACTCTTATTTACTTGAGATGCATGTTAAAATACGAGCTGCCTGTATGAAAATGAGAAATTGAAATGTGAACCCTCAAGCTGCATGTTTATGATTGAGAACTGAATTATGAAAACACGAGTTGCGTGTATATGGATGAGGAACGAGTTATGAAACATGAGATCTGAATATGGATAAACGAGGTGAATATGAGCATGAACCCTACCGGGAATTAGGAGTAGAACTCCTGTGTATGAAATGAATCTGGATTGTAGACAGAAAGTGCGTTGGCCCTTGTGTACGCAGTACCAAGGAGAGCAAATGTCCCTTTTTAGTGTAGAGCAGAGCTAGCCTCCCTTGGGTTATGACCCGGGGTTAGGATTGGCCCTCGCGTAGGTGGTACTTAGGCGTGCTACCAGTGTAGGGAGGGAGTAGCCACCTCACGGGGCCCAGGGTTTATCTAGCCACCCTACATCGACTTTGTTAGGCCCTTTGGGCAAACCAGGGTAGTCGGACGAGGGTATGCGGACTGTGGAGGGGCGAGACCCCTGTTCTGAGAGGACAAGGTCCTATACTATTCCATGCTGTACTTTGGACGTACCTGCTAGCAAAAATGACTGATCGCGTGTCAGTGTAGGGTAGCTACCCATGCACTTATACGCGTACCGTAGTCACCACTACGTCTCGACAGTGACCTCAGGGTGGTTGACTGGGTGTAGGACTATCATGAGGGACTCTCCCACCAAGGAGAGCACCACGTGCACCTTCTACTCCATGGAAAAGACTGCAATCAAGATTGTTCCCACGAGGAACAAGCAAGATCAAGGAATACCTGGATACTTTAAGAAATAGATGAACCAGAAACATATAACTGAGATAAATAGAAGTGAGAAATAAACATGCTTATTGTTTTACTTTACTTGCACTTAAATAATGTAAACATCACTCTACTCTACGTTCGCTGACTTTGTATTTTCGTAACCCTGTTCAGGACCAGGAGTTGAATAGCCCGAGTTTCCGACTGGGTGCTGGGCCTAGCCGAGCCCAGCCGTAGTGATTCTTTCAGCTCTTTCATTTTTCTACTGTTGTAGTGAGTAATGGACATATATTTTGCTGTTCCTGTTACTTTTTGTTTCCTTTCCGTTTTCTATTGTTGTTGTGGTGACATATACTATGTTTTGAGACAGTTGTTTTGCTTTCTTTACTGCTTCGTTCTTTTCTTCTGCTTAGTTATATTGCATATGTGAATGTGGTTTATTTTCCTACTTTTTGGTTATTTCTCGTTGGACGACTAGGTCTTGGGATTAGTCAAGACGAGCCGGTCTCGGGTCCTATAGGGATCCAGGAATCAGGTCGTAACAAAATGGTATTAGAGCAAGGTTGTCCCGAGAAATGAACCAATTGGTTTAAGAATAACCACTCACATGCATATAACTAGGATAGCCACCACAACATATCGCTTTGATATTCGTTTCCGAGTCTTTTCTCAATGTAACCCTATATCGTTGACAACTCTTATTCTATCTCTTGCGTCTCCTTGCAGGAGATGCCTTATCGGGGAGTTCCCTCCTTCAAGGGAGATGAGGATCTATCTGAGGAAGAGGGCTGGCTGGAGCAGATAGAGAAGGTGTTCAACACCCTTCGCCCTCCCGTAGAGTGTCGCGTGGCCTTTGCTACATACCATCTAGAAAGCGCAGCAACACAGGTGGTGGAGAGCAGTCAGAGGCCAAGAGGGGAGAGAGCCGACGTGGGACCAGTTCGTGGCTCTCTTTTGTGAGCAGTACTTTCCGTAGACCTGGAAGGACCAGAGGAGGCAGGAGTTCCACACTCTCCACCAGGGGACATTGGCGATTAGCGCGTACTGTACACATTTCCTAGAGTTGTCACGTTTCGCCCCAACAGCTGTGTCTACTAAGGAGGAGCGCCTGTGGAGGTTTACTGAGGAGCTCCTACCTACTAATCGGGGGTATGTCAAACCCCTGAAGCTGGCCACTTTCTCTCGTGTGGTTGAGGCAGCCATGACTTATGAAGAGACCAACCCGGCCGCGTGAGACACCGACAATGGATGGAAGAAGCCCTACCAGTCAGAGTACTCTTAGGGTCATCGGGAGAGGAGGCACATGACGCACGCAGGAGAGCCATCTCATTTTGCGAGGCCACCAGTGGCCTTTGGGGGCCCCAGATAGGGGCCAGTTGCCAGCACTGGACCCTCACCCAGTCGCCAGCAGGGACCTACGGAGCGACGAGGTTATGTACCCCTCTGCTACCAGTGTGGCCAGCCGGGCCACATCAGGAGGGACTGCCCATCTAGGGCCGGAGCACAGTAGATGCTCCCCGCACCGAGCGCTGGAGGTCGAGCTGGCGGTCATGGTCACCAGGCGCATGGGGGAGGACAGCAATTACAAAGAGGGTACCGGCCTATTGCTGCTCACCCGACCCAGAGTGTAGCTGCTTCGTCTACACCGAGAGCTAAGGGACATATTAACGCCCTGACATACAGAGACGCCAACGCTTTGATTTCCGTGGTGGCAGGTATGGTTACTATTTCTGGCAGATTAGTGTACGTAATTTTTGATTCCGACGCCACCCACTCCTTCGTTGCTACAAGTTTTGCCGTAAGTTTGAGACAGGGCAGTTTACTGTTAGAGGATCCATTTGTGATCAGAGGTCCATGTGGCCAGTTGTTTGTAGCCGAGGAGGTCTACACGGACTGCGAGGTCAGTATCGGGGGACACAGCCTCCCCGATGACCTGATTGTGATCCAGATGGAGGGTTTTGGTGTGATCCTAAGGATGGACTGGTTGTCCGCCTATCACGCCCTAGTAGACTGTTTCAGGAGGAAGATCGTCTTCTCCATACTGGATTTACCTCCCTTTGAGTTTCACGGCCAGCCGGTAGATGGAGGTTTCAGATGCATCTCTGCGCTTTGGGCAGCGAGGCTTTTGAACCAGGGGTGTGAGGGCTTCTTCGCTTATGTAGTGGTAGAGCCTAGCCCCGTGACTGACTTTCAGAGTATCCCGGTGGTTTGCGAGTACCCCGACGTTTTTCCAGAGGAGCTGCCAGGACTACCGCCTAAGCGTGAGATCGAGTTTGAGATCTCACTGGCATCAGGGACCAGCCTCATTTCTACTGCACCGTATTGGATGGCACCGCTTGAGCTGCGAGAGCTCAAGTCACAGCTACAGGACCTGTTGGAGAAGGGCTTTGTGAGGCCCAGTGCGTCCCTGTAGGGAGCCCATGTGTTGTTTGTGAAGAAGAAGGACGGTACCCTGCGACTTTGTGTCGACTACCGACAGCTAAATAGGGTCACTGTCAAGAACAAGTATCCACTGCCGAGGATTGATGACCTCTTCGACCAATTGCGAGAAGCCACAGTGTTCACTAAGATAGATCTGAAGTTGGGTTACCACCAGTTGAGGATCAGGGAGACCGACATCTCCAAGACAGCTTTCCGTACCCAGTACAGGCACTATGAGTTCTTAGTCATGCTATTTAGGCTGACCAATGCCCTCGCTGCCTTCATGGACTTGATGAACCGTGTTTTCCGGCCATACTTAGACTAGTTTGTGGTGGGTTCATCAATGACGTACTCGTTTACTTGCGGGATTAGGCGCAGCATGGACAACATTTACGTATGGTGTTGGATACCTTGAGGTGACGCAGGCTGTATGCCAAGTACAGTAAGTGTAAGTTTTGGTTGAGGCAGGTGACCTTCTTGGGCCACGTGATTTCAGGAGATGGATTGGCTGTGGATCCAGCCAAGGTAGAGGCCGTACTCAGGTGAGAGAGGCCACATACAGTGATAAAGATACACAACTTTTTGGGATTGGCAAGTTACTATCGACGGTTTATCAGGGGATTCTCTCAAATTGTGCGTCCTATGACCCAGCTGACTCAGAAGAACGTGCCCTTTGCTTAGACAAATGAGTGCGAGGCGTGTTTTTAGGAGTTGAAGAAGAGATTGACTTTAGCTCCTGTGCTTACCATTCCAGACAGTAGTGGCCGTTTCGTGGTTTACACCGATGCTTCGTTGCAGGGGTTAAGGGGTATGCTCATGCAGCGGGGTCATGTTGTCGCATACGCTTCGCGGCAACTGAAGCCCCATGAGCATAGCTACCCTACCCATGACTTAGAGTTGGCAGCAGTTGTTTTCGCGTTGAAGACATGGAGGCATTACCTTTACGGTGAGACTTTCGAGATCTTCACAGATCATAAGAGCCTCAGGTACTTGTTTGACCAGAAGGAGCTCAACATGAGACAGAGACGTTGGTTGGAGCTCCTGAAGGACTACGACTGTAGCATCTCCTACCACCCAGGGAAGGCCAATGTGGTGGGCGATGCCTTAAGCTGGAAGGTGCTTGCCTACTTGGCAAGTTTACAGGCACAAAATTGGAGACTCATGGAGGAGTTGGGCAGTTGGCGACCTCGAGAGTCACAGGGGTATTGTGGGACGGTAACAGTGACGTGGCAGACACGACCAGAACTGATAGACCGCATCATCGCAGGGCAGATGGTCGATCCATACTTACAGATGCTGCGAGATAGGGTGTTGACAGGGGACCCAGGAGACTTTTCCTTCTCAGACGAGATCCTGCATATGAGGGGACGTCTGTGCGTTCCTAGGGACGAGGAGTTGTTGAGAGAGCTTCTGATCGAGGCGCACGGGTCTAGGTTCACCATACATCCTGGGAACGCAAAGATGTACCATGATTTGCGACGCAACTTCTGGTGGAGAGGGATGAAGCATGATGTTGGTGAGTTTGTTCAGCAGTATTTGGTGTGCCAGCAGGTGAAGGCCGAGCACCAGAGGCCTGCAGGGCCATTGCAGCCACTTTTTGTGCTAGAGTGGAAGTGGGAGAGCATCACCATGGACTTGGTGGTGGGTCTACCAGTTACCCAGCGGGGACACGACGTAGTCTGGGTGATAGTAGACATGTTGACGAAGACGACGCGTTTCCTGCCGATTCGAGTCACCTTTGGACCAACACAGTTAGCAGAGAGATACATCCGAGATGTGGTGCGCCTGCACAGAGTCCCACGTGAGATTGTATCCGACATGGATACTCATTTTACTTCCCAGTTCTGGGCTGAGTTTCAACAGGCCTTGGGGACACGTTTAAGGTTCAGTACCTCTTACCACCTGCAGACGGATGGACAATTAGAGCGCACCATACAGGCACTTGAGAACCTTCTACGAGCCTGTCTACTAGACTGGAGAGGCTCCTGGGAGGAGCATTTTCCCCTAGCAGAGTTTGCATACAATAACAGTTACCACTCGAGTATCGGCATGGCACCTTACGAGGTTCTGTGCAGATGGAGGTGTATTGCACCCTTGAGTTGGGTCGAGGTGGGGACCAAGTGGGAGGTTGGTCCCAGGCTGATCCGGCAGAGTCAAGAGGTGATAGAGCATATTCATAGATGACTCCACACTGTCAGGAGCAGGCAGAAGAGCTACGTTGACCGGAAACACAAAGAGGTGCAAGTCGAGGTTGGGGATCACGTCTTTCTCCGTGTTTCGCCCATGAAGGGCTTGCAGCATTTTGGGGTGAAAGGGAAGCTTGCGCTAAGGTTTTTGGAGCCTTTTTAGGTCTTGGAGCTGGTAGGACCCGTTGCTTACTGGCTTGCCCTTCCTCCCCAGCTTTTTGGAGTGCACGACGTGTTTCACGTGTCCAACCTCAGGAAGTACATCACCGATCTCAGTCACGTTCTGAGCCACGAGAGCATCGAGGTGGGTGATGACCTGACCTATCCCGAGAGGCTAGTACAAATACCATACAGAGCTGTCCGGAGTCTGAAACGGAAGCAGGTACTACTGGTGAAGGTTCTATAGAGAAGCCAGCAGTACGAGGAGGCGACCTGGGAGCTTAAGGCGGCGATGCGAGAGCGGTACCCAGGGTTTTTTGAGGGTACGTCTTTTCGGACCTACTTCGGTCCTCTTTAAGTTTGTTATGCGTTTTTACGTTCTTTTTTCGTATCCTAGCTAGCTCAAGTTCCGAGGACGAAACTTCCTTTAAGTTTGTTATGATGAAATGACTCGTTACATTTTTAGCCGGATAAGACGTCTGGAGTTTCAGTCAGATGTCTATCCAGACGTCTGGACACGTGCCCGAACATCTGAAAGTGGGATTTTCGTACTGCGCTTTGCATCGCGCGGGCGGCGTGCAGAGGTCTCTCTCTCCCCGCACCCTCACCCCTTTAAACCCTAACTCCCCTCCTATATAAACCCCTCACCTCTTCTTCTCACCCCCTCACACCACTCAAGCCACCGCCACTTCCACCTTCTCCTTGCGACGGTCGCGCCCTCCAGCCTCCCATCCCTGCTGCTGCAGCCGCGGCGAGGAAGGGAGGAGCTAGCGAGGGAGAATGGGGAAGAGCGAGAGTGAGAAAGTGAGAGGGAGTGTGGACGGGGGAGGAGGGAGACGTCCGTAAGAGCTCAGTGGAGCTCGAGGAGCTTATGGGAGAGAGGAGGACGCTGGCGAGGAGCTTCTCAAGCTCCTGCAGCTACTAGAGCTGCCGTTGCAGGTGGAGGTGCGAGCGGGGCGAGTTGTGACGAGGTTCTGGTACTAGAGGTTTCCCAGTACCAGACATCTGGCATGACGTCCAGACGGCTGGCAAGGCACCAGAACGTCCAGAGCTGAAGCAGGACGTCTGGAAGCACGTATATCGTGAGGTACATACCTTTCTATGCTGCTTTCCGCCATGCAGTAGTTTTCAGCACAAAAGGTGTTGGGCTAAAATTCTGCTTGCATTTTCGTACACAGGTGAAGGCTTTGGGAAGGCACGCGGTGCACTTTCCCAAGTGCTTTTGGACGTCTGACCGCATTGCCAGACGTCTGACGGCCATTCCAGACAACTGGAAGTTGGGTGAGACGTATGGAGTTGCCCTAGACGATCGCAGTGGGATCTAGACGTCTGAGCACACCATAGGAAACACAACGTGTGATCTGACATCTTTTAAGACGTCTGGGACTAGTCCCAGACGTTTAATTTTGGTCATTAACTGCGTTTTTGGCCCGTTTGAGGCCCAAACGGAATTGGATTTGTACAAACGAAGTACCGCTGTTTTCCACTTGAGTTCCTCTACGTGTTCGCATTGAGTATCTATTGTTTTGAGCTCGTCTAATGTAAATTGGTCGCTGGTACACGTTACCAGCTGGTGGTGTATTCAGGGCCCGCGAAGAAGACGCGATCTGTGGCACAGGCCCTCATTCCTCCCGTGATACTTGATAGAGTGGTTTAATGCAATTATTAAGATATGAATAAAGAATATGTATGCTTAGCTTAAATTGATTGAAACCCTAGGATGTGGAATGAACCTTAGGGTAGAAATGTATGAGCATGATATGGAACTACTCTGGTTTACTTAAGATGCATGTTAAAATACAAGTTGCCTGTATGAAAATGAGAAATTGAAATGTGAACCCTCAAGCTGCATGTTTATGATTGAGAACTGAATTATGAAAACACGAGCTGCCTATATATGGATGAGGAACGAGTTATGAAACATGAGATCTGAATATGGATAAACGAGGTGAATATGAGCATGAACCCTACGGGGATTTAGGAGTAGAACTCCTGTGTAAAAAAGGAATCTGGATTGTAGACGGGAAGTGTGCTGGCCCTTGTGTACACGGTACCAAGGAGAGCAATTGTCCCTTTTTAGTGTAGAGCGGAGCTAGCCTCCCTTGGGTTAAGACCCGAGGTTAGGATTGGCTCTCGCGTACGTGGTACCGAGGCATGCTACTAGTGTGTGTGTGTGGGGGGGGGGGGGGGGGGGGGGGGGGGGGGGGGGAGCTAGCCACCCCACAGGGTCCGCGGTTCAACTAGCCACCCTACACCGACTTTGTTAGGCCCTTTAGGCAAATCGGGGTAGTCGGAAGAGGGTACGCGGACTGTGGAGGGGCGAGACCCCTATTTTGAGAGGGCAAGGCCCTATACTGTTCTGTGCTGTACTTTGGACGTATCCACTATCAGAAACGACTGACCGCGTGTCAGTGCAGGGTAGCTACCCATGCGCTTATCACGCATGCCGTAGTCACCACTACGTCTTAATAGTGACTTCGGGGTGGTTGAATGGGTGTAGGACTACCACAAGGGACTCTCCCGCCCAGAAGAGCACCATATGCACCTTCTACTCCATGGAAAAGACTGCAATCAAGATCGTTCCCACGAGGAACAAGCAAGATTAAGGAATTCCTGGATACTTTGAGAAATAGATGAACCAGAAGCACAAAAATGAGATAAATAGAAATGATAAATAAGCTTTCTTATTATTTTACTTTACTTGCACTTAAATAATGTAAACACCACTCTACTCAGCATTCGCTGACTCTGCCTTTTTGTAACCCTGTTCAGGACCAAGAGTTGAACAGCCTGAGTTTCCGGCTGTAGAGGGTGTTGGGCCCAACCGTAGTCATTCTTTCAGCTCTTTCGTTTTTCTACTGTTGTAGTGAGTAATGGACATATATGTTACTGTTCATGTTACTTTCTGTTTCCTTTCTATTTTCTGTTGTTGTTGTGGTGGCATATACTATATTTTGAGACAGTTATTCTACTTTCTTTACTACTTCGTTCTTTTCTTCTGCTTAGTTATATTGCATTTGTGAATGTGGTTTATTTTCTTGCTTTTGGTTATTTCCCGTTGGACGACTAGGTCTTGGGATTAATTGAGGTGAGCCAGTCTCGGATCCTGTAGGGATCCAGGAACCGGGTACAGTTTCCGTTTATAATCAACTATATGTTTCTGATTCGATTATTCTAGTAAGGGTCCACAACATTTCTTAATCCACTTGTTCCCTAGGGGAACGATCTTGATGCAGTTTTCCCATGATGCAAGATGTACACGTGGCACTCTCCTGGTTAGGAGAGTTCCCTATGGTAGTCCTACACCCGGTTTACCACCCTGGGATCATGGTCGTGACGTAGTAGTGACTACGGCATGTGAGATAAACGCACGGGTAGCTACCCCACCCTGGCGCGTGGTCCGTCTTTTCTGCTAGAGGGTATGCCCAAACGTATAGCACAAAACAGAATAAGGGCCTCACTCCTCAACAATCTGCGTACGCTAGCCCGACTATCCCGATTTGCCCAGTGGGCCTAACATGAGTCGGTGTAAGGAGGCGAATCCAAACCCCGGGTCCCAACCCAAGGGGTGGCTAGCCCTCTCCCCACACAAAAGTGACAGTAGCTCTCCTCGATACAACATACATGAGAGCCAGCTCACTTTCCATACCCAAGTCTGAATCGCCAACCAACATGCCTGTAGGAAACATGTTCCATCATACGTCAGATATCCATGCCACTGTACTTTGATTTCCTTTCCTAGTTCCCTGTAGGGTTCATGCATAGGTACTCATCTCGTTTCATTACGTGGCATGTACCCCTATCACATTCTAGTTTATAATTCATACAACAAGCAACTCGTGAATTAAAAAGATAAGCAATTATCACATCATTTTAAATATTCCATTACTCATAGTAGGGAATTTAACCACATGCATTCTCAATTTATAGCAAGCGAGATTCATACATCGAATATAAACATTCACATTCTCAGTCCTAGGGTTTATCTTATGCCGTAGGTGTCAAGCAGATATTTTCAATTTAGCATGCACTTTAATAATTTAAACCACAGGAGTAGAGAGGACCAATCTACCAAGGTGTATGGGTGGTATGGGGGCACGAACGGTGGATCCCGATGTCTTCACGGGTCCCGTGTGCACTATGGACTGGAGACTTATTCTAAACAGTTGATCAAACCAAACATTAACATTGTTGACCATTATGTCAAATAAGCTCTAAACAGTATGAACACGACCCTAAAATGTAGGAAATTCTGAAAGAAAACCAACGGTACTTTGTTTGCACAAAACCGACTTCGTTTGGGCCCTAAATTGTCCCAAACATGCGCACCCTGACCAAAATCTGACATCTAGGGTGATTCCCAAATGTCTTAAATGAGCGCAGGATCTCACTTTGCTTTCCTGCGTCTGTTCCAGTTGTCTGAGGGGGTTACCAGACGTCTGACACAACTCCCGATCGTCTGGGAGAGTAGTCAAACGTCTGACGCTGCTTCCAGATGTCTTAAAGTGCCTCGAACGCCGTGCCAACGTGCCTTTCCAACGTTCCTCGTACCTATGCAATAGAGCATGACACCTTAACACTACCGTGGTATGTATGCATGGCTCAGAGCTCAGGCAGAGAAAATACCTCGACACTCTGCATGCTACTAGATGTCCTGAGCTCGCTCCGGATGTCTGGCGAATGTCACAGACGTCTAATACTGTGAAAATATCCGTGCGCAAAACCTCCTCGCGAAGCTGTCCTCCTCACCCGTGGAGTTGCAGCAACTTCTCCCCTTGCTGCTCTCCCTCTCCCACGCTCTCTTTTTCTCTCCCAGCTCCTCTTGTTGCTCCCTTCTTCCTCTCGCACACACCTCTCCCCTCACGCTCTCCCTCTCCCTGTTGCTCCCATTCTCTTCCTCCCTCACTCTCGGTCACAAGGTGGAAGAAGAGAAAGGGGGGTGACGACTGTTGAAGCAAGGGACTTAGGGTTTGGGGTGGGTGTGCATGGGGGTTGTGTGGGGTGAGTTGTGAGGCCAAGGTCAATTGCGGCCTTGGCCCTACAAAATCTCCCCTTTTTTGCAGAGTGTAACGACCCGGTTCCCGAGTCCCTACGAGACACAAGAACCGGACCGACTCGACTAATCCCAAGACCTAGTCGTCCAACGAGGAAGTAACCAAAAGAGCAGTAAAATAAACCACATTCAGCATGAATATAACTAACAGTAAGGAAGTACAGCAGTAAGGAAAGAAACTACTACAGTAGATACCACCACAACAGTAGAACAACATTTATCATATAACAAGAACTGCAGGTAAAGAAAGTACAGCGGAAACAAAAACTACTCACTAGAACAGAAACAAAAGAGGTACAAAAGACTGTGGTAAACTCTACTGGACCCTACTCGGCCTAGCGTCCTCTGCAGCCACTGACCCTGGCTGCTCAACACCTGGTCCTGAAAAAGGTAACGAGTGTAACACGCCAGCAAAACGCTGAGTAGAGAGGCAAACTAACTAAAGGCAACAGTAGAGTGTACAGTAGCTGTTATGTTCTATTACTTCCTTTACTCACATCTTTCAATTTTTTTTTCACTATTTCATTTATTTCTCAGATCCTTTACTTGATCTCGAATGTCCTCGCGGGAACGATCTTGATTGCAGTCTTTTCCAAAAGTAGAAGTAGCACGTGGTGCTCTCCTGGTCGGGAGAGTCCCCCGTGGTGATCCTACCCTCAGTCAACCACCCCAAGGTCACTGACAGACGTAACGGTGACTACGGCACGCGCGATAAACGCACAGGTAGTTAGCCCGCACTGGCACGCGATCAGTCGTTTCCGTTAACGGGTGCGCCCAAAGCACAGCACGGAACCAGGGCAGAGCCCTCTCAGTAACAGGGGTCCAACCCCTCCAAAGTAACCAAACCGGGGCCTTGCCCCTCCACAGTCCGCGCACCCTCGCCTGACTACCCTAGTTTGCCCTAGTGGGCCTAACAAGTCGGTGAAGGAGGCTAGCAGAACCCCGGGGCCCGTGGGGTAGCTAGTACTCTCCTAACACTACTAGCTCTTCTCGGTACTACGTACACGAGGGCCAACAAGTCGGTACAGAGTGGCCAATCCTAACCCCGGGTCCCTGGGGCGGTTGGCCCCACTCTGCACTAAACAGGTACAGGTACTTCCCTTGGTACTGCGTACCCAAGAGACAGTACAAACTACATCTCAGTTCCATTCCTTTTTCTTTCCAGGAGTTCCACTCCTAATTCCCCGTAGGGTTCCAGCTCTTTATCTCAGAACATCATATGTTTCACTTTCCAGTTTCACGTTCTCACAATCCATGACCTCAATCATGTTTCTTTATTCATAACAGGCAGCTGTTAATTCAATTTACAGGCAGCTTTATATTCCTTTCCATTTTTCCAAGACTGCAGTATTATACATTCCACTAGTTTTTCCATCCTAAGATTCATGCCACATCCTAGGATCTAGCATACAGCTAGTTTTCCAGCCCTAGGATTCATGCATCACCTAGGAGCTATCATTCCATACATTTCTCATTCCTAGGATTCATGCAATGTCCTAGATTCTAGTTATGGTTCCATACTTTAACATATTTTAATAATAAACTTAAGCCACTCTACCAGGTACAACGGGAGTAATGGAGGCGTGATCGGGAATCCCGCGTGCCTCTGCGACTCCCAAGACTGCAATTGAACGAGGTCCTATCACAAGGATCAAACACGAGGAGTGTCTCAAAACAGTGTATAGTTACTGTAGACGGGTATAAGAATTAATTCTGAAAAGAACGCAACTCGAATCGCGGAAAACGGAGCCCGAACGGGCCCTAAACGGGTTGAAAAAGACGATACTGTGCAAAATCAGACGTCTTAAACAATGGATCAGAGAATTACCTGTCTAGTGTGGTTTCCCAGACGTCCAGAAGTATGCGGGGACGTCTGTCCTATCTCCCAGACGTCCGATGGTCACCCCGGACGTCTGGAGGTCACTCCCGCCGTCTGGTACAACTTCCAGACGTCTGATTCGCAAAGGATGGCGAATCAGCGAACCTGCGCATAGCCAACTGCCTCCCTCAGTACGGTCGGTCGACAGGAAGGAAGAAGAAAGCGGAATACACACCTTTCAGACGTCTGTATGAGCTACCAGACGTCGTCCTCGCCGTCTGCCTATCAACCCAGACGTCTGATTCTGGAAATTTATCCAGAATCAGGGCGCCACCCGGCCTCCGCTCGCGACGCCGCCCGCGTCGCACCTCGCGCGCCTGCTGCTCAGACTGCAGCAGGTCCCTCTCCGCATCATTCCGCGCCCCCTGCGCCCTCCGCCGGCCGGCCAAGCCGCTCCGGCGAGCTCGCCCTCACGGCAGAGCTCCGCTCTCGCATGCCGCACCTCCTCCGCGCTCACTGCGGCCGCCGCTGCCGCCCTCGCGCTCGCGCTCACGCTCACGCTCTGGCTGAAGGAGAAGGGAAAGGAGACGATGGTGACGGAGTGAGGGGAGGCGTGCCCTTTTAAGGCCACGCGAGGAGGAGGGAGAGATGCGGCAGAGCGTCTGCAGCCGCAGAGAATATCGGATATTCGCGGGCCTGCGCGCTGAGGCGCGCAGACGAACACTCGTGCCAGAATAACTGATTTCCAGACGTCTGGAAACGATCCCAGACGTCTGGTAAGACGTCTGGGGCACGCGCTCGTCACAATATAACAAACTCAAAGGAAGTTTCATCCCCGAAACTTGCGCCAACTAGGGTGCGGGAAAAGACGTCCGAATAACCATAACAAACTCAAAGAGGACCGAAGCCGGTCCGAAAAGACGTACCCGCAAAAAGCTCCGGGTACCGCTCCCGCATTGCCGCCTCAGGCTCCCAGGTAGCCTCCTCGTACCGCTGGCTCCTTCACAAAACCTTTACCAGGGGTACTTGCTTTCGTCTCAAACTGCGGACGGCTCGGTCTAGGATCTGCACTGGCCGCTCGGGGTAGGTCAGATCGTCGCTCACCTCGACGCTCTCGTGACTCAGTACGTGGCTGGGATCGGCTACGTACTTCCTGAGGTTGGACACGTGGAACACGTCGTGCACGCCAGAAAGCGGCGGGGGAAGGGCATGTCTGTAAGCAACGGGTCCAACCCGCTCTAGGACCTCAAAGGGCCCTACGAACCTCGGCGCAAGCTTCCCTCTCACCCCAAACCGCTGTAGGCCCTTCATGGGCGAAACACAAAGGAAGACGTGGTCCCCAATCTCAAACTGCACCTCTCTGCGTCTCCGATCCGCGTAGCTCTTCTGTCTGCTCCTGACAGTGCGGAGTCGTCTGTGGATCTGCTCAACTACCTCCTGACTCTGCCGGATCAACCTGGGGCCAACCTCCCACTTGGTCCCCACCTCAACCCAACTCAAGGGTGCCGTACACTTCCGTCCGTACAGAGCCTCGTAGGGAGCCATGCCGATGCTCGAGTGATAACTGTTGTTGTATGCAAACTCCGCCAGGGGCAGGTGCTCCTCCCAAGAGCCCCTCCATTCCAGTACACAGGCACGCAAAAGGTCCTCGAGTGTCTGTATCGTGCGCTCAGACTGTCCATCCGTCTGGGGGTGGTAAGCTGTGCTAAACCTCAACCTCGTCCCCAAGGCCTGCTGAAACTCAGCACAAAACTGGGACGTAAAGCGGGTATCCCGGTCGGATACGATCTCCCGTGGAACTCCGTGTAGTCGCACCACATCACGGATATACCTCTCTGCCAACTGTGCTGGTCCCAAAGAGACTCGGATCGGCAGGAATGGCGCCGTCTTCGTCAATCTATCCACTATTACCCAGACTGCGTCGTGTCCCCGCTGGGTAACAGGTAAGCCCACCACCAAGTCCATGGTGATGCTCTCCCACTTCCACTCTGGCACTGGAAGCGGCTGAAGCGGCCCTGCAGGCCTCTGATGCTCGGCTTTCACCTGCTGGCACACTAAGCACTGCTGCACGAATTCACCCACATCCCGCTTCATACCCCTCCACCAAAACTCGCATCTCAAGTCGTGGTACATCTTCGTGTTTCCGGGATGTATGGTGAATCTGGAACCGTGTGCCTCAGTCAGGAGCTCTCTCAACAGCTCCTCGTCCCTGGGAACGCACAACCGTCCCCTCAAGCGTAGCACCTGGTCTGTGAAAGAGAAGTCCCCTAGGTCCCCTGATAGTACTCTGTCGCGCAAAGACTGCAAGTACGGATCAGCCATCTGTCCTGTGATGATACGGTCTATCAGCTCTGGCCTGGTCTGCCGTGTCACCGTCACTGCCCCACAGTATCCTCGTAACTCTAGAGGTCGCCAACTACCCACCTCCTCCAAAAGGCTCCAACTCTGTAACTGTAGACTGGCCAAGCGTGCGGGCGCCTTACGGCTCAACTACCCACCATCTTGTAACGACCCGGTTCCCGAGTCCCTACGAGACACAAGAACCGGACCGACTCGACTAATCCCAAGACCTAGTCTTCCAACGAGGAAGTAACCAAAAGAGCAGTAAAATAAACCACATTCAGCATGAATATAACTAACAGTAAGGAAGTACAGCAGTAAGGAAAGAAACTACTACAGTAGATACCACCACAACAGTAGAACAACATTTATCATATAACAAGAACTGCAGGTAAAGAAAGTACAGTGGAAACAAAAACTACTCACTAGAACAGAAACAAAAGAGGTACAAAAGACTGTGGTAAACTCTACTGGACCCTACTTGGCCCAGCGTCCTCTGCAGCCGCCGACCCTGGCTGCTCAACACCTGGTCCTGAAAAAGGTAACGAGTGTAACACGCCAGCAAAACGCTGAGTAGATCGGCAAACTAACTAAAGGCAACAGTAGAGTGTACAGTAGCTGTTATGTTCTATTACTTCCTTTACTCACATCTTTCAATTTTTTTTTCACTATTTCATTTATTTCTCAGATCCTTTACTTGATCTCGAATGTCCTCGCGGGAACGATCTTGATTGCAGTATTTTCCAAAAGTAGAAGTAGCACGTGGTGCTCTTCTGGCCGGGAGAGTCCCCCGTGGTGATCCTACCCTCAGTCAACCACCCCAAGGTTACTGACAGACGTAACGGTGACTACGGCACGCGCGATAAACGAGGGGAGAGAGCTGGAGACGGCAAGATGATGGGTGGACGAGGGTCGGGTGGCAACGTCAGGAGGGAAGACGAAGTGGACCGGCGACTAGTAGGGGTCCAGAGAGAGGAGGGTGGCAAGACGGGTGGCGATATGGGAGGACGAGGACGATGTGCATGGTTTCGATGGTGATGTGCTTTGCTATAGGTGTAGGGAGAGAGAGCATATGGCAGTTGTGTGTCACAATGCCCTCATTTTCCTAGTGTGTGGAGGGCTTGGGCCTAGGCGAAGCACGTACAAGAAGAAGGCGTGGCAGGAGGGTGGTCCATTGAGGCCGTGTAGAGGTGCACATGGGTTTATGCCAAACCTTAGCAGGGAGAGAGGAAACGTGCATGGTCTGCGTCAAAGGGAGGGTCCTAGGGCTGATGGACGTGGGTTTGCATGGAGTTGGGTTCCTTCTCCACCATTGGTCCCTTCCCTCGACATGGAGGTTCCACTTTCTCCGGAGGTGCTCACAACAGAGTCCCTTCTTCGAGGCGCTCTCATCGGGGAGATCATGGCAGGCGTGCCTTCCTTGGAGGATCTCCAAGGCTTCATAAGATCCCTTCTCTCGTCTATGATGTGGAAGATCTCTGCGTTGAACCCATCAAGGTTCCTAGTTTTTGGCTTATCGAATGTGGATGTCTATTTGCTCAAGTTTCGATTGTTGTGTTTTGATTCTGTGTCCATTATGTGGAGAATGGTTTCCCCTTTTGATGGTGCATTAAGCGACATACCACTGCAAAAGGGTTTTTGTCAGAGGAGAATCTGTGAAGATCAAGGGTCTCCCCTTGCATCTGCATTCAAATGCAGTGGTAAGCAGTGTTGTGGGCAATTTTGCATCACTAAAGGAGGGCTCGGTGGTCGGCCTGATGGAGGGGGATGGTAGTGTTGTGAAGGTGGATGTTGATCTCAGGCATGGGGGTCCTTTCCATGGGAAGGCAGTGCTGAGATGTGGTGAATCCTCGTGACTTCTCTCCACGAGTGTGCAAGTTTGTGACCCGATGACGAGGACAGTGGAGGAGGTGCATGAAGGGGGCGTGGGTTGAGGGGATCCATGCAATGGCACAGGGTGCAAGAAGAACAATCTTTTGTATGCATCAACCAAAAGAAACGCAAGGTGAGTGAGGGGAGGGAGTTGGCACAGGAGATGGAAGAAGGGGACGTGGCTGATGAGAAGATGGTTGATAGCAGGGACGGCAAGGCCATTGTGCTACACAGGAGGGACCGAATTCAACTAGTGTTGAAGGCGAGGAGAACATGCCACGTGCTTAGTTTAGTTGCCAATTAAGGGAAGACACATTGGTTTTTTCTACTCCGGTAGAGGTAACGTATAATGCAGGTGCTTCTACCCCTTCACGTGCAGGAACATCTACCAAGGAGAGGTACAATCTTCTGATACATAAGGGGGAGGTACAGAGTAGAGGACAGGCACATGTGGACCTTAACCATGTGGCAGGCATATTGAATGTGGTATGAACGAAGGGTGGCGAGAGGGGCAAGAAAGCAGCCTTATGTTAAGGGTCCTTACGTGGAATGTTAGGGGGTTGAGGGACAACATAAGAAGAAGCATATTGGGGAGGTATCTCAGAGAATGGGGGATTCAATGTGCCTTATTGCAAGAAATCCATATTGAAGGGGAGGACACAAGGTAGTGGTATCCGCTTCTTACAAATGGGGAGGCTGAGTTGAAGTGGATACCTTCCTGTGGGAAATCAGGGGGGCTATGGAAGCCCAGGATCTACAGTTGCTGGATGTGAAGATGGGGAGGTTTTCCATTACTTGTAGGTTCTCTAGGGTCAATGATGGCATTCATATTAGCATCACTTCTGTTTATGGGACGTGTACCCCAAGTGAGAGACCGCTCCTGTGGGAAGAGTTGAGAGATATGGCAACATGGGTCCAGGGAGCAGCGTGGCTTGTGGGAGGTGACTTTAATGCTACACTATCGTCAAATGGTAAATTATATGGACAAACTAATTCCTCTACCTTTGGGTTTCAGAGTTTGGTGTCGGATTTAGAGTTGGTTGATATTCCATCGTCGGGTGCTACTTATACTTAGAGAAATGAGGGCGGTCTAATGTCAAAGATAGATCATTTCTTGTGTAATGTGGACCTGATGGGGTCCTTCCACATGGCTTTTGTGGTGGCATTGGGAAGGCCCTTCTCTAACCATACTCCTCTGGTGTGGGAGAGTGGGGAGGGGATGAAGGCGATCACCTATTTCAAATTTCAGAAATCGTGGCTATAGGAAATGGTTTTAGAGATGTTGTGGCATCCTGGTGGATCTCTAATGAAGGAGAGGGGTCGGTTACGCAGAGGCTGGCGGGCAAGTTAAGGGGCTTACGCCATATGTTGTTTGAGTTTAAGAAGACCCTGGTGCATATGAAGACTTAAAAGAGGAAGGAGGCGACGGAAGGGGCAAAGTGCCTTGATGAGAAGGAGGAGAGGGCGAGGAGGAAGTGCTTACAGTCTGTTATAGCCAAGGAGGACCAACTGAGGAAGATTGACTGACGCCAATGCTTCCACCAGTTGTGGCTCAACGAGGGGGATTTGAACATGAAGTTTTTCATGCAGCTGCAAGTGCTAGAAGGCGATTCAATCTCATTTGGTCCCTTTGCTAAGGGGATCAAGTGGCCATGTCACCCATGGAGATGTGTAGTACAATGAATAATTACTTTATGGATGTCACTCGTGTGGGGCCGAGAGGGGGGTGGAGGCTGTCAAGCTCAGATATTCCCAGGCTAGGGGAAGAGGAAGGATGTCAGTTGTGTAGAGTAATTGGAGAGGAGGATGTGGTGTCTGCGTTGAAGGGGCAGAAGGCAGAAGGATCACCAGGACCTGATGGTTTTCCCATCTTATTCTATAAAGAATTTTGGCCAATGGTCAAGTTAGATGTCATGCCGTTGGTTTAAGAGTTCTAGAGAGGGAACTTTGACTTGGAGAAGATCAACAAGTCCTTTCTCTTTCTCCTTCCTAAGAAGGCAGGAGCTGAGTCACTTTCTGATTTTAGGCCAATTGCTCTTTCTAATTCCATTTATTTAATAATTACAAAGCTATTAGCTAATCGTATGAGGGAGGTTATGTAGAATATTATAAGCCCAGTGCAATTGGCTTTTTTGAAGGGCAGATCACTACAGGAGTTTTTTATTTTGGCACAGGAGATGGTGTCAGAATTTGTAAGGAGGAAGAAGGCTTTTATGTGGAAAGTGGACTTTTCCAAAGCATATGACTTGGTATCTGATGAGAAGCTTATCATGATCTCTAATTACCCCTAATTAACTAGTCTTCTTAGTTAATTAGCTAAGAATATGAGAATTTATAGGTTAATTATAAAATAAGGGATATATAGTAAAAGACCTTAAAATAAGTTAAAAATGCTATTTTAACATTCAAATAATATTATTAATAATCTGATTAATAATTGGACTCGAGATCCTAACAATCATTCCTCTAATTAATAGGTTAATTAACTTAAGCATAATGTATACATAAATATGTAACAACTTAAGTAACCTTACCTAACTAAATAAATTAACCTAAGAAGGTCAAAAATGTAAATTCAAGGTCTAGATATAATAATCACCTTATTTACAATCATATAAAAAGTTGAACAAAATCTAAATTAAAATAAACCTTGAAAACCTGAGTTTGCATTTAGATCCTTATAATTCATTTCAATCGGGTTCTTAATTTTCATATAGGACCTTAGGTTTCATTGCATATAGGTCCCTATTTACTTCTTATTCTCTTCAGCTGGTCGAACGACTAACGACTGAGGGTGCCTCCACCACTCGATCACCGCCCATTCGACGTCACTTCACCTTCTCCAAGCTCCTGGAGCTTGCGCTCACTGATGAGAACCTCACCATAAGTCCTAACTAGCTCTTTTCGACCTAAAAAAGAGAACAAAAGCTCTCATATAACCAAGAGAAAGGCCTAATCCAAGGAATCACTAATCTGGGAAGAGAACATGAAGCAAAGGGTAAAACAGCAATTTTACCATTGCAGTGCATCAACGGGATTTCTAAGGGTCTAGACATAGGTCAATTGGACTTAATAAGAGAACAAGTGGGATGGTTCAGTCAGAAAAGGGTTATTGTGAAATTTAAGAATTAAATGACATTCTGTAACCCTAAAACAAATCCACTTCAATTCACCAGGTTTTAGGTAGGATAAAAATCAATTAAATCCTCTAAAATTCATGGAAAAATATCCCCTAGGGTTTAGAACCTTCAATTTGGCCTTTAGAACATGTTTTGACCTAGATTGGGGTCCAAGCTTAATATTTAAACTAATTTGGATTTTTGTGCAAAATGTCCAGTCAAACGTGATCAAACCAAAAATCTAACTTCACCATTGGATTCCTTAGGTCCAAATTAGGTTTGTACCAAAATTTGGACCTAAGGGAAGGTCATCTTGATCTACTTTGCAAAATGGTCCACCCAATTACATTATGGCACCTAACTTTTGAAAACCCTTGCGAAAATACCCTCAACTTTCTCGTCACTTTCTGCATTCTGGTCCCTCTACCATTGTAGTAGAGACCCATACCTCTGGCGAAGTTTCGAGGAGGATTTCTCCTTGCTTTCCCAGGGAGCTGCTCCCAGATTTGAAAGGGGAGTCCTCTGCAAAACCCCTACCACCTGAGCAGCTCCCCATGCCCTGAATCACTCCATACCTCTCGTACGAACGCTCGAGATGTATGGGTATCACTTCCGACCATGCCTCCGGCGAGGGTTTTTGGCTGCCACCATGCGCCTGACCCTCGGCCCATGCCTTTATAAGAAGCACCAGGTTCGCCCAAACGGGGCAAGCTTGAGTTGGCCTGAGAAAACCCCTAAAATTGTCCTCCCTCACCTCCGGTCAATAGCCCGCAAGCTCCGGTGACATCTCCTTCCTCCTCTCGTCACTCTGCCACCGTACCAGTGGCAAAGTCATCTCCGCCTCACTCCTCCGCATCGCGCCGTACCCGCGCGAGCCTCTCTAACCTCCTTGTCGTCGTCGCCTCTCCATCTCAGGGCTTTCGTCTCGGTTGACGGCAGATACGCATTGTCCGCCCCTCTGCTCCCCCTTCGTCCAGCACCTCGCAAATAAATCCCCTTCCTCTACTCTTTCTTTTCCCCTTATCTATTTCTAATTTCACGCCTCGACAGCCACATTTCACGGTCACCTTCTCCACCTCCAGCAGACCACCGGCGAGGTGCATCCACCACTCCACACACCCACCCACCTCGCCAACCACCTCAAAAGCATCGCCTCATCCCACTAATCATTTTCCCCCACTCCATTAACCGCCACAACCTCCACTCACTTCCCCCGAACACACCCAACCCCACGTCCACAGAACGACCTAGGCACGCACGCCCAGGCTATCCCGCACCACACCAACACCCGGGCCACCTTTGCTGTGTCACGACGAAGCATTCTGAGTAATTTGACAAGGCCGTGAGGCTGTATTCGTGTCGACAAGTACAGGTGCCCTACTCGCCATTGAAGTAAGCTTGAAGAAGCTTGCTAGCGTTAGCTTCACCTCCAGGTGCCAGGAGTCCAGGTCCTAGACGTGCGGTTTCTCTTCGCGAACAGCTTCAGCCCATCAATTGAAGGTCAAAGCTCCGCAGCCTCAGCAATCGAGTGAAGACCTGCTGCGGGCATGCGCGAGAAGCAGGTGGGACATTTAGTCCCACCTCGGAAGTCTGTGAGCAGGAGGCGTGACATAAATTGAAAAACTGTAAGGGGCTTAGCGCCTCCTAACACGCGTGAGGTCCCCTCGCCCACATGCACGCCTCATCCGTGCTCACTCCTCCGCGGACCTGACTGACCAAACCCGATAACCCTGCACTCCTCACGCATCACCCACACCAGTGCGCCTGGACCTGGGTGCGCTTGACCTGACCGAATTACTCGGCTCTGGAAGAAAATTCCTAAGAGAGAAATAGAGAGAGAGAGAGACACAGGGGAGGGTAGGAGATAGGTTTTGCACTCTCTCGTGTGTGCAGGGAAAAGAAGAAAGCTAAGAAGGCAAAGGAAGAGGAAGGGGCATCTAAGGAGGAGAAGGAAGATGGCACTGTAGTCGCAGAGAAGCTGAGGTAGAAGAAGAAGGAAGGAGAAGGTGCGGCTGAAGAAGAAAAGAGAAGGAAGGAGAAATCAAGGCAGAGGAGCGGTAGAGGAAGAAAAGAAGAAAGGCTTGAGAGTGCAAGGAAAGAGAAGAAAAATAAGAAGGAGGTGCGGCTGAAGAAGACTGCAGAGGCCAAGGAAGAAGGAGGAGGCGCAGTAAAGAAAGATAGTAGAGGAAGAAGACAAGGGAAGACAATAAAGAACAGAAGAAGAAGAAGCTGAAGGGAAGCACAATCGCAGCAGAGAAAAAAGAAAGAAGGAGAAGGAAAAAATCAGAAAGAAAAAGGGCAAGCATCGTAGCAACGCGAGTTTAAGACGTCTGATTTTGAATCAGACGGCTGCTCCACAAAAGAAGACATCAGGGAAGAAGAAAAGAGAACATTCAATCTCTCCTCTTTTTGCATATTCTCTTTTTAGCTTTCATAAACATTGAATTGCGTTGTTGAACATCTTTTGAGTAATTTCAAAGTTGTAATTTTTGTTTTTAAAATACCAATTTACTCCCTGAGTTCGACCTCGGATATTTTGAATTTCGAGTAATAAAATTGTTATTTCTTCATACGCTTTTTCGACTATACTGCAACGAAATTGATTTAAAATATGATAAAGCGTTGCAACACTCACCATCCCATCTTCATCCATCGATCTGGATGACACTTTTATCCTAATTTTAGGTAGGAGTTAACCTCACCGTCATCAGAGACGACACCGGTGGTTAACCTCCTTGATGAGAACCTCATCATGAACCCTATCTAGCACAATCTAATCCAGATATGTGAGAAAAAGTTTCTACAAGACCCAAAGAAAGGCTTAACTCAGATAATTCTGAGTTTAAGAATAAAATAAATCATAAGGGGTAAAACTGTAATTTCACCAATGCAGTTTGCAAATAAGGAAATTAAGGGTCTAAACACAGGTCAAACAAGCTTAACAAGAAGAAAAGTGGGACGATCTGATCTAAAAAAGGTTATAGCAACTTTTACGGATTAAATGACATTCTGTAACCTTAAAACAAACCCACTTCAATTCATGAGGTTCGAGGTAGGATAAAAATCAAATAAATCCTCTAAAATTCATAAAAAAATATTCTCTAGGGCTTAGAACCTTCAATTTGGCCTTAGAAACTGATTTTGACTTAAAAAGAGAACCATGCCCAATTAATAACTTAATTTGGGTTTTTGTGCAAATTGGCTGGTCAAACATGATCCAACCTAGAATTAAAATTCACCATTAAAATCTTTATGTTCAAATTAGTCTAGTATAAAAACTTGAGCCTAAGAAGAGACCTCCTTGACCAACTTTACAATTTGGTCCTCCTTATTTACTTTCTGACCCTTATCTTTTGAGACCCCTGCATTTAGGCCCCCAAATTTTCATCGTTCTTTGCAAAACGGTCCTCCCTGCCATTTCTGCACAGCGCCATGTCTCCGGCGACCTTGCGCTGAGGATGGTGCCGCGCAGGGCAGGGCTGCCGTCCTCTAAAACAGAGGGGGGGTTCCTTGCGACGTCCTCTGTCGTAGGGACCCGCCCACGACCTCTGCCGACCACCTTACCTTCCGTGCGAACACGCGGAAGGTATGGGTGTCCCTTCCGGCCATACTCCGGCAAGGCTGGCACGACGCCACCTCGCCCCTCCCTGCGCGCCAAGCCCTTTATAAGGAGCGGCAAACCTTGCCAACTCCGGCAAGCTTCCTTTGACGGAGAAAACACCCCCTCTTCATCCCTTTCTCCTCTGGTCAGAGAGCCCGAAGCTTCCGGCGATCCCCTCCTCCTCCTCCTCCTCGTCACTCTGCTGCCCTACTTGCAACAAGGTCTGCCCTGTTCTGTCGTCCGCGCTAGGCTGTACCCGTTGGCGCCCTCCAACTGCTTCCTCATCGCTAAAACCCTCCGCCAGGACGTCTTCGTCTCCAGCTCCGACAGGCACGAGCCGGCTGCTCCTCCCTCCCCCTTCGTCGGGTAATTAGGTAATTAGCTTCCTCTCTCTTTCACTTGTATTTTCCCCCTTTTAAACTGCCATTTCGACCACCCGACTGCCACTGTCCAGACCCATCCTCTCCACCTCCGATCACCCTCTCCGGCGAGTCCATCCCACATCCACAGACCCCTTCGCACCTCGCTGACCAGCCCAGAAGCTCCCTCACACTCCACTCCATCGATTCCCCCTCTCCATTCACTGCCAAGCGCCACCCAACCACCCCCCGAACAAACCCACCTTTCCGCCCACAATCTGACCTAGGTCAGCTTCTGCACGCACTCCCGCACCACGCCGACCACCGCACAAGCTTTCCACGTCTTCTGTCTTGGCCGAAAGGCCGTCACCATGATTTCAGGATCGCGTCCTCTCGCCGCCATTGTCGAGGAGCTACAGCTGCAGGCATCCTCCAACCCAGGTGCACGTCCCAGGCTATGCGGGCAGTAGTCGCGAAGGCACCCAGGCCTGCAGCTGGGTCACAGGACTTACGGGCTGCCTCAATTGGCCGCGGATTGCTCGCTTGCGGGCGCTAAATCGGGAGGTGGGACTTTAGTCCCACCTCGTAAGTGCGTGGTTGAGCGCGAGCACTTAAATTGAAAAAGTGCATAGGGCTTACTGCCTTCGAACACAGGGGTCAGGTCCCTCTCTCGCACGCAGCGCGCCATGCGCTCGCTCGCCCTCACCCGCGCTCACTCCCTGCAGGTCTAGGCAGGATCCGACTACCCGAACCACGCACTCCTCGCCCACCACCGCGCGCCGGTGGGCCTGGTCCCAGGAACGATACCCGCACTCGATTGCCCGACTCTGGGAGAGCAGTCTTAAGAGAGAATTCTGAGAAAGAGAGAGACATAGGGAAGGGGTAGGTTTTGCTCTGACCTTTGTGTGAGCGTGCAGGAAGAAAAGAGGAAGAGAAGCGGCCGAAGCCTTAGCCGCTCGGGGCAGCTGAAGAAGGAAGGAAGGAGAGAAATAGAAGAAAGAAGAAGGAAGGCACTATAGCAAAGCCACAGATAAGTTGTCTGAGCTTTGCATCTGACGTCGAAATCACTACAGCCACAGAAGAAGAAAGAAGCCTGTGCAGCCGCCAAGAAGAAGAAGAAGAAAAGAAAATGAAGGAAGAAGGCACAGCCGCAAGCATGGAAGGAAAAGAAGAAAGAAGAAAGTAAGAAGAAAAGAAGAGGAAGATCACCACTGCCGCAGAGAAGAAAAAGAGAAAAGAGAAGGCAAGACCGAAGAAGAGCAAGGAAAGCAAAGAGAAGAAGAAAAGAAAGAAAAAGAAGAGAGAAGAAGAAGAAGCCAACAAAACTCTCTCTCTCTCTCTTTTATTTTTGTAACCTAATTGAGAACTTATGTATGCTTCTAGAAACATAGTTGCTCCCTGAGTTCGACCTTGGGAAAACCTTGTTCCGAGTAAAAAAATCTTGTAGTAATCTGGTAGCTGTTTTGTCACATACTATAACGACTGATTGTAACTAAACCATAATAAACATAAAAACACAAAAAAACGAAACCACGCCAACCAGCGTTACTATTCCTGGCGTCGTTGCCGGGGAGCAACGGCTATTCTTGAAGCTATAAAATCTCTATTTGTGAGTTTCTAAAAATCTCCTCTCTTTTTTGTGTAGGTACAGGAAAATCAAGAAGCAGCCACACAACAACCACTCCAAGGACAAGTAATTTTCTATCCTCTCACTATTAACGCCTAAATTCTAAAGAGGAAGAAAAAGAAAAGAATAAACAATATAGGTATAACCTGTCTTTCATACCTAGTAACAGCTGCATGTTTTCAAACCACTATTCCTGCACACACTATTAAGGGTATTTAAGGGCTAACACCTTCTTGCTTAAGCCCTAACTACCCAACAAGGAGTTAACTGGACCAAGTAGAGACAACATAGGATTTAATATTAGGGTTTTAGAGACACACTCCTTAATCAAGAATTGAGAAAATCCAAAAGAAGTGTGCCTAAGCCATTGATTGAAAATACCTATTTAGAAAAATCCTAAGCAATTGGCTCTCTAAAAACACTTGAAAGACAAGACCTAATAAGCTCTCAATAGAACTAGTAGGTAAAGTTGACCCCTTGGGCCAACCAACCTTCAACTTAGGTCACTCTTTGCACTCAAAAAGCCTAAAGTTCAAGTGAAAATCTAAGCACCTTGATCTTAAACTAAAAGTGGTAGACTTAAGAGGTTAAAATCCCCATTCTGGTCTACCTGTATAACGACCCGGTTCCCGAGCCCCTACGAGACACGAGAACCGGACCGACTCAACTAATCCCAAGACCTAGTCGTCCAACGAGGAAGTAACTAAAAGAGCAGTAAAATAAACCACATTCAACATGAATATAACTAACAGTAAGAAAATACAGCAGCAAGGAAGGAAACTACTACAGTATATACCACCACAACAGTAGAACAACATTCTTAACTAAATATGAACTGCAGGTAAAGAAAAGTACAGCGGAAACAAGAACTACTCACTATAACGGAACAAAAAGAGGTACAAGAAACAGTGGTAACTCTACTAGACCATACTCGGCCCAACGTCCTCTGCAGCCGCTGACCCTGGCTGTTCAACACCTGGTCCTGAAAGGTAACGAGTGTAACACGTCAGCAAAATGCTGAGTAGAGTGGCAACTAAAACTAAAGAAACAGTAGAGTGTACAGTAGCTGTTAAGTTCTGTTACTTTCGTTATTTCAGTCTTTCAATTATCTCACGATTTATCTATTTCTCAGATCTTTCACTTGATCTCGAATGTTCCTCGTGGGAACGATCTTGATTACAGTCTTTTCCAAACAGTAGAAGTAGCACGTGGTGCTCTCCTGGCCGAGAGAGTCCCCTGTGGTGATCCTACTCTCAATCAACCACCCCAAGGTCACTGACAGACGTAACGGTGACTACGGCACGCGCGGTAAACGCACGGGTAGCTAACCCGCACTGGCACGTGGTCAGTCGTTTCCGTTAATGGGTGCGCCCAAAGCACAGCACAGAACCAGTACAGGGCAGAGCCCTCTCAGTAACAGGGGTCCAACCCCTCCACAGTAACCAAACAGGGGCCTTGCCCCTCCACAGTCCGCACACCCTCGCCTGACTACCCTGGTTTGCCCCAGTGGGCCTAACAAGTCGGTGTGGGAGGCTAGCAGAACCCCGGGGCCCGTGGGGTAGCTAGTACCTCCCTACACTAGTAGCTCTCCTCGGTACTACGTACACGAGGGCCAGCAAGTCGGTACAGAGTGGCTAGTCCTAACCCCGGGTCCCTGGGGCGGCTGGCTCCGCTCTGCACTAAACAGAAGGACATTCGCTCTCCTTGGTACTCCGTACTCAAGGGCCAGCTCACTTCCCCAATTCTATTCCATTCACTTTCCAGAAGTTCTACTCCTAATTCCCCGTAGGGTTCCAGCTCTTTAACTCAGAACATTCCAGTTTCACGTTCATACATTCCAGTTTCATGTTCATTTATTCATAACAGGCAGCTGTTTAAACGAATTTACAGGTAACTATTATTTCCTTTCCACATTTTCCAACACTGCAGTATTCATACATTCCTCTAGTTTTCCCGTCCTACGATTCATAACATATCCTAGGATCTATCATACAATCTAGTTTTCCAGCCCTAGGATTCATGCAACACCCTAGGATCTACCATTCAATCTATTTCTCATTCCTAGGATTCATGCAATGTCCTAGGTTCTATTATGGTTTCATAATTTAATAGATTATACTTAAAGCCACTCTACCAGGTACGACGGGAGTAATGGGGGCGTGATCGGGAATCCCACGTGCCTCCGCGACCCCCAAGACTGCAACGGAACGAGGTCCTATCACAAGGATCAAACACAAGGAGTGTCTCAAAACAGTGTATAGCTACTGTAGACGTGTAGAGGATTTAATTCTGGAAAGAACGCAACTCGAAACGTGGAAAACGGAACCCGAACGGGCCCTTAACGGGTCGAAAACGACGACACTGTGCAAAATCAGACGTCTGGAAATTCTTCTAGACGTCTTAAAAAGTGGATCAGAGAATTACCTTGTTCTGCGTGGTTTCTCAGACGTCCAGAAGCCTACGGGGACGTTTGGCCTAGTTCCCAGACGTCCGATGGTCACCCCGGACGTCTGGAGGTCGCTCCCGCCGTCTGGTACTACAGCCAGACGTCTAATTCGCGTTGGATGGCGAATCACCGGGCATGCGCGCACCCAACTCTCTCTCTCTCAGTACGGTCAGTCGACAGGAAGGAAGAAGACGGAAGAACTCACCTTTCAGACGTCTGGATGGTCTTTCAGACGTCGCCCCCGCCGTCTGGCTATCATCCCAGACGTCTGATTCTGGAAATGTTTCCAGAATCAGGCCGCGACTCGCCCTCCGCTCGCAACGCCGCGCCTCGTCGTACCTCGTGCGCCTGCTGCTCGGACCGCAGCAGTCCCCCCCCGCGTCGCCTGCTCCCGCTGCGCTCCCCGCCGACCGGCCCTGGCAGCCCCGGCGAGCTCGGCCTCACGGCTGAGCGCCGCTCTTGCACGCAGCACCTCCTCCGCGCTCACTGCGGCCGCCGCTGCCGCTGCAACCTCACGGTCACTCTCGCGCTCACTGGCTGAAGGAGAAGAGGAAGGAGGCGGTGGTGACGGAAGAGCACGTGGCCTTTTAAGGCCGCGCGAGGAGGAGAGAGAAGGAGAACGGCAGGGGAATCTGCAGCCATAGAGGGAATAAGCGAATATGCGGGTCTGCGCGCTCAGGCGCGCAGACGACCCGCGTGTGTCAAAGATAACAGATTTCCAGACGTCTGTCAACAATCCCAGACGTCTCATACGACGTCTGGAAGTGATTCCAGACGTTTGGTCCGACGTCTGGCCCACCTCCCAGACGTCTTAAAATACGTATGGGGCACGTGTTCATAACAACCTGGAATCTCAGTGACAAGAGAGGTAGGGTGGGGGAAACCCTGTAACATATGGGGATGCTCTACCGTGTAGGGGTCTTCGTGGGACTGACCCTCTCCGACTGCCCAGGTAATTCTCAGGTGGACGATCTTTTGATTAAGGGTCCATCTGCCCTGCACCTCTAGAGTCACCCAACATTTTGGGTGTCTTGATTGGGTCCAGCACCTGCTAAACTTATCTTCTCCATCAGTGTATGTTTGGTAGGAGGTCCTTGAAACCTCCTTTAGAACTTCACTCTCCTCGAGGCCGAGCCTCAGTGTCCTTGTTTGAGAAAACAACACTTCACATCAACCTCTCCTCCGACTCCAAACCCAACTCACCATCTTCTTCCACAATGGCTTAGCGTTACGAACGCGCGCTTCAGACGTATTTTAAGACGTCTGGAACCACTTCCAGACGTCTGGAAATCGGTTATTTTTTTCACCAACGGTTTCGTCTGCGCGCCGGAGCGCGTAGACCTGCAAACGCTCTCTCTCTTTTTCCCTCTCTCCTGCGGCCGTAGACCACCCTGTCCCGCTCTCTCTCTCTCCTCCTCGCGCGGCCTTAAAAGGCCTCGCCCTCCCCCTCACTCCCGTCACCTCCACCCCCTCCCTCTTCTCCTTCCAGTCGGTGCGCGAGAGCGAGCGCGAGTAAGCGGCGGCGGCGACAGCCGCGGCGGGTGTAGGAGGAGGTGCTGCACGGGGGAGGAGGCGTCGGCCGTGAGGGCTTGAGCCTGCCGGGGCAGCGGGAGCCGGCCGGCGGGGGGCGCAGCAGACGCGGGGTGGCGCGGCAGGCCTGCTGCAGCTCGAGCAGCAGGCGGAGCACTCGCGAGCGGAGGGCGATTTGCGCCCTGGTTCTGGAAACTTTTCCAGAATCAGACATCTGGGCTGATAGCCAGACGACGAGCACGACGTCTGGAAGACTGTCCAGACGTCTGAAAGGTGAGTTATTTCCGTCTTCTTCCTTTTCTTCGACTGACCGTACTAAGAGAGAGAGGAAATGGGTACGCGCAGGTTCTGAGATTCGCATCCAACGCGAATCAGACGTCTGGCTGCAGTGCCAAACGGCGGGAGCGACTTCCAGACGTCCTGGGTGACCATCGGACGTCTGGGAACTAGGCCAGACGCCCCTGTAGGCTTCTTGACGTCTGAGAGACCACATGGAGCAAGGTAACCCCTGATCCACTTTTTAAGACGTCTGGAATAAGTTCCAGACGTCTGATTTTGCACTGTTTCGTCGTTTTCGACCCGTTTAGGTCTCGTTCGGGTTCCGTTTTCCGCATTTCGAGTTGTGTTCTTTCCGGAATTTCATCCTCTACCCGTCTACAGTAGCTGTATACTGTTTTGAGAAATTCCTTGTGTTTGATCCTTGTGATAGACCCCGTTCCGTTGCAGTCTCGGGGGTTGAGGAGGCACGCGGGATTCCCGACCACGCCCCCAGTTCGCCAGTTGTAACCGGTAGAGTGGCTTTAAGTATAATCTGTTGAATTATGAAACCATAAATAGAACCTAGGACATTGCATGAATCCTAGGAATGAGAAATAGATTGAATGGTAGATCCTAGGGTGTTGCATGAATCCTAGGGTTGGAAAACTAGATTGTATGATAGATCCTAGGATATGGCATGAATCCTAAGACGGGAAAACTAGTGGAATGTATGAATACTGCAGTCTTGGAAAATGTGGAAAGGAAATAATAGCTGCCTGTGAATTGAATTAAGAGCTGCCTGTTATGAATAAATAAACGTGATTGAGAATATGGATTGTAAGAACGTGAAACTGGAAAGTGAAATCTGGATGTTCTGAGTTAAAAGAGCTAGAACCCTACTGGGAATTAGGAGTAGAACTCCTGGAAAGTGAATGGAATAGAATTGGGGAAGTGAGCTGGCCCTTGAGTACGGGTATCAAGGAGAGCGACCGTCCCCCTGTTTAGTGCAGAGCAGAGCCAGCCGCCCCAGGGACCCGGGGTTAGGACTGGCCACTCTGTACCGACTTGCTGGCCCTCGTGTATGTAGTACCGAGGAGAGCTACTAGTGTAGGGAGGTACTAGCTACCCCACGGGCCCCGGGGTTCTACTAGCCTCCCACACCGACTTGCTAGGCCCACTGGGGCAAACCAGGGTAGTCAGGCGAGGGTGCGCAGACTGTGGAGGGGTAAGGCCCCTGTTTGGTTACTGTGGAGGGGTTGGACCCCTGTTGCTGAGAGGGCTCTGCCCTGTACTGGTTCCGTGCTGTGCTTTGGGCGCACCCGTTAACGGAAACGACTGACCGCGTGCCAGTGCGGGTTAGCTACCCGTGCGTTTACCGCGCGTGCCGTAGTCACCGTTACGTTTGTCAGTGACCTTGGGGTGGTTGACTGAGAGTAGGATCACCACGGGGGACTCTCCCGGCCAGGAGAGCACCACGTGCTACTTCTACTGTTCGGAAAAGACAGCAATCAAGATCGTTCCCACGAGGAACATTCGAGATCAAGTGAAGGATCTGAGAAATAGATAAATTGTGAAATAATAGAAAGACGTAAATAAAGGAAGAAAGAAAATTAAAACAGCTACTGTACACTTTACTGTTTCTTTAGTTTAGCTGCCACTCTACTCAGCATTTTGCTGACGTGTTACACTCGTTACCTTTTAGGACCAGGTGTTGAGCAGCCAGGGTCAGCGGCTGCAGAGGACGCTGGGCCGAGTAGGGTCCAGTAGAGTTACTGCTGTTCTCTTGTACCTCTTTTTTTTGGTTCCACTGTAGTGAGTAGTTCTTGTTTCCGTTGTACTTTTCTTTACCTGCAGTTCATATTATGTTATGAATGTTGTTCTACTATTGTGGTGGTGCATACTGTAGTGGTTTCTTTCCTTATTGCGGTATTTTCTTACTGTTAGTTATATTCATGTTGAATGTGGTTTATTTTACTGCTCTTTTGGTTACTTCCTCGTTGGACGACCAGGTCTTAGGGTTTAGTCGAGTCGGTCTGGTTCTCGTGTCTCGTAGGAACTCGGGAATCGGGTCATTACACTTAGCCAGTTGAGGAAGAGAACAATCTGGAGCACCAGCTCCAGTGACTCAATGACCTCTTCAAGAACTTTGTTCACCCACCGCAGCATCCTATGATGCGGGGCCATTATAATCCTGCCGCGGTGGCCATTGAGCCTCGAGTCAGAATCCCGACTGGAGGACCTGATTCTGAATTAAAGCCCAATATGATTCATGCCATACCGAAATTTCATGGGCTTAATTCTGAAGACCCCTTCCAGCACATCAAACAGCTAAAGCACCTGGCCCAAACTATTGGGTCAGATGCACAAAATCGGGACATTCTCCTCATGAAGATGTTCTCCTTCTCCCTTATAAACAAGGCCGCTCATTGGTATCAAACACAGACCCGACCGATCAACAATTGGGAAGAACTTCAGTCCGAGTTCTTGAGGAAGTTCTTTCCTGTTGGTCGGACCAATCCTTGCGCCATCAGATTACCCACTTCACTCAGCAAACGGGAGAACCTCTCCATGAGGCATGGGATCGCTTTCAGGATCTCATGAGAAAGTGCCCCCATCACGAAGTTCCTAAATGGGAACAAGTCCAGTCTTTTTACCAGGGATTCCGTGAGGATATTAGGCTTTTCATCAATGCAACATGCGGAGGAAATATCACGGGTCAACATGAGGACACCGTGTGGGAGATTCTCGAAAACATGTACGAGAACTCCATCAATAATGACTCCATGGGACTATTCAATAGGACGAATACCCGCGCATCGAAGAACCTTAGGGGAACACACGAGACGCAGGGCCTGTCCGCCTCAGTCGATTGGAAAAGGTCTCTATCATTGAGAAGAAGGTGGATGAGCTGACTCAGCACTTGCAGCGAGCCACCTCTGCGCATAGTTCCTTTGCACAACCTCCTTCCACACGGGAGACTATGCAAAACATTCTCCATCAACCTTCTCTTGGGATGGATCCGTATTCACCCCCATCTGATTCTCGGATCGGAAGACCCTCTGATCCTTTCTATACTAGCCAGGGGAATTCCATTCCCCCATTCTCTGATTCTTTGGAGGTTCCTCAGACCTGCGAGGACCTCAACGCCATCCAGAATGAGCCATTCTCCAACACCTACAACCCTGGATGGCGAAACCATCCCAACTTCCAGTGGGCAGGAAGTTCCCAAACTCAGAGACCACCCTTTCAGCCCCGTCCACAACCACCTCGTCCTTACCAACCGCCTCAACCTCGGCCCAACCCTCCTTATTCATCAGGGCCAAACCAAGACCAAATGTCCCTCATCCTTCAGACTCTGGCTGACATTCAAAGAACGAATGGGCTATTCAGAAACAACACAAGGACGAACTTACAGAGGTTCGAAATCAACTGACCCAGTTGGCAAATTCTCGCCAGCCGGGCACACTTCCTTCCCAACCTTTTCCTAACCCTAATAACGTGCCAACCCAGTGGTGCGTTATGAACCCAAACCAGGGCCAAGCACACATGATCTATCAGGCCCCCTCTGTTCCTTCACCTGACGGGATGGAGGCTTCCACTTCTTATACGGGCTATCAGCAGCAACCCATCTTATCCAACCCAAACCAAAACCAGGCAGGACTGAATTTTGTAACAACCCGTAGTGGTAAGGAGACCCATGATCCACCTTATCCAGACAACTCGAAGCCTGGTAATGATCCTAACCCTAGGACAGTAATCCAAAACGTTCCTATCCCTGTCCCAGATCAAAGACCTGGACCTATCCTAGAAGAACCAACCAAGGTTCCATTTCCCGAGGCCTTGACCAAGGGAAAGAAGACAACCAAGCCCGTGGCACCTGAGGAGGACCTGGTCAAGCTCTTTGAGCAGGTCCAAATAAACATCCCCTTGATGGATGCAATTCGCCACATACCGGCTTACGCATGATTCTTAAAGAATGTGTGTACACCTCAGTGTAAGCCGCGAACCAAGAGTGGGAGTCCAATTATACTGTCAGAGCAAGCCAGCTCTGTAATCCTAAGCAAGCTCCCACCCAAGGCAAAAGATCTTGGTACTCCCCTAATTTCTTGCAAAATAGGTGAAACCCAATTTGACAGAGCATTGCTAGACTTGGGTGCTTCCATAAACCTAATACCCACATCCTTACTTAACCACCTAGAAGAATCTGAGCTAAAACTGACTGAGGTGACACTACAGTTAGCAGACCGATCTATAAAGTCACCTAAAGGGATTCTCGAGGATGTTATTGTAAGAGTGCGAGATTTCTATTTCCCTGTAGACTTTATAGTCATAGACATGGATGCACCTGAGAACCCTAGGGATACACCGATCATTCTAGGGAGACCTTTCCTGGCTACTACTAGAGCCAACATCAGCTGTGAGGAGGGCCAAATAGAGCTCAAATTTGGGAATCAAACCCTCAAAATTGATATATTTAAGGCCCAACAAGGAATCAATTGCGGTGTCATCGAACAAATCTGTGATATTAGGGCTCTGGTTGATGAAACACATTTTGAGAATGACCTGATCATACCTCATCAACCACAGAAAGATCTTGAACCGCAATTAGAGGAGTCAGATCCTAATGTGGACAGACCCATAACTCCTATCCTTGAACTTCACACTTTCCCTGAACCACCCGCTGCTGCTGATAACCCCATCCTTGAACTGAAACCCCTTCCCGATCATTTGAAATATATCTTTTTGGGTTCTAATAAGACCCTTCATGTGATTATAAATTCCAAACTTTCTCCTGATCAAGAATCCCGTCTGGTTACTGTTCTCCAGCAACATCGCAGAGCCATTGGATGGACTCTCGATGACTTGACTGGGATAAGTCCCTCTTATTGCACACACCATATTTACTTAGAAGAGGGCGCACGACCTTCCCGTGAAATGCAGAGACGTTTAAACCCCAATCTGCAGGAGGTCATGAAAAAGGAGATCATCAAGTGGTTAGATGCAGGGATCATTTACCCGATCTCCGACAGTCGTTGGGTGAGCCCAATTCAGGTTGTGCCTAAAAAGGCAGGGCTCACCACCATTACGACTGAAACTGGAGAAGTCATACCTACCCGATTAGCCAACTCGTGGAGAGTCTGCATAGATTACAGACGACTCAATTCCTCCACGATGAAGGATCATTTCCCACTACCTTTCATTGATCAGATTCTCGAGAAATTAGCGGGAAATCGATTCTTCTGCTTTCTTGACGAGTACTCCGATTATAACCAAGTAGCTATTCATCCTGAGGACTAAGAGAAGACCACGTTCACCAGCCCCTTCGAAACTTACGCATTCCGAAGGATGCCTTTTGGTCTCTGTAATGCACCTGCGACTTTTCAGCGGTGCATGCTTGCCATATTCTCTGATATGGTAGGTGATTATCTGGAAGTCTTCATGGATGATTTTTCAATTTTCGGGGCATCATTTGATGATTGCCTCCAGCACTTGGTTCATATACTTAGGCGCTGCATCGATGTTAATTTGGTTCTTTCCTGGGAAAAGAGCCATTTTATGGTGCCTAAGGGGATTGTCCTAGGACATCTGATTTCTGAGAAGGGAATCCAAGTGGATCGAGCCAAGGTTGATCTAATTTCTCGTCTTCCTATGCCTAGCTCGATCAGGGACATCCGCTCTTTTCTGGGGCATGTCGATTTTTACTGTCATTTCATTCCGGATTTTTCAAAAATCGCGTGCCCCTTGACTACTCTTCTCTCTAAGGATGTGCCCTTCGAGATCTCCAAGGAATGCACTCAAGCATTTGAAAACCTCCGTGACCGAGTCACCCAAGCCTGATCCTACAATCCCCTGATTGGTCTCAACCCTTTGAGATCATGTGCGATGCATCTGACTTCGCTGTAGGAGCAGTTCTGGGGCAGAAAGCTGACGGGAAACCCGTGGTCATCTACTACGCTAGCAAGGCACTTGACGAGGCTCAGTGTAACTATACAGTTACGGAGAAAGAGATGCTAGCCGTAGTATTTGCCCTTGAAAAATTTTGATCTTATCTCCTGGGTTCCCACGTCATCATCTACTCGGATCACACGGCTGTGAGGCATCTCCTTACCAAGAAGGACGCGAAGACCCAACTAATTCGATGGATCTTGCTGTTGCAAGAATTTGATCTTGAGATTCGCAACAAGGCGGGAAGACAAAATGTGGTAGTTAACCATTTATCCCGCCTTCCTTCTGAAATCATCTACCCTTCTGGACCCATCACGGAGCATTTCCCTGATGAGCACTTGCTGACTATTGGTACTAAACTTCCATGGTTTGCTAATATAGTAAACTACTTGGCATCTCATCAGATCCTGTCTGATTGGCCGAAAGCCAAGAAAGACAAATTGCGCTCTGATGTCAAGTATTACATTTAGGTAGATTCGTACCTCTTCCGCATAGGTGCCGACCAAATCATCTGGAGATGTGTCCCGGAAGGTGAAGTCAATGATATTCTCTCCTTTTGCCATGATCAGGCATGCGGTGGCCATTTCTCTGGGCATAAAACCGCATCGAAAATCCTCCAGTGTGGCTTTTATTGGCCCACTCAGTTCAAGGATACATACAATCACTGCAAGGTATGCAGTCGTTGCCAAACTTTGGGCAACATGAGCCATCACGACATGATGCCTTTGCAGCCAATCCTTGTATGCAAAATCTTTGATGTTTGGGGGATTGATTTTATGGGCTCCTTTCCTGTTTCAGATGGCTTCGAGTACATTCTGCTGGCTGTGGACTATGTGTCCAAATGGATCGAAGCCATACCGACCCGAACCTGTGATCATAGAATCGTTCTCAAATTCATTCATCATAATATCTTCTCATGGTTCGGGATTTCTCATGCTATCATCTCTAACGGGGGGACCCATTTCACAAATGCTCAGTTCAGGTCACTGATGACCAAATACGGGGTCTCTCACCGAATCTCCACTCCTTATCACCCCCAGACTAATGGTCTAGCTGAGCTATCAAATCGGGAGATCAAGAAAATCCTGCAGGTCACTATTCGGCTTGACAGGAAGGACTGGTCGTCTCGACTTCCGAAAGCCTTGTGGACCTATAGGACCGCCCACAAAACCTAATTAGGCATGTCTCCCTTTAGACTGGTGTATGGGAAGGCGTGTCACCTTCCCGTCGAACTGGAGCGCAAAGCCTATTGGGCAATACGGAATTGTAATCTAGATCTTTCTAAGGCTGGAACCCACAGAAAGCTTCAAATTAGCGAGATCGATGAACTACGTCTTGATGCGTACGAGAACTCCCGAATCTACAAGGAGCAGGTTAAAGCCTTCCATGATAAGCATATCTCTAGAAAGATCTTTCATCCTTGTCAGAAGGTCCTGCTCTTTGATGCTCGACTCAAGCTTTTCCCTGGGAAGCTGCGATCCAAGTGGGTCGGACCATACTTGGTTCGACAGGTTTTTGGAAATGGAGCCGTTGAAATTAGTCCGCTCAGCCATGATTCCGAACCTTTCATCGTGAATGGTCAGAGACTCAAACCTTTCATTGATATAACTTCTATTGATTTGGCTGAATCATCATCTATCCTCCATTTTCCCTGAACATATTACGTCCAGCCGATGGCGTAAAACTCAACGCTAAACGGGAGACAGCCCGTCATTCTCTTTGAAAACCTAAAACCTTTTCTAACACCTTTGTGCACTTAAGGTTCACCCTTTAGGACAGCCGACTCCACCTCAGGTGCTCGCATCTGAGATTAGAAATCGTCTGCAACAGTTACCCCAACCCATTCACTCATCAAAACATCTGTCCTAATGTATGAACTAGGTTGAATAAAAACCTCCTAAGTTACAATGAGGACATTGCAAATCTTAGGCATGGGGGCGTATGAAACTGCAAAACTTGTAAGAAAATGTTTTAAACAAAAAAATTCACATATACCAAAAACATCATAAAAATTAATTTTTTTTTTTTGAAAAAGAAAATGAGAGGAGGAAAGAAATTTTGTGGAGGAAGAGAAAAAGGGACAAAATGAAAGAAAAAAGTGATAGTCATTAGTAAGAAACTAAGGAACTAACCTAAGTTCTACACCTCATTCAAGAAAAGAAATGGAAGGTGCACAGTAAGATTAGTAAGAAAGCGAACCTTAGGCATTCTTGGATAGACTCTTAGTACCCATTAAAATCCAGACATTCCTCAAGAGGTTGAGGAAAATGAAAAGCTTAAGTAGTAGGTCCAAGGCTTAGGGAGTATTTGGCCTCGTTAACTAACTTATGATTTACATAACTTAGTAACCTAAGCACCCTAACCTCACACACAGCTTGGTTCAGTAAGCATCAAAATCAAAATCACGCAGAAGCATCGCAAAAATTTGAAAATAACACTTAGAGTAGGAGCGGCCGATCAACACAAGATGATTTGGACAAGTTCCCAGCACGGAGATGTGGGAAATTCCCCTCGAAGATGCGTAACAAAATATCATATCCTTGGTGCTTGTCTCTTAGGATATTTACATATCCTACAGGGGGCATGTAAGCACTCTGCTGGTTCAGATTCCATGGATGGCATTATCATGAAGTGTCAATTGCCAGGGTCTGAATTCGGCCATGGAACACCATAGATGGGATTATCTCGCAATCTCAACATCCAGGGTTCTGGGGGTTACCATGGGCGGTGCTATCTCGAAGCATCGACTGCCAGGAACCCTTGAGGATTAATGATGGGGACAAGGAATCTGAAACAGACCGTGTTGAAAAGCCAATCCTAAGCTAGAATTAAAAAGAAAAAGAGAGAAAACTCTCCAAACAGATAAATCTTCTACCTCACTTTCATACAAAACACACTGCAAATTGAGCCAGGGCTAAAAATAATCTCATGCACGGGTGCTTTAACCACAAAGTCCAATAAACCTTAGGTTAGTTCTTGTAGGCCTTAAAAACCTTTGCTAAGGATCGAGGCTGAGGCTAGACAGATCTGGATCTTGGTTGGTACTAGAGTACCTTTTAGGCCTATGGTTAGCATTCTAACCTAATCGAGGTTTCAAATGAAAAAGCACTTATCCGAAATAATCAAGAACTTCATGGTCTAGAACAAGGGTTGAAACCTTAACTTTTTGCTAAGGGACTAGCAAAAGCTAGGCATGGGGGTATGATGAGAACCTCATCATGAACCACTAGCACAATCTAATCTAGATATGTGAGAAAAAGCTCCTACAAGATCCAAAGAAAGGTTTAACTCAGAGAATTTCGATTTTAAGAATAAAACAAATCATAAGGGGTAAAACTGTAATTTCACCATTGCAGCTGGAAAATAGGAAAATTAAGGGTCTAAACACAGGTCAAACAAGCTTAACAAGAAGGGAAGTGGGATGATCTGATCTAAAAAGGGTTATAGTAACTTTTAGGAATTAAATGACATTCTGTAACCCTAAAACAAATCTACTTCAATTTACGAGATTCGAGGTAGGATAAAAATCAACCAAACCCTCTAAAATTCATATAAAAATATTCTCTAGGTTTTAGAACCTTCAATTTGGCCTTAGAAACCTATTTTGACCTAAAAGGAGAGCCATGCCCAAGTAATAACTTAATTTGGGCTTTTACGTAAATTGGCCAGTCAAACATGGTCCAACTTAGAATTAAAATTCACCATTAAAATCCTTAGGTTGAAATTAGTCTGGTATAAAAACTGGAGCCTAAGAAGAGACCTCCTTGACCAACTTTACAATTTGGTCCTCTTTGTTTACTTTCTGACCCTTATCTTTTGAAACTCTTGCATTTAGGACCCTAACTTTTTATCATTCTTTGCAGAACGGTCCTCCCTACCACTTCTGCATAGCGCCATGCCTCCGGCGACCTTACGCGGAGGATGGCGCCGCGCATGGCAGGGCTGTTGTCCTCTAGAACAGAAGGGGGGTTCCCTGCGACGTCCACTGTCGCAGGGACCCGCCCACGACCTCTGCCGACCACCATACCTTCCGTGCGAACACGCGGAAGGTATGCGTGTCCCTTCCGGCCATACTTCTGCGAGGCTGGCACGACGCCACCTCGCCCCTCTCTGCGCGCCAAGCCCTTTATAAGGAGCGGCAAACCTTGCCGACTCCGGCAAGCTTCCTTTGACGGAGAAAACACCCCCTCTTCATCCCTTTCTCCTCCGGTTAGAGAGCCCAAATCTTCCGGTGATCTCCTCCTCCTCCTCTTCACTCTGCTGCCCTACTTGCAGCAGGGTCTGCCCTACTCTGTCGTCCGCGCTAGGCTGTACCCGCTGGCGCCCTTCGACTGCTTCCTCGTCGCTGAAACCCTCCTCCAGGGCATCTTCGTCTCCAGCTCCGGCAGGCACGAGCCGGCTGCTCCTCCCTCCCCCTTCGTCGAGTAATTAGGTAATTAGCTTCCTCTCTCTTTCACTTGTATTTTCCCCCTTTTAAACTGCCATTTCGACCACCTGACTACCACTGTCCAGACCCATCCTCTCCACCTCCGATCACCATCTCCGGCGAGTCCATCACACGTCCACAGACCCCTTCGTACCTCGCCGACCAGCCCAGAAGCTCCCTCACACTCCACTCCACTGATTCCCCCTCTCCATTCACTGCCAAGCGCCACCCAACCACCCCCCGAACAAACCCACCTTTCTGCCTACAATCTGACCTAGGTCAGCCTCTGCATGCACTCCCGCACCTCGCCGACCACTGCACGAGCTTCGCCACACTCCGGCAAAGCTTTCCACGTCTTCTGACTTGGCCGAAAGGGCGTCACTGTGATTTCAGGTTCGCGCCCTCTCGCCGCCATTGTCAACAAGCTGCAGCAACTTCACCTACAGCTGCTGGCATCCTCCAGCCCAGGTGCACGTCCCAGGCTGTGCGGGCAGTAGTCGCGAAGGCACCCGGGCCTGAAGCTGGGTCGCAAGCCTTATCAGCTGCCTCAATTGGCCGCGGATTGCTTGCCTGCGGGCCCCAAATCGGGAGGTGGGACTTTAGTCCCACCTCGTAAGTGCGTGGCTGAGCGCCCGCACTTAAATTGAAAAAGTGCATAGGGCTTACTGCCTTCGAACACAGGGGTCAGGTCCCTCTCCCGCACGCAGCACGCCACGTGCTCGCTCGCCCTCGCCCGCGCTCACGCCCCGCGGGTCTGGGTAGGATCTGACTACCCTAACCACTCACTCCTCACCCACCACCGCGCGCCGGTGGGCTTGGTCCCGGGCGCGATACCCGCACCCGATTACCCTGCTCTGGGAGAGCAGTCCTAAGAGAGAATTCTGAGAAAGAGAGAGATGCGGGGAAGGGGTAGGGGTAGGTTTTGCTCTGACTTTTGTGTGAGCGTGTAGGAAGAAAAGAAGAATAAGAGAAGCGGCCAAAGCCTTAGCCGCTCGGGGCAGCTGAAGAAGGAAGAAAGGAGAGAAACAGAAGAAGAAAGAAGAAGGAAGGCATTGTAGCAAAGCCACAGATAAGTCGTCTGAGCATTGCATCAGACGTCGGAATCACTACAGTCGCAAAAGAAGAAAGAAGCCTGTGCAGCCGCCAAGAAGAAGAAGAAAAGAAGAAAAAGAGGGAAGAAGGCACAGCCGTAAGCAAGGAAGGAAAAGAAGAAAGAAGAAAAGAAGAGGAAGATCACCATTGGCGCAGAGAAGAAATAGAGAAAAGAGAAGGCAAGACCGAAGAAGAACAAGGAAAACAAAGAGAAGAAGAAAAGAAAGAAAAAGAAAAGAGAAGAAGAAGCCAACAAAACACTCTCTCTCTTTTATTTTTGTAACCTAATTGAGAACTTATGTATGCTTTTAGAAACGTAGTTGCTCCCTGAGTTCGACCTCAGGAAAACCTTGTTCCGAGTAAAAAAATCTTGGAATAATCTGGTAGCCGTTTTGTCACATACTATAACGACTGATTGTAACTAAACCATAATAAACATAAAAACACAAAAAGATGAAACCACGCCAACCAGCGTTACTACTCCTCTAGCCCTTTACACATCCAGATTCCATCGCGCTCTTCATCGCCGTCAACTATAAATAGCCCTTGACCCCCTTGATTTTCCTTAAGTTGGCTCCCTTCCTTTTTCTTCACTATAGACAACCCAATAGGGTATTCTTCCACAACTCCGACGAACTTCCACCTCATTTTCCAACTTCCTCTGTCCACCTTAATCAGCTCAGGGACTTCGTCGAGGTCTGCTGTGTCTTTGGACACAGTCGCTGACTAAGGAGTGCCTCTACTTCATCCACATTTGCCCGCTGGAAATCTTCCTCAATACCCTTTGATTTCGCTCCTCCGTCATGAGCTTTTGATAGAGTTCCTTTGACCCCTTCGTCCAGGTAACAATAGATAGGAGTAGATTAGGAGTAGGAGTAGTTTAGATAGGTAGTTAGTTAGGTAGTTTAGCATAATTCAAGAGTTCAAATTTCATCTTCTTCGACTCCGGCGAGCTCCTTGAATTCGCTAGAGCCCTATTTTTTCTTTTGAATCCATTGTTCACCTTCTTTAATCATTCATGATCATTTCTAACACATTTAATCACTAATTTGATCATTGAATCGCCTAATCCAAATCCACCTCCATTAGCTACTCCTGTTGTCCATGGCGGCAGTAGCTGACTTAGATTCACATCCATTGGATCCTCCATCATTAATTCATCATCAAAGGATCCTATTTATCATCTTAATTTGATTAATTATCGTATATAACTTAAATACCTAATTTTATTTAAGCTCCTGAGCTCGCTGTCAATGGCAGCTCAGGAGTCGTTTAAATTATAAATTATTTATATATTTATGATTGTAGACCTTCTTTGACTTGTCTCAACCACCCTTCTGAGTGGGAGAGCAAGTCCTGTACCTCAACCCACCTAAAATTCATTCACACTGTATTCACTGCTTAATCTTTCATTTAACGAATTTAAGAGGAATTAATTGCGATCCTGAGGTTCCTTGCAACCTCAGGAACCTTTTCAAATAAAAAATGGCATGATTTATCTTTTTGTGTACAAAGTTGAACTTTACTGGACTCACTGAAGCTCCGATGAGTGAAACTTACTCTTCATCCTATAGAAGATGGCAAGAAGCTCCAGAATGATGTAATTGTGATCATCGATTAATTTGAGGTTGTTTATTTGAAATTTTAACATCTGGAGTTAGATTATTGATTTGTCTTCTACAACTCCGGCGGAGTTGGAGAAGTCTGTACAGAAGCCTAAAAATCACACTTAATGAGTTTAGAAGCATCAGTGCAATGCACTGAAGCCATTTATGTCCTTAGAGCAATGTAACAACTTTCCTTTCTCTGTCGAACAAAGCATTTTTAGGGCTCAGGCGATGAGCCTAGAACCCTAATTTCTAGAGTTAAAACACCTGTTTAAGAGGTTGGATGAGTTTCTGAGGATGCTAGGATGCTATTCTAGGGTTTAATTTCTTGTTAAGAGGCTTAAATCAGAAAGTCAATCTTGAAGCTTCACAGTCAAACTTGAATAGGATATTTTGATTTTGAGATCAATCAGATGTTTTGAGAAGCTTAAGTTGGTCCTGAGAATCTGTTGAACGAATTTAGATTGATTAGATTGAGCTCTGAAAGTTATTTTGATTAGAATTTCAACCCTGCCAGTTTGGGTTGTTTTCGAATCCAAACTGTCAGCAGTGAGTTTTTAATGAAATTTGATCTCAAATCCTACCCAGATGAGTTTGTTGAATCCCTTAGAAGTTGTTCCAATTGATTAGAAACGATTCCAAGTGTTTGTTACACCTTTTCCATTTGAAACCTTTTTCTGAAGTTTTCAGAGAAGCTTCAAGCTTCTCTGTAGAGACCTGAAGCTTTGAGCTCAAAACCCACACCATTAGCTGCGGAATCCCTTGCAGAACCTATTTAGAACCTTAGTTAAGTGAGTAGTCCAGCTTACGGACTCTGTTAACTTGAATATCACTTCTAGGCAGTGTTAGAACCATAGGAAACCCATAGTTTCGCCCTTCAAATTGAAGGGGAATTCTTCCCCTTCACATAAAATTGACCCTGCAACCTTATAGAACTACCCTAGAGCTTTCCAACAAGCCTTGAATCGCCAGATTTGGAGCTCTAAAATAGGAGTTCTCCTCACTTGAAGTCGGGTCTGGAAGGGGGAGCAAGAGTCCCACATCGGAAGTTCTGGAGTGCTTGCCTTAGTATAAAACGTTTTTGTTAAAATGCCTCTTCAGTTGACAAGCACTTGGCACGAAATGGAAACGAGCATATATGTGTGTGTGTGGGCATGTGTGTGCCTGCGAGCGCCTGTGTGGGCATGCATTGTGCGTGACCCTGGGAGGGCGAGTGTTAGGACCCGAGGCACCAAGGCGACTTTAAGTCGTCTGGGAGTTGGCCCAGACTTCTGATTAGACGTCTGGACGCCTTCCCAGACGTCTGGAAATTAATTTTGCGTGCGTACGAGAGCGAATCTGCGCGCATGCGCGCGCAGACTGATTCCCAGCCGCCCTCTTCTCTTTCTTTCTTCCCCCGCCGACTTGCAGAGTCCCCCTCGTGCCTACATATACCCCTCCTCTCCATCACGCCACACCACTCCCTTCCACCCGTCTTCTCCTTCTCCCTGTCAGCGAGAGCGCGAGTGAGCGACAGCGGCAGAGCGGCTGCTGCGAGCGTGTGGGGGAGAGAAGCTGCTGCAAGAGGAAGAAGAAGCTCGATCGGGAGGGTGCGAGCTTGCCGGGGCAGCTAAAGCCGGCCAGTAGGAGAGCAGCGAGAGTGGGGTGTCGCGGAGGAGCTGCTACAGCTCAAGCAGCAGGCGGACGCGGCGCGACGCAGCCGTGCGTCGCGGGCGGAGGACGAACCGGGTCCTGATTCTGGGAAAATTTCCCACAATCAGACGTCTGGACTTACGTCCAGACGACGCGTAAGACGTCTGGAGGAAGGTCCAGACGTCTAACAGGTACTATATTTTCCTATCTTCTTCTATTTACGCATGTACGGCCATGCAGCTGTCCGCCGCGTTCTCTAGGCCTCTTCGTGATGAGAGCGGTTGCGTGTGTGTACAGGTATTGTTCGGGAGGGCGCGTGGGCTCGCCATCCCACCCGAATCAGACGTCTGGCCACAGTACTAGACGACGGAGAGGTCCTCCAGACGTCCGAGGTGACAATCGGACGTCTGGAAACTGACTTCAAACGATCCAGCGAGCTTCTGGACGTCTGAAGGACTGTGCAGAAGAAGGTATGGCATGATCGACGTTTTAAGACATCTAGAAGAAGTTCCAGACGTCTGATTTTGGACAGACTCGTCGTTTTTGGCCTATTTAGGGTCCGTTCGGAGTCCGTTTTTCACGTTTCAAGTTGTGTTCGTTCCAGAATTAATTCCTCTACCTGTTTACAGTAGTTGTATACTGTTCTGAGAAACTCCTTGTGTCGATCCTTGTGATAGGACCCCATTCTGTTGCAGCTCTGGGAGTTGTGCAGGCGCGCGAGATTGCCGACCACGCCTCCAGTACTCCCAATTTTGCGGGTAGAGTGGTCCTTTAATTTATTTAACAATATTTGTACAATTACGAAATAATTAATAGATCCTAGGGAATTGCATGAATCATAGGACTGGAAAACTAGATTGAATGATAGATCCTAGGGAATTGCATGAATCCTAGGATTGGAAAACTAGATTGAATGATAGATCCTAGGGTATGGCGTGAATCCTAGGACTGGAAAACAATTTAAGTATATAAGCATTGCAGTCTTGGAAAAGTGGAAAGGAAATGATAACTGCCTGTAAATTAAATTAGTTAACAGTTGTCTGTTAGGAATGGATAATTACGGTTGAGAACACGAATTGTGTGGACATAAAGTTAGAACAGTGAAACCTGAATTGGCTGAGTTAAAAGAGCTTGAACCCTACGGGGAATTAGGAGTAGAACTCCTGGAAAGTGAATGGAATAGAATTGGGGAAGTGAGCTGGCCCTTGAGTTCAGAGTACCAAGGAGAGCGACTGTCCCCCTGTTTAGTGCAGAGCGGAGCTAGCCACCCTAGGGACCCGGGGTTAGGACTTGCCACTTTGTACCGACTTTTGGGCCTCGTGTACACAGTACCGAGGCGAGCTACTAGTGTAGGGAGTGCACTAGCTACCCCACGGGTCCCGGGGTTCTGCTAGCTCTCCTACACTAACTTGTTAGGCCGACTGGGCAATCCAGGGTAGTCAGGCGAGGGTGCGCGGACTGTGGAGGGGAGAGACCCCTGTTTGGTTACTGTGGAGGGGCTGGACCCCTGTTACTAAGAGGGCTCTACCCTATACCGGTTCCGTGCTGTGCTTTGGGCGCACCCGTTAACGGAAACGACTGACCGCGTGCCAGTGTGGGGTAGCTACCCGTGCATTTATCGCGCGTGCCGTAGTCACCGTTATGTTTGACAGCGACCTTGGGGTGGTTGACTGAGGGTAGGACCACCACGGGGGACTCTCCCAGCCAGGAGAGCACCACATGTTACTTCTACTTTTCGGGAAAGACTGCAATCAAGATTGTTCCCACGAGGAACATTCAAGATCAAGAGAAGGATCTGATAAATAAATCAACAGTGAATAAATGGAAAAATATAAATAAAGGAAGTAGAAATATAACAACTATTGTCCACTCTACTGCTTCTTCTAGCTTTTAGTTGCCACTCAGCGTTTCGCTGACGTGTCACCCTTATTACCTTTTCAGGACCAGGTGTTGAGCAGCCAGAGTCAGCGGCTGTGGAGGACGCTGGGCCTAGTAGAGCCCAGTAGGGTTACCTGTAGTATCTTCTGTACTTTTTGCTGTTGTTGTGAGTAGTTTTGTTTTCCCCCTGTACTCTCTTTATTGTAAGCTTCATGTTTATGTATATGTTTATTTCTCTACTGTTGTGGTGGTGTATACTGTAGTATTTCTTTTCTCTACTGCTGTATTTTGTTATTGCTAGTTATATACATGGTGAATGTGGTTTATTTTACTGCTCTTTTGGTTACTTTCTCGTTGGACAACTGGGTCTTGGGATTAGTCGAGTCGGTCCGATTCTCGTGTCTCATAGGGATTCGGGAATCGGGTCGTTACAGCGAGGCCTAGGAGGCGATTGAGCCAGTTTGGCTCGAAAGAAAAATAAACCAAAAATAATCCAAGCTAATTCGAATTGGGTGAGGACGTAATAGGGTTTAGTCCGACCCTGAGAAGGGTGCTGTGTGTCCCCGAAAAGTCCTCGCCACAAACCAAAAACCAATTTTTGGTTAAAAAGAAAAGAAAACCAGTTCAGCTGAAGGTTTAAAGGGAAAGCTAAGGAGCAGAAGGGCTGAAGGCTAAGGAGACTAAGGAAATAAGGGAAAGGAAGGAGAAGAAAGAAGAAGGAACAGGTGCTAAGGAAGAAGCTTAAGGAAAAGATTAAGGGAGAAAGAGAAGGCTAGAAAAGAAGGCAGAACAGAAGAGAAGGAAAAGAAAAGAAGCTCGAGAGAGAAATAAGAGAAAAAGAGAAAAGATAGAGGATAAATAAAAGAAAAGGAAAATAGAGAAAGAGAGAAAGAAAGAAAGAAAGAAGAAGAAGAAAAGAGAAAGTGAGGCTGAAGAATAAAAGAAAAAGTAATTGTATACTTGCTATATTTTTAAATTTCTTTTTGATTTCAATTGTTGTATTAAGGCTTGTTGTAATTAGAAAACTTTCATTTGCCTTAAATCTTTTTAAATAAATGTTGAAAGATTTCATTTGGGATTTTGCATATTTTCTTAAATTTAAACCATTTTTGCAAAATTCATGTTTCTACAATGAACTTAATTATACCTCCTATATCTATAAGATATATAAAGTTACTTGGTGAATTTAAAATAACATATACCTCCCAGTAAATAACCTGGACTCAACTAGTTAAAAAAATTCTAAAATGTTAGGTTAATTCGACCCTATATTACTAACTGACACAATTTCGAGTTAACCTAAGTTACTATCTTCTACTCTTAATTAAGTAAAATTAACTTAATTAACTGAGTTGAGGTGTAGAAACGACCAGTATCTTGGGTGTATCTTTGGGAGATATTCAGGAGGAGAGGATTTCCGGAGACATGGGTACAGTGGATAAAGAGATGTGTAATCACATCCTCCTTATCACCTTTGATTAATGGGCGTCCTACAAGGCAATGGATACAGCTGCAGAAATGAGTCAAACAGGGGTGTCCCGTGGCCCCTCGCATTTTTATTTTGGCAATGGACATGCTAGCCAGGTTTGCCTTCAAGGCGTGCTCAGGTGGCTTGCTGCATGGGTACACCCTTTATACCAAAAGCGCATTGACGCCCATTTTATAGTTTGCAGATGACAAAGTGTTTTTCATTGAAGGATGGGTACTAGAGGTGGAAGGCATCAAGTATTTGGTGGATATTTTCAGCAAGGTGACAGGGTTACAGATAAATTGTGCTAAATCTTCCCTTATCTGTTTTGGTGATGCGTGTAAAATGAAGGAGAAATTGTCCCAGATTCTGTAGATGCCAGTAGTGAACCTCCTGATCCACTATCTTAGTTTACCACTCCAAGCCAAGAAGACGAAGAAGAAAGATTGGTCACAACTTTTTGAGTGGATCTCTTTGGAGATGGTAGGATGGTGTTGGCGTTTCCTGTCTAAAGGTAGGAGGTTGGTCCTCCTAAATTCAGTGCTTTCCACTAACCCGGTCTTTTCCCTCTCCATGTTCAGACCACCTGGCTCTGTTTTAAAAAGAACTGATGTGTTAGGAAAAAGGTTCTATTGGAAGGGGCCAATGCGTAGTGGACATTTTATGCAACCCATCAAGTCTAGCACCGTTTGTAAGCCAAAGAAGAGGGGAGGCTTGGGTGTTCGCTCACTTAGAGAATTTGGGAATTAGCTCTTATTCAAATGGGGTGTGATCATTTTGAGAGGTGATGAAGGACCATGGCAGACAGTGGTTAGAGATTCATATAGTGGTACGGCTATGGTGAAAGACATGTTGCATCTGGGCTCGGTATCCCCCTTTTGGGATTTTGTGTCTAGAACAGTGGTGGATCATTTTCAGGTTTTTTCTTCGATACTTGGATGTGGGGAATAATTCAGATTATGGGAAGATGATTGGTGTGGGTTGGGACAACTCGAAGAGTTATGCACATGTGTGTATGGGGCATCTAACATGAAGGAAACATTAGTGGCAGACATGTGGCAGCTAGATGTATAGGTGTGGAAGTCTTTTCCATCTAGTGATGTGCATCACACTAGAATGGGAGAGGAGGCGAATAGACTTATGACAACCTTGGAAGCCTTTAAACCAAGGGAAGGGCTAGATAGGTTTGAATGGAAGGGAGGGGTCTATGCACCGATTAAAACCTTTGAGATTCTATGTGATTCACAGGGGGATGATGATGTTCATAGGCGTATTTGCTCCCAGTTGTAGAAGTTGAAGATTCCTTGAAAGGTGCAAATTTTTTGTGGATAGTCAGGCATGATGGACTAGTTACGAGCACTTATAGGAAAACTCTGGAGATTGATGTAGTCTAGTGTCCATTGTGTGCTTATGAAGAGGATGATGTTCGACACCTATTTAGTACGTGCTTGGTGACCAACGAAGTTTGGAGCAGGTTCTGCCACTTTTCTTTACCCACATGGCTGGTGTTATGGTCTAGCTTTTTGTATGTTGACAAGCCACGTGTGTATGTGGCTACTGTACTTTGGGCTATGTAGAAATTTAGAAATGGCGCATGTTTAATGGTAACAATGTTTGGGTGGAAAACATTTGTGGTGATGTAGTGTTAAGTACCAAAATGTGACAGGATAATTTGTAATTTATATTTATATTGAATAAAATTGGACAACTAGTGTTATCGGTAGTGATCATTTCTCTTTGTAATAAAAATTACTAGTTTTAAACCCTCACCTTAGTGTGGGAATGTAAAGTTATAATAATATCAAAATTATACCACTCAAAATACATCGCACATTATAAAATATATTATTGAATATATTTTGATTTTTAACTATTATGCTTCGGTGGAAAGCTAAAATGTAATGGTGTATTTGTATTTTGATTTTAGATTAATGTGTTTCAATGAAAAATCAAAACATATCAATTAAAATCAAAATGTACCAGTATATTTGGTTTAGTGGGGATGTTTATTTATTTTTTAATCAGTATATTTTACTATTCAATAAATATATTTTAATGAAAAATTACATCTACTAAAAATCAAAATATAGTAATATATTTAATTTATTGAATGTGGATATTTCTTCACTTTTTTTAAAAAAAATAAAAGCATCAATTTTAATTTTGCATTCAAATTCGATCTCAAATTTATTATACTATATCTAAAATTACATAATTAAAACATTAATTTTATTGTTTAACCTATCATAAACATGAGAGAGAGAGCCTCTGTGTGTCAGAGAGTGAGGGGGGTGGGGGGCCGACGAAGATTCCATAAAGTAAAGCAAAGTTTTTTAAATGTAATTGAATAGCGGTAGAAATTAATTATTATAGGTGCTACTCAACTCCTAATTATATATAATAAGATGGGGGTGAGGTGAAAGTTATCCGAGTCCAAATGAAATTAACATTAAATATTTTACGATGACTATGATTCATATATTATTATTTTAAGTTTTGAAGTTGAATGAGAATTTGATGATTATGAATATTAATTTGCATATTCACTCTATTTATTGGAAATAACCCCTCATGAAAAGGATGTAAAAAAGGAATTGTGATTTGGAATAAAACAACATAAAAAAATTTTGAGAACATAATTGATGAGTTATGATTGATATTACATACTTAATCATTAAAAATGATTAATATTGTTGGTTGATAATTTTTTTTAGGATATAATTACAACGAGATTGGTGGAAGTGATATCTAAGAGTTTTAATTCAATAAAGGAAAGTAAAGTTTATTAAAAGTAATTGAATAGTGGTAGAAACTAATTCTTACAGTTGCTCCTCAACGCTTAATTATATATGTAAAGATGAGGGTGAGGTGGAATTTATCCAAGTCTAAATGAAATTAACATTAAATACTTTACGACGACTATGATTCATGTATTATTATTTTAAATTATGAGGTTGAATGAGAATTTGATGATTATGAATATTAATTTATGTATTTGCACAATTTATTAGAAACAATTACTTATGAAAAGGATGTAAAAAAAGAACCATGACTTGGAATAAAACAACATAAAAGAATTTTAAGGATATAATTGATGACTTAGGATTGGTGTTATATACTTAGTCATTAAAAGTGACTAACATTGTTGGTTGATAATGTTTTTTAGGATATAGCTAGACCGAGATCGGTGGAAGTGATATCTAAGAGTTTCAATCTTATGTGCAATTTACTTTCTTTTGCTTTAGTTATTAGATGTGATAAATCCTTTAGATGTTACTTCCTTTCAAACTAGAATCAATTTTATGTTTCTGCATGGATTATGGACTATATTTATTTCTTACTCTATTGATGATGCTCCAGTTATTTTCTTTATGATGAATGAATCATATCCATGAACCATGGTCGAATTTCTACATTCTTGGGTATTATCAAAAAAAAAAAGTTGGTATGAATGTTATGTAAATTTAACATCTTCCTTATGGCCTAGAATCTAATAATAGTTGTTAAAACTAGTTCTAAGGCTTTTCAGGGGTCTTCTTGCAAGGTAGGGACCTTAATCCCTCTCCTTTGTGTTTCTTTTGATCCTTGTAGTTAATGTAATATTTGTCATTGCATATGATAAATGCATGCATTTGGATGAATACATGAATAGTCTTGGAATGCATGAATTTAAATCTTGGCTTTTATGGTTTGAAATGGAGGTTTTTAATCTATGTTCTAGAGGGTGATTTGTGGTGTTTTAAATGTTTATTTTTTTGGGTTTAATCATGCTTAGAGGACGTATGAATATGGTCTAAAATAGGGACAAATTGGACTTCATTCAAGGTTTGAAACTACTAACCAGTAAGCATATAGTACTGGTACTAAATTTTAGTATCGATACTAAACTGTACCAGTGCATAAGTTTAGTATCGATACTACACCCAGTTGTGGCTTTTGATAGTTGATGATTTGGGGTTTCTTTTTTGTTTATTTGTCAAGGAGTTTGGGAAGATATTAAACCTAATTAAAGGGTATTTGAGGATTAACTCAAGGGTTAATCATGAAATAGAAACTAAGAACATAACCTAGTAGAATGGACAAGAATGAAAGCTTGAAAGAGACCCTCTCTATGAGGTAAATGATGCGTATGCGTGACTTTTGGTGTATGTGCTTCTGTAATCCAAATGAATGGATTAAGCTAGATATTAGCCAAAGAGGTGTTTTGAATACCATAGAAATCAGTGAGGGAGTAATGAAAGGATTAAGCCTTACCCCTCACGTGCCTCCGTGAAACTAGAACTTATTCATAGTGTTAATGACAATATGAATCCATCACCTATTGAATAAGGAGTTTAGGTGGAATAGTTATACAAGGATTAACAGAGATATTGCAAATACTGAATGAAATGATTCTATTTCACCAGAAATGTAGGTTCTTGAAGAATGTCATGGATATCTCATGGAACCTAGTTAGAGCCTATGATGCATAGCTATTTATGTATAGCTATGTATGAGATCTATCTAGTGAGCTATGGAAATGGGATATGAAACCGTAAGTAGTAGAGTAATACAAGAAAGGCTTTTAAGTAACTAACAACCAAGGTTAAAAGCTATAATTAGTTACTTAAATATTAAGGGGTTGTATAGGATACTTGGTCGGGACTCGGATAGGTTGTATTAATATGGCGAAATTATCGTTTAAGTGAGTATAGTGGTTAACCTAAATCAAGCCTAACCATCTTTTTACAAAATTTTTAACCTGACCTACTTAATTTTATCTTGGTCACTTTTAGACCCAGGGTCGAACTTAGGGAGGTGGGAATTAGAGGTGAATAAGTTTCTACACCTTTCCTACAACGAATCTCTTCCGTGCGTTTACTATGTTTTTGGTCTTTTTCTATTTAAGATTTTTTTGCTGATAATTTTATCATTGAGGTACACTCTCAAAATCAGATCATCAGCTTTGAGCCAATTTAGGGTTCCAAAAAATGTTCTTGTTATTCGCAAGACCGAGTACTTGCAAGATAATGATTATCTTTTCTCTTTTACTATTTTTTCAATCTTTTTAATAGTTGGAAACAAAAAAGAAATAGAGATTGCTTGTAAAGAAGTAAATATAGTATATATATATATATAGGGGTGGGGGTGGAGGTGGAAATGGCGTGTACCACAGTGTCGAGTTGGTCGACGTCTAGAAAGACGCAACCAATAGGACGAAGTGCTATGTGGAGTGTAGGATGGATGTGTGAGAGTGTGTGCGGAGACGCTTTCTTTACGCGGGTATCGGGGAATATCAACAACTGATGCAGATATTCCCGTGATATAACGTGTGGTGTAAGGATACAGATAGGTGATATGAATGTAAATATATATATATATATTTGTATATATATAGATAGGGTTGTAACTATATAGGTGTATATATATATATATATGTGAGTTTGAACGTGTACAAGTGAGTGTGTGTGTGTACGAGAGTGTGTGTGTGTATGAATGTGTGAGTGTCTATGAGAGAGAGAGCGCAGGCGTTTAAGGCGTCTGGTGGAGGCAACCGTCGTCTGATGGCCTAGGCACAGGCGAAGGCACGCGCAGGCGCAGGCGCGCAAGGGTGCGCGCGCGCGCGTTGGAGGGAGCAGGCGTGAGGGAGAGCACAGTGCACCGCGCTGCAGCGCAGGAGTGGACGCGGACGAAGACGTGGGTGCGAGTGCGAGCGCTGGAGCGAGTGCGGGCGCAGACGCGGGTGCGGGCGCTGTGCTGACTGGCTGGAGGCGGTAGTGGCGCGGAGAGAGAGCGCGCGGTGACCGGATAAGTGAGAAACTCTCCAGTCACCTTACTGTAGCTACAGTGTCGCGCAGAAACGCGTGAACAGTAGCTACAATGCCGCACTACTCGGACAACCGGTTGCAGCCGGTTCTGCATGCGCGCACGCTGGAAGGCGCCTGCGCACGTGGAAGGAGCTTGTGCCGACTGCTGGCGTGCGCGCGACTGCTGCTGCTGAGCTTTGAAGCTTGAAGCTTCGGCAATGGTGGGAAGGGCTGAGCGATGGAAACAGAGAGTGGAATCCACCACGCCCACCTGCTCTTGGATGAGTTGGGCGGTGGTAGGACTCACAGTGGTGGTCGTGGGACCACTGTGAGACTGCTCCTGCCCGCAGCGTATCTCTTCAGTGGGAAGAGGTGCTACGTATGGAGGGGAGAGGGGAGGAGATGGCTTGGAGGAAGGGTCTGCGGGTGTGTCTATGTGCTAGGCTCTCTCTCACAAGGAAGCGGGGAGGGCTTTTTTTAAAGAAGAAGGAGGCATGCACGGCCATGCCCTGGGTGTGCATGACCAGCCATGCAGCCGGCAGGGAATGGTATTGGCAGAGAATGGCGCGAAGAAGAAGCAGCCCATGCCCTGAGCCGCGTGGAGAAGAAGTTCAAAGTAAAATAAAAAATGAAGATAGTGAAATTGCGAGGCAGCACTTGAAGAAGATGTTATTTACATGGTCAATTATTCACTTTCCTCCTCTCTCAAATAAATGCATGCATGTGTCAATTTTTACAAATGCAACTATGGCTACCTAATATGCAATGGCAATGCTAGGAAATAACACAAGATGGCATTTTTATTGGTGTATTTTTGCTGTGCAATCAATACTCAACTTGGACTTGATGAATAATGGGTTCACAAGAATTTTGAATGGGTCCTAAGGAGAAGTAGATGGATTATACCTAAGATTTGACTCGAAATCAGATAATTTCCAGTTGTGGTGGTTGTTCGAGGATTGAAAAGCAAGACTCACCACAACTACGAGCGATATTGAGGCAGTAGCTCAACTAGCACCCATAAGAGTGGATAATGGGTTGGAACATTGTAACTCTGTGAACATGGGGTTCACTTTATTAGGTTGGAAACCCAAGGCATATGGTAGTTGGTAGCTACCGATGGTTAACCTTGCAACTTGGAGAGTTCTCGGTTATGGTGGCATGCCGCGTGCCAATCGTTGAAATGAGGTACTTATAGCGAAATCTCTATTAGCATTCGTTGATGTGAATGATGTTAGGGTAAGTGGATTTGTGACCAGTAATACTCATAGCAAAACTTTATAGGTGCCTGCACATGCGGATGACATTGTGGTATCACTTAAATGAGATACTTGTAGTGAAAGCTTTGTATTGTGATATCACTTAAATGAGATACTTGTAGAGAAAGCTTTGTAGGCATCTGCAGATGCGGATGGTGTGTACCTGAAAGGAGTTAAATGTGAAGTACTCCTTCCTAACAAAAAGTGAGCAACAATGTTAGACAGTTTAACATTCCAAGTGTCCATCTACTTTCATCGCCAAAGATCTAAAAGGTTGAATGGACCCAAAGCTTTATGGGGATCTTGGGGATTGGGTAGAGGGTGAAGCCCTCTAGATCTAACACAACTAATGAAAAGTAGATAGTTCTTCCTCTTTAATGAAGGATTCAAATGACTCATCTTAAACATGAGGAATGATTCGTGATAAGCCTATAAGGAAATAGTAGACATAAAGATATTAAAATAACAATTGAAAGCACTTGGATTTGCACCGGTAGGGTGTCCATAGAAATTAAATTGGACCTAAAACTATCTTATCTTTTGTAAAATCATAGAATCATGACTTTAGTGAGCCACTTAGCTTATCCCTACTTTACAACTTATTTTTAGGTTAAGCAACGGATTGTTGAGTCATAGAGTCATACATGACTTAGTGTAATGCGAGTTCGAGAAACTAGTGTTCTAAAGTTAGAGGATTGAGTCTAAGTCAAGTATCATTTTGGAATTCTAAATTATTATTATTATTTTTTAGCTTTTTCTTTGAAACATAGTTTCGTTATCATTTTTGGAAATTTACTGTTGTCATCTCTGCTGTATTGTAACTTAAGCAAAAGAATTTAAAATTATAATTAGGCCACCTAAGTAACCCTTGTTGTCTAGGTTCAGGTGATAACCTCAACCTTATCCGTAAAACCCAACTCCAATAGGATTTAGAGTTTTAGGGCATGACAACATGGCTCCTTGGATACAAGTATATCAAGTAAGAAATGAATTCGAGAAGGAAGAAAGATATACAATTAGGTCGGTAGAGAATTCCCTAATGCAAAATGGATGTATGAAATGTAATAGATGATTATAACTTGTGGGAGAAAGAAAGTTAGACTTACCAGAAGTCAGCACACGAAGCGAGCAGGCCCAAACAAAGCCCAAGAGAAGAACCAGCTCAACCTAGAGGCAAGGAAAGCCTTTCGCTGCCTGGATTGTGGTGCACCACCTAGGCAGGTCGGCTAAATCCTTCACTTGAAGATGACCAAGATTGTTTGGCTAGCATGGTCTTCGAGCAACAAGAGATTGCCCAAAAGGTTAAGCCCCACATCCCACCGCTACTTCGGTCATTGCATTGTCGGGCAAGAGAAGGCACCAACAGTGTGGAAGTGAAGGCGCTAGTGTGGAGATTGAAGCGATGGGGTAGGAATTGAGGCGATAGCACAAAAGTGCAAGGTGACAAGACAGATATTGAGGCAACTTGCAGAGCGATTATGCTCCCTGAGGGTCGAATGATTATTGCTCAACCGCGATACATACATTGATTGGGTGAAATTGGGTTACCAAACTCTTGCATTCTCACTTTCCAAGCATTCATACTTCTTTGCTATGACCTCTCTTGGTCCCATGGGCTCAATCACTAACAATAAGCATAATTTTATATTCCTTTAAACTTTCTTTGTGTATATATGATGTTGGCCTTTAGTAACCTCCAGTGACCTTCGACAACCCTCCATGAGCCGCTAGTCACCTCCACGCTGCCCTAGAGTCTCTGAAGGCTTTGGGAATAAATAAGGAGGTTAGGGGGTCGAGGGACATACATAGAAGTGAGAGCCTTCGCATGATTTTTTCATTTGATGGTGATTGGAGTCCTCAGGTAGATTGAAGGATTACCGTAAAGTCTCTTTTAATCAAGCCCATTAGAGGGATTTGGTTTGAGCAGTTAACTCGCCGCCACATATCCAATCGTCTAAATAATTTGTTTGGACGCCTAACGGACAGCCCTTTGTACAACTTAATCTATTTTAACAATAACCTTCGCATCCAATATTTGATTGACTCCATTCTTTTTCGTAAGTTTTCCTCTTTTCAGATAGAATGGTTATGCATCATTAGATCCAGAATTTAATGGTTAGTTCTCACATGGGTCACCCAAAAATATTCACAAGGTAAAGTCTTAGTTTCACCAACAACATGACGACTTCCTTTTATCTCAACTCCAACTCTTCTCCCCTCTCCTTATCCTCTATCACTCATTCATTCTCACCAAAGATCCGATGCTTAATTATCCAGGATATTCGTATCTAATCATGGCAGGTATCCCAATCATGCAACTTGGCGACATTGCAGGGGCACACCCGTAATTGCAATCTTTTTAGGGTTATACGAATACCCCGCAGGATTATTCACGTAAAAAGCGCACCCCCACCCCTGGAAGACATTGTAGTAGACTCTGGTTATGGATTCCGACGTGGGAGTAGTAGTAGATATAATAACTATATTACGTGGACGGATCATTGGACGACGAAGATCGCCGCCAGTCGCCGGGGATTAGGGCTCTCCGCGTTGCTGATCATTGGCCCTTAACCACGACTCCATCTATCCATCTCCGCAGTCCAGTGCCAGTGGGATTGGGATGGCGATCCCGTGGAGGGTGTCGCTGTCGGTGGGGAAGATGGTGTGGGTGGTCCTCTATCGGTGGGTCTCCTCTTGCCTCCTCGTCGCCAACGAGATCGCCCGCTCCATCAGGACCGGCGACATCGGCCCCTTCCCCGTCGGCTGATGACCCTCCTCCCCCACCAAACCAACCGAAGCCCACACCGATCTCGATCCCTTCGCCTCGCTGCGATTGCGCATGCACAAAAGGTCCCTCCTTTGATGCCGTTTCCCCTCTCGGTCATTAGATTCCTTATGTTTTCGCTTCTTCCTGGCCACTGATCATGACGCGTTTGCAAAAAAAGTGATCTTTAATTTATTTGGATTCTGGTAACCGATTCCATTGGCTTTAGGGTAATTCTGACGAAATTTAGGATCTTTGATTATTTGGTTCAACCTTCGACTAAAATTTATCTTGAAATTGCCGTCTTTTTAGAATAGAAGGGTGTGTTCTGTTCTGAATGTTTTTGGTACGTTAGGAATTGTTGCAATTGCCGACTGGAAAGTCGCGTCCTTTTTTTTCAAGTAGATTGCATTGAGATTTTCCATTTTTCAATTTTTCAAAGGGAAATAGAGAAATTTTCCTTGTGGTTGAATGGCAATGTTTCAGGAGTTTTCTGCTCTGAGTGGATTTTAAAATCAAATCATGAACTAGAAGAAGAATCCAGTTACCAGAAAAGAGATTACACATGATCACATCCTACTTCAAGGATTCAAAACAATGTTTTCTTTCAATCGGATAGCCGTTTTATTTTTTGTTGGAAAGTAAAATGGGTGACAACTCGAATCAATGGCCTAAATGGAGGAGGTGCCAATACTCTAGAGGGCTAATGACAAGCTCCTTAGGATAAGGCTAGAAACAAAGGACTATGTGTAAAACTCTCAACATAATGTGCTGACCCCCTTAAAATAGAATGCCATTCTGTTCGTGCCAAAGGGGACCAAAGAACAGAGACTACCCTGGCTCTTTCAAACCTGGATCTGAAAACTATGGGATCGTCATCTTTGTGATCAAATAGGACTCCCAGAAGTAAGCCTCTGTAGAGTTGTCAATCCATCGAATGACACAATTCTCCAAACCTGTTGGGGGAAACTGCATTGAAAGAACTTGAGTGCAAGGTTTTTAAACTGCAGCTCACATAAGCAACAAGAAAGGTCTTGCATTGCCATCCACCTTGCCTGGGACCTCTTTGTGACTTATTTTAGCCTCAGTTTCTGATATGCCATTCGTGTTGAGAAGGCCCTAAATTCCCAAACTATGCTGTCACTTGCATCTGTGAGACATAATAATTAGTGTGTCATGCTGGGGAACTTGTTAACCCTCGAAGATGTAGTGGAGGCTGGCTCGATTGTTGTGATAAACATAATATGTTTTTGAAAGATTTATGCTAGGCAAGGATAACAAGCGTCCTAGGCTGTTATCCTATCATATTTTTCATAAAAAAACTTACCTAGGTTGTAAGGACTGTTAGCTTGCTACCATATGGTAACATCAGGTAACTTGACAAACTCGCCATCATCTGGAATTATCCCACTCAGAGGCTTTTATGTGCTGAATATTTTGGGACATTAGCCAGTCAAAACATAATTAAATGTTGTAACTGTAGCTAGTTTATAAGTGTCCTGGCCCCGTGTTCATGTTAACCTGCTGATGCACAGATAGAGAAATGAAGTGGTTGGTTATGACACCAGAATATCCCGGTTTATATTTCAATCACTTTTTTCTCGACTTTCCCATCCTCTTTTGCTTTGGTGGTTGCTTCACTAATGCAGATTATCAATTTTCTTTGATACCCTTCTCTTATCATGGTTACCATTGTCTGTGGTCTTACATTTATCTGTTAATCTGTTAACTATTCCCAGTTTAAACACTTAAGTTTTTCTAGATTTCTTATTCTACATCAATTGTTACAAATGAAGCATTTTCCTAACGAAGCATCCTAAAAAGTTAATTCTTTGAATTTTGATGGCGATTAATGAACAGTGTATCTTAGCCACACCGATATTGTCCTTTTCCTTTCAAAATACCATCCTTTGCAGCCCGGCTCCGCCATTTTCCTTGACCTGTTTCATATCTTCTGCCAAATTGGTTGATATTTATACTGCTACTCATATCTAGTTATCGTGTAGCACCTGTTTTTAGGACCATTCCTACAATCTCCATCTCTTCGTCTACACCTTCCACCCATACCAAACTCCTTTTTCTCCTCTCCACATGTAACAAGCACCAATTCCCACCTTGTTCTCAACTACCTTCTGCACCTCCTTGACCACCTCCATCACTCGCTCCAACTTCCCCATCATCTCTGCCACCACCACCAATAATCTCTCTATATTCCTTCATGACATCCACCATAGGACTCCTGATCTGGGTCCTTACCATCTAATTGCTTGCCCCGATCATTAACTTTATCTTGCTATCTTTCTCGAACACACTTTATTTTGTTATTTTACCCTAAAATTTTACGGTAGAGCACCTGCTTGGTGGATTTCAGAGCCTCTGTCACGTTAACATGAGGGTATACTAAGGCAAAAGCCTAGTGCGGTTGGACCTTGGACGACCAACTAAGGTCAAATTCGTGCTGAAACGTTTTGGCCATGCTCAGAGATAGCAAGATGACTGGCCCCATCCTCATGATTGAAAGAAATAAGTAGAAGTTTCTCTTCATGGTTGTCGATGCCACTGTTTCCATGTCTTGTTGGTGAAACTAACGGGTGGTCACGTGGCTTATGGTTTCACACACTGAACGATTGTCTATATTAGATTTTCCTCATAAAAATTAAGTGATGTATGTATATATATATTTTATTTTTGCCTTTTGCGGTGACCTTGATTACTCTCATGTCTTTTATGCAGTGCCTTGTCTGGAAGTATAGAGGCAAAAAAACTAAGTTATGCTCTTGAAGGAATTAGCAGCTATCTCGTCCAGTTGTTTCGTTCTCCCTGCTTTTTTCATTTGTGCTACAACAACCATCCCGAACATGGGAGATGCCTTTTCACAGCTTTGGACGGTTAGTTTACCCCAAAATGTTGCCTGCCTGTTAATGAGGGGGGCAACTTGTAAATAACAATTGCATATGTTCCTTGATATGAAATTTGTGGCCAGTGAGTGATGCATACGTTATTTCACAAAGCCTCTGTTTAGTGTTACCGCGAACACCGAGTTTGTAGGGTCTTTGCACATACTTGAACCTTGAAGCGTTTTACCACATAAATCATGGTGTATTGGATAGTGCTGCATTGTGTAATGTTTACATTGAAATTAGGAATCATGTGAAGTTATTAGATCGCCAAATGTCCACCCTAGAGATTGAATTTTGTGTGTATGGATTTTGTCTACGGAGGATTCAGATGGTGAACTTTTCTAGGGTTTTTTTTTTTTTGGTAGTTCTCAGATTATCAATGTTGAAATGTTTACATTTAGTTGGAGGGTTAATTTCTCGTTTGGGGGGTTCACTCTCATTTACTTGAGGAATTAACCTACATGATCTTAACTCATGTTTTGAGAGGCTCACACTTACTTTGTTAACATTAGTTCTAAGGGGTGTTGGTAAAATAGGTGTTAATTTCGTAACTCCTTTACATTCAAGTCCTACTCATCAGAAGCTGATGTTAATGTTAGTTTAAGTAAACACCGTAAAGATTAACACCAATTTAAGAAAATATAATGTTAACATCACTTTACCGGTAAATAAAAATGAGGGTTGAACATTAATGTCTTAACCTTTAAAGTATACAGGTCCTTAGATCAACACGAAGAAAACAACCTGTAGGCTATGATTGTATGAATTTCCTCTGCCCTAGGTTGATATTGCTACGTGATATTATTAGCTGAAGAATTGTGCTTATTAACACAAATGGTCAAATGGACAATTGTTACCGTCTCTTGAATATATTGGTGAATGTTATGCATCCAACATCAACATTTATGCAGCTATTAAATATAAATAGCGCATGATTAATAGTTGTTTGACTTTATCGATTTGAAGTTGAAGTAAATAACGTTGATCATGCCCTGTTGCCTATTGGGTGAGGTTTGAAGTCATTCGGTGCACTTGCCAGCTATTCTTGCCAATGGTAAGCTTATGGCTTTGACTAAATGCAAGGAATAGCTGTTGTCGTTCTCAAATGGGTGCATCTGGATTAGTCTGGTCTTGTTTGGTAAATGATTAAGCATGATTGCCCGAATATCACCCTCATAATCCCTTCAAGATTTAGATGCCAAAGTACATGTTCAAGTGATGACCTACCCATTTCTTCTAGTGATTTGCCATGCATACACAGAAATTTACAAGTGTCATGCAGATCCTAATATTTCTATTCCATCGAAATCTATAACAGCATCGCATTATTTAAATTGAGAACTTTTGAATGGCGCTAGGTTGCATTAGCTCCAAAGATGGGCAAGGCCTAGGTTAAAACCAACAATGTCGAGTGAAGTAGGATAAACCTTAGTTTTACTTCCTTTAAAAAAAATAATAATAATTAAAAAATGCATGGCATGAATATAAATCACAAGCTTTCCCAAAAACTTCCTTAGCCATACATGTTCCACAAAATCATGCCTCCCAATCTCTATGCACAAGAATGGGCATTAGAGTTCTGCCCTTCAAAATTACATACCACATATATATTAACAGGAACAACGAACCACCACCGTTAGATCTCCTATGCCAAACAAAATTCCTAGGCTTGCTCCTTCCAAATCCTCCCGGTTAACCGGAGCTTCAATTCTTTTCTGTCGCCGCCGGAGAAGAAGAGCGCCATGTTGCGAGGGATGATGAGCCCATCATAGCTATCTCTGACCTTCTTATGGCTATCCCTTATGCTCCTAGGGACCCCATACCAAGTCAGCTTCCTCCCATTTCCCCCCACCTCTAAGCTGTAACTGTAGTTCTTTGCATCTATATCATCTCCCATGAAACGCAAGAATGCGACGTACACTGGAGACATGCCGAGCTGAAATGCCTCGAAGTGGAGGCAGAAGTACCTCCCAAAACAGCTGAAGACCTGAGGAAAAGCAACAGCCAACAAAAACTTGCAATGTTTACGTCGGAAGTGAGGCAAAGTGATTGGAGAATACTTGATAAGGATCAATGTCGAAATCACCGTAAGCATCCATGTCGCATTTTCAACCTCGTACGGGTTCGATTTGACGTACCGGTGGTTGAAAGTGCTGCCATTGTGCATGTCTACCTTGTGATCATCTTTCAGGTGGTTGACCAAATACGGGATATCACCAACAACCGTGCATTCAGAACCAGCATACGGGCAGTTGTATGGCCTGAACGTACACTGCGATTCGTGCTTTAGATTACATATGTATGGGTAAATGCCCGGGCATCCGAATTTGTGGTACTTGCAGGGCAGCACAACTGACGCGGCAATCTTCTCTAGAGCAAGGCACCTTATGTTTCCCAATTCGTGCCGGCACGTGGGGCAGCGGTTGCGCACATGCGGTTTACAACCGGAGCATAGCGTGTGGCCGTTGGAGCACTGCTTCCAAAACAGATGAACAAACAGGCTTACGCACTCGCGTTATTGCAGCAACAGACTGCAAAGAATCGAGGGTAGAAAGATCCAATGCCTATGGTGTGAATTCAAATGATTTCATCAAAACATGGAGCATGATGCTGAACTTCTGCGATGTAACTAAATGATGTGCATGGATCACAATGACAATAGCACATGCTAAAGAAGTATGTGAATGGAATCACGATACATGGGCTTGTTAAAGCACATCTGAGATTTCTGTCGCCACAATTGCAGATTACAATCATAATGGCAACTAGATGGCAAGATAAAAAGAAGAGAGACAAAGTACTAAACCTGGTGGATAGGGGGATACATGGCATTCAAACAAATGGGGCATTCAAGAAGTTCTTGGATGTTGCTGATGACCGTGAGATTGGACTTCAGCGACTGCTGGGTTGGTTCATCTGCATTCTCGCATACCTCTACCAAGACATCATCTTTTGGGAGATCGGTAAACTCAGGGCTCATCCCGATGTCGTCAAAAAATGCCCTTGCGGATGACATAACTTTTACCTAAGATCAGGAAAACAATTTATACACAGGAAGGATTAGGACCACACACCCTAAGGAACAAATGTTTACAGACTATTTTCCATCTTGCATAGCAGTGCAAGAAAGCTATCAGATCACTGTGGCTACGGTGCCAACGCTAATCATCATGCTCAAAAATAATTGTCCTAAAGGAGCACCTGTATTAAGTTAGAATATTAAGCCAAAAGACTCAATTATATTGAACGTTACATAGCAAAAGCAGCATAAGATGATCCGAAAACTAACTTTATCGATTCAACTCTGCCAGGAAAGATCCCTTTTATTACTGTTTCCACTCCATACACAAGACAAGCTATATGACTAACTAAGTTCAAAAGCAGGAAGAACACCATTTCTTAGGAGTATTAGATTCATAACAAAACATTGGAAGCAAAAGGGAGGTAATATTCCTAGAAAACAGCTTCTGAGGATAACGAGCTAACACTATGTTTGACATCTGTAGCTCAACTTATTAGCTTCTTGGTCTTGGATGAGATACTCTGGATCTATCCAGCGATTTTGCAGTGCCTCATGCAAGTAGATGACTTTTTCTTTTCTTTTTTTTTATGAGAGGGGCAAGTAGATGATAATGGGAATCCATATACTGCTGTCCCAGATTTGAGTAAGCAGGAGCCCAACCATTTCCTCGCCTCTGCAACAAATTTAGCCTCTACAATTGGCTCGACCAGAATTGGCCAATGCAAATTGCACTTAAGCCAATGCGAATCACACTTGGGCCCCTTACTGGAGCTTTTCAACCTTGATCATGCACCCAAATTCTTCAAATAAAAAAGCATCTATTTTGCCACGCCTTTCCTCCATATAGCAGGACCAATTTCCTAAGCTTTGAAGCACCTTGCTTCAGTTTTACCACAAGGAGCCGTACCCTTCAGATCTACTAATAGGGATGATGGGGATGGTCAATATCCAATTAAAATCTTCTTCCCTCGTGCTTGCTGGTCACAGTCATTGCCACATTCAAGCTTCACTTCACTCACTGTTATCAACCTCCACCGTCTTTCAATCAAGAATCTCCCAAGATCACATCTTGGCTCCTCCGAGTTATCATATATCACCAACATGTTTCTACCAAGAGGCCCGTTTTGCTTACTACCCACCACCGCCCAGTATCATTGATAGCATCAATGATGGAGAAGCCCATAGACCCAAGCAAGTGGAAGGGGCACACAAGATCCAAACTTTTAAGTAAAACACCGACCGATTTAAATTAAAGAAATAAAAAAACAACTTCATGATAATGACAACCGACAACCATCAGCATCCCAAAAAGCAAGATTTTTTGCACGGAGACAAATCAGGAAAAAGGGAAAGCAAGCAACCGGCTTTCATCGTCACCTCAAAGACGCATGAACCAAAATCCCATCTTTGCACTCCAAAAGCCTCAGAAGCTCATCATGTGGTGCTCGATTCATATCTGGCAGCTCCAGCGGGGACTACGGGCAGGAAGGACGTCAACAGCCCAGTCAAAGCCCCCCTCCAAAGCAGGGAACCGAACACGTTAAAGCAGGGGGAGGAGGAGGAAGGTGAGGGATTCGGATGGGTGACCACTCGAAATTAAAGTCCTTGATGGGTTTGTGTGCACGCGCTCTGAAAAGACAAAGCACACCTCTCTCCCTCTCTCTTTATGAGCACCTTCACTGGTGGTGATTGTTATGGCATTATTGTGGGAAGCGTGTGTTGGGAAAGGTGACGAAAATGGGAACAGGGAGAGGAGGGTGTTAGAAGTGGAGTTGGTGAAGAGATCGGTTGCTTGCTGCTGCTGCTTTCTTTAGAATGTTTTGGCGTGTTGCTTGGCGTTGGTGTGGAGACATTTGAAAGCATGGTTTTGTTTTCAGGAATGAGACTGTTGAACGTATGTCCATACTCTATACCGACAAGAGTTATTCCCAGCTTGAAGTTATACAGCAGAGTAGGCAATTCCAACCCGGAATAGTCTTACCCTGCATCTTACGTTTGAGATAAATTCAACTTGTTTCAGCTACTTATTTCTTATTTTCTTGATGTGATGTGAATTATATATATGTTTTTTAATAAAGCTTAACGTAAAAGTTAGACACAAAAATTTGGTGAACGTGATCTACATTCGGTATATATTTTTTTTTAATGTAAAAGAAAATACTCATATATGTTGAGATCTACTAAATTAATAACAAATTACTTTTATACAATTGTAAATTACCTTTAAAATCATTTTACATCAATACAAAATCACTTTAATGAAATCTTACTTTGCATCACTGTAAAATCACTTTTCACCTTTGAAATAATTTTGTACTGGTACAAAGTAATTCAAAGTAAGATTGTACCGACATAAAATTAAGTTCCAAATGTTTTTTTACTTATGACAAGTAATTTTACATTTAAAATGTGAATTTTCACCTTAACGTTTATAGTTTAGTCTTTAGTGTTTAGGGTTTAGACTAAACCCTAAATCATAAGGTAAAAAATTATATTTCAAGTGAAAAATTACTTCTCATACGTGAAACTACTTTCCATAAATGTAAATCCTAAATCTTAAATCCTAAACCCATATGTTAAAATTATTTTGCATGGATATAAAATTACTTTGCACAAGTGAAGCCACCATTTGAATAATTTTAAATCGGTGTAAAATTAGATTGCACTGGTATAAATATATTTTAAAATAATTTATCATGGATGTAAAATTATTTTACATTTGTGTAAAATCATTTAAAATAATTTATTTCTGATGTAAATTAATTTATCATCGATGTAAGAATTTTTATCACTTATTTATTTTAATTTAAAGTGATGTCATTTTTTTAATGTGGTAAAACCTAACCCATAACAAATCTTATATTTTTTTATTTCTTAATGTTATAATTATCAAGAGGATCCACGATTATAATATTATATAAAAAATAAAAATAACTCACACTGGTCATTATTTACGTTTTCGTGATTTTTATAAGTTTAACCCAATATCTCATGTGAGATTTTAGGTAAAATTCGGAATATCCTTAATAGCGTTTTTTTTTTTTTTTAATTTGATGAGACATAAACAACAATCGGACTAAACCGTAATTAATTTTTTTTCTTAAATAAGGTACCATCTTAGGTTTATTTCTTGATTGGACACGTGCTATTATTCCTCGCCAAGTCGAAGTTCACGAACATTACCGTTTTAGCTACGTTAGTCGTTGTTTCACAAAGGAGATGGTGCGCACTTTAATAATGACTGCATTAAGTAAAAAAAAATATATAAAAGATGGACAACTGCTTCTTGGTTTCCAATGACAAATAACTTTGGGCATGGGTGGAGTATTGAGTCGAGTTGGACTTTAGACTCGAGTGAAATTTTATATGAGTTAGGCTTAAGTTTTGTTCTTTGAGAAAATTTGAGCTCAAGTCTAAGTTAATTCAAACTTGAGAAAATTCAAGATGACTCGTTAGTTTATTTTCAATATGAATTGCATTTCTCTTTTTTTTAGGCCTATTTCGATTTTGTATATATATTTATATCAACATCTAAAGTTATATATAGTTATAATTAAAAATAATATATGATGTATAACATGTTGACTGTTTACTTGATAAATATACTACATTCGATTGGTGATGGTTAGAAGTCAAAAGTCTAGTTTGTGAGAAAGTTTAATAACGTAAAATCATTTGACCTCTTATATTAAAGTTTTATTTCTTTAATGGTACATTCAAAATTTATTAACTGGCCAGTTGCTTTTTATATATGGATGGTTAGTTTTACATTTACTCGATAATTGGCCTTAATAGGCTTTTTTGGGCTTGACTCGAAAACCTAGCTCAAGCATTGAAATAAAGCCTGGCCTAGACTTACCCTAAGCCCATTAACATGGACCTTAATCTGGGTCGGGGCCTTGATTTGGGAAAAATTTTGAACCTCTAACCTAACTAGAGGCCCAAAAAATAAAATGAGCCTTTTCGAGTTCAGGTTAGGTGTCACGACCCGTTCCCGACTCCTTATAGAACCCGAGAATAGCTCGTCTCGACTAACCCCAAGGCCTAGTCGTCCAACGAGAAATAACCAAATACATACTATTCCACAACTACACGTGCAATGTAACTAAGCAAAAGAAATATATAACAGACAGTAAAAGAAATAGAACAATAAATCACAAGGATATTACATAATACAGCGTAAAGGTACGGTTATCGAACATGGCTATCACAATTATAACAGAAACAATACGGAATAGTTACTACAAGCTACCAGTACTCATGACTAACAAGTTCTCTGTGGTAGAAACAGGAGAAAGACTACGACTCGACTCGACTGAGCCCAACGCCCTCAGTAGCCGGTGGCGCTGGCTGCTTAAATCCCTAACCTGAACATGGTTACAAACTCCGTGGTCAGCTAACGTTGAGTGAAATGGTGGTTAAGCCATTTACATGCAATTAAACAAGCAACTAACTACACATGTATGTATTGGTTATTATTATCATCCATTTCCATTTGTTTTATTTACGCTTTTCTGAGTAAAGATCTCTAATCAGGATCCATAACAGTGCTTAATCTTCTTGTTTCCTAAGGGAACGATCTTACTTACAGTTTTCCCACGATGCAAGATGTATACATGGCACTCTCCTAGTTGAGAGAGTTCCCCGTGGGAGTCCTACACCCGATCTACCACCCCGAGGTCACGATCGCGACGTAGCAGTGACTACGGCTCGCATGATAAGCTCACAGGTAGCTACCCCGTACTGCACACTGCACTCTACTCGCAGGAGAAGCGTAGAACCCTCCTCTTCTCTCTCCCTTCCTCTTTCTTCCCCAAACCCTAAACCCCACGCCGTCTATATAAACCCCCCCTCCTATCTCCTCTCCACTCCACACACTAGCCACCCCCACCTTCAGTGCTGTGCGGGAATGACGAGAGGGGGCGAGCGAGAGGGTGGAAGGAGGAGAGCGCGGGAGGAGGACGAGGCCGAGGTCGGAGGAGCTTTGGTGGAAGCTCGGTAGAGCTCGCACGGCCACTGCGGGCACGTGCGAAAGGAGAAGAGGGCTCGGGGAGGCGGCCTCCTGGCCCTCTGCAATGGTTGGAGCTACTGCGATGCGAGGTGGAGCGAGCGGAAAGAACTATGAGGAGTTCCTGTTACTGGAAGTTTTCTAGTATCATACGTCTGAAGTGGAGTCCAGACGACTGACGGGGTACCTGGACATCTGGAGCTAAGGCCAGACGTCTGAAAGCTTATTTATCGCAAGGTACATATCTCCCTACGCCATGCATATCGCAACGTAGGGGTATGTGTCGGTTGACTGTGCCTGCAATGTCGTACGCAGGTGCAGCTTTGGGAAGGAGCGCGGAACACTTTCCCATGCGCTTTTGGACGTCTGATCACATCACCAAACATCCGGAGGTGTGTCCAGACGACCGAAGGCATTGTCCAACATCTGAAACTGCCTCCAGACGATCACAGAGAATGTTTGGACGTCTGAGGATACCGCAGGGACTTAAGGTAAAGATTTGACACCTTTTAAGACGTCTCGGATTATTTCTAGACGTCTGATTTTGAACAGTAGGCACGTTTTTGACCCGTTTGACACGATCGGAGTCCGTTTTACGCAAACGAAATACCTGTACTTTCCTCGCGAGTTCCTCTATGTATTAGAGTCCTTTGTACACTATTCTAAATTCTCCTTTTGTGATGTATTCCCTGATATAGGATTTCAACCTGCTACATGTTTGGAGCTCACAGAGACGCCTGGGTCTGCAGTTCGAGCCCCCATTACTCCCGAGTTGCCTGATAGAGTGGTTCAATTCTATTAATAATATTTAAATAAGAACGTGCTTGTGAAAATAACCGAATGAATCCTTAGGATGTGACATGAACCCTAGAATAGAGAAATGAATGAACCGTTTGAGCTGTATAATGTACTTGCATGCATGATTGAGATAAACTTCTAGTAATTGCCCGTATTATAATTGTGAGTTGCCTGTTAAAATATGAGCTACCTGTAATTAATGAACAATTACCTGTGAAATCATCAGTTGCATGTATCGAATTATAGAAACATGAGCTGCCTGTATATGGATGAGAAATGAATTGTGAAAGGTGAAATCTGATTCAAAATAAATGAGATGAACATGAGCATGAACCCTACGGGGAATTAGGAGTAGAACTCCAGTGGTTAGACAGAAACCTGGAATGTAAACGGGAAGTGTGCTGGCTCTTGAGTACGTGGTACCAAGGAGAGCAACTTTCCCCTTTTGTGTAAAGCGAAGCTAGCCTCCCTTAGGTTGAGACCCAGGGTTAGGATTAGCCACTCTACATCGACTCCTGTTGGCCCTCCTGTACGTGGTACCAAGGTGAGCTACTAGTGTAAGGAGGGAGCTAGCCGCCCCACGGGGCCTGGGGTTCAGCTAGCCACCCTACACCGACTTGTTAGGCTCTTTGGGCAAATCGAGGAGTTAGACAAGGGTGCACAGACTGTGGAGGGGCGAGACCCCTATTTGGTTCTGAGGGGCGAGAGCCCTGTTCTGGGAGGACAAGGCCTTATACTGTTCCGTGCTGTACTTGGGCATACCCGCTAGCGAAAATGACTGACCGCGTGTCAGTGCGGGGTAGCTACTTGTGCGCTTATCACGCGTGTTGTAGTCACCGCTACGTCTTGACAGTGACCTCAGGGTGGTTGATTGGGTGAAAGACTACCACGGGGGACTCTCCCGACCAGGAGAGCACCACGTGTACCTTCTACTCTACGGAAAAGACTGCAATCAAGATCGTTCCCACGAGGAACATGCAAGATCAAGAAATATCTGGATACTTTGATAAATGGGTGAAACAGAAATATATAAAACAGATAAATGGAAATAGGAATTAAACCTGTTGCTTTTACTGTTTTGTACTTAGATAATAATAGATACCACTCTACTCAACGTTCGCTGACTTTGTCTTTTAATAATACTGTTCAGGACCAGGAGTTGAGCAGCCTGAGCTTCCAGCTGAGGAGGGTGTTGGGCTCAGTCGAGCCCAGCCGTAGTTTCTTCAGCACCTCTTTTTCGTTTCCTTATTGTTGTAGTAAGTAATAGACTTTTAGTTATTGTTTGTCTCTACTGTTTACATCCGCTTTTTTCTATTATTGTGTTGTGGTGGTATGTATTGAAACAACAGGTTTACTTTTCCTTTACTGCTTGTATGTTTTTTCTGCTTAGTTATATTGCATACGTGAATGAGGGTTACTTTCCTGCTTTTGGTTCTTTCTTGTTGGACGATTGGGTCTTGGGATTAGTCGAGGCGAGCCGGTCTTGGGTCCTGTAGGGATCCGCGAATCGAGTCGTAACAACGAAGCTTGCAACCCTCGCAGGTCCCATGCACGCCACAAACGGACGACCTATCACATTGACCCACATGTCAAAAGGAGCAAAAAACAGTGTAGACAATATACCATAACGTAAAGAAATTAGAACGGAAATCAATGATAATTCACTTGCGGAAAATCGACTCCATTTGGGTCCTGAACAGGCCCAAAAACACAACTCTGACCAAAATCACATGTCTGGGAAAAGTCCCTGATGAGAACCGCATCATGAATCCTAATTAGCACATTTTGACCTAATTAAGTGTACAAAAGCTCCTACAAAACCTAAGGGAAAGCCTAGATCAGGGAATTGCAAATATGAGTATAAAATAATACACAAGGGGTAAAACTGTAATTTCACCAACGCAGTACATGAACGAGATTTCTAAGGGTCTAGACACAGGTCAAATGGGCTTAATAAGAGAAAAAGTGGGATAGTTTGATCAGAAAAGGGTTATGACAAAATCAGAGAATTAAATGGCATTCTGTAACCCTAAAATAAACTCGCTTTAATTCACGAAGTTTCAGGTAAGATAAAAATCAATTAAACCCTCTAAAATTCATGAAAAAATATCTCATAGGGTTTAGAACATCCAATTTGACCATTGGAACCTATCTTGATCTAGATTGAGAGCCATACCCAATTTTTAGCCTAATTTGGGTTTTTGTGCAAAATGTCTGATCAAACATGATCAAACCTAAAATCCAACCTCACCATTGGATTCCTTAGGTCCAAATTAGGGTTATACCAAAATTTAGACCTAAGAAAAGGCCACCTTGACCCACTTTACAAAACGGTCTTCAACAATTACTTTCTGACCCTTAGCTTTTTGGACTCTTGCAGATACCCCCTACCTTTCTCGTTTTGTTCTTCAATCAGGTCCCTTTGCCCCAACACTGCGCAGGCCATACCTCAGGCAACTTTGCACGGAGGATGGCGCTGCACAGACCTGGGGAGCCAGCCCTAGACTTGAAAGGAGGATTCCCTGCGTTGTCCTCTTCTACATGGATCGGTTCCCATGCCTTGCTGGCCACCATATCTCTTGTGCGAACGCTCGAGAGGTATGGGTCTTTTTCCGGCCATGTCTCCGTCCAGGAGCCCACGCCTTTTCCTCGCGATTCCCTCCCAGCCATCACCTATTTAAGGAACGGCAACCCCTCCCGCTTCCTTCGAGCTTGTCTTGGCCAAGGAATTCCCTTAAAATTCGTCTCTTCCTCCTCCAGCCATTCGCCCGCAGGCTCTAGCGACCTTCCTCCTCCACTCTCGTCGCCCTTCCACCATACCAGTGGCAGGGTTACCCTCACCATCGTCCACTGTGCCTGGCTGTACCAGCAGGCACCTCCAACACCTCTTCCCCATTGTCATCTTCTCCCCTTGGCATTGTCTTCTCCGGCAACGGTAGCACAGTCGCTCGCCGCCTCCTCCCCCTCTTCCGTCTGCTAAGTAGGTAACAACTATTCCCCTTTTTCCCTTCTTCATTTCCCCCTTATCTATTTCCTAAATCACTCACTGCCACACACCGACCACCATCACCTTCTCCACCTCCAGTAGACCACCGATGAGGTGCAGCCACCGCGTCACACCTCCACACACCTCACCAGACACCCCACGAGCTCCACCACGACTCACTGATCACAATCCCCCTTTCCATTCACCGCCACACTGATAACACCACGCAAGGGGGTAGTAATTAGGTTGAATATGGCCCATCTTTAGAATAAAAGGCACAACATAAAGTAGAATAGGAGCATTGCATGCATCAAGTACCAAGATTGCTTATAAACTGTATTAATGGCCATTTGTGTAAAGCATTTGTCAAATCAGGCCTCAGATGAGCAATCGGACCGCACGGATGGATTCAGGACGACGAACGGAGTCTAACGGACTCAAAATCGGCCAAATCCGACATCCGGAGCTCCCACAATGGGCCCAAGAAATCCTGACCGTTGATCTGGAGATCAACGGCCTAGAACGCGCCACGTCGCCCCGCCCCCGCCGCCCGCACGCCCCCAAGCCAGCCAAGGACGCATCTCGGCCGTTGATCTTCGATCGAACGGCCGAGATCCGCGCGCTCGCCCGCGGTCGCCGCGACAAAGCGCGGGCGTGGCGCAACGGTTAGCGCGCACGCCCGCGTTGCGGCGACGCGCGTTCGAGTCGCGCGGAGCAAAATTCGTCTGCGGGCGAAGGGCGCGGCAAAATTGAGCCGCGCGATCAGAAGCGAGCGGCTAGGATCGCGCCACGCGGCGCGACGACAGCGCCCCACCGCCCACGCGCGCGCGCACGCCGGGCGGAAACGCGCGCGCGCACGCACGCCCGAAGCGCGATCCTAGCGCAGGCGCGGGAGGATCTCAGCCGTCCGATCATCAATCGGACGGCTCTCGTTCGACGTCCACGGATCGCGCCTGAAGAGAGAAAGGGGCGGGCGGCTGACCGGCGGCAGCAGACCTTCACCGACGTATATGGAAGCGGTTTTAGCGACGTTCTGGATGTCGCTAAAGCACATTCTTCTTTTAGGAAGCCCTTAACTCTATTTAAACCCCCTTCTACCACCATTCAAGGCATCCTCTCCCACTTGCAACTACTCCACTCCTCTCCTAGCTAGTCTTAGGCACTCTTGTAATCGCCGGAGACGACGAGCCGCCGACGGAGCCTCCTCCACCGCCGTGGCTGCCTCGTCGCTCTCCACTCTCTCTCTACCTCTCTCTCTCTCTTTTAAAGCTTTCATTTACTTTTGTTGAAGCATGTATTTAATATTGTAAACCATGAACTATGGATGCATGTTTAATGAAATTATTTTTCATTTAGTTGCCTTTTTAATTTCTGTTTAAAGTGCATGATCAAAACCAAAGAGCTTTCTAACCCTAAACTCTCTCTATCTCTCGCTTTTCAAAACCGTTTCTTTCGCAAGCAAAACTCCGCCTTTTTCGTGACAACAAGTGGTAAACAAAATCCGATTTCCACGCCTCCCTGAGATCGACACTCGGACTCCCTCCGTTTACTTCTTTTAAAACCGACGTATCAAGTGCAACTATAACGACACCTCTTAACACACACGCACGAAGGCACGTCAGTTTTTGGCGCCGTTGCCGGGGAGGCAACGGATTTGTTTTATCACCTCCATTCCACCTTCATTCTCATATCGTCTAATGCCCTATTTTCCTTTTTACTTGACGGATGCAGGAATTCGGCGCATGGACGGCGAAGCGATGCATTCCACTATGGTAGCAAGGAAGTAGACGCCTCGAGGATCGATAGTGAGTACTCTCTCTCTCTCATTGTTTGCTTGCGTGAAAAATCTAAAAAAATCATAAAAACTGAAAAAATTGGCGTGGTGAATGATTGCTTGACCCACATTCTTAACACATCACCCTACAAAAAATGTACACTCTAATATGCTGGATAAATTCTTGGAGTGCTCTTTTCTCTTTCTCTGGAGTGGTGTTTGCGAAGCCACCGTGAGTTGACCTGGGCCGCACCACTCAACCCTAAAACTGACTCATCTAATAGAAGCTGCACGATCTTTAGGATGAGTACACTAGGGTTTTTAGAGCCTCTACAAAATAAAAGGAAATCTACTTTCACTAAGTTGTGTGCAGAACTTGACGTGCCCACTAAAACTTGTTTGAAAAAATTAAGACACGTCAACCCTAAAAAGTACTTAAGTAAGGATGAAACACTAAAAAGACACTATATCTTAACAAATCCTTGCTTGAAAATCATGTTTTGCTAGAAGCACACACTTTGAAAGTAGAACATTAAGAGGCACCACCCCAATCAACGCCTCATCACATCACCCTAAGCACAAGCACTATCCTAGCCCTTTAAAATAGAGCAGACGTGCCCTAGGCAGGACTGAGTTAAGTCTCAAAAGGTGAGGTTTTGTCTGCTAGGCACTTGGCTTTCATTCCCTTGGTAGAATCTGGTGACTAGGCTGCGGGGCAGTGTCAAACGACCGTGGTTGTGGGGTCTATGGAACCGGAGGCGCAAGCCAAAGGAAGAACCTTCCCTGCAATCCCCTCGTAATCAACCTGGCCAGATTAGCCTTGGGAAGGGGAGTCCAGTGTTTACGGACTTAATCAACCTTTGTGAGATTTCTAGGTCTCCTACGGAATACACCATAAGGATTAGGCTTGTTTGTTTGATTGAGTGCACAACTCTCTCTCATCTGTTCTTCCCGCATCCCTCCATTTCTTCCATGGATTTCAATGCCTATCCATCTTACCCAAATTACCCCCAACAGGATTTGTATGCTAACCCAAGTAGACCATACCCACAGCCGACTTGGGCTAACCAACCACCAAGTTGGGGATGCAACCTGGAATATCCCTCTTGGCCCAACTATGACCAAACCACACCAACCTCTTATTGGAATACACCCAACATAGCCACCCAAGGGTACGATTCAAATCATGGGGCTCCATATCTCGATTGTCCTCACGATGCCTCCTCATTTAGGTCCGACCCGCTCTACTGTGATAGGACCTACACTTTAGGAGAACACCAAGAACCCTACCCATCTCAAGATAATAACCAAGAAAGGTCATCTGAATTCAACAACCTTGCCTACTTGACCTTTGGATTAGAAGGAGTTCTAGACAAATGGAAATCAGAAAATGATCAGAAATCTAGGCAAGCCCAGGATCATCAACCTCTGATTTGGTCCCCTGATGAAGAATCTGACTGGGAGGAAGACTTAGAACCTCAACTATTCTGGAGTAGGACCAAACAGAGAATGGTTCCTCTTGAAGAACTGGACCCTGAACATGACAGAATAGAGGACCCACCCAAGAACCTAAACACCAATATGGATTCTGATCCACAACCTCAACCATACTCTCTTAACCTGGATTTCAAGGAGGAAATCCAAAGGACACCAAATGACACCATTCTTGATAACCTCCAGTTAGAACTACACAGACAGAATCAAGAATTGGTTAAAGGGCAACATGCCATGTTGGAGTTGTTCCAACAATTGGGGGAAGAAGGCCAAAGAAAGCTATTGCATACAACGCCATTCATGGAATTCATAAAGCAAGGACCTACCATGATCAATTGGACTACACCTAGTCATCCTGATTTGGTTCAGTCCACCATTGATACCCCTCAGGAGTTGGATAGCTCAGTGGATAAGGAAAGTAAGGATTCCTTGGAGCACAATGTGGGGAGCATTGAGAACAAACATTAGGAGGAAACTGAGAAGGTGAGGGGAGAGACCTTGGAATCTGAATCTAATCAGCTCAAGACAAGTAATCCGGTGGGAGTAGCAGCCAACGTCGGAAATGGAGAATGGAGTTACAATTTCAAAGAAATTGATTATGAATTGGTTAGAATCCCCATCACAAATTTGGAGGATGGCCGAGAGAAAGAATATGATCTAGAGGATGAAATTGACCCTACCTCTAATGCAACCCCAAACAGTGAATCTGATACAAAGGAGGTTGAAGAAAATATTCTTGAGATCAAGGGCTTGGAGGGAATGAGCAATGAAATCATAGTTGCGGAAGAGATGGATGCGTCTTTGAAGAGAAGACTGATGCTTGGTTGTAGGGCTCAGTATGAAACTCCGGACTTTGTTACTTGCCCTACCAGAATAAAGATCCCGCAACCCGAATGCACTAGAATTGATACACTTTCGATGGATTACAATTTTATGGGGACACAAGCTGAATATAAGACCTACATCTTTAGTGTTTGGCATGTCATATTTGGGGTGCGTTCGTCCACAGCAACTTGTTTGCATGCCCACAAACTAAGAGAGGATCTGACACGGGCATGCATGATATATCTGTTACAGAATTCCCGCCCCTTAGGAACGGGACTCCACCACAACCTTATTCGCATCTGTGGACTTCTGATTTTGGGTCTGGTTAACTTTGAACATATCTTCTTAACCCAAGTCAGTCCTGTTTGTGCACCGCCCAGCTGGAGGTGTTAAACTCAGCGCTTCCTGGGAGGCAACCCAGCGGATTCAGACTGATCTGGTAAGTTTACGTCACTCAGGTACTATCTTTTTGAACCCTTCTGCATCCATGCATCTGCCAATGAGGACATTGTCCAACTTAAGCATGGGGGGATGGTAAATTGCATAATCCTGAGTTTAATTAATCAGTCTGAATGAATAAATTAATTGATTAAAAAAAAAAAAATTTGAATTTAGGAAGAAAAACTTAGGCATTAGAAACTTGTCAATAGTGGGAAATAATACAAAAAGAACTTAAACGCTTAGACTTTTCAGGCCTTCAGGCTTAATCAGCCCTAGTGTCCATTAAAATATGGATTTAGCAGCGAATCCTTGCAACTTTAAGCTATTCTAATCCACCTAATAAATAAGGTGATAAGTATACGACTTATCAACTCATCCTCTAACTCAGGAAAACTTTGAGTCTAAGCATCTGCACACATTTCTGCACATACTCACTTCTCGGAGATTTTGACAGAAATTGGGTAGCTAATGAACTCTCTAGGGTGGTATGGCTAGCAAGTTGTCGTGGGTAACAGCCCATTGGCAGGTTGTCCAGAACCCAGCCACAGGCCATTTCTTTTTCACTGCCTCTAGGTACATTTGAGATTAGGGAAGCCACCTACGTAAAAAAAAAAAAAAAAAAAAAAAAAACCACACTTCACCGCACAAGTATGGCTGGCAAGTGATCGTGGGTAACAGCCCATTGGTCGGTTGTCCAGAGCCCAGCTCAATAATTGCACAAAAAAAAAAAAAAAAAAAAAAAGAGAAGACCAAAAACACCTAAGGAAGAAGCGGGGAAGTAGTACAAGCCGGGGAGATATACACTGGAAAATCCTTGTGTTGACCCCAAGTAAAATGAACGCAGGGAGAAAGCTACCAATCGAACAAATACACCTTCAGGCAAAAATTTATTTTCTTTTCCGGTCACCTAGAGGCGTAGAAACTCGAAGTCTGTCTCAATTACCGTTAAGTAAGTCTATCACAACATTCACACCAAGATGCTTAGCACTTATGGTTTTGACCGAGTTTTGGGTGGGTTGGGTAGCCGTAAAAAGTTACCAACCCACACTGAATTCTAAAAATTCTAAAAAGACATATATAGATATATACGTATACATAAGTATAGTTATATATACAAAGCAAGGATTCGGGCGATTCGTATTTTGGCAGACACCCGGGCGATGCTTAGTCTTTGTAGATTAAGATCTTCGTATAGTTCCTCTTATTAACAAGTAACGAAGTGCCTAAGCAATTACTTCTTGAATTCGCCAAAGAAATAAAGGCTAGAATAAACCTTGCTAGGGACTAGCAAGGAGTAAGCATGGGGGTATGATAACACCACGCAAGGGGGTAGTAATTAGGTTGAATATGGCCCATCTTTAGAATAAAAGGCACAACATAAAGTAGAATAGGAGCATTGCATGCATCAAGTACCAAGATTGCTTATAAACTGTATTAATGGCCATTTGTGTAAAGCATTTGTCAAAGCAGGCCTCAGATGAGCAATCGGACCGCACGGATGGATTCAGGACGACGAACGGAGTCTAACGGACTCAAAATCGGCCAAATCCGACATCCGGAGCTCCCACAATGGGCCCAAGAAATCCTGACCGTTGATCTGGAGATCAACGGCCTAGAACGCGCCACGTCGCCCCGCCCCCGCCGCCCGCACGCCCCCAAGCCAACCAAGGACGCATCTCGGCCGTTGATCTTCGATCGAACGGCCGAGATCCGCGCGCTCGCCCGCGGTCGCCGCGACAAAGCGCGGGCGTGGCGCAACGGTTAGCGCGCACGCCCGCGTTGCGGCGACGCGCGTTCGAGTCGCGCGGAGCAAAATTCGTCTGCGGGCGAAGGGCGCGGCAAAATTGAGCCGCGCGATCAGAAGCGAGCGGCTAGGATCGCGCCACGCGGCGCGACGACAGCGCCCCATCGCCCACGCGCGCGCGCACGCCGGGCGGAAACGCGCGCGCGCACGCACGCCCGAAGCGCGATCCTAGCGCAGGCGCGGGAGGATCTCAGCCGTCCGATCATCAATCGGACGGCTCTCGTTCGACGTCCACGGATCGCGCCTGAAGAGAGAAAGGGGCGGGCGGCTGACCGGCGGCAGCAGACCTTCACCGACGTATATGGAAGCGGTTTTAGCGACGTTCTGGATGTCGCTAAAGCACATTCTTCTTTTAGGAAGCCCTTAACTCTATTTAAACCCCCTTCTACCACCATTCAAGGCATCCTCTCCCACTTGCAACTACTCCACTCCTCTCCTAGCTAGTCTTAGGCACTCTTGTAATCGCCGGAGACGACGAGCCGCCGACGGAGCCTCCTCCACCGCCGTGGCTGCCTCGTCGCTCTCCACTCTCTCTCTACCTCTCTCTCTCTCTTTTAAAGCTTTCATTTACTTTTGTTGAAGCATATATTTAATATTGTAAACCATGAACTATGGATGCATGTTTAATGAAATTATTTTTCATTTAGTTGCCTTTTTAATTTCTGTTTAAAGTGCATGATCAAAACCAAAGAGCTTTCTAACCCTAAACTCTCTCTATCTCTCGCTTTTCAAAGCCGTTTCTTTCGCAAGCAAAACTCCGCCTTTTTCGTGACAACAAGTGGTAAACAAAATCCGATTTCCACGCCTCCCTGAGATCGACACTCGGACTCCCTCCGTTTACTTCTTTTAAAACCGACGTATCAAGTGCAACTATAACGACACCTCTTAACACACACGCACGAAGGCACGTCACACACACACCCGACACGCCCCCCAAACAAACCCACCTGCACAGCCGCAAGGTGACCTAGGCACGCACGCCCAGGCCACCCTGCGCCACTTTGACCACTAGGCCATCTTCACCGTGCTCCAACGCACCTCCTCAAACGATTCGACGTGGCCGAAAGGCCGTGCTATTGATTTCAGGGTCAAGCCTCTGTCCACCATTAACGAGCAAGCAAGCTTGCTTGTTCTCCGCTCCAGGTCACGCTCGGCTCCAGGAGAAACCCTCAGGCGGTGCAGGTTTGAGGCACACACGCACCCAGACTTCAAGTGGAGTCAAGAGACTCCACGCCTACTGCAATTGCGAAGCCATCTACTGCGAGCACAAGCATGGAAGTGGGTGGGACTTTAGTCCCACCTCGGAAGTTCGCGAGCGGGTGCCCGCGCTTAAATTGAATTTGTGTTTCAGGCTTATCGCCTCGAAACACACTGGGGTGAGGTCCCTTGCCCCCACCACGCCTCGTCTGCGATACTTCCTCCGTGGACCTGGCACCTGGATCCGATTAACCCTGCCTGTGCACATCTCGCGCACCACCCACGTCGGTGAGCTTGGTCCCGGGCACGTCACTCGACCTGCATACCCAATTAAGGCTCTGGGAGAGTGGACCCTTGAGTGAATTTGAGAGAGAGAGATGTGGGGAGGGTAGGGGTTAGGTTTTGCCTAACCGTGCATTGTGCAGGAAGGAAAGTAGGAAAAGGAGGAGGAGGAGGGAGTGCAGCAACAAGAAGAAGAGAAGGAGAAAGAAAGAAGATAAAGGACTAGGCGCACAACAAACAAAGAAGAAGTTAGGAGAGAAGGCCTCGCACAGCAGAGAAGCAGAAGAGAAAGAGAAGCTGAGGTGAAGAAAGAAAGAAGAAGGACTTGGCACAGCAAAGAGGAAGAAGAGAAAGAGAAGCAGCAAAGAAGAAGAAAAGAAGAAGAAGAAGCCAAGAGGAAGAAGAACCAGCAGCAGCAGTAGCTGAAAGGAAGAGGCAAAACACTGTAGCAAGTGGAGTTTAAGTCGTCTGACCATTGGAGTTAGACGTCTGAAAAAGAGAAAGAGAGAGGCAAAAGAAAAAGAAGGAAGAGATAGAGAGAAAAGAAGAATCAATTTCCCTTTCTTTAATCTTTTTTGTAAAACAGTATATATATATTGTAAATTGTGATTTTTGTACGCTTCTAGAATCAAGTGTTGCTCCCTTAGTTCGACCTCAGAGATTTTCTATTTTTGAGTAATAAAATAAAAAGTATAAATCGGTCCCAAGCGCGACCAGTCCCAGACGTCTTAAATGAACACAGTGGCTTACCTTGCTTGGGGCACCTTTCTCGGACGTCTGGAACTCTGTGCAGACGTCTGAGGGTACCTGCAGATGTTTGGTAACACTCTCGGATGTCTGAAATCGCCTCGGTTCTCGCACTGGTGCGCTTCCCTAACCTCTGACATACGTACGCTCGGTCAGAACTCGGCAAGGGAAAAATAATCAAAAATTATGCGCTATCAGACATCTGGCGGTCCCTCCAGACGTCTGATTTTGCATAAAAAATGATTCCACAGAACCATTTGTGAGGTCCTCCTCACCACAGAAACTACAGCAACTGCAGCACCTCCTTGCCTCTCCTTATAGCATCCCACCTTCCGGCCTCCTCCTCCCGAGCCCTGTTGTTCCCTGCTCTCCCTCTCCTTCTCCTCTTTACTGCGGTGGTGGCAAGCAAATGGAGGAGGAGGGGGGTTTTTATGGGTGTGGGAGGCATGGGGAGAGGATGGTGTGGAGTAAGGTGGAGTATGGGGGGGGGCGTGTCGTGGGTATGGTGGGTATGGTGGTGTATGGGGTATGGTGGCTATGGCGGAGGTGTATGGGGGCATGAGGGGTATGGTGGTGGAGAAATTACGAGGATGTCCATGCAATTTTCCTCTCCCCTCATAAACCTCAAAATAAAAACCTAAGGAGTTTAAAACTACACAAAAATCCCTATGAATTTCGGAAATGCCAAACGACCTTAGGAAAAGGGTCATTTCACCAGGCTAAGTCAGGTTAGGTCAAATGCTCCACCCTAGACATGGTTGTGTTTCAGAGATTCAATTTCTTCTTCTATCTTTTTGCACTTTTTCACTAAAGTTGTGCTTTTTTTTTGAAAAATATAAACTCAACTAGGGGTGCACACTGGTCGAGTTCAACTCCTGTACATAGTTTTGCGTGATGGCTTCCAAATAGCCTCATTCACATTGCTCAATCTTTTGTCTTTGAGGGCTAACTTACTTTGAGAGTTAAGAAACGTAAAACTGACACTAACCTCTAATTGTATTTATTTACAGAGTGATATTAATACAAATTTGTGTTTACTTAAATTAATGTTAAGTTACGATATTAACTCTTGTGACATTTACTTAATAATGATGTTAAAGAAAGAAGGGGACGATCAGTGTTAAAGAGAGAGAGAGTTGCATGTGAATTTAACACGGATTTAACTAACCTCAATAACAATTAGCATTAGGGAAATCGGTGTTAGGGGGGGAAAATCAATGCTAAATAAAGGGGAGTTAAATGATGAAGTAAGCAAGAATTAACCTCCTTTTTAGGATATTAACCCCTTAAGTAAACCAATGTTTGATGAGGTGCTGTGTGTCAGCTTTCTAACCGCACCTCTTTTCCATTCTGGTCTCTACCTCACCATGCAGTCTCTCATCTAGTTCACCATACCCCCGTCTTCGGGACAATAGTGGCAAGGTGTATGGCAGTTGGTTAATGGAGTAGTTGAAATGCCATTCAACGTTATCTGAACGACTAAAAAAAAGCTTAGAAACAGAACATTAGGATGAACACTCGTTTTATTCTTAATGAGATGACGGCAACGAGTGAAGTCCTCTGGGTAAAAGTACACCCAGTGATGAATGCACATTTATCACGTTATTTATAGGTGGGTCCGGTCACCTAAACGAGCAGGTGCCAGGCCATTGAAAGTGAGAATCCAATGCTCCCGGTCAACACCGGACGGGGAATCTTCCACTTCAAATGGATAGATTTACTCACCTTCCAGCATATGTTTAACGTAGTCTCCAAGAAGAGGTCCCTGTCTCCGTTAAGCGTTTTGTTGCGAGATAAGGTGGCAGCAACATAATCCAACCTACATTTCGCTTAATAACAAGATAATCTACTGGATGATGAGACAATATTATACCAGAAACGTTTAACGTCACTAATTCCGTCATTCCCGTGAGTGCAAGCGAATACCAAGAAAGGACGACTTATTCTTTTTCCAACTTATTCCTCGGCACCACTTTCTCAACTGAACATGTAGCACCATATAGAGAGCAATAAGAGAGAGAAACGTTTTGATTACGTTGCTTACGAGAGAAGGCACCCAACAATTCACCCACACCTTACTTCATAAAAAAAAAAAAAACCCAATTCACCCCCATCCCCTTGGGCCTCGCTGCCCAAGTTTATCATTCTCCCAGGAAGGATGGATGGCTGGGATCTCATGCTTGAGATTGGGTATAATTTTTGGTTTGGGAAAATCATGACTCCAAGGCTGTGCTTGGATGATAAATAAAATATTACTGGGATAGGATACGTAGAGATGAATATTTGTCTAGATGGTAGGATAAGTGAGAAAATAAAATAATTGGTATATTAATATTATGTTAGTAGATATTTATTTAATATTAAAATATAGGTATAAGTGAATTGATATGACATAGTAAATATATTTTAATGGATCTATTACATTAAAGTTGATATATTATATTAGTATTGTTATAATATATTAAAATGATCTGATTCGAGTGTTGATGGAAGTGATGGATAGCATCCTAATTCATCGTGAATAATGGCCCACGCCCTCCAACAAAGGATATCCACTTATCCCAAGCTCGAGTGATCATGGATAGCTAGAACTTGTTCTTTCTTCTTCATTAGTTTGGTAAGTTAGAATTTTGTGGATAAATTACTGATAAAGAAATGAAAATCCTCATTTAAGTCAAACAGAAAAAAGCCTCATGAGGAAGCCTGTAGAGGCGCAAACTATAGAGAGAAAAAGCCCAATATTATGAATCCATCTAGATTGAAAGGAGAATCAGCCAAATACTTACTTGATTCCACATATCCACGCCAATAATCTGACTAAAGGAAGATGTGGCTTAATTGGATGGCTCAAACGCGCAAATTACAAAAGCCCACCATATCTGTCTAAAGATGTAGGCGTATAGACGAATTCCTCGATTAACTAATAGGCTTGGCAAATTGATAAACCCCTCAGCTAGCTGAAAGGCCTGATAGATTGACAGACTCCTCATTCGACTAAAAGGCTTGGCAAATTAGTAGATAAACCAACAGAATAGATTTTAGCCTGATGACGATCATCACATCCATTACTCCATCATCACATTTTTTGACAAATATGGGTAACACACTGAAAACATGTAGATGTCATCAATTAAACTAGCTGTTACGATCAAACCCCTAGTATCACACTCAATAGTTAATGCACATGTTGTAAAGAATTTAGCTATTTAAGAGAGCCATTGACCTGGTATGAGTATACACATGCACAAGGGAAGAGAGATAAAAAACCCTTGTATCCTCTTACCCTATTGACTTTATGAAAATTCAGGAGTAATCATACTCTCTCCAAACATATACAAATAATCACCAAATCCTTATCTTTTATCTACTTGTTTGTTCCTTTAAGCCGGCCTTTTCCCCATTCAAGACCCGATAGGACTCGGTAAAGAAAAGACTCCAACCAGTGACAGTTAAAACACTTGTAAACCCACTTCATTGTTGCTCGAGTAATGAGAAAGAGTCAACTGCACATTTAACTGGACAATCTGCATCCAGACACACCCAAATAGCGCAAGCAAAATTACATCTTTGTGTATACAACATCCCGCAGCCAATATAATCAATACTTGGTTATTGGCGAATCCATTCTTAGTTGCAACTGCATCAGGGGCTCGACATGGGTCGGATGGGCAAGATGCAGTGCAAGATTTAAAAAATCATCTCAAGCATGATGCGTTGCACTTGTTTGGCACATAGACAAATAGCATACGCAAATGCCAAAAAAGTAAAAAATAAAATAAAATAAAGAAATATTTGTCAAATAGGTCGGCTGATTCAGTTAAAACTAAGGTTTCTCTTTGCACCGACTGCTATCTATTTCTTTAATTGCCAACTGAAAAAGTGACAAAACGTTACAGATGATAATGCTCTCTTGTAATCTATATTGGCTAACCATTAACTACCTGCTTCTCAATCAATGAAGGATAAATGCCTGTGACGGTTGCCTGCTGAGCTTCAGAAGTAAAAGCTGTATTTCAAAGACTAATTGCCGTTCAAGATACGAACTTGGTTGTGGCCAGCAGATTGTAGGCAATGGAACAAGGTGTCCGCTTGAAGAAAGCATCTTGGATCAATGATCTATCCCATCCTTGAAAAGCAACATCATATAAAGTGGGAAGTTCACTGCGGCAATTACCGAAACCAAGCGGAGCACACGGATCACCCGCTGAACCACCCTCATAGCAGTTGTTCTACCAGGGCGTGACCTCCTGGCATCATCCGCTGAATTCATTTCCACAGCGACGGAGTTGTCGGTGGCTTCTTGAGCAGAAAGTTTTCTAGCTTGTGGACGTGCAATGACGTTACCCCTATTAAGACATAACAACGAATAACCTAGCTATTATACACGAGTAACTGATTAAACGGGAAAAAAGAAATTGAATAAAAAACAATTATTCTGCATGCCTGCATAATGAGAATACGAAATTTGCATTAGCTACCAATGCAATGAATAAAGCTCATTGAATGTAAATATCTCCAAACATTATTCCAAGCATATGGGCACACACCTTCCCAGCAACCCCATGTCACTTGACGTTACAGGAGGAGTATTTGTTGAGGCCTTCTTCACAAGATGCATTGCACCCTCTGCATCCCAAACCATTTCGTATTCACAGTCCTCATCTTCGTTCTTCACTTTAGAGATGCTAAAACTGCTTTCCATTGCTCCTTTTATAGAATTCATCCAAAGCCGAAAACCAAAGCCACCAGCAGGCCATGATGCAAGCAGCAACAGTGTGATGACAAAAAGAATAGCATACCTGACAATTTTACCCCCATTAGAAAACGGACTACGTCAATAACTTGAGATTTATTGAAGGTTTTATAGTTAAAATCTAAGGAAATGAAATCTTGCAAACATAGCGAACCATATATAGATGTGTGTTTGCAAAGGAAGAAAACACAGGTTAGTATATACTGCACGTTGTTTATTTGATAAGCTTGATGATGCTGAGGACACCACTGAAAGAAGCATGAACGATGGATAGAGATTGCCCTGCTGCCAGCTCACAGTGCCAAGTGTATGCTGCAGAAATTCAACAATCAGGATTGTTGCTTTTGCTTTGCCAAATGATGATATCACACTCAATACATTACCTCGGTCACGGGCCCAGCAGCTGTAGCGTGTGTGATAGTGCATTGATCATGATCATGACCAGAAAGGACAAGGACCTGCAGCAAAACCTAAGTTCCTAGGTCATATGACCTTTTAATGTGTAATAAAGTGATTTAGTACGCAATCATGGTCTGTTTTGGTTAGAATTCCAAACAGAATCAAATTTAGCAGCCAAAAGAAAATGAGAACTGCTTACAGGCTTGATCAAGTCCAGCAAACGTCTAGATGTTTCCTCACTAAGATAATTCTGGTAACTTCAAAAAATAAAAGAGAAAGGAGATAAGAAAGCGAACATAACATGAAATCTGGTGCCAGCATCAGCTAGATGGCAAAGACCCACAATATAAGCAATGTCTATGGATACAGGAAAAAAAGCACTCCAAAAGTTTTACATGATAATGTTATCAACAATGATGCAAAATGAATTAAGGACTACAACATGGAAGAACACTGAACTAATTGCAATTTCATTTAACAGTTAATTAAAGAGAACAGTCAACATTCAATTTTAATTGCCTATAGAAACGGAAGAAAACGGAAAGCTTCCTAATGATCTCTTAGAAATGATAAATTACATTCTTCTGTAAATTGACCTTTTGCATGTCTCCAGTGGAGCAAGCAGTACATGCTTCCTTCCAAACCATGATAATTTTAGGTTTAAGGAGAAAAGGGACAGCAGTTGGACCAAACTAACTTGGATGAGCACAGCTAAAAGAAAAATCACAGCAACTGCTTTAAGAGAAGAATGCCTGAAGCCAGCCAAAAAAGACTGGAATCAGGAGAAATTCAACTGATGCCACATACAGGTATATCTTTTAGTCTAGGATCCCTCCAGACGATATTCTTATGGTTAATGATGATTTCCTAGATGGATGCATTTTATTTGAATGGAGGAAAGGATTCCCTTGAATTAAAAAAAATCTTACAAAAGAATAAAATCATGAACAAAGAACTGACCTTATTCCTCGATCAACACCCATATAAGAAATTCTCTGATTAAGTCAAAAGGTAAACAATTGTTATAAAATTGTTGAATACCAGAAGTTCATGCATGCAGAAGTGGGCAAAAAAAGGTTGAACCATTGAAAGTGAGGATCAAACAAGAAACTACCTGATTCACAACAGGACTCGATCTGTGTCGGCCACAAGGGGTATCATTGGGCCGATAGAGTGGAATATGACTCAAGAGAACTTTTGGATTGGAAGCACGGTCTGAGAAAGATAACACAGAACAAAAAAGTGATGACCTGGAAAATGGCCTTTCAAAATAATCACAATGAACCACCTTAAGCATTGAACACCTTTTGACACATTCTTTATAAAGTCCCAAGATTCCAATGTTAGATTTCCTTGCACATGCCCTGCAAAATTAAAAAGTAATTCTCTCATTCTTCATCCTGCTCAAAAGACTAAATCCTGGAATGGGAAAAAAAAAGATTTAGATTTTGAAATTCGCAATTACTGCGGGAATCAAACTGAACCCCTCTTCCCCCCCAACCAAAAAAAAGAACAAAATCAAAAACCACCACCGACCCAAAATGAAGTGTTAGTAACCATAAATCAGACAAGGATGACCTATATGTATCTCGATAACATAGGAGAATGCAAGAACCAAAGAGAGGATAACAACAAAGTCAAATATGCCCAACTGCCTCCAAAGGGTGACTGCAGAATCCTTTTCCTTATAAAACTTGTTTTTGAAAGATTTTCCTTGTTATTAGTTAAATAAACACTAAGGGGGTGTTTGTGCACCAGAAACCAAAAGAAAATGATTTGAGTGGTCAAAGGAAAGCTTGGGGAAACAAAAATGAAGGAAATGGGATTCCCTTGACCAGCTTTCTAGATGCTTGTGTCGACAAGAGGAACAAAGGGAAAATGAAAACAATGTGTTTGTGTTTGCAAAAGAAATAGAAGGAAAATGAAGACATCATGCTTAATATGTTTTCATGCTTGCAACAAATTAAGATGGAATTTAGATATAATCTAGCATAATAAAAAGTTTACCACAATGAAAAATTATAACTTTAATTAACAATAAATTCATTCGATGAAAAAATTCCTATGGTGGGAGAGGTGCCTTAGGAAACAACAAGAAAAGTGGGGTATGAAAGGTGAGGATGTCTGGGGAGAGATGGCATAAAGTAAGGCTATAGGAAGGGGGAGGGATGGTGGAAAGATTTCCTTTGGTTTTCATTTGTTTCCAAGGGGACGGGGGGAGGATTTCTAAAGAAGATGGATCTTCTCTTTGGGGAAAAGTGATAGAATTCTTGGGAATCCAAGGAAAATGCACGAACACCTGAATTTTGATGGAAAATCTTTGAACAAATATCCTTGACTTTCCATTACTTTCCAAGAGCACACACTCTGACTGTTGTTTACAATAGCATCAGAAAACCAATCTCAAATACAAAGCCAAGCTAGTAGTAGCACTTGTAGGTTCATTATGCTTGATACTTTCTTTAAAATTCTCATTAGAAGGGCATCACATCTCGAACAGGGCCTAGTCCATAAAATATGTCCAATTTTCATGACATTAGATCCTTAGATCTCAGGTAAGAAATTCTTCTTTGAGGTAAAAAAAGAGAACGATCCAAGATCACTAACTATCCAGCTTCATTAGAAAAGAATCAAAGCTACCATACCACCAACTAAAAACCCACCTACAAATATTTTTCCCACGGCCATAACAAGGTTGATGTGAAGGAAATTATCAAAATAAAAAATATTAAGCCCCCAAAATAAAGTTTCTCTGAAGCCAAACAACATCAAGATAAGCCATGAGGGTAGATATGCAAATGGTAGATAAGGACACAAGCATAGGTGATAACATATCCATAACCATTTTATAGAATAAATTTCAATATGGAGACGGATGTTTTGTAAATGTGAAAAATTAAATAACTGTATCCTTGAAATATGGATATAGATACAAAATTGTATTCATGATTACAATATGGATTCATGCAGAAATGGAAATGGACTGTCCTATGAATATTATACATCTCCTAATTATTTAAAAGTAAAAAAAATCCAGCCATTAAACATACTGCAAGATACATGGAAACTTTAATCACCAAATTAATAGACAACTAGATAACAAAAATAAACATACTTGGCTTCTTGTCGTATGGAAAACAAAATTCGAAGCACCAAATACAAACAGTTGTATTTATTTAGTTACTTGAGAGACTAAAACACGTTGACATAAAATAACATGGCACTTTAAGATATTCTGGCACCTCCAAAAGGATCTGCGTGGAGGCAGAGGTGATGGTTGAGGGAGGTGGTGTGGCCTTGTTGGTGGTGGCTAGACGGGCAAAGGCTCCAGGGAGGTGGTGACCAGGGTGTGGGCCGCAGGTGCAGATGGTGTCAAAGGTGATGGCTGAAGGAACCTTAGTGGTGGTGGGGCAGCGGCTGAGGCTACTGCCCACCGAGGGTGTTGAGTCTATCAACGGTGGTATAGGGAAGATTGGAGAAAGTGGATGCCTCAACGGTGGTGTAATTGTAAGGTTGACAAGTCGGCAACAAAGATGGAGGTTGGAAGGGAGGTCATCAAGTTGCAAGCGGGATGGAGGGAGGAGTAGGAAAATCCTAAAATGAATTAATAATAGACAATTTATATATAACACCTTATTATTTGGAAGTTTTATGTACACATCATATAAAAAAATGACTTCTGAGAAAAAAGGATATCCATATTTGTATCTACAAAAAATTCTTAAAATAATATCCATATTGCATCTGCTAAAACCCAAAATTTTATATATGTATCTGTAGAAATCCAAATTTTAAGATTCGTATCTACCAATCTTACAAAATTGATATCCATATCCTTTTTAAAATGGATACTATCACAGGATCCAGAACTATTCACATCCAATTGCATCCCTACATGACAGCATCCCTTTGATGTTAGGATCTACAAATCCTCTATAAAACCTGTATTAATGCTGGTTTTACCATCCAACAACTTAGATTTAAGCTGGTTTTGAAGAGCTATTGATCATAAAAGGTTGACTAAATAATGCGGACTAAAACACGGCAATAGACACATACAGGCCCTTGATTCTTAATCCCAAAAGAAAAAAATGTGAATATTCACATGAAAAACAGAATTTTTTACGTCCAACCAAGATAATAAAAGAAGCAAAGTGATGTGGTTTCTGCCTTGATTGTCATGTCATCTATTGATGCTTGTGCAATTCCTCCAGCCAACCACATCAAGACCAAACTCACATTTCAAGTAGAACCATTAAGATCCATATGCCTCTACAAGTGTCAAACACCAAATATCACATTTCAATGCAATTCCATCCCCAGTATCTGCTACATAAATTTCCTCAGAAAAGGGAAATAGCAAAAAGGGGAAGTCTATTCTAATTCAAGATAAAAAGCCTTTTTTTGCATTCTCATATCATCGCCATCTTTTTCTCGAGTAATTACCAATGTCAAGAAAGCTAACTTCACTGCCTTAGATCCATCGATCATCTCAGAAATAGAATACTTGCTAACTTTCTGTAGTAAAATGTATTGCATGTCAAAGAGAGGATTCGGAACAAAATGTGAATGGATTAGCAAATCACCATCTAGCGTTTGAGCATCAACTGCAACAAAGTCCACCTCCTGAACAGTGAAGCGATAATTTCTTTCACCAAATTCTTCCTCATAGCGTTCGATTACCTACAAGGATGATGTATCTCAAAATGAAAAGTACAGCAAATATTTTCCAAAGATAAGCAATGTAAACATTTGGAAGATGCTAGTTGATGGAATAATGGAAAGCGATTCTAGTTTACAAACAAAGACAGCAGCTTTAGGTGGAATAACAGAATTGCAAGCACATGTGCATTTGATAGAAAAAATACTTATTTCAAAACGAAGCAGAACGTGCATTTTATCTGCATGTTAGAACCACCTTCGGGAATCAGCTGCCTCATGATTAATACCCTTTCTGGAGATGGACAAAATGAGAACATTAATTCCAACTAATAGCATCAGAAATTTCCTCGTAGTGCTTGAATGTGTTTTTCACCTTATTTTGTTTTTCTAAACTCCTATGTAATGTCTCCTTTAAGCATCTCTGTGAAGAAATGTATAGTTTATTATTATTGAAACTCAAGTAGAAACAATGGGATTTGATCTCTTTATATAGAGAGACAAATCCTACTTTCCAATCATAATACAATATTCTAAAATAGAAAAAACATCTCTAATTGTAACAAATTTCTAACATAACAAACTTTCTTAAAAGGATAATTCTTTTAAGGAAAGATGATAACTTAGGCAAGGAAGTTTCCAACTGGTGATCTTGTGATCTTCAACGTGGAGATTCACGAGATCTCCAATGCTCCCCCCCCAAGTTGGACGTCTCCAACTGGTCAGAGAACACCAAACAATAGCACGCATGTAGGCCTTGCACGCACGAATGGTCTTCGATCTTCTAATTGGACCACAAACAATGGTTGGGGAATGTTCCCAAGCACATGGTGGTCATCATGCCTCCCAAGAGAATCTCCCCCCCTTGGAGAAGAATAAAAAATTGAACCAGGGGCTTCCACCGGTGGAGCTGAGACTTTACCGCAATTTTTCCACCACTGGCCATCATCCTCTTCGGGGATGACACGGCCTGAAGCAGTAGCATTTTCCTTTAGGCCACTGTGATACTTGTACACATGCATGCTTGTACACATGGCGGCTTGATCACGCACAAACTGTAGCACGAACTTGAATTAGGTGCTTGAGCACGATTCATGTACTTGACATAGCTCCTCCCTTTTGATGCAAGTGGGACTAGAGCACGCATGTAGATCATGCAAATACTTTTACATGCTTACGAATTTCTTCAAGCGTGTAAACAATTTCTCATCATCAGGGAACATGCAACACCCGTGGAGTTGGAGCAAAAAGGAGTTTGATGGAAAATACTTCCATGCACTGAAACTGGAATTGATTGTAGGACTTGAATCCAGGCACAAATTGTAATTGAATTGGACAAAGACCATACCAAAAGTAGTAGTCACATATGGGAAATGTTCCCAAGGAGTAGTGGAGGAAACCTTGCTCCTCAGTTAATCTTTTTCTTCGATTTAATGCCACGGGATGTGCAGATCAAACCGATTGCATACTTATGCATGTGTGGAAGGGGAGTAGCGCACTAGGTTATGCACAACCTTTGTTCTAAATGCCAACATCGTGCCCACGAAATGGCCTTTTTCTGATGTGAGGCGATGTCAACACGTGTATTGTCGAAATGTAGGAGTGTTCACAATATTTTATCAAATATGGATAATATGTTGATAACTTCGGAGAAATGAGTCACATTAGGTACAATTCTTAAATCGTTACCATATTTTAAAGTCAATATAAGTGTCTCAATAATCAATTTCTACCCATTACTATTGTTGTAAATGATTTAAATTTTGACATGTCGTTTGTATGTCGAAATAGCTATTTTTAGGGTTAAACCATATCAACATCAAAACATAGGGACTTTGACAAAATGTCATCGAAATTTCGTCGAAATGTCAACAAGTGACGAAATGCACTCAACATTTTGACTTGCCGATACTGCTTCTCACTCTCAGTTCTCCTATTCTTCTTTACTATTGCTACCGTTGCTCACAATGTTATTGCTACTCCATTCTTATTCGAATCAAATCTCCGTTGTTGCTGCTCCCTCTCATCCCACTGCTCCTCTCCTCTAACTCTTTTGAGATCTGATTCCATACCTATCCATGATTATAGAGTAGATCTAAATAATAGACTCTAGATTTACTATGAACATCTAGATCTAATCATAATTTAGAATTGAGGAATCCTTTATTTAATTCCTAAAAAAAATCCTAGGCCTGGATTCACATTAGAGAACAAAAAACTTACATCCATCCACAAGAGAATAAAACCTGAAAATTACAAACACTGAGGGCTTATTTACTTCATGCATTAATCATAACTTCCTTCAAGGATTACATCCAACCTAAAACACATGATCCCCTATTTGGAGGTGACAACCTATATTTGTCATACATAAATATGATACAACTAGATTGAAGCGTGACTCATAAGCGGTGACATAAATAAAAATGGCCAATACAACACACATAATTATGTTAACCTATGTCTATTCAAATTGATCAAATTAACCATAAGATATATTAATTTACTTCTAAAAAAAGATTGATTTAAGATCGACCGGTTAGATATTTACATTTAACTTTTAAATTTCAATTTTAGTTTACTGCAAATTATATATTTGAATCTTTTATTTTTGCATAACTTAATTCAATTCGCACAATAATTATTTGATATTTGATTTTTTAACTTAAACATGATATAGTAAAGTACATGTTGCATAGGAATTGTTAGCGTATGCACATTCTTTTGTACGAGGGGCTCTTAGTTATTAATTGTTTTTTGTTGGTGTTGTACCACAACTTTCCCTTCTCTTCATTATATAAGAAGAGGGAGGGCTCAATAATAGAATTATCTAATTTTGTCCAATTTAGTATCAAAGCGACAGTCCTAGACAGAGGCTCTAGGTATCCCACTCCCAAGGCCTCCAAACCCTAACCACCTAATCCCTCCCCCCTCTCTACGCGCTAGCCTCCACGCGACGGCAGCGGTGATCGTGCAGCCCAACAGTATTGCAGCGTTGACCCACGCGCGGCAACAAGGCTTGGCAACGCTAGAGTACTTGCGGCACTGCAGAGCCTCACCGCAACTAAGTCTGTTGTAGGCTTCCTCCATAGTAGGAAGCTCAGGATTGGTGATGATCCTTCAATGGCGACGCAGGTGGTCTACAACTACCCCAGTGATTGCGCAGGCGATTGGCGGCACTCCTACAACGTGTCCAACAGCACCTAGGTCCTCATGTGCGCGGTCAACGACTTTGAGGGGTTTGCAACCGTGTTCTATGGGCTACATCCCTCATAGTCGCAAGGAGAGGGAGTCTAGGTCCCCTTGGGGCCATCTCGGGTGTTCTCCCCGCACCCGGGTTAGGCCAACACCCATCCAAGGGGGCTTTCTGTGGAAGATGCAAATATGAAAACATACAGTTTCAGATCTATTGATGTTTTCTTGGTGATAAAAGATTGATTCAGGCTTGCAGATTGCAAAGATGACTTCAAATGATCAGTTCGAGGTAACATCGAACTCTCTTTCGAACATCGGGGTACTCAAAAACCCATTCTTCGGTCCCATCATCAAACTAGATAAGACCAATTACCCGCAATGGTCCTAGACCTTTCTTATGACCATTAGGGTCATGGAAAAAGCCACATTATTACAAATACGGAGCCTGCAAACAAGACTGGCACAAATGCTAACTGGGACAAAGACAACGCCATGGTTTGTGCATGGCTTATGCAGACTGTTATTCCCCGAATAGGGGATGAGGTTATGTACTATTCAATAGCAGAGGAGATGTGGGGGTCATTGCGTGAGACGTACTCACAAGCCAACAACTCCACACATGTTTTTCAGCTCTTTTACGACCTCTTTTACTTGCGTCAGGAGGGACGCACGCTGTCGCAGTACTATTCCCTCATGAAGAGAATGCTGGAGATGCATCACTCCTATCTGTTAGGGTGTGCCTGTGAGTCCTGGAGGAGTTTCCGGAGATAGTTGGTAATCTCCCTTTTCTTGGCAGGCTTTGGACCTGATTACACGATAGCCAAAGATCAGATCATCACCAATCATGAGCTTCCTACTATGGAGGAAGCCTACAACAGACCTAGCAGAGTAGCAATGCACATCTCTGCTCCTGAATCCGGTGCTCAGATGTTCGCAGTGGCTGCGATCCTTGGACATGGCAGGGGCTCTCCCCTCCCTGCACGTGGTCATGGACGTTCTTCTGATACACGTACTCGGTCTCCGTGTACCTTCCGTGGTAGGATGGGCCACTCTGAGTCTACATGCTAGCAGAAGCCAGGTAGGCCACCTGTAGTCAATTAGACAACCGAGGTTATTGATGGAGTCCTTTTGAGCCCTGACGTTAGTTCTCTCAATACTGAGATTAAGATTCTACGGCAGTAGATTTTTCAATTGACTCAGGCATCCTCTTCTCAGCCTCCAGACACTGCAGCCATTGCCATCATCTCTTCTGAGGCACCTACGACTAGTATGTCGTCTTTTTTTATCCTCTGGTGATTGGTTGATTGACTCTGATGCATCAAAGCACTTGTGTGGCGACAGGGGATCCTTTTCTCAGTTAGCACCAGTGACACCAGCCAAGATTGTACAAGTGGTAGACAGGAGACATTCACCACTTGTTGGCAAGGGAGATGTCTTTATCTCCTACTTTACGACTGACATATGTTTTCTATATGTCGGATTTTCCACTGAGTTTGTTGTATGTTAATAGTATTACCAAAGATCTAAACTGCCAAACTATATTTGATGCGTCATTTTGTATCTTGGAAGACAAGCTCACTGGGAAGCCGATTGGTGGAGGACGTGAGGAATGGAGGGTGTACCTGTGAGTCATACTATTGATGCTGCTTCTACTACCTAGGGCCTTGTGTCTGCTGAATCTCCCCTCCAGTGGCATCACCGCCTTGGCCATCTGCCAGCCTATTAATCGTCTCAAACGAGTTCTGCCGCACATACCCTCCACTACTCACATGTGATGCCTGTCAGCTGGGCAAGCACCACAAGGCTAATTTTTCCACTTTAGTTTCAATTTCCTCTATTGCTATGTCTGATTTGATTCACATGATATTTGGGGTCCCAGTCGTATTCCTGATCAACGTAGGAACATGTATTATCTGGTGTTAGTGGATGATTTTGTCCTATCTTGGTTGTTTCTTTTGAAGAATAAGTCTGATGTGGGACAAATTGTTGAAAATTTTAAGCAAATAAAAACTCAGCATTCATGTTTTGTGAAGCGTTTTCGATCTGATAATACCTTAGAATTTTGTACCACTCGGCTGCGTACTTTCTTTTCCAGTTGTGGCATTATTCATGAGACCATGTGCCCCTATACCTTTCAACAGAATGGTATTGCTAAGAGGAAATATCGCCACATACTTGGTGCAGCACGTACCTTGTTGATTCACCACTCAACCTCTCTTTATTGGGGTGATGCTGTTTTGACGTCCTGTTTTCTGATCAATCGAATGCCTAACGCTGCTTTGCATAAGCGGATTTCTTTGCAGGTTATGTATCCTAATAGACCTCTCTTTCATGCTACCCCTCGAACTTTTGGTTGTGTTGCTTTTGTCCATTTGTTGGAACCGAGCCAGGATAAACTAACATCGAGAGTAGTTAAGTGTGTTTTCCTTCGGTATACTCGGACACAAAAGGGATATCAATGTTTTGATCTAATCACTTCTTGGAATTTTGTTTCAGCGAATGTTACCTTTCATAAGGCAATACGCTTCACATCTGCTGTTGTGCTACCTTCTGAGGGTGATATGGCATCAATGTCATTTACATCCATTCGCTTTGGGAGCTTTCCTGAGATTCTCATTCCTACTGCACCACCACCACTAGGGATGCAAGTTTCGATAAACCCGACCCGAAAAGAATGGGTAAAAACCCAACCCGAACCCAATGGGTTTTATCTAAAAAAACCTAACCGGATTTGGGTATGGGTATGGACATGAGTCTATACCCGATTACCCTACCCGAATACCCAAATAAAATCTCCATTTATCCAAGATCAGGGTTTCAAATATCACCACACCGATATATCGGTATCGCCGTAATTGGCCATATTGATATCAAGTGCAGTTTCTTTTTACCATGATATCGTCGATATCATGCACTGTTCATGACAAATGTATCATGGATTTGTGATTTCCCGTCGTCGAATTGTTTGTGATTTATGCGACTGTGGCTATGTGGCACTATGCAAGTCATGCGAATTATAAAAAAACATGACGAACTAAATTATAAAAAATACAAAATATTAATCGATGAAAGAATTCTTCGACCGACGGACATGTTTGTAAAAATTCAATGAAAAACCTCTCAATTCATATAAATCATGATTTGCACCCACCAATGGATTTAATAACAAAAATCTCATAAAAAAATTCAAACCAAAGCATCTCCGACTGCCTATAAATTCCGATGGAAGCACGGCTCACAACTCACAATTCACAACACAAAAATTCAGTGAAGTGAGTCAGTGTGAGTCAGTAACTGTGAGACTGTGAGAGTTGTGAGTCAGTGACTCAGTGTTGGGTAAGTTTGTCTTTTTGCAAAATCCATAAGCGCAAGGTTTTGAACTTTTGGTTACAACTTTCAAGTGAGTACCCAATACCCATTAATCTCTACTATCAACATCAACGTGACCATGATACACAAGAATGTGATGCTTAGTTGCTATATGAGATTATTATTATTAAGCTTTATGAAACATAATATTCGTCATTTTAATAATCACATAAAAACTTTATTTAAGCGGATGCAACTTGCTTACAATAATATGGTGACAAGGTTTGACATATCGCGATATATTGGTGATATGTTGACTTTTTCCCGATATCGGCGATATATCTCCTTTTTCCCCGATATCAACGATATATCGCCGATATGGGGATATATCATATCGCCAGTTGGGTGGGAAAAATAATGTTGTAGCGCTGTTGAAATGGGATGGTTGGGTGAGAGGTTGAAAACGGTAGGGCAGGACTAGGAGGGAGGCGTGAGATCGAAAATGAGTAGACACAGAGACAGACACAGGTAGGACTGGACTGGCGCTGTTCGAAACCCGCATGCACACCCACGCGCACGCATGCACACACGTTTTTTAGCCATTCCTTTATGAAATATTAGTCATAAAAATGTTAATTTGACATTTTTTATATTTTATGACTTTCTGAGTAATTTCCCAAAAATTCACCAATATCAGCGATATATCCCCTTTTTAACTTGTCGATACGATATCAATATCGATATTTAAAACCTTATCCGAGATATATATTAGTCTCACCCTAAGTCCCTCATTTCCCCAACCTTAATCTTCTTTATGATCCCCTCCATGATTTTGAAGGTTATGAATGCTTCTGAAGCTTCTATTAAACATTTATTTTGGGGAGGGGGATTTTTTGTTTGAAATGTACTTGTATTTAGTCTTTCTTTGTATTTTTTATATTTTTTATATTTTTATTTTTGATGTATTCCCCTTGAAAGGTTCTTTTTGAAATAATTTTAATGGAGGCCAGTAAAATTAGAATAACACGAGTTCCTATGTTGAGTGCTTGCTAAAAATAAATAATTTGGTGTTATAGATTTTCCCTCTTTGACTCTAATTTGACATGATTTGATTGTAAAATCAATTTATAAATGAGTATCCGATTGGTAAATGGGTATCCAATTGGTAGATGGGTACGGGTATAGGTTTGAATTTTTGTACCCGATGGATAAATGGGTAGGGTATGGGTATAGGTATGGGTTTAGCCAAACCCAACACGAACCCGACCCCGACCCATTTGCATCCCTAACTACCACCACCTACTACACTATCATTTCCTCGTCTAACTTTCAGACATCCATCCTCGCACTACTTTTCGGGCCCCACCTCACATTTACCATCAAATTCTCAAGTGAGTCCCTTAGACAGTGACACTTGTTTGCCATGTGCTAATCATAGGAACAGGATAGATGATGTGACAAATGGTGATCCGGATCTTCCGATAGCTATTTGAAGAGGCCATGAACTTGTGCTACTTATCCCACGGCTGGGGCACTTGCTACTGACAGCCTAGGCCCCAGATTTGCAGGATTCACCCAGGCGTTGGCTGCTACTCAAATCCCAACAACTCACCGCAAGGTTATGCTTGATCCAAGATGGCAAGGCAGCCACGGAGGACGAAATGGCAGCTCTTAGGGGTCGTGAGACCTAGGAGCTCACTCCACTTCCAGATAGGCTACGATTGTTGGCTATCGATGAGTGTTCACTGTAAAGTTCAACCCAGATGGAGGCATTGCTAGATACAAAGCACGCCTTGTGGCAAGGGGTTCACCCAAACCTATGGGTGAACTTCTTTGATACATTCTCACCAGTTGCCAGACTTCCTACGGTACGGGTGCTGGTCGCAATGGTAGTCCAGCTAGATTGACCTTTGCATCAACTGAACGTGAAGAATGCATTCCTCTATGGTGATCTCCAAGATGAAGTCTACATGCAGCAGCCACCTAAATTTGAGGTTCAAGGGAAGTGTGTGCCGACTGTGGAAGGCTATCTATAGCCTCAAGCAGAGTCCTGGAGGATGATTCTAGAGGTTGTCTCAAGGTGTAGAGGCAGTTGGATTCAGGAGATCGATGACTGATTTTTTTCTTTTTGTCAGGACTGGACAAGGTATTGTGGTGCTTCTTGTATATGCTGATGACTTAATTGTCATCGGAGATGATGTGCAGGGTGTCACTAAGATTAAGCATATTCTCGCAAAGCAGTTTGTTATGAAAGATTTGGGGGCTCTACAATACTTTTTTGGTATTGAGGTTGCCTGAAGCAAGAAGGGTGTAATCATGTCCCAGAGGTATGCGGTGGATATCTTGCAGGAGGTAAGTATGCTTGGGATTAAGGAGGCCAATATTCCTATGGACCCCAAGATGTCACTTTATGATGAGGACGCACGGTTGGTGAACACCATGCAGTACAGGTAGCTTGTGGGCAAGCTGTTATATCTGACTATCACGAGGCCCGATATATCCTTTGCGGTGGGGAGACTAAGTCAGTTCATAGTCAAGCCAACACAACAGCACTAGGATGCAGCATTAATGATACTTCGGTACATCAAAAAGGCTCTTGAAAAAAGTCCTCTAAGGTGTCTTCTATGACCTTGGTTGGCTACTCTGATGCGGACTACGTCAGATGTCATGTGGACTGAAAATCCACTACAGGGTTTTAAACCTTTTTGGGAGGAAATCTGATCACATGGAGGAACAAGAAGCAAGGCACAGTTGCTAGGTCTAGTGCTGAATCTGAGTACAGGGCCATGGCTTAGACTGCATAGATGACGTGGATCAGGTCCCCACTCACCGATTTGGAGGTACAGTTTTCTTGCCCAATGGAGATGAGGTGTGATAATAGAGCAACTACATTCATTGCCAACAACCCAACTATTCATGAGAGGACAAAGCACGTAGACGTTGATTGCCATTATACCAGAGATATTATTTAGAAGGGGCTGATATATGCAACACCAGTCATGTCTGAGGAGTAGATTGCCGATATTTTTACCACACCCTTAGCCAGGTCCTTGTTTGATTTGTGTATCTAAGTTGAGCATAATAGATATCTATGTTCTGGCTTAAGGGAGAGTGTTAGCGTAAGCACATTCTTTTGTACGAGGGGCTCTTGGTTATTATTTGTTTCTTGTTGATGTTGTACTGCAACTTTCTCATATCTTCATTATATAAGAGGTAGGGCTCAATAATAGAATTATCTCATTTCGTCCAATTGGAATATTAGAATATAACATTATTATTGTTACATAAACATATTTAAGCTTGCAATTTCCTTAAAATTCTAATCACTTTGACTACTTCTATTTTTGTTAGCATACGTTGGCATGTCTCCGAAATAAACTATTATCGAAGCATCAAAATCATTGAACTACGAGTATTTCCACAATGTGCCTCCAAAATGTGCACTTAAAAATTTATCGAAATAGTGTCGAAATCGACAAATGCGTGCAATGGATTGATGTGAAAGATTGATGCTGGGTACGTATGATTGATGCTGGGTGCCTCCGAAATGGATTGATGCCGAGTGCAATGGATTAAGCAATCAAGGCCTAAGTATACATCCTTTAAATCCACCATCTCCCTCAAAAGCTTGTAAGCTTTCTTAGCAAAGAAGTTACCATATGACTACATCAAGCAATTTGGACTCCATGAACCGACACAAGAGCATCGAGAACCAAACGCAATTCTTGCAACTCTATGACACGAGAATCTAACAATGCCCCTAAAAAAATGGTAACCAAGACCCAACACCTCATTCATCCCAAAACTAATCAACCATAAGATTCTTAATAGGAGTCAGAGCCTAAAGTTTAAGGAATTTGGAGGCAGAGCCTCCTACCCAAGTCCAATCATCCACCTAAAATTTGAATGTTCTCCCATTACCTAACCTTGGTTTAAAAATCTGTTGATTTCATTCCATTACATAACCAGGCTACTCCAAAAACCTAAAGCCCCTCACGATGCCACCCTCCTTTAAGTGATTGCCTATAAGCATCTTGTATAATGTTGTGCCACACAGTGTCATTTTTTTTTCTTTTGAGGAAAAAAAGGAAGATTACCTGTGCATGGTAATCACCCTGTAACAGCCAAAATTTTAAAAAATAACTAGCCTCTCTCACTGCATTCTCCACCCAACATCTCTCATCATTAAAAGCTTTATCGTTCCTCTGCAACCAGATAGGCCAAAGAACGCCAAAGACTATGCCCAAAGTGTCCTCGCTTTGAAGCAACATGACTACCCATTTGGGCAACAATCAATCTCCAAAATCCAATAGATGAAAAACACCTAGACCTCCGTGAGCTATTGGCCTACAAATATCATCCTAACAAACAAGATGTAAGAATCTTCCTTCATGACTCACGCCCTTCTAGAAACATCTCCATATGATGGGATCAATCTTTTTATCTTCTTTGGGATTTAAAGCATCAATAAGATGAAGACAGCAATAGTGGACAAGGTCGACTTCAAAAGTGCCAATCTTCCATCTCTCAAGAGCATGAAACCTCTCTAGCCAGATAATCTACATTCAAGTTTCTCAACGAAAGGGAGCCAATCGGCAAAAGTAGTTTGTCTCCTTTTCAAAGGTAGCATCCAATTGGAGTGTTAAGAAACACAAGAATGAACCTCTTCCTCATTCATATTTAGAGGGATCAAAGTCAATTTACTATAGTTTATCATCAGCCCAGAAATATGCCCAAAGATCCCCGCCAAGGACTCCAAATGAGCAATTTCCTCCTTGCCCCAAATGAAAGAGTGTCATCCACATATTACAAAATTGGTGTTGCCAAGGAATCATCAGAAGCCAGGGTAAAGCCTTTTAGGAGGCCCTCAGAACAAAGCTTTGAAGCGTATCAACGCGAGAGTGTTAGCTACAAGGATATAGGACAACAATGCCAAAGGACAACCCTGCCATAACCCTCTCAAGGGTTGGATCCAAGTAGCTATCACTCTACCATTCACTAAAATAGAGAAAGAAGTGGTTGTTTTGACACACCTCTTCATCCATGATTCCATGCCAACCACTCCTTAGGAAAAAGCCATTGTCTACGCACTTGCCATGACTACGACCACGAAACTAAATTGAAAAAATTCAACTTCCATAAGAAAGTTCTATTCCTCCTCTTGGACCAAGATGCCAACATCTCTTACCTCTGATAAACGAATATTGGATCAGACTAATGATGCTTGGCAACACCTCACATAGTCTATTTGCAAGAATCTTCACCATGATGAGATAAACAATGTTGGATAGAGCGATCGGCGAATAATGTTCAATTCTCTCAACTCTAGGTTTTTTAAGTACCAGGAACAAATAGAACATATTAAGCCTTTCAAAGCCCAAGTTCCCTGTAAAGAATTCCCGACACATAGCCAAAAATTCAGCCTTTTTCATATCCCATACCTCATTGTAAAAAAAATGGGAAACCATATGGACCAAGTGAGCCTTTTGCCTTCAAGCCTCCAAATGCTGGCAACACCTCTTCTATCAAATCCTTCACCAACATCCTAGTGCTACAACCATTAAGCATAGGGACATGCACATCAAACCGCTCCCAACATCGCAAGCTCCTTGATTTAGTAAATTCATGATAACGCAAGTTAAGAGCCTGCACTATATGCACTCTATCTGTGATTTACTAATCATCCACCTTAAGCAAGGTAATCAAATTTGAATGTCGTCTCAAGCTTTGCCATAAGATGAAAGAATCGAGTGTTGGCATCCCCCTCCTTCGACCATAGCTACTTAGACCTCTATCTTCAATCCATCTCCTTGTGATTTTCTCTAGCAACCACTCCCTACAACTTGTCTCTCCTCTTCATTTGGTAACAACTCTCTTGAATCCTTGAGCCTATCGAAATCAGCAATGCCTTAAAGAGCCTCCAAGAGGGATTTTTCTCTCTTTCCTAAATCTCCTTAAAGGAGATCAATTTTGACAAGAGATTTTGTAACCTATCAGCAAAAGTTTTTGTTGCTAAAGTTGATGCTTGTGTCTTGTTTCGTTCTTTAAACAACATGTCCTTGAACCTCGATTCCAATAGGCATGATTTATCAAACTTGAAATAAGATGAAAACCTCACATCTTCATTCAATCTCCAGATCAACGATGTGTGGTCTAAGAATGGCGTCAGCTGCGCATTCACCTTTGCCACTTGGAAGCGCTCAGTTGGAGAAATTGAACAAAGGAAGTGGTCTAATTTTGACTTCACCCCAACAGAATTTCTCTAGGTATAGCGTGTGCCATTGGTAGGCAAACCAATCAACTCTTGCTCAACTACCAGATCCGCAAAAGCTTCCAAAGATTGGTCACCCCTTCCATCCAAGTGATCTTCCAATGGCATGAGATTGAAGTTACCACCAATGAGTCAAGGCTTGCTATCAATAAAATCGTCAAGTTGTCTAAGCTCCCCCCAAAAATGCACCGTATTCTCGCCATATCACGGGCCATATACAATAGTGAAGACAAATTCCACAACATGAGAAACCCTGGTGGAGATCCCCAACAAGGACCAAATGGACGGGGTCTACTCGTTACAAGCTGAAAATCAACACCCTTTCCATGTGATGAGCATTCCACTAGCCCTCCCAATCAAATCGACCACCAAAAAAGAATAAAAGACCCTACCACTAATCTCCTTCACAGTAGGTTCCAAAGACTCCAACTTTGTTTCTTGTATCATCGCAAAATTCACCCCCACTCAAGGGCATAACGAATAAAGGCTCCCCACCTATTGAAATTTCAGAGCTGTCATACATTACACAACAGTATGCTAACCATTAATTGACGAAGTAACCCCCTTTGCTGAAGTCAACCATTGAGCCCTAACCATAGGTGCTAGGGTGGCACCGACCTCCATAACTTCTCTCGTTGACACTACCATCGAGCCCGTCTCGTCAATCGGATGCTTCCGCCAAGTTTAACCCCTGTAAATCGATCAAAGCCTCGGTAGCAGCATCAACCTCCATGAACTTTGCTGCCAGCTCCGAGACTTGGTTGCATCTCTAGGCCTTCACGATGACTCCCCTACCCCTGACATGGTCACTCCATCAGAGATGGAATGGGTAACCACGTGGGGTGGTGCTCCTTAGGTCGTAAGGGCACGAATCCGATCCCTAGGGAGCGTGGTCAACGCCACCTCTTGATGCAAAGTCGTGTCACCTCGCTATATCAAGGTCAAATGCCATAGGATCGATCCTCAATATCACCGTCATAGGGAATGAGTTGGGGTGCAACTCTCCACCAGCAGCATCGCATGGTCCCTACAAAAAAGGGGAGCCAAGCAAGCCACACAAAGGCAAAGAATAAGTGGGCCAAGATTGAAATCAAGCCCAAAATTGTCAACCCAGGGAAAGTTGGAGCCAATCATACCTGATACGGATTTGTAAACGAATCACACATCCTATGGAAAGCAAAGTAGTTAAAGTGCCATCGTAGCCCCTTCGTTCAACCCTAATCCCACCACATTATACACATGGGCATCGGAGGGCTGAGGATGGAAATTTTTCAAAAAATCTGAAATGCGTGCCATCTTTCCTGATTGGGCCCCCTCAATCTTGCAACTGACTCGCTGAGATCATGGAACCCAAAACTTGCGTAACAAACCTAAACCCCCACTCGCCAAAGTGGGCTTCTTCTTAGGCGACAACACCACCGTGACCGACAAGGTTGATGCCACGTCGACATAGGACCTCAACCTTCTTTTAACCTCCTCTCAGCACATCGAAAGTTGCCACTGGGACCCCCCAGTCCTCAAACGATTCTCTCCAGCACAGTTTAACCGTTAACAACCTCCACCATCATGATCAAGCTTAACGTTTAAGGATGTGAGGGAGACATTCTCATAGGCCCTCAACCTTCCCAAAGCTCTGACCACCACCTCAATCATCTTGATTGACCACAGGTGAAGATGAATCCCATCCACAATACCCTCATGAGGGCCTTCATTGGTGGTCTCATATCAAGTGCACCATCTGCAATGGACGACCATCTCCACCTCACAGTCACACTTTGCATCAAAGTCATGTGAAAACATAATGCCCTAATAAGAGAGCTATCGAGGGACGACAGGAGAATCTTACGCTCATCGACAATGGCTAGAGGAGGATCCAACACATTCCCGTGTGTGTTAGTGAGCACCTCCTAAATCTTCGCCAATGGCCTCCCATCTACAACCTCCCCAACCAACGTTGAGCCAAGGAAGATTCTGCTCTTCTTAAACTCCAAGCTCCAAGTTGTCTTAAGCTACAATAAAGGTGTCGATGGTGGTAAAGGCATGGAGGCAGGCAACTCCTTAACCTTTACAACCATCTGACATGCATCTCGCCGATGACGAACTCCCTTACAAACAAAGTATAGGATAGGATCACAACACTTGTTGCGCACAGTGATTTACATGCCATCGGCAAAGCTACTTTGGGGAGGGGGCCATGCCGAGATAATTAAAGTATCGATTTACAGGTGTGACAACGGCATGCTGACGATTTCGAGGGCATGCCGATGGTGGTGCCGAATCTGATGCTGCTGCCACAGGCCGATTTCTGGAATCCTAAGGGCATAGAAGGTCGATATTGAGGAATATAAGGGTCTAAGGATACACACACAGTCATTATGAAATACCTTTATTGTTACGCAATCATTATTTTTTGAAAATGATATCATTTTACTTATTTATGTGATTTTTTGTCAGCATGCTGTCGGCATGCCCTCGGCATTTCGGCATGCCCATCGAAAAATGGGCATTTTCATGACGTGCCCTCAGCATACCCACGAAATGCATACTTAGAATTTTATTGGCACGACGTTGAAATCGGTATTTTGAACCTTGGTTGTGCAATGCCCCTTTCCCCATGCAACAGAGGTAAAGGATTTGTGATGGCCCCTCACCTTCTCTCTGCCCCCCTCTCTCATACTCTCATCGCATCGCGATGAACATAACATAATTTTTAACAATAGTAGTCTTGTTAACAGGCTTGATAAGAGTAGGTTATGTAATTTTAAAATATATATATAATGAGTAACCTAGGAATACTTAGTATATAATGCTAGCCAAACTTTGGCTACATCTCAAGAGAATTGTACTAAGGGTGAAAAAATCAAGGCTTGGTAGGTTAGCTTGGGCTTGGACTTGATGATGGCTCAAGCTAAATTGTGCTTGGTAGAGAGACATAAGCAAGAGTTTTCCCATGCCCAAGAGAACCAATCTAGTGCCCCCCCCCCACACACACACACACACAAAAGAAAAAAAAAGAAGAATAGGGGTCGGGGTAGGAAATCCAATAGTAAGAATTGCTCAGCTTCAAATCATCACATTTTCCTTCCTATACCATCACATTTATGCTACAGGCAATCCTTTTTAATCCTCAATCACAGGTTCCAATGGTAAACAACAATCTATCTATGGGTTTTCCTGCATACAAAGTTTGTTGTACATTAACCGATATTGCCACATTTTGCCATGTATTTGCTAGTTGAGAACATAGAGGTTTGCTCCAAAATCAACTCATTTGTCACATGCTCTTTCCAAGTTCTTATCAATTTTCTAAGGACTATTTTTCAGAGCTCGGGGCCCATAAACGTCAAAAACAAAGAAAATAATTGCCAATATCATTAATATTCTAGCCTTGAATGCAGTAAGCAAGAAAAGGCTTCAATCAGAGCATCACAAGAAGTATTCCACGGTTCCCATCAATTTTAGGGTGTGCTTGGATCGATAAAAAAAGAGGCATATTATTCATCAATTAAAGAGAGTTCACTGAAAAAGCTCAACTACAATACACATTCATAAACATCTCTCTAACTATATAAAAACAGAAACAACTCCGAGTGTTCTACAGTCAATTAAAACATTTGACATCTGCTAATAACAAAGCTACAAGAATATCAGACTCTTATTTTTTGGCACATAAAAAATAAAATGCTTCAAATAATCAGAAAATAAAGTTGCAAATGCCGAGATTGGATCTTCAAATTAACAAACATCACAGTTCTTATTAATTAGCTTCACCTACAAGTCACACACAAAAATGAAATCCACAAGCACGAGTGGACAGTTAGAGAAGTAAAACTTGACGGATCTTATCTTTTCCTTCTTGCCAAGAAGCCTGGAGCAGAGTCCACTTATGATTATAGGCCTATTGCACTGCCAATTGCAGTATATTTCATCATGGAAAAAGTCCTCGCTGATAGGTTAAGGGAGTTATGTTGTATGTCATTGGCCCTGCATGCAGCCACCTTTTGTTGGTGGAAGATCTCTCCAGGAGTCTTCCATTATGGCAGATGAGAGCCTGGAGAAAAAAGGGGAACCATGAGTTTCTTGTGGAAGGTGAATTTTGCTGAGGCTTATGATTCAGTCAGTTGGTCCCTTTTGTGGTAGGCCCTTAGGAGGAGGCAATTCCCAGATTTGTGGATCTCTTTGATGATAAAATGCACCGCCACAACCTCCTTTTTTGTATTACTGAATGGCAAACCAGGTCAGGGTTGTATATAACCATAGAGGAGGGGTTAGGCAAGGTTGCCCACTTGCACCTTTGCTTTTCATCTTAGTTGTTTATGTTCTAGTAATCATGGGTTTCTGTGCTTGTAAGGTGGACCTGTTATCTGATTTCTTTTTGACTGAAGATTACCCTCTTCTAACTCCTAGGCCCCATTTGGAGGGGGGTTAGTGGGTGGATATCCCCCCTTCGAGTTTTTGTTGGAGTTTTTTGAAAATGTTTCCTATTAAATCACAATAGCCTTCACTCTCACTTTTAATGTTAAATAAATATCCACTATGTCCTTCACTCCTACTTTTAATATTAAACAATTACTCACTAACATCATATCAATATATCAATTATTTTATCCCCCCACTTATCCCACCACTTATTCCACCACCCAAATAAACACTCCTCTCCACCTATTCCACACTAACCTATCCCTATAATGTTTTATCTTGCGTCCAAACAGGGCCCTATTGTTCAGTACACTGGCAATACACTGTTCTTCGTTGAAGGGGAATCATGTGAGGCAGAGAATCTAGCTGCATTGGTAGGATTTTTAGAGATTTCTCAGGATTGCAGGTAAACCATGCAAAGTCTGCTTTTGTTCCCTTCCACTTGGTTGATGGTGAGGCCCACCTATCCTCTTAGCTTTTGGCCATTGCAATGACCATGTTACCCTTCATTTATTTGGGCTTGCCCTGTAAAGCATGTTGATGTGGCTCATTCTCATTGACAGGCTGGAGAAGAGAATGATGAAGGCGGCATGAAAGAGTTTTGTCTCGAGATAGTTGCTTAGTCCTCCTAAAATCTATGTTGTTACCTAGATTTTCCATTTCTCAGTTTTTCGGCCTCCCAAGAAAGTTCTTAAGAGGATAGGCAATATTAAGAAAAGGTTCTTTTGGAAAGGAATTCTTTATGAGGGCTGCTTCCTCTACGTAGTCCCTTGGGATGATTTATGTAGACCATTAAGACAGGTAGAACTTGGTGTCCTTCACCAAGAGGATTTTAATGATGCCCTTCTTACAAAGTGGATACAAAGTTGTTGCATAACGATAATTCCATGCAGCACAAGGTTTTGAAGGATTCTTATGGTTCCATTCCAAATTGGGCAAATAGATTCATTGCTCTGAGCAGATGTTCAGCTTTTTCAAAGGCTATCTGCTTCGTGTCTACAAGGTTGTCTTGATTCTTTTGGCATGTTCTTGGTGAAGGGAAAATCTTCAGGTCTTGGTTGGATAACTAGACCGATGAAGGTAGATTGGCTGAGCTTGTACCCTGTCAGTTTGCTTTGGCCGTTGATGGAACAAGTCGGGTCTTGAATTCCTAGGAAGGATTGACGGAGAGAGGTGCATGTGTTTGGCTTGCACGTGTGGGTGGTAGTCTTTCTGAGGCCTGGTTCAAGGAGTTGCAGGAAGTTCTAGTGGCACTGGATGACTTTTGGCTCATTGGGGGGTTGCCCAACTCGCTTGCATGGTCCTGAAGGCCTGAGGCTCTTTCTTAGTGAAAAAAAGGCCTATGCTTTACTTAAAGGAAGCGAATTTAATAGCGATATCTACCTGGGAACAGATGTTATGGCAGTGTGGAAGCTGAAAATTCCATTGAAGATCAAGATCTTCACATGGCTCTTGAGAAGGAAAAAGGCTAGTCCATCCTTTTAATTTTTCTCAAAAAAGAAGATTTCGAGGAAAAATATCGAGTAGCACCAATAGAAGATAAAAGGGCACAATTATGTAATCTGCTAAAAAAGAGGATAATGATTCTAGCTAAGTATGTGAATGAAACCATAAAAGTTATCTTGCTCTTTCAGAATTAAGCACATGTATGACCCAATCTTATGATCAATGAGAATGTTGGAATAAGGAAAAAAAATCTCTGTGGGATCAAGAGTTGAAGGTCATTGGATGATTGGGAATCCCGAGAATGAAATTAGGAATTCCAGAATTTCCTTTGTCAATCTAATCCTAGAAAATTATTGATTCAGAATGATGATCCAAACAGGGAAATGGAATTGAGGTAGGAAACACATATTTCCCCTCCCAGTTCTTACATGCCAACTATGCCTCAAGTTTATCATAAAGAACTTGGTAAATTACATTCAGTAATTCAGGAAGCACTTCACTAAATCATCAGGAAAAATGCATATACAAAGATGTCTCAAAATTAGAAGAACCAGAACCAAATTTGGGAATTAATCATCCAAAATAGTAAGGGCAAAGGAGACATTGAGCTGGTGAAATACCTTTGTGTAGAGTGAATGAAAACCTGCATAACCAACATCATGGTTCCCAGAGAGAAAAAAGACTTTCCTATCAGCATTTCTTTCTTTCCTGGAGTGATCAAAAATATATCTGAAACGGTACAGACATTCTCGCCACCTGCCAAATGTTAGCAACGGCAATCCAAGAGGTCATGATCCAAAGATATGAATGCTCCACTTGTAGCAGCACCATGGCAAGACAAAAGCACAATGACAGTATCATAAAACATTTATTTTGGAGAAATACAAATTACGACACGTTTTTGCTTGACCAATAGATGCATACATGCATGCTGACAGTTAATCAAGAATTCCACCCCGATATTAATAACCGCCACTACTTTTTCAAAAAAAAAAAAAAATTAATAACCGCCACCATGGTATCTCCCTTAAAAAGTAAGCAACAACTCTCCTCTTGAGCAAGTAGCCATGAGCTACCAAGACCTGCCTCAAAAGATTTCCCAAATCTTAGAGAAAGACATTATTATCATTAAGAAACCCTGATCTCCTTTAAACAAAGATTGAGGAGAAAGTTGCATGCTATGCCTCAAGAAATAAAGGAAGTGCAAAATAACCAGATGCGATAAAATAAGGAACAATTATTTTGACAGTCTCTTTCAAGTTAGAGCATGTATATCAAGCATGCCCAACTTGTTGCATAACCTAGAGGAATAATCCCAAGGAAGACGCTTATTAAAAACATTAGCAATTTGGACCTTAAAGGAAATGAGAAAGAGTAATAATCTTCCCTTTAACAAGGAGTTATAAATGAAATGAAAGTCCAACTCCATATGCTTGGTTCTTTCATGGGATGGATGCATATACATAGCAACCTAGTTCTCATACAACATGGGCATAGAAGTTTGACTTTTACTCCAAAATCAGCCAAGAAAGATCTAATCCACATCAATTCACAAGTTGTATGTGTCATGACTTTATAGTCTGCCTTTACACTAGACCTCGAACCAATTGTATGTTTCTTACTTTCCTGAGCAACTAGGCTGCCTATGAAAAAGGTGCTACAATCTATAGTAGATGTTCTATCTTCTACAAAGCTGGTGTAGTCAGCATACCAAGAAACCCTTTCATATGCTTGAGAACAAGACATACTATATGCCCCTTCAAATGCTTTATCAAGGCCTCTGCATGAACTAGCGTAAGGCAAACATTAATAGTAGGAGTTTTGGAGGACAGCAATCCCGGATCGATAGATTTTTCGCCTCAACAGTGATGGCAGAGTTGTTTCCGATGGCGGAGGTTAGACCCCTAGAGCGGCTATTCTTGGATCACACTCCCTTGTTGTGGGCTTCGAACGAGGAATGGAGACATGGTACGTATTTTAAGTTCGATAAGGCGTGGCTCCTGGAAGAGAGGTTCAGGGGGCTGGTAGAGGAGCGGTGGAGGTCGGCTCATGTGGATAGCTCGACGGCTGTCAGATTGGAAGCTAAGCTACAGGATTTGAGATCTTTCTTGAAGGTCTGTATGAAGCAGATTAGGGAGGAACGTGGGAAGAGGAGAGAGGAGGCTCTTGGTGAGATTGCACGATTGGACATGGTGGAGGATGTTGGTCTCTTTTCTAACGTTGACAGGGTTTGCAGAGCAAAGCAGATGCAGGTGATACAAGAGGAAGACCGGAAGGTGGAGATGGAGTGGAAGGTGAGGTTCAGGCAGAGGTGGCTGAAGGAAGGCAATTCCAACACTCGATTTTTTCATATGGCTGCATCAGGAAGGAGAAGGAGGATCTGGATTGACAAGTTGGTGGTGGATGGGGAGGAGTTTGTGGGAAGAGAGGCGGGGGGGGTAGCTGCGAGGTACTTCAAAGAGTTTACTGGGAGAAGACGGGGGGTAGATGGAGATGGTTGGGGTCTGAGGTACTGCGGATCGGGAAGACAGAAGCCAATTTCTTGACGGGTCCGTTTGAGGAGGATGAGGTTCGCAAGGCAATCAGGGGACTGAACGCTGACGGTTGTCCGGGGCTGGACAGTTTTCCGGTTGCCTTCTATAAAGAGTTCTGGCCGGTGGTGAAAGAGGATGTGATGCAGGTTGTGCAAGAGTTTAGAGCTGGAAATTTGGGTTTCAATAGGCTGAACAAGTTCTACATGTTCCTGCTGCTGAAAAGGGAGGATGCTGAGGAGATCCAGGAGTACAAACCGATAGCCCTCTCGAATGATATCTACTTGATTGTGGCAAAGCTTCTAGCGAATAGATTGAGGGGGACACTGGCTGGGATTATAAACCCGGTGCAGATGGCTTTTGTCCCAGGCAGAAACATTTTGGAAGGTTGTGCTAGCCTCGGAGATCCTATCGTCCTGGAAGAGGAGTAAGAAGAAGGCTTTCATGTGGAAAGTTGATTTCAGCAAGGCTTATGACTCAGTTCAGTGGTCGTTTCTCTGGGCATCCTTGGTGAAGAAGGGTTTCCCGCCGATGTGGATTGACTGGATGAAGAGATGTGTCACCACGACGTCTTTCTCGGTTCTTATCAATGGAAACCCGGCAAGGGGTTGGATTCAGCCGAGGGGGGTGAGGCAAGGGTGTCCTTTGGCCCCGATGCTTTTTGTGATTGCAGCAGATGCACTTGCGAGGGCGGCTAAAAAGTCGTGTGAGAGGAACTTGGTGAAGGGTTTCTCCTTGAGAGATGAGATGAGTATTCCGTTACTACAGTATGTGGATGATACGATTTTCTTCATTGAATGTGGGGAAGTGGAAGCCAGGAGAATGCGGATTCTACTCTTCTTGTTTGGTGAGGCTTCGGGAATGCAGATCAACCTGTCTAAATCTGATTTTGTCCCCTTCAATTTGATTGAGGCGGAGGCGAGGGGGTGTAGCTTGGGTCTTAGCACAAAGCAGGTGAAGCTTCCAATCAAATATGTGAGCTTACCATCGACGGATGGCAAGATTCTGGTGAAAGATTGGGCTCCCCTGGTGGAGAGACTGGAAGGGTGGGCATCCAGGCTTTTGTCAAGGGGTGGAAGGTTGGTCTTGCTCAAGGCGGTTCTGACAGCGATGCCGTCGTATTTCACTTCTGTCCTGAAGATGCCTCAACAGGTTGTCGGGAAGCTAGAAAGACTTATGAGGAATTTCTTCTGGTCCAACCAAGGGACGAGTGGACCGGGTGCCAGGTTGGTTGCGTGGGAGGAGGTCTGCAGGCTGGTAGAAGAGGGGCGACTCGAGGTGAGGGACCTGGGGAGGTCTAATGACAGCCTATTGGCGAAATGGGTAGGAAGCCTCTTGGAATGTAGGGAGGATTTGGTGGGCAAGGTGTTCGGGGCAGCTTATGGTGGCCCGGTGCGGTGGGATATCCTGATATCTCTTCCGATGGATGCTTCTCATTTTTTAAAAGGTCTGTCGATGGTGGCTCCTAGGGTGCAGAGCTGTTTTGTTCCTGTGGTAGGAACGAGGGAGATTTTCAGGTTTTGGCAGGATGATTGGACAGGGCAAGGTATGCTTACTAGAAGATTTCAGAGATTGTTTGCTTTGTCCCAGATCAAAGAGGCATCTGTGGCCGAGGTGTGAGAAGGTGGGTGGTGCCCGCGCTTTGTAGGAAACCTTTCAAATGCGAGAACTCATGATTTCCAGACTTTGCTTGAAGAATTAGAAGGGCTGCAACCGGTTTCCGATACAGATATGTTTGGTTGGGATGAAGGTGATTTCTCGGTAGGGGCTGCCTACAGGAGATTGTCTACTGGAGATTCCATGGTTGAGCTAGATCTGATAAGGGACTACAGACAGATTTGGAAGGCCACATGTCCTTTAAAGGTCAAGAGTTTTGTCTGGCTACTTAGGAGGAGAAGGCTTGTGACCAAGGTTTGGAGGGCGAAGTAGGCTCCTGGAGAGAGTAAGGTTTGCCCTTTGTATGGAGGTGGGGAGGAGATAGACTACCTTTTTTTCACTTGCCCGTTTGTGGTGCAGATATGGAGTCGGGTGGGAGCGGGGTGGTGGGAATGTCGATTTTTTGAAGAATTTTGGCATAGCTTCAGAAATGGAGGGGGTGATGTTGGATGGATTGTCTTCCGTACAAAGAAGGAGAGGGCCAGGCCATTGGCGGTGTTATGGGGCATTTGGTTGGGCAGGAATGCTGTGGTCTTCAGAGGCCAAAGGCCTTATGTGGAGAATTTTGTTGAGTCTGTTATTTCTTTGTTTAATCTTTGGAGTGGATCCTTGTGAGTGGGGGACCTTGAGGTCTGCCATTTGTATTAACGGTGGCTGTTGATTTATGATTTATATATTTGGGTAGTTATCACTCTGGATAACTACTCTTTCCTTTTTCAAAAAAAAAAAACAGAGAATCGACTTGACCCAACTCAATTTGGACATATGAAACCCACTCCATTTAATATTTAAGTGGGTCTGGAATTTTGGATGCAAACCCGATCAAGTTTGGGTTCGAGTATGGGGAAAGGTACCCTCGAAACCATATACCCAATATAGATATATTATATATACAAGGCTCTAAAAACTCTAAACGTTCTAAGACTCCCAACTTTAGAAATTCCAAACGTCTCAAGACTCCCATCTTCCTGCAACGGGCTGCTCATGTGACCATGCAACCTGAAAGTAGCCGTGAACAAACATCTCTCAAACTTCCAATTTGCCAAATTCCATCTCAAGTAGCGCTGCAACGTAACGTTTCCTATCCTCTCCTCTCTCCTCTACAGCATCCAGATTTCACATTTGGAATCGCAATGTCAATACTCGCTCTCCTCTCTCACGTGATTATCTCCACCACCACCAAATTGCAACGTGACACTAAATTCTATCTCAACATCAGGACAAGACTCCTTTCCTCTCTCACATGATTATTTTTTGTTATAAACTATAAAATATCTTTAGAATATTTGTGTCTTCTTTTTACTTTATGGTATTTTTGTTTGTTTTATATATCCTCAGAAAGATGGTTGTGTTTAAGAAATTTTGATAGTGGAATATGCACTTTTTTTCTTATGGTATTTTAAAATGATAGTGCGATATAACAACCAACATGTTAATGGGTACCCATTAATTTAACGAGTATGGGGTTGGTTTTCCCTTATGAGGCGGGTATGAGGAATGAATTTGTAAATGGGTATAGGTTTGGTAATAATAAAACCCAACCTATTGGCATCCCTACGTACAAGGTGACGGGAATCATGAGGAGTTCAAGAACCCCTTCTTCACTCTGATTATTAAGTTTGATGGGACCAATTATGTGCTATGGGCTCAGTCCATATGAAATGTTATCGAGGGACATGATAAGAAACATATCCTCACCGACTTAGAGCATGTCAAGAAAGTTGGCAAGTATGCCACATGGAAGAAGGACAACACCATGGTTAGGGTGTCATTCATGAATGCAACTATCCAGTGAATCGCTATAGAGACTATGTATTATAGGACTACAAAGAAAATGTGAGAAGTGCTTCGCCATACATATTCTCAAGACAAGAATGCAACACGCATTACGAGAGCTCATGAGAGGCAAGATGGTAGGTTGTTGACTCAATACTATTATGCATTGAAGTCAACCTTTAAGAGGCTTAACACCTATACTCTCATGTGCTCCTATGAGTCACAGAAACTATTTAGGGCACAGACCATGGTAAGGCATTTTCTTGCTAGGTTGGACCCTACCTATGAGGCAACACGATCCTAGATGTCGACACTGCTAGAGATACCTAGTATGGAAGAAGCATACGACCGCCTGAACAAACTTGCAATTTCCCTTTTAGCTATGGCCACCTATTAAGAGAGGCAAAGGCATTAGAGAGTTCACTCATGGTCGTGAATGAGGACAAGGCTAGAGGCATGCTAGGCCTCAATGTTCACATTGTGGGAAACTTGGTCATTCTAAGGATACTTGCTAAACCAAGTATGGGAAACCTATTAGTGCACATCAAGTTGTTACGGGATCCGAGAGTAGTCCAGAGCCTGTCCTCATTACCAAGGCAAAATATGATGAGTTGATCTAGAAGCTCTCTTATCATGGGTTATCAATGCCTAGTGCTGCTGCTTCAAGCTCGTCATCGAGACTTGGAGATACTACTGCCTTTGCTAAGTCTTCAGGTATATATCTTGCACGTCATGCTAGTGTTGAAGATGTAGACTAATTAGTTGATTCTGGTGCCTCCAGACATATATGCAAAAATGCTTAGTAGTTTGCCAAATAACCTAACTCATCAGGAAGGACCATTGTGGTGGCCGATAAATGAAATTCCCCTATCATGGGTCACGGGGAGGTTCAAATAGCTCCTCATATATGACCATAAAATGTTTTTCATGCCTAGGATTTTCCTTTAAATCTTCTTTCAGCCAGTCATATTACAAAAGAATTTAACAGCCATGCTATATTTGATGCTATATCTCTGGTAGTTCAGAATGTACTGACGAAGCAGGTGATTGGCTGTGGCTGTAAGGAAGGGGGGTCTATTGTCTTTTGCATTTGCCATATTTAGGTCAAGTTACTATCTCCTATGGAGGTCCCTCTAGTTATCTTTGGCACATGAGATTCATTAATTCAAGCATCTTCCTCTGACTAAGCTACGACAGGTAATAGCACAAATTCCTCCCACTGCCACTTTCTAGTGTGAGACATGTCAACTGAGAAAGCACCACAAGAGCTCTTTTTCTAGTCGGTAGTGTCGTAGTGCAAAGTCCCTTTTCCAATTAGTTCATTTTGATGTTTGGGGTTCGAGTCATGCTCCTAATCATATGGTGCACAGGTTTTATCTTGTTGCTATTAATGAATTCTATAGATTCTCTTGAGTTTTCTTGTTTAAGTTAACATCTAAAGTTGACGGTGCAATAAAAAACTCTCTTTGAAATAAAGAATCAATTTGGTGCCAATGTAGGGTCAACAGGAAGGGGGGCGAGATTGGTGACCTGGGAGGAGGTGTGTAGACCTTTCCAAGATGGGGGCCTAGGAGTTAGAGATGTGGACAAGGTGAAAATTAGTCTCCTTACGAAGTGGATTGCCAGGTTGGTGGGTCAGGAGTAGGGTCTTTTTGGTGATGTTATGCGGCATTGCTACGGTAATTTTTTGTCGTAGGGGCCATTGTTTTCCCCTCCTCTTGAAGCCTCTCACTTTCTCAAGGCTTGGCGGCGGTGGCAGTGAAGGTGCGAGGCTTTTTTGACCCTGTGCTGGGTGTGGGTGACTCTTTTCATTTCTGGTAGGATGACTAGAAGGGGGAAAGATCTACCCTCAAAGAAAGATTCCCCCACCTCTTGAGAAGTGTTGTGGATCCCTCAGCCTCGATTGGAGGTTGTTGAGATGGAGTTTGGTGTCCAATTTTTCAGGGGAACTCTCTGACCAAAGATGCAAGGATTTCCAGCGGCTATTGCAAGAACTGGTAGGCTGGGCACCGGAGGAAGGTCTTGATGCTTTCTCTTGGGAGGAAAGAGATTTCTCGGTGGTAAAGGTGTATCGCAAGTTGAGGAGTGGCGTGGCTAGCCTGAACATTGACTTTTTACAGGATTGCATATTGTTGTGGATGGTGGAATGCCCAATGAAGGTGAAAATTTTCGTTTGGTTGGTGAGAAGAGGGAGAATTATGATGAAACAATGGAGGGCGAGATGGGCCCAATCTAAAGACCTAACGTGTCCCCTTTGTGGGGGTGCTAATGAGGACATCCATCACATTTTCTTTTAGTGTCCATTTGTGGTGCAAGTTTAGCAGAGGATGAAAATTGATTGGATCGCTCATAGGGATGTGGTTAGCTTCTAGTCTTCATTCCGTAGGGGAAATGCATGTGATAAAGGGATCACCTTTCGTTCCAAGAGAGAGAGAGCCAAGGTTTTGGCAGTTTTGTGGGGTTTTTGGCTAGGGAGGAATGGGGTGTTGTTTAAGGGAGAGACCCTATGTTGAAAATTTTGTTTCTTCCATTTCCTCCCAGATGGAATTCTAGGGGTCTATTTTGTAAAATCTGATGTGATTCGGTTGTTTGGAATGATATGATTTTAGGTGGTTATCTTTTGGATAATCGCCCCTTCGTTTCTCAAAAAAAATTTGGTGCCAATGTGAAAACTATTAGAACTAATAATGCTTTGGAGTTTTTCACTCGTTCTCTTCAGTCACCATTCTAAGGTATGGGATATTCCACCAAACAAGTTGTCGATATACCTCTCAAAAAAATGGTGATGCTGAGAGAAGGCATCATCACATTTTGGATGCTACTCAAACCCTCCTTATCCACAACATCATTCCCCTTTCCTATTTAGGGGATGTTGTGTTTACTGTGTGCTACTTGAACTGAATGCCTTCTACCATGCTTAATGAGGAGGCTCCTTACTCCCTTCTGTTCCCTGACAAGGAGCTCTTTAGAGTGCCTCCTAACTTCCTAAGGTCTTTAGGTGTATGTCCTTTGTTCATCTATCTGGCTCAACCGAGACAAGTTATCAACCGAGGTTGTTACATGTATCTTTGTGGGGTATTCTCAAACCCAAGAGGGGTATAGGTGTCATTGGTAGATGCCACTATGTCGTGTGCATATCTCCTTATTTGAGTCCATTCCATATTGCTACCCCTAAGAGTGAGTTGGTTCTACCTATTCCGACTCTTGATGTTGACCAACGTTCAATGTCTAATGTTGGGCAGAACAAACAATTCAAACTTATCTATTCCCATCGCCCTAAACAAGACCCTCCTTCGGTGCCAAAGCTATCATCTACTCCTAAAACAAGCCCTCCCGATAGTTGATGAGAGACTCATCATGGCTATTAATTAACATTAATTTGCTAGTTTACTTAGCTAAGTAACTAGGAATACACTAAATACATGGCTAATTATAATATAGGGGTAAAAATAGCAAGAACCTACAAAATAAATTAAAAATACAGAATTAAGGTTCAATTAATCCTAATAATAATTTAATTAATAATATGGACTCAAAATAATAATAATTAGCCATATATTAAGTGTTTAAATTATCAGAATTAATTTTAAGACCTAAATATGTAATTAACATAATTAATCATATCATTTAAATAAATATAACTAATAAGGGAAAAAAATGTAATTTTAAGGCACAAATATATTATTTATCTAATTTCTCATAATATATAAAAAGTTGAAAAAGAAATAAATTAAAATAAGCTTTAAAAATCATTGTTTATGTTTTAGTCCTTAACTTCCATTTCACTTGAGTTTTTCAATTTCAAATAGGTCCTTTTTATTGCAAAAATGCCTCCGTGCACATCGTCTTCAACCTCTCTTCTTCATTATGGATGGTCCACAACGTCCGGTGTCAGTACCCTCCGATCACCGCCTATCCAACGTCAATCCACTATCGCAGCTGCCGCCAATGTTCCTCTCACCTCCATCTTTCAATCCAACGGACCGAATGACCTTGGAATCCTAATTGACCTAGGTGACTAAGCTCACCGACGTCGAAGACGACGCCAATAGTTAGGATGAACCTAGACCTCTACCTGTCCCGATACCTTCCCCTCAACCTTCACCACCACCTATAAATACCCCATACCCCTCCGATTACATATGTCGACTCCCTATCCCTCTTCCCCCAACCGAGCCGACGATAGGCTATTCCTATGTCCAGTGACCCATTTCCCCTTCTTTGGGGAACTTCCACCGGAGGAGTTCAGCTCTTCTCAACTGTTCTTCTTAGAAGTCGTGACAGGGCTTCTGTCTGCCCCATCTACCTCTCTACTTTGCTTCAAACCTCGCCAGAGTTTGCTCCGATCTCATCGGAGTTCTTCCTGTCTCTGCCCTACCAATGGTGGAGTCCACCATTTCGTCCAGGTAACTCATAGGTAGCGTAGTTTTTAGCATAGATTAGATTTAGTTAGTTAGTTAAGTAGTTAGCTTAGTTTAATGTTTAGAATCCACTTCATCTCCCTCGTCTCCAGCGAGCCAATTCCAATTCGCCGAACCTTCTTCCATCAATCTAATCACATGTACACCTTTATCCCACCGTGATTCCATTCCACCTTTCCTCTTTAATATATCAGTATATCACCTAATCGCCTAAAACACTTTACACGCAACTGAGCACCTCCGTTGTCCATGGCGGAGGTCTCAGGGTAATTTCACACTCACTTGGGGCCCTCCATCACTAATTCATCACATCCGGGCCCGAATCTCACTCTTAATTAGAATGATTACACTTTATCACATAAATGCCCAAATCACCTTCCACCTTCTGAGCATGCTGTCCATGGTGGCTCAAAGGGGGTTCTTTCATCGACTTAACCACACACAGAGCATCACCACATTCATATAAGATGTTCCCCTCACCCAATTGAGTGGTAGGGCAGTTCTTGAGTTCACACAAACTCAAGATGTGTTTATACTGTATTTCTTAATTAATCCAAACATCTAATAATCAATTGGATCAATTGAGGTTTTCTTGAGGTTCCTTACAGCCTTAAGAATTGTTTAAGACCCTTCTTGAAGCATTTCATGAAGATTTGGTCTCTAGTGATCAGAATCGGTACTCACCAAAGCTCCGATGAGCTCCAGCAACTTCAAATTTGAACCACAGCCTTCCAAATCTTCTGAGAAGCTCCAGATCATTTTATCTTGATTAGAGGATTAGAATCTATTAATTAGACTTGAGTCTTGATGATGAGATGCCTAGATTGATGTTCATCTTCTCCAACTCCAGAGTTGGAGAGATGTAATTATTGAGGATTAGAACCTAGAAATAGATCTAAAAGCTTGTGCAGTCCTTGTAGATTCACTTAGGTCTTAGAACTCCGGATCTGATTTGCCAAACACAACACCCTTGGAACCCAGGCGACGGTGTTTGAAAACACTAATGGAATGCTCAGGACTCAATTTTGAGGAGCTAAATCGATTCTTTGAGTTGAATTTGATCCATCTAGACATTAAATTTGATCGAAAAAGTTCTAATTTAGAAAGTCAATTTTTGATCTTTGGAAGTCAACAAAAAGCTATTTCTGAGGAATTTAGGTTTGATTCTCTGATATAATGGATTATTTGAGTTTGTGATTTGATTTAGATTAGAATCAATTTGTCGAGGTGTCGTAGAGCTTAGATGAAGATTCTAACTTTTATCCAGTTTGGGTTCAAACTAGAATCCAAGGGTTTTCAAAGTTTTTTTTCATTGAGTTTCAAAGCCAAATTTCACCTAGATCAATAGTGCACTACTCTTGATTTCAGATCATTTCTTGAGGATTTAATCTATCGCAGAGCCATTTCACATCTTAATACCATCATCTAGACTGTAGCAATGAAGCTCTAAAGTTTTGAAGCTCTTCCAAAGCTTATTTGACATCTTTTCTTCCTCAATTTCAAGTAGAATAGCTCTCTACAGTTATTCAGAATCTTAATTGAGAGATTCAATATCTTTTGCAAGTCATTTGACCTGAATATTCTTCTCTGAAGCACGTTAAAGGGCGCATGAATAGTTCCATGTTCTTCCCTTGATTACGCAGATCAAATTTGATCCAACCATCAAATTGATGGTGAAATTGGATAGATGAATCTTTAAGCTCTCGATTGAGCTTCGAACCATTTTGAATGGTGGTCTGAGCCGACAGCAATCGTCGCCTGAGGTCGACCGCTGGAGACGCTGCGTGAAGAAAAGAACGGCTAGATATTATCCCGCATTGGAAGGTGAAGAAGCTGCGCACATGTATTTAAGGAATTTGTGAACCCAGCGCTTCAATCGTCAAGTGCCAGGCACACATTACCTTCTGAGCATTGATCCTTTGGAGTAGTGCGTGCACATGCATGTGTGTGGGTGCAGCGCACATGGGTACGCATGGGCTCGAGTGGGCATAGCTTTGGTGGGCCTGGTATGGCCCGGTACTACACACTATTAAAAGGCTAAATCCACAATAAATAAATTAGAGTTGGATTCTAGTAGTGGTCTGATCACATCCTATGGGTGCTGTGTATCCCACGAACGAACCTGGTTCGCCCATTAACTAATTTTTAGTTAAGTGTGGAAAAAGCATGGGTTTAAGTCTAAAAAAATGGCTAAGTATGGAACGAGTGCACATTAAGGATTAAAGAAAAAAGTAAGGGTTAAAAAGAGGAGAAAAGATGAATTGTCAAGAAAGAGAGAGAATATGTGAAATATAAAGAGAAGGTTGAGACGTGAGAGAACAAAAATAATGGTTGAAGAAAGAGAAAGAAAGAGACGTCTAATGAAGTGTTAAGAAGTCTAATTTCTACACTTAAGTCATCTGATATTCATAAGGGACGTCTAATGAAGGCTAAAATGGCTGAGAGAGGGAATGAGCTCAATATACAAAGGCGTTGTTTTTGTATTGTAATTTCTTTTATGCCTTTACCATTTCTAATACTTGTAAACATTTTCTTTTGCTATTCATTGTAAATCTTTCACGTACATTTTCTTTATAATGAAACGATTGCCATGTTTCAAGTTTAAATTTGTATGCAATTATTCATGAGCTTAACATGTCATAATTATTGATTTAATTAATAAAGTTATTAGTTGATTATTACTTTAAAATAAAATGGTGAATGATTAAGTTTATACCTCCCAATGAACAACCTAGACTCAACTAGTTAAAAGAATTAAATCTAAAATGTAGATCAGCTTGACCCTATACTACAATCAACGACAATGATTTAATAATTCAAGTTAACCTAAGTCTATTCCTTATGCAATTAATTAAGACTAATAACATTAATTAACTGTGTTGAGAATTGAACGATCAATAATATCAATACTCAATCTAGTTCTGGTGTACCAGATACTGTTCAAGGAAATCCAACACCTCAAGATGACTCTCCACCACCTGAGCTGGTTGAGACAGATGAACTTGTAGATGACAAGGGGGTGTTGATCTTGATATACTGATTGCCTTACGGAAGGGGAGCAGGACATGTACCATTCACCACATTTCCAAGCATATGTCTATGACCAGCTTGTCTCCTAAGTACAAGAAATTTGCCATGACTCTCTCCCACGTGCAAGCACCTACTATGCATCAGCAGGCACTTAGTGATCTAGAATAGGAAAAGGCCATAAACAATGAGATGTTGGCACTGCTCTCACGTGGGACTTGGAGCCTTGTTGATCTGCCATCAAATGCTATTGTAGTGGGACTTCACGATTAAATACTTGCCTAATGGATTAGTGAAGCAGCACAAGGTAAGATTGTTAGCGAAAGAATATATACAAACTTATGGAGTTGACTATTTTGACACTTTCTCTTAGTTGACAAGGCTTCTTAAAGTTCGATTCTCATTTCTATCGCAATTCATCTTAACTGGAAACTACATCAATTAAATGTCAAAAATGCCTTCCTTTATGGGGATCTCTAGGAGGAGGCCCATATGTAGCAAGCCCCTAGGTTCGAGGTAAAGGGAGAGTTCTCTAAAGTCTACAAATTACATAAGGTTATTTATGATCTAAAGCAGAACCCACGTGCATGATTTCAAAAATTGTCTTAAGTTGTCAAAGACATTGGATTTAAAAGGTCTACGACAGATTATTCCTTGTTTGTGAGAAAGACCAAAAGGGAGAGTTGTGATGCTAGTATATGTGGATTGACTAGAGATGATATTAAAGGTATCACTGCTACCAAGGGGTTTTTGGAGAAACACTTTGTTACGAAGGATCTAAGCCCACTTTAATACTTTCTTGGCATTGAAATTGCTCACAATGCAAAGAGAGTTGCCCTTTCATAGTGGAAATAGATACTTATCCTCCTCCAAGAGACGAGCATGCTTGGTGCCACGCCAGCCTCCATTCCTGTGGACCCAAATGTGCATCTATGTGACGATGACTCTGCTCTTGTGGATGCAAGGCAATTTAGATGCCTAGTGGGTAAGTTGCTATATGCACCTATTAGATGACTTGACTTTGCCCTTACAGTTCACAAGGTAAGCCAGTTTATAGACAAACGAAGGAGAGTTCATTGGGATACAATAATTATGATTTCTAGATACCTAAAGTCTGCACAAGGGAAAAAAATTACTATTTAGTCTAGGTGACTCCTTGGGGATGATGGCATATACCGATGTAGACTATGCTGGGTGCTCAAAGGACAAGAAGTTCATTACTGAATTCTGTACGTTCGTTGGAGGAAATCTTGTTACATTATGGAGCAAGAAACAAACCCTAGTGGCTAGATCGAGTGTGAAGTCAGAATACAGGGACATAGCTCAAGCTACCACAGAACTCATGTGGATTCGATATATCCTTATATATCTACAAATTTCCATAACCAATTCTATGAAGATGAGGTGTGACAACAAGGGTGCATTATTCATTGCTAACAATCCGATCTTCCATGAGATAACCAAACATGTAAAAGTAGATTGTCATTATACGCAAGATATGATCCAGAAGGGCTACATCTGCACTCTCCATGTGTCATCCGAAGACAAGACAACAGACATGTTCACCAAGACGCTTCCACGACCCTCCTTTGATCGATGGTGTTCCAAGCTGAGTATAATAGACATCTATGTTCTAGCTTAAGGGAGATGTTGAAAGTTTTACTTTTTTTTGTCTTTTCCGTATTTAATCCATTACTTGTCTTTTATATTTTCATATAGTAGAAGGATTTGTCTACAGTTTCCCTTAACCTCTCCTCCATCAATAAAGACCTAAGGTTTCATAGTAAAGTGAACGCATCATTTTTCTCCACAAAAATAATTTAATCTCCTAAATCCCTACATATTCATCATCGATCAGTCATATTATCAGCACAGATTGCAACAATAATTGCGCCATAATCTCTGCACTTGATGAAAATAACAGTCAGACAAACCTAATCTTCAGAACTTCTATACTCAGTTCGTCGACCATATTCACGAGCTTTATTTAATAGACTTCTTTAATTTGCAAACATTTCATTCTTCTTCAACTACATAGCCAGATAATTAGGACATGTGTAACTCTTCAAACAAATTACCATAAAGACAGACATTTTTAATGGAGAGGCTAGTCTTTATTTACTAGAACAGAAAGAATAATCCTCACATAACTAGGACTTGCCATAGGAGAATCTTTCAAAGTAATCAATGCTATAAGTTTAAGTAATACCTATGGCCACAAGCTATGCCTTTAGCCTGTCTATCTACAATACCATCTGGAAAATATCTTTTTTTTTTTGTTTTGAAAAGGACCATCTAGAAAATATTTTGTGGACCCATTTATAACCCATTTATAAAACAACCATTCTACATCAAAAGGGCATGAACCAACTAGCCAAGTTCCGCCAGATAAGAGAGTAGCAACTCCTCGTCCAATGCCTTTTTCCAACAAACATCATAGAAGGCCTCATGTAAATTATGTGAATTAGTAGTATCCAAAAGATCCCATAATGTTGCATCAATGTGATCAGCAAATGTAAAATTAGACACAAAGTGTAAGACCTGATTCTCTTGCTAAATGCAATAGAAATCAAGATCACTTGCTAAGCTGAGTGATGAAACATCCAAAGCAGATTCCAGTGGTAGTTCTGAGGTAAACAACACTATGGAGTAGGACATTTTGGATCGATTCAATTCTTAAAATTATCAAACACAAGAACATCAATTTTTTTGGAAAAGCACAGGAACATCAATAACACATCAGACATGGCTTGCTAAATGCAATAGAAAACAAGATCATTTCCTAAGCTGAGTGATGAAACATCCAAAGCAGATTCCAGTGGTAGTTCTGAGGTAAACAACACTATGGAGGACATTTTGGATCTATTTAATTCTTAAAATTATCAAACACAAGAACAGCAAGTTTTTTGGAAAAGCACAGGAACATCAATAACACATCAGACGTGGGTGCATATCACATGTACCAAAGTTTAACCCAGAACATTTATCTTGAGGCTTGCAAGGGGCAACACTGCAAAAGATGTTGCTGTAGGGAACAATATCATAGGGGCAATGATTTCAAGCAAAACCAATGTATAATGTTGCGCATGCTAGATTTAGGTGCATCATCAGTGATGGGCTGGACACTAACCATTGACAATGGCAGTGAACCATTAAGGTCAACCACAATGCTTTGCACAAAGAAGAATATGGATTATGGATCTTTTTTATTTGTTCGGTGGAGTACAAAAAAGAGAAATAAGCAAAAATAATACAGCCTGAGATACCAATTTGGATGCACCCGCTATCCAACTTGATCTAATCCAATTGGAGTGGATAAAACCCAAGCCATTTAGTTTTTAACTAAGAATGAGTTCTGATTTACAAACCCAAACAAGTATGGTATGGGCCTATAAGTAACCTATTCACCCGTCTCATCTAGTGGAAAGTATATATTGTACCTTTTCTTTAAATACTCTATCTACCGAATTCCCACCTTATTTAATGAGTTCATATTGTGATGAAGAATTCACAATATTTTATTTGTTTGGTTGTGAACTTATAGTCATCTATTTTTGTTTGATGAACACTAGTGGAGTTCTTGATCTTTTATATGAAAACATGTTTTTATGTTCATAATGGCTCATATATCAAGATAGATCTTTTTTTCGAAAGAATCAAGATACATATTATGACCTTTTTTTTTTGAAAAGCTATATATATTGTAACCTGCCATTGATAAGTAGGTGCCAATGGGCAAATGGGAAATCAATGGGTGAATGCGGTATGAGTATGAGCTTGAATTTAAGTACCCAATAGATTAAAGGGTAGGGTACAGGTAGTGGATATATTAGTAAGTACAGGTTTGGATATATTAGCCAAACCTAGTCTCAATCAGAACTCAACCAGTTGACATTCGTAGACTCAAGCACCAATCTGGGATTGCTGCTCCAAGACCGTGTCAAGAGAATGACGTTATTACTGCTGAGAAAGGTTAATCTATTAAAATAGTAATTGGGAAAATTATATACTAAGCCTCAATAAGCAAAGAAATTGCAAAACAACCAAAGGCAACATAGGAACAATTATTCTAACACTAGGAAATTTGCAAACAAGTGCAAGTTTTTTTTTTTACCAATTCTACATTATAATTTGATAGGAAAGTTTAGTGGGAAATATTGCACATTGTATGTATCTCATTATGTTAACTATCAAACTTACTTTACGATGTAGTTGGTTATATATGTATTTTATAATTTCATTCAATCCTCTCGAGATTACACAAACTATGTTTCTGCATCTTATACAGCTCTCATGTACCTTTCCTATATTCTTTTCAATCAATTTTTGTAAGTAGCGTGCATACGCACACACGTATGTATGTATATAAAACCCAATGAGTGTATCTGCCAGAATTCATAATCCATCATCTATTATGTCACTGTTTCATCTTTACAACTGCATGCATGAAACCCGTTAGAGCAACATATCAGCTTGAAAAGTATTAATTACTTATCCTCACTCCATCCCTCCATTATACTCTAGAAAATGTCATAGACTTCAAGTTAGGAATTTGACATCTCATTCTATTTCAAATAAAATTCCAGCTATGGTGTGCAAAGTTACACAAATGTTGTGTACTATATGGTGGCTTCCAAGTGGCACAGAAATTCCTGGTCTATGCAACTAACTCATTGTTTATACAGGGAGTTACCTTCTCTATGCAGTCATTTTTTAAAAACAAAAGTCTCTATGCAATCATTTGCCAGTAGATCTAGAAGCCAACATGGTCCAACTGAAAGATGGGGCAGATTTGAAACTAGTCTAATAGTTCAAGAGGGTTCTTTCTCTTTTACAATTTAAATTGAGATAAAGATTGAACAAGAAGAAGCCTTCTGCCACTCTACATTACTTCCATGTAAATTGTATAGTGAAAATAAGTAAGAAAGCTTCTGGATGTGGATCGGACAGCATTTATATTTGAATTGTAGATAAAGGCGAGGATTGATTTCCATCCAAAATCAACACATAATTAAAGTTCTTCTGCCATCACTGCAGCCTACCTGTAAAGGTCCTACACAATGATATTTTCTATTATTATGAGTCTACATATATACCTTGCCAGCTTTCTTTTCCATCTTTTTAGAGCAGAAATTTTTTATTTTCTTGATGATGATCCAAATTTCTATCAAACAATTGTGCTCTACATCAGACACAGGCCACCAGTAAATAACTTCCTGGCCATCTTACAAACATTCTCCATTTTAAACCTTAATCCATGTGGTAACACATCATTCCTTTCTCGCCAAATGGACCATTTCCATCTTCAACATAGGAGATCACATAGACCTTGACAAAAAAGACCACCAACTCCAAAAACTCTGCACGGCAGATGCTCCTTTTGATATCCATCAACCATCAATCACCCTTGTGAGTATTCTCATCCAATTGTTAGCACATGTCCTTAAACACTACTTATCCATTTTGCCTGGAAACTTTCTTATGCAGTAGTTACTATCTATGTGAAGAACGGTTTTTGAAATGAGTTCAAAAGGCAAAAATAACAATATGAAAAGATCAATTTGCCAACCAAAGGATAAATGTGACCTGACCATCCAAAACACAAAGAAACAATTGAAGGTGGGTATTTCTAAAAGAACTTACTCGCCATCAGATAAGAAAGGCCCTCCATCGAATTGGTCACCTAGAAACAAAAAAGTATCAGGGTTGAAAGGAAGTATTGACGCAAGGAATGCCCTTCGCATGTATATATCCGTGTAAAATTGAGCTGCCTTGAGTGCAAATGATTTGGGAGGAAGATTAAGAGATGTCCTATCCATCAGCTGCATTACAGAACAAGGTGCAAGTAAACTAAAATTTTAAGTGAAATCATAAATAGGAATTAAATACACATTTTAAATAAATGCATTTGATGAAAGGAATAAAATCTCTTTGTTAGTAAGGCCTTGCAACAGAAGTAATTTTACATGTTGTTCCAATTCCCTCTCAAGGGAAAAAGAAGAATCTTTGATAGTAAAAATGATCTAGGAGAAGTAGAACTAACAATCTAGAGTAATTAGTAGGTGTTCATTTGAAAAACACAAAAAGGGCAATATGGTACAAACAGCTCCTGAATTGAGACAGCAAGCTGGTTAGACTACCAAGAACTTTTCATTTGCGAAGAAAATTCGTAGAGTTGTGGAGTTGGAATCTCTTAGTTTTCAATTCAGCTAGAAAGTACTTAGGTAAGTCAAATTGGCTTGTTGAGCACCGAAAGCTGATCCAATGAATACTCCTTCTATGTTAATCGGGTAGTTTAATATTCTGTGACATTATTAACTTGGTGGAACAGGAAGATTCTGAGGGATCCTTTACCACGAGTCAGCTACCAATGCAATTCCTAAGAAGTGGCTCAACATCCCAACATATATTTTCTGCTTTACTCCACCCCAAAACCAAACGTATATGTAAGATCGTATTCATGATTTCTAGCATGCAGAATTGGTGAGAACAAAGATCTTGGAAAATACATTTAAGCAAACTAGCAAGTATGGACATAGATTACAAAATGGAACTACAGGAATCAATATATCACGAGTACAAAAGTCATGTCCTACAACTACCAGAAGAAACATCTCTCCCAGTTACAGGTCTCAATAACTCGTCAGAAACTATCTCAACTCACTCTGTTGAGATTTTTATAAGGAGGCTATCTATACTCCAGCTTGTTAAGGCCTTTTCAAGGACCAGTCTTAGGTCAGCTCCTAAGCTCATTTGAGGCTTGATTTGTTTTGTGTGTGTGTGTGTGTGTGTGTGTGTGTGTGTGTTTTGCGGTATGTTTGTGGCCTTGTTCTTGGCATTATTCATTTCGAGAACGTTCAGGGCCCAAAATCCCCATTAGACTCGCGGCTGCTTGTTATGAGTCTGCTTAAAGGTCGATTAACATTCTCTCTGAACCTTTTCAACATGCACAACTTTCTCATCAAGTAAGCACAGAGCTTAAACCTCCAACTTCGAGCACTACAGGGTGATAAATTTGCGGCAACTATAAAGTGCCATTTGCTGCTAGACATTGCCACACTCCATCACGCACAAGATAGTCCTCGTATGCACTTGTTTCATTTGGTTGTATGTGCCATTACAGGTCGACGTTAACCCACGTGAACCTTTTGGTGGTCGAGTACTTGGTTGACTGATGCTCTATGCTGAGCATGTATAAAGAAACTTCTCATCTACACGATAGGTTTGACTACATGGAAGATCACGCACCACTACAGAATCCGGTGCATTCCAATATTCGACACTCCCGAGCATTGCGATCACCAAATCGCCCTCCCGTCTGCACCCAAGTATGCATTAACTTGTGCACATGCCCATGTTTCTCGCCTATCATGGACGAAGCATGCTATACGAGTAACATTAATCTTAACAAGCTCACAGATATCCAATCCAATTCGTAAAAATCCAGACGAGCCCACACGAAAGCTCGAACTCAGCTCATCCATCTCCAAATGAAGCTCGACAGCACATTTCCCACGGCCTTTTCAAACAAATCCAACGAATCGAACACCAAAAAGAAAAATAATTAATTAATTAATTAATTTTTAAAAAATCACACGAAATTTACCTGCGGATCAGCTAAAACGGCGATGTTCGTCCAGTTCTTCGCATCCGCTCCCTCGCTCATCCCTTCCTGCCCGATCAACAACAGAGAACACGATCAGGACGAAACAAAAACCATCTATTCTTCAATCAAACGCGAGATCCGACGAACTCCGAAGCGATCGCCCTCGAGTCCCCAAATGGACGGTAATGGACACCATTCCACGTCGCGGTTGGGGGTCGATCTCGACACAGAGACTGGTGGCGTTGCATTCATTGAACGGGTGGTTGCTTACGGGGGAGGGCTGGGGGTGGGGGTGGGGCCACGAGCAGGTCCATCGGGGGAGCCAGAAGGCGAGCATCTCGCCGTAGAGGAGGGAGAGGGCCCATGTCAGGGAGAGCGAGAGGGCGAGCCACGAGAGGCTCTGCATCGGACTTGGCCGATCTGCAGCGTCGATCCGTTGGGGTTGGGCGCCGTGGAGGGAGGGAGTGAGAAGGCCCGGAGTGGGGAGTCAAAAAGAACTCCCTACCGCAGACGGAGCTCCCACGAAGTCAAAAGTGGGGGAGACGGATGGAGGGTTTAGGCGTAGCCCCACACTCGTTTTGGGTTGGGGTGTCCACAGGGTTGTGTTCAATAATCTAACTTGAACCCATCATAATTTGGTTGGGTTGAGTTACGTGGTGACTTGTATTGAGTTAAGTTAGATTAAAATTTTTTTAATTGAATAAAAAATAAGTTAGGTTGGATTTGAGGTCTAATAAATCTAATCCAACCCATAACTTGATTTAATCCGATATACACACGAGAGTATCCATTAAAACTTTAAAAGAAAAAAAATTACCTTATTTAAACTTGAAAGGAAACAGAAAAAATCCACGCAAATAATGTATACCACTCTCTCAATTTCACTTTTCTCTCTCCTTGTGTGCTCTCCATCGTGCATTTCTTTTTAGTTTCCCGCTCGCAAGTCCTAAATCGAGCTTCCTCTCTTGTCATCGCCACCGACCTCTCTCGCAGCTCCCTTCTCATTGGTGCCATTGTTCTCGTCATTACCACTCCAGGTTAGTATCTTCCTCCCTCCTCACTTCCTCCACTACAATAGTGATAACCATCATCTCCCTTCACCAGAGCCACTGCCACCACCACCACACTGAAATGACCCTTCCCAAGGGTCATTTGGCCTTTTTCTGGAATTTAGGGGGTGGTTCGTAAAATTTCTGCGTACCCGTACGAAGTTTTTGACTTCTGGAGGGGGTTTATCACAATTTGTAACCCCCTTGGAACTTGCCTTAGGGGCTTTGCGGGAAAATGAGGCTTTTGCGGGATCAATTTTTCAAAAAAACCCGACCCCATGCACCTCCACGCCACCCTAAACCCTAACCCTACCCCCTACCCTATTTAAGACCCCTACAACCTCAAAACATGTGCCCCCACTCTCCCCATTCCTCGAATGGCACACTCACACCTCCCTTCCCTCCTTCCTTCCCTATTGTCTCCCTGCCCACGCAAGGAGCATGAGCTGTTGGAGCGGGAGTTCGCGAGGAGTTGCCAGAGAGCGTGGGGGAGAGGATGAGGCCATGTGTGCAAAGAGCTTACGAGGAGGCTGAGGGTGCTGCACACCATTGCAGGAGCTGCTGCTGCTCCTGGTGTGAGAGGGAGGTTTCGTGAGCAAAAGAAAGCTCCCAAGGAGGTCCTACGGAGTTATTTTTCCATAGATTCAAACATTTGCGACACTCGCCAGACGTCTAAAGAAGTCATCGAACGTCCGGAGGTGACACTACACGACTGATAGCACGCAAATTACTGAGGTAGCCTATGTCCGAAACCTATGTCATTTGTACGTACCTATAGGACGTCATTGTCATATTACGCATCTGTGTAGCTACAGGACCATTGGGAAGGTACCCTAGTGCGGTACCTGAGGCACTTTAGGAAGTTCGGAGGCATCGGCAGACGTCTGACCTCCCTCCCAGACAACCGAGAGGTGTTAAATGTCTAGAAGCTCCCTCAGATGGCTGTGAAGAGTTTCAGACATCTGAAAAAGACACAGAAAGCAAGGTGAGGATTCTACTTACGTTTAAGACGTCTGGGACTCACCCCAGACATTTGATGTCGGTCTGACTTCCCTATTTTAGGCATCAGGCGGCCGGCCTAGCTAGACCAGCCTGCCTGGACCGATTCAGGTGAACCGGGAAGAGTGTTTGGGCCGATTCAAAGCACAAACGAAGTCGATTTTTCGCAAAAGAAGTACCGTTGGTTTTCTGTTGATATTTCCTATGTGCTGGAGCCTTTCACTTACTATTTTGAGTCAGTTTTGACATGGTGAAATGTTGGTTGAGTATTAATGTCTAGATTGATCAATTGTATTGAATAGGCCATCCGTCTGTGGTGCGCACGTAACCTGTGGAGGCTGTGAGGTCTATCGTTCATGTCCCCACATCTCTCGTTTACGTTGGTAGAGTGGTTCTCTCTACTCCTGTGATTTAAATGATTAGAGTGCATGCTATATTAGAAATATCTTAGTGAACCCAAGGGTAGAGAAGGATAAATGTACATTACTTGAACCACAATTGTTATACTCTCAAATGCATGTTAAAGTCCTTACTACGCGTAACAAAATATTTAATTAATGTGGTGATTGCTTAATTTGATGAATCGCGAGCTACCTGTTATATGATTAAGAACCGGAATGTGAATGGAGATATATGTCGTATCATGAAATGAGATGAATGCTAATGCACGAACCCTACGGGGAATTAGGAAATGAATCAAAATACTATAAAGTGGAAATCCGATGTGTGATGGAAAATGTTGCTTACGAGCTGGTTGGTTGATAGACTTGGGTATGGAAAGTGAGCTGGCTCTCTAGTACATGGTACAGAAGAGAGCTACCGTTACTTTTGTGTAGGGAAAGAGCTAGCTGCCCCTTGGGTTGGGACCTAGGGTTAGGATTGGCCTCCCTACACCGACTTTGGTGAGGCCCGCTAGGAAAACTGGGATAGTCGGGCGAGGGTACATAGACTGTTGAGGGGCGAGACCCATGTTCTGTTCTGTGTTGTACGTTGTGGGCGTACCCGTTAGCAGAAGGCACTGACCACGTGCTAGTGCGGGATAGCTACCCATGCATTTATCTCGCGTGCCGTAGTCACCACTATGTCACGACCGTGACCCCGGGGTGGTAAACCAGGTGTAGGGCTACCATGGAGTGCTCTCCCAGTCAGGAGAGTGCCACGTGGGCGCCCTACATCGCTGGAAAACTACATCAAGATCGTTCCCTTAGGGAACATATGGATTAAGGGATGTTGTGAACCTTTACAAGAATAACTGAATCATAAACATTTAATTGTTAAATAGAAATTGTTGTTAACGAATAACTGGAAAAAAATGTATGAATTGTTTACTACTTTTCCTTTCTGTTTAAATGTACTAAACGTTATAATGTATCACTCTATTCAGAGTTAGCTGACTACAGACATATGTAACCATGTACAGGTTAGGGAGTTGAGCAACTAGCGCCACCGACTGCAGAGAGTGCTAGGTGATGTAAACACAATTATTGAGGATAAAATGTTTATTCATGCATATTCTTAGGTTTAAATTTGCATTTCATGTTATAAATATTGCATAGCATACATCATCCTGCATTTAGAGTAGTTGTGTATATTTTAGGTTAATTACGTCCTTTTTATGGCCAGGAGGTAAGGAGACTTATTTCAAGGTCTCGGATGGACAATCTGACCATACGAATTAATCATGACGACGATCGGAGTCTAATGCCTCTGGAATCGTCTAGATCGGAATCCCGTAGCATCATATGAAGTTCGAGGAAGATCAACGACCAAAGGGGCAATGCGACATTCATACAGGCTTCAGATGAAAAATCTGACCGTACGGATGAATTCAGAGCGACGATCGCAATCCGGCAATGTAGGAATCATCTCGATCCAAGTACCGTGGCACCCCTGCAACAGAAAGAAAATGGATGGCCCAGATGGCGCCACATGGCACCATCTTGGCCACCCAATGCCAGCCATCAGTGACTACAGGCGCCACCTCTTCATCCAAGATCTCGCACCAAAGCCGTTGGATCTTGATCCAATAGCTGAGGTTTCCCAATGCTCGCAGCTCCCATGACATCTTCTCAACACTACAAGCAACTAGGCGCAATAGTGAAGACTTTGCCTTCCAAGGGAGGGGCGCGGGTCCGAATCCCTACAACCCCTCCAAATTGAGGATTGGAGGCACATCGGCCGCGCACCTGCACTGCCGCACGCAGTGCCTGTCAGCGCACGCGTGCACGACAAGGAGCGCGAGGCACGTGCGCATGATGGGCACGCCAGCGAGGGTTGGCGTAGATCTTCAGCGACAGTCGGGCGTATCTTCAGCGACGCTTGCAGCTGTCACTACAGCCCTCTAATGAATTTCTTTCTCTTCCTTCCACTATAAAAGGACCCCTACACCTCCATTCTTCATCATCTCTTCCTTTCTTCCTCTCGCCACCTCCAAGGCTCTAGAGAGAGCTTGTCCCAAGCCTAGGATGCTCCTTTAGAGTAAAATCAAATATTTTTCCATCCCCTCATCCCCATTCATGGAAAATCCCATGGCCTTCTTCTCACCTACTTCGAGAAGAAGATCCCCGTCGCGACGCCGTCCTGCCTCGCCCTCCGTCCTCATTTGTCCCGCACCTCACCATCTTCCTCCAGGCGACGTCAAAGTGAGTCGTCCTCCGAGCGACCGTCAAGAGGGATTTCTCTCACCTATATCTTTTTTTTTGCTTTTGTAGTGCAATATTTCCTGCTTTTTTAGTTGCAAAAACATTTGCTTCAGAAATATATGTGATTCTCCCTCTCCCTCTCTAGCTCTCTTATATTTTTGCAAGTAGATAAAGTTTTCATCAACCTAATATCTTGCTTGATAAAAATACAAAAACTTAGAAAAGACAAAAGTGACGAAAACAAATAAAAGCGAAATGCGAATTTTTCAAAACCAAACATTTGCCTCCCCGTGTTCAACGCGGCACCAACATTTCGAGTTTCGGTTATAAATTTTATCTAATCGATAGATTTTCTCACGAATCAAACTACTACGACGAGTTTTCCAAACTCGAACCTTTCCGCTAGAATCTCCGCCGTTATCATTTTGGCACCATTGCCAGGGAGGCAATGCTCTTTGGTTTTTCTCGCATTTTTCCACCTTACTTAACTTTTTAGCTCACTTTGCTCCTTTCTTTCTGTGATTACAGGCACCCTTCCAAGGCAAGCCAAAGTAGATGGATCAGAGTAAAGTGTGATTAAAGAGTTTTGTAAGTTTATCCCCACTACCCCCACCCTAGATTTCATTTCACCACACTAATAACTCAAACCCAAATCAACTTAGGTGATTTTCAAAAACCCTAGGATAGATTTTGTAACGATCCGATTCCCGAGTCCCTACGAGACACGAGAACCGAACTGACTCGACTAATCCCAAGACCTGGTCGTCCAACGAGGAAGTAACCAAAAGAGCAGTAAAATAAACCACATTCAACATAAATATAACTAACAGTAAGAAAATACAGCAGTAAGGAAAGAAACCGCTACAGTATATACCACCACAACAGTAGAACAACATTCATAACATAATATGAAACTGCAGGTAAAGAAAAGTACAGCGGTAACAAGAACTACTCACTACAGTGGAACCAAAAAGAGGTACAAGAGAACAGTGGTAACTCTACTGGACCCTACTCGGCCCAGCGTCCTCTGCAGCCGCTGACCCTGGCTGCTCAACACCTGGTCCTGAAAGGTAACGAATGTAACACGTCAGCAAAACGCTAAGTAAAGTGGCAGCTAAACTAAAGAACAGTAAAGTGTACAGTAGCTGTTTTAATTTTCTTTCTTCCTTTATTTACGTCTTTCTATTGTCTCAAAATTTATCTATTTCTCATATCCTTCACTTGATCTCGAATGTTTCTCGTGGGAACGATCTTGATTGCAGTCTTTTCCGAACAGTAGAAGTAGCACGTGGTGCTCTCCTGGCCGGGAGAGTCCCCCGTGGTGATCCTACTCTTAGTCAACCACCCCAAGGTCACGGACAGGCGTAACGGTGACTACGGCACGCGCAATAAACGCACAGGTAGCTAACCCGCACTGGCACGCGGTCAGTCGTTTCCGTTAACGGGTGCGCTCAAAGCACAGCACGGAACCAGTACAGGGCAGAGCCCTCTCAATAACAGAGGTCCAACCCCTCCACAGTAACCAAACAGGGGCCTTGCCCCTCCATTGTCCACGCACCCTCGCCTGACTACCCTGGTTTGCCCCAATGGGCTTAACAAGTCGGTGTAGGAGGTTAGCAGAACCCCGGGGCCCGTGGGGTAGCTAGTACCTCCCTACAATAGTAGCTCCCCTCGGTACTACGTACACGAGGGCCAGCAAGTCGGTACAAAGTGGCAAGTCCTAACCCTGGGTCCCTGGGGCGGCTGGCTCCGCTCTGCACTAAACAGGTACAGGTACTTCCCTTGGTACTACGTACCCAAGCGACAGCACACTACCAAGTCTTTCTTTCTCAGTTCCATTCCTTTCTCTTTCCAGGAGTTCCACTCCTAATTCCCCGTAGGGTCCAGTTCTTTTAACTCAGCACATTCCGATTTCACCTTCCCAGTTTCACATTCATACATCCCATATTCCCAGACATGCTCATTTATTCATAACAAGCAGCTGTTAAACCAATTTACAGGTAGCTATTATTTCCTTTCCACATTTTCCAAGACTGCAGTTATTCATATATTCCACTAGTTCTTCCCATCCTAGGATTCATGCCATACCCTAGGATCTATCATACAATCTAGTTTTCCAGCCCTAGGATTCATGCAACACCCTAGGATCTACCATTCATTCTAGTTTCTCATTCCTAGGATTCATGCAATGTCCTAGGTTCTATTTATGGTTCCATAATTAACATATTATACTAATAAACTTAAAAGCCACTCTACCGATTACAACAGGAGTATTGGGGGCGTGGTCGGGAATCCCGCGTGCCTCCGCAACCCTCGAGACTGCAACGAAATGAGGTCCTATCACAAGGATCAAACACAAGGAGTTTCTCAAAATAGTATACAACTACTGTAGATGGGTAGAGGATGTAATTCCGAAAAGCACGTAACTCGAAACGCGGAAAACGGACTCCGAACGGGTCCTAAACGGGTCAAAAACGACGAAACAGTGCAAAATCAGACGTCTGGAACCTCTTCCAGACGTCTTAAAAAGTAGATCAGAGGTTACCTTTGCTATGCGTGGTCTCTCAGACGTCCAGAAGCCTACGTTGGCATCTGGCCTAGTTCCCAGACGTCCGATGGTCACCCCAGACGTCTGGAAGTCATTCCCGTCGTCTGGCACTGCAGCCAGACGTCTGATTCGCGTTGGATGCGAATCTCAGAACCTGCGCGTACCCATTTCCTCTCTCTCTTAGTACGGTCAGTCGAAGAAGAGGAAGAAAGACGGAATAACTCACCTTTCAGACGTCTGGACAGTCCTCCAAACGTCCTCTCCGCCGTCTGGTTGTAAGCTCAGACGTCTGATTCTGGAGAAAATTCCAGAATCGGGGCACGACTCGCCCTCCGCTCGCGACGCTCGATCGCGCCGCAACTCGTCCGCCTGCTGCTCGAGCCGTAGCAGGCCTCCCGCGTCACCCCGCGTCCGCTGCTTCCCTCGCCGGTCGGCCCTAGCAGCCCCGGCGAGCTTGCCCTCACGGCCGAGCGCCTCTTCCCACGCGCAGCACCTCCTCCCATGCTCACCGCGGCTGTCGCTACCGCAGCTCACTCGCGCTCGCTCTGGCGCACCGGCTGGAAGGAGAAGAGGAAAGGGGGCGGAGGTGACGGGAGTGAGGGGGAGGGCGTGGCCTTTTAAGGCCGCGCGAGGAGGAGAGAGAGAGCGGGACAGAGGGCACAGGAGGGAGGGGAAAAAGAGAGAGAGAGACGCTCGCAGGTCTACGCGCTCAGGCGCGCAGACGAAACACGCATGCCGAAATAACCGAATCCCAGACGTCTGGAAGGGGTTCTAGACGTCTGGTCAGACGTCTGTGACACCTCCCAGACGTCTTAAAAACGTCTGAAGCCGCGCGTTCGTAACAGATTTGATTATTTGATTGTCACTTCACTTCACCACACCCACCTGCATATATTAAAAAATAAAAAAATATATATTCTTCTCGTGTGGGATTTAACTGAAAGCTACACACTTAATACCCACAACTCTCATCCTAAGGCACACAATCACTTTGATACTACCACTTAATCGAGATCTGACCTGTGGATCCGGTACACCTTAACTCAATACACACATAAGTGAGTAGTGATGTGAACCTCATCATGAGCCCTAATTAGCTCATTTTGACCTAAGAAAGAGAAGGGTCTAATTCAAGGGATTACTGCTCTGATTAGAAAACATGAAATAAAGGGTAAAATTGCAATCTTACCATTGCAGTACATCAACGGAATTTATCAGAGGCTAAACATAGGTCAAATGATCTAAATAAGATAAAAAGTGAGTTGGTTCAATCAGAAATGGGTTCATGTGCAATCTAAGAATTAAATGACATCTTGTAACCTTAAAATAGACTCACCTAATTCAACAAGGTTTTGGTCAGGATAAAAATCAAATAAACCTTCTAAAATTCATGGAAAAATATCCCCTAGGGTTTAAAATTTTTAAATTGGCTTTTGAAACTTATTTTGACCTAAATAGGGGTCTTAGCTAATTACTTGACCTAATTTGGGTTTTTGTGTAAAATGTCCAGTCAAATATGGTCAAACCTAAAATCCAACTTCACCAATGGATTCCTTTGGTGCAAATTAGGTTTGTACCAAAATTTAGACCTAGGGGAAGGTCACCTTGACCTACTTTGCAAAATAGTCTATCCAATTACATTTTGACCCCTAACTTTTGAAAATCCTCACGCAGACCCTCTATCTTCCTCGCCACTCTTTGCATTTAGGTCCCTCTGCCATTACAGCGGAGGAGTCCTACTCCGGCAAGGATTTGAGGAGGATTTCTCCCCAAATCCTCAAAGATCTCCTCCTAGATTTGGAAAGGAGATTCTCCGAAGAATTCCCTACCGTCTGAACATGATCCCAAGATCAGATTTGCACCCAATCTCTCGTGCAAACGCTCGAGAGAATTGGGTATCATCTGCACATTCCATCTCCAACGAGATCCTTGCAATTGGAAGCTTCCTTCCAAGCACAAGGACCTCGGCCAGCAGCTATAAAAGGACCCCATTATCCTTACCGCATCTTTTAAGCTTGTTTTGGACTCTTGATACCCCTAAATTTCTTCCTCCCTCATCTCCGGCCAACTGCCCGCAAGCTCCGACGATCTCTCCTCCCTCTTATCGTTGCTCTGCCACCATACCAGTGGCAGAGTCTTCTCCACCTTGCTCCTCCGCGTTGCGCCATACCTGCACGTAATCCTGCAACCCCTTCGTCGTCGCCGTCATCCTCACCTCAGGGCCTTCTTCTCCGACAACGGCACACACGCGCCGCTCGTCCTCCGCCTTTCCCCCTTCGTCCAATGATGAGAACCTCATTATGAACCCTAACTAGCACATTTTGACCTAAATAAGTGTACAAAAGGCTCCTACAAAACCTAAGGGAAATCCTAGATCAGAGAATTGTAAATTTGAGTATAAATAGTTCACAAAGGGTAAAACTGTAATTTTACCAATGCAGTACACAAACGGGATTTCTAAGGGTCTAAACATGGGTTAAATGGGCTTAATAAGAGAGAAAGTGGGATGATTTGATCCAAAAAGGGTTATAGCGGCTTCTACGAATTAAATAACATTCTATAACCCTAAAACAAACCAACTTTAATTCATGAAGTTCCAGACAAGATAAAAATCAATTAAGCCCTCTAAAATTTATGAAAAAATATTCCCTAGGGTTTAGAACCTTCAATTTAGCCATTGGAACCTATCTTGACCTAGTTTGATAACCATACCCAATTTTTGACATAATTTGGGTTTTTGTGTAAATTGACTGGTCAAACGTGGTTAAACTTAAAATCCAACTTTAGCATTGAATTTCTTGGGTCCAAATTATGGTTATATCAAAATTTGGACCTAAGGAAAGTTTGCCTTGACCTACTTTACAAATTGGTCCCCGAGAATTATTTTTTAACCCTTAACTTTTTGAACCCTTGCACTTAACCCCTCAACTTTCCCTTCATTCTTTGCAAACCGATCCCTCTGCCACCCGTAGTAGCAACCCATGCCTCTGGCGACTTTGCGCGGAGGATGGCGCCACACAGGGTATGGGGACCGGCCCCAGAAACGAGAGGAGGGTCCCCTGCGTTGTCTTCTTCTGCATGGACCCCCTCCCATGCCCTGTTGACACCCATACCTCTCTTGCGAACGCGCGAGAGGCATGGGTCTCTTTTCCGACCATGTCTCCGGCAGCCTGCCCACGCTTCCTCTTCGAGTTTCCCGCCTCGCCAACACCTATTTAAGGAGGGCAGGGGCCGCCGTTTGAGACAAGCTCGATTTAGCCAGAGAACTCCCCCAAATTCGCCCCCTCCTCACTCCGACCAACAACCTGACGCTTTCGGCAACTCTTCCTCCCTCTTCTCGTCCCTCTGCCACCACACCAGTGGGCAGAGCTAGCTTCGCCATTCTCCTCCGCGCCAAGCCAAACCTGCTGGCACTCTCCGACCCCTTCTCCTCGTCGTCGCCGCCTCCTCTGGCACCTTCGTCTCCGGTGATGGCAAAGATGCACCGATCGCCATCTCCTCCCTTTCGTTCGCTTAGCTAGGTAAAAACTCTTCCTCTCACTCTCTCCTTTATTTCCCCTGTTAATTTGTTGTTTATACCCCTCGACATCCACTGTCCATCTCCACCCTCTCCACCTCCAACCAGAACTCCGGCGAGGCGTCCCCGCCACTCCACGCCTCCATCCACCTCGCCAATTGATCCCTGAGCATCGCCACCTCCCACTGATCATCCTCCTCACCTTCACCAACCGCCTACACCACCACAAACGCCTCCCGACCTAACCCATAAACCTGGCCACAGAGCGACCTAGGCACGCACGCCTAGCCCACCCCGCGACCAGCCAACCTCCGCTTCACCTTCGCTGTGATATGGCGAAGGTTTTCCTCTGATCTGACAAGGTCGCAAGGCCGTGTTCATGCATTTCAGGTTCCGACGTCCCTCCGCCATTGACGAAAAAGCTTGAAGAGAGCTTGCTGCAGCTGCAAGCCTCTCCGTTCCAGGTGAAGTCCCCCAGGACGTGCGAAAGCCCTCGCGCACAACCCCAGCCAAGTGTTTAGTTGTGAGGACCCCTGTAGCATCGGAAATTCAACGCAGCTCTTGCTACAAGCGCTCGCGAAATTTAGGTGGGACTTTTAGTCCCACCTCGTAAACGTTTGAGCGCAACGCTTCAAATAAATTGAAAACGTGTATTAGGCTTATCGCCTTTGATACACAGGGGTCAGGTCCTTCGCCTACGCACGCAGTGCGCCACGCTCTCGCACTCGCCCTTGCCTGCGCTCACGCCCCGCAGGTCTGGGTCGAACTCGATTACCCGACCAAGTACTCCTTGCCCACCACCGCATGCCAGTGGGCCTGGTCTCAGGCACGTGACCCGACCTGTATACCCGTGAATGCTCTGGGAGCGAACCTTTGAGAGAGAAATAGAGAGAGAGACGTGGGGTGGGTATGGGTTAGGTTTTGCCTAACCGTGTAACGTGCAGGGAAGCAAGAGAAGAAGAAAGGAGGAGGAACGGCTGAAGACTTAGCCGCACAGGGCAGCTGCTGAAGAAGGAAGAAGGAAGAACTCAAGGCAGAGGAGCAGCCGAAGAAAGAGGAAGAAGACAAAAAGGAGAGAAGACAACTGAAGAAGGAGAAGGCACAGTGCAAGAAGAAGAAGAAGAAGAAAGCCGAGCAGAGGAGAGAACCCAACTGAAGAAGGAGAAGGCACAGTGCAAGAAGAAGAAGAAGAAGAAAGCTGAGCAGAGAAGAAGAAGAAGCCAAGAGGAGAATGGTGGGGCTACCTTCCTCTATAGTTTTATTATTTCGTCGTAGTATAGTATAGAGGGAGGTGATTACCAGTTTAATACAATTTGTTACTCGGAAATAAAGAGTTCCCGAGGTCGAACTCAGGAAGCAAGTTGTATTCTAGGGGTACAAGTTTCTTTTACAAAAATAAAGAAAGAGAGAGAGAGAGAATTTGTTGGCTTTTCTTCTTTTCTCTTTGCTTCTCCTCTTCTTCCTTCTCAGATCTTCTGATCTCTTCTTTTTGTTCTTCTTCTTTTTCTTCTTTTCCTTTCTTCTGCAGAGCGGTCCTGTTCTTCTTCTTCTTCTTTCTTTCCTTTCTTCTGCAGAGCGGTCCTGTTCTTCTTCTTCTTTCTTTCCTTTCTTCTGCAGAGCGGTCCTGTTCTTCTTCTTCTTCTTTCTTTCTTCTTTTCCTTTCTTCAGATCTTCTTCTCGTGCTCTTTTTCTTCTTTCAGTTCTTGTCTTGGCCTCTCTGCGTTCTCCTCTGCCTCGCCTTCCTTCTCCTTCCTTGCCTTCAGGACGTCGTCTGATTTTCCAATCAGACGACTTAAACCGCCGCTGCTACAGTGCCGCTCGGTGATCCTCCTTCCTTCAGCCTTCGTCTTCTTCCACGGTTCTTCTTCAGCTGTGCCTGCACACTTACACAGCTTGATCAGAGAGGGGCAAAACCTATCTCTACCCTCCCCCCGCGTCTCTCTCTCACAGAATCCGCTCATAGGATAGCTCTCCCAGAGCTGCCGGGTAGCCGGGTACGGGTCGCACCCGGGTCCAGGCCCACCGGCGTGCGTGGTGGGCGAGGAGTGCAGGTCAGTCTAAGTCGGGTCGGGCCAGGTCCGCGAGGCGTGAGCGCGGACGAGACCGGGTCGAGCGAGCGAGTGAGTGAGAGGGACCTCACCCCGTGCTCAGGAGGCAACGAGCATAAGGCGCTTTTTGCCTTTATGCAGGCGCTCTCCTCTGAAAGGTTACGAGGTGGGACTAAATGTCCCACCCCAATTTGGGTGCCTGCGCGGAGGAAGCAGCAGCAGTCGAGGCGAAGCGCGGGGGCTTCGCGCGAGAGCTTCGCCTCAACTGCAGCCTAACGCTTTGCCGAAGTGCCCCCGCACAGCCTGGGAGGGTGACCTGGGCGCTTCGCACCTGGGGCAGCAGGTGAAGAAGCTGCTTCGCTTCAACAATGGCGGCGACAAGTGCAGGTACCTGCCCACAGAAAAACGGCCTCTCGGCCCAATCAGAAACGCGGAGGACCTTCGCCGTGGCACGGCGAAGGTGGTTGGGGGGTGTGCAGGCGGTGGGGCGGAGCCCAAGAGCTGCCCTAGGTCGGACTGTGGGTCGGAAGATGGGTTTGTTCGGTGGAGTTGCAGAGGGTGATGTGGGGGAAGCGGAAGGGCGGAGGTTGATCAGGGTGAGGAGGGGGAGGTTCTGCGGTGGTCGGCGAGCCGTGTGGGTTGCTGGAGTGATGGGAGCGGCTCGCCGGAGGATGGCCGGAGGCGGAGAAGGTGAGGGTGATTGGTCGGAATCGAGGTAACAGTAAAGATGTAAAATGAGGAAAAAGGAAGAGGGGAGAAAGAGGAGGAGTTCTAGCTACTTAGCAGGAGGAGGAGGGGCCGGAGCGGGCAACAGTCGTATCGACTGTCGTCAGAGAAGAAGATGCCCGGGGGAAGGGGCGGCGGCGAGCAGAGGGCCGGAGAGGCGCCAGGTGGGTGCGGCGTGGCGCGGGAAGAGCAGGGGAAGAAGTCTCTGCTGCTGGTATTGCGGCAGAGCGTAGAGGAGGAGGAGGAAGAACCCCCGGAGCTGGTGGGCGTCTGCCGGAGTGAGCAGAGAGGAAAGTTGGGGGTTTTCTCCGTCAGATCCGAGCTGGAAAGAACGGTGGAGCGACGGGGGTATTTATAGGGACCGAATCAGGGAGGAAGGCGGAGGGAGACGACATGTCTCCCTCGCCGGAGGACGCCGGAGATGGAAACCCATACCGTCCGTGCGTTCGCACGGCCGGTATGGTGGGTTACAGCGACCAGGGGAGTGTCCCTGCGACAGCTGACGACGCAGGGCACCCCCGGTTTACTTGCCAGACTCTCCCCCTCACCCTGCGCGGCGCCATGCTCCGCGCAAGGTCGCCGAAGCATGGTGCTGGCAGGTTTTGCAGGGGGGACCTGAACGCAAAGAACGAAGGAGAGTTAGGGGCCAAAATGCGAGGGTTCAAAAGTTGAGGGCCAAAAAGTAAATATATGAGGACCAAAGTGTAAAGTTGGTCAAGAAGGTTTCTTCTTAGGCTCAAATTTTTATACATGACTAATTAGGACCTAAGGAATCTGATGGTGAATTTTATTTCTAGATTAAACCTTGTTTGATTGGTCAATTTACGCAAAAACCCAAATTAAGTTATTAATTGGGTATGGTTCTCAATGTAGGTCAAGATGGGTTCCTAAGGTCAAATTTAAGGTTCTAAACCCTAGAGATTATTTTTCTATGAATTTTAGAGGGTTTATTCCATTTTTGCTTTACCTTGAACCTCGTGAATTGAAGTGGGTTTGTTTTAGGGTTACAGATTATCATTTAGTTCCTTGGAATTGCTGTAGCCCTTGCTAGATCATCTCATCCCACTTTTATTCTTATTAGGTTGCTTTGACCTATGTTTGGACCCTGAATTACCCTGTATGCAGATTATACTGGTAAAATTGCATTTTTACCCCTTATGACTTATTTTCTCCTTAAACTCAGAATTCTCTGAGTTAAGCCTTTCCTTGAGTTATGTAGGAGCTTTTATCCTTTGTATTGGGTCAAAATGAGCTAGTTATGGCTCATGATGAGGTTCTCATCAGAGAAGAACCTGCAAGTCACTGTAGCAAAGGGGCTGATAAGGCGTTTGACTCAAAGAATCAGACGTCCGAGAAAGGAAAGGCAGAGAAAGAAGAAAAGGAAGAGAGAAGAAGAGAAGAAAGAAAGAAAAGAAGAAAAGGATTTTTTGTTCACTCTCTTTCTTTAATTTTTGTAAAGTAGTATATTAGAATGAATTGTGAATTTATATGCTTCTGGAATTAAGTTTGTTCCCTGAGTTCGACCTCGGGATATTCTAAATTTCAAGTAAAAAATTGAAATAAACTGATAATCATTTTTTGTAACGTACTACAACAAACATATCTTTAAAACACCGCGAAAGGCGACCGTCATCCAACTACCCTTAGTAAGTTCCTCTCTCCAACTTTTATTTTCCTCCACTTAATTTCATAAAACCTCCCTCGATAGCCACCAATCACATCCGTCTCCCTCATCTTCGGAAGACCACCGGCGAGGCGAATCCATCGCTCCACCCCTCCACACGCCTCGCCACCCACCTCAAAACCTTCGCCATCACTCACTGATCACCATCCACTCCTCCATTGACCGCCACACACACCCCAAGTGCCCAGCAAACACATGCACTTCCACGGTCATAGTCCGACCTAGGCACGCACGCCGAGGCCATTCTACGCCACACCAACCCCCATCTCACCTTCGCCGTGACACGGCGAAGCTCCCCAAGTCATTTGACAGGGCTGCAAGGCCGTATTTGTGCGTTTCAGGTTTGAGCCTCCGTCGCCATTAGCGACGGCTTGAAGGAGCTTGCTAGCTCACTCCAGGTTGCATTGCTCCAGGCTGAGGTGTTCCAGGTGAACGAAATCCCTCTACGAACCTTTCGCACCCAGCAATTAAGGGCCTCAGCAACTGCAGCTGCCCCAATTGCACGAGAGTTCTCCTGCGGGCGCGCGACGAAGCGGGTGGGACTATAGTCCCACCTTAGAAACGATAGGCGCAGGTGAGTTACTTAAATTGATTTTTTGTTTCCTTCTATTCTCCTCAAGACACGAGGGAGGTCCCCTCGCCCATGACACCTGCCTTGTCCGCGACCCATGCCTACGCGGACCTGGCCGACCCGTTTACCATGCACTCCTCGCGCACCACCCACGCCGGTGCGCCTGGTCCCAGGTGCGTGTAACCCGACCCGATTACTCGGCTGGCTCTGAGAGAGCGAAGAGAGAACAAGAGAGAGTGTACGCGGGGGAGGGTAAGTGTAGGTTTTGCTCCGCTCTATGCAGGGAAAGATGGAGAAGGAAGAGGCAGCTACTGAAGAAGGACTTGTGAAGGCTCAGAAGAAGAAGCTGCAGAAGAAGTTGAAGGCAGGAACAGCTAAGGAAGGAAGAAGAAGGACTTGAAGACAGAAGTCAAGGAAGGAGGAAGAAACATTGTAGTGGCTGAAGAAAAGGCTAACGAGGAAGAGCTGAAGGAAAGAAATCAAAGAAGAGAACAAAAGCCAAGGCAGACAAAGAAGAAAAGAAGAGAAGGTGCAGCCATGCAGAGAAGGAAGAAGAAGGAAAACAAAAGGCAAAGGTAGAAGAAGAGAAAGAATTAAAGGCAGAGAAAGAGTAAGAAACCAAGAGAAGAAAAAGAAGAAGACAGAAGGAAAGAGCTGTAGAGAAAGAAGAAAATCAGAGAAGAAGAAAGAAGACAATTTCTTCTTACTTTTCTATTCTCCTCTTTACCTTTCATATACATTGAATCTCATTCATATTATTGTTGAATATCATATTTTGATTAATTTAATATTGTGATTTTAATTTTTAAAATACCAATTTGCTCCCTGTATTCGACCTCAGATACTTAGGTTTTCGAGTAATAAATTTCTTATTTGTTTTCAAAGCGATTTCATTTATACTGCAACGCAATATCTTTTAAAAATCGATTTCACCTCGTTAACATGAAATCTGATTAAGTTAATACTTTATGTGTGTTTTAATCAAGTGGTGCAACAGGCCGATTGATTGAGCTGTTTGGGCCGCACTACTTAAGATAAAAGCGATCTATCAAGTAGCTTGCCACTTAGGGTTGAGCTTTAGGGCTGAACTAGGCACTCCACATTAGTTTTTTATTTCTAAAGGAATATATCATCACCAGTGCTTTCAAACCTCGAAGTGTTCTACTAAACCCGATTGAATGAACCTAAAAATTAAATCCTAAAAGCTACTAAACAAGGTTAAACCCTAAAAGACACATCATCAAATAACCTTGTTTGCAAACCCTGGTTGTGCACGCACACACATTTGAATTGATCATTAAAGGCACTACCCATATATTGGGCCCATCACATTCCAAGAGCACAATCATCCCAAGCTTAAATAAAACTGAGTAGACGTTGGCCTTAAGGATTGATTCGCTCTTCGGGGCTCAAATTGAGATTTTTTTCGATTAATTTACTTCTGTTGGTCCATCTGATGTCTAGCTAGGGGAGTAGCGTCAAACAACCGCGGTTGGGGGGTACACTAGGAACCGGAGGCGCAAGCCAGAGGAAGAACCTTCTCCCCAGCCCCTCCGTCTAACTGGTTGGATTGACCGGATAAAAGTATACTAAATTGTTTATAATCTTAGGATAGGTCCTGGGAGTCTGTAGGTCATTAGGCTACCCACATAAGGACAAGTTTGATTGATTGTACTGCTGGGTACCTTTCCTCTTTTGATTTCCCCTCCTATTCTACCATGTATCTTCCACATCACTCTCCTTTCTAATCCTACCCTCCTACTACCACTTATCCCCAAGATGATTACTATCTCGACTTGACTTATGACTACCCATCTCCTAGCCGGGATAACTTTGATTAGAGATATAAATTCGGACCTCGGTGTCTAGGACCTAACCTGGGATAACAAGACTATGAATATTATCCTTCCTAGAGCTACAACGATTATAGATCTCCATCCTTTGATGATCAAACCAACCCGATCAACAATTAGGAAGAATATGATGATTATAACATCCACCCTCCCTAGTATTCCATTGAATATAGGTCACCTCCATTCTTTGAACAACTTGGGATGACCTACTATCAAGGAGGGACCCGAGAACCTCAATATCTTAACTCCCCTAAAATTAACCTAAGCCCACCCAACCCTGAACCGAACCATTCGGTTTAGGTGAACCAAATCCAAGATAGGGTGTTAGCTAAATTGAGAAACATCATACAATCTTTAGAAGCTCAGCCAACACCATACACTGAAGCATTGGAGCCTATGATAAAAATGATTGATGAGCTGAATAGCTCTTTATTGGATTTGCTTCAAAATGTTAGGGATAGGGGCTTGGGTAAGTTTCTACTTGAGAAATTGTCGAGATTGAGGATGAAATTCATGGTTGCCCTAGTCCAATCTTGGGATGATTCTCAAGATGAATGTTGCAGCGCTTTATCGTATTTTAAATCAATCTCGTTGCAGTATAGTCGAAAAAGTATTATGAACAAATAACAAATTTATTACTCGAAAACTAAAGTATCCGAGGTCGAACTTAGGGAGCAAATTGGTATTTTAGAAACTAAAATAACAATCTCAAAATATGATATTTAACAAGAGTATAAATGAGAGTCCACGTATAAGAAAACTAAAAAGGGAATAGAAATGCAAAAGGAAATTGAGTATTCTCTCTGATGGCTTCTTTCTTCTCTTTCTTCCTTTTTCTTTCTCTTCTTGGCCACACCTTTTCCTTCTTTCTTTCTCTGACTTTCCTTGTGAATCAGACGTCTGATTTTGTAAATCAGACGCCTTATCTGGCGATTGCTATAGTGCTCACTCTTTCTTCTTCTTCCTCCTTTCACTTCTACTCTTCTGCCTTCCCATTCTTCTTCTTTGCCTTAAGCTTTGGTTACGCCTTCAGCTTCCTCTTCTTCTTCTGTTCTTGATTCCTCCTCCTTCTTCTTCCTTTATTCTGCCTTCAAGTCTACCCTTGGTCTTCTTCTTCTTCTTTTCCTCTGCGGGCAAGTCCCTGCTTCTCTTGTTCACCAGCTACTTTCTTCTTCTGCTTGGGTTCTCCTGTTGCTATAGTGCTTCTTCTTCTCCTTGCTTCTACTATGCCTTCAGCTTCTTCCGCTTCTTCAGCAACTGCCTCCTCCTCCTTTCTTCTGCGGCTTCAGTCTTCCTTGCTAAGTCCTTCGGCTCCTTCCTTGGCTTCTTCTTCTTCTGTGGCTCCTTCTTTAACTCCTGCACAGCACAGGGCAAAACCTACCCCTACCGTCCCCCGTGTACGCTCTCTCTCTTTTCTCTCTTTGGTTTGCTCTCCCAAAGCCAATCAGGTATTCGGGTCGGGTCAAGCGCACCCGAGTCCAGGTGCACCAGCGTGGGTGATGCGTGAGGAGTGCAGGTTATCGGGTCAGGTCAGCCAGGTCTACGGAGGAGTGAGCGCAGACGAGGTGGGTGAGTGGACAAGGGGACCTCACCCCATGATTAGAGGCAATCAGGCTAAAACACAAATTCAATATAAGTCTCGCACCTCACTCTTGAGTTCACGAGGTGGGACTAAAAGTCCCACCCGCTTCTTCGCACACCCACGGGAGGCCTTTGCCTAATTGAGGCTGCTACAGTCGCTCTCCAGGCTCATTCTCTGTCTGGATGTGTTCGCGCACGCAACGCGTGTCACCTGGAGCGCAGTACCTAGAGTGAAGTGGCCTGAAGCGAGCTTGTGAGCTCTATGCTTGTGCGTCAATGGCGGAGAGAGTCGCTCCTACACTTTACTCAATACGGCTTGTCGGCCCCGTTAAAACACATGAGGAGCTTCGCCGTGTCACGACGAAGGTGAGGTGGTGGGTGGGTGGCCGCGGGGTGGCCTAGGCGTGCGTGCCTAGGTCGTTCTGTGGCCTTGTTTATGGTTTGTTCGGTGGGCGTGTGTGGAGGTGTTGGTGGTCAGAGGAAGGGCAGAAGATGATTAGTGGGTGACGGTGGTGCTTCTGAGGGGTCTGGCAAGGTGGATGGGTGTGGGGAGGTGACGGAGACACCTCACCGATGGTCTGCCGGAGGTGGAGAAGATGGTGGTGGTCTGCGGTTGTCGAGGGGTTGGAAATAGAAATAAAGAAGGGGAAAATGAAGAGAAGGAGAGGAGGAACTTATCTGCGGTGATTGGAGAGAAGGGGAGGCAGAGGGGCAGACGGCGTGTATCCGTCGTCGCCGGAGACGAAGGCCCTGAGATGGAGAGGCAGCGACGAGGAGGTCGGAGAGGAGTGCGCTGGTGCGGCGCAACGCGGAGGAATGAGGCAAAGTGAACCCTACCATCGGTATGGTGGCAGAGTGACGAGATGAGGGAGAGGAGGTTGTCGGAGCTTGCGGGCGTCTGACCGGAGATGAGGACGGAGGAGATTGAAAGGGTATCTCAGGCCAGAACAAGCTTGACTGAAGCGGCTGGTCCTGGGGTTTCTTTTATAGGCACAAGCAGAGAGTCAGATGCATGGCAAACGAGCAAAATCCTTGACGAAGGTCGGTCACGGGTTTGATACCCATACCTTTCGAGTGTTCGCACGAGAGGATGGTGTGAATCAGGGCATGGGAAGCTGCTCAGGCGGTAGGGGACTTCTTAGAGAACCCCCCTTTCAAATCTGAGAGCAGCTCCCTGGGGAAGCGAGGAGAAATCCCCCTCGAAACTTCGCCAGAGGTACGGGTCTTCTGCTGCAATGGTAGAGGGACCGGAATGCAAAAAGTGACAAAGAAGTTGAGGGGGTTTTCACAAGGGTTTTCAGAAGTTTGGGGCCAGAATGTAATTAAGTGGACTATTTTGCAAAGTAGGTCAATATGACCTTCCCTAATGTCCAAATTTTGGTACAAATCTAATTTGGACCTAAGGAATCCATTGGAGAAGTTGGCTTTTAGGTTTGACCACGTTTGATAGGACATTTTGTATAAAAACCCAAATTAGGTCAAATATTAAGCTTGGACTCCAATCTAGGTCAAAACAGGTTCCAAAGGCCAAATTGAAGGTTCTAAACTCTAGGGGATATTTTTCCATGAATTTTAAAGGATTTAGTTGATTTTTATCCTACCTGAAACCTTGTGAAATTAAGTGGATTTTTTTAGGGTTATAGAATGTCATTTAATTCTAAAATTTCACAATAACCCTTTTCTGACTGAACCATCCCACTTTTTCTCTTATTAAGTCCAATTGACCTATGTCTAGATCTCGAGAAATCCCGTTGATGTACTGCAATGGTAAAATTATAGTTTTACCCTTTATTTCATGTATTCTTTCCAGATCAGTAATCTCTTGAGTTAGGCATTCCTTTAGGTTATGTAGGAGCTTTTGTTTACTTTATTAGGTCAAAATAAGCTAGTTAGGGCTCATGATGAGGTTCTCATCAATGAACCCCCTTCAAGAAAGCCAATGTCTGAACCCGCGCAGGCGCCTATTGGGGGGATACATGTTCTGAGATCGGAGATAACTAGGTTGGTCTAAAGCAACCAATTCAGGATGAATCGATTGCCTCACCTGAGATCCCAGAGCTAAGGAATGAGGGAAAATATGTCTCTATGGACTAGGAAATGACATATGGTTTTAAGACATATACAAATGAGGATCAAGAATTCTTTAATTCTGAGGGTGAGGAATCTTTAGGTGAAGTCTCACTTGAGCTTAAGGAAGATGATTTTAGTGAAACAAACGGGTCTGAGGAATCTGATCAACAATTTGATAGCCTGATTATTGAAGATTCTGATATGGCTAGGGCTAACTTGGAGGATCCAAATCCTCATTTATTAGAAGATTCAATCAATAGCCTTATTCTTCAACCACACCCCGAAGAGTTGAAAGATCATAATTTTGAGACCATTGTGCCCAAGTCAATTCTGATTCAGCCACGATTTCTGCACTTAGGTAAATCATACGGGGTGAATGATATGCTAGAGGTCCCAAACACTTGATGTTGGAGGATAGGAATTTAGAAGTGAGGATCTGGGAAGTTAACTTCAGGGAAAGCAGGAGTTTGGATTTAAGGGTTCCTGTTGACCTAAAACCACCTACTTTCTACCAGGACCCTTACGATATCATTGATGTGCAACCCAAGCTCGGAATAATTGACTATCTTCCTGAGTTGAACTCTAAGTGGACACCCAAGTTGAGTGAATCAGATCTACTCATTGTCCGCCAATTTAGTCTTGGGTTGCGCACCACTAAATCGCAGGCTCGGCCTTGCAAGCACGATAATCTCCGATTTAGGTGATTTTCATCCATAACCTAAGAACTACTCGACCCTAGGGCATGGGTTTGCACCACAACTTGGTCCACATCTGTGGACATCTTCTGTTTGCGAGTCTGAGGATTAATCTTTTGATTTTGATTCTGACTCGCGCCTGTGAATTCCCCATTTCTTCCTTGTATGTATTTTATGCCTAGCTAAAGGCATTAAACTTAACGCGTGTGTATACTCTCTTTTCTCTGCGGAGCTGATCGGATTTTTACGAAATTCAGGTGGTATTCTGTTTACTCTACCATTTTCATGTCTTTATTTTTACAATGAGGACATTACATCATTTAGGCATGGGGGGTGGATAATTAATTCCTGAAATCATTTTGTTAACTCTGTAGAATTTCTTTTAGTTTCTTAAAAAATTGAAATCATTTACGATACAATAGGGCCTGAACACTTAGACTCTTTAGTTCTTTGGGCTTAATTAGCTCGGGTATCCACTCAAATGTGGACTTAGTCTCGTGTCCTCGCCAAGTAATTTTATCTGAATTTGGTGAATAAATTGGGATGATAAGTACACGACTTATCAACCAGCCCTCTAATTTGAGGGGATTTTAAGTCTAAGCATCTACACACTATTTGCACTAACTCATTTTCTGGTGGCTTTTACGGATATTGGGTAGCTAATGAACTATCTATTGTGATATGGCTGGCAAGTTGTTGGTGGTAATAGCTCATCGACCGATTGTCCAGAGCCTAGCCACACGACCATTCTCTTTATATTGCCTTTAGGTAAATCTTAAATAAGGGAAGCCACTTACTTAAGAAAAAGAAAAACAAAAGTACCCAAAAAGAAAAAAAATAGAAAAAGGAGCAAAAAAAATAAAAAATAAAACTATACTTCACCGCACGAGTATGGCTGACAAGTTGCTGTAGGTAACAGCCCATTGGCCGGTTGTCCAAAGTCCAACTCACAAAAACGCACAAACAATTCCCAAAACACTTAAGGAAGAAGTAGGGAAGTAGAATAAACTGGGCAGATATACACTGGGTTCAACCTTGTTTAACCCCATAAAAAACAAAAAAAAGTAGGGAGAAAGTTATCAATCGGAAAGATAAACTTTTAGGCAGAAATCTTTAAGGTCACATAGGGTCGTAGAAACCTGAAGTCTGTTTTAACGGCGGCTTGGTGAGTCTATCACCCTTTCACAAGATGCTTAATGATGAGAACCTCATCATGAGCCATAACTAGCATCATCTAACCCAGATTTGTAAGAAAAAAGCTCCTACATAACCATAGAAAGGCTTGACTCAGAGAAATTCTGAGTTTGTGAAGAAAACAGAAACTAAGGGGTAAAAATGCAATTTCACCAATCCAATCTGAAAATAGGGTAACTCAGGGTCCAAACATAGGTCAAACTAACCTAATAAGAAGAAAAGTGGGATGAGTTGATCCAATAAGGGCTACAGCAATTCGAAGGAATTAAATGACATCCTGTAACCCTAAAAACAAACCCACTTCAATTCACGAGGTTCGAGGCAAAGAAAAATTGAATAAACCCTCTACAATTCGTCGAAAAATAATCTCTACGGTTTAGAACCTTCAATTTGGCCTTAGGAACCCATTTTAACCTACATTGAGAACCATGCCCAATTAATGACTTAATTTAGATTTTTACGTAAATTGACCGGTCAAACAAGGTCTGATCTAGAAATAAAATTCACCATTAGAATCCTTATGCCCCATTTAGTCATGCATAAAAACTTGAGCCTAAGAAGAGACCATCTTGACCGACTTTGCATTTTGGTCATCATCCATTACTTTTTGACCCTCAACTTTTGAAACCCTCGCATTTTGGCCTCTAACTCTTCTTCGTTCTTTGCATTTGGGTCCTCCCTGCAAAACCCTGAGCAGCGCCATGCTCCGGCAACTTTGCGCGGAGCATGGTGCCGCGCAGGGTAAGGGGGACCCTCTGCCAAGTCAACTAGGGGTTCCCTGCGACGTCTGCCGTCGCAGGGACACCTCCATGGTCTCTGCAACAACCCATACCTCTCGTGCGAATGCGCGGAAGGTATGGGTCTCCATCTCCGGCGTCCTCCGGCGAGGGAGGCACGTCTCCGCCCTCCGCCCTCCTCTCTGATTCCACCTCTATAAAAACCACCCCGTCCACCGAACTCAACAGCTCGGTTCTGACGGAGAAACCTCCCCCCTTTCCTCTCTTCCCACTCCGGTAGAAGCCCCCCTACTCCGGCGGTTCTTCCTCCTCCTCCTCGTCGCTCTGCCGCATTACCAGCAGCAGAGCCACCTTCGCCTGCTCTTCCCGCGTCGCGCCGTACCCAGCGCGCGCTCTCCCGCTCTCTCCTCACCGCCGCTCCTTCTCTCTGGGCACTTTCTTCCCCGGCGACAGTCGATACGACTGTCGCCCTGCTCCGGTCCCCTTCGTCCCTCCAAGTAGGTAACAGTTACTTCTCTTCCTCCCCTCTTTCTTTTCCCTATTTTAATTTGCTCAATCAAACCCTCGACCGACCCGACCACCATCATCTTCCACGCCTCCGGCCCACCTCCGGCGAGTCGCTCCCATCATTCCGCCACTCCACACAACTCGCCGACCAACCCAAAACCTCCACCTCGTCCCACTGAACCGTTTCCGCCCCTTCACTGCTACTCCTCACCTCCACATCACTCGCCCGAACAAACCCATTCCCCCGACCACAGTCCGACCTAGGGCAGCCCCTACACGTCGCCCCACGCCTCGCCACCACCCGCACGAGCTTCGCCGCACTCCGGCGAAGCTCCCTGCACCTTCTGACTAGGCCGAGAGGCCGAATCTCTGTGATCAGGTTACCCGTCCTTCGCCGCCATTGTCGAACAGGTGAAGCTGCTTCAACCTGCAGCTGCAGCTGCGCTTCCGCCCAGGCCTGCGCTCCAGGATGCGCGAATTGCGACCTCGCAGCTGCCCAGGCCTTCAGCTGAAGAGAAGACCTAGCAACAGCCGCGAATGCTTGCAGCTTTCTCAGCTGCAGGCGCCCAATTGGGGTGGGACATTTAGTCCCACCTCGGAAGACTCTGAAGCGGCACGCCTGCATAAATTGTAAAAGTGCTGTAGGCTTATTGCCTCAGCACACGGGGTGAGGTCCCTCTCACCCGCTTCACCCGCCCGGTCCGCGAGCTCATCACGCGGATCTAGCCAACCTGACCCGACTTGACTCGAACACTCCTCGCCCACCACGCACGCCGGTGGGCCTGGACCCGGGCTCGACCCGTACCCGAATACCCGGCAACTCTGGGAGAGCTATCCTACGAGTGAATTCTGAGAGAGAGAGATGCGGGGGAGGGTAGAGTAGGTTTTTGTCTTCTGACCAAACTGTGAGTGTGCAGGCACAGAAGAGAAAAGAGAAGACAAGAAGAAGAAGAAGAAAGCCACAGAGGAAAGAAAGAAAGAAGATGCACTGTAGCAAAAGCTACTTAAGTCGTCTGATTGAAAAATCAGACGACGCCCTGAAGAAAGAAAAAGAAGGGGAGGATCACTACTGCCGCAGAAAAGAAAAGACAAGAAGAAGAAAGAAGAAGCCGTGCTGCTGAGCAAGGCAAAGGACCGCAAGAAGAAGAGCTCTGCAGCTGAGGCAGAAAGAAGAGAAGATAAAGAAGCTCTGAAGAAGAAAAGAAATAAGAAGCAGAAGAAGAACTGAAATCAGAGAAGAAGAAGATAAGCTAAGAAAGAGAAGAGAAGCCACAAAACTCAGATTTATTTCTCCCTCTCTCCCTCTTATTTTCGTAATAGAAACATTGTACTTCTAGAATACAACTTGCTCCCTGAGTTCGACCTCGGGAACTCTTTTTCCGAGTAACAAATTGTATTAAACTGGTAACCACTTCTCTATACTATACTACGACGAAATAATAAAAAACTGTAGGGGATTCGTGCGTTGACCACTTAACACTTAGGGTCGTTTTCGAGTCTTAGGCGGGTCAGGTAGCCGTAAAAAGTTATCCCGAAACTCTCAAACTGGAAAAGTCTAAAAAAATTATAAAAAGAGAAAAAACAAAAAAATGTATCTTCCTTTTTCAAATAAGGCGATGACTTGGGTGAACTACATTCTGATAGGCACCTAGGTACTGTTGAGTTTTAATAGTTTAGGACCTTAATTGAAATTTTCTATTGTTAATAAATGACTTAGGCCTAAGCAATCGAGTCCTAATTCTGTTTTTATAAAAAGCATGTAGTTTAATTTTGCTAGGGACTAGCAAAAGATAGGCATGGGGGTATGATATAGACACAATTATTAAGGATAAAATGCCTATTCATGCATATTCCTAGGCTTAGATTTGCATTTTATGTTATAAATATCGCATAACAAGCATCATCCTATATTTAGAATAGTTGTGTATATTTTAGGTTAATTACGTCCTTTTTTATGGCAAAGAGGGAAGGAGATTTATTCCAGGACATCAGATGAACAATCTGACCATATGGATTTGATCAGGACGACGATCAGAGTCAAATGCCTTCGAAATCGTCTAGATCGGAATCCCATAACATCATATGAAGTCCGAAGAAGATCAACGACCAAAGGGGCAATGCGACATCCATTTGGGCTTTGGGAAAAATCTGACTGTACGGCTAAATCCAGAGCGACGATCGCAGTCTGGCAATATGGGAATCATCTCGATCCAAGTACCGTGGCAGCCACTGCAAAAGAAAGAAGATGGACGGCCTAGATGGCACCACGTGGCACCATCTTGGCCTCCCAATGCCGGCCATCGGTGACTACAGGCGCCTCCTCATCCAAGATCTCACACCACAGCCGTTGGATCTTGATCCAACGGCTGAGCTTTCCCTTTGCCCGTAGCTCCCTCGCTATCTTCTCAGTACTACGGCCAACTTGGCGCAACGGTGAAGACTTTGCCTTCTAAGGGAGGGGTGTGGGTTCGAATCCCTACAGTCCCCCCAAATTAAGCATTGGAGGCGCATTGGTCGCGTGCCCAAGCAAGCGCGCATGCACAACCGCCCGCACATAAGCACGGACAGCACAGCCGCGCACAGCGCACGCGCACGCAACAAGGAGCGCGAGGCAAGGGCACACGAATTTCCTCCTTTTCCCTCCACTATAAAAAGACCCCTACACCTCCATTCTTCATCATCTCTTACTTTCTTCCTCTCACCACCTCTAGGCTCTAGAGAGAGCTTGTCCCAAGCCTGGGATACTCCTCTAGAGTAGAATCAAATATTTCCCCCCTCATCCCCATTTGTGGATCATCTCATGGCCGCCCTCTCACTTACTTCGGGAAGAAGATCCTCGTCGCGACGCCGTCCTGCCTTGCCCTGCATCCTCCGTCTCCGTCCTCATTCGTCCCGCTCCTCACCACTTTCCTCCAGACATCGTCAGAGCGAGTCGTCCTTCGAGTGACCGTCGAGAGGGATTTCTCTCACCTATATCTTTCTTTTTGCTTTTATTGTGTAATCTTTTCCGCTTTCTTTGTTGTAGAAAACATTTGCTTCAGAAATATATATGATTCTCTCTCCCTCTCTCTCTCTTACTCTTATATTTTTGCAAGTAGATAAGTTTTCATCTATGTTGCAAATATATATGTTGCTTGATAAAAATATAAAAAAATTAAAAAAGACAAAAACGACAAAAACAAATAAAAGCAAAACACAGAATTTTCAAAACCAAATGTTCGCCTCCCCGTGTTCGACTTGGTACTCACCTCTCGAGTTTCGGTTATAAATTTTATCTGATCGATGGATTTTCTCGCAAGTCGAACTACGACGACGGGTATTTCAAACTTGAACCTTTCTGCTAGAATCAATGTCGTTATCACTGGGTGATGATGATATCATAATCAGCCCTATCTAGCTTTAATTAGTCATAAGCAATTAATAAATGATCCTATGTAACCGCCAGAAGGCCGTAATTCACTGTACATCCATTTTGAGATATAAACATGAAAACATGGTTAAAACTGTAATTTTACCATCATCTCATGAATGCAAAACAGCCACGGGTTTCTCAGGGGTTTATTAAAGGTCAAATATGCATTAAAGTCTAACAAGAGGGTCCATGCAGACAGAAACGGGCTTTCACGCATTACGAGAATTAAATGACATCTGGAACCCTAAAAACAGACCCGCTTAATTCACTGAGGTTAGGTTCAGTATAAAATTCGCCTAAACCTTCTATAAATAATTGAAAAATATTCTCTAGGGTTTGGCATCCTTGATTTGACCATCATAACTCATTTTAACCTAAAATAGAGTCTTAGACAAACCATTGACCTTATTTGGATTTTTGCATAAATTACTTAGTCAAACTTGGTCAAAACCTAAATCCAACTTCACCATTAGATTCCTTGGGTCCAAATTAGCTTTTTAACAAAATTTGGGCCCAATCACAGATCACATTAACCTTGTTTGCATTTTGGTCCTGTCTAATTATTTTCTCTTACACACAGGCCCCTAACTTTCAAATTATTTGCAAATATGCCCCTAACTTCATCATCTTCTCAATAGGCCCCCGCCACCTTCAACTCCTAAACCTACCTCTCCAGCAACCTTCAATCAAAGATTACTCCCTGATTTTGCAGCCAAACCCTTCCAAAATTAGAAAGAAGATTCCTGAGAGGATCCCCTATGATCTAAACCTATTATTGGGCTCTAACACTTTCCCAATCTCCCATGCGAACGCATGGGAGATGTGGGTTTCTTATTGCGTGAAGCTTTCAAGATTTCAAGCTTGGTTTCCAAGCATGAAACAATCACCTTGAAACGATCACCTAAGCCCTATAAAAGGACCCATGTCGTAAGGCCGAGTTCCTTAGCTAGGTTTGGCCTCAAAAATCTTCCCTTTTCCCTATCTCCGACCTCCTCCAACCAACACTCCAGCGGTCCTCCTCGTTCTTCTTCGTCCGCACCTCCAACCGTCAAATTGGAGGCATAGGTGTTCTCCCCTCCTTCCTTCGATGGTGACCGGCCAAAGCCCCGTCGATTTCGAACTTTCCTTGCCACCGTCTCCCTCAACAGAGAACTTCTCTTCCATAGCATCGGTGAGCCACAACTGGTGCCCTTTCCTCCCTTTCGTCCAATTAAATTAGGACAATTAGGTTTACCTAGGTCCCTAGGTTCTTTTCCCCTCTCAAAACTTCCAATCGACCCTCGACTACACCGCCATCCATCATTGTCCCCACCTCCGGTGAGGTCATCTCCTCGCTACACCCATCCATCCACCTCACAAACAATCCGATAAGCTCCGCCTCATCCACCCGTACAAAACCCCTCTCCTATTTCATCCTCTCAAACACCCAAACTCCCTGTCAACCAACACATCATCCGCACGCCATCTACGACTTCGTTCAACCACCACACACCTCCATACCCCACACAACCACCACTCACAACTCGCCGTGGTCTGGCAATGCTCAGGAGCTATTTTAATGTGGCGGTGAGGACGTATTTATGATTCGCAAGTTTCGCCATCGCTCCACCGCCGCTGCCATCTTCATCGCCCCGTTCATCGTGTTCAAGGCCACGTGAGTCCCAGATAACACCTCCAGACGCTACAGACAAGGCTCAGGACCCTCTCCAGGTCCTTACTCAAAGACCCCATTCACTCCTGCTACGGCAATTGAAGGAAGACGTCACAGCAGCTGCGTGAGGAGAAACCCTATGGGAATTAGTTCCACATCGAGCGCAGAAAAGCAATTGATAGCACTTAAGTTGTTTTTGTGAATAGGCCTCTTCGCCTCGAACACTAGGGGTGAGGTCCCCGCTTCACCTGCACAACCCGACCTGCCTAACCTATACACTCCTCGACTAGGACCCATGCCTACAGCCCTGGATCCGGGTGCGCGCATTCCTGATAACCCGATAAGCTTGGATTTTGAGAGAAAGCAGGAAAGAGAGAGAGCGCAAGGAAGGGGGTTTTTGCTCTCTCCCTCTGTGACACTTAGTGTAATGACCCGTTACCTTTTAGCCTTTTAAGACGTCTGAAGTTTCAGTTAGACATCTGTCCAGACATCTGGACACGTTCCCAAACGTCTGAAAGTAGAAATTTTCGTACTGCGCTTTGCGCTCTGCGCACGAGCGGCACGCAAAGGCCCTTCCTTCTTTCTCCCTGCAACCTCACCCAAACCCTAAACCATATCCTATATATATATACCCCCTCCCTCCTTTCTCCTCTCCACTCACACCACAACCACCACCACCTCCAGCTTCTTGTGAAGCTGTGGCGAGCCTAAACAGGAGTGGCGAGAGGGGGCGAGCGAGGGAGAATGAGAGAGAGAGGAAGGAAGCGAGCGTGGAAGGTCGGAGGACCTTTGGGAGCTCGGAAGAGCTCGCACGGGCGATGGTGGGTGCGTGCGTGCATGGAGGACGTCGGCGAGGAGGTGTCCCAGCTCCTGCAGCGGCTGGAGCTGCTGCCGCGGGTGGAGGAGCAAGGGGAGCGAGCTGCGAGAAGGTTCTGATACTGGAAGTTTTCCAGTATCAGATGTCTGGAGTGAGGAGAAGAAGTCTGCCGAGGCACCTGGACGTTTGGAGCTAAGGTCGGACGTCTGAAAACACGAGTTGCGTGAGGTATGTACGTTCCTGCACTGATCTCCGCCATGCAGAGTATCTCAGCGCAGGAGCTGTGGGACTGACTTGGTTCCTGTGTCCTTTGTACCCAGGGTAGACTTTGGGAAGGCACGCGGTGCGTCTCCCGAAGTACTTTTGGACGTTTGATCACATCACTAGACGTTCTGAGATGCTTCCAGACGACCAGAGACCTTGTCCGACGTCTTGAACTGCTCCCAGACGACCGCAGAGGGAGTCAGGACGTCTGAATCAGCTACAAAGAACATAAGGTGAGTTTGTCGTCTTTTAAGACATCTAGGAAGAGTCTCAGACGTCTGATTTTGATTAGAAACCATGTTTTTGGCTTGTTTAAGGCCCAAACAAGATCAAATTTCCACAAACGAAGTATCGTTATTTTCTACTCAAGTTCCTCTACATTTTCGTGTTGAGTAACTACTGTTTTGACCTCGTCTAATGTAATTGGTCGCTAGTACAAGTTACTAGCTAGTGGCATATTCGGGGCCCGCGAAGGCGACGAGATTTGCAGCACAGGCCCCCATTCCTCCCGTTATACCTGATAGAGTGGTTTAATTCAGTTATTAATAGTTAAATGAGAATGAACTTGGTTGAAATAGCCGAATGGAACTCTAGGATGTGGAATGAAGCCTAGGGTGGAAAATGAATGAGCCTGTTGTATTGTATGGTTTATTTGCATGCGTGATTAAGTTAAATTGCTAGCAAATGTCTGTATTATAATTACGAGTTGTCTGTTAGAATATGAGTTGCCTCTATTTAATGAATAAGTACCTGTGAAACCACCAGCTACATGTATTGAGAATTGAATCATGAAAAACGAATTATGAAAGATGAGATCTGGATCGGATAAATGAGGTGAGCATGAACATAAACCTTACGGGGAATTAGGAGTAGAACTCCTACGGATAAATGGAATATGGAATGGTAGACGGGAAGTATTCTGGTCCTTGTGTATGTGATACCAAGGAGAACAACTGTCTCCTTTTAGTGTAGAGCGGAGCTAGCCTCCCTTGGGTTGTGACCGGGGGTTAGGAGTGGCCATTCTACACCGACTCCTGTTGGTCCTCGAGTATGCGGTACTGAGGTGAGCTACTAGTGTAGAGAGAGAGCTAGCCACCCCACGGGGCCTTGGGTTCAGCTAGCCACCCTACACCGACTTGTTAGGCCCTCTAGGCAAACCAAGGAAGTCAAACGAGGGTGCGCGGACTGTGGAGGGACGAGACCCCTGTTTTGAGAGGGCAAGGCCCTATACTGTTTCGTGTTGTACTTTGAGCGTACCCGTTAGCAAAAACGACTGACCGCATGTCAGTGCGGGGTAGCTACCCGTGCGCTTATTACACGTCCGTAGTCATCGCTACGTTTGAACAGTGACCTCGGGGTGGTTGACTAGGTGTAGGACTACCACGGGGGGCTCTCCCGGCCAGGAGAGGACCATGTATACCTTCTACTCTATGGAAAGACTGCAATCAAGATCATTCCCACGAGGAACATGCAAATACCTGGATATTTGAGAAATAGAAACACATAAAAGAGATACATAGAAATGAGAAATAAACATGTTGTTGCTTTTATTGTAATAAAACTTAAATAATGTAAACACCACTCTACTCATTCGCTGACTTTGTCTTTTTCGTAACCCTGTTCAGGACCAGGAGTTGAGCAGCCTGAGTTTCCGGCTGCAGAGGGTGCTGGGCCCAACCGAGCCTAGCTGTAGCTGTTCTTTCAGTACTTTCTGTTTTCCTTACTATTGTAGTAAGTAATGGATACTTAATTTACTGTTTCCGCTACTTCTATTTCCTTTCTGTTTCCAGTTGTTGTTGTGGTGGCATGTATTGAGACAGTTGTTTTACCGTCTTTACCGCTTTATACGTTTCTTCTGCTCAGTTATATTGCATGTGTGAATGTGGTTTATTTTCCTACTTTTGATTATTTCTTGTTGGACGACTAAGTCTTGGGATTAGTCGAGGCGAGGTGGTCTCAGGTCCTATAAGGATCCAGAAACCGAGTCGTAATAAGATGGTATCAAAGCAAGGTCGTCCCGAGAAATGAACCAATTGGCTTGAGAATAACCACTCACATGCATATAACTAGGATAACCACCACAACATACCATTTTGATATTTGTTTCCGAGTCTTCTCTCGATGTAATCCGATATCGTTGACACTCTTGTTCTATCTTTCGCGCCTCCTTGCAGGAGATGTCTCGTCGAAGAGTTCCCAGGGCAGGCCGTGGACGAGATCGGAGGGGCAGACGTGTCGGGCTTGAGTTCAGTGCTGCCCCTTCTCTCCTCCTGAGCATCCAGTCTCAGGACCTCATCCAGTTGATTCGAGAGGTTGTCCGAGAAGAATTTCAGCTTCGGCCTACTCCGCTACCCCTCATCTTCCTTCCGAGGGTGTGGAGGGGGAGCCTTCCGTGGGACGGCAGAGTCACCATAACGCCAGGCGAGTCAGGGGAGATCAGAGGAGGCCCTACCAGCTGACATACTCTCAGGACCGTCGGGAAAGGAGGCACACGGCACCCGCAGGAGAGCCGTGTCATTCTGTGGGGTCACCAGTGGCCTTTGGGTGCCCCAGATATGGACCAGCTGTCAACATCAGACTCCCGCCCAGTCACCAGCAGGGACAGACAGAGGGAGGCATCTGTGTCCCTCTCTTCTATCAGTGTGGCCAGCCGGGCCACTTGAGGAGGGATTGTCCCTTTCGGACTGCAGCATACTAGATGCTCCTAGCACCGAGCATTGGAGGCCAATCTGGCGGCCGCAGCTACCAGCCATGAGGAGGATATCGACCAGCTGTCACCCGCCCAGCCCTGGGCTTGGTTATTTTGTCTGCACCCAGGACTAAGAGGCATCCCAATGCCATGACTCACGGAGACGCCAGAGCTTCAGTTTCTACGGTGGCAAGTATGGTTATGATTTTTGGCCTTTTAGATTACGTATTTTTTCTTGTTTCTGGTACAACGTACTTCTTTGCTCCACAAGTTTATCGCTAGTTTGGGGTCCGATAGCACTCTATTAGGGGATTCATTTGTGATCAGAGGCCAGGTAGCAAGTTCTTGTAGCCAGGAGGTCTACACGGACTGTGAGGTCAGCATAGGGGGGACACAGCCTCCCTGCTGATCTATTAAGACCCGTGCTGTTTGAGCCTTTTAAGACGTCTGGATACATTCCTAGACGTCTGAAAATTGGAAAATTTGAGTACGAGCTCGCGCCTGCGCGCATGTTGTGGGCAGACAGTACTCTCATTTTTCCTCCCCTTCTTCTCTCTCTTCCGTCCCCAACAAAACGCTAAACCCCACCTTATAAAACCCCTCCTTCACCCTTGTTCTTCTCACTTCTGAGAAACCAGCCACCTTCCTCTCTTCTTCCCAGAGAGAGCGAGAACACGAGAGCGGCATAAAGGAGGAGCGGCGTGAGAAGGAGAGGAGGAGGTAAGCTTGCGAGCTCACGTGGGAGCTCACCGGTGAGCGCATGGTCGGAGTAGCGTGTGCGCGAGGCAGAGGAGTGCGTCGGGGGGGTCCTCCCCGACATTGTTGTAGTCGAAGCTGCAGGCGAGGGGGTGCAGCGCGGCCACGCGCGACGCGGGAGCAATGGAAGCAGGTTCTGGTTCTGGGTTTTTCCCAGAATCAGACATCTAAAGTAACCTCCAGACGACGGTGCAGACGTCTGGAGGTGGTTCCAGACGTTTGAGGAGAGGGCTTTGCGAAGGTACATCCTCTTTGCGGATACGCCCATGCAGGCCGCTTCACCAATCCTTTTTTGCATGCCCATTTTGAGAGATTCGGTGTCTGCGTGCAGGAATCGCTTCGGGAAGGCGTAGGACACGCCCTCCCACGCATTTCAAACGTCTGGGGCGCTTACCAGATGACTGGAAGTACTTCCAGATGTTCGGAGAGGTGATCGGATATCTGGAGTTGGGTCCAGATGGTCTAGAGGAGTTCCTGGATGTCTGAGGATTGGCGCAGGGACTTAGGTATGATACTGGTCACTTTTAAGATGTCTGAAAGTTGTTCCAGACGTCTGATTTGAGACAGAAACCCTAGTTTTGACCCGTTTAGGGTCCGTTTGAGTTCTGTTTTACGCAATTAAGATACCATTGTGTTCATTGTGAGTTTCACTACTTGTTAGATGGCTTTCCATACTGTTCTGATAGTTTCCTTGTGATTGTTCATTGTCATAGGACTTCATTTCGTTACGGGTTCAAGGCTTGCTGAGGCACGTGAGCCTGCCGTTTAAGCCCCCAATACTCCTGGGTTTACTGGTAGAGTGGCTTCCCCCTAATTTAATTATAACCTAAATGTATGTGTGAAATGAATGATTAGAACCTAGGATATTGCATGAATCCTAGGACGAGAAACACTTAAAATGTCTGTAATTGATGATTGATTTGCTGTCTTGAATGAGTAGAAAGAATAATAACAATTGCCCATAAATAAATAACAGCTGCCTGTGAAATATGAATTACTTGTGCTAGCTAACTGTTGCATGTAAATTTCCTATTGTATACGTTAAACGACATAATATGAGCTGCATGCATACAAATTGAGAATGGTAATGTGAATGATGGAAATGTGAGCTACCTGTGTATAACCTATATATGGAAATGTGAACAATAGTAATATGAGTTGCATATGTATAACCTGAGAATGGAAATAGCAATGATGAAACTTGGTATGGCTTAACATGACGAATATGAGCATAAACCCTACGGGGAATTAGAAGTAGAGCTCCTGGAAATAAATGGAATAGATCTGGAAATGTGAGTGGGGAAGTGAGCTGGCCATTGAGTATGGAATACCAACGAGAGAGACTGTCCCCCTGTTTATTGCAGAGCGGAGTTAGCCATCCTTGGGTTGGGATCTGAGGTTAGGATTGGCCACTCTACCGACTTCTTGGCCCTCGCATACACAATTCTGGGGAGGGTTACTAGTGTAGGGAGAGAGTTAGCCACCCCATGGGGCTCAGGGTTCAGCTAGCCACCCTACACCGACTTGTTAGGCCCACTGGACAAACCAGGGTAGTTAGGCGAGGGTGCGTAGACTGTGGAGGGGCAAGACCCCTGTTTGGTTCTTAGGGGCTAGACCCCTGTTACTGAGAGGGCTAGGCCCTATATTGGTTCCGTGCTGTACTTTGGGCGCACCCGTTAATGGAAACGAGTGACCACGTGCCAGTGCGGGGTAGCTACCCGTGCGCTTATCGCGCGTGCCATAGTCACTGTTACATCTGTCTGTGACCTTGGAGTGGTTGACTGGGTGTAGGATCACCACGGGGGGACTCTCCCGGCCAGGAGAGCACCACGTGTGCCTTCTACTCTTCGGAAAAGACTGCAATTAAGATCGTTCTCACGAGGAACATTCGAGATCAAGAAAGAGACCGAATAAATAAACCAAGTGGTGAAAAGGAATAATTAGTTAAAGAAAATAATTAACAAAACAACAACTACCTGTCCACTTTTACTGCTTTAGTTAGTTGGTTGCCACTCTATTCAGCGTTTGCTGACTCTGCGTACTCACAACCCTTTTCAAGTTCAGGTGTTGAGCAGCCAGAGCTCACAACTGCAGAGGGTGCTGGGTCCAGTAGAGCCCAGTAGTTATAGCTTCTTGTTGTACTCCTTTCTGTTGTATTGAGTAGACTCTTGTACCTTCATATTCTGTTCTTTATGTTCCTGTACTTGTTACTTTCTACTGTTGTGGTGCTGATATGTATTGTAGCAGTTTTTACTTCTTTACTACTGTACATTTTTACTGTTAGTTGCTTAGCATACTGAATGTGATTTATTTTCCTGCTTTTTGGTTACTTTCTCGTTGGATGACTGGGTTTTGGGATCAGTCGAGTCGGTCCAATCTCGTGTCCTGTAGGGATTTGGGAACCAGGTCGTAACAAGATCTGATTGTGATCCAGATGGAAGATTTTCGATGTAATATTGGGGATGGACTGGTTATCCGCCTATCATGCCCTGGTGGATCGTTTTAGGAGGAAGATCATTTTCTCAATGCCGGAGTTGCCTCCTTTTGAGTTTCACGAACAACCGATGGATGGAGGTTTTAGACGCATCTCTGTGGTTCGGGCAGCGGGGCTTTTGAGCTAGGGGTGTGAGGGCTTCTTAGTCTGTGTAGTGGCAGAGCCTAGTCCCGTGGTTGACTTTCAGAGTATCCCGGTGGTCTGTGAGTACCTCGACATTTTTCCAGCCGAGCCGTTCCCGGGTTCCAAGAGGGGCCAGATTCGGGTCGTAACACACACAACCCACTACCCCCTCACTGGTCATCCATCGTTGTCATTATCTTCTCTCTGCCCAACTTGAGCTTATTACTAGAGCCACTGCCACACTACCACCGATCCACTATCACCACACAACCCTCCACCCCTCACCGACCATCCACCATCCTCTCTACCTTCCCCTCCGCCTAGCCTATGACTAGAGTCACTACCACTACCACCATCACCTCACAACCTACCACCCCCTCACTGGCCATCCTCTTATACTATAGCCAATAGCCACCACCCCCTTTCTCAGCTATTCTCCTCTCCCTCTACTTTCCCTTAAATTAGCCTAAATTATTTGAAACTTCAACGTAGGCATTAAACTTTGATACTTAAATTAGACATCATTATCTCGGTTATCATCTAATTCTTTGTTCAGACAGAATAAAAATATATCCATACATATATCTTAAATTTTTCCCTTACTACTAAAAAATTACTTTGATTTTCATCTAATTCTTTATTTTGAATGCCTACATTTACGAAAAAAATTACATCGGTAATATAATCGTTTTCTAATATGTGTTTACTTTTTTACAGGAAATAGACAATTACTACTATACAATTATGAAGTTTTTTTTAAAACTATTTTATTTACATTTTAAAAGATATAAGTTATTTATAAGTTTAAAATATTTTATTATTAAGTATAAAAGATATAAAAAATATGCAAGAGATAAATATAAGTTTTGAATCCTCTGACTAGTCAACAACCCGCTCAACTCGACTTAACCTGGTCTGATATTTATGGATTGGGTTGGGTTCAATTTGGTAGTGTAACGGATTAATTTGAATTGAAAAATCCCAAATTGAAAATTATTAGTTGGATTTAGACTGAGTCTTAATCTGATAAAATCTAACTCATGTACACCCCTAATTTTGGGTTCGTGACATTGGACTTCAATCGAGCTCGCCCTCGCCCTCGCCGAACTCGGACTCGTGTCTAGAGGCGGGAGGAGCAAGGTACCGAACCCGTTCGATCGATTTGCATTCCCTGACCTTTTCCCCTTTGGATCAAACCGGATGTCCGATTCTTCTCGTGTCTGCAGCCAATATCGAGCGGAACGCCCTTGGAAAATTGGACCCTTTCGATGCAAAAAAATTTAATGCACCCCTCCCCTACACGTCAAAAATCACCTCCTATCAAAAATAGGGTACAGGTTCTCATTAGTAGCATCTACCCTCCATGTTGTTTCCCTTTTAATGGAGCGTTTTGGTTCCCCTTTTGTGGGTGTAAGTTTTCCTCTCTCTCCCCTACTTTTTGGTTGTGCTGCTTTTCTTTGCATGCTTTCTTACCCTTTCAATGAAGTTTCAGTTTGCAAGAAAAAAAAAAGAAAAAAGAAATCCGACCTCCATCTTTTATCTCATTCTTCCCATTAATAACAAAGTTCACATGGTAGAATATTTGATGGGATTTGGTACTCCAACCGCTATCCATGTGAACATAAAAATATTTGTCAAATAAACTTCCGTGCACAAAAACTCAATCTCCACCTTCCCCCCTCTCCACTAGAAAAGGTTCTCATTAGTAACATCTACCTTCCATCTTGTTCCCCTTTTAATGGGGCATTTTGATTTCCCTCTCTTCCACTCTTTGCATGATTTCTTTTCCTTTTATTGAAGTTTCGATTTCCAAGCAAAAAAAAAATATCCGACCTCCATCTTTTATCTTATTCTTCCCATTAATGACAAAGTTCTCATGGTAGAATATTTGTCAAAAGATAGCCCCCCACCCTCTCACTACAAAGAACAATGCTCTTGCCATCGAAAGGATAGCTTGCTCCCTTGTGTGGGCATGATGGTTGAGATGCAAATTATAGGAGATTTTATAGAGATTTTTATATAAAATGTCAGTGGACAGAAAGCTTATATCATTTATATCGTTGTTTGGGGAATTAGAAATTAGGATAGTTTAATGGAGTTTAGAAATTGTGGAAGCAACTTGGTCGGATTGGATGTCTGGTATCATCAAACTATTACGTTGGATTGAATAAATTCTTTGTATTATTTTGAAAACTTAAAATTTCATTCATGGAGATCGATGCAAAATAACAAATCCCAACATAGGGGAAGCTATAGTGAAGCATAAAAAACAATTTTGCGCCCATAATGTTACAACCCTCAAATATCCTCAGCTAAAGCTATGCGCAAAAATTCCATGGAGCAGTAACATACAATAGGACTCCTAAAAGAGAACAAAACCCTACCTGGAGATGTGTTACCAAAGGCAAATGACATCTTATAACACACATACAAAGGAATCTCCAACAAACCAACGACAATGACAAAAAATCTAATAACATGTTGAGACAACACAGCGTGAACAACATTAAGACAAGACCCTAGAAACAACAACAAAAAGCAAGCAAACTAAAGCAAAGAGGCATCCACAAACCGAACATGGCACTGAAACTTGAGACCTTGAAGGGAAGGCATAGCACCACTCCAAGGAAGAGGCTAGCAATAGCAGCCCTCACGCAAAGAGGGTAACACTATAGCCCATAGTTAAAGCTGCGACCAACAAAGCAAACCCACCAACCCTAGAATGTAGCCAAGAAGGAGAAATCATTTGAGAGGGCCATATGAGACGGAAGGTCGATGAGTGGATAGAAGAGGTGACAAGGAAGAGGGAGTGGGGTCCTCAAATAACACAATTAGCCCACCAAAGACTTAACAACAACACTAGGTTATTAGGCCTTGGGAGGCTGACAGGGATGGAAGCTCTAAGGCTCTCTAGTGTTGGGATCAATTATCAAATGGATTCCATCAAAAGAGATTTGTTGAAAAGCTTGGTTGAACCAGTTTAAATAAGAAATGTGTAGATGTGTATGTGTATGTGTATGTATATGCATGCACACGTAGATATATGGGTATATATGCACGCATGTGTTTTATATGCATGTTTGTATAGACATGCATATCTACACTTAAGTGTGTAAAATATGCATTAGCTGTATGTATACATGTACACAAACACATATACATACTTAATTTCCATCCTCTATGTACTAATATTTCAAGTAATGTAAGGATAATAATTAAACTTTGAATTTCTCTTACCAACGTTAGGAGTCTCCATAGTTCAATCATGTCCTTCCGAGTAAATATATATTTTTTATTCAATTTAATGTTCAATCATCTCATTTAATGTTATGAGCATTCATTTAGCTTTGATCTAATCGAGAAAATTAGGAAGCTAAAACAAATAACAGTCGTTGTCCATTTCACCGATCTTGAGTGGTCAAATGAATCAATTTTTGTGATTCTAAAAAATTACTTTCATAAAGAAAAATTATGTTTGATAATGATCAAATGGCATTGTTTGTCCGATCCAAACCAATGAATTGATTCAACATGATGTGGCCTGATAATTATTAGGAGATAATCAAGTTAGGTCATAGGTATAATAGTTGCAAATCACTAAACGGTACATTACTAAGTAGATTAACGACTCATTAACATAGTTCAAAAGCAAAGCAACCCAACATAGCACCATGGTCTACAAGATTTTTTTTCAAGGCTAGCATAGCAAGTAACTAAAAAGAGTTAAAATATTCATAGACTCTTTTCTTTCTAGAAATATCAACAATTACTATTAAAGGGAAGAACATGATACATGAAGATACGTCCTAGAGGAGAAAGAAAAATAGAAAATCCTAACGTCCTCAAACAAGGACGAGGTTGCTCCCAGTAGAAATATGGGAAAGCAAAAACAAAAAGGAAGATAAGAAAAAAAGGAAAAAGAAAAAGAAGGATGTGTTGAAATATCACGAACCAGTCCGTCTCTCGAAGGAGATCTACTCCACGCTCATGGATGAGATAAGGTGCTAACAAGAGGAAACTTGAGGATTGAGCCAACGAGTGAATCGATATTAATCAACCAAAAGGCCAAAATCGATTCCTGGCCAAAGTCGGAAAACCTGACTGAATGAGGCCTGAAGTCACACTCAGTCCCCCAAACAAAGAGCACCTAAACTAAAAGAAAGAAAAACAACAGATCACCCGTACAACACACACACGAACAAGATACCATCAAACCACACGACCCACAGGTGAAGTAAGCAACTCGCTACAAGCAACCAACCCTCATCGCCACTCTCTGGCAAGGCCTCGCCACGCACCGTCGACCCAACTATCGCACGCTACCATACGCTGTGTCCCCACCACCACGCCTTACTGCCACACATCGCAAGCCAATCCCTGCAGTGCCACCCATCACAAACCAGCCACAATCGTGAGGGAGTTTGCGCGCATGGAGGAGGGCTTACCAACCACACTAAATGTCAATCGGGGGCATCTCAACCCATCGCTACTGCCTCATCGGATCAGCCGCTACAGGCTTCAGGTGGCCACGCATGCTAAGCACTGAGCTAAAGAGGAGATCAGGAGGGAGAGGGGAAACTCCGACGAGTGATGGGGGGCTCCAATCAACCCCAATGGTTAATCTAGGCTCCAATTGTAGCAGTAGTGCTTTTTTCACAGGGGAGGGCTAGAGAACAAAAAAATATTCATAAACTTAAAAACTAGAGATATACTTAGATTAATTTTTACTAAATCCACAATCTAATATATTCTTTCATGATTAAAATTTTTGCAATCTAACCTGTTACGAACGTATCATTAGATGGATTTTAAGATGTCTGGGAAGTGGCCCAGACGTCTGGAACCCTTCCTAGACGTTTGGTAATAAATTTTTTCGGTGCACCGGATTGCGCCTGCGCGTGCAGACTGCGCCCGCCGCCTTCGTCTTCTTTTTCCTCTCTCTTCCTACAGACGCGCTGCTTCTCTTCTCTCTCTCCCCGCGCTGCCTTATATAAAAACCCTCGCCCTCTCCCTCACCCTCACCTCCTCCGCCTTTCTCTTCTCCTTCTCCTTGCCAGCGAGAGCGCGAGCGAGCGAGTGAGCGGCGACCGCGGCGAGCGTGCGGGAAGGAGGGTTGCGAGAGGAAGGAAGAAGCTCGACGCAAGGGTGCGAGCTTGTCGAGGCAGCTAGAGCTGACTGGCGGGGGAGCGGCGGGCGTGGGGTGTCGCGGAGGGGCTGCTGCAGCTCGGGCAACAGGCGGACGGGGCGCGGCGCGGCCGTGCGTCGCGGGCGGAGAGCGAACCAGGTCCTGATTCTGGGAAAATTTCCCAGAATCAGACGTCTGGACTTACGTCCAGATGACGCTGAAGACGTTTGGAGGACGATCCAGACGCCTGACAGGTACAATATTTCTTATCTTCTCCTTTTTACGCATACGGCCATGCAGCCGTCCGCCGCGTTCTTTTGCGTTTCGTCGTGCTGAGAGCAGGTGTGTATGTGTGCAGGTTCTGCTCGGGAGGGCGAGAGGGCTCGCCATCCAACATGAACTAGACATCTGGCCACAGTGCCAGACGACGGAGAGAACCTCTAGACGTCCGGGGTGACAATCGGACGTCTGGAAACCAAGGCCAGACGTTCCAGCGGGCTTCTAGACGTCTGAAGGACTGCGCAGACTGAGGTACGACCTGATCCACCTTTTAAGACGTCTGGAAGAGGTTCCAGACGTCTGATTTTGGACAGATTCATCATTTTTGACCCGTTTAGGGCTCGTTCGGAATCTGTTTTCCACGTTTCGAGTTGCGTTCCTTCCAGAATTAATTCCTCTATCCGTTTACAATAATTGTATACTGTTCTGAGAAACTCCTTGTGATTGATCCTTGTGTTAGGACCTCGTTCCGTTGCAGTCTTGGAGGTTGCGGAGGCGCGCAGGATTGTCGACCACGCCCCCAGTACTCCTGGTTTCGCTGGTAGAGTGGCCCTTTAATTTATTTAAAAAAATTGTACAATTATGAAAAACTAATAGAGTCTAGGGCATTTCATGAACCCTAGGACTGAGAAATTAGATTGAATGATAGATCCTAGGGTATTGCATGAATCTTAGGACTGGAAAACTAGATTGAATGCTAGATCCTAGGGTACGGCATGAATCCTAGGACTGGAAAACTAGTTGATTATATAAACATTGCAGTCTTGGAAAAGTGGAAAAGAAATGATAACCGCATGTAAATTGGACAATAGCTGCCTGTTATAAATGGATAATTACGGTTGAGACTATAAATTGTATGGATATAAAGTTGGAACGGTGAAACCTAAATTGGCTGAGTTAAAAGAGCATGAACCCTACGGGAAATTAGGAGTAGAACTCTTGGAAAGTGAATGGAATATAATTGGGGAAGTGAGCTGGCCTTGAGTACAGAGTACCAAGGAGAGCAACTGTCCCCCTGTTTAGTGCAGAGCGGAGCTAGCCGCCTGTAATGACCTGATTCCCGAATCCCTATGAGACACGAGAACCGGACCGACTCGATTAATCCCAAGACTCAGTCGTCCAACGAGAAAGTAACCAAAAGAGCAGTAAAATAAACCACATTCACCATGTATATAACTGGCAGTTACAAAATACAGCAGTAAAGGAAAGAAATACTACAGTATATACCACCACAACAGCGGAGAAATAAACATGTACATAACATAAAGTTTTCGGTAAAGAAGTACAGGGAGTAACAAAGAAAACTACTCACTACAGTGGAAGAAAAGTACAGAAAGTATTACAGGTAACCCTACTGGACCCTATTAGGTCCAGCGTCCTCTGCAGCCGTTGACTCTGGCTACTCAACACCTGGTCCTGAAAAGGTAACAAGGGTGACACGTCAGCGAAACGCTGAGTAGAGTGGCAACTAAAAGCTAAAGAAGTAGTAGAGTGTACAGTAGCTGTTATATTCTTACTTTCTTTATTTACGTCTTTCTATTATTTCACTATTGATTTATTTCTCAGATCCTTCTCTTGATTTTGAATGTTCCTCATGGGAACGAACTTGATTGCAGTCTTTTCCGAAAAGTAGAAGTAACACGTGGTGCTCTCCTGGCCGGGAGAGTCCCCCGTGGTGGTCCTACCCTCAGTCAACCACCCCAAGGTCGCTGATAGACGTAACGGTGACTACGGCACGCGCGATAAATGCACGGGTAACTACCCTGCACTGGCACGCGGTCAGTCATTTCCATTAACGGGTGCGCCCAAAGCACAGCACGAAACCAGTATAGGGCAGAGCCCTCTCAGTAACAGGGGTCCAACCCCTCCACAGTAACCAAACAGGGGTCTTGCCCCTCCACAGACCGCACACCCTCGCCTGACTACCCTGGTTTGCCCAGTGGGCCTAACAAGTCAGTGTAAGAGGGCCAGCAGAACCCCGGGGCCCATGGGGTAGCTAGTACTCTCCCTACACTAGTAGCTCTCCTCGGTACTGTGTACACGAGGGTCAAAAGTCGGTACAAAGTGGCCAGACCTAACCCCGGGTCCCTGGGGCAGCTAGCTCCGCTCTGCACCAAACAGGGGGACAGTCGCTTCCCTTGGTACTCCGTACTCAAGAGCCAACTCACTTCCCCAATTCTATTCCATTCCCTTTCCAGGAGTTCTACTCCTAATTCCCCGTAGGGTTCAAGCTCTTTTAACTCAGCCAATTTAGGTCTCACCGTTCCAACTTTACGTTCATACAACCCATGTTCTCAATCATACGTATTCATTCAAAACAGGCAGCTGTTAACCAATTTACAAGCAGTTATCATTTCCTTTCTACTATTCCAAGACTGCAATGTTTATTTATTCAACTAATTTTCTAGTCCTAGGATTCATGCCGTACCGTAGGATCTATTATTCAATCTAATTTTCCAATCCTACGATTCATGCAATACCCTACGATCTATCATTCAATCTAATTTCTCAGTCCTAGGGTTCTTGCAATGCCCTAGACCCTATTAATTGTTTCATAATTGTAACAAATTTTGTTAAAATAAAATAAAAAGCCACTTTACCAACGAAACCGAGAGTGCTGGGGGCGTGGTCGGCAATCCTACGTGCCTCCGCAACCCCCGAGACTGCAACGGAACGGGGTCCTAACACAAGGATCAAACACAAGGAGTTTCTAAGAACAGCATACAATTACTGTAAACGGATAGAGGAATTAATTCTGGAAAGAACGCAACTTGGAACGTGGAAAACGGACACCGAACGGGCCCTAAACGGGCTAAAAATGACGAAGCTGTCCAAAATCAGACGTCTGGAACATCTTCCAGACGTCTTAAAAGGTGGGTCGGTCATACCTCAGTTCTGCGTAGTCCTTCAGACGTCCAGAAGCCCACTAGAACGTCTGGCCTTGGTTTCCAGACGTCCGATTGTCACCCCGGACGTCTAGAGGTTCTCTCCGTCGTCTGGCACTGCGGCCTGACGTTTGATTCTCGTGGGATGGCGAGCCCTCGCGCTCTCCCGAGCAGAACCTGCACACACACTCCTGCTCTCAGTACGACGAAACGCAGAAGAAATCGCGGCGGACGGCTGCATGGCCGTACACGCGAAAGAAAGAGAAGGCAAGAAATATCTTACTTGTTAAACGTCTGGACCGTCCTACAGACGTCTTCGGCGTCGTCTGGACGTAAGTCCAGACGTCTGATTCTGGAAAAATTTTCCAGAACCAGAGCCCGATCCGCTCTCCGCCCGCGACGCACAGCCGCGCCATGCGCTGTCCGCCTGCTGCCCGAGCTGCAGCAGCTCCTCCGCGCTGCCCCACGCTCGCCGTCCTCCCGCCGGCCGGCTCTAGCAGCCCCGGCAAGCTCTCACCTTCACGGTCGAGCTTCTACTTCCTCTCGTAGCAGTTGCTCTGTCGCTCTCTCTCGCTCGCGCTCTCGCTAGCAGGGAGAAGGAGAAGATGGGTGGAAGGGAGTAGGGTGGCGTGAGGGAGAGGAGGGGTATATGTAGGCACGAGGGGGGCTCTGCAAGTCAGCGGGGGAAGAAAGAAAGAGAAGAGGGCGGCTGGGAAGTCAGTCTGCGCGCGCCTGCGCGTAGATTCGCTTCTGTACGCACACAAAATTAATTTCAAGACGTCTGGGAAGGCGTCCAGACGTCTGATCAGACGTCTGGGCCAACTCCCAGACGTCTTAAAGAGGTCTTGGTGCCTCGGGTCTTAACACCGCCCCAGGGACCCGGGGTTAGGACTAGCCACTTTGTACCGACCTTTGGCCTTCGTGTACACAGTACTGAGAAGAGCTACTAGTGTATGGAGAGCACTAGCTACCCCACGGGTCCTGGGGTTCTGCTAGCTCTCCTACATCGACTTGTTAGGCCCACTGGGCAAACCAGGGTTGTCAAGCGAGGGTGCGTGGACTGTGGAGGGGCAAGACCCCTATTTGGTTACTGTGGAGGGGCTCGACCCCTGTTAATGAGAGGGATCTGCCCTATACTGGTTCCGTACTGTGCTTTGGACGCACCTGTTAACGGAAACGACTGACCGCGTGCCAGTGCAGGGTAGCTAGCCGTGCGTCTATCCCGCGTGCCGTAGTCACCGTTATGTCTATCAGCGACCTTGGGGTAGTTGACTGAGGGTAGGACCACCACGGGGACTCTCCCGGCTAGGAGAGCACCACGTGTTACTTCTACTTTTCGGAAAAGACTGCAATCAAGATCGTTCCCACGAGGAACATTCAAGATCAAGAGAATGATCTGAGAAATAAATCAACAGTAAATAAATGGAAAGATATAAATAAAGAAAGTAAAAACATAACAGCTACTATCCACTTTACTGCTTCTTCTAGCTTTTAGTTGCCACTCTACTCAGCGTTTCGCTGACGTGTCACCCCTGTTACCTTTTCAGGACCAGGTGTTGAGCAGCCAGAGTCAGCAGCTGCGGAGGGCGCTGGGCCTAGTAAAGTCCAGTAGAGTTACCTATAGTACCTTCTGTACTTTTCTTTCCGCTGTAGTGAGTAGTTTTCTTTTACTCCCTGTACTCTATTTATTGTAAGCTTCCTGTTATGTATATGTTTATTTCTCTACTGTTGTGGTGGTGTAAACTGTAGTGTTTCTTTCCTTTACTGCTAATTATATACATGAAGAATGTAGCTTATTTTACTGCTCTTTTGATTACTCTCTCGTTGGATGATTGGGTCTTGGGATTAGTCGAGTCGATCCGATTCGCGTGTCTCGTAGGAATTCGAGAATCGGGTCGTTACATAACCCAATCCATTTTAAGGTTGAATTTAAATCCAATCTATAAAATTTTATATCCTTTCATATTGAAATTGACTTTTTTTATTTTTTAATTATATATATATATATATATATTCGTATGAACTTATGTAAAATTTTAAAAAGTAAGATCCTAAAATTGAAATTTAAAATTTATTATTTTCTCATTAAGGTTATTAGCATAGTGGCGACAACATCACAAAAAGAATAAAAATTATATTAAAAGGATACAAAATTATTTACTTCAAGGAGTGTATAAAAAAATAAAGAGAGTAATCAAGAGGAAAACAATTGAAGTTGATGAAATAATTTTGAAAAGATTACACTACATGCCCTTAAGTATTAAAATTTTTCTTTTAAAATATTTCATATGTATGTATGTACGTATAAATGTAATTTCTTTATAGATTACGATCCAATTAGATTAGATTACATATATTATAAAATTTTGAAATTATAGATCAAATTAGATTAGTTAAGGTCTAAACTCAAATCTAATGTAATTAAAATAAATTGAAAATATCTTAATCTAATTTAATTTAAGATAGTAAAATCCACTCAATTCAATCGAATTGAAATGATTTTTTTTTGAAAGAATAAAGAGTGCTATCAGGACGATAATAGATCGGAAATCTTTTATTCAACATTGAAAGGGGCCATTAGATACATTTGTCTTACTCTTTCACATGTATCCAACACTCTCTCACAATAACTCCCACATTACAAGAAGCCCCTCTCAAAAGGTACTCATTACGAGCACGCCAAACATACCACAGATAGCCACCATCTTCGTCTGTAGATTCCTTGACACCAACATTTTCCTCCAGAGATCATCCCATGTAGGTAATGGCTCCCGACATACTTCCCTCCAAATATGATCTATCACCAAGCACGAGGTGAAAAGGTGTATCTAACTGTCAGTGTCAAATCCATAGCAAGGGCAATTCTATAGTGGAGCACTCAGCCTCCTACTTCTTAAATCTCCCGTTACAAGTCCATCTTACCTGCATAGCCAAAGAAAGATTTTGAGCTTGAGCGGAGTCCTTAACTTCCAGAATTTGCTGCAGTCAAAATCCGCAGGTGTGGGATCAGCAGCCTTGCCAGCCATCAACCTCTTGTACGCTTTGGCAGATGTGAATTAACCGTGTATCCATCGGTAGCCATCCTCGCCATCTACCGGCTGGAATGCAGCCAGATCAGCAGGCACTCACGCCTGCTCCGTTTGAGTCCTTCCCCCCTTGCGCCTAGTAGTTGCATTCAATGCCCATCTGCCAGCCTCCTCATCCCAACACTCCCTAATCGATATCCTACTATCTGTTGCAGCGGCAAAACTTCTTGGATACTTCTCGCTAATCTGTCCCAGATCAAACCAAGCATCTTCCAAGAAAGCAAAATTTCTGCCAACCCCTAGTGCAGGCGTAAAATCTAACCAGTGATCACGGACCACCCTCCTCACTAATTGCCAAAAAGACAAAGATCTATAAGGGGTTCTGTTCCACAGTTGCACTTGCGTAGGACCGTAAGATTCTTCAATCAGTTGGGACCACAGTTTGCCATCCTCCACAGATAATTTGATTGCCCACTTGAGAAGCAAAGCATCGTTGAATTCTTTTAATGATCTAATGCTCAATCCTCCCTTTGATCTAGGCCTGCACAAGTGTTGCCACCTCACTGGATGTAGGAATCTGCCTTCCATCTTCACACCCTTCTAGAAGAAGCGTTTTCGCAACTCATCCAGCCTCTTCCAGACAGACTTTGGAGACCTGAAAATCGAGAAGGAGATTGGAATTGTAGTGATAACAAAGTTCAGCAGAATCAGCCGCCCACCCTTCGATAGGAACCTGCTGCTCCACGACTCCAGTCTAGCATTTGCTTTCTCAAAGAGGGACGCCCAGTCGCTCTTCTTCAGCTTCTTGTCGGACAGAGGTAAACCCAGATATCTCACTGGCAGGGTGGATGAGGGAGTATGCAGAGTGGTTGAGATCTCATCAGTCTCCCTAGCAGTCATACTGAAAGAGATCAAAATTGATTTTGCCCCATTCAAACGTAAACTTGAAATCTCTCCAAAGATGTTGATCATGGAAAAGAGAGATTCTGCTTCACAGAGCCCACCCTCTATAAAGAACACGGTGTCATCCGCATATTGCAAAATGGGTGCTAGAGCTTGAGAATTCGTAAGCGAGTACCCCTTGACTGCAGCCACATCTGCCAGCCTGGAACTAAACTGTGCAATTGTGTCCACTGCTAGGTTGAAAATAAGTGGGGCTAGTGGGCATACCTGCCGTACCTCGCATTGTGGCTGAATCCAAACTCCACAGGGTTTCCTGTTGACTAGAGGAGAGAAGGAAGATGTGACAATACACCATTTCATCCACTGAATCCACACGTGGGGGAAGCCCCTCCTATTAAAAATCTCCCACAGATAGTGCCACTCTATTGAATCGTAGGCTCTGCTAAAGTCAACCTTCCACATGAAAACTCTGGCCTTTCTTCTCTTCCTTCCAGAGATCACCTCTTGTGCCACTATGAAGGATTCTTGTAGGGATCGATTAGGGAGAAAAGCCGCTTGCACTGGACTAACCAGGTCAGACAGCACACCTTTCAGTCGGTTTGCCAGCACCTTGCTAATAAATAGGTAAATAGAGTTCGACAACGCTATGGGTCGAAACTCAGAAAGTGTCTCGTACCACTGCATTTAGGTAGCAGAACCAGGTATGACCTGTTGAGTCTCTCCATACCTGAATTGCCCCTGTGAAATTCTCCAATAACCTCCATCACATCCCCTTTGACCACTGGCTATAATTCCCTGTAAAATAGAACCTGAAAATCGTCTAGACCCGAAGAGCCTTTTGCGTTCAATCCAGCCATTGCTTCCACCACCTCCTGTTCTGAAACACTTTCAGTCAGCTTAGCTGCAGCAAGACTTCCCAGCCGAGGAAAGTCAGATGCTACCCATTTCTACTCCTCTCTCCCTTTTGTTCTTGAAGCTTCCTTGAAATACATAGCTGTCTCTCTTCTGATTTCATCAGATGAGGTAAACACCAAGTCCCCACGTTTCAAAGAGGAAATAAACTTCACTCTCCTTCTAGCGCTCGCTACCATATGAAAGAACTTCGTGTTTGCATCGCCCTCTTTCAACCAAAGCTGCCTAGATTTTTCACGCCAATCCATTTCCCTAGATTTGTCCTCCTCATGATTGACTCCCTGCCAGTGCTTCCTCTATGCCTCCTCAGCCAGTGTGAATCGTTCCCTGTTCTCCTTCTCATCCAACAATCGCACCACAGACAAAGCTTCAGACCCCCTCTGATCTCTCAGAACCTCTATTGTTCGTCTGTACTCCCTTAGCATCACTTTCAGGTCCTTCAATTTCACAGCTAAACGGTATGTGGCTGATCCTTCGACCTACTTCTGCGCCCACCAGCAGCCAACCGTCTCCCTAAAACCTCTCTCCCTCAGCCAAGATTTCCTGAATGAATTAGATTGAAGATTAACCCAATCTACACGTGAAAATTAATAGCACCTCAAACAATATATGATAACGCTGCACCTAATACCGTAACAACTCCCATCATCTAAAATGGGTTAAAGTTCATGAAAGATTTAATTGAAACTTCAAGTTGGCTCTGTTTTGTTTTTCTTTTCCTACAATATTATTTCAACATTAATGAATTACTACTTTATCCTTAAAAATTTCGTTCCCATACCAAGCAATCAATCAAGGTTTGGAGTGACGAGGGTAAAAAAGCACACTCGGACTTAAACATTCGCAAAAAAATTAGTAAGAGGTCTGACTATCTGAAAGTATTGATCCGATCCCCCTAATGATCGATGCCAACTAGTGACAAGAAAATAGTAAAAAAAGTCCAACATGATCATACCATCAATAAATGATGGCATGATTGTTGCAATTAATAACCTGACAACATACATATTCTGATAACAGACGTATATAGTCAAAAGATCTTATAAAATGATTGATTCTAACACTATAAATAGTTAAGAAAGATCCTCGGGATCCTTTCTAAGATAATTCGAGTGAAAAAGAGATTGTATTATATTCTTTATTAGTGAATATTTAAGAACATCACACTTCTCTCAGATGTACACTGTTTCTTCATGAAATTAGACCATCAACCTTCTTATCTTATGATAATTACGTAAATTATTAAATCGAATCCACCAATCGGTCAAGAGATCCGATCAAAGAGTGAGACACACACGCCAAATGTTTTATCTTCTTCCTTTTTGTTATTTTTCTTTTCTCGTAAACAGATCAGAAACAATAGCTCTGGGAAACGCCAATCCATAAGGGTACCAGCGAAGTGGTGGTACGGTAGACGCTAACCTGTCCGATATCCTATTTCGTGACTGATTGTTATAACTAAGGCATAGTTCAGAGAGGGGGAATAATCTCCATTTTGGAAGCTTATCTCATATTTATAGTGAAAAATAACCTAACATTTATTTATCTTATTAACCTATATTATCCTAACATGTGTTGGTCAAGGGGGTTTGGATAACTTATAAGTTAACTTTCATTTTATCTCTCTTTTTTCATGTCTTTTGCAAGTAATTTTTTCTTAACATGTCCATATATTTTAATATATAAAAAAGTTAACTAACTTACCTACAATTTCAAAGATAAACACATTTTTTCCAATTTTATCCTCCATTATAATCTTATATTCAAGTAAACACCTTCATTTTATATTATAAGTTAACCCAATTCTTAACTCTTATTCAATAAATATAAACAAAAAATTAACCTCCATTCTCAAATAACTACAAATAAAAATTATCCTATATTACAAAGAAAATAACCTTTACCGTAAATTAATCCTAAAAAAAGAGAGGAGGGTTTTCGCTGGTAACTGCACATCACCACGGAAATTTTCGACTTCTCTGCAAGGCTAACCATGGCACGGTAGATGCAGCTTCTTGCCAGCCCCAATGGTTGAGAAGGTCAGAGTTTATGGTTCAAATGCATGCCACTTGTAATAGGACTTCTACAAGTAAGATAAAAAGTTAAAAGCATGATTTCTTCCTCTTCGTTATACTGCTCCATACTCTCAAATAACATTGGAGTTCAGAGGCTTTATCCCTCCTACAATCAGGGAATCTCTTCCCCTAGCACTAGACCACCTTGTGCTAAACCAATTACTTGAAAATAATTGTATCTATTTAAGAAAAAAATTTCCAACGTTATTTTTGTAATTTGAATAAGTTATTTTAATTAATATTTTAATATATCATTTTATTATATTACATCAATATCAATATATATTTTTTAATATAATATAACTATTAAAATATATTTACAATATGATATTAACTCACACACACATCCATATCTTTATATTAAATAAATAATCACTAACCCCACGTCAATATGGGTAATCATTTCATCTGTATATTATTTTATCTCAAAATAACTTTTGTTCGCCTACCACAAAGGCAGCCTCAGTGGTGATCGAGGGCTTCGTAGAAACCAAAGGAGGAATTCTTGCTGCAGACCAAATGGCAATTAAGGATATTGGATTTCTATGGATACGCTCCAAATGTCGAAGCCCGTTGTTCAAACCTTTGCAGGTACTTCAGAACGAGCAAAATTAACTGAAATTACCTTGAGATGACATACCACCTTAGCTAGTGGCTGGATTTTCAGGGAATCATAAAGTTTTTTTTATATATAAAATAAATATTTAAAAAATAATAATATGTTTTTCTTTAATTATTTATTGATATATATTGATAATTTTTATATAAATTTTATTAAATACATCTTAACTATATATATATAAATAGATATATGAGACATATAAATGAATATTCATTGAGTTGCTAAGCAAATGGGATGGATATAACATATAGATTTTTAAATAAAGATGTATTTGATATTATCAAAATCTGATCAAAATCTGCTCCAACATCCCTAATAATGCCTAGATATTTGACTTGGCATCCAGCGAGTCACATTTGATGCATCACCTGACTGGAAATTCTGAAAATATTATCATCTCTTGCAAGGCGAGTAAATATGAATGGCAATAAATCCATATCGAGATCTTTAATTTTAAGGCCAAGTTTGAGCCAAAGTGCTCGAGAGAAGTGGCATTGGGTAAAGAGATGCAGCTTGGATTCCTTGTTAGCATGGCAGCAGGGACAATCTTCTTATTAGTACAGGGGAATTCTGCAAGCAACCACCTCTTCTAATGGAGGTGCATTCTTAGGCGTCACATGAAGAGCTTCACCCACATGTCCCAGATGACAAATCTCCTGCATGCCAATTTAATCCAGGAGTTGTTCAAATTTCTGTGGTTTTGCCCTGATTTATACGTCACGATAATATTCCACAAATCTGTAGACGTTAGTGCATCGATGTTTAAGGATACGAGCGTGTTTAATTGGCTGAAATTAAATGCTTTCTTTGTCTTCGGGCTGTCTATCACCTTTTCGGCTTCCAGGCCCTCCTGTCAGTTATAGTGAATTTTTTTTTTTCTCCCTATTTTATGTGGTCCATAACTAGCTAGCAGATGGCTGGATCCCTCGCCAGTTTACCTCAGATAAATTTTGGGGGAAAGTGCCTTCCTGTTACGTCTTCCCAAGATAAGGTAAGCTTCTATTCCAAGATGGTACGTTGTTTCACGTGCTTTTCCCTGTTTTATTAGGTCCGGAGTTCTTTTCCATGGACGCCATCTTTCCACGGCATAACTGATACAGTCCATATAACAATCCTACGGAATGGGCTATACATGTTTATACAGGCGACATTAATGGAAAGAAAAAGGAGCAACAGCGAATGCTTCTTGACTTAGCCGAGAGTAAAACGGCTTGGATACGAATCATGGCCAAGTCTCGCGGAGTATGGCACATCAAATCTCACGTACATACAACGTAAAGCAATGGGACAAGTTCAGTCTGGAGCTTTTATGGATAAAAAATGGAGGGGGTGGTATTTAGTATTTATCAGGAAAAGAAAAGAAAAAAAAGAAAACGAAAACAAAAGCAAACATGGTGAGGGGGAAGGTGCACCTCTCGAGATCGTTGGTTCCCAACATCTCTGAGCGTAGACAATGGGATGTGTAAAGAAAAATAGAAATTCGAAACCAAATCGACGTCCGTTATCACACACCTGTAAAAAAGGTGAGGTACGGATCCCAAAGGTTTCGGCTGCTGCCGCTGTGCGGTTGCTGTGGAGGGAAATGGAAGGCGCTGATGTGCTCTGCGAGGATATGGGCCTTGAAAGGGCCCGCAGCTATGCGCGGGGCCTTGGCTTTTTCTGTGAGGTTGATGATTCATGATTTTTTGTTGCGCTTATTTTTTTTATTTTTTACTCTCCTTCAATTTTTTTTACGGAGAGCAACCTCTCCTTACTTGATGGTGATAGAATTTTTTTATCATTTTCTTTACTCTTGAGACATGACTTCTTCGTATATTAAGTTCTTCCTTTTTAATAAAAATGATTTGTTTTCTAAAAATAAAAAAAAACGGGAGGGGTGGAAGGGGGGTTTCACTCCAAAGCTCGTAAGTAAATGTGCTACGGTGTCAGCGATTCTAATTTCACAGTCGACACTCGCATGAGGTGTCAGGATTGAACTCCATGCTCCCTTGGGCATAGTTTACTTGGAGAAAGAGAGTTAATTTTCGTTTACTTCATTATTTAATTTTTTATTTATTAATGTAGGTTTAATAATTTTAACATAGATTTATTTAACACAACTGATGTTAATCAAATCTATATTAAACTTATTAAACCTATATTAATAAATAAAAAATTAAATAAACATTAACCTCTCTTTCAAAAAATTAAACCTACAAATAAACTAAACGTAAGAGAAGCTCCACTTTCGTAGCCAAAAATGGCGGTACTTCTTACCAAAGGATAATGATATAAAATGCAACGTTGCGTATAACGTAATATCTCATGTCAAATATAATATGATATAAAATATATTATATCGTATTGATGTGATGTATATGTAATATTGGTATGATATAATTGATGTAATATGAGGCCATAGAAACATAACATATGATTAATCCATATCATGTGACATGATATCTACGTAGCGTCTTGGTATAAATTAATACACTTTAATATCGGAAACATATTTTACTTCAAAAAGGTGCCATGTGCAACTCCCATCATCTTCTCTAATAGTTCAAAAGAGGAAAAAACACCATTAAACGTTGTCAACGTCCAACAAGTACAATCATTTTCGTGTGGCTGAAACTTGTGTAAGAGAAAGGCACCATTAATGAAAAGAAAATATCTCCTATGACATCGTGAATTACTGAATAAAGGCCACATCTGCTTTGGGGTTAAGAGTCGAAATAAAGTATAGTAGGTGGGATAGGGGGGAACGAGGGATACGAGACATACGGTTTGTGGTTGGTTTTAAGGCATCATTAAAGGGGTAGGTACATCGTGGAACGAGTCTAATGGAGGAGGTTTTGTAGAGAATTGTGTTGAAATATTGTTTTACATCTTATTATCATATTAATAAAATTATTTTCAATTAATATTTATAAATTAAATACTTTCCAGAATAAAAGATAATAAGAAGAAGTTGAGGAGGAGAAGGTTATCTTCGACTTTTAGATTCTTTAAATTAAGTTTTTATTTCATAGAATATATACCTCTTAATAAAGTAATATAACTTAAATCATAAAATTAATTATAGATAAATTAGGATTTGTGTTAAGATTATTTTTTAAAATACGTAATTGATTAAATTACTTAAAATAGGTACTTGTAAGTAAGTATCGGTACTATTTATCAGTACCAATATATGTAAGGCACAGGTTTAAGCATAAGTCTCAAATTGTATACAATAAGTACCGGAATTAATCATGATTACCGATACCTAATGATCACAGTTTGAAGACTCAGTTCTGACCTGAACCCTGCAAGTACCGGTACCCATGACTAGTACCGATTTAGGTAGGTTACTGTCCCTAGCAAGTCCCAAACCTAGGAGTCACAAGTACTGGTACCCATGATGAGTACCGATACCAGGATTCTTGTGTGCTAGCTGCAGAAGAAATAGTAGGTACCTAATACTGGTACCCATACTTTAATATCGGTACCAGTTAGCTGTTACCCTAAAACTGAACGACTAAAAAATTAATTTTGGCTATATGAACGTTTGGATTTAAACTTCAACGCCCAGTAGACGAGTAACCTAGGTCCTAGCTCTATAAAAATACATTAGGAATCTTAGTTTTCACACAAGAAATACAAAGGAAAAATTCTAGAGCTTTAAATTTCAAATTTCCACCATATTAGAAAAAGAGAAAGAAAAAGCTTGCCATTAACTCTCTCTACATTCTTGCAAGCTCAACGATGTGTTTTTCTCACGCATCTACGAAGCGATTCACGTCCTTACTAAGCTCTCAAATTGGTACTTCATTTTAATTATTGTTGAGAGGCTTAAGTATATTGCTGTAAGATTTCTCTTTGTTACACCAGTACTCTATTTGTAATTAAGCTTATTTCCTGTTGGGTTGTAATAACCCATTTTTGTACTTGGGTTGAGGTAACCTATTAATTATATCATTTAGTAAATTGATTCCCTCGGGGTTGAGGGAATCGGGTTAAAAATCCTAAGCTAGGAGGCTTAGGTAGTGGAGTACCAAAGTGAGTGGGGAACCATTATGCATCTTGTGTCAATTTTTGTGCTTGTAATTTGTGCAAATCTTACTTGTTATTACTAATAGTATGTTTGAGTGTTTGTGCGCGTAGCTATCTATTTATTAGATCTTACCAGGCCAGTCATGAGAGAGAATCGACCTGTTGATCCTACTCTCTCCACTCCTTTTTCTTCTCCCAGCAGATGCTTTCACGAGACTCCTTACTCCTCGCCATTGAAGACCAAAGCATTTCGTCCTGATGTTCTTCAAGGGCATCCATCTCCAGCAGGTTCGCCACTAATCGGGAATGGGCGAAGGCACAACGGAATATCCTGTGATGGCATAAGTACTAAGGAGACAAATGGCCTTTCGTTGTCGTTGTTGTTCACGTCGCAGCTTGACTACCCCATTGCCCTCTTTATATGCTGCTCGAGGGGTGGAGGAGAGCACGCCTGTGTCGAGAGAGGAAATCCCATTGATAGAGAGAGCGTGGTTCCGACGTGCGTCCGTTTACATACTCCAATAGTAGCGTGCTGGAGACCGGGAGGTCAACATCATTGCCTCCTTCACGTGGCTCTTTGCCTCCACAACGCTGCTCTATAGGTCCACTTCTTTTCCCCTCCGTATTCTCCTAGGAGCAGGTATAAAAGCCCCATGCCCCCACCTATATGAAGTGCCTCCTTTAGCTATGTTTTCCTATTTTGTGGTTATGATGCATGTTTAGACACTTCTTATGGTTGTGATGATTGAAAGGAAATTGTTTGGCAATTGTGGTTATTGGTATGTTATGATGGTTGTTTTTGTGATTTTAGTATCCTAAGTGAAGTCTACCATAATAAATATTTGTATGTTTGTTTGTTGGAAGTTCTATTGTGATTTTTTTTTTTTGGATTATATGTTTGAACTATGGTCGTGCTGTTGTGGTATTTCTATTTGTCTTCCCTCTCAAGTTGTGTTTGGAACAAGTTGTGTTGTGATTAAATATGTTGTATTTCTTGATTGTGAATTCTGATTTAGGAGAACATTTTGGTGTTTTGAGTGGTTAGTTAGACTTTTCAGAGCATGTATTTCTTGGTAACGAAAAATTGAGTGGGGAGACATGTGGAAGATGTTCCGTTCATAGAGTATCATCCTAGGTTCTTCTGCATGTGTTACGTATCATTATTTTGATTCGCAAGAACTCAGCACCGCCTCTGTTATTTTGATTATTTGATATGTTTAAAAGTACATAATATGCATAGTGAAAATCGAAGAACATTACGATCGAAGAACCTTTGTAGTACATCATATTGTGATATTATATAGATGAGCTAAGAGTTTTTTAGTAGGGTTGTATTGGCATATACTTAGTACCATGTAAAATTAATTTTATACTTTATCTCTAATGGACCTATTTGGAATAAAGAATATGAAAAAGATGTATGCATCTAGTAGGTGGTGCTGATTTTCCATATATTATGTCATTGAAAATGGAAAACCTGGAGATTGCATCTTGATTTACGAAATACATTTCAACGAGATCTTCCTTGCCTCTTGTTGTGTGTGTTTTGTTAGGGGTACTCCTACTTTCATTATATATCCATGACAATGTTATGGCTTTACAAAATAAGTACATACGAGATCTTTGTCTGGCTTATTTGCCTTGTTTGTATTTTTGGTTGGGGGTAGTTATTGATAGACATGGAGTGAAGATTTTTTTTAAAAGACATGACAAATTGCTTAAAATCCATCAGGAGTTTACTTTGTAACAATTGAAGAATAGAATTGCCATGAACAATTTTTTCATTTATAGAAAAATAAGTACGTACAATAATACTGAATCGAAAAATTATACATATATAGTTATACCATAGTTATGTCGTTTTTGCAAAATTAATTATTTTTCCTAGGATGGCTACATGCTTCAATATTAATGTCATTAATCACTTTGACCGAAGTAGGAAACATATGTTCATTAGAACTTCTCAACTCGATTTGAAATGTGTGGAGAATATTTGTGAACAAATTTGCAAGCATATATTACATACAAGGCAAATATATAGTACATATAATACATGTATGTCGTATATATATAAGTGATATATATCATGTTTAATATTATATATGTGATATTTATTGTCTACCTTCAATCATTACCTTTAATTGTAATATGATTATGGAGTAAAAGATGATTACAAAGTGAAACACATAAGATCATGAAATGAGTGAAAGAATGATAAAATTTTAAACGAGGGTTTTTATAAGAACAACATCCCCTCCATCTCTAGTTCTTTATATGTACAATTTTATACGTTCGTTGGAAAGGAGAAATTGAGAGTGATAAAAATGTTATAAAATCAGATATTGTTGTGTGTTTTAAAAGGCAATGAAATGCATCATTTATGCAAATGATACAGTAATGTATGGTCCCACTTGACACCATGAGATGTTCAGAATTAATTTCATTAAGGACCAGTTAAGACTGTCATTAATCACGATAGGTTTAAAAGAATACTATTATAGCTGAATGTCCTCTACCGTACAACGTTACATATTACACTACAATAGGTAACACGATATTCTCTGAATGTACAGCATAAAATGATGTACTTCAGACTCATTCATGGAAACACAGAGCAATAGACCTTAACAACCCCCACTTCGATGATTTTCTTGACGAGGATTTCTTGTTTACTCGAAAATCCTCGCTCTGAAGATTCATATGCACGGTTCCAAACCATTGGCAGTAATGTCCCTCGTAGAGCCACTGAAGGGGTGAATAACTTTGAAAGTTAAAACTCAGATGATGTAATGACGAATGAGTTGGGTTCCCGCGTGTATTGGACCTCACCTGCAACTAGCGATTTCATTGTCATAATGAAGGAGACAGAGGAGACTCACATGGAATACGTTGGTGGGACTTTTACTAATCAAGGGTAGGATATGATCACCCTTAAGTTCAACTCAATATGGGAGTTGAATTTGGGTCGGGTGCAAGTCTAGAACAAGTGGAAGACAATCAAGATGTATTACGTTTAGTTCCACCAACTAATTTCTAAGAGTGGTTGGGGATATGATGCCAATTCTCATCAACCAATTCCACCTTATGTTGACGCTTGGAACGAGGTAACTAATCTTGTCATTAAAGTAAGATTGTGGAATATTTGATGCAATGAATGTGCCTAATAATTAATTCATACATTAAGATTGATGACGGGTATAGAAAGTTTCGAAACCATCCCTTCAAGTACTACGACGAGATGCATGCACTTCAAGGTCGTGATACTGCTTCCGGTGATTGGACAATGGCATGCAATCGTGGCACGATAGCTGTGCCAGTTGCATTGCACAGGCCAACATACCCATTTCACGCTACTTGAAGTAGTCGAGGTGAAACTTCATTTGCGAGGCAAAAGAGGAAGGAGGTTGTGACCGACCTAGGTGACGACGACGAGGACGATGAGGTGCAAGTCATGCATTTCAGGCCCCAGAATAGGTCAAGTAAAACTGTCATTGTTGATCGAGGGAAGAGGAGTCGTAGTGAGGGACAAAGTTCTGATGGTGGAACATGGGGTATGCAGCTTACCAAAGCAACATAACAGTTGGTTGAAATGTATCATGTGCCTATGGACCCCCTTGGTGGAATTGGGGAGGCCATCGCTGCCCTTCACAGAATTCGACCTAACCTTGATCGTCAAAGTTCTCTGCTCATCTCACATTATTCGAGGATGCCCTAAAGAGGTATACGTTCTTGGGCATGCTGGACCTACCGAATTACCAGATAGATAATTAGTTGGAGTTTTAATTGCGGAACTTCAAGGGATAGTTGACCATAGAATATGAGATGTCCATCAATGACATGGACTCAATCGATGTTTTCATATCTATTTTGCCCTTGTTTTGTGTATGTATCATCTTCATGAATCATGTTACCATTGCAGGTTGTAAAATCTTAATTTTCATTTCGTTATTTGTAATCTTTGGAAGTAATCTTTGTTATTTTCTTTTGGCTTAAGTATAAGTTCATGAAAGTTGAATATTGCTTGTCATCCCTTAGAATGAACTACAGACAAAAGTATCTTTACCTACAAATCCACCTTTTAGTAGTTGCACGGAACTTGCAATATTCCGCAAAATTATTTCAGAAGAGGAAGAAGACTATGAAAGGAATGAGGGGCAACCACAGCTTAGAGTTCCAAGATAGATTTACATTGCCCCGATAGGAGGACATGTGTGGATTAGTGAGATGATGGATGGTCATAAAGTTTGATCATACCGAACCTTCAGGATGCATCCCGATGCTCTGAAGTCGTTTATATAGTTGTTGAAAATTCATGGCAAGCTACGGGAGACAATACATATGACAACTATTGAGCAAGTGTGCATCTTCCTGTATGCCTCTAGTTGTGCAGTGAAAATCGTGATCTTTACGAGCGATTCCAGCACTCAGGACAAATAATAAGTCGCTAAATTAGATCTATTCTCGACACGATCTTATGCATCGAGCCTATGTTCATACGTTTGCCACCCACTTAGACCGTAGATTACATCTCTTCCAATTATAAGTATTACCCATACTTCGATGTTAGCCCCTTTTAACTGGCAATGTGCAATATAATATTTCCAAAGGATACTTAATGTTTGTTTACAAAGTCATATCATGTCTACAGGGAGTAATTGGAGCCATTGACGGTTGTCACGTGAGATCTTGTGTCTCGAAGTTTGAGCAGAGTAGATATTGCAATCGTCATCTTGAGTTATCACAGAATGTTATGGTTGCCGTTGACTTCAACCTCCTACTCACGTATGTCGTTGCCGAGTACGAGGGTTCAGCTGGTGATATAACAGTCCTCCAGTTTGCATTCGAGTTGGGTACCTTCTTCGTTTCAGACGGTTATCGTCACCTAGTTTATTGCCTTGTACAGACGTACCACTTACCACCTCTTTAAGTGGTGTGTTAGGGGTGGTTTAGCTAATAACTATAAGGAGTTATTCAATCACCGTCATGAGATCCTCCAAGGATATGTGGAGCGAACTTTTGGAGTTTGGAAGAAAATGTTCGAATGTCTAAAGCATATGAGAGACTATTATTTGTCTATAGAAAGAGATTTTGTCCATGTTACATGCATTATTCATAACTTCATTGAGACATAAGGTACGGATAAATGGTTCCTTCGAATCACCGCTGCTTGGTGATATGTTCATTTTTATGAACTACAATTAGGCCTAAGTATATTGAGATCACATGAATTAGAGGTTTTTAACATAGAATCTACATCATATTTGTGATTAAATTGCATGGGATGCAATAATTTCTTTTTAATCTATTATATTGAATTAATTGCATGTAGGAGAAAAAGAAAATTTCATCATTCAATTACATCCTCTCGTGCACATGCTCACGTCAGTTTCGCACCAGCTAGCTTTGCATATGGGTTGAGGCCAAAATTAGCATGAATTTGAAATCCCTTGACTGGAGGAGTGATTGAAGGAGCTGGCAGTTATCGCCGAGGGGTATTAAAATCTTCTTCATCTCTTCCACGATTGCCACCAGGGGGCTCCTCATGTGCACACTGTGACCCAAGCACACACTATGGTCTTAGCATGCTCCACCTCTCCTCCGCTCACTTCGACGAGGTGGTGCTCAATGACACAGAGCACCACCACCATCAGTCGTTCTCCTCCACCGTCACCACCTTCATCACCACCATCAACGCCAACCCCTTCACCTTCTTCTCCACGCACTCCTCCCCTGCTCCTCCCTTCCAAAAAAGAACCCAACACCAACACCTTCACATCCGCTAACAACCACCACCGCCGGTCACCATACTCGACACTGACCTTACGAACGTCCAGCTGACCTTCGTCATACCACCCCCAAGGTCCATGACCGTTGACTGTCACCCACCCTCTATTGTCAGCAGCTCCCGCCATTGGCCTCTTCAACGTCGACCAGCCATCGTCAGTTGCCCCACATCAAGCCGTCGTCGCCAGCATGAAGGTCGCGACCCTACGCACCACCATTGAGCTCCTAGCCAATGGCGAGCTCTCCTCAAAAAGCACTGGGCACTCCTTGCACTTCCTTTGATTTGGGTTACATTTTTATTTACATTTACTTGTCATTACCAATACTTGATTTGAAGTTTAATAAGTGAATATATTGTGGTGGTTTTACTTTTCTGTCCTTTATCTTTCTCTTTATTTTTGCATCTCTCATTGCTTTGATATGATTCCATGCAAAAATATTCGTTTTGTTGGTAAACATGAATGTTATATATATGTGAGTTTACTGGGCTTAATCCTCCCTGTGGATACGACACTTTAAATCGGTTAGATATAATTAATTTTTGACTAGGAGATTTTCCACCACATTTTGTACTTCGATGATTGATTATATTGATATTATTTGTTAAGTGAAAATCAACTAATCACTAAGATTTGTAGATGGAATGGTCTTGACTAGGGTGACGAATAGCCACGTCAATCTTTCACCCGTGCAGCCCTCTCACGAGGAGATTTCCATTGTAAAAGAATTGCAATGGACATGTGTAATGATTACTGTACGAACCTAACTGCACGACAACCTAGGTAACTACATTCCTAGGTACAAAAACCTATGTATGGAAATAACTTCTCACATGGACCTTCATGTAATATAATGTCGTTAATATTACCTTCCATTTTTTCTTTGACATATATGACCTTCTGCTTATTTCATACCTTCTATCTTTATGGGTTTGTATATAAAATGTCTTTGACTACTTTCGCATGTTATTCTTGTATTAAAAAAAAATTTATATAGTATTTCAACGTTGTATGTTCACGGGATGTCCTAATCACGTTGACAGGATGCCGACAATTCTAACGGGGGATCATGAATTGACCTTTCTTGCATTCTTGCGAAGGAGATACCATCAAGGGGAGTACATTTCCAAGGCTTTCACACTTGCATCTTGTCATGAAACGACCAGAGAAATGACTGAGCATTACGGTAGACACATTATTGTTGATGCTATCAAAAGTTGTTGGAGAAAGATAAATCAACCTACGATTTTATAATAGAAATGATTGTCTTTCATGGGTGGGAGTGGGATGAGAAGTCCGCGATACTTACTACACCAGGTGGGGAGGAGGCCTAGTTTTATGTAAGTACATAAGAGCAGTCATATATGTTTTGTTATATTTTCACTTTCACATCACATATTTTATTAAGGATATCATTCTTTCATACATCGAGAAGAAGTACAGGTGGCTAAGGGGCTACACATACCCACACTTCGATGTAATCCGTCACATCTTCAAACCGACTTGATGGTTGACGATAGCGTATAACAACCTGAATGCCCTACCTCGCATCACGTCCTCGTAATTGATTTATTCCAGATATCAGTTATACTAGTTTGTTTACCAATTTTCCGTAGTCATTTTCTAGTATTGCATTGCGTTAGTCGCCTATTAGTCTATTAGTTATGTAAAATTTTAACGTTCTCTGAACGACATTTAACCGTGAACTTATTTCTAGTTATCATGTTCGATGTAGCTACATTTTCTACTTTCATTCCATATATGTTGTCTTTTTGTACGTTACTACTTTTTTTGCGGTGGCATTTCTTTTGTGCACCTACTGGAACTAGGTACTGTAGGTTCGGCCCTACCAGGAGGGATGACGTAATAATTGCGGAAATAAATAATAAACAATCTTCACAAAATAACAATCACACAAAAGGCACAAAGTATTTTTAGGTGGAAACCCAAACCGGGTGAAAACCACCACCTAACCCTCTCGAGTTAGGATTTTCCTATCAACCAAGTTTATCAAAATCCACTAAACCGAATCACTTTAAAACGAGGGTGATTCAACCTCAATTACAACCACGCTACTTAGACGAGGGTAGTGTATCTCAACCCCTTCTCTCCACGAGAAGGATTTTGTCTCGCGAAGGAGACGGGAATTCGCAAAGCGAATACCCAACCAAATAACAAAGATAAAATAAGTAATCCTATAGAGCCAACAAAGTAATATTTAACCTAAGCTTTTATAGGAAATAAGATGCTTCCCTTCGAAAGGAGTGTGCCACGGATGGGTGTGCCACGCCACGGCGCAACGTCGCTCTCGTGAACAACGGCGGGAGAGCGGGTGCGCAACAGCTTATTTCTCTCAAGAGAATGGAGCTTGAGCTTGAAGAGCAAGAGCTAGCTAGGACACAAGAGAGTGGAAAGTGTATTACAAAGTGTTTCTTGTGTATCTTGGTGTGTTTTTGTGTTGCAAAGGTTCCCCTCTATTTATAGAGGCCTTAGGAAGGCTTTGGAAGGCTTAGAAAAGCTTCCATAGCCGTTGGGTACAAAGCCCAAGTGAATCAGCCCGAAATCAGGAACAATCATTGCTTTGACTGGCTTATCAGACGTCTAATTCTAGCATCAGACGTCTGGAAGTTCACTTTAAGGCGTCTAATTTCAAGGTCATACGTCTGATTTTGGGCGGGTTCCTTCCTAACTTGGATCAGATCTAAATAGGGTTCCTGTGTAAGTCCATTAGACGACATATAGGACGTCTGCCACTATGTCTGGACGTCTGGAAACCTACTTTTTCTGTGGGAATGGATTTCCAAACGTTGCAACGGCTAAAAAATCTCTGAAAAGAGATTTTGGGTCATCCAAGGCAAAACGGTCAATTATCAGACGTCTGGAAAGTCCTATGGACGTCTGATAAGGCTCTAACAGTCACATTCTTGAGTGTTCGCTAAGCCAGCCAACGGTCTACTAATTGGACGTCTGGCAAAGTCATCAGACATCTCCTAAGACGTCTGGTTTAAGGTCTGGACGTCTGATTTCATCAGACAGAACTACCTATGTCCAGCCTAAATGTTATCAGACGTCTGAATCAACAGTCAGACGTCTTAAAACACATTATCAGACGTCTGATTTTGGAATTAGACGTCTGGAAATGCTGTTTAAACCCTATATTGGTTTTCTAAGTTCTCTACAGAAAACCTAAGTATCCTAGGGTTGTGCCGGTGTTCGTAGGACTACTGTTAGGGTACTTTGAGGCTCTTTAACATGAATCTAAGTAAAAAAATAAAGAGTAACAAAATAACGACAAAAGTATATGAAAGGAATAAAATGGAATTCTATCATATTCTTCTTGTCCTTCCATCTTCAATCTATCGCTCCTCGCGAATCTTCTCTGTTCTCCGTCAAGCTCCTCCAATCCGTCCTGGATGCGAGCTCGAATTTCTCCTAATCACGTATCCATTTGCAATTGGCTTGAAATCTAAGACTCTAAGTGCAAATGTTAAATAACACGTGTTTTGTTATCATCAAAATAAATGATCGTGGTGTTCTAGCACCAACAATCTCCCCCTTTTTGATTATGACAAAATCATAAATAATAGTGCAGAAGATCCTCCCCCTTTTTGACATTATCAAAAAGGTTTAATTGATTTTAAATTTTCTATAACTCCCCCTCAAAACATGCTCTTCTATAAATTTCTTTTAACAAAGGTAATGTCCTTCCCCTTTTTGTAACAACGAGATAGCTATTATTTTTCTCCCCCTTTCTAAAGGAAATTTAGCTACCTTATATCTCCCCCTTAAAAATTGACAATTTGCTTATAATTTTTCGCTCCCCCTTTCTAAATGCTTATGACAAAAGGATAGGGTAAAGGGTTTTACCTCACCTACCATGGCCAATAAAATGGCCTGAATGGTGGTGGTGGATGCCACATCGGATGGGGCTCCCATCTATAGCTTGGAGGCCCGGGCATTGGCGCCGGTCTCCAATCTGGTGGTCGACGTGCGGTAGGTCCGTCGCTTGTTCGCCGTCTTGTCGGTCTTCTTGTTCTCCTCCTTGGTCTACTCCATGGTTCTCCCAACTTGAGTTGACCAGCTTTGAGTTTGTAGGTGTAGTCCTTTGTGTTGTAATTATCTCTGAACCCTACAAAACAAGATTCTAATTCTTTTTTCGGTATCCAAGTGGGCTTGGATCCGATCTGTTAGGGGGTCTCCTTGACGAAGATCGTTTCTCAACCTTAGGGCTATAAAAATTATCAACTTTGTTGATTAATTTGTTAGAATTTTCCCTAAGACATGCAATTTCTTTTTCTATAGTATTCATCTTAGTCTTTAAATCAGAAATTTCTATTTTTAGACTAACATTTTCCTCAATCAATTTATTATTTTCATTGATGATGTTATGATTTTCTAATAATAGGTTATCATTTTTAGGATAAGCTTCTAGATCCTTAAGTTTTATTTCTAACCTATCATTTTCAGATTTAAGAAAACTAAGATTCTTTTTCATGCTTTTGTTTTCTATTTTTAGTGATTTACTAAGCTCATACAACTCATTAAAAGCATATTGTAAATCCAAGTTTACCTCATTGTCGCTGTCGTCGTCACTTTCTCCGATTGCCATGAAACCAAGGCACGCGGTTTCCTTCTCCTCGAGATCTTCTTCCAAGCTCGTCTGCTCATGAGTGTCTTCTAACTTCCTCCATTTCTCATGGGCGGTAGTGCACTCTTGGATTTGCTCAAACTCTTTCGGACTCAACGCGCAATACAAGGCATTCATGGCCTTTGCGTTGAGGTTGAGATTTCGAACCTGATCTTCTGAGTAACCTCTTGCGGGTTTCTTGGGAATCACAAATGCGGATTCGCATTTTTCCCACACCCGGAAGTCGTAGGCTTGCAACCACATAGTCATACGATTTTTCCAATAAATGAAATCTATACCTGCAAAGTATGGTGGTCGCGAGGTATCGTGTCCTTCGGTGCACACGAATGCTTTTCCCTCCATATCTAGATCCTCGCCAGTTTGTAACGCCGATAACGCGAGACCTGCTCTGATACCAACTTAGGTTCGGCCCTATCAGGAGGGATGACGTAATAATTGTGGAAATAAATAATAAACAATCTTCACAAAATAACAATCACACAAAAGGCACAAAGTATTTTTAGGTGGAAACCCAAACCGGGTGAAAACCACCACCTAACCCTCTCGAGTTAGGATTTTCCTATCAACCAAGTTGATCAAAATCTACTAAACCGAATCACTTTAAAACGAGGGTGATTCAACCTCAATTACAACCACGCTACTTAGACGAGGGTAGCGTACCTCAACCCCTTCTCTCCACGAGAAGGATTTTGTCTCGCGAAGGAGACGGGAATTCGCAAAGCGAATACCCAACCAAATAACAAAGATAAAATAAGTAATCCTATAGAGCCAATAAAGTAATATTTAACCTAAGCTTCTATAGGAAATAGGATGCTTCCCTTCGAAAGGAGTGCGTCAACGACGCGGATGCGTGTGCCACGCGACGGCGCAACGTCGCTCTCGTGAACAACGGCGGGAGAGCAGGTGCGCAACAGCTTGTTTCTCTCAAGAGAATGGAGCTTGAGCTTGGAGAGCAAGAGCTGACTAGGACACAAGAGAGTGGAAAGTGTATTACAAAGTGTTTCTTGTGTATCTTGGTGTGTTTTTGGCCTGAAATCTAAGACTCCAAGTGCAAATGTTAAATAACACGTGTTTTGTTATCATCAAAATAAATGATCGTGGTGTTCTAGCACCAACAGGTACGGGTGTCATTTCAATTCTCTTGACAATTTATTTTCCTATAAGATATTTAACATGGACATCTCATATAGCAAAGAAGAGGAAATATTCCTAGTATGTTAATTAAAATCCAAGACGTTAAAAGGAGGTTCAATATGTTTTGATTTCAATGAAGGCGTGATCTTGAGTACGATTGGTGATTCAGGAAGGAATTTCAAGTAGAGATATCGAGCTAAGATGTGTGTGATTATTGAATATATCTTCGAAGGGTCTACTAGTACACAATGGTCTCATTATCATAACGCGAGGAGTTAGAATGATGAAGTTTACATACTTCGAACACACAACTCCGATATGTGGGCAAATGAAAGCTAACTAATGCAACAAATCGAATATAACAATGTAATTAGATAAGTACTCAAACTTTCTTTCTGTTATTAAATATAAATCGATTCTCAATATTGTTGGTTGATGAGATCACGGTTTCCTATGCTTTCAGGTGTAGTTCAAATTTCCCACGCAAATATAATACTTCAAAGTTACATCTCTCATAACTTGTCATGTAATGCATTAATCATTATCAATATAATTGCGACAATGGTAAGGGTTGATTTGTCATTCTCGATAAAGGATTTTTTAAACGATTACATATTTCGTAATTATGCAGACAATTATGGATAGATCATCCCCTTCATGTAATACAAGGAGGGGGAAAAATTACCATTGCCAAGTCCCTATTGTTCTGAGGATATCTTCAAAAGAATGTAGTAAGGGACAACAATTTTACTCTTGTAGGCTTGGCGTATGCAGCTTCTTAATGTGGGTCGAGGTGCCAAGAAAACCTTACATGTCACGACCCGGTCCCAAATCCCTACAGGATCTGAGATCGGCTCGCTTCGGTTAATCCCAAGACCCAGTCACCCAACAAGAAATAACCAAGTAACAATCATTAAACCACAATCACACAAGTACAGTAACTAAGCAGAAAGAAATTTACAATAGGGGAAAAGGAACAGTAATATTATGTCATAATACAGCCATCACAACAAAACGAGTACATGTAGCAGAAGACAAAGCTATATAAACTCACTATCAAACACTGGAACAAAAGCTAGGATCGACTAGGCTCAGCGTCCTTAGTAGCCGGTGGCTTGGGCTGCTCAAATCCCTGACCTGTACGGAATTTATTTAACTGGAGTCAGCTAACACTGAGTAGAGTGGTGGCTAAGAAGTAACATGCATTTAACAAGTAGTTAACATAAAATTTTTCATTTTCCAATTATATTATACATGTTGGTGCGTAGAGATCTCTAATTAGGATTTGTTAATTAATCTTCTTGTTCCCTATAGGAACGATTTTGCTTGCAGCTTCCCGTGATATAGGATGCCCACGTGGCACTTTCCTGGCTGAGGGAGTCCCACCGTGGTAGTCCTATACTTGGTCTACCACCCCGAGGTTACGGTCGTGATGTAGCGGTGACTATGGCACACGTGATAAGCGCGCGGGTAGCTATCTCGCACTGGCACGCGGTCAATCGTTTCCGCTAATGGGTACGCCTCAACGTATAGTGCGGAACAGTATAGGGCCTTGCCCTCTCAGAACAGAACAGGGGTCTTGACCCTTATGGGTCCTGCCCCTCCTTAGTTCGCGTACCCTCGTCCGACTACCCTGGTTTGCCCAATGGGCTGATGTTACGGACGCGTGCCCCAGACGTCTTTTAAGACGTCTGGGAGGTGACCCAGACGTCGGACCAGACGTCTGGGATCAAATCCAGACGTCTGACCAAACGTCTGGGATCGTTTCCAGACGTCTGGAAAATAATTTTTTTTCGCACGAAAGATTCGTCTGCACGCCTGTGCACGCAGACCCGCGATTCCCCCCCTCTCTCTTTTTCCCTCTCTCTCTGCGACTGCAGACCTGCCGAGGTCTCTCTCCCTCCTCCTCACGCGGCCTTAAAAGGCCACGCCTCCCCTCCCGTCTCCACCGTCTCCTCCTTCTTCTCCTTCAGCCAGTGAGCATGAGCATGAGCGTAAGCGCGAGCGTGAGGGCGGCAGCGGCGGCCGCAGTGAGCGCGGAGGAGGTGCGGCGTGCGAGAGCGGAGCTCTGCCGTGAGGGCGAGCTCGCCGGAGCGGCTTGGCCGGCCGGCGGAGGGTGCAGGGGGCGCGGAGCGACGCGGAGAGGGACCTGCTGCGGTCTGAGCAGCAGACGCGCGAGGTACGACGGGGACGGCGTCGCGAGCGGAGGCCGAGTAGCGCCCTGATTCTGGAAAAATTTCCAGAATCAGACGTCTGGGTTGATAGTCAGACGGCGAGGGCGACGTCTGGAAGCTCATACAGACGTCTGAAAGGTGAGTTTTCCGCCTTCTTCTTCCTTCCTGTCGACTGACCGTATTGAGGGAGGCAGTTGGCTGTGAGCAGGTTCGTTGATTCGCCATCCTTTGCGAATCAAACGTCTGGAAGTTGTACCAGACGGCGGGAGTGACCTCCAGACGTCCGGGGTGACCATCGGAAGTCTGGGAGCTAGGACAGACGTCCCCGCAGACTTCTGGACGTCTGGGAAACCACGCTGAACAGGTAATTCTCTGATCCACTGTTTAAGACGTCTGGAAGAAGTTCCAGATGTCTGATTTTGCACAGTATCGTCTTTTTCGACCCGTTTAGGGCCCGTTCGGGCTCCGTTTTCCGCGATTCGAGTTGCGCTCTTTTCAGAATTAATTCCTCTACCCGTCTACAGTAGCTATACACTGTTTTGAGACACTCCTTGTGTTTGATCCTTGTGATAGGACCTCGTTCCGTTGCAGTCTTGGGAGTCGCGGAGGCACGCGGGATTCCCGATCACGCCCCCATTACTCCCGTTGTACCTGGTAGAGTGGCTTAAGTTATTAAAATCTGCTAAAGTATGGAACCTTAACTAGAATCTAGGACATTGCATGAATCCTAGGAATGAGAAATGTATGGAATGATAGCTCCTAGGTGTTGCATGAATCTTAGGGCTGGAAAATTAGATTGTATGATAGATCCTAGGATATGGCATGAATCCTAGGATGGAAAACTAGCGGAATGTATAATACTGCAGTCTTAAAAAAATGAAAAGGAATATAAAGTTGCCGGTAAATTGAATTAACAGCTTCCTGTTATGAATAAAGAAACGTGGGTGAGAACATGGATTGTAAGAATGTGAAACTGGGAAGTGAAACCTGGATGTTTGAGTTAAAAGGATGGAACCCTACGGGGAATTAGGAGTGGAACTCCTGGAAAAAGAAAGGAATGGAACTGAGATGTTGTTCGTACTGTCACTTGGGTACGCAGTACCAAGGGAAGTACCTGTACCTGTTTAGTGCAGAGTGGGGCCAGCCACCCCAGGGACCCGGGGTTAGGATTGGCCGCTCTGTACCGACTTGCTGGCCCTCGTGTACGTAGTACCGAGGAGAGCTACTAGTGTTAGGAGAGTACTAGCTACCCCACGGGCCCCGGGGTTCTGCTAGCCTCCTTCACCGACTTGTTAGGCCCACTGGGGCAAACCAGGGTAGTCAGGCGAGGGTGCGCGGACTGTGGAGGGGCAAGGCCCCGGTTTGGTTATTGTGGAGGGGTTGGACCCCGTGTTACGGAGAGGGCTCTGCCCTGTACTGGTTCAGTGTTGTGCTTTGGGCGCACCCGTTAACGGAAACGACTGACCGCGTGCCAGTACGGGTTAGCTACCTGTGAGTTTATTGCGCGTGCCGTAGTCACCGTTACGTCTGTCAGTGACCTTGGGGTGGTTGACTGAGGGTAGGATCACCACGGGGAACTCTCCCGGCTAGGAGAGCACCACGTGCTACTTCTACTTTTGGAAAAGACTGTAATCAAGATCGTTCCCACGAGGAACATTATAGATCAAGTAAAGGATCTGAGAAATAAATGAAATAGTGAGAAAATTGAAAGATGTGAATAAAGGAAGTAATAGAACATAACAGCTACTGTACACTCTACTGTCGTCTTTAGTTTAGTTTGCCACTCTACTCAGCATTTTGCTGACGTGTTACACTCATTACCTTTTTCAGGACCAGGTGTTGAGCAGCCAGGGTCAGCGGCTGCAGAGGACGCTGGGCCGAGTAGGGTCCAGTAGAGTTACCACTGTCTTTTGTACCCCTTTTTGTTTCCATTATAGTGAGTAGTTCTTGTTTCCGCTGTACTTTTCTTTACCTGCAGTTCATGTTATATGATAAATGTTGTTCTACTGTTGTGGTGGTATACATTGTAGTAGTTTCTTTCCTTACTGCTGTACTTTCTTACTGTTAGTTATATTCATGTTGAATGTGATTTATTTTACTGCTCTTTTGGTTACTTCCTCGTTGGACGACTAGGTCTTGGGATTAGTCGAGTCGGTCCGGTTCTCGTGTCTCGTAGGGACTCGGGAATCAGGTCGTTACAGCTGACGAGCGTCGGTGTAGGATGGCCATACCTAGCCCTGGGGGCGGATAACTCCCCCTACACTAAGTAGCTCACCTCGATACCACGTACACGAGGGCCAGTAAGAGTCGTTGTAGAGTGGCCAAACCCACCCCGGGTACCAACCTAAGGGCGACAAGTTTCCCTCTACACTACAAGGGACAGTTGCTCTCTTCTGTGCCACGTACACGAAGGTCAGCTTATGTTACGAAAGCAGCTTCAAAACGTCTTTTAAGACGTCTGGGAGGTGGCCCAGACGTCTGGAACCTCTTCCAGACGTCTGGGATTTAATTTCTGTGGCACAGTGGATTTCGTCTGCGCGCCTGTGCGCGCAGACCTGCGGATACCCTCTTTTCCCCTCTCTCGTGCGAGCGCAGGCGCTCTCTCTCTCTCTCTCTCCCCCCCCCGCGCGGCTTTAAAAAGAGCCCTCGCCCTCTCCCTCACCCTCAACTCCTCCTCTCCCTTCTTCCTCTTCCAGCCGGAGTGCGAGTGCGAGCGAGCAGCGGTAGCCGTGGCGAGTTGCGGGAGGTGTCGCGCAAGGGAGGAGACGCTCGGCCTTGAGGGCTCGAGCTTGCCGGGGCAGCTGGAGCCGGCTGGTGGGGGAGCCGCGGGCGTGGAGTGTCGCTGGAGGGCTGCTGCAGCTCGCACAGCAGGCGGACGAGGCGCGGTGCAGCCGTGCGTCGCGGGCGGAAGGCGAGTCGAGCTCTGATTCTGGAAATTTTTCTAGAATCAGATGTCTGGGATTCCAACCAGACGACGGTGAAGACGTCTGGTAAGTAAATTATTTTTCATCCTTCGTCCTTTTCTGCGACCGTCCGTATTGAGCAAGAGGAGTGGGTACGTGCAGGTTCTGAGATTTGCATCCAACGCGAATCAGATGTCTGGCCGCAGTACCAGACGACTGGAAGGACTTCCAGACGTCCGGGGTGACCATCGGACGTGTAGGAACTAGGCCAGACGCCCCCGCAGGCTTCTGGACGTCTGAGAGACTACGTAGAACAAAGGTACCATCTGACCCACTTTTTAAGACGTCTGGAAGAGGTTCTAGACGTCTGATTTTGGACTATTTCGTCGTTTCGACCCGTTTAGGGCCTGTTCGGAGTCCGTTTTCCGCGTTTCAAGTTGCGTTCTTTTCGGAATAAAATCCTCTACCCGTCTACAGTAATTATATACTGTTATGAGAAACTCCTTGTGTTTGATCCTTGTGTTAGGACCCCGTTCCATTGCAGTCTTGGGGGTTGCGGAGGCGCGCGAGATTTCCGACCACGCCCCCATTACTTTCGTTGTAGCTGGTAGAGTGGCTTTAGAAATTATTAACATAATTTGTTACAATTATGGAACAATTAATAGAACCTAGGACATTGCATGAATCCTAGGAATGAGAAACCAGATTGAATGATAGATCCTAGGGTATTGCATGAATCCTAGGGCCGGAAAACTAGATTGAATGATAGATCCTAGGGTACGGCATGAATCCTAGGACTGGAAAACTAGTGAAATGAATATACATATTGCAGTCTTGGAAAATGTGGAAAGGAAATAATAGCTGCCAGTAAATTGGTTTAACAGCTGCCTGTTATGAATAAATGAACATGATTAAGAATATGGGTTGTATGAACGTGAAACTGGAAAGGTGAAACTTGAATGTGCTGAGTTAAAAGAGCTGGAACCCTACGGGGAATTAGGAGTAGAACTCCTAGAAAGTGAATGGAATAGAATTGGGGAAGTGAGCTGGCCCTTGAGTACGGAGTACCAAGGAGAGTGACTGTCCCCCTATTTAGTGCAGAGAGGAGCTAGCTGCCCCAGGGACCCGGGGTTAGGTCTGGCCACTTTGTACCGACTTGCTGGCCCTCGTGTACGTAGTACCGAGGAGAGCTACTAGTGTAGGGCGAGTACTAGCTACCCCACGGGCCCCGGGGTTCTGCTAGCTCACCTACACCGACTTGTTAGGCCCACTGGGCAAACCAGGGTAGTCAGGCGAGGGTGCGTGGACTTTGGAGGGGCAAGGCCCCTGTTTGGTTACTGTGGAGGGGTTGGACCCCTGTTACTGAGAGGGCTCTGCCCTATACTGGTTCCGTGCTGTGCTTTGGGCGCACCCGTTAACGGAAACGACTGACCGCGTGCCAGTGCGGGTTAGCTACCCGTGAGTTTACCACGCGTGCCGTAGTCACCGTTAACTTTGTCAGTGACCTTGGGGTGGTTGACTGAGGGTAGGATCACCACGGGGGACTCTCCCGGTTAGGAGAGCACCACGTGTTACTTCTACTGTTCGGAAAAGACTGCAATCAAGATCGTTCCCACGAGGAACATTCGAGATCAAGTTAAGGATCTGGGAAATAGATAGATGGTGAAACAATAGAAAGACGTAAATAAAGGAAGAAAGAAAATAAAACAGCTTCTGTACACTTTACTGCTTCTTTAGTTAGCTGCCACTCTACTCAGCCTTTCGCTGACGTGTTACACTCGTTACTTTTCAGGACCAGGTGTTGAGCAGCCAAGGTTAGCAGCTGCAGAGGACGCTGGGCCGAGTAGGGTCCAGTAGAGTTACCACTGTTCTTTTGTGCCCTTTTTGTTCCACTGTAGTGAGTAGTTCTTGTTACTCTCTGTACTTTTCTTTACTTGTAGTTCATGTTAAGTTATAAATGTTGTTCTACTGTTGTGGTGGTACATGTTGTAGTAGTTCTTTTTCTTACTGCTGTATTTTGTTACTGCTAGTTATATTTCATGTTGAATGTGATTTATTTTACTGCTCTTTTGGTTACTTCCTCGTTGGACGACTAGGTCTTGGGATTAGTCGAGTCGGTCCGATTCTCGTGTCTCATAGGGACTCGGGAATCGGGTAGTTACAGCTTACCTCCCTTAACAGCTGCCCATAGGTAGCAAATTCCCAGAACCATCCAGTTCTCCGTAGTATGGTGTTCTTGTTTACATTCCCCGTGGGGTTCATACAGAAGTTTCTTTTTCACATTCGGGTTGGAATGTATGGATAAAATAGTTCAATTTCCATTTTATTAAAGCAGGAGTCCATTTTAGAGAAAGACATGCAGCTTTTGTTTACTCAATCATTCACATGTAGTTTCTTCTAACCCTAGTCTTCATGCCACGACCTAGGGTTCAAGAATTTATTTTTGAGTATACGTTTGTTCCTTCCTAGGGTTCATCTCAAGCGTTAGGATTACTTACTTGCATGTATTAAATTAGAGATTTAAGCTTGTAACCAGTCTACCTGAGTAATCGGGTGGAATGGGAGCTCGTACAGTGGCTCCCGACGTCTCCACAGGTCCCGTACACCCGACGGACTGGAGACCTAAAACATGGATTGATGGGCAAAAAAGGTACATAAGGATGTAAACAAGGTATCATTATACAGAGAAACTCGTACGGAAAACAGAGACGGTTCGTTTGCGGAAAAGAGATAATAATAGGGCCATACACGGCTCAAAACACGCTGTCAGACGGAAATTAGACATCTAGGAAAGTGACAACAATGCATCTGGGGGTGATAATTCAGTTAAATATGGCTCATCTTAAGAATAAAAGGCACAATATAAGTAGAATGGGAGCATTGCATTCATCGTATGCCAAGATTGCTTATAAAATAGTATTAACGACCATTTGTATAAGCACTTGTCAAAGCAGGCCTCAGATGAGTAATCGGACCACATGAATGGATTCAGAATGATGAACGGAGTCCAACAGACTCAAAATCGGCCAAATCCGACATCCGGAGCTCCCACAATGTGACTAAGAAGTTTTGACCGTTGATCTGATGATCAACGACCCTTGATGCGCCACGTGGTGCCCGCTCACCGCGCGCCCGCTTCCACCTTCAACCGGAGATCAGATCTTAGCCGTCGATCTCTGATCGGACTGCCAAGAACCGCGCGCATGCTCGCGGTCACCGCGACAAAGCAGCGGGCATAGCGCAGCGGTTAACACGCACGGCCGCGCCCACGCGATGCGGGTTCGAGCCGCGTGTTGCCAAAATCAGAAGACGACTTCGAGCACAGGCGAAATTGAGCCGCCGGATCAGCAGCGGGAGGACGAGATAGCGCCACGCGGCGCGTCCTCAGGCGATGATCGGCCACGCGAGCGCGTACGCCGGACGACAACAACTGCGCGCATGCGTGCTCAAGGCGCGATCCGAGCGTGCCCGGGAGAAGACCTCAGCCGTTCGATCTTCGATCGTACGGCTCTCTTGCCACGCCCACGGATCGAGTTTGTGGAAGAACGGCGCGGGCGAGCGACTGACAGGCTGAGGGCTTCACTGATGTTTTTGGAAGGGTTTTAGAGATGTCCCGGACATCTCTAAAACCCCTTCTTCATTTGGAAAGCCCTTCTGCCTATTTAAACCCCTTCCAACCACCCATTCAAGGCATTCACTTCCCTTGCAACTACTCTACTTCTCTCTTAGCTAGCTTTCGACCCTCTTGTAATCGCTGGAGACGACGAGCCGCCGACGGAGCCTTCTCCATCACCGTGGCTGCCTCGCCGCCCTCCCTCTCTCTCTCTTTCTTCCTCTCTTTTAAGCTTTACTTTACTTATGTTAAGCATGTATCTAATGTTGTAATTTATGAACTAAAGCTGCATGATTAATGAAGTTGTTTTTCATTCAGTTGTCTACTTTATTTCCTATCCAAGTTGCATGTTAAAGAAAGAAACGACTCTAACCCTAATCTCTCTCTCTCTCTCTCTCGCTTTTCACTCGCACCTTTTCGCAAGAAAAACTCCGCGATTTTCGTGACAATAAGTGACAAGAAAAATCTGATTATCACGCCTCCTAGAGACCGACACTCAAACTCACATCTGTTTCTTTACTTTAAATATGGCGTTGCAAGTGCGAACTATAACGACACTTCTTAACACACATGCACGAAACCGCGACAGAAAGGTCCCAGACGTCTTAAAACAATTCTCAGGGATACCTCTCTCGGTGTTCCGCTATCAGATGTTTGGAACTCAATGCCGAAGTCCAGGGACTCCGTCAAATGTCTGGGGGTGCTCTCGGACGTTTGAAACTGCCTCGGCTACGCTCTCACCTTCTGACACATACACATACGCTGTCAAGACTTGTCAGAGGGAAAAAGTACGGAAAGTAGATCTCTACCAGACGTCTTGATCTACCTTCGGACGTCCGGTAAGACGTCTAGTTGTCTCTCCGACCATCTGATTCCGCAGAAAAATGACTTCCGCAGAACTGATCTGGCTCTCCTTGCCTGCAGGTGTTGCAACAGAACAGCACTGCACCCTCCGCTCTCGCACTTCCTCTCGCTCAGGCTCTCCGCTCTTCATTCGCTCTACTCTCGGCTACGGGGTGGGCAACGAAGAGGAGGGGGAGAGGTTTATAAAGGGAGAGGATGTGAGGGGGGGCGGAAAGGCAAAGCATGGTGCGGAGTGGCGTCACAGGAGGAGGTGCGGTGAGGGAGGAAGTATGGCGTACGTACATTCCACGCTGAAAAGCATTTTCAGAAGTTTGGTGAACATCCCAGATGTCCGGACAGATGTCTGGTGAACATCCCAGACGTCTTAAATGACCAAAGGGGTGGTGGGTCGTTTCATTACATGTCATGCGGGGAAGCAAAAGTCGAAGGAAAGTGTGACACATATCTCGCTTCCTTGAGGCAAGAGGTCATGGCATGTCATGCTAACATATTAAAAATGAGAAAACATATTGAAAATCTTCTTTTATGTATGAAAGTTATTATCGTGTTCATTGTCCTTGGTTTTATAATGAAGACGATATCGTATATTCCTTCTTTTCATATGTGCTCTTACTGGCGTAAACGAATGTCGTTTGAAAATTGCTTTAATGATAGATGTTATTATGCATAAAATATATTATGAACTTCACCACTATGAATTGCGGTCACTTCTTACATTCTTCCCATTTACGCTTACTTCAATGAGGAATATTGTACTATACCTTTGCACGTAAATGGCGCTCAAGAGATCTTCCTGTTGCGATCACTGATTCAAAGGAGGGAAGCTGATGATTGGCTTGGTCATCGTTTCTCCTCATATACATGGCCTATCGTTCAGACTGAGTTCTCATTGGAGTTCAACTTCCCCCTTCCTTTAACACGGTTGAAGTTGATCTGGAGGTGATTGAAGGAGACATTTTGTTTTATAAACACACTCATTCTACACAGATCATGGTATTGAGACTGGAATGAGCATATGTTACGTCCATGGTCTAGGGATCACCAGTGGGAGCAGGCGAGTATCAGTGTAGAAGACATTATTCATATCTAAAAGTACATTCGCTGTTTGTTCTTTACTATTATTGTACTCCTGCGACAGTTACTTGAAGATTATAGATGGTTACAAGGATGACGATACATCCAGTACGGATTGGTGAGGAGGCTTATCATCACAGGACTTTAGATATTTCCTTCAACTATTTCATGTTTGAAGTTTAACTTGTTGTAACATACCATAATAGTAATGAGATAAGATGATTGGGGACAATATTTAAATTTCATGCATGCTATTGTAATTAGTTTACTTTGGTGTAATCACCTTACGTAATTTTATCGTTATTTCGTTTGCATATTATTGTTTGATATAATAATTGACTTCATGAGTTACTTGTGAATTTTAGCCATTTGAGTTTACATAGCATTGGGCCATATCATGCCCATCCGGGCCCACGCACACCCACGTGTGTCGCACTCACGCACGAAATGGTTAGATAAAATTATTACTCTGTTTCTCCATATGTTGCTGCAATGAAGTTTTATCATTTTATATTTATCAACTACGCCGGTTTTGCATAATTATTTTTACTTGAGATATATTTCCTTCATTATGATCGATTTGGTTTAATCTTCTTTTCCAGACTCCATTTCTTCATTTGTTTCATAATTAACCCATGCTTATATTGTTATTTATTTACTCAAATTAGTTCTTAACACATGCATTCAAATTAGTTCTTTCATTTTGAGTAACAATTTTATCAATCTAACAAATTTCGATAATAGGAATGGATTGCATTTATCATAGTGGCAACAATAGGTACACTTACTTTCTCTTAAGAGGAGGAAGCAAGAGGGACTCTACCGTAGCGGCTACTTCAGTTGCGATGCGTGGAGTACAACGTGCAATGAGTTTGTGGAGCAAACTAATTACTATGTACGAATGCAGGGATTGTACAAGTGTTGGACTCATTATTGTTGTACTCACCTCTTCATTACAACCAAATTAAATGAAGTGGATTAGGTTTAGGACAAAGGATTGTGCATGCTCCTTCCCATACATTGTGAAAATCAATGGTTGGAGGTAACTACCACAACTTTCGAACCGTTATATTATCGCTTATCATTTTATCATTATCTTGTAACCCCCAAACTTTAAATCAGGTTGACGAGGAACACAGATGGCTTCAAGGACATTGCTTTCCTCAGTTTACTCTAGTGGATATGATATTGCAGTAGTGCATTGGTAGCTTTTATTTCACTTTATCTACATGTTCGCAAGTCTGTAATATGTTATGCATTCATGTAGGATGATGACATTGTCATCTATATTTTGTTGTGGTCTTTATATTTAGAAATTATGTTGTTCGGTAATACCATGACTAGCAGATGTGTGCGAAGTATGTATTTATGCAACGTAAATCAAACGTATCATAAATCTAACATAGCATCATCATTTTGCCAAACACTTCACTCAACGAAAAATACTTTGATAATATATTCACGATCCATTCAGATGATCATGCTAATTCTACATCACATAAATTAAATGTATCATATAAATTTTCTTTCCACTAAACATGGGAAAATTTAAATAATTTTCCCATACCTAACCTCTAAAATTAATATGGAAAACGATTCACGTACACGACTTTGTACACCTATTTCAGACAATCACTCATAGACACCCTCCTACATTTTTTAACAGGGGGTAGGTCAGTAGTGGGTGTCCCAAAGGGGTGTACAAACCCCCTCTCTTTCCAACCTTGGTATCTCCAATTTTATTTTTTCAATAGATTTGAAGAGTGTCATGTCAATAGTACATCTATGAATTATCCATTGACATCTAAGTTATAAAAAGTAGAAAATAAACTCGTTAAAAAAGGAATAACAGAGAAGAAATTCTCATGCACCTTTACATGCATGTACCATTTCGATATTCAATCATGTTTATTCCAGCACTTGTATCAACATACTCTTCTACTAAATACCATAGCATCAATACTACAATAATTATTCATTTACAAGATCAGAAATGCTATAGCAACCGTAGTTACAAATGTTATGGAATTCTTACATGTAATCTTTCATTTTTTTTTCTTCTTTTTTTCCTTTTTTGTTTGAGAGAATAAAAATTATTCATAAAAACTATTGCAGCTAAATTATTAAATATCTTATACATGATATTATTATTTATTCAAATAACATTATCTAATAACTAAAAATTATTATATTTTAAATAAAACTTACATGACAATACATTAAAATTCAATAACTCTCTCTTCTTTTGTATAAAGTCAACATATCAATCATTACTAATTAGATTAATATTTACAATGTCACGAATCATTACAATCATATTAATTAAATAATTTTTTATATTTATTCGGACTCCTATTCTATCTTAAAATAATATTATCCCTTGTCAAACGTAAGCTAAAAATTTTGAGTCTGGAGTTCAATTTGTCAAGTCAGTTTATAAACGCGAGTTCATTCGAACCTTTGGTTCCCTTGTCGGTTGCGTTTTATGAATCATGCTGCTGCTCTCACCCTCATTACACAGAAAAACTCGATTAATTGGAATTCCAAAACGCCAACGCAGTGATTCTCTCTCATTTTGTAACGAATTATTACAAATGAAATAAAAATAAAATACGGTGGAACTCGACTAACGCAATCCACAAAATGTTTGACGTGCTAGCTATTTGACAACCAATTCAAGTAATGGTGCCATTGCAAATTAAATTATGCATGTACTTGCCATGAAATTCAATCTAGAAATTTATAGATTTGACGCGTGGAAAATAATTTGTGATGTATTTATTTATTTTCTTCTTACATTTGCTACGGTGTCCACCACTTTTCTTTTTATCTCATTTTTACCAGCATCCGTTCTGTATCTTTATCCCATCTTTTTTATTTTTCTTTATTATATATTTTTAAATATTATTTATCACATATTATCTTATACTTTTAAATTAAATATTAATATTAAATATATTTTTACAAGAATATAAAATAATAAATATTTAAAATCTGACAATATAAATTCAATTTAAAAAATAATTGAAAATTGAAATATACCAAATAATAAATTTTGTAATACATAGTATATTTTGATTTTTTATTTTCATCGATTGAAAATAAGATATACAAAGTATTATATTTTATAATATGTATTATATTAATTTTTTATTAATAAAAATTAAAATTTATCAATTAAAAGTTATATTAGAATTTCATATCATTGACTTTTATGCATCATAACAATGTATATATTAAAAAATAGTTAAATATAAGTTTACTGCTGGCTATAGACACTTTGTTGCTTCTCTTATATTACTTTTGATGGATAGTTGGAGGATTCAAATATTGTAGAATATTTTCATGGAATGCAGTGAATATTTTGTTGGTAAAATATTTTGTAGAAATAGTCATTTTAGTTACTTTTGAATCATGTCAAATCTAAACTAATTTTGTAGCCAGCAGTCATACTTTTACATCTCTATACATCATAATTCGTGGAAAATGTGATAACCTCTAGGAGTTCGTTTCATATGTTTTGAAGTGAATTTTGACGAATATTTAGTGAATATTTATTGTACAGAAGATGTATTTATGAGCGTAGGTTTGTTTACCGGAAATATTCATGTCGTTATCCTTAACTTTCAGTGATTCTAAAACTCATTCATGAACTCACACAAATAGACACATTTCTTTTTTGTTTTTGTCCATACAGGAGTTTGTTATATTCTCCTACTCTCTCGAGGCTATCCCAAAAAAAAAAAATGGGAGACTAAGTCAAAATCCATCAATACACCATAAAACGTATAACAACTTGTGGCATGGTACAATCAAAGTAGTAGGAAGGAAAGCAACCAAAGACAACGCATAATCAAAAGATGATATAGGTTATTTGAATTCTATCCAGACAAATACTACCCATCAGCTGTCACGGAAGTTCGACTTGATTCTGATAGAGTTTCTAGCCTTGATTTCCAGTAGCCGCAATTCTACTCGCTAAATGGTTAGCCGCAGGATGAACATAAGTAATTCCCAAAATTTTGCTGAAATTGGAGCAAAGGAGACCGAAATCTTTCTTAACTTTCCCACATAAACAGGCACATATATGCAAATCTACACAAACTTATGCTTGGTATGTTAAGTTATAAAGTCATTCAATGTAATGTTGCATTTTCCAAAAATTAAATGTAACCAAAATAGATATTTTTGGACAACTATTGTTACACATGCTTAAAATCAAAGCTAATGGTTACTCTCTCTATCACCATTTAAAAAGATCTGATCTTGATAATTTGTTAGGTCTGAACCTAGTAGATCTAAGATATTCATTTAAGATGCTTAAATTCAAATTATTTTAGTCAAAATTTGTACGATCAATGAAATTTTTGGATGTGATCCATACATATTCTAATGGTTACTCTCTCTATTACTTTTATATAGTGATAACACTTAGTCCCATACAACACTTGATTCTCGTATTTTCAACATTTTTGTTACTTTTTTACTATTGTAACAAACTAGGCCTAAATTCAAATGTAATAGGAAAAAAATTAATTGTGATAATTTGTTGCATATTACTTCAAAATGTTTAAATATAACTTGAATATACAACAATAATTCTCAATATTTTAAATCCTACTACCCATTTAATAAATTTCCGGTGTAGGATTATTTTAAGGTGCTATCTCGGAGACTTTGCAAAGAAACTGAAATTGGGAAGTGATACACAAATATAAAAACTTCAACAACCAGGCACAAATGATAACGATTGCAGACATGAAGGGATGTCAACCCGCGACCTGCCCACTCTAGGGAATTCCGAAGGATTTTCTCTATGCATGAACCAAGTTTCGTGCGATTAGATTAAATCATCATGATTTTTAGATCGCAAGTAGCCTATTATTTATAAGTGTATCGATCATTATGCTTATATAAACAAGAACGAAGACGAATCTTAGAAGTTTTCGCTCTCTCCCCGCTCCTTTTAGACGGTAAATTTAATCATGAAAATGGGGTTGTTACTACAGTGGGATATGACCAGCTACTGATCCTTTCCCCCTCCCCCACAATTTACATGATGGGTGTTAACACCCATCATGTGTGGAAATCCAGGTATCATGAATGTTGGAATGTCTATGGACCTTGAGAATATTAGATATTATTGCCCCAGCAGTGAGTTGAATGGAAAAGGATTTTTGCTTCTATTATTTTTCTTCGTCACAAAGCATACATATTTAATGTACGTTTGAGTTTGAATGGGATAACAGATAAAAAGTTATTATTTGATTGCATAAGTTGAGAAGAAAGTTGCAGTGGTCGTCGATCGCAAGAGTAGACGATCGACGATGAAAATTGTAGGAGCGGTTGAGAGATTTCAATGATAATATTTATCTTGACAATTGCGGTGGTTCCATCGAATAGGTTATGTGAATTGAGTATTTATTCTCATTGTGATGGTTCTATCGATTAGGTTACATGGGTTGAGTATTTAATCTCACCTTGGTTCTGTATCAGAGTTCTATGTGTGTCCATGTGACCTTTTGCTGCCAGGGAAAGAATGGTAGAATATTCACTTTTTAAGGCTCTCCTGTGATTTGTTTTTCTCCTGTATACTGTATTTCAACAATGCAAAATCAGTGAGCATTGCCTCTGCTTTTCACACATCCCATGTTCAACTACTCCAACATCTCTCACGTAAACAGCGAAGGATGTCAACACCGATATTCTTACACCCCAAATAAAGTACCCCCTCCAAAAGTACATTGACCTCGTTGTTCGGCCTCTACAGTTGCGTTTTACGTCAGGAAGCCAATGTTCCATCATGCAGAGTCCAATTTGGCAAACGTCTGTATCGGCCGGCGCGCGTGCGTCTCCAGTCGCCGTGGATGGGCCAATCTCGCTACTCCCACGAGTGCGTGGCCAACCCTTTGCCCCGCGAAATGAAAAGAAAAATAGTACCCGCACTGCACCACAACAGTAGCATATCTGCCCAACTCCGATTTTACCCCCCACCGTGTCAGGACCGCCCACCCCCCCCCACCATACGCAGTCCTCACCACATCGTGACCGCAATTTAGATTTAGGCTGATCAGCTGATCGGCATTTCACGGGATGTTCATCGATGCGTCATTAGATCAGATCCATATTTCGTTAGCTTATATTTAATTTAAAAAAATATATTTTTTCTTCTACTTAAATTTGTTGATTATCAAATACATTCGCCTCGTACAATGTTAAATATGTTATCTGTAGACATCGATTTTTTTTTTCTTTGATGGATTTCCGATTACATGTAAATGGAATCTAAGTTTTAGGAAGCGACAATGTCAATAAATCAAACTCCCACGATTAAATTTCATATAATAAATAATATGAAATCCATCTCCCCTTGTTGAATTAAGTTAAAGAACAGAGCTAAAACTTTAAATGGAATTAATATGGATCAAAAAATGATCTTAATTACTATAACAATCACTAAATTAATGTCTTAGAAAATTTTCATTATTAGGAATAATATTGCAAAATGTAAAATAAAACTTATAAAATCAAGAAATTAATTATCATATAATAAATAATATGAAATCCATCTCCCTTGGTTGCATTAAGTTAAAGAGCATAGCCAAAATTTTAAATGGAATTAATATGTATCGAAATGATCTTAATTACTATAACAATCACTAAATTAATGTCTTAGAAAATTTTCATTATTAGGAATAATATTACAAAATAAAAAAAAAAAAACTTGATCACAAATAATAACTCTACTTTATGCAAAAAAAAACAAAATTCAAAGAAGAATCTTAAAGATTTTATGCAATGACTACTAAAAAAATGCATAACAGTTAAAACCAATACACTTGTTTCATCCATAAGATGCGCCAAATTTATCATGTCTTTATCATTGTCTAACTTCACAGCTCTCATACCGTATTGATGCTATACAAGCGAATATCACACGGCACACAACTCATGCCTGAAAAATCTGCGTATAAGATTACCGGTACACAACTTATAAGGTACGAAAAATATAAGGTTGTTTCGATTTAAAATAGTTTAAAATAATATTATATTGGTATAATCTTCTTTTATATATTTGTAAGATTATTTTAAACGTTTTATATAATTATAAAATAAGATTATATCTGTATAAATTGATTTTATACTCTATAAAAGTAATTTTGAAGATAATTTCAATAATTTACATTTATATAAAGGAGATTTATTAATTTCAACGATCCTGAACCTCGTCATATGTAACATTTTTTACCTAAAAGAATACAGATTAAAATCATGTTTAGATTATTGTACGTCAACAGCAACCAAAAGAAATATCAGTAGAAATCGTTTTTCACGTATGAGATGTATGTCACGCCTACCACACTAACAGCACCCACGTCGTGGTCGGAGCGTGGAGCTACGCGGCAGGAGGAAACTGGGGACCGGCATCCGCGTGGGGGCACCACTGAATGGAACGGGGCAAGACCAAGAACAAAGTAGGCAGCCAAAAGAGCACAGGACCGACGGGGGCCCCAACCCCAACCACCGCTTGGTAAGAAGGCCCTGCAACCAATAAGAACAACGTGACGATATTTAGAAAGTCCATGCCTTGGGAATATTTATATTCTAATTTAATTGGCCCCTCCATTCTTTTGTGGAAGCCCCGTACTGATTTAAAGGTTCAGCTGCCATCACATGGCAGCTTTCCAGTCGATAACCTCACCGAGTGGGCTTTTTTCAGTATCAGGGCTCCCAAGCTTTTATAGTTTTATCGCCTTTAGCTTTTGTACCCTCTCTGAGGTGCGCGTTTTTATTCTTTCGTCACCCGACCAAAGGTCCAAATTTCAGATGATGTTGCCGAGGAACGTATGACTTGAGACGATGGATTTACATTTTTATGCTTACAAGAACGGACTTGATGCAATTTTTCCAAAAGTTTTCCAAACCCATACGTCAACGAAATTGAAGACTTGGCCTACGTACCCATGAGCTCCAACTAAAGCTCCGTTACGCTTGTCAAACTATTGCAACATTGTACAAGGAGTTGGTAGCGATTACCTTTTCTAGGAGGCCGTCTACAGCGTGACATGAAGCTCTTGGAGGATGCACCTGCAATTGACTCGGCCTACATGAGAGATCTACACGAATGAACTCATGCATACACCACGTTCCGGGATGGATCCGAATCGACAGCGTCCAACATAGGCAACGTGCGCCCCTTCCACGTGGGCTCTACGGCACCCTATTGCATCCTCCACGGTCGACCCACTCCACCCCACTCCTTCCCCACCCCCCACCGGTTGGCCGCGGGTTTCAACTTTCCACTGCCCCCGCGGCTTCGCTCTCGTCATCGTCATCGGCATCGGCCTTACCTCCATGCTTGGGCAATGGCTGCCGAGGGCAGTTTCTCCGATTTGCACGATCATCCATTCCCGCAGCTAAAAGATGTTTTACGGTGATAATGTGAACGAAGATGTGCAAGATTTGGGGCTTTGATGTCACTACGACATCTTCAAACTTTTGATGTCTCCTTGTAGTTGTACTTTTCTTGAAAGCTTTCCTGGTTTGCTTCTTTCGGACGTGGCATTTGCTGGAAACTATTCTGTACACCGCTTACTGTAAGACACAGATCCCACGTGTAATAATAGATTTTCTCCTACATTGGTAAGAAAACCTTTCACCCGGTGATGGGTGATTCTTTGACTGTCTCTCTCATCCCCTGTGTTTTCTCTTTTGCCTTCACAATGTGTTCTCTCTTTTGAGATGTATTATTTGGTTCCCCCTCAATTGAATTGGTGATGTTTATCATAAAAAAAAAAATCAACAGTCACCACTAAAAAGATTAATTTTGATTACTATTTTAGAAATTTTAATCAAAATTAACTTATGATCATAATTTTACTTAGAATCGTGACAAAAAAAAATTGATTAGATCTATTTTGTGTTGAAATTTTTCATCGTTATTTCAAAAATTATGATCAAAGACTTTCATCATGATTCCACTCATAATCATGATCAGAATCTTCGGTTACGATTTTCAAATCGTGACAAAATGATTTTTCCATTTGAAGAAAAGAATTCTCTCGAAAAACCTCACCCATTCCCAATCCGCACCCCCATCACCCTACGCAGGTGGTACCCTGCCCCATCCCTGACAATCCCCTCAACTGCCCCCATCGTCAACCGCCCCTTGTCCCCTTCCCTTTCCACACGGTGACTGCTTTGCTTGACGGCGATGGTGGCGCCTCCCCTACCCCCTTGAAACGGTTGTCTAAACATGGAGAGCGTGGTGAGGTTCTCCCGAGGGTTTCGCTTCCACCTCACCGACGAGGAACTCGTGGAGTACTACCTCAGGAAAGAAGGTCCTCCACTGTCCCCTCTTTGCCTAAGTTATCCACAACATCAACCTGTCCAGATACAATCCCTGTGATATCGCCGATCAGTTCCCGCACCGTGTTTCCCTTCCTTTCATTCGACTAGCCGCTGAAGTGTTTGAAACACAAAATACATTTTCTTGGATTCGCACGATCAAGATGTTTCACGGTGATGTTGTGAATGCACATGTACAAGATTTGGGGCTTTTAGATATCACTAGACCTATCTTAATTTGTCATCTCCAAACTTTTGATGCCTTCTTATCGTTGTACTTTTCTCGAAAGGTTTCCTAGTTTGCTTCCTCCGGGCATGGCATTTCCTAGAAATTATTTTGTACATCACTTATTGTGAGACACATATCCCATTTGTAATAATCGGTCATAGGAAACCTTTCACCTTCGTCGATAGGTGATTCTTCGGCTGTCTCTCTCATCTTTTGTTCTTTTTTTTTTTCCCGTGATCAAAACTACGATCTGCTTTGTGTTGGAGCTTTTCGTCGTTGATTTCAAAAATCATGACCAAAATCTTTGGTCACGGTTGACGAAAGGACTTTTTGCATTGATAAAAAAAACTCCCTCCAAAATCCTTCACCCTTTCCTAATTCCTCCCATCACCCTAGGAAGGTGGTACCCTCCCTCATCCCCGACGATCCCCGCCCAACTGCCCTTATCGCCGACCATCCCTTGTCCCCTTCCCTCTTTAGATAGCAACGACGCCTCCCCTTGACCATTCCGTTCCCTTGCTCGGCGGCAGCAGTGGCACCTCCTCTCCTCCCTTTGAAACGGCCGTCTAACCATGGAAAGCGTGGTGAGGTTGCCCCCGAGGTTTCGCTTCCACCCCATCGACGAGGAGATCGTGGAGTACTACCTCAGGAGGAAGGTCCTCCACTATCCCCTTCCTGCATCCGTTAATCCTCGACGTTGCCTTGCCCAAATACGATCCCTGTGATATCGTTGGTCAGTTTCCGCACCGTGTTTCTCTTCATTTTATTCGACTAGCCGCCGAGGTGAATGAAACATAAAATATGTTTTTACTAAGCTACCACAAACAGAAGATATTACAGAACGGCCATTGCATTTTTTATGTTTACAATGTAATGTTGATATTCTTACAAATTGTATGTAATGGTAGGATAACCAATTGCTGACCCATGCTCTGCAGCAGAATAGTCACGGATAAGTAATTAGATTAAATAAAATTATATTAGTTAATTAATATTTATGTGAAAAACACAAACACATACAACATAATATATTATTAAAATTTATTCATCAAATTGCAACAATCCATTCACATCTTTATTACAATATTAAAAATTTATTTACTAACGTCATATCATCGCATCGATTATTTTTATTTTACTAATTATCCTATACTATCAAACGAATTTCATTCTTAATTTATTCATCTTTTATTTGTTTGCAAGATTATCTTATCTCAAGGCCTTATCATCTTTTACATTACATGGAGGAGCTCTTATAGATCATGTCAAGATCTTTGTATTTGCATCCTATCAATATTATCTCATACATTCAAATAACATATGTTAAAATAATTATTCTCTTGTGATCATTCTCGAAAATAACTAATAACAATGACTTTTAAAAAGAGGGGCCTAAAAGAAAATACATGAAAGAGAAAATCTAAAGAGTACACGAAGAGAGTATGAGAGAGAAGGGATAAGCATGACGGTTATGACACACGGGTGAACCACGGAACCTATTTTAGCGTTGAGGTTTTTTTGGAAGCTATTGATAAAAAAAGTGCCTTATATAAATGTAAATTTTTGAGAAAGTTATTATAAATTTATCATTTTAAGTTAGGATATGTTTCCTCTGCCGAGGAAAGTTCAATAATATGCTTGTGATAATAATCAGAGAGCGGCGACAATGAGAGCAGAAGGAAAGAAGAATTTTTGGTAGGAGACACGTGTGATTATACTGTAAAGAGTATTTTATTGTAGTGATAGTATTGATGGTGATGGGATCAATTGGTCGGTGGTACAAGCGGAATTAAAGTATCGGATAAATTATGAGTTGGATGCAATATTCTTTTGCTTTTAAAAAATGGAAAGCCTACGTCTTTTCCAAGAACTAATCCACACCGCATCCTCATCCCAAACTCGGGCACACACGTGAAGGTCAAGCTACGTCCCAACTTTTGTGGTCCATCCGTGGAATGAACGAAGGAAATCTGGGGCTTCGGATGGGGTGCGGAAAATACCTGGTACAAATTAGTTCTGTGCTTTAGGGATCTATTCGGTTAGAGAAATAATTAAGAAGGATAAAAAAAAAAAAAAAGAATATAAGGAATTACAGATTTTTATTTTGTATAAATATTTGGTTGTACTTATTGTTAAATCAAAAAATTAAAAGTATTTATTCTACTTAAGTTATTTGGTTGGAGGAATAATCAAATTTTATAAGATGAAGTTGTGAGAGATAGAGATGAAAGAAGGTGAATAAATTAATTTTACATCTTTGACAAAATCCATTTATTTTGAAATTCAACTCTCAAAATCCAGCGATATCAAAATAAAAATTATCAAATACAAAATTCAATCCTAGTCGCTCCTCTATTCCGCCAATGTTCCCCTTACCAATCCCGTCCTCAGGTAGCCTTGCTAACTCGTTCTATCATCTTTTCTAATTCAATGCCTTCCCCATGACCTTTCTTTTAACTCCCTCCCTACCGTTGGCATCAGAGTATTACCAGCCCAGGATGAGCGTCATCGACTCCACTCACCGTTGTTTCTTCCGTCCATCCACTCTCATTCCTAAAAATGTTCTCTCCACTTCCTAAGTCAAAACCCAAGTTCCTCTTATCAAAAAAGAGGAGGCATGTTACCGAGAGCTGGTGCTGCTGATCCAAGAGTTGGAGGGGATGGTGGAGATGTTATTACATGCAAAAGGCTATGGAAAGCACCTTGGATCAACCATCTCCCTTATGGAAATAAAAAGTCTTATTTAAGTCTTAGCAACCCTCATTTACTGCTTCTCACCTTCCCCTGCTACTAATATAATGGAAGACTTGGAGGAGAAGGTAATCCAAAGAATTAAGCAACCGCTTGTATGTGTGAAGTTTTACTCGTAGCTAAGTTTGATGAATCGAAGATCGAGGATCTAGATTCATGGAGAAGAATTGTCGTTCAGTAGGACATTTTGACAGTTCTGGAACTTGAAAAAGCTTGTGGTAGAAAATGTTACGTGCATAAGAAACTATACAAGTATAACTTCTTTATACCCCTAATATAACCCATCGATAACGCCTCCAAATAGATAACCGATGTAAGGTCAGATCTAATAGGCCTCGATATATCACTCCATTGCAGAAAGAGATATATCAGTATATTGACCACCTTCGATCCAACATCCAGTGGCTGAGCGAGTCATTCCCGTCGATGCAGGGGACAAGGGCTACCAAGGAGACGTCGTCGACGAAGAAACAGTACATGCTGCTGCCCTCTCTTAGTTGCATTTCCTGTTTTCCTTTTTTCTTGCTAGTGATCTTTTTTATGTTTTTGATGGTCTACATTAAGAGGCTATAACCTCATATATTTTTGGTTCGTGGGAACCTTGCTAGGAATATCGATAGGGTACAAATATTTATATAGCTCCCGAAACGATCCATTATCTTTTGGTCATTTAAAATATTTGGGATATTCATCGGATGTCTGAAAATATATGTATGTCATATTTCCTCCCTTACTGCGCCTCACCACATCTCCTCCTGCGACGTCACTCCGCGCCATGCTTTGCCATCTCGCCCCCTCACCTCATCTCCCTTTATAAACCTCTCTCCTTCCTCTTCATTGCCCACCCCATAGCCGAGAGCAGAGCGAGGGCGAGAGTGAGTGAAAAGCGGAGAGCTCGAGCGAGAGGAAGCGCAAGAGCGGAGGGTGCAGCGCCGTTCTGCTGCAGCACCTGTAGGCAAAGGGAACCAAAATGGTTCCATGGAAGTCATTTTTACGCGAAATCAGATGGCCAGAGAGACACCCAAACGTCTTACCGGACGTCCGAAGGTAGAGCAAGATATCTAGTAGAGATCTACTTTCCGTACTTTTTCTCTTTGACAAGTCCTGACGGTGTATGAGTATGTGTCAGAAGGTGAGAGCGTAGCCGAGGCAGTTTCAGATGTCCAGGAGCACCCCCAGACGACTGACGGAGTCCTTGGACATCGGCTTTGAGTTCCAGACATCTGATAGCGGAACACCGAGAGAGGTATTCCTGAGAACTATTTTAAGACGTCTGGGACGTTTCCCTGACGTTTGATTTTCGTCTGATAGCGTATTTTTTTTGGGCCTTGTTATTGCTTTTCCGCAAACGAACCGTCTCTGTTTTCCGTACAAGTTTCTCTGTATAATGATTCCTTGTTTATATCTTTCTGAACCTTTTTGCCCATCAATCCATGTTTTAGGTCTCCAGTCCGTCGGGTGTATGGGACCTGTGGAGACGTCGGGAGCCATTGTACGAGCCCTCATTCCACCCGGTTACCCAGGTAAAGTGGTTAGAACCTTAAATCTCTAATTTAATGCATGTAAGTAAGTAATCCTAGGACCTGAGATGAACCCTAGGAAGGAATAAATGTATACTCGAAAATAAATTCTTGAACCCTAGGTCTTGGCATGAACACTTGGGTTAGAAGAAACCGCATGTGAATGATTAGGTAATCAAAAGCTGCATGTTTTTATCTAAAATGGACCCCTACTGAGACAAAATGGAAATTTAACTGTTTGTTCCGTACATTCCAACTTGGATGTGAAAAAGAAACTCCTGTACTAACCCCACAGGGAATGTAAACAAGAACACGGTATCACGGAGAATCGGATGGTTCTGGGAATTTGCCCTCTATGGGCAGCTGTTAAGGTAGGTAAGCTGACCTTCGTGTACGTGGTACCGAAGAGAGCAATTATCTTTTGTAGTGTAGAGGAGAGCTTGCCACCCTTGGGTTGGGACCCGGGGTGGGTTTGGCCACTCTATGACGACTCTTACTGGCTCTTGTGTATGTGGTACCGAGGCGAGCTACTTAGTGTAGGGGGAGCTATTCGCCCCAGGGGGCTCGGGGCTAGGTATGACCACCTTACACCGACTCTCTTTAGCCCATTGGGCAAACCGGTGTAGTCGGACGAGGGTACGGGGACTGAGGAGGGGCGAGAACCTTGAGGGGCAAGACCCCTATTCTGTTCTAAGAGGGCAATGCCCTATACTGTTCCGCACTGTACGTTGAGGCGTACCCGCTAGCGAAAACGACTGACCGTGTGCCAATGCGGGGTAGTTACCCGCGCGCTTATCACGTGTGCCGTAGTCACTGTTACGTCACGACCGTGACCTCGGGATGGTAGACCAAGTATAGGACTACCACGATGGGACCCCCCCGGCTAGGAGAGTGCCACGTGGGCATCCTATATCACGGGAAGCTGCAAGCAAAATCGTTCCCATAGCGAATAAGAAGATTAATTAACAAATCCTAATTAGAGATCCTTACGTACCCACATGTATAATATAATTGGAAAAATGAAAAATTTTATGTTAACTACTTGTTAAATACATGTTACTTCTTAGCCACCACTCTACTCAGCTTTAGCTGACTTCAGTTAAATAAATTCTGTACAGGTCAGGGATTTGAGTAGCCCGAGCCATCGGTTGCTGAGGACGTTGGACCGAGTCGAGCCTAGCTTTAGTTCTACTGGTTTATAGTGTGTTTCTATAGCTTTGTCTTCCACTACATGTACTCGTTTTGTTGTGATGGCCGTATTATGACATAATATTACTGTTCTTTTTCCCCCTGTTGTACATTTCTTTCTACTTATCTACTGTACTGTGTGATTATGATTTGATGAATGTTACTTAATTATTTATTATTGGATGACTGGATCTTGAGATTAACCAAAATAAGTCAATCTCAGATCTATAGGAATTTAAAATCGAGTCATGATTGCTTCATAACTAATCTTTTACTTTGATTAGAAGATTGTCATGTTAAAGACCTCTCTTCTTATTCAATGGATGCGCTAGCTTTAATTTCTTATTACGTCCCTTTTCATTTCTAAAGTATTTTTTGTGCGTCTATCTTTCTTACCCCTATTTGTGATTAAAGTGCCTCTGTAGTTATTTTTGATGTCATATGTTCAAAAAAGGTGAGAATGGGTAAAGGTGTATTAAACCAAGATATTTGATGTAAATTCTCTCATTTTTCCAACACTTACTACCGTTGAAAATATTTTCCACACAAAAGCCCACCCTAAAATCGTACATCAATTACCTTAGTAAGACAGAGATTAACATCATAGGACATTTTTAAAATCGTATAAAACAGGAAATTATTAGTGTAACCTCTTATTATACATATTTTGATAATTTTATTAAATGTCCTTAATAAAGGATAATGATGTCAAACCAAATTATTATTTATGCTATATTAATTTGATCAGCCTTGTAGGAATGTAAATCAACTTGTAAGGCACTTTATGGAAACAAGAAGTGCTTGCCATAGGTCCTAGGTCATCTTCTATCAATTCGAAAAAGATTGTAATTTTATTTTTATTGAGTCTGGATATGTTCTTAAAAAGCCCCAATAAGTCCCTTACTAGCCCTAAGTAATTCATACACAACTTCTTAATACTTGGGCAAATTTAATAAGCCCAATTCCAAACACAGATCCAAAACAAATCTTCTGATTAGACATCCAATGACCTACCAAACGTCAAATGACTCATTTTAAGCCCTTTCAAGCCTTCCTTAGGCGTCTCACTTTGAAAATGTTTTCTTTGGAAAACCTAATATTTGCACATCAACTATTCAACCCATTAATTAGATGTTTGAAGACAGTCTTAGACAACCTGTTTAAATTAAAGCATATGAGAAATAAATAAATAATATATATTTTCAACATTTTTTATATATATCAAAAATATTAAATTAAGCAAGATAAACATATTTTGGCAATATCAAGAATAAAATAAAGAATAAGTAGCATGCAATAGCACAAATAAACAAAACGAGAAGAGATTAGATTTTACTTCGATCGAAGCGCTATTAAGGACTTTCCTTAGAGAAGGTATCGCTCTCCACAATATCGGTATGTTAGGATCTGACGAACTCCTCCCAGGATACGACGATTCACCTTCAAGATTCGGTGCATTCAGATCTTTGACGTCCTCAAAAATCACCTCAGGAGAACGAAGCAAAGGCATCTTGGTTTCCAACCAAATTTTCGATTAATCTACCAATTTAATGGTTTGATAAACTAAAAACTTCTTGTTGATTTCTCAATCTCCTTGTGCAAGATCAATAAAAATGATTGGAGATTTTTTTACCAATTTCACGTCGAATGAATATACCAAGAAAGAGAGACCAGAATGAGAGAGAGAGGGAGAGAATGGAGAGAGCTTTTCTGCTCTTATTGTGTGTCAAATGAGATCCTCCTCATGGCCTTTATATAGAGCTCACAACCAAATGTTTAGGGAAATTCTCATTTTATGGAAATACAGCAATTAATCGACAAATTAAGTCCATTGATCGACTCAAACAAATGGTTGATCAAACTTCACTATTTGGTCGACCAAACCAATTGATTAACAAAATAATTGGTCGATTAGTTTTAGATTTTGATCGACCAATCTAAGTCAAAATCGTAAGATTAAAATCCGTAACAAAAGAGTCCAAGTTCCAAGTTTCAAATTGATTCTCACTCAAGCCCGAGCCGGGGTGGGGTGGGATGTCTGCACATGTGTGAGTGGTCCCCATCACTACCTCTCACTCTTTGTTTTCGTAAGCCATGAGAGATAGAAGCCTTTTACACCAACCAAGAGATTTGTCCACTTCTAGGTTGTAACTAAAAAACTCTCTCAAATCTCACTGATTTTAACATGAATTCCCATACCACCATATGACAAGTGTATCCCAATGGATGCAATTAGATTCTCAAATCCAACACCACTAATAATTTCAAACTAACCCCAAATCCAAACTTATCAGACATAATCTCACCTCTTGACTTTTAAGAGATTTGTTTCTCAATAAAAAATATTGCCCTCAAATGTCTAGGGTACTCTCCAGATGTTTATACCTATCACGTGATGTCCAAAACCTTCTTCAAGCATCCAATAAAGGGATGTTAGGCCTAATCTAGCTTGGATCTTGATTTGTCAGACATAATAATCCTCTTCAGCTTTTTAGAAAATCACTTCTCTAAATAATTATGACCATCAGACGTCTAACAATCAACCCATACGTCCTATAGATGTCTGATATTTAGGTACAAGTATCTTGTAAAAGATCCAACAAATTAGGAAGAGTTCCATGAGCTTTACTCCTATGTTTAGACACTTGACCTTAGACCCATACATTTAATAATCTATCTTCAAACATCTGACCTATAAGCACAAGCACTCTGTACAATGTCCAAGCCAAGTTCAGAGCCATATCTTTTAATATTAGACATTCAGACTCCTAGTCAAATGCTTTAGCTGTGTATATTAAACGTTTGACAATTTAAACTTACATCTAATTATGTTGTCAGATTTAATGATTATTTTGCACTCAATGGGATTTCAACTAAACTTTCTTGGATTTGATTAGGACGATTAGGAAAACTCTCCTAAGCTTTCTTGAAGCTTCCTCCGGGCTTTATAAATATAGACAAGGATTTCTTGGCCGAAGACACGCTATTGGAGATCAAAAACACACTTTCTACTCAAATTCGCTCCAAGTGATTTTTGCCTAAAGCTTTGCCCTACTCTACTTTCTTTGGGTCCTCTTCCCTATTACTCCAACCTCACATTTTACTCAACCTTCAGGGAGTTTACTTTTCCTATAGTAGCTTGCTTTAATTATATCTTATTGGGAGCTCTATAGGTTGTACTTATTTTTCATTTTAATAGTAGGTAACTATTTTTGAGTGTCCACCTGTCGAATCCCATTGTCTTCCTTGTAGAAGGGTAAAACCTCCGTTTAGTGATCAGATATAAGATTGTACTTGAGGGACACCACCCTCGCTTAAAAGGGTTGTGGGTACTATTTAATTGATCACTTGACGATCGATAATTGTAAGTACAGTTGACTAAAGCAGTAACTTTTACCCAATTGAAACTTCCACCAAAAAAATCTTTATATCCATTTTGTGATTGTTCTTGCTAATTTTTTTTATTTTCTTTATATTTACTACAATTTCAATATTTACACCCTCTTTAGTGTACTTTCATATTGTACCATAAATGTCCACTATCCTCATCAATATCCCAGATATTGAGGCCGAATATAATGGCCCATGAATCAGCCTAGAGCTTCACTCGGGCGGTTAAAGCTCTAAATTAATCCTGAGGAATATTATCATAAAAGCTTTTCATCAAAAGAGTCATAAGGGTAATCCAAAGAAGAGACTAACAGTTGGAAAACTAAGGCTTCCTCGATCTCAAGATCACAACAAGTGATATTATAAGAGCTCTAATGGTTGGCCTTATCGTAGGATTTGATACGCCCAAAGACGGTGGCAATGATAGACTGGATTTGTCTAATTGTATGTTTAGGAACTATAAAAAATAAGAGGATGTGTATTGGTATAGTGTGCAAAACATATTTGACAGCAAGAACTACCAGAAGAAAGAAGGGTAATTTCCACTCTCTGAGATTTTGGATATTTTCCACCAGCATGGAAATATCAATTCTTCTTAGTTTTCCCTAATAAATTGGATATCCAAGATGAGTAATGGCAAAAAATAAAGTTAACTATTCGAGATCTGAAAAATACCTTGAGGCTAAGAAAAATAAAGCTCTTTCCTCTGCTCACCTTTTAACTACGGAATATGCAGCAAAATGAAAACAAATTTTGCATGGAGTTCAAGGGTCTCAATAGTAAAATAGAAAACATCTTTGACGTAAAATACCATAATCGTACATAACAAAAGCATCATTTTTACTATAATGCAAATAAGAGTTTAAAATCAAATTAAAATAGACTTCTACCTACGACCGCTCCAAGGAAAAGATCCTTGCCTCATCTTCAGACGAGAGAAAATAGAATCATAGGGTAGAATTAGGACAAAATCGAGAGTCAGACGAGAGAGTGCTATATATTGTAGTTTCCTTTTAATTTCTTTACTTATTTTCTTAACCTTTTAGCTCATTGCTTGCTCTCTTCTGTGCATTGGTTTCATCGTCCATCCATGTGGTGACGGAGGACTGCAAAGGGCAATGTTTGTTTGATCAATAGAAATGAGTTTTTTTTCTCCTAAGTTCATTCTTTTCAAGTTTAAAATAATTAAAAAAAAACTAAAAATAGCTTAATATTGTTGCAATTTATTTTGATTTGTATGTTTTAATTTTGTTAAGATATTATTGCGGCCCGATCCCAGTTTCTTACAGAATTTGGGGATGAGTTGCCTCAACGAATCTTAAGATCTAGTCGTTCAGCGAAAAATAATTGCATACACATTCATTTCACAACCACACAAGTATTGTAACTAAATAGTAAATATAAAACTGACAGTAAAGCAAGAGAAATGTAATCAACATAATATTACAGGCGATCGCAATAGAACTAGTATAGAACACAGCCATCACAACAAAAACTAGTACACATATAGTTGGAAAAATAGGAACTCACTACAACAACTAACAGGAGGAAACTACAGCTCGACTTGAATGGACCCAGCTCCGTAAAGACATGTTCTGATTTTAGCCTTTTAAGATGCCTGGAGTGTCGGTCAGACGCCTGAATACCTTCCCAAAAGTTTGGAAATTGAAAAATCTATATGCGCTGTTGGTTCTGTGCGCAGGCAGCGTGCAGACCCTTCTCCCTCTCCTTTCTCCTTTTTCCCCGCCGAACCCTAACCATCGCCTATAAAAGAGACCCTCCTCCTCTCCTCTCCACACCACCACTCCACCACACCTCCCCACTCCACTGTAGTGAGCGAGGAGGAGCGATAGTGAAGAGAAGGAGAAAGCCGAGGTCGCGAGCTTCATGGAAGCTCACCGGAGGATCTCACGGCAACCGCGGCGTGTGCGGGAGGAGGAGAACGTTGCGGCGTCGTCCCCAACCTTCTGCAGCAGTCGGAGCCACAGTAGAGCACGGTCTGTACTGGAGTTTTTCCAGTATCAGACGTCCGAAGGGCCTTCCGAACGACTAGCTAGACATCTGGTGATGACACCAGACATTTGAAAGTGGGTGTATCGCGATGGTACATCTTCCTCGCGGTCACTGCCATGCAGGTCGCATCGTAGTGTGATCTGCCTGGCTAAAAGTAGTGAGCTGCTCTGTCGTGCGCAGGAGCAGCTTTTTGAAGGTACGCAGCATGCCCTTCCACGCTTTTCCAAAATCTGGACAGCTTACTAGACGACCGGAGACGTTCCCAGACCACCGAAGGACTAGTTAGACGTCTGGAACTACTTCCAGACGGTCACGGCGGAGTCCCGGACATCTGAGATCATCATAAGAGCTTGAGGTGAGTCTCTGATGACTTTTAAGACGTCTGGACTTGTTTCCAGACGTCTGATTTGGGTCTGCAAACACATTTTTGACCGGGATCCGTTTTACTCAAAGTATCTATGGTTTCCTTGTGAATTCCTCTACATGTTAGAAACCTTTATATACTATTTTGAACGTCCCGTTGTGTCGTGTTCCTTGGTATAGGACTTCGACCTGTTGCGTGTCTGGGACTTGCAAAGGCGAGTGGGCCTGTAGTTCGAGCCCCCAGTACTTTCAGATTGTCTGGTAGAGCGATTTTGCCCTGTTCTACTTATAAAATATGAATGCATCTATGAAAATTAGATAACTGGAAACCTATGATGTTGCATGAACCCTAGGACGAGAAATGGTTGAACCACTTGTCTGCGTGATTGAAACTATATTTATGAATGAATGAGCTAAATAGTTAGCAACTGCCTGTTAATGAATACAAGCTGCCTGTTAGAATATGAGCTGCCTAAGATAATTGAACAGTTACTTGTGATATCGTGTGTTGCATGTGTGTGAACGAGAACCAAATTGTGAATGATGAAACCTAGATTGGAATAATGTGATAAACATGAGCATGAACCTTACAGGGAATTAGGAGTAGAGCTCCTGTGGATAGATGGAAAAGCCTGGAATACGGATGGGAAGTGGGCTTGTCCTTGAGTACGTTGTGCCAAGGAGAGCGACTGTCCCCTTTTTAGTGTAGAGCGGACTTAGCTGACCCTGGGCTGGGTCCCGAGGTTAGGATTGGCCACTCTACACCGACTTCTATTGGCTCTCCCGTACACGATACCGGGGAAAGTTACTAGTGTTGGGGAGGGACCTAGCTACCCCACGGGACCCGAGGTTCAGCTAGCCACCCTACACCGACTTGTTAGGCCCTCTGGGCAAACCCGGGTAGTCAGACGAGGGTGAGTGAACTGTGGAGAGGTGAGACCCCTGTTTGTTTCTGAGGGGCTAAACCCCTATTTCTGAGTGAGCTAGGCCCTATACTATTTCTTGCTGTACTTTGGGCATACCCACAAGCGGAAATGACTGACCGCGTGCCAGTGCGGGGTAGCAACCCGTGTGCTTATCGCGAGTGCCATCTACACTTCGAAAAAGATTGCAATCAAGATCATTCCCACGAGAAACATGCGAGATCAAGAAAGAAATCTGAAAGTAAACCAATGGGGTGAAAGGTAATTACTTGTAAAATAAATAATTGGAAAAGATAAATTTACTTGCTAGTTTTTACTACTTTAGATGGCATAGTTACCACTCTACTCAACATTCGCTGACTTCGTTTTTATATAACCCTTTACTAGTCTAGGAGTTGAGCAGCCCAAGTTACCGGCTACAGAGGGTGCTGGGCCCAGTCGAGCCTAGCAGGAGTTTTCGTACTGTTGTTGTACTCTCTTTTCTGCTAGTGAGTTCAGACTTTTGCTTACTGTTCTTGTTAATGTATTTTGTTGTACTCTCCTGTTGTTTGTGGTGGTATGTATTGACTAGCAGCTTTTACTTTCCTTTACTGCTTGTACGCTTTTACTGTTAGTTACATTGCATAGTGAATGTGGTTTATTTTTCTGTTTTTCGGTTATTTCTTGTTGGAAGACTGGGTCTTGGGATTAGTCGAGTCGAACCGGTCTTGGGTCCTATAGGGATTCGGGAATCGGGTCGTAACAAGGTCCCTCAACAGCCGGTGGCTCTGGCTACTCGAATCCTTGACCTGTACAAAGTTATAACATCTGGAGTCAGCTAACGCTGAGTAGAGTGGTGGCTAAGACATGTAATGTAAATTAAACATGTAGCTTAAAATATTATCTTTCGATTCCAATTATCTTATTATGTGTAACTGATCTGAGTTTGCTAATTGGATTCCATGACATTGCTCAATCTTCCTGTTTCATAAGGGAACTAATCGCTTTGCTACGGCAAGATCGTGATTTTTAAAAGGATATCCGTTGCACTATAGTTTGACAACGTCATATAAATGATTATCAAATTTTATTACTCGAAATTAAAAAAAACCTCTGAGGTCGAACTTAGAGAGCAAATTGGTATTTAGAAGCAAAATATCACAATTCTCAACAATAATGCAATGTATATAAAAATCTAGATAGTAAAAAGAAATATATATTTTTTCTTTTCTTCTTTCTTCTCTCTTTCTTTTTCTTTGCTTTCTCTCTTCTCTTCTTTCTTCGTCTATCCTGTCTTCAAACGTCTGATTCTGTGAATCAGATGCCTTAACTGGTGATTTGCTACAATGCTACTTCAGGCTTCTTCTACTGTCTTCTCTGCTGCAGCTCGTTCCTCTTTGCGACAGCTCCTTCCTTCTCTTTTCTTCTTTTCCTCTTTGGCTTCATCAAATTTGATAAGTTGCTTTTTCTTTTCCTGCCACCTTGATTAGGTCAGAATGCCAACCATGGGCCTAAAAGGTACTCTAGTACCAACCAAGATCCAGATCTGTTTAGCTTTAGCCTCAGACTTTAGCAAAGGTTTTTAAGGCCCTTAGGAACTATTCTAAAGTTTATTGGGCTCCGTGGTTAAAGCACCCGTGTTTGAGACATTTTTAGCCTTGGTTCAGTCTGCAGTGCGTTTTGTAAGAAAGAGACAGAAGGTTTATTTGTTTGGAGAGTTTTCTCTCTCTTCTCTTTTTAATTCTAACTTAGGATTGGCTTCACAACCCGGTCTGTATCGGATTCCTCATCCCCTTCATCAATCCTCAAAGGTCCCTGACAATCGACGCTTCGAGATAGCACCGCCCATGGTAACCCCTAGAACCCTGGCTTTCGAAATTTCGAGAAAATCCTATCCATGGTGTTCCGTGGCCGAATTCGGACCCTGACAATTGACACTTCGTGATAGTACCATCCATGGAATCTGAACTAGCAGGGTGCTTACATGCCCCTAGTAGGATATGTAAATATCGTAGGAAACAAGCACCGAGGAGATGATATGTTACGCATCTTCGAGGGGAATTTCCCACCTCTCCACGTCGGGAACTCTTCCAAATCAACTTGTGTTTATTGGCCGCTCCTAATCTGGGTTACATTTTCAGAATATTTGAAACGCTTTTGCATGATTTTGATAGTTATGCTCGCTCAACCAGATTGTGTGTGTGAATTTGGGTGCTTAGTTTACTGAGTCCCGTAAACCGAAGGTCAGTTAACGAAGTCGAATACTCCTGAAGCCTTAGACCTAATGCTGAAGCTTTTCATTTTGCTCAACCTCTTGAGGAGTATCTAGATCTTAACAGGTACTAAGAGTCTAGCCAAGAATGTCTAAGGTTTGCATTCTTACTAATCTTGTTGTGCACTTTCGCTTTACTTTTTCGTTAATGTGGTCTAGAACTTTAGCTAATCCCTTAATTTCTTACTAATGACAATCCCTATTCTTTTTCATTTTTGTGCTCCTTTTCAGCATTCTGCTCTTTTATTCTCCTCCTCCTTCTATAAAGTTTACCAGCACTTTCATCCCCCCTCCAAAGTTTTTTTTTTTTTAGTATATGCGGATTTTTTTATTGAAACCTTTTCTTGTTATGTCATTTCATTGCACTTTTCATACCCCCCATGCCTAAGGTTTACAATGTCCTCATTGTACATTGGGTGGGTTTTTATTTGGTCAGGTTCAAGCATTAGGACAAATATTAGGTGAGTGGATGGGTCGAGGTGGCTGTTGAGGACGACTTCGAATCTCAGGTACGAGTACCTGGGGTGAAGTCGGGTGTCCTAAGGAATGAACCTAAAGTGCAAAGAAATGTCAGAAATAGTTTTGGTTTTTCAAAAAGAATGACGGGCAGCCTCCCGTTAAGCGCTAAGTTTTACACCATCAGCTTGGCGCAATAAGCTCAGGGAGAATGGAGGATAAATGATGACTCAGTGAAGTCTGTATTGGTTACGTCTATGAACGGTTTGAGTCTTTGACTGTTCAGGATGAAAGATTCAGAATTGTGGCTGAGCGGACTGATCTCGACGGCTCCAATTCCAAAAGTCTGTCGGACAAGATATGGTTCGACCCACTTGGATCGTAATTTCGTAGGGAATAGTTTGAGTCGGGCATCAAAGAGTAGGACTTTTTGACCAGGGTGGAGATCTTTGTAGATTTGTGCTTGTCATGAAAGGCTTTAACCCACTCTTTGTAGATTCACGAGTTCTCGTACGCATTAAGGCGTAATTCATCGATCTCGCTCATCTGAAGCTTTCTGTGGGTTCCAGCCTTAGAAGGATCTAAGTTGCAACTCTATACTGCTCAGTAGGCTTTGTGCTCCAGTTCGATGGGAAGGTGACACGTCTTCCCGTACACCAGTCTAAAAGGAGATATGCCTAATTGGGTCTTGTGGGCGGTCCTATAAGCCCACAAAGCCACCAAGAGTCGGGATGACCAGTCCTTCCTGTCAAGTCGAACAGTAACCTGCTGGATTTTCTTTATCTCTCGATTTGACAGCTCAGCTAGACCATTCGTCTGGGGGTGGTAAGTAGAGATTCGATGAGATACCCCGTATTAGTCATCAGTGACCTGAACTGTGCATTGGTAAAATGGGTTCCTCCATCATAGATGATCGCACGGGGAATCCCGAACCGTGAGAAGATATTCTGATGAACGAATTTGATGACGATCTTGTGGTCATAGGTTCGGGTCGGAATGGCCTCGATCCATTTGGACACGTAGTCCGCAGCGAGTAAGATGTACTCGAAGCTGTCCGAGATAGGGATGGGGCCCATAAAATCAATCCCCCAAATATCTAAAATCACGCATACAAGAATAGGCTGTAAATGCATCATGTCGTGATGGCTCATGTTGCCCAAAGTTTGGCAACGGCTTCATGCCTTACAATGACTATATGCATCCTTAAAGATAGTGGGCCAGTAAAAGTCACACTAGAGGATTTTTGAAGCGATTTTATGCCCAGAAAAGTGGTCACCGCATGCCTGGTCATGGCAGAAAGAGATAATATCATTGATTTCGACCTATGGGACACATCGTCGGATGATTTGGTCAGCACTTATACGGAATAAGTATAGGTCTTCCCAAATGTAATACTTGGCATCGGAGCTCAACTTGTCTTTCTTGGCCTTCGGCCAATCAGACGGGATCTGGTGTGATGCCAATTAGTTTACTATATCAGCAAACCGTGGAAGCCTGGTACTAATAGTGAAGTGGTGCTCGTTAGGAAAATGCTCCGTGATGGGTCCAGAAGGGTCGGTGATCTCGGAAGGAAGGCGAGACAAGTGGTCAGCTACTAAGTTTTGTCTTCTCACCTTGTAACGAATCTCGAGGTCGAATTCTTACAACAGCATGATCCATCGGATTAATCGAGGCTTCACGTCCTTCTTCGCAAGGAGATGCCTCACAGCTGTGTGATCTGAGTAACCTATGACGTGGGAACCTAGAAGATAAGATCCGAATTTTTCGAGGGCAAATACTACAGATAGCAGCTCTTTCACTGTAACTGTGTAGTTTCGCTGAGCCTCGTCAAGTGTCTTGCTAGCGTAGTAGATGACAACGGGTTTCCCGTCAATCTTCTACCCCAGAACCGCTCCTACAGCGAAGTCAGATGCATTGCACATGATCTCAAAGGGTTGAGACTAGTCAGGGGACTGTAGGATCGGGGCTTAGGTGACTCGGTCATGAAGGATCTCAAAAGCTTGAATGCATTCCTTGGAAATCTTAAAGGGTACATCCTTGGAGAGAAGAGTAGTCAGGGGGCACGCGATTTTCGAGAAATCAGCGATGAAACGACGGTAAAAATTGACGTGCCTCAGAAAAGATCGGATGTCCCTGATCGAGCTAGGCATAGGAAGTCTAGCAATCTAATTAACCTTGGCTCGATCCACCTGAATGCCTCCCTCAAAAATTAAGTTTCCCAGGACGATCCCCTCAGGCACCATAAAGTGGCTCTTTTCCCAAGAAAGAACCAGATTTACGTCAATGCTACGCCTGAGTATGTGAACCAAGTGCTGGAGGCAATCGTCAAATGATGCCCCAAAAACTGAGAAGTCATCCATGAAGACTGCCAGATAATCACCTACCGTATCAGAGAATATGGCAAGCATGCACCGCTGAAAAGTCGCGGGAGCATTGCAGAGACCGAAAGGCATCCTCTGGAACGCGTACGCCCCGAAGGGGCAGGTGAATGTGGTCTTCTCTTGGTCCTCTGGATGAATTGCCACTTGGTTGTAATTGGAGTACCCGTCAAGAAAGCAGAAGAATCTATTTCCCGCTAGTTTCTCGAGAATCTGATCAATGAACGGTAGGGGGAAATGGTCCTTCTTCGTGGAGGAATTAAGTCTTCGGTAATCTATGCAAACTCTCCACGAGTTGGCTATACGGGTAGGTATGACTTCTCTGGTTTCAATCGTGATAGTGGTGAGCCTTGACTTCTTAGGCACAACCTGGATTGGGCTCACCCAACGACTGTCAGAGATCGGGTAGATGATCCCTACATCTAACCACTTAATGATCTCCTTTTTCACAAGCTCCTACAGATTGGGATTAAGATGTCTCTACATCTCACGTGAAGGTCGTATGACCTCTTCAGAATAGATGTGGTGTGTGCAATAAGAGGGACTTATTTCAGTCAAATCATCGAGTGTCCAGCTAATGGCTCTGCGATATTGCTGGAGAACAGCAATCAGACGGGATTCCTGGTCATGTGTGAGTTTGGAGTTTATAATAATCGGGAATGTCTGATTGGAAACCAAAAAGACATATTTCAAATGATCAGGAAGGGGTTTGAGTTCAAGAATGGGGTTATCAGTAGCAGCGGGTGGTTCAGAGTGACTGTGGGGTGCAAGGGTAGGAGTTATAGGTCTGTCTATATCAAGTTCTAACTCTAATTGCGATTTTAGATCTTCTTGTGGTTGATGCGGGATAATCATGTTGTCCTCAATTTGTGTTTCATCAACCACGTCTCTAATGTCACAAATTTGTTCAACGATACTGCAATTAATCCCTTGTTGGGCCTTAAAGATATCAATCTTGAGAGTTTGATTTTCAAATTTCAGCTCTATTTGACCATCTTCACAACTTATATTGGCCCTTGCAGTGGCCAGAAAAGGTCTCCCTAGTATGAATGGTGTATCTCTTGGGTTTTTAGGTGCGTCCGTATCTAAAACTATGAAATCTACAGGGAAGTAGAAATCTCGCACCCTAACAATAACATCCTCAAGAATGCCCATAGTTGACTTGATAGATCGATCAACTAATTGCAATGTCACCTCAGTCGGTTTCAGTTCAGATTCTTCTAGATGGTTAAGTAGGGATGTGGGTATCAAGTTTATGGAGGCACCTAGGTCTAATAATGCTCTATCAAACTGGGTCTCACCAATCTTATATGAAATCAAGGGAGTGCCTCGGTCTTTTGCCTTGGGTGGGAGATTACTCAGGATTACAGAGCTAGCTGCTCTGACAGTACAATTGGACTCCTACTCTTGGTTCGCGGCTTACGTTGAGGTGTACACACGTTCTTCAAAAATCGTGCTTAAGTCGGTACGTGGCAGATTGCATCCATCAAGGGGATGTTTATTTGGACCTGCTCAAAGAGCTTGATCAGGTCCTCCTCGAGAGCCACGAGTTTGGTTGTCCTCTCTCCCTTGGTCAAGGCCTCAGGAAATGGAACCTTGGTTGTTTCTTCTGGGATAGGTCTAGGTTTTTGATCTGGGACAGGGACAGGCACATCCTGGATGACTGCCCTAGGGTTTGGGTCACTCCAAGCTTGGAGTGGTCTAGATAAGGTGGATCTTGGGTTGCCTTACCACTACGAGTTGTTACCGTATTTAACCCTGCTTGGTTCTTGTTGGGGTTGGTAGGATGGACTGCTGCTGTTGGTAACCCGCATAGGATGTTGATGCTTCCATCTCGTCAGGTGATGGAACATAAGGGGCCTGATAGATCAAGGGGTCGAATAGTCCCATAGAGTCACTGTTGATGGAGTTCTTGCTCAAATTCTCGAGAATCTCCCACACGGTGTCTTCATGTTGACCCATGATATTCCCTCCGCAAGTTGCATTGACGAACAGTCTAATATCTTTACGGAGTCCCAGGTAAAAAGACTGGACCTGTTCCCATTTAGGAACTCCGTGATGGGGGCACTTTCTCATAAGATCTTGGAATCGATCCCATGCCTCATGAAGAGGTTCTCCCGTCTATTGCGTGAAGTGAGTAATCTGGTGGTGCAAGGCGTTTGTCCGACCAACGGGGAAAAACTTCTTCAAAAACTCGGACTGAAGTTCTTCCCAAGTGTTGATCGAGTGGGTCTACGTCTGATACCAATGAGCCGCCTTGTCCATAAGGGAGAAAGAGAACATCTTCATGAGCAAGATATCCCGATTCTGCGCATCTTAACCGAAGGTCTGGGCCTGATACTTAAGTTGTTTGATATGCTGGAAGGGGTCTTCAGAGTTAAGGCCATAAAATTTAGGTATGGCATGAATCATGTTGGGCTTCAATTCGGAGTCAGGTCCTCCAGTCGAGATTCTGACTCGAGGCTCAATTGCCACCGCAGTGGGATTATAGTGATCTCGCATCATGGGGCGCTATGGTGGGTTCATGAAGTTTTGGAAGAGATCATTGAGTCGCTAGAGCTAGTGCTCAAGATTATTCTCTTAGGGTTGAGCCTTTGTGGAAGAAGAAGGGGAATTAGGTTCAGAGTCAGAAGAGAGGTCTATGTGGAGTGATTGTTGCACAAACAAGGGTATCGAGGCTTTGCCTCGAGGAGAGTGGATTTCTAGAGGAGGTTTCAAGGACCTCCTACCGAACTTGCACTGATGGATTGGACGAGGTTAGAAGGTGTTAGACCCAATCAAGACACTCAAAATGCTGGGTGACTATAGAGGTTTGGGGCGGAAGATACCCCTTGATTAGAAGGTCGTCCACCTGAGAATTACCTAGGCAGCCAGAGAGGGTGAGTCCTGCAAAAACCCCTACACGGTAGAGCGCCCCCATGGGTTACAGGGTTTCCACCACCTGACCTCTCTTGTCACTCTGATTCCAAATAGACCAAAATGGGGACCTTAACCTCTTATGTCTACCACCTTTTAATTAGGATCAAGGTGTTTTGGGTTTCAATTGAACTTTAAATCTTTTGTGTGCAAAAAGTGACCTAATTTAAAGGTTGGTTGATCCAAGGGATCAACTTCACCTATTAGTTCCTGTGAGAGCTTCTTAGGTCCTTTCTTTTATGATTCAAGTGAATTAAGAGGCGAATTGCTTAAGGTTTCTCTTAATAGATCTTTTCAAGCAATGACTTACGCACACTTCTTTTGGGAATTTTCAGTTCTTGATTAGAAGATGTGTCTCTAAAATCCTAGCTTTCAATCCTAGTTTGGCTCTAATTGGCCCAATTAGTTGCCTCAGAATAGGGTAACTAGGGCTCAAGCAAGAAGGTTTTAACCCTAGTTACCTTAAGTGGATTTGCAGATAAAATGTGTTGAAATTTAAAAGCAGGCAACTTTGTGAATTACTATGTATAGAAAGACAAGTAACCCAAGATTGATTTTCTTTTTCTTTTTCCTCTTTAGAATTTAAGGAGCTTAAGAGAAAGGATAGAAGATTACCTGTCCATTGGTGTGGTTGTTGTGTAGCCGCTTGTTCCTTCTTGCCTTCCTGTGCCTGCATAACAAAAGAGAGATTAAGTCAGTAGTCAATCAGAAATTGTGATTTAATAACTTTTAGAATGCCCATTTGTAACGACCCGATTCCCGAGTCCCTACGAGACACGAGAACCGGACCGACTCGACTAATCCCAAGACCTAGTCGTCCAACGAGGAAGTAACCAAAAGTGCAGTAAAATAAACCACATTCAGCATGAATATAACTAGCAGTAAGAAAAGGATCTACTACAGCATGTACCACCACAACAGTAGAACAACATTTATAACATAACATGAACTACAAGTAAAGAAAAGTACAGAGAGTAACAAGAACTACTCACTACAGTGGAACAAAAGGGGTACAAAAGAACTGCGGTAACTCTACTGGACCCTACTCGGCCCAGCGTCTTCTGCAGCCGTTGACCCTGGCTGCTCAACACATGGTCCTGAAAAGTAACGAGTGTAACACGTCAGCGAAACGCTGAGTAGAGTGACAGCTAAAACTAAAGAAGCAGTAAGGTGTACAGTAGCTGTTTTATTTTCTTTCTTCCTTTATTTACGTCTTTCTATTGTTTCACAATTTATCTATTTCTCATATCCTTCACTTGATTTCAAATGTTCCTCGTGGGAACGATCATGATTGCAGTCTTTTCCGAAAAGTAGAAGTAACACGTGGTGCTCTCCTGGCCGGGAGAGTCCCCCGTGGTGATCCTACTCTCAGTCAACCACCCCAAGGTCATTGACAGACGTAACGGTGACTACGGCACGCGCGGTAAACGCACGGGTAGCTACCCCGCACTGGCACACGGTCAGTCGTTTCTGTTAACGGGTGCGCCCCAAAGCACAGCACGGAACCAGTATAGGGCAGAGCCCTCTCAATAATAGGGGTTCAACCCCTCCACAGTAACCAAACAGGGGCCTTGCCCCTCCACAGTTCGTGCACCCTCGCCTGACTACCCTGGTTTGCCCAGTGGGCCTAACAAATCGGTGTAGGTGAGCTAGCAGAACCCCGGGGCTCGTGGGGTAGCTAGTACTCGCTCTACACTAGTAGCTCTCCTTGGTACTGTGTACACGAGGGCCAACAAGTCGGTACAAAGTGGCCAGACCTAACCCCAGGTCCCTGGGGCGGCTGGCTCCGCTCTGCACTAAGTAGGTCACAGGTGCTTCCCCTGGCACTACGTGAAGGATCCCTTCTAGGAGGGGTGACGTAAAAAATGCGGAATTGAAAATATATAGCAATCTAAAAATAAGCAATCGCACAATGTACACAAAGATTTTTAGGTGGAAACCCAAACCGGGTAAAAACCACCACCTAACCCTCTCGAGTTAGGATTTTCCGATCAACCTAGTTGATCAAATCTACTAACCGAATCACTTTGAACGAGGGTGATTCAACCTCAATACAACCACGCTACAAGTACGAGGGTAGCGTTCCTCAACCCCTTCTCTCCACGAGAAGGATTTTGTCCCACGAAGGAGACGGGAATTCGCAAAGCGAATACCCAACCAAATTACAAAGGTAAAATAAAACAACAAACCTATAGAGCCAACAAAGTAATAAACCTAAGCTTCTATAGGATTTAGGAAACTCCCCTTTGCAAGGAGTGCGTCGACGATGACGCGGGTGCGTGAGCCACGCGACGGCGCAACTTCGCTCTCGTAGACAACGGCGGGAGAGCGGGTGCGCAACGGCTGGATGCTCTCAAGATGTAGAACTTGAGCTTAGAGAGCAAGAGCTTCTTGGACACAAGAGTGTGAGAGTGTATAGCTAAGTGTGTCTTGTGTCTTTCTTAGTGTATATCTTGTGTGTTTTTGTTTACAAAGGTTCCCCTCTATTTATAGAGGACTTAGGAAGGCTTTGGAAGGCTTGGAAAAGCTTCCATAGCCGTTGGGTGCAAAGCCCAAGAGAATCAGGCCGAAATCAGGACAATGATTACACTTCACAGGGTTATCAGACGTCTAACTCTGGCATCAGACGTCTGGAAGGCCACTTTAAGACGTCTGATTCCAAGGTCAGACGTCTGATTCTATGCGGGTTTCTCCCTGACTTGAATCAGATCTAAACAGGGTTTTTGTACAAGTCCATCAGACGACATAGAGGACGTCTGGCACTAAGTCTGGACGTCTGGAAACCTACTTTTACCGTGGGAATTGATTTCCAAACGTTGCAACGGCTAGAAAATCTCTGAGAAGAGATTTTGGGTCAGCCGAGGCAAAACGGTCATTTATCAGACGTCTGTGAAGTCCTATGGACGTCTGATAAGGCTCTAACGGTCATATTCTTGAGTGTCTTCTAAGCCAGCCAACGGTCCACTAACTGGACGTCTGGCAAAGTCATCAGACGTCTCCTAAGACGTCTGGTATAAGGTCTGGACGTCTGAATTCATCAGACAGAACTAACTATGTCCAGCCTAACAGTTATCAGACGTCTGAAACAACAGTCAGACGTCTTAAAATCCTTTATCAGACGTCTGATTCGTGAATTAGACGTCTGGAAAGTCAGTTTTAACCCTATATTGGTTTTCTAAGTGTTTTACAGAAAACCTACGTATCCTAGGGTTGTGCAGGTGTTCCTAGGACTACTGTTAGGGTTCTTTGAGGCTCTTTAACATAATGTCTAAGGAAAATGAAGAGCAAGAAAATAAATACAAGAGATACATGAAAGGATAAAAAAGAATCTATCATATTCTTCTTGTCATCCATTTCCAATCTTTCGCTCCACGCGAACCTCCTCTATTTTCCGTCAAGCTCCTCCAATCCGTCCTGGATGCGAGCTCGAGTTCCGTCTAAACACGTCTTCATTTGCAATTGACCTGAAATCTAGGACTCAAATTGCAAATGTTAAATAACACGTGTTTTGTTATCATCAAAACAAATGATCGTGGTGCTCTAGCACCAACAATCTCCCCCTTTTTGATGATGACAAAACCGTAAATAATAATGCATAAAAATCCTCCCCCTTTTTGACATTATCAAAAAGGTTTGATTGATTTTATATTTCCTATAACTCCCCCTTAAAACATGCTCTTCTATTTATTTTAACAAAGGTAATGTCCTCCCCCTTTTTATAACAACAAGATAGCTATTATTTTTCTCCCCCTTACTAAAGGAAATTTAGCTACCTTATTTCTCCCCCTTAAAAATTGACAATTAGCTCATCATTTTTTAACTCCCCCTATCTAAATGCTTATGATAATAAGATAGGGTTAAGAATTTTTACCTCACCTACCATGGCCAATAAAATGGCCCGAATGGTGGTGGTGGATGCCACATTGGATGGGGCTCCCATCTGTAGCTTGGAGGCCCGGGCATCGGCGCCGGTCTCCAATCTGGTGGTCGACGTGCGGCGGGTCCGTCGTTTGTTCGCCGTCTCGTCGGTCTTCTTCTTCTCCTCCTTGGTCTACTCATTGGTTCTCCCAACTTAAGTTGACCAGCCTTGAGCTTGTAGGTCCAGTCCTGTGTATTGTAGTTATCCCTGAATCCTACAAAACAAGATTCTAATTCTTTTTTCGGTATCCAAGTGGGCTTGGATCCAGATTTGTTAGAGGGTCTCCTTGATGGAGATCCTTTCTCAACCTTAGGGCTATAAAACTTGTCTACTTTGTTGATTAGTTTGTTAGAGCTTTCCCTAAGACATGCAATTTCTCTTTCTATAGTATTCATCTTAGTCTTTAAATCAGAAATTTCTATTTTTAGACTATCATTTTCCTCAATCAATTTATTATTTTCATTGATGAGGTCTTGATTTTCTAATAATAGGTTATTATCCTTAGTACTAGTTTCTATGTCCTTGAGTTGTTTTTCTAACCTATCATTTTCATTTCTAAGAAAACTAAGGTTCTTTTTAATGCCTTTATTTTCTACCCTAAGTGATTTACTAATCTCAAAAAGTTCATTAAATGCTTCTTGAAGATCGAGATTTACCTCGTTGTCTGAGTCGCTTTCGCTTTCGCTGTCGCTTCCTCTGGCCATGAAACCGAAGCAAGCGGTTTCTTCTTCTATGGTCTTTTCTTCTTCTTCCTCCGAGCTAGAATCGTCCCAAGTGGCTTGGAACGCCTTCTTCTTGGATTTCTTCTCCTTTTCCTTCTTCTTCTCCTTTTTGAGAAGAGGGCATTCTGGTCGCAGATGCCCTTTCCCGTTGCAGTGGTAGCAACGTCTCGGGCTTTCTTTCTTCTCCTTTTTCTCTTTCTTTAATTCCTTACAAAACTTGGAAAAATTTTTAAGTAAAATTCTAAAGTCTTCGTCGTCGGAACTTACCTCGCTATCCGACGCGGCTTTGAAGGCGAGAGTCTTCTTTAGTTTAGGCTCCGGTGTATCCTTCTTCTTTTGCTTCAACTTAGTCTCGTAGGCCATCAGATTGCCTAGGAGATCTTCCATGTTGAGCTCCTCCATTTCGTTCGCCTCTTCGATGGCGGTGACTTTCTGTTCCCATTCCGGTCCAAGGGAACGAAGAAGCTTCCCTTGAAGCTCCCCCTTGATGAAAGTCTTTCCTAAAGCTTTCAAGTTATTCACTATGAGAGTGAACCTAGTGTTCATCTCACTTAAAGTTTCGTCAGATTTCATAGAAAAAGCCTCAAATTCTTGTGAAAGTAAATTGAGTTTAGAAGTTTTTACCTTAGAGGTACCTTCATGAGTTACCTCGAGTGTGTGCCAGATCTCGTATGCGGTGGCGCATTGTGAGATTCTATTGAACTCCTCCGAGCTGAGCGCGCAATACAATGCGTTCATTGTTTTTGCGTTGAGAGAGAGTTCCCGAATCTGCTGCTGCGAGTATCCTCCCGCGGGTTTTTCTGGGATGTCGAATGGCGTCTCGCATCTAGCCCAGACCGTGAAGTCGGTGGCTTGAAGCCACGTCTTCATCCGCAGCTTCCAGTAGGGGTAGTTGCTTCCGTCGAAGAACGGCGGACGGGTTGTGGACTGCCCCTCGGAAATCCTGCTTGTGGAACAGCTTCCCTCCATGTTTAGATCCTCGCCGGTTTGTAACGCCGAAAATGCGAGACCTGCTCTGATACCAATTGAAGGTTCCCTTCTAGGAGGGGTGACGTAAAAAATGCGGAATTGAAAATATATAGCAATCTAAAAATAAGCAATCGCACAATGTACACAAAGATTTTTAGGTGGAAACCCAAACCGGGTAAAAACCACCACCTAACCCTCTCGAGTTAGGATTTTCCGATCAACCTAGTTGATCAAATCTACTAACCGAATCACTTTGAACGAGGGTGATTCAACCTCAATACAACCACGCTACAAGTACGAGGGTAGCGTTCCTCAACCCCTTCTCTCCACGAGAAGGATTTTGTCCCACGAAGGAGACGGGAATTCGCAAAGCGAATACCCAACCAAATTACAAAGGTAAAATAAAACAACAAACCTATAGAGCCAACAAAGTAATAAACCTAAGCTTCTATAGGATTTAGGAAACTCCCCTTTGCAAGGAGTGCGTCGACGATGACGCGGGTGCGTGAGCCACGCGACGGCGCAACTTCGCTCTCGTAGACAACGGCGGGAGAGCGGGTGCGCAACGGCTGGATGCTCTCAAGATGTAGAACTTGAGCTTAGAGAGCAAGAGCTTCTTGGACACAAGAGTGTGAGAGTGTATAGCTAAGTGTGTCTTGTGTCTTTCTTAGTGTATATCTTGTGTGTTTTTGTTTACAAAGGTTCCCCTCTATTTATAGAGGACTTAGGAAGGCTTTGGAAGGCTTGGAAAAGCTTCCATAGCCGTTGGGTGCAAAGCCCAAGAGAATCAGGCCGAAATCAGGACAATGATTACACTTCACAGGGTTATCAGACGTCTAACTCTGGCATCAGACGTCTGGAAGGCCACTTTAAGACGTCTGATTCCAAGGTCAGACGTCTGATTCTATGCGGGTTTCTCCCTGACTTGAATCAGATCTAAACAGGGTTTTTGTACAAGTCCATCAGACGACATAGAGGACGTCTGGCACTAAGTCTGGACGTCTGGAAACCTACTTTTACCGTGGGAATTGATTTCCAAACGTTGCAACGGCTAGAAAATCTCTGAGAAGAGATTTTGGGTCAGCCGAGGCAAAACGGTCATTTATCAGACGTCTGTGAAGTCCTATGGACGTCTGATAAGGCTCTAACGGTCATATTCTTGAGTGTCTTCTAAGCCAGCCAACGGTCCACTAACTGGACGTCTGGCAAAGTCATCAGACGTCTCCTAAGACGTCTGGTATAAGGTCTGGACGTCTGAATTCATCAGACAGAACTAACTATGTCCAGCCTAACAGTTATCAGACGTCTGAAACAACAGTCAGACGTCTTAAAATCCTTTATCAGACGTCTGATTCGTGAATTAGACGTCTGGAAAGTCAGTTTTAACCCTATATTGGTTTTCTAAGTGTTTTACAGAAAACCTACGTATCCTAGGGTTGTGCAGGTGTTCCTAGGACTACTGTTAGGGTTCTTTGAGGCTCTTTAACATAATGTCTAAGGAAAATGAAGAGCAAGAAAATAAATACAAGAGATACATGAAAGGATAAAAAAGAATCTATCATATTCTTCTTGTCTTCCATTTCCAATCTTTCGCTCCACGCGAACCTCCTCTATTTTCCGTCAAGCTCCTCCAATCCGTCCTGGATGCGAGCTCGAGTTCCGTCTAAACACGTCTTCATTTGCAATTGACCTGAAATCTAGGACTCAAATTGCAAATGTTAAATAACACGTGTTTTGTTATCATCAAAACAAATGATCGTGGTGCTCTAGCACCAACACTACGTACCCAAGAGACAACACACCTCTACATCTTTCCTTCTCAGTTCCATTTCATTCTCTTTCCAGGAGTTCTAGTCCTAACTCCCCGTAGGGTTCCAGCTCTTTTAAATCAGCACATCCAGGTTTCACCCTTTCAATTTCACGTTCATACAACCCATAATCTCAATCATGTTCATTTATTCATAACAGGCAGCTGTTAAATCAATTTGCAGGCAGCTATTATTTCCTTTCCAAAGTTTCCAAGACTGCAATATCTATATTCATTTCATTAGTTTTCCAGTCCTTGGATTCATGCCGTACCCTAGGATCTATCATTCAATCTAATTTTCCAGCCCTAGGATTCATGCAATACCCTAGGATCTATCATTCAATCTGGTTTCTCATTCCTAGGATTCATACAATGCCCTAGGCTCTATTAATTATTCCATAATTGTGAGAAATTATGTTAATAATTTTTGAAGCCACTCTACCAGCTACAACGGAAGTACTTGGGGAGTGGTCGAAAATCCCGCGCGCCTCCGCAACCCCTGAGAATGCAATGGAACGGGGTCCTAACACAAGGATCAAACGCAAGGAATTTCTCAGAACAGTATATAATTACTGTAAACGGGTAGAGGATTTTATTCCAAAAAGAACGCAACTCGAAACGCGGAAAACGGACTCCGAACGGGCCCTAAACCGGTCGAAAACGACGGAACAGCCCAAAATCAGACGACTGGAACCTCTTCCAAACGTCTTAAAAGGTGGTTCAGAGGATACCTTCGCTCTGTGTAATCCCTCAGACGTCCAGAAGCCTGCGGGGGCATCTGGCTTAGTTCCCAGACGTCCGATGGTCGACCCGGACGTCTGGAACTCCTCTCCATCGTCTGACGCTGCGGCCAGATGTCCGATTCGCGTTGGATGACGAGTCTCAGAACCTGCACGTATCCACTCCTCGCTCTCAGTACGACGGGTCGCAGAAAAGGAAGAAGGACGAAAATAACTTACTTGGCAGACGTCTGGACAGTCCTCCAAACGTCTTCACCGTCGTTTGGTTGGAAGCCCAGACGTCTGATTCTGGAAAAACTTCCAGAATCAGAGCTCGACCCACTCTCCGCCCGCGACGCACGGCCGCGCCGCGCCTCGTCCACCTGCTGCTCGAGCTGTAGCAGCCCTCCCGCGTCACTCCACGCCTGCTGCTCCCCCGCCGGCCGGCTCTAGCTGCCCCAGCAAGCTCGAGCCCTCATGGTCGAGCGTCTCCTCCCTCACGCAACACCTCCTCCTGCAACTCGCCGCAGCTGCAGCTATCGCCGCTCGCTCGCTCTCGCACCGGCTGGAAGAGGGAGAAGAAGGGAGCGGAGGAGATGAGAGTGAGGGAGAGGGCGAGGGCCTTATAAGGCCGCGCGGGGAGAGAGAGAGAGCGCAGCACTGTGCCTGCAGGAGGAGAGAGGGAAAAAGAGGGCGTTCACAGGTCTGCGTGCACAGGCGCGTAGACGCAATCCTGCGTGCCGCAGAAAATAAATCCCAGTCGTCTGGAAGGGGTTCTAGACGTCTGGTCAGACGTCTGGGCCACCTCCCAGATGTCTTAAAAAGACGTCTTGAAACCGCGTTTGTAACACCGTTACTCCCTGGCAACAGCGCCAAAAGCTGGCCACCAAATGATGGAATCGGTTTGTATTATGTATTTTATTACTCGAAAATAGAAAATCTCCGAGGTCGAACTCAGGGAGCAACACTTGATTCTAGAGGCATACAAAATCACAATTTACAATATATACTGTTTTACAAAAAAGATTAAGAAAGGAAAATTGATTCTTTTCTTCTCTCTCTCTTTCTTCTTTTGTCTGCCTTCCTCTTTTAAGACGTCTGACTCCATTGGTCAGATGACTTAAACTCCACCTGCTATAGTACTGCCACTGCCGCTTCTTCTTCCTCAGCTGCTTCTGCTGGTTCTTCTTCTTCCTCTTGGCTTCTTCTTTGGTTGTCTGCTTCTTCTTCCTTGTTTCTTCTTTGCAGCTCTTTTCTCGGCTCTAGCCTTTCCTTTCTCCTTCCTTCTTCAGCCTTAGCTCTCTGACTTCCTCTTCTGTTGGCTTTGCCTCTCCTTCTTCCTTGTCTTTCCTTCTTCTCTTCTGACTTCTCTTATTTGTGGCTAAGTGTCAGCTTCACCTTTCCCTTGTTTCCTTCTTTTTCTTCCCTTAATGCATCTCTCTTCTTCTTCTCTGTTGCGCATGTCCTCCTCCTCCTCCTCCTCCTTTTCCTGCTTTCCTTCCTGCACAGTGCACGGTTAGGCAAAACCTAACCCCTACCCTCCCCACGTTTCTCTCTCTCAAATTCACTCCAAGGTTCACTCTCCCAGAGCCTTAATCGGGTATGCGGTTCGGGTGACGCGTCCGGGACCAGGCGCACTGGCGTGGGTGGTGTGCAAGGTGTGCACAGGAATAGTAGTCGGATCTAGGTGCCAGGTCCGCGGGGGAAGTGTCGCGGACGAGGCGTGGTGGGGGTACGAGGGACCTCACCCTAGTGTGTTTCGAGGCGATAAGCCTGAAACACTTTTGCAATTTATGAGCGGGAGCCCGCTCGCAAACTTCCGAGGGGGGACTAATGTCCCACCCGCGACTGCCTGTGCGCCCGCAGCTGATTGCGTGAGCGAATGCAGCTATAGCTGAGGCCCCTGATGCTAAGTGAAGGCCTGGCTGACCTCGCGAGGGGATTTCGCACCTTCTGGACCTGGAGGCCTGAGTTGCTGGGACCTACGTAAGGCCTCAAGCAAGCTCCAAGTTGCTGCGCCAATGGCAGGCGATGTCGCGACCCTGAAATCACAGATACGGCCTTGCGGCCCTGTCAGATCCTCCAGCAAGCTTCACCTGCGCACAACGAAGGTTACTTGAGGGTCAGTGTGGCGTGAAGGCGCCTATGTGGGTGAGCCTAGGGCTCACTGTGGCCATGGAGTTGGGTGTGTTCGGTTGGTGAGCATGGAGATGCTGGTGGTCAATGGAGGGGTGGGTAATGATCAGGGGGTGAAGGTGGAAGTTCTGAGGTAGGTGGCGAGGCGTGCAGAGGAGTGGAGTGGTGGTTTCACCTCGCCGGAGGTTGGCCAGAGATGGGGAAGATGGCGGTGGACAGTGGCTGTCGAGGGGTAATTTGTGAAATAGATTGAGGGGAATTGAAGTGCAGATAGAGACGAGTAAGTCTAACCTAATTAAGTGGACGAAAGGGGAGAGATGGTGTCTGGCAGTATCTGCTGTCGTCGGAGAAGACGATGTCCAGTGGAGGGAGACGACGACGACGACGGGGCTAGAGATGCTTGCACGAGTGCCACGCGAAGCTAAGGAAGATGGTGAGGACAGCTCTGCCACTGGTATTGTGGCAAAGCGACGAGAAAGAGGACGGAGGCTCGCCGGAGCTCGCTGGACTACTTGACCGGAGGAGAAGAGGATGAAATTGGGGTGGATCTCTGGCCAAGTTGAGCTTAAAGGAAGCGGCAGGGGTTGCCGTTCCTTAAATTGGTGCTGGCTGGGAGGGAAACGCGAGGAGGAGACGTGGGCTCCTCGTCGGAGGCATGGCTGGAAAAAGACTCATACCTCTTGAGCATTCACACGAGAGGTATGGTGGCCAGCAGAGCATGGGAATTGGTCCATGCAGAAGAGGACAACACAGGGGATCCTCCTTTCAAGTCTATGCAGCGCCATCCTCTGTGCAAAGTCATCGGAGGTTTAGCCTGCGCAGAGCGGGGGCAGAAGGACCTGTCTGCAGAAAGAGATGAGAAAGATAGGGGGGTTCCTACAAGGGTCCAAAAAGCTAAGGGTCAAAAAGTAATTGTTGAGGACCGTTTTATAAAGTGGGTCAAGGCAACCTTTTCTTAAGTCCAAATTTTGGAATAACCTTAATTTAGACCTAAGGAATCCAATGGTCAGGTTAGATTTTAGGTTTAACCATGTTTGATCGAATGTTTTGCACAAAAATCCAAATTAAGTCAAAAATTGGGTATGATTCTCAATCTAGGTCAAGATAGGTTCCAATGGCCAAATTAAAGGTTCTAAACCCTAGGGGATATTTTTTTATAAATTTTAGAGGGATTAATTGATTTTTATCTTACCTGAAACTTCGTAAAATAAAGCAGGTTTATTTTAGGGTTATAGAATGATATTTAATTTCAAGATTTTGTCATAACCCTTTCCTGATCGAATCAACCCACTTTTTCTCTTATTATGACCATTTGACCTATCTCTAAACCCTTAGAAATCCCGTTTATGTACTACAATGGTAAAATTGTAGTTTTACCCCTTGTGTATTGTTTTATACTCAGATTTACAATCCCCTAAATTAGGCTTTCCCTTAGGTTTTATAGGAGCTTTTGTACAATTAATCTGGTCAAATTGTGCTAGTTAGGGTTAATGATGAGGTTCTCGTCAGTTGCTCTCTTCAGTATTACGTACACGAAGGTCAGCTCGCCTCCCTAAGCCAAGTCCGAACTATCGCCAGAGGCAACGTGTTCCAGAACCATCCGATTCTCCGTACTACATCATTCTTGTCTCATTTTACATTCCCCGTAAGGTTCGTGCATGAACTTTGTTTATTCCATATCCAGTTTGTTAAATATAGAACAACCATCTCAATCTCCACAATACGAGTTCATTTTTCTGTTCATAACGTAGTTCATTTTAAATAGTACAACCAGCTTATGATTTATTCAATCATTTATCTCTCTATACATGCATCTTATCTAACCCTAGTGTTCATGTCGTAACCTAGGGTTCAATCGAATAGATGTATTCTAAAGCATGCGTTTACTTCCTCCCAAGGTTCATCTCACATCCAAGGTTCAACTAATTTATTGCATGTACTTTATTAATCTCGATATTAATGTAAAAACCACTCTACCAGGGTAACCGGGTGGAATGGGAGCTCGTACAGTAGCTCCCAACATCTTCACTGGGCTTGTATACTCGACGAATTGGTGACCTATGACATAGGTCGGTAGGTCAAAAGTGTTCCAAATGACACGGAGAAAGCACCATTATAGAAAGAAACTCGCACGGAAAAAAAGACTTTTCGTTTGTAGAAAATCGACACCGTTCGGGCCATTAATGCGCCCAAAAACACCAATCTCGACGGAAATCAAACATCTAGGAAAAGTCCCATGCGTCTTAAATGAACTCACAGGCATACCTTGCTTGGGGCGCCTTCCTCGGACGTTTGGGGCTCAGTGTAAACGTCTGAGGGTTTCTTCAGACGTCTGGAAACACATCTGGATGTCTGAAAGCGCCTCTGTCGTCACACTAACATGCTTCCCAACCTCTGACACACGTTCATGCATGATCAGAAATTTGCAAAAAAAAAAAATCGAAAACATGCGCTATTAGACGTCCGAAAATACCTTAGGACGTCTAACGCACTTCGCAGATTTTGATTCTGCGGAAAAATGAATCCGCAGGACGATTGGCAAATTCTTCTCGCGACGCCTTCCTCTTCGCGTGTTGCTGCAACTGCAGCAGAGCTCGCTACAGCAGCAGCTGCTCTCCCCTCCTGTACATGCTCCTCTGGTTCCCTGCTCTCGTTCTCCTCCTCTCGGTTGCGATGTGCGGAGGATGGAGGTGGGACGAGGGGGTTAAATGGAGTTGGTATGAGGGACAGGATGGTCGAGAGAGAGAGTTAGGGTGCCGCACGGTGGGAATGGGGCGGCGTGCGGGGTGAGGGGTGACGGAATGGGGTGTGTACGATGAGGAGAGGTATTAGGGAAATTGCGAGGATGACCCTACAATTTCTCTCTCCCCCTTACAAACCCTCAAAACAAAAGATAAGGGGTTAATGTTACGACCCGGTTCCTAGGTCCCTAAAAGATCCGAGACCGGCTCACCTCGACTAATCCTAAGACCTAGTTGTCCAACAAGAAATAACCAAAAGCAGGAAATAAACCACATTCGTACATGCAATATAACTAGGCATAAGGAAAAACGAGATGTAAAGAAACAACAAAGGTAAAAGTCTCAACAAAGTAATACATGTCATCACAACAACACAGCAGAAAAGATTACAGAAAGTAACAGGAACAGTAAAATAGATGTCTATTACTCACTACAACATTAGAAAACAACAAGGATGGAAAGAAATGACTACAGCTGGGCCCAACACCCTTTGCAGTTGGAAACTTGGGCTGCTCAACTCCTGGTCCTGAATAGGGTTTCGAAAAGATAAAGTAAGCGAAAGTTGAATAGAGTGGTGTTTACATTATTTATGTGTAAGTAAAGTAAAACAAGTAACTAGAATTTATTCTCATTTCTATTTATCTCATCTATGTACTTCTGGTTCGTTTATTTCACAAAGGATCCAAGTATTTCTTGATCTTACTTGTTCCTCGTGAGAACGATCCTGATTAGAGTTTGTTCCGTGGAGTAGAAGGTACACGTGGTGCTCTCCTGGGCGGGAGAGTCCCCCACGGTAATCCTACACCCAGTCAACCATCCTAAGGTCACTGTCGCGACGCAGCGATGACTACGGTATGCATGATAAGCGCACGAGTAACTATCCCGCACTGGCACGTGGTCAGTCATTTCCGCAAACGGGTACGCCTAAAGTACAGCACGAAACAGTATAGGGCCTTGCCCTCTAAGAACAGGAGTCTCGCCCCTCAGAACCAAACAGGGGTCTTGTAACGACCTGATTCCCGAGTCCCTACGAGACACGAGAACCAGACCGACTCGACTAATCCCAAGACCAAGTCGTCCAACGAGGAAGTAACCAAAAGAGCAGTAAAATAAACCACATTTAACATGAAATATAACTAGCAGTAACAAAATACAGCAGTAAGAAAAAGAACTACTATAGCATGTACCACCACAACAGTAAAACAACATTTATAACATAACAAGAGCTGCGAGTAAAGAAAAGTACAGAGAATAACAAAAACTACTCACTACAGTGGAACAAAGAGGGCACAAAAGAACAGTGGTAACTCTACTGGACCCTACTCGGCCCAGCGTCCTCTGCAGCCGCTGACCTTGGTTGCTCAACACCTGGTCCTGAAAAGGAACGAGTGTAACACGTCAGCGAAACGCTGAGTAGAGTGCTAGCTAAACTAAAGAAGCAGTAGAGTGTACAGTAGCTGTTTTATTTTCTTTCTTCCTTTATTTACGTCTTTCTATTGTTTCACCATCTATCTATTTCCTAGATCCTTCACCTGATCTCGAATGTTCCTCGTGGGAACGATCTTGATTGTAGTCTTTTCCGAACAGTAGAAGTAACACGTGGTGCTCTCCTGGTCGGGAGAGTCCCCCGTGGTGATCCTACTCTCAGTCAACCACCCCAAGGTCACTGACAGACGTAACGGTGACTACGGCACGCGCGGTAAACGCACGGGTAGCTAACCCGCACTGGCACGCGGTCAGTCGTTTCCGTTAACGGATGCGCCAAAAGCATAGCACGAAACCAGTATAGGGCAAAGCCCTCTCAGTAACAGGGTTCCAACCCCTCCACAGTAACCAAACAGGGGCCTTGCCCCTCCACAGTCCACGCAACCTCGCCTGTCTACCCTGTTTTGCCCAATGGGCCTAACAAGTCGGTGTAGGTGAGCTAGCAGAACCCCGGGGCCCGTGGGGTAGCTAGTACTTACCCTACAGTAGTAGCTCTCCTCGGTACTGCGTACACGAGGGCCAGCAAGTCGGTACAAAGTGGCCAGACCTAACCCCGGGTCCCTGGGGCGGCTAGCTCTGCTTTGCACTAAATAGGGGGACAGTCGCTCTCCTTGGTACTCCGTACTCAAGGGCCAGCTCACTTCCCCAATTCTATTCCATTGACTTTCCAAGAGTTCTACTCCTAATTCCCCGTAAGGTTCCAACTCTTTTAACTCAGCACATTCCGGTTTCACCACTTTAAGTTTCACGTTCATGCAACCCAAATTCCCAGTCATGTTCATTTATTCACAACAGGCAGCTGTTAAACCAATTTACTGGCAGCTATTATTTCCTTTCCACGTTTCCCAAGACTGCAATATCTATAATCATATCACTAGTTTTTCAGTCTTAGGATTCATGCCGTACCCTAGGATCTATCATTTAATCCAGTTTTCCAGCCATAGGATTCATGCAATACCCTAGGATCTATCATTCAATCTAGTTTCTCGTTCCTACGATTCAAGCAATGCCCTAGGTTCTATCATTCAATCTGGTATCTCATTCCTAGGATTCATGCAATGCCCTAGGTTCTATTAATCGTTCCATAATTGTAACAAATTATGTTAATAACTTTAAAGCAACTCTATCAACTACAACGGAAGTAATGGGGGCGTGGTCGGAAACCCTGCACGCCTCCGCAACCCCCGAGACTACAATGGAACGGGGTCCTAACACAAGGATCAAACACAAAAAGTTTCTCAGAACAGCATATAATTACTGTAAACGGGTAGAGGATTTTATTCCGAAAAGAACGCAACTCGAAACGCGGAAAACGGACTCCGAACGGGCCCTAAACGGGTCGAAAACGACGAAACAGTCCAAAATCAGACGTCTGGAACCTCTTCCAGACGTCTTAAAAAGTGGTTCAGAGGATACCTTCGCTCTGTGTAGTCTCTTAGACGTCCAGAAGCCTGCGAGGGCGTCTGGCCTAGTTCCCAGACGTCCGATGGTCACCCCGGACATCTGGAAGTCCTTCCAGTCGTCTGGCACTGCAGCCAGACGTCTGATTCGCGTTGGATGCAAATCTCGGAACCTGCACGTACCCATTCCTCGTGCTCAGTACGGACGGTCGCAGAAAAGGACGAAGGATGAAAAACAACTTACTTGTCAGACGTCTGGATAGTTCTCTAGACGTCTTCCCTGTCGTCTGGTTGGAATCCCAGACGTCTGATTCTGGAAAAACTTCCAGAATCAGAGCTCGACTCGCCCTCCGCCCGAGACGCGCGGCCGTGACGCGCCCCGTCCGCCTGCTGCTCGAGCTGCAGCAGCCCTCCCACGTCACTCCGCGCCCTCTGCTCCCCCACCGGCCGGCTCTAGTTGCCTCGGCGAGCTCGAGCCCTCACGGCCGAGCGTCTCCTCCCTCGTGCGACACCTCCTCCCGCGACTCGCCGCGGCTGCCGCTGCCGCCGCTCGCTCATGCTCGCACTCGCACTCCGGTTGGAAGAGGAAGAAGAAGGGAGCGGAGGAGATGAGAGTGAGGGAGAGGGCAAGGGCTCTTTTTAAAGCCTCGCAGGGAGAGAGAGAGAAAGAGAGAAAGAGCAGCGCCTGCGGAGGTGAGAGGGGAAAAAAGAGCATCTGCAAGTCGAAATCCACCCTGCCGCGGAAATTAAATCCCAGACGTCTGGGCTAGCTCCCAGAAGTCTTACATGACGTTTTGAAGCTGCGTTCGTAACAGGTCTCGCCCCTGCACAGTTCGCATACCCTCGTTTGACTACCCCGGTTTGCCCAGAAGGCCTAAAACTCGGTGTAAGTTGGCTAGTTCTAACCTCAAGCCCTGTGGGGCGGTTAGCTCCCTCCCTATACTAGTAGCACACCTCGGTACTACGTACGCAATGGTCAAATAGGATTCGGTGTAGAGTGACCAGTCCTACCCCAAGTGTCAAACCAAGGGGTGGCTAGCTCGCCCTCTACACTAAAAGGGACAATCGCTCTCCTTGGTGTCGTGTACACAAGGGCCAACTCATTTCCCGTCTACATACCAGATTCCTTTCATACACAGGAGTTCTACTCTCAATTCTCCGTTGGATTCATGCTCATATTCATCTCATTTATCAATATCCGGATCATATTCCTCAACTCTCATTTTCCCATTATATAGCAGGCAGCTTGTGTGCTCATATCTAGCAGGGCAACTCATGCACATTGCTAGCAATTTAGTTAAACATGCATCTCGAGTGAACAGTATAGCTCAACATCTGGGTCACTCATTTCCAACATAAGGTTCATTCCACATCCTAAAGTTTCAGTCAATTTAATCTAAGCAAGCACATTCTTTATTTACATCTTAACAAATGAATTAAATCACTCTACCGAGTATCATGGGAGGAATGGGGGCCTGCACTGCAGATCTCATTGTCTTCACGGGCCCCGAACACGCCATCGACTTGTAACTTGTACCAGCGACAAATTTACATAAGACGGGTCAAAAATAATAGGTACTCAATACTAACACGTAGAGAAACTCGAGTGGAAAACAACAATACTTCGTTTGTGGAAATTCGATTCCGTTTGGGCCCTGAATGGACCAAAAACACGGTTATTATCCAAAATGAAACATCTGGGACTAGTCCTAGACGTCTTAAAAGATATCAGATCTTACCTCTCACTTCCTGGACATCGATGTGGTCAGACGTCCAAAAATGCCTGGAAAGGCGCATGCGCACCTTTACAATGCCCTGCACCTGCGTACGAAAACACAGACCTATTTTCAACCAAACAACCCTGCGCTACGGTCTGCTTGGCGAAAAGTAGCGCAGGAAACACATACCTCCACGCGATAATATGCTTTTAGACATCTAGCTTTAGCTCCGGACGTCCTGATGCCTCTACAGACGTCCGGTCGACCCTCTAGACATCTGATACTGGAAAATTTCCAGTACCAGAACCTCCTCCGCAACGCTGCCTTCCTCGTAGTGCCACCCGCAGCACGCCGCAGCAGCCTCAGCTGTTACAGAGGGCTGGGAGGTTGCCTCCCCGAGCCCCTCCTCCTCCCACGTGTGGCTGCCGCTGCTCGCGCGAGCTCCTCCAAGCTCCTGCACGAGCTTCGCCAAGCTCCTTCGGCCTCGACCCGCCCTTCACATTCTTCCTCTCTCTCCCTCTTGTTCTCCCTCGCTCACCCACTCTCTCTCTCTCTCTCTCTCTCTCTCTCCCTCCCTCCTAATCCTCGCCGTGGCTGCACAGGGACGGCAGCTGGAGGTGGCGGTGGCTGGTGGAGAGTGGTGTGTGTGAGGGAAAGTGGGCCTTTAAATAGAAGGAGATTAAGGTCTCGGGTGAGAGAGTCACGAGGAGAGAGAACGGTCCGCGCGCTGTGCAAAGGAAATGTAGGTTTCTATTTTTCCTATTTTCGGACGTCCGAACATATGTTTAGATGTCTGACTGATACATTAAACATCTTATCCGACTAAAAGGACGTCAGGTCATTTCAGTTTAAAACTATAGGAAAACCCCTACTGATTCCGGAAATGCTAAACAACTCCAGGAAAGGGTCATTTCAGATATTGATGGTAATTCTGAGGTTAATAGGGTAGCACAGTTGGTGCACCTATTTCTCATAAGACATTCTTTGTGTAGGGTGTGTGGGTTCGATACCTCGTGGCTTACCCAGACGCGCATAGCGTCATCATGAGTGAACTTGATGTTGGTGTGTATCGAACCATCTCTACTCGGCATCGGAGAGTAACCGTAGCTCTGATCACTGAAGAGTTCCGTGACAAGTGAAAAATTCAGGACCCCTTCTCCTTTAAAATAAAAGATATTGATGGTAATTCTATATTTTTCTTTTCATACATAAGTAATTCTATGTCTTTAACAAAAGTAGGTGAGAAAACATTTTAGGTGTTTTGTTAAAGTTCACTCCATTTCCTAACATGTGATTAGTAATTCGATTAGATCATGAAATACATCATTGAAGTTAATAGGACTCGGCTAAAGAGACATGGCAAATAACTTTCTAAGCTTCTAGAAATTCAACCTTTTTTTAAGTTTTGTTTTTCGTTTTTTATAAACCATTCTACCCATCCCTCGTCCTTCTATGCATGACATCGTTTGATTCGTGGTGTATGATCATTTATCTTTTATTTGATAAACTTGATCTTAGGATAAAATTATCCTAAGATGATGGAGAAAATTTTGAAATAATTTTATTTCAACAACTCTATGTATCTATTCAAACAACTTTACTTATCTCTTTATTTGACTTATTCCTCTCTCAAACACTAAAACTAAATTATTCCTCAATTCGATTACTCGTAGAATTTATCCCACAAGACAAATACTAAATTTCCCCCACTCCCCAACCCTTGTATCATTATCCATTTGTCATCTAATAACCTTTCCTTGGTTTCAACCACCTCCCCGTCTCTTTTCTATGTCCAACCACAACTCCTACTTTAAATTCTATACAACTCACAGAGGAAGTATATTTTCAGCAATGATAATGTATTTATTCCAAGGATATAGGGAGGGCTTAGCAAAAGTTAAGTTACAACACCTTTTAGGCTAGAATACAACCAATACCGTGGTCCCTTTCCACGGTGTCTTACATTCTTTTTCTTTTATGATCTCTGAATCGATGCAGATATAACCTCCCAAACATTCTCAAAATATGGGATATATTTTAAGTGTTGAAGAAAATCTAACTTTAGCATCCAAAACCTAGCTTAGCTTTCGATGTCAACCAAAAAAAAATTACTAAGTTTCCACTTAGACGAGGGTTAATATTTAATGGTTGCTAAAGTTTAGAAAGCATCAAGTTAGAAACATGATGAATTTAGTAATGAAAATGATTATATTGGATTTGAACACGATGCATGAGTTGATGCCATTTAAATCGAGAGATTGTTTTGGTCTATATGTTTTATATTAGAATTTTTATTTTATTTTGATTTTTTTGTTATAAAGTGAAGTAAATGGGGATTAAGCATATGTATGAGTTGATATATCATAAGCTTTTAAGAATACACCTTCGTAGATGATGCCTATTCTCACCTTAACCCACCACATAATCTTAAATTGGACCACTAACTAATTTGGAACTTCATGGCAACATTTATTTTCCTTCTAAACATTCTTGATCCCACCGGACCCCTTTCCCTCCTCCCCACCTATATCCTAACCCTCCGATCCGAACACGGAACACGCGACGAGCTGGGTTGAAAGGGGGCACTTTCGCGAATACCAGCTTCGAAGGGGGATTTCCATGCAAATTGCGAACCCGTTAAAACACGTGAAGAGAAAGAAAGAAATAAGGAAACGCCACAATTCACCAACCATACAAAGAATAATTCGTACCCACCTTTTTCCCGGTCCAGAGGCGGAGGGAGCTCTTCGCGGATATGGTTGGAGACCCAAAAAAAACAGAAAAAAGAAAATTAAGGCCGTGTTTGGTTCTTAATTAACAGGTAGGACAAATGATAAGATGTCGATTAGAAATAGACTTAGGCTAACATGGGACAAGATACAAATTATTTTTAAAAATTATACTTACATAAATTTTAAAATCTATCCATATTATATTTTTATATATAATTTAAATAATATTATCTAATAATTATCATCTATGACATCAAAATTTACTGGCTCTTTCTTTTCCTACACAAAATTACGATACCGATCGTTATAAATCTCTCTATGGTTATATTTCCACCTATCATAACAACTTCACGGACTGAACACCTCTTTTATATTTATTTCACTTAAATTTTATTTCAAAATACCACTATCCCAAGTATCCATTCCCTGCGTCCCCTTCCCATCCCTCACGGAAATTGCGAGATAAACGTGCAGAAATCCAAATAATTTAATAGTCGTCGCCTCGACCACCGGCAGAGTCTAGACAGAGAGAGAGAGAGAGAGAGAGAGAGAGAGAGAGAGAGAGACCCATCTTACTACTCCTCACACCCACACGCAAAGAGGAAGAGAGAGAGAGGAGGGGAAAGCAGAGATGGCGGAGCAGCACGGCGATGGCGCGCCGAAACACCCCAATTGCGGCTACAGCACCGGGGGTTACCGCAACAGCAACAACAACAGGTAAACCTCTCGCGCCGCACACACCCCCCTTCCCCCCACCACTCACACGCCGTTCCATCCACCCTCCGGTGGCGCTAACTGCCCGTGATCGGACGGCCCGCAGCTTCCCCGGGGGCACCCACGGCTCGCAGCTCGCGATCTTCTATGCCGGATCCATCCACGTCTTCGACGCCATCACCCCCGAGAAGGTAACCCGTAACACCTCCGCACCAAAACCCCCCCACCTCCCCACCCTCTCTCCTAACGGCATCCACGCGGTTGCCCGATTCTGGCGTCACTCGGTCTCGTCCGCAGGCGCAGGCGATTATGTTGATAGCGACGGCGGCGCAGGGGGCGGCCGCGGCGGCGTCTCAGGCCAGGTCGGCGTCGGCGTCGGCGCAGAGCTCGACGGGGGGGCCGCCGGCGGAGCAGAGCCGTCCACAGGTGCCGCAGCAGCCGCCGCCCGGCCCCGGCGAGGCCTTCTGCAAGCTGCAGGGGGGTAAGTGCGGGGGTTTGTTAGGGTTTGGGGTTCCTTTGATGGGTTACGGGAAGAAGGAGCTGCTTCGATTGATGCTTTGGCCTTTTTTTTTTTGTTACTGCAGTGTTTCCGCTCATGAGAAGGAGCTCGCTGCAGCGATTCCTGGAGAAGCGCAAGGAGAGGTATGAACTCGGAATTTCCTAATTGGCTGTGTGGCCCTTTTTTCTTTTGATGACGTTGGGTAAGGAGACTTATCGGGAGAAATAAAAATTAAAAGCAGGGATAAAAAAATTAAAGGATTTTATTTTACTTAAAATATTTTATTTCACTGAAAGTATTTATTTGATGAAATAAATTAGTAAAATTTTAAAAAAATAGTTAAAAACAATAAATAGATAAAAAAATTAACGGATACAATTATATAATTTCATAAAAAAAAGTGAACCATGATTTCAAAATTAAATGTGCCAAATATAAAATTAAGGGTAAAATTTATGTTAATTCGGAGTATCCAACACCACTTTCCTATCTCGACGATAATATTTTTTTCGGGGATAATTTAAATTACTAAAAAATGTCCAAGTCGGTCAGGTGCAGGTAAATCACCCCTGCAATCCCACGCGGAAAACAAAGTCAGCCAAAATGAACGCAACAACAGAATCGATGATAGTTGGATTGTCTATCACGGCTGCTTTGTTGATATCGAGGATATTAAATAAAAAAACAAAAAGGGCAAGGGTCATCGTGGAGCCATGACTTGTCTTCCTCTACTGTTCTTTATTAAACTTTTTGTTAAAGTGGTGCTGGGGAAATTGTTCAGTAACTTTCGACAAGAGCGGTGGGTAATTCACGCTCAACCCTACTGTCCATCTCACGCTCCCAATCTCTACCCATCATTTCTCGTCTCCGACAGATTACATATAGTAGATGCATGCCCCCATTTTTTCATTGGAGTGGAGCGTGAAAAGTGCCGTGGAAATTATGATTGATTTATCGTTTTTCTTCGATTAAAACTAGCAAGACCTCCTTTGGGGGGAGAGGTTCCATTCAATTTCACTCAATGACATCATAGAAGAGGATCGTTTGATAATTAATAATAATTGTGGATGTTGAATTGATGCAGATAAGGGAGTTTGGACATTGACATGAGTAATGAGGATAAGGAGAGGTTTGATAGGGAAGAAGCAACGATCTCTATTTCTTTTCTATTTTATTTGGCAAATTATAATGCAACAACTCTAACATAGGTATATGTTCATATGTTTTTCTATTTTATATATATATATATATCTTTGTATTCTTTATTATTATAGAAATATTACTCACATTTTTTTCCTCTATTAACATAAATATTTTTGAGTTAACAGCCGTTAGTTTAGGTCATGATGGTAGTTAATTCAATGACATTTATGTTAATATAGAAAATATGTGAAGGGTATCTTTGCAATAGCAAAGCATCCCGCGAATTATATAAAAGTGAATTTCTCTGCTAACCGTCACTTTTTATTATTATTGATATTTAAAGGATTATTTTTTTATTTAATCTACACATTTTATTCTTTAACTCTTGTACATTAATTCATTTCATTTTATTTGAATGAAATATGCAAATGGCTCATAAAATTTTTAAGGGACTGTGTGAGTTAAGTGAAAAAATCATCATTTAAATAAAAGATGAGATCATCTCTATTGATAGAGAAATTTCTTTTATATAACCCAGAAGAATTTTTATCATTATAAAAATATCATCCACATCTTCTTCTCGTTAATATAAATATTCTTCCATGAACCATCGTTATCTTTTAAACTAACTACCGTTAAATTAGGAGCATTAATATTAATTGAGAGAAAATATGAGGAATAGCTTCGTAATAACAATGAATGTAGGATACATATATAATACTTAAGAATTATGGAAATATATATATTCTTTTCTTTAAACAAGAACAGGGCACACTGTGGTGGGGTGGGAGCGAAAGGTTACTTTGTTTTTCCGTTTCTTTGGGGTGGCCGAAAGAAGGGGAAATGTAGACACGCGGAGGATGTGGCACCTTGATAAGTACAGATTTTATTATCCTAGCCAAAAAAACTGGATGTTGACAGGTGGGTTCGGAAGAACTCCGTTTTAGGTATACTAGCAAATTAAACCAGTGCTGCACAGCGAGGAAATCTGATATTTGGAAAACGTGTCCAAGACCATATAAATAGTCGATATATCACATAATCACGAAGATAAAAGCCTCTAAAGGTGATCATGCCGTGAAGCTTTATATGATTCAAATCCAATGTAAGAAAATCTCATAAAATGTTAAAATAAATGCATATAAAAGATAAATAAAAAAAAATTTATGTATTTTCAATATTTTTTATAAATAAAAATAGTAAATCAAATAAGTTAAACATAATTTAACATGATTTAAAATAAAATAAAGAATAAATAACATGTAATATCACGAATAAACAAAATCAGAATTCATTTGCCTGAGCTTGAGCCCGAGCTGGGGCGAGGTGGGGTGTGCGTACGTGTGTGTATGGTCCCTACCTTCATTTCTCACTTTTTGTTACATAAGCCATGTAATACAAAAGTTTTTTATACCTATCAAGAGATTTGTCTATTTTTAGCGTGAGATTGAAAGCCTCTCTCAAGTCTCCTTGATTTCGACATTAATTCCCACATTATCAAATAACAATTGCATTCTGATTAATGCAATTAGGCTCTCAAATCCAACATTCCCCCATAAATTCATCATTGAAATTCAACGATAAATTCATCGACTACCACACATTGCTTTCAGTAAAGGTACCTCCCGGTTTAAACCCTTACCTAAGTCATCCACTTTCACCACCACAGGAATAAAGTGAAATTAGTTTTAAACTCTAAACCTTTGATACATTGCTCACATCCTGCCATAGGGGCTTAAACCCATTCAAAGCCTTTACTCTTTCTAAATTTACAGCTTAAAGCACTCGGGTTTTCAAGGATTGGACTCAGATGTAAAAACATCTAACAATGAGTGCCAACCAATTCCGCATACAGCTTGTTGTTACCACATTGAACCTACTTTGTAGGATCTCCACTCAGTTAGGTTGAGTTGCTACTGCGGGCGAACTTCTAATGGATCTCAGTTCCATCCCAAGCTTAGACTTAAGGACTAAAGATTTATCAAATCCTTTAGTAAACAAAGCTACTGTGTTATCCTTGGATCCTATAAATTCTGTAGCAATCACTCTTTGAGACACTAAATCCCCTATAGACTTAAGTCTGATTTGGATATGTCTCCTTGTTTTCCGATTAAACTTTAAATTCTTAATCTTTGTTCTAACAGTTATGCAATCACAATGCGAAGACATTGCAGGAATTGCTTACCCACCATAGGGATTTCTGTAAGAAGTTCCTTTAGTCGTTCAGCCTAAATTCCGATGGTGTCCAAAGTACATAGTTCCGCCTCGAAGGTAAATCGGGCTAAAGCTGTCTATTTTGCAGACCGCCAGGAGACTACACCGCCTCAAAAAGTAAAGACATACCCTGTAACACAATTACTCTCGGAATCCACCATTTAACCGATCCAACTTGGATCATTATATCCTTCCAAAATTTAATGATGTTTACCATAATACAAATTAAGAAAAACAGTTCCCTTTAAGTACCTACGTACTCGATCTAAGGTATCCCAACAAGTATGGTTAGGACAACTTGTGTATCTACTCAACTTAGATACGGGGAATGAAATATCAAGTTTACTACAGTTAACTAAATACATCAAACTTCCTATAATTTATAAATATCTTAATTGTGAAGCAAGTGTTCCACGTTTATTCTAATAAAGAGTTTTTGATGAATTAAAAAGAGTGTTTACAGTCTTGCAATCTTCATAGTCAAATTTCTCAAGAATCTTCTTAACATGATGAGATTGAGAAATAATTATCCCATATGCTAACCAAATTAGTTTGAGACTTAGGATCACATTTACAACACCCAAATCCTTTATCTCAAACTTACCCCTCAAGAACTAGTTTCATTCACAATTATAATGCTTAATCCAAACAGTAATATATCATCTACATATAGGCATAAGACAATAGGCACATCACCCTTAATCATAGAGTAGACACACATGTTAGATTTGTGACCTATAAAGTCAAAAGATTGTATAGTCTTATCAAACTTTTCATGTCATTGCTTGGGTGCTTGTTTCAAATCATAAAGAGATTTAAGGAGCTCGTAAACCTTTCTCTCATTCCTAGAAGCTACAAATCCCTCCGGCTGGTCCATATAGATCTCCTCTTCAAGATCACCATGAAGAAAGGTGATCTTTACATCCATTTGGTGAATGGCGAGATCATAAATAGAAGTCAATGCAATAAGAATTAGGATAATAGTTATCTTAGTTACTGGAGAATAGGTATCGAAAAAATCGATTCCCTCCATTTGCTTAAAACCTTTTAGTAACAAGTCTAGCTTTGTATGTTTCAATAGATCCGTCAGGCTTGAGTTTCTCTTAAACACTCACACCAAATAGTAAAATACTATGGAGGTAAATCAACAAACTCTCAAGTGTCATTTGAGGTATTGAGTCCATCTCATTATTAACAACATCCTTTCAAAGCTTAGCTTCAGAAGAAACCATAATACCAGGATAAGTTGGGGAATTGCCCTCGATTTGATAAATAATAAAATCACTTCCCAAATCCTTGACAATTATTGATCTTTTACTTTTCTTAAGTTCAAACTCGTCTACTTGATTGTGTTCAAAACGAGAAGAGTTAGCCCCTACATTAGATATTTTTTCCACTTGATCAAAAGCCAATGCAATAAGCATCCGGATAGTAGTTATCTTAGTTACTAGAGAATAGGTATCGAAAGAATCGATTCCCCCCATTTGGTTAAAACCCCTTAGCAACAAGTCTAGCTTTGTATGTTTCAATAGATCCGTTCAGCCTGAGTTTTCTCTTATACACCGACTTACACCAAATAGTAAAATACCCTTGAGGTAAATCAACCAACTCTCAAGTGTCATTTGAGGTATTGAGTTCATCTCATTATTAATGGCATCTTTTCAATGCTTAGCTTCAGAAGAAACCATAATACCAGGATAAGGTTGGGAATCACCCTCGATTTGGTAAGTGATAAAATCATTTCTCAAATCCTTGACAATTATTGGTCTTTTACTTTTCTTAGGTTTAAATTCTTTTACTTGATTGTGTTCAAAACGAGAAGAGCTGGCCCCTACATTAAACATCCTTTTGACTTAATAAAAAATCGAAGCAAATGTGGTGGCTAGATCATCTAGAGTCACATTTTGAGGTAATCCATTCTTCATAGGGAAGACATTCTTAAAAAATGTAGCATCGCGAAGTTCAACAGTAGTGTTGATATATATGCCTGAAATCTCATATGTTATAACAAAAAATCTATAAGCATAGCTATTTTCATCATAACCTAGAAAAATCACGTCAATTGTCTTAGATTTAAGCTTTTCTCTCTTGTGCTCGGAGACAGCCACTTTTCCAAGGCAATCCCACACTTTAAGGTATTTCAAACATGGTCTCTTGTTTCTCCAAATCTGAAATGAACTACTTTCCTTATACTTGAGGGAAACTTTATTCAGAATAGCGCACGCCATATTCAAAGGTTCCCAAACATGTAAGTGGCTAATTGTGAGTTTTGCAATAGAGCGTTGACCATGTTAGTTAGGATTTTATTTTTTCTCTCTGCTATTCTATTAGATTGAGGGGCATATCGGGCCGTCACTTCATGAACTATACCAAAAGCTTGGTACTGTTAATCAAATAAATTGGACGTATATTCCACTCCTCTATCTGACCTCAGCCTCTTAAGAGTTTTCTCAATTTATGTTTTTTTTCTTAAAGATGAAGAATTTACTTAATGCATCATCCTTAAACTTAACCAAATACACATAACAGTATCTGCTATTGTCATCTATAAAGGTAACAAAATACTTTTTGTTATCCTTAGTTAACACGTCGTTAAACTCGCAGATATTCGTGTGCTTGAATTTCATAACCTTAGTATCCTTAGTAATAGAGTAAAAATGTTTCCTAATTTGCTTAGTTTTTACACATATCTTACAATTCTTAGTTTTATTTATAATGTGTTTAGGAATCTTATTTAATTTCATCATTCTTTTTAAAGAATTGAATTTACATGACCCAATCTATCATGTCATATATCAGAAGATTCAATGTTATTGCAAACAAATTGAACCGAATGAACACTAACATTATTTAGATCATTTCTATATGATATATCCACATCATATCTCACTGTAAATAATAAATTAAAATATTCAAAATATGCATTTTCATAAAATATTTCATATCTCAACATAGCAACTTAATTAAATTTAAAGTTTAACTCAAAACCCTCTCTAACCAACATGGAATTAGAAAGAACGTTCTTTTTCACAGTAGAAATGTTCAACACCCTACGCACTATCTAGACTCGCCTCGAGGAAAATCTCAAGTCCACGCGTCTAAATCTCAGCCTTGGATGCGGAGTCATTCCCCATCTTCACAATCCCGCTACTGCAGGTCTGATAAGAAGAAAAAATACGTTCTATCAGTACAAATATGTACATTGGCTCCGATATCCAGGAGCCATTGAGTAGGATCGTGAATAAGATAGAGTTCGGATTTTATTAAAACATATTCATCGCTAGGCTCGACCTCATCGGTGATCACATTCACCTGAGGATTCCTATTTGTGGTCTTCTACTGAGCTTTATTAGAAGGGCAATCCTTCTTCCAATGCCAAACCTGCTCACAGTATTAGCATGATTTGTTCTTAGATTTCTTCCGGATCTTGGGTTTGGCTTTCGTTTTATTTTTATTTGTCTTATTTTTATTCTTTTTGCCCTTAGATGTCATGACATTTACCTTTGACTCCATAAGCATTGCAAGTTTCTGTTTCCTATGCTCTTCCTCAATAGCAATGGTTATAATCAAGCCATTAAGAGAAATCTTGCACTTACTATGCTTGAAAGTCATTCCGAAGTCTTCCCAAGATTTAGAGAATTTCTTAATAATAGACATAACTTGAAACTTCTTAACAGGCTTCATTTGATACTATGCAAAATCATGGAGTAATAACATAAATTCGTGTGCTTACTCTAATATCAATTTATCCTCAGTCATTTGGAATTTAAGGAATTTTGCGACAGATTATTTGACACACACACCCTCATGTTGTGTGTCGTGTTGTGTGTCAAATGAGAATCTTCTCGTAACTCTTATATAGAAATTATGATTAGATGTTTAAAAAAATTTTTCATTTTAAGGAAATACGGTAATTTATTGACCAATTAAGTTTATTAATCGACGAAAATAATTGATCGATTAAACTTTAATAATTGGTCAACTAATTCAATTGATTGACTAAATTAAATTAACTGATAAAAAAAAAAAATTGATCGATAAATTTTACTATTTAATCGACCAATATAGGTTAAAATCTTGAAATTAAAAATATATACCAAAAGGAGTTTTAGTTTTAAAATAATTCTCACCCGAACCCAATATCGAGCCAGAGTCGAGGTGGGGCGAAACGTGCATACATACGTGATCTCCAACCCCACCCTCACTCTTTGGTACGTAATTTATAGGAGATAAAAATATTTTACATCCACAAAAAAATTTATCTACTTTTAACTTGGAACTAAATACTCTCCTATATATCAATGATTTCAACATTAATTTTCCCATCGTCGAATAATACTTGTATACCAATTTATATAATGAAACTTTCAAATCTAACATATAATGCAAGAATTTAGTTACTTTGACATCCAAGCCTGACATATGAAAGTGCTTTCTTCTCGGTTAGAAAGCAAAACTGAAAAAGAAATCACGATTTCCATAAGAATCGTAAAAAAGGCAACCGACATCCAAGCCCAAATCCCATCTGACGTTTTTGTACCTGTATCGTTCACAAAATTCCATGTCTTTCCTTTCGATTCTAATCGAAATTATGGTTAAGTGAGAAAAAACAATAAAAAATTAAGAAACAGATATTGCAACAAAGTTTGCGGCGTGTGATATTTTTAATTATTATACTTTGATTTTTTATTAAATAAAAATTAAAATATAATAATTTAAAATAAAAATATATTTGTATATTTTAATTTTATATGAATAAAAAATAAATTTTATTTGAAAGTGAAAAATATTTTTTCACTTACATGAATTTATACTTTAAATTTTATAATTTATGAGAGATAATTTTATTTATAAAAAATAAATTTTCATCTAGAAAGAGTTACGCCGATTCATTCCAGAACTCAGACAACGCGAGTACAATCGATGCACTTGTCGGGTTAAATACCTTAACCCAATTGCCAGACGACGCCTTAAGGTTGCATTTTGCATAGTATTTGTTGGAATTGGATTTAAAGTTTGTATTTAAGATGGGCTAAGGATTTTAATTAAAGAATTTCGTAATTTTTCATTAAATATCAATTATTATTATTTTTCTATTAATTAACACAAATATATATATAAATATATTTATTTTATGATAATATATTTATTAATATATATTCATAACATCACATTAATTTTAATATATATTCACTCACATTATATATTATTATAATATTATCCGCTAAAATTACATTACCTAATCATTACAAATTCTTAATTATTATAAACTTATCAATCAAACAGCTTTCTTAACATTTCTCGAAACAAATAGAGCCTGAATAAACATTTGTTTATCTTGTAGCCACTACAGTTGTAACTCTCGTAGACAAATGCGCAGATAGGGTTGTGATGAGTCGGAGAAAGAGAGAGGGAGGGTGTGTTGGGTAGCGTGATTATATTGTGAACATGGAAGAGTTAGTGGGATCATGTCCAAAGATACAGGTTCCACGTGTCAGAAAAAAAAAAAAGGTACATGTTATTTGAGCCGGCTTTAGATAAAGTGTATGGATTGGTACGATGGAGGTGATCACGCTTATCTTTTTAAGTGACCAACTGACCGACTCCAAACCTTGCCTTCATACGAGGTCAAGGGGTGTGAGTTATGCTTTGTTCTTTTTAAGAAGGAGAAATGTTTTATTTAGGTCTAATTTATGGTATGGGTTAATTTTTTTTCCTTTTTATTTTTAAGATTAACCTTCATTTATCACAAAGGTTAACTAACTTTCTTTGTCTCAAAAATTTAGGATAAACTAATATAAGATTTGACGAAAGTTGAGTTAACCTCTCTTTCCAATTCATATTTTCTCTCCTCACCTCGAGTACATCGTTCTCATTCTATCATTTCTTTTATCTTTTTTCTCATGTTTAATAGGTTAATATATTTTGATTGCTAAATATTTTAATATATTTAGTACATAACTAAATAATTAATTTTATTTCAACATATATTTAAATCATAATAATCTATCTAACTTAACAAATAATCATATTTTTATTATTATAAAATAAATGGTGATACTATAGTATATACTTCCTAATTAACATATAATCATAGTATTATAACATAATCACTATTACAACATAATTATCATTTGCAATGTAAGATAATTATTTATAATAATAATATATTATTTAAAATCATAACTGCTACTTAACTATAGGATTAATTTATTTATAATTTCAATATGTAGTTAAATCATATTATTATCCCTATAAATTAATTAATGACCAATGAAATTACTGCATGTTTCCTAATTAGTAAATAATATAATCATTAATTACAATATAAAATAATTAGTATTTAATAAAAAAAAAAGAATAACAACTATATTTCTTAAATATATAGATTGTAATATAACTTGTCAAGTGATATTTACTTCTGGATTGAAATATTATTGGTGACATTTGAAATATCAAAGATGATATTATATAAAATTTGATTTATTAATAAATTTATGTTATATTTATTTAATATAAAAAATAATTTACCAACTAATATACCAACTATATCACGAGTAAACATATTTAGTTACACTTTAACATTTATTTTAACCCCCCATAATCAGGTAAACATCCATCTTTCATATCATAAGTTAATCTCGATTCCTAATCTTTATTTAGTAAATATAAATAGAGATTAACCCTTGATCTTAAGAAATCACAAATACGAATTATCTCATATTATAAAGGTGTTAATCCATGCTAACTAATCTCTACTGTAAACTGGTCCATACGTCTAATTTGATGGCTCCCCGTTAAAAATGAAGGTTCACGGTCGATAATTAATGTCGTCAACTTGTTGTGGTATTTCCTTCGGATCAGACAGCGGGTAGTGGATGCTTGCAATCGAACGTCGAAATCATTTCTCTTTGAGAAAAAGGCACCATCGAGTTTATCGGTAGGGTTTTTCTGAGTTTGGTTGTTGCCTGGCCTCGACTCCGGAACTCGGGCTTGGGATGGTCCAGAGATCTGCCAAAGTCGAGCAGATGATACCCTACCGGTTAGGACACGGAAGGTGTGAATTGGTGGGTTTGTGCGGGATTGGTTCGTGCACCAGCTTGCAATTGGGGTTGGATGTCGGAGGGAGACTACCGACAAGGTTGGAAGAGTGTACAGTGGCCTTTATGACTGGGAAAGCTGCCTTGGCACTAACTAGCCGTTGCTCGTGGAGTATGGGGGTGTGTGGAGGGCATGGGGGGTCATTATTATTGGGACGATGGAGGCCACCCGCTACCAGCCTTTTGGGTCGGTCACTCACCCATCAAGCACGTCTCTCCGAGGGGATGGATCGGATGCCCTCCTACGAACCCTCCTCTTGCAGCATCACCTCGGGCGTCAGTGGCTCCACCAACGACCTTACCCTCAAAATCGCCAACTGTATCCAAACACTACGACATACTTTTTCTTTTTGACGGCAAAATTGAATGAATCTACGTAATTAAACGACGTCGTTATCATCGTCGATATTTCTTTTTGACATCGATTAGTAGGCATATTCGATATCAAAATAATATTTGACGATTAGATGGATTGAATATTTCGACGTCTCTTCAAAATTGATAGTAATTGTATTTGCCATCGTTTATGCAATAAGCGACGACATATGTAAGTCACTTTTTCCTATCTTTACGTGTTCTTTTTTTATTTTCGTTGTCATTTAAATAAATTTCCTGTCACTTATATAAACGTCAACAAAAATATTTTTACTGTCCCTTTTCCTTAAAAGCGACAGCATACAGGTGATTACATTTAACATACTAATGTGAATGACTCATCGAACTAAAGAATTTGACGATTAGGATTTAAACTCAAGAAATTATATTTCTTGTCAATTTTGAAACCAGTGCCATTTTTAAAAAATCAAACCAATGACATTCAAATAAGGCAACTCTTCGATCATATTTGAAACTGATCTCCACAATTTCTTTGCTTTACCATAGAATCCATCTGAACCGATAGAAAGATCTAAATCAACAACTCCTGCTTATTATATAACCTTTCTATCATCAATTTCTTTTATTCTGGATCTGAACATATTTATTATATACCCAGAGTGGTAATGTGCATAACGTAATGGTGAATCAGCTGTTGGTGCTAGAGCACCACGATCATTTATTTCGATGATAACAAAACACGTGTTATTTAACATTTGCAATTTGAGTCCTAGATTTCAGGTCAATTGCAAATGTGGACGTGTTTAGACGGAGTTCGAGCTCGCATCCAGGACAGATTGGAGGAGCTTGACGGAAAACAGAGGAGGTTCGCGTGGAGCGAAAGATTGAAGATGGAAGGAAATGAAGAATAGGATAGATTTCCTTCTTTTGTACTTGTTGTATCTTTTCGTTTCTTTTGTTGCTCTTTATTTCCTTAGATATTTTATGTTAAAGAGCCTCAAAGAACCCTAACAGTAGTCCTAGGAATACCGGCACAACCCTAGGATACTTAGGTTTTCTGTAGAATACTTAGAAAACCAATATAGGGTTCAAACAGCACTTCCAGACGTCTAATTCCCAAATCAGACATCTGATAAAGTATTGTAAGACGTCTGACTGTTGTTTCAGACGTCTGATAACTGTTAGGCTGGACATAGCTAGTTCTGTCTGATGAAATCAGACGTCCAGACCTTAGTCCAGACGTCTTAGAAGATGTCTGATGACTTTGCCAGACGTCCAATTAGTGGACCATTGGCTGACTTAGCAAACAGTCAAGAATATGACCGTTAGAGCCTTATCAGACGTCCTTAGGCCTTTCCAGACGTCTGATAAATGACCGTTTTGCCTCGGCTGACCCAAAATCTCTTCTCAGAGATTTTCTAACCGTTGCAACGTTTGGAAATCACTTCCCATAGTAAAGGTAGGTTTCCAGACGTCCATACTTAGTGCTAGACGTCCTGTATGTCGTCTGATGGACTTGCACAAAAACCCTGTTTAGATTTGATTCAAGTCAGGAGGAAACCCGCATAGAATCAGACGTCTGACCTTGAAATCAGACGTCTTAAAGTGGCCTTCCAGACGTCTGATGACAGAGTTAGACGTTTGATAACCCTGTCAAATGTAATCATTGTTCCTGATTTCGGGCTGATTCACTTGGGCTTTGTACCCAACGGCTATGGAAGCTTTTCTAAGCTTCCAAAGCCTTCCTAAGGCCTCTATAAATAGAGGGGAGCCTTTACACACCAAGATACACACCAAGAGAAACACAAGACATACTTAAGCAACATAGTTCCACTCTCTTGTGTCCTAGCTAACTCTTACTCTCCAAGCTCAAGCTCCATCATCTTGAGAGCATCAAGCCTTCGCGCACCCGCTCTCCCGCCGTTGTTCACGAGAGCGACATTGCGCCGTTGCGTGGCTCACGCACCCGCGTCATCGTCGACGCACTCCTTGCAAAGGGGAGTTTCCTAAATCCTATAGAAGCTTAGGTTTATTACTTTGTTGGCTCTATAGATTTGTTGTTTATTTTATCTTTGTTATTTGGTTGGGTATTCGCTTTGCGAATTCCCGTCTCCTTCGTGGGACAAAATCCTTCTCGTGGAGAGAAGGGGTTGAGGAACGCTACCCTCGTACTTGTAGCGTGGTTGTACTGAGGTTGAATCACCCTCGTTTTAAAGTGATTCGGTTAGTGGATTTGATCAACTAGGTTGATCGGAAAATCCTAACTCGAGAGGGTTAGGTGGTGGTTTTCACCCGGTTTGGGTTTCCACCTCAAAATTACTTGTGTACTTGTGCGATTGATTCTTTGTGTGTTTGTTTATTCTGTGATATTGTTTATTTCCACATTTTATTACGTCACCCCTCCTAGTAGGGCCACAAAACCTTCATCAGCAAGTACATCAAAATCTGGTACACATCGTGGGTCCTTATCCAATTTCAATTGAATAACTCGATCTTTAAGTTAATCTAAGAAGTCAAATTCGATTGTCTTGAAAGAGGTAATCGTTCGAATTTTTCGTAAAATGGATCAATTTTAGGAATTTATTTTAAAATATATAGATCTGCTCAACGTCCGTCATTTTCAAAAATAGCCTTCTATTCTGTATGAAGAATCGATCTTCCTCTGATGTTAAAAATTGACAAACATTCTTCATTACTGCCATTGTATTCCCTCCATAGTTTCATTGAAGTTTATTAAAGCGGTTGTTTGTTTCATTCATGTATATGAAGGTAAAATTTATACACTCTTCCACGAGATAGCCATTTACAATTGATCCTTTCGGCATTACCTTATTTAAAACATAATGTTTAAGCTTTTTCAAAAATCGCTCCACAGGATACATTCATCTAAATTGTATACGCCCAATCCAGGAATGAAATTACTCTATCCTTATATCTAGTGTAATCTAAATCTCGCAATCCAATCCAAGATTTATCCATTATAACCTAAAATTTAATGTAAACAAATCACTTATTAGAAAGGAAAAGAACTGAATAATATGTATCTTGATTAAGATTTTCACTTTATAGCCATCCTTAAAAATTTGATCACATCTTAGGTTTGCTCGTTACATGTAACTTTAGTGCAATGAAATTTCGGTAGCATCTCCCCATACCTTTCCAATATACCCCCCACTATTAACCTTAGCTAGATTTCCTTTAACTCCCAATTAAGAACACTGTAGGAAACTAGATAAGATTAGTTGGTATACCAGAAAATAGTAGTAAAAAGGAACTGAAATTTCACCGCACAAGATTACATGTAACGATTAAAACTAAGTTGTGATCAAATCTTTAAGGACCTTCTTTAGTACGGTACTTCATCGAACTAAAGTCGAATGAGTCTTTTGGCATGCTACAAAGATAACACATCATGCATGTAAGTGAGGTATACATACACCTCCTGCATTGTCCGTATAACATGATTGTAAGTTTTGACGGGCGAATAATTTGGAGATAATTTGACTCGGAAGACTTTTATCCTAGAGCTTAGAATACCTAATGTTTGGCCTCGCGTACATATATCCTCTTTAGCAAGTGTGTGCATCTAAAAAATAACTAATTTGAATATTAAAAAAAATCACCAAAAAATTAAAATATTATTCAATTAAATTAAAATTATTGATTGTATATATACCTCCAACTTCTCAAGTCTTCAAGTGTACTCGACATTGATAACCTACAATTTGAAAAGCAAAATTAATTAAAAATGGATTATAATCTTAAATGTTAATAATAAATATATTCTTATTGTAAGGACTTGGTAAAAATTTATAGGTGATCATATATATCCTCCAGAAATGCACATCCATTTAGGTGAAATTGAATCACCAAATCTTTATCCTATGTTAATCAAGCAATTAATCTACAAAGATTAAAAAAAAAAAGAACAAACTCATGATCTATTTCAAAATTGTTTGTGTGTTTCCCTCCTATTTTAGTTTCAAACTAAATTTTTAAAACAAACCTTCATTCCAAAATTATGCAAGTGTAGATATCTAACAATTATAATAAATATCGCTTTAACTAAAAATACATTAAATAACTAAAATCATAATCAACCCAACCATATTCCTAGACCATAACACAATGTAGCCGTCAAAAACATAGCCTAAGTCAAATCTTAAACCATAAGCCCTAACCCAAACCAACCGTCCAAATCCTAGCTCAAGTCAACCCTAAACCCTAACCTAATAAAACCTCAACCAACTACTATATTGAACATTAATGAATTTTAAAAAATTTTGACAGAATTTCTCCTTAAATATTTCATTTCTCACATAAAAGTGTATTTCGAAAGATCACACCACCTAATAAAAGTGGGCACACCCCACTGTAAAAGTACAACAAATGCAATGTATAAATGGATACGAAAACACATTAAAGACAATATGTGGGCACATCTCACATCTATTAAAATCTTAAATTGTCATTCAAAACACAAATAAAAGTGGACACACCCCACCATCAATTTAACAAGAACACATACAAGACAATATGTAGGCACACCCCACATTTAACAAGATCTTAAAATATCACGAAAATAACTTTAAAAAATTATAAATATATCTCTAAAGCATCCAAAAGTGATCGTCGTCAACTACCTGCAATTTCAATGATAAAAAATTAATTAAATACCTACCTATTATGATTTTTTTTTTATGACGAGGAGCCCTTCGAAGAGGTATACCCCAAGGGACCCATTACGTGAAGACAGTGTGCTTTTAATCGCACGATACCTATTATGATTTTAATAACTTAAATACTTAATTGAAGGAATGTGCAAAGGAAGAGGAGGAGAAGGAGGTGGCAAGGAGGAAGAGGAGGATGGGAAGAGGGGGGAAGGGGAGGACTCGTAGGAGGAGGTAGGAAGGAAGGAGAGGAAGGGAAGAGGGCGGGGGGATGGGGAGGGGAGGACTCGCGGGAGGAGGAGGAGGAGGTGCAGAGGAATAGGTGGAGGAGGAGGGGCAGGAATTAGGGAGGAGTCGAGGAGGACGAGGGGGAGGGTGTGGATCGTAGGAGGAGGAGGAGAGGCAACGGCGACGGCTACAGGGAGAGGATGAGGAGGAGGAGAGGCGGAGGGGGCAGGGAGGAGGAGGGGGGCGCTAGCGGATGAGGAGGGGAAGGTGGCGAATCGCTTGAGGAGAGGTGGCAGCTGGAGGAGGAGGAGAGCCGGAGGGGGCAGGGAGGAGGAATGGAGGAGGAGGGTCTCACCTGAAATGGCAAGGAGAGGCGTCGAGCTATGGCAGGGAGGTCAGCGGCGAGGAGGAGCTAGGCTGAGGGCACTGCAAGAGGGTTTGGTTTAGGGTTCGGTTTGGGGAATATGAACAGTGATGGGAGGTCGGTGCCGTGCCTGATAGATGAAGCAAGATGCACCGTCGGTTTAATAAATAACCGACGGCAAAGGATGAATTAAATCCCTCATCGATCGCGTCCAAATTTTGGCTGCTAATTTTATCATACTTTTTCCTGTCGCTTATTCCACTATGCGACCGCTCCACCTAGTGACTCCCTCAAATGCTTACTTTCAAGTGACCATCACCCTACCTTAGTGACCATCTTCGTCACCGAAACTCTTCACGTCAGAGCTTCTTGATGATGGCCCAATGCCAACACCCTCATTTGACACCGTTCCTTTGTGGCCACCTTCGATGCTTCGTGGTAGCACATTGTTCACCGCAAATTCGCATGACACCAATAACATGATGCATTTTTTTCCTATTATCCTTTTACGAGATTACTTGAGAAGGATGTAACTTATAATTTACAACTTGCATTTAAGCTTCAACATTAAATGATGTATTATGTTAGAGATCGATTATGTCAACCCATCAAATATGAGCATGCTCATTTTTTCCTTAAAATAGTTTATCTCTTTTTTTTGTATAAGGTAGTTAATCTCTTAAATCAAAGGTGTAGTCATTTTCATGTAGCATATGATTTTCATATCTATATTCTCTTCAAGGTTTGACTTTTAATTTTGATTATATCATTTACTTTTAATTCAACACTTACTACATGCATGTTACTTGTAATGTAATCCAAGTTACAAAATAACAATTCATTCTACATATCTTTATATATTTTTTATATATTTTGTTTTAACTTAGTTGAATCAAATATCTCGTCGTTCAATTCTGACTGGTCTAAACCACCGATTGGATTATTAAAAGTTAAAATCATCACATGATTCAGTAATTGGTTCGATTTTTAAACATTTCTTTTGGCATTTACCAATCAAGATCCTTGTGGGTTGCTTGCTGTCCTTCATTAGGGATGGCCTAATTGAAACTTTGTGAAATATATGACCATACCTTCCACCCTTAACCACAGTGAAGGTACCGGAGAATGAGGAACATAAACCCTCTTGCGTGGAATCATGTCATGGAAAACTTCTTTGTATGGTCTCAATATCAACTTATCGCTTTAATCTCAAATCTTAGCATTTACCGCCAGGAAAAAGAGATTGACAATCAAATTTTAACAAATTGCAACTTAATTTGTTTGCAAAGAATGAAAATAACTCGTCATGTTTCTAACTTTCAGGTGTTTGAGCATGGCACCATACAATGTGAACAAGTCACAGTACGCATCTCCGGAGAGCTGCAGTGGAAGTGAGTCCTCAGCTCCCGTGAACAGCCGCAGTGATGCTTCAGCATCCAACTAAGGGACAAGGTTGCCAAGCTGTGGCTGCTGGGCATTCTGTTGCTCAAGTGGTGCCACTTCATAAGCCGGGCCTACGCTAGTAGTTCTTTCCTTGTTTGTAGCGTATAGCGACAGAGACGCATTTCGACTTGACTTGCAACTAATTTGTTTGCTCTATCACTCTATATCCTATGCTACTCCTGTGCTAGTTGTCATCTAAACCTAGAAGTAATTCTTCGATGATGTATCTGCTTAATGGTTATAATTTGGATTGCGATGTTAATGGTGATATGATATTTACGCCTTCCCATGGGATCTATTCTATATCGTGATTAGTAGATTAAGCATGTTGTTTGATTTTTGAGCTTTTTCAGCTCGTTTCTATTTTAGGTGCTATTTGACAACATTATCTACTGTGTTAATTATGTGGGTTTTTAACTCTCCCTTTGGATAAATTGCAAAAGTTGGATAGATTTATTTCTGGATGTGTCTGCAGCTTGCGAAGGATCAATAGTTTGTTCTTATCAGTGACCTCTTGGAAAATTGATATACTTTTTCCAAATCCCTATCATAGGCTTTTAGCAGGAGTTTGTCCCGTAAGTTGCGCAAATGGCTTCTTATTTAATACACAATCATCGTACAGTAGTTGCCAGAACAGCCCCATAGTTTGTTTAGCTTACCATAAAGCTTGCTTAGCTTACTAAAGATTGAAAACAAACGCTGTGATCATGGTAAGAATCCACCCGCTGCATCTTTTCAACCCCAATATTGATGTAGAAGGAACACCCCCTCTTCCCTCTTCACACGCAAAGCACCTGCCCAACTAGCTAGTTAAAATCCAGCCACCAAGTGCAAAGGAGAATCAAAGCAAGTCCAAAAAAACCTCGTGAAGGATACGAGCTAAGTGCATGTGGCCAACATGATTGTTAGACCAGTGCCAAGCCCGTCCGTGCCGAGAGTTGTCATCCTTGTGGGGGTCCCCAAGCGTTCATGCTTGGATCTACTGAGCTAGAGTTAAAGCCACCTACTGGCGTCCCTACTCAAGTTTTAAGCCGCCTACCATACTCGCTGATAACTACATAATTAATATACGTAATATGTCTAAATTAGATTAATTCTTAAGTAAATACATCATTTTTAGGTTATAAATATTACATTATAATCAATCTATGTACGTTAGAACCATCCACGCAAGTATTTATAATTTATACATTTTAATGTGTGTAGGGATAGACACAGATGGGAGCAAAGAGCATATGAGCTTACATTTTATATAAGGAGCAAAGACCAAGAAAGAAGTCTATTTAAGAAAGTGCAAGGGCTTCATTGCAATATGCCCCCTAATACCAACATGTTACGACCGCAGCTTCAAAACGTCTTTTAAGAAGTCTGGGAGCTAGCCTAGATATCTGACCAGACGTCTGGGACCCATTACAGACGTCTGGGATTTATTTTTCCGCGGCACGGAGGATTTCGTCTGCGCGCCTGTGCGTGCAGACCTGCAGATGCGCTCCTTTTTCCCTCTCCTCCTATGGGCGCAGGCTGCGCCCCTCTCTCTCGCTCTCTCTCTCCCCGCGCGGCTTTAAAAAGGGCCCTCGCCCTCTCCCTCACTCTCATCCCCTTCGCTCCCTTCTTCCTCTTCCAACCGGAGTGCGAGTGCAAGAGTGAGCGAGCGGCGGCAGCGGCAGCCGCAGCGGGTGTGCGGGAGGAGGTGTCGCGCGAGGGAGGAGACGCTCGGCCGTGAGGGCTCGAGCTTGCCGGGGCAGCTGGAGCTGGCCGGCGGGGGAGCCGCGGGCGTGGAGCGTCGCTGGAGGGCTGCGGCAGCTCGAGCAGCAGGCTGACGAGGCGCGGCCGTGCGTCGCGGGCGGAGGGCGAGTTGCGTTCTGATTCTGGAAAATTTTCCAGAATTAGATGTCTGGGAATCCAACCAGACGACGGAGAAGACGTCTGGAGGACTTTCCAGACGTCTGACAGGTAAGTTATTTTCGTACTTCCTCCTTTTCTTCGACCGTCTGTACTGAGAGCGAGGAATGGGTACGTGCAGGGTCTGAGATTCGCATCCAATGCGAATCAAACGTCTGGACGCAGTGCCAGACGACTAGAAGGACTTCCAGACGTTCAGGGTGACCATCGGACGTCTGGGAACTAGGCCAGACGCCCCCGCAGGCTTCTGGATGTCTGAGAGGCTATACAGAGCGAAGGTACCATCTGATCCTCATTTTAAGACGTCTGGAAGAGGTTCCAGACGTCTGATTTTGCACTGTTTCGTCGTTTTCGACCCGTTTAGGGCTCGTTCGGAATCCGTTTTCCGCGTTTCGAGTTGCGTTCTTTTCGGAATTAAATCCTATACCTGTCTACAGTAATTATATACTGTTTTGAGAAACTCCTTGTGTTTGATCCTTATGATAGGACCCCGTTCCATTGCAGTCTTGGGGGTTGCAGAGGCACGCGGGATTCCCGACCACGCCCCCTGTAACGACCCGATTCCCGAGTCCCTACGAGACACGAGAACCGGACCGACTCGACTAATCCCAAGACCTGGTTGTCCAACGAGGAAGTAACCAAAAGAGAAGTAAAATAAACCACATTCAACATGAATAAAACTAACAATAAGAAAATACAGCAGTAAGAAAATAAACCACTACAGTATGTACCACCACAATAGTGGAACAACATTCATAACATAATATGAACAGCAGGTAAAGAAAAGTACAGTGGAAACAAGAACTACTCGCTACAGTGGAACCAAAAAGAGGTACGAGAGAACAGTGGTAACTCTACTGGACCCTACTCGGCCCAGCGTCCTCTGTAGCCGCTGACCCTTGCTGCTCAACACCTGGTCCTGAAAGGTAACGAGTGTAACACGTCAGCAAAACGCTGAGTAGAGTGGCAGCTAAACTAAAGAAACAGTAAAGTGTACAGTAACTGTTTTAATTTTATTTCTTCCTTTATTTACATCTCTCTATTGTTTCACAATTATCTATTTCTCAGATCCTTCACTTGATTTCGAATGTTCCTCGTGGGAACGATCTTGATTGCAGTCTTTTCCGAACAGTAGAAGTAGCACGTGGTGCTCTCCTGGCCGGGAGAGTCCCCCGTGGTGATCCTACTCTTAGTCAACCACCCCAAGGTCACTGACAGACGTAACGGTGACTACGGCACGCGCGGTAAACGCACGAGTAGCTAACCCGCACTGGCACACGGTCAGTCGTTTCCGTTAACGGGTGCGCCCAAAGCATAGCACGGAACCAGTATAGGGCAAAACCCTCTCATTAACAGGGGTCCAACCCCTCCACAATAACCAAACAGGGGCCTTGCCCCTCCACAGTCCACGCACCCTCGCCTGACTACCCTGGTTTTCCCAGTGGGCCTAACAAGTCGGTGTAGGTGAGCTAGCAGAACCCCGGGGCCCGTGGGGTAGCTAGTACTCGCCCTACACTAGTAGCTCTCCTCAGTACTACGTACACGAGGGCCAGCAAGTCGGTACAAAGTGGCCAGACCTAACCTCGGGTCCCTGGGGCGGCTAGCTCCGCTCCGCACTAAATAGGGGGACAGTCGCTCTCCTTGGTACTCCGTACTCAAGGGCCAGCTCACTTCCCCAATTCTATTCCGTTCACTTTCCAGGAGTTCTACTCCTAATTCCCTGTAGGGTTCCAGCTCTTTAACTCAGCGCATTCCGGTTTCACCTTTCCAGTTTCACGTTCATACATTCCATATTCTTACTCATGTTCATTTATTCATAACAGGCAGCTGTTTAAACGAATTTACAGGCAGCTATTATTTCCTTTCCACATTTTCCAATACTGCAGTATTCATACATTCCACTAGTTTTCCCGTCCTAGGATTCATGCCATATCCTAGGATCTATCATACAATCTAGTTTTCCAGCCCTAGGATTCATGCAACACCCTAGGATCTACCATTCAATCTATTTCTCATTCCTAGGATTCTTGCAATTCCTAGGTTCTATTTATGGTTTCATAATTTAACAGATTATACTTAAAGCCACTCTACCGGTTACAACAGGCGAACTGGGGACATGGTCGGGAATCCCGCGTGCCTCCGCAACCCCCGAGATTGCAACGGAACAGGGTCCTATCACAAGGATCAAACACAAGGAATTTCTCAAAACAGTATACAGCTACTGTAGACGGGTAGAGGATGTAATTCCGAAAAGAACGCAACTCGAAACGCGGAAAACGGAACCCGAACGGGCCCTAAACAGGTCGAAAACGACGAAATAGTGCAAAATCAGACGTCTGGAACTTATTCCAGACGTCTTAAAAAGTGGATCAGGGGTTACCTTGCTCTGCGTGGTCTCTCAGACGTTCAGAAGCCTGCGGGGGCGTCTGGCCTAGTTCCCAGACGTCCGATGGTCACTCTGGACGTCTATAAGTCTCTCCAGTCGTCTGGCACGGCAGCCAGACGTCTGATTCACGTTGGATGCGAATCCCACAACCTGCGCATACCCATCTCTCTCTCTTAGTACGGTCAGTCAAAGAAAAGGAATGAGATGGAAATAACTCACCTTTCAGACGTCAGGACAGTCTTCCAGACGTCGTACCCGTCGTCTGGCTATCAGCCCAGACGTCTGATTCTGGAAAAGTTTCCAGAACCAGGGCGCAACTCGGCCTCCGCTCGCGACGCCCGACCGCGCCGCGTCTCGTCCGCCTGCTGCTCGAGCTGCAGCAGTCCTCCCGCGTCGCTCCGCGCCCGCTGCGCCCCCGCCGACCGACACCCGTTACCCCGGCAGGCTCGAGCCCTCACGACCGACGCCTCCTCCCCCGCGCAGCACCTCCTCCCGCACCCGCCGCGGCTGTCACCGCCACCGCTCACTCGCGCTCGCTCTCGCGCACCGACTGGAAGGAGAATAGGAAGGGGGCGCAGGTGACGGGAGTGAGGGGGAGGGCGTGGCCTTTTAAGGCCACGCGAGGAGGAGAGAGAGAGCGCGACAGAGGGCGCAGGCGGGAGAGGAAAAAAGAGAGAGAGGGAATTTTCGCAGGTCTGCGCGCTCAGGCGCGCAGACGAATAGCGCGTGCCAACAATAACCGATTCCCAGACGTCTTAAGAGATGTCTGAAGCGCACGTTCGTTACACCCCCAGTACTCCCGTTGTAGCTGGTAGAGTGGCTTTTAAGTTTATTAGCGTAATCTGTTAAACTATGGAACCATAAATAGAACCTAGGACATTGCATGAATCCTAGGAATGAGAAACTAGATTGAATGATAGATCCTAGGGTGTTGCATGAATCCTAGGGCTGGAAAACCAGATTGTATGATAGATCCTAGGGTATGCTATGAATCCTAGGATGGGAAAACTAGTGGAATATATGAATACTGCAGTCTTGGAAAAGTGGAAAGGAATAAATACCTGCCTGTAATTTGATTTAACAGCTGCCTGTTATGAATAAATAAACGTGATTGAGAACATGGATTGTAAGAACGTGAAACTGGAAGGTGAAACCTAGATGTTCTGAGTTAAAAGAGCTGGAACCCTACGGGGAATTAGGAGTAGAACTCCTGGAAAGAGAAAGGAATGGAACTGAGAAAGAAAGACGTGGTAGTGTGCTGTCTCTTGGGTATGTAGTACCAAGGGAAGTACCTGTTAACTGCTTAGTGCAGAGCGGAGCCAGCCGCCCCAGGGACCCGGGGTTAGGTCTGGCCACTTTGTACCGACTTGCTGGCCCTCGTGTACGTAGTACCGAGGAGAGCTACTAGTGTAGGGAGAGCACTAGCTACCCCACGGGCCCCGGGGTTCTGCTAGCCTCCTACATCGACTTGTTAGGCCCACTGGGTAAACCAGGGTAGTCAGGCGAGGGTGCGCGGACTATGGAGGGGCAAGGCCCCTGTTTGGTTACTGTGGAGGGGTTGGACCCCTGAGAGGGCTCTGCCCTATACTGGTTCCGTGCTGTGGTTTGGGCGCACCCGTTAACGGAAACGACTGACCGCGTGACAGTGCAGGTTAGCTACCTGTGCGTTTATCGCGCGTGCCGTAGTCACCGTTACGTCTGTCCGTGACCTTGGGGTGGTTGACTGAGGGTAGGATCACCACGGGGGACTCTCCCGGCCAGGAGAGCACCACGTGTTACTTCTACTGTTCGGAAAAGACTGCAATCAAGATCGTTCCCACGAGGAACATTCGAGATCAAGTGAAGGATCTGAGAAATAGATAAATTGTGAAACAACAGAAAGACGTAAATAAAGGAAGTAAGAAAATAAAACAGCTACTGTACACTTTACTGCTTCTTTAGTTTAGCTGCCACTCTACTCAGCGTTTTGCTGACGTGTTACACTCGTTACTTTTCAGGACCAGGTGTTGAGCATCCAGGGTCAGCGGCTGCAGAGGACGCTGGGCCGAGTAGGGTCCAGTAGAGTTCACTGTTCTTTTGTGCCCTTTTGTACTACTGTAGTGAGTAGTTTTTGTTACTCTCTGTACTTTTCTTTACCCGCAGTTCTTGTTATGTTATAAATGTTGTTCTACTGTTGTGGTGGTACATGTTGTAGTAGTTCTTTTTCTTACTGCTGTATTTTGTTACTGTTAGTTATATTTCATGTTGAATGTGGTTTATTTTACTACTCTTTTGGTTACTTCCTCGTTGGACGACTAGGTCTTGAGATTAGTCGAGTCGGTCCGGTTCTCGTGTCTCGTAGGGATTCGGGAATCGGGTCGTTACACAACATGTACCTATACTATACCAAGTTTCCTTAGAATAAGAAGAAAATTCCAAGAGACTTGGGTATTTCTGCAAAAATCCATAAGAGGGGACCACATGTGCTTCAACTCCAGCTTAATGCACAACTTGCACATGAAGCACATGTTAATTGATGGTAACACCTTCATTCGTCATAACTAACTTGAATTAGTCAGAATCAAAAGGTAAATACTCCTGAATAAGTGCCTGAGGACTGTTAGAACGCTGGTATGGTTATTTAATGTGGTGATATTAGCATCGTAAAGTATATAGTGGAAGTGATTACCTACAGACGAATCTATATAGTTTATCAAAATTTATTAACCTGGACTAAATCAAATTTTAACTTGTTAGTTTTAGGCCTAGGGTTGAACTCAGGGAGGTGCATTTGGAGTTAATCAGTTTCTATGTACTTCCTAAAATCACATTACTTCCTTTCGCTTATTGTATTTTTTATTTTTTATTTATTTTAGATTTTTTTGGATATTCTTGTCCTTGAGGTACACCCTCAATAACTGGCCCTTGGCTACACGTCAAAAATTGGTCCTTGGCGATTTGCCAAGAGTCAACTCCAAAATGGATCTCGCTATGCGCGAGATCGCGTACCTGTAGAGAGAAGAGTTGTTTGTCGAAGCGAAATCGGGTTTTAAAATAAAGCGTTGTTATATAGTTGAAATCGCTTTGAAAACAAATAGATTTTATTACTTGAAGTTTAAGTCCAAAGTCAAACACAAGGAACAAATTAGGGTTTAGAAATCAAGAGCACAACTTTGAGAAATTGAATATAATATGCAATGAAAACCATAATTATAGTGCAAAAAGATAAATGTAAATACAGAATATCAATGCAAATAAAGAAGCACAAAAATTGGACGTCTTGATTTGTAAATCAAACGTCTTAAACTATGGGTGCTACAGTGTTTTATTTCTTCTCTTTTCTTCCATGTTCTGAATCTTCCTTTCTTTCTTCTTCTTCTTTCTCTTCTTCTGATCTCGTGCCTTAGTCTTTCTCTGCTTCTTTTCCTCTACCTTTGATTCCTTCAGCTGCTTCTCTTTCTCTCTTTCTTTGACAGCTCCTTCCTTTCTTTTGCCTTCAGTCCTTCTCCATCTCTTTCTTTCTCTTTCTTCTTCAGCTCTTCAACTTCTCTGACTTCAACTTCTTCCTCTTCAGCCTTGTCTTCTCCTTCCTTAGATTTCTCTGGCCTCCACCTTCTTCTTCCTTGGCTTCTTCTTCTTCTCCTTTCCCTGCGAGAGCAAAACCAACCCCTACCCGCGCGTGCTCTCTTCTCCTCCTTTTCTCTTAGGCTCGCTCTCCCAGAGCCACCGTCTCGGGTAATTGGGTCAGGTACTCGCCCGGGACCAGGCCCACCGGCGTGCGGTGGTGGGTGAGGAGTGTAGGGTTGGGTATACGGGTCACGCCAGGTCCGCGGAGGTCGGGTCATGGACAAGGTGGGTGAAGGTGAGTAGGACCTCACCCTGTCGTTAGGAGGCGATAAGCCCTATGAAGTTTTGCAACTTATGTAGCTGCGACGCTTCCAGAATTTTCGAGGTGGGACTATCTTCCCACCTCTCTTGTGCGTGCCTGCCGCAGGGATGTCTTCGGTTGATTTCAACTGCTACTTTGGCCTTCAAAGCCAATTGCTTGCCTGGAGCTGTGCGCGGAAGTATTCCGCGTAACCTGGGGCTATGAACCTAGAGAAGGGAAACCTGGAGGGAGCTCGCAAGCAAGCTCCTCGCTTGTGTCAATGGCAGCGAACCTCCTATACCTAGTAACACGAAAACGGCCTGGCGGCCCTGTCAGAAAGCTCAGAAGGCTTCACCGAGACACTGCGAATGTGTTGCAGGGGTCGGCATGGCGTGGGGCTGCTGGAGTATGCGTGCCTAGGGCACCCTGTGTGCGTGAGAGTGGGTGTGTTCGGGGGTGTTTTGGGGGCGTGGCGCGGTGAGTGAAGTGAGGGGCTATGTTCAGTGAAGTGTTGCGGAACTTATGGGGTGGTTGGCGAGGCGGGTGGAGGTGCGGAGCGACGGGGACGCCTCGCTGGAGGTCTAGCCGAAGTTGGAAGGGGTGATGGTGGTGGAGTGCATCGAAGGGTGTTTTTGAGAGATAAAGAGGGAAAAGGGTTTAAAAGGAAAAAGGGAACTTATTAGGGCGTAGAGAGATGAAGGGGGAGGCAGGGATGGAGGCTAGCTCGTATTGCCGTCGCCAAAGACGAAGCGTTCAATAGGGAGAGGACGGCGACGACAAAGGGGCTGCAGAGGCGTCGGCGGGTGCAGCGCGACGCGAACGAACAGGAGGAAGAGAACCCTGCCACTAGTATTGTGGCGAGGCGACAAGGAAAAGAGAGGGAGGTCACCGGAGCTTGCTGAGCCACTAGCCGGAGGAGGAAGAGATGAATTTTAGGGATTTTCCGGCCAATGACAAGCTTGGGAGATGTGGGTTGATTTGGGTATGCTTATATAGGCCTTGGAGGATGGATTTGTACTTCGAAGCCAAGCTTCCAGGCACGGCAAGCTCACCAGAGATGGAAATTTGAAGGAGACCCGAATCTCTCATGCATTTGCATGAGAGATTGGGTACCAAATAGAGTCTCAAATTGTGTTTATGCTGGAGGAGATTTTTCCGAGAATCTCTCTTTCAATTTTGAAGGGGATTCTCTGAGCAATCAGAGAGATCTTGCACTCGAAATCTCGCCGGAGTAAGATTCCTCCACTACAATGGTGGAGGGGCCAAATTACAAAGAATGAAGACAAAGATAGGGGGCTTTATGCAGAGGTTTTCAAAAGATAGGGGTAGAAATGTAATTAGGCTGGACCCGTTTGCAAAGTAAGTCAAGATGAATTCCCCTTAGGTCCAAATTTTGGTACAAACCTAACTTGGACCTAAAGAATTCAATGATGAAGTTGGATTTTGAGTTTGACCAATTTTGACTAGGAAATTTACGTAAAAACCCATTTTTGGGCAAATATTTGTCTAAGGCCCTAATTTAGGTCAAAATATGTTCTAAGGGTCAAATTAAAGGTTCTAAAATCTAGAGAATATTTTTCCATGATTTTTAAAGGGTTTCGGTGAATTTTATCCTGACCATAACTGATGAGAGCCTCATCATAAACCTTAACTAGCACAATTTGATCTAAATAAGTGTGAAAAAGCTCCTACAAAATCTAAAGAGAAGCCTAGTTCAGAGAACTCTGAATCGAAGAATAAAATAAATCATAAGGGGTAAAACTATAATTTTACCAATGCAGTACACTAATATGGTATCTATGGGTCTAAACACAGGTCAAATAAGCTTAATGAGGAAGGAAGTGGGATGATCTGATTTGAAAAGGGTTATAGCAACTTTTAGGAATTAAATGACATTCTGTAACACTAAAACAAACCCGCTTTAATTCAAAAGGTTCAAGGAAGGATAAAAATCAAATAAACCCTCGAAAATTCATGAAAAAATATTCCCTAGGGTTTAGAACCTTCAATTTGACCTTTGCAACCTATCTTGACCTAAATTGAAACCATGCCCAATTTATGACCTAATTTGGGTTTTTACGCAAATTGATCGATCAAACGTGGTTAAACATAAAATCAAATTTCACCATTAAGTTCCGTAGGTTCAAATAAGGGTGGTATAAAAATTTGGGCCTAAGAGAAGACCATCTTGACTGACTTTACAAATTAATCCTCTCAAATTACTTTTTGACCCTTATCTTTTGAAATCCTTACAAATAGCCCCCTATCTTTCTCGTCGTTCTTTGCAGAACGGTCCTCCCTGCCACCCTGCGCAGGCACCATGCCTTCGGCAAACTTGCGCAGAGGATGGCGTCGCGCAGGGTATGGCAGAAGTTCTTAGAAACGAAAGGGGGGTTTCCTACGTCGTCCTCTGTCGCAGGGACCCGCCCCTGCCACCTACGGCTGCCCATGCCTCTCGTGCGAATGCACGAGAGGCATGGGTGTCCATCTCCGGCCATCTCCGGCGAGCACAGCACGTCGCTCCCTCGGGCCCCGCTCCTCGCTAGTGCCTTTATAAGGAGCGACAGGGTCTGCCGTCTCCTTCAAGCTAGTTCTGGCCGAGAAACTCCCCCTAGTTCATCTCCTCTCTCTCCGGTCAGACTGCCCAAGCTTCCGACGAACTCTCCTCCTCCTCCTCGCCGCTCTGCTGCCATACCTGCAGCATAGCCCACTCTCCCCGTCTTCCCATGCCAGGCCGCGCCAGCTAGCGTCTTTAGATCACCTCTCGTCGCCAATAACCCCCTCTTGGGCACCTTCGTCCCCAACGCCGGCAGGTACGCGCCGAGCGCTGCCTCCCTCCCTCTTCGTCAATTAAGTAGGTAAAAACCTTCCTTTCTCTCTCTGTTATTTCCCCCTTCTTAATTTACCATTTTAACCCACCGACCGCCACTGTCCATCACCACCTTCCCCATCTCGGGCCGCTCTCCGGCGAGGCGTTCTCTCCACTCCACGTCTCCATCTGCCTCGCCAACTACCCATTAAGCTCCGCGACAACTCACTGACACTGAATCTGCCCTCCATTCACTTCCTAGCACCTCCAGACCACCCCCCGAACACACCCACTCTCACGCACGCAGTGTGCCCTAGGCGCCCGGCCACAGGCACGCTCGCGTCTCGCCGACCCCCGCATCGCCTTCGCCATCCTCTGGCGAAGCTCCCTGCGCTGTCTGACGTGGCCGTGAGGCTGTCTTCGTGGTTTCAGGTTTCACCCTCCTCGCTGCCATTAACGAGCAGTAGGAGCTGCTTCGCAGGCAGCTCCAAACGTCTTCGGCCCCAGGCGCAGGCCCCAGGCAGTGGAGGGCACTTCCGCAGAGACGCCCAGGTTCTCAATTGGGGTCGCGAGCCTTCACTGCTGCCCCAATTGCGCGAAGCCTTCCCCCGCGAGCGCCCGAGATCGGAGGTGGGACTTTAGTCCCACCTCATAAGTATGTGGCCTCACGCCCACAGTTAAATTATTTTTGTGATATGAGCCAATTGCCTCCAATACACACGGGGTGAGGTCCCTCACCTATCACCGCCCTCGTCCGTGAGCTCGCGACACGGATCAGGCGCGATCCGACCCGACACTCCTGTGCACTCCTCGCGCACCACCCACGCCGGTGCGCCTGGACCTGGGCGCGCGGCCCGACCCGATTACTCGACTCTGGGAGAGCTTTCCAAAGAGAGATCCAGAGAGAGAGACACGGGGAAGGGGTAGGGTAGGTTTTGCTCTAATGTGTGTGTGTGTGTGCAGGAAGGAAGAAAGGAGAAGAGGAGCGACGGCCGGGACTTAGCCGCACAGAAGAAGAAAGGAAGGAACGAAGGAAAGGAGAAGAGAAAGGGAAGCCAGGAGGAAAAGGAGAAGGCAAAGCTGATCAGATAAGGCGTCTGAGCTCTGAATCAGACGTCGGCCAAAAAGAAAAGAAAGAAGAAGAGGAAGGGCCAGAGCAGAAGAAAAAGAAGGAAAAAGAAGAAGAAAGGAGAGAAGAAAATCAGAGATGAAGAAAGGAGAAAGACTTAGCAGCTGAAGAAAAAAGAGAAGGCAGAAGCCTCTGCAGCTGCAAGGAAGAAGAAGACCCAAAAGAAAAAAAAGAAAATCAGAGAGAAGAAAAAAGAAAGAGGAACCACAGAAGCAGAGAAGAAGAAAGAAGAGAGCCGGCTGAAGAAAGAGAAGAAGCCAATCACCCCATCTTTCTCTCTCTCTCTCTCTTAATTTTTTGTAAAACCTTATATATTGTGAATTTATATGCTTCTGGAATTTTAAGTTTGCTCCCTGAGTTCGACCTCGGGAAACTTTTCATTCCGAGTAATAAATCATATTAGACTGGTGACCGTTTTTGTCATATGCTACAACGACTATAATAACTATAGCGATAAAAGCCCGTAACCAGTTTTTGGCGCCGTTGCCGGGGAGCAACGACTATTCTAGAAGCTATTAATTCACAAATTTTGACTTTCTATTGACTAATCTATTCTCTTTTGTTGTGCAGGCACAGGAAATCTAGGGGAAAACAAGCAGCCGCATAACAACCACACTAAGGACAGGTAATTTTCTATCCTCTCATTTAAACCCCTAAACTCTCAAAAGGAAGAAAAAGAAAGAAAAAGCAATCTAGGAATAACCTACCTTCCACACTTAGTAAATCACAAGAGTTGCCTGTTTTTCAAATTTCAACAAACTTTATCTATACATCCATTAAAGGTAGTTAGGGCTAAAACCTCCTTGCTTGAACCCAAATTACCCAATCTAAAACTAACTGGACCAATTAGAGCCAATTACACTTCTCTAAGCAAGAAAGGAAAATTCCCAAAAGAGGTGTGCCCAAGCCATTGTCTGAAAAAACCTATTCAGAGAAACCCTAACCAATTTGGCTCTTAAAAACACTTGAACCCTAAAAGATAAGACCTTATATGCTCTCAATGGAACTAATAGGTGAAGTTGATCCCCTGGGTCAACCAACCTTCAACTTAGGTCACTCTTTGCACTCAAAAGGTTATAGTTCAAGTGGAAACCCTAAGCACCTTGATCCTAACTAAAAGTGGTAGACTTAAGAGGTCAAGGTCCCCATTCTGGTCTACCTGGAATCTCAGTGACAAGAGAGGTCGGGTGGGGGAAACCCTGTAACCTGTGGGGGTGCTCTACCGTGTAGGGGTCTTCGCAGGACTCACCCTCTCTGGCTGCCCAGGTAATTCTCAGGTGGACGACCTTCTGATTAGGGGGTATCATCTGCCCCGAACCTCTATTGTCACCCAACATCTTAGGTGTCTTGATTGGGTCCAACATCTTCTAACCTCGTCCAATCCTTTAGTGCATGTTCGGTAGGAGGTCCTTGAAACCTCCTCTAGAAATTCACTCTCCCCAAACTCATCCTGGACTCATCCTCTCCATCAGTGTATGTTTGGTAGGAGGTCCTTGAAACCTCTTTTAGAAATTTACTCTCCCCAAGGCCAAGCCTCGGTACCCTTGCGTGTGCAACCAACACTTCACATAGACCCCTCCTCCGATTCTGAACCCAACTCACCTTCTTCCACAATGGCTCAGCTAGTTAAGGAAGGGAATAATCTAGAGCACCAGCTCTAGCGACTTAATGACCTCTTCCAAAACTTCATGCACCTACCGCAACGTCCCATGATGCGGGATAACTATAATCCTGCTGCGGTGGCTGTTGAGCCTTGAGTCAAAATCCCGACTGGAGGACCTGATTCTGAATTGAAGCCCAACATGATTCATGCCATTCCTAAATTCCATGGGCTTAATTCTGAAGACCCCTTCCAGCACATTAAACAACTAAAGCATCTGGCCCAGACTTTCGGGTCAGATGCACAAAATCGAGATATTCTCCTTATGAAGATGTTCTCTTTCTCCCTTATGGACAAGGCCGCTGATAACACCAAGCAAGGGGGTAGTAATTAGGTTGAATATGGCCCATCTTTAGAATAAAAGGCACAACATAAAGTAGAATAGGAGCATTGCATGCATCAAGTACCAAGATTGCTTATAAACTGCATTAATGTCCATTTGTGTAAAGCATGTGTCAAATCAGGTCCCAGATGAGCAATCGGACCACACGGATGGATTCAGAACGACGAACGGAGTCCAACGGACTCAAGATCGGCCAAATCCGACATCCGGAGCTCCCACAATGGGCCCAAGAAATTCTAACCGCTGATCTGGAGATCAACGACCCAGAAAACGCCACGTCGCCCCGCCCACACCGCTCGCACGCCCTCAAGCCAGCCAAGGATGAATCTCAGCCGTTGATCTACGATCGACCGGTCGAGATCCGCGCGCTCGCCCGCGGTCGCTGCGACAAAGCGCGGGCGTGGCGCAACAGCTAGCGCGCACACCCGCATCGCAGCGACGCGCGTTCGAATCGCACGGAGCAGAAATCAAGCGCGAGTGAAGGGCGCCTCAAAATTGGGCCGCCCGATCAGCAGCGGGCGGCCAGGATCGCGCCACGCGGCGCAATGACAGCTCCCGAGCGCCCGCGCGCGCGCATGCCTTGAGGAAACGCGCACGCGCACGCGCGCCCGAGGCGCGATCTCAGTGCGGGCGCAGGAGGATCTCAGCCATCCGATCTTTGATCGGACGGCTCTCGTTCAACGTCCACGGATCGCGCATGGAGAGAGAGCGGGGCGGGCAGCTGACCGGCGGCAGGAGGGCTTCACCGACGTATCTGGAAGCGGTTTTAGTGACGTTCTGGATGTCGCTAAAGCACATTCTTCTTTTAGGAAGCCCTTAACTCTATTTAAACCCCCTTCTACCACCATTCAAGGCATCCTCTCCCACTTGCAACTACTCCACTCCTCTCCTAGCTAGTTTTAGGCACTCTTGTAATCACCGGAGACGACGAGCCGTCGACGGAGCCTCCTCCACCGCCGTGGCTGCCTCGTCGCTCTCCACTCTCTCTCTACCTCTCTCTCTCTCTCTTTTAAGCTTTCAGTTACTTTTGTTGAAGCATGTATTTAATGTTGTAAACCATGAACTATGAATGCATGTTTAATGAAATTATTTTCCATTTAGTCGCCATTTTAATTTCTGCTTAAAGTGCATGATCAAAACCAAGAGCTTTCTAACCCTAAACTCTCTCTATCTCTCGCTTTTCAAAATCGTCTCTTTCGCAAGCAAAACTCCGCCTTTCTCGTGACAACATCTTCATGAGGCATGTGATTGTTTTCAAGATCTCATGAGAAACTGCCCCCATCATGGAGTTCCTAAATAGGAACAAATCCAATCTTTTTACCAGGGACTCCGTGAAGATATTAGACTTTTCGTCATTGCAACTTGCAGAGGTAATATCATAGGTCAACATGAGGACACCGTGTGGGAAATTCTCGAAAACATGTGCGAGAACTCCATCAATAACAACTCCATGGGACTATTCGACAGGACGAATACCCACGCAGCGACGAACATTAAGGGAGCACACGAGACACAGGACCTGTCCGCATCAGTCGATCTGGAATTAATGACCAGTAGATTGGACAAGGTCTCTATCATTGAGAAGAAGGTGGATGAGCTGACTCAGCACTTGCAGTAAGCCACCTCTGCGCAGAATTCCTTTGCAGAACCTCCTTCCGCATACGAGACTGTGCAAAACATTTTCCACCGACCTTCTCCTGGGGTGGACTCGTATCCATCCCCATCTGACTCTAGGACCGAAGGAACCTTTAATCCTTTCTATTCCTATCGGGGGAACCCTACTTCCCCATTCTCTGACTTTTCTGAGGTTCCTCAGACCTGCGAGGACCTCAACGCCATCCAAAATGACCCATTTTCCAATACCTACAATCCTGGATGACGAAACCATTCCAACTTCCAGTGGGCGGGGAATTCCCAAACTCAAAGACCACCCTTTCAACCCCGTCCACAAGCACCTCGTCCTTACCAACCACCTCAACCACGGCCCAACCCTACTTATTCATCCGGGCCAAACCAAGACCAAATGTCCCTCATCCTTCAGACTTTGGCTGACATTTAGAGAACGAATGTGGCTATTCAAAAGTAACACAAGGATGAAATCACAGAGGCTCGAAACCAACTGGCCCAGTTGGCGAATTCTCGCCAACCAAGCACACTTCCCTCTCAGCCTCTTCCTAACCCTAATAACGTGCCGGCCCAGCAGCGCGTTATGAACCCAAACCCGTGCCAAGCACACATGGTTTATCAGGCCCCCTCTGTTCCTTTACCTGACGGGATGGAGGCCTCAACTTCATATGCGAGTTATCAGCAGCAACCCATCCTATCAACCCCTAACCAGAACCAGGCAGGACTGAATTCTGTAACCACCTGTAGTGGTAAGGAGACCCAAGATCCACCTTATCCAGACCACTCCAAGCCTGGTAGTGACCCAAACCCTAGGACAGTAATCCAGGACGTTCCTATCCCTGTCCCAGATCAAAGACCTAGACCAATCCTAGAGGAACCAACCAAGGTTCCATTTCCCGAGGCCTTGACAAGGGAAAAAGGATAACAAAACCCGTGGCTCCTGAGGAGGACCTGGTCAAGCTCTTTGAGCAGGTCCAAATAAACATCCCCTTGATGGATGCGATTCGCCACGCACCGGCTTACGCACGATTCCTAAAGAATGTGTGTACACCTCAGTGTAAGCCGCGAACCAAGAGTGGGAGTCCAATTGTACTGTCAGAGCAAGCCAGCTCTGTAATCATGAGTAGACTCCCACCCAAGGCAAAAGACCCAGGCACTCCCCTAATTTCATGCAAGATAGGTGAAGCCTAGTTCGACAGAGCACTACTAGACTTAGGTGCTTCCATAAACTTGATACCCACATCCTTACTCAACCACCTAGAAGAATCTGAGCTAAAATCGACTGAGGTGACACTACAGTTAGCAGATCGATCTACAAAGTCACCAAAAGGGATTCTTGAGGATGTTATTGTAAGGGTGCGGGATTTCTATTTCCCTGTAAACTTTATAGTCTTAGACATGGACGCACCTGAAAATCCTAGGGATACACCGATCATTCTAGGGAGACCTTTTTTAGCCACTGCTAGGGCCAACATTAGTTGTGAGGAGAGCCAAATAGAATTAAAATTTGGGAAGCAGACTCTCAAAATAGATATCTTTAAGGCCCAACAAGGAATCAATTGCGGTGTCATTGAACAAATCTGTGATATTAGAACTTTAGTTGATGAAACACAATTTGAGGATAACCTGATTATACCTCATCAACCACAAGAAGATCTGGAACCGCAATTAGAGGAGTCAAACCTTGATTCAGACAAACCCATAACTCCTATCCTTGAACCTCACACTCACCCGCTGCTGCTGATAACCCCATCCTTGAACTTAAACCCCTTCCCGACCATTTGAAGTACACCTTTTTGGGTTCTAATCAAACTTTTCCTTTGATTATAAATTCTAAGCTCACTCCTGATCAGGAATCCCGTCTGATTGCTGTTCTCCAGCAACATCGCAGAGCCATTGGTTGGACTCTCGATGACTTGACTAGAATAAGTCCCTCTTATTGCACCCACCGTATCTATTCTGAAGAGGGCGCACGACCTTCCCGTGAGATGCAGAGACGCTTGAATCCCAACCTACAGGAGGTCGTGAAAAAGGAGATTATTAAGTGGTTAGATGCAGGGATCATCTACCCGATCTCCGACAGTCGTTGGGTGAGCCCAACCCAGGTTGTGCCTAAAAAGGCAAGGCTCACCACTATTACGACTGAAACTGGAGAGGTCATACCTACCCAAATAGCCAACTCGTGGAGAGTCTGCATAGATTACCAAAGACTTAACTCCTCCACGAAGAAGGATCATTTCCCACTACCTTTCATTGATCAGATTCTCGAGAAATTAGAGGAAAATTGATTCTTCTGCTTTCTTGACGGGTACTCCGGTTATAATCAAGTAGCTATTCATCCAGAGGACCAAGAGAAGACCACATTCACCTGCCCCTTCGGGACATACACGTTCCGAATGATGCCTTTCGGTCTCTGCAATGCACCCGCAACTTTTCAGCGGTGCATGCTTGCCATATTCTTAGATATGGTAGGTGATTATCTGGAAGTCTTCATGGATGACTTCTCAATTTTCAGGGCATCATTTAATGATTGCCTCCAGCACTTGGTTCATATACCCAGGTGTTGCATCGATGTAAATTTGGTTCTTTCCTGGGAAAAGAGCCACTTTATGGTGCCTGAGGGGATCGACCTAGGTCATCTAATTTCTGAAAAGGGCATCCAAGTGGATCGAGCCAAGGTTGATTAATTTCTCGACTCCCTATACCTAGCTCGATCAGGGACATCCGTTCTTTTCTAGGGCATGTCGATTTTTACCGTCGCTTCATTCCTGATTTCTCAAAATCGCACGCCCCCTCACTGCTCTTCTCTCCAAGGATGTACCCTTTGAGATCTCTAAGGAATGCACTCAAACCTTTGAGAACCTTCTTGACCGAGTCACCCAGGCCCCGATCCTACAGTCCCCTGATTGGTCTCAACCCTTTGAGATCATGTGCGATGCATCTGATTTCACTGTAGGAGCGGTTCTGGGGCAGAAAGTTGACGGGAAACCTATGGTCATCTACTACGCTAGCAAGACACTCGACGAGGCTCAGCATAACTATACAGTTACTGAAAAAGAGCTGCTAGCCGTAGTATTTTCCCTCGAAAAATTCCGATCCTATCTCCTGGGTTCCCACGTCATCATCTACTCGGATCACACGGCTGTGAGGCATCTCCTTGCCAAGAAGGATGCGAAGCCTCGACTAATCCGATGAATCTTGTTGTTGCAAGAATTCAACCTCGAGATTCGCGACATGGCGGGAAGACAGAATGTGGTAGCTGACCATTTGTCTCGCCTTCCTTCTGAAATCATAAACCCTTCTGGACCCACCACGGAGCATTTTCCTGATGAACACCTACTGACTATTGGTACTAGGCTTCCATGGTTTGCTAATATAGTAAACTACTTAGCAACTCATTAGATCCCGTCTGATTGACCGAAGGCCAAGAAAGACAAATTACGCTCTGATGCCAAGTACTACATCTGGGAAGACCCGTACCACTTCCACATTGGTGCTGACCAAATCATCCGACGTTGTGTCTTGGAGGGTGAAATCATTGATATTCTCTCCTTCTGCCATAACCAGGCATGCGGTGGCCACTTCTCTAGGCACAAAATCGCATCTAAGGTCCTCCAGTGTGGCTTTTACTAGCCTACCATCTTCAAAGACGCAGACAATCACTCCAAGGCATGCAGTCGCTGGCAAACTTTGGGCAACATGAGCCATCGCGACATGATGCCACTGCAGCCGATTCTCGTATGCGAGATCTTCGACATTTGGGGGATTGATTTTATGTGCCCCTTCCCTGTTTCGAACGGCTTTGAGTACATTCTGCTTGTTGTGGACTACGCGTCCAATGGATCGAAGCAATTTCGACCCGAACCTGTGATCACAAAATCGTTATCAAATTCATTCATCAGAATATTTTCTCACGGTTCGGGAGTCCTCGTGCAATCATCTCTAATGGAGGGACCCATTTCACGAATTATCAGTTTAGGTCAATGATGACCAAATATGGGGTGTCTCACCGAATCTCTACTCCTTACCACCCCCAAACTAATGGTCTAGCTGAGCTATCAAATCGGGAGATCAAGAAAATCTTTCAGGTCACTATTCGACCTGACAGGAAGGACTGGTCGTCCCGACTTCCGGAAGCCTTATGGGCTTATAGGACCGCCCACAAGACCTAATTAGGCATGTCTCCCTTTAGACTGGTGTACGGGAAGGCATGTCACCTTCCCGTCGAACTGGAGCACAAAGCCTATTGGGTAGTACGGAGTTGTAATTTAGATCTTGCTAAGGCTGGAACCCACAGAAAGCTTTAGATAAGCGAGATCCATGAATTACGCCTTGATGCATATGAGAACTTATGAATCTACAAAGAGCTGGTTAAAGCCTTCCATGACAAGCGCATATCTAGAAAGATCTTTCATCCTTGTCAGAAGGCCCTATTCTTCGATGCCCGACTCAAACTCTTCCCTGGGAAACTGCGATCCAAGTGGGTTGGACCATATCTTGTCCGACAGGTTTTCGGAAATGGAGCCGTCGATATCAATCCGCTCAGCCACGATTCCGAACCTTTCATCGTGAACGGTTAGAGACTCAAACCGTTCATCTACGTAACCTCTACAGATTTGGCTGAGTCATCATTTATCCTCTGTTTTCCCTGAGCATACTACGCCTAGCCGATGGCGTAAAACTCAGCGCTCAACGGTTGGCAGCCCGTCATTCTCTTTTGAAAAACCCGAAACATTTTCTGACAGCTCTTTGCACTTATGGCTCATCCTTTAAGACAGCCGACTCCACCTTAGGTGCTTGCATCTAAGATTAGAAATCGTCCGCAACAGCCACCCCGATCCATCCACTCACCAAAATACCTGTCCTAATGCATGAACTAAGCCAAATAAAAACCCTCCTAATTTACAATGAGGACATTGCAAATCTTAGGCATGGGGGGTATGAAAGTGCAAAGAAAAAGTTTCTAAAAAAAAAATTCACATATACCAAAAACACTACGAAAATTAAAAAAGTTTTGAAAAAGAATAATAAAATGAGAGGAGGAAAGAAAATTTTGACTTTACAAAGGAGGAGGAGAAAAGGAACAAAATGACAAAAAGGAGCACAAAATGAAAGAAAAGAGAAAGTCATTAGTAAGAATTTAAGGAATTAACCAAAGTTCTAGACCACATTCAGGAAAAGAAAAAGAAAGTGCACAGTAAGATTAGTAAGAACGAAACCTTAGGCATTCTTGGATAGACTCTTAGTACCCATTAAGATCTAGATATTCCTCAAGAGGTTGAGGAGAATGAAAAGCTTAAGTATTAGGTCCAAGGCTTAGGGAGTATTCGGCCTCGTTAACTAACTTTTGGTTTGTAGGACTCAGTAACCTAAGCATCCAAATTTACACACACAGTCTGATTCAGTAAGCATAAGTATCAAAATCACGCAGAAGCATTGCAAAATTTCTGAAAATGTCACCTAGAGTAGGAGTGGTCGATCAACACAAGTTGATTTGGATGATTTCCCAGTGCAGAGATGTGGAAAATTCCCCTCAAAGATGCGTAATAAAATATCATCTCCTCGGTGCTTGTCTCTTAGGATATTTACATATCCTACTGGGGGCATATAAGCACTTTGTTGGTTCAGATTCCATGGATGGTATTATCACGAAGTGTCAATTGCCAGGGTCTGAATTCGACCACGGAACACCATGGACGAGATTATCTCGAAATCTCGAAAGCTATGGTTCTGGGGGTTACTATGGGCGGTGCTATCTCGAAGCATCGACTGCCAGGGACCCTTGAGGATTGATGATGTGGACAAGGAATCTGATACAGATCTTGTTGAGAAGCCAATCCTAAGCTAGAATTAAAAAGAAAAAGAGAGAGAAAACTCTCCAAACAAATAAACCTTCTACCTCTCTCTCTTACAAAATGCACTGCAAACTGAACTAAGGCTAGAATTATCTCAAGCACGGGTGCTTTAACCACGAAGTCCCACAAACCTGGGGTTAGTTCCTGTAGGCCATAAAAACCTTTGCTGAGGACTGAGGCTAAAGCTAGACAGATCTAAATCTTTGTTGATACTAGAATACCTTTTAGGCCTATGATTGGCATTCTGACCTAATCATGGTTGCAAGAGAAAGGGCACTTATCTAAACTTGGTAAGGAATTCACGGTCTAGAACAAATGTTAAAACCTTAAAATTTTGCTAAGGGACTAGCAAAAGCTAGGCATGGGGGTATGATGAGAGTCTCATCATGAACCCTAACTAGCACAATTAGATCTAAATAAGTATGAAAAAGCTCCTACAAAACCTAAAGAGAAGCCAAATTCAGAGAACTCTGAATCGAAGAATAAAATAAATCATAAGGGGTAAAACTGTAATTTTACCAATGAAGTACACAAACAGGGTATCTAAGGGTCTAAACAAAAGTCAAATAAGCTTAATGAGGAAGGAAGTTGGATGATCTGATCTGAAAAGAGTTATAGCAACTTTTAAGAATTAAATGACATTATGTAACCCTAAAACAAACCTGCTTTAATTTACGAGGTTCATAGTAGGATAAAAATCAACTAAATCATATAAAATTCATAGAAAAATATTTCCTAGGGTTTAGAACCTTCAATTTATCCTTTGCAACCTATTTTGACCAAAATTGAGAACCATGCCTAATTTATGACCTAATTTAGGTTTCTACGCAAATTGACCAGTCAAACGTGGTCAAACCTAAAATAAAATTTCACCATTAAGTTCCTTAGGTTCAAATAAGGCTGGTATAAAAATTTGGGCCTAAGAGAAGACCATCTTGACCGACTTTACAAATTGGTCCTCTTAAATTACTTTTTGACCCTTATCTTTTGAAACCCTTACAAATAGCCTCCTATCTTTCCTGTCGTTCTTTGCAGAATGGTCCTCCTAGCCACCCTGCGTAGGCACCATGCCTCCGGCGACCTTGCGTGGAGGATGGCGTGGCGCAGAGTACGGCAGCCATTCTCAGGAACGAACGGGGGGTTCCCTGCGTCATCCTCTGTCGCAGGGACCCGCCCCTGCCACCTGTGGCTGCCCATGCCTCTCATGCGAACGCACGAAAGGCATGGGTGTCCATCTCCGACGAGCACAGCACGTCGCTCCCTCGGGCCTCGCTCCACACTAGTGCCTTTATAAGGAGCAATAGGGTCTGCCGTCTCCTTCAAGCTAGTTCTGGCCGAGAAACCCCCCTAGTTCGTCTCCTCTCTCTCTGGTCAGACCGCCCAAGCTTCTGGCGAACTCTCCTCCTCCTCGTCACTCTGCTGCCATACCTGCGGCAGAGCCCACTCTTCCCCATCTTCCCACGCCAGGTCGCACCAGCTTGCGTCCTCAGATCTCCTCCTCGTCGCCGATAACCCCCTCCTGGGCACCTTCGTCCCCAGCGCCGGAAGGTACGCACCGAGCGCAGCCTCCCTCCCTCTTCGTCAATTAGGTAGGTAAAAACTTTCCTCTCTTTCTCTCTGTTATTTCCCCCTTCTTAATTTACCATTTTAACCCACCGACCACCACTGTCCATCACCACCTTCCCCATCTCCGGCCGCTCTTCGACGAGGCGTTCTCGCCACTCCACGTCTCCATCCGCCTCGCCAGCTACCCATTAAGCTCCGCGACAACTCACTGACACCGAATCCGCCCTCCATTCACTTCCTAGAACCTCCAGATCACCCCCCGAACACACCCACTCTCACGCACGCAGTGTGCCTTAGGCGCACGGCCACAGGCACGCTCGCGTCTCGCCGACCCCCGCATCGCCTTCGCCATCTTCTGGCGAAGCTCCTTGCGTTGTATGACGTGGCCGTGAGGCTGTCTTCGTGGTTTCAGGTTTCACCCCCCTCGCTGCCATTGACGAGCAGCAGGAGCTGCTTCGCTGGCAGCTCCAGACATCTTCAGCCCCAGGCGCAGGCCCCAGGCAATGCGGGGCACTTCCGCAGAGATGGCCAAGTTCTCAATTGGGGTTGCGAGCCTTCGCTGCTTCCCCAATTGCGTGAAGCCTTTTCCCGCAGGCGCCTGAGGTCGAAGGTGGGACTTTAGTCCCACCTTGTAAGTGTGTGGCCTCACGCCGACACTTAAATTATTTTTGTGATATGAGCCGATTGCCTTCGATACACACGGGGTGTGGTCCCTCACCTATCACCGCCCTCGTCCGTGAGCTCACCACACGGATCAGGCACGATCCGACCCGACACTCCTGTGCACTCCTCGCGCGCCACCCACGCCGGTGCGCTTGGACACGGGTGCGCGACCCGACCCGATTACCCGGCTCTGGGAGAGCTTTCCAAAGAGAGATCCAAAGAGAGAGAGACGCGAGGAAGGGGTAGGGTAGGTTTTGCTTTAATGTGTGTGTGTGCGTGCAGGAAGGAAGAAAGGAGAAGAGGAGCGGCGGCCGGGACTTAGCTGCGCAGAAGAAGAAAGGAAGGAACGAAGGAAAGAAGGAGACGAGCAAGGGAAGCCAGGAGGAAAAGGAGAAGGCAAAGGGGATCAGATAAGGCGTCTGAGCTCTGAATCAGACGTTGGCGAAAAAGAAAAGAAAGAAGAGGAAGGCCAGAGCAGAAGAAAAGAAGGAAAAAGAAGAAGAAAGGAGAGAAGAAAATCAGATATGAAGAAAGGAGAAAAACTTAGCAGCTGAAGGAAGAAGAGAAGGTAGAAGCCTCTGCAGCCGCAAGGAAGAAGAAGTCCCAAAAGAAAAAAAAGAAAATCAGAGAGAAGAAAAGAGAAGGAAGAACCACAGAAGCAGAGATGAAGAAAAGAAGAAAGAAGAAGAAAGAAGAGAGCTGGCTGAAGAAAGTGAAGAAGCCAATCACCCCTACTTTTTCTCTCTCTCTCTCTTAACTTTTTTGTAAAACCTTATATATTGTGAATTTATATGCTTCTGGAATTTTATGTTTGCTCCCTGAGTTCGACCTCGGGAAACTTTTCATTCCGAGTAATAAATCATATTATACTGGTGACCGTTTTTGTCATATACTACAACGACTATAATAACTATAGCGATAAAAGCCCTAACCAATAACCTTGTTAAATCAAGTAGGTCTGTTTTAGGGCTATAAGAAGTCATTTAATTCCTAGAATTCACATGAACCCTTTTCTGTTTGAACCAACTCACTTTTTATCTTGTTAAGACCATTTGACCTGTGTTTAGCTCATGATAAAACCCGTTGTTGTACTACAGTGGTAAAATTACATTTTTACCCCTTGTTTCCTACTTTTCTCTCAAAATAGTTATTCATGGAATTAGGACCTCCAATTGGTTATATAGGAGCTTTTGTTCTCTTCTTTGGGTCAAAATGAACTAGTTAGGGCTCGTGATAGTGTTTTTATCGAGAGTTATCTTTTCTATTTTAAATTTCTTTTGTCTTTTCTTTATCAACAAATAAAGGAAATGAAATGCGAAAAAATATTACGAAATGGAAAGGAAATGAAATACTTTGCTTATACATATGATATTGGTATATGGTATAAGTATATATATAACTATATAATAAATAATCAGGTGGAGGATTGAATCAAAGATTCAATGGAGTATAGCACTACGCTAGGTTAACCGCCGTCTAAAAAGATGCGATAAACCTAGCTTTGTGACGCGTGCAAGTATGGTGTGGACGTCTAGGAGTGTGGGTGGAATGCTTTTATTACGACCCAGTTCCCGAATCCCTATAGGACACGAGACTGGCTCGACTCGACTAATCCCAAGTCCAAGTTGTCGAACAAGAAATAACCAAAAAGTAGGAAAGTAAACCACATTCACTATGCTAAGTAACTAACAGTAATAGAGTATAAGCAGTAAGGAAATAAAAGTTGCTAACAGTACATATCACCACCACAACAGTAAAATGGAAACAAAGTACTGAAACGTAAACAGTAACAAGAGTCTGAAACTCACTAAAAAAGAAAGTACTACAATAGGAAGACTATTGCTGGGCTCGACTGGGCCCAGCACCCTCTGCAACCGAGGACTCGGGTTGCTCAACACCTGGACCTGAAAAGGATTATGAGTAAACAGAGTTAGCGAACGCTGGGTAGAGCGACAACCAACTAACTAAAACAGTAATAGCTAACAGGTTGCTATCTATTCCAATTACTTCATTTAACAAGTTATTTCCTTTTACCCATTGGTTTATATTTTCAGATCTCTTTCTTGATTTCGAATGTTCCTCGTGGGAACGATCTTGATTGCAGTCTTTTCCGAAGAGTAGAAGGCACACGTGGTGCTCTCATGGCTGAGAGAGTCCCCCGTGGTGATCCTACACCCAGTCAACCACCCCAAGGTCACGGACAAACGCAGCAGTGACTACGGCACGCACGATAAGCACACGGGTAGCTACCCCGCACTGGCACGCGGTCGGTCGTTTCCGCTAATGGGCATGCCCAAAGTACAGCACGGAATAGTAGAGGGCCTAGCCCTATCAATAACAGGGGTCAAGCCCCTCAGAACCAAACAGGGGTCTCGCCTCTCCACAGTCCGCACACCCTCATTTGACTACCTGATGAGAGACTCATCATGATCTCTAATTACCCCTAATTAACTAGTCTTCCTAGTTAATTAGCTAAGGTTATGAATATATAAGGGTTAATTATAAAATAAGGGATATTTGGTAAAGGACCTTAAAATAAGTTAAAAATGATATTTTATCATTCAATTAACATTATTAACTATTTAATTAATAATTGTTCTCGAGATCGTATTAATCATTTTTCTTAATCAATAAGTTAAGTAACCTAAACATAATGTATACCAAAGTATATAATAACTTAAGTAATTTCACTTAATCTAATAAATTAACTTAAAAAGGTCAAAAATGTAAATTCAAGGTGAAAACATAATAATTACCTTATTTACTAACATATATAAAAAGTTGAAAAAGATCTAAGATAAAGTAAACCTTTAAAACCTGGGTTTACATTTTGGTCCTTAAAATTCATTGCAATCAGGTCCTTAATTTTCATAATGGTCCTTAAGTTTCATTGCACTTCGGTCCCTATCCCTTTCTTCTTCTTCATCTCCAACCGATTGAACGGCTGACGACGGAGAGTAACTCCACAGCGCGATCATCGCCCTACCGACATCATCCTTCCTTCTCCAAGCTCCTGGAGCTTGGGCTCACCACTCCATCTTCGTCCATCGGTATGGATCACTCAGAAATCCTAATTTCTGGTGGGAGTTAACCTCACCGTCGTCAGAGACGATGCCGAAGGTTAAGCTCCCCAAGCTTTTTCTCCATCCAGACCTCGCCACCTTCTTTATCGCCATCCACTATAAATACCCCCTCACCCCTTCGATTTCTCTGAGGTTGGCTCCCTTCCCTCTTCTTCACTGCAGCCGACTTCAATAGGCTATTCTCTCCGCATCTCCGGCGACCTTTCACACCACTCTTCGACTTCCTCCATCCATCTTGGTTAGCCGAGGAGAACCGTCGAGGTTAGCTACGTCTCTGGACACAGGCAACGACCAAGGAGATACTCTACCCCATCAATTTTCGCCCGTCGAAGATTCTTCTTTAACCCTCTGATTTCGTCGTCCGCCATGAACCTTCCACGGAACCCTATTGACCCTTTCGTCCAGGTAATGGTAGATTAGGAGTAGGAGTAGGAGTAGGGTAGTTTAGGTAGGTAGTTAGTTAGGTAGCTTAGTCATAATTTTAGAATTAAATGTTCATCTTCTTCAACTTCGACGAGCTCCTTGAGCTCGTTAGAGCCTTAATTTTGTCTTTTAAACTCGCTTATCACCTTCTTCTTTCATTCACGATCATTTCTATCACACTTAATCTCTAATTTGATCATTGATTCGCCTAAATCACCTTCACCTTCACAACTTCTGTCGCTGTCCATGGCGGCAGTAATTGAGCTTAGATTCACGTTCATAGGGTCCTTCATCACCTGTTCACAATTTAAGGATCCTTATTCACACTCTAATTTGTATAAATACCACATATAACCTAAACACCCTATTTTAATTAAGTTCCTAAGCTCGCTGTCTATGGTGGCTCAGGAGTAGTTCAAATCATTAATTATATACATACATAGTATCGCAATTATCTGTTGACTTGTTTCCTCCCCTCAATTGAGTGGGAAAACAAGTCTTGAGCCTAATCCAACTCAGATTTTATATAAAATGAATTCACTGTTAAATCTTTACTCTAATGAATAATTGAAGGAATTAATTTGTCCCTGAGGTTCCGTGTGACCTCAGGAAGCTTTTTGAATCTTTAATGGCATAATTTCTCATTCTGTACATAATTTCACCTTTTTCTGGACTCACCGGAGCTCCAGCGAGCTCCGACGAGTCAAAATTGAGCTTCTTCCTGAAGAACTTAGTGAGAAGCTCTAAATCAACGATTTAATATCATTGATTGTTCTGAGGTTATTTATTTAAGGATTAAGTGTCTGGAGCTTGAGATAGGTCTTTGTCTTCTCCAATTCCAGCAGAGTTGGGGAAGTCTGTCAGTTAGGTTCAAGTTGCATTTAAGAAGTCTAGAAGCTTCAATGCTATACCCTGAGTTCATTTCTGTGATCCAACCAGTGTATCAACCTCTGATTTGTTCTGACGATCAAACACCTTTTGAATCTCAGGCGATGAGCCTGAAACCCTAAGAACTCCAGTCGAAACACCTATCTAAGGATCTGAACCTGTTCCTGAGATTGAAGAGATGTTGTTTAAGGGTTTAATTTCATTTGAAATAGCCAAACTCAGAAAGTCAAAATTCAAGGTCTTACAATCAAACCTGAGTTTGATTCTTTGATTTTGGATGCAATTAGTCAAATTAAGGAGTTCAAATTGTTTCTGGGAAGATTGTGAATGATTTAAAAGAGATTTGAGTGAGCTCTGATGGATTATTTGATAGGATTTGATTTCTGTTCAGTTTGGGTTATTTTTGAACCCAAACTGACGACAGTAGTCGTTTGATGAAATTTGAACGTAAACTCTGCCCAGATGAGCTTGTTACATCCCTTAAAATCTATTTAAATCAGTTAGATTTGATTTTAGCTGTCTGTTGCACATACCAAAGTTGGAAATTTCGTTCTCTGAAGCTTTCAGAGAAGCTTGAAGCTTCTCTGCTGTACCTGAAGCTCTTGAGAACTCAAAACCTCCACCAGCAATTGCGGAATTAACCTTAGAATCTATTCAGAGCCTTAGCTAAGAGCTTATGTCCAGTCTATGGACTCTGTGAGTATAATCTCCACTTCCAGGAAGTATTTTACCTGTAGGAACCCCCTAATTTCACGTTTAAAATTGAAGAGGAAAACATCCTCTTAACTTAAAATTGACACTTCTATTCTATAGAGCAACTCAGGAACTTTCCAACAAGCTTTGAATCGCTTGGAACGAAGCTCTGAGCTAGGAAAAATCGTCACTTGAGGTTCGCTTTGGAGGGGGAGAAGTTAGTCCCATATCGGTAAACTACGAGCGCCCGCCTTAGTACAAAAGGAATTTGTGCAGTAAGCGATTCAGTCGTCAAACACTCGACGTGAAATAAACCTGACCATTCTGAGCTTATGCGTGTGTGTGTGTGGGCATGTGTGTGCCTGCGGGTGTGCGCCCGCGTGGGCATGTACGATGTGGCCTTGGGAGGGCGAGGCCTGGGAGGCGTAAGCCGATTCGGCTCAAGAGAGGGCCGGTTTGGCTCGAGAAATAAACCAAAATTGAACCCTAATAAAACTAGGCGAAGATCGAGTAGGGTCTGGTCCCACCCTAATCTTAGGGTGCTGTGTATCCTTGAAAGGACCTCGCCGCAAATCAAAACTAATTTTTGGTTGAAAAGAAAAAAAAAAATCCAATTCAGCTGAAGGTTTAAAGGGAAAGCAAAGAAGCAGAAGGGCTGAAGACCAAGTGTTGAAATCACTAAGGTAAAGAAAGAAAGCTAAAGGCTAAGGTTAAGGGAAAGAAAGAGAAGGAACAGGCACGAGTGCTAGGAAGAAGACTAAGGGAGAAGATGAAGGCAGGAGTAGAAGAGAGAAAAGAAAGAAAAGAGCTCGAGAAAGTATAAGAAAGAGATAAAAAATAATAAAAGGATAGAATAAAAGGAAATGAAGAAGAAAAAGAAAGAGAGAGAGAAGAGAAGTTTAATTTCTTTAATTTCTTTTTGTAAGAATTTGTTTTAATTGTAATAAGGCATATTATGACTAAATCAACTTTTCTTTGCCTTAAATCATTTGAAATAAATAGAGGATTCATATGTTTTTAAAGTTGAAAATTCATATGGGATTTTGTATATTCCTTAAAGTTTAAATCATTTGGCAAAATTCATGCTTTCATAATTAACTTAAATATATCTCGTAAATTTATAAAGAAAAATAAAAAATAACTAGTGAGTTTAGAATGAATTATACCTCTTAGCGAACGGCCTGAACTTAACTAGTAAAAATTTCTAAAATGTTAGGTTAATTCGACCCTATATACTAATCGACACAACTTCCAGTTAACCTAAGTGACTTTTCTCTACTATTAATTATGTAAAATTAACTTAATTAACTGAGTTGAGTAAAGAAACGCATCACTACTCTGGTTTGCCCAGTGGGCCTAACAAGTCGGTGTAGGGTGACTAGCTGAACCTTGGGCCCCGTGGGGTGGCTTGCTCTCTCCTTACACTAGTAGCTCTCCCCGGTATAGTGTACATGAGGGCCATGAAGTCGGTGCAGAGTGACCAATCCTAACCCCGAGTCCCAACCCAAGGGCGGCTAGCTCCGCTTTAAACTAAACAGGGGACAGTCGCTCTCCTTGGTACCACATACTCAAGGGCCAGCACACTTCCCACTCACATTTCTAGATCCATTCCATTTATTCACAGGAGCTCTACTCCTAATTCCCCGTAGGGTTCATGCTCGTATTTCTCATGACATTCCATACCAGGTTTCATCATTCACAATTCCATTCTCAGGTTATACACATGCAGCTCGTATTTCCATCATTTAACATATACAACTGGTAATGTCACATGTAACCATTTAACTAACACAGGTATTTCATATTTCACAGGCAGCTCTTGTTTATTAGCAGGTAGTTGTTCACATTTCTACTCATTCATTTAAGACTGCAATTTCAAACATGCATATAAACGGTGCAAGTACTTCTCGTCCTAGGATTCATGCCACATCCTAGGTTTTTGGTTATCCAATTCACATATGCATTCAGGTTTTATAAGTAAATTAGGGGAAGACCACTCTACCAGACAACCCGGGAGTATTGGAGGCTCGAACGGCAGGCTCACGTGCCTCAATAAGCCCCGAACCCGCAACTGATCGAAGTCCTATGACAAGGAACATACCATAATGGAACATTCAAAATAGTATAAAAGGTCTTCTAACAAGTAAAGGAACTCTCAAGGAAAACACCGATATCTTGTTTGCGTAAAACGGACCCTGATCGAGTCAAAAATAAGACTACAGACCTAAATCAGACGTCTGGCACAATGTCCAGACGTCTTAAAAGTAACCAGAAACTCATCTCAGGCTCTGCATCGACTTCAGACGTCCAGAACCTCTTCTCGACCGTCTAGACCCAACTCCAGACGTCTGACCTCTTCTCCGGACGTCTGGGAGTGCTTCCGGTCGTCTGGTAAGCTGTCCATACGTCCGAATCGCGTGGGAGGGCGTGTCTCGCGCCTTCCTGAAGCAATCCCTACACACGACAAGCAAAAACCACCGCTTTTAGCCATGCAGATCGAGCCTGCGGTGCGGCCAGCATGGCCGTATCCGTAAAAGGAACATACCTTCGTGGTAAGCTGCTTTCAGACATCTGGTGTAGTCACCAAACGTCCGCCCCGTCGTCTGGACATCACGTCAGACGTATGATTCTGGAAAGATCCCAGAATTAGAGCGACATGCTGCTCTCCCTCGCCGCGCGCAGCCGCGACCTCGCCTCCTCGCCTGCAGCTCCGGCTGCAGCAATTGTCGAGGACGTCTCCCCCGACGCGCTCCTCTCGCACACGTCACTCCGGCTATGCGTTCTCCGGCGAGCTCCCACGAGCTCACGAGCTCAAGCTCTTCCTCCTCTCCTCACGTCGCCTCTCCTCGTCGTTGCTGCTCTCGCGCTCGCTCCTCTCGCTGTGGTGGAGATAAAGGGAAGGTGGCTGGGGTGAAGTGGGGAAGAGAGGAAGGGGGAGAGGGCCTTTTATAAGGTGCGTTAGGGTTTAGATGGAGGAGAGAAGAGGAAAAGAGAGAGAGGAGAGATACTGTCTGCACGCAGCCCGCGCAGACGCAAAGGTCGTATCAAAATTTCGATTTTCATATGTCTGGGAAAGGATCCAGATATATGACTAGACGTTTGATCGACAGTCCAGACGTCTTAAAAGACTCAAGACATAATGGATCTTTACAACTTTGATGTATGCAAATATCGCGAATGTGTATGCAACTGGTGCGTATACGCAAGTGATAAAATACATGGTAAATGGTTGGTGCGCGGTATTGTGAATGGGAGGATGTATTAGTGGATGTGTATAGGAGAGAGTGTGGGTGGATATATATATATATACATATGCATGTATGTGTGAGTATGTATTTAGATGTGTGTGCGTGAGTGTGTCTATCAGTGGGTGTATGTATGTGTGTGTGTGTGTGAATGTGTATGTGTATGTGTATGAGTGAGTGTGTGTGTGTGTTTGTGTGGCGAGAAAATGTGTGGGTGTGCAGGAATACGTGAGTGCGGGTATGTATGTGGATGGATGTGCGTGTCTGTGAGCGGGAATAAGTGAGAGCGGGAGTGGCGTGAATTTGAATGTATGTGTGCGTGGGTGAGAGCGGGAAGGAATGGAGTGAGGCGCAGGGAGGAAACCGGGTGCAGGCGGGCGTGAGGGGCGAGACGAGGCGCTGCAACCGGCGAAATGAGGAGTACCCGGTTGCACGCGCGTGGAGGCTTTTACGAGAGGCGCGTGAACAATGTTCCAAGGGTAAAAAGACAACTTGTTGGCGTGATAATCCACAAACTTAGCCGGTGGACACGGGGGAAGAAGGTGCGCGGGCGTGGGTGAAAACCAACTGGAGGTGCGTGGAAAGGCGCTTGCGTCCCCTTTCATCGGATAACTGGGAAGCGATTCGGGTGAAAGGGAAGAAAATAAGTTGCCATAGATATGTTACAGTGCACCACCGTGATATGTTAAATAGAGGAGCTTCAATAGCTCAAAATTACACTGATGGTGACGGAAATCGATGAAATCAAAAGCAAAACTCAACGAGAATTCACTACACTCACCTGCTTGCAGGGCAGCTGAGCTATGATGGAACTCACCGTGGTGTTTGGGACCACGGGGAACTTGTCCCTGTCTACAGTACGCTCCCTCAACCAGTGAAAGAGTGCTACATATGGAAGTGGAAGAGAGAGGAAGAGAGGAGAGGTGGAAGGTGTTGGGTGGCCTGCTGGACGAAGGGGATGTGGGCGTGTGTATGGGTCTGTCGGAGTAGGGGAAGGAGTACTACTAGTGTGGGGAAGTATGGGTGTCGACACCCGCATGGAGGGGGCGGGGGAATGGTTATATAGGTGAGGGGGTATGGTGTGGGTGCAGGTGAGAATAAGAGTTCCTCTTACAAGCTTTTTTTTTTCTTGGTATTTGAGTATTTTGTGGTTAAGCACCTAGGTTGCTAGGAAATTATCGTACGTGAAGTATGTAGTGTTGTGTTGGGTAGAAATGTGGTGGGAATGAAATGGGAATGAGGTGGAAATGGAGTCTCAATCTCTCTCTTTATCTTCCTCTACATAAAATGCATAAATGCAAATATTTACAAAATGCATGTAAACCTATCTAGTCTAATTGCGTTACGTTAGGACAAAACATAAGAGGGCATATTATAGGAGTGAATTGCTGGGCAACCAAGGGCCATAATTTCACTTAAATCCATTTTGAGGAGAGAACATTAAAATATGGTTAATTTTGTAGTTTTAACATCACATAATGGATGTAGAGTAACCACGGGGTCAACAAGGGGTTAACTAGAAGTCAATTGAGTATTAAAGGCTAAAAAATGGGTTAGTACTGATAGAAACAGGGTTTCGCTCATGTCGAAAGCCAAAACAGTATACAAAACCTTAATTATCAACCCGCTTAAATTAAAGCTCTAGTCAGGATAAAATTCATTTAAACCTCCTAAAATTCATAAAAAAATATTCTAAGAGGTTTGGTGCCTTTTGTTTGACCAGCTAAACCTATTTTAACCTAAAACAGAGTTTCGGATGGGATTTTGCCCTAATTTGGGCTTCTGTGCAAATTACTCAATCAAACGTGATCAAAACTCAAATCCAACTTCACCATTAGATTTATTGGGTCCAAATTATGTTAAGGCCAAAATTTAGGCCCAATCAGAGTCCATTTTAACCTACTTTACATTTCATTACCTAAAATCTCTATTCTTCAACCAAGTCCCTAACTTTCGATTTTATTGCATTTACCCCCCTAAGTTTCCCATCTTCTTCACATCCAAGTCGTTTCCACCATTGTTGGGTCAAATCCTACACAGTCGACTTTTGACCAATTGGAAATATCATCAAATCACCTCCAAATCCTAACAAATTTGGTGGGATTGGAGTTCAAACCTTGAAGAATCATGTGAACACAATTCGAGTTGCGAATCTTGATCGGAAGGCCCCCAGTGAATCTGAGAAAATGTGAGAATTTCTTATTCCAAAATCGACTCGAGTGTACCTAATTTCCTATTTGGAGCTTGCATTTGACCTTTATAAAAGCTCCCCGTGCTCCCAGCATCAAGATTAGCTCGGTCACAAGACACAAAGCCTCTTCCTCTTCTTCCTCGATTGCCTTCGACTGCAGCTCCGACGACCCTCGTCGATGTCTTCCTCAGACTGACCAACAACCAAATTGGTCGGTCCTCCCTCTTCCCCGACCTTATTCACTTCTCGTTGGTCACAACAGAAGCTCTCCAACCCTTATCTTCGTCGCCATTCTCACTACTGGAGGATTCATCCCCTCTGGTGTCGGCCAATCACAGCCGATGCCAACTCCTATCCCCTTCGTCCGTAGTTAGGTCCCTGTTCATCCTCTTCTTTAGGTTAGATCTAACCCCTTCCCACTCCAATTCAACCACTATTTACTACTCTCTCCCTCAGTCTTCTTCACATCCGGCGAGCCTCGCCCGACCGCCACTGATAATGCAACATTTTACGATGATAATTCTAGCAAACAGGGTCGGTCTTAAATATAATATGCATGAATAGCACATCATGAATGGGCATGGTAGTATTGCATACATCGCATGTTAAGATTGCTTATAAACTAGTATTAGTGGCCGTTTGCACAAGTCTATGTCAAAATAGGCCTCAGATGAGTAATCAGACCGCATGGATGGATTTAGAGCGACAAACGGAGTCCAACAGATTCAAAATCGACCAAATCCGACATCCGGAGCTCCCGCAATTGGCCCAAGAAGTTCTGACTGTTGATCTAATGATCAACGGCCACACAGACGCCACGTGACGGCATCCGACGCCTGCCTTCGCACCTCAGTGGGTGAACCGCGAGTGCGCCTTCACACGAAGATCCGACCATTGGATCTCCATCCAACGGTCGGCAACAGCCGAACCCGCCTCCTCTCCACGACCAACTGCCTTCACAACACAGCAGTCGCGCCCCCGCTACACGCGTAGGGGGCGAGCGTTTGAATGATGGAGACGAAAGGTGGTCGCAGGAGCGCGCGCGGGCGAAATTGGGCCGTGGATCGGCGCGCGGATAGCTACGATTGCGAGACGTGGCACCCGCAGACTAGGCGCTCAGACGCCCGCGATGATGCACGGGGTGCGAGCTCAGTAGGCACAATCCAAAGGCCCGACCCGTGAGCGATTTTGACCGTCTGATCTACGATTGGACAATCCTCAGGGGCCGCACGCGGATCACTGGGAAGGGAAGCACAGCGTGTGCGAGGAGCCGGCGGGCAGAGGGGCTTCACCGACATTTTGGGAAGGGTTTTAACGACGTCCCTAACGTCATTAAAACCCCTTCTTCATTTAGAACGCACTTCTTCCTATATAAACTGTTGGTGCTAGAGCACCACGATCATTTATTTTGATGATAACAAAACACGTGTTATTTAACATTTGCAATTTGAATCCTAGATTTCAGGTCAATTGCAAATGTGGACGTGTTTAGACGGAGTTCGAGCTCACATCCAGGACGGATTGGAGGAGCTTGACGGAAAACAGAGGAGGTTCGCGTGGAGCGACAGATTGAAGATAAAAGACAAGAAGAATATGATAGATTCTTTTTAATCCTTTCTTGTATCTCTTGTCTTTATTTTCTTGCTCTTTTTATTTTCCTTAGAAAATTATGTTAAAGAGCCTCAAAGAACCCTAACAGTAGTCCTAGGAACACCGGCACAACCCTAGGATACTTAGGTTTTCTGTAAAATACTTAGAAAACCAATATAGGGTTCAAACAGCACTTACAGACGTCTAATTCCCAAATCAGACGTCTGACTGTTGTTTCAGACGTCTGATATCTGTTAGGCTGGGATAGCTAGTTCTGTCTGATGAAATCAGACGTCCAGACATTATACTAGACGTCTTAGGAGACGTCTGATGGACTTTCCAGACGTCCAGATAGTGGACCGTTGGCTAGCTTAGCAGACGCTCAAGATTATGACCGTTAGAGCCTTATCAGACGTCCTTAGGCCTTTCCAGACGTCTGATAAATGACCGTTTTGCCTCGGCAGACCCAAAATCTCTTCTCAGAGATTTTCTAGCCGTTGCAACGTTTGGAAATCAATTCCCACAGTAGAAGTAGGTTTCCAGACATCCAGACATAGTGCCAGACGTCCTGTATGTCGTCTGATCAACTTGAACAAAAACCCTGCTTAGATCTGATTCAAATCAGGAGGAAACCTGCATAGAATCAGACGTCTGACCTTGGAATCAGACGTCTTAAAGTGGCCTTCCAGACGTCTGATGCCAGAGTTAGACGTCTGATAACCCTGTCAAACGTAATCATTGTCCTGATTTCGGCCTGATTCTCTTAGACTTTGTTCCCAACGGCTATAGAACCTTTCCTAAGCCTTCCAAAGCCTTCCTAAGGCCTCTATAAATAGAGGGGAGCCTTTACACACCTAGACACACTAAGAAAGACACAAGATACACACTTGGATACACTTAGCTACACACTTTCACTCTTTTGTGTCCAGAAAAGATCTTGCTCTCCAAGCTTAAGCTCCATTCCCTTGAGAGCATCAAGCTTCGCGCACCCGCTCTCCCGCCGTTGTTTACGAGAGCGACGTTGCGCCGTCGCGTGGCTCACGCACCGCGTCATCAACTAGACGCACTCCTTGCAAAGGGGAGTTTCCTTATTCCTATAGAAGCTAGGTTTAAATTCCTTTGTTGGCTCTATAGGACTTGTTGTTTATTTTATCTTTGTTATTTGGTTGGGTATTCGCTTTGCGAATTCCCGTCTCCTTCGCGAGACAAAATCCTTCTCGTGGAGAGAAGGGATTGAGGAACGCTACCCTCGTACTTGTAGCGTGGTTGTACTGAGGTTGAATCACCCTCATTTTAAAGTGATTCGGTTAGTGGATTTGATCAACTAGGTTGATCGGAAAATCCTAACTCGAGAGGGTTAGGTGGTGGTTTTCACCCGGTTTGGGTTTCCACCTAAAAATTCTTTGTGTACTTTGTGTGTTTGTTTATTCTGTGATATTGTTTATTTCCACATTTATTACGTCACCCCTCCTAGTAGGGAAACATACAATTGATATCAGAGCAGGTCTTGCTGTTTCGGCGTAACAACCAGGCAAGAAGATCATGGAGGGAAGCATAGCCGCAATCAGAATCTCCGAAGGGCAGTCCACCGTCCGACCACCCTATTTCGACGGGAGGGACTTCGGATATTGGAAGTTGAGGATGAAGACGTGGCTCCAAGCCACTGAATTCGAGGTATGGGGATGTTGCGAAACCCCATACGAGATCCCGAAGCGACCCCAAGGAGGCTACTCACAGCTGCAGATTCGGGAGCTTTCACTCAACGCAAAGGCAATGAATGCCCTGTATTGCGCATTGAGTCCGAAAGAGTTCAATAAAATCCAAGAGTGCACTACCGCCCACAAGATATGGAGGAAGTTAGAAGACACTCATGAAGCGATGAGCTCGGAGGAAGAAGAACAAAAAGAAGAAACCGCTTGCTTTGGTTTCATGGCCAGAGGAAGCAATAGAGACAGCGAAAGCGGAAGCGACGACAGCGACAATGAGGTAAATTTCGATTTACAAGAAGCTTTTAATGAACTATTTGAGATTAGTAAATCACTAAAAAGAGAAAATAATAGCATTAAAAAGAATCTTAGCTTTCTTAAAAATGAAAATGATAGGTTAGAAAAATAACTTAAGGACATAGAAGCTAGTCCTAAGGATGATAACCTATTATTAGATAAACATAACCTCATCAATGAAAATAATAAATTGATTGAGGAAAATGTTAGTCTAAAATTAGAAATTTCTGATTTAAAGACTAAAATGAACATTATAGAAAAAGAAATTGCATGTCTTAGGGAAAACTCTAACAAATTAATCAATAAAGTAGATAATTTTTATAGCCCTAAGATTGAGAAAGGATCTCCATCAAGGAGACCCGCTAACAGATCCGGATCCAAGCCCACTTGGATACCAAAAAAGAATTAGAATCTTGTTTTGTAGGGTTTAGGGATAATTACAACATAAAGGACTGGACGTACAAGCTCAAGTCTGGTCAACTCGAGTTGGGAGAACCAAGGAGTAGACCAAGGAGGAGAACAAGAAAACCGACAAGACGGCGAACAAACGACGGACCCGCCACACGTCGACCACCAGATTGGAGACCGGCGCCAATGCCCGGGCCTCCAAGCTATGGATGGGAGCCCCATCCGATGTGGCATCCACCACCACCATTCGGGCCATTTTATTGGCCATGGTAGGTGAGGTAAAACCCTTTACTTTATCTTTTTATCAGTAGCATTTAGATAGGGGGAGTTAAAATTTATGAGCTAATTGTCAATTTTTAAGGGAGAGATATAAGGTAGCTAATTTTCCTTTAGTAAGGGGGAGAAAAATAATAGCTATCTTGTTGTTACAAAAAGGGGGAGAATATCACCTTTGTTAAAATAAATTCATAGAAGAGCATGTTTTAAGGGGGAGTTATAGGAAATGTAAAACCAATCAAACCTTTTTGATAATGTCAAAAAGGGGGAGGATTTTTCTGCATTATTATTTACGATTTTGTCATCATCAAAAATGGGGAGATTGTTGGTGCTAGAGCACCACGATCATTTGTTTTGATGATAACAAAACACGTGTTATTTAACATTTGCAATTTGAGTCCTAGATTTCACGTCAATTGCAAATGTGGACGTGTTTAGACGGAGTTCGAGCACGCATCCAGGACGGATTGGAGGAGCTTGACGGAAAACAGAGGAGGTTCGCGTGGAGCAACAGATTGAAGATAGAAGACAAGAAGAATAGGATAGATTCTTTTTAATCCTTTCTTGTATCTCTTGTCTTTATTTTCTTGCTCTTTTTATTTTCCTTAGAAAATTATGTTAAAGAGCCTCAAAGAACCCTAACAGTAGTCCTAGGAACACCGGCACAACCCTAGGATACTTAGGTTTTCTGTAGAATACCTAGAAAACCAATATAGGGTTCAAACAGCACTTACAGACGTCTAATTCCCAAATCAGACGTCTGACTGTTGTTTCAGACGTCTGATATCTGTTAGGCTGGGATAGCTAGTTCTGTCTGATGAAATCAGACGTCCAGACATTATACCAGACGTCTTAGGAGACGTCTGATGGACTTTCCAGACGTCCAGATAGTGGACCGTTGGCTAGCTTAGCAGACGCTCAAGATTATGACCATTAGAGCCTTATCAGACGTCCTTAGGCCTTTCCAGACGTCTGATAAATGATCGTTTTGCCTCGGCTGACCCAAAATCTCTTCTCAGAGATTTTCTAGCCGTTGCAACGTTTGGAAATCAATTCCCACAGTAGAAGTAGGTTTCCAGACGTCCAGACATAGTGCCAGACGTCCTGTATGTCGTCTGATCAACTTGAACAAAAACCCTGTTTAGATCTGATTCAAATCAGGAGGAAACCCGCATAGAATCAGACGTCTGACCTTGGAATCAGACGTCTTAAAGTGGCCTTCCAGACGTCTGATGCCAGAGTTAGACGTCTGATAACCCTGTCAAACGTAATCATTGTCCTGATTTCGGCTTGATTCTCTTGGACTTTGTTCCCAACGGCTATAGAACCAATCCTAAGCCTTCCAAAGCCTTCCTAAGGCCTCTATAAATAGAGGGGAGCCTTTACACACCTAGACACACTAAGAAAGACACAAGATACACACTTGGATACACTTAGCTACACACTTTCACTCTTTTGTGTCCAGAAAAGATCATGCTCTCCAAGCTTAAGCTCCATTCCCTTGAGAGCATCAAGCTTCGCGCACCCGCTCTCCCGCCGTTGTTTACGAGAGCGACGTTGCGCCGTCGCGCGGCTCACGCACCACGTCATCAACTCGACGCACTCCTTGCAAAGGGGAGTTTCCTTATTCCTATAGAAGCTAGGTTTAAATTCCTTGTTGTTTATTTTATCTTTGTTATTTGGTTGGGTATTCGCTTTGCGAATTCCCGTCTCCTTCGCGAGACAAAATCCTTCTCGTGGAGAGAAGGGATTGAGGAACGCTACCCTCGTACTTGTAGCGTGGTTGTACTGAGGTTGAATCACCCTCGTTCTAAAGTGATTCGGTTAGTGGATTTGATCAACTAGGTTGATCGGAAAATCCTAACTCGAGAGGGTTAGGTGGTGGTTTTCACCCAGTTTGGGTTTCCACCTAAAAATTCTTTGTGTACTTTATGTGTTTGTTTATTCTGTGATATTGTTTATTTCCTCATTTATTACGTCACCCCTCCTAGTAGGGAAACATACATAAACCCCTTCCAACCACCCATGTAACGTATTCAATACCTTTGCAAGTGTTCTACCCTACTCCTAGCCAACTTATGTAACGAGCGCGTGCCCCAGACGTCTTTTAAGATGTCTGGGAGGTGGCCCAGACGTCTGTAAAGACGTCTGGGTTCACATCCAGACGTCTGACCAGACGTCCGGGATAGTTTACAGACGTCTGGCGAACAGTTATGCTCGCACGGGATATTCGTCTGCACGCCTGTGCGCGCAGACCTGCGATCCTGCATCTTTCTCTGCGGCTGCAGGCGACTGCGACCGTCTCTCTCTCCTCTCCGCGCGGCGTTAAAAGGGGGGGGGCGCGCCTCCCCTCCCGTCTCCACCATCTTCCTCCTTCTCTCCTGCCTGTGCGCGAGAGCGAGCGGACGCGAGGGCGCAGCGGCAGCGGCAGCCGCAGTAGGCGCGGAGGAGCTGCGGCGTGCGAGGGCGGGGCTCTGCCGTGAGGGCGAGCTCGCCGGGAGCGGCTTGGCCGGCCGGCGGAGGGCGCAGGGGGCGCAGAGCGTCGCGGAGAGGGACCTGCTGCGGGCGGAGCAGCGGACGCGCGAGGTGCGACGCGGGCGGCGTCGCGAGCGGAGGCCGAGCAAGGTTCTGATTCTGGAAAAATTTCCAGAATCAGACGTCTTGATTGATATCCAGACGGCAAGGTCGACGTCTGTGAGATCATACAGACGTCTGAAAGGTGAGTTTCCGCTTTCTTCTTCTTTTGTCGACTGACCGTACTGAGGGAGGGGGGTTGGCTGTGCGCAGGTGTTCTGATTCGTCATCCTTTGCGAATCAGACGTCTGGAAGTTGTACCAGACGGCGGGAGTGACCTCCAGACGTCCGGAGTGACCATCGGACATCTGGGATCTAGGAGAGACGTCCCCACAGACTTCTGGACGTCCGGGGAACCAAGCCGAACAGGTAATTCTCTGATCCACCGTTTAAGACGTCTGGAAGGAGTTCCAGACGTCTGATTTTGCACAGTATCATCTTTCTCGACCCGTTTAGGGCCCGTTTGGGCTCTGTTTTCCGCGATTCGAGTTGCGTTCGTTTCAGAATTTATTCCTCTACCCGCCTACAGTAGCTATACACTGTTTTGAAACACTCCTTGTGTTTGATCCTTGTGATAGGACCTCGTTCGATTGCAGTCTTGAGAGTCGCGGAGGCGCGCGGGATTTCCGATCACGCCCCCATTACTCCCGTTGTACCTGGTAGAGTGGTTTTAAGTATTAATAAAATCTGTTAAAGTATGGAACCATAACTAGAACCTAGGGCATTGCATGAATCCTAGGAATGAGAAATATATGGAATGATAGCTCCTAGGTGTTGCATGAATCCTATTGCCGGAAAACTAGATTGTATGATAGATCCTAGGATATGGCATGAATCCTAGGATGGAAAAACTAGTGGAATGTATATTACTGCAGTCTTGGAAAAATGGAAAGGAATATATAAGCTGCCTGTGAATTTAATTAACAGCTGCCTGTTATGAACAAAGAAACATGTTTGAGATCATGGAAATTGAGAACGTGAATCTGGAAAGTGAAACATATGATGTTCTGAGATAAAGAGCTGGAACCCTACGGGGAATTAGGAGTGGAACTCCTGGAAAGAAAATGGAACTGAGATGTAGTTTGTACTGTCTCTTGGGTACGCAGTACCAAGGGAAGTACCTGTACCTGTTTTAGTGCAGAGTGGGGTCAGCCGCCCCAGGGACCCGGGGTTAGGCTTGGCCGCTCTGTACCGACTTGTTGGCCCTCGTGTACGTAGTACCGAGGAGAGCTAGTAGTGTTAGGAGAGTACTAGCTACCCCACGGGCCCCGGGGTTCTGCTAGCCTCCTTCACCGACTTGTTAGGCCCACTAGGGCAAACCAGGGTAGTCAGGCGAGGGTGCGCGGACTGTGGAGGGGCAAGGCCCCGGTTTGGTTACTGTGGAGGGGTTGGACCCCTGTTACTGAGAGGGCTCTGCCCTGGTTCCGTGCTGTGCTTTGGGCGCACCCGTTAACGGAAACGACTGACCGCGTGCCAGTGCGGGCTAGCTACCTGTGCGTTTATCGCGCGTGCCGTAGTCACCGTTACGTCTGTCAGTGACCTTGGGGTGGTTGACTGAGGGTAGGATCACCACGGGGGACTCTCCCGGCCAGGAGAGCACCACGTGCTACTTCTACTGTTGGAAAAGACTGCAATCAAGATCGTCCCACGAGGACATTCGAGATCAAGTAAAGGATCTGAGAAGTAAATGAAATAGTGAGAAAAATTGAAAGATGTAAATAAAGGAAGTAATAGAACATAACAGCTACTGTACACTCTACTGTTGCCTTTAGTTAGTTTGCCACTCTACTCAGCGTTTTGCTGACGTGTTACACTCTTTACCTTTTTCAGGACCAGGTGTTGAGCAGCCAGGGTCGGCGGCTGCAGAGGACGCTGGGCCGAGTAGGGTCCAGTAGAGTTACCACAGCTTTGTACCTTCTGTTGTTTCTGTTCTAGTGAGTAGTTTTGTTTCCACTGTACCTTCTTTACCTGCAGTTTTTGTTACATGATAAATGTTGCTTTACTGTTGTGGTGGTACCTACTGTAGTAGTTTCTTTCCTTACTGCTGTACTTTCTTACTGTTAGTTATATTCATGCTGAATGTGGTTTATTTTACTGTCTTTTGGTTACTTCCTCGTTGGACGACTGGGTCTTGGGATTAGTCGAGTCGGTCCGATTCTCGTGTCTCGTAGGGACTCGGGAATCGGGTCGTTACACCTTAGCACTCTTTTGTAAGCACCGGAGTCGACGAGCCACTGACAAAGCCAACCTTCACCGCCATGGCCGCCTTGCCGACTCCTCTTTCTCTCTCTCTCTCTCACTAGCTTAGCTTTATCTTACTTAAGCATTCATCTATTGTTGTAATTGTAAAACTGAAAGTTGCATGATTAAATGATGACGTTCCTTATGTAGCTATTATCTCTCTCTTGTTATCAAGTCTTCCTTAACTTAAGGTTGCATGAATGTGCTGAACAACAAACTCTAACCCTACTCTCTCTCTCTCTTTCTCTCACTTTTCTCCCACATTATTCTGCAAGCAAAACCCGCCATTTTTGTGACACCAAGTGACAAAAAAACCCGATTTTCAGGCCTCCATGTGTTCGACACTCGGACTCATGTTCGTTTCTTTATTTAAAACCAACGTAGCAAACGCGAACTACAACGACCCTTTTAAACAAACGCGTTCATATCCCGTCACCACACACACCTATGCGACTCGCAACCACCACCACTACCTTCCTCTCGCTCCATAGAGCAAAAGCCCTATGTTTATTGGGCGCAACACTCACCTGTTGGTGTAAGGGCACCACGGTCGTTAATTTTGATGATAACAAAATACGTGTCATTTAACATTTGCATTGAGTTTATAAGTTTCAAGAGAGTGCAAATGGACTCAAGTATGGAGGAGAAGCTCTAGCTCGTACCCATGACGGATTGGAGGAGCTTGATGGAGTAGGAGCTTTGCTTAAAGCAAGAGCTTGAAGAAACGAGAAGAAGAATATGATAGATGTGTTTATTGTCTTGTACTTTTGTCTTTAATTTCTTTGTTCTTTAATTATGTCTAGATATATGTTAAAGAGCCTCATGGTAACAAAATTATAGTCCTAGGAACATCTACTCAAACCTAGGATAGTTAGACTTTTTATAATTAACTGAGAAATCCAAAGTAGGCATCAGACAACCTGATCAGATGTCAATCTAAAAATCAGGCATCTGATATTTGACTTTAAGACGTCTAATTGTTTGTTCAAACGTCCAACTAGAGAACCATTGGCTTTATTAGGAAAAACGTAGAAGATTAACTCTTCATCCAACCTACTTTCACTTTCAGATGTCTGTAGTGATCTTCAGTCATCTGATAAGTAAACGTTAGGCCCAAATCACCTTTTGTCAGATGATTATAGCCATTTAGCCTCGGGAAATCTATTCCTACAGAAGATTATGTTTTCAGACGTCCAGACCTAGTGCCAAACATCCATGATGTTATCTAACTGCTTTCACTAGAACCATGTTTAAGTCTGACTCAAGTCAGTAAGGAAACCCGTCTAGGATTAGACATCTGATTTGCTTTCCAGACGTCTTAAAGTAGTTTTCAGATGTCTGATACTTTTCCTAAATGTCTGATGGCACAGTCACAATCTTTAATGACCCTGTTTCCAGCCTAATCTGCCTTGGGTTTATTCCCAACGGCTATAGAAGCCTTCCAAGACCTTCCAAAGCTTTGCTAGGCCATCTATAAGTAGAAGGGGAGCCATCCTTTGCTAGATACACCAAGACACACTAAGAAACACTACTTTCCACCATATTTGTGTCCTAGAAAAGTAGAATAAGTTCTAGCTCTCAAAAGCCATCGTCTTCATCTTGAGAGCTTCTTTCTCGCCGTGCACCCACTCTCCCGCCTACAATAAATAGAGTGACGTCATGTCGTTGCATGGTTCACGCATCCGTGTTGTCAAGTCAACACACTTCTACCAAAGGGAAGATCCTCTACCTATAGTAGCTAGATTTAATTATTCACTTTTTGTCTCTATAGGATTATTGTAGTTTCATTGTCTTTGGTTGGGTATTTGCTTTGCAAATTCCTATCTCGATTGAGAGACTAAATACTCCTTGTGATGAGGAGGGGTTTGAGGCACACTACCCTTGTTCATGGTAGCGTCGATTGTAAGAGGTTGAACTAACCTCATTCAAGTAGTTGGGATAGTGAATTTGATTGACTTAATCGATCGGGAAATCCTAAGTCGAGAGGCGTAAGTGGTGGTTTTTACCCGGGTTTGGGTTTCCTCCTAAAAATCCTTGTATATTTGTGTGATTGCATTTTTTTGTGAGATTGTTTAGTATATTTCCGCATTATCTATCTTTCCGCACATCTCACCCCTCCCGTAGGAAATTACACTCACCTGCACTCCTCTCCGAACAAACCCATCAAACTTCACCCTCACCGTCACCGACAGACCTCCATTGACTACTAAATGCCACAAGAACACCGCCATCACCATCGCCGTACTCCCGCGAAGCTCATGAACCAATTAATTGGGGTATAGATCCTGTATTCATGCATTTCAGGGTTCACCGGAGATAACTTCTCCACTGTCCACCGCTATTCGACATCCTTGAACCTCAAGACAACCTCCAGGAGCTACGTACCAAAGCCACGAAGGCATCCAAGCCTTCAATTGAGCACGACAGCAGACACAGCAGCTCTGATTTCATCTCCAATCCCTTGCAGACTCGTGTAAGGAGAATAACAGATTAAAGTCCCACATCGTGGGCTACAAATTTAGAAACACACATAAATTAGATTCCTCACATAGGCTTATCGCCTCTCACGGGGGTGAGGTTCCCTCACTCTCTCTCTCACACTCTCTGCCCATTAGCACTGCTGGTGGGCTTGGACCCAATACCCAACCCGATTACCCGATTAGAGATCCGATAGGAAACGAGAAGGAAATCTGAGGAGGGTGAGGGTGGTTTTGCCTCGGGTGCACACGTGCCTCGGGAAATGTGCCTCTACGCTAAACACTTAGCCGTGTCAAAAGCTTTGCCTTGTGCTCCATTTCTTAGCGACTTTAAGTCGTTTGGCTCTTGTCCTGACGTCTGATTGGAAAGTATTGTGGACATATTTGATACTAGTCTGACTTGGCAAGTGGTTCATGACCACTGTAGAGAAATTTGACTGTGATTGACTTGAGATTATCTTTGCGATATGTGCTCAATTGTGGGATTAAATTGGTGTTTCAAATCACCATTTTTAGGTTTTATTATTCTTTGTATCCCGTTGCTTTTTGAGATACATTATTTGATTCTAATTGAATATATTTTTTAGTATATTATTATTCATTGAATATCTTTGTGGCAATTAATCATTGTGCTCATCTATTTTATATTGCGATTAGTATGTGAATTCCAAATTTTCTCTTTGCGAATGACTTCGGACTCACTTGTGTTTTCGAGCACTTTATAAATTTAAATGCTATATCATTTTTGTTGACTGTACTATTATGCGCACTTCTTAAAAATCGACGGAAGCGACCCAACACTAATCACTCGCTGTACATGTGCCTCACCTATAGCTAGTCGTGCCTTAAGCGCGCGGACAGAACACCAGCTTGTCCCAACTTACACGTGCGTGAATCACCCGCCCACATAGCTGATTGCCCTCCATGAGAGCCAACTGCACTTGCATCCATCCATCTCACCCAACGTGCGTCGTCCGCATGCAAATCCTCCCCAGCCGCACTGCCTGTGAGTGCCAGGTGTGCAAATTAACTCTTTTGACCAGCCATGACCCTTTCCCCTCACCTATATGAAGGCCATACCTCCTCCATTTCCAAAGCATCTCTACCTACTCCCTCCTCACCTCCATTAGAGCTAGGAAAACCTTCCTAAGCTCCATTTCTACCCTCTTAAGCTATCAAGAGCCATATTAGAATAGAAAACCGTGTGCTTAAATTGACCTTTGTCGTCTCCAACTTCGGCAGAGTTGGAGAGGCATATCTGATGGAGCTTAGCCCCTAGGAATTGATTTTTAAGCTTGTAGAGACCTCATAGATCCAATTCTAGCCTTCACAGAGGACTTAGAATAGCTGATTTGATCTACCGAACACAACACCCTTTATGCTCAAGAGACGTGGTCTGAACACACCTTAAGAGCCCTCAAAACTCCATTTGAAGTGTGGAACAACTTCCCGAAGTTGAAATAGACCTATCTAGGTCCTTAATTTGATTTGTGAAGCTTTGGATTTGAAAATCAACTCTCGACCTGATTTTGGTCAAGCTTGAGTGTAATTTGAGGTTCAAGGGTTAAAGCTTTGATTTAATAGGTTGATTGGGTTCCTGCCTTGATTTTAAATCATTTAGAATTGATGGACGTTAGGTTCATTAAAGAGCTTTGTTGATTTCAACTTCTGAATAGTTTGGGTTCCAACTAGAACCCAAAGTTATTCTTGGCAATTTTGCTGAGAATTCAAGTTAAATTCCACTCAAATTAGACCTTTACGATCTTATAAATTAATTTAGACCTATTCTTGATGTTGAAATCTATTTGTTGGATCCTTTTTAACTTAGATTCAGTGACCTGCACCTCAAATTCGAAGCTATTAAGCTTCGAGACCTTCTAAAGCTCGTTCTGAGCTCTAAACCTCTCTCAATTCATGCGGAATAGCTCTTTGCAGTTATTTGAAACCTGAATTGAGAGGTCGACCGTCACGGACGCGTTTGTGTTAAAATCGTTTGTTGTAGCGTGTTTTACGATATCAATTTTAAATAAAAGTATCAGACGTGAGTCCTAGTGTCGAATACAGGGAGGTGTGGAATTAGGTCAAATATTCGCTTTCGCGTCACAAAAATTCATTGTTTTGTTTTCGCTTGTAAGAGGAATAAAGGAAGAGAGAGAGATAAGGGGGGAGAGAGACAGAGACAGAGAGGGGGAGAGAGAGATAAGGTTAGAAATCTATGATAAACATATGAGAATAATATGTCAAAGATCTATTGACTATCAAATGTTATGATCAACACAATATAGATGAATGGTTAAATAAAATAGATGAACTACAACTATCAACAATTAAAACTAAATGCGAGGCAATGGATGGCGTCGAGACGGCCACGGTAGTGGAAGGACTTCTGTCAGCGGCTCGGTGATGTGAAGCTCATCATGGCTTCTAATTACTCATAATTAACTAGTTTCCCTAGTTAATTAGCGAGGAATATATATATATATATATATATATATATATATATATATATATATAAGGGTTAATTATGTAATAAGGGGCAAATCATTAAAGGACCTTAGAATAAGTTTAAAGTGCCAAATCATCAGTCAAATAATATTATTAATAACTTAATTAATAAATGGAATGAAAATACTATTAATTAGTTACCTAATTAATATCTTATTTAACTTAAGTATAACTTTAGACCTAAGTCTTAAATAACTTAAGTAAGTTAATAAGTAAATAAATATAAATAAATGGGTCAAAAATGTGAATACAAGGTTTTAATATAGTGTCCTCATAGGGGACACATCGCTGATGTTGCCCCGCCTCGACTCGACGTCGGAGAGTGGCCGTGAAATCACGGAGTGGCTCCGTGGCAAGCAAGAAATACGGGGATCTCTGGGGAGGGGGGGTGGGGTCTCCCCCCTCCCTCCCCTTTTATTTGTTTAAAAAAAAAATAATATTTAGCTAAATTATAAAAATATATAAAAAGTTAGAAAAGAAAATAGTTTAAATTAACCTTAAAAGCCTCCGTTTGCATTTCGATCCTTGAAATTTATTGCATTTGAGTCCTTTCCTTTCTCGTAGGTCCTTAATTTTTCTTGCACATAGGTCTCTACGAACGTCTTCTTCTTCATTTCTTCTTCAGCTGCTTGAACGACTAACGTTTGGCGGTGTTGTCACCCTCCGATAACCGCTAATCTGATGCCATTTCACCCTCGCGAAACTTCTAAAACTTGCGCTCACCACCTCAAATCCATCCATCGGTCCGGATTATTTATAAATCCTAATTAGGTATAGGCGTTAACCTCACCAGCGTCAGAGATGACACCAAAGGTTAAGCTGTACTTAGACGTAAACCCGTCCGGATTCAAGCCCTTTAGCCTTCGCCGAACCCTATAAATACCCCTCGATCCCTTCGATTTGAGCGATTAGCTCCCTACCCTCTTCTCCAACTGCAGCTAACTGATAGGCTATTCTTCCTACTCCGGCGACCATTTCCCGTCTTCATTCTATTCCTTCGATCAATTCCACTCGTTTCCGATCTCCGCCATTGTCCGCTACGTCCTCTGACGAAGTGTCGTCGCCAGACTCCGCTTCCACACCACGAAACCGCCTGCCAGAGCTTTTCCTCCAACCTTCTGATTTCATCCTCCATTAAGAACCTTCGACGGAGACTCCTCAAACTCCTTCGTTCAGGAAACAGTGGGATTAGGTTTATTTAAGTGTAGCATAACTTAGTTTAGTAGATTAGGTAGTTAGTTAGTTTCAAATGCTCAATTTGTATGCCATCTTCTTCAACTCCGGTGAACTCTTTGAGCTCGTCTGAGCCACTCTTTTGCCAATCTTAGGCACCGATCACTTTCCTCACTTTATCATGATTTCATGGTACTATTTTTTCCTCACTTTTAGCAGCTAAATTGCCTAGTTCATTTTCACATTCACCGGCGACTTTCGCCGTCCATAGCTGAGGCCTTCGAGATTAGAACACACTTGCTAGGGCCCACCATCACCTCTTCACAAATCTAAGGGCCCCAATCCAATACCTAATTAGTATAATTAACTCATAGAAAGTAAATAACTAATTCCATTTCAACTTTCAAGCTCTCTGTCAATGGAGAGCTCGAAAGAGTTACCTCAGCTAATTAATCTCCCAGAGAGTATCTCAAGGTTCTGTTAAACCTTAGCCCTCACTCAATTGAGTGAGACAGCTAACTCCGAGTTCGTACAAACTAAAAGATTAAGATTTTTAATTCCCTGATTAATCCTTAACTCAATCAACAATTGGATAAATTGATGATTTCCTGAGGTTCCTTGTGACCTCAAGAAGCTCTTAAGACCTTTAATGGTTTGTTTGATGGAGTTTTGTACTTTGCCAGACATTCCCTAGACTCACCGGAGCTCCGACGAGCTTTGACCAATTGAAATTGATCTTCAGCCCTTGATAGGCTCTGAGAAGCTCAAGAATGTACAATTGAGGTTTATGGATTCTAATTTAGTGTCTCTTTTGTTGTTTTATCTTCTGGAGCTCAGTGTATACCTCTGTCTTCTCCAACTCTGACGGAGTTGGCCGGAGTTGGAGAGGTTTTTCCGTTAGGTTTCAGGCTTAGGTTTTAGGTCCATAAGCAAGTGCGCAACCTACTAATATTCTATGCACTCTCAGATTTCTTCGAGAGCAGATGGTTTGATCTGACGAACAAACCCACTTTGGTGCTCAGGCGATGAAGCCAGAGACCTTAATGAACTTAATAAAACACTGTTTTTCAGACTTGGAATCAATTCCTAAGGTTTAATAGAACTAAACTAGGGCCTTAATTAGGATAGAGAAGCTCTAATTTAGACATTTAACTCTAAGCTCACCGGGACGCTCAGGCGGTGAGCTCTCGCTCTGAAACTCGACCTCAAACTCGATCTCACGCTCAGGCGGTGGTCTTGGCAGCTCCTCTGGAAACACGTCGGGGTACTTTCTAACCACCGGGATGCTCTAAAAGCCTGCCACGAGGCATGGATCTGCCATTACACAAGCTAGAAAGCCCTCACACCCCTAGCCCAAAAGTCTCGTTGCCCGAAGTGCAGAAATGCACGTGAAACCTCCGTCCATCAGGTGTCCGTGAAACTCAAAGGAAGGCATCTCCGGTATGGAGAAGACGATCTTCCTCTAAAAATAGTCCACCAAGGCGTGGTAAGCGGACAGCCAATCCATCCACAGAATCATGCCAAAATCCTCCATCGGTATCACAATCAGGTTAGCGGGGAGGGTGTGTCCCCCAATGCTAACCTCACAGTTTGTGTAGACCTCCTCAGCTACAAACAGCTGACCACCCAGACCTCTGATCACAAATGAATCCTCTAACAACACACAGCCACGTCTCAAACTGACAGCAAAACTCGCAGCAACAAACGAAACTGTAACCATACCTGCCACCACTGAACCCGATGCCTTTGCGTCTCTGTGTGTTAGGGCATTGATACGCCACTCAGCTCTCGAGGCAAAAGAAGCAGCCACACTTTGCGTCGGACGGATAGCCGCTGGTTGGTACCCTCCCCGCGACTGTTGTCCTCCCCCACGCACCTAGGAACCACGACCACCTGCCCAGCCTCCAGTGCTCGGTGTGGGGAGCATCTACTGCACTCAAGCACTAGACGGGCAGCCCCTCCTGATGTGGCCCGGCTGGCCACACTGGTAGCAGAAGGGAACTCGACTCCCTCCCTTGGTAGGTGATAGTCGTCTTTCATCGGTGTTTTTTTTTTTTAAATATTTGTTGCAGTATTGCCATGAAAAGCGATTTTCAATTTAAGTTAATTTATTACTCGAAATTTAGAATGTTCCGAGGTCGAACTCAGGGAGCAAACTTAATTCCAGAAGCATACAAAATTCATAATTCACTACAATATACTACTTTACAAAAATTACAGAGAGAGGGAACAAAAATCTCTTTTTTTTCTTTCTTTCTTTTCCTCTTCTCTCTTCCTTCTCTTCTTTCTTTGCCTTTTCTTTCTCGAACGTCTGATTCTTTGAATCAGACACCTTATCTGCCTCTTGCTACAGTGCCTTTGCAGGTTCTTCTCCTCTTGGCTTCTTCTACTTCTCTTCTCTACTCGGCCTTCTTCTTCTTCCTTTCCTCTGTGCGGCAGGCTTCCCTCCTCTTTTCTTCTCTTTTCCTTTGGCTTTCTTCTTCAGCTCCTTCTTCTGTTGCAGCTCTTTGCTGCTTTTCCTTCTCTTCTCTTCAACCGCGTCTCTTCTTCTCTCCACAGCCTTGTGCGGCTAAGTCCTCAGCCGCTCCTCCTCCTTTCCTCTTCTCCTGCTTCCCTGCACGGTACAAGGTTAGGCAAAACCTAACCCCTACCCACCCCACGTCTCTCTCTCTCTCTCAATATTCACTCCAGGGTTCTCTCCTAGAGCCTTAATCGGGTAAGCAGGTCGGGTAACGCGCCCGGGACCAGGCGCACCGGTGTGGGTGGTGCGCGAGGAGTGCTTGTTCGGGTAATCGGGTTTGGACCTAGGCCCGTGGGGCATGAGCGCAGGCGAGGGCAGGCACGAGTGCGTGGCGCGCTGCACGTGCGTAGGCGAGGGACTTGACCCCTGTGTATCGAAGGTAGACAACTAAAAGCATAAAATCCACTTAAACCACTTAGACAGCTCACGACTTACCGAGGGGGGACTAAAAGTCCCACCCGCTGCTGTTGGCAACTGCAGGAGAGAGACTTCACGATTGGCACAGCTGCAGGTCCCGCGGAACCCTCTATTAGGCTGGACTTACGCACACCCGCAACCCGCACAGTCTGGAAACCTAGGAGCGGACGATTGTGGCCTGGAGCTGGAGAACAGTCGAGCTCGAGTCGTCTCTAATGGCGGCAAGGAGCTCGACCTTGCACGATACAAAAGAAGCCTTGCGGCTCTATCAGACCACAGGAGGACCTTCGCCGTGTCACAACGAAGGTGAAGCGGTAGGTGGCAGGTCGCGGGGCGACCTGGGCATGCGTACCCAGGTCGCTCTGTGGCCAGGTTTATGGGTTAGGTCGAGGGGCATTTGTGGTGGTGTAGGCGGTTGGTGAAGGTGAGGAGGATGATCAGTGGGAGGTGGTGGAGCTTCTGGGATGTTTAGCGAGGTGGATGGGTGAGTGGAATGACGGGACCACCACATCGAAGGTCTTTTCGGAGGTGGAGAAGGTGGTGATGGACAGTGGCAATCGAGAGATGATTCATGAAATAGATTGAGGGGAATTGCAGAGGGGATAGAGAGGAGTGTTTCTAACCTGTTTAATTAGACAAAGGGGGAGAGATGGCGAGCGGCAGATATTTACCGTCACCGGAGAAGAAGGAACCAGTGGAGGGAGAACGGCGACAACGATGGGGCTGGAGGTGTGCGTGTGGGTGTTGCACGACGTGGAGGAAGGAGGTGAAGACAGCTCCGCCACTGGTATTGTGGCAGAGCGACGGGAAGGAGGAAGAAAAGTCGCCGGAGCCTGCTGGTCACCTGGCCGGAGGGGAAGGGAAGAAATTTGGGGAGGAACTCTGGCCAAATCAAGCTCTACCGAAGCGGCAGCCCTTGCTGCTCCATAAATAGGTGCTGGCAGGGAAGGAAATACGAGGAGGAGGTGTGGGCTGGTCGCAGGAGACGTGGCCAGAAAAGAGGCCCATACCTCTCGCACGTTCGCACAAGAGGTATGGGTGCCGGCAGGGCATGGGAGGTGGTTTATGCGGAAAAGGGCAACTCAGGGGACCCTCCTCTCGTTTCTGGGGCTGGCTCCCATACCCTGCGCGGCGCCATCCTCTGCACGAAGTCGCTGGAGGTATGGCCTGCTGCTGCGGGTGGCAGAGGGACCGGTCTGAAGAAAATGAAGGGAAAGTTGAGGGAGTAAACGTAAAAGTTTAAAAAGTTAAGGGTCAGAAAGTAATTACTGAGGATCAATTTGCAAAGTGGGTCAAGGAAAACTTTCCTTCGATCCTAATTTTGATATAACTCTAATTTGGACCTAAGGAATCCAATGGTGAAGTTGGATTTTAGGTTTAACCATGTTTGACTGGTCAATTTGCATAAAAACCCAAATTAGGTCAAAAATTAGGTATGGTTCTCAATCTAGGTCAAGATAGGTTCCAATAGCCAAATTGAATGTTCTAAGCCCTAGGGAATGTTTTTTCATGAATTTTAGAGGGTTTAATTGATTTTTACCTTGCCTGAAACTTCGTGAATTAAAGTGGGTTTGTTTTAGGATCGTAGAATGTCATTTAATTCCTAGATGTCGCTATGACCCTTTTTAAACCAAATCATCCCACTTTATTTCTTATTAAGCCCATTTGACATGTGTTTAGACCCTTAGAAATCCCGTTTATGTACTGCATTGGTAAAATTGTAGTTTTACCTCTTGTGAATTGCTTTGTACTCAAATTTATAATTCTCTGATTTAGGCTTTCCCTTAGGCTTTGTAGGAGCTTTTGTATACTTATTTAGGTCAAAATGTGCTAGTTAAGGTTTATGATGAGGTTCTCATCATACCCCTATGCCTAGCTTTTGCTGGTCCCTTAGCAAAATTTTAAGGTTTTAACCTCTATTCTAGATCATGAATTTCTTTCATCAAATTTTGATAAGTGTTTTTCCTCTTGTATCCTTGATTAGTTCAGAACTCCAATCATAGACCTAAAAGGTACTCTAGTACCAACCAAGATCCAGATCTGTCTAACTTTAGCCTCAGTCTTTAGCAAAGGTTTTTAAGGCCCACAGGAACTAACCTAAAGTTTATTGGACTCCGTGGTTAAAGCACCCATGCTTGAGATATTTTTAGCCTTGGTTCAGTTTGCAGTGCGTTTTGTAAGAGAGAGACAGAAGGTTTATTTGTCTGGAGAGTTTTCTCTCTCTTTTCTTTTTAATTCTAGCTTAGGATTGGCTTTACAACACGATCTGTATCGGATTCCTTGTCCCCATCATCAATCCTCAAGGGTCTCTGGCAGTCGATACTTCAAGAAATCACCGCCCATGGTAACCCCCAGAACCCTGGCTTTCGAGATTTTTAGATAATCCCGTCCATGGTGTTCTGTGGCCAAATTCAGACCCTGGCAATTGACACTTCATGATAATGCCATCCATGGAATCTAAACCAGCAAAGTGCTTACATGCCCCCGATAAGATATGTAGATATCCTAGGAGACAAGCACTGAGGAGATGATATGTTGTTACGCATCTTTGAGGGGAATTTCCCACGTCTCCGCGCCGGGAACTCATCCAAATCAACTTGTGTTGATTGGCCGCTCCTAATCTAGGTGACATTTTCAGAATATTTGAAACACTTCTGCGTGATTTTGATATTTATGCTCGCTGAACCAAACTGTGTGTGAATTTGGGTGCTTAGGTTACTGAGTCCCGTAACCGAAGGTCAGTTAACGAGGCCGAATACTCCCTAAGCCTTAGATCTATTACTTAAGCTTTTCTTTTTCCTCAACCTCTTGAGGAATATCTAGACCTTAACGGGTACTAAAAGTCTAGCCAAGAACGCCTAAGATTCGCGTTCTTACTAATCTTGTTGTGCACTTTTGTTTTTTCTTTCCTTAATGTGGTCTAGTACTTTGGTTAATTCCTTAATTTCTTACTAATGACTATCCCTTTTCCTTTTCATTTTGTACTCCTTTCTATCATTCTGCTCTCTTTCTCCTCCTATTTTTGTAAAGTTTTCCAGCATTTTTTTCCTCCTTCAAAGTGTTTTCTTTTTTTCTTTCGTATATGCAGATTTTTTTGTTGAAACCTCTTCTTGTTGTGTCATTTCATTGCACTTTAATTCCCCCCATGCCTAGGGTTTGCAATGTCCTCATTGTTCATTAGGTGGGTTTTTATTTGGTCAGGCTCAAGCATTAGGACAGGAATTAGAGCGAGCGGATGGGTCGAGGTGACTGTTGCGAACTATTTTTAATCTCAGGTACGAGTACCTGAGGTGAAGTAGGCTGTCTAAAGTGCAAAGAAATGTCAGAAAGGGTTTTGGTTTTTCAAGAATGACGGGCTGCCTCCCGTTAAGCGCTGAGTTTTACGCCATCGGCTAGGCGTAATATGCTCAGGGAGAATGGAGGATAAATGATGACTCAGCCAAATCTGTGATGGTTACGTCAATGAACGGTTTGAGTTTCTGATCATTTACGACGAAAAGTTCGGAATCATGGCTAAGTGAACTAATCTCGACGGCTCCATTTCCAAAAATCTGTCGGAATAGATACAATCCGACCTACTTGGATCGTAGTTTCCCAAGGAAGAGTTTGAGTCGAGCATCAAAGAGTAGGATCTTCTGTCCAGGGTGGAATATCTTTCTAGATATGTGCTTATCATGAAAGGCTTTAACTCGCTCCTTGTAGATTCACGAGTTCTCATACGCATAAAGACGTAATTCATCAATCTCGCTTATCTGAAGCTTTCTGTGGGTTCCAGCCTTAGAAAGATCTAAGTTGCAACTCCGTACTGCCCAATAGGCTTTGTGCTCCAGTTCGACGGGAAGGTGACATGCATTCCCGTACACCAGTCTAAAAGGAGACATGCCTAATTTGGTCTTGTGGGAGGTCCTATAAGCCCACAAAGCTTCCGGATGTCGGGACGACTAGTCCTTCCTGTCAAGTCGAATAGTAACCTGTAGGATTTTCTTGATCTCCCATTTTGATAGCTCAGCTAGACCATTAGTCTGGGGGGTGGTAAGGAGTAGAGATTCGGTGAGACACCCCGTATTTGGTCATCAGTGACCTGAACTGAGCATTGGTAAAATGGGTCCCTCCATCAGAGATGATCGCACGAGGAATCTCGAACCATGAGAAGATATTCTGATGAATGAATTTGATGACGATCTTGTGATCACAGGTTCGGGTCGAAATGGCTTCAATCCATTTGGAGACGTAGTCCACAGCGAGTAAAATGTACTCGAAGCCGCCCGAAATAGGGAAGGGGCCCATAAAATCAATCCCCCAAATATCGAAAATCTTGCATACAAGAATTGGCCCTATAGGCATCATGTCGCGTTGGCTCATGTTACCCAAAGTTTGGCAACGACTGCATGCCTTACAGTGATTGTATGCGACCTTGAAGATAGTGGGCCAGTAAAAGGCACGCTGGAGGATTTTTTATGCGATTTTATGCCCAGAAAAATGGCCACCGCATGCCTGGTCATGGCAGAAGGAGAGAATGTTATTGATTTCGCCCTGTGGGACCCATCGCCGGATGATTAGATCAGCACCTATGCGGAATAAGTACGGGTCTTCCCAGATGTAGTACTTGGCATCGGAGCGCAATTTGTCTTTCTTGGCCTTTGGCCAATCAGATGGGATCTGGTGTGATGCCAAGCAGTTTACTATATGAGCAAACCATGGAAGCCTAGTACCAATAGTCAAGATGTGCTCATCAGGAAAATGCTCCGTGATGGGCCCAGAAGGATCGATGATCTCAGAAGGAAGGCGAGACAAGTGATCAGCTACCACGTTCTGTCTTCCCGCCTTGTCGCGTATCTCAAGGTCAAACTCTTGCAACAGCAAGATCCATCGGATTAATCGAGGCTCCATGTCCTTCTTTGCAAGGAGATGCCTCACAGTTGTGTGATCCGAGTAGATTATGACGGGGAACCCAGGAGATAAGATCTGAATTTTTCAAGGGAAAATACTACTGCTAGCATCTCTTTCCCCGTAATCGTGTAGTTATGCTGAGCCTCGTCAAGTGTCTTGCTGGCGTAGTAGATGACCACGGGTTTCCCGTCAATCTTCTGCCCCAGAACCGCTCCTATAGCGAAGTCAGATGCATCGCACATGATCTCAAAGGGTTGAGACCAATTAGGGGACTGTAGGATCGACGCTTGGGTGACTTGGTCACAAAGGTTCTCAAAAGCTTGAGTGCATTCCTTGGAAATCTCAAAGGGTACATCCTTGGAGAGAAGAGTAGTCAGGGGGCGTGCGATTATCGTGAAATCAGGGATGAAACGACGATAAAAATCGACGTGCCCCAGAAAAGATCGGATGTCCCTGATCGGGCTAGGCATAGAAAGTCTAGAAATCAGATTAACCTTGGCTCGATCCACCTGAATGCCTTTCTCAGAAATTAAGTGTCCTAGGACGATCCCCTCAGGCACCATAAAATGGCTCTTTTCCTAGGGGAATCAAATTTACGTCAATGCAACGCCTGAGTATGTGAACCAAGTGCTGGAGGCAATTGTCAAATGATGCCCCGAAAACTGAGAAGTTATCCATAAGGACTTCCAGATAATCACCTACCATATCAGAGAATATGGCAAGCATGTATCGCTGAAAAGTCTCGGGTGCATTGCAGAGACCGGAAGGCATCCTTCGAAACACGTACATCCTAAAGGGGCAAGTGAATGTGGTCTTCTCTTGATCCTCTGAATGAATCACCACTTAGTTGTAATCGGAGTACCCATTGAGAAAGCAGAAGAATCTATTTCCCACTAACTTCTCGAGAATCTGATCAATAAATGGTAGTGGGAAATGATCCTTCTTCGTGGAGGAATTGAGTCTTCGGTAATCTATGCGGACTCTCCACGAGTTGGCTATACGGATATGTATGATCTCTCCGGTTTCAGTCGTGATGGTGGTGAGCCCTGCCTTCTTAGGCACAACTTGGATGGGGCTCACCCAACGACTGCCGGAGATCGGGTAGATGATCTCTGCATCTAACCACTTAATGATCTTCTTCATGACCTCCTGCAAATTGGGATTCAAACGTCTCTGCATTTCACGTGAAGGTCGTGCACCCTCTTCAGAATAGATACGGTGTGTGCAATAAGAGGGACTTATTCCAGTCAAGTCATCGAGAGTTCAACTAATGGCTCTGCGATGTTGCTGGAGAATAGTAATCAGACGAGATTCTTTATCAGGTGTGAGTTTGGAGTTTATAATCATAGGAAATGTCTAATTAGAACCCAAAAAGTCATATTTTAAATGATCGAGAAGGGGTTTGAGTTCAAGAATGGGGTTATCAGCAGCAGCGGGTAGTTCAAAGTGAGTGTGGGGTATAAGGGTAGGAGTTATAGGTTTGTCTAGATCAAGGTCTGACGCCTCTAATTGCGGTTCAAGATTTCCTTGTAGTCGATGAGGAATAATCATGTTGTCTTCAAGTTGTAGTTCATCAACCACAACTCTAATATCACAAATTTGTTCAATGACCCCGCAATTGATCCCTTGTTGGGCCTTAAAGATATCGATTTTAAGAGTCTGATTCCCAAATTTCAGTTCTATTTGGCCCTCTTCACAACTTATGTTGGCCTTGCAGTGGCCAGAAAAGGTCTCCCTAGTGTGATTGGTGTATCCCTTGGGTTTTCAAGTGCGTCCATATCTAAAACTATGAAATCCACAGGGAAGTAGAAATCCTGCACCCTAACAATAACATCCTCAAGAATTCTTTTAGGTGTCTTGATAGATCGATCTGCTAGCTGTAATGTCACCTCAGTCGATTTCAGTTCAGATTCTTCTAGATGGTCAAGTAGGGATGTGGGTATCAAGTTTATGGAGGTACCTAGGTCCAATAATGCTCTATCAAACTGGGTCTCTCCGATCTTACATGAAATCTGGGGAGTGCCTGGGTCTTTTGCATTGGGTGGGAGTCTACTCAGGATTACAGAGCTGGCTTGCTCTGACAGTATAATTGGACTCCCACCCTTAGTTCGCGGCTTACGCTGAGGTGTGCACGTTCTTCAAGAATCATGCATAAGCCGGTACGTGGCGGATCGCATCCATCAAGGGGATGTTTATTTGGACCTGCTCAAAGAACTTGACCAGGTCCTCCTCAGGAGCGATGGGTTTGGTTGTTCGCTTTCCTTTGGTCAAGGCCTCGAGAAATGGAACCTTGGTTGGTTCTGTTGGTGCTAGAGCACCACGATCATTTGTTTTGATGATAACAAAACACGTGTCATTTAACATTTGCACTTTGAGTCCTAGATTTCAGGTCAATCGCAAATGAATACGTGTTTAGACGGAATTCGAGCTTGCATCCAGGACGGATTGGAGGAGCTTGCTGGAGAACAGAAGAGATTCGCAAGGAGCGCTAGATTGAAGATGGAAGGACAAGAAGAATATGATAGAATTTTGTTTAATCCTTTCATGTACTTTTATCTTTATTTTGCTTACTCTTTTTATTTCCTTAGAACATTATGTTAAAGAGCCTCAAAGTACCCTAATAGTAGTCCTAGGAACACCCGCACAACCCTAGGATACTTAGGTTTTCTGTAAAACACTTAGAAAACCAATATAGGGTTCAAACAGAGTTTCCAGACGTCTCATTCCCAAATCAGACGTCTGATAAAGTATTTTAAGACGTCTGACTGTTGATTCAGACGTCTGATAACTATTAGGCTGGACATAGTTAGTTCTGTCTGATGAAATCAGACGTCCAGACCTTAGACCAGACGTCTTAGGAGACGTCTGATGACTTTGCCAGACGTCCAATTAGTGGACCGTTGGCTGGCTTAGCGAACAGTCAAGAATGTGACCGTTAGAGCCTTATCAGACGTCCATAGGACTTTCCAGACGTCTGATAATTGACCGTTTTACCTCGGCTGACCCAAAATCTCTTCTCAGAGATTTTCTAGCCGTTGCAACGTTTGGAAATCCATTCCTACAGAAAAAGTAGGTTTCCAGACGTCCAGACATACTGCCAGACGTCCTATATGTCGTCTGATGGACTTGCACTAGAACCCTGTTTAGATCTGATTCAAGTCAGGAAGAGACCCGCCCAAAATCAGACGTCTGACCTTGGAATCAGACGTCTTAAAGTGAACTTCCAGACGTCTGATGCCAGAATTAGACGTCCGATAAGCCTGTCAGAGTAATGATTGTTCCTGATTTCGGGCTGATTTTCTTGGGCTTTGTTCCCAACGGCTATAAAACCTTTCCTAAGCCTTCCAAAGCCTTCCTAAGGCCTCTATAAATAGAGGGGAACCTTTGCAACACAAACAGACACCAAGAAACACCAAGACACACCTTGCAATACACTTTCAAACCATTTTGTGTCTCTCTTGCTCTCTAAGCGCTAGTTCCATTCATCTTGAGAGCATCAAGCTTCGCGCACCCGCTCTCCCGCCCTAGTTCACGAGAGCGAAGTTGCACCGTCGCGTGGCTCACGCACCGCGTCATCAACTCGATGCACTCCTTGCAAAGGGGAGTATCCTAATTCCTATAGAAGCTATGTTTATAATTACTTTGTTGGCTCTATAGGATTACTTGTTTATTTTATCTTTATTATTTGGTTGGGTATTCGCTTTGCGAATTCCCGTCTCCTTCGCGAGACAAAATCCTTCTCGTGGAGAGAAGGGGTTGAGGTACGCTACCCTCGTTTAAGTAGCGTGGTTGTATTGAGGTTGAATCACCCTCGTTTAAAGTGATTCAGTTTAGTGGATTTTGATCAACTTGGTTGATCGGAAAATCCTAACTCGAGAGGGTTAAGTGGTGGTTTTCACCCGATTTGGGTTTCCACCTATAAATTCTTGTGTACTTTGTGTGATTGCCTATTTGTAAGATTATATTTCAATTCCGCAATTATTACGTCACCCCCTCCTGGTAGGGCCGAAACTTTCAGGTTCATCTAGGATAGGTCCAGGTTTTTGATCTAGGACAGGGATAGGAACATCCTAGATGACTGTCCTAGGGTTTGGGTCACTACCAGGCTTGGAGTGGTCTGGATAAGGTAGATCATGGGTTGCCTTACCACATTCACTATGCTAAGTAACTAACAATAAAATAGTACATGCAGTAAAGGAAGTAAAACCTGCTAGCAGTACATATCCCACCACAACAGTAAAACGGAAACAAAGTACAGAAGTAGAAACAGTAACAATAGTCTGAACTCACAACAAAAGGAAGTACAATGACAGGAAACTACGGCTGGGCTCGACTAGGCCCAGCACCCTCTGCAGCCGGCGACTTGGGCTGCTCAACTCCTAGACCTGTAAAGGGGTACGAGTAAAACGGAGTCAGCGAACGCTGAGTAGAGTGATAACCAACTAACTAAAGTAATAAAAGCTAACAGGTAATTTATCTTTTCCAATTATTTTATTTTACAAGTCATTCCTTTTCGACCATTGGTTTACTTTTCAAATATTTTCTTGATCTCGCATGTTTCTCGTGGGAACATTCTTGATTACAGTCTTTTCCGAAGAGTAGAAGGCACACGTGGTGCTCTCCGGGTCGGGGGAGTCCCCTGTGGTGATCCTACACCCAGTCAACCACCCTGAGGTCACGGACGGACGTAGCGGAGACTACGGCACGCGTGATAAGCGCACGGGTAGCTATCCCACACTGGTACACGGTCAGTCGTTTCCGCTAGCGGGTACGCCCAAAGTACAACACGGAATAGTATAGGGCCTAGACCTCTCAGTAACATGGGTCTAGCCCCTTAGAACCAAATAGGGATCTCGCCTCTTCACAGTTCGCGCACCCACCTTTGATAACCCCGGTTTGCCTAGTGGGCCTGACAAGTCGGGGTAGGGTGGCTAGCTGAACCCCCGGGCCCATGCGGTGGCTAGCTCTTTCCCTACACTAGTAGCTCTCCCCGGTACAGTGTACGTGAGGGCCAAAGAAGTCGGTGTAGAGTGGCCAATCATAAGCCTCGGTCCCAACCCAAGGGCGGCTAGTTCCGCTCTACACTAAACAGGAGACAGTCGCTCTCCTTGGTACCACGGACTCAAGGGCTAGCACACTTTCCACTCACATTTCCAGATCCATTCCATTTATCCATAGGAGCTCTACTCCTAATTCCCCGTAGGGTTCATGCTCGTATTCCCCATGTTATTCCATGCCAGGTTCCATCGTTCACATTTCCAATTTCAGATTTTACACATGCAGCTCGTATTTCCACAAGTTGCATATACAAGAATGTCACAGCAATCTGTCTAACTAGCACAAGCATTTCATATTTCACAGGCAGCTCTTGTTTATTAACAGGCATTTGTTCATATTTCTATTCATTCATTTCAAACGGCAATCTCAAACACGCATACAAACAGTGCAAGTACTTCTCGTCCTAGGATTCATGCCACATCCTAGGTTTCTAGTTATCCAGTTTCACATATACATTCATGTTTTATAATTTAAACCAAGGGAAACCACTCTACCAGACAATCCGAGAGTACTAGGGGCTAAAACGGGAGGTTCACGTGCCTCTGCAGGCCCGAAACATGCAACAGAACAAAGTCCTATTCCAAATAACATAACACAATGGAATGTTCAGAACAGTAGAAAAGGCCTTCTAACAAGTAGAGGAACTCACAAGGAAAACATCGATATCTTGTTAGCGTAAAACGGACCCTAAACGGGTCAAAAATAGGACAGCAAACCTAAATCAGACGTTTGGCAAATGTGTCCAGATGTCTTAAAAGTATCCAGAGTCTCACCTCAGGTTCCTGCGTTGACTTCAGACCTCCAGAACCACTTCTTAATCGTCTGGACCCAGCTTCAGACGTCCAACCTCTCCTCCAGTCATTTGGAAGTGCCTCCGGTCGTCTGGCAATCTGTCCAAACATCCGAAACGCGTGGGAGGGCGTGCCCCACGCCTACCCGAAGCTATCCCTGCACGCGACAGGCGTATCACCCATCTTTAGCCATGCAGAACGAAGCTACGGTGCGGCCTGCATGGCCGTATCCGCAATAGAAAAATACCTTCGCGGAATATTGCTTTCAGACATTCGGTGTCGTCACCAGACGTCCAACCCGTCGTCTGGACAGCACGCTAGATGTCTGCTTTCAGGAAAATCATAGAATCAAAACTACCTTCTTCTCCTCGTCGTGCGTAGCCGCGACCTCGCCTCCTCACCTGCAGCACCGGCTGCAGCAAGTGTCGGGGATGTCTCCCCTGATGTGCTCCTTGTCGCTCACTCTTGCACCTTCTCTCGTGCTTGCCTCTCTCGTTGCAGTGGAGAGGAAGGAAGGAAGGTGGCTGTGGTGAAGTGGGGAAGAGAGGAAGGGAAGAGGGGTTTTATAAGGGTACTGTGCATGGGCTTGAATTGGAAAATAAGACCTCTAAGTAAAATTAGGCTCAGACCCAGTAGGGACTGGTCCCCCCCTCTAGGGGGTGCTGTGTATCCCCAACCAGTCTGAGCCACCAATTAAAAAAATCATATTTTTGTAATTAAAGATTAAATGGGGAAGTGAATGCAAAAATGGTTAAGGTGTGTGATGAGAACCTCATCATGAGCCCTAAACTAGCTCCATTTAACCCTGATTTGCAAGAAAAAGCTCCTACATAACCTTAGAAAGGCTTGGCTCAGAGAGATTCTGAGTTTGCAAAGAAAATAGAAACTGAGGGGTAAAAATGTAATTTCACCAATCCAATCTGAAAACAAGGTAACTCAGGGTCCAAACATAGGTCAAAACAACCTAATAAGAAGAAAAGTAGGATGAAATGACTCAACAAGGGCTACAACAACTCCGAAGAATTAAATGACATCCTGTAACCCTAAAAATAAACCAACTTAAATACACGAGGTTCGAGGTAGAGAAAAAATCAACTAAATCCTCTAAAATTCATAGAAAAATAATCTCTAGTGTTTAGAACCTTCAATTTGGCCTTAGAAACCCATTTTGACCTATATTGAGAACCATGCCCAATTAACAACTTAATTTGGGTTTTTACGTAATTTGACCGATCAAACAAGGTTTAATCTAGAAATAAAATTCTCCATCCAAATCCTTAGGTCATAATTAGTCATGTATAAAAATTTGAGCCTAAGAAGAAACCTTCTTGACCAACTTTACACTTTGGTCCTCATATATTTACTTTCTGGCCCTCAACTTTTGAGCCCTCACATTTTGGCCCCTAACTCTCCTTCGTTCTTTGCGTTTAGGTCCCTCCTGAAAAACCTGAGCAGCACCATGCTCCGGCGACCTTGCGCGGAGCATGGCGCCGCGCAGGGTAAGGGAGGGGGCCTGCCAAGTCAAATGGGGGTGCCCTGCGTCGTCAGCCGTCGCAGGAACACCCCCTGATGGCTGCAACCACCCATACCGTCCGTGCGAACGCACGGACGGTATGGGTCTCCTTCCTCCGGCGTCCTCCGGCGAGGGAGACACGTCGTCTTCCTTCGCCCTCCTCTCTGGTTCTGCCCCTATAAATACCCCCGTCGCTCCATCGTTCTTCCCAGCTCGGATCTGACGGAGATACCCCCTCACTTTCCTCTCTTCCCACTCCGGCAGAAGCCCTCCAGCTCCGGCGGTTCCTCCTCCTCCTCCTCTTCGCTCTGCCGCAATACCAGCAGCAGAGACTTCTTCCTGATTCTCCTCCGCGTCGCGCAACACCGACGCGCGCTGCCTCTACCCCGTCGTCGCCGCCGTTCTCCCCCACTGGGCATTTCTTCTCCAGCTCCGGTAGGCATGAGCCGGCAGCCTCTTCGTCCCCTTCGTCACTTTAGCTAGGTTAGAATTAGTCTCCTCTATCCCCTTTTTCTTTTCCCCCTGCTATGTTTATCTAATTACCCCTCGACCGCGCCTAATCACCCTCACCTTCTCCACCTCCGGCCACACTCCGGCGACCCGCGCCCATCACTCCAGCAACCCACACGGCTCGCCGACCCCCGCAGAACCTTCGCCTCCAAACCCTGATCATCCTCCGCCCTTCCACTTCCCCCAAATCGCCCTCTGCAACTCCACCGAACAAACCCATCTCGCCACCTGCAGTTTGACCTAGGGCGGCCCTTAGGCTCCGCCCCGCCACCTGCAGACCCCCCGATCACCTTCGCCGTGCTACGGCGAAGGTCCTCCGCGTATTTGATTAGGCCAAGAGGTCGTTTCCCTGTGAGCAGGTACTTCACTCGCCGCCGCCATTGCCGAGTGAAGCTGCTTCCTCAACCTGCTCCTCCAGGCGCGCCACGCCCAGGTCAGGCTCCCAGGCTGCGCGGGGCATCTCTGCAAAGAAGTCCCAGGCTGCAGTTGGGGCAAAGCCGTCACGTGGAGCCTCGATTGGGCGCTGCCTCCTCCGCGCGGGCGTCCAATTAAGGTGGGACATTTAGTCCCACCTAGGAAACTCACCGAGGCAAGCAAGCGCTTAAAGGCAAAAAGTGTCTTAAGCTGTTTGCCTCAGATCACGGGGTGAGGTCCCCTTCACCCTCCCGATTACCCGGCCTCGTCCGCGCTCACGCCCCGCGGACCTGGCCCGACCCGACTAAGCCCGACCTACACTCCTCGCCCACTACCGCACGCCGGTGGGCCTGGACCCGGGCGCGACCCGCGAACCCGATTACCCGGTTGCTCTGGGAGAGCTTTCCTAAGAGCAAATTCTGAGAGAGAGAGACGCGGGGGAGGAGGGTAGAGTAGGTTTTGCCCTCTGACGAAAACCTTGAAGTGTGCAGGCACAGGTGAAGAAGAAGAAGAGAACACAAAGCAGAAGAAGAAGGAAGCTAAGAGGTACACTGTAGCAGCATCAGTTTAAGTCATCTGATTGCAAAATCAGACGACGTCTTGAAGGCAAGGAAGAAGAAGAAAAGAAGAAGCAGGACCGCGGCAAAGAAGAGGAAAGACAAGAAAGAAGAAAAAGAAGAAGAAGATCTGAAGAAAAAGAAAGAAGAAGAGAAAACAAGGAAGAACAGAAGACAGAAGAAGAAGACCACGAGGAGATAGACAAAGAAGAAGAAACCAAGAGCCAAAGAGGAGAAGACAGAGGAAGAAAGAAGAGAAGAAGAAGAAGCCAAATTTTTCATCTCTCTCTCTCTCTCTATTTTTGTAATAAAGAATTTGTACTTCTAGAATACGACTTGCTCCCTGAGTTCGACCTCGGGAACTCTTTTATTTTCCGAGTAAAAAAATATATGTAATGATGGCAATAACTACCTGTACTACAATGCTATTTCTATAACAAAATCTAGTTAACGCCACGATCACTCAGTGTGGACATTAAAGTACAGTAAAGATAAAGAGATAAAGAAATTAAGCTAACGATAAAAAGTAAAGGAAAAGAGAGGGAAAAAGAGAGAGAGCAACAACAGAGAGGAGAGGAAATAACAAGAAGAATAAAAGGGCTGAAGAAGGAATGAAGAGAAGAAATACAAAGAAGAAATCTGATTTGCTTTAATAGGGTATTCTTATATTCTCTTTCAATATTTTGAGTTTAAATGATGAAAGAAGGCATTTGTACTCAATTGTATAGCTTTTTCTTGCCTTAATCTTTTGTAATTAGATGTAAACGTTGTAATAAACATGTTTACTTGATTTTTAATAACAAATCACTGTGTAAATATGTTCTCTATTCATGGAATGTTGTATGTGCTAATTTAATTAATTTTTGTGCAATATTCATAGGCTTAAAAGTATTCTAATTTCACAGTTAGTTAATCAGTTAGATCTTAATTATTCCTTAGCAACTAATGGTGAAATAAATTAAGTTATGCTTCCCAATGAACGACCTAGACTCAACTAGTTAAAAAGAACTTAAAATCTAAAATGTTAGGCTAACTTGACTAAATACTACACAACCAACATAAATCAAGTTAACCTAAGTTACATTCTCATGCAGTTAATTAAGTATAAATAACTTAATTAATTGCATTAAGGATTTAAAAGGACACTCGGCCTCTTTACAACCTTGCTTAGGAGCTCTAAGAAGTGGTGGAGACTAGTGGGTGGAAGCTAGCACAAATGGGAAGGGGTAGGCCCCCTTTTATAGTTGAGGAGAGGGCTAAAATTCATTCTCGGGTCAATAGCGACATTCAAAACGTCGCTGAAGACCTACCACATGAGTCACCCTAGCCCTCAACCTCATGACTTCAACGTATGTGCTGGCCCACGCGCCTCGTGCAGCATTTAGCGCATGCATCTGAGACCTGTTTCAATGTGGACGTGTACACAAGTTCATTAAATATTGATTTTAAGCAACTTAACTATAAAAATCACGTAATATGCATGCAATGCTCTCATGAAGATGACATTGTAGCCGCAAAGAAGCTGAAGTAGAGAAAGAAAGAAGAAGAAGAACCTGGCGCTGCAGAGAAAAGAAAAGAGAGAGCAGAGGCACAAAGCAGAGAAGAAAGGAAGAAAAAGGAGGCACAGCTTAACAGAGAAGAAGGAGGAGAAGAAGCCAAGTGGAAGAAGAAGAACCAGCAACAACGGCAGCTGAAAAGAAGAGGCAAGACACTGTAGTAAGTGGAGTTTAAGTCGTCTGACTCCACGTCTGAAAAGAGAAAGAGAGGCAGACAAAAGGAGAAAGTGAGAGAGAAGAAAAGAAGAATCAATTTTCCTTTCTTTAAACTTTTTTATAAAACAGTATATATATTGTAAATCGTGATTTTGTACGCTTCTAGAATCAAGTGTTCCTCCCTGAGTTCGACCTCGGAGATTTTCTATTTTCGAGTAATAAAATACAAACAAACTGGTCTAAGCGCGACCAGTTTTTGGCGCCGTTACCGGGGAGCAACGGGCATTCTAGAAGCTATCAAATCATAGTTTCTGATTGACTACTGACTTGATCTCTCTTCTGTTGTGCAGGCACAGGAAGACAAGAAGGAACAAGCAGCCGCACAACAACCACACCAAGGGACATTCTATCCTCTTTCTTAAGCCCCTTAAATTCTAAAGAGGAAAAAGAGAAGAAAAATAAATCTAGGGCTACCTGTCTTTTATACATAGTAAATGACAAAGTTGCCTGCTTTTAAATTTCAACACATTTTATCTGTAAATCCAATTAAGGTAACTACGGCTAAAACCTTTTTGCTTGAGCCCTAGTTACCCTATTCTGAGGCAACTAACTGGACCAATTAAAGTCAACCTAGGATTCTAAGCTACGGTTTTAGAGACACACTTTCTAATCAAGAACTGAAAATTCCCAAAAGAAGTGTGCCTAAGCCATTGCTTGAAAAGATTTATTAAGAGAAACCCTAGGCAATCCGGCTCTTAATTCACTTGAACCATAAAAGAAAGGACCTAGTAAGCTCTCACAGGAACTAATAGGTGAAATTGATCGCTTCGATCAACCATCCTTTAAATTAGGTCACTTTTTGCACACAAAAGGTTAAAGTTCAAGTGAAACCCTAAGCACCTTGATCCTAATTAAAAGTGGTAGACTTAAGAAGTCAAGGTCCCCATTTTGGTCTACCTGGAATCTCAGTGACAAGAGAGGTCGGGTGGGGAAAACCCTGTAACCCGTGGGGGCGCTCTACCGTGTAGGGGTCTTCGCGGGACTCACCATCTCTGGCTGCCCAGGTATTTCTCAGGTGGACGACATTTTGACCAAAGGGTATCATCCGCCCCGAACCTCTATTGTCACCCAACATTTTAGGTGTCTTGATTGGGTCCAACATCTTCTAACCTCGTCCAATCCTTCAGTGCATGTTCGATAGGAGGTCCTTGAAACCTCCACTAGAAATTCACTCTCCCCGAGGCCAAGCCTCGGTACCCTTGTTTGTGCGACAACCACTCCACATAGACCTCTCTTCTGACTCTGAACCTAATTCCTCTTCTTCCACAATGGCTCAGCCTGTTAAAGAAGAGATTAATCTTGAGCACCAGCTCCAGCGACTCAACGATCTCTTCCAAAACTTCATGAACCCACCGCAGCGCCCCATAATGCAAGATCACTATAATCCCGCTGCAGTGGCAATTGAGCCTCGAGTCAGAATCCCAACTGGAGGACCTGATTCTGAATTGAAGCCCAACATGATTCATGCCATACCCAAATTCTATGGGCTTAACTCTGAAGATCCCTTCCAGCATATCAAACAACTTAAGCATCTAGCCCAGACCTTTTGGTCAGATGCACAGAATCGGGATAACTTGCTCATGAAGATGTTCTCTTTCTCCCTTATGGACAAGGTGGCTCATTGGTATCAAACACAGACCCACCCGATCAACACTTGGGAAGAACTTTAGTCTGAGTTTTTGAAGAAGTTCTTCCCCGTTGGTCGGACAAATGCCTTACGCCATTAGATTACTCACTTTACGCAGCAGACGAGAGAACCTCTTCATGAGGCATGGGATCGATTCCAGGATCTCATGAGAAAGTGCCCCCATCATGGAGTTCTTAAATGGGAATAGGTCCAGTCTTTTTACCAGGGACTCCGTGAAGACATTAGACCGTTCGTCAATGCAACTTGCGGAGGAAATATCATGGGTCAAAATGAAGACACCGTGTGGGAGATTCTCGAGAATATGTGCGAGAACTCCATTAAAAATGACTCCATGGGATTATTCGACCGGACGAATACTCGCACAGCGACGACCCTTAGAGGGGCACATGAGACACGGGGTCTGCCCGCATCAGTCGACCTGGAATTAATGGCCAGTCGATTGGAAAAGGTCTCAATCATTGAGAAGAAGGTGGACGAGCTAACTCAACACTTGCAGCGAGCCACATCTGTGTAGAATTCCTTCGCACAGCCACCTCCCGCACGGGAAACTGTGTAGAACATTTTTCATCGACCTTCTCCCGGATGGACGTGTATCCATCCCCATCTGACTCCAGGACTGGAGGGAGCTCCGATCCTTTCTAATCTTGCTCCGACTTTTCTGAGGCTCCTCAGACCTATGATGACCTCAACGCCATCCGGAATGACCCATTTTCTAACACCTACAACCCTAGATGGCGAAACCATCCCAATTTCCAGTGGGCGGGAAATTCTCAGAACCCAAGACCACCCTTTCAGGCCCGGCCACAAGCCCCTCGTCTTTATCAGCCATCTCAGCCTCGGCCCAACCCCACTTATCCATCCGGGCCCAACCAAGATCAAATGTCCCTTATCCTCCAGACTTTGGCTGACATTCAAATAACGAATGCGGCTATCTAGAAGCAACATAAGGATGAAATCACAGAGGTCCGTAACCAACTCGCCCAGTTAGCAAACTCTCGCCAACCAGGCACACTTCCTTCTCAACCTCTTCCTAACCCAAATAACGTGCGACCCAGTGGCTTGTCATGAACCCAAACTCAGGCCAAGCACACTTGATCTATCAGGCCCCTTCTGTTCCATCACCTGACAGGATGGAAGCATCAACCTCCTATGCGGGTTACCATCAGCAACAGCCCATACTACTAACCCCCAACCAGAACCAGGCAGGACTAAATTCTGTGACAACTCGAAGTGGTAAAGCAACCCAAGATCCACCTTATCCAGACCACTCCAAGCCTGGTAGCGACCCAAACCCTAGGACAGTCATCCAGGATGTTCCTATCCTTGTCCCAGATCAAAAACCTAGACCAATCCTTGAGGAACCAACCAAGATTCCATTTCCCGAGGCCTTGACCAAGAGAAAGAGGACAACTAAATCTGTGGCTCCTAAGGAGGACCTGATCAAGCTCTTTGAGCAGGTCCAAATAAACATCCCTTGATGGATGCGATCCGCCACGTACCGGCTTACACACGATTCTTGAAGAACGTGTGTACACCTCAGCGTAAGCTGCGAACCAAGAGTGGGAGTCCCATTGTACTATCAGAGCAAGTCAGCTCTGTAATCCTAAGTAAACTCCTACCCAAGGCAAAAGGCCCTAGCACTCCCCTAATTTCACGTAAGATTGGTGAAACCCAGTTTGATAGAGCACTATTAGACCTAAGTGCCTCCATAAACTTGATACCCACATCCCTACTTAACTATCTAGAATTATCTAAACTAAAATCAACTGAGGTGACATTGTAGTTAGCCGATCGATCTATCAAGTCACATAAGGGAATTCTTGAGGATGTTATTGATTGGGTGCGAGATTTTTACTTCCATGTAGATTTTATAGTTCTGGACATGGACGCACCTGAGAATCCAAGGGATACACCAATCATATTAAGGAGACCTTTTCTGGCCACTGTAAGGGCCAATATAAGTTGTGAAGAGGGCCAAATAGAGTTGAAATTGGAATCAGACTCTCAAGATTTATATCTTCAAGGCCCAACAAGGGATTAATTGCGGTGTCGTTGAACATATTTGTGACATCAGAGCCATGGTTGATGAACCACAAATTGAGGACAACATGATTCTCCCGCATCAACCACAGGAAGATCTTAAACCGCAATTAGAGGAGTCAGAACTTGATCCAGATAGACCCATAACTCCTACCCTTGTACCCCGTACTCACTCTAAACCACCTGCTACTGCTGATAACCTCATTCTTGAACTCAAACCCCTTCCCGATCATTTGAAATACGTCTTTTTGGGTTCCAATCAGACACCTCTGATGATTATAAACTCCAAACTCACACCTGACCAGGAATCCCGTTTGATTGTTGTTCTCCAGCAATATCACAGAGCCATTGGCTGGACTCTCAATGATTTGATTGGAATAAGTCCCTCTTATTGCACACACCGCATTTATTCTGAAGAGGGCGCACGACCTTCACGAGAGATGTAGAGACGTTTGAATCCCAATCTGCAGGAGGTCGTGAAAAGGGAGATCATTAAGTGGTTAGATGTAGGGATCATCTACCCGATCTTCGACAATCGTTGGGTGAGCCCAATCCAGGTTGTGCCTAAGAAGGTAGGGCTCACCACTATCATGACTGAAATCGGAGAAGTCATACCAACTCGTATAGCCACCTCGTGGAGAGTCTGCATAGATTACCGAAGACTCAACTCCTCCACGAAGAAGGATCATTTCCCACTACCGTTTATTGATCAAATTCTCGAAAAGCTAGCGGGAAATAGATTCTTCTGCTTTCTTGATGGGTACTCCGGTTATAACCAAGTGGCGATTCATCCAGAGGACCAAGAGAAGACCACGTTCACCAGCCCCTTCGGAACGTACGCGTTTCGAAGGATGCCTTTCGATCTCTGCAATGCACCTGCGACTTTTCAGCGGGACATGCCTACCATATTCTCTGATATGGTAGGTGATTATCTGGAAGTCTTCATGGATGACTTCTCAATTTTCGGGGCATCATTTGACGATTGCCTCTAGCACTTGGTTCACATACTCAGGCGTTGCATTGACGTAAATCTGGTTCATTCATGGGAAAAGAGCCACTTTATGGTGCCTGAGGGGATCGTCCAGGGACACTTAATTTCTGAGGGAGGCATCCAGGTGGATCGAGCCAAGGTTAACCTGATTTCTAAACTTCCTATGCCTAACTTGATCGGGGACATCCGATCTTTTTTGGGGCATGTCAGTTTTTACCGTCGTTTCATCCCTTATTTCTCGAAAATCGCGCGCCCCTTGACCACTCTTCTCTCCAAGGATGTATCCTTTGAGATTTCCAAGGAATGCACTTAAACTTTTAAGATCCTTCGTGACCGAGTTACCCAAGCCTCGATCCTACAGTTCCCTGATTGGTCTCAACCCTTTGAGATCAAGTGCGATGCATCTGACTTTGCTGTAGGAGCGGTTCTGGGGGAGAAGATTGACGGGAAACCCGTGGTCATCTACTACGCTAGCAAGACACTTGACGAGGCTCAGCGTAACTACACGGTTACGGAGAAAGAGCTGCTAGCTGTAGTATTTGCCCTCGAGAAATTCAAATCTTATCTCTTAGGCTCCCACGTCATAATCTACTCGGATCACACAAGTGTGAGGCATCTCCTTGCGAAGAAGGACGCAAAGCCTCGATTAATCCGATGGATCTTGTTATTGCAAGAATTCGACCTCGAGATTCGCGACAAGGCGGGAAGACAGAACGTAGTAGCTGACCAGTTGTCTCGCCTTCGTTCAAAGATCATCGACCCTTCTGGACCCATTACGGAGCATTTTCCTGATGAGCACCTCTTGACTATTGATACCAGGCTCCATGGTTTGCTGATATAGCAAACGACTTGGCATCACACCAGATGCCTTCTGATTGGCCAAAGGCCAAGAAAGACAGGTTGCACTCCGATGCCAAGTACTACATCTGGGAGGACTCGTACTTATTCCGCATAGGTGCTGACCAAATTATCCGTCTATGTGTCCCGGAGGATGAAATCAATGACATTCTCTCTTTCTGCCATGACCAGGCATGCGGTGGCCATTTTGCTGGGCATAAAACCGCATCAAAAATCCTTCAGTGTGGCTTTTACTAGCCCACTATCTTCAAGGACACATATAGTCACTGTAAGGCATGCAGTCGTTGCGAAACCTTAGGCAACATGAGCCATCGCGACATGATGCCTTTACAGCCGATTCTCGTATGCGAGATTTTCGATATTTGGGGGATTGATTTTACGAGCCCCTTCCCTATCTTGGACGGCTTCGAGTACATTTTACTCGCTGTGGACTACGTGTCCAAATGGATCGAAGCCATTCCGAACCGAACCTGTGATCACAAGATCGTCATCAAATTCGTTCATCAGAATATCTTCTCATGGTTCGAGATTCCTCGTGCCATCATTTCTGATGGAGGTACCCATTTTACCAACTCTCAATTCAGGTCACTGATGACCAAATACGGGGTGTCTCACCGAATCTCTACTCCTTACCACCCCCAGACTAATGGTCTAGCTAAGTTATCAAATTGGGAGATCAAGAAAATCCTATAGGTTACTGTTTGACCTGACAGGAAGGACTGGTCATCCCAACTTCCGAAAGCTTTATGGGCTTATAGGACCACCCACAAAATCTAATTAGGCATGTCTCCTTTTATATTGGTGTACGGGAAGGCGTGTCACCTTCCCGTCGAATTGGAGCACAAAGCCTATTGGGCAGTATGGAGCTATAGCTTAGATATTTCTAAGGCTGGAAGCCACAGAAAGCTTCAGATAAGCGAGATTGATGAATTACGCCTTGATAAGTATGAGAACTCGCGAATCTACAAAGAGCGGGTTAAAGCCATTCAAGACAAGCACATATCCAGAAAGATCTTCCACCCTGGTCAGAAGGTCCTACTTTTCGATGCCCGATTTAAATTATTTCCTGGGAAACTGCAATTCAAGTGGGTCGAACTATATCTTGTCCGATAGATTTTTGGAAATGGAGCCGTCGAGATCAGTTCGCTCAGCCACGATCCCGAACCCTTTGTCTTGAACGATCAGAAACTCAAACCATTCATTGACGTAACCAATACAGATTTGGCTGTGTCATCATCTGTCCTCCATTCTCCCTAAGCTTATTGCGCCCAGCCGATAGCGTAAAACTCAGCGCTTAATGGGAGGCAACCCGTCATTCTTTTTGAAAAGCCAAAACCTTCTTTCTGACATCTCTTTGCACTTTCGGTTCATTCCTTAGGACAGCCGACTTCACCTCAGGTACTCGTACCTGAGATTAAAAATCGTCCTCAACAGTCACCTCGACCCATCCACTCACCTAATATCTGTCCTAATGCATGAATCAAGCCAAATAAAAATCCACCTAATGTACAATGAGGACTTTGCAAACCTTAGACATGGGGGTTATCAAAGTGCAATGAAATGACATAGTAAGAAAATGTTTCAAAAAAAAAATCCGCATATACCAAAAAAAAAACTTTGGAGGAGGGAAGAAAGTGCTGATAAACTTTACAAAAGGAGGAGGAGAAAAGAGCAGGATGTTAAGGATTACAAAATAAAAAAGAAAAGGGATAGTTATTAGCAAGAAATTAAGGAATTAACCAAAGTTCTAGACCACATTAAGGAAAAGTAAGGCGAAAGTGCACAACAAGATTAGTAAGAACGCAAACCTTGGGCATTCTTGGCTAGACTCTTAGAACCCATTAAAATCTAGATATTCCTCAAGGGGTTAAGGAAAATGAAATGCTTAAGTATTAAGTCTAAGGCTTAGGGAGTATTCAACCTCGTTAATTGACCTTCGATTTTCGAGACTCAGTAACCTAAGCACCCAAATTCACACACACATTCTGGTTCAACGAGCATAAATATCAAAATCACTCAGAAGCGTTTCAAATATTCTGAAAATATCACCTAGATTAGGAGCGGCTGATCAACAAAAGTTGATTTCGATGAGTTCCCGACGCGGAGAGGTGGGAAATTTTCCTCGAAGATGCATAACAACATATCATCTCCTCGGTGCTTGTCTCCTAGGATATTTACATATCCTACCGGGGGCATGTAAGCACTCTGCTGGCTCAGATTCCATGGATGGCATTATCACGAAGTGTCAATTGCCAGGGTCTGAATTCGGCCACGGAACACCATGGACGGGATTATCATGAAATCTCGAAAGCCAGGGTTCTGGGGGTTACCATGGGCGGTGCTATCTCGAAGTATTGACTGGCAAGGACCTTTGAGGATTAATGATGGGGACGAGGAATCTGATACAGACCAGGTTGTGAAGCCAATCCTAAGCTAGAATTAAAAAGAAAAGAGAGAGAAAACTCTCCAAACAAATAAACCTTCGATCTCTCTCTTACAAAACGCACTGCAAATTGAACCAAGGCTAAAAATATCTCAAGCACGGGTACTTTAACCACGGAGTCCAATAAACTTTAGGATAGTTTCTGAGGGCCTTAAAAACCTTTACTAAAGTCTCAAGCTAAAGCTAGACAGATCTGGATCTTGGTTGGTACTAGAGTACCTCTTAGGCCCATGATTGACATTCTAACCAAATCAAGGAGACAAGAGAAAAAGCACTTATCAAATTTGATGAAAGGAATTCATGGTCTAGAATAGAAGCTAAAACCTTAAATTTTTGCTAAGGGTCTAGCAAAAGCTAGGCATGGGGGTATCATGAAAACCTCATCATGAACCCTAACTAGCACATTTTGACCTAATTAATTGTACAAAAGCTCCTACAAAATCGAAGGGAAAGCCAAGATTAGGGGATTGCAAATCTGCGTATAAAATAATTCACAAGGGGTAAAACTGTAAATTTATCATTGCAGTACATAAATGGTATTTCTAGGGGTCTAGACACAGGTTAAATGGGCTTAATAAGAGAAAAAGTGGGATGATTCGATCAGGAAAGGGTTATGACAAAATCTAGGAATTAACCATAAAGCAAACCCGCTTTAATTCATGAAGTTCCAGGCAAGATAAAAATCAATTAAACCCTTTAAATTTATGAAAAAATATTCCCTATGGTATAGAACCTTCAATTTGGCCATTGGAACTTATATTGACCTAGATTGAGAACCATACCCAATTTCTGACCTAATTTGGGTTTTTATGCAAAATATCTAGTCAAACACGATCAAACCTAAAATCCAACCTCACCATTGGATTCCTTAGGTGCAAATTAGGGTTATACCAAAATTTGGACCTAAGGAAAGGTCGTCTTAATCCACTTTACAAAATGGTTCTCAACAATTACTTTTTGACCCTTAGCTTTTTGGACCCTTGCAGATGCCCCCCTATCTTTCTCGTCTCTTTCTTCAGACAAGTCCTTCTGTCCCCGCACTGTGCAGGCCATACCTTTGGCGACTTTGCGCGGAGGATGGCGCTGCACAGACCTGGGGAGCTGGCCCCAGACTTGAAAGGAGGATCCCCTCTGTTGTCCTCTTCTTTATGGACCGGTTCCCATGCCCTGTCGGCCACCATACCTCTCGTGCGAATGCTCGAGAGGTATGGGTCTTTTTTCGTCCATGCCTCTGGTGAGGAGCTCACGCCTCCTCTTCGTGATTCCCTCCCAGCCAGTACCTATTTAAGGAACGGCAGCCCCTGCCGCTTCCTTCGAGCTTGTTTTGGCCAAGGAAATCCTTCAATATTCGTCTCCTCCTCCGGCCATTCGCCCGCAGGCTCCGGCGACCCTCCTCCTCCTCTCCTATCACCCTGCCACCATACCAGTGGAAGGGTTACCCTCACCGTCGTCCACTGTGCCTGGCCGTACCAGTAGGCACCCTCCAGCACCTCTTCCTCATCGCCATCTTCTTCCCTAGGCACTGTCTTCTCCTGCGACGGCAGCACAGCCGCTCGCCGCCTCTTCCCACTCTTTCGTCTGCTAAGTAGGTAACAACTATTCCCCTTATTCCCTTCTTCATTTCCCCCTTATCTATTTCCAAAATCACTCACTACCACACGCTGACCACCATCACCTTCTCCACCTCCGGCAGACCACCGGTGAGGGGCAGCCACCGCGTCACACCTCCACACACCTCGCCAGACACCCCACGAGCTTTGCCACGACCCACTGATCACAACCCCCTTCTCCATTCATTGCCACACACTCTTGAGACGCCCCCCAAACAAACCCACCTGCACAGCCACAGGGTGACCTAGGCACGCACGCCCAGGCCACCCTGCGCCACTCTGACCACTGGGCCATCTTCGTCGTTCTCCGGTGAATCTCCCTGAACGATTTGACGTGGCCGAAAGGCCATGCTATTGATTTCAGGGTCAGGTCACCCTCCACCATTATCGTTGAGCTTGAAGCAAGCCTCAAGCTGCTCCAGGTCGTGCTCGGCTCTAGGCGAAGCCCTCAGGTGGTGCGGGTTTGTAGCACGCACGCACCCAGACTTCAAGTGAAGTTAAGAGACTCCCTGCCTACTGCAATTGTGAAGCCTTCTACTGCGGGCGCAAGCGCAGAAGTTGGTGGGACTTTAGTCCCACCTCGGTTCGCAAGTGGGCACTCGCGCTTAAATTGAATTTGTGTTTTAGGCTTATCGCCTCGAAAGACATTGGGGTGAGGTCCCTCGCCCTCACCACGCCTCGTCCGAAATACTTCCTCCGCGGACCTAGCACCCGGATCCGACTAACCCTGCCTGTGCACACCTCGCGCACCACCCACGCCGGTGCGCCTAGTCTCGGGCATGTCACCCGACTTGCATACCCGATTAAGGCTCTAGGAGAGCGAACCCTGGAGTGAATTGGAGAGAGAGAGACGTGGGGAGGGTAGGGGTTAGGTTTTTCCTAACCGTGTACTGTGCAGGAAAGCAGGAGAAGAAGAAGGAGGAGGGAGTGCAGTAGCGAGATGAAGAAGAGAAGGAGAAGGAAGGAAGACGCAGAAGTCAAGAGAGGACTCGCACAGCAGAGAAGCAAAGGAGGAAGATGAAGATGGCACTGTAGCTGCAGAGAAGCTAAAGTAGAAAAAAAAAAAGAAGAAGAACTTGGCGCAGTAGAGAAAAGAAAAGAGAGAGCAGAGGCACAAAGCAGAGAAGAAAGGAAGAAAAAGAAGGAGGAGGCACAGCTTAACAGAGAAGAAGGAGAAGAAGAAGCCAAGAGGAAGAAGAAGAACCAGCAGCAGCGGCAACTGAAAAGAAGAGGCAAAACACTATAGCAAGTGGAGTTTAAGTCATCTGACCCTTGGAGTCAGACGTCTGAAAAGAGAACGAGAGGTAGTCAAAAGGAGAAAGAGAGAGAGAAGAAAAGAAGAATTAATTTTCCTTTCTTTAAACTTTTTTGTAAAACAATATATATATTGTAAATTGTGACTTTGTACGCTTTTAGAATCAAGTGTTGCTCCATGAGTTCGACCTCGGAGATTTTCTATTTTCGAGTAATAAAATACAAACAAACCAGTCTAAGCGCAACCAATTAACACTGATAATTGTAGCGTCATTAGAGGTATTAACCCCTCTACAGGGCATTTGACCTGAATATATCCACAGAAAATCGCTACAGTTGTGTGGCGATCCCGTGGACCAATCATGGTGCAATCATCACATTGATGATCAAATTGGAAGCTAGATTCATGCAGCTTTCCATCGAGCTATTACTTGCTCGATTTGACCTTCTAAGTCGCTCGGAGTCATCATCTGAAGTTGCCGATCAGAACGTGTTGTGCGATAGAAGATCGGCTAATGTTTGTCCCACCTCGGAAATTCATGAAGCACCGCATGGGCATATAAGGAATATGTGCACCCAACGCTTCAATCGTCAAGTGCTGGGAGCACATATCCCTTCTGAGCCTCTTGTGACCATAATCTAAGCGCACGTCGTGCACGTGCAAGTGTGTGTGTGTGGGCCCAAGTAGGCGTAAGCATCTGGGCCTGATATGACCCAGTACTATGCAAATAAATACACTAAAATCCCCTACTAAGTTGCTAGACTTAGGCCAAGTTAGGTTTGGTTCCACCCTATAGGTGTTGCATATCCCTAATCGTCGCGAACGCGTTTGCGTAAAATCGCTCGTTGTAGCACGTTTTACGACGTCAATTTTAGATAAAGGTTATTGGACGTAAGTCCAAGTGTCGTACACAATGAGGAAAGATTCCAAATCGTTTACTCGCTTCAATGTCACAAAAATATGTTGATTTGTTCGCTTGCAAAATGAATAGAGAGAGAGAGAGAGAAAGAGAGAGAGAGAGAAAGAGAGAGGAGAGAGAGGGGGAGATAGGGTTAGAGTTAGAGAATCACAATAACTCGCTGCAAAGACAAGATATCAAAAACATATTCAATTGATTATCAAAGGTCATGTCCAACCAAATATAGATGAATGCTTGAATATAAGGAATAACTTCAACTATCAAAGAATTAAAACTAAATGTATGGCGGTGGAAGGCATCATGATAGCCAAGGCAGTGTAGGGACTTCCGTTGGCGGCTTGACGTCTTCACAACCTTGCTTGGGGAGTTCTATGGAGTGGTGGAAATGCTTAGGTAGAAGATGGGTGCAAATGAGGGGTGTAGGTCTCTTTTTATAGTGGTGAAAAGGGCTAAAATTCGTCCTTGGGTTAATAACGACATTGAAAGCGTCGCTGAAGACCTGCCGCATGCGTCGCTAAAGCCCTCGCCCTTGCGCTCGCTGCCTTCAACATGTGTGCTGGCCTGCACGCCTTGCGCAGCGTGTCGCGTGCGCATGCTAGCGCTGTGCTACGAGCACATACGCTCTTCGCGTGTTGCTGTTGCGCCGCTTCAATTGAGACATTGGGGGGGTGGGTGGCGAGGCTCGAACCCGCACCCCTCCTTTGGGAACACTCCTCAAGACCAATGCGCCAAGCCCCCAAGTTTGTCGCGAGGAGAAGCCAAGGGTGTGCGGAGGAGAGAGCATCTTAGTCGTTGGATCAAGATCCAACGGTTGGGAATGGATGATGTGGTTGAAGAGGTGCCTGTGGTGGGGCTGCTGGCCGTTGTTAGGCGGCCTAGATGGCACCACGTGGTGCCATGTGGGTCGTCCATCCTCTTTCTGTTGTAAAGGATGCCACAGTGCTCGGATCGAGATGATTTCCATGTTTTCGGACTGCGATCGTCGCTCCAAATGCATCCGTACGATTGGAACTTTCATCCAAAACCCATAAGGATATCACATTGCCCCCTGGCCATTGATCTTCCTTGGACTTGCTGTGGGAGCTACGGAAGTCGGATTAAGGTGATTTTGAGTTTGTTGGACTCCGTTCGTCGATCTAGATTCATCTATACGGTCTAATTGCTCATCTGAGACCTATTTCAATATGGTCTTGTACACAGGGTCATTAAAAATTGATTCTAAGCAATTTAGATATAAAGATCACGCAATATGCATGCAATGCTCCCAAACCAGCTATAATATGACATTATCGCGCAAGTACCCTCGAAATTGACACTAATTAATGATATTAACACTAATAATTGTAAAGTCATCAATCCTCGAAAGACCCGAGTCGCCCACTAAAACAATTTTTGTTAACTGTAAGAGTGGTTTTGAGTTAAAAAAAAAAAGGCTAAATGTGGAACATTTGAGTGCATGGTGAAGAGAGTTAAAAGAGAGAGAGCTAAGAAGATTAAGGAGGAAATAAGAGAAGAGAGAGAAGGTTAAGGGAAATAAGAGAAGGAAGAGAATTGAAAGAAGAAAAAAAAAGTAAAGAAAGAAGGTAATGAGACATCTCATATAATAATTGGAAGTCTAGTTTTTATATTTAAGTCGTCTAACCACTTAAACAAACGTTTGATGGAGAAGAGATGGCTGAGGTAGAGATGGAATGCTTGAGCGTATTTGTACAAAGGTATATAAATTCGTGTAAACATTTCTTAATGCCTTATATTTTGTAAATAATTGTAAAAACATTTCTTTCTTAGCTTTTCATTATAAAAATCTTTCATTTACATTTCTTTTCTATAATAGAATAGTTGCAAGTTTTAATTGTTGAATTTCATGTGCAATTATTCATGTGCCTAACATATCACTAATTATAGATTAAATTAATAAATTTAATGTTTAATTATGATTAGAATAAGAATGGTGAATTAAAATTACAATTATGCCTCTCAGTGAATGACTTGGACTTAACCATTTAAAAAGTAATAAAATTTAAAATGTTAGGTTAGCTTGACCCTGTGTTACAATTAACGACAATGTCCTAACAATTCAAGTTAACCTAAGTCCAATCTTTACATGATTAATTAAGACTAATAACTTTAATTAATTATGTTGAGAATTGAACGATCATTTTAATGGCGCCATTGCAAGGGAGGTTACTTAGAAATTATATTCGCCATTATCATTTTTATTAGTTTTGTAAATACTTTCTTTCTAATTAGTTTTTGTTTATGTTTTGTTTCTGTCTTCTTTCAGGGATATCTTCACAGGTATTCTCAGGAGAACGGCGGGTTTTTTGTTCCGTATTCGCTGTACATACCATTGTGAGTATTTCTTTTCTTAGTGTTTAGATTAGATTTTGTTGCCTTCTAGTTAGAAATATGAAAAAATACCAAAAAGACATTTTTTTACTAGCAGCAGCATACCAGCAAGCATACACTCTTAGAAATACATATACCTGCTAGTAGTTACTGATCTGACTCGGGATTTTTGAGCTCTCTCATCAGCGGGAAAATTCGCGAGAAAAACCTGTGTAGATTCCTGTCTTTCGATTAATAAGCAAGACCATCTAATTGTTTGAAAAGATATAAAAGGCGGTCATTTGCTACTTCTTTCTACCATTTGTGAAAAAAAAAGCTAAAAAGAGGACTTTACAAAACTCATAACATATATCTGTTTGTAGATTGCATGTGGGTTTTTAACGATCACATCTATTGAATGCTATCGCACACACAACACAATCACTAGAGTTACACGAGTCTTATACTTCTATCTCTCCTTTTTGCACCTCTTAGGGCTTTAGTCAAAGATCAATAAGTTTGTCTCACTACCAGAGCCCTAGGGAGCTAGTAGTGAGCGGTTTCGATCCTAGACCTTAGACGTTTGAGCTTTAGGATATGCACAGACATAGACACATATAGGATGCGTACTTTGGATTGATATTTGACGTGAGCCGGACGCGTTTGTCTAAACAGGTCGTTGTAGCTCGCGTTCGCAACGTCAGTTTTAAATGTAGAAACAGATGTGAGTCTGAGTGTTGAACATAGGGAGGCGTGAAATCGACTTTTTCTGTCAGTTAGTTGTCATGAAAATGACAGGTTTTGCTTGCGCATGAGAAAACATGGGAGAGAAAAGAGAGTATGAGAGAAAGAAAGAGAGAGAGTGTAGGGCTAGAGTCTTTTGATCATAGCATTCATCTAAATCAAGATAAGAAAAATCTGATCAAAAGAGAGAGGCAATAGCTATATAAGAAGCAACATCATTTAACATGCAACTTGAGTTTTACAGATACAACAATAGCTAAATACTTAAACAAAAGTAAAGTAAAACTAGAGTAAAGGGAGAGAGAGAGAGGAGAAGGCGAGGCGGCCACGACGGTGGAGGAGGACTTCATCGGCAGCTCGTCAACTCTGGCAAGTACAAAATGTGCTAAGGGAGGCTAGGAATGGGGTAGAAGGATTGCAAGTGTATTCAATGCCTCTACATGGGTAGTTGGAGGGGGTTTATATTGGAAGAAGGGGTTTCTAAATTAAGTAGGGGCTTTAGCGACATCCAGGAAGCCGCTAACACCACCCCAGAAATGTTGGTGAAGGCCCATGCCCGCCAATCCTCCACGCGCTCCTATTCTTCCTCCTGCGTGCTGCGCCCGCGATCTGCGTGTGCTCTTTGTGCACCGTTCGATCGAATATCGGACGATTGAGGCGTCGCGTGAGAGCGCTAAGGATTGCGCTTGTGCAGCGTGCACCTCGGGCGTTATTGCTCGTGTGAGCGTCCGTGCGCATCCATTGCGCTCCGTGGCTTCCATATGCGTCGTTCGTTGCTGATTGGGCGGCTTGATTTAGCCACGGCGCTCACAGGGTCGAAGAGTGAGGCATGGGGCGGGTCGAACCCTCGCTTCTTTGTGAGAGGGTGAGGCACGGACTGTTGTGCTACGTGCCTCGCTTTGTCACGGCGACGAGATTGGGTGCGGCGTGGGTCGACCGTTGGATGAAAATCCAATGGTCAGGATTTGATCGAAGGCGCGCGATGACGGGGTGTGCCGCAGGGAGCCGGTGGCTTCTCAACCGTCCGATCGTCAGATCGGATGGCTTAAAATGCTTTTCACGATGACGAGGTGTGCCGCGTGTGCGGGTGCATCAGATGCCGCCACGTGGCCTCCTATGGGCTGTTGATCCTCAGATCAATGGCCAGAACTTTTTGGGCTAGTTGCGGGAGCTCCGGATGTCGGATTTGATCAATTTTGAGTTCGTTGGACTCCATTCGTCGTTCTGAATCCATCCGTGCGATCCAATTGCTCCTCTGAGGTCTGTTTTGACATGAACTTGTACAAATAGCCATTAACACTGATTTATAAGCAATCTCAATGTGCAATGCATGTAATGCTCCCTTGCCCATTTATGATGTGTTATTTGTGTATGTTACCCTTAAGATAAACCCCGATTGATAGAATTATCGCCGCCAAATGTAGAGTTATCAATATTCTACTTTACGTTCCTGTATAATTAACCCGCTTTTTGCATTGTTTTCGGGTTTTGCTTGCCGTTGTTTCACATAGTAGTGCGAGTGTGCCTTTGCACATTTTTTGCATTTTATACACGAGAGGCGATCTCTAAAGCCACCTTTCGTATCTCCTTTAATAGGTCAACCTAGGTCGGTTGCACTAAGGCAACCAATTTTCCCGTCTGATTTTTCTGCATTTTTTGCATTTGACTCTATGGATCAATCGCAGAACATGAATCTTGAGATCCCTTCTTCTGGTCAGGGGGAGATGTCGCCTTTTGATATCCATGAGGCACTCCTGTACCAGAATCGACAAATGCTCGAGCAGAACCGTCAAATCAATCTATTAACGACTGCTCTTAAGAATCTTCAAAACCCATAGGTTCGTCTTTCTCCTCGACCGAATGTTATTCGGCTAAAACGGGGTTTAAAAATCACTTCGTTGTAATAGAGCCGAAATAGTTCGAAAACATATACAATTTATATCTCGAAGAATCGTCAGAAAATCCGAGGTCGAACAAGAGGAGCAAGTATTGCAATTTAATCTTGAAGATCGCAATTCTAGCACATATTTGGGCAATAATTCCATTCAAGAATAACGTAAACATGAGAATCAGTATCAAAATGCAAAAAGAATGAGGTAAAGTGAAGTTTTAAATCACCAATTACCCCTCACAATAATCCGAAATATGTGAACAGTAAAGCTCAATCAAATAATCCACATAGATAAGTAATCAAAGAGCCACAGGAACACAAGTCAGCAAGATCAAACGTTGGGTAAGGCGCTCAGATGCCTTAACAGAGGATCCACTATAGTGCCTTTCCTCTTTTCTCCTTCAGTTCTTCTTGTTTCACTTTTCTTCTTCTTTAATGCACAACAGTCCCTCAACCTCTTCAGCAACTAAGTGTTGGGGCCTTCTCAAAGAGAGCAAAACCCCCCTCCCTTCTCTTCTCCTTCTCTTTAACCTGCCTAAACAGGTCGCTACCCGGGTATTCGAGGATCCGATTGACTACGGCTACCGACCGTGGTGGTAGTCGAGGAGGGAATGTGTGCGTTGAGGGACCCAAACCCTCGTGTACTGGGCGAGGGGGTAAGGGGAGGAATTCCTTTTATCCCACTCGTGCTGCTACTGTCTTCACGATGTGGGACTAAAGTCCCACAGCTTCTTCGCAGGCAAGCAGTTGTTGGAGTGGCTTCCAATTGAGGGCGAAGACGAGTCTGCAGCGTCAAATTGAGGGCCTAGAGAAGGACCCGGGATAGGGCCGCAGCACCTAGAGCTGCAAGTGAAGTTGCTTGCTGGTAGAACATAGCTTCAAGGTCACTTGAAGGAGCTATGTCAATGGCGGTCGAGTGTGATAACGTGAAACATGAAACACGGCCTTGCAGCCACGTCGGAGAAGCTCAGAAGCTTCGCGCGAGTGAGGCAAGGGTAGGGGTGGCGTGCCGTGAATGTTGTCGTAAGTGGCTGGCGAAGGCGAAATATGAAGGCAAAGGAAGCGGTGCTTGATGGAGCAATCGGCAAAACAATCCCCTCAATTTCTTGAGGGGTTTTGCTCGCGTGGACACGGCGATGGTGTGGAGGTCGATAGCGAGCGGATTGGTGGAGTAGAGCGGGCACAAAAGCTCGCCAGAGGTATGTCGGCGAGGTGGAAGATGGAGTTGAAGCAAGCGCGTGAGCAGTTGAAGTCAAAGTTTGGAGGTGCAGTGATGATGAGCATATGATGATGAGTCGAGGGGCTAACTATCGGAAGAAGGCGGACGGAGTTGGTGTCGGTTGTGGTATGGCCGGCGTCAAAGATGAAGAAGTCTCCAGTGATAGGAATGGCGACGAGGAGGGGGTTAGAGGACACCGCACAGTTATGGTGAGGTGTGGTTTGAAATGAGGAATGAAGATCAGCCGCCTATTGTACGTGGCGGCCGGTGAAGAGGCCAGAGGTAGAAGGTCGCCGGAGACGAGTTAGAGCGAGTTGGAGGTAGGGAAGGAAGAGGAATTGTGGCTCAAAAAGTCGTTAAGGAGGTAAGGTAGGCGAGGAGGGTCTTATATAGGTCATTGGACGAGCTTCCAAGCTCGGAAACAAGCTTGAAAGCTCGAAAGTCAAGGATTAGGATTTGGTGATTTTAAGGAGTTCATATGAGTCCCACGAGGAGATTTGGAGTCCAAATTGAGGCCTATATTGTTAAGGATTCCTTCAAGACCATCCCTTTCAAATTTGGATGGGATTGGTCAATCAATCAAGGCAGAATCAAAGATTGAAGCTTGGATCTAATGGGCTCACAACTGCCATGGCAGCAGGGACCAAAATGTGTAGAAGACAATCAGGTTAGGGGGGTCTTTGTAAGGATTTTCAAAAGTTAGGGGTGTATGTGAGAAAGAAAAAGTCTGAATGGACCAAACTACAAACTAAGTCGAAATGATCTCTGATTGAGCCCAAATTTTGGTACAAACCTAATTTGGATCCAAAAAATTTGATGGTGAAGTCAAATTTTAGTTTTGACCAAGTTTGAATGGGTAATTTATGTAGAAATCTAAATTAGAGCAACTTTCTGTCTGAGACTCTCTTTTAGGTAAAAATGGGTTCATATGATCAAATCAAGGATACCAAACCTTATATAATTTTTTTAATGATTTTTAGAAGGTTTAGATGAATTTTATCTTGACCAAAACCTCAGTTAATTAAGCGAATCTGAAATTAGGGTTTCGCATGTCCGTTAATTATTGAAATGCGTGAAAATTTGTTTCTATCTGCACGGACCCTCTTATTAGTCATTAATGACCAATTGACCTTTAATTAGCCCCTGGAATTCCTCGTGGTTATTCTGTATTTATGAAATGCAGTTAAAATTGCAGAAATAACCCTTTGTTCTTCTCTTTTTCTTAAAACAGAATAGAATGCACATAAGACCCTCTGATGGTTATGTAGGAGCTTTTATCAACTTTATCAAGTTAAATTGGGCTAGTTAGGAATCATGATGATGTTCCCATCAAGCAGGTCCTAATCCACTTGATTTTCCTTCAACTCGTCCTTTACCTAGGCCTCTACTCTGTGACTTCTACAATCCATCCAATACCCAAGTAGAGCCTAGTGTTAGGATTCCCGTTGGGGAAAATGACACAGAGTTAAAGCCAAACATCATAGGTCTAATCCCACACTTTCACGACTATGCATTCGAGGATCCATTCCAACATATCGAGGATCTTAAAAATTTATCTCAAACTCTTGAACCTCGAAATCAAAATCGGGAAATCCTACTCATGAAGATGTTCTCCTTTAGCTTAAAGGATAAAGCCGCCTATTGGTACCACACGATCACACAACCTACATCGACTTAGGTTGAACTCGAATTTTCCTTTCTGAAGAAATTCTTTCCTATAGGTTGAACCAATGCCCTTAGGCGAACCATCACGACTTTCACTCAATCATGGAGAACCAATTCCTGAAGCATGGGAGTGCTTTCATGAATTGCAAGGGAAATGCCCACATCACGACATCCCTCTCTTGAATCGCGACGAAGAATCCACCTCAGAACTGTTTGAAGGGATGGCAGAAAACTCGATCAATAACACATCAATGTTGTAATTCATGCGAGGAAACATGCACCAAACTCCACATCAAAACTCTCATGGCAAGGGCACTCACGAGATTGAGAACCGTCCAATTTGAGGGATTTAAAGATTATAGCTGAGAAACTGGACAAGGTCGATATCGTAGCGAAGTATCTCGACGAGGTTCGGAATACGATGAAGACTCTTACACCTCTTCTCGCTATGCAGAATCTCGCGTGTTTACCTATTTCGTAAATTCTTATGAATAATTTGGATTCAAGCGATCCTTCTTCCTTGAATTTTCTCCCTACTCATTCACCAACCCTAGGAGGGACCTTTGTCCCATCATTCCCACCTTTCTCCCCAATTCCTTCTTTTGCAGAAAACACGTTGAATCTTTATAATCTTTATGCCATCCAGGAGAATGATTCTAGATCAAACCCTTATTTGAATACCTACAACCCTGGATCGAGAAACCACCCAAACTTCTCTTAGGCTGATCAAAATCAGAGCTCTACCTATCCAAATCAAACCCGTCAAAACCCACTTTCGTTGCCTTCTCAGCAATCGAACGTGAGGCCCATTCACGTGAGTATGCAGAACTACCCAGGGCCAAATAGAGATACGCATCTCGGTCAAATTTTGTGAGTTGTTATAGAGAGTCAGCGTCAAAATTCTGAAGCTCTCACTGAGATCCAAAGGCAATGTACAATAGAATTGGCTAATTTACGAAATTAGATCATGCTTTTGGTCAAGTCTCGTCAATCAGGCACTCTTCCATCTCAACCAGTTCCAAATCCTAGGAATCTGCCACATCTTAAGTAACATCAAGGCTAAGTAGACTTTGTTAATTAGGCCTTTGATTCAAATCAAAACCTGCCCTTTACACCTCCTGAAAGCGCCTCTCCAATGCCTCCTTTCCATTTCACTCGGCCACACCTGTGATAGAGGTGGAGCTTCATCTCCCTCCTTCGTCCACGTCACTAGGGATGACGCAAGCCTGAGGACGTCCTAGGAGCTTCACCAGTATGCTCTTAACCTGCTGGAGACCTCCCCCATTTCATCCTCTTTAGTTGCTGGTTGTTGATCTAAAGGTCTTGTTCTTCCACTTAGTTTAGGAGCTACTGCTTTCTAGGGCAGTTGCTAGTGTAATATAGATCAAGTAGGGTAGATCAGTTAGCTCAATTCATAAATTTGGTAGTGTGCATTAGGAGTACATTAGATTAGCTTCCATTTCACCCTCTATGATCAATTCAAATCGGAGAGGTGTTTTCATGCTCTCGCATCGATTCATACAACTCCCTAATCATCTCATGACCACTTCCATTCATTTTTCCCACATTTTTATCGTAGTCCACTTCATTCACTAGATTCATTCTAGATCTGAAGCTTCCAAGCTCCCAAATCTACAATGTGCTCGAATCTCATATGGGAGGACCTTTCATTCATCTCATCTGAGCACAAAGGTCCTCTATGTGTGCTGAATTGTGTTGATTTGGTTGTTTAGCTCTGATATGGTTTGAGAGTGTGAATGAAAGATTTTTAGTTGATTTGATTGCAATCAGAGTTTATCGACTAAATTCAGTGTGTATTTGCATAATTGGGTTTCATATGGTGTTTTTGAATTTTATGGGATATGTTTTCAACGATTTGTCAAATTTTACATGGATCTCTGTTTCCTTCTCATAGAATGGCGATATTAGGTCAATGAGATCAGTCAAACTGATCAAAGTCCTAATTAGTGATCTGCAAGGTTTTGAAGCAAGACAAGGAAGATCTATGAATAGGGATTGATTAAGTTTTTGAACATGTGCTCAAGATTTGATCTGGATTCTAAAGGATTTTCAAACACCTTTATATTTATTTGTGAGGATAGAGATGCATATTTCTATTGTTTTATTATCATTTGAAGGTGTTTAGCTTTCAAACTCAGATTTCCAGATTTTTTTTTGTCTTGGTTTCTTAAATCTAAACTTAGAGAAAAAAAATTAAAAGGACTGATATGATCTAGATCAGTTCAACATTGATTTGAATGAAGCATTTAAACAAGAATTTCATGTGTTTTCAGTGGATTTCTAATTTTGATATGATTTAAAGTTTGTTGAAATCAGACCTCTTCTGTTTGATGATGGCTGGATTTTTGTACGTGAAGCAGCCTTAGCTGCTGAATGTGTGAAGCAACCCCTTGCAGCAGCCCCTGATTGGTTGAGTCTAATGGGATTTGAGCTGGGAATTGTAATGAAACAATAGTAGTAGTAGCTGCTGATTGACTGAGTAGTAGTTTGCTTGCTAGTGTACAGTAGTAGCTGTATGTTCTGGAATTGAAATCCAAAGTGGATCTGAAGTGGATTTTTGAGGAATTCATTTAGTTGACATGTGTATATTGCTAGAACACTTTTGTACAAGCATTCATGTACTTAAATTGGATGTTAATTTGAAGAAAATTGCTTGTAAATAAGATTTGAATCATTTATTATTAGCATTGTAATGTACTATCTGTCCAAACAAGGTCTTTAATGTAAATTCTTGTGGAAAATCAAGTTTGAATGTTACATCACGTTTCATAGTGTTTGCTGGATATTTCTTTAGCTTCAAATCTCTTTTCTGCTCACTTAAACCCATTTTAGTGCCTTAGGTCCATAGTTGAATATCTTATGTAGGCCTAATTTGGATGAACTTTGTAAATAAATAAAAATTATAAAAAATTATAAAAAAATAAAATAAAGGTATCTTGAGTAAGATTAGATATATTTTTAGGTGTTCGCAAAGTTGCAATGTTTTTTGAACCATCGGCTTGGTAAAACATACCACTAGCCGACGGTTCGATCTACTTTGAAATTTAATAAAAGAACAAAGTTGAAAAATACAAAAAGAATTCTTCTTTCTCTTATCTCACCTTATCCCTCTCTTCCCCTATTCTTATAAAACACAAAAACGTCATAAAAATCTAAAAAAGTTCAAAAATACATATAAATACCATGTATATAGTATTTATACTTGTAAATTTAATTAAACACCGAACTATACGTAAATATTGTAATATAGGTAAATAATGAACATAAACAACTTATAATTTTATTATATATGTTTAAATATGTAATTAGGTTGAGTTACTATACATATAACTTTATTATGTAATTATATATTAATTTATATTAGAGTAAATGTATTTATACTAGGGTAATTATAAATAAATAAGTATGCTTGTATAATAGTGTCTGATAATGTACATGTGTATTTTAGTATTTATTATATACCTAGCTATACCTGAACATTTATTTATTTATGTATTTATTATAGGTAATTAAGTTAAATAGGTAAATTATTAAGTTAAAATAAAATAAATTAGTAAATTAAGTTATTACTAGAGTAATTTATATTGTATACTTGTATATATTAATTTTAAATATTTTCAACTTATTTATAATAAATTTATACTGTATAATAATATTTATAACTAAATTATATGTATATCTATTTATAACATGTATTTAAATGTATATAAATTAAAATAAATGCTCTAAAATAAATTAAAAATGTATATAATTAGCTTAATATGTTAATTAACTATTTATAAAGTCAATTGCATGATTAACTTGTGAATTTTTACATTAATTAAGGATTTAAACCTTAAATTAATGTGTATAAATCCTTAACTTTAACTAATTTTTATATATAATTAAATAACTTATTTTTATAAATTAATGATCTGATCATGTAGCCCTATGTAAGGTCTTTCCATCTATATAATTTATTGTAAATTTGGAATTAATTAGGGTTGTCAAATCGAGGCCTTAAGTCATGGATTTAGAATAATGTGCAACACAATTGCGCTCTTGAATAAGCGCAAACAAAGTCCCACATCAGGTGCTCGTGACCTATTGCAGTATAAGACTAATTGTGTGCCAAGGCTGCTCAGTCGTTAGTGCTCGATGCACATATAGCCCATACCCCTTTCCCTCTCTGTGAGCATGAATGAGCATTTATTGAGCATATGTGGGCTGGGAGCCTGGTGGGCCTGGTTTGGTTTGGTTTAGTTTGGTTGAGCCGGATATGACTCAAGACTATACACTATAGTACACTTAATTAAGAACTAAGACTGACTTGATAGTGGTCTGGTCTCGCCCATATGGGTGCTGTGTATCTCACGAAAATTCCGTTTACCAACTAAAAACCCAAAATTTTTATCAAATGAAGAGTCGAAGGAGAAGAAGAGAACCTAAATGCGACTATGTTAGAAAGGAAGGTCTGAGAGGCTAAGTGTGCGTAAAGCCTGTGAGCGGCTAAGTGTTGAGCATGCCTAAGTATTGAGTGTGTGTATATTGTATATATGTGTACACTATGTATATGTATATATATGTCAGTACATAGTATATGTATATATATATGTATGTATAATAAATAAAATGTATATATGTAATGTGTGTGTGTATAGAGTTAGGATAGTATACTTATAAGCCTTAACTTAGTGACATTTTTATCCGTTACTGTAGATGTATATATATGTTATTAAATATAATTCTTTTGCCTTAAAGTTTGTACATGCTTTTACTAAGGCTATAGCGACACTTATATATGTCATTGTATATGCATTATATGTTACTAAAAATATTAATATATGTTAGTATATTTAGTATAATACATATTAATAGTTATTTTTGTACCTATAGTTAGGTATTGTTTAGGGTAGCTGTATATAACTAATATAAAGTAGTCTTATTTAGTTTTTGACGCTTGTTTAATTGTAAATATGTTTGAGGCATTGTAGTTAGAATTAATTAATTTATTTTGCATGTAATTAACTCAATTCATTCATTTTTTGATTCAGTAATTTGTTTTGTAAATATAATTGACATTTTTTGAATAAAAAAACTTTTTTGGAACTTAGAGAGTGGTGTATATCAATAACTGTCTCCCAGTAAACGACCTGGAATAAATCAGTAAAAATTATGTAAATAAATAAAATAACATGACATCTGTTTGCATTGTGACAATACACTACACTAACAACACTATTAAATCATTGTTTTTAACATGTAGATGGTTTTGTCGCGATTAGGTGGCCCAAAAGGACTCCCTTGAGGGGTGCACGACTCATGCCCTATAAAAGGGAGCCTTGTATTGGAGAAGACTCACTTAATCTGGTCATCATGTACTCAAAAGATTCCTACAAAATATTGGGATAGTGTAAATTTTGAGGGTTGGAGCCCCTCTTAGACGTACACCCTTCGTGGTAGAATTGGATCACCAATCCCTACATAGTTTTGTGTTTTTCTCTTTCTTCCATACTCAAGACAATTATCTTTATCAAATCCTTCAACCTCAATAAAATGTTATATGAAGAAAATAAACAAAAGTAGATAGATTTTTAAGTTAAAATAATAGATGCAAAAAATGATGCAAAAAGAAGTGTTAAATCTCTGAATTCACTAGATTAACACATTATTTAGACATCATCAAACTTTTACCCTATTCTATGCATCTTCATCTTCAATTTTGCTTCTTTGATCCTAAATTCATAGATTTTCTAATAAAAGTCCCAACTTTATGAATATGAACCTCTACAACTTCATGTTTGATCCCTTCATGAAGTCCTCTCCTCTGTTACCACAACCTCGATGAACTTTTACATTGAGTTTTGGGTTTAAGTCATTCCACAAATTGTGGGACCAAATTTGATTCATTGCAATGGTAATCAACTCTAACTCAACAAGCCAATTGCCTAAGCATCATGGTGGTTCAGAGTGAGCCGAGAAACTACTCAAGCTATTAGGGCGTGGTCTAAACCAGTTTAAGCTGTTTCAAGGCCTATTTAGGCCATTTATCCCTATGTAAGCCCACTTCAAGTCCTAAAAACCTGGTTTATGCAATTTTATAATACTTTCCATTACTTCGAGCCATTTTGGGTTTGATGCAGGGGCCCTCAAGCTCGATCCATTGTCCTCTGAGCATTGTATGTAGTTTGAGCCCCATTAAGCCTCTATGCTCAATTTTTTTACTCTTTTTAGCTTATTTCAAGCATGCTTATCCTTGTTTCTTCATATTCTCAACTAGGATTGCATTTCACAAGAACATGTACATAATGATCCGAATCCTAATTTCAAACCTATTTTGGAAATAAGTGTTGATATCATTGTTTTGATGTAACAAAATTATGCTTTATTGTAGGCTAATCATTATAGGTTGCATCATGGTGAAATGATTACAAATTGAAGAAATTTGATTCAAGAAGATTGTAATCTTAGAGTTGTACTTTTTACTTTTCTTGAGCCTAAAATTATGTAAGGAACTTCAAAATATCAACCGCTTTGTTTTGACATTCATTAAGCAACAAGCATGGGCTAAAAACCAAGTTTTCAGCACTGTTGATTGATCAAATATTTACCTTTGATAGACCAAACAAATTATTTTAACCGATCAAAATCATTTAACAGTCAAATCTTGATTTTGAGCTAAAAGTTAATTAAAATCATCTTTTAATCGATCAACAAGTAATCGATCAAGACATTTTTAATCGACCAAAGTTTACTTTGATCTACCAAACACTATTTTTGATTGACCAACACCATTTTTATAAACTTTCTAAATCAATCAGAAGTCACATATAAATAGGACCTCCCAACCCTCATTTTGAAACACACCTCTCAGAGTAATTCCAGAGCAAAAGGTATTTCTGTCTCTTGTGTTTTCGCACCTTTGCGCCTACTCTCAATGCTTTCTAATGCATGGCTTTTTGAGGCTCTATAAATTAGGGTTTGCATATTTTTGAGTTTCCATAGGATATTGTGTTTATCTCTTTATTTTCCAGTTATTTTGATTTGAGACCCAAGTTGTTGGAAATCTCGTTGTTCTTCTCTTATCAGGTGTAAAAGAGAAGAAGGTTTTTTGTAAGGAGATTGTCTCACCCTCGTTAAGTGGTACATTAGTGGATTGACCAGTGTCAAGTAGTCAAGAAAATCATAAATTGGGAGACTTAGGTAGTCATTTTTACCTTAAAGGGTTTCATTATAAAATTGAGGTGTGATCTGTCTTACTTTTGTGGCTTTAATTTTTAAATTTAATGGTACTTGTCAATATACACTATTTACCCCCCGCTATTGTTGACTTATAAGATCGTACATGTACTCTTAGTACTCACAATAAGCACGTCAAGACAAACTTGTTATCACTCGTTGGGTACGAATTAGGTCAGTGTAACACAAAAATGAAAAACACACATGTTTTAATTAAGCCTACTCAATCATCAAGCAAAATTTCTTTGAATATTCCATATTTGGTACTGTTGATTCCTCTCATCATAAGCTCTCCAACAGTTCTTGTTTAGCGGGAATTCGAGGTTTGTAGCAAAAGTTACACAAAAAATACGAGAAAGAGATGAGAGGCATAAATAAACCAACTCGAGGGGTATTTTTGTTAACATTTGTGTAATCTTAACCCTAAATAGAGTTTATGGACCTATAAAAAGGGTCATTAGGGTTGGCGACTGTCATTTACTTTCCTTGGACAATGCTCTTCTTGTGAAGGGGGGAGAGAGCAAGAAGAAAGAAAGAAGATAAGAAAGAGAATGAAAGAGAGAGAAGTACCTGCCTCCCCTCCTCTCTTATTCTCTTTACGTAAGGCCCATTGTAGAAGGGGAATGTGTGGTGCAAGCAGGCGTTGTATGACGTTGATACAAAGGCGGCACTGGCTTGGGCGAGGCAACTGGGGGGATTAATGCAAGTGTAAGAAGGCGACATTGCGAGCATGTGCAGCAGAGGTAAAGGTTAGCACAATCGTGAGCACGCCTGTTTGGGAAATATGCATCGCACATTATGAAAACAAGTAATAATCCGGTGCGTGTAGCAACATCCAACTGGGCGTTAACACTTGTCAAGGGCTCTCAAGAAGCTGTCTTAGCATTGACTTGAGTCGGTTTGATCCTCTAGGTCGATCTAGGGGCCCTCTTTGAGTTATTTGGACAGTGTAGGGATCAAACAACCTCTGTTTCATGCGTTCCATGACTTGTTGGAATCGTCTCTTCGTGTGCTATGCATTGGTATGCCTTGGAGACATTTTTAGATACTTTTCCTTATGTTAAATTCAAGAGAAAACCTCTTATGTGTATGGAATTCGATTCTTAAAACCATCGACCTAGGAACTTGACCCTGGAGTGCATGCAGAGTACCAGGACCCTTGAGCAATATCGAGAACCTCCAACCTACATTTCGGAGTTACCATGACCCCTTCAGGACATTGGGTAGGATAATCAAACCTTCTCCCTCCATATGAGCGGTTAATATGATCTCTTTTGCATATTTACATTGTTTTGCATGTGTTATGTCTCCCTGCTAGGTTTTAGAGTCCCTTCTTCATCTATCGTGATTAATTTTTGTATGGGTACCCAAGTATTAAATAATATCTCTTATGAATGCTCAGTAATAATGAAAGTGTGATTAATTGATGATATAACCACTAAACCTTAGTTGATTAGAATTATGCATTAATTATCTTATTAATTAGCAAACATATTCTGATTAGGTCATCCATTAAAATATATGATGTTTACTCAATAATTAATTGATGATTTATGCTTACATTTGTGATTAAAAAATATACATGTGATAATTATCTTCATTTTCCTAATTATATCTATTAATGTCTCTAATTGGTAATTGGCATGTTATCATGAAAATTTATTGAGAGATCAGATCATTGTTGTAGGGAGGAATCATGACCATTTAAAATTTTTTGAACCTGTAAAAGTGATTAAAATTGAGTAAATGCAAAAGTCAGAGTTACTTTTCAATATCCTAAACTAACTAAATGATATTCATGTGGAAATAATTTTTTGGAAATGTAAAAAATCAAAGAACATTACTAGATGAGCATGACACTATAAATAAGATTCTTATCAATTTTCACACAAAAAAAAGTTTTGAAATGCACAAAATAAATTCATAAATGATTCGTACAATTGAATTGTAAGAAGATAAGGATTTTGAATATAAAATAAGTTTTAATTTTTTCTGTATGAAGTTTTTGCATGAAAATTTATGGGTATTCTAATCTTACATTCGCAAACCTATTTGTTTGTGTAGATCGCTATCTAAATGGGCATGAGTGGTCATGCTGCTTACTTATTTGTTCACATGATGCTATTTTGACCCTATCTTTCATGTAGCTTTCCTTTCATCGAAAATGGTTGAGCCTTCATAGAATAATAGCGTTTTTGGGTCCTTGTCTTGTAGGTGAGGGTGCCCATCGAAGAAGCTAGCAGGTGGTAGCAATGGAGTCAATCCTTCATTGCAGAGGGAGCCTTTGGCCCCTATGTTGGGAGAGGGGTGAGGTAGCCTGCCTGCATCTCCTTCTCCTTAAGCGAAGCAGGTCAACCTACGTTTAAGCTGGTTGCCACTGGAGGGGAATGAGAGTTGGGGCACCTTTGCAGGCTTCACCGAATACCAAAGGTTGAACCACTACGGAGAGTTTGCCTGAAGTGACAATTCTTTCTCTTAGGCAGTCGGTGGCTCCTCACTCTTCGATAGTAGGGGGAGCTTTAGGTGAAGGTAGGTTGATTGCTTTGAACAAATAAGGTGGGTCGACTATTTTAGGTGGATATAGTGGGCCACTTAATAATGATGATGGTGCTATGACCTGAGCTTGTTGTCTCGTCTAGGTAGGTGAATGATGATTGACTGTATTATTCAGAGTGATTATATAAGGTTTGCTAAATTTATTAAATCTAATTATTTTAGATCTAACTTTCTTCCTCTGCAACGCAAAAAAAATTATTTATCCTTTTGAAACTATTAAACTTATGAATCTGATTAATTTCTTTCCTTCTCACAAATGGGGCCACCGGAAATAAGTTTTAAGTATCGTCATAGAATTTATATCGCATAAAAAAAACACACGAAAAGGAATAAATAGGGTTCAAATCTCATCCAATAACTTCTCACCAAGGGTATAGAAGTGAAGTCGCTCGACGGACAAGTCCCACCCAAGATCATGCTTTTTGGATCACTTCGGCTCGAGCCCGCGGAACCTTTTTCGTAGAACATCACCCCCACCAACGAGAAAGTCATCTCCTTCCACTTGCAGCCGTCGACGACGAACCCCCGTCCCCACCTACATCACTACCCACCGCCCTCAGTTCACACCCCCTCTCCCCGACTGGATCTCGTCTCCACCGCCACACTCTCCCTCAGATCCGCGCTCAGATCCCAGGCGGATCGTGCGAGGGATCTCGACGCCTGCGACTCCACTGCTGGCGGGGCGACCGATCCGGAGATCTCGCCATGGCGGGCGCCGCGGGGGGGTTCGTGACCCGCTCCTTCGAGTCCATGCTCAAGGAGTGCTCCGGCAGGAAGTACGGTGACCTGCAGAAGGCCCTCCAGTCTTATCTAGGTCTGCCACCCCGTCCCCGAGCCCTCGCTTTTCAGTTCCGATCACCGCGATGTTCTTACCGCGCATTCTGCTGTGTTTATTCCGAATTCTGTCCATCTCGCTGCCACATGTTGTTGAATTACGTTCGTTCGCGGAATCTGTTGACATTTTGGACGTAGGAAATGACATGAATGTGCACCATCTGCGTAGACTGTGTACGGTGTCCCAAATGGCTACTTATTACTTAGATTCCGGTAATTTAGCTAACGAGCCTAAGGGAATGAGCGTTTAAATGAACTTAGTGCTCGACCGATAGGTGATGGTCCAGGGAAGGAAGGCCTTCGATCAATAAAGTTTGATTTGATTCGTCTTCCTGGTATCGCCCTATCTGTCGCCCTTTCCTCCCTTAGATATGTGAGTCCTGAGACCATACGACCAATGCTCTGACCAACTGAGCTACAGAACCGTGTCCTCCCTACGAAGTGAAGCGGAGTGAAATGGAACGAGCGGAGTGATTGGAGATATAGTGGGAAATGCTTACTGATTTTCTACCAGCAATATGTTGGGCCTTCCCTAGCCTCTCTTATCTGTTATTTGTGCCACATGGGCCTTTTCGTTAGTAATGTTCGCGCCTGACATTTTCTTTGTTGGTCACTTATCTACCTAGTTTTATTTCTATAAGTGCATTCCTCTGCGCATGTGGATGCCAAATACCAAGCATTTGGTTTCATATGAAATTGTGGTGTTAGCTTTGATTTGTATTATTGGTCCCTCTGTTGTCATATTCTGTCTTATACGTATCCCCATTTTGTCGCATTGAATCCATGCAAGACATTTCCATAAGTTTTTCCCCTTCTTGTTGAGAATATGTACAGAAGAGCTAAAACCACAATTCTTTCTCTTGTATGAAGTGCTTGCTTTGACATAAATGGCAAGAATCACTTCCAGAAATAACTTGCTTTTTGGAAGGTGCGTTTTCTTTGTCCTTTTTTGTTTTTTCTTTCCCCATTTATTTCAGCACGTAACTTGATAAACAGAGATTTTTGTTGTCTTTATTTATCATGACATATACAATTTTGGGAAATGCAAATGTGAACATGATTATACTACTTGGTTATGATTTGTTTTTGGGATAGACATGCCTTCTGAAAAATGCATTAAAATCCAAATAGCAAGAAAATCCAATGGGCTGGATTTTTGCTTTTTCTTTTTTTTGAACCTGGCAATTTGAATGCAGGCACAGATGCTTTTGTGTTCTTGTCATGCTTCCCTTGCTGAATTGTATCTCTTGCAGATTGTAGAAATGCGGGGAACCAACTCGGTTCTGCTACAAAGGTTGAGCCTACAAGCTTACCCAGTACTGAGAGGTTTGCTCCGAATCTCAATAGTCTGTCATCATCATATCTAAAGTTGCTTTTGGAAATACTTGAAATAGAATAAATGCAACGTTAAGCTTGTGTAACTCAGGAAAAAATAATCGTTCTATACAGAGTTGTTTGCTTGGGGCTTTAGTTCTGTTCTATTGGCTCCTGTCAAAACCTTGCCTGTGGTCAGATTGCTGAAGATGTCAATCTTTTTTGTTTGATTATTCTTCCCCTTCATTTTCCATTTAGATTGAATGCACCATGGAATCTCATATAGGGAGAATAGTTTCATCAATGATGGGAAACATTTGTGAATGTGATAAAACAATGTTTGTTGAAGTAGTGCGATGCAGTGTGGCAGGCATATCCTGATTAAGTGTTCACTAGCATTAACAAAGTGCTTCTTATCATTTCTTTACCAACTCTTCTCATCCAGGGATTTTAGATGGAAGACTGATCAGATATTCAAAATTAGCAATAGGAGAAATATTTCTCTAATTAACACAGTTATATATGGGAAAAAAACAGGTTTTCCCATTCTTTTTCTCTGGGATGCTTATAGCCTTATACTTGATGTTGCATCTCAAATTGCCCACCAACAATGCATGGAAAACCATGATGACCATCTTGCTTGTGGATCTGCTTTTCTTCACATATGGACATGTCATGGAAGACAGTGAAAATGCCAATCTTTCCATCTTGGCTTGTGTAGACTGGCAATTCCTATTACCTTCGAAAGAAAGATCATTGATCCCTGTATGTTGCTGCTATTGGAGATTTGCACTTTCTGCGTGACCAAATGCCTCTGATACAATTTCTTTCATACTTTTTGGAGCAAATAAATTCCATTAACTTTGGCATCATCTTATTGTTAGATGTTGACACTCAGGGAAAAATGTCAATAGTAGGTTTCTTATGTTGACACTCTTAGAGAAAAATGTCAATAGTAGGTTTCTTCTTCTTCTTCTTTGTTGAATAGGAACAGTAGGCTGCATCATCTCAGGCAAACATCTTTTCCCTGTGGAATGATAGAAGTCACAACCCAATCTTCTGCAAATGTGGACCTCTATCATTTATCTCATAACAAGTGAATGGCAAACCCATGGAGGAGTTGAAGGTCATGGTTAAATCCTGCGACAAGAAAGAGAGCTTGCTCATAGAGCACTTTTTGAAAGGGCTCACAAGCACTTCCCATATTTGTTTCCGAACAACTTGCACGAATAGATGGTGGTGATGTATTTTTCCCAAACTTAAATCAGCAAAGAACAGTGGTATTATCTCCAGGTTGTATTCTTTGTGTGTTTCTTAGTCTTACGATACATTCAAATTTTTAGTGCCATGTTCTCATCACATCCTTTATTCAAGCAGAAAGAGTGTCTTCATCAAGGCACAACCTTCTTTACTGAAAAGTGCAGCTTGATTGAGACAACTCATATTGCCTGGATTAGTTTAGTTGGATCCATAGTATCCTTTTTAAATTAGTTATATTTAATGCCATAAGCTTTCTCTTGGTAGCTTGCTTGTTGTAGGTCCTAACTGATCTCTCAGCATGCTAAGGTGCATGTTTTGCAGAAGTTACCCTGATTGATATTGTGAGGATTTTGGGCGCTACGGGAGTGTGGAGGCTCTTCCATGTGGAGAAAAGAAACGCAGCAGCAGTGGCTGCTGTTGTGGCTGTTGTATGCAGAACAGGGAGAGAGAGAGAGGTGCAGCCGGCGGTGAGAGAGAGAAGAGAGGAGAGAGGAGAGAGGAGTTGTGGAAATATTTCTTTAATATTGCAACTCAAAGAATAATTGATTACATAGGCTCTATTTATATAGAGAGACATTGCTAATATTTAAAATAGGAAACAAACTCAATCATAATGAATCAAATCTCCTCAAATAAGGGAATATCAAATCCTTCTAATTACTCAACTAATTGGCACCTAATTTACTAAAAATAAGAAAACTTGGACTCTAAGCAAATTAAACTTGACTGCTAAGACTCCAACTAGGGCCGGTGCCCCTTATTGACTAACTGGACCTTTAATGCTCACACTCCCCCTTAAGTTAAGGCCGGGAGGATGATGACTTACTCTTTGATTTTGTGAGGCTGGATGCCCCACCGCTCTTCTTCTTCTTTGAGCTCTGAGCTCTCCAACTTGTCATTTGTAGAAGCCACGTTGTAACCTTTTGCAACCTCTAGAGTCGTTGCTTTTGTAGCAACTTCAATAGTAGTTGTGATGGCCACCATGGTTTTCTTCTCTTTTCTTCTTGTGTCTTCTCAAGATCGACAGATGTAAGCAAATGCTTGCGTGAGGTGCTAATAGCCCTACATGGAAACCTCTGCATCTTGCTTGGATCTTTAGGAAAAGAATTTCTTGAATTAACTGCTAGTCTTTTCGAAAACTGGAAAGTTGTTTCTTTTGGCAACCTTGAAAGTCCTTGTGTGGACTACGGTGTCCTCTTCTTGGAGTGATAAACTGGTGGTGTGCAACCCCATGCATGATATTTGAAGTTCCTTTTTCGGAAAAACCTCTTCTTTTAGAAGACAATAAAAAATTGGATTGGAGAACTCCATAGAACAACCATAAAGAATGTACACCTCTTGACTTCCTCCTCAAGTTTCTTTTTCTTAGTCGCAACTCGGGCATCTCATTTTTAGCCATCCTCATCCTCGAAGAGCGAGTCTTCCTTTAATTGTACACTCTGCGTAAGGCGCTGGATGCGTATGGAAGTCACCCGTTAGAGTCCCCTTCTTGTCTCCTTGGGTCTTGCGTAAGGCGTCAAGGTTCTTCAAGGAGTTCTTTGAGAGAACTCACAAGTCGACGAAGATACCTCGAAATACAACGCTCTGGTGCACGTGGGAATCATGCACAAAATTGGGCCTTCTTGTGCGTGGCCTGTCCTCCTTGCTTCTGTGTGAAAGTAGACTTCTTGTCGAGGAGAGAAGCCACACGCACGTGGCTGCAGTCCACTAGAAAACTCACTCACAGACTTTGTGCATGACTTTTCTCTGCTTCGTTCTACGTGCGTAGAAAAACTCTGGGAAGAGCTTAGATTGAAGGCTTTGATATCATGTGAGGATTTTGGGCGCTACGAGAGCAGTGGTTGCTATTGCAGCTGTTGCACGTAGAACAAGGAGTGAGGAGAGAGGTGCGGTCGGTGGTGAGAGAAGAGAGGAGTTGTGGAGATATTTCTTTAATATTGCAACTTAAAGAATAATTGATTACATAGGCTCTCTTTATATAGAGACATTCCTAATCTCTAAAATAGGAAATGAACTCAATCATAATCAATCAAATCTTCTCAAATTAGGGAATATCAAATCTCTCTAATTACTCAACTAATTGACACCTAATTTATTAAAAATAAGAAAATTTGGACTCTAAGCAAACTAAACTTAACTTTCAAGACTCGAACTAGGGTTGACGCCCCTTATTGACCGACTGTACTGTCATGTGGCCCTTTAATCCTCATAGATATTTTGGCACTTATCTTGGTTGGTTAATATATTGAACCTTTAGGATCCTACTGGGCTACAATAACAAGAGCAAGCGTAAAAATATCGAGTGTGATGTAAAGATAAAGAAATAAAAGCAATCACATGAAATACACCACGATTTACAGTTAAAAATCCTTCCAAGTAAAAATCCATCACCTAAGCTTTCAAGCTTAAGATTTTTCCGATTGATCCATACCGATCAAATCCACTAGTATGACATAGTTGACGAGATATCTCAACTCAATACAAAATCTCCGGGTGAAGATCGGATCATCTTAAGCTAATATAACTTCGAGATGATTATTGGGTCGTCTCACCCAAATACAAATAAGAAAATAAGAAACACAATGATTGAAGCAATATATAACAAATTGAAATATTCTTACAATACCCCTATGCTTCCAAGTGATGCTTATGAATAAATTTGGTTCGGATGGAGGTGAGTCTTGGCTTGGAAGAGAAAATGAAGAATTAAATGAACAAGGCCTTGATCTTTAAGTATAGATGATAGTATATTGTCATGTATTGAAAGGGTGGCAAAAGGTCTTATTTACAGGTTTCCATAGGCTTAGGTTTGAATATTAGTCATTAGAAACTGATTAGGAACAAATCAATTTCAAATCAATCTAAAAATGGAAATAGGATTTGCCCTAATGGTCACATGTACGGGTACAGATTCATGTGTACTGGTACAAGGCACATACAATTTGGGCTAATTTGAGTTCTTGCACTAGTGCAAAGTAGGGTGTACCGCTATAAACTCGTTCAAGGTACTCACTGTTTTGGCCTTGTTTCAAATTTAATCAAAAGTTGTAAGTCACTTGTACCGATGCAAACTCTTTGTACCTGTGCAAAAACTTTGTACCTGTACGCAATGATTTCTTTTTACAACTTATAAAATTGATTTTGGGTCATCTTTAAATCTTTTTTTCTTAGGACACTATTAGGATATTTTTAAAGATTCTTTAGAGGCTTACAAAAATTCTAAAACTTAAAAGAAAATCCTAGTCTAAGCAAAGTCTTGAGCTTGATTTTGAACATGTTTGGCTTTATTCTTGAGTTTTCTTGCCTTTGCCTCCATCTTCTTGCTTTCACTTTCACTTTTATTTTGCATCTTGATTTGAACTTGCTTGACCTCCATAATACTTTGTTAACCTGGTTATACAAAAACAGTTATGAAGATTCGTTTGGTAAATACCAAAACATAAGCGGAGTTTAGTTCCAACATAATATACTCTAGGCTGACATCTTGTCATTAAATATTAGCCTTCTTAGGCTGTTTAAGTGAAGTTTATTTATCATTCTTGATGCCTATAGCGAGACTTTTTCCTTACTTGACACATAAGTTTTCCATGGGCCCTAATTGTGTCAAAAATAGTTCAACTTCTGCTGGAGTGGAGGAAAATAGTGCTGATGCTCAAGAAAAAGCTTCTGCTGGAGTGGAGGAAATCAGTGCCGATGCTCAAGAAAATGCTTCTGTCATGACTGATGAAGCTGACTCAGTTGTCCCGTCAGTGGAGACGAATAGAGCAGACTTGGATGTGCAGTCGGTTGAGACTGCTAGAGCAGGCTCGGATGTGCGGTCGATGGAGACTACTAGAGCGGACTCGGATGTGCAGTTGGTGGAGACTAGTACAGCAGACTTGGATGTGCAGTCGGTGGAAACTACTACATCTGTCAATGTCATGGAGGCCTTGGCTTGTGCTGGAACTGTCCTGGAAGGGGTGAATTCTGAACTTGTGTTGCAGCCTATGCGACTTGCATTTGAGACAAAAAATACAAAACTAGTGGAATCTGCACTTGACTGCCTTCATGTAAGAGTCTTTTCAACCCACTATTTGCTTTATCTTGTCAACTAACTGGCTTTGTAATTATTTTATTTTTTATTTTTCTGGAAAAGATTACTTTTGTAATTACATTTCAATGAGGTTGTTGGCATCTCTACTGTAGTCTTGCTGTTAATTCCACCAATCTTTGCATGAAAAAAAGGAGGAATGAGATAACCCTGCTTTGATGGTCTGCCCCAAAAGACTAGGTTTAAATCTTCACATGCTTGGTGTTGAGAGTTATTTTTGTAGTGAGGTTTTTATATGGTCTTTGGTTATTTTTGTATTGTGTGGGGTGGTGTGTGTAATTCTCCTAAGAGGTCTCTCTCTATATAAAGGGACCTCTAGGGTTTCTTATGAATCTAATCACGCATTTTCCTTTCAACATGGTATCCGACAACGGTTCTAGGCTAGTGTTCCAATATCCCACCAAGTACCACCTTCAATTTCTTTCTCGTGCAACCTTGAATCCTTGATCCTGAGGGTTTCCTGGTGAATCGATCCTGGTAGGGGGATCTCTTCATCATCTGGACATCTTCTACCATCATAAGGGGCATCTTTGCTCCTGATCGCTGCCGCCAGCTCATCTGATTGTCGCCTCAAGGGGATCTCTTCATCCCCTGATCGCCGCTGCCAAGGTCTAGGTGGTTGTTGTTTGTGACAGGGCCGTCACTTGGGCGTTGCCAACATGTAGCGGTGCTTTTGTTTCTGTGCCTAATCTCCTGGAACCCTTCCTCACTGCTGTAGCATCACTGTGACAGCAAGCCCTATTGACTTGGGCATTGCTGCTGCAGTTGTTGTGTGCCTGGTAGCCACGCTGCGACTGTTCTCATGATCTAAATTCATTTTCTGATCTGATTTTGTGTTCTATTATCACTGTTATGATCTGATTTTTAGCCTTATTGTGTCAGTATTTATCTTCCTACGAGATGGGCTGACATAGGAGACCATAAGAAAGTTCTTGGTGACTCAATGGGAAAAATATCTACCACGAGTGTCTCTCCTCATATGTAGGGGACGCCCATCAAGTTGTATGGGATGAATTTTCTCCTTTGGTCCACTTCTTTTGTCTGCTCTGTAGGACCACATAGGAAGAAATATATTCGTCTTAAGGAGGAACCAAGGAATTATAAGAAGATTGATGATTGAGAGGATGGTAATGATTGAGTGGTCACTTGTATGTTGAACAAGATGAGAGAGCATATAGCCAAGCATGTTATGTCCTACTCTGCTGCCAAGAAGATGTGGGGTGTGCTTTATGAGATCTACTCATAGAAGAGCAATATTGTCTGTCTCTATCGAGTTGTTGAGGAGTTACATACCTTCAGGAAGGGATTGATCTCTTTAGCTGACTATTATGGATTTTTGAAGAACTTATGGGACGAGGATGATACTTATCAGCCTTTGTTGTCTGATGTGACTGTTATGGCTAAGTAGAGGGAGGCTATCAAATCAGTTCAGTTCCTTGTGACATTACGCCCTATGTACAAGGCAATGAAAGATTAGCTGATGATGTCAAAGGAGATACCTACAGCTACCCAGATCTATGCATATATATCTCAATTTGAGATATCTAAACTTGTTTCAGTTGTCGAGTCTTTTGCTATGGCTTCTTTTGGTCATGGTTGTGGAGGCTCCTCAGGCAAGGGAGAGGAAACCACCTAGGGGCAGTGGTGGTCGTGGATGAGGAAGTAGTGGCCTTTTTTGTGATCACTGTCATTGCGTTGGTCATACTATTGATAGATGCTGAGTCAAGCACGACTCTTCGTAGGGACAAGAACCACGTTCCCATCAGGTTTCTCAGGGGCCCAATGAGATCAGCTTTCAGGAGGATGATGTCTTGGCTTCTTAGGTCACTCTTTCTCAGGCGGAGTATGACAAATTGCTGAAGTACCAATCTATTCCTTCTGCTAGCGCTTTAGTTAGAGCAGTAGGTACTGTTGCACTGTCTGTTTGGTCACATGCCATTGACTGGATAGTAGAATCAGGTGCTTCTTCCCTTATCACTGGAGATTCTATTTTGTTCACGTCCTTACAGTCCCTTGCTAACTCGTTCAATGTGCGGGTGGCTGATGATGCCTATCTTTAGTTACATGGCATGGAGATATTTCTATCATCGGGTGCTTATCTCTTAATGATGTGTTACATGCTTCGAAGTTTGCTTTGAACCTTTTGTCTATTAGTCAGATTACAAAGGCCTTGAATTGTCGAGCGGTGTTTTATGATCACTTCTTTGTCTTGCAGGATCTTTGAATGATGAGGCATATTGGTGGAGGGTTTGAGCGTGATGGCCTTTACTAATTGAGCCTTCCACCTACACATTCATCTATTGTTGCTTCCTTTACTTTTTAGTGGCATCTTTGTTTAGGCTACTCAAGTATTTCCATTCTTCACTGACAATTTCTTGAGCCTTTTTAGTGTGATGCTTGTCAACTTCTCACTTTGGATCGAGTGGATGAAGTGATGCGTCACGACAACATATTTTTCCGTTCTTATCAATGGTAATCCAGCAGGGGGATAGATTTAGCGAAGGAGAGGCATTAGGCAAGGCTGCCCGTTGGCCTCGATACTATTTGTCTCTGTAGCTAATGCTTTGGTCAGGTCATTGGTTAGAGCCTGTGAGAGGAATTTAGTTAGAGGATTCTCTTTGGATGATGGGACTGTGGTTTTGGTGCTTCAGTATGTGGATAACACACTATTCTTTGTGGAGGGTTTTGAGATGGAGGCGAGGAGGATGCATATTTTGTTGGAGTTGTTTAGGGAGGCATCCAGCTTGCAGATAAACTACACGAAGTTAACCTTTATCCCATTCAATATGTCAGTTGATGAGGCCACTAGGTGTAGCCTGGCTCTGGACATGCGGTAGGGGGCTTTGCCTATTTCCTATTTGGGCCTTCACCTGACAGATAATAAGATCTCTATACATGACTTGACCCCCTTGGTGGAGAGGATAGAGGGGAGGTTGGCGGGGTGGGTGTCCAAGATTCTTGCCAGAGGAGGGAGATTGGTGATACTCAAGGTAGTGGTGTCATCGATGCCTTCGTATTTTGCCTTCATGCTGAAGGTGACACAACATATTAAAAAAGGATTTTGTGCCTGATGAGGAATTTCTTCTGGACTAACTATGGAGCAGGTGGGAGAGGAGCGGGGATGGTGGCCTGGGAGGAGGTGTGCAAACTGTTGAAGGGAGTCTAGGTGTTAGGGATGTGGGAAGAATGAATGGCAGTTTCCTGACAAGTGGATTGGTAGGTTGCTTGGGAATGAAGAGAGTCTAGTGGGTAAGGTCTTCTGGACATGTTATGGTGGTCCATTATGTTGGGACCTGCTGTTGTCTCCGCTGTGAGGCACCTCACACTGCCTTAGAGGTCTCTCTTTGGTAGCACCAATGGTGCGGATTTTTTTTACTCCTGTTATTGGCTCAGGAATACTATTTAGATTTTGGTTGAATGACTGGACGAGTTAGGGGATATTGTATGATTGGTTCCCCAGACTTTATGTGCTGGCTACAGATAGGGGAGCCTTGGTGGCTAATGTTTGGGAGAACTCCTGGTGCCCCACTTTTGTGGGAAACTTGTCGGACCAGGGGTTTGTGGAGGTTTGGGTTTAGCTGTAGGAGTTGGAGGGCTTTTAGTCAGAGGGTGGTGTAGATGCTTTCTTTTGGGATGATGGTGATTTCTCCATATACAATGCATAGAGAAGGTTGGGGAATGTTGGTGTGTTGCAGGATATTGATTTGATTAAAGATTGTAATTAGGTATGGTCAATAGCTTGTCCTCTGAAGGTGAAGATCTTCGTCTGGCTGCTCAGGAGAGGTAGGCTTATGATGAGAATGTAGAGGGCTAGGTGGGCTCTCGAGGCTGAGATGTGATGCACTCTGTGTCTTAGGGCGGAGGAGGATGTGGGTCACCTATTCTTTCAATGACCCCTTGTTACCCAGATTTGGAGTCACTTCAATGCAGGGTGGTGAACGCATTCTACTTTTGATGAGTTCTGGAGGTCGTTAAGGTGTGGGGTTAGGAATGATGATTGGAATGTTTTTAGGACGAAGAAGAAGAGAGCTAGGCCTTTGGTTATTTTGTGGAGCATCTGGCTGGGGAGAAATGCAGTTTTGTTTAGGGAGCAACGACCTTATGTGGAGAATTTTGTGGAATCTTTATCTTTTTTGATTGGCCTTTGGAGTTCTAATTTGAAATATGGTATTGTGCCTCTTTTATTGATATAATCTTTGGGGTGTTATCAACCGGATAACCATCATTTCCCTTTTAAAAAAAAAACTTGGCAAGCACCATAGGGTTACCTTTCCCTCTCGTCAGAATAAGAGGGCTAAGTTACCTTTTGATTTAGTTCATGCAGATTTGTGGGGACCGTGTCGGGTTCACAGTCTCAGGGATTTTCGATATTTTCTTGTACTCATGGATGATTGTACTAGAGTTACATGGGTCTATATGTTGAAGGAGAAGTCCAAAACTCCTGTACTTATTAAAAATTTCATTTTTGAAATAAAGACTTAGTTTTCCTCTATTTTTTGGATCTTTCGAAGTAATAATGACTTTGAATTTGTGAATGCTATCATGACTGAATTTTTTACCGCTTTGGGTGTCATCCACCAGACATCTTGTGTTCATATATTCTAACAGAATGGGGTGGCTGAATGCAAATTGACATTTACTTGATGTAGCTAGGAGTATGATGTTTCAGACGCATGTTCTTTCTCAGTATTAGGAAGATGCAATTCTTATGGCAACCTTTCTCATAAACAGGGTGTCTTCTTCTGTCCTGAAGGGGAGGATTATTCTGTGTTGTTGCCTAGTCGTAACATTTTTCTATCACACCGCTGGTTTTGGGTGTGTTTGTTTTTGTCCACTTATTCAAGGTGGATAAGTTGTCTCTTAGGTTGTTAGGTGCATTTTCTTGGGATACTCACATACTCAGAAGGCTATAGATGCTGTGACCCTTTGGAACACAAATTTTATGTTAGTGTGGATGTTACCTTTGAGGATGTTCCCTACTTTGCATCCAGGGAAAAGCCTTCACATTCTCAACAGGCTTAGGATATACCTTTTTTTGTGCCTATTACGACACCACCATAGCTCATTGAGCCATCCCCTATGCCTACTTCCTTTGAGGCTGCACCACCACCATCACCTCTAGTTATTCCCTATAAGTACACCTATCACCGCAAGTTGCCATCTCACCTACCTTAGGGGGAACCTCTTTTCACTATACCTACTGCTTCACCCTCTACTAATCTTGCTGAATCTACTGGAGATCAGGTAATTCTTGCTATAGACAAGAATGACTTGGATGTTCCTATTGTTAATCGAAGGGCTTAATGTTTTTGTGCTCGCTATTCTATTTCTCATCATATGTCGTTTGACAGGTTACTTATTATTGCTCGACTATTTTCTCTTGCTGTGGATAGTCACCAAGTTCCCTGCAGTCATGCAGAGGCTCTTCAGCATTCTGGATCGAAAACGGTCATGGAAGAGGAGATGGCAGCTTTGTAATCCCGATGCAGGTGGGACTTGGTGGATCCACCCATAGGGACTATTGTTGTTGGGTGTAGGTGTCTGTTTACTCTTAAATATCTACTTGATGGCTCAGTGGATTGCCATAAGGCATGACTTGTTGCAAAGGGTTATACATAAACTTATGGCGTTGACTATTTTGAAACCTTTCACCTGTTGCAAAGTTAAATTCAGTTTGTTTTCTCTTGTTCATTGTTGTCAACTTGGGCTGGTTGGTCTTTGAGCTTGATATAAAAGATGCCTTCCTCTATGGTGATTTTCATGAGGAGGTCTATATACATTAGCCTCTTGGTTTTGACTCACGGGTAGTGTCAGAAGCTCTACAAGCTGAATAAAGTTATTTATGAACTAAAGCAGAGCCTGAGGGCTTGGTTTGAGAGATTTAGCATAGTTCAGGACTCTAGCTTCACTCGGTCATCTTTAAACCACTCCGTGTTTGTGCTGCATAGATCCACTGGTTCAGTTATATTTATTGTGTATGTGAATGACATTCTTTTGACTAGGAGTGATCAAGAAGGCATTGAAGAGATAGAAACCTTCTACACTTAGTTTGTCACTAGGGATCTAGGTAGGATTAGCTACTTCTTGGGCATTGAGGTACATCATATAGATGGAGGTTTGGTGCTTTCACAGAAGAAATATGTGCTTGATATGCTACGTGAAGCAAGAATGATAGGATGCAAGCCTGCTACCATTCCATTAGATCCTACCATTCATCTTGCTAATTCTGGCAGTCTAGAGTTGGAGGATGTGACTAGGTATCGTGCGATGATTGGCAAGTTACTCTCTCTTACAGTTACCAGGCTGGACATTGCCTATGTAGTGGGACATTTGAGTTAGTTTATGTAGTAGCCTAGAGAGGCTCATTGGGTTGGTGTTTGCTAGGTTCTTAGATATTTGAAGAACTCTCCAGGCAAAGGCCTTTCTTTCCAAAGGCATGGTCATCTCATTGTGTGGGGTAACTCAGATGTAGATTATGTCGGGACTCATGAGGATCACAAATTTACTACTGGCTATTGTACCTATGTTGGTGGCAACCTTCTTACCTAGTGGAGTAAGAAGCAGATTGTAATCCCTTGTTCCAGTGTAGAATCTGAGTACTGTGTTATGACATATATCATTTGTGAGTTACTATAGATTCGATGCATTCTTCATGACTTTGGCATTTTTATTTCAAGGCCCGTGCCTATGTTATGTGATAACAAGCTTGCTACTTTTATTGTAAATAACCTTACTTTTCATGAAAGGACCAAACACATTGAGGTAGGCTACCATTTCATTAGAGATGCTGTGATGACTGGGAAAATATCCACTCCATACATTTCTACTGAAGATCAGGTGGCTGACATCTTCACCAAAGCACTTCCCAAAAAATGATTGGAGTACTTGTGTTCCAAGCTGTGCATGTCTACTATCTTTGCTCCGACTTGTGGGGGAGTGTTGAGAGTTTCGTAGTGAGGTTATTATATGGTCTTTGCTTATTTCTATATTGTGCGGGGTGATGTGTGTAATTCTCTCAAGAGGTCTCTCTCTATGTTTTCTTATGAATCACTTAGAATAAAGAGTAATAAGAAAAATGATTTTCTTATTCTTTCTAGAAGGAGTTATTTGTATTATCAGATGCAGTTTTCTCATTTTCATTGTTACAAAGTGTGCTTTGTTAGTAGGGTGGAAGGGGAACTCTTTTTGTTGTCTCTACTTGAAATCAAGGGTACATACCACCTCCCTAGTAGTGCTTAGAAAAGGTTTGTTTGGTTGCCCATCCTTTGGTAATTCTCCTGATCCCCCTACCTTCTCCTGCCTCTCACATAACAGCTAACGTAGCTTACATCCTGTCAGTGGGAATGCCACTAACCCATGCACTTCCATGTTTCAGGCCCACACAACCCCCCTTCGCCCCAGCTTCTGCTCACTCCTTACGAGTCATACTCTAACTGCCATGCCACTCTCCGTCCATTGTTCCTTATGTGAAATAGTGATGACCTCCAACTTTTTTCTTCCACGTGCTTGGAGTCTTGGACAAAGCAGTGACTTCAGCGACATCGTCTGCCTGGAGATGTCCACCTCCGGGATGAATGCTCCGTCAAACCTGTCTATATACAGTAGAGGTGGAAAGGCATCCTAACACATTTGGAGCAGAGTTTTCCAAGCCTCTCCTTCCTTCATGAAACAGCTAAAAAAACAATTGAAAAGGACTCTGCAATTTGGCCAAGTTGCATTCAAACTGCAACATCGGGCTACCCTATGGTTGAAAAGGGTGATTAAGACCCTTACGCTGTGTTTGGATGAAGGTTTATACACAGGTTTAGTCCTATGCGACTGGTTAGAATGAACAGTGCATGAACAATAGCATGGTTTTGGTGGGGTTTACGAAAAAGTTTTCTCACATGTAACATGTAACCACTACTTATTTCACTTTTCAACAAAACATCAACAAAAAAGGCCCAACATCAAATATAAATAAACTACAACCCTCTCTCTATATCTCTACTTCCAATGCAAACAAAAAAAATACAACTTATAATATATTAACTTACCTATCATATCTATCCCACTATCAATGCACCATTTATTCCACTATCTCCATAATTTAACACTTCCTAAACTTTATCCTAGGATGAACACAAATTAGGTCATGACTTTTGTTATGATGGCCACTTATATTACCATGGTCAAGAAGTAGCTCACTTTTTCAGTTATTCTGCCTATTTTGGTTACTGTCGTATTTCAACTATCAGACTCAGTTTTTCCTTTTCTGTTCTAAATACTGAGCAATGCTAACATGTACCAATTGCCTTGGTAAATGCTTTCTGATGGAGATCTTTCAGCTTTAACACATGCAATCCACAGTAACTGTTATTATGAAGGTTGTTGTTTAATCCTCGTCCTTGTCCTCATCCTCGTCCTCCTCCTCCTCCTCATCATCATCATGTTCTGTTCTCCCCACTTCTGCCATTACCAGTATTTATCCATCAAGATTTTGTTCCTTTCATTTTCACCCTTTGATATCATGTATGTGCATGAGTGTGAACACACAAAACATTACGCACGTACTTTGCAGGGTTTTTTTTCCTTTTTTTTTTTGTTGTGAGGGGGGAAGAAGGGGGTGAAGGGATGATTTTTTTTATTATATAATGTAACTTTGTATTGACTTTGTCCCTTTTTCTTTCAAAACCACATATTAACAAGTTATTTGCTGAAATGTCACTATTTCAGAAGCTCATTGCTTATAACCACTTGGAAGGTGATCCTGGTCTAGAAGGTGGCAAAAATTCTGTCTTGTTTATGGAGATTCTCTCCATGGTGTATGGTTGTGTTGATAACTCTTCTTCCGATGGGTAGTCATTTTTTATAACTCTATATTTCTTTAGACTATTAAACTCATTATATTACAAAACTCAAGAAAAATTTTTTCTGACCTTTTTCACAGTACAATTCTGCAAGTTCTGAAAGTGTTACTGACTGCGGTGGCATCAACAAAATTCAGAGGTAGCTTTACTGTTGAGTGTTCCATTTTGAGACCATACTGTAGCATCTAACATCGTCATGGGCATTGCCCACTTTAAGTGCAGTACACGGGGAGTCTTTACTTGGAGTGATTAGAATTTGCTATAATATTGCTCTTAGCAGGTAACTAATTAAATGTGTGTAATGCACATAAGTTTTGGAATACTGGTGGTTGGAATCTAGAATTTTGAATGCTGGTCTCTCACTGTGTTTTTGTACCTCACAGCAAGAACCCTATAAATCAAGCAACTTCAAAAGCAATGTTAACCCAAATGGTCAGCATTACCATCCGGCGAATGGAATCTGTTCAGGTATCATCTCTTTCGGCATCTGATCCATAATTTTTTTCCCCTGAAAAATTTATTGCTGAATGCCATATTTTCTTCTCCTGTAGTTCTTAATAATCGACATTTCTGTCTATTGTCCAGTCTGCTCATTCATCCACCGGGTGTACAGAGGATTCATCCACAGTTAGTGAAAACTCAAATAATGGAGAGGTAACAGGTGATGATCAAGGTGAGAAAAAAATGACTCTAGGTGATGCTCTTTCAATGAATAGAGGAAAAGAAGTGCCTCCCACATCCGTCGAGGAACTTGAAAATCTTGCTGGTGGTGCTGATATCAAGGTAATTGTCCTTGTCAGGATGTGCAAATTATGGACATCGTTGGGATATATTGATACATGATACTACTTATCAGTTGACTTTAGTGATGCCTTTATTTTGCAAAATTACTAATTAGAATTTATACGTTGCGTTGAATGAAACACAAAGACATGAGAGATGCGAAAAATCATGGGAGTACAAGTTCCACAAGGAATCTAGTGCGTACGAGCAGCTAGAGTTTTTTTTCTTTTCACTTCACTTTGACAACTTAAAGAGGTGGGGTGATGTGTTGCACAATTTATAGGATGATAGGATACATGGACGCACACCTAAGATCCATATATCCATATACAAGTGTTTTATACCACTAAACACTCTCCCTCAAGTTGGGCGTAGAGGTCAAACATGCCTAACTTGCCCATGTTCTTCTCATATTGTGTCGGGGCAAACCGTTTTCTGAAGACATCGGCTACTTGATTTTCTGAGGGAGATAGAGATCTCTAGAATCGATTTTGTCACGGATAAAGTGTGTCAAATTCAACATGCTTAGTTCTATTATGTAAGATTGGATTGTTGGCAAGGTTGATGGCAGCTATGTTGTCACAGTAGAGCCTCATGGGCGTAATACGTTGAATCTCAATATCGGCAAGTAGGATTTTGTTCCCAGGCTCATCCAGTTGCTTCCCATCCTTCATGATGATTTGCCTCAATAAGAGTAGAAATGGGTGTGACCCAAGTTTCCCTCTTTTTTTCAACAAATCAAGAATATAGTTCCCTTGACACAAAAGTAGGCTATCCTTGGACCTTGCAATATTTATCCTGAGAAAGTACTTAGTCTACCCAAATCTTTGATTTCAAACTCATTAGCTAGATGACTCTTAATTTCATTAATCTCTTCATAATCATATCCAGTGACAATCATGTCATCAACATATACAATTAGTAAAGTAGTTTTGCCGGTTCCACGAATAATGAACAACATTATCCTAAGAATTTCCCTTTGATAGATCGTGAGTCAAACTGCATCCTGTTGATCAAATATGTCGCAATCAAAATGGTGTTTGGCCAATAGCATCTAGGTATCTTTTCTTGAATTAACATCAAGAAGTTGTCAATTTTTTCATTCTGTAATGCCATCTTGTTGTGGTGTATAACTAGGCCTGGCCATGGACTAGTGGCCCTATCTACCCGACTCGCAAAATGGGAGGGCTTGGGCTTCGATTTTTTTATCATGACTTGACCCAACCCGATTCTCTAATTGACTCGATTTTAAATGGGTAGGCTTGGGCCTTCAATTTATGACTTGACCCGACCTGGCTCGTAAATCATTAATATTTAAAATCAAGAACTCCAAGAGTCTTAACTTGGAACTCCAATTCCAATCCCATATGCCAAAATTTCCATCTATTTAACCATTGTCTTGCTTCTCCAAAATCTCCGCCCCTCTCTAAGTACCATATGAGATGCCCAATAACTAAAGATTTAAATGTTGATGGCATGCCGGCAAGGCCATTTTTGAAAAACTTCCTTGTCGATATGCATATGGTGTCGAAATGCAGGGATGCTGGTGGCATGCCGATCATTTCGTCGGCATGCCGCCATATGTTGACCATTTCGGGTGCTGTGGGTAAGGTGCGTGGCAAAGGGTTGATGTTTTCAGTGTTTGGGTAAGGTGTGTGTGTCGGTAAGGAATTACACACACGATTTTGGGCCCTGATATTCCCTAGTCGATATCGATATCTAAAACCTTAGATATGGTTATGATGAAATACTTTTAATGTTACACAAAAATTGATATCATTTTGACTACTTCTGTCATTTTTTTTTGGCATGCTCTCGACATTTCCACGGCATGCCCATCGGCATGGTCATCGAAAAACTGGCATTTCCATGGAATGCTCTTGACATGCTCATGAAATGCACACTTAGAATTTCCTTGGCACGGTGTCGAAATCGGCATTTCGAACCTTGCCAATAACCACCATCTAAAATTATGAACCATCTATTTAACCTGAGATGCGGGAATCATCTATTTAACTTGAGGTACGAGAACCATCTATTGGACCAACAACCACCATCCAACTCTTCTTCAGTCTATTCCTTTATCTTATTTTTTTTTATAATTATGAATCAAGGACATTTAATATATCCGTATAAGCACACTGAATTAGTGTAGAATTCCCTTCATGATGTTTGTTGTAGAATTCCCTTCTTATCAAAAAGTTCCTTTAAGGAGCTTTCCATGTATTCATGGGCATTATTTGATTTGAGTACTTTAATTCTAGTATGAAACTGACTTTCAACCATGTTGAAAAAACTCTTGACAATGTGAGGAAGCTCCTTTCTGGTCTATGAAATAAAGAAATGTGCATTTGGAACAATCTTCAATAAGAGCAACAGAGTATCTATATCCTAACTCAGACTTAACACTAGTAGGTCCCTGTACATTTGGGTGAACCAAGGAAAAGGTGTATTTCTCTTGTAAATCGACTCTGGAAAGGATGCACGATGGTGTTTTGTCAACTGACACACCTTACAATTTACATCCTAGAAATTGACCATGTTAATAAGTTTGGAAGCAATTTTGTGAGTCACAAACTTCAAATGTCTAGGTCTCCTATGCCATAGTACCATATCATGAATCTTTGTGGAGTTTGTTTTCCTGGAATTTAACATAGCCTGAAGAGCAAGTGTGACCTTTCTAGGTAACTGATTGTTTTCGGATCATACACCATTATTGTGGCAAACGAATGAGGGGCGGTAGTTCGAGACCTATGTCAAATTTGATAAGTCATGGATGTTGAAGGAGGGGTTCAGGAGGGTGGTGGACAAATGGAGATTTCTTTAGGCGATGGGCTCAGCGGTGGCAAAGCGAGAATCCAAATTGTGTGTCCTGTAGGTGTTCCTAAAAAACTACAGAAAGTAGATTGAGGAGGAATGTACCAAGAAGAGGAATGACACCCATGCAGAGATTGCGAGATTGGATAGAATGGAGGATGAGGGAGTGCTCTTTGAGGAGGGTATGAAGGCTAAAGCCACGCATCTACTTATGGTCTAGAAATAAGACATGAAATTGGAGGTTGAGTGGAAGGTCAAGTCATGCCAGAAATGGCTCAAGGAAGGGGACTCAAATACATGTTACTTCCACATGGTGGCATTGGGGAGATGGCGGCCGCGGAAGAACTGGATAGACAAGTTGGTGGTGAATGATATAATCTATATTGGTAGGGAGGAGGTGGGTAGAGTAGCTATTGAGTATTATAGATCTTTCTTGGCCAAGAGGAGGGGGGATAGGAGGTGGACGGGAGTAGAGGCACAACGCATCAGGGATGACCAGGCAGGGAGTCTAACCATGGAGTTCACTGAAGATGAAGTGAGGGAGGCAGTTTGGGGTCTCAATGTTGATGGGTACCTAGGATCGAATAGCTTTTCGGTATATTTTTACAAGGAGTTCTGGTCTTTGGTTAAGGAAGATGTCTTGCAGGTGATGATGAAGTTTGCTGATGGCAACTTGGGTTTCAATAGGCTAAATAAATTCTATATGTTCCTGCTGCCAAAAAGGAGCAGGCTAAGGCTATCGGAGATTATAGACCTATTGCCCTCTCCAACACAATTTATCTCATTGTAGCCAAGGTGTTTGCTAATAGGCTATGGAGGGTGCTCCAGGATGTTATCTTGCCTGTCTAGATGGGTTTTGCCCTGGGGAGGAATATTTTGGATGACTTTGTTATTGCTTCGGAGATCTTTGCCTATTGGATGAAGAGAAAGGTGTTCTTATGGAAGGTGGATTTTAATAAAGCCTATGACTCGGTGTAGTGGTCATTCTTGTGGGCTTCCCTATTAAAGAGGGGCTTCCCACCTTGTTGGGTGGAGTGGATGAAGCACTACTTGACTTCTTTCTCTATTCCAGTGAATGGAAACCTAGTCGGGGGGTGATTTCAGCCTAAAGGGGAGTAAGGTAGGGACGTCCTCTTGCATCGTTGCTCTTTGTCCTGGTAGTTGATGCTTTGGTGAAGTCTACCTTTAGAGCTTGTGCAGGGAGTCTGTTTAGATGTTTTTCTACAGAAAATGGGACAGGCATCTCGATTCTTCAATATGCAGATAATACTTTCTTCTTTGTGGATGGATTTAGATTAGAAGAAAGGAGGTTGGACCTCCTCCTTGAGTTATTTGTGAGGCTTCTTGGTTGTAGATCAAAATTTCAAAATCCACCTTTGTTCCTGTCAATATGTCTCTTGAGGAAGTGACTTCCTATAGGGTCGCCCTTCATTCACTGGAAGGAGCCTTACCCATTTCTTACCTTGGTTTCCCATTGTCTAACAAACTAGAGGGGGTAGATTGGTGCTTTTGAAAGCAGTTTTGGCCTCCGTACCTTCGTATTTCACATCTATCTATTCATTGTTGTAGAAGGTAGAAAAAAAGCTTTTGGGACTAATAAGGGATTTCTTTTGGACCAACTATGCTTCTTCGAGGAAGGGAGCTAGGTTGGTGGCTTGGGTAGATGTTTGTAAACCAGAAAAGGAGGGAGGTTTGGGGTCAGAGATTTGGTTGCCATGAATGGTAGCTTCCTAGCAAAATGGATAAACAAACTCCTCGAGTGTAGACAGGATCTCTTGGGACAAATCATGGAGGCATCCTATGGGTCAAGGCTGGACTAGAATTTCTTGGCGTTGTTGTAGCCAGGTACCTCTCACTTTATCAGAGATTTGGGCTTTGTGGTGCCTAAGGTACCACATTTTTTCTCCCGTATGTTGGCACAGTAGATGTGTTCTTCTTCTGGATTAATGATTGGATGGGCCATGGGAGCCTAAAGGACAAATTTTGGAGACTCTTTGCCTTGGTGAATGATAGGGAGATAACTGTGGGTGGCTGTTGGGAGGGGTTATGGTGTCCCATGTTTATAGGAAATCTTTCAGACCAGAGAATCTTGGATTTAAAGTCAATGCTGCAGGAGTTAGACTGCTACCAGCTGGAAGGGGGTGTTGGCTCATTCATTTGGGATGAAGGGATTTTTCCGTATGGGAGGCATACAACAAACTGAGGTTCTTGGGGCTGATGGAAGACATTGATTTCATTAGAGACTGTGGATAGATCTGGACGGCAGGTTGCCCATTGAAGATCAAGGTTTTTGCATGGTTGACCCTGATGACAAGGATATAGAGAGCAAGATGGACATCGGAGGCGAAAAGGCCATGTCTGCTTTGTGGAGGAAAGGATGAGGACGTCAACCATCTTCTTTACATGTCAACTGTCGGTGCAAGTTTGGAGCCATTTCATGTTTGGTTGGATCTCTCACTCCACCCAAGATGATTTTTGGGCCTCCTTCAGGAGAGGATGACAAGTGGGACTAAATGTTTCCAAGGGGGGGCATTTGGCTGAGAAGAAACACGATAGTCTTCAAGGGGCAGCAACCTTATCTTGAGAATTTTATTTCTAGTATTTTGTTGTTGATGCAATTTTAGGAAACCTCTTTGTAACTTGGCCACATTTATACTTTCCATTCCCATTAATTAATTTTGGGCGGTTATCAACCAGATAACCACCCTTCCTCTTTTTTTTTTTTTTTTAAAAGGAGCAATCCCTGTCTCCTATATTTTCAGATTTTGCGAGACACATCAATCCTAATAGATAGAAAATTTAAGGAAAGCTTTGGAACATGAAGGGTATCATTGAGTCTAATTTTATTTAGAAGGTGTACAATACCTTTCCCTGCAACCTTCACACTAAATCCCTTAGCAACCTTGATGCAATTCTTTCTTGAACCAAGCTTATATTTGAGAGAATCATTGTGGGTTACCAGTCATGTGATTAGTAGCACCACTATCAACAATTTAGAAGATGGAGCATGATCATATGTTCTCACTTGAGTAACTGGAGCACAACTAGAGTCTTCTTCTATAGACTTCATAATCGATGTCTTAAATCTCATCAACAACCACAATCATAGATAGGAATACAACCAATAAGTCACAAAATCACCTGTATCCCTTATACGCTAAGGGAATACAACCAAGTTTAACAAGCCAGGTGTAACAAGTCACAAATGAGACCACTCGTACCTCTTCTCGTCAAAGAGAATATAATCAGGTGTACAAATCTTGTTAAATGGGAGAAAGATATACCTCAACCAAGGTCACCTACGTTGACTCCGTATATCAAAAGCTCATGAGAGAAGTCCTTTAAGGCCTTCCATCACTTCGCCATCCTTAGTTGTCCCTTTAATTAATAACGACTAAGAACCAACCCAAAACAATGAGAAATGACTTGAGCCCGAAAGCCATAGTTGCAAACCACAAGCACAACTTGAGAAGTGGGCAGGAATATGAAGTTCTGCTGCTTAGATGGCCAACGACAAGATAGAGGAGCAAGAGGAGCCTATTGGAGTGCTGTTGAGGGTTGTCGGAGCTCCAACAACAGTGAAATGGCCAAGGGCGGTGTAACCCAGGCAGCAGGGGGAGAAGACAAGATAGAGGAGACTCCGTTGCCTTAGAAGCTAATGGAAGCCGTTGCGAAGCTCACAAAAATAACCCTTAGGGCTAGTTTACTTGGAGGGCTAGAAAAGTGGTGTTAAGAAATGTGAAACTAGTGTTAACCCGTAATTGTGTTTACTTACAGAGTGGTGTTAACACCAGTTTGTGTTTTCTTGAATTAGTGTTAAGTTGTGGTATTAACCCTTGTGACGTTTACTTGATAGTGGTGTTAAGTATATAAAATATGAGAGATGTCGGAGATACAAGTGGTGTATAATTTTAACACGGGTTTGGCTAACACCAATTGAAACCGGTGTTAGACAAACCCGTGTTAAAATGAGTAAACCCAGGTTAGCCAATTGAGGATTAAGTAGTCAAGTAAACGGAGGTTAATCCCCCTTTTGAGGGGTTAAACCCCTAAGTAAACTAGGCCTTAGAGTTGAGCTCGAAGCCCTCCCCGATGCCTTCATCATCCTGCTGCTGTTGCTGTCGCTGTCATCGTCGATGTCGCTGAAGGTGAGAGGAGGGTGGTGGTTGTGTGCCCCCATACCATTGAACAACCCGTTAGGGTTCTGCTAAAGCCGGTTGGGCATCGCTGGAGCATTGTTGAGGTCATTGGAGCACTTCTGAGGTCGTTGAAGCACACCAGGGTTCCAACAACGCTATTTGGAGCCTTACTCGACCAAAGGCTAGCATACACAGCTTGAGCATCACCCTACTTGAGCACAACGATCACATAGAAGGTGCAAACAAGAAGCCAAGGCACATATTAGATCACCATGGCTCTAGTACCATGTTGAACGAAACACACACATGAGAGATGACATTATGTGGAAAACCTGTTACGGAAAAAATCACAGGAGCACAAGCTCCACAAGGACTCTAGTGCCCATCGGCAACTAGAGCTTTTTTGCTTTTCACTTCCCTGTGACAACTTAGAGGTGTGGGGGGATGCGTTACGCAATTTCTAGGAGGATAGCTCCTGATTCTTATAGCCACATACAAGTGTTTTACACCACTCAACAGATTGCATTGTATGTTATGATTAGATCTGAAAGTTTGCCCTATGTAATGTTACTCAGTTGAATGCAGTAAATCAGTTTCTGTCATAGGTGATTGGCACTCAAAGGCGTTAGGGGCACCTAATTCCTGAGGCTTAGGCATTCTTCTCTTCTCCAAAAAGGAAAAAAAAAAAGCCTGGGGCTCTCGGCAGCCTCATGAGGCAAAAGATGCATTATATATATGTATAAAGTATGAGTCATGCACTAACTGTTTATACAACTAACTAATCATTGCAAGTACATGAACAAAGCCGATCCCATGGATGAGAGCATGAGTGATTTCAACCTGAACAACTAAACCATGACTAAACCCTAAATCTTTCAAACAGCAAACACCACACAAAGATCAGCTATCAGTAAAATCCAATTTCTACAAGCTCACACATGACAAGTTCATCCCAACCTTGCAACAAAGAAACCCAACTACTAAATCCAACCACAAATCCCATAAACAGCACCAAAAAAATCCAAACAATCCTACTGTCTCCATACCAATAGAACTCCAAAATAATCCAAGCAAGCTTTTCATATTTAAGGGAATGAGACCCGAATCTCATGGACCTGCATCACATCAGAACCGAAGAGATCAAGAGAGTAGTGGGAGGGTTGAATTGTTGGTGACTCAAGGGGCTTTAGGGTTTCCTTATATTGGGTGCAACTTGTGTTAGCCGCTTGCTTGTGCACCCAACATAAGTGTCGATGTATGTGAATCACATTATATATATATATATATATATATATATATATATATATATATATATATATATATATATATATATATATATATATGGTAAAATGTGGCTACCCCTAGGGGGGTGCCAATTGACTTTCCTTAACACTTTTAACTTCATCGACGAATTACATTTTGCCATGAAATTTTGTGTATTGAAATTAATTAATACAAGAAAGATGTGTTTTAAGTTTCATTTGAATCACGGACCCTTACCCCTTCATCAAGTGTGGTTGATTTTTCGCACTATTCTAGCCATTAAAAATTTACCATTGTTGATGGAGAGGATAAAATTGTCGGATTGAATTTAAATTTTATATGATTTTTAGTTACATCAAGATAGTGAGATCCCTAAAATTTTATGGTGAATTGTGATCCGTAGACAAAGTTAAAAGCATTGGGGGTAGCCACATTTTACCCATAGACACACACACACACACACACACACACACACACACACACACTTTTGTCGGAAGCTATATGCCTAAATAGTGCCTCTTTGGTGTAAGAAAGTTTATAATAGCATATATTAGCCTTTTTTTATTTTTTGAAGTCATATTAGCTTAATTGTTAGCACCCATAAAGAAATAGTTCATCAGATATATGTTTTGATTCAGATAGACTTGCTAAGGGGCATTGTTTATAAGCCAGTGCTTGCATTGACAATTCTTGTGCTGAGTTTATATTATTAGTCATCTGGAGGATTACTAATAATGACAACAATCTGAAAAAAATTAAAGTCTTACTCTCTTTTGGAAAATTTTCGTTTCTCCACTAATGCCAAGTAATGCTGAGAAGCCATACTATGTTCTCAAAGCCAGATGCTCTATATGTTGGATGCATGCCCTTAAGCACAAAACCACAGGAGAACATGTTGTTTAACATGTCAGCATCGGGTTTGTCTATATTCCCCTTTCCCATTCTACTCTTGGCAATGGTACATAGATCATAGACAATGGGACATCTGTAATGCTATAATGATATGATAATTTATAGAATCAAAGTTTTTTCTTTTTCTTTTTCCTTTTTCTATATCCAGCTTTAACAACCATTGATCTCATCCACTGTCATTTCAAGTTATTCAGGGTCTTGAAGCTGTTCTTGACAAAGCTGTCAGTACAGAGGATGGTAAAAATGTTTCACGGTATGGGAAAATCTTGCCTCATGTCGTGCTCTAGATATATAGGTAATATATATGTTATGCAACACTCCAGATGAAATTAAATGCTTACAAAGTTTATTATTTCAGAGGAATTGATCTTGATAACGTGGACATAGAGCAACGTGATGCCTTGCTTGTATTTCGCACCCTTTGCAAGGTACTCTTTTCTCCTAGTTATACAATTTTTTTTTTAACTCAAAATATATTCAAACTTCTTTCATTTTTTTTGGTATGTTATTTAGATGGGAATGAAAGAAGAGAGTGACGATGTCACTGTTAAGACTAGACTTCTTTCACTTGAGCTCCTGCAGGTTAGAATATTTGTTTCTTCTTCATGGATTAGTTACCCTCTAGTTGGTGGTATATCATTTTCTGCTGAAAAAGGATGAAACTTTTTCTATGAAAAACTATCTCCAGGGCAATTTCAAAGAAAATAATTCCAATGAAAGGTGAACAAAGAAAAATTCTCCTAGTTTGGTAATATTCTCCCGTAGTCATCCATTTTTTTTTTTTTAAATGGTAATAGGGAAAAAATTACCTTGAAGCAGGAGCTGACTTGCCTTTCTAAACAGTGAGATATTCACTTTTGCTGCCTTGCCTTTCAGAAATTGAATTCATCACAATTACATAATCAATGCCTTTACTATGAAATTATGTAATTACTTTCAATTAATATGTAGAGTACTGTAAATCATATGTATCGTGTCATAGCTAGTCCTTGCACTTTTGGATTGCTTCTTATTACAAGTTCCATTCCTTAAAAGAAACTTTTTTTTCCCGGAAAAATGTGCTTTTAAATAGGCCAGTTTAATATGTGGGAAAAAATTGTGCTCATCAAAACTCGAACCTAGGACTTCTCAATCCTAACTTAAAGGTAGCACTAGCCACGATAGAAATGTGACCACATTGATAATTTCTTGAAGAGAATTAAGTATTTGATAACATTTGATGTATCTGTCCAATAAGAAAACACTCAATGTATTTGTAATGACTAGTCCATTTGCCTTTTGAAAATGTGATTTAGTTGGGATTTGATGAGGAGCCAACTTGCCTTTTGAGAAGGTGGGTTTGCTAGTGCATCTAAGTAATTTTTTTTGTTGTAGCACTTATTTTTTTCCCCATGTTTAAATTACATAGAATTTTTTATTCTTCCTTGATATGCTAATTGACAATGTAAGACCTCCATAATTGCCATTTACCTTTATGACTTGGTATCTAAGGTCATCTAACATGATCTTTCCCAGGGATTACTGGAAGGAGTCAGTCAGTCATTTACCAAGAACTTTCACTTTATTGATTCAGTTAAGGCATATCTCTCTTATGCCTTACTGCGTGCATCTGTTTCATCATCTCCAGTTGTCTTTCAGGTGAATCAAAGTTTTTTTCTTTTTTGAATTCTTGTTTTTACTCAAATATTGAAACTCCCAAGCTGGAACAAATGATTGAGAGGCTTTACTCTGAAACCCTAATCCTTAACATATTTGGGGAAGATATAGGTAGACCTTTATGTAAAATATAAACTCTAGAAGGACTAAAAATACAAACAATAATAAGGCATTTTCTTTCTTTCAAAAAAAAAAAACCTTTTCAAAAAGAAATCTCAACGCTCTTGCTTAATTTAGAGCATAAATGGCATTCTTTTTCAACTTGGAACTGTATCTGTTAATGATGACCTTTTGGAGAATTGCCTTGCTAAACATGTTCATAGTCTGTTCTTTTAATGAGACATAAGTACGGATGAGCCCTTTTTGAATCAAGTCTTTGGTTAGTGGCAGGCGATCTCATTATGCTGCCCTTTTATGAAACATCGGATTGTTCACAGAATATGAAACAACTTTATCATTACATTGCGTCTCCGTGGATAGGTCAATAGAGAATGGAAAAAGTAATTCACAAAAAAATAGGTCTTATTTGCTCTCATTTTAAGTCATAGTTTGTGTTGAGTTATATGTTTTGTTGTCTGTTTTAGTGATTTTTATATTGTATAAGAGATGCTTGTAATTTATCCTTTTTACCTCTCTATATAAAGGCACCTAGGGTTTCTAATAGAATTTGATTTGCTCTTTCGACCTAACATGGTATCAGAGTAGCGGTCTTAGATTGGTGTTCGAGTATCTCACCCAGAAACCTAGCCTCCAAACCCTTTCCACCTGATCCCTCTCCTTCTCAAGGGCATCGCCGACCCTAATCACCTTCGTCGATCCTCCCATTGGTAGTAGTAGTGCCACCACAAGCAGGAAAGCTAAGCGGGGGCCCCAGCAACAGTAGTGCCGTTGCTAGGGGCAGCGGAGGACCCTGCTGCGGCAAAGCAGTGCTTGAGTAGCGGTAGCACCATTGCTAGGGGTGGCGAAGGAGGGTGCTGCGGTGTCGCAGTGCCTTGGCTGGTCGCTGCAGTCCCTTTTTGCACTGTTGAGGACCGCCTGAGGTTTCTCTCCTCTTGTGGGAGGTCCGTATGGTCTGCGGTGACGTTAGAAGTCACCCTTCTAGCTTCTCCAACCAAATAGAGATCAAGGAGAAGAAACAACCCCTTTGGGGTGTCATCTAGATCTAAAGGGTTTTGTGCTATGGTTTGATTTTGGCTCTGCTTTTAGATCGGTGACGGTTTCAGACATACACATGGTCTAATTTTTTTTGATTGCAGTCTTTAGATCTTGTGTTGCCTACATGTCGAGTGATAGGGAAGACAAAAGGGTCCTTCTGGCGACTCGACGGGGAAGATATCTACCCTGAGCGCATCTTCTTTTATGCAAGGAACCTCTATCAAGTTGGATGGCACCAACTTTATTCTGCGGTCTACTTTTTCTTGATTTGTGGGATCACGCCGGAAAAAATATATTCTAATGCAAGATGAACTTGCTGTCAAGTCTGTTGATTGGGAGGCAGACAATGATTGGGTCTGCGACTTGCATGTTGAATAGCATGAAGGAGCCTATAGCAAAGTAGGTTATGTCATATGTGTCTGCGAAGAAGATGTGAGAGGTTCTTCATGAGATGCACTCTCATAAAAGCAACATTAGCCGCTTCTATAGGGTGATTGAGGAGTTACATTCTTTTTAGAAGGGAACTATGTCCCTTGCTGAGTACTATGGCTCTATGAAGGACCTCTAGGATGAGTACGATACCTATCAGCCGATCTTAGATGTTATTGTTATTGTAAGGCAATGTGAGACCTTTCGTTCAGTTGCTTGCGGATCTTGGTCCTGAATACAAGTTTGTTAAGGATTAAGTTAATAACCCTTGAGGAGATCCCTACACCTATGTAGATCTATGCTTTCCTATCCAGACTTGAGATATTTGATCTTGTCCCACTCTTTGATGTCTCAGCCATGGTAATTGCTAGTCATGGTAGGGGAACCTCAGGAGGCAAGGGAAAGGATGTGGAGTGAGAGCAAGAGGCTGTGGTAGAGGACGTGGTTTGTTTTATGACCATTGTCATAAGATGAATCACACATGTGACAGGTGCTAGATAAAGTAGGGATTTTCCCTAAGGGCATCGAGTCAATCAGGTCACTTTTAGTGGAGATGGGAGTCGGTACTATCAGGAGGAAGAGCAAGTTAGTTCTCAGATCACTATTTCCAAGGAAGAATATGACAGACTTGTGCCTATTCAGGCCACTTCTACTGTTGGTGCTTCTATGACTCAGATGACAGGTATTGTTGCTAGTGCCAGAGGTGTTTGTAAGCCATCCTGGCTTGCAGACTCAGGTGCATCCTCCTATATCACAAGAGATGTTACTCTTTTTTCTTCTTTTAAATCATTGACTACTCCAGTACATGTCAGAGTAGCTAATGGTGCCTTGTCCCCTGTGACAGGCTTGGGTGACATTTCTTTGTCTACTACCTTACTTCTTTCTGATGTTATGTATGCGCCTAAATTTGCTTTGAATTTAATGTTTATTAGCCAGATTACTAAGACAATAAATTGCAGAGTAGTGCTTCATGATCATTTTTTCTTCTTGTAGGACCTCCTGACGATGATGCAGATTGGTAGAGGACTTAAATAGGATGACCTATATTATCTTGACCTTCCATTAGAGCACAATTCCATGGATGCTGGTTTTGCCATTTTTGCTTTATAGTGGCATCTTATATTGCGACATCCTAGTGTTTTTGTTCTTTGCATTCAATTTCTTGATATGCAGTTTCTGAATTCTTTTGCTTGCAATGCCTGTCAGCTTGGCAAGTATCATAGTTTCCTTTCCTAATAGTAATAATAGAATTGAGTCTGTTTTTTTCCCTTATTCATGATGATTTGTGGGGTCCATGTCAGGTCAGGAGTCTTAGGAATTTTCGATATTTTTTGGTCCTTGTGGATAATTATATCTGTGCTGGGTGTTTATGATGAATGAGAAATCTGAAATTCCCATATTGATTCAAAATTTTGTGAATGAAATAAAGAGTCAGTTCTCTACTACTATTCACCTGTTTCGGATTGATAATAGGCTTGAGTTTGTTAATTTCACTTTAACTCAGTTTTTTCAATCTCTTGATATTATACATCAGACCTCTTGTGTTTATACATGCCAACAGAATGAGACACCTTCTTGATGTTGCTTGTACTATTATGTTTCAATTGCATGTTCCTGCCACTTTCTAGGCAGATGCTGTTCTTACAACTGCTTTTTTGATTAATCAGGTATTATCTTCTATTCATGATGGGAAGACCCCTTATTTTGTTTTGTTTGCTTTATTCATGTATTCAAGGTGGATAAGCTTGCTCCTAAATCTGATAAGTGCATTTTCGTGGGTTTTTCTAGAACCCATAAGGGGTATAGATGTTTTGATCTTTTTTCACATCGGTTTTATGTTAGCAAGGATGTGACTTTTTTTGAAGACATGTCATATTACTCTGCTACAGGGAAGTCTCCTAGTGTCTCCCAGGATGTTCCATTGCCTATGCCTACTATTGCGCTCTAGGTCCCTTTGAGCTTCCTTCACCTCATGATGTCCCACCCATTACCTATCCTAGACATCTTGAGGTGACGGATATCTTTCCTCAACCCTTTCAGCGCAGACCTCCATCCACTCCTATAGCAGCAGAGGAATCACTTTCTAATATTCCTGTTCAGTCCTCTGCTGATTCAGACGGAGGTCCAGACATTGCACCCCAAGAGGTACCTGATGTGGATATTCCTATTGCTTAGAGGAAGCCACAACGATCTTGTGCTAGATATTCTGTTTCCAATTATATGTCACATGATCGTTTACCTACAGCAGGGAGACTTCTATCTCTTGCAGTTGACATCAAAAATATTCCCAGGCACCATATTGTGGCTTCTCAGGACCCTTCCTGGACCTTGGCCATGGGGTACCTGGGAACTTGTTGACTTACTCCTTGGATCTATTGTTGTGGGGTGCAGGTGGGTGTTTACCCTCGAATGCTGCTCAGATGATATAATGGAAAGTTTTAAAGCACGATTGGTTGCCAAAGGTTATACATAAATCTTTGGAGTTAATTATTTTGAGACTTTTTCACTAGTAGCCAGACTCAATTTAGTGTGGACACTTCTCTTTGTGGCAATTAACAGTGGCTGGTCAGTATCTCAACTTGATATTAAAAATGTCTTCTTCTATGGTGATTTAGAGGAAGAAGTTTACATGCAGCAACTTTCTAGTTTTGTGATTAAGAGGGAGTGTCAGAAAGTTTGCATGTTGAAGAAGGTCATTTATGGTCTAAAGTAGAGTCCTAGGGCTTAGTTTGAGAGATTTAGTAAAGCTGTGCAAGAATTTGGCTTTACTAGATTGACTGCTGATCACTCTGTTTTTACCATGCATAAAGCCACTGGGTCTATTATTCTTAGTGTATGTTGATGATATATTTCTTACTAGAAGTGATGAAACATGGATAGAAGTTACCAAGAAGTTCTTGCACTCTCAGTTTGTTACCAAAGATCTAGGGTTGATAAATTATTTTTTGGGCATTGGGGTACAACATGTGGATGGTGGTCTTGTCCTATCTTAGAGGAAATATGTACTTGACATGTTAAGAGAGGCAGGGATGCTCGGTTGCAAGCTTGCTAGTGTTTCTATTGACCTATCTTTTTCCACTTGTAGATTCTAAGACCCCAATACTTGAAGTTGTTACCAGATATCTTGCTATGGTCGGAAAACTTTTGTATCTGACTGTTACTAGACCTAACATTTGTTTTGCTGTTGGGAGACTGAGCTAATTTATGCAGTCCTCTAGAGAGGTGCATTGGAATGGTGTATGTCAGGTGTTGAGATACCTCAAGCAAGCTCCAGGTAAGGGGCTATCATTTATGAAGCATGGCCACTTGGATGTTTGGGGATATTCTGATGCAGATTATGTAGGGACACATGAGGATAGAAGATCTACTATTGGCTACTGTACCTATGTGGGTGGCAACTTAGTCATATTGAGGAGCAAGAAGCAAAATGTTGTCTCCAGTTCTAGTGTAGAATCAAAGTTTAGGGCTAGACCCATATTACTTGTGAGCTCTTGTGGGTGAGATCTATTTTATGTGATTTGGGATTGTCTGTTTCTGGTCCTACTCCCATGTATTGTAATAACAAGGTAGCTACATTTATTGCCAATAATCTTGCCTTTAATGAGCAAACCAAGTACATAGAAGTGGATTGCTATTTTATCAGAGATGCTATTACTACTCACAAGATCACTACACCTGATATTGCCACTGAAGAGTAGATTGTGGATGTCTTCATTAAAGCACCCTCTAAGAAGCATCTTGGGTTGTTATATTCCAAGTTGTACGTGCTTGACGTCTATGCTTCAATTTGAGGGGGAATGTTGAGTTATATGTTTTGTTATGTGTCTTTTAGTGATTTTTATATTGTGTAAGTGCATGCTTGTAATTTACCCTTTGTGTTTCTAGGATTTTTAATAGAATTAGATTTGCTCTTTCAATGTAACAGTTTGGTACCTTGACTTGTTACTGAATATGGAGGTCACAACTTGCTTCTCGTTTCAAGTCACAAGGTTTCTATAACATAGGTGCAAAAATTGTGAATCAAACTTTATGCTTCCCTCCTTGAACGAATGGGAGGCATGGACCATAGATCGGACATAGGCCATTGGGTTTCACGATTGGAGAATGCCTAACATAAGCATGCATATAAATGTCCTCTCTTCGGGACACCCTACACAATTTGCATTGTATAGCCTACAATATAAAATGGTGTGCCCTTGGTAAAAGGGACTTTAGATACATGAGGATCATCATGACTGCATACATTGTACCTGTAGAGATTTTTTGGTGGGCGTAGATGGAGCGTGGAGGCTCCTTTCCGTGGAGAGATCTAGAAATCAGTTGGTCCTTGGTGCTGCAGCATGGGCAAGCCAGTCTGCAGGTGGTGGCTTGGAAGGGCCGCCGGTTTGACCTGCTGGAGTGCGTGCAGCAGCTGGAGAGGGCTGGTCCTGTTGGAGTGCATGCAGGCTGCAGGGATCCTTCCCTGTTGACCGACTGTTCTTAGTTGAAGAAGAAAGAGAGAGAGAAGTAGAGAGAGGAGAGGAGTCTTGTTGTATTGGAAAAATTCTTCTATATTGCTCAACTTCAAATCATTGGAAATACTCTTTTTAAATGAAGAATTTATATTCATACTTGCTAAAAATAGACTCAACTAACAAGATCTAATTAAATCTTCTATCTTTACAAATCTCCTTAAAATAAATAAACTAAATAAGGTAAATTGCCAACTAAGAAACTAACTCCTACCTTTGATCTTATAGATCCAAAATCGGTGGTGCAACTGGCCCTCTAGATAATTGTCACGTGGCACTGCCACGTGACATGTGCCACGTGGCATTTCACCAAATCCCAACACTACCTTAGCAAGCTTATTCATAATTTGACTAGGGTTTCTTGAATGCTAGGGAAATGTCCATGTAATAGCTCAGTATAATTACTTTCAGGAAAAAAAGGCTTGGTACAATTGCTTGCCTACCAACAGTATGACTGAGCTCTCAGACCTATAAGATGTGCATTGACCTGGCATACAACATTTTGGTTTCTTGAAGCAAATTTATAGCTTACAACCTCAATCTCAGAGAGTAACTGAGAAGGTCCAAGTCCTCTGAGCATCATCTCCAATAATTATAATATCATCAAAATATACCATCATCACTTAGTAGTTTATTGCATAAAAAAGGTGTGATTTGCAGATGATCTATGAAATGCAAGTCTCCATTCTTATGGCTTCTAAAATCATGCTCTTAAACTTTACTTGAGTCCATTTATTACTTTATTCAACCTATACATCTTGGAAGACTCCTCCTAAAACTAAAATTAGGAGGCTATGACAGATTAACTTTTAGCAAATCTTCATAATAGAATGAGTAAGAGAAAATGAATTGTCTCATTTCATACCAAGGTACTAGTTTCCTTTCACTTATATAGAGGAATAAGTAAAATGACATAACAAACTAAAATAAGAAAAAAACATCACATAAGTCTTAACACTCTCTCTCAAGTTGGAGTATAGATGTCAATCATGTTCAGCTTGGAACAACATTTGTCAAGGGAGGTCTTTGAAAGTGCCTTGGTGAAAATATTAGTTGTTTGATCCTTTGAAGAAACATGAGTGGTCTAAACAAATCCTCATTGGATCAAGTCTCGGATATAGTGACAGTGAACCTTTAGATGCTTTGTTCGTTCATGGAATATTTTTTTGAAACAAGTTCGTTCATGGAATATGAGGTTGTTTGCAATGTAGGTGGTTGCCTTACTATTACATTTCATCTCCATCAAAGAATTAGTGGCAATAAGTAAGTTTGACAGGACGGGTCACATTCACATCATCTTGGCAGCAGGTTGAGTTATTGTTCTATATTCTAACTGAACACTAGATCTTAAGACCACCGCTTGCTTTTTGCTTCCCTATGTCATTAGATTGCGAGCCACATAAGTACAAAACCCACTTGTTAACTTTCTATTAGCAAGGCGGCTTGCATAGTTAGTGTTAGAAAAAGCAACAATATCTATGGTAGCACCTTTTGTGAATAGAAGCTCTTCTTAGGAGAGGGTTTTAAATATCTCAGCACTATCATGTAGCATCCTAATGTGCCTTAGTTGGCTTATCCATGAATTGGCTTAATTTCCCAACCATTAAAGAAATATCAGGCTATGTGATTGTCAAGTACAATAATTTCCCAACAAGACCTCTATACTTTCAAGTATCCACATTGTCCAATTATTCATTATGGAGAGGTTCCCTAGGATCCATGGGTATGTTTGCTGGCTTGGCCCCCAACATGCTTATCTCCTGGAGTAACTCTGTTGCATGCTTTCTTTGGGAGAGAACCACACCTCTTTAGTTACGAGCTACTTCTATCCCAAGACAATAGTGAAGAGGTCCAAGTTCCTTGATGACAAAATTATTTGCCGGGCACTTCAAGTTTGCAATACGTTGATAATCATCCCAAGTGGGAATAATATCATCAACATAAATCGATTTCACAAGTAGCCCTTTTGCGGTCTTCTGCACAAAGAGGGAATAATTCGAGGAAGATCTCCGAAAGCCAAGGGCCTCAACCACCTCCAACAATTTTTGGAACCAAGATTTTGGACTTTGCTTCTCACCATAAATTACCTTGTGAAGACGATGAGTCTTGGAACACTCCCCCCTAGACTTAAAATTGGGACATTGTTGCATACGCACAACCTCCCGTAGATCACCATATAAAAAAATATTCTTCACATCCAATTAATGTAGAGGCTAGTCATGTTGAACAACCAGAAAAATCAGCATGCGAACATTGGATATTCGGGCCATAGGGGAGAAATTATCAAAGAATCAACGTCGTAGGTTTAAGTAAATCCCTTGGCAACAAGTTGTCTTGTATCCGTTAATCATGTCATCTAGATTATACTTGATAGTATAAACCCATTTGCATCCAACTATTGCAGTAGCTGGAGATGGATAAGTCAGTTCCTAGTACCACGGGAAATAAGGGTCGACATTTCCTCCATGACTTATCGCCATTTCGGATCAAGGAGCTCATTCTGATGTGACGTGGGAATATGCATGGCAGACAAGTCACTGCAGAAACTCCAGTATGATGGCCTAAGACTTGCTATAGACATATTTAAAGAGAGGATGCATGGTGCAAGTCCAAGGCACCTTCCTTATAGCAAGGGGAAGGTCGAAATCATGCGAGGAATCTGGCTCAACATTATGGGACGATATATTTTGTCTGTGACCTAGAGCATCATTAGTTAAAATATCATCAATATTCAAAGAATCTATTTTCACCTTAGGGGAAGTTGGGGGCGAGGGGAGGAGTGTGATGCTTGTAAGTTATTGGGGGATCCAGAAAATGGACTAGTTCAGATATGAGAATATCCTCCAAGGGTATAAGAGGGATATGCATAGGGGCAATATCTGAGATGTTAGACATACGCCTCCTTGTAGTGGAGAAATATGGTATAAACTCATGGAAAGTTATATCAGCACTAATGTAGTGTGTCGATGAACATGATCATAACATCTGTAGCCTTTTTGTGTTTGGAAATATCCCAAAATGACACATTTGACAACCCTTGGAGACAACATATCACGTTCGGGTCTATAAAGATGAATGAAGGCCACAAAATCAAATACTCAGGGAGAAACATGAAAAATATTTCCATTCGGATACAAAAGTTGCAGGGGATTTGCTCATCAAAAGTAGAGGAAGGCATACGATTAATGAGATAGTATGTAGTGAGAACATTTCCTTAATACAAAAAAGGCACACAATTGTGGTCCTTGTGGATCAAGAGTGTCCTAGCGTCATCCAGGAGATGACAGTGTTTGCATTTGGCAACATCATTTTGTTGAGAAATATGGGGATAAGTAGTTTGATGCATAATCCTCTGAGATTTGTACCTTTCAAAAAAATTCCCTGAGATTTATAAAACTTACGCAATGCTTGAGTGCAAAATTCCAAACTATTATCAAAACGAATAATTTCAATAGTGGCATCAAATGGAGTCTTTATTTTAATAATGGAAAAGTGCACGACAACCTAGAAAAATCATCTACTAGAACAAGATAGTATTTGTGTCCTAGCCTATTTGGAATACGATTAAGATCCCAAATATCCATATGAATTAACTCAAAAATGAATTGTGACGCAGGACTCTGATTAGATGGATAAGTGCTTTGGTGATGCTTCCCAAGTTGACAAGCATCACAATTAATAATAGCAAGCGGAGAAATTTGTGGAATGACTCGATGAAGCTTCCCAAATGGGAGATGACCTAGATGCAGATGCCATTGAAGAGTAAATCCAACAGTAGAAGAACTAATACTCATAGCAGCAAATGGAGACTAACATGGATGATATACTCCCTTTTCACTGCTGCCACCAATCATCTTCCTTGTCAAGATATCTTGAAATGTACAAGACACGACATCAAAATTTGTTCGATAATTCAACTCTTTTTAGTAATTCCGTTAACGAAAAGATCAATTGAAAAATATGGAATGAGGACATCTGTCAGTTGCATGGTAGGTGTAACAGTCACCTCCCCTTGACCAATAATAGGAGAATGTCTCTCACCCACCTCCTGTACTGTATGACTTGCAGGAACATTCTGAGTCGATAGAAGTGTTGTCGATCTCCAAGTGAGTGGCGAGAAGTGCCAGAATCCATGGGCTAGTTTGAGTCATCAATATTACCTATCTGAGTAGATAGAGCAACAAGTATACTTGATGAGGTGGCTGATGCAACAGTTTCACGCTGTAGAAGTTGATTATAGTTTGAGTGTGACATGGTAATAGTGTCCCTTGAAATAAGGGGCGAAGCAATTGCTTGATATGTAGATGGTAGCCGACCATGCTTAGTTCGACAATTTCCTTTAGTGTGACCCAGCTTACCATAGTAGGTACACAAGGAATGCCCTCTACCATGAGGAGCACACCCTCGCCCCTATCTACATGTAGAAGAGGTACCACGTCCTCAATCGAAGTTTACAACCAAGGCAGAGGTTTATGTACTAGGAGCATCACTAATGAGGGGAGTAGCAATCCTATTCATCCTGTTATATTCCTCCTTAAGAGTCGGGAGTTCAGTAATAGTAAGCATCTGGGAATGGGCTGTAGAATATTTTGGCCTTGAGTTTGCTAGAAATTGTAGAACATCAACCTTTTTGTGATACATTCTTTGTGAGTCATCCGTGCAAACAGGATGACGTGCATTGTATTTCTTAAACAATACCTTGAGAGTCGACGAATACTGAGACAACAATCAACCCTTTTGATGAAGATGTGTCATCTAACTGTAGATCTTGAACACTTCACTATAGTTCTTCTCATGTAAGTCTCCCTAAGATTGTTCCACATCTTATAGTACATGATCTTCTCCCCAATCCTTGGGGTGATGGAATTCATGATCCAAGCATAGACCATGGCATTTTCCTTCTTTTATGTGGCATTCTTGCCATTCTTCTCCTCAGGCTCTTGCAAAAGCAAGATGTGCTCCTTGTCATGACCCTTCACTGTCATAAGGAAGGTCTGTGACCATCGGGTATAATCGGTCTTATCCAACTTCACCATGGGACTAAAGAAAGCGTTCTTATAGGCCCCTGCCTCTATAGGATGCTCCAATGTTACCTCTAAAGAAGCTTTAGAAGCCATCGTCTCTCCTAAGATTCGAAATGCCGATTTCGACGTTGTTTCGATAAATTTCTACATGTGCATTTCGCCAACATGTTGAGGGCTTGCCGAAGGTATGCTGATGCATGCTGACAAAAATGACAGTAGTCAAAATGATTAGAATTTTAAAAGTAACTATTTTAATGGATAAATGTTTCCATTTAAGCCATAAATCATGTCTTTTACTAGAGCTGCAACAAGAGCAACAACAACAGGAGTAGCAGCATGCTGTCGGCATGCCGAGCTTACCGGCGGCATGTCGACGATTTCGATAGCATGCTGACGAAACACCTGCATTTTGATAACTTGAGCATGTCGACATGGCATATCTTCAAAAATCGTTATTTTGTTGGCATGCCGCCGTAATTTAAATCACTGGTCTCTCCAGCTAGGGCCTAAATTGATCAAGCTATGCGAAAATTGATTACGGAGTTAAAATCATAACATGGTTTAACCCTAAATGAGATCAATCAACTACACTCCCCTTCAAAGCAAATTGAGTCCTAAGGATTGACTTGCGGAGCACCTAGGGTCCCAATAAAGGACTTGTCGGCACGCAAAAGGAGAGAAGGAAATTGTTGCAAGCACCATCAGCCCACGAAGGTGCTCGAAGGGTTGTTGGACCCTAAGGATGACTTGGAGACACTCAGACAGAGAGAAGCTCGTAGTGGCGCTGTATAGAAGCACTGGTGGTGCTACAGTGGGTTGCCAGACCCTAAAGGATACTCGATGCTCAGAATAAGGAGAGGGACTCTTGGCTATGCTGCATGAGGGAGCTTCGAGGGTGGTGACGCTCAGATAGGGAGGAGAGGCAGCATTGGTGGTGGAGATGCCCTTTTATTATGTTGAAAGCGATGATCTGAGGGTCCTCTTAAGCCACGCGGTGTTGGAGGAGAGGAGATTTGATTGGTGGTTGCGTGGTGGCGTGGTTGCCAGCTGTTGAGGAGGCCACCAACTAGTTAGGAGGTTGGCGGTGGATCTCTCTCCAAAATAGGGTTAGGATTTTTTTGTGTGGATGAAAGAAAGAGATATCGGAATCAAGGTGGGTATAGAAGTTGTTTTGATTCTAAGTCAGAGAAAATGAATTGTCTCATTCATACCAGGGCACTAGTCTCCTTTGTATAGAGGACTAGGAAAAAACTACAATAGTACCCTTATAGAATAAGTAAAATGACATGACAGACTAAAATAAGAGGGTAAAATAAGAAAAGAAATCACATGAGTCTCAGCAGAATGCATTCTTGATATCCTTTTGTTTGGGATGCCATTCATGCTGCATTGCCACAGAGATAAGTATCCTGGCGGTAAGGCGTTGAGCAATTGATTAAATGGTAAATCCATTTAATAAATTTTGGTAAAGCCTTTCCTGTGAGTTTGTCACAGTCCCATCTAGGTTGTGGTTCACAATGAAAACACACTTAGAACCCACAACAATAGCATCATAGGGTGGATTAGTGAGTTCCTGCGTCGTGTTTGAAGTGAGTGTATGCCTCTTCCACAATCCATTCCCACTTCAGATAAAAAAGGCCTACCGGTGTGTAAGTGCAAATTGTTGGTGGAAATTGTTGAGAATGAGAACCACTTAAAGAAGGTCTTAGAAATGCCACAGAACACGTTTGGATGTTGTATATGGTGCAATTGTGAGGGGTCTTCCTCAGAGTGACCAACAGATCAAGGTTGTCTCTATCCATATGCTGATCTTATTTGATTTACATTTCTTACTGTAGTATTTTCGTGTGAAGAACTTGAGGTGCCACTATCCAAAGCACTGTTATTGGGTAAAATCTATATGCTCACCTTTGGGGATGACTATTAGACAGAATTTGAAGAGGAGGCACGAAGATGGTATGTGACAGGAGATGGAGATTGTATTATTCTTAAGGAAATGGGAGGAATAGTGATGCAGAAGAGACTTGCATTGAGGGTTTTTTTTCCTTAGTTAGCCTTGGTTGAAATAGTATTTCCCTGGAAATATAATACTTTTCACTGGACCAACAACTTAATAGGGAATCCCAATGAATATTCTAGTGTAACCAACACAACTGATAGAGGCTGATCAATTGGGTTTAGAGTTCGTTGGTTGCGAGGAGCTGAGCCGAAGAAGAGTTGATGAAGGCCGATGGCACAGGTGCTGGTGTGGAGAGAAGCCGTGAAGTGTCACGCATGGGCTTGTGGGCCCCAATGCCGGAGTTGGTCGAGTGGCAGTGCACATGGCCGCTTGAGATTGCAGTGGCGGGAGGCCAAAGGCCACCCTGTCGGTTGTCCAGTTGTGGTGGTGGTACTGGTGGTCCTGTGGTCGATTAAAGGAGGGCAGTGGCTGTGCGGTGTATGGTTCTAGGTGGAGGGTTGCGGTTGGTTGGGCAGTGATGTTCTGTGAGTGGTGGTGGTTGCTTGAGGATGAGCGTGGTTGGCGGAGGGGTCTGATGGCCGGCAGGGTAGTGGGTGGATGGGATTTTGATGGATTTGATGTGGATGGTTGTAGGGAAAGTAGAAGAAAAGAATGGAAGGTGGAAGAGGAGGGGGGGGGGGGGGGGGGGGGTTTACGGTGGAAGGGAAACGTGAAATTGCTTGGAAAACTTGGCTTCTATTTGAAGTAGAGGCAATACAAGAAAAAAGGAAAGTGGAAAACTCCCAAACTTATTAACTTTGCAGCTCCTAGAAAAAAGGAAACAAATAACAAAGATTCTTGCTGTAACTAATTCAAAGGCTAGAGGAAATTTGCATTTATGCACTAGTTAAAAAATATTGGTTGCCAAAATTGTCTTCAAACCTTGAGGTTTTTTTTTTATAATTCATCATAGGCTGCATCAAATAGGCATAGAAGCATTATCTGACACCTTTCTTTGATCTAGTTGTAGAGGCGATACCCACTTGAAGGAAGTATCATTAGCATCAACATAGAGACAGTGAATTGTATCATAACACTGACATCCCTTTTAAAAGACATAGTTGACCACCCTTGGTATCAATTTATCCTTGCTAGCGCTGATTTGATGAACAAAATGAACATAACCAAATACCCATGGGCAAATAGAAAACAAATCTCAATCTGGGTATAAAAAGATGAAAAGGGATTCGCTTATGGAGGCAAAGGATGTCGTATGATGAATGAGGTAACAGTGAAAATGCCCCAATGCAAAGGACAGTATTATGTATTAATATTGTTCTCGTCATGTTTAGGACATGAGATGCCTTGTATTTACAATACCATTTTGTTGGGATGTGTGCACGTAGCTAGTTTGATGTATGACCCCTTGAGTTTCATAGAAGTCGTGAAATAATTGAGTGCAAAACTTTAAAGCATTGCCATACCTAACAACTCCTATGTTGCAACAAACTATCTTTATTTTCAAAAGAGAATTTTTATAATAGGACCAACATTATACTTAGATTTTTTATAATTAAGACCCAGTATGAATGAGAAATACCAACAACAACAACAACCAAGTCTTTTCCCACACTAAGTGGGGTCGGCTATATGGATTCTTTGCCTCCACACAGAATGATTTTCAGCAATTTCAGAACTTAAATTAAAGTAATTGAGGTCATACTTAATAGTTTTCTTCCAACACTTATTTGGTCTTTCTCGCCCCCTTTTAGCAGGTTCTGCCTCCAACTTCTCGCATCTCCTAACTGGAGCATCTAGTGGCCTTCTTTGTAAATGTCCAAACCACCTTAGATGTGCCTCTATCATTTTATTTTCTATCAGTGCTACCCTAACCTTTTTTTCTAATAATCTCATTTGAAATACGGTCCTTGTATGACCACACATCCATCTTAACATCTTTATTTCTGCCACAGATATCTTCTGTACATGCCTATAGTTGATAGCCTAGCATTTAGAACCATACAACATGTTTGGTCTTACCGCAGCTCGATAGTATTTTCCTCTGACTTTTAAAGGAACCCTCTTTTCACCGAGAACACCAGATGTATCCCTCTATTTCAACCACCCTGCATTAATTCTATGTGTAACATCTTCATCAATTCCACCATCTTGTTGGAAAATGGATCTCAAGTGCTTAAAAATATTTTTCATTGGAATGCACTCTTCAATTTTTACGTCCATCCCTTCATTGTTCCTTCTATTACTAAACTTGCATTCCATATACTCAGTCTTCGTCCTTCTTAGACGTAATCCTTTATCTTCCAGGGATTCTCTTCAAAGCTCATGTTTTCTGTTCACTCCATCTCTTGTCTCATCAACTAACACAATGTCATCAGCAAAAGGCATACACCATGGCACCTCAGCTTGGATGTGCTTCGTCAACTCATCTATGACCAAGGCAAAAAGATAAGGGCTTAAAATCGATCCTTGATGTAGACTAATGGTGATATCAAAGTAGTCCGTCAAATCATTTTTAGTCTTTACACAAGCTGTAGCTTTACAGTACATATCCTTTATGAGATAGATATATAAAACTAGCACTTGTCTCTTCTCCAAAATTCTCCATAAGATATCTCTCGGTACAGAATCATAGGCTTCTCCAAATCAATAAAAATCATATGTAAATCATTCTTTTTGACTTTGTAGGTCTCCATCATATGTCTCAAGAGATGTATTGCCTCAATAGTAAACTGGCCTGCATAAAGCCAAACTGATTTTCAGTTACTATAGAGACTTGCGTTACCATTCTTTCAATTATTCTCTCCCAAAGTTTCATCGTATGACTCATCAATTTAATACCTTTATAGTTGGAACAATTTTGTATGTCTCCCTTGTTCTTCTATAAAGGTACCACAAAACTTTTCCTCCATTTCTCTAGCATCTTCTTGCCTCTCCAAACAGTATTAAATAATGACTGTGGAGATTTTGATTATTGGAAAACTTTATTCTCAATCTCTAAGAAAATAAGTGAAGTTTATCCCTTTATATAGAGAGGGATCAATCCTAATCTTAATCCTGAACATGGAAACAAATCCCATCTAAATCATATCCCTACAATTTGGAAAGTAACAAAACGTAGGAGGATAAAATTCTGCTTTCCTAATTCTAATTTCTAATTAGCTCTAACAATGGTAATATCCCAGTTGATTAGGACTAGTACCAGGACATTAGGCATCGATGTAAAGTAGCTCAAACAAAGACTTTTACACCCTGCTGTGAGTTGGTGGATATGTACTCTCGTGATGCTTCCTAAGTGGCAGCACTTTATAATCAATCTCGACTATTATCAGGAGTTGGGAAACAACACATTGGAGTTCAATGAAGGGAGACGACCAAGACAAATGTGGCATTGCAAATTGGAAGGGGTGGCGTAGTGATGACACTGGTGGCATTGCAAATTGGAAGGTGGCATTGACATATGGTGAGTGGAGTAGGTGATACACTTATGCTTCTTCATGACCTCAATCAATCACCTTTCCCATTGGATATTCCTCAAAAATAGGAGACAGTGTCAAATGTCGCCTTTTGATTCAACTTCTTTGTAATCCTTCTAGGAGAAAGCAAGCTTATAAGAAAATTAGGAACAAGTAATGCATTTTCAATCTCACATTGTGATTGGGGGTAACATGAACCTCTCCTTGACTAGTAAGAGGTGCACCCCTCCCTGCTAGGACCAATTGAAGTCTATGGAAGTGGCTTTTATCACTCCAGGAATGACGGGATTCTCCCAAATCCTTAAGCTAACCTAAGTCACAAATGCTATCTGTTTGAACATATAGAGCAATCAGTATACCTGAAAACTAGTAAGGTGGCAGTGTCTATGGGAGTAGAAGCAGCAGATGCAGTAGCCTGGGTAGCCAATTGAGTTAACCTCTGTAGGAGCTTGTCATAATTTGATCCGGCAATTATCACATTATCTTGAGAAATCTCTGCTGCAGCAACTGGCTTATTTGTAGATGGTGGCCTGCCATGCTTGGCCTACAATGTCTTTAGTGTGATCCCGTGATGCAAATCCAGTTGCGAAAGGAATTTCCAACTAAGATCTTCCCACAATCAGCCTATGAGTATCCAATCTGTGCTGCAAAATTTACAAAGTTGTCATGCAGTAGTAAATGGTTGAAAAGAAATCCCAAGTTTCTAGACCACGTATTAATCCCAACGTTGATGGCCCCTAGGAATTTAATCAAATGCTATGGGCAACAGATTATGAGTATGCTGTGCAAAATCCAAATAGGGAAATCAAACAATCCCATTCCAAAGATTTGCTAAACAGTTAATAATGAAAATAGAAATGCCGATGGTTTCACACCACAAAGGGATACCTGGAAGATCCTTGTGCGATGGCTTTGGAACCAAGGTTTCAGTGGGTGTGGAATGCAATAGCAGTGCCCTTATGTAGCATCATGAGGGTGCTGGACTGGGAATGATGCAGCGAGCGGTTGTGATGGGGTTGACAGAGAGGACGGTGTGGGTCGCAGTGAGTGTGGTTGGAGTAGTTAGGGCTTGGCTGCGCGGCAGTGGACAGGTAGAATGGCGGGGTAGCGTTGGTGGTGGCAAGAGGCTGGGGCAGAGTTGGCTGCAGAGGGGCAGGAGGTTGGTTGGGAATGAGATGGGCAGAGGAGGGTTGCTGCTGGTTGGTCTGGCGATGAGGTGAGGCCACACAGATGGTGGCAAGGTGGTTGGAGAGGGATGGAGGAAGCGGTGGGGAGATGGGTGGACTTGGTTGGGTGGTGGGTGTTGTTGGGGGTGGAGAGGTGCACAACAGAGATGAGAGTGGTGGGTTTGGGTGGTGATTTTGGGTGGGAGGGGTGAGGAGAGAAATTACAAGCTGAGGAAGAGGAATGTGTCACGAGTGTGTGGGGGGGGGGGGGGAATGAGAAATAGAATGGTGATGAGAGGGAAGGGGGAATTTTCATATAGGGAGGGGGTGTGGGAAAATGGTTGAGAGAGAGAGAGAGATAAGAAAAGGGTAATAGTATTTGTTGAACGTTCGGGTTGCTACGCTAACGTTTTTGGTTTTGAAAACCTGCTGTTGTAGTTTGAAAGTGAATAACTCGTGTTCAACAAATAAAAATTTATACCGGAATAGAAATCCCGAGTCGAACACAGGGAGGCGGACGTTTGATTTAAAAATACGCATTTGATTTATTTGTCACGAAGTAATTTAATTGACTAGAAACTATCTATCTATTTACACTAAATAGAAGCGAGAGAGAGAATATTACAAATAAAAATAAAAAAGAGATGTAGAATGAATATGCAATTTATTATCAGAAGGATTGTTCGTTACATTAAACATTACTACTAGAAAACGGGAAAATAATTACACTAGAAAGCAGTAAATCTACTCTAGAAAACAGTAAATCTATTCTAGAAAGCAGTAAAAAGAATGAGGAGAGAGATATCCTCCTCGACGGTCGCTTGGAGGACGAGCCGGATGGGACGACGCCTGGATGAAGGAGGACGGAGCAGGACGAAGGAGAACGAAGCGGGAAGAACGGGAACGGGGCAGCACTTCGTCGTCGTCGCGGGATCTGCTTCCGAAAGGGGGATGAAAAATTGATTTTATCTTGTGAGAAGTATCTCGGGTGTGGGACAAACTTCTCTTGAGCTTTGGAGAGGGAGAGAAGAGAAGGAATGTATGAGAATTTCGTGTGGAGGAGGTCTCCTTTTATAGTTGTAAGGAATGAGGGCAAATTGGTCTTTTAAATCTCAAAACATTAAATAAGGGGTCTTTAGTGATGGATAAAACGGTTGTTAAAGCCCCATCGTGGGCGACGTGTGGCGGAGCGCGCTCGCCTGCTCGCGTGCGTAACGCGCGTTCATCTACTGTCGATCTCACGATCGGACGGCTTATCTCGCGCCTCCGGCCGCTCAACGCGCGCGCCCGGGTGCGATCCCACGTGAGGCGTGCGTGTAATAGCGCGTGGGCGCTATTGAGCGCCCGCAGCCGCTCGATTCTCATCGCACGGTTGCATGCGCCCGCTTGCCCACGCCTGCTCGCCTGTGCATGCGGATTCAAACCCGTGCTTGAAGGCGACCGAGCGCCTTATCCACTGCGTTGCGCATGTGGATGGGCGAGCAGCTGATCATCTGAACACGCGATCAGGACCGTTGGATCAAGATCCAATGGTCAAGGCGGCTTCTTCAGGTGCAACTCAAAGGATGGGTGCGCCGGTTGAGCTCCTCTCTCAGCTGTTGGATCTTGATCCAACGATGGAGATGCGTGGGCGCTAGAATCTTCAGTGGTTGAGGGCGACTGGTTGGGCGGTCGAGATGGCGCCACATGGCACCATCTTGGCCGTCCATCTTCTGGATGATGTAGATGGTGCCATGGGTGTCGAATTGAGTCGATTTTCACGCTGTTAGACTGCGATCGTCGATCCGAATCCATCCGTGCAGTCAGATTTGTCGTTTGAAGTGAATTCACACCATCTTGGCCCTTGATCTTTTAGGGTTCACCGGTCTTTGCCTGATGCTACAAATGTCTGATTAGGGCGATCTTGGGGTCGTTGAACTCCAGTCGTCGTCCTGATCACATCTGTACGGTTGGATTTTCGATCCGAGGCCCCAATAAAAATTTTACCCTATCCATGAACATAAAAGGAGACAATTAACCTCTATTTTATTCAAACTAATCTAAATGTAAGATGATGCATGTAATGCAATATTTATAGTATGCAATGCAATCCTATGCTTAAGAACATGTATAAATAGACATCTTAAGTAGTGTAAACATATTTACATAGTATCGTGTGAGAAAAATTCCCAACTTTCATTCTTGTTTTTTAACCCAATGATTGTTCCCTTTTATAAAGGGTAACAAATAAAAAAAAGGGATCTTTTGAACAACTTGGATGAACCAAGGCATTCCTTGGTTGCAAAAATAAATTACAACATATAAGTGAAAAATAAATGAAAAATCTGTGAACATGCACTTGGACTTCTTTAGGCTGCGGCATCCTGCTTGTCATAGTTGGTCTATGGAGGATGTCTTTTGTCTTGAAAACAATGGCCTTGCCCATGTCAGCTTGTGAAATGAGTGCCATGTCCCTTGCCATAACTTGCTTCCATTGCACAAGTCTATGAGTTTCTCACATTTGGACAGAGAGTAAGTGCTTGTCGCTTTCTTCTAGGGTACTGTTGGAAGGGAATCTGTGATGAGGGTGGGATGAATGGGTGAGACAGTATGAGGGTCAGATGAACCTTCATCTTGAAGCCTACCCTAGTGAAGAAGTGGGGGAGGGAGGAAAAGAAAGAATAAGGTAATAAAGTGCTTTGATTGCTCAGACGGCTGTAAGCATCTTGGAAGCTCTGCCAAGGTTAGTATTTGAGATCTGGCAATTACATAGTTGGGTACAAAGCCTGCATTTATGTTTTTTTTTCTAAAAAAAGTCTGCAAGAAATTGCAAGCTTGCAGACTTGTAGTATGCCTTCTGGGTCTCAGGTGGGGCAACAAGCATTGCTTTCAGGCCTGGACAATACCATGGGAGAGATTTTGTACCCCTTTCAGAAAAAAAAAAACTATCTTGTTGCAAATCTGGAAAACTCGATGCAGGTTCTTCTCATGGGAATATGTATCCCTAAGATTCTGCCATGTTGTAGCACATGATCTTATTCCCAACCTTAGGGATGGCGTTGTTTATGATCAACATTGGAACTATGGGATTATCTTTCTTCAATGTGACATTCTTGCCGGCCTTCTCTACAGACTCTGGATCGGCCAAGAATCAAGATGTACTCATCAGGGCCTTTCACTGTTGTCAGGAAAGATTGTGACCTTCAGGGATTGTTACTCTTGTCCAATTAGGACCATTATACAAAAAAGAGGTTCTTTTCTGCCCCTGTTTATGCAGGCAGATCCAATTTCAAATTTGAAGAAACTCAGGATTGTATTATTGAATCCAACCTGAGTTTCCCAAGCAAATCTCACATGCTAGAGAAGATCTACAATGCCAACACAGAATCAACCGCTGAACCACATGAATGGGTACTGATTATGCGATAGATGGTACTTGTAGTTACTGTTCATGCATGATGAATGGTACTTATCGTCTCACAATAAAAAGTGAAAGAATGTAATCTGAAGTGCTTTGAATGAAGATCAGGTCAAGAAAAAATCTTATGTGATAGAATTGAGGGGATCAAGATGGATATAGGCTTTAATATAGGATTGTTGTTCTGATTATAAGTTAGAAGAAATGATTAAGGTGCTTTACACTGAAACTGTAATCCATGTATACAGAGGATTTGGGAAAAATACAGGAAGACCCTCGCATAAGATGCAAACTCTGGAGAGGTCAAAAATACAAATAGTAACACTAATCTCAACAGTTTACTTCAGAGCCGTGTAATGTTTTTATGCTTTCTAATGTTCATCCTTTTCTTCTTTGACAGTATGCTGCTGGGGTTTTTGCTGTTCTTTTGTTGAAGTTTAGGGAAAGCCTCAAGGTGCACATACTGCAGTGTGCTTCCTATGTTAAAGCAGATAGTATCGTACATATTTGTTTGCCTCTGTCCTATTTCATTGTCTGATCGTCAGCAAATATTTGCAGGGAGAGATTGGGATATTTTTCCCAGTGATAATTTTGAGATTACTGGATAGCTCCGATGGTCTTGTTAGCCAAAGATTAAGCGTCCTTCGGTAAACTTTGTTCATATATGCGACTTTGTTTTAAGTGCAAATGGCTCTCCAGTTTATATATTCTGTATATTTGTGAGGCATCTTATTGTAAGTGCCTTTCATGTGGTTCTCTATTGCAGGATGCTTGAAAATGTGTGCAGGGATCCTCAAATGCTTGCAGATATGTTTGTAAACTACGATTGTGATCTTGAGTCACCAAATCTGTTTGAACGAATGGTAAAAAAGCCATTTGGAGTTCCTTTCAACAAAAAAAGAAAAGCTATGTGGAGTCATTTATGGTTTGTATGTCTAACTTTACTCCTATGCTTTGGTTTATACATCAGGTTAATTCTCTATCTAGGATAGCACAAGGTGCACAAAATGCTGAACCAAATTCCACCACTCTGGCACAATCTACATCTGTTAAAAGTTCATCCCTTCAGGTATGCTGAATGTCATGGCAGTTTGGCTCATGGCAACTAAAATGATTGCTAAAGGTGCAAATGCAATGAATGCCTCCACAACCATATCCATTTTTAATACATACATTTATGTATGTTTATATGTCTCTCCCTCTTTCTCTCCGTGTGTGCTCGTGCTGTGTATATAGATTGCATGAATGAGAGGAATGCTGGCTACCTTCTTTAAAACTATCTACTGAAGATGAAAAAAGAAAGTGTTGTCAAAATGCTTCGTCCAAGGTCACAGGAAATGGATTGAAGTTATCAACATATGGACACAAGTTTACCACGTTAAATATTTGGTTTTATAGTCATTTCCAATGGCAATCTTTAGGACATCAATGCTTGGTCTTATCTTATTATTCGCTTCTAAATATGACAACATGTTGCTGAACCTCTTGGAGATGGTTCTGTTTGTGGACTATTAATAAATCCCTGATATGGAACCTTTGGTACTTGCGGTGTGTGTAAGCCTACATTTATATTTTCATTACATGAACCGAAATTTCACTAGAATTTTATTATGGAAATCAAATCGTCTGGGCAAAGAATCGGAAGGTCTTGTCCAATATATAAATATGTTGGGAAAATAGTCATGTGTGATCTCCCATAAAGGAATAAGTGAGAAAGGGGAGAAAGCTGGCAGATTTTTCTTTTTAGTCATATTTTTTGAGTTCTAGCCAAAAGTATGCAAAGTTTATCATTCTGGAGTCTGAGCTACCATGTCCATATGATGCCTGAGTATAATACCACTGATTTTTTCCCTTGTTTTCTCACAAAGATTGTTTCTTTAAATTTTTGTAAGTTCATTAGATGATTTTCCTCACAAAGTATAAACCTACGCTTATTCAATAATTTATTTTACAGTGCCTTGTGAATGTGCTAAAATCCTTGGAGGATTGGGAGAAATCACAGAGAGAAACTGTCAAAGATGGTGCCATTAGTTGCTCATTGAAAGAGGAGAATCTTTCAATGGAATCTATTTCAATCGAGGAATCAAAAGACAGGGAGGGTGGATCACTGCAGTTTGAGAAGGTCAAGGCTCAGAAGTCTATCTTGGAAGCTGCAATCTCTGAGGTAGCTGATGTGATCTTGCTTTTTTACGTTTGTGTTAACATATTTTTCTGCTTCTGCCTTTGTTGGAGAGTATGTAGTTTAGTCCCACATCGGTTAGTGAGGGACTATGTGGTGTGTGGTGACCTATAAATAGGCAGTGTATATCTTCATTCTTCTTTGAGAAAGTATAGACACACGTGCCCTATCGGGGCCTTCTCCAGTGATTTTCTCCCCACTCATCGTGAGTGGGGTTTCCATGTAAACCCAAGCGTTCTTTGATTTCTTATGCTTTAATATTATTACTTCCGCGTTATTTAAATATTTCAACTAGCATCAGAGTAAGTCGATTCTTGGGTTATCTTTTTTGTTCTTAATATTACGTTTAGCATTCTATTCTTGGAGAGTTAGGCATTGAGATTAGATGAGAATAGTAGGAGTCCCAATATCTTTCATTCCGGAGGAGCCAATGGTGATATGGAGGCCTTGCAGATCTTGCTGGGAGTTCCCGATGAAGATCGTCATGTTCTCGTTGGTCGAGATGATCCTGCCGTTTGTGAAGGAGATGGTGATTGATATCGCGAAGGAGTGCAATGGTGGGCCTTCAGCATGCTTTGCGTAGGCATGGCGTGCAGGAGGTCGACTTGGCCCTTGACCCTACTTGACCCACCCTGGTCGCAGTAGTCGTCGAGGAAGATCACGAGGGCGGTGTCGAAGGAGGACTTGCCCACGCAAGCCTCGAGCACCGATTTGGCGGCGGTGATGGCGTTGAGGAGGCGATGACGAAAGCAAGGAGAAGAAGAGGCTCCGAGCGTGATCTTCATTGGTGGTGGTGTGGACCATGCAGTTGTTGTAAACAGGAGCGCTGATGAAGTCGACGCGCATGGATCTCAAAGCGGTGGAGCTGAGAAGATCATAGGTGGTCGGAGCAGACACTGCAGCAGTAGTAGTTGCTGACCTGCGAGGTCTCCCAAGAGGGGTTGCAGGCGACAGAGGGGGCCACAACGCACTGCAAGCAGAGGCTCGCTCTCTCGGAGGTGCTGGTGGACAAGCATGTCGCTAGGGCTTGTGAGGAGACAAGGGGCAGCAGTGGTGGCGGCACCTATTGTCTACATGGCCGACGGCAGTGGTGTCTATGTTAGTGGCCGCGATCGTGAGGCGACGCGATGACGAAGGCGGATGCGGCAGCGCCGAAGATGCAGCGGCCGATGAGGGGGAAGGATCGGCGGAGAATGATGTGGAGAAGGTCGTTTAGGGTGCACGGGGTGCTTCACGCGAGGGTGGAAGATCGTCAGTGGTGGTGCCTCATGCGGAACCGTGGAGGCCTCAGAGAGGGAAGGTGGTAGGAGAGCAGTTGTTGGGTTCTCTCGAATCCTAAGGGGAGAGGGAGTTAAAAAAAAAAGAAAAAGATGCAAAATAGGGAAAAAAAAGGGGAAAAAAAAGAAAAGAAAGGAGAGGGAAAAAGAAAAAAATTTCAAAAAAAAAAGAGCATTTGAATTCAAGAGAAGAAAGGGGAGAAACTCATCTCTATATATGTGTATTTCTCTGATTTTTATTTCTTCTCCCATACGAGTATGTGATAAAGGGGGAGTGTAGGTCTATTATAATCATTCTCCAAGAGGGAGTCCCTTTTTCGAGATCACCATGCAAGGATCTACAACTTTGGGAGGTCTAGAGTTTCAAGGTCTCCATGAGGGAGATCCAATTTTGAGGTCCTCAGAGGAATGGCCCATTTCAGATTCTGCGTGAGAGATCCAATTTTGTGGACTCCACGAGGGAGATCCGCCTTTCGAGGTCTTCAGAAGAAGGCCCTTTTACAGGACTATTGAGTAGGAAGCCACCAGTACGTGTTGAGATCTCAAGAGGAGAGGCCATTTGTCAGCTACAGTGTCCAGCAGCTCCAATCCTTGCTGATGTGTCGACATCAGCATATTCGCTTGCAGACAAGGACTAGTTGAGAGTGTATGTTTCGTTGTGTAGAGTGGGATTTGAGTGTTGTACAAGCTGAACATTGTATGTTCTAGCTTGAGGGGGAGTGTTGGAGAGTGTGTAGTTTAGTCCCACATCGGTTAGTGAGGGACAATGTGGTGTGTGGTGGCCTATAAATAGGCAGTGTATCTCTTCATTCTTCTTTGAGAAAATATAGACACACATGCTCTATCGGAGCCTTCTCCCGTGGTTTTCTCCCCACTCCTCGTGAGTGGGGTTTCTATGTAAATCTAAGCGTTCCTTGTTTTGATATCATTAATTCCACGTTATTTAAATATTTCAATTGTCTTCAATAGCCCGTTTTCTTTTTCTTTTTCTTTTCATTTATCTTTTCTTTCTTTTTCTTTTTTTTTTTTGGAGAAGGTAAATGTGGTAAATATGGGATTTGATCCCATGATCTCTTAGATGCCAATAGGGATCTCTACCACTATGCTAACTCCTTGGTGGCGATAGCCCTTTTAATCGTACATAATGTTAGGTCTTTCCTCCAAGATTTATCTCTTCTCTCTCTTTTTTCTTATGAATGTTTCTCTTTTCTTTAGATGTTCATTATTGTATAAGTTGTTTGTTGCAATTGGGCTAGATGAGTTGTGTCTTGCAAGAGGCATGTTATTCTTAAAGATATTTGTGCTTGGAAGTGCTACTTGCTTGCAATATTTAGGGACTGAGGTTGTTGGCTAGTGAAAGATGGTATGGTGATTTTCTCCAAAGGAGATGGCATGCAAAAATGCACTTTGATTTGTTACCTTTTTAATATCAAGAATGTGGCACCAGCTTATAACAAGTGATAATATTGGTTGGCAGGGGTCTCTTGCAGGTCGCCGTTCAGTCCTAAGAAGTTGCTCAAGCACATGGTGCCTTTGGCATCAGGCCTGCCCCTTCCATGATTGGATCCAACAATGAGGTTGTCCCAAACTTAATAGAGGATAAGAAGGTGCTGATTGGATTAGTTGGACTCTACATTGTTCAGAGGTGCATTGCTTGAGATAGGCTGTTGAGAGTTGTAGGTTTCTAGTAAGAAGATGGAGGTAATCACTTGGAACTTTAGAGGGTTGGGGGCAGATGAGGATGGGATTAATGGGGAGATACCTTACAGAGTGGTTCATGCATATTGCCCTATCACAAGAGAAATTGGCTGCCTATGATGGCTGCCTGTGTAGCAAGATGGGGAGTGGGTGCTTGGATCAATATCAAGCCATGGATGTTGAGGGAGATCGAACTTTTTGCTGATAGAATGGAGTGAAAAGTCCTCTGCAAATGTCTGTAGAGATGTGTTCTTTCCCCTCGATAGTGAACTTGGTGCGCAGAAGTGAGGAGTTCCTTTTTAAAGTGATTAATGTTTGTGAACTATATGCTTAGGAGGATGGGGAGGCTTTTTGAATGGAGCTTTCAAGTTAGGAATAAGGCCTGGCTACGTGTATGTGATTTTAATTTTACTCTATCTTTGGAGGTCTAGCGAGATATGCACAAGGGACATAATAGAGGTTCAAAGGCTTTTGTGGACTAGATCTTAAGAGTTAGGGCCATCAAACTTGAGCCTTGAGGTTCCTAATTGTCCATTCTCTTGAAGGAGTATGAAGGAGGGGGCCTTTAAATCTATTCTTGATAGGATTTTCAAATATAACTCCTGCTTTGAGTGTATTCCCCTTGGACTAGCGATGAACTTTCCTGAGCCCTTATTTAATCATATGCCACTAGCTAGGGGAGTGAGGACATTTGTTTTAGCACATATTTTTATTGTGAAAGCACTTGTCTTTTGGAGGAAGGTTTCAAGGAGGTGGAAGGTTGGTAGAGGGAATGGCCAGTGCTCCCACTCATGTTCTGGACGAAGATTCTGTTTTTTAGATATTGGCTATAGGAGTTACTGGGATGAAATGATTCAAATCATTATTGAAACCCTAGAGCTCTCTTATATAGAGAGAGACAAAAAGGGTGAAAGTACATAGATGCTTCTGAGGAACAAACCCCACAACTGTACAATAGAGAAATAGAATAAAACATATGCTAACACTCCCCCTTAAGTTGGAGCATAGATATCTATCATGTTCAGCTTGGATACACATCAATTAAATAGAGATCTGGTTAGGGGCTTGGTGAAAATATCTGCAATTTGCTCATCAGATGTGACTGTTGTGATATAGCAACCCCTTTTGAATGATGTCCCTGGTATAGTGGCAATCAACCTCAACATGTTTCATCCTCTCATGAAATGTTGGGTTGTTAGTAATGAAGGTGGTTGCCCTGTTATCACATCTCATCTCTATCGAGATAGAAAATTGTATCTGCAAATCAGTAAGCAGGGACCTAATCCACATCATCTCTGCAGTCGTCTAAGTCATGGCTCTGTACCCAAACTCGGCATTGGATCTCGCAACTATGCCTTGTTTCTTGCTCCTTCAAGTGATCAAACTCCCTACCAAAAAGGTGCATAATTCGGTAGTGGATTTGCGGTCCACATGACATTTGGCGTAGTCTGCGTTAGAGTAGCCAACCAAGGTCATAGAAGACCCCTTAGAGAAGAGGAGATCCTTCCCAGGAGTCTTCTTGATGTATTTGAGTACCATCAATGCTGCGTCCTAGTGCTGATGTGTTGGCTTGGCAATGAACTGACTCAGTCTCCTCACTGCAAAGGAGATATCTTGCCTTGTGATAGTGAGGTATAGTAGCTTGTCCACAAGCTGCCTGTACTGTTTGCTGTCTACCAACTGTGCATCCTCATCATAGAGTGGCATCTTGGGGTCCATAGGAATTTGGCTTCCTTGGCCCCAAGCATACCAACCTTCTGCAAGATGTTTAATGCATACTTCCTCTGGGACAAAACAACGCCCTTTTCATTGCGTGCCACCTCAATACCGAGAAAGTACCGTAGAGCTCCCAAGTCCTTCATGACAAACTGCTCTGCGAGGATGCGCTTAATCTCAGCACTACCCTGCTCATCATAACCTGTGACAATCAACATAAACAAGAAGCACCACAATACCTCGTCCAGTCCTCTTGACAAAAAGAGAAAAGTTGGCTATCTATATCCTGAATCCGGTTGCCACTTGTGACAACCTTTGGAACTAAGCTTTGGGGCTCTGCTTAAGGCCATAGATGGCCTTTTGCAGTTTGCAAGCATTCTCCCTCTAAACCTCGAAGCCTGGTGGCTGCTGCATGTAGATTTCATTTTGAAGATCACCATAGAGGAATGCATTTTTCACATTTAGCTTGTGTAAGGGCCAATCAAGGTGTACTGTAACTGCTACCAATATTCGTGCTGTGGGATTTCTAACAACTGGTGAGGTGTTAAAGAAATCCACCCCACAGGTCTGGGTGAACTCGTTTGCCACTAGATGTGCCTTGTACCTAGTAATGCCCCAATCTGGATTGAATTTCACTATGAATATCCATCTACAGCTAACAATAGTAGCTCCGTCAGGAAGTGGAGTGAGCTCTCAGGTCCTACAACCCTGAAGTGTAGCCATCTCGTCCTTCATGGCAGCCCGCCATTTTGGATGAAGCATTATTTAGTGGTAGATAGTGGGGAACTTTGCAACTGACAAGGTAGAAGCAAACTGTACAAACGACTTCCCAAGATGGGCATTGGGAAGATCACTTGCAATGTGGTAGCGAGCATAAGAGCATGAAGCCTTCCTAATAGCAATAGGAAGATCTTTAATAGTGTCAGGCATCGTAGAGTAACTTGTGAGACCATCGTCAACAAGTAGCTTAGTAGAGTCAACATGCACCTATGCAAGAGAGTCTGGTGGCGTAAAGGAAGATGTAGTACCTATCTCAGGTGGTGACTGTGGTCTAACAACCTGTGGCATAGATAGAGATGGCATCTCCTCAGTAGGAAGATGGAACCAAGGTTCGAAATGCCAATTTCGATGCTGTGCCGATGAAATTCTAAGTGTGCATTTCGTGGGCATAATGAGGGCACACCGTGGAAATGTCCGTTTTTCGATGGGCATGCTGATGCATACCGACAACAATAACAGAAGTAGTTAAAAAAATCAGCAGCAACCTTGGCATGGGCACCTATTTCGCCAGCATGTCGACCATGCCAAGGGCATGTTGACAATGCTGACGGCATGCCGACAATATTCCTGTAAATCGACACTTTATCCGTGTCAGCATGGCCCCTGCTTGAAAATGGCCTTGCCGACGGCATTTAAAACGATGGATGGAACATTGAGATGTATCAACAATGTTCAGGCCACGTCTAAGAGATGTCTGTGTTTCCTTTCTGCTACGCCATTCTGCTGGGACGTATAGGGGTAGGTCTGATTTATGATGCTTAGGGAGCTGTAGAACTGGGCATGTCTCCTAGTGCAAAACTCAAGTGTATTGTCAGTTTTAACAATCTTTACAACTGTAGAAAATTGAGTCTTGATCTGATTAATTAACATCTCAATCATATTTCCTGCATCTGACTTACTACGAAGCAAAAAGGTCTATGATAGTTTGGAGAAATCATCGACGACCACCAAGTAGAAGCGGAATCCCTGCCTGTTTGGAGTATGACTCGGGCCCGATATGTCCATGTGGAGTAAGTCAAAACATGCAGATGAAACGCAACCGTAGTGCTAGGAGAATAGCTGGAACGGTGATGCTTGCCTAGTTGGCAAGCATCACAAAGAAGATCAATAACAGGTGATAACTGAGAAATAACCTGTCTCAGTCAATGTAGAGAGGGATGTCCCAGCCGATGGTGCCACTGAAGTGTTGTCCTTGCCTTGTATGCCACATCTGCCTGTCCAACAACTACTAATGGAGATTGAGCTAGGCGGTATACACCTCCTTCCTCGTGTCCATTACCAATAGTTTTCCCTGTGAATTTGTCATGGAAAACACACCATATATCATCAAAGATTGCTTTGCAGTTGAGCTCTTTGGTAATCCTACTAATTGACAACAAACTGATCGGAAAATCAGGAACAAATAGAACATTGGCTAGTTTCAAGTGGGAGATATAGTAACCTCCCCTCTCGCCCTGGATTTGAGAAAGATGTCCATCAGCCACCTGAACTGTCCTGCCAGGAGGAACATCACGCACCATGCGGAAGTACTCTCGGTCTTCACTAAGATGCTTGGATGCCCCAGAATCAATTAACCATCCATCACTTGCAGAAGAAGCAAGAGCTGCAGTATCTAAAGTAGACCCAACATCCTCATCCTCTTTCCTAACAATCCCATCGGCTCGTTCTGTAGCTTCAGTCACAGTCTGAATATGACCTATCTTGCTAGGGAACATACCTATGGCCCACTGCCTGCTACCCTGTCGACGGTGGCGTCCCCTACGTTGTGTAGAAGGGCCTCCTCGTCTATTTAGATGACATTGTCTGACACGATGGTCTCTGTTAAGACTGACTTGTCCTGCTTCCATAACGGCCTCCATCATGAACTCAACAATTCCTGGTGAGTTCAAAATGTCTAAAGGGAGCTAAACAACTCATCAATCAATGAAAGGAATTGATCCAAAGGCATCCATCAATTACACAGAAGAAATCCATATTCACGTCAAGGAAACACTGCAGATCTAGAAGTAATCTGGTTCAAATCTGCATCTTCCAGTGTTGTAAAAGTCGGTAGTCGATATTCAATCGGTTAGGCCACTGACTAAGGAGTATACAGTATATGGGAGAGTAGTTGGGGAGTACTCGGTCGGGTAATTTTTAAATAAATAAATAAATAAATAAAAATATACACACACATATCAAGAAATAAAATATATCATTGCATAAAAGTAAACATATTCAAATTCAATGTTATAAAATAAGTTACAAAGTACAAATAATATCAAATTCATTACAAATTTAATAATTAAATCAAAGTATAAACCATTACAAATACATTACCAATGACAGGGCAACATAAATCGAGAATTAATATATGCTTGAATTAAATACATTACAATATATGCTTTGGCAATGGAGGATTTTTGCTTGGTCGAAGAGGAGTTTCGGGTGAAAAATGATTTTCGGGGAGTGGTTGAGGGAGGGCGGTCGAGTGGGGTTTTATTTGACTTAAAAAAAAGATAATATGCCTACATACCTATGTTTCCCTTTATGCAAAAATTGACCTACTACTTGGTCAACTACACCGACTACTCGGCCGAGTAGTCGATGTTGCTGACAATAGGCTCGACTATGGGTTATTTAGTTGGTAGGGCACCACATAGGATTACTCGGCTGAGTATGCCGATTTTTACAACACTGGCATCTTCATTGGAAGACCCCCTTGGACAAATGCTGTCCTCTCTTGGGTGCGGGGAAGAACACCTGAGATGGCCCCAAGGAGATCTGGGTGTCTCTCTCCCGTGCAAGGGAAGAGAAGTAGCCCTAGAAACGGGCTATCAACTCCTCCAACCGCAGATGATGCCGCGTTGCTACAGAGCACGCTGCGTCGCACTTACTGCCCTATGTCAGCCACACAGGGTTGCTGCAGCGCTTCCTGACGTCGCCGGAGCAGCAGTTTGTTGCCCAGCGTCGCCGCAACACCTATTGCGGCTTGCAGCACTGCTTCTGTTGGGTTGTCGGACTTGTTGCGGCCTGCAACAACGTCGCTCGTGCGTCACCGGAGCACCTGCGGTCAAATCACATGGCCCCGAGTGTCGCTGCATGTGGCGTAGTGCCTAGATCAGGCACCCGAGTGCCACCGCACTCGGTTGCATGCAGACCGGGCCGATGGAGGATATGCTTTGCTGCGTGTGCGTCGCCAGAGAAGATCTGGTGTTGCTGCTGCCGCTGAGAGAGAAGAGGGCGTGGGTGTAGGGTTTGGAGGCCTTGATGGTGGGATATCAAGAGCCACGGTCCTGGTGCTTTGATACCAAATTGGATGAAATAATTCAAATCATTATTGAATCCCTAGGGCTCTCTTGCATAGCGAGAGACCAAAAAGGGTGAAAGTATATAGATGCCCCTAAGGAGCAAACCCCACAACCGTATAATAGAGAAATAGAATAAAAACATATGCTAATAGAGTTAAAGAGGGATTTGAAGGTTTCTAATGCTAGAGTTCAAGATGAGACCCTTCCAAGGATTTCCATATTAGATTGCTTAGAGATGTTGGGGATTTTACGGTGGTTGATGGTAGAGAGAAATGACTCAATTGTAATTGAAGATCCACTTTGAAGATGGCTTGGAGGTAAATATTGTTTTAGTTGTGGCCAAAGGAAAAGGTTGCTAATACCAGAATCTTTTGTACATATGCCAATAGTAAAAAGGCATAATTGGATTGGCTCCATGTAGATTGGTAGGAAGTTAGAACTGGGATGATAGGAGGTTGGCATAACATTTGTTGAATTCTATCGCTATCTATTTTTTGGGGGAGGTAAAGTCTAGAATTTAGGAGGCTATCACTTGATGAGGGAGGAAAAATTTCCCTTGTAAGCCCAAGAAAAGGAGGTGCATGTAGGCCCATTGGGCATGTTAATTGCAAGCCTATAAGCCCAAGAAGGGCCTTAAAGGCAAATATGAGGTGCCACCTGCTTGGTCAAGATGGGTGGATCCTTCGGCAAATATGGGTAGATGACCATTTGTCAAAACTTGTCAAGGGGACTATCCCCTCAGCTAAAGGCAAGTATGGCAAGAAAATTTGCCAGACTACCGCTAAAAGATTTAGGCGGGTCAATTTTGTCGGACAGCTATATGAAGTGAGGTGGATTGACCTTTAGATGGCTCATGCCAAAGTGATTACCATGTGCCGATGACAAAGTCAGGATTGGTTGTGGCAATATCAACGGTTTGAAGGAGAACAGGAGCCATGTGGATTGTCACGTGGCATAGTGTTATGCTACATGGATAGTCGATATGGCGTTCATGGCAGTGGACACGGTTTGAGTCCAATAAAGGGCCATCAACCCTAGGTGTTTTGGAGTTTGCTTAGAGTCCAAGTTTTGCCAATTGTGGCACCTTTATTTTAGAATAATTAGAGTTGTTTTAAGTCAATTATGCCTTTCTGACATTTAGGATTTGATTTACTATTTTCCCTATTTAGGATTAGAGTTCTCTCCGAGACACAATTATGTAATTGAGATGAGTTGCAATAATATTTTCTCTACCTTGCAATCAACTCCCCCCAACTCTCCTCTCTCTCTCCCTCATCAACAAACTCTCACTCTCACTTCTCGAGTTCCATGCATGGAACTTTCACCCCACATCAACCATGTTCCATTGTGTGCTCTCACAAATGGCATGAACAAATCATGTGGCAGATATAGCATGGCTGTTATGGAGACAATATTTGGTTAGTGGAGATTTTGGAGGAACGACACTATAAAAGAGTACGTGGATGTGTGAGTTAGGGGCATGCATTATTATGCGAGTAAAACACTTGTATTCTCTTTCTTTCTACTCTTCCATACTTGGTAGAAACTCTAGGGTTAGATTCCCTCCCCAAATGTACACCTATCTAGGGTGGAACTGGGTTATCAACTCTCGTGTTTCCTCGTGTGGTTGCATCATTTTGTTGAGTGGATCCTTGTCCTACCCGAAACCCAGTAGGACCACTTAAGGGAGTCTGATGATCACCCTAGGCATATTTCTATCAAGGAGTGTGATGGTTCGCACATTCACTGAGGAAGTTTGGCACTCACTGTGCTCCTTCAAGCAGGAGGGCTTGCCAGGTCCAATGGCTGTTTTGTATTTTTTCTTTTGGCATCTTCGTTAGGTTGATACCGTGGCCTTATTTGAAGTTCTATCTTCTGGTGATGAGTTCTCTGGGCTCAATTTCCTTTTTTCTGGCATAAAATTGAAGCTGTTGACATAGTGAAGGATTAGAGGCCTATTGGTAATAAAGACACTGGTCTTGTGCTTGGCAGGCGTCTGGGATTACTTGATCAACTTTTGTCAAATGATGAATAATCTTGGAGAATTGTATTGTAGTCTTAGAGATATGGTCATTGGGGAAGAGGGAGGGCTTCTGTTGGAACATTAATTTTTCTAAATTTGGATTGAAGATTTCTATGGTCATCTCTCTGCCCTACGGCTTTACTTCTGCTGTGGACATGTTCAAGGAAGACTTATGTTGCACCGGCTTCTCTCTCTACCATCACTAATTGTTGTCTGGAGGGTGGGTGGGTTCAACTTGGGAGAGGCGTCAGTTAGGGTTGACCTTTGGCACCTCTCCTATAGGACTATGTTTCTCACTTGTTGTGCCTTTTCTAACTTGGAATGGCTTCTGAGTAGCTCTATCATAGTTTACATTATACTCAATGAAGTGTCCATTCTAGCATTAAGTGTGTTGTTGTAAAATTGTGCATTAAAGAGCGTTCTCCATGTTATGAATTGAAGAGAACATGATTAACCGTGCTCTTTAGCATGAGATTTAAAATGCTTGCTTCTCGCTTTGTAGTACAGCCCTGCTCAGAGGCTTTGGTTCCTCTGGAGGGTTTTCCTTTTTTTTTGCTTTTTTTTTTTCTTTTGTTTTGTGGGGTGGGGAGGATGGTGGTCTCTTTTGTGCAGCACATCGCCGGTACAATTTTGTTTGTAGAGGGGTCTTCCCTGGAGGTGCAGAAGAGATTTTTGGTGAGGTGTCCTGGATTGCAGCTGAACTTGCAGAACTCTGGTTTCTTGTCCTTTGGTATGGAAAATGTGGAAGCGCCCACCTATGAAGATACACTTGGTGCATAGGTTTTGCAGCTTCCTTTCAGAAATGTTGACTTCCTGCACACCCTGGTAAACATTACATTAATGGACTGGATACTAGTAATTGAGAGATTGGAGAAGTAATTGTAGGGCTGCTGTACTGCTTTAGTTGTTTGAATAGAGCATAATCTTTTTGTTTCTAGAGGAGAGAGTTTGCTTATTGAAGATATGGTGTACCTTTTCTGGCTCTCTTTGTAAGATGTGGAGCAATCAGCTCTACCATTTAATAGAGGCCGGGGGGATTAACATGCCTCATTAATCTTGTAAAACAAACTCTCATTATTCCTTAAAAAAAAAGTGCCATTATCCCCCTTTATTTTTATATTTTTAAAGGAAACATTAGGATGTAGCAAAAGGTTGAGCAATTACCCTAAAACATTAGGAAACATGCTAACAACTTTTTTGATGATAATACCCTAAACAAATTTACTACTTAACTTACCAAGGACACAAATTAATGAGTAGTTGCATTGACTACTAAGATAATTAAGGATGCATTAGTTTTTGAAAGGTATTAAGCATGCATTATTTAGTGTATTCATGTCTTAATTGGGCATTAAAAGCTGTATTGATCACATCTATCTAGAAATTCATTAGTATATAATTTATATAGCTCCATGTGTAATCACAAGTTTGTATTTGTTCTGGCTGTTGGTATGCCATGCAGCTGATTAGTTGAAACTTTCTGTGGCTCTCTAGATGTTTCTTTCTTCAAAATTGACTTCTTACAATTGTTACTTCTCGAGTTATTTTATTATTGTTATTCACTTCCCCTCTTTGGTCCTTTCTCACTTAATTGCACTCTATACATTGTTCAGTTTAACCGCAAACCGGCAAAAGGAGTTGAGTTTTTAATTTCAAATAAGCTGGTGGAAAACACAGCTGCTTCAGTAGTACATTTCCTGAAAAACACTCCTAACTTGGATAAGGTACCTTTTGACACATTTATATTTCTTTTCTAAATATAAGGGAAATATTGCTTTCTTAATTTGTTTCACATCACAGGAGGTTATTGGTGAATACTTGGGGCAACATGAGGAGTTTCCACTTGCTGTCATGCATGCTTATGTTGATTCCATGAAGTTTTCAGGATTGAAATTTGATGTTGCTATTCGTGAATTTCTTGGCGGATTTCGGCTTCCTGGAGAAGCACAGAAAATTGATCGCATCATGGAGAAATTTGCTGAACGGTGCGAAACTTTACTTACTGGGAGTGGGAACCTTTTTCTTGAAAGTGAACTGGGATTGGAAACTAGAACCAGTTCATCTTGATTGCTTAGAATTTGTTGTTCGCTAAACTATGCCTATAAGGAGAAAACTTTTGCCAAGCTTTCTACAATAAGTGCTTAATTTTTCTGTTTCTTTCAATTCGACTGGATTATGTTGTGTTCGTCATGAGCACCTTCTTAGACTTGCTTAACGTTATTGCACCACGGAGAAATTCCCTGAATGGTGCATGAGTTGACTGGGGTTGGAAGCTTGAACAAGTTTGTCTTGATTGCATCCATTTTTTTGTGCTCTAACCACATGCCTTTCTGTAGAAATTCATCATGCTTTGTTCCATCAATGCCTAATTTTCCTTCTCTTCCAGTTCCATTGCATAATTTTGTAAACCTTCTTGGACTTGCCTAACACACTTCATGATTTTGTACCTATCAAAATCATAATGTCTCATAAGCTTTTTTTGTCTAGCGCTAAGTGATTATTTGTTTTTTCTCGAATTTATAAGTTATTTTGTCAAGCCAGACATTAATTTAGGAGTTCATACGGTACTATTAAGGAACAGGGCAATTCAGGTTCTAGAACTGGTAGTTTGAAGGAGTTAGTTTTTGAGGGGTGTTGTAGGTAGAGGCAGTTATGGCTTCTTTGATAGAGGTAAAGACAGTTTCAGTGACAAAGAGTTCACACAGTAAGTGTAAAGAAGTCATTTAGGTTCTGTCTTTGTAGGCAGGAGAAAGTGATTTTTTTTGGTTTCCTGCATGGGGGTAGAAGTAGTTATGGTGACATCAGTTTTAACATAGGAATCACTCCGATAATGACTTCAGAAAAAGGCCCATTTTGTCCAGTTCCAATATACCTTAAGAATATTTGTAACTCTTAAAGATGTAGTTAAATCAGTGAAGCTATGACATCCTTCAGAACTCCCTAATCAAATTTCATTTTTCTTTGAGAGGGTAAGTAAGCTATAAAAATCAAGCAGAGGGTACAGTGAACACACCTCCCTAGCTGCTAATTTTATGGAAGAATTATCACATTTTTACAGTTATGTTGTAGATGTTAGTAGATAGAGTCCACTGACTATTGATTGAATAAGACATACACAATTATTATTATTATTGTTTTCTGCACAAGAATAAAACATATACAATTGACTCACCAAAGAAAATCTGATTGCTTAGTGAGGCAACTGATTTAATAAGTTCAGCTTGGATAACGAGTTGGATTAATCATATTGCTTTGCCTCATAAGTAGAACCTTCTATTCCTTTTCTGTCTTACCTATTAGGAAATTGCTTCTCTTTGTAAGTGTGGGTATTGTCTACATCAAATTAGCCAGAATGTTTTTGCTCCTTAGTAGTGGCAATAAAACTAGGTTTATATGAAATGACGTTATGACATATCACCATTGTCATCCAAAAATAAGTTTTTTCCCTTTAAAATCTTAGGGCAGAACTAAATTGTGATGGTGATATCTTTCGCAGTTATTGTGCAGATAATCCTGGACTTTTTAAGAACGCAGATGCAGCCTATGTTCTTGCATATGCAGTCATCATGTTAAATACAGATGCGCATAATCCGATGGTTTGGCCAAAAATGTCAAAGCCGGATTTTGTACGCATGAACACAACAAGTGATGGAGAGGAATGTGCACCACAACAGTTTCTAGAGGAGCTTTATGATTCCATAGTCAAGGAAGAGATCAAGATGAAAAAGGATGTCCCCGATACAGAAGCCAACAAGTCAAGGCATGAAATGGAGGATAGAGGGCGTCTTGTAAGCATTCTAAACTTGGCTCTTCCTAGAAGGAAATCAGCTGCAGATATGAAGGCTAAGAGTGAGCAGATAGTCAAGCAAACACAGGCTCTTTTTAGAAAGCAGGGGGCTAAAAGGGGCATCTTTTATACAGCTAAGCAGGCTGAACTTGTGCGGCCTATGCTTGAAGCTGTAGGCTGGCCACTGCTTGCTGCCTTTTCTGTTATTATGGAGGAAGAAGATACCAAGGCAAGGGTTTTTCTTTGTATGGAAGGGTTCAAAGCTGGTATACATCTCACTAAAATTTTGGGAATGGATACAATGCGGTATGCATTCTTGACGTCTTTAGTGCGGTAAGAGTTCCTACAAGGTCTTCACTAATGCAAATTTTTTCGGAAATTGGGTTGTAAGTGTAATACACAATTTTTAACAGCTACTTATGTAATTCACAGGTTTACCTTTTTGCATGCCCCAAAAGAAATGCGTAGTAAAAATGTGGAAGCGTTGAGGATGCTTTTGTCTCTTTGTGACACAGAGACAGACGCCTTACAGGACACTTGGAATGCTGTGCTTGAATGTGTTTCAAGACTAGATTTAATCACTTCATCTCCTTCGATTGCTGCTACTGTTATGCAGGGCTCCAATCAGATTTCGAGGGACTCAGTTGTGCAATCTTTAAAAGAATTAGCTGGGAAGCCAGCGGAGCAAGTATTTATAAACAGTGTCAAACTTCCCAGTGAATCTGTAGTGGAATTCTTTACTGCTTTATGTGGAGTCTCTGCTGAGGAACTGAAGCAATCCCCTGCTCGTGTGTTCAGCTTGCAGAAACTTGTAGAAATCAGTTACTACAATATGGCTAGAATACGCCTGGTAATTTTTTTCCTGGCAAGCACTTCTTCAAAAATTTGTCTGTTCGCTGTTACTTGCCTAGATTATGTTCTTTTGCCTAGTCTTTGTCCTTTTCACATCTAGTTTTGATGCCATGAGAAATTCAATCAATTGGTGTATGCTCTATTTTTGAACTTAGTCATTAACTCTGAAATGATTTGTTTTTTTTTAGAGAAGAAAGGAAGATTTCTGGCAATCGGTAATCATCTAGAAATTTATTTAATCAAAAAAAGGAATGGACTTACATGTTATTAAGCTAGCACTCAGATAACTCCTTGAAACATTCTCAACCCAAGTTCGCTCCCCCCTTGAAAACGGAAGCATTACGCTGAAGTCAGATAGAGCACAAAGCTGCTACAGCTTTCACCCATCCAACGGTATCCATGTGAACCAACGAGCAGAAGGAATCCCACCAAATGGAAAAGGACATGTTTACATGATGGATGCCACACTTCGTCCAAACCTTCGACGATAGCTGGCACTTGAAAAAGAGATGACCCAGACTCTACCTTGCAGCCCCACAAAAAATGCAATCCAGATCATTATCATTTTCCCATCTAGAATGAAACTCCTTTGTCACCGGTTTCTCTCTTTTGAATAGCAGCAAAAAAATCTTAACTTTGAGAGGGACATGCAGCTTCCAAACCAAACGACAATCTTCTCAGACCAGAGGCATTGGCCCCAACTCTGTAGTGATCATTTTATATGCTCTAGCCACAGAAAAAGTGCTACCCTTCCACGCAAAATCATCCATCAGGTCCTCACCAACAACTATCCCTTAAAGTAACCCCAACAACCCCTGAAATTCTTTCAAAGATGCATCCGACAAACCAGGCTGCAAGATAGGTGACCATGAGTGGGAAACACCATCCCAAACATAAGAAACAAGAGCCTCCTTATTTTGGGCCAAGTCAAAGAGGTGTGGAAACATCAACTCTAAGGCTCCACTCCCCATCTAGTCATCTTTCTAGAAATAGAAACAACTACCATCACCCAACCTCGGCCCAAAGAAAGTAGAAGACATACCCCGATCAATAAAAGTCTCCACATAAGACCAAAATGCAGAGGGCTGCACCACACGAGCTTGCTAATGTACCACATCAACAGGAGAATTGTAGGAGTCCCTTAGCAACATATCAAGTAGATCATCTCCTTCAGTTAGAAGCCTCACCACCCACTTCAAAAGCAAAGAAACATTGAACTCGTCCAGGGATCAAATCCCTAAACCACCCTTCTTCCTTAGTTGACAAACCTCCCTTCAAGGGACTAACTCCAGGAATCTTCCCTAATGATCAGGTCTCTTCCAGAAAAACCTCTTCTGAATCAGTTCCATCTTCAAGAGAATCTTCTTTGGCAGCTTGAACATTGAGAGGTAGAAATTAGGGATCTCAGAAAGAACCTTGACCACAATAAGCCTACCTCCCTTGGATAAAAGTTTTCCACTCGAACCATTTACGCTCCTATTCAGTTGCTCCTCAACTGACCTCCAATTAGTAGCTATCAATTGTTTCCCCTTTAGAGGTAAACCCAAATAAACCATAGGAAGTAACACCATTGGCGTATCAAGGATGATAGAGATGCTATCCTCCATGCTCCTGCCCAGATGAAAATGAATAAAATAGACTTTCTCCCTTTTTTTTTTTTTTTGAAGAAAAAAGTGGAAGATTACCTGAGTCTGGTAATCATCCGTAAATTGTCTTAAAATGGGGACAAGGAACGGACTTACAAGTTTTGTAGACAAAAATCAGAAATAACGCTTGCCTCTATAATCACATTGTCCGCCCAACACTTCTCATTACGAAATACAGTACTGTTCCTTTGAAGCCATATACACCAGATAATAGTGATACCCTGACACCAACCTGCTATGTCAAGAAGAACATGATCTCTGAAGCTTGTTAAAAATATTTGAAAATCTGTCTTATCCACCGTGCTTAGAGTAAAACCTGACGAAACATTTCTGGCAAAAACATAGTCGAAGAATAAATGCTGCACATCTTCATCCTTATTCTGTCAAAGAGGACATTTAGTATTCTCATCAGGAGCCCATCTAGATCTATACATTCAAGTTACAATTCGCTTTCTTCTAAGGAACCAAAGGAATAATCTTATTTTGAGAGGAAATCTACATTTCATAATCAATCTTGAATCTCCATCAACCTGATTATCAATGGTGCCACCATTAAACAACATTTTGCAAGCATGGCCAACCAAGAATGTACCATGCTTCCAAATGTAGCCATCGAGCTCTATAGCTGTAGGAGAAAAGTCATGAATTTTATACAGTAAATGCTGAAAATCATTGAAAGTAGCCTTTGAAAGACCTGCCGGCAGCTTGATGTCCCAACAACTATGAGCATCCTATAAATCTTTTACCTTGGCTTCTTTATCATCAACATGTTGAAATAATATCTGAAAAACCTCAGAAAATGATCCAATTTCTGACCAATCATTATGCCAAAATCTGAAAGTTTCACTATCTCCCAGAGATGGGATAAAGTGATCTGCAAATTTAGAGAAAAGAAGTCTAATGGAGTGCTAAAAAGCAGAAAAACCATTGGAAACAACAGCAGCCCCTTGCATCATCTTCATACAATCACCATACAAATCCCTCAGGACATAATTCACCAAAGAATCATCATTTCACAGAAATCTAACCACCAATTTCAGTAATAAAGCCTTATTAAAATGAGATAAATTACGTACACTCAGGCCTCCATTCTTCAATTTACATATTTCACTCCATTTGACAAGTTGAGCAAATCTTCCCTAGACTTAGGTCCTTTCCAAAAAAATCTCTTCCGGATCATATCAATCTGTTTAGAAATCTTTTTCGTTGGCGAAAAGACTGACAAGAAGAACACCGAAATTGAGTTGAGTATCGACTTAAGCTACACCAACCGGCCACCTCTCGAAAGGAGTTTACCACTCCAAGAAGAAAGTCTATTAGGAATTTCTCAATCAAATTCCTCCAATCCAAAGAAGTTAGTTTTCTTCCTCTTAAAGGAAGACCAAGATAAGTGATTGGTAACCTCACCACCGATGTGTCCAATTCCAAAGCCACATTACTCCCCTCCACAGACCTCATTTTAAAAGGAACAAAACTAGATTAGTTATTGTTTATTTTTAGTCCTGAAATTTCGGAAAATATCCTCACCAAAGAAGAAACATGCTTTGCATCCCTCCTACCTCCCTCAATGAAAAAAGTGGTATCATCCGCATATTGAAGAATGGGAGTTAAAACCCTCCCATCACCAGAAAGCGAGAAGCCTTTAAAAAGACCACTATTGTAAGCTTTAAAATCCATGGTCGCAAGAGTATCCACCGCAATATTAAAAAGCATCAGTGCTAACGGACAGCCTTGATGCACTCCTCTTTGTGGTTGAATCCAAAGTCCATTAGCCCTTCCATTAATCAATACCGAAAAGGAAGACGTATTAACACACCTCTTCATCAAAGAAATCCTGGTGTATGGGAAACCCCTTCTCTTAAGAATATCCCATTAATGATAAGATGAGTGATATCCCTAAACATTTTGACTAGGTGTGCAATATGTTCTGCCTAACAAGTACCTCGCTAAATAAAAAAGATTGTATCATCAGCATATTGCAAGATAGGAGTTAGTAGAGGGCCATCACCTTTGAGCGTACAACCAAAAAGTAATCCAACCCTACATGCCTTGAAAGCTAAGGAAACCAACCTGTCAACTGCCACATTGAATATAACAAGGGTGCAAGCGGACACCCTTGTCTGACACCTCTCTGTGGCTGCATTCAAGACCCACATGATCTTTCATTAACAAGCATGACAAACGAGGTTGTTGTGATACATCTCTTTATGAGCCTCACCTACTCAGGGAAACCTCTCCTTAGAATTTTCCATAAGTAGGCCCAAGACACCGAGTCATACGCTTTGGAGAAATCAACATTCTATATAAAAGTAAGAAAACCAGAATTGTTCCAAGCAGCCACCATCTCCTTAGCCAACACAAATAAGTCACTGAGCAACTTGCCTACAATAAAAGCAGACTAAATGGGAGAGATTAGCACCAACAGGACCATACGCAATCTATTCACCAAAGTTTTGATTACAATGCTATCGGTTTAAAATCATCAATATTATTAGCCCCTGGTCTCTTGGGAAGTAAGAAGAAAAAGAATTTGTTTAGGTGGTCAAAGCCTCAATTCCTGTGAAACACCTTACGAACCATAGTCAATACATTAATCCCAACAATGCCCCAACACTCCTTAAAGAAGAAAACTTGTAAACCATTTGCCTCGGGGATCCTTTTGCCTTTAAACCACGAACCACCCTCAGGACCTCCTCCTCAGATATGGGCCAAAGTAGCTCCTCCCTTTCACTAGCATCCAACTAGTCGAAATCAGATCTCAACCTCCATCTCCCAGTTGGTCTCCTCCTGGTAAAAGCCTGAAAATGCTCCTTAAAAGGCCTGCTAATTTGTGTCCTCTATGTAAAAGTGTCATCGCCAACACGAATTGACGAGATTGAATTTGTTCTCTTGGCATTGGCGGTCACATGAAACAATTATGTATTGGAGTTACCCACCCTTAGCTACAATTGTTTGGATTTCTACCTCTAATCTGATTAAGAGATTTTCACTTAATTAAGTTAATATCAGGAAAATATGTTGTCGTAATTCAGATGCGTCACTGCAGTAAATCGCATGGTGGAAAATCCTCAATGAAAAATTAAGAAACTGAAATCTAACCACGAAATCAAGTCGTATCCACAGGGAGGCATGAGCCAATAGACTCACATATGTTTCCACTTGGGATCTTGTTTCAAGAAAAATATGTAGCAAGATTATTCTTAAGATGAAGGGTATTGTATGCACTCGACACTACAAAAGTAACATAGAAAATATTTCAACAGTGTTGATAACCTTTACCAAATGAATACTCCATCCACTCCATGTCTCACAAATATTAAAATTATCTCATGCAATAAATAAGAGAGAGAGCTAGAGAACCCGGCATGAGAGAGGGTGAAAATGCGGACAAACGACCAAGTGCAGGGGCTTAAGAGTCAAATACGCCACAATAAAATACCACATGTCCAAAACTAAGATTCCTCAACCGTTGTCATTACAACTAATGCCATGAATCCAGTAGCAAAACAGGGGAAACCTTCTCCGGCCCATGCTCACGCGTGGAAGGTTCGGTTGGAGGCACGTTTAGTCAGAGGAGTTGGGTTGGAGGAGAGGAGTGCGTTTGTGGTGGTGTGGTGGCCTGAGGTGGTCGGAGCTGGTTGCCGGCAGAGGTGAGGGTTGTCGGTAGTGATCTACAGGCAGGGGAGTCGCTGCGCACGGTCGTGGGTGGTCGGAGGCTTGAGGTCGTTGCTCCGGTGACGTTGGCGGAGAAGATGGTGGTCGGTAGAGGTGGCTGCGGGTAGATAGCTGTCGGTGGTGTTTTGTTCTTTATGAAATAAAGGAAGAGGAAGAAGAAAACGGAGGAGAAGAGGAAGCGGTGGCTGGTGCATTGGTGTTGTGGGGAGGTCGAGGTAGTCGGTGGTCGCCTGTGTGTGGAGTTGTGGTGGTGGAGGTCGTGGATGGCTCGTAGTGGAGGGAAGGAGAACGAGACGTGGTGTTGATGGCATGGTGGTTGGTGCGTCGGTGTCAAGGAGAATGGTGATGTTGGCGCTGTCACCGCTGACCACGGTGGTGGTTCGCGGCAAGGTTCGAAATGTCGATTTCGATGCCGTGTCGATGAATTCCAAGTGTGCATTTCGTGGAAATGCCCGCTTTTCGATTGGCATGTCGATGAGCATGCCGTGGGCATGCCGAGGGCATGCCGATGCATATCAACAAAAATAGCAAAAGTAATTAAAAAAATCAATAGCAACCTAGACATGGGCACCAATTTCGCCAGCATGCCGACCGTGCCGAAGGCATGCCGACAATGCCGACGGCATGTCGACGAAATCCCTGTAAATCGACGCTTTCTTCATGTCGGCACGACCGTTGCTCGGAAATGCCCTTGCCGACGGTATGCCGTCGGCATTTAAATCAATGGTTCGCGGTGGTGGATGGCATTGTCGTAAGGACGGGCAGAGCGTCGTGGTGGTTGGTGGAGACTTGCGGTGATGATCTCTGTTGGGTGCGTGGGGAAGGAGATGAAGGTAGAGGAGAGTAGGCTCTCCCTCCGTGGGTGAAGATGACCCCCCTTCTGTGGTCCCTCGTGTGCCTATTATAAAGAGAAAAAAAGGTGATAGAGAAATTAATGGCAAGAGAGGGAATGATGATTGAGGGGTTTTTTTTTGGTAAGAGAGATTGACAGAGTGGCGATGGGAATAATGAGGGTGGCCTTCCATATCACATGCCTTTTTAATTGAGCTTGTCAAAAATTAAGAATTAAAATAAGGCAAGCCCAGTGATTCTTTTGCTATTTTTGTTGGAAAAAAAATCATGCGAAGCTGGCATTCCAAATTTTGTTCTTCAATGAATTCATGTCATAGAAATGAGTATACATTAGTTAACAAACTGGATGAATGTAGTTTCAATTAAAGAAAAGATGCCAGATTGTCAACACGAGTTTAAATAATTTTATCAATGTAATGTATGCTCTAAATTAAATTTCCATCCAAATAATAATGTACTTAGGTTTAATTATAGTCCACTAAAGTAGACCTATCACAATCCATCTCCCACTTTTGGTCCTCTTCCTTAATCCTGGTCTGGGCAAGTACCCTCTGTTGATTCCTATGGGAGGGGGTGAGATTTGCGTTATGCGAAAGATAAGGGGAAAATAATGTAAAACGATCTCATAAAGATCAATCATACAATTTGCACAAGTATTTTTAGGTGGAAACTTAAACTGGATGAAAACTACCACCTAACCCTCTCGAGTTAGGATTTCCCAATCGATCGAGTCGATCAAATCACTAACGAACTACTTTAACGAGGGTAGTTCAACCTCTTACAACCAACGCTACTTTGATTGAGGATAACGTGCCTCAAACCTCTTCTCTTCACGAGAAGGTTTTTGTCTCACGAAGGAGACGGGAATTCACAAAGCGAATACCCAACCAAATAACAAATAAATATTACAACACAAACCTATAGAGCCACAAAGTATAAATCCTAAACTTAGCTTCTATAGGCAAAAGAGACTTCCCTTAGATGGAAGAACATAGGCATGATCTCGGCAGAGTAACGACACTCTTGGATTTGTTGAATGGAGCTTGGAGAGCAAGATCACTTCTTTTCTTGATGATTTCTTCTCTATGACATAAAGAAATGTGAAAATAGTGTCACAAGGTGTGTGTTTGCAAGGTAAGGTTACTCCTTTATTTATAAAGGGCCTATGAAGGCTTAGGAAGGCTTTGAAAGCCTTAAGTAGCCGTTGGGAATCATCCCAAGGCAAAACAAGCTGCAATCAGAATCATTAATGATTCTGACAGGGTCATCAGACGTTTGGGAAAATTATCAGACGTCTGGAAGATACCATTAAGACGTCTGGAAATTAAATCAAACGTCTAATCCTAGACGAGTTTCCTTACTGACTTGAGTCAGACCTAAACAGGGTTCTAGTGTAATTCAGTCAGACGACATATCAGACGTTTGGCACTAGGTCTGGATGTCTGGAAACCTAATTTAGTGTGGGAATAGATTTCCCAAGGTACAAACGGCTATAAGTTTCAATAGAAGTGATTTTGGTTCAATCGAGAGCTAACAATTACTTATTAGACGTCTAAGGTCCTCTACGGACGTCTGATAGAAGCCTAAAGGTCATTTCTTAACGATCATATTGTGAAAGTCGATGTTCCATTACTTGGACGTCTGGTCAAATCATCAGACATTTGTTAAGACGTCTAGACTAAGGGTCGGCCGTTTGAAATCAACAGACAGAAGGCTCTAAGACCAGCCTTAAAAGTTTAGACATCTGATTTAACATTCAGACGTCTGCTTTTTGTGTTAGATGTCTGAAAAGGCTGTCTGAAGTCTATTTAGGTTTTCTAAGTTATCTACGGAAAACCTAAGTGTCCTAGGGTCTAGTAAGTGTTTCTAGGATTACTGTATTGTTACTTTGGGCTCTTTAACAAGTACTCTAAGAAAATAAAGAGCAGGGAACAAACGAAAATAAATTACAGACTACAAGATAAAAGAACATCTATCCTATTCTTTTATCTTTTAGCTCTCGCTTCCTGCGAAGCTTTCTCCTCTAACAAGCTCTTCCAATTTACCATTGACGCGAGCTCTGAGGTCCTTCACACTTGTATCCATTTGCATTTTCCTGAAATTTAAAGTTCAAATATAAATTGTAAAACACAAGTGTTTTATTATCAAAATTGACGATCTTGGTGCCCTTGCACTAGCACCCTCTCCTCTCACTTCTCAACACTAAGGTGGCCCAAATCCTCCTTCTTGTCGTGCCTCACCAAAGTCTCCAATGCTTCTTTCCCCATACCTGTTTTGTTCCTCCTCCGTAATCTTGGTCTGGACAAGCATCCTCTCCTCCCAGTGCTCAACACTAAGGTGGCCCAAATCCTCCTTGTTGAGCCTTACCAAAGTCTCCAAACCTTCTTTCCCCATGCCTTCATGCCTCCTGCCCATCTCCTTGAAATCAAGCAAAGCCAAGCGAACAATCTTAATACGACCAACTGATGTTTGCGTGGCAAAGCTTGAGGCTGGGACCACCTGCCACTTGTCTTGCACTAATTTGCGAAATCAAGATTCCAAGAGCCACGACTTTTGAAACTTGAAATAAGTATCGAAACTAGATTCCTCATCAATATCCCATGGTAAAGGTGTGTGATCTGAAAATGGTCTTGCCAAAGCAAAAACTGAAGATCCATGAAAGAGCTCTGCCAGAGAAACACTGTAAAAGAAATGGTCAATATGCGAATCCTGGCCATCACCATTCCTGTAAGTAAAATGCACCCTTAAACTGGAAGGTTTAATAACTTAAACTCATCAACCACCTATTGAAAATCACTAGATGAAGAGTCCAGCCTGCCATTTGGTCTATCGTCAGTAGAAAGGGTGACATTAAAATCTCCTCTAACCAGCCAAGAACTGCCATCAACTCTGATCACAGCCTGCCTCGACTACTCCAATAGACTCCCCCTCAAAGAAGCATCACACTGCTCATAGATACCCGGATGGCAAAAGTAGCACCGTCGGACGCATGTGAGAAAACTCCAACTATAACATGGGAAGCTACCAAAGAATCCTTTAGCTTGAACATAGTGCCATTCCAAAGAACAAGCAGACCTCCTGATCTACCAATAGCATCAATCGCCAAATAATCTAACAAAAAACTGCCCACAATATTCTCCCCGATGACATTATCCATCCCCTCCAAATGAGACTCCTATAAAATAGCCATGTCAACCTTCCACTCAGCTAAATATCTCTTTACAAAGGGTCACGAAGACCTCTGGCATTCTAAGTGAGCACCTTAACCATGAGACACACCCCTGCTCCCATCTTTACCACTTGTGGAACCTTTTTGAGGTTCAACCCCTTCACCACCCTCAGCTCCACGTCACCAACATGGTCATCTCCCTCAGCCTGCCTGCTCTCAACAAACTTCCTTTTGTTAAAAAAAAAAAGATATGTGAGTCTGCTTCTGACACACAAATACCTGCTAGCACCTGAAATAGTTTGCCTGCCTCCCTTCCTCCCATCAATCACCTTAGATGAAGAACGAGCAATTGAAGGACCCCCAGCCTTTGTAGGACACATCCCAACATCTGAAACTAAAGCTGCAGCATCGCCAAATGCTAAGCTGCCACCTCCAGAAGCCTTGCCAACAGCCCCATCGCAATCTGCAGCTTCCCTGAGGAACTGTGACAAGGCTGCAGCTGCCACACACTTGGGATCAGTCCCCGCAGCATTGCCCCCAGCCACGCTGCCGGAAGAAGAATCAAGCTCCCCGCCGCAAGCCATCATTGCATCCCTATAAGCATCATCACAGGAGAGGAAATCAGCAGGTGCAGGAGAAGAAATGTGTCCCGGGTTATCGGGTCCGAACAGGTCTGATGGAGGGTTAAATGGATACTCACCAACTCTGGATCCGGAGGCACCCTGATTTGTTGTTGTGCCATTCATTAGGAAAATGCAAATCTCAGTTGCATCAATTTCCTGATGAGGGCGTCATGGATTAAATCTTCCTTTATCTTTCAATGGGTCTTGTTGCTTCTCCTTCTGGGTTATTGCTTTTCTTACCATGGCATTCTTTAAGGCAGGATGCCGATGTTACCATACTGATAAGCATTAAGCTGATATGTAGGAACAACTGCACCAGGTTCTTTAAATGTTGATGCTGGAATGAATTCCAAAGGTTCTCATACAAAGCTCTAGATACTTAAGTAGTTACACATGCAACTAGATAATTCATGATTATGTACATTGAATGATTATGCACGTGATTATGTATAGTGGAGGACATTTAAGGTCTAACTTATATGTTCTGATAATCACCCTTATAAAAGTGGATCTTTTTTAGTGAGATACATCGTCTCATTGATAATTGCTTTGAGTAACTTCTGCTGGTTCATAACACACCTATTGCACTTTCAGGTATGGGCTAGAATATGGTCTGTGCTGGCCTATCATTTTATTACTGCTGGGAGCCACTCCGATGAAAAGATTGCCATGTATGCAATTGATTCTCTAAGACAACTTGGTATGAAATACTTGGAACGTGCTGAGCTCGCCAACTTCACTTTCCAAAATGATATTTTGAAGCCATTTGTCGTTCTTATGCGAAATAGTCGTAGTGAGATCAAACGTGGACTGATAGTTGACTGCATTGTTCAGGTATCTATCTTACTTTCTTCTGGTAATTTTGGATCATGTTTTTGGCAATGAGTTGCCATTGTCAGAAACTAATTGAAGCCAATAAAACCTCAGATGATAAAGTCAAAAGTTGGAAGCATAAAATCTGGCTGGAAAAGTGTGTTTATGGTCTTTACTGCAGCTGCTGATGATGATGTTGAGTCAATTATTGAAAGTGCATTTGAAAATGTCGAAGAAGGTAGAGATATCCTCACTGTCTGGAATTTATGCATAGTTCAAGAGATGTGCCTTCTTGTTTTTCATTGGATCTGATCTCTGATTTGATTCCTGTTTATTGTTCTTGGCAGTTGTCCTGGAACACTTTGATCAGGTTGTAGGTGACTGCTTTATGGATTGTGTCAACTGTTTAATTCGTTTTGCCAACAACAAAAGTTCGGCAAGAATAAGTTTGAAGGCAATTGCACTTTTGCGTATATGTGAAGATCGTCTAGCAGAGGTTAGTGCAGTTTGCTTTTTTGGAAAAAGGGTGAAGGTAATGGTTTGAGGTTAGTGGCACTCTGCTTACCTGAAATCAGGAAAATTGTATAGTCCAAAGAGTAACATTTAATGCCAATAAGTTCACAATCAATGATTCCTAATTATTTAGTTGTCTTGTGGGTGCAATTAAATTTTCTGGCCTAGTTTGGTACACAGGATATTTCTCATTTCCAGGGATTGTCCTGTTCGTTATAGAGACTAACCTATAAAATGTTGGGCTGTTCCTCCTTTTTCTTTTGAGAGTTAGGGTGGCACATAAGATTATCCAAGGTTTGGAAGCTCAGATTTTTCGATGCCCCAATCCTTGTACTAAGGTGTACCAACCCTGAAATTTCAATGTCCAGAGGTACAAAGATCTTGATTATTAATGGTTTGTTCTGATCAAATTTCTTATATTGGACATGCTATTTGACTTGACTTCTGTTGCAACTCGAAACTTTCTTGTTGTGGAAAACAGAATTTTGGTACCCAAGGAACCCGACAGCTTAAGAAAAAAGACTGGACTTGTTTTCGAGTCCCTTGAGCATCCTAGGACTGGTAGAGACAGGTTAAAGGATGAGAGTACGACCTGTGGCTTGATGGGGTTGTGAACGACAAGGCTTGTGAAGCTATACTTACATATAGCCTCGAGTTGGACCTGAGTGTTTGATTCCCCTCTTCCAAAACTCAATACCTTTCATTTTTACATATTTTGGGATCTATAGTCCTTGAGATGGCCAGATCTTATGTCAAATGTGCTAGTAAGGGGATGCAAATTTTGATGATGAAGTCTAAAAGAGTTGGTTGTGCTTGGCACTTACCTAATATAGTGAAATGCTAAGACTGGAAAAATGGTGTTAAGATTTTGCTGTCGGGTAAGGGGAAGAGAGTTAACTAGTCCTGATGGAAGCGACACACATGATACAAGATCTTTCATTCTTGGATGTGCGAGTCCTTTTATCAGAAACTTACTCCTTTGATTGAGTGCCCACGATATGTGGAAGAAAGTAAGGATTGAGCTTTCGAGAAGTGAAGAGACCCTACAGAAGAAGTTCCATGTAGAGGATTTTCTTTAGAATTTTTCTTTTTTGAATAGTAAAATGGGAAGAGATCAAGTGTTTTCTTTAGAATTAGGTTGATGGATGGTGTGACATCCTAGGTAGATGGGTAGGAATGATGGAGCAAAAAGGGGGGCTGTTATGAGTGGAAGGGAGGGGGCATTAGGGTTGCTATGAGTGGAAGGGAGGAAGCATTGAAAAATAGTTTGTTGTTACTAGCTAAACTCGCTTGACCTTGCCTTTCAAACAATAGATCACTTCATAGTGGTCTCATCTGTGTCCATTCACAACAAAAACAGAAAGGTATATGACTTGGTTTTTCTTCACAAGTTAGCTCGAACTTTGGTTGGAAGTCATAGATTTGCGTGAACTGTAGCTGCGAGCTACCACGTGGAGCTATGAAATGCTTCGTAGATATTAGTACAAACACAAGCTCAAACTCATAGATTTGCACTTACAAGAACTAGGGGTTAGCTGTAGGTAAAAGACAGAATTAGTCTATGATGCCCAGCCTTGTCTTCCTTAAGGAAGGAATAAGATCCTTTTTATCCTACCAGGCCCTTCTCCTACCCATTTTCATCAATTTCAATTGATCAAGGTTCATAAAGTTGGTATGTGGTATTCAGTTGGTTGGGTTGCAACATAATTGGTATCCTGTATGCGGATGAGTATCTAGATGAGTTTGTACTTTTGCATTTTTTATTTTAAAAATATAAAATGATTAGTCAATTTGCAAAGTATTTGTCATGTGCCAAACAGATGAAAAACAATCAATTTGCTAAAATGTGTCATATGTGCCAAACATATGAAAAACAAACTTATAAACATAAAATTACATCAAGTAGCATAATACAAAAACATATTCCTACCCTTTGAGTACTATACTACTAAGAACACAAAATACAATGTCTTGAAGAAAGAAAATCTAGAGGACATAGATGCTTGCCTTTTTTGGCAATATAGCATTTCAATATTAAATACATCTCCTGATGGACATATGGATTTTGGGTTTTTGTTTTCTTTGCATTATTTATTCTTTGATTGGCATGATAACTTGGTTGAACATGTTTTTCTTTATCTTTTCTATTAGGGCCTAATACCTGGTGGTGCTCTGAAACCAGTTGATGATGATCTGAATAAAAACTTTGATATAATTGAACATTACTGGTTTCCGATGCTTGCTGGGCTTTCTGATTTAACATTAGATTCTAGAGCAGAAGTGCGAAATTGCACACTTGAGGTGCTATTTGATCTGTTAAATGAGAGAGGCCGCAAGTTTTCAACAGCTTTTTGGGAGAATATATTCCATCGTGTTCTGTTCCCTATCTTTGATCAAGTAAGATATGCTGGAAGAAATGGTATTGTTGCTTCTGAGGATGAATGGCTTCGTGATACCATCATTCATTCATTGCAACTGCTTTGCAACCTCTTCAATACTTTTTACAAGGTAAATTGTGTGTAGTTTTGCTGGACTACTTGCTCTGTTGTCCCTTCATTGAACCCTCATTTTGTCGTTTATGTTTTTGCAGGAGGTGTCTTTTATGCTTCCTCCTCTATTAGGTTTGCTTCTAGATTGTGCAAAGAGGACTGATCAGTCTGTCGTCTCAATCTCCCTTGGTGCCTTGGTGCATCTAATAGAGGTTGGAGGTCATCAATTTAGTGATGATGACTGGGATACACTGCTAACAGAAATAAGGTATTGCTAGATCAAGCCTTTTATCAGTCAGCAAGCATTTCATACTAAACTACAATGCATGTCTCATTGTTTGTTGATGGGTCAGAGATGCTTCATACACTACTCAACCTTTGGAGCTTCTCGACTCTCTGGTGTATGGCAATCCAAAGAAGCAGCAAGTTCTAACTGTGGAAGTGGATTCCAGCAAAGAAATTTCTCATGGGGATTCCGACTCTTATAATGAAGACAGTGGGACAACCCCCCGTGATGCTTCATCTTCTAACAATTCCCCTGGGAAGTATTTGAGTTCTTCCGTTCGTACCAAGGATTTGGACTTCAGGCCTCAACTCATCTCCGAAGATTCTGAAGGTTTATGATGTTCTGCTCTTTTATTTTAAATAAAGCAAGCTACTTTAGGAAATTAGGAGTAGATGCTATTCGTTCTTGTTATTATTATATTCTGAACACGTAGAGTTTTCCATGGGAAAACTACGGGTATTTTTCTTTTGAAGAAGAAAATCCAAGGGAATTGTACATTCAGAAAGTTGAAGTAATAGCTTTTCCAATTCCTTTCAGTGGATAAACCGAAAGCCTCTGGTGCTGGAAACCTACAAAGGAGTCAAACTTTTGGCCAGAGAATAATGGGAAATATGATGGATAATATCTTTATCAGGAGCTTCACCTCAAAACCTAGAAAGGAGAATGAGGATATTCCTGCACCACGTTCACCTTTGAAGGTACAAATGTTTTTTGCTTCTTTTTTGGTTCTTGAAATTCATTTATACCTTCAGCTTGATGTGCATCTCTAGAATAGGGTGTTTTCTGGCTTGGAGTAGTCATGATGTATGCTCTATTTTTCTAAGAAGAGGTCATCTAAATATTTATCATACTCGATGTTCAGAATCAATGGAATCTGATCAGAGCATCTCATCCCTGTTTGTGTGTATTGGTGGGGGGAGGGTGCTTTGTCTGTGTTTCTTCCTATGCTACTTTTTTATTAGTGAACCCCCTTACATATGCAGTGGCAATGCCTTTGCAGGATGACGTTGATGAGCCCAGTTTTAAGGATGAGGATGAAGAAAATCCATTGTTAGAGACAGTACGGGCCAAATGTATCACCCAGATGTTATTGCTAGGGGCTCTCGATAGCATTCAGGTAATTCTCAACCCTTATAATTGTGTTTGACCTTTGCACTGTTGACCTTTTCATTATTGCTAGGGTCCTTGGATGCTAACTTACCCCGGGGGCCACACTTTTTGAATATTTGTTGATGTTTGAATTCATTTTTGAAGGCAAAATACTGGAACAGCTTGCAGTCTCCGCAAAAGATAGCTATCATGGATAACTTACTATCTTTCATAGAATTTGCAGCATCATACAACTCATGTAGTAATCTTAGAACAAGGATTCATCAGACACCTCCTGAACGGTAAGCAGTGTGCTTCTATTATCATGGATTATAATCCCTTCTATTGACTATGTTTGGAAATAAATCATAGGGAATAAATTAGGATTTTATTAGTTATTTCCATGTTGAGTCATAACTATATATAGTAAATGGTGATTGTAACTACCTTATTTTCCCTTTTGCTCTCTCTTTAAAAAGAGTGCCAAGGACTTTTTTCTAAATGAACAAAGTTATATTTTCCAAATCTCTAAGCGGGTTTGATCCCGTGGGAAAGAGAAGGAAAAAAGAGGGAAAAAAAACCGTAGAGAGGGGAGGGGGCCTTCGGCGATGTTGCCGGTCTCTAGCGGGCCTCCGAAGAGTCTCCTCCCCTCCGTCGTGATCATCTCAACCACTTGGAGGTCCTAGCCTCCATGGCCTTTGCCGTCGCTGATGTTGCCTAGGCTTTCGCGGTTGCTTAGAAGAAGCTGGAGGCAAAGAAGGAAGGGGGTGGTGTTGGTTTAGGAGTCCACGATGGTCCGCGCGACACCAATGTAGCTACACCATGGTCCAGCAACTTCGCCACCACGGTCCACGCGCTCCTTTCAACGTTGGCATCCACGATGAGGTTGCTAGCGACGCCGCCGAGTGCTATGGCGTGGATGATAGATTCACAATGGGAGGCGATGGACGACGCTGCTCCCCCTCGATCCTCGTGTTGCTCCCTATCTCTCTCCCTCTAGGTGAGGTGGAGACGCTAGTTGCCGCAAAGATCACCGCCGAAGCCCTGAGGGAAGGGACTCGAGGTCAGGAGATGGCGGAGAGGAGGACGACATCGTGGTCTCTAGGGTGGTTGGCTAAAAAGGGAATGACGAAGAAGAGAAGTTCTCTTTAGGTTGAGGTTCCTTTTTATTAAAAAACATTATTTAGGGTTATTTATGCTTAAGTCCAGTCTTTTGTTTTCTTTACATATGAGTCTCTAAGTGATGGGGTATTTATCGATAACCCCTCAAAGTTTTGAGTTATATCAATTGGGTTCTTATACGTTGAGTTGAAAATACACAAGTTGAAGACAGGAGCCTTCTCAAGATGTTGAAATTTGGGTAGCACTCTCATGCACCTCAAGAGAAACCGAGCGTTGACTGACTCTGTGAGAGCGTACAAGAAGGGGCACCTAGGGTTGAAGACACGAAGTAGCGGACTCCCATATCGATGAGAGTGGATCTTCACTACCTTATGGATCCAAGACTTCCCCATCTCTCCCGTCTTGTCTTGAGGGGGAGTGTTAGGAAATAAATCATAGGGAATAAATTAGGATTTTATTAGTTGTTATTTCCATGTTGAGTAATGACTATATTTAGTAAATGGTGATTTTAGCTACCTTATTTGCTCTTGTGCTCTCTCTCTATAAAAAGAGTGCCACGGACCCTTTTTTAAATGAACAAAGTTACATTTTCCAAATCTCAATGGACTATAAGCTGTTTACATCTTTGTACAGGCCACCATTAAATCTTCTACGCCAGGAAATCACTGGAACGGCTATCTATTTAGATATCTTGCTAAAGTCAACCTCACAACATTATAATGAGAAAGCAGAGAGAGGAGATGGCTACGATGCTGGCACAGTTTTGAGCAATGGCACTAAAGATAAGGAGCTTTCTTCGGACGATGAGAAGCTAAAAACAATTGCAGAGGAAAAACTCGTTTCTTTTTGTGCACAGATATTGAAGGAAGCATCTGACCTGCAGTCTAGTGTGGTAGAGGCTGCAAGTGCAGATGTTCATCAAGTCCTTGAGCTGCGTGCTCCCATTATAGTGAAGGTAGAAAATATGCTTGAATGAACTCAACTTATGCAGATATCTTTACGTGCTTTTGAAATTCTTTTCATATTTATCAGTTTAAAACTTGAGGCTTGACCAATTTGAATTGAGTTCTGAATGAAAATCAAACTTGCTTCCTTTGTCATTCTAAAAATGAAGTATATAATTATCTTTCATTCTGAACATAGTGAAACTCACACATGCATTGCATTTGAGATTTATTAAAAGTTCTTCATACAGTGATATTTTCTAGAACAATTCTATGTTTTCTATATGGTCTGATTTGATTTTTCCATGGCAAGATCAATGGGTCACTGTTGTATGTTATGCACTGGGCTTGCCAGCAGAGGCCTGCCAGCTTTTCCTACAGTTTGGGGAATGTGAATTTGTGAATCCATTGAGCTTTTAGTCTTTAATGTTCAAACATTAAGCTGTGGCATTTGCATCTCTTAAGGCTACTTTACTTTGGGGGGTGGGTTAACCTGGTTTATAAAACATAGATTATCAAAAGATAATGTTGGTTTTGCTAACACTGGTGCATACTAGTGTTAGGAAACCTATCCACAGTAAAATCCCTGTCCATGAGCCACCCTATGCACTTAACACTGTAGGTTAACACCTGTTCAAGTAAACACAACTATGTGTTAATCCCCAGTACAAAGTAAACAAGAATGGGTGTTAAGACCACTTCCCTATTATAAAACTTGGGTTTTCTAATGTCCGAAGTAAACTTGTCCTTGACTTCATAGAAGTAAACTAGCTCTTAAATATAAGATTGGGGCTTATGGTCCTTCTGTGACGGAGAGGATGTAGGGCTCTGTATTTCAGGATGTTGAGACAATACACCCACACATAAAGATATGCAACCTGAGAAGTTATTCTAATGCCCTAAGTAAACTAGTCCTTGACTTCATATAAGTAAACTAGCCCGACTTCATATAAGTAAACTAGCCCTTAAATATCAGATTGGTTGCAGTATGGCCGTTCTGTGATGGAGATGATGTAGGGCTCCATATTTCAGGATGTTGAGGTATACACTCGCATATAAAGATATGGAAGCTGAGAACTTATTTATTAATAATTATTGGTCTCTCCATTCAAGCCCTTTGGTTTTGAGTTGGATAGTTGTTCTCTGGTCTAAGGACGAACAATGATCCTCCACATCACTTAGCAATTTGTTTATATGTAGGACTCAACGAAGGGGATGTGCTGAGAGAACAGATCCACATCCAAAGACGTGGAAATTTGGAAGTGATTGTAATAATTGTTGGTGCTCCATTTAAACCAATTGGCTGAATTAAGAGGGGGGCTGTTGGCTATTTCTTCCTGAACCTTTTTGTATGCATGCCCAAATCAATGCTAGCATTTTTTTTCCTGATTTTTGGTCCCTGTACTGGATGGTTACCTTTTAAACTCAATACATTTGCAGGAATCTAAGTGGGGCTCATAAGTTTTCCATCTATAAACTGTTCTAGCTTCACGTGCAGTTTCTTAATAGATGTCAACCTAACTAAAACTTTTGTTTTATTTGCTTGTACTTCTTTTATCCACTTGCTGTAGAAAATGGTGAATATGCCTTTTGTTTCTGGAACATGTTCGGTTGGGAAATTTGTTCTGTGTTTCATCTCTTGCCATGCCAATTCATCCAAATTTTTGTCCTCATAGTCATCTGAATATGTGTTTTCCCATGTGTGAATGCAGGTTCTTTATGGGATGTGTGTAATGAATAATCAGATACTCAGGAAGCATTTCAGAGAGTTATATCCATTAATCACTAAGCTAGTATGTTGTAGTCAGGTAATTAATACTTACTGCTTTTATAGGCTTCAGAAATAAGATGGATGGTTCTTAGCATATTATCATAAATCTTACTGCTAAAATGTAGGTCCAGACCTCTTAACTCACTATCTTTGTTTTGTGACTCACTATTTGTGTTTTTCAGTATCTTTTTATTTTTTAACCTCCCCCTGTCAAGTTCTATTTATTGGTTTATGTCTAATTAGGTCCGGACCCCTTAACTATCTTTGTTTTCCGACTCACCATTTGTGTTTTTTCAGTATCTTTTTATTTTTAACCTCCCCCTCCCAAGTTCCATTTATTGTTTTATGTGTAAGTTGAGATAATTTCGCTTGTTGAGACTTTTCAACTCTTCTACAAGTTTGAATCTCGGAAACACTTGATTACTTTGCTAGAGCATGTGAATCCCTCACATTGAGTTCTTCAAAGATATTTGTCAAATAGCTTAAACATTGGCAGCCGTCAATATTTATTAAAATTCTATCCCTTGGAAACTTTGGCGAATCCTTTGGTTGGTATATTGGGATACAAAAATTGCTCTTTAAGTCAAAAAGAGATCTAAGATGCCATGAGAGTCTGTCTGCTTGAAATAATTGCATCACCTGGCTACTAAGAAGCTGTATGAATTGAATTGCACCCTCTGGCACCATGTCCATACAATTTGTCAGAACAATTAAAGAAATACATTCAAAATGGTGCACCTGGTCATTGTACTTGTACATTCCAATTACAAGTAGGGAAATTTATTGCTTGTGCTCGGTAAACCTTTTGCATTGTAGCTGACTAAAATATAATGCTGCCTGAGGAAAAGCGTAATTCTGGTGCTTGACTAATCAATCACTGCTGTAACTTTCAGCTTGATGTCCGAGGAGCTCTCAGTGCATTGTTCAACCAGCAATTAACTGTGCTTTTGCCTTGACACTTCATTTTCATTCTTTTCTGCGGTTTGCCTTCTACTGGAGCAATGCCAGGTACTTCAGTGGACAATTTTGAGATGATTTGTATTCATCTGATATTATGATACCATAAACATTGCATAAATCATAGGAGAGAATAGGTTTGAAAGCGGGTTAAGTAAAGTTCATCTATCTTGTGGTAATGGCAATGTTCAATTCTGCGTTTGGGCCTGTTGTAGCCTGAATTTTTCAAGCGATGGTGTTCTTAGAATGTTTCCATTTTTTTAGTGAAAGACTCATAAGTATGATGCTTATGATCATATGTCAATTTGGTTCTTGAGATCTAAACTGTGATGTAAAAAGGAAGACATTCCTACCAATGCCTTGTTTTTTAACCTCAGATCTTATGGCCAAAGTAAATAAATAAATAAATAAATCATAAGTGCATAAAGTTTACGGAATTTAAGCGATAAACCGTTGAAGACAGGTGAACTTTTCCAGGGAGCTTATAGCAGATTTTATCAATTATGCGAGGAGATTATAGAATCCTGGGTTATAAGTAAAACGAGATTGTGAAATTTAACTACTGAAAGTGGTTGAGAAAAAAAAGGAAGTTTTTGCGCACATCTTCTTTGGATAGGGATTAACAAATCCGTCCCATATATGTCCATGTGCAGTCATTGAGTCGTACTACCACTATGCGACAAAGGGGCATCGTCCTTGAGTTGTACGCATTTATAATCGTGGTTTTCAGGAGAATACAGAGGTATGGGAAACACTCATAAGATATATATGCGAAAGGAAACCACATTTAAGGTTGGGATTTAGTTTAATTGAATCCAATTTAACTTATTATACTATGAAACTCAACTCATAAAATTGGGTTGGGTTAAGTGGGATATTGATAAGTTAAAATTTATATTTATTTTTTACATTTTTTTATATGTCATTTCTATTTAATAAAAGAAAATGTTAAAACTTATAAATGACTTGTATTATTTAACAAAGTGAAATAAGTAAAGATTAAAAACAACTTAAAGGAGAAAAAGAATATCTAAAATTAATGACTACTACTAATATTTTTCACAATCGGTGAAGTGTGAAGTAGAGTGCTGGGTTGGGGAATGGGTGGTGAGGTGTTGAGGGAGGGGTAGAGTTGGGTGGAAGGAGATCGTGGGCGGTGGAGTGGTGGTTGGGGAGCGGGTGGCAGGAGGTTTGGGGTAGGGAAGGAGGGTGGTGAGGTGTTGATGGAAGGAAAGAGTATCTTTCAAGGAGGAGAGGTGATCGGAGTTGATGGGTGGCACCGGCGAGGGGTGGATTAGATGGTAGCGGTAGGAGCAGATGAAATGCTAGTGGTGGATGTGATAGGGCCTTGGGGAGAATGTAGGATTTTGCTTTGTTTGGTTGAAGGTAGGGTGAGGAATTGTCGGGAAATTTTAGGAGAAAAATTTATGTGAGAGAGGAAGAGGAAAGTATTCAATTCAATCTTCTCTCACTTCTCACCTTAATTATAATACTTTTTAATACACACACACACACACACACACACACACGGTAAAGGGAAAATGCTAATCACTTGCACCGTAGGTAGCTGCAGGTCACCCTTGGCACCATTAGATTTAATCCATGGTTCAGATCTAACTCCCGTACCCTCCTCCACCAACTCCCCAAACCCTCCCTGCACGTGTTCCCTTCCCCATCCCCAGTCCACCCTGCGTTCCACCTCCCAATGCTCCCAACGGTGGACTTTCTCCTCCTCTTGCATTGACCTCACTCTCTTCGTCCAATAATGCTCGATCATCGCCTGACTCCACTCACACATCGCTCCACCAAGGTTCCTGGCCCTCTCTCTTCCATTTCCCTCGATCAGCCACCACCACCGTGCCCTGCCATCCCGCAATCAAATGCTGCTACGATATCAACATTAATATTGCTAAAAACAAAATTGAGCTTACAAATTTCGTGTACCACATAAATCCTGACATGTAAGTATGATATGAGTGGATCCGTATGCGACAATCCATGTTAAAACCCCATTAAAAAAATTAGAAGAGCTAAAGATGGCGCCAAGTTGCCAACAACCGTATCCTCCACCCATCCCAATAACTTTCCCTCTTCCCCTCCCTCCTCCCCATCACCAAACCGTCCGCACCAACGACTTATGGCGGCAACAGCTACCTCCGCTCGCACCTCCCCTACCCCACCCACACGCCTCCGCCCAACAACGCCACCCAACCCCAACCCCCACTTCCACCGCTTCCCCCACTTCGCCCCCTCCAAACGCAAGCGCTCCCCCCTCCTCTTCCCTCCGCGATCGAGCCTCTCCGATCCCCTCACAAAGACCCAAACTTTCCTCTGGAACTCCGAGATCAAGAGGTCCGTCGACGCGGGCCGCTACGGCGAAGCCCTCCGCCTCTACAGGCAGATGCGTAGCCGCGGCGCGAGGCCCGACCACTTCACCTACCCCTTCGTCCTAAAGGCGTGCTCTTGCAGCCCCGAGGGGCACGATGACGTACCCGAGATCCACGCGAGGTTGCTGAAGGATGGGTTCCACTCCGACGTCTACTCCTGCAACTCCCTCATCACGGCCTACATGAAAACGGGCCGGGTCGAGCCGGGGCGCCAGGTGTTCGACGAAATGCCCGTGAGGGACGTCGTCTCCTGGAACTCGATCATGAGCGGGTTCGTGGAGGCCGGCAATGGGGCGGAGGCGTTGCGGTACCTGAGGGGGATGCAGGAGGGGCACGGGCTGCGAGTGGATAGGTTTGGTGTCATCGCGGGCCTTGTGGGGTGTTCGCTGGTGGGGAGCTTGAATGGTGGGAAGGAGGTACATTGCCACGTCCTGCGTTGCGGGTTGGGACGGGATCATATGGTGCAGGTGTCCATTGTTGATATGTACTGCAAGTGCGGCGATGTCGTTTCCGCGGAGAGGTTCTTTGAGGGGATCGGTGTGAGAAGCATCGTGGCTTGGAATGCCATGATTGCGGGGTATGGCATGAATGGTCGACAGGAAAGAGCGGTTGGGTTGGTGAAAAAGATGCAGAAGGAAGGGATTGCTCTGGACTCTGTGACGATGATCAATTTGATCCCTTCCCTTGTGGAGTTGCGGTGGGGGAAGGCGGTCCATGGTGCTTCGATCAGGAAATCTCTTGTACCTCATACTGTCCTTGAGACTTCTCTGATCAATATGTATGCAAAATGCGGAGAATTGACATGTTCGGAGATGCTGTTTGATAAGATGGTGAATAAGAGCTTGGTTTCGTGGAATGCCATGTTGACCGTGTATGTTCAAAATGGTTGCTATATGGAGGCATTTGAACTTTTCCTTGACCTCCTTGATGGATCTCTATGGCCGGATGGGTTTACGATCTCGGGAGTCGTATCAGCCTGCTCGGAGATGATGTTGCGGCAGGATGGGAGGCAAATCCATGGTTATGTGCTGAAGTTAGGATTTGCAACTCCGGTGTTAAATTCTGTGGCATTTATGTATGCAAAGTGTGGAGACCTGCGAGCTTCTGAGAGGGTATTTCGAGGTATAGTGAACAAGGATATAATTTCGTGGAACATGATTATAATGGCGTATGCAATTCATGGGCAAGGGGAGACTGCACTCAAACTCTTCTCTGAGATGCAGGAAAATGGGTATCAACCTAATGAAAGTACCTTCGTTTCGGTATTGTCGGCATGCAGCATGTCTGGCTTGGTGGATGACGGATGGAGACACTTTAATTCTATGCATAAGGACTATAACATGGATCCTCAAATTGAGCACTATGGATGCATGGTTGATTTACTTGGACGTGTGGGTGATCTAGGTTCTGCCAAAAGCTTCATAAGACGAATGCCTTTAGCCCCTACAGCGAGGATATGGGGTGCCCTATTAGCGGCAAGCAGAAACCATAACAACATTGAACTTGCAGAGCTTGCAGCTGAAAATATTTTCTCTTTGGAGCACAATAACATGGGATGCCATGTTATTTTGTCCAACATGTATGCTGATGCTGAAAGATGGGATGATGTAGAAAGGCTGAGATGTCGGATAGGGAAAGAAGGGTTACAGAGGTTACAGGTTAGAAGTTTTGTTGACATCAACGATAAGATTTACAGCTTTGTTAATGATGATAGGTCTTACACTCAGATGAACACTATTCATGATATAGTTGACTATTTCTCAAAGCAGATGGGGGAAACAATATATGATTATGGATCCACTTTCAGAATACAGGATGCCATTTTGAAGAAATCCAGTTCACCCATCAGGCATTCTGTGAGATTGGCAGTATGTTATTGTATAGCATCAACTAGAGTTGGAACCCCTGTACTCGTGAAAAAGAATGTGAGAACCTGCAATTCTTGCCATGATGTCATTAAGCTAATCTCAAAAATTAGTCAAAGGGAAATTATAGTTGGGGATTCCAGTGTTTTCCATCACTTTAATGATGGAAAATGTTCTTGTGGTGATTATTGGTAAATGTTACTTTAGTCACCATATTACGGGAATGCTATTCTGAACTGGAGCTCTTCCCAAAAGATATGCTTATTAAATTGACAGGGAATAGTGGACTGCTATGGTAAAATCTTGCTACTCAACTGGAGGATTGCCGCTGAACCAAACCACTTCCAGCCTTTGCCATAATTTTTTAACATTTTTTATGCTCTTTAAAAGAACTTTGAAAGACAGGACATTTGACCAGCTTGAAATTTGTCATAAATTTGGCAAAGATCGTTTGAGTGCACAGTCTTGCTTTGGCTGCTTTGCCATGGTTGACCTGGTTCCCACTCTTTCCTAGTGCACTCACTTTGCATCTCTGACAAATTAGTCAAGATGTGGTGGTTAAGTACCCTACCTCTATCTGACTGATCATTCTTCTGGCATCTCAGAAGCAGATGCACCACTAAAGTGGATCCAGTGTTGTCTACTGCTGAGGACGACCTTGAACCTTCACTTTGGCCAACCCAAAGGAAGGAGGATGGCAGGCTAACACATGTAAGTTTGACAATAGTGACAAGGAAGAACTCTTCAGTGCTTGTCCCCAAACGAACCTCCATGTCCTGCGACACTCAATGACAGTCTTGGACCCCCATACCTTTCCACGAACAAAATGTTACTGAAGCGAGAAAGTTGTGGTGGCTTCTGGAGTTTTTTGGAGAAGCATCGGGTCTTGTTGTCAACCATGTTAAATCAACTTTTGTTCTTATGGGGGTGAGTGATAATGAGGCTGAGGCTTGTGGCAGGGTCTTGCAGATAACTAAGAGCTCTCTTCCTATATCTTATCTGGGTCTTCTGCTCATTGATAGATTGTTGTCTCTGACAAAAATGGACACCATTGGTTGAGAGACTAGAGAAGCAGCTGTTCGGATGGGCTTCAAGGATTCTCTCTAGGGGAGATTGGCTAGTACTGTTTGAGTCAGTACTCTCGAACCTGCCTTGTATTTCATATCTTTATTCCATCTACCACCGAAGGTGGGGAAGCAGTTAGTTGGTCTAATGAGAGACTTCTTTCTGGACCAACTGTGGAGCAAGTGGGAAAGGGGCTAGATTGATGGATTGGGATGAGGTTTGCAGTCTGGAAAGTGAGGGTGGCTGGGTGCTAAACATTTGAGATGGATGAATGATACTCTTTAGCAAATTGAGTGGTTAGATTTATGGTGCTTGGTGATAAAGTTATGGAGCACTGTCTCCCTTGCTTGCTATTGCTGTACATTGAATTGGGAGAAGAGGCTCGCTCTACCTAGAGGTTCTTCTTCTCAGAAAGGAGTTGCGATGGTTTGCACAAAGTTGTTTGGATTTGACACACCAAAGCTTGGCAATGGGGAGTGCTTCTCATTCCAGAAGGACAACTGCACTGGGAATGGAATGTTGCAGGACCTTTTTCCACATTCTAGCCAGCAGCAAAGATGCTACGATTAATTCTCTTTGGAATGGAGTGTGGATCCTCTTCTTTGTAAGTTACCTATCTGACCAAAGAATGCATGAGCTGCTTCAGTTGCTGCAGTTGACTGAAAGCTTTTGACCAGATATGAGTTTGATGCTTTGTTTTGGGATTCTAGTACTTTTACTGTGCACAACTCATATAACAGACTTCAGGGACCAATTCTGCAGGTTTATGTCGAGTTTTTAAGGGACTGAAGTGGCAGCCACCAGTCCTTTAAAAATAAAAATCTTTGGTTGTCTTTTAGGAAGGGAAAGAGTCTTGGTGAGGGTACTGCGATCACGGTGGGTACCAGAGGCTGATTCATTCTGTTCTTTGTGGGTTGGAATTTGAGGATTTCAAGCATTTGTTGTTTGGCTGCATGTTCACTCAGGAGATCTGGCACCATTTCAGTTTTCTCTTGGCTGGATTCCTCTGATGTGTAAAATTTTTGGGAATCCTTCAGGAATGGCAGAAGGCAACGAGGTGCAGTTGTTTCCTGATCTAAGTGATACGGAGCCAAAGTGCTGGCCGTTTTATGGGACATTGGTTGGAGAGGAATGTGGTCACTTTTTGGGTGAAAGGGCTTGTATCCAGAAATCTATTGTTGTATGTACTCCTTGATTTCTTCTTGGGACAAACACTCGTAACTATGGCCGTTAGCTGCTGATTGTTGATTAATACAATTGGGTGGCTATCAAATGGATGGTCATCCTTTACCTTGTCAAAAAATAACTTATATTGTGAGCTTATGCACGAATTTAGTAGACACATTGGGAGACATAATCAATGACTTTCTCGTTAGATTATGATCCTTTTTTGTTGATCATGGCTGTATGCTATACTTTTTCATGTAGGCTAGCAGTGAGTCTTCTGTGCCAGAAATCCCAGGAACAACCATCTATTCATTATCTTGCTAAATGCGACTTTACAACACAATGATGAGCAAGCAGATAGATGGGATAGCCATGATGATGGCACAGGTTTTTAGCAATGGAATTAACATGCAATTTTCTCTCACTATCATCTTATCAAAAAAAGAACACAGAATTTTCTGGCACTGATACTTTTTCCCTTTTTGAGAGGTATTGCCATCTAACCTGTTGTCCACTGTCTTGGATGCTGCTAGTGTAGATGTTCACTAAGCCCTTGAACTGTATGCTCCCACTATTACCATGGTAGATTTTTTTTTTTTTAAATGCACTCAAAACTCATCTTTATATGGTTTAGATTTATTCCCAGTTTAATGATTTGAAATTTGACCAATAAGAATAAGAATTGGCCCCACAACTCTAGCAAGTTTCTTAGTTATTGTCACCTAGTGTTTTTATGTCTTCAAAAAGGAACTTGCTTCCTTTATCATTGTAAACAAAGTGAAGTGTTCATTTTTTGCTTCTTCATTCAAAACATTGAGAATCTCAAACATGTATGTATAGATTTACGAAGGATTATCTTTCTAGAATGATATTTGCCTACATGGACTACTTTGGGTCATGGAAAGACTCTGGGATACCATTGGTGAGCCGTTGATTAGGCTTTTGGCCTAACAGCTGCTTAACGTTTTGGGATAATACATTACCAATTAAACTGTATCTTGTTGCGGATCACATGAATCCATCACATAGCTCTGTATTTTTATATAATGGTTAAGAAGGTGATAATCACCAGCATTTACTAGAGTAACATTTCTCGTCATTGTAGAGTAACATTTCTGTGGTCACTGACGATGAATCCCTTAATCGGGTGGCTTCTCTTACCATTTCCATGAGTATCTAGGAGAATTATGTCTTGCATGTACGGGACATGAAGAAGCATTATGTTTTTGTGCTTTGATCAAACCACCTTCCCTATCTGGCCACATGTCAGTAGAGGTGGCCAAACAACAAAAAGAATGTAAATTCAAATTGGCGTTCCTGGTCATTCTACTTCTGTGTTCTATTTAGAAGTTGGAAAATTTATTTCTTGTGCATAGCAAGTACTTTGCATTCTATCTGACAAATATATAATGCTGCCTGCGCAACAGCCTCATTCTCGGTTTTGACTAGTTACTTCTGTAACTTTTACCTGGATGTCTGAGGAACTCTTGGCGCTTTGTTCAACCAGAAATCATCTGCATTTTCTCTGACACTTCACCTGATATTTATTTATTTATTTCCCCGGATTGCTTAGACCATGGCAATTCCAAGTACTTCGGATGGACAATTTTAAGATGATTGTATTCATTTGACTGTGTATGCACTACAAACATCAGACAATCACAGGAGAATTGGTTCTCTCTATCATGACTTTTTGGAGGTGGCCTTGAAAGTCTTGTGTTTCAGTGTATGGTGGATTGGATGGATTTTACAGTGCGTCTCCGTGGCCTCATTCTCTGTCCTCATAAATGGTTTGCCTGAAGGCTTCTTTAGAGGCTCCTTGGGAGTTAAGACAAGATGATCCAGTCAGCCCTGGCCTATTCACTATTGTGGTCCAATTCCTTCCAGAGATGATTGATTCTAAATTTAAGTGATTAAATTTCGACGGCAGGCCGATATCAATTTTATGTTGAAACATGGTGGTTTCGGCGAAATTTGGGTGATTTTTTTCCCATTTCGTCAAAATGTGGTGAAATGTCGAGTGCATTTCAATGGTTGCTATTGTTATTGCTCACATTCTTCATTGTTGCTGCTGGTGTTGCTATGTTCTAAACTTCCTATTGTGACTTTTCCATTGAAAATTGGATTTTTTTTTCATCTACCTCAAAAAAGATTATACTAAAATATTAACTCATACTTACTTGATGCCAACAACTCTAATAACTAATGGAGAAATTAAGTATCACTCTTCCCCTCCTCTTTATCTACTTGAATGCTTTGTCTACATTTTATCTTTTTCTCAAGAAAAAGATTTTTCACTATTGTTGGTATATGGCAACTACAACTACTGCTTTGTAGCCGGTTGTTTTCTTGAAGTTTGATTCCATTCCAAATCTACATCTATCCTTAATTATAGAGTAAATCTAAACTAGATCTACTATTATTATCAACATTTAGGTTTAATTACAATTTATAGTTGAAATAATTATTCATTTAAATAGGAAGTATAGGATAAGGTTTAGGATTTGTGGCTTAAATGGAAATAGTTATTCTTAAAATTCTAATCATTTGGTTGATTACTCTTGTCATTTTTGTCGACTTGTGTTGATGTGCCTTCGGCGTGCTTTCGAAATTGACTATTTTCAAGGCATTGAAATTATCAAAATTCAACATCAGAACACAGATGTTCCACGGCATGTCCTTGACGTACTTGCGAAATGTACACTTGAAAATTTATCGAAATGATATTGAAATTGACACTTCGAACCTTGCCATTAAGCCTCTAAATTCAGAGGTAATTTGACATCTTCATACCTCTTCTACGTTGACAACTTGCTTGGTGTTAAAACGATGCTCCAGGTCCTTCTTGGCACTTCATAGATGTTTGAAGGACTTTGGTGAGCCATCTGGACTTCAGAAAAATGAAGAGGAAAGCCTTGTCTTCCTTTCCAAGAGAATCAGATTTGCCCTCCCTCTTTTTACCTGTAAGTGTGATCTACATTGGACTACCTCTTCTCCAAGTATCTGGGTCTATCATTGGCGGTGGCTCAAAACAGGGTCGTGGTTCTCTCCCCTCTGGTGTATAGAATTAGGAGCATTATTTGCGGGTGGAAGGTAGGGCCTTGTCTTTTGTTAGTAGGTTGCAAGTCCTCACGTTAGTGGTATATGGCTCTGCACATTACTGTGTGGGGTATACACTAGTTCTAGGCAGCATTTTGGACTGAATTGCTGCTTGTGTGTGTCTTTCTTTGGGGTCACAAGAGGCATGAGGTAGCATGGGGTATACACTAGTTCTAGGCAGCATTTTGGACTGAATTGATGCTTGTGTGTCTTTCTTTGGGGTCACAAGAGGCATGAGGTAGCATGGTCCTTCCCAAGGAGGAGGGTGGTCTGGGATCGAGAAGGATGGAAGGCCTACAAGCAACACATCTTACTTGGTGGACCTAGTTTATGCTCAGTGATAACTCCTCTATTTGGGCTTCCTGGATGAGAAAATGCTATTTGGGACATGAGTCATTCTGGAAGTTGCAGCCTAAACCCATGGACCCTTGTGTTTGGAAGGGTCTGTTGAACAATTGGTACCTGACCTAGGGGCATCTCAGAGTGTGAAGATGGTTGGGGCTGGAAGGGTTGATCCACCATGGGACTTGGCCTTCGACAGAACATCTCTGGGGTGCCACAAGACAAGGTTAATTGGTGGAGCATTGAATGGTTTCCAAAATTCTCATGTCGCCTGTTCTGTATCATTTCCTCTTGCTGTCTATAATAAAGAGGATGAATCCTTGTCTCCTCTCTTTTCCCAATGTGATTTCTCAGCCTATATATGGAAGTGACGCTGCGTGAAGTTGGGTCTTCTCCTATAGTGCATACCATACTAAAACTTAACAATGGTGGTGACTGGCCATCACCTGTGATGATTCCTTCATGTGCACTACTCTTAAAATCCCGGGACAACGGTAACTAAATCCGCTAGAGGATTTGGGCGATGAGATGATATGCCTGCAACTCCTTTTCAGGCGATGATTTGTCTGCTATTCGGCCCCTTAAACTCTTCCTCTGTTACAAGCAATCGCCATTCCCATTTTGATGAACTAACCGATTGCTGGGGGAAGATAAAGAGGTAGTCTCTTTCTCATCGTTACTCTCTTAGTTAGCATACTAACTAAAGAGAGTAGAGGCAATTGATGATGGAAGAAAAATCATTCTAATTAATACTGACCTAATAGGCCCAACAATGAATAACAAAAAAGGCCTCTTAGGGCCCAATAAGTAAACAAGTAGAATGTCTAATTCGTCCACAGTTAGGCAAGTGAAGGAATAAGCCTACCTGGAAAACTTGGCTGATCCGGGTAAGCCCTACCTCGCCCGTCAGAATGAATTATCATGACAAGCCAAGCTCTCCTTGCAGGGTAAGTTGACTCGTTAAGTTTAGCTTGGCTGGTAGAACAAACTTACTTGGCAAACCTAACAGGTTGGGTAAGTTAGCATTGCTCGACAAAATTAGGTGGATGCTTCTGTGGCTTTCGTTGACAGATTAATGATTACTATCATACCTACGACCTCGAATTATTAGGAGTCATGACTACCTTGAGGTTATCATAAACCACCCACTCGCATGTCCATGATCTCCACTACTCGAGTAGATCGGAGCACACCACGTGGATTATCAAGACGCGCAATCCATAAATACCAGGATTCTTGGAAAAGTGGGGTACGCACGCATAGAGAATAAGAGAGCACCAATTGTATCCTGTATGATATGAAACACTCTCTTTAGACATATACTATTTTCGGTGGAACTGGGTAATCAATTCCATTGTCTTCTTTATGTGTGATTACTTGATTGAACGGACTTAATCTTATTCTCAAATCCAAATAGGGCTCATTTTGGTAGGCTCGAACACATGCCCCCTCGAAGCCCTAGGCTCCTTTGAGAGGAATCACTTTAAATTATGGGAGGCAGGTTGTAACGACCCGATTCCAGAATCCCTATGAGACACGAGAATCGGACCGACTCGATTAAACCCAAGACCTGGTCGTCCAACGAGGAAGTAACCAAAAGAGCAGTAAAATAAACCACATTCAACATGAATATAATTAACAGTAAGAAAATACAGCAGTAAGGAAAGAAACCACTACAGTATGTACCACCACAACAGTAGAACAACATTCATAACATAATATGAACTGCAAGTAAAGAAAAGTACAGCGGAAACAAGAACTACTCACTACAGTGGAACCAAAAAGAGGTACAAGAGAACAGTGGTAACTCTACTGGACCCTACTCGGCCCAGCGTCCTCTGCAGCCGCTGACCCTGGCTGCTCAACACCTGGTTCTGAAAGGTAACGAGTGTAACACGTCAGCAAAACGCTGAGTAGAGTGGCAGCTAAACTAAAGAAACAGTAAAGTGTATAGTAGCTGTTTTAATTTTCTTTCTTCCTTTATTTACGTCTTTCTATTGTTTCACAATTTATCTATTTCTCAGATCCTTCACTTGATCTCGAATGTTCCTCGTGGGAACGATCTTGATTGCAGTCTTTTCCGAACAGTAGAAGTAGCACGTGGTGCTCTCCTGGCCGGGAGAGTCCCCCGTGGTGATCCTACTCTCAGTCAACCACCCCAAGGTCACTGACAGACGTAACGGTGACTATGGCATGCGCGGTAAACGCACGGGTAGCTAATCCGCACTGGCACGCGGTCAGTCGTTTCCGTTAACGGGTGCGCCTAAAGCATAGCACGGAACCGGTACAGGGCAGAGCCCTCTCAGTAACAGGGGTCCAACCTCTCCACAGTAACCAAACAGGGGCCTTGCCCCTCCACAGTCCGCGCACCCTCGCCTGACTACCCTGGTTTGCCCCAGTGAGCCTAACAAGTCGGTGTAGGAGGCTAGCAGAACCCCGGGGCCCGTGGGGTAGCTAGTACCTCCCTCTACTAGTAGCTCTCCTCGGTACTACGTACACGAGGGCCAGCAAGTCGGTACAGAGTGGCCAGTACTAACCCCGGGTCCCTGGGGCGGTTGGCTCCGCTTGCACTCAACAGGGGGACAGTCGCTCTCCTTGGTACTTCGTACTCAAGGGCCAGCTCACTTCCCCAATTCTATTCCATTCACTTTCCAGGAGTTCTACTCTTAATTCCCCGTAGGGTTCCAGCTCTTTAACTCAGCGCATTCCGGTTTCACCTTTCCAGTTTCACGTTCATACATCCCATATTCTTAATCATGTTCATTTATTCATAACAGGCAGCTGTTAATTCAATTCACAGGCAGTTATTGTTTCCTTTCCACATTTTCCAAGACTGCAGTATTCATACATTCCACTAGTTTTCCCGTCCTAGGATTCATGTCATATCCTAGGATCTATCAATAAATCTAGTTTTCCAGCCCTAAGATTTATGCAACACCGTATGATCTACCATTCAATCTATTTCTCATTCCTAGGATTCATGCAATGTCCTACATTCTATTTATGGTTTCATAATTTAACAGATTATACTTAAAGCCACTCTACCGGTTACAACAGGCGAACTGGGGGCGTGGTCGGGAATCCCGCGTGCCTCCGCAACCCTCGAGACTGCAACGGAACGGGGTCCTATCACAAGGATCAAACACAAGGAGTTTCTCAAAACAGTATATAGCTACTGTAGACGGATAGAGGATGTAATTCCGAAAAGCACGCAACTTGAAACGCGGAAAACGGACTCCGAACGGGCCCTAAACGGGTCGAAAACGACGAAACAGTGCAAAATCAGACGTTTGGAACTTATTCCAGACGTCTTAAAAAGTGGATCAGGGGTTACCTTGCTCTGCATGGTCTCTCAAACGTCCAGAAGCCTGCGGGGGCGTCTGGCCTAGTTCCTAGACGTCCGATGGTCACCCCAGACGTCTGGAAGTCGTTCCCGTCGTCTGGCACTTCAGCCAGACGTCTGATTCGCGTTGGATGCGAATCTCAGAACCTGCGTGTACCCATTTCCTCTCTCTCTTAGTACGTCAGTCGAAGAAGAGGAAGAAGACGGAATAACTCATATTTCAGACGTCTGGACAGTCCTCCAGACGTCGCCCACATCGTCTGGCTAGACTCCTAGACGTCTGATTCTGGAAAATTTTTCAGAATCAGGGCGCTACTCGCCCTCCGCTCGCGACGCACGGCCGCGCTGCGAGTGCTTCGCCTGCTGCTCGAGCTACAGCAGGCCTCCCGCGCCACCCCGCGTCTGCTGCGCCCCCGCCGGCCGGCTCCCGCTGCCCCGGTAGGCTCGAGCTCTCACGGCCGATGCCTCCTCCCCTGCGCAGCACCTCCTCCTGCACCCGCCGCGGCTGTCGCCGCCGCCGCTCACTCACGCTTGCTCACGCGCACCGGCTGGAAGGAGAAGAGGAAGGGGGCGGAGGTGATGAGAGTGAGGGAGGGGGCGTGTCCTTTTAAAGTCGCGCGGGGAGGAGAGAGAGAGCGGACAGACAGCCTGCGGCCGCAGGAGAGAGGGAAAAAGAGAGAGCGTTCGCAGGTCTGCGCGCTCAGGCGGGCAGACGAAACCGTTGGTGCCAAAAATAACCGATTTCCAGACGTCTGGTCAGACATCTGTGTCACTTTCCAGATGTCTTAAAAGACATCTGAAGCGCGCGTTCGTAACACAGGTGCTTGCTGGTTCAACTTGGTGGATTTTTTAGTAGTCGAGGAAAGCTGGTGATTTTTTATAAGATCGGAGATGGATATTCACCACTCGTGTCATAGGGTCCAAGAGGCTGAATTCTCTGAACCAAGGAAGATATTTCGAATTTTTTTTTTTAGCCTGACTCAGGTCATATTTTGTACTCTGGATGTTGGCCGTTAGTGCTGTACTGCTGTCGGGAGAAGGAATGGACCCTCCTCAATTTTTTAACTTCTGTTTGTAGTAACTTATATTTACCCCTGTAATAAAGTTACAAAGGAAAACAATGCCATCTGTGCAAAAGCTACCTTATCATCTACTCTCTTTAGGCCCAGTTTGCTGAGGGAGATAGCCTATTAAAATAAGGGTTAATCATATTTGGTGGGAATGATATTTTGATCTGGGTTAAGAGAACTTAATATAGGATAAGTTATTTTGGGATTGATGTGGGATACGTTATTTTTGTAGGTTATCTTATGTATTTTCGCAAGTTAATTCAAAAATTTTCCAAACAACTATAGGTTAACCCACTATGATAACCCTTGTAACTTTCAAATAAAAATATAGGAAAACTCATATTCAAAAAAATTATCTCATAGCATTTATCCTTCTATCCAAACTAACCCTTAAGTAACAGCGGTGTCATATTCTACTTTATTCTCTTTCTTGCAGCCTTTTGTGTTTCCTATGATACTCTGTTCATACATTAATGCTACCAACCTTCCTTTTTTGGCTGATGGTAGGATTGCATTTTATTCTCCATCTCACTTATCTTGATTATATGATCTAAACCTGTGTTATCCAAAGGAACAAAATTTGTTACTACTTCCTGATCTATCTATCTTTCTATCTAACTATCTATCTATCTTTTGATGGGAAACGACTCCTTGATCATTTCGTACTTGAGTGCTTACTTATAAACAGATGACATGTGCATACGTAATTTTTAAACATTCCACTTGAAATACTACTGGTAAACTTCATCTTTTTCGTTCAGGCTGGTGGTGATGGCAGGGGTTGACTCTGACATGCAGTTGAACTGCAGAGAATTTCATTTTAAGCGGCTATTCTTTTTGGAAAAACTGCAGGTCGGATGATTCATGACATCTAAGTTTTCTTTGGATCACCGTTTAAGGAAATTGCTTTCTGCTTCAACCAGAGTCATCGGCAACATTGAACCTATTTTTAAATTCTAAGGTTAGATGGAAAATGAGATTTCTGATCTTGTTTTTTGGATGTCTTAGGAAGTAACAGCAAAAGTTATACTTTTCAAGATAATTAAACTTTTCAGGGGGTTTCATTCCTGAATTTTATTAAAAATGCAAAAAACATGTAAAATCATGGATCATAAAGCAAAGAAAAAAAAAAGAAATTTGAGGACCGCAGTTTAAAAATGAAAAAGTTCACGTACCCTTTCAAAAGTAGATATATATTTTTTGAGAAGGTAAATATGTTAGGGATGGGATTTGACCCCTTGACTAGTAAGATACTTTACCACCAAGTCAACCCCTTGGTGGCAATATTACTGATGATATTTGGTTATATTACATTGGTAATATTCAAATCATGGGTGTAATTTTATTTATAATTAAATATCATCAATGTAATTTAATTTTTTAGGTGAACTTTCGTATTTGTGCATTAAGAATTGGAACTTCTCAGAAATGACTTAGGAATCAGCACCATTGAGAAACTGGATGTAACGCATTCGTACAAGTCTATGTATGTGGCTTTGCTTACATTGAAGCGGCTTTTATGAAATATTCATAGAGTGATGAGATTAAAAGCATGTTGTCTCTCATATCATGCAGGCTAGTCTTTGTTTGCATGAATCAATTCTTTGCCTCATTATACTCTATTGTGATTTTGCATAAGCAAGATCATGCTTAAAGATTCCTTTCAACAACTTTTTGGATTTTGTTTTCCTCTAGATTCTCTTGTAAGAGTGTCTCTCGTATGATGTGGGTTCTATATGGATTTTTCACCTCATTGTGAGCTATCATGTTGGATGAAGCTTCCATAAGCATGGTTATGCTTAAAGTTTTTTCTTTTTTTCAACTCTTGTTTGAAATTCCTGTCCTTTCAGTTTCCTTCTATTGATTTCAGGTCATATGTAAAGCAGAAGACTAGAATTGGTAATACATTTTCCATATTTTAGATATGTGGAAAGGAGAGAGCAGCTAGGAGGGAAGAATGTGGGATTCTATGCATTGGACAATCTTTTTGAAGGATACTGCTGGAGAACAAAGAAGCTGAGACATGATTTTGGGGCTATTGGTAAGTGGTGTGTATTCCCTTGTTGGATTAGGTATATACGGACGTTTCCTCAGCGGATCCTACCTGCCCCTTTCGGTCATAACACGCGTAGATCCATAATAAAAAAAACTCTCTTCATTTCTCATTGATTTCTTGATTATTTCCAATCAAAATATCATTCTTGATTATAACAGCCTTGACCTTTTTCCTCTTGTGCTCGACCATCATGGTCGATCTTTCCAGTTCCCAACACTTTCCTGATGGTTATGTAAACAGGAAGCTTTGACAACTGAAGGGCAGTTTTGTTCAACTCATACTTTGGCTGCCAAAGATACCCTGGAAAAGAAAAAGTCATGCATGTCGGATGATTTTGTCATCGAATTAAAGCTATCCTCTGGCTTCCAAATCCTCGTCCACGGCCTTATCCAATGCTTGCATCCAATGGATTTGGAATATATAATTTCTTTCTTATTTGAACCTGAACAGAAAGCTAGACGTCTTTTTGCGGCCCTTTTTACACATCCTTCCTGGTTACCAAAAAGAAAAAGCTTCTTTCTTCTTACTTCTTCCAATCAAGAAAGGACAGAAGAATGAAGAGGAAGAAAGTGCGTGAGCGGATCCAAAGGATTTCTTTCCCTTCCTCTGTCTGAACTTCCTTTCTCTAAATTCACCCTGAGGTATTTGTTTCATACCTCCTTATCTTTGGTCAATAGCCCTCCTTCAAACCCTCACTTCCGATCCCATCCCCGCGGAAATGAAAAGGGTCGATTTATCTGCTTGAACCTTTTATATTGGAGTGAACAATCGTGGTCGAGCAGGCAGCTTTATGGTGACGAGCATGTGTTTGTACAAAGACGGGTATTATCATAGTTTTTATGGAAGGCAATTGGAGTTGCATGATTTGCTTTGAGTAGACGTGCGTGCAAAATTCCCAATTTATTTTGGGCACTGGAAACATGACACGGATGTGCGGACAGTTTTATACACAATCTATAACAGTTTTTGATGGGGGTACAAGATGACAAGTGGGAACTCACCCACGAGCGGATCCGGCTTTCTTAATAGAGGGTTGATTTGGTGCATCCATTTCGGTATGCACGTTTGTGTACTTGTAAAGTAACCCATTTATTTTCTTGACAAGGCAGAGGGGCTGGAAGTCGGCAACCGATGTCCCACTCCATCCCTTGCTTTGCCCAAAACACACACGTCTTTCTTGTTTGTCCTTGAACACACCTCTTTCTTGGGTCACACGAGAACGATTTGGACATAACCTTCCCCACACTTCTCCAAATTGGAATCCAATTCCTCTTCCAAGTCCCTTTCCCAACTCTATCCCACACCCCTAATGCTCTCCCCGTCCAGATGGCATCTTCCCGCCACCATTTAAAAGTTAAAACCATGCACCCTCCATCCAAATAACAAAAAGAGGTGTGGAGGCCCATCGGCAATATCATACAATTTCTTAAGCAAAATTTCATACCAGTCCTCTATCCCAAAATCTCTACATTTGATGGGAACCAGAGGCCCCATCTCATGGGCACACCACCTCCTCCACATCTTCCTCTTCCAGTTGTTGCTGTCACGTTGGCAGGTGGAGGCGCTTGGGTGCAACTGGGGGACACAGTCGACGCACCCGTTGCCCGGAGACGTGGTGGTGAGGCTGCTCAAGGATAACGGGTTCGAAAAGGTGAAGCTCTTCGAAGCCATGCCGTGGGCGCTGCGTGCGCTCGGGCACAGCGGCATACAGGTGATGCTGGGGATACCCAACGAGTTCCTGGCACCACTCGCCTCGAGCGTGAGTGTTGCTGAAGAGTGGGTGACCCGGAATGTGTCCACCTACATCTCAAAGTTCGGCGTAGATATCAGGTATACCACTTTCAGAATATATGCAATGCTGTTCAAATGCTAATCAAGTACTGGTTAATAGGGGTAATTAGTGGCTTTAATATGTTAATATTATCATCATCCATACATATAGTCTATGGTACATAGTATTTCAGAGTGTTCTTATATATCAAATTAAAGATCATTTGGAAACCCATTTCACAAATCATCATCAGATGGAGATTGCTTGCCCCTTAATCTTCCAGAGACGTTTGATAGTATGGAATTCCTTTTCCATGTAGCCTTTTGATGATTCATCTTGATACTAGCTACTTGGCCCAACCAGATCAAGTTTAATGGTGGGCTCGAACTTGAGATACTATAGAATCCAAGTCACGGTCCATTTTATGGAAAGATCAAGTGATAATTTGAGGCATGAAAGGATCATTGGATGATTAATTGTTGTTAGGAAACCGACGACAGGTACGTGGCGGTTGGCAACGAACCATTTCTAAAGACGTACAAGGCCATGTACCAGCAAACGACCCTTCCCGCGCTCCAGAACATACAGGCAGCTCTCATCAAAGCCGGACTCTCCCATCAGGTAGCCTTACATTTTGAGGTGCAAAAAAATACATACATGAATAAATTAATTCGTCAAGAGCTAGTTGGTATGAAAAAAAAGTAAGGATTACGGTCGATTTACTTCTTAATTCATGGACTTTTTCGTATGCACCCTTAAAAAACTAAATTTCACCGGCGGTACGTACTTGTTCTTTTTCTTATATATATATTACCTGTAATATATATTTGGTTCTGCACTAAGTGTTACCGCTGGTATATATTCATTGTGGACTTGGAAATCACCAATGATATATTACGTGAGGCTTCTCTAATTATCAATTAATTAGTTAATTAATTACAGGTGAAGGTGACGATCCCCCTCAATGCGGCCGTCTATCAATCGGAGTCGGGTCTCCCATCAGGGGGCGATTTCCGGTCGGACATACACGACCTGATGGTGAGGATCGTGCGGTTCCTGCGAGACAACGGGGGACCACTGACCATAAACATATACCCGTTCCTGAGCCTCTACGCCGACCCCCACTTCCCACTCGACTACGCCTTCTTCGGATCCGGAGCCTCACCCGTCGTGGACGGCTCCATCTCCTACACCAACGTCTTCGAGGCCAACTACGACACCCTCATCGCTGCCCTCGACAAGAATGGCTTCTCCAACGTGGAGGTCCTATGAATAATCTTCTTGATTTAATGATTTTGGTTCTTGCAATAAGTATATCACTTCATCTATAATTAAGCTGCATGCACGGGGTCTATTTAATCAATTAACGATTCACCACGTTGCTATCAAATTAAGTCAGCACTCTAAACGCTATGAGAAAAAGCTGCAGTTGCAATTATGCTAATTATCGTTGTCATCGATAAGCAACTTACATGTGACGTGGATTTTTTTCTTGGGTTAGAAATCTTGTTTCAATGCAAAGCTTCGTTTTTGGTAATTAGCCGCTCACCTCACAAGTTTGGTCTGAATTTACCAAGGAGGCAAAGCTTTCAACACCTTGTTTTTACTTAGACGAGACGGTCTTAGCCGGTGATAATTTTCCAACAGTTCGCATCGAAATAATTTTCAACAGCTGGTGATAATTCTGGGTTCTCGGATTCATTGCACCATCTTTCTCACTAAAGGAGAATCTGAATACGGAACATCTAAACTTTCACTCACACCCTTCTCTTATTGCTGCTATCATAAAATATTGCTCTCATTTTCTGATTATTTACCTGTCAATCGATACCCTCTTCAAGCTGTAATGTATACCCTAAGGCTCTGTTTAGCTTGAAGGAGGTCAACGAATATCTTACGAGATATTCAAAGAATCAAAGAAGAATACTTCTCCTCCTCAACTACATCAACCTTCTAATTGCATCACATCAATAACTACATATAATAACATATACCTATTTTAACATAATATATATATATTAAATATATGTATTTACTGCATTACATCAACTCACCTTACTCTTATATAATAATATTAAAATATTATCTACTAATATCACCTTAACAAATCAATCATTTTAATCCACTCTTATTTTATTTCCTCAAACAAATGCTCATGCAACTTACACCGTCACCTATTATGGCTCGAGATATCCCTATTCCTTGAGCAAACGACCCAAGTTAACCTGTTAAAGTAATTGAAACGATTACATGCCCAGAAATGACCAATTGAATATTTATACAGTTGTTATGTCCAACATTTTATTCCCAATATAAAAAGGGTCATTTGATCTACTTCTCCTTCCAACCCTCTTGGATAGCCGTCAGCGGAAAGAGATGGACGGCCAATCATCTCCTGATATTCTTACTTTAAAAAAATGTCATCTGGTGTTAACTACTTATCGGTCGACACCGTAGGCTGACTAAAATTTCACTTGGTCCTCGAATTTTTACTTTTTTACTTGCAACGTTGAATTGGTCTATTCTAACTAATTTTCGGTAAACTTTGACCAATATTACAGCTAGGTCAACCATGAAGAGTTACGTGCTAGATGTTATACACGTAATTAAATGATGTCAGTAAAAGGGGGATATGTATAATTAGAGATACAAGGAGGGTATACAGACAGAACATGTGCATTTGCGAAATATTCACGTGCGCATTGCATGCATGCAAAGCCCAACCACGTACGTACGTAGGCATTCCGATTCCCGTCTTCAAATTGCGCCAACCTAATCAGCGTCCCTTCCATTCTATTCAGGTGATCGTCGGCGAGATCGGCTGGCCAACGGACGGGAACGAGAACGCGAACCCTGACTACGCTCGGCGCTTCAACCAGGCCCTCATCAACCGCATCATGCAGCGCGCCGGCACGCCCCGGCGCCCTTCCTCCCCTCCTGACATTTACCTCTTTGGCCTCCTCGATGAGGATGCCAAGAGCATCAAGCCCGGGTACTTCGAGCGCCACTGGGGTCTCTTCGCCTTCAACGGCTCCCTCAAGTACCCCCTCGTCCTCGCCAACGGCCTTCCCCTCACCCCCGCCCGCGGCATCTCCTCCCTCCCGCGCCAGTGGTGCGTCATGTCCCCCTCCGCCTCCGTTGCCGACCCCCTCCTCCCCGAGAGCCTAAACTACGCGTGCACCTACGCCGACTGCACCAGCCTGGGGTACGGCTCGTCGTGCGGGGCCCTCGATGCGAGGAGCAACGCCTCCTACGCATTCAACCAGTACTACCAGACGATGAGCCAGCAGAAGGGGGCATGCGGGTTCGGGAACCTCTCCGTGATCACGACGGTGGACCCGTCGCCAGCCGGGCAGCCGCGGTGTAGGTTCGAGGTGATGATAGATGTGAGGAAAGTTGGGCGGCGGCAGCAGCAGCAGCAGCAGCAGGGTGGGAGGGGAGTGCCCTCTTCTGCTCCTCGTGGTGGGTGGGGGCTCACCGTGTGGTTGGTGGCGGTGGTCATTTGGATGTGGATGTTTGCAGGGAGGCGTTAGCCAATAATCGTGTTAGTGGGGGATCAAGGCGGTAATTTTTCGGTGTTGTGTGTATCATTTACACTGACAACGTCCCATTGTTAGGGTAACAGTGTGCAGCGACCTGAAAGGGACCGTCACCTCCCATGATTTGTTGTTCCTCGATTATTTTCTCTTTCTATTTTGGATTTCGTGGTATGTGTTCGTCGAGACGAAGGAATTTAGGAAGCAAATTTGTGTGTGTGTGTGTGTGTGTGTGTGTGTGTACAGTACGTATAGGTTAAGGTTGGATGTACATTTGTAATCTAGCTCTTTGCCACTGGCGAAGTATATGGCTTTCGTTTTAATGTGGCCACGGGGGTGTTTGTCAAGGAAATTGGGAATATGCTTTATATCCATCCAATTCACTCATCTGAGGTCAGATACACGGGTATGATTAATTTCTATTACAGCCATATGAGTTGCACATGAGCAAGATGCCTAAAGTTGTTTCAGCTTGCATGCGCGCTGAATTCTTAAAACTCCTACATAGATATTAGCCACATTTTAAATTTAGGACGTAGATTCACAGATGTAAAAAATGATCTAAAATATAATGTAAAGATGTGTGTGAAAATGTGATCTTTATTTGATATATATTTTATTTATGTAAAAAAATATTGATATATGATAAGATCTATCATTATTGAAATTAATAATAAATTTATTTTATATAAGTATAAATTATTAAAATCATCTTTAAAGTCAATTTATATTGGTGTAAAATTATTTTATATTTATGTAAAATTATCAGATTACCTTCGAAATGACCTTATATTAGTATAAGATCACTTTACACAGATACAAAAATGTCATCACCTTCGGAATAATTTTACATTGATGTAAAATCACCTTAAAATAATTTATTACTGATACAAAAATACGTATAATAATTTATCATTTGTGCAAGGAAACTTATTATTAACGTAAAGTTATTTATTACATGTGTAAATACAATTTATCACTTGTAAGTGTACGATGATTTTTTTTAATGTGACATAATTTATTAAGTAATAAATTTTATATTCTTTTATTTCTTTACATTGAATATTAATTATCATATTTCAAAAAAAAATATCAATTATCAAATAAAAATTACATTAACACCATCTTATAATATATTTTACATCACTTTGTGTATTTTTCAACATTTTAACTTTAATTTATTTAATATTTTTCGTAGAGATGGTAGGAGATAATTGTATTAATCTGTCATTCGACGTTTATTTATACGGAAGTTTTACGTCGACGGAAACCTTTCTTTACACCGATCGGTGTTGAGAGAGTCAAAAGATCTGTTTATGTCTGCATGAGGAGCAAGGTGGAGCTAGAAGGGGACCATTTAATTTCTTTACAAATTTTATACTAAAATCTTTAACTTTAGTAAATTTTCTCGTATTTTACCCTCTCAAATAATAGGCTTGCATTGATAGATATAAATATTTTTAAATTCACCTTCCCTAAATTTAATAGGTGTTGAAATTTGAAGGTGTAATTTAGGAAAATTCCATGGATAGCTCAATTAGCAATCACGCTTTTACAATGTGATTTTGCAAACTTTTTTAAGAAAAATGATAGTCAATCATACTCATCTCACTCCCTGAAGGTTAACAAAAGTAGCAATGGGTCAGGCTAAAACTTTTTTTTTTTTTCTTACCAGAAAGTAAAGAAACGTCTAAGTTGATGTAAGGTGGTATGAACGTGAGTTTTAATTAATAATTAATATTTAATGTAAAGAAATAAAAAAATATAAAATTTATTACGTGGTGGATTTTATTATATTCAAAAAATTACTATATTACTTTGAATTAAAATGTACATATGATAAATAATTTTATAGTGGTGATAAATACCTTACATTGATGATAAATTATTCTGGATGATTTTGAATCGGTGATAAATTATTCTAAAGTGTCATTGCACTGGTGTACTTTGCACTGGTGAAAATTGATTTTACACTTGTGTAAAGTGGTTTTGACATATGTATTTGAGATTTAGGGTTTAATCTTTTAAGTAAGGTGAAAAATCATTGTTTAAGTGTAAATCATCTGTCATAGGTGAAGAAATACTTGAAATTTAATTTTATACTAGAGTAATCTTTCTTGGAACTACTTTACACCGGTTTAAAGTAAAATTACATCGGTGTAAATTAATTTAAAGTGAGACTGTTGTAAAGTAAAATTGAATCAGTGTAAACTTATTTTGAATGTATAAAGTGATTTTACTTTGATGTAAAGTGATTTCGAAGATAATTTAAGTGATTTACATTTATATAAAAATAATTTATTGTGGGGTGAACCTTATCCGGAATGAGTATTTTTTTTGATAAAAAAATATATATATTAAGTGAGGATTACATGACTATGCTTCATATTTTGCAGCAATATCTACGTTTTCCAACTCACATCTTTATTTTTTGTTTTTTTTTTTTGTTTTACGTAACGACGTACATATGCATGCATGTGTTAATGAATGCACATTTAAAGTCTATCACCTCCGGCCAGAGCCTGATTGTTCCCAAATCAGGTACAAAATTAAGGTCAATCATACAACAATACTATCGAGTACAAGTCGAATGTATGAAGCTGGCTTAAGTGGCATCTCCCGAAATCTGCACAAATTTACTGCAATGCACCAAAATGGGGTTGAGAGAGGATAAAAGAAGTGGTACTTCAGCACAAAAAATTTTGACTACTTCAGCACCTGAATTCCCATCAAAGCACAAAGGCGAACCTTGACCTCTGCTGCTTCTTGTTGGTGTTCATGTCAGAGTGAGACTGGACACGCCAGTGGTTTGCCTGCGAAGAAAGCTTCCAAGTTTCCAGCAGAGTTATCTTGACCACATTCATTGCAGATTCCTTGGTAGATACTGCAGTATGAGGTGACAGAACCACGTTATCCATCTGGAATAGTTCAGGAGGTACTTTGGGCTCATCCTGGAAGACATCCAGATCAGCACACCCCCCAATCTTCCCTTCCACCAGAAACCTAACTAGTTCATACTCATCAATCAGCGCCCCTAGCCCTACATTGATGACAATTCCATGCTTCCCAAGTGGCTCCAGGACATCTCTGTTGACGATGTGGTGAGTCTCGCTGGTCAGGGTGCAGCACACAATCAGGATGTCACAATTAGCAGCCGACTCGATGGGAGTAGAGTAATAAGAATATGGAACCGAGGGCTTCCTCGTTCTAGAATGCTACGATATGACACAGTTGGAGGCTTCCAGTCTTTTGCCAATTTCAGATCCAATGCTTCCCAGGCCATCGATTCCTACACGCTTGCCGCTCAACTTGGAACCGAGGGGGAAGTCGCCGTTCGCCAACCACGAGCCACGCCGCACGTAGCGGTCGGCGGCGGACACCCCGCGGAGGACGTCGAGTGCGAGGGCCACCGCTACGTCCGCGGCGTCCTCGGAGAACGCGGCGCTTGCGTTGGCGACGGCCATGAACGCCGCCGCGGAGGCGGCACTCCGTGAGGTCGATGTGGCGACGACACAGCGGAGGCGCGCGAGGGTCCTCGCGTCGACGGGCGTGCAGTAGGTGGTGAGGATGGCCGTGACGGAGCCGCAGCGGGAGGAGAGGAACTCCTCCGCCTCGCCCGAGAGGCCACGAGGCGAGTTGTGGGGCTGCAGGAAGCGGTACCTCCGGGAGAGGCCCTCGTTGAACTCGCCGAAGAGTGGGCCGAGGAGGAGGACGAGACGGGGGTCGTCGCCGCTCTGCCTGTTGCCGTTTGTGGGTTGGGATTGGGGCTCCGGCGGGGAGGGCGTGGTGCTGCGCTCGTTGGCCATTGGTGGGATCTGTGGTACTGCTGGTGGGAGCAAGGCCAAAACTCGCCGGATAGGAGAGAAAAGAAGACACGACCGTGACTTGTGGTCTATCATGTTCAAAACAAGGCATCAAAACCTAACAATCCAAGAAAGCCTGTACAGAAGGCCCAAAGTGGGCAACAAATGAAGCGGCAACGACCAACCTCAGCAAACATAAGGCATCTTCATTTTATCATTCCATGAATTCCGGGCAAGAGTGGACTTTCATTATTGAAGATAGTCCACTGGGAATTGAGACACTATACTCAGCAAAATTTGCTGTTCGATGGGGGCAGAGAATTGGTAGTAGGGTACACCAAGTGAAAGGAAGAGATGTATAATCTCCAAATCGCTTCAACTCCATCGGATACTTAGACATCTAAGGGATAGAAAGTTTCCCAATCCACCGTTGATTAAGAAGAGATGAATCACTCTCCACATGGATGGCAAAAGTGGCATACATTCCCAGAGCAACAAATAGCATGGATGATGGTATGAATAGGAAGATTTTCTCTGGAGTCACAATGGACAAAGGCTGAAGCAGCTTTCAAAAAATTGCTATCGGAAACCTAGACAACCATGGTTATGATCCTGAATCGCAGCAATGATGAGCTTGGAACTACAGGAGCGGGGTTTTTCATCATTAAGGCAGAGCAGAGCCCCAACATTCTTGGAAGCCCAGTCTTTAATAACAAGATTCACCCAAAGATGATCCAAGAAGTTATCCATAGACATTGTTGTGATGTAAGTTGTTCTGCTTGGACTTGTTACGAATCCACCAAATGGTGTACCAAGCAAAAGCATAGGTACCCCTCAAGAAATTGACCCTCTTATAGTTTCTGCTAGTTCAGAAAATATGAACGGGCTCTATGGAAGGAATGGGGGTCGGTTGTTTGGTATTAAGCCATTTAAAGATAGATCTGCTAAGCTCACTAGCAAGAAAGAGATGATTTAGAGTTTCGACTTTAGGAGAATTGGGGGCAACAATGGCACTTGGAAGGGAAGGGGATACCGAGTTTATGAATGTTGTCATCAATGGGGAGTCTTACCTTAATAAGACGCTAGGTGAAGAGGGGGATTCTTAAATGAAAATGAAGCGCCCAGATATTCCTAGCCCAACTAAAAGGAGTGCTAAAAAAGGAGCTATGATAGGCCAAAGAAACTATAAAGTTGGCATGAGAAGTAGCCTTCCAAATAGGCTTGTCTGGAGAATTGTCAAAATCCATTGCCAAAATTGGGAATCACCTATCCAATGGGTAGTCCAAAAATCAGTAGTGCGTTTGTGGATCTCCCAAGCAATGTGAGGGGACATCCTAGTATAAGTATCCCAAAGAATACGAATCCAAGTAGGAAGAGGATGATAGGCAAGGGAAGTAGAACCATAGATAGTCCTAAAAAAGGTACTGAAAGGCAAATCACTGAAAAGGATATGCCATAATTGTTTCATGTGGAGGGCATCAATCAAAAGGAAGATATTCCTAATTTAAAGGCCACCATTATCAAAGGGAAGACACATGGAAGAAGAACCCGAGAAGAATCTAGCAAAGATAGTATTGATCTCCTAAGAATAGTTTTGGGAATATCAAAAATAGAGAAGATATGAATGGGGATAGAGGAAAGAACATGCATGTTAGATAAGGAGTCGAGCCAAAGAAGATAACATATTAGCTTTCCAATCAACCATCTTCTTGTGGATTTTATCAAGAATATCATTAAAGTAAGAGACTTTCGAGTGCACAGCAAAGATAAGGCACCCTAGATAGACAAAAGGGGAAAGAGTTGAGTTGGCATTGGGTGACCTAAAGAATGTGGGTGATCCTCCCCACAGGAAAGTAACGCCCAACAAAATAAAAGCTTTTAGATTGATTCAACTTTTGACCCATGGAATCCTCGAACGTTTTGATGAAGTCGAAAAAAGTGGAAATATTAGAAGTTACTCCATTCGTGAAGAAGATATTTTCATTCACATAAAGGAGGGCAACGAGCAGGCTAATGTCTCTTTTGACCGAGACAGGAGAAAAGGCTAGATTATTGCATGACAAGATGCCAAATTGTGAGGATGAGATTAGGCATGTAGTTGGTTTACACATTTAAGTATTTCAGTATTGCATGCCATTTGCTTGATCCCTAAGTTAGGCATCCCATAGAATTTCCAAGTTAGTGATATTTATCCCACTTATCAGGCATCTTTATTCTTGGTGCATTCAAGTTTTTCCATTCTAGTGTTAGTACTTCTATATCATATCGTTTCATGGTGTTACAAATTTTTTTACTAAATTGCACCTTAATTATGTTATGAATTTGTAATGGACTATTTACTGGCTTCGATTTTTATTCGTTTATTTTTTATGTTTAATTATTAGTAGTATATGTTGGTTACTTTATGTAATATGACGAGGAGGGGTGTGAACTTAATCAAATGGAGGTCTATTTACCATCGAGGGATAAGAAGGTTGATGATGGAAGTATTTTTGGGATAGATCCAAAATGTTAAGATAAATATGTAAGCTTTCGATCATGAGATTTTTCAAACAACTATTCTTCCCTTAAGCCTAGAAAGATAAAATTCCCTGTTTAGCAGAAGATGGCCCTTTCTTAAAATTACTACATGAAGGAAGTTCGTTTAGTTGATCATGTTTGTGCCAGTCACAGGAAAATCATAATCTCGAGGTAATGGTGACATCTCAACATACTCAATTAATAGAAGCAAATCAAAAATTGAAGAGATCCTTCACCACCAAAAGGAGGAGAATTTCAATGGATTGAAGTGCATGATTGAAGGTCAAGTATCATCACAATCTTAGTCAGATCAAGATTTAGCAAGAAATGAATGATAGTTTATCTTCTTGTTATGGCTTACATATGCAATTTTTAGCTTGAGATGGGGAAACTTTAACTCTTTTGAATTTTGTATTCATGTAGAAAATTAGTTTTGTCATTTACCTTTTAGAATATATAAAAGATGGGTTATCACTTGCCTTATTATGATTTTCTTACTCTTTTCTTGTAAATGAAGTACATGTATGTATGATGCTTAAAATGTAAATTTCATGAATGGAAGTAAATATAAATTTTGAGTAGATACAAAATCATTATGAATTATAGTCATGCCTTTTATTCCTACTCATAGGGATTACTGATAATTTTGGTAGTTGTTTGTTACGACTCGAAGTTGGCCTCTTGTGGAGCTTGGGAACTGCCCGCCTTGACTAAATCCCAAGACTCAGTGTCCAACGATAAATAACCAAATGCATGAAACATACCACAACCACACATGCAATGTAACTAAGCAAAATAAATAATAGGTAGCAACGGAAAACTAGAACAGAGTTCCAAAAGTACAATGTGCCACAGGCAGAGAATAACGTTTACTAACATAGCCATCGCTACTAAAGTAAAGAGGTATAACAAAACATGCTCCAACATACTAGAGATGCTCACTGACAGTAACTAAAGTCCCTGAAATGGAAAGAGGAAGGACAAATTACTACTGGGCTCGACTGGGTCCAGCACCCTCTGCAACCGGTGGCGCTGGCTGCTCAACTCCCTGGCCTGAACATGTTTACATATATCTGTGGTTAGCTAATGCTGAGTAGAGTGGCACATAAGATCATTAGATGCATTTAAACATGGAAGAAAAGCAGTAAACTATTCATGCATTTTCCAGTTACTTATTATCATCTGTTTCCGTTTATAGTACACCATGTGTTTAATTGTTCGCATATTCTAGTAAGGCTCCATATCATTATTTAATCGATGTGTTCGCTAAGGGAACGATCTTGATGCAATTTTTCTACGATGTAGATGCCTACGTGGCACTCTCCTGTCCGGGGGAGTACCCTGTGGTAGCCCTACACCTGGTCTACCACCTTAGGGTCATGGTCGCGACGTAACGGTGACTATGGCACGCACGAAAAATGCACATGTAGCTATCCCGCACCAGCACACGGTCAGTCCTTTTCGCTAATGGGTACGCCCAAATGTATAGCACAGAACAGAATATGGGCCACACCCCTCAACAGTCTTTGTACCCTCACCCGACTATTCCGGTTTATCCAGTGGGCCTAACAGGAGTCGGTGTACGGAGGCTAATCCTAACCCCGGGTCTCAACCCAAGAGGCGACCAACTCTCTCCCTACACAAAAGCGACAATAGCTCTTCTTAGAACAGCGTACACGAGGGCCAGCTCACTTTCCATACCTAAGTATGAACAGCCAACCAACATGCCCGTAGGTAACGTGTCCCATCATACATCAAATATCCATATTACTATACTTTTGATTCATTTCCTAGTTCCCCGTAGGGTTCATGCTTAGTACTCGGCTCATTTCATTACATGGCATGTATCTGTATCACATTTTGGTTTCTTATTTATATATCAGGCAACTCGTGATTCAATAGGACAAGCAATCACCACATCAATTTAAGTATTCAATTACTCTTAGTAGGGAATTTAGCCACATGCATTCTCAATTTGTAACAAGCGAGGTTCATGCATCGAGTATAAACATTCACATTTTCAGTCCTAGGTTTTAAGTAGATATTTCTAATTTAGCATACACTTTAATAATTTGAACCATAGAAGTAGAGAGGACCACTCTATTAAAGTGTATGGGTGGTATGGGGGCATGAATGGTGGATCCCGAGGTCTCTGCGGGTCCTATGTGCACTAGGGACTGGGGACTTATTCCAAATAGTTGGTTAAACCAAACATTAACATCATTGACCAATATTCTATTTTGTCAAACCATCTCAAAATAGTATGGAAACGACCCTAACACGTAGGAAATTCTGAAAGAAAACTAACGGTACTTTGTTTGCGCAAAACCGACTTCGTTTGAGCCCTGAACTGGCCTAAACACGCGCACCCTGACCAAAATCAGATATCTGGGATGAGTCCCAAACATCTTAAATGAGCTTAGGATTCTCATCTCTGCTTAAGGCCTTATCGACCAAATGGATGGTAGTATCTGTATGATCTATATACGATTGATCGACTCTGTGCACACAAAGCCCCTCTGTCTACATCAACTACACACTCTCTCTCACACACACATACACACTATGGAGCCTAATGCCATCTCAATGATGACATGAGAAACAAGTCACCACTTTAGTCAAGGATGCCCCTTTTCACATGGTGAGAAGGTTACACTTGCCATAACACCAGGAAAGACACCAACACCTAAAATCTAACTTCATTGAGCCTCATAAGTTCAGTTGCCTCATGTAATGAGTTTGACCTAAAAGATTGAACCTTGTACAAAAGACCTTTTTGCAACTTGCTCAATATGTACCCAATAAATGATTCATAAAAACATTGTTACGACTTGAACTCTCACCCTATTAAGAAGTTGAATCGATTTTATAATAATTCTCCAAGATCTATAGTTGTCTAGCACATAACCATATAACATAGCACATGCACATCAAATATCATCACATCGAAGGCAATAAAAGAAGGAAACAAATTGAGCTTGACTCGAAAGTCTAGTCAACAAGGTTAGCAACAATAATCCACAGTCATCAATAAAGAAATAAAGTGCAAGTATGAAGAAAACATTACTAAAATAACATGGGAAGAAAGAAAACTAAACCAGGACTAAGTAGAGAGGACCTATAGATCTGTTATGGTGCCAAACTTGAACTTGCACCGTCTTCGCCTATAGCTACCGCTACTGAAACCTAAGTATAGAGTCCAAACATAGGCATCGTCAGAAGATGGGTAGATTAGTGTAAATAATTAGCTAGTCATATTTAATATTCAAGGTTTCCTTCAACCTGGGTTGGGCAAGGTCTTCCTTCAAACATGGCTAGATTTGTTTCAAAAATTAAGACTATATAGACATATTCTTCAAAAAAGCACAAGAAAGCCAACAACCATTTTCTAATAAATCTATGTCCTTGGCAATCACATGGTTATTCCATTTTCTAAAACATCCTACAAATTAACACAGTTAATTTCTTCCCATCTTTCACCGATAGGCTTTGAATCATGTATGTCTTTGTTGAGTAGAGTACTTACCATTTTTACATATTGTCTCAACTATATCTGTTGAAATTGAATTGTCTTTTTTCTTTGAAAGGTAAAATTGAATTGCCTTAGGATATAAATTTATTATGATAACAATTTGAAAGCGGCTTACTTTTGATCATATAGTTAATAAAAATAATTTGATTTTCTTACTACAAATCATCAAAAACCTTAGACCATATTACTTGTAATGATAAATTATGCAGTACTATGAAAAATCGTTATTTTTACATAGGGATCATCGACTCATTTCTTACTTTTTTTTTCGATTTTTTTTGCTTATAATTATATTCAAAGACATTCGACTTCTCCATCACCTAGTATATAAATATTTTGGATATATAGTTATGATGCTTCTATATATAATAAAAAGAAAATGATGGTTCTGAATTTTTATTCTAGTTAATAAAAAGGCCAAAATGATCTAGAGTTCAATGCAATATCTATAATCAAATCACTTTACTACAATAGTTTTTACCTACAACGATGGTTTTTTTCGGTGCAGGTTTAAAATACTATCACTATAGCTACAAAGACCTATTTCGATGGTCAACTTTAGTATTCTCTTAAGAGACGTCGCTGTAGGCTATCCTGACGGTAAAAACTGTTGGTGTTGCACCTGATTTTATATAGATGGTCAACTTTTCAAAGGATGTTCAATTTGGCTTTCACACCAATAGTGACGATTTTATCCGTCAGTGTTAGGCCAAGATCAACAATTCTACCAATATAAAACGTTGACAACATCGTCACCTTAGATAAGAACTCCATCTTTACATTAATATCTAATAATAGTAAGAAATATCACCATAGAGAAATGAAGTTTCGAAGAGCATAAACAACACCATTTTTTTACATTAGGGTTATCATTGCCATAGTTTTTTAATATGGTAATATACAAATGTATTATTAACTATCGTAGACTATATTTTTTTCCTATATTATATAAGATGCACAAATATAACTTTTTCATATACTATAACAAAGATAAGGGAATTGATAAAGTTAATACAAATCAAATTTATTCTACGAAGAAAAAAATATATATAGCCCCTGTACGAGGGAATTGATAAGGGAATTGATTCCCCGTTCGAGGGAATAAAAAAAAGGTGAATAAATATTAAAATAAAATTTAAAGTATCTATCTTTACAAAATAATAAAAAAAAGAAATAATTGAACATCGTAGGATGAATATAACATTTTCCCAAAATTCAAATTGAATCGCTATCATGAAATAGATAAGAAATTAATGTCATGAAATTATGTATAATTCTATTGTCCCTAAACAACCTCCCCATTTCTACATGTTTAAAGTCAAGAAATTTAAAAAGCATAAAGATTAAGAAATGGATGCTTCAACTTGAAACCAAAAAAGGATGCACTAGCTAGGAATCGAATCCGGGTTTATATCATGAAAGAGTGCCATTCTACCACTAGACCACATGTGTTATTCATGTTTCATATAAATGGCCAAGCTAGAATCTTCAAATTAATTGTATACTTGTTCTGCATATGACAACATAGAAATAACAAAAACAATAATCTTTCACAAGACAATAACCCATCATTTTTTCAACACTAGATATCAATAAAATATCAAAGTTCTTGTATTTTTTCACAAAAGGATTTCATCTATGAGATCTGTACATTTGAGAAGTAGGCAAATAGCTCTTTGTCCTAAATATATCAGTACAAACCTTTACTATCGCCAGATGATGAGAACCTCATCATGAACCCTAACTAGCACATTTTGACCTAATTAAGTGTACAAAAGCTCCTACAAAACCTAAGAGAAAGCTTAAATCAGGGAATTACAAATCTGAGTATAAAATAATTCACAAGGGGTAAAACTGTAATTTACCATTGCAGTACATAAACGGGAGTTCTAAGGGTCTAGACACAGGTCAAATGGGCTTAATAAGAGAAAAAGTGGGGTGATTCGATTAGGAAAGGGTTATGACAAAATCTGAGAATTAAATGATATTCTGTAACCCTAAAATAAGCCCACTTTAATTCAAAAAGTTTCAGGCAAGATAAAAATCAATTAAACCCTCTAAAATGCATAAAAAAATATCTCCTACGATTTAGAACCTTCAATTTGGCCATTAGAACCTATCTTAACCTAGATTGAGAATCATACCCAATTTTGGACCTAATTTGGATTTTTGTGCAAAATATCCAGTTAAACATGGTCAAACCTAAAATCCAATCTCACCATTGGATTCCTTATGTCCAAATTAGGCTTATACCAGAATTTGGACCTAAGAAAAGGTCGTCTTGACCCACTTTACAAAACGGTCCTCGATAATTACGTTTTGACCCTTAGCTTTGTGGACTCTTGCAATTACCCCCTACCTTTCTCGTCTCTTTCTTCAATCAGGTACTTCTGCCCCCACACTGTGCAGGCCATACCTCCGGCGACTTTGTGCGGAGGATGGCGCTGCATAGACTTGGAGAGCCGACCCCAGACTTGAAAGGAGGATCCCCTACGTTGTTTTCTTCTGCATGGACCAGTTTCCATGCCCTGACGGCCACCATACCTCTCGTGCGAATGCGCGAGAGGTATGGGTCTTTTTCCGGCCATGCCTCTGGCGAGGAGCCCACACCTCGTCCTCGCGATTCCCTCCCTGCCAGCCCCTATTTAAGGAACGGTAGCCCCTGCCTCTTCCTTTGAGCTTGTCTTGGCCAAGGAATTCCCTCAAAATTCGTCTCTTCCTCCTCCGGCCATTCGCCCGTAGGCTCCGGCGACCTTCCTCCTTCGCTCTCATCGCCCTGCCACCATACCAGTGGCAGGGTTACTCTCACCATCGTCCACCGTGCCTGGCTGCACCAGCAGGCACCCTCCAACACCTCTTCCTCGTCGTCATCTTCTCCCCTGGGCGCTGTCTTCTTCGACGACGGCAGCACAGCTGCTCGCCGTCTCCTCCCCATCTTCCATCTGCTAATTAGGTTAGACTTACTCCTCTCTATCCACTCTTCAATTACCCTCAATTTATTTCATAAATTACCCCTCGACAGCCACTGTCCATTGCCATCTTCCCAATCTTTGGCCAACCTCCGGCGAGACGCACCCATCACTCCACACCTCCACACATCTTGCCACCAACCTCTTCACCTCTGTTACAGACCACTGAACATCTTCCACCCCTTCATCAACTGCCAACACCTCCCTAAACGCCCACTGAACACACCCAAAAACATGGCCACAGAGCGACCTAGGCACGCACGCCTAGGCCGCCTCGCGACTTTCCAACCCCCGTCTCACCTTCGCCGTGATACGGTGAACGTTTTCCTATGGTCTGACGTGGTCGAAAGGCCGTGTTACTGATTTCAGGGTCATGCCGCTCTCTGCCATTATCGCTGAGCTTGAAGCAAGCTTCAAGCTGCTCCACGTCGTGGTTAGCTCCAGGCGAAGCCCTCAGGTGGTGCGGGTTTGCAGCACGCACGCACCCAGACTTCAGGTGGAGTTAAGAGACTCCACGCCTTCTGCAATTGCAAAGCCGTCTGCTGCGGGCGCAAGCGCGGAAGCGGGTGGGACTTTAGTCCCACCTTGGAAGTTCACGAGCGGGCGACCGTGCTTAAATTGATTTTGTGTTTCAGACTTATTGCCTCGAAACACACTGGGGTGAGGTCCCTCGCACCCCTACCACTCCTCATCCGCGACACTTCCCATGCTGACTTGGCACCCGGATCTGACTACCCTGCCTGTGCACAACTCGCGCACCACCCATGCTGGTGCGCCTGGTCCTGGACGCGTCACCCGACCTGCATACTTGGTTAAGGCTCTGGGAGAGCGAACCCTGGAGTGAATTTAAGAGAGAGAGAGAGACGTGGGGAGGGTAGGGGTTAGGTTTTGCCTAACCTTGCACTGTGCAGGAAAGCAGGAGAAGAAGAATGAGGAGGATATAGTGCAACGGCAAGAAGAAGAAAAGAAGAAGAGAAGGAAAGAAGACGAAGTCAGAAGGCCTTGCACAGCAAAGAAGCAGAGAGGAAGAAGAGAAAGAGAAGCAGCAGAGGAAGAAGAGAAAGAGAAGAAGAAAAGAAGAAGAAGATAGAAGGACTTGGCACAGCAAAAAAAAAAAAGAAAAGATGAAGAAGAAGCCAAGAGGAAGAACAACCAGCAGCAGCGGCAGCTGAAAAGAAGAGGCAGAACACTGTAGCAAGTGGAGTTTAAGTCGTCTGATCCTTGGAGTCAGACGTCTGAAAAGAGAAAGAAAGAGGCAGAAGAAAAAGAAGAAAGAGAGAGAAGAAACGAAGAACAAATTTTCCTTTCTTTAATCTTTTTTTTTTTTTTGTAGAACAGTATATATATATATTGTAAATTGTGATTTTGTATGCTTATAGAATAAAGTGTTGCTCTTTGAGTTCGATCTCGGAGATTTTTTATTTTCGAGTAATAAAATAAAAATACAAATACAGACTGGTCCCAAGCTCGAGGGACCATCATTTTTGGCGCTGTTGCCGGGGAGCAACGGGCATTTTAGAAGCTATTAAATCATAATTTCTGATTGACTACTAACTTAATCTCTCTTTTGTTGTGCAGGCATAGGAAGGCAAGGAGGAACAAGCAGCCACACAACAACCACACCAAGGGACAGGTAATCTTCTATCCTCTCTCTTCAGCCCCTTAATTTCTAAAGAGGAAAAAGAAAAAAAGAAAATCAATCTAGGGCTACCTGTCTTTTATACATAGTAAATCACAAGAGTTGCTTGCTTTTTAATTTCAACACATTCTATCTACATATCCACTAAAGGTAATTAGGGCTAAAACCTTCTTGCTTGAGCCCTAGTTACATAATCCTGAGGTAACTAACTGGACCAATTCGAGCCAACGTAGGATTCAAAGCTAGGGTTTTAGAGACACATCTTCTAATCAAGAACTGAAAATTACCAAAAGAGGTGTGCCTAAATCATTGCTTGAAAAGACCCATTAAGAGAAACCCTAAGCAATCCGGCTCTTAACTCACTTGAACCATAAAAGAAAGGACCTAATAAGCTCTCACAGGAACTAATAGGTGAAGTTGATCCCTTTTATCAACCAACCTTTAAATTATGTCACTTTTTGTACACAAAAGGTTAAAGTTCAAGTGAAACCCTAAGCACCTTGATCCTAATTAAAAGTGGTAGACTTAAGAGGTCAAGGTCCCCATTCTGGTCTACCTGGAATCTCAGTGACAAGAGAGGTCGGCTGGGGGAAACCCTGTAACCCGTGGGGGCGTTCTACCGTGTAGGGGTCTTCGCGAGACTCACCCTCTCTGGCTGCTCAGGTAATTCTTAGGTGGACGACCTTCTGATTAAGGGGTATCATCTGCCCCGAACCTCTATAGTCACCCAATATTTTGGGTGTCTTAATTGGGTCCAGCACCTGCTAACCTCGTCCAATCCATCACTGCATGTCCGGTAGGAGGTCCTTGAAACCTCCTCTAGAAATTCACTCTTCCCGAGGCCAAGCCTCGGTACCCTTGTTTGTGCGACAACCACTCCACATAGACCTCTCTTTTAACTCTGAACCTAATTCCCCCTCTTCTTCCACAATGGCTCAGCCTGTTGAAGAAGAGAATAATCTTGAGTACCAGCTCCAGCGACTCAATGATCTCTTCCAAAACTTCATGAACTCACCGCAACGCCCCATGATGCGAGATCATTATAATCCCGCTGCGGTGGCAATTGAGCCTCGAGTTAGAATCCCGACTGGAGGACCTGATTCCGAATTGAAGCCCAACATGATTCATGCCATACCTAAATTCTATGGGCTTAACTTTGAAAATCCCTTCCAGCATATCAAACAGCTTAAGCATCTGGCCCGGACTTTTGGGTCAGATGCACAGAATTGGGATATCTTACTCATGAAGATGTTCTCTTTCTCCCTTATGGACAAGGCGGCTCATTGGTATCAGACACAGACTCGCTCGATCAACACGTGGGATGAACTTCAGTCCGAGTTCTTGAAGAAATTCTTCCCCGTTGGTCGGACAAACGCCTTGCGTCATTAGATTACTCACATCACGCAACAGACGGGAGAACCTCTTCATGAGGCATGGGATCATTTTCAGGATCTCATGAGAAAGTGCCCCCATCATGGAGTTCCTAAATGGGAACAAGTCCAGTCATTTTACCAGGGACTTCGTGAAGATATTAGACTGTTCGTCAATGCAACTTGCGGAGGAAATATCATGGGTCAACATGAGGACATCGTGTGGGAGATTCTCAAGAATATGTGCGAGAACTCCATCAACAATGACTCCATGGGACTATTCGACCGGACGAATACCCGTGCAGCGACGAACCTTAGGGGGCACATGAGACACAGGGCCTGTCCGCATCAGTCGACCTGGAATTAATGGCCAGTCGATTGGACAAGGTCTCAATCATTGAAAAGAAGGTGGATGAGCTGACTCAGCACTTGCAGCGAGCCACCCTTGCGCAGAACTCCTTCGCACAGCCCCCTCCCATACAGGAAACTATGCTGAACATTTTCCACCGACCTCCTAGGATGGACTCTTATCCACCCCCATCTGACTCCAGGACTGGAGGGACCTCCGATCCTTTCTATCCTTGCCAGGGAACCCTACTCCCCCATTCTCCGACTTTCCTGAGGCTCCTTAAACCTGCGAGGACCTCAACGCCATCTAGAATGACCCATTTTCCAACACCTACAATCCTGGATGGTGAAACCATCCCAATTTCTAGTGGGCAGGAAATTCTCAAAACCCAAGACCACCCTTTTAGCCCCGTCCACAAGCCCCTCGTCCTTATCAGCTGACTCAGCCTCGGCCCAACCCCATTTATCCATCTGGGCTCAACCAAGATCAAATGTTCCTTATCCTCCAGACTCTGGCTGACATTCAGAGAACGAATGCGGCTATCCAGAAGCAACATAAGGACGAAATCACAGAGGTCCGCAACCAACTTGCCTAGTTGGCAAATTCTCGCCAACCTAGCATACTTCCTTCTCAGCCTCTTCCTAACCCGAATAGCGTGCCGACCCAGCGGCGCTTTATGAATCCAAACCTGGGCCAAGCATACTTGATCTATCAGGCCCCTTCTGTTCCATCATTTGACAGGATGGAAACATCAACCTCCTATGCGGGTTACCAACAGCAGCAACCCGTCCTACCAACCACCAACCAGAACCAGGCAAGACTAAATTCTGTAACAACCTGTAGTGGTAAGGCAACCCAAGATCCACCTTATCCAGACCACTCTAAGCTTGGTAGTGACCCAAACCCTAGAACAGTCATCTAGGATGTGCCTATCCCTGTCCTAGATCAAAAACTTGGACCTATCCTGGAGGAACCAACCAAGGTTCCATTTCCTGAGGCCTTGACCAAGGGAAAGAGGACAACCAAACCCGTGGCTCCTGAGGAGGACCTGATCAAGCTCTTTGAGTAGGTCCAAATAAACATTCCCTTGATGGATGCGATCTACCACGTACCGGCTTACGCACGATTCTTGAAGAACGTGTGTGCACCTCAACGTAAGCCGCGAACCAAGAGTAGGAGGCCAATTGTACTGTCAGAGCAAGCCAGCTCTGTAATCCTGAGAGACTCCCACCCAAGGCAAAAGACCCAGGCACTCCCCTGATTTCATGTAAGATTGGTGAGACCCAGTTTGATAGAGCATTATTTTACCTAGGTGCCTCCATAAACTTGATACCCACATCCCTACTTAACCATATAGAAGAATCTGAACTGAAACCGACTGAGGTGACATTGCAGCTAGTCGATCGATCTATCAAGTCACCTAAGGTCATTCTTGAAGATGTTGTTGTTAGGGTGCGGGATTTCTACTTCCCTGTAGATTTCATAGTTTTAGATATGGACGCATCTGAAAACCCATGGGATACACCAATCATACTCAGGAGACCTTTTTTGGCCACTACAAGGGCCAATATAGGTTGTGAAGAGGGTCAAATAGAGCTGAAATTTGGAAATCAGACTCTCAAGATTGATATCTTTAAAGCCCAATAAGGGATTAATTGCGGTGTCATTGAACAAATTTGTGACATCAGAGCCGTGGTTGATGAATCACAAATTGAGGACAACATGATTATCCCTCATCAACCACAAGAAAATCTTAAACCGCAATTAGAAGAGTCAGAACTTGATCTAGACAGACCTATAACTCCTACCCTTGTACCCCACACTCACTCTGAACCACCCGTTACTGCTGATAACCCCATTCTTGAACTCAAACCCCTTCTCGATCATTTGAAATATGTCTTTTTGGGTTCCAATCAAACACTTCCGGTGATTATAAACTCCAAACTCACACCTGACCAGGAATCCCGTCTGATTGCTGTTCTCCAGCAACATTGCAGAGCCATTGGCTGGACTCTCGATGATTTGACTGGAATAAGTCTCTCTTATTGCATACACCGCATCTATTCTGAAGAGGGCGCACGACCTTCACGTGAGATGCAGAGACGTCTGAATCCCAATCTGCAGGAGGTTGTGATAAAGGAGATCATTAAGTGGTTAGATGCAGGGATCATCTACCCGATCTTCGACAGTCGATGGGTGTGCCCAATCTAGGTTGTGCCTTAGAAGGCAGGGCTCACCACCATCATGACTGCAACCGGAGAAGTCATACCTACTCGTATAGTCAACTCGTGGAGAGTCTGCATAGATTACCGAAGACTCAATTCCTCCATAAAGAAGGATCATTTCCCCCTACCGTTCATTGATCAGATTCTCGAGAAACTAGCAGGAAATAGATTCTTCTGCTTTCTTGACGGGTACTCCAGTTACAACCAAGTGGCGATTCATCTAGAGGACCAAGAAAAGACCACGTTCACCTGCCCCTTTGGGATATACGCGTTCCGAAGGATGCCTTTCGGTCTCTGCAATGCACCCACGACTTTTTAGTGGTGCATGCTTGCCATATTTTCTGATATGGTAGGTGATTATCTGGAAGTCTTCATGGATGACTTCTCAGTTTTTGAGGCATCATTTGATGATTGCCTCCAGTACTTGGTTCACATACTTAGGCGTTGCATTGATGTAAATCTGGTGCTTTCCTGGGAAAAGTGCCACTTTATGGTGCCTAAGGGGATCATCCTGGGACACTTAATTTCTGAGAGAGGCATCCAGGTGGATCGAGCCAAGGTTAATCTGATTTCTAGACTTCCTATGCCTAGCTCGATCAGGGACATCTGATCTTTTCTGGGGCACGTCGATTTTTACCGTCGTTTCATCCCTGACTTCTCGAAAATCACGCACCCCCTGACTACTCTTCTCTCCATGGATGTACCCTTTGAGATTTCCAAGGAATGCACTCAAGCTTTTGAGATCCTTCTTGACCGAGTCACCCAAGCCCCGATCCTACAGTCCCCTGATTGGTCTCAACCCTTTGAGATCATGTGCGATGCATCTGACTTCGCTGTAGGAGCGGTGCTGGGACAGAAGATTGACGGGAAACCCGTGGTCATTTACTACACTAGCAAGACACTTGACGAGGCTCAGTGTAACTACACGGTTATGGAGAAAGAGCTGCTAGCCGTAGTATTTGCCCTTGAAAAATTCAGATCTTATCTGTTGGGTTCCCACGTCATAATCTACTCGGATCACACAGCTGTGAGGCATCTCGTTGCAAAGAAGGACGCGAAGCCTCACTTAATTCAATGGATCTTGCTGTTGCAAGAATTCGACCTCGAGATTCACGACAAGGCAGGAAGACAGAACGTGGTAGTTGACCACTTGTCTCGCCTTCCTTCTGAGATCATCGATCCTTCTGGACCCATCACGGAGCATTTTCCTGATGAGCACCTCTTGACTATTGATACCAGGCTTCCATGGTTTGCTGATATAGTAAACTACTTGGCATCACACCAGATCCCGTCTGATTGGTCGAAGTTCAAGAAAGACAAGTTGTGCTCCGATGCCAAGTATTACATCTGGGAAGACCCGTACTTATTTCGCATAGGTGCTGACCAAATTATCCGGTGATGTGTCCCAGAGGTCGGAATCAATGACATTCTCTCTTTTTGCCATGATCAGGCATGCGGTGGCCATTTTTCTGGGCATAAAATCGCATAAAAAATCCTCCAGTGTTACTTTTACTGGCCCACTATCTTCAAGGACGCATACAGTCACTGTAAGGAATGCAGTCGTTGCCAAACTTTGGGCAACATGAGCCATCGTGACATGATGCCTTTATAGCCGATTCTCGTATGCGAAATTTTCAATATTTGGGGGATTGATTTTATGGGCCCCTTCCCTATATCGGACGACTTCGAGTACATTTTACTCACTGTGGACTACGTATCCAAATTGATCGAGGCCATTCCAACCCGAACCTGTGATCACAAGATCATCATCAAATTTATTCATTAGAATATCTTCTCACGGTTCGGGATTTCTCGTGCGATCATCTCTGATGGAGGGACCAATTTTACCAATGCTCAGTTTAGGTCACTGATGACCAAATACGGGGTGTCTCACTGAATCTCTACTCCTTACCACCCCCAGACTAATGGTCTAGCTGAGCTATCAAATCAGGAGATTAAGGAAATCCTGTAGGTTACTGTTCGACCTAACAGGAAGGACTGGTCATCCCGACTCCTGGAAGCTTTGTGGGCTTATAGGACTGCCCACAAGACTCAATTAGGTATGTCTCCTTTTAGACTAGTGTACGGGAAGGCGTGTCACCTTCTCGTCGAACTGGAGCACAAAACCTATTGGGTAGTACGGAGCTACAACTTTGATCTTTCTAAGGCTAGAACCCACAGAAAGCTTCAGATAAATGAGATTGATGAATTACGCCTTGATGCGTATGAGAACTCGCGAATCTACAAAGAGCGGGTTAAATCCTTTCATGACAAGCACATATCTAGAAAGATCTTCCACCCTGGTCAGAAGGTCCTACTCTTCGATGCTTGACTCAAACTTTTCCTTGGGAAACTGCGATCCAAGTGGGTTGGACCATATCTTGTTCGATAGACTTTTGGAAATGGAGTTGTCGAGATCAGTCCACTCAGCCACGATTCTGAACCTTTCGTCGTGAACGGTCCGAGACTCAAACCGTTCATTGACGTAACCATTACAGATTTGGCTGAGTCATCATTTATCCTCCATTCTCCCTGAACTTATTGCGCCCAACCGATGGTGTAAAACTTAGCGCTTAACGGGAGGCAGCCCGTCATTCTTTTTAAAAAATCAAAACCTTTTCTAACATTTCTTTGCACTTTACATTCATTCCTTAGGATAGCCGACTTCACCTTAGGTACTCGTACCTGAGATTAGAGATCGCCCGCAACAGTCACCTTGACCCATCCACTCACCTAAATATATGTTCTAATGCTTGAACCTGACCAAATAAAAACCCACCTAATGTACAATGAGGACATTGCAAACTTTAGGCATAGGGGGCTATGAAAGTGCATTGAAATAACATAACAAGAAAAGGTAAGAAAAGGTTTCAAAAAAAAAAAAAAACTTTGGAGGTGGAAGAAAATGCTGGTAAACTTTACAGAAGGAGGAGGAGAAAAAGAGCAGAATGCTAAAAAGGAGCTCAAAATGAAAAAGGAAAGGGATAGTCATTAGTAAGAAATTAAGGAATTAATCAAAGTTCTAGACCACATTAAGGAAAAGTAAAGCAAAAGTGCACAACAAGATTAGTAAGAATGCAAACCTTGGGCATTCTTGGTTAGACTCTTAGTACCCATTACGATCTAGATATTCCTCAAGAGGTTGAGGGAAATGAAAAGCTTAAGTATTAAGTCTAAGGCTTAGGGAGTATTCGACCTTATTAGCTGACCTTCGGTTTATGGGACTCAGTAACCTAAGCACCCAAATTCACACACACAGTCTGGTTCAGTGAGCATAAATATCAAAATCACGAAGAAGTGTTTCAAATATTCCGAAAATGTCACCTAGATTAGGAGCGGCCGATCAACACTAGTTGATTTGGATGAGTTCCCGACGTGGAGAGGTAGGAAATTCCTCTCGAAGATGCGTAACAACATATCATCTCCTTGGTGCTTGTCTCCTAGGATATTTACATATCCTACTGGGGGCATGTAAGCACTCTGCTGGTTCAGATTCCATGGATGGCATTATCACGAAGTGTCAATTGCCAGGGTCTGAATTCGACCACGGAACACCATGGACGGGATTATCTCAAAATCTCAAAAGCCTGGGTTCTGGGGGTTACCATGGGCGATGCTATCTCGAAGCATCGATTGCTAGGGACCTTTGAGGATTGATGATGGGGACGAGGAATCCGATACAGACCGGGTTGTGAAGCCAATCCTAAGCTAGAATTAAAAAGAAAAGAGAGAGAAAACTTTCCAAACAATAAACCTTCTGTCTCTCTCTTGCAACACGCATTGCAGACTGAACCAAGGCTAAAAATATCTCAAGCATGGGTGCTTTAACCACGGAGTCCAATAAACTTTAGGTTAGTTCCTGTAGGCCTTAAAAACCTTTGCTAAAGCTAGATAGATCTGGATCTTGGTTGGTACTAGAGTGCCTTTTAGGGCTATGGTTGGCATTCTAACCTAATCAAGGATACAAGAGAAAAAACACTTATCAAATTTGATGAAAGGAATTCATGGTCTAGAATAGAGGTTAAAATCTTAAATTTTTGCTAAGAGACTAGCAAAAACTAGGCATGGGGGTATGATGAGAACCTCATCATGAACCCTAACTAGCAAATTTTGACCTAATTAAGTGTACAAAAGCTCCTACAAAACCTAAGGGAAAGCTTAAATCAGGGAATTACAAATCTGAGTATAAAATAATTCACAAGGGGTAAAACTGTAATTTTACCATTGCAGTACATAAACGGGAGTTCTAAGGGTCTAGACACAGGTCAAATGGGTTTAATAAGATAAAAATTGGGGTGATTTGATCAGGAAAGGGTTATGACAAAATTTGAGAATTAAATGACATTCTGTAGCCCTAAAACAAACCCACTTTAATTCACAAAGTTTCAGGCAAGATAAAAATCAATTAAATCCTCTAAAATTTATAAAAAAATATCTCCTAGGGTTTGGAATATTCAATTTGGCCATTGGAACCTATCTTGATCTAGATTGAGAACCATACCCAATTTTTGAACTAATTTAGGTTTTTATGCAAAATGTCCAGTCAAACATGATCAAACCTAAAATCCAACTTCACCATTGGATTCCTTAGGTCCAAATTAGGCTTATACCAAAATTTGGATCTAGGAAAAGGTCACCTTGACCAACTTTACAAAACGGTCCTCAATAATTATTTTTTGACCCTTAGCTTTGTGGACTCTTGCAATTACCCCCCTACCTTTCTCGTCTCTTTCTTCAATTAGGTCCTTCTACCCCCGCACTGTGCAGGCCATACCTCTAGCGACTTTGCGCGGAGGATGACGCTGCACAGACCTGGGGAGCCGGCCCCAGACTTGAAAGGAGGATCCCCTGCGTTGTCCTCTTCTGTATGGACCGGTTCCTATGCCCTGCCGGCCACCAAACCTCTCGTGCGAACGCACGAGAGGTATGGGTCTTTTTCCGGCCCTGCCACCATACCAGTGGCAGGGTTACTCTCACCATCGTCCACTATGCCTGGCTGCACCAGCAGGCACCCTCCAACACCTCTTCCTCGTCGTCATCTTCTCTCCTGGGCGCTATCTTCTTTGGCGACGATAGCACAGCTGCTTGCCGCCTCCTCCCCATCTTCCGTCTACTAATTAGGTTAGACTTACTCCTCTCTATCCCCTCTTCAATTCCCCTCAATTTATTTCACAAATTACCCCTCGACAGCCACTGTCCACTGCCATCTTCCCCATCTCCGGCCAACCTCTGGCGAGATGCACCCATCACTCCACACGTCTCGCCACCAACCTCTTCACCTCCGCCACTGACCACTGAACATCTTCCACCCCTTCATCAACCACCAACACCTCCCTAAACGCCCACCGAACACACCCATAAACACTGCCACAGAGCGACCTAGGCATGCACGCCTAGGCCGCCCTGCAGCCAGCCAACCCCTGCCTCACCTTCGCCATGATACGGTGAAGGTTTTCCTATGGTTTGACGTAGTTGAAAGGTCGTGTTACTGATTTCAGGGTCATGCCGCTCTCCGCCATTATCGCTGAGCTTGAAGTAAGCTTCAAGCTGCTCCAGGTCATGGTTAGCTCCAGGCGAAGCCCTCAGGTGGTGCGAGTTTGCAGCACGCACGCACCCAGGCTTCAAGTGGAGTCAAGAGACTCCATGCCTGCTGCAATCGCAAAGCCATCTACTGAGGGCGCAAGCACGGAAGCTAGTGGGACTTTAGTCCCACCTCGGAAGTTCACGAGCGGGCGATCGCGCTTAAATTGATTTTGTGTTTCAGGCTTATTGCCTCGAAACACACTGGGGTGAGGTCCCTCGCATCCCCACCACGCCTCGTCTGCAATACTTCCCTCGCGGACCTGGCACTCGGATCCGACTACCTTTCCTGTGCACACCTCGTGCACTACCCACGCCGGTACGCCTGGTCCTGGATGCGTCACCTGACTCGCATACCCGGTTAAGGCTCTGGGAGAGCAAACCTTGGAGTGAATTTGAGAGAGAGAGAGAGACGTGGGGAGGGTAGGGGTTAGGTTTTGCCTAACCTTGCATTGTGCAGGAAAGCAGGAGAAGAAGAACGAGGTGGAGATAGTGCAACAGCAAGAAGAAGAAAAGAAGAGAAGGAAAGAAGACGAAGTCAGAAGGCCTCGCACAACAGAGAAGCAGAGAGGAAGAAGGGAAAGAGAAGCAGTAGAGGAAGAAGAGAAAGAGAAGAAGAAAAGAAGAAGAAGTCAGAAGGACTTGGCGTAGCAAAAAAAAAAAAGAAAAGAAGAAGAAGAAGCCAAGAGGAAGAAGAACCAGCAGCAGCGGCAGCTGAAAAGAAGCGGCAGAACACTGTAGCAAGTGGAGTTTAAGTCATTTGACCCTTGGAGTCAGACGTCTGAAAAGAGAAAGAAAGGGGTAGAAGAAAAAGAAGAAAGAGAGAAGAAAAGAAGAACAAATTTTCCTTTCTTTAATCTTTTTTTTTTTGTAAAACAGTATATATATATTGTAAATTATGATTTTGTACGCTTCTAGAATCAAGTGTTGCTCCCTGAATTCGACCTCGGAGATTTTCTATTTTCGAGTAATAAAATAAAAATACAAATACAGACTGGTCCCAAGCTTGAGGGACCATCACCAGACATGCAATAAAGTGAGTCCACGATAGCTAAAGAGCAACCAAATGGTAAAACCCTATTTCTAGCCCTCCTTAGGTAGTTGCAAGGGTGCAAGATCGAACATTTCATTGACTATCAATTATTAAAAATATTTAATAGACAAAGGATAACATTAACAAGCACTTACACAATTCCTCGTGATGCCAAACTAATCGAATGAATTGAAATAATTGTCAAACAATTACAATAACACGTGCGTTGTTGTTGGGTTTTTGTCACTGGCAACGGTGCCAAAAATATGATTGTCGACGAACGATTTGCACTAAAAGGGTTGTTTTATATGTTGTTGTTGTTGTATGTGTTACAAATACAAACCGATGTCGCGTTAATTTTATTTATTTGCAATTTTTACTGGTTTATTTCTAGTTCATTCACTGGGAGGCAGTTATTAATATATATTATTCTCTAAGCCCAAAAATATTCATTTATTCCAAAAATGTTAATTTTATTTACAAAATGAATAAATGAATTAATCAATGAATGAATTGAATAACTATTTACAAAAAAAATCAACTAATCTGTATCACAATGCCTGAAACAAATGTACACAAACAGGCATCAAGAATTGACTACTACTACACTATGTTAGTTATATACAATTACTATAAATAATACCTAAATGAAGGTAAACAAATAGCTACTAATATCTACTATACTAAGTTATATTAACATACTAATATCTATAGTAACTTATATTGAATATACAGTAACATATATATATGTTGCTATAGCCTTAATAAAATATTTACATTACATAAGGCAAACATAAATACTTTTATTAACATATATAGCTATATACAGTGACAGATGGATCTGTCACTAAAGCCTATATTGTTATTTATGTACATATAAGACTCAATTAGCTATATACTCTACTCTACATATATATATATACTACTTATGTACGTATATTGTATACATATCTTATTTACATAAATATATATAAATTAATTACTATTATACATATATTGTATATACATACACAGATGTTACATGTACGCACGCGTATATACACATACACACAGTTGCACACACACCTACATGGACACTTAGCCAACTTCTCATCTTCTTATTTACTTGGTCATTTTTTAGGTCGTCCCCTCTCTCATTAGACATTTATATCTAAACCCAAAAATTAGTTATAAGTGGGTGAGTCAGCCACTTTCAAGGGATACGTAACACCTAAGAGGGTGGGACCAAAGCTTTACTAGCAGCGAACCCTAGTTCATTATTAGGTTCATTTAAATCCGATTCTAGGCCCAACATCAGGCCCATTAGGCCCAACTACAGTGTGTAGGCCCCGGCCAACCACTGTTCAAACATTTATGCTCATATGCTCATTCGGATTAGAGGAGAGGTAATGGGATGTATGCCGCCATGCGCTGTTGACTGAGAACCCGGCAACGCAAATGCAATTTATACCATGTTGAGCGGTCTGACGTGCACAATGTGACGCTATTGGTAGCGCCCAAATTGGCACTGAGCTGCGCGTAGAATTAACTGGAGTTGATGATTTTGGCCCTTGATTTGAAGGCCATAATTAGTTCCAATTTCTAATTAAAATATATCATTAGAAATCCCTTATATAGGGTTACATAATTATGTAGTTAATTTAGTAAAATAACTTAATTAGTTATATTTTAAAATTGGTTAAAGTTAGTGATTTATACACATCAGATTCAGGTTTAATCTCTTAATTACTATACAAATTAATAAATTAATCATGGAATTGACTTTACATAGAGTTAATTTATATAATGAAGTATGTATTACACATTTTAAATTTATTTTTGAGACTTTATTTTAATTTATTTACATTTAAATACACATTTAAGTTTGTTTTACACATAAATAATTTATAAATATCATAATACATTATAAATACAGTTTAAATAGGTTGAAAAGACTTAATATAATATTATACAAATGTACATTATAACTTACTTCAGTATTAACTTAAATTAATAGTTTATTTTATTTTAAGTTAGTAAATTACTTAATTAACTTAATAACTTAATTATTTATTGTAAATATATAATTAAATTAAATTATAGGTGTTATACAATATATATTATTTACTTAAATACGTATGTACAGTGTTAGACATAGTTATGTACATATAGATAGGTTTATATAAGTACTTAAGTTATTATACATTTAAGTTAATATAATTAATAGATAGTTATATAATAAATCATTTTAAATACTTAATTTAATATATAAAATACATCTATAAGTTATTTACAGATATTTTGTACATATTGTATAATATATACATATAGCTTAGGTTTAAATTATTATATACAAGTATATACATAGTATATAGGGTCTTTTTTGGTATTTTTTGGGTTTTTCTGATTTTTACAATTTTTGTATGTATAAGAGAGGTAGAGGATGAGAGAGAAAATATGAGAGAGAGAGAAAGAGTTCTTTTTGGTGTTTTTCTTTTTAGGTTCTTTATTAAATTTCCAAGTATACTGAACCATTGGCTGATATGTCCTACCAAGTTGGGGGTTCAGAATACTTTGAAATTTGGTGAGTACTTAGAAAAATACCTAATCTTACTCAAGAAAAGTTTATTTTATTTTATTATGATTTTTATTTATTTACAAACCAACTCTATTTTAGGCCTTTAAAGAGTTTTGGAAAGTGAACCTAAGACACTAAATAGAGTTCTATGGGTTGGAAATGCAGCTCATTCACTTAGAAATGTCTAACACAACATGTGAAAGGTATTCAAACATTTGAACTTGATTTTCAATTTAATTTCATTCAAACTTCCCAATTAGATAGTTAAAACATTTAGAATGCTGACAATGGAATTCAAATCTGATTTACATGCACTTCTCATCAAATTTAAATCTAATACAAGTAGATGCATGCTTGTATAATAAGTTCTAACAATAAACATCATGTTAGCTTCTTTAGATCCCTAATTCTAACCAATACCCACATGAGTCAACATGTTCCAAACCCTGATGTTGTTGTGAAAATAGCAGTAGTTGAATGAACTGCTACTAGTAAAAATCAGCAGCTATTTGCTGCTCCTTTGCTACCTCAAATGATTAGACGTCTTAACCTCCTAATGCAACCATTGCTACAATTTCAGCAGCAACTCTACCATAGGATCAACAGCTGGAAACTGCTGCAGCAACTCTGATCAGATCAAATAGATCTAATTTGAGCTCAAATGCAGTAGGTCAGTCGTAATAAACTCTCAACCAAGTTGTTGCAATGTAAATCCAAATCCAACTCAAATCCAAATCCACATCAGAGCTATAAAATAAAATGGAAAATCTAACCTAAACTTTTTCTCATGCTAAAAACAACATGAAGGAAAGGTTGCCAATCAGACTTTGAAATCTACTGGAAACCATGCTCCAATTTTCCAATGCTTGAAATTAGGGTTAATCCCATAAAATGTTGCTGTTGTTGCAGCTTCTTTATGTACTATTGTGGGAGATTTTAACACTAAAATCATAGATTCAAGCAATCGTTTAAAAACATGATCAATTTGAAAATAAAATAATTTGCAATGCTTTTATAATTGATATTCACAAGTTAATTATGAGTTAAGAAGGGGGACGTATAACGTATAGTATGTAGGTATCTTTTGATGAGGAATAACACCTGGAATTATTCAAAATAAGTAGCATATGATACCAAAGAGATTTAATTACAATAGCAATTTTAAAGTATTAGATTTACCTGTTAGGAATGTTGAGTAAGTATTTATCCTGGACCAAATTTTTATTTTGTACTTATTAGAAATGTTGCTTTCATACAGGTGTTGAGAAATATAGCACGCATGTAATTTGACCATTAGAGATACCAAATACTATTGATATCTGTTACATTCGTAAATGCTTCTTAAGATAAAATATAATAATTTGCAATGCTTTTATAACTGACATCAACAAGTTAGTTCTAAGTTATGGAAGGAGGAATATAACGTATAACAATTGGAATTATTCATAATGTGTAGCATATGCTACCAAAGAGATGTAATCACAATTGCTAATTTTAAAGTACCCTTGAGAGTTTCTAAAAGGCTAGGATAACCAGCAAGAACCAGCTCCTACGTGCTAATATTGCTGTCCTTTTGTTTTTCAATGCAACAACAAAAGTTCGTTAACCTTGCCAAAAAAATTTAGCTAATCGAACCACAAGATTGTGACATATATTGCATTTTCCAAAATCAAAGCGACAATATAAGGAACAAATCCAAAAAGAGAAACAATAATAACAGGAAAGGAAAATATAATCAACCATCAATGTCGTTGATAGTACTTTTGATTCAAACACCAACCTCTTACAAGCAAAAAAGAAAAAATAGAGCTAACTAGGTTAATCGAAGATCAAGAATACTATATCCTCGTTACTTTCTTCCTTCTCTTCACCCTTTTTCTTTTCCTTGGTAGGTGCTACCTCGGTAGCAGCTGCACTGCCACCAGCACCTGTAGAAGGTGCATCACCACCAGCGTTGCTACTAGCACCTGTAAAAGGTTCACCGCTAGTAGGACCTACAGAAGCTGCATTGCCACCAGCACTTGCAAAAGGAGCACCACCACTAGCATCGCCACCAACACTTGCAGAAGCTACACTGCCACCAACACTTGCACGAGAACCACCACCAGCACCGCTAGTAGCATCTGCAAAAGCTCCATCGCCACTAGCATTTATAGAAATTGCATCACCACTAGCACTTGCAGAAGGAGCACCACCACCAACACCTGTAGAAGTTGCATCGCCACCAACACTTGCAGAAGGAGTATCTCATTGGCAGGATGGTCACACCACTGGTCAGGCTTGCCTCTGCACTCATAGTGGTTGATCGCCTGACTGACGAGGTTGTGCTAGAGTAAGTTGTTCGAGTGAGCTTAGTGAGCACTTGCAAAAGGAGCATCACCATTAGCACTATGACCAACACCTGTAGAAGCTGCACATGCATCCACCAGCACCTGTAGAAGGAGCATTGTGTCGGCGGGATGGTTGCACCCCTTGTCAGGCTTGCCTCTGTGCTCAAGGTGGTTGATTGCCTAACCGATGAGGGTGTGATGGAGCAAGCTAGTTGAGAGATCTTGAGTGTGATTGGGTGGGAAGTGGAAGGGAGGAGTGTCCCATGCTTTTTATTGAGTGAAATTTAAAATTTGAACTTGATTTGACAAGAACTTGGGTCAATTTACAGTTATTTATCAATTGCTCATTTAGCATTCTATTCTATTTCATTTCCACGTTGGCATATGCCAACTTGTTTGCCATGTCATTTTGATAGGAAAGTTGGTATATTAATATGTATGTATACCACTACCCCTTAAAAAAGGGTCGTTTGTATATGTATGCTTGAGTTCACGCTGCTCTTCCTGTTTCTCAGTATTTGGTATTTGTTTGAGGTTTTCTACTGCTTCAGTGGGATCAAGATTAAGCTTAAAATGCTAACACCAACACCCCACAACACCAACCCCCTCCCTTCCATCAACCCTTGGCATCCTGCTTCCTAACTTTCCATCTGCCACATCCTGTGCATACTCACCCTCCTGCATTCCACCTCCTCATCCAATTCCCTGTGCCTATGTATGCTGCCCATCATGGATGGCATGGTGATTATTTGGCAAGAAGGGACCTGCTTCTGGAGATTAATCGCTCTGGACAGAAAACAGCGAACCCGTGGCCTCTTGAAGCTGCACCTGCAGTCTGCTTTCCTCTACTCGGTGCTCTCAGTTTTAATGTGGCATCTCAGGATGGTGCTTCTGCTAATGGCGATTTCACTTCAGACTTATGTTCTGCTTGCAATTGGTCTAAGGTGTTAATATCGTATGTAGTCTTTATTTGGTTCGAAATAGGAATCAGATGGAGCTGCAGATTGCGATAGCAATCTTCCTGCACGGTTGTGGGAAAATGAGAAACTGCGACAGAAGACAAGGCGCGCAATGACGTTGGGGGTCAACGAAGATGAAGAGGAGGTGGCAAAGGCAAAGGAGGGAAGGGAGTGGAAGGAGGAGAGGGCAGAAAGAGGTGTACGTGCGTTGTGGGGAAGTTGATGGTGGATAAACTAAAAGCTAAGGATGCCAATTTTTGGAAATTAGGTAAGAAGCAATGCACACCCACGGCCACACCACGAACGGTTGCCTGGATGGACCCTAACACCAGGGCATTTATAATTAACAATGCAACTTTTCAAGGACAAATGTGTAATTGCCAAAGTTTTAAGGGTTGCTTCTAGTTGCCAAAAGTTTACAAGGACACTTACGTAAGAATGCCTACGGATCTTTTTGCTTGAGTAAACCTATTTCGGAATCCTCAGAAGTGAATTTTGAGCATAACATCCTAAAATAGACACTCTGGGAAAATCCTGCATCGAAGAACATGAGTGAAAGGTGTGAATGGAGTAGCCACGTGGATAGGGGTACCTACTTCCCGGTTCATCTGCACATGAATTGGTTGGGAACATGTGGAACACACAGGCTTTTGATTGTGCCTCCTGAGTTTTCTTCTTGTATTTTGTCTTTGAGTTCTGAGTGATTGTAATTGGCTTGCTGTGGTTTCCTATGGGGAATTGTATCTGGATGCTTTTTTACCTTAGAATTAAATCAAGTTGTTCAATCAGCCAAAATATTGAGATAACACGAAGAAAACATAGATTTTTTTGAGAACTGTCCAGAATCGCATTCTCCCTAAAACTGCAAATTAACAGCATTCGACTCCACAAAAAATATTTTTAAAAAAAAGCTAATGTAATCCCCTATCTAAAACTAATATCTCTCTCTAATACCCATGCGGAATGTAAAACGCCACAGAAAATCATGTCTTGCAGCGTCAGAACACCCTTATTAAAGCAAAAAGAACAATAGAACTATGATGATATGAGCTATGACTCCATCAGTAGACCAGGTTTTAACTATTTCCATTAGCGTTGTCCTTGGCCACGAGTTCCTTTGGCTGGAGTTGTGGACGGTGGATGTGAAGTTCCTGGCCCGCCCTTCCAGCTGTTGCCACCAGTCCTGAAAGCGAGAGATAAAGACCTTATAAGGTTGAATGACAACCAAAAAAAAAAAAAAAAGGCATCACCATCAAGGCATCATAGAGATAGTTGTAATGTTGGCTCTTACACTAAGGACTTTATGGATTTCAACTTATCAGGAATCTTCCCAGTGAAATGATTGTTTGCAATATTTCTGTTTGGAAATAGAAAAAAAAGAAAAAAAGATCACAACAAGCAAATGATTTTAGGAGGAAGATGAAAACAACATAGTTCCAGTATTCAGAATGCTGTCAATAGTTCGTACTCACAAATATTGAAGAGGAATTTTATCACTGCCGAGAACATCGATGGTGCCCTCAAAGGCATTGTCACTTAGATATCTATTCCAAGTAAGAGCTGCTTGGTTAACATTGAAGAAAATATTGGACTTGGCCGCTAAACTTAAGTGGATCTTCTTACAGGGTTGTTAAATGAGCAAAAGACGAGAAAGCTTTGGGGATCTTGCCCGTAAAAAAATTCTCAGCTAAATCACTGCATTTTTGCTCAGGAGAAGATTTGAAATGTTAGTTTGGAATTAAGTAATACCACAGAAAACAAGCATATAACAGTTGACTGCTATCTAAGGATATCAACAACAGCTAATCTTGTTGACAAGGAGAAACCATCTAGCATTGGATATGAGGGGCTTTTACTTTCTGTCTCCATTAATTTTACTATCATGTAAATGCCCTCATTAAGTTGATATGTACATGGATACCTCTAGAAATATCACAAAGCCAATCTGCTTTACATTGATGTTACTTTACAAACTAGATGGATATATTTTTTTTAAACCACACTTGACACATGTCTTCTAGGTGAATCAATGGTTAATAAAACATATGCATAGGAAGGTTATATGTTCTCCATGTAGGTTTTAGGGATTTGAATTTTACCAACTCAGATTTCTTGCATTGTGATAGAGTTTTCTTCACAATAGATTTAAATAGATTAAGTCCTAATCTATTTGTGCAGTTATGTGAAATTTTGTTTGACTACTAATACAGTCTCCTCTTTAGTCTTGAAGTTGACCTAGGGGGAGGTGTTTGACGTGGTTCTTAGGGTTTGTTGATACTACGAAGGCATGCTGATTTTAGAATTTTCTTGTTTTTATTATAGTTGATACCAGGAATTTCCTTGGAGTTTGGGTAAAATTTCTGTCCAAATTTTACATAAACCGGTATTTTTCATGTGATTGCTTTCATGTGTTAATTGATGCATATTTAGATCTTGAGTTATGATCCATGATGACGATGGCACTTCCTTTTCACAAGCTTTCTTTCGTGAAAGGAAGGCCAACTCTAGCATATCAAACTATGTTTACCCATGAATAAAGATTGTATAGAAAGTGACAAAACTACTTCAGCAACAATATCAAGCAAAGCTTTGATCCGGTTTTGGTGGAAAGGAAAACATTTACGTATGAAAAAGTTACCAAAAGGCCTCATCTGGATTACTAGGTGCTGTAGTGCCTCTTCTCTTCCGAAGAAATCTTATTTCTTTAGAGTTGGATGCTTCAATGCAAGGTATTATTTGATTTAATAGCCTAATTCAACTTTGGCTAGATTATCATGCTTATACGACAGTAAGATTATATGAAAGGTGTTTTTGATTACCTCCCGTACCTCTGTAATTGTTAGAATTAGGTTCCTAGAAGTTAGATGGAATCTGGTTACCTTATGACCATCCGACTAGGACCTAAGTGCAAGGATGGAAAATTTCAAAAAATAGGAATCTGTATTGTCTCACAGTATTTCCAATGCACTGATACCCACAAAGACTTCATCCAAGGAGCCTTCCAAATGGTTATTTCTGAGACTCCTGCAAGCATATATAATTAGTACCTTCAGGGGTGAAGATGGAAAAATATACATTTGGAGGTGGTATAACAATAAAACTTGACATTTAAATTGTTGTGACATTTCTTTTTTGTGCATTCAAACAGATAAAATCGTGGATCTAAATGGATATGCTGTATGCCTATTTCACCCCTTCGCCCCCAGTAACCTATTTCAGACAAGTAGAAACAAAAACCAGAAATGATGTGGTACAGAAATGGGAGTGATATTACAGGTATTGAACTGAAGAGAGTTCGCCGATTGACGAGGGAAGCCTTCCATAGAATCCATTTCCAGATAAATCCCTGCAAGTGGGTCAAATTACAAAAATGACTACGCAAGTTGGTAAGCAGAAGAACCTCTGACACTGACACGTTAATTACTCACAATCTCAACAAATTCCGAGGAAGGTAAGTGGGTATTGCACCACCAATGGCGTTGTTGCTCAAATCACTGCACCAGCTCCAAATGGCAACCGGTTCAATAAAAGTAAAAATGTCATAGCTAAGAATATGATCGCATCAAGAGTATGGAAACTTACAGGGTGGTCAAGAACCCCATTTGATCGAGATCGCGACATAGTTCTCCACGAAGGCCCTGAAATGGCAGACGTCTGGAGGACACAAATATAAAAATGACGATTACACGACAGATTGGTGTTGCAGCACATCTCACGAAGGAAAAAATAAAAGGGCAGTTCCAAACTATAATTCTTACAGCTCTATAACTGTATCTTCATCACATATAACTCCCCTCCAGTGCTGCCCACAAGGATCGCCCTTTCGGTCCCCACTCCAATTAGTGAGCTGGCTGGCAGATTCAAGGGTGAGGTACAAAGCGCTGAGAGCAATAACTGTGGCAGGATCAATACAATGAGAAGGAATAAATCTCCACGATGAATTTCCAAGCAAAATCTGCACCTTACACACATATATAGAAGAATATGCCAAAGGAAAATCTGACAAACCAAAGTGGATTAGGGTGGCTAGTATCTAGCTTTATATATATGACCTTTGTTTCAATGTTTGCCCCTTTATCCATACTTGTGGACTTCTGGGTTCTTCTTGTAGGGTTTTACTGACAAATAATGGATGAAACCTATTTGTTTATTGTACCTCTATGTATGGATTGAAATAGACACCACTTTGAGTGTCTTTTACCTATGTTCCCTTCTGATTTATATATGTTTCTTTAACGCCGTGCCAACCCAACACGGCCACTTAATTTCTTTAGTTTCAAAAAAACAACCCCTACTTTGATTGGTTTAATTAGCTCGATCTGATTTCAAGGGCATATATATATATTCTATTCCTCTTGACAACCATGCATGTTAATTTATTGAATGAATAGATATATATAACTCACTCAACAAGAACTCCTTCCTCATTCCCCTCTCTATCTGAGCCCCTCATCTTCCGCTAGCTTAATGGCAAACCATTTGTTTTTGCGGTACAAATTGGCCGAAAGTAAATTAAAGATGCAGCCACTGTGATCACAAACTCAAATGCAAAAACCACTGTGATCACCCTTTTTGCTACTCGCACCACTTCTGGTTATGGAGGAGTTTGTATTAAGCGGCCATATATCTCTATCTTCTTGTTTGAGTAATAGAATTTATTTATGCTCGTAAAAGGAAACAAAAAAAAAAAAAAGTTCCAATCAGGGCGACTAACAGAGAAAAGGTCTATAGAAAACTCATAAGCTCGAAACGATGCTGCTTTCTTAAGCAATAGAAATCAGGGCAACTACGTGCTAAATAACCTGCAACATACCATCAGATTCTCTAGTGGCGCCACTGGCAACAACTGCCACACACGCGAGAATGAGAACGAGAAAAAACCCGGTTGGCTGCATCTCCCCCACAGTACGTACGTGTCAACTTCCTCAACCGTATAGGTCAAGAACAGGATGATGCTTCGATCGGCGATCCTCCAACTTTTATAATATGGAGCAAACAGATAATTCAGTTTCTCGAAAATCAGATATATCATATGCGATAAAGTCTCAACAACCTCTTTTTTTTTGCCTTTTGAGGGCGGTGATCATCGGATTTTATCCCATATTTTGCCAGCTGCAGCTTTGACCGAATCCCTCGTCGCACGACATTGCTTAGGCATCTGAACAGAGGCTATTTTTCAATAAACTTATTCCCCTTCGCGAGCCTTCATTATTATCTCCCGATTTGATTTGCGTAATTATATTTACTTGCCTTATGGTATATGAAGTTGAATATATTTTATTTTTTATTGTTACATCCGTTTTCTTAAACAAAGTTCTTAAACTAATTATATCAAGTATTTTCTTTACAGGATATCACAAGCACCAAAACAAGAAAAAGCCACCATTTCCATTTATATCTTACACAAATGTATCTTAAATATCTTGTGAATTAATTAAACGTGCTCCTTCCATTTTTGCTCACTTCCTCTTGCTAATTTCATTTTCAAATTTCCCTTACCGAAACGCTATCTAACTTGCCATTCCATTTCTACAGGTTGAAAAAATGACTTCAAAAATTCTTCCTTGTTTAAATAATTAATTAGGGATGCAACTGGATGCATGCAGATATATTGGGATCCATCCATGACCACATATATATAAAGATATCAATCTTGCAAGATTGGCGGATACCAATATAGACACCGATATCCATTTTTTAAAGTGTATTTTTCTTATATATATATATATATATATAGTATATGTAAACATAATGTTTTAAATAATAAGGTATTATATATAAATTATTTATTATTGATTTGTATATCTTAGTTTTTCCTTAAACTCTCTTGGCCAACCGCTCATGACTCTCTCCTTCCTCCCTGCATATTCAAGACCTCAATTCCTATCTCCGACCACCTTTATTTTTCATATAACAATATGCTATGTTTATTTTTGATTATATGATTAATTATCTTTTAATTTACATTACAAGTTTGTATAGTTGCTAGATTTTTTAACTTTTAACTTTTAAAATATAATCAAGAGACATATACTATCCATCGTAATATCCATGATTTTTGGGTCTAAGAAAGAAAAAAACTCAAAAAAATTAGGGGAATCTCCATGTAACATCACCAACCAAAAATAGTAAGCAAATGATGGGAATTAATCCTTCCTTTCCACCACCGTTTTCGTGCACGAGGATATTGATCCTCATACTTACTTTTATCTCCCGATAACTTTCTCCCCTCTATGCCCACCGCTCTCTCTCCCTACCCTTCACATATTATCCATTAATTGTCCCTCCTCAAAGTCTCTCTTCCAATTTCCAATGCTATTATCTCCTTGTTTCCTCAGTCATGGTAAGATATGCATTTTTCTCTTCCGATTATTTATTTTCTTATTTGATTTTCTCATAATTTCTATATAAAGCAAATACCAATTCCCCTCCATTAAAATGAGCTTATGCCTCTATCAAAAAAAGTGATATTTTGGAAATCTATTTTATCCATCTTAGTTGAGATTAATTTTGCTGGATTTACTCCCTCTCATGTTGCTTGTTCCGATTTTCCACATATTAGCAACCTTGATTTCATTTAAGCCTTTCTCATATTGACCGACATCCCTGCTCCCACGACCCTCGGATCTACTGTAGCACTGCTTCCACTACCATGGTCTTCATCTCAACATGATCAACTCCCATTTGCAATTCGTTCCAGTCATCAAGTTATGATCCATTTCGGTCATCATAGATATGAGGGATTGAAACTTAATTAATTAATTATGTTTACAGTCTGCAAGTTTGATTAAGAAGCTTGCATAACGTGGATGATGCGTAATTACAGGAATGATGCTTTTGTCTCTTGTCTGACTTTGATCTCAGCTTACTCGGGTGCGTTTTACAAGCATGTGATTGGATTACGTATATACATTCGGCTTCTCCGTATACTCATATTTACCAATCTTCTTTCAAACATTAATAATTCTGTTATGTGTAAGAGAGTAAAGAAGATAGTACTCTAATCATATGCAATGCCTAAGACAATCTTTGCACGGTTGTTCCAAGTCAGTGGCCTCCTATGCTCATCGGATACGTGGAGGAAGTCGTGTAAAGATCCATTGCAGTCGAATCCATATACAAGCAACTATTGCCCATGCTCACAGCAATACCCCACCAACACTTATTTTAAATAAGATAAGGGTGGCAATGGCACAAACCAACACTGAATCATTGAGCTTTTTCTTAACTCTTAGTAGAAGTTCTTAATGTTTTTTAATTATTTTTGAATCCTTCCAGTGAAGCAATTATTCTCAATATTCTTGTTCAAGATGATAGAGAATTCAAAATTATCAATAATGTCGTGAAGAGATGAATTTGAAAGGAACATGGTTCTGGTATTTAGAATGCACCCAACAAGTTCCACTCATAAATTTTCAAGTGGAAGGTCCCAAGGGCATCGACGGTGCTTGTAAATTGATTGTCTTCTAGATATCAAGAGAAATGACAATATTAATTAGCATCAAGAAGTACTACTGCATTTGACAAGTAAACTTGAATTGAGCTCCTTATGTATTGTGGGGTTTTTCTTGAAGGCCACCAAATGATTTTGGCAGGTTTCCCCTACAATATTTTCAAAAGAATAGATGAGAAATTGAAATATTTAAGATCAAAAGCTACGAACAAAGAGTGAGAACTTAGGAATCCATTTCATCTCACAATGTAGTGAAACTTGATAGTCTAAACAATATATTATCCAAGGATCTGTCGACAATTAAATCTGCTATGGCTAACATTCCATCAAGCAGGATAGGTATAGTCACGGGCAAAAATATAAACGATACAACAAATTGTCTTACAAGTATTCAAATGAAGACCATCTAGAAAAGAAATGAGGCATTTGTCCAACAAATAGATTATCGGAAAGATCCCTGCAAGTTAGTTAATTACACTGAATGATAGAATTTATCAAGAAGTAAGCTTTTTATAATTTAGAGTACGCGACCCAAATAGAGCATCACAGAAGTACCAGTAATTATCCCTAAAAAAGGAAAAAAAAACAAATAATACTTCTATTTCCATCCAAGTAAACAGGGTTGTCCATGCTATCAGATAAATTAATGGCCTCTGTATGTATAGCAAAAACCACCATCAATGCTCTCTGTATTAAGACAAATATAGAGTCACTTTGACAGAATCAAACAAAGTCTACAACAAATAAAGAGTAATGCTCTAAAAGGCATCCAATTCACATGATTGGAAGCTCATAAAATTGTCTTAGCCATATACGACAGAGTAGCAACAAAAAATGATGATAGGACATTCCAATCGGAAATAGATCTCAAGAAAAATTTGTCTAAGAACATAACATGAGGAACAAAATGTAATGGCAACAATCAGTTTTCTAAACATCTAGAACAACACTAAAAGCGTAAGAGCCGGTGACGCACCTTTAATTGTGCAGGTAAATGAGAGAGCAACAAATGTTGCAAATGAGACTTATTAGTGGCATGGCATATTGGCAGGTAGGGTTGAGCATAGGATTAGGTCCTCTAGAGATAAGCAAGACCCAAAGTGAAATGACTATTTTTAAGGATCGTCCGAAGTTTTTCCAGAAAGATAGGGGTGTGAACGTAATTTTAAACCCCCTAGGTTTAGTTTGTAGGCCTTGCAGGGAGGAGAAGGATTTGCGGGGGAAATTCCGTAATTTTTTGCTCTCTTTCTCTCCTCCCACACCATACACACTCACGCACACACACCTCTCCCTCCAAACCCTAACCCTAACCCACTCCCTCTACTTAAACCCTACGCCACCCTCTCCATCTTCACCACCACCACCTCCACCTTCGTCCCCCACCCTCACCTTGCTGCCAACAAGCGCTCACAGCCTCCCTGTCTCCACCTGCAGCCACGCATGGAGGAGAGGAGCTTGCGAGCGGAGGAGGGAGGGAAAGAGTGTGAGAGAGGAAGAGGGAGGGCGTGGGAGAGGAGAGAGCTCGGGGAAGCTCAAGAGTGCATGGCCGAAAGAGCTCGAGTAGGAGAGCTCGCACGTGTTGGGACTACCCTTGCCGCGTGTTAACGAGGCGAGATCAATGTTTAAATAATCACGTTGAAGTCCGAGGTCGAACAAAGGGAGCAAATGGAATTCACGCACTAATCTCAATAATAAATGCAAATTGAACATATGATACTATTCAAAATCTAATGAAGAATGTAAAGCATGAGTATATTGATGGTCAGCCGATAACTAGGTTTTGTTATAGAAATAGCATTGTAGTACAGCTAGTTATTGCCATCATTACATATATTTTTTTACTCGGAAAATAAAAGAGTTCCCGAGGTCGAACTCAGGGAGCAAGTCGTATTCTAGAAGTACAAATTCTTTATTACAAAAATAAAGAGAGAGAGAGAGAGAGAGAGATGAAAAATTTGGCTTCTTCTTCTTCTTTTCTTTCTTCCTCTGTCTTCTCCTCTTTGGCTCTTGGTTTCTTCTTCTTTGTCTATCTCCTCGTGGTCTTCTTCTTCTGTCTTCTGTTCTTCCTTTCTTCTTCGTTGCGGTCCTACTCGTCTTTTCTTCTCCTTCTTCTTCGTCCTCAGAGCGTCGTTTGATTGTTCAATCAGACGACTTAAGTAACCCGCTGCTACAGTGCGTCCTCCTTCCTTCTTTCTTCTCCTGTGCCTGCACACTCACAGTTCGGTTAGGGCAAAAACCTACTCTACCCTCCCCCCGCATCTCTCTCTCTCAGAATTCGCTCTTAGGAAAGCTCTCCCAGAGCAACCGGGTAAACGGGTATGCGGGTCGCGCCCGGGTCCAGGCCCACCGGCGTGCGGTGGTGGGCGAGGAGTGCAGGTCGGGCTTAGTCGGGTCGGGCCAGGTTCGCGGGGCGTGAGCGCGGACGAGGCCGGGTAATCGGGCGGGTGAAGGGGACCTCACCCCGTGATCTGAGGCAAACAGCTTAAGGCACCTTTTGCCTTTAAGCGCTTGCTTGCCTTGGTGAGTTTCCGAGGTGGGACTAAATGTCCCACCTCAATTGGACGCCCGCGCGGAGGAGGCAGCGCCCAATCGAGGCTCCACGCGATGGCTTTGCCCCAGCTGTAGCCTAGGACTCTTCGCGAAGATGCCCCGCGCAGCCTGGGAGCCTGATCTGGGCGTGGCGCGCCTGGAGCAGCAGGTCGAAGGAGCTTCGCTGCTCAGCAATGGCGATGGCGGGCGCAACACCTGTTTACAGAGAAAGGGCCTCTCGGCCTAATTAGATACGCGGAGGACCTTCGCCGTGGCACGGCGAAGGTGGTCGGAGGGTCTGCAGGTGGAGAGGCGGAGCCTAAGGGCCGCCCTAGGTCAAACTGCAGGTGGCGAGATGGGTTTGGTCGGTGGGTCTGCAGAGGGCGATTGGGGGAGAGTGGAAGGGCAGAGGATGATCAGAGTGAGGAGGCGAAGGTTCTGCGGGGGTCGGCGAGTCGTGTGGAGTGGCGGAACGATGGGAGCGACTCGCCGGAGGTGGAGAAGGTGACGGTGGTCGGGTCGGTCGAGGGTGTAATTGACTGTAAAATAGGGAGGAAAAGAAAGAGGGGATAGAGAAGACTAATTCTAACCTAGCTAAAGTGACGAAGGGGACGAAGAGGCTACCGGCTCGTACCTACCGGAGCTGGAGAAGAAATGCCCAGTGGGGGAGAACGGCGGCGACGACGGGGCAGAGGCAGCGTGCGCTGGTATTGCGCGACGCGGAGGAGAATCAGGAAGAAGTCTCTGCTGCTGGTATTGCAGCAGAGCGAAGAGGAGGAGAGGAGGAATCGCCGGAGCTGGAGGGCTTCTGCCGGAGTGGGAAGAGAGGAAGTGAGGGGGTATCTCCGTCAGATCCGAGCTGGGAAGAACGGCGGAGCGACGAGGGTATTTATAGGGGCAGAACCAGAGAGGAGGGCGGAGGGAGACGACGTGTCTCCCTCGCCGGAGGAAGGAGACCCATACCGTCCGTGCGTTCGCACTGCCGGTATGGGTGGTTGCAGCGCTCATGGGGGTGCTCCTGCGGTGGCTGACGACGTAGGGCACCCCCATTTGACCTGGCAGGCTCCCTCCCTCACCCTGCGCGGCGCCATGCTCCGCGCAAGGTCGCTGGAGCATGGTGCTGGTCAGGTTTTGCAGGAGGGACCTGAACGCAAAGAACGAAGGAGAGTTAGGGGCCAAAATGTGAGGGTTCAACAGTTGAGGGCCAAAAAGTAAATATATGAGGACCAAAGTGTAAAGTTGGTCAAGAAGGTTTCTTCTTAGGCTCAAGTTTTTATACATGACTAATTAGGACCTAAGGAATCTGATGGTGAATTTTATTTCTAGATTAAACCTTGTTTGACCGATCAATTTATGCAAAAACCCAAATTAAGTTGTTAATTGGGCATGGTTCTCAATGTAGGTCAAAATGGATTCCTAAGGCTAAATTGAAGGTTCTAAACCCTAGAGATTATTTTTCTATGAATTTTAGAGGATTTATTCTATTTTTACTTTGCCTCGAACCTCGTGAATTGAAGTGGGTTTGTTTTAGGGTTACAGATTATCATTTAGTTCCTTGGAATTGCTGTAGCCCTTATTGGATCAGATCATCCACTTTCCTTCTTATTTGGTTTGTTTGACCTATGTTGGGACCCTGAATTACCTTGTTTGCAGATTATGCTGGTAAAATTACATTTTTACCCCTTATGACTTGTTTTCTCCTTAAACTCAGAATTCTCTGAGTTAAGCCTTTCTTTGAGTTATGTAGGAGCTTTTATTCTCTGTATTAGGTCAAAATGAGCTAGTTATGGCTCATGATGAGGTTCTCATCATATATGAAGCATAAAAAGAATTGTAACTAATAATGAAGAGCTTATGAAAACGTCTTAAAATTATGTGCTACAATGCTTTCTTCTGATTTTTCTTTCTTCTTCTTTCTTTGATTTCTCTAGCAATCTCTCTTCTTCTCTGGCTTCTCCTTCTTCTCTTTCTCTTCCTTGGCTTCTTCTTCTTTCCTTCTTTGGCTTCTTCCTTTACCTTGCGAACCTCATCTTCTACCTTCTTCTTTCTTCTTCGCTGCCTTGGCTTCTTCCTTCTTCTCTTGCCTTTCTCCTTTGGCTTCTTCCTTTACCTTGCGAACCTCAGCTTCTACCTTCTTCTTTCTTCTTCGCTGCCTGACCTTCTCTTCTTCTTTGTATTTGGCTAAGTGTGGAGCGAAGCTTTCCAAGGAAAAACAACCCTTACCCTGCGTAGCATTCCTCTCTTCTTTCTTCTCTATTTCGGTTCGCTCTCCCAAAGCCACACTCGGTTCGGATAATCAGACCTAACAGAGACCCGGGTCCAGGCTCACCGGCGTGGGTGGTGAGCGAGGAGTTAGTCGGCCAGATAAACGGGTCGTGGCCAGGTTTGCGTGGGTAGTGCCACGTACGAGGCCGTGAGAGGGGGAGAGAGGAACCTCACTCCGTGAGTAGGAGGCGACAAGGATAATGCACAAAATCAATTTATATGCATACGCCTGCTCGTCCAGTTCGAGGTGGGACTAAATGTCCCACCTCCCTTGCACGCGCCACAGCAGCAGGTGTTCTCTTTGATTGCAAAGTTGCAAGGGCTTGTGGCTTCAATTGGTAGCCTGGAGTCATGCACGAAGACGTTTCGCGCGACCTGGGGTAGCAAGTTGGGGCTGGTGAAGCTTGGAGCTCGCTGCAAGTAGGCTTGAGCTGTGCATCAATGGTGGAGGGCTCCTGGACCTGAAATCACCACAACGGCCTCGCGGCCACGTGAAAATGCTCAGGGAGCTTCGCTAAGGCATGGCGAATACGAAGCGGTGGTCAGTGTGGCGTGGGAACGACTATGGTGGCGTGCCTAGGGTTCTTTGTGGCCATGTGAGTGGGTGTGTTCGAGAGCGCTTTTGGGTGGTCGACGGAGAGATTGTAGTGGGAGATGATCAGTGGGTCGTTGCGGAGGTTGTAGGGTGGTTGGCGAGGTGGATGGATCCCGTCGCTCCGCACCTCCATCCACCTCGCCGGAGGGATCGCCGGAGGTGGAGAAGGTGATGGTGATTAGTGGCGTCGAGGGTTGGTTTAGGGAAATAAAGAGAGAGAAAGAAAGTGGGAGATAGAGGGAATCTAATTACCTACTTCAAAGAGACAAAAAGGGGTAGGGGTGGTGTTGGCTGGTACGGCTGACGTCGGAGACGAAGATCTCCGTAGATGAGGCGGTAGCAAAGACGAGGGTAGAGGCGACGTCAGTCGGTATTGCACGACATGGATGAACATGAGGAAGATGAACCTACCACTGGTATTGTGGTTGGGCGACGAATGAGTGAGGGGAGAAAGCGTCGGAGCTTGTGGAGGTTGCGGTCGGCGAGAGAGGAATTGAGGGGGAATCAGCCCAATTTCAAGCTGGGGAGATGCGGTTGAACCTGGGGCGTCTTAAATAGGCCTCTGGGGACAGATTTGTGCTTGGATGCCAAGCTTCAAAGCAAGGTAAGATGGCCGGAGATGGAAGCTTCAAAAAGAATCAAATCTCTCATGCGTTCACATGAGAGATTAGGTACAAATTAGGACTCAGTGATGGGTTCAGACTGGAGGAGATTACTCAGAGAATCTCCCTTCCAATTTTGGGAGGGATTCTTTGAGCAATCAAGGAGAATCCTCCTTCTAAAGTTCGTCGGAGTAGGATTTCCTCCGCTATAATGGCGGAGGGACTTATCTGTGAAGACGATAAGAAAGTTAGGGGGCTTATTATAAGGGTTTTCAAAAGATAGGGGTAGAAATGTAATCAGGTTGGACCTATATGCAAAGTGGGTCAAGATGAGTTTCCCTTAGGTCCAAATTTTGGTACAAACCTAATTTGGACCTAATGAATCCAATGGTGAAGTTATATTTTGGTTTTGACCACATTTGATTGGGTAATTTATGTAAAAAATCTAATTTAGGGTAAATATCTAGCTAAGACCCCATTCTAGGTCAAGATGGGTTTCAATAGCCAAATTGAAAGTTATAAACCTAGAGAATATTTTTATATGATTTTTAGAGGATTTACGTAAATTTTATCCTAACCAAAACCTTGGTTAATCAAGTAGGTCTATTTTAGGGTTTCAAGAAGTCATTTAATTCACAGGACAAACCCTTTTTCTATCTGATCCAACTCACTTTTTATCTTGTTAAGACCTTTTGACTTTTATTTAGCCCTTGAGAAAACCTGTGGTTGTACTGCACTGGTAAAATTATAGTTTTAACCCTAGTTTCTTACTTTTCTCTCAGAAAGATTATTCAGTGAATTAGGACCTTCAGTAGGTTATGTAGGAGCATTTATTCTCTTCATTGGGTCAAAATGAGCTAGTTAGGGCTCATGATGGTATTCCCATCACTGCGGTCGAAGTTGCAGCCGTGGGAGAGGGAGAGTGAGGGTGTGAGAGAAGAGAAAGTTCGCTCGAGGGAGCTTGTACGAGAGGGAGGAGGTGCAGCTGGAGGAGTCGCGAGCACCCGTGGGAGCTCGAGAGGATGCGCACGAGGAGGAGGAGCTCATGGAGAAGAGCCTCTCGACCTCCTGCAGCTGCTGTGCTACAGGCGGAGGCTCGCGAGAAGATGAAATCCACGATGGAGTTCTGCGTACTAGATTTTCCAGTATCAGATGTCTAGAGCAGCAGCGGGATGTACGGAGCTAAAGTCAGACGTCTGAAAATACGTGGAGTGTCGAGGTATGAGTTCTGTACACTCATGCATGTGCGTACGTGAAGTACGTAAATATTTGCTGTCGCAGTTTTTGAACTGCGTTCGCATGCGCAGGCATAGGCCTCGGAAAAGTGCGCAAGCATGCTCTTCGAGGTGCTTTAGAATGTCTAGACGTCTCCACAGATGTCTGATAGTCACATCGGACGTCCGGACGAACCGACAGACATTTGGAAAGACCCAGGACAGCTAAAAAGGGGTTCCATATGTCCGCTAGCAATGCGGGAATGCAAGGTGAGATACTGATGTTGTTTAAGACATCTGGGCCTAGTCTCAGACGTCTGATTTCAGTCTGTATACATGTTTTTGGCTTGTTCAGAGTCCAAAAGAAATTGGATTTACGCAAACGAAATACCATTATTTTTTACTCGAGTTTCTCTACGTGTTAGTGTCAATTATGTTCTATTTTGAACTCGTCTGATGTGACTTAGTCATTGGTATAGGTCGCCAACCTGTAGCGTGTTCGGGGTCCGTAGAGATGACAGGACCTACGGTTCTAACCCCATTCCTCCCATGTTTTTCGGTAGAGTGGTTTACTTTAATATTAAGATACAAATAAATAAAGTGCATGTTTAGAATAACTTGATTGATGTTTGATCCGATCCCAAATCCCTACAAGATCCGAGACTGACTTGCCTCGACTAATCCCAAGACCCAGTCGTCCAACGAGAAATAACCAAAAGTAGAAAATGTTCCACAACCACACATGCATTGTAATTAGATAGAAAATATATAGAGACAATAAAGGAAACAGAACGGAATGTCTCACAATATTACAGACCATCACAACTACAACAGCGGAAAATAAGCTGAAAAATACAATAGAAATAGTATTACATATAACAAAACTCACTACTACAACCAAAGAACGGCTGGAACAGAAAATGAAAACAGCTATGGCTGGGCTCGACTGGGCCTAGCTCCCTCTGCAGCCGGTAGTGCTGGCTGCTTAACTCCCTGACCTGAATAAGGTTATAGAATTCTGTAGTTAGTTAACGCTGAGTAGAGTGGTAATTAAGCCATTTAAATGCAATTAACATATGACAAACAACTAATTAATTATTTATTTTCATTTAGCTCAACTAAGTAGTTTTGATTTGTTTATTTTCTTATTAATCCGATCATTTCTTGATCTTGTCGTTTCTCAGGGGAACGATCTTGATTGCAGTCTTTCCCGTGATATAAGATGTACATGTGGTGCTATCCTGGCCGGGAGAGTCCCTCATGGTAGTCCTACACCTAGTCAACCACCTCGAGGTCACGGTCGCGACGTAGCGGTGACTACGGTATGTGCAATAAGCGCACGGGTAGCTACCTCGCATTGGCACGCGGTCAATCGTTTCTACTAGTGGGTACTCCTAAAAGTACACTTCGGAGAAGCACAGGGCCTTGCCCTCTCAGAACAGGGGTCTCGCCCCTCCACAGTCCACTAACCCTCGTCCGACTATCTTGGTTTGCCTAGTGGGCCTAACAAGAGTCAATGTAGGGTGGCTAGTCCTAACCTCGGGCCCTGTGGGGCAGCTAGCTCCCTCCCTACACTAAGTAGCTCACCTTGATACCACGTGCAAAAGGGCCAAACAAGAGTCGACGTAGAGTAGTCAAACCCACCCGGAGTCTCAACCCAAGGGGCAGTAAGCTCCCCTCTACTCTAAGGGACAGTTGCTCTCCTTGGTACTTTGTACACAAGGGCCAGCTCACTTCCCGTCTACTTACCAAGTCCTTTTCTATACATGGAAGTTCTTCTCCTAATTCCCTGTAGGGTTCATGCTTGTATTCATTTCATCCTATTTCTCAACATTCAGATCTCACTATTCACATCCGGGGTTTCATTCTTATAACAGGCAGCTCGTGTTTTACTAACTGAGAAAGCATCAGATCAATAAATTAATACACTTGCTAGCAATTAGGGTTTAACATGCATCTTAAATGAAATAATGTAACTCAAGCAATATTCATTAGCTTTTGCCCTAGGATTCATTTCACATCCTAGGGTTCAATTAAGTTATTCTAAACATGTACTTTGCTTGATTAAATCTTAATATTAAAGCAAGCTACTCTACCGGGAAACACGGGAGGAATGGGGGCTATAACCGCAAGTTCTATCGTCTCCGTGGGCCCTGAACATGCTACAGGTTGGAGACCTATACCGGTGACTAAGTCATATCAGACGAGTTCAAAACAGTACATAACTAATACTAACACGTAGAGAAACTCGAGCGGAAAACAATGGTATTTCGTTTGCATAAAACCGACTTCGTTTGGGCCCTAAACGCCTAAAAATGCACATATTATCTAAAATCAGACGTCTGGGACTAGACCCAGACGTCTTAAATGATCTCAGAACCTCACCTTGCTTCCCTGCATTGCTAGCAGATGTCTGGAACCCTTTCACAGTCGTCCTGGGTCTTTCCAGACGTCTGTCTGTGTGTCCGAACGTTCAATGTGTCTATCAGACGTCTGTGGAGACATCTAGATGTCCTAAAGCACCTCGAAGAGCATGCTTGTGCACCTTTCCAAGGCTTGTATTGGCGTACACACTCACAGGTTAAAAACATTACGTACGTAATGTATGCCCATGTATGCGCATTTAGGACACTTACCACGGCACTCCGTGAGTTTTCAGACATCCAGCTTCAACTCTGGACGTCCGCTGCCGCTCCAGATATCTGTCAGATTCTGCAGACGTCTAATACTGGAAAAATCCAACATCTAGAAACTCCTCGTGCGGCTTGTCTTCCTCACTGCCTTCATCCGCAGCATGGCAGCAGCAGCTCCAGCAGTTGTAGGGGGTCGAGAGACTCTTCTCCATGAGCCCCTCCTCATGTGCATGCTCACCTCCTCCCACACGAGCTCCTACGAGCTCCTGCAGCTCCTCCGACTGTGCTCCTCCCCTCTCAACTCCGAGTGTTCACTGTTGCACCCGCAGCAAGGTGCTCCTCGTACGCGAGCTCTCCTGCTCGAGCTCGTCTGCCGCACACCTAAGCTCCACGACCTTCCTCCTCTCTCCCACGCCCTCACTCTCCCGTGCACACACTCTCTCCCTCCCTTTTTCTCCTCCTCATGCGAGCTCCTCTCCTTCACACACGGTTGCAAGCGAAGAAGAGGAGGCTGTTGGTGGCTCGCCGGCAGACCAGGGAAGGAGGTGGAGGTGGTGGTGGAGTGGAGATGGAGTGGGGTGGAGGGGTTTAAGTAGGGATGGGTTAGGGTTTGGAGGCGAGGGGGAGTGTGCGTGTGTGTGTGCGTAAGTGTGTGTGTGGGCGAGTGTGGTGAGCGAGAGGAAAGATAAGAAAAATTTTGAAAACTTCCCCGCCATCCTCTCTTCTTCCCATAAAGCCCACACAATCAACTCAAAGGATCAAAATTTTCGCTCACGCCCCTAACTTTCCGGAGAAACTTTGAAGGGGCCTTGGAAAGGGTCATTTCAATGTAACAAACTTAAAGGAAGTTTTGTCCCTGAAACTTGAGCTAAGTAGGGTGTGGAAAATAACGTAAAAGCGCAAAACAAACTTAAAGAGGACCAAAGTAGGTCTGAAAAGACGTACCCTCAAAAAACTCTGGGTACTGTTCTCGCATTGTCTCCTCAGGCTCCCAAGTCGCCTCCTCGTACCGCTGGCTTGTCCATAAGACCTTCACCAGTGGTACCTGCTTCTGTTTCAACCTCCGAACGATTTTGTCTAGTATTTGTACTGGCCTCTTGGGATAGGTCAGGTCGTCTCCCACCTCGACACTCTCATGGCTCAGAAAGTGGTTGGGATCAGCGACATACTTCCTGAGGTTGGGCACATGGAACACGTCATGCACTCCAGAGAGCTGGGGAGGAAGGGCAAGCCGATAGGCAACGGGTTCTACCCGCTTGAAGACCTCAAAGGGCCCTACAAACCTCGGCGCAAGCTTCCCTTTCACCCCAAAATGCTGGAAGCCCTTCATGGGTGAAAGACAGAGGAAGACTGGTTGTTGGTCAGTTTGATTAGATTTTATTACTCAAATATTTCAAAAATTCTCCGAGGTCGAACTCAGGGAGCAAGCTTGATTTTAGACATGTAGAAAATCACAATCTACAATAATACACTGTTTTACAAAAGAACAACTAAAGAGAAAGGAAATAAAAATTGTTTCTTCTCTTTTTTCTTCGCTCTTTCTTCTTTGTCTGTCCTTCTCTCTTCTTCTTTCAGTCTTCAGACGTCTGATTCTGGGAATCAGACGCCTTAAGTAGCCACTTGCTACAGTGCACGTCTCCTTCTTCCTTTCTCTGCTGCTGCTCTCCTTGGCTTTTTCTTCTTCTCTTCTTCTTTTCCCTGCTTGGCTTTCTTCTTTGAGACAGCTTCCCCTTCCTTCCTTCCTCAGTTGGCTTCTCCTTCTTCCTGCTGCAGCTGCTGTCTTCTTCTTTCTCTTCCTTTTCCTCTGTTTCTGCTCCTGAGCCTTCTTCTTCTCTTCTCTTCGGCTGCAGCTACTTTCGTGGCTAAGTCCTCAATCGCTTCTCCTGCTTCCTCTTCCTGCTCCTTCTTCAATTTCCTTGCACAGGCATGGTTAGGCAAAACCTAACCCCTACCCTCCCTGCGTCTTGATGAGAACCACATCATGAACCCTAACTAATACAATCTAACCTAGATATGCGAGAAAAAGCTCCTACATAACTCAAAGAAAGGCTTGACTCAGAGAATTCTGAGTTCAAGAAGAAAACAAGTCATAAGGGGTAAAAATGTAATTTCACCAACACAATCTGCAAACAGGGTAACTCAGGATCCAAACATAGGACAAACTAACCTAATAAGAAGGAAAGTGGGATGATCTGATCCAACAAGGGCTACAGCAACTCCAAGGAATTAAATGACATTCTATAACCTTAAAACAAACCCATTTCAATTCAAGAGGTTCGAGGTAGGGTAAAAATTGACTAAACCCTCTAAAATTCATAGAAAAATAATCTCTAGGATTTAAAACCTTCAATTTAGCCTTGGAAAAATATTTTGACCTACAATGAGAATCATGCCCAATTAATGATTTAATTTAGATTTTTACGTAAATTGGCCAGTCAAACAAGGTCTAACCTAGAAATAAAATTCACCATTAAAATTCTTAGGTCAAATTTATTCATGCATAAAAACTTGAGCCTAAGAAGAAACCTTCTTGACCGACTTTGCAATTTGGTCCTCATCTATTACTTTTTGACCCTCAACTTTCGAAACCCTTACATTTTGACCCCTATTTTCTTCGTCGTTCTTTGCATTCAGGTCCCTCCTGCAAGTCTCTGCGGTGACTTTGCGCGGAGCATGACGCCGCGTAGGGTGAGGGAGGTGTCCTACAGATTGAACCCGGTGTTCCCTGCGACGTTTGCTGTCGCAGGGACACCGCCATGCCATCTGTCGACGCCCACACCTTCCGTGCGAACACGCGGAAGGTATGGGTCACACTTCCGGCCATTCTCCAGCGAGGGAGGCGCGTCGCCTCCCTACGCCCACCCCTCCGCCACCGCCTTTATAAAGGCCAGCGTCGTCAGCCGATTCTCCCAGCTTGGTTCTGACGGAGAAAACCCTAACCCTTCCTCTCTTCCCACTCCGACAGAAATCCACTAGCTCCGACGGCCCCTCCTCCTCCGTCTCGTCGCTCTGCTGCAATACCTGCAGCAGAGCCACCTTCGCCTGATCTTCCCGCGTCGCGCCGTACCCAGCGCGCTCCCTCCTGCTCTCTTCCTCGCCGCTGCTCTCCTCCTCTGGGTGTTTCTTCTCCGGTGATAGTCGGTACGACTGCCACCCTGCTCCGGCCCCCTTCGTCCCTATAGGGAAGTAACAGTTATTTCCCTTCCTCCCCTCTTTCTTTTCCCCAACTTAATTTGCTCAATTACCCCTCGACCGTGCCTGACCGCCCTCACCTTCTCCATCTCCAGCCACTCTCCGGTGAGTTGCCCCCGTCAATCCACCGCTCCACACAACTTGCCACCTTCCCCAAAAGCTCCGCCTCACCTCACCCGACACCCCCCGCCCCTCCACTGCCACTCCACACCTCCACAACACTCCCCCGTTCAAACCCATTTTTTTGGTTGCAGTCCGACCTAGGGCTGCCGCCAGGCACTGCCCCGCAACCTGCTATACCCCGCATTACCTTCGCCGTGCCACGGCGAAGGTCCCCCTATGGTCTGATTAGGCCGCGAGGCCCTGTTTGTGTTCAGTAGATCTTCAGCCCTGGCTGCCATTGGCGACAAGGCGAGGAGCTTCCAAGCGAGCTCCAGGCCCTGAAGCAGCAGGACTCCAGCTGAGGCGAATTGGAGGGACTTGGGCGAAGGCAAGGAGCGGGTCTACGAAGAGAAGCGAGGACGTTGCTGCTGAGGCCAAGTCGCGTCCGTCCTGCGGGCACGCGCGAGGGACAAAGTTTAGTCCCACATCGTGGGATTTCGAAGCATCGCACCCATTTAAGTTGATTTTGTGTTTTCACTTAAGCGCCTCATAACACGGGGTGAGGTCCCCTCACCCACTCGCCTGCCTCGTCCGCGATCCACGCCACGCGGACCTGGCCGACCCGTTTACCCGACACTCCTCGCGCACCACCCACGCCGGTGCGCCTGGTCACGGGTACGCTACCCAACCCGATAACCCGGCTCTGGGAGAGTTTCCTATGAGCGGTTTACAGAGAGAGAGAGAGACATGCGGGTAGAGGGAAGGGTTAGGTTTTGCCTTGTGCAGGAACAGGGCGAAGGAAGAAGGCTCACCACTTGGCTGCAGGAAGAAGAAGAAGAGGAGCGGAAGAAGAAGCTCTGAAGAAGCTTTACAGCTGAGCAAGGAAGAAGACCAAGGAAGAGGAAGCGGGAAGAAGAAGAAGAAGCAACGAAGGAAGAAAAGAGAGGGGAAGCACTGTAGCAGACCGCCGTTTAAGTCGTTTGATTGCGATATCAGACAACGGCTGAAGCCTCAAAAGAGATAAAGCAAAAAAGAAGAAGAAGAAAAGAAAAGGCTCCGCAGCTGAAGAGAAAGAACTGAAGAAGAAAAAAAAAGAGAAGACAAGCAGAAAAAGAAGAGGAACTGAAGGCAATCAAAGCCAAGGAAGAAGACCTGTAAAGAGAAAGAAGAGAAGAAGAAGACAAGCAAAGAGGGAAAGAAGAGAAGAAGAAAAAGCCAAAAGACAGAAATCTATTTCTCCCTCTCTCTCTTATTTTTGTAATAAAGAAACATTGTACTTCTAGAATTCCAGTAGCTCCCTGAGTTCGACCTCGGGAAACTATTTCCGAGTAAAATGTTAATGGTAACGACAACCGTAGCTGTCTTATTTTATACCATAACGATATTACTGTAATAAGCATTAAAACAAACAAAGACCAGCGGTTGCGAAAACGCCTACCATTTTCTTGGCGCCGTTGTCGGGGAGCAACGGCTATTCTAGAAGCTTTGAAATTCTTTTAAACAATTGCTAACCTTTTTCTCTCTTGTGTAGGCACAGGAACAGGAAAGAAGAGCAGCCGCACAATAAACACTCCAACAAACAGGTAATCTTCATTAGCCCTTTCTTAACTCCTTTAAAATCTGAAAAAGGAACAAAAGAAGAATAAACTTAGGGCTACCTGTGTTATACATAGTAATTCATCAAAGTTGCCTATTTCAACACATGCTTAACTGTTCATCCAACTAAGGTAACTAGGGCTAAAACCTTCTTGATTGAGCCCTAGATACTAAAATTTTGAGGCAACTAAAATGGACCAACTAGAGCCAATCCAAGGATTGAAAATCTAGGGTTTCTAGAGACACACCTTCTATTAACAAAGAAAAGATCTTCCCAAAAAGAGGTGTGCATAAACCTTGTTTGAAAAAGAGCTATACAAGAGAAACCCTAAACAATTGGCTCTCTAAACACTTGAACCCCAAAAGACAAGACCTAATAAGTTTTCAAAGGAAACAAGAGGTGAAGTTGACCCCTTGGGTCAACCAACCTTAAAATTAGGTCACTTTTTCACTCAAAATACCTGAGAGTTCAAGTGGAACCTTAAGCACCTTGATCTTAAAGTAAAAGAGGTAGACTTAAGAGGTCAAGATCCCCATTCTGGTCTACCTGGAACCGCAGTGAAAAGAGAGGTCGGGTGGGGGAAACCTTGTAACCCGTGGGGACGCTCTACCATGTAGGGGTCTTCGCGGGACTTACCCTCTCTGGCTGCCCAGGTAATTCTCAGGTGGACGGTCTTTTTGATCAAGGGGTCCATCTGCCCCACACCTCTATAGTCACCCAACAATTTTTGGGTGTCTCGATTGGGTCCAACACCTTCTAAACTCATCTATTCTAACAGTGCATGTACGGTAGGAGGTCCTTAAGACAACCCTTGAGACCTCCTTTAGGAATTCACTCTCGTCAAGACCAAGCCTCGACGCCCGTGTTTGCGCGGCAACCCCCCCATTATTCTCTCATCTGATTCTGAACCAGGCTCTTCTTCTTCCCCCATCATGGCTCAGCCAGTTGAGGAAGAAAACAATCTGGAGCACCAGCTTCAGCGACTCAATGACCTCTTCCAAAACTTTGTGCACCCACCGCAGCGTCCTATGATGCGGGACCATTATAATCCTGCTGCGGTGGCCATTGAGCCTCGAGTCAGAATCCCGACTGGAGGACCTGATTCCGTATTGAAGCCCAACATGATTCATGCTATACCTAAATTTCATGGGCTTAATTCCGAAGATCCCTTCCAGCATATCAAGCAGCTAAAGCATCTGGCCCAAACTTTTGGGTCAGATGCACAAAATCGGGATATTCTTCTCATGAAGATGTTCTCCTTCTCTCTTATGGACAAGGCCGCTCATTGGTATCAAACCCAGACCCGGCCGATCAAAACTTGGGAAGAACTTCAGTCCGAATTTTTGAAAAAGTTCTTCCCGTTGGTTGGACCAATGCCTTGCGCCATCAGATTACTCACTTCACTCAGCAAACAGGGGAACCTCTCCATGAGGCATGGGATCGCTTTCAGGATCTCATGAGAAAGTGCCCCCATCACGGAGTTCCTAAATGGGAACAAGTCCAATCTTTTTACCAAGGACTCCGTGAAGACATCCGTCTTTTCGTCAATGCAACCTGCAGAGGGAATATCATGGGTCAACATGAGGACACCGTGTGGGAGATTCTCGAAAACATGTGCGAGAACTCCATCAACAATGACTCCATGGGATTATTCGACAGGACGAATACCCGCGCATCGACGAATCTTAGGGGAGCACATGAGACGTAGGGCCTGTCCGCATCAGTCGACCTGGAATTATTGGTCAGTCGATTGGACAAGGTCTCAATCATTGAAAAGAAGGTGGATGAGCTGACTCAGCACCTGCAGCGAGCCACCTCTGCGCATAGCTCTTTTGCACAGCCTCCTTCCACGCGGGAGACTGTGCAAAACATTCTCCATCGATCTTCTCCTGGGATGAATCCATATCCATCATCTGATTCTCGGATCGGAGGATCATCCGATCCCTTCTATACCAGCCCGGGGAATTCCATTCCCCCTTTCTCTGACTCTCTGGAGGTTCCTCAGACCTGCGAGGACCTCAACGCCATCTAGAACGACCCATTCTCCAACACCTATAACCCTGGATGGCGAAACCATCCCAAGTTTCAGTGGGCGGGAAATTCCCAAACCCAAAGACCACCCTTTCAACCCCGCCCACAACCCCCTCGTCTTTACCAGCCGCCTCAGCCTCGGCCCAACCCTACTTATCCATCAGGGCCAAATCAGGATCAAATGTCCCTTATCCTTCAGACTCTGGCTGACATCCAAAGAACGAATGCGGCTATCCAAAAACAACACAAGGATGAGCTTACAGAGGTCCGAAATCAACTAGCCCAGTTGGCAAATTCTTGCCAGCCAGGCACTCTTCCTTCCCAACCTCTTCCTAACCCGAATAACGTGCCAACACAGCAGCGTGTTATGAACCCAAACCCGGACCAAGCCCATATGATTTATCAGGCCCCCTCTGTTCCTTCACCCGACGGGATGGAGGCTTCCACTTCTTCTGCGGGCTATCAGCAGCAACCCATCTTACCCAATCCCAATCAAAACCAGGCAGGACTTAATTCCGTGACAACCCGTAGTGGTAAGGAAACCCAAGATCCACCTTATCCAAACCACTCCAAGCCTGGTAGTGATCCCAAGCCTAGGACGGTAATCCAGGACGTTCCTATCCCTGTCCCAGATCAAAGACCTGGACCTATCCTAGAAGAACCAACTAAGGTTCCATTTCCCAAGGCCTTGACCAAGGGAAAGAAGACTACCAAGCCCGTGGCACCTGAGGAGGACCTGGTCAAGCTCTTTGAGCAGGTCCACATAAACATCCCCTTGATGGATGCAATCCGCTACGTACCGGCTTACGCACGATCCTTAAAGAATGTGTGTACACCCCAGCGTATGCCGCGAACCAAGAGTGGGATTCCTATTGTTCTGTCAGAGCAAGCCAGCTCTGTAATCCTAAGCAGACTCCCACCCAAGGCTAAAGATCCTGGTACTCCCCTGATTTCCTGCAAGATAGGTGCTACCCAAATTGATAGAGCATTGCTAGACTTGGGTGCTTCCATAAATCTGATACCCACATCCTTACTTAACCATCTAGAAGAATCTGAGCTAAAACCAACTGAGGTGACATTACAATTAGCAAATCGATCTATAAAGTCGCCAAAAGGGATTCTCGAGGATGTTATTATGAGAGTACGGGATTTCTACTTTCTTGTAGACTTTATAGTCTTAGACATGGACGCACCTGAGAACCCTAGGGATACACCAATCATTCTAGGGAGACCTTTCTTGGCTACTGCTAGAGCCGACATTAGCTGTGAGGAGGGCCAAATAGAGCTTAAATTTGGGAATCAAACCCTGAAAATTGATATATTTAAGGCCTAACAAGGAATCAATTGCGGTGTCATCGAACAGATTTGTGACATTAGGGCTTTGGTTGATGAAACACACTTCTAGAATGACCTGATTATACCTCATCAACTACAGAAAGATCTTGACCCGCAAACAGAGGAGTCAAATCCAGATTTGGACAACCCAGTAGCTCCTACCCTTGAATCTCACGTCTATTCTGAACCACCCGCCGTTGCTGATAACCCCATCCTCGAACTAAAGCCCCTTCCTGCTCACTTGAAATACATTTTTCTGGGTTCTAATCAGACCCTTCCTGTGATTATCAATTCCAAGCTCAGTCCCGAACAGGAATCCCGTTTGATTGCTGTCCTCCAGCAACATCTCAGAGCCATCGGGTGGACTCTCGATGATCTGACTGGAATAAGTCCCTTGTATTGCACTCATCATATCTATTCAGAGGAGGGTGCACAACCTTCTCGTGAAATGCAGAGATGCTTGAACCCCAATCTGCAGGAGGTCGTGAAAAAGGAGATCATCAAGTGGTTAGATACCGGGATCATCTACCTGATCTCCGATAGACGTTGGGTGAGCCCAATTCAGGTCGTGCCTAAAAAGGCAGGACTCACCACTATAACGATTGAAACTGGAGAAGTCATTCCTACCCGATTAGCCAACTCATGGAGAGTCTGTATAGATTACCGCCGACTCAATTCCTCCACGAAGAAGGATCATTTCCCACTTCCTTTCATTGATCAGATCCTCAAGAAACTAATGGGAAATAGGTTCTTCTGCTTTCTTGACGGGTACTCCGGTTACAACCAGGTGGCAATCCATCTTGAGGACCAAGAGAAGACCACGTTCACCTGCCCCTTCGGAACGTACGCATTCCGAAGGATGCCTTTTGGTCTTTGCAATGCACCCGCTACTTTTCAGCGGTGCATGCTTGCCATATTCTCAGATATGGTAGGTGACTATCTGGAAGTCTTCATGGATGACTTTTCAGTTTTTGGAGCATCATTTGACGATTGCCTCCAACACTTGGTCCAGATACTCAAGCGATGCATCGATGTGAATTTGGTTCTTTCCTAGGAAAAGAGCCATTTCATGGTGCCTGACGGAATTGTCCTGGGACATTTAATTTCGGAGAAGGGAATCCAAGTGGATCGAGCTAAGGTTGATCTGATCTCTCGCCTTCCTATGCCTAGCTCGATCAGGGACATCCGTTCTTTTCTGGGGCACGTCGATTTTTACCGTCGTTTCATTCCTGATTTCTCGAAAGTCGCACGCCCCTTGACTTCTCTTCTCTCTAAGGATGTACCCTTTGAAATCTCCAAGGAATGCACACTAGCCTTTGAAAACCTTCGTGACCGAGTCACCCAGGCACCTATCCTACAATCCCCTGACTGGTCTCAACCCTTTGAGATCATGTGCGATGCATCTGATTTCACTGTAAGAGCGGTCCTGGGGCAGAAAGTTGACGGGAAACCCGTGGTCATCTACTACGCTAGCAAGACACTTGACGAGGCTCAACGTAACAACACGGTTACGGAGAAAGAGCTGCTAGCCATAATATTTGCCCTTGAAAAATTCCGATCGAATCTCCTGGGTTCCTACGTCATCATCTACTCGGATCACACAGCTGTAAGGCATCTCCTTGCCAACAAGGACGCGAAGCCCTGACTAATCCGATGGATCTTGCTGTTGCAAGAATTCGATCTCGAGATTCGCAACAAGGCGGGAAGCCAGAATGTGGTAGCCGACCATATGTCCCGTCTTCCTTATGAGATTATCAACCCTTCCGGACCAATCACGGAGCATTTTCCTGATGAACACCTGCTGACTATTGGTACTAGACTTCCATGGTTTGCTGATATAGTAAACTACATGGCATCTCATCAGATCCCATCTGATTGGCCGAAGGCCAAGAAAGACAAATTGCGCTCTGATGCCAAGTATTATATATGGGAAGACCCGTACCTTTTCCGCATAGGTGCTGATCAAATCATCCGAAGATGTGTCCCGGAGGAGGAAATCAACAATATTCTCTCTTTCTGCCATGACCAGGCATGCGGTGGCCATTTCTCTGGGCATAAAACCGCATCAAAAGTCCTCCAGTGCGGCTTTTACTGGCCTACACTGTTCAAAGATGCATACAGTCACTGCAAGGCATACAGTCGTTGCCAGACTTTGGGCAACATGAGCCATTGCGACATGATTCCTTTACAGCTGATTCTCGTATGCGAAATCTTTGATGTTTGGGGAATTGATTATATGGGCCCCTTTCCTGTTTCGGATGGTTTCGAATACATTCTGCTGGCTGCGGACTACGTGTCCAAATGGATCGAAGCCATACCGACCCGAACCTGTGATCACAAAATCGTTCTCAAATTCATTCATCAAAACATTTTCTCAAGGTACGGGATTCCTCGTGCTATAATCTCTGATGGGGGGACCCATTTCACAAACGCTCAGTTTTGGTCACTGACGACCAAATACGGGGTGTCTCACCGAATCTCTACTCCTTACCACCCCCAAACTAATGGTCTAGCTGAGCTGTCAAATCGGGAGATCAAGAAAATCCTGCAGGTCACTGTTCGGCCTGACAGGAAGGACTGGTCGTCTCGACTTCCGGAAGCCTTGTGGGCCTATAGGATCGCCCACAAAACCCAATTAGGCATGTCTCCCTTTAGACTGGTGTACGGGAAGGCATGTCACCTTCCCGTTGAACTGGAGCATAAAGCCTATTGGGCAGTACGGAACTGTAATCTAGATCTTTCGAAGGCTGGAACCCACAGAAAACTTCAAATTAGCGAGATCGATGAATTACGCTTAGACGCGTATGAGAACTCGTGAATCTATAAGGAGCGGGTTAAAGCCTTCCATGACAAGCATATCTCGAGAAAGATCTTTCATCCTGGCCAGAAGGTCCTACTCTTTGATGCCCGACTTAAACTTTTCCCCGGAAAGTTACGATCCAAGTGGGTCGGTCCATACTTGGTCTGACAGTTTTTTGGAAATGGAGCCATCGAAATCAGTCCGCTCAGCCACGATTCCGAACCTTTCATCATGAGCGATCAGAGACTCAAGCCGTTCATTGATGTAACTTCTACTGATTTGGCTGAATCATCTTATATCCTCCATTCCCCTTGAGCTTATTGCGCCCAGCCGATTGCGTAAAACTCAGCGCTTAACGGGAGGCAACCCGTCATTTTCCTTGAAAACCTAAAACCTTTTTGACACCTTTGTGCACTTAAGGTTCACCCTTATAGATAGCCGGCTCAACCTCAGATGTTTGCATCTGGGATTAGAAATCGTCCGCAACAATCCTCCCGACCCATTAACTCATCAAAACATCTGTCTTAAGGAATGAACTAAGTAAATAAAAACCCCCTAAGTCACAATGAGGACATTGCAAACCTTCAGCATGGGGGGGGTATAAAAGTGCAAAACTTGTAAGAAAAGGTTTTAAACAAAAAAAATCACATATGCCAAAAACACCATAAAAATTAAAAAAAAAATTTCAAAAAAGAATAAAAGAATAAGAGGAGAAAGGAAATTTTTTGGGAGAAGGAAAAGAAACAAAATGAAAAAGCAGCACAAAAATAAAAGAAAAGAGTGATAGTCATTAGTAAGAAACTAAGTAATTGACCTAAGTTCTAGACCTCATTCAAGAAAAAAAAAATGAAAAGTGCATGGTGAGATTAGTAAGAACGTAAACCTTAGGCATTCTTGAACAGACTCTTAGTACCCATTAAGATCTAGACATTCCTCATGAGGTTGAGGAAAATAAAAAGCTTAAGTATTAGGTCCAAGGCTTAAGGAGTATTTGACCTCATTAACTAACTTTTGATTTACGGGACTCAGTAACCTAAGCACCCTAACCTCACACACAGCATGGTTTAGTAAGTGTAAAAATCAAAATCACGCAGAAGCGTTGCAAAATTCTGAAAAATACACCTAGAGTAGGAGCAGCCGATCAACACAAGTTGATTTGGACGAGTTCCCAGCGCGGAGATGTGGGAAATCTCCCTCGAAGATGCGTAACAAAATATCATCTCCTCGGTGCTTATCTCTTAGGATATTTACATATCCTACTGGGGGCATGTAGGCACTCTGCTGGTTCAGATTCCATGGATGGCATTATCATGAAGTGTCAATTGCTAGGGTCTGGATTCGGCCACGGAACACCATGGATGGGATTATCTTGAAATCTCAATAGCCAGGGTTCCGGGGGTTGCCATGGGCGGTGCTATCTCGAAGCATCGATTGCCAGGAACCCTTGAGGATTGATGATGGGAGCAAGGAATTTGATACAGACCGTGGTGAAAAGCCAGTCCTAAGCTAGAATTAAAAAGAAAAAAGAGAGAGAAAACTCGCCAAACAGAAAAATTTTCTATCTCTCTCTCTTACAAACGCACTGCGAACTAAGCCAGGGCTAAAATCATTTTAAGCACGGGTTCTTTAACCACAAAGTCCAATAAATCTTAGGTTAGTTCTTGTGGGCCTTAAAAACCTTTGCTAAGGACTGAGGTTGAGGCTAGACAAATCTGGATCTTGGTTGGTACTAGAGTACCTTTTAGGCCTATATTCAGCATTCTAACCTAATCTAAGTTCAAATGAAAAAGCATTTATCTGAAATTATTAAAAATATCATGGTCTAGAACAAAGGTTAAACCTTAAGTTTTTGCTAAGGGACTAGCAAAAGCTAGGCATGAGGGTATGATGAGAACCGCATCATGAATCCTAACTAACATAATCTAACCAAGATATGCGAGAAAAAGCTCTTACATAACTCAAAGAAAGGCTTGACTCAGAGAATTCTGAGTTTAAGAAGAAAACAAGTCATAAGGGGTAAAAATGCAATTTCATCAACACAATCTGCAAACAGGGTAACTCAGGATCCAAACATAGGCCAAACTAATCTAATAAGAAGGAAAGTGGGATGATCTGATCCAACAAGGGCTACAACAACTCCAAGGAATTAAATGACATTCTGTAACCCTAAAACAAACCCACTTCAATTCACGAGGTTCGAGGCAGGGTAAAAATCGATTAAACCCTCTAAAATTCATAGAAAAATAATATCTACGGTTGAGAACCTTCAATTTGACCTTGGAAATCCATTTTGACCTACATTGAGAACCATGCCCAATTAATGATTTAATTTGGGTTTTTACGTAAATTGGCCAATCAAACAAGGTCTGACCTAGAAATAAAATTCACCATTAAAATCCTTAGGTCCAATTTAGTCATGCATGAAAACTTGAGCCTAAGAAAAAACCTTCTTGACCGACTTCGCAATTTGGTCCTCATCTATTACTTTTTGACCCTCAACTTTCGAAACCCTTGCATTTTGGCCCTAATTTCTTCGTCGTTCTTTGCGTTCAGGTCCCTCCTGCAAGTCTCTGCCCAGCGCCATGCTCCGGCGACTTTGCGCGGAGCATGGCACCGCGTAGGGTGAGGGAGGTGTCCTCAGATTGAACCCGGTGTTCCCTGCAACGTCTGCTGTTGCAGGGACACCGCCATGCCATCTGTCGACGCCCACACCTTCCGTGTGAACGCGCGGAAGGTATGGGTCACACTTTCGGCCATTCTCTGGCGAGGGAGGCACGTCGCCTCCCTGCGCCCACCCCTTCGCCACCGCCTTTATAAAGGCCAGCGTCGCCAGCCAATTCTCCCAGCTTGGTCCTGACGGAGAAAACCCTAACGCTTCCTCTCTTCCCACTCCGACAGAAACCCACCAGCTCAGGCGGCCCCTCCTTCCCCTTCTCGTTGCTCTGCTGCAATACCAGCAGTAGAGCCACCTTCGCCTAATCTTCCCGCGTCGCGCCTTACCCAGCACACGCCCTCCTGCTCTCTTCCTCGCCGTCTCTCTCCCCCTCTGGGTGTTTCTTCTCCGGCGATAGTCGGTACGACTGCCGCCCTGCTCCGGCCCCCTTCGTCCCTATAGGTAAGTTACAGTTATTTCCCTTCCTCCCCTCTTTCTTTTCGCCAACTTAATTCGCTCAATTACCCCTCAACCGCGCCTGACCGCCCTCACCTTCTCCATCTCCGGCCACTCTCTGGAGAGTTGCCCCCGTCAATCCACCGCTCCACACAACTCACCACCTACCCCAAAAGCTCCGCCTCACCTCACCCGACACCCCCCGCCCCTGCACTGCCACTCCACACTTCCACAACACTCCCTCGATCAAACCCATTTTTTCGGTTGCAGTCCGACCTAGGGCTGCTGCCAGGCACCGCCCCGCAACCTGCTATACCCCGCATTACCTTCGCCATGCCACGACGAAGGTCCCCCTGTGGTCTGATTAGGCCGAGAGGCCCTGTTTGTGTTCAGCAGATCTTCAGCCCCGGCCGCCATTGGCGACAAGGCGAGGTGCTTCCAAGCGAGCTCCAGGCCCTGAAGCAGCAGGACTCCAGCTGAAGCAAATTGGAGGGACTTGGGCGAAGGCAAGGAGCGGGTATGCGAAGAGAAACGAGGGCGTTGCTGCTGAGGCCAGGTCGCGTCCGTCCTGCAGGAGCGCGCGCGCGAGGGACAAAGTTTAGTCCCACATCGTGGGATTTCGAAGCATCGCACCCATTTAAGTTGATTTTGTGTTTTCACTTAAGCGCCTCATAACACGGGGTGAGGTCCCCTCACCCACTCGCCTGCCTCGTCCGCGATCCACGCCACGCGGACCTGGCCGACCCGTTTACCCGACACTCCTCACGCACCACCCACGCCGGTGCGCCTGGTCACGGGTACGCTACCCGACCCGATAACCCGGCTCTGGGAGAGTTTCCTATGAGCGGTTTACAGAGAGAGAGAGAGAAGTGCAGGTAGGGGGAAGGGTTAGGTTTTGCCTTGTGCAGGAACAGGGCGAAGGAAGAAGGCTCACCACTTGGTCGCAGGAAGAAGAAGAAGAGGAGCGGAAGAAGCTCTGAAGAAGCTTTGCAGCTGAGCAAGGCGGAAGACCAAGGAAGAAGAAGCTGGAAGAAGAAGAAGAAGCAACGAAGGAAGAAAAGAGAGGGGAAGCACTGTAGCAGACCGCCGTTTAAGTCGCCTGATTGCGATATCAGACGACGGCTGAAGCCTCAAAAGAGATAAAGCAAAGAAGAAGAAGAAGAAAAGAAAAGGCTCCGCAGCTGAAGAGAAAGAACTGAAGAAGAAAAAAAAAGAGAAGACAAGCAGAAAAAGAAGAGGAACTGAAGGCAATCAAAGCCAAGGAAGAAAACTCGTAAAGAGAAAGAAGAGAAGAAGAAGACAAGCAAAGAGGGAAAGAAGAGAAGAAGAAAAGGCCAAAAGATAGAAATCTATTTCTCCCTCTCTCTCTCTCTCTTATTTTTGTAATAAAGAAACATTGTACTTCTAGAATTCCAGTAGCTCCCTGAGTTCGACCTTCGGAAACTATTTCCAAGTAAAATGTTAATGGTAACGACAACCGTAGCTGTCTTATTTTATACCACAACGATATTACTGTAATAAGCATTAAAACAAACAAAGACCAGCGGTTGCGAAAATGCCCACCACGTCTCTCTCTCTTTGTTTTACTCTAGGGTTTGCTCTCCCAGAGCCTACTCGGGTATGCGGGTTAGGTAACGCGCTCGGGACTAGGCCCACTGGCGTGTGGTGGTGGGTGAGGTGTGCAAGGCTTAGGTAAACGGGTCAGGCCAGGTCCGCAGGGGATGGTCGCGGACGAGGCCGGATGAGCAGGTGAGAGGGACCTCACCTCGTGTGACTGAAGAGATAAGCCTTAGTCACCTTTTCAATTTATGTTGGTGCGCGGCTTCAACAGCTACCGATGTGGGACTATCCATGCCCCTCCTTTCTCGCATGCCCACAGCAGCGGGTGCCCTTCCAATTGCAGCAAGACGCGAGGCTCACGTCTTCAATTGGGGACCTAGGACCGTGTGCGAGGCTCTTCCGCGTAGCCTGGGACTTCAACCTGGGACAAGGGTACTTGGAGCGAGCCTGCGAGCAAGCTTGAAGCTTGCTCGTTAATGGCAGACGAGGGCGTACACCTGAAATTAGTAGAACGGCCTCTCGGCCCCGTCAGGACGTTCAGGGAGTATCGCCGGAGCACGACGAATGTGATGGGAGTGGTCGTATGTCATGACAGTGGCGGTGAGTGCGTGGCTAGGTCAAACTATGTGCGTGTAGGTGGGTGTGTTCAGGGAAGGGTTTCAGTGGGTGGCGCGGTGAGTGGAGGGTCGCAAGATGATCAGTGGGTGGAGGTGATGCTTCTGAGGGTTCTGGCGAGGTGGATGGGTGTATGGAGGTGACGGAGACACCTCGCCGGTGATTTGCTAGAGGTGGAGGAGATGGTGGTGGTCTGTGGTTATCGAGGGGTTGAAATAACAAATTGGCAGAGGGGAAATAAAGAGGAGGGTAAAAGGGACTTAGCTGTGAGTCCAGAGTAAAGGAGGGGATGCGGAGGTGGTGAGCGGCTGGTGCTGCCGTCGTCGGAGACGAAGGTGCTAGGGGAGAGAATGACGACAAGGAAGAGGGGCTGGAGGGCGCCAGTTGGTACGGCACGACGCGGCGGAAGACGGTACCACTGGTACGGTGGCAGGGCGACGAGAGAGGAGAGGGAATGTCGCCGGAAGCTCTGGCAGTTGGCAAAAGTTGGTGGGAGACGAATAGGAGGGGAGATCTCAGGCCAAACGAAGCTTGAAGGATGCGGTAGAGGGTGTCGCTCCTTAAATAGGCGAGGGCAGGCCGGCAGGCGCACAAGAGCGGCGGGAAAAGCCTTGTCGGAGGTATGGCAGACAGATACCCATACCTCTCGCGCGTTCGCATGAGAGGTATGACAGACGACAAGGCATGGGAGCCGACCCATGAGGTAGGGGACATCGCAGGGAGTCTCCCTTTCAAATCTGGGGCCGGCTCCCCATGCATGCGCGGTGCCATCCTCCATGTAAAGTCACTGAAGGTATGGCCTGCTGCTGCGGGTGGCAGAAGGACCGGATTGAGGAAAACGACGGGAAAGTTGATGGGGTAATTGCAAGGTTTCAAAAAGTTAAGGTTCAAAAAGTAATTATTGAGGACCATTTTGTAAAGTGGGTCAAGACGACCTTCCCTTAGGTCCAACTTATGGTATAAAGATAATTTGGACCCAAGGAATCTAATGGTGAAGTTGGATTTTAGGTTCGATCACGTTTGACCTGAACATTTTGCACAAAAACCTAAATTAGGTCAAAAATTGGGTATAGTCCTCAATCTTGGTCAAAATAGGTTTCAACAGCCAAATTGAAGGTTCTAAACCCTAGGGGATATTCTTTCATGAATTTTAGAGGGTTTAGTTGATTTTTATCTTGCTTGAAACTTTGTGAATTAAAGTGGATTTGTTTTAATATTACAGAATGTCATTTAATTCCCAGGTTTTGTCATAACCCTCTTCAGACCAAATCATCCCACTTTTTCTCTTATTAGGTTCACTTGACCTATGTCTAGACCCTTAGAAATCCCATTCATGCACTGCAATGGTAAAATTACAGTTTTACCCCTTGTATAATGTTTTATTCTCTGATTAACAATTCCCTAATTTAGGCCTTCCCTTAGGTTATGTAGGAGCTTTTGTTCACTTTATTAGGTCAAAATGTGCTAGTTAGGGTTTATGATGAGGTTCTCATCACACCCCCATGCCTAGCTTTTGCTGGTCCTTTAGCAAAATATTAAGGTTTTAACCTCTGTTCTAGACCATGAATTCCATTCACTGATTTTGATAAGTGCTTCTTCTTCTCTTGTCTCTTTGATTAGGTCATAATGCCAACCATGGGCCTAAAGGTACTCTAGTACCAACCAAGATCCAGATCTATCTAGCTTTAGCTTTAGTCCTTATTAAAGGTTTTTAAGGTCTGTAGGAACTACCCTAAGGTTTATTGGACTCCGTGGTTAAAGCACCCGTGCTTGAGATATTTTTAGCCTTAGTTTAGTTTGCAGTGCGTTTTGTAAGAGAGAGGCAGAGGGTTTGTTTGTTTGGAGAGTTTTCTCTCTCTTCTCTTTTTAATTCTAGCTTAGGATTGGCTTCACAACACGGTCTGTATCGGATTTCTCGTCCTCATCATCAATCCTCAAAGGTCCTTGGCAGTCGATGCTTCGAGATAGGACCGCCCATGGTAATCCCCAGAACCCTGGTTTTCGAGATTTCGAGATAATCCCGCCCATGGCGTTTCGTGGCCGAATTCAAGCCCTGGCAATTGACATTTCGTGATAATGCCATCCATGGTATCTGAACCAACAGAGTGCTTATATGCCCCCAGTAGGATATGTAAATATCCTAAGAGACAAGCATCGAGGAAACGATATGTTGTTATGCATCTTCAAGGGGAATTTCCCACCTCTTCGCGTCGGGAACTCGTTCAAATCAACTTGTGTTGATCGGCCGCTCCTAATCTCGGTAACATTTTCAGAACATTAGAAATGCTTTTGCGTGATTTTGATATTTATGCTTATTGAACTAGACTGTGTGTGAATTGGGGTGCTTAGGTTACCGAGTCCCGTAAATCGAAGGTTAGTTAACGAGGCCGAATACTCCCTAAGCCTTAGACCTAATACTTAGGCTTTTCATTTTCCTCAACCTCTTGAGGAATATCCGGATCTTAACGGGTACTAAAAGTCTAGCCAAGAAGGCCTAAGGTTAGCGTTCTTACTAATCTTTTTGTGTTTCTTTAGCACTTTCACTTTACTTTTCTTTAATGTGGTCTAGAACTTTGGTTAATTCCTTAATTTCTTGCTATTGACTATCTCTTTCTTTTTCATTTTGTGCTTATTTTTATCATTTTGCTCTTTTCCTCCTTTTGTAAAGCTCACCAAAAAGTGCTTCCCTCTTATTTTTTTGTTCTTTTTCAATTTTTTTAATTTTTTTGGTGTTTTTGACATATGTGAATTTTTTTGTTGAAACTTTTTCTTGTTATGAATTTTTATTGCACTTTCATACCCCCTCATGCCTAAGATTTGCAATGTCCTCATTGTACATTAGGTGAGTTTTTATTCAACTTGGTTCATGCATTAGGACAAGTATTGGGTGAGTGGATGGGTCAAGGTGACTGTTTCGGATGATTTCTAATCTCAGGTACGAGTACCTGAGGTGGAGCCGACTGTCCTAAAGGATGAACTTAAAGTGCAAAGAAATGTCAGAAAAGGTTTCGGGTTTTCAAAAGAATGACGGGTTGCTTCCCGTTAAACGCTAAATTTGACGCCTTCAGATGATCGGGAAATGGGATGGAGAGGGAATGGTTAAATCAGCGGAGTTCTGTATAACAAGCACCTTGATCAAGAGCTTGGTTGGTCCAACCAGGTGCATGTTCAGATTAGTAGGCTGATGATGCAACCCAAACCCAATCAATCTGGTAGGTTGATGAATGTAGATCAAGAGGTGTGGGACCCACCATATACTATGAAGCTTGGATGGATGTGGAAGTGTAAATGCAGGGTTTAGCTGAGTCGAATCAACCTGGTCAGAGTAGGGATCCGTAAAATAATTAGTGAATGTCACGGAAACCCTACAGGGATGATCAGAGAATGATGGAGCATAGTCTTCAGTCTGATCAAAGTCCGAAACCTGATATAGATGTGGAATTGAATCGTCTGCAATCGGCTTAGTGGGAGGTGAATTTGAATAGAAATTGAGTTCTGTTGCAGGTCGGGGTTGAGAATAGGTTTTGATCAGTTCTATATGTGTGGAAGAGGTGGCTGCAATGAGAATAGTGTATGAGGGCTCTTCTAGAAATGAATGACAGGTGGTCTCCTATAGAGAGTCCTCTGGGTAGTTATCAAATGCAAATGCCTAAAGATTGTCTATAGGATGATGGAAATCTGAATCAAGAAAAGATTCGAATTCTGGGTTACAATCACTCTCTGCATTTTCTGGTTTTGGTTCCTAGGGATCAAAAAGAAGTGATTCTATGTCATTGAACCTGAACTTAAATTAGTGATCTCGGGACCCGGGACCTTAGAGTTGGAGTCGGAGCATTAATTATGTGAGCTGAGGTCGTAGATGGGCTTGGTGTATTTAGGAAGCAGAATCTCTCTGAAATCATAATCAGATTCGAAATTGTCGAAGAGTTTGAGAAAATCAAGTTTTAAATGAGATTCAAGATCATGAGTTCCACCACAGAATAAATCACATGATGTGGATTCAGCAGCCTGACTGGGGTTTGGCCTATATGTCAAGTCTGGGCTTAAAAAGGTGTTCTTTCTAGGCTCAAGTTCCAAGCTGTTAGGACAAACCCGATGGAAATTCCACTCGTCCAACTCCTTGATTTCTGTATCGTAAATTGGCATGTCTTCCAGAAAATCGATCTAATTTCCTGAGGAAGATGGAGAGATATATTCATTAAATAGAGGCCCGGAGTCATACTCTTTGAACATTTGATCTTCATCATACAGGGCCTAATAATCTTCCCAATAAGTTTCAGACCCAGATTCTAGGCTTAGGATGTGGGTGGAATTACTAGAATCTAAGTTCGAACAACCTTCGAGGGTCACTTTATCAGAACAAGGGGCGGGATTTACACCCGCAAGAGGTTCAGTTCTAATCTCATTATTGCAGGAGTTTTGGAATTCTAAGCTTGGTGATTCATGGTCAAGGGTTGGCTCAACATGTGTTCTCTTGCAATTTCCCAACCTAATTCAATGTTGACTTCTATCTGGGTTCGGAATCCATAACTACTCTGTGCCTCAATCCTGAGATCTGGGAAACTGGATTGATCCTCAGTACTGTTCCAAGATGATTCGTCCTCTGTTTGTGGTATATACGGGTATTTCTGGTCGATAGTTTGTTTAAGTAATCTCATCATCTCCACCCGTTTTTCAAGAGCATCTTGGTGTTGTTTCCAAAGTACAGGATTTGTCATGCATTGAAGGTATTCAGAATTGTGTAATTTTTCTGTCTCAATATATCATGTTATGAGCATGTCTCGGGTTGATCCTTTTGTGGCTTCTGTCAACAGAAATTGGGCACAATTTATGATGAAGGTTGTAGATGTTGGGACATTGATGAGAACCTCATCATGAGCCATAACTAGCTCATTTTGACCCAATACAAAGGATAAAAGCTCCTACATAACTTAAGGAAAGGCTTAACTCAGAGAATTCTGAGTTTGAGAAGAAAACAAGTCATAAGGGGTAAAAATGCAATTTTACCAGTATAATCTGCATACAGGGTAATTCAGGGCCCAAACATAGGTCAAAGCAGCTTAATAAGAATAAAAGTGGGATGAAATGATCTAGCAAGGGCTACAGCAATTCCAAGAAACTAAATGATAATCTGTAACCCTAAAACAACCCACTTCAATTCACGAGGTTCGAGGCAAAGTAAAAATAGAATAAACCCTCTAAAATTCATATAAAAATAATCTTTAGGGTTTAGAACCTTCAATTTGGCCTTCAGAACCCATTTTGACCTACATTGAGAACCATGCCCAATTAATAACTTAATTTGGGTTTTCGCATAAATTGACCGGTCAAACAAGGTTTAATATAGAAACGAAATTCACCATCAGATTCCTTAGGTCCTAATTAGTCATGTATAAAAACTTGAGCCTAAGAAGAAACCTCCTTGACCGACTTTACACTTTGGCCCTCAACTTTTGAACCCTCGCATTTTGGCCCCTAACTCTCCTTCGTTCTTTGCGATCAGGTCCCCCCTGCAAAACCTGCCAGCACCATGCTCCGGCGACCTTGCGCGGAGCATGGCGCCGCGCAGGGTGAGGTGGAGGACCTGGCAAGTAAACCGGGGGTGCCCTGCGTCGTCAGCCGTCGCAGGGACACCCCCCTGGTCGTTGTAACCCACCATACCGGCCGTGCGAACGCACGGACGGTATGGGTTGTTGTTTCCGGCCATCCTCCGGCGAGGGAGACACGTCGTCTCCCTCCGCCTTCCTCCCTGTTTTGATCCCTATAAATACCCCCCGTTGCTCCACCGACCGGGGGAGCTCGGGTCTGACGGAGAAAACCCCCAACTTTCCTCTCTTCTCTCTCCGGCAGACGCTCACCAGCTCCGGCGGTTCCTCCCCCTTCTCCTCTTCGCTCTGCCGCAATACCAGCAGCAGAGACTTCCTCCCCTGCTCTTTCCGCGCCACGCCGCACCCAGCTGGCGCCTCTCCGGCTCTCTGCTCGCCGCCGCCCCTTTCCCTGAGCATCGTCTTCTCCGGCGACAATCGATACGACTGTCGCCCTGTTCCTCCCCCTTCGTCCCTACAAGTAAGCTAGAACTACTCCCCTTCTTCTCCTCTTTCTTTCCCCGCCTTCAATTTATTCAATTAAGCCCTCGACCGACCCTGACCATCGTCACCCCCTTCGTCTCCGGCCACCCTCCGGCGAGATGCTCCCATCGCTCCACAGCCTCACACACCTCGCCGACCCTCACCGAACCTCCGCCTCATCACACTGAGCACCCCCTACCCCTTCACTGCCACTCCACACCTCCATAACGCTTCCCCCAACAAACCCATCCTCCGACCCACAGTCCGACCTAGGGCAGCCCTTGCACGCCGCCCCGCGCCTCGCCGCCACCCACACGAGCTTCGCCGCACCCTGGCGAAGCTCCCGGCACTTTCTGATTAGGCCGAGAGGCCGTTTTTCTGTGAACAGGCCACCCGACCTCCGCCGCCATTGCCGTGCAGAAGGAGCTGCTTCCGCCTGCAGCTACAGGCGCGCCACGCTCAGCGCCACGCCCAGATTCGACTCCCAGGCCTTGCGAGGCGTTTCGACAAAACACCAGGCTCGCAGCTAAGGCAGAAGGCTTCGCGTGACGCCGCGATCTCCCGCTGCTTTCCCCGCTGCGGGCGCGCAATTGAGGTGGGACATTTAGTCCCACCTCGGAAAAGTCCGAAGAGGCGCAGCGATATAAGATGCAAAAGTGCTGGAGGCTTACTGCCTCAGCACACGGGGTGAGGTCCCCTTCACCCGCCCGGTTACCCGGTCTCGTCCGCGCTCACGCCCCGCGGACTTGACCCGACCCGACCCGACTTAGACTGACCTGCACTCCTCGCCCACCACGCACGCCGGTGGGCCTGGACCCGGGCACGACCCGCACCCGATTACCCGGCAGCTCTGGGAGAGCTTTTCCAAGAGTGGTTTCAGAGAGAGAGAGACGCGGGGGAGAGGGTAGAGTAGGTTTTGTCCTCTGACGTAAGCTCTGAAGTGTGCAGGAACAGGTGAAGAAGAAGAAAGCTGAAGAAGACACTGTAGCAACAGGCAGTTTAAGTCGTCTGATTTGGAAATCAGACGACGGCCTGAAGGGAAAAGAAGAAAGAAGGAGGGGTGACGTCCCTGACTGGAAAAAGAAAAGACGGAAGAAGGAGATCTGCAGAAAGAAAGAGCATCACCTCTGCAGAACTAAGAAGAAGAAGATCACCTCTGCAGAACGAAGAAGAAGGAGATCTGAAGAAAGAAAGAAAGAGCATCACCTCTGCAGAACTAAGAAGAAGAAGATCACCTCTGCAGAACGAAGAAGAAGAAGGAGATCTGAAGAAAGAAAGAAGAGCATCACCTCTGCAGAACGAAGAAGAGGCAGATTTGAGACGAGGAGAAACAAAGAAAAAAAAAAGACACCACATTCTTTCTCTCTCTTTGTTTATTTTTGTAAAAGAAACATGTATATCTCTAGAATACAGTTTGCTCCCTGAGTTCGACCTCGGGAACTCTTTTATTTTCCGAGTAAAAATTATATATTTGAAATGATGGCAATAACTGGCTATATTACAACGACATAACAATAAAACCCGGTTATCTCTCGAAGCCATCGTTCTCAACCGATCAATTGGCGCCGTTGCCGGGGAGCAACGGCTATTCTAGAGGTAAACATTCCTGTTTCTTTTTAATTTCTGATAATCTCCTCTCTTTTGTGCAGAAAACTACAGGAAATCAAGAAGACAAGCAACCGCACAACAACCACTCCGAGGACAGGTAAATTTTTCCTCTCGCTATTAACCCCTAAAACTCAAAAGAAAGAAAAGAACAAGCAATATAGGGCTAACCTGTCTTCCATACTTAGTAACCATAAAAGTTGCATGTTTTCAACTCATTATTCCTGCACACTATTAAGGGTATTTAAGGGCTAACACATTCTTGCTTGAGCCCTAATTACCCAACAAAGAATTAACTAGACCAGGTAGAGCCAACCTAGGATCCAACACTAGGGATTTAGAGACACACTCCTTAAGCAAGAATTGAGAAAACCAAATGAAGTGTGCCCAAGCCCTTGTCTGAAAATACCTATTCAAAGGAAACCTAAAACAATTGGCTCTCTAAACACTCTTGAACCCTAAAAGAAAGGACCCAAAGAGCTCTCAAAGGAACAAGAGGTAAAGTTGACTTCTTGGGTCAACCAACCTTAAAATTAGGTCACTTTCTCACTCAAAATACCTAAGAGTTCAAGTGTAACTTTAAGCACCCTGATCTTAAGCTAAAATTGGTAGACTTAAGAGGTCAAGATCCCCATTCTGGTCTACCTGGACCCGCAGTGACAAGAGAGGTCGGGTGGGGGAAACCCTGTAACCCGTGGGGACGCTCTACCGTGTAGGGGTCTTCACGGGACTCTCCCTCTCTGGCTGCCCAGGTAATTCTCAGGTGGACGATCTTTCTGATCAAGGGGTCCATCTGCCCCGCACCTCTATAGTCACCCAACACATTTTTGGGTGCCTTGATTGGGTCTAGCACCTTCTAAACTTACCTCTTCCAACTGTGCATGTACGGAAGGAGGTCTCTAAGACCACCCTTAAGACCTCCTTTAGAAATTCGCTCTCGTCAAGGCCAAGCCTCGACGCCCGTGTTTGTGCAGAAACACCCTCACATTATTCTCTCTTCTGATTCAGAACCAAGTTCTTCTTCTTCCCCCATCATGGCTCAGCCAGTTGAGGAAGAAAATAATCTGGAACACCAGCTCCAGCGACTCAATGACCTCTTCCAAAACTTCGTGCACCCACCACAGCGTCCTATGATGCGGGACCACTACAATCCTGCTGCGGTGGCCATTGAGCCTCGAGTCAGAATCCCGACTGGAGGACCTGATTCCGAACTAAAGCCCAACATGATTCATGCTATACCTAAATTCCATGGGCTTAATTCTGAAGATCCCTTCCAGCACATCAAACAGCTAAAGCATCTGGCCCACACTTTTGGATCAGATGCGCAAAATCGGGATATTCTTCTCATGAAGATGTTCTCCTTTTCTCTTATGGACAAGGCTGCCCATTGGTATCAAACTCAGACCCGGCCGATCAACACTTGGGAAGAACTTCAATCCGAGTTTTTGAAAAAGTTCTTTCCCGTTGGTCGGACCAACGCCTTGCGCCATCAGATTACACACTTCACTCAACAATCAGGAGAACCTCTCCATGAGGCATGGGATCGTTTTCAGGATCTCATGAGAAAGTGCCCCCATCACGGAGTTCCTAAATGGGAACAAGTCCAATCTTTTTACCAGGGACTCCGTGAGGACATCCGCCTTTTCGTCAATGCAACTTGCGGAGGAAACATCATGGGTCAACATGAAGACCATATGGGAGATTCTCGAAAACATGTGCGAGAACTCCATCAACAATGACTCCATGGGACTATTCGACAGGACGAATACCCGCGCAGCGACGAATCTTAAGGGAGCACATGAGACGCAGGGCCTGTCCGCATCAGTCGACCTGGAATTAATAGCCAGTCGATTGGATAAGGTCTCAATCATTGAAAAGAAGGTGGATGAGCTGACTCAGCACTTGCAGCGAGCCACCTCCGCGCGTAACTCCTTTGCACAACCTCCTTCCACACAGGAGACTGTGCAAAACACCCTCCACCGATCTTCCCCTGGGATGGATCCATATCCATCCCCATCTGATTCTTGGACTGGAAGATCATCCGATCCTTTCTACACCAGCCGGGGGAACTCCATTCCTCCTTTCCCTGATTCTCAGGAGGTTCCTCAGACCTGCGAGGACCTCAACGCCATCCAGAACGACAGATTCTCCAACACTTACAACCCTGGATGGCGAAACCATCCCAATTTTCAGTGGGCGGGAAATTCCCAAACCCAAAGACCACCTTTTCAGTCCCGCCCACAGCCCTCTCGTCACTACCAGCCGCCTCAGCCTCGGCCCAACCCTACTTATCCATCAGGGCCAAATCAAGATCAAATGTCCTTAATCCTTCAGACTCTGGCTGACATTCAAAAAACGAATGCGGCTATTCAGAAACAGCACAAGGACGAGCTTACAGAAGTTAAAACTCAACTGGCCCAGTTGGCAAATTCTCGCCAACCAGGCACACTCCCTTCCCAACCTCTTCCTAACCCAAATAACGTGCCAACCCAGAAGCGCGTTATGAATCTAAATTTAGGCCACGCCCAATGGATTTATCAGTCTCCTACTGCTCCATCTCCAGACGAGATGGAAGCCTCAACTTCTTATGCGGGATTTCAGCAGCAGCCACCCCTCCTACCAAACCCAAACCAAAATCAGGCCGGATTAAATTCTGTAACAACACGTAGTGGTAAAACAACTCAAGACCCGCATTATCCAAACCACTCCCAGCCTGATAACCATGACCCTAGGATAGTTATCCAAGGTACCGCTGTTCCAGATCCACAACCTGGACCTATCCTAGAAGAACCAACCAAGATCCCGTTTCCCGAGGCCCTGACCAAGGGAAAGAAGACCACCAAACCCGTGGCCCCTGAGGAGGACCTGGTCAAGCTCTTTGAGCAGGTCCACATAAACATCCCCTTGATGGATGCAATCCGCCACGTACCAGCTTACGCACGATTTCTAAAGAATATATGTACACCCCAGCGTAAGCCGCGAACCAAGGGAGGGAGCCCAATTGTTCTGTCAGAGCAAGCCAGCTCTGTAATCCTTAGTAGACTCCCACCCAAGGCAAAAGATCCTGGAACTCCCCTGATTTCCTGTAAGATAGGTGGTACCCAATTTGATAGAGCATTGTTAGACTTGGGTGCATCCATAAACCTGATACCCACATCCTTACTTGACCATCTAGAAGAATCTGAGCTGAAACCAACCGAGGTGACATTACAATTAGCAGATCGATCTATAAAGTCGCCAAAAGGGATTCTCGAAGATGTTATCGTGAGAGTACGGGATTTCTATTTTCCAGTGGACTTTATAGTCTTAGATATGGATGCACCTGAGAACCCTAGGGATACACCAATCATTCTAGGGAGACCTTTCTTGGCTACTGCTAGAGCCAACATCAGCTGTGAGGAGGGCCAAATAGAGCTTAAGTTTGGAGATCAAACATTGAAAATTGATATATTTAAGGCCCAACAAGGAATTAATTGCGGCGTCATCGAACAAATTTGTGGCATCAAGACTTTGGTTGATGAATCACACCTCCAGAATGACTCGATTATGCCTCATCAACCACAGAAGGATCTTGACCCGCAAACAGAGGAGTCGAATCCAGATATGAACAACCCAGTAACTCCCACCCTTGAACCTCACATCTATATTGAACCACCCGCTGCTGCTGAAAACCCCATCCTCGAACTGAAACCCCTTCCTGCTCACTTGAAATACGTATTTTTGGGTTCTAATCAGACCTTTCCTGTGATTATCAATTCCAACCTCAGTCCTGAACAGGAATCCCGTCTGATTATTGTCCTCCAGCAACATCGCAGAGCCATCGGATGGACTCTCGATGATCTGACTGGAATAAGTCCCTCTTATTGTACTCATCATATCTATTCAGAAGAGGGCACACGACCTTCTCGTGAAATGCAGAGACGCTTAAACCCCAATCTGCAGGAGGTCGTGAAAAAGGAGATCATCAAATGGTTAGATGCCGGAATCATCTACCCGATCTCCGATAGTCGTTGGGTGAGCCCAATTCAGGTCGTGCCCAAGAAGGCAGGACTCACCACTATAACGACTGAGACCGGAGAAATCATTCCTACCCGATTAGCCAACTCGTGGAGAGTCTGTATAGATTACCGTCGACTCAATTCCTCCACGAAGAAGGATCATTTCCCACTACCCTTCATTGATCAAATTCTCGAAAAACTAGCGGGAAATAGGTTCTTCTGCTTTCTTGACGGGTACTCCGGTTATAACCAGGTGGCAATCCATCCTGAGGACCAAGAAAAGACCACGTTCACCTGCCCCTTCGGAACATACGCTTTCCGAAGGATGCCTTTCGGTCTTTGCAATGCACCCGCTACTTTTCAGCGATGCATGCTTGCCATATTCTCAGATATGGTAGGTGATTATCTGGAAGTCTTCATGGATGACTTTTCAGTTTTCGGAGCATCATTCGACGATTGCCTCCAACACTTGGTCCAGATACTCAGGCGGTGCATCGATGTGAATTTGGTTCTTTCCTGGGAAAAGAGCCATTTCATGGTGCCTGAGGGAATTGTCCTGGGACACTCAATTTCGGAGAAAGGTATCCAAGTAGATCGAGCTAAGGTTAATCTGATTTCTCACCTTCCTATGCCTAGCTCGATCAGGGACATCCGATCCTTTTTAGGGCATGTCGGTTTTTATCGACGATTTATCCCTGATTTTTCAAAAATCGCACGCCCCCTGACCACTCTTCTCTCCAAGGATGTTCCCTTCGAAATCTCCAAGGAATGCACTCAAGCATTTGAAATCCTGCGTGACCGAGTCACCCAAGCCCCGATCCTACAGTCCCCTGATTGGTCTCAACCCTTTGAGATCATGTGTGATGCATCCGACTTCGCTGTAGGAGCGGTTTTGGGACAGAAAATTGACAAGAAACCTGTGGTCATTTACTACGCCAGCAAAACACTCGATGGGGCTCAGCGTAACTATACGGTTACTGAGAAAGAGCTGCTAGCTGTAGTATTTGCCCTAGAAAAGTTCAGATCATACCTTCTGGGTTCCCGTGTCATCATATACTCGGATCACACAGCGGTGAGGCATCTCCTTGCAAAGAAGGACGCGAAACCTCGATTAATCCGATGGATCTTGCTGTTGCAAGAATTTGACCTTGAGATTCGCGACAAAGCGGGAAAGCAAAACGTGGTAGCTGATCACTTGTCCCGTCTTCCTTCTGAAATAATTGACCCTTCCGGACCCATCACTGAGCATTTTCCCGATGAGCACCTGCTGACTATTGGTACTAGCCTTCCATGGTTTGCCAATATAGTAAATTACTTGGCATCTCATCAGATCCCGTCCGATTGGCCGAAGGCCAAGAAAGACAAATTACGCTCCGATGCCAAGTATTACATTTGGGAAGACCCGTACCTCTTCCGCATAGGTGCCGATCAGATCATCCGGAGATGTGTCCCGGAAGGGGAAGTCAACAATATCCTCTCTTTCTGCCATGACCAGGCATGCGGTGGCCATTTTGCCGGGCATAAAACCGCATCAAAAGTCCTCCAGTGCGGCTTTTACTGGCCCACACTGTTCAAAGACGCATACAGTCACTGCAAGGCATGCAGTCGTTGCCAGACTTTGGGCAACATGAGCCATCGCGACATGATGCCTATGCAACCGATTCTAGTATGCGAAATCTTTGATGTTTGGGGGATTGATTTTATGGGCCCCTTTCCTGTTTCGGATGGTTTCGAATACATTCTGTTGGCTGTGGACTACGTGTCCAAATGGATCGAAGCCATACCGACCCGAACCTGTGATCACAAAATCGTTCTCAAATTCATTCATCAACACATTTTCTCAAGGTTCGGGATTCCTCGTGCAATAATCTCTGATGGGGGGACCCATTTCACAAATGCTCAGTTTAGGTCACTGATGACCAAATACGGGGTGTCTCACCGAATCTCTACTCCTTACCACCCCCAAACTAATGGTCTAGCTGAGCTGTCTAATCGGGAGATCAAGAAAATCCTGCAAGTCACTGTTCGACCTGACAGGAAGGACTGGTCGTCCCGACTTCCGGAAGCATTGTGGGCCTATAGGACCGCCCACAAGACCCAATTGGGCATGTCTCCCTTTAGACTGGTGTACGGAAAGGCATGCCACCTTCCCGTAGAACTGGAGCATAAAGCCTATTGGGCAGTACGGAACTGTAATCTAGATCTTTCCAAGGCTGGGACCCACAGAAAACTCCAAATCAGCGAGATCGATGAATTACGCCTAGACGCGTACGAGAACTCGCAAATCTACAAGGAGCGGGTTAAAGCCTTCCACGACAAACACATCTCGAGAAAGATCTTTCATCCTGGTCAAAAGGTCCTACTCTTTGATGCCCGACTCAAACTCTTCCCAGGAAAACTGAGATCTAAGTGGGTCGGACCATATTTGGTCCGACAGGTTTTTGGAAATGGAGCAATCGAAATCAGTCCACTCAGCCACGATTCTGAACCTTTCATCGTGAACGGTCAGAGACTCAAGCCGTTCATTGATGTAACTTCTACTGATTTGGCTGAGGCATCTTATATCCTCCTTTCCCCTTGAGCTTATTGCGCCCAGCCGATGGCGTAAAACTCAGCGCTTAACGGGAGGCAGCCCGTCATTCTCTTTGAAAACCTGAAACTTGTTCTGACACCTTTTAGCACTCGAAGTTCACCCTTGTAGACAGCCGACCCCAACTCAGATGCTTGCATCTGGGATTTGAAATCGTCCGCAAAAAAATTCAACCCGACCCATCCACTCATCCAAATTTCTGTCTTAAGGAATGAACTAAGAGCCCCTAGGTTACAATGAGGACATTGCAAATCTTAGGCATGGGGGGGTATGAAAGTGCAAAACTTGTAAGAAAAGGTTTCAAACAAAAAAATTCACATATGCCAAAAACACCATAAAAATTAAAAAAAAAAAAATTTCGAAAAAGAATAAGAGGAAAAGAGGAGAAGGAAATTTTGTGAAGGAGAAGAGAAACAAAATGAAAAAGGAGCACGAAATTATAAGAAAAGGTGATAGTCGTTAGTAAGGAACTAAGGAATTAACCTAAGTTCTAGACCTCATTCAAGAGAATAACTGAAAAGTGCATAATGAGATTAGTAAGAACGCAAACCTTAGGCATTCTTGAATAGACTCTTAGTACCCATTAAGATTTGGACACTCCTCAAGAGGTTGAGGAAAATGAAAAGCTGAAGTATTAGGTCTAAGGCTTAGGGAGTATTCGGCCTCGTTAACTAATTTTTGGTTTACGGGACTCAGTAACCTAAGCACCCTAACCTCACACACAGCCTGGTTCAATAAGCGTAAAAATCAGAATCACGCAGAAGCGTCGCAAAATTCTAAAAGGAACACCTAGAATAGGAGCGGCCGATCAACACAAGTTGATTTGGACGAGTTCCCAGCGCAGAGAGGCGGGAAATCCCCTCGAAGATGCGTAACAAAATATCATCTCCTCGGTGCTTGTCTCTTAGGATATTTACATATCCTACTGGGGGCATGTAAGCACTCTGCTGGTTCAGATTCCATGGATGGCATTATCTCGAAGTGTCAATTGCCAGGGTCTGGATTCGGCCACGGAACACCATGGATGGGATTTTCTCGAAATCTCAATAGCCAGGGTTCCGGGGGTTTCCATGGGCGGTGCTATCTCGAAACATCGATCGCCAGGAACCCTTGAGGATTGATGATGGGAGCAAGGAATCTGATACAGACCGTGTTGAAAAGCCAATCCTAGGCTAGAACTAAAAAGAAAAAGAGAGAGAAAACTCTCCAAACAGAAAAACTTTCTATCTCTCTCTTACAAAACGCACTGCGAACTGAGCCAGGGCTAAAATCATTTCAAGCACGGGTGCTTTAACCACAAAGTCCAATAAACCTTAGGTTAGTTCTTGTGGACCTTAAAAACCTTTGCGAAAGACTGAGGCTAAGGCTAGACAGATTTGGATCTTGATTGGTACTAGAGTACCTTTTAGGCCTATGGTCAGCATTCTAACCTAATCTATGCTCAAATAAAAAAGGCACTTATCTAAAACTATTAAAAACTTCATGGTCTAGAACAAGGGTTGAAACCTTAAGTTTTTGCTAAGGGACTAGCAAAAGCTAGGCATGGGGGTATGATGAGAACCTCATCATGAGCCATAACTAGCTCATTTTGACCCAATACAAAGGATAAAAGCTCCTACATAACTTAAGGAAAGGCTTAACTCAGAGAATTCTGAGTTTGAGAAGAAAATAAGTCATAAGGGGTAAAAATGTAATTTTACCAGTATAATCTGCATACAGGGTAATTCAGGGCCCAAACATAGGTCAAAGCAGCTTAATAAGAATAAAAGTGGGATGAAATGATCTAGCAAGGGCTACAGCAATTCCAAGAAACTAAATGATAATCTGTAACCCTAAAACAACCCACTTCAATTCACGAGGTTCGAGGCAAAGTAAAAATAGAATAAACCCTCTAAAATTCATATAAGAATAATCTCTAGGGTTTAGAACCTTCAATTTGGCCTTCAGAACCCATTTTGACCTACATTGAGAACCATGCCCAATTAATAACTTAATTTGGGTTTTCGCATAAATTGACCGGTCAAACAAGGTTTAATATAGAAACGAAATCCACCATCAGATTCCTTAGGTCCTAATTAGTCATGTATAAAAACTTGAGCCTAAGAAGAAACCTCCTTGACCGACTTTACACTTTGGTCCTCATATATTTACTCTTTGGCCCTCAACTTTTGAACCCTCGCATTTTGACCCCTAACTCTCCTTCGTTCTTTGCGATCAGGTCCCCCCTGCAAAACCTGCCAGCACCATGCTCCGGCGACCTTGCGCGGAGCATGGCGCCGCGCAGGGTGAGGTGGGGGACCTGGCAAGTAAACCGGGGGTGCCTTGCGTCGTCAGCCGTCGCAGGGACACCCCCCTGGTCGTTGTAACCCACCATACCGGCCGTGCGAACGCACGGACGGTATGGGTTGTTGTTTCCGGCCATCCTCCGGCGAGGGAGACACGTCGTCTCCCTCCGCCTTCCTCCCTGTTTTGATCCCTATAAATACCCCCCGTTGCTCCACCGACCGGGGGAGCTCGGGTCTGACGGAGAAAACCCCCAACTTTCCTCTCTTCTCTCTCCGGCAGACGCTCACCAGCTCCGGCGGTTCCTCCCCCTTCTCCTCTTCGCTCTGCCGCAATACCAGCAGCAGAGACTTCCTCCCCTGCTCTTTCCGCGCCACGCCGCACCCAGCTGGCGCCTCTCCGGCTCTCTGCTCGCCGCCGCCCCTTTCCCTGAGCATCGTCTTCTCCGGCGACAGTCGATACGACTGTCACCCTGTTCCTCCCCCTTCGTCCCTGCAAGTAAGCTAGAACTACTCCCCTTCTTCTCCTCTTTCTTTCCCCGCCTTCAATTTATTCAATTAAGCCCTCGACCGACCCTGACCATCGTCACCCCCTTCGTCTCCGGCCACCCTCCGGCGAGATGCTCCCATCGCTCCACAGCCTCACACACCTCGCCGACCCTCACCGAACCTCCGCCTCATCACACTGAGCACCCCCTACCCCTTCACTGCCACTCCACACCTCCGTAACGCTTCCCCCAACAAACCCATCCTCCGACCCACAGTCCGACCTAGGGCAGCCCTTGCACGCCGCCCCGCACCTCGCCGCCACCCACACGAGCTTCGCCGCACCCTGGCGAAGCTCCCGGCACTTTCTGATTAGGCCGAGAGGCCGTTTTTCTGTGAACAGGCCACCCGACCTCCGCCGCCATTGCCGTGCAGAAGGAGCTGCTTCCGCCTGCAGCTACAGGCGCGCCACGCTCAGCGCCACGCCCAGATTCGACTCCCAGGCCTTGCGAGGCGTTTCCACAAAACACCAGGCTCGCAGCTAAGGCAGAAGGCTTCGCGTGACGCCGCGATCTCCCGCTGCTTTCCCCGCTGCGGGCGCGCAATTGAGGTGGGACATTTAGTCCCACCTCGGAAAAGTCCGAAGAGGCGCAGCGATATAAGATGCAAAAGTGCTGGAGGCTTACTGCCTCAGCACACGGGGTGAGGTCCCCTTCACCCGCCCGGTTACCCGGTCTCGTCCGCGCTCACGCCCCGCGGACTTGACCCGACCCGACCCGACTTAGACTGACCTGCACTCCTCGCCCACCACGCACGCCGGTGGGCCTGGACCCGGGCACGACCCGTACCCGATTACCCGGCAGCTCTGGGAGAGCTTTCCCAAGAGTGGTTTCAGAGAGAGAGAGACGCGGGGGAGAGGGTAGAGTAGGTTTTGTCCTCTGACGTAAGCTCTGAAGTGTGAAGGAACAGGTGAAGAAGAAGGAAGCTGAAGAAGACACTGTAGCAACAGGCAGTTTAAGTCGTCTGATTTGGAAATCAGACGACGGCCTGAAGGGAAAACAAGAAAGGAGGGGCGACGTCCCTGACTGGAAAAAGAAAAGACGGAAGAAGGAGATCTGCAGAAAGAAAGAGCATCACCTCTGCAGAACTAAGAAGAAGAAGATCACCTCTGCAGAACGAAGAAGAAGAAGGAGATCTGAAGAAAGAAAGAAAGAGCATCACCTCTGCAGAACTAAGAAGAAGAAGATCACCTCTGCAGAACGAAGAAGAAGAAGGAGATCTGAAGAAAGAAAGAAGAGCATCACCTCTGCAGAACGAAGAAGAGGCAGATCTGAGACGAGGAGAAACAAAGAAAGAAAAAAGACACCACATTATTTCTCTCTCTTTGTTTATTTTTGTAAAAGAAACATGTATATCTCTAGAATACAGTTTGCTCCCTGAGTTCGACCTCGGGAACTCTTTTATTTTCCGAGTAAAAATTATATATTTGAAATGATGGCAATAACTGGCTATATTACAACGACATAACAATAAAACCCGGTTATCTCTCGAAGCCATCGTTCTCAACCGATCAGACATCAACCTAAATGTCTTCTATTGTTGAGGGTTTATATTTAATTTCATAGAACTCAAGGGCATCTTCAATCATCCTATCTCTCATGGATCTTTGTGATTTAGGTTTCTTGAAGGGTAATCCTAAGTAACCAGGTTGCACACTTGGATCGAGTGGTGGAATCATGATGTAGAATCAGAATTATGATGCAGAATCAAGTTGTGCCATGATGGAGGAAGAAGGGGAACTAGGTTTAGAATCGGAAGAAAGGTCTCTGTGGAGGGGTTGTTGCACTATCAAGGGTGCCGAGGCTTTGCCTCGGGGAGAGTGGATTTCTAGAGGAGGTTTGAAGGACCTCCTATGAAACATACATTGAAGGACTAGATGAGATTAGAACGTACTAGACCCAATCAAGACACCCAAAATATGTTGGGTGACTATAGAGGTTCGGGGCGGACGATACCCCTTGATCAGAAGGTCGTCCACCTGAGAATTACCTGGGCAGCCAGAGAGGGTGAGTCCTGTGAAGACCCCTTTACGGTATAGCGCTTCCACGAGTTACAGGGTTTCCCCCACCTGACCTCTCTTGTCATTGAGATTCCAGGTAGACCAGAATGGGGACTTTGACCTCTTAAGTCTACCACTTTTAATTAAGACTAAGGTGCTTAGGGTTTTATTTGAACTTTAAACCTTTTGTGTGCAAAAAGCGACCTAATTTAAGGGTTAGTTGATCCAAAGGATCAACTTTACCTCTTTGTTCCTGAGAGAGCATCTTAGGTCCTTTTTTTTAGTGTTCAAGTAAATTAAGAGCCTGATTGCTTAGGGTTTCTCTTAAATAGGTCTCTTCAAACAATGGTTTAGGCACACCTCTTTTGAAATTTTCAATTCTTTGTTTAGGGGATGTGTCTCTAAAACCCTAGCTTAGAATCCTAGGTTGGCTCTAGTTGGTTCAATTAGTTGCCTCAGAAATGGGTAACTAGGGCTCAAGAAAGAAGGTCATAGCCGTAGTTACCTTAAGTGGATATGCAGATAAAATGTGTTGAAACTCAAAAATAGGCAACTCTGTGAATTACTAAGTACAGAAGAGAGGTAGCCCTAGATTGATTTTCTTTTTGTTTTTCCTCTTTAGAATGTGAGGGGCTTAAGAGAGAGGGTTGAGGGTTACCTGTCCTCTTGTGTGTTTGTTGTGCGGCTGCTTGACTTCTCTTGCATTCCTTTCCTACACAACAAAAGAGAGGTTAAATCAGTATAAAATCAGAAATTGTGATTTTGAAGCTTCTAAAATGCCTGTTGCTCCCCGGCAACAACGCCAAAAACTGGTTGGTGGTCAGTTTGATTAGATTTTATTACTCGAATATTTCAAAAATTCTCCGAGGTTGAACTCAGGGAGCAAGCTTGATTTTAGAAGCGTAGAAAATCCCAATTTACAATAATACACCGTTTTACAAAAGAACAACTAAAGAGAAAGGAAATAAAAATTGTTTCTTCTCTTTTTTCTTCTCTCTTTCTTCTTTGTCCGTCCTTCTCTCTTCTTCTTTCAGTCTTCAGATGTCTGAAATTGGGAATCAGACGCCTTAAGTAGCCACTTGCTACAGTGCACGTCTCCTTCTTTCTTTCTCTGCTGCTGCTGCTGCTCTCCTTGGCTTTTTCTTCTTCTCTTCTTTTCCCTGCTTGGCTTTCTTTTTTGTGACAGCTTCCTCTTCCTTCCTTCCTCAGTTGGCTTCTCCTTCTTCCTGCTGCAGCTGCTGTCTTCTTTCTCTTCCTTTTCTACTTCTGCTCCTGAGCCTTCTTCTCTTCTCTTCGGCTGCAGCTGCTTTCGCGGCTAAGTCTTCAGCCGCTTCTTCTCCTACTTCCTCTTCCTCCTCCTTCTTCAATTTCCCTGCATAGGCATGGTTAGGAAAAACCTAACCCCTACCCTCCCCGCGTCTCTCTCTCTCTGTTTCACTCTAGGGTTTGCTCTCCCAGAGCCTACTCAGGTATGCGGGTTGGGTAACGCGCTTGGGACCAGGCCCACCAACGTGCGGTGGTGGGCGAGGTGTGTAAGGCTTAGGTAAACGGGTCGGACCAGGTCTGCGGGGGATGGTCCGGACGAGGCCAGGTGAGCGGGTGAGAGGGATCTCACCCCATGTGACTGAGCCTCAGTCACTTTTTCAATTTATGCGGGTGCGTGGCTTCAACAGCTACCAATGTGGGACTATCCGCTCCCCTCCTTTCTCACGTGCCCGCAGTAGGAGGTGCCCTTCCAATTGCAGCAAGACGCGAGGCTCACGTCTTCAATTGGGGACCTGTGACCATGCGCGAGGCTCTTCCGCACAGCCTGGGACTTCAACCTGGGACAAGGGTACTTGGAGCGAGCCTGCGAGCAAGCTTGAAGCTTGCTTGTTAATGGCAGACGGGGGCGTACACTTGAAATCAGTAAAACGGCCTCTCGGCCACGTCAGGACGTTCAGGGAGTATCATCGGAGCACAACGAACGTGATGGGAGTGGTAGTGTGTCGTGACAGTGGCCGTGAATGCATGGCTAGGTCAAACTGTGTGCGTGAAGGTGGGTGTGTTCGGGGAAGGGTTTCAGTGGGTGGCGCGGTGAGTGGAGGGTCGCAAGATGATCAGTGGGTGGAGGTGATGCTTCTGAGGGGTCTGGCAAGGTGGATGGGTGTGGGGAGGTGGTGGAGACACCTCGTCGGTGATCTGCCGGAGGTGGAGGAGATGGTGGTGGTCTGTGGTTATCGAGGGGTTGAAATAACAAATTGGCAGAGGGGAAATAAAGAGGAGGGTAAAAGGGACTTAGCTGTGAGTCTAGAGTGAAGGAGGGGATGAGGAGGTGGCAAGCGGCCGGTGCTTCCGTCGCCGGAGACGAAGGTGCCAGGGGGAGAGAACGGCGACGAGGAAGAGGGGCTGGAGGGCGCTCGTTGGTATGGCACGACGCAACAGAAGACGGTGCCACTGGTACGGTGGCAGGGCAGCGAGAGAGGAGAGGGAATGTCGTCGGAAGCTTTGGTAGTTGGCCGGGGTTGGTGGGAGACAAATAGGAGGGGAGATCTCAGGCCAAACGAAGCTTGAAGGATGCGGCAGAGGGTGCCGCTCCTTAAATAGGTGAGGGTAAGCCGGCAAGCACGCGAGAGCGGCGGGAAAAGCTTCGCCGGAGGTATGGTAGATGGATACCCATGCTTCTCACACGTTCGCACGAGAGGTATGGCAGACGACAGGGCATGGGAGCCGGCCCATGCGGTAGGGGACGTCGTAGGGAGTCTCCCTTTCAAATCTGGGGCCGGCTCCCCATGCATGCGCGGCACCACCATCCATGCAAAGTCGCCAGAGATATGGCCTGCTACTGCGGGTGGCAGAAGGACTGGATTGAAGAAAATGATGGGAAATTTGAGGGGGTAATTGCAAGATTTTAAAAAGTTAAGGATCAAAAAGTAATTATTGAGGACCATTTTGTAAAGTTGGTCAAGACGACATTCCCTTAGGTCCAACTTTTGGTATAAACCTAATTTGAGCCTAAGGAATCCAATGGTGAAGTTGGATTTTAGGTTCGACCACGTTTGATTGGGCATTTTGCATAAAAATCTAAATTAGGTCAAAAATTGGGTATGGTCCTCAATCTAGGTCAAAACAGGTTCCAACGGCCAAATTGAAGGTTCTAAACCCTAGGGGATATTTTTTTATGAATTTTAGAGGGTTTAGTTGATTTTTATCTTGCCTGAAATTTCGTGAATTAAAGTGGGTTTGTTTTAGGGTTATAGAATGTCATTTAATTCCCAGGTTTTGTCATAACCCTCTTCAGACTAAATCATCCCACTTTTCTCTTATTAGGTTCACTTGACCTATGTCTAGACCCTTAGAAATCCCGTTCATGCACTGCAATGGTAAAATTACAGTTTTACCCCTTGTATAATGTTTTATTCTGTGATTAACAATTCCCTGATTTAGGCCTTCCCTTAGGTTATGTAGGAGCTTTTGTTCACTTTATTAAGTCAAAATGTACTAGTTAGGGTTCATTATGAGGTTCTCATCAAAGACGTGATCCCTCAACCTCAGACTGTATGTTAACACAGAGTTAATATACATAATAAAGTATTTAATACATATTTTATTGTATTTTACAACATTTATTTGGGTTTATTTACATTTAAATATCTGTTCTCAGGTTATTGTACATATAGATTATGTATAAATAATATAATACATTATAAATATAGTTAACTTACTTCAAAATACTTAAAATAGTATAATACATCTATACAACATAAATTAGTTCAATTATAACTTAATTTACTAATTTATCTTAATTTAATTTAGTAACTTACTTAATAACTTAATAAATTAATTATTTATTATATATATATATACTTAAATTATGTTACAGGGGTTATTATGTACATAATACATATACAAACATATATACACAGTATAATTAGTAATTACGTTTATATACAAGGTTTTATAAATTTACTTAAGTTATAGTGTATATAAGTTAGTATAAATAATAAATAGTTATATAATTAAGTTATATATAGTTTATATACTTTTAAATATGTAATTTACAATATATAATATATATATATAAGTTATTTACACCTATTGTACCTCTATTTTACATTATATACAGGTATAACTTATTATATAGCTTATATTTACATGTATATACTTACTGTACATATTATTTTTGTGTATTTTGGGGTTTTTCTTCTTTTTATGGGTTTTACATATTTTCTAGAGGTAGGGGATGAGAAAGAAAAAGAGAGATGAGAAGAATAGACTGTTTTTGGTATTTTTATATGTTAAGGTCTTTTATTAAGTTTTAAGGTAGATTGAACCGTCGCGTGGTATATTCTACTAAGTCGAGGGTTCAGAATGCCTTGAAACTTGGCATATGTCTAAAAATATACCTAATCTTCATCAAGACAGGTTTATTTTATTTTTTTGGATTTTTTATATCATTTTTATTTATTTACAAAGTTGGCACAATCTAGGCCTGAAAGGGTCTTAACAAGTGAATCATAAGGCTTAAAAGTGAGCTCTATGTGTTGAACGTAAGGGTTAAGCATTCAACATCATTCAACACAACATATGAAAGACGAATGGGCAGATAAACACAATTTCCACTTCAAATTTGATTAATTTTCCAAATTGGATAGTTATGCTACAAAGTTAGCTGACAAAGAAAGATTTGAGTATGTAACAAGCCATTCTAAATTGAATTTAAATCAAATAAAAGTACATGAAAGCTTTTATACATAAGATACAAGATTAAAAACATGTCATCTATTTTAGACAGTTAAACCTAAGCCTACTGTCCTTCAAAAACAGATTCTGGAAGTCACTGTTGCAACAGCAAGAACAGATCCTACAGCTATTGAAATAGCAGCTATGTGATTTGCTGTTGCTGCTGTAGCCCAATTCAGATCATCTGAATTGAATTTAGATGTCTTAAAAATCAGTTCTAGGGCTGCTATGCATCCAACAGAATAGCCATAACATCAATAGCTGCTGAACAATCATCAGAGCAACTCCTATCACTGCTAAAACAACAGCTATAAGGTCTACTGCTTCAATTTCATCTCACTTCAGAGCTTCCGAATTAAGTTCAGATGTCCTAAATAAATTCCAAATGTCTGTAGCAGTGTCTGAATTCTAATATCAGTGGCTTTTATCTATATTTCAGTACATGAACACCCCAAGATCAGACTAATTAAGACTGATTTGGGGATGTTTATCTACTGAAATCTAATCTGACCTTCTTCTTTAAAACCTCCATAAAGAATCATGCAAGTGAAAATAGGGGAGGAATAAAATGTCGCCCCATTTGGGGCTTTTGATTTGGATCTTACGTTGATTTCTCCACTTGATCTCCTTGAACACCATTGATGGATGTTCCAAGGCAATCATATGGATAGATCAAGACCTGTTGAGTCCTTGTTCAACCTCAAATCAGTCTTGCTGATCATCCTTAGCCAAACTCTCCAACATAGGGATTTACTTAGATACATGCTTATCCATATAATCAAAACAAAACTCCAAACCATTGGAATCATTGCATATACCTAATCAACCCCATCCAATCTCAAAAAGCTCAATTAAATCCAATAAAATCCAAATGAGTTTCATATTGGTGTGTATTCCTTTGAGGATCATCAGTTTAATTTAATTTATTACTCGAAATTTCAAAAAAATACTCCTAGGTCGAACTTAGAGAGCAAACTTGATTTTAGAAGCATAAAAGTCACAATTCACGATAATGTACTGTTTTACAAAAAAGAATTGTAGAGAATAAAAGTAGAATTAATCTTCTCTGTTTCTTCTTTGTCTCTCTCTCTCTCTTTTCTTTCTTTGTCTTTAGATGTCTGATTCTAGGAATCAGGCACCTTAAATGGCGTTTGCTATAGTGCACACCTTCTTCTTCTTCCCTTTGGCTACTGCTACTGCTGCTGTTGCTTCTTCTTCTCCTTGGCTTTCTCTTCTCTTTTCTTTGGCTACAGTTCCCTCCTCTTTTCTTTGGCTGCATTTCCCTCCTCTTTTCTTCTCTAGCTCTTTCTTCCTTTTCAGCTCCTGCTTCTACCTTTTGCACTATGCTTCTTCCTCTTCTCTTCATCTTTGGCTCCTGCTCCTTTGTGCGGCTAAGTCCTTAGCCTCTGCCTCTTCTTCTTCTTCTTCTTCTTCTTCTTCTTCTTCTTCTTCTGCTTCCTCTTCCTCCTTCTTCCATACACAGGCACGGTTAGGCAAAAACCTACCCCTACCCTTCCAGTGTCTCTCTCTCTCTATTTCTCTCTCAGGTCACCGCTCTCTCAAAGCTAGCCAGGTTATCGAGTCGGGTATACGTGCCCGGTACCAGGCCCACTAGCGTGCGGTGGTGGGCGAGGTGTGCATGGGTATTGGGTCAGGTCAGCCAGATCTGCAGAGGAGTGAGCGTGGATGAGGCGGTGAGTGGGCGAGGGACCTCACCCCGTGTAGTAGGAGGCGATAAGCCCAATGCATAAAATCAATTTATGTACCTGTGATCGCTTTAAATCGCCTGAGGTAGGACTAAACTCCCACCTTGTTGCGCGCCTGGCAGCAAAAAGTGCGAGCAAGTGCAGCTACAGCTAAGGTCTTCAAGGCCAATTGTTTGCCTAGAGCTGTACGCGGAAGTATTCCACGCGACCTGGGCTCGTGTCCTGGGGCTGGGGAGGTCGGGAGCTGCTTGCAAGCTTGCTCCAAGCTTGACGTCAATGGCGGTGGAGGCTCAGGATCTGAAATCACGAATACGGCCTTGCAGCCCTGTCAGAACGCTCGGCAGGCTTCGCCAGAGCACAACCAAGGTGTCTCGGGGGTCAGCGTGGCGTGAAGACGCCTGTGCATGTGTTCCTAGGGCACACTGTGATCGTGCAGGTGGGTGTGTTCGGTGGGAGGAGATAGTAGGTATGGCGGTCAGTGGAAGGTTGTAAGATGATCAGTGTACTGTGGCGGAGGTGGTGAGGTATCTGGCGAGGTGTGTGGAGGTGTGGAGCGGTGGAGGCACCTCGCCGATGGATGGCCGGAGATGGAGAAGATGGCGGTGGTCAGTGGCTACGAGGGGTTGAAACTTGAAATAGAAAGAGGGGAAATGTAGAGGGGAGTAAAGGTAACTTATCTGGCAGGTTAGGAGTGAACGGGGGAGGCGGATATGGTGAGCAGCTGGTACTGCCGTCGCCGGAGATAAAGGTGCCTAGGGGGACGAGACGACGACGAGGGAGAGGAGTTGGAGGGCACCCGCTGGTACGGCATGGCGCGGCGGAGGACAACGGAGGTAGCTCTGCCACTGGTACTGTGGCAGAGCGTTGAGAGAGGAGAGGGAGAGTTGCCGGAAGCTATGGGCAGATGGCCGAAGTTGGGAGGAGATGAATTGGAGGGGGATCTCAGGCCAAAATGAGCTTGAAGGATGCAGCGGAGTGTGCCGCTCCTTAAATAGGTAAAGGCTAGTCGAGAGGCACGCGAGAGTAGCGGGAAAATCATGCCAGAGGTATGGCAGATCGAAGACCCATACCTCTCGCGCATTCTCACGAGAGGTATGGCGGGCTTCAGGGCATGGGGGGCGGCCCATGCGGTAGGGTGCTCCGCAGGGAGCTCCCCTTTCAAATCTAAGGCCGGCTCCCCATGCAGACGCGGCGCTATCCTCCGCACAAAGTCACCGGAGGCATGGTCTTATGCTGCGGGTAGCAGAGGGACCAGAGTGAAGAATAAGACGAGAAAGCTGAAGGGGTAATCGCAAGGGTTCCAAAAAGTTAAGGGTCAGAAAGTAATTTTTGAGAATCAAATTGCAAAGTGGGTCAAGACGACCTTCCCTTAGGTCCAAATTTTGGTATAAACCTAATTTGGACCTAAGGAATCCAATGGTGAAGTTGGATTTTAGGTTTGATCACGTTTGATTAGATATTTTGCATAAAAATTCAAATTAGGTCATAAATTGGGTATGGACCTCAATCTAGGTCAAAACAGGTTTCAAAGGCCAAATTGAAGGTTCTAAATCCTAGGGGATATTTTTTTATGAATTTTAAAAGGTTTAGTTGATTTTTATCTTGCTTTAAAATTCATGAATTAAAGTGGGTTGTTTTAGGGTTGTAGAATGTCATTTAATTCCTAGATTTTGCCATAACCATCTTCTGACCAAATCATCCCACTTTTTCTCTTATTAGATTCACTTGACCTATGTATAGACCCTTAGAAATCCCATGGATGCACTGCAATGGTAAAATTATAGTTTTACCCCTTTGTATCATGTTTTCTTCTCAGATTAACAATTCCTGAATTAGGCCTTCCCTTAGGTTATGTAGGAACTTTTGTTCACTTTATTAGGTTAAAATGTGCTAGTTAAGGTTCATGATGAGGTTTTCATCACATATCATTGATCTGAACAGTAACACCATTTTAAATAAGATTGAGCAATTCGAGTTGGTGAATTAAGATCGAGGGGTCTTTGTGCATTTTGCGAAATGAGTGGGAGACCCCCCAAGATGGATTATGACGCTAATCTTAGATCTAAGATACGAAGCTCTCAGATATGAAATTAGATCTAATGATGGGGTGATTAACGAAATTAAAAATTGAGGAAAAACAGAATGCGAAATGGAAATATGAAGGGGAAGAAATATGATCAATGGGAAGGGTGTGAATTCAGCTCCTCTGATTTGAATTCTACTCTAAACCTACTCCTAAACTACACTAACTATCATCATATTAGCTTTAATTACTCCTACTCCTAGAAAGCATGTAAATCTAATCTATGAAAGCAATAAAAATCTAATCTAAAGGAAGAATGGGATGCCTGGGCTGCAGCTGATCACTGCAGCGATGAAGTTGAGGAGGGGAGCTGTGCCCCTGTCACTGATGTAGTGATGAATGGGGGAGAAAAATGGAGTGGATGAAGGTGATCACTCAAGGAGAAGGGAGCGATCCCTTGTACATGAGGCAGCGGACGTCCTTAAGTAGACTGAACAGTGAATCAGAGCACCATGGTGGTGTGATTAACCACCTAGGGCGTGGGCGGTGGGGATTTGAGGAGAGAGTGCGCGCAAGTTTCAAATCAATTTGCGACCATAGGATCAGATTTGGGTGAGGCGGTGAACACACGTGCTTATTCGTGTGAAGCTTCCAATGAAGGCGAGCCACAGATCGAGTGGGTCAAGAGGATCAACGACGAGGATTTCTCGTGTTCTTGCGGTGCTATAGTGCACGTGCGGAGCTCAGGTGTAGCCAAGTTCTGTTGGTGAAATTGCAGGGAAGGCCCCTCAGCGAAGGGGTAGAAAAATAACACAATAACCCGTAACTGGTCAAGAATCAATTCAGAGCAGTCATTCTGGGCTTTCAAAAAGGTCCTTACGGCCTTCAAATAGGTCCCTAAAGGATTTTTCAATGAAAAACATGTGATGAAAGGAGGACCTAAATGTAAATCTATAATTGTAAGGTTCTAATAATGTCCAAATAAAGTCAATTTTTTGTAGAAGCTTAATTGAACCTTTAGGAAGTTAATTACACTTTTGATTTGAACTTTTGAACTCATTAGTGTGTTCAATTTACAATTGGATAATCATTTTACATTTGTTAATAGAATATCTCATTTAATGACTTAATTATCCGTTTTTAAGACAAAATTGATGTTTTAGGTCTTTTTCTATATTTCCCACACTGAAACCTTTTATGTATTAATTTTATAGTTTTTAACCTAGTTTCTAGCTTAACTTAGGCGATTTAGCTATGATGAGTCATAACTTATCATACCCCCATGCTTAGGTTTTGCTAGTCTCTTAGCAAATAACTCATTAAAGTGCATAGCAATTTAAGTATCAGCAAGGTAAGTGTGTTGAGATATCTATTTTTCTTTTCTTTTCCTCAAAAAGCTAAGTGTTTAAAGATGATCTTTAAGCTGAAAGATTTTCTGATTAACCAACTGTGTTTATGTCTAGACATTGTGAGAACCTGTTGCCTAGGAAGACTGATCAGAACTCAAGACTGATATGACATAGGCCATCTCTCGACTAACAAGGACTCTTGATATTTAAACCTTTCAGTCGAATTCCAAGACTCAGGGGGTTTTACAGAGACTCATACGCTAAGAGGTTATGGCTGTGCTTAGTGATGGGTCAGGACTAACCAGGTGAATTTTAAAACTCATTCTAGGGGTTTCACTTCTTTTTAAGTTCAGGTTGGTCCTAGCTTCAGCTTATGTTTTCGGATCGACTCTCAAGAAATGAGGAATACTCAAGCCCAACTCTTATTGCGTTTGTAGCTCAACGAATTTTTGATGAAACAGGGTATTTGTACTGCACCCTGAAAACATTTTTGGTGGAATTTTTGTATTTACAGGACTTGGAGAACATACTTGACTTATTCTAAAGAACTTTTTGATTTTTTTTCCTTTCTGTCAGTATGTCTCTGACAACTTTATTTGGTAGAGCACGCCTTATTTCGTGGGTGAGTTCTTTGGTGGAAAGAGCTTCTCCTAGACACAAGACTAAAGACTAGGACAAAGAGTCTACCTGCACGCACATGTAAGGACTCCACCTTCCCTAATGAACACTAGGATTGAATTTCAAATTCACAAGGTCTTTCCCGACACTGTGTCGTGTAAAGCAAGATTACTTAGACTATTAAGTCAAAGCAAACTAACGAATCCTATACTGGTGACTCAGGTACAGGAATACGTCCTAAAGTTAGGAGAGATCCTTGTCTATCTTGTCAAAGCTTAAAGTGTATTAAGCCAAAGCCTGAGTGAATCAAGCTAAAGGTACCCGGAAAGTCAAACCAGTAAAGGTTGAATGCCCATAAACACTTATTCTATTTTTGTTTTCAGCTAGAAGATCATAGTTAAACCTTATATTTCTTTTTAAGTTCTTTTCTCTCCTCAGAATTTGTTGTGGAGCTCTCCCTCAACAATAGAGTTCATGTCCCTTATTGTATTTTTGGAATTTTGTATTTTGTCTTTTTTTTGTATTTTTGGCTTTGTAACTTTTTTCTAAATTGTTCAAAATTTTTCAATTTTTTTGGTATTTTTGATAATACTAAACTATGTATACTATAGGTGTGTCTACAATTGCATTCAAAATTTTTCAATTTTTTTTTGGTATTTTTGATAATACTAAACTATGTATGCTATTGGTGTGTCTACAATTGCATTTCAGTAAATGATTCACCATTTACACCCCCTATACTGCAATGTCCTCATTAAATGAATAGGATGGATGCAAATGCATGCTTTGCTTTTCACTATCCTATGCTGGGTGATGGAAGGAAGTTGGAATGAGGAGATAAAAATATCTGTGCGGACAATTTCAAGTCTGATACAAGATCAGAGTGGAAAGTCGGCTAAGAAGTGAAATGCATGACATATGTGACAATGCAATGTATGCTTAAAATGCAAGTGTAGACACCTAAACAAGAAAGGTGAAAATAAGAAAGGGGAAAATAGCTATATACAGGGATACGTTTACCAAGTTTAACGCCTTTAGCTAGGTGTAAACCCAGTAGGTAATTCAAAATGTAGGAGCGAAATGGTAGAGTTGACAAGTTTGAGATCATGTGGCTCAATAAAATATTTTAATCTTTGTCCATTGACAGTGAAAGGTTCAGATTTGTCAATCTCAGTGATCTCAATGGCTCCATTGTCAAAGATTCTTAGGATTTTGAAAGGTCCAGTGCACTTGGATCTTAGTTTCCCTGGGAAGAGCTTTAGAGTAGAATCAAAAAGGACTTTCTGACCAGGGTGAAAGGTTTTCTTACGAATGTGGCAGTCATGGAAGGCCTTTAATTTATCCTTATAAATCCTCGAGCTTAACTGGCTGGGCCCTGCATTCTTAGGTAGACTAGAACTTTAGGTTTGACTATGTTGACTCTAGGTGTCCGACTTTAGAAGCTAAGTTGAAGACCTTTAGGGTCCTTTGTGGACTTAAAAACTTAAGTAGGAGTTAAGTTGCAGACCATTCCTCAAGACGATGAGGAAGGAAAGCTAGAAATTGAGTTAAAGGCTTTGGTAGTACTTGATGTCTTTTTCTATCTTTTGGTTTACAGGTCCTTGTAGCCTAAGCATCCACATGTCACACACACTTGGTCTTGTGTAAATAATGATAACCTTAATTCCTTTCTTGGAGGAAAATTTGGTTCTCTTAGTTTTGACTTAGGAAAAGCTTGAAAACACAAGTTGATTAGAAGAGTTCCTGCAGCAGGAGAGGTGGAGTGTTTACTCACCTTGAGGATGCGATGATAACATGCCACCTCCTCGGCGCTTGTCTCTTAGGATGTTAATGGTGAGGACCGGTTGTCTGTTTATTATAGTATGGTTACAGTCGTTGTAGTAATGAAACAGCTACCAGGTTACCATTACAAAAATTTTTTACTCAGAAATAGTTTTCCTGAGGTCGAACTCAGGGAGCTACTGGAATTCTAGAAAATATACAAGTTCTCTATGAGATTATAAAAATAAGAGGGAGAGAGAGAGAGAGAGAAAGAGATTTTGTGTTGGGTATTTCTTCTTCTCTTCTCCTTTTCCTTCTCTTCTTCTTTCAGCTGCTCTCCTCTTCGTCATTCTTTTCTTGTTTTTCTTTGTTCTTCTCTTTCTTTCTTTCCTTCTCTTCTGCAGCTGTAACAATCTTTTTCTTCTTCTCTGACTTCTCCTTCTTTCTTCAGCCTTCTTCTTTCTTTTCTTCTTCTTCTTCTTCTCTGGCCGTTCCTCTTCTTTCTTTCTTTCTGCTTTGGCTGCTGACCCTCCGTCGTCTGACTCGGTGCTCAAACGACTTAACTATGCCTTCGCTACAGTGCAGCCTCTTTTTCTTCCGTTTCTCTCCTTCGCTTCTTCAGTCGGCAGCTTCTTTTCCTTCCTTGCTTCGCTTCTTTTGCTTCAAGCGGCTAAGGCTTCAGCCGCCTTCCTTTCTTCTCCTTCCTTCCTTCAATTCCTGCATGCTCACACAATGGGTCAGAGCAAAACCTACCCCTACCCTTCCCCGCGTCTCTCCCTCTCAGATTTCTCTCATAGGATCGCTCTCCCAGAGCTGGGTAATTGGGTGCGGGTATCGCGCCCGGGACCAGGCCCACCGGCGTGCGGTGGTGGGCGAAGAGTGCACGGTTAGGGTAATCGGATCCGGCCCAGACCCGCGGGGCATGAGAGCGGGCGAGGGCGAGCGAGCACATGGCGCGCTGCGTGCGGGTGAGAGGGACCTGACCCCTATGTTCGAAGGCAGTAAGCCCTAAACACTTTTTCAATATAAGTGTGGGCGCACGGCTGCACACTTACGAGGTGGGACTAAAGTCCCACCTCTAAATCTCGCACCCGCGGCTGAGGGAGCTGCGGTCAATTGCGACCGTGTGCGAGACTTTCACCCCAGCTGCAGGCCTGGGATGCTTCGCGGGGGCAAGCCGCGCATCCTGGAGTGCGAGCCTGGGCGAGGGCGAACCTGCAGCTGCAGGTGAAGGAGCTTCACCTGCTTAGCAATGGCGGCGAAGAGGGCGTGACCTGAAATCAAGAATACTGCCTCTTGGCCCAATCAGAGGATGCAGGGAGCTTCGTCGGAGTGCGGCGAAGCCAGTGCGGGTGGCGGAGAGGCGTGAGGCGGCGTATGGTGGTAGCCCTAGGTCGGACTGTGGTCGGAGAAATGAGTTTGTTCGGGGGGTCGTTAGGTGGCGTGTGGTAGGGAATGGAAAGGGGGAAGCTGTTGAGTGGAGTGAGGGGAAGCTTCTGAGGTAATCGGTGAGGGGTGAGAAGGTCTATGGAGGTGGGATGAGCTTGCCGGAGAGGGTGGTCAGAGACGGAGCAGGCGGAGATGGAAGTCGTGTGTGGTGGCGCAAAAAGATAAATTTACAGAGGGGAAATTTAAAGGAGGAGAAGAGGAAGCTTTTTACCTAGGTTATGGACGAAGGGGGAGGGCGGAGCCACCAGCTCATACCTGCCGGAGCTGGGGAAGAAAAGGCCCTGGAGGGGGAGATCGGCGATGAGGAGGCAGGCAGAGGGTGTCGGCGGGTGCAGCATGACACAGACGAGAGGGCTAGGAGAACCCTGCTACAGGTAAGGTGGTAGAGCGACGAGGAGGAAGAGGAGGGAGTCGCCCGAAGCTGCGGGCCGTCTGACGGAGGAGGAGGAGATGAAGTGAGGGGTTATTCTCCATCAGAGAGAGCTTGCTGGAGTCGGCAGGGGGTGAGGGTTCTTATACAGGGGTTGGCAGAGAGGGAGGCGCAAGCTGGCAACGTGCCAGCCTCGCTGGAGCGTGGTCGGAGACGAGACCCATATCTTCCGTGCGTTCGTACGGAAGGTATGGTGGTCGGCAGGCAGCATGGCCGGGTCCCTGCGACAGAGGACATTGCAGGGAACCCCGCATCTGTTCTGCAGGGCGGTCACCTCTCTCTGCGCGGCGCCATGCTTCGCGCAATGTCACCGGAGCATGGTGCTGCACAGAGTTTTGCAGGAGGGACCGTTATGCAAAGAATGATGAGAAAGTTGGGGGTCAAAATGCAAGGGTTTTGAAAGATAAGGGTCAAAAAGTAAATGAAGAGGATCAAATTGAAAAGTCGGTCAAGGAGGTCTCTTCTTAGGCTTAAGTTTTTATACATGACTAATTTGAACCTAAGGATTTTAATGGTGAATTTTATTTCTAGGTTAGATCATGTTTGACCGGCCAATTTACGTAAAAACCCAGATTAAGTTATTAATTGGGCATGGTTCTCTTTGTAGGTCAAAATGGGTTTCTAAGGCCAAATTGAAAGTTCTAAACCCTAGAGAATATTTTTATATGAATTTTAGAGGGTTTATTTGATTTTTATCCTGCCTCGAACCTCGTGAATTAAAGTGGATTTATTTTTAAGGTTACAGAATGTCATTTTATTTTTAGAAGTTGCTATAACCCCTTTCAGATCAGATCATCCTACTTCTCTCCTTATTAAGCTCATTTGACCTGTGTTTGGACCCTTAATTACCCTGTAAGGGGTCCAACCCCTCCACAGTAACCAAACCGGGGCCTTGCCCCTCCACAGTCCGCGCACCCTCGCCTGACTACCCTAGTTTGCCCCAGTGGGCCTAAACAAGTCGGTGTAGGAGGCTAGCAGAACCCCGGGGCCCGTGGGGTAGCTAGTGCCCTCCTAACACTAGTAGCTCTCCTCGGTACTACGTACGCGAGGGCCAGCAAGTCGGTACAGAGTGGCCAGTCCTAACCTCGGGTCCCTGGGGCGGCTGGCTCCGCTCTGCACTAAACAGGTACAGGTACTTCCCTTGGTACTACGTACCCAAGAGACAGTACACAACTACATCTCAGTTCCATTCCTTTCTCTTTCTAGGATTTCCACTCCTAATTCCCCCGTAGGGTTCCATCCTTTTTACTCAAACATCCAGGTTTCACTTTCCAGTTTCACATTCTTACAATCCATGTTCTCAGCCATGTTATTTATTCACAACAGGCAGCTGTTAATTCAAATTACAGGTAGCTTTATATCTCTTTCCATTTTCCAAGACTGCAGTATTATACATTCCACTAGTTTTCCCATCCTAGGATTCATGCCATATCCTAGGATCTATCATACAATCTAGTTTTCCATCCCTAAGATTCATGCAACACCTAGGAGCTATCATTCCATCTATTTCTCATTCCTAGGATTCATGCAATGTCTTAGGTTCTATTTATGGTTCCATAATTTAACAGATTTTATTAATAACTTAAAGCCACTCTACCAGGTACAACGGGAGTAATGGGGGCGTGATCGGGAATCTCGCGTGCCTCCGCGACCCTCGATACTGCAACAGAACGGGGTCCTATCACAAGGATTAAACACAAGGAGTGTCTCAAAACAGTGTATAGCTACTGTAGACGGGTAGAGGAATTAATTCCGAAAAGAACACAACTCGAATCGCGGAAAACGGAACCCGAACGGGCCCTAAACGGGTCGAAAATGACGAAACTGTGTAAAATCAGACGTCTGGAACTTCTTCCAGACGTCTTAAAAAGTGGATCAGAGGATTACCTTGTTCTGCGTGGTTTCCCAGACGTCCAGAAGTCTGCGGGGATGTCTGGCCTAGTTCCCAGACGTCCGATGGTCACCCCGGACGTCTGGAGGTCGCTCCCGCCGTCTGGTACTACAGCCAGACGTCTGATTCGCGTTGGATGGTGAATCACCGAGCCTGCGCACACCCATCTCTCTCCCTCAGTACGGTCAGTCGACAGGAAGGAAGAAGAAGACGGAAAACTCACCTTTCAGACGTCTGGAAAGTCTTCCAGACGTTGACCCCGCCGTCTGGCTATCAGCATAGACGTCTGATTCTGGAAAATTTTCCAGAACCAGGGCGCGACTCGCCCTCCGCTCGCGACGCCGCGCCTCGTCGCACCTCGTGCGCCTGCTGCTCGAGCCGCAGCAGGCCTCCCGTGTCGTTCCGGGCCCGCTGCGCTTCCCATCGGCCGGCCCTGGCAGCCCTGGCGAGCTCGCCCTCACGGCTGAGCGCCGCTCTCGCATGCAGCACCCCCTCCGCGCTCACTGCGGCCGTCGCCGCTGCAGCAACCCCGCGCTCGCTCTCGCGCTGGCTCTCGCGCACTGGAAGGAGAAGAGGAAAGGGGTGGAGGCGACGGGAGGGAGCGCGTGGCCTTTTAAGGCCGCGTGAGGAGGAGAGAGAATCGCGGCAGGGCGTCTGCAACCGCAGAGGGAATAACGAATATGCGGGTCTGCGCGCTCAGACGCGCAAACGACTCGCGCGTGTCGAAAATAACTGATTTCCAGACGTCTGGATGTGATCCCAGACGTCTGGTCCGACGTCTGGGCCACCTCCCAGACGTCTTAAAAGACGTCTGGGGCACACGTTCGTAACAATATAACAAACTCAAAGGAAGTTTCGTCCCCGAAACTTGTGCCAACTAGGGTGCGGGAAAAGATGTCCAATCAACCATAACAAACTCAAAGAGGATCGAAGCCGGTTCGAAAAGACGTACCCGCGAAAAGCTCCCGGTACCACTCCCGCATTGCCGCCTCAGGCTCCCAGGTAGCCTCCTCTTACCGCTGGCTCCTCCATAAAACCTTTACCAAGGGTACTTGCTTTCGTCTCAAACTGCGGACGGCTCGGTCTAGGATCTGCACTGGCCTCTCGGGGTAGGTCAGGTCGTCGCCCACCTCGACGCTCTCGTGACTCAGTACGTGACTGGAATCGGCTACGTACTTCCTGAGGTTGGACACGTGGAACACGTCGTGCACACCAGAAAGCTGCGGAGGGAGGGCAAGCCGGTAAGCAACGGGTCCAACCCTCTCCAGGACCTTAAAGGGCCCCACGATCCTCGGCGTAAGCTTCCCTCTCACCCCAAACCGCTGTAGGCCCTTCATGGGAGAAACACGAAGGAAGACGTGGTCCCCAACCTCAAACTGCACCTCTCTTCATCTCCGATCCTCGTAGCTCTTCCGTCTGCTCCTAACAGTGCGGAGTCGTCTATGGATCTGCTCAACTACCTCCTGACTCTGCCGGATCAACCTGGGGCCAACCTCCCACTTGGTCCCCACCTCAACCCAACTCAAGGGTGCCGTACACCACCGTCCGTACAGAGCCTCGTAGGGAGCCATGCCGATGCTCGAGTGATAACTGTTGTTGTATGCAAATCTTGCCAGGGGCAGGTGCTCCTCCCAAGAGCCCCTCCAGTCCAGTACACAGGCATGCAAAAGGTCCTCAAGTGTCTGTATCATGCGCTCAGACTGTCCGTCCGTCTGGGGGTGGTAAGCTGTACTAAACCTCAATCGCGTCCCCAAGGCCGGCTGAAACTCAGCCCAAAACTGGGACGTAAAGAAGGTATCCCGGTCAGATACGATCTCTCGCGGAACTCCGTGTAGTCGTACCACATCACAGATATACCTCTCTGCCAATTGTGCTGGTCCCAAAGTGACTCGGACCGGCAAGAATCGCGCCGTCTTCGTCAGTCTATCCACTATTACCCAGACTGCGTCGTGTCCCTGCTAAGTAACAGGTAAGCCCACCACCAAGTCCGTGGTGATGCTCTCCCACTTCCACTCTGGCACTGGAAGCGGCTGGAGCGGCCCTGCAGGCCTCTGATGCTCGGATTTCACCTGCTGGCACACTAAGCACTGCTGCACGAACTCACCCACATCCCGCTTCATCCGTCTCCACCAAAACTCGCGTCTCAAGTCGTGGTACATTTTCGTGTTTCCGGGATGTATGGTGAATCTGGATCCGTGTGCCTCAGCCAGGAGCTCTCTCAACAGCTCCTCGTCTCTGGGAACGCACAACCGTCCCCTCAAGCGTAGCACCTGGTCTGTGAAAGAGAAATCCCCTGGGTCTCCTGACAGTACTCTGTCGCGCAAAGACTACAAGTATGGATCGGCCATCTGTCCTGTGATGATGCGGTCTATCAGCTCTGGCCTAGTCTGCCGTGTCACCGTCACTGCCCCACAGTACCCTCGTAACTCTATAGGTCGCCAACTTCCCACCTCCTCCAAAAGGCTCCAACTCTGTAACTGTAGACTGGCCAAGTGTGCGGGCGCCTTACGGCTCAAGGCGTCAGCCACCACATTGGCCTTTCCCGGGTGGTAGGAGATGCTGCAGTCGTAGTCCTTCAGGAGCTCTAACCAACGTCTCTGTCTCATGTTGAGCTCCTTCTGGTCAAAAAGATATCTGAGGCTCTTGTGATCAGTAAAAATCTCGAAGGTCTCATCGTACAAGTAGTGCCTCTAGGTCTTCAGTGTGAAGACAACAGTTGCCAACTCTAGGTCGTGGGTAGGGTAGGTATGCTCATGGGGCTTAAGTTGCCGCGAAGCGTAAGCAACAATGTGACCCCTCTGCATGAGCACACCTCCTAACCCCTGTAAGGAGGCATTCGTGTACACAACGAACCCGCCACTACTGTCAGGGATGGTGAGCACGGGAGCCGAGGTCAACCTCTCCTTCAGCTCCAGAAAACACACCTCACAGGCGTCTGTCCAAGCGAAAGGCACGTCCTTCCGGGTCAACTGTGTCATAGGACGCGCAATCTGCGAAAATCCTCTGATGAATCGTCTGTAGTAGCCTGCCAGTCTCAGGAAACTGCGAATCTCAATGACTGAACGCGGTCTCTCCCACCTGAGCACTGCCTCGGCCTTGGCTGGGTCCACCGCCAAGCCGTCTCCAGAGATCACATGACCCAAGAAGGTCACCTCCCTCAACCAGAACTCGCACTTGCTGTATTTGACGTACAGCCTGCGTCGTCTCAGAGTGTCCAGAACCATCCGCAAGTGATGTCCGTGCTGCGTCCGATCTCTAGAATAGATGTGTACATCATCTATGAAAACCACCACGAACTGGTCCAAGTACGGTCTAAACACCCGGTTCATCAGGTCCATGAAAGCAGCGGGGGCATTGGTCAGCCCAAACGGTAGGACCAAAAACTCGCAGTGTCCGTACCGGGTGCGGAAAGCTGTCTTGGAGACGTCGGTCTCCCTGATCCTCAACTGGTGGTATCCAGACCTCAAGTCTATCTTGGAAAACACCGTGGCACCCCGCAACTGGTCGAACAAATCGTCGATCCTCGGCAGCGGATACCTGTTCTTGATGGTGACCCTATTCAGCTGTCGGTAGTCCACACAAAGTCGTAGGGTCCCATCCTTCTTCTTCACAAACAGTACCGGGGCTCCCTAGGGAGACGCACTGGGCCTCACGAAACCCTTCTCCAGAAGGTCCTGCAACTGAGACTTGAGCTCTCGCAGCTCAAGCGGTGCCATCCTGTATGGCACGGTGGAGATGGGGCTGGTCCCTGGTACTACTGAGATCTCAAACTCGATCTCACGCTTGGGCTGTAGTCCTGGTAACTCGCCTGGAAACACGTCAGGATACTCTCTGACCACCGGGATGCTCTGGAAGTCTGCCACAGGGCTGGGCTCTGCCACCACACAAGCTAGGAAGCCCTCACACCCCTGACTCAAAAGTCTCGCCGTCTGAAGTGCCGAAATGCACCTGAAACCTTCGTCCACTGGCTGTCCGTGAAACTCGAAAGAAGGCAACTCCGGAATGGAGAAGACAATCTTCCTCTCAAAACAGTCCACCAAGGCGTGGTAAGCGGACAACCAATCCATCCCCAGAATCACTCCAAAGTCCTCCATCTGTATCATAATCAGGTCAGCTGGCAGGCTATGTCCCCCGACGCTGACCTCGCAATCCGTGTACACCTCCTCAGCTACAAACAGCTGACCACTCGGACCTCTGATTACGAACGGATTCTCTAATAGTGTATAATCTTGGTCCAAACTAACTGTGAAACTGGCTGCGACAAACGAGTGCGTAGCGTCGGAATCGAAAAGCGTGTAAACGAGTCTGCCAGAAACTGAAACCATACCTGCTACCACCGATCCCGAAGCTCTGGCGTCCCTGTGTGTTAGGGTGTTGATATGCCCCTCAGCTCTAGGTGCGGACGAAGCAGCCACACTCTGCGTTGGACGAGTAGGTGCTGGCCGGTACCCTCCTCGCGACTGCTGTCCTCCTCCTCGCGCCTGGGAACCGCGGCCTCCTGCGCGCCCTCCAGTGCTCTACGCGGGGAGTATCTGCTGACCTCCTACCCTAGATGGGCAGTCCCTCCTGATGTGGCCCGGCTGGCCACACTGGTAGCAGAGGGGAACCCGACTCCCGCCCTCAGTGGGTCCCTGCTGTCGGCTAGGCGGGGGTCCAGTGCCGGCGACTGGCCCCTTTCGAGGGCCCCCAAAGGCCACTGATGGCCTTGCAAAACATGACGGCTCTCCTGCGGACGCCACGTGTCTCCTTTGAGTTCTCCTAACATGCCTAGTGTGACGGCGGAAATCTCGTTCCACCACCAACTCCCCTATCGTACGCTCGGAAGGGGGAGGAGGGGGTGGCGATGTGGATGGAAGCTGAAATTCTTCACGAACCACCTCTCGAATTAGTTGGACGAGGTCCGGAGACGGTATGCTCAGGAGAAGAGGAGGGCTAGTATGTACTCCAAGCCCGACACATCTGTCCCTCGGGCCCCGACCTCAGCCGTGCCCGCAGCCCACCCTCCTAGTTCTACGACGAGGCATCTCCTACAAGGAGACGCGAAACAACGAAATACGTCAGTACGGAATAGTACCTAACGAAAACGTCTAAGAGCTCATGTCAAGAGATATGTTGTGGTGGCTACTCTAGTTATAAACATGTGAATTGGTTATTCTACAGTCAGTTGATTCACTTCTCGGGACGACCTTGCTCTGATACCATCTTGTAACGACCCGATTCCCGAGTCCCTACGAGACACGAGAACCGGACCGACTCAACTAATCCCAAGACCTAGTCGTCCAACAAGGAAGTAACCAAAAGAGCAGTAAAATAAACCACATTCAGCATGAATATAACTAACAGTAAGAAAGTACAGCAGTAAGGAAAGAAACTACCACAGTATGTACCACCACAACAGTAGAACAACATTCATAATTAATTTGAACTGCAGGTAAAGAAAGTACAGCGGAAACAAGAACTACTCACTACAACGTAACAAAAAGAGGTACAAGAGACAGTGGTAACTCTACTGGACCCTACTCGGCCCAGCGTCCTCTGCAGCCGCTGACCTTGGCTGCTCAACACCTGGTCCTAAAAAAGGTAACGAGTGTAACACGTCAGCAAAATGTTGAGTAGAGTGGCAACTAAACTAAAGACAACAGTAGAGTGTACAGTAGCTGTTATGTTCGATTACTTTCTTTATTCACATCTTTCAATTGTCTCACTATTTCATTTATTCCTCAGATCTTTTTCTTGATCTCGAATGTTTCTCGTGGGAACGATCTTGATTGCAGTCTTTTCCAAAAAGTAGAAGTAGCACGTGGTGCTCTCCTGGCCGGGAGAGTCCCCCGTGGTGATCCTACCCTCAGTCAACCACCCTAAGGTCACTGACAGACGTAACGTTGACTACGGCACGCGCGATAAACGCACAGGTAGCTAACCCGTACTGGCACGCGGTCAGTCGTTTCCGTTAACGGGTGCGCCCAAAGTACAGCACGGAACCAGTCCAGGGCAGAGCCCTATCAGTAACAGGGGTCCAACCCCTCCACAGTAACCAAACTGGGGCCTTGCCCCTCCACAGTCCGCGCACCCTCGCCTGACTACCCTAGTTTGCCCCAGTGGGCCTAAACAAGTCGGTGTAGGAGGCTAGCAGAACCCCGGGGCCCGTGGGGTAGCTAGTGCCCTCCTAACACTAGTAGCTCTCCTCGGTACTACGTACGCGAGGGCCAGCAAGTCGGTACAGAGTGGCCAGTCCCAACCCCGGGTCCCTGGGGCGGCTGGCTCCGCTCTGCACTAAACAGGTACAGGTACTTCCCTTGGTACTACGTACCCAAGAGACAGTACACAACTACATCTCAGTTCCATTCCTTTCTCTTTCCAGGAGTTCCACTCCTAATTCCCCTGTAGGGTTCCATCCTTTTTACTCAAACATCCAGGCTTCACTTTCCAGTTTCACATTCTTACAATCCATGTTCTCAACCACATTATTTATTCACAACAGGCAGCTGTTAATTCAAATTACAGGTAGCTTTATATCTCTTTTCATTTTCCAAGACTGCAGTATTATACATTCCACTAGTTTTCCCATCCTAGGATTCATGCCATATCCTAGGATCTATCATACAATCTAGTTTTCCATCCTTAGGATTCATGCAACACCTAGGAGCTATCATTCCATCTATTTCTCATTCCTAGGATTCATGCAATGTCTTAGGTTCTATTTATGGTTCCATAATTTAACAGATTTTATTAATAACTTAAAGCCACTCTACCAGGTACAACGGGAGTAATGGGGGCGTGATCGGGAATCCCGCGTGCCTCCGCGACCCTCGAGACTACAACAGAACGGGGTCCTATCAAAAGGATCAAACACAAGGAGTGTCTCAAAACAGTGTATAGCTACTGTAGACGGGTAGAGAAATTAATTCCGAAAAGAACGCAACTCGAATCGCGGAAAACGGAACCCGAACGGGCCCTAAACGGGTCGAAAACGATGAAACTGTGTAAAATCAGACGTCTGGAACTTCTTCCAGACGTCTTAAAAAGTGGATCAGAGGATTACCTTGTTCTGTGTGGTTTCCCAGATGTCCAGAAGTCTGCGGAGACGTCTGGCCTAGTTCCCAGACGTCCGATGGCCACCTCGGACGTCTGGAGGTCGCTCCCGCCATCTGGTACTACAGCCAGACGTTTGATTCGCGTTGGATGGCGAATCACCGAGCCTGCGCACACCCATCTCTCTCCCTCAGTACGGTCAGTCGACAGGAAGGAAGAAGAAGACGGAAAACTCACCTTTCAAATGTCTGGAAAGTCTTCCAGACGTCGACCCCGCCGTCTGGCTATCAGCACAGACGTCTGATTCTGGAAATTCTTCCAGAACCAGGGCGCGACTCGCCCTCCGCTCGCGACGCCGCGCCTCATCGCACCTCGTGCGCCTGCTGCTCGAGCTGCAGCAGGCCTCCCGTGTCGTTCCGCTCCCATTGCGCTTCCCATGGACTGGCCCTGGCAGCCCCGGCGAGCTCACCCTCACGGCTGAGCGCCGCTCTAGTACGCAGCACCCCCTCCGCGCTCACTGCAGCCGTCGCCGCCGCAGCAACCCCGCGCCTGCTCTCACGCTCGCTCTCGCGCACTAGAAGGAGAAGAGGAAAGGGGTGGAGGCGACGGGAGGGAGCGCGTGGCCTTTTAAGGCCGCGCGAGGAGGAGAGAGAATCGCGGCAGGGCGTCTACAGCCGTAGAGGGAATAACGAATATGCGGGTCTGCACGCTCAGGCGCGCAGACGACCCGCGCGTGTCGAAAATAACTGATTTCCAGACGTCTGGAAACGATCCCATACGTCTGGTCAGACGTCTGAATGTGATCCCAGACTTCTGGTCCGACGTCTGGGCCACCTCCCAGACGTCTTAAAAGACGTCTGGGGCACGCGTTCGTAACAGAAACCCACCGACCTGCAGGTGCTTTTTCTCCCCCCACGCCTTCAAATACCCCTTCCCTCTCCCTCACCCACCACCCCACCGTCTCCTTCTTCCAGCGTGAGCGTGAGAAAGAGAGAGCGAGGGCAGCAGCTGCTACTGGGTGCGTGCGGGGAGGAAGAGGTGTAGCGAGAGGGGAGAAGAGGGAGAGCGCGCGAGGAAGAGAGAGCGAGCTTGCCGGAGCAGCTCGGGTCGGCTGACGGGTGCGCAGCGGAAGCGTGGTGCTAGGGAGGTGGTCGGACGCCTGGAACTGGATCCAGACGATTCAGCAGGATCCCTGGACGTCTGAGGAGCTGCGCAGAGTGAGGTATGACCTGGACCACTTTTTAAGACGTCTGGAAGGTGTTCCAGACGTCTGATTTGAGTCAGAGTTGTCGTTTTTTACCCGTTTAGGGTCCGTTCAAGGTTCGATTTCTGCGTTTAAGATTCCGTTCTTCTCAGAATTAGTTCCTCTACTTGTTTAAAATACTTGTATCCTATTATAAGTAGTTCCTTATGATTGATCCTTGTGTTAGGACCTCGTTCTGTTGCAGCTTTGGGGGTTGCGGAGGCACGTGGACCTGCCGATCACGCCCCCATTACTCCCGATTTTGCGGGTAGAGTGGCTCCCTTTAGTTATTTACCAACATTAATGCATCTTTGAGATGAATAATAGATTCTAGGGTATGGCATGAATCCTAGGATCTGAAAACTTGATTGAATGATAGATCCTAGGGTATGGCATGAATCTTAGGACTTGAAAAATAGATTGAATGATAGATCCTAGGGTGTGGCATGAATCCTAGGAGCAGAAACACTGAAACGAATGTCATGAATACCTGAATTGCAGTCTTGGATAAGTGGATAGAATAATGATAATTGCCTGAAATTAGATAACAGCTGCCTGTGAAATGTAGAGTACTGTTGCTAGTAACTGCTACATGTAATTCCTGTTGTTTGGAAACTAAATTCGAGCTGCTTGTATATAAATTGGAAAAGAAAGATTAAATGTCGGAACACGTGCTATATGCAAATAAAACTGAAATGATAAAACCTAGTATGGCTTGGCCTGAGAAATATGAGCATGAACCCTACGGAAATTAGGAGTAGAACTCCTGGAAAATAAATAGAATGGAACTGGGAAAGTGAGCTGGCCCTTGAGTACGGAGTACCAAGGAGAGCGACTGTCCCCCTGTTTAGTGCAGAGCGGAGCTAGCGGCCTCAAGGACTCGGGGTTAGGTCTGGCTACTTTGTACAGATTTTCTGGCCCTCGCGTACACCATACCGGGGAGAGCTACTAGTGTAGGGAGGGAGCTAGCCACCCCACGGGCTCTAGGGTTCAGCTAGCCATCCTACATCGACTTGTTAGGCCCACTAGGCAAACTAGGGTAGTCAGGGGTGGGTGCGTGAACTGTGGAGGGGAAAAACCCTTGTTTGGTTACTGTGGAGGAGCTAGACCCCTGTTACTGAGAGGGCTCTGTCCTATACTGGTTCCGTGCTGTGCTTGAGCTCACCTGTTAACGGAAATGACTAACCACGTGCTAGTGCGGGGTAGCTACCCGTGTGTTTATCGCATGTGTCGTAGTCACCATTACGTCTGTCAGTGACCTTGGGGTGGTTGACTGAGGGTAGGACCACCACGGGGGACTCTCCCGACTAGGAGAGCACCACGTGCTACTTCTACTTTTCGGAATAGACTGCAATCAAGATTGTTCCCACGAGGAACATTCGAGATCAAGAGAAAGATCTGAGAAATAATTCAAGAAAGAGTAAATAGAGAAATAAAGAAAGAAATTAAAAATAACAGCTACTTGTTCACCTTTACTGTTTTCTTAGCTAGCTGGTTACCACTTTACTCAGCGTTTCGCTGACGTGTCACATTTGTCACCTTTTTCAGGACTAGGTGTTGAGCAGCCAGAGCCTGCGGCTGCAAAGGGTGCTGGACCTAGTAGAGTCCAGTAGTTGTACTTGTTGTACCGTTTTTCTCTAGTAGTGAGTTTCTGTTTCACCTTGTACTCTTTATTTGTAAACTTCATATTTTTGTACCTGTTTTTAATTCTCTACTGTTGTGGTGGTATGTACTATAGTAGTTCTTTTCTTTACTGCTGTACTTTTGTTACTGTTAGGTACTTGCATGGTGAATGTGGTTTACTTTACTGCTTTTTGGTTACTTTCTCGTTGGACGACTAGGTCTTGGGATCGGTTGAGTTGGTCCGATTCTCGTGTCCTATACGGATTTGGGAATCGGGTCGTAACAGGTCTAGAGTCTGAACTTAACATGTTTCTAAAAGAAGACAGATTTGGTTGGCTAATCTACTTGAAGAGCTATGTTATTGCCTGAATTTGCTAGGGACTAGCAAAAACTAGGCATGGGGGCATTTGATGAGTCCATATTTGTGGGTTATTTAGGTATTTCAATACCTAGATATTAAGTTATTTTTAACATTTATTTAACATGCATTATGATGTAAATAGGTTAGTTTAGATTTTTGACTTGATTGCATAATTCATGCATTTCATTCATAATTAAATGCATTTAGAGTTGAGTTAGAATGGCATGCATTTGATTAGTTAACCAATCAGGTGCATTATATATAGTGTTGAGGTTTCAACATAGAAGTTAAGGGTTACACATAAATAACCCCTCATTTCCTTTATTTATTTCTTCTCCAATGGATGCATGTAGGAGATGCACAAGTGACAATGCATAAGCGACAATCGTGGATCTCTATTCCCCACGATCTTCGTCGCTTCACTTCTTTAACAAACGCCTTCAGCCTTCGCACCCATTCTCCTGCAACATAAAAGGAGCTTTCACTCGAGAGCTTAGCAGGCCACCACCCTCGACCTACCACTATGCGTGCGACGAGCACTCCATTCCCATCACTGCGGGCCTCCTACCGTGTGCACAAGTCTACATCACCGCAGGCAGGTGGGGTGATAGACCGTCGCGCCATCAGTGGCTGTGCAGATTACCGTGAGTACCTCAGCGTGTAATACCACCATCACCAACACCAGCAACCACCGCCATAATCATGCACCAACAGTCATCTTCCCCTCCAGTTATGACATCCGAGAAGTTTCCCGGACGTCCGAAGCTTGGCCCCATCTCATCCTCTTCTTCGTTCTTCTTCTGCAACGTCACCAAAAACAAACCCAACGCCACGCTATCTCCACGCACAGCAGCAGCCACCTCCAACTCCACACCGCACGCAACCATCCATGCTACCACTCCACGCGCGGCCATCTGCGCGCACAAGCAGCGCAGCACGCCCACGCATCCCTCGCCTAGCCCACAGCTGCTGCACGCGACCATCTCCATGACCAGCCCTCCCTGTGTGCGCCTACGCAGCCTACGCGTCTCCTCGCCTTTGGCCCAAGCATGCGTGCACACCTCTAGCAACGCCACACCCCCTCCTCCACATGTGGCACCCACCTGCATGCTGCAGCTAGCTGCGATACCGCTCAACTGCACACCCTTGTGCCCGCGCAGCTGGCCTTGCCTCCTCGTCGACCCCTCCAGCGTGCGTGCGTGCCGCCTGCACCTCCTCTCGTGCATGCCTTTGCAAGCTTCAACAGCAGTAGCGACAGCCACCGCTGCCACTCCTCTCCTCCGACCAGCCACCTCCGGCCACGCCGTGCCTCGTCGCCACCACCAAAAGAAGCGGCCCGACACCAGCTACCTCTGGTGAGCTCCTCCCCTCCGGCCATCCTCTCCTCCATGCGTGGAAGGCATCCAAACCAAATTCCCTGTAGAGGTGGCATTAGTTTTTACATTTCATTGCCATTGTCAAAAGTTGGATTTTGTTTAATTAATATTGTATTGTGGCTGCTTTGCTCAAATACCCCTCCACTTTCACACAAATGCAATTTTAGCATATCTTATCAATGTTATCTTTATTTAAAGTAGATTTTGTTCTCATTAGTTAAAGTAAATTATAGTGAACATCATTTATCTCATTTTACGACTTTTTAATAGATTAATGTCTCTTTGTGAACACGACCTGTTCCTTTATAAATGATTTATTTAATTAATTTTAATTTACGTTATTCTTCACTTGATTTCTAAATTGTAACAACCTTGATTTACATTTTTAAAAATTTAAAAAATGCACTCAAGGACCACTGAAATATTTTACATACTCGGTAGCCGATCTGGACATGGGTACTGGTGGCTTTGCTCCAAACTATTTACTTGGCAAAGGGTCTACTGTACATGTCTATAGAGAAAAATTTAATGATGGGAAGGTATAATTTTTCTTCATGGAAGTTATTATAAGTCCTACAAAATCAATAATTTCACTCTCATCGCTTAAGCCTTACTAAAAAATAATTAAATTGTTGAACATGATAAGAGAAATGTCCTGCTAGGATATTTATATTATTCTGGTAAAGAGGAGTGTTGTTTTAAATTATTCTTTAACATGAAAATTTGCTTGAAATTCTTTGCAGAAAATTTATTTTGCATGAAATTAATTGATCCTTTGATTTTAATTTGGGTGAAGAACTTAGTTGTTTTGAGGTAAATATTATTAACTCATTCGAATGGAGAACAATATTGTTTTTTCATTCTAGAAAAAAAGTAATAAAATAATTTTTCATTTTGGAAAAAAAGTAAAAAATTACTATCTCTGAGAAGATCCAAAACATGATCCAAAGAGAGGGAACATGAAAAGTCTTCGACGCTTTAAATTGATATTCTCTACGAAGGGCACGACTGTGGTCGTCTAAGTTTCGCTTCAGATTATTTACCAGGAGTTTCTCATGTTTATTCTATGCAGGTTCTAACTGTAAAGAAAATTCACTCGCTAGCAACTCCAGCAAGCATCAAAAGATTTACTCAAGGTGATTTTTGAGGTTTCCGAGATGCATAATCCACGCTGAGCATACACTATTAGAAAGAGTAGATTTAACATCAATTATTTACCGTCTCTTCTGTGAGCGCCAGCCAAAAATACTTCTATCATCGAATTTTTATATAAGTGTCAACGAATGCATGATTAAAATTGATCTGCTGTCATCACCGGTAAAAATTAGCAATTGGCACATGAGAGTAATATTTATATGTATCATCGGTTAGTAAATTGACAACAAACAAATATTTTTCATCATTTATTTTAAAAATTAATAGCAAATTGTGGACTAAAATTAAACTGTGAATGTTACGGAAATTTTTGTGTGAGGGTTGAAATTTATTTGGATATTTGCTGTCGCTTACTAATATAATCGATGGTAAATGTTGATCAAATTACTGGCTAAAATTAATCTACGAATGTCACCAAAATATGAATGCTATAGTTGGAATTCATTTAGACATTTGCTGTCACTCGTTAATATAACCGACGTCAAAATGTCGGGCCATCTACATGTGCGGAGAGCCCTCCCCTCCCTAACACTTCACACAAACCCTCGCCTCCTCAGCGATTGCCACCAACTTGACGTCGTCCCACAGAGCCCTCCTCATCGATCGCCGCTCCTCTTCATCGCCGCTCCTCAAGTAACTCCTCGCCACCCTCTTCCTTGTCACGTTCCTCCTCCTCCTCAACCTCACCCTCTCCTCTTCCTCCTCCCCGCTGCCCTCCTACTCCTCCTCTCCACCCTCCTCCTCGTCATCTTCATCCTCCCCACCTCCTCCTTGCCGCCCCTCTCCTCCTCCTCGCCGCCGCCATCCTACTCCTCCTCTTCCTTGCCGCTGTACTCTTCCTCCTCCGCGTTGCGTTCCTGTAGCACCTCCTCCTCGCCACTCTCCTCATTCTCCTCCTTCCAGCCCCCTCCTGCTAGCACCCCCTCTTGCTCCTCTCTTCCTCCTTCCTCCCCCAACCCCTCGACCTCCTCGACCACCACCACCACCACCACCTCTCTGCCAACACCGAGCTTTATTAGCTTTATTACATTCTTGCCAAATTATAAATTCTCATATGAGATAACCAATTTTCAACTCATCAACTTTCAGTTGGAATATCATAACTTAGAAATTCAGAATTTGGAATTATCTTTTGAAAGTTGAAACTTCTTTATTGCACATTATGCATCTACTTCTGTGATCCTCTAGCAAAATTTCAACCTTTTATTTGAGTAATACTACATATGGAACTGAATCTCCAACATTGGCTGTGGTGAGTTTGCATGATATGATTGGATGATGGTTTAAGCAGAGAGTTTTTTTGATCCAGCAAATAGATATATGGAATCTATATTTTCTGGCAGCATTGTCCTTCCTAGATGATGATTTCTTGTTATTTACTGGTCAAATAGGTATGTCAACTCTGTTGAACGGATGAGCATTGAGGAGCTGGAGCAGGGAAGGCACGGGCTCAACAAGTCTTTTTCCCTGATAAGGTGGTGATGCCTATCAATTAGGAAAGCGCAATACCAATTCTAAATAAAGTGATCGATCCATGCCAAAAATTCTTGTAAAAAATGTATTCAATTCATTTAATAAAATCCAAAATGATCCCTGTGCACTTTCCTTCCATTTGACGAGGTGCACTTTCCTCTTAAGATTTTTATATAATTATATGCTTTAAAATATCAAGTGCAGGAAGTTGGCGTTAAGGACAACATAATGCTATCTATTTGATGAAATTAATGTAGCTTTGCCATCCCCTTCAATATGTACATCCAAATTAATTTATTATGTTCTTTCCCAGATACTCTACCGTAATATTGGCAAACCCCAATCTCTAGGTCAGCAGCCTGCCACATTTTTCAGAGAGGTTTGGATTTCTAGGCTTCAATAGCTTATTGGTTGCTTATGCTGTTTCTAGACTTTCTAACTAATCTTGTGCTCAGGTTCTTGCATTGTTGGACCACCCAGCACTCATAGATAAGGATGATACACATGCATTATTTAGGTATGATTCTGTGCTTGAATGTTCCTTTTTCTACCATGTCCCTGATGGCATTGCCATCATCCTCTATAACAAACTTGAAATGACCCGTTGCCTTTCTGGGTTATTTAAGATGTCTGGATGAGCCGTCAGACGTCTATCCAGACATCTGGATGAAGGGTCGATGTCTGAAAGTAGAAGAACCGTACCTTTCTTTCTTTTCCGCGCTCGCGTTGCATGCACACTCACCTCTCTCTCCTCACCCCAAACCCTAACCCTTTATCTATTTAAACCCCCTTCTCTCCCACGCCACTCCATCCACCTTCACCAGCCACCACCTCCGTCCTTCCTTCCTCCCTTCCAGTGTGGCAAGAGGAGAGGAAGAGGAGAGAGAGAGAGAGAGAGAGACGGGACGTGGAGGAGGAGAGGAGAGCTCGAGAGGAGGAGCTCGCAAGGGAGCTATGAGGGCGTGGGAGGAGCTCGGAGAAGCTTGTGCTCGAGAGGAGGAGCTCGCAAGGGAGCTGTGAGGGCGTGGGAGGAGCTCGTGCTCGAGGAGGAGGAGCTCACGGAGTTGGGCTCGCGGCCTCCTGCATCTATTGGCGTCGCAGCTGCGGGCGGTGTGGAGAACTTCCACACGGAGAAGAAGGCTCGCGGAGGTTCTGCGTACTGGATATTTTCCAGTATCAGACGTCTAGAGCACATCCCAGACGTCTGGAATAGCCGATGGACGTCCAGAGCTGAAGCTGGACGTCTGAAAGCACGCTCTGTGCTAAGGTACGTACTTTTGTGTGGTTACGGCCATACAGGTCTCACCGCAGGGATCTTGTCTGGCCTTTTCTGATGGTCTGCATGTACGTACGCAAGGGGCAGGGCGTTGGAAAGGCGCAAGGTGTGCCCTTCGAGGTGCTTTTGGACGTTTGGATACATTGCCAGACGTTTGATAGTACTTCCAGACGACCGGAAGGGGAGCCCGACATCTGGAACTCTCCTCAGACGATCGTAGAAGGGTCTAGACGTCCGAGGTAGCCGCAGGAAACCCATGGTGAGTTTTGACGTCTTTTAAGATGTCTGAGACTAGACCCAGACGTCTGATTTTGGACAGTGTGTGTTTTTGGCCCGTTTATGGCCCAAACGGAATCGGATTTCCGCAAACAAATTATCGTTGTTTTCCGCTTAAGTTTCTTCACGTGTTAGTGTTACTCGTATATAGTTTTGAACTCATTTGATGTGGTTGGTCATATGTATAGGTCTCCAGCCAGTCGAGTATGCGGGAGCTGCAAAGGCGATGGGATCTGTGATCCGAGCCCCCATTCCTCCCGTATTTGCCAGTAGAGTGGTCTACACTAATATTAAGATTTGACTAAAAGAACTGTATGCTTAGAATAACTTGAGATATATGTAGAACCCTAGGATGAGAATGAACCCTAGGGCAGGAAAAATGAATATGATTTAAGCTACACTGTTTACTTGAGATGCATGTACAATTCTAAATACTAGCAAATGAATGGATATCTTAATGTGATGCTTTGTCAGTTAGGGATTCATGAGCTGCATGTTTTAAGAAAGAAACCAGTAATAAAGAAATCAGGCATTTGGAATATGAAACGATGGAATACCAGCATGAACCCTACAGGGAATTAGGAGGAGGACTCCTGTAGACGGGAAGTGAGTTAGCTCTTGTGTATGCGGTACTAAGGAGAGCCACTATCCTTTTTGTGTAGAGAGGTACTAGTCGCCTATTGGGTTAAGCCCCGGGGTCAAGCCTAGACACCTTACATCGACTCTGTTTAGCTCTCGTGTACGTGGTACCGAGGCGAGCTACTTACTGTAGGGAGGGAGCTAGCCACCCTGGGGGCCGAGGTTAAGACTAGCCACCCTACACCGACTCTTTCTAGGCCCACTGGGCAAATCGGGATAGTTAGACGAGGGTACGCGGACTGTGGAGGGGCGAGACTCCTGTTCTGAGAGGGCAAGGCCCTGTACTGTTTCGTGTTGTACCTTTAAGCGTACCTGTTAGCGGAAACGACTGACCACGTGCCAATGCAGGATAGCTACCCGCGTGCTTATCACGCGTGCTGTAGTCACCGCTACGTCGCGACTGTGACCTCAGGGTGGTTGACTGGGTGCAGGACTACCACGGGGGACTCTCTCGGCCAAGAGAGCACCATGTGTGCATCCTACATCACAGGAAAGACGACAATCAAGATCGTCCCCCTGGAGGGATAGTCAAGATCAAGAAATGACTAGATCTTAAGAGAATAGACAAATTGGAACTACTCGTTGAGCTAAATGGAAATTTGAAAAATAACTAGTTGCCTTTCTTAAATTAAATTGCAAGTAAATGTTTTAATTACCACTCTACTCAGCATTCGCTGACTCCGAAAATTTTATAACCTTGCCCAAGTCAGGGAGTTGAGCAGCTAGCACCACCGGCTGCAGAGGGAGTTGGGCCCAGTCGAATCCAACCTTAGTTGTCTTTCTTACTGTTTCCTTAGCTTCCATTGTGGTAGTGAGTTTTTATTCTCTAAAATACTGTTTTTGTAACTTTTCCGCTATACTTTTCTCTACTGTAGTTGTGATGGACTGTAATATTTGTGAGACTGTTCGCTATGTTTCTTTTACTGTCTCTTATTTTCTTTCTACTTAGTTAAATTACATGTGTGGATGTAAATTATTTCCTGCTTTTGGTTATTTCTCGTTGGACTACTGGGTCTTAGGATTAGTTGAGGCGGGCTGATCTCGGGTCCTGTAGGGATCTAGGATCAGGTTGTAACATAACCTAATTTAGCTAAGTTCTAAAGCTAAATTCATTTAATTAACATATTAAAAGGGTATTACTCAATCATGGTCGAAGAGAAAGGAATTATTATAAAATGGGGTTAATTCTGTAGTTTTCATAAACAATTATGAATGCAAAATGGCTGGAGGGTGAACCTATGTTTAATTAAAGGTCAATTGAGCTATATTGTTCTAAAAGTGGGTTGGTAATGAATAATTTAATACTTACATTCAATTTAAATGTTAATCCTTAATAAAATTGACAAATTTCTAATCCACTTTAATTAATCATTTTCAATGGAAATAAATGTGATCTAAACCTTCTAAAAATCAATTAAAAATATTATATAAGGTTTGGAACAATCAATGTGATGATCGAAACCTGTTTTGACCTAAAACAGAATCACATACGGGAATTTAGTACATTTTGGGTCTAATCGTAAATTGACTATGCAAACGACATCAAAATCCAAAATTGAAGTCACCATTAAATTCCTTATATCCAAATTAGATTCCAAAAAAATTTAGGCTCATTTGGACTTCATCTTAACTTAGTTTGCATTTTAACCCTCGAAAACCAATTCCCTTACAAATGAGCCCCTAACTTTTGACTTTCCTCACAATCACCCCCCCAACTTCTTCATCTTCTTCACAAGAAGGTCCCACGACCTTCAAATGACCATGGTGCACGGATGGCTAATTTTGCATGCAGAATCCTGCTGCCTTAGAGCACGGTTGCCTTCGATGGTTAAAGATAAGTTGCTCCCCTCGCGGCTCCGCACCCACTGGTGGTCGTTCCACAATCATTGGCTACCTCCACCTCCCGTTATCTTCAACCAAAACTGATGCGGAGGTTGCGAGAATGACCGAGCAATTCTCGCAACCTCCGGCCCGCGCATGTGGCTATCAAGCTTCGCGTGACCCCTCCGATTGTCGTCGTATGAAAATAGCAGGTGCAACACCATTCTTCCACCTCTCCTACACGCCGCCATTGAAGGACCTTGGGATCTTCTTCGACCCCTCGATCCACCAGTCCTTGCCATCAAATTAGGTCACAGCTGCCTTCCTCTCATCCTTATCGTGTTCCCCATCAAAGGACACGGCTCCTCCATCCCTTCCTCGACCCCAAAACCCTCCGCCGTCCTCTTCTTCCACACTCCGACACCACGCCGACGTGCTTCTCCGTCCACCTCGCCCTCTCTCAGGTACCCCTCTTCCTTCCCCTCTTCCTCTAGATCCCTTTAGGATTTCTCCTTGCAGGTTTCGACCACACAACCGCCTCTTCTCCATCGTCTTCCCTACGCACTGCGAGACCCGCCCACGCTCCAACACCAACTTCAGCGAGCACGCCCCGTTGCCTCGTTCACCAACGCAGCACGTCGACCACCCCACGACCTCCGCCACGCCACGAGGAGCAAAACCCCTCAACTGATTGAGGGGTTCGTCGTCACCAACCGCCCACCCGACGCCCCTCGCTGTCAGCATCTTCTCCACGTCCGGTGGCCCTCCTCCGGCTTCAAACCGACGATCCAACTACGTCACCACCTTTAGCGAACCACGGTGGAGCTTCCCGACTCCTTGGATCCGAGTTTCTCCACTGCGGCCGATCAACCCACGATGGCGCTTCTCCGACCTCGTTGCAGCGCCACCTTCGGCCATCCGCTTGCCTCCAAGCTTCGTGGGAAGCAACCCCACGACGTGAGAAATCTTTTCAACCACCGCCAGATCGGCGAGGGTTTCCGTGGCTTGAGCACCTCTGTCGACCACCAGCAAATCCGCCACATCCTCAACTGTCGTCCGCCGCCTTTGCCGCTCCGATTGACCAACCAACACCACCATCAGGTCGGCAACGTCTTGCCAACTCTACTCCGTCGTTCGTCGGCGAAGATCTCTCACTGGAGCTCGTTTCTGGCGAAGCACCACCGCGTCTCTAATGAGGTCTGACCGGCCAAGAAGGAAGGAGAAAGAGGCAGGGACCTGAACGTAGAGAAAAGAAATTTTTAGGGACCTGATTGCAAGGTCTAGGGACCTAAATGTAATAAAATTAAAATCGTAGGGACTGAATTAAATATGTGTTTAAATAATTGCTTATTCATCTTGATTATTGATGGTTGGGGATTATTAATGAGATTCTTTACCTGATCATCAGTGCTTTGATACATTAATGCTCGGTTACATCATTTCTTGACTATTTTAACTGAGCATTAATTATAACAGAGATTCCTCAATAACACGTTGAATTACGTAATTAATACTCTTGAAGTAGACTGCATGTGTAGGATCTTATACAAAGTCAAATTAATATAATCTAGCTCCTGGACTTAGAATAGTGAAAATCGTGCATTAAGGTTACTGCCAGATACGACTTCGGATTTCTTTTCTAATTCGAGTATTATAAATTTTAAATATTTAATTCACCTTAATCAACTATACTACAACGTGAAATTTTAAAATACGATTGAGACGGTTAAACAGATATACACTAGAATTTACATATATCAATTAGTTTAGAACCTCAATCTCCTCCTAAAAAAGGGTAGGTGTCATATTGTAATTTCCTTGATTTCTTTTGCATAGAATTAGTTGCAGAACTATTATACATTGCCTAACTAGTTGCAGAACATGAATGTCACATGATTGCTTTGAGGGCGTCATTTATATAAATTTAAAATTTTCATTTGTTGCAGTGTTGATTCCATAGATAGGGCTAAGATTCCAGGAAGGGCAACTGGTGCATATTGTCACAGTCAGGTACAAAGTCCATTTTATTTAAGCAACTATGAACACCCTGAATGTTGCAGTTGAAATAATCTTTATCAGCATTTATCAGGGGATTAAAGGTTTACGTGATGAAATTGTTGCTAGGATTGTTGCCCGTGATGGTTATCCTGCTAATGCAGATGTATTTTTCCTAACAAATGGAGCAAGTCCCGGGGTGCTAAATCCATGTGCCTTCAATTTCCTATGTAATTTGCTCCAAGAGAAAGAACAGGAACAAATTAATTCGTTGTTGTTGACAGGTACATATGATGATGCAATTGCTAATAAGATCCGAGAAAGACGAAATTCTTTGTCCCATCCCTCAATACCCTTTGTACTCTGCATCGATCAATTGCTCTTCATGGTGGTTCTCTTGTAAGTTCTCTTAGAGGTTCATACATTTGAAAGTTTCAGCTGATTATTTGCTAGTGAATGACCTGATTATTTTATGAAATGGTGTCATAATGAGATTGCATATTGTAATTTCCTTGATTTCTTTTGCATAAAATTAGATCTTTTTTTTTCAAGGGAAATGTCAGAAAGTAAATTACAGTGTTCCATCTGGATATCATAATTTAGAGACTTTTGTTCATTTCAAGACCTTTATGCATTCTCAAGGCAATTTATATAATGAAATTTCCTTCGTTCTTCAGGTGCCATATTATCTTGATGAGGCTACAGGCTGGCGTTTGGAGCTCTTTGAGGTAAAGAAGCAATTGGAGGAAGCTAAATCCAAGGGAATTATAGTGCGTGCATTGGTAGTGATCAACTGAAATGTTTCTTCCCAAAGGTCGTTCGGAATTTTCTGGAATTGTAAGGGTGTTAGTGCAAATTTAAACCCCCTATGTTTTAACTTTGTGAGCTTTGCAGGAATTAGGGGATTTTGCGGGACCAAGTTTGCAATATACTCGGCCCCACACCCCACACCCACTCAACTCATGCACACACCCACCCCTCAAAACCCAAAGCCCTAAGCCCCTCTCTATAAAACCCCTCACCCCTCTACATCTCCATCGCAACCACACCACCACCTCCAACCCTCCATTTGCACAGCCATCACCCCTCTCTTCTCCTCTTTCACCTTGAGACTGAGAGGAGGAGAGGAAGGAAGTAGGAGGAGCATGGAGGGCATCCCTCCGTTTGATTCACCACCCCCGTCCACCTCCTTCCCTTCCCCTTGTAGTCGTGCGTGGAGGAGAAGGAGAAGAGGGGAGCCGGAGGAGCACACGAACGGGGAGGGCAAGGGGGCAGTAGGGGAGCTAGGAGAGGAGGAGATCATGAGGGAGAACCTCGAAGCCTCCTGAAGCTGCTGTAGTAGCTACTGCAGCTCCACGAGTAGAGAAGAACTTGCAAGGAAGCTCTGCGTGTGGATATTTCCACATCATCAAACGTCTGCGACCTTCACCAGATATCTGGAGGGGTCGTCGGACGTCCAAAGAGTTCCAAACATCCGATAGCACGCAGAGTGCAAAGGTACGTCCTTTGCATGAGCATGCATGCGTAATATGAAGGGTGAGTTGTCATTGTTGAGGCTGTGCATGCATGCGCAGCTATGAGGGCGTTAGAAAAATGCGTGGCACGACATTCTAGGTGCTTTAGGACTTCTAGAGGCCGTGTCAGACATTTGACTGCTCTTCTAGACAACCGGGAGCAGTGTCAGATGTCTGGAGACCCCCTTAGACGGCTATGTGGGGTAGCAGACGATGAGTACAGACGCAGGAGAGTAAGGTGAGCTACTACGTTCATTTAAGACGTCTGAGACTTACCCCAGATGTTTGATTTTGGTCAGGGTGCATGTTTTTAGGCCGATTTAGGACCCAAACGGTGTCGATTTTACACAAACTAAGTACCGTTGGTTTTCTATCGAGATTTCCTATGTGTTGGAACCTTTCACTTGTTGGTTTGAGTTAGTTTTGACATGGTGAAATGTTAGTCAAGTAATTATGTTTGGATTGGCCAACTGTTTTGAATAGGGCATCCGTCAGTGGTACGCATGAGACCTATGGAGGCTGTGAGGTCCACCGTTCGAGCCCCCATACCACCCGTATACCATGGTAGAGTGGTCGTCTCTACTTCTGTGGTTTGAATTAGTAAAGTACATGTTAAATTTGCAATATCTGCTTGAAACTTAGGTTACGAGATGAACTCTAGGACCAAGAATGTGAATGGTTTATATTCAGTGCATGAACCTCGCATGTTATAAAACCTAAGAATGCATGTTGTTAAATTTCATACTGTGATAATTGGAATAGTTAAATGATGAGATGATGGTCGCTTATCCTGTTAATGATGGTTTACATTGTTAATTTACAAGCTGCCTGTTGTATGAATTAGAAATCAATTTGTGATAGAGATGCATGCTACGGTATGAAATAATATAAGTATTGTGCATGAAACTTACGGGGAACTAGGAAAGGAACTCAAAGACTACTAAAACAGATATCTGATTTATGATGGAACTTTTTGCCTACGGGCGTGTTGGTTGACTGTTCAAACTTGGGTATGGAAAGTGAGCTGGCCCTTGTGTACGTAGTACCGAGGAGAGCTACTGTCATCTTAGTATAGGGAGGAGCTAGCCGCCCCTTGGGTTGAGACACACGGTTAGGATTAAACACCTTACACCGACTCCTGTTAGGCCCACCGAGCAAATCGAGATAGCCAGGTGAGGGTACGCAGACTGTTGAGGGACGTGGTACCCATTTTGTTCTGTGCTGTATGTTTGGACGTACCCATTAGCGGAAATGACTAACCGCATACCAGTACGAGGTACCTACCCGTATGCTTATCGTGCGTGCCGTAGTTACCGCTATGTTGCGACCATAACCCCAGGGTGGTAGACCGGGTGTAGAACTACCACAGGGTGCTCTCCTGGCTAGGAGAGTTCCACGTGTACATCCTGCATCGCGGGAAAATTGCATCAAGATTGTTCCCTTAAGGAACAAGTGGATTAAGAGATGTTGTGAACCCTTACTAGAATAATTGAATCAGAAACACATAGTTGTTAATGACAAAAATAGATGAAAATAAATAACTGGTAAAATTATATGATTAGTTAGCTGCTTCTCTTTATGTTTAATTGCATTTAAAATTTTATATACACCACTCTACTCAGCGTTAGCTGACCACAGATATATGTAACCATGTTCAGGTCAGGGAGTTGAGCAGCTAGCACTATCGGCTGCAAAGGGTGCTAGGCCCAGTCGAGCTCAGCCGTAATTGTACTTTCACTGTTTTCTGTTTCAGAGGCTCCTTTTTGTTGGTAGTGAGTATCTTTAGCATGTAGTGCATGTTTCTATTATATTTCTAATTGTGATGGCTATGTCTATAATCTTACTTTTCCGCTTGTGGCATGTAATACCTTTGGGATTTCTATTATATTTTCCTTTACTGCCTATTGTCTATTTTTTGCTTAATTATATTACATGTGTGGTTGTGTAATGATTTGTACATTTGATTATTTTTTGTTGGATGACTGAATCTTGGGATTTAGTCGAAGCGAGCCATTCTTGAGTTCCGTAGGGAGCCAGGATCGAGTCGTAACATCAACCTTGGCAACCCTACGGGTCTAGTTAGAATTTACTAACTTTCATCTTCCTGTTCTTCTCAAGTGTTTACTCTGATACCTACCAAGTATATCTTAGTGAACAGAGTTGCAGGTAGAATATTATATATGGTTATCTTTGAGATATTTGTTTGACCTAAATATACAATTAGGATTCCCTTTATTTGTTGTTAGCTATTGGTGCATTAGTATTCAACACATCCTTCACCGGGTAAAAATTGAATGTTGCCCTTTCTCTCTTTTTTTTGGTTTTTTTTGCGCTGTCAAGGTTTTAATGATAATCACTTTATCTAGTACTATGTCTCTTCCCCACTCATAATAAGATGACACTAATGTGCTTGTGAAATTTTCTATGAAAGTGAAAGGATCATGAGAATTTTTTCCAAGTTGCTTGTATATGGATTCCACTGCAATGGCTCTTTACACGACTTCCTCCATTTATCTGATGAGCATAGGAGGCCATTGACTTGGAACAACCATGCAAAGATTGTCTTAGGCATTGCATATGATTAGAGTACTATCTTCTTTACTCCCTTACACATAACAGAATTATTAATGTTTGAAAGAAGATCGATTAATATGAGTATATGGAGAAGTCGAATGTATATATGTAATCTAATTACATGCTTGTAGAAGGCATCCGAGTAAGCTGAGATCAAAGTCAGACAATAGACAATAGACAAAAGCATCACTCTTGTAATTACGCATCATCCACGTTACGCAAGCTTCTTAATCAAACTTGCACAGTATTAAACATAATTAATTAATTACGTACGTTCAATCCCTCATATCTATGATGACCGAAATGGATCATATCTTGTTGACTGGAATGGATTGCAAATGGAGTCGATCATGGTGAGATGAAGACCATGGTAATGGAAGCAGTGCTACAGTAGATCTGAAGGTCGTGGGAGCAGGGATGTCGGTCAATACGAGAAAGGCTTAAATGGAATCAAGGATGCTAATACGTGGAAAATCGAAACAAGCAACGTAAGAGGGAGTAAATCTAGGAAAATTAATCTAGACTAAGATGGATAGAATATATTTACAAAATATCACTTTTTTGATAGAGGGATAGAAGGGAGAAAGTTATTGGGAGATAAAAGTAAGTATCAGGATCAATATCCTCGTGCACGAAAACGTTGGCCTGTCATTTATTTACTATTTTTGGCTGGTGATGTTACATGGAGATTCCCCAAATTTTTTTGAGTTTTTTTTTTCTTAGATGCAAAAATTATGGATATTACGTTGGATATTATATGTCTCTTGATTATATTTTAAAAGTTAGAAGTTCAAAAATCTAGCAACTAAACAAACTTGTAATGTAAATTAAAAGAAAATTAATCATGTAATAAAAAACAAAAATAGCATATTGTTATATGGAAAATGAAGGTGGCCCGGAGATAGGTATTGAGGTCTTGAGGATGCAGGTTGGAAGGAGGGAGTCATAGGCGGTTGGCCAAGAGAGAAGGAAAAATTAAGATATATGAATCAATAATAAATAATTTATATATAGCATCCTGTTATTTAAAATATTATGTTTACAGGTACTATAGATATAAGAAAAAGATACTTAAACAATGGATATTTGTTACGATCCGTTTCTGGCTTCCTACAGAATTCGAGAATGGCTCACATCGACGAACTTGAAAATTCATTCGTCCAACAAGAAATAACCAAATGCATACTCATTCCACAATCACACGAATAATGTAGCTAAGTAAAAAATATATAACTAACAGTAAAAGAAAGAGAATAGCAAACCACTAGATTTTTATAAGATACAGCAGAAAAGTACAGTTACAAATGTAGCCATCACAATAGGGAACTGATAGAAACTGAGTATAACAACAAACTACACGTACTCACTACAACAAAAATTCTCTGCAGCGAAACAAAAGAAAACTATGGCTAGGCTCGACCGGACCCAGCGCCCTCAGCAGCCGGTGACTCTGGCTGCTCGAATCCCTGACTTGAACATGGTTACAAAATCCAATATCAGCTAATGCTAAGTAGAGTGGTGGTTAAGTCATTTATATGCAACATAATTAAACAGAAATTAGTTAAACATACAATTGTCGGTTATTTATTTTTAATCTGTTTCCAATTCTCTGGTTTATGTGTTTCTGAGTCGAGTACGCTAGTCAGGTTCCATGATATTGCTCAATCTTCTTATTTCCTAAGGGAACGCTCTTGCTCGTAGTTTTCCCGCGATACATGATGTACACGTGGCACTCTCCTGATCGGGAGAGCCCCCGTGGTAGTCCTACACCCAGTCTACTATCTCGATGTCACGATCGTGACGTAAAGGTGACTACGGCACGCACGATAAGCGTACGGCTAACTACCCCACACTAGCATGCAATCAGTCATTTCTGCTAGCGGGTACGTCCAAACGTACAGTATGGCACAATATAGGGCCTTGCCTTCTCAGAGCAGGGGTCTCACCCCTCCACAGTCCGCGTACCCTAATTCAACTATCCCGGTTTGCCCAGCGGGCCTAACAAGAGTCGGTGTAGGGTGACCAAACCTAACCCTGGACCCCATGGGGCGGCAAGCTCCCCTTACACTAAATAGTTCACCCTAGGACTACGTATGTGAAAGCCAAACAGGAGTCATCATAGAGTGGCTGAACCTAACCAAGGGTCTCAACCCAAGGGGCGGCTAGCTCCCCTTTACTCTAAAGGGATAGTTGCTCTCCTTGGTACTACATACACAAAGACCAGCTCACTTCCCTTAACCAAGTCCGAACAGCCGCCCGTAGGCAACATGTTCCAAAACCATCAAATTTCCATACTACAGTATTCTTGGTTTCTTTCTAAATTCTCCGTAGGGTTCATACATAGACTTTTTCATTTCCATATCTAATTCATTAAAAGCATAACATGAAGCTCAAGATTTCACAATCAATTATTCAGTACACCACAGGTATTTCATGTCATGGTTTATTAAAAGTAGTACAGGCAGCTCATGATTTACTACTTTCAGGAAGCATCACAGTAATTTAATCATTCATTAAATGTGCATTCATTTCTTACAACTCAGGGTTCAATCGAATAATTCTAAAGCATGCAATTTAATTATTCATTTTAGGATTTGAGAGAACCACTCTACTAGGTTAACCAGGTGGAATGGGGGCTCGTACGGTAGCTCCCGACGTCTCCGCAGGTCCCGTATACTTTACGGACTGGAGACCTACAACATGGACCGATAGATCAAACGAGCTCAAAAATGCATAGACACTATATCATTACGTAGAGAAACTCGAACGGAAACCATCGACGTTTCGTTTGCGGAAATCTATCTCCGTTTGGGCCTTGAATGGGCCCAAAAATACAAATCCTGACCAAAATCAGACGTCTTAAATGAACTCAGATACTCACCTTGATCGAGGCACCTTCCTTCGAACGTCTGGAACTTCGTGCAGATGTCTGAGGGTGTCTTTAGACGTCTGGAGATACTCCCGGACCTTTGAAACCGCCTCGGTCCTCGCACCGACATCCCTCCCCAACCTATGACACATGCATGTGAGGTTAGAATTCGGCAGGGAGAAAATAATTGAAAAAAAATGCACTATCAAACGTTTAGTATTACCTCTGGACATCTGGACAGACGTCTGATAATCTCTCTAAACGTCTGATTCTACGGAGAAATAATTCCGCAGAACCATTTGTGAGTTCTCTCTCCCACAGATGCTGTAGCAACTGCAGCACCTCCCTGTCTCCCTCACGAGCCCACTGCTCTCAGGCCTTCGGTATCCTCTGCTCTCCGCTCTCCCCTTCTCCTACTCCCTCTCGGCGATGGTGGGGGAACGAATGAAGGAGGAGGGGGGCTTATATGGAAGACGTGGGGAGAGGTAAGGTGCAGGTGAAGGGAATGGGGAGGGTGTCGTGGGTGAGGGATGGGGGTGTCATGAGGGGTGAGGTACAGTGGAGTACGGTTGAGGGGTGTGTGTGAGTGGGATAGGGATGGTGTGGGAAAATTACGGAGACACCCCCATAAGTTTTCCTTTTCTCCTGCACACCCACAATAAAAGCCTGAGAGGTTAAAATTGTACAAAAAAATTCTAAATATTTTAAAAATATCAAACAACCATTAAAAACTATCATTTCAATATTAACATATATATTTGTATCCGCTAATCTTGCAAAATTGATGTCTTTATATATATATATGGTCATGGATGGATCCGTATATATATCTTCATGCAACCACTTGCATCCCTAATTAATTATTTAAACAAGGAAGAATTTTTCAAGCACGTTTTTTTCAACCTATCGAAACGGAATGGCAAGTTAGATAGCGTTTGGGAAGTGAAGTTTGAAAATGAAATTCGCAAGAGGAAGTAAGCAAAAATGGAAGGAGCACGTTTAATTAATTCACAAGATATTTAATATACATTTGTTTAAGATGGAAATGGTGGCTTTTTCTGTTTATATGCTTGTGATACCCCGTAAAGAAAATACTTGGTATAATTAGTTTAAGAATTTTGTTTAAGAAAAACGATGTAACAATAAAAAATAAAATATATTCTGCGTCATATACCACAAAGAAAGTAAATATAATTACGTAAATCAAATCGGGAGATATAATGAAGAATCGCGAAGGGGATTAAGTTTGTTGAAAAATAGCCTCCGTTCAGATGCCTAAGCAATGTCGTGCGACGAGGGATTCGTCCAAAGCGGCAGTTGGCAAAATATGGGATAAAATCCGATGATCACCGCCCTCAAAAGGAACAAAAAAAAAGAGGTTGTTGAGATTTTATCGCATATGATATTTCGGATTTTCGAGAAACTGAATTATCTGTTTGCTCCATATTATAAAAGTTGGAGGATCGCCGATCGAAGCATCATCCTGTTCTTGACCTATACGGTTGAGGAAGGTGACACGTACGTACTGTGGGGAGATGCAGCCAACAGGGTTTTTTCTCGTTCTCATTCTCGCGTGTTTGGCAGTAGTTGCCAGTGGCGCCACTAGAAAATCTGATGGTATGTTGCAGGTTATTTAGCACGTTGTTGCTCCTTTTCCAGTCGCCCTTATTTCTATTGCGCAAGAAATTAAGGAGCATCTTTTTGAGCTTTCTATAGACCTTCTCTCTGTTAGTCGCCCTGATTGGAACCTTCTTTTTTTTGTTTCCTTTTACGAGCATAAATAAATTCTATTACTCAAACAAGAAGATAGAGATATATGCACACTTAATACAAACTACTCCATGACCAGAAGTGGTGCGAGAAGCAAAAAGGGTGACCACAGTGGTTTTTGCATTTGAGTTTGTGATCACAGTGGTTGCAGCTTTAATTTTCTTTCGGCAAATTTGTACCGCAAAAACAAATGGTTTGCCATTAAGCTAGAGGAAGATGAGGGGCCCAGATAGAGAGGGGAATGAGGAAGGAGTTCTTGTTGAGTGAGTTATATATATCTATTCATTCAATAAATTAACATGCATGGTTGTCAATAGGAATAGAATATAAATATATGCCCGAGAAATCAGATCGAGCTGTAATTAAACCAATCAAAGTAAAGAAAGGGGGGTTGTCTTAATTCTTTTAGTTTTTTTGAAACTAAAGAAATTAAGTGGCCGTGTTGGGTTGGCACGGCATTAAAGAAACATGTATAAATCAGAAGGGCACATAAGTAAAAGACACTCAAAAGTGGTGCCTCTTTCAATCCATGCATACAGAGGTACAATAAACAAATAGGTTTCATCCATTATTTGTCAGTAAAACCCTACAAGAAGAATCCAGAAGTCCACAAGTATGAATGAAGGGGCAAACATTGAAACAAAATTAATATATATAAAGCTAGATACTAGCCACCCTAATCCACTTTGGTTCGGCAGATTTTCCTTTGGCATATTCTTCTATATATGTGTGTAAGGTGCAGATTTTGCTTGGAAATTCGTCATGGAGCTTTATTCCTGCTCATTGTATTGATACTGCCACAGTTATTGGTCTCAGCGATTTGTACCTCACCCTTGAATCTCCCAGCCAGCTCACTCGTTGGAGTGAGGACCGAAAGGGCGATCCTTGCGGGCAGCACTGGAAGGGAGTTATATGTGATGAAGATGCAGTTATAGAGTTGTAAGAATCATAGTTTGGAACTGCCCTTCTATTTTTCTCTTCTTGAGATGTGTTGCATCACGAATCTGTCGTGTAATCGCCATTTGTATATTTGTGTCCTCCAGACATTTGCCAAGTCAGGGCCTTCGTGGACAACTAAGTCATACTCTCGATGAAATGGGGTTATTGACCACCCTGTGAGTTTCCATACTCTTGCTGCGATCATATTCTTAGCTATGACATTTTTACTTTTATTGAAACGGTTGCCATTTGGAGCTGGTGCAGTGATTTGAGCAACAACGCCATTGGTGGTGAAATACCATACTACTTTCCTCGGAGTTTGTTGAGACTGTGAGTAATTAATTAGCATGTCAGTGTCAGAGGTTATGCTGCTTACCAACTTGCGTGATCATTTTTTGTAATTTGACCCACTTGCAGGGATTTGTCTGGAAACGCACTCGCTGGGTGGGTTCCCGCGACAATTGGCGAACTCTCTTCAATTCAGTACCTGTAATATCACTCTCATTTCTGTACCACATTATGTCTGGTTTTGCTCCTAAATTGTCTGAAATAGGTTACTGGGGCAAGGGGTGAAATAGGCATATAGAATATCCGTTTGGATCCACTATTTTATCTGCATGAATGCATACAAAATTACTTATTTGTGGGAAGAAGGAAAAGAACGATCACGGAATTGCAAACAGACCACAATGGTGATGAGCGATCCATGGAAACAGCTGAAGGCAGGTTGTCGCTTAAGTTTTTGTTATGAATAAAGTTTTGATTATAACAAATCAAAAAATACATATCATAATTTTGTTTAATGCACTTGGTGTGGCTGCCTTGGTTTCATGGGTACACCCAAATTTACCGCCAAGGAGATGATTGCCAATCTCAAATCACCATCCTGTCCTGTTTGCAAAAGAAAGAAAATAGTATATTCAGTAACTAATTGGTCCAGTTGATGTGTTCACTTCGTCTATTTAGGTTTTATACAAGTTGCAAAAATGCTACCCATCCTAAAACAAACATCTCACAACAATTGATCTCCGGTAACCATCCTTTTCCCTCTTAAAAAAAATCTCACAACAATTTAAATATCAAGTTTTATTGTTATACCTCCTTCAAATGTATATTTTTCAATCTTCGCCCCTGACGATACTAATTATGTTTGCAGGAGTCTTAGAAATAACCAGTTGGAAGGCGTCTTAGGTGAAATCTTCACGAATATCGGTTTTCTTGAAACACTGTGAGATAATACAGATTCCTATTTTCTGAAATTTTCCATCCTTGTTCTTATATCCTAGTTGGATGATCAAAGGGTAATCAGATTCCATCTAACTTCTAGGAACCTAATTCTAACAATTACTAAGGTACCAAAAGTAATAAAAAATACTACTCATGTAATCTAACTGTCTGTATAAGCATGATAATCAAATAATACCTTACATTGACAAATCCAACTCTAAAAAAATAAGATTTCTTGGGGTGAGAAAAGTCACTACCACACTTGGTAATCCAGATGAGGCCTTATGGTAACTGTTTCATGTGTAAATGCTTTCCTTTCCATCAAAACCAGATCAAAGCCTTGCTTGATATTGTTGTTGAAGTAGTTCTGCCACTGTGTGCAATCTTTATTTGTGGTTAAACATTGTTTGACATGCTAGAGATGGCCTTCCTTTCGTGAAAGAAAAATTGTGCAAAGGAAGCACCATTGTCATCATGGATCATAACTCAACATCTAAATGTGCATCAATTAACACATGAAAGCACTCACATGAAAACTTTCAATTTAAATGAAAGCAATCACATGTGATATGGATAACAACATGTTACATTCCGGCAAACTCAAGCGATTGTAACAACTTAGTACTTTTGTTGTGATGTCATGCAAATGATATATCGATTACACTATTGTCTTATGCTAGTAAGATTAGGTTTTGTAACATTATAATATAAATGTTGTAACATGGATTAACATTATGTGTACATGGATGTTAATAAATGGATTAGGTTGTGATACAATATCTTAAACATGGAACGATATAACACCTTGGTGATACAAGATTATATGAATATATTCTATACTCGAAAAAAATAAATAAACAAAAGCCTCACTTGCATGGCTGTTTTAAATGAGATTTCTTATGCTACAAGATATGTAGGAGATTCTTTGTCCAATAAAAAAGTTGTGCAGCAAACAATGACAGGACATACATTTGTAATACATTATAAATATTTAAAAGAAACACTATGTAATATAATATCTACAAGTAATACAACACGTCTGTCGAGTGGTACTATTCATTGAATAGTTTTTAATTGTAATGCAAAAAAATATATTATTGCTTGTGTATGTAACTAACTAGACTTTCTTATAGTACAAGAAATCGGGGATGGTCCATTCCTCCATGTAAAAAGTTTGCACCAATAACGATAACATATAAACTTGTAATACAATATATTAAAAAAGCAATATATATATAAATAAAATTATACTACACTAGTTAATGAATTTCACTAGATATGATCTCGTGTGAAAGACTACCTTAAACATGTTGTAATACATTAAATAGAAAGGCATCCTATAATGTGATAGAAACAAAGACCTATCTAGTGGGTGTAATACAAAAGGAGTATCATAATGTTGGGTGTAGGAGGAACCCATACTTGGATGGTGAGTATTATAAAGTGAGAATGAGAGAACCCAAAGTAGCAAATTTCGAAAAGGTAATGATTATGTTATGATGACACATCATACCTGCAATATCCATAAATATTTTATTAAATGTAAGCGAGTAATTTACATTTATGATAATATGACCACTAACCAAGTACCAAATTGGTTCCATCAAACATAGTGCTCATTTGACGATCATAAATTTGGGCTCAAATGGATTTTTATTAGCATTGCATTCACGGGATACTTTTCACACACACATATGTATATATATATATGAAAAGTATTAAGTGAGCACAGTGCTCATAAATACCCATTTGAGCACAAATTAGTGATAGTCGGATGGACGTTTGCTTTGATGAAATAATTTTTGTGTTTAGTTGATGGTTTTGTGAAATATGAGCGAAACTAATAACATTTATGTTACAAACCATCTAATGTTTATTACAACCTACATGCTTATGTATTACAAACATATTAATTTATGTTATGTTACAACGGTTGTTCTTTGTTATTACAATAATTTTTTGTTACTTTAAGATCTTGTTTTGAACATTCAAACGTAGAGATTTTTTTGGATCTTTTTTGTTTTTTTGGAATGTATAACATTTAAGTTTGTTAATTAATAATTTTCATGTAATTTTTATATTACCAATGATATAATCATGCAATTAATTAATTCAATATCTACTTTTAGAGTGTACGTTTGGATTAGTTGTAACTGCATCCTACTTTTTAGGAATATTTTATTATTCGAATAATAAGTGCATATTTTTTTGACAACTTTCATTAATATCAGTGTATTGCAAAATCACCTTCGTTACTCTAGGTGATATTAGTTTTGATCGAGCAATCTTCATCTAATGGTTCTCACATAGTACTCATTTAGTAATTTTTGGGCATTGTACTTAAAGGATATGGCCAAAATAGACCTAGGAGCACAATGCTCAAAATAGACCAAAAAAGCACCAAATCTACACTATTCAATGAAAACCTAATGTTCCATAAAAAAATCAACAAAAATAACATGGTGGTTTCACACTACATAGTCATAACAAACTTTCCTTTTTTGTAATTGAAAATTTTTTATCATTAATGACATTTCCTCAGTATACGAATCAATTAAGAATCTCATTTAAGTGGAGTTTTTCAAATACAAAGATAAAATATTAATTATTTCTAGAAAAGGAAATTGCATGTGTACTTGTAATTACAAACTTATATTACAAGTATTGTTTATAACATAAGTGCTAAAATTTATATTACAAGTGAGAACTGACTTGTATTATAATATATATATAATTGTAATACAAGTAATAACTCAAAACTGATTGTAATATTAACTTGTATTACACGTATTTTTTGTAATGGAAGTGCTAAAATTTTTATTACAAGTGAAACTGACTTATATTATGATTGCACGTTTAGTTGGAATACAAGAATTACTTGTAATACAAACTTTATTAGAAATATTCTTTATAATAGAAGTGCAAAAATTTATATTACAAGTGAAAACTGACTTGTATTACAACTATACGTGTATAGTTTTAACATAAGTAATAACACAATGCTATTTGTAATACAAACTTGATTAATTGTATTTCAAAAATGATATATGAATAGATTTATAATATAACTCATCATTTATATGAAAAGACTCTTTCAAGAAATAACGTAATTGATTAAACACATTACAAATACAAATAGTGATTTTCTAAACCACCATTTAACTTTTATGCGGTGCTTTCCATCAATGGAGAACACCACCGAACAAACACAATTATAGGCTCTTTTTAAATCTTTTGAGTACAATGTTGAAAATATACTTTTCCTATATATATATATATATATATAGTTTATAAGTAATGTCAATTGATATTTCTAGGGGTATCCATGTACCATGTACATATCAACTTAATGAAAGCATTTACACGATAGTAAAATTTATGGAGGCAAAAAGTAAAAGCTCCACATATCTAAAGCTAGATGAGGGTTTCTCCTGGTCAACAAGATTAACTCTTGATGTTGTTATTTGCTTGTTTTCTGTCATTTTACTTGATTCCAAACTAACATTTCAAATCTTCTCTTGGACAAAAATGCAGTGATTTATCCGAGAATTCTTTTGAGGGCGAGATCCCCAAAACTGTCGCAGACCTTACTAAACTAACAGCCCTGTAAGCAGATCTACTTAAGTTTAGGGGCTAAGTTCGATATTTTCTTCAATGTTAACCAAGCAATTCTTACTTGGAATAGATATCTCAATGGGAACGCATTTGTGGGCACCATTGATGTTCTTGCCAGTGATAAAATTCCTCTTCAATATTTGTGAGTAGGAACTATTGACTGCATTCTGAATACTGGAACTCTATCGTGTTTGCCTTCATCCATAAATCATTTGCTTGTTAGTTGTTGCATTCATTGTGATTTTTTTTTTTTTTTTTTCTATTTCCAAACAGAAATGTCGCTAACAATTTTTTCACTGGGAAGATTCCTGATAGGTTGAAATCCATAAAGAGCCTAGTGTAAGAGCCGACATTACAACCATCTCTATGATGCATTGATGGTGATGCTTTTTATTCCTTTTGGTTGTCATGCAGAAGTCAACCTTATGAGGTTTTTATCTTTTGGTTTCAGGACTGGTGGCAACCACTGGAGCCTCGAGGCAACACCTTCACGTCCATCGTCCACAACACCAGCCAAAGGAACTCGTGGCCAAGGTTCTACCAGCAACACTGGTGGAAATGGGGAAAACCTGGTCTAGTGATGGAGTCATAGCTCCTATCATCATAGTTGTACCGTTTTTCTCGTGGCGTCAATAGGGGTGTTCTGATGCTGCATGACATGATTTTCTGTGGCACATTACGTATGGGGATTAGAGAGAGATATTAGTTTTAGATAGGTATTGCATTGGTTCCTTTTTTTTTTTTTTTGGAGTGAAAGGTTGTCATTTGCAGTTTAGGGAGAATGTAATTCTCTTCTTAAAAAAATCTCTGTTTTCTTGGTTTTATTTCAATATTTTGGCTGATTGATATGAAAAAAATTGTGCCCTATCCACTTTTTTGCTTTTGAACAACTTGACTTAATTCCAAGGTAAAAAAAAACATCCAGATGCAATTCCCCTGAGGGCAACACCGCAAACCATTTAGAACACTCAAACCTCCAAAACAAAACACAGGAAGAAAACTCAGGAGCACAATCAAAAGCCTGTGTGTTCCACATGTCCCCAGCCAATTCATGTGCAGATGTACCGGGTAGCATGTACCCTTATCCACTTGGCGACTCCATTCGTACCTTTCACACATGTTCGATCTTCGATGCTGGATTTTCCCAAAGTGTCTATATATTTTAGGATGTTATGGTCCACATTGGTAATTTTAGTGTTTATCAGTACACCTAAGGTTGGAGGATCTTGTCATTGCTTGGAGTTGCACGTATTTCCTTGAAGTTGCTCAAAATTCACTTCTGAGAATTCCGAAATAGGTTTACTCAAGCAAAAAGATCCGTAGGCATTCTTACACAAATACCCTTGTAAACTTTTGGCAATTAACCAGAAGCAACCGTTCAAACTTTGGCAATTACACATTTGTCCTTGAAAAGTTTCATGATTAATTATATATTTCCAGGTGTTAGGGTCCATTAAGGTAACCATTCATGGGGTGCGCATTGCTTTTCACCTAATTTCCAAAAATTGCCATCCTTACCCTTTTAAATCTCTCCTCCATCATTTTTCCCCAACACACATCCACCACTTTCTGCCTTCTCCTTCTTCCACTCCCTTCTCCCCTTGGCATTTGCCAACCGCCTCTTCATCTTAGTTGATCCCCAACGTCATTGCCTTGTCTTCTGCCGCAGATTCTCATTTTCCCACAACCGTGGAGGAACATTGCGGTCGCAATCTGCTGCTCCATCTGATTCCTCTTTCAAACCAAATCAAGACAACATATATGCCATACTAACACCCCAAGTGCAAGCAGAACACAAGTCTGAAGTGCAATCACCATTAGTAGAAATGCCATTAAAACTGAGAGCAATGAGTAGAGGAAAGCAGATTACACGTGCAGCTTCAAGAGGCCACAGGTTCACTGTTTTCTGTCCAGAGCCATTAATCTCCAGAGGCAGGTTCCTTCATGCCCAATCACCATGCCATCAATGACGGGCAGAATAGGAACAGGGAATTGGAGGAGGTGGTGGAATGCGGGAGGGTGAGTATGACAGGATGTGGCAGATGGAAAGTTAGGAAGCAGGATGCCAGGGGTTGATTGGGGGGGGGGGGGGGGGCGCGGGGGTGACTGGTTGCGTTAGAATTTTAAGCTTAATGTTGAAGCAGTAGAAAACCTCAAACAAACACCTAACACTATACAAACTACCCTTTGTGAAGGCCTAAGCAATTGAAGCCAACAGACCTAAAAAGCTTGCCATCTAGAGGGCATGGAAGACGAAAAAAGCATTCTGGTTAGAAAGTAGAAACGGAAAGGTGCAGTCATCGATACTGAATGTATACACGAGTAGATGCACTTAATTTAAGGCCCCGGAAAACATGCAAGAAAACAAAGGGATGTGTTCAAGGGTATCAGACACTTATCACTTTAATTTTCCTTCCCCAAGGAGCAGTGATCGAGAGCTAAAAGAAGCAAAGCTTCTATCCCTAGTTTGTCTTCAGTTTTTCATACACAGGCATACCTAGGGGGGACAAAAAAAGTACAAGGGGCACATCATAAATTCTTGCAATATGACAATATATATAATTCCCGAACTTGCATCTCTGAAATGAAACAACCAGCTATCCCTCAGCAACAGCAGCATGCAAAATATCATGGCTGCCACCATGTGGTTCTAATATGGTAAAAGCCTGTTCTACCCATTCTAGTGGTTAACTCGGTGAACGTAGCGAATGAAACTGGAGATATAAGACGGGAGATGCTTCTCAGACAATGTTTGATCAGCCAAAAAGTATCAATCGATTCATACAACATTTGCAAATTCTATTTTTATAAAGAAAAAATATCATAAAAAAGAAATCCCATCCAAACGGAAAAAAAAAGGAAAAACAGGAAGATCGAGGGGAGATGGAGGCGATTGCAAGTGGCGAGGGGATGTCTACGACGCACTCCAAGCAAACAGGAAGGAAGATGTTGAGAGAGATTGCGGCAACAGAGTAGAACAGGAGCAAATTAAGGACAATTGCCAAGTCCGGTGATCATCGGAGGAAGAACCTAACTAACCGACCACCAACCCTCCAATCTCCCAATGGTAGAGCAAATCGAAGATTAATTTGTTTCACGCAGCCATTCCAGATCGACCCAGAAGAACCAAACCGATTGGCGAAGAGGACGAGAAGGCCTGACGGTGGTTGAGGTCCTTTGAAATGTGGAGGAGGATGGGGTAGAGGGAAAAGGATGTTGTTGCAGGGGAGGGGTGAAGAGGTGAGAAGAGAGGAGTTAGAGAGGGTCGACGGCATAGCACGCGACGACAGAGGAGGTGCGCGGTTTTTCTTTCTTTTGTTTTTTTTGTTGACGGATAACAATATTACTGACGATTTAGTAATTGTCGGTATTGCTATATCGTCGTCCATGTACGTACACAGTAACAAAAAACTCAACTATGATACCTTTGCATTACTTGTGAGGAGCACATTAGCTTCAGCTCGTCCAGGCAGCCTTGAGAGTGGGATGCGAGGAATGAGTGAGGTAGGTGGGAGGGGAGAAAAGGATGGGAAGGTCGTCATTTCTTCCTAACCTCCCACCTTCCACCCCTCTTCACACCAACTCCGCTTCCAGCATTTCTTGCACTCAATCTTCCTGGCCTCGCCTCCTGCCTTCCTCCCCCTCTTCACACCGTCCTTGCCTCCACCCCTTCTCACACCTCCCCTTTCACTCATACCCACGCCTTTCTGCCATCTCACCTACCTCACCTTTCACTCATCCCACACAGGTAATGCACAGGGATCATCCCTCAGTTAACAATATATGCAGATACAGTGACGCGCGATATGATAATAGTGACCATTGCTAATCGTCAGTAGGATGATTTCCCGTTAAAAAGGAGAAAAAGAAGGAAAAACTTCGCACCTCCTCGGTGGTGTCTCTTGAGGTTCCCTCTACCTCCTTCACCTCTCACCTCCTCCCATCCTCAATCTTCCCTCTACAACCCATCCTCCTCCACTTTTGAATGCACCTCAACCGCCGTACGTTGGCTCCTCCTCCTCCCGCCTCCAGTAGGGGGCACTCTGATCTATCATGGAGTCAATGGAACTTAGCAGTGTTGTTGGCTTGAGTCAGCGGACTTGGATAACAAGGGAATGAGGGCAAACGAGGATCATGATCTGTCGGGACCCAATCACTGCAGGCTGTACATTGTTCCTCCGATTGGAAGGGGAGGAGGAGGAGGAGGACAGCAGGCGTGAAAAAGATCGACGGCATAACAGTGCCGACAGAGAGAATGAGAGAAAGGCATATACGTAATTAAGGAGCCAAGCGAAGAAGGGGTGAGAACACAGGAGGTTGGAGAAGGCACGTAAGGGGGGAAAGCGAGAAAGGGTTGAAAGCACTAGAGGTTGGAGGTGAGGGAGTTGTGAAGAGTGCTGGAAGTCGATCAAGGAAGTTGTGACAAACGAGAAGGATAGAAGGAAGTTTTAATTAAAGAGTAGTGCTATAAATATATGCCATCCAATATGCTGCCTTTTCACATACCTACGTACATCGATCGAGATTCAGAAAATCAAATCTAACCTGATGGCGATGAGACTACCCCAAAGCGGCGATGTTGGTTGTGTTCGGATGGATTATCGTGTCGGTGTTTGTACACCATCTTGCCAGTCGGTGAAACCCTCGGCGCCGAGTAGGATAATCCATCCGAACACAACCAACGTCACCACTTCAACTTGGGGTAGTCTCATCGCCATCAGGTTAGATGTAATTTTCTGAATCTTGATCGATGTACGTAGGTACGTGGAAAGGTAGCATATTGGATGGCATATATTTATAGCACTACTCTTTAATTACAACTTCCTTCTATCCTTCTCGTTTGTCACAATTTCCTTGATCGACTTCTAGCACTCTTCACAACTCCCTCGCCTCCAACCTCCAGTGCTCTCACCCCTTCCTCGCTTTGCCCCTTACGTGCCTTCTCCAACCTCCTTTGCTCTTACACCTTCCTCGCTTGCCCCCGTAATTACATACGTGCCTTTTTCTCATTCTCTCTGTCGGCACCGTTATGCCGTCGATCTTTTTCACGCTTGCTGTCCTCCTCCTCCTCCTCCTCCCCTTCCAATTGAAGGGACAATGTACAGCCTGCAGTGATTGTCCCGACAGATCATGATCCTCGTTTGCCCTCATCCCCTTGTTATCCAAGTTCGCTGACTCAAGCCAACAACACTGCTAAGTTCCATTGACTCCATGATAGAGGAGGAACCAACATACGGCGGTTGAGGTTCATTCAAATGTGGAGGAGGATGGGTTATAGAGGGAATATCGAGGATGGGAGGAGGTGAGAGGTGAAGAGTTGCTGGGGGTAGAGGGAACCCCGAGAGAGACCCTTCTTCTCCTTTTTAACAGGAAATCATCCTACTGACGATTAGCAATGGTCACTATTATCATATCGCACATCACTGTATGTGCATATATAGTAACAAAACTGAGCAGGGACGCAACTAGGATTTCTACCAGCAGGGGGTCAACTTTAAATTTTATTGTAATAAATTATAATGCTAAGGTAATTAATTTTAAATCACAAATTACACTTAAAATATCATAACATGCTTATGTCGTAAATTCAAGTAAACAAGAAAAGATAAGTAGAAAATAATTAAACTTAATACTTTCGTGTCAATAATTTTCTCACACCAGATACAAACCAAATATAATAAATTTCATAGTCAACTAGAAATCTTCTTCGACTAGTTATTGATTTGTGATAATAAGATAAAAATAAATAATGCTACAATATATAGAAATGATAAAAAGAAATGATACTACATACCAGAATACATAATCACTTAATTAAAGCACACCCGTCGAGACTTCAAATCATATTCATCTATGGACGTGGGTTTATAAACGCAAGAAACTACACAAAACCCGACGCGTGCACCTCGAACGCGACACGCATGGACCTCGGACACGAAACTTCATTAAATGCAACTAGGACCCACATAAATGTCTACCAAACACCAACCTCCCCGCCTCTTCCACTCCTAAACACACTCCTCCCCCCGCGACGTTCTCGGTTCTTCGGATATCCTCCGTCGCTGCAACAACATCATCAAGCTCTATTACATTCACTCGAAGAAGCTCCATTAACATCAAGAAAGCTCCGCAATGGAAGAAGGTAGCAAGATAAGCAAAGGGAGAGAATCAAAGAGGTACGCCTCTAAAACCAACGAAGCAAAGGATGTGTATATCATCGGAGATATTTTGCATAATTTCATCGGAGATATTTCACTCTATTGATATCTCGTAATCTCCGGTGATATCTCATCACAAAATGAGAAAAAGCACCTGTGATTTTCATTTTGCACCTGTGCTTTATCATAAATAATATTCCTTCGAAGTAAAGGATGTGTTTATCATTGAAGATATTTCGCATAATATCATCAGAGATATTACACTCAGGTGGTATCTCTCTCAGACGAGTGATATCTCATCAGAAAATGAGAAAAAGCACCGATGATTTTTCCTTTTGCACCTGTGCTTTATTTAAGTACAAATATTACTTATATAAGTAATATTATATAAGTAATATCATCAGAGATAAGTAATATTACTACAAAATTTTATTTTGCACCACTAATAAGTCATTTTGCAACATTGCAAAATGGCATTCCCACTTTATTAATTTTATTTTACACCGGTGCAAAGTTACATTCCCACTTTATTAATTTTATTTTGCACAGGTACAAAGTTGTATTCCTACTTTATAAGTTTTATTTTACACAGGTGCAAAGTTGCATTGTATTGATGCAATATGTTATTGTTGAACACTTCATTTATTTTTTATTTTCGCAGACATGAGATCGACTCTAGATGCACGATCTACACCATAAGAAAAGCCTGGAAATGTTCAAAGAAGATGTGAAGGAGTTTTGAAAGACTCCCTTTGGCATCCTAGTTGGTGGTGGAAAAATGTACCCCAACTACAAATACAAAAACCTACTTTTTGAATTGGTGCATGCATATAATCCAAAAATAAGGGAGTTTCACATGGGAAACCTAACATTGACTCTCACTCCAAATCACATAGAGGGAATACTTGGATTGAAGAATGACGGAGAGAAAATCATAAGTGATGGAAAGAAAAATGCAAATAATAGACTTACGATTTAGTGTTAAAACTTCACATCAATAAAGCCCAAGGTGAGAAAGATAACCGAGAAGATTCAAGAATACAATGAAGAAAACGAGAAAAAAGGAAACAAAGAAGCATAAGAAATCCAGGGCTCAAGAAAGGAGAAACCAAGTAGAGAAAGGAACAAAGATGTTGGTTCTCCTAACACTCAAGTCATTTCTTCTACCATATGTAGACCAAGCAATTATAACTTCATTATTTATTTGACATGGTAGAAGATCTGGAGTCCCTAAAAAATTACAAGTGGGCTGAATTAGTGTCTGATTACATTCATGAAGGCCTGAGGGAAAAGGAGAAGGAGAAACAAACATATTCAAAGGTTGTACCATTACAGTGCACCTATGGGCAGTTGAGATGTTTAACGTCTTGGAACCCAATAATAATGAGGCAGCAACAATTGCTGAAAGATACAACCATAAATTCCCCTTCATAAGCCATGCAATGACAATGAGTCTAAACATTAAGGAAGCAACTAAGAAGGACCTGAGGACAGACCCATTTGGAGGAGTTGATCCCCCAAAAATCAAAAAGAAGAGAGGAGGTGGAAGAGAAAGAAGAAACTCCAAAAAAAAGAACAAAACATGAACAAGAGGAGAAAGGAGGAGAAGAAGAGAAAAAGAAAGGGGAAGAAGGGGAAGAGAAACAAAAAATGGTTAAAGTTGGAGAGATCTACCTCGACAACCTGAAAAAAGAAAGCAAGGAAATGAAGAAAACAAAAAAAATGAAAGAATATTGAAGATAAGAAATGAGGAAAATGCTGCTTTGAAGAATCAAATTGAAGAGTTAAAGGAAAATTTGACTGCTTTCCTTCATCAAACACAAAGTAGCCAAAGTTTTGAAACCTAACAAACTCAGCAGCAGCAGCAGCATGAAGAGGTGGAGAGAGAAATGAGGGAAGAAATTATGGTGGAACAAAAGAATAAGCAGCAGCATCAGTAGCAAGATGATGAGCAGCAATAGCAACAGCATCAGCATCAGCATCAGCAAAATGATGATGGAATGGAGGGGCTTCAGAGCCAAGAAAAGCAATGGCAGCAACATTGGATGAGAGAGGCAGCAGCAATGGAGAGCAAGAAGCAACATGAAGTCGTGCAACAGGAGCAGCAGCATGGAAGAGAATAGCAACAGCAGCACCAACAAGGACACAGGAAGCAGCAGCAGCAACATGGACGACATGGCTAGTAGTAGTAGCAGCAGCAAATTGAGGTTCTATTGCATATCACCGATGCAATTATAGGCTATCACATATGATATGTCACTTATCACCGGTGATAAGTGACACCGGTGCTATTTCAGTTAAATATCACCAATGACAACATATTTATCATTGGTGATAACATACTTATTACTGGTACTATTCACTTAAATATCACCGGTGATATATGTCTTATCACCGATGCAAATATGGGTTATCACCAGTGATAACACATTTTGCATCGATGCATTTCAGTTAAACAAAATACTTATTTTCTTTTTTTGTACAAAATAGAAAGAAGGGAACAAGGAGGACCAAAAAAAAGATAAGAGTGAAGAAAAGCAAAATCGGAAGGCCTCTAGCAAAGAGAGTGATATTCAGAAGAATAAAAAATTTGAATCCAGCTCTCTTCAGATGCATCGATGACTCACAAAGAACACTTCTTTCAAGACTAACGAAGATGAGAAAGGAAAAACACCAAAATTTATAGAGAAAAGGAAAATATTTTATTGAAAGTGTAGATATGCAAAAAGTGTTGCAAATATGTGGATTCACAGAAAGTCATGTAAGCTAAAAAGCACATCTAATTTATATATCATACATTTGTCTTAATTTATAACACTAACATGTGACAAAATTGTAGCTCATTGACGCAGTTATAGAAATAATTAATGAGAAAATAAAAAATGAAGGGATATTTTAAACAACCTCTGCATTCAACACAAATTTTTTTGCATATATAGGATTCAAATTTGGAGGGATTTGAATAAGAAATTAGAGAGAAATTCGAGATTGAAGTTGGCGGATTTGGGTTTGAGGTTCTGTTCAAACCACAATGGCAGCAGAGGCCTTTCTACAAAGACGACAAGAAAGTTAGGGGCAATCTGGTAATAAACTTGAAACTAGGGTTCTAGATGTGAGAAATAGAGTTTTTAGGAGCTAAAATGCAAACTAGGTCAAGATGGATTCTGATTAAGCCCAAATTTTGGTGTTAACCTAATTTGGGCCTAAGAAATCTAATGGTAAACTTGAATTTAAGTTTTGACCACGTTTGACTAGGCAAATTGTACAGGAGCCCAAATTAAGGCAAATTTCTGTATTAATCTCTGATCTAGGTCAAAATGGCTTCAGACTGTCAAAGTGAAGGTATCAAACCTCTTAGAATATTTTTCAATGATTTTTAGGAGATTTATATTGATTTTATCCTAACCATAACCTTTTCAATTCAAGTATAGTTGATAATTAGGGTTTTGAGTCCTATTTGAGTCCTTGAAATACGTGAAATGCTGATTTAGTCAATGTGATCTCACTTCTTGGTATTTTAAGTTCATTTGAACTTTAATTAACCCTTGAGTAACGCCGTGGTTAATCTGCATTTGTGGTGTACTGTTAAAACAATATAATTAAATCATATTTTCTTGTCTTCTTTTCAAATCAAATCAGTGTAGAAATCGATCCTTAGACGATCACTTAGGAACATTTATTATTTGATTCTGACTAATTTAAGTTAGTTATGAAAAATGATGGCGTTACCATCATATTCTATAGAGATTTAACGGGTCTGAAACTAATTGTCATTGTGCTGCCTGATTTCATCAAATTAATGTTATTAAGTGTCCTATATGAATTATTTTTCTTCTCAGAATATTTTCATTGCAATAATCTTTAAAACTTTCCTTACAAATGATACTTGCTGAGATAAATGTAGTTTCTTGGCTTCCAGTGACATTGATGGTGAATTGCCTCAGCTCCCTCCATGATTGCAAAAGTTGTAAGTCATTGTATAATGTTAGATATATGCTTTCGATCTACTTGCGTTACCATGTTGTGATTAACTAACTTTCAGGGATATATCTCAAAACCACTTTTCTGGACCACTCTCCATATCCATTTTGGGATTATCATCACTTGAGCACATGTAAGTTCTTAAAATTCTTTCAGAAAGAGCGTGATGCCGATTTTCTTTTTTTGTTAAATGCACCAACTTATTGATCTTGTTTCAAACCTTTATAACTAGAGTAAAATACACAAAACCCCTTATGTTTACCACCTGTCAACCAAGCTACTAGCAACATCAAGAGTCTCTCAAATGGTTACACCTTGTCAATATCACTCCATCTCAACACCATATCTTCCTTAGTCGCCCCCACACCTCCAACCATATCAAACTACCACTACTTATCTTAGGCCTCTTCCATCCCTTACCTTGTGACATGTTGGAATCATGTGTCCTTAGCGAGTCAACCTAAGTGAAATCACTCAAACAATTGGAGAGAAGAGGAAGCAGTTTCGTAGCTGCTCAAGATCCTACTCTTCTTTGGATGGCCAGAGGCCTCAGGAGCAGCCCTGAAGTCTCAGGAGACATCTAGCGTCTCACCTGGACATCCATATTCTTCTCTTTTTGACATTCAAGCTCTTAAAGAGAAGTCTAGCCTGGGGTACTTCTAAACATCCAACACCGTTGCTAGATGTCCAATTTCTATTGGCTACAAGTTCTGTATTTTCAATGATCAACTCTTGAGGAGATTGGAGGCAAACATTATCTTGAGATTCACAAGGGAGTTTGCAACATGAGAAGGGTTCGTGACGATGCACACGAATTGAGTGTTCTCAATGCGAAGAACTTTAACTGCCTGCAGATATGAAGTCTTACGGAACTGAGACTTACTGTAGGAGGCACGACACATGATGTGCCATGTTACACCACCCCAACAAGTATACTTCAATACTTGTGGGGATCCTGGTGTGGTTTCGATCTAGGTTGTTCTTTGTTTTTTATTTTTGTTTATTGGATTTTTGGGCTTCGATTGGATTTCTCGAATTCAGAACTTTTAAAATGGTCATTTTCACACTTATGCGATGCCACCAAAATCAAACCATTTAATCCCAACACCAAGTTCCTCTTCCAACCCACCTCCTTCCTCCTCCTTGCCTCCTCCATCTTCAACCTTGTCCTCCCTTCTCCGTCTTCAACTATCTCCCTTTTCACACCCCAAAACTCTAAACCTTGTTAGAGTTTTTGGTTCACAAGTATAACTCTGTTTATCCCCCGAATCAAGACAAAAAGGGTTGCTTAGGTGACCTAATTATAGATCCAATTTCATAAATTTAAGTTACAACACAGTGCTCTCACCACCGGTGTCCGTTCTGATCGTGCAAATCAGGATAGGATGCCCTTATTTATTTTTTTCCAAAATTGCAGGTATTCTTAAAATTAAAATTCTTCTGATGAGTAATAAGCAAATTGGACCATCCATGTGAATGAAAGACCTTAAAAGGATGCAGTGACTTAGCCTGAGTGTAAAATAAGGGAGTGTTAAAAAGAAGAGAGAAATTGACTCATATACACCCATAAACTATGGAATTTGCAACTCTTAATCAAGGAACTAACTTGGAAACCCTTTTGAGAACGAAATCCTTGACACCAGCAGTCAACATTTCCAGTGATTAATGTTTTACATGGTTCAGAATGGGTGGAACAAAGATCATTAATTAGAGTCAGAGAATGCCCATAGAATGCAGCATATATGCTAAAAAAGCCTTTTTAACAACAAAAAAGTTCTTGTAAATGTTACTAAACAATATAAAAGCAATGAATGGAACTCAAATCTGCATATCTTGCAATCGTCAACAATCAATATATACCAGCAATGATTTATTTTAGAAGTTCATTCAACAACATATATGTCAACAGACAGAAAAGACTACATGTGTACACTTCTATATCCCAAGTCCACATTTAAGATTTCAATGACAAGTGGCCCTTCCTCTTCTCCAGAATGTAGGAAATGGCAAACTTAGGACAAAAGTTTTACCACAAAGCTTGCTCAATAACGTAGCTCTTCTCCCCTGTTGACCAACAGATTGCAGAGAATGGTACATCTTGAGCAAGCTGAACTTCAACACCCCCCGCCCCCCAAAAGGACATGGAATCCCTGCACTGGAACCAAATGAGGAGAATTCGGGTCATTAATTTCAGAAATTCCAACTTGTCATTGTTTCCTTACCAAATTTCAAATATCATACAACAACATCAAAACCTGTAAACAACTCAATCGTTCAATATTAGAATTAGGGAGAAAAGAAAAATGATCACAGGTGTGTAATAAAAGATATAGACTGAAGTTTAAAATAATAATAATCAGACAACCACATACAAGTTTGGAGGCATGGTGGTGGTGGTGCCATTTCGTCGATCAAGTTTTGTGCAATACACAAGTGGCCATTGCGGTTGTGGCGGTCCAGACCGGTCGCAGGTGAGAACTAAAGTTTTGTTCCAAGGATGGGGAGTCACCAAAGATTCGATCGGTCGAAAAGCTCACCAACTTGTTAAAACACCAATCTATAACGTAGATTGGATCCTCACCGGAGCCACTTTCTGACTAAAACCCTGTTTGCTCCTCCCGGGTATTTCCGCAAACAGGTAGCAGGCATTGCACGTTTCTAAAACTATTCGACGTCAATGGATTCCCCTCCCAACCGACCCTCCAACAAAATTAGACGAAAGGTACACGAGTTCCATGGGAATTATGGAAAGCAAGGAAATGCCATAACCGGAGGCAACGAGAAGTTGAATCCAATCGGGCATCATAGTTGAACGTCTAGAGTAGAGGGCGAAGGCGCGTAGACGCTTGAGCGCTTTTGAGGGCTTTTGGGTCATTCTTTCAAGAGTTTTGGGTCAGCCATTTATATCTTGACCCTCAGTATAGATATGTCTATACCGACAGATTTGTTGACCAAACACTGATTGTTAATGTATGTTGGTGTATGTGTTTTTTTTTTGTGGTGGATCTTATAACTACAAGTAGTGATGGATGGCTTGAGAAATCAAAGATTTTTTTTTTTTGTTTGGCTACTTTTCTGTTACTAACGATTTACGTAATTTGAAATGTCCTCGATATGGGGAAAATGCATCTTCATCATTCTCATTTACCATATCTATGCTCTGCAAAATGGTCTTTTAGACCTAAATATTAATTTTGCAGAACAATTAAGATATCAATCTGCACTTTTATCCCTCACCTAGTTTCAAGCCTTTCCTATCTTTGCCCTTACTATAGTTATCGAGCTTGCAGAAATGTCAAAAAGAACGACTTCTATATATGGACCTGTTGATAAAATGCTCTCTAAACTATCAAATCTTACAACACCGTGAGATGATATCAATTCTTAAATTCTAACACTTTGCTCTTAGATTTTGACATTGAAGATTTCAACCTCTCATCTATTGTTCTGAAAATACTACAGCAATCTATCGAAAAATGAGTTCTCAGGTCACCTTTCAAAATCATCGAGTGTGCTCTCAAGATTGACCTCGTTGTAAGGATCTCAACACAAGTTTAGCGATCAAACATAGCGGGACTTCTTAATGCTAACAATGCCATTCCTCTTGGAACAGATATCTACAGGATAATCAACTTACGGGTACCATCTAAGTCCTTGCAGATCTTCCGCTCAAGAAGTTGTGAGTGCAATCTAAACGATAGAACCATGTTCATTTGCAAATCATCTCTTCTTAATTTACTTTGTTGATGGTTTTGGATTTCTCCATCACATTAAATAGGAATGTTGAGAATAATAGTTTCTGCACTGGGTGGATATATTCCTGATCAGTTAAAAAGCACTAATAAGAACTTCCGGTAAAAGTAAAAAAAAGCTCAATTATTCAGTATTATTTTATGCCATTATGGCCCCTATTTTATTTAAAAAGTGTCAATCTAATAAGGGTTTTATTTTCAGGAGTAGTGGCAACCAGTGGAACACCAGAGCTGCACCACCTTCTCCAACACAAAATAATAGTAGGGGAAAATCTCGCCTCAGTGTTGGAGGGATAGCCGGCAAAATCATAGCAATATTAGCTATTGTCTCAATGTTTGTTAGCGACAACGTACGCGATGGAGAATCTTGACTTTATCACTTTTATTTTAGAGTTTGTGACACGTGCATGATATATATATATATATATATATATATATATATATATATATATTGCCATATCAATTTAATTATCAAGTGACAATTTCTTTAGAAAGTAAAATATTTGTCATTTGTTGGGATAATTTAGTGACAAATAGAAATAATTGTCATTATCATAATTTTTCAAGTGATAATTATTTTTAACTATAAGTTTATACATTGGTATTACGATAAGATTAACATTAAATACAAAATTGTCACTATATTAATTCATTAATGGCCTAAAGTTTCATGACTAGAGGCATTTTTTATGTTGAAAAAAATGTCCCCCCATCCCCCCTTCAAGTTTTGCACCTATCCACTTAAGTTTTCCCATTCATTCTCTTTTCAGGTCTTCCCTTCAAAGCACATCTCTCGTCTTCCTTTCTTATTTCCCCCTAACCTAATCTTGTACCCTTCTTTCCAAGAACTCTATGCAATCTTTATTCCCAAATCTTCAAATGATAATGGTTGTTCCCAAAACTTCTAATGACAATCTTGTGAATTATGTTGAGGATCGAATGATCAACTCAACTAGGTCGATGATATTTATAGAGTAAGAGCTTTAATGGCTATAACAAAATAGAGTTTTTTACAACAACTTCCAAACCTCTCTAGAACATAAGTTCAACCGCTATAATAATTACAATGTAGCCCATATGTATTGCATACGCTAACACCCTCCTCCCTTTATTCTCAAAAATGTCCATGACAAAGTGAAAATCAATCTCGATGTGTTTTATGTGAGCATGAAATATAAGATTTGCTATCATGTAGATGGCGCTTATGTTATCACACCATAGTAGCGCATTGATTTTAGAAGACCCAATTCTGGCAAAAGCAATTGAAGCTAAGTAAGCTCCTCCATGACATTAACAATAGCGTGATACATAGGCTTAGTGCTAAATCAAGCAACAGTGGTTTGTTTCTCAAATGACCATGAGATGAGAAAGGGGGCATAGTAAATTGCATACTAAAGGTTGATCACTAATCATTAAGAGAGCTACCCCAGTCAACATCAGTGAAGGCAATGATTAAAGGGCTTTTAGATTTGTGAAAGGGAAGCTCATACTCAATAGTTCCTTTTAAGTAATGAAGTAGACACTTTAAGCTTTCAAAATGGATGTCCGTGGGGCAATGCACAGCCTATGCCAATTTGCTGATAACACAAGTAACATCTGGTCTTGTGATGTTCAAAATTGCAAATTCCCAATTAGTTGATAAAATTGGGTAGGATCTAGCAATGGCTAACCAGCTTTCTTAGATATCTCATAACCAAACTTTGCAGACATTAGGGTCATAAGAGCTTAAGCCCCTCAAAATTTTGCTTAGAAAGCAAATTAGCAATGTATCATTGCTGAGAAATAGCTAGACCAATAAGTGTTTGAAGAATTTCAATGCCCAAGAAGGATGCTGGATAACCCATGTTGTTAGCCTACAATTTGAGTAGAATACCATCCAAAATTCTATAGTCAGAGGCCAACACCAATGTGTCATCCACATAAACCAAGAAATTGATCCATTGACTACCTTGATGAAAAATGAACAAAGAAGAATCCATTTTGGAGCCTTGAAAACCATTTTCTAAAAGAAAGGAGCTCATTTGGTTTCCTACCCCAATTTCCAAAACTTGCCATCCTTAAGCTTCTAACTTTTTGTTACGACCCGGTTCCCAGATCCCTACAGGACCCGAAATGGCTCGCTTCGACTAATCCCAAGACCTAGTCGTCCAACAAGAAATAACCAAAAGCAGGAAAGTAAACAACATTCGCACATGCAATATAACTAAGCAGAATAAAAGAATGTAGCAGTAAAGAAAGTAGAACAACTGTCTCAGTACATGCCACCACAACAACAACAGAAAACGGAAAGGAAACAGAAAGTAACAATGGTAAAATATATATCCATTACTCACTACAACAGTAGAAAATGAAAGAGCTGAAAAACGACTACGGCTAGGCTCGGCTGGGCCCAGCACCCTCTGCAGTCGAAAACTCGGGCTGCTCAACTCCTGGTCCTGAACAAGGTTACGAAAAGATAGAGTCAGCAAACGCTGAGTAGAGTGGTGTTTACATCATTTAAGTGCAAGTACAGTAAAACAACAATAGGTTTATTTCTTAGTTCTAATTTCTAATTATCTCATTTATGTGTTTCCGGTTCATTTTGAAAGTTCCCTACTAGGAGGGGTGACGTAAAAATATGCGGAAATAAAAATATAAAGCAATCTCACAAAAATCAATCGCACAATGTACACAGGTATTTTTAGGTGGAAACCCAAACCGGGTGAAAACCACCACCTAACCCTCTCGAGTTAGGATTTTCCGATCAACCTAGTTGATCAAATCCACTAACCGAATCACTTTGAAACGAGGGTGATTCAACCTCAGTACAACCACGCTACAAGTACGAGGGTAGCGTTCCTCAACCCCTTCTCTCCACGAGAAGGATTTTGTCCCACGAAGGAGACGGGAATTCGCAAAGCGAATACCCAACCAAAATACAAAGATAAAATAAAACAACAGTCCTATAGAGCCAACAAAATTAAACCTAGCTTCTATAGGAAATAGGAAACTCCCCTTTGCAAGGAGTGCGTCGACGATGACGCGGTGCGTGTGCCACGCGATGGCGCTACGTAGCTCTCGTGAAAAACAGCGGGAGAGCGGGCGCGCAAACTGAATTTAGCTCTCAAGATGATGGAGCTTGAGCTTAGAGAGCAAGTGCTTCTTGGACACAAGAGAGTGGAAATACTTGATCTTAGTGTATCTTGGTCTCTCTAGGTGTATATCTTGTGTGTCTAAGTGTATCCAAGTGTTTTTCTAAGTGTGTTTGTGTTACAAAGGTTCCCCTCTATTTATAGAGGCCTTAGGAAGGCTTTGGAAGGCTTGGAAAAGCTTCCATAGCCGTTGGGTGTAAAGCCCAAGAGAATCAGGCCGAAATCAGGACAATGATTACACTTGACAGGGTTATCAGACGTCTAACTCTGGCATCAGACGTCTGGAAGGCCACTTTAAGACGTCTGATTCCAAGGTCAGACGTCTGATTCTATGCGGGTTTCTCCCTGACTTGAATCAGATCTAAACAGGGTTTTTGTGCAAGTCCATCAGACGACATACAGGACGTCTGGCACTAAGTCTGGACGTCTGGAAACCTACTTTTACTGTGGGAATTGATTTCCAAACGTTGCAACGGCTAGAAAATCTCTGAAAAGGGATTTTGGGTCAGCCGAGGCAAAACGGTCATTTATCAGACGTCTGGTAAGTCCTATGGACATCTGATAAGGCTCTAACGGTCATAATCTTGAGTGTTTTCTAAGCCAGCCAACGGTCCACTAATTGGACGTCTGGCAAAGTCATCAGACGTCTTCTAAGACGTCTGGTCTAAGGTCTGGACGTCTGATTTCATCAGACAGAACTAACTATGTCCAGCCTAACAGTTATCAGACGTCTGAAACAACAGTCAGACGTCTTAAAATACTTTATCAGACGTCTGATTTGTGAATTAGACGTCTGGAAATGCTGTTTGAGCCCTATATTGGTTTTCTAAGTATTCTACAGAAAACCTAAGTATCCTAGGGTTGTGCAGGTGTTCCTAGGACTACTTTTAGGGTACTTTGAGGCTCTTTAACATAATGTTCTAAGGAATCAAAAAGAGCAAGAAAATAAATACAAGAGATACATGAAAGGATAAAAAAGAATCTATCCTATTCTTCTTGTCTTCCATCTCCAATCTTTCGCTCCACGCGAACCTCCTGTGTTTTCCGTCAAGCTCCTCCAATCCGTCCTGGATGCGAGCTCGAACTCCGTCTAAACACGTCCACATTTGCAATTAACCTGAAATCTAGGACTCAAATTGCAAATGTTAAATAACACGTGTTTTGTTATCATCAAAACAAATGATCGTGGTGTGCTAGCACCAACAATCTCCCCTTTTTGATGATGACAAAACCGTAAATAATAATGCATAAAAATCCTCCCCCTTTTTGACATTATCAAAAAGGTTTAATTGATTTTATATTTCCTATAACTCCCCCTTAAAACATGCTCTTCTATGAGTTTCTTTTGACAAAGGTAATATTCTCCCCTTTTTGTAACAACAAGATAGCTATTACTTTTTTCCCCCTTTCTAAAGGAAATTTAGCTACCTTATATCTCCCCCTTAAAAATTGACAATTAGCTCATTAATTTTTAACTCCCCCTATCTAAATGCTTATAAAAAGATAGGGTTAAAAATTTTACCTCACCTACCATGGCCAATAAAATGGCCCGAATGGTGGTGGTGGATGCCACATCGGATGGGGCTCCCATCCGTAGCTTGGAGGCCCGGGCATTGGCGCCGGTCTCCAATCTGGTGGTCGACGTGCGGCGGGTCCGTCGTTTGTTCGCCGTCTTGTCGATCTTCTTGTTCTCCTCCTTGGTCTACTCATTGGTTCTCCCAACTTAAGTTGACCAGCCTTGAGCTTGTAGGTCCAGTCCTTTATGTTGTAGTCATCCCTGAACCTTACAAAACAAGATTCTAATTTTTTCTTCGGTATCCAAGTGAGCTTGGATCCGGATCTGTTAGAAGGTCTCCTTGATGGAGATCCTTTCTCAACCTTAGGGCTATAAAAATTATCAACTTTGTTGATTAATTTGTTAGAATTTTCCCTAAGACATGCGATTTCTTTTTCTATAATATCCATCTTAGTCTTTAAATCAGAAATTTATAACTTTAGACTATTATTTTCCTCAATCAATTTATTATTTTCATTGATGAGGTCTTGATTTTCTAATAACAGGTTATTATCCTTAGGACTAGTCTCTATATCCTTGAGTTGTTTTTCTAACCTATCATTTTCATTTCTAAGAAAACTAAGGTTCTTTTTAATGCTTTTATTTTCTATCCTAAGTGATTTACTAATCTCAAAAAGTTCATTAAAAGCTTCTTGAAGATCGAGATTTACCTCGTTGTCTGAGTCGCTTTCGCTTTCGCTGTCGCTTCCTCTGGCCATGAAGCCGAAGCAAGCGGTTTCTTCTTCTATGGTCTTTTCTTCTTCTTCCTCCGAGCTAGAATCGTCCCAAGTGGCTTGGAACGCCTTCTTCTTAGATTTCTTCTCCTTTTCCTTCTTTTTCTCCTTTTTGAGAAGAGGGCATTCTGGTCGTAGATGCCCTTTCCCGTTGCAGTGGTAGCAACGTCTCGGGCTTTCCTTCTTCTCCTTTTTCTTTTTCTTTAATTCCCTACAAAACTTGGAAAAATTTTTAAGTAAAATTCTAAAGTCTTCGTCGTCGGAACTTACCTCGCTATTCGACGCGGCTCTGAAGGCGAGAGTCTTCTTTGGTTTAGGCTCCAGTGTATCCTTCTTCTTCTGCTTCAACTTAGTCTCGTAGGCCATCAGATTGCCTAGGAGATCTTCCATGTTGAGCTCCTCCATTTTGTTCACCTCCTCGATGGCGGTGACTTTCTGTTCCCACTCCGGTCCAAGGGAACGAAGAAGCTTCCCTTGAAGCTCCCCCTTGATGAAAGTCTTTCCTAAAGCTTTCAAGTTATTTACAATGAGAGTGAACCTAGTGTTCATCTCACTTAAAGACTCGTTAGATTTCATTGAAAAAGATTCAAATTCTTGAGAAAGTAAATTAATTTTTGAGGTTTTTACCTTAGAGGTACCTTCATGAGTTACCTCGAGTGTGTGCCAAATCTCGTATGCGGTGGTGCACTGCGAGATTCTGTTGAATTCTTCCGAGCTGAGCGCGCAGTAAAGGGCGTTCATGGTCTTTGCGTTTAAAGAGAGCTCACGGATTTGTTGCTGCGAGTAGCCTCCCGCGGGTTTTTCTGGGATCTCAAATGGCGTCTCGCATCTGGCCCAGACTGTGAAGTCGGTGGCTTGAAGCCATGTCTTCATCCGCAACTTCCAGTAGCTGTAGTTGTTCCCGTCAAAGTAGGGTGGTTGGACGGTGGACTGCCCCTCGGAGATTCTGATTGCTGCTATGCTTCCCTCCATGATCTAGATCCTCGCCGGTTTGTAACGCCGATTTCGCGAGACCTGCTCTGATACCAATTGAAGGTTTCCCTACTAGGAGGGGTGACGTAATAATATGCGAAAATAAAATATAAAGCAATCTCACAAAAAACAATCACAAAATGTACACAGGTATTTTTAGGTGGAAACCCAAACCGGGTGAAAACCACCACCTAACCCTCTCGAGTTAGGATTTTCCGATCAACCTAGTTGATCAAATCCACTAACCGAATCACTTTGAAACGAGGGTGATTCAACCTCAGTACAACCACGCTACAAGTACGAGGGTAGCGTTCCTCAACCCCTTCTCTCCACGAGAAGGATTTTGTCCCACGAAGGAGACGGGAATTCGCAAAGCGAATACCCAACCAAAATACAAAGATAAAATAAAACAACAGTCCTATAGAGCCAACAAAATTAAACCTAGCTTCTATAGGAAATAGGAAACTCCCCTTTGCAAGGAGTGCGTCGACGATGACGCGGTGCGTGTGCCACGCGATGGCGCTACGTAGCTCTCGTGAAAAACAGCGGGAGAGCGGGCGCGCAAACTGAATTTAGCTCTCAAGATGATGGAGCTTGAGCTTAGAGAGCAAGTGCTTCTTGGACACAAGAGAGTGGAAATACTTGATCTTAGTGTATCTTGGTCTCTCTAGGTGTATATCTTGTGTGTCTAAGTGTATCCAAGTGTTTTTCTAAGTGTGTTTGTGTTACAAAGGTTCCCCTCTATTTATAGAGGCCTTAGGAAGGCTTTGGAAGGCTTGGAAAAGCTTCCATAGCCGTTGGGTGTAAAGCCCAAGAGAATCAGGCCGAAATCAGGACAATGATTACACTTGACAGGGTTATCAGACGTCTAACTCTGGCATCAGACGTCTGGAAGGCCACTTTAAGACGTCTGATTCCAAGGTCAGACGTCTGATTCTATGCGGGTTTCTCCCTGACTTGAATCAGATCTAAACAGGGTTTTTGTGCAAGTCCATCAGACGACATACAGGACGTCTGGCACTAAGTCTGGACGTCTGGAAACCTACTTTTACTGTGGGAATTGATTTCCAAACGTTGCAACGGCTAGAAAATCTCTGAAAAGGGATTTTGGGTCAGCCGAGGCAAAACGGTCATTTATCAGACGTCTGGTAAGTCCTATGGACATCTGATAAGGCTCTAACGGTCATAATCTTGAGTGTTTTCTAAGCCAGCCAACGGTCCACTAATTGGACGTCTGGCAAAGTCATCAGACGTCTTCTAAGACGTCTGGTCTAAGGTCTGGACGTCTGATTTCATCAGACAGAACTAACTATGTCCAGCCTAACAGTTATCAGACGTCTGAAACAACAGTCAGACGTCTTAAAATACTTTATCAGACGTCTGATTTGTGAATTAGACGTCTGGAAATGCTGTTTGAGCCCTATATTGGTTTTCTAAGTATTCTACAGAAAACCTAAGTATCCTAGGGTTGTGCAGGTGTTCCTAGGACTACTTTTAGGGTACTTTGAGGCTCTTTAACATAATGTTCTAAGGAATCAAAAAGAGCAAGAAAATAAATACAAGAGATACATGAAAGGATAAAAAAGAATCTATCCTATTCTTCTTGTCTTCCATCTCCAATCTTTCGCTCCACGCGAACCTCCTGTGTTTTCCGTCAAGCTCCTCCAATCCGTCCTGGATGCGAGCTCGAACTCCGTCTAAACACGTCCACATTTGCAATTAACCTGAAATCTAGGACTCAAATTGCAAATGTTAAATAACACGTGTTTTGTTATCATCAAAACAAATGATCGTGGTGTGCTAGCACCAACACATTTATTTCTCAAGTATTCAGGTATTTCTTAATCTTGCATGTTTCTCGTGGGAACGATCTTGATTGCAGTCTTTTCCATAGAGTAGAAGGTACACGTGGTGCTCTCTTGACCGAGAGAGTCTCTCGTGATAGTCCTACACCCAATCAACCACCCCGAGGTCACTGTCGAGACGTAGCGGTGACTACGGCATGCATGATAAGCGCACAAGTAGCTACCTCGCACTGACACGCAATCAGTCATTTCCACAAGCGGGTACGCCCAAAGTACAACACAGAACAGTATAGGGCCTTGCCCTCTCAGAACAGGGGTCTCGCCCCTCATAATCAAACAGGGGTCTCACCCCTCCACAATCCACGTACCCTCGTCTGTTACGACCCAGTTCCCGGATCCCTACAAGTCCCGATACCGACTCGCCTCAACTAATCCCAAGAACCAGTCGTTCAACAAGAAATAACCAAAAAGTAGGAAAGTAAACCACATTCACATATACAATATAACTAAGCAATAAAAACGTACAAAGCAGTAAAGGAAAGTAAAACTGTTGTTCCATTACATACCACCACAACAACAGAATAACGGAAATGAAAGTAAACAGTAGAGACAACAGTAGCTAAAAGTCTGATACTTACTACAACAGTAAGGGAAACAATAAGAAAGTGCTGAAACTACGGCTCGGCTCGACTGAGCCCAGCACCCTCTGCAACCGGAAGCTCGGACTGCTCAACTCTTGATCCTGAACAGTGTTATGAAAAGACAGAGTTAGCGAACGCTGAGTAGAGTGGTATCTATATTATCTAAAATAGTAAAAGCAACAGGTTTAATTTTCTTTTCTATTTATTTTATTTTATGTGTATTTCCTTTTCACCCATTTTTCTCAAATATCCAGATATTCTTGATCTGGCATGTTCCTCGTGGGAACGATCTTAATTGTAGTCTTTTTCGAAGAGTAGAAGGTACACGTGGTGCTATCCTGGCCGGAAGAGTCCCCCGTGGTAGTCCTACACCCAGTCAACCACCCCGAGGTCACTGTCAAGACGTAGCGATAACTACGGCACATGTGATAAGCACACAGGTAGCTACCCCGCATTAACACGCGGTCAGTCATTTCTGCTAGCGGGTACGCCCAAAGTACAGCACGAAATAGTATAGGGCCTTGCCCTCTCAGAATAGGGGTCTCGTCCCTCAGAACCAAACAGGGGTCATGTCCCTCCACAGTCCGCGCACCCTCATCTGACTACCCCGGTTTGCCCAGAAGGCCTAACAAGTCGGTGTAGGGTAGCTAGCTAAACCCCGAGCCCCGACGGGTGGCTAGCTCTCTCCCTACACTAGTAGCTTGCCTCGGTACCGCGTATATAAGGGCCAATAGTAGGCGGTGTAGAGTAGCCAATCCTAACCCCGGGTCTCAACCTAAGGGCGGCTAGCTCCGCTCTACACGGAAAGGGGACAGTTGCTCTCCTTGGTATCACATACTCAAGGGCCAGCACACTTCCTGTCTACATTCCAGTTTTCTAACTAACCACAGGAGCTCTACTCATAATTTCCCGTAGGGTTCATGCTCATGTTCACCTCATTAATTTCGACCTAGATTCCACCATTCACAATTCAGTTCTTATTTATATACAAGCAGCTCGTATTTCCATAATTCGATACATGCAACTGGTGATTTCACAGGTAATTGTTCATAAATTACAGGCAGCTCATAATTATATTGCTAACAGTTTAGCTAAAACAAGCATGCAAGGACATCATGCAGCACAAATGATTTATTCATTCCTCTATCCTAGGGTTCATGCCACATCCTAGGGTTCCATTCGACTATTTCCACAAGCACATTCTTATCAAATATTATTAACAGAATTTGAACCACTCTACCAGATAATTCGGGAGTACCAGGGGCTCGAATCACAGACCCAAGCGTCTCTGCGAGCCCTAAACACGCAACAGGCTAAAACCCTACACCAGGGAATACATCACAAAAAGAGGGTTCAGAACAATGTATAAAGGTCTCCAGTACGTAGAGAAACTCGCAAGAAAACTACAAATACTTCGTTTGCGTAAAATAGATCCTGCTCGGACACCAAACGGGTCAAAAATGTGTCTACTGTCTAAAATCAAACATCTGGGAATAAGTCCAGACGTCTTAAAAGGTACAAGAACCTTACCTTAAGTCCCTGCAGTGTCTTCAGACATCCATGCCTCCTCTACGATCATCTGAAGGCAGTTCCAAACATCGGACCACGACTTCGGTCGTCTGGGAGCACCTCCAGACATCTGGTGATCTGATCAGACGTCCAAAAGTGCGTGGGAGAGCATTCCGCACTCCTTCCCAAGGCTACTCCTGCATACGATAGCCGCAGCCCCAAATCAGACCTGACATTCACTCTACGGTGAGGCCTGCATGGCCGTAACCGCGAAAAAGAACGTACCTTCACGATAAATGAGCTTTCAGACGTCTGGCCTAAACTCCAAACGTCCAGGTGCTCCGTCAGCCGTCTGGACTCCACTCCAGATGTCTGATACTGGAAAATTTCCAATATCAGAACCTGCTCCCAACTCTCTCGCCGTGCACCTCCTCGCGCCGCCGCAGCTCCAGTCGCTGCAGATGGTCAAGGCTGCCTCCCTGGGATCTCTCCTCCTCCCGCATGCACTCGCGATGGCCATACGAGCTCTGTTGAGCTTCCACCGAAGCTCTCCAACCTCGACCTCCTCCTCCTTCTCCTGCACTCTCCTCCTTCTCACCCTTACTCTCTCCCTCACTCACCTCCTCTCACCACTCTCACAAGCTCTGAAGGTGGTGGTGGTGTGTGGAGTGGAGAGGAGAGGAGGGGAGGGGCTTAAATAGATGGTGTGGGGGTTTAGGGTTCGGGGAAGGGAGGAAGGGAGAGAAAGGAGAAGAACGTTCTACGCGTCGCCCGCGCATAGAGAGCAAAGCGCGTACAAAAATTTCACTTTCAGACGTTTGGGAAAGGGTCCAGATGTCTAGATAGACGTCTGACTGAGACTTCAGACGTCTTAAAAGGCTAAAAGTGTGACGGGTCTTTACATCGTCTAACTACCCCGATTTACCCAAAGGGCCTAACAAAGTTGGTGTAGGGTGACTAGCTGAACCTTAGGCCCTGTGGGGTGGCTAACTCCCTCCTTACACTAGTAGCACGCCTCGGTATCACGTATGTGAGGGCCAATAGGAGTCGATGTAGAGTGGTTGTAGAGTGGCCAATCCTAACCCCGGATCTCAACCCAAGGGAGGATAGCTCTGCTTTACACAAAAAAAGGGACAATTGCTCTCTTTAGTACCACGTACACAAAGGCGAACATACTTCTCGTCTACATTCCAGATTCCTTTCATCTACAGGAGTTCTACTCCTAATTTCCCGTAGGGTTCATGCTCATATTCATCTCATTTATCCAGGTCTGGATCTCATGTTTCATAACTCGCTCCTCATCCATATACAGGCAACTCGTGTTTTCATAATTCAGTTCTCAATCATAACATACAACTTGTGGTTTCACAGTTCAATTCTCATTTACATACAGGCAGCTCATATTTTAACATGCATCTCGTAATTATACTAAAGACATTTGTTAGCAATTTATCTTAATCATGCATTCAAGTAAACGGTACAGCTCAAATAGGCTCATTCATTTCTACCCTAGGGTTCATTCCACATCCTAAAGTTCAATCCGATTATTCCAACCAAGCACATTCTTATTTAAATATTAGCAACTGAGTTAAACCACTCTATTGGGTATCACAAGAGGAATGGGGGCCTGTGCGATAGATCTTGTCGTCTCCGCAGGCCCCAAATACGCCATAAGCTGGTAACCTGTACCAGTGACCAATGTACATTAAATAAGTTCAAAACAGTGATACTTGACACGAACACGTAGAGGAACTCGAGTGAAAAATAACAGTACTTCATTTGCGGAAATCCGATTCCATTTGGGCCTTAAACAGGCCAAAAACGCAGTTACTAACCAAAATCAGGCGTCTGGGACTAGTCCCAGATGTCTTAAAAGACATCAAAACTCACCTTACCCTTCCTGCAGCTAATTCAAACATCCAGACTCCCTCCGCGACCGTCTGGGGGCAGTTCCAGACATCGGACAAGGTCTCCAGTAGTCTAGAAGTACCTCCAGACGTCTAGCGACGTGATCAGACGTCTAAAAGTACTTGGGAAAGTGTACCACGTGCCTTCCCAAAGCCTGCGCCTGCGTACGAACATCCGCAGATGCAACGGTCAGCCAACATCCCCTGCGCTGCGATATGCATGGCGCGAGAAGATACGTACCTTGCGATATATGTGCTTTCAGACGTCCGGCCTCAGCTCCAGACGTCCAGGTGCCTCTCCAGTCATCTAGACTTTACTCCAGAGGTCATATACTGGAAATTTCCTATATCAGAACCTCCTTGCAGCTCGCCCCACTTGCAGCGGCAGCTCCAGTAGCTGTAGGAGCTTAAGCAGCTGCTCACCGACTCCTTCTATCTCCCATGAGCTCCTCCTCGAGCTCCACCGTGCTCTCGCAGTCATCTTCCTCCTCCTCCGCTCTCACTCCCTCGCACTCTCTCGCTCTCGCTCCTCCCCGCTCTCCCCTCGCCGGTGGCTCTCCTTCCTTGCCGCGGTTGCAGCAGAGACGGAGGGGAACATGGTTGTCGCAGGAGAAGGTGGAGGTGGCGGTGGCTGTGGTGTGAGGAGGAGAGGAGAGGAGAAGGGAGGGGTTTATATAGGAGAGGGGTTAGGGTTCGGGTGAAGGGTGAAGGAGAGAGAGCAGGTCTATGCGTGTCACCCGCACGCAGAGCGCACAGCGCAGTACGAAAATCTCACTTTCAGACGTCCGAGCACGTGTCCAGATGTCTGGACAGACGTCTGACTGAAACTCCAAACATCTTATCCAGCTAAAAATGTAACAGGTCATTACACTTTTCCTCCATCAATTCCACAATACCTCTTTCTGCCCTCCTGTTCTTCTTCTTCCTTATCTCCTTTGCCTTCGGTGACCTACTCTTCATCTTTGCTAACCCCCAACATCATTGCCTTGTCTTCTCCTGTTGTAGATTCTCATTTTCCAATGATGGGCTAGAAAGATTGCTATCGCAATCTACAGTTAAAATCTTCATTTGATTCCCATTTACAACAAACCTTTGCAACACCTTCCCTTAATTGCAAATAGAACATGTCTCAAATTGCAGTTAGCATTAGCACAAGCACCATTGTGAGATGCCATTGAAATTGAGAAAAACGAGTAAAGGAAAGCACATTATATTATAGGTGCAGCTTCAAGAGGCTACGGGCTTGCTGTTTTCTATCCAAAGCCATTAACCACCAGAAGGAAGTCGCTTCTTGCCAAATCACCATCCCATTCATGATGGGTAGCACAAGCATAAGGGATTGGAGGAGAGTGAGAAAATATTAGGAAAGAATAGGAACAAGAGCTATGGAAATGGTTAGGGTGGCCATCCCTACAACACACCCCAGAATGTCCCTTTAAATAGAGTAGGCCACTAACATCCTTAATAGAGGTGTAACCACCTTAACAGAGTGGCCACCAAACTGAAGGGAATTATAGGAAGTGCCACAAACATAACTGGACAAAATATGAGAAATATTACATTTGTATTGTATAGGCTGACATTGCCCCCACAAATTAAGGCTTTGAAAGGAGGTGAAGTTTGTGTTTGATGGCTTAAAAGTTTGTGGCAGATAGTGGCTTTATAAGTAAGTCAACAAGTTGCAGATTGGTAAAGATATATCGTATTATCAATGCCTTGTTAGCAACTTTGTCACTAATGTAGACACATCTATGTTATATTAACTGTCTATTTATGCATGTTCTGAGATATATAATTACATTCAGCATTATAAATATTACATAGCATGCATCATTGTGCATTTAGGTTAGATTATACAAAGTATAGGCTACTTTCCCTTTTTGTGGTAAGGGGACAGGGCAATATCATTTCAGGGCCTTGAATTGAAGATCCAACCATACGGATCTAATCAGAGAAACGATTGAAGTCCAACGCCTCCGAGATCACCCTGATCGAACTTTCGTAGCATCAGATACAGTCTGAGGAAGATCAGATGTTAAGGAGCAAGGTGGTGTGAATCCATCCCTCAGATGACAAGTCCAATCGCATGAATGGGTTCAGATCGACGATCGCAACCCAACGGCATGAAAATCGGTTCAATTCGACATCCGTGGCACCATCTATGAGCATTTGAAGATGGACGGCCAGGATGGCGCCACATGGCACCATCCCAACTGCCCAAACTGCCCCAAGAGCACCACAACCCTTCTCCTTCATCCGACCAGTTAATCATAGCTGTCGGATCCATGATCCAGCGACTGAGATTCAATCTTAGCCGTACCTCCTATCCTCTGAAGGCAAGGGTTTGACTGCTCTCGACCGTTGGATCATGATCCAATGGTCGTGAGCGCGTGACCCTTAAAGAAAAAACACAACAAACAGAGTGGCGTGGCACAACGATTGAGCTTCCTACGGGAAGAGTGCAGTGTGGGTTCGATCCGTGCGAAGAGGATTCAATCTGCAGAAGAGGAGGCGCAGGCAAAATTCACCGACACGATCCTCATTGAATGGTAGAGGGCGCAACAACGTGGTGCACTGGATGACTTGATCTGCACACGCGCACGATCGCGTTGTATCACACGCGAAATCCAACACGCGGAGCATGTGCAAGTTAAAGCTCCAATCAACGTGCGATCTTGACCGTCCACCCGCGATCAAACGGCTCTTATTAGTCTTCAACACTCGCGTCTGATCCAAAGTTATGACGTCAGTGGCCATCCTCAGCCATCCAATTAAGATGAAGGTGCGATCTGAGCATTAAAGTGTGTATTGATCTAAACCGTGAGATCTTGATCATACGGCTCTGATCGTGCATGTGCCTACAGCCACGTCCATCACCAACGCCTGCATGTGTCACTAAAGGTTAAAGAATTACTTCTAAGGCCTTGAAATGACCTTTTTCACCCCATATCTTCACCCATAAAAGGCCCACCCCTCCCACACATTTCACCATCCCTTCCTTCATCTCTCTCCCTCTCTAATAGCTAAGAACTCAAGTTCTAAAGTTCGCTCTAGTGCTCCCAAGCTACGGGAAGCTCCACTAGAGTTAAAAATCAAATTTTTTCACTTCTCACCCTTTTCGCGAAGCTCTCGCCAGCTGTCCTCCCATCCCATTCTGGATGTAGGTCTCACGACATCGACACCTTGCCTCATCCTTGGTTCTTCCAGATTCACCCTCTGTCCTTCATCTTCACTCTCCTTTTAGGCGTCGTCCATCCAGCTCATCCTCCAAGCAGCCGTCGAGGAGGATAACTTCTCACCCCCTTATCTTTTTATCATTTTTTAGAGTAGATTTTCAGCTTTCTAGTTTTAGAAATTAGTTGTAATGACATTATTTTTGTTATAAAAGTTGCTCTCTCTCTCTCTCTCTCTCTCTATATATATATATATATATATATATATATATTACAAGTAGATTAGTTATCTATAATCATTGTGAATGTTTCATTTATAAAAAAAAATAATACAAAAAAATATAATTACAGATTTAAAATCGATGTAGCATCCCTATGTTCGACTTGGAACTCACTTTAAGTTTCAATAAAATCATTTGATTTATGGATTTTTACGCACTAGAACGACGTATTTCAAACCAAATCTTTTTGCGTACGAAATTCCATTAATCAGTCACAAACAAAATGGTAGTTGATTTCAACATGTTTCATTCACGAATGAAATATAGGATTTGTAGTGAGGTAGGTTGCTCCTATATTACCACAGAGAAGGATGGGAGTGTTGGGTAATTCAATATGAAGTTCAGTTAATAGTGATTCCGACCAAATTAGCTCAACGGAAGCATTGGCTAGGGCTTTGTATTCTTCTTCTATTGAGGAGCAAGCAATGGTGTCTTGCTTGACCATGAAATTGGAGAAGAGCCTAAAAGAATGACAAACCCAGTTGTTGATTTTTTATCACTAGCGCAAGAGGCCCAGTCAGCATCAGAGCAAACTCACAAGGTTGGATGAACATTTCTAGAGAAATATATTGTTGTATTAAGTGTTCCTTCTAAATATCAAAGAACACATTTGAGAGCATCACACTGAATATCAGTAGGAAATGCCATAAATTGACTTAAGCGATTCGCTACTAATGCTATGTCAAGTCATGTAAATAAGAGATATTGTAGATGGCCTAAAAGTTTTTTGTATGGTGTAGGATAAAAGAGTTTGGTGCATGAGTTTTTCGTCATGAGAGATAGAATAGAGGAAGCCATCAACATGTGGACAGGCTTGAGATTGTCGAGATGAAATTTGGTAAGAATGTCTCCTAAAAATCTTTGTTGTGATAACTAAAGACCTGACTCATCATAGAGAATCTAAATGTCCAAAAACCTAAGGGTTTACCCATGTCGCGAATAGGAAAATTAACAACAATTTTATTGAAGATACTTTCAACAATGCTCGGGGACAAGCCAATGATCAATATGTCATCAATAGAGATAAAAAATATGGCTAATGACCATTATTATAATGTATAAAAGGTAAGGTGTCAATTTTGGAGGGAATAAATCCAATGGAGACAAGAAATTTAGATAGACAATTGAACCATGCCCGTGGGGCCAACTTTAGGCCATATAAGGATTTTCAAAACTTGCATACATGATGAGGACAATCCTCATGAACAAAGCCATGTGGTTGGGATGTATAAAGTTCTTCATTGATTGATCCATGCAAGAATGCATTATGGACATCAATTTGCTTCGTAGATGAATTATTTGATGTGGCAAGTGCAAGAATTAAACGTACTGTAGCACACTTGATGACTAGGCTAAAGGGTTCATGGTAGTCAAGCCCTTCTAATTGATGGAACCCTTTCGCAACAAGGCATGCTTTATACCTATCAATTGCACCATCAAGTTTGAACTTAATGCAATACACCCATCTCTTGGAACCATTGTCTAGTTGTTATTCTCTAATAAAGCACAAAATTCATTGGATATAGCATCCGCCCAAAGGGGAATTTTGACTACCTGAGAGAAGCAAGAGGGTTCTGATTCAACTGGTGAAAGTTGAAGGTGTGGCAGTAAAGGATGCTTGGTATCCATATGTGCCTTCTTAAAAATTCCATGCATAGATCATATGGTCATATGATGAGTATGAGTAGGTAGTTGTCATGGGGAGGGAATGGGATCTTGTGGAGAAATGGCAGGGGAGAAGCTGGTGAGGGTAAGGTCATTTGTGGTGAGTTGTGAGGGAGGGAAGGAGGTGTTGAATCTGAGGAATCTCATGGTGGATGGTGGGGAAATCAGAAGGGAAAGAAATGGTGAGAGGTGAAGGGGAAGTTGTTGAATGGGAGGATTGCCACTCTTTAAAAGGATATAATGTCTCATCAAAGATCACAAATCGCGAAAGAATAATTTTAGAATTGAGTGGATAAAAAGTTTGGAAGCTAAGGGCTAATGGAGGAGACTCCAAGAAACCATAAAGGAGGGGATATCGAAGGGTGGTAGAGGGTAGAACTTGAGTTTAATTTTGATTGGACCTTTGTCCTTTGCTTGTATCTTGATGAGGGAAGGAATAAACTCTCACAAAACAAGTCCAAGAAGTCTACAGAGGCCAACCCAGGAAGGGAGCTAACTTGGCCCAATAGCAAAGCACATCCAGTTCGACAAAGATGCCAAGGCAATCTACCTGAAACCAGCCGACCAACTCGCTTGCCTAGGGATGCTTTGTCGATTCAACTGCCAAAAGCCTTGAGTCTCACCAGGACCTGGAGGAGTAAAGGCTAAGATGGTGGCACGAGAATCGAAGCGATAGCACAAGAATTGAAGCGATAGCACAAGAATAGAGGCATTGGCATTGTTAACAAGGAAATCTGCCAAAAATAACTCTCCCTAATAGTTATTGTTGTCTTTCCTCGATAATAAGAAAAGGATCCTTTATAAAAGGAGATTTTATGTATCCAAATAAGGGGACCCCTGACATTGTACTCGTAACAAATCTCCAGTGGATTGTTGAGAATTAGATTTCCTCCCAAGACGTACACCTGTGAGGTAGAACTAGGTCGCCAACTTGTTCTTATTATTCACTATTGGCGTGTTTGTGATGCTCCCCGCTCTTACATTCCCGATCGAGTCTGCTTGGTTTGATCATATCTTAAGTTTAATTTTTGTAAAACTCAAGTTTAATTATGATTTTATCTTAGTCCAAGATTTCAACTAATCAAAGATCAATTTTTTTTCAAGCAAAGTCAAAGGAGTGATTTCATTCATCTAAACATGAGATAAAGTTTCATACACATATAGTCCTTCATATCGTCACAATAAATAAAAAAAGGCTATTAGATAAAAACCAACCAAAAAAACATTCAAGGTATTCCCAAGTCCAAAATGAGCACAGTAAGAAGTGAAATCCAGATCCAGAATGGCTTCCATAATCATCTAGTAGAGCATAACCACCAGGGAGCATCGGTGCTAGGAGATGGAGAGGAAGTTAAGTTTTGAAGAGAGCCTTGAAACAGAAGAGTGTGGGTTAGCAATGTAGATGTGAAGGGTTGAAATCTCATGAGAAGAATTCATTAGACATAATGTGATCATTGACAAGTTGTTCCATTTTAGAGGCAAGCAAACAGTCTATTGAATTAAAGGAGTTTTGGAAGATGTAATTGCGTCTTTCTTTCCGGGCCATCCAAATTAGAGACGAGTATATAATTTTCTAGAAGAGGGATCTCTGTTTGTCATTTAGTTTTGTTATAAGATAAGATCGAGTTGTGTTTAGAAGTGTCAAAGTGTTTTTGAGAAAATGTCAGTGTTGGGATAGGAGTTGAGTGGTTTCGTCATTATCCATGCAATGGAAGCAAATAGAAGAAAGATGCCAACCAATTTTCTTTAGTAAGGATTGGAAAGGTAATTTTCATTAATAAGGCACCATACGAAGAAATAGACTCTTTGGTGGAAATTTTGATTTCCAAATTTGGGAGCAAAAAGAAGAGAGCACCTCCCAATGTAAACAACATATAGGTGTCATGGACTATTAGATTAAGACTTGAAGTAAATGTCAAGTAGAAAGACTCTTCCTTGTCCTCCATGTTAATTTTGAGGAGAAAATTTTGAAGTATTTATTTTTTTGCCTCAAAGAGGCTTTTGGTTCGTGTGCAGATATTGTTAGCTTAAATAAAATCTCTAAGGGCTAATTTACTTTACGAGTTAAGAAATTAGTATTAAAAAATATGAAATTGATGTTAATATTCATTTTTGTTTATTTATAAGGTGATGTTAATACTAATTTCTATTTACTTGAACTAGTATTAAATTGTGGTATTAACTATTGTGGTGTTTACTTGAACTGGTGTTAACATTAATTTGTGAAAAGTGAAGTTTGGGTGTGAGAGAATTACGAAGTTAACACATGTTTTACTAACACCCTTTAGAACTAGTATTAGCAAAATAGATGTTAAGATTATGATGGTTAACCCTTTAAGTAAATTAAGATTAACCCTCCAAGTAAACTAACCATAAGATCTTCTTTGCATTTCCCAAGATGTCATTTTTGTTATTAGTGAGAATATAGGTGGCAGGCAAGTTTGTCTTAGAATGGGGTGCCCATTTAAAGACGTATGCCAAAACAAGCAGTTTTCCCATTTCCTACCTCACATTTCATAGGAGGAGAAACTAACGTTGAGCTATTGATAATTCTCTCCACAATTGAGAAGAGAAACTTCTTTGTTGAATAGGGAAGGTAGGGGGCCTTCCCTCGAAGAACTTGGCCTTGATCAATTTTTTGAGAAGAGCGGGTTTATCATTAAAAAGGTTAGTCAGCATGCACAACAACCTTGCTATATTGAAGTTAGGTAAGTTTAGGATTTCCCATCCATTGTTAATTTTTGGTCTACATATTGTTTTCCAGTTTATCAGGAGGATTTTCCAATTTTCCAAAGAAAATTTCAACGAAGTATCGCTTTGGGGATTTTCAGAGCTGAGATAGTAAAAGAGGCAAGAGAGGTGAGGGAGGAGTTAACAGGCTTAACTCTCACACGTAGGGAGAGGTAGGATTTTTTCCAACCTGCTAATTTCTTGTGACACTTGTCAAGAAGAAAGTTCCAGTCTTGGGGTTTCAATTTTCCCACTGAAATGGGGAAACCCAGATAGATAACTGGGAGTTGACCCACCCTAAAATTTAAGGTTTTTGAGAATGAATCTATGCCTTCTTGCGTAAAATTTAGGGTATAGAAGTTTGATTTTGCGGTATTTATTAAAAGACCGAAGCTGGATAACGTTCAACCCGATCTGTAATTTGACCAACGGAAGGTGCATGTACGGTTGAGCAACTTTCGAGGAACATATGCGCTTTTGGAAAATTTGTAAAAGGGTCAGAAATTATAAAATCCTGTATATTTATGTAAAAATTCTCAAAGAACCGCATCCCCAATCAAACTCACGAAAACAGAATGTCTTCCAAAAATACATAAAAACCAGATAAGAAAACCAGCGTAATTCCAAGAATTAGGTGCCAATTTGAACTGGAGTGGCAGGATGGTTCGCACGGACCAGAATGATACAAAGACAAAATACCCCAAAAACCTGCCTCGACAATCAAATCCACGAAAACAGAATGTCCTCTTAAAATACATATAAAACCAGAAAACGAAAGCAGCGTAATTCTGCGAATCCAATGCCTCATATTTCAACTGGAGTCACAGTATCGATCGCCACTGATTCAGCATGAACGAAAATAATACAAAGGCAATTTGACACTGATCATTCACAAGTTACACGAACCGTGATGTTCAATAACATTTGGAAATGGCTTCCGATCCTCAAATGGGCTCGAGTGCTTTTATCATAGAAATCATTCTCCAAGAAATATGCGGAAGATTCAAAGAACTTCAAACTATGCCTTTTCCCCTCTACGTTATTTTTCTTGTCAAAACTACTTGCAAATGGGGAATCTCAAGTCAAGGAAAGAATGAAAGAAAGAAAAGATCACCTAACCCTGATCACTGCGACAGAAAGAAAAGATCACCTAGCCCTGATCACTGAGACGTGTGCTTCAAACTGGTCGATGCTGTAAACAGTTTATATAGGTTACCAGGCTAACAAATCTCAAAAGACCTGAGCCAGACGGTAGGACCACACTAGATCGGTAGCAGACATCAATTGCAACAACTGGTAGATAAATCCACTACACACATGTATTTGCACTAAAAAGGAAATAAATAAAAGACAACAGTACACGCATGTAGAAGGCAGGTACCCTCAGATATTTTGACTTCAAAGAGGATGCCATTTAGATTCGGCTGGTCTCTCTGTATTCTCATTGTAACTAATGGGTGAGAAAAGAAGGAAACATCGACCAAATAAAATACACGTACGGGAAATTCACGACCAGGCAGCGCTGTCTACAAAGGAAATAGGATGTAAGCATCTTGTAGCCAGACATTGTCCTCGTCGAGGTGCATACAAAAAGATATCAAACAACAACAATGTCCTAATTGTACACCATATACTTCGGGGTAGCACTGAACTTCTGGTAGCCTTTGATGACCTTGTTCACAGCATCGAGGAAGTCCTTCTCTGTCACAGTCTTCCTCCGTGCCCTAATGGCATACATTCCAGCTTCTGTGCACACGCTCCTTATGTCAGCCCCTACATGGAATAAATACAAGGATTAAGCATCAAATACTTTTCTACATAAGAGTAAGGAGACCATGCATGGAATACTTGCCAGTTGAATTTGGGCAGAGACGTGCAAGAAGCTCAAATCTTATATCTCTCTCACAGTTCATTGTTCGAGTGTGAATCTTGAATATCTGTGTCCGGCCCTCCAAGTCCGGCAGGCCAAATTCAACCTTACGGTCTAGTCGTCCAGGACGGAGTAATGCCGGGTCCAGCGTATCAGGTCTGATCAGAAAAAATATCAAAAGCATAGCAAGTCAAAATTAACAGCAGGTTAAATTACAAGCTGTGACAAGAAGCAAAGGCAGATTGATGTCCTTATCTCTGGAGGCCAGCTCCACCCTCCAGGTATGGAAGATGCAAGGCGAACATGATGTCCTATTGTCTAATAGAGAAGTGCACTGAAACAAAAAGTCCAACTTCAATAAACTATAACCCAATTCGTCTGTGCTTTAGGCCTAATTTGGATGGAGAGAAATTTTGTGGGATAATTTTTTTTGTAGATGGATTATCCTACATTTCAATTCGAAAGTCATAAAGGTTATCTTGGTGAATTAACCTATAATTGTTTGGAATGCAGAGGGATAACATGAAAAGTTATCCCATGTATGGAACTTTGTTGTTTGGGAATTTGTCGATGAGATAAGGTACAAAATGACATTTCTATCCCTATAGTTATTTGTTTGAAAAGTAGTTGATTGTTAATATTAATTAACTTTTATAAGACAATTATAATTTATTATTTACGATAAATATTTTATTTCATGTAAGAAGTTTTATTTGTTTTAATTGTAATTAAAATCATATTAATTAAAATGAATTATTATGTAAAACTTGATAAGTAATATTTTATTAACTACATTTCTAGTTAATAATTGATATCTTTCTTTCATATTTTCATCTAATAAAAAGATCTTAATTTTTAGTAACCATCTAGACATGACATTCTTTTGAATTTAATAAATATCAATTCAAATCGAATTTTAATTAATAACTTGAGAAGGTGTTCTTAGAAGGGATGCACATCTTCTAGTCCACTTTCTACTCTTTTAATTTATGGTAATAATTACTAATATATGACCTTTAAATCTCTCTAGATAAAGTGATAAAGCAAAAACAAAATAACAAACCACCATAAAACTATTGGAATGAGAGATTCGGATTATACGGAAAAAGTTAACCCTATTTTTTTTTTCTTTCCTTTTTGAATTTTGAAGTCGGTCGCCATATGGTTAAGAAGCTGGATTTATTGAAAAGCAACTCCAATCAATGGGATATTAACAAAGGTAAAGATGGTATTTGTCTCTGACAACCACAGGGATAGGGTCGCAAGGGTTAACCCATAGAAATTCATGGGATAACCCTCCAAAATCCTTATCCCACATAAACCCAAGAATAACTCATGCCGAGTTAAGTGCCCTTAACCCAGGTTAGAATATCACATCTCCCAAACAGGATTAACCCCCATTTTCATTGGTTAATTCGGTTGCCAAACTAGGCCTTAATGTCTAAAGAAAGATGGCCACAACCATTTTGTTGTAAGTTGATGCACTATGGCCTCTCTCATTCAATCAAAAGTTATGTTTAGCATGAAACTTCAATATTAACCAGTAAAAAGGTAAAAAAACGTATGCTACAACACGTTTTGCAATGTGTGGAGTGAGAACATGATTTCAACCAGTGCGTTATGATTTTTCATAGGTGAAAATCACTTTTTATAGGTGAAAAACAACTTTGCATAAGTGTGTTTTTCATTTTTAATCGGTGTGTTTGATTTCCAACCGGTAGAAAATCATTTCCAACCGGTACTAGTTGAAAGGCAACACACTAGTGTATTTTCATTTTCATCCGAAGTATTTTTATTTTTAACCCATGGAAAATCATTTTCAACCAATCTATTTTAGTTTCTAACGGATCTATTTAATTTTTAACTAGTGTATTTTGATTTTCAATCAATGCATTTTTATTTTCAACTAGTGTTTTTTTTTTTAAAAAAGGGAGCATGAGTGGGGGTTGCGCATTGCAACACGTGTTTCCCTACTTGCATCCTATTAGTTACGTGGTAAAAGAGTCTGTTTCAATTGAAAATTTCTTAACCCTTGAGGGAAATTTTCAAAACTTTATGCTTTTAAATTACCATAATAAAATCTCTACTTCATATGAATGGCCATGTTGCAACAACCGTGATTGAGCACTGACCTTCCAACCAATAGGCCAAGGTTCAAGTCATGTCATTTTCAGAAAAAAGAAAAGGAAAGGAAAGAAATACTCATGCCAAATAATGCAAAAAGGACAATGCTCACCTATTTGTTGCCATCAAAACCTTGATGTTTCCTCGGGCATCAAAACCATCAAGCTGATTCACAATCTCAAGCATTGTTCTTTGTACTTCATTGTCTCCACCAACACCATCATCAAAACGTGCTCCTCCAATGGCATCAACTTCATCAAAAAATACAATGCAAGCTTTTTTTGAGCGGGCCATCTACAAGACAGATCCAACAAATAAAGTGTTAAAAAATGTCAGTATGAACATCTCGCATAGGTGCTTTTTATCCTATTTTCTCTTGACTCTTTATTTCCAGGAAGCAAAGATTTAACAAAAATTATCAATACAAGATGGAAGTCATATCTGTTATTTCTATCTTTTTTCTGATGGTATAATCTGTCATTTCTTAAAATCTCCTTTTTGGGGAGAAGAACGGTTTGAAAAGGTAAGAAAGAATAATTGTGGAGCATATACATTTAGGTTCTGTTCTATTTAGCCAGGTTTACCATATCCAAACCAAATCTTCTGAATGGGATCATCATGTACTCTTCTTGCTCAATGAGGCTTGCAAGCCATCAATGGATGGGAGACTAGCTACTTGATAAACAAACAAATTCTAATATAAAATAATCAGATAATTCCCACCTGAAAAAGTTCACGAACCATCCGAGCTCCTTCCCCAACATATTTCTGGACAAGCTCGCTACCAATAACCCGAATAAAGCATGCATCTGTTCGGTTGGCTACAGCCCTAGCCAGAAGTGTTTTGCCAGTACCTGGAGGGCCATAGCAAAGTACACCCTTCGGAGGATCAATGCCAAGCTTTACAAATTTCTCCGGGTGAAGCATTGGAAGCTCGACAACCTAACCATTTGAAATATCAGAAGTTACTTCTAAACATTGTCAAAGTATTAACAAACAGAAACATCCTAGGTATGCATACTTCTCTCATCTTCTCAATCTGCTCCTTGCAACCTCCTACATCATTATATGTGACATCTGGCTTCTCTTCAACAGTCATCATTGTAACACTAGGGTCAATTTTGGGGGGTAGAGGAATCTGAATTTGATATTTGTTCCGATCAACTCTATCACAAAGAAACAAAAAGGAAGGCATAAGTACCAATGGTAAAAAGAAACAATTACCTTATAAAATTCTCTGAAACATAAAGAACTCTAGTTTCCACTTCCCATAATTTTTTTTTTTGTATGTAATGTGAGACGACTTTCTGCATATTGTTCAACGATCAAAAGTTCAGTTCACTTTCCTCCCAAAATGCCACAGAAATTAGATTCATAAGAAATATACATATTTAAAAAAAAAATCCAACTAACCATATCAATTGGCTCCAGGGAATCTTAACAACTCCATTAACTACATTTCTTCATGCACCCATTTTCAGAGGCATTTAAAAGTTTCAAAATGAAGCATGAAACAGTTGGCAATCAAACAATGTCAGAATTTCTTGTATTTAATTTGAGAAGATAGTTTTTTCATAATGCTAATAGAGATCAGATTACCAATAGCATTTGTCACCTAATTGAAGGATCAACTACAGATGTTCAACATTCAAGTTAAATAGTGATTCAATTTTACGTTTTGTTTTGACTTGCAAATCCAACATGACATATTTAGTGACTCAGTATTTTATTTAAGAGGTGATAATAAATATTAAAAGCACTTAAAGTTTGACCTTAGCCATCAGGATCTTCTTAAACTTGTTTCACCAGAGGATTTCAAGCCCTTTCCTTTTTTCATCTAGATTCCCATGCAAGACTGTGCCAACTGATACTAACGATGAACTACTCCAAGGCTGACAATTTAATGATTCTCTTTCATGACTTTGTGCATAATTGTACCCCTCACTAGACACTTTCTTTGATGGTTTATTGAGTGAAAATATTGAGCCTCCATTATTCAATCGAAAAACTAAGAAAAGAGAACAAAAAGAAATAATAATAAAAGAAGCCACTTCAGACTTTCCCACCCTCTACAAGCACCATATCAACCCAGCCAATTGCTGGACGAACATTGCCCTACCAAACCTATTCCATCTTAATGTTCCTGCTGCACCATACTACCATCAACATTCCCATTCCCACTCTCAGACCACATTACCCCTCTTCCAAAATACCTTTTTCCATTGTCACCTACCCAGAGCACAGAACCCTGCAATGCAATCACTAAATGAGTTCCCTGTTGTTCTCTACAAAATAGCCCATAGTGCCACTCTGAAACATGCACTACTGGCCAGAATACCACATAACTTCCATTATGGGTAGCCTACCACTGAGATTCACAGTGAGCTCTGTTGGGTCATGACTAGATGGAAGAAGGTAGCACTTCTCGAGCTACAGGAAAGGCATAGAAGTCGTATGCCTATCTTCCCATTCTCTATTCATGTTTTTTTTTGAGAAGGTAGATGTGTGGGCCATGGGATTTGATCCCATGACCTCGTGGATGCCAATGGGGGACTTTACCACTGAACCAACCCCCTTGGCAACCTCTCTATTCATGCATACTGCTGAATGTTTAGCATTATTATCGTTAACACTATTGAGTCAACATAAAGTTCATGTATGTGTATCTGTTGTGCAATTTTTCTTTTTTTGAGTTCAACATCCATGGAATAAAGCAAGTTTAAAAAAATTTACACCTTGAGGCGAAGCAGGCCATTGTCACCTTAAAGTGACAGCCTAAACCTGCCTTCAGTGAGGTGTGCACCTCAGAGTGGCCACAGTGGTAAAGGTGCTCGAGGGGGACCTAAGGCACCACCTCAATCGTTCAATGAATATCAAATGACTAGTTTCTTATGCAACCATCTAGGACAACATAGCATTACCATCACTTCTCAAAAAAACATAGCATTACAATCTTACACTATCAAATGCAGTGCGCCATTCACAATTTAAACTTTAGAGAAAAGCCATTTATCAAAAATCCAAACTCTCATAAAATTAATTAGCATATGGGATGATGTATCAAAGTCCAATGGTACATAATTTGTGTTATGCAAGTTTAACCAGCTAGGATATGTATCAATGTATAGGTCTCTCAATCTCACTCAACCTCTTTAGGTGAATAGCTGTAAGTCATACATGAAAGGAAGAACCCTTGTAAATGGCAATTCAGTAGTTTTCCCATGGCAAGTTTTCCAACCTTTATTATGCTGAAACTATGGTATATGCCGCACTACCTAGAAATAGATCTTTCATATCCCAAAAATATCTTCATCTTTTTCATCTGTTTATTAATATAGTGATCTTTGCTTTTAAATCCAAATAAATTTCTTACTTTTCAATTTAAAAGTAAATGGTCCAACCCAAAGGGAAGATTTATTGACAATTTCTTCCTTAATGGAATAAATTGGCATGAAATTATGTATTTTTCCATTTCTTCTACATTATTAGTGACAAGGGACGGAAGTAACCCTCACAAAACAGGTCCAAAAGGAAATAAAAGCCCACTGAAGAGGATCCAAAACCAAGTTGTCTCAGGGAAAGGTGCCCCAAAGATGGCAGGGCTCGCAGGCTAGCCTGCTAACCAACCGAGTCAAACCCAGGAACTTGTCAACAAATCCACTTGACCAAAGAATGAAGCAACGGCTCAACTGCCACGAGCCTCAAGCATCTCCATGGATAGTAAAAGCTAGGACGATAGCACAAGTATTGAGGCAACAGCACAAGGATAGAGGCATCTGCACGATCAACAAGACAATCCGAGGGAAATAGCCTTGACATGGGTAATCGTTATCATTATTACTTTCATTCCCAAGACCCCCTATATAAAGGACTCTTAGGCATCTTGAAAGGGGGCATGCATACGAAACATCATATTAGTGCATATTGAGGACTAAAACCCCTCCCCAAGCGTACACCCCAAAGGTGGAATTGGGTCACCAGTTTGCTTGTCCCTATTCTCGTATAGCATGTCAAGATTTTTCCCAATTATCTCTGTCGAACCTAAGGGGCTAGATCAATTAGTATCTTATAGGCAAATATATATGTCTAATTTTAATTTATTTTCTCCCAAAAGCTTAAAAAATGGAAAAATAAAAAAGAACAAGGCTTATTCCTTAATCACCTTCAGGCTTACACCTAGACTCGATGATACAAAACCACCTTGTTCCTCCTCACCTCTTCTTAAACCTTCAAATAAAGCACTTTCAAAAAAAAAAGGTTGGAATAAAGCACGATTTAATGTTATGCATAATTTTTGAGTTTAGCATCAATGAAGTTTTTTTCAAAAAAGAAAAAGGATAGCTACCGGAATCCGCTTCATTGCTCCAAAACAACGAAATAAAAAATTCTAAGACCAAAAAGTAAACAAAGCCAAAACATCCCCCCAAAAAGCATATTGCTGTGCTGCAGTCAAACAACGCACAGAACAACACTGCCCTTGGTCCAAGCCAAACCATCACTCTAAACTCCACTTCTAAAAGCCATTCAGAATTCCTCCAAAGAATCCACCAAGTGCCTCGAATAGCCATATATCCCCAAGCAACCTTTGAGAACTTACACGGCCAGAACAAAGGCATGGCATCCTCTTCTTCCATTTGGTAAAGACTCTAAATCATCTCCACATCTTGTGTCCAACGCCTTCAGCTAAGTTTTTTCACCGGTCTCCCCTTTTGAAGAAGCCACAAGAAAGTCTGGGGTTTCAAGACCGGATACTATAAATGTATCGCATTTGTTAGCTCTTGTAGTTAATATTAAGTTGACAATAATATTCAGGTATGTATATTCTGTTTTTTCTCAAATAGGTTTATGAAAATAGTGTAATTCTTAACGTTAAATGATTATTTTAGTGGCTCATACTTACTAAATATGATGTTTACCAATATATATTTTTGTAATTTGTAGTATCTTGGGTAGTACTATGGTCAATATATTATCATAGGACCTGGTACTAAATTATTGCTTTCTATTATTTTGTTTTCTATCAACCTTTGCAGCCCATAATGAGGCTTTCACAGTGAAACATAGCTATAATACAGGCTTTCACTATGAAACATGGGGGTTAATTTGTTAACCCCTTTCCCTTTCAAAAAAACAAAATAAAAGAGTATTTTGAGTTTTAAGGATTTGCTTGATTATTCAAATGTTCTTTCCATCATGCAAGGGAATGTATGGTTAGCCCCCCCTTCCCTTTCAAAAACAAAAACAAGAAAACAAAATAAAGGAGTATTTTGAGTTTCAAGCATTTCCTTGTTTATTCAAATGTACGGGAATGTACTATTCATGTTGTATATCATAATACAAGGATCCTGCCCACTGCAACATTGAGGACTTGCTAACACAAGCAGCCAAATTCAGTTTGACACAAACACAAGCATGGTATATTTCTATCATGGGGTTGGAGGTATTCAACTAGGAACAATTTCCCCACAATGCCAGATTTTATTTCCCATCTTTCCAGGTTATTCCAATGACCAACCTTAACCTGTTTTTTGAACTATCAGGTTTCATTGTGCCAGCATTTTTTTTTTGCTTGGTTTATGCCCCACGGGATTCCAGAAGGTTGACTTTGCTATTTGAAAGTGCAGTTTGGACACAGTTTACAATTAATATCAGAGCAAACCTTTCTTTTCAGGGGAGGAAAAACACATCGGAACAAACTTGAAAATAGGATTGATGTGGTAGAATAGAAGAATAGTTTTACCGATATTAAAACAAAAAAAGGAAACAATTTAGATGGCCATTTTACCAATGAGTCAAACAATCTATTATTTATGGAACAAGCCTTCATACCATATGTTCCTTTCACCTTCGTGCCAAACTAGAAAAACTGTTCAATACCTATTGTTGTGAACAATGTGAATCGCATAACATCCAAACAACAAGGGAGTTGCCAGAATTTTTTTTTTTTTTTGAAGGGTGAGATAATTATATCCAAACATTGAAATTACAATAAGAAAACCCAATCTTGGATTTTCAAGGTCCTCTATGATAAATGAACAGAATCTCCCTTTTAAAAAAAGGGGGAATAAACCTAAGGTCCAACTAGTTTAGACCCCTATATAACAAGCTTGAGTGCGCAACATCATGTCAAAATGCAAGACAAGGAACATGTTCTCATAGTTCTCATGATAAGTACTTTATGGGTATTACTTTCTCTGCTTGAACAATCAAACAAATGAGAACCACAATTGCACTGCCTAAAAAAATTCTTCACCTCTGCAAACTACAACCTCACCCAATCAAAGTTGCAAAAAAAGATAAGAATAACATCATGGTGTTTCTCTTTTTTTCTAAAGACTGCTCAAATAACTTAAAACATAGGCATTCATGTCCATCTAATCAATCTTCTAATCATGTATCCTTGCGGTGTGTTCAGCAACCCCATATCATTAAAACATCCTAAGAAACTAGGAGAGCTTACCCCACTCGCATGCCTTCTTCGATATCAGTTGGGGAAACTTTATCACCGAGACCTACAACAAACTAAGCCCACACAGGAAAGAAAAAAGAAAAACAGATATCAATAAGCTGCACTAGTAATGCACTGAAGCAAACTAAAAACCAATTGTTCCAACATCAATACCAGCAGCTATGAGATGAGAGAACATACCTTGGCAATCTGCTTCACGTTAATGACGTATTTCGCCTCGTCGGTATTCGGATTTATGATCTTCGTGCATCTCGCAACCTTCAACGAAAGAGAAAAAGCAGCAACATTGAGAAACTTTCATAACATCAAACGACCAAAAACCCACAATCACGCCAGTACAAAGCACTTCAGCTATACCTGAAGAGGCTGCTCTTCCTGCATCATCTGCTTGTCTGAAACCAAATCCCACTGACTAGGAGCCGCAAGCCCCGTATCCGATTCCTTTATCCCTGTCGAAGAAAAACCCCAGCGTGTTCATCAGTAAGCGAAACCGACTAAACCTTGCAAATTCTAAGTTGATACTCCAACAACCCTAAGTGGCTGGAATCAGCAGAATCCAGAGAACTAGAAACAGGAATATAGATAAAAATATGTATACCGCAGAGGTCGTTGATCTTCTTAGCCATCTCCTTGATCTCCTTCTCGACCTTCTTGATGCTGTTGGAGTACGGCCCCAACCCCTGATCCAAACACGCATAAACAAAAAACACGCGCGATCAAACGTGAGCGGGAACGTTTCCGAAGAAACTTGACCTAATCTGATGGAAAGATGCAGATCCGGAAACCCTAATTGCGGAAGTAGGGTCGCGCCGGGGGAAGGGGAAAAGGGAGTGTGTGAGAAGATGATGGGAGGATTCGGAGGAGGAGGGGAAGGGGGATTGGGGGACTCACATAGGTCTTGAGAAGGGCGATGTCGTCCTCGTCGAGGGGGGGAGGGTTCTTCTCGTTGTTGATCTCGTCTTCGACGTCTGCCGATGGCGCCATGGGGGGAGTTGGTGGGGGTGGAGGAAGAGAAGCGGAGGGGAGAGACGGGGCTGCTACTGTTGCCGCTGCTTGCGGGAGAAGGAAGGGGAGTCCTCTTGTCGGTAAATGTGGTGGGGACAAGGGGAAAAAAAGAAGCGGGTGGGCGGGTCAGAGTAGGGTGGCTGACGGGTTCGTCCGGTTGGACATCCGGATTGCGCGTCCGCATCCAAGTCCGCCGAGATCACTTTGGAACCCAAGTGCTCCGAATTTAAGAACCTCGACAAAAATGCCCTTTATAGTTTTCCACCTTCCGTAAATGTCCCCCAAAGTTACCTCATAACTTCATAAAGAGATCCTCCTATTCAAAGTACGTCGCTTTTAGAGAGTCTTCTCCACTCTCCACCTTCCTCATCTCCTAACCTTTAGAGCACCTCATAGAAGTTCCAACCGATCAAATCAACATTGGATGAGGCCCCCTACTCTCTTGCCAGTTATATTCCTCTCCATTCCCTCTCCTCTCCTCCCTTGAGCAATGTTGCTCCCATGTTGACATTGTGGTGTCAATTTGGTTGCGGTGAAGTGTCGTCATCGCATCACTATACCTCGTTTGATTGCTTGTCATTCTTTCTCCACTATTGTAGTGTTGAATGATCCGCATCAGTGCACTTTACCATCTTATCGTGCCTTCTCCAGCTTATCTCACTAGTTGGGTGTTGAGGTCTTGGGAAGGGTGCCCTTGTTGTAGTCGCCTAACTAATCGTATCACTAGCAGTCAACAATCGACCTTCCCTTCATTTAATATAGTTAGAGTTGAAATGAGTCGCCTCCAGCAATTTTCGAGGGGGATCCACCCCACCTCCACCATTCTTGGTATTTTGTTTCAACCTGGTGATTGTTTCTCTGTTTTCCTTCTGTTTCCTTTGTTGTTTAGGTTGCTTGCAGGTCTTTTGTTGTATTGTTATGGTTATAGTTTTTGTCAATCTTTATTGGAAATGCATTAGTAGTTAAGGTTTCAAATGCTATTTGATCCACCGTTGGGTCAACATCTCCAGGTAGATTTCTCTCTTATTTGGTGGCCTCTCTCTAAGAACCTTCTATTTGATACTTCTGCACACAACTTCAACCAAAGACTTGCGATTGGTTGCAATGTTATGGGCTTAATTTTGTTATCTTTATATAAATGTTATCATTGGTTGTTATAACTTCCCCTTTTTTAGTTATGTCCATTTATCACTCTCCTTAAATGAACATCAAGAAAAGATCTTTAATTTGACTCCTCAAAACCTTCAACTTCACATGGCCCCTATTAACACTTTTGTGCACTTCTTTGAAGTTCTAATATCCTTGTAACATATTTAATCTTTGAATAATTCCACCTAATACTATGAACAATGAAATTCAAAAAATAATCAATCGTAACATAAGTGTAATTATGGTTCTTTAAATAAATAGTGATAACCAATACAAAACACTAAATAAGAAAATTTCTTAGCATACTCATCCATCCATCCTTATTTTTATCTATTTATCCTCATCTTAATTGATGAGGGATGAAAATTATCCATATTCATTAACATTTATTTAATCACTGTTAATCGAAAATTACGCAAAATAGATGTGATACTTGTAATGGCATAGGTAAATTAGGCTAGTCAGACGTAATAACCAAGTTATGGCAAAACCACGATTGTGATAAGTAACAAAGATTCAAGCTAATAAGCTAACATGGATGGCATAGATCTAAGTAGATGATAGACAACTTAAAGAACTCCGATAATGTAGATAACTCTAACTATTCAAATTTGATTAAAGAATCAAGATCTCGAGCTTGACCCACAATAGATCTCTAAGATCCATATTGAACAAAATTTGACAATGCATGAGTACCATAAGAGGAAAAGGCTAACTTTACTCATAAGACAAATACATTCGACTAAAAAAAGGCTTAGTTAGAGCGCTAGAGGACGGAGGCCAAGGAGGTCGCCGGAGCTCAAGTCGAAGACGACCGGAGGAAGAGGGGAAGAGGGATTTTTTGACCAATTCTTGTCTCATTTTGACTTGAAAACATGCTTGGACTTATATAGAAGTGATAAGAACTCCCAATTTCTTGAGATTTGCACAAATCCCTCGCATTTTTGAAAAGAAAGGATGTGGGATTCTCAAGCTCCAATGGTGGTTCTTGCTTTGATTGTGGAGTTCAAGACCTAGTTCATTTAATAGGTCCTGATCTCGAGACCAATCCCTCCAAATTTTAAGGGATTTGATATTTGATTCGAGGGAGTTCTCCCTTGAATCTCGGCCAAACATATGTCTACTGTCGTGAATAGGAAAGCCTGAAGGAGGAGGCGACAGGGACTTGTTTGTGAAGAAGATGATAAAGCTAGGGGCATATTTGTGAGAAAAGTATAGAAGCTAGGGGTTTCATTGTAATATCAGAGATTTTAAGGGCTAATATGCAAACTAGGTCAAGATGGACTACGATTGGGCCTAAATTTTAGTGTTAACCTAATTTAGATCCAAAGAATCTAATGGTGAACTTGGATTTGAGTTTTGGTTACGGTTGACTGGGTAAATGGCATAAAAGCCTAAATCAAGGTAAATTCTCATCAGAATCTTTGTTTTTTGTCAAAATGGGTTCAAATAGTCAAAGTGAAGGTACCAAACCTCTTAAAATATTTTTTCAATGATTTTTAAGAGATTTAGATTGAATTAATCTCAACCAGAACTCCTTTAATTTAAATGAGGCTGAAAATTATGATTTTTAGTAATATTTTAATCCTCGAAATGCGTGAAACCTTGATTCATTCAATGTAAGCCCACTTCTTGATCTTATCAGTTCATTTGACATTTAATTAACCCCTGATCAATCCCTTGGTTAATCTTCATTTGTGATTGGATGTTAAAATAGTAGAATTAATCCCATTTTCCTATCTTCTCAAATTAGTTCAGTAGGAACTATGATCCTCAAATAATCATTTAGAACCAGTTATTACTTGATTCTGACTAAATTAAGTTAGTTATGATGAATCATGGTGTTACCATCAGTATCTGGATGGGAAATTAGGTTCGGTAGGACCTCCATCGTCGTCTCTGACGATGGTGGAGCATGACACGTTGGAATATGCCATTAACAACACATCTACACCGTTGGATGTACGTGGTTTGTTAGGCCCTTGCTTGACGGTCACGGAAAGATGGATTCATCGTCCGATCTCCGGTCATCAGAGAAGAGCATCACCGGAGATCGTTGACCGTTGATAGAGAAGAAGAAGAAAGGAAGAAGACAATGCTTGAAGGACCTAACTGTAAATAAAAAAGGGCCTAAATTTAATAAGGACTTAATTGCAATTAATTCCATGGATTGAAATGCAAATAATTAAATTTAAAAAGTAAATTAATTTATTTCTTTTCCAACTTTTTATATTAGATTATATATATATTAAATAATATATCTGTTACGACCCAGTTCCCGAATCCCTACAGGACACGAGAATCGGACCAACTCGACTGATCTCAAGACCCAGTCGTCCAACGAGAAAGTAACCAAAAAGCAGTAAAATAAACCACATTCACCATGTAAGCAACTAAAAGTAACAAGGTACAGTAGTAAAGAAATAAACTACTACAGTACACATCACCACAACAGTAGAGAATCTAAACAAGTACAGGAATATGAAGTCTATAATAAAAGAATACAAAAGTGTAACAAAATACTCACTACTACAGAAAATGGGGTACAACAAAAGTACATCTACTGGACTCCACTAGGTCCAGCACCTTCTGCAGCCGTAGGCTCTGGCTGCTCAACACCTAGACCTGAAAAAGGTGGTAAGTACGACACGTTAGCAAAACGTTGAGTAGAGTGACAACCAGCTAACTAAGAGAAACAGTAACGGTGGACAAGTAGTTGTTGTTTTCAATTTCTTTCTTTATTCCACTAATTATTCTTTCTTTCATCACTTGGTGTATTTACCAGGTCTTTTTCTTGATCTCGAATGTTCCTCGTGAGAACGATCTTGATTGCAGTCTTTTCCGAAAAGTAGAAGTAGCACGTGGTGCTCTCCCGACCGGGAGAGTCCGCCGTGGTGGTCCTACCCTCAGTCAACCACCCCAAGGTCGCTAACAGACGTAACGATGACTACAGCATGCGCGATAAACGCACGGGTAGCTACCCCGCACTGTCACGCGGTCAGTCGTTTCCGTTAACGGGTGTGCCCAAAACACAGCATGGAACCAGTATAGGGCAAAGCCCTCTCAGTAACAGGGGTCTAGCCCCTCCACAATAACCAAACAGGGGTCTCGCCCCTCCACAGTCAGCGCACCCTCGCCTGACTACCCTGGTTTTCCCAGTGGGCCTAACAAGTCGATGTAGGACGGCTAGCTGAACCTCAGGCCCCGTGGGGTGGCTAGCTCCCTCCCTACACTAGTAGCTCTCCCCGGTACTATGTACACGAGGGCCAAAAGTCAACACAAAGTGGCCAGACCTAACCCTAGGTCTCAACCCTAGGGCGGCTGGCTCCGCTCTGCACTAAACAGGTAATATGTGCTTCCCTTGGTACCATGTACCTAAGAGACAACACCCTTCCCCATTCACCTTTCCAGTTCCATTATATTTATTTCCAGGAGCTCTACTCCTAATTCCCCATAGGGTTTATGCTCATGTTTCTCAGGCTAAGCCATACACGTGTTTTCAACATTCAATCTTTCTTTTCCAGTTTATATACAAGCAGCTTGAATTTAATTTTCAAACAACAGGAATTACATGTAGCAGTTACTAACAACAGTACTCTACATTTTATAGGCAGCTGTTATCCAATTACAAGCAATTATTATTCTATTTACTCAACCAAGACTGCAATTCAGGCATTCAATACATTCGTTCCAGTGTTTCTGGTCCTATGATTCATGCCACACTCTAGGATCTATCATTCAATCTGGTGTTTCTGATCCTAGGATTCATGTCATACCCTAGGATCTATCATTCAATCTAGTGTTTCTGGTCCTAGGATTCATGTCATACCCTAGGATCTATCATTTATTCTAGATATACATTTATGTTTGTAATTAACTAAGGGAAGTCACTCTACCCGCAAAATCGGGAGTAATGGGGGCTCGATCGACAGGTCCGCATGCCTCTGCAACCCCCAAATCCGCAACAGAACGAGGTCCTAACACAAGGATAAATTACAAGGAACCACTCAGAACAGGATAAAAGAATTTCAAATGAGTAGAGGAACTTGTACGGAGAAGAACAGAATTTAAAATGCGGAAATCGGACCTCGAAGGGACCCTAAATGGGTCAAAAACGACAATTCTAACTCAAATCAGACATCTGGAACATCTTCCAGATGTCTTAAAACTAGTCCAGATCCATACCTCACTCTGTGCTGCTCCTCAGACGTCCAGAGATCCTGCTGAACCGTCTAGACCTAGTTCCAGAGGTCCGACCACCTCTCCGGACGTCTGGAGGCACTCTCCGCCGCCTGGTGACTCACCCAGACGTTTGAACCGCGTGTGAGGGCGTGTCCTGCGCCTTCCCGAAGCGAATCCTGCACGCGCACGTGAAAACTCTTAAACATGACATGCAACAGAGCATCAGCGGAACGACCTGCATGACCTTATCCGCAAAAAGGGATGTATATGCGCAGTATGTACCTCTCAGTCATCTGGAGCCTCCTTCAGACGTCGTCCGCGTCGTCTGGATGTAGGTCCAAACGTCTGATTCTGGGAAAAATCCCAGAATCAGAAGCTCCTTCGCCTTCTTCCTGCTGTGCCGCGCTCGTCCGCCCGCTGCTCTAGCTGCAGCAGCGTCGGGGAGGACTTCCTCGACACAACACTCCGTCTCGCGCACGCCCGACCGGCCTCGAACTGCTCCGGCGAGCTCTCTCTCTCACGGCTCGCGCGCTCTCCTCTCCTCCCTTCTCTCACTGCCCTTCTCCTCTCTGCCGCTGCACTCGGTTGCAGCTGCTGCTCGCTCTCACTCTCGTTCTCGCGTTGGAGGAAGGAGGAGATGGATGGGGTGGGGTGGCGTGAGGGAGAGGAGGGGAGTATTTGTAGGTGCGAGAGAAAAGGTCTTGCAGGTCGGCGAGGGGAGAGAAAGAGAAGAAGGCGGCTGGGGTTCGTGCGTAGACTCGCTGTCGTACGCACGCAAAAATTAATTTCCAGACGTCTGACCAGACGTCTGTTCCTAATCCCGGACATATTAAAGAACTTTGATGGCACGGGTCTTAACAACATAACAAACTCAAAGGAAGTTTCGTCCCCGAAACTTGCGCTAACTAGGGTGCGGAAAAACAATAACATACGCATAACAAACTCAAAGAGGACCGAAACTGGTCCGAAAAGACGTACCCTCAAAGAGCTCCAAGTGCTGCTCCCGTATCGCCGCCTCAGGCTCCTAGGTAGCCTCCTCGTACCGCTGGCTCCTCCACAAGACTTTCACCAGGGGTACCTGCTTCCGTCTCAGACTCCGGACGGCTCTATCAAGAATCTGACTGGTCGCTCGGGGTAGGTCAGGTCGTCACCCACCTCGACGCTCTCGTGGCTCAGAACGTGACTGGGATCAGCGACGTACTTCCTGAGGTTGGACACGTGGAACACGTCGTGCACACCAGAAAGCTGGGGAGAAAGGGCAAGCCTGTAAACAACAGGTCCAACCCGCTCCAGGACCTCAAAGGGTCCCACGAACCTCGGCGTGAGCTTCCCTCTCACCCCAAACCGCTGCAGGCCCTTCATGGGCGAAACGCGAAGGAAGACGTGATCCCCAACCTCAAACTGCACCTCTCTGAGTTTCCGATCTGCATAGCTCTTCTGTCTACTCCTAACAGTGCGGAGTCGCCTGTGAATCTGCTCGATCACCTCCTGACTTTGCCGGATCAGCCTGGGGCCAACCTCCCACTTGGTCCCCACCTCAACCCAACTCAAGGGTGCCGTACACCTCCGTCCGTACAGAGCCTCGTAAGGTGCCATGCCGATGCTCGAGTGATAGCTATTACTATATGCAAACTCCGCCAGGGGCAAGTGCTCCTCTCAAGAGCCCCTCTAGTCCAGTGCACAAGCACGCAAAAGGTCCTCAAGTGTCTGTATCGTGCGCTCAGACTGTCCGTTCGTCTGGGGGTGGTATGCTATACTGAACCTCAACCGTGTCCCCAAAGCCTGCTGAAACTCATCCCAAAACTGAGACGTAAAATGAGTATCTCGATCGGATACGATCTCCCGCGGAACTCCATGTAGACGTACCACGTCGCGGATGTACCTCTTTGCCAACTGGGTTGGTCCCAAGGTGACTTGGATCGGCAAGAAACGTGCCGTCTTCGTCAATCTGTCCATGATCACCCAGACTGCATCGTGTCCTCGCTGGGTAACGGGCAAGCCCACCACCAAGTCCATGGTGATGCTCTCCCACTTCCACTCTGGCACTGGAAGTGGCTGCAATGGCCCTGCAAGCCTCTGATGCTCAGGCTTCACCTGCTGGCACACTAAACACTGCTGTACGAATTCACCTACATCCCACTTCATTCCCCTCCACCAAAAGTTGCGTCTCAAATCGTGGTACATCTTTGTGTTTCCGGGATGTATGGCGAACCTGGAACCGTGTGCCTCAGTCAGGAGCTCGCTCAACAGCTCCTCGTCCCTGGGAACGCACAAACGTCCCCTCATGCGCAGTACCTGGTCCGTAAAAGGGAGGTCCCCAGGGTCTCCTGACAGCACTCTATCACGCAACGACTGCAAGAATGGGTCCGCCATCTGTCCTGTGATGATGCGGTCTATCAGCTCTGGCCTCGTCTGTCGTGTCACGGTCACTGCCCTACAGTGGCCTAGTAGCTCTAGGGGCTGCCAACTGCCCATCTCCTCCATGAGGCTCCAACTCTACGCCTGGAAACTGGCCAAGTGGGCGGGCGCCTTCCGGCTTAAGGCGTCAGCCACCACGTTGGCCTTCTCTGGGTGGTAGGAAATGCTGCAGTCGTAGTCCTTTAAGAGCTCTAACCAACGTCTCTGTCTCATGTTGAGCTCCTTCTAATCAAACAGGTATCTGAGGCTCTTATGATTTGTGAAATCTCAAAGGTCTCACCGTACAAGTAGTGCCTCCAAGTCTTCAGCGTGAAGACGACAGCTGCCAACTCCAGGTCGTGGGTAGGGTAGCTACGCTCATGGGGCTTTAGTTGCCGCGAAGCGTAAGCGACAACGTGACCCCTCTGCATGAGTACACCCCCTAACCCCTGCAAAGAGGCGTCCGTGTACACAACGAACCCGCCACTGCTGTCTGGGATGGTGAGCACGGGAGCCGAAGTCAGCCTCTCCTTCAGCTCCTGAAAACACGCCTCACAAGCGTCTGTCCAAGAAAAGGGTACGTCCTTTCGGGTCAGCTGTGTCATAGGACGTGCAATCTACGAGAAGCCCCTGATAAACTGCATGTAGTAGTCTGCCAGTCCCAAGAAACTGCGGATCTTTGTAACTGTACGTGGTCTCTCCCACCTGAGCACTTCCTCAACCTTGGCTGGGTCCACAGCCAAGCCATCCCCGGAGATCACATGGCCCAAAAAGGTTACCTCCCTCAACCAGAACTCGCACTTGCCGTATTTGGCGTACAGCCTATGTCGTCTCAGTGTGTCCAAAACCATCCGCTAGTACTATTCATGCTGCATCTGATCTCGAGAATAGAAGAGCACATCATCAATAAATACCACCACGAACTGGTCCAAGTACGGTCTGAACACCTGGTTCACCAAATCCATGAAGGCAGTAGGGGCGTTGGTCAGCCCAAACGGCATGACCAAAAACTCGTAGTGTCCGTACCGGGTGCAGAAAGCTGTCTTGGAGACGTCTGCCTCCCTGATCCTCAACTGGTGGTACCCAGACCTCAAGTCTATCTTAGAGAATACCGTGGCACCTCGCAACTGGTTAAACAAGTCGTCAATCTTTGGCAGCAGATACCTATTCTTGATGGCAACCCTTATTCAGCTGTCTGTAGTCCACACAAGGCGTAGGGTACCATCCTTCTTCTTCATAAACAATACCGGGGCTCCCCACGGAGACGCATTGGGCCTCACAAAGCCCTTCTCCAGAAGGTCCTGCAACTGGGACTCAAGCTCTCACAGCTTAAGTGGTGCCATCTTGTAAGGCGCGGTAGAAATGGGGCTGGTCCCCGGTACTAGTGAGGTCTCAACTCGGTTTCACGCTTGAGCGGTAGTCCTGGCAACTCATCTGGGAACACGTCGGGGTACTCTCTGACCACCGGGATACTCTGAGGGTCTGCCATAGGGCTGGGCTCCGCCACCACACAAGCTAGAAAGCCTTCACACCCCTGGCCCAAAAGTCTCGCCGCCCGAAGTGCAGAAATGCACCTGAAGCCTCCGTCCACTGGTTGCCCGTGAAACTCGAAAGAAGGCAACTCCGGTATGGAGAAGACGATCTTCCTCTCAAATCTGTCCACCAAGGCGTGGTAAGCGGACAGCCAGTCCATCCCCAGAATTACGCCAAAGTCCTCCATTTGTATCACAATCAGGTCAGCGGGAAGGCTGTGTCCCCAACACTGACCTCACAACCTGTGTAAACCTCCTCAGCTACAAACAGCTGACCACCCGGACCTTTGATCACAAACGGATCCTCTAACAACACACAGTCCTACCCCAAACTAGCAGCAAAACTGGCAGCGACAAACGAGTGCGTGGCGCTGGAATCGAAAAGCGTGTAAACTAGTCTGCCGGAAACTGTAACCATACCTACCACCATTGATCCTGAAGCTCTGGCATCCCTGTGTGTCAGGGTGTTGATACGCCCCTCAGCCCTAGATGCGGACGAAGCAGCCACACTCTGAGTTGGACGGGTTTTCGCTGGCCGGTACCCTCCCCGCAACTACTGTCCTCCTCCTCGCGCCTGGAAACCGTGGCCTCCTGCTCGCCCTCCAGTGCTCGGCGCCGGGAGCATCTGCTGGCCTCCTACCCTAGATGGGCAGTCCCTCCTGATGTGGCCCGGCTGACCACACTGGTAGCAAAGGGAGACTCGACTCCCGCCCTCAGTGGGTCCTTGTTGACGGCTAGGCGGGGGTCCGGTGCTAACAACTGGCCCCTGTTGGGAGCCCCCAAAGGCCACTGACGGCCCCGCAAAGCATGACGGCTCTCCTGCGAGCGCCACGTGCCTCCTCTCTCTTCGGCCCTGTGAGAAGTCTGGCTGATAGGGCCTCTTCCGCCCGCTGTCAGTGTCACGTGCGGACGAGTTGGTCTCTTCATACGTCATAGCTGCCTCCACCACCCTCGAGAACGTAGGCAGCTTCAGGGGTTTGACATACCCCCGAATAGCAGGCCGGAACCCCTCAGTGAGCCTCCAAAGGCACTCCTCCTCGGTAGCCACGGCTGTCGCTGCGAAACGAGACAGCTCCAGGAAACGCGTGCGGTACGCGCTCACGGTCATCGTCCCCTGGCGGGGAGTGTGGAACTCCCACCTCCTCTGGTCCTGCCACATCTGAGGGAAATACTACTCGTAGAAGAGGGTGACAAACTGATCCCAAGTCGGCTCGTCCTTCTCCTAACTCCTGACCGCCCTCCACCACCTGTGTGCCGTGCTCTCCAACTGGTACGTGGCAAAGGCCACGCGGCACTCCACAGGGGGGCGAAGGGTGTCAAACACCTTCTCGATCTACTCGAGCCAGTCCTCCGCCTCGATCGGGTCCTCATCCCCCTTGAAGGAGGGGGGCTTCAGCTTCCGGAACTGTCCGAAAAACTTGTAATGGCTCTGAAGGGGAGACACTAGTACGCCTCCTGATAAGGAGGCCTCGTGCTCTGAAGTTCTGGAAGAGGGTGGGGGCGGTGGAGGGACACCCCCTCCCCCACATCCAGCGCTGTGTCCATCTCGCGGTCCCACAGAGGACTCCCCCTCCGCAGCCCCAGGGAGAGGCGCTCGTGGCGGTGGGTGAAGCTCCTCTCGTACGATCTCCCGTATCAGCTGGGTGAGGTCCTAGGCTTGAATGCCCGGGAGTAGTGGCTAGTCCACTGAGGCATTGGGCTCAACGTGCTCGCCCCTTCGACCTCGACCTCGTCCTTGGCCGCATCCGCGGCCCGCCTCGCTACCTCCTCGTCGAGGCATCTCCTGCAAGGAGACGCGAACACAGAACAGAAAAAACATCAATACCAATCGTCATTCAATGAAAGAACCCCAGAACAAATGTTAAGAGATACGTTGTGGTGGTTACTCTAGTTACAAGCACATGAATTGGTTTTTTTCCAACTAGTTGGTTCAATTCTCGGGACGACCTTGCTCTGATACCATCTTGTTACGACTCGATTCCTGAATCCCTACAGGACACGAGAATCGGACCGACTCAACTGATCCCAAGACCCATTCGTCCAACGAGGAAGTAACCAAAAAGCAATAAAATAAACCACATTCACCATGCAAGCAACTAAAAGTAACAAGGTACAACAGTAAAGAAATAAACTACTGCAGTACACATCACCACAACAGTAGAGAATCTAAACAGGTATAGGAATATGAAGTCTATAATAAAAGAATACAAAAGTGTAACAAAATACTCACTACTATAGAAAACGGGGTACAACAAAAGTACAACTACTGGGCTCCACTGGGCCCAGCACCCTTTGCAGTCGTAGGCTCTGGCTGCTCAACACCTGGACCTAAAAAAGGCGGTAAGTACGACACGTCAGCGAAACGCTGAGTAGAGTGGCAACCAGCTAACTAAGAGAAACAGTAACGGTGGATAGGTAGCTGTTGTTTGGTTCGATCCTTTGTCCTTATGGTAATTACAGTCGTTGGAGTATATGACAACAACATTTACCAGTTTAATACAATTTATTACTCGGTAATGACAAGTTTCCCGAGGTCGAACTCAGGGAGAAAACTATAATTCTAGAAGCCTATAAATTCACAATATATAAGGTTTTACAAAAATTAAGAGAGAGAGAAAAAGAAGGGGTGATTGGCTTCGACTCTCTTCTTTCTTCTTCTTTTCTTCTTCTCTGCTTCTGTGGTTCCTCTTTCTCTTTCTCCTTTCTTCCTCTCTGATTTTCTTCTCTTCTCTTGCGGCTGCAGAGGCTACTGCCTTCTCTTTGATTTCCTTCAACTTCTAAGTCTTCCTCCTTTCTTCATTTCTGGTTTTCGTCTTTCTGCTTTTCTTCTTCTTGTCTTCTTCTTCTTTTTCCTTGCTTTCTTCTGCTCTGGCCGTTGACCTTCTGTCGTCTGACTTGGTGCTCAGACGGCTTAACTGTGCGTTTGCTACAGTGCGGCTCTTCTTCTTTTCCTTCAGCTCCTCTCCTTCCTTTCTTCTTCAGCAGCTGCTCAGTGCGGCTAAGTCTTCAGCCGCTCCTCCTCCTCTCTTCTTCTTCAACAGCTGCTCAGTGCGGCTAAGTCTTCAGCCGCTCCTCTCTTCTTCTCCCTTCGCCTGCTTCTTCCTTCTTTTTCCTTCTTCCCTACATGCACACACAATTATCAGTGCAAAACCTACCCCTACTCCTTCCCCGCGTCTCTTTCTCTCTCTCTATTTCTCTCTCAAAGGTTCGCTCCTAGAGCATTCGCGGGTATATGGGTGGCGTAACGCACCCGGGACCAGGCCCACCGACTTGCGGTGGTGGGTAAGGAGTGCTTGGTCGGGTAGTTGGGTTCGGCCCAGGCCCGCGGGGCGTGAGCGCGGGCGAGGGCGGGTGCGAGCGCGTGGCACGCTGCGTGCGTGGGTGAGGGACCTGACCCCTGTGTATCGAAGGTGAACAGCTAAAGTCACTTTTTCAATTTAAGTGTGGGTGCGAGGCCACACACTTACGAGGAGGGACTAAAGTCCCACCTCTGCTCTGCGCGCCCGCAGGCGAGAAGGCGCTGGCAATTGGGGCTGCAGCGAAGGCTCGCGACCCCAATTGCGAACCTGGGCGCATTCGCGGAAGCACCCCGTGTTGCCTGGAGCTCACACCTGGGCTGGAGGAGTCCTGGAGCTGCCTGCGAAGAAGCTTCAGCAGCTCGTCAATGGCGGCGAGGAGGCGGAGACCTGAAATCACAAAGATAGCCTCATGGCCACATCAGACAATGCAGGGAGCCTCGCCAGAGTGTGGCGAAGACAGTGCGAGGGTCAGCGAGGCGCGAGAGCGCTTGTGTCCGTGTGCCTAGGGCAGACTGTGTGTGCGGAAGTGGGTGTGTTCGGGGGGTGGTCGGGAGGTGAAAGATAGTGAATGGAGTGGGGGAAACGCTTGAGTGGAGTGAGGGGGAGCTTCTGGGCTTGTCGGCGAGGGGTGAAATGGCCTGTGAAGGTGGAGCGACCACGCCGGATATGGCGGCCGGAGGTGAAGCAGATGGGGGTGGTAGTGGCTGTCGAGGGGTCTGGAATGCTAATTGAATGAGGGAAAAGTGAAAGGAGAGTAAGGGGAATATTCCTACCTACTTAGTCGACGAAGAGAGAGAGGAAGACGTCCGGCTCGTGCCTGCCGAAGCTGGGGACGAAGGTGCCCAGGAGGGGGTTATCGGCGACGAGGAGATCTGAGGGCGCCAGCTGGTGCGGCCTGGCGTGGGAAGACAGGGCAGAGTAGGCTCTGCTGCAGGTATGGCAGCAGAGCGACGAGGAGGAGGAAGAAGGATCGCCGGAAGCTAGGGCACTCTGACCGAAGAGGGGAGAGATGAAATCGAGGGTTTTTCTCCGCCAGAAGTAGCTTGAAGGAGACGGCAGACCCTGCCGCTCCTTATAAAGGCACTGGTAAGGAGAGGGGAGCGAGGAGGCGACGTGCCATGCTCGCCGGAGATGGCCGGAAATGGACACCCATGCCTTTCGTGCGTTCGCACGAGAGGCATGGTCGGTTGCAGGGGTCATGGGAGGGTCTCTGCGACATAGGACGACGCAGGGAACCTCCCATTCGTTCCTGAGAGCGGACGCCATGCCCTGCGCGGCGCCATCCTCCATGCAAGGTCACCGGAGGTATGGCACTGCTCATAGATGGTAGGGAGGACCGTTCTGCAAAGAATGACGAGAAAGATAAGGGGCCATTTGCAAGGATTTCAAAAGATAAGGATCAAAACGTAATTTAAGAGGACCAATTTGTAAAGTCGATCAAGATGGTCTTTTCTTAGGCCCAAATTTTTATACCAGCCTAATTTGAACCTAAGGATTTTAATGGTGAAATTTTATTTTAGGTTGGACCATGTTTGACCGATCAATTTGCACAAAAACCTAAATTAGGTCATAAATTGTACATGGTTCTCATTTTAGGTCAAAATAGGTTGCAAAGGCCAAATTTAAGGTTATAAACCCTAGAGAATATTTTTTTCATGAATTTTAGATGATTTAGTTTATTTTTATCCTGCCTCGAACCTCGTGAATTAAAGTGGGTTTGATTTAAAGTTACAGAATGTCATTTAATTCCTAGAAGTTGCTATAACCCTTTTCAGATCAAATCATCCCACTTCCCTCCTTATCAAGCTCATTTGACCTTTGTTTAGACCCTTAATTACCCTGTTTGTGAACTGCATTGGTAAAGTTGCAGTTTTACCCCTTATGATTTGTCTTATTCTTTAACTCAGAATTCTCTGAGTTAAGCCTCTCTTTAGGTTTTGTAAGAGCTTCTTCACACTTATTTAGATTAAATTGTGCCAGTTAGGGTTTGTGATGAGGCTCTCATCAGTTTTCAATTTTTTTCTTTATTCCATTAATTATTTTTTCTTTCATCACTTGGTGTATTTATCAGGTCTTTTTCTTGATCTTGAATGTTCCTCATGGGAACGATCTTGATTGCAGTCTTTTCCGAAAAGTAGAAGTAGCACGTGGTGCTCTCTTGGCCGGGAGAGTCCCCCGTGGTGGTCCTACCCTCAGTCAACCACCCCAAGGTCGCTGACAGACGTAACGGTGATTACGGCACGTGCGATAAACGCACGAGTAGCTACCCCGCACTAGCACGCGGTCAGTCGTTTCAATTAACAGGTGCACCCAAAGCACAGCACGGAACCAGTATAGGGCAGAGCCCTCTCAGTAACAGGGGTCTGGCCCCTCCACAGTAACCAAACAGGAGTCTCGCCCCTCCATAGTCTACGCACCCTTGCCTGACTACCCTGGTTTGCCTAGTGGGCCTAACAAGTCAGTGTAGGATGGCTAGCTGAACCCCGGGCTCTGTAGGGTGGCTAGCTCCCTCCCTACACTAGTAGCTCTCCCCGGTACTATGTACGCGAGAGCCAAAAGTCGGTACAAAGTGGCCAGACCTAACCCCGGATCTCAACCCTAGAGCGGCTGGCTCCGCTCTGCACTAAATAGGTAATATGTGCTTCTCTTGGTACCACGTGAAGGTTCCCTACTAGGAGGGGTGACGTAATAATATGCGGAAATAAAATATAAAGCAATCTCACAAAAATCAATCGCACAATGTACACAGGTATTTTTAGGTGGAAACCCAAACTGGGTGAAAACCACCACCTAACCCTCTCGAGTTAGGATTTTCCGATCAACCAAGTTGATCAAAATCCACTAAATGAATCACTTTAAACGAGGGTGATTCAACCTCAGTACAACCACGCTACAAGTACGAGGGTAGCGTTCCTCAACCCCTTCTCTCCACGAGAAGGATTTTGTCCCACGAAGGAGACGGAAATTCGCAAAGCGAATACCCAACCAAAATACAAAGATAAAGGAAACAATAGTCCTATAGAGCCAACAAAATAATTAAACCTAGCTTCTATAGGAAATAGGAAACTCCCCTTTGCAAGGAGTGCGTCGACGATGACGCGGTGCGTGTGCCACGCGATGGCGCTACGTCGCTCTCGTTAACAACGCCGGGAGAGCGGGTGCGTAACGGTTGATGCTCTCAAGAAAATGGAGCTTGAGCTTGGAGAGCAAGAGAGTCTTTTCTTTGGACACAAAAGGTTTGAAAGTGTGTAGCTAAGTGTATCCAAGTGTATATCTTGTGTGTTTTGTGTGTCTCTTAGTATGTATGTGTTACAAAGGTTCCCCTCTATTTATAGAGGCCTTAGGAAGGCTTTGGAAGGCTTGGAAAAGCTTCCATAGCCGTTGGGTGCAAAGCCCAAGAGAATCAGGCCGAAATCAGGACAATGATTACATTTGACAGGGTTATCAGACGTCTAACTCTGGCATCAGACGTCTGGAAGGCCACTTGAAGACGTCTGATTTCAAGGTCAGACGTATGATTCTATGCGGGTTTCTCCCTGACTTGGATCAGATCTAAACAGGGTTTTTGCGCAAGTCCATCAGACGACATACAGGACGTCTGGCACTATGTCTGGACGTCTGGAAACCTACTTTTACTGTGGGAATTGATTTCCAAACGTTGCAACGGCTAGAAAATCTCTGAGAAGAGATTTTGGGTCAGCCGAGGCAAAACAGTCATTTATCAGACGTCTGGAAAGGCCTAAGGACGTCTGATAAGGCTCTAACGGTCATAACCTTGAGTGTTTGCTAAGCCAACAGTCCACTAATTGGACGTCTGGCAAATCCATCAGACGTCTTCTAAGACGTCTGGTCTAAGGACTGGACGTCTGATTTCATCAGACAGAACTAACTATGTCCAGCCTAACAGTTATCAGACGTCTGAAACAACAGTCAGACGTCTTAAAATGCGTTATCAGACGTCTGATTTTGGAATTAGACGTCTGGAAATGCTGTTTGAGCCCTATATTGGTTTTCTAAGTATTCTACGGAAAACCTAAGTATCCTAGGGTTGTGCAGGTGTTCCTAGGACTACTTTTAGGGTACTTTGAGGCTCTTTAACATAATGTTCTAAGGAATCAAAAAGAGCAAGAAAATAAAGACAAGAGATACATGAAAGGATAAAAAAGAATCTATCCTATTCTTCTTATCTTCCATCTCCAATCTTTTGCTCCACGCGAACCTCCTCTGTTTTCCGTCAAGCTCCTCCAATCCGTCCTGGATGCGAGCTCGAACTCCGTCTAAACACGTCCACATTTGCAATTGACCTGAAATCTAGGACTCAAATTGCAAATGTTAAATAACACGTGTTTTGTTATCATCAAAACAAATGATCGTGGTGCTCTAGCACCAACAATCTCCCCCTTTTTGATGATGACAAAATCGTAAATAATAATACATAAAAATCCTCCCCCTTTTTGACATTATCAAAAAGGTTTAATTGATTTTATATTTCCTATAACTCCCCCTTAAAACATGCTCTTCTATGAGTTTATTTTAACAAAGGTGATATTCTCCCCCTTTTTGTAACAACAAGATAGCTATTATTTTTCTCCCCCTTACTAAAGGAAATTTAGCTAACTTGTATCTCCCCCTTAAAAAATTGACAATTAGCTCATCATTTTTTTTAACTCCCCATATCTAAATGCTTATGATAAAAGGATAGGGTTAAGAATTTTACCTCACCTACCATGGCCAATAAAATGGCCCGAATGGTGGTGGTGGATGCCACATCAGATGGGGCTCCCATCCGTGGCTTGGAGGCCCGGGCATTGGCACCGGTCTCCAATCTGGTGGTCGACGTGCGGCGGGTCCGTCGTTTGTTCGCCGTCTCGTCGGTCTTCTTGTTCTCCTCCTTGGACTACTCCTCCGTTCTCCCAACTCGAGTTGACCAGCTTTGAGCTTGTAGGTCCAGTCCTTTGTGTTGTAGTTATCCCTGAACCTTACAAAACAAGATTCTAATTTTTTCTTCGGTATCCAAGTGAGCTTGGATCCGGATCTGTTAGCGGGTCTCCTTGATGGAGATCCTTTCTCAATCTTAGGGCTATATAAATCATCTACTTTGTTGATTAGTTTGTTAGAGCTTTCCCTAAGACATGCAATTTCTTTTTCTATAGTATTCATCTTAGTCTTTAAATCAGAAATTTCTATTTTTAGACTATCATTTTCCTCAATCAATTTATTATTTTCATTGATGAGGTCTTGATTTTCTAACAATAGGTTATCAATTCTAGGATTAGCTTCTAGATCCTTAAGTTTTATTTCTAACCTATCATTTTCAGATTTAAGAAAGCTAAGATTCTTTTTCATGCTTTTGTTTTCTATTTTAAGTGATTTACTAATCTCAAATAGTTCATTAAAAGCTTCTTGAAGATCGAGATTTACCTCGTTGTCTGAGTCGCTTTCGCTGTCGCTTCCTCTGGCCATGAAGCCGAAGCAAGCGGTTTCTTCTTCTATGGTCTTTTCTTCTTCTTCCTCCGAGCTAGAATCGTCCCAAGTGGCTTGGAACGCCTTCTTCTTAGATTTCTTCTCCTTTTTGAGAAGAGGGCATTCTGGTCGCAGATGCCCTTTCCCGTTGCAGTGGTAGCAACGTCTCGGGCTTTCCTTCTTCTCCTTTTTCTCTTTCTTTAATTCCCTACAAAACTTGGAAAAAATTTTAAGTAAAATTCTAAAGTCTTCGTCGTCGGAACTTACCTCGCTATCCGACGCGGCTCTGAAGGCGAGAGTCTTCTTTAGTTTAGGCTCCGGTGTATCCTTCTTCTTCTGCTTCAACTTAGTCTCGTAGGCCATCAGATTGCCTAGGAGATCTTCCATGTTGAGCTCCTCCATTTCGTTAGCCTCTTCGATGGCGGTGACTTTCTGTTCCCATTCCGGTCCAAGGGAACGAAGAAGCTTCCCTTGAAGTTCCCCCTTGATGAAAGTCTTCCCCAAAGCTTTCAGGTTATTTACTATGAGAGTGAACCTAGTGTTCATCTCACTTAAAGTTTCGTTAGTTTTCATAGAAAAAGCCTCAAATTCTTGTGAAAGTAAATTGAGTTTAGAAGTTTTTACCTTAGAGGTACCTTCATGAGTTACCTCGAGTGTGTGCCAGATCTCGTATGCGGTGGCGCATTGCGAGATTCTGTTGAACTCCTCCGGGCTGAGCGCGCAATACAACGCGTTCATTATTTTCGCGTTGAGAGAGAGCTCCCGGATCTGCTGCTGCGAGTATCCTCTGGCGGGTTTCTCTGGGATGTCGAAGGGGGTCTCGCACCTGGCCCAGACTGTGAAGTCGGTGGCTTGAAGCCACGTCTTCATCCGCAACTTCCAGTAGGGGTAGTTGTTCCCGTCGAAGAACGGCGGACGGGTTGTGGACTGCCCCTCGGAAATCCTACTTGTGGAACAGCTTCCCTCCATGATCTTCTTGCCTGGTTGTTACACCGAAACAGCAAGACCTGCTCTGATACCAAATGAAGGTTCCCTACTAGGAGGGGTGACGTAATAATATGCGGAAATAAAATATAAAGCAATCTCACAAAAATCAATCGCACAATGTACACAGGTATTTTTAGGTGGAAACCCAAACCGGGTGAAAACCACCACCTAACCCTCTCGAGTTAGGATTTTCCGATCAACCAAGTTGATCAAAATCCACTAAACGAATCACTTTAAACGAGGGTGATTCAACCTCAGTACAACCACGCTACAAGTACGAGGGTAGCGTTCCTCAACCCCTTCTCTCCACGAGAAGGATTTTGTCCCACGAAGGAGACGGGAATTCGCAAAGCGAATACCCAACCAAAATACAAAGATAAAGGAAACAATAGTCCTATAGAGCCAACAAAATAATTAAACCTAGCTTCTATAGGAAATAGGAAACTCCCCTTTGCAAGGAGTGCGTCGATGATGACGCGGTGCGTGTGCCACGCGATGGCGCTACGTCGCTCTCGTTAACAACGCCGGGAGAGCGGGTGCGCAACGGTTGATGCTCTCAAGAAAATGGAGCTTGAGCTTGGAGAGCAAGAGAGTCTTTTCTTTGGACACAAAAGGTTTGAAAGTGTGTAGCTAAGTGTATCCAAGTGTATATCTTGTGTGTTTTGTGTGTCTCTTAGTATGTATGTGTTACAAAGGTTCCCCTCTATTTATAGAGGCCTTAGGAAGGCTTTGGAAGGCTTGGAAAAGCTTCCATAGCCGTTGGGTGCAAAGCCCAAGAGAATCAGGCCGAAATCAGGACAATGATTACATTTGACAGGGTTATCAGACGTCTAACTCTGGCATCAGACGTCTGGAAGGTCACCTTAAGACGTCTGATTTCAAGGTCAGACGTCTGATTCTATGCGGGTTTCTCCCTGACTTGGATCAGATCTAAACAGGGTTTTTGTGCAAGTCCATCAGACGACATACAGGACGTCTGGCACTATGTCTGGACGTCTGGAAACCTACTTTTACTGTGGGAATTGATTTCCAAACGTTGCAACGGCTAGAAAATCTCTGAGAAGAGATTTTGGGTCAGCCGAGGCAAAACGGTCATTTATCAGACGTCTGGAAAGGCCTAAGGACGTCTGATAAGGCTCTAACGGTCATAACCTTGAGTGTTTGCTAAGCCAACGGTCCACTAATTGGACGTCTGGCAAATCCATCAGACGTCTTCTAAGACGTCTGGTCTAAGGACTGGACGTCTGATTTCATCAGACAGAACTAACTATGTCCAGCCTAACAGTTATCAAACGTCTGAAACAACAGTCAGACGTCTTAAAATGCGTTATCAGACGTCTGATTTTGGAATTAGACGTCTGGAAATGCTGTTTGAGCCCTATATTGGTTTTCTAAGTATTCTACGGAAAACCTAAGTATCCTAGGGTTGTGCAGGTGTTCCTAGGACTACTTTTAGGGTACTTTGAGGCTCTTTAACATAATGTTCTAAGGAATCAAAAAGAGCAAGAAAATAAAGACAAGAGATACATGAAAGGATAAAAAAGAATCTATCCTATTCTTCTTGTCTTCCATCTCCAATCTTTCGCTCCACGCGAACCTCCTCTGTTTTCCGTCAAGCTCCTCCCATCCGTCCTGGATGCGAGCTCGAACTCCGTCTAAACACGTCCACATTTGCAATTGACCTGAAATCTAGGACTCAAATTGCAAATGTTAAATAACACGTGTTTTGTTATCATCAAAACAAATGATCGTGGTGCTCTAGCACCGACACCACGTACCTAAGAGACAACACCCTTCCCCATTCACCTTTCCAGTTCCATTATATTTAGTTCCAGGAGCTCTACTCCTAATTCCCCGTAGGGTTCATGCTCATGTTTCTCAGGCCAAGCCATACTAGGTTTCATCATTTTAGGTTTATTCGCATATACACGTGTTTTCAACATTCAATCTTTCTTTTCTAGTTTATATACAAGCAGCTCGAATTTAATTTTCAAACAACAGGAATTACATGTAGCAGTTACTAACAACAGTACTCTACATTTCATAGGCAGCTGTTATCCAATTACAAGCAATTATTATTATTCTATCTACTCAACCAAGACTGCAATTCAGGCATTCAATACATTCGTTCCAGTGTTTCTGGTCTTAGGATTCATGCCACACCCTAAGATCTATCATTCAATCTGGTGTTTCTGATCCTAGGATTCATGTCATACCCTAGGATCTATCATTCAATCTAGTGTTTCTGGTCCTAGGATTCATGTCATACCCTATGATCTATCATTTATTCCAGATATACATTTATGTTTGTAATTAACTAAGGGAAGCCACTCTACCCGCAAAATCGTGAGTAATGGGGGCTCGATCGGTAGGTCTGCATGCCTCTGCAACCCCCAAATCCTCAACAGAATGATGTCCTAACACAAGGATAAATCACAAGGAACCACTCAGAACAGGATAAAAGAATTTCAAACGAGTAGAGGAACTTGTATGGAGAAGAACAGAATTTAAAATGCGAAAATCGAAACTCGAATGGACCCTAAACGGGTCAAAAACGATAATTCTAACTCAAATCAGACATCTGGAACATCTTCCAGATGTCTTAAAGGGAGTCCAGATCCATGCCTCACTCTGTGCTGCTCCTCAAATGTCCAGAGATCCTTCTGAATCGTCTGGACCTAGTTCCAGATGTTCGACCACCTCTCAGGACTTCTGAAGACGCTCTCTGCCATTTGGTGACTCCCCCAGACATCTGAACCGTGTGGGAGGGCGTGTCCTGTGCCTTTCCGAAGCGAATCCTGCACGCGCACGCGAAAACTCTTAAACATGGCACGCAACAGAGCATCGGCGGAACGGCCTGCATGGCCGTATCCGCAAAAAGGGATGTATATGCGCAGTATGTACCTCTCAGTCGTTTGGAGCCTCCTCCAGACATCGTCCGCGTCATCGGGATGTAGGTCCAGACATCTGATTCTGGGAAAAATCCCAGAATCAGAAGCTCCTTCATCTTCTTCCTACTGTGCGCGGCCGCGCCGCGCCGCCCTCGTCCGCCTGCTGCTCTAGCTGCAGCAGCATCGGGGAGGAATTCCCCGACACAAAACTCCGCCTCGCGCATGCCTGACCGGCCTCGAACTGCTCCGGCGAGCTCTCACTCTCATGGCTCGCGCGCTCTCCTCTCCTCCCTTCTCTCGCTGCCCTTCTCCTCTCCGTCGCTACACTCGGTTGCAGCTGCTACTCGCTCTCACTCTCGCTCTCGCATTGGAGGAAGGAGGAGATGGATGGGGTGGGGTGGCATGAGGGAGAGGAGGGGAGTATTTGTAGGAGCGAGAGAAAAGGTCTTGCAGGTCGGCGTGGGGAGAGAAAGAGAAGAAGGCGGCTGGGGTTCGCGCGCAGACTCGCGGTCGTACGCACGAAAAAATTAATTTCCAAACGTCTAGGAAGGTGTCCAGACGACTGGCCCTAATCCCAGACATCTTAAAGAACTTTGATGGCACAAGTCTTAACAATATCTATGGTCTAAAATTACATTTTTGTCCCTTTAAGCATTATTTAATTTAATATTTAATATTAATGCTAATAATGTTAACTTATGTTATATAATATATATATGGTAAAGTAACTATGGTTATAAATAGTTGAATGCTTAGGTTTAAGCCCTATTTATTAAATAAATATAAATGAATGCTTATTTGTACATTAATTATTTTATTTTAACCTATAATTAAGGTCCTTGTGAATTATTAACTTATTACGTAATTAACTCTATTTTAATGTTATTCCTAATTAATTAACTAGGTAAACTAGCTTATTTTGATGAATGAGCCATGATGAGTCCCTCATCAATAGGGTGACCAAAAGTTGATCTAAAACCTTTTCTAGTAACCTTTCCAGATGAAGTGTCTTTTCTGGAATTGTAGGGTCATCCTAAATGTCCTACCTTGAATCATCTAAAAGCTTTAATTCATGAAAACCAATTCAACCTCATATTCCTATTTGAGCCTTTTGCCAACCCTTCATCGGTGACATCTATCTGGGATGCTCTCTTTTAATTTTAGTCTGATTGACCCTTCTCCCAACATTTAGTGCTTATGGAAGAATTCCTTATCTGTTTCCCTCATTGATTCTATACCCCAACCTTTGATGATAGGCTGCTCTTTTGACAATAAACTCTTGAATATGTTTAGGATTTATGCTTCTTAGGATGCTAACAATTGTATGTTGCTGTGGAGTCATCTTCACAATTTCTCTTCCTCTACCTCTGACCCTTGGTTTATTGGTGGTGATTTTAATTACATTCTCTACGCATCTAAGGAAATTGGTGGTCTGGCATTTCGTGATGCTCAAACCACTTTCCTTCGTTCCTTTGTTGATAACTTGGCTCTCTTTGATCTTTTGTTGGGTGGCAGTCAACTGTCCTAGTGTAATGGGAGATTAGGTAGTGTGCGAATCTATCAAAAGCTTGACCATATTTTTGTTAATTCGGATGGGATGGCTCTACATCTTTTGGGGTCATATATTTTGCATCGCAATCCTGATCATGCTCCCATGATTCTCTCCATCTCTCATTCTCAATCCCCTCATCCTTGTCCTTTTCATTTTTAGAATATGTGGATGCAGGATAAAAATTTTAGAGACTCGGTGGCTTTAGTCTGGTGTCAATCCGTCGTTGGCCATGCCGCTGATCCTATTTCCAAGTTTTACATTAAACTTTCTACTATTAAAAAGGCTCTTAAGTCTTAGAATAGATCAACTTTTAGGGATATTCATTCTTTGGTCAAGAACCTTGAGATCCTCCATCATGACCTTGATATGAAGTTGTCATCCCATTGGGATGATACCCTTTCCGCTGAGCTTAATGATGTTCACATTCAACTAGATGATGCCATAGCCAAGCTCAATGACTTCTTGCTTCAAAAAGCGAAGATTAATTAGATTAAGAATGGGAAGGGTAACAACAAGTTCTTTTATATTGCTATCAAAAGATGTTTTGCTTTTGGATCACTTCTTACTTTTGTTGGTCCTACCTCGGTGGAGCAATTTCTTGATGTGATTCCCCCTTTAATTATCCCTAAGGATTCCCTCTACCTTACCAATCCTCCTCTTGAATTGGAGGTTTTTGGTGTCCTCTCTCAAATTCCCACCAATAGAACTCCTAGTCCTGATGATTTCAAAGTGAAGCTTTTTATTAACTTTTAGGATATTATATATTAAGGGCAAACTTACACTGCCATCTCTCATTTCTTTATCTTTTATAAAGCTCATAGCGCCTTCAACAATACTTTCATTTCTCTTATCCCTAAGAGATCAGAAATCCATGAGCTATCAGATTATAGGCTAATTAGTTTCTGAAATGTTTCTTATAAGATTGCATCAGGCATTTTGGCCAATTGTCTTGTTGGCCAATTGTCTTCCTTCTATTGTTCCTAAAATTATATCTCTTGAGCAAGCTGGATTCCATAAGGGTAGATCTATCTTCAACTACATTGCCACTACTTTTGAGTTCACCCAACATCTTGACCAAAATGTATTTGGATCTAATGTCATCCTCCAACTTGACCTTAAGAAAGCTTATGATCGAGTGAAATGGGAAGCTCTATATGAAATTCTTATCTGATTTGGCTTCTCTTACCAATTTATTGATTTGATCAAAGGCTTTGTCCAACATGAGGGATCCTCCATCCTTCTTGATGGTATTTCTACCCCCTTTTTTAGTCAGGGTGATCCTATTTCACCTTTTCTTTTTGACATATATATACATGGAACCCTTTATCTATGGCCTCAAAGATATGGCATTTTTGGGAAAGATTCTTCCCTTCTCGATTAAATGAGGTGTTTCTACTCTGATTCTTTGCTTTATGCCAATGGTATCATCATATTTCTCGATGGTAGCTTGCACTCTATCTCTAATCTCTCGTAGTTCATTCAATCTTTTGAAATTGCCTTTGGTCAAAAGGTGAGTCTCCTCAAGAGTTTTTGTTATGTTGGCCACAATTTCTTGGTTGGAAGACTTCCTCACTGAATCAGTCGAATCGCTTCTTGTAAAAGATGGAGTTTGAATCATTGTAACACAACTCAAGTGCTCAACTTTTAAAATTTATAAACCACAACTAGAGAGTATACGGGTCGTCCTAGGAGGCTCGATGTCTCAAAACAATCTTGAAGTGCCTTTTATTTCTTTTTGTATTTTTCGCTTTTGAGATTTTTTTTGGTCTTTTTGAGATAAGAGTATAAAATGAAAATGTGGTCATGAATCAATGTCATGAGAGATGATGCTACCTACTCAAATCAATTTATGAAATTAGACACTGAGTGAGCTCACAAGTACCATGGTGGGTGACTTGTAATCAAACACCAACCAAGTTCACACGTCTAAGAGAATTAAAACAAAATACAAATAGGAAACATGCTTTTCATTGCCTTCCAAATTAAGTGCTTACAACATAAGGAGATGAGGGTATCAACAAGAAAGCTCATGAGATAAGGTAAGCTCACTACTAAACTAGAATGAGACTCAACATAACATGCTACTAGAAAAATAAAATAAGATTAAGGGAAGCTTATGAGAATGTAGATAACTCTAACTATTCAAATTTGATTAAAGAATCAAGATCTCGAGCTTGACCCACAATAGATCTCTAAGATCCATATTGAACAAAATTTGACAATGCACGAATACCATAAGAGGAAAAGGCTAACTTTACCCATAAGACAAATACATTCAACTAAAAAAAGGCTTAGTTAGAGCGCTGGAGGATGGAGGTCAAGGAGGTCGCCGGAGTTCAAGTCGAAGACGACCGGAGGAAGAGGGGAAGAGGGATTTTTTGACCAATTCTTGGCTCATTTTGACTTTAAAACATGCTTGGACTTATATAGAAGTGATAGGAACTCCTAATTTCTTGAGATTTGCACAAATCCCGCGCAATTTTGAAAAGAAAGGACGTGGGATTCTCAAGCTCCAATGGTGGTTCTTGCTTTGATTGTGGAGTTCAAGACCTAGTTCAATTAATAGGTCCTGATCTCGAGACCAATCCCTCCAAATTTTAAGGGATTTGGTGTTGATTCGAGGGAGTTCTCCCTTGAATCTCAGCCAATCATGTGTCTACTGTCGTGAATAGGAAAGCCTGAAGGAGGAGGTGACAGGGACTTATTTGTGAAGAAGATGATAAATCTAGGGGCGTATTTATGAGAAAAGTATAGAAGCTAGGGGTTTCATTGTAATATCTAAGATTTTAAGGGCTAAAGTGTAAACTAGGTCAAGATGGCTTACGATTGGGCCTAAATTTTATTGTTAACCTAATTTAGATCCAAAGAATCTAATGGTGAACTTGGATTTGAGCTTTTGCTACGTTTGACTGGGTAAATTGCATAAAAGCCCAAAACAAGGTAAATTCCCATCAGAATCTTTGTTTTTGGTCAAAATGGGTTCATATGGTCAAAGTGAAGGTACCAAACCTCTTAAAATATTTTTTCAATGATTTTTAAGAGATTTAGATTGAATTTATCTCAACCAGAACTCCTTTAATTTAAATGAGGCTGAAAATTAGGATTTTTAGTAATACTTTAATCCTCTAAATGCGTGAAACCCTGATTCATTCAATGTAAGCCCACTTCTTGATCTTATCAGTTCATTTGACCTTTAATTAACCCCTGATCAATCTCTTGGTTAATCTTCATTTGTGATTGGATGTTAAAATAATAGAATTAATTCTATTTTCCTATCTTCTCAAATTAGTTCAGTAGGAATTATGATTCTCAAATAATCATTTAGAATCATTTATTACTTGATTCTGACTAAATTAAGTTAGTTATGATGAATGATGGTGTTACCATCAGTATCTGGATGGGAAATTAGGTTCAGGAGGACCTCCATCGTCGTCTCTGACGATGGTGGAGCATGACACGTTGGAATATGCCGTTAACAACACATCTACACCGTTGGATGTACGTGGTTTGTTATGCCCTTGCTTGACAGTCACAAAAAGATGGATTCATCGTCCGATCTCCGGTCATCGGAGAAGAGCATCACCGGAGATCGTTGACTGTTGATAGAGAAGAAGAAGAAAGGAAGAAGACAATGCTTGAAGGACCTAACTGTAAATAAAAAAGGGCCTAAATTTAATAAGGACTTAATTGCAATTAATTCCATGGATTGAAATGTAAATAATTAAATTTAAAAAGTAAATTAATTTATTTCTTTTCTAACTTTTTATATTAGATTATATATATATTAAATAATATATCTGTTACAACCCGGTTCCCGAATCCCTACAGGACACGAGAATCAGACCGACTTGACTGATCCCAAGACCTAGTCATCCAACGAGAAAGTAACCAAAAAGCAGTAAAATAAACCACATTCACCATGCAAGCAACTAAAAGTAACAAGGTACAGCAGTAAAGAAATAAACTACTACAGTACACATCACCACAACAGTAGAGAATCTAAACAAGTACAGGAATATGAAGTCTATAATAAAAGAGTACAAAAGTGTAACAAAATACTCACTACTACAGAAAATGGGGTACAACAAAAGTATAACTACTGGGCTCCACTAGGTCCAGTACCCTCTACAGCCGTAGGCTCTGGCTACTCAACACCTAGACCTGAAAAAGGTGGTACGTACGACACATCAGCGAAATGCTAAGTAGAGTGGCAACCAGCTAACTAAGAGAAACAGTAACGGTGGACAGGTAGCTGTTGTTTTCAATTTCTTTCTTTATTCCACTAATTATTCTTTCTTTCATCACTTGGTGTATTTACCAGGTCTTTTTCTTGATCTCGAATGTTCCTCATGGGAATGATCTTGATTGCAATCTTTTCCTAAAAGTAGAAGTAGCACGTGGTGCTCTCCTGGCCGGGAGAGTCCCCCGTGGTGGTCCTACCCTCAGTCAACCACCCCAAGGTGCTGACAGACGTAACGGTAACTGTAGCACGCGCGATAAACGCACAGGTAGCTATCCCGCACTGTCACATGGTCAGTCATTTCCGTTAACTGGTGCTCCCAAAGCACAGCACGGAACCAGTATAGGGCAAAACCCTCTCAGTAACAGGGGTCTAGCCCTTCCACAGTAACCAGACATGGGTCTCGCCCTTCCACAGTCCACGCACCCTCGCCTGACTACCCTGGTTTGCCCAGTGGGCCTAACAAGGCAGTGTAGGACGACTAGCTAAACCCCAGGCCCCGTTGGGTGGCTAGCTCCCTCCCTACACTAGTAGCTCTCCCCGGTACTATGTACACGAGGGCCAAAAGTCGGTACAAAGTGCCAGACCTAACCTCTGGTCTCAACCCTAGGGCGGCTGGCTCTGCTTTGCACTAAATAGGTAATATGTGCTTCCCTTGGTACCACGTACCTAAGAGACAACACCCTTCCCCATTCACCTTTCCAGTTCCATTATATTTATTTCCAGGAGCTCTACTCTTAATTCCCTGTAGGGTTCATGCTCATGTTTTTCAGGCCAAGCCATACTAGGTTTCATCATTTTAGGTTTATTCGCATATACACGTGTTTTCAACATTCAATCTTTCTTTTCCAGTTTATATACAAGCAGCTCGAATTTAATTTTCAAACAACAAGAATTACATGTAGCAGTTACTAACAACAGTACTCTACATTTCATAGGCAATTGTTATCCAATTACAAGCAATTATTATTATTCTATCTACTCAACCAAGACTGCAATTCAGGCATTCAATACATTTGTTCCAGTGTTTCTGGTCCTAGGATTCATGCCACACCCTAGGATCTATCATTCAATCTAGTGTTTCTGATCCTAGAATTCATGTCATACCCGTGGATCTATCATTTATTCCAGATATACATTTATGTTTGTAATTAACTAAGGGAAGCCACTCTACCCGCAAAATCGAGAGTAATGGGGGCTCGATCAGCAGGTTTGCATGCCTCTGCAACCCCCAAATCCGCAACAGAACGATGTCCTAACACAAGGATAAATCACAAGGAACCACTCAACATAGGATAAAATAATTTCAAACGAGTAGAGGAACTTGTACGGAGAAGAACGAAATTTAAAATGCGGAAATCGGACCTCGAACGGACCCTAAACGGGTCAAAAACGACAATTCTGACTCAAATCAGACGTCTGGAACATCTTCCAAACGTCTTAAAAGGAGTCCAGATCCATACCTCACTCGGTGCTACTCCTCAGACGTTCAGAGATCCTGCTAAACCATCTGGACCTAGTTCCAGACGTCCGACCACCTCTCCGGACGTCTGGAGACGCTCTCCGTCGTCTGGTGACTTGCCCAGATGTCTGAATCGCGTGGGAGGGCGTGTCCTGCACCTTCAAATGCGAATCCTGCATGTGCACGCGAAAACTCTTAAACATGGCATGCAACAGAGCATCAGCGTAATGGCCTGCATGGCCGTATCTGCAAAAAGGGATGTATATGCGCAGTATGTACCTCTCAATCGTCTGGAGCCTCCTCCAGACATCGTCCGCGTCGTCTGGATGTAGGTCCAGATGTCTAATTCTAGGAAAAATCCTAGAATCAGAAGCTCCTTCGTCTTCTTCTTGCTACGCGTGGCCGCACCGCGCTCGTCCGCCCGCTGCTCTAGCTGCAACAGCGTCGGGGAGGACTTCCCCGACACAACACTCCGCCTCGCACATGCCCGACAGGCCTCTAACTGCTCCGACGAGCTCTCTCTCTCATAGCTCGTGCACTCTCCTCTCCTCCCTTCTCTCGCTGCCCTTCTCCTCTCCGCCGCTGCACTCGACTGTAGCTGCTGCTCGCTCTCACTCTTGCTCTCGCGCTGGAGGAAGGAGGAGACAGATGGGGTGGGGTGGCGTGAGGGAGAGGAGGGGAGTATTTGTAGGCACGAGAGAAAAGGTCCTGCAGGTCGGAGAGGGAGAGAAAGAGAAGAAGGCGGCTGGGGTTCGCGTGCAGAGTCGTTGTCGTACGCACGCGAAAATTAATTTCCAGACGTCTGGCCCTAATCCCAGATGTCTTAAAGAACTTTGATGGCACGGGTCTTAACAACATAACAAACTCAAAGGAAGTTTCATCCCCGAAACTTACACTAACTGGGGTACGGAAAAAGAACAACATATGCATAACAAACTCAAAGAGGACCGAAGCTGGTCCGAAAAGACGTACCCTCAAAGAGATCCGGGTACCACTCCCGCATCGCCGCCTCAGGCTCCTAGGTAGCCTCCTCGTACTGCTGGCTCCTCCACAAGACTTTCACCAGGGGTACCTGCTTTTGTCTCAGACTCTGGACAGCTCTGTCGAGAATCTGCACTAGCCGCTCGGGGTAGGTTAGGTTGTCACCCACCTTGACTCTCTCGTGGATCAGAACGTGACTGGGATCGGCGACGTACTTCCTGAGGTTGGACACATGGAACACGTCGTGCACACCAGAAAGCTGGGGAGGAAGGGCAAGCCTGTAAACAACGGGTCCAACCCGTTCCAGGACCTTAATGGGTCCTACGAACCTCGGCGTGAGCTTCCCTCTCACCCCAAACTGCTGCAGGCCCTTCATGGGCGAAACGCGAAGGAAGACGTGATCCCCAACCTCAAACTGCACCTCTCTACGTTTCCGATCTGCATAGCTCTTCTGTCTACTCCTGACAGTGCAAAGTCGCCTGTGAATCTACTCAATCACCTCCTAACACTGCCGGATCAGCCTAGGGTTGTTACGAACGTGGGCGTCAGATGTAGTTTAAGATGTCTGGGAAGTGGCCCAGACGTCTGGTATTAAATTTTTTCAACGTACGGGTTCACGTCTGCGCGCGTGTGCGCGCAGACTGAATCCGCCACCTTCGTCCTGCTCTTTCTCCCCCTCCCTACAGACGACGCCGCTTCTCTTCTCTCTCTCCCCGCACTGCCTTTAAATAGCATCGCCCTCTCCCTCACCCTCACTCCACCTCCTTCCTCTTCTCCTCCATGCCAGCGAGAGCGTGAGCGAGCGAGTGCGGCAGCAGCCACCGTAGCGAGCGTGCGGGAAGGAGGAGTGTTTCGAGAGGAAGAAGGAAGCTCGACCGTGAAGGTGCAAGCTTTTCGGGGTAGCTAGAGCTGGCCGGTGGGCGAGCAGCGAGCGAGGGGTGTCGCGGAGGAGCTGCTGCAGCTTGGGCAGCAGGCGGACGAGGCGCGGCGTGACCGTGCGTCGCGGGCGGAGAGCGAAGAGCGTCCTGATTCTGGAAAAATTTCCCAGAATCAGACGTCTGGACTTACTTCCAGACGACACAGAAGACGTCTGGAGGAAGGTCCAAGCGTCTAACAGGTATAATATTTTCCTATCTTCTCCTTTTTACGCGTGTACGGCCTTGCAGCCGTCCGCCGCGTTCTTCTGCACCTCTTTGTGATGAGAGCGGGTGTGTGTGTGCATGATGAGAACCTCATCATGAACCCTAACTAGCACAATCTAACCTAGATATGCAAGAAAAAGCTCCTACATAACTCAAAGAAAGGCTTAACTCAGAGAATTCTGAGTTTAAGAAGAAAACAAGTCATAAGGGGTAAAAATGTAATTTTACCAACACAATCTGCAAATAGGGTAACTCAGGATCCAAACACAGGTCAAACTAACCTAATAAGAAGGAAAGTGGGATGATCTGATCCAACAAGGGCTACAACAACTCCAAGGAATTAAATGACATTCTGTAACCCTAAAACAAACCCACTTCAATTCATGAGGTTCGAGGCAGGGTAAAAATCAACTAAACCCTCTAAAATTCATAGAAAAATAATCTATAGGGTTTAGAACCTTCAATTTGGCCTTAGAAACCCATTTTGACCTACATTGAGAACCATGCCCAATTAATGATTTAATTTAGGTTTTTACGTAAATTGGCTGGTCAAACATGGTCTGACCTAGAAACAAAATTCACCATTAAAATCCTTAGGTCAAATTTAGTCATGCATAAAAACTTGAGCCTAAGAAGAGACCTCCTTGACCGACTTTGCAATTTGGTCCTCATCATTTACTTTTTGACCTTCAACTTTCGAAATCCTTGCATTCTGGACCCTAATTTCCTCGTCGTTCTTTGCATTTTGGTCCCTCTTGCAAGTCTCTGCACAGCACCATGCTCCGGTGACTTTGCGCAGAGCATGGCGCCGCGCAGGGTGAGGGAGGCATCCTGCAAAGTAAACGCGAAGTTCCCTGCGACGTCTGCTGTCGCAGGGACTCAGCCATGCCACCTAACGACTCCCACACCTTCCGTGCGAACGCGCGGAAGGTATGGGTCTCGTCTCCTACCATAGTCCGGCGAGGGACGCACGTCGCCTCCCTGCGTCCGACCCTCCGCCACCGCCTTTATAAAGACTAGCGTCGCCAGTCGGTTCTCGCAACTTGGTCTTGACGGAGAATCCCTCAACCCTTCCTCTCTCCCCACTCCGACAGGAACCCACCAGCTCCGGCGGCTCCTCCTCCTCCTTCTCGTCTCTCTGCTACAATACCAGCAGCAGAGCCACCTTCTCCTGATCTCCCCGCGTCGCGCTGCACCAAGCGCGCGCCTCCCTGCCCTCTTCCTCGCCGCCGCTCTCTCCCTCTAGGTGTTTCTTCTCCGACGACAGTTGGTACGGCTTCCCACCGCTCCGACTCCCCTTCATCCCCGTAGGTAGGTTACAGTTACTTCCCTTCCTCCCCTCTTTCTTTTCCCCAACTTAATTTGCTCGATTAGCCTACGACCACGCCTGACCACCCTCGTCTTCCCCACCTCTGGTCACTCTCCGACGAGTCGTCCCCATCATCCCACAATCCCATACGACTCGCCAACTGTCCCAAAAGCTCCGCCTCACTTCACCAAACACCCTTCACCCCTCCACTGCCACTCCACAACACACCCCCGATCAAACCCACTTTTCCGGTTGCAGTCCGACCTAGGGCTGCCGCCATACACCGCCCCGCGACCTGCTTTACCCCACACTACCTTCGCCGTGCCACGGCGAAGGTTCCCTTGTGGTCTGATTAGGCCAAGAGGCCCTATTTGTGTTAGACAGACTTTCAGCCCCGGCCGCCATTAGCGATGATGCAAGGAGCTTCCAAGCGAGCTCCAGGCCTCGAAGCATCAGGACTCCAGCTGAGGCGAATTGGGAAGACTCGGGTGAAGGCAGGCAGCTAGTTTGCGAAGGGAAACAAGGACGCAGCTGCTGAGGCGAGGTCTCGTCCTTCCTACAGGCACACGCGAGAAGGGACAAAGTTTAGTCCCACATCGTGAGTCTTCAAATCGCCACACCACTTTAAATTGTTTTTGTGTATACGGCTGGTTGCCTCCGAAAGCACCTGGGGTGAGGTCCCTCGCCCATCACCCGCCTCGTCCGCGGATTCATCTCGCGGACCTGGCGGATCCGACCCGACACTACCTTGCACTCCTCGTGCACCACCCACGCCGGTGCGCCTGGCCCCAGTTACGCAACCCGACCCGTTAACCCGGCTCTGGGAGAGCTTCCTGTGAGCGGTTTACAGAGAGAGAGAGACGTGTGGGTAGGGGGAAGGGCTAGGTTTTGCTGTGCCCTGTGCAGGAACAGGGCGCGAAGGAGGAAGGCTCAACACTTAGCCGCAGGAAGGAGAAGAGGAGCAGAAGAAGAAGAAACCCTGAAGAAGTCTTGTAGCTGAGCAAGGCAGGAGACCAAAGAAGAAAAGAAGCAGAGGAAGAAGAAGGCTCGCTAAAGCAAAGCAGAAGAAGAAGAAGAAGCAGTGAAGGAAGAAAAGGAAGTACTGTAGCAGACCGCAGTTTAAGTCGTCTGATTGCAGTATTAGACGACGGATGAGGCTTCAGAAGAGATAAAGCAGAGAAGAAGAAGAGGAAAAGAGAAGAAGGAAGAAAGAAGCAGAAGAAGACTTCGCACAGGAAAAGAGAAAGAAGAAGAACTGAAGAAGAAAAGAGAAAGAAGAGAAGAAGAAGATAAGCAAAGAGAGAAAGAAGAGAAGAAGAAGCCAAAAATCGAAATCTATCTCTCCCTCTCTCTCTCTTATTTTTATAATAAGGAAAACTTTGTACTTCTAGAATTCCAGTAGCTCCCTGAGTTCGACCTCGGGAAACTATTTCCGAGTAAAAAAATTGTATGGTAATGACAACCGTAGCTGTCTCATCTTATACTATAATGACTGTATTATAATAAATATAAAGGCACAAAGCAGCACCGCGGTTGGTCATCCCACCATTATTTTGGAGCCGTTGCCAGGGAGCAACGGCTATTCTAGAAGCTTTGAACTCTTTATTTAAGAATTGCTAATCTTTTCCCTCTTGTGTGCAGGTACAGAAAAATCAAGAAGCAGCCGCACAACAATCACTCCGAGGACAGGTAATTTTTTCTATCCTCTCACTTTAACCCTCAATTCTAAAGAGGTAGAAAAAGAAAGAACAAGCAATATAGGTACAACCTGTCTTCCATACCTAGTAAACCATCAAATCTGCATGTTTTCAAATTTCAACCCACCATTTCTGCACACACTATTAAGGTAATTAAGGGCTAACACCTTCTTGCCTGAGCCCTAATTACCAAATAAGGAGTTAACTGGACCAAGTAGAGCCAACATAGGATTTAACATTAGGGTTTCAGAGACACACCCCTTAATCAAGAATTGAGAAAATCCCAAAAAGAGTGTGCCCAAGCCATTAGTTGAAAATATACCTATTCAGAAAAATCCTAAACAATTGGCTCTCTAAAAATACTTGAACCTTAAATGACAAGACCTAATAAGTTCTCAAAGGAATCAATAGGTGAAGTTGACCCCTTAGGGTCAACCAACCTTCAACTTAGGTCACTCTTTGCACTTAAAAGACTAAAGTTCAAGTGAAAACCTAAGCACCTTGATTTTAACCTAAAATTGGTAGACTTAAGAGGTCAAGATCTCCATTCTGGTCTACCTGGATTCTCAGTGACAAGAGAGGTCAGGTGGGGGAAACCCTGTAACCCGTGGGGACGCTCTACCGTGTAGGGGTCTTCGCAGGACTCACCCTCTCTGGCTGCCCAGGTAATTCTTAGGTGGACGATCTTTCTGATCAAGGGGTCCATCTGCCCTACACCTCTATAGTCACCCAACAATTTTTGGGTGTCTCGATTGGGTCCAGCACCTGCTTATCTCATCAAGTCCTTCAGTGTTTGGTAGGAGGTCCTTGAAACCTCCTTTAGAAATTCACTCTCCCCGAGGCCGAGCCTCGGTGCCCTTGTTTGTGCAACCAATCGTTCACACAGCCCTTTTCCTCTGATTCTGAACCAAAGCCCCCTTCTTCCATCTTGGCACAACTTGAGTTTACATCGAACTTCTGATTCTATATCTTGATTCCACCACCTGATTCAATGATGCAGCCACACCATTTAAGACTACCATTCAAAAAACCTGAATATCAGAGATCCATGAAAGATAAGATGATTGAGGATGCCCTTGAATTCTATGAAATCAAATGTAAACCCTCAACACCAATAGAAAACATTCAGGTTGATGTCCAAACAACCACAGCTTTCATCATAAACTGTGCCCAAATTCTGTTGACAGAAATTACAAAAGGATCAACCCGAGAAATGCTCATGACAGGATACATTGAGATAGAAAAATTACACCAATCTGAATACCTTCAATGCTTGACAAATCCTGTACTTTGGGAACAACACCAAGATGCCCTTGTAAAACGAGTAGAAATGATGAGATCACTAGAACAAATTATCAACCAAAAATACCCGTATATACCAGAAACAGAGGATGAACCATCTTGGAACAATATTAAGGATCAATCCAGTTTCCCAGATCTCGGGACTGAGGCGCAGGGTGGTTGTGGATTCCCAACCCAGATAGAAGACAACATTGAATTAGGTTGGGATATTGTAGGAGAACACAATGATGAACCGACCCTAGACCATGAATTGCCAAGCTTAGAATTCCAAAACTCCTGCAATAATGAGATCAGAATTGAACCTTTTGAGGGTATAAATTCCGTCCCTTATTTTGATAACGTGACCTTCGAAGGTTGTTCGGACTTAGGTTCTAGTAATTCTACCCATATCCTAAACCTAGAATCTAGATCCGAAACTTATTGGGAAGATTATGAGGTCCCATATGAGAAAGATCAAATTTTTAAAGAATATGATTCCGGGCCTCTATTTGATTAATATCCCTCTCCAACATCCTCAGGAAATCTGCTCGATTTTTCAGAAGACATGCCAATTTATGATACAGAAATTGAGGAGTTGGATGAGTGGGGTTTCAATTGGGTCTATCCTACCAGCTTGGAGCTTGAGCCTAAACAGAACACCTTTTTAAGTCCAGAATTGACATATAGGCTAGACCCCAGTCAGGCTGCTGATTCCACATCTAATGATTTATGCTGCGGTGGAATTCATGATCATGAATCTCATTTTCGCAAACTCTCCGACAACTTCGGATCAGACTATAATTTCGGAGAGACTCTCCTTCCTGAACACACCAAGCCCATATACGACCTCAGTTCACGTGACTCATTCTCTGACTCCGATTATGAGGTCCTGGTTCTTGAGATCACTGATAACACAGAATCATTCCTTTTCGATCCTCAGGAACCAAAAACAGAAAATGCCAAGAGTGATTACAACCCAGAATTCAAATCTTTTCTCGAATCAGATTTCCTTCATCCTACAGACACTCTTCAGGCATTTGATAGTTACCCAGAGGACTCTCTTCAGAAAACCACCTGTCATTCGTTTCTAGAAGAGCCCTCATACACAGTTGCCACCTCGTCCGCACACACAGAACTGATCAAAACCTCTTCCCAACCCTGACCCGCAACCAGACTCAATTTCTATTCAGATTCACCTCTCACCGAGCCGATTGCATTTCCACATCGGGTTTGGAACACTGATCAGACTACATACCATGCTCCATCATTCTCTGATCACCCCTGTAGGGTTCCCGCGTCAATCACTCATTATTCTACGGGTCCCTATTTTGACCAGGATGATTCGACTTAGCCAAACCCGGTATTCACACTTCCACATCCATCTGAGCCACATTGCATATGGTGGGTCCCACACCTTTTGATCTACATCTATCAACCCACCAGATTGATTGGGTTTGGGCTACATCATCAGCCTGTTGATCTTAACAAGCACCTGGTTGGACCAACCAGGCTCTTAATCAAGGTGCTTGTTATATTAAACTCTGCTGATTTGACCATCCCCTCTCCATTCCATTTTCCCGCTTGGCTGAAGGCGTCAAATTTAGCGCTCAACGGGAGGCAGCCCGTCATTCTCCTTGAAAACCTGAAACCTTTTTTGACACCTTTGTGCACTTAAGGTTCACCCTTTAAGACAGCCGACTCCACCTTAGATGCTTGCATCTGGGATTAGAAATCGTCCGCAACAGTCATCCCGGCCCATTCACTCATCAAAACATCTGTCCTAAGGAATGAACTAAGTTGAATAAAAACCCCCTAGGTTACAATGAGGACATTGCAAATCTTAGGCATGGGGGATACGAAAGTGCAAAACTTGTAAGAAAAGGTTTCAAACAAAGAAATTTACATATACCAAAAACACCATAAAAATTAAAAAATTTTTTGAAAAAGAAGAATAAAATGAGGGAGGAAAGAAAATTTTGTGAAGGAGGAGGAAAAGAAACAAATGAAAAAGGAGCACAAAAATGTGAGAAAAGAGTGATAGTCATTAGTAAGGAACTAAGGAATTGACCTAAGTTCTAGACCTTATTCATGAAAAAATTGAAAAGTGCACAGTAAGATTAGTAAGAATGCAAACTTTAGGCATTCTTGGATAGACTCTTAGTACCCATTAAGATCTAGACATTTCTCAAGAGGTTGAGGAATGATGAGAACCTCGTCATAAACCCTAAACTAGCACCATCTAACCCAGATTTGCAAGAAAAATCTCCTACATAACTATAGAAAGAATTAACTCAGAGAAATTTTGAGTTTGTGAAGAAAACAGGAACTATGGGGTAAAAATGCAATTTCACCAACTCAATCTGAAAACAGGGTAACTCAGGATCCAAACATAGGTCAAACTAACCTAATAAGAAGAAAAGTGGGATGAGTTGATCCAATAAGGGCTACAGCAACTCCAAGGAATTAAATGACATCCTGTAACCCTAAAAACAAACCCACTTCAATTCACGAGGTTCGAGGAAAATAAAAAATTGAATAAATCCTCTAAAATTCATAGAAAAATAATCTCTAGGGTTTAGAACCTTCAATTTGGCCTTAGGAACCCATTTTGACCTACATTGAGAACCATGCCAACTAATGACTTAATTTGGGTTTTTACGTAAATTTACTGGTCAAACAAGGTCTATTCTAGAAATAAAATTCACCATTAGAATCCTTAGGTCCTAGTTAGTCATGTATAAAAACTTAAGCCTAAGAAGAGACCTTCTTAACCAACTTTACATTTTGGTCCTCATCTATTACTTTTTGACCCTCAACTTTTGAAACCCTCCCATTTTGGCCCCTAAGTCTTCTTCATTCTTTGCATTTGGGTCCTCCCTGCAAAACCCTGAGCAGCGCCATGCTCCGGCGACTTTGCGCGGAGCATGGCGCCGCGCAGGGTGAGGGAGACCCTCTGCCAAGACAGCCGGGGGTTCCCTGCGACGTCTGCTGTCGTAGGGACACCTCCGTGGTCTCTGCGGCTGCCCATACCTCCCGTGTGAACACACGGAAGGTATGGGTCTCCATCTCCGGCCGTCCTCCGGCGAGGGAGGCACGTCGCCTCCCTCCGCCCTCCTCTCTGATTTCACCTCTATAAAAGCCACCCCCGTTTGCCGAACTCGGTAGCTCGGTTCTGACGGAGAATCACCCACAGCTTTCCTCTCTTCCCACTCCGGCAGAAGCCCTCCAGCTCCGGCGGTTCCTCCTCCTCCTCCTCGTCGCTCTGCCGCAATACCAGCAGTAGAGCTGCCTTCTCCCGCTCTTCCCGCGTCGCGCCGTACCCAGCGCGCGCTCTCCCGCTCTCTCCTCGCCGCCGCCCCCTCTCTCTGGGCACCTTCTTCTCCGGCGACAGTCGATACGACTGCCGCCCTGCTCCGTCCCCCTTCCATCCCTCCAAGTAGGTACAGTTGTCTCCCTTCCTCCCCTCTTTCTTTTCCCTACTTCAATTTGTTCAACTACCCTTCGACCGCGCCTGATCACCCTCACCTTCTCCATCTCCGGCCAACCTCCGACGAATCGCCCCCATCATTCCACCACTCCACACGACTCGCCGACCGACCCAAAACCTCCGCCTCTTCACGCTGAACCACTTCTGCCCCTTCATTTCCCGCCATTCGCTACCTAAAGACCCCCCGAACAAACCCATTCCCCCGGCCACAGTCCGACCTAGGGCAGCCCCTACACTCCGCCCCACTCCTCGCCACCACCCGCACGAGCTTCATCGCACTCTGGCGAAGCTCCCTGCACCTTCTGACTAGGCCGAGAGGCCGTATTTCTGTGAACAGGTCACCCGTCCTCCGCCGCCATTGCTGAGCAGGTGGAGCTTCTTCTGCCTGCAGCTGCAGCTTCGCTCTCGCCCAGGCTTGCGCTCCAGGATGCGCGGTTCGCCCCCACGCAGCTGCCCAGGCCTGCAGCTGGGGTGAAAGCCTCGCAATAGCCGCGATTGCCTGCAGCTTTCTCAGCTGCAGGCGCCAAATTGGGGTGGGACATTTAGTCCCACCTCGGTAGATTCTGAAGCCGCGCACCTACATAAATTGTAAAAGTGCTGTAGTCTTATCGCCTCAGTTACACGGGGTGAGGTCCCTCTCACCCGCTTACCCGGCCTCGTCTGCGACCACCCCCCGCGGACCTGGCCCGACCCGTATACCCGACCTGCACTCCTTGCCCACCACCGCACGCCGGTGGGCCTAGACCCGGGCGTGACCTGTATCCGAATACCCGACGGCTCTGGGAGAGCTATCCTACGAGCGAAATCTGAGAGAGAGAGACGCGGGGGATGGTAGGATTAGGTTTTGCCCTCTGACCAAGCTGTGAGCATGCAGGCCGAGGCAGAGAAGAAGAAGAAGAAGGACTGCGAGAAGAAGAAGAAGAAAGAAAGAAGAAAGGAGGACGCACTGTAGCAGAGGCTACTTAAGTCGTCTGATTGAAAAATCAGACGACGCTCTGAAGAAAAAGAAAAGAAGGAAAGAAGAGCAGGCACCACAAAGAAGAAAGAAAGAAAAAGAATAGAAGGAAGGAGACAAAGAGCTGAAGGAGAAAGAAGAGAGAAGCAGAACACGAAGAGAAAGAAGAAAAGCTTGGAAGCAAAAGAAAGAAGAAGAACAAAAGAACAGAAGAGAAAGAAGAAGAAGAAAGAAGACTAAGGAACTGAAGAGAAGAAAAATAAGAGGACAAAGACAAGAGAAAGAAGAGAAGAAGAAAAAGCCAACAAGACAAATCTCTCTCTCTCTCTCACTCTCATTTTTGTAATAGAAACATTGTACTTCTAAAATACAGTTTGCTCCCTGAGTTCAACCTCGAGAAAACTTTTATTTCCGAGTAACAAATTATATTAAACTGGTAACCGCTTCTCTATACTATACTACGACGAAATATTAGAACTACAGACGAAATATTCTAGAAGTTATAAAATTTCTATTCATAAGTTTCTAATAAACTCTATCTCTCTTTGGTGCAGGTATAGGAAGAAAGAAAGACACAGCCGCACCACAGCCGCTCCAAGGACAGGTAACTTCCTATTAAACCCTAAAATTTAAAGAGAAAAAAAATAAAAAAAATAATAGGTATAACCTGTCTTTCATACATAGTAATAGCTGCATGTTCTCAGAACCACTATTCCTGCACACAATTTTAAAGGTAATTAAGGGCTAACACCTTCCTGCCTGAGCCCTAATTACCCAAACAAGGAGTTAAATGGACCAAGTAGAGCCAACATAAGGTCAAACATTAGGATTTCAGAGACACACCCCTTAATCAAGAATTGAGGAAATCCAAAAGAGGTGTGCCCAAGCCATTGATTGAAAATAATTAATAAGGAAAATCCTAAACAATTGACTCTCCCTAAACACTTGAATCCTAAAAAACAAGGCCTAAATTCTCAAGGGAACCACTAGGTGAAGTTAACCCCTAGGGTCAACCAACCTTCAAATTAGACCACCTTGTTCACAAAAATACCTAAGAGTTCAAGTGAAACCTTAAGCACCTTGATCTTAAAGTAAAAGAGGTAGACTTAAGAGGTCAAGATCCCCATTCTGGTCTACCTGGAACCGCAGTGACAAGAGAGGTCAGGTGGGGGAAACCCTGTAACCCGTGGGGACGCTCTACCGTGTAGAGGTCTTCGCGGGACTCACCCTCTCTGGCTGCCCAGGTAATTCTCAGGTGGACGATCTTTCTGATCAAGGGGTCCATCTGCCCCGCACCTCTATAGTCACCCAACACATTTTTGGGTGTCTTGATTGGGTTCAGCACCTTCTAAACTCTTCTATTCCAATAGTGCATGAACGGTAGGAGATCCTTAAGACCACCCTTAAGATCTCCTTTAGGAATTCACTCTCGTCAAGGCCAAGCCTCGACACCCGTGTTTGAACAGCAACCCTACCCCATCATTCTCTCATCTGATTCCAAACCAGGCTCTTCTTCTTCCCCCATCATGGCTCAGCCAGTTGAGGAAGAAAATAATCTGGAGCACCAGTTCCAGCGACTCAATGACCTCTTCCAAAACTTTGTGCACCCATCGCAGCATCCTATGATGCGGGACCATTATAATCCTGTTGCGGTGGCCATCGAGCCTTGAGTCAGAATCCCGACTGGAGGACCTGATTCCGAATTGAAGCCCAACATGATTCATGCTATACCTAAATTCCATGGGCTTAATTCCGAAGATCCCTTCCAGCACATCAAGCAGCTAAAACATCTGGCCCAAACTTTTGGGTCAGATGCGCAAAATCGGGATATTCTTTTCATGAAGATGTTCTCCTTTTCTCTTATGGACAAGGCCGCTCATTGGTATCAAACTCAGACCTGGCCGATCAATACTTGGGAAGAACTTCAGTCCGAGTTTTTGAAAAAGTTCTTTCCCGTTGGTCGGACCAACGCCTTGCGCCATCAGATTACTCATTTCACTCAACAAACAGGGGAACCTCTCCATGAGGCATGGGATCGTTTTCAAGACCTCATGAGAAAGTGCCCCCATCACGGAGTTCCTAAATGGGAACAGGTCCAATCTTTTTACCAGGGACTCCGTGAGGACATCCGTCTTTTCGTCAATGCAACCTGCGGAGGAAATATCATGGGTCAACATGAGGACACCGTGTGGGAGATTCTCGAAAACATGTGCGAGAACTCCATCAACAATGACTCCATGGGATTATTCGACAGGACGAATACCCGCCCATCGACAAATCTTAGGGGAGCACATGAGACGCAGAGCCTGTCCGCATCAGTCGAGTTGGAATTAATGGCCAGTCGATTGGACAAGGTCTCGATTATTGAAAAGAAGGTGGATGAGCTGACTCAGCACCTGCAGCGAGCCACCTCTGCGCATAACCCCTTTGCACAGCCTCCTTCCACAAGGGAAACTGTGCAAAACATTCTCCATCGATCTTCTCCTAGGATGGATCCATCATCCGAATCCTTGACCGGAGGTCCTTCCGATTCTTTCTACACTAGCCTAGGGAATACCATCCCCTCTTTCTCTGACTCTCTGGAGGTTCCTCAGACCTGCGAGGACCTCAACGCCATCCAGAACGACCCGTTCTCCAATACCTATAACCCTGGATGGCGAAACCATCCCAACTTTCAGTGGGCGGGAAATCCCCAAACCCAAAGACCACCCTTTCAGCCCCGCCCACAACTCCCTCGTCCTTACCAGCCGCCTCAGCCTCGGCCCAACCCTACTTATCCTTCAGGGCCAAATCAGGATCAAATGTCCCTTATCCTTCAGACTCTGGCTGACATTCAAAGAACGAATGCGGCTATTCAAAAGCAACACAAGGACGAACTTACAGAGGTTCGAAACCAATTGGCCCAGTTGGCAAACTCTCGCCAGCCAAGCACTCTTCCTTCCCAACCTCTTCCTAATCCAAATAACGTGCCAACCCAGCGGCGCGTTATGAACCCAAACCCGGGCCAAGCCCATATGATTTATCAGGCCCCCTATGTTCCTTCATCCGACGGGATAGAGGCTTCCACTTCTTTTGCACGTTACCAGCAGCAACCTATCTTACCTAATCCTAACCAAAACTAGGCAGGACTTAATTCCGTAACAACCCGTAGTGGTAAGGAAACCCAAGACCCACCTCATCCAAACCACTCCAAGCCTGATAGCGATCCCAAGCCTAGGACAGTAATCCAGGACGTTCTTACCCCTATCCTAGATCCAAGACCTGGACCTATCCAAGAAGAACCAACCAAGATCCCATTTTCCGAGGCCTTGACCAAGGGAAAGAAGACCACCAAGCTCGTGGCACCTGAGGAGGACCTGGTCAAGCTCTTTGAGCAGGTCCACATAAACATCCCCTTGATGGATGCAATCCGCCACGTACCGGCTTACGCATGATTTTTAAAGAATGTGTGTACACCCCAGCGTAAGCCACTAACCAAGGGTGGGAGTCCAATTGTTCTGTCAGAGCAAGCCAGCTCTGTAATCCTCAGTAGACTCCCACCCAAGGTAAAAGATCCTGGTACTCCCCTGATTTCCTGCAAGATAGGTGATACCCAATTTGATAGAGCTTTGCTAGACTTGGGTGCATCCATAAATCTGATACCCACATCCTTACTCAACCATCTTAAAGAATCTGAGCTAAAACCAACCGAGGTGACATTACAATTAGCAGATCGATCTATAAAGTCACCAAAAGGGATTCTCGAGGATGTTATTGTAAGGATACGGGATTTCTACTTTTCTGTAGACTTCATAGTCTTAGACATGGACGTACCTGAAAACCCTAGGGATACACCAATCATTTTAGGGAGACCTTTCTTGGCTTCTGCTAGAGCCAACATTAGCTGTGAGGAGGGCCAAATAGAGCTCAAATTTGGGAATCAAACCTTGAAAATTGATATATTTAAGGCCTAACAAGGAATCAATTGTGGTGTCATCGAACAGATTTGTGACATTAGGGCTTTGATTGATGAAGCACACTTCCAAAATGACCTGATTATACCTCATCAACCATAGAAAGATCTTGACCCACAAACAGAGGAGTCGAATCCAGATATAAACAACCCAGTAACTCCTACCCTTGAACCTCACGTCTATACTGAACCACCCGCCGCTGCTGATAACCCTATCCCCGAGTTGAAGCCTCTTCCTGCTCACTTGAAATACATCTTTCTGGGTTCTAATCAGACCCTCCTTGTAATTATCAATTCCAACCTCAATCCCGAACAGGAATCCCGTCTGATTACTGTCCTCCAGCAACATCGCAGAGCCATCGGATGGACTCTCGATGATTTGATTGGAATAAGTCCCTCTTATTGTACTCATCATATCTATTCAGAAGAGGACGCACGACCTTCTCGTGAAATGTGGAGACGTTTGAACCCTAATCTGCAGGAGGTCGTGAAGAAGGAGATCAAGTGGTTAGATGCCGGAATCATCTACCCGATCTCTGATAGTCGTTGGGTGAGCCTGATTCAGGTTGTGCCTAAAAAGGCAGGACTCACCACTATAACGACTGAGACCGGAGAAATCATTCCCACCCGATTAGCCAATGCGTGGAGAGTCTGTATAGATTACCGCCGACTCAATTCCTCCACGAAGAAGGATCATTTCCCATTACCTTTCATTGACCAAATTCTCGAGAAACTAGCGGGAAATAGGTTCTTCTGCTTTCTTGACAGGTACTCCAGTTACAACCAGGTGGCAATCCATCCTGAGGACCAAGAAAAGACCACATTCACCTGCTCCTTCGAAACATACGCTTTTCGAAGGATGCCTTTCGGTCTTTGCAATGCACCCGCTACCTTTCAGCGGTGCATGCTTGCCATATTCTTAGATATTGTGGGTGATTATCTGGAAGTCTTCATGGATGACTTTTCAGTCTTTGGAGAATCTTTTGACAATTGCCTCCAACACTTGGTCCAAATACCCAGGCGGTGCATCGAGGTGAATTTGGTTCTTTCTTGGGAAAAGAGCCATTTCATGGTGCCTGAGGGAATTATCCTGGGACACTTAATTTCATAAAAAGGCATCCAAGTGGATCGAGCTAAGGTTGATCTGATCTCTCGCCTTCCTATGCCTAGCTCGATCAGGGACATCCGTTCTTTTTTGGGGCACGTCGGTTTTTACCGTCGTTTCATTCCGGATTTCTCGAAGATCGCGCGCCCCTTGACTTCTCTTCTCTCTAAGGATGTACCCTTTGAAATCTCCAAGGAATGCACACTAGCCTTTGAAAACCTGCGTGACCGAGTCACCCAGGCACCTATCCTACAATCCCCTGACTGGTCTCAACCCTTTGAGATCATGTGCGATGCATCTGATTTCGTTGTAGGAGCGGTCCTGGGGCAAAAAGCTGACGGGAAACCCGTGGTCATCTACTACGCTAGCAAGACACTTGACGAGGCTCAGCGTAACTATACGGTTACGGAGAAAGAGCTGCTAGCCATAGTATTTGCCCTTGAAAAGTTTCGATCATATCTCCTGGGTTCCCATGTCATCATCTACTCGGATCACACGGCTATAAGGCATCTCCTTGCCAAGAAGGACGCGAAGCCCCGACTAATTCGTTGGATCTTGCTGTTGCAAGAATTCGATCTTGAGATTCATGACAAGGCGGGGAGGCAGAATGTGGTAGCCGACCATCTGTCCCGTCTTCCTTCTGAGATTATCGACCCTTCTAGACCCATCATGGAGCATTTTCCTGATGAGCACCTGCTGACTATCGGTACTAGACTTCCATGGTTTGCTGATATAGTAAACTACTTGGCATCTCATCAGACCCCGTCTAATTGGCCGAAGGCCAAGAAAGACAAATTGCGTTCTGATACCAAGTATTACATCTGGGAAGATCCGTACCTTTTCCGCATAGGTGCTGATCAAATCATTCGGAGATGTGTCCCGGAAGAGGAATTCAACAATATCCTCTCTTTCTGCCATGACCAGGCATGCGGTGGCCATTTCTCTGGGCATAAAACCGCATCAAAAGTCCTCCAGTGTGGCTTCTACTGGCCTACACTTTTCAAAGACGCATACAGTCACTGCAAGGCATGCAGTCGTTGCCAGACCTTGGGCAACATGAGCCGTCGCGACATGATGCCTTTGCAGCCGATTCTCGTATGCGAAATCTTTGATGTTTGGGGGATTGATTTTATGGGCCCCTTTCCTGTTTCGGATGGTTTCGAGTACATTCTGCTTGCTGTGGACTACGTGTCCAAATGGATTGAAGCCATACCGACCCGAACCTGTGATCACAAGATTGTTCTCAAATTCATTCATCAAAACATTTTCTCAAGGTTCGGAATTCCCCGTGCTATAATCTCTGATGGGGGGACCCATTTTACAAACACTCAGTTTAGGTCACTGATGACCAAATACGGGGTGTCTCACCGAATCTCTACTCCTTACCACCCCCAAACTAATGGTCTAGTTGAGCTGTCAAATCGGGAGATCAAGAAGATCCTGCAGGTCACTATTCGGCCTGACAGGAGGGATTGGTCGTCCCGACTTCCGGAAGCATTGTGGGCCTATAGGACCGCCTACAAAACCCAATTAGGCATGAGACTGGTGTACGGAAAGGCGTGTCACCTTCCCGTAGAACTGGAGCATAAAGCCTATTGGGCAGTACGGAACTGTAATCTAGATCTTTCAAAGGCTGGAACCCACAGAAAACTCCAAATCAGCGAGATTGATGAATTACGCCTAGACGCGTATGAGAACTCGTGAATCTACAAGGAGCGGGTTAAAGCCTTCCATGACAAGCATATCTCGAGAAAGATCTTTCATCCTGGTCAAAAGGTCCTACTCTTTGATGCCCAACTCAAACTTTTCTCGGGAAAGCTGCGATCCAAGTGGGTCGGACCATATTTAGTCTGATAGGTTTTTGGAAATGGAGCTATCGAAATCAGTCTGCTCAGCCACGATTCCGAACCTTTCATCATGAACGGTCAGAGACTCAAGCCGTTCATTGATGTGACTTCTACTGATTTGGCTGAATCTTCTCTTATCCTCCATTCCCCTTGAGCTTATTGCACCCAGTCGATGGCGTAAAACTCAGCGCTTAACGGGAGGCAGCCCGTCATTTTCTGAAAATCCAAAACCCTTTTCACACTTTTGTGCACTTAAAGTTCACCCTTATAGACAGCCGACCCCACCTCAGATGCAAGCATCTGAGATTAGAAATCGTCCGCAGAATTCATCCCGACCCATTCACTCATTAAAACATCTGTCTTATGGAATGAACTAAGTAAATAAAAACCCCGTAAGTCACAATGAGGACATTGTAAACCTTAGGCATAGGGGGGTATAAAAGTGCAAAACTTGTAAAAAAAAGGTTTTAAAATAAAAAAATTCACATATGCCAAAAACACCATAAAAATTAAAAAAAAAAATCAAAAAAGAATAAAAAGAATAAGAGGAGAAAGGAAATTTTGTGGGAGAAGGGAAAAGAAACAAAACAAAAAGGAGCATAAATTGAATAAAAGAGTGATAGTCCTTAGTAAGAAACTAAGGAATTGACCTAAGTTCTAAACCTTATTCAAGAAAAGAAATGAAAAGTGCATGGTGAGATTAGTAAGAACGCAAACTTTAGGCATTCTTGGATAGACTCTTAGTACCCATTAAGATCTAGACAATCCTCAAGAGGTTGAGGAAAATGAAAAGTTTAAGTATTAGGTCCAAGGCTTAGGGAGTATTTGACCTCATTAACTAACTTATGGTTTACGGGACTCAGTAACCTAAGCACCCCAACCTCACACACAGCCTGGTTCAGTAAGCGTAAAAGTCAAAATCATGTAGAAGCGTCACAAAATTCTGAAAAATACACCTAGAATAGGAGCGGCTGATCAACACAAGTTGATTTGGACAAGTTCCCAGCGAGGAGAGGCGGGAAATCCCCTCGAAGATGCGTAACAAAATATCATCTCCTCGGTGCTTGTTTCTTAGGACATTTACATATCCTACTGGGGGTATGTAAGCACTCTGCTGGTTCAGATTCCATGGATGGCATTATCACGAAGTGTCAATTGCCAGGGTCTGGATTCGGCCACGGAACACCATGGATGGGATTATCTCGAAATCTCAATAGCCAGGGTTCCGGGGGTTGCCATGGGCAGTGCTATCTAGAAGCATCGATTGCCAGGAACCTTTGAGGATTGATGATGGGGGCAAGGAATCTGATACAGACCGTGTTGAAAAGCCAATCCTAGGCTAGAAATAAAAAGAAAAAGAGAGAGAAAAAGTCTCCAAACAGAAAAACTTTCTATCCCTCTCTCTTACAAAGCGCACTGCGAACTGAACCAGGGCTACAATCATTTCAAGCACGGGTGCTTTAACCACGAAGTCCAATAGACTTTAGGTTAGTTCTTGTGGGCCTTAAAAACCTTTGCCAAAGACTGAGGCTAAGACTAGACAGATCTGGATCTTGGTTGGTACTAGAGTACCTTTTAAGCCTATGGTCAGCATTCTAACCTAATCTAAGTTTAAATGAAAAAGCACTTATCTAAAGTTGTTAAAAACATCATGGTCTAGAACAAAGGTTAAACCTTAGGTTTTTGCTAAGGGACTAGCAAAAGCTAGGCATGGGGGTATGATGAGAACCTCGTCATAAACCCTAAACTAGCACCATCTAACCAAGATATGCAAGAAAAAGCTCTTACATAACTATAGAAAGGCTTGACTCAAAGAAATTCTGAGTTTGTGAAGAAAACAGGAACTAAGGGGTAAAAATGTAATTTCACCAACTCAATCTGAAAATAAGGTAACTCAGGGTCCAAACATAGGTCAAACTAACTTAATAAGAAGAAAAGTGGGATGAGTTGGTCCAATAAGGGCTACAGTAACTCTAAGGAATTAAATGACATCCTGTAACCCTAAAAACAAATCCACTTTAATTCACGAGGTTCGAGGAAAATAAAAAATTGAATAAATCCTCTAAAATTCATAGAAAAATAATCTCTAGGGTTTAGAACCTTTAATTTGGCCTTAGGAACCCATTTTGACCTACATTGAGAACCATGCCAACTAATGACTTAATTTGGGTTTTTACGTAAATTTACTGGTCAAACAAGGTCTATTCTAGAAATAAAATTCACCATTAGAATCCTTAGGTCCTAGTTAGTCATGTATAAAAACTTAAGCCTAAGAAGAGACCTTCTTGACCAACTTTACATTTTGGTCCTCATCTATTACTTTTTGACCGTCAACTTTTGAAACCCTCCCATTTTGGCCCCTAAGTCTTCTTCATTCTTTGCATTTGGGTCCTCCCTGCAAAACCCTGAGCAGCGCCATGCTCCGGCGACTTTGCGCGGAGCATGGCGCCGCGCAGGGTGAGGGAGACCCTCTGCCAAGACAGCCGGGGGTTCCCTGCGACGTCTGCTATCGCAGGGACACCTCCGTGGTCTCTGCGGCTGCCCATACCTCCCGTGCGAACACACGGAAGGTATGGGTCTCCATCTCCGGCCGTCCTCCGGCGAGGGAGGCACGTCGCCTCCCTCCGCCCTCCTCTCTGATTTCACCTCTATAAAAGCCACCCCCGTCTGCCGAACTCGGTAGCTCGGTTCTGACGGAGAATCACCCATAGCTTTCCTCTCTTCCCACTCCGGCAGAAGCCCTCCAGCTCCGGCGGTTCCTCCTCCTCCTCGTCGCTCTGCCACAATACCAGCAGCAGAGCTACCTTCGCCCGCTGTCACGAACACGCTTTCAAGATGCCTTTTTAAGACGTCTGGGAGGTGGTCCAGACGTCTGACCCGACGTCTGGAACCACTTCCATACGTCTGACCAGACATCTGGAATCACTTCCAGGCGTCTGGGATTTAATTTCTACGCCAAGCACAATTGGCGCGCAGACCTGCGAACCCCTCTTTTTCCCTCTCTCCTCCTGCAGGCGCAGACTGCGCTCCCTCTCTCTCTCTCCCCCCGCGGCCTTATAAGGCCCTCGCCCTCTCCCTCACTCTCATCTCCTCCGCTTCCTTCTTCTTCTTCCAGCTGGTGCGAGAGTGCGAGCGCGAGCGAGCGGCGGCAGCGGCAATCGCGGCGAGTTGCGGGAGGAGGTGTCGCGCGAGGGAGGAGACGCCCGACCGTGAGGGCTCGAGCTTGCTGGGGCAGCTAGAGCTGGCCGGCAGGGGAGCCACGGGCGTGGAGCGTCGCGGGAGGACTGCTACAGCTCGAGCAGCAGGCGGACAAGGCACGGCGCGGCCGTGCGTTGCGGGCAGAGAGCGAGTCGAGGTCTGATTCTGGAAAATTTTCCAGAATCAGACGTCTGGGATTCCAACCAGACGACGATGAAGACGTCTGGAGGACTGTCCAGATGTCTGGCAAGTAAGTTATTCTCGTCCTTCGTCCTTTTCTGCGACCCGTTCGTACTGAGAACGAGGAGTGGGTACGTGTAGGCTCTGAGATTCGCCATCCAACGCGAATCAGACATTTGGCTGCAGTGCCAGACGACAGGAAGGACTTCCAGACGTCCAGGGTGACCATCGGATGTTTGGGAACTAGGCCAAATGCCCCCGCAGGCTTCTGGACGTCTGAGAGACTACGCAGAACAAAGGTACCATCTGACCCACTTTTTAAGATGTCTGGAAGATGTTCCAGACGTCTGATTTTGGACTGTTTCATCGTTTTCGACCCGTTTAGGACCCGTTCGGAGTCCGTTTTCCGCATTTCGAGTTGCGTTCTTTTCGGAATAAAATCCTCTACCCGTCTACAGTAATTATATACTGCTCTGAGAAACTCCTTGTGTTTGATCCTTGTGTTAGGACCCCGTTCCATTGCAGTCTCGGGGGTTGCGGAGGCGCGCGGGATTTCCGACCACGCCCCCAGTACTCCCGTTGTAGCTGGTAGAGTGGCTTTAGAATTATTAACATAATTTGTTACAATTATGGAACAATTAATAGAACCTAGGGCATTGCATGAATCCTAGGAATGAGAAACCAGATTGAATGATAGATCCTAGGGTATTGCATGAATCCTAGGGCTGGAAAACTAGATTAAATGATAGATCCTAGGGTACGGCATGAATCTTAGGACTGGAAAACTAGTGAAATGAATATAGATATTGTAGTCTTGGAAAATGTGGAAAGGAAATAATAGCTGCCTGTAAATTGATTTAACAGCTGCCTGTTATGAATAAATGAACATGATTGAGAATATGAGTTGTATGAACGTGAAACTGAAAGGGGTGAAACCTGAATGTGCTGAGTTAAAAGAGCTGGAACCCTACGGGGAATTAGGAGTAGAACTCCTGGAAAGAGAATGAAATGGAACTGAGAAAGAAAGACGTGGAAGTGTGTTGTCTCTTGGGTACGTAGTACCAGGGGAAGCACCTGTTACCTGCTTAGTGCAGTGCGGAGCCAGCCGCCCCAGGGACCCGGGGTTAGGTCTGGCCACTTTGTACCAACTTTTGGCCCTCGTGTACACAGTACCGAGGAGAGCTACTAGTGTAGAGAGAGTACTAGCTACCCCACGGGCCCCGGGGTTCTGCTAGCTCACCTGCACCGACTTGTTAGGCCCACTGGGCAAACTAGGGTAGTCAGGCGAGGGTGCGCGGACCGTGGAGGAGCAAGGCCCCTGTTTGGTTACTGTGGAGGGGTTGGACCCCTGTTACTGAGAGGGCTCTGCCCTATACTGGTTCCGTGCTGTGCTTTGGGCGCACCCGTTAACGGAAACGACTGACCGCGTGCCAATGCGGGGTAGCTACCCGTGCGTTTACCGCGCATGCCGTAGTCACCGTTACGTCTGTCAGTGACCTTGGGGTGGTTGACTGAGAGTAGGATCACCACGGGGGACTCTCCCGACCAGGAGAGCACCACGTGTTACTTCTACTCTTCGGAAAAGATTGCAATCAAAATCGTTCCCACGAGAAACATTCGAGAACAAGTGAAGGATCTGAGAAATAGATAAATTGTGAAACAATAGAAAGACGTAAATAAAGGAAGAAAGAAAATAAAACAGCTACTGTACGCTTTACTGCTTCTTTAGTTTAGCTGCCACTCTACTCAACGTTTCGCTGACGTGTTACACTCGTTACTTTTCAGGACCAGGTGTTGAGCAGCCAGGGTCAGCGGCTGCAGAGGACGCTGGGCCTAGTAGGGTCCAGTAGAGTTACCATTGTTCTTTTTTGCCCTTTTTGTTCCACTGTAGTGAGTAGTTCTTGTTACTCTCTGTACTTTTCTTTACTTGTAGTTCATGTTATGTTATAAATGTTGTTCTACTGTTGTGGTGGTACATGCTGTAGTAGTTCTTTTTCTTACTGTTGCATTTTGTTACTGCTAGTTATGTTTCATGTTGAAGGTGGTTTATTTTACTGCTCTTTTGGTTACTTCCTCGTTGGACGACTAGGTCTTGGGATTAGTCGAGTCAGTTCGGTTCTCGTGTCTCGTAGGGACTCGGGAATCGGGTCGTTACACTCGCTCTTCCCGCGTCGCGCCGTACCCAGCTCGCACTCTCCCGCTCTCTCCTCGCCGCCGCCCCCTCTCTCTGGGCACCTTCTTCTCCGGCGACAGTCGATACGACTGCCGCCCTGCTCCGTCCCTCCAAGTAGGTACAGTTGTCTCCCTTCCTCCCCTCTTTCTTTTCCCTACTTCAATTTGTTCAACTACCCTTCGACCGCGCCTGATCACCCTTACCTTCTCCATCTCCGGCCAACCTCCGGCGAATCGCCCCCATCATTCCACCACTCCACACGACTCGCTGACCGACCCAAAACCTCCGCCTCTTCACGCTGAACCACTTCCGTCCCTTCATTTCCCGCCATTCGCTACCTAAAGACCCCTCGAACAAACCCATTCCCCCGGCCACAGTCCGACCTAGGGCAGCCCCTACACTCCGCCCCACGCCTCGCCACCACCCGCACGAGCTTCGTCGCACTCTGGCGAAGCTCCCTGCACCTTCTGACTAGGCCAAGAGGCCGTATTTCTGTGAACAGGTCACCCATCCTCCGCCGCCATTGCTGAGCAGGTGGAGCTTCTTCCGCCTGCAGCTGCAACTTCGCTCTCGCCCAGGCTTGCGCTCCAGGACGCGCGGTTCGCCCCCACGCAGCTGCCCAGGCCTGCAGCTGGGGTGAAAGCCTCGCAACGGCCGCGATTGCCTGCAGCTTTCTCAGCTGCAGGCGCCAAATTGGGGTGGGACATTTAGTCCCCCCTCGGTAGATTCTGAAGCCGTGCACCTACATAAATTGTAAAAGTGCTGTAGTCTTATCGCCTCAGTTACACGGGGTGAGGTCCCTCTCACCCGCTTACCTGGCCTTGTCCGCGACCACCCCCCGTGGCCCTGGCCCGACCCGTATACCCGACCTGCACTCCTCACCCACCACCGCACGCCGGTGGGCCTGGACCCTGGCTCGACCCGTATCCGAATACCCGACGGCTCTGGGAGAGCTATCCTATGAGCGAAATCTGAGAGAGAGAGACGCGGGGGAGGGTAGGATTAGGTTTTGCCCTCTGACCAAGCTGTGAGTGTGTAGGCCGAGGCAGAGAAGAAGAAGAAGGACTGCAAGAAGAAGAAGAAGAAGAAAGAAAGAAGAAAGGAGGATGCACTGTAGCAGAGGCTACTTAAGTCGTCTGATTGAAAAATCAGACGACGCTCTGAAGAAAAAGAAAAGAAGAAGGAAAGAAGAGCATGCACCGCAAAGAAGAAAGAAAGAAAAAGAATAGAAGGAAGGAGGCAAAGAGTTGAAGGAGAAAGAAGAGAGAAGCAGAACACGAAGAGAAAGAAGAAAAGCTTGGAAGCAAAAGAAAGAAGAAGAACAAAAGAACAGAAGAGAAAGAAGAAGAAGAAAGAAGACTGAGGAACTGAAGAGAAGAAAAAGAAGAGGACAAAGACGAGAGAAAGAAGAGAAGAAGAAAAAGCCAACAAGACAAATCTCTCTCTCTCTCATTTTTGTAATAGAAACATTGTACTTCTAGAATACAGTTTGCTCCCTGAGTTCGACCTCGGGAAAACTTTTATTTCCGAGTAACAAATTGTATTAAACTGGTAACCGCTTCTCTATACTATACTACGACGAAATATTAGAACTACAGACGAGAGGCGAGCCAAGGAAAATGAAAAGCTTAAGTATTAGGTCCAAGGCTTAGGGAGTATTTGGCCTCGTTAACTAACTTTTGGTCTACAGGACTAAGTAACCTAAGCACCCTAACCCCACACACAGCCTGGTTCAGTAAGCGTAAAAATCAAAATCACGTAGAAGCGTCGAAAAATTCTGAAAAGAACACCTAGAGTAGGAGCGGCCGATCAACACAAGTTGATTTGGACGAGTTCCCAACGCGGAGAGGTGGGAAATCCCCCTCAAAGATGTGTAACAAAATGTCATCTCCTCGGTGCTTGTCTCTTAGGATATTTACATATCTTACTGGAGGCATGTAAGCACTCTGTTGGTTCAGATTCCATGGATGGAATTATCACGAAGTGTTAATTGCCAGGGTCTGGATTCGACCATGGAACACCATGGATGGGATTATCTCGAAATCTCAATAGCCAGGGTTCCGAGGGTTACCATGGGCGGTGCTATCTCGAAGCATCGATTGCCAGGAACCCTTGAGGATTGATGATGGGAACAAGGAATCTGATACAGACCGTGTTGAAAAGCCAATCCTAAGCTAGAATTAAAAAGAAAAAGAGAGAGAAAACTCTTTAAACAGATAAATCTTCTATCTCTCTTTCTTACAAAACGCACTACGAACTAAGCCAGGGCTAAAATCATTTCAAGCACGGGTGCTTTAACCACAAAGTCTAATAGACCTTAGGTTAGTTCTTGTGGGCCTTAAAAACCTTTGCTAAGGACTGAGGCTGAGACTAGATAGATCTGGATCTTGGTTGGTACTAGAGTACCTTTTAGGCCTATGGTCAGCATTCTAACCTAATCTAGGCTCAAATGAAAAAGCACTTATCTGAAACCATTAAGAACTTCATGGTCTAGAACAAAGGTTGAAACCTTAAGTTTTTGCTAAGGGACTAGAAAAGCTAGGCATGGGGTATGATGAGAACCTCATCATGAACCCTAACTAGCACAATCTAACCTAGATATGCAAGAAAAAGCTCCTACATAACTCAAAGAAAGGCTTAACTCAGAGAATTCTGAGTTTAAGAAGAAAACAAGTCATAAGGGGTAAAAATGTAATTTTACCAACAGAATCTGCAAATAGGGTAACTCAGGGTCCAAACACAGATCAAACTAACCTAATAAGAAGGAAAGTGGGATGATCTGATCCAACAAGGGCTACAACAACTCCAAGGAATTAAATGACATTCTGTAACCCTAAAACAAATCCACTTCAATTCACGAGGTTCGAGGTAGGGTAAAAATCAACTAAATCCTCTAAAATTCATAGAAAAATAATCTATAGGGTTTAGAACCTTCAATTTGGCCTTAGAAACCCATTTTGACCTACATTGAGAACCATGCCCAATTAATGATTTAATTTAGGTTTTTACGTAAATTGGTCGGTCAAACATGGTCTGACCTAGAAACAAAATTCACCATTAAAATCCTTAGGTCAAATTTAGTCATGCATAAAAACTTGAGCCTAAGAAGAGACCTCCTTGATCGACTTTGCAATTTGGTCATCATCATTTACTTTTTGACCCTCAACTTTCGAAACCCTTACATTTTGGCCCCTAATTTTCTCGTCGTTCTTTGCATTTTGGTCCCTCATGCAAGTCTCTGCGCAGCACCATGCTCCGGTGACTTTGTGCGGAGCATGGCGCCGCGCAGGGTGAGGGAGGCATCCTGCAAAGTAAACGTGAAGTTCCCTGCGACGTCTGCTGTCGCAGGGACTCGGCCATGCCACCTGACGACGCCCACACCTTCCGTGCGAATGTGCGGAAGGTATGGGTCTCGTCTTCGACCATACTCCGGCAAGGGACGCATGTCGCCTCCCTGCGTCCGACCCTTCGCCACCGCCTTTATAAAGACCAGCGTCGCCAGTCGGTTCTTGCAGCTTGGTCTTGACGGAGAATCCCTCAACCCTTCCTCTCTCCCCACTCCAACAGGAACCCACCAGCTTCGGTGGCTCCTCCTCCTTCTCGTCCCTCTGCTGCAATACCAGCAGCAGAGCCACCTTCGCCTGATCTCCCCGCGTTGCGCCGCACCAAGCGCGCGCCTCCCTGCCCTCTTCCTCGCCGCCGCTCTCTCCCTCTGGGTGTTTCTTCTCCAGCGACAGTTGGTACGGCTGCCCACCGCTCCGGCTCCCCTTCGTCCCCATAGGTAGGTTACAGTTACTTCCCTTCCTCCCCTCTTTCTTTTCCCCAACTTAATTTGCTCGATTACCCTACGACCACGCCTGACCACCCTCGTCTTCCCAACCTCCGGTCACTCTCCGGCGAGTCGTCCCCGTCATCCCACAACCCCATACGACTCGCCAACTGTCCCAAAAGCTTCGCCTCACTTCACCAAACACCCTCCGCCCCTCCACTGCCACTCCACACCTCCACAACACACCCCCGATCAAACCAATTTTTCCGATTGCAGTCCGACCTAGGGCTGCCGCCATACACCGCCCCGCGACCTGCTTCACCCCACACTACCTTCTGCGTGCCACGGCGAAGGTTCCCCTGTGGTCTGATTAGGCCGAGAGGCCCTATTTGTGTTAGATAGACTTTCATCCCCAGCCGCCATTGGCGACGACGCAAGGAGCTTCCAAGCGAGCTCCAAGCCTCGAAGCATCAGGACTCCAGCTGAGGCGAATTGGGAAGACTCGAGTGAAGGCAGGCAGCTAGTTTGCGAAGGAAAACAAGGACGCAGCTGCTGAGGCGAGGTCGCGTCCTTCCTGCAGGCGCGCGCGAGAAGGGATAAAGTTTAGTCCCACATCGTGAGTCTTCAAATCGCCGCACCACTTTAAATTGTTTTTGTGTATATGGCTGGTTGCCTCCGAACGCACCTAGGGTGAGGTCCCTCGCCCATCACCCGCCTCGTCCGCGGATTCATCTCGCGGACCTGGCGGATTCGACCCGACACTACTCTGCACTCCTCGCGCACCACCCACGCCGGTGCGCCTGGTTTCGGTTACGCAACCCGACCCATTAACCCAGCTCTGGGAGAGCTTCCTGTGAGCGGTTTACAGAGAGAGAGACGTGCGGGTAGGGGGAAGGGCTAGGTTTTGCTGTGCCTTGTGCAGGAACAGGGCACGAAGGAGGAAGGCTTAACACTTAGCCGCAGGAAGGAGAAGAAGAGGAGAAGAAGAAGAAGAAACCCTGAAGAAGCCTTGCAGCTGAGCAAGGCAGGAGACCAAAGAAGAAAAGAAGCAGAGGAAGAAGAAGGCTCGCTAAAGCAAAGCAGAAGAAGAAGAAGCAGTGAAGGAAGAAAAGGAAGTACTGTAGCAGACCGCAGTTTAAGTCATCTGATTGCAGTATCAGACCACGGATGAGGTTTCAGAAGAGATAAAGCAGAGAAGAAGAAGAAAAGAGAAGAAGGAAGAAAGAAGCAGAAGAAGACTTCGCACAGGAAAAGAGAAAGAAGAAGAACTGAAGAAGAAAAGAGAAAGAAGAGAAGAAGAAGCCAAAAATCGAAATCTATCTCTCCCTCTCTCTCTCTCTCTCTTATTTTTGTAATAAAGAAAACTTTGTACTTCTAGAATTCCAGTAGCTCTCTGAGTTCGACCTCAGGAAACTATTTCCGAGTAAAAAAATTGTATGGTAATGACAACCGTAGCTGTCTCATCTTATACTATAACGACTGTATTATAATAAATATAAAGGCACAAAGCAGCACCTTGGTTGTTCATCCCACCAGTGCACAGGTTCTGATCGGGAGGGCGCGAGGGCTCGCCATCCCACACGGATCAGACATCTGGCCATAGTACCAGACGACGGAGAGGACCTCCAGACGTCCGGGGTGACAATCGGACGTCTGGAAACTAAGGCCAGACGATCCAGCGAGCTTCTGGATGTCTGAAGGGCTGCGTAGACCAAGGTACGACATGATCGACCTTTTAAGACGTTTGGAAGAGGTTCCATACGTCTGATTTTGGACAGATTCGTCGTTTTTGACCAGTTTAGGACCCGTTCGGAGTCCGTTTTCCATGTTTCGAGTTGCGTTCTTTCCAGATTTATTTCCTCTACCTGTTTACAGTAATTGTATACTGTTATGAGGAACTACTTGTGTTGATCCTTGTGTTAGGACCCCGTTCCATTGCGACTCAGGGGGTTGCGGAGGCGTGCGGGATTGCTGATTACGCCCCTAATACTCCCGGTTTTGCGGGTAGAGTGGCCCATCAATTTATTTAACAAAATTTGTACAATTATGAAATAATTAATAGAGTCTATGGCATTGCATGAACCCTAGGACTGAGGAATTAGATTGAATGATAGATCCTAGGGTATTGCATAAATCCTAGGACTGGAAAACTAGCTTGAATGATAGATCCTAGGGTACAGCATGAATCATAGGACTGGAAAACTAGTGAATATATAAACATTACAGTCTTGGAAAAGTAGAAAGGAAATGATAACTGCCTGTAAATTGGTTAACAGCTGCCTGTTATGAATGAATAAATACGATTGAGAACATGGGTTATATGAATATAAAGCTGAAACGGTGAAACCTAAATTAGCTGAGTTAAAAGGGCATGAACCCTATGGGGAATTAGGAGTAGAACTCCTAGAAAGGGAATGGAATAGAATTGGGGAAGTGAGCTGGCCCTTGAGCACGGAGTACCAAGGAGAGCGACTGTCCCCCTGTTTAGTGCAGAGCGGAGCTAGCCACCCTAGGGACCCGGGGTTAGGTCTGGCCACTTTGTACCGAATTTTGACCCTCGTGTACACAGTACTTAGGAGAGCTACTAGTGTAGGGAGAGCACTAGCTACCCCACGGGCCCCGGGGTTCTGCTAGCTCACCTACACAGACTTGTTAGGCCCACTAGGCAAACCAGGGTAGTCAGGCGAGGGTGCGCGGACTGTGGAGGGGCAAGACCCCTATTTGGTTACTGTGGAGGGGCTGGGCCCCTGTTACTAAGAGGGCTCTGCCCTATACTGGTTCCGTGCTGTGCTTTGGGCGCACCCGTTAACGGAAATGACTGACCGCGTGCCAGTGCGAGGTAGCTATCCGTGCGTTTATCGCGCGTGCCGTAGTCACCGTTACGTCTGTCAGCGACCTTGGGGAGGTTGATTGAGAGTAGGACCACCACGGGGGACTCTCCCAACCAGGAGAGCACCACGTGTTACTTCTACTTTTCGGGAAAGACTGCAATCAAGATCGTTCCCACAAGGAACCTTCAAGATCAAGAGAAGGCTCTGAGAAATAAATCAATAGTGAATAAATGGAAAAATATAAAGAAAGAAAGTAAAAATATAACAGCTACTGTCAACTCTACTGTTTCTTCTAGCTTTTAGTTGCCACTCTACTCAACGTTTCGCTGACGTGTCACCCTTGTTACCTTTTCAGGACCAGGTGTTGAGCAGCTAGAGTCAGCGACTGCAGAGGGCGCTGGGCCTAGTAGGGTCCAGTAGTGTTACCTGTAGTACCTACTGTACTTTTCTTTCCGCTGTAGTGGGTAGTTTTCTGTTACTCCTTGTACTCTCTTTAATGTAAGCTTCATGTTATGTACCTGTTTATTTCTCTACTGTTGTGGTGGTGTATACTATAGTATTTCCTTTCCTTACTGTTGTATTTTGTTACTGCTAGTTATATACATGGTGAATGTGGTTTATTTTACTGCTCTTTTGGTTACTTTCTCGTTGGACGACTGGGTCTTGGGATTAGTCGAGTCGGTCCGATTCTCGTGTCTCGTAGGGATTTGGGAATCGGGTCGTTACAAGATGGTATTGGAGCAAGGTCGTCTTGAGAAGTGAACCAACTGACTGGGAAATAACCAATTTACGTGTCTGTAACTAGAGTAACCACCACAACGTTTCTTTCGACATTAGCTCTTAAACTTTTTCGTTAGATATCGTTCCATATTGATGTGTTTCCGTTCTGTTTTTGCGTCTCTGATGAGAGCCTCATCATGAGCCATAACTAGCTCATTTTGACCCAATAAAGAAGATAAAAGCTCCTACATAACCTAGAAGAAGGCCTAACTGAAGGAACAAGTGCTCTGAGAAGAAAACATGAAATAAAGGTTAAAACTGCAATTTTACCATTGCAGTAGATAAACAGGATTTCTTAGAGGCAAAACATAGGTCAAATGGTCTAAATGAGATAAAAAGTGGGTTGAGTCAATCAGAAATAGGTTCATGTGCAATCTAAGAACTAAAAGACACTTGGTAACCCTAAAACAGACCTGCTTAAATTAACAAGGTTCCGGTCAGAACAAAAAGCAAGTAAACCCTCTACAAATCATGGAAAAACATACTCTAGGGTTTAGAACACTTAATTTGGCCTTTGGAACCTAGTTTGACCTAGATTAGGGTCCTAGCTCTTCAATTAACCTAATTTGGGTTTTTACGCAAAATATCCAGTCAAACGAGGTCAAACCTGAAATCTAACTTCTCCATTGGATTCCTTAGGTCCAAATTAGGTTTATACCAAAATTTGGACCTAAGGAGAGGTCATCTTGACCTACTTTGCAATTTAGTACACCCAAATCACAAATTGGTCCCTATCTTTTGAATACCGTTGCAGAGAACCCCCTAGGTTCTTCGCCTCCTTTGCAAACCGGTCCTTCCGCCATTGCTAGGGCAAAACCGAGCTCCGGCGAGGTTCGGAGAGGGATTGCTCTCTAATCCCTCAGAGATTCCCTCCCAGAAATGGAAGGAGAATTCTCTGAAGAATTGCCTTCCATTTAAGACCGATATCGATCCCTGGTGTGAACCCAATCTCTCGTGCGAACGCACGAGAGATTTGGGTATCCTAACTCCTTTCCATCTCCGGCGACCAACCTCAGGCAATCACGTGCCCTTCACGCCTTGCACACCAAGTCCAGCGCCTATATAAGAACCCACAACTCCGGCCGAAGAGGCTAAGCTTGATTTTGACGGAGATCCCCTCCAAATTTCTTCTCTCCCATCTCCGGCCAAACGACCCACAAGCTCCGGCGACCGCTTTCCCTCCTTCTCGTCACTCTGCTGCCATACCAGCAGCAGAGTCCTCTCCGCCTCTTCCTCCCGCGGCGCGCTGTACCCTGCGCGCAAGCTCCTGACCTCATCTTCGTCGCCGCTTCCTCCCCCAGGGTCTTTCTTCCCCGACGACGGCAGTCACGAGCCGTCCTCTCCACTGCCTCCCTTCACTCCAGACAACCCCAGATACGTTCTCCATCCTCTCCTCTCTCTTTTCCCCCTGTTATCTCCCTTGATCGACCCTCGACAGACGCTAACCACCTCCATCGTCTTCGCCTCCGACCGCACTCCGGCGAGCCGCCCACACCACTCCAGCCCTCCACACGGCTCGCCAACCACCTCGAAAGCTCCGCCTCACCTCCAGGAACACACTCCACCCTCCCACTGCCACTCCAGCCCTCCACAACCACCCCCCGACCAACCCACCATCTCCGGCCACAGGTTGACCTAGGCACGCACGCCTAGGCCGACCTACGGCCTGCTGCACTGCCCACCGCCTTCGCCGTGCCACGGCGAAGGTCTCTATCTATTCTGATTTGGCCGAGAGGCGCGTTTTGTGTACGACAGGATTCGAGCTGCTGCCGCCATGGACGACCTCTGATGAAGCTCCCGCGAAGCTCCAGGCACCCGGTCTTCCAGACTACAGGTGCTGCATACTAACGCAAGTGTCGCGAGGTGAACGAATCCAGCCGAGGAGCGCTAGCAGAGCCAGCAGCTGCGGGGCAATCGCACGACGAGGTTTCTGCAGGCGCGCGTGAAGGCGAGACCAGATAGTCCCACATCGTGGGATTGCAACCGGCAGGTACCGTATAAGTTGTTTTTACGCTTTATTCTTATCGCCTCAGTAAGCACAGGGGTGAGGTCCCTCACTGACCCCACCCGCCTCGTCCGCGGCTTGACCACGCGGACCTGGCGGATCCGACCCGACCTAGACCTACGCACTCCTCGCGCATCACACACCTGCAGGTGCGCCTGGTCCCGGGTACGATCCGACCCGATTGAGACTGTGGCTCTGGTAGAGCGGTTAGAGTGAATTGCTTGAGAGAGAGACACGCGCGGGTAGAGGGAGAAGGGTTAGGTTTTGTTCCCTGTGCAGGCAGGCTGATTGCAGGAGAAGGACTTGGCCGCTGCAGAAGAAGGAGAAGCAAGACAAAGAAGAAGAAGAAGGCAACGAAGAAAGGGGAAGCAAGACAGAAGAAGAAGAAAGAAAGAAGTCTTCGCAGGAGAAGAAGGAAAATAGAAAGGTTAGAAGTCTTCGCAGGAGAAGAAGAAGAAGGACAAGGGAAGATTGCAAAGAGATCCGAAAGGCAAAGCAGAAGAAGAAAAAGAGAAAGAAAGATCACATTTAAGACGTCTGATACATAAATCAGACGTCTAATTCTATTTTTTTTACAACTTTCTTAAAAAACTCTTTGAATCAATTATATTTGCATTTAACAGTTGTATTCTTGGGTTTTACAAAGTACTGAGTTTGCTCCCTGTGTTCGACCTCGGATACTCTAGTTGTTCGAGTAATAAAATTATTTGTTTAAACGTTTTGTCGGTTCTACTGCAACGTAATACGCCTTTAAATCCGCACAGAAACGTTGACAACAGTCTCCTTGTAGGAGATGCCTCGTCGCGGGACTAACGAGGCGGGTCGCGGGCGCGGCCGAGGACGAGGTCGGCGAGGTGGGCGTGTTGCGATCGACGTCTCAGTGGACCAGCCACTGCTCCCGGGCATTTAGGCCCAGGACCTCGCTCAGCTGATATGGGATATAGTGCGAGAGGAGCTCCACCCACTGCCCCGAGTGCCTCTCCCTGGGGCTGCGGAGGGGGAGTCCTCTGTGGGACCACGCGACGGCCGTGACATTGGACGCGGGGGAGGGGATGGGCCGCCACCGCCCCCACCTTCCTCCGACACTTCTGTGCACGAGGCTCCTTTACTCGGAGGTGCACCAGCCTCTCCACTGCAGCGTCACTTCAAGCTTTTTGGGCAGTTCCGGAAGCTAAAGCCCCCCTCCTTCAAGGGGGATGAGGACCCGACCGAGGTGGAGGACTGGCTCGAGCAGATCGAGAAGGTTTTCAACACCCTTCGCCCCCCGGTGGAGTGCTGCGTGGCCTTTGCCACGTACCAGCTGGAGAGTGCGGCACACAGGTGGCGGAGGGCGGTCAGGGGACAGGAGAGGGACAAGCCGACCTGGGACCAATTCGTCACCCTCTTCTGTGAGCAGTACTTTCCCCAGACGTGGCAGGACTAGAGGAGGCGGGAGTTCCAAACTCTCCGCCAGGGGACGATGACTGTGAGCACGTACCGCACGCGTTTTCTGGAGTTGTCCCGCTTCGCCGCGACGGTAGTAGCCACTGAGGAGGAGCGCCTTTGGAGGTTCACTGAGGGGCTCCGGCCTACGATTCGGGGGTATGTCAAACCCCTGAAGCTGCCTACGTTCTCGAGGGTGGTGGAGGTAGCTATGACCTATGAGGAGACCAACCCGTCCGTGCGAGATACTGACAGCGGGTGGAAGAGGCCCTACCAGCCAGACTTTTCACAGGGCCAGCGAGAGAGGAGACACGTGGCGTCCGCAAGAGAGCCATCATGTTTTGCAGGGCCATCAGTGGTCTTTGGGGCCCTCGACAAGGGCCAGTTGCCAGCACCGGACCCCCGCCCAGCCGACAGCAGGGACCCACTGAGGGCGAGAGTCGGGTTTCCCTCTGCTACCAGTGTGGCCAGCCGGGCCACATCAGGAAGGATTGCCCGTCAAGGGCAGGAGGTCCACAGATACTTCCCGCGTTGAGCACTGGAGGGCGAGCAGGAGGCCGCGGTTACTAGGCGAGAGGAGGACAGCAGTCACGAGGAGGGTACCGGCCAGCAGCTACCCGTCCGACGTAGAGCGTGGCTGCTTCGTCGCACCTAGGGCTGAGGGGCGTATCAATGCCCTGACACACAGGGATGCCAGAGCTTCGGGATCGGTGGTGGCAAGTATGGTTTCAGTTTCCGGCAGACTCGTTTACACGCTTTTCGATTCCGGCGCTACGCACTCATTTGTCGCAGCTAGTTTCGCAGTTAGTTTGGGCCAGGATTATATGCTATTAGAGGATCCGTTCGTGATCAGAGGTCCAAGTGGTCAGCTGTTTTTAGCTGAGGAGGTGTACACGGGTTGTGAGGTCAGTATTGGGGGACATAGCCTTCCCGCTGACCTGATTATGATACAAATAGAGGACTTTGGCGTAATTCTGGGGATGGACTGGCTGTCCGCTTACCACGCTTTGGTGGACTGCTTTGAGAGGAAAATCGTCTTCTCCATACCGGAGTTGCCTTCTTTCGAGTTCCACGGTCAGCCAGTAGACGGAGGCTTCAGGTGCATTTCTGCACTTCGGGCGGCGAGACTTTTGAGCCAGGGGTGTGAGGGCTTCCTAGCTTGTGTGGTGGCAGAGCCCAACCCTGTGGCAGACTTCTAGAGTATCCCGATGGTCAGAGAGTACCTCGACGTGTTCCCAGATGAGTTGGCAGGACTATCGCCCGAGTATGAGATCGAGTTTGAGATCTCACTAGTATCAGGGACCAGCCCCATCTCCACCGCACCATACAGGATGGCACCACTTGAGCTGCGAGAGCTCAAGTCTCAGTTGAAGGATCTTTTGGAGAAGGGCTTTGTGAGGCCCAGTGCGTCTCCCTGGGGAGCCCCGGTACTGTTTGTAAAGAAGAAGGATGGTACCCTACGCCTTTGTGTGGACTACCGACAGCTGAATAGGGTCACCATCAAGAACAGATATCCGCTGCCGAGGATCGACGACTTGTTTGACTAGCTGCGAGGCTCCACGGTATTCTCCAAGATCGACTTGAGGTTTGGATACCACCAGTTGAGGATCAGGGAGGCAGACGTCTCCAAGACAGCTTTCCGAACCCGGTACGGACACTACGAGTTTTTGGTCATGCCGTTTGGGCTGACCAATGCCCCCGCTGCTTTCATGGACCTGATGAACCGGGTATTTAGACCGTACTTGGACCAGTTCGTTGCGGTATTCATTGATGATGTACTCATCTATTCTCGAGATCAGACGCAGTACGGACAGCACTTGAGGATGGTTCTGGACACACTGAGACGACGTAGGTTGTACGCCAAATACAGCAAGTGCGAGTTCTGGTTGAGGGAGGTGACCTTCTTAGGTCATGTGATCTCTGGAGATGGCTTGGCGGTGGACCCAGCCAAGGTCGAGACAGTGCTCAGGTGGGAGGGACCGCGTACGGTTACTGAGATTCGAAGTTTCCTGGGACTGGCAGGCTACTACAGACGGATCATCAGGGGTTTTTCACAGATTGCACGTCCTATGACACAGTTGACCCGGAAGGACGTGCCCTTCACTTGGACAGACGCCTGTGAGGCGTGTTTTTAGGAGCTGAAGGAGAGGCTGACTTCGGCTCCTGTGCTCACCATCCTTGACAGTAGTGGCGGGTTCGTTGTGTACACGGACGCCTCCTTGCAGGGGTTAGGGGGTGTGCTCATGCAGAGGGGTCACGTTGTCGCTTACGCTTCGCGACAACTGAAGCCCATGAGCATAGCTACCCTACCCACGACCTGGAGCTGGCAGCTGTTGTCTTCGCGCTGAAGACCTGGAGGCACTACTTGTACGGTGAGACCTTCGAGATTTTCACAGATCACAAGAGCCTCAGATACCTTTTTGACCAGAAAGAGCTCAACATGAGACAGAGACGTTGGTTGGAGCTCCTGAAGGACTATGACTGCAGCATTTCCTACCACCCGGGAAAGGCCAATGTGGTGGCTGACGCCTTGAGCCGGAAGGCGCCTGCACACTTGGCCAGTTTACAGGTGCAGAGTTGGAGCCTTTTGGAGGAGATGGGCAGTTGGCGACCCCTAGAGTTACGGGGGCACTGTGGGGCAGTGACTGTGACACGACAGACGAGGCCAGAGCTGATAGATCGCATCATCACAGGACAGATGGCTGACCCGTACTTGCAGTCCTTGCGCGACAGAGTACTATCAGGAGACCCGGGGCACTTCTCTTTCACAGATCAGGTGCTGCGCCTGAGGGGACGTTTGTGCGATCCCAGAGACGAGGAGCTGTTGAGAGAGCTCCTGACTGAGGCACACGGTTCCAGATTCACCATACATCCCGGAAACATGAAGATGCACCATGACTTGAGACGCGAGTTTTGGTGGAGGGGATGAAGTGGGATGTGGGTGAATTCGTGCAGCAGTGTTTAGTATGCCAGCGGGTGAAAGCAGAGCATCAGAGGCCTACAGGGCAGCTACAGCCACTTCCAGTGCCAGAGTGGAAGTGGGAGAGCATCACCATGGACTTGGTGGTGGGCTTACCTGTTACCTAGCGAGGACACGACGCAGTCTGGGTAATCGTTGACAGATTGACGAAGACGACGCGATTCTTGCTGATCCGAGTCACTTTGGGACCAGCACAGTTGGTAGAGAGGTATATCTGCGACGTGGTACGTCTACAAGGAGTTCCATGGGAGATCGTATCCGACTGGGATACCCGCTTTACATCCCAGTTTTGGGCTGAGTTTCAGCAGGCCCTGGGGACGTGGTTGAGATTCAGTACAGCTTACCACCCCCAGACGGACAGTCTGAGCGCACGATACAAACACTTGAGGACCTTTTGCGTGCCTGTGTACTGGACTGGAGGGGCTCTTGGGAGGAGCACTTGCCCTTGACGGAGTTTTCATACAACAACAGTTATCACTCGAGCATCGGCATGGCACCCTACGAGGCTCTGTGCGGATGGAGATGTACGGCACCCTTGAGTTGGGTTGAGGTGGGGACCAAGTGGGAGGTTGGCCCCAGGCTGATCCGGCAGAGCCAAGAGGTAGTCGAGCAGATCCACAGGCGACTCTGCACTGTCCGGAGCAGGCAGAAGAGCTATGCAGATCGGAGACGCAGAGAGGTGCAGTTTGAGGTTGGGGACCACGTCTTCCTTCGTGTTTCACCCATGAAGGGCCTGCAGCGGTTTGGGGTGAGAGGGAAGCTCGCGCCGAGATTCGTGGGGCCCTTTGAGGTCCTGGAGAGGGTTGGACCCGTTGCTTACAGACTTGCCCTCCCTCCCCAGCTTTCTGGTGTGCACGACGTGTTCCACGTTTCCAACCTCAGAAAGTATGTCGCCGATCCCAGTCACGTCCTGAGCCACGAGAGCGTCGAGGTGGGCGACGACCTGACCTACCCCGAGCGGCCAGTGCAGACTCTGGACAGAGCCGTCTGCAGTCTGAGACGAAAGCAAGTACCCCTGGTGAAGGTTTTGTGGAGGAGCCAGCGGTACAAGGAGGCTACCTGGGAGCCTGAGGCGGCGATGCGGGAGCGGTACCCGGAGCTTTTCACGGGTACGTCTTTTCGGACCGGCTTTGGTCCTCTTTGAGTTTGTTATGTATATATATTGTTCTTTCCCGCACCCTAGTTAGCGCAAGTTTCGGGATAAAACTTCCCTTGAGTTTGTTATATTGTTACGAACGTGGGCGTCAGACGTAGTTTAAGACTTCTGGGAAGTGGCCCAGACGTCTGGTATTAAATTTTTTCGGCATATGGGTTCGCGTCTACGCGCGTGCGCGCGCAGACTGAATCCGCCGCCTTCGTCTTGCTCTTTCTCTCCCTCCCTGCAGATGACGCCACTTCTCTTCTCTCTCTCCTCGCACTGCCTTTAAATAGCAGTGCCTTCTCCCTCACCCTCACTCCACCGCCTTCCTCTTCTCCTTCTCCCTGCCAGCGAGAGCGCAAGCGAGCGAGTGAGGCAGCAGCCGCTGCAGCGAGCGTGCGAGAAGGAGTGTTTCGAGAGGAAGAAGGAAGCTCGACCGCGAAGGTGTAAGCTTGCCGGGGTAGCTAGAGCCGGCCGGCGGGCAAGCGGCGAGCGAGGGGTGTCGTAGAGGAGCTGTTGCAGCTCGGGCAGCAGGCGGACGCGGCACGGCACTACAGTGCGTTGCGGGCGGAGAGCGAAGAGGGTCCTGATTCTGGGAAAATTTCCTAGAATCAGACGTTTGGACTTACGTCCAGACGACGTAGAAGACGTCTGGAGGAAGGTCCAGACGTCTGACAAGTACAATATTTTCCTATCTTCTCCTTTTTACACGTGTACGGCCTTGCAGCCGTCCGCCGCGTTCTTCTGCACCTCTTCGTGATGAGGGCGGGTGTGTGTGTGCGCAGGTTCTGTTCGGGAGGGCGCGAGGGCTTGCCATCCCACACGGATCAGATGTCTAGCCACAGTACCAGACAACGGAGAGGACCTCCAGACGTTCGGGGTGACAATCGGACATCTGGAAACTAAGGCCAGACGATCCAGCGGGCTTCTGGATGTCTGAAGGACTGCACAGACCGAGGTACTACATGATCGACCTTTTAAGACGTCTGGAAGAGGTTCTAGACGTTTGATTTTGGACAGATTCGTCGTTTTTGACCAGTTTAGGACCCGTTCGGAGTCCGTTTTCCATGTTTCGAGTTGCGTTCTTTCTAGATTTATTTCCTCTACCTGTTTACAGTAATTGTATACTGTTCTGAGAAACTACTTGTGTTAATCCTTGTGTTAGGACCCCATTCCGTTGCGACTCAGGGGGTTGCAGAGGCGCGTGGGATTGCTGATTACGCCCCCAGTACTCCCGGTTTTGTGGGAGAGTGGCCCTTTAATTTATTTAACAAAATTTGTACAATTATGAAACAATTAATAGAGTCTAGGGCATTGCATGAACCCTAGGACTGAGGAATTAGATTGAATGATAGATCCTAGGGTATTGCATGAATCGTAGGACTGGAAAACTAGCTTGAATGATAGATCCTAGGGTACGGCATGAATCCTAGGACTGGAAAACTAGTGAATATATAAACATTGCAGTCTTGAAAAAGTAGAAAGGAAATGATAACTGCCTGTAAATTGGTTAACAGCTGCCTGTTATGAATGAATAAATACGATTGAGAACATGGGTTATATGAATATAAAGCTGGAACGGTGAAACCTAAATTGGCTGAGTTAAAAGAGCATGAACCCTACGGGGAATTAGGAGTAGAACTCCTGGAAAGGGAATGGAATAGAATTGGGGAAGTGAGTTGACCCTTGAGTACGGAGTACCAAGGAGAGCGACTGTCCCCCTGTTTAGTGCAGAGCGAAGCAAGCCACCCCAGGGACCCGGGGTTAGGTCTGGCCACTTTGTACCAACTTTTGGCCCTCGTGTACACAGTACTGAGGAGAGCTACTAGTGTAGGGAGAGCACTAGCTACCCCACGGGCCCCGGGGTTCTGCTAGCTCACCTACACAGACTTGTTAGGCCCACTGGGCAAACCAGCGTAGTCAGGCGAGGGTGCGCGGACTGTGGAGGGGCAAGACCCCTGTTTGATTACTGTGGAGGGGCTGGGCCCCTGTTACTGAGAGGGCTCTACCCTATACTAGTTTCGTGCTGTACTTTGGACTCACCCGTTAACGGAAACGACTGACCACGTGCCAGTGCGGGGTAGCTACCCGTGCGTTTATCGCGCGTGCCGTAGTCACCGTTACGTCTGTCAGCGACCTTGGGGTGGTTGACTGAGAGTAGGACCACCACGGGGGACTCTCCCGAAAAGGAGAGCACCACGTGTTACTTCTACTTTTCGGGAAAGACTGTAATCAAGATCGTTCCCACAGGGAACCTTCGAGATCAAGAGAGGGATCTGAGAAATAAATCAATAGTGAATAAATGGAAAAATATAAAGAAAGAAAGTAAAAATATAACAGCTATTGTCCACTCTACTGTTTCTTCTTGCTTTTAGTTGCCACTCTACTCAGCGTTTCGCTGACGTGTCACCCTTGTTACCTTTTCAGGATCAGGTGTTGAGCAGCCAGAGTCAGCGGCTGCAGAGGGCGCTGGGCCTAGTAGGGTCCAGTAGTGTTACCTGTAGTACCTACTATACTTTTCTTTCCGCTGTAGTGGGTAGTTTTCTGTTACTCCTTGTATTCTCTTTAATGTAAGCTTCATGTTATGTACCTGTTTATTTCTCTACTGTTGTGGTGGTGTATACTGTAGTATTTCCTTTCCTTACTGCTGTATTTTGTTACTGCTAGTTATATACATGGTGAATGTGGTTTATTTTACTGCTCTTTTGATTACTTTCTCGTTGGACGACTGGGTCTTGGAATTAGTTGAGTCGGTCCGATTCTCGTGTCTCGTTGGGATTCGGGAATCGGGTCGTTACAAGGGCCTACCTCCCACTTGGTCCCCACCTCAACCCAACTCAAGGGCGCCGTACACCTCCGTCCGTACAGAGCCTCGTAGGGTGCCATGCCGATGCTCGAGTGATAGCTATTACTATATGCAAACTCCGCCAAGGGCAAGTGCTCCTCTCAAGAGCCCCTCCAGTCCAGTACACAAGCACGCAAAAGGTCCTTAAGTGTCTGTATCGTGCGCTCAGACTGCTCGTCCGTCTGGGGGTGGTATGCTGTACTGAACCTCAACCGTGTCCCAAAGGCCTGCTGAAACTCATCCCAAAACTAAGACGTAAAACGGGTATCCCGATCGGATACGAGCTCCCACGGAACTCCGTGTAGACGTACCACGTCGAGGATATACCTCTCTGCCAACAGGCTAGTCCCAAGGTGACTCGAATCGGCAAGAAACGTGCCGTCTTCGTCAATCTGTCCATGATCACCCAGACTGCGTCGTGTCCTCGCTGGGTAACGGGCAAGCCCACTACCAAGTCCATGGTTATGCTCTCCCACTTCCACTCTGGCACTGGAAGTGGCTGCAACGGCCCTGTAAGCCTCTGATGCTCGGCCTTCACCTGCTGGCACACTAAACACTACTGTACAAATTCACCTACATCCCACTTCATTCCCCTCCACCAAAAGTCGCGTCTCAAATCGTGGTACATCTTTGTGTTTCCGGGATGTATGGTGAACCTGGAACCGTGTGCCTCAGTCAAGAGCTCTCTCAACAGCTCCTCGTCCCTGGGAACGCACAAACGTCCCCTCATGCACAGTACCTGGTCCATAAAAGAGAAGTCCCCAGGGTCTCCTGATAGCACTCTATCACGCAACGACTGCAAGTACGGGTCGGCCATCTGTTCTGTGATGATGCGGTCTATCAGCTCTGGCCACGTCTGTCGTGTCACGGTCACTGCCCCATAGTGCCCCAGTAGCTCTAGGGGCCGCCAACTCCCCATCTCCTCCATGAGGCTCCAACTTTGCACCTGCAAACTGGCCAAGTGGGCGGGCGCCTTCCGGCTCAAGGCGTCAGCCACCACGTTGGCCTTTCCCCGGTGGTAGGAAATGCTACAGTCGTAGTCCTTTAGGAGCTCTAACCAACGTCTTTGTCTCATGTTGAGCTCCTTCTGATCAAACAGGTATCTGAGGCTCTTATGATCTGTGAAATCTCAAAGGTCTCACCATACAAGTAGTGCCTCTAAGTCTTCAGCGCGAAGACGACAGCTGCCAACTCCAGGTCGTGGGTAGGGTAGCTACGCTCATGGGGCTTCAGTTGCCGCGAAGCGTAAGCGACAACGTGACCCCTCTGCATGAGTACACCCCCTAACCCCTGCAAAGAGGCATTCATGTACACAACGAACCCGCCACTGCTGTCTGGGATGGTGAACACGGGAGCCAAAGTCAGCCTCTCCTCCAGCTCCTGAAAACATGCCTCACAAGCGTCTGTCTAAGAAAAGGGTACGTTCTTTCGGGTCAGCTGTGTCATAGGATGTGCAATCTGCGAGAAGCCCTTGATAAACCGCATGTAGTAACCTGCCAGCCCCAAGAAACTGCGGATCTCTGTAACTGTACGCGGTCTCTCCCACCTGAGCACTGCCTCAGCCTTGGCTGGGTCCACAGCCAAGCCATCCCCGGAGATCACATGGCCCAAAAAGGTCACCTCCCTCAATCAGAACTCGCACTTGTTATATTTAGCGTACAGCCTACGTCGTCTCAGTGTGTCCAAAACCATCCGCTAGTGCTGTACGTGCTGCGTCTGATCTCGAGAATAGAAGAGCACATCATTAATAAATACCACCACGAACTGGTCCAAGTAAGGTCTGAACACCCGGTTCATTAAATCCATGAAGGTAGCGGGGGCATTGGTCAGCCCAAACAACATGACCAAAAATTCATAGTGTCCGTACCGGGTGCGGAAAGCTATCTTGGAGACGTCTGCCTCCCTGATCCTCAACTGGTGGTACCCAGACCTCAAGTCTATCTTGGAGAATACCGTGGCACCTCGCAACTAATCAAACAAGTCGTCAATCTTTGGCAGCGGATACCTATTCTTGATGGTAACCCTTATTCAGCTATCTGTAGCCCACATAAGGCGTAGGGTACCATCCTTCTTCTTCACAAACAATATCGGGGCTCCCCACAGAGATGCACTGGGCCTCACAAAGCCCTTCTCCAGAAGGTCCTGCAACTGGGACTCGAGCTCTCGCAGCTCAAGTGGTGCCATCTTGTAAGGCGCGGTAGAAATGGGGCTGGTCCCTGGTACCAGTGAGGTCTCAACTCGGTTTCATGCTCAGGCGGTAGTCCTGGCAACTCATCTGGGAACACGTCGGGGTACTCTCTGACCACCGGGATACTCTGAAGGTCTGCCATAGGGCTGGGCTCTGCCACCACACAAGCTAGGAAGCCCTCACACCCCTGGCCCAAAAGTCTCGTCGCCCGAAGTGTAGAAATGCACCTGAAGCCTCCGTCCACTGGCTGCCCGTGAAACTTGAAAGAAGGAAACTCCGGTATGGAGAAGATCTTCCTCTCAAAGCAGTCCACCAAGGCGTGCTAAGCGGACAATCGGTCCATCCCCAGAATCACGCCAAAGTCCTCCATCTGTATCACAATCAGGTCAGTGAGAAGGCTGTGTCCCCAACACTGACCTCACAACATGTGTAAACCTCCTCAGCTACAAACAGCTGACCACCCGGACCTCTGATCACAAACGGATCTTCTAACAACACACAGTCCTGCCCCAAACTAACAGCAAAACTGGCAATGACAAATGAGTGCGTGGCGTCGGAATCGAAAAACGTGTAAACTAGTCTACCAGAAACTGTAACCATACCTACCACCACTGATCCTGAAGCTCTTGCATCCCTGTGTGTCAGGGCGTTAATACGCCCCTCAGCCCTAGGTGCGGACGAAGCAGCCACACTTTGAGTCGGATGGGTAGCCGTTAGCCGGTACCCTCCCCGCGACTGCTGTCCTCCTCCTCGCGCTTGGAAACCGCAGCCTCCTGCTTGCCCTCCAGTGCTCGGCACGAGGAGCATCTGCTAGCCTCCTGCCCTAGACGGGCAGTGTTACGAATGCACTCCAAGACTTTTTTTAAGACGCCTGGGAGGTGGCCCAGACGTCTGGGATCTATTTCTTCGGTGGCACGCGGGGCTACGTCTGCGCGTAGACGCGCGCAGACCCGCAACCGCCTTTCTCTCTTTTTCCCTCTCTCCTCCTGCGGCCGCAGTCTGCGCTCCCCCTCTGTCTCGCTCTCTCTCTCTCTCCCCGCGCGGCTTTAAAAAGCCATGCCCTCTCCCTCACTCTCATCACCTTCGCTCCCTTCCTCTTCTCCTTCCAGACGGTGTGCGAGTGCGAGCGTGAGCGAGCGGCGGCGGCGGTAGCCGCGGCGAGTGCGGGAGGAGGTGTTGCGCGAGGGAGAAGGCGTCGGCCGTGAGGGCTCGAGCCTGCAGGGGCAGCGAGAGCGGACCGGCGGGGGGAGCAGCGGGCGCGGAGTGACGCGGGAGGCCTACTACAGCTCGAGCAGCAGGCGGACGAGATGCAGCGCGGCCGAGCGTCGCGAGCGGAGGGCAATTCGCGCCCTGGTTCTGGAAATTTTTCCAGAATAAAACGTCTGGGCTTCGAACCAGACGACGGGGAAGACGTCTGGAGGACTGTCCAGACGTCTGGTAAGTAAGTTATTTTTCATACCTTCTTCCTTTCCTTCGACCGTCCGTACTGAGCATGAGAATGGGTACACGCAGGTTCTGGATTCGCCATCCAATGTGAATCAGACGTCTGGTAGCGGTGCCAGACGACGGGAGTGACTTCCAGACGTCCGGGGTGACCATCAGACGTCTGGGAACTAGGCTAGATGCCCCCGCAGGCTTCTAGACGTCTGAGAGACCACGCAGAGCAAAGGTAACCTCTGATCCACTTTTTAAGACGTCCGGAAGAGGTTCCAGACGTCTGATTTTGCACTATTTTGTCGTTTTCGACCCGTTTAGGGCCCGTTCGGAGTCCGTTTTCCGCGTTTCGAGTTGCGTGCTTTTCGGAATTAAATCCTCTACCCGTCTACAGTAGTTGTATACTATTTTGAGAAACTCCTTGTGTTTGATCCTTGTGATAGGACCCCGTTCCGTTGCAGTCTCGGGGGTTGCGGAGGTACGTAGGATTCCCGACCACGCCCCCAGTACGCCTGTTGTAACCGGTAGAGTGGCTTTTAAGTTTATTAGTATAATCTGTTAAATTATGGAACCATAAATAGAACCTACGACATTGCATGAATCCTAGGAATGAGAAATAGATTGAATGATAGATCCTAAGCGTTGCATGAATCCTAGGGCTGGAAAACTAGATTGTATGATAGATCCTAGGATATGGCATGAATCCTAGGACGGGGAAAACTAGTGGAATATATGAATACTGCAGTCTTGGAAAAATGGAAAGGAACAAATAGCTACCTGTAAATTAGTTTAACAGTTGCTTGTTATGAATAAATGTGCATGATTGAGAATATGGGATGTATGAACGTGAAACTGGAAAGGTGAAACCTAAATGTGCTGAGTTAAAAGAGCTGGAACCCTACGGGGAATTAGGAGTAGAACTCCTGGAAAGTAAATGGAATAGAATTGGGGAAGTGAGCTGGCCCTTGAGTAAGGAGTACCAAGGAGAGCGACTGTCCCCTTGTTTAGTGCAGAGCGGAGCCAGCCGCCCCAGGAACACGGGGTTAGGTCTGGCCACTTTGTACCGACTTGCTGGCCCTCGTGTACGTAGTACCGAGGAGAGCTATTAGTGTAGGGCGAGTACTAGCTACCCCACGGGCCCCGGGGTTCTGCTAGCTCACCTACACCGACTTGTTAGGCCCACTGGGAAAACCAGGGTAGTCAGGCGAGGGTGCGCGGACTGTGGAGGGGCAAGGCCCCTGTTTGGTTACTGTGGAGGGGTTGGACCCCTGTTACTGAGAGGGCTCTGCCCTGTACTGGTTCTGTGCTGTGCTTTGGGCGCACCCGTTAACGGAAACGACTGACCGCGTGCCAGTGCGGGTTAGTTACCTATGGGTTTATCGCGCGTGCCGTAGTCACCGTTACGTTTGTCCGTGACCCTGGGGTGGTTGACTGAGAGTAGGATCACCACGGGGGACTCTCCCGGCCAGGAGAGCACCACGTGCTACTTCTACTGTTCGGAAAAGACTGCAATCAAGATCGTTCCCACGAGGAACATTCGAGATCAAGTGAAGGATCTGACAAATAGATAAATTGTGAGACAATAGAAAGACGTAAATAAAGAAAGTAACAGAACATAACAGCTACTGTACACTCTACTGTTTCTTTTGTTTTAGTTGCCACTCTACTCAACGTTTTGCTGACGTGTTACACTCGTTACCTTTCAGGACCAGGTGTTGAGCAGCTAGGGTCAGCGGTTGCAGAGGACGTTGGGCCAAGTAGGGTCCAGTAGAGTTACCACTGTTGTAACGACCCGATTCCTGAGTCCCTACGAGACAAGAGAACCGAACCTACTCGACTAATCCCAAGACCTAGTCGTCCAACGAGGAAGTAACCAAAAGAGCAGTAAAATAAACCACATTCAACATGAATATAACTAACAGTAAGAAAATACAGCAGCAAGGAAAGAAACTACTACAGTATATACCACCACAACAGTAGAACAACATTCTTAACATAATATGAACTGCATGTAAAGAAAAGTACAGTGGTAACAAGAACTACTCACTACAGCGGAAACAAAAGGAAGTACAAGAGAATAGTGGTGACTCTACTGGACCCTACTCGGCCCAGCGTCCTCTGCAGCCGCTGACCCTAGCTGCTCAACACCTGGTCCTGAAAGGTAACGAGTGTAACACGTCAGCAAAATGCTGAGTAGCGTGGCAACTAAACTAGAGAAAACAGTAGAGTGTACAGTAGCTGTTATGTTCTGTTACTTTCTTTATTTTCATCTTTCATTTGTCTCCTGATTTCATTTATTTCTCAGATCCTTTACTTGATCTCGAATGTTCCTCGTGGGAACGATCTTGATTGCAGTCTTTTCCAAAAAGTAGAAGTAGCACGTGGTGCTCTCCTGGCCGGGAGAGTCCCCCGTGGTGATCCTACCCTCCGTCAACCACCCCAAGGTCACTGACAGACGTAACGGTGACTACGGCACGCGCGATAAACGCACAGGTAGCTAACCCGTACTGGCACGCGGTCAGTCGTTTCCGTTAACGGGTGCGCCCAAAGCACAGCACGGAACCAGTCCAGGGCAGAGCCCTCTCAGTAACAGGGGTCCAACCCCTCCACAGTAACCAAACCGGGGCCTCGCCCCTCCACAGTCCGCGCACCCTCGCCTGACTACCCTGGTTTGCCCCAGTGGGCCTAAACAAGTCGGTGTAGGAGGCTAGCAGAACCCCGGGGCCCGTGGGGTAGCTAGTACCTCCCTACACTAGTAGCTCTCCTCGGTACTACGTACACAAGGGCCAGCAAGTCGGTACAAAGTGGCCAGTCCTAACCCCGGGTCCCTGGGGTGACTGGCTCCGCTCTACACTAAACAGGGGGACAGTCGCTCTCCTTGGTAGTCCGTACTCAAGGGCCAGCTCACTTCCCCAATTCTATTCCATTCACTCTCCAGGAGTTCTACTCCTAATTCCCCGTAGGGTTCCAGCTCTTTTAGCTCAGAACATCCAGGTTTCACTTTCCAGTTTCACGTTCTTACAATCCATTTTCTCAATCACGTTTATTTATTCATAACAGGCAGCTGTTAATTTAATTCACAGGCAGCTAGTATTTCCTTTCCACATTTTCCAAGACTGCAATATTCATACATTCCACTAGTTTTCCCATCCTAGGATTCATGCCATATCCTAGGCTCTAACATACAATCTAGTTTTCCAGCCCTAGGATTCATGCAACACCCTAGGAATCTACCATTCAATCTATTTCTCATTCCTAGGATTCATGCAATGTCCTAGGTTCTATTTATGGTTTCATAATTTAACAGATTATATTTAAAGCCACTCTACCAGGTACGACGGGAGTAATGGGGGTGTGATCGGGAATCCCGCGTGCCTCCGTGACCCCCAAGACTGCAACGGAACGAGGTCCTATCACAAGGATCAAACACAAGGAGTGCCTCAAAATAGTGTATAGCTACTGTAGACGGGTAGATGATTTAATTTCGGAAAGAACGCAACTCGAAATGCGGAAAACGGAACCCGAACGGGCCCTCAACGGGTCAAAAACGACGACACTGTGCAAAATCAGACGTCTGGAACTTCTTCCAGACATCTTAAAAAGTGGATCAGAGAATTACCTTGTTCTGCGTGGTTTCTCAGACGTCCAGAAGCCTGCGGAGGCGTCTGGCCTAGTTCCCAGACGTCCGATGGTCACCCCGGACGTCTGGAGGTCGCTCCTGCAGTCTGGTACTACAGCCAGACGTCTGATTCGCGTTGGATGGCGAATCACCGAGCCTGCGCGCACCCAACTCTCTCTCTCAGTACGGTCAGTTGACAGGAAGGAAGAAGACGGAAGAACTCACCTTTCAGACGTCTGGATGGTCTTCTAGACGTCGCCCCCGCCGTCTGGCTATCAGCCCAGACTTCTGATTCTGGAAATGTTTCCAGAATCAGGTCGCGACTCGCCCTCCGCTCGCGACGCTGCGCCTCGTCGCACCCCGTGCGCCTACTGCTCGGACCGCAGCAGCCCCCCCCCGGTCGCCCCGTGCCCGCTGCGCTCCCCGCCGACCGACCCTGGCAGCTCTGGCGAGCTCGCCCTCACGGCTGAGCGCCGCTCTCGCACGCAGCACCTCCTCCGCGCTCACTGCGGCCGCCGCTGCCGCTGCAACCTCGCGCTCGCTCTCGCTCTCACTGGCTGAAGGAGAAGAGGAAGGAGGCGGTGGTGACGGAAGAGCGCGTGGCCTTTTAAGGCCGTGCGAGGAGGAGAGAGAAGGAGCGCGACAGGGGAAACTGCAGCCGCAGAGGGAATAAGCGAATATGCGGGTCTGCGCGCTCAGGCGTGAAGACGACCCGCACGTGTCAAAGATAACCGATTTTCAGACGTCTGGAAACGATCCCAGACGTATGGTCAGACGTCTGGGAGTGACCCCAGACGTCTGGTCCGACATCTGGGCCACCTCCCAGACGTCTTAAAATACGTCTGGGGCGTGCGTTCGTTACAACTGTTCTCTTGTACCTCTTTTTTGTTCCACTGTAGTGAGTAATTCTTGTTACCGCTGTACTTTTCTTTACCTGCAGTTCATATTATGTTATAAATGTTGTTCTACTGTTATGGTGGTATATACTGTAGTGGTTTCTTTCCTTACTGCTGTATTTTGTTACTGCTAGTTATATTTCATGTTGAATGTGATTTATTTTACTGCTCTTTTGGTTACTTCCTCGTTGGATGACTAGATCTTGGGATTAGTCGAGTCGGTCCGGTTCTCGTGTCTCGTAGGGACTCGGGAATCGGGTCATTACAGGCAGTCCCTCCTGATGTGACTCGGCTGGCCACACTGGTAGCAAAGGGGGACTCGACTCCCGCCCTCAGTGGGCCCTGCTGACGGCTGGGCGGGGGTCCGGTGCTAGCAACTGGCCCCTGTCGGGAGCCCCCAAAGGCCACTGACGGCCCCGCAAAGCGTGACGGCACCGCAAAGCGTGACGGCTCTCCTGCGGGTGCCACATGCCTCCTCTCTCATCGGCCCTGTGAGAAGTCTGGCTGATAGGGCCTCTTCCGCTCGCTGTCAGTGTCACGTGCGGACGGGTTGGTTTCCTCATACATCATAGCTGCCTCCACCACTCTCGAGAACGTAGGCAGCTTTAGGGGTTTGACATACCCCCGAATAGCAGGCCGGAGCCCCTCGGTGAACCTCCAAAGGCACTCCTCCTCGGTAGCCACGGTTGTCGCTGCGAAACAAGACAGCTCCAGGAAACGCGTACGGTACGCGCTCACGGTCATCGTCCCTTGGCGGAGAGTGTGGAACTCCCACCTCCTCTGGTCCTGCCACATCTGAGGGAAATACTGCTCGTAGAAGAGGGTGACAAACTGGTCCCAAGTCGGCTCGTCCCTCTCCTATCCCTTGACCGCCCTCCACCACCTGTGTGCCGCGCTCTCCAGCTGGTACGTGGCAAAGGCCACGCGGCACTCCACAGGGGGGCGAAGGGTGTCAAACACCTTCTCGATCTGCTCGAGCCAGTCCTCCGCTTCGGTCGGGTCCTCATCCCCCTTGAAGGAGGGGGGCTTCAGCTTCCGAAACTATCAGAAAAGCTCGTAATGGCGCTGAAGGGGAGACACTGGTACGCCTCCTGATAAGGAGGCCTCGTGCTATGAAGTGCCGGAAGAATGATGGTCCATTCTCATAATGATGCAAGGTGTATGGTTTATTGATGGATGAAAATACCATTAGTGCCATTGTAGTAAATTGTATGGGATACCAGCCATTATTACGACCATTATTATTTACTTACCTAATTTTTACTGATTTTATTCCAGGTCGTTCACTGGGAGGCAATTATTGATTTACATCGCTCTCTAATCTCAAAATTATCCTTTAATTCCAAAAAGAAGTTTTACATCTAATAAAGAATGAATGAATGAAGACTTGGTTTGACTGTTCACAAAGAATTAATCAAAATGCTTGCAAAAACTAACTATAAAAAAGCACCAAACATTTCATCACTATATTCTAAACTATCTCTTTATAAGTTACAGTATTAATACTTACATGAAAGTACACTACCAACTAAGATTACATAGTATACTAATTTAACTTACTAATCTAACACCTACAGTAACACATACAATAGCTATAGTGATAGATGTAAGCGTCGCTAGATCCCAGAAAATACTATATACAAAGTTAAAGAGGGAAACCAGGGTCTGTAGCGATGGTATGGCGACATTTTATTCTGTTAGTAAATGTATGAATTTATTTACATAAAAGTAATTGGCTATACTACATATATATATATATACTTTGTATCTGTATTCTCTCTCTAATTCACTATACGTATTTATATCTTCTCTCTCTCTCTCATTCCACACTACTCTTCTTCTGTTATTCTTCTTCTTCTTTGTTTTAATTCTGCGTTAACAAGCTCCACAAACTGCGGCGTATAGGTGATTAGCTACTGTCATTAGTTCTCTTAATTAATAAAAAATGTGTTTAATTTGCGAGCATGCTTTTCGAGGGATACACAGCACCCAGAGGGTGGGACCAAACCTCTACTAAGCGTGCCCTAATTGTCATTAGGCCGTTTAATTGTACATTATCAAGCTCAGATCAGGGCTTTCTCAGCCCGCGCACACACACACCTCCCCGTGCCCCCAGCCCCACATGCTCATCACACAAATGCTCAAGGATATGCTTAGATAGTAATAGCGTATGTTGTTTTGGGCGCCTGACGCCCGTGATGACTGCTCTATAACTTAACAAAATCAATTTAAACCACCGCACACACTTTGCAGCGCACGATGTGGCGCTATTCGAGCGCCGCATCTGCGCTGAAAATGTGCGCAGCTGCTCGCTAAAGGTGATTTTGGCCCTCAATTCGAGGGCCATAATTTATTTTAAAATAAAAATAAACTATGGGGAAATGAAATATTTATATAATACTATACAATTATACGCTTAATTTGAATTTTAATTATATTTACTATATAAATAAATTCACTAAAGTGTACTATTTTTACACACTGCTTTTGATGTTTAATTCTTTAATTACTTATAAATTAGCTACTATATGGTCTAATTGACCTTATACAGAGTTAGTATACATGTATAAGTATTTTATAAACATTTTTATTATATTTTTTAGAATTAATTTATGTTCTATTTACATTTAAATAGTAGATTTGAACTGTTTTACTTATAAATTAAGTTGAAATTATATAATAAGATATAAACATACTTCAATTAGCTTAAATTATTTAAAGTACATTAGTCTAAGTATACAGATTCCATTAACTTAATTATAACTCTAAATTACTAATTTATCTAATTTAATTTAATAACTTAGCTATTAACTTAATAAATTCATTATTTATTATGTATAAAGAATTAAATTAAGGTACAGGGTTTTATTTACTTATAATCTACATATGCATATGTATATACAGTTTTATAGTTTAATACTGTTATTTATACTATCTATTTATTTATTTAGTCTAAGAATACATATAAGTTAGTTTAATTAATAGATAGTTATATAATTAATATATATACAGTATAATCTAACTTAAATATCCAATCTACAGTATGCAATATAGATATAGTTATTTGTACAGTTTACATACATATACTACCTATTTACATATATAACCTAGTATAAAGCTTATATTTTACAAGAGTACACTTAATATATAAAGTACTTTTTAGGTATTTTTGGAGTTTTTTTTTTTCACTTTTTCTAGTTTTTATAAATATTATAGAAATAAGAGATGAGAAGGGAAGAATTGGTTGAGGAGAAAGAGGTGTTTTTGATTTTTTTTTAGATATGACTCTTATTATTAAGCTTCATTGTATACAAATCCATCGACTGGCAAATTCTACCAAGTCGAGGGTTTTGCATACCATGAAACTTGGTATATGGATAGAAAACCTTCTGATCTTTGATCAGACAGTTTTATTTTAATTTTTTAGAATTTTTACTGATTTTTATTGAATTTTAAATCTCATCCAACCTAAGCCTTTCAACAGATTTCTAAGGGATCCTAAAGGGTTAGGATGGGTCTTAAAAGATGTAAAAAGGCATTGACTGCCTTATTTTCATTCAGTATGAAATCTGGGAAGTGTTCTTACCCATTTTTAATACATTCCTCAATTTATAATCCCTTTAAGTCATGTGTTGGACAGTTAGCTTTAAACTAAACTAGCTGACAACATGTGGAAGAGATATAACAAGCATTCACAGAAATTAAAATTCAATTACTTATACAGGGAAGCTTGTATACATAAGGAAAACAATACACTATATGTCAGCTATGTTCAAAATACACTCTACAGGGTTTTACATCAAACTCTATCTGCTACAATTTGAGATAATCAGACAACAGCAGCAAGGACTCTACATCTAACCCTGCAGCAACTCAGATTTGATTCCAGATGGCTTAACTGCTGCTGCAGTTAGTCCATTTGGAATGAAAGTAGATTTAGGAAAGAAGGAGAATGTAGCTGCAAAGTGCAGTAACTTGCTGTGACCACTGGGATTAAAATCATAAATCCAAACTAAAAAAAAAACTCTCTCAACCCCATCTGACAAGGGTTTCACTTCTCATTAAAAACACTGAATATCCCAATTCAAATGCAAGAACCCTTATCAATAAATTCACATCAGATTAAATCAACAAAAACACTGATCTAACTCTTCTTAATGCTATAGACAGCATGTAGAAAGAGTTAAATCAATCAATTAAAATCCCTAATTCAAATCCCAGGTTCTGAAACCTTAAGGAGTATTGAGAACTCCTTAGGTTAGGAAATCATCAATGCTTTCATCCAACACAAACTCATGGATACAAGATAAAACTTCAAATCACCACAGTGATTTTCCTTAGTTCTATCTTGCATTCAATGCATTAAAACCCTCATAAAACTCAAATCAGAATATGGCTCTTCTGAGATGAATTCTGACATCAGAAACATCTCAGATTCCTTGCCAAACAATGGACACAAATCAGAATTTTTCAATTTGTCAGATCAAAACAGTTAAAACCCAATTGAGTGAAAATCCTTGAAATCCAAGTTAAAGAAAAATCCGACAAATTGATAACTTCAAGCTCAGACAAGGGGCTTTTGTGAACAAAAGTGAGGTGAATGGGAAGCCCCCTTATGTACTTTTTGACGCCAATTTCAGATCTGAGGTTAAAAATCAATCAGATCTGAAATTAGGTCTGAATGCATGGGTGGAATGCGAGAAACAGGTCGTGAAAATCAGAAGTGAATATGAAAATATGGAGAGGGAGAGAATTTGTGATCATGACTGTGTGAAACCTTCCCCTCTGATCTGGAATGATCAGAGGAGGAGAGGGGGGAATTATAGCCTAAATCTACTGCTACAGCTACTCTATCATAACAACAAAATTAAACACTACCAATTACGTTAATTCTACTCTAAACCTACTTAACTACAGCTACAACTAATTTGCAGAATGATAAATCTACTCTAACAGGAAGAATGGGACCTATGGGTCCTTAGCCGGTGGCTAAGGAGGAAGAAGGGAGGAAGATGACTCCAGTGGAGGGAAGAGTCTGCTAGTGAGGCTCCAGGGTTGTCCTCAGGTGCTACGAGGTCCTTAGCGACGAGGAGGCCGAGAGAAGGCGGCAATTTCACAGCCGGTGGCTGTGAAATCAAAGGATTGATGGGGAGGAGGAACTGGAGTGGATGAATGATTGCTAAGAGATGTAGGAGGGAGCGATCCTTTGCGCGCGCAACCACTGAGGTCCTTAAGTAGCAAACTCAGTGGTTGAGATCACCGCGTGGGTAAGGATAATCGAAGAGGTAACCGGCGGCGGGGATGAGAGGGTAGGAGCGTGCAGCGAGCCAATCTCAAAATCTGACCGTCAAATGGGATATGGGGAGAGGGGTGAGCGCATGCGCCGATTCGCGCGAAGGTTCTATTCAAATCCAACCGCAGGTCGAAATTGCGAGAAGCAACGGACGACCGAGATCTGCCGTGTTCTTCGCACGCTATACTGCGTGCGAAGAGCAGCAGGCCGACCTTTGAAATGTCGGGAAAATTGCAGGGAAGACCCCTACACGAAGGGGTATAAAATTTGCGTGCAGGCCCATAAGTGAAGATAATTGCAACAGGATGGACCTGCAGCCTTTCAAAGGGGTCCCTGCGGTTTACAAGTAGGTCCAAAAAGGAATTTTAAAGACAAGAATGTGATGCATGAAGGACCTAAGTGTAAACTACATATTACATAGCCTAAATGATGTCTAAATGCCTTCAAATTTTTATATGTGCTTAATTGAACATTTAAGACATTAATTATACTTTTGATTTGGCCTTTCAAACTTATTTATGTGTTCAATTAATGCATGGATCACCATTTGTTCTTTGCTTTCAAAATATCTCATTTTGTGACCTAATTATGAAATTTTAACACAGTAAAAGTTTTAGGTCTTTTTCTTTGATTCCCATACTTAACCCTTTTTATCTGTTAATTTGATGTTGTTTTACTCAGTGTCTAGCTTAACTTTAGCTTTTTAGCTATGATGAGTAGCCACTCATCAGTGGGGGCGGTGGAGGGACACCCCCTCCCCCATGTCCAGCGCCGTGTTCGTCTCGCGGTCCCACAGAGGACTCCCCCTCCGCAGCCCCAGGGAGAGGCGCTCGTGGCGGCGGGTGAAGCTCCTCTCGTACGATCCCTCGTATCAGCTGGGTGAGGTCCTGGGCTTGAATGCCCGGGAGTAGTGGCTGGTCCACTGAGGCGTCGGGCTCAACGCGCTCACCCCTTCGACCTCGTCCTCGGCCACGTCCGCGGCCCACCTCGCTACCTCCTCGTCGAGGCATTTCCTGCAAGGAGATGCGAACACAAAATACAAAAGACGTCAATTCCAATCGTCATTCAACGAAAGAACCCCAGAACAGATGTCAAGAGATACGTTGTGGTGGTTACTCTAGTTACAAGCACATGAATTGATTTTTTTTCAACTAGTTGGTTTACTTCTCGGGACGACCTTACTCTGATACCATCTTGTTACAACCCGGTTCCCGAATCCCTACAGGACACGAGAATCGGATCGACTCGACTGATCCCAAGACCTAGTCGTCCAACGAGAAAGTAACCAAAAAGCAGTAAAATAAACTACATTCACCATGCAAGCAACTAAAAGTAACAAGGTACAGCAGTAAAGAAATAAACTACTATAGTACACATCACCACAACAGTAGAGAATCTAAACAGGTACAGGAATATGAAGTCTATAATAAAAGAGTACAAAAGTGTAACAAAATACTCACTAATACAGAAAATGGGGTACAACAAAAGTACAACTACTGGGCTCCACTGGGCCCAGCACCTTATGCAGTCGTAGGCTCTGGCTGCTCAACACCTGGACCTGAAAAAGGTGGTAGTACGACACGTCAGCGAAACACTGAGTAGAGTGGCAACCGGCTAACTAAGAGAAACAGTAACGGTGGACAGGTAGCTGTTGTTTTCAATTTCTTTCTTTCATCACTTCAGGTCTTTTTCTTGATCTCGAATGTTCCTCGTGGGAACGATCTTGATTGCAGTCTTTTCCGAAACGTAGAAGTAGCACGTGGTGCTCTCCTAGTCGGGAGAGTCCCTCGTGGTGGTCCTACTCTCAGTCAACCACCCCAAGGTCACTGACAGACGTAATGGTGACTACGGCACGCGCGATAAACGCACGGATAGCTACCCCGCACTGGCACACGGTCAGTCGTTTCCGTTAACGGGTGCGCCCAAAGCATAGCACGGAACCAGTATAGGGCAGAACCCTCTCAGTAACAGGGGTCTAGCCCCTCCACAGTAACCAAACAGGAGTCTCGCCCCTCCACAATCCGTGCACCCTCACCTGACTACCCTGGTTTGCCCAGTGGGCCTAACAAGTCGATGTAGGATGGCTAGCTGAATCCCGGGCCCTGTGGGGTGGCTCGCTCCCTCCCTACACTAGTAGCTCTCCCCAGTACTATGTACGCAAGGGCCAAAAGTCGGTACAAAGTGGCTAGACCTAACCCTGGGTTTCAACCCTAGGGCGGCTGGCTCCACTCTGCACTAAACAAGTAATATGTGCTTCCCTTGGTACCACGTACCTAAGAGACAACACCCTTCCCCATTCACCTTTCCAGTTTCATTCTATTTATTTCCAGGAGCTCTACTCCTAATTCCCCGTAGGGTTCATGCTCATGTTTCTCAGGCCAAGCCATACTAGGTTTCATCATTTCAGGTTTATTCGCATATACACGTGTTTTCAACATTCAATCTTTCTTTTGTAGTTTACATACAAGCAGCTCGAATTTAATTTTCAAACAACAGGAATTACATGTAGCAGTTGCTAACAACAATACTCTACATTTCATAGGCAACTGTTATCCAATTACAAGCAATTATTATTATTCTATCTACTCAACCAAGACTGCAATTCAGGCATTCAATACATTCGTTCCAGTGTTTCTGGTCCTAGGATTCATGCCACACCCTAGGATCTATCATTCAATCTAGTGTTTTTGATCCTAGGATTCATGTCATACCCTATGATCTATCATTTATTCTAGATATACATTTATGTTTGTAATTAACTAAGGGAAGCCACTCTACCCGCAAAATCGGGAGTAATGGGGGCTCGATCGGCAGGTCTGCATGCCTCCGCAACCCCCAAATCTGCAACAGAACGAGGTCCTAACACAAGGAACCACTCAGAACAGGATAAAAGAATTTCAAACGAGTAGAGGAACTTGTACGGAGAAGAACGGAATTTAAAACGTGGAAATTGGACCTCGAACGAACCATAAACGGGTCAAAAATGATAATTCTGACTCAAATCAGACGTCTGGAACATCTTCCAGACGTCTTAAAAGGAGTCCAGATCCATACTTCACTTTGTGCTGCTCCTCAGGCGTCCAGAGATCCTGCTGAACCGTCTGGACCTAGTTTTAGACGTCCGACCACCTCTCCGGACGTCTGGAGACCCTCTCCGCCGTCTGGTGACTCGCCCAGACGTCTGAACCGCATGGGAGGGCGTGTCCTGTGCCTTCCCGAAGCGAATCCTGCACGCGCATGCGAAAACTCTTAAACATGGCACACAACAGAGCATCGGCGGAACGACCTGCATGGCCGTATCCGCAAAAAGGGATGTATATGCGTAGTATGTACCTCTCAGTCGTCTGGAGCCTCCTTTAGATGTCGTCTGCGTCGTCTGGATGTAGGTCCAGACGTTTGATTCTGGGAAAAATTCCAGAATCAGAAGCTCCTTCGTCTTCTTCCTGCTGCACGCAGCCGCGCCACGCTCGTCTGCCTGCTGCTCTAGTTGTAGCAGCATCAAGGAGGACCCCCGACACAACACTCTGCCTCACGCACGCCCGACCGGCCTCGAACTGCTCTGGCGAGCTCTCTCTCTCACGGCTCGCGCTCTCTCCTCTCCTCCCTTCTCTCGCTACCCTTCTCTCCGCCACTGCACTCGGCTGCAGCTGCTGCTCGCTCTCACTCTCGCTCTTGCGTTGGAGGAAGGAGGAGATGGATGGGGTGGGGTGGCATGAGGGAGAGGAGAGGAGTATTTGTAGGTGCGAGAGAAAAGGTCCTGCAGGTTGGCGGGGGGAGAGAAAGAGAAGAAGGCGGCTGGGGTTCGCGTGTAGACTCGCGATCGTACGCACGCAAAAATTAATTTCCAGACGTCCGGGAAGGTATCCAGACATCTGACCAGACGTCTAGCCCTAATCCCAGACGTCTTAAAGAACTTTGATGGCACGGGTCTTAACAATATCTATGGCCTAAAATTACACTTTTGTCCCTTTAAGCATTATTTAATTTAATATTTAATATTAATGATAATAATGTTAACTTATGTTATATAATATATATATGGTAAAGTAACTATGGTTATAAATAGCTGAATGCTTAGGTTTAAGCCTTATTTATTAAGTAAATATAAATGAATGCCTATTTGTACATTAATTATTTTATTTTAACCTATAATTAAGGTCCTTGTGAATTATTAACTTATTACATAATTAACGCTATTTTAATGTTATTCCTAATTAATTAACTAGGTAAACTAGCTTATTTTGATGAATGAGGCATGATGAGTCCCTCATCAATAGGGTGACCAAAAGTTGATCTAAAACCCTTTCTATTAACCTTTCCAGATGAAGTGTCTTTTCTGGAATTGTAGGGTCATCCTAAATGTCCCTACCTTGAATCATCTAAAAGCTTTAATTCATGAAAACCAATTCAACCTCATATTCCTATTTGAGCCTTTTGCCAACCCTTCATCGGTGACATCTATCTGGGATGCTATCTCTTTTAATTTTAGTCTGATTGACCCTTCTCCCAACATTTAGTGCTTATGGAAGAATTCCTTGTCTGTTTCCCTCATTGATTCTATACCCCAACCTTTGATGATAGGCTGCTCTTTTGACAATAAACTCTTGAATATGTTTGAGATTTATGCTTCTTAGGATGCTAACAATTGTATGTTGCTGTGGAGTCATCTTCACAATTTCTCTTCCTCTACCTCTGACCCTTGGTTTATTGGTGGTGATTTTAATTACATTCTCCACGCATCTAAGGAAATTGGTGGTCTGGCATTTCGTGATGCTCAAACCACTTTCCTTCGTTCCTTTGTTGATAACTTGGCTCTCTTTGATCTTTTGTTGGGTGCAGTCAACTGTCCTAGTGTAATGGGAGATTAGGTAGTGTGCAAATCTATCAAAAACTTGAGCATGTTTTTGTTAATTCGGATGGGATGGCTCTACATCCTTTGGGGTCGTATATTTTGCATCGCAATCCTGATCATGCTCCCATGATTCTCTCCATAGCTCATTCTCAATCCCTTCATCCTTGTCCTTTTCATTTTTAGAATATGTGGATGCAGGATAGAAATTTTAGAGACTCGGTGGCTTTAGTCTGGTGTCAATCCATCATTGGCCATGCCGCTGATCCTATTTCCAAGTTTTACATTAAACTTTCTACTCTTAAAAAGACTCTTAAGTCTTAGAATAGATCAACTTTTAGGGATATTCATTCTTTGGTCAAGAACCTTGAGATCCTCCATGATGGTCTTGATATGAAGTTGTCGTCCCATTGGGATGATACCCTTTCCGCTGAGCTTAATGATGTTCACATTCAACTAGATGATGCCATAGCCAAGCTCAATGACTTCTTGCTTCAAAAAGCAAAGATTAATTGGATTAAGAATGGGAAGGGTAACAACAAGTTCTTTTATATTGCTATCAAAAGATGTTTTGCTAAGCATACTCATGCTTCCTTAACTTCCTCTATGGGATCTGGTTCCTAGTCAGATGCCTCATTCAAAACAATTAGGTATTTTGGATCACTTCTTACTTTTGTTGGTCCTACCTCGGTGGAGCAATTTCTTGATGTGATTCCCCCTTTAATTATCCCTAAGGATTCCCTCTACCTTACCAATCCTCCTCTTGAATTGGAGGTTTTTGGTGTCCTCTCTCAAATTCCCACCAATAGAACTCCTAGTCCTGATGATTTCAAAGTGAAGCTTTTTATTAACTTTTAGGATATTATATATTAAGGGCAAACTTACACTGCCATCTCTCATTTCTTTATCTTTTATAAAGCTCATAGCGCCTTCAACAATACTTTCATTTCTCTTATCCCTAAGAGATCAGAAATCCATGAGCTATCAAATTATAGGCTAATTAGTTTCTGAAATGTTTCTTATAAGATTGCATCAGGCATTTTGGCCAATTGTCTTGTTGGCCAATTGTCTTCCTTCTATTGTTCCTAAAATTATATCTCTTGAGCAAGCTGGATTCCATAAGGGTAGATCTATCTTCAACTACATTGCCACTACTTTTGAGTTCACCCAACATCTTGACCAAAATGTATTTGGATCTAATGTCATCCTCCAACTTGACCTTAAGAAAGCTTATGATCGAGTGAAATGGGAAGCTCTATATGAAATTCTTATCTGATTTGGCTTCTCTTACCAATTTATTGATTTGATCAAAGGCTTTGTCCAACATGAGGGATCCTCCATCCTTCTTGATGGTATTTCTACCCCCTTTTCTAGTCAGGGTGATCCTATTTCACCTTTTCTTTTTGACATATATATACATGGAACCCTTTATCTATGGCCTCAAAGATATGGCATTTTTGGGAAAGATTCTTCCCTTCTCGATTAAATGAGGTGTTTCTACTCTGATTCTTTGCTTTATGCCAATGATATCATCATATTTCTCGATGGTAGCTTGCACTCTATCTCTAATCTCTCATAGTTCATTCAATCTTTTGAAATTGCCTTTGGTCAAAAGGTGAGTCTCCTCAAGAATTTTTGTTATGTTGGCCACAATTTCTTGGTTGGAAGACTTCCTCACTGAATTAGCCGAATCGCTTCTCGTAAAAGATGGAGTTTGAATCATTGTAACACAACTCAAGTGCTCAACTTTTAAAATTTATAAACCACAACTAGAGAGTATACGGGTCGTCCTAGGAGGCTCGATGTCTCAAAACAATCTTGAAGTGCCTTTTATTTCTTTTTGTATTTTTCGCTTTTGAGATTTTTTTTTGTCTTTTTGAGATAAGAGTATAAAATGAAAATGTGGTCATGAATCAATGTCACAAGAGATGATGCTACCTACTCAAATCAATTTATGAAATTAGACACTGAGTGAGCTTACAAGTACCACAGTGGGTGACTTGTAATCAAACACCAACCAAGTTCGCACGTCTAAGAGAATTAAAACAAAATACAAATAGGAAACATGCTTTTCATTGCCTTCCAAATTAAGTGCTTACAACATAAGGAGATGAGGGTATCAATAAGAAAGCTCATGAGATAAGGTAAGCTCACTACTAAACTAGAATGAGACTCAACATAACATGCTACTAGAAAAATAAAATAAGATTAAGGGAAGCTTATGAGAATGAAGACGGAGCTCGGGTGATGAAGATGATCCTCCAGTGGTACACGTCCTCCTCTCATGGCCTCCTTCCTCCTTGGCGTGCTCCCAAGAATCTCCTCCAATTGTGACGTGGGATGATGGTGGTGAAATAAAAGGACAGCGGATTGACAATTGAAGGGTGGTGGAATGACTCCCTCTCAATGCCTAAAATTTGGGCTTAGTTAGTCCTTAAGTCCTCCCTTTCTCCCTTAGAGTGCTCAAGAGATGGGATAGCCAAAGATGGTTTGGAAGGACGGAATGGATGGCCTTATATAGAGGTGGAGAGGGGTAAAAAGGAAAGGAAGGAGGAGTGTTCCAACAATTATGGTTGTGGGTAGATGTGTTGAGATTTAATGATGATGTCTTGGAATTGGGTTGGTGACTATTAATTGGTGGAGGGATCTAGGTGTAGTGAAATGTGCATTCATAATTAGGGTGACTTTGTTGGAATTGGGGAGACTTAAATGTGCCATGGTGGATGTGCAAAGGTAGATCTAGGTAGGTGGAGGAGCTAAATAAATGAAGTAGAGGAGCTCTTTGATTATTGATGTAGGACAATTTTTTTTTGCTTTGTTGAGCTGGAGCCTAGGGTTTGCAAGTCTTCTGAGTTCAAATCTTCAGCTCAAAATTTTCAATTCCTTATTCTTTTTTTCTTTTCTCCTCGGCCTTCAATCCTATGATCATCAAATACCATCAATTAGTGCAAGAATAAAGAATTATATAAATTATGATGCAAGCCTATCTAAAATGAAATTTTTGCTGATGCTTTTAATATGCTCATGAAATTAGACTAAGATGAATGGGGAGTTAGCAAATTATAAACATGGGCAAAACAAAATGTGGTTAGATCACTCGCTTACTTGGTATCATGGGTTATTAGTTGGGATCCTTCCCCTTAACCTACTTAGGTTTCCTTATTTGTCCTAGTCGTCCCAAATTTTCTTATTTCTCTGCTATAGTGGATGAAATTCACCCCAAGCTTTCAAGATGGAGGGCTAATTTGCTCTTTGCCTTTGCTAGACTTCTCTTGATTAAACATGTTTTGTCATCTATTTTTATTCATAATCTATCGATTTTAAAGGTCCCTAGATCTTTTATTCATAAGCTTGAGTCGACCTTTGCTAACTTCTTTTGTAGCACTTTTGACTCTAATCATCACCACCATTGGATTTCTTGGTAGAAGATATCTAAACCTTATGATTATGGTGGGATGGGTATTCCCTTGTCATCAAAGCTTTACGAATGAAGAGGACTTGGAACATTATCTTCAAAGACTCACCTTACAGCAAGCTCATCCGACACCTTTATGGCTTCAATTCTTTCCTTATAACTCCTCTTCCTGCTAGGTTTCACATGCTTCGTGAGGTCTATATTGATATGAGACCCCTTATTCAGTGGGAGATTCATGAAGGTAGGGTGGATTTTTAGATGAATATTTGGGTGGGTGATTCCTCTTTTAAGGATTTTCCTCCGAATAACTTCTATCTTGCCTCCATTTCTGGTAGGGATGCTATTCTCAATCAATTTGGTAATTCTCTTATGATGACTATTCCTCAATCTGTTCGCAGTATTATTGATAGTACTCCCCTCGACAACCTCAAGGATATTCCCCTCTGGATGGACTCCTCCTTCAGGGAATTTTTGGATGGCCTCTGCCTATTTTCTTAATTATCGGCATCACTCCAAGGATGCTATTGCTAAAGGTATTTGGTGTCTTAAGCTTCTTTTATGTATTTGTCTCTGTACTTGGCATATCTTGCACCACAAGCTTGCTACTGAGGACCATATCTCTAAACTTGGCATCTTTCTAGTTTCCAAGTGCTGGTGTTGTCCCACCTTTCCCAATTATGAGACTACTTATCATTTATTTTATCAGTCAACTCATCCAGTCTATCTCCGATTGGGTTTTCTCTAAAAATTATCTTAAACCTATCAATCCGGATTCCTTCCTCTCCATCTTGCAAACCCAAAGTTGGACGCGTCTAGGGAATACTCTAAAAGGCCTCATTTGCTTCATCTAGCATAATGTTTGGTGGATTAGGAACAAGACCAAACATGACTCCTTTGTTTTTAACAAGATTCCCATTTCCTCTCGCATAACCAGCTTAATTTCAATATGTCAAAGTGGTTTCATAAGCAACGTCCTATTAGTTTTGCACCAAGTTGGGTCCACGTAGCACTAGTTTGAAAATTAACATTGCGACTACTCATGACAACTCCTATAGCTATTTAGGCTAGGTGATTCATGACCATCATGGTGACTCTTTGTGTGGGGCTTGTGCCAAGACCTCAAGGATACCTAGCGAGACTACCTTACTTAGGTTCCATCTTCATGTTCTCTCCACCACTGCTTCTTCTTTTCCACTGTAGGTCAAAGAGGATTCTACTCTCCTCTATTATTGGTGGAATGTGAAAGTTCGGGTTGTATGACTAGCTAGGAAGGATTTTTCTACAATTCTCACACGAAAGCATTAGATGGAGACCTTTTCACATGTTCATACTTCCATCAATCTTTTGGCAATTAGAATAGCATATTTGGGCGAGGGCGACTGGTGGACTTATCACTTATCTTTGGAATTGCCCCATCGCATTTAGGGCATCATTCAATCAGACAAAATCCAACTACCTCATATTATCCTCTGAGTTCCCTGTTGGCAGCTATTTGACTTTTGTGTCTATCCTATCTTCTTGTTTTTGCTTTTATTTGTTGTAATTTTTTTATTATACTAAATCATGAGTCGTGATTCTTTTCTCTGTTATAATTGTATCCAATAGGTTTTAGTCTAATCCCTCCTTTTTTTTTGTTTGATAGCCTCTGGCCAGTATGTGATGCATAAGATAGTTGTCTTACCTTACTCAAAAGAAAAAAAGCTTCCAAACTCATTACATCACTGGAATCGAAGGGTTATCATTTATGACCCCTCGCAAGGATCGCCCTTGTGGCCTGCACTCCAATGTTGGGGTTGACGTATTCTACTGAGGGGGAGAGTTCCGTGGTGAACTTCAAAACAAAATCTCTGTGAATATCAAATCTTCCATAAAACTATTTATTAATATTATATACAGAGTACAATAAAGTAAAATTACTCTCTTTCTTTTTTCAATCTATTCACAAAAACCTTTGTGTCAAACTAATGAAGAAAGCCGGGATATGTTAGAAAACGAATTCCCATTGGAAGAAGCACAATAACACACACACACACATATGACCTCCCATGTAATTCTCTCTCTCTCTCTCTCTCTCTCTCTCTCTCTCTCTCTCTCTCCTCTTTTCCCTTTTTTTGCTTTACGGTGTGAAAATGGTGGGCATTCCATAACCTTTACCATATGACCAACGTCCTTGGTGGCAACGTTTTCCTTAAGCCTGAAATAACATTCATTAGCCCGAATAAACTTATTTCTCTTCGTAAATTGAATAAATATTATTTTTTATATATCCTTTAATTTGAGTTAAAATACAATTACATACTTTATGATGTGATATAAAATATAATCTATTTTATCATTATTACATCTAATCTTTTAAGATTAGTTTATTTTTAGAGTTAAAGAAAATGATGTTAAAAAATATGAAATTAATATTAATTCGTAATTATATTTATTTACAGAGTAATTTAATATCAGTTTATATTTATTTAAATTGGTGTTAAAGTGTAGTGTTAACTCTTGTGATATTTATTTAGTAATGATCTTAAATATATAAAATACGAAAGATATCAAGAACAATATACGTGTAAATTAGATTTTAAACCTATTTAAATTCGATCTATATATATATATATATATATATATATATATATTGGTTATACCAGACAATTCTTCGACGTGACATCACCAGCACTCATACCAAAAAAACCTGTCATCGTTGAAATTTAAAAGGACGCCAATGGATTTAAAACATAAACTTGCATATATTAGTAATATACGTGTACCCACACAAAATATTACTTAATCACACAATGACATTGGGTACGGTTCTCAAACACACAACCCGACCCTCTTCACAACTCTCAGCACTACAGGAATACATGATACATCAAAGTGTATTTATACCAACCAGTTGGGTTACACAACTCTCTCTCTCTCTCTCTCACCAATACTCGCATTGAACATAAATGAGGCTACAACCCACGGTCTGTAATGATAATTGACCTTAACAAGTCTATAGCATCATCAACCAATATCTTCCCTGATTTCATTTTACCTACTTCACGTAAAAGCTTGAACTTTAATAAAGATAGACGAATGAACCGTGTGGATTGAAAGATAACCCGAACATGTGATCTCTCATTTTAATTCAACCATGAACAAATCGATCTTAGACTTAATCATGTTGAATTCCTTTTTCATGGTAAAGTAAGTGAGGAAAAATCTAAAAGAAATTTAAGGTAATTACACCTTAAATCACAGCTCGGTGACCCCTTGATCATTAGTTTTGGTTTTACTTCAGCATTCCAGGAAGTAGGACTCTAATGGTTTGATTTTTCACTTTTGATTTCGAGTATGATTTCAACCAAGTTGGAATGAATCACTTATGCGGAAGGAAATTAGGAGAAAAGGATTATTTCAAAAGTTTGGGAAATTAAGTTAAGGAGGAGAATCCATTGGTGGATTTGGCTTCTCTCAACATGCATGGTGAATTGGTGCTAAGTTCATCCTAGAGACAAGTTGGTCACATGCATTGATGAGTGCTCATCCCATTTTTTCTTTCCTTGCCACTCCCTGCATGATGATCAACAATTCCCAATGCAATTTAATGAGTCTAGTAGCAATAAGCATGTTTTGGCATTATCCAACAACACCGACAGATCTTTTCGTTGCTTATTTGGTGAATATTTAGCTTATGGTTTTCTTATTCAATGGTTAGGGATTTACTTTGTGACAAAAATAACCACTCAATTAATTTCTTAGCGACCTACTTTTGTATTTGTGTCTTGTATAGTTGCTGTGAAATGCTACTAATTTGCATTGAAAAAGAAAAACATATTACAGATTTCTCAAGGAAAGCTCTCTAAAGAAAACATGCACTAGACATAAGTAAGAACAAGATATCACATATTGTAATCGTATTCTTTAGGGGGAAAACGTGCATGTTATTGTTATCTATGACAAAAGGATTCAAAAATTGCCACTACTTGCTAGGAGCGCCCCTCTGCTCAAGCTCTTCAACCAAATGGACTAATGTGTGTACAACCTCTGACATCACTGGCCTGAATTCTGGCTCAACCTGTTGCATATAGGAAAAATTGGAAATTAAAATCAAACGGTGCAAACAATTTAGTGTTATAGTTATACTTGAGGGTATTACATACATGGATGCAAAAACCTATTGCATCTGCAAGTCGAGAGACAGAGTTTGCAGGACAAAGACCCTTAAGAGCTGGATCGATAATTTCATTCAATGAGTACATGTCGTATAGCTGGGGTCTTGCCCATCGTACTAATGATCGCTCATGCCTCGGTCTTAAACTGTTAAGTGAGGGGCAAAAGGAGGGATTAGAAGCTAACGACAAAGTGCTAGAAGGATTAAAAGTGTAGAGAGTTTTCATATGAATCATACAAAGTGGAATAACCACTTTAGATTTAAGAAATTCAAATTTACCTGTCAAATGGTTTTCTTCCGGTTAGGAGTTCCAGCATGAGCACACCAAAACTGAAGACATTATCCTTGACAGTGCATTCTCCACTCTTAGTGACTTCAGGAGCGTGATATCCAGAGGCCAAGTACTGATCCAATGCCTATAAGGATATGAACGTTGGATGATATCCATTCATTAAAAATTTCAATAATTTTCAACCTTTGAATGTGTAAAGTACATGGAGTTTTGATATTGAAGGAAATCATGGCCAATGATTGCAAGAGTAGGAACCGTAACCCAAATTTAACCCTTTTTTTGCAAAAATAAAAAATAAAAAAATCAAAGCCAAACCTTTTATATAAGAGTGCATGATCAATCTTCTTTATTTTTGGACAAAACAGACGTTACTATTTTACCCCTTTTAAGTTACTAGAGTTTAAATTGTTACCTACTATAAAACTTAAACCCAAAAAAATAAGATGGGGAAATATCATAGTCCAAGGGGACATCTCCAATCAAGGGCATAGTCTCCACATAAGTATTAAAATAGAATAATTGTTCTTGGTTTGGACCTGAGAACCATCTGAAGTAAGTTCTAACAATCCACAGTCTGAGAGGTGGGGACTAAGCTCTTTATCCAACAAAATGTTGGCTGACTTGAAATTCTTGTGGACAATAGATGGAGAGCAACCTTCATGCAGGTACCTAAAAGCAATCCATACAAAAATATCAATCTCATCTAGGGATAATGAAGCTCGAAAAGTTTCTACATTTGTTAAAGTTGAAAATATATACTTATCTAGCTAAGAAAAGGATAAGTCAAGAGAGTAAATTAGAAAGATACTCACTCTAATGCATATGCAATGCCTAAGGCAATTTTTGCACGGTTGTTCCAAGTCAATGGCCTCTTATGCTCTTCCAATAAATGGAGGAAGTCATGTAGAGAGCCATTACGGTGGAACTCAAATGCGAGCAAGTATTGTCCACCTTCACAGCAATACCCCACCAACTCAGTCAGATGTGCATGATGCAAAGTGGAAACCTCAAGAACCACCTTGAGGAAATCTTTCGACGCTTGCTGGGAGTTGTCTAGCGAGTGAATCTTCTTCACAGCTAGAACCTGAATAGAATAAACAAGAGAAACTCCTTGTAAATAATGATGGTAAGAGAATTTGTTTAGGGCCATATCCGAAGCAAAACTTCGACCACCAAAGTTGCACCCTTTGTAGAAAATATTAATTTATAGCGTGAAGGACTTTTCAAGTTCAACTAACACTAGATTATGAAGCACCGGATGAAGCCCTCTTTTTAGAACATGTTTTGGATCTTCTTGGTGATATTATCATTATCATTATTTTTTTTTTGGCAAAATGAAAAAACAATATTTTTCTCCATTCTAATGCATGAGTTAATAATATTATACTTCAAAGTAACTAAATTCTTCACCTAGATTAAAATCAAACAATCAATTGATCCGATGCAAAAAAGAAAAAAAAAGAAAAAAAAAAACTACAAACAATTTCAAGCAATTTTTCATGTTAAAGAATAATTTAAAACACCACATCTTTTACAAGAAATATAAAAATCCTAGCAGCACATTTCTCTTATCAATTTCAACAATTTATTTTTTTGTAAGGCTTAAGAGACAAGGGTGAAAATGTTAATTTTGAAGGACTTGTAACTTCCATAGTGGAAAATTATACCTTCCCATCATCAAAATCTGCTCTATAGACATGTCCAATAGACCCCTTGCCAATTAAATAGTTTGGAGCAAAGCCACCTGTAGCCATCTCTAGATCGTCTATTGAGTATGCAGTTGCTCCAATGTTAAATATGTCAGTGGTCTTTGTGACTTGTTGACTTGATGAACCCTCTTCGCCAACTGATTTAGGGTGATCAAGGGATGGCGGTGTAATACTAAGTGGAGAAGGTAGCTGCCTTGGCATGTTAGCTATTACAGGGTCAGGGTTATCTTGTGCGAGTTCAGCACCTACACCGGAAAAAAGGATATAATTAGATCACAAAGAATACAAGGCAAAACGTGTATGAAAGAACAAGGATACATATTCTCAAGCAATTGGCTAGGTTAACTCTTTGCATGAAATCACCTTAATTCAATTAAATTGAACAGCAATCCTTGAGGGGGTATTTATTGTTACAAAGCTAAACAGGTTGCAATGTGGGGCTGTCAGCCTTAGAGAATGATAAGGAGCTGCTCACAGAGAATTGGCTTAGGACTTAGGAGTAATGGGGGCCAACTTTTTCAATTGTAAAAGTAATGTACTTTGGATGGAAGGAAAAGTATCAAGAGACTAAAAATGAATCACATTTTTGAGAATCGAAGTTTATCCAAAGTTTTTACCTGTATTTTCACCTAAAGTAATAGAAGCAGGTGCTTGACTTTCCTCATCCCCTGCGGTGGACATTTCTGGCTTCCTCTTGACCCAGATAAATGCCACTATTAAGGCAAGAGCTAATGATGCTATGATTATACCAGCTATTCCTCCCCCATTTAGGCCAGATTTTTGCACATTACTATTTCCTCTTGGAAATGGTGGTGCAGCTCCAGTGTTCCATTGGTTGCCCCTGCTCCTGAAAAATGAAAATCCTATAAGATCAACACTTCTCTTAAATAAGAGAAGGGCTGCAATGGCATAAAATAGCAATGAATCATTGAGCTTGTTCTTGACTCTTACTGAAAGTTCTTAATGTTTTTTAATTGTTCAGGAATCCTTCCAGTGAAGTGATTATTCTCAACATTCCTGTTCAAAATGATCGAGAATTCAAAATTATCACTAATGGCACGAAGAGATGAGTTTGAAAGGAACATGGTTCTAGCATTTAGAATGCACCCAATAAGTTCCACTCACAAATTTTCAAGTGGAAGATCTACAAGGACATCGATGGTGCCTGCAAATTGATTGTCTTGTAGATATCTATTCCGAGAGAAATGACACCGTTAACATCAAGAAATAATAGTACTTCATTTGACAGGTAAACTTGAATTGAGCTCCTTACGTACAGTGAGGTTAATCTTGAAAGGCCACCAAATGATTTTGGCAGGCTTCCCCCTAATTTGTTTTGCGATAAGTCACTACAATATTTCCAAAAGAATATATGAGAAAATTGAAGTACTTATAAGATCAAAAGGTACAAACAGAGAGTGAGAACTTAAGAATCCGTATCATCTCACAATGTGGTGAGACTAGGTAGTACTCCAGACAATATGATATCCAAGGATCCGCCAAATTTGTTTTGGCTGACATTCCTGCAAGCATGATAGGTATGGTCAAGGGCAAAAATAGAAAAGGCTTATGTTTAGAAGAGGCATGAGGATGTAACTACATGTCTTACAAGTATTCAAGTGAATACCCTCCAGATATGAATTCAGGCAATGATCCAGCAAATAGATTGTCGGAAAGATCGCTACAGGTTAGTTAATTACATGATGATAATTCGAGTACGCTAAAAAAAAAAAAAAAAAAGGTATCTCATACCCCTATATACTTACAGCCTCTGCAAGCTTGGAGGGAGCTGTGAGGGTACTTCTCCAATGATGCGATTGGAAGTCAAAACACTAGACAAATTCCAGCAAACATATATGTAGCATCTCTTTAAGAAATTTTAAAATTGCTTGATAAAATATTTTGACCATAAATCCATGCTTAGAAGGTGGTCAACGATCTCAAATCATCTTGATCATCACTTACAGTTTCTCGTGAGATCCAAGTTTGCTAAATCTCTTAAGATATTCAAAAAAAAAAAAACAATTAAGTTACATTCTAAAGCAGAAAAACTATTTCCTAACATAATAATGATCCTTACATCTCTATTACCGAAGATCCGGAACAGGCAACTCCTTTCCATTGTTGCCCGCAAGGATCACCATGTGGATCCCTGCTCCAGCCAGTAAGTTGTGGTGGGGAGTTAAAGGTGGTGTACAACTTGTTGAGGACCCGAACTGTTGAGGAGATCAATAGATTAGAAGGGCCAAAATTAGTGACAAGATCGAAAGGTTAGACTAATTCTATGAAGACGAAGAGATTAATGAGTTTTATGGTAACCAGCATAGAATACCCACGCTCAACGGAAACCAATAGATTTGTCACATCAAGAATTACATTAATTACTGATGGGCTCAATTCAGCCTATCTTCATCCTTGTTATTGTTTTGCATATTAATTTCTTTTTATCTTTCTACATAACCTTTTATTAAAAGGGCATTAGATTTTCTCCGATAATCTTTCACCTTTCCATTTCTTCGCATGGAACCAAATTTTAATATCAATATCGACCTTCTTAATAGTAGTTAAAAATTGAATTTCCCAACTTTCGAAGATGCTTAGTGCATCTCTACTTAAGAAATTAGTCTAGTTATCTTCAATGGTATTGAAATAAAAATAGGTATCGTATATCTTCTCATTAGTTAAAAATAGATCTCAACTTTCCAAAGTGCACCACACATGAAAAAAAGTTGCACTTAGATCCACATGAATAAGGTGCATTACCCCCCTCCCCCCTCATTGTAAAGGCTGAGCATTGTTTTATCTCATAGGCTCAACTACACTCCCATTCATCAAACATTCGAAGCTAGGGATCATATGTTGAAGAGCGCCTATTCCCACGAAATAAATAGATTAGCTTAAAGTAGTTAATTTTTAGAAGGCAAGGAGTATTATCGCTCTCCATATTTTTTGGATGGATCGGTATAGTACAAATAGAATTGTTGAATCAAGAACTTTTAATTGACATCTAGAAGTTTTCCCAAGGCAAGCTCTTGAATCATAGTTATCAACAATGAAAATTAGTAACTATGAACATCTACTAACAACCTACCACAGCATGGAAAAAGATCTAACATTGACAATGCAAAGTATCATGAAGCTCAAAGATTACTCTACCAGAAAAAACATGCCAACTATATATTTGACACTACCATAACAGCAAAAGAAATTATTTGTGAAACTATTTCCTCACAAACTTATCAATATTTAATTATATGTCCATATCTCCAAACATTTGCAATAGCTATTTCATACATGCTTATTTATTCAAAAGAAAAATATCTATGTGTAGAAGTATTCACTAAAAGAAGAGGTTTAGGAATATCAAAATTGAAAAATTCTCCAATCCCAAATTATCAAAGATGGCTTAAAAGTTAAAATTGAAAAGTGCTAATTAAGTAAAATCTTGCACTTCAAAAATTAAGAAAATATGCAACTTAAATGACATCATCGGAAATTCCCATGGTTGTAGCCACAAAGGTGATTTTATCACTAAACATCCAAAGCATTTACAAGCCAAATAATACATATGGAGAAATTGGTAACAATGACATATATTAAATACATAAAACCACAAAATTGTGCATAAGAAAAAAAAAAAAAAAAAGGAGAACATTAAATCTGATAAGCTTAGGGGAGCCCTTTAAAATCATGATAACTAAATAAAAGTAAAGATGTGGGGGGTTGGAAAGGGTGTGGACAGGTGCCAAAAAAGGTAAACCACCATGCACGTGCCATCATGATGAATATTGACGAAGCGTGGGAGATGGTGGTGGCCTTCATTCTCGTGATGGGGGTGGGCTCTGCGCTGCTCATATGGCTGTATTTCATGTATTTGGGAGGGAGTTTGATATCAATATACGCCTAATTAGCTTTAGGTAATTAGTTGGGAAAGTAATCTTGCCAAATCCTTGGATAAGTTGCCTGCTACTGGGTAAGAGACGGCAGAGTTGGAGAAGGGAGTCTAGGTGTGGTGCGTGTCGACGCAACAAGAAGACCCAGAAGGTGTCAACATTTAGAAGTTTCGATTGAAGGATCCAGCTTAATTTAGCGTAGAGTTATATATAATAACCAGCAGAAGTGAGCCTGTGCTTTGCTACGGGAGGAAAATAATTTCCTAGATCTAATGAGAGGGGACAATTAAGTTAAGCCCAAGCAACTAACCTAATGGGTCCAATGGATCCCAAAAATGGGTTAGGAAGCGGTTGGCCCGTTCCAAAAAGTTGAGCCCACATTGTCACATTCACTAGCTAGCCTGACCAATTGTCTTGTAGAGGGAATCAACTAGGGACTCCAGATGGAGTGGTGTGACGTTCGATCAAAACGCTGACGATGGAGCTGACCCAAGAACTTGGACATGATAATGCAAGCCTACCTGAACCACTTGGAGAAGAGTCGGCTCGATGTCCAAATAGAGTGCAATTGCTGCCCAAACGCTATATATAAGACAGTAAGAACTAGGAGACACCGACTCAAAAGGGGAAACAATGTGAAGACAAGGCAAGTCCTCAAGAAGAGGATTGCACTCCTCAAAAGGAAAATGATTACATGTAGCTAATAAGATCCTAAACCTCCTATAAAAGGATCCAATGTACACAAGAAATGAGTTAATCACTTTCATTATACTGAAAAACATTTTTAGTGTATCATTGAAAGTTAGATCCTCTCTCCAAACATATACTATATAGGTGAAATTATGTTACCAACTTTCTATCTCTTTTTGTGTGATTAATTATTTACGTAATCGAAACAAATACTTCTAAACTCAATCAACTATATGCAAAGTTAAATACATTAATTTCCAATATAAAATGGTAGAAAAATGCGGCCATATATTTTTATAACTAAAGCTAAAATTTAACAATGGATTAGAAAATGGGACGTAGATGAACAATATCTTTACTTTTCATATGCACATACCAGAGAAACTTGTTTTAAAAGGGAGCATGAAGTGGAAGGATTTTATGCGACACACAACTTATTACCTTACAAATATTAAGTATATTCCTTAGATGGTATGTATAATCCTTCCTTGTGTAATCTCAATTAGATGCAACTAAATTGGATATACAAATGTTAAAAGTGCACGTCCAATAGCTACTTAAACCGCTCCATCCATTTTCATGAAATGACTTCAATCCTAAAGAACCATACAAATCATACAGAATAAGATATATAAAATGGTAGCAATATGACTGTGAGAGAAAATTTGAGAAGTGTCAAATAGAGATGATAAAATTCACGATGGTCACAACCTATTGCTTCATTGTTTAATTACCATAGCGTGTGATGTAATCTATTAATAGGAAATCTCAAGAAAATTGATGCGAGTGACAAAAATATCACAAGTAAATTAAGTTTTTTCTTCCTCACGTTAATTTGCATGGCTAAAGGACGGCTTGCGATTAAAGGAGGGTGCATGATAATTGGAAGCGAAGAGTGGAAGGTTCTGAATAGAATAGCAGACGTGTGACAAATGGGGAAGAAGACAACTGTAGCAAGAACATGCATGGAAGAAGTGTGAAGGGAGGATGGGTGCAATGGAAGGAGGATGCGTGTTGGAAAACTGCGAAGACAGTTGCCAAAGTTTGTGTGAAATTTAAATTGCATTTGGCTTTAGTTTTCAGTAATAGATACAAATTGACAAATCCACGCTTCGCAATAAGCATCTTTGGTAACTAAAGATATAAAAAAGATAGCATGAAGTTCATAAAACTAGCATTTGACTTAATGACTAAACATAATTTTTAGTTCTTCCATTATTGTTTGATTACCAAAAGAAAAATTAAGCTTCTTGGAAAGTTCGATAATAATAGATTTATGTTAAATATAAAAATATTTAAGATTACAATTTTCACAACCAAAAATACCGGAGAAAAAATACACATAAATATTTGGGGATTCACACACATAAACATAATGGTTTAATTTCAGGATAAGTTTACCGTTTACAACTAAAAAGTAAGTGCTGTACGTCTACTTGTAAATGTATATAGATGTGGCTAAGTATAATTAATATTGTCTGGTTCAAATATAAATATATTCATATGAGTGTAATTATATATACACGTATGTGTATATGTAAAAAGGCAATCTAATGATTTTTGGGACGTAACCACAATTGCGACATGTCTTTAACAAATATGTATATTATGGAGGTGTTCATGCAATATTTTCCTTAAAAATATTAAGATTTTTAAGATGCAACAACCATGTTTGAAATTAACGTGTGCGTCTGAAATTAAAATACCTATTCACAACCAGCTCTACTGCAAACAATATGCATGTTAGTATTGACATAACAAATTAATATATTATTAGTTGTTTATGTAATTAATTAAGTGAACTATACAAAAATTATACATAGATCATCCTCACCGGTAGGGACATGGAAGGAATATTTGAAATTCTGCGAGGGGCAAATTGGTCGTCAGACAAAAATTGACTAATAGGGGCCAAGGACTTAGGTTGGTCAATTAATTTATATCGAGTACGTAAGATTCTCATGCATGTATATATATCTAAGCTATCACCGAGAACGTTAACTAAACTTCATCTTATTAGCGTTTTTTTCCAAAACCTTTTGTGTATAAAAATATCCGTGTATTCGATGGTGTCTGAGCATGTCAATTTCAAACCTTAATTTATTAGCGATTGTTCTTCCTCGAAATTAATGGAAGGAACAATTTTGGCCACCTTATACATATAGAGGAGGGTAGGGTAGGATATGTATAACGTTAAATTAGTAATATATCTTAACCGTCCGAATCCAACTAATTAAATTACGTACGTACCTTTAATAAAAGTATTTTCAACTATTATAAATCTTGTATTTATATGATGCTCAAAAACCCTTTTCGATTGATGATTTATAGTTTCAAATTGTATTTACTTTTATATATCTACGTGCAGTTAGGATATATACATATATCAGAACGCATCGAATAAAAATCTAATTTTTAACAACAAATACATATAGTTAGTGGGAGAGAGAGAGAGAGAGAGAGAGAGAGAGAGAGGTGTGCGTAACCGATGGATCGCATTAATATAGGTATATACTACCATCGGTTTGGTTGGTGAGGCCGTGGGAAGAGACGAGAATCCATGCGGACATGAGCAACACTGCCAAGGTAACCTTCCTCATCATTAATACACCTTCTTGATTTGCATGTAACTATTCAGATAGATGGATACCGAGGGAGGGAGGGAGCATTGCCTATAAGGTTCTAATGTATAGGTCTCCTCCACCAACCCACCACCCGATCATCTCTTCTAAGCCTTCCTCGCCTCCAAAGAGTCTAAGCTTCCTCAACTCACACGGTATGCATGCATGCATGCGTTTCTCCCTTCCCAACTACCAATTATATATATATATATATATATTTCTAGAGTTGTAATGATCGTGCGAGTCTCATTCTAAAATTTAGAATGTGTTGCCATACTAATGTCCAATGTAATTTATATATATATATTTCTAGAGTTGTAATGATCGTGCGAGTTTCATTCTAAAATTTAGGATGTGTTGCCATACTAATCTCCAATGTAATTTATATATATATATATAAATTACATTGGAGATTAGTATGGCAACACATCCTAAATTTTAGAATGAAACTCGGACGATCATTTCAACTCTAGAACTGAAGGCCCATCACATATGACCCCACCTCGCAAGGATTTCAAAACAAAATCTCTGTGAATATCAAAATATTCCATAAAACTGTTTATTAATATTATACACATGTACGATAAAGCAAAATTACTCTATTTCCCTTTTCAATCTATTCTCGAAGTGCTCTGTGTCTAATTGATTGAAGAAAGGCAGGACATTTTAGAAAACGAATTTCTATTGCAAGAATAACAACCACATGGATAAGCTCAACCCAATTCACTCATTTTAAATCGAAGTCGGGATTTTCCTTAAGAGATATTGGAAGTCGGATAGAAATCCAGGAGAAAGAATTTCAAATCAAAGTCAAAAATGTAAGGCAAGTGTCGATTTTGTTTTGTTTTGAAAAACATAAGATTGGAGACGTTTGAAGCTAACAGCATAGCAGAGTTTGGACTAGCCCAACTCAAACTTGGGCCCAAAAACTTACAGCAAAGATTGGACTTGGCCCTAAAGAAATAGGTTTTTGGACATTGACCCAATTCAAAACCCAAAAGGAACTTTGAACTTGGTTTTGATTAAAACACCGCCATTTTATTTTCTTTGAAAAAAAAACACCAAAATGTTTAAACCTGATCCCCTTGCAGCAATCGAGATATACGGGATAAAATCTAAACCACCTACCGTATAAGTCTCTCTCTCTTTTCTTTTGTTTCGTTTTAGTGTTTTTTTTTTTTTTTTTAAGGTGTGAAAATGGTGGGCATTCCATGACCATTAGACTAAGTTCCCTGGGGACAACTTTTTCCTTAAGTAGTGTTCGGATACCTGCAAAGTCCTATTGAAATCCATTTATTCTCGAATTAGCGTGACAATTCAGGAATAAACTTTTCCCTCTTCATAGGTGGAATAAGTTTCATTCCTTAGAAATCCTCTAATTTGACCTAAAATACGATTACATACTTTATGACGTGGCATAAAATATATTTTATTTTATCATTATTACATCTTATCACTTAGACCGATTTAAACAACCTCTCTAAAAAAAAATAAAATTTAAACTAATTATACCAAATAATTCTTTGACATGATATCGGCAGCACTCAAACCAAAAAAGCCGTCAACGTTGAATTTTGCAAGTACATTGATGGAGTTAAAACTTAAACTTGCATATATTACTAATCATATACTTATACCCACATAAAACATCACCTCACACCTACTGCACGATACATAGCACCCTCTCACCAATGCTCACATCAAATATAAATGGGCCTACAGCCAACAGTCGGTAATGGTAAAGGACCTTAACAAGTCGATGTTGCCATCAATCAATTTCTCCCCTAATTCCATTTGACCTACTTTACTTAAAAGCTTGAACATTAATGAAGATAGACCTATAAATTTTCTGGATTGAAAGCCAACTCAAACATGTGATCTCTCCTTTTAATTCAACCATGAGTGAATCGATCCCCAAGCTTAATCATATCAAATTCCTTTTTCAACTAGATAAAAATATCTCTTCAAAGATAAACGGGGAAAAACTCTAAGATAATTACAACTTAAATCACTGCTCAATGACCCCTTGATTGTTAGTTTAACTCTTAAGGTAACTAGGATTCAAATTGATCAATTGTTCACTTTCAAGTTTGAGCTTTTGATTTTAACCAAGTTGGAATGAATCACTTATGTGGAAGGAAACCAAGAGAAAAGGATCATTTCAGAAGGTTGGGAAATCTACTCAAGTAGTGCTAAAAGGAGAAGAATCTATTGATTTATTTGATTACTCTCTACATGGTGAATTTGTGCTAAGTTCATCCCAAAGACAAGTGGGTTACATGGGAGAGCTTCTTGCTGTTCGAAGAATTCTACTAAAGAGACCCATGCCATGGAGGCCATTACTCATGCATGGCATCAACGTCCCTTCAATTTCCCTTCGAATCAGTTGCATATTGAGGCAGATAACTCCCTTCCGTCTCAATGGTGGACACGTAAGCTATCGGTCTCGTGGAGCACTAGAGACAACTTCAACTATCTACACGGTCCTTGATGCCAATCATATTTTTAAAAGGATCTTGCTCAATACACACGGGTAGGAGGAGAAGTCAGCTGAAGAAAATTCCTGCAATTGAAGCAAGGGAGAGGTGCAAATAAAAGACCAAGGAGATAATATTCTTTCACAGCTCCAATATGACATAGAAATACAGGTGGATGCTGCTTTTAAAAATGATTCAGCTATTGTAGCAGTTGTTTGCATAGTGAATGGGAATACTTTCTTTGATGCTGTTGCGCTAAAAACAAAGGATACTACTCCCGAAGAGGCTGAATTGGGGGCTGTTAAAATGGGTTTGGATCTGGTAGACACCTACGGTTGCTATAGAGTATCCATTCTCAGTGACTGCGAAAATGCGATTCAAATGATTCTGGAAGCACAAGAGCCCATTTGAAGGAGGAAAGTCAGAATTCTTAAGTGCAGACTGCTCCTTCAATCTAATCCCAATGTATCATTGCTAAAAGTTCCTAGGAATAGAGTGTGCCTTGCTCACACTCTAGCAACTGATTGTAACAGGGGTGGGACCGTAGGGAGTTGGTGTAATACAGCCCCTCCAACCTGTATTGCTCATATGGTTAGTCAATGAGAGGTTTTCCCTTGGATTTTTTTACCCAGCAAAAAAAAAAAAAAACGTCTTCAAGCCCATTACCTTGCTACTATTTTGCTGGTCCATCCTCTAGTCAACTCCTTTCCACTTTGCCTTGCTAAAATTGTTGATCTTATCAACAGAAATCCATAGTATAGTGATCCTGGATCCATTTAGATGCCTTATGTTATCATCCATTGAATGGGCTTTTTGTAGTCTTCTTTTCTTTCCTGCCTTAGTTTAGTTGCTTTTATTGTTTGTCTTATACTAAGTCACAAGATTTGGTAAGTTTTGGTATGATCCTTCTGCTTTTTTTGTTGTTTGAGTGGGTGATGAATAATATTGACACCCATTTTTTTTTTTAAAAAAGTGGGTTGCATGCATTGATGAGTTCTGATCCCATTTCCTCTTTCCTCACAACTCATCATTCGATGAGCAACGATTCCCAATGCAATTGAACGAGTCTAGTAGCGATAAGCATGTTTAGCATTATCCTACAACATCAGCGGATCTTTTTGTTGCTTATCCTTGGCGAGTATTTAGCTTGTTGTTTTCTTATTCAAAGGATAGGTATATATTTACTTTGAGACAGAAAGAACCACTTAATTTTCTGATTCTGCTTTTGAATTTGTGCCTTGTATAATAGCTATGAAATGTTACTAATTTGCATTGAAAAATAAAAAACATTACAATTTTCCCAAGGAAAGCTCTTTAAAGAAAACCAACACTCGACATAAGTAAGAACAAGATATATTTCACGTACTGTAATCATAAGGGGAAAACATGTAATTGGTGTCCATAACACAAGGATTCAAAAATTGCCGGTACTCTCTAGGGGCACCCATCTACTCATGCTCTTTAACCAGGAGAACCAATCTGTCTATAACCTCCGACGTCGATGGCCTGAATTCTGGCTCGATCAGTCTGTTGCATATAGGAGAAATTGCAAATTAATATCAGATGGTACAAGCAATTTAGTGTTATATTTATACTTCAAGGGGTATTAGATACATTGATGCAAAAACCTATTGCATCAGCAAGTTGAGAGACGGAGCTTGCAGGACAAAGACCCTTAAGAGCTGGATCGACCACTTCGTTCAATGAACACATGTTGTATGGTCGAGGTCTTGCCCATTGTGCTAATAATCGCTCCTGTCTTGGTCTTAAGCTATTAGGTTAAGGACGGAAGAAGGGATTAGAAGTTAACAACAAAGTACTGTAAGGATTAAAATTACAGAATTTCATTTGGATTATACAAAGTGGAATAACTACTTTAGATTTAAGAAATTCAAAATTACCTGTCAAACGATTGTCTTCCTGCTAGGAGTTCCAGCATAAGTACACCGAAACTGAAGACATTACCCTTGACAGTGCACTGTCCACTCATAGCAGCTTCAGGAGCATGATATCCAGAGGCCAAGTATTGATCCAATGCCTATAAGCATATTAATTTTGTTATGATGATAAGCATTCCCTAAAATTTCAATTATTTTCAACCTTTGAACGCGTAAAGTACATGGACATTAGACAGGAACCTTGAAAAAAAAAAAAAAAACATGGACATTTGATATTGAAGAAAATCATGGCCAATAAGTTGCAAGACTAGGTGCCTGTAACCCAAATTAAACTTTCTTTCGTAAAAAAAAAAAAAGAAGAAGCAAAATCAAAGCCAAACCTTTTATATAAAAGTGCACGACCTATCTTTTTTTTATTTTGGACAAAACAACAACTTAGAAGAGCATCTTTGACTATTTTCACCCATTAAGTTACAGAGTTTAAATTCTTAAACGGAAAAAATTAAGGGGGGGAAATATCACAGTCCAAGGGGACATATCCGGGCATAGTCTCCAAATAAGTGTTAAAAGAGAATGACTATCCTTGGTTTAGGCCAGGGAGTCATCTAAAGTGAGTTCTGATAATCCACAATCTGTGAGGTGGGGACTAAGCTCTTTATCCAACAGAATGTTGGATGACTTGAATTTCATGTGGACAATAGATGGAGAGCAACCTTCATGCAGGTATTGCAAAGCAATCCATGGTAGAATATCAATCTCAACAAGGGATAATGGAACTCGGAAAGTTACTACACTTGTTAAGGTTGTGTATGCTTACTTATCTAGCTAAAAAGAGGATAAGTCAAGAGAGTAAATTAAAAGGATACTCACTCTAATGCATACGCAATGCCTAAGGCAATTGTTGCACAGTTGTTCCAAGTCAATGGCCTCTTATGCTCATCCAATAAATGAAGTCATGTAGAGAGCCATTACAATGGAACTCATATGCAAGCAAGTCGGAAGAAGTGTTCCAATCCAAATTTCTTAGAAACCCTCCATCTCTTTATATATAGAGAGAGATGTGGGTAAAATACAGTACATGTCCATAAAGAACTAACAAATTATAAATAGCTAGTAACAGAAAGAAAAGATAAGATAAATAGGAGTCTCAACACTCCCCCACAAGCTGGAGAATATATGTCATCATGTTCAGCTTGGAATAGTAGAAATCAAATGCCGAGCAAGATAGAGGCTTCGTGAACACATCAGTTGTCTGATCCTCAGATGCCACATAAGTTGTGTGCAACAAATCACGTTGTATAAGATCTCTGGAATAGTGACAGCCTACCTCAACGTATTTAGCGCGCTCATGAAACATCGGGTTGTTGGCTATGTAGGTAGCTACCCGATTGCCACATCTCATCTCCATGGGCTGCTTAATCTGGACATGCAAATCATGCAAGAAGACCGTATCCCGACCATCTCCGCAGCAGTCTGGGCCATTGCCCTATACTCTGACTCTGCATTGGAGCGAGAAACTGCCTCATGTTTCTTGCTCCTCCAGGTAACCAGATTTCCTACCACAAAGGTACAAAAACCAGTGGTGGATTTCCTATCAAGTACACATCCTGCATAATCACCTTCGAAATATCCTACTACTGTCATAGGCAAGCCTTTTTGAAAGAGAATACCACGACTTGGTGCTTTCTTCAAGTATCTCAGCACCTGCATAGCTGCTTGCCAGTGCAATTTCGTTGGCCTCTAAATAAACTAGCTAAGTTTGTCTACTACTAAGGCAATATTTGGTTTGGTGATAGTCAGGTACTGTTAAGACCCGAGACATCAAACACACTTTAAGACGTCTGGGAGCTAATCCAGACGTCTGGTAAGACGTCTGGATGCCTTCCCAGACGTCTGGAAATAAATTTTGGCGTGCGTATTATCGCGAGTCTGCACGCGTGCCACGTGCAGACTGAAACCCGCCGCCCTCTTCTTTTTCTCTCTCCCCTCACCGACCTGCAAATGCCTCCCCCACGCCTACAAATACCCCTCGCCCTTGTTCACCACCCCACCGTCTTCTCCTTCCTCTAACGTGAGCGCGAGAGCGAGAGTGAGGGTAGCAGTTGCTGCCGGGTGCGGTGCTGAGAGGAAGAGGTGCAGCGAGAGGGAAGAAGAGGGAGAGCGCGCGAGAAAGAGGGAGAGAGCCCGCCGGAGCAGCTCGAGGCCGGTCGGTGTGTGCGCAGAGGAGTGACGTGCTGGGGAGATCTCCCCTGGTGCTGCTGCAGCTCGAGCAGTGGACGAGCGGCTGCATGGCGAGCTCGCACGTAGTGGGAAGAAGACGAGGAGGTTATGATTCTGGGAATTTTTCCCAGAATCAGACGTCTGGACCTACATCTAGACGATGCGGGCGACGTCTGGAGGGAGCTCCAAACGACTGAGAGGTACGAAATTTCTCCTCTACCTCCTTTTGCGGATACAGCCATGCAGGCCGTTCCGCCGAGGTTCTGAGACATATCATGTTGAGGAGGTTTTTGTTGCGCGTGCAAGTTTCACTTCGGAAAGGCACGAGGACACGCCCTCCCACGTAATTCAGACGTCTGGGCAAGGCACCAGACGGCGGAGAGCATCTCCAGACATCTGGAGAGGTGGTCGGATGTCTGGAACTAGGTCCAGACGGTTCAGCAGGATCCCTGGACGTCTGAGGAGCAGCGTAGAGTGAGGTATGACCTGGACCACTTTTTAAGACGTCTGGAAGGTGTTCCCGACATCTGATTTGAGTCAGAGTTGTCGTTTTTGACCCGTTTAGGGTCTGTTCGAGGTTTGATTTCCGCGTTTAAGATTCCATTCTTCTCAGAATTAGTTCCTTTACTTGTTTGAAATACTTATATCCTGTTCTGAGTGGTTCCTTGTGATTGATCCTTGTGTAGGACCTCGTTCTGTTGTGGCTTTGGGGGTTGCGGAGGCACGTGGACCTGCTGATCACGCCCCCATTACTCCCGATTTTGCAAGTAAAGTGGCTTCCCTTAGTTAATTACAAAAATTAATGCATATCTGAATCAAATGATAGATCCTAGGGTATGGCATGAATCTTAGGACCTGAAAACTAGATTGAATGATAGATCCTAAGGTATGGCATGAATCCTAGGACTTGAAAAACTAAATTGAATGATAGATCCTAGGGTGTGGCATGAATCATAGGAGTAGAAACACTGAAACGAATGTCTTGAATGCCTGAATTGTAGTCCTAGATAAGTAGATAGAATAATGATAATTACCTGTAATTGGATAACAGCTACCTGTGAAATATAAAGTACTGTTGCTAGTAACTGTTTCATGTAATTTCTGTTGGTTGAGATTAAATACGAGCTGCTTGTATATAAATTGGAAAGGAAAAGAAGTTTGAATGTTGGAAATATGTACTATATGCGAATAAACCTGAAATGATGAAACCTAGTATGGCTTGGCCTGAGGAAACATGAGCACTAACCCTAGGGAAATTAAGAGTAGAGCTCCTGGAAATAAATAGAATGGAACTGGAAAAGTAAACGGGAAAGTGTGTTGCCTCTTGGGTACGTGGTACCAAAGAGAGCACATATTACCTCTTAGTGTAGAGGGGAGCTTGCCGCCCTCAGGTCGAGACCGGGGTGAGTTTGGCCACTTTGCACCGACTTTCTGGCCCTTACGTACACCGTACCGGGGAGAGCTGCTAGTGTAGGGAGAGAGCTAGCCACCCCATGGGGCCCGGGGTTTAGCTAGTTGTCCTACGTTGACTTGTTAGGCCCATTGGGTAAACCAGGGTAGTCAGGCGAGGATGCGCGGACTATGGAGGGGCAAGACCCCTGTTTGGTTGCTGTGGAGGGGCTAGACCCCTGTTACTGAGAGGGTTCTGCCTTATACTGATTCCGTGTTGTGCTTTGGGCGCACCCGTTAACGGAAACGACTGCTGCGTGCCAGTGCGGGGTAGCTACCCGTGCGTTTATCGCACGTGCTGTAGTCACCGTTACGTCTGTCAGCGACTTTGGGGTGGTTGACTGAGGGTAGGACCACCACGGGGGACTCTCCCGGCCAGGAGTGCACCACGTGCTACTTCTACTTTTCGGAAAAGACTGCAATCAAGATCGTTCCCACGAGGAACATTCGAGATCAAGAGAAAAACCCGAGAAATAAATCAAGAAAGAGTAAATAGAGAAATAAAGAAAGAAATTAAAAAACAACAGCTACCTGTCCACCTTTACTGTTTTCTTAGCTAGCTGGTTGCCACTCTACTCAGCGTTTTGCTGATGTGTCATATTTGTCACCTTTTTCAGGACCAGGTGTTGAGCAGCCAGAGCCTACGGCTGCGGAGGGTGCTGGGCCTAGTAGAGCCCAGTAGTTGTACTTTTGTTGTACCCACTTTCTGTAGTAGTGAGTATTTCTGTTACACCTTGTACCCTTTTATTGTCAACTTCATATTCTGTACATGTTTTTAATCCTCTACTGTTGTGGTGGTATGTACTGTAGTAGCTCTTTTCTTTACTGCTGTACTTTTGTTACTGTCAGTTACTTGCATGGTGAATGTGGTTTATTTTACTGCTTTTTGGTTACTTTTTTGTTGGACGATTGGGTCTTGGGATCAATCGAGTCGGTCCGATTCTCGTGTCTTGTAGGGATTCGGGAACCGGGTCGTAACAGGTACAACAGCTTGCTCACAAGTTGTCTGTATGCTCTACTATCTGCTATCTCTGTCTCCTCATCATGAAGATGTGCCTTGGGATCCATAAGAATATTGGCTGGCTTGGGCCCCAACATACTTGTCTCCTGAAGAACATCCAGCGCATACTTACGTCGAGAAAGAACAATCTTATCTCTGCTTCTAGCGACCTCGATCCCCAAGAAATATCTAAGCTAGCCCAGATCCTTCATAACAAATTCCTATGCAAGAGATTCCTTGACTTGTCTTATCCCAGCCTTATCATCGCCAGTGATAATCAAGTCATCCACATAAACCAGTAGAGCTACCACTCCATTCTCTGTTTTCCTGACAAACAGAGAATGATCTGAAGAAGACCTTTGCATCCCCATCCTCTGCAACACATCTGAGAGCTTCTGAAACCAGGCTCTCGGGCTCTGCTTTAGGCCACAGATGGCCTTTCGGAGTTTGCAGACACACTTTTCTTGAACCTTAAAACCTGGAGGCTGTTGCATGTAAACTTCCTCTTGAAGATCGCCGTAAAGAAAGGAGTTCTTCACATCAAGCTATTGTAACTTCCAATCTCTGTAGGCAGCAACAGAGATGAGTACTCGAACAGTGGCAAGCTGCTTAATGGGAACGAAAGTATCAAAGAAGTTTACCCCATATGTTTGGGTGAACCCCTTTGCCACCATCTTGGCCTTATACCTTGAAATTGACCCATCATGGTTGTACTTCAAGGCAAAGACCTATCTAGAGCCAAGAAGTCACGTGCCTGTAGGAAGTGAGGTGAGATCCCAAGTCTATCTGCTTCGGAGTGCTGCCATCTTATCCTCCATGGCTTGACGCCACTTTGGAACAAGCATGGCCTGCTGGTAGGTAGATGGAATGGATGAAGCTGTAAGAGCATGACAGAAGTTACTAAACTGAGAACCAAGATTATCTGTAGCCAAACTACCTGCAACTCGATATTTGGACTCACACGTGTGGGGCACCTTCCTAATGGCAATAGGAAGATCAGACTCATTTGGTATCTCTAGCTGAGTCTCTATAGAGGGAACTTCACTACTATGGTATCTGCACTGTTAGGGGGATCAGGTATAACTAAACGATAGCTGTCATCAGAACCCATCTCAACTACCTGTGGAAGATCAGTTACAAGGGCAGGTAGAGGCCTATGTAGTGTTGCATGAGGTCTACTTTGTGTCTATAGCAGACCATGCAATCTCTGGTACTCATTCACTGGGATAGTAGACTCTGAAGAAGTTGGCAGAGGTGTGGAGATCAGAATCATCTCAAGTGGAATTGGAGAAATAGGTATGGGAGCAGCATTATCATGAACACTCGTTTGTCCAGCAACGGAAAAGTATGGTGTTGTCTCATGGAAAGTCACATCATCGCTGATATAATGCTTGTGGTGGATGGGATCATAACATCATTCCTTTCTGACTCCTGGAGTAGCCTAAGAAATGCACTTAACAGCATGAAGGGCAAGCTTGTCACGACCTGATAATGGCACATGGACAAAAGCAACACACCCAAAGGTCCTGGGAGACACGTGAAAAGGCTTGCCATCTAGATGTAACAGAAGAATCATTATCTGCTCGTGATGAATTGAACTCGGCATTCTGTTAATGAGGTAACACGCCATCAAAACAACATCCCCCCAATATCTTTGTGGAACACTGTGGTGAATAAATAGAGTGTGGACAATCTCTATCAGGTGTTTGTGCTTCCTCTCTGCAACCCCATTCTACTGTGAAGTATGAGGACAAGTGGTCTGGTGAATAATCCCATGAGTCCTATAGAACTCAGTAAGTCTACTAGTGCAGAACACGAGGGCATTATCTGTTCGTACAATCTTCATTGTAATAGAATATTGAGCTCGGATCTCCAAGAGAAGTGTCTCTTTGGCATGTCCAACATCTCCCTTGGTCTTCGGAAGGAATACCCAAGATACTCTGGTAAAGTCATCAACAACAACAAGATAATACCAATGTCCCATCCTATTTGGAACTCTACTTGGTCCCTAGACATCCATATGGAGTAACTCAAAAGCAGCTGCTGATCCAGGAGAAGCACTGACAGGAAAGGAAGACCGAAGATGCTTGCCTAATTGGTAAGCATCACATCTAAAAGTAGTAGCAGGTGAAATATGTGGAATCACCCTGTTGAGGCAATCCAGAGGCATGTAACCAAGACGAACATGCCACTATAAGGCACTCCCACCATCATACCTGCTAGCTCCTACACATGGCTCCTGGCCCAGGTGATAAAGCCCATTTTCCTCTATACCTCTGGCGACGGTCTTCCCGGTGAACTTATCTTGAACAATACATCCAATGTCATAAAAAATAACCCTATAATGAAGATCCTTTGTAATTCTACTCACGGATAACAGACTCATGGGAAACTTCGGTACATATAGTGCTCTCGACAACCGCAACATAGGGGTAACAGACACCTCCCCTTGGCCAACAACTAGAGCGTGTCTGCCATCAGCAACCTGCATCGTTCTCCTTGGTGCAATAGATCTGAGCAATCGAAAATGACTACGATCACCACAAAGATGCTGTGAGGCACCAGAGTCCACAAGCCATCCTGTACCATGATGATTCCTGTCATGCTCTTGTTGCACTATGCCTGCATATGTCATATCTCAATCACTTCATAAACTGGATATGCGGAAGAGACCATTGCTCTCAAATCCACTAGGAATCCACAGAAATCAGTTTTGAAATATGTCCTTCAGATCTTAAGGCATAGATAGGGCCCTAGCGGTGCTCTTCTAGACGTAGAAGTCCTGTAGGTGACCTATAGAGGTAGAGAAGACTAGTAAACCTTGGTTCTAGTCACCGCAGCACGTCTTCAAGGCCTGTAGAAGATGAGATCAGGGGATCTCCGTGATGCGCATACATCTGAATAGCCAAAAATGTCTATTAATGCATGTTCTTAGCATCATATTAGCATCATGCATTGTAAATATTGCATAACGTGCACCATCATGCATTTAGGTCAAATTGTACAAATTGTATATTAATTTCTTCTTTTTTGTGGTCAGGGACAGGGTGACTTTTAATCGGGGCCTCGTATCAAAGATCCAACCATACGGATCTGATCAGATCGACGATTAGAGTTCAACGACCCCAAGATCGCCCCAATCGGACTTCCATAGCATTAGATATAATTTGAGGAAGGTCAGAGATCACGGGCCAAGATGGTGTAAATCCGCACCTCGGACGACAAATCCGACTGCACGGATGGGTTCGTGTTACGACCCGATTCTCGAATCACTACGAGACACGAGAATCGGACCGACTCGACTGATCCCAAGACCCAGTCGTCCAACGAGAAAGTAGCCAAAAGAACAGTAAAATAAACTGTTGGTGCTAGCACACCACGATCATTTGTTTTGATGATAACAAAACACGTGTTATTTAACATTTGCAATTTGAGTCCTAGATTTCAGGTCAATTGCAAATGTGGACGTGTTTAGACGGAGTTCGAGCTCACATCCAGGACGGATTGGAGGAGCTTGACGGAAAACAGAGGAGGTTCGCGTGGAGCGACAGATTGAAGATAGAAGACAAGAAGAATATGATAGATTCTTTTTAATCCTTTCATGTACTTTTATCTTTATTTTTCTTGCTCTTTATTTTCCTTAGAAATTATGTTAAAGAGCCTCAAAGTACCCTAACAGTAGTCCTAGGAACACCGGCACAACCCTAGGATACTTAGGTTTTCTGTAGAATACTTAGAAAACCAATATAGGGTTCAAACAGCACTTCCAGACGTCTAATTCCCAAATCAGACGTCTGATAAAGAATTTTAAGACGTCTGACTGTTGTTTCAGACGTCTGATAACTGTTAGGCTGGACATAGTTAGTTCTGTCTGATGAAATCAGACGTCCAGACCTTAGACCAGACGTCTTAGGAGACGTCTGATGACTTTGCCAGACGTCCAATTAGTGGACCGTTGGCTGGCTTAGAAAACACTCAAGATTATGACCGTTAGAGCCTTATCAGACGTCCATAGGACTTACCAGACGTCTGATAAATGACCGTTTTGCCTCGGCTGACCCAAAATCTCTTCTCAGAGATTTTCTAGCCGTTGCAACGTTTGGAAATCAATTCCCACAGTAAAAGTAGGTTTCCAGACGTCCAGACATAGTACCAGACGTCCTGTATGTTGTCTGATGGACTTGCACAAAAACCCTGTTTAGATCTGATTCAAGTCAGGGAGAAACCCGCATAGAATCAGACGTCTGACCTTGAAATCAGACGTCTTAAAGTGGCCTTCCAGACGTCTGATGCCAGAGTTAGACGTCTGATAACCCTGTCAAATGCAATCATTGTCCTGATTTCGGCCTGATTCTCTTGGGCTTTGCACCCAACGGCTATGGAAGCTTTTCCAAGCCTTCCAAAACCTTCCTAAGGCCTCTATAAATAGAGGGGAACCTTTGTAACACAAACACACTTAGAGAAACAAGATATACACACTAAGACACGCACCTTGCAATACACTTTCAAACCTTTTGTGTCCAAAGAAAAGACTCTCTTGCTCTCCAAGCTCAAGCTCCATTTTCTTGAGAGCATTCAACCGTTGCGCACCTGCTCTCCCGGCGTTGTTAACGAGAGCGACGTAGCGCCATCGCGTGGCACACGCACCGCGTCATCGTCGACGCACTCCTTGCAAAGGGGAGTTTCCTATTTCCTATAGAAGCTAGGTTTAATTTTGTTGGCTCTATAGGACTGTTATTTTATTTTATCTTTTTATTTTGGTTGGGTATTCGCTTTGCGAATTCCCGTCTCCTTCGTGGGACAAAATCCTTCTCGTGGAGAGAAGGGGTTGAGGAACGCTACCCTCGTACTTGTAGCGTGGTTGTACTGAGGTTGAATCACCATCGTTTAAAGTGATTCGTTTAGTGGATTTTGATCAACTTGGTTGATCGGAAAATCCTAACTCGAGAGGGTTAGGTGGTGGTTTTCACCCGGTTTGGGTTTCCACCTAAAAATACCTGTGTACATTGTTCGATTGATTTTTGTGAGATTGTTTATATTTTCAATTCCGCATTTTTTTGTCACGCTGATCTCACCCCTCCAAGTAGGGAACCTTCATAAACCACATTCATCATGCATGTAACTAATAGTAACAAAAGTACAGCAGTAAAGAAAAGAACTACTACAGTACACACCACCACAACAGTAGAGAATTTAAACAGGTACATAAACATGATGCTTACAATAAAAGAATACAAGTGTAATGGGATATACTCACTACAACAGAAAAATGGTACAGTAGGTACAACACAAGTAGAACTGCTGGGCTTTACTAGGCCCAGCACCCTCTGCAGCCGCAGGCTCTGGCTGCTCAACACCTGGTCCTCAAAAGGTGACGCGTCAGCGAAACGCTAAGTAGAGTAGCAACCAACTAGCTAAGAAAAACAGTAAAGGTGGACAAGTAGTTGTTTTTAGTTTCTTTCTTTATTCCTCTATTTACTCGTTCTCGAATTATTTCTCAGATCTTTTTCTTGATCTCGAATGTTCCTCATGGGAATGATCTTGATTGTAGTCTTTTCCGAAAAGTAGAAGTAGCATGTGGTGCTCTCCTGGCTGGGAGAGTCCCCCGTGGTGGTCCTACCCTCAGTCAACTACCCCAAGGTCGCTAACAGGCATAACGGTGACTACGGCACGCGCGGTAAATGCACGGGTAGCTACCCCGCACTGGCACGCGGTCAGTCATTTCCGTTAACGGGTGCGCCCCAAAGCACAGCACGGAACAAGTATAGGGCAGAGCCCTCTCAGTAACAGGGTCTAGCCCCTCCACAGTAACCAAACAGGGGTCTTGCCTCTCCACAGCCCGCGCATCCTCGCCTGACTACCCTAGTTTGCCCAGTGGGCCTAACAAGTCGATGTAGGATGGCTAGTAGAACCCTGGGACCCGTGGGGTGGCTAGCGCTCTCCCTACACTAATAGCTCTCCTTGGCACTGTGTACGCGAGGGCAAAAAGTCAGTACAAAGTGGCCAGACCTAACCCCGGGTCCCTGGGGCGGCTAGCTCCGCTCTACACTAAACAGGGGTACAGTCGCTCTCCTTGGTACTCCGTACTCAAGGGCCAGCTCACTTCCCCAATTCCATTTCATTTACCTTTCAGGAGCTCTACTCCTAATTCCCCGTAGGGTACATGCTCATATTTCTCTAGCCAAGCCATTTCAGGGTTCATCATTCCAGTTTTATTCTCGTATAGCCCGTGTTCCCAACAGTTAATATATATTCATATACAAGCAGCTATTATCCCTTTTCAGGCAATTATCATTGTTCTATCTACTTTTCCAAGACTGTAATTTATGTATTCACGACATTCGTTTCAGTATTTCTGTTCCTAGGATTCATGCCACACCCTAGGATCTATCATTCAATCTAGTTTTCAGATCCTAGGATTCATGCCATACCTTAGGATCTATCATTCAATCTAGTTTTCCAGTCCTAGGATTCATGCCATACCCTCGGATCTATCATTCAATCTAGTTTTCCAGTCCTAGGATTCATGCCATACCCTACGATCTATCATTTAGTCTAGTTTTCAAGCCCTAGGATTCATGCCATATCTTAGGATTTATCATTAAATCTAGTTTTCCAGTCCTAGGATTCATGGCATACCCTAGGATCTATCATTTATCTCAAAGGTGCATTAATGTTGGTAAAAATCTAAGGGGAGCCACTCTACCTGCAAAATCGGGAGTAATGGGGGCGTGATCGGCAGGTCCGTGTGCCTCCGCAACCCCCAAAGCCGCAACAGAACGAGGTCCTAACACAAGGATAAGTTACAAGGAATCACTCAGAACAGGATACAAGTACTTTAAACAAGTAGAGGAACGAATTCTGAGAAGAATGAAATTTTAAACTCGAAAATCAGATTTCGAACGGACCCTAAACGGTCAAAAATGACAACTCTGCCCCAAATTAGACGTCTAGAACACCTTCCAGACGTCTTAAACGATGGTTCAGATCATACCTTACTTCTGCGTTGCCCTTCAGACGTCCGGGATCTCGGTGAACCGTCTGAACTTAGTTCAAGACGTCCGACTGTCACTCCGGACGTCTGGAGACTCTCCGCCGTCTGGTGCTGTGCCCGGACGTCTGATTTGTGTGGGAGGGCGCGTCCTTGCGCCTTCCTGAACGAAACCTACACGCGTACGTAAACGATATCAACACGGCACGTCTCAGGGTTTTCGGTGGAACGGCCTGCATGGCCGCATCCGCAAGAAGGAGGAGGATGAGGAATATAGTACCTTTCAGACGTCTGGATCTTCCTCCAGACGTCTCCCGCGTCGTCTGGACATAGGTCCAGACATCTGATTCTGGGAAAATTTTCCAGAATCAGGATCTCCTCGCCTTCCGCCTGCTGCACACGGCTGCGCCGCGCCGCGCTCGCTCTCTTGCTGCCTGAGCTGTAGCAGCACCGAGGTAACTTCCCTAGCACCCCGCTCCCGCTTTGTGCCCGCTAGCTGGCCCTAGGCTGCTCCGGCGAGCTCGCTCTCTCTTCGTCACGCGCTTCGCCTCTTCTCCCTCTCGTTGCACCTCCTCCTTGTGCGCGCCTGGCAGCAACTACTGCCCTCGCTCTCTTACTCTCACGCCAACACTAGATTAGAAGGAGGAGACGGTGAAGTGGTGGTGAGGGAGAGGGAAGGGGGAAAAGAGGATATTTGAAGGCATCGGGGGAGAGAGAAAAAGGAAGGAGGGACGCTTGCAGGTCGGCTGGTGCAGACTCGCAATCGTACGCCACAAAAATGAAATTCCAAACGTCTGGGAAGGCGTCCAGACGTCTGGACTCCAGACGTCTATCCATACGTCTGGACCAACTCCCAGACGTCTTAAAAGTGTTTGATGTCGTGGGTCTTAACAGTTCGGATCAACAATCGTAGCCCAACGACGTGAAAATCGATCCTATCTAACATCCGTGGCACCATCTACAACTCAATGAAGATGGCCAGCCATGATGGCACCACGTGGCGCCATCACAGCCGGCCAAACAGGCCGCAGCACCTCTTCTCAATCTCTGAAGGTGCAGGCGAGGCAAGATTTGGGCCCTTGGATCATGACCCAACGGCCATGGGCGCGGGCGCTTAAAACATAAGCATGACAAAGCGGCAGCCGCAGCATAGTGGTCGAGTGCCTCTTCACGAGTGTGAGGAGCAAGTTCGATCCCCGTTGTGCCTCAAATCGAGGCGCACGAGCAGGAGCGGCTAAATCAAGTTGTTGGACGGCGAGCGGACGGCGCGGATGCGGGCGACATGGCACGCCCAAATGGAGGAGCGTGAACGTGTCATCAGACGCACTCCTGTGAAGGCGGGCGAGCGTGCGTCTTGAGCCGTTGATCTTTGATCCAACAGCGAGGAAGTAGGCTGCGTCGCCTCTTAACAGGCGTTGAAGGAGATCGGGTGTGACGCGTTTAAGCCATCCAATCTCGAGATTGAACAATTGAGGATCAAAAGACATGCGCGTGCGATGAGGAGGCGAAAATGGAGAGGCGCGCGAGTGGGCGCGCACATAAGGCCAAGATTAGGTCTTTAGTGATGCTTTTAATCTGTCACTAACGGCCCTTTCATTAATGTTCTTAACATAAAATGACCTTTTTGCCCCCAACATCTACACCTATAAAAAGGCCTAGCCACCACATTTCAATCATCCCTTCCTTTGTCTCTCTCTCTCTCCTTCTCCAAAGCTCAAAAGAAGCTTGTCTCAAACTCGGGATGCTCCTCTAGAGCCAAATCAAAGTTTTCTCCCCCTGTTCCAGAAGTGGATCTCGTGACGACAATGACGCCCTACCTTGCCCCTGGTTCTTTATGCTCCATTCTTCATTTTCCGTCTTCGTCCTCCGTCTTCTAGGCGTCGCCCCGTCCGACTCGTCCTCCAAGCAACCGTCGAGGAGGATAACATCTCTCTCCCTTCTTTACTTCTTTCTAGAATAGAATTTCATGCTTTCTAGCTGTAATCATTTCCTACTTTATACTTGTAAAAATAATATTAAGTTGCAAAGTGATTGTTCTCTCTCTCTCTCTCTTAGTGTTAATATCAAATTCATAGTGATTATCCCACTTCTAAAAGAAAAATACAAAAAAACCTATATATAATTGCGGACTTTAGATTGACGTAGCCTCCCTGTGTTCGACCCGGAATTTTTTTACGAATTTCGGTAAAAATTTATTTGTTGACGGATTTCTTCTCAAATCATACTACGAAGACGGACTTTTCAAAATCCAATCCTTTTTGCACAGATCTTCCGCTTCAACACTCCGCTAGTCACGGCCTCTAACAGCCACCGAGATGCTAATAGAGGCTAGGCGACGATGCTAGCAGCTGCTAAGACTTGCAATGCCGACAGCAGCTCCTATACAAGGTCGTAGTGCAGCTGCAGCACCATTGCTGGGTCTATTGACCCTTGTCGGAGTGCCATTGGGTGGTGCTGGAGCTTTTGCGCCGCTGCAGCCTCGTTACGAGGGATGAATCGAGCTGTAGCGTCGCCGCCTCCAGCCACTAGGAGCTCGCCAAAGCTCTACTCGATGGTTTAAGAGCTTCCGCACCACTGCAGCCCCATCGTGAGGGCTAAATTAGGCTTGAGCGCCGCCACCTCTGGCTGCTAGGGCTTCTGCGTGTGGTTGCGTGGTGGTTCAGGAGCCTTGGCGCCGTTGCAGCCTCGTTGCAAGGTTGAACTAGGGCACAAGGGCACCACCTCCAGCCGCTAGGGCACCTGCGTGCAGCCGGAGGGCAGCCTGAGAATGCCGCCACTGCCAAGGAAGGAGGAGATGAGAACGGGATTTGGGCATTAGGGTTTAGGAGGCCTTAAGGGGTGGGATACCTAGAGCCACAATCTAGGACCGGTGCTTTGATACCAAGTTAGAAGAAATGTTCCAATCCAAATTTCTTAGAAACCCTACATTTCTTTATATATAGAGAGAGATGTGGGTAAAATACAGTGTATGTCCATAAAAAAATAACAAACTACAAATAGTTAGTAACAGAAAGAAAATGCAAGATAAATAAGAGTCTTAACAAGTATTGTCCACCTTCATAGCAATACCGCACCAACTCAGTCAGATGTGGATGATGCAAAGTGAAAACCTCAAGAACCACTGTTACGACCCAGTTCCCGGATCCCTACAGGACCCGAGACTGGCTCGCCTCAACTAATCCCAAGACTTAGTCGTCCAACAAGAGATAACCAAAAGTAGGAAAATAAACCACATTCACACATGCAATATAACTAAGCAGAAGAAAAGCATAAAGTAGTAAAGAAAGTAGAACAACTGTCTCAGTATATGCCACCGCAACAACAACAAGAAACAGAAAGGAAACAGGAATAGTAACTATGTGTCCATTACTCACTACAACAGTAGGGAAAACGAAAGTGCTGGAAGAACGACTACGACTGGGCTCGGCTGGGCCCAGCACCCTCTACAGCCGGAAACTCAGGCTGCTCAACTCCTAATCCTGAGCAGGGTATGAAAAGACAAAGTCCGCGAACGTTAAGTAGAGTGGTGTTTACATTATTTAAGTGCGACTACAGTAAAAACAACAACAAATATATTTCTTATTTCTATTTATCTCATTTATGTGTATCTATTTCATCTATTTCTAAGGTATCTAGGTATTTCTTGATCTTGCATGTTTCTCGTGGGAAAGATCTTGATTGCAATATTTTCCGTAGAGTAGAAGGTACACGTGGTGCTCTCCTAGCCGAGAGAGTCTCCCGTGGTAGTCCTACACCCAGTCAACCACCCTAAGGTCACTGTCAAGACGTAGCGGTTGTTGGTGCTAGAGCACCACGATCATTTGTTTTGATGATAACAAAACACGTATTATTTAACATTTATAATTTGAGTCCTAGATTTCAGGTCAATTGCAAATGAAGACGTGTTTAGATGGAACTCGAGCTCGCATCCAGGACGGATTGGAGGAGCTTAATGAAGAACAGAGGAGGTTCGCGTGGAGCGACAGATTGAAGATAGAAGACAAGAAGAATAGGATATATTCTTTTTAATCCTTTCTTGTATCTCTTGTCTTTATTTTCTTGCTCTTTTTATTTTCCTTAGAATATTATGTTAAAGAGCCTCAAAGTACCCTAACAGTAGTCCTAGGAACACCGGCACAACCCTAGGATACTTAGGTTTTCTGTAGAATATTTAGAAAACCAATATAGGGTTCAAACAGCACTTCCAGACGTCTAATTCCCAAATCAGACGTCTGATAAAGTATTTTAAGACGTCTGACTGTTGTTTCAGACGTCTGATATCTGTTAGGCTGGACATAGGTAGTTCTGTCTGATGAAATCAGACATCCAGACCTAATACCAGACGTCTTAGGAGACGCCTGATGGACTTGCCAGACGTCGAGATAGTGGACCGTTGGCTAGCTTAGCAGGCACTCAAGGTTATGACCGTTAGAGCCTTATTAGACGTCCTTAGGCCTTTCCAGACGTCTGATAAATGACCGTTTTGCCTCGGCTGACCCAAAATCTCTTCTCAGAGATTTTCTAGCCGTTGCAACGTTTGGAAAATCCATTCTGTAGAAAAAGTTGGTTTCCAGACGTCCGGGAATAGTGCCAGACGTCCTGTATGTCGTCTGATCAACTTGAACAAAAACCCTGTTTAGATCTGATTCAAGTCAGGAGGAAACCCGCATAGAATCAGACGTCTTACCTTGAAATCAGACGTCTTAAAGTGGCCTTCCAGACGTCTGATGCCAGAATTAGACGTCTGATCACCCTGTCAAATGTAATCATTGTCCTGATTTCGACCTGATTCTCTTGGGCTTTGCACCCAACGGCTATAGAACCCTTCCTAAGCCTTCCAAAGCCTTCCTAAGGCCTCTATAAATAGAGGGGAACCTTTGCAACACAAATATACACTTAGAGACACAAGATACACACCAAGAGAAACAAGAGACACACCTAAGCAACTTAGTTCCACTCTTTTGTGTCCAAGAGAAGCCCTTGCTCTCCAAGCTCTAGTTCCATTCTCTAGAGAGCATCAAGCTTTGCGCACCCGCTCTCCCGCCGTTGTTCACGAGAGCGAAGTTGCGCCGTCGCGTGGCTCACGCACTGCGTCATCAACTCGACGCACTCCTTGCAAAGGGGAGTTTCCTATTTCCTATAGAAGCTAGGCTTAAATTCCTTTGTTGGCTCTATAGGATTACTTGTTTTATTTTATCTTTGTCTTTTGGTTGGGTATTCGCTTTGCGAATTCCCGTCTCCTTCGTGGGACAAAATCCTTCTCGTGGAGAGAAGGGGTTGAGGAACGCTACCCTCGTACTTGTAGCGTGGTTGTACTGAGGTTGAATCACCATCGTTTTAAAGTGATTCGGTTAGTAGATTTTATCAACTAGATTGATCGGAAAATCCTAACTCGAGAGGGTTAGGTGGTGGTATTCACTCGGTTTGGGTTTCCACCTAAAAACTATTGTGTACATTGTGTGATTGGTTTTCTTTGTTGAGATTGCTTTATATTTTACTTCCGCATTTTTTACGTCACGCTGATCTCACCCCTCCTAGTAGTGTTGGAACTTTCAATTGGTATCAGAGCGGGTCACGCGTTATCGGCGTTACAAACCGGCGAGGATCTAGATATGGAGGGAAAAGCATTCGTGTGCACTGAAGGACACGATACCTCGCGACCACCATACTTTGCGGGTATAGATTTCATTTATTGGAAAAATCATATGACTATATGGTTGCAGGCCTACGACTTCCGGGTGTGGGAAAAAATGTGAATCCGCATTTTTTATTCCCAAGAAACCCGCAAAAGGTTACTCAGAAGATCAGGTTCGAAATCTCAACCTCAACGCAAAGGCAATGAATGCCTTGTATTGCGCATTGAGTCTGAAGGAATTCGAACGAATCCAAGAGTGCACCACTGCCCACGAGATATGGAGGAGGTTGGAAGGCACTCATGAGGAGACGAGCTCGGAAGAAGATCTCAGGGAGAAGGAAACCGCCTGCCTTGGTTTCATGGCAATTGGAGAAAGTAACAGCGACAGCGAAAGTGGAAGCGACTCCGACAACGAGGTAAATTTTGATTTACAAGAAGCTTTTAATGAACTATGTGAGATTAGTAAATCACTTAAGATAGAAAATAAAAGTATTAAAAAGAACCTTAGTTTTCTTAAAAATGAAAATGATAGGTTAGAAATAAAACTTAAGGACATAGAAGCTAGTCCTAAAAATGATAACATATTATTAGAAAATCATAACCTCATCAATGAAAATAATAAATTGATTGAGGAAAATGTTAGTCTAAAAATAGAAATTTCTAATTTAAAGACTAAAATGCAAACTATAGAAAAAGAAATTGCATGTCTTAGGGAAAATTCTAACAAATTAATCAACAAAGTAGACAAGTTTTATAGCCCTAAGGTTGAGATAGGATCTCCGTCAAGGAGACCCACTAACAAATCCGGATCCAAGATTACTTGGATATCGAAGAAAAATTTGGAATTTTGTTTTGTAGGATTCAGGGATAACTACAATACAAAGGACTGGACCTACAAACTAAAGGCCGGTCAACTCGAGTTAGGAGAACTAAGGAGTAGACCAAGGAGGAGAACAAGAAGACCGACGAGACGGCGAACAAACGACGGACCCGCCGCACCTCGACCACCAGATTGGAGACCGACGCCAATGCTCGGGCCTCCAAGCTACGGATGGGAGCCCCATCCGATGTGGCATCCACCACCACCATTCGGGCCATTTTATTGGCCATGGTAGGTGAGGTAAAATTCTTAACCCTATCTTTTTATAGGCATTTAGATAGGGGTAGTTAAAAAATGATGAGCTAATTGTCAATTTTTAAGGGGGAGATGCAAGTTAGCTAAATTTCCTTTAGTAAGGGGGAGAAAAATAATAGCTATCTTGTTGTTACAAAAAGGGGGAGAATATCACCTTTGTTAAAATAAATTTATAGAAGAGCATGTTTTAAGGGGGAGTTATAGGAAATGTAAAATCAATCAAACTTTTTTGATAATGTCAAAAAGGGGGAGGATTTTATGCATCATTATTTACGATTTTGTCATCATCAAAAAGGGGGAGATTGTTGGTGCTAGAGCACCACGATCATTTGTTTTGATGATAACAAAACACGTGTTATTTAACATTTATAATTTGAGTCCTAGATTTCGGGTCAATTGCAAATGAAGACGTGTTTAGATGGAACTCGAGCTCGCATCCAGGACGGATTGGAGGAGCTTAATGAAGAACAGAGGAGGTTCGCGTGGAGCGACAGATTGAAGATAGAAGACAAGAAGAATAGGATAGATTCTTTTTAATCCTTTCTTGTATCTCTTGTCTTTATTTTCTTGCTCTTTTTATTTTCCTTAGAATATTATGTTAAAGAGCCTCAAAGTACCCTAACAGTAGTCCTAGGAACACCGGCACAACCCTAGGATACTTAGATTTTCTGTAGAATACTTAGAAAACCAATATAGGGTTCAAACAACACTTCCAGACGTCTAATTCCCAAATCAGACGTCTGATAAAGTATTTTAAGACGTCTGACTGTTGTTTCAGACGTCTGATATCTGTTAGGCTGGACATAGGTAGTTCTGTCTGATGAAATCAGACATCCAGACCTAATACCAGACGTCTTAGGAGACGTCTGATGGACTTGCCAGACGTCCAGATAGTGGACCGTTGGCTAGCTTAGCAGGCACTCAAGGTTATGACCGTTAGAGCCTTATCAGACGTCCTTAGGCCTTTCCAGACGTCTGATAAATGACCGTTTTGCCTCGACTGACCCAAAATCTCTTCTCAGAGATTTTCTAGCCGTTGCAACGTTTGGAAAATCCATTCCGTAGAAAGAGTTGGTTTCCAGACGTCCAGGAATAGTGCCAGACGTCCTGTATGTCGTCTGATCAACTTGAACAAAAACCCTGTTTAGATCTGATTCAAGTCAGGAGGAAACCCGCATAGAATCAGACGTCTTACCTTTAAATAAGACGTCTTAAAGTGGCCTTCCAGACGTCTGATGCCAGAATTAGACGTCTGATCACCCTGTCAAATGTAATCATTATCCTGATTCTCTTGGGCTTTGCACCCAACGGCTATAGAACCCTTCCTAAGCCTTCCAAAGCCTTCCTAAGGCCTGTATAAATAGATGGGAACCTTTGCAACACAAATATACACTTAGAGACACAAGATACACACCAAGAGAAACAAGAGACACACCTAAGTAACTTAGTTCCACTCTTTTGTGTCCAAGAGAAGCCCTTGCTCTCCAAGCTCTAGTTCCATTCTCTAGAGAGCATCAAGCTTTGCGCACCCGCTCTCCCGCCGTTGTTCACGAGAGCGAAGTTGCGCCGTCGCGTGGCTCACGCACCGCGTCATCAACTCGACGCACTCCTTGCAAAGGGGAGTTTCCTATTTCCTATAGAAGCTAGGCTTAAATTCCTTTGTTGGCTCTATAGGATTACTTGTTTTATTTTATCTTTGTCTGTTGGTTGGGTATTCGCTTTGCGAATTCCCGTCTCCTTCATGAGACAAAATCCTTCTCGTGGAGAGAAGGGGTTGAGGAACGCTACCCTCGTACTTGTAGCGTGGTTGTACTGAGGTTGAATCACCCTCGTTTTAAAGTGATTCGGTTAGTGGATTTGATCAACTAGGTTGATCGGAAAATCCTAACTCGAGAGGGTTAGGTGGTGGTTTTCACCCGGTTTGGGTTTCCACCTAAAAACTATTGTGTACATTGTGTGATTGGTTTTCTTTGGTGAGATTGCTTTATATTTTATTTCCGCATTTTTTACGTCACGCTGATCTCACCCCTCCTAGTAGTGTTGGAACTTTCAATTGGTATCAGAGCGGGTCACGCGTTATCGGCGTTACAAACCGGCGAGGATCTAGATATGGAGGGAAAAGCATTCGTGTGCACTGAAGGACACGATACCTCGCGGCCACCATACTTTGCGGGTATAGATTTCATTTATTGGAAAAATCATATGACTATGTGGTTGCAGGCCTACGACTTCCGGGTGTGGGAAAAAATGCGAATCTGCATTTTTTATTCCCAAGAAACCCGCAAAAGGTTACTCAGAAGATCAGGTTCGAAATCTCAACCTCAACGCAAAGGCAATGAATGCCTTGTATTGCGCATTGAGTCCGAAGGAATTCGAACGAATCCAAGAGTGCACCACTGCCCACGAGATATGGAGGAGGTTGGAAGGCACTCATGAGGAGACGAGCTCGGAAGAAGATCTCGGGGAGAAGGAAACCGCGTGCCTTGGTTTCATGGCAATTGGAGAAAGTAACAGCGACAGCGAAAGTGGAAGCGACTCCGACAACGAGGTAAATTTCGATTTACAAGAAGCTTTTAATGAACTATTTGAGATTAGTAAATCACTTAAGATAGAAAATAAAAGCATTAAAAAGAACCTTAGTTTTTTTAAAAATGAAAATGATAGGTTAGAAATAAAACTTAAGGACATAGAAGCTAGTCCTAAAAATGATAACATATTATTAGAAAATCATAACCTCATCAATGAAAATAATAAATTGATTGAGGAAAATGTTAGTCTAAAAATAGAAATTTCTAATTTAAAGACTAAGATGCAAACTATAGAAAAAGAAATTGCATGTCTTAGGGAAAATTCTAACAAATTAATCAACAAAGTAGACAAGTTTTATAGCCCTAAGGTTGAGATAGGATCTCCGTTAAGGAGACCCACTAACAAATCCGGATCCAAGCTTACTTGGATATCGAAGAAAAATTTGGAATCTTGTTTTGTAGGATTCAGGGATAACTACAATACAAAGGACTGGACCTACAAACTAAAGGCTGGTCAACTCGAGTTAGGAGAACTAAGGAGTAGACCAAGGAGGAGAACAAGAAGACCGACGAGACGGCGAACAAACGACGGACCCGCCGCACGTCGACCACCAGATTGGAGACCGGTGCCAATGCTCGGGCCTCCAAGCTACGGATGGGAGCCCCATCCGATGTGTTATCCACCACCACCATTCGGGCCATTTTATTGGCCATGGTAGGTGAGGTAAAATTCTTAACCCTATCTTTTTATAAGCATTTAGATAGGGGGAGTTAAAAAATGATGAGCTAATTGTCAATTTTTAAGGGGGAGATGCAAGTTAGCTAAATTTCCTTTAGTAAGGGGGAGAAAAATAATAGCTATCTTGTTGTTACAAAAAGGGGGAGAATATCACCTTTGTTAAAATAAATTTATAGAAGAGCATGTTTTAAGGGGGAGTTATAGGAAATGTAAAATCAATCAAACTTTTTTGATAATGTCAAAAAGGGGGAGGATTTTATGCATCATTATTTACGGTTTTGTCATCATCAAAAAGGGGGAGATTGTTGGTGCTAGAGCACCACGATCATTTGTTTTGATGATAACAAAACACGTGTTATTTAACATTTATAATTTGAGTCCTAGATTTCAGGTCAATTGCAAATGAAGACGTGTTTAGATGGAACTCGAGCTCGCATCCAGGACGGATTGGAGGAGCTTAATGAAGAACAGAGGAGGTTCGCGTGGAGCGACAGATTGAAGATAGAAGACAAGAAGAATAGGATAGATTCTTTTTAATCCTTTCTTGTATCTCTTGTCTTTATTTTCTTGCTCTTTTTATTTTCCTTAGAATATTATGTTAAAGAGCCTCAAAGTACCCTAACAGTAGTCCTAGGAACACCGGCACAACCCTAGGATACTTAGGTTTTCTGTAGAATATTTAGAAAACCAATATAGGGTTCAAACAGCACTTCCAGACGTCTAATTCCCAAATCAGACGTCTGATAAAGTATTTTAAGACGTCTGACTGTTGTTTCAGACGTCTGATATCTGTTAGGCTGGACATAGGTAGTTCTGTCTGATGAAATCAGACATCCAGACCTAATACCAGACATCTTAGGAGACGTCTGATGGACTTGCCAGACGTCCAGATAGTGGACCGTTGGCTAGCTTAGCAGGCACTCAAGGTTATGACCGTTAGAGCCTTATCAGACGTCCTTAGGCCTTTCTAGACGTCTGATAAATGACCGTTTTGCCTCGGCTGACCCAAAATCTCTTCTCAGAGATTTTCTAGTCGTTGCAACGTTTGGAAAATCCATTCCGTAGAAAAAGTTGGTTTCCAGACGTCCGGGAATAGTGCCAGACGTCCTGTATGTCGTCTGATCAACTTGAACAAAAACCCTGTTTAGATCTGATTCAAGTCAGGAGGAAACCCGCATAGAATCAGACGTCTTACCTTGAAATCAGACATCTTAAAGTGGCCTTCCAGACGTCTGATGCCAGAATTAGACGTCTGATCACCCTGTCAAATGTAATCATTGTCCTGATTTCGACCTGATTCTCTTGGGCTTTGCACCCAACGGCTATAGAACCCTTCCTAAGCCTTCCAAAGCCTTCCTAAGGCCTCTATAAATAGAGGGGAACCTTTGCAACACAAATATACACTTAGAGACACAAGATACACACCAAGAGAAACAAGAGACACACCTAAGCAACTTAGTTCCACTCTTTTGTGTCCAAGAGAAGCCCTTGCTCTCCAAGCTCTAGTTCCATTCTCTAGAGAGCATCAAGCTTTGCGCACCCGCTCTCCCGCCGTTGTTCACGAGAGCGAAGTTGCGCCGTCGCGTGGCTCACGCACCGCGTCATCAACTCGACGCACTCCTTGCAAAGGGGAGTTTCCTATTTCCTATAGAAGCTAGGCTTAAATTCCTTTGTTGGCTCTATAGGATTACTTGTTTTATTTTATCTTTGTCTTTTGGTTGGGTATTCGCTTTGCGAATTCCCGTCTCCTTCGTGGGACAAAATCCTTCTCGTGGAGAGAAGGGGTTGAGGAACGCTACCCTCGTACTTGTAGCATGGTTGTACTGAGGTTGAATCACCCTCGTTTTAAAGTGAGTCGGTTAGTGGATTTGATCAACTAGGTTGATCGGAAAATCCTAACTCGAGAGGGTTAGGTGGTGGTTTTCACCCGGTTTGGGTTTCCACCTAAAAACTATTGTGTACATTATGTGATTGGTTTTCTTTGGTGAGATTGCTTTATATTTTATTTCCGCACTTTTTACGTCACGCTGATCTCACCCCTCTTAGTAGTGTTGGAACTTTCAGTGGTGACTACGGCATGCGTGTTAAGCGCACGGGTAGATACCTCGCACTGACACGCGGTCAGTTGTTTCCGCTAGCGGGTACGTCCAAAGTACAACATGGAACAGTATAGGGCCTTGCCCTCTCAGAACAGGGTCTCCCCCCTCTGAACCAAATAGGGGTCTCGCCCTTCCACAGTCCACGCACCCTCGTCTGACGACCCCGATTTGCCCAGAGGGACTAACAAAGTCAGTGTAGGGTGGCTAGCTGAACCCCGGTCCCCATGGGGTGGCTAGCTCCCTCCCTACACTAGTAGCTCGCCTCGGTACCACATATGCGAGGGCTAATAGGAGTCAGTGTAGAGTGGCCAATCTTAACCCCAGGTCTCAACCCAAGGGAGGCTAGCTCTACTCTACACTAAAAAGGGACAGTTGCTCTCCTTGGTACCGCATACACAAGGGACAGCACACTTCCTGTCTACATTCTAGATTTCCTTTCATCCACAGGAGTTCTACTCCTAATTTCCCGTAGGGTTCATGCTCATATTCGTCTCATTTATCCAAGTCCAGATCTCATATCTCATAATTCATTCCTCATCCATATACAGGCAGCTCATGTTTTCATGATTCATTTCTCAATAACCTGCAACTTGTGGTTTCACAAGCAATTTCTCAATTACATACAGGCAGCTCATATTTTAACATGTATCTTGTAATTATATTAAAGGAATTTGTTATCTTAACCGTGCATTCAAGTAAACAGTACAGCTCAAACAGGCTCATTCATTTCTACCCTAGGGTTCATTCCATATCCTAGAGTTCAATCTAGCTATTCCAACCAAGCACATTCTTATTTAAATATTAACAACTGAGTTAAACCACTCTACCAGGTATTACGGGAGAAATGGGGGCCTGTGCCGCAAATCTCGTTGTCTCCGCAGGCCCCGAACATGCCACTAGCTGGTAAGCTGTACCAGTGACCAGTGCACATTAGATGAGCTCAAAATAGTAGATACTCAACACAAATACGTAGAGGAACTCCAGTGGAAAACAACAATACTTCGTTTGCGGAAATCTGATTCCGTTTGGGCCTTAAACAGGTCGAAAAATGCAGTTACTGATCAAAATCAGACGTCTGGGACTAATCCTAGACTTCTTAAAAGATGTCAAAAACTCACCTTGTGTTTCTTGCGGCTGATCAGACGTCCAGACTCCCTCTGCGACCGTCTGGGGACAGTTTCAGATGTCGGATAAGGTCTCCGATCGTCTGAAACCACCTCCAGATGTCTGGAGACGTGATTAGACGTTCAAAAGTACTTGGGAAAGCATACCACATGCCTTCCCAAATCCTACCCTACGTACGAAAATGTAGGCACGGTTTCAGCCGAACAACTCCTGCGCTGAGATCTTCTGCGTGGCAGAAATCAGCACAGGAACGTACTTACCTCGCGCGATATGTGCCTTCAAATGTCCGACCTTACCTCTGGACGTCCAGGTGCCTCGCCAGTCGTCTGGTCTTCCCTCCATGCGTCTGATACTAGAAACTTCCAGTACCATAACTTCTTCACGCCGCTCGCTCCGCTCGTCCTCCGCCCGCAGTGGCAGCTCCAACAGCTGCAGGTGCTTGAGCAGCTCCTTGCCAACGTCCTCCTCTCTCCTACAAGCTCCTCCTCGAGCTCCACCAAGCTCCCGCGGTCATCTTCCTCCCCCCCTGCTCTCACTCCCTCGCACTCTCTCTCTCTCTCTCCTCCCCTCTCTCCCTTCGCTGGCTCCTCTCTTCCTCGTCGCAGTTGTAGCAGCAGGGATGGGAGGGGAACGTGGCTGTCGCGGAGAAGGTGGAGGTGGCTGTGGTGTGAGGAGGAGAGGAGAGGAGAATGGAGGGGGTATATATATAGGAGAGGGGTTAGGGTTCGGGTGAGGGGAGAAGGAGAGAGAAAGGGTCTCTGCGCACCGCCTTGTGGGTCACTTCGTTGGTCTGGTTGTTTATTGCAGTCGTTGTGGTATATAACAAAGCGATTACCAGTTTAATACAATTTTTTTTACTCGGAATGACAAGTTTCCTGAGGTCGAACTCAGGGCGAAACTATAATCCTAGAAGCATAAAGGTTCACAATTATGTTACACAAATAATAAGAGAGAGAGAGAGAGGGAGAGCAAAAGTTCTCTTTTTTTTGTTGGCTTCTTCTTCTTCTCTCTTCCTCTTCTCTTTTCTTCTTTTCTTGCAGCTGATTCTTCTCTTCCTTCAATCTGCTTTCTTCTCTCTTCTTTTCTTTCTGTGGCTGTGGTAACCCTTTCTCTTTTTCCTTTCTTCCTCTCTGATTTTCTTCTTTTCTTCCTTGCAGCTGCAGAGCTTTTGCCTTCTCTCTCTTTCAGCTGCTAAGTCTTCCTTTCTTCTTCCTTTTCTTCTTCTTCTTCTTCTTCTTCTTCTTCTTCTTCTTCTTCTTCTTCTGCTCTGGCCGTTCCTCTTCTTTCTTTCTTCTTCAGCCTGCCTTCTTTCCTGCTCTGGCTGCTGACCTTTCGTCGTCTGACTCGGTGCTCAGACGACTTAACTATGCGTTTGCTACAGTGCGGCTCCCTTTCTTCTCCTTCAGCTCCTCTTCCTCCTTTCTTCTTCAGCTGCTCAGTGCGGCTAAGTCTTCAGCCGCTCCTCCTCTCTTCTTCTTCCTTCGCCTGCTTCTTCTTCTTTTTCCTTCTTCCCTGCGCGCACACACAATGATTAGCGCAAAACCTATCCCTACCCCTTCCCCGTGTCTCTCTCTCTCTGAATCTCTCTTTGGGAAAGCTCTCCCAGAGCCGAGTAACCGGGTTCGGGTTGCGCTCCCGGGACCAGGCCCACCGACGTGCGGTGGTGGGCGAGGAGTGCTTTGTCGGGTAGTCGGGTTCGGCCCAGACCCGCGGGGCGTGAGCGTGGGTGAGTGACCTGACCCCTGTGTATCGAAGGCGAACAACCTAATTCACAAATTCAATTTAAGTGTGGGTGCGGGGCCACACACTTACGAGGTGGGACTAAAGTCCCACCTCCAGTCTATGCACCCGCAGGCGCTGCCAATTGGGGCAACAACGAAGGCTCGTGGCCCCAATCGCAAACCTGGGTGTGCTCGCAGAATCACCCCGCACTGCCTGGGGCTCACACCTGGGCTGGAGGCGTCCTAAAGCTGGTTGCGAAGGAGCTTCAGCAGCGCATCAGTGGCAAGGAGGAGGCGGAGACCTAAAATCGCAAAGACAGCCTCGCGGCCACATCAGACAATGCAGGGAGCCTCACCGGAGTGTGGCGAGGGCAGTGCGAGGGTCGACGAGGCGCGGGAGCGCCTGTGGAGGTGTGCCTAGGGCAGACTGTGTGTCTGAAAGTGGGTGTGTTCAGGGGGTGGTCGGGCGGTGAATGGCGGTGAATGGAGTGGGGGAAACATTTGAGTGGAGTGAGGGGGAGCTTCTGGGCTTGTCGGCGAGGGGTGAGGTGGTTTGTGGAGGTGGAGCAACCTCGTCGGAGAAGGCGATCGGAGGTGAAGCAGATGGGGGTGGAAGTGGCAGTTGGTGGGTTAAAATGGTAAATTAGGAAGGGGAAAATATAAAGGAGAGAGAGGAAGATTCCTACCTACTTAGTCGACGAAGAGGGAGAGGGAGGCGTCCAGCTCGTGCCTACCGGAGCTGGGGACGAAGGTGCCCAGGAGGGGGTTATTGGCGACAAGGAGGAGATCTGAGGGCGTCAGCTGGTACGGCCTGGCGTGGGAAGACGGGGCAGAGTAGGCTCTGCTGCAGGTAGGGCAGCAGAGCGACGAGGAGGAGGGAGGATCGCCGGAAGCTCGGGCTGCCTGACTGGAGAGGGGAGAGACGAAATCTAGGGTTTCTCTCTGCCAAAACTAGCTTGAAGGAGACGGCAGACCCTGCCGCTCCTTATATAGGCACTGGTGAGGAGAGATCGAGGAGGCGACATGCCATGCTCACAGGAGTGTGGCCGGAAATGGACACCCATGCCTTTCGTGCGTTCGCACGAAAGGCATGGTCGATTGCAGAGGTCAGGGGAGGGTCCCTGCGATAGAGGACGACGTAAGGAAACCCCCGCTTGTTCCTGAGGACCGCCGCCCTGCCCTGCGCGGTGCCATCCTCCGCGCAAGGTCGCCGGAGGTATGGTGCTACGCAGAAATGACAGGGGGACCTTTCTGCAAAGAACAATGAGAAGATAGGGGGCTAATCGCAAGGGTTTCAAAAGATAAGGGTCAAAAAGGAAGTTAATAGGACCAATTTGTAAAGTAGGTCAAGATGATCTTTTCTTAGGCCCAAACTTTTATACCAGACTAATTTGAACCTAAGGATTTTAATGGTGAAATTTTATTTTATGTTGGACCATGTTTGATCGGTCAATTTGCACAAAAACCCAAATTAAGTCATAAATTAGGCATGGTTCTCTTTTTAGATCAAACTAGGTTGCAAAGGCCAAATTGAAGGTTCTAAACCATAGGGAATATTTTTCAATGAATTTTAGAGGATTTAGTTGATTTTTATCCTGCCTCGAACCTCGTGAATTAAAGTGGATTTGTTTTACGATTACAGAATGTCTTTTAATTCTTAGAAGTTGCTATAACCATTTTCAGATCAGATCATCCCACCTCCCTCCTTATTAAGCTCGTTTGACCTGTGTTTGGACCCTTAATTACCCTGTTTGCACACTACATTGGTGAACTTACAGTTTTACCCCTTATGATTTCTCTTGTTCTTTAACTCAGAATTCTCTGAGTTAAGCCTCTCTTTAGTTTTTGTAGGAGCTTTTTCACACTTATTTGGATTAAATTATGCTAGTTAGGGTTCATGATGAGATTCTCATCACCACCCACGCGCAGAGCTCACCGCGCAGTACCAAAAACTCACTTTCAGATGTCCGAGCACGTGTCCAGAAGTCTGGACAGGCGTCTGACTGAAGCTCTAGACGTCTTAAATGGCTAAAAAGGTAACGGGTCATTACATCATAACAAACTTAAAGGATGTTTTGTCCCCGAAACTTGAGCTAACTAGGGTGCAGGAAAAGGAATGTAACAGAGCAGAACAAACTTAAAGTGGACAGAAGTAGGTCTGAAAAGACGTACCCTCAAAAAGCCCCGGGCACCGCTCTCGCATCGCCGCCTCAGGCTCCCAAGTCGCCTCCTTGTTCCGCTGGCTTCTCCAAAGTACCTTCATTAGTGGTACCTACTTCCGTCTCAAACTCAGGATGGCTCTGTCTAGTATCAGTACTGGTTTCTCGGGGTAGGTCAGGTCGTCACCCACCTCGACACTCTCGTGGCTTATAACGTGGCTAGGATCGGTGACGTACTTCCCGAGGTTAGACACGTGGAACACGTCGTGCACTCTAGAAAGCTAGGGAGGAAGGGCAAGCCGGTAAGCAATGGGTCCTACCCGCTCCAGGCCCTCAAAGGGCCCCACAAACCTTGGCGCAAGCTTCCCCTTCACTCCGAAACGCTGCAGGCCCTTCATTGGCGAAACATGGAGAAAGACGTGATCCCTAACCTCGAACTGCACCTCTCTACATTTCCGGTCAGTGTAGCTCTTCTTCCTGCTCTTGACAGTGCAAAGTCATCTATGAATCTACTCTATCACCTCCTGGCTTTGCCAGATCAGCCTGGGACCAATCTCCCACTTGGTCCCCACCTCGACCCAACTCAAGGGTGCAGTACACCTCCGTCCGTACAGAGCCTCATAAGGTGCCATGCCGATGCTCGAGTGATAACTGTTATTGTATGCAAACTCCGTCAGGGGCAAATGCTCCTCCTAGGAGCCTCTCCAGTCTAGCACGCAAGCATGCAAAAGGTCCTCAAATGTCTATATGGTGCGCTCTGGCTGTCTGTCCGTCTGCGGGTGGTAAGCGGTACTGAACCTCAAACATGTCCCCAAAGCCTCCTGAAACTCAGCCCAGAACAAGGAAGTAAAGCGGGTATCCCTATCGGATACAATCTCATGTGGAACTTCGTGCTGGCACACCACATCTCGGATGTATCTCTCTGCTAACTGTTACGACCTGGTTCCTGAATCCCTACAAGACCCAAGACCAGCTTGACTCGACTAATCACAAAACCCAGCCTTCCAACAAGAAATAACCAAAAAAGTAGGAAAGTATACCACATTCACTATGCTAAGCAACTAACAGTAAAAGAGTACAGCAATAAAGAAAGTAAAGGCCGCTACAGTACATAACACCACCACAACAGTAGAACAGTAACAAGGTACAGGAAAATAAAGGTACAAAATGTAAAAGTACAAGAGTCTGAACTCACTACAGCAAAAAGTACTACAAAAGAAAGCCACTGCTATTGGGCTCTACTGGGCTCAGCACCCTCTGCAGTCGGAGACTCAGGCTGCTCAACACCTAGACCTGAAAAGGGTTATGAGTAAACACGGTCAGCGAACTCTACGTAGAGTGGCAACCAACTAACTAAAGCAGTAAAGCTAACAGGTAAACTAGCTATTCCAATCCTTTAATTTACAAGTTATTCCTTTTCACCCATTGGTTTATATAATTTCAAATCTCTTTCTTGATCTCGTATGTTCCTCGTGAGAACGATCTTGATTGCAGTCTTTTCCGAAGAGTAGAAGGCACATGTGGTGCTCTCCTGGCTGGGAGAGTCCCCCGTGGTGATCCTACACCCAGTCAACCACCCCAAGGTCACGGACAGACATAGCGGTGACTACGACATGCGTGATAAACATACGGGTAGCTACCCTGCACTGGCACGCAGTCAGTCGTTTCCGCTAACAGGTGCGCCTAAAGTACAGCACGGAACAGTATAGGGCCTAACCCTCTCAGTAAAGGAGTCTAGCCATTAAGAACCAAACAGGGGTCTCGCCCCTCCACATCCGCGCACCCTCGCCTGACTACCCTGGTTTTCCCAGTAGGCCTAACAAGTCGGTGTATGGGGGCTAGCTGAACCCTAGGCCTCGTGGGGTGGCTAGCTCTCTCCCTACACTAATAGCTCTCCTTGGTAAAGCGTACGTGAGGGCCAAGAAGTCTGTGCAGAGTGGCCAATCCTAACCCCGGGTCCCAACCCAAGGGCGGCTAGCTCCACTCTACACTAAACAGGGGACAGTCGCTCTCCTTGGTACTACGTACTCAAGGGCCAACACTCTTCCCCACTCACATTTTCAGATCCATTCCATTTATTTCTAGGAGCTCTACTCCTAATTCCCTGTAGGGTTCATGCTCATATTTCTCATGCTAATCCATACCAGGTTTCATCATTCACATTTCCATTCTCAGGTTACACACATGCAGCTCGTATTTCTATCATGCACATTTCCATTCTCAGGTTATATACATGCAGCTCGTATTCTATCATTTAACGTATACAACAGGTAAGGGTACATATAACTGTTTAACTAGCACAGGTAATTCATATTTCACAGGTAGCTCTTGTTCATTAACAGGCAGTTGTTAATAGTTCTATCTACTCATTCAAGACTGCAATTCAATCACACATACAAACATTTCAAGTACTTCTTGTCCTAGGATTCATGCCATATCCTAGGTTCTAGTTATTCAATCCACACATGCATTCAGGTTTATAGTTAAATTAGGGGAAGCCACTCTACTAGTCAACCCAAGAGTAATGGGGGCTTGAACGGCAGGTTCACGTGCCTCAGCAAGCCCCAAACCCACAATGGAACGAAGTCCTATAACAAGGAACAATCACAATGGAACATTCAGAATAGCATAGAAAGCCTTCTAACAAGTAGAAGAACTCACAAGGAAAAACCAGTATCTTATTTGCGTAAAACGGACCTCAAACGGACCCTAAACGGGTCAAAAACAGGGTTACTGACTCAAATCGGACGTCTGGAATAACATCCAGATGTCTTAAAAGTGTCCAAAAACTCACCCTAGGCTCTGCGTCGACCCCAGATGTCTAGGACCTCTTCTGGACTGTCTGGACCCAGCTCCAAACATCTGACCTCCTCTTCGGATGTTTAGGAGTGCTTCCAGTCGTTTGGTAAGCTGCCCAAATGTCTGAAACGCATAGGAGGGCGTGTCCCGTGCCTTCCCGAAGCAATCCCTGCACGCGATAGTAAATCTTCCTCAAATTAGCCACGCAAAGTGTAGTTGTGGAGCGGCTTGCATGGCCGTATCCATAAAGGGAACGTACCTTCGCAAAGATCTGTCTTCAGACGTTTGGAGTCGCCTCCAGACGTCTGCTCCGTCGTCTGGACGTCTCTCCAGACGTTTGATTCTGGGAAAAACCCAGAACCAGAACCTGCTCCTGCTTGCTCTCGCCGTGCGTAGCCGCGACTCGCCTCCTCGCCTGCAGCTCCAGCTGCAGTAGTGTCGGGGATGACTCCCCTGACGCACTCCTCCTCCCGCACGTGTCGCTCTGATCGCGCACCCTCCGGTGAGCTCCCACACGAGCTCGCAAGCTCAAGCTCCTCCTCCTCTCCTCACGTCGCTCCTCTCCGTCGCCACTCTCGTGCTCTCTCTCTCTCTCTCGCTAGCTCCTCTCGCTGGGGTGGAGAGGAAGAGAAGAAGGTGGCTGGTGGTGGAGTGGGGAGAACAAGAGAGGAGAAGAGGGTTTATAAAGAGTGTGTTAGGGTTCGTTTGAGGTGGGAGAGAGAAGAAGGAAAGATAAAGAGGGTACTGTCTGCGTGCCGCCCACGTGCAGATGCGAAGGCTTGCACAAAAATTTCAATTTTCAGATGTCTGGGAAGGGGTCCAGACGTCTGACCGACAGTTCAGACGTCTTAAAAGGCTCAGGACAGAATGGATCTTTACACTAACTGTGCTGGTCCAAACGTAACTCGGATTGGTAGGAAACGCGCCGTCTTCTTCAACCTGCCTACTATCACCCAGACTGCGTCGTGTCCCTGCTGGGTAACTAGTAGACCCACCACCAAGTCCATGGTGATGCTCTCCCACTTCCACTCTGGCACAGGAAGTGGCTGAAATGGCCCTGCAGGTCTCTGATGCTCGGCCTTCACTTGCTGGCATACCAAACACTGCTGCACAAACTCACCAACATCCTGCTTCATCCCTCTCTACCAAAAGTCGCGTTGCAAATCTTGGTACATCTTTGTGTTCCTGAGATGTATGGTAAACCTGGACCCGTGCGCCTCATCCAGGAGCTCTCTCAACAACTCCTCGTCCCTAGGAACGCATAAGCGTCCCCTCATGCATAGTATCTCGTCTGAAAAGGAAAAGTCTCCTAGGTCCCCTGTCAACACCCTGTCTCACAGCATCTGTAAGTACGGGTCGGCCATCTGCCCTGCGATGATGCGGTCTATCAGCTCAGGTCGTGTCTGCCGCGTCACTGTCACTGTCCCACAATACCCCTGTGACTCCCGAGGTCGCCAACTGCCCAACTCCTCTATGAGTCTCCAACTCTGTGCCTGTAAACTAGCCAAGTGGGCAGGCGCCTTCCGGCTCAAGGCGTCGGCCACCACATTGGCCTTCCCTAGGTGGTAAGAGATGCTGCAGTCGTAGTCCTTCAAGAGCTTTAACCAACGTCTCTATCTCATGTTAAGCTCCTTCTGGTCAAACAAGTACCTGAGGCTCTTATGATCTGTGAAAATCTCAAAAGTCTACCATAAAGGTAGTGCCTCCATGTCTTCAGCATTAAGACAACCGCTGCCAGCTCTAAGTCATAGGTAGGGTAGCTATGCTCATGAGGCTTCAGTTGCCACGAAGCGTAAGAGACAACGTGACCCCACTGCATGAGCACACCCCCTAACACCTACAACAAAGCGTCGGTGTAAACCACAAAAATGCCACTACTATCTGGCATGGTAAGTACAGGAGTGGAAGTCAGCCTCTCCTTCAACTCCTGAAAACACGCCTCGCACTTGTCTGTCCAGGCAAAGGGCACGTCCTTCCGAGTCAGCTGGGTCATAGGACGCACAATCTGAGAGAATCCTTTGATAAACCGTCGGTAATAATCTACCAGTTCCAAAAAGCTGTGTATCTCTGTCATTGTGTGTGGTCTCTCCCACTTGAGTACAACCTCTACCTTGGCTGGATCCACAGCCAATCCATCCCCTAAAATCACGTGACCCAAGAAAGTCACCTACCTCAACCAAAACTCGCACTTGCTGTACTTGGCATACAACCTGCGTCTCCTCAAGGTATCCAGGATCATGCGTAAATGCTGTCCATGTTGCACCTGATCCCGCAAGTAAATGAGTATGTTGTCGATGAACACCACCACAAATTGGTCTAAGTATGGCCTGAAAACACGGTTCATCAAATCCATAAAGGTAGCGGGGGCATTAGTCATCCCAAACGGCATGACCAAAAACTCGTAGTGCCTGTACTGGGTATGGAAAGCTGTCTTGGATACGTCTGTCTCCCTTATCCTCAACTGGTGGTAACTCGACCTCAGATCTATCTTGGAGAACACGGTAGCATCTTGCAACTGGTCGAAGAGGTCATCAATCTTCAACAGCGGATACTTGTTCTTGATGGTGACCCTATTCAGCTGTCGGTTGTCGACATAATGTCGCAGGGTACTGCCCTTCTTCCTCACAAACAGCACAGGGCCTCCCCATAGGGACGCATTGGGCCTCACAAAGCCCTTATCCAATAGGTCCTATAGCTGTGACTTGAGCTCTCGCAGCTCAAGTGGTGCCATCCTATACGGAGCAGTAGAAATGGGGCAGGTCCCCGGTATCAGTGAGATCTCAAACTCGATCTCACGCTCAGGCGGTAGTCCTGGCAGCTCCTCTGGAAAAACGTCGAGGTACTCGTAAACCACCGGAATACTCTGAAAGTCAGCCACGGGGCTAGGCTCTGCCACTACACTGGCCAAGAAGTCCTCACACCCCTGGCTCAAAAGCCTCGTTGCCCGAAGCGCAGAGATGCATCTAAAACCTCCGTCCATCGGCTGTCTGTGAAACTCAAAGGGAGTCAACTTTGGTATGGAGAAAATAATCTTCCTCTCGAAACAGTCCACCAGGGCGTAATAGGCGCACAGCCAGTCCATCCCTAAGATCACGCCAAAATCCTCCATCTGTATCACAATCAGGTCAACGGGGAGACTGTGTCCCCCTATACTGACCCCGCAATCCGTGTAGACCTCCTCGGCTACAAACAATTGGCCACCTAGGCCTCTGATTACAAACGGATCCTCTAACAGTACATTGCCCTGCCTCAAACTGACGCAAAACTCGTAGCGACGGAGTGCGTGACGTCGGAATAAAAAAGTACATATACTAATCTGCCAGAAACAGTAGCCATACCTGCCACCACTAAACCCGAAGCCCTGGCGTCCCTGTGTGTCAGGGCGTTGATACGCCCCTCAGCCCTCGGTGCGGACGAAGCAGCTACACTCTGGGTCGGGCGAGCAGCCACTGGCCGGTACCCTCCTCGTGACTGCTGCCCTCCCCAATGCACCTAGTGACAACGACCCACAGCTCGACCTCCAGCGCTCGGTGCGGGGAGCATCTACTGTGCTCCAGCCCTAAATGGGTAGTCCCTCCTGATGTGGCCTGGTTGGCCACACTGGTAGCAGAGGGGTACACGTCCTCCTCCCTCCATAGGTCCCTGCTGGCGGCTGGGTGGGGGTTCGATGTTGGCAACTGGCCCCTATCTGGGGCCCCCAAAAGCCACTGATGGAGATGCAGAACGAGATGGCTCTCCTGTGGGCACCGTGTGCCTCCTCTCCCGACGGCCTTAAGAGTACTCTGGCTAGTAGGGCCTCTTTCGTCCACTATCAGTGTCTCACGCAGCTGGGTTGGTCTCCTCGTAAGTCATGATTGCCTCAACCACATGAGAGAAAGTAGGTAGCTTTAGGGGTTTGACATACCCCCGAATAGCAGGTCAAAGCCCCTCAGTAAACCTCCACAGGTGCTCCTCCTTTGTAGACACAGCTGTCGAGGCGAAACGTGATAGCTCCAGAAAATGCGTGTGGTACACGCCAACCGTCAATGTCCCCTTGCGGAGAGTGTGGAACTCCCGCCTCCTCTGGTCCTGCCAGGTCTACGGAAAGTATTGCTCGCAGAAGAGAGCCACGAAATGGTCCCACGTCAACTCTCTCCCTTCTTGACCTCTGACTGTCCTCCACCACCTGTGTGCTGTGCTCTCTAGCTGGTACGTGGCAAAGGCCACATAGCACTCTCCAGGAGGGCGAAGAGTGTCGAACACCTCTATTTGCTCCAGCTAATCCTTTGCCTCAGACGGGTCCTCATCCCCCTTGAAGGAGAAGGGCTTCAGCTTCCGGAACTATCCGAAAAGCTCGTGGTGTAGCTGCAGTGGGGGAACGGGCATGCCTCCAGTCAAGGAGGGCTCGTGCTCGAAAGTGTCAGAGTGTGGTGGGGGCGGTGGAGGACCACCCCCGCCCTTTCCTGCTCGTCCGGCACTACGACAGTCTCTCTGTCCCATCGAGGACTCCCCCTCCACGTCCTCAGGGAGAGGTGCTTGTGGTGACTGGTGGAGCTCCTCTCGCACGATAGCTCTGATCAGCTGGGCGAGATCCCGGGCCAGAACATCCGGGGGAAGAGGTAGGTCAACTGGTACCTTAGGTCCGGCACGTCCGCCCCTCTAACCTCGTCCACGGCCACGACCACGACTTGCCTTAAGAACTCCCCGACGAGGCATCTCCTGCAAGGAGACGCGAAAGATAAAACAAGAGTGTCAACAATAACGGATTACATCGAGAAAAAGACTCGGAAACGAATATCAAAACGAAACGTTGTGGTGGCTATCCTAGTTATATGCACATGAGTGGTTATTCTCAAGCCAATTGGTTCATTTCTCGGGATGACCTTGCTCTGATACCATCCTGTTACGACCCAGTTCTCGGATCCCTACAGGATCCGAGATCGACTCGCCTTGACTAATCCCAAGACCTAGTCATCCAACAAGAAATAACCAAAAGCAGGAAAATAAATCACATTCACACATGCAATATAACTAAGTAGAAGAAAGTAGGACAACTGTCTCAGTATATGCCACCACAACAACAATAGGAAATAGAAAGGAAACAGAAAGTAACAAGAGCAGTAACTATGTGTCCGTTATTCACTACAACAGTAGGGAAAACGAAAGTGCTGGAAGAACGACTATGGTTGAGCTCGGCTGGGCCCAACACCCTTTGCAGCTGGAAACTCGGGCTGCTCAACTCCTGGTCCTGAACAGCGTATGAAAAAACAAAGTCAGCGAATGCTGGGTAGAGTGGTGTTTACATTATTTAAGTGCGACTACAGTAAAAGCAACGGATTTATTTCTTATTTCTGTTTATTTCATTTATGTGTATCTGTTTCATCTATTTCTCAAAGTATCCAGGTATTTCTTGATCTTGCATGTTCCTCATGGGAACGATCTTGATTGCAGTATTTTCTGTAGAGTAGAAGGTACACGTGGTGCTTTCCTAGTCGGGAGAGTCCCCTGTGGTAGTCCTACACCCAGTCAACCACCCCGAGGTCACTGTCAAGACGTAGCGGTGACTACGGCATGCGTGATAAGCGCGCGGGTAGCTACCCTGCACTAACACGCAGTTAGTCATTTCCACTAACGGGTATGCCCAAAGTATAGCAAGGAACAGTATAGGGCCTTGCCCTCTCAGAACAGGGGTCTCGCCCTTCAGAACCAAACAGGGGTCTCACCCCTCCACAGTCCATGCACACTAGTCTGACTACCCCGGTTTGCCCAGATGAACTAACAAAGTCAGTGTATGGTGGCTAGTTGAACCCCGGGCCCCATGGGGTGGCTAGCTCCCTCCCTACACTAGTAGCTCACCTCGGTACCACGTACGCGAGGGCCAACAGGAGTCGGTGTAGAGTGGGCAATCCTAACCTCAGGTCTCAACCCAAGATAGGCTAGCTCTGCTTTACACTAAAAAGGAATAGTTGCTCTCCTTGGTACCGCATACACAAGGGCTAGCACACTTTCAGTCTACATTCCAGATTTCCTTTCATCCACAGGAGTTCTACTCCTAATTTCCCGTAGGGTTCATGCTCATATTCGTCTCATTTACCCAGGTCCAGATCTCATATCTCATAATTAGTTCCTCATCCATATACAGGCAGCTCATGTTTTCATGATTCATTTCTCAATAACATGCAACTTGTGATTTCATAGGTAATTTCTCAATTACATACAGGCAACTCGTATTTCAACATGCATCTCATAATTATATTAAAGGTATTTGCTAGCAATTTATCTTAACCGTGCATTCAAGTAAACAGTACAGCTCAAACAAGCTCATTCATGTCTACCCTAGGGTTCATTCCATATCCTAGAGTTCAATCCGATTATTCCAACCAAGTACATTCTTATTTAAATATTAATAACTGAGTTAAACCTCTCTATTGGGTATCATGGGAGGAATGGGGGCCTGTGCCACAGATCTCGTCGTCTCCGCGGGACCCGAACATGCCACTGGCTGGTAACCTGTACCAGTGACCAATGTACATTAGATGAGCTTCAAATAGTAGATACTCAACACGAATACGTAGAGGAACTCCAGTGGAAAACAACGGTACTTCGTTTATGGAAATCCGATTCCATTTGGACCTTAAACAGGCCAAAAAATGTGGTTACTGATCAAAATCAAATGTCTGGAACTAATCCTAGACGTCTTAAAAGACGTCAAAAAACTCACTGTATGTTTCCTGCGGCCAGATGTCCAAACTCCTTCTACGATCGTCTGGGGATAGTTCCAAATGTCGGACAAGGTCTCCGATCGTCTGGAAGCACCCAGATGTCTAGAGACGTGATTAGACATCCAAAAATACTTGGGAAAGTGCACCACATGCCTTCCCAAAGCCTGCCCTGTGTACAAAATCGCAGGCAGGGTTTCAGCCCAACAACTCTTGCGCTGAGATCTTCTGCATGGCGGAAATCAGCGCAGTAACGTACGTACCTCGCGCGATACGTGCTTTCAGACGTCCGGCCTTACCTCCGAACGTTCAGGTGCCTCGCCAGTCGTCTAGTCTTCACTCCAGACGTCTGATACTGAAAACTTCCAATACCATAACTTCTTCACACCGCTCGCTCCGCTCGCCCTTCGCCTGCAGTGGCAGCTTCAGCAGTTACAAGAACTTGAGCAGCTCCTTACCGACGTCCTCCTCTCTCCTACGAGCTCCACCGAGCTCCCGCGATCATCTTCCTCCCCCCCTGCTCTCACTCCCTAGCACTCTCTCACTCTCGCTCCTCCCCGCTCTCCCATTGTCGGCTCCTCTCTTCCTCGCCGCGGCTACAGCAGTAGGGATGGGAGGGGAATGTGGCTGTCGCGGAGAAGGTGGAGGTGGCAGTGGCTGTGGTGTAAGGAGGAGAGGAGAGGAGAAAGGAGGGGGTATATATATAGGAGAGGGGTAAGGGTTCGAGTGAGGGGCGAAGGAGAGAGAAAGGGTCTTTGCATGTCGCCCGAGCACAGAGCGCACCGTGCAGTATGAAAAACTCACTTTTAGACGTCCGACCACGTGTCCAACGTTTGGACAGATATCTGATTGAAGCTTCAGACGCCTTAAATGACTAAAAAGGTAATGGATTATTACAACCACCTTGAGGAAATCTTCCAATGCTTGCTAGGAGTTGTTTAGCGAGTGAATTTTCCTCACACCTAAAACCTGAATTGAACAAACAAGAGAAACTCCTTGTAAATAATGATGATAAGAGAATTTGTTCAGGGCCATATCTGAAGCAAAACTTAGACCACCAATATTGCACCCTTTGTAGAAAATATTAATTTAAAGCGTGAAGGACTTTTCAAGTTCAACTAACATTAGATTATGAAGCACCGGATAAAACCCACTCTTTAGAACATGTTTTGAATAATTTTATTTTTTTTCCAAAATAAAAAAACAATATTTTTCTCCATTTAAGAAACAGAAAAGAAAAAGGTCACAAAACAGGAACCAACGCCACACCCAAAACCAACAGCACCAGAAGCACGGAGCGAGGATCAGCCAAAAAACATTAACTAAACTTTATCCTATTAGCGTTTTTTCCCAAAACTTTCTGTGTATAAAAATATCCGTGCATTCGATGGTGCCTGAGTATGTAAATTTCAAAGCTTAATTCATTAGCGCTTATTCTTCCTCGAAATTAATGTAAGGAACAATTTTGATCACCTTATATAAAGCAGGGTAGGGCAGAATATATATATAGCCTGGTAAACACTGTAAATAATTTCTAAATGTCTTCATACGAATAGGGTTGTCTCATAGCATAAGCCTGTCTCATACTTTCCACCTAAATCAACAATTCGTCAGCATGGCACACAAATCCTTCTTCCATAATGAAACAAGCAAACTATTTGCATTTAAGCAAACCTAAACTAACACGCACGTTGCATTTACCATTTGGAAGTACTGAAAGAAGACAGAATATTTGGTTCCTAAGCAAATTATTCATTTTAGTGGTTTTCGAGGAGACAGGGATGGGCAGGGTGTTTTGCAGCACAAGCAGCAAATCTGCAAGCTTGTTGATCATGGACGGGAAGAGCATATGCTTTGGAAGATGAGCAATGGGATTCATTGGTCCGAGTGTTTCTTCTCAAAGAGTCCATCCGGACCTCATGGGAACTCCTTGGTGAGGATGTGAAGATAAGGGAACGTCGGGGGCTCCTTGTGGTGCGGGTGACCCTTCGAGAGGTTGTGGATGCATGGCCAACACGGTGCAGGTGGCGATCTCCAGATACATTATCTTCTCTCACTTCGCCGCCTCGCGGGCGTCGTCGTACGTGGAGGCCGGAGGAGGCGAATCCCCACCTGGCGGAGGGGGCGGCAGACGAGGGCCTTCCGCGCGAGCCGAGGGACCGCGGGAGGGAGGTGCCGGCGGTGTGGAACGCCATCGCGAGCGAGGAAGGTGGGGGGATCTCCTCGAATGCGCGCCGGAAGGTGGTGTTAGAGGGCAGAATATATAGAATGTTAAATTAGTACTATATATCTTAATCGTCCGAATTCAACTAATTAAACTGCGTACGTACCATTAATAAAAGTATTTGCAACTATTATAAATCTTGTATATATATGATGTTCAAAAAACCTTTTTGATTGATCATTTATACTTACAAATTGTATTTAGTTTTATAAATCAACGTGCAGTTAGGATATATATATATATATATATATATATATATATATATATATATATATATATATATATCGGCGCGCATCGAATAAAAATCTAACTTTTAACAACAAATACATATATAGTTGGTGGTGGAGAGAGAGAGAGAGAGAGCCGATGGATCGTATTAACTAAGATCATATAGATATCTACTACCATCGGTTTGATCGGTGAGGCCGTGGGCTGAGATGAGAATCCATGTGGACATGAGCAACACGGCTAACGTAACCTTTGCCGTTGTTAATATATATATATATATTGGCATGCCCCCTCCAACGGTACGTACTAAACTACAATAAGGTGTTAATTTGAGTAGTGATATATATATATATATGATGGCGAAGATTACATTAGCCATGTTGCTCGTGTCCGCATGGATTCAGATGGATGGATGGACACCGAGGGAAGGAGCATTGCCTATAAGATTCCATTTAAGTATGGGTCTCCTCCACCGACGTACCACCCGATCATCTCTTCCACGCCGCCCACCTTCACGCCTTCCTCGCCTCCCAACTCAACTCACACAGTATGCATGCATGCGTGCATGCGTTTCTCCCCTCCCAACTACCATCCCACTCTCGCCCCCATGGCCTCTCTCTCTCTCTCTCTCTCTCTCTCTCTCTCTCTCTCTCTCTGCCCAACTACCTACCTATATATCCGTACTCAATTTTAGACACACACACGCACACACACGTTAAAAAGGTGAATCTTTGCAATTAATTAATAATATACATTGCATGCAGATCAAATATATCACCACGTCTTGTGATATATGCATGGGACAATGATAGCCTGAGAATTAATTCTTGTTGCTTATCGACCTGCAGCTAATTAATACACCGATGGGTCTAGCTGGGTCCCACGTAAATAAATGCATGGCGATTAAAATTAACCACCAATTAAGTCTAGCAGTATATTTTATAATTTCTAATTAGTTAATTAGTTGATTAAAGCCATATATGCATGCATCGATCGATCCTAGCTAGCCTTTGATCACCAGCACAAAACTAAATTGATTAAGATGCCTTTCCCAGCCTACCTACCCTGCATGCATGCAGCTTCGCATGACGGTGAACATGCAGTTCAAGTTTTTTTTTCTGCCTTCTAGTTAGCTAAAAGAAGGTCACCCTTCCGTTATCACACATGGCATGACCTTTTTAAATTATATTTGGTTGACATGTTAAGTATTTATTTTATTATTTAAATTATCATTTATTTACATCAATTTAAGTGAATTTAAGTTGAGATAAAATTATTTCACATTTTATAATTTGTCAAAATATCTAAATAATTTAATTCACTTATTACATCATTTATTCCAACTTTTATAATTTATTCTACAAACTTATTTTCATTATCAGAGATCTTAATATTTTTTTACCTTTTATCTTATCTATATGTATATTGTTGATATTCCATACTGCTGGTGCATGCGAGTCCACACGTTTCCTCCTCTAACGCAGCGATGCCAACTTTCTTAATTTCATATGCTATCTTTTTCAACTTTCCGAAAAAAAATCTCTCTTCTTCGCACCCAACGATGGAACTTCTAGACATACCCAATTACTTTTCTTTATTAATTATCTCTTTCAACTTCCCAAGAAATTTCCCTTTCTCCCATCCCATATTAGGAAGCTTTAATGTATTAGACTAATTCAATTTTGAAACCTCTGAATAGAGAGTTTCTCTTCGGAATGAACCAAATTCTCTCACAAATTACGAAAGAGAAACAAAAGCGTGATGCACATCCACATATAATTAAAATTAATTAGAATACTAGAACGTTTGATAATTTCAGAGAATCACATCATCTAATTTGACTTTGAAAAATAACATACGCATTTCCTAAAATATAAAAAATCTTATTCATATGAAATGGATTTCGGTTAGATTATTAGAATATCATAATGCTTACACAAAATAATCAAGTGATTTGATTATAGATATTGCATTGAACTCTAGATCATTTTGACCTTCTTATTAATTAGCTAGAATAAAAATTTAGAAGCACCATTTTCTTCTTATTATATATATAGAAGCATCGTAACTATATATCCAAAATATTTATATACTAGTTGATGCAGAAGCCGGATGTCTTTGAATACAATTATAAGAAAAAAATAGCAAAAAATAAAAAAAGAAATGAGTTGACGATCCCTATGCAAAAATAATGATTTTTCATAGTACTGCATAATTTATCATTACCAGTAATATAGTCTAAGGTTTTTGATGATTTGTAGTAAGCAAGTCAAATTATTTTTATTAACTATATGATCTCAAAAGTAAGTTGTTTTCAAATTGTTATCATAATAAATTAACATCCTAAGGCAATTCAATTTTACCTTTCAAAGGAAAAAAGACAATTCAATTTCAACAGATTTAGTTGAGGAGAATCTGTAAAAATGGTAAGCACATTACTCAACAAAGACATACATGATTCAAATCCTATTGGTGAAAGATGGGAGGAAATTAACTGTGTTAATTCGTTGGATGTTTTAAAAAATGGGTGTTGGGCTTCATGTGTTTTTTAAAGAATATGTATATATAGTCTAGATTTTTGAAACAACTAGCCGAGCTAGGTTTGAAGGAAAGCCTTGTCCAACCCAGGTTGAAGGAAACCTTGAATATTAAATATGGCTAGCTAACTATTTACACTAATCTACTTATCTTTTATCGATGACTATGTTTGGACTCTATACTTAGGTTTTGGTAATGGCAACTAGGGCCTACAACTACAAGAGGAGATGGTGTGGATTCAAGTTTAGCACCATAACATATATGTAGGGTTTCCCTACTCAGTTGTAGTTTAGTTTTCTTTCTTCCCATGTTATTTTAGTATTATTTTCTTCATACCCGCACATTATTTCTTTATTGATGAATATTGATTATTTTTGTTGACCTTGTTGACTAGACCTTCACTTTAAGCTCAGTTAATTTCCTTTATTTTCTTCAATGTGATGATAAACATGGTGCATGCACTATGTTGTATGGTTATGTGCTAGACAACTATAGATGTTAGAGAATTATTGGAAAATCGATTTGAATTCTTACTAGGGTGAGGGTTCGAGTCGTAACAACGCCTTTGTGGATCATTTGTTGGGTACATTTTGAGCAAGTTGCAAAAAGGTCATTCTTAGAAGGTTCAATCCTTTAGGTCAAAGTCGTTACATGAGGTAGTTGAACTTAATTATGAGGCTCCATGAAGTTAGATTTTAGGTGTTGGAGTCTTTCCTAGTGATATAGCAAGTGTAACCTTCTTACTAGGTGAAAAGGGGCATCCTTGACTAAAGTGGTGCCTTGCTTCTCATGTCATCACTAAGCTGGCATTAGGCTAGACATTGTAGTGTCCAAACCTAGTTACACTTGAACGTAGTGATACCCAAACTTGATGGTATCTAAACATAGCACACGGGGGGTGAGTTTTGAACCCTAAATCTTAATGTTGTAATGCTGATGACACCCAAAACTTTCCCTAGGATTGAGGGGGTCTCGTTTAGCCTTAAGCCAATCATCGATTTAGCCAAAGGGAGTGACCTAAAACCTAATCCCTATCACATACAAGGTTTCCTTTTCACTATCTCAATTCCATCAAAAAATCCATATTGAATGGTGATAAGCACTACTCAAGTAAATGTTCAAGTTTGATTATGTTACCCCAAAATTTTTCCTTAGGTAGTCTCTCAAGTTACCTACCATTATTACCAACCCAGGTAACTAACCACAAATCTAAACTTGAGACTAGCAATACATGTAAATAAATCATGGTTCATGGCTAATCTAGCAAATCACCCATTTAGTCTCCTATTATTATGAAATGACCCCAGGAGACCGTCATGGAATTTCCAAGTTCTCCAGGGTGGCCTCTGCAATTTTGGCATGTCAAAATAACCACACAAGGGTCATTTGTAATTTTCTGGACGACAGGGGTTTCTTCGCAAATTCCGCACACTAATGACAATGTCTAATGATTTCGGGGAGTTATCTTAAGCTCCAGGGGTTTTCCCACAATTTCTGTGCTTTACCCATCCGCATAGGGACCTATTGTAAATTTATTCTTGATACAGGAGGCATCCTGCAATTTTTGCACCCCTACATTTTGATTTGGGGGACTTCACGCGAAAAACAAAATTTAAGGCAAAAATTCACAAAATACCCAGCCCAACCCAAAACCCTACCCCTAATCTTATAAAAACCTACCCATCTCCTCAAGAAATGCAGCCCATCGCTCTCTTTTTTTTTCTCTCCACAACCTCAGACTGCCTCGAGCGATGCCCCCATCACCCTCCTCATTGAGAGAGAGAGAGAGAGAGGGAGGGAGGGAGAGGGAGGAGCTTGGGTGTAATGGCCCCAGGTAACTCCCCCAAATTTGGTTCGGGTTGCACACAGTTGAGTCATCAGCTCTTAAGTTTAATCCACTTAATAACCATTTTGAGTTTCGCATGGCATAATTATATGTACATTAAGTTTAGTAGCAAGGAACATATAATCAACAAGCGTGGCAAAACAAGAATAACCACAAAGCACTAACATCAAATATCACGAGCACAATAAGACACTATATCATCCCATAGAATATACGTAGGAGTCACAGTCCACAGTTCATATATATCATGGCAGTTAATTTTTACAACACGGTAATAATAGAGTGGAGCCTAGTCGCAATTTACATTAAACAGGGCATACAGTAGCAAAAGGGACAAAATACAAGCTACCCAAGGTCATATTTCCACCAACTCCTCTCATCACCTGTCAATGGAAGGGTCCAACAACAGTACCTGAATAGAAGCTCCATTGTTTAGGCCTCTACACCTCAGAGTATCGGCCAACTATGGTCTCTTCCCAGCGCCCAATAAACCTACAGTGAATTGCTCATAGCTATGGTATGACTCCACGGCCTCGGGCCCTGAAATTTGGCCACAAAGTAGGGGTGAGTCAACTAGCTTAGTAGGGAAAACTACAACGGGTACCACAAGAAAAATGGGTAGTCTACAAGTTATAGTGCCCCCAGGCTAACCGAACCAACCACCCCATGCCTATAATTAATTATTCCATGTCTTTTGTTTCAATTATCATTACTACTATTTGCTCACTCGCCTCAAAAGATCCAATTCTTGAAATCATTCCTCCCTATTAGAGGGGATGTCGGCATACCCTCCTCTCATGTCACAACCTGGCAGTCCCTCCTTGATCAGCGGAGAGACTAGCAGCGCTAGTGATCCTCAAGTAGGAGTACCCATTCTCATATTATGAGAATGTTGTCTGACTTTCATCAAAGGAGTCAAGCCTTTTGGGAGCTACCCAGGATAAATAATTTGTGGTCTAGATGAGCCAACACTAACCAAGTTCCACGAAATCAACTCATCGATCATTCAGATCATTCTAGATCATAGTACAAGGCATGGTCAGACATTGACAGGTCACATCTATGCTCCCTCTTGGAGCTTACATCCTGGATGTGCCCTCTCAAATCCATCGTTAGATAAGCTCCCCACCATCCCTCATGGTACCCTGGTGTCATCCGTCCTCGCAGGTGCTTGTGAAGCTTATTGCTACGAGTACCAAGTACCCCGATGTCATCCATCCTCGCAGGTGCCTATAGAGCTTATCGCTATGAGTACCTCACATTGAGTCGGATTCAGGTATGTTTGAGTACCTCATTTCGATGACAGCCTGTGGCTCATCACTGCAGCTGAGAACCATTCAGGTTCCAAGGTTCATCATTAGTATCCAAGCTACTCAAAATTTCCTATGTCTTTGTTAATGTGCTAAAGTCAATTTTGAAATACACATCATAGTATAGTGACTAAAGCAACAAAAATGCTTAAATTTGTAATCTCGAATGTGAGTCTGAGGTCATCTCAGGGTGCAAATAGTACACAGTTAACCACTAATCAATTTAATATAAAATGAGCATAGCAATCTGATATAAAAAGAAATAGAATCTGCATGAATATCAATCTCAAATAGATAAAAAAAATAAACTCTCAATATTCAAAAATATATGAAGTGTTTGAGGGTAAAAATGCTGGTTTTTAACTAAGAGAGAGATCCCTCAACACTCAACATTTTTCACGCTCATCAAATGTCCAATACTTGCCATCAGACGTCTTAAAGTTCAGCCTATAGCCCATCACAATTCAAGCCAAAATATGGTCCAATACTTGCACAAGAGCCTTAGATAGTTAGGTTTAAAACCCAGCATAGACCAGACCCAATGAACCAGCTCAAAGAACTCAAAACTAGCCCAGGCTCATGCCCAGACCACGCACAAACTAAGGCAAAACCTGACCCAGACTGGGCCTATGTGCGCTCCTGCATGTGTGCAGGCATGTGCGTGCGTATAGCGTGGGTATATGGGGACCCGACCCCCTGTTTCTTGGGCAAGCAATAAGGGGGTTGAATCCCTTTTATTGCCAAATCTGGATTTTCCACACACGAGGTGGGACTAATAGTCCCCCTTGCCTTCTTTGTCGTCTTGGTGCTATAGTGTATTCAACATGAGGTGGATTAAGGGGTCACTTGGCCTTGTTTTGCCAAATCAATGACCCAGGTGTGGTCCTTGAGAGAAAGCGCACCTATTGAGGGTGCTCTCATCGTGAACGGCTCGTCGAAGCTAGCGCCTAGAGTCAAAGAAGACGTCAGCAATGGCAAGGACCGACAATCAAGAACACGAGGTTTTATCCCCAATTAGATACACAAGAAGCTTCGTCGTGAGATGACGAAGGTGGTGGCCATGTTGATTTGGTGCGAGAGGGCCTCGAGAGGCCGGCTGAACAAGGTGAAGATGGCGGTGGAGTGGGTTGTCCAACGTGGAGTTTGGGGAGTCAAAAGGCCCAATTTCTTGAGGGCTTTTGCTCCCCAAGCTCCCACGATGCTTGTAAGGTGAATTGTTTGATGGGAGATGGCGTGGTTTGGCGTCTTGAGCTTGTCGGAGCTCTCGTCGACCATGAGGAAGAAGAAGAAGAACGGCGGGGAGGAGAGGCTAATTCTTAATGCTAAGGACCTAAACCTACTCTATGAGAGGAGGGGAAGAGGAAGAGCTAATTTAAAGGACTAACAAAGGAAGATTCACGTCAGAATTTGGCTGACCAGTTGTAAGGAAGAAAGTGGCTCCAGTAGGGGAGAATGTCGACGAAGAAGGGGCTAAGAAGACCTAGTTATGGTTGGCTAGTGTCGGAAGAAGATGGTGTAGCTCACTGACTGGATGCACGCACAGAAGATGATGGATGGAGAAGGTCGCTGGTGTCGAGTTGGAGTGGCCGAACGGAGGAAGAAAAGGGTGATTTTTGGCCTAATTTCGACTAAAATCCTCTTGAGAACAAGTAGGAACTTATATAGGAGGGTGGAAAGTTTTTTCTATGATTTTCGAGCACCATGGGCGATTGTATACCCCAAATTGAAGCACGTGATCTTGCTAAATCAAAAGGTTTGATCTCATGAGCAACCTCGCCAAATTTGGAGAGGATTTGAGGGGTTAATTCCTCAATCAAAGGTCGGTCGAGTTGGGTTCCATTTGCTACTGCACATGCCTTGTTTGGCATGTTGGAGAATAGAAAGGATCGGCTTGTAATAGAAATACCAAACTTAGGGAACTTTATGTAATAAATAGAGACATTTGAGCAAGAATGCAAACTTCGTCAAGCTGAACTCTAATTGGGCTCAAAATTTAGGGTTAACCTAATTTGAACCAAAGAAATATATTGGTGACATTAGATTTGGGTTTCAACATAGTTTGACTGGTTAATTTACAATGAAACCCAAAACAAAGAAAATTCCCGCTTAAGTTTATTTTTGGTCAAAATGGGTTCCTTTGGTCAAAGTGAAGGTTCCAAACCTCATTAAATATTTTTAAATGATTTTTAGGTGATTTAGTTTACATTTATTTCTACTAGAACCTGTTCAATTGAAGTGAGGTTGTAATTAGAATTTTTTTAATAAAATAGTCTTCAAATAGTAGAAAACCCCGTTTCAGTCAGTCCGAGCCCACTTCTTGAAAATTCAAGTTCAATTGACCTTAGATTAACCACCAATTAACCCCTCATTTATTCTGTATTCGTGATTTCTTGTTCAAACAACACAATTAATGGGATTTCCCATCTTCTTACATTCGTCTCAGAACTGAATTATGACCCACGAATGCTTATTAAGGGGCATTTATTCTTAAAGTTAGGCTAAAATATGCTAGTTATCATAGATGATGGTGTTACCATCAGTCTTCCACCCATAGTCATGAGCCCATGGCTAACAGGTCAAGGTGTTGGCCCTACAAGAGCCCACCTATTTGTTCGTTCAATTCTTAACAGTTAATTAAGGTTATTTGGATTAATTAATTGCATAAAGAAGAGATTTAGGTTAACTCGATTTATTAAATTTTCGTCTTTAATTATAACATAGGGTCAAGCTAACCTAACATTTTAATTTTAATTCATTTAATTGGTTGAGTCCAGGTCGTTCATTGAGAGGTAATTAAGTTAGATCAATTCATCATTTTTATGCTAAAGTTATTAAATTACAATTACTTATGTTAATTAAGTCTATAATTACAATATAGGTTAAGCTCATGAACAATTGCATACAAAATTTTACTTTAAAACATGGCAGTTATTTCATTATAAAAGAAATGTACATGATTAATTTACAATGAATAGCAAAAGAAGAATTACAACAAGTGTTTACAAAATAAGGCATAAAAGAATGATTAGCACTAATTACAATACATTCCTTTTATATCATTAAACTTCGAAAATACTTAGTTATTTTCCTTAACTTCTCAGCCTTCTTTTATCATTAACTTACAGATATCTCTTTATGCTCTAAGTCCTCTCTCAACACTTAGCCAATTTTTTTGAGCTCACTTCCTCTCCTTCACTTAGCAAAAATTATGTTTTTAGGTGGGAGGGCCTAGTTCTTTCACAGAACCTATAGCCCATTGCTAGGCCAGATCAACGACTACTCAAACCAAGCACTAGTTAATTTTTAGGTCCATTTTAGGTATAGTTTTAGGCCATATCAAGCCCACGTAAATACTCATTAGGCTCCTAGCCCACCATGCTTAGATAGATGCTCGGATGTGTGTATTTCACGTCCAGTGCTTGATAACTCCTTCGATAGCGGGCACAATTGCTTAAATACTCGTGTGAGCACTTATTAGTAACTGAGGTGGGACAAATAAGGTTGCCTCTCCTTCAGCATGGCATCAACTCCAGGTTTATCTTCAGTGTCGATTCCAAGCAGCTCACTAAACCAAATCAAGAAAATAATAGCTCGATGGAAAGATCTTTATGTCCTCTATCAATTGCAAGTTCTAATTTGAAGATTGGATCAACTCTGATATGTGAAATCAGGTTGTGAGCATGGCTTTCTTGCCATGAGTATTTCTATGTCTACAAGATGTAAAATAAGTCATTTGACCTATGAATCAAGATAATCCTCTCAATTGAGGATTTAGTAAGATACAAAGAACCAATCGACATGTATTGGTAAAGAGTTAAAGGTCCAGAAGGGTTTCAGAAGCACAGAAGCTTCAGAGCTTCGAATTTGAATCTCAAAACGTTATTTCAAAGTTGAAATAGCTCAACAGATAGATTTAAGCCTCAAGAATGGATCTAGATCGATTCAGAAGGTTGGACATGACTGATATAGGTAGGATTTAGCTTCAAATCTCAAGACCCTGAACACCATTGGGTTCCAGTTTAAACCCAAACTAGACAAATCTTGAAATCTTCAACAACTAGTGATCAAACTCACTAAAACTGGTTCCACTTGATTCACCTACAACTCAAGAACTCAAACAACCCCATAAATATGAGATTTAGCTCTTAAATCACCACAATCGAATCAAAGTTGATTGTGAAAGCCTAAAAGTTGACTTTCTAATACAGAGTTTCTCATATCCAATTAAATATCCAATTAGGCTAAAATCCACTTGAGGAATCAATTGTGCACCTCAAATTCGAGTTTTAAGCATTCTATGCATGCTCTCAGACTTTGTCACCTGGGATTCAAAAGGGTGTTGGTCAACAGAACAAATCAAAGTTTCTCTGTCCTAAATGAAGCCTAATATAGATTTTATATGCTTTGCACATGCTTTTGAACCTATCGCTAGAACATCAAACTCAACAGATGACTCTCCTCAGCTCCACCGGAGCTGAAGAAGAAAATGACCAACAAAGAGTAATAAACATTAAAACACAGGTATAACTAATGGATTATGATCAGAAGATTATAAGGAAGCGATCCAAAGCTTTACTTGGAGTTTCAAGAGCTGTGGTTCGTATTTGACATCACCGAAGCTTTGGGGGAGGATGATATTAGTCATCGAAGATAAGAACTCCATGAAACTCATCAAGAATAATATCAAAAGCTTTTTGGGGTTACAAGGAACCTCAAGAGCACATTTATTAGGTCAATTGATGACAGGATTTGTCAAGAGATGCACAAAGAATCAAATCCAAGATAGTGATGGTGTATGTGAGGGGATCTCACTCAATTGAGTGAGGGGAAATGATTAGGAAGGTGTAGCGATGGTGTATGTGTGACTAATTAGATGTGTAAACTCCTTCTGAGCCGCCATAAATAGCGAATTCAGAAGGTTGAGGTGAATTAGGTGTTTCATATATAGATGATTATTTATGAAATTAAGATCAAGAATGGGGCCCTTATGTGATGAGGAGGTGGCGGAGGGCCCCTATTAAGGATGACTTAAACTTTAAGGCCTTTGCCATAGACAACGGAGGTCCTTAGGTGTATGTGGAGTGAATTAGGTGAATAAGATGATAGAATTAGGGATTTAGAATGTGGAATGAAATCACGATGTGAAAAAGAAGGTGAACAAGTGGTTGATTAGGTGAATGAAGGTCCAGCAAGCTGGAATTGGCTCACTAGAGACGAGGAAGATAAACTTGAATCTAGGGATTACACTAGGCTAATTAACTAACTAACTAAGACTAATCTACACTAAATTCTAAGCTAATCTATGATTACCTAGAGGAATTGGGGCAAGAAGAACTTTGTTGAAGCTCAAATAGAGGAAGAAATCAAAGGATTGGGGAAGAAAGCTCTCTGGTGAGAAATTAAAGCGAGGACGAAGTTAGATGGCTCGCTCGAAGTCCTGTCATGGTCGCTGGAGAGGAAGAGGAAGTGAGAGAGGCAAGCTCCGCCACTAGAGAAGCTTCTATGGAAATGTGAGTGGTCACCAGAGGCTAGGACGAATAGCCTATCATCGGTTCGGTGTGGGGAAGAGGGCTAGGGACCAATCTCTGTAATCGGAGGGTTAGGAGGGCATTTATAGGTGATGGTAGAGTCAGAGGGGAAGTATCTGGATGGATAGAGGTCTAGGTATGTGGTAACCATCGGCATCATCTCCGATGTCAGTGAGCTTACTCACCTAGGAGAAATAGGATTCCAAGGAGATCCAGACCATGGGATGTAAAGAGGGAGATGAGCGAAGCTTGGATGTAAGGTTTAGAGGTCGTGTGACACTAGATGGACGGTGATTGGAGGGTGCATTCACCGGAGCTTCTTGGTCATCCAAGAAAATGAAGAGGTTGAAGAATGTGTACATTGGGACTTGAACATAAACAGTGGAGGACCTATGTGATATAAAAAGGGCTCGATTGAGATGATAGTTAAGGGTATAAATGTAAACAACGAGTTTTAAGGCATATTTTAATTTATTTCTTTTTCAAATTTTTATATATTATTATAAATAATGTAAATAATATATTTATGCCTTGAAATTATGTTTTTGCCCATTTAACTATATTTGTTTAAGTGATGAAGTTAATTAGGTTAATTAACAACTTAGGTGACTAATTCATTTAATTTATAATAAATACTTAATACATAGCGAAATGATTATGATTTGAGTCCTAATTATTAATTAAAATTATATTAATATTAAGTAAACCTTAATTATGTTATTTTAAATTATTTTATTGGTCCTTACTACTTTGCCCTTGTATTATAATTAACCCTTTATTTAAGGTATTCTTAGGTAATTAGCTAAGGAAATTAGTTAATTAGTGTTAATTAGGAGCCATGATGAGTCTCTCAACACTATCTAACCTAGACATCGCATTTGTTTTTATTCATAGTTTCTCTTAGGGTTCTATTCAGGATCCTTATATTCGGGTTTCAAACTCCGAATGGGGCTTAATACCTTCATTCTTTGATATTTGGCTCAGATTTAGCCAAATAGACCATGCTCTTGGTCCTCATCAAGAGTTTCTGCACAAAATGGGATCACATGTGACTTATTGGACATTCAATAAAAGTATCAGATGTCCAATTTGGCCACTTAAGATGTATGATAAATGTCCAAACGTCCAGAACTTGTCATCCAGGAAGGATCCTCTCCATGTCCAGTTATTGGACATCCGGGACCTTTGTTGGACGTCCATTCATGGAGTGCGGACGTCCATTCATGAGAGTTTCATCCCTAGATCTCCAGGTTCATTACAAGGATGTCCATGGCAATGGCTCAAACGTCGGGATTAGGTAGATTGGACGTTTGATCAATAGGTTAGATGTCCAATCTGCATATCAGAACGCGGCTGGGTTCTGAAGTGCATTCTTTGGATTGCCAACAAGCATAGGATCATCTCCATTGACTCTAGACCATTCTAAAACACATCTATTACATCTGTAATCACATAAAACATTCAGATTTCATCATTTATCACCTAAGGCTCCATTGTCATTCTCATATCCCTAACACCCCCAATGTTTTCAAATCAAACACATAAAAGCACATCTATCTGAATACACAACCTTCCCTAGCTACAATCACCCTTCCATTTGTTTCATTGGAGGGAAGACAAAAAGAGGCATCAAAGGAGAAGAACTCCCTTCCTCAAGCTCGTTGCTGCTCCTCCTCTTCTTCCTCACTCACTGCAACCACAACAGCAACAACAAGAGCAGCAGTAGCAGCAACAGCAGTTGAAGGTGGATCTAAGGGGAGGAGAGGGGAGGAGAGGAGAGGAGGGCATGGCCTCTTCAACAAGCCAACCCAAAAATTTAAATGGGGAGGGGAAAATCATACTCAAGGCCTTCCATTTTCTTTCTTAAGCTCCAAGCAAGCCCACCAAGTTAAATTCCTTACAAATGGCCCCTCAACTTTTCCATTATTTAACACTTTGTTAACAACTTAAGGGATTACTTATCTTTTAAAGGTACCATTTCCAAATCAAGGTCCCCAAAGCCCTTAATCCAATATTAAGCAACCAATTAAGGTTTTAACTAGATAATTAAATACAAATAAAATTTCAAACTCTTACGGTGGGGGAGTGCCCGCTCCCTCAGATTTCGTTCTTGCCCTTCACATGGGCAGAGGAGGCACGGGTGTGAGGTTCCAAAGCATTGGGCACGTTGGTGGTGTGAGGATCGAGGGTGAGCATGCGTTGATTAAGCATAGGTGACGCAAGGGCTGAGGGCGCAGGCGACGTGTGGGCCAAGGGTGTAGCGAGCGCGAGGGTTGAGGTACACGAGCGTCAAGGTCGTGCGGGAACGCACACGGGCTAGTACACGCACACTACATCTGCAGAGGTAAAGGTGGTCAACACTGGTTCGCTTGAGTCAGCTGAACTAGACTAGTCCAGGTTGGTTCAAGTGGACCAAAATTCATTTTTAGACCTTTGATCATGTTAGGCTTACTGAAAAGTTGATAAACACTTTTGGTGGCATTCTTGGCTCTTGTGTTCACCTAGCTAGTACACCCGGAACTGGTGCAACTCACGGGAGGGAGCTAGCAGCACCAATGGGAGGTATAAACATGCCGCGATACCCCCATATTTTCCTTTTGAAGGGTCAAGGTAGATTGATTTCCATTCCTCGTTTCCTTACATGGCTGAACCTAACTTTCTTTCCATTATAGAGTATGCCCCATTGTAAGCAGCTCGCCACTCACTTTTGTCGACTCTACTTTCCTCAGTTATTGAGTATATGTGTTACTCTTGTGAGGTTGTTTCAAAAATGTCTCAATATGTTCTTCCTAATTCAAGTCACTAATGATATAATTGCAACAGTACTATGCCTTCAGTGTAGGCTTGCCACTAGTTGGGTTGCATTATGATTGGTCATGAGTAAATGAAATAGAATTATTGTTCATGTGTTTGGTACTTGACTTTTCGTCGTATGAAACTATCATCACAGGAAATGCTTTAGCAACACAACTAGGATCATATCTGAATCTTAAAAAGGAAACTAAATACTCATCCTAAGCGTATCGGATGCTTAAATTTATTCCTATGCTAGAACTTGTTAGAAATCAATCAGGAATCTACTTGAACCCTAAGGACAACCCGATGGTTTCTTGTTTGTGCCCCAAAGCCAGGAGATACAAATGTTTGAATTTGTCAGAAACTAAGTCGGAACTACATGAACCCTAAGGTGAAACTAGTTGTTCTTTTATGATGTATGAAATGTTGGGGTGACGACACTTGAGTTGGTTAGCCAATAAATTAGGGAACCTTTTCGAACCCTAAGGAGAATTAGATATGGTGCCTCGTTGTGCTACGAGTTCTCGAGAATGGTGAAGAGGTTGAGAATATGCACGTGGCGTGTAACTGTCGATTTGGCAATTGGTTGTGGGGGACGAGCTGACCCTTAAGTACATGCGTACTGAGGAGAGTTGCCTCCCTGAGTAGGGGCTTGGGGTAGGAACGACCTCCCTGCATCGACTCCTATTGGGCCCAAATAGGGTCAACCGGGATAGTCGGGCGAGGGTATGCAGAACTGTTGAGGGGTTAATGTAACACCATCATCTGTCAAAACTAGACTAATTTAGCCTAATTTTAAGAATAAATGCTCCTTAATAAGCAGAAGAAGGGCGTAATTCAATTCTATGCTGAATGCGAGAAGAAAACGAGAAATTGAGTTAATTCTGTTATTTTAACGAGAAATCACAAATGTAGATTAACTAAGGGGTTAATCAATGCCTAATCAAAGTCAAATGAACTTACATTCCCAAGAAGTTGGCTCGGAGTAACTGAATCAGGTTTTCTGATAATTAAGGATTAATTTAATAGGAAAAACATTAATTACAACCTCACTGCAATTGAACAAGTTCTGGTATAAATTAATGTAATATAAACCTCCTAAAAATCATTTTAAAATATTCTAGGAGATTTTGAACCTTCACTTTGACTAAAGGAACCCATTTTGACAAAAAATAGAGACCTAGGTGAGAAATTGCTCCATTTGGGTTAAAGTGTAAATTACCTATTCAAATGTTGTTAAAACCCAAATTTGAGGCCACTGTTGGATTCCTTGGGTCCAAATTAGGTTACCTCTAAACTTGTAGCCCAATCAGAGTACATCTTGACTTAGTTTTCATTTTAGCTCAGTTGTCTCTACTTATTACATAAAACCCCCTAAGTTTTGACTTTTCCTTATAGCCAGGTCCTTCCCTTCTTCTTCATTCAGAAAAAAACAATAGCAACAGCAAAGAACATACCCAAATGCGCCAATCTTTGATCGAGGAAATCTCCCTCAAGTCTTCTCCAAATCCCACGAAATTTGGTGAGATTGCTCATCAGATCTTGCTCTATCAATTATACCCAATCTCGAGCTCCAATTTGGAGCCTATTCGCTTTGGTGACCGGAATCAGGGGGATTCTAAAACTGCCACAATTGCAAGACAATCTCGCAAATTCAAGGTAATTCAAGGTCAATTCCTCCTCCATATAAGTGCTTGGGTGTTTCCAAGCACAAGGGGGTCAAGAATTAGCCGTAATTTCTTCTTCCTCCACGACTGCTCCTTCTTCGACTCCGGTGACCTCCTCATTCCCCTTCATCCGTGCAGGCTCTGACCAAAAGAGCATCACCACCTTCTTCCTCATCTTCTTCCGACCTTAGCTAGCCAAAGCTAGGTCGTCTTGATCCCATCTTCATGTTCGATTCTCTCCCAGGAGCATTCATCATCCTCACGTTCGGTCGGCCAATGCCAAACGTAATTCTTCTCCTCTCCTTTCATCTTAATTAAGTATCTCTTTCTCTTCCCCTCTTCCCATAGGTTAGTTTAGAGTCCTTAAACCTAGGATTTAGCCTCATTTCCTCACCGTTCCACTCCTCCAAGACTGGCGAGAGCTCTGATGAGTTCGAACTTGGTCACCATGCCATATTCCACCTCGCCACTTGCCTCACAAGCACCACGATGTCTTAGTGATCAAAAGCCCTCAACAAATTGAGGTTTTTGATCAACCAAACTCTCTGTCGAACACCATCACCACCCACCACTGACCTCACATCCAATAACCTTCTTAGGTTGTTTCGCACCAAATTACCACCACTACCACCTTCGTCAACTCAAGGTGAAGGTTTTTGTGTGTTTAATTGGGGCCAAAAGCCCATATTTGTGTTTTAGGTAACTCGCTGGCACCATCGTCTTCCTCGATTCCGAGCACCACCTTCGGCGAGCCAACACTCGAGAAGAACCTCGTCTCCTGGTGTGGATTCACTTGAGGAGTCCATCTAGGCCATTGGATTCGAGATCCAATGGCCATCCTTTGCCAATTACTCAACACCCTCCTCCACGCTGAGAGAGCTGAGAGCACGGAGAAGATGCGGAAGGGCTGGGACTCAATAGTCCCACCTTGTTCGGGAAGGCAGCTTGAAGTTGGACTTATAAGGAAATTGAGTCCCTTAAGTATCGCTCAGATACTTAAGGGGTTGGATCCCCAATATACACCATGTGCATGCACTCCCGCACACACACAAGCATGCCTAAACCGACTTTGGACCGGGTTTGAGCGCGTTCTGGATCGGATTTTCGTGTGCTTTGTGCTGGCTCTTTAGTTAAAAAATTTGCCTAAGTGTAAAGGCTTTATTTGAGTTGAAACACATATTTTTACCTTAAACACTTACATTTCTTTTTAAGCTTGCTAGTGTTATTATTTGCCTAATATATTTCTTTTTGCATCAAACTATTGTGCCTCATTCTATATTCATTTGAATAGTGGTTTAAATTATGATTAATTTGCTCCATGAGACGACCTCGGACTCACAAATTCAAGATTATAAATTTAAATGTTTTCGTTGCTTTAGTCATTATACTAGGACATGTATCTTGAAACCAGATTAGAGCGATTAAATAGGTGTGACCCCTATACTGTTCTATTTTGTTTCTGTGTACCTATTAGTGGAAATGACAGACCATGTGTCAGTACGGGGTAGCCACCCGTGCATTTATCACATACGTCGTAGTCACCGTTACACTGCGACAATGACCCTGAGGTGGTAGGCTGTTAAAGTGGAAATTATCGTACTTTAGAAATACACGTCGTAGTATAGTAATGAAAACTGAATTGACATTTAAATTTGTGAAGCTTAAAAAATCGTGAGTTCTGTGGTCATTCGCAGGGAGTGAAACGTCGGTTTTGTTTTGTTATAACGTTGTAGTAAAGCCGGTTATGACCAACACTTCAAATATAAATTTTTTACTCGGAAAATAAAAGAGTTCCCGAGGTCGAACTCAGGGAGCAAGTTGTATTCTAGAGATATACATGTTTCTTTTACAAAATAAAGACAGAGAGAGGGAAAGAATTTGTTGTTTTCTCTTTGTTCTGCAGAGGGGATGCTCTTCTTTCTCTCTTTCTTTAGATCTCTTTCTTTCTTTTTGTTCTGCAGAGGTGCTTCTTCCTGCTGTTCCTGCTTTGGTGGTTATCTTCTTTCTTCAGAGCTCCTTGTTCTTCTTCTTCGTTCTGCAGAGGTGCTTCTTCCTGCTGTTCCTGCTTTGGTGGTTATCTTCTTTCTTCAGAGCTCCTTGTTCTTCTTCTTCGTTGGTTTCTGTCTTGACCTCTCTTCTTCTTTTTCTGCAATTGGGGTGACCCTTTCTCTGTTCCCTTTTCCTCTTTATGGCTGCAGAGCTTCTGCCTTCAGCTACTAAGTCTTCCTTTCTTCTTCTTCTTCTTCTGCTTTGGCCGTTGCTCTTCCTTCTTCTTCAGCCTGCCTTCTTTCCTGCTCTGGCTGCTGACCTTCCGTCGTCTGACCCGGTACTTAGACGACTTAACTACGCATTTGCTACAGTGCAGCTCCTTCTTCTTCCGCGGGTCTTCTTCTTCGCCTGTGCCTGCACACTTCAGAGTTTTTTTTTTTTTTTCGTCAGAGGCAAAACCTACTCTACCCCCCTCCCCCGCGTCTCTCTTTCTCTCTGAAACCACTCTTAGGAAAGCTCTCCCAGAGCTACCGGGTAATCGGGTTCGGGTCACGCCCGGGTCCAGGCCCACCGGCGTGCGTGGTGGGCGAGGAGTGCAGGTCAGTCTAAGTCGGGTCGGGTCAGGTCCGCGGGGCGTGAGCGCGGACGAGACCGGGTAACCGGGCGGGTGTAAGGGGACCTCACCCCGTGTACTGAGGCAATAAGGCCAGTGCACGAAATCAATTTAAACAGTGGAACGGGTGTGAGGCTTACCGATGTGGGACTAAACGCAGACCGTTCCTCGCGTGCGCCTGCTGGGAGACCGCGGCCTGGCTTCTGCAGCTGCGGCTTCTATTTGCATAGGTTGCTGGCTGGCTGCCTTCGCAATACTCCCTGTACTCCGCAGCAGCTGGAGACCTGGAGTCCTCAAGCCTGGAGCGCGGGAGAAGCTGCTTCAATGTGCGTTAATGGCGGTCGAACCTCTAAACCTGTCGGACACGAATATGGCCTCGCGGCCTGATCAAACCACTGGGGAACCTTCGCCGTGGCACGGCGAAGGTGAGGAGCTGCGCGGCAGGCCGCAAGGAGGTGTCTGGCGGCAGCCCTGGGTCGGACTGCAACCGGAGGAATGGGTTTGTTCGGGGGAATGTTACGGAGGTGTGGAGTGGCAGTGGAGGGGTGGGGGGTGCTCAGTGTGATGAGGCGGAGGTTCGGTGAGGGTCGGCGAGCCGTGTGGGTTGCTGAGGTGATGGGAGCGGCTCGCCGGAGGGTGGTCGGAGGCGAAGGGGGTGAAGGTGGTCAGGGTCGGTAGAGGGCTTAATTGAATAAATTGAAAGCGGGGAAAGAAAGAGGAGGAGAAGGGGAGTAGCTCTAGCTTACTTGCAGGGACGAAGGGGGAGGAACAGGGCGACAGTCGTATCGACTGTCGCCGGAGAAGACGATGCTCAGGGAAAGGGGCGGCGGCGAGCAGAGAGCCGGAGAGGCGCCAGCTGGGTGCGGCGTGGCGCGGGAAGAGCAGGGGAGGAAATCTCTGCTGCTGGTATTGCGGCAGAGCGAAGAGGTGGAGGGGGAGGAAACCGCCGGAGCTGGTGAGCGTCTGCTGGAGAAAGAAGAGAAGGAAGTTGGGGATTTTCTCCGTCAGATCCAGGCTGCTCTGGTCGGTGGAGCAGCGGGGGGTATTTATAGGGATGAAACAGGGAGGAAGGCGGAGGGAGACGACGTGTCTCCCTCGCCGGAGAATGGTCGGAAACACGAACCCATACCGTCCGTGCGTTCGCACGGCCGGTATGGTGGGCTACAATGACTAGGGGGGTGCCCCTGCGACGGCTGACGACGCAGGGCACCCCCGGTTTACTTGCTAGGTCTCCCACCTCACCCTGCGCGGCGCCATGCTCCGCGCAAGGTCGCCGGAGCATGGTGCTGGCAGGTTTTTGCAGGAGGGACCTGATTGCAAAGAACGAAGGAGAGTTAGGGGCCAAAATGCGAGGGTTCAAAAGTTGAGGGCCAAAGAGTAAATATATGAGGACCAAAGTGTAAAGTCGGTCAAGGAGGTTTCTTCTTAGGCTCAAGTTTTTATACATGACTAATTAGGACCTAAGGAATCTGATGGTGAATTTCATTTTCATATTAAACCTTGTTTGACCGGTCAATTTGCGCAAAAACCCAAATTAAGTTATTAATTGGGCATGGTTCTCAATGTAGGTCAAAATGGGTTCTAAAGGCCAAATTGAAGGTTCTAAACCCTAGAGATTATTTTTCTATGAATTTTAGAGGGTTTATTCTATTTTTACTTTACCTCGAACCTTGTGAATTGAAGTGGGTTGTTCTAGGGTTACAGATTTATCATTTAGTTTCTTGGAATTGCTGTAGCCCTTGCTAGATCATTTCATCCCACTTTTATTCTTATTAAGCTGCTTTGACCTATGTTTGGGCCCTGAATTACCCTGTATGCAGATTATACTGGTGAAATTGCATTTTTACCCCTTATGACTTGTTTTCTCCTTAAACTCAGAATTCTCTGAGTTAAGCCTTTCCTTGAGTTATGTAGGAGCTTTTATCCTTTGTATTGGGTCAAAATGAGCTAGTTATGGCTCATGATGAGGTTCTCATCATACCCCCATGCCTAGCTTTTGCTAGTCCCTTAGCAAAAACTTAAGGTTTCAACCCTTGTTCTAGACCATGAAGTTTTTAATAGTTTTAGATAAGTGCCTTTTTTATTTGAGCATAGATTAGGTTAGAATGCTGACCATAGGCCTAAAAGGTACTCTAGTACCAATCAAGATCCAAATCTGTCTAGCCTTAGCCTCAGTCTTTTAGCAAAGGTTTTTAAGGCCCACAAGAACTAACCTAAGGTTTATTGGACTTCGTGGTTAAAGCACCCGTGCTTGAAATGATTTTAGCCTTGGCTCAGTTCGCAGTGCGTTTTGTAAGAGAGAGATAGAAAATTTTTCTGTTTGGAGAGTTTTCTCTCTCTTTTTCTTTTTAGTTCTAGCCTAGGATTGGCTTTTCAACACGGTCTGTATCAGATTCCTTGCTCCCATCATCAATCCTCAAGGGTTCCTGGCGATCGATGCTTCGAGATAGCACCGCCCATGGCAACCCCCGGAATCCTGGCTATTGAGATTTCGGGATAATCCCATCCATGGTATTCCGTGGCCGAATCCAGACCCTGGCAATTGACACTTCGAGATAATGCCATCCATGGAATCTGAACTAGCAGAGTGCTTACATGCCCCCAGTAGGATATGTAAATATCCTAAGAGACAAGCACCGAGGAGATGATATTTTGTTACGCATCTTCGAGGGGATTTCCCGCCTCTCTGCGCTGGGAACTCGTCCAAATCAACTTGTGTTGATCGGCTGCTCCTATTCTAGGTGTTCTTTTCAGATTTTTGCAACGCTTCTGCGTGATTCTGATTTTTACGCTTACTGAACCAGGCTGTGTGTGAGATTAGGGTGCTTAGGTTACTGAGTCCCGTAAACCAAAAATTAATTAACGAGGCCGAATACTCCCTAAGCTTTAGACCTAATACTTCAGCTTTTCATTTTCCTCAACCTCTTGAGGAGTGTCCAGATCTTAATGGGTACTAGGAGTCTATTCAAGAATGCCTAAGGTTTGCATTCTTTACTAATCTTATTGTGCACTTTTCTTGAATGAGGTCTAGAGCTTAGGTTAATTCCTTAGTTCCTTACTAATGACTATCACTTTTTCTCATAATTTTGTGCTCCTTTTTCCTTTTGTTTCTTTTCTCCTTCGCAAAATTTCCTTCTCCTCTTTTCCTCTTGTTCTTTTTCGAAAATTTTTTAATTTTTATGGTGTTTTTGGCATATGTGAATTTTTTTGTTTGAAATCTTTTCTTACGAGTTTTTGTACTTTCATACCCCCCATGCCTAAGATTTGCAATGTCCTCATTGTAATCTAGGGGGTCTTAGTTCATTCCTTAAGACAGAAATTTGGGTGAGTGGATGGGTCGGGTTAAATTTTTTTTTTTTTTTTTTTTTTTTTTTTTTTGCGGACGATTTCAAATCTCAGATGCGAACATCTGAGTTGGGGTCGGCTGTCTGTAAGGGTGAACTTCGAGTGCTGAAAGGTGTCAGAACAAGTTTCAGGTTTTCAAAGAGAATGACGGGCTGCCTCCCGTTAAGCGCTGAGTTTTACGCCATCGGCTGGGCGCAATAAGCTCAAGGGGAAAGGAGGATATAAGATGCCTCAGCCAAATCAGTAGAAGTTACATCAATGAACGGCTTGAGTCTCTGACCGTTCACGATGAAAGGTTCAGAATCGTGGCTGAGTGGACTGATTTCGATTGCTCCATTTCCAAAAACCTGTCGGACCAAATATGGTCCGACCCACTTAGATCTCAGTTTTCCTGGGAAGAGTTTGAGTCGGGCATCGAAGAGTAGGACCTTTTGACCAGGATGAAAGATCTTTCTCGAGATGTGTTTGTCGTGGAAGGCTTTAACCCGCTCCTTGTAGATTTGCGAGTTCTCGTACGCGTCTATGCGTAATTCATCGATCTCGCTTATTTGGAGTTTTCTGTGGGTCCCAGCCTTGGAAAGATCTAGATTACAGTTCCGTACTGCCCAATAGGCTTTATGCTCCAGTTCGACGGGAAGGTGGCATGCCTTTCCGTACACCAATCTAAAGGGAGACATGCCCAATTGGGTCTTGTGGGCGGTCCTATAGGCCCACAATGCTTCCGGAAGTCGGGACGACCAGTCCTTCCTGTCAGGTCGAACAGTGACTTGCAGGATTTTCTTGATCTCCCGATTAGACAGCTCAGCTAGACCATTAGTTTGGGGGTGGTAAGGAGTAGAGATTCGGTGATACACCCCGTATTTGGTCATCAGTGACCTAAACTGAGCATTTGTGAAATGGGTCCCCCCATCAGAAATTATTGCACGAGGAATCCCGAACCTTGAGAAAATGTGTTGATGAATGAATTTGAGAACGATTTTGTGATCACAGGTTCGGGTCGGTATGGCTTCGATCCATTTGGACACGTAGTCCACAGCCAACAGAATGTATTCGAAACCATCCGAAACAGGAAAGGGGCCCATAAAATCAATCCCCCAAACATCAAAGATTTCGCATACTAGAATCGGTTGCATAGGCATCATGTCGCGACGGCTCATGTTGCCCAAAGTCTGGCAACGACTGCATGCCTTGCAATGACTGTGTGCGTCTTTGAACAGTGTGGGCCAGTAAAAGCCGCACTGGAGGACTTTTGATGCGGTTTTATGCCCGGAAAAATGGCCACCGCATGCCTGGTCATGGCAGAAAGAGAGGATATTGTTGACTTCCCCTTCCGGGACACATCTCCGGATGATCTGATCGGCACCTATGCGGAAGAGGTACGGGTTTTCCCAAATGTAATACTTGGCATCGGCGCGTAATTTGTCTTTCTTGGCCTTCGGCCAATCGAACGGGGTCTGATGAGATGCCAAGTAATTTACAATATTAGCGAACCATGGAAGGCTAGTACCAATAGTCAGCAGGTGCTCATCGGGAAAATGCTCAGTGATGGGTCTGGAAGGGTCAATTATTTCAGAAGGAAGACGGGACAAGTGATCAGCTACCACGTTTTGTTTTCCCGCTTTGTCGCGAATCTCAAGGTCAAATTCTTGCAACAGCAAGATCCATCGGATCAATCGAGGTTTCGCGTCCTTCTTTGCAAGGAGATGCCTCACAGCCGTGTGATCCGAGTATATGATGACATGGGAACCCAGAAGGTACGATCTGAACTTCTCTAGGGCAAATACTACAGCTAGCAGCTCTTTCTCAGTAACTGTATAGTTACGCTGAGCCTCATCGAGTGTTTTGCTGGCGTAGTAAATGACCACAGGTTTCTTGTCATTTTTCTGCCCCAAAACCGCTCCTACAGCGAAGTCGGATGCATCACACATGATCTCAAAGGGTTGAGACCAATCAGGGGACTGTAGGATCGGGGCTTGGGTGACTCGGTCACGCAGGATTTCAAATGCTTGAGTGCATTCCTTGGAGATTTCGAAGGGAACATCCTTGGAGAGAAGAGTGGTCAGGGGGCGTGCGTTTTTTGAAAAATCAGGGATAAATCGTCGATAAAAACCGACATGCCCTAAAAAGGATTGGATGTCCCTGATCGAGCTAGGCATAGGAAGGTGAGAAATCAGATTAACCTTAGCTTGATCCACTTGGATACCTTTCTCCGAAATTGAGTGTCCCAGGACAATTCCCTCAGGCACCATGAAATGGCTCTTTTCCCAGGAAAGAACCAAATTCACATCGATGCACCGCCTGAGTATCTGGACCAAGTGTTGGAGGCAATCGTCGAATGATGCTCCGAAAACTGAAAAGTCATCCATGAAGACTTCCAGATAATCACCTACCATATCTGAGAATATGGCAAGCATGCATCGCTGAAAAGTAGCGGGTGCATTGCAAAGACCGAAAGGCATCCTTCGGAAAGCGTATGTTCCGAAGGGGCAGGTGAACGTGGTCTTTTCTTGGTCCTCAGGATGGATTGCCACCTGGTTATAACCGGAGTACCCGTCAAGAAAGCAGAAGAACCTATTTCCCGCTAATTTTTCGAGAATTTGATCAATGAAGGGTAGTGGGAAATGATCCTTCTTCGTGGAGGAATTGAGTCGACGGTAATCTATACAGACTCTCCACGAGTTGGCTAATCGGGTAGGAATGATTTCTCCGGTCTCAGTCGTTATAGTGGTGAGTCCTGCCTTCTTAGGCACGACCTGAATTGGGCTCACCCAACGACTATCGGAGATCGGGTAGATGATCCCGGCATCTAACCACTTGATGATCTCCTTTTTCACGACCTCCTGCAGATTGGGGTTTAAGCGTCTCTGCATTTCACGAGAAGGTCGTGTGCCCTCTTCTGAATAGATATGATGAGTACAATAAGAGGGACTTATTCCAGTCAAATCATCGAGAGTCCATCCGATGGCTCTGCGATGTTGCTGGAGGACAACAATCAGACGGGATTCCTGTTCAGGACTGAGGTTGGAATTGATGATCACAGGAAGGGTCTGATTAGAACCCAAAAAGACGTATTTTAAGTGAGCAGGAAGGGGTTTCAGTTCGAGGAAGGGGTTTTCAGCAGCAGCGGGTGGTTCAGTATAGATGTGAGGTTCAAGGGTGGGAGTTACTGGGTTGTTCACATCTGGATTTGACTCCTCTGTTTGCGGGTCAAGATCCTTCTGTGGTTGATGAGGCATACTCAAGTCATTCTGGAGGTGTGATTCATCAACCAAAGTCTTGATGTCACAAATTTGCTCGATGACGCCGCAATTAATTCCTTGTTGGGCCTTAAATATATCAATTTTCAGTGTTTGATCTCCAAACTTAAGCTCTATTTGGCCCTCCTCACAGCTGATGTTGGCTCTAGCAGTAGCCAAGAAAGGTCTCCCTAGAATGATTGGTGTATCCCTAGGGTTCTCAGGTGCATCCATGTCTAAGACTATAAAGTCCACTGGAAAATAGAAATCCCGCACTCTCACGATAACATCCTCGAGAACCCCTTTTGGTGACTTTATAGATCGATCTGCTAATTGTAATGTCACCTCGGTTGGTTTCAGCTCAGATTCTTCTAGATGGTCAAGTAAGGATGTGGGTATCAGATTTATAGATGCACCTAAGTCTAACAATGCTCTATCAAATTGGGTACCACCTATCTTACAGGAGATCAGGGGAGTTCCAGGATCTTTTGCCTTGGGTGGGAGTCTACTAAGGATTACAGAGCTGGCTTGCTCTGACAGAACAATTGGGCTCCCTCCCTTGGTTCGCGGCTTACGCTGGGGTGTACATATATTCTTTAGAAATCGTGCGTAAGCTGGTACGTGGCGGATTGCATCCATCAAGGGGATGTTTATGTGGACCTGCTCAAAGAGCTTGACCAGGTCTTCCTCAGGGGCCACGGGTTTGGTGGTCTTCTTTCCCTTGGTCAGGGCCTCGGGAAACGGGATCTTGGTTGGTTCTTCTAGGATAGGTCCAGGTTGTGGGTCTGGAACAGCGGTACCTTGGATAACTATCCTAGGGTCATGGTTATCAGGCTGGGAGTGGTTTGGATAATGCGGGTCTTGAGTTGTCTTACCACTACGTGTTGTTACAGAATTTAATCCAGCCTGGTTTTGGTTTGGGTTTGGTAGGAGGGGTGGCTGCTGCTGAAATCCCGCACGAGAAGTTGAGGCTTCCATCTCGTCTGGAGATGGAGCAGTGGGGGCCTGATAAATCCATTGAGCGTGGCCTAAATTTGGATTCATAACGCGCTTCTGGGTTGGCACGTTATTTGGGTTAGGAAGAGGTTGGGAAGGGAGTGTGCCTGGCTGGCGAGAATTTGCCAACTGGGCCAGCTGAGTTTTAACTTCAGTAAGCTCGTCCTTGTGCTGTTTTTGAATAGCCGCATTCGTTTTTTGAATGTCAGCCAGAGTCTGAAGGATTAAGGACATTTGATCTTGATTTGGCCCTGATGGATAAGTAGGGTTGGGCCGAGGCTGAGGCAGCTGGTAGTGATGAGAGGGCTGTGGGCGGGACTGAAAAGGTGGTCTTTGGGTTTGGGAATTTCCCGCCCACTGAAAATTGGGATGGTTTCGCCATCCAGGGTTGTAAGAGTTGGAGAATGGGTCGTTCTGGATGGCGTTGAGGTCCTCGCAGGTCTGAGGAACCTCCTGAGAATCAGGGAAAGGAGGAATGGAGTTCCCCCGGCTGGTGTAGAAAGGATCGGATGATCTTCCAGTCCAAGAATCAGATGGGGATGGATATGGATCCATCCCAGGGGAGGATCGGTGGAGGATATTTTGCACAGTCTCCTGTGTGGAAGGAGGTTGTGCAAAGGAGTTACGCGCAGAGGTGGCTCGCTGCAAGTGCTGAGTCAGCTCATCCACCTTCTTTTCAATGATTGAGACCTTGTCCAATCGACTGGCCATTAATTCCAGGTCGACTGATGCGGACAGGCCCTGCGTCTCATGTGCTCCCTTAAGATTCGTCGCTGCGCGGGTATTCGTCCTGTCGAATAATCCCATGGAGTCATTGTTGATGGAGTTCTCGCACATGTTTTCGAGAATCTCCCATACGGTGTCTTCATGTTGACCCATGATGTTTCCTCCGCAAGTTGCATTGACGAAAAGGCGGATGTCCTCACGGAGTCCCTGGTAAAAAGATTGGACTTGTTCCCATTTAGGAACTCCGTGATGGGGGCACTTTCTCATGAGATCCTGAAAACGATCCCATGCCTCATGGAGAGGTTCTCCTGATTGTTGAGTGAAGTGTGTAATCTGATGGCGCAAGGCGTTGGTCCGACCAACGGGAAAGAACTTTTTCAAAAACTCGGATTGAAGTTCTTCCCAAGTGTTGATCGGCCGGGTCTGAGTTTGATACCAATGGGCGGCCTTGTCCATAAGAGAAAAGGAGAACATCTTCATGAGAAGAATATCCCGATTTTGCGCATCTGATCCAAAAGTGTGGGCCAGATGCTTTAGCTGTTTGATGTGCTGGAAGGGATCTTCAGAATTAAGCCCATGGAATTTAGGTATAGCATGAATCATGTTGGGCTTTAGTTCGGAATCAGGTCCTCCAATCGGGATTCTGACTCGAGGCTCAATGGCCACCGCAGCAGGATTGTAGTGGTCCCGCATCATAGGACGCTGTGGTGGGTGCACGAAGTTTTGGAAGAGGTCATTGAGTCGCTGGAGCTGGTGTTCCAGATTATTTTCTTCCTCAACTGGCTGAGCCATGATGGGGGAAGAAGAAGAACTTGGTTCTGAATCAGAAGAGAGAATAATGTGAGGGTGTTGCTGCACAAATACGGGCGTCGAGGCTTGGCCTTGACGAGAGCGAATTTCTAATGGAGGTCTTAAGGGTGGTCTTAGAGACCTCCTTCCGTACATGCACAGTTGGGAGAGGTAAGTTTAGAAGGTGCTGGACCCAATCAAGACACCCAAAAATGTGTTGGGTGACTATAGAGGTGCGGGGCAGATGGACCCCTTGATCAGAAAGATCGTCCACCTGAGAATTACCTGGGCAGCCAGAGAGGGAGAGTCCCGCGAAGACCCCTACACGGTAGAGCGTCCCCACGGGTTACAGGGTTTCCCCCACCCGACCTCTCTTGTCACTGCGGTTCCAGGTAGACCAGAATGGGGATCTTGACCTCTTAAGTCTACCAATTTTAAGATCAGGGTGCTTAAGGTTTCACTTGAACTTTAGTCTTTTTAAGTGCAAAGAGTGACCTAATTTAAGGTTGGTTGACCCAAGGGGTCAACTTTACCTATTGTTTTCTTTAAGAGCTTTTAGGTCCTGTCTTTTAGGGTTCAAGTGTTTAGAGAGAGCCAATTGTTTTAGGATTTTTCTTGTTAATTATTTTCAATCAATGGCTTGGGCACACCTCTTTTGGATTTCCTCAATTCTTGATTAAGGGGTGTGTCTCTACTGAAATCCTAATGTTTGACCTTATGTTGGCTCTACTTGGTCCATTTAACTCTTTGTTGGGCAATTAGGGCTCAAGCAAGAATGTGTTAGCCCTTAAATACCCTTAATAGTGTGCAGGAGTGATGAGTTGAAAACATGCAACTCTTTATGGTTACTAAGTATGGAAGGCAGGTTAGCCCTATATTGCTTGTTCTGTTCTTTTCTTCCTCTTTAGAGTTTAGGGGTTAATAGTGAGAGGAAAATTTTACCTGTCTTCGGAGTGGTTGTCGTGTGGTTGCTTGTCTTCTTGAGTTCCTGTAGCTGCACAAAAGAGAGGAGATTATCAGAAATTAAAAGAAACAGGAATGTTTACCTCTAGAATAGCCGTTGCTCCCCGGCAACGGCGCCAAAATGAAACGTCGGTTTTGTTTTGTTATAACGTTGTAGTAAAGCCGGTTATGACCAACACTTCAAATATAAATTTTTTACTCGGAAAATAAAAGAGTTCCCGAGGTCGAACTCAGGGAGCAAGTTGTATTCTAGAGATATACATGTTTCTTTTACAAAATAAAGACAGAGAGAGGGAAAGAATTTGTTGTTTTCTCTTTGTTCTGCAGAGGGGATGCTCTTCTTTCTCTCTTTCTTTAGATCTCTTTCTTTCTTTTTGTTCTGCAGAGGTGATTCTTCCTGCTGTTCCTGCTTTGGTGGTTATCTTCTTTCTTCAGAGCTCCTTGTTCTTCTTCTTCGTTCTGCAGAGGTGCTTCTTCCTGCTGTTCCTGCTTTGGTGGTTATCTTCTTTCTTCAGAGCTCCTTGTTCTTCTTCTTCGTTGGTTTCTGTCTTGACCTCTCTTCTTCTTTTTCTGCAATTGGGGTGACCCTTTCTCTGTTCCCTTTTCCTCTTTATGGCTGCAGAGCTTCTGCCTTCAGCTACTAAGTCTTCCTTTCTTCTTCTTCTTCTTCTGCTTTGGCCGTTGCTCTTCCTTCTTCTTCAGCCTGCCTTCTTTCCTGCTCTGGCTGCTGACCTTCCGTCGTCTGACCCGGTACTTAGACGACTTAACTACGCATTTGCTACAGTGCAGCTCCTTCTTCTTCCGCGGGTCTTCTTCTTCGCCTGTGCCTGCACACTTCAGAGTTTTTTTTTTTTTTTCGTCAGAGGCAAAACCTACTCTACCCCCCTCCCCCGCGTCTCTCTTTCTCTCTGAAACCACTCTTAGGAAAGCTCTCCCAGAGCTACCGGGTAATCGGGTTCGGGTCACGCCCGGGTCCAGGCCCACCGGCGTGCGTGGTGGGCGAGGAGTGCAGGTCAGTCTAAGTCGGGTCGGGTCAGGTCCGCGGGGCGTGAGCGCGGACGAGACCGGGTAACCGGGCGGGTGTAAGGGGACCTCACCCCGTGTACTGAGGCAATAAGGCCAGTGCACGAAATCAATTTAAACAGTGGAACGGGTGTGAGGCTTACCGATGTGGGACTAAACGCAGACCGTTCCTCGCGTGCGCCTGCTGGGAGACCGCGGCCTGGCTTCTGCAGCTGCGGCTTCTATTTGCATAGGTTGCTGGCTGGCTGCCTTCGCAATACTCCCTGTACTCCGCAGCAGCTGGAGACCTGGAGTCCTCAAGCCTGGAGCGCGGGAGAAGCTGCTTCAATGTGCGTTAATGGCGGTCGAACCTCTAAACCTGTCGGACACGAATATGGCCTCGCGGCCTGATCAAACCACTGGGGAACCTTCGCCGTGGCACGGCGAAGGTGAGGAGCTGCGCGGCAGGCCGCAAGGAGGTGTCTGGCGGCAGCCCTGGGTCGGACTGCAACCGGAGGAATGGGTTTGTTCGGGGGAATGTTACGGAGGTGTGGAGTGGCAGTGGAGGGGTGGGGGGTGCTCAGTGTGATGAGGCGGAGGTTCGGTGAGGGTCGGCGAGCCGTGTGGGTTGCTGAGGTGATGGGAGCGGCTCGCCGGAGGGTGGTCGGAGGCGAAGGGGGTGAAGGTGGTCAGGGTCGGTAGAGGGCTTAATTGAATAAATTGAAAGCGGGGAAAGAAAGAGGAGGAGAAGGGGAGTAGCTCTAGCTTACTTGCAGGGACGAAGGGGGAGGAACAGGGCGACAGTCGTATCGACTGTCGCCGGAGAAGACGATGCTCAGGGAAAGGGGCGGCGGCGAGCAGAGAGCCGGAGAGGCGCCAGCTGGGTGCGGCGTGGCGCGGGAAGAGCAGGGGAGGAAATCTCTGCTGCTGGTATTGCGGCAGAGCGAAGAGGTGGAGGGGGAGGAAACCGCCGGAGCTGGTGAGCGTCTGCCGGAGAAAGAAGAGAAGGAAGTTGGGGATTTTCTCCGTCAGATCCAGGCTGCTCTGGTCGGTGGAGCAGCGGGGGGTATTTATAGGGATGAAACAGGGAGGAAGGCGGAGGGAGACGACGTGTCTCCCTCGCCGGAGAATGGTCGGAAACACGAACCCATACCGTCCGTGCGTTCGCACGGCCGGTATGGTGGGCTACAATGACTAGGGGGGTGCCCCTGCGACGGCTGACGACGCAGGGCACCCCCGGTTTACTTGCTAGGTCTCCCACCTCACCCTGCGCGGCGCCATGCTCCGCGCAAGGTCGCCGGAGCATGGTGCTGGCAGGTTTTTGCAGGAGGGACCTGATTGCAAAGAACGAAGGAGAGTTAGGGGCCAAAATGCGAGGGTTCAAAAGTTGAGGGCCAAAGAGTAAATATATGAGGACCAAAGTGTAAAGTCGGTCAAGGAGGTTTCTTCTTAGGCTCAAGTTTTTATACATGACTAATTAGGACCTAAGGAATCTGATGGTGAATTTCATTTTCATATTAAACCTTGTTTGACCGATCAATTTGCTCAAAAACCCAAATTAAGTTATTAATTGGGCATGGTTCTCAATGTAGGTCAAAATGGGTTCTAAAGGCCAAATTGAAGGTTCTAAACCCTAGAGATTATTTTTCTATGAATTTTAGAGGGTTTATTCTATTTTTACTTTACCTCGAACCTTGTGAATTGAAGTGGGTTGTTCTAGGGTTACAGATTTATCATTTAGTTTCTTGGAATTGCTGTAGCCCTTGCTAGATCATTTCATCCCACTTTTATTCTTATTAAGCTGCTTTGACCTATGTTTGGGCCCTGAATTACCCTGTATGCAGATTATACTGGTGAAATTGCATTTTTACCCCTTATGACTTGTTTTCTCCTTAAACTCAGAATTCTCTGAGTTAAGCCTTTCCTTGAGTTATGTAGGAGCTTTTATCCTTTGTATTGGGTCAAAATGAGCTAGTTATGGCTCATGATGAGGTTCTCATCATACCCCCATGCCTAGCTTTTGCTAGTCCCTTAGCAAAAACTTAAGGTTTCAACCCTTGTTCTAGACCATGAAGTTTTTAATAGTTTTAGATAAGTGCCTTTTTTATTTGAGCATAGATTAGGTTAGAATGCTGACCATAGGCCTAAAAGGTACTCTAGTACCAATCAAGATCCAAATCTGTCTAGCCTTAGCCTCAGTCTTTTAGCAAAGGTTTTTAAGGCCCACAAGAACTAACCTAAGGTTTATTGGACTTCGTGGTTAAAGCACCCGTGCTTGAAATGATTTTAGCCTTGGCTCAGTTCGCAGTGCGTTTTGTAAGAGAGAGATAGAAAATTTTTCTGTTTGGAGAGTTTTCTCTCTCTTTTTCTTTTTAGTTCTAGCCTAGGATTGGCTTTTCAACACGGTCTGTATCAGATTCCTTGCTCCCATCATCAATCCTCAAGGGTTCCTGGCGATCGATGCTTCGAGATAGCACCGCCCATGGCAACCCCCGGAATCCTGGCTATTGAGATTTCGGGATAATCCCATCCATGGTATTCCGTGGCCGAATCCAGACCCTGGCAATTGACACTTCGAGATAATGCCATCCATGGAATCTGAACTAGCAGAGTGCTTACATGCCCCCAGTAGGATATGTAAATATCCTAAGAGACAAGCACCGAGGAGATGATATTTTGTTACGCATCTTCGAGGGGATTTCCCGCCTCTCTGCGCTGGGAACTCGTCCAAATCAACTTGTGTTGATCGGCTGCTCCTATTCTAGGTGTTCTTTTCAGATTTTTGCAACGCTTCTGCGTGATTCTGATTTTTACGCTTACTGAACCAGGCTGTGTGTGAGATTAGGGTGCTTAGGTTACTGAGTCCCGTAAACCAAAAATTAATTAACGAGGCCGAATACTCCCTAAGCTTTAGACCTAATACTTCAGCTTTTCATTTTCCTCAACCTCTTGAGGAGTGTCCAGATCTTAATGGGTACTAGGAGTCTATTCAAGAATGCCTAAGGTTTGCATTCTTTACTAATCTTATTGTGCACTTTTCTTGAATGAGGTCTAGAGCTTAGGTTAATTCCTTAGTTCCTTACTAATGACTATCACTTTTTCTCATAATTTTGTGCTCCTTTTTCCTTTTGTTTCTTTTCTCCTTCGCAAAATTTCCTTCTCCTCTTTTCCTCTTGTTCTTTTTCGAAAATTTTTTAATTTTTATGGTGTTTTTGGCATATGTGAATTTTTTTTGTTTGAAATCTTTTCTTACGAGTTTTTGTACTTTCATACCCCCCATGCCTAAGATTTGCAATGTCCTCATTGTAATCTAGGGGGTCTTAGTTCATTCCTTAAGACAGAAATTTGGGTGAGTGGATGGGTCGGGTTGAATTTTTTTTTTTTTTTTTTTTTTTTTTTTTTTTTTTTTTTTGCGGACGATTTCAAATCTCAGATGCGAACATCTGAGTTGGGGTCGGCTGTCTGTAAGGGTGAACTTCGAGTGCTGAAAGGTGTCAGAACAAGTTTCAGGTTTTCAAAGAGAATGACGGGCTGCCTCCCGTTAAGCGCTGAGTTTTACGCCATCGGCTGGGCGCAATAAGCTCAAGGGGAAAGGAGGATATAAGATGCCTCAGCCAAATCAGTAGAAGTTACATCAATGAACGGCTTGAGTCTCTGACCGTTCACGATGAAAGGTTCAGAATCGTGGCTGAGTGGACTGATTTCGATTGCTCCATTTCCAAAAACCTGTCGGACCAAATATGGTCCGACCCACTTAGATCTCAGTTTTCCTGGGAAGAGTTTGAGTCGGGCATCGAAGAGTAGGACCTTTTGACCAGGATGAAAGATCTTTCTCGAGATGTGTTTGTCGTGGAAGGCTTTAACCCGCTCCTTGTAGATTTGCGAGTTCTCGTACGCGTCTATGCGTAATTCATCGATCTCGCTTATTTGGAGTTTTCTGTGGGTCCCAGCCTTGGAAAGATCTAGATTACAGTTCCGTACTGCCCAATAGGCTTTATGCTCCAGTTCGACGGGAAGGTGGCATGCCTTTCCGTACACCAATCTAAAGGGAGACATGCCCAATTGGGTCTTGTGGGCGGTCCTATAGGCCCACAATGCTTCCGGAAGTCGGGACGACCAGTCCTTCCTGTCAGGTCGAACAGTGACTTGCAGGATTTTCTTGATCTCCCGATTAGACAGCTCAGCTAGACCATTAGTTTGGGGGTGGTAAGGAGTAGAGATTCGGTGATACACCCCGTATTTGGTCATCAGTGACCTAAACTGAGCATTTGTGAAATGGGTCCCCCCATCAGAAATTATTGCACGAGGAATCCCGAACCTTGAGAAAATGTGTTGATGAATGAATTTGAGAACGATTTTGTGATCACAGGTTCGGGTCGGTATGGCTTCGATCCATTTGGACACGTAGTCCACAGCCAACAGAATGTATTCGAAACCATCCGAAACAGGAAAGGGGCCCATAAAATCAATCCCCCAAACATCAAAGATTTCGCATACTAGAATCGGTTGCATAGGCATCATGTCGCGACGGCTCATGTTGCCCAAAGTCTGGCAACGACTGCATGCCTTGCAATGACTGTGTGCGTCTTTGAACAGTGTGGGCCAGTAAAAGCCGCACTGGAGGACTTTTGATGCGGTTTTATGCCCGGAAAAATGGCCACCGCATGCCTGGTCATGGCAGAAAGAGAGGATATTGTTGACTTCCCCTTCCGGGACACATCTCCGGATGATCTGATCGGCACCTATGCGGAAGAGGTACGGGTTTTCCCAAATGTAATACTTGGCATCGGCGCGTAATTTGTCTTTCTTGGCCTTCGGCCAATCGAACGGGGTCTGATGAGATGCCAAGTAATTTACAATATTAGCGAACCATGGAAGGCTAGTACCAATAGTCAGCAGGTGCTCATCGGGAAAATGCTCAGTGATGGGTCTGGAAGGGTCAATTATTTCAGAAGGAAGACGGGACAAGTGATCAGCTACCACGTTTTGTTTTCCCGCTTTGTCGCGAATCTCAAGGTCAAATTCTTGCAACAGCAAGATCCATCGGATCAATCGAGGTTTCGCGTCCTTCTTTGCAAGGAGATGCCTCACAGCCGTGTGATCCGAGTATATGATGACATGGGAACCCAGAAGGTACGATCTGAACTTCTCTAGGGCAAATACTACAGCTAGCAGCTCTTTCTCAGTAACTGTATAGTTACGCTGAGCCTCATCGAGTGTTTTGCTGGCGTAGTAAATGACCACAGGTTTCTTGTCATTTTTCTGCCCCAAAACCGCTCCTACAGCGAAGTCGGATGCATCACACATGATCTCAAAGGGTTGAGACCAATCAGGGGACTGTAGGATCGGGGCTTGGGTGACTCGGTCACGCAGGATTTCAAATGCTTGAGTGCATTCCTTGGAGATTTCGAAGGGAACATCCTTGGAGAGAAGAGTGGTCAGGGGGCGTGCGTTTTTTGAAAAATCAGGGATAAATCGTCGATAAAAACCGACATGCCCTAAAAAGGATTGGATGTCCCTGATCGAGCTAGGCATAGGAAGGTGAGAAATCAGATTAACCTTAGCTTGATCCACTTGGATACCTTTCTCCGAAATTGAGTGTCCCAGGACAATTCCCTCAGGCACCATGAAATGGCTCTTTTCCCAGGAAAGAACCAAATTCACATCGATGCACCGCCTGAGTATCTGGACCAAGTGTTGGAGGCAATCGTCGAATGATGCTCCGAAAACTGAAAAGTCATCCATGAAGACTTCCAGATAATCACCTACCATATCTGAGAATATGGCAAGCATGCATCGCTGAAAAGTAGCGGGTGCATTGCAAAGACCGAAAGGCATCCTTCGGAAAGCGTATGTTCCGAAGGGGCAGGTGAACGTGGTCTTTTCTTGGTCCTCAGGATGGATTGCCACCTGGTTATAACCGGAGTACCCGTCAAGAAAGCAGAAGAACCTATTTCCCGCTAATTTTTCGAGAATTTGATCAATGAAGGGTAGTGGGAAATGATCCTTCTTCGTGGAGGAATTGAGTCGACGGTAATCTATACAGACTCTCCACGAGTTGGCTAATCGGGTAGGAATGATTTCTCCGGTCTCAGTCGTTATAGTGGTGAGTCCTGCCTTCTTAGGCACGACCTGAATTGGGCTCACCCAACGACTATCGGAGATCGGGTAGATGATCCCGGCATCTAACCACTTGATGATCTCCTTTTTCACGACCTCCTGCAGATTGGGGTTTAAGCGTCTCTGCATTTCACGAGAAGGTCGTGTGCCCTCTTCTGAATAGATATGATGAGTACAATAAGAGGGACTTATTCCAGTCAAATCATCGAGAGTCCATCCGATGGCTCTGCGATGTTGCTGGAGGACAACAATCAGACGGGATTCCTGTTCAGGACTGAGGTTGGAATTGATGATCACAGGAAGGGTCTGATTAGAACCCAAAAAGACGTATTTTAAGTGAGCAGGAAGGGGTTTCAGTTCGAGGAAGGGGTTTTCAGCAGCAGCGGGTGGTTCAGTATAGATGTGAGGTTCAAGGGTGGGAGTTACTGGGTTGTTCACATCTGGATTTGACTCCTCTGTTTGCGGGTCAAGATCCTTCTGTGGTTGATGAGGCATACTCAAGTCATTCTGGAGGTGTGATTCATCAACCAAAGTCTTGATGTCACAAATTTGCTCGATGACGCCGCAATTAATTCCTTGTTGGGCCTTAAATATATCAATTTTCAGTGTTTGATCTCCAAACTTAAGCTCTATTTGGCCCTCCTCACAGCTGATGTTGGCTCTAGCAGTAGCCAAGAAAGGTCTCCCTAGAATGATTGGTGTATCCCTAGGGTTCTCAGGTGCATCCATGTCTAAGACTATAAAGTCCACTGGAAAATAGAAATCCCGCACTCTCACGATAACATCCTCGAGAACCCCTTTTGGTGACTTTATAGATCGATCTGCTAATTGTAATGTCACCTCGGTTGGTTTCAGCTCAGATTCTTCTAGATGGTCAAGTAAGGATGTGGGTATCAGATTTATAGATGCACCTAAGTCTAACAATGCTCTATCAAATTGGGTACCACCTATCTTACAGGAGATCAGGGGAGTTCCAGGATCTTTTGCCTTGGGTGGGAGTCTACTAAGGATTACAGAGCTGGCTTGCTCTGACAGAACAATTGGGCTCCCTCCCTTGGTTCGCGGCTTACGCTGGGGTGTACATATATTCTTTAGAAATCGTGCGTAAGCTGGTACGTGGCGGATTGCATCCATCAAGGGGATGTTTATGTGGACCTGCTCAAAGAGCTTGACCAGGTCTTCCTCAGGGGCCACGGGTTTGGTGGTCTTCTTTCCCTTGGTCAGGGCCTCGGGAAACGGGATCTTGGTTGGTTCTTCTAGGATAGGTCCAGGTTGTGGGTCTGGAACAGCGGTACCTTGGATAACTATCCTAGGGTCATGGTTATCAGGCTGGGAGTGGTTTGGATAATGCGGGTCTTGAGTTGTCTTACCACTACGTGTTGTTACAGAATTTAATCCAGCCTGGTTTTGGTTTGGGTTTGGTAGGAGGGGTGGCTGCTGCTGAAATCCCGCACGAGAAGTTGAGGCTTCCATCTCGTCTGGAGATGGAGCAGTGGGGGCCTGATAAATCCATTGAGCGTGGCCTAAATTTGGATTCATAACGCGCTTCTGGGTTGGCACGTTATTTGGGTTAGGAAGAGGTTGGGAAGGGAGTGTGCCTGGCTGGCGAGAATTTGCCAACTGGGCCAGCTGAGTTTTAACTTCAGTAAGCTCGTCCTTGTGCTGTTTTTGAATAGCCGCATTCGTTTTTTGAATGTCAGCCAGAGTCTGAAGGATTAAGGACATTTGATCTTGATTTGGCCCTGATGGATAAGTAGGGTTGGGCCGAGGCTGAGGCAGCTGGTAGTGATGAGAGGGCTGTGGGCGGGACTGAAAAGGTGGTCTTTGGGTTTGGGAATTTCCCGCCCACTGAAAATTGGGATGGTTTCGCCATCCAGGGTTGTAAGAGTTGGAGAATGGGTCGTTCTGGATGGCGTTGAGGTCCTCGCAGGTCTGAGGAACCTCCTGAGAATCAGGGAAAGGAGGAATGGAGTTCCCCCGGCTGGTGTAGAAAGGATCGGATGATCTTCCAGTCCAAGAATCAGATGGGGATGGATATGGATCCATCCCAGGGGAGGATCGGTGGAGGATATTTTGCACAGTCTCCTGTGTGGAAGGAGGTTGTGCAAAGGAGTTACGCGCAGAGGTGGCTCGCTGCAAGTGCTGAGTCAGCTCATCCACCTTCTTTTCAATGATTGAGACCTTGTCCAATCGACTGGCCATTAATTCCAGGTCGACTGATGCGGACAGGCCCTGCGTCTCATGTGCTCCCTTAAGATTCGTCGCTGCGCGGGTATTCGTCCTGTCGAATAATCCCATGGAGTCATTGTTGATGGAGTTCTCGCACATGTTTTCGAGAATCTCCCATACGGTGTCTTCATGTTGACCCATGATGTTTCCTCCGCAAGTTGCATTGACGAAAAGGCGGATGTCCTCACGGAGTCCCTGGTAAAAAGATTGGACTTGTTCCCATTTAGGAACTCCGTGATGGGGGCACTTTCTCATGAGATCCTGAAAACGATCCCATGCCTCATGGAGAGGTTCTCCTGATTGTTGAGTGAAGTGTGTAATCTGATGGCGCAAGGCGTTGGTCCGACCAACGGGAAAGAACTTTTTCAAAAACTCGGATTGAAGTTCTTCCCAAGTGTTGATCGGCCGGGTCTGAGTTTGATACCAATGGGCGGCCTTGTCCATAAGAGAAAAGGAGAACATCTTCATGAGAAGAATATCCCGATTTTGCGCATCTGATCCAAAAGTGTGGGCCAGATGCTTTAGCTGTTTGATGTGCTGGAAGGGATCTTCAGAATTAAGCCCATGGAATTTAGGTATAGCATGAATCATGTTGGGCTTTAGTTCGGAATCAGGTCCTCCAATCGGGATTCTGACTCGAGGCTCAATGGCCACCGCAGCAGGATTGTAGTGGTCCCGCATCATAGGACGCTGTGGTGGGTGCACGAAGTTTTGGAAGAGGTCATTGAGTCGCTGGAGCTGGTGTTCCAGATTATTTTCTTCCTCAACTGGCTGAGCCATGATGGGGGAAGAAGAAGAACTTGGTTCTGAATCAGAAGAGAGAATAATGTGAGGGTGTTGCTGCACAAATACGGGCGTCGAGGCTTGGCCTTGACGAGAGCGAATTTCTAATGGAGGTCTTAAGGGTGGTCTTAGAGACCTCCTTCCGTACATGCACAGTTGGGAGAGGTAAGTTTAGAAGGTGCTGGACCCAATCAAGACACCCAAAAATGTGTTGGGTGACTATAGAGGTGCGGGGCAGATGGACCCCTTGATCAGAAAGATCGTCCACCTGAGAATTACCTGGGCAGCCAGAGAGGGAGAGTCCCGCGAAGACCCCTACACGGTAGAGCGTCCCCACGGGTTACAGGGTTTCCCCCACCCGACCTCTCTTGTCACTGCGGTTCCAGGTAGACCAGAATGGGGATCTTGACCTCTTAAGTCTACCAATTTTAAGATCAGGGTGCTTAAGGTTTCACTTGAACTTTAGTCTTTTTAAGTGCAAAGAGTGACCTAATTTAAGGTTGGTTGACCCAAGGGGTCAACTTTACCTATTGTTTTCTTTAAGAGCTTTTAGGTCCTGTCTTTTAGGGTTCAAGTGTTTAGAGAGAGCCAATTGTTTTAGGATTTTTCTTGTTAATTATTTTCAATCAATGGCTTGGGCACACCTCTTTTGGATTTCCTCAATTCTTGATTAAGGGGTGTGTCTCTACTGAAATCCTAATGTTTGACCTTATGTTGGCTCTACTTGGTCCATTTAACTCTTTGTTGGGCAATTAGGGCTCAAGCAAGAATGTGTTAGCCCTTAAATACCCTTAATAGTGTGCAGGAGTGATGAGTTGAAAACATGCAACTCTTTATGGTTACTAAGTATGGAAGGCAGGTTAGCCCTATATTGCTTGTTCTGTTCTTTTCTTCCTCTTTAGAGTTTAGGGGTTAATAGTGAGAGGAAAATTTTACCTGTCTTCGGAGTGGTTGTCGTGTGGTTGCTTGTCTTCTTGAGTTCCTGTAGCTGCACAAAAGAGAGGAGATTATCAGAAATTAAAAGAAACAGGAATGTTTACCTCTAGAATAGCCGTTGCTCCCCGGCAACGGCGCCAAAATGAAACGTCGGTTTTGTTTTGTTATAACGTTGTAGTAAAGCCGGTTATGACCAACACTTCAAATATAAATTTTTTACTCGGAAAATAAAAGAGTTCCCGAGGTCGAACTCAGGGAGCAAGTTGTATTCTAGAGATATACATGTTTCTTTTACAAAATAAAGACAGAGAGAGGGAAAGAATTTGTTGTTTTCTCTTTGTTCTGCAGAGGGGATGCTCTTCTTTCTCTCTTTCTTTAGATCTCTTTCTTTCTTTTTGTTCTGCAGAGGTGATTCTTCCTGCTGTTCCTGCTTTGGTGGTTATCTTCTTTCTTCAGAGCTCCTTGTTCTTCTTCTTCGTTCTGCAGAGGTGCTTCTTCCTGCTGTTCCTGCTTTGGTGGTTATCTTCTTTCTTCAGAGCTCCTTGTTCTTCTTCTTCGTTGGTTTCTGTCTTGACCTCTCTTCTTCTTTTTCTGCAATTGGGGTGACCCTTTCTCTGTTCCCTTTTCCTCTTTATGGCTGCAGAGCTTCTGCCTTCAGCTACTAAGTCTTCCTTTCTTCTTCTTCTTCTTCTGCTTTGGCCGTTGCTCTTCCTTCTTCTTCAGCCTGCCTTCTTTCCTGCTCTGGCTGCTGACCTTCCGTCGTCTGACCCGGTACTTAGACGACTTAACTACGCATTTGCTACAGTGCAGCTCCTTCTTCTTCCGCGGGTCTTCTTCTTCGCCTGTGCCTGCACACTTCAGAGTTTTTTTTTTTTTTTCGTCAGAGGCAAAACCTACTCTACCCCCCTCCCCCGCGTCTCTCTTTCTCTCTGAAACCACTCTTAGGAAAGCTCTCCCAGAGCTACCGGGTAATCGGGTTCGGGTCACGCCCGGGTCCAGGCCCACCGGCGTGCGTGGTGGGCGAGGAGTGCAGGTCAGTCTAAGTCGGGTCGGGTCAGGTCCGCGGGGCGTGAGCGCGGACGAGACCGGGTAACCGGGCGGGTGTAAGGGGACCTCACCCCGTGTACTGAGGCAATAAGGCCAGTGCACGAAATCAATTTAAACAGTGGAACGGGTGTGAGGCTTACCGATGTGGGACTAAACGCAGACCGTTCCTCGCGTGCGCCTGCTGGGAGACCGCGGCCTGGCTTCTGCAGCTGCGGCTTCTATTTGCATAGGTTGCTGGCTGGCTGCCTTCGCAATACTCCCTGTACTCCGCAGCAGCTGGAGACCTGGAGTCCTCAAGCCTGGAGCGCGGGAGAAGCTGCTTCAATGTGCGTTAATGGCGGTCGAACCTCTAAACCTGTCGGACACGAATATGGCCTCGCGGCCTGATCAAACCACTGGGGAACCTTCGCCGTGGCACGGCGAAGGTGAGGAGCTGCGCGGCAGGCCGCAAGGAGGTGTCTGGCGGCAGCCCTGGGTCGGACTGCAACCGGAGGAATGGGTTTGTTCGGGGGAATGTTACGGAGGTGTGGAGTGGCAGTGGAGGGGTGGGGGGTGCTCAGTGTGATGAGGCGGAGGTTCGGTGAGGGTCGGCGAGCCGTGTGGGTTGCTGAGGTGATGGGAGCGGCTCGCCGGAGGGTGGTCGGAGGCGAAGGGGGTGAAGGTGGTCAGGGTCGGTAGAGGGCTTAATTGAATAAATTGAAAGCGGGGAAAGAAAGAGGAGGAGAAGGGGAGTAGCTCTAGCTTACTTGCAGGGACGAAGGGGGAGGAACAGGGCGACAGTCGTATCGACTGTCGCCGGAGAAGACGATGCTCAGGGAAAGGGGCGGCGGCGAGTAGAGAGCCGGAGAGGCGCCAGCTGGGTGCGGCGTGGCGCGGGAAGAGCAGGGGAGGAAATCTCTGCTGCTGGTATTGCGGCAGAGCGAAGAGGTGGAGGGGGAGGAAACCGCCGGAGCTGGTGAGCGTCTGCCGGAGAAAGAAGAGAAGGAAGTTGGGGATTTTCTCCGTCAGATCCAGGCTGCTCTGGTCGGTGGAGCAGCGGGGGGTATTTATAGGGATGAAACAGGGAGGAAGGCGGAGGGAGACGACGTGTCTCCCTCGCCGGAGAATGGTCGGAAACACGAACCCATACCGTCCGTGCGTTCGCACGGCCGGTATGGTGGGCTACAATGACTAGGGGGGTGCCCCTGCGACGGCTGACGACGCAGGGCACCCCCGGTTTACTTGCTAGGTCTCCCACCTCACCCTGCGCGGCGCCATGCTCCGCGCAAGGTCGCCGGAGCATGGTGCTGGCAGGTTTTTGCAGGAGGGACCTGATTGCAAAGAACGAAGGAGAGTTAGGGGCCAAAATGCGAGGGTTCAAAAGTTGAGGGCCAAAGAGTAAATATATGAGGACCAAAGTGTAAAGTCGGTCAAGGAGGTTTCTTCTTAGGCTCAAGTTTTTATACATGACTAATTAGGACCTAAGGAATCTGATGGTGAATTTCATTTTCATATTAAACCTTGTTTGACCGGTCAATTTGCTAAAAAACCCAAATTAAGTTATTAATTGGGCATGGTTCTCAATGTAGGTCAAAATGGGTTCTAAAGGCCAAATTGAAGGTTCTAAACCCTAGAGATTATTTTTCTATGAATTTTAGAGGGTTTATTCTATTTTTACTTTGCCTCGAACCTTGTGAATTGAAGTAGGTTGTTCTAGGGTTACAGATTTATCATTTAGTTTCTTGGAATTGCTGTAGCCCTTGCTAGATCATTTCATCCCACTTTTATTCTTATTAAGCTGCTTTGACCTATGTTTGGGCCCTGAATTACCCTGTATGCAGATTATACTGGTGAAATTGCATTTTTACCCCTTATGACTTGTTTTCTCCTTAAACTCAGAATTCTCTGAGTTAAGCCTTTCCTTGAGTTATGTAGGAGCTTTTATCCTTTGTATTGGGTCAAAATGAGCTAGTTATGGCTCATGATGAGGTTCTCATCAGGGAGCAAATTTGGAATTCAACCACTACTCAAAAGGTATAAATATGAGCACAATAATCAAATCACAAGTAATGATATGCAATGAATAATCAATCAAAAATATATTCAAGAGCCAAATTGTGTCTCAAGTTCAAAAATATAATGAAAGCCTAAAAATATGGTAGTTGAGACCACCAATTAATTGTTTGCACCTAAGTTCAATTCCCAACTCAATATCAAACCAATATCTCAAAGGGCAATAGATGCTTCGATTAAACATTTAATTCAAGTCCAAAAAATAGCTTAACCGTTTAAAGCCAAACACCTTCACAAATTTGCCTAAGTCCCTAAGCACATATCTCAAGAGCAAAAACCCCTCACCTCCCTCATAGAAATCCTCTTTCTCTCTCGCTCTCCTCAAACCAAACCCAATTCAATTTCAAACCAAACCCGGTTCAGCATGGGCCCCACACTCGCATAGGCATGGCGAGCATGTGGCATGCACATGATAGTGGGGACTTGACCCCCTATCTTGAAGGCGACAAGCCCATGGGTGTAAACCAATATGAATCAATTTCTAAATTAAGTCTCCATGATGTGGGATTAAGATGGAGTGGTTTCACTGTGCATATGTGTGGAGCTTGCTCGCTTGATTACTGTCGTTGCTATGTGTATTTCTTCAAATTGAGACTACAACTGGGTTCCTAGGATGGTTCTACACTCGAAGAGGGCGGTGGCAAGGATCATGACGTACGGACGGTGGTGAGCAACGGCGGTGATATCGTCAGCTATGGCGAATGGACCTGAAACAAAACACAAGCTTGCATCATCGTGATGCGTGGAGTTTGGTGGTGGTGGAGTTTTGGTGATTGAAGGTGTGTGGAGGGTAGACGACAACAGAGATGACGGCGGAGGCATGGGTTGTTCGGGGGAGTGGTGGAGTGGTCAAATTGCCCAATTTTGTTAGTGCTTTTGTTCATGGAGGACAGGCAGAGCTTGTGGTGGTGGCGATTGTTTGTTTTGAGCTGTGTAGCGCCCGGACAAAGCTCACCGGACTTGAAGATGAGGGGAGAGTGAGGTGTTTTGAGGTCGAATCTAGGTCTTACGGACCTAAACCTAAGCTAGAGAATAAGAGGGAGAAGATGGCCTAGTCTATGGGACGAAGGGGGTAAGGAATCGCACCGGCTTGCCTCGCCAGACTCGAAGGAGATGAAGAATCTGGTGAGGTAGAATGGTGAGGACGAAGGGGTAGGAGCCCTTGCCTTGGTACACCAGGTACAGAAGAAAGAAAGGAAGAGTTTGGGCCATCCAATTTGTCTGTTGGACGGTCGAAGGACGAAGATCGAGGAGGCTCGCCGGAGCTCAGGTCGAAGGCAACCAAGGAAGTATAGAAGAAGGTTTTCTTAGCCTACCCTGGCTAAGGAAGTCGTGGGAAGTTAAAGGAGTTTATATAAAACTCATTCAGGCCTTTAAATGCAGAGAATTGACGATTTCTCTTTGTGGAATTGGAAGGTTTATTTCTGGAAGTTCTTGAGCTTGTATGAGCTCTTGGCTTCACATGGAAGTCCAAGATTTGGTGGGTTTGAAAGGAGATCTCATTGGGATCAGTCCCTCCAAATTTGGAGCGATTTGACCCTAAATTAGAGGAGAAATCTCCTTGTGAAGAATCGACGATTTGGGTTTGCTCTGTGTTTAGGATTCAAGTTGCTTTCAGGTGGCAAGAGCATATTTGTGAAGGAGATCACAAATTAGGGGCATCTGGGTAAAAAAAATGTAAAAGTTAAGGGCTTGAGTGTGAAGGATAGAGATTTGGAGACTAAATTGCAAACTAGGTCAAAATCGACTCTGATTAGGCCCAAATTTTGATGCTAACCTAATTTGGATCCAAGGAATCTAATGGTGAACTTGGATTTGAGTTTTGACTACGTTTGGTTGGGTAAATTGCATAGAAGCACAAATAAGGGTAAATTCCCATCTAAATCTCTATTTTTTGTCAAATTGGTTCAGATGGTCAAAGTAAATGTACCAAACCTCTTAGAATATTTTTCAATGATTTTTAGAAGGTTTATATTGAATTTATCTAGACTAAAACCCCTTCAATTTAAGTAAGGTTGATAATTAGGATTTTCAGTGATATTTTAATCTTCGAAATGCGTAAAACCCTAATTCAGTCAATGTGAGCCCATTTCTTAGGCATTTAAGTTCATTTGATCTTTAATTAACCCCTTATTAACCCCTTAATTAATCTGCATTAATGATGGGATGATAAAACAACAAAATTAACTCTATTTTCATGTCTTCTTTCTCAAATTAGTTCGATACGGATTTATGATCCTCAGACGATCGTTTAGGAGCATTTAATACTTGATTTTAACTAATTCACGTTAGTTGTGATGAATGATGAGATTACCATCATATACTAGGTGTAGGACGAGCACAAGGTGTTCTCTCAGCCAAGAGAGCACTACATGTGCACCCTACACCTCAAGAATACTACAACAAGATCGTCCCTATAAGGGACAGATAAAATAAACGAAATGATGATCTGCTCTTACTGTGAATTGTCAGGAAAACACCAGATGAGAAAATGAGCACTTAGCAAATCTATTAAGAAAAATGGAAACAACACACATAGTATTTTTAGTAAACATATTAAATGCCTCTTCTCCGAAAGTGAGCTTCTTCAGAGAATTTCTAATTGGGTTTTTCATAAAAATCCTTTTCACCTGATTGAACCTGGCCTCTTCTTCTCCATTATGGCTTCTCGTCCTTCTCATAGACGTGGATCAAAGCTTTCATTCATTTTATTTGGTACAACATCTGGTGGGTCGGGAACAAAATAAAAAATGTTAATTTCAATCCTAATGGTCTTGACAATTTCCTTCAACATCGTTGGGGGACTTTTCAAATGACTTATTGGATCAAGGAGTAGCGACCTAAAAATGTGGCTCTCTCTTGGACCTACCCTCCCTCTAGTTTCAAGATTAATTTGGCTGTAAGGTCGGATAACCTTTCTTCGGTGTTGGGTTGGGTCATAAGAGATCACAGTGAGAATTTCATTTCAGCAGTCTCCACCAAAATTCCTTGGGTTCCTATGGAAGTGGGGATTCTAAAATCCCTTCACCATGCTCTTGCTCTCCCTTCGATTAATTTTCCTTTACAGGTTAAAGTGGATTCCACTTTTTTGTACTACTGGTGGAATGGGAAAATGCAGCTTGCATGGCAAGCTCGCAAAGAATTCAATCTTATTTAGAAGAGAAAGAATCAAATTCAATCCTTAACTTATATGCATCTTGCGGTGAATATCCTGGCCTCCAAGCTTGCGGAAAATGCGAATGATGATTGGCGCATCTATGATTCTATCTCTGATCTTCCTCAAAGGCTAAGGGGCATTTATCAACTGGATAAAATTCAACTTCTTTATATCATTTTTTGAGGTTTTGTTTGATATTTTTTTCGATTTTTGGTTTGATGTATTAAGCCACGAGTCGTGGTTCCTCATTTTCTGTACTAACAAGTTTTGGCCTAGTTCTCCTATCTTTTGGAATATGTCCAGGAGTGGGAGATGAATAAAATTAACTCCCGATTTTGTTTAAAAAAAAAAGACTGTTCTCATAGCTTTTTTTTCTACGTATCTTTTACACACTTGTTTCCTGTAACACCACTTTACTTAGCTTTTTGTTGACATCTACTTTATTGTACCCAAGTAAGTGGAGTGAGCAGCAGACTCCACCAACTACAGAGAGAGTTGAGCCCATCCATGTCCAACCGTAGTTAGCAGTACTTTCCCTTTGCCGTAGTACATTGTTAACTTAGAAACTACTTAGTTCCTTTGCTCGTCGTATCATGTTAGTTGTGATGGTTATATGGTGAACCATGTTTTCTCTTCTCTACACTGATACTAGTTCATGGTTCATTTTCTTCTTTTCTATCATTAATCTTTCTGCTATGATGCATGTGTGGGAATGTTGTTACCTTATATTTATTACTTGATGGACGATTAAATCTTGGGATAAGGATACGATCTGACCTGCTCTTTATTCAAATCCGAGTCAAGTCGTAACATATTGGCGTGTACTAGTTAGTTACAAAAGCTTATCGAGAAGTGGCTCACTGAGGCAAAAGAGTCTTGTCGTTTCCCCGATAACCCCAATCATAACACCCCCAAACTCTATAAGAGGTCGTCGTCACCTCCAAATAAATCAAAATATCCATGAAATAACTTAACAAGGAAAACTGAAACTCTTTCCACCACACCGTATGCTCACTTTCTTGATTTTCCATCAATAATTCACGAGTCATGGGGAGTAATTAAATCCCAGATCATTCCCCCTATACATTTGGTTTCTAACTTAATGATTAATTTATAGCCTCTTTAGAATCCCCTCCCTGAGAATCTCGTGGCCATGAACTTCAATAACACCCCTTTTAAGTTCATTGACATACATTTAATCCACATCCCCAGGTTATATCATCCTAACTTATCCATTTACCATACTAACAAATGAACGATTCGAATTGGATGCCTTTGCAATCCTTTCGAACGCCCAACTTCACATTTATTCCTATTTGATTCTCAGTACGATTTAGATGACTTAGTGATGATACGGTGATCGTCTAAACCATCATCTCCAACCTCCAACAACCCTATTCCCAAGTCTAGACACTCCAATGACCGATTCCATTGTCTAAATCCGAAGCGGATAAAATAACCGTGGGATCAAAAGTCGTAAAAATGCACAGCATTAAAGCTTATGTTGTCAAGCCGTCAACATTCAACATTTTGTAAAATGGGCGTTTGAGGTATTAAAGGGCGAACCTTCGAAACCAAAACAGGATCCCATATAATCTAAAAGATTCCTAGCTAGCCACGTATATGCCAGGATATGGCTAATGTTCTCTCTGCATAGGTAAATGTAATCTTTAGTGTTAGGGCGATGGCTGCTGCTACTAGATCGAGCTCGAGATTGAGCTGTGGTAATGGTCAGCTTGGATTAAACAACCAATACTGCTGCTGCAATTTCAGTGAGAACTGGAGGAAGAGAAGAGAAGAGAGGAGAGGAGAAGAGAGCACAGGGAATGGAGAAGCAGAACTACGAGAGATCAATATATGGGGCTCCCTGCCCAACAACCATTATTTGTAGCTAGGTTGTAACGTCCAGCCACACCTAACAGACAGTTACAACCTCTTGGCACAATTACCATAATGACCTTGTGGAATACAATTTCCTACCAACTCCCCCCCCCCCCCCCCAACATCAACCTTGCCCTCAAGGTTGGAAATCTGGATGTTCTACAGCAAAAGAATCATAATCCACCCATTGAGCTTCCTCGACATCCTGTCCCTCCCATTGAATTAGCCACTGTGTGATGGCTTTATTAGCACGTTTGATCATCCGTCGACCCAAGAGAGCATAGGGCTTTGGGAAAGATTGCCATTGCTATGGAAGTGGCAATGGTTGGAACTAATTACTGCCCATTTTTGGTTTCAGTTGAGAGACATGAAATGTACGATGTACTTTTGAATCAATTGGCAGTGCTAATTGGTATGCAATAGAGCCAACACGCTTTGTAATTTGATATGGGCCATAATAATGGGCACTCAGTTTATAATTGTATCATTTTTCCAAAGTATTTTGCCGATAAGGTTATAATTTCAGAAATACCCAGTCACCAACTTGATACTCTTTCTCACGGCATTGCTTATCTACTTGTATCTTCATTCGCTCTTGGGCATGCACAAGATGGTGGTGCAGTTCTTGCAAATCTACTGGCAACGAAGAAGTAATTCCTGAACATCATGTGTAGTGGTTTTGGGAACCACATATGAAAGTGGTGATAATGGTGGTTTCCCATATAGGACCTAAAATGGTGTCATCTTCAATGAGGAATGGAAGGTAGTGTTATACCATAATTCTGCTAGTGGCAAGTATTTACACCAAGAACCCTGTTGTTGGTAGCAAAAAAAACATAGATAAGTTTCCAAACATCGGTTGAGAACCTCTGATTGTCCATCAGATTACGGATGGTAAGAAGAAGACATATGCAATTTTGTGCCCAAGGAATGAAAGAGATCCTTCCAAAAATTACTTAGAAAAATAGAATCTCTGTCAGAAATAAATGAGGTGGGAACACCATGCAGTTTAACAATATCAATAAGAAACTTTGCCGCAACATCTGAGGCTATAAAAGGGTGACGTAAGGCAAGGAAATGTGCATATTTAGAAAATTGATCAACCATCGCTAGAATAGTTGATTGGCCTTGAGATAATGGCAATCCTTCGATAAAATCCATCGCAATATTAGTCCATACTTGAGATGGTATTTGGAGAGGCTGAGTAGTCCATACGGTTGTCCTATATCATATCTACATCATTGGTAGATTGCACATGATTGAATGTACTGTTTAATATCTTTATTCATGTGATTCCAAAAGAATGTGTGCTTTATATAGTGCAAAGTTCGATGATTACCAGAATGTCCCCCTTCAGGAGCATCATGATGGTGTTTGACAACTGTCAAAATGACATTAAGTTCACCAGTTAAGAGGATGAGACCCTTATGAAATAAAATGCCATCCCTTAACTGATAAGAATCAGTGGAAAGGTCACCCGCATGCCATTTTTTTAGCAAGTGTAGTAAACTTGGTTCTGTCTGATATAAAATTTTGACTTCATCAATCCAAGTTGGAATAACAGAAGTAAAGGAAGGGTGTTGCGATAATGCATCAATAGTTTGATTATGAATACCTACCTTATACTAAACCTCAAAATCCAAGCCCAACAATTTTGTTAAAAATTTATGTTGTAAGGGTGATTTCACCTTTTACTACATCAAATATTGAAGACTTTGATGATCGGTTCGTATATAAAATCTCCTGCAAAGAAGATATGGGTGCCACTTGGTCATTGCAAATACCAATGCAGAAAGTTCCTTCTCATACATGGAAAGCGAGTGTTGACTGGGTGAAAAGCCTTTGCTAATAATTGTAATGGGCCAACTCTCTTAAAGGAGAACTACCCCAATTCCATCACCATTAGCATCACATTCAATTGTAAAGGCCTTAGAAAAATTAGGCAAAGCAAGAATAGGATTGGAAGTAATCACTGACTTTAAAAGTTGAAAGGCATCGGTAGCAACATTAGTCCAAAGAACACCATCATGAGCAAGGAGGTTAAAGGAAGAGCAATTTTGCCAAAGTTCCTTATGAACATCATCATGAGCTATAACTATCTCAATTTGATCTGATTAAGTCATTAAATGCTCCTATATAATCATTAGAAGACCATAATTCATTACAAATCCTTTCTGAGAGAAATACAGTAAAACAAGGGTAAACCTGCAGTTTTAACAGTATATTTCAATTGCAGTACACTCACGGGTTTTCTCAGGGGTTAGTTAAGGGTCAAATGGCCTTAAATGTCCAATAAGTGGGTTAATACAGACAGAAAAGGGTTTTCGCGTGTTTTGAGAATTAAATAACATCTGAAACACTAAAAACAGACATGCTTAATTAACTGAGGTTCTGATCATGATAAAATTCACCTAAATCCTCTAAAATTCATATAAAAATATTCTCTAGTGTTTGGTACCTTCAATTTGACCATCAGAACCTGTCTTGACCTAAAACAAAGTCCTAGACAGACATTTGCCCTAATTTAGGTTTTTGCATAAATTACCTAGTCAAAATAGGTCAAAACCTAAATCTAACTTCACCATTAGATTCCTTGGATCTAAATTAGGTTTATACCAAAATTTGGGGCTAATCTGAGATCATCTTACCAAGTTTGCATTTTGGTCCAATCAGACTCTTTTTATCTCATTTAGATCCTTAGCTTTTTGAATTCCTTACAAATGGTCCCCCAGCTTTGTTGTATTTTTCTAAAAAAGGTCCCTACCGCCATGATCATATTCCTACAACTTCGGCGACCTTTGATTGAAGAGAACTCCTCTGATCAATCAATCATTTCCAAAATTGGAAGGGAAATTCCTTGAGGAGTCATTTTTCCATTGAATCCGACCATGAGCCCTAAAACTTTCTCAATCTCTCATGCGAACGCATGAGAGATCTGGGTATCATAGAATTCCTATCTCCGACGAGCTTTCCTAGCTTGGGAAGCTTGCTTCCCAAGCTCAAAACTCCCTCTAGAGGCCTATAAAAGAACCCCCTGATCAGATCGAATTCCCTAGACTCGATTTCGGCCAGAGAATCCCCAATTTCCTCTTTCTTCATCTGGCCAAATAGCTCCTTGAGCTCCAACGACTCCCTCGACTCCTCTCGTCATTTGACCACAATACCAGTGGCAGATTCGTCTTCCTCACCTTCCTCCGCGCCATGCCATACCAGCAAGCATCCTCAATTCTCTATCATCGTCGTCGTCCCCCTCTACCGAAGTTTCATCTTCCCCAGTGTCGGCCTACCAACGCCAGTGCCATTCTCCCCCTTTCGTCTGATTAGATTAGGTTAGATTAGGTCCTTAATTCTCTTAGGTTAGTTTTATACCCAAAAATCTTCCCTCGACGCCACTGTTCACCTCCTTCATCCTCACCTCCAGCCACTCCTCCGACGAGGGTTTCTGTCTGCTACACACATCCATCCCCCTCGCCAACTATCCCTACACCTCTGCCTTGACCCAAGGGCCAAAAGCCCTCCATCTATTTCACCAATTCATCACCCAAACTCGCCCCATGTTATCTCTCTGAAACATGTTTTAAAATCAATGCGTTGCAGTATAGTTCGAATCAATGCAAAAAACAAATATAATTTATTACTTGAATGAAAGTCCGAGGTCGAATACAAAGAGCGAATAGGAATTCACACACTAATCTCAATAATGTAAATGAGCACAAGAAATAACTCAGAATGATAATCAATATAAAGCATGAGTTTAATAGATGGCAAAAAGAATCTCAAAGCAAAAACAATGGTGATTTAGATCACCAATTATTCAATTTAAGCACATATGCATTGAGTTCAAATAATGCAATAGTGCCATCAACCATTCAACTTAGATACTTGAATAACCAGATAAAGCCTCAAATCAGACGTCGAGTTATTTAATCAGACAGCTTAACCAACAACACTCTTCTCTTCTTGGCTTCTCTTTTCTTCTACTTTCTCCTTCCTAAGCATTCTTCCTTTCCTCCTCTTCTTTTTTTTCTTTCATTAGCTTTCCTTCTTTAGCTGCTTTCTTCCTTCCTTCTCTTCCTTACGCACGAGCCTTTCTTCCTTCTCCTCCTCTGCTTTCTTCTTCATCTTTGCCTCTTCAGGTCCTCTTCTCCTTCTTCATCTTCCTCTTCAGCTGCATGTCTTCAGCTTCTTCTCCTCTTCTTCCTTTTCTTCTCACGTACAAGGGAGGCACTCTCAGATTTGGCTAACTGTCACAGAGAGCAAAACCCCCCTAACCCCCGCTCTCTCTTTCTTTCTCTCTTCCTCTTAGGTTCCGTCCTCCCAGGGCCTCAGGTTATCGGGTATTCGAGTAGAGCGCACCCGGGACCAGGGCTGCTGGCCGTGAGTGACAGCCGAGGAGTGCTTGGGTTTAGGTGGGTAAACGGATCAATGCCAGACCCGTGTGAGCAGTGTCACAGGCGAGGTTCATGTGAGGCACGTGCGGGGACCTCACCTCTTGTGCTTGCTGAGGCGATAAGCCCTTATCATAAAATCAATATATGTGGTGTCGTTTGGTTGTCAGCTGATGAAAACCTCATCATGAGCCCTACCTAGCATATTTTGACCTAATAAAGTAAATAAAAGCTCCTACATAACTAAGAGAAAGGCTTAATTTAAGGAAACACTAATCTGAGAAGAGAACATGAAACAAGGGGTAAAACTGTAATTTTACCTTTGTAGTGCGTTAATGGGATTTCTAAGGGTCTAGACATAGGTCAATTGATCTTAATAAGAGAAAAATTGGGATGGTTCAGTCAAATAAAGGTTATTGTGGAATTTAAGAATTAAATGACATTCTATAATCCTAAAACAAACCTACTTTAATTCACAAGGTTCCAGGCAGGATAAAAATCAACTAAACCCTCTAAAATTCATGGAAAAATATCTCGTAGAATTTAGAACCCTCAATTTGGCCTTTGGAATCTGTTTTGACCTAGATTGGGGTCCATGCCCAATATTTGAATTAATTTGGGTTTTTATGCACAATGTCCAGTCAAAAGTGGTAAAAAATAAAATCCAACTTCACCATTGGATTCCTTAGGTCCAAATTAGGTTTGTACCAAAATTTGGACCTAAGGGAAGGTCATCTTGACCTACTTTGCAAAATGGTCCACCCAATTACATTTTAGCTCCTAACTTTTGAAAACCCTTGCGAAGACCCCCTCAACTTTTTTGACACTTCATTTTGGTCCGTCTGCCATTGCAGCAGGGACTCATATTGCCGACGACTTTGCGAGAAGGTTTTCTCCTCATTTCCATGGGGAGCTACTCCTAGATTTGAAAGGGGAGCTCTCTGCGAAGCCCCCTACTGCATGAGCAGCTCCCCATATCCTGAATCGTCCCATACCTCTCATGCGAACACTCAAGAGGTATAGATCTCACTTCGACCATACCTCCGGCATGGTGTTCCCGCCACTTCCTTACGATTCCCCCTCTACCCATGCCTATTTAAGAAGCTTCAAGATCGACCGCTTCTTCCAAACCTGTTTTGGCCAGAGATAACCCCCCAATTTCGTCTCCTCCTCCGGCCATCTACCCGCAGGCTCCGACGACTCTCCCTCCCTCTTCTCGTCGCTCTGCCACCGTACCAGTGGTAGAGCCATCTCCGCCTCACTCCTCCGCATCGCGCCGTACTCGCGCGAGCCCCTCTGACCTCCTTGTCGTCGCCGCCTCTCCATCTCAGGGCCTTCGTCTTCGGCGACGGCAGACACGTGCCGCTCGCCCTCCGCCTCCCCCCTTCGCTTCGAGTCCCTTAGTTAAGTTCCTCTTTCTTTCCTCTTCATTTCCCCCTTATTAATTTCTATTTTCGACCCCTCGACTGCCACTACCACCACCATCGTTCCCACCTCCGACCAGATCACCGGCGAGGTGTGCCCACCGCTCCATCCACCTCGCCAAACCCCTCAGAAGCTCCGCCACCTTCCACTGATCATTTCCCCCCTCTCCATCGACCACCACACGTCCCACATTCTTCCCCCGAACACACCAACCTGCACAGCCACAGGGTGACCTAGACACGCATGCCCAGGCCACCCTGCGCCATGCTGACCACCGGGCCACCTTTGTTGTGTCATGGCGAAGCTTTCTGTGTGATTTGACGAGGCCGTGAGGCCGTTTGCTTGTGGACAGGTGTCGATTCCCCGCCACCATTAATGCAAGCAAGGAGCTTGCTTGGGAGCTTCCCCAGGTCTCCTTGCTCCAGGCTACAAGTTCCAGGTTGCGTGGAATCCCTTCACGCACAACCCCAGCCAAGCGATTGGCACTGAAGCCCCACGTAGCTGCTACAATCAAGAGGACTCCTGCTGCAGGCATTCATGAATGAAGGTGGGACAACATAGTCCCACCTCGAAAGATTGTGAGTGGGCAAAGCGCTATAAGTGGAAAAAGTGCAGGAGCTTAGCGCCACCTGACACGGAGTGAGGTCCCCTCACCCACCACGCTTCGTCCGCGACCCACACCTCCGCGGACCTGGCTACCTGACCCGACTATCCATGCACTCCTCGCCCACCACCGCACATCGGTGGGCCTGGTCCCGAGCATGCATACCCGACCCGATAACCCGAGAAGGCTCTGGGAGAGCTGTCTTGAGAGCGAAATAGAGAGAGAGGGAGACGCGGGGAGGGTAGGGGTTAGGTTTTGCCTCTGTGTCCGCAGGGAAGAAGGAGCTGCAGCAGAGAAGACAGAAAAAGAAGAGGTGCAGCAGAGAGAAGCAGAAGAAGAGAAGGAAGAGAGAAAGCAGAGGGAAGCAGGAGTAGCAGAAAGAAGAAGGCCAAAGATAGAGAAGCAGAAGCCAAGGAGAAGGAAGAAAGAAGAAGGCTCGGCTGAAGAGAGAATCAAAGTAAAGGCACTGTAGCAGTCGTCAGTTAAGGCGTTTGATTCACAGAATCAGACGTCAGAGAAAGGAAAGATAGAGAAAGAAGAAAGAAAGCAAAGAAAAAGAAAGAGAGAAGAGAAGGAAAAAAAGGAAAAAAAAAAGAATTTATTTCTTTTTACATTTTCCTCTTTAGCATTTATCTACATTGCATTATTATTGAACATCTTTCAAGTAAAATTTGAGATTGTGATTTTGCTTCTAAAATACCAATTTGCTCCCTGAGTTCAACCTCGGAATATTTTTGAATTTCGAGTAAATAAAATTGATAATCGTTTTCGCGGTGATTTCGAATATACTACAATGAATATCTTTTTAAACTGCGAATCACTCGATGATTATCAGCTTCCGAGGTGGGACTATATGTCCACCTTTCCTTGTGTGCGCAACTGGTGATGGTGTCTTCGATTGCGGATGAACAACCCGCGATGTCCTTCTACTGGAAACTTGGGATGCAATATAGGAGTAAACCACGCTGCCTGGGCGTGATATTGGTGAAGAACACGGCCAGAGGAGCTCGAATGACATCGGAGATGGAGACAACGATTGGAGGAGGACGGCGACAACCTGAAACATGAAATAAGGCCTCACTGCCACATTAGAATACTTCAAGAGTTGTGCCAAGGCACGGTGAATGTAGCAACGATGGTCCTGTGGTGGATTAGGGTGTGTGGTGGTCGATCAGAGTCAGGTACAGCATGTGAAGGTGGGTTTGGTCGTTGGGGTGTTCGGATGGGCAATAGGGTGGAATAGGATAGGGGTTTTGTAGGGCGTGATGCGGCGAAGGTCATGAGGTGGTTGGCGAGTTGATTGGTGGTTTGTGGAGGTGAGATGGACTCACCGGAGGAGTGGTCGGAGACAGGGAAGACAGAGGTGAGTGTGTCGAGTCGAGGGTTATTTTTTGTTTTTTGGAGAAGGAAACTAACCTAAGAACCTAGAGAAGTTAATCTAACCCTAATTTAATGGACTAACGAGGAAGAACGGCACCGGCGTTGGTAGGCCGGTGCTGGGGAAGAAGATGCTTCAATAGAGGGGGACGACGACAACGATGGAGATAGAGGGGCGCCCACTGGTATGGCACGATGCGGAAGAAGGTAGGGAAGACAAATCTACCATTGGTATTGGGGTCAGACGAAGAATGAAGATGAAGGAGGTCACCGAAGCTTGAGGTGCTTTTTCGGCCATACAAGGAGGGAGGAATTGAAGGTGTTCTAGGTTGAATCAAGCTTGAAGAGAACGACGAGGTCTGAGGGTCCTTTTATAGGGGTTTAGAAGTTGATTTGAGCTTGGAAGCCAAGCTTCCAAGCTTCGAATGTTCGCTAAAATAGGATACCCACCTCTTTGAAGGATTTGCATGAGAGATTGTGCGAGATTTGGAGCTTTGGATCCAGCTAAAAAGGAAGATAATTCCTTAACGAACTTCCCTTTCAATTTTGAGACGGATTCGTCAAGGAATCATGAAGATCTTGCCATATTAAGGTTGCCGGAGTTGTAGGAATAGGATTTCATGGTGGTAGGGACCTTTTTGTGAAGATGATGATAAAGTTAGGAACTGAAATGCAAAGAATTCAAAAGTTAGGGGCATATGTGTGAGATAAAAGAGTCAGACAGGACCAAATTGTAAACTAGGTTAAGACGATTTTAGATTGGGCCCAAATTTTGGTACAAATCTAATTTGAACCTAAGGAATCCAATGGTTAATTTGGATTTTGGTTTTGACCTATTTTCCTGGGTAATTTATGTAAAAACCTGAATTAGGGCAAATGTCTATCTAGGACTTTGTTTTAGGTCAAGATGGGTTCCAATGGTTAAATTGAAGGTACCAAACTCTAGAGAATATTTTTCTATGAATTTTAGAGGGTTTAGGTGAATTTTAACCTAACCAGAACTTCAATTAATTAAGCAGGTTTATTTTTAAGATTTCAAAAGTCATTTAATTCACAAAACACGCGAAAACCCTTTTATGTCTGTATTAACCCACTTGTTGGACATTTAAGGCCATTTGACCCTTAACTAACCCCTTAGAAAACCCATGAGTGTACTGCAATTGAGATATACTATTAAAACTACAATTTTACCCTTGTTTTACTGTATTTCTCTCAGAATGATTATGCAATGAATTAAGGCTCTCTGGCGGTTATGTAGGATCATTTAATAACTTAATTAGATCAAATTGAGCTAGTTATGGCTCATGATGGTATTCCCATCACCCCGAATAGACCCATCATCGCGCACCAACTCCATCATCGTCCGACCACCTCAGCCACTCCTACTCCACACTGCACCCACCACCACATTCGCCGTCTCACGACGATCCTGCCAAACGTTTCTGAAAGGGCCAAAATCCTATTCTTGTGTTTTCAGGTAGCAGGTCCTCCGCCACCATTGCAATAGCTTCGAGCTAAGTTTGAAGCTTACTCCAGCACCTGCAAGCCCTAAGTGAAGTCCCAGGCAGTGCAGCTTACTCCCAGGAAGCCTCCCAGGCATCCAATTGAAGCTTCCAGGGCGCACTCACGCTCCAATTGAGGAAGGAATACCTGCTGTTGCGCGAAGGAAGGAGGGGGACATTTAGTCCCACCTCGAAAGCGTATGAAGTGAAGTGAATGCATAAATTATTTTTGTGATTGGGGCTTATCGCCTCCAACCATAGGGTGAGGTCCCATTACACCCTCACCGGCACCTCACCCGCGACATTGTCCTCTACGGGCCTGGCTCACCCGATTACCCGCCTAAGCCCTATTCACACCTCACTCACCACCCACTGCCGGTGAGCCTAGTCCCGGGTGCACGTGCTCCCATTTACCCGATTACCCTGACTGTGGCCCTGGGAGGGCGGATCCCAGAGAGAGAAAGAGAGAGCGCAGGGGTAGGGGGGTTTTTCTTCCTTATGTATTGGCTAACACTTAGCCAATTTTGTGGGTTTCCCCCTGTGCATAAAGAAAAGGAAGAAAGCCTTCGCAAAAGAGGAGGAAAGGAAGAAGGCCTGCAGAAGGAAGAAGAGGAGAAGAGGTTGAAGACAGGTAAAAAAAGGACTTGAGAAGACAGAAGAAGAAAGGAGAAAAGCAGAAGAGCAGAAGCAGAAGGAGAGAAAGAAGAGGAAGAAGAAAAACAATGCTTCCCTAGCACTATAGCACTTGTTGGTTAAGTCGTCTGGTCATCAAACCTGACGTCTGATTTGAGGCTTGATATTGTGAACAATTGATTTGAAATTACTGTTGAGATATTTAAATTAATTGAATGGTTGAGATATATATATGCTTAGAGAGTAATTGGTAATTTAAATCACCATTGTTTTAGCTTCTCTATTTTTTTATTGTCTCAAGATACATGAATTCATTGAATATCTAATGTAACATATTAATATTTATTGAATATCATTATTTGGTTTAAGTTATTGTGCTCAGTTACATATTATTTGATATTAGTCTATGAATTCCTATTTGCTCCCTGTGTTCGACCTCGGACTTCATTTCTAATATTCGAGTTATAAATTCTATTTGTTTTCAAGCGATTTTAACCTATACTATGACGCAGCTTTTATAACCTCAATCTCGCTCGATTAACAGTTCCTAACAAACTTCCTATAATAACCAACTAGGCTTAGAAATGCCCTTAATTCTTTAGCAATTTTGGGAATAGGCCAATCCAAAATGCCAGCCACCTTATCCTTCTCCATAGCAACACCATTTCCAGAAATTTTGTGTCGCAAATAGTTAACAACTTGAACTAAAAAGCTGCCCTTAGACTTCTTGATGAAAAAATTGTTACCACGCAATAGTTGAAAGATCATTTTTAAAAGAAACAAATGTGAATTCCAGTCCTCACTATAGACTAGTATATCATCAAAGAATACCAAAATAAACTTCCGCAAAAAAGGACAAAAGATGTCTTTCATTAAGGACTAAAATGTAGCTGGAGCAATTGTTAATTCAAAGGGCATAACCAAAAATTCATAATGCCCACTATGTGTCTTAAATGCTGTTTTATGAACATCAACAGCCTTGACTCAAATCTGGTAGTATCCAAAACGAAGATCAAGCTTTGTAAAATAGTTGGAGCCTGCTAACTAATCAAGCAAGTCATCAATCAAAGGAATAGAGTATTTGTCCCTAATAGTCTTAGCATTAAGTGCTCAGTAATCAATGCACATATGCCATGAACCATCACGTTTCTTGACTAAAAGGACAGGTGAAGCAAATGAACTAGTGCTTGGTTGAATAAAAGCATTGGCTAATGCCTCAGTAATCATATGTTCAATGACTGTTTTCTGAACAGGTGAGTGCCTATAAGGAGGAACAGAAATACTAGTAAGCACATCTATGAGGGGAATGGCATGATCATAGCTTCTTTCTTGAGGTAAGGCAAATTTTTCTTCAAAAATATCCATATGTTCGGATAGTAATTCTGATATAGTAGGGGTTGGTGGGTTAGAAACCAAAATAGACATGTTCTCTTGAAGTAATTATATCATAAAGGAACTTTTTGCAATCTGAAGTGCTTTGGATGCTGCCTTATCCGAAATAAGTTGTAAATTTTCAGATGGAATCCCTTGCAATAAACAATACTAGCCATCAACCTTAAATCACATGGCGAGTGTTGCAAAGTTCCATTCTATGGTACCCAAGGTTTTTAACCATTCTGTGCCCAAGACCACGTCACAACCACCCAACTCCAATATATAGAAATTAAAACAGAATGAAAAGTGCTAAAGCTTCACCCAAACATTCAAGCAACGTCCTTGTCCTTCACAATTAACCCCATTTGCCACCATAACTTGAAAAGGGGAAGGGTCATCAATGCGCAAACATAATTTCTTAACCAATGAAGGATCTATAAAATTATTAGAACTTCCAAAATCAATAAGAACTAGAGTTTGCACTCCTTTTAGCATACCATACACGTGTATTGTAGAATTAGAAGGGATACCACTTATTGCTTGAGAAGAAATAGCATGTATAACCTGGGAACTGTCATCAAAAGATTCATTCGTGGATGTCTCCTAAACATCATATTGGGGATCAAAGTCATCTGGCATAATTTGAATAATAGAAAGTGTTTTGCAACGATGTCCTTTTGCCCAAGCTTCGCCACATTTAAAACATAAGCCTTTCCTTAGATGTTCATAAAAAGAATTTGAAATTTTTTTAACAGGAAGGGACTGTTTCACCGCTAATTGATTTTCCTTAACAAGTGTAGGTAGAAGACCTTTATATTCAAACTTATGAAAAGTCTTTTTCTGAGCTTGAAGTTTATGCTCCTATAGGCGAGCAATTTCTAAAGCCTCTTGGACTATTTGTGGTCGAAAAGAGTACACTTCACACTCCAAATCAAAGCGCAAACCACTCAAGAATGTTACTAAAAAGTGTTTTTCAGGAATATCATCAAGTTTATTAGAAGGCCTTTCAAACTCCTTCTGATAGTCCTGGAAAGAGGTAGTCTATTTGAGCTTGCTAAGAGCTCCATGTGGATCCTCGTAAAGCTAGGATCCAAATCTACCTTGTAATCCTTGCAATAAATCCTCCCAAGACAATGATTATTTGGGAGTCTTAAACCACCAAAACCACTGTAAAGCACCTTTTTCCAAATGAAATGAAGCTAAAGTATCTGAAAATATTGCTTTGCTTTATAAATCCATTCTGATACTTCTCCATCACAAGAGAATTTAGGAAATTCCAGCCATTTGACCTTAGAAAGTAATTGAGCCTGAGAAAAACCTGATGAAGAGGCTTCCAAATCGGGACGAATAAGTAGTGTACTTGCCTTCTCAAAGATCTTATGGTCGATCTCACGTAGCTACGCCACCAACTGATCAAACAACTGACGAATCACCTACAATTCCTCAGGCGACATGCTCAATAGCGAGAGGCCTGAGGTAGGCTCAAACACTAATTGATGGTTGCTGCTACTGAATCGAGCTCGAGATTGAGCTCTAGTAATGACCAGCTTGGATTAAACAACCAATCCAACTACTGCAATTTCAGTGAAGGAAGAGAAGAGAAGAGAGGAGAGGAGAAGAGAGAATAGAGAATGGAGAGGCAGAACCACAGGAGATCAATATATGAGACTCCCTACCCAACAACCATTATTTGTAGGTAGGCTGTAACCTCCCGCCACACCTATCAGTTACAACCTCTTGGCAAAAAAACCATAATCACCTTGAGGAATACAATTTCCTATCATAGGGTTGGAGACCATAGTACACCGCGGAAAGAATTTGCCTCTCAATCATTCATGGTTCAAGAGCTACATTTATTTCCGTACATTAAAATTTTGGTCAATATTTCCAATTGCGCCATGCCAAAATTTTTGTTTATCGCAGAATACGAAATCTTCCCACCAAAAAAAAAGGCTTCGAAAAGTCTCTGAATACGAAAAGGAAGGGAAAAAAAAAAGAAAAGAAAAGAAAAACGAAAATCAAGAATTCACGCACACACACACATCCCGCATATACATGAAATGAGATCGACGAACAGCACGAAACTTCATGTTTAGATCTACCAACTGCCAACGGCCCAATACATTGAAATGCACGAAGCTTTCTATTTCTTCAGACCATGTCATGTGTGTCAGCTTCATTGCCAGGTCCCTGCTCGCCAACCGTGCCCATCCGCTGTTGGCTCATGTTTGCCCGCTGAACCAGACGAACAAGCGCCTGCACCACCTCCGACATCGGTGGCCTGAATTCTGGCTCGGCCTGTTGCACATCGAAGGATTTTGAATATTGTTAAATAGGAGGACCTCAATGAGACCAATTAATCATCTCCGATGAAATGAAATGGTAACCACAAGACATTCGGAACTCAAATCTCTATACGTCGCTAACCATATGCATGGTGAATGAAACCTCCTCCTGTGAATGTCAGTCAAGCACGTGGGTTATCTAGCCAGATGCGAAGTTTCAAGATCAAGACTGTTGGAGCTTCGGTGGGATACTTTTTTTTTTTTTTTTTGTTAGGGGGGATATACCCCCACTGCTCATCCACCCCCCCTCCAACAAAAGTTGGCAAAGTCCCAGGAAGTATTAATTATTACTCGTTTCATAGTACTTTCCCCCATAAGTCACATCATAGTTCCACTTTTTCTGGACTTCCACCATAAAAAAAAAGGTCACAGTAATAATCATATAACTATCAGTCCATTACTTGTAATATATCTCACTGACCAACCACTTGAAATTAATGTCTAATTAAACCAACCAGTCGTCCCATCACCAGATATCTCAATTAAAATTTATCCACCAAGACACATGCACAGCTCGAGGGTGTTGCATACCTGAACACACAAAGCAATTGCGTCGGCAAATCGAGAGAGAGATTTTGCAGGATAAAGCCCCTTGAGAGCCGGATCCACCATCTTGTCCAATGCATCGATGTCGTGCAATTGAGGAGTGGCCCAACGAACCAACGATTGCTCCTGTCTCGTCCTTGAGCTGTCAGGCAAGAGGAACATCAAAAATCATAGGATAGCCATGCCAGGTACTTTTACAACCAGAGAGTTTAGAAGTTGGAAATCCCACCAACGGATCAAGACGGATGCGAGGTGGCATAACCAGCATGGGGAAGCAACTTAGGATACAAGAAATTCAAACATTTTACCTATCAAATGCTTCTCTTCCGGTCAAGAGTTCCAGCATAACAACACCGAAACTGAAGACATCACTCTCGGGAGTATATTGTCCACCCATGACAACTTCAGGGGCACTATATCCGGAGCCCAGGTATTGATCCAAGGCCTGTAAAGGAATATAAAAGCATTATATCATCGTATTCAATCACTGCTAAGTCATTATTCTCCAAATATACAAACCATAGGAAAACATGATATTAGGAAATAGGGGCTTTACATAAATGCCACCGGTAACATCTAGTATTGCAAAAATGCCATTGATTCTTCATTTTTTACGCAAATGCCACCGCAATGTTTTCTTTTTCTTTTTTGGAAAGAAAAAAAAGGACGATCACATGCATTAGAGTATTAGTTTAGTTTTAGCCCAATTATCTTATAATTTAGTTTATGAGTAATGCAATTTTATATTTCTAATAGAACTATGTAACTTTTCCTTCCCACCTCTTCATATAAGAGAGGCAAGGGTTACACTTTCCAATAAGACGATTCATTATTCTCTAATATGATATCGAAACAGTAATCTTTAGACCGTCACTTATATCCCCTTGATTCCTATTTCTTTTTTTTCTTTTCCACACCAAATAAAAAAAGGGAAACTAAGAGAAAACCTAAGGAGATCATTAATGGGAGGTTGATGGTGTTGCATGCCCTCCTAATTGCTGCCAAGGCCAGTTTAGGGGTCTCATCAACACCACCAAGGTTGGTTTGGGGCCATAACTAATGCTACCAACATCACTAAGCCTCAATCAGTGTTGCCAATGCCGGTTAAAGGGTTCACTGACGCTGTCAGCATCGCTAAGACCCTAGCTAGGCCCTCCTCTCGCCACTAGACGCATTGTAGGCGCTTCTCTCCAATCCAATTCACGTGATACAAATCCCTAGGTCACCATATCAAATCCGATGACCTTCGATGATCGCCTCTTGTGTGTTTTGCTCGCGTGTGCATGCTTCTGTGTGCACAATCATGCATCATTGACTGCCTACTGACTGTTATTTTGTGCCAGATCGCACACCTCTACCCAACTACCTAATTATCTCTTCATGTTCTCATGGCAAATGTCGACTCTTCTACTATTACCACTAAGGGCAAGATCTCAAAACTTCATGCTAGTTTAGGGGATGACTATCAAGTTGTCTGGATCCCCAAATTATGTTCTCTGGTCACACACATTCCGCATATTCGTTGGAGGATGAGAAGCTACATGTACTGACATATAAGGCTTATAAACCTAAAGATGCCACCGAGGACAAAAAAGTGAGAGAAGGGCAATTAACATACTATTGCCTCCAACATGCTATATAAAAAGACAACAAAAAGATCTAGGAGACTCTGGAGAAGAGATACTTCCCACAAACGAGTAGCTCTCGTCGTGTTAACATCTATAAGCATATATGGAAAAACAATCAAGGTGATATGTCCTTGGTTGCACATTCACTACTTTAGAGGATCTATTCGAGGAGGTAGCCGTATTTCAAGCTACCTACTGCGAGAAGAAGGTTACTTAGTGTGCAGAGTGGTAAACCTATCGTTTTCTAGATAACCTAGCACCACAGTACTAGCCAACTAGAGACCACATTTTATCTTCTGACTCGATACTTGATCTAGAGATAGTATACAATCGCCTCCAGAAGATTAATGCTAATGCACCACCTGTTGCACTTGTTACTGTGCCTGACACCTCTACCACTATTGCTTCTAAAGGGAGATGTAGTCGTTCTGACAGCCATGGACGAAGCTATCATATCTACTCTCGCATTCACTGCAAGAGAACAAATCATACTTCTGACAAGTGCTGAGACAAGTTCGACAAACCCACTTGGGTGAATCTAACCTCTATTGTTGAGTCTCCTATTATTGAGACTACTATAAAGCAGTCTTCTCTATCGTTTACTATAGATGAGTTGGATCATCTAAGATGTTTACTGAGGAACGAGCCCTCCTTTACTACTATTGTTGCCACAAGTCTTATAGCCAATACTATTGTTGCTACTTCCGATCAGATCACTATGTCGAGAGCATCCAATCCTAGTACTTCCCATCATGATGATGGCGATGACTGGTGGGGGATCTAAGCAAGGTCCTCGTCTCCCATAACTGTCCGCCTACTTACCTACTACTACTGCTACTGCTACTATAGCCTACTACTGTCTATTATTGCTGCTACTATTGACACTTCTATTACAACTTACTATCGCCTACTGCTGCTGCTTGGTACTGCAGTTATCGGTTGGGATCATCTCCTGCCTTTTTGCCTATCTGCTACTGCTGCGGTCTACTTCTCGAACTAGAAGATGTCATGTGTAAGGAGTTGAGTTTTGCATCTATAGCAAGTTGGGCTTAATTATCATTTACGCTCCAACTTGAGGAAAAATGTTGTATTCATTTAGTTAAAGTCCAATTATCTTATAATTGAGTTTATTGGTAATTTAATTATGTAAGTTTATATTTCTAGTAGGACTGTTGAATGCAGAAAACTACGCGTTCACAGTTGGATTCGAAAACCCGTCGTAGTTCGAGTCGCAAAGAAATCCGTTCAACAGAAAAAATTTATACCGAAAAATCCGTAAAAAAGTTCCGGGTCGAACATAGGGAGTCTACGTCGATCTCAAAATCCACAATTATATTTTTTTGTATTTTTATTTAAAAGGCAAAAAAATCACAATAGAATCGATATAAACAATAAGAAAGAGAGAGAACAATCACTTGGTATTTGAATAATGTTTTACAATTGAGAAAGTGGGAAATGATTACACTAGAAAGCGGGAAATTGTTACAACTAGAAAGCGGAAAATTCTACTCTAGAAAGCGATAAAAGGGAGAGAGAAGTTATCTTCCTCGACGAATGCTTGGAGGACGAGCCGGACGGAGGTGACGCCTGGAAGACAGAGGATGTGGCGGGAAGGAGGATGAAGTAGGAAGAACGGGAACGAGGCAGCACATCGTCGTCGTCGTGGGATCCACTTCCGGAACGGGGGCGAAAACTTGGATTCAGCACTTGAGGAGCATCCCGGGTGTGGGACAAGCTTCTCTTAAGCTTTGGAGAGAGAGAGAGGAGAAGGATGAAGAAGTGGTCGAAGGGCTATATATAGGTGTAGATTAGAGGGGGCAAATGGGTCATTTCATCTCAAATCATTAATTCAAGGCCTTTAGTGACGGATTTATCCATCACTAAAGGTCTGAACGTAGCCGCGTGCTCCTCTTCCACGCCTAAACGCACCCGCACACGTTTAGGTGATCGGACAGTCGAGATCTTACCTCACAACGCCCGTTCAAAATGCCCCTGCCACGCGCCCGCATGCGATGAGGCGTGCAAACACGCGTCATCGCACGCGTACGTGATCGAAGAATCCTCGGCACGCTACATCTCCTCCCCTCGGCCGCCCGATCTTCATCTGACGGCCGAATCGCACCCGCGCCCATCTTAATGGAGGCGCTCAGCACAGCTTGAACGTGCGACCCCTGCATCGCCCACAGGGGCGCGACCCCTGCGCTGCACCTTCGTTTGTGTCGCGCGGAGGTATTAGGTGCGCGGATCTGTTGGCCATTGGATCGAGATCCAATGGCTAGGATCGCTTGATGGAGGACCTTTGAAGATGCAACTGCGGTTCCTTGGGGTCGGTCGGGTAGCTAAGATGGCACCACGTGGTGCCATCTTGGCTGTCCATCTTCTGTGAGTTCCAGATGATGCTACGGATGTCGGATTGGATCGATTTTCATGCCGTTAGGCTGCGATCATTGATCCGAACCCATCCGTGAGATTGGATTTGTCGTCCGAAGTGCGGATTGGCACCATCTTGGCCCTTGATTTTTAGGGCTCCTCGGCATCTATCTGGTGCTACGAATGTCCGATCAGGGCGATATTAGAGTCGTTGAACTCCAATCGTTGCTCTGATCAGATCCGTATGATTGGATCTTCGATCCGAGACCCCGATTAACAAGTTGCCCTGTTCTTGGCCATAAAAGGAGACAATTACTATACAATTTATACAACTTGACCTAAATGCATGATTATGCATGTTATGTAATATTTACAATGTATGATGCTAATATGACACTAAGAACATGCATTAATAGACATTTTAGGTTAATCAAATGTATGCACATCACACCCCCATGCCTATCTTTTTCTAGTCCCTAGCAAAAACTACATACTATTTATAAAAGAATTAGGTTAAATTACTCGGGCACAAATCATTTACAACGTTAAGAAATTTTTACTTAGGACCTGAACTTTCAAAGACAACAGCGCCCGGGTATCTGCCAAAATGCAGACTGCCTCAAGCCCTCACCTTATTCAAACAAAGATCTCTTTTTCTCTTTTTCTTCTCTTCTAATTTTTTTGAATTTTTGAATTTAGGGTTACAAAGTGGCTTTCTACGGCCACTGAACTCACTCAAGATTTGATGAGAACCCTAAGTTTTAAGTATCTTTTTATGAATGTGATAGACTCGTTGATCGGCAATCAGAATGGATTTCGGGTTTCTACGCCCCTAGGTGACCTTAAAAAGAGTTCTGTCTAAAAGTGTATCTATACGACCGGTAGCTTTCTCTCTATTTTTTATTTTTTATGGAGTCAACACAAAGGTAAATCCAGTATATATCTCCCTGGTTTATTCTACTTCGCCACTTCTTCCAAAGTGTTTTAGGAATTTGTATGTAAATTTCTTGAGCTGGGGTCTGGACAACCAATCGATGAACTGTTACCACCGACAACTTACCAGCCATACTCGTGCGGCGAAGTGTGGCATATTTCTTTTGTTTCTTTTTCTTTCTTTTCTCCTTTTTCTTTTTTTTTCTTTTTCTTTTCTTTTCGGACTTTCTTTTTCTTTTTTTAAGTAGGTGGCTTCCCTGATCTAAAATTTACTTAAAGGCTGCAAGAGAGTGGTCCTGTGACTGGGCTCTAGACAACCTACCTATGGCCTGTTACCCACGATAACTTGCCAGCCATATCACCCTATAAGGTTCATTAGCTACCCAATTTTCGTTAAAACCGTCGAACAATGAGTCAGTGACGAATAGTGTGTAGATGCTTAGACTTAAAGTTCCCTCAAATCAGAGGGTGGGTTGATAAGTCATGTACTTATCACCCAAACTTATTTAATCAAATTTAGAATTCAAGATGGTGAGGACTCAATAAACAAATCTACATTTTAATGGATACCTGGGCTGATTAAGCCTAAAAACCTAAAGGGTCTTAGTATTCAGATTCTCTTGTAATATTTCCTAAGATTAAAAGGTCCTAATGTCCAAGTATTCCTTCCTAATTCAAAATATATATATATAAGAAAATAAGTAGGATTTACAGGAATTCCACAAAGCTGACAAAATGATTCAGAAATGAATCCACCCCCCCATGCCTAACTGATGCAATGTCCACATTGAAAATAAAAGACATAAAAGGAAGGGTAGAATGTTGAAGATATTACCTGAATATGAAGCTCGGGTCAGCTCTGAGTTAGACTGTACAACTGCTGAGTTTAATGCCGTCAACTAGGCGTAGTCCAGCCAAAGAAGTCACAACATAGCTAGAGCAACCGTGTCTGAGACGGGTTCTAGAATAGTATGGTCAATAACATGCTTCAAACGTTGACCGTTGACTTTGAATGAATTACCCGTCTTCGGGTCAAAGATCCGAACAGCCCCATTTGGAAATACCTGATCAATAATGAACAGACCGTTCCATTTTGACCTAAGTTTACCGGGAAAGAGCTTAAGTCGAGAATCAAAGAGCCAGACTTTCTGGTTCGGCTCAAAGCTCTTGCGAAAAATCAATTGGTCATAAACTTTGGTCCGAGCCATATAAATCTTGCCATTCTCGTATGCGTCATTTCCAAGCTCCTCCAACTCAGATAGTTGGAGTTTCCTGATCTTCTCGGTTAAACTCAGATCTAGATTCTATTGCTTGATTGTCCAGAATGCTCTACGTTCAATTTCTACAGGTAAATGGCATGCATTTACATACACCAGATGAAACGGAGACATGTCGATGGGTGTTTTATATGCCGTACGGTAGGCCCAAAGAGCATCATCAAGCTTTTGAGTCCAGTCTTTACAATCAGGCCTAACCGTTTTCTGCAGAATATTCTTGATCTCCTGATTTGAGATCTCGGCTTGTCCATTCGCTTGGGATGGTAAGGTGTGGAGATTCTGTAATTAACCCCGTATTTTGCTAGCAAATTACAGAACTGGGCATTAGTGAAATGAGTGCCACCATCGTTGATGATGGCCCTCAGAATCCCGAACCGACTGAAGATGTTCTTCTTGACAAAATCGATGACCACCTTATGGTCATTGGTTCGGGTGGGAATAGCCTCGATCCACTTGGACACGTAATCAACGACGACGAGAATGTACTGGTGTCCAAATGAAGGGAGGAATGGTCCCATGAAATCGATACCCCAAACGTCAAAGATTTCAATGGGAAGAATCGGGGTTAGAAGCATCATATCTCTCTTAGTTATGCTCCCAAGTGCCTGGCATAGGGAACATGACCTCGAGAAATCCTGAGCATCCTTGAATAAAGACGACCAATAGAATCCAGATTGTAAAATTTTTACAGTCGTCTTTTTGCCGGAAAAGTATCCGCCACATGCAGATGCATAGCAGAACTCGAGTATACTCTTAAATTCATTCTCCGGAACACATCGACGAATAATCTAATCAGAACCGATGCGGTACAGTTCAGGGTCCTCCCAGAAGTAATATTTAACATCAGATTTGAGTCTATCCCATTGTTGCCTGGTCCAATCCTAGGGGATTTGACCAGCGACCAAATAATTAACGATGTCAGCAAACCACGGGGTTTGGATACCTAAAACTGTAAGGATGGTCTCGGAGGTTGAGGGTGAACAAAATCAATAACCTCTTCAGAAGGTGACGAGTTTGCCATAGAGGATTACGGGTCCAAATCATCATCAGAGGAGGAACTTTCAAATGCAGAAACCGCCATACAAGTTTTAATATTCACGTTATCATCCTCAAGTTCCTCAATAAATCCACAATCCTCGAATTTGTTAATCACCTTAAAAATATCCAATTTCATTCTTTGATCCCCAAAGGCGATTTCCATACTACCACTCTCACAGTTAATGTTGGCCTTGACGGTAGCCAGGAACAAATGCCCCAGAATGATGGACATGTTCCTCAGATTTTCAAGTACATCCATATCAAGGACAAGGAAATCTACAGGAAAATAGAAATCCTTAACCTGGACAATAATAACATCTTCAATAACACCTCGCAGATTTGTGACCGAACGGTCCCCTAACTGCAGCGTTACTGAAGTTGGCTGAAGTTCACCTAATCCGAACTTCTCGTAAAGAGAAGTCGGAATTAGGTTAATAGATGCACCCAGATCCAGCAATGCTCTATCAAAGGTGTAATCTCCGATGACACAAGAAATTAAAGGAGCACCTGGATCTCTCTTTTTCTGAGGGAGTTGGTGCAGGATAACAGAACTAGCCTGCTCGGAGAGTACCACCTTCCTCAGAATAGATTATCTTGACTTACACTTCTTTGTACATAAATCCTTTACAAATTTCGCATAAGCTGGTATATGTTTGATAGCGTCGAGCGGAATATTGATCTCGACATTCTTGAAAATATTCAGAAGCTCATCATTACTATTAACAGACTTCTTTTTCCTTGATCTAATCAAGGCCTCAGGAAAAGGAAAATGAGTCGAATCTTCGGAATCAAGTTCCTGAGCCTTGATTTCTTCTCCAGAGTTCTCCTTTCCCTCCTCAGGCTCTTCAGGATTCGGTAAATCAGAATAATGTGGTTGTGGATCCTGAGTTTGTTTACCACTCCTCAAGGTAACAGAATTAGCAGATGCCTACGGGTTTGGGTCTTAGGGAGGGGTAGGAAAGATTGGAGGGGCTTCATTAGCCAAAAACCTTTGATTTGAGGAAGAAGAGGAAGGACCCTGCTCAACCACCTGAGCATGTGCATGTGGGTCTCTCTGATTCCCGTACCCATGGGCTTGATTGCCTGGATTCTAGATATTACGGGTTGGGTATGGATTGAGATGGTAGAAATCCGGGTTAACGAGAATTAGCAACGAACCCGTTTTGCAAGTTATCCAACGAGGTTTTCATTTGCTGCATGAGCTGGAGCATAGATCCTTACATCTCTACCATTTGTCGATTCAAATCAGCCTGCCCTAAGGGTTGATGGGCATTCCAAGCTGGCTGATTGACCTGATTCGGGGGCATCTAAGTGTAAATGTGACCTTGACCCATTGGTCGTTGCGAAGCATAGTTGTTGGGTCGGAATTGGATCTGCAACCCCAGGTTTATCCAAGAGAAGTTAGGGTGGTTCCTCCAACCCGAATTATAAGCATTGGAGTAAGAGTTGGACCTATCATTCTCCTGCAAAGCATAGACATACTCATAGGGTGAGGATGGAGAGAAAGAAAGGGAGGGATCAGAGAATTGGGATCAAAGGCCCCAATTTGGAACTCGTAGGGTTCTGAATAATGCTGACTCACAGGTTGAGCCGCATCAAGTTAATTCACGAACTCCCGTCCAGAAGGAGCTCGCGATGAATGAAATCCCAAATTCTGGGATTGAGTGGATCGAGAGTTGTTTATTGAGTTTCCATCCATCCACTCCATTCTCTTAATAACCAAGTCCACCTTATCAAGTTTATTACAAATCAATTCCATATCGAATGAATGAGAGTCGTGAGCTTCATTAACATTCGATCTGGGCTGCCGGGACCGATTAAAAGTATCCATGGAGGCATGATTGATCGAATTCTCACTCATCTCCTCAAACAAATCGTGCGCGCTATCTGCGTCTTTGTTGAGAAAATTGCCTCCGCAAGAAGCGTCCACGTGATTTCTAAGTTGCTCAGTCAACCTGTGGTAGAAGATCTGCACGAGTTGCCATTTCGGCACCTCGTGGTGTGGACACCTCCGCAATAAGTCCTAGAATCGCTCCCAGGCAACATGAAACTGCTCCTTCGGCTGCGGGGTGAAGGTAGTAAATACCCGTCTCGAAGCATCGGTATGTCCAACAGGGAAGAATTTCTTTAGGAAGGCTAATTTCAAATCATTCCAAGTTGCAATTGACCTTCCTATAGTCCTGTACCAATGAGCGGCTTTATCCCTAAGAGAGTGGGGGAAGAGCCTCATGATCATCTGCTCATTCACGTTTCGTGCCTTGGTAGTCTGGACCAAAGTAATCAAGTCCTCCAAGTGCTGAAACGGGTCTTCAGAGCCAAGCCCATAAAAATGTTTGATCAGGCTTAACACCTGAGACTTGATTTCTATGTCTCCGACAGGAATCTGGACGCTGGAACGTTTCCCGTAATTTCAAGGATCATAAAAATCCTTCAAGGGTTGAGCGCCCTGCATTCTCTAGAATCATTCTTACATTCTCTGCATTTGTTTCAGCTGTCTCTGAAATACCTCCTATGGATCTTGAAGCAAAGGAGGCTGTTGATCAGCCATGGGATCAATTTGGCCAAAATCTAATCTACAGCTCCTAGAATACTCTAGTAGTCCTTCCAATCGGGGATTCAATGACCTTCCCAGCATAGACTAGGAAAAGGTCAGAAGGACCAGGGATAATAATCCTGCAGCACAACAAAACAAGCATGTCTTTAAGTGGGGTAGCCTAAAGATCTGCAAACTCTCAGAACCCGCCTTAAGATTATAGACGATTTACTCTACTTGTGTCTGCTCAATCCGACCAGTTAGAAGGAGTGACTGGGGAGAAGGTTCTTCCTTCGGCTTGTGCCTCCGGTTCCTAGTGTACCCCCTAGCCGCGGTCGTTTGACACTACTCCCCTAGCTAGACATCAGATTGATCAGTACAAGCAGGTTAATCGTAAACAATCTCAGACTAAACCCCAAAGAGCGAATTAGTCCTTAAAGCCAACATCTACTTGATTTTATTTAGACATGGGATTGTAGTGCTTATGGCATGTGGTGGGCCCTTAAAATGGGTTGTGCCCTTAATGATCAATTGAGTATGTGTGAGTGCATGCACAACCAGGGTTTTCAAGCAAGATTATTTGTGACGAGTAGATTTTAAGGTTCAAATCTTGCTTAAGTAGCTTTTAAGGTTTAAAATTAAGTTTAATTCAATCAAGTTTGAGGCAAACCAAGTTTTCAAGCACGGATGAAGATCACTTTCCTTTTGAAATAAAAAATAAAGTGGAGTGCCTGGTATTGATCTAAATTGAAAACCCTAAGGGGAAGCTATTTGGTGAGTTGATTTTAAGTTAAGTGGTGCTGCCCAAACAACTCAAACAATTGGTCACAATTGCACCACTGAGTTAGGCACATAAAATGATCAACCTAGACTGATTTCTACTCTCTTATCTGTTGATTTATGTGTACCGGTTCCATAGATCAGAATCCGGTTGAGTAGAAGAAAATCAATTAGGTTAATGCCTTAACTGTGGGTGTATGTTGTGTGTATGTTTGATTTATCCCACAAAAAGTATCTTTTTGTTGATTTTTTTTATGCGAAGGTGAAATAAATGTGGGTGAAAATCCAAGCAACCAAACTAATCCTAGGATCTATGTAAACACCTAGGTTAATTGGAGTTTGGATTAATATTGTGAAATGAAATCTATGGAAGGGGTAAAATGGGGAGCACTTACAGTCGTCTTCAACTGCACTTTACTCCGATCTACCGCTTGACGATTCCCTGATAGAGGTATCTGCAAAACAATAGACACGAGATAAAGCAAGTCAGAAAACAGTAAAGTGTGCGAAATGCGAAAAGAATATCGAAAAATCGTTGCCTCCCCGACAACTGCGCCAAATGTTGAATGCGAAAAACTACGCGTTTGCAGTTGGACTCGAAAACCCGTCGTAATTCGAGTCGCGAAGAAATCCGTTCAACAGATAAAATTTATATCAAAAAATCCGTAAAGAAGTTCCGGGTTAAACATAGGGAGGCTACATCGATCTCAAAATCCACAATTATAATTTTTTTGTATTTTTGTTTAAAAGGTGAAATAATCACAATAGAATCGATATAAACAATAAGAGAGAGAGAACAATCACTTGGTATTTGAATAATGTTTTACAATTAAGAAAGCGGGAAATGATTACACTAGAAAGCGAGAAACTGTTACAACTAGAAAGAGAAAAATTCTACTTTAGAAAGCGGTAAAAGAAGGGAGAGATAAGTTATCATCCTCGATGAATGCTTGGAGGACGAGTCGAACGGAGGTGACGCCTGAAAGACGGAGGACGAGGCGAGGACGAAGTTGGAAGAACGGGAACAAGGTAGAACGTCGTCGTCGCGGGATCCACTTCCGGAACGAGGGCGAAAACTTAGATTTAGCTCTTGAGGAACATCCCGGGTGTAGGACAAGCTTCTTTTGAGCTTTGGAAAGAGAGGAGAAGGATGAAGTGGAGGTCGAAGGGCTATATATAGGTGTAGATTGGAGGGGGCAAATGGGTCATTTCATCTTAAATCATTAATTCAGTGCCTTTAGTGACGGATTTATCCATCACTAAAGGTCTGAACGTAGCTGACGTGCGCACGCCGCGCACGCCCGCTCCTCTTCCACGCCTAAACGCACCCGCGCACGTTTGGGTGATCGGACGGTCGAGATCTTGCCTCACAGCGCCCGTTCAAAACGCCCCTACCACGCACCCGCGTGCAATGAGGCATGCAGATGCGCGTCATCGCAAGCGTACGTGATCGAAGAATCCTCCGCGCGCCACGTCTCCTCCCCTCGGCCGCCCGATCTTCATCTGACGGCTGAATCGCACCCGCGCCCACACCCGTCTGGATGGAGGCACTTAGCGCGGCTCGAACGCACGACCCCTACGTCGCCCACAAGAGCACGACCGCTGTGCTGTGCCTTCGTTTGTGTCGTGCGAAGGTATTAGGTGCGTGGATCTATTGGTCATTGGATCGAGATCCAACAGCTAAGATCGCTCGATGGAGGGCCTTTGAAGATGCAGCTGCGGTTCCTTGGGGTCGGTCGGGCAGCTGAGATGGCACCACGTGGCACCATCTTTGCCGTCCATCTTCTGTGAGTTGCAAATGGTGCTACGAATGTCGGATTTGATCGATTTTCATGTCGTTAAGCTGCAATCATCGATCCGAACCCATCCATGTGGTCGGATTTGTCGTCTGAAGTGCGGATTGGCACCATCTTGGCCCTTGATCTTTAGGGTTCCTTGGTCTCTATCTGGTGCTACGGATGTCCGATCAAGGCGATATTGGAGTCGTTGAACTTCAATCGTCGCCCTGATCGGATCCGTACGGTTGGATCTTCGATCCAAGGCCCCAATTAACAAGTTACCCTATCCCTGACCATCAAATGAGACAATTACTATACAATTTATACAACTTACCTAAATGCATGATTATGCATGTTATGCAATATTTACAATGTATGATGCTAATATGACACTAAGAACATGCATTAATAGACATTTTAGGTTAATCAGATGTATGCACATCACTCTATAATTTTTCCTTCCTACCTCCCTATATAAGAGAAGCTAGGGCTACAATTTCCAATAAGAAAATTCATTATTCTCCAACATGAGGTGGTGATCATCCACTTCACAAGAGAGTACTAATCATCACATGGGAGTAGTGTTCCATTATCACTAATGGATAAATTAAGTAATAGTCTAGTTTGCCCTTTCTTAATGTATAGCCAGACCTCAATGCCATCTTCATCTTTGAACTAACCACACTCTCCTCACACACGCACACACCCTCCACGTATTCCCTTCATGGAAGAAAGCACCATCGATAGCCCCTCCACAACTTGGGCCCTTCACTTAATCTATTAGTTGTGATCAACGTTTTAAATGCCATCAGTATGCCAACGATATAGGTCTTTTTGCGGAATCACCATATCAACACATAATGTGTCGAAACTTAGGTGTATCGACAACATATCGTCATGTGCCGATGCTAAGTTGATAATACCAACTCATACCAAGGGTCATCATCATAAATTTCACACGTGACCGATATTTATCAACACAGTAGCGATATGCATCCCCATTTCGATGAATGCACTCTACGTTGCTACTCTCTGAAGTCCGAAGTGCTTCCTACTGCTGCCATTGCTACTTGCTACTGCTACTACTACTAGTTGTTGCTGCCACTCCTCGCGTTCCAACTCCAAATCTCCAAGCCATACTCCATTCGGATGTCCAATAGAATCTCCGACTCCATCTCCATCTTTTCTTCCTTTATTGCATGTATTTTTGTTGGGTATAGATGTATTTAGATATGTATTAAATGTTAGATAATTTAGATGTAATTTTAAGTATGTATTAGATGTATAGATATGTTTAGATATGTATTTATGTATTAGATGTATAGATATATTAAATGTATTTAACTCTGCCTATGTTGAGGTTTGTGTGCCTTTTCATTACCGGTCCCAAGCCCGGGTAAAGGAGGGTTACGTTAGGTAGCCGACAGCCAGCATAAAATTTGTCAGATCTTTAAACATGGATTCTAGCAAACACTCAGATTTTGTTGGGACGTTCCCTACTTGCGACACGCTGCATCGGTGTCCGAGTGTAGTGAAAAATGAGCAAGGGTTCTCGCATGAGGAACACATGCAAGTAAAGAAGTTAGTTCCACTACATCGCCGCTCGGATGTCTAAAATGAGCAAGGGTTCTCGCATGAGGAATGCATGCGAGTAAATAAGTTAGTTCCGCTATATCACCACCCGGATGTAATCCAAAATGAGCAAGGGTTCTCGCATGAGAAACACATGCGAGTAAGGAAGCTTGTTCCACCACTTCGCCATCAAAGTGTGTCACATAGAATGTTGAGATTCAATAGTTGAAATATTGGTACTTTGACCAGCAAGCTCATGGAGATTGTGGATACAATGGTAAGGAGAAGGATTCAAATTCTTTACCTTCAAGAGACTAAGTGGGTTGGAGAAAAAGCAAAGGAAATTGAGAGAACAGGTTTCAAATTGTAGTATTCAGGAAGGGACAAAAGTAGAAACGGCGTGGACATTATAACTCATAAGGATTTAAAGGAGAGTGTGGTTGAAGTTAAGAGATTGGGTAATCAAATTATTTTGATAAAATTAGTCTTAAAAGAAGTGATCTTGAATGTCATTTCAGTTTATTCACCTCAAGTTGGTCTGGAAGAAAGAATAAAGAATAAATTTTGGGGGAGCTTGATATGATAATTCAAGGAATCCCAAAGAAAGAAATGATTTTCTTGGGTGAAGATTTAAATGGGCATGTGGGAAAAGATGCTTTAGAGTATGCAAGAGTGCATGTAAATCATAGTTTTGATGTTAGGAATGAATAAGGGAAGACTTTTCTTGATTTTTCCATAGTTTATGATCTTTTCATAGCAAATACCTTCTTCAAAAAATGAAAAGAGCATTTGATTACCTATAAAAATGGCTTAACAAAAACGCAGATCAATTACTTTGCTTTGAGAAGAAGAGATCATTTATCTTGTAAAGATTGCAAGATTATTCCAAGGGAGAGTTTAACTGCTCAACATCGTCTTTTGGTGTTGAATGTTTATTTGAAGAAGGCAAAGAAGAGAAAATTAGTGTCTAAGAATTTGAGAATTAAATAGTGGAATCTTAAGAAAGAGCAAGTGAGATTTAAAGAAAAGATGATGCAACAAAAGACTTAAGATCTTGATGGTAGTATTGATGAAATGTGGTTAAATATGGCAAACTATATTAGGAAAGTGGCAAAAGAGGTGTTAGGCGTGTCTAAAGGAGGTGTTCCAAGACAAAAGGAGGCTTGGTGGTGGAGTGAGGAAGTGTAGGAGAAACTTAAAATTAAAAGAACCTACTTTAAAGCCTTATATCGAGATAAGACCGATGAAAATATGAAAAATTACAAAAGAGCAAAGAAAGAAGCATAGAAAATAGTTAGTGAAGCAAAAGCAAAAGATTGAGAGCATTTTTATAAGAAACTCGATTCTAAAGAAGGTGAAAAAGATATCTTCAAGTTAGCTAAAACAAGAGAGCGGAAAGCAAAGGACCTTACACATATAAGATGCATCAAGGATGAAGAAGGAAGGGTGCTTATAGCTAGTGAGGATATAAAGACAAGATGGAAAAGATATTTTCATAAGTTTTTTAATTAAAAACAAAAGAATAACATCATCTTAGGGGAGTTAGCCAACTCAGAAGATTATGTGAATCGGGCAAGTTATTGAATGATACAAAAGAAAGAAGTAAAGGAGGCTTTGAAGATGATTAAAAGTGGGAGAGTTATTGGGCCTGATGATATTCCTATAGACGTTTGAAGAATGATGGGAGAACGGGGTATAACTTGGCTCACAAATTTATTTAATATTGTTTGGAGAGGCAAGAAGATGCCAGAGGAATGGAGGAAAAGTTTTGTGGTACCTTTATACAAGAACAAAGGTGACATACAAGATTGTTCCAACTATAGAGGTATTAAGTTGATGAGTCATACGATGAAAATTTGGGAGAATATAATTGAAAGAGGGGTGAGACAAGTCTCTGTAGTAATTGAAAATCAGTTTGGCTTTATGCCAGGTCGATCTACTATTGAGGCAATGCATCTCTTGAAACGTATGATGGAGACATACAAAGTCAAGAAAAAGGATTTACATATGATTTTTATTGCTTTGGAGAAGGCCTATGATTATGTCCCAAGAGATATCTTATGGAGAATTTTGGAGAAAAGACAAGTGTCAATTATATATATCAACCTCATAAAGGATATGTACTTTGGAGTAGTAGCTTGTGTAAAGACCAAGGATGATTTGACGGACTACTTTGATATCACCATTGGTCTGCATCAAGGTTCGACTTTAAGCCCTTATCTTTTTACCTTGGTCATGGATGAGTTGACGAAGCATATCCAAGTTGAGGTGCCTTGGTGTATGCTTTTTGCTGATGACATTGTGTTGGTTGATGAGACAAGAGATAGAGTGAATAGAAAACTTGAGCTTTGAAGAGAAGCCTTGGAAGATAAAGGATTACACATAAGTAGGACGAAGACTAAGTATATGGAATGCAAGTTTAGTAGTAGAGGGAACAATGAAGGGATTGTTGTAAAAATTGGAGAAGAGTGCATTCCAATGAAAGATGTTTTTAAGTACTTGGGATCCATTTTCCAACAAGATGGTGGAATTGATGGAGATGTTACACATAGAATTAATGCAGGGTGGTTGAAATAGAGAGGTGCATCTGATGTTCTCTATGATAAGAGGGTTCCTTTAAAAGTCAAAGGAAAATACTATCGAGCTGCGATAAAACCAATCATGTACGGTTCTGAATGCTAGACTATGAACTATAGGTATGTATAGAAGATGTTTGTGGCAGAAATGAAGATGTTAAGATGGATGTGTAGTCATACAAGAAAGGATCGTATTTCAAATAAGATTATTAGAAAAAATGTTAGAGTGGCACCGATAAAGGATAAGATGAGAGATGCACGTCTAAGGTGGTTTGGACATTTACAAAGAAGGCCACTAGATGCTCCAGTTAGGAGAAGCGAGAAGTTGGAGGCTGAACCCGCTAAGCGGGGACAAGACCAAACAAGTATTAGAAGGAAACTATTAAGTATGACCTCAATTACTTTAATTTAAGTCTTGAAGTGATTGAAAATCGATCTGTGTGGAGGAAAAGAATCTATATAGTCGACCCCACTTAGTGTGAGAAAAGACTTGGTTGTTGTATGTATTAGATGTATTTAGGTGTGTACTTATGTAATTTATATTTTATAGTGTGAAATTAATTTATATTTTCTATATGAAAAAAAATAAAATTAAATATAACTTAGATATATTTTGTAATGTTAATTAAAAATGAAATTAGTAGTTAGGTTATCAAGAGTTAGGACTTGGTAGTTGATACTCGATAGTTAGTACTTGATAAGTAGTAACTTAGTAACTTAATACTAGCAGTAGTACATGTACATGTAAATTAGGTTACTACATGTAAACAAAATTAGTAATTTAAGTTAGTAATTTGTAATTTACTTGCAATCTTAATCATTAAGTGAACTTATTGGCATGTATCAATGCATCCAAGATACAGAATTTTCAGAGCATCAATAACCCGACATCGATACACAGGCATTTCAACAACGTACCCTCGACATGCATCCAATACGCACAATTGAAATTTTATTGGCACGGCACCAATATTGGCACTTAAAACCTTGGTTGTGATACACAAAACACAAGAAAGAGAAAACAAGTAATACAATGTCACATCACCACTGAAAGGACTTGTGAGATGCTAAGGTTGTTCTACATCATGCAGCATGCAACCAAAGCCTATTCAGTATTCACATTTATCACGTAATTATGCAGCTATCCATCGAGAGGATCCTTAAAAGTTCATCAAGAAGTGCACTTGGTAAAAAATTTTCCGTAATTTCGAACCTCAATCATTGCTACAAATTGGGACCATACACCAAATGGCTTCATTGACCAAGAAGAGCCTATTATAACTAATGAGTAAAGAGTACAAGCAGAGTGGGAACAAGTACAACGTCAACAACAGAGGGGCTTGTAGCTAGGCAAGCAAGAGCACCCTTCGCCAAGCGTATGTACCATTTCTGATTGGAAATTCTAGGTGGAGGGAGATGGCCTTGATCATATCAGGGATGCCATTGTGTCACCGAGGGGGAGGCGATTCTAGTGTAATCATGAGCTTTTTTTGGATGAGGAGCAGGTGGCCACACTTATCAAATATTATATTAACTCAACTCCAAATCATAGGAAAGGTTCTCTTTAAATAGAGAGTACATATTCCTACTTGCTAAAAATAGACTCAACTAACACAATCTAATCAAATCTTCAAGATTTGCAACAACCAAATCTTGACAAATTTCCTTAAAACAAATAAATTAAATATGGTAAATTGCCAACTAAGAAATCAACTCCTACTTTTGATCCTATGGACCCAAAATCGATGGCTCAAGAGCCTTCTAGATAACTGCTTCGTGGCACTGCCACATGGCACTTCACCGAATCCCAATTGGATGGAAGTAGTAGTTGGAGCTTAAGTCAAGGGAGATGGTGGCATGCTCTGGATTGTTACCATCTTTGATTGGATATATTGTAGGATGGTCTTAAACAAGGGAGATGGTGAGGAGCTCTGGATTTTTCAGTACTTTCGATTAGAAATATCGTATGGACTCAAAGATGTGGATATATTTAGTGTGGAGTTTACATAACCCTTATAAAAAATAAGGGCCCAAAAATTGAAAGAGCAAACAAATAACAAATTTGATTTTTATTTAAATCAAGGACAAACCATTTTGAATACACCTACGAAAGCACAGCGCTCATTCTTTTCTTTGTGGACAAACCCTAAGAAGAACCTAGGAGATTTCCCTGCTAAAAATAAATGGATTACTTTTCAGAAACAAAATATATTCTAAATTGCTACAAATTATATTTAAGCAGAAATTTTGAAGGGGGGTGGCAAAAAGTAATATCTCCAAGGGACATCCTGAGCCAACGGTTGTGTCCATATCAACATTAAGAGAAAAATTCAGGCAATTAACGGGAATAAGTATTCCCAGTTTGGTTTCACCTGGAAATCATCCGATGCAAGTTCTGACAAACCACAGTCTGAGAGGTGAGGACTGAGCTCTGCATCCAACAAAATGTTGGCTGACTTGAAATTCTTATGAACAATAGATGGAGAACAAACTTCATGTAAGTACCTAAAAAGTTCAGTAGAAATATATCAATCTCAACCAGCTAAAAGAGCTTAGAAGATTTACTAAGTAAATATGCTTCAGTTTACAGCAGCATCCACTAGGATTACAAAAAGGTAGGAAATGTGATTGCACCAGTCTTTTTTGGAGTGAAAGCTCTACGCATCATTGAGAATACATTTTTGTTTGGCAAATAAGAAATGCAACAAGACAATTACAAGAAAACTAGTTAAGGACACACCAGATATAATATCAGGATATGACACCATGCATCCGTAAAATGGGTTAAGTACCTCTGTCAAAGCAGGGCTCTGTACCCCATTACTTGACAAGACACATCCAATCAATAGAGAAGTGTCTTCTTAGACAACATCCGAGCCCCTAAGAAGCTATGGCACAACGTTCCCCACTTTTAGAGAGACCTATTTAGTTTTCCTTGATTTCCTGTTGTTTTCCTTCTTTCTCATATCCTTTGTTATGGCAATTTCTACGGATCCATAAAATTGTACCCTCTTGGCAATAATTGATTTGTTACAGTTGCGGATGAGAGTGAATTTTCCCATCGTAGTTTCTATCCATGTTGGGATTGGCTATGCACCTGAATTCCCATTAAATTTTCTCTATCTACATAATGCTTAAAAATCATGCAATGTTTGACACTATGTAGTTCATATCTCAAGACTTGATAAGTGGGAGAAGATTGTCGGTGATCATGAGGAAAGCTTTGTAGACTACTTGAACCTGTCTCCAGAATTGGCTCAGCCTGCTCACTTCGTTTCCCAAATTGTCAACAACTAAATAAAATCTATAGCCTCCATGATTTGGAACATGAGTGTGTCCAAATATCAAGATGAAGAAACTGGAAGATCGACTCTGAGCTCTGACACTGCCAACTTGGAAAAGAATTCTTGTGATGTTTTCCCAATTGGAAAGACTCATATTGGAAGGTAGCAAAAGAGATGGAATCCACGGTATCATCCGTCGAAGTTTAGGTAATGGAAGGTAACCAAAGCAATAACTAAAGGAGCCTCCTTATGGGAGTGAGACATGGCCAACACACAGTGACTATAGAAGGTGATATACATCCCTTTCCACATGGCCACAGCTAATCCTCGCCCTATCAGTATGTTTTTAAAAGTGAGAAATTAGTAAGAGATTACAAGGTCAAATACTGCCCTACAATTCAAGTATTTTTGTGATCCTACTAATAGAAAGTAGACTCAAGGGAAAGTCGAAGGCGAGTAGAACGTTCTGCAACCGTATATGTAGGGCAACCTATAACCCCCTGACCTATGCTAAAACAAAATAGTTCTACCAAAATGGACCAGTCTCGGCCTTGAAAACCATCTAGCATCACCACATGTATTCCAGGATGCACTCAAGTCAACAAGCCAATCTGTGTCCTTTCCATTACATGCAACACCAAACTAAGATGCACCATCTCTGTGCATCATACACTATCCGGGAAATGGTGACAGTCTTGTGCATTGATCTTGGTGTGACAACAACCTAATGTGCAGAGATAGATATCTCATAAGGCAGGTGCTGTGGTTTAGCATGCCTTTAACCCCCACGACCATGGCCATGACCATGAGTGATGATGGTATACCTCTGCCCCTTCTCTAGGAAGCTATCATGGCAAATGCATGCTCCTAAGAGCTTCTAAACATCTTCATAAGCTCCAATTTGGTGAGTATACTCTTCACCATGTCCCTTAGGTACAAAGTTAGTCCCATCAAATTGTACGATTGTGCGAAGGAAGGGGTTCCTTGAGTAGGAGAACTCATGACCTCAAAGGTCATATTTCATCAAAATCGGACTCCTACAGTAAACCAAGCGTCAACACGCATTGAAATCTAGTTCATTCAAGATCTAAATCTTCCATAGTCCATAGTGTCTTAAATAACCGTAAGTTTCAACGATCACACATGGTATGACATTGGAATATGGAAATGGTCCTGCCAAAGGGATTCTTAGTAAAGACACTGCTGGACGATGAGAGTATCGCCTCTGGATAGTGCCAAGCAATGAGGAAAAGGAGTTAGCAACCCTGTAGGGGATCCTCCTATGGGGTTGCAGTGTGGTTGGGGCCACATGAGGTGGTTGGGTGGCAGTACAGCCTGGTGGACTACAATCAAAAGGCAAGAGGCAGATCCTAGTGGCCACCCAAGACATCTGTAGAAGTGCTAGGCCCTTCAGCAGTGAAGCTGCAGGTAGTACAAAGCTCCAGTGGAGTTGGCTGGCAACCGGTCCCCGGGTAAGTCGCTAGCTGATACATTCGGCACCAGCCACCAGCAGGGGCCAAATATTTTTTGTTGCATGGGGTGTGGATATGCCTTTTTGTCTTTTCTGCAGGGTTTCTTTTAAGTTTTAAATGGGTCCATGGGATGTTGTATTGCCTTTTTTCACTGTTATGCTCTCACACATGTGTGCTGTATGGGAAAGCAGAGGACGTTACCATGAAATGTGTACCCATATGTAAGAGACAATGCTATGAAAGGATATTGACAACATTTACTTATCTTTCGTTCCTAACTTGAGGTTGTTGGACAATCATCCTCACCCACCATAGGCTGCCAGAAATCTCACCCCCGGCCTCCCTTGCCAGTATGATGCACATTGCAATCGCAACAATTAGCAGCTGGTATCAATATGGTATCAAAGCCGAGCTTGCCCTGCCATTGCGATGACAACATGGCTGATGACAAGCTAGACATGATGATCTGCCTTCAACAAGAGAGAGTTGCCATGCTGCAGCACCATGCCAATGCATTCAATGAGCTGCTACACGCCTTCAAGGAAATGAATGTCATCTTCAAGAGAGTTGAAGCAACCCAAAGACATGAAGAGCTTCAAGGAGTCGAGTGGGGATTTATCCTCCCTAGAGCACTGATGCTCAACTTCCCGAGTATGATGACAGTGACGACCCGCAGATACGGCTTCGACACAAGAAGTACCTCGCATACCACACAGTGCTGGACGAGAAGAAAGTTAAACTTATAGCATTGCACCTCAAAAATGAGGCTATCCAATGGCTACATTAGGGGGAACAAGGCAGACAGATCGAGATGTGGGAGGAGCTTCATGAAGAACTTAACGCGTTTCGGGAAAGGGTTCTTTGCAACCCCTTAGGGAGACTCTCCAAGCTGCAACAAACCACCTCGATAAATGATTCTTACTGACGATTTAAGAGGCTGCAAGATTAGGTACCCCTGATGAAGGAGGCACAATTCATCAAGATCTTGGTTGCAAGGCTGTGCAAAGAGCTACAAACTTAAGCGTTGATCCTTGAGATAAAAACCATGGCTCAGAAATTACGTACGCAAGGACATCTGAAGGCTACAACCTCTGACGTGGTCGAGGAGTAGACAGGGGAAGCTCCATGGCAACAACTCGAGGACTCATGACGACAACTTGGGCCATAGGGGATAACTGAGACATCAAAATAGGGTTGCACCTACCATTGAGATGCCTCACCTCTACAAAGATGGCAAAGCGGAGGTGGCCTAACCTATGCTACAACTACAACGAGGTGTACAAAATGGGGAACAAAAGCATCGCTAAGACCCCCTATCTAATGATTAAGGATGATAGGACCTTAACAATACTGAGGAGCAACCAGACGACATAAAGATGGAGGACACTTGATCAAGCCATGCCATGTCGAGTGTGGACATCGAAGGACTGATCGAGCTCGAGCTCTTCACCAGCATAGGGAAGGGGATAGCAATTGTCACTTCAGGGAATTCTTCTAACTTCCTCAACCCATGCCTCATTCCCAAACATGCAAGGAGTTGGGTGCAACAATTGGTGTGAGTCTTAGTGGCTGGCGAGGCCAACCTGTACACAATTGAGAAGGTGGACGATCTCAACTTCACCATTCAAGGGAATGTGTATGCCATGACAACTTATGTGTTAGTGTTGCAAACATTTTAAGTCATTCTAGAAGTTTCCTAGATTAAGTCATTGGGGAGGACCTCTTTGGACATCATCAACTTGAATCAACATATGTACGACCTTTAGGACCTATCACACTTATGGATATTTCATCCAATCCAAGTGCTCTCATAGGGGATGAATCACTTGAGGAGATGCCCATGACTAGCCAAGTAAGTTGACAAAACCCTAATTTATCTAGTGGAAAGGAGGATGGAGATCAAGTAGGTATAGAGTTCTAACATACGGCAACCAAATCTAATACCATGTAGAGAAGAAATGAGTTCTATTCTTTAAGAAAACTCTAGGCCTCTATTTATAAGAAGAGACTGGGGGATATTTATAGACAAGTCCTCAGATGAAAAGATAAAAGTGAGAAAACCGACAAGATAAAACCAATTGACAAACTAGGACTTATCTCTTCACACATAAAAACATTTATTAAAACTAATAAATGTCATTTGAAACGGAATATAACTAATAAATATGCAATTAGCATAAGCAACATACAAGCATAAACAACCATATAAACATCTAAGGCAACTCTACAATCAAAAAATATTCAATCTTAAAGTTTAAATTTCATCTAGAAATATTTTGACAACATGATGAAGGAAAGTCAAGAGTTTTGTTCTATGAAACACAAGCAACTTGAGCAAAACTCCCAAATGGTTTGAACAGAGGGTTCAATTCAACAAAACTAGATAAATTCAACCAATTTGACCAGTGATTTGTTCAATCCATGTTGGCACTCATTCTAAATCAGTGAACCATGTAAACCAACCAATGCAAGGCTAGTTCTTGATCCAACTGATCAGACCAATTAGTGTGTCCAACATAAATACGTCAAGACCATTGCACATGAACATTAATTAAAGGTGGCAAACATATTCAATTTTTGACATATGGAACTTCAATCTTTTACCTAGAAGGGAAGAACATGCAAATTGATTCATGGACAACATATAATAAGTTCCCATGTTTATTTCATAATAAATTTTCCATTCAATTCCAATTTTAGTAATGGGGTTTGTATCTATAGTATGCTAATAAAACCCTATTTCATAAATATAATTTTGTTAATAAATTTGACACTTGTTAAAATTGTATGCTTGTAGTGATCCAGCTATAAGAAAAGGATACCTTGCAGGATTAGGAGAGCAAAGAACGGTTACTCACTCTAATGCACGTGCAGTGCCTAAAGCAATCTTTACCCGGGTGTTCCAAGTCAGCGGCTTACTATATTCATCAGATAAATGGAGAAAATCATGTAAAGATCCATTGCAGTGGAACTCATAGACCAGCAAATATTGCCCATGTTCACAGCAATACCCTACTAACTCAGTCACATTTAGATGATGTAACTGGGAAATGCCAGAAACCACCTTCATAAAATCCTTGGATGCTTGTTGGGAATTACCCAATGAGTTAATTTTCTTTACAGCTAGAACCTGAATGGAACAAACAGTAAAAACAAATTCATAGTAAATAACCATGAGAAAAAAAATTTGCAGTTCTCTGTGCTGCATAGTCCTTTTTTTTTTCCTTAAGTTGGATGAAAAATTCTGCTCATATCAGCTGTAAGAGACTTTTCTTCCTCAAAAAATAAAGGATCAATTTAGCCAACGCTGCCTCTATTGCATGGTAAAAAGGCAGCAATGGAAAAGTAAGAGTAGGAAAGAATTCTTTGTTATAGAGTACAGGGGGTGTTGAGGGCCACATCTGAAGCACCACCAGGTAAACCACCACAGTCATGCCTCTTGATTTTTGCAGAAAAGTCAACCTGAATATGTCGTAAACTTTTCAGGTTCAATTGATATTATTTTAGGTTAGTAAGCACAAAATATGCCCTCTTTTCAGGTTATGTTGGGGATCTTCATAATGCTAATCAACGGATCTTTGTCTAAAAAAGATACAATTTTTTCTCTGTTAAAATAAGTTGGTAACATTGTGCTTTAAAAGCAGCAACTTGATAGTTTTGCGGTCTTCCCTGAGAATAAGATCAAGTGTTGGGCTGGTTCCTTGCACATAAAATCCTCTAAAATCAATTTCAAGGGACTTTGTATGATAAAGGAGTAGCATGCAACAGTGTCTCTTTTTACAAGAAAAATAGAGATGCTAATGGAACATCCTCTCTTATATAACATCCACAATTTCAGCGATTTATTTTTTTTTGTTAAGGCTTGAGAACCACCATAATGCATCTACATTAAATATCATGTGATTTTTGTGATTATATTATGTTAACATACATTTTTATTCTATTTCTCTATTGTACGATTGTGGGATTTGCTCCTCATGGGCATCTATATACTTTCACCCTTTTTGGCCTCTCTGTATAAGAAAGCCCTAACGTTTCAATAATGATTTAAACCATTTCATTCAATTTGGTATCAGAGTATCAATCCTGGACCGTGGCTCTCGATATCCCACCCTCAAGGCCTCCAAACCCTACACCCATGCCCTCTTCTCTCCCAACGGCAACAGCAGCACCAGATCTTCTCCGACAGCACACACGCAACGGAGCACATACACCGTCGACCAGGTCTACGTGCAACCGCATGCGGCGACGCTCGGGTGCCTGATCTGGGCACTGCACCACGTGCAGCAGCACTTGGGGCTGCGTGATCTGACCGCAGCTGCTCAGGCGACACACAAGCAGCGCTGCTGCAGGCCGCAGCAGGTCCGGCGATGCACCAGCGATAGCGCTGCAGGCCGCAGTAGGTGCTACAACAACGCTGGGCACCAATCTGCTGCTTCAGCGACATCAGGAAGCGCTGCAGCAGCCCTGCATCAGGCAGTAGGGGCGGCGCAGCGTGCTCTATAGCGATGCAACATCATCTGCAGTGCTTCACCTGCGGTTAGAGGAGTTGATAGCCCGTTTCTAGAGCACTTCTCTTCCCTTGCATGGGAAAGAGACACCTAGATCTCCTTGGGGCCATCTTGAGTGTTTTTCCCTGCACCTGAGTGAGGCCAGCATTTGTCTAAGGGGGTCTTCCAATGAAGATGCAGATCTAAATCGGATTTCTTCTAGATCTGCCAGTGTTTTCTTGAGGTGAATATGGATGTCTTCTGTGTGATTGATGGATGCCTTTGGATCAGTTCATTTCATTGATTGATGTGGAGTTGTTTAACTCCCTTTAGACATGTAGAACTCACCAGGAATTGTTGAGTTCATAATGGAGGCCACAATGGAAGCAGGACAAGTCAGTCTTGACAGAGACCATCGTGTCAGACAATGTTATCTAAATAGATGAGAAGGCCCTTCGACACAAGGTAGGGGTGCCACCGTCGACAGGGTAGCAGGCAATGGACCACAGGTATGTTCCTTGGCAAGATGGGTCATATTTAACTATGACTGAAGCTACAGAGCAGGCCGATGGGATTGTTAGGAAAGAGGATGAGGCTGTTGTGTTTACTACCTTAGATACTGCAACTTTTGCTTCTTCTGCAGATGATGGATGGTTAATTGATTCCAGAGCATCCAGGCATCTTAGTGGAGATCGGGAGTACTTCCGCATGGTACATGATATTCCTCCTAGCAAGACAATTCAGGTGGCTGATGGACATCTTTCTCAAGTCCAGGGCGAGGGGGTGGTTACTACATCTCCCACATTGAGACTGTCTAATGTTCTATTTGTTTATGATTTTCTGATCAGTTTATTGTCAATTAGCAGAATTACCAAAGAACTCAACTGCAGGGCAATCTTTGATGATATGGGGTGCCTTTTCCAGGACAAATTCACAGGGAAAACTATTAGTGGTGGACACGAGGAAGGAGGTGTATACCGCTTAGCTCAGTCTCCATTGGCAGTTGTTGGACAGGAAGATGTGGCATACAAGGCAGGGACAACATTTCAGTGGCACCGTCGACTAGGACATCCCTCTCTAGATCGACTGAGATGAGTTATTCCTCATTTATCACCTCCTACTGATTTTCTTTATGACGCTTGCCAACTAGGCAAGCATCACCATTCCAGTTATTCTCCTAGCACTACGATTGCATCATCTGCATGTTTCGACTTACTCCACATGGACATATAGGGCCCAAGTCATACTCCAGACAGGCAGAGATTCCACTTCTACTTGGTGGTCGTTGATGATTTCAGCAGACTATCATAGACCTTTTTGCTTCGTAGTAAGTCAAATGCAAGAAAGATGATTGAGATGTTAATTAATCAGATCAAGACTCACTTTTCTATAGTTGTAAAGATTGTTAGAACCGACAATGCACTTAAGTTTTGCACCAGGAGACAGGCCCAGTTCTACAGCTCCCTAAGCATCATACATCATACCTCCTGCCCCCATACGTCCCAGCAGAACGGCGTGGCAAAATGGAAACACAGACATCTCTTAGACGTGGCCTAGACATTGTTAATACATCACGATGTTCCATCTTCCTACTAGGGAGACGCCACTCTGATTGCTTGCTACCTGATCAAAAGGATGCCTGGTTCAGTCCTTCATGAGCAGATTCCATATCAGATACTGTATCCAGATAGATATTTGTTTGTTGTGCCTCCTCGAGTTTTCGGCTGTGTTTCATTTGTTCACATTCTTGATCTTGGCAGGGACAAGCTTGCATCCCATGCGGTCAAGTGTACATTTTTGGGTTACAGTGCCACCCAGAAGGGCTACAAATGTTATGATCCCAATGGTAAGCAACACTATGTTAGCATGGATGTCATGTTTCATGAGGAGGTGCCTTATTTTTCTATGAGGAGCCACTGGATGTCTACTTCAGATGCACCTGCACCGATGCCCTTTCCCCCTGTCCAGTTTGAGAATATTCCTGTTTTGACTCCCTCGCCTCCCTCTTTAGATTCCAGGGAGTCCGTGGATGATTTTGAGAAGCTACATGGCCCGATAAGCATGTATAGTAGACCTCACTTGACTCTGCATAGGCCATCTCTATCTACACCACAGGTTGTTAGACCACGGTCACCACCTAAGACAGGTACTACATCTTCCTCTACGCCACCAGACTCTCCTACACCGGTGCATGTTGACTCCATTAAGCTACTTATTGACGATGGTCCTACAAGATGCTTTACAATGCATAATGCTACTGAGGATCTTCCTATTGCTATTAGGAAGGCTCCACACTCTTATGCTCACTACCACATTGCAGGTGATCTTCCCAGTGCCCATCCTCAGAAATCGTTTGTCTAGTTAGCTTTTGCCTTGCCAACTGCAGAGATCCCCACTACCTACCAGCAAGCCATGCTTCATCCAAAACGGCAAGCTGTCATGTAGGACAAGATGGCTGTACTTCGGGGTCGTAGGACCTAGGAGCTCACTCCACTTCCTAACGGAGCTACTGCTATTAACTATAGATGACTATTCACAGTGAAATTCAATCCAGATGGAAGCATTGCCAGGTACAAGGCATGTCTAGTGGCAAAGGGATTTACCCAGACCTATGGGATAGATTTCTTTGACACCTTTTCACTAGTTGCTAGACTTCTCACAGTATGGATATTGGTAGCAGTTGTAGTACACCTTGATTGGCTCTTACACAAGCCAGAATGCATTCCTCTATGGTGATCTCTAAGAAAAAGTCTACATGCAACAGCCACCAGGCTTCGAGGTTAAGGAGAAAAGTGTTTGCAGACTGCAGAAGGCCATCTATGGTCTTAAGCAGAACCCCAGAGCTTGGTTCTAGAGGTTGTCACAAGTTGTAGAGGCAGCTGAATTCAGGAGATCGACAACCAACTTTTCTCTTTTTGTCAAGGGGACTGGACGAGGTACTGTGATGCTTCTTATTTATGTTGATGATTTGATTGTCACAAGTAATGATGAGCAAGGTGTTGCTGAGATTAAGCGCATTCTCGCAGAGCAGTTTGTCATGAACTTGAGAGCTCTACGATACTTTATTGACATTGAGGTGTTAATGGCTCGCAGTAAAAAGGGTGTTGTCTTGTCCCAAAGGAAGTATGCATTAGACATCTTGCAGGAGGTTGGTATACTTAGGGCCAAGGAGACCAATATTCTATGGACCCCAAGATGCCACTCTATAATGAAGATGCACAATTGGTGAACAGCAAGCAGTATAGGCAGCTTGTGGGCAAGTTGTCATACCTCACTATCACGAGACCAAATATCTCCTTTGCAGTGGGGAGACTTGGTTAGTTCATGGCCAAGCCAACATGTCAGCACTAGGACATAGCATTGATGGTACTCAGATATATCAAGAAGGCTCCTAGGAAAGGTCTCCTATTCTCCAAGGGGGTCTTCTATGACCTTGGTTGGCTACTCTGATGCGGACTACGCTGAATGTCATGCGAACCGCAAATCCACTACCGGATTCTACACCTTTTTGCCAGGGAGTTTGATCACTTGAAGGAGCAAGAAACAGTGCACGATTGCCAGATCCGGCACGGTTGTGAGATCCAGCGCCAAGTCTGAGTACAAAGCCATGGCTCAGACGGCTGCGAAGATGATGTGGATTAGGTCCTTGCAGATATAGTTTCATACCCCAATGGAGATGAAATATGATAACAAGGCAGCCACCTTCATTGCCAATAACCCAGCATTTCACAAGAGGACGAAATATGTTGAGGTCGATTGCCACTATACCAGAGACATCATTCAGAAGGGGTTGCTATATACCACACTAGTCACATCTCAAGAGCAGATTGCAGATATTTTCACCAAGCCCCTAGCTAGATCTTTATTTGATACATGTGTATCCAAACTGAGCATGATAAATATCTATGCTCCAGCATAAGGGAGAGTGTTAGCATATGTTTTTATTCTATTTCTCTATTGTACGCTTCTGGGGTTTGCTCCTTAGGGACATCTATGTACTTTCACCCTTTTTGGTTTCTCTCTATATAAGAGAACCCTAGAGTTTCGATAATGATTTGAATCATTTCATCCAATTTATTCTTCATCTTCTTTTAAGAAAAGAATTTTACTTACGTTCAAAATGTAAATATCTTATTCTTGCCACGTCTATTACTTAATGGACGAGTAAAGACTCTAATTTTGTAGGACATTTAACTTCCATGCAGGAAAAGATTACCTTCCCATCATCAAATTGTGCTCTGTAGACCCGTCCAATAGACCCTTCACCAATTAAACAGTCTCTAGAAAAGCTTTCAGTTGCCATCTGCAGGTCAGCTACCGAATAAACAGTTGCTTTAATGTTATATATATTAGTCTCCATTTCAACAGGCCGACTTAATGAATCCTGTTCAATATTTGGTATAGGTAAAGGTGGTGTAACACTGACTGGAGAAGGTGAAAGCATTTGCACAACAACTTCTGGGGCAGGCCCAAAATTCTTATTTTGTGAGGATTTAGCACCTGCAACAGAAAATTAAAAATAAACAAAAAAAAAAAAAGAACAATATATGCTAACAAACTGAAGATACACAAATGCAAAGGATATAAGCTGAAATAGATATGGAAAAACAATAGTACGCGACTCTCCACCAGTTGGCCAAACAAACTCTTTTCATGAAATCATCTTAATTTGGTAATAGAATGACCTTTACTGTGCATATTGTTGCCATTACAAGAATAGATTTGCAGCATAGAAACCATCAGAAGACCTTTACTCACGGAAAGCCCTTCTCACGAAAAGGAAAAAACTTGGGATGAGCACCCTTATACACCATATATTTCACTGATTCTATTGAAACATCGGAATTGGAAGCAACAAGACTGATAAAATCTAAGAGCAAGATAAACATTTAATCATGGGAACACAAGATATGTTTGGAAAACCTCGAGCAGATAAACCATGGGAGAAGAGCACATTAGAGCTTTATCTTCTATTATAAACTTCTCAAGGAACAAAAGGGGGATATAAAATAAAAGCCATACATATGTACGCTACCGCAACTCTCAAACTTCCATTTGGATGAGAGGGAAATAAACCTCATAATTGGATCATCACAAGATCCAAACAACCCAACAATCAAATACTTACCTCTCTTAACACAATCAAGGAATACTCAATCTTTTTATAAATGAAAATCCTCACTCTTACAAATACAACATAATATTGATAAATGGTGAAACAGTACTCATGACTCTCCTCTTGGTAATTGACATCAAAGTCGTATACTTATTCGTATACTAGTGAGAACACATCAATAGTCAATGACAACGCACCAGGTGCAAGTTGAAGTCCAGCAAATTAATTGTCAAGGCTCTAACAGGACCCTCATGGAGACCTCAAGGAGACACGGTGCCTTTCCCATGTGGAGACATCAAGAGTGGACCTCTCCCTTGAAAACCTCAAAGTAGGTTCCCTCTCAAATAGAACCGAGAATCAGGCCCCACCTATGTTAAAATCACCATGGTAAAGTTCTCCTAATAACAACCAGGAGTAAGTTCCTTAAACATAAGAACCAAGCTCAACCCATCTCTCACATATATATAGGGACTCAATTTACACAAATACACCTCCTTTTTCTCATACTCATCGAAGTCGTACAAATTATCTAACCAGGTTAAAAAAAGAAAGAAAGAAATGGAATAGAGAGCCTATCCGTCTATTCTCCCTCTCTATATCCCCCTCCCTTCTCTCTCTTGTTTTGTTTCTTTTCCTTCGTCATTCATTTTTTTCCTTCTCCAAATAAAACTCACAATTTACATGAGAACACACGATTTGCATGAAAAATTCTTCTCAAAGGAAGGGAAAAACCACAATAGGACCCTAGCACCTGCTACTGGCTAGGGTTTTCTTCACAAAGGCAGCGAGTGTACATTTTATAAAGGTATACAGATGTATAAACTGGTCCACAACGAAGATCCATCACCTGACTACAACCCAACACTCCTCAAGTTGGATATCAATGTCAAGCATGCCTAATTTGCTAACAATCTCCTCAAACTGAAATATTGCAAGTCCCTTAGTAATGACATTAGCAACTTAATTTCTCAAACTTGATATATGACTAGCACAACACTCCACCATCGGTCTTCTCATGGATAAAATGCTTGCACAACTCCACATGCTTTCTGCAATCATGAACTACCAGATTATTTGTAAGATTGATGGCTGGTTAATTGCCCAATTCAATGTTATGGGGTTTTTAGTTTCAAGTCAACATCAGTGAAGAATTTTATCCCACAACATCTTGGAGATAGTTAAAGAAACTGCTATGTATTTTACTTCTGTAGTTAATCTAGATGTTGGAAGTGGTCAAAAAGACCACGAAAAATCCAAAAAAAAAGAAGGGAAAATGATATCTACTGCCGACCATGACAATCGGGCCATCATTGCCACTCTCTCATGGTCCTGGATGTCACCATGCTTCTCTCCAATCTTCCATACACACATGTGCAGTCATAGCTCCTACAGGCATGTGTTTGCCACCTCAAGTGCCCCCTCCTACCACCACAGCAAGGAATCTACATAGCCTTTATGGCACACATGACCTCCAATCACAAACCGTGTCTCAATTTATGTACATACGATATATAACATGTGTGCACAATGTGTACAGCATTGCCATTGCTTCATTCTTGCAGTTATATATGTTTGGGTCGTTGATCTTTGGCATTTCCAGAAGATGTCTATAAAAAGGCAAAGTCTCAGTTGAGAGAGAGACAAAGAGAGATGAAATGGGAAAAGTAGGAGAGAATGAATCATCCAATTTTATTGAAAAGAAGCCGATACCTTTCTATAAAGAGAAAGGTATGGGTAAATAACCGTACATATCTATAAAGAAATAAAAAATAATAAAATGCTAGATAAATAGGAGTATCAACGCTCCCTCTCAAATTGGTGCATAGATGTCAATCATACTCAACTTGGAATAACAGGAATCAAATGTCGAGCGAGGTAGAGGCTTCGTGAACATATCGGTTGTCTGATCCTCAGATGTGACATAAGTAGTGCGCAACAAGCCACACTGTATAAGATCTCTGGTATAGTGACAATCCACCTCAATGTGTTTGGTGCGCTCGTGGAACATCGGGTTATTAGCTATGTAGGTAGCTACCTGATTGTCACATTGCATCTCCATGGCTCCTCAATCTGGACATGTAAATCATGCAAGAGAGACCGTATCCAGATCATCTCTACAGCAGTCTGGGTCATTGCCCTATACTCTGGCTCAGCACTAGAGCGAAAAACTGCCCATTATTTCTTGCTCCTTCAAGTAACCAGATTACCAACCACGAAGGTACAAAAACCAGTGGTAGATTTCCTGTCAAGCACACATCCTGCATAATCTGCATCAGAATAACCTATCACTGTCATAGAAGAGCCTTTCTGGAAGAGAATACCATGACCTGGTGCTTTCTTCAAGTATCTTAGCACCTGCATAGCTACCTGCCAGTGCAGCTTCGTCGACCTCTCCATAAACTAGCTAAGTTTGCCTACTGTCAAGGCAATATCTGATCTGGTAATGGTTAAGTACAACAGCTTGCCCATAAGCTGTCTGTATGCTCAGCTATCAACTACTTTTGCCTCCTCATCATGTAGATGTGCCTTGGGGTCCATAAGAATATTGGCTGGCTTGGACCCCAGCATTCCTGTCTCCTGAAGGACGTCCAACGCATACTTGCATTGGGAAAGAACAATCCCATCTCTACTCCTCGTGACCTCGATCCCCAGAAAGTATCTAAGCTGGCCCAGATCCTTTATAACAAACTGCTGTGCAAGAGACTTCATGACTTATCTTATCCCAGCCTCATCATTGCCGATGATAATCAAGTCATCTACATAAACCAGTAGTGCTACAATGCCATTCTCCGTTCTAACAAACAGAGAATGATCTGAAGAGGATCTCTACATCCGCATCCTCTGCAACACGTCTGAAAGCTTCTGAAACCAAGCTCTTGGGTTCTACTTTAGGCCATAAATGACCTTCCTGAGTCTGCACACACATTCCCCCTAAACCTCAAAACCTGGGGGCTGCTGCATATAAACCTCCTCCTAAAGATCGCCATAGAAAAAAGCATTCTTCACATCAAGCTAGTGTAACCGCCAATCTCTGTGGGTAGCGATAGAAATGAGTACCTAAACAATGGCAAGCTGCGCAACAGGAGAGAAAGCATCAAAGAAGTCCACCTCAAATGTCTGGGTGAACCCCTTTGCCACCAACCCAGCCTTATACCTTGAAATAGATCCATCAGGATTGTATTTCAAGGCAAAGACCCATCTGAAGCCAACCAGTCGCGCACCTGTAGGAAGCGAGGTGAGATCCCAAGTCTGTCTGCTCCGAAGTGCTGCCATCTCGTCTTCCATGGCTTAACACCACTTTGGATCAAGCATGGCCTGTTAATAGGTAGACAGAATGGGTGAAGCTATAAGTGCCTGGCAAAAGCTGCTAAACTGGGAACCAAGACCATCTGTAGCCAAACTTCCTACAACCCGATATCTAGACTCACACGTGTGAGGTGCCTTCCTAATAATAATAGGAAGATCAGACTCATCTGGTATCTCTGACTGAGTCTCTACAGACGGTACTGCACTACTCTGGTGATCTACACTGTTAGGGGGATCAGATCTAACAAGACGATCTTTGTCATCAAAGTCCATTTCAACTGCCTGTGGATCAATCACTAGTGCGGGTAGAAACCTTTGTAGTGTTGCATGAGGTCGACTATATGTCTGCAGCGGACCAATCTCTGGCAGTCATCTAAGAGGGTAGCAGACCCTGAAGAAGTGTTGGCAGAGGTGTGGAGATTGGAATCGCCTTAAGTGGAACTGGAGGAATAGACATAAGAGCAGCATCATCATGAACACTCGTCTGTCCAACAACAGAAACGTATGATGTCATCTCATGAAAAGTCATATCAGCACCGACATAATGCCTGTGGTGGATGAGATCATAACATCGGTATCCCTTTTGACTCCTTGAGTACCTTAAGAATACACACTTAACAGCACGAGAGGCAAGTTTGTCAGTTGTCATGGCCTAGTGCTGGCACATGAACAAATGCAACACATCCAAAGATCCTGAGGAACACGTGAAAAAGCTCACCATCTGGATGTAAAAGAAGAATCGATATTTGCTCGTGACGGACTAAACTCGACATCCTGTTAATGAGGTAACATGCTGTCAAAACAGCATTCCCCCAGTCAGTATCTCTATGGAACACTGTGGTGGATAAGTAGAGTACGAGCAACCTCTGCCAGGTGTCTATGCTTCCTCTCTGCAACCCCATTCTGTTGTGAAGTATAGAGACAAGTGCTCTGGTGAATAATCCCATGAGTTCTGTCAAACTCAGTAAGTCTAGCAGTACAAAACTCGAGGGCATTATCTGTCCGTACAATCTTCACCATGGCAGAATACTGAGTCCTGATCTCCAAGAGAAGAGTCTCTATGATACGTCCAACATCTCCCTTGGTCTTCAGAAGGAACACCCAAGATACTCTAGAGAAATCATCAACTACTACAAGATAATACCAATGTCCCATCATGTCTGGAACTCTACTTGGCCCTCAGACATCCATATGGAGTAGCTCAAAAGCAACTGCTGATCCAAGAGAAGTACTGGTAGGAAAGGAGGACTGATGATGCTTACCTAATTGACAAGCGTCACATCGAAAAATCGTGGCAGGAGAAATATGTGGAATCACCTTCCTAAGGCGATCCAAAGGTAGGTGACCTAGACGAGTGTGCCATTGTAGGACACTCCCACCATCATATCTACTGGCTCTAGCAAAAGGCTCCTGGCCAAGGTGATAAAGATCATTCTCCTGTGTACCTCTGGCAATGGTCTTCCCAGTAAACTTATCCTGGACAGTGCATCCCATCTCATCAAAAATAACTTTGCAATGAAGATCTTTGTGATCCTGCTCACAGACAACAGGCTCATGGAAAACTCTGGTACGTATAATGTTCCCAACAATCGCAATGTAGGGGTCACAGAAACTTCCCCTTGGCCAACAACTAGAGCTTGCCTGCCATCAGCAACCTGTACCGTTCTCCCTGGTACAATGGAACTAAGTGACCTAAAATAGGCCTGATCTCCACAAAGATGCTGTGAAGCACCAGAATCGACCAACCATCCTGCACCACAGTGATTCCTGTCATGCTCCTGCAGCAGCATCATGCCCGCACACTCGATCCTTGTCATGGTAGCGGTATCCAATGCCATCTCTGCCCCTAAGATTGGCATTGTGCCATGCATGGACCAAGGGATTCACCATGGACTAAAACTTGCCATCTCTGAGCCAAATAACTGAAGACAGATGCCATGGACACTATCTAAATATAATATTCAGATCTGAAAAATCTAAAATCAGTGAGTCGTGACCTTCAAAGCATGAATTCTAGATTCAAGAGACCCTAAAGATCATCCCAAGGATCATAAGTACCTCTTAAATCAGGATCTAATGCATGTTAGGGTGCAGGGAAGGACCCTAACAGTGCTTCTAAGGGGTACTGCCCCCTGTGGATGGAAGATCTGCCCTGGACGGGCCCTCCCTACTAGAGGCGGTGCCGGCGACCTTAAGGAAGAAGACCACCGGTTGTCAGTCTGCAGAAGCAACAGCATCGCTGCTCTTGAGTGCAGCAGCGATGACAGGAAGAGGGGAGACCAGCGACAGTGACCCTACCTGATGAGTGGCGACGGGTCTGCCCTAGAGGAGGCTGCCGGTCTGTAGAAGCAACAGCAGCGCTACTCTTGAGTGCAGCGGCGATGATAGGAAGAGGGGAGACCAGCAACGACGGCCCTACCTGATGAGCGGCGGTGGTGGCCCTACCGATGAGGGGATGACCAGCAGTGGCGGTAGTAGCGACGGCGCTAGGAGCCAACCTACCCGATGAGGGGGCAACGAGGCACCGACTGGAGAAGGTGGCGGCTTGCCGTTGCTGGCGACTTATCGCCAGAGCAGCGGCGGCCTACAGTTGGTGCCTCGAAGATTAGGGTTTTTGGTGGAGGTGTGAAGAGGCTGTGCGGGTGGGATATCAGAATGCCGATCTAGGATCGCCGCTCTGATACTAAGTAGGAGAGAATGAATCATCCAATTTCATTGAAAAGACCCCAATACCTCTTTATAGAGAGAGAGGTATGAGTAAATAACAATACATATTCATAAAGAAATAACAAATAATAAAATGCTAGATAAATAGGAGTATTAATAGGAAAAAATTGTGGTCCACCAATACCACCATTATATCATGGGTGCATGCAAGCTTGTGTCCAATTCTCATGGTTTGTGTACCAAGACCTGATTCTCACACTTCAACTTTTATTAAGTCAAGCAAGAGAAAAAGCTAGTAAGAGATAATTCATGCAATTTCCAAGCTCCAAATCTAATGCAAATGAGAAAAATTAGCCTTAGTAGCTTGTTGGGTTTAGCTCTAGTAAACCAAAACAATCAATTGAAATGCTCAAGCCCAGTTATCAAATAATATTTTCAACTTCATGACCACATCTTATTTTCTGTCTTTAAAGGTGCTACAACATTACCTATTTAATTTGCCAAGATCTCAATGCAACTTAAGCATATCACTTCACTCCCAAAAGTAGTGCCAACTCTACCTCTTCAACAGCTCTTTCCTATTGATCTTCTTTATTGGTTGTGGCTCCAACTCCATATACCCCTTCCCTCCTGCCGGAGTAAGTTTGCCTTTGATACCATTTGTAATAGCCAGAGTTCATATTTGAGTCCAATTAATAAAAACTAGTCTTGACATCTTCTTTGGTTTGTCCGATGGATCAAGGCCATAGTGGCAAAGCTAACGTATGCCCAGAGTAGGCACATCCCATATTGACTCTAGAAAAAGAGGCTAAAGTCAATGTACATGTAGAGAAAAAGAAATTTTGTGCAACATTCAGCACAGCACCATCTCCTTGTCAGGCACCATTGTCTTTTTTTTTTTAATTGAGTCAGGCATTACTTTCAATTAGTCCTAACTATAATATTAATGGGTCTTTCTTCACCATCAATTGATGTTTTCTTAAAGGTGCTTACTTGGTCGCCAACATTAGTTCAAAGCAAACATTAATAACCGTTTTCGTTCACAATAAAAATCAGTCTAACATTCTGCCCACCCACATCACTTTCTTCGACTCCACCACTACAAGGCAACCACCCAAAATACTCAAGCCTAAGATACCAAATAATAATTCCAAAGCCCCATAGCCATACCTCATTTCTTTTTGTGAGTTAACCATGTAATCGTATTTTACGGGGGCTACAAGCCTGCCTTAAGGTTTGTTTAGGATTGATGGGCCGAATTTTTCAGTTAGCATAATGCAGTCCACATATCTCACAGAAGGTATGTCACTAGGGGATAGAGATATTTTATAAAAATAATGCATTAAATTTGAAGAAATCTAAACCTATTCAAATTATTACCATTTGTGCTCCCCGAAGCACCAACAGAGATACATGCTGGACTGTTCACATGCTTTTGATTTTCAGGTAACCGTTTTGTTTTCCTCCTAATCAAGAAAAATGCCACTATTAAGCCAACAACGACCAATGCTGCTATGATTATACCAGCTATTGCTCCCGCACTTAGACTAGACTTTCCCCCACCACTGGATTCTTCGCCATGATCTCCTCTTGGAGGGGGTGGGGTTGTAGGTGTGGGGCTATTGTTAAATTGGTTGCCACCAAACCTGGAAAGAAAAAAATTGAAAATCCAATTAGATCGTTCTTTTTATAAGCTTGGGTTTTAAACAAGTACCACCGTGGCATAAATGAGTTTATTTGCCTTTTGGTCAATACTTACTGGAAGTTGTTTATTTTTCTTAATTGACCAGGAATCGATCCAGTGAAATGGTTATTCTCAACATTTCTGTTCCAATGACAGAAGAATACAAAATATCAGGCACTGTCATGAAGAAATGATTGTAAAAGATCATCATTCCAGCATAAACAAATGCACTCAAAAGTTCGTGCTTACAAATTTTCAAGTGGGAGATCTGCAAGGACATTGATGGTGCCGTTAAATTGATTATTTTGCAGATACCTATGCCAAGAGAAATAACATTGATAGCATCAAAAATTAGTGCCAGAACTTAACATTAAAGTTGCATTAATCTCCTTACAATGAGGTCAAACTTGAAAGGGCACTGAATGATGGAGGGAGGATGCCGCTGAATTGATTCAGGGATAGATCCCTGCAACATTTACAAAAACACGTGCACGGATTAAGTAGCACCAAGGAAGAGAAACAAATACTATTCACTATCTATATGGATGACGTCAGGATCTCCTCTGAGGATGACAAGTAGAAACCATTAAGTATAAAAGAAAACAAATGCAATATCAAATATCCTTGTTAGACCAGAGGTTGGAAAAACATCTAACTCTACGTGAGGAGCTTCTGCACATATGCCGAAGGTTGGATTTCTCAATGGTTGGTCTTGGGAGGATGCTATATTCACTATGAAGCCTGCTTCTAAACATCTTTGTAATCCCCTCGAGATGGATGGATGTCTAACTAAGATTGTAGGCTCTGATATGAAAAGATAAAATAAAGTGAAGATTTTTGGTTGGTTTCTGTTGGCAAAAGATTTCACCAAACTCGAAACTGACTTGTGACGGGGATTTCGTGCCTTATATGGATCTTACTGGCCACAAATAAGAAATCAAGCATAATATCAAGTGTAATAAAAGAATATGACATAATAAAATTAACCACACAAGATACACAATAGTTTATAGTGGAAAATCTCATGGGATAAAAATCACTATCTAAATTTCTTAACTTAAAATTTTCCTCGATCAAATACACTATTCGAGACAATTAACAGGATGCCTCAACCCTTACAAAACCACCAAGATGAGGTGCAAGTTACCTTAGCCCAACTCAATTATGAGACAATTAACAATTTGTCTCAAATAAAATACAAAAGAAGAAAAATATAAAAAAACACAAGTGATATAACACAACTTAAGCCTACATAACCTCTAATGAATTAGTATGAAAATCAAATCGATGTTTAAAAGCTTACAATAAAGGTTTTGCATGTTCATGCGTGAAAAAGATGGAGTGTGAAAGTGTTGTAAGACACGTGAAGAAATTTCTCTAGAACTTAATCTTTTCAAGTAAAAGAGAGAATGATTTTGTTGTTTTTCTTCTTTTTGACAAAGTAAATATGTGCTTATACCATTTTGGAGTGGTTATTAATGGTATCCATCAGTTGAATGGCCATATTAGATTTAATTACAAACTTGGTCTATTAAAATTATTTTTTGTCAATAAAAAAGGATTATTCGATCAAATGGCATCGAAAATTTTTTTCAAAAATTATTTAAAAATACTGATGGATCACAAAATATTTTAGTCGATTAAATAATTTAATTGATCCATCAAAATGATGGTTGGTCGATCAATATGCATAAAGGTTGCAAGCTTGCTTCATACATATATTGATCGACGAATGAAAGTAAAAATGAAATATGAGTGTAAGATCTAAAAAGAATGCATTAACCTCCAAATGAAACCCTAGGTCCATAGCCCTCTTTTATATAAAAGAGAATTAGGCAAATTATATGAGTGCCCCATAAGAAAAAGGAAAATAGCAAATACTCCCTTATAACTCAACACTCCCCCTCAAGTTAGAGCGTATATGTCAATGAGGTCCAACTTGCTACTCAAAAAATCATGACGCTTTTTCTTCAATGGCTTAGTGAAAATGCCTGCAAGCTAAAGCTCAAAGGATATATGAGAGGTACTTATCTTTCTTTCCAAAACTATATCATGTATAAAATGACAATCAACCTCAATATGTTTGGTTCTCTCATGGAAGATCGGATTTGAAGCAATATACGTCGCCAACTTGTTGTCACAATAAGGTGGGACGAGAATATCAACCTCTATCCCTAATCCCGTAGAAAGCAAACCATCCACATGATCTCACAAGGTGCTTGAGACATAGATCTATGCTTTGCCTTTGCACTAGAGCGAGATACTACATTTCGTTTCTTGCTCCTCCATGAAACAAGATTACCTCCCAGATAAACAGCAAAGCCTGACGTAGACTGTCTATCCTCAATAAATCCTACATAATCTGCATCTGAGTATGCCATAAAGTCAAGATACCCATTCGCAATGTAGTATAAACCTCTCCCTGAGTGCCCTTCAGGTATCACAAAATAAGACAAACTTCTCTCCAATGACTGTATTTGGGACTCTACATAAACTGACTACCTCTACTCACAGCAAAACTAATATATGACCGTGTAATAGTCAGATATAACAAATGACCAACAATACTACAGTACCTGATAACATCCTCAAACAAAGGATCTATCTCATCAATGCTATGACTAGAAGATGCCTCTACTGGCATCCCAAATGGTTTAGACCCAAGAAGCCCAGCTTCCTCTAGAATCTATAATGTATATTGCCTCTATGATAAGGATAAGCCAGTTTCCTGACGATCGACTTCTATCCCTAAGGTGGACTGAAGAAAAGCTTTTGTTTGCACTATCCCATCTTCATCATACCAGTCAAAATCATATCAACATACACTGTCAAGATAACAACTCTCCATATCCCACCATACCATGTCCTCCTAACAAAGATATAATGATCAGAGGTAGATCATTGGAATCCCATCTTTCTAACCTCCAAATTGAGCCTCTCAAACCAGACTCGTGGGAGGCCATAAATGGCCTTCCATAAGCAACATACAAGCTCCCCTTGACTGTCATATCCTGGTGGTTGTCTCACATATACCTCAACAAGATCTCCATATAGGAAAACATATTTAATATCAAGCTGGTATAAAGGCCATTGTTGAACCACTGCAATAGACAAAATAAACTTGATAGAAGTAATACAGAGAACTGGTGAGAAAGTTTCAAGATAGTTCACCTCAAATGTTTGAGTGAACCCCTTAGCAACAAGTCTGGCTTTATATCTCTCTATTGTCCCATCATATTTGTATTTAATGGTATACACCTATCAACAACCAACAACAGTGGCACCCCCAAGACATGAAACAAGGTCCCATCTTTTCCTAATCTGTAGAGCATGCATCTCATCATCCATAGCTGCTTTCCACCTAGGATCTTGGGAAGCCTAGAGAAAATCTCTGGGAACAACAATGGTAATAACTTATACAAACTATCCGTCTCTCTCCTAGAGATGGGAAATCATAGTGTAGTGTGAAATAGGATAAAGAGTACATGTGGTAGTAGGTCTCCTCTATACGGGCTCCTCCTCCCTATCTGAGTCACTCTTGTCTAAAAAGGTAACAGGCCGAACTGGCTGATCGTCTAAGGAATCATCTACCTGTGGTCTCCTGTGATATGTCTGTCTCCTGTATGGCAACCTCTATAGATGACCCTTCTAAGAAGTAAAGAATCTTCTCAAAAAATGTCACATTTACAATGACAACACATCTCCTATGGACTGGATCGTAGCATCTGTAGCCATTCTGGGTCCTCAAGTAGCCAAAGAAGACACTTCATGGCACAGGGAGCGAACTTATCCTGAATACTATAATTTTGAACAAAACATGTACACTCAAACACTCGCAAGGGTAAAGGAAATGGCCTGCCACACTTAGGATATATAATCCGATATGGAATCTGGTCCTGAAGCACAGAGCATGGCATCGGATTGATCAGATATGTAGCAGTAAGTACGGCATCACCCCAGAACTACTTAGGAACCTTCATATGGGTCATCAAGGCCCTAGCAATATCAAGATGTCGCAACTTGCGCTCATCAACCACATTCTGCTAGGAAGTATGAGCACATGATATCTGATGAATAATCCCTCTGGACCGAAAGACCTATAAATCTATGTGCATGAACTCTAATGCATTCACTGCGGAAAATCCAGACTGCAGTGTTATACTGTGTCTGCACCTCAGAAAGAAACTGTTGAACAATAGTGGGGATCTCGTTGCGAGCCTTCATCAAAAAAACCTAGGTAAGGCAACTACGGTCATCCACAAACACTGCAAAATATCTGTGTCAACCAGGAGTGGCAACTCTAGAAAGTCCCCAAACATCACAATGTACCAAGGCAAAAGGCACTGTATTGATCCATCATCTCTCTGAGGGTAACTGCTCCTATGATGCTTCCTCATCTGGCAATCCTTGCACTCCAAAGTCAATGAATCTGATAATTCTGGATACATTGGATGCATCTTCTTCATAGAAGGATGCCCAACTCTTCGATGCCACAATAATGAATCACGAGTGAATTGACACGACCCCTACAAACAAGGTAGGTATGTCAAGGTAATACAAGCCATCTCTTTCTCTACCACTGCCAATAATCTCTCCTATCAGTCGATCTTAAAAATAGCAATGCTTCTCAACAAACACAACACAACACCCAAGATCCCTGAAAATGCAACTTACAGACAACTGATTCATGAGAAATTTGGGAGCATAATATATCTTCCTATATTCATTTTGGATGTTGCATCTACACATCCCACTGCGGTAACAAGAGAGCACCATTGGCTACCCTCACATCTTAGATTCCCTGTGGAGCCACAGGGTCCTGCAAAAGGTCTCTATCTCCGGTGAGATCAATAAAGGCGTCAGAGTTGACTACCCATGCGCTCCTGACCCTCTTCACAACTTCTTAGGTTGGCAGGTTGCACATGCAAACCCAGTAGAAATTGAGGTTGATCTTCTTGGATCAACTTTTTCCAACATAAGCGAGAGAAGGCACATCACCATCCACTAAGCGTGAGAGAAGACTCATCACACAAAGTATAACACAAACAATGAGGGATTGGCAGCCACCAGCAGCAGCAACCATTGCTACCGGCAACCACAGCCCATCGACGACAACGCTACCAGCAGCAAATAGCCTAGTGGCGTCGCTGACAACGTCAGCAAGCTGTCCAACGATGGTACTATTGGCGCTACTGCCTCCCTAGTTGGCGCAACCATTGCTGGTGGTGGTGGTGGCGTAGAAGCCGTTCATGATTGGATCACCTACACGTTGGTGATCCAAGCATGTTGTAATAGATTTTTTTTCAGTGGGATTATCAGACCATCGACCTAAGACAGCTGCTCTGATACCATGTGAGATCTAAAAAAAATGCATTAGCCTCCAAATGAAACCCTAGCCCTCTTTTATATAAAAGAAAACTGGACAAATTAGATGAGTGTTCGATAAGAAAAAAGAAAATAGAAATGCCCCCTTACAACTCAACAATGAGATTTTTTGTAAAATGGTCGATCAAAATACTTTTTATCGATTAAAATGGATTGCTTTTGAACCTTTGAAAAAGTTTACATTTTGGTCAATCAAAATTCCATTTTAGTTGATTAATCAAAATGTTGATCAATTAATTTATTATTTTAGTCGATCAATTTGCACGAAAATGAAAGTTGCTTAAACACACGTAAATTGATCAATCAAGGAAGTATTTGGTTGATTAAAGAAATATATGGTCGATTATTAATTTACTCCTATGATATCCAATAAGTTAAAATCGATATTTTCGAACCACATTAAGATCGATTTTAGTTTTAAGAGATTCTTTATGCATTCTAACAAAAAAACTTACAAACAAATAAATCACCTAGGAACACTTTGGAAGCATGTTTCATCTTTCTTCAGTTCTTCAAGTCTTCTTTCATGATTTATCAATCCAATCTTCTTATAATCATGGTTTAAAAATCACACCTCGAGGTGCTTGAGGCATACTCCTCGAGGTGCTTCAGGCGTACGCCTCGAGGCAAGGCACCCAAAAAAAGCCTTAAGGCGGTAGCCTCAGCCTTGAACAATGAGGCGTGCGCCTTAATTATGTGAGGCATAGACAAGGCGATTGAGGCAGTAAGGCATTGATGAGGCGTCGCCTAAATGTTTTGGGCTTTAGAAGTAATTATGTGACAAGCACATGACATCTATTCATGGTTTAAAATCAAGAAATGATCAAAAAAAGCCCTAATGTCATCGTGAACTCCCCCTCAACTCTGTTGAACCATCCCCAACCCCTTGTTGGAGGCTTATAGCTCCTTTAGCAGCATCAGAGGAGGAGGAGCATTATCGATGGTTGAACAACGTCACTTCTCATCAAGCAACATCATCACCGGTCGTGCAATGCCTCCCCAATCGCCCTAACTAAGGTCATTTAGGATTAGATTTCCTTTTTCACTGATTAATGTCACTTTGATTTCCTTCATTGATTTCCTCTCACTTTGATTTCATGTGTTGACATTACATCATTTACACGTTTGTAGTTATGTTTAGGTTAAATCTTTTAGGTTCATTTCTTTGTATGCTACCAACTTACCATGTTATTTGATGTTAGGCAACTCGCATCATACATATTGTAATAGAGAAAAAATATTATGAAAGTGTATTATTTACATTATTATTTCCTTATTAGCATTTAACAAGTAAATCTCATATCATTTTCCATGTTTTCTATGCAAATCTTAACGGTTACGCCTCGCCTCGATGAAGGCAAACCACTCTGGTACCGCCTTGTACTTTTTAAAACCTTGCTCATAATGTTTTATCCTTGTATTTGCATATACAAGCTCTCAATCTCTTGAAATGTTAGCTATACAAAATCTTAAACAAAATTATATGAATGGAAGTAATAACAACAATTACAAACTTTTTAATTAGCTCCCCTTATCAAATGTAATACTAGCAACAATTTATTACCCTTTCTCCCCTTTTTCTGTCCTAAGCAAAAAAATATAAAAATAAATCCAATTTAATTGCCCCCTCCTTTTATAAAATGCATGGCATTTCTCTCTATCAAATTGCCCCCCCTCCTTTGATATTGCAATTGGTCTGCATCAAGATTCGACTTTAAGCTCTTATCTTTTTGCCTTGGTCATGGATGAGTTGACAAAACATATTCAAGTTGAGGTGCCTTGGTGTATGCTTTTTGCTGATGACATTGTGTTGGTTGATGAGACAAGAGATGGAGTGAACAGAAAACTTGAGCTCTGGAGAGAAGTCCTGGAAGATAAAGGATTACGCATAAGTAGGATGAAGACTGAGTATATGGAATGCAAGTTTAATAGTAGAGGGAACAATGAAGGGATTGATGTAAAAATTGGAGAAGAATGCATTCCAATGAAAGATATTTTTAAGTACTTGGGATCCATTTTCCAACATGATGGTGGAATTGATGGAGATGTTACACATAGAGTTAATGTAGGGTGGTTGAAATGAATGGGTGCTTCTGGTGTTCTCTGTGATAAGAGGGTTCCTTTAAAAGTCAAAGGAAAATACTATCGAGCTGTGGTAAGAGCAACCATGTTGTACGGTTCTGAATGCTGGGCTATAAACTACAAGCATGTACAGAAGATGTCTGTGGCAAAAATGAAGATGTTAAGATGGATGTGTAGTCATACAAGAAAGGACCGTATTTCAAATGAGTTTATTAGAAAAAGAGTTATGGTGGCACCGATAGAGGATAATGAGAGAAGCACGTCTAAGATGGTTTGAACATTTACAAAGAAGGCCACTAGATGCTCCAGTTAGGAGATGCGAGAAGTTGGAGGCTGAACCCGCTAAGAGGGGCGAGGAAGACCAAACAAGTGTTGGAAGGAAACTATTAAGTATGACCTCAATTACTTTAATTTAAGTCCTGAAATGGCTGAAAATCGATCTGTGTGAAGGCAAAGAATCCATATAGCCGACCCCACTTAGTGTGGGAAAAGGCTTGGTTGTTGTTGTTGTATGTTAATTAAATGTAAAGAACTTGTTAACATCTAAGCAGTCAATAAAGATTTAGATTGGGGAATCATACCTACTAAGGTATAAAAGGTTATACCTAATAATTGTAATAAGGGAATGGGATCTCCACCAATAATTTGGCATCCATTGACCTTGTCGATGCCACCATCTACCATAGCCAAATCGATTATTATTATCTCTTTGAAGGTTGCATATCTAATTGTTGAGAGAATTGAGTGGTTATTTAATGTCACATTGGAAAATGTGGCTTTGTGCATGAGTAGTGGCCTATAAATAGGTGTGTACTCCTCCTATTTTACTTTGAGAAGAAATATAGAGAAATCACGCCCATAGGACGCTTCTCCCATTGTTTTCTCCCCGCTCCTCATGAGTGGGGTTTCCACGTAAATCAAAGCATTCCATTATTGTCTATTACTTTGATTTATGCTTCCGCATTATTTAAATATTTTAACTTGGTATTAGAGCAAGTTGATTCTTGGGTTATTTTTCGTTCTTTAGATTATCCTACTTATCATTTTGTTCTTGGAGTATTATCACGTTCATCAAGGAGTAGCGCAACAATCGGTGTTGCCACAAAAGGTACGCAAAGAGGGGGCTTCCTCATCTCGTAGAGGTGCGATGGTGCATGATTGAAGCCAAAGAGGATCGCGAGATCGACGAAGAAGCCAATGGTGTTGTCCTGTGGTCGAAAAAGGGCAGCAACATCGCCACCATCAATCGTCATTGGGGTGACGCTGGGACCTCAACCATCGCTAGGGCTACGTTATTGGGCATCAAGCCTTGCGGTCATGTGGCGGTGCTGCTAGGCAGTGATGGTGCTCGGCACATGAGAAGGCACTGACGATGAAGAAGGTGCTAAGGAGAAAGCATTGACGATGGTAATCTCGATAGAGATCTAATGGCGATGAAGAAGTTGATGAAGGTGGAGTTGATCTCGTAGAAGATCGTTGCAGTAGCGCCAGCGATGAAATCGACCATCCGTAGCGAGGAAGGAGTGGTCGCGATAAGGACTCGACAAGGATCTCGGGCGGTGCGCTCGAGGAGCTATCCCTGGCGGAGATCATGGCATTGATCTCACAATGATGGAGGCGAGAAATGCGTGTGCAGCAGACAACAAGGATCTCGCGAGATGAAGGCATGCACCTCCGAGGACGAGGCAGAGACGAAGGAGTGCGAACGACGGCCGCTAGTCTTTTGCCTGGCGGCGAGATCGGGCAATGTTGTCAGGCTGTGGCTGACGCAAGAGGATGGTGGCGGTGCTTTACACAGGTCCCGTCAAATCGAGATGAAGGCGAGGATGTGGTGTCGATCTGGCGAGGAGGCGGCGCATGCGATGCCTAAGGCCCATGGCGCTGGTAGCGGACGTGGCCGGTGGTGGCAATCGACACTGATGTGGGAACCGGAGGTGCGGTATGGTTGGATTCTCCCGAACCCTAAGGGGAAGGGAGTTTAAAAAGATACAAAGAAAAAAAGAAACGAGAAAAATGGCATGGAAAAAAAAAGGGAAAAGAAAGAGAGGTGGAAAAATAGTAAAAAAATGGAGGAAAGAAAAAGATGAGAAAAAAAAAGAGTACAAGAAATTTTCAAAAAAAAATGGTAATGAGGTTTATGGGTGAGAGAAGATGTGGAGAAGTCTTCTCTAGTTTTTAATCTTTTATTTTCTTCTCGTCGTTATTATTCTTCTCCCATATGAGTATGGGAGAAAGGGGAGTGTGAAATCCATTATAGGTCACCCCTGTTTGGTAATCCCTTTGTTGTAGTCCCAAGGCACAATGGGTGACATCAGAAACTTCTATGGACTTGTTCAGTAGCTAATCTTCACATGAGAAACCCAACTCTGGAAGGTCCAAAGTTTCGAGGTCTCCAGAGAAAGGGAGATCATTTTTCAAGATCCTCAGAGGAAGGGTCCATTCGGTTTCTATGTGAGAGATATAGCTTTAAGGTCTTCAGAGGAAGACCCAATTTCAGGGATACTGAACGGAAAGCCATCAGCACCAGATTTTCAGAGACAACGGTTCCTTCAGCAGCTCCTGCCTATGTTCCCACCTGTGTAGAGTGGGTTTCTTTGTATTACAAGCTGAGCATTCCATGCTCCAACTTGAGGGGGAGTGTTGAGAGAATTGAGTAGTTGTTTAGTGCTACATTGAAAAATATAGGCTTTGTATGTGAGTGGTGGCCTATAAATAGACGTGTACTTCTCCCATTTTACTTTGAGAAGAAATATAGAGAAATCACGCCCAAGGCACTTCTCCCATGGTTTTCTCCCCGCTCCTCGTGAGTGGGATTTCCACGTAAACCGAAGGGTTCCATGATTGTCTATTGCTTTGATTTATGCTTCCGCATTATTTAAATATTTTAACTCTAATCGTTGTTTCCATGTTGATTCTTCTCATAACCTACAACACAATTTTACAAATACTTCTTCGATACCAATATTCTTTTGGATCCGTGGTCGTTAACACCTTTCGAAGGCTTGGTTCTATAGCCCTCATGGGAAGTGGTAGATTAATAGCTACCTTTACCCCTAGCCTTGGCTCCTTCAAATCTTATACTTTTTCATGAAAATCTACATTTATAACTTTAGTTGTTTTTAACTCTTCCTTACGGCTCTCCAAGTCAGATATTATACTTAATTTTTCTTCTTCTAACTTTAGGTACTTACTTGTAAGTTCTTTATTTTCGTTCTTTAATCTTTTTATGACCCTATATAGTTCTTTGCATGCATCAAGTAGCCCTTCTAAACTAAAATCAATGATTACCTCATCTTCACTTGATTCAGTTGACGCTACGAGACAGAGGTGAGCCACTTCTTCTTAGCTCTCTTTTCAATGTCCGATTCCAAACTCGAATCAGAAGCATCTCATGTTGCTTCTTCATTAGTGGTTTTTCTATGCATGATAGAGGGTAGGTTTCATACTTCATATGCACTCTTACATGTAGCAACTTTATCAAATTCTTCTCTTGTTAATGCATAAAATAATACATTCATGGCTTTGGCATGGTATGTTGCTTCCTCTCTCTTTTTCCCTTCTTTCTTCTTTGGCGCATACTTGAACTCAGTGATTTACAAATCTCAAAGTTCATTGCTTCAAGAAAAATTTGCATTCTCCTTTACCAATAACTATAATGTTAGATGATGGTGTTATGTCTTGTTTATTTTATGTTTCGTTGTTTCTTATGGACCATTATATTATTTTCACACACTTTTTCTCCTTATAAAGAAGTGTAGGGTTCCCATAATAAAGTTAATGGATTCTATTCTCCTACTTGGTATCAGAGCAGCGGTCCTAGACCGAGGCTCTAGGTATCCCACCCTCAAGGCCTCCAAAACCCCAACACCTCCATCGCAACCACCAGCGGCGAGGTAGGTTGCTGCAACAGCAACCGCAGCCATTAATGGCAAGGCATCTGCAGCAGCAGCAGCCACCGGAGCATCTGCAACAGCAAGGCCACTGCATAGGCCGCAACAACAGCGGTAGCGCCACTGTTATGCCTAGGGGTAGGTCAACCAAGCTCAGCTGTCATAGGTCTCTCTTTGATAGTTCTAGGAAGGTTCTTGATACAGTGGTAATAGAGTTTTAGATCAAGAACCTTCCTAACTGTAGTATAATTTTTTTTCCTAGATCTATGGTCTAACTTTTAGGGTGTGTATTCCCTTTATTAGATGCTCGTGGGATGTGTATTCCTTTGTGGTATTGTGTGCGGATTACAGGGTGTATATTCCCCGAACATTGATGTTTGATTCAGGGATTTAGATCTATGTTCTTGTTTCTTTAGGTGTAGTCTGCTTAACATCAATGGCAGAATATGTGAGTCTAGTGCAGCAGGAGCAGTACATGAGCCACCAAAGAGCAAGGTAGCTGATCAACTATGGTGCATCACAACATCTGTACGGTGATCAGACCTACTTTCACTCGTTACAGTATGTTCCTCCAGGGAGGACGGTACAGGTAGCTGATGATAGATACACCCCAATTAGGGGTAAGGGGGAGGTATCTGTAACCCCCAGCTTGCAGTTGTCTAGCGTGTTGCACATGCCAAAATTCCTGCTCAGTCTATTGTCCGTAAGCAGAATCACGAAGGATCTCAACTGCAGAGTGATTTTCGATGACGTCAAATGCGTTATTCAAGACAAGCTCACTGAAATGATTGTTATCAAAGGTATAGAAGAGAATGACGTTATCGCCTGGGACAGGAGCCATTTGCATGAGTTACTCGATATGGTAGCAGGAGTGTTCTACAGTGGCATGTTCGTCTTGGCCAATTGTCTCTGGATCGCCTCAAGAGGGTGATACCACACATTTCCCCAGTTGTTACCATACAATGCGATGCTTGCCAATTGAGTAAGCACCATCAATCCTCTTTTCCAGCTAGCACCTCTTCTGGATCTTCGACATTATTTCAATTACTTCATATGGATGTATGGGGATCGAGCAGAGTCCCAAACCGAATGGGACACAGGTACTACCTGGTTGTCGTAGATGATTTCTCTAGAGCCACATGGATGTTTTTGTTGAAGAGCAAGGCAGAGGTTGGAGGATACATAGAGACTCTTCTTCTGGAGATCAGCACACAGTATTCCACCACAATGAAGATGGTGTGGACTGATAATGCTCTTAAGTTCTACACTACCAGACTTAAGGAGTTCTACAGACCCGTGGGATTGTCTACCAGACCACTTGTCCTTACACTTCACAGCAAAACAAAGTCGCAGAGCAGAAGCATAGGCACTTGTTGGATGTTGCCCGTACATTATTGATTCATCACAATGTGCCGCAAAGATACTTGGGGGACGCAGTTCTAACAGTAACTTATCTCATCAATAGGATGCCCAGCTCTGTTCTTCACGAGCAAATAAGGAATTTTCTTCTGCACCCAGACGGTGAGTTATTTCATGTGTCTCCCAGGACCTTTGGACATGTTGCATTCGTCCATGTGCTGTTACTTGGTTGTGACAAGCTGGCTCCTCGCGCTATCAAGTGCATATTTTTGGGGTGCTCTAGGACATAGAACGGGTGCGTCACTCACCATAGTAGTAAGGCTCCTTCTGCAGCAACTCAATCTGAGATACCAAATGATTTAGATCTCCCTATTGCCATTAGAAGGGCACTGCGCACCTATGAGTCCAGATATCGAGTTGCAGGCAGTTTGGCTACCAATGGTCTTGCTCTTCACTTTAGCAACTTCTGGCAGGCACTTACAACATCGCACATTTTGTCTACATACCAGCAGGCTATGCTTGATCCAAAGTGGCGTCACACCATGGAGGATGAGATGGCAACACTTCGGAATAAACAGACTTGGGATCTCACCACACTTCCCACTAATGCACGACTAATTGGCTCCCAATGGGTTTTTGCCTTGAAATATAACCATGATTGGTCTATTTCGAGGCATAAGGCCATGCTAGTAGCAAAAAGATTCACCCAAACATATGGGGTGGACTTCTTTGATACTTTCTCCCCCGTTGTGCGGCTTGCCACTGTCCGGATACTTATTTCTGTTGCTGCTCACAGAGATTGGCTGTTATATCAACTTGATGTGAAAAACACCTCTCTACAGTAATCTTCAGGAGGAGGTTTACATACAGTAGCCCCCGGGTTTCGAGGTTGAGGGGAAGTGTGTGCATATTGATGAAGGCAATCTATAGATTGAAGCAAAGTCCAAGGGCCTAGTTCCAAAAGTTATCAAAGGTGCTCCACCAGATTGGTCCGAGGCGTTATACTTCAAATCACTCCTTATTTACCAGGAAGACTGACAGGGGAACTGTGGCGCTCCTGGTATATGTTGATGATCTTATCATCACTGAGGATGATAGACATGGGATAAATAAGGTTAAGAGGCACCTATCAGAGAAGTTTGTCATGAAGGATCTGGGACAGTTGAGGTATTTCTTAGGCATTAAAGTTGCACGTGGCAGGGATGGAGTGATACTCTCGTAGAAGTATGCTCTTGATCTTCTTCAGAAGACTAACATGTTAGCAGCTAAGGCTGCAAATATTTCCATGAATCCCAAGGTCCATTTATATGATGAGAAATCTGAAGTGGTTGACAGTAAAGCCTACAGGCAACTGGTGGGTAAGCTCCTTTACCTCACCATCACTCATCCAAACTTGTCTTTGTCTGTTGGTAGGCTTAGCCAATTTATGGATAAGCCATCTTGACAGCGTTGGGAGATTACAATGCAGGTGCTTAGGTATGCGAAGAAAGCACCAGGACGAAGATTATTGTTCATAAGAGAACGCCCATGGGGATTGTAGCATACTCTGATGCTGATTATGCCGACTGTGTTGGGGACAAAAAATCTACCATAGGGTTTTGCACCTTTGTTGCAGGCAATCTGGTTACATGGAGGAGCAATAAGCAAGCGATCATATCTAGATCTAATGCAGAGTCAAAGTACAGGGCCATGGCTCAAATAGCCACTGAGATGGTTTGGGTCAAGTCAGTTTTGTCAGATTTTCATATTCCTCTAGATAGCTCTATGAAGATGCGATGTAACAACAGAATAACGACCTACATTACCAATAACCCTATGTTCCACAAGATGACAAAACATGTAGAGATTGACTCCTACTACACATGATCTCATTCAGCATGGGACGTTACCACGGGTGTCACTTCTGAGGAGCAAGCTGTAGCTGTCTTCACAAAGCCCCTTGCAAGATTTGTTTATAAGGCATGTTCTTCCAAGCTGAGCATGATAGAATTCATGCTCCAACTTGAGGGGGAGTATTAGATGATGGTGTTATGTCTTATTTATTTTATATTTGTTTATTTTTTACAGACCATGATGTTATTTTCTCACACTTCTCCTTATAAAGAGGTGTAGGGTTCCCATAATGAAGTTAACGGATTCTATTCTCCTACTCATAATCTAAGTAGTCAAATAATAGTGGTCGAACAAATGATTATCCCTCCATAAAACTTGTTATTGCAGCCACATGAAGGTGAGGTGTAGCAAGATCTTCACAATCTATCTCTAACATCTATTAATGGGGATTTCGCACCCTAAATGAATCTTACTTGGCCACAAACAAAAGATCAAAGTATGATATCAAGTGTAATAAAGGAATGACACAATAAAATCAACCACACAAGATACAATAATTTATAGTGAAAATCTCTTCGAGTAAAAATCACTACCTAAGCCTCTTAGCTTAGGATTTTCTCTGATTGGTCTACACCGACCAAATCCAATATTCTCTCAACCCTTACAAAATCACCAAGATGAAGTGTGGGTCACCTTAGTCCAACTCAATATTGAGATGATTAACAATTTGTTTCACCCAATCACCCAAAACACAAAAGAAAAACATAGAAAAGAAAATACAAATGATATAATGCAACTTAAGCCTATAGAACCTCAAATGAATTAGTATAAAAATCAAATCGAAGTTTATAAGCTTGCTATGGAGGTTCAGTGCATTCATGCGTGAAGATAAAGCATGAAAGCACTTATAAGGCACGTAAAGAAATTTCTCTCATTTCTCTGGAGCTTTGATCTTTTTGAGTGCAAGAATGAATGATTTTATTGTTTTTCTTCTTTTAGATGAAGTGAACCTATGTTTATTTATAAAGAATCATCTAAAACTAGTTACTAATAGTATGCAATGGTTAAATGCGAGATTAGATTTAATTGCGAACAAATTTAGGATTGTTCATTGTTTAATTAATTTTGAAATTGGTCAATTAAATAGCGTAGAAAATTTTACCCAAAAATTATTTGAAAATACTAATCTATCACAAAATATTTTAGTTGATTAAATAATTTACCTAATCAATCAATATACATAAAGGTTGCAACCTTGCTTCCTATACATATTGATCAATCAAATTAAATTTTGATAAAATCGAAAGAGGAATATTCGTCAATCAAATTTTATTTTGGTCGATCAATAAAAATGAATGAAATATGAGATTTTTCACAAAATAATTGGTCAAAATACTTTTTCTTCAATCAAAATAAATCTCTTTTGTACCTTGAAAACTTCACATTTTGATCGATCAAAATATCATTTTGGTCAATCAATCAACATATGATCGGTTAGTTTATTATTTTCATTGATCAATATACGTAAAAATGAAAGTTGCTTCAAAACAAGCAAATTGGACGATCAAGATAGTATTTGGTCCATAAAATAAGTATTTGGTCAATCATTAATTTACTTATATTATAGCCAACGAGTTAAAATTAATATTGTTGAACCATATTAAGATCGATTTTAGTTTTAAGTGGTTCCTTGTACATCCTAACAAAAAAACCCACAAAATACATAAATCACCCAAGAATACTTTGAAAGTCCCTTTGTTCTTCAATTCTTCGAGTCTTCTTTCATGATTATCAATCCAATCCTCTCAATGTTTTATCCTTGTCTTTGCAAATACAAGCTCTCAATCTCCTAAAACATTAGCTATACAACTCGCATAAATATATTGATTTTGATTTCATCAAAATCAAAAGTATCAACAACTTGTTCTCTTTATGCGCATGAATACAAGATTACACGTACTTGTTTGTTGATTGCCCTTTTGGTAGATCTATTTAGGAATGTGTTGGACCATGTTGGGTGGATTCCATGGCATGGCAAGACTTTTGGTTGAGTTTTGATACAAGGTCATTTCATCCGAAGAAAGAATGCTAGGTGTTTTGGCAATCTCATGGGTTCATCTAAAGGGAAATGGGATTATTATTTTAGGAGAGAGACCTAACGTAGAGTGAGGTGGATTTCCTCTAGGGTTGTTGGGCCAATATATAAGTGATGCATCCAATCTTTTTAGAAGATTGTTGAAGCAAATGATCTCAATCCTTATGCAATCATCCTTTTTAAATTTAAAGAAAAATAAAACATCTTATCTTCACATCCTAAGGTCATTTTTCATTTACCATATGAATTTTTCATTCTCATAAAGTAAGGTTGATAATTTACTATGATATGAGTGTATCATCGATCTAAGTGGAGTCAAATAGGTGTCTTGACTCCATTCCTGCCTGTTTGTTTCTTTTGAAAAGTAAAAAGATCACTCGAGATCAATCATCCTCTGAATTCACATTGCCTCCATAGATGTGTTTGTGTTACTATTTTATTGCTACCGTATTGAATAACTAGCATGTTGAATTTCCCTTTTCAATAAGGTGATACAAAAACTCTGATTGGAAACCAAAGGGCTTGTACCAAAGTTGCACCACCCTCATTTTAAATGGTATAGATAGTGGAATTAATTGGCAAGCATCGGTAGAAGAAATCCTAAGTCGGGAGACTTAGATGGTGATTTTTTTGTTAAGGGGTTTTACATCAAAAATAAAAAAATTGTACCTTATGGTTTGCTTGCAATTTGTATATTTCAGCCATATTTGATTTATGCACTATTCACCTCTTCCTCCTTTTAATGCAAATTTTCACGAAATGGGCATACACAATTAGGCCTAGTCACTAGGACAGGTTGGGCTTACTCGTTTGCCTACCTATAAAAGCCCATTTGACCCAATAATATCAAGAGCATACAAACTTAAGGTGTTGTATGGGCTAAAATAGTCTCCAAGGGCATGGTTTAAATGTCTCTGCATTGCTATGACCAATGATTTAAATGTCGACGGCATTTAGGGAGGGGGCCATGTTGAGATGATTATAATATCAATTTACAGGTATGCCGATGGCATACCGACGATTTCGAGGGCATGCCGAGCCATGCCGATGGTGGTGCCGAGTTTGATGCTGCTGGGCGAAGGTGCTGTTGCCATAGGTCGATTTCTGAAATCTTAAGGGCATAGAAGGTCGATATTGAGGAATGTAAGGGTCTAAGGACACACACACGGTCATTATAAAATACATTTATTGTTACACAATCATTATTTTTTGAAAATGATATCATTTTTATTATTTATGCGATTTTTTGTCGGCATGTTGTCGGTATGCTCTCAACATTTCCACGGCATGCCCTAGGCATGCCCACGAAATATATACTTAGAATTTTATCGACATAGCATCGAAATCAGCATTTTGAACCTTGGCTATGACGAGTCAGGAACACAAGCAAGGGAATAATGATCATACTCTATTTGTAAGGTAGAACACATGTAAAGTGGCCTTGTCGACATGATTGTTGGAGATAATGAACAAGAGATTGGAAGAGTTGAACAACATCTTTGTGGTGAATTTGAAATTAATGATCTTCTAGATAAGCCAAAGACTTCCTTGATATAGAAATTGCAAGGTCCAAGGATAATCTTCTTATTTACTCAAGGAAATATGCTCTTCACCTACTGAAGGAAACATGGAAACTTAGTCATAGACCTACAGCCACTTCCATTAAAGCAAACTATTGCCTAAGCTTTAAAAGATGGAAACTTGTTGGATGATACATGGAACCCTAGAAAGGGCCTTTTATTTACCGGGGCAAATTTCAATACTAACGCCAACTAGGCTAGTTCTATGAACGATAGGCAGTTTACAACTGGTTATTTTTTTTAACTTGATAAGAATCATGTCATGTAGAGGAGCAAGAAGCAAAGTCTTTAACATTTAGCACTAAAGCAAAGTATAAAGCCATGAGTGACACTGATATGCTACAAGTCCAAATTTTATTTCTTGATATTGGGGTTTGAAACACAATCCCTATGGAGCTTTATTGCAACAAAAAGGTTACAACTAATCTTGCTGATGTAAACATGTTTACACTACTTAAGATGTCTATTTATGCATGTTCTTAAACATAGGATTGCATTGCATGCTATAAATATTGCATAACATTCATCATCTTCCATTTAAAGTAATTTGAATAAAATGGAGGTTAATTGTCTTCTTTTATGTTCTTAGACAAGACAAACATTTTATCGAGGCCTCGGATCGAAGATCCAACCATACAAATATGATCAGGGCGACAATTGGAGTTCAACGACTCCAAAATCGCCCTAATCAGGCATCTGTAGCATCAGAAAGCGACCAGGGAACCTTAGAAGATCAAGGACCAAGATGGTGCGAATCCGCACTTCAAACGACAAATCCAACCGCACGGATGGATTCAGATCGACAATCGCAGCCTAACGGCGTGAAAATCGACTCAATCCGACAACCGTGGCACCATCTACATCCAGAAGATGGACATCTCAGATGGCACCACGTGGTGCCATCTCAGCCGCCCAACCGGCCAAAGCACCGCCTCACCTTCTCTTCTTCAATCAGAGCACCACTTCTCTACCGTTGGATTAAGATCCAACGGCTATGGACGCGCACGCCTTAAAACATCCACGCGATACTTTCCACCGCGCAGCGCAGCGGTCACGAGGCGTTGCGCGTTCACAGGACGCGAGTTCGACTCGCAATCTGCGGCGCACGCGCAATTAAAGGCGACCGCCCGATCGGCTATGGACGGCCCAGATCACCTAATAGCGCTCACGCCCTATTGCACACGCGACGAAGACACGGCATCGCACGCGATGGGGCGCGCAGCACAGGCGGGTGGAGGCGCGATCTAAGCCATCCGATCTCACGATATGACAGCTGAGATTGGCTGGACGTGCAGGCAAGCGAGCGGGTGCACGCGCACTGCCCACTACGCCCACATTCAGATCTTTAGCAACGGTTTTATCCATCACTAAAGGTCCTGAATTAATGTTTTAAGAGTTGTAATGACCAAATTACCCCCACTCCTTGCAACTATAAAAGGAGACCCCCTCCATATAAAATTTTCATCCCTTCCATCTCTTCTCTATCTCTCCAAAGCTCAAGAAAAGCTTATCCCACACTCGGGATGCTTCTCGCGAGATAAAGTCAAATTTTCGTCTCCCGTTCGGAAGCGGATCCCATGACGACGACGTGCTGCCCCGTTCCCGTTCTTCTGCTTCGTCCTGCTCCGTCCTCCTTCGTCCAGGCGTCGTCCCGTCCGGCTCGTCCTCCAAGCAATCGTCGAGGAGGATAACTTCTCTCTCCCATTCTTCTTTACAGCTTTCTAGTGTAGAATTTTCTTACTTTCTAATATAGCTGATTTCCTCCTTTCTAGTGTAATTTTTATTTGATTTTATTGTATAAACATTTTGAATTATTGAATGCATGTTTTCTCTCTCTCCCTCCCTTTTTTAGTCTGATTGTTGTTATGGCTTCATTGTAATTACACCGCCTCACTTTTTAAGAAAAATTCTAAAAAAATATAATTGCGAATATAGATCGACGTAACCTCCCTGTGTTCGACCCGGGATTTTCATTCTGGTATAAATTTTATTTGTTGAACACGAGTTCTTCGCTTTCATACTACGACGATAGGTTTTCAAAACCAAGCACGTTAGCGTAGCAACTCAACGTTCAACATTTTGACACCGTTGCCGGGGAGGCAACGATTTCCGATCTATTTTTCCCATTTCTTACACTTTATTGTTTTCTAACATGATTTCTCTTATGTCTATTGTTTTGCAGAGACCTCCATCAGGGAATCATCAAGCGGCAGACTGGAGTAAAGTGCAGTTGAAGACAACTGTAAGTGCTCCCCATTCTTCCCCCCTCCATAGATTTCGTTCGCCACATTACATCCAAATTCCAATTAACCTAGGTGTTTACATAAATCTTAGGAATAGTTTGGTTGTTTGGATTTTCACTCACATTCATTCCACCCTCATTTATATAAAAAAATAAAAAACAAAAAGATAATCTTGTGGGGTAATTTTCAACAAACACACAACGTGCACCCACATTCAAGGCCCTTAACCGAATTGATTTGTTCTACTCAATCGGGTTCTGATCTGTGGAACCGGTACACATAAAGCAACACATAAAATAGTAAAACTCATTCTACATTAACCATCTTTGAGTGCCTAACTTAGTGGTGCATTTGTGGCCAGTTGTTTGGGCCGCACCACTCTACTTAAAATCAACTCAAGTAGCTCTTCCTTAGGGTTTTCAATCTAGGTCTATTCTAGGCACTCCACTTTCTTTCTTGTTTTAAAGGAAAACAATCTTCACCAGTATTTGACAACCTGGTTTGCCTAGAAAATTGATTGCAATACACCTAATTTGAAACCCTAAAAGCTACTTAAGCAAGATTTGAACATTAAAATCCATGCATCACAAATAATCTTGCTTGAAAACCCTGGTTGTGCATGCACTTACACAAATCTCAATCAATCATTAAGGGCACAACCCATTTTAAGGGCCCATCACATTCCATGAGCACCACAATCCCAGGCCTTAATAAAATTGAGTAGACGTTGGCCTTTAGGTCTGATTCGCTCTTGAGGGCCTAATCTGAGATTGTCTTTGATTAACCTACTTGTACTGATTAATCTGATGTCTAGCTAGGGGAGTAGCGTCAAATGACTGCGGCTGGGGGGTACACTAGGAACCGGAGGCGAAAGCCGAAGGAAGAACCTTCTCTCCAATCCCTCCTTCTAACTGGTTGGATTGAATAGACGCAAGTAGAGTAAATCATTTACAGTCTTAAGGCAGGTTTTGGGAGTCAGTAGATCCTTAGGCTACCCCACTTAAGGATAGCCTTGTTTTGTTGTGTTGCAGAGTCCCTATCCCCAGTTCTTCCGACCTGCTCCTAGTTTATGCTGGGAAGACGGTCATTGAATCCCCGATTGGAAGGACCATTAGAGTATTCTAGGATGCACAAATTAGATTTTGGTCAAATTGATCCCATGGCCGACCAACAGCCTCCTCTGCTTGGAAATCCATAAAAAGAATTTCGAAGGCAGCTGGAACAAATGCAGAGAATGCAGGAATGGTTTCAAAGAATACAAGGCGGTCAGCCCTTAAAGGATTTTTATGATCCTTCAAATTACAGGGAACGTCCTGGTGTCCAGATTCCAGCCGGTAACGTAGAAATCAAGCCCCAAGTGTTAAGCCTGATCAAACATTATCATAAGCTTGACTCCGAAGATCCGTTTCAGCACTTGGAGGACTTGACCATTTTGGTCCAGACCACCAAGCACGAAACGTGAACGAGGAGCAAATGATTATGAGTCTCTTCCCCGACTCTCTTAGGGATAAGGCCACGCATTGGTATAGAACAATAGGAAGACCAATTGCAACTTGGAATGAGTTGAAATCGACTTTTCTGAAGAAATTCTTCCCAGTCGGACGTACCAATGTTTGAGACAGGCAATCACTACCTTTACCCAACGACGAGGGGAGCAGTTTCATGTGGCCTGGGAGTGATTCCATGACTTATTGCGGAGGTGTCCACACCACGAGGTACCGAAATGGCAACTCGTGCAGATCTTCTATCATGGGTTGACTGAGCAACTCAGAAATCATGTGGATGCTCCTCAATAAAGATGCAGATAGTGCACATGATTTATTTGAGGAAATGAGTGAGAATTCAATCAATCATACCTCCATGGAGACATTTAACCGATCCTGGCAACCCAGATCAAATGTCAATGAAGTCCATGACTCTCATTCATTTGATATGGAATTGATTTGTAACAAACTTGATAAGGTGGACCTGGGTTGCTAAGAGAATGGAAGAGTGGATGGCTGGCAATTCTATGAACAACTCTCGATCTACTCAATCCCAAAATTCGGGATTCTATTCTTCACGAGCTCCTTCTGGACGGGAGTTCGTGAATCAACTCGATGCGGCCCAACCTGTGAGTTAGCATTTTTCAGAACCCCACGGGTTCCAAACTAGGGCCTTTGATCCCAGTTTCTCTGATCCTTCCCATTCTTTCTCTCCATCCTCACCCTGAGGATGTCTGTGCTATACAAGAGAATGTTAGATCCAAACCCTACTCTAATGCTTATAATCTGGGTTGGAGAAACCACCCTAACTTCTCTTGGAAAAACCCGGGGCAACAGACCAAATTCCGACCCGGCAACTATGCTCCGCAACGACCAATGGGTCAGGGTCATATATATACTCAGTTGCCTCCAAATCAGGTCAACCAGCCAGCTTGGAATGCCCGTCAACCCGCAGGGCAGGCTGATTTGAACCGACAAATGGTAGAGATGCAAGGTTCCATGCTCCAGCTCACGCAGCAAATGAAAACCTCGCTGGACGACAACTTGCAGTCCGAGCTCATTGCTAACTCTCGTCAACCCGGATCTCTACCATCTCAACCAATACCCAACCCGCGAAATATTATGAATTCGGGCAACCAAGCCCATGGGTACGAAAATCAGAGGGACCCACACACACATGCTCAGGTGGTTGAGCAGGGTTCCTCGTCCTCTTCTTCGTTTGCAAATCAACAATTCATGGCTAATCAAGCCCCTCCAATCTTTCCTAACCCTCCCCAAGACCCAAATTCTTATACATCTGCAAATTCTGTCACTTTGAAGAGTGGTAAGCAGACTCAAGATCCACAATCACACTATTCGAATCTTTTGAATCCTGAAGAACCTGAGAGAATTCCGGAGGAGAAATCAAGGCTCAAGAACCTGATTATAAAGATCTAACTCATGTTCCTTTTCCTAAAGCCTTGATCAAATCAAAGAAGTCTGTTGATAGCAATGAGGAGCTTCTGAATCTATTTAAGAATGTTAAGATCAATATCCCGCTCCTTGATGCTATCAAGCACGTACTGACTTATGCAAGATTTTTAAAGGAATTATGTACACAAAAGCGTAACTCAAGAGAATCTATTTTGAGGAAGGTGGTACTCTCCGAGCAGGCTAGTTCTGTTATCCTGCACCACCTCCATAAAAAAAAGAGATCCAGGTGCTCCGTTGATTTCTTGCATCATCGGAGATTACACATTTGATAGAGCACCTTTGAATCTGGGTGCACCCATCAACCTCATTCCGACTTCTCTTTACGAGAAGTTTGGATTAGGTGAGCTTCGGCCAACTTCAACAACGCTATAGTTAGCAGACCGCTCGGTCACAAATCCGTGAGGCGTTATTGAAGATGTTATAGTCAAGGTCAAGGATTTCTATTTTCATGTAGATTTCCTTGTCCTTGACATGGATGTACCTGATAATCTGAGAAACACGCCCATCATTCTGGGGCTTCCATTCCTAGCTACCGCTAAGGCCAACAATAATTGTAAAAGCGGTAGCATAGAAATCGCCTTTGGGGATCAACGAATGAAATTGGATATTTTTAAGGCGATCAATAAATTTGAGGATTGTGGATTTATTGAGAAACTTGATGAGGATAATGAAAACATTGAAACTTGTTTGATGGTTTCTTCAATCGAAAGTTCCTCCTTTGAGGACGAATTCGTCCCGCAACCCTCTATGGCTGACCTACCATCTTCTGAAGAGGTTATTGATTTTGTTTACTCACTGCCTCTTCCTCTTGTTAAATCTTCAGCATCTACCCTACCATCAATCATCAACCCGCCCCAACTTGAACTGAAACCATTGCCTAAGAATTTGAAATATCAATTTTTAGGACCTCAGAAGACGCTCCATATGATTATCAGTGCTAAATTGACAAAGGAGCAAGAAATTAAATTGATCAAGGTCCTAAAGGAACATAAGGAGACAATTGGTTGAACCATTCATGACCTCAGGGGGATCGAGCCATCTTACTGTAATCATAGAATATTCTTAGAAGATGGATCCCGCCCTTCTCGCCAGATGCAGAGGAGATTGAATCTAAATATGCGAGAAGTGCTCAAAAAGGAAATCATCAAGTGGCTTGATGCAGGAATTATTTATCCAATCTCTGATAGTCCCTGAGTAAGTCCCGTATAGATTGTTCCGAAGAAAGCCGAGATTACCGTTGTGACTAACGAAAGAGGAGAATCTGTCACAACTAGTTCAGCTTCCTCTTGGAGGGTTTGTATTGATTATAGGAAGCTGAACATAGACACTAAAAAGGATCATTTTCCCCTGCCTTTCATCGATCAGATCTTGGAAAAATTAGCTGGGCAGAAATACTTCTGTTTTCTTGATGGCTACTCAGGATACAACCAAGTTTCTATCCATCCCGAAGATTAAGAAAAAAACTATTTTCACCTGTCCCTACGTAACCTTTGCTTTTCGTAGGATGCCTTTCGGGTTATGCAATGCACCTGCGACTCTTCAAAGGTGTATGCTAGCCATATTTTCTGACATGGTGGGAGAGTTTATGGAAGTCTTCATTGATGATTTCTCTATTTTCGGAGAATCATTGGACTCTTGTTTAGCTAATCTAAAAATGATTCTTAAGCGATGTATCAAAACACGATTGGTCCTTAGCTGGGAAAAGAGTCATTTCATGACCCAAGAAGGCATCGTTTTGGGTCTGTAATCTCTGAACGGGGAATTGAAGTGGATAAAGCTAAGGTTGATGCTATCGCTAAACTTCCTCCTCCTACATCTATTAAACAAATCCAATCATTTCTTGGCCATGTGGGATTTCAAAGATTCATCAAGGATTTCTCGAAGGTTGATCGTCCCTTGAGTAATCTTCTTACCAAAGAAACGCCGTTTGTTTTTTGACGAATCATGCCGAAAGACATTTGATTTCCTAAAAATGGCAGTCACCTGTGCTCCAGTTTTGCAACCACCAATTTGGACAACCCCTTTTGAGATCATGACCGACGCTTCTGATTACGCGGTCAGGGCTGTCCTGGGTCAGAAAATTGATAGAAAGCCCTCTATCATCTACTACGCTAGTAAGCCTCTGGATGAAGCCCATAGGAATTACACTGTTACTGAAAAGGAATTACTAGCAGTAGTGTTCACTTTGGAAAAATTCAGGGCTTATCTCTTAGGGTCACATGTTATCATCTATACCGACCACTCATCCTTGCGACATCTCTTGGCCAAAAAGGATGCTAAACCCAGGCTTATTTGTTGGATTCTTCTTCTTCAAGAATTTGATCTTGAAATCAAGGATAAAACCGAGGTACAAAATGTGGTAGCGGATCATTTGTCGAGACACCTAGGCGATTCCTCTCGTCTGGACATTCCGATTGCTGACACTTTTCCGGACGAAACTATTCTTACAGTTTTAGGTGTCCACACCCCATGATTTGCTAACATTGTTAACTATTTGGCCATTGGTCAAATCCCTCAGGATTGGACCAAGCAACAACAGGATAGACTCAAATCTGAGGTCAAGTACTACTTCTAGGAGGACCCTGAGCTGTACCGCATCGGCTCTGATCAAATTATTCGTCGATACATACCGGAGAATGAATTCAACAGTATACTCGAGTTCTGTCATACATCTGGGTGTGGTGGACATTTCTCTGGGAAAAAGACGGCTGCAAAAATCTTGCAATCTGGCTTTTATTAGCCGTCTTTATTCAAGGATGCACAGGATTTCTCAAGGTCATGTTCTCGATGTCAGGCACTCGGGAGCATAACTAAGAGAGATACGATGCCCCTAAACCCAATTCTTCCTGTCGAAATTTTCGATGTTTGGGGCATTGATTTCATGGGACCCTTATCCCTTCATTTGGACATCAGTACATTCTTGTTGCTGTTGATTGTGTCCAAATGGATTGAGGCGATTCTCACCTGAACCAATGACCACAAGGTGGTCATCGATTTTGTCAAGAAAAATATCTTCAGTAGGTTCGGGATTCCGAGGGCCATCATCAGTGATGGTGGCACTCATTTTACTAATGCAAATTCCAAAATTTGTTGACCAAATACAGGGTTAATCATTAAATTTCCACACCTTACCATCCTCAGACGAATGGACAAGCCGAGATCTCTAATCGAGAGATCAAGAACATTCTGCAGAAAACGGTTAGGCCTGATCGCAAGGACTGAACTCAAAAGCTTAAGGACACTCTTTAGACCTACCGTACGGTGTATAAAACGCCCATCGGCATGTCTCCATTCCGTTTGGTGTATGGAAAGGCATGCCATCTACCCGTAGAGATTGAACACAGGGCATTCTGGGTGATCAAACAATGCAATTTAGATCTGAATTTAGCTGGGAAGACCAGAAAACTCCAACTATCTGAGTTGGAGGAGCTTAGAAATGATGCATATGAGAATGCCAAGATCTACAAGGCTTGGACCAAAGCTCTACATGATCAACTGATTTCCCGCAAGAGCTTTGAGCCGAACAAGAAGGTCTGGTTATTCGATTCTAAACTTAAGCTCTTTCCTAACAAACTTAGATCTAAATGGAATGGCTCATTCATAATTGACCAGATTTTTCCAAATGGAGCCGTTCAGATTTCTGACCCAAAGACGGATAACACATTTAAAGTCAACGGTCAACGTCTGAAGCCTGTTATTGACCGTCTTCCAGAACCCATCTCAAACACAGTTGCCATAGCCATTTTGTAACTTCTTTGGCTGGACTTCGCTTAGCTGACGACATTAAACTCAGCAGTTGTACATATGACACAAAGCTGATATGAGCTTCATATTCAGGTGACATCTTTCACATTCTACCATTTCTTTCATGTCTCTTTTTCAATGTGGACATTGTATCAGCTAGGCATGGGGGGGTGGATTCATTTTTCAATCATTTGGTCAGCTTTGTGAAATTCATGTAAATTATTTTTCTCTTCTTATTTATAAAATAAAAAAAAATTAGAAATGAATAGTTAGACATTAGGACTTTTCAATCTTAGGAAATTTTACATTAGGATCTGAACACAAAGACCTTTCAGGTCTTTGGACTTAATCAGCTCGTGTATCCACTAAAATGTGGATTTATTTTTCGAATTCTCGCCAACCTTAATTCTATTGTAATTTGAGTAAATAAGTTTGGGTGATAAGTACACGACTTATCAACCCACCATCTGATTTGAGGAAATTTTGAGTTTTAAGCATCTACACACTATCTTGTCACTGGCTCGTTACTCGACGATTTTAACGGAAATTGGATAGCTAATGAATCTTCTAGAGTAATATGGCTAGCAAGTTATCGTGGGTAACAGCCCATAGGTAGGTTGTCCAGAGCCCAGTCACTGGATCTTTCTCTTTCTACTGCCTTTAGGTAAATCTTAGACCAGGGAAGCCACCTACTTAAGGAAAAAAATCAAAAAGAAAAGGAGAAAAGAAAAAAAAGAAATAAGCCACACTTCGCCGCACGAGTATGGCTGGCAAGTTGTCGGTGGTAACAACTCATCTACCGGTTGTCCAGAACCCAGCTCAATAAATGCACTGGAAATTCCTAAAACACTTAAGAAGAAGCGGAGAAGTAGAATAAACCGAGGAAATATACATTGGATTCACCCTTGTGTTGACCCCGTAAAAAATAAAAGTAGGAAGAAAGCTACCGGTTGTAAAGATACACCTTTACACAGAATTTTTTTTTAAGTCACCTAGAGGCGTAGAAATCCGAAGTCCGTTTTAACTGCCGGTCAACGAGTCTATCACATTCACAATAAGATGCTTAGAACTTAGGGTTCTTATCAAATCTTGGGTGAGTTGAATGGCCATAGAAAACCAATCTTAAACCCTAAAACTTGAAAAATAAAAAAAAAATAGAAAAAGAAGAAAAAGAGAAAAATAAATTTTTCTTTGAATAAGGCTAGGCCTTGAGGCGGTCTGCATTTTGGCAGATACTTGGGTATTGTTGTGTCTTTGAAAGTTCAGATCCTAAGTAGACATTTTCTTAATGACTGAAAATAAACTCAAGCTCAAATAATCCGACTTGATTCTTTTATAAATAGCATATAGTTTTTGCTAGGGACTGGCAAAAAATAGGCATGGAGGTACGATGTAAACATATTTATACTACTTAAGATGTCTATTTATACATGTTCTTAAGCATAGGATTGCATTGCATGCTATAAATATTACATAACATGCATCATCTTGCATTTAGAGTAGTTTGAATAAAATGGAGGGCAAACTTTTTATCGAGGCCTCAGATCGAAGATCCAACCGTACAGATGTGATCAGGACGACGATTGAAGTTCAACGACTCCAAGATCGCCCTAATCAGACTTCTGTAGCATCAGATAGTGACCGAGGAACCTTAGAAGATCAAGGGTCAAGATGGTGCGAATCCGCACTTCAAACGACAAATCCGACCGCACGGATGGATTCGGATCGACAATCGCAGCCTAACGGCGTGAAAATCGACTCAATCCGATAACCGTGACACCATCTACATCCAGAAGATGGATGGCTCAGATGGTGCCACGTGGCGCTATCTCAGCCGCCCAACCGGCCAAAGCACTGCCTCACCTTCTCTTCTTCAATCAAAGCGCCACTTCTCCGCCGTTGGATCTTAATCCAACGGCTGTGGACGCGCGCGCCTTAAAACATCCGTGCGACACTTTCCACTGCGCAGCGCAGCGGTCGCGAGGCGTTGCGCGTTCACAGGACGAGAGTTCAACTCGCGATCTGCGACGCGCGGGCGATTAAAGGCGACCACCCAATCAGCTGTGGGCGGCCCAGATCACCTAATAGCACTCACGCACTATTGCACGCGCGGCGAAAACACGGCATCGCACGCGATGGGGCGCGCAGCGCAGGAGGGCAGAGGCGCAATCTAAGCAAGCCGTCCGATCTCGCGATCGGACTGCTGAGATTAGCTGGATGTGCGCGTGCGTTGAACGCACGGGCAAGCAAGCGAGCGCACGCGCGCCGCCCACTACGCCCACATTCAGACCTTTAGCGACAGTTTTATCCGTCACTAAAGGTCCTGAATTAATGTTTTAAGAGTTGTAATGACCAAATTGCCCCCAATCCTTGCAACTATAAAAGGAGACCCCTCTATACGAAATTTTCATCCATTCCTTCTCTTCTCTACCTCTCCAAAGCTCAAGAGAAGTTTATTCTACACCCGGGATGCTCCTCGCGAGATAAAGTCAAATTTTCGTTCCCCGTTCGGAAGCGGATCCCGTAACGACGACGTGCTGCCCCGTTACCGTTCTGCTGCTTTGTCCTGCTCCGTCCTCCTTCGTCCAGGCATCGTCCCGTCCGACTCGTCCTCCAAGCGATCGTCGAGAAGGATAACTTCTCTCTCCCATTCTTCTTTACAGCTTTCTAGTGTAGAATTGTCTTGCTTTCTAGTGTAGCTGATTTCCTGCTTTCTAGTGTAATTCTTATCTGGTTTTATTGTATAAATATTTTGAATTATGGAATGCATGTTTTCTCTATCTCTCTTTTTTAGTCTGATTGTTGTTATGGCTTCATTGTAATTACATCGCCTCACTTTTCAAGAAAAATTCTAAAAGAAATATAATTACGAATATAGATCGACGTAGCCTCCCTGTGTTCGACTTGGGATTTTCATTCCGGTATAAATTTTATTTGTTGAACACGAGTTCTTCGCTTTCATACTGCGACGATAAATTTTCAAAACCAAACACGTTAGCGTAGCAACTCAACATTCAACACTTGCCAATAATCCTATTTTAACAATTGATTCAAAAGACCCACCTCTTCCCTACTTAAACTCTAAACATCATATTGCTGATGTCTTTGCTAAAAGTCTTACCCTAATGCAACATGGGAAGAATGTGGGCAAGTTTGGCATATTTGACATTTATATCCAAATTGAGGAAGAGAGTGGAGTGTTTTATACTTAAATATAAATAAGTATATGGTATTGGAACTACTTGGTAGTTACATAAGGTGGCCCATGTATACCAAAGGATGCATCCATTGGGACATGCCTTATTTTGGTGGTTACCTCTTAATGAAAAGAGTTAACTACCATTATAAAATAAAAATAGTTGGGTCCCCTCTCCATTCACCATTTTTTATGTGCCAAAATTGAGGATCCATTACTCAAGCATGTTGAGAGGTGAAGAAGGAGAAGGAAGCATCAACTTCTACCGTTAGGCAACAAAGAACATCAGACATTGATCGGGTGGGACATTCATTGGACGTGGAAAGAGCAAGGACACATCAAATTTAATTTTCTGGGGATTGATTCAGATTAGTAATGGCTTCAGGTAATCCCTTAGCCTAACATATGGATCATTAGATGTGGATCCACATATCCTGCAGCTCCTCTAAAATACTGAAACACACCTCTCTTTCCATCACTGCTAGTAAAGAAGGAAAGAAAAAGCTAGTTGCTAGCGAGCACTAGGATTCTTCTCTTTCATCAGTAAGGATTTTCCATGTTAATTCCATGTACCTTTGAATGTGATTTGCTTTCTACACTATCATAGACCATTCTAGGATCTGATCCATCTTGAGCATTAAGTGAAATATTTTCATGGAGAATGAGCACAAACTAATAAGATATGGCAGACACCACATGTTGAGGTGGAAATATAAGGTCCACTATGAAAACAGCAAGGATTCACTTTCAAAAGCATTTCCACTTAGAAAAAGAAATACTTCAGGAGTCAGGAATTGGTATCGTCTTACAGCATTTCAAGTCTTGACAGTTTAGCAACTAGCACAGCATTCAAGGACCCATTGAATTGATTGCGGCTGACACTCCTGCAAGCATGATTAATACAAGTCAGTGATAAAGAACAAAGAAATATCCATTCAGAGAGACACAGCTTAGATATTTTAACTGCTGTGAAGATGTTTAAGTTGTGAAAATAGCTACTTTTGATGATTAGTATGCCTAGCAGGAATTTGTGCATTAATGACTAGGACACCTAACAGGATCTTGTGCATCAAGTAACCAAATAAAAAAAGGGAACACAGAAAATATGGCAGAATCTTCAAGAGCTTGTACATTTTTTTGGTCGCAAAAGATTGAAAGGAACATTTTCCTTCAACCTCCTTGGATGCCGTTCGATGGTAATTAAAGTTATAAAGATTAGAATTCAGTACACATAAAAGCAAAGCCCTCCCCTGTTTAGTGTATGTTAAAGAACTAGGAGACAGTTTTCTATTGTTATTACCAGAAACCAATCTGTTTCACACCTAAATAGGAGAGGATAATACATGGATTCCTTTCCACCATTCTAATCTACCTTTGACTTCTTGATTGTTTCTTTCCAACAAATCTGTAGCCATCTTTGATCTCTTGTACTTTGATTTGGTTTATATGGCTAAAAGTTAGCACTACGTTGAATAAGGTTGTACTCTTTTTTTTTTGTTTGCCCAGAATCCCTTTCGAGCAAACTGGGGGTGAGTGCAATCGCCAGAAACAACACCCCCCAGGTAAGTGTCAAGGGGACTCGAATGGGGCAACCCCAGGTAAGTGTCTCGGTTGTACATTTTTTACATCATTATTTGGGTTAACTATGACCTCTTCTTTTCGTCCTAGAAATCAAAATCGAATTGAAATCCGCTCCTAATTTTAATAAGTCAAATTCGGAATTTAACATTTTTCATTCTATTAAATTATATCACTCGTAAATAATCTCTCTCCCTTTTCATATATAAATGCTAATCTCTTTCCCTTTTCATGTATAAATGCTAACATTCAAGAGGACATGGTTGGAAATGAAATGCCTTTTTACAGACATATCTAGCCTCCCCTCTTAAGTCTGCATTGAGCATAAACTTAGCTGTTCAAAACATTTTCCACTGGATACAGCAAGAAAGACATCAGCATGGTACAAAACAATAAAAAGCAGTAGCAATCTCACAGATATTCAAGTGACGTGAGCTCAGAAATTGAAAAGGGAAGGCCTTCAGTAAATGAATTCCCAGATACGTCGCTGCAAATTTTCTAAGTTACAGTATGGTTATTCAGTTCTAATAAAAATTAGAATCCCCAACATCTTAATACTCACAGCCCCTGAACATTTGGCGGGAGTTGATAGGGCAATTTACCATGAAAGTTGTTGCCACTGATATTACTGCAGCAATTTCAAAAACCATCACTTTAACAAAATCAATTTAGGAAAAGGCAAAGAATGTCATAATAAAATATTCCAGCAAGAACACTGAGACTCACAGGATGGTCAATGACTCCAGGTTGTCAAGATTATAAACAGAACTCAACTGTCCAGTAAGTCCCAAGCTTTCTATGCGTCTAAAGGATACAAAGCAAAAACAGAGATTACATAGCGAATCACATCTGAAACCACAAACCAGTTTGTAATTGAGAAGAGTGCACCATATCTAACAAAGCAATAAGCCTTACAGCTCTGTAACAGAAGATTCATAACATGTAACTCCTCGCCAGTCTTGCCCGCAAGGATCACCCTGCTGGTCCGTGCTCCAACCCGTGAGCTGTGATGGGTATCCAAGGCTACCATACAAGACGTTGAGAGGAGCAACTGTGACAGCATCAGTCAATTAGAAGCATACTCTCCAAGCAATCTACACTCGACAGATCGAAATTCCCAAAGAAGAATATGCACAGAACTGGAATCAGCCGCTTCTCCAAACGCAAGAAAAATTAACAAACCGGATCAAAAGCAATGTTGGGAAGTGTCATTAATGGTATCAGATCCCCTCTACACCAGATATTGATAAATTGATCTTCCTACGCAAAGAGCTTTTAGTCATCGCAGTATTCCTCATTTGAGAAGATACGAAACAGCTGAATGAGGCCTATTCCCTCCCCAAGATTCAATCTTTCCTCCAAAACATTCGCTTTCTGACATGGAATCCTTAAATCCATGTTCGAAAACAGACCATCTCCTCCCCTCCCCGCACCCCCACCATAAAATAAAACTTAAAAAAAAAAACCCACGTAAAACCACCAACAATAAACCATAAAAACTCGGTGAAAAAGCTCAAAAGAGGCTCCTTTCCGGCCAAAAGGAAATCCATCGAAGATAGAAAACGCAAAAGGAACCAACAACGAGCCCAAAAAACTGCAACATACCATTCGATGGGTCCGTGTAGCCATAAGCAACGGCCGCAATCCAAGTGAAAGTGCCGAGGAAGAAAGACCCACCTCGCCACATCTCCGCTCGACACCTCACCCTCCCGCGTAAGCTCATACGACGCCAAAAAGATCCGAACTTTACGCGGCCCACCTCTTCTTTTTCTGTTCACGGGGCGATATCTACCCTTTTGCTGTCATCGGGACCTCACCAGCGACCTCATTTTTCCATGATATTAGCCGAAAAGAAGAAGAAGAGAGGAAGCGAGGGAGGCCACAACGTAGAAGGCAAAGAAAAAACCAAGAGTGGGACAGCGGTGAGGAGTTTTCTACGTTGACCCTTTTCGGCTCGGCTCTCTCTTTCTCGCTCGTGGTGGGATGAGCTTTGGGAGGGGGGAGGGCGCGTGTGGAAGCGTTGCAAGTGAGAGCTCAACGAACGGCGTGAGAGCAGCGACCAACATGAAGGCAACCACTTTTAACGTTAAAAAGATGACGGTAAGCGGCCGCCGCAAAGCGTCGGGCACAGTTTTGCGTGTTTTTACCGTTGTTTGCACTCTGGCCAGCTGGGCAGCGGGGTTAAAAGGAGTCTCTTTCGAACTCACGATTTTTGTCTAAATTTTTTTCTTATTTTAATATAGATTTTATATAATTGTTTTTAATTATTTTAATTAAAGTATAATAATATTTACTTTTACTTTTACTCTAAAAAAATATACGCTACATCTTTTACTTTTATTTTTAATATTAAATAAATACTCACTGATATTTTTCACTTTGAATTGTAATTTTAAATAAATAATTAACGATATCATATTATTATACTAATTATTTTAATTATTTACTTATTTTTTTATTTCAACACCTAAAAAAATATTTATTTTTATTTATTTCATTTTAATTTATTCCTACATTATTTATCCACTCTGCAAATGGACTTTTCAGGATGGATGTGTTCATTGGTGGTGGGTTGATTCACGCGATAATGTACAGTCTGTGGCATCTTTTCCATTTGATGTGCCTATATCTCAAATGCTCTCCCTATTCAATATACATCTATTGAGATACTTATATCCCAAAAGCTCGCTTAATTGGATGCACCGAAATGGGAAAGAAAATGTGAAATGGCCTCAAGACATGGTTCTCGTGTCATTTGTAATAACCTAGAGCTAAATAGGAGATAACAGTTTGGGTCTGAGCCTAATTTATCCCCAACTTAATATGTTAAGCTTATGTTTATCAAATAGCAATTTCTCAAATAGCCACGCATGACTTATTCTGAATTTCATATGACCGAGGGATCTCGGAGGCCGTGAAGGTCACCAAGACATTTATGTAACACGGGAAACGTAAACGAAACTTGAAAGTACGAAAAATCCGAACATCTACGTTACACGGGAACTTTGGGATCCTAATTTATCATTTTGGTACACGTTTGCAGGAGAAATCTAATCTCTAAACACAGGTTAAGATCTAAAGTGGAGTTGAGATATCCCACTCTGTAAATAGGGATAATCTTCAAAAATAGGAGTTATCCCTTTCCATAAATCATCCCTAAAAATATAATATATATCAATGATTACAAGAGGTTCCTCTTCTAAATAATATACATGGGAGTTATTTTATAGGATACAAAAGGTATATTTTAATTACATGCAATTATCCATTTTTTCGAAAGTGTTACAATTTGACTCATTCCTTAAAAATCCTTATTTTATGTCTCTTCGTATTCTCGAACAAACCAACCATCTCCGATGAATTAGTTCAGGCAAATGGGTCAACTTAGGTGCCCTAAAATTTCTACGAATTAAAATTTAGGCAGACAAGCAAATTCAAGACAATAAGTCAATCCAAGCGGATTAGTAAATTCAAGTGGACTGCTCAAACAAACTAGTTTATTTTGATAATTTAGAATATTTAATTACTTGCCACACAATGAGATTGATCTCTTTTGAGCGACTTTGACTTGTCATAGTGAGTCTCTTGAACCCAAATTGTGAGAGTTATTCATACTATTTTCAAGTTTTACCAAAAAAAAAAAATAAACATGAACGTGGTAAGCTTCAATTGCCTACTTTGAAATTTGGCCCCAAGATTGACATTGTGGCAATCAGAAGGTTTTCAGTTATTTTGCCTCCGAGGAGTGTTTCCAGGGCATTGAAAGAAACAGGAGAAATGAACATGGGAGATTTTACATTTGGTTCTAGAAATTACTAATAGTATGAAGATGCCCTTTCATTTTAAGCATTTACACCTATGCCCTTGATACCTCTTTTGCTCTCCCTCATATCCAAGTTTTTGAACTAACCGCTGTCATTTTTGCTTTGATCATCTCAGCTATGAAAAGCCTTTATGGCTTTATACTCTCACAATGTCAAAAGATCAAAGGATGAATTACTCTCTTACTATTGATTTCTTTTAATATTTTGATTGGATTGCGACATTATGATCTTAACAACGTTAGCCTCAGTTTAAATTACCTTACATGTGATTAATTTTTAATCCCATTTTAATGCAAGGACATAAGTAGGAAATCAAATGTTGTCTGAGGGCATCTCCATAAACATGATAAATTTAGGGGCATAGTTTAACAACAAATATTTACCGATCATTTATGTAAAAATCTCGTGAAGATATTGCTTGCCAGGAATATTTAAAGGAAAACGATAAGAAATAGTTCCCTTCCATTCTCTATGATTTTATATCATAAATAAAGACCCTCCCAAAGCGCCAACACTTTGGATGGTGAAGATGAGGGTTGAGTTTAATGGAAGAATGGTTGAGAGTCACTAATTGATCCTCACGATCTTACCTTATTAGTGTTTGAAAATTGCTTTTGAGGCTTTGATTTTATGTTTGGTTCAGTGAATTCTGAAAACAATTTATTTTGAAATTTAGTTATATTTTGATGTTTAATTTCATGATTTAATGTTTAATTATCTAAATATAAAAACTCTTCGATACCTCTTGTAATTTCATTTTTTTTGGTAATTCCTTTACCAAATCCACTTTTCGATATCTTTTATGTTTGATACAATTAATTCTGGAAATAATTTATTTCAAAATTTAGTTATATTTTGATGTTCAATTTCATGATTTAATGTTTAATTATCTAAATATAAAAACCCTTTGATTCCTCCTATAATTTCATTTTTCCGTAATACCTTTACCAAATCTGCTTTTCCGGATTTCAATTCTCAAATGCTACCTTAGGACAATATCTGTATACCACTGTCAATCCTCAGATGCTACCTTAGGAAAACATCTTTATACCACTTAGAGTCTGCCATAAACTCAAATCACCACTTACACTCTTAAGAGCACTAAAAATTATTCTAAGTTGATAAAAGTTGTAAGTATGCCCAAGTGATAAGAATAGCTATAAAACTTTCAAGTGCATGGAAATCATTTTTCTCCATTTTCATATCAATACTAAAAAATGGTTTTATTATATGAATAAAGGATATATATATATATATATATATATATATATATATATATATATATATATATATATATATACACGTAGGGAAACGAAAGCGTACTTGTAATCTACACGTAAGTTACATATAGGTGGAGTAATATCTCTCATAATAAGTAATATTTTAAATTGAAAATTTAAAAATTAAGATCACTTTATATGAACATATTATACATCAAATTTAAAATCAATTTGACACTTCTAGTATATATATCACTCCAGTCCTACTGGATGTATGTATTAAGAGTATTGGATTATCTTTAAGTTTGATACACAGAATGTTTATATAAAATAATCTCAATCCTTAAATTTTCAATCTAAAATATAACTCGTAATGAGAGATTTAGTTGCACATGCAAGTCACACAAGCCTCATATAAAAATATATTTTAGGACAAAAAGGTTATCTATATCAACAAGATGTAGGCTTGAAATTAACACCTACTTGCAAGTAAGGGATATCATGTGTAGGGTCCATAAACTACTATACACAGATAAGCTCTCAAATCAAGGATACCAACTGCATACAAATAAGGACAACAACAACAACCATTTATAGATAAGAGACATTAACTTAATATTCTTTTAAACTCTATAATGTTATCCACATGGTTGATTATGATGCACCACGATCGCAATCTCCCTCCTTGATTTTCATTTCTCATTAATCATGTGATCAGATCAAATTCAAATGCATCTTGCAGCCCCAAGAATTCTCCTCCTTTTTGTCACATGTAGGATTTAAATCAAGAATCTTTCCTTTGAAAGGTGAGAGTTCTCACCAGCTATATTACAGTTGGTTTGCAATGTAGGATAGATATTAGACGGGAACTTTGAATTGTTTCTTTAACACGGTGAAAAGAAATCTTGTATATTATAAATTATGAGAGATTATAATAGAAAATCTCTTCACAGTTACAGATATTTATTTGAACTATAATTTTTGAAAGAATTTTCCTTAAGTGTGATATCCCTATAATTTCTTTGAAAAAAACCGTTAACTTTCCTCTTCCCATAAAAAGAATAGAAAATAAAAGTGCAACACGAATGCACCGGAAGGAAAGGAACGACTTGTTGCCGGAGCCTAAAAGTTAGCGGACATGTTCTATTTTCATTTGACATCTGTTAACATGAAGTCCCTCTTCTTATAATAATAATTTTAATGATTTCTGCCATAGTCGTAGAAAATACGTTACAAAATAGGTTCACGCAAAATCTTCTCATTTTATGCTGGAACGATTGGAGTGCTATTTATTCATAGGAAGTAAGTTAATAAACGTAACAAATAATGTAAAAAATGGCACGCATATCTCAGATGCAACACTTATCAATCTTAGATGTGAAATTTTATTAAATATAACTATAGCTTACATAAATATCACACGAAAAAGTAATCTCTATAATTCTTTCAGTCCTCTTCTCACAACACACTCCTCCTACGATGTATTCCCTTCTTCGGACATCCTTTGTCACTACAACAGTATCATCAAGTCTTACTACACTCGAAAAAGCTCCATCAACATCAAGAAAGTTCCACAATAGAAGAAGACAGTAAGATGAAAAAAGAGAGGGATCAAAGAAGTACGCCTCTAAAACCTCCAAAGCAAAGAATTTGTATATCGGAGATATTTCACTCTAGTGATATCTCATCAAAAATTGAGAAAAGTACCAGTGATTTTCCATTTTGCACATATGCTTTATCACAAGTAATATTCTTCCGAAATAAAGGATGTGTTTATCATCGGAGATATTTCGAGTAATATCATCGGATTTAGGATTTAGGTGATATACGTACACTCCGGTGATATCTCCTTTAGATGAATGATTTCTCATCGAAATGAGAAAAAACACTTGTGATTTTCCTTTTTGCACCTTATGTAAGTAAAAATATTACTTATATGAGTAATATCATCGAAGATAATTAATATTACCACAAAATTTTATTTTGTAGCGGTGCAAAGTTTGATTACACTAGTGCAAAGTTGCATTTCACACTTTATTAATTTATGTTACACCAATGCAAAGTTACATTTGCCACTTTATTAATTTATGTTGCATTACACTAGTGCAAAGTAGCATTCCCCCTTTATTAATTTTATTTTGCAACGGTACAAAGTTTCATTGCACTAGTGCAAAGTTACACTCCGACTTTATTAATTTTATTTTGCATCGGTGTAAAGTTGCATTGCCACTTTATTAACTTATTTTACACTGGTACAAAGTTGCATTGCACAAATGTAAAGTTGCATTTTCCACTTTATTAATTTATTTTGTATCGGTGCAAAATAACACTCCCACTTTATTAATTTATTTTGCACCGATGCAAAGTTGCATTATACCAGTGCAATATGTTATTGTTCAATGCTTCCTTTATTTTTTGTTTTCGCAGATATGAGATCAACTCTAGATGCACAATCTACACTATAAAAAAAGCCTAGAAAATGGTCAAGGAAGATGTGAAAGAAGAGTTTCGAAAAGTTCCCTTTGGCATCCTAGTTGGTGGTGGAGAAATTTACCTCAACTACCAAGACAAAGACCTACTTTTTGAATTTGTGAATGTATATAATCTAAAAATAAGGGAGTTTTATCTGGGAGACCTAGCATTGATTCTCACTCTAAATCACATAGAAAGATATTTGGATTGAAAAATGAGGGAGAGAAAATCATCATAAATGATAGAAAAATAAATGCAAATGATAGACCTGCGATTTGGAGTGAGATTTTCACATCACTAAAACTCAAGGTGAGAAAAATAGCTGAGAAGATTCAAGAATACAATAAAGAAAAAGAAAAAGAAGAAAAGGAAAAAAAAGAAGCACAAGAAATCCAGGCCTGAAGAAAGGAAAAACCAAGTAGAGAAAGAAACAAAGATGTTGGTTCTCCTAACCTATGGTCATTTCTTCTACCATATGGAGACCAAGCGATTGTAACTTCATTATTTGACACGATAAAAGATCTGGAGTCCCTAGGCAATTACAATTGGACTGAATTGGTGTGTAATTACATTCATGAGGGCCTAAGGGAAAAGAAGGAGAAGGAGAAATGTTAAGACCCAGTTCCTAAATCCCTACAGGATCCGAGATCGGCTCGACTCAACTAATCCCAAGACCCAGTCGTCCAACATGAAATAACCGAAAAGCAGGAAAATAAACCACATTCACTATACTAGGTAACTAACAGTAAAAGCGTACAAGCTGTAAAGGAAGTAAAAGCTGCTAATCAGTACATACCACCACAACAACAGGAAGGTAGAACAAAAGTATAGTGACAGGAACAGTAACCAAAGTGTGAAACTCTCTAACAGAAGGGAAGTACAACAACAGTAAGAACTACTGCTGGGCTCGACTGGGCCCAGCACCCTCTGCAGCCGGTAACTTGGGCTGCTCAACTTCTAAACCCGTAAGGGGTTATGAGAAAACGGAGTCAGCGAACGCTGAGTAGAGTGGTAACCAAACTATCTGATGCAGTAAAAGATAACAGGTAAATTTATCTTTTCCAATTATTTTATTTTACAAGTAATTCCTTTTCACCCATTGATTTACTTTCAAATTTCTTTCTTGATCTCGGATGTTCCTCGTGGGAACGATCTTGATTGCAGTCTTTTCCGAAGAGTAGAAGGCACATGTGGTGCTCTCCTGGCCAGGAGAGTCCCCGTGGTAATCCTACGCCTAGTCAACCACCCCGGCGTCACAGACAGACAGCGGTGACTACAGCACGCGTGATAAGCGCACGGGTAGCTACCCCGCACTGGCACGCGGTTAGTCGTTTCCACTAGCGGGTACGCCTAAAGTATAGCACGAAACAGTATAGGGCCTAGCCCTCTCAGAAACAAGGGTCTAGCCCCACAGAACCAAACAGGGGTCTCACCCCTCCACAGTCCGCGCACCCTCGTCTGACTACCCCGGTTTGCCTAGTGAGCCTAATAAGTCGGGGTAGGGTGGCTAGCTGAACCCCGGGCCTTGTGGGGTGGCTAGCTCCCTCCCTACACTAGGAACTCTCCCCGGTATAGTGTACGCGAGGGCCAACAGAAGTCGGTATAGAGTGGCAAATCCTAACCCCGGGTCCCAACCCAAGGGCGGCTAGCTTCGCTCTACACTATAAATGGGACAGTCGCTCTCCTTGGTACCACGTACTCAAGGGCCAGCACACTTCCCACTCACATTTCCAGACCTTTCCATTCATCTACACGAGCTCTACTCCTAACTCCCTGTAGGGTTCATGCTCATATTCACCATATTATTCCATACCAGGTTTCATCATTTACCATTCCATTCTCGTATTATACACATGCAGCTCGTATTTCCACAATTTAACATATGCAATAAGTGATATCACAGGTAACTGTTTAGTTATCTCAGGCATTTCATATTCTAACAGGCAGCTCGTATTTATTAATAGGCAGTTGTTTACAATTCAGCTCATTAATTTATGACTACAATCTCAATCACGCATACAAACAGTGCAACTATTTCTCATCCTAGGATTCATGCCACATCATAGGTTTCTAGTTATCTAATTATCATGACCGCATTCATGTTTTATAAATAGAGCAAGGCGAAACCACTCTACCAGACAATCCGGGAGTACTGGGGGCTCGAACTGTAGATTCACGTGCCTCTGCAACTTCCAGACACGCAACAGGTCGAAGTCCTATACCAAGAAACATATCATAATGAAACGTTTAGAACAGTATATAAAGGTTGCTAACATGTAGAGGAACTCACAAGGAAGCCACAGATATTTCGTTTGCGTAAAACGGATCCCGATCGGACCCTAAACGGGTCAAAAACAAGTCTGCAGACCCAAAGCAGACGTCTGGGATAACATCCAGTTGTCTTAAAAGTCACCAGAGTCTCACCTCAAGTCCCTGTGATGACTTCAGACGTCCAGGACCCCTCCGCAACCAACTGGACCTAGTTCCAGACGTCTGACTTGTCCTCCAGTCGTCTGGGAATGCCTCTGGTCGTCTGGTAAGCTGTCAAGACATCTGAAAGGCGTGGGAGGGTGAGCCGCGCGCCTTCTTGAAGCTGCTCCTACACACGACAGAGCAGCACACCATTCTTAGCGAAACAAATTGCCTCTGCGATGAGTCCTACATGGCCGTAACCGCGAGAAAGACGTACCTACGTGAAAACCCGCTTTCAGACATCCAGTGTTGTCACCAGACGTCCAGCCCGTCGTCCGGAAGGCCCTCCGGACGTCTAATAATGGAAAAACTCCAATATCAAACCGTGCTCCCGCTTCTCTTGCTGCGCTCCACCGCGACTCCTCCCGCTCGGTTGCAGCTCCGACCACTACAAAAAGTTGGGGACGACACCCCAATGCTCTCCTCCTCCCGCAGGCGCCGCGGGGGCTGTGCAACACTCCAACGAGCCTCCACGAGCTCGCAACCTTGGCCTCCTCCTCCTTGCTCTTGCTCCCTCTCTCTCGCTCGTCTCGCTCACGGTAGTGGAAGGGGAAGGAAGGTGGTGGTGGAGTGGAGAGGAGAGGAAGGGGGAGGCTCTTATATTGGCAAGGGGTTAGGGTTCGACGAGGGGGAGAAAAAGAAGAAGAGAGAGAAGGAGAACGAACTGCGCGCTGTCTGCGTGTAGAAAGCAAATGCGCGTACAGGTTTTTTTAATTTCCAAACGTTTAGGAAGGAGTCCATACGTTTGACTGACAGCCTAGATGTTTTAAAAGGCTCAAAACAGAACGGGTCTTTATAAGAAACAAACATATACCAAAGGTTGTACCATTGTACTACACCTATGGGCAGTTAAGATGTTTAACATCTTGAAACCTAATAATAATAAGGCAACAACAGTTGCTAAAAGGTACAACCACAAATTCTCTGTCACAAACCATGCAACAACAATGGGTCTAAACATTACGGAAGCAACTGAAAAGAATTTGAGAAGAAACCCATTTGGAGGAGTTGATCCCCCAAAAGGCAAAAAGAAGAGAAAGGAGGCGAAAGAGAAAGAAGAAACTCCAAAAAAAAGAAGAAAGCATGAACAAGAGGAGAAAGGAGGAGGAGAAGAGAAAAATAAAGGAGAAGAGAAGAAGGGGAAGAGAAACAAAAAGTAGTTAAAGTTGGAGAGATCTACCTCAACAACTTGCAAAAAAAAAGTAAGGAAATGAAAAAGAAATTAAAAAAATGAATAGAGTATTGAAGAAAAGAAATGAGGAAAATGCTGCTTTGAAGAATAAAATTGAAGAGTTAAAGGGAAATTTGACTGCTTCCCATCGTCAAACACAAAGTAGTCAAAGTTTTGAAACCCAACAAACTTAGCAATAGCAGCAGCATGAAGAGGTGGAGAAATCAATGGGGGAAGAATAATGGTAGAACAAGAGGATCAGCAGAAGCATCCGCAGCAACAGAAGCATCCACAGCAGCAGCAGCAACATTAGCAGTAGCAAAAGCATCAACAGCTACATCAATAGCATTAGCAAAATGATGATTGAATGGAGGAGGGGCTTGAGGGCCAAGAGAAGCAGTGGCAGCAGCAACAGCAGCAATGGAGACCAAGAAGCAACAGAAGCAGCAAGAGTAGTAGCATGAAGGAGAACAGCAGCAGCAATAAATCGAGGTTCTATTTATATATCACCGATGCAATTATAGGTTATCACCAGTGATATGTCACTTATCATCTATGATAAGTGACACCGGTGCTATTTCACTTAAATATCACCGGTGATAACATATTTATCACGAGTGATAAAGTGACACCATTGTTATTTCACTTAAATATCATTGCTGATAACATATTTATCACCGATGATAAATGACACCGATGTTAATCACTTAAATATCACCTATGATATATGTCTTATCACCGATGCAAATATAGGTTATCACAGGTGATAACACATTTTGTATCGATGCATTTCAATTAAAAGAAATGCTTATTTTCTTTTTTTCTTCAAAACAGAAAAAGGAGGACTAAAAAAAAGTCGGAAGGCCTCTAGCGAAGAGAGTGATATTCAGAAGAATAAAAAATTTAGATTCAGCTTTCTTCAAATACATCGATAACTCGCAAAGAACACTTCTTTCAAGACTAACAGAGATGAAAAAGGAAAAACATTAAAATTTGTGGAGAAAAGGAAAGCATTTTGTTGAAAGAGTACATATGCAAGAAGTGCTACAAATAGGTGAATTCACAGAGAGCCATGTAAGCTATAAAGCACATCTAATTTATATATCGTACATTTATCTTATTTTATAACACTAACATGTGATAAAATTATAGGTCATTGATATAGTTGTACAAATAGTCAATGAGAAAATAAATAATAAAGGGATATTTTCAACAACCGCATTCGACACAAATTCTTTTGCATATATAGGGTTTAATAACATGAAAGAAGTAAATGCATACTTCGATAGAGTCATTGCATCTTTGGATAATTGTACAAAGATACTCGTATCTATAAACACTAAGGATGTTGCCCATTGGACACTTGCGGCTGTCGACCTTGAAGAAAAAAGATTGACAAAATACGATAGCTATTTTGGAAACTGTTTGATGAGAACCTCATCATGAGCCATAACTAGCTCATTTTGACCTAACGCAAAGGATAAAAGCTCCTGCATAACTTAGCAAAGGGCTTAATTGAGGAATAAGCGTTCTGAGAAGAAAACAAGAAATAAAGGTTAAAAACTGCAATTTCACTATTGCAGTACATAAACGGAATTTCTCAGAGACCGAACATAGGTCAAATGATCTAAATAAGATAAAAAGTGGGTTGAATTAATCAGAAATGGGTTCATGAGCAATTTAAGAATTAAATGGCATTCTATAACCCTAAAACAAACCCACTTCAATTCACGATGTTAGAGGCAAAGTAAAAATGGAATAAACCCTCTAAAATTCATAGAAAAATAATCTCTAGGGTTTAGAACCTTCAATTTGGCCTTGGGAACCCATTTTGACCAACATTGAGAACCATGCCCAATTAACAACTTAATTTGGATTTTTACGTAATTTGATCGGTAAAACAAGCTTTAATCTAGAAATAAAATTCACCATCCGAATTCTTAGGTCCTAATTAGTCATGTATAAAAACTTGAGCCTAAGAAGAAACCTTCTTAACCAACTTTACACTTTGGTCCTCATATATTTACTTTTTGGCCCTCAACTTTTGAACTCTCACATTTTGGCCCCTAACTCTCCTTCATTCCTTGCATTTAGCTCCCTCCTGCAAAACCTGAGCAGCACCATGCTCCGGCGTCCTTGCGCGGAGCATGGCACCGCGCAGGGTGAGGTGGGGGGCCTACCAAGTCAAATGGGGGTGCCTTGCGTCGTCAGCCGTCCTCATCACTCCAGCAACCCACACGGCTCGCCGACCACCGCAGAACCTTCGCCTCCTCACCCTGATCATCCTCCGCCCTTCCACTTCCCCCAAATCGCCATCTGCAACTCCACCGAACACACCCATTTCCCAACCCGCAGTTTGACCTAGGGCGGCCCTTAGGCTCCGCCCCGCCACCTGCAGACCCTCCGACCACCTTCGCCGTGCCACGACGAAGGTCCTCCGCGTATCTAATTAGGCCGAGAGGCCCTTTCTCTGTACACAGGAACTTCGCTCGCCGCCACCATTGCTGAGGTGAAGAAGCTCCTTCGACCTGCTGCTCCAGGCACGCCACGCACAGATCAGGCTCCCAGGCTGCGTGGGGTGTCTTCGCGAAGTGCCAGGCTGCAGTTGAGGCAAAGCCCTCGCGTGAAGCCTCGACTGCCCACTGCTTCCTCCGCGCGGGTGCCCAAATTGGGGTGGGACACTTAGTCCCACCTCGGAAACCCACTGAGGCGAACGGGCGCTTAAAGGCAAAAGGTGCCTTAAGCTGTTCACCTTAGATCACGGGGTGAGGTCCCCTTCACCCGCCCGATTATCCGGCCTCGTCCGCGCTCACGCCCCGTGAACCTGGCCCGACCCGATTAGCCCGACCTGCACTCCTCACCCACCACAGTACGCCGGTGGGCCTGGACCCGGGCGCGACCCGCGTACCCGACTATCCGGCAGCTCTGGGAGAGCTATCCCATGAGTGAATTCTGAGAGAGAGAGACGCGGGGGAGGGTAGAGTAGGTTTTGCCCTCTGATCGAACTTTGATGTGCAGGCACAGGTGAAGAAGAAGAAGAGAAGGCAGGAAGAAGAAGAAGAAAGCCACAGAGGAAAGAATATCTGTAATGATGGCAATAACTAGCTGTACTACAACATAATTTCTACAACAAAAGCTAGTCATAAGTTATCGGCCACTTCATCACTTGGCGCTGTTGCCGGGGAGCAACGGCGATTCTAGAAGCTTTGAATTTCTTTTTAACAATTGCTAATCTTTTTCTATCTCTTATGTGCAGGTAAAGGAAGAAAGATAGACGCAGCCGCTCCGAGGACAGGTAACCTCCTATTAAAACCCTAAAAATTCAAAGAGGAAAAACAAGGAGAAAAACTAGGAGTAACCTGTCTTTCATAGTAATAGCTGCATGCTCTCAGAACCACTATTCCTGCACACAATTTTAAAAGGGTAATTAAGGGCAAACACATCCTTGCTTGAGCCCTAAATACCCAAACAAGGAGTTAAATGGACCAAGTAGAGCCAACATAAGATTCAACATTAGGGTTTTAGAGACACACTACTTAAATCAAGAATGGAGAAAATCCAAAAGAAGTGTGCCTAAACCATTGATTGAACATACTTATTCAGAAAAACCCAAAACAATTGGCTCTCTAAACACTTGAACCCAAAAAGAAAGGACCCAAAAGCTCTCAAAAGAACAAGAGGTGAAGTTGACCCCTTGGGTCAACCAACCCTAAAATTAGGTCACTTCTTCACTCAAAAATACCTAAAAGTTCAAGTGAAACCTTAAGCACCCCGATCTTAAACTAAAATTGATAGACTTAAGAGGTCAAGATCCTCATTCTGGTCTACCTGGAACTGCAGTGACAAGAGAGGTCGGGTGGGGGAAACCTTGTAACCCGTGGGGACGCTCTACCGTGTAGGGGTCTTCGCGGGACTCTCCCTCTCTGGCTGCCCAGGTAATTCTCAGGTGGACGATTTTTTTGATCAAGGGGTCCATCTGCCCCGAACCTCTATAGTCACCCAACATTTTGGGTGCCTCGATTGGGTCCAGCACCTGCTTATCTCATCCAGACCTTCAGTATTTTGCAGGAGGTCCTTGAAACCTTTTTTAGAAATTCCCCCCCCCCTCGAGGCTGAGCCTCGCTGCCCTTACTTGTGCAACAAACACTCCACACAGCCCTTTTCCTCTGATTCTGAACAACGTCCACTTCTTCCATCTTGATTCAAATTTCCATTCTATATCTTGATTCCACCACTTGATTCAAAGATGCAGCCATACCATTTAAGATTACCTTTCAAGAAACCTGAATATCGGAGATCCATGAAAGATAAGATGATTGAGGATGCCCTTGAATTCTATGAAATCAAATGTAAACCCTCAACACCAGTAGAAAACATTCAGGTTGATGTCCCAACAACCACAGCTTTCATCATAAACTGTGCCCAAATTCTGTTGATAGAAATTACAAAAGGATCAACCCGAGATATGCTCATGACAGGATACATTGAGATAGAAAAATTACACCAATCTAAATACCTTCAATGCTTGACAAATCCTGTACTTTGGGAACAACACCAAGATGCCCTGATAAAACGGGTAGAAATGATGAAATCAGTAGAACAAATTATCAACCAGAAATACCCGTATATACCAGAAATAGATGATGAACCATCTTGGAACAGTATTAAGGAACAATCCAGTTTCCCCGATCTCGGGACTGAGGCACAAAGTGGTTGTGGAACCCCAACCCAGATAGAAGACAACATTGAATTAGGTTGGGATATTGCAAGAGAACACAATGATGAGCTGAACTTAGAACATGAATTGCCAAGCTTAGAGTTCCAAAACTCCTGCAACAATGAGATCAGAACTGAACCTTTTGAGGGCATAAATTCTGCCCCTTATTCTGATAAGGTGGCTCTCGAAGGTTATTCAGACTTAGGCTCTAGTAACTCTACCCACATCCTAAGCCTAGAACCTAGATCTGAAACTTACTGAGAAGATTATGAGGCCCCTTATGAGAAAGATCAAATTTTTGCAGAATATGATTCCAGACCTCTATTTGATGAATGTCCCTCTCCAACATCCTTAGGAAATCTGATCGATTTTTCAGAAAACATGCCAATTTATGATACAGAAACTGAGGAGTTGGATGAGCAGGGTTTTAATTGGGTCTATCCTACCAGCTTGGAGCCTGAGCCTAGACAGAATACCTTTTCGAGCCCAGAATTGACATATAGACTAGACCCCATTCAGGCTGCTGATTCCACATCTGATGATTTTTGCTGTGGTGGAATTCATGATCATGAATCTCATTTTCGCCAACTCTCCGACAATTTCAGATCTGACTACAATTGCGAAGAGACTCTCCTTCCTGAACACACCAAGCCTATTTACGACCTCAGTCCATATGACTCATTCTCTAACTCCGACTCTGAGGTCCTGGTTCCCGAGATCACCGATAACACAGAATCATTCCTTTTCGATCCTCAGGAACCAAAAACAGAAAATGCCAAAAGTGCTTGCAACCCAGAATCCAAATTTTTTCTCGAATCAGATTTCTTTCATCCTACAAACACTCTTCCGGCATTTGATAGTTACCCAGAGGACTCTCTACAGGAAACCACCTATCATCATTTTCTAGAAGAGCCCTCGTACACAATGGCCACCTCATCCGCACACACAGAACGGATCAAAACCTCTTCCCAACCCCGACCCGCAACCGGACTCAATTTCTATTCAGATTCACCTCTCGCCGAGCCGATTGCATTTCCACATCGGGTTTGGAACACTGATCAGACTACATACCATGCTCCATCATTCTCTGATCACCTCTATAGGGTTCCCGCGTCACTCATTGATTATTCTACGGGTCCCCATTCTGACCAGGCTGATTCGACTCAGCCAAACCCTGTATTCACACTTCCATATCCATCTGAGTCACATTGCATATGGTGGGTTCCACACCTTTTGATCTTCATCTATCAACTCACCAGATTGATTGGGTTTAGGCTGCATCATCAGCCTGTTGATCTGAACAAGCACCTGGTTGGACCAACCAGGCTCTTAATCAAGGTGCTTGTTATATTAAACTCTACTGATTTGACCATCCCCTCTCTACTCCATTTTCCCGCTTGGCTGAAGGCATCAAATTTAGCGCTTAACGGGAGACAGCCCGTCATTCTCTTTGAAAACCTGAAACCTTCTCTAACACTTTTGTGCACTTAACGTCACCCTTGTAGACAGCCAACCCCACCTCAGATGCTTGCATCTGGGATTAGAAATCGTCCGCAAATTCATCCCGACCCATTCACTCATCCAAACATCTGTCATAAGGAATGAACTAAGTAAATAAAAACCCCCTAGGTCACAATGAGGACATTGCGAATCTTAGGCATGGGGGGGTATGAAAGTGTAAAACTTTAAGAAAAGGTTTTAAACAAAAAATTCACATATGCCAAAAATACCATAAAAATTAAAATTTTTTTTGAAAAAGATAATAAAATGAGAGGAGGAATTTTGGGATGTGGGAGGAGAAAAAGAAACAAAATGAAAAAAGGAGCACAAATATGAAAGAAAAAAGTGATAGTCATTAGTAAGGAACTAAGGAATTGACCTAAGTTCTAGACCTTATTCAAGAAAAGAACTGAAAAGTGCAGAAAGGAATTAGTAAGAACGCAAACCTTAGGCATTCTTGGATAGACTCTTAGTACCCATTAAGATCTGGATACTCCTCAAGAGGTTGAGGAAAATGAAAAGCTGAAGTATCAGGTCTAAGGCTTAGGGAGTATTTGACCTCATTAACTAACTTTTGGTCTACGGGACTCAGTAACATAAGCACCCTAACCTCACACACAGCCTGGTTCAGTAAGCGTAAAAATTAAAATCACGCAGAAGCGTCGAAAAATTCTGAAAAGTACACCTAGAATAGGAGCGGCCGATCAATACAAGTTGATTTGGACGAGTTCCCAGCGCGGAGAGGCGGGAAATCCCCTCGAAGATGCGTAACAAAATATCATCTCCTCGGTGCTTGTCTCTTAGGATATTTACATATCCTACTGGGGGCATGTAAGCACTCTACTGATTCAGATTTCATGGATGGCATTATCACGAAGTGTCAATTGCCAGGGTCTGGACTCAGCCACGGAACACCATGGATGGGATTATCTCGAAATCTCAATAGCCAGGGTTCCGGGGATTGCCATGGGCGGTGCTATCTCGAAGCATCGATTGCCAGGAACCCTTGAGGATTGATGATGGGGGCAAGGAATCTGATACAGACCGTGTTAAAAAGCCAATCCTAAGCTAGAATTAAAAAGAAAAAGAGAGAGAAAACTCTCCAAACAGAAAAATCTTTTATCTCTCTCTCTTACAAAACGCACTGCGAACTGAGCCAGGGCTAAAATCATCTCAAGCACGGGTGCTTTAACTACAAAGTCCAATAGACCTTAGGTTAGTTCTTGTAGGCCTTAAAAACCTTTGCCAAAGACTGAGGCTGAGGCTAGACAGATCTGGATCTTGATTGGTACTAGAGTACCTTTTAGGCCTATGGTCAGCATTCTAACCTAATCTAAGTTCAAATGAAAAAGCACTTATATGAAGCTATTAAGAACTTCATGGTCTAGAACAAGAGTTGAAACCTTAAGTTTTTGCTAAGGGACTAGCAAAAGCTAGGCATGGGGGTATGATGAGAACCTCATCATGAGCCATAACTAGCTCATTTTGACCTAATACAAAGGATAAAAGCTCCTTCATAACTTAGCAAAGGGCTTAATTGAGGAATAAGTGTTCTGAGAAGAAAACATGAAATAAAGGTTAAAAACTGCAATTTCACTATTGCATTACATAAACGGAATTTCTCAGAGATCGAACATAGGTCAAATGATCTAAATAAGATAAAAAGTGGGTTGAATTAATCAGAAATGGGTTCATGAGCAATTTAAGAATTAAATGACATTCTATAACCCTAAAATAAACCCACTTCAATTCACGAGGTTCGAGGCAAAGTAAAAATGGAATAAACCCACTAAAATTCATAGAAAAATAAACACTAGGGCTTAAAACCTTCAATTTGGCCTTGGGAACCCATTTTGATCAACATTGAGAACCATGCCCAATTAACAACTTAATTTGGATTTTTGCGTAATTTTACCAGTCAAACAAGGTTTAATCCAGAAATAAAATTCACCATCCGAATCCTTAGGTCCTAATTAGTCATGTATAAAAACTTGAGCCTAAGAAGAAACCTTCTTAACCAACTTTACACTTTGGTCCTCATATATTTATTTTTTGGCCCTCAACTTTGGAACCCTCACATTTTGACCCCTAACTCTCCTTCATTCCTTGCGTTTAGCTCCCTCCAGCAAAACCTGAGCAACACCATGCTCCGGCGTCCTTGCGCGGAGCATGGCGCCTCGCAGGGTGAGGTGGGGGTGCACGTCGCCTCCCTCCGCCCTCCTCTCCGTCTCTACCTCTATAAAAACCCCACAAGCTCTGTCGTTCTCCTCAGCTCGGATCTGACGGAGATACCCCCTCAATTCCTCTCTTCCCACTCCGACAGACGCCCCCTTGCTCCGGCGGTTTCTCCTCCTCGTCGCTCTGCTGCAATACCAGCAGCAGAGCCACCTCCCTGATCTTCCTCCTCGTCGCGCAATACCAGCACGCGCTGCCTCTGCCCCGTCGTGGCCGCTGTCCTCCCCCACTGGGCACCTTCTTCTCCGGCGACAGCAGGTACAGCCGTCCGCCTCCTCTCCCCCTTCGTCCCTTTAGTTAGGTTAGAACTACTTCCCTGCCTCCTCTCTCTCTTTTCCCCCTGCTATTTTTATCTAATTACCCCTCGACCGCGCCTAATCACCCTCACCTTCTCCACCTCCGGACACACTCCGGCGACCCGCTCCCATCACTCCAGCAACCCACACGGCTCGCCGACCACCGCAGAACCTTCGCCTCCTCACCCTGATCATCCTCCGCCCTTCCACTTCCCCCAAATCGCCATCTGCAACTCCACCGAACACACCCATTTCCCAACCCGCAGTTTGACCTAGGGCGGCCCTTAGGCTCCGCCCCGCCACCTGCAGACCCTCCGACCACCTTCGCCGTGCCACGACGAAGGTCCTCCGCGTATCTAATTAGGCCGAGAGGCCCTTTCTCTGTACACAGGAACTTCGCTCGCCGCCACCATTGCTGAGGTGAAGAAGCTCCTTCGACCTGCTGCTCCAGGCACGCCACGCCCAGATCAGGCTCCCAGGCTGCGTGGGGTGTCTTCGCGAAGTGCCAGGCTGCAGTTGAGGCGAAGCCCTCGCGTGAAGCCTCGACTGCCCGCTGCTTCCTCCGCGCGGGTGCCCAAATTGGGGTGGGACACTTAGTCCCACCTCGGAAACCCACTGAGGAGAACGGGCGCTTAAAGGCAAAAAGTGCCTTAAGCTGTTCGCCTCATATCACGGGGTGAGGTCCCCTTCACCTGCCCAATTATCCGGCATCGTCCGCGCTCACGCCCCGCGAACCTGGCTCGACCCGATTAGCCCGACCTGCACTCCTCGCTCACCACCGCACGCCGGTGGGCCTGGACCCGGGCGCGACCCACGTACCCGACTATTCGACAGCTCCGGGAGAGCTATCCCATGAGTGAATTCTGAGAGAGAGAGAGACGCGGGGGAGGGTAGAGTAGGTTTTGCCCTCTGATCGAACTTTGAGTGTGCAGGCACAGGTGAAGAAAAAGAAGAAGAGAAGGCAGGAAGAAGAAGAAGAAAGCCACAGAGGAAAGAAGAAAAGACACTGTAGCAGCAGCAGTTTAAGTCGTCTGATTGGAAAATCAGACGACGTCCTGAAGGCAAAGAAGAAGAAGAAAAGAAGAAACAGGGCCGCAGCAAAGAAGAGAGAAGACAAGAAGAACACAGGTAGAACAAAAGAAAGAAGATTCAAGAGCCCCAAAGAGAAGAGAAGACAAAGAGGAAGAAAGAAGAGAAGACGAAGAAGCCAAATTTCCATATCTCTCTCTCTCTCTTTATTTTTGTAATAAGAAATACTGTACTTCTAGAATACAATTTGCTCCCTTAGTTCGACCTCGGGAACTCGTTTATTTTCCGAGTAAAAAATATCTGTAATGATGGCAATAACTAGCTGTACTACAACGTAATTTCTACAACAAAAGCTAGTCATAAGTTATCGGCCACTTCATCGATGTCCAAAGCGCACCAACAGAGATGCCAACAAACTGGTAAGAACCATTTTTTATCACCATTGTTAATTTGAAAATCATTTCGTTAAAGTGTTATGGTGCAAAGTAAGATTGCACCAATGAAATTCAAGTGTTGAGGTGCAAAATAAAATTGCACCGGTACAATGAACAATTGGTTCAACTTTTTCTCTCTCTATATTTTTGACCTTTTAGAAACTAACTAGAGGAATATTGAAGACATCTCAAATAGAATAGAAAAAGGCAAAGAGTTTGGTAAATCAAACTCCTCAACAATAATGGAATAATTGTCACAATTTTCATGCTTAAAAGCCAAAGTTTTTTTGCAATAGATGATGTTCTGCAACTCCTTCTGAAATTGAAAAAACATTGTAACAGTATAAGCATCCCTTACTTGAGCCTCCATAGGAAACTTAGAATATAAAATAGGAAACTTGAACTGAGAATCAAAATTAGCTTTACGAGTCTTCTCTTGTTTCGCTTAAAGACCAAGCTTATATTGCCTCACAAATTGCTTCAAAGTAGTTTTCGAATAAACATATCCATTAAAAAATGCATTGACCCCTTCACTTCTTTGAGTACTAGACAAGTCAATCAAAAACATGTCATTAAAAAGACAAGGGATCCACATATGTCGAATCTCAAACAAATCATGAAGCCATTTATCACCCGCCAAATGTCTATCTCTAACTTGAGCAGCCCACTTCTCCTCAAAATCTTCCTTTGATCTTGAATTATGAAAAACTTGATTAAAAGCTTCCCTAGTATGCTCATCTCTAGGAAGCTTCTGAGAAAACTTATCTTTGATGTGCCAAATACAAAGCCGATGACGAATACCATGGAATATAGCTAATACAACATTAATAATACCTTGACATTGATCTGTAATGATACCTTTGGGATGTATACCTCACATGCAAGATAAAAATCTCTGAAATAACCACGTAAAATTTCTTGTTGTCTCATCTCCCAATAAAGCACAACCAAATAAAATTGTATGACCATGATTATTTACTCCAATAAAAGGATCAAAGGACATGTCATATCGATTAGTCGAGTATGTTGTGTCGAATAATATTACATCACCAAAAAACTTATAGGCCAATCGGCTACTAAAATCAGAGCAAAAAATGTTACGGATGCAACCATCATCATCATCAAAATCTATAGAATAAAAAAAGTTGTTGTTCTTTAATTGCATCCTAACGAAATAACTTTGAACAACCTCTGCATCACCTACACCAGCTTCAAATTCCTTGTTTTACGTATTGCATTCCTTGCATCTTGAGTGGTAAATGTCAAGTTCTCAAATCCATCATCCTCAATAGTAAATGAAGTAATTGACTTTGATAAACTAATGCTTGCTTGATCATTTAACACGATTCGAAATTTCCTTCCCGATGGTATTTTCTTCTTTGATCGAAGGTATTCATCACAGTTGAATCACAAAACTTATGATTATGGTAATTACAATAAGAAACAACGATATACTTCCTAGAGCCATTATAAAATCGAAAGCGAACATGAGCCTTACATCCAACTTTAGATGTCAATTTCTTTGAATAGTAAGGATTGCATGACTTCTTAGGAGGTTCACCTCCTCTTGAACAAATAAGCTTCGCTCTACGTATAAAATTCTTATCGACCTCATTATAATTTGTGCTCTTTAAAGAATACTCAAAGTAACTATGATGAGCAAAATCTTGACAAAAAGAAACAGTAGCCTCAAAAAAATCAATTTCCATCCCAACTTCAATATTTAGTTCACCTAAAAGCAAGCCAAAGCAACATAGATGAGTTAAATAACTGCATTGTTAAATTACACCGATGCAAAATGTAATTTGTAAGGACTCATTATTTTTTAGCCTTTTAAGATGTCTGGAGTCTCAGTCAGATGTTTGGACACGTTCCCAGATGTCTGAAAGTGAAATTTTTCGTACTGCGTATTGCGCTCTGCGCGCGGGTGGCGTGCAAAGACCCGCTCTCATCTTCGCCCTCACGCTGTAAAACCTTAAACCCCCCTTATATATACCCTCCCTCCTTTCTCCTCTCCACTCTACACACCACAACCGCCACCACCTTCGGTTTCTTGTGCGGGAGGGGCAAGAGGGAGGAAGGAGGAGAGCGCGGAAGGAGGAGCAGGCCTATGGTCGGTGGAGCTTCGGTGGATTCTCGGTGGAGCTCGCACGGTCGACTGCAGGCGTGTGCGTGAGGAGGAGAGGGCTTAGGGAGGTGGCCTCCCGACCCTCTACAGCGACTGGAGCTATTGCAGCGCGTGGCGAGCGAGCGGAGTGAGCTGCGAGGAGTTTCTAATACTGGGATTTTTTCCAGTATCAAAGGTCAGCAGAGTCGACCAGACGACCGTGGCGGCAGCTGCATGTCCATGTCTGAGACCAAATGTCTGAAAGCACTTATATCGCAAGGTACATTCTTTTTCGCGGTTATGGCCACACAGGCCTCACAGCAGAAGCTGGTCTAGCCTGATTTGGACCTACGATTTTGTGCGCAAGTAAAGGCCCTTGGGAAGGTGCGCGAAACTCTTTTCCATGTGTTTTTAGACGTCAGATCGCATCACCAGACATCTGGAAGTCCGTCCAGACGACCAGAGGCATTGTCCGACGTCTGGAACTGCCTTTAGACGATCGCAAAGAAGGTATGGACGACTGAGGATACCGCAAGAACATAAGGTAAGATCTGACGCCTTTTAAGACATTTGAGATTATTCCCAGAGGTTTGATTTTGAACAGTAGGCACATTTTTGACTTGTTTAGGGTCCTATCGGGGTCCATTTTATGCAAATGAAATACCTGTACTTTCCTCTCGGGTTCCTCTACGTACCAGAGTCAGTTTTACACTGTTCTGAACTCTCCTTTTATGAGGTATTCCTTGGTATAGGGTTTCATCCTACTACGCATTTGGGCTCGCAAAGACGTCTGGTCTGCGGTTCAAGCCCCCATTACTCATGTGTTTCCTGGTAGAGTGGTTTAATTCTGCTAATAATATTTAAATAAGATTGTGCTTATGGAAATAGCCAAATGGAACCCTAAGATGTGGCATGAACCCTAGGGTAGAGAAATGAATGAGCCTGTTTGTACTGTATGGTTCACTTGCATGTGTAATTAAGATAAATTGCTAGTAAATGCCTGTATTATAATTACGAACTGCCTGTGTTTAATGAAACTACCTGTGAGAACACCAGTTGCATCATATTAAGAATTGAACTATGAAAACACGAGCTCCTGTATACTGATGGGTCGAGTTTCGTTGCATGTTTTAAAAGGAAAGATACGTTGTAGTATATCACAAAAAATGATTATCAATTTTATTTATTTATTACTCAAAATTTTAAAAACATTTCAAGGTCAGGGAGCAATTCGATATTTATAAACAAAATATCACAATTTCAATTATGTTCAATACTGATGCAAAAATAAATGTTAGAGACAAAAAGGAAATAAATTCTTTTTCTTCTCCTCTCTTTCTTCTTTGCTCTCTCTCTCTTGTCTTCTTTCTCTGTCTCCAGACGTCGGATTCTGCGAATCAAACGCCTTAAGTGGCGTTTGCTACAGTGCCAGTGTCTTCTTTTTTTCTTCTTCTCCTTGGTTCTCTCCTACACTTCTTCTTTCTTTCTTTCTCTACGGCTACTCCTTCCTTCAGCTGCTCTTCCTTCTTCCTTCTTCTTTGGCCAAGTCCTTATCTGCTCCTTCCTCCGCCTTCTTCTTCTGCTTCAGCTCCTTCTGTACTGTGCTGCGCCTCTTCTTCTCTTCCTCTTCCTTGCAGCTGCTTCCTCTTCCTCCTTCTTCCCTTCATAGGCACGGTTAAACAAAACCTACCCCTACCCTCCCCGCGTCTCTCTCTCTATTTCTCTTGCAGGGCACAGCTCTCCCAGAGCCAGCTGGGTTATCGGGTTGGGTATACGCGCCCGGGACCAGGCCCATCGGCGTGCGGTGGTGGGCGAGGTGTGCACGGGCAATCGGATCAAGACCAGATCCGTGGGGCGTGGTCGTGGACGAGGCTGGGTGATGGGCGAGGGGACCTCACCCCATGTTCAGAGGCGAAGAGCCTAATTCACAAATTCAATTTATTTACCTGCGCCTGCTCGAAAACGCACGAGGTGGGACTAAATGTCCTGTTGTGCGCCTAGCAGTAGATGGCGTGTCCAATTGCAGCTGTATCTACTGCCCCCGACGCCAATTGAAGGTCTGGTTGAGTGCACGAGGGGAGTTTGCGCGACCTGGTGATCGGTCGCGTTTCGCGGTGTTTTAAAGTTATGTTCGTTGCAGTATGTTGCGAAGAGCGATTACCAGTTTATTTCAATTTATTACTCGGAATTTAAAATATCCCGAGGTCGAACTCAGGGAGCACACTTTGATTTTAGAAGCATACGAATTTACAATTTACTATGATATACTATTTTACAAAAATTTAAGAGAAAGAATGAACAAAAAAAAATCCTTTTCTTCTTTTCTTTCTTTCTTCTCTTTTTCCTTTTCTTCTTTCTCTACCTTTCACTTTTCGGACATCTGATTCTTTGAATCAGATGCCTTATCAGCTCCTTTTTTACAGTGCCTCGCAGCTCCTTCTTTCTTCAGTTGTCTTCTCGGCCTTCCTGTCTTCTTCCTCTTTCAGTTGCAGCGGCTCTTCTTCTTCTCTTTCTTTTCTCTACTGCTTCCTCCTTCCTGTCTTCTTCTTCCTCTTTCAGTTGCTCTGCCTTCTGGGCTTCTTCTTTCCTTCTTCTTCAGCTTCTGCTCTCAAGTCTTCAACTTCCTTCCCTTGGCTTCCTCTCTTCCCGCAACTTCTTCTTCAGCTTCCCTTCCTTAGCCGCCTCCTACACACACGAGCGCAAAACCTACCCCTACCCTCCCCCGGGTACGCTTTCTCTCTATTTCTCTCTTCGCTCTCCCAGAGCCAGCTAATCGGGTATTCGGGTTGGGTTATGCGTACCTAGGTCCAGGAGCACCGGCGTGGGTGGTGCGCGAGGAGTGCAGGGTAAACGGGTCGGTCAGGTCCGCGTGGGAAGTGCCGCGGACGAGACCGGGTGAGTGAGGGCGAGGGACCTCACCCCTATGTGACTTGAGGCGATAAGCCTAAGTCACTTTTTCCTCTTATGCAAGTGCGGGCGCGCCTTCACTTTCGAGGTGGGACTAAAGTCCCACCTGCTTCTTCGTGTGCCTGTAAAAGGAAGGCGCGAGAAATTGTGGCTGCAGCTGAGGCCTTCGACTCCAATTGAGGGCCTGAGTGCGTGCGTGAGAGTATTCCACACACCTGAGACTGCTGCACTTGGGTTGGGCGGACCAGGAGCGGCAGCACGCCTACTTCAAGCAAGCTTCCGCTCCTGCGCTAATGGCGGAAGATGCTCTGAACCTGAAAACACGAACACGGCCTCGCGGCCTTGTCAGATGCCTTGGGGAGCTTCGCCAAGGTATGGCGAATGTGTAGAGGTGGTCGGCGAGGCATGGGAACGTCTGTGGGCGCGTGCCTAGGGCACACTATAGAGGTGCAGGTCGGTGTGTTCGGGGACAGTGTGTGGAGAGTGTGGTGGTCGATGGAGAAAGGGAAAATGATCAGGGAGTGATGGTGGAGCTTCTGAGGGGTTTGGCGAGGTGGATGGAGGTCTGGAGTGGTAGGGACACCTCGCCAGAGGTCTGGTCGAAGGTGGAGATGGCGATGGTGGACAGTGGGATCGAGGGGTATTTTGGTGAAATAAATTGAGGGGAATTGAAAAAGGGGTAGAGAGGAGTGTTCCTAACCTGATAGAATGGACGTAAGGGGAGAAAGGGCGGCAGGCAGTACTTGCTGTCGCCGGAGAAGAAGATACCAGTGGAGGGAGAGCGGCAACGACGAGGGGGCTGGGGGCGCATGTGAGGGTGTTGCACAACGCGGAGGAAGGAGGTGAAGACAACTCTGCCATTGGTATTGTGGTAGAGCGACTGGAAGGAGGAAGAGTCGCTGGAGCATGCTGGTCACCTGGCCGGAGGAGAAGAGAGGAATTTTGAGGGAAATCTCCGGCCAAATCAAGCTTGCCCGGTGCGGAACGATATGGGCTTATTTAAATAAGCACTGGCAGGCGGTTCATCGCACTGAGGCAGCCAGAAGCTGACGCCGGAGGCACGGTCGGAGGGGATACCCATACCTCTCGAGTGTTCGCACGAGAGGTATGGGGTGATTCAAGATATGGGGAGCTACTCATGTGGTAGGGGGGATCGCAGAGAGCTCCCCTTTCAAGTCTGGGAGCAGCTCCTCAAGCAGGCAGGGAGAAAAATGCCTCGCGACGTCACCGGCGGTATGGGTCCCTGCTACTGTGGCAGAGGGACCTGAATGAAGAAAGTGACGACAAAGTTGAGGGGGTTTTTGCAAGGCTTCAAAAAGTTAAGGGTCAGAAAGTAATTGTTGAGGACCAATTTGTAAAGTAGGTCAAGGAAAACTTCCCTTAGGTCCAAATTTTGATATAACCTTAATTTGGACCTAAGGAATCCAATGGTGAAGTTAGATTTTAGGTTTGACCATGTTTTCCTGGTAAATTTGCACAAAAACTCAAATTAAGTCAAAAATTGGGTATGGATCTCAATCTAGGTCAAGATAGGCTCCAATGGCCAAATTGAAGGTTCTAAACATATGGGATGTTTTTTCATGAATTTTAGAGGGTTTAATTGATTTTTATCTTGCCTGGAACTTCGTGAATTAAAACGGGTTTGTTTTAGGATTACAGAATGTCATTTAATTCCTAGAAGTTGCTATAACCCTTTTCAGATCAAATCATCCGCTTTCTTTCTTATTAAGCCCATTTGACCTGTGTTTAGACCTTTAAACATCCCGTTTGTGTACTGCATTGGTAAAATTAAAGTTTTACCCCTTGTGAGTTGCTTATACTCAAATTTATAGTTATTTGATTTAGGCTTTCCCTTAGGTTTTATAGGAGCTTTTGTACACTTATTTAGGTCACAATGTGCTAGTTAGGGTTTATGATGAGGCTCTCATCACCTGGGCTAGTGACCTGGGGTTGGTGAAGTCTGGAGCTGCTTACAAGCTTGCTCCAAGCTCGGCGTCAATGGTGGAGGTGGCTCTAGACTTGAAAGCATGAACATAGCCTTGCGGCCCTGTCAGAACACTCAGCAGGCTTCGCCAGAGCAGGGCGAAGTGGCCTGGCGGTCGGAGTGGCATGAGGGGGCCTGTGCGTGTGTGCCTAGGGCACACTGTGTGCGTGCAGGTGGGTGTGTTCGGGGGGAGGTTCCAGTGGGTAGCACGGTGAGTGGAGTGAGGGGAAATGGTCAGTGAGGTGAGGCGAAGCTTAGGGACCAGTCGGCGAGGGGTGAAACAGTCTGCGGAGGTGGAGTGGCCTCGCTGGAGTTGGTGGTCGGAGGTGAAAACGATGGTGGTGGAAGTGGCAGTCGAGGGGTCGAAGTTACAAATTAGGAGAGGGGAAATGAAGAGGGGAGTGAGAGGAACCTAACTAACCGGTTTAGAGCGAAAGGGGGAGGGGGATAGCGAGCAGCTGGTACTGCCGTCGCCGGAGACGAAGATGCCCAGAGGAAGAAGACAGTGATGACGAAGGGGGTCGAAGGGTGCTCGCTGGTACGGCGTGGTGCGGAGGAGAATGGCGGAGCTAGCTCTACCACTGTATTGTGGAAGAGCAACAAGAAGAGGGAGGAGGAGTCGTCGGAAGCTTCGGGCAGTCGGCCAGAGATGGGAGGAGACGAATTTGAGGGAGATCTCTGGCCAATTCGAGCTTAAAGGAAGCGACGTGGTCTGCCCTTCCTTAAATAGGCACCGGTAGGGCGGGAAGCGCGTAGGGGTGGCGGGAAAGCCACGCCAGAGGTAAGGCTGGTCGGAGACCCATACCTCTCGAGCGTTCGGACGAGAGGTATGGTGGGTTTCACGGCATGGGGAGCTGCCCATGTGGTAGGGGGCTCCGCAGGGAGCTCCCCTTTCAAATCTTGGGGTGGCTCCCCATGCAGATGAGGCAAAAAGCTTTGCGCAAAGTCGCTGGAGGTATGGCCCCTACTGCAAATGGCAGAGGGACCGAAATGAAGAAAGAGACGAAGAAGTTAGGGGGTGATGTAAACACATTTACACTACTTAAAATGTCTATTTATGCATGTTCTTAAGCAGAGGATTGCATTTCATGATATAAATATTGCATAACATGCATCATCTCGCATTTAGAGTAGCTTGAATAAAATGGAGGTTAATTGTCTCCTTTTATGTGCTTGGACAGGGCAAAAATTTTATCGGGGCCTCGGATCAAAGATCCAACCGTATGGATGTGATCAGGGCGACGATCGGAGTTCAACGACTCCAAGATCGCCCTAATCAGGCATCCGTAGCATCAGATAGAGATCGGGGAACCCTAGAAGATCAAGGGCCAGGATGGTGTAAATCCGCACTTCAGATGACAAATCCGACCGCACGGATGAATTCGGATCGACGATCGCAGCCCAATGACACAAAAATCGAGTCAATCCGGCATCCGTGGCACCATCTACAACTTCCAGAAGATGGACGGCCAAGATGGCACCACGTGGCGCCATCTCAGCCGCCCAAACGGCCGCTGGCATTTTGTCAAGGCCCCCGCCCGATCGCTCTCCGCCGTCAGATGGAGAACCAATGGCTGTGGCCGCCCGGCGCTTAAAACATGCGCTCGACCATCCGCGCCCCGCAGCGCAGTGGTCGAGCGCGCTTACGTGAGCGCGGGGCGCGGGTTCGAGCCGCGGCGAGGGGATTGGAGGCACGAGTAATTGAGGCGCGTGGAGCATCGGATGGAGATCGTGCGGTCGCGGGCGCCCGATAGCGCCGACGCGCGATTGGACACCCCGCGTAACGCGAGATCGCACGCGGAGGCGGGCGGGTTGCAGCGGGCGCGGACGCGTTTTAAGCCGTCCGATCTCTCGATCGGACGTCTGAGACTTCGCGGACGTGCGTAGGTGTTACGCACGCGGGCAGCCGAGCGAGCGCACGTGGGCGCGGCGGCGATGGCCACGTCGGGGCTTTAGTGACGGATTTATCCGTCACTAATGACCCCTTATTTATTATTTTGAAGATGTAATGTCTATTTTGCCCCCACTCCTTGCAACTATAAAAGGAGACCCCCTCCATACGAAATTTCCATCCCTTCTTTCTCCTCTCTACCCCTCCGAAGCTCAAGAGAAGCTTGTCCCACACCCGAGATGCTTCTCGCGAGATAAAGTCCAATTTTCGTTCCCCTTCGGAAGTGGATCCCGCGACGACGACGGCGTGCTGCTTCGTTCCCGTTCTTCTGCTTCGTCCTCCTTCGTCCCTCTTCATTCTCCTTCGTCCAGGCGTCGTCCCGTCCGGCTCGTCCTCCAAGCAACCGTCGAGGAGGATTTCTCTCTCCCTATTCTTTTTACCGCTTTCTAGTATAGATTTATTACTTTCTAGATTAATCTACTCGTCCTCCAAGCAATCGTCGAGGAGGACATTTCTCTCTCCATTCTTTTAATGCTTTCTAGAGTAAATTTATCGCTTTCTAGAGTAATTGTTTTATGCTTTCTAGTTGTAATGAACAATCTCTTCAATACAAAAATTCCTTGTTTATTCTACATCTCATTTTGATTTCTCTGTGTAATATTCTCTTTCTCTCTTACTCTCTCTCTCTCTCTTCTATTTATTGTAAATAATTAGATGGTTCTAAATTTAATTATTCTGTAACAAATAAAAAGAAACGCGTAGCTTTTAAATCAAATGTCTGCCTCCATGTGTTCGACCCGGAATTTTAATTTCGGTATAAATTTTATTTGTTGAACACGAATTCTTCGCTTTCGAACTACAACGACAGGTTTTCCAAAATCGAACATGTTAGCGTAGGTTAGTAGCGTTCAACAGGGGGATTTGCAAGGGTTTCAAAAAGTTGAGGGTCAGAAAGTAATTTGGAGGACCAATTCGCAAAGTGGGTCAAGACGACCTTCCTTTAGGTCCAAATTTTGGTATCAACCTAATTTGAACCTAAGGAATCCAATGGTGAAGTTGGATTTTAGGTTTGACCACGTTTGACTAGATATTTTACACAAAAACCTAAATTAGGTTAAATATTAGGCATGGACCCCAATCTATGTCAAAATAGGTTCTAAAGGCCAAATTAAATGTTTTAAACCATAGGGGATATTTTTTCATAAATTTTAGAGGGTTTAGTTGATTTTTATCCTACCTAGAACCTTGTGAATTAAAGTGGATTTGTTTTAGGATTACAGAATGTCATTTAATTCCTAAATTTCACAACAACCCTTTTCTGACTGAACTATCCTACTTTTTCTCTTATTAAGTTCAATTGACCTATGTCTAGACCCTTAGAAATCCCGTCGATGTACTGCAATGGTAAAATTGTAATTTTACCCCTTGTTTTGTGTTCTTTCCCAGATTAAAGATTCCTTGAATTAAGCCCTTCTTTTGGTTATGTAGGAGCTCTTGTACACTTTATTTGGTCAAAATGTGCTAGTTAGGGTTCATGATGAGATTCTCATCATATACGGTTGAGAAACGAAATATGAAGGATGAGATCTGGATCGGGATAAATAAGGTAAACATGAGCATGAACCATACGGGGAATTAGGAGTAGAACTCTTGTGGATAGACGGAAACCTGAAATGTAGACAGGAAGTGTGCTGGCCCTTGAGTACGTGGTACCAAGGAGAGCAACTGTCCCCTTTAGTGTAAAGTGGAGCTAGCCTCCCTTAGGTTGAGACTTGGGTTTAGGATTGGCTACTCTACACCGACTCCTGTTGACCCTCACGTACGTAGTATCGAGGCGAGCTACTAATGTAGGGAGGGAGCTAGCCATCCCACGGGGCCCGGTGTTCAGCTAGCCACCTTACACCGACTTGTTAGGCCCTTTGGGCAAACCAGGGTAGTCAGACGAGGGTGCGCGGATTGTGGAGGGGCGAGACCCCTGTTCTGAGAGGGCAAGGCCCTATACTATTCCATGTTGTACTTTGGGCGTACCTGTTAGCGGAAACGACTGACAGCGTGTCAGTGCGGGGTACCTACCCGTGTGCTTATCACGTGTGCCGTAGTTATCGCTACTTCTTGACAGTGACCTCGAGGTGGTTGATTAAGTGTAGGACTACCACGGGGGACTCTCCTGGCCAGGAGAGCACCACGTGTACCTTCTACTTTGCGGAAAAGACTGCAATCAAGATCGTTCCCACGAGAAACATGCAAAATCAAGAAATATTTGGATGCTTGAGAGAAATGGGTGAAACAGAAATATATAAAACAGATAAATATAAATGAGAATTTAACCTGTTGCTTTTACCATTTTGTACTTAGATAATGTAGATACCACTCTACTCAGTGTTCGCTAACTCTGTCTTTTCATAACACTGTTCCGGACCAGAAGCTGAGCAGCCCGAGTTTCCAACTGCGGAGGGTGCTAGGCCCAGTTGAGTCCAATCGTAGTTTTCTTCAGCACTTCATTTCTTTTTCTCTACTGTTGTAGTAAGTAATGGACTTTTAATTACTGTTCTGCTACTACTATTTACTTTTCGCTTTCCGTTGTTGTAATGGTATGTACTGAGACAGCTATTCTATTTCCTTTACTGCTTTGTACGTTTCTTTTGCTTAGTTATATTGCATGTGTGAATATGATTTACTTTCCTGCTTTTGGTTATTTCTTGTTGGATGACTAAATCTTGAGATTAGTCGATGCGAGCCGGTCTCGGATCCGGGAATCGGATCGTAACATAATTGCACCAGTGCAAAATAATACAAAATAATGCAAAACAAAATTGCACCAGTGCAAGGTGTAATTGCACCAATGCAAAATGTAATTGCACTGATACAAAAAATATAGAATCCTACCTAAACCCTAACATAAAATATCACCAATGAAAAATATTTCAAAAATAGACAGAAAAATCAAAGATAACTACGCACCTTCGTCTATATCAGTAGTAGAGTTATCTTGATCGTTCAGACAAGAAGATGAAGAGTCAAAAGGAGGTTCACGATTGTGTCCATCAAAGAAACCTAAATTACAACCAATATTCAAATCCATAACAACATTATCAAAAATAAAAAAATGAAATCACAATGATGGTTGCAAATACAAACATAAATAGAAACTTAAAAGAAATCGAAAAAGAAACATTGCCATACCAGCAAATCGGATTAAAAGGACGAAGTGTGGAGAGCAAAGTAGCTGCAAACAAAGAAGAAGAGAGCTGGGAAGAGAAAAAATGAGATTCGTGGGAGGACGAAAAGAGAAAATGATTTATATATGAAGTGTTGTATAAGAACCACCGATAACAATCCCATAGAGAAGGACCCACAAACCCTCCCATACATAAAAGCTCAAGCCATGTCGACTTTTGTGTCACGCGACACGCTTACCTACTTTTTTAACTTATTTATAATCTTCAGCAACTAATTAATGTAACCACAAACGACGGTTGTCCCTTTGAAGTTGGCATTCACGTAGAGGTGATTCTTTAAAGCTATTGATGGTATGGGTTGTTATTGAAATCATCACAAACTGCATGTGATGCAAAGATAATTTTTTCTCATTTACTGTTTTCTATGCCATCCCCTTTCTTATGTGCCTATCCTATTCATGACGTTCTTTGTTATTCCCAGTGTTGTAATCATTTCGTCTACTAATTTGTACTCCTGCAAACTCATGTGGAGAGTGGACTTCATTTTTAGAGAATTAGTTTACTTAGGCTCATGTGCTGCATGAAATATTGAATGCCTCTCTGTGCACAGGTGTTTTGTTCGGTGATGTATGTTCATTCCGACCGTGGGCCCTCTCTTGGTAGGAAGGAGCGTTTTTTGTCGTTGGATGTAGTTCTGTGCTACCGTTAACTCTTAATTTTAAAAGATGAATTACAGCCTCTTGTCCCTTTTGCGGGGCCATTTGTTTTCTGTTCTTTCATCTCTTTGATCTTCTTTCTCTCTCTCCCTAATGAATTGGAGTGGTTTTCCCATATTTTGCCGTGCAGAGTTAAATTTATCCACAATCTTAAAGACCATATCAAGGGAGGTGGACTAGCTTATACTTTCATAAGTTAGTTCGCATAAGCATTAATGTTCTAGATTTTAATTATAATAAAATATATTTATATTGTGTTGTTATGGAAGAATTAATATTTCAATTATAAAGGATGAGTTGCTTGTCAAAAGTAAAAGAAGTCAAATAAGATGGAAGCTTTAATCTTAAAGAGACTTGAAGACAAAAGATGGAAGAAGATCTTAATCCAAGTATTTTTGTATTTATTAAAATGATATATTTTATTTTCCTATTTTTAGACTTGACATAAAAGAGTCCAAGTATATTAATCATGATCTAAATAACACTTATATAGTGCTTAAACACTCAGGCAAATCTCAAACCTAAAGCCAAAGGTTAAAGAGAAGTATTCAATGCTTAATCAAATGACCAACTCATTTATTAGACGACCTAAACAAGCATATACGTTGTCCAACCACTTGGTCAGTCGACACATGAATTGAACGTTGGATCTTAACATTCACCTTACTTTATCAGATGACCAATTGTATCATCAGATGACCTGACACACTATCAGACATTATATATGATTATCATATGAGCTATACATATTCGTTGGTCCCTTGAAAACCTAAATCAAAGAAGATCTTGTATCACAACCTAAATCGAGAATTGATTAACACATCTGATGACAAACAAAATCATCGAATGTTGTATCACATGTTTGACTCTTTACCCAGGTGACCTTATAAACGATATTCCAGTTCATGCAAAATCATCTTTCAAAAAATAGTTGCCAACCTCTTTCTTAGTCGTCTTATATTCTGAAATAAGTTGTTTGATTCTTAAGTTAGATGTCTACTGGGTAACCATTTTATAGTCTTCTCTTTAGAGTTGAATTCATATGACATGCATTCTTCTTTATATAGTTGTTTGACTATAGTCGATCAGATGTCTAATTGACCTATTAGACGTCTATTGTTGTTCTGATGTGCATTCTTATTTAGTTGTCTAACTATAGTCAATCAAATGTCTAACTAACCTATTAGACGTCTATTATTGTTTTGACAATTCAGAGTATGTTTGTAATTAATTTCTATCTTGAGATATCTTTATCCAAATCATTTATAACGACTATATGATCTTACTAAATCTATCTACAATCTTCCTAATACATCTATAAATACCTCTAGTCGTTCCCCTTGCTAAATACACGCATGATACAATTCTTTACACAATCTTTGCAAAAAAATAAAGGAGATCAAAGAGCAAGACTACTCAAGTAATTTGCTACCTCCTCAAGTGCTCCAACATTGCTCTCCTTGCTCCACAATGCTAGAGCACTTACATCCTTGTTGAATAACGTTATTGAACATCTAAAGAGAAGTTTTGTAAACCATAGAAGTTACATTTCTTCTCCAAGTTGTGGCTTTATAGGATATTTTTGTATTTTCATTTTTCTTGTTGTACTTGAGTATTTGACATATTGTATCCATATTTCTTCGTGCGTGGAAGGAAAAAAATGTTTCGTTGTGACCGGTGAAAGGGTTTTGTATATGTACTACCTTTGGTTTAAAGCGGCATGGATAATAGATTTAATTGATTTAACCAATTGGGAAAATCCTAAATGAGGAAGACTTAGCGGTGGTTTTTACCCTCTAGTTTTCTACTTAAAAATTATATCTCTTGTGTGGTGACTATAATTATGCATCTATTTAATTAATTTTCTTATATTTATTCAATTATACTAACTACCTCCCATCTAGTATACTCTCACCACACCCTCTCTTCACATCATTTAACCCAAACATATTGATGTTTGCTTAGAATAATTGATGCTTGCTCGAGCAATTGATGCTTACTTTCCTTCTCTCTAAACTTCATATCATCAAAGGAGTGATGTTAGCCTAGACAAAAACAAAAGTAAGGACGTGGGTGCGGTTCTAAATAAGTAAGCATATCATTAACGTGGAGTAGGTACGAAGCAAGCTATTTGGAAAAGTACCATGCTTGGTTGCTTTCTCTCATGGTGAGTAGATCTTAAGGTCATAAGTCAAAGTTGGAAAAGAGTAAGTTGATAGGTTAGCCAATTCTATGACTTTTGAATGTATAGTAGGAGTGTTAATATTGAAGATGAAAGAAATTATCTTCACAAAAATAAGTTTGAGAGATTTGTGAGATTAGGCTCCCTTAATTCAAGAAACATCTTCTTTCTTTTTGTGAACGTGATCTCACGTGATGTTGATCGTAGCTCCATTATGAACGGTATACTCACAACGTCCGGGGCATCGTGATTTCAAAATTTTCGAATCATGAACGTTATCGGTCAAAGTTTGGCCGTTAGTTGTTGATTGTTATGTGCCACGTAACCCACCATGGCTGAGACTCGTAACGGGCATCATTCAACTAGGTATGGCAGCTGTCCGAGCATGCTGACTGTATTTTCTGAGCTTATCGACGGATACGGCTCAAGGTCTACAGCAAATCGAGTCTGCCACAGCTTTAGCAAGGGGTTGCAGGCAACTTGTCCTTTTTTTTGCCTACTTTTATTAGTTAAATGGGTATAGATAATCTTCTAGTCGAATTTACACCCGATTGGAGGCCTTCACGAGCAGCTTGTTTGGTTATTTAAGATGCCTTTATTATTTTATTGAATTTAATTAAAATTTTTCTTTCCTCTTCATGTAATTTAATAAAAAATTAAAATATCAACTATGTAATTTTATTTATAATAAAAAAATTATGAATGTAAGAAAAGTGAGGACGTAACCTCTGTGTTAACTTCGATATCAACATAAAGTTTCCCCTTCTGATAGGCGCCCTCTTCCCACCGTAGGCGGTGGTGCTATGGGTTCTACCGAAGACATTCCTCACTACGTCCTCAACTCCATTCCCTTGGATGTGGTCATCTCTTAACTCTCGCATTTAACTCTCGCATTCATCCTCCATTCCCAGCATTGTGTCGTCTTGTTACTAGTTTGCATTTAATACACAGTCCTTTATTCTACATCTAGTTCCACGGTCCTTGTTACTGTCTAGTATGGAAGCTGAAGAGTTAAACCTCATTAATGGCATTCAGTCTCTACTGAGAGAGGATGAACGCAAAGTCACTGTCGGTATGAAGAAAGAGGATCTTAAGGATCCTATAAGGATCCTAGAAGTTGGTCCAAGTGTTTGTATTTCAGCATCCTCACCACCAGGAGAATAAGATCTGTTGCAGTCTCCAAAGTCATCAAAAAAGCTTGGACAGTGAAAGAGCCACCTCTGGTCACTGAAGTTGCTAATGGAATATGGTTGGCCTTATTTGCTAAAGAAGATGATCTCAGATCAGTGTTAAATAGAAGTCCTTGGCATTTTGATGGAGATATAGTCCTTACTATGATAGGGAAACCTGAGATTAGGCCTTCTGACTGCACTTTTAAGAAGGTCAGACTGTGGGCTCAATTTTGGGATCTTCCTATGGAGTACAGGTGCCGATCAGTGCTGCTAAAGCTTACCAAGGAATGGGCAGTGATAGAAGATCTGGACATTGATTCTAGAAGGGGAGGAAGATATATTAGGGTGAAGCTTGAGTTTCAGATTGATGAGCCTCTTGTAAAAGAAGTAGAGGTCACTGCTACTTTAGGGAAGACTATGGTGATTCCTCTCAGATATGAAGGACTTCCAAGGTTCTGTCAGCTTTGTGGCTATCTGGGACATGAATATAGGAGCTGTGAAAGATGGTTGAAGGCTAAGGAGAAAATGGAGAATATTAAGTCGCAGGAGCTGGTGTTGAAAATAGAAGAGAATATTGTATACAAGTATGCAGATCTGAAAGCCATTTCTAGAGGAAGAAGAGCGACGGAGGAGATTGATCATTCTCAGGCAGATAGAGAGAAATCACTGATCTGTATCGGAGAGGAAGATGTCCCAGAAGAAGAACAGGAAGAAGAATTAGTCCCATCACAAAATTCTTGAAAGTAATTTCTTTGATGAAAAGACCTCTCTTGCAAAAAGTGTACCTCCCCCTCACTTGGACCATAACGAGCATATTGACTTAAGCCCCCCATCTCACCAACTCCCACAGCCCCTCCTGTGTCACCAACTTCCATTGCCCAAAGGGATGGGCCTATGAAATTTTTAGCAACCTCTCCTGTAGCCAAAAAAACAATCCTACCTCCTCCCCTCACCACCAATGAATAAATCCCTCCCTCTTCCTCTACTATCACAGGCCTGAACCAACCTACCGCACAAACCACTTTTCCAGAAAACTCAAAACCCCAACCCAAAACTCCCCAAAAAAATCTCTCCACCACTATAACTCCTACTCCCCTTGCTGTTACCCACCAGCAAACGTTCACGTTCTTCCCCTCATCTCATTCACCTCCTCAGCCTGTTGAAATATCTCAACCTGCCATCTCTGTTATTATCCCTTCCCCTTTGGTCGCTGGTGAGTAGGTGGCCACTTCTCAGGATGATTGTTCAGGAAAAAATGGAGAAAAGAAGACAAAAAAAAATTTTAAAGACAAGCCAGAGATCCAAAAAAAATTGATCCTATGTTAATCAATGAAGCTGTGTTAATTGGAGAGAAGAGGCATTCAGATAATGCAATAGAGGTGGTCGGCATCGTGGGAAATAAGAAGCAAAAAACTTTTCCAGATGATTCTGAACGATTTATGGCACCTGAGCCATATCAGCTGCCGCAGGAGTCATGAATATGATCTCTTGGAATTGCAGAGGGTTGGGGACTCCCTCTACAATTCGACATTTAAAAAGTCTTATAGCAGGCACTTCACCTTCTCTGTTTTTTATCTCAGAAATGATCTTCAAGAAAATAGAATGGCTCAAGTGGCTGCAGCTTTAAAGATTTATGATAAATTTAGTGTGGAGGCCCAAGGAAGATCGGGTGGGATTTGTTTGCTATATAACAGAAGTTGTAGTGCAGCTTTGATTTCTGCTGAAAAGAATTGTCTACTAGTTCATATTACAGTTAATGGCGACAGCTGGTACTTGTTTTGTGTGTATGGTACTCCAAGAGCAGGGAAGAAGAAAAGATTCTGGGCTAGAATGACAAGGCTACTAAGGAATTATGCTCATAACGTGGTTTGTATCGGAGATTTCAATGCGATGTTACAGGCAAAAGACAAATTTAGGGGAGTTCAATTACCAAGAAGGGAGTACAGATATCTCAGAAGCTTTATTGATGAATTGGGTCTCATGGACTTGGGTTATGCTGGCCATGCATATAGTTGGTCAAACCATAGGAAGCCTAAGTTCTTGATTAGAGAAAGATTGGATAGAGTCTTTGTCTTAGGAAGCTGGCGTCAACTTCACCCAACAGCTGGAGTGCCCCACCTCCCTCCCATGTTAAGCGATCACTGCCCTATTCTTTTCAGAACTTCCAGGAATGCTTCCTTTAAAAATAAAATTTGGAGGCTAGAGGCTTCATGGTATATGAATGATAAATTTGGTGAGGCCATAACAAATTCATGGAATGACAACGCCAAGACATGAAACCTATTTGGCATAAGAGCAAAGCTTTGGCAGATGATCTTAAAAAATGGAGCAAAAAGGATTGTAACAACTGGAAGGTTAGGAAGCAATTGTTGGAAAATGAATTGGTCAAATTGCAAGAGGAGCAGCCTTCAAATCTGAATTTTCAGAAAGAAAAAGACATAAATCAGCAGTATGAAGATGTATTAAAACAGGAAGAGATGCACTGGTTTCAACGATCCCGACATTCTTGGATTGAAAGTAGTGATCGTAATAGTAAGTATTATCACCTACATGCCATGAATCAAAGGAAAAAAAATGCAATTCATTGGTTGAGGTTGCCACCAGGTGAAGAAACAGGAGACCAACTGTCACGACCCGATCCCAGATCCTATAGGACCCGAGATCAGCTTGCCTCGACTAATCCCAAGACTCAGTCGTCTAACGAGAAATAGCCAAATAACATGCATCACTCAACAACCACGCAAGTTATGTAACTAAGCAGAGAGAAATTGATAACAAAAGGAGAAACAGAACAGTAATACTAAAATATTACATGCCTTAAAGAACAGAAATACAGTTATCACAACCAAAAACTAGTACATGATGATAGAGAATACAACAGAAAAGTACTGAAAAGTATAACTATAGAAACTCACTATAGCTGGACTTGACTAGGCCCAGCACCCTCAGCAGTCGGTAACTCGGGCTGCTCAAATCTCTGACCTGTACAAGGTTATACATCTGGGGTCAGCTAACGCTGAGTAGAGTTGTAGCTAAAACACAAAATGCATTTAAACAAGTAGCTTAACATATTACTTTCTGGTCCCAATTATCTTATAACATGTTGCTGTGTAGAGATCTCTAATCAGGATTCATTGCATTACCTAATCTTCTTGTTCCCTAAAGGAACGATCTTGCTTGCAGTTTTCCCGAGATGCAGGATGCACACGTGGTACTCTCCTAGTCGGGAGAGTCCCTCCGTGGTACTCCTACACCCGATCTACCACCTTGAGGTCATAGTCGCGATGTAGCGGTAACTACGGTACACGTGATAAACACGTAAGTAGCTACCCCGCACTAGCAAGCGGTCAGTCGTTTCCGCTAGCAGGTACGCCCAAACGTACAACACGGAACAGCACAGGGCCTTGCCCTCTCAGAACAGAACAGGGGTCTTGCCCCTCCACAGTCCGCATACCCTCGTCCGACTATCCTGGTTTGCCCAGTAGACCTAACAAGAGTCGGTGTAGGGTGGCTAGTCCTAACTCCGGGTCTCTTAGGGCAACTAGCTCTCTCCCTACACTAAGTAGCTCACCTCAATACCACATACGCGAGGGCCGACAAGAGTCGACGTAGAGTGGCTAAACCCATCCCGAGTCTCAACCCAAAGGCAGCAAGCTCCCCTCCACACTACAAGGGATAGTTGCTCTCTTCGGTATCACGTACACGAAAGTCAACTCACTTCCCTTAACGGCCGTCCATGGGCGGCAATTCCAAAACCATCCGGTTCTCCGTGCTACGGTATTCTTGTTTCGTTCTACATTCCCCGTATGGTTTGTATATAAATTTCTCTATATCCGATTTAATATATACAGAACAGGCAGCTCAATCACAATACAAGTTTGTTCGTAATGTGGACCATTCCAGATAATACAAACGGCTCATGATTTACTCAATTATTCACATGCATTTTTCTCTAGCCCTAGTGTTCATGTCACAACCTAGGATTCAATTGAAAAGATATATTCTACAACATACGTTTATTTCTTCTTAGGATTCATCTCACATCCTAGGTTTTAACTAATTGCATGCATTTTTTTTTTTAACTAGGAGATTTATAATCAGAACCACTTTACTAAGATAACTGGGTGGAATGGGGCCTCGTACAGCAACTCCCGATGTCTCCACAGGTCCCGTACGCTCGACGAATTGGAGACCTAAGACATGGATTGACAAATCAAAAGGGTTCAAAATGCTACAGACAAGGTATCATTACATGGAGAAAAACGTATAGGAAACAAAGACGTTTCATTTACGGAAAACCAACATCGTTTGGGCCTTATAAGGGCCTAAAAACACGAGGTCTAATAGAAATCAGATGTTTGTGAGAGGTCCTAGACGTCTTAAACTAACTCGCAAGCATACCTCTCTCGAGGTGCCTCTATCAGACGTCTGAAACGCAGTGTTGATGTCCGAGGGTTCCATCAGACGTCTGGAGATTCTCCCGAACGTTTGAAACTACCTTGGTCCTCTCGCTGGCTCGCCTCCCAACCTCTGACACTTGCGCGTGCATTGTCAGGACTTGGCAGAGAAATTACGGGAAAATAAATCTCTATCAGACGTCTCATCCCACCTTCGAATGTCCGCCCCGACGTCTGGAGGTCACTCCGGATGTCTGATTTCGTGAAAAATGACTTCCGCTTAACCGCTCTGGGCTTCCCTCGCTGCAGAAGCAGCAGCAGAGCAGCACGGTGCCCTCCACTCTCACGCTCAGACCCACGATCTGCTCTCCGCTCGCTCTCTCCCTCTCTGGCTCAGTTGCGATGGTGTGAGACGAAGAGGAGGAGGGGGGTTTATAAAGGGAGAGGAGGTGCGGAGAAGGCCATGGGCGAGGGAGTGGTGTGGGTGTCTTCGTAGAGAGGGGAGAGGTGGTGAGGGGAAAGGCGTGGCATGCGTGCGGTATGTGCGGAAAAGAAAGGTACTTTCAGATGTCTGTCTCTCTCTCTAAACGTCTGGTGAACACTCCAGACGTCTTAAGCTACCAAAAGGTGATGGGTCATTTCACCAACAAAAAATTGAAAATTATTTTTACAACTTCTATAGGAAGTTATATACATCAGAACACCCTCAGCCATGTCACACATACATATTTCATGAGGGTGAGACTTTATCAGCTGCTGATTTTTGTTGGTGCTCTTCTGTACCTGATGAAGATGAAATTAAAAATGTCCTATTTCAAATGGATGGTACCAAAAGCCCAGGTCCAGATGGGTTGCCTACATTATTCTATCAAAGATCTTGGCATATAGTGCAAAATGATGTCATAAAATTTGTAAGGATTGCTTCACTACTTCCACCATGCCTTCTCCTATGAGCAGAACCTATCTAGCACTTGCTCCTAAGGTAAATGATCCGATAAAGCCCAAGGATTTTAGGCCTATCAGTCTTACAAACTCCTTATATAAACTGGTTGCTAAATTGGCTGCTAGAAAATTGAAATCAATTCTGATGAAAATTATTTCTCCAAACCAATTTGGTTTTCCATCAGGCAGACTGACAGTAGACAATGTGGTGCTAGCACAGGAGGTTCTCCACTCTATGAAGATGCTGAAGAGGAAAAAAGGTTCTATGGCTCTGAAGTTGGATATGGAAAAAGCTTTTGATAGATTAGAGTGGAATTTTGTTAATACTTGTCTTTCACAGTTGCACATCCCCCCCACTCTCATTTCTTTGATCATGTCATGTGTTATGTCATCATCTTTTGAGGTCATTGTTAATAGTAGAACCAATAGCATTATTATCCCCTCTCCCCCTATCTATATATACCTTCCACAGAATTTCTCTCTAGAACTCTTTACTTCTCTTTATCTAACAATCACATTTCAAGTTATAAATTAGCCAAGGAAATGCCCCCTATTACACATCTCATGTTTGCAGGTGATACAATTCTTTTCTCTTCAACCATTGTTTGTGAAGCAAAACATATAAAAACCATTTTGGAAGAGTTCCAAGCCATCTCAGGCCAAAGGGTTAACTATGGCAAATCAAGATTATTATTTAGTATGGGTGTTACACATGAAGATCGAGCTGCTGTGGGGGATGAGTTGCAAATGGCTGAAATGACATGAGAAGAATTGTAGCTTGGCTGCCCACTATTAGATACTTTGGTCCAAAACAAGCTTAATGATCTGGTATTGTCAAAATGTCGTAAGAAACTATCTAGATGGAAGGGAAGTATGCTTTCTCAAACGGGTAGAGGGGTACTCATCCAATCTTCACTTCTACCTTTACCTACTCATCTCATGTTTACAAATCTTTTTTCTAAGAAATTATGTGCTGAAATTTCAAAAATTGTCAAAAACTTCTGGTGGGGTTTTCTTGATGGGAGCAAACATATGTCCACTAAATTTTGGTCATCAATAACCCTTCCTAAGTACTTAGGTGGGCTGGGTTTTAGGGATCCATATTACATGAATGAAGCTTTTTTGCTTAAAACAACATGGAATCTAGTTACAAATGGAGAAAGTTTTTGGGAATCTTACATGAAGGCTAAATATTTCCCTTGTTCCTCTTTACGGGATTATATTGATAATCAGAGGTCATCTCCCTTTATGAAGGCTTTGGCAGAGGTTCAAGGCTGGCTTTATAAATTCTCTCAGTGGTTGGTTGGCAATGGAAGGAAAATAAATATATGGAGGGGTAATTGGATCAGAAATTTTGATTCTCTTGTATTACTAACTATGGGATTGGATAAATTTATGGCATTTCTCAATCAGTTTATTACTTAAGCAAATGAATGGAGTTTGGTTAAATTACAGCAATGCTTTCAAAATAATTTGGTAGATAAAATTCAAGATACACCTATTCTACCAAATCAAGACGACACCTTGATATGGTCCCCAAACAGTCAAGGAATATTTACAGTGAAATCAGTCTATCAGACTATGTTGTTACATGATGGGAAAAATACAACTCACTTTTCACAGGTGTAAGCTCTTTTCAATAAAATCTAGAAACTCAAAAAATTGGCCCCAGGCACAAAAGTTTTTCTTTGGAAAGCTGCCACCAATGCATTGCCAACCAAATTGTTATTAGCAAATAGATTGCCCAATGTTCATCCCATCTGTGAGATTTGTGCTGCGCATATGGAAGATACTGACCATATTTTTTTTATATATCAGGCTGCTCGAGTAGTATGATTTTCCTTGGGAATACGTTCCCATCTTTTAATTGGATCTTGGATGGATAAAGCATCATCTATAGGGGAGCAGTTAAATGCAGCAATAGGTGATCCTTTATTACCTTACTATATTTTACATGTCTTATGGCTTTAGAGGTGTGAAGGCTTAATGGAAGGTTTAGGACTTCAATTAAGAAATTCCACTAATAGAGCTTCAAACATGGCAAATTTTTACTCCAATGCATACAAGCCATCTCCAGCGGTGCCCTCGTTAGTCCCAGCATTCATTGCAAATGCAAAATATGGCACACACTTAGAGCTTCTATGAACGACCTCTTATTATTGTGGATGCAACAGTTAGATCAGAACGTCCCGTGCTGTTGTTCTAATTCAAGACTCGGACAGTAGAATTCTAGCTGCATCAGCGATTAGTTTTAACACCACTGATCCTTCAGAAGTGGAACTTCATACTATCCATCAGGGCATTGAACTTGCCTTGAATCTGGCTTTCGATGTGGGTTCTATCCTCAGCAATGCTGCAGGTCCCATTAGTTAGATATTTTATCAGATATAACCTCATTGGAAGTCAAAGCATGTAATGCTTCATTACTAATCTTTACTTTCTAATACTCCCTCTTTGTCTTTATTTAAGGTACCTAGAGAATTTGTTGCTTTGACTTACAATTTGACGAGATTTTATATAAATTCTCTAATTTTTGATATTTGACTTCGACAAAATCTCCCACGTAGTTTCTGATGTTGCAATAGATATCTTTTTTTCATCTAGAAAAAAAATTAAAAAAAGCCTCGATGTCAACGTACATCGGCGCATTAAAATATGAAATAATCCTGTGGTCTCTATCGTCCACATTATTACCTGTTGCCGCCAAGATGCAACTTGCACGAAAAATGCCTTTCTCAACTAGAAAAATCTGTCTGACAGTGACGGGCATCTTCGTACATTCTTTTTCCTTCCAAGTTCGGATCTTTCCGTCCAATTTTAAACTACATTTTTATCACGCGGTATAGTTGTATTTATTTCGATTTTGAAGTAAATATATCAATGTTTTCTTTTTTAAATCAGAAATTTCTTGCATCAAGGAAACAAAAATGATATAAGATGTAATTTTCAAGGACAAGAGAGAAAAATAATCTTTAACTCCTCTCATGGAGGACAAGCAACTCCTCTCGGGAGAGAACTTAAAAAATACCAACACAAAATAAAATAAAATAAAGTATCTAAGAAATTATTTCAGTTGCGGTCGACGAATTTCACCAATGGATGATAAGCGATTAGTTCAAGATCGACCATTAATTCAGTCGTGATAAGTTTGGCTTTAATGTGATCCCTACAATAAAAATGACGTCGACATGTGAAGGTGAAGGATCGACATCTAGTGAAGTCTTCCTCTAATATGAAGTTGTCATGATATGATAGACATCCTCAATGCGATTCGACGTTGGAGCGATATCGCAATCGCTCGCCATCGAAGACAAAGGCTACAAGCAACAGAGAAGAGGCCATTAGAGCATAGTAACCCACAACGAAAGAGAGGAGAGGAGGGGGATGTGGGTGTAGTGGAAGGCGAGGAGGGGGCGATCGGAGACTAACCGAGGCCCTTACGGAATATCTCAAGAGGGTTGGACACTCAAAAGATGTTTGCCCATTTGATGGGTCTAAGACGGAGAAAAAGTCCATTCAACTTAGCTTCGGTCTAGAAACCTAAGTCAAAAATCTATGGGTAGCAATTGGGAGTGAAAGTGTTCCTATTTCAACAGCTAGAATTGTAATAATCTAAACGCGGAAAGGAACAGGTCAACTTGATTGAACGAAGCTTCAGCAAGAATCGATCAAACTAAAATCAAGTTATATTTTTTTGGAGACACTAAGGAATGACACAAACATACATGCAAAGGACAATGCACAAGCAAGCACATTGCAATCCAAATATCATCATAAACCGATTTCATAGATGTCCTGAAGCTTTTATTTTCAATTAAAAGTGTAAATCATTTGAAGGCTTCTACGCAAACTATGAAAAGCCGAAAAGCTATAGATAACTAATGGAAATCAACTTTTTTTTTTTTGAACTATGGCATACGATTTAAGGATGGTCTTCAACTCATTGATAGATATTAACAGCAATTGTAAAAGAAAAAGATCCACTAACTGCAAATTCCGATAATATAGAATCGGGGAGGTCCATGATGGACCTGTTCAACTCTCAGGCAGGACGGGCCATGAGCAGGGCCAGCTAGGCCGACTTCGAAAAGACATCAACCTGGGCCCAGCCCAATCCGATTGGCGGGTTAAGACACTTAATCCAAGCCCAATCCATCATATGCCAGGTCGAACCAAGCTGGCCCATAGGCTAATATTTCCTCTTCCAAGTGGGTAGAACTAGGGAGTCATTAGACCTTTAGAAGGTTGAGGGTGACTTGCGATCATCTTGAGGCTCCATTTGGTAAAAAAAAATTATTACGAGAGATAAAACCTAAGAGTAGGAGGAAGGTAGAAATTGACCCATTTTGATGTTTTATTAGATTTGTTTCCTTGTTAAGGATTATTTCATTTGAGGTGTTTGTTGGATGGAGTAAATTTATACAATAAGAAAAAAATTAGTTGAAAAGGACTTAGGGGTGGGGGCGAGGAGTAAGAGTTGCATTTTTGGAGTTGAGGATTTCGAAAACCCAATTCCACCAACAAAAGTAAGAGTTTGCACTTGTAAATTCTGGTGAATTAAAAAACCAATTCCACCAACAAAACAGTAGCGCCGCCGATTCCCCGTCTGGGGACTTTTATTCTGAAAACCATCCATGTCGGAATTGTAACCTTAATTCTAAGTTGGAGTAATTTCAACTCCTTACGTCCCTAGGTAAATTATCTAATTTCGCTTGCTCATCTCTTTTCAACTATTTTTTTTCTTATTTCATCAAATAAAAATCATAGATAAAATAAAATTTTGTAATTTTTTGACAAGATAATAAATTCAACTAAATATCAAAATTCCTCAATTTTTCCATTCCTCGTAATTTTTATTCATTCCAATAATTTCCCTTGTCAAAGGAGACCTAAAAGCTTAGGAATCCTAGGGGATTCTTGATACAGATCATTTTGTGGCAATTTGTAGGAACATTATTATTTTGTTTTCTTTGGTTTCGTCAACCCTCGGCTGGGCCCAAAGGTCAACCAACGTTGAGGTGATCACGTTTTGCTAATTATTTGGGGTATCAAGCACACGTGCCTTAGCCACATTGTTGCTCCATACCAAAATCATACGTTTGTTTCGTAGCAATGTAATGAAAATAGAATGGAATCAAGTATAGGATGGAATGAGATAAAAAATGGAAAAGAATAATTGATTTCATCTCTTTATTTCGAGGAATGGAATTATCAAGGATGAATCTAATTTCTTTTATTTGTTTGATCGGATGAGTTATTGAAATCGAAACCTTTTTATATATTTAACTTAATATATTTTAAAAAAATATGATAATTGTTAGTTTTTAAATTTCTTTTAGCATGCTAGATGAAGGGGTTGAGAAAATCATCAATTGAGAAGGGGATATCTTTTACCTAAATCAACAAAGCACAAACTCTCCCAAAGCATATTAACAACTGGAGAATATATTATCACACGAGAAACCATCAATTGATAGCAACAAACTCCAAGCACACGAGAGTATAGGTTCTACAGTTCTTGCTTGGTATATTACCTCTGATAATATACCACACGAGAAACTCCCAGCAAGAACTTCTTGGAACAGGAAGAACCTGAAGAGTATATTACCTCTATGCATGAGGTCTATTTGCTCATCGATGTGCGGGAGGTGTCGCGAGAGAGAGGGAGGCATCAAGGGTCACGAGCGTCGTTGTTGCGAGAGCAGGGGGACAGGGGTCGTCGTCACAGGGTTTGTTGATCATGATAGAGAGTGGGGTCGTGCAGGTCGTGAGAGAGGGTGGCCATGGGGGTTGTAGGTGTCATCGCGGGGGGTCGCTAGTCTCGAGAGAGGGGGGTCGCGATAGAGGGTGGTCGTGGGGGTTGCAGGCATCGTCGCAAGGGGTTGCCGATCGTGAGAGAGGAGGGGGGGGGGGGGGGCACGGGGGTCACGATAGTCGAGGGGGTCATGAAAGAGGGGTGGTCGCTAGGTCTCAAGAGAGGGTGGTCATGGGGGTCGTGAGCATCGAGGGTTGCTGATCGTGAGAGAGAGGGGGTTGCTGGTCGCAACCGTTGGGGGCTCCCAGGTGGCGTCGCGGGTGTTGCTGGTTGCAAGAGAGGGGAGGGCGGGGGTTGCTGGTCGTGAGGGAGGGGGACGCGGGGGTCACGAGCGTCGGGGGAGTTGCAAGAGAGAGGGGGCACGGGGGTTGCAAGGTCGGGGAATCACAAGTTACATGGGAATTGAATGGGTAATCCAAGAGGGAGGTATGCGAATGGAAAATCCATCATTTGTGGTAATTCAAAAACCCACGGAAACGAGATTCCGATCCTATATTTGACATCCAAACTCGAGAAAGAAATCGATAGAGACTTTTTCATTCCATTCCATCCCCTATTCATGCGAAACAAACACGCCGTATGGGTCAGTTTGTTTGAGGGAATTGTGAGGCCCATTCCCCTTTTGGGTTTCGAAAATCTGACTCAAATAAAAGCCGCAAGAAGGCTCCATCTTCCGTCCTATCCATATTCCGCAGCGGATGTGGAATAGGGTTTCTTCTGCATCCATCTTCCGCTGCCCCTATTCTGCTTCTATCTGCTACATCCATTACTGCATACGCCTATTCTCTATGTTGTGAGCAACAACAATGTCAAAGATGCATCATGCGCGGACCATTTGGGTGATCTCGGCGGTGGTTCGTTCTCTTTCGCCGCAGCGGCGTTGTTGAAAGTTCATCTTGATGAGTTGATTAGTCGGCGATTGTTGGGTTAGATTGCTTTAATCGTTGATTCGGTAGTTGTTTTCGATTCATCTGTCGTAGTTTTTCGTGATTTTTCGATGATCGATTAAGGTGGAATGTGATGCTATATTTTGTGTTGTGGTGGTTGCGTTGTGTGCGTATTGAATTTCTCAGACAGGGGGGGTTGAGGTCTGTCTATTTTGGTGACGCCACTGATGGTCTACGTCGCATTTGATGTGCTGCTACTCTCGATCACACGCGTGATCTTCTTCCCCTCTCTGCGTAGCAAGACTAGGGTTTTGGTCTTCAACGTCATTTCTTTCTTCATTGACTGTGGTTGGTGGGATTTGCTTTTGTCACGTGGCATGATGTGGTGGGTGGGATACGACATTGATGTTGAATCTAGTGATCTTCCTATGGCCGTTCAATGCTATTGCCCCTATCGTGGCTCTTTCGATTTTTGGTTTCTTATAGTTCTTATACCATTCTTTGCCCTCTTGGGTTCTCAAACTTGCTGTGGCAGTCAGATCATTCAATTCCCCACTAATCTTGCTGTTCATGGCTATGATTTCTTTGTCTTCATGTGGGTGCATCAATAATGAAGAGTGGGATACAATACGGAGGAGGATAAGGAGGAAGGCTTATAAATGGGGATTGTGGGTGCTGGATGCCATTCTGTGGGTTGCTTTGGAGTGGTTCATTGAAGAGGAAGAGGGTAATCTAAATCCTTTTGCATAAGTTGTCTATATTATTTCATGATGCCATGTATATATTATTTATGGATTTGTTCTTTCTCCTGAACCTTTGAAGGTCTACTTGGATCCATCGAGGAGCTGTTGCTGCTCGATCGTGAGAGGATTGTCCACGAGGAGGCCACTGCTCGCATGCTCAGTAGGTATAAAGTTCTCTTGAAAGTAGCATTGCAATTAGGAAACTTGATGATTGTCCAAGATTCTCACAATTAGGTAGTTAAATTGCATGTGCACACTTGCAACCACTAGTTTTCTTCTGTCAAATATATCATAGTTAAAGTTATTCATAACTGATCCATTGGTTTCAACGTTAAGAATCTGGTGGACTTTATTACAGATAGCTTCATTTAATTTGTAGTATACGAAAGTAATTATATATGTCTAGCTAACATGCAATTTCATATATCCATATATATCCTCCTGAACTTTAGGCTTGCCTCATCAACATGCAATTAATTTCCTCGTCCAGAGTTTTCCTTGTTAATTTGTAATATGGGAAAGTAATATTGTAGAGGCACTGGAGCACAACTATATATAAAGTGCCTAGATTCTAAATGTAGGAAAACAAGATTAAAAAATAAATAAAACAAGCTCCTATCCTTTTCTTCAGCAACTGTTGACATTAAATAGACAAAACCTGATCTCAATTGGTTGTTTCAAATCATTCCTTATTCTCATTGAGCAATTGAGAATCAGATGACTCATATGATTATTGGATTTGAGTAAGGATTACTATACTCCCCTCACTCCATGATTCTAGTTGGGACTTTGGATTGCTAGCTATCATCTACGATAGCAATCGTTTCCCCTTAAAAACAAAAAGAAGATTCTAGTTGGTACTAGGCTATGAGATTTGAGGTTTACCATTCATTAATCATGGCTTCCACTAATCAAAACATGTCAGCTGCCCAACACAATTTGAATTGGATAGATAGGCTTCAATTTGAACTGGTACTCATGATTCATGAATTTGATTGGATGAAGATTCAAATCTATGCATGGTATACTGAAGTGTAAGGGTGCAACATTCCTTCTTTTCTATCAAGCAAAACCTGTGAACCATAGCACTTGGCTAGCTTAGGCTAGCAAACCCTTCATATAACTATTAGTCACAAATCTATTGTCAAAGCTAATTACTTATGAGGCTGATAACCTAACCCTTTACAATGCAGGTGGTCTACGACCAATCAATAACCTATAGCTATTTATGTCCTCAACTCACAAAATATTAAATGCATTTAGGTGTAAGTCTATTGTAGCATTTTGTGTTGAAACCTTTTCAACCACAAAATGCCCTTTAAGGATCGCCAATCTTCAACATAAGATTAGTTAATTAATTCAATGAAATCATAAGTTGACCCACATCATGTCCTGTATTTCATTTCTTGTAGAATGAATGGTAGTCAAGGACAACCAAACTCATCGAAGAAACGAGCTAAAAATTGGAACTATGAGCAAGACGCAATCTTAATGCGAATCTTGCTAGATCATTATCACAATGGGGACTGGAAGGATGGATCCTTCATGAAACATGCTTGGAAAAAAATAGACAATGAGTTTAATGCTGTGTCCCATCTAAATTATGATCACCATAAGATTCTTCATCAATGGAAGACATTGAAGATGGAGTTTCGACAATACCATACACTACTCAACAAAAGTGGGTGGGGATTAGATCCCATTAGCAACGTCCTTGTTGCACCAAGCCCTGATGTTTGGGCTGAGGTAGTTGCCCATCTTTGTACACTTTTTAGTTTCTCAATAGATACCCTTTTCAACTTACCGTTTAGGGTTGTAAAACTTATTTTCTTCATTTTACCTCTTCATAGCTTCCGAAGGATTTGCGGAAATTGAGAGATCGTCCAACCCCTCATTACAATGATGTGAACATTATTGTTGGCCGAGACAGCCATAGGAGAATATGCAATGTCATCTCAAGTTAAAGAAGAAGAAAAAGATCAGTCTTGTAGTCAGTCTCAAACTACCATGCAGAGCACTTCAAGGTCTTCCTTGTTTACCTCCCTGCCTTCTTATCAAGATGTCCAAGCACAGACACAACTTCCCAACCTTAACTTTGGCAATGGAGCATTCAATCTTGGCTCCCAATCATTTGGAATTGGCCCTGGCTACTTTTCATTTCAATCTTCGACACCCAATTTCCAAACCATGGGATTCACATCATTTTCCAGTGCAGGCCCATCCTACTCCAGCTTCATACCCAACAAAGGAGTTAGCCCCCTCCCCCCCCCCCCCCCCCCCCCCCCCCTGCAAAACTCCCCTCCTCCTATACAGGAACCTTCTCTAGCTTCCCAGAAGAGATCCTCCACAAGAAACAGTAACAGTGGTGAGAAACGACCGAGAGGAAGCTCATCTGTAGCTGTGACTTCCGAACAAGTAGAAGAGACAAATGCGCTTCTAAAGAATTAAAATAGTGGATTACCATATTTGCAAACTGAAGAGGCTAGACATTTCTAAGGAGATAAAAGAATGCTTACATTTAGTGAGAGAGAAGTTGCCAATGATAGAGTCAAATGGCCTTGTCACAATGGTGGATTTGTTCACTATGGAAGAAAAGTAGGTGGTATTTCAGCATATTATCGAGGATAATGATGCCCTTGCTACGTGGCTATGCAATCATTTGGGAAATGACTATGGCCTTTGATGGGTTTGTGCCTTTCAAGCAATGATTTAAGATGGTTTATAGGGTTCCCTGTGTACTCGGTCGTCTTTATTCTCAGTTTATGAATTTTATATTTTATGTTCCATGTCTGCTTAGTTGTTATGGTTGTAATGTTTGGATCGTGAGTTGTACCTTCGAACTCTTTTAATTCAACTTAACTTCAATTGACATTTTGTACATTATGGGTGAGTATATGAGGCAATGGTTCTACTTCTAAAGTAGTTATCTTACTTGACAATTAGGATGAGGCCACCCCCATTCGCATGGTGTGAAGTAGATGATACCATTTTATTGTGCCTGATTAAGTGGGAACAACTTAATGGCGAGTGGACTGAAGGCAACCTGACAAGGAATGGATGGAGTCAAGTGACTGCACGCTTAAACAATCTAACCAGCGTTAACTTGTCAAAGCTGGTATTTCGTAATAGGTGGAAGAGAATCAAACATACATTCCTCCTAATCAATCGAATCCTCCAGATGGAAGGTTGGATCTGGAACGAGATCGAAAACCTTGTCATTCCATCTTCTCCTAAATATTGGGATTTACTGGAACAAACATATCGTCGTTCGATACGGGGGAAGCCCTTCTCGAAATACCTTCAAGTGCTGGATATCTTTGAGCCATGAATACCTTAACAGCTATAGTTGGAAGTTGGGTGATTGTTAGCCTTGGCTTTTGTAACCGAATGTAGTTCTATCTATGTAGGCGTTGTGTGGATGTACTCTTGTATTTTCCATATGGGTAAGTTCGATATAGTGATGGAAGTGGAATTATGTAAGTTGATGGAAATGAAAATGTGTTGACGTTGCAACATTGATTTCACTGCATTCCACGGATGGAATCCCTAAGGATTGATCAATGCTCGAGCAGCTCCGATGAGGATAAATGACAATAGTAGAAATGATTCTATCGCTAGTAGTGCAATATGCTGAATGTCATGAACACATTCCGAGGAGGCCAAGAAACACGAACCCTATGACAAGTCATCTGTGGGTTCATGATGTATCGGCCGGTCACCCATCTAGATGCTATGATGAGTTCTGACTGAATGCTTTCATGCTTTGGTGGACACCATGTCGACTCGAGGATTGATGAGAGATACAAGAAACACCACTGTGAAGGAGCAAGTTGCTATTGTCCTATCGATTTTGGGACATGGAAGATCCAATCGCCATGTCAGGGAACGCTTCCAGCACTTTAGGGAGACCATAAGTCGATACTTTAACAAGGGCTTCAAGGCTATTGTTGCCCATAAAAAGGATTTCATCTGACAACCACGAACTAACACACCAGTTCCTAAGAAGATTGCAACCAATCCTGATTTATATCCTTATTTCAAGGTAACATCATGACTAACAAGATGTGTACTGAATGTGGTATTATTTTGTTTTGTAACCCTCCAAAGTGACTTCGAGTTAAATGCATGTAGGAATTCATTGGTGCAATTGATGGGTGTCATGTACGCACCACGGTGAAAGCTTTTGACCAAGCAAGGTTTAGAAATAGGAAAGGGTATACTAGTCAGAATGTCCTTGCAGCGGTCAGTTTCAACCTGGAATTTCTTTTCATTGCAACTGGATTTGAAGGTTCAGCAGTGGATGTGTGAGTTCTCCAGTGGGCCCTAAATTCTGGTGATTTCAGAGTCTCATCTGGTCGAAGATACTTGGGTGATCTGGGAGATGCAAACGCAGAAAGGTTCCTTGCATCGTTTCGAGGTGTCGCCTACCACCTTTAAGAATACAGAGGATGTGCCTATCGGAACGAGAAATAATTATACAACCATCGCCACGCACAATTGAGACAGGTAGTGGAAAGGGCATTTGGTGTTCTTAAGAAGCGATTTACTCTTCTGGACAAGAGGCCGTTCTACTCTTTCAAAACGTAGAGACGTATTGTTATGGCTGCATGTATTATACAGAATTTCATCCGTCGATTTGCTGTCAACGATTTGTTCTTTGCTGATGGTCTTCAAGAATCTGAAGATTTTGGTGACATGGAGGTGGATCATGGAGTTGATGCGGATGAGGTTAGGGTCGAAGACTTTATCCGTGACTAGATTGCACAGCAGCTTTGGGATGCATACCATCTACACCATTGAGCTATACGTATACACTGTCCATGAAACAATCTTATTTTGAATGTTTGCCATTGAGGCAAGACTGTTGTAGTTAGACCTATAGTCATAGTTTGAGTAATTTCCACTTAGATAACTTGAACTGTGCTATTACTAATATGTCGTTACATTTCACTATCTTGTATTCCTAGCTTTCCAAACTACACTTGCACTGCATTTGAAGTATTTTACAGGTATGGAGAGACCTCTTGAAGAAATTTCCCATTGTTGGCATCATGGTAGACAATGTCTATGCCACGCTAACTGTATTTTGGTGTTGGACACAACTGGTCAAGAAAATGAGTCTGTTCACGATCGCTTGTTCTACATATGCCCCCGAGGAGATGCTGTAAGTAAACCCTCCGACATGTACCACTATCTTATTTTAAACAACTACCATCCCATATTGATGAGCATTTTCCTCTTAATTTAAATATAGGATTGTGGATACAAGAACTTAGCCATGGCTCACTTTTACACATTCTTCTCGTTGAAGGCTGAGTTTCACTTCCTAGTATTCCTTTACAAGAAGTTGAAAAAGGAGTACAAACAACTAGAAAAATCTACTGACAACTACATTCTACAACTCCAAAAGAGCCTCTCTCAAATGGAATTAACACTAAACACTACTATCATGGAATATCATGGTTTGGAAGTGGAGCTTCATGTATTGGAAGCGAAAGTTGATATCTTAAAAAATAGGATCACGAGCTAGAGGAGGAACTTGAAGTGAATTCAGCTATGCAAAATGAAATCTTAGGAACAACCATGAGGTGGATGCATGTTTAGTAGACTTCCATAAATATTTGTACCTTATTTCCATTTTCGTGGTGTAAACTTGGTGAGGTAAATTGGACCAGACATTAAAATGGGATCTATCTACCTTAACCCTATAGTTGTTAGTGGTTAACTGCTTTAGCAATATCCTATCTTTTAATTTGAACTTTTAGAATGCTAGTTTTTTCATGTTAGAATAATGAACTTTGTGATTATTTTTAATTTCCATGTTAGCCTAATATGTGGATGTTTTTTCTTGGCAGTAATCCATTTTTGACAATGATGATATTTGGACACAATCACGTTGATGGCTTGTATAACGACGAGAGTTCTGAGATAAGCAAGTACTATATAGGTGACCTATCGAGGATGACCCAAAATTTGCCTCCTTAATATGTTTCTTTATCACTAGATAGGTTGGTTTGGATAGTCATATATAACAAGCCCAAAACCTTTTAATTTTACAAGGTACATTGGCATGGATGGTCGTATTTGACAACCTCAACCTATTTTGTGAATGTAAACTGCACATCTTTTATTTTCTTTCATTTCATTTCTATTTGCCTTAAATTTTCGCTGCATTACTACTTTTTGGATTTTCCTTTCCTCCTGAATTTCACATGTAAGCATCAGTTTTTCATTGTGCTTCACATGCTTCAATTGTTATTTATTCATTTCAAATTTACCTCCTTGATGCCACAACCATCTGTTCGAAAGTCATTTGATAAGTTTTTCCTAAATGCAAGTTTTGTAATGGAGTTCGCACCTTCATCCAATTACGTACCGTCAATTTGTCCGTTTTCCATACTTAAAACTATCAACAAGTTAGTAATGTTCTTTCTAGTTTGATTTTTAATGATTGTACATATCACCAAACCTATTGCTCTGCTATTTCATACTATCTGTTCTATTAGTTTTTTTTGTTTTTATTTTTGATTCAAAGTTTTCTTTTGTGCAATTTTTTTTTCCGTCCATCCATTCTTCGGGTCATTATCATAATAGGTTAACCATATACGTAAGTCTATTACTTGACTTCATGTTAGTGAATATATTATTGTTCAATACTTGAGCCAAATAACAATTCATCATCATTCCAAAGTGGTGAAGACATGGCAAATGCAGGTATACAATACTATGCCTAAGTCCATATTGAGAAGGAATGTCCCACTAATTGTGTCAAATTATAATTTCACTACATTCATGTTATTGTCTAATTTTTTAATAACTTGTCATGTGTCCATGCAGGTAAGGAAATATGATGCAATTTTATTTTACCATGTTCGAATGGTAATTCACCAATGAAGGTCGATGTCCATGTTGTAGCTATATAATCACAGATATGTCATGGCGTCAACAATGTATCAATTGATGTATCCATTTCCCATCAACAAAATATGTCTCTGTTGTATTTAGACTCAATGAAAACTCATTTGTACCTCTTCTCATTTTCATACAAATTGTAATGTATATTTTGAAATGATATGTATATTTCACATTCAAATTAATAAAATGATATGTTTCTATGTCTTCATCCATATTGTTGTTGCAATATTGCAACTTACTTTCAACATTTGGTTGTTCATCCCGAGGCTTTGAGATGTACTTTATATCAATTGCATATATCAAAGTGTCTTCCATCTTCATAAATTGAACATGTTCACAAATCATCTCCTTTTTATAAAACTTGGAAGCAAATACCCACCAATCACCATTGCAATTGTACGCCATCAATATTACTACAAACTAGAATACTTGAATGTGTTAAGTCCACTTGCTAAGTATATATTGACTTTGGAAATATTATACATCTATTATATCATTCAAGCACAAATATTGGCTAATAGTAATCAATAACAGTCAACCATGGGATGCGAGGTCAATGTCAAACTATCCCATAAAACATTATTATTGTAATATAACATTGATTACCTCCAATCAAATCATTGGTCTCCTATACATCATTTCAAAAATTACCCACATTTAACATCCCTCCAAAGGATACTTTCGTCCAATCTACTATTTATTCCTACCTTTTTGCCAAACAATACATCACATACCCATTTATTCCCCCTTTTCATTCCACGCACCAAACACTACAATTCCTCCAAACAAAGAACAAATGACATTTATTCCTCTATAGCTTTAACTACGAATCCAAACACCAAAAGGCTTGCATATGGTGGGGTGCTTGTGGTTTAAGATGGGGAGTGGGTGCTCGATGTCGCAATGGTCTGATCTGGTCTGTGGTTGCACGATCAAGCGGTGGTTGAGACAATCGTGGTTGAGCGTTGGTCGTTGTGATCTTCACATGGACATTCGACGATCAGGTGTGGTCGTACAACGGTCACGACGATCGCACGTCGTCGTTCGACAGTCGTGGTGGTGCCGCGATCGAGCGTGGCAATGTAGCAATTGCATGAGATCATCGGTGTTCGTGCATGGCATGACATGATAGACAACCACACGAGATCATTTTGGTGACAATTGCAAGATGGTCGATCAGTGTTCCTGGATCTTGCTTGATGGGAAAGGATCATCCTTTTTCTTTTTCTTGTTTTGTTGTTGAGATGTGTAATCTTGTATCCATTACTGTCAAGATCTTCTAACATATGTCAAATGTCGATTTGTTTCCATTCTCTTGTTAACATGAATCTCCAAGATTTCTTCTTGATGGCACTACTCCTTCAGGTTAACTGAAACTCCTACATTGGATGCTTTTTTTTTCCTTTACTTTTTATCTTGTTAGTTCCTGATGTATTGATCTTTTCCATTTCAATGGAGTATCCCCATTTCTACGGAACAAAACCTTCCCCTTTCAAAGGTGTACAACCTCTCCCTCTCACCTTTCCCCCTAGAGTGCATCCTTTTGTATCAAGTTCTTCTCATTTCTAATGAAAAATTTTCCCTAAAGTAAAAAGATGTGGGAATGGGAAGGAAGATACCATTGCTCATATGAATATGTGCTGAGCATTTGAAGAGTTCCATGGGATCCGATTGCTATGCCTTGAACTTCGACCCTGTTGGCTTCTTTCACTCTCATCTCTCATTCCCTGATTATCCCAAGTTACAAGAAACCTTTTTGTTCTGCGCGGCAGTGGAAAAAGCTACCCCACTTCGCTTCGCTGGCACGCGGTGGTACCTTCAGTACACCTTCTAAGAAAAAACCTAATTTCCACAGCCATCTGATTAACAAGTTCCTAAGATTCGCAAATCAATAGAAAGGGACCTGTCGAAGGAAAGGACCAGATCTGTCGCGGGAAACAAAAAGAATTCCTCTATTCTTCATGTCTTAATAAATGACCAGGCCGGTTCTATAGTTGCATCTTTTGGAAGATCATTTATAACCCTAAGATTTCCAAGGGTCCAATAGAGATTTCAAACATTGAATTCCATTGCACAATCTCACAACAAAGAACTTATAGAGGTCTATCTTAAATCTATGAAAAATTTTGAACCAACTGACCGCTACGACACAACGAAGGCACAGGTAGACAAGTTCGTCCCTGAAAACACAGTTGATCCGATTGGCAATATGACTTTGAAGATATTAATCAGTTTTGGCATCCCGTATCTTCAATGGGGATCTGTCATTGGTGGGTGTGTACATTGATATTTTTCAAGCTAAATAGTATATGCTGTCCCACATGCATCTCTTGATTTGAGAAAGATGCCGAGGCCCGGGATCCAGGCCAAGAAAACCCCAACACAAACGTGATACATTAACATCGAATGGTGCAACGTAACCACCTGTAAAATATGGTATAGTATCATAGTAACAGCCAAATAAATATCACCACGAATGCTAATACTCTGGACTTCCCTTTAGCTCCCAAATAAGACTGGCAAATCAACAAAAGCCAAATCTCCAGGGCTACAATAGAAGGGAAAGGAACTCAGAAGAATGTGATGAATGAGCCGCGCAGGAGTTGATGGTGCCTCACTATCTAGACAGAGTACAGTCAAAAAAAATAGAACACCCTCCACCCTATCAAGGACAGATAGGTTGGTTAGGAGTAAATGCCCGCAATCAATCAAATGCAAAGTAGAGAACACATAACAGAACAATTTGCCTACCATGTACACTGTATTATTTGGCTTAACGAGCAAATGTTGAGCTACCAGAAGGTGGGAGAGCAACAACTTTCCCCACTGCAATCGTCTTTCCTGCAGGTACATCCAGCTAATTAGATGCCTCGGAAGTGGAAAGAAAAAGAAATGCCCACTGATAGGTACATTCCTCCATGTCGTTTTACTTTTGAAATGGAACAGAATTACCACTCAAAAAAGGTAGCCAGAGTAATTTGTCAAGAAAAGTGGTTCAGATAACTGCAAGATAGAAAAGGTTACAACTTTGGCTAACCTTCCGTCCTAAGTGTAAACCTCCCAAGTTGAGCAAAATCAGAGAAGTTCTCAATGCAGATGAGGTTGTTCACCTGGAAGCAAGAATTTTCTTTTAAAGTTCTACTGAATGCTTAAAAAAAACAAAAAGATGACTTTAAGAGCATACCTGAATGCAGCAAACGACGACGGCACCATTTTTAACAAACAGGGGCTTCCTTTTTGGTTTCTTTTTCCTTGGATCTGCATCTTTCTTTTTCTTCAAATCAATTTCTTCGATCAAATCAACAATTTCACATTCCTCCACAATAGAATGAATATGGAGTACTGCTTTGTAACCAGCAGTAAAGATGGCCTGCATCACAATCAGTTCACATAAGAATGAATACTATAAACATAATCCAAAGAAAGGAAATTTGTGCAGGATCCAAGCAAAGGAATACTCCGTTATTAGGCTTACATTGTCGAGCAACTCCAGAATCTGAAGCTGTGCATTAAATTCATATGCAGCAGATATAGGTTTCGCTGTTTCAACCATGATCAGAAACCAAACAGTCAGATATTAGTTATGTTTTAGATGACAGATAAAGAAGACAATGTACTTGTATAGGAACTATAACGATAACATTCTGAAAGCCAAAAAATTAAAAACAGGACAGGCAAAAATAAACCACAACCATATGAGAATGAACCAAAATTATATTAGGCAAGAACTCGTCAGACTCGTGATCATAAATAGCATTTAAGCATGCAGAAATTCAAATGCAATAACATATATGCCAGCCAAAAGAGATGATTGGTGAGGAAGGTGTGCCGATCTTTGGAGTTCTTGCATCTGTACCAAGTTACTTTAGAGGCAAAGCTGAGTAAGGGAGTGTTCTTTCTGAGAGGATGCCGCTTCTTTGTGGTCCTTATCAAGTCATTCTCCAAGCCTTCTCTTCCAAGCTGGAGAAAGAAGTGACGACCCGTTGGAAAGGATCTTTTTGTGCTCAAAAAGGTAATTGGTTCCCCCATAATGTGGCACACCCTATACTCAGCAGTGGACATCTGATTTTATGCGATAGCTTCAAGGACTTGAAGTCTGTCTAATAGTTGCCTTACGAGGATGGTTAGGTTGCAGCAGTGGGCTATGATCATTTGGAAGGAGGGAACAATGTGCCCATTCACTAAGGAGCAGTTTTGTAGGTGGTCACTTTGAGGATGGTGATGAGATCATATAATTGGGCCGAATTTCGATACTTGCTGCACTTGCCATGGAACAGCAGTTGAGGGCACCGATCATTTGTTTGTTGAGTGCCCTTTTTGACACACGGTTGGAGAGTGGCCACCATGAAATAGTTGGACACTGCTTCCAACTCTGACAGGTTCTGGAGTCAGTAGCTCCAATTATGGGAAGACATGCCAGGCTTCCTCTTTTTCAAGATGAAAGTTGAGAGCTAATTTAATTGCATTCTAGGGGGCCATTCGGCATGAAGAAACTAGTGCACTCTTTGGAGATTCTTGTCACTAAGTGGATGGAGGGAAAAACAATAAAATAATTGCAATGGAATTAAAGTGAAGATGGATAAATGAATTGCAAAAAACTTCTATAAAATACTCAATATCTGTATGACATCTTCTCAAAAAAAATTCGTATGACATCTTTAGCATGAAATATGCAATTCTCATAGGATCTTAACTAACACAAAAGGCCCCATTATGTATGTATACTGAATCTTTTGAGATAAATTATAGGTATTGGAAGGCAATTCTACTTTTTTCTAAGTGGTCGATAAAATTTGATTTCCATGAAATTTCTTTATGAATTTTCTTTTAATGAATGAATCTATCATCAAAAGTAAAAAGGAGCAAAGAAGAATGGTTTTTCTTCCATCTGAGATGGCTTTTAATGTAATGGAAAGATTGGCTTGCATTGTATCCAAGAAAACCAAAAAAGATTAAAGGAAACAACCTTCATTTTGGATTCATATGGTTCCTCTCCAAATCCCTAGCTTTTCTTTTGGTTGGTTTATCACGAATGTAATTCAACGTCATATGTCGATGCAATTAATAGTTTCTTTGTTATGCATATGAAATATCCTTTTATATTGTAGGGGTTTGCATATGCATTAACAGTTTCCATATGCATATTCATATTGCAGAAAGAATTAGTTGTTCTATTCTATCGATATTCACATTGCAGTTAGTTATTGGGGAGGGTGGATTTTTTCCCGAAAAGTTGGGGTAGGACATTGGATGTCACATATCTATACATTATAAAAAGAAATGTGTTTAGAAATGGTGGATGCATAAAAAAGGAGATGGTACACTTTCAAACTCTTCCGAAATGGTGGAATCCATTTCAATCCAAATGCAATCTGCTCCCAACGTACATGCCATGATTCTTTACTTCAATAGAGGGCAAAAATCTAAATTTCACCCTTTTAACATACCTTTTCAAACTCAAACTCGTTGATAACTAGTAGCAGATTGGCATCTACTTTTGATGGCATGCATGGGTTAGGTATATCCTCATAGGCTTGTACTTTTGCCTCACATGGCAAAATCCTGGTTTGGTTGATTTCATTTCCAAAGGCTCCCAAGTACAACATATTACCTATAACTTCCTTCTCGAAAAGAACCTTTTACTATAAATAGATAATGAAGGCTTGTTATTTAACATTATAACACGGCTTATATGTCGATCTCAACTGATAGCAAGGGTAATAGTTTATCAAAATAAAAAGAGGAAAAATCAACTAACCCCGTCCTTTTTAATTTGCCCACTGCCCTTCTAGAGAGTATCATTGTGCTCCTTGAAGTTTCATTTTGAATCAAATCATCCCCTCCTAATATTTTGTTCCTCAAATTTTTTCCTTTACCACGCATGTTTCATATTATATTACTTGATATTCAATTATTTAAATGTATCAAATCAAATTAGTGTTGATTTATCAACATGTTTTCCTCAATTATCCTGATACCAATACATTATATATATTATATTAATAATTTTATATCTTTCTTACAACTCAAGTTGAATGGGGCGTGCCAAGAGAGAGGTGTGCTTGTGGAGGAGAATGTAAAGGTATTTTGGTCAATCTTTAATGGCTGTTATCTTAAAATAATTAGAGAGGGGGTGATTTGATTTAAGAAAGAAACTTCAAGGGGTGAAACGATGCCTTTCTAAAGGACAGGGGCCAAATTGATTTAGAGGCTATAACATATGGAACTAGTTGATTTTTACTCAAATAAAAATCAATAAAGTGAGAATGGAAATCCTTCCATTGTTCAGTTGTCCATATGGGTTACTTGGGACATGAACCTGAAAATAGTCAAAAGAAGTATAACATTTTTCCCACACAAGAGTAGCATATTATAGCTTTGGATCTGTGAATCTAATTGTCAGTATTATTGTAATCTCAAGAAGGTTTGACAAAGGTTTTTATGACCATTGGCCATACTCATCAAGCAGACATCATTTACCTTTAAAAAGAAAAAACAAAATATAACATTTCATTTAGTTACCATTTGCCAAGAAAGCAAAGAAGAAAAAATCCAAAAGAAGATAAAAGAAAGTAAAAGAGAAATTTCTGAAAGTTTCTGCCAATAATTCAATAGTACAATATCTGGGATACTGTAGTCTGTAGCGAATCCCATTTAGTGCGGGAAAAGTCTTTATAGCATCTGTTGCAATAATAAATGTGTGAAAAAGAAATCCCAAGTCAAGTGACAAGGATACTTCATTAGGCTATCAGACAAGTGCCAACATGCTTTGGTGCTTGACATGTGTCAGATATTTGTATAACAGGAAAACAACTCAAATCAATAGGGCAATAGTATAGGTGGGACACATTCAAAAGGCCCAACTACATGGTTGTGGATGCTTAGAAATATTTACAAGCCTGTACATGGACAGTTTCTCAGATTTGTTGAGATTTCCGGTATCTTATTATTCTACTCTTTTATAGTTATTGTATCTCGGGACATGCTCCTAGTTTCCCACAAGAGGATAGAGAGTTTTAATTTCCCTAGGAATTGTATACCACTAAAGGCAAACCAAACCCTACATTCATCTCTCACAACCTAAATTCCTGTCTCTGCACCTCAGCAGTCCTGAAGTAGAACGGAATACCCTCCTTGATCTCTTCCTTTTCCCCACCAAATCTCCGGTCGATCACTTAAGGCTCTTGCACCATCAGGCCCCCAAGCATTAGGTGTATCACCATAATAAGGCACACCTCTAAGTGCGACCTCAACCCACTGGGCACTGCCAAGAACAGCTGCATCCTTAGCAGGATATGCAGGCACTTCCGTTTATACCACCAGCATTTCCAGACACCACAACATACAGGCACGTTTTTGCTGTCAATCATGTTGAGCTGCCAGGCACTGCAGTGCACACGGGCATGCTGATGCACACTGTTAGTGTAGAATAAAGAGGGCTACATGCCACTGCCACGTAGCATTGTGAGTCCTAGTGATCGGCAAAGGTGGCCTTACGGTTTTTTACTTACATGCCAAGTTAGTTTTGTGCCACATGTGGTAATTTTGTTAGAGATAATTAGGATTGAGTTGGTTTTGCTATTCTAGTTAATTAGGATTTGATTTCCTGTTTTTCTTGTTTACAAATAGGATTGCTTCTCTTTAAAAGGAGAGCAATACCTAATTGTTATTTTGAGCTCCATAAATAATATTTCCCATTCAAACAACTCCTCTCCTCTCTCCTCAACAATTCTCCTCTCTCTCTCTCTCTCTCTCTCTCTCCATGCGTGAACTCAAGGAGGAAGAAGAAGGCCCACAAGCACCCCAACTTCAACATGGTATCAAAGCATATCCTTCGGGCCCCTTGATCCCAAGTGTGGAGGAGAGAAGAGAAAAGGAGATCTGCGCAAGATCATGTGGATTACCTCTGTGTGCGTGGAACGCGTGGAGTTGCCTTGGAGTCAAAGTGCTGCACCAACTCTACTACGATAAGGTGACCTTACATGCATCTAGTGACCCAAGCGACCCAGCGAGCTCTTAGGGCATAGGAGCAACGACACCAAGGGGTTAGGAGGGGGGGCGGGCGCAAGGTTTGACATATCACGATATATCGCTGATATATCGCATATCGATAGGTTGGGTGGTATCGATACCACCCAAAGTGTATTTTTCCCAAATATCAATGATATACGCCAATATGGGGATATATCGCTGATATATCGAACGATATCGCCGATATATCGTCGGTTGGGTGGAAAAAATGGTGTTGTGGCATTGTTGAAATGGGACGGCTGGGTGGGAGGTTGAAAACGGTAGGGCAGGACTAAGTGGGAGAGAGATTGAAAATGGGTAGACATAGACACAGACACGCAAGCATGACTAGACCGGTGCTGTTTAGAACCCACACGCACACACGCACGCACATGCATGCACGCACACATGTTTTTTAGCCATTCCTTTATGATATATTAGTCATAAAAATATTAATTTGACATTTTTTATATTTTATAGCTTTCTGAGTAATTTCCCAAAAATTCATCGATATCAGCGATATATCCCCGATATATCCCTTTTTTAACTTGTCGATAAGATATCGATATTTAAAACCTTTGGCGAACGTGGAACCCTCTTACATGCTGAGGAATGCCAAAATCTAGTATTTGGCTCTTAGGTGTAGAAGAAGAGGCACAGAGACCTTTCACAACCACCGTGTTGAAGACAATGGGGGATGCAAAGGCTCAAGATAAACTCCATATATTTTCTGAAAAGAAAAATACAAAGAAGTGGGAGAAGGAAAAATATTCAAAGGAAAAGCAACTCTTCACTAAACAATCTATCTCATTCAATGTACTTCACCAATGAGATCACTTATCCAATTTTTTATTTACTTACAAAAGGGGAGATTTTCCCAAACAAAAGGCATCAATCATAAAGCTTGGGATCGTGCAGCTTTCTACAATGAAGTTTTGAAGACAAGTCTTCATCCTCTCCAGCTTTGAGTTAAGGGGACGTGTTAGCATGAAATAAAGAGAGCCACGTGACATCGTGGTCCTAGTGGTCAGCCAAGGTGGCCTTAGGGTTTATGGCTTGCATGCCAAGTTAGTTTTATATCACATGTAGCAATTTTGTTAGAGATAATTAGGATTGAATTGGTTTTCCTATTATAGTTAATTAAGATTTGATTTCTTGTTTTCCTTATTTATAAATAGGAAAGCTTCTTTTTAAAAGGAGAACAATACCTAATTGTTATTTTGAGCTCCATAAATGACATTTCCATTCAAGGAGCCCCTCTCCTCAATTCTCCTCTCTCTCTCTCACCACCGACTCCTTTCTCTCTCCTCTATCCACACGTGAACTCAAGGAAGAAGAAAAACACCCACACGCACCACCAACTTTAACACACTTTTGCAGCCATGCTAGTCTAATACACAAGTGCTGTTCATGTCACTATGCTCGACACTGTAGTGTGTGCATCAATTGCGGCTACATGCATGTTCCTGTTTCTGATTCATTGCTTATCTCTAGGATGGATACGGTGTAAATTAACAATTTACTTGTCCAACAAAGAAACAGACATGGTTTTTTATCTCTAGATAGTTTAAGATGAGCAAGACTTTGCAGAGGGCATCTAGCTACAAGTGCCCTGGTCAGAGTTGGAAAACCTCCTATACCACAGATATGATTGATTTCTTGCCTTTACGAAAGGCAGTTGTTGCCTAGAACATAATGGGAACCTCTATTTTGGTTTGATCGAAACACTGGGATACAGACCAAAGAAAAGTAAAACGAACTCCCAAGTCCCAATCAACCATATGCCTGTCAATCCCTAAAAGTCGTGATTTGAGGAGGATTATCACCAACCCATAGCCAAAAGTGAAACTTAGGGAGTTTAGTAACATGGACAAACTACTATGTCAAGGTTGGAGTATGATAAGTTTGTATGAAGGCTCAATCGAATGTGTTCAAGGCTGCTTGGTGTGGCGTTTCGTTTACCTCCACACATTCACCTACCTAGTCTTCCCAAGCTGATAATAATCCATATTTGGACTAGTTGATTAATTCAGAATCATCTGTGCATCTTTATGTCTATGCAAGGCAATTTTCCAGACTTCATGCTCCTGTTGGACACACAGCACGATTGATGGGAGGCAATCCCATCACAGGTCAGATGGAAATTCATCTACACTCCAAGACATGCATCTATATAATGCATACCTTGCTCCAGATTACCCATTGAGCCGACCAGTTAGTTGAAGTCTTTGATCATGTCCCTATAAACAGTTGGGAGGAGGGAGCCCAGAAAAAGGAAGCATTATATGGACTTCTACAGAATCCACATTTTTTATTTTGAAAGGAATACAGAATCCATATGTTGTTCACTCTATTACTCCCAAGCTCTATGTAACAATGACACCTTCATGTGGGTCATCTACCTTTACCCAAGCTTCATTGTGTCATCTCATCTTACAAACCTCTCCATGTGCCACATTTGCTTGTAAGACATGTCAAATGAATTCAGCAAAGCCATTACATCTTAATGTTTGGGATTCCAATTACACCTTGGCCACCACCAGCATAAGAATTACTTGGTGGTGATGGATGATTACCCTGGACAGGAGCATAGTACTGTTACAAGATTTTTTTCTTTTGAGAAGCGAATGGACAGTTATCCGAATGATAACCCCCCAAGATCATTCCATTTCAAACAAAACATATTACATCAAAATTACAGGGTAAATCCCCAAAACACCACCTAGGAAGAGACAACCGAAACAAAATTTTCAACATAAGGTCTCTCTCCTCTAAAGATCACCCCATTCCCCCCTAGCCAAATGCCCCAAAGGACTGCCAAGACCTTCGCCCTCTCCGTTTTGGATCTGAAGGCAAAATCCCTGTCGTAGGCGTTGCCCCTGCGGAAAGATTCCCATAAGATACCAGTATCCTGATGGCTGATCTAGTCGATTCCCATTCGCTACCAGACCTGCGTCGCGAAGGGGCACTGAAAGAAAAGGTGCTGGATATCTTCCTCCACCCCATCACAAAGGGGACATGCAAGATCCTCCGAATGAGCCCATCTACCTCTCCATTGCTTCGTCATAATTCTTCCCCACCTCACCAGCCAAGCAAAAATCTTCACCTTCAAAGGGTAATCCGCCTTCCACATCAGATTGCAGTTTCTCAAGAAATCAACATCATGGTTGGCCATGCCACCCCCCAACCTGCGAAAGACTTTTGCCACAGAGAAGTCTCCTTCCCAATGAAAACCATCCTCACCCTCCTCTGGTGCCCAACCCTCCAGCTCCTACAGCAGACGCTGGAGCTCCTCATACCTCTGGTCAGATAGCCCTCCTCGGAAAGTTAGACACCATGTCCCGTCCCAACATCCTTCCACCGTAGCTACCAGGTCCACAACACTCCCAACAAGGCGAGGGAACCTTTCCGCAAGGGTTGAGCCGCCCCCTGCCAGTCATCCTACCAAAAACAAAAGGCATCGCCCTTCCCAAGAGTGGAAGAGAAGAAATCGCACACCTTTGCTGTCACCGACGCCAAGCCCCTAAGGAATTGGGAAGCACCTGGAGGGTGGGTCTCCAAAGGTTCCCAAGAGAGGAAAGGGTTGTAGCACCGTCGCATAACATCTCCGAAGAGCCCCCACTCCTGTCCCACTAATCTCGCTATTCACCTAGTCAGAAGGCTAATATTTATCTTGTCTACATCTCTAACCCCCAGACCCCCTTTCTGGAGTGATCTGCAAACCTCCTCCCAAGCTACCACCCTTGCCTCCTTTCCCGTCGACCCTACATTGGCCCAGAAGAAGTCCCTCATCAAACCCGATATCTTCTTTTCAATCTGGCACGGGAGTCTGAAGACTGAGAGAAAATACGACGAAATGGATGCCAGCACCGCTTTAACAAGGACCAATCTCCCACCTCTAGAGAGGAGTCTAAAGGACCAACCAGCCAATCTTCCTTCCATCCTCTCCAACAGAGGAATCCAATCCTGTACCTTGAGGCGTCGATTTGACAACGGGAGGCCCAAATACACCAAGGGTAGAGAACCCACCTTCGTCTCCAAAGCCCCCTTCACTCTCTCCACCTCTACAGCCGACAGGTTGAATGAGACAAAAGTTGATTTTTGGTAATTGATTTGCAATCTTGACACTTCGCCAAAAAGTTCCAAAAGGATTCTCATCCTCTTGGCCTCCAACTCTGTTCCTTCAATCAGGAATAAAGTATCATCAGCATATTGTAGGATCACCGTTTCCCTATCCTCTCCAATGAAACCTCTGACCAGGCCCCTGTCACAGGCCCTCTGCGTAGCTCGTGCCAGTGCGTCCACCACCAACACAAACAACATATGTGCAAGGGGGCACCCCTATCTGACCCCCCTCCTTGGTTGCACCCAACCCCCTGCCAGGTTCCCATTGACTAATACTGAAAAGGATGATGTTGTCAAACACCACTTCATCCAGTCAATCCACACCACAGGAAATCCCCTCCTCCTCAAGGAGATCCACACAAAATCCCACTGCACAAAGTCATAAGCTTTGCTGAAATCAACTTTCCACAAGAAGGCCCTCCTCTTCTCCCTCCTCCAGAGGGCTAAAGCCTCCATGGCGGCCACAAAACCATCCAAAATTCCTCTCCCCGGAATGAAAGCTAACTGAACAGATGAAATCAAATCTCCAAGAATGTCCCTGAGTCTATTTGCCAAGACTTTTGCGATAATAAGATAAATAGCATTTGAAAGCGCAATCAGTCTGAAGTCCTGGATCACCTCCACCCCTTCCTTCTCAGGAAGCAAAAACAAATAATATCTGTTCAATCTATCAAAACCTCTGTTTCCAGCTACAAAATCCTTCATCACCTGCATAACCTCTGCCCCCACCAGGTGCCAAAATTCCCTGAAGAAAAAGACAGGGAAACCGTCTGGGCCAAGACTCCCCTCCGCATTCAAGCTCCACATCGTCTGCCTCACCTTGTCCTCAGAGAAACCAACTGCAAGACTCGCTGCCCGAGCCTCCGTGACACACTGAACATCCTCCCCCCTCCATCTCCACCCCCTCTCATGCGCCTCCCAGTAAACTCCCTGAAGTAATCCACAGTTGCTTATCCCACATCCGCCCTACCAACGAAGCTAACTCCATGGATCAGCATCGTGTCTATCCAGTTCCTCCTCCTCCTGGCAGATGCCATCTGGTGGAACAATCTGGTATTAGAATCACATTCCTTCAACCATCTCTACCTTGACCTCATCTTCCACTCCACCTCCTCCTTCCTATCCTCCTCCTGAACTACATGTGTCATCCTCGCTCTAGTCTCCCTACCCTCAGAGGAGATAGGGGCTTGGTCCTCCTGCCTATCAATCATGGTAATCTCTGCCAATGCCTCCGCCTTCCTACTCCTCCTAGATGCTCTGATCTCCCTCTTGTATGTCCTCAGGTGATCACGCAACATACTCAATTTCTTTGCTAGGCAACTCGCAACAAATCCCACCACTATCAAGGATTTCCATTTCTCCTCCACCATGCACCGGAATCCATCTTCCAACAGCCATGATCTGTCAAATTTAAAATAAATACCAAAAGACGTCCCCTCATTCGACCTACACATGAGAGGGGTGTGATCAGAGAAAGGCCTCTCCAAAGCGGACACATCCGCAATCGGGAAAAATTCTGCCAACTCCACATTGCAAAGGAATCTGTCAATCCTGAACATCTGGCCACTGTTATTCTTCCATGTATAAGCACATGATGCTGGAACCAGATCCACAAGGCCATGTGTACCCATAAAATCCACAAAAATATTCGACCCAGGATCCTGTCTGCCCTGCCCTCCAGGCTTGTCCTCCACCTGTAAGGTGATGTTGAAATCCCCTCCAAGCAGCCAAGGAAGACCATGACAATCCACCACAACGGTCGCGAGCTCCTCTCACATGATTCCTCTGGCCTGGCCATCCGACGAACCATATACTCCAATGACACACAACCTGGCACCTCCCGCCCTCCTGATCAACCTTGCAGAGATGACATGCTCCCCGCAGTAGAAATCATCCAGTGAGAAGACATCTTCCCGCCATCCCAAAATCTACCCCCCTGAGCGATCGTTTGCCCCTAGGGACCGAAACCCCTCCATCCAGGAACCACCAACCTCCTTCCAAGTTCAGGCATCGCAACTGGCCAGCTTCGTCTCCTAGAGCAACACAACACGGCTTTCCATGTACCCCAGTGACGCCCTCCTAGCCAGGTCATTAAGACCCTACACATTCCACGTCAACACATCATTCATTAACGGATGTACGCCTCCTCCATGGACTGTTGGAAGCCACATGCCTCCGCTGTCCTATCCACCTCGCCATCATCCCGATCTAATAGCACCATCCGACGTGGCAGCTACGACGCCTCGCCTCTACCATCAACCACCACTCTCAATATCTGAACTCCACGGAACCTCCATCTACGCTTGTATCGGAGAGCCCCACCCCTACCGCCCTGCACCATTCGCAACCTCCACCTCGTCAAGGTGAGCTTCTCTGTCCTTGGATGACAGCGAGGTGCTTCCTGAACACCACTACGAAGGAGCATCCCCCGGACCACCACCATGCCGCTCGGCTTCCTCCGCTGCGCGCTGACCTTTGACCTCAGCATCCTCGGTCCTCTGACCACCAGAGTCCTCTCTCGAAGTAGACAGTGCCGCCGCCACCTTTTCTGCCCCTCGCAACAGAGATGCAGCCTGGGAGGTCGCGACTTCCACCTCGGTCGAGGCTCGGGCGCACTCCTCTTCCCCAGCTTCATCGGCCTCTCGCCGATCAACTGCCCCCTCCAAGCTTGAAAGGTCGAGAGGGCTCCTCTCCTTCGAGCATGCACTAGCAGGAGCTTGAGTTCGGGTCTTCATTCTGGATCCCGCCAACATATCCAACTTCGTGCCCCCGCCACGTGAGTTTGGCTTCACACATGCCTCTGATGTGGCATCATCAACAGCCCTTGCCCATTGTTCCTCTTCAATTCCCTTCGCTGCCTTTTCCGCCTTCGAGACTTCCAGAGTCTCGCCAATCTCGGGTGACGCCAACGATGCAGGCGAGGCCTGTGCGGATCTCTCGAGCTTTGGATCCACGTTAGCGACCGATCGGGTCGTCCTTGCCCTCGCCGAGCGACGCCTCGCCTTCCTCCGCACCGACGCCGTCGCCTCAGTCACCGCCATGGATCCCCGAGGAGCTCCCTGCATCTTGCAAGAGACGACCTAGGAGAGCACCCCAATCAAAGAACGATCTTCTCCATTAGCCTCGCTCTGACCTTCATCTCAACCTCCGCCACCACCGGACCTCTGGATAGGCCAACTGCCACACATCTCTTGAGGCAAGTAAAGGGCAAGACGACTGCGTCCACCACCTCCACCGACCTCAACCACCAGGGGATGCCTTCAATGGTCACCTCGAACACCGGCCTCTCCGGTATCCTCTCCACCGATGCTCCATCGTGCGGGGATGGCCATCACCATCTCCACCTCTCCATCTTGGCGTCAACCTCAACGAAGCACAACTCCTCCCTCCTCTCGACAAGGAGGCCAACGACCAAGAATCTCCGACCCTCCAGCATCAAAACCGTAGCCCCCTTCCGCACCAGGTCTCAAACCAGAGCCTCCTCCACTATCGCCTTAGTCACCTAGCTGCCAAGAACCTCGCCCACGAGTTCACCCTCTACCTCCTCCTTTAGGCACTTAACCCCCTCCAACCACGGTGCCTCAACCTCTGCCTGCGGCAATCCCCCAGGCGGTGGTGGCAGACACCCAACCTTCCGAGCACCAACGCCACGGCATTTGAAGCTTCTGTGCCCCAAGCCACCGCACTTCCAACAACACCACGGTTCACGGCATTCCCATGCCAATGGTCAACCCCTAAGCACTTGAAACAGCGTGCCTTCTACGCCGCACCACCTCCCGTGCGGGGGGGCCCTCCAAGCTCTCCTTTCTCCGCCTTGCCACCACTAACCAGCCCACACCAACCCCGGGCCTCACCACCTCGACCTCCTTAGAACGGTAACTCTCCTCCCCCTCCCCACAGCTGCTCTCCATTCGCTCTCTCTTTCGCTCATCGCTCCTTTCTCTCTTAGAGTGGTCGCATTTCACCACTGTTAGAAGATGATGTTAGGTTACGATAGTAGGGCAAATAGAATCGAATTAGAAAAACAGACTTGGTTGTTTGTTAAAGTTTAAGTATATGTTGTGAGCAATGTGATCAGTTAAGATTGTTTGTAAGCAATGTTTAAGTTGCATCAGTCACTTGGGATAATGCACTAGACTACTTCTCACACTTCATAGCAAATTGGAGTTGCTAAAAGCAAATACCATTGTCTTTGAGATACTGCTAGTGCTAGGTCCTTGTTGACCCATCATAGGATTCCACCTCGGTATCAGGGAAATGTCAAACTGATAACATCCTATGTGATTGATATGATGCCATCTTTATATCCTCGTAAGTAGATTTCAATTCATATTTTATTCTCAAAGAAGGCATTATTTAGTTCCTCCCAAGAATTTTTTGTTCACCGCATAGTCAGAGCAAGCTAACTGTTCAACGGTCAAGTGTGTTTTCTATGTTACTAGAGAACTTAGAAAGGACACATATGCTTTGATGTCAAGTGCCGATGTCACTTTCTCATGTTGATCATTCTCTACTATAGGTTCGTAGATGAAGACAACACCCACAAGGTCTACATATCCAGTGCACATGACTGAGGGAGTTTCCTATTTCTAGTAATCATGCTCTTAAATTCAGATATCGGAAGCATCATGTGATTTATACTCATCAGCCACATTCCTTAATGCCTAGATTGGCTCCATGTGTGGGCATTGCTCCTTTACCAGCTGACAGTGCTTATATTATTGCAGATAGATGCCATTCCACCATGCAAATTAAGCAAAATAGAATTTGTGATAACAGTGTTGATGGTAGTGATTTACTTGTCCTCTCATAAAGGGAAAGTGCAAATGTATCACGCATCTTATTTCCAATCATGTCCCAATTTTTGACAGTTCATTACTACATTTTCTAGTATCCTGGCTTCTACTTCCAAGCAGCAGGCACCACTTGATCCAAATGGCGCAAAGCCATGGGTGAGACGTTTGCTACCTGGTTCCAAGGCACTCAAGTACTAGCAGGTCCACTCCCACAAAAAGCAATTGTCAGGTGTGAATCTAGACAGAATGGCAGAGAGACCAGCTTGTAGCAGAAAGCTATACCCAAATGTATGGGGTTGAATTCTTTGATACATTTTTCTCTTGTAGCCGAACTACCTACTCTTCACATTCTCATTTATTTTGTTGTATAGCGGAAGTGGCTTCTTTTTTTAGCTGGATGTCAAGGACGTCTTTCATTATGGTGATTAAATGTGACAGTTTATATGTAAGAACAACATAAGAGTCCAAGGGTTTGGTTTCAATAATTGCCTATGGTAATTGAGACATTGGGATTTTGCAAGTCATTGACAGTGGATCAGTAGAGACTTTATGTCAATGGCATTTCCCAAATGGTGATTCAATAAGCACTGGATCAGTGATACCAAGAGGTTTCTAGCTAAACACTTTGTCAACATAGATTTGAATCCTCTTAGCTGCTTCCTTGGTATTAAGGCTGCTCATAGAAAGTAAGGTGGTCCTTACCCAAGGAACGTATGTTACCATCTTGTTACAGGGGACTGATTTTTTGTGAAACATAGGAGATTGACATGTTGGGTACTAAACTACTATTCCTATTGATCCACACACAAACTTGCATGACGAGAGTGCCAACTTAGTTGATGTTAAGAAGTGTACAAGCTTGGTAGTGAAGTTACTCAATGTAACTTTTTCTTTTGGTCAAAAAGGGAAAGGACAACCACCGGAGGTTAGTAACCATCTACTTTAATAATGTAACTATTATTCGCCTAGACATTTCACTTGTAGTAGAAAAAAAAAGGAAAATCCATTGAGCAACCTACCAAAGTACAATGATGATATTCACATTACCTAATGTCCTCTCTGGGCAAGGGGCTTCTCTGTCAGAGCAAAGACGTAGAAATAGTGATAGAGACTATCCCCAATGCCCCAAAGATGGAAAAGCTATAAAAGGACAACCTTGTCACTTGCAAGAGCGAGAAGCAAACTGAGTTTCCAGAATGCAACTGCATTAACTACAATGAATTGATCCTGATACATTCTACACCGCATGGTCTCCATCTGTCGACGACATTTAAGTAGATGAGAGAAGACAATTAAGCAGCCTCTTTCCTCACTGATTATCCATTGTTTCAAACGAGGACCAACAAATAAAGTTTAACTGTAACCTTATATTAAGGCATTATCCAAAAAGCCTCATTTGCAATATCCATGTATCCAATAAAGATGAGGTGGCAGATATATTTACCAACTTCCTCAGGCAACATTTCATTGTTGCTGTTCCAAGTTGCCCCACAGCTCAAAGTGTTCAGATCTCTTGGTGTTCTTTTTTTTTTTTTTTTGAAGAAAACTATTGGTGTTCATTATTCTCGTCTTTTGTATTATTCATCTTTAAGAGCAAGCTTGTATTTTTACAATCATTATTGCTCTACATAGAAAGGATTAGTGTTTTATAATATGATAAACAGCTCATTTCTTCTAACACAAGCTATTCTAGGACAACCTTATGTATATCTGTGTATAAACAAGAACCAAGAATCAAGCCTTTCTCCAAATTCAATAAGGAGACAGCAAATCTAAGATACAAGTAAAAATTGAACCATTGCATGAATCATAAGAATGATGATTCTTACATGCTTGGATAGGTTTTTCCAACAATAAGAAAAATAATATAGATGTCAAACACATCAGTGTAGGTTGGTATGTGGAAGCGAAGCACAATTCTAAGTTATCAGAAAGAACATTGGTAAGTACTCCTACTCCACCCCTGTCCTCACCAAAGGCATACCCTCCTATGGAAGAGAATTTCCAGTTCAGCACCATGCCAGTTGAGAATGGCAGTGAGAAAATGAGTATGAAAAGACCTTCGGAGAAGAGGGGTCTAATAGAAGTAAATAGTAGAAAAGCAGCAACAAGACTTGCAGTGATGGATGATTTCAAGTAGCTGGCTATTCAAAACCACAAAGGATGTTGCAATGCAAATGAAAATGTTGAAATTCATATCTTTGGCCATCAATCCCATTGGGGCAAACTGGGGAGAAATTGACCATTCCCCACATACCAATCCTCCAGGTAAAGCAAGGATGGGTACTTCAACCTAGATGTCTCCTACCAAAGATAGGAGTCCCCTTCATTCGACCATACCACGGTAGGCTTGAATCCATAAGGGGTAATCAAATATAAAGACTACCAGAAAGACACCGATGACATCAATAGGAACCAATAAAAGCAAACCCAATTGAGTGGTCTGTGAGCTCCCATCCAAAAGACCAAGTTCAAATCTCATCTTATTCAAAAAAAAAGAAAGAAAGACTCGGTGCAGGATGCATATAGAAGACTCGGCGGCCTAGCCACGATTGGGAACATCGACTTAGTCAGAGATTGCAGGAAACTCTGGGAGGCCTCCTACCCATTGAAGGTCAAAATCTTCGCTTGACTCCTCAGGAGAGGACGACTGGTGACCAGGACATGGAGAGCCTGTTAGATGCCAGGCGCGGACAGGTCGTGCCCACTCTGTAGCCAAGCGGAGGAGGATATTGACTATCTTCTCTTCGCCTGCCCACAGACATGAGAGCAGATGGGAGACCAGTAGTGGGCACTTAGTTCCCATGCTGAGTTCTGGCAGTCGTTCAGATGTAGTGGAGTCAACGGGGAGCGTCATGTGTTCCAATCGAGAAGAGAACGGGCCAGGCCGTTGGCAGTTCTTTGGGCACTTTGGCTGGGGAGGAATGCAGTGGTTTTTAGGGGACAACACCCGTATGTAGATAATTTTGTTGGGGCTGCGAAGGCTTTTGTGTTGAGTTGGAGTGTAGCTCAATGAGGTAAATTTTAGCATTTTCTTTTAATGAATGTCTGGGTGGGATCTAAAGGATCACCACCCTTTTTCCTTTCAAAAAAAAAGAAAGAAAAATTAGCTAACTTGGAAATTTAGAAGGCTAATTGCTGCATTCAAACTAGAGGTATGAAAACTTTGATGATGAACCATAGGAAAATAGCAGCAGATTGCTGAAGAAATGTTGGAAACAAACCACGGTATGCCCTTGTTTAAAGATGCTTGACTAAAACAGCATAACTCAGAATACAGAGGCAAAGTCTTGAAAAAAGTTTATAATGATAAACAAAGCAAGAAGTCAATACACTAAAAAAGGAAATAGAACCCATGCAGATAAACTTACCAACACTAGAAAGGACAAAACCAGCCAAAATGTCCTCTTCCTCAATTCCTGACAGTCTGACCCGAACATTTTCCCCGGGACCAGCATCTCGTACTTTGTTTTCATCACAATTAACACCTATCACTTTCACATTAGCCTGACAATCAAACAACAAGACAGTAATTGCTTATGCTCCAAAAGAATACCAAAGAAAACAAACACTTCACAGAAAACAAACTGAATTACCTTGTTAGGCATGACTAGAAGACTATCAGCCTCATGGATAGTTCCAGACTCTATCTTGCCCATGACAACTGTTCCCATGTCCTTATACTTATCTATTATTGGCATCCTGATCCAACATAAGGGAAAAGGTAAGAACCAAACAACATTCTAATATAAAAGATCAGAAAATACACACTAATGTAGAGCACATGAAACTTAGTTTTACAACATAAAAAGGAAAGGAAAGAAAAAATTATTAGCATTTCAGAGGATGTGAGCAAAAAAAGAGAAGCATCTCAGGAAATGAGAGAAAGAAAAGGCTAAATATAAAGATTATACCTAAGTGGCCCCTTCGGATCGCGAGGTGGAACCTCAATTTTATCTAGAACCTCAAAAAGGCAAGGACCACTCCACCACCCACAAACGTTTTTATCAACTCTATTCTTAATATTGCTGCCTATTAGGCCAGAAATGGGAAGAAACTGAACATCTGCAAGAAACATATTACAGATGCCTCATAATACATCATAGCTAAAGCATAAGAAGAAACTACCACAATAGACAAATGATTTACATCAAATAAACAGTGAAAAAACCAGCAGAACTGCATCATTGAACATTGGAAGGGAAAGAAACTTTCAACAACATTAAAGCCATAGTGGAACAGGTGAACTTTAATCATCGTATTAACCTCATACAGTGCAGCAAATATAGCATATTGACTATCTAACAACTTTTTTTTTGAAAGTTACATAAGTAACAACTTGATTGAACCAAAAAAGCCTGATAAAGGTTTTGATTACCTCTCTTTGTATTGTAACCTGAACTCTTCAAAAAAGGTATCATCTTTGATTCTATCACATCAAATCTGACAAAGGTAGGAGGATTATAACCATATCACAGCTTCAAAATAAAATTATACCAGTAACTTTATAGGGGGAAAGGACTTTGATGATTAGCTATACCTTTCCTTTGACCACTTGACAGTTTGATCATCCATTTTGTTAATGACGACAACCAACTTTGACACACCCAATGTTTTAGCAAGTTGCACATGTTCTCGAGTCTGCCCTCCTTTCTCATATCCAGTCTCAAACTCACCCTTCCGAGCAGATATCACCTTAATGCCAAAAAATACATATGTTAGACAAAAAAAATAGACAATAGAACAGAGCAATGGAAGTGTAAAACTGGCATAAGCTTACCAATACACCAATATCAGCTTGCGCTGCACCACTGATCATGTTTGGAACATAACTCTTGTGACCCTACAAAAATGTCATACCACATATTGAGGCCCTACTTAATCACAATGAAGCAATGACAGGTTCAAGGAAAAATCTGCGAACTACCTAAAGTAAATGAAAATTTGGCTTGAAGAGACCCCGTATACATTTTCCTATAATTTGAAATTTCATTCTGAGCGCTGTTATTATTATTTAAGGTTTTTCTGGCAGAGACAGCTACTGCTTCAGCCTACAGAGCTTCTGCTTTTTGGTGTGGCCATTCCTATATCTTTCAGCTTGTGGTGCAGTTTTTTTTTCTCATGTTCCTAGTGATGGTAGGACTTTTAGGTTTTGGGAGGATGATTGGATGGGGGAAGAAACCTTGCTCACCTGGTGCCTACGTTGTTAGTGTCAGCACTTGATAAGAGCCAATCTGTTAAAAGTGTTTTGGATGGTACTTTGGATACTAGCCCATGGGCTCCATGTGTGGGAGATAGCCCCTCTGAAGTGAGACTGCATAATCTCCAATTCTTGTTTGGATTGGTACATGAGTTTCCTGAGTGATGTGTCTCCAGACTCCTTGATGTGGGATAGGGGTACCTTCTCTGTAAAGAAGGCCTACCAGCTTTTGCTTGGTGATTCTGGTGAAGGTTCCTCAGACTTGGTTGTCGATTGTGTTACCATCTAGAAGCTGAAGATCCCCCTTAAGATAAAGATTTTTTTTTATGGTTGCTTCGTCGTAGGAGGTTAGTTATGAAAGTCGGAAGACAAATTTGGGCTCCTGAGACTGATACAATTTATCGGTTGTGCGGTTTGCTTTGTGAGGATGACACCTATCTCTTTCTTTCATGTGACTTACCTAGGCGGCTGTGGGAGCAGCTTCCTATTCCAAGGATGCTGGTGGACTCTTGGGAGGATTTCTAGTAGGGTTTTAGGAGAGGATTTCAGACGGATTCCTTATTGTAGATCAAAGCTTTTGCAGGTTTGTGATCAATCTGGCTACAAAGGAATGGTGTTCTATTTTGCAGGGAAAGGGTCTGGCCTTATAATGCTTTAAGGGAAGCTTTATTTAATTTTTCCTCATGGACTGATTGTATGTAATCTCTCTTTTTGATAGGTTTTAGTGAAGTGGATAGTTACCAACCTCCAGTAACTATCCTTTTTCCCTTTCAAAAACAAATTAAGGTTTTTCTTTTTTTTTTCTCCTAGCCAATCTCAATGAAATGTTAAATTGTGATGGTTCAGGGCCTGATACATCAAAAGGGAGTCTACTAACAGATTCTTCAAGGTTGCATCTTTCCTCCAATATATTCCTTAGAGTTCATTTTCTCGCAAAGATCAAGGAAGCAAAAGAATTATGCATTTTGACTTGCACAAAGATTAAGGCATAAACACATACACTGATTTACTTCTAGAATGTAAAAGGTCCCATAAAATAAGACTCAGAATGCTAAAATCAGGAATCTAATGGTTAACAATACCGGTGCATCGAGAATTGTGAATCTTGTCGTTTCTGTTTCAAAATGAGCACGTCCAACTTCAACGGTCTTGCCCTGAATTTTAAAATAAAAAAAAAAAAGTTTAAAAAACTATCTAAGTAACTGAAAGCAAGTGAGATCAAACACAAGCAAAAATTGTTCTAAGGCAAAAATCAACCAACCAAAATAAAGAGAGCATACCATGTAATGAATCAGTTGAAAAGATAGTATAAAAAAGACAATCTATGTCATTTATCCAAAAAAATACATAGCCCCCAGGGATGTCTATTTTCCAAAAAGAAACAAGGAAAAAAAGGTTGATGATGCACCTTTATCCGTTCTTCTTCATTTGTGTCCATTATATAAGCCATGTACCTGTAGGCAAGTATACGAGAAAGTATTAGTTCAATAGCTTCTGACAAAATCCTCTCTTTTTCTTTGGCGGTGATGGGGGGTGGTGTGTTCGGAGGAGGAGGTTAAGAAAACAACCTAAACAAAAATTACTTTCACCATCTGAGTATGAGAATTGGGAGTTTGCATATGATCATTCAAACAACCATGATCTATCATGATATAAGAGTCATATCTGGGCATCCTAATTGTTCTTTCCAAGCAATAGCACCACTTAATGAAAAATAAAAGGAATTACCAGCTTTCACGACTTTTATCCTTTGCTTCCTTCTCATATTTCTGAATAGTTCGATCATCAACCTGGCCACTGAGGAAAAGTATCTGCCCACCAATAGTCGACTTCCCAGCATCTGTGTGACATGTCCAGAAAATATTTAGAGAAGTAAAACAATAATAAAACATCAATGAGAAAATAAAAAGACTAAAGTTGAAACAATGCAAACAAAAGTACAAGGCATATCATAATTTACCTGAAAAATAAGCTAAACATTAAAACCAGGACCTTGCACAACTAATCCCTACAAATAGTAGTCAGATCCAGAACCAGTGCTCTTTCTACTAACATGTAGGGCATTAACATTGTCAAATGCAGACCCCCTACCAGGTAGATCCAGTAAGTGGGCATGACTTCCACAATATTAAAATTTAAATCAAAACGAAAACTTGATAAATAGATGTCAATTGGTATCTTTCCAATGACTAAGATTGTAGATAGCAAGCATGTAGCCCTAAACTAACTCAAAAGAATTAACAATAAAGTCAATCTAGAATCATTAGCGAAACATCCATATTTGCCTTATATATGAAAATGATGTGCCAGACAGAAATCCAAGAAAAATAAAACCCAGGTTTGACTCAACATCCCTCTTACAAGTTCCTCTGTCTCTACTTGCATGCCAAAGGCAAACCCCAAAGTCTTTGTTCCAGCCCATGAAGAAAGCAGGAATGAAACAGGTGTATGTAAACATGTTTCTTAACCTTACTGACTACAATTCCTAACCTTTCTATACCAAGGGCCACACTTCTAGAAGACCTAAGACACCAAGGATAACCATTCTTCTCATTCTAAAGTCCAACCTTCTAGAAGTCCTAAAATATTTACATACCAACAATGAGCCTACTGCCAAAGATTATGCTTTTCAGCAATCAGATCTCAAATATTACAGTTGTCCCAGGAACTCATAAACTATGAATCTACTCATTGTTTATTTGAACAAAGGGATGAACTGTTGGCCTCACCACCACCTTTGCTTCTCATATTGTCACACCACCGTACTAGAGACTTGGCTGGAAACCCCTCCCACCCACCATCACCAGCCCTCCCCCTACAAAAAAAAGGAAAAAAACAAAAAAAAAAAAAGTGACAGCCAACCTTGTTGCCAAGTTTGTTGCTCATGATTTTGAGCTCCCCCACTCATGACTCCCTCACCTCCAATTGGAGCTTCAGACACCTTCAGTATCACTAGGAATTTTCCCTACTCCACCTACAAGGTGAAGGTGGTTTCAGCCATCCCTGATGCCAAAGTGTCTCTATATGCCTACAGCTTCAGATGCCTTCTGTGTTCTCTAGCTGCCTGCCTTGCTCTCCAACATGACATCACCCCAACCCCAACACATGTTAGGTATCACATGTGCCTCCATGATACCAAATGTGCACCACATGCACAATTTTTTGTTTGTGGACGTGCAGTGGTGGTGGGTTTGTGGGGTGAGGTGAGGAGATTTAAACATCTTAAGACCTCTACGTGATCGTCTATGTGATCTTCTAATGAAGCCATAACAAATTCATGGTCTTAAATGCGAAGGACAGGCTGACTCCTATCATTTTTAAGCTGGCAATTATACACTTCTTCTCAAAAGAAAAGACAAGAAAGATCAAGCAAAACAAAGAACATTATTAAATTAACAGAAATTGTAACTATGACTAACTAACTTGTCCGTGTGCAATCGTAAGACAAACAGCATATGCAAATTTTTCTGAATAATAAAACATCTATAACACCAAAAAAAGGCATCCAATCAATTCTCAAGTCAAAGAGCCTTACCAACATGACCGATGAACACAACATTCAGATGTCTCTTCTTTTGTTCCTCACTTTCTTCCGGCTCAGTCACATTTGGAACAGCAACCCCCTTATCCTTCTCTACAACTGCATACAAGTACTTTTTTAGTTGATAAAGCATATTGGAAAAAAAACTGATCCTCAAAAAAATGTTACACCTTCACTGCAATCGATGACAATAAGTATCTAATTACACCTATACAGATTACGAAAAAACAAAGGAATCAAGAAAATTACTAATAAAAAACAGTGTGTTCAGAGAAGAGAAAAGCAAGGAAGGATTTTGCAAAACAAAATAATTTTGCCACTGCAGGTATTCCAGGATTTGTGGGGTATCCTATCACAGAAACAACACTGTGCAAAACAACATTCTAACACTACCTACGTGCATGTCAGTGTCCACTCCTTTCATGCACAAATTCACAAAAATGGAAAGAAAAGCTACACTCATATATAGCCAAGGGTTAACCTTTAGGCTCCAACTGCAATGACTGCATGCCCAACTGAATTTCGCCATTAATATCTGCAATGCAAAATAACAACTCCGTTAGGGCACTCTTTAACTCTCCAATGAACAATACAATCAAAACGAAAACCCATCTTTCACAAACCATCAATATGTTGATAAGACTTAAAAAGGGTATTAATCATCATAAAAAGGGTACCCAGCAACCCACATTAGCAGACTCACTCAGAGTAAAACGGAATTGGTCTATCCATCTCATCGACACTAAAAATCGAAACAGCAATGAAAGACAAGTGCTTTGGAATGAAATACACAGTCTTCAACATCTCCCAATCTGATAAAACTGATATCATCATTTAATTCCCATTCTTTCACTCCGGTTCAGGTGGGCAACTACTCCTTTAGGCATTCAAATTGCAAAAGGAAAACAAAGTAGTCACAATTGGCTACAAAATTAAGTGCTACATGGCGTGTAAATTACTCCCAGACACCTGCATTTGCAGGAACCTCTTTGCATTCTTAGTGGCAAAAACTAGAAGCTGAACCAGCTATAAATGACAACAAGCTCTGCGAACAAAACACGTGTGCCCCAATTGCCCACCGCACAAGCGACAACCGTTCCTCCAAATTCAAGCCTTTGGCATTAATTGCGAACCAATGCCCTCCCGAAATGAGGGACGAACGATCACTTTACTCACTAACCAATCAGATCACGAAATCCACCCCAAGAACCGGAAAAACGATCCAACTTTGGCGGCATTGATCCACACAATGATCGAAGCCCTATCCCCATCCGACAATCGAATCCCGAAACACGCAAAAGGCATCAAAGGATTCCGAATTGCATGGGGGCGCGACCTTCAGGGGTGGGCTCCGGCGCGGGGCGATCCACGTCCATGGTGGCGGGGGCAGCGGCGGCGGCGGGGGATTCGTCCTCCGCCATGGCGCTCCAGTCGTCGGGGGGGACGGCGGCGATCTTGCGATCGGCATCCTCGGCCATGGCTAACGGGTGAGTGGGGGACGGAGGTGACCGGTGCGATCTCGATTGCGGGGGGGTGGGGGGCGGCACACGGACGCGTCTCCTTCTCGGCTCGGATTTGGGCGATCTAGGGTTTTAGAGCGGTGGGGAGGGCGGGGATCGGAGGGCGTAGAATCGATCTCCGCGGGACGGCGGGGATTGGGACTGAGGGGGTATGATCTATCTATATCTTTGCATCCATATATATATATATGGGTGCGATGGAGGTGTGTGGATCCGTGGCGGCTGCGCTAACTATAGTTTGCTTCAATGAAGTGTGCTTCGCGCTGGTTTGTTTGTAACATACGTCCAACGGATGTGTCTGCTGATTGTTTAAGGTCAGCTATTTAGGTGAGATATAACGATTTATTTCATTTTCGATGAATTTTATTTCAAGACAAAATTAAAATTAGAGATAAATTTATTTCAATGGGAGGTAAGATAAATTTATTTCTCCTATCTGATACAATCTCTACTTATCTCTCAAGCATTCCTATTTATTCCATGATTTAATTTATATCTCTTTCAAATACCAAATTCAATTTGCTCTGAATCTTTCTCTTAATTTCACCACTTATAAAAATTTTTCCCTTGAAATTTATTTTGTCATTTTATCCTAAATTTTTCCCTTAATTTCATAGCTTACAAAATTTATTACTAAAAATTTATTTTGTAAAAACAAGTAGATACTTAAAAGGAAAAAAGTATGCAATTTATGAGAGTTAAATGAAAAGTTAGGAGATCATAACTAATGAATGCCATTGATTTATTGTCTTGAGATGAGTAGGTGGGATATTGAGTGTATGAGTATTCAATTTTATGCATGTAGGATAGATAAAATTCAAAAAACAAAGCAACTCTCTTAGTGCTTATTTGGTAGCAAAATAAGGGAGGAAATAAAAATAGGTTGCTTCAATCAACATCTCTATATACCATCATATTACATCACAATATCACTACATATTAAAATATATCAATTTCAATATAACATATCTATTAAAATATATTGACAATATTACATCAACTTACTCATATCAATATCTTAATATTAAATAAATATACACTAATATCACCAATCACTTTATTGCTATAGTATTTTATTCTGAAATAATTCTTATCCTACTATCAAGCGAACTCTTAAGTTCATGATTGTACGTATATCCACTTAATCGATAAATATCTATGGACTTGAATTCCATTTTTAGTGGTCATTACGAAATCCTTCAACTTGATATATTAAACAGTTTTAAATTTATTGAAATTAAAAAAAGAAAAGAAAAAGGAAATTGCCTTTTCTTTTAAATAAGCTATGTACATATTGTAGATACTTCACCCAAATGAAGGCAAGTCCTTAGGATGAAGAGGAGAATTATGATTGCATAATTGTTCTCTTGTGATTTGGTTTCGAGAATTACATGTCAAGTGTGATTTGATGGTCCTAATTGGTCTTAAAATGCAATACCACCAGCAACAATGGAATGAAATGCAAGTAAAAGAAGAATTAATTTGTAACATGGCATCAATAAGGCTAGTAAACCTCTCTAGCTCTTCATTGTGGAGGCTACCGTACTCTTCTTTGTTTGAGATTTGAAACATGACCTTTTTGACATGAGCCTACCTAATCAACGATCAAATCATTTAATTTCTTGGAAATAACTTTTCTTTCTTAGATTTCGAATTTCATGGCTTCTTACCAATGTTGATTTTGCAATTTTTCTCTAGAGGTATTTGTGTCTGCACTTGCATACTCAGTTATATCAGCCAAAGTGTAGCAAATATGCAATGGAATATTGCTTAATTAGATCAATTCTATTGTTGATGTTTACATATTTATCCTATAATGTCATACTTGAATGAATTCAAATTGAAACAGAAAATTTTATTTATTTCAATGCAAAGTCAAATGAAAAAATTTCCTTCTCTATACTAGGTGGTAAGAGGCAAGACACGTAACATCTTGCATTTGGTTATAATTTATGATATGACTAGGTAATATTTTTATTAGCTTGAGATAGAAGAAATGCATGTTTAAAATACAAGGAACATATCTTTAAGAACTCCTTTACTTCATGGATAACTCATCATAGGAAGTGTACCCTTCATTTACTTCATGGGCTAACAATTGTGTTGGAAACTTGTGTTAAGATGTGAACATAGAAGTTTTGAAAATTGGAGCATCTTCCCTCGCTTGGATTCTCTTCTAGCATTAACTTTCATTTTACACAATCAAACCCCTTTTCTCATCAAGCAAAAGGACAAATTTCTTTTTTTGATCCAAAGCTATAAGGAAAATCTTGGATCTTTTCTAGATTTTCTATCCCTATTCATGCCCCTCGAATCAATCATTGTCTTTCTCTCTTTCCAAACATTCCCTAGAGCACCTTTACAACTGCTCATATCCTCCAATATGCTCCTCCCAACTAAGCAACTTTTTACATAATAGCTTAACACTCATTTCGATACCACTCTAAAGTAAACAAAAATGGGTGTCAACACTGTATTCAATTTTGAAAACCTAAGTTTTTGTAGCACCCCAGCCATATTAGCCCTAATCATATTAATTCCATATCATGGTCCTTGAAATTTTACTCTACTTAGAGGAGGATTGTGAATGCCATAGGTGCATAATAACCACACCATTGATGTAGGAGAAAACTACGTTTCTTACGATGTTGGGTTATCATGATAACCACATAGCATTTTTTGCCACAAATTTTAATGTAACATACTTCTACATCAAAGATGCATTTTAGACCTAGAAAGGTATACCTGCGTGTAAAAAAGATGCAATGTCTAAACAAGAATACATTGAATAACAAATGTGCCTTTGAAGTTAAACATTCTGCTACAAAGAAGAATGCTTTGTGACAAAAGCATGAACATCGTGCTCTATTCCGCTTGGGAACACGCGTCACCATAGCAGTCATAGCAATAAGAAATGAGTGTCGATGTCAAGTTACATTTCATAATATCCAGACCTGATCATTTAATGCATTTCAATCAGGGATGTCAACTTCGGATCCATGAGGATCCGGCTTGCCGAATGAAGTGGGTAAAAGTACCCATTTAGGTCCCATTTGATAAAAGAAATAAATTTATGAAATAAATAAAGAAATAAAAAAATAAAATAAATGAGAGAATAAATAAGTTAACTCGTCTAGATGTTAAACATGTTAAATAACATGTTAAAATTATTTCATAGGCAGAGATGCAATAAATTTCAGATATATTAACTTATTTCCGGACATGTTAACTTGCTTCCGGACGAGTTAAGCAGCATGTTAAACACTTAACATGCGAAACAAACCAGCCTTAAGTCTTTACTGGTTTGCTTTACAGACATTACTGAACATGGATTATACTATGTGAGGTGAAAGTTTCACGGTTTGACTAGTGGCAACCAATTGCAAATAGTTCGTCGATGACCATCTTTTCAGCTGGTCATCAGATGTCACTCAAAAGAACGTCTTTTCTAGCAACGTGCACGTCCACCTGCGAAGTTCAAATAATCATCTTTTACGTTGGGTTAGAAACAAATTTAATGTTGACAGTATTACTAAGATTCTCGGTAATTTATGTGCTGCAGCTCTCAAAAAGGTGTGAAATTTACCACTGCTCATAACGGACACAAATTATGATGAACATTACACATCTAACTACCAAAAAATGAAGAAAATGATTCAAACAGCAATTTTGCCTCAGTTCACCAATTCAACTGCATCATTTTCTTGTGATTCACAGTGCTCGAGTTGAACAGCTTCCCCGTAGCATTAGAACTCAAGGTTCTTCTAATAGCCAAACCAGCAAGCCCTGATGAAGATTTTCTCTTTTTACCTCTCCTAACAAAACAATTTTCAACACCCTGGTTTCTGATTAAATTCTTGCTTGGATTTTCAGAAGTCGATCCTGATCTACGTCCCTTGCTGCCTTGTTTAGCACTGTGCTTGCTGGAGAAACCCAGCTTTGCCATTGCAAGATCGACGCCGGGAAAGTCAGGACCTGGAGGCAGCAGATTATGTGATTTGCCAACCAGGCTATCATCCTGTGATCTTGGTCTTTTACGTCCTTTGCCTTTTTTTTCTCTGTGGCTAGAATTGAATTTCGGTGATGATGGGGCCTTCCCTTCTTTATGTTGAGAACCAAATGTGGCTTGATATTCTCGGTAGATGGTTTCTTTTGATGCTTGGCTTGATTTCCACTGCTCCGGCCTTTTCATGTATCTACACTTGGCAAATGTGTAAAATTTAGAGATTCAAATTGCAACTCAAACCGCAAGGAATGGGTAATCATCACTTGTAGCTAAGGTCATCATATTAAAGGGAATCAAAATAAAATTTGGGGATCCGCAATGGAGCAAAACCTAGTTGAGAAAAGCAACAAAAGGAAAAGGTAAAGAACACAGAATACTTGCTGCAACGAATATGCTAAGCAGAATAAAAGGGAAAGAAGTACCTTTGGATTGCCATAACTTTCTAACACTATATGCACAGTCTGTATTTCTGTGGGAAGAACCCTAAAGAAAAATAAACGGAAAAATATAGAACTTCTAGAAAGTGAGAGCTAAAAGTATAGATGGATTGGATTTTTTTTTTAAGAATATTATCTGCACCTTGGCCATTCTTTCTTTCATTTTTTTTTTTCCTTGTTTCTGCATCTGTCTGTTTTTCAGGGGCTGCTCTACCATACCACTATTTAAGTGGGTTTATTAACTCCATGTTTTTTTTATTAAGATTTCAGGAATTGGTTGCAAAACATAAGATGAAAAACTACTTTCAATTGGAAACCCGTGCCACCACCATCTAGCAAACATGTTGAGCCTATATTTACATGTTCTCATTAACTTTTGATAAAAGAGTATGACCCCCTCGATTGAAATGTATTTGGATAGCATGAATGCTTGGTTTAATGCATTTGAATTGAATTTTGTGAAATGCCACAAGCTCAAAGGAAAGATTAAGTTCATAGCCCATTCAAACTAGCCTTCATAACTTCTATATCGTAGAGGGGGCTATTATACATTGAACAGTCTCCCTTTTACTTTTCAGGGAAAAAAAAAAAACTTCTACATAATAGAATCCTCAACTTTCTCATATTAGAAAAAATGCAAGTAAAACATGGAAAGTATTTATCATCCAATCAACTTTGAGATCTTTAAGATAGAATTTATTCGGATGAAGAACAAGAAATGCATCAAAATTTCAGCCTTTTTGACTTGCATACTTCCAATGAGGATGAAGCTAGGATTTCACTTTGTACTTTGGATGACAGAAAAGAGAAATCTCTGAGGCCAGAACAAATTAACTATCCACTTACAACAACAGTGGTGGCAGCAACAACAAAGCCTTTTCCCACGCTAAGTGGACTCAGGTACATGGATTCTTTGCCTCAAATTGACAATCCACTAGTAAAAAAAGAACGATTGAATCCCAAACCGTATTTAGGATCTATTCACTCATATAACCATCACATTTAGAACATACCTGCTGCAGGAAGTAGAAGCAGAAATATCTCCCCATACCTGTCAATGTCTAAATTCTTTATGACGTGTGGCCCATGCTTTGTCTTCGTGAGCTCATCTTTGACAGCTGACAATTCCTTTACTATTGCCTCTTTGAAAAACAAATTACTAGCCTTGAAGCACCTTTCAACTGTGAATGAACCAGATGGATGAAGTGAAAGCTCTCCAAAATGACCATGGAGCCTTCCAAAAAACAATAATAATAATAAATTTCAAAAGGATCCACAAAACAAAATGAGACAAGAAAACTGCTTCTTTAGTTTCGTTGTTTTTCTTCTTTGGGGAAAAAAAGAACAAAAGAGATAAAAATTCTATTTACTAACAAAACTACTAATAAACTAACTATATTATTCAATATTTGGAAGAATCCATTATAAACCAAAGAGGAAAAGAAAGACTGAAGGTACTTTCCTGATCTTTAACATGAACATGCATAACATACCTTGAGATTACTTTAAGTTTGACTTTAGCAGAAACATCTGAACAAAGAAAAGACTCCAGCACATGACTTCCTCCAGCATCTTCGGCCATCTTGAAAACTTGATTTGCTTCCAATGATACCAAACTCTTGGCATACAGCTGCATATATTGCTGGAAATGAATGTAAAAATTTCATCATAGGCATTTCTGAGCAAACATAGATGCTTTATCAACTGGTCTAACCACAAGACAAAAATAATAGTGAACATTCATGTGAACAATAATCAGAGAGAGGGATGAAGCATTTTCATGGTTCCTCCATGCATAATCTTGTATGCATATCATGAAGCTGATAACCATTATCCATCAATCAGAAAGAAGAAAACAAGAATCAAAGAGCAGAGAAGCATCAGAGCTACAGGAACGGTTAACAAGGTAGCTGTAAGCATATTAACCCATCCCAATTGATCCCGAACCATACCCAACTGATGGTTTAGACCTTAATAACTAACCATGTAAAAACATGCTGTTATAAGTTGGAGAATATATTCCAGGCAACATCGACATGAAGCTTGGCATTTGATGGAACCCTAACACCCTAATCAGCAGGATGCATTTTTATAAACTGTAAATGTTATGTTTTTTCACCTCTATGAGAACTAGTGAAGATGACAACTTGCTTAAGTCAATTGTTAAGGGGCAGATTAACGCAAGCAGATCAAGAAGAAATATCAAGAACTATATAAGACAATTCTAGAGATAAATCCAAGGCAGCCACATTACTAGAGATAGAACCAACAAAGAACTAATAAATAATTTTAGGTGTTTAATGCAAAAGCAAACATGCATAATATAGAGCAGATCCAATTCTAATCTCCAGAACTTAGGGGCAAAAGACAATATTGCTGGATCAAATCATGAAAAGAGCTGGACACAAGATTCTTACGCTTGGGAATTTGAAAACTGTTTGCAAAATCAGACAACCCAACACATGCATTTGGCTGTCTAATGGCCATTGCCAAGTGGATTTGTCCATGTGACACAGGAAGCAATCCAGAAACAATAGCCTGGGGATAATGGAGCTGGATCCTTCTGTCTCTGAATGGACTGCATGTGCAAGAGCCCTACAGAACTGCCAAAAGATATATGAAAAAAAAAAACAAAAAGAAAAACAAGTGTCAGTAGTTTGTTTTGAGAAAGAAAACAAGTGTCAATATTAAATTTACAACAACAACTAAGCTTTCTCCCACACTAAGTATCGATTCGTTGCCTCCACTCAAATATATTTTGAGTCATTTCTGGATTTAAATTGAAATAATTGAGGTCATACTTACTTAATAGTTTCCTTCCAACACTTCTTTAATCTTCCTCACCCCCTCTTAGTGAGTTCAATACTTATGTATCAATATTAAATTTCTTAAAGTAAAAATCAATTAACAGACTAATAAAAACATCAACTTGTAAATTTGAAGTTCTGCTGACCATTAAATTTCTAGAAAGTAAAATCAATTAACTTCCTAACAAGAACATCAACTTATAAATTTGAAGTTCTGCTGACCATTAAATTTCTTGAAAGTAAAAATCCATTAACTGCCTAATAAGAACATCAACTTGTAAATTTGAAGCTCTGCAGATGTTACGAAGGAAGAGAATTCCTTTATTTTCTTCGGTTTTTATTGGATAAAAGAAGGATTACTACTAACAAAGAAGCAGACAAACAATCCAAAATTTAACTTCTGTGTGTGTGTGGCGGGTGGGGGGAAGAAGGAGGGAAGAAAGAGAGAAGACAAATGCAAAAGGTTATCTCCGAATGGAATTGGTGTCATGGATATCCAGGTGATATCCCTAGGATTGGACTCAGTAATAACATCCTCTCTAGGATACTCAGTCACAGGTAAAATGATAGACCAGCCTTTGTATGTTTATCTGTTGGTGTAAATCTTTGAGTTCATATGATATTAAGTTGGATTGAAGTTAAAATCTTCCCCATTCTCTATCTCTAAAAGATGCCCATTTGACTTGCGAAATCCTCATTACTAACCTAACAACACCTACAACAAACATTAGCTTCTCATATAAAAAAAAGTGTTTACATGGTCTCACAGTATACTCCTGAGCCATTGCCTACAACATCAGCCCTTCTCTCCCTTCTCCTGTTATGGAGTTGAGGAATAGCACTCCGGCATTGACCTGAGCAAGTTAGGAACTTTCATTGTTGAACGGGCATCTCGTAGTGACTTACTGATGCAATATGTAGCCAGATTTGTATATTTAGAGGGATCAGTAACAACCACTCATTATTAAACATCCTGCGAAATCTGTTTTCTTGGAGCCAGTTATTTATAAGTAGGCCATAACTTTTAGTATGTTTTCCTTTTCTCCATTTTCCTGAGATTGTCCCCTTGGACTATTACAATAGATCTGCTTGCAACTGCAAGAAATGATCTATGAAGATCACGATCTTCATAGTCCAATTTCCTATAATGCCGAAAACCCAAAGAAAAATTGGGATAAGAAATTAAGAAGGGGATAAACACCCCCATTTCAGTAAATTATTAAGTACAATACTTTATGAATATAATACAAAACCTCATTTTGGATCCCTTTTTAATAATTGTTTTTACTACAATTGCATTTCAACCATGCTCTACGGCACAAATTGGCATCTACCTCCGGTCCTCTGCCTTCTTGTCTATCCATACATGATCCTCTCTGGTCCTCCACTCAATCATTCAATGCTATACAACCCACCTGTGTTTTCCAATCGGTCCAATACCCTACCACACAACAGGAAGGAATCATACCAGAATCCAATTGGGCCACTTGGCTTATATCTACGTTTTTTTGTAAAAACCCAACCTTGCTCAACATGCCTTCAAGGAGGCAAGTACGCAGCATGTTCATCCTCTGTGCAAAAGGGTTATCGCATGTTGTTTGCCGATCCCAAGAATCCCTGAGGACACTGATTTGCCAATCACTCCCAGAGGAAAAGGTCCACTTCATGCTTGTTGCCAAGGAACTAGTGCTGACTACCGTCTATAATGACATGGATATGAAGTAGTGCAAAGTTGTAGTCTATTTCCATCAATTTTTTATTCAAGGAAAAAATGATAGATCTTGTGAAAATCTTTGACTATTATGTAAATCATTGTTTGAAGGTCACAATTTAAGCCTTTTTATTGTAGATTTATGTACATATAATGTCAGTATCATAAATACAAGAAGTTCAGATGGGTTATTCTCTATGTTTTCTTTTGTCCTTTATCTCTTTCAAATTTCAGTTCTCTAGAAGTAGGTTTCCAATATGTACCAATGCAAATGCCATCTGTTTCAGAAATTCATCATCCAAGGTGTGACAGATCCCTGCATGAAATTCCCCAGTTGCAATTATGGAAGCCCCCTCCACCATCAAAACCTCCCAGCTCCTCTCAGCCTCATTTCCCTGATGTCATAACTGTCACAACAACTTTGATAGCCACGTTTGTTTGTTCTGAAAACAAAGGCCCAACCCCAACATCACCACCAGCTGCCATGAAATCACCTGGTCCAAAAGTTGCCATATTACCTATAATTTTTTTGGAAGGGCATATTACCAATGAATCGGGTGAAACTTTAGAAATTTTATCCTCGTGTCTTTCTACATTTATATATTTATTGAAAAACACTTAATTGCAATTCTAGTGGCACTAATGTTGATTGCGAGTCATGCCATGTCTCACAACTCCTCATTCATCGCTATATTCATGGTCAGCACATATTTGAGTTTGGTTGGACTTACCTGTTACAGTGCTGGCTTGCAATAATATTTGTCCCACCTTACATAATTTTCTCACCGGACTTATCATTTAATGCATTAATCTTGCATATTCCTTAAGCTTACATCAGTTACCGAAAAAATCACTTTTTAGGAATAAGCATCTCTGTTAATATAGAGCCTGAATAGACCAACAACCCAAGGTCAACACAATAAATTTAATGACTTTAAACACAATCACAGAAAACGAATAATCTTATTCCTCAAATGAAATCAGACACCTTTTTATATAGAGTAGTAAGTAAAAAGATAACTAGAGTACTCTGTCAACACTCCTCAAGCTAAAGCATATACATCCAATGATGCTCAGCTTGGAACATTTGTCAAATGTGAATCTAGTAAGGGGCTTCATGAACATATCTGCAATCTAATCTTTAGAAGGCACAGATGTAGTGTAGATAATCCCACGCTGTATCAGATCTTTGATATAGTGACAATCAACCTCAACATGCTTCGTACATTCATGGAACATTGGATTGTTTGCAATGTAACTAGCAGCGCGATTATCACACCTCATCTCCATTGGTCCCTCCACCTAGACATGGAGATCCTGTAACACTGATTTAACCCAGATCATCTCTGTAGTTGTCTATGCTATAGCATGGTACTCTGACTCTACACTAGACCTGGATACCACTTGCTGCTTCTTGCTCTTCCAGGTCACTAGATTTCCTGCTACATAAGTGTAGAACGCAGTTGTCAACTTTCTGTCTGTCATGCAACTTGCATAGTCGGCATCAGAATAGCCAACAATACTCATAGGCATGCTCTTCCAGAATAAGATACCTCTACTAGGTGCTTTCTTCACGTATCTAAGCAACTGCATAGCAGCATCCCAATGCTGTTTGGTTGGTTTGTTCATAAACTGACTGAGTTTTCCTACTGCAGCAAGAGAGAGATTAGGATGTGTAATAGTAAGATATAACAGCTTACCAACCAATTGCCTATAAGATCTGCTATCTATTGGTGAAAAATCTGTATCATAGAGATGTCCTTTAGGATCCATAGGTATATTGCAAGCTTAGACCCCATCATTCATGTCTCCTGCAACACATCAAGAGAATATTTGCGTTGACTGAGGACAATACCTTTTTTGATGTGTGCCACCTCGATGCTAAGAAAATATCTGAGTACACCCAAATCCTTCATCATAAAGGCTTTAACTAGCTTCTTTTTCACCTTTACCATCCCAGCAATGTCATTCCCAGTAAGAATGAGATCATCCACATAGACTAGGAGTACCACAACTCCCCCTGTGTTCTTCTTGACGAAGAGCGAATGATCAGCTGAAGACCTCACAGGCCCCATGATCTATACCTCCTCTAACAATCTCTGGAACCAGGCCCTCGGGCTCTGCTTCAAGTCATAAATGACCTTCAATCTAAATACACACTCCCGCTGCGTCTCAAACCCCAGAGGTTATTGCATGTAAACCTCCTTTTGAAAATCTCCATACAAAAAGGCATTCTTCACATCCAATTGATTAAGCCAGTCATAGTGAGCAGCAACAAACAGCAAAATGCAAACAGTAGGGAGTCGGGCTACAAGAGAGAAAGTATCAAATAAATCTACCCCATATATCTAGGTAAATCCCTTTGCTACTAATCTCGTCTTGTAGTAAGAGATAATGCCATCTAGGTTATACTTGATAGCGAAGACCTAGCGACACCCTAGTGTCTTGGCCTGAGGAGGCAAAGTGGTCAGTTCCCATGTCCCTCTAGAGTGCAGAGCAGCCATCTCATCCTCCATAGCCTGACATCATTTTCGATCCAGCATGGCTTGCTGATGGGACATAGGAGTCTGTGTCGCAGAAAGAGTAGCAGTGAAAGTAGCAAATGATCTCCCAAGGTTGGCAGTGGACACCGCTCTTGCAATATGGTAATAGGTACAGTTGCGGGGAACCTTTCAAACAGCAATCGGAAGGTCAAGATCCTCCTCTACAGGCTCAGTATCAATAGGAGGAGACTCATCAGAACCTGCATAAGCACCACTAGGACAACTCACGTCAATATCAACCCATACTTGACCAGGGGAGGAGATAAGTGGCTGAGGTGGTGGGGGGTGTGTTCTTGTCACCATGCATGATGTCTGTATGTAACAGGTAACCGGTATACATGAGTAATCTCTGCCTCCTGCCTCAGAGTCTCTATGATAGTAGTATCCTCACTATGTATGATAGGAATATACTCCAAAGGAACTGGTGGAACAGGCATAGGAACAAAACCTCCTTCAAACATCACCTGATGACCATCCATAGAGAAGTAAGGAATGGGCTCATAGAAAGTGACATTTACAGCCACAAAATGCCTCCTGCCCCATGGGTCATAACATCTGTATCCTTCCTGTGTGCTACTGTAGCCCAAAAAGGCACTTCACTGCACTCAATGACAACTTATCTCTGCCAAGTCCTAGAACATGGACAAAGGCTACACAGCCAAAAACATGAGATGGTACAGTAAATAGTTCTTTCTCTGGATGAAGAACCTGTGATGGAACCTGTTCCTAAATAGCTGAGTTGGGTAATCTATTAATCAAATAACATGCAGTTAACACTGCATCCCCCCAGTAAACTTATGACACATTATACTACATAAGTAATGTTCTAGTCACATCTAACACATAACAGTGTTTCCTCTCAACCACACCATTCTGTTGTGAAATATGGGGCATAATATCTGGTGAACAATTCCAAGAGATCTGTAAAAAGATGCTAACTTAGCTATACAGAACTCCAGGACATTATCAAATCATACAATTTTCACAATTGCAGAAAACTGAGTTTTTATTTTTAAAATAAATGTCTCAATAACATACCCAACATCTAATTTATTCTTTAATAGAAATAACCATGACATCCTGGAAAAATCATCAACAATAAGCAAATAGAATTTATGACTAAGTCTCTCTAAATCTCTACTAGGACCCCATACATCCATGTGTAATAAATCAAAAATCATAGCAGAACTCTAAGAAGAATTGAAAGGAAAATTGACTCTGTCATGCTTTCAAGTGGCATGCATCACACAAAATCTCAGTTGTAGGAAATATATGAGAGATAATACGTTGTAGCCTATCTAGTGATGGGTGCCCAAGACGACGATAGCACCGAAGAGTTGTACCATCACTAAAAGCAACATCGCCCTGACACATAGCAACAAACGAAGTCTGGATCAAGCGATATACAACCCCCTCCTGATGTCCGCCACCAATCGTCCTCCCCATGAGTTTGTCTTGAAAAATGCAGCCCAACTGATCAAAAATAGCGTGACAGTGCAAATCTTCTGTAATTTTGCTAGCAGGCAAAAGACTAATCGGAAATTCAGAAACATAAAGAACATTGGGCAGAATCAGTAAAGGAGTCACTGCCACATCTCCTCTGCCATGTACTCTACAATGTCTACCATCTGCCACTTGAAAGGATCTACCAGAAGGGACCATCGGAACCTGTCTAAAGTATGTTTGATCACTGTTGAGATGCTGGGAGGCACTGGAATCTATTAACCACAAGGCGTTGTCATAAATGACATTACCAGAACTATAAGTAGGAGCTATACCTGAGGAGGCCAATCAATAGTGGTAGTAGTCTCCTCGATCACCTCAGCGAGATGCTGGACAACTGTATCCTAGTCAACACGTGACATCGTGTCACTCGCCTCCTCAGAAGAAATAGTTTGGTTGGCCATAAGAGATCTACTATGCTTCGTTTAGCAGGAGGCCTCTGAATAACCAACCTTCCCACTGTGCGAACAGATGGTGCAGGGTTTGCCAGTCGTACCCTGACCACCACATCCTCTCCCCTAGTAGATGGAGCACCACATGCAACAAATACTAAGATAGAAGTATGTCCAACATCTGATAGGGGTATGCTTCCTCAAGTGATGGAAGCTCAGGCAGAGTCAGGATCTGGGACCTTGCAGCCTCATAATCTGATCCAAATCCATCCAGGAACTGGAGGATGACATACTCCTTCCTGTGTGCCCTCTGAGTGGCACAGGTGCAAACAGGATGACAGGTGTTGTATTTCTCAAGGAGCCCCTTCAAAGTAGCATAATACTGGGACAATGACTGGCCCTCTTACTTCATATCACCAATGGCATGGGGGATCTCAAACACCTTGCTAGAATTCTTCTCATGAGAGTACGTATCATGCAGAGAATCCCACATCTCCTTAGCCGTTTTGTAGTACGTGATCCCATCTCCAATCTAAGGCTTCATAGAATTCATGATCCAAGCATGGACCATTGCATTATCTTTCTTCCACATGGCATTCTTCCTTATCTTGTCTTGAGGCTCTAACTCCAATAGGATGTGTTCCTTATCATATCCCTCGACGGTCGTGAGGAATGTCTAAAGACCATTTGGCATAGTTGGTCTCATTTAGCTTGGCGATAGGAACAAAGGAGGGAGTTTTGTAACTCCCGATGTCCATAGCGGTACCCAATGACAACTTTGAAGAGCTTGAAAAGGGCATCGTGCCTTAGAACAGTCACAAGATGCCAAAAACGTTATTTGAATTCAATATTCAAATCTGAAAAATCTGAAATCAAAGAGAACGTGATCCTTTGATCATGAAATCTAAGATCTAGAGATCCTAGCTAACATCCCAAGAGTCATAAGCACTCCTTAGATCAATGCTTAGCGCATGTTAGGGTACAGGGAAGACCCTAACATCGCTCCTAAGGGATGCTACTCACCCTCACTGGCAAGATCTAGCCACCAATACCTACCACCACCCGCAATAGAGGCAGATGGTAGCAGAAATAGTGACAATACCCCCTGTTGGGCGCACAGGGGATGCTGGAGCAGTGCAGACTGCTGGGTGCGCTCGTAGGGGCACTTGGGGCGGCGTAGCCCTGTTGGGTGACGCACGTAGGAGTGCTAGAGGCGACGTTGGGCCGCTGGGGGTGGTCTAGCCTTATCTGGCAACAAATGCAGGATCACAGGGGAGCGGCACTGCAGGCTGCTGGGGGCGGCACAGGCCTTACTGGGCGACGCTGCTCCCTCCTAGGCAGCGACGATGGCCTATTGAAGGCCTTAGCTAGCGACACCTAGTGGAGAGGAGTGGAGAGGAAATTGGCGGCACCTAGTGGATTTAGGGTTAGGGTGGAAAGGTTTCAGAGGCCAATGTGGGTGGGATACCAGAGCGCCGATCTAGGATCACCACTCTGATATCAAGTCATAGAAAACAAATAATCTTATTCCTCAAATGAAACTTATATCTCTTTATATAGAGAGAGGTGTTGAGTAGATTATAACATAAGTCCAAGAGGACAATAAATAATAAATCAGTCTAAAATAGTATGTAAAGAGATAACTAGAGTGCTCTGTCAACAAACACTACTAGTAAATGTACAAATATTGACTGCAAGTTTAAACTACAAAGCCCACAACCCTTCTTCATGGTCATATTAAGCAATAGGGCACCTATTAGAAAAGCAAAGTCTCCATGCCATGTATATATTGAAAAGTTTCCCACACAATTTTACATAATTTTGATCCGGGCATTCTCAAGGACGTAAGAGAAACTGAAGAGCAGATTTCTAGCATGAAATGCGATGAGGGTAAAAGAACAAAACTAGAATAACAAGAGAAGGGAAAAGAATGGACTACATTTACCATTTTCAAAAAAATAGACTACATTTATGTAAAAATAAATTAGTAATTTGATTACATGGCAGCAGCATACAGTGCAATTGGTCACTTGGATAAATGGATCTTGGCTGTAGATCCGCTTATCTAATGTTATATATATTGTACCCATACCCCACATTTGCATTTTGTCTTTGCGAGGAAAACCCTAACCGCTAGTGGGCTCTAAGGTACATGCCTCCACTGTTTTTCCCTTCTTGTAGTAGAAGATTTTCTGCATAAATCATGTGTTGAGGAATAGTTTTATGTGATTGGTGATTTCTAACATGGTACGAGAACCACGGATGTGCTTCCATTGGCTCAAAATCAAAGTTGAGAAGGAAGGAGCTGGGTTGCTCACGTAAGACCTTATTCGTGAAAACAGCATGAAGACTAATGATTGTGGTACATTTCGTGGTATAGTGGATCATTGTATGTGGTATAGTCCTGTTTGTTTAGTGTCGTGATTAGAGACTAACAAGATCATGTCCATGAACCTGCTGTTTTGAAGGCACTGACCTGTTAGTCTACCTCTAATGCTTAGATCAAATTGCGTGCTTTGGTCGGATTTTGTTACATGTCTGTTTAATCAGTCAAGCCACTTCTTGAACAGTTAGGTACAACTGGGGCAGTGGTTGGCTTTTGGCTTCAGTCTATCCAATCAATCAGACAACTATTTGATCAATCAGTCAGAATTAGTTGCAATGCCCGATTCCTCAGTTATGTCTATCCACTGTTCAGTTTTTTTTTCTTTGGCTGTCAGAATTTGCAAGTGGTAGTTTCTTGTATGGGTCCAAAATGGTGTTAGAAACAATTGTGGTTTGCCCAAGGTTGAAGCCCCTGATTTTGCTCCAATGTGCTCTACACAAAAGTATTAATCTTATGGCTTCTGTTGTTATTATCTCCTAATCGGTGATGAGTTGGCAGCTATAGTTAATAGTTCTTTGATCAGGTTTGATCTTTTTTCCCCTGTGATAGCTGGTTATATTCTCTTCCTTATGAAGACATACAAGCAGTCTCATGTCATGTCTTCCTGCTAGTGCCATTACAGGTGTCCTATTTGTTCTACATCTACTTTGTTAAGCTGTTATTAAGCCACGACTAAATTTGGTATTCTCCACTGTAGTTCTTGTCTTATAGAGGTCCATATTATCTTGTTGATCGAATGACTTATGATAGGTTGAGGATCAAGTTAGAGAAACTAAGTTCCCAAATCCAGTGATGAGCTGATAATTGATAGTGATGCTAGGATCGCATGATTGGGCATGCAAAATTTTTCTCAAGTTACCTTCCTCATGTGCCCACCCTTTTTGTCATCAACCAAACAACAAAAAAACACTGAAACTCTTAGTAAAAACTTGGCTCAAGATGTGATCAAGTGGTACTGGTTGAAGTGTCTCAAGTCACCATAGTGGGAAAAGGCCCACAATGTAACAAAAAAAGAGATTAAACTATCCCTTCCAAGAAAAGGGATCAAACTATCATGTGTCTTACATGTCCTAGATCTTGCTCTTAATTTGGTACCCAACAGTAAAATTATGGACCTGAACTGCAAAGTAATATTTCATGTTGGCCAATTGTGTTTTAGAAGACCAAGAATTTGGAAAATAAGTGAGCATCATACAGGTTTTGGTGCTTTGTTAAAATCACTTGGCAAAGTGGCTGTTGCTCCTCCAACAATATTCAAATCACAGGGGGAAGAATACAATGCAAAGAGATCAAACTATTCTTTAGAACAATTGCCTTTGTCAATTTAGATGCACATCTTTGAAAAAATTCCCAGACTTATTTTTCTCATAAAGTTGCAATATTGGCAATGCCATATGTGCTAATTCTTGAAACACCATCATGTAACTTTTCAACAGTCCAAGAATGCAAGAGTAGTGTCTTCTCTTGGTACATTGATAACCAAGGTCAACAACTTCTTGGTGGTTGTCATTCATTGATGATAAGTTAAGATGTACCTTTGTCTACTTGATGAAAAGCAAGTATGAACTTCCAAGGCTTGTCACATTCAGTAGCATGATGGAGAACCAATTTGCTACAAATATGAAAAGATTCAGATTTTTTTTTTTTGGAAGACTAAACGGGAGGCTGTTCAGAATACAACAATGCCCACTTCATTCATTCATCAAAAAAGAGCAGCAACTACATCATGATAGAGACAAATTCCCCCAATATGACACCAAGCATGGCACACAATAAGTTACGTTTTCAACACAAGGTGTCAAGCCCTTAAACAAAACCCCATTCCTTTCAAGCCAGATTGACCAAAGGACTGCCAAAACCTTTGTGCGCTCCACCTTTGATATGAATGTAACCTGAGTAGATTGATGAGGCTGTACATGCCGGAAAGACCTTGATCTTTCGAGGACACAAGGCACCACACAACAGTCAACATCCCAAACAAGGTTATTGTCATGCTGAGACTGCACTCCATGCAGCAGATAGCATAAACTTAAGATAGCTAGGTCCAAGGATAGCCTCATCATAGTTTCAGCGGAAGTATGTGCTTAGACTATTGAAGGACATGGGTAAACTTAGATGCAAGATGTTGTCCAGTCTAGTTGAAGCAAACAATAAACTAAGTTTAAATGATGGAAAATGTATTAATAAGTCCTAGAAAAACAAATATTAAAATTGGTCTAAGAACTTATTTATCTCCCTTACAATCCAACCCATAAAATGGATCGGGTTAGACCATATTGTTGACTAGCCAAACTGTTGGACTTCTTTCCTATGTTTTCTTTTTATTTGGCACTAGAAAAATTGGGGAGTGGGATCAATTAGTGGGACAAGAGAGAACCGGAAACAAGTGATAGAGAATTGCAAATATGGAGCAATGGCTATTGAAGTATCTGCATGTAGTGGCTTTTAGATGGGAATGGACCCAATAGACAATGTTATTTAAATTTAAGAAATGAAAGAAATCAGGATTTTAATGTATATTGTGCCTGAAGAATATTTTGAAAAGTAAAACTTTGAAAAATATGGACATATTACCAGTTGGGTTAGATCAGGTTGCTCCTCCAACCCAACTCAACTCCTACATTAATGGATTGGCCAAAATATAACCCAGCTCAACCCGTTGAAAGCTCCTAACCTGACCTAATTGACCCAATAGGGTTGGGTCGGATTGGGCTGCAGGCTAAACCCACACATGTGCAACCCAATTGAGGCCCATCTTAGGACAGTTAGGAGAATCCCATGTTGCTTGAAGAAGAATCAGCAGGTGAACGTTTGTAAAGGTGATAATCCAAGGATTAAGGGGGTATACTGATGTTGATAAGGCTAGCTCGATAAATGAGAGGTAGTCCACTTCTATCTACTTCGTATACCATCAAGTAAATATTATCATCTTGAAGAGTTGATAAAAATCCTCGCCATGAGGTTAGGTGTTGAGGCTGAATAGAACAAGAGTCTTAGGGGTTGCAAAGTTTGTCTATCAGACGTTGGTCTTCAATCAAAGACTCCCATAATGATCTAATTGTGACAAGAAGTTTGCTATCATTCTTATGCCAATATCAAATTCTTCATAAGCATGCAAAGCATGTGGAATAGGCATTTCACCTGCCAAATGACTAATGCTAAGGTATTACTGGTGATCAAGGTGTAGACATCTTCCGTAAGGAGCTTCCATCTTCATAGTTTGGGAAGGTGATTTACAAGTTGGATGTGGTTCATCTCCATTCTAGATGGGGGCTATTGTGTTATATTTGGTTAAAGGGATCACAGGTGCTGATTTTTTTGTCTCATGCCACTATATATTATGTTCACACCTTACCAAAGTTGTCAAGGTGATAGGCGATTGCAAGGTAACAATCTCCTTAATCGCATGAGGTGAGAGGCAACAAAAAGTCGATTACTTGGTTGAATAGAGACAACAAGTCTTCTAATTTTTTAAACGATCGAATTGGCCTAACCAACTCATATGGTAGCATCGATTTTCATAAGAAAAATATAATAACACTATTTAAATGAAAGAAAAAAGAACAATTCCACCATATTTAAATCACAATAACATGTATAATATTTGTATTATCATTACAATATGTACACATATATTATGTGTGTCAAGATTGATACACGTGGAATGTGGAAGCTCCCTTGGCATGTGGAAAAACATCCTAATAAGGACTGTTCCATGTTGAGATCAAGAAGAGAGAGACGGCAGCAACCACCGGCTGCTTGAAGGTGGTAGGCCAGTGATGATGGTGGCCGGCGGTGATGTTAAGAGAGAGCGGGTGGCCGGTTGCAATGTAGAGAGAGGGAGAGGAGTTTTGGAAATAAGTAGGAAATATTATTGCTAACTCAATATCAAATACAATAGGAAAGCTCTCTTTTATAGCAGAGAGAACATATCATCTATAGCAACAAACAAATCACAACTCCTAATTAAGAAAGAACAAATCCTTAAAACTAATTCCGAAAACCAGCATTCCTAAAACCCACTTAACAAACTAACAAAACTTGGGATTCAAGCAACCAAAACTAGGACTCTTGGTCCTCCTTGCCGCCGACCATAAGGGCCCTCCTACTGCTGCCATGTGGCTTGGCTGGCTACCACGTGGCACTGCCACATGGGCTCTCTGAATCCCAACAATATATATATATAAAAGAAGGCAGCGAGCGTGCAATTAACCTACATTCAAAATGAAAACTTGGGGCTTGAAGTCATTTAGCAAAAATATAAAGTGCACAAAATTTTGTGGATTAATCTAAAATTTTGTGCATAACATGTTCATCTGGAGTGATCTCAATCCCCAAATTTTCTCTCCAAAACATTATTCATAGTAGAAGATATTAGCTAAGCTTTCCCTTAAGTTATATGCAGGTGAACTTCACACTCCTTTTTTCTTTATATATAATTACAAGGCAAAACATATATTATATGTATCTATCAAAACAAGACACTGGCATGCATTGTATATACTATATTCTAGTAGAATATGGACTTGATATCATAACTTATATTGTTGTAACACACACATGTGTGTGCGTGTGTAAAGCATATATCATAATCACTAACAATTGGTAATGCAAAGCAATAAGTTGACCAAATTTTGATGTTAACAAAATAAGGTACTTTAGTCTAACATTGCATTTCAGAGTAAAGATAAAGATGCTTAAAGATGTGAGTTGGATATTTTGATGAAGCTCAAGGAAGTAAGAAGAAGCATTACATATGTTGATTAGCTCAAGGAAGTCTCAAGGATCAAGTAAAAATTTCCAAGACTTCATCAAGTCAAAAGAAGGTTGAAGTATTTATTTTATTTTATTTCCAGAAGCTTTGTATAAGAGCTATTGCACAACACTTCACATATTCAGAAACACTTAGAAATTTGAAATATATTCAAAAGTAATTGATTGAAGACGTTTTAAGGCCATCTAGAAGATTAGTTATAGGTTTAAAATAACACCCTTTCAAAATGACACTTTATTAAATTTTTCAACATTCAAAATAGAAAATTAATCGATTAATTTCAAATCTAAACACAACCTTTAAGTATTGAATGTACAAAATACTCCTAGAATTGAATTAATTGATTAATCGATTAATTTTGGATTTCATATTCTAGACTGAACGAAGTTGTGTAAATATTAATCGATTAATTATTTCTTCATTGATCGATTAACATCCGTGCATTAATCAACTAATATGTGTTAATCGATTAATTTTAGGATTTTTTAAATGAATCAAAACTTTTCAAAATTGCACCTTTTCTTTTGAATTTAGACATTTGATCTCAAACCTTAGGTGGTTATTAAGCCTCTAAACACTCACTATGAATATTCTATGATGGCTGAAGAATTTCACACAACACTCTCTCTTGCTTAAGATTTCTATCATTCTAGAGATTTACAAATTGATTTCAAAGTAGTCCATTGCTATTCTCCAACAGTGCTTCTTACATGCTACTCACTTCAATTTTGAAAAGAAGTTTAAGGGAATAATTTTCAAGTTATATTTTAAGCACACTTTCATTTACGCATAAACTTAGCTCTATAGGATTTGTTGTACCTTTTTTTTTTGAAAGACGAAAGGGAGATTACCTGTGTGATAACCACCCAACTTCATTAATAAAAGCAACCAAATACAACATTAAAGGTTTACAAGGTGGACTCCTAAAACACAAGCTGAAAGGAAATTGAGGATATAAGATTTTCAACATAAGGCATTTCGCCTCTAAACACAACCCCATTCCTACCCAGCCACACCCCCCATAACACTACCAGCACCTTTGCCTCTTCTTAAACCTAAACGTATTTCCACTACCCCGAACATTCCCCCTCCAGAATGAGGCCCAAAACTCTTCAAGAGAACCAAAATCAATCCAATCAAAATCCCAACCAAGGTTCGAAGTATCGATATTGATGTCATGTTGATAAATTTCCAAGTGCACGTATCGTGGCCATACCGAGGGCATGCCGTGGAAATGCCCGTGTATCAATGTCAGGTTATCAAGGTTATCGATGACTCAAAATTATCTATATCAACATTTTTCATATTGGAGATCTAATCTACTAGGCTGGCCGGCAACAGCAATAGCAATAGTAGCAAAGTGCAGCAGCAACAACAGTAAGAGTGTGCCAGCAACAATAGCAGTAACACAACAGGCCTTATCGCTGGCATGGAAATGAAACACTTGCATATCGACAACTTTTCCATGTTAATATGCCTATTGCCTAAAAATAACTATATTGCCGACATGTTGATGGCATGTCGTCGGCATATAGAACACTGATCCCAACCTCCACACCTGTGCAATGAAGGTACACCCAACAACGCGGTGGTGGATGTACTCATCTGCTCTGACAAAAAATGGGCATCTAATTTCCTCCATCACCACCCACCTTGCCCTTCAGGCCTTTGTGAGCACTCTTCCTCTTCTCACTAACAATGCAAAAATCTTAACCTTCACAGGGCAATCCACTAACTAGATCATTATGCAGTCTCACTGGAAATCTCGGTCCACCACAGGCGAGCTCCCACGCAACCTATCGAAGGCCTTCACAAAAAAACTCCCATCATCCCAGAAAAAGGCATCTCTCCCTCCCTCGAACTCCCACCCTTATAAATCCTACAACAGTAGTTGGAACTCCGCGCACCTTTGCTCTGACAAGACTCCTTAAAACGTGGGGCACCACAAGGTTTGAAATATCGCGATATATCGCTATCGATAGAGTTGGGTGTTATCAATACTCCCGAAGTTTTTTTTTTCCAGATATTGACGAGATATCGCCAATACGGGGAGATATCGTCAATATAAGAATTGTTGGCGCTGGGTTTGGTGGGCGGGAGGTTTGATATTTGAATGTTGGGCGGGAGGTTTGTGAGTTGGTGAGCTACTGGAATGAACACACACGTAAAAAATTATCGATATTGGCGATATATATGTTTTTTAGGCATCCTGACGGGATCTATTGTAGCATCAGTCAAAGCTTAGATAGTGGGAGATAACCGAACCAGAGATGTTACAAATAACTAGAGGAAGAGCCACCTGATGGAAGTGAAATATGGCCTACATACGGTGATTGCATAAACCAATAGACACCGCATTCCTCATGATCACAACTAATCACTCAACTTGTCAATAATAATATGTCTTGAAACATAAGAGACACGACAATAAACATTGCTTTGCAATTTAACTACTTCGTAATTCTACTAATAGCATTAGACTTAAAGGAAATCAACAACAAACATACTCTTCAGTCCTACTGTAAGGTGCATCTTGTACCTTTCCCTAACCTATAATGGGCAAATGCCTCACATTAGCAACTAATATGGTTCAGTCTGATGGAGCTCGTTTTAGCCTAAAGAACTGTCTGGTATCATCAAATCTATGTCGAGAAGCACCTGAGTCAACCAACCAATTAGTGGCTCACACACACACACGCACATGTAACATGTAAAAAAATCATCAATATCGGCGATATATCCCTGATATAACACATATATACGTTCTTTAGGCATCCTTTCATGATATATTATTCATAAAAATGTTAACCTTTAAATTTTGTGATATTTGGTGATACTTTATGCCTTTTTAAGCAATTTTCCCAAAATTCACCGATATCAACGATATATCCCCAATATATCCTTTTTTGACTTGTCAATACGATATTAATATCGATATTTAAAACCTTGGGGCACAAAGCACCATTAAAATAGCTTTGTTGTACATTTTCTTTTCAGATTTTCAAATTGTCGGGTGCCTAAGTTGTAGGCTTCATATTCCTCTCTGTTAAGGAGGAACAAAAGGCTTCTTGGGGTTTTCCAAGAAAAGGTTTTGTACAAGAGGTACACCACCCTTGGAATTTAAGTGTGGTTTAGTGCTTCTTGCAATTGCAAGGGCAAAATCCTAGTTAAGGATAACTAGGTAAAGGTTTTTTTTTTTTAATGGAAAAGGACAATTATCTATGTAATAACCACCCAGCTTCATTAATAAAAGCAACCAAGTACAGTGTCATGCATTACAAAGTGGACTCCCAAAAAATAAGCTGGGAGGAGATGGAGGATACAAGATTTTCAACATAAGGCATTTGCCTCTAAACATAACCCCATTCCTACCAAGCCACACCCCCCACAACACCGCCAGTACCTTCGCCTTCTTTGACCTGAACGTATTTCCACTGCCTCTAATGTTCCTCCTCCGAAAGGAGGCCCAAAACTCGTCAAGAGAGCCAAAATCAATCCAATCAAATCCCAACACCCTCGACACCTGCACAACGAAGGTATACCAAGCAAAAGGTGGTGGATGTCCTCGCCTGCCCCAGCACAAAATGGGCACACGTCTTCCATCACAACCCACCTAGCCCTTCAGGCCTTTGTGAGCACTCTTCCTTTCCTCACTAGCTAGGCAAAAATCCTAACCAACTAAGTAGAGGTTTTTCCCTATTTGGGTTTCCGCTCTAAATCTTTGTGTCCTTTGTGATTTGATTTTTTTGGTGTGATTTTATTTGCATAAGTTTTTATTATTAGCATAAATCACCCCTACCCCCGTGCCGATTTTGATAGTGTAATTTATAACATACAAATAATAGACCAAGTTGGTAACACATATTAAAGTAAAAGGCAAACTTGAGAGCATAACATATATATATAACTTAAAAGCTAGAGTCTTATGGCCTCATCTAGAGTGAATTAGGAGCATAGTAATGAAACACAAGGTGACTTAGGCAATAAAGAAGGCAACGAAGCGATCGCCTGGATGAAACCCCTAGCCTAGAACAACTCTAAGGCAACCTCTGAGTGTCTAACTTTCTCACTTGGACCGGTAGCCCAAGGCAATCGCTTTGATAGCACTACACCTTACCTCTTCATGTAATCTTAGCAAAGAAAACCCTAGTTGCCAACGGACTCTACGAATTGTGCTTGTGTGGTTCTCTTAGCGTAGGAGGTTTTTCATGTAAATCATGTCTTATTACCTAGTTCAATGTGAATGACAATTTCTATAAAAAAAAAATTGATTGGCCGATCTTTTTTTTTCCAGAAAAGATTGGCAAATCATGTTGAAGCACTCCAACCAAAAAATGGATTAAGTCATTGCGAGACTCATCAAACCATGTATAATTGGCTGTTCTTTACCGAGTACGACAAAATTCTATGTTATTTTATTATAATACCAAAGATTTTTTTTTTAGAGAAACAAAGACATTATTATAGATGTAATATCACAATTTTGACCATTACAAAAACAAGAAACTCCATATAATGAATTGTCCAAAATTGGACTTTGAGCCAAGGCTTGAAGAAGTATACATAGACATGGAACTTTTTTTTGGGGGGGGAGGGGGGGGGGGGGGGGGGGGGGGGGGGGAGGAACGTCATAGAACCTCTTGGCGATGAGTTTCAAGACGATGGCATGCAGCACAAAGTGAAGCTATAACACCGGCCTTCCCACTTTCAAGAAGTTCCTTTGTCTTTGAGCCAATCTCCTCCCAAACCAAGTCCATCTGAAAGCAAAAAAAGAAAAAAATAAGAGGAAAAAGGGTAACTCAATGACATCAAAAACTGTGTATGCCCAAGAAAATAATAAGAACCAAGAAAACAGATGAATTATCAAGAACATCGAATGCTGTACCCAATATCACATAGCTTTAAATGAACAATTTGTATTTCTATTTCCAGAAAAAATTGCCTGTAGAAAACTACGAGGTGCAAAATTACATGCAAGTCCATGAAGAACCATGATGGCAACAAGCAACTAGACTACCGCATTTCTAACACTGCCCATGAGCATGTACTACAATAACAAGGCACCGACCGTTAACTTGCAACTCAAGAGCAATGCACATCAACCTGGATTATCACTTAATCCACAAGAATTTGCTAAAGAAAGAATCATCTCTCTATACATGGCTTCAAATTCTCAGTTTGCAGCCATCATCACCAATGGATTTCATTGAACTTGTCAAACCTAGTCATGTTATAATTTGGGATTGGTTACATCTGCACTCTGTAACTTGATAAGTTCATAATTCCAAAATCCCACATATTTATTTCTTAAAATTATGCCTTTTCGGAAGCCAAACCACTAAGATTTACATTGGCATTATACCACTACAATAAAGACGGTCTTATACCCACTAAAGAATATAATTTTTTATTTTAATTTCATGATCTAGAAGTCAAATTATATATTTAAAATATGATTATAACAAGCTTTCTTTCGTAAGTAATTTTCAAGATATCAACTTTGTAGAAAACCAGATTTTCTTGTCACATTTGTTTGAATCTACACAGAGAAAATTAGACTTAATATCAATATATTACCTATATTTACAATTCCACTTTCTTTAAAATTTATTATCTTATAAAAGAGGTTTCTACATGGGAACCCTAAATATTCTGCAATAGCACACATTCCCCTGACTTCCTACAATTTAAACAAGTATCCTTAGAAGCCTTTCCAGCTTGCATTGTATACCCCTCCATTAAGAAAAGGTACCCACCGTTAGGATATTCTATCAATCTTGATGGAATTGGACCCATAAACGGCCCTTGGGCCTCTAAACAACTCCTCCATGAGGTGCTAAGCTCACTTAGAGCCAACCATACGCCGCTAGAAGAAGGGGGGGATTGCTGTATGAAGAAGGTGAAAGTGGGGGAAGGGGTAAGGTAGGGGCAGAATAAACATAAATTTTATGGGACCTTGAAGTTGGATGCAAAAAAAATCCCTACTTTGAAGTCCAATGCTATCAAATTTGACAATATTTAAACAAAGGAACGTACATCGCAAGGAAGACAAGTTTCTAGGGGTATATGTGTAAAAAGCACAATGTCAAGGGTAATATGCATAATTCTAAACTATTCTTTGGGAAACTCATGTAAAAATCTCTTTACAGAATAACTTCCTGACATCTAATTATAAGGATTTCAAATTAAAAATACCTTGAGATATTATTATAAAATATTATTTCCAATAATTCCATTGTCAATGTCAATGCAGATGAGAGAAATGAGTAGAATACTTTATTACGTAACCCTACATCCTAATATATAGAAATATGAGTAAATTTCAGATAGGTCCCCAAGGAATAAAGAAAATACAAAATACTTATTATATATCTCTCAACACTCTCTCTTAATCTGAAGCAAAAATATTAATTATATTCAACTTGGAACAACATCAGTCAAAGAGTGCTCATGAAAGTGCCTTGGTAAAGTTATCTGTTGTCTGATCCTCTAAAGCTACATGAGTTATACTAATAAATCCACATTGGATCAAGTCGAGTATAATGACAATCCACTTCTACATACTTGGTCCTCTCATGAAACATAAGATTATTCACTATATAGCTAGTCGCTCTATTATCACACCTCATCTTCATCGAGGCCACCATAGAAATGTGTAGACCTAATAAGAGTGATCTATCCACATCATCATAGTAGTTGTCTAGGTCATTGCCTGATATTCAGACTCTTTATTGGACTTGGAAACAACTTGCTTCTTACTTTTCTAAGTTATCAAACTCCCAACCACATAAGTACAAAATCATGTCGCGAACTTCATGTCTGTGATGCAACTAGCATAGTTGGTATCAGTATTAGCCACAATATCTACAGTGGTTTGTTTTATACCTCAGTAGAGTTAGTACCATCATAGCAGCATCCCAATGCTGCTTGATAAGCCTACCTATAAACTAACTCAGCTTCCCAATAGCTAAAGAAATATCAGACCATGTGATCATTAAATAGAGAAACTTCCCAACCAGGCCTACTAACAAGTGTCAACAAGCTCAAACTACTCATCTTATAAGTGTGTCTTCGGGTCTATAAGAATATTCACTAACTTGGCTCCCAGCATGCATGTCTCCTATAACATATCAATAGTGTACTTCCTTTGAGAAAAAACAAACCCTCTTGCTACAAGCAACCTCTACCCCAAGGAAAAAGCAAAGCGGCCTTAGATCTTTGATGACAATTTTTTTTAAAACAATACTTCATATCAGCAATACCTTACTTATCATCACTGCTAAGAATGATTCCATCAAAATACACCAACATGGCTACCAGTCCTCATGTCTTCCGTACAAATGGAGAGTGATCAAATGAGGATCTACGAAATCCCAATCTCTCAACAACCTCTACCAGCTTCTAAAACCATGCCTTGAGGCTTTGCTTTAGACCATAAATTGCCTTGCATAAACGACTGACCTTGGAACACTCCCCTTAAGACTCAAAGTCCAACGGTTCTGCATATAGATTAGGGATGCAAGTTTCGATAAACTTAACCCAAACCTGACACAACCCGACCCGAAAAGAATGGGTAAAACCCAACCCAAACCTGACTGGGTTTGGGTATAGGTTTTATCCAAAAAAACCCGACTGAATTCAGGTATAGGTATGGGTATGAATCTCTACCCGATTACCCTACCTAAATACCTGAATAAAATCCCCATTTACCTGAGACATTCAAGTCATACCCTAAATCTCTCATTTCCCCAACCATAATCTCCCTCATGATTCCCTTTATAATTTTGAAGGTTAGGAGTGCTTCTAAAGCTTTCATTGAACATTTATTTCGGAGATAGGAATCTGTAAAATTAAAGTAGCCCAAGGCCCTATGTTTCAAACTTGTTAAAAATATACAATTAATGAATTGTGTTAAAGATTTTTATTCTTCTTTGGCTCTAATTTGGACACGATTTGTGGATACCCAATGGATAGATGGGTATAAGTATAGCTTTGGATTTTTGTACCCGATGGGTAAATGGGTAGGATATAGGTATGGATTTTGTAAATCGGTATGGGTATGGGTTTAGCCAAACCCGACCCGAACATGACCTATTTGCATCCCTAATATAGATCACTTCCTGTAGATCACCATACAAGAAAGCAAGGATTGATATATCAGCGATATATTGCCGATATATATCGATATCGTCGGGTTAGCACATATCAATATCAGCCTTAATATCTTTTTTGCATAATATCGCCGATATATCTCCCATATAGCCGATATATCGGAGATATATCGCCGATATCATGGACTTTTGTTGAACTTTAGAGCTGTACATGCTAGGTTTCTTGCTTTGTTGTAGTCTATCAAATATATCAACTTTAGAGTTGTACATTCTCTGTCGACAATTCAGTCATTGCAATTGATTTTACTTATTAAAAGTTAGGAAGAAGATTCTAAAACATCGGTAAGAAATACATTAGCATCTTCAAACCTCTATAAAAAGATGTATAAAACTACGCACTTTAATAATCCATGGGGGTATTGAAAGGGCTATCTTGTCATCTTTCTTTGATTAAAAAACGTCATCCAAAATGGTTCTTCTTTCTTTCCCCCACAACCTAAGGTTGACAGGCTCACTTGTTTTAGCATGGCTTATCTAAGTACTTGCCAAGGTTTGACATCGCGATATATCGCCGATATATTGCATATCGACGGATTGGGTGGTATCGATATCACCCAAAGTGTTTTTCCAGGATATCGACGATATATTGCCGATATGGGATATATCGCCAATTAGGTGGGAAAAATGGTGCTGTGGCGATGTTGAAATAGGACAGCTGGGTGGGAGGTTGAAAACGATAGGGCAAGGCCCGGCGGGAGGCGTGAGATTGAAAATGGGTAGACACAGACACAGGCAGGATTGGACTGGCACTATTTGGAACCCACACGCACACACACATTTTTTAGCCATTCCTTTATGATATATTAATCATAAAAATGTTAATTTGACATTTTTTATATTTTATGACTTTCTAAGTAATTTCCCAAAAATTCACCGATATTAGCAATATATTCCCTTTTTGACTTGTCGATACAATATCGATATCGATATTTAAAACCTTGCAAGAAAGCATTCTTGATGCCCAACTGATAGAGTAGCCAGTCACGCTGAACGACCACAGAAACAAAAATCTAAACAATCGACAGATGTGCAATAGGGGAGCATGGAACAGATATCTCGATATATTAGCAATATATCCATATCCCCAACATAACTCGTATCAATATTACAGGAATATCTTTTTTCAAGGATATTGGCAATATTACTTTATTTTAAGTATTCTTTATTTTAAGTCTTGAAATGGCTGAAAACCAATCTGTGTGGAGGCAGAGAATCCATATAGCCGACCCTACTTAGTGTGGGAAAAGGCTTGGTTGTTGTTGTTGTTGTTGTTATTGTTGTATCGGCAATATATCACCCATATCAGTAGGTCTTAATCGATATCTCTAAGTGAAAGATGTCATGACATATCAACGACATGTTGCCGATATGTCGAAATCGCCAACAATACCTATGTCAACATCATGTCTTTGTTCTAGGATGTCGGGCAAAATATCGTCAAAACTAAAGCACATGCCTGTAATTTTTCCCAAATATTGCTAATATCTTACGACACCTGGCGATACCTCTACAACTATTCTCTAATCTCCTCTTTCTTTGCTTTCTTCTTCTCCTCTCCATTCTCTACTGCTGCCTACTACAACCGTTCACCAGTCCATTCACCTTGATTATTAGGGCATTTGAAGTCCTTCATCTCTTAACAAGATAATCACCATAATCTTGCCATTTTTTACATCATTGAGCCTAAATCACCTCGATTTAACCTCGATTACTGTTCATACCAAGATTAAATGTTGTGATACACCCGATTATTGCACAAATTAATGTGGTTTACACATTATTTAGACAAGATCACTAACTAACCCCCAATTTAGTGATAATTTATAGCCTAAATCACTACGATTTAACCTCGATCATTATTCATAATAAGGATAAATCTTGTGCTACACTCAATTATTGCACAACTTGATATGATCTACACATTACCTAGGCAAAATCCCTAATTAATCCCCAATTTCATGCATATACATTTTCTTTTCATGTTATGTGCAAGGCTTGAAATATCGCGATATATCGCTCATATATCGGTATCGACGGGGTTAGGTGGTATCGATACCACCGAATGTATTTTTTTTTCAGATATCAACGATATATTACTGATATGGGGAGATATTGACGATATATAAGGTGATATACCCGAGATATTTGCGATATTCACACATACACGTAAAAAAATCATCGATATCAACAATATATCCCTGATATAACACAATACATGTTTTTTAGGTATCCTTTCATGATATGTTATTCATAAAAATGTTAACCTTTAAATTTTGTAATATTTTGTGATATTTTATGCCTTTCTGGGCCATTTTCCCAAAATTCACCAATATCAGCAATATATCCCCGATATATCTCTTTTTTGACTTGTCAATACAATATCGATATCGATATTTAAAACCTTGGTTATATGCATTTTCTTTTTAATGCTATGATATGCCTTTATCGATATGCCAGTAGCATGTTTTTATTATGTTTCATTCAAAATTTATGATTTTGATATTCTAAGCATTTCTTCGTGCATACAACCAAGCCCTTTCCCAACTTCGTGCATATAGTAATTAAAATGTTAATTTTTATCAAATTTGTGCTATTTTGGGCCTTTTTAAGCGATTTACTAAAAATTCATCAATATTAGCAATATACCTCCAATATATCCCTAACATATCCTACTTTTAACTTATTGATAAGACATCGATATCAACATTTAAAACCTTCTAGCGGGGAAGGTGTCGAAGCAGTCAACCCCGTAAGTCTACGTAAAGCCTTTGGCAACCAACCAACCTTTATAGTGAGCCATTGTACCATCTGGATTGTACTTTACAGCAAAGACCCACTTGCAACCAACCACAATAACTCCTAGTAGATGGTTTATAAGATCCCATGTGTGTCGAAAGACAAGGGCAAACATCTCATCCTTTATGGCTTGCCACAATTCTAAATCAAGGAGAGCCTATTGATGGGAAGCTAGAATATGAGTAGCAGATAAGGCACTGCAGAACTGTCTATAAGACGTGCCAAGGTAGGTAGTAGAGACCAACTTGGAAATAAGATGCATGGTACAACTCCTAGAAACTTTTTGCACTATAATAGTAGATCTAGATCTGTGGACAGCTATGGCTAAGTACCAGAAGATTATACTAGAAGTGGAGCATTAGCATCTTGCTACTGAGTACATAGATCATTACTAAGCACCACATTGTCATATTGTAAAACCTCTGTGCTCGCCTAAGACGAGGTTGGTGTTGGCTCATAAGGGGGAGGACAAAATGTATACATAAGAGGAGGATCATGAAACTTGACTAGCTCAAAAGCAGGAATAGTTTCCAAGGGGGTAGGACGAAAAGGCATAGGTGCTGCATTAGGAATATCATGAACACTACTCTTAATTCTGGAGAAGCTACAGACTCATGGAATGTCAGATCTGCACTAACATAATGATCCCGACGAATGGGATCATAGCAATGATACCCCTTCTGGGTAAGAGAGTACCCTAAGAAGACAAACTTGATGGACCAGGAAGTTAGCTTGTCACGACCAGGAACAAAGAGGTGGACAAAGACAACACACCCAAAGACGCGAGGTCGCACATGAAACAAGTTCCCATCAAGATATAAGATTTGTAAGGGAATTTGCTTATGTAAAACAAAGGAGGGCATGTGGTTGATTAGATAACAGGTCATCAAGACTGCATCACCCCAGTAAGTAGAAGACAAACTATTATAGATTAGAAGAGTTCGAGCAACATCCAAGAGTTGACGATACTTTCGCTCTGCTACCCCATTCTGTTGAGACATGTGGGGACAAATATCTAATGTATACTCTCGTAGGAGTTCGGACTTGAAGAAATCACGCAAGTATTAATTACAAAACTCCAAATCATTGTTAGAGAAAACAACCTTAATAGTGGTAGCAAATTGCATCTTTATTTCTAAATCAAAATGTTCAAGAATTGAACTAGCATCGCGCTTCTGCTTCAAAGGAAAAACCCAAAATAGTCTTAAAAAATCATACACAATGACCAAATAATATTGGCAACTAGCTGACTGGGACCCTAGACATCAACATGGACTAACTGAAACAACTCCTGCAACCCAAGGCTTTAACTAGTAGAATAAGTACTCCAGAAATGCTTTCCAAGTTGACAAGCATCACAAGTAATGACAACGATATTATTTGAAGAGGCTTTAGGATTGCAAATAACTTTCTCAAAGTCAACTTTTTATGCCTATCCAGATGTCAGTTGAGGAGGCCAACAACTGTGGCGTTGCTTTGCATACACCAGAGCGGTCCTTACCCATTTCCTACCTTGGCCTCCCTTTGTGAAAGCATGAGTGGCAGAGTGGATTCCTTTCATGCTTTCCTATGTTGCAAGAGTGGATTCCTTTCATTGAAAACATGGAAAGGAGGTTGGCAAGTTGAGCTTCCAAAATGTTATCCAAAGGTGGCGAACTGGTTATCTTGAAGGTGATGCTAGCCTTCGTACCATCGTACTTTACCTTTGACTTTAAGTTGCTCCAAAAGTTTTTTTTAAAAAAAAAAAAAGGTGAAGGGTGGTTATTCGTGTGATAACCACCTAGATTCATTAATCACAATAAAAAATTACGAGGCCAATGCCTGGATTACAAAGTAGATTCCCAAAACACCAGCTGGGAGAAAATAGAGAAAACATAGTTTGTTATTCCGATTGATGAGGAATTTCTTCTGTACTATGGCTCATCTGGGAAAAGAGCCAGGTTGGTGGCCTGGGATGGCATCTATAAACCTATGAAGGAGGAGGGTATGGGGGTCAGGGAATTGAGGATGATGAATAACAGTTTTACGACCAAGTGGATCAACAAGATCCTTAAGCATAGACAGGGCCTTCTGGGGAGGGTTATGGATGCTTATTATGGATCCTCGCTAAACCAGGAGTTGATGGCATCACCACTAAGTGGAGCCTGTCACTTCTTTAGGGACCTGACGTTGGTGGTACCCAAGCTACTACGTAACTACGCTTCTCACCGTACATGGGCACAAGTGACATGTTCCGCTTTTGGATGAATGATTGGATGGGCCAAGGGAGTCTACATAACATGTTCCTGAGGCCTTTTCCGATGGTTGCTAATAGAAAAGCGAAGGTGGTTGATTGTTGGAATGGCTCTTAGTGCCCTACTTTCACAGGGAACCTTTCACACCAAAGGATTCAAGATTTACAGTAGATGCTTCAGGAGCTAGATGGCTACGAACCGAAAGGAGTGGATGCTTTCCTTTGGGAAGGGGGAGACTTCTTTATCTAAGAGGCATATAAAGATTATGGTCTATGGGGCCAATGGCAAACATTAATTTCATTAAGGATTGCGGATAGATTTGGACAGTGGCTTGCCCTTTGAAGATCAAGATATTTGCATGGTTGCTCAGAAGAAAGTGTGACTAATGACAAGAATGTGAAGCGCTAGGTGGGTGCTAGAGGCAAAGAAGAGTTGCCTGCTTTGCTATGGCAGATAAGGACATTGATCATTTATTCTTTGGGTGTTCCTTCTCTGTGCAAATTTAAAGGCACTTTCACCTAGGATGGATCACACTGTCCAACTAGGATGACTTCTGGAGGTCCTTTAACAGTGGGAGCCAACTTGTGGGGCAAAATGCATTCAGATCAAAAAAGGAGAGAGCAAAATCTTGGTTGTACTTTGGGGCATTTGGTTATGAAAGAATGCGACGATTTTCAAAGGGCAACATCCTTACCCAAAGAACTTTATCGACTGTATTTCCTCTTTTACTAATTTTTGGGGAACTATTTTGTAATTTGGTTATGTTTCTGGGAAACAATTTTTGTATGAATCGGATAACCAACCTTTCACTTAAAAAAAAACCAGTAATGACAATGATAAAGGATATCGTAGTATGACTCGTCGAAGCCTTACCTGAGATAAGTGATCCAAAAGGAGATACCACCGGAAAGGAGATCCAATTGACGAAGTGGTACTACCAAGACTCATAGTAACAAACAAGGACTAGGGTAGGTGAGGTGATAGATTCCAATTTTTCACAACCGCCACCAATCGTCCTCCCCATAAGGATATCCTAAAAAGTACAAGTAATATCAAATACGACGCGGCAGTTCAATTCTTTAGTAATTCTACTAATTAAAAGCAAACTAATAGGAAGTTTGGAACAAGTAGAACATCAGTCAGCCTCATGTTAGGAGCAAGAGTAACCTCCCCTTAACCCATAATGGGAGAATGCCTCATGTCTACCACTTGTGTTGTACATCCAAAAGGACTGGGTAAAGATGACGAAAGTGTTGCTAATCTCCACTCAAGTGTCATGATGCTCTAGAATCCACTAACCAATCTGTGTCACATAAATCATCACTGTATGCAGAGAATGCAAGTGGTATACTTGAAGAGGTAGCAAGTGTAGCCATATCAAAGGCAAAAGAGGTGGCTAAGGCAGAAGAAGTATCCAAGCTTTGGGGAGATCTAAGATAGATGCTGAAGAAGCTCATCATAGTCAGACCAAGGTATCGCAACAATGTCTCTGGGCTGCTCCACAATGGTAACCGCTTGATTGATAGATAGTGGTTGTCTATGCTTAGTCCAACAAGATTTCCCTGTGTGACCAAGATTTCCCGCAATACATAAAGGATAGGCACCATCTTCCCCAAGCACCATGCCCTCTGTCCCTCTCACGAATAGCGAGCATACCACGTCAGCCTTGGGCAACAACCAACGTAGATGTCTGACTTGTGGACTCCTTAAATGTGAGAGACACAGCAATCCTACTCACCCTATTATATCCTTCCTGAAGGCTAGCAAGGGGAGCATTTGAGAATGAGTAGCTAAGTACTCTACAAGGCAGTGGCCTCTTTGCAGTACACCCTTTGTGTATCGCAGGTACAGATTGGGCGACATGCATTGTACTTCTTAGAAAGTACCCTGAGAGTCGAGTAGTACCAAAGACAAAGTGAGACCTTGTCTAAGGTGTGCCATCTCACAGTAGATCTGGAAGACTCAACTGGAATTCTTCTCATGGGAGTAGGTCTTTCTCAAGTTATCTCACATTTCCTTGGCCGTACAGTAGTACATAATCTCATCCCTATCCTAAAGATGACAGAATACATGATTCATGCACGGACCACGACATTATCTTTCTTCCATGTAGCATTCTTGCCACTCTTTTCCACTGGTTCTGGCTGTGAAGTAACACATGCTCCTTACCATGACTCTCCATAGTCATAAGGAAGGTCTATGGCCATTGGCCATAGTTGGTCCCATCAAGCTTCGTAATAAGACCAAAGAAGGAACTCTTGTAAGCGCTCGCTTCCATAGTATGCTCCAATGTCACCTCCGAAGAACTCTCAGACACCATCGTGTCGTCAGCCAAAATCCAAATTAATCTGAGACTGTAGGATCTAAATTCAAACCATAAAGAAATATGATATGCAATCAACCATGTGTCGTGCTTAGCAAACAAACACCTGTAAATCAAATCCGAGGGTGTCACCAGACCCAAAAATGAGCACCAAATCGTCTCCAAACACTGCCAAGAGGATAGCAGTAGCAACAGTGGTAGCATAACAACCTCTGGCATTAGTAATGGGGAGCAAGGAGTCTTCTAGGGCAGCATTGGAGTAGGAGATTTTTAGGCGGCGATGCTAAAGACAAGTTCACCCCCAACGACGACAGCAGCGGTGCACAAGGACCCTTGGGAAGTCTTGGCAACGCTACAGGGCTTCCTAAGAGGACCTAGCAATGATGCTAAGAGCCTCCCAGTTCATGCAGATGGTAGGGGGAGAAAGGAGATGGATTTGATCACGAGTTGATGGTGATCAAGCCCCTCCTCACACTCCTTTTCCATCGAAGAGAAGTTCGACCAGTGGTAGTGAGATGAGACTATCACCAATTGCAAACAAGGCCACCGACCAGCTGGAAGGCCGATGGCTGCATAGGTCCCAACTCCAAGCTACAGTTAGGTTTTTTTTGTGGAAGAAAAGAAGAGGTATGGGAACACCGATCTAAGATAGCTACTCTGATACCAAGTTGAGAAAAAAGAGTGGAATACTTTATTACGTAACCCTACATCCTAATATATAGAGATGTGGGTAAAGTACAGACAGGCCCTCAAGGAATAAAGAAACCACAAATAAAGCACTTATTACACATCTCTCAACAAATAACAAAAAGGCCTTTACATAAATATCATTCAAAACTTTTAGTATTACACAAATGTCACTGAAAACTTCATATTTTTACATTTACGTCATTGCAAATGTGACTTTTTAGCAGCAATGCTATCAAGTTAATGTAACATTAGATGTTAGCTACACCCAAGTAATTGAGAAGTTGAAAAGGACAATAAGGAACAAAAGGTGGGAATCTTCTTTGAGGGAGCTAGAGCTGGAAGAGTTTATTGAGGTATTCAATCCCATGGTACTGGGTTGATCCAAGAAACAATAAGGATGAGCAATAGAGTAAGAGAGGTGAATAGAGAAGCACGGTTGAAGAGGAGGGATGTAATGGAATTTTTTTGGTAGTTATGATACAACTTAGGGGTAAAACAACCACTTCTTGATGCTCTCAATTAGAAAATAGCATAACATCTTAATGAAACTTAATTTGAGTACCATTTTTATAATCAATTTTATAGTGGCATCTAGGTAAATATATGAAGATTGTAATGGAATCTTTGTGAAATCAAAAGTTTATATCATTTATGTAGAAATCCCTTCCTCTTTTTTAGACAAAAAGAGAAATCCCTTTCAAAATAGGTTTAATAGCAGATTCTAACATTCAAATTACTGAGAATTAGTTATACAAGTGAATCAGTAATTTAGCTCTCTTGGGAACTGATTATGCGTGACCATTTTTTTATGACTTCCTTGATCCAACTCATAAACTGAAAATTTTTCTTATACTAACTCGTAAACTTTTTTTTTTTGAAAAGGGGAAGGGTGGTTATCCACACGATAACCACCTGCGATCATTTCATTTCAAACTCTAAACATCAAAACAATTGCATCAAGGTCAAAATCCGGGCCTCCAAAACTCCACCTGGGACATAACGGAAAAATAAACATTCTCAACATAAGGCCTCTCACCCCTGAATAACACTCCATTCCTGCCTAACCATACATCCCACAACATTGCTAAAACTTTCGCCCAGTCATTCTTGGATCTAAAAGCATTGTGACCCACATGAGTACTCCCCCTACGAAAAGATGATCAAATGCTAACCTCATCCCGAGGAACAACCCAGTCAATCCCCACCTTCTGTCACATCTGTTCCACAAACGAACACCTGAAGAAGAGGTACTGAACGTCCTCCTCCGCACCACGGCAAAGAAGACAACTCATGTCATCCATCTGGATCCACCTCGCTCTCCATTTCTTTGTCATAATCCTCCCCCGCCTCACCAGCCATGCAAAAATATTTATCTTCAACGGACATTCTGCCTCGCAGATAAGTCTGCAGTCTCTCCAAAGATCTATGTCTGTGTCAGCCCCGCCGCCATTCAATCTGCGAAAGACCTTCGCCACTGAGAACTCACTTTCATCCTAGCTGTAAGTGTCACCCCCCACCTCTAGCTCCCAACCTTCCAACTCCTGTGACAACGTCTGAAAGTTTATGCATCTCTGGTCAGACAGTCCCTTCCGAAAGATAGGACACCAGGCCCCAGACCAACAATCTCTCACCAGGGCCGTCGGGTTCGCCGCACATCCAAAGAGACGAGAAAACTTATCTTTGAAAGACCTACCGACTCCTTGCCAATCATCCAGCCAGAAGCTAAACATATCACCCTCGCCCAACACGAGTGAAGAAGGAGCGCACCTTGCTCGTCACAGCCGCTAGTCCCTTAAGAAAGAAAGAAGCTCCTGGAGGTGGTGAGTCCAAAATGTAAGTGGCTTCTAAATGACACATGCAGGAGCTCAACGTTTGCTTATGCAATACCCACAGGTAGGACAGGGAAAAAATTCAACTTCCAGTACAGTTAAAACTTTGATTTTACTTTCTATTATTTACCTGATCTTTGCCTCGTGTGGACGATATCAATGCCTGAACAGCAAAATTTCCACAATGATGCGAAGATGTTTCATACAATGATCCCCTAAATATCTTCTGAAGGATCTCCTCGAATAAGTTATCAGGTGCCACTTCCAGGATGACCTACAAATCATATAGGAAGTCCCTTAAGCAATGATGATAAAATAATTGGAATATATTTAATCTCATCGAAAGAGGACCAAGAAAACCAAATATGAAAATGACAACACAATTACATAGATAAAAGAATGACAAGGCAGTTACAGAGAGAAAAAAGTCAATTCAACCATATTGCATAACCCAATACTAATTATGACCAAAAACTAAAAAAGTAAACTAGAGGAAAGCACACATGCACCCATGTGTGAAATCCCCAACTAATACACATAAAACATATTCTACAGAGTTGGCCATAACATACAAAGAGTGTTCAGGATTCTGCAGCTACAAGTGATAAAATCAAACTCTTTACCTCACATAGATATAGGTGCCCTCCCACTGAGCAATCCCCAAGTGAGATCTTTTGACATGGCATGTCTCGTTAAATTCCCTTCTAAGACACCTATATTAGATAAAAAATAAAATGTGTGCATTTTCACCAATGCATGGCAACTTTCAGCACAAGTAAACTAGGGCTGAAAGTTTTGGATTAGTTGCTTCAACCCATTAAAGCATGCAACTAAGAAGTTATTAGAATCCAAAAGGTTTTCTATGTGTGACATTATTAGTCAGTTGAACTTGAATAATCAAAACCTCAAAAGGTCCAACCAACACCTGGTTAATATGTGTGGCTCCACACCTTTTAGGATCAAGATTAGGATTGGGATTAATAGGCCCATACAAGTTACCATTCTGATATTACTTTCTGTTAAAAAGAATAAATGAACTATTTTTTAACAGAAAATGGATACTTACTGGAGGTCAATAAACATCTGCTATATTACTTCAAAGGACAGGAGAGGGCATACTTACTTGGTGGACCAAAACTTTAAAAAATAAAATGCTTCCCTTACAAAATTTTCAGCCAACACCCTTTATTTTTTTTTGTTTTTTGAAAGGCCACACCCTTTCATTTTTTAAGGAAGCCCAGTTCCTCTGGAGCCAAGAAGCCCACAAAACAGCAGCCACACGAACTCAAACCACTGGATCCACCCTTGATCCACTTCAGAAAGGCCTCCAAAGCATGCCATGCTGGCTGTCCTCTAGGCAAGGGACACTAAATCCGAGGAAAATCTCCTTGATGACATTGCAATAAATCAAAAGACGGTTCACATCCTCCTCTCCCAAGCCACAAAGGAAACATGAAGGGTCAATGTTGAGTTTCCATCTGAGAACCTTGGACTTGGTAGGTAACCTCTCCATCTTCAGCAACCACAAGATAATCTTGACCTTCAAAGGTATTTTCATCTTCTAGATACCATTTTAAATGCTGCCAGCATGTCATCGAAAGAGGGGATTTTAGAGAGAGCCACTATTGACATCAAATATATGTCGATTTACCCAGACTTCGCTGATATTTCAGTTTATGCTGCTAGTTTCAATAATATCAATGGGCTTCAATGCAAAAAGCACATTAAAATGTCGACATTGAGCGACATTGGATGAAATATCGATCTCAATCTGTTATGCGTTGCTGCTGCTCTTTGCTTCCGTGCTTCTCTCCATTGTTGCTGCTTCTCTCTATGACTCTACTGCTGCTACTCTCTGCCCCCACACCACAGTTGCTGCTGCTCCTCTTCAGGCTCTCCAGACTCTCGCACACCACCCACCTCTCCCTGCATCTCCTTAATCAAGGTGATCTCCAATATTAATTATGTTAGATCTAAGCACAATCGTGTTAGATAACTAAGATCTAGGTATAATCATCTTTGATAAGTGTAGATTACGGTAGATTATTTAAGATCTATCATATAAATATGGATTATGTTAGATCTAAGCGTATAAATTATGTAGATCTATACAGTCTTGTGTGCATATAGTGGATCATACTTGTACATATGCATATTCCATATATACATATACCATAAATACATAAAAATATATCCATAATACATATTACAAACATGGTACACCAACCCACAAACACATATAGAATATACAAAATTAACTATCATTTTAAACATTATATATATTTTTTGAAAGAAATTAAACATCGTATAAATATAGAAAAGGTATCATTTGAGCATTCTACTCAAAAGATCCAAAAAAGGCACACATTTGTGTCCATTAGATGGGGTCCTCACTTGATGGAAACCACCGCACATGCCATATTTGGAATGTACTTACATCACTTATTGCACTATTTTTGAAAAGTATTTTTTACATAAATGTTGAGTTGTATTGCAACTCTATTCATGAAATGTACTTAGAATATAACCAATCAATTATTACATTATTATTGTCAAGTAATCATATCGTATTAATGCTTAATCATATTACAACTCTCTTCAGGACGAATTTGTATTTATATTACAAGATTTTGCATGTATTACAATTCGGTTTTCCAATTGTAATATAAAATTTTCACTTCCATTACAATAAATAATTGTAATACAAGCTCATCATGTATATATAATTCAATTTTCACTTGTAATACAAGTTCATTGTATGTGTTACAAGTCAATTTTCTACAAGTAATATAAGTTTTTTCATTTCCATTTCTAGTAAAAATTTGTAATACAAGTTCGTTACGTGCATTAGAAGTTTGTCATTTTGTAATACAAGTTTTCGTATATATTGCCAGTCAGTTTTTATTTGTAATATAATTTTTTGCTCTTCTATTACAAGATACTTGCAATACAATTTGTATTACAAACAGTTCTACGCCGTTACTTCTATTACAAATACAAGTGTAATTCTCTTTTGTAGAAATAATTAATATTTGTCTTCACATTTGCAATACTTCACTTTTATTGATTCATATTTTTGAAAAGATGTATAAATGATGGATATTTCCCAATTACAAAAAAAACAAGTTAATTGATGTTACGTAACGTGAAATCCCCTTGTTATTGTTTGTGGTTTCTTTATGGAACATTGAATTTTCAACGGATGGAGCATATTTGATGCTTTTTTGACCTATTTTGAGGACATACAACCCCTAATATAGCTTTTACATATGGACTCATATCATCTAATATTTGTATGTACTATATATATAACGTGTGTATCCAATATCCACTTAGAGTCATGAACTATATAGTATATATGTTACAACTTACATGAATGTGTTGTAGATATGGAAGAACAAATTTATATGTAATTTACAATGGAAAATAAAAATAAAAAGAGTTTTTTTCATAAAAAGAAAGAAAATTCATAATTTAAAATAGATGAATATAAATTAGCTAAAAATGCATTGCAATGTATTATATAAATAGTTATTCATATATGGAGTTTAAGAAATATTATGTCCAAAAAAGGAAAGGTTGTTGCGTGCATCCACTTACTTAAGAGTCTTGAACTATATAGCATATATGTTACAACATACATGTATGTATTGTAGATATATAAAAACAAATTTATATAAATAGAGTTTTTTTCATAAAAAGAAAGAAAATTCATAATTTAAAATAGATGAATATAAATTAGCTAAAAATGCATTGCAATGTATTATATAAATAGTTATTCATGTATGGAGTTTAAGAAATATTATGTCCAAAAAAGGAAAGGCTGTTGCGTGCATCCACTAACTTAAGAGTCTTAAACTATATAGCATATATGTTACAACATACATGTATGTGTTGTAGATATATAAAAACAAATTTATATGTGATTTAGAATGGAATTTTTTTTTTTGAGTAAAGAATTGAAAATAAAAATACAATGATTTTTCTCGTAAAAAGAAAGAAAATTCAAAATTAAAAGAAGATGAATATAAATTAGCTAAAAATACATTGTTATGTATTATATAAATAGCTATTCGTGTATTAAGTTTAAAATTATGATTATGTGTTTGTAAAAACATTACGTCCGAAAAGGTTGTTATGTGTATCCACTTTAGAGTCTTGGACTATAAAGCATATATGTTACAACTTACATGTATGTGTTGTAGATATATAAAAACAAATTTATATGTAATTTTGAATGGAAAATAAAAATAAAATGATTTTTTTCATAAAAAGAAAGAAAATTCATAATTTAAAATAGACGACTATAACTTAGCTAAAAATACATTGTAATGTATTATGTTAATAGTTATTCATGTATGGAGTTTAAAATTATGGTTATATGTTATAACTTATAACATGCTTAATGTATTTGTTTGCAGAAACATTATGTCCGGAAAGGGAAATGTTGTTGTTGGAGGAAGTGAGAAGCCAAATCCCAAGAATGCCAAAGAGGATATTAGGTGGTTGTACTAAACAAAATTGGATAAAAGCAACCAGATGACAAAGTGTAATTTTTGTGGGAAATAGTTACGTGATGGTGGAATAACACAATTCAAGCACCACTTTGTTGAAGATGACAATAATGTGGCGAAATGTGAAGATTGTGCTAATGATGTACGGGAACCGATTGCGGAGACAATAATGTCAAGGTGAGGAAAGAAAGCTACGAAACAGAAAGAAAGAAATAGTCTGTAAGACCTTATTTGGTCATTAGTAGTACGAACTCATATTCTAATTTTGACGACGGCTTGCAATATTCAAGTGATATGGAAATTGATCCAAAAATGAGAATTTAGACAAGCTATGAGGGACTCACTAAGAAGTGAGCATGAACATCATGAGCTCATCGATGACAGAACTTAGAGCATGAGATATGTAGATGTTGCAACAAGCAATGCAAAACATTGTGTCAAGAAGCACGAGGCCAGCATTGCTTGTACATTTCAATCTGAGAGTATTAAGGGGAAAGGTGATCCTAAACAGAGAACAATAAAGGGTAATTAGGGCAACGCGGGAGATGGTTGTTAAAGCAATGACGAACTTTGTTAATGCTTGTGCACTTCCAACCTATTCGATAGAGGGACCATGGTTGCAAAATGTCATTAGCGCCACCATCTATGCTAAGATGGGAGTTAAGGCTCTCACAACCTATGAGATATGTCAAAGGTGGCTTGGCATATCTGAGAGCATGATGCCTGTCAGGGAGGACATAGAGGATTTGCTTAATAGAGCAAGATTTTGGGATGACTATAGTCCCATTACTCACATCATGGAGCATGTCGTCTTAGCATTAAGGATGATGGATGGCGGCAAGAAGCCAACAATGGGTTATATTTATGCAGCAATGGAAATGATGGAGAAGGTGATAGAAAATACGAGTAGGTCAAAAGAGCTTTTCCTAAAGATAATAAGGGAAAAGAGTAATATATTGTCACACCCACTCCACCTAGTAAGTATATTCCTAATTTGCAGAAATTCTAAATGTAGAAGATTGAGTACCTTGTGTTTATTGTTTATTTATTAATGTAGGATACTATCTAAATCCCAAATATTTCTACAACTACAACCTTGACATGTGCGAAGGTCTTGTCAGTGCATTGCAAGTAGTAGTAGAGAAGCTCATCTCTGTCACAAAGGATCAAATATTGTGTGAGGTATGCACGTTTCAGAAATAATGAATTTAAACATGTGAAGCATATGTTAATAGATGAATAAGATGTTTAATTGAAATATGATCTTCATGGTACAACTTAAATATTATAAAGAGAAGATAATATCCTTTGGGACTAACTTGGCACATGATCCATTAAGAGTATTCATCCTACTAATAACCAATATCTCATATTGCTGATTTTGTATGTCCTTATAACCAATTAATAACCGTAATATTTTCATTTTACAGCTAAATAGTGGCATTGTTATGAGACAACTGCTTGAAACTTGCAAATGTAAGGAGTTATCACGGACAGCATCTGCTGATGGATGTGAAAAAAATTAGAGTACATATCGCAGAGTATTCAACCTTATCTACTTTAAAAGAAGAAACAGAATAGGCAGTGACAGATTTAATGACCTTGTGTTCTCCATTACAAAACAAGCTTGATGATGAGACCATTAGGAGGGCTATAATCAGGAGAAGGTTGATCCAATTGATTTGATGTATATTTTTAATGGGGAAGATGATGTATTGGATAGCTGGATGGGTGATATTAGAGAACCTATGATGAATGCCAGGGAAATGCAAAATCCGAAACTAGTAATAAAAATTGATGTTGATATTGAAGGACATACTTTCCCTACTTGATGAAGAGGATGAAGAAAGACAATCGTCACAGTCTAGTTCAAAGACTGACTCAAATGATAGAGGCATACTGATGCACATGCACAGATGATGACAAATGGCTAAGAATTGGAATGGTCATCTGATAGAGAGGAGGAAGACAAGCTCATAATGGTGCATACCAAAGTGCTAAAGACTACGAAGAACAACACATCAATGTGCTTACATGGATGATTTCAACTCGTCTACGGGTTCAATGAGCATCGATGACCAAATTTTTGGTGCACCGCCTAGCCATGGCAAAGGATCATATGCTATAGTTCTTATCCACAATCTTTTACACCATCACCACCTTCTTTTTATCCATTTTATCCATCAAACCTCGAGTCAGGAAATAAAGGATATGCCAACCGTGGAGGTGCTAGAGATGCGGTGGCCTTGGCCACAAAAGCCTACGCTACCATAGCAAACGTGGTCGTGGAGATGGGAGCCTACAGCCACCACCCCCAGCACCTAGGAGGATGCCGCAGGCCGAGGTTAAGGCTCCTTGGTCAGAGGAAGTGAGGAGCTTACAGGCAGAGGTTGAGACCAGGCTGGTGGGGGAGATGCTGGAGGGCTGGACCACGCAGGCGGAGGTGGAGAAGGTGCTAGGTCGAGACACTGCACGTGAAGGGGTAAGGATTTTGGTTCTGGACATGAGGAAGGTCCTAGTCCTCAACCTCCCCGCTTCGAGGAGAGAGGAGCTCTGCTTCACGAAGGTCGGATCGAAGTTGGGGAGGTGGAGGTGGAGGTGACCTTGCCCGCACGATGGGCATCCCAGGAGCACCCACCGGAGAGGCCATGTTTCGAGGTGACCATCGAGGGGATCCCTTAGTGGTTGTGATCTGCGGAGGTGGTGGAGTCGATGGCATCTCCATTTGCTCAGCTCAAGGAGTGCAAGGCAATGGGCCTCTCCGAGCATCCTTTGGTGGCGGTGATCAAGCCGAGGGTTCGAACAAAGGTGATGGAGAAGATCTTGTTGCACCTTGGGGGCTCGTTGTGGGTGGTGACATGCTCGCTTCGTGAGAGACAGCGAGAAGCCTCAACGGCGTACTCACATGGAATGTGCAGGGTCTGAACAATCCATCGAGGAGGGCGTCACTAGGGCACTATATTCACTTGTGGAGAGCAAATGTCATGTTGCTGCAAGAAACGAAGTTGTTTGACTGTGATGTTAGGACGTGGATGGAGGGGTTTTGATCTCTTGGTGCAGTTGGCCACTCAGGAGGGCAGATTCTGGGATAGCACGAAGATGTTTTCTTCATGGAAGATTGCTTCAAATAAGAGTACCTTATCTCTGCAAAACTGGTAAGAAAAGTGGGAGGTGCCAGGATGACTGTCACGGGGGTCTACGGACCACCAGATACTCAAGCGAGGGGAGTCATGTAGGAGGAGCTCACGTCCATGGTTGTGGAGTGTCATGGAAGTCCATGGTTGCTTGGAGGGAATTTCAACATCACTTTGCAAACGGAGGGCAGACCTGCCGGGCGGGGGAGGCAAGATCTCGAATCAGATCTTTTTGTAGAGTTTGTAGCTATGCATGGCCTCGTCGAGTTGATTCCGGCATCCTGCACTTATACCTAGAGGAATAACAATGGTCAAATGTCTAGGATTGACAAATTTCTCTCTAACGTGGATATAGCAAAGGCATTCCCCTTAAAGGATGTGTCTCCTTTGGAGATGCCTTTCTCATATCACACACCTCTTGTGTGACGACCTAATGAGGGGACACACTTCGGCACCTATTTTAAATTTAACAGGTCATGGCTGATGAAGGAGGAGTTCCGAAATTTCATAGAGGAGAAGTGGAGGTCTATCGAGGTGAAGGGACTGGCCATGTGTTGCTTGGGAAAGAAGTTGACTGTGCTGCGGGACCACTTGAGGGCGTACAGAAGGGAGATCAAGGCATCCAGGAGGGGCAAGAAAGAAGAGGCATTGGCTGAAATTACCAGGATCGACAAGTAGGAGGACCAATACCCTATCTTGACTGAGGATGGGGAACTCAGGGCGAAATGACACGAGTGGTGGAGGAGAAGGGGAGGAAAGCAGAGGTGGAGTGGAAAACAAGGTTGAGACAGAAGTGGCTAATGGAAGGTGACTCCAATACCAAGTTCTTCCACCAAATGGCCTCTATCAGGAGGAGGAGAAACTGGATAGAGAAGATGTTAATTCACGGGGAGATCTTCTCTGGTAGGGAGGAGGTGGGGCAAGCTATGGCAAATTACTTCAAAGTTTTCACAGGGAGGTGCATCAGGGAGTGTTAGAGATGGAGGAGGGAGGATGTGCGATGTATCGCGGAGGATCAAGCAAAGGGCCTTACGGCTGGCTTCTCAGAAGATAGGGTGAGGCAAGCGGTTTAGGGTCTAAACACTGAGGGGTGCCCTGGCCCAGATGGCTTCCCTATCTTCTTCAGGGAGTTCTAACCCCTGGTAGGGGCAGATGAAATGCAGGTGAAGGAGTTCACAGCCGAAAACAGAGGTTTCGACAAGCTTAATAGATATTATATGTTCTTGTTACCTAAGAAGGAAGGTGCAGAAGCGATCCAAGATTGCCGACCAATTGCGTTGTCAAATGCCGTGTATCTTATAGTCGCTAAGGTCTTGGCCAATAGGCTCAGGGGCCTCCTTGGAGATCTGATCTCCCCTGCTCAAACGGCATTCGTTCCAAGGAGAGGAATCCTGGATGGTTGTCATTGCTATGGAGGCGTTGGCCTCTTGAAGGAAGGAGAAGAAACAGGCCTTTCTGTGGAAGGTCGACTTCAGCAAGGCATGCGACTCGGTGTAGTGGGATTTGCTGTGGGGTTCCTTGGTGAGGAGGGGATTTCCCACGATGTGGATCAATTGAATGAAGAGGTGTGTGACGATGACATCCTTCTCAGTCCTAATTAATGGGAACCCTGCAGGAGGTTGGGTGCAGCCTAAGAGGGAGATCAGGCAGGGCAGCTCTCTTTGCACCCATGTTGTTTGTGCTTGCGGCAGATGCCTTGGCAAGGACAGCACACAGGGCCTGTGCTAGGGGTCTGATTAGGGGCTTTCCGGCTAGTGAGGACGGGGAGACGGCAATCCTGCAATATGCTAATGACACCTTGTTTCTAGTTGAGGGAGCAGGTCTAAAGGCTAGGAGGATGAGGATCCTGCTAGAGCTTTTTGGCTAAGCATCAACCCAGAAATCAACCTTTATCCCGATGAACATGTCAATCGAAGAGGTAGAGGTGGTGGGTGGTGCGCTGGGGGCGGATTTAGGCTCCTTACTACTGGTGTACATAGGTCTCTCCTTGTCAGATCGATGCCTCAGGATGCAAGATTAGGTTCCTCTACTGGAGAGGATGGAAAGGAGGTTGGCAGGGTGGACTTCCAGACTTTCGTCTAGAGGAGGGAGGTTGACCCCTAGTAAAGGCTGTTCTGGCATCCATACAATCGTATTTCCTCTCAATGTTCAAAGTACCGCGCCAAATTGAGAAGAAGATCTCGAGGCTGATGAGGGATTTTTTCTGGTCTAATGCGAGGTTGGCAAGAAAGGGGGCGAGGCTGGTGGCCTAGGAGGAGATCTGTAGGCCGATACAGGAAGGAGGCCTACGGATTAGGGATGTGGACAAGGTGGTGAACATCAGCCTCCTTGTGAAGTAAATTACCAGGCTGGTGGGGCGAGAGCATGGGCTCTTTGGTGACATCATGCGGCACTATTACAACCCCTTCCTTTCGTGGGGGCCTGTGAAGTCCCCTCTTTCCGGGGCCTCCCACTTCCTTAGGGACTTGGCAACTGTGGCAATAAAGGTGTGGACTTTCTTTTCTCCTACCTTAGGAAAGGGGGATGCCTTCCAGTTCTTGCAGGACGATTGGCAGGGGATTGGCTCTACCCTCAGCAATAGATATCCTCGCCTCTTTGGGGGTGTTCTGGACTCGTCGGCCACGGTGGAAAGTTGTTGGGATGAAGCCTGGTACCCGACTTTTCAAAGGGGGCCTCTCCGACCAAAGGTGCGATGATTTCCAGTGGTTACTGCGGAAGCTAGAGGGTTGGGTGCCGAAGGAAGGTGGTGATGCATATTTCTGGGAAGAAGAATAGTTCTATGTGGCTAAGGCCTTCCGTAGATTGGGAAATGGCGTGGTCAGCTCAGACATTGATTTCTTAAGAGATTGTAGGCTGCTCTGGACAGCGGAGTGCCCGTTGTAGGTGAAGATCTACGCTTGGTTGGTGAGGAGGGGGAGGATTATGACGAAATAGTGGAGAGCAAGATAGGCCCAAACAAACGATTTTAGGTGTCCTCTTTGTGAGGGAGAGGATGAAGACATCCAACACCTCTTTTTCCAATGTCCGTTAGTGATGCAGGTTTGGCTAAGGATAGGGATCGACTGGATCACCCATTGGGACATGAATAATTTTTTGTCCTCATTCTACAAAGGAAACACCCACAATGGAGGGATCACCTTTAGATCCAAGAAGGATAGGGCCAAGGTTTTGGTAGTCTTATGAGGTGTCTGGTTGAGGAGAAATGGGGTGCTTTTTCAGCGGGAGAGACCCTATGTTGAAAATTTTGTTTCGTCCATTTCTTCTTTAGTGGTGTTCTGGGGATATGTATTGTAATATGATATAATTCGATTTTTTGGAATGAAATGAATGTTGGTGGTTATCATTTGGATAACCGCCCTTTGGCTTTTCAAAAAAAAAAATGCCAACGATGCCTACTCGTACAAAACTTCTGGGTATAGCTTCTTCCCAAATTATCAAGCTCCACAATCAATGTTGTCGTCACCTCAACCTTATTAAGGCACTCAAATGAGAAAAACAATTGTAACATCATCACCATCACAAGAAACTTCAAGACAAGGAGAATCGTCATGACAATTTCTTAGAAGCCAATACATGGATAGTAGATATCCCAATCTTGGCATATTAGTTAATGTAAGTCATCGAGAGTGTAGACAAGCAATGATGAACTATCAAGCTAGTTATTCATATATGTAAAGGGACCTCTACTTTGATTAACTTGAAGCCTTATAATGCCACAATAAGAGATAGAGTCAACCAAGCGGCAATGATGGTAATGGACTAGATCCTACATAACATTCTTGAATTTCTCGAGTTCCAAAAATCTTGACAATTCAATAAGATAACTTGAAATTTTTAGTCTTTTAAAATTTTAATTTGGTTTATTGTACTATAAAGTGCATAGATGTATTTCAATTTGACTTTAGATAGGTAAGTTTCATTTGAGTATGTGTTGCATTCAACACTTGTATTTTTACATGTATACCGTTCTTGTGTAACTTTTTATGATTTTAAGTTAATAATTTATAATTCACTTGCACTTTTAATAATTTTAAGTAAATTCTACCATTTTTGTCGACATGTGTCGTGCCCTCGTAATGGACAATTTTTTAGGCATCAAAATCCTCAAAATCTGACGTCAAAGCACGAGCATTTCCACAACATGCCTATGAAATTCACACCTAAAAATTTATCAAAACAATGTTAAAATCAGCACTTAAACCCTTCTAAATTATGGAGCAATCCACGCCTAAGAAGAAATCATTTGAATTTGCCACACCTCGTAAGAGTATATAATCCTTGTTTGTAGAAATAGTTTCCATGCACCCATGCCAGCTGATCCTATCTCCCTTGCACCAGCCAAAAAGCCTCCAACACAGCCAATAACTCTTGTAGCTCCATGGACCTAACCTCTGGTAGCGACTCCCCAAGCACTTCTACCATGGTTTACCCTCTCTCAAGAAGTGTTCTCGGTTTTCCACACAAATCTTGGTGCTCTTGGTGATTGTGATGCTACAATTCTATATTCTAATATGCTCAACAAGATATCAAGTTCTATTTTGATATTCGTAGAATCATTCATTTTTTAATCTTGAAATAAGAATCTGAGAGTAGCTTACAACTTCTCAAAATTCCTGCCATATATACATTAAGATGTTATCTCAATTGCTTTCCTGCTATATAAGTATTCTGAAGATGAGTTCTGAAGTGAGGTTTGATTATCTTGTTGGAATTCATGGCTCTTGATGATCACCACCAAAAGAAAAGAGGCATGTGAAGACCAAACACTGGCAGTACTCCACCATGTGGAAGCAGATGGTGGCTGCAAAAGCGGATGTCAAGAATGCTTCCCAGATTGGCAACCACCAGTGAGTATTATTGCAAAGCTTGAAATTTTGCTGCCACAGTTTACAGCTTGGTCACCTATGCTGCCTCCAACATGTTGGATTTCAATGGATGGCATCTGAAGGAGATACCTTTACAATAAATTTCTGTCTTATGCTCTGCTTTGCTTTCTTTGCAAGGGATCCATTTTGGTAGTTTTTAGAGGCATCTCATGGTATCTTCTTAAGAAGGGTGCAACTCGTTGAACAATTTCAAATTAATCCCACTTTTCCTTTTTTTTGAAAGAAATTAATCCCACTTTTCTCAGAGGTATAAAGTAGCTGAAAGATTTAAAAGATTCATTATCAAGGACAAGACCTTTTCAGAAGTCTTCTCTCATCACTTCGAAGAGTTTTCTAGAGTTTCAGTCCCTAATCTCTGAACTTGGAAAATAGTTCAAAAAAATGCAAAGGTTATCTTTCAGCCCTTACAGCTCTTGAGGTTTGCATTCAGTCCAACAGGTCTTACGAATTTCTCAATAGTCCATAAGATTTAGGATCCTGCACATCAGTTCACAATTTTTCAGAAGTTACTTATTAATCTCTAGAGTCCTATCATTTGCACTTCAATTCATTATTTTCAGCAACTTGAAAAAACTCCATCTTTTTAGAAATTTCATACCAATCTTGAACCTTCCTGAGAATATAAATCAGTCCAAATTTGCAGAAGTTACGTCAAAAGAAGTTTGAGAAATAGCGAACCAATCTAATATTTCCCAGGATGTACAGAAAGTCCAGAAGATATGAAGAGCTTCATTTCAGCCCAAACCATTCCAATTATTCACTTCTTAGCCCCATTATGATCTGCTGCTGATTTAAGACATATGTCTTTCCAACAAGGATGGGAGATAGGAGGAGAAATCGAGAACTATTTTTTATACTATGCATGTCTTTCTTCATGTCAAGATACCTCTTTTTTGTCTTTCGATCATTCAGATATTTTTTTCCACTTTACTCTTTGTACTCTCTAGACATTCTACTTTGAGTTCCTCTACAACGAAACCCATACTTTTCTTCGTAAGATCTCTACATGGTAGAGGACCACTATTTGAGATGCTTGAGAGAAGCCCACCTTCTGAGACAAACCCACTCAAATCTCCATATGGAAATGACCTATTCTCCTAAGCTTTTGTATGAGAGACACTATACTGGAAGATGGAGGGCTTTGTCTATCAAGGTTTGACATATCGGTGATATATCGATATTGAAGGATATCTCCATATCGATATCACATGTTATCTCTTTTTTTCATGATATCGCCCATATATTAGCGATATTGAAAGACTGCAGTTGAGTTTTTCCATTAAATTGGATATAGGTGACCGATATGAGAGATATGCGACTATGAGAGATATGCTAGTCGCATATCTTTGTCTGCTTATGCAACTCACATGGACACGTATTCTTTCCATTTCCTTTCTTCTCCTTGCCCTATGCGACTCACATGGACACATGATTTGTCGATGGACTAAATTATAAAAAGCCATAAAATATTAATCGATGAATTAATTGATAATTCGCCACCTTCAAGAGAAACACAAAATGGTGATGATGATGATGGAGATGATGATATAGTGATGGTTGACAAGCCACAGGCAGAAAGTAATGGTGAAGGAGATGAGAGATATCATCATCAAGGTCCTAGTAGAGACTAAAGAGGACGCTCAACATAAATACAGGTAAAGATATACAAATATACATGGAGACTCCGTGCCAAGTTCACCTCATGACTATGATGCAGGAACATGGTATGGGTATGCCTTAGGTCATTCTATGATGTCCATCAATGATTTAAGTTCATCGGTGGGATCCCTTAATCTGGCAGCAGAATCAATCTTTGGAGATGGCCCAAGATCATCATCATCAAGTTACTATGGTGCCTACGGATCTCATTACATCAACCCTCAATACTAATCCCAAGATGAGGCACAAAGTTCATTTAATTACTTTCCCAGCTCCATCTTATTATGGTTCCTCCTATGGGTATGATGATCGCCACGAAAGTGACAGTAACTAAAGTGATCCTGCATCTGTAAGTTATAGCTATGGGATATTCCCTAAGTATTTTGCATTTCAAAATCCTCAACCATTTCCTTATCACCCTTACCACTCCGCTGCACCACTTCATTGACCACCATGAAATTCATCGATGAGACAGCGTGAACCTTGTGAATCGTCAGGTTCTACATTGAAACGAGGTGATTCTACCAGATCCACAGATTCAAGAGAACATCGAGATGAATCTACTTAGAATAGATCTAGAACTAGAAGCAGGAGCAACTTGTTCGACTATCACAGTCGATATCTATGTCTTGAAATACTTCTGTAATGCAATGATGAAGACCATCAACGATACATCAATGAATATAATTTTCGATACAACTACATGGTACGAATAGAGGAAGATAATCAGAAGAGAGGTATCAAGCCAGGTCGAAGCTCAACCTGGTATTGATTTGGTAGCATTGGCCGGTGCTTCCGTACTTGGTGTGATCTACTAATACTCTGACACTATTGATATTTCATTTCTTCTAGTGAGTAGCATTACTATGAATATTTTTCAATTGTTATCATATTATGTACGTTCTTTTTAATATATGACTTTATCGATATGCAACTAGTACATTTCTATCATATTTTCATTCAAAATTTATGATTTTTATCTAGGTATTTCATCATGATGTACTAGTTATTAAAATGTTAATTTTCATCAAATTTGTAACATTTTAGGACATTTTAGGCCTTTTTGAACGAATTCCCCAAAATTCACCTATATTAGCGATATATCCTTTTTCGACTTGTCAATAGGACATCGATATTGATATTTAAAATCTTGTTGTCTATTTCACTACTCAACCTGGAAGAGATGCAGTGCTATGAACTCTGTACTTTATGGAGGGTTATGCCTATCTCACTACACCTATAAGAGACTTCATGTTGATGACTCTCTACTTGAAGTAATGAACTCTCAATACAACATCTTCAGCAACTGATCTTTTCAACCTGCAAAATCTTGGAGGACATCATTGACTTATCTTCCTAAAGTATCTTCAGTCTCTATTTGACTACATAAGGATTAGCGCAGAGGTTGCTTGCCTACTTCTGCCTAATAATGTGCCTACTCTCTATCTCTCATGCAACAATCTTGTACTGAACAAGCACCAACTTGAGGGAGAGCATTAAGAGTCATGCTACTAGTTAGACGAGCAATTGCATTCTATTAAAGGTCCAACGCACACTTTTTTAACGAGTTTAGCCACACACCTTATCAAATTTGGATTCAAATATGAGTATGGCCTTAATATACCATTAGACTACCATTTTCTCTTGATAGGGATTAATGAACTATCTCACCCTTTGGGACACTTTGCCTATGATTTTCCCTTCTCTCTTGAGAAGGGTTTGCCATGCAAATATCAAAATTCTTGATAAGTGCAATGTTGCAATTCTATTTTTTATTGTCATCAAGAAAGTTATTTTTAATGTTAAGTTAAAAAAGGCCAAATGCAATTGACGTATATGTGGTCCAGTTGCAAAACGCAACATAGACAATGAAACTCTCATGGCAGGACCTAATAAAAAGGCCGAATACCTAAGAAACTAAATTCCAGCTTCTCTAGGGAGGAGAAGACGCACCAATTCAAAAGGCCTATGCCACTATTCTCAGGCAGAATAATACTCAGCTTTTTTAATTTCTCCAGATGGTACAGAATTACAAAGCAGCAAGTTCATAATTTACCTCCACAAGATGGCTAGCAGCAGTATCTTCTAGCAATCCTTGTATTTCATGTGAGTTAGATGATTCAAACAATAAACCTTCAGAAATGCTTTCCTCAGAACACCCAAGAATGAACAAGATAGCATGTGCCAACTCGTGATCATAACCCACTAATGACTTCAGTAAGACCTGAATAAAATGGCATATGCTAAGAGCATGGATTTTTGCCCCAAATGATAATATCCAAGAAATTTCTTTCCAGGGCAATCAATCATGAATCATAAAAAAGATGCATTAACCTCAGTTTACAGCATACGTAGAAATAGTGAAAACATACCTGTAAAACAAAACTGCCATATTTATTGACACATAATGTTTTAACTTCTGCCCCCGCATGCCTTAGCATTTCCAAAGCAAAATGTTTAAGTAACTTCGGGAAGCCCTCTTGCCATCCACGCTTATCACCACCATGATGAGGTAACTTAATGTTCAATCTACCAGCTAAAACCATGGATGTTTTGGTGCTATGAAGTTCCTCAAAGTAATCTAATGGTATTCCTTTACAAAGGCAAAGAAGACTACGCACAACATGGGACCCATAAGAATTGCACATCATGCCGACAGGGTCAACTGCAACCACCTGATAGGTGTCAACGAAAACTTCAATCTTACAGGGCAGAAGAAACATATGAAAGAAAAATATCACTAAAAGAACCTTGCATATTTTGGTCAATATATCTTCAACGATAGCAAGGGCCTCCATGTCCTGGAGATGTAATGATAACGACTTCAGAGCAGTCTCCACCACATGTGATCCATATCTATCCATAGCAATGGAAGCAAAGTTATCTGCACAACCCCGAAGGAAGCCACATACTTGTTCTAGCTCACAACCCTGTAGAAGAGTCTGAAGAGTGTGGCTTATAACCATGTCAGTTGCAAGTTCTACTTCCTTGCCTCTTGTTTCATCCAAGGCATTAGCACAAACAGACGGCCTTTCATCTAGATCAATCGCGTTACTTTCAAAAAGATTTGCAATTTCTGAAAAGTACTTGGCAATCTCCGGATCAACTTTTTTCCTGCAGTTGTTAAGTTTGACTAAGGACCAAATCTAATTCAAACTATTGATATGATATTCAAAAGCAAAAAAAAACATTCCTTTGCAGTTTAAATAGCAACAAAATGCTATTGCTAGATAAGTAAAAGAATAGCATGGTCATACCCGATGCAAGTACGTAAATGCAGAGTAAATACAGGGCTATCAAATGATTGGCCATGACGAAGCTTTCGGAGAGAGTGAGAGAAAGAAAGTTGATGGAAGATTCTAGCATGACAGCAACCTCAATCAGCTCAGTTATACGTATATTTGAAGAGGGCTACAATACAAAGAAACTTTTCCTTGGGCATGATGGACACTATAGAGTGGTAAAGAAAGATCTATAAGGGCTCTTTTGTTAAATTGGAGAAGGCTACACAATGTCACCTTATGGAGAAAATAGAAAAAAACAAGAGGCAAAAAAGAATGAATGATTCAATGATTTTTTTGAAAAGCAAAAAGATGATTATCCGAATGATAACCACCCAAATTCATTCCATCACTCCATCAAGGTGTCACACCATCAAGTATAAAGTGGACTCCTAAAACACCACCTAAGAAGAAATGGAAGAGACAAAATTCTCCACAAAGGGCCTCACCCCCCTAAAAATCACAATATTCCTCTCTAACCAAACACCCCACAAGATTGATAGCACCTTAGCTCTCTCCTTCTTTGATCGGAAAGTATTTCCTCCTCCATGGGCATTTCCCCTCTGGAACGAAGACCAAAAGCTAGCCATGTCTTCTGTTACTATCCATCCGATTCCCAATCTCTGCCAGACCTGCGCAACAAAAGGGCACTAGAAGAAGATGTGTTGTATATCCTCCACTACCCCATCACAAAGAGGGCATCTCACATCACCTGTTTGAGCCCACCTCGCCCTCCACATCTTCGTCACGATCCTTCCCCTCCGTAAAAGCTAGAGAATATCTTGACTTTTAGATGGGCAATCCGCCAACTAGAGTAATCTGTAGTCCCTCAAAAGATCAACATCATCATTCTGTCAAACAGTACTCAGCCTGCGGAACACCTTTGCAATAGCAAAATCCCCTTCCTCCCAGTAGAAGGCATCATTCCCCACCTCCGGTGCCTACCCCTCCAATTCCTAATGCAACCGTTGGAGCTCCAGAAACTGCTGATCTGAGAGACCTCCCCGAAAGGTTGGACACCAGGTTCCATCCCAGCAACTTACCACAGTGGCTCCCGGGTCCATCGCCCTCACAAAGAGGCGCTAGTACCTGTCACATAGGCTAGATCCAACCCCCTGCCAATCATTAAGCCAGAACCGGAATGCATCCCCCACCCCAAGGACAAGGGTAAAAAAGGACCGCACCTTCGGTGCCACCATCACCAAGCCACCAAGAAAGTGAGAAGCCCCCAAAGGAGGGTTCTCCAACGGCCCCCATGAGTGGAAAGAATCATAGCACTGGCGCAAAACATCACCAAAAAGATCCTACTCACTTCCCACCAGCCTAGCTATCCACTTCATCAAGAGGCTCAGATTAACTCTCTCCACATGTCTCACTCCCAATCCGCCCTCCTACACCGGTCAACATACCTCCTCCCAAACCACCAACCTTGTCCCTTTCCCTATCGTCCCTACATTAGACCAGAAGAAGTCTCGCATTAACCCTGTGATCTTCTTCTCAATTTGCCTTGGTGCCTTGAAAACGGATAGGAAGTATGTTGGCATGGAGGACAACATCACCTTCACCAAGGTCAGCCTTCCTCCCCTTGACAGAAGTTTGGATGACCAGCCTGCTAACCTCCTTTCCATTTTCTCAAGAAGTGGTATCCAATCCTGCATTATGAGTCGACGATCCGACAAAGGCAACCCCAAGTACATCAATGGCAGCTTACCTACCTCTGTCCCAAGCGCACCAGCCACCACCTCCACTTCCTCGCACGACATGTTGAAAGGGACAAAGCTCGACTTCTGGTAGTTAATTCCCAGCCCCAAGGCCTTACCAAAGAGCTCCAACAGAATTCCCATCCTTCTAGCCCCCAGAGTTGATCCCTCAATCAAGAGCAAGGTGTCATCTGCATATTGTAAGATCGGAATCTCTCTCTCATCTCCAACCCCAAAACCTCTGATCAACCCCCTGGCATAAGACCTATGAGTCACCCGTGCGAGTGCATCTACCACCAACACAAAAAGCATAGGGGCGAGAGGGCAACCCTGCCTGAGACCCCTCCTAGGTTGCACCCATCCACCCGCAGGATTCCTATTAATCAAGACCGAGAAGGATGCTGTGGTGACACACCTCTTCATCCAGTCTATCCAGATTTGAGGGAACCCCCTCCTCACCAGGGAGGTCCAGAGAAAATCCCCCTTGACTGAGTCGTAGGTCTTGCTAAAGTCAACCTTTCACAGAAAGGCTTCCTCGTCTCCCTCTTCCAAGCAGCAAGAGCTTCCAAGGCAACAACAAAACCATCCAAAATTCCTCTCCCCAGAACGAAGGCCATCTGCACAGGCGAAATCAAATCATCCAAGAGTGTACGAACCCTGTTGGCCAAGACCTTCGTGACAATAAGGTAGACATCATTTAATAGGGCAATGGGTCGAAAATCCTTAATAGCCTCAACTCCCTCCTTAGGCAATAGGAAAAGGTAGAACCTGTTAAGTTTATCAAATCCCCTACCTGCCGCAAACTCCACCATCATCTGAATGACCTCCACCTCAACCAAAGACCAAAACTCCTTAAAAAAGATGACGGGGAAACCATCCAGGTCAAGGCACCCCTCCGCATTAAGGCCCCACACTGCCTCCCTCACGTCATCTATCGTGAATGCCAACATAATGCTCACCACCTGATCTACTATAATGCTCCTTACATCCACCCCTCTCCATCTCCATTCCCCTCTGCCCTGCCTCCCCGTGAAATCCCTAAAGTAAGCCGCAGCTGCATGTCCCACTTCCCTGCCAGAGAAGGACTCACCGTCCACCTGTAACTTCTCAATCCAGTTCCTCCTCCTCCTTGTTGAAGCCACCTGGTGGAAGAACCTGGTGTTGGAATCTCCTTCATGCAGCCATTTCTGTCTCGATCTCGTCTTCCATTCCACCTCTACCTTTCTATCCTCTTCCTACACCACACATGTCATCCTCACCTTGCATTCTCTATCGGCCACTGAAATGGAATCAATGTCCTCATGCCTGTCAATCCTGGAAATCTCTGCTAATGCCTTCGTCTTCCTACTACGTCTGGATTCCCTAAGCTCCCTCCTGTAAATCCTCAGGTGGGCTCTCAAGCCTACCAGCTTCTTAGCCAGTCGAATCATAGCTGACCCCTCCACCTCCATAGTGTTCCACTTCTCTTCTACCATGGTCCGGAACCCATCCTCCATCAGCCAGAATCTATCAAATTTGAAATATTTGCAAAAGTAGATCCCCTCGTTGGATCTCCACAGGAGCGTTGTATGATCCGAAAAGGGTCTCTCCATAGGAGAAATATCACCCAATGGGTAAGCCTCTGCCAGTTCAACGTTGGATAGGAACCTGTCAATCCTGGACTTCTAATCGATTGTATTCCTCCAAGTATATGCGCAGGAAGCAGGTACCAAGTCCAACAGCCCGTGAAAGGCCACAAAATCCACAAAGCGTTCAGAGCCAGGATCTTATCTGCCCCGCCCACCTAGTCTGTCATTAATCTGCAAAGTGACGTTGAAATCTCCTCCAATCAGCCATGGTACACCTTGGCACCCTACTGCCACCGCCGTAAGCTCCGCCCACAGCACCTCCCTTGCTTGGACCTCTAGCGGACCATAGACACCAGTGACAATCATTCTGGCCCCATCTATTCGCCTAATCTGCCTGGCAGAAATGATATGGCTTCCCTTGAAGCATCCCTCCATAGTGAATACATCCTCACGCCACCCTATCAACTACCCTCCTGCACGACCAATCGCGTCGAGAGATCGAAAACCTTCCATCCATGAACCCCTGATCTCCCTCCACAGCCTCCCCATCCTCACATGCCTACAATTTCGTTTCCTGAAGCAACACCACGTCCATCCATTATCTAATGTAACCCCCCAACGCTGACCTCCTGGACGAGTCATTGAGACCCTTGACATTCCAAGATAACACACCACTTATTAGGATACCATAGTGATCTCCTTCGTGGTCGGGCAAAAGCCTACCGCCTCTGTCGTTCGACCTACATCCTCGTCTTTCAAGTCCAGCACGCCGTTCTCCAGTCACAGGGATGGTAGCCCTCCACAGCCATCAAGCACCATCCGGCCTCCCTGCCTGTTCTTCCGAAACCTCCACCTTTACTTGTATCGCAGGTCACCGCCCCACCCTCCAGCCACAATGCGAGGTCGCCACATCCTCGTGTTGACCTCCAACATCTCCTCCGCCTCTTGGTCACCAATGTGAGCCTCCACCCCAGCAGGTGTCCCTGCCTTCTCCAATGCCCCATCAGCCAGCGTGGTCACCAGCAACTCCTCCATCTCCAGTGTCCTAGCCGCCACCGTATGCGTTGCCATCCCCACATCCACCGTGGGTACCGTCGTCCCTGTCTGCTAACACTCTGGAGCAACATCAGTCATCGCCGAAGCTCCATCCTGCCGACAAGCTCCTTTCAGCATCGGGAGCAAAAGATGCTCTCGGGAAGAATGCACTGCACCTCCTTCAAGCCACTTCAACTAGGTGTCTCCAAGGGTCACGAGCCGACCTTCAGCATCCAGATCCCCATCACGAGGCAGATCCGATCTCGCTTTAGCACTGGATCCGGTTGAGGGGCCTCCTTGAAAACCAGGTTCAAGTGACAAGAAATAGGCTTGCGCTTCACTCAACCCCTCCAACTGTTCACGCGCGATTGCATGCATGGATCTCACACCTGCGGTCGCCCCTTCCACTTCCGAATCCTCTATCAGCATCGAGATCGTCACATTGATCAGCACCACCTTCGAGTTTGGAGCGAAGACATTGGCTCTCGTGTCCATGTCATCAACGCTTCGCCTCCACGTCTTCGCCGGGTTCCTCCGCGTCGCTCCCCCTCAACAGAGCTTCGATCGCCCCACCTCGTGAGGTCCTTCCTAAGGTGTGCATGTTACAACCCAAGAAGATCCCCTGAGGCGAAGAGAAACCTTCCCCAACAGAGGAAGGCCCACCTTGGGTTCCACCACCGCCACCAGCGGTCTCGCCCTGAGACCAGCACTCTTGCACTCTCGAAGCCATGCAAAAGGGACCACCACCACCTCCACCGTCCTCCACCACCACAGAATTCCCGTGATGATCAGCTTGTGAACCGGCCACTTCGAAAGTCGCTCAGACAACGTCCCATCGTGGACGCAAGGCTCGCACCACCTCATCTTCCTCGTCTTCATCCAGAGCACCTCAAAGCAGAGTCGCTCCCTCTTGGATAAGGGAAGGCCAAGCACCAAGACCTTTCTTTCATCGAGGGGTAGCACCTCCACCTCCATCTCCTTGTTACGGCCCAAAACCGCAGCAACCTCCCCCCGTGAGACCCAACCCTCTAGGACCTCTCCTACTAGACCCTCTTCAACCATCGCTCGCAGGGCAGCTACCCCCGCCGACCATGGCGCCTCCACCTCCGCCAGCGGTACCTTCCTAATCGACGGCATAGGTAAAGCATCGCCACCCCTTCCACGACCGCATCGACTGCAACGATGCCCAACTCCTCCTCACCTCCAGCACTTTCCAAGGGTCACAACAATCCCTGGTCCAATGTCCATGACCCAAGCATCTAAAACACCATCCCTTGTTCCATGCTCCACCATCTCCAATCGCTCCACCCTCTCCATGATGCCGCCGCCTCCTGGCTACCATAGTCCACCCAGATGCATCATCCAGCTCCGACCTCTCCTCCACCGAGTGGTCCTCCCTCCCAACGAAGCCCCTTCGCACCCCTCTTCGGTGGCCCTCAAGCTCTCTCTCCATCAGTGTTCCATTCAATCATATCTTGGTATTCTTGTAGTATTATGTGCTGCACTTATTATGTTTATGCACTTCAACACTTATAACTCAACGAATCATATCTTGGTATTCCCCAATTGTTTCCTCAAAGGCCGAGATCTTTGCCTCTGTCCTGGTGGGGGATTTGAGCGAGGTACTCGTCTCCCACTTCTGCCTATCACCTACAACTACTTGGGAATCAGATTGTCTCCTACTTCCATCTACTTGGGATTGTCTCCTACTTCTACCTGCTTGAGATCATCTCCTCCTACTACTACTTGGGATCATCTCCCATTCTACTTGAGATCTACTTGGGAGCCTCTCCTATTGCTACTTGAGATCACTACCCGTTCTGTTTGACAACTACTTGAGATCATCTCCTACTACTGTTGCTTGTTGCCTACTTGCCCCTTCAACCAGAAGATGTGTTGCATAAAGGGAAGTTTCATTTTATCTTTTGTAGCAAGTTAGGCTCGATTGTCATATATGCTCCAACTTTGAGGAGGAGTGTTAGAGAGTTATTGGAGTCTTTTGAGTCCAGTTGTATTAAGTTTGAATCTATTTATCTTAGGTTTGAAAGTCTTGGTCAATTTTATATTCCTAGTTGGACTTTTCATGTAATTTTTCATCAATACTCTTTATATAAGAGAAATTAGGGTTCCTATTTTCAATCAAATGTTCTATTTTTCACCAACAATAATAGAGCACACCAATATGAGATAACATAGCACACAATTTTTTAAAATGACTTTGTCCAAGTGGATGATAAAAGAAATAGAATGTGAAATAAAAAAGTAGGTTCTTAAAGCAAAGTTTCTAGCTGCATAGGATAAAGACCAAGTATAGAAAGTACAACTTCAATAAAGGAGATGAAAGAGTAAAGATGGAGGTGAAGTAAATGATTGGAGACAGAAAACTTTTTCCTTTCAACGAAAAAACATAAATAACTTTTTTTAGATATTGAGTTTTTTTTAATTATGGATAGTTATAATTTAATAAGATGGGATTTTGATGAGGATCACCTGCCTAGAGCCAATGCACACTGGTTAACAGGGAAGATTGCATCAGATATTCTGTCTGGAACAACAAGACAACACTTCTCAACCAAGTTCAATGTGTCAAAAAAAAAAAAAGCAAGTTCAATGTGTCCCTCTGGGAGAATGAGATAGGTTACATGGAACATCAAGACGCCATCAACCCAAATGGGGTGAATAAAACAGGTCTACAAGGGTACAACATTAGCCATTAAGCAAAAACAAAAGGAGAAGGTCCAAATCTAATGAGCATGTTCCTCTGAAAAGTCAAAGCTAGGGATAACAATATGCACCACCGTGGCAAAAGTAGCAGCGAACTGTGCAAATGAGAGACTGGGAAGTGTGCCCGGTAAGGTTTTTTACCCTGTCAATCCGATCTCTCGCATGGCGCATCCAATGTCAGTATCTAGTAATGATGCACAGGTGATACAATAAAAAAAAAAGCATGCGGACATAATAGGCAACTCTTGAGCAAGCAGCATCTCCTCTCTAAGTACATGCCATGAAGGATCTCCCAACCACTACAAAAGGCTGCAGAAGGCCAAGATCTGGCCGTATGCAACTCCGATTCGATCACGCAAAGCCCCCAACCAGCCAATAGCCATGCAAATCTAACCATGTGCAACTATGCATGGCTGCTTGCCATCAAAATCTAGCAACAAATCAAAGAGAAGCAGTCAAGACATATACATGAAATCCAGATGGATGGCGTTAGTCAGAGCAGGCCAGAAAAGATCTGGGCACATGATTAGAGCAGCCAGCTGGAACCAAGAGCAAGATGCCTAAAAATGAGCAACGGCAAAGAAGGAAGCAAGGAAATCAAAGGTGATGAAGTGACAGAGCTAACTGGAGGTGGACATGAGGAACGCAGCCATGGGAGGGAGCAGAAGCTCTTTCTACTCCCATGAGAGAGAGTGAATTGGCAGGGAAGGAATATTGAAAGGGTGACCCTAGCCCTTGGTGCCATCATATCATGATACTAAAACTATTGCATGGCCCTTTGGATACAACACATTGGATTCTTGGTGCCATCATATTACGATTCTCAACATATATCCCAGCCCCTTCGACCCAACATATCGGTTCCATGGTGCCATCATATATAGCTGGAACTTGCTACTGAAAGAGGAACCAGCTCCAACATTATTCCCCAATCTCTAAGACATCCTTGGATCACTCTTGTTGTCAGACAGCTTCAAACCGGACTCCTTCAATCATGCTTTCATCTCCTTGATGAGATCCATGGTCAACCAGCACTTGTTGGTCACTCTCAATAGTCTTGTAAACCTTGTCCAAGAAGCCACTCAACTATAGCCGCATTTATAGCATAGAATCAAGCTTTTCCTCACTCATTCTACTCCAGCAGGGAATAGATTACTTTGATACCAAGTTGTTGATCTTCTTACAATCCAGAAGAATTAAAACTTCCTCAGACTTTGGGAAGGCTGTGGGTGATGATTCTCTCCTTCCTCAGAGGGAGGAAGTTGCATACATAAGATCTAGGGTAAGTGGGCAACTAGTAACAACTAGCTAGACGATGGGCTGCATTCAAAACTTCAAAATGCGGGCAACCATCCTTGTAAATACACCCTCATTGACAAGCTTCCTCCATACTACAACAGGACTCAATGGTTCCCAAGGAGCAACTCCTAAAACAATAGACTTAAAATATAGCAAAAGACACCGCACTTCCTTGAGCTAACAAGCTTTGCCCAAACATGAAGCTATAGAACAGGACTAATCTCATTACCGTTGAGCATCCCACAAAAAGTTAACGCTCCTCTTCAAACCTCTTCACAGGTCATATTCTCTTCCAATATCCACATGGTCAACCAATCCGCCATGCATGATGCATCGTAAACCATATACAAACCTTGACATGATCCAATTACAAACCTACCAATCATCTCTCTCAATGGCTGGATTTCAGTTCAGAACCAACTCAAAGATCACTCGGCAAGTTCAAACTAGAGAACTCCCATTCGTACAAAATCCTTGAAAAAGCACATTTCAATAGAACTTAGAACAACGAGATAGGCATACTCTAATTGCTTTGAAACTCCTATGTGAAGTAATTCGCTCCAAAGGAGTCTCTGTGTTTGGTTGGGGGAATTGCGCCCCGGATGCCACGTTTGGAGATGTTTATTCCGGAATCGCGCCATGCCAGAATTGGGGATACAATTCTGAGTTTTCTGCTCCCACAGAATTATCTAATTCCACCTGCTCCTTTTCACTTCTTCTTTTCAGCTAATTGTCTCCATATTCCACTAAACAAACACCCCAATAAAACTTCTTAATTCCTTTTACGAGACAACAAATCCAACCAAACACTAAAACCTCTTAATTCCTTCATTCCTCCTACTTCTAATTTTTATTCCTCCCAATAATTCCCCTTACCAGACGGCAGACTCCATTACGATCTCGGTACCATGATTGTATTCTACGTGGTCTGATTGCAACAAAATGCAAATGATCCGATCATGAAACTTGTGGAGAAAGCATCAAAAGTAACCAGATAGCTTCCTATGACCTAACTAAACGATCGGGGACCTAAACTAGATTCCTTCGTTTTAGATTACGAAACGAAACAAATGCCTTAATTCGGAAGCCAACACTAGAGTCCAATTCCACAAAAGAGGAGTCCGTTGAATCCAATTGCATAGCGGCGATCGTGTACCTGAGAACGGATTTCTGCTTACTGTGGGCGACGACGACGACGTCGGGATTCTTCTCGGAGCTTGTCCTGACCTTAGCGTCGTCTCCCCTTCCCTTCTGCTTATGGTTCTCCTCCCCCCTCCTTTTACTCTTCTTATGCTTTTTCTTGTCCTTACGAGCGTCGGCGGAAGCGCCACCGGACCCTCTGCCCCTGCGGGAGTCCTTCTCTCTGCCCTTGCGGGAGTCCATCTCTCTCATCATCGTGCTCGAGCGGTCGTTCTCCTCCTCCTCCGGGGCGTCGCGCCTGTACCCAGCGCGGCGGGGCCTGGACGGTTTGCCGCGCCGGAGAGTCCTCGATCCGAAGCAAGCCACTCGCGGCGGAATAGAATACTGAATACCAGTTGCGCTGTGAGGAGCTTCAGCTGAGGTTTTCGTGTTGATGGGTCGGGCTTAGGGTTTCGAACTTATGGAAACCGTTGTCCAATTTCGGGTTCGGCTGGTCCGCGTGGCCGAAATGAAGAGTCCAGTAGGGTGCATGTACGACTCGTTGCGATCATGAACTCAAACAAACGAGAAATTTTTTTCAATTTCAATAAATATGCTACATTCACAAATAGGATAGGTTACATGTAAAAAAAACTCTTATCATGGATCGGGTGGGTTCTTGGACCGACTAATTTTGGGGTGGGGGTAGGGCCTTGGTTGAATAGAAGATGGTTGAGGTGGATGAGGAGCATGGAGGCAACCAATGGAGGAGAGGCTAGGTGTCGTTTGTCCATAAAATAAAGGTAGGGTATAAATAAGTCACCTCAGTTAATATCATACCATTATTAATATATAACTAAATATATTAATTTTAATATAATATGTTTCTTAAAATATGTTTAAGATATCACATATGCACTCATATTTATTTTATAATTTTAAATAATTATTTATTAACATCTATCAATATCTTCAATTATTTAATTCTAACACCATTTTACCGAATAAAGAACTCTTGTCCACCGCCAGACACCAGCAAAGTGGGGGAGGGGGCTGAGGACGGGTCCAATTTGATTTTTTTATTTCGATCGTATCTATTCCTGTAGGGAGTAGGATATAAAATAAAGTTAAAACTTAAAGAAACGTTTACGCCGCTAATGATAGTGGTGATTTTAATTGATATATTATAATTTTTATGGAAGAAAATTATTTTTTATATATAAAAAATTACATTTTAAATTGAAAATCATCTTTAAAGGTGAAAAATAAAATGCATCAATATATTATTATTTTCAATCAGTGTATTTTAATTTTTAATTGATATATTTTTATTTTTAATCAGTTGAAAATCATTTTCAACCCATCGTATTCTTTGATTGCTTGATTTTTAACCAGTTGATTTTACTTTTCAACCGATAGAAAATAAATTTCCAACTGATGTGTTTTGATATGTTTGATTTTCAATCGGTTGATTTCCTTTCTAAATGTGATTTCACCTATGATGTTTAGGTTTTGGATTTAAGGTTTAGGATTTAGATTTATGAAAAGTGATTCTCTACTTATGCAATGTGATTTTTCATTTGGAAAAGTGATTTTTCACCTTAGATGTTAGGGTTTAGGATTTAAGGTTTAAACACTAAAGATTAAATCCTAAACTCTAAGATAAAAAATTACTTTTCTAAGTAAAAAATCACCTTAATTAAGTGAAAAATCACTCAGAGTTGATGAAAATCAGTTAAAACATGCCAATTGAATCACTTGAAGTTTGACGGAAACCACTTGGTTAAGCAAAAATGTGTATTGCAAAATACATTTTAACGCATATTTCCTTACCTACGTCCAAAACTAAAATGAAAAAAATTATATGGATTATTTCACAAAAAAAATAATTCCTAGTACATATACTTTGTTAAAGTTATATACATAAATAATTCAATATTATCATGTCTGTATGTAAGTATCAAAAAGATAAGTATATATGTGTGATTTTAAAATATTACAAGGGCATATACATAAAGACCTTTTGTATGTCTCATTATTTGCAACAAACTTTTTTCTATAATTCAAACTTATTTTTCCTCATTCAAAATATCTCATTTTGTCTCATCTTGTCTTTTTCTTGCATTACCCTTCCCTGAAGAACATAGAAAGACTTTCTCTTGCATCTGTCCGTCCCAGAGGACTCAATCATTTGAGTGGAAGGTGACATTCACTGTTAATTTACTTCCTAAATTAACCTCCTAAAAGGAAGAGTTAATAATTATTTACTTCTCAACTTGGGATATAAAAACTCTTGCTTTGCTTACATCTATTTGTACCGATGTTAAGCAAATATATGTTAACATGATCTTTCATTCGCACATCTCTGACATGGCTTTCAATTCTTAAATTGATAACATAATATTTGGGTATAGAATTAAAAGATAATCGATGTAATTTAATTTAAATTTTAAATATCATATATTCATATCTAAATATCATTATCATAATTTAATCAAAAGAAAAAAGTTAAAAATTATTTTTATATTCCTATCATTACTAACACCGCAACTTAGATGTCAACACTACTCCGAGCAAGTTAATAAAAATTAAAATTAACGTCACTTTCATATTTTCTAACCTCTTTGTAAACTAACCTCAATAATTAATGGCTAGGGACGAGGAAATGAGATCCACCTTTCTACCCATCCCAAAGGATCAAGGAAGAGGGGAATTAGAGTGAAAAGGTATCACGACTCCCACAACTGCCATAGGCAAAGTTGACAGCTAAGGAGAACATTGCGATTGCAAGGAAAGGTGGAATCCCATGCCGTTCACGTTTCGAAGGCAGCGAGTATTTCCAACGCCGCCAACTCCTCATTGCAGTACAACCTGAATTTGTCCGAGAGCAAATTACCATGTACGATTTAGAAATCAACATGGATCTGATGGCAAGAGATCTATTTTTTACCCCATTCCTAACCATCGTTCTTTTTACTCCAATAACGTTCCTTGCTTTATGATGATACTCGTATCATCAGCTTGTAAAGCATTATGTATGCTCGTGGAGCACGAGAAAAATGAGTAGTCCAACGGAATGACATAAAATAGGAAAGAATTCAAACTGATTAAGAGAAGATAATCACAAATTAAGCTACTTCGTTTGCTCCAATACGTTGAAATGTTACAGCATGTTTTGTAATATATGTGGTAGATTATTGTACGTGATGATTTTAATTGATATTTTTTAATTTTTTATTAGTTGAGAAAAAATTTATATTAGTGAAAAATTATTTATAGATAAATAATTATTTTTTATTAATATAAAAATAAAATACATCGATTTATTTTTATTTTTAATCAATATCTTGTTATTTTCAAACAAAGTGTTTTCATTTTAATATGTGGAAAATTATTTTTAACTAGTGTGTTTTATTTTAAATTAATGTATTTTATGATGTGGTAGGTTGCCCTTTTATAATAGTGGTAGATCTCACATTTGCTTTTTTTTGAAGTAAAACTTTGGTTGCTTTCTTTTATTGAGAGTAGGCGTAACTGAGGGCTTACACGTTATAAAATATACTGAACATGTGTTTTGTTACTCATTCTTTTTCAATTAGTCAAAATGTACAAAAAATTAAAAGTCCACACATTTTGCAACGCATAGACGTATGATCGTGATCTTCACTCTACAACTATTATTTAATGCAAAGAAAAAAAAATGCAAATTCTGTTACGTGATAAATCCCATCGACTGAAAAAACCCACCATCACTTTTAATCAAGACGAATTGATGCAAAACGATTTTACATTGATACAAAATGATTATAAAAAGCTACCATCGCTTTGAATCAAAACACACTAATGTAATCTTATTTTACATCAATATAAAAATAATTTAACAGTGGTGATACAATTTTTTGAGCGGTAGTGGTTCCTACCACAATATTTTATATTACTTTTAAATATAAAAAAAAGTCCTTACATTACAAGACACGCTGTGCCTTTTCTTTTCTATGCACACCTAGGTCCTTTTAATTACTTAGACTCTTCAAAATTAATTCCACCCAACAAACTTTCCATATGCAATATGTGAATTATTAAAAGGGCGTGGGTTTGTAAATGCAAAACTAGATGCAAAAAACGACACAACGACTCCACAACCCTCATATGCGAAACATTTATTAAATTCAATTAAAGCCCACATAAATATCTGCATCCCTTCCACTTCGATGAAACCTAAATGCATTCCTTCCCTTCATCATCCTCGCTTCTTTGGACATTGTTGCAGCCTACATCGAGCATTACTTTCACTCAAAGAACCTTCTTCAACATCAAGAAATTAAGGTCTACGATGGAAGAAGGCAACAAGATACGGAAAGAAAGCAGATCAAAGTGGTATGCTTCTAAAACCTCCACAATAAAACATGGGTTTATCATCAGACATATTTCACATGACTCCGGTGATATATCATCAAGACGACTGATATTTCATCCAAAAATGACAAAAAATACTAGTGATTTTTTATTTTACACAAGTGATTTATAATTATTTGAAAATGAAATAATATTACTTTTCAATTTACATAATATTATTATATAAGTAAAAATATTATTACAAAATTTTGCAAAATGTCATTCCCTCTTTATTAATTTTAATTTGCACTGGTGATAAGCAAAATTTTACACCGATATAAAATGGCATTCCCATTTTATTAATTTTATTTTGTACCAATGATAAGTCATTTTACAATGGTGTTTTTACCTTAAACTATTCCTGTGGAAATTAAATTGCACCGGTGTAAAAATTTTTACACCTATGATAAGTCATTTTGAACCAGTGCTTTAACTTATCGTTCTTGTGGAAACTAAATTGCATCGGTACAAAAGAATATTGCACCAATGCAAAGGGGTAATACACTGATGAAATGTTGAACACTTCCTTTTTTTTTCCATATATGAAATTGGCTTTAGATACACGATCTACACCATCAGAAAAACTTGGAAGATGATTAAAGAGGATGTAAAGGAGGAGTTTTGAAAGACTCCCTTTGGTATCCTTGTCAAAAGTGAGAAAATATACCCAACTTACAAAGACAAATACTTACTTTCTGATTTGATTGTTGCATGCAAACAAAAAATAAGGGAGTTTGAACTAGGAAATCTAAAACTGGCTCACTCCAAATTATATAGAGGAAATACTTGGATTATAGAATGAGGGAGAGAAAATCATAACCAGTGATGGAAAGAAAAATGCAAGTGAGAGACCTACAATTTGAAATGAGAACTTCACATTGATGAAGTCCAACGTTAGGAAGATAACTAACAAGATTCAAGAATACAAATAAAAAAAACAAGAAGGAAAGGAAAAAACACAAAGCACAAGAAGACTGTGGTTAAAGAAAGGAGAAAGCAATTGTAAATAAAAAAAAATAAAGATGTTAGTTCTGCAAACACTATGGTCATTTCTTCTACAATATGGAGACCAAGCAATTATAACTTCATTATTTGATACGGTAGAAGAATTAAAGTTCCTGAACAAATACAATTGAGCTGAATTGGTGTATAATTACATTCATGAGGGCCCGAAGGAAATGAAAGAGAAGAAGAAGCAAGCATACATTAAAGGTTTTACCATTACATTGCACATATGGGCAATCGAAATGTTTAATGTCTTGAACCCAATAATAATGAGGTAAAAATAGTTACTGAAAGGTATAACGATGAATACTCCTTCACAAATTATGCAAACACAATAAGTCTAAAAATTAGCGAAACATCTAAGAATGACTTAAGGAAAGACCCATTTTGCCGAGTTGATCCCCCAAAAATAAAAAAATACAAAGAAAGGAGATGAAAGAGAAAGAAACTCCCCAAAAAAAGAGAAAACATGAAGGAGAGGAGAAAGGAGGAAAAGAAGACAAAGGAGACGAGGAAGAGGAAAAGAAACAAAAAATGGTGAAAGTTAAAAAAAGCTACTTGAACAATTTAAAACAAAAAAGAAATGAAATCAAGAAGATAAAAATAATAATAAAATATTGAAGAAGAGAGATGTGGAAAATGAAACTTTGAAGGAACAAATTTAAAAATTAAAGAAAAATTAAACTGATTTTCTTTGTCAAATACAAAGTAGTCAAAGTTTTAAAACTTTAACATGAATAAGATAAAGGAGAGTAGCTACATGAAGAGGAGAGAGTAATGGAAGGAAAGAAGAGGCAACATCAAAATAAACATGAATTGGCAGAGCCAGAGTTAAGCAACAACAGCATCAAACACAAAAGCAAAGAGATGAGCAATAGCAGCAGCAACATGATGAAATGGAGGAGGGGCTTGAGAGACAACAGAACAGAGATGAGCAACAACAACAACAGCAACATGATAGAATGCAGAAGGAGCATTAGAGGCAAGAGGAGAGAGATGACAAACAAAAGCAGCAGCAACATGATAGAATCGATGAGCAGCATCAAAGAATGGATCAAGATGACCAACAAATGCAGTAGCAACAAATAATGGAGGGCATGGAACAGAATGAAACAATGGAAGACTGACAAAAGTAGCATGGCATGGAGGAGAAGCAACAGCACTAGCAAATCGAGGTTTTAGTTACATATCACCGTTGCAAATATAACTTATCACCGATGATATGTAATATTTACTTGCAAATCACTAATGCAAATATGTGGTATATCTCCTGTTACATATCACCGATGATATTTAAATCTTATCACCAGTGATAATACATTTATCATCAGTAATATTTCACTTGCAAATCATTGGTGCAACATGTGACACTAGTGGAACATTATGGTCACTTCAATATCACCAATGATATGTAATTACAAATCACCAGTGCAAATATAGGTTAACATCGGTGTAAATATATATGATCACCGGTGATAACACATTTTGCATAGATGCATTTTAGTTAAAAGAAATACTTATTTCCTTTTTTTGATCCAAAACAGAAACAAGAAAATGTTGGAAACAAGGAGGACCGAAAAGGAGAACAAAGGCCTCCAAAAAAAGAATCACCCAAGAGAGTAATATTCACGAGAATAAAAAATTTGGATCTAACTCTCTTCAAGTATGTTAATGAGTCATAAAGTTATTACAAGATTAACAAAACAAATAAAGACAAAACATCAAAATTTATGGAAAAAAGGAAAATATTTTGTTGAAAGAGTATATTTTCTAGAAGTGTTGCAGATAAGTGGCTTCACTAAAAACTATGTAATCTAAAAGCACATCTAACTTATAAACATTTATGATAATTTATTTCACTAATATGTCACAAAATTATAAGCCATAGATGCCGTTGTAGAAATTAACAAAGAGAAAATAAAAAATGAAGGGGTATTTTCGAGGACCCTTACCTTCGACACTAACATTTTCTCCTATAGAGGATACAATAATAATGATTAAATAGATGGATACTTTGATAGAGCTACTGTATCTTTAAGTCATTGTATAAAGATAATAGTACCAGCTAACACTGAGGGTATTGGTCATTAGACACTTGTGGCTGTCAACCTTGAGAAGAAAAGGAAGACAAAATATGATAGCTATGTTAGATACCTCCCAGAGTGCACCAACAGAGATGCCAACAAATTGATAATAACCATTTTTTACATGAACGTGGGTTGGGAAACACAAATGTTGAGATGCAAAGAAGATTACACCGATGCAAAATTAAATTCTAAGTGTTTTCTCACCTATGAAAAATGATTTTTTTCCTTGAAATGTGATTTTCACCTCAGGGTTTAGGATTTAGGGCTTCACCCTATACTCAAAATAATTTATCACCTATGTAAAATGATTTTGCGCTGGTGCAAAATCATCCAGAATAATTTATCACCTGTGCAAAGTTATTTATCAACGTACATTTTAGTTCAAAGTGGTGTGGTGTTTTTTTCAACTTTTGTGTTTTTATATATTTTAGCTTTACATATGTAATAGAGTAAATAATATACATACTAATTAGAGGAAAATATTTTCTTTTTTAATTTGAAGTGATAAAAGAACAACTTTACAAAAGATTTGCCATTGATAAAGAAGGATAATAAGAAAAATGTAAACTTGATGCACCATAACAAGGAATGGCAAGCAATGACTACGACATCTTTGTAACAAGATGTATGGAGTGCTTACTTCGTGGATTTGATCCAATTGAAACCATAAGAAAGGAAGCTGTTCCCAAGTACAGGGCATATCACACAGCAATGATACTAACAGATAGGAATGGATATGAAGATTTGATATAAGTTTGTAAAACATTTTTAATGAACTACGTTCTTTTTAGGTAAATATGCATGATTTGTGTTTTACCCTCTAATTTAGGTAAATAAGTCCTTTGTGTGTTTTAATATGAGTTGTGTGATCGATACTTGATTCTCACTCACATAACAACTATAGGAAGAAAATATCATTAGTGTAATATTGGATATTATTGGTGCAAAGTATATATTATCACCGGTGTAAAACACATCATTAACTCGTATAAGTTGTATTATCACCATTGCAAAGTTTATTATCATCGGTGACATCCTACTAAAACAAACACATATAAAAAAAACCTAATGTATTACAATGAAAATTTTTTTGATGTATCTATAATCAAAGTTAACTACAAGACTGAAGCCCCCAATGATGATGATGGACAACCAATTATCATTTTCTTTTTCTTCCTCCTCTTTACAAGTGAAACCTCACATGATTTCTTGAATCTCTTCTTACGAGGCCTACCATGACGTCTTATTTGCTTCGGATCATGAAATGTTGGAGAATTTCATACACCCTAAAAAAAATAAAATTTAAAAACCATCTCTTACAAAAGATATAAAAAATAAAAAATAAAAGGCAATTATACCTACTCGCCAAACCTTGTCAAAGATACTAATCGCTTAAATGCATCATCAAACACCTTCAAGTATATATCATGGTTAGAAGAGGATATGGCACCAACATCAGCAAATTTTACTATTCTTGAGCATATATTCTCATATCTATACGAAGGATCATCAAGAGAGAGAAATGCCTCAAAACTACTCGTCACAGAGCTTCACATCTTTTCTCCAACGATTAGTAATGTATTTAGATGGAAGATCAAATATGCGATCCATTAAAACAAAAATGCAATGTCTGCAAAGGATCCCTTCACTCTCAAACAAACAACATAAACATGATCTCAAATAGGACAAAAAAGGCCAAAGAGTTTGGTAAATCAAACTCTTCAACAATAATGGAATAAATATCATCAATTCTATGCTCAAAAGCTAAAGTTTTTTTGCAATAGATGACTGATGAGGGGCAAAAATTACCCTCGGATCTAAAACTCCGCATATGACTTGATAGAGGATCCAGCTGCCCTACTACAGGATGTACAGGCGGAGTCGGCTCGGCCCTTCTCGCCTAGGACCAGTCGGATCCCAACCGGAACCTACCCAGCCTGCCAAAAGATTCAGCGTAGCATGGGCAGAAGATACAATAAGATGGGCCTGACTACCTACACACTGACATCTACCATGTAGCCTGGCAACTAGGTGTTCTAGGGCCATCGAGTAAGGGTTCCTCCCCCCCCCCCCTCCTCTTCTGAGGGCCTCCTCCGTGAGAAAGGGAGCAAAATCATGTAATACCATGTATCCTCAAAATTATAGTGTATAGTTGGGAGCTTTATCCTCCCCCAAGACGTACACCTTTTGTGGTGGAACTAGGTCACCAAACCCTCGTTCTCCTCTGGTATGCATGTGGATTGCTGCTCTACCCTCTTATGCGATGGATGATTTATAGCTACGTAGCGCCTCTTACGCTAACAAATCTTTTGGTAGCCTTCCGAGGCAAATTAAATGGTGCGTCTGTGGGAAGAGTCAATGAAAGAGCCATCGCTCTTCAGAGCATCCCACCGCTAGGAGGAAGGGTCCCTCCGGTGCCCTTCCTCGACCCTCCTGGGAGAGAACTGTTGCGGTGGTCGTAACCACCCGCGGTCCAACTCGAGGCTTCCCTCCCCTCGGAGGGGCTCGATTGGGACGTGGCGTCTTCACACCCTAGTGACCTCGGCTCATCGCCCAAGGTCCCTAAGCTGGACCCCCCTTCCCTGAGGCGCGGCCTAGTAAAGAGGAACCAGGAGCAGAATCCGGTAGTTCCAGATATACGCCCCTGTGCATACCACATACTCACTCGGGAAAGAGGAAATGGAGGTCCCCCATTGAAGGTGCTTGGAGAGCCAGTCGATGCCCAGCTCGAAAGGATGATGGACCCTAGCTCATGTACCACTCCCTTAGGAGCCACCATTAGGATAAGTCGACACTTAGCTGTCCCAGGAGGAGTTCCCACCAGGCTCCTCCAGTAGCACCCACCCGGTGAGGGCCTATATACGGACCGTAGCCCATCCAGTCGGGTAGCTCCTCCAAGGGAGTGAAGAGCAAGTTCCAGGAGCGCTTCACCAAGCGCTTAGGGACCGACGACAACCCTAAGAGGCTGCCAGAAGTTGAGCGGTGGAAGACTGAGCCTACCCAGTCTTGTTTAGGTTAGCTCGAGGCTCAGGACTCTAACGAGGGAGGCCCCATGAGGCAACTAACCCTCGGCGCCCCAAGTTGAGCCACCTGATTCACGAGCATGGGCGCAATGCCCTCGACCACGCGTTAGAATATCCAACGAGAGACCACAAAGTGAGTTAACTCCTCCCGTGGATCGGTCGGAAAGTGCGGCAGCAAAGATAGCCCCGCTAAAGGCGAGAGTACTCCCGGACAAGCACGCCCCCGTGCCCGCCTACGAATAAGGTTCTTTCCACAAGTGAAGAACCCCCTCTCCCAAGGTAGCAACTGGCCCCTGGGGGGCTGCAGTCCAAGGCCGTGTTGCGCAATTGCGAACCACACTGGGCAAAGGAGTTCCTTAAGGAATGCACTCACCTGGCCATGCACCGACCACATGTTCTTGAGGGGAGTTGATCCACCGAAGGTCGTCAGGGCGGATCCCGCCGAGGAGCCCTCCGCAGGATGCACCCCCTGGCCACGAACCAGGCGGGCATGCTAGGCAGGGGTAGGCCCGCGAGCTAGGACCCATTATCCCAATTCTCCATCAAGCGAAAGGACGGGTGGCATGCACAGTGCCAGAGGGACCACCCTAAGAAGGGGCCCCGATGATCGCAGGTGGCTGATGCAGTCCACCAGGCAAAACTGAGAACTAGGCGGGTTGGCACCCCACCAGAGCAGACCGGCGACGTGTTACGACCCGATTCCCGAATCCCTACGTGACACGAGAATCCGACCGACTCGACTGATCCCAGGACCCAGTCGTCCAACGAGAAAGTAACCAAAAGAGCAGTAAAATAAACCACATTCAACATGTATATAACTAGCAGTAACAAAATACAGCAGTAAAGAAAATAAATACTACAGAATACACCACCACAACAGTAAAGAAATAAACAGATACATAAACACGATATTTACAATAAAAGAGTACAGTGGTAACAGAAAATACTCATTACAACAGAAGGAAAAGTACAGTGGGTACTACACAAGTAAAACTACTGGGCTCTACTAGGCCCAGCACCCTCTGCAGCCACTGACTTTGGCTGCTCAACACCTGGTCCTGAAAAAGGTGACAAAGGAGACATGTCAGCGAAACGCTGAGTAGAGTGGCAACCAAAAGCTAAGAAAACGGTAAGGTGGACAGTAGCTGTTATATTTTTAATCTCTTTCTTTATTTTCCCCACTTATTCATTATTGAATTATTTCTCAGATCTTTCTCTTGATTTTGAATGTTCCTCGTGGGAATGATTTTGATTGCAGTTTTTCCCGAAAAGTAGAAGTAACACGTGGTGCTCTCCTGGCCGGGAGAGTCCCCCGTGGTGGTCATACCCTCAGTCAACCACCCCAAGGTTGCTGACAGACGTAATGGTGACTACGGCACGCACGATAAACACACGGATAGCTACCCCGCACTGGCACGCGGTCAGTCGTTTCCGTTAACGGGTGCGACCAAAGCACAACACGAAACCACTATAGGGCAGAGCCGTCTCAGTAACAGGGGTCCAGCCCCTCCACAGTAACCAAATAGGGGTCTTGCCCCTCCTCAGTCCACGCACCCTCGCCTGACTTCCCTGGTTTGCCCAGTGGGCCTAATAAGTTGGTGTAGGAGGGCAAGCAGAACCCCGGGGCCCGTGGGGTAGCTAGTGCTCTCCCTACCTTAGTAGCACTCCTTTGTACTGTGTACACGAGGGCCAAAAGTCGGTACAAAGTGGCCAGACCTAACCACAGGTCCCTTGGGTGGCTAGCTCCGCTCTGCACTAAACAGGGGGACAATCGCTCTCCTTGGTATTCCGTACTCAAGGGCCAGCTCACTTCCCCAATTCTATTCCATTCACTTCCCAGGAGTTCTACTGCTAATTCCCCGTAGGGTTCATGCTCTTTCAACTCAGCCAATTTAGGTTTCATTATTTCAGCTTTATATTCATATAACCCATGTTCTCAACAATAATTATCCATTCATAAACCGGCAACTGTTAACCAATTACAGGCAGTTATCGTTTCCTTTCTACTTTTTCGAGATAGCAATGTATATATATTCAATCTAGTTTTCCAATCCTAGGATTCATGCCATACCCTAGGATCTATCATTCAATATAGTTTTCCAGTCCTAGGATTCATGCAATACCCTAGGATTTATCATTCAATCTAGTTTTTCAGTCCTAGGGTTTATGCAATACCCTAGACTCTATTAATTATTTCACAAGTGCATAATTTTTGGTAAATAATTAAAAGGGCCATTCTACTCGCAAAATCGGGAGTAGTGGGGGCGTGATCGGCAAGCCCGCGCGCCAACGCAACCCCAGAGTCGCAACGGAACGGGGTCCTAATACAAGGATCAATTACAATGAGCTACTCAGAACAGTATACAATTATTGTAAACAGGTAGAGGAAATAAATCTGAGAAGAACGAAACTTGAAACGTGGAAAACGGACCCTAAACGGGTCAAAACGACAAGTTTGCCCAAAATCAGACGTCTGGAACATCTTCCAGACGTCTTAAATGATAGCTCAGGTCATACCTTGATCCTGCGCGGTACTTTAGACGTCTAGAAGCCCGTTGAACCGTCGGGACTTAGTTTCCAGACGTCTGACTGTCACTCCGGACGTCTGGAGACCCTCTCTGTCGTCTGGTGCTGTGCCCAGACGTCCGATCTGTGTGGGATGACGTGCCATTGCGCCTTCCCGAACGAGTCCTGTACACATACGCGGCCGTCCTCAACACGAAACGATGCAGAAGCCTTCGGCGGAACGACTGCATGGCCGTACACGCGAAAGAAGAAGAGAAGATAAAAATATCGTACCTTTCAGACGTCTGGACATTCCTCTAGACGTCTCCAGCGTCGTCTAGACGTATGTCCAGACGTTTGATTCTGGAAAATTTTCCCAGAATCAGGACCTCCTCGCCCTCCGCCCGCAACGCACGGCCGTACCGCGCCGCACTCGCCTGCTGCCTGAGCTGCAGCAGCTCCTCCCCAACACCATGCTTCCACTGCGCACCCGCCGGTCGGCCCTGGCTGCTCCAGCGAGCTTGCACCCTCACGGTCTAGCTCCCTCCCTCACATAGTAGCCCCTCCTTCCTACGCACGCACAGCAGCAGCTGCTGCTGCCCTCGCCCTCTCACTCTCTCGCTGATAGGAGGAAGGAGAAGAAGGAGGCGGTGGAGTGAGGGTGAGGGAGAGGAGAGGGGTATTTGAAGGCAGCCGCCAAGAGAGAGAAAGAGAAAAAGGGCTGCGTCTGTAGGGAGGAAGGAAAGAGAAGAAGGAGGGCGGCGGTTCAGTCTGCGCGCAGACGTGAACCCGTACGCCGAAAAAATTAAATTCCAGACGTCTGGGAAGGCTTCCAAACGTTTGGACCACCTCCTAGACGTCTTAAACGACGTTTGATGCCAGGGTTATAACAATATGACAAACTCAAAGGAGGTTTCGTCCCCGAAACTTGTGCTAACTAAAGGGCGGGAAAGAATGATATATGCATAACAAACTCAAAGAGGACTGAAGCCGGTCTGAAAAGACGTACCCGCGAAAAGCTCCGGGTACCGTTCCCGCATTGCCGCCTCAGGCTCTCAGGTAGCCTCCTCGTACCGCTGCCTCCTCCACAAAACCTTCACCAGGGGTACTTGCTTTCGTCTCAGACTGCGGATGGCTCTGTCGAGAATCTGCACTGGTCGCTCGAGGTAGGTCATGTCGTCGCCCACCTCGACGCTCTCGTGACTCAGGACATGACTGGTATTGGCGACGTACTTCCTGAGGTTTGACATGTAGAACACGTCGTGCACACCAGAAAGCTGGGGGGAAGGGCAAGCCTGTAAGCAACGGGTCCAACCCGCTCCAAGACCTCAAAGGGCCCCATGAACCTTGGCGCAAGCTTCCCTCTCTTCCCAAACCACTGTAGGCCCTTCATTGGCGAAACACAAAGGAAGACGTGGTCCCCAACCTCAAATTGCACCTCTCTGCGTTTTCGATTTGCATAGCTCTACTGTCTGCTCCTGACAGTGCGGTGTCGCCTGTGAATCTACTCGACCACCTCCTGACTCTGCCGGATCAGCCTGGGGCCAACTTCCCACTTGGTCCCTACCTCAACCCAACTCAAGGGTGCCGTACACCTCAATCCGTACATAGCCTCGTAGGGTGCCATGCCGATATTCGAGTGATAATTGTTATTATATGCAAACTCCGCCAAGGGCAAGTGCTCCTCCCTAGAGCCCCTCTAGTCCAGTACACAAGCACGCAAAAGGTCCTCAAGTGTCTGTATCGTGCACTCAGACTGTCCGTCCGTCTAAGGGTGGTAAGCTGTACTGAACCTCAACCGCGTCCCCAGGGCCTGCCGAAACTCAGCCCAAAACTGGGACGTAAAGCGGGTATCCTGGTCGGATACGATCTCCCGCGGCACTCCGTGTAGATGTACCACGTCATAGATATACCTCTCTGCCAACTGTGCTGGTCCCAAGGTGACTCGGATTGGCAAGAAATGCGCCATCTTCGTCAATCTGTCAACGATTACCCAGACTGCGTCGTGTCATCGCTGGGTAATAGGTAAGCCCACCACCAAGTCCATGGTGATTCTCTCCCACTTCCACTCTAGCACTAGAAGTGGATGTAGCGGCCCTGCAGGCCTCTGATGTTCTGCTTTCACCTGCTGGCACACTAAACACTGCTGTACGAATTCACCCACATCCCGCTTCATTCCCCTCCACCAAAAGTCGCGTCTCAGGTCATGGTACATCTTCGTGTTTCCGGGATGTATGGTGAATCTGGAACTGTGTGCCTCAGTCAGGAGCTCTCTCAACAGCTCTTCGTCTGTGGGAACACACAGACGTCCCCTCATGCGCAGCCCCTAGTCTGTAAAAGAGAAGCCCCCCGGGTCTCCTAACAGTACTCTGTCACGCAAGGACTGCAAGTACGGGTCGGCCATCTGTCCTGTGATGATGCGATTTATCAGCTCTAGCCTCGTTTGTCGCATCATAGTCACTGCCCCACAGTACCCTCGTAACTCTAGGGGTCGCCAACTGCCCATCTCCTCCAAGAGGCTCCAACTCTGCACCTGTAAACTGGCTAAGTGTACGGGCGCCTTCCGGCTAAAGGCATCTGCCACCACGTTGGCCTTTCCTGGGTGGTTGGAAATGCTGCAGTCATAGTCCTTCAGGAGCTCCAACCAACGTCTCTGTCTCATGTTAAGCTCCTTCTGATCAAACAAGTATCTGAGGCTCTTGTGATCTGTGAAAATCTCGAAGGTCTCACCGTATAAGTAGTGTCTCCAGGTCCTCAGTGCAAAGACGACAACTGCCAACTCCAGGTCGCGGGTAGGGTAGCTATGCTCATGGGGCTTCAATTGCCGCGAAGCATAAGCGACAATGTGACCCTCTGCATGAGCACACTCCCTAACCCCTGCAAAGAGGCATCCGTGTACACAACGAACCCGCCACTACTGTCTGAGATGGTGAGCACGGGAGCCGAAGTCAGCCTCTCCTTCAGCTCCTGAAAACACGCCTCATAGGCGTCTATCAAAGTGAAGGGCACGTCCTTCCGGGTCAACTGTGTCATAGGACGTGCAATCTGGGAAAAGCCCCTAATAATTCGCCTGTAATAGCCTGCCAGTCCCAAGAAACTGCGAATCGCAGTAACCGTACGCGGTCTCTCCCACCTGAGCACTACCTCGACCTTGGTTGGGTCCACAGCCAAGCCATCCCCAGAGATCACATGACCTAAGAAGGTCTCCTCCCTCAACCAGAACTCGCACTTACTGTATTTGGCATACAGCCTATGTCGTCTCAGTGTGTCCAGAACCATCCGCAAGTGCTGTCCGTGTTGCGTCTGATCTCAAGAATAAATGAGCACATCATCAATGAATACCACCACGAACTGTTCCAAGTACGATCGAAACACCTGGTTCATCAAGTCCATGAAGGCAGCGGGGGCATTGGTTAGCCCAAACGGCATGACCAGAAACTCGTAGTGTTCGTACTGGGTGCGGAAAGCTGTCTTGGAGACGTCTGCCTCCTTGATCCTCAACTGGTGGTATCCAGACCTCAAGTCGATCTTGGAAAATACCGTGGCACCTCGCAGCTGGTCAAACAAGTCATCAATCCTCGGCAGTGGATATCTGTTCTTGATGGTGACACTATTCAGCTGTCGGTAGTCCACACAAAGGCGTAGGATACCATCCTTCTTCTTTACAAACAGTACCAGGGCTCCCTATGGAGACGCGCTGGGCCACACAAAGCCCTTCTCCAAAAGATCCTGCAGCTGAGACTTGAGCTCTCGTAGCTCAAGTGGTGCCATCCTGTACGGTGCTGTGGAGATGGGGCTGGTCCCTGGTACCAGTGAGAACTCAACTCGATCTCACGCTCGGGCGGTAGTCCTAACAATTCATCGGGAAACACGTCGGGGTACTCTCTGACCACCGGGATACTCTGGAAGTCTGCCACAGGGTTGGGCTCTGCCACTACACAAGCTAGGAAGCCCTCATACCCTTGGCTCAAAAGTCTTGTCGCCCGAAATGCAGAAATGCACCTGAAGCCTCCGTCCACTAACTGACCGTGGAACTCGAAAGAAGGCAACTCTGGTATGGAGAAGACGATCTTTCTCTCAAAGCAGCCCACCAAGGCGTGGTAAGCGGGCAGCCAGTCCATCCCCAGAATTACGCCAAAGTCCTCCATCTGTATCATAATCAAATCAGCGGGAAGGCTGTGTCCCCCAACACTGACCTCGCAACCCGTGTATACCTCCTCAGCTACAAACAGCTGACCACTCGGACCTCTGATCACGAACGGATCCTCTAACAGCACACAATCCTGCCCCAAAACTAACCGCGAAACTGGCGGCGACAAACGAGTGCGTAGCGTCGGAATCGAAAAGCGTGTAAACGAGTCTGCCGGAAACTGAAACCATACCTGCCACCATTGATCCCGAAGCTCTGGCATTCCTATGTGTCAGGGCGTTGATACACTCCTCAGCCCTAGGTGCGGACGAAGTAGCCACACTCTACGTCGGACGGGTAGCTGCAGGCCGGTACCCTCCCCGTGACTGATGTCCTCCTCCTCGTGCCTGGAACCCGCGGCCTCCTACTCGCACTCCAGTGCTCGGCGCAGGAAGCATCTACTGATCTCTTGCCCTAGACGGGCCGTCCCTCCTGATGTGGCCCGACTGGCCACACTGGTAGCAGAGGGGAACCCGACTCCCGCCCTCAGTGGGTCCCTGCTGTCGGCTGGGCAGGGGTCCAGTGCTAGCAACTGGCCCCCTGTCGAGGGCCCCCAAAGGCCACTGATGGCCCTGCAAAATGTGACGGCCCTCTTGCCGGCGCCACGTGTCTCCTCTCTCGTCAGCCCTGTGAGAAGTTTGGCTGATAGGGCCTCTTCCGCCTACTGTCTGTATCTCGCGCGGACGGGTTGGTCTCTTCGTATGTCATAGCTGCCTCCACCACCCTTGAGAATGTAGGCAGCTTCAGGGGTTTGACATACTCCCGAATCGCAGGCCAGAGCCCCTCGGTGAACCTCCAAAGGCACTCCTCCTCAGTGGCCACTACTGTCGCTGCGAAGCAAGACAGCTCCAGAAAAAGCGTGCGGTACGCGCTCACGGTCATCGTCCCCTGGAGGAGAGTGTGAAACTCCCGCCTCCTTTGGTCCTGCCACATCTGGGGAAAGTACTGCTTGCAGAAGAGGGTGATGAACCGGTCCCAGGTCGGCTCGTCCCTCTCCTGTCTCCTGACCGCCCTCCACCACCTGTGTGCTGCGCTCTCCAGCTGGTACGTGGCAAAGGCCACGCGACACTCCACCGGGGGGCGAAGGGTGTCAAAAACCTTCTCGATTTGCTCGAGCCAGTCCTCCGCCTTGGTCGGGTCCTCATCCCCCTTGAAGGAGGGGGGCTTCAGCTTCCGGAACTGTCCGAAAATCTCGAAGTGGCGCTGCAGTGGAGATGCTGGTGCACCTCCAGGTAAAGAAGCCTCGTGCACAGAAGTGTCGGAGGAAGGTAGGGGCGGTGGCGGCCCATCCCCTCCCCCGCATCCAATGCCACGACCGTCGCGTGGTCCCACAGAGGACTCCCCTCCGCAGCACCAGGGAGAGGCGCTCGTGGCGGCGGGTGGAGCTCCTCTCGCACAATGTCCCGTATCAGTTGGGCGAGGTCCTGGGCCTGAATGCCCGGAGGTAGTGGCTGGTCTGCTGAAACGTCGACCTCAACACGCCCACCCCTCCGACCTCGTCCTCGGCCGCGCCCGCGGCCCGCGTCGTGGCATCTCCTGCAAGGAGACGCGAATACAGAAAGGAAACACGTCAATACAAATCGATATCTAACGGAGAGGTCTAAGAACATATGTCAAAAGAAACGTTGTGGTGGCTACTCTAGTCACAGACACGTGAATTGGTTATTTTCCATCTTGTTACGACTCGATTCCCGAATCCCTACGAGACACGAGAATCGGACCGACTCGACTGATCCCAAGACCCAGTCGTCCAACGAGAAACTAACAAAAGGAGTAGTAAAATAAACCACATTCAACATGTATATAACTAGCAGTAACAAAATACAGCAGTAAAGAAAAGAAATACTATAATATACACCACCACAACAGTAAAGAAATAAACAGATACAAAAATATGATGCTTACAATAAAAGAGTATAGTGGTAACAGAAAATACTCACTACAACAGAAGGAAAAGTACAGTGGGTACTACACAAGTAAAACTACTGGGCTCTACTAGGCCCAACACCCTCTGCAGCAGCCGACTCTGGCTGCTCAACACCTGGTCCTGAAAAAGGTGACAAAGGTGACACGTCAGCGAAACGCTTAGTAGAGTGGCAACCAAAAGCTAAGAAAACAGTAAGGTGGACAATAGCTGTTATATTTTTAATCTCTTTCTTTATTTTCCCCACTTATTCATTATTGAATTATTTCTCAGATCTTTCTCTTGATCTTGAATGTTCCTCGTGGGAACGATTCTGATTGTAGTCTTTCCTGAAAAGTAGAAGTAACACGTGGTGCTCTCCTGGCCAGGAGAGTCCCCCGTGGTGGTCCTACCCTCAGTCAACCACCCCATGGTCGTTGACAGACGTAACGATGACTAGGCACGCGCGATAAACGCACTGGTAGCTACCCCACGCTGGCACGCGGTCAGTCGTTTCCGTTAACGGGTGCGCCCAAAGCACAGCACGGAACCAGTATAGGGCAGAGCCCTCTCAGTAATAAGAGTCCAGCCGCTCCATAGTAACCAAACAGGGGTCTTGCCCCTCAGTCAGCGCACCCTCGCCTGACTACCCTGGTTTTCCCAGTGGGCCTAATAAGTCGATGTAGGAGGGCTAACAGAACCTCGGGGCCCGTGGGGTAACTAGTGCTCTCCCTACACTAGTAGCTCTGCTCGGTACTGTGTACACGAGGGCCGAAAGTTGGTACAAAGTGGCTAGACCTAACCCCGGGTCCCTGAGGCGGTTAGCTCCGCTCTGCACTAAATAGGAGGACAGTCACTCTCCTTGGTACTCCGTACTCAGGGGCCAGCTCACTTCCCCAATTCTATTCCATTCACTTCCCAGGAGTTCTACTCCTAATTCCCCGTAGGGTTCATGCTCTTTCAACTCAACCAATTTAGGTTTCATCATTTCAACTTTATATTCATATAACCCATGTTCTCAACAATAATTATCCATTCATAAACTGGCAACTGTTAACCAATTACAGGCAGTTATCGTTTCTTTTCTACTTTTTCGAGACTGCAATGTATATATATTCAATCTAGTTTTCCAGTCCTAGGATTCATGCAACATCCTATGATCTATCATTCAATCTAGTTTTTCAGTCCTAGGGTTCATGCAATACCCTAGACTCTATTAATTATTTCACAAGTGCATAATTTTTGGTAAATAATTAAAAGGGCCACTCTTCCCGCAAAATCGGGAGTACTGGGAGGTGATCGGCAAGCCCGCGTGCCTCCGCAATCCTTTGAGTCGCAACGGAACGGGATCCTAATATAAGGATCAATTACAAGGAGCTATTCAGAATAGTATATAATTACTGTAAACAGGTAGAGGAAATAAATCTGAGAAGAACGAAACTTGAAACGCGGAAAACGGACTCCGAACGGACCCTAAACGGGTCAAAACGACAAGTCTACCCAAAATCAGACGTCTGGAACATCTTCCAGACGTCTTAAATGATAGCTCAGGTCATACCTTGATCCTGCGCGATACCTCAGACGTCCAGAAGCCCGTTGAACCATCTGGACTTAGTTTCCAGACGTCCGACTCTCACTCCGGACGTCTAGAGACCCTCTCCGTCGTCTGGTGTTGTGCCCAGACGTCCGATCTGTGTGGGATGGCGTGCCATTGCACCTTCCCGAACAAGTCCTGCACACATACGTGGCCGTCCTCAACACGAAACGATGCAGAAGCCTTCGGCAGAACTGCTGCATGGCCGTACACGCGAAAGAAGAAGGAAGGTAAAAATATCGTACCTTTCAGACGTGTGGACCTTCCTCTAGACGTCTCCAGTGTCGTCTGGACGTATGTCCAGACGTCTGATTCTGGGAAATTTTCCCAGAATCAGGACCGCCTCACCCTCCGCCCGCAACACACGGCCGTGCCGCGCTCGCCTGCTGCCTGAGCTGCAGCTGCTACTCCCCAACACCATGCTTCCGCTGCGCACCCGCCGGGCAGCCCTGGCTGCTCCGGCGAGCTCGCTCCCTCGCGGTCTAGCTCCCTCCCTCACGCAGCAGCCCCTCCTTCCTACGCACGCACAGCAGTAGCTGCTGCTGCCCTCGCTTGCTCACTCTCTCGCTGTTAGGAAGAAGGAGAAGGAGGCGGTGGAGTAAGGGTGAGGAGAGGGGTATTTGAAGGCAGCCGCGGGGAGAGAGAAAGAGAAAAAGGGCTGCGTCTGCAGGGAGGAAGGAAAGAGAAGAAGGAGGGCGGCGGTTCAGTCTACGCGCGCATGCGCCTAGACGGAACCCGTACGTCGGAAAAATTAAATTCCAGACGTTTGGTTTAATGCCAGGGTTATGACACGACGTCACCCTGGCTCCCCCACCTGACGAACATCGTCATCAAGTTCTAGCTGTGATGCTCGCGCCACCCGAGGTTCTCTCCTCTTGATGCTCGAGTACATCAGCACAGAGGTTAAGGTGACCTTGAGCCGACGTCACCCCAAACATTCGAGCCCCTCCCTCTAAGTCAGCTCTCTTCAAGTACCTCTCTCCCGACTTTTATCCGGGCAAAGAGGATACGGCCGAATCTCCCCGCAGAATTCGGCAAAGTGTTCAGGTTTGTTGTGGCAAGAGTCTCCCCCCCTTTGGGGCAACACCAAGCCCTTTGAAAAACATGCTCCCCTGACCATAGGTCAGGCAGAAGTCACCCTCGCGGTGCCTGTGATGGTCTGAGGCCTCCAGTGGATCGACCGAAAAGTGTGGCAGCAAAGATAGCCCCGCTGAGGGTGAGAGTACACCCGGACAGGTGCACCCCCATGCCCACCTACGGATAAGGTTCTTTCCACAAGTGAATAACCCCCTCTCCCAAGGTAGCAACCGGCTCCTGGGGGGCCATTTTTCTAGGTCGCACTGCACAAAGGAGTTCCCCAAGGAACGCACTCCCTTAGCCATGCACCAACCACACGTGCTTAAGGGGAGTCGATCCACTGAAAGTCGCTAGGGTGGACCCCACCGAGGAGGAGCCCTCCGCAGGATGCACCCCCTAGCCACGGACCAGGCGGGCGTGCTAGGCGGGGGCAGGCCGCGAGCTAGGACCCGTTATCCCGATTCTCCATTGAGCAAAGGACAGGTGGTCTACAAACCGCCTGAGGGACCACCCCAAGAAGGGGCCCTGATGATCGTGGGTGGACGATGCAGTCTTTCTAGCAAAATTGAGAGCCAGGTAGGTTGGCACCCCGCCCCAGCAGACGGGCGGCGTCACCCTGAGTCCCTCACTTGACGAACATTGTCATCAAGTTCTAGCAGTGATGCTTGTGCCACCCGAGGTCCTCTCCGGATGCTTGAGCACATCGGCACAGAGGTTAAGGTGACCTCGAGCTGATGTCACCCCAGACATTTGAGCCCCTTCCTCTGAGTCGGCTCTCTCTAGGTACCTCTCTCCCAACTTTTATTCGGGCAAAGAGGAAACAACCAAATCTCCCCGCAGGATTTGGCGGAGTGTCTAGGTTCATTGCAGCAAGAGTCTCCCCCCCTTCGGGGCAGCACCAAGCCTTTCGAAAAACATGCTCCCTTGGCCATAGGTCAGGCGGAAGTCACCCCTGCGGTGCCTACGATGGTCCGAGGCCTCTGCCTCTGGCATCCCATGCGCATCAATGCGCACACCAAAGTAACCCCCGGGAGCGGCGATGGCCAAAACGGGCCCACAGCCCACTTAACCAACTTCCAACAGTAACACCCGCAGCGTTCCGAGACGCTTGGGCCAGGCGCCCTTCCATGCTACCCTTTCCGAGCCGATGCACCCGTAGCGCATCCACCACTTTGGTAAAAATGCCTCCCTCTCCTCCCGATAGCCATTATGGTCACTGACCTTTGGCAATCAAGGAGAAGGGAGAGGGGACGAGGATGACCCTCCTCTGACCAATTCGGACTGAGACAAGCACCTCAACCCTGTTGCCATGCCAAAGGTGATTAGGTTGATGGTAGACTTAGGCGAATCGACGGGCTAATCGTCGGTACACACCCACCGCCAGAACGTCCCGTTACATGCCTGACTCTCTTAGAGGAGGAACACTGGACGCGGAGAGGCCGCGACCTGGTGTAAGCCCCCCAGAGTTGAGGCGAAGCAACCAAGCTCACACGAAGATGGGAAAGGGGAGCCGAATCTATGCAATCCAGCAAGGGGCTAACCCGGCTGATCTGCCAGGCTACTTCGAGATTGCAGCCAGACTCTTAAGTCGTGGCATTCCCCGCTTCCTGCTCTTCCCTCACGAACGCCTCCAAGCTCGTCGAGGGTCGAAAGGGGGATCTCAATTTCCCCAAAAGTTTGAGGGCTACGACCCCTCTCAAGGGTCCAACGCACCCAAAAGTGATATCTTAATGCCACCAAGAACCACAGAGTCCCCCCTGAGTCCTGGCGATGACAAAACCCCCTCTCAAGGGCGGCTGACACGAAAAGTCCCTCACATGTGCAGTCCTTACCAGATAGGGAGCCATCCTGTCACCACCAAAATCGGCACTTAAGTCCCACATCCTAACTCGGCGGCAACAAGAGGCTTGACCTGCCTTAGCAAGGGTAGGGTCCTACCCCAAGTAATAGATAACCATCCAACTTTAGATGCCAATATCTTTGAATAATAAGGACTGCATGACTTCTTCGGAGGTTCACCTCCTCTTGAACAAATAAACTTCCCTCTACGTACAAAAATTTTATTAACCTCATCATAATTTGTGCTTTTTAAAGAATACTTAAAGCAACTATGATGAGTAAAATCTTGACAAAAAGAAATATCAACCTCAATAGAATCAAATTACATCCCAACTTTAATATTTTGTTCACAAATAATACCTAAAAGCAAATGCCAAAGCAACATAGATGAGTTATCATCGGTGTAGAATACAAAAGAACAACTGAAATTTTATATCATTTATGCAATCTAATTTTGCACTGGTGGAAAGTGTAATTACAGAAGTGCAAAATAAAGAAATGTGCCACACATACAAAATTAAAAATGCATCGATGCAAAATATAATTACAGTGGTGGAAAATTATAGAATACATATACAAAAATAGAATTGTATCGATACAAAATGTAATTGTACTGATGCAAAATAATACAATACATGTACAAAAATAAAATTGCACAAATGCAAGTTATTTCAAAGTTTGACGGAAAATCAAAGATGACATACTCACCTTTATCTTTATCAATGGTAGAGATATCCCGATCATAAAGACGAGAAGAAGAATCAGAGGAAATTTCATGATCGTCTTCATCAAAGGAACCCAAATCATATGTAATGTTTGGATCCGTAACAATAACACTATCAAAAATAAAAAGCAAAATCAGAATGATGATTGCAAATAAAAGACCTAAATGTATAGAAACTTAAAGCAAATCACAAATCAAAACGGTAAAGAATGATAGAAGAAGAAATCTCGACAAGGATGACGAAGGGTTGCTCCAAACGAAGAAGACGAGAGTCGCGAAGAAATAAGAAAATAAGATTCATAAAAGGACGAGAAAAGGACATGAAACTATATATGGAGAGTTGTGTTGAAACCCACGCATAACAATCGAGTGTATGTGTGGGAGAAACCAGTGGGGGGCCCTCAAATTCCGTGCGTTATTTTTTACATCATTATTTATGTTTCTCTATATTTTAGCTTATCAAAATTTGGGATTCTTACCTTTAAAATTAACCGCTGATGGGGGTTTATTATGTGTAAATCCAAAGAATTACCATGTCAACAATCTAGAATTAGTCTTGGACATATTGCCTAGAATTTTGCCACCAAGTAACCAAATGAATGCAATCTATACATCTCCATGGTCGCAACCAATTGACTACACATTTATTTCAAAATTTAAGACCCTTTTAGTGGAGATTTAAAATTTAAGATTGGGTAAAATTTAGGAGGTTTTAAGGAGTGATAAGTGGATGGATAAGAAGATGATTGATGGGTATAGATGTGATAGATAATTTTTATTTTTATTTATATTATCAGTGGGTTGGTGGATGTAGATATGATAGATGTGAGAGAATTAATTGTGGTATATATGAGTGGTGAGGGATAGATGTGATGGATAATGATAGATATGATAAATGAAAAATAAAATTTCTACACTATCATGCACTGTAGTTGTTGTGGTTCCTAACACGTAAGGTAAAAATCCCATTTAAAATCATACCAAATGGGGAAGTGGATAAGTAGGTAATTTGGGTACAAGGTGAAGGAATTTTACGTTAAGATTATAACAATGCTAGCATCCATGTCGTATATATGATAGATTAATTTGATTCATGAAGATTCTTGGAAGCTCCTACTGGTCTCATGGAGGTGACGAAGGAAGGTAGGACTAATCGATCGAGATAATCACTATCGGAGATTCCATCTTCTCAAAGAGGTTCAAGTTCTAGAATTATAAATAAAACGATCCTTACATGGAATCCGCATGTAGAGACATCAATTCATTCGTAAAGATCAAAGACAACATTCAGACATTTAGGCTTAGCTTACTTTCATTTATTTTGCACGTCAACGTCTCGTCTCAAAACCCATGCTCGGCAGAGAAAGCATAGGTTTTGCGAAACAAATATAAGTGTCAAGTTAAAACTGATGTTAGGTCGAAAGCAATGTTAAACCCTCCTTGGTTCCTTTTTTTTCATGCCTGTCTTGCCCCCACAAAGTAACACACCTACCTCACGCAGGCAAAAAAACAAGGTGCATACAAAGTAAATAAAAAAAGGAAGTGCAAATAATTCTAGGGGCTCTTACGTAAATAACACCAACCATGAAGAGCTATACGTAGATGTTGGTGACGTTTGGTAAAAGAGATCTACTTAAGGATTTGTTTGAATTGATAGGCATATCAAGGAATTGATGAAATTTATTCTATATGAGATGTTTGTTACGTAAAATAAACATGTGGAATTAAGGAGGAGAAAGTTAATTTAAAAGTATACAAATGTAATTACATGTACTGATGTAACGGAACAAGACGACGAAACTCACTAATTCGACCTCCCCGATGGAATTCATGAATACCAGATTGAACAGCCCAAAATACGACGGCAACCCATTCCGAAATAAAGTTAGCCGAACACAGACAGGATCACCCTCCAATTCCGTGCTAATTCCACCTACCAACCGAACGCAACGTGAGCGTGCACGCGGTGGGCCGAGGATGTCCCTACGAACCGACGACACTAGAAGCCGAGGAAGGTGCGTTTCACGCTTTGACCTATGTTAAGTGCGCAAACAAAGAGCACATGCAAGGCCACATGCGGTGCAAAGAGGAGGGACCCTGCGGCCCGCCGCGAATCCAAATCCACGTGATACGATATGTATCGTCGGCAAACAACCAACCGAGAGAATCAGTGGAATTTTCTTCTTTTATGCCCCTTGTGAACTATTTCCATTCCATAGTAAATAGAAATTTAAGAATTTTGAACAAATACCTTTATAAGCTGTCACCATTGGTGATCGATGTTTCGATGGCATCGGCGAAATGGGGGTTCCATTTGGTAGGGTTATTTCGACACGATAACATGTTGGAGTTTAGGTGTATTGTTGGTATGCTAGTGATTTCGATGGCACATCTTACGGACACAATCGATTAGCATAGTTGATGTTGGTTGCTATGTTGCACTGCTGTTGTTGCCGCGTCACCCTACGACCTCCACGATCTGCAACCCCACGCTGATATTGTTGGCCCACAACCCCACGTTATTGCTGCTGTTGACCTGCAACCTCGCGCTGCATTGCCTCTGGTGTTGTTAAAGTTGGTAGGTTACGGTGGGTGGAGTGGTGAGGACTAAAAGAGATGGGAAATGAGGTGATTGAAATTGAATCACAATTATTGATCGTTAGATTACATGTTGATGGTAGATTATAGTTATTGGGTTACGGTAATTGTTTGATCATTAATATTGAACTTGAACATGGTATGGTAGAAAATGTATTGTATATAAATATTGTGATATGACACTCTTATATACTCTTACATAAATCAGTTTAAGCTTGTGATTTTCTTAAAATTTATATCATTTTGATTACTTTTGTCATTTTTGTTAGCATGCCATTAATGTGCTTAAAAAATGGACCATTTTAGAATCATCAAAATTGTCAAAATCCGTCATCAAAGTATGGGTGTTTCCACGATGTGGCTATAAAATACACACTTGCTAATATATCGAAATGACATTGAAATTGACATTTTAAACTTTGATTACCATTATACAAATGCTACTAAGTTTACTTGGCAGGTTAACATTAGCACTCAGAACTTGTATTTTCGAGAGAATATACAAGTTTTTGTGGAACTTAAATCCCTATGCCTGACATTTAGTCTAAATTCCAAAGTAGTCATAATCCTCTTCTTTTTGTCACTCTTTTCATTAACATCATAAGTTAACACTTATTTCAAGTAAATAAAAATAAGTGTTAACCCTTGAATTAATGCTCTTACGAAGCTAAATAGGAAGAGGCATTAATACCACTGTCACTTTGGAAAATATAAATTTTCTAACACCTCAAGGAAGCTAACCCTAATGTTTATGAACAAAGGTCATGAAGTTGATACCTTTCAATCACATACGTGTTTCTTGAATTAAGTTCCAGTGAGGAATTTTCTAATTTTGATGAAAAAAGCCAACCAAGCTTATCATAGAAATCACATCTTCGATCATCTCAATCATAAATCCACTGCAACCTCAAGCTCTTGTAATGACTGGGTCATATTAACAAACCCCCTCCCATTTTTCCAATATTAATTTTGATCTAATGCTAATCTTTAGATCTAATATCATGTGATTAAACTCGATTTAAGCTACTTTGTGTATGATGAAATTTTAAAGCTTTTATCGATGGAATTAACCCTACAAGGGGCTATGTACAAATATAATAAATCTAAGAACAAATGTAATTTCAAATATTCTATAGGAGCGTCTATGTATAATTTTCTAAATTTACTTGGGTTATATTTGGTAAGAGAAATAAGTTTGTGGAATAAGTAAAAGAATAAAAAAGAAGTGGAATAAATAGTAAAATAAACAAGTTAATCTGTTTGGATATTTTGACAAATTAAAGTTATTTCAAAGATAGAATAGAATAACTTTATCCCAAGTTAAACATCACTTAACATAATGCAAGTAGGAGATAGATAAAATGATGAATTAAATATTTAACTTAACATAAATCTATTTAACCTACAAACAAAACAAAATCTTAACGGGCAAAAGTTTCATACATTTAATAATCATTTTCCTTTTACCCATGATTGATTTTGGAATTGGATGGGCACTAGCTCTCGGTATGAATTTTCAATCAATTTTTTAATGAAACGATGAGTGGGACAGTGACCAGTTGATGGAAATTGAAATAACGTGGAATCAAATTGTTCAACCAGCTTGGATGGACGAGATGGAAAAAAAAAATGCATATAACATATCCTGACAACTGAATTGAGCTGTTCCAATTATTGCTCAATAACCGCTCCGCAGAGAAGACTCTTAACAAAAGAGTCTAGATTCAAGTATCTATCCCTTGGTGAAAGAGGATAATTAATTTATCTCTATAGTTCACTTTAAAGGGATTCTGGCCGGGTTGGGCAGGAGGTCAGGAGAAAGAGGGGATGAACTTGTAGTTTTTCTCCTGGACCTTTTCTGTGACCCTTTGTCATATTTGAAAAGAACAGAATAATAGACTATTCGGTGATAACCCCTCTCACCCTCATTATTGTCTCAGGCATTTTAAGATGTATTAGAGAACTAAGAGATCTATGATTTATCACCTTTTAGCTCTTCTTTTTGGAAGATTTTTGATCCGTATATCATTTTCTGGTCAATTTGATGTTGAGTATATAATATCCTTTTTACTCTAAAAAAATGGTTGGCAGATACACCTATGGCCGATTTGGAAGGGGTGGGGGGCGCGTGAGGTGTGGGGGAGGCGGTGGGGTTTCTCAGGGCCCATTTGGGAGACAACATAATGGGATGGAAGAAGAAATATTTCAGGGAAGCTCCGGATTTTGATAATGTTTACATAGAAAAACTTTTCTGGAAGTTTATGATTCTCCTTTCAGTTTCGTTTTGTTTGGGGAAAAAAAAAGAATAGGGACAATGAATATCTAAAATCATACTTACGGTTTACCTGAGAGATTGTGGAGGTGAAAAAAAAGTAAAAAAAAAAAAAAAAAATCTAAAACCTTTTCTAAAGTCATGCTACATGTATTTTTTTTGGTCCTTTTCTCCAGTCAAGCCACATCTAATTTTCAATGGTATCTTTGCTGCGCAAGCTAGTTATTGATTGCTGGCTAACATTGGTCCAGGATCAGAGAATACATATATTGTACTTCATTTGATTGGCGTTTCACAGCGAACTCCCGACCCAGTAGTATAATAATCTTCAAAGATGATTGGTCGCTTGAGAGTATGTGCATGCTAAAGTAATTGTGAACAATCGCCTTAAGTATTACAACTTTATATACTGTTCACATCCTTCATCATCCCCTTGTATTAGACTTCAATTGCAACTATAGGATCATATATAATTATGGCGAGAAGGAAATACAAGACCCTCGCCACTAATGGTATCACTTTAAACCTTGTGACATGGTTGACGATTGCTCTGGGAAGAATAGCTATCGAGGAATTTTTGGCACTAATTATTAGTTTACCGCACAAAACATACCTGATTCTCTCAGTGAGTACCTCCAGCAATTTTTTTGAATCGACGTAGGCACTCAAAACTTTGAGGGTAATGAACCTAAGCTTGGATGCTGACAGTGAACAATCGCGAGCAATACCACCTTTTATAGCTTCGTAGGGGAGCATTCATTTTGAAGTCTAAAATTAGATTCATTATCTTTTCCCAAATTTTAATTTGAAAAATAGAAAACATAAGTTATATTTCACGAACAATTCGACGCCCTCTCCCTTAATCAAAACAGAGCTCACACCTGAAAGAAAGAGTGCGTTATGCAGCAGAATTGACAATGGTTATACGGCAACATGAACGACGCATTCTCCTCTGCCTTGAAGGCATTTTGACGGCAATGGTAATCATCCTTTGTCTCGCTCAAAAGCAAAAGGAAGAACCAAAAAAAAAAAAAAAGCCGATTTTTCCAAATCGAACCGTCTTTTTTAATCCTTAGTGTTTGGCTTTACAGATGGGATTGAGCTATTTCCATCGACATAATTCCCTTGACCTCTTCTTTGTTTATGGTTATACTTCCAGCTTCAGTATCATTAATCCAGTGCAGAACTACTCTTTTTTAATGCATGCCAAACCTACGCTGCATTTGTGCAAAGCTCAACTACTTACTTACGTAGACACACGTGCAATCGAGAATATATGAAATCCTATGAGGTAAAGGTGACCACTTTGGGTCGACTAGTTATCCTACTTCTTTCTGTTTTTTGCAAAGTAAAGGATAGGTATTATTTACTCAAAGGTCAACTAGCCAAAACAGGTGTGTAAGTCCCTTACAAATCATAATTATAAAGGACACAAAAGAAAAAAATTCAAACCAACAAGTCAAAAACATTCCTTACAATCACGTCGACGACCACTTGGGGGGGGGGGGGGGGGGGGGGGGGGGGGGCGTTGAGGGTTTCTTTTCATAAATGTCAAATGGTCGCATTAATGGCAAGAGAAAACCTTTCCAAAGGAATAATGGCCTTTTTAGCATCTTCTAAGGCCTCAACAAGAGAGTGGGGAGCAACCGGAAGGATGAATATGGTACACCATACGCTCCTCCAAATATGATAAGTAAATTCACATCCAAAGAAAAGATGATGTGTTGTTTCATTGTCCCTATTGCATAGAAGACAGGTTGGAGAGGTTGCAATCTCCCATTGCATAAGCCTGGAACAGGTGGGTAGGCGATTTTTAGTAGCCAACCAAGTACAACACGCTCATTTTGGAACGTGCCCTTTCCCCCAAATTAGCTTCCAAATCTCAAACTTTTACCTGGGTGAATGTATAGCATCCCAAAGCTTGGAGGATAGAGTTTGTTGTTAAACATTAAAGGCCATTTTCCACTCATTCCCATCGTGTAAATGGTGTAGAATTTTAGGTTGATATTTAAGCAACATGGCCCATATTACTGAATCTGAACATCTCCTTTGGGTAGTGAAGTAATTATCATATCTTAGCTTCATCCATTTGCTCCACATTGAATCTTCCATTGCATGGAGTCTCTAAACACCCTTGACCATGGCCGCCAATTAAAGGTCTTTAAAGAGATGAAGACGTAAGCCCCCCCTCAACTAGCGGGCAACAAAGATCCTCCCATACCACCAAGTATATATAGCTTGTCGCCCCAAATGAAGTCAACTATCATCCTTCGTATGTGGACTAGGGTGCTAGGTTTAATAATGGTGTTGTTTTCAAGCCAAAAACAAATGATGCCCTCAACGTCCCAACAGACCCATTGTATCCTCCCCATGCAGGAGAGTAATTTCCCCTTGTAGCCACTAAGTAAGTCTTCGATTTTGTCTTCCAATACATTCATTCATGTTGAGCACCTCCCACCAAATAGTTGGGGAAGTAAGCATCCCCAAACTAAGGCAGATACACCAACGTTCCTTTGCATAGTTGGGGGAGTGAACACAACTCTTATGACCATTGAGTCAAAGCTTGAATATAGCACCAAAGGTAGAGAGTGCATTTTTGATGCCACGAGTCGAATGGCTATTTGCTCAAGAACATATAAGAATGTCGTCTACAAGTAGGAGATGGGAAGGGAAGCAAGGCCCCCCTAAATTTTGCCAGCTTAATACGTCGCTCCACCACCTAGATATTCAAGAATAGGGACAGAACATTTGTTCCTAACATGAAGAGAAGGGGGAATAGTGGGTCCTCCTGTTTGAGTCCTCTAGAAGTATGAATAAGTCTTACTGGGACCCCATTAATAAGGGGCGAGCAATATGGTTCAGCAATGCACCGCAAGATCCACTTGATCCAAGTGTCATAGAAATTCAAAGAGTGAACTCTTATAATAAAATCCCTTCTAACTATATCAAAGGCCTTGGAGATATCCACCTTGATGCACATTTGGGGCGAAGTACCTGACGAGTTGAATTTGGTAAGATACTCTTGCGCCAATAGTGAGCAATCGAAGATCGAATGACCACTGATGAAGGCGCCTTGGCTAGGTTCCACCAGGTGTAGTGTGAGGGAGGAGAGCCTTGTAGCAGGTATTTTGGAGATAATCTTGTAAATAACATTGCAATAGGCAATAGGCCAAAAATCTTTAAGAGAGGAAAGATTATCATCTTTAGGGACCAATGTTAGGAAAGAGTGATTAAAAGAGTGATTAGTCTCCTTGATGAACCCACCACCATTAGTGAAGGAGAAGTGTACACCTTCAATAATTAATATCCCAACCTACAATGTTTTAGGCCTTACGGAAAAAGAAACCATTAAATCCATATGGTCCAAGAGCTTTGTCGGGTCCAATGCCCCCACAAAGCATCCTTTATTTCCGAGTCGGTAGGAAGTTCCACTAATTTAGCATTTTCAGCGGTACTGACTCGCCTGTTGAAAGATAGTTGTAGGTTGCCAATGATGCACTCTTCCCCACAATTGGAGAAGAGTTTCCCATAGAAATCTAACGCCTCCATCCTAAGCTACTCTTTCTTGTCAACAATCATCCCATTTGCATTGAAAAGAGTGGCTATAGCATTTTTATTTTGACGTATCCTAGTGGCAGTTGCAAAGAATTGGTTGAGTGATCTCCGAGATTGAGTTAATCAACTTTACTTCACTGGCACCAATATGCGCCTTCCTCTTGTCGCAAAGTGGCAAGACGTGAACGGGTTGCCACCTTTTCATTTGTTGCATCAATGTCATTGGAGTTGGTGGCGAGTCTCTAATTGACTTCACGAAGAGAGTGTAAAAGTGTATTAACGTCCTCCTGTTGAGACTGGTCTCTACTCATCCAAGTCTTTAACGTAGCTTTAACTTGGGCAAGATTCTTTATGCATTGAAAAAGCGGGTTACCTACTTCGATCAATGGCATATTGCTGAGGCAACCTTTCCAACACCACCACCACCCCCCCCCCACCAAAACCACACACACACATCTTGGGAGAAAATTCTAAGTGATCATATTAATTTGGGAAAAAAAAAAGCATTGGATTCATCTATCTTATGAGCTCCTATTCATTCTGTGTGGATGTACACCTCCAACAAATCGTATGGATTACATGGATTGAGATGAACTATTAAGTGGAACATGGCACCATAGCCGTTGCTCAGCATTTGAAAGAAAAAGAAAAAAAGCTTGAACGACTATTTATGATGAGTCAATGCCTTTTCAAGACTGACTCTTTAACTTTCCCTACTTAATCCTTGTATCCCCTACCATTCAAATGTTTCCGATGCCACTTATCGTTTCTCATCTATCAAGCAACATGACAGCCTCACAGCTTCACGTGGCATTCGTCATATATACTACAGCAACCATACCTCTTCCACGGGGCACTCTTTCCACATGGCTCCACCAGCTGTGACACTTCACTGTGTCTCGCCCTTTATCAAACTCGTCCCTAATCCTCATCACGACTCTTTGCATATTACTCTTAATCTTCACATTTATATGCTCTTGGTAATTTAGTTTAAAGATATTGCAATTTTTTTTACAAAAAAATATGGTTGTGGTTTGATTTTGATTAATATATGTTAATATTTTGCTTTTTTTTCTTTTTCTGACATTTAAATAATAGAGCCTTTTGATATAATCATACAATATGATTATGACAATCCAATCATAAGACTACGTTGATTTCAATTTTCATATCATACATTTTAACCCAATATTGTGCTAAATTTATTGAAATAACTAACCCATCTTACATTCTTGATAGCTTCAAATGCACATATGTCATAATTCTATATTATATAACAACTTAGCTTACGTTTGTCAGGTGGTATATAGTTGCTTTGTATCTTCAAAACCTGTATCCACTTTTGACATGTTGAGCTTTGCATCGTTGAGGGGAAGAAATGATAAAGTTAGTTTAATTACTGGTCCGGTACCGTAAACGCTATCTACCCACTCTAGTAGCATGATTAGAAGCCAACCATATACGATGCATGCATTTATAAGATACCCAACTGTAGTTGCCTGCAACTTAATAGAGCGCCACGTCGATGGTACCTTGCTTCATATGAAATAAAAGTGCATGCCCTCCGAGGTGTTCTCACCCGTAAAAAATAATAATAAAAAAATATATGAGTTCAAAAATATAAAAGTTGATATATAATTATAAATATGATTTTTTTTATTTTATAAAAAAAAATATTGATATATGGTGGGATTTATCATTATAGAAATCAACAACAAATTACCTTTGTAGGGGTAAGTGGTTGTGTAAAATTAATTTACACTTTTAAAAAAATTTTACACGAGTGTAAAGTAACATTATATCGGTGTAATCTTACTTTGAATTATTTTGTATCATTGCAATAAATTTTTTGCACCAGTGCAATATTATTTTGCACTAGTGCAAAGTAATATTACACATTACTTTGAACTATTTTACATCGGTGTAATATTTTTTTACACGGGTGTAAAATTAAATTCTAAGTGTTTCTTCACAAATGGCAAGTGATTTTTCACCTTAGGATTTATGATTTAGAATTTAGTGTTTAGGGTTTAGCGTAAATCCTAAATCCTAAACCCTAAACTCTAAGGTGAAAAATCATCTTTTAGGTAAAAAATCACTTCTCATATGTGAAATTACTTTCCATAAACCTAAAACCTTAAACCATAAACCCTAACTTATAGGTCAAAATCACTTTGGAAAGGTGTAAAATTACTTTGGATAGATGAAACTACCATTAGAATAATTTAGGTCAAAATCACTTTGGAAAGGTGTAAAATTACTTTGGATAGGTGAAACTACCATTAGAATAATTTATCACCGGTGTAAAATTTTTTATCACTTGTGCGTTTATTAGGTTAAAGTGATGTGGTGATTTTTTTAAATGTGGTGGGGACTACCACGTAACAAACCTTAGGTTCTTTTATTTCTTTACATTAAATATCAATTATCAAGTGGGCTAACATTGTGTAAAGTACAAAAATAATAGTTATGTCAATTTTTGCGTCACAGTCTGCGTTTCCCTACTTTTTAACAAAAAAAAGGTGCATGCTCTTCGGCCTTCGCAAATATAAGGCACGGGAAAGGGCTTCTGAGGAGTTGTTCATAGATCTAACCACGGGCTAAGGATTTTATCGATCTGATACGTAAAATAGGTGTGTTTGGGCTTCGATTTTTTATCATGATTCGGTCCGACCCGACCCACTAATTGACCCGATTTTAAATGGGTGGGCTTAGGTTTCTAATTTATAACCCAACCTAAACTAGCTCGAACCACAAATGTTTACTATTCAAAATCAAGAACTCCAAGAGTCTTAACTTGAAACTCCAATAATTCCAAACTGATCTATTGGATGTCAAATTTTTCATTTATTTAACCATTATCTCGCTTCTCCAAAATTCTCACCTTTGTCTAGGTACCTTACGAGATGTTCAATAATTATCTAAAATTATGAAACATCTAAAATTATAAACAATCTATTTAACTTGAGATACAAGAACCATTTATTGGATCATTAATAATCATCCAACTCTTCCATCATCTATTCTTTTATCTTTTTTTTTAATTATAAAAAAAAGACATTTAGTATACCCATACAAGCACATTAATAAGGGGAAAACATAGCGCAATATACTTGATGGATAGTATGGTACAAAATGATAGATTGGAAGCTATTAATGGGGATTGAATTGCTAATATAATAACATATGGTTATTTATATTTTTCCTAAATTCCATGTGATTTATAAATTTTCTATGATGTATTGTCATGGAAGATTAATATTTTAGAAACTTAAGTAGTTTATTTGTTATGTGAATGATAAACCTTTATGATATTTATGATATTTTAAGTAAAGTAGATTTGATTTTTATTGTTTCATTCACTTACGTCATTTTTTAAGCAGGGTTATGTTTATATTTTCGATTTTTCGTATTATATCATTATCCATGTTTGTGTTTAAAATTTTATAGTACTTTATATTTAACCTATGGGTTGACCTAGGCCTAACCAAACCCTCAGAAACAGGGCTTGGGCTAAGCTTATAGGCCCATGAGTTGATCCGACTAGGACTTGGACTAAAGCTTTTGAAAGTTCGGCCTGTTTTACTCGACCATAACCCACCTGACCCGACCCATGGCCAGGTCTAACTATCCAAGTTTGAGCCTTTACTCTCTTTGTTTTTTTTTTTTGAATAAAATATTTTATTAAGGGAACGAAAATGATACAACGAATATAGTTTTACAGGGTAAGGGAATTCATCATGAAATAAATAGAAAAGAAACATCCGATGCATTACTTTTGATATAGGAGAACCTGCACCACGCACGGAGCACAACAAAGCGTCGCCGTTGTTGTTAACGAACTGCACTAACAGGTAATGAGGAGCTGGATCCAAGCCGATCAACAACCACGTTGTGATGAGCCTAATTTCAACGTGACCTCAATTGCAAAAGGGGCCACCATCTCCCTTGAAGGTCCATACTCAAGGAACACCCTTCGAAGCACTCCAACCCTTACCATCATAGCAAGGCACAACCACCACCACCACGAGTAGCAACTCTAACGATAGCAGTAGCCGCCCATGAAGGAACCCGAACCATTGTCAAGCTGTATCGACAAGCGCATCATGCAACACCCTGCTAGTAGTGCCACACCACGAGGACGATGCAGCACCTGAGAATGATACAATCATGGTCAGGGCAGGCGATGGAGAGCGAGTCGACGAGAGAGCATCCATTGAGCACGGATCACTGCTAAAGTTGGTGACCAAGAGAGAGAGGGGGAGAGGAAGGAGAGGAGGAAAGGGTAGGGGGAGTCCGATCGGGACCCCGACGACACTGTTTCGCGGGAACTTCCTCCAGGGCACAGAGGAATGCAAGCGGACTCGACCGCTCAATTTGTATTGGTTGCCTTTAACCGCTCCATTGGTGCCATTGTTCTATTCGCACCTTTTATTTTTTCAACTTCACCCACATCTCTCTCCCTGCGCCTTCAATCACATTAATGAGTATTCAAGGATGCAGGTCTGAAAAATAGATGCAGTTGTGTAAACGAAAATATCATTCATGTATCCGCAATGATGGGGATTCGACGTCCGTAATGTTCACCCATGTAATGCAATCATCCAATACGACATCCCTTGTACTCGATCGATATATAGGTGGTCGTCGAGAAAAAAACGATAGATATGCGTTCCCCTCTTTTTTTTTTTTTTTTAATACGATTTGCAATGGTAAAGCAGAACAATCACGACATATTGGTAATCTCGATGGTGCTGAACCTTTCTCTCCGACTCATGGAAGCGGCAGTTGAAACCGTACAATTGGAAGTCATTTAGTCATAAAAGCTCCAACGCCACTTGTCCCCCCTACGTTTTGACATTATTTTCATCCTCCATCAGGACGGCAATTTCATTTTTTTTATGATTAGGATTTTTAAATCTAAATTTGATAGGATTGGAGCCCTTACAAAATCAACCCTTTTCTATCGAAAAATGCACCTTCGATGGAGTGCTAATTTGCACTTCATTTCAATAATTTTCCATCCTTCAGATGAACAGCTCTTAATTTGTAGCTAGCCGTCCATCTTAAATTAGGAGAAGAGAAACGTTAGATTCTAACGATACATACATCCAACCAAAGTGAATCTTAGACCACTGCCACGGTGAATTAGAGGGATTCGATGTACAAGACTTCTCTTTCGAAGTTCTTTCTCACATCCCTCTTATCAAAATGAAGGAAACACGCATCGATACATTGGAGACATCACTGAGGTGAGAAAGTTGAGAGTAGAAAAAACACCCTGACTATATGGAGAAGGGGATGAATCCAACATTCACTCATGGTTCAGACATTTTGCTAACAGGAAAGTGATGGGTGATCCGTAAGTACTTAACGTGAACATGATAACTCCTTGCCTCATGCCGACGTCGGAACTGTCCTAATGGGACCATGTCTATGAGTGGTCCATAATTGATAGACAAAATGCTCACTTAAGCAGAGGCCCATGGATGAGCGTGGCACAAAGTAAACTAATTAGGTAATTAACGTTAACATCGCTGCACCTGTGGTTGTGAGTTATCATCTTCAAGCTTTTGAAACATGCCGATATTGCCCTTGAACCTTTTGAAATTAAGCATCAATCTTGTGACTCTTGTACTCTTCTTTGAAACTCGATAAACGGTGAGAAATCCAACGATAACATGAGTTTAAATATTTTGAATGATTAACTTAGATTTTTCGATTCACATCTGATGTGTTATCTAAAGTTAATTTTTCTCAACTATACCTAGGTGTAAACCCATATCATAACAAATAAGGCCGTAACCTTGAATCAATTTTGAATTTTGAAACTAAGTGATGTATAGGTCTAAGTGTTACACCAAACATTGGATGGGGGGAGTTATTCTTAAATCATATATGAGCCATCCAAGTTACGAGATAATCTAGAAGTTGATTAATGGTTGAACCAAGAACCCTATTAGCTAGGGTTGAGAAATGACACTCTATAATATGTGCTTCATTTGATGCATGCAACCTTAAATTTTAATTTCTTAAAAGAAGTATACCGCAACCATTTATTTTAGAGAATTATCTCATATTTCACCCTGAATCAACAGGGTTACATAGACAAGCTTTATTTGACTTTACATATCCGTCCTAACCTAAATCATTGCTCACTCCTAGGTGCAGTTTTAAGATGCTGTTAAGGTCAATTTTTTGAATAGGACTTGGATATAAACTCGAATCATTACACAATTGAACTAAAAACACCCTTCTTTATCTAAGAAATTAACGTTTGGTGTTGGATGGGACAGCAAGGGACCTGAGTAACTTCGGTCAAAGGAGCTAATTGAGAAGTGGAATCCAATCTCCTCTCCTGCTAACAAGGGAGAGAGAGGTAAGTCTCTCTCTCTCGGTAGCGTAAGGGGAACACACCCAACATTGGCCTTGCAGCTATTCCTATCTCATGGGACAAAATAGTAGCTATTGAATCAATCTAAGTGTTGCTTTTGGTTCTCAATGATACACAAGTTGAATCAAACGTGATGTGAATTTGTTGCCTTTAGAAAGAGGGGATCTTATATAAATAACATAAAAAACATTCAAAATTACTTAAATAATAGAAGAAAATCTATATTTAAATAAATATCATAAAAAAGTTATTTCTATTTATATAAATGCGAATTCCTGTGTTAATCCATCGTTCAACAAGAACCCAAAATTTATCTAATTGACTAATGATATCATTAATTGAGTCAAGACACGCGATCTCTCCCTCTAGCCTTTTAACGTTATTGTCTTGTTGTTCCGTTAAAAGAACGTAAATTTGCCACTTCAGAAGAAGGTGAGGAGGATTTTAACTTTGCAAGAGAAGAGCTTATTTGCTCTTGGCATCGCCGTAGAAGAAAATAAAGAAAATCTAAAGGGGATGCTTAGTATTTTCCAAGAAGACAATGGACCATCTAAGAAAAGGAAGGAAACTGTGGAACTAAACTAGATTGGAGAAGATTGACAAACATGCCAATTTAAAAATTGAAATCCTAAATTAATGATCTTAAACATGAAGAACAATTAATCAATGTACGTGCAACGAGACAATTACACATACAAGGTTTTAACATAAATAAACTGTTGCAATTACAAGGAAACAGAATATATGAAAATGAAAATCAAGATCTTCCTCGTGGTGATAGAAAGTAAAGCTATTCACAACCAAAGAAGCAAAATGTACGTTGATGTCAAAGTATACGTAAAATTTTATGTACTTTCCTTTAAATTAAATTACACTAATGATACGTAGGTATGAATATGTGATATTTGTATTTTGAATTAAATTACAATGATGACATTTTAGTATTAATTTAAATATTACTAATGATATTTGAAATATCATGAATAATAATTAATTTTAAATTAAATATCATTAATATTATTTGAAATATCTCCCACGTTATTTGAATATTTCAATTCTAATACACTTGAAATTAGCTAGCTAACTCACATTACCAAAGGCACCAAGGCAACGTTTTAAAAATCAAACCAGTTCACTTAGTCAACTGGGAAACGATGTCTTACTCGTTGGACTAATTGGTTCGAGGAATAAAAGTTAAAATCAATTTGAATCGATCAAAATTGTATTAGACTGTTCGATTTACTGAAATTGGTCATTTGGTTTAATTGTTCTCTTAAGAGCTAAGAAATTAAAAAGTATTAAAATGTATGTGACTTTTAGTGTTTGCTTAACGATTTAGGTGCTGTTTGGTAGTTGGGTTAACCGAGTTAACCCAGAACCTGAGGCCTTAACTCGGTGATCATTTGCTCTAGATGAAATACTTGCTGAGCCGATGCAAAGTTATTTCACAAAGCCCATGGAATAAGTTCTAACCCGTTGAAGTTACTCTACTTTCTGCGGAGATAACCCCATGCCCCCTTTTGGGGAGAAATTGTGGTGGCTCCCTCTCTCGTCGTCTCACTGGTGCGTTCTGCAACACCTACATCATTTGCTATCACGGGTTTCGTATAGGGCAGAGATAGTGATGATCCTTCATGCGACGTCGATGTCATAAGTGTAGGACTTTGTAAAATCACGAAGCCATCATGATATTTGTGTTCTTTGATTTCTGTTTGAATGTGGTTTATTCGCGATTTGGGAATCGGCGATTAGGCTTTCTTACGGCGTGTTTTATACGGTTTGCGAGAAATAGGGTTTCTGCATGAGAGGATGGTGGCGTCTACATTTTCTTTGGCGAGCGGGTTTTCCATTTCCTAGAAGGGTTTGTGGATTTGTTGTCCTGATGCTATGCTTTGGCGATTTGGGTTACGTTGCTGATTTTAGGGTTTCCGAAGTTGGGGATGTGTTTGTTGTTGTCTAGCTTTGCCCTACGTCTCAGCTTTATGTTAGCATCCTTTAATTCGAAAGTCTGGCAATGAAAAGGGAGTTTTGCTTTGGCATGTGCTGTAAAGCGTGTTGTCTTTTATGTGGAATGGTTGATGCTTCAGAAGAGTGAGTGAATGCGGTGGTTGTGTTGGGTCTCTTCCTACAGTCTATTCATACTTGTTTTGTCCCATCCTGTGAGATTCTTGGAAATATTTTTGGGATATTGGGTTGAGAGAGGCAAGCATAAGAAGTGATCGGTAGTTATGTGAAGCCATACATTGTGGCTGGCACCCTTGCCTATTGCTTTTCTATGAGCATGGAAGGGAGTTGTAGCCCATCGTCCTCTTACATTGGTTGCATTAGCCCTGACTAGTGGGAATCAATCCAGACGAATGTGAGCAGGCAACGCCTATTTAAGTGGTTGACTTCTTTCCTTGAAGCTATCACTTGGGTGGTCTTGCTAACCTTCATTGATGTTACGACTCAAACCCGGCTCCTCATGGAATCCGGGAATGGCTTGCCTTAATTAATTCCAAGACCTAGTCGTCAATCGAGAAATAAGCTAAATGCAAGAAATCATACAACAATCCACACGTACAATGTAGCTAAGCATTAGAATAAAAGGCATCTACAGAAACATAACAGTAGTTCGAAAGATAACATGCCACAAGCATAAAAGAAGGTTTGCTAGCTAGCCATCACAACAATAATAAGAAGACGTAAAGCAATGGCATAAGTTCCAAAATACTACAAGTACTCACTTCAGTGAAAGTATCTAAAAGCGGAATGAAAAGGAAACAGGCCATTACTGGCCTCGACTAGGCCTAGCACCCTCTGCAGTCGGTAGTACTGGCTGCTCAGCTCCCTGACCTGAACATATACAGCTGTTGTCAGCTAAACGCTGAGTAGAGTGGCAACATAAGAACATCTAATGCAATAAATAAAAGGAAAGCAGTAAACCATTCATACATTTTTCAGCTTTTTAGACAGTTATCAACTGGTTCCATTCATAATCTCCATGTGCTTAGTATTTGGTTATTCTAGTGAAGGTTCATATCATCACTTAATTCACATGTTCCCCAAGGGAATGATCTTCATGCAGTTTTCTCGCGATGTAGGACGCACACGTGGCACTCTCCTAGCCGGGAGAGTACGCTGTGGTAGTCTTACACCTGGTCTGTCACCCTAAGGTCATGATCGTGACGTAGCGATGACTACGACACGCGCGATAAGCGCACGGGTAGCTACCCTACACTGGCATGCGGTTAGTCCTTTCCACTAGCGGGTACGCTCTAACATATAGCATAGAACAGAACATGGGCCACACCCCTCAATAGTTTGCATACCTTCACCCGACTATCTTGGTTTTCCTAGTGGGCTCCATAGGAGTCGGTGTAGGGAGGCTATTCCTAATTGCAGGTCTTAACCCAAGGGGAGGCTATCTCTCTCCCTACACAAAAGTGACGGTTGCCCTCCTCGGTACCATGTACACGAGGGCCAGCTTACTTTCTTTACCCAAGTCCAAACAACCAACCAACGTGCTTGTATAGGTGAGGTATTCCATCATACATCAAGTATCCATGTTACTGTACTTTTATTACTTTCCTAATTCCCCGTAAGGTTCGAGCATAATACTCGTTTCATTCTAATACGTGGTATGTATCTCTATTCACATTCAGGTTTCTTGGTCATAGAACAGGCAGCTCGTGATTTAACAGAAAAAACATTCAATTACATCAATTTAGTTGCCAATTACTCACAATATGGAATTCATCAACATGTATACTTAAATTGTAACAAGAGAGGTTCAAGTGCTTGGATGTAAACACGCACCATTCTCAACCCTAGGGTTCATATCATGTCGTAAGTTTCAAGCAGAGATCTCTAATTTGGCATGCACTTAACAATTTAATTTAACAGGAGTAGAGAGGTCCTCTCTACCAAAAGATACGGGCGATACGGGGGCACGAACGGCAGATCCCAATTCTCCGCAGGTCTCGTGCAGACTATGGGTTGTAGACATATTCCAAACAGTTGCTCAAACTGGACATTAATATCGTTGACCAATATTTGAGTACGCCAATTAGTCTAAAAACAGCGTGGAAACACCTCTAACATGTAGGAAATTCAGAGAGGAAATCAACGGTAGTTTAATTGCGCAAATCTGACTTCGTTTGGGCCTTGAACCGGCCCAAACAGTCCTCCTGGTTCACCTGAACCGGACTAGGCTGGCTGGTCTGGCTGGACCAGCCGCCTGGTGGCTGCTGTAGTGCATTCAGACCGATATCAGACGTCTGGGGTGAGTCCCAGACGTCTTAAACGTGCGCAGAAATCTCACCTTGCGTTCCTGCTTCTGTTCTAGTCGTCTGCTACCCCTCACAACTGTTTGAGGGTGTTACCAGATGTTTGACACTATGCCCAGCCATTTGGGAGGGCACTTAGATGTCCGAGACTACCTCCAGAAGTTCGAAAGTGCCTCAAATGTCACACTAGTGCACCTTGCCAATGCCTCTTGTACCTGCGCAGATATACGCAACTAAGGCCATACTCAATAATTGCTAGGGCAGTGAAAACATGGTTTCTGGCTTGCACACACCATGGGTAGAGATTACCTCGGTACTCTGCATGCCTCCGGATGCCTTGAGCTCCCTTTGGAAGTCTGATGATCCCTCCAGCTGTCTACCAAACGTTGCAGATGTCTGATAATCACAAGATTTGCGGCTCACTTCCGCACACAGGGCCTTCCTCGCAGTAGCTCCGCTTCTCCCACGCTCTCTCTCTCCATCTCCTGAGCTCCTCTTGCTACTCCCCTCCCTCTTGAATTCACCCTCTCTCGATCTCCTTTATGCTCTCCCTCTCATGCCTTCCCTCTCTCGACTGCACACCTTGCTGCTGGCAGGGAGCTATGGTGGAGGGGGGGGGGGGGGGTGCACCGCTAAGAAGGGGGAGAGAATGGAGAGGGTGCGGAATCAAGGGGGGTTTTAAGGGTTTTATAGAGGTGGAAATAGGGTTTGGGGGGTGGGGTTGCGTGGGGGTGTTGTGTGGGATATGGTGGGGTCAAGAAAATTGCACCTTGTCCAGTAGAACAATTTTCTGGGGTGTTGGAATTGCGCAAGATCCCACCCAAAAGCCAAAAACTCCACACGGGGTCTTTTTGGGTGCGTAGAAAATTACGAGAGGCCCTTAAGATTCAAGAAAAGCCCAAAGGATGAGGAAGAGGAGGGTACTGGTTGAGCTTAACCTTCCTTTACTCTCCATAGTCCATATACTAACATTTCAGTTATCATACTATAGGTGATAAGTCTTTGGAGTGCCGTCGGCTCCTCTGGGAGGTGAAGCATCAACACAGGAAGCTTACGAAATGAGTGTTGAGGAGGTAAGTGATAAGAATTTGTGTTTGACTCTACAGTGTTGTGAAATTGATATAAGTGTATTGTTGCTGCGTGGCTTTCTATGTTGGGGCATATTTCTATCCACATCTAAACGTAACTGAGAAGCTTATTTCTCTGATGCAATCGATCTGCCATTCATATGTTGACATTTTAATGTGTTGATTCGTGTTGTTCATTTTGAATAAACTGTCAGCTATCTTCATGTGTCCAATTGATTTTGTTATCTTATTTTGGCATGAAAAGCTTCTTCTGTCCAGTGTATATATGAAGTTAATGTTTGAGTATGAATTCTTTGGTTTTCGTGCATTATGGTAAAGTAGCATGGTACTTCCACATGATATAAAAAGAATGATCGAATAACAGTAACGGTAATTGAATAAGAATATTTTGAGTTCGAAATGAGAAGGTTAATTAGTAATGAAATCCCCTTCTTGGTCAATTTATCAGGCATAGATGTCAAAGTTGTTATCTTCCCAATAAGAGTACTTCGTTTTGAAACGTGAGATTGTTTTACATGTTAGTTTGTTTCAAATATCTTGTAATGCTTAAAATGATTTGAGTTAGTAAACACTAGCGGATCATATCTGTTTAAGTTTATCAAGTTATCAAATTCATATAAGCATACTTTGGCTGTGTGGTTTCCTTTTTTGGGCTATATTTCTATTCACATTTCAACCTAAGTGAAACGTATAATTGTCTTTAACCATGGATCTGACAATCACATCTCTACATTTGGATGCGGTGAATCCTGTTGGTTAAATAGAATGTACAGGCATGTTCGTCTGTCTAATTATTCTCGTTATTGTCATGCTCTAATTTGTACATGTTTCAAATAACTTATAATACTTGAATTGGTTTGAGTTAGTAAATACAAGCAAAGCATATTTATTTCTCTAAACCATGCTGTAAAATTTATATAAAGAAACTTTCGCTGCATGCTTTCTCATGCTGGGCCTAATTTCTATCTACATTTTAACATAACTGAGATGCTTATTTCTTTGCTGTAGTCGATGGGACATTCATATGTCGACACTTCAATGTGTTGAATCCTATTACTTAATTTTAATACACTATCAGCTAGCTTTTTCTGTCCAATTGTTTTCGTTATGTTATTTATTGATGAAAAGCTTCAATGTATATGAAGCTAACGTGAAAGTTGGTTTTTGTGACTTTCCATGCATTGTATTAAAGTACTTTGCCTTCGTAGATACGAAATCGACGGTTAGAGATGTAACATGGAACTTTCACATGATATAACAGGAATGATAGAGAAACAATAATGATATTTGAATAATAAAATTATGACTTCAAAATTAAGAAGTTTATTAATAATGAAATCCCCTTCGTGTTCATATTATGACATGCTATGTTCACAATAAAAGTATCCCATTTTTTAAACGTGAGATTGTTTTACATCTATTAGTTTGCTTCAAATAACTTCAAATGCTTGTATTGGTTTTAGATAGTAATTACCAGTAGAGCATATTTTTTTAGGTTTATATTACTGCTTCTACAACATTGTTACTCACTTTAGTTATGTTGTGGAACCTTCTTTTATGTTGTTTATGTGTAAACCTAATCCTTAAATCATATGATAAGACAAGGACTTTTTTTTCATAAGTACCCTTCACGTTATTTTGTTACCTATTTTTTTGTGATAAAATGCAATGCATGGATACTTGTTTATATCCTATTATGTATTTGTTGTTACGCCTAGCATGGATGGCTACGTTGTAGCAACCATATGCGACACAAATACGAGAGAAAATTTCATTGCGTGCACGATGCGGATGGCTACTTTGCAGCAACCCCATGCGACAAAAGAAGAAAGAAGTACATAATATTACCATCCGAAGTACTAAACTCTAATCCAATGACAATTATCATTTATATATGAAGCAATCTGAGCCTAGCACAAATCCAATATCATCACATTTCAATGGTTAATTTATGGATGGTAGGTAGTTCTCCATTTTTCTATGCTTGTGGCAAGTAGTAATTTCTTCCATTTTAATTATTGCTTTGCTTCTGCAAACAAGTATGGGTTTAGTTAATCTTTTTGATTCTTTTTTCCTTTTCCTTCAATCGAATGAGTAATCTGTGTCTAAAATTATTGGATGAAATATGTGCAACTTCAACACCTATTTCTTCTCAGATTTGGTAACTGTCAGTGGGCTTTTTATTTGACACCTACCTTCAACTCTCCTATAACTATACGGTAACTTCTCTTCGCATAACAGAATTCCATGTTAGCTTGTACTTCTAGTACTTATACTATACAGTGTGTAGCTCAATTGATCACTAATTTCCAATTAACTAGGCTCATATAAGTCTGCCTTCTCCTCTATAATATCTGACAGTTATTATCTGATAACATAACTTCTCATTTTACGTAATCTTCTATCTAATAACATAATTGATATAATATCTGACAGATGGTATTATCATTTCTTCATCTTCTTTCATATTATGTCATATACCTCAATCTCCTATATGATGGTTTTCTTTGGTACTTGTATCTGGTTTATGATTCTTTGAAGTATGAGTTGCTTGTATTTTGTTTGTGACAATTTTCCTTCTGTACCTTGCATGTTCTGATAAATGATTAATGTAAATTTATGTAAACGGAATTTGAACCATCCTATGGGTTGTAGTATTAATGGCAAATTATGGTTTTCAGTATCTTTATCGATGCCAATTTGTTATAATACACTTGAAATTAGCTCGGCGGAGCTCGCACGGTCGACGGCGGGCATGTGAGCGACGAGGAGAGGGCTTCTGGAGGCGGCCTCTCGGCCCTCTACAGCGGCTGGAGCTGTTGCGGCGCATTGCAAGTGAGCGGAGCGAGCTGTGAGGAGCTTCTGATATTGGAAGTTTTCCAGTATCAGACGTCTGGAGTGAAGGCCTGGACGCCTAGAGCTAAGGCCAGACGTCTGAAAGCACATATATTGCAAGGTACGTATCTCCCTGCACCATGCATATTGCAGCGTAGGGGTTGTTGTCAGCTGGCTGCACCTGCGTTTGTGTACGCAAGTGCAGCTATGGGAAGGAGCGCGGGACACTATCCCATGCACTTTTGGACACCTAATCACATCACCAGACGTCCGAAGGTGCATCCAGACAACCGGAAACCTTGTCCAACGTTTGGAACTGTCCCTAGATGGCCGCAGAGAGAGTCTGGACGTCTGAATCTGTTACAGGGAACATAAGGTGAGTTTTGTTGTCTTTTAAGACGTCTGGGAAGAGTCCCAGACATCTGATTTTGATCAAAAACCGCGTTTTTGGCCTGTTTAAGGCCCAAATGGAATTAGATTTCCTCAAATAAAGTATCGTTGTTTTCCGCTCAGGTTCCTCTACGTATTCGTGTTGAGTATCTACTATTTTGACCTCGTCTAATGTAATTAGTCGCTGGTACAGGTTACCAGCTGGTGGTGTGTTCGGGGCCCGCAAAGACGACGTGGTCTTTTGCACAGGCCCCCATTCCTTCCATGATACCTGGTAGAGTGGCTTAATTTGGTTATTAATATTTAAATTAGAATGTGCTTGGTTGAAATAGCTGAATGGAACTCTAGGATGTGGATGAACCCTAGGGTAGAAAATAGATGAGCCTGTTTGAGCTGTACTACTTATTTGAATGCATGATTAAGATAAATTGCTAGCAAATACCTGTATTATAATTACGAGTTGCATGTTTGAGTACGAGCTGCCTGTATTCATTTGAGAAATTATCTATGAAAACATCAATTGCATGTTATTGAGAATTGAACTATGAAAATACGAGCTGCCTGTATATGGATGAGGAATAAATTATGAAACATGAGATCTGGATCTGTATAATGAGGTTAACATGAACATGAACCCTACGAGGAATTAGGAGTAGAACTCCTGTGGATAAACGGAATCTGGAATGTAGACGGGAAGTGTGCTGGACCTTGAGTACGTGGTACCAAGGAGAGCAACTGTCCCCTTTTAGTGTAGAGCGGAGCAAGCCTCCCTTGGGTTGAGACCTGGGGTTAGGATTGGCCACTCCACACCGACTCCTGTTGGCCCTTGCGTACGTGGTACCGAGGTGTGCTACTACTGTAGGGAGGGAGCTAGCCACCCCACGAAGCATGGGGTTCAGTTAGCCACCCTACACCGACTTTGTTAGGCCCTCTGGGCAATTTGGGGTAGTCAAACGAGGGTGCGCGGACTATGGAGGGGCGAGACCCTTGTTTTGAGAGGGCAAGGCCCTACACTGTTCCGTGTTGTACCTTGGGTGTACCCGCTAGTGGAAATCACTGATCGTGTGTTAATGCGAGGTAGCTACCCGTGCACTTATCACGCATGCCGTAGTTACCGCTACGTCTTGACAGTGACCTCGGGATGGTTGACTAGGTGTAAGACTACCACGGGAGACTCTCCCGACCAAGAGAGCACCATGTGCACCTTCTACTCTACTGAAAAGACTGCAATCAAGATCGTTCCCACGAGGAACATGCAAGATCAAGAAATATCTGGATACTTTGAGAAATAGATGAAACAAAAATACATAAATGAGATAAATAGAAATGAGAATTAAATCTGTTGTTTACTGTTCTTGTACTTAAATGATACAAATACCACTCTTCTGAGCGTTCGCTGACTCTGTCTTTTTATAACACTGTTCAGGACTAGGAGTTGAGCAGCCCGAGTTTCCGGTTGCAGAGGGTGCCGGGCCCAGTTGAGTCCAGCCGTAGTCTTTCTTCAGCACTTTCTTTTTCTCTACTGTTGTAGTAAGTAATGGACACTTAGTTTACTGTTTCCGCTACTTCTATTTCCTTTTCGCTTTCAGTTGATGTTGTTGTTGTGGTGGCTTGTACTGAGACAGTTGTTCTGCTTACTTTACTGCTTTGTACTTTTCTTCTGCTTAATTATATGGCATGTGTGAATGTGGTTTATTTTCCTACTTTTGGTTATTTCTCTTTGAACGACTAGATCTTGGGATTAGTCGAGGCGAGCCGGCCTCGGGTCCTGTAGGGATCCGGGAACCAGGTCGTAACATACAACTAAACTACAAAATAGTAAATCTACTCTAACAGGAAGAATGGGGCTTGTGGGTCCTTAGCCGGTGGCTAAGGAGGAAGAATGGAGGAGGAAGAGAACTCCAGCGGAGGGAAAAGCCTTTTAGTGAAGCTTCAGGGTCATTCTCAGGCATACGTCATCCTTAGCGATGAGGAGAGTCGAAGAGAATTTGAAGTATTCCCTGCCAGTGGCTGTGAAAACTTGGGAATTGGTGGGGAGAGGTGGCTGGTGTGGATGAATGGACTGTTCTCAAGGAAGTAGGAGAGTCGGCGATCCCCTTGTGTTACGACCAGGGCATCAAGCGTCGTTTAAGACATTTAGGAAGTGGCCTAGACGTCTGGAAGCCTTCCCAGACATCTGGAATTAAATTTTTTTCGGTGTACGGGTTCGCATCTGCGCGCATGAGCACGCAGATTGAACCCGTCGCCCTCCTTCTTCTCTTTCCTCTCCCTCCCTGCAGACGCAGCCTTTCCTCTTTCTCTCCCCCCGCAGCTGCCTTACAAATACGCTTCCCCTCTCCCTCACCCTCACTCCATCGCTTTCTTCTTCTTCTTCTCCCTGTCAGCGAGAGAGCGCGAGCGGCAGCAGCGGCTGCCGCGAGTGTGCGGGAAGGAGGGGCTGTTGTGGGAGGAAGAAGGAGCTTGACTGCGAGGGTACGAGCTTGCCGGGGCAGCTAGAGCCAGTCGCGCGGGCGCTGCTGCAGCTTAGGCAGCAGGCGGACGCGACGTGCGTTGCGGGCGAAGAGAAAAAGGGTCTTGATTCTGGGAAGATTTCCCAGAATCAGATGTCTGGACATACGTCCAGACGACGCAGGAGACGTCTGGAGGAAGGTCCAGACGTCTGACAGGTACGCTATTTTTATCTCCTTCTTTCGCGTGTACGGCCATGCAGCCGTTCCGCCGAGGTCTTCTGCACCCTTTCGTGATGAGAGCAGGCGTGTGTGTGTGCAGGACTTGTTCAGGAAGGTGCAAGGGCTCGCCATCCCACATAGATCAGACGTCTGGGCACAACACCAGATGACGGAGAGGGCCTCCAGATGTCCGGGGTGACAATCGGACGTTTGGAAACTAATTCCAGACGGTCCAGCGGGCTTATGGACGTATGAAGGACTGGCCAGACCAAGGTATGACCTGAACTATCTTTTAAGACGTCTGGAAGAAGTTCCAAGCGTTTGATTTTGGACAGACTAGTTGTTTTTGACCCATTTAGGGTCCGTTCGGAGTCCGTTTTCTGCGTTTCAAATTTCGTTCTTCCCAGACTTAGTTCCTCTACCTGTTTACAGTAATTGTATACTGTTCTGAGTAACTCCTTGTGTTGATCCTTGTGTTAGGACCCCGTTCTGTTGCGGCTCTAGGGGTTGCGGAGGCGCGCGGGATTGCCGACCACGCCCTTAGTACTCCCGGTTTTGCGGGTAGAGTGGCTTCCCTTAGTCAATTACAAACATTAATGCTTATCTGGATTAAATAATAGATCCTAGGGTATGGCATGAAACCTAGGACCTGAAAACTAGATTAAATGTTAGACCCTAGGGCATGGCATGAATCCTAGGGCTGAAAACTACATTGAATGATAGATCCTAGGGTGTTGCATGAATCCTACGAACAGAAACACTGAAACGAATGTCTTGAATGCCTGAATTGCAGTCTCGGATAAGTAAATAGAATAATGATAATTGCCTGTAATTGGATAACAACTGCCTGTGAAATGTAGAGTACTGTTGCTAGTAACTGCTACATGTAATTACTATTGGTTGGAATCTAAATACGAGCTGCTTGTATATAAATTGGAAAGGAAAAGAAGTTTGAATGTTGGAAATATGTACTATAGCGTTCCGCTTCGGGCCTGCCTGTTTTGTCCACCCCCAGTACCGAGGAGTGTCGTGACATCGTGACCCACGAAGACATCATAGCTTCAGTCCATACGGTGACAAGTATGGTTACATGGTTTGATTTTTTCTGGAGTATGTAATTCCTGCATTCTAGTACGATGTACCATCTTGCCACACGAGTTGTTGCTACTATGGAGTCTGATAGCACACCATTAGGGGATTAGTGGTAATTAGAAATCCAGGTGGCCAGCTGTTGTAGCTGGGGAGATAATACGGGTTGTGGGGTCAGTATTAGGGGCGCCGCCTCCCCGCTGACCTGTTTGTGATACAGATGGAGGACTTTAGCGTAATTCTGGGGATGGACTGGCTATCCGTTTACCATGCCTTGGTGGACTGCTTTGAGAGAAAGATCGCCTTCTCCATACCTGAGTTTCTTTCTTTCGAATTCCATGGGTAGCCAGTGGACGGAGGCTTCAGGAGCATTTCTGCACTTCGGGCGGTGAGACTTTTGAGCCAGGGGTGTGAGGGTTTCCTAGCTTGTGTGGTGGCAGAGCCCAGCCCTGTGGCAGACTTCCAGAGTATTCTGGTGGTCAGAGAGTACCCCAACGCGTTCCCAGATGAGTTGCCAGGACTACTGCCCGAGCGTGAGATCAAGTTCAAGATCTCACTAGTACCAGGGAACAGCCCCATCTCCACCGCACCATACAGGATGGCACCACTTGAGCTGCGAGTGCTCAAGTCTCAGTTGCAGGATCTTCTGGAGAAGGGCTTTGTGAGGCCCAGCGCGTCTCCCTGGGGAGCCCGATACTGTTTGTAAAGAAGAAGGATGGTACCCTATGCCTTTGTGTGGACTACTGAAAGCTAAATAGGGTCACCATCAAGAACAGATATCCGCTGCCGAGGATCGATGACTTGTTTGACCAGCTGCAAGATGGCACGGTATTCTCCAAGATCGACTTAAGGTCTGGATACCACCAGTTGAGGATCAAGGAGGCAGACGTCTCCAAGACAGCTTTCCGCACCCAGTACGGACATTATGAGTTTCTGGTCATGCCGTTTGGGCTGACCAATGCCCCCGCTGAATTCATGGACTTGATGAACAGGGTGTTTAGACTGTATTTGGACAAGTTTGTGGTGGTATTCATTGATGATGTGCTCATCTATTCTCGAGATCAGACGCAACACAGACAGCACTTGCGGATGGTTAAGGCCGCATGCTCCACACACGCGCGCCTATTCTCCACAGCGCTCCACGCCCGCGCGCCTCGCCTCCTCTGCGCGACAATCCGGTCCAGTAGCGCAGCGGGCTGTCCGCTGTCCGCAAAGGTAGCGGCGAGCGTTCGAGACCCCGCGCGCTGCCTAAATTACTGCTCGAGCGGGCGCGGATGATTAAGGTCATAGATCCTCGTGCGAAGTGTGACGATCGCGCCACGCGGCGCGTCCTCAAGCGGCGATCATTCACGCGCGCGCTTACGCCGGTCGACAACGCCCGCGCGCACGCGCACTCATGGCGTGATCCGAGCACGCCCATTGCGAAGACCTCAGCCGTCCCATCTTCGATTGGACGGCTCTCAAGCTGCACACATGGGTTGAGTGTGGAGAAGAATGTGCGCGCGCTGGTGATCGGTGGGCAGGGGGCTACACCGACGGATGTCGCTGAATCCCATACTTGAATTAGAAGGCCCTTTTTCCTATATAAACTCCATCCAACCACCCATTCAATGCATTTACTCCACTTGCAAGTATTCTACCCCCCTCCTAGCTACCTTTAGGCCCTTTTGTAATCGTCGGAGACGACGAGTCGCCGATGGAGCCCTCTCCACCACCGTGGCTGCCTCGTCATCCCCTCTCTCTCTCTTTCCTTCTTTAAGCTTTATTTTACTTATGTTCAAGCATTTATCTAGTGTTGTAATTATGTACTAAAGTTGCATGTTAAATGAAGTTGTTTTTTATGCAATTGCTTGCTCTATTTTCTATTCAAGTTGCATGTTGCAAATGAAACAATTCTAGCCCTAATCTCTCTCTCTCTCTCGATTTTCACCCGTGCCTTTTCGCAAGCAAAACCCCGCGTTTTGGGGACAATAAGTGACAAGAAGAATCCGATTTTTACGCCTCCCTGAGACCGGCACTCGAACTCACATCCATTTCTTTACTTTAAGACTGACGTCGCAAGCACAAGCTATAACGACACTTCCAAACACACGCGCACGTCAGTGACCACACGCGCCGATTCGTGTGAAGGTTCAAATCAAAATGAGCTGCAAATCAATAGGCAAGGGGAGATCAACGGTCCAGTTGGTCCATGTTTATTGCGTGAACAGTGATTGGCAGGAGCTGTAGGTGCGTTGAAAATGTGTTGGGACTTTTGCACGGTATGCCCATATGCAAAGGGGTATAAAAATTGCAGAGGAGCCCATAAGTGATAGAGAATGGTTACAGAGTGGTCCTTTAGGACTTATAGAGAGGTCCCTACACGTTACAAATAAGTCTTAGGAGGTTTTCTAATGAATAAAATGTAATGGATAAAGGACCTAAATGTAAATCCTTCCTTTCAAGGACTTAATGATGTCCAAATACCTTCAAGTTTTTATATAAGCTTAATTGAACTTTTAAGAAGTTAATTATACTTTTGATCTGACTTTTTAAACTTGTTTGTGTGTTCAATTTACACTTAGATCACCTTTTGCCCTTTTCACAAGAATATCTCGTTTAATGACCTAATTATGCAATTTTAACACAGAATTAATGTTTTAGTCTTTTTCTTTGATTCCCACACTTAACCCTTTTTATATGTTAATTTGACATTGTTTAACCTAGTTTCTAGCTTAACTTTAGCTATTTAGCTATGATGAGTAGTCACTCATCACTAGAGCCGGAGAAGGGAATGCCTCCGATGAGGGAGAATGGCAAGGAAGAGAGGGGAAGACGACCCTCGTTGGTATTACGAGTGGCGGAGGAGCTTGAGGAAGAGCAGCCGGTCGGCTATAGTCTGTAACAGCCGGGGAAGAATGTAAAACAAGGAGCTCGCTGGAGCTTGCGGAGGGATTGGATGGAGAGAGGAGAAGAAGGTGGAGAATCGGTCCAAACCAAGCTAAGGAGGTAAGGAAGTCGGGGCGAAGCTTATGTAGAGCTCAGGACCTGCTACAAATAAGGGAGGAAGCTCGACGAGCTTCGAAATTTCAGGGAAGAAATCCCTAAACTTTCAAAGGTTCGCAACATCTTTTGGCTTTGATTCTAGGTCCAAGAAGTTGCTCAGATGATTGGGAATCAACTGAGGAACACTCCTTCCAATTTTGAGGGAGATTGATTGAAGGATCAGAGAGCTTCCCTTAATTGAAGGTCATCTGCTTGGTGGGTTTAGGACCTGGCTTGAAGGAAGGCAGCAGGGACCGTTTCGTGAAGAAGGAGACAAAGGTAGGGTCCTTATGCAAATATTTCGGAGGTTAAGGGCATAAATGAGAGAGAAAGAATTAGACTGGACCAAAATGCAAACTAGGTTAAAAAGATCTCTGATTGGGCCCAAATTTTGGTACAAACCTAATTTGTACCTAAGGAACCTGATGGAGAAGTCGGATTTTGGTTTTGACCAAGCTTGGCTAGGTAAATTATCTAAAAATTCAAATTAGGACAATTGTTTGTCTAAGACTTTCTTTTAAGTCAAATTAGGTTCCAATGGTCAAATCAAAGATACCAAACCTTAGGGAATATTTTTCTATGATATTTAGAAAGTTTAGGTGAATTTTATCTTCACCAAAACCTCAATTAATTAAGTGGATCTACTTTTAGGGTTTCAGATGTCCATTAATTCTCAAAATACTTGAAAACCCATTTTTGTCTGCGTGAACCCACTTATTTAATATTTATGATCATTTGACATTTAATTAACCCTTAGGAAATCCCATGATTGTTCTGCATTTAGGATATTCTGTTAAAACTGTAGTTTTACCCCTATTTTCATGTTTATCTCATAGAATGGATGTAGAATGAATTATGGCTCTTTGGCGGTTATGTAGGAGTATTTATCAATGGAATATGACTAATTAAAGTTAAATATGACTGATGATGACGTTATCATCAGTACTACTTTGAGGTATAATTTTAATATTTTTAATTTATTTAAAAGATAATATAGGTTTTGTTAGATGTGGGGTTGTCCACATGGTGTTGTTAATTTTTTTGAATAGATGTGGGGTGTGCCCACTTGTATACTTTATTTTGAATGTGGGGTGTGCTTACTTGTTTGATTGAAAAGAAAGTTAATGTGAGGTGTGCCCACTTTTATTATGAGTATTATTTAGCTATGCAAGTTTATAGAGAACTTAAAAATAATAGGGGAAATTCTGTCAATTTTTTTTTTTATAATTATTTTAATGTTTAGTAGGGTTTTAGGTTTTAGGGTTTAGCATTTAGGCGGCAGACCTGGAACATTGCGTTTTAGCGATCAATATCTCTTAATTTTGAGTTTAATGAGTTCTTGAGATTGTAGAAGGTCTATATAGGTCATTAATTTGATTGAACTACTGAGGATTTAAAAGTAAATTTTTATTCTAACGCTGGTCTACTTGAAGCTATAATAAACCTTGGAGCTTTCGATCTCACTTCTGATGGATGTGAAATGATCTTTAAGATGAAAGGAATTTGTTAGAATAGGTTCTATGAAGTTTTGAAGTTACCTATGTCTGTTAGTAATTTATGCTCTATTTGGGTTCATATGACTTATAGTTGAGCTTATTTGAGCTCAGGTCGAAATTTGAAGCTCTACTGAGCTTATTTGAATCAGTTTAAATTCTATAACGATACTTAGAATAAGATTATAAGCTCTGAACTCTGTGTCAAATCAATTCCAGGGTATTATTTGAGTTGAGAATCATTCCTCTGTGTTTCTTGATATGCAGAATGAGCCTTAGGCCTAGCTTGTGAAGGTTAGATAAAGCCTAACTTGGAAGTGAAATAATGTGGATTTCACATGTTGTGATAAATTAGCATTTTTGTTTATTTCTTTTTAGCATTCAATGGAAATAATTTTATTTCTTATCTGGTTATTACTTATGTTTAATGTCAATTTCTTTGCAATTATGGGTATTATTTTAGACCCACAGATTTGCTAAAAAAGATATATATGCACAAGGCCAAACATTAGGCATTTTAACCCTTAGGGTAAAAGTTTTTTGAGTTAAATTGTGTCAAATTACTAGCCCGTTGAGATTTATAATCATATTATATGAATAATGCAGGAAGTATATGTATACCTCACTTACATACATGATATATTTTCTTTGTAGCATGCCATAAGACTCGATCAACTTTAGTTCGGTGAAGTACCGAACTAAAGAAGATCCCTAAAGATTTAATTACAACTTAGGTTTGCTCGCTACATGTAACTTAGTGCAGTGAAATTTCAGTTGCTTCTTCCTACTCTTCTTCTATATACCAACTAATCTTATCTAGTTTCCTGCGGTACCCTTAATTGGGTGTTAATGGAAATCTAGCTAAGGTTAGTATTGGGGGATATATTAGAGAAGTGCGGGGAGATGCTGCCGAAATTTCACCTTGCGAAGGTTATAGGTAACGAGTAAACTTAAGCTGTGATCAAATATTTAAGGATGGGCTATAAAGTGAAAATCTTAATCGATATACACATCATTCAGTCTTTTCCTTTCCTAATAAGTGGTTTGTTTACATTAAATTTTAGGTTATTATGGATAAATCTTGGATTGGATTGCGGGGTTCAAATTACACCAGATATTAGGATAGAGTAATTTTATTCCTGGATTGAGCCTTTGATGATGACAGAAAGATATTTAAGCAAGGAGATCAACTTGATAATATCTTCTGCCCATGCAGAAAATTTTTGAATGGTTCCTTGCATGACCATAACACTGTGCTTGAGCACTTGATTTGTAATGGGTGGTGGCAATATTACACTACCTGGGTAGCTCATGAAAAGGAGTTTACAAAAAAAGTCATAAACAATGAAAACAATGTTGATGAAGAGATGGACGAGGAAATTGCTGATAGTGGAGGTGAAGATGTACAAGAAATGTTAAACGAGATGAGAGCAAGAGTGGATATAAATACAGATCAAGAAGATTCGTTCAGTTGTGATCCGTTCTATGATACTGTTAAGGCGGCTGAGGATCCTCTTACTCCCGATGTTACGAGAATGTCTAAGTTGTCATTTTGAAGATGCTTCAACTGAAGGTTATGAATAGAGCTAGTGTTAAATTCATGTAAAAAATACTTCAGTTTATTACTGAGCTGTTGAATAATGTTATTGGTTTTCCGGCTTCATGGTATGAGGCAAGGAAATAGATTCACAAGCTTGATTTGGACTGTCAAAAGATCGATGTATGTTCGAATGACTAGAATCTTTTCAGAAAAGAATTCGCAAGCTTGAGTAACTGTACTGAATGTGGACATGAGAGATATAAGGGAGGAAAAAGTAAAAGTAAGAGGAAATAACCTCAGAAGGTTTTTCGTTACTTCCCATTGATATCTAAGCTTCAACGCCTTTTTATATTAACTAAAATTGCACGATGGATGACATGGCACTAGGAATCTAAACCTCAAGATGGAAGAATACGTCATCCTACTCATTCAGAGGAGTGGAAGAGAATTGACGAAAAAAATAATTCATTCACTTTAGAAGCAAGGAATGTGCAGCTGGGTCTTGCAAGTGATAGATTCAATTCATTTAACAGTATGCACCTGTCGTACTCTATATGGCTAGTGGTAATGGTCACTTATAGCTTATCTCCCTGGTTGTGTATGAGATCATCATTCATGATGTTGACCCAATTAATCCCTGGTCAAAAACAATCAGGAAATGCAATAGATGTTTCTTTGCAGCCATTAATCGATGAACTAAAACAGTTGTAGTACACCGGTGTGAAGACGTATCATGAATAAAGGAAAGAATTGTACAATAGGCATGCAGCACTGTTGTGCACCATAAACAACTTCCCAACGTACGCAAATATGTCAGCTTGGGGCATGAAAGGAAAGTTTGCTTGCTCAGTCTGTGTGGAAGATACTCATCACCTACAACTACCGGAAAGTAAGTTTTGTTACTTAGAGTATCGTAGATTTGTATCCATTGAACATAGATGGCAAACGTCGCAGTTCAGGCGTAAATTTGATGGCAGGACATGTCGGTATTCAAAGAAAAATCCAAAGAATAAACCTAGTACAGATTCTATCAGGTTGCTGGGTCAGGTTATATTGGAGAGATTATAGGAAATGCATGGGATACGATTGGGTTGACCATTCCAATAAGACTAGATGGCCTTGAGAAATTCTAAGTTTCGAAAGAAAAGCATTTTCTTTATGGAGTTTTCATACTGGAAAGATCTTACCATACATTATAATTTAGATGTTATGCACATCGAGAAAAATGTGATTGATAACATCTTAGACGTATTAAATCTGACCGATGATCTAAAGGACACAGTGAAAATAAGAAAGGACATGAAGAGTTTGGGGATGCATCCAGAGCTGCATATTTATGAGGAGAATGGCTACTTGCTACCTGCTATTTACACCTTTAATCAGAATCAGAAGAGTAGACTGTTCTCCTTCTTAAAGGATATTCGGGTGCTAGATGATTTTTCGTCGCAACTTTTTTATTGTGTGAATGAAACGTAGAAAAAGATACCTGGCTTGAAAAGTCATAACCACCACGTTAATATGCAAGTATTGTTTCCACTAGCGATTCGAGGGATATTGTTTGAGCCAGTTATTTATTCAATCACGGAGATGAGAAAATTTTTTAGAACTGTTTGTTCAAAGATGTTACAAAATGATACGCTGGATTACTATGATAAACAAATAGTCATTACTCTTTGTAAGATGGAATGGATTCTTCCTCCAGCCTCCTTCGATGTGATGGTTGATCTTATGTTGCATTTTGCAAATGAAGCGAGAATTGGTGAACCTATACAAATTAAATGGATATATCCTGTGAAGCGATTTTTGAAAAAGTTTAAAGATTATGTTTTGAACAAGATAAAGCCGGAAGATTCAATTATAGAAGGTTATGTCGTGCAGGAATGTATAAATTTTACTTACATGTACATGAATGAAATAGACAACCACTTTAATAAACTTCAAAGAAACTATGAGGATGAATACAATGATAACGATGAAGAATGTTTGTAATTTTTGGTATTAGAGGACGGTCGATTCTTCATACAAAGTATAAGATAATTTTAGAAAATGACAGACATTGTGCACATCTATATATTTTCAAACAAATTCCTAAAATTAATCCATTCTACGAGAAATTCCAACAATTAACTCTTTCAAAAACATCCGAATTTGGCTTCTTAGATTAGTTTAAAAACTGAGGTATTAAATTGAAAGAGGGCAAGGTCCCACAATGGATACTAGATTTTGATGTAATTTATGATACACGATTACGTTATGTACATTACCACTTTGGGTATATAATAAATGAGTTTAGATTCAGAATAAAAGAAATTTATGATGGAAAGCTGTTACGAACGCGTGGATTCAGACGTTTTTAAGACGTCTGGGATTCGTTTTTTTTTTCGACAAAACGGTTTCGTCTGCGCGCCTGAGCGCGCAGACCTGCGAGCGCATCTTTCTCTCTCTCTTTTTCCCTCTCTCCTGCAGCTGCAGGCTACACCCTCAGTCCTCTCTCTCTCCGCCTCACGCGGCCTTAAACGGCCACGCCCTCTCCCTCACTCCCGTCACCCCCGCCCCCTTCCTCTTCTCTTTCCAGCCAGTGCGCGAGAGCGAGCACGGGTGAGCGGCAGAGGCGACAACCGCGGTAAGCGTGGGAGGAGGTGCTGTGCGTGGAAGAGGCGCTCGGCCGTGAGGGCGAGCTCGTCGGGGCTGTTGGGAGCCGGCCGGCGGGGGCGCAACGAACGCGGGTTGACGCGGGAGGCCTGCTGCAGCTCAAGCAGCAGGCAGACGAGGTCGCGGTGGTGCCGAGCGTCGCGAGCGGAGTGTGAGTCGCGCCCTGTTTCTGGAATTTTCTCCAGAATCAGACGTCTGGGCTTGAAACCAGACGGCTGGGACGACGTCTGGAAGATTGTCCAGACGTCTGAAAGGTGAGTTATTTCCGCTTCTTTGTTTTCTTCGACTGACCGTACTAAGAGAGAGAGGAAATGGGTACGCGCAGGGTCTGAGATTCGCATCCAACGCGAATCAGACGTCTGGCTGTAGTGCCAGACGACTGGAGCGACTTCCAGACGTCCGGAGTGACCATCAGACGTCTGGGAACTAGGCCAGACGCCCCCGCAGGCTTCTGGACGTCTGAGAGATCACGCAGAGCAAGGTAACCCCTGATCCACTTTTTAAGATGCCTGGAATAAGTTCCAGACATCTGATTTTGCACTGTTTCGTCGTTTTCGACCCGTTTAGGGCCCGTTCGGGGTCCGTTTTCCGCGTTTCGAGTTGCGTGCTTTTCGAAATTACATCCTCTATCCATCTACAGTAGTTGTATACTGTTTTGAGAAATTCCTTGTGTTTGATCCTTGTGATAGGACCCCGTTCCGTTGCAGTCTCGGGGGTTGCGGAGGCACGCGGGATTCCCGACCACGCCCCCAATTCGCCTGTTGTAACCGGTAGAGTGGCTTTAAGTATAATCTGTTAAATTATGAAACCATAAATGGAACCTAGGGCATTGCATGAATCCTAAGAATGAGAAATAGATTGAATGGTAGATCCTAGGGTGTTGCATGAATCCTAGGGCTGGAAAACTAGATTGTATGATAGATCCTAGGATATGGCATGAATCCTAGGACGGAAAAACTAGTGGAATGTATGAATACTGCAGTCTTGGAAAATGTGGAAAGGAAACAATAGCTGCCTGTGAATTGAATTAACAACTGCCTGTTATGAATAAATGAACATGATTAAGAATATGGGATGTATGAACGTGAAACTGGAAAGGTGAAATCGGAATGCGCTGAGTTAAAGAGCTGGAACCCTACGGGGAATTAGGAGTAGAACTCCTGGAAAGTGAATGGAATAGAGTTGGGGAAGTGAGCTGGCCCTTGAGTACGGAGTACCAAGGAGAGCGACTGTCCCCCTGTTTAGTGCAGAGTGGAGCTAGCCGCCCCAGGGACCCGGGGTTAGGACTGGCCACTTTGTACCGACTTGCTGGCCCTCGTGTACGTAGTATCGAGGAGAGCTACCAGTGTAGGGAGGTACTAGCTACCCCACGGGCCCCGGGGTTCTGCTAGCCTCCTACACCGACTTGTTAGGCCCACTGGGCAAACCAAGGTAGTCAGGCGAGGGTGCGCGGACTGTGGAGGGGCAAGGCCCCTGTTTGGTTACTGTGGGGGGGTTGGACCCCTGTTACTGAGAGGGCTCTGCCCTGTACTGGTTTCGTGCTGTGCTTTAGGCTCACCCGTTAACGGAAACGATTGACCGCGTGTCAGTGCGGGTTAGCTACCTGTGCGTTTATCGCGCGTGCCATAGTCACCGTTACGCCTGTCCGTGACCTTGGGGTGGTTGACTGAGAGTAGGATCATCACGGGGGACTCTCCTGGCTAGGAGAGCACCACGTGCTACTTCTACTATTCGGAAAAGACTGCAATCAAGATCGTTTCCACGAGGAACATTCGAGATCAAGTGAAGGATCTGAGAAATAGATAAATTGTGAGACAATAGAAAGACGTAATTAAAGAAAGTAACAGAACATAACAGCTACTGTACACTCTACTGTTTCTTTTGTTTTAGTTGCCATTCTACTCAGCGTTTTGCTGACGTGTTACACTCGTTACCTTTCAGGACCAGGTGTTGAGCAGCCAGGGTTAGCGGTTGCAGAGGACGCTGGGCCGAGTATGGTCCAGTAGAGTTACCACTGTTCTCTTGTACCTCTTTTTGGTTCCACTGTAGTGAGTAGTTCTTGTTTCCGCTGTACTTTTCTTTACCTGCAGTTCATATTATGTTATGAATGTTGTGCTATTGTTGTGGTGGTACATACTGTAGTAGTTTCTTTCCTTATTGTTGTATTTTCTTACTGTTAGTTATATTCATATTGAATGTGGTTTATTTTACTGATCTTTTGGTTACTTCCTCGTTGGACGATCAGGTCTTGGGTTTAGTCGAGTCGGTCCGGTTCTCGTGTCTCGTAGGGACTCGGGAATCGGGTCGTTACAAAAGGTTACACAACTGGCTGGAGTTGTTTTTGATTTAGATCTTTCCACCAGTTCAGATGGATACTATGGTGAAATCAAAGAAATTGTGGAGATCAGCTTTAGATATAATCGCAGAGTTGTCCTAATTAAATGTCATTAGTTTAATATTTTTAAAGAGAACATTGGTTTCAAAATTAACAAGAAAGACAATTTCTTTAGTTTAAATCGTAATCATCAAATTTTTCAGCCTTATGAAACATTAACATTGACATGCCAAATGACACAAGTTTTTTACGTCCCCGATAATTGCCAAAGGGGATGGGTTATACCAATAATAATAGTACTACGCAATCATTTTGACACACAGAATTAAGTATACCAAGAATTAACGAAAGAAGGTCATATGGATTCATAGGTAATAAATGTGGATATCTAATGTTAGTAATAATTTCTTTACTTTTGTTTAAATTTAGTTTATATTCAAATTTAAGAAACCTAAACTTATATTAACATTTTCTGTACCCTAAAAACATAAAACTTAAAAGTAATCAGGCACACATGTTAAAAATATGTTACTCTTACTCACTACACTTTTTATTTATTTATTTAAATTATTTTAATAAGATTATAATGTGTTATTTAATTACTTTTGTTCTTGAAATTATAGGTTATTGGTGACAGGCATACTCGGAGGTTGTTGTTATTAGAGATATAGTTTTAATATTTTTAATTTAATTGAATGTAATTAGAAACTTTTGCTGGATGTGGAGTGTGCCAACATATTATTTTTTATTTTATTAGACGGAAGTGTAGTGTACCCACTTGTTTGTTTTTTTTTGGATGTAAGGTGTTCCCACTTGTGTTCTTTATTTGTTTTATTTGATTGGATGTGGGGTGTAATCACTTGTTTGTTTCATTGAATGGATGCAGGTTTATAGGAAAATTTCACATTTTAAGGGAAAACTTTGTCGAACTTTTTAAAAATTCGTTAATGTTAAAAACCATCCAACAAGCCACAAATGACAAATAGACTATCAGGCCTACTCAAAGATATTATGGACTTTATAAGATGTATGGTAATGGGACATCTATAACAAATGTCAAATCAACTAATAACTTAGGCACTAACCCATTTTAATGTGATAACTAAGAGTGGGATCTCAATCTAACAATGATTTACCAAGAATCCATATTTTCAGCTCGTTAACAAACCTTTTAAAATAAAATAATATACACAAGATACAAAATTAAAGTTTTTTGTTTCTTTTTCATACTTGACATCCTCCGTGAAATGTTACTACATATTGAAAAGTTAGCTCACATACACCAATTACAACACATCATTCTCCTGTCTTATCAAAATCAAGTTCATTAAAGTGTCACAAATGTATGGTTGAATCCAAGATTTGTTTTATACTTGATATGATTTGGGAAGACAATCAAATACAGAATCAACCAAAAAATTGCTACCAAGGGAAAAACATATAAAAGCCAGTTTTTGACCTCTAGACCATTAGTCAAGACTCATAAAAACACCCCTGGAAGTTTCCTAGTATAACAATTAGCACATGCAACATAAACTAATATTGGTCTCAAATGTTGTTCCTAGCTAAAGAACATCAAATAGTTTAAAAAACAAACAACCCATTTTACAGGAAGATGCTTACAGCTCCATCTGTTGTACTTTTTTAATGACACTGGGTCTGGTTGTACATGGTAGTCTATAGAGTGTTTCCTTGGAATTTTTTTTAATGTAGAGTGTGTCCACTTTCATTTTAATTTATAAGTTTATAGAGAAACCTGTAAATTTAAGGAGAAACTCCGTTGAAATTTTTAATATTTTTTTAATGTTCACCAAACTTTTTTCATTAATGATTTATATATTAATGATTTTTAATTGTATTAATTATTACATTTATTTTTTGTTACATATGAAGTGGCTTAGGAGAAAACCCAAAAAAAGGGTCCCCCTAAGACACAGTCTTCCACTCAGCCTGAGTTGTCTCCTCAGGCTCCACCACCTCCCGCGGCATCAAGCTTTCCTCTAATCAGGTTTCTTACGACTTGGGGACAAGTCACGTTTAATATATGTGGGTGGGGGGGTGGGGGGGGAAGATAAAGGGGAAGGAGATTGCTCTTACTTTGCCAGAGTGAGTAAAGGATGATCCAGATTATGAAATATCAAATGAGGAGGACGAAGACGAGAATGATGACATGGAGGGAGAGGAGGAGGGGGAGGAGGCGAAGGATGAGAAGGTGGGGTGTATGTTCCTAGTTCTTGTGCACCTCTTAGCGACGAGCATTAGTGTTGCTAAGAACTTCTGTAAAGTGAAGAAGTAAATTACTTCTGCATTTTAAAGTTTGCTATAACTTCAGAAATATATATATATATATATATATATATATATATATATATATATATATATATATATATATATATATATAATGAAAATGATTAATGTTTATGCAGGTAAAGTAAGAAGAGGATGGAGGAAGACAAAGAATCTAGACCTCTAATGTGTCCCTGAGGGCCTGAGAATAACGATCAGGTTTACAATCACAGGGGAGGTGGAGAATTACCTGGGCTTCATCAGTAGAGTGTTCGACTGGAAGAATGTGCCCTCAGAGCTGAAGAGGTAGCTCCTCTGACAGTTGGAGGTAATTCCACATATCTTAAATATTTCTTTTATAATTTTATCTTAAAATTATTATCGAATATGATTTATATATATTTTTTAAAATAAATATAGGCAAGTTACGATTGGGGTGTCAACCCCAGTGCTTTCCAATATATCCTTAAGCACGTCGCCAAACTACACAGAGATTGAAGGACAGAGAGTAAGGGAAAGGTAACGATTTTTAAACATTTATATTTTTATTATGTACACAATTTCATATATTATGTCTAACAATTTATATTTGATATTTAGTTTTTCTCGAACTGTAGTTTAGCATGGAAGGCAATGGAGAATTGTCCTCTTAATATCGTGCCTGAACATTGGAAGCAAGCATGCAAGCATTGGCTGTTTCTTAAGGCGGAGATTAGTATTTGATTAGAAATGATTTTATTAATTTCATATATCTTAAATTCATAAAAAATATCATTGTGTATATTACTTTATGCGTATATATACTTTTAGTACAGGAGTAAGAAAGGAAAAATAAGGCTAATATGGCCAAAGCTTTACCACAGACCCATTTTTTGGGTCGAAGGAGCATTGAGACAGTCAGGAACTGTTATGTAAGTATTGTAACTACTTCACACTTGAATACTAAATTTCTAAGTTATCTTAATATAATTGTATTATTTTCATATTTTCAGTCTACTACACATGATGGGAGGGCGATGAGTAGGATGGATATCTACGAGGTCACTCACAGTAAGGCTGCAGTTGAAAGTGCTCGTAAGTGGATTCATGAGACATACCAAGAGAGATACATAAGTTTCCTAAACTCAAAATTTATAACTTTGTGTACGCATATTATAATAATATTTTTTAATACATCTAGGAGTAAATGGTACATTTGGTGCGTATCCCCACTGACAAGACCTCCGATAGTATCCAGCAGCCTCTGGATCAAGAGGAGGCATTTAGGTGAGTGATGTCACCTGACCATGGTGGTTTTGTTCATAGTGTACGGAGAGCACACACCTTGTCCAGCTGGTATGGGAGGAAAGGTGTCATATCATTTAGTGTCATTGATCAGCTATATCAACAAATCGACACACTATAGAGACGAGCATAGGAGTTGAAGTATCAGATGGATGCCATGTAGTCACAGATGAGTAGGATGGATGATAAGATTGAGATGCTTTTAACTCTTCTTCTGAAGAAGGGTAGTCAGAGAATCATCTTCATTAGATCCCAACATCAATAGACAGGATGACGACATGGGTAGTGTAGGTGGAGCTGGTGGCATTGGGGCAACACCATTTTGATTTTTATCAATTTCCTTTTATTATGTTTTCATTTTACCATTTTTTTTGTAAATATTTCATTTTCAAACTTTTTCTGTACTAGACTTTGTATTTATGAAATATAGACTTCTCTTCATTTTCATTACTCATTTTTGTATAAAAGAAAGTCTTTTAAGTAGGTTTAGTAGGTCTTTCTCATAATTTTCACATTTAAAAAAGAACCTTACATTTGCCATCGATTTTGGAAAAACGCGATGGCATTAAAGTTTAAGTGATAGCGAATATTGTACCTTTGTTGTCGCTTATTTGAAAAAACATCAGCAAAAAAGACATATTTATCGTCGCTTATTTTAACAAGCGACAACAAAAAAGAGAAGCTTTGGTCTTTTCTAAAACTTATGTCGTCGCTTATTTGGCCAAGGGATGTCAAAAATATTTTTACTGTCGCTTATATAAGTGACGACATATTAATTTAAACGACGATGAAACTTAAGAAAGGACGTGTAAAGGCATAAAAAGGTGACGTAAAAATGACGTTGCTTGTTTTGTAAGCGACAGAAAATTCAATTTTTGTCGGTTGTCAAATGACGTCAAAACATCTAATTTGTCTGATGGTAGAACAATATTTCGACATCGAATGTTCTTTGTAACCAACGAGAAAAATGATGACACTACTAACGACGTCAATTAATGGTGTCGATTAAAAGAGTTTTGCCATTGATTTTCAACCTACGACAAAGGTGAAGATTATTGTAGTGCAAGTTGAGTCAGAAGACATTGAGTGGGAAGGTGATGCGATAACATGAGAAATAAGACAATAACTCAAAAGATGAACCGACACATGAGATTATTATTTTTTCCAAAAAGTAAATAATTATTATCAATCCTAATTATATTCTAAAATCCCTGTAAATTCTCAAAAGAGAAGGGACGCTTGCAGTAAGTTCTGAAGAATTAGATCTCCTTTCAAAATATACATTATTAAGATAAAATTAGATCAACAATTCTCTATCTTTTCCTCTGATAATTTTATTCTTGTGAGCATTATATCTTGTTCTGGATAAATCCTTAGATATTGATAATTACTAAATAAAACCGACAATATTTAATTTTGAAAATTTTCTAAATCTCATAATCAAAGAAAAACAAACAACGTCACCCTATATTAATTTGCCATCAATCACATCAAAATGGTTAACGATTACGAGAACGTAGACGTGAATGCAGACAGCAATGTGGACTCTTCGCTGGATTCCCAAAATTTCCCACATGATGCATTTAGTCCTGTCCTACAATAAAGTTGCATAAATAGCCTTGTCGTCAATCTTTTCTTCTTTGAGCACGAATGATACCCTGATTACCATGAATGTCGTAAGCTTAAGGCTCAAGCAACTTAACCATTAATTCAATTTCTATTTTGACTTCTTTACGATAAAAATATGAACTTTGACACATCCAAAACATAGTTGTTGGCAGCTGCTCTCTTTCAAATTCCCCAGATGATCGAATTGTAGCCCCCAAGGACCACGCATTCAGTAGTAGTAGCAATCATATCATCGCATAGTTTCCTTCTCCTTCGAGAATCAACATTGCAAAAAGCATCATAAAATGCAAAATCGTGTCATGGGAATTCGTGCAATCGACTTTCTAAAAAGGCACCTACGCAAAATTCCACGTGCAGTGTCCTCATGCCATGAACCTCCGGGAAACTACCCTCAGGGGGGAAAATAAAAATCCTCTCAAAAGCTTTCACAAAATGGCATCCATGCAAAGTTTCCCTTCACTGCCCAGTTTCATCCAATCAAGAGACGAGGGGGTAAGAAACTCACCTTCCGGTTCTCTCTCTACTCCCCGAAACCTCTCCTCGGCGAAACTTGGTAGCCGTTTGGACCAATTGGAGACTCTCTTCTTTTGGTTCTTCTCCTCGACCTCTTCTTCTCCTTCGACAGTGCCATGTATAGTCGGTTGTGATGGTGGTTGACGTAGGTGTGGCTTTGGCGACCGTGGCGACTAGGGGAGTTGGTGGCCGATGCCAGCGGTGGCGCATCTTTGTTGAGGCCTAGTCGGAGCTATAGGCTCCTCGGTGTTCGATGCGTTTCTTGGCTGTGTGCGTGGTGGCGAGGGTGTTTGTGTAGAAGAGGAGGGTGTTGGCAGCGATGGTGGGAGTCGATCGGTGAAGACATGTTGGAGGTGGAGGCATGTGCGACGACGAGAGGTAGTGGTGGTTGGTCTTTGGTGGCGTTGCGTGATGTTGTTTTGCTTTGGTTTACATGTAGGACGTGGGTTGTAGCAGTCTCTATGTTGTTTTCTTGTTTGTTGGTGTTTGGATTGGTCTTTTCTTTTTCTTTTCTCATGATATTAATTTTTAGTTGAGGATCGTGTGAGTCCTCAAATTTCATACAATTAAAATTCTAACACCAGTGGAGGGTGGAATTCATTCTTCGAATTATTTTATTTTGATTTTCTCATTTGTAAGTTCTTCAAATTTATTCTCATTTGACACTTGCCGTATTCATGAACTTGAAGTCGCTCTTCCTGGAGAGTTCGTAAGATTCTCGTCTTATGATACTTTCTTTTTCTTTCTTTTTTTTTTTTTTTTCTGATCTGTTATTTTCGGAGTCTTACCATCCCCCATTTCGACGGGGGCAAAATCTCCCCATATTAAAGGTGCGAGGACTTTTCTTCTCACTTTCTTCCCCGCTGTGGAGCGCCTGCTGCACCGGAATCTTTCCCTTTTATCTTTAAAAAAAGAGCGGAGGAGACCTACCACCCCTTCTACGGAAATACATCTGACTCAAACCCAACGTTTTAAAAGGACACCCTACCACCCCCTCTCCACTTACCCGTCTATCCTCCTCCTCCTCCTCCACCACCACCAGTACCAATGGCTTCCGACCAACCCCACCTCCTCTACGGAAAGGACTCCTCCTCCACCAGACCACGTCGCAGGAAGGTCATCCTCACCCTCTCCACCCTCCTCGTCCTCCTCGTCGTCGCCACCATCATCGCCATCGCGACCACCGCCACCTCCCGCAACCACGACAAAGGCACCGCCGCCTCCCACACCCTCATACGCGCCTCCTGCAGCTCCACGCTCTACCCCGACCTCTGCGTCTCCTCGCTCACCTCCGCCCCCTTCCTTCTCCCTTCCCTAACCGACCACAAGTCTGTCATCCTCTCCTCCATCAATCTCACCGTCGAAGCCCTCCACCACACCTACTACAAGGTCCAGCGTCTCCGGCAGAGCCCCAACCTCATCCCCCGCGAGACCACGGCCCTCCACGACTGCATCGAGATGGTCGACGATACCCTCGACGAGCTCCACGCCGTCGAGGCCGACCTCAGGTCTCGCCACCTCATGCACCTTATTACTACCCTTCAAAACTTTAGTAGCAGCTGTTTCAACTTAGTGCATTATGACCCTTTTATTGTTTGAAAATGGACTGAACCCAACGTAGAAAATTTGGTCCCTGTTTCGTGTATTCATGACGTCAACTCGTCGTGAGCAGTTTTTTCTTTTCCCAAGTAAATCGATAAAAGCTATGGAATATGAAAAAAAATGTCGCAGTGATGTTAGCATTTTTGTTTTTGGGTCGACGAAGAAAATTATTAGTGGGATAAGCATTTTTTTAAAGCCTCCCCACAACCTCATTTTCTTCTCGTAAACCCTTGTTGCTACTGCCGATCGGGGCCCCTCACGCCAGCCGGGGCCCCTACCCCCCACCCCATCGATCACCTCTCACCTTGGCCAGTGATGCCCTTCCCTTCATGGTTTTCGACACTTGCAATTTCGTTCATGCTGCCTGATCAATGATGTATCTGTGTTTCATGTCTGTGCTTATTTTGTTAGTGTGTCGTTTGGATCTGCTTCGACAACCCGTGTCTCTCGAATTGCTTCGTGTTTTCTTTGTTGGAGATTTGAGTTGTGTGAGCTTATCCTTATCTTTATGACATCTCCTAGCCTTACGCTCAATATCTTTTGATATATCTGCTCATCTTGAGGAGCATATTCGTTGTGCTTTCGTTTGTGGCTGTGATAACTGTTGGCTATTGTAACATGTTCCGTCTTTTAGGTTGTGTTCGATAACGGGGGTTAAATAGATTAAAATGATTAAGTGAAAATAATATTTATTTAGGAGGTAGAATGGAGAGAGAGAGATTAAGAAAAATAATTGATTTATTGATATGTTATTAAGAAATATTTATTTAATAATATAAATGGAAGCCAAGAATATTAATAAATATTTGTTTAGTAATAAAATTGAAAATAAAAAATATAATAGATATTTTTTAATAATAAAAACAATTAAGAATAATTAAAAATTATCATATATAATTTTATATTAAAATAATAAAAAAAATATGGAATAACCCTCGATCAGAGATAACTCCATTCTCAAACGAACCCTTGATGCAATGTGAGGAGTTTCGAGTGAAAAAGAAAGTATATTTATTACGGCGTTTACGAGAAAAATTCCTGGATTCACCACTGTTTCTCGTAGATTTTGGGAGATTTCAAATGAAAAATAAACTCATCGTGACGTCATCCTGCCTAACGAAAAATCGTCACCCCGCCCCTGTCGCAGGCTGTACCCGGCGGGGAAGAAGACGCCTGCGCAGCACGCGATTGACCTCGAAACGCTCCTGAGCGCTGCCATGACCAACCAGGAGTCGTGCCTCGACGGCTTCTCGCACGACTCCGTCAGCCGCCACCTGAGGGTGTCGATGGAGAAGGGCGTGGATCACATCGAGAAGATGTGCAGCAACTCCCTCGCCATGGTCAAGAACCTCACCGAGGGCGACATGGCGTCGGAGGCCGCAAGGGCCGGAAACGGGAGGCTCCTAGAGGACCGCCGCGGGTCTGCCGCCCCCTTCGCGGTGGACGACGGGTTCCCGGAGTGGATGCCGGTGGAGGACAAGAAGCTACTGAGGGAGGAGGCGGCCGTGGTCGCGGACGTGACGGTGGCGAAGGACGGCAGCGGGGACTTCCGGACGGTGTCGCAGGCGGTGAAGGCGGCGCCGGAGAGGAGCAAGAAGAGGTACGTGATAAGGATAAAGGCGGGGACGTACAAGGAGAACGTCGAGGTGTCGAAGAAGAAGACCAACATCATGTTCGTCGGCGACGGGAGGAAGAACACCATCATCACCGGGAGAAGGAACGTCGTGGACGGCAGCACCACCTTCAAGTCCGCCACAGTTGGTACGCTCTTTATTTGTCTTTATGCTCTTCTAATTTTGGCTTTTCGACTCTGGCTCTTTGTTAATCTTATCACAGCTAATTCACATTCGTTGTCAGTTGAAAGGCCTGGGTTTAGACTTGTATTGCTGAAAGAAAGATATCTATCATCACCCTTGATGATATGAGGGACTCTGGACTTTCAACTATCCTTGGGTATATTTGGGATATTGGTGTAGAAAAGACGATCAATTTCTCTTAAATTCGTCATTTGGGCCGTTAATTAAGGATAAAAAAACTTCCATTTCTCATGATAGAAACCGGTGAGATGACATGTGCCGCGTCACGAATTTGTCCAGACAAGTGTCATGAACCAATGCTATGGAAACCAATGTGGGTGCCCTACATTTTTTATTAAGGGTGTACATGGATAAGGTTGATTAAATTAAAATTTGATAAACTTTATTTATAATTTTTAGGTTGAAATTTATTCAATTTAATTCAATCCTTTACACTATTGAACTTAATTCAACTTAATTTATAAAAGTTGGATTGGGTTGCATAGTGACTTGTTAACTAGTTATAGAATTCAAATTTTATTTTTATCTCTTTCATGTTTTCTATTTCTTTAATATTTAATTACAAAGGATTTTAAACTCAAAAATAAATTATATCTTTTAAAATAAGTGAATAAAATAGATAAAAATAAAAAAAATGGTAGTTGTGTGATAATAATTATTCCTTTCCTGTAGAAAAGTAAACATATATTACAAGACGATTATCTTATTTATGTAATTTTTTTTTATGGATGAAGGCATTCAAAATAAAGAAGTAGACGAGAATTGAAATAATTTTTTATTAGTAAGAAAAAAATTTAAGATGTATGTATAGATATCTTTTAATTCTGCCTAAATAAAGAATTAGATGAGAATTTAAATAATGATATCTAATTTAAGTGTCAAAGTTTGAATGACTACGATGAAGTTTCAAGTAAATTAGGTTAAATTAAGAGAAGGCAGAGGATGACTGAAAGAGGAGGTGGTAGCTATTGATTATAGTGAAAGAGGATGGCTAGTGAGGGGGTAGTGGGCTGTGTGGTGGTGATGGTAGTGACTCTGGTGATAAGATGAGCGAAGGGGAAGATAGAGAGGATGGTGGATGGTTGGTGAGGGATAGTGAGTTGTGTGGTAGTAGACCGGTGGTAGTGGGTCAGCAGCTCTTGTGGTAGGCTCAGGCTGGGTAGAGAGGAAGGCAGTAATGATGATGGATAGCTGGTGAGGGGGTGGTGGGTTGTATGGTTATGGTTGTGGTGGTGGCTGTCGCAACATAGAGGAGGGAGGAAGATGCTAACCTCGAGCAGCAATGATGAGAACACTGGCGATGGCGAGAAGGGAGGTACAAGAGAGGTTTGTGGCGACAACAAGTGAAGAAGCTTAGTTTAGGACTTGCGACAGGGAGGAAAATTGAAAAGAAGCGCACGATGAAGAGTACATAAGGAGAGTAAAAAGTGAAATTAAAGGAGTGACGTGTATTATTTGTGTTAATTTTTTTTTTTCTTCTTCTTTAAAGTTTACACAAGATGGTTTTTTTTTCTTTAAAATTTGAATGGATATTTTCGTGTATGTGTGTATCAGATTAAATCGCATTGCGAGTTGAGTTGAATTTATCATACCTCAAACTAACTCAACCCTTTTTTATCATATTAGAAAAATCTCAACCTAATCTATTCTAAATCGTAACCCAACTTAATCAGGTTGGATTCGAGTTGAATATGATCCATATACACCTGTATTTTTTCAGAAAATTTCCCTCTTAGTAAACCAACCCATTTGTGTTTACGAAAATCAAAGTTCTCACTTTGGGCGCCCCTCAGGTTTCCCTCTGCTAATTCATCTAAGGTTTAGGCATACTGAGACGGCAGTTCATACCGACGTTCGCGCTGCTTGATTGCCTGCATTCAAGTCCCGATCTAAGTCCAACAGATTTAACAAGTTGAATCCGTTGGGCCAATGTAATTACGGTGGAGCCCTTTTTTGTTCCAACCTTCTGACGTGTACGTTGTCCCCACTACGTACACCGGTTCCCGTAGTCCAATCCATGCGGCGTGTGGTCCTATTCCCATGCTTAAATCTCCTCACTTCCGTCCGGTATATCGCATCTCAAATTTAGTTTTGACGTCGGGTAAATTCTAAGGTCGACTTGGTAGACGTATAAAGGTAGATTTTATCTTATGTGTCGGTACTAATAGTGAAAAATTTTATTTTTTATTTATCATCTCTGTCATCGCCTATCTCATCTATTTTTTATCAATTATATCTATTATTATTAATTTATTTTTATCCATCACATTATCTTATTATTTTATTTTTAATATAAATAAAGATAAAAATTAATAATAACACATTAATCCAATTATTACATCTATATTTATTAATTTTATTTTCATCCATCCACTTTTCTTTCGGGAATGTTTCATAAATTTTATCTAATTTTAAATTTTAAATATCTAACGAAAGTTAATGTGATTCTGATGGAGTAATAGTGAATCGATCTGACAGAGATGGAGAGGATATTATTTGATATGATATGACCCATTGACGAACCTGTTTTGCTCTGTCACGCGTGACTCACGCTACTTTCTCTCATGCACCGGAAACCACTATAACCAGTGGATACTTTTTGGCTTTCCCGCTGAAGCACACAGGGTGAGATAAATTTTTACAGGTGGTAGAATTGCTGGAGAAATTTGTTGTAAATTGAATTTTATATTTAGGAGAGGCATCAGTTAAATTATAAAATAAATATGTGTGTTTAGAGGATAAGCGAGATAGGTGTCTCGTAAGAGGATTTGTCATCTCTCTCTTTGAAATAGAATTATTTTAGGTTTAAAATTTTTTTTTGAGATAATTATATTTTTAAATAAAATTCATCAAATATAATATAAAGTAATATGTCTCATGTAACAAAAAAATGCCGAGGTCGGGATATTTGTTAGTTAAAAATTGGGAAAATATAGGTATTTACGTAAAAAAGTTTATAAGTGTTATTTTCTTGTTTTATGTTACTTTAAGAATGTAGGTTTACTCGATAATTGATATTTAATATAAAAAATAAAAAAATATAAAATTTATTATGTAATAGTTTTTATTATATTAAAAAAAATTAACATGTTACTTTAATCTAAAATATTAGGCGATAAATGACTTTTATTGGTGATAAATTATTCTAAATAATTTTGTATCGATATAAAATGATTTTACATCGGTAATAAATTATCTTAAGGTAATTTTGCACCGGTAATATTTCATTTTGTATTTGTGTAAAATTATTTTAAGGATAGTTTCACTTGTCCTAAGTAATTTTACATTTGTGTAAAGTGATTTTGACTCATAAGTTTAGAATTTAGAGTTTAAGGTTTAGGTTTATGAAAAGTGATTTCACATAAGAGAAGTGATTTTTTACTTGAAAGGTGATTTTCTCACCTTAAGGTTTAACCTTAAATCTTAAATCCTAAACCATAAGGTGAAAAATCACCGTTTAAGTGTAAAATCATTTGTGATAGGTGAAGAAATACTTGAAATTTAATTTTGTTCAGGTGCAATCTTACGTTGCATCCGTGTAAAATAAAATTGTATCGATGCAAAATATTTAAAGTAAAATTACATAAATAAAAAATAAGATTATATCAGTGTAAAATATTTGAAAGTAAGATTACACCGATAAAATCTTACTTAACATTTGTGTAAAATTATTTTAAATGTATAAAATGATTTTGTGTAAGTATAAAATAAGATTGTATTTATAAAAAATAATTTATATCGGTGTAAATTGATTGTAAAGATAATTTAAATAATTTATATCGATATCAAAATAATTTATTATTTGTTTTCAAAAATGATAAATCACACTACGTGATATATTAATATTTTTTTACATAAATAGAAATATAAGTTAAAATCACACTGGTGAACGTTAATTTCTACGTCAACTTTTATTTATTTATTTATTTATTTGATTGACGCCCGATTTACTAAAAGAGACCAAGGAGGTCGCGCACCTATACCTCTTCATTCCCCCGTGAAAGGTGGAGTTCCCTTCTGAAATCTGACACTGGATGTTTGCTCCAGCGCCTGTGCTGAAAACCAACTATTTAACTCTGGATTATCAGAATCCCACTGAGTTGTCACCCTGCAGTGGTATCTACCGGTCATTAATTGGTGGTAGTTCATGAAGGTGACGTGGTCTTCGCTTGGTTGGAATTGAGTGTATCCGATTAACTGCAGTTCCGTCAAACGTCATGTGTATTAAAGTCCAACGAGGCCTCCTCCCACTGGTAGACCATAACGTGATTGTTAATGTCATCAGGCACGTGCCAAGGATATGACCTCCACAATCGTTGCACATGCATAGACCTTCGACAATAATGTTCCAAACTTAATGTATCTCATACGTGGGTACGTTTGTTTTTATTTTAAGCCATCCACAGAAAAAAGTATAGAACATTCTGTAACCACCCCCATGGTTTGGTTCCAGAGCAGCCCTGAATTGCCTAATTTCTAATATGATTTTCAGAATTTCACGATACGAATGTATCAACGACTGCCCAGATTGGAAACATATCGGAAATTTATTGAATAGACAAGAATTAAGCTTTACGGGCGAGCCTAATCGAGCATAAAATTTAATTTATGTGATTCTTGCCTGTCAAAATTGAAGGGGCAATTTGTGAACGAGTAATTTGATTTTTGACGTACAAGTCGCATTCGTTGATCCTTTCATATAATTTCATATGAGAAACGTGTATTAGAAATTACAAAATTCAACGACGTTCTTTTGTGTTCTTTCCAATTCATAATTATTCGTTTAAATTAAATCACTCTGAAGACACACGATATCACATATGTTACAAAGTCATGATTCATCAATCTAACTAGGTTGACAATGTTTTGCCTACCATGTTATGCATTATTGGGAGCTTCAATTATTTTTACTATTTCGTTCTTTTTATTTCCACTCATTTCAAAGATTGGTCGTGAAAGTACATTTATTTAGTCGTTCTTTCTCACTCAAGAGATTTGTGTATCGCGTGGTTGATAAGATGGTATTTGACATAGAGGTTAAGAAGAGTTACAAGTTTCTTTGTTTGGTGTTTCCCATTTTTATGGATTGTATTTCTCTTTTTTGAGGGTAGATTTTTTCTCTCTCTCTTTTTTTCATGTAAGGTACGTTCTTATATGTTAGATTTTTATCCTTCTAATGGAATGTTAATTTAGTTAAAAACAAAAAATTCTCTATTTCATTTTAATTAGTATGATGTCTCATTAAACGTAAGATAAAATTATTTATATTTTCTTTAATCCATCAAATCTCTCAAATAGATTAACCTTCCCATTCTAACATTTCATTTTAGTTATTCTATACTTTTTTACTTATTCTACGAATCTATTCATCTTATCAAATATCATCTAAACACTAGTTAAATTATAAGGTTAACCTCTCAAGAGAAGGTTAACTTTTGTTTACTTCATTACTTAATCCCTTTTTATTTAACATCGATTTTCTCATTTTAGCATTTATTTACCTAACATTGGTTGCTATTTGTATTAGTTAAATTCATATTAAAATCACGTGCAATCGTCTTTCTTTGACATCGATCGTTCTCTCCCTTTTGTAATATCATTGTGAAGTAAATATCATAAAAAATATTATTATAATTTAATATTAATTTAATTAAATACAAAATGATATTAATATCACTCTAAATACAATTAAAGATTAACCATGATTTCAAATTTGTTAACTTTCCTAACCTTACATGTGAACTTAACCCTAAATGTATATGTAAGCAATGCTAATTTAACTACATTGAATGGTGGACTGGTGGCAGCGGTGGTCGGGGAGAGGTTCCTGGCTCGTGACATCACGTTCCAGAACACGGCGGGCCCATCGAAGCACCAGGCGGTGGCGCTCCGCGTGGGCTCCGACTTCTCGGCCTTCTACCGGTGCGGCATGATCGCGTACCAGGACACCCTCTACGTCCACTCCCTCCGGCAGTTCTTCCGCGAGTGCCTCGTTCGTGGCACCGTCGACTTCATCTTCGGCAACGCCGCCGTCGTCCTCCAGTCGTGCGACCTCCAGGCCCGCCGCCCCAACAAGGGCCAGAAGAACATGTTCACGGCCCAGGGCCGTGACGACCCGAACCAGAACACGGGGATCTCCATCCAGGGCTGCACCCTGTCGGCCGCGCCCGACCTGAGGCCGGTCCAGGGGTCCTTCAGGACGTACCTGGGCCGTCCGTGGAAGAAGTACTCGCGGACGGTGATCATGAAGTCGACGATATCCAGCGTGGTGGACCCCGAGGGGTGGCACAAGTGGACGGGGACGTTCGCGCAGAGCACGTGCTACTACGCGGAGTACCAGAACAAGGGCGCGGGGGCGGGCACGTCCAGGAGGGTGAAGTGGAAGGGGGTGAAGGTGATCAAGAGCGCCAGCGAGGCCAAGCGTTTCACGCCGGCCAACTTTATATCCGGGTCCTCCTGGTTGGCCTCCACCGGCTTCCCCTTCTCCCTCGGCCTCTGAAAAAAAAAGCCCAATTTCCCAAGGCCCATTACCTTCCTTCCTGCTATCTTTTTCCCTCACTCCGAAGGTGGTCCCTGATAGCAGCCATCCTTAGATTAATTGTATTGTGATTATCTTTCTTAATCGTGTTCCAGAGGTCTCTTCATTCGTCTGCTTCGGTGGGCGGTTTAATTTTGCCTATCTCCGTGTCTCTTGTTCTTTGGGGACTTATACTCAGATGTTTTCCCCGGTGAATAAGCAAAGCGAGTTGACGAGGAAAGAACGAATTAAGTCCTTGTCTATTTAGTAATGTGAGTGGTAAATAATGGAGTTTCTCGTTTAATCGGTTTCTGGCCATTGCTTTTGTTGCAAGTCCTTAATTAGAACGTCCAGTGAACATGTGGTTTTATATCCTTTTTTGATCAGAATGATAGATTATGTAAGAACTAAGAAACATTTATTTGCGATCCTGTATTAGACGCATCTTGATTCCCCCCTAAAAACAGAAGCCTATATTAGATGTGTTGAGCTCACGTTGTGGGTGTAACAAATTGGGGAATGCATCAACTCCTCGGTGGTCGTTCGTATAGCTCTTACTTATAGACAATGAGTTTGGACAATTACAAGTTACACCCTCAACATTATACACTGTTACACATCAATAAAACACGTGTACCAACCACTTTCAGGGAAAAATTCAAGACAACACAGATTGCACTGATAATATCCAACAATTCTGCAATTGTCGTTGCTGAGGGATTGGTTAGGCGGTAGAGCACCTCATTGAAATGGTAGAGGTTATGAAATCAAATCTTATATCCAACAAGTTTAGCTTCTCAGAAGAAAAAATTGAAATTGTTGGATGCAGTTGCCAAAGTTTACATATTTATACTCTACACTACTGATCACTGGAAGGCTGATCTCCATGTGGCTCTTAATTATTTCATTGCTTTTTTTTAAAAGAGATTTTTATATAAATGTCATCGAGAACTATTCTTGGAAAAATGATGAACCTCAACGACACCGTAATGGTGACAAGCCAATGACTGGGAAAGAATCCAGATTAAAAACCATGAACATCTTTAAATAAATATCAACTACCCTACTTCCCCCCATCTCTATTGTCTTGCGTGATTAAAATTGACCTATCTAATTTTCTCATGCCAAACCTTTTCTGTGGCTTTGGAGCAAATACGAACGAAGATTTGGTAAAGTTGGAATGTAAACCTCAGACTCCGTTGAGTAGCCTGTAATTCCTTCCTTTCTCACGTCAGATTTGTATAACAACTAATTTAGTGCAGGCCATCATACTATTTAAAATGGGCGTATAAAGGTAAGAATAATTTGGGCCCCCTCAGGTGTGAAAGCAGATCCAATTATTATTACCAAAGCCCACTGATACTATCGAGATGGGCTTCTTTGTAGAACCGGGAAACTCAAATTCACTCGTGAATATGTTATACTAGCTCAAATTTTGCCACCATGGACGAATGGTAAAGCATTCTCACAATATCTATCGTAATGAATGAGCTCGATCATAACGTGGGACAAATATAATTAGTAAAATAATCAAAGAAGGCGAGTGGCAGAAATGAGAAACTTCCTCTTTTACTATGAATTATTTTTTAAAAAGATAATGAGCTGAATGCAACTATGATGGAAAACACAGTGGCCTTGAGAATGGCTTTAAAATCGACAAAAGGCGTTACCGATGACAGATTTCCCAAACGTGACCAAGCAAAGCCGGTGAGCCGAATAGGTTTGAATGGATCCACAGACCCACAGTTTTTATATCTGAAACCCAGTCCATTAGCCAAGTAAGTTATTTTTCAAACTAGGCCCCCAAGCTATAAATGAAAGCCATATCTTTAATAACTTAGATCTGACATGCGAACCAAGTTGGGTTGAGATCGAGTCTATCAGGTTATATTAGTTTTGGGACTATTGGTCAAGTCATTTTATGGCACACCTTGATGTGGTGTAAATCTCCATCGTGCGTCTATTTCCGTCGACCAAAAGCAAAAGGCTCTCATGACCTTTTTTTTTTTTATTGAAATATATGTCATTGATAAAAAAAAAAAGGGGAAGTTTCAAGAGGTGCAAAGGAAAGAAAGAAGAGAAAATTTGAATGTCCTAGAAAAGGGAAAGATTACTTTCCGTTGAAAATGGAGGGAAGCCAAATCATAGGTAATTATTAGATAAGAAAAAGATGAAAAAGAAAATGAAGTATCTCTATATAAGAATGGAATGATCTCTCAAAGGATGGTGATCACATACTTGTAGATACGGTAAGTATCAACGAAATAAATTTGAAGAACTCATTTCAACAAGTGGTCACAGAATGACTTGTAGGTCGAAATAATTACTGACAAGCATCAGTAAATTCAACCATAAAAAATATGGGGTCACACTTGATCTTCAGCTCTCATGACCTTTACTAATCTTGGGAAAAGGGACAACTGCATTGGCACAATTAGGAAGATCAGAGATGATATTTTTGATGCTTAAACATCAAGGAAGACAATAAAATCATGCAATAAGATTAAGGATCTTTATGTAAATTACTCTAAGTTCTATTGACTTCCTCTCTCATGCAGTAATTGCTCCATTTGATCATTGAGTAACTTATGGAGCGAATGAAAAAATATTTAGTATGTTTACGTTGTCGTAATTCATATACTATTACTCTCGTTGTAATATGTCCACACTTACATCCATGTCACGTTCGTAAATTTTTTTACTCGTACTATGAGAAAATAGATTATTTTTAGATGTTTATATGTTTTTCTAAATATCTAAATATATTATAGTTATCTACATATTTAATCAAGGTAACTGTCAACTAATTAAGATTTATCGTAACGTATCATCTTAGGATGTTTGATTTAAATATATTGTGACATATCCTTCAAAAAAATCATTTCAATTAAACATTTTAAAAAAACATGGCACAATATATCTTATACCACGTTAATTTTGGTTTTGGTTAAGTATTTATATAATATTATAGTTATTTAGATGTTTAAAAGGTAGACATCTAAAAGGTCTTTTTTTTCTTGTATCATGGTAATTTATCTGCAGATATGTTGACGTTGACAAGTTGCATAGCTTTTACATTTCGTTTCTCTAATATTTAATAGTTTAAAATAAATGTTGTTATCTGATTTTTTTTGCAGTTTTCTAAATATATTATTTCTTAAGAAGTGCTAAAAGAGCAAACGATGCCAACATCTTTTGGCAATTTAACGTCACCGATACAACAATAGGATCAAAGTACTCTACGTAATTATCAAGGTGTACTATCTGGTGTATGCTTGCCATGCGAGAAAATTTTCTGATAACGTGATTGTGTAGCGTGTCGATTACAATAATAAGATGCCATCTTAAATTTCATAATCCGATCCCTTAGAAGGTTATAATTCAACAATCTGTACAACGTGCAGCTTCTTGAGATATTTTCACTTCTTGTGAGTGTAATAATACATATGTTGAAGTTATTGGGCACAAACCATAGCAAATTGGCAATAAGTCAACAGCCTCACAAAGTCCTTACTAATGATATTATTGTCAGATTCATATGCCTCAGGTTCTTTGGAGAAAGTTCTACTTGTAGCCTTCGGGAGTCTCTTCCCATCGTTAGCCAGTTAGGAAACCCATTTATGTAGTCAGTGGTCCCACTAAAGTATAAAAGATACTCAATTTGTATTGAATGGAGAATAGAAAAACCCTTTTGTTACTTCCAGCCTGTTTATCAATTTGCAATTTGTGTTGACCATATACGTGGATGCAGAGATTCCATCCACTTGCAAACTCTCAGGCATGATATTTTCTATTTATATGTCCATTTCTATGTTTGACAAAACTAAAGTATTTCAAGCACACAGCTGCCTTTTATGGCTGTCAAATTCTTTCTTTGGTGATTATGTTACATCGCTACTCGCTTCATTTTGTGATTTGTGGATCCCCTTCACATTTAGAGTAAGTGCTCAAAGTTGAAACAATGACTCATTAAAACAAATCATCTTCCTTTTCGTGGATCTAAAATCCAATGCCGTGTCTCAACTTTTTATTCGGATGTGAACCTTCGAATAGGAAGGAATAAAACAAAGGGGAAGGGAAGCACTAACCCCTATCTTTAGTAGCGAGGGGAGTGATTTGTTGGGTAAGTTTTCCTGTAAATTAAAGATTTTTGTTACGGGATCAAGATTTAATAGGCTGCCTTTCTTTATGTGACAATTAAATAGAAGTAATGTATTTTGTAACATTAATATTTATTTTAAAGTAATTTTATATCAATATAAAAAAATTATATCTCTTTATATTATAAAATATATCAACTTTTATATTTTTGTACCCATATCTTAAAGTTAATGGCCTTAGTCTCTCAGATGATTAATCTTCTCACTAATTAACATAACCCAACCCTATATATTAAGCATCCAAATTTTAATCCACACCCTCGGTGGATGAACTTAATTTAATCCACTGACTTCCACCCTGTTTTAAAAAACCAACAACAACTAGCGTCAGCGCCACCGCTGCTCCACTCTCCCTCGCCTCACTCCACAATGGCTCCCCACCCTCTCCTCCTCCTCGTCCTCCTCCTCCTCCTCTCTCCCGCTACCACTCTCTCCTCCAACACCACCACTACCCTCTCCTCCAACACCACAACCACCACCACCTTCTCCACCCACCACCACCACCAACGACAACAGCAACATCACCTCACCACCCTCAGGTACCTTTGCACCACCACCCCCCACCCCTCCGCCTGCCTCGCAACCCTGAAGCTCTCCCTCCCCATCTCCCTCTCCCCTCCCTCCCTCCTCTCCTCCGCCTTCCTCTCCCTCAACGCCGCCATCTCCTCCCTCTCCTCCTCCCCTCTCCTCCTCCAACCCCCCTCCCGCCTCTCCATCACCAAGCAACGCCGCGGCTCCCTCCAGGACTGCGCCGATCTCCACCGCATCTCCCTCTCCTCCCTCCGCCTCTCCGCCGCCTCCCTCCACTCCCCTTCCCCCTCCTCCTCCAACCTCTCCTCCTCCGACCTCAACGCCCACCTCTCCGCTGCTCTCACCAACCGCCGCACCTGCCTCGACGGCCTCCGGGGCTCCTCCGGCCGCGACCTCCCCTCCCTCCTCCGCTCCATCTCCGACGCCTACGACCACGTCGGCAACGCCCTCTCCCTCGTCTCCCGCTCCTCCAACAGTAGAGGTCTCCGAGGGCGGAGGAGGCTGCTCGGCACCTTCCCCGCGTGGCTTTCCCGAAAAGATCGGAGGATTTTGGAGTCCGACGACGACGGAGACGACGGGTTGACCCTAACGGTGGCGAAGGACGGGTCCGGGGACTTCACGACGATCGGGGATGCGGTGGCGAACGCGCCGAGCAACAACCACGACGAGAGGACGTTCATATGGATAAGGGCCGGCGTGTACGAGGAGAACGTGGATATCCCCGCAGATAAGGTGAGCAGATCAGACCAGTCGCCTTCCTTTGACTTCTTAATTATTTTAAAAAAACAAATCATATACTACAAACTTTAAGATCATTAGGTTTTCATTCATGAACAAAACTCGTTTAACATTGTCTTCGTAACGTAATTAAATTCCTGACCCCGTGCCTCTTTAAGGTGAACATCGTGATGTTCGGGGAGGGCAGAGACGTGACGGTGATAAGGGGGAGGCGGAGCGCCGCCGAGGGGTGGACGTCGTTCAGATCTGCGACTCTAGGTGAGTGAGCTGTCCTTTGCGGCCTTTTGTCGTCACCCTTCGGTTGTTACGTACGTATATGTCCCGTTTTGCATGAGATACATAATTGGTATAGCGTTGTCCGCGGTTTACTCGGGGTTTCTAATTGGTTTGCCACGCTGGCGGGGAAATAATTAATGGCTATCTGCATGAGACCACCACCCTTCTCCTTTCTTCTTTTTAATACGTATTAGTATAGTGGGGTAACTTTATTCCTACTTTCCAAGGTGGAGGGTGGGCACGGCACCATCCACATCTGGACAAAAGCAGTGGTGCAGGGGCGCGCTATTCTAGTCTAGATCAATTCACGTAGATTTGTTCAATCAATGTGACAAGAGGGAGTGAAACTTTGTTTAGATCCCCTCCGACACGCTGCATGGGCATTGCATACACATGACAAAATATAACCCATGTGGATGGTTGGTGTAGATAGAATGGGATATATAGTCCGTCCTTAATTATAATTTAAGTGTGAAAAAAAGAGAGAAAAAGATGGGTCATCATGAATTTTTCTCCTGGGGGGCAGTGGAGAAGGTAGCATTATCTGTCTTACAACTAGAAGAGTATTCATATGGTTTGCAGAGATAGGGTTAGGAATTTAACTGGAGAGATGATGTATACAAAAAATTTAGACGATGTTTATTTAATATTAGCACAAGCAAAATAAATATTACTTTAAATATTTTTGACGTTAAGAAAATATTGTCGTAAATGTCGCATAGGAAAGGTAAATATAAAGAAAAAGTAAGTACAAAATTAAGATGATTTTGATGTATAATTCTTTAAAAGTTTCAAAAGTCGGGGACGGAAAATTGCCACTACTTAACTCCCTCCTGGCACCATGAGAGAGAGAGAGAGAGAGAGAGAGTTTTATTTCTTATGCTTGGGATCAATCTTGAGGTTGTATAATTAATTTGTAATCTCTGGGTTTTCTATTATCGTAAAGTGCAAGGGTTAGGTGACAAGGGAATCCAATCTTCATGGTCAATTGCCGGTGTTTACAACTCTCACACCATTCTGATGATATGTCATGTCAATTCACTTATCACATTAAAGTTACAGCTTTGTTCCACTGTCCATCTGGATGGTAACCAAAATCAGACGCTATCATATACAGATTAATTGAATAAATTATAATTTGCACTTCTGAGCTTAAATCACATTGGCTTCAACTTGCTACCTATTTCAGCGTCAAACTGAAGTTCTTCAACCTCAAACCAAACATATCCCCGTAGATATCAGTTGTATATCACATCATCAAATTTTCATGGATAACATTGCCGACGCAGAACCGATGCATCGTTTATCACTTGGAAGGTTCGATCTTGACGCAGTGAATGGTGCTGCTTCTGTTTGATTCCCCCATATGCCTTCGTACGTCACGATGGGGGTGATTTCACGTTGCCAAGTGGAGGAAGGGGTCAATCTAGATCTAATTGCACCTATTTTGGCGTTTGATGCGTATGTCCCCAATTGGTGGGGCCATTTGCTTGCCGACCTATACAGGCTTGGATATATTGTGTCCTTTATCCATCACAAGTCTGTCACATGCCAATCAAGCATCAAATACTAAATGTGATAACATAATCTTTTTTTTTTTTTTTTACCTTTCTAGATAAACGGAGAATACGTTTAAATTTTATTATGTACACAGAATTTAGAACTTAGATTCCTTAGCGAAGGCACATTCGAAGTGTCTTAGTATATTTCAAATTTTTTGATATTTTCTTAAAAGATTTAGGGATAATTCCTTTTAGTTTCTCTGGCTTTGATTTAGATTCACGTCATACACATGCAATGTCGTCAACAAACAGCTAAAGTCTTCAGCCTTGTAGGAAGGATTATTGGTTCGTTTTTTATGAGTTTACCTAGGTTAAGATAAATAATTATAAACTCATCGATTAATTTAATCCAAATGAAATTGAGGTCTCTCTCTTAGTATAGTATGAAAGAGTCTAACTCAACGTTTTAATAACTAGATTGTATTGGTCAGTCAAATAAAAATTTGACAAAGAAATGTCACTGAATCAATTGATTTTTGAAATGGAGATCGAAGCCAACGGAAATAGAAAATCATCCAATTCAACCAATCGTATTAGTCAAACTTACCCATCAGTTAAATCATCTTTATTATTATTTCTTTTTGAGAAAATATAAGAAAAGTTCTCCTTGACCCCTCAACTTACCCTTGGTCTCTTGTGCTTGACCCCTCCCTCAACTTTGCTTAACCATCTTAACCCCCATCGCTCCCGATCTCTATCATGGATGATGCCATTACTTGTCTCCTTCCACAGTCACTTCTCTTGCACATATATTTTTTAATGAATTAACATGTCATTCAAAGCTTCTATATATTTCTATTAAACTCTTGATTTATCTTGTAATTAAATTGAAAGTATATTTTATAATATATATAATTTTTTATCAACCAACAAACCAAAGTATATATGATTTGAGCTTTTTGATTGTCACAAATGACGACATCATTTACTCGTTCAACCAATTTAAATTATCTATTGAATCATTAAAAATTAAAATCCAAGCTCAATCAATTTGATAGGTAATTCAATTTTTAAAACATTCAAGAGCCTTAATTATGTCTAAAGTTTTTGCTGAAAAAAACAAAATCTCCATACGAAGATCGGAGCAACCATGATTCGTCTCCCATTTCTTGAACCATAAGAAATATAAATTTATTCTACCAGTTAACAATTTCAACTTAATCATCCAACGATCAAAATCAAGATTTTCATCAAGTATGATCAACCGACCAATAAATTTTCGATATCTTCCATCAATAATTCCACAGCGGCACTTGAGTTGGACGTTTTGCCACCAAACACCGTAGCACCGCAACCAAATTGAGCTCACGTGATTCAACCAGTCCTCCACCGTTGCTTCATGACTACATTGATGTCTCCCGAAGTCAAACATTTCGGTCAGGATTCCTCCATATGGACCGCACCCAATTACTCCGCGTTCCAATCTGAGCCTAAACCCGTGAGCCGTTTGCGGACAATTTTGGTTGCCCTTCATGGAGAGAGAAGGTATTTCGGACGCTTACGTCTACGTCCTTCCTCTATTTTTTATTTTTATTTTTAGTAAAAAGATAAATATTTACTTTCAGGTGCACGACAATAGCTTTTTGCTTTTGGAAGCATTGTGCCAATAGTGGTAATCCCGCACTAATGTAAGTGGACGCTTTATTTTAAATCTCGGGTGTCATCTATTTCCCTTATTTTTCAAACGCCGAAGTTACTTTTTTTAGGGTCACGACAATCAGGACGATTAGATATTAAGGTTTTGTTTGGATAACATACGTGAAAGATGATTAAGTGAAGATGTTATCATGCTGATTGTTAAAATATTATATTAAATTTTTATACATAATATATTAACTTAATTATTGTATCTAACTTTCATTCAATTAACTTTTCAACAGAATAATAATAATAATAAAAATAACCTAATAACAAATATAAAATAAAAATTATAATTTTTTTCTCAACATTGTAACCATATCGATTTATAATTTATAATAAATTAATTCATCTATCACATCTTCTTCTATTATCTTACCAATTTTATTAACGCTATTAAAATTTATTTCACCTTAAATTATATTGGAAAGTGAACTCGATCCCTCTCGTCTTAAAAAATTCTACTCATATTTTAGGGAAATGGAAGGTTACACTAAAATCAAGGACCTCATTGTGACAATTGAGAAGTCCTAAAATCAACTTCTTTTATTGAATGTATTTTTTAATGTAAAATTTTAAATGGAATTATTCTTTTCCGTTCTCTTTCAGGTGTCGCCGGCCGAGGCTTCCTTGCTCGGGACCTAACCATCGAAAACGTCGCCGGCGCGGTCGCCGGTCAAGCCATAGCCCTCCGCGTAAACGCCGACCTGTCTGCCTTGTACCGGTGCACCATCTCCGGATTCCAGGACACCCTGTACGCCCACTCCTTCCGCCAGTTCTACCGCGAGTGCGACATCTCCGGCACCGTCGACTTCGTGTTCGGCAACGCCGCCGCCGTCCTCCAATCGTGCAATCTAATTGCACGTCTCCCCGTCCGCGGACAATCCAACGTCGTCACCGCCCAAGGACGGGATGACCCCAACGAGGACACCGGCATATCCATTGACCGCTGCTCCATCGTCGCGGCCGACGACCTTGCGGACGGCTCCGGCCGGGTCCGGACGTACCTCGGGCGGCCATGGAAGCCGTACTCGAGGACGGTCGTGATGAAGTCCTTCGTAGGTGGGCTGGTGGACGCCGCCGGGTGGCTCAATTGGGAAGGGGACCGGGGACTGGACACGCTATACTATGGGGAGTACGACAACGATGGCCCCGGTTCGGACCCGTCGAACCGGGTGGGTTGGCCCGGTTATCACCTTATGAACTACGATGAGGCCGTCCAGTTCTCGGTTTCCGAGTTCATAGAAGGCGACCAATGGCTTGGCGACACCTCCTTCCCTTACGACGATGGGGTGTAAAATCCATAATTTATTTATATCACGCACACCTTGATGGAGATTTTAAGCTTGTATTTATCTTCACAAGTCTAATATATATATATATATATATATGAGAAGTATTTTTTAACGAGTATATAAGAAAATTTAATAGTGATCACCATTCAACTACCAATATTAAATTTTCTCATATTTTTATAAAAAAATATTTCTCATATGATAATTCCCCCATATATATATATATATATATATATATATATATATATATATATATATATATATATATATATATATATATATATATATATATATAGGGTATGTTATTCAATTTGAAAGGAATATATTTTGGATTCAAATTTAATTCTCGATACTAATTATCAAATTAGAAATATTTGATTGGATTCGCGGTAAGTAAGTGAAATAGTTGATATATTATAAGTAAGATGAATAATGATAAGATTATTTTTTAATAGATTATGTTATATATAAGAATAATGCAAGTAAATATTATCAATACGAGTGATTAAATTAAATTACATATAAATTTACATGTATAAAATAAATCTCTCAAATCCTAAAAATTATTCTATCTATGTGACACATCCAAATGAAGCTAGAGATCAGCTTGTTTGGTCATCTAAACGTTGTAATTAATTAAATTGCCTTGGTTGGCTGTGAATAATCTGCTGACGAGAAGGCTGGCGATGGGTATGTATTGATTGGTACGTCCTCACTTAGGCTGAGAAGCACCAACTTGAATCGGTCTAAAATAAATAAATACACTATTAATTCAATTATCATTAACAAGCATGGGAGAAATGGCTGCATGTTATGGATCTAGACGTTTCTGGAACTTAGTTCAACAATCCACGACACAACGCAAACCAATTTAAATGACAAATCAAATTAGTTCAAGTAGGGATCGAATTGCCTGATTGCAAAAAGAAAATCCTAATTTTGTATGGACATGATATTGATAATTAATATAACCACTTTTATACACATTCTACGTGGATACTTTCTTACGTGGATGAAATCTTATGTGGACTGCTTACCAATGTGGATCCCAATCACATCAACATACCCACAAGTCCTACCAACCACCTATCCCATCATTATAAATAAATAAATAAATAAATAAATAAATAAATATATATATATATAAGTTTTAATGAATACCAAATTTCATTCGTCGGATCGTGTATTTCGTTGGTGAAATTAACTTCTAATTCGTCAAATAATTTTTAGTGGAAGGTAAGTAGTATTAATTTATTATGTTATATTTGAAAATGAATTTTATCATCATACGTAAATCTCAGATATTTTGTTTTGGTTGATTTCACTTCAAACAATAGATGTGACTTTTGATGGACGTATACATTATGTGATATAACTATTGTCGCTTTATATTATACTTTTACCATCTATCATGAGATGCTATTATTTGTATAGAACCATTGTATTACAATTTTATCTATTAATATGTACTATAATCCATTTGTATTACAATTTTATATATTATTATAGCATTTTTACACGTAATCCATCATTAATTACAACATGTAATTAATAATAATGCTTTTACAAATTGTATATCTATTCGTTACAACTTACGTTATTTACTTTACATTGCTAAACGTGTTTGGTTACAATTAAATACACATCGTGTTACAATAGGTACTCATAGACATTACAAAATTTTATTACTTTTAATGGTTAACCTACGTGAATTATATCGAATATATTACATTAATCTTTTAAGGCCCCTCAACTATAATTGTTTCCATGATTTTACCATAATTTGTAATATAATCCTAAATTATCATTTTAAGTTATATATGCTTAACAATTTAATAACATAATCGGTTACAACATGCATATGTAGTTGTTACAATATACATCTTCTACATTACAACGTTAAAGCTTCATTGTTACAAACAACTTCATGTCATATTACAAAATGTTTTCTAATTTGTTACAATATTTTCTATTAGATTGTAATATAGATTCTTACTAATAACAATCTTCTTAATCTGGGTTGATTTGTTACCATATTTGTTATTTAAATTACGTGGATAGTTGTAATTACATTCTAATTATACCATATAATAATAACTTATTTGATTGAGGTCGACATCTTTACAGGGGGAGGTCAGTATTTCTTTGTTAATTCCATAATTTCCGCTATTGTTACAAAACCACCAATGTTCCTTTCGGTGGTTTTAATTTCATGCGTAAAATCCAAATCGAATGAACAACTTTTCATGCTCATTGTGGCTTTTATGAGCACAATGCTCTCTAGATATGCTCCCATATATATATATATATATATAGGAAATGTATCTAAAGAGCATAGTGCTCAAAACCCTCAAAATAGGTATAAATTTGTGACCGCATGATCATGTCGTTACTTGGTGAAACCATTAGGTCTTATTTTAGTGGATTTTATTTCTGATTTTGTTAATTTTGAGTTTTTATGAAATTTAAAGTGTTAAGTCCTTTTTGGCAACTAACCTCTATCATCACATGTAAATTTCAGATGGTTTGTTTTAGAATTGCACACATCACCATACGGTTGTTCTCATATGTATTACAATGCAAGTTTCTTTAAATGTATGTTACAAAAACTTTCATTGCATACATTTTTTTTTATGGCCACACTTGTATTACAACTATAACATGTTGCATTATTTGTAACACACATTAAATACATTATATGATAGATAACTGCCTTATTAATTGCGTAAATTGTATTAAAACATCCTTTACTTTGATAATGTTACAACTCATGCACATATTCATTACAACTTATGTTTATCCTATTACATCATTGAAGTTATTTGGTTACAAATAAAATAAACTTATATTACAGTAATTCATCGAAGCTATTACAATATTTTGTTGGTATTCTTTGTATACGTTATATTATTTGTATATATTAAATCATTTAATTTGATTAGAATCCTCTACAATGTACATTTTATTACTTGGCTCTAGTTATATTACAACTTTATTTAGTATGATGATGTTATAACTTGATCATGCATTTGTTACAATATTTGTTTAGTATATTATAACTATAAAGTTGTTACAACTATGTTCAAACCTTATTACAAATCGGATTCCATGATGTTACAATTTTTTTATTATTGTTTTACTTGTTACACATTATTTTTATTATACAAATAATTATATTCACATTCTATTTTTAGTATTTATTAATGGTAATTTATTTAATTGATTGCCACATTTTAGGAATGGATTTTGTAACGTTACCAGTGGTAGTATTTTTTTTTGTAACATCCGCTTTGTTCACGTCGTTACAATACCACAATTGATTAGTTTGTGGTATTTATTCCATCCATTATATTAAAATCCAATAACCTATACATAGTACTTATTTTAAAGTTTTTAAGCACTATACTCTCTAGATAACCCTCCTATATATATATATATATATATATATATATATATATATATATATATATATATATATATATATGCCCCATGCTTCCCTTCACAAACCCTCCTCTCTATCCCCCAAAAGTTTCATCCCATCCTCCAACTAATAGGACCAAATGTTGGTTTAAAAATTAAAACTCATGGATTTATATACGTGAATATATATGAATATAATCAAATAGCAATAAGTATTGTGACGTCATCTAATTACTCATGTTTTAAAGTGATCAAATCAAGTTATATTTAGGATACAGGCACAAATACAAAAAGGTTTAGTATGGTGTTTAAATAAATGTGCAGAGACCTTTGTTTGTGATTCATGACTTTTTTATAGGTTGAGTCACTAATCACCCAGCAATTAGAGAGATTAATTGCTGAATTTTGGGGGTTATGGTCCCCAAGAGAGCCATCTGAATTCTTTGTATGCATCATCCCCATTGTGACTACAAGAGAGTGCTGCAAAGAGAGGAGATATGTTCTCAACCTCATCTATGGCACAAGGAGGTGGTGGAATCTCTTGGAAAGACCATGCTCACATCTTGCAACCTTCTTTTCATTTACAAGGATGAACACAGGTTCCTCTATATGTTTGCCTTTTGAAGAGATTATGTTTTTGCCATGCATTCCTCGTAGAAAATGATATACCTGGGGATATTTGTTCAAAGAAGATATTGTAGATTTGTATAACTATTTTCATATCTCTGTAGTATGCGCATAATGTATTCTTCTCAGACCCTTTCATGTTCTTGGAAAACTCAAAACACCTTTTCGTAACTGATGCAAGTATCAGTACATGCACACTATAGATAAGGCTCCAGAATTAAAGTGTATGAACTGTAGCGCACTAGTACCGGTACTTATGATGAGTACCGGTACACGGGAGCTACATATCACTATTCAGGTCCTTCATATCCAAAATCTATGACTTGTAAGTACTGGTACTCATCATGAGTGCCGATATACATGAATCACAAATCAAGTTCTGAGTTTGAAATGACCGGTACCTATTAGTTACGGGGCAAGCCTGATCTCTCCCATCATTGGAACCTTCAAGATTAAGTTTCTCTTACATAGGGACCTAGATAGGGCAAGCCTGGTCCACTCGTGACCTCAAAAATAGTGTACTTCTCTCGAATTAATACTGAGAATAACCTCTTCTTTAGGATAAAAATAGCTAGTTACGTGCAACTACTATACTTACTTTGCCAACAATAACCAGTCACGAAGATCTGAATAAAACATCGGTGCTCCATATTTGTCTGCAGAAGAATGGTAATGGGATGTATGCTATTTATAGCTGGTGAGGTCTAATTTAGCTTTGACAACGCACAACAGCTCAGGATGAATAATCGCATATAGCATGTAAAAATGAGCATGATGATATAAAGCATGGAAGGAATCTCCACATTGTAAACAGAATTGAAAAGAGATCAAATCATAGCCTTTTTTCACGAGATCGTACCTCAACCTCAAGGACTCACCAACCCGATTTTCGTTGGCATTGGCGGATCATAGAAACTCTCAATGGATTGCGCTATTGATATAATTCCATTGTTGTAAATATCTCCTTAATTTTGCGTTAGATTATTTCTGAATTTACAGGGAGCCTAGATTTGGGATGATATACATCTTGCTTCTCTTATTTGGTGTCAAAGATCTGAGTTTATGGGCTCTTTAGGGTTACTCTGAAAGGAAAGATAAGTTGTAAAAAGATAACTATATCCCTAAATTAATGATTATGTTGATTAAGAGATTTTCTTTTTTAAGCCAAAGGAAAAGGAGAGGGCAAATGCAGAAATGGTGTGAGGGGAAGTATTATAAGAGATTAAGATACATGATAATTCAGCCCTTATCCATACTCAAGTTTGAAGAAATTCAAATTTAAAGTAAAATACATATTCATTTATCCCTCTTCGTAAATACGGAATATCCCACAACATAAACGAACTCTCAAGATCTGAGTTTGTTTGGTGACATTGAACTCCATTATGTGGCAAACAAAGCAATTGAAAAGATATAGTCATAAAACTGCGTTTCTTTCACCAGAGGTAACTCCATATTTTCACCAAAGGAAGAGATTCAATGGAATTCCTTAGGATTTGATCAACAATGAAAAGATCAGGAAATTATTGAGTCGCTTGATGAGTTAAGACTATTAATTAATTCATGTGAATCAAGGATGCACAAATTGAGATATTCCAACATAAATTGGTAAATAATTATACCTGCTCAAGAAACAAGCAGTTCGTTACCAACCTACCTATCCTTTTTGAGAAAGTACATGAAATTGCCTTCATCACTGCAATTTAATCATGCGATTACCTAAATGTTGTGTCACCGTACTAGGTAGGCGACCTTCATTTTTTGCTATAAAGTTCAAGCTTTCTCATACCATCATAAGCTCCATGATATGCATCTACTTCATCTCAAACTATCTTCTCTGGCATTAACAGAAAGCCTCGAACCCAAAATTCAAAATCATTCTGGACTCAAGAATGTCATTACAAATCCATTGAAACTTGTCCGGCACAAATCAGATCCATGTACACCAAAAATGAGAAAAACATGTAAATTTGATTAAACTTGATAATACCCTCAATAAAATTTACCTAAAATATGATATATTAGATATCCTTTGAATTTTTCTCGTTGCAAAGTTTCAAAAATTATTTGTTTTACAAAAATCCAAGATCCCTAGTTTTATGATAAATAAATGTGAAATTTAATTAAGCCAATAAAGCAAGATTATTTTGGTCATTTAAGATCCCCTAAACATAATTAGAGTCGGGAAACCTATAAAAGACCTAATTGAAGTCCTTTGGTAGTCATTAGAACCCTAAGGGTGACCCTAATCTTGAGGAAAAGGCACAAGAGAAGAGAAACGAGAGAGAGAGAGAGAGAGAAAGGAAGGCAAGGTGCAACCGTACATTATGTTTGATGACTTATATCCAATTAGATTAGATCAATCAATGGAATTAAGATCACCACCATTACATTAAATTATATAAATTTTCAAATTTTATGCTTCATGTAACATATGTTTACTTGACCATGGCATGTACATTAAATTTCAATTTTCATGAATGCTTTGTACATCAATAGATATAGAATTGAGTTTACTCTTATTTTCTTTCCGAAATTTGCTTCCTCCCTGTTGTTAAGCTCTTCTGTTATTTCTTTTTATATTTTTTTATACAACTAGTTCTAAAGCCTTCACATAATCTGGGTTCTTTTTCATTTCCAAATGTAAAAGCAACGTTGGGTATATAACAGAAAATTAAACAGAGTGGTCAAGCTTACAACAGATTCTACGACTCCATGTGACCTCATGCAGATTCCATTTTTTACTACTTTTTAACAAGAGCCAATACAAAAGAACAATAGCAAACAGTGCGACACAGCTGCAAGAAGATGACAAACACAGTGCAACAATGAAATGTAACCATCGTCAAAGTCAAAACCTTCCCATTTGCTGCTGTTTGGAAAGCAGAAGCACATGAAGATGCGCTGTGACAAAAAAGAACACAATTAACACCAAGCACATGAACAACATCCATAATTTCTTCATGGGTCCTACAACACGGTCGATGCAATGTATTCACTCCCATCTTAATATGTAGCTACAACAATTTAGTGAGATGTAATTTCATTTACCTTACTCAATGTTTAAAAAGTTCTTATGTGATTACCGATACTAGTTTTCGCTTAGGCAAATCACATTGTCTGACCTAAACGATCACATACCTGCCACAATGCACAGGCCAACAGACTAGTTTCCGTGAAGGTAAAGAAAAGGGTCAAACTTGTCTTTTCCTTTGGAAAAGGATGAAAATTTCAGCAAAACATAGGAGTGTGGAAGACACACAATCGCAGTAACCAACAAACTTTATAGCAAACGAGTCATGGTTTGCAGGGAATGAAAAAAGCTGACAGGGCCTGCGACACAAAGGCGTTACAAACATCCAATCAGTTTGCATTAAAACCACAAAGTCCGAAGGTTCAGGATCCATGATGAGATTTTATGACTTCCATAGGAGGCTTTCCAGCCAAGATGGAGCGGTCCGGTGAGATTTTTGTTTTTGTTTTTAAAAGAAAATGATTATTATCAGTGCTACTAGAGACGTGATGAACCAAAACTGAAAGTAGCAGCATGAAGAGGGAATCTCTTACACACGATTAATAACTGCGTCCACCTCATATGTAGAATAGAGATGGTAGAACGGAGCTACTTTTGCAATGTCGGCATTATTTGCAGTAACCTGATACCGAAATAAGATGGCCGTAAGTTTATTTACATGATTTAAATATGATTTTTCCTCTCCTCCCACATGTGGTCTCACCTTTTCATCTATAACCCGTCCCAAGATGGAAACAGCTATGGTTTCAGCTTCTTGAAGGGTCAAATCTTGCACCAGCAGGGAAAGCATGCTTATCGGATATTTTATTTTAACATAAAAAATAAGGAAATACATGTACCGACGTAAAAAGTGACGTAGGAAAATATGTAAATGTTGTTTCGTATTTCACATAGCGTTGAAAATGTAGGTTTACTTAATAATTGATATTTAATGTAAGGTTTGTTATGTGGTGATCTCCATCACATTAAAAAAAAATCACGCCACTTTAACCTAAAATATATAAGTGATAAATAATTTTACACCGGTGATAGATTATTCTAAGATGTCTTTATATCGGTATAATTTTATTTTATATCGGTGTAAAATTATTCCAATGGTAATTTCACCTGTCCAAGGTGATTTTGTAACCGTGCAAAGTGATTTTGACCTATGAATTTATGATTTAGGGTTTAAGATTTAAATTTATGGAAAGTGTTTTACGTATGAGAAGTGATTTTTCACTTGAAAGGTGATTTTTTCACCTTAAGGTTTAGGGTTTAGTCTTTAGTGTTTAGGATTTAACGAAGCTAAATCCTAAACCGTAAACCCTAAGGTGAAAACCACATTTCAAGTGTAAAATCACTTGTTATATGTGAAGAAATACTTGAAATCTAATTTTGCACCAGTGCAAAATAAGATTGCATCGATGTAAAATAATTCAAAGTAAGATTGCACCGCTGTAATCTTACTTTGTACCCGTGCAAAATTATTTTGAATCTGCAAAATGATTTTACACAGGTGCAAAATAAGATTGTACCCATGTAAAATGATTTTGTATCAGTACAAAGTGGTTCCAAAGGTGCTTTGAGTGATTTACACCCATACGAAAGTGGTTCGTTGTTGGTTCAAACAATAGTGGACCCTATCATATGTTAGCACTTTTTTTGCATAAAAATGAGGGATACGAGTTGAAACCACGTTTACATTACTATACATTAACTTTTACGTCAGCTTTTACATTTCCCAACCCGCATCCTTATTTTAAAAGACTATCATGTGCCACAAGCCTAGGGGTGCATTTGACAACCACCCCACTCTAAAGTTGATTCATCAACTGACTTGCTGCTCACTACTTAATTTGGTCGATTCATGTTAAGACCAACAGCGTGTAAATGGAATCAAGATCTCAAATAATCTCTTACCCACACCTTTGTATCATTCTTGTGAATGGAAGAAGAGTGCAATACCTCACGGTACCGTTCTTGGAGAAAAATGTCAGCTCTTTCAAAATTGAAGCCTATTGCTTTTGCATTAGATTGCCAGAATGCACAGGAAGGGTCTGTGTGATACCTGCATCATCCAACCCAACCAAATGAGATATTAGACACTAACAAGTAATAGAAATTGTCGACATATTTTTTAAGCATAACGCATCAACATCACATTAACACATCACATCAACACCTATATATATCAAAGTATACCTACTCCTATATAATATACCCATTAAAATTCATTCACTATATCACATCAATGCATTCACACCCATATTATAATATTAAAAAATCATCCACTAACATTACATTACCATGCCAATTATTTCTATCCTACTACTTACCCCATCTCCCAAACAAACACCCTTTCTAACTTATTTTTCTGTTATTTTATTCCAGGATGAGAGTTATCCCGCTGCCAAATGCAGCCTAAGAGAGACCAAGACCGGGCACTCTCTTGGAAAAAGAAACAGAGGTATCTTATCAAGAACCCTAACACATACATATGTAGGGTACATGCCAAATTGGATCTGTAATCAGATTTAAAATCTGAACTGCACCTGTGGGTTAATCAAGTTTCCTGGGTCCATTAAAAAATGTGTTGGATCACAATCGGGTCACAAGCGCTCCAGGCATAATCAACAGTTTATACCAAGAAAATTAGCTAAACTTATTGTTTTTGGATCCCACAAAAATGAAATTTTGAAGCAGAAATATCCAAAAAAATAATCCTTCCCAATTTTTCATGCATAAGCAATGGAAAAAGTAATGATCATGCATAACATTTGGAGGGGTTGAAAGGTAGGAGACAATCTTATTCATCCCTCTCTCTGCGAGGGCAAATAAAAGGAAGCCTAGAGAACCAAACCTATGCCTGCCAAATGCATAGTTTGAAAGAAAGTACCATATGCTACAATAAACAATCAACTCCCAATGCAACTTCCAAGTTTTTAAGTAATGCCAAATGATACAATTCAAACAAGGAAACCACAAAAACGCTGATGAGATCTTCTTTGGCATTATGTGCAAGCATCCAGATTCAAAGCAGTTTCCATCAAACGTGATGGCCAAAACATTTATTAAACATGTCATTTTGAACATCTTTCGGTGGAAGCATCAATATGTGGCTTATATGTAAGCCCTCAGCTGGTATTGAGAAACATGGTTCAGATGCCAACCATACTCAGAGGAGATACAAAGTCATATTCTTCCTTCAATCTTATAATGAAGGGCGACACAACTTTTCACCATGAGTGATGCAGAAAATACAACCAGTGCCAACTGCTCATATAAATTATTAAAAGATTTCAATAACATATTTGACTCACCCTCAAATAAAGTACATAAGGTTACAGTTATATGCAGCTCTGATTTGCTCATTTTTCTACACACGCAACTGCAGTGCTTAAAGAAGTAAAAGGTATTTACAAACCAACTTTTGTTATGTGTCTTCAAAGACAAGTATTTAAAAGTTCACAAAAAGAAAGCACCTATTTTGCCACATCGTCGCACATGAGCTAAATCGCCTAAAAGGGGGCACTTGGTTTGGCTAGTGTGGCTTAAAATTTGCCAATATCTTAATCATGATCGTTCCAAAGAAAGAAAAATACATTTTATCGTTGGCCACTAGAGTCGGTGGTCTTCACCGACCTCTGAAGATAACATCTCCACGAGATGCGTCCACGACCAGTAGGCTTCGCCGACCTCCGAAGACCATGCAGCCATGCCGACCTCAACAGATCATGCCGAAAATCCATGTAACGAATCACCACGAAGTTGCGAGGATCATGTAACCAAATCGTGTATATAAACACTATACTCATCAAGGAGAGAAGAGTTTGAGGTTGTTCTTCAAAGAGAGAGACTTACATGTGAGACTTAACATGGTATCAAGAGCCTGACAACTTCTCGTCACTCCCCGATCCTCCCAACCTCCCATCTACCGACGTCGTCTGAGATTCTACAGCCAGTCCGACAGCTTTGTCCCACACCGACCTCGCTTGCGACGAGGCTATCCAAAGGCGAGAGCGACTGCCCACCACTCCTTCCAGCGCTCCGACTTGTCCTCTAGCTACATCGCGTCGCCAAACCACCATCCTCGCTATCGTCGACACTTCCACACCTTCGCGTCGCTGCCACACCGCCATCGCCTCCATCACCAGCGCCGCTCGACCTCAACTCCCCAAACCCTAACACCTCAAACCCCTCCACCACATTTATATACCCGAATACCTGAATATTCCCAACCCGACCCAACCCGCAAACCAACTCGTCCCAACTCGATTGGCGTCTCCTGCCCCTGCCCCTGCCCCGCCACACTCCCCCCTCCCTCTCCAAGCTCCAGCTCGCTAGCCGGTCACTCGTCACCGACAACGATCGGCCCCTCCTCGACACCGGTTCCCTCTTCCAGTCACCGGAAGCTCCACCTCTCCACCGCCATATTTCACGTCACGGCTGTCTCGTGCAACCAGCGGCATCTTCAAGCTCTCCAGACTCCACCCCTAACGAATTTGTCATTCGTCCTCGTCTTCCGTCCGCCAACCACAGTAGAGAGCATTTTTATCCCCTCGCCATACCGGAGGAGCTTTACAATCCACATCCCAACTAGGAGAGCCTTCCCACTGTCATGCCCCCTCGCACATTATTTCTTGGTCAGATGCTACAACTCACGACGCCATATTCCCACGCCCGTCTACTATTGTATCTCTACCTAGTCTGTCCCGGCTGCTTCTACCCCTACATCCGTCGTGCGACTACTATTGTGGAGCCATCCACTCAACGAACATTGTCCTCCCCAACCTCCACCAGCATTTCAGCACTTTGCCACCAACGCTCACATCTCCTCTAGCAACTCCGAGCCGAGTCAACCACGTCGTCACCTGATTGGACGCCGATTCCGTCAACTCTATCAACAGCGGTTCATCACTCCAGACGCCTCCATTGACTCGTGCTGATGTCTACTCTAGTAGCAACTCCCTCTCTTCCTAGCATGACGTCAGGTATCCATCATTTTTTGTCTCTCAAGTTGACACCAACAAACTACCTTTTATGGAAAACACAACTCCCTCTCCTTCGCTCCCAAAATTTGCTGGGACTTATCGATGGCATCGATACATGCCTTACCACTTCGACTTCTTCCCAGTCATCCGCAGCCCAAGCATGGCGAGCAAGAGATCAGTTGTTGCTAAGCTGGCTCCTTGCCTCTCTTTCTAAGGAAGTTCTTCCTACGGTCATTGGCCTTGACACAAGCCTCGCCGTATGGAAAAGCCCTACAAGAAGCCTACGGGGCTCCCTCACACAGCCGCATTCTCCAACTTTGGATGCAACTTCAGTCCCTAAGGAAAGGAGATGACTCCATCTCCACTTTCCTCCACAAGGCCAAGTGCTTATCTAACGAAATACTGCTACTGGACACCCCATCGACACGGTCGAATTCATGCTATCATTTTCAATTCCCTCGGAGACGATTATGGAAACATCGTTGCTGCTCTCGTCTCCCGTCCATCATCAGTTCCATTCCCAAAACTTCAATCTCTTCTCCAGGCCCATGAGATACAGTTACAACACAATACCAAGCCAAGTGAAGACACCATGCCTTCAGTTCACAACTTCACACAGCTTGCCGTACCCCCTCCAATCGTCGACGAGGTCATGGTCGTGGCAGGCATAAGGGAGGTCGCTGTTCACCTTGCCCTGTATGCGGCATACCAGGCCACAGCCCCTACAAATGCTATTATCACAAGGGTGTTACTAGCAGAGACAATGCTCCAATCCAAGCAAACCTAGCTCACAAGCCCCCATTCACACCAGCTCATGAAGATTGGTACACTGATAGCGGCACGTCCCATCGTGTGACCAACAATCTCCAAAACCTATTGCTTGCAAAACCCTTATCATGGTAATAACATTCAAGTTGGCAATGGGCAAGGTATGGCCATCACTCACGTTGGTAGAAACTCCATCTCCCCTCCACCACAATTCATCTTAACAATGTCTTCTATGCCCCTCATGCTAGTAAATCGTTACTCTCTGCCTATCATCTCTATAAGGATAACAATTGTTCTATTGAATTCACTAATCATTGCTTCGTGATAAAGGACCTACGCACATCTCGAGTCCTACTCCGCGAGATCAATGATGGAGGTCTCTACTGCCTTCCTCGTCCGCTACCTGCCTTTTCACTACCACCCTCCACCTTCATTGTTGCTCGAGACTCTTGGATAATATGGCACAACCACCTTGGTCACCCACAATCCAAAACATTTATTTCCTCTTCAAATAAATGTTCATCGTGCATGATGGGAAAGCTTATGCGTACATCTTTATCTTCCACATGTACTAGAACAAGTTCTTTTCAACTTATTTATAGTGATATTCAGGGTCCAGCTCCCTGTAACTCCTTTGGATTCAAATATTTCATTATATTTATTTATGATTTCTCTAAACACACCTGGCTTTTCCCAATTACTCGCAAAAGTGATATAGTCACCATTTTTATCTACTTTCAACTTCATTTGGATGGGGGTGGTGAATATCAGGCAATAAAGACATTCCTTAACAAAAATGGGATTATTCATCGTATAACATGTCCTCATACCCATAACAAAATGGAGCCGCTGAACGTAAAAGGCAGCATATTGTTGACACTGACCTTACCCTTCTTGCACATGCGTCGTTTCCAAAAACCTTTTGGCACTTTGCTTTTACCACCGTAGTTTACCTAATCAACTGACTACCAACCACCACCTTACAACATAACAGCCCTTACCGTTGCCTCTACAACTCGGAACCCGACTACATTTTTTTATGAACTTTTGGGTGTGCAGTCTACCCACTCCTGCGTCCCTACAACCACCACAAATTCTCCTACAGAACCACCCAATGCATCTTGCTTGGCTATCCCAAAAATCATTTTGGGTACCTATGCTATGATATGACGCAATGGAAGCTTTACATTGCTCGACATGTTTGCTTCGATGAATTAGTCTTTCCTCATCAGAATGTCTCCATACATGGTCCACCACCCCCTGTCCAACAATCCTCACCCTGGCTGGTTGTTCCCCTCCCTTCTACCAACATTGATATGGCCTCACCAACAGTCTCAACACCAGCACCTCCTACAACAACTCCAACTGTTAACCAATTGCCTCCACAACCTGTACAGGTGGATCGTTAGCTATGACAATGACCTCCGGTTAATGATCGCCAACTTGCATGGCTGCAAAGACAAAATAGTCACTTCGGACCAACAGCTATGGTGTTTCAAGCCAATTCTACATTAGGACCTTCCACCTTCTCACAAGTGAACAAGGACCCTGACTGGCATGCAGCAATGATAACATAATACAATGCATTTCTTGCAAATCATACCTGGACCCTCGTACCAGCATCACCATAAATGAACATTATTGGTTGCAAATGGGTCTTCCGAGTTAAACTCAAATCAACTGGTGAAGTTGAACACTACAAAGCTCGACTAGTTGCCAAAGGATTCAATCAATGAGAGAGAACTGATTATAACAACACATTCAGTCCAGTGGTAAAAATAACTACCATTTGAACATTTATTTCTTTGGTAGTCTCCAACAAGTGGCCTCTACATCAAATTGATGTCAACAGTGCCTTTCTAAATGATTATATTGACGAAGACATATACATGACTCAACCTCCAAGCTTCTTCGATAAAGATAAACCACATCATGTCTGCAAACTACAATGCTCTCTCTATGGTTTAAAATAGGCCCCTCGGGCGTGGTACAACAGATTAAGTAGCTTTCTAGAAACCCTCAGCTTCTTTGCATCCAAGACTGACACATCATTATTCATATGGACATCTAACAATCACTACCTCTACATACTCATCTATGTCGACGACATTATTATCATCGGTAGCTCCTCACCTCCACAAATTACTACGTAGTTTACAAAAGGAATTCAACATTAAGGATCTTGGTCCTCTCCACTACTCCCTTGGAATTGAAGTAACCAACACAAATAATGGGCTTCTCCAATATCAATGTAAATACACAACAGACCTACTAGAAAAAGCACATATGTCCAGCTGCAAATTAGTCAAAATACTAATGGCCACAACTTCCAAACTAAATAACAGCGAACCCTTTAAAGCTTCGACACTCTATCGTCAAATTGTCGGGGCCCTTCAATATCTACTCCTCACTCGGCCAAATATCTCCTTTGCCGTCAACAAGGCTTGCCAATTCATGCACAGACCAACAAATGAACACTGGAAGCACGTCAAACGAATTCTTCGCTACCTTAGTGGCACACATTCTGCTGGTCTCTAATTTCGAAGCTCCACCACCACTCTTTAGGCAATACTCAGATGCTGATTGGGCAGGCTGCACAGATGATAGAAGATCCTCAAATGGGTACCTTATTTACCTAGGCAATAACCTTATCTCTTGGTCTTCTAAGAAACAGCAAACCATCTCACGTTCATCCACCGAAGCTAAGTAGAAGGCCATTACCAATGCCAATGCCGAACTCATTTGGATTCGATCACTTTTACAAAAGCTTAAAATACTCATCACTACAGCTCCCATCTTATGATGCGATAACATTGGTGCAACTTATGTCTCCGCAAACCCAGTCTTTCATACATGCATGAAACACATTGAAATAGATTCACTTTATTCGAGAACAAGTTGCTAACAAAACACTACAAGTTAAATTTATCTCCACCAAAGATCAACTTGTAGATATCCTCACGAAGCCACTACCAAGAAACAACGTTGAGCATATTTGTCGGCATCTCAACATTCAACAATCTGCAGTCATGTAGATCCTGCGATTGAGGGGGGATGTTAGCCACCAAAGTCAATGGTCTTCACCGACCTCCGAAGACGTCTCCACGAGATGCGGCCGTGACTAGTAGGCTTCACCGACCTCCGAAGACCATGCGACTGCGACTTTAATAGATCACGCCGAAAATCTATGTAATGAATCGGAACGGAGTTGCAAGGATCATGTAACTAAATCGTGTATCACTTAATGAGAAAAGAGTTTGAGGTTGTTCTTCAAAGAGAGACTTACATGTGAGACTTAACATTTATGACGTGGAAAAAGTTGATATTAGTTTTAGTTATTTATTTGCTGATTGATCTTTCACAGTTCTTTCAGTGTCTTTTTCATCAACAGATTTTTCCTGCAGAATGAAGAAGCTTGAGAAACTTTAAATCTAGAAGGGGAGAACAGACAATCTTCATAGCTAATTAGGCTCTTTGGAGCTGGTTGGATAGTTGTTTTTCAAGGTTCTAATGTCTGCACCTTTATTGTTCTATAAAAGGTTCGAAATGGCGATTTTGACGTCGTGCCGATGAAATTGTGTGTGCATTTCGTTGGCATACCAAAGGCACGCCGTGGAAATGCCCATTTTTCAACGGTCATGCTGAAGGCATGTCGTGGAAATTGTCATTTTTCGATGGGCATGCCAAAGGCACATCGTGGAAATGCCGATGGCATACCGATGAATGCCGACAAAAATGACAATAGTCAAAATGGTATTAATTTTAAGAAAATCAAATGCTGATTATGTAACAATAAGAGTTTCATCAGGCATGCCAAGGACACACGCACGCACACGCAGCAGTGCACCATAGCAAGCATGCTCGAGCACAAGCATCGACATCTGACCACATGACGACCATACCGTCGGCATCCCTGCATGTCGACAGCCATTTGGTGTCGGCATAAACCCCTCCCCAAAAATGACCATGCCGACAGCACACCGTCGGCATTTAAAACACTGGTTCTATGGTCTCTTGTTATGGCCCCTTTTGCATCCTAACCATCTAATTCAAGTTCAATCACTTCAAGGAGCTGTAGGCAAATGGTGGATTTCTTTAATCTAGGACTTGCAAATTTAGCTGATGGTGCAGTACTTATTTGTCCTTCAGCCTTCATGTATATAGTAATCCTCTTGGTGAGCTAAAATTGCTGGCAAGGGAAGTTAGCAGCTATCTGGGATAGACTGATGATCTACTCACTAAGAAAACTTACTCAGTTCATGGATACTTATAGAGATGGACTTATCCAAAGAAAGGAAAAATAGCAAAAAAATATCCCAAGCAATTATAGTGCATTTTCTCTGATAGGAAAGGCATCGTTGCTTATGATTGGTAAAATGGTCTCCACTAAATATAACTTTCTCCTAGTAGCCAGACTTCCTCCTTTTCAGAGAGCGGGAGAGAGATTGACTACAAAGCGGTCAGTTGTCATCTGTTATATATTATCTAGTTGATTATGAATTGAAGTATGCCCCATAAGTCCTTGGTCTCATAACCACAATTTGATCCTTTGTGTTATGCATTCATTATCAACATGAAGTTCCAACCCCCCAAATACCACACAATTTCTTTCAAAAGATCAGCACATAAGAATGCCATTGGGCATGCCCTTTCAACCGTCACTAAGCCAGTTGTCAGGACTTTTGGTCATTGACCTTCATATGATTAAATAGAAAGCAATGATTTCACGAAATGAACTAGTGGTATAGCTCGTTTAAGATTATCAAATAACTGTGGCAATAACCCCAGAAACAAGGTGACATGCAGAAGCACTGCAGAAGAAAATCCTGCATATTCAACATAGGAATGGCCTTTTGCATGAGAAAACATCATGTATTCAGATCCAAAAACATCACCGTGGTCCATGCTTGACATTTCAATCGAATTTGCTCCCGAAAGTAACATGGATCAATCAAAAACTACATAGAAGCACTGCTGTCATAGCCATACCAAAAGTCAGAGTCACATACATTTAACTATCAGTTACTGCTGGTTAAAAAAACAAAACTCTTCAAATTTAGAGAGATGTACTGTGCGTGGTTTGTCAGCTTCACCAAACTGCATAGCAAGATCAGTTACAGCTTGAGTCATTGATTCAACCATCATGGGCTCTCCATACGAGAAACGATGGTTGACAATTTCAGTATTAGAAACACGGAGTTCTGTAACAAGATGTGCAATATACTTGGTATATTCACCTGAGCCTCAACTCGAGCATGTTCCACAAGTGCCCATGCATCAGCCACAATGCCACCATAGTACAAGCTATGTGCTCATCAATCTCCATTATTTTTTCTACACTGCCTGGCTCCTGAAATAGTTACATATTAAATCTCATATAATTGACATGTTAAGCATCAAATAGAAGCAGAAGCAGAGTTTCTTCTGAAACAGGTAAGAATACAACAGGCACAACAGAATAAAGGACAAATAGTTTGAAGATCTCCCTCCGAAAGATTCCCCTAGGAGCCTTCCTAGATTTTGAACTGATCTCATCTATGAAGGAGTACATATGGGCATATCACATATGTCCTCGTTTTCCTGTGTACAAACGATCACAATCAAGATTCAACACACGAGAAACACGGTTTAACATGAAAACCCTCCCCAATGGGAGAGAGAAAACTACGGTAATGGCAGTCCTAGACCTCCTCTTCCAACGGCGGCTAGATTTCTCCATCACTAAGGCAAAGCAAAGGGGTGCTTACATATTTACATTGAAAGGGTCATTCAGATCACACCTAAGATCTATACACCCTCATACATTTATAACTCAACACCCCCCTCACGTTGAGCATACAAGTCAAACATGTCAATTTGCTCACATTCTTAAAACTTGTCATAGGCAAGCCCTTAGTGAAGACATCTGCTAGTTGGTCTTTGGACTTGATGTACGGGAGACACAACTCCCCTGTATCAATATTTTTCTCTAGGGTTATCTATTGAGTCACGTGAGCTTGAACAGATACGGCCTCAAGTTTGGCTCATTAAGCTATTGAACCTGAATTTCAATGTCGAGCTCAGCTCATTAAGCTATCAAGTCGAGCTTGCGAGCCCTCATCGAGCCCGAGCCTAAGATCAAGCCAACTTATCGAGCTAGGACTTTCCTGACACCTTTAGGCTTAGTTTAAGGTAGGGGTTAACCCCTCTTTTTCGGGGTTAACCCATGTTTACTAAGGGGGATAACCCAACTCTTGTTTAAGCTCTTAACACGGGTTATTGATCAGCCCATATTTGTGGGCTATTTATGTATTTTAATGCCTAGACATTAGGTTAATAGTAACATATACATATCATACATTAGTATGTAAATAAATTAATTTATAGATTTGCTTTCATGCATATTTCATGCATTTAAATAGTTCATGTATTTAAGGTTTCGTACACATAGCATGCATTGAAATAACTAATCTTTTAGGTTGCATTACATGCATTCATTTGAATTAAGATTTCTTCTGAGGGCTTATAGATAAATAACCCTCATTTTTTTCCTTATTTTATTAATCTTTCCTCCCCTCAACGACTGCTGTAATGATGCCCCTCTCACTTTACTCGCTGCTTTGATGGCCGTGGAACGTGGATCTAGTTGAGGCAGCTACAGCTACAAAAGAGAGGAGGTGACTGTGCTCGAGGAGATGCTGCCCACTCCAACACCGTGCCTCGCCCACCACTGTGGTCTCCGAACCAAGCATCACCAACCATGGACCGTCAGGGTGACAAGCCGCCGTGCCAAGCCGACGAGCTCGGCCACTCACAGTAAGCGTGTGCCTTGTCAACCACGCGAAGAACATCTTCTTCCTCTTCATTTTCTTTGTTATTTTCTATTCATTTTTATTTTCTTTTGCATGTCACTATTCATCTTCTCCGTGGGAACAATCCATCACCTTTGTCATCGCCAACACAACCAATGCACCTTCTCGCCCTTTCGTTAGCCACTCCTTCACGCTGCCTTGGCTCCACACGAGCCCACATCCCTCCACGCGAGCCCACAGTCCTCCAAGAGCATCCACCTCGACTTCTTCATTCACCTACTTCAACCCCTTGCAAGTCCACCCAAAAGAACCCACCACCACCACCACCTAACGGTCGCCTCATCGTAGCCGATCTCAACGTAAACACCACCATCTCGATGCCCACGTGCAGTTGAACCTTCCCCGGCATCCACGACCGCCAGCCGTCGCCTCCATGTCGCCAGCAAAACCTTCGACCGCCAGCCATCCAAGCAACCGACCGGCCACTGACAACTGCCATTCGCTGCACCATCACCTCCATCGCGAAGCCCTTGTCGGGATCATCCCTGTGTTCCTTGTGGCCAACCATCAGCTCACATGCACGCACGAGCAAGGGGAAGAAATCCCCTCTTTCAACTCTATTAGTTATTACATTCACATGCCATTGCCACTTTTTGATTTTTAATTTTATTAATTAAATATTGTGGCTAGTTTATACAAATGACCTCCTCCCTCTTTCCCATAAATCCGATTTCTGCTGATTCATTAGTTATTATGCTAATTTAAAGCGGATTTTGGCTCGGTTGCTTGGGAAAATCGTCCGTGATCAATAATATTTTAACTTGTGTGAGTTTTAATGGGCATGTTCCTCCTGTGGCCACAACTTGCTCTTCTCGAGTGGTTGTTTTAATTATTTTGACGACCGATTTTCCACCACTTACATACTACTTCAACGCATCATTTCATGTGAGAAAAATTCTTTCGAAAGCGAAAATCGTCTCGTCAAATGACGTCATTGCCAGAAGGCAACGAGCCTGTTAAATTCGCACTTATTTATTTGTTCACACATTACTTTTTAGGCATATTTCACTTCGATCTTTTTGGTGCGAGGTACGCATATCTCCTACATCTTGTCGCACCAGCCTCAGAGATTAGGCAACCCTTGACGTCGCCAGTGGGCCACACATTGGGAGGAGCACCATAGCCGCCGCGCTCACAATTGAGGTGGACCTTGAGCTACGATTCGAAGAACATTTCGAGGGAGTTGCAATTGTCATCTCCATTCTGAGTAGATAGAATTTATGTTTTAAAACTTTATATTTCTTTATTTATTTTCGCACATTCATTCATTGAAAGACCCTTGTTCTAGAGTCACGATTTTTAAGGGGTTTGTTCCCCGACCTTCTTTTAGACCCCTACATGGATAATTTTTCGGGAGTCTGATTTTTATTTTCTTTCATGGTTAGTTTACCCTTTTTCTTGTTTAAGTAGGGTTGATAAAAATAGAAAAAAAAAATCACGAACTGCCTACTAGAAGCTGCATGCCCTAGGGGTGTGTATGAGCAGCCTTTAGATTTATTTTGCATTTGCGTGCATTTCATTGCTGATCGTTGGAGTCAAGGTATGTTTTCTTTTCCTTGCATTCTATCTTGTTCACGCATTTGCATCTGGATTTAATTGCAAGACCTCCTAATTGAATTGAAAAGATCTAACAAGTGCACATATTTTTCTTGAAAAAGGACTTTAAGTTGAGGAACATTTAAAAACTGAGGAATTTCAAACTTAACGTGCAATTCAAAATTCAAATTCAAAATCAAATTTTTACGGTGTATGCACACGTGCATGATTGTGCACCAAGGCACGCATATAGACACTCCTAGGTTTTGAGCTACTAGGGTCTGAAGTAACCTGAACTTTAGCTTGAAGGTTCAAGCACCTCCAAAATTGCAGATTGAGGGTAGTTAAGAAGCACTGCAAAAGCATCACTTCAAAAGAAGGCTTGACCCTACTTGCATCCCTCTTTACCGTGTTTAGTGGTGGTTGGATTTTTTGGGCTTAAGGGAGGATCACCTAAGTCCTAGCTAGTTCTTATTAGGCATATCGTAGGTCGACAAGTAAGCGCGTAACTGTTTGGGCAATTTGTATTGTCACTTACAACTGGACTTAAATCTCAAAAGCCTTAACTGATTAAAAAATAAAAAGTCCTTTGATTTGTGTTTGCTTGGGGAAATATGACTGTAGTATGAGTTAGAATGGACCACCTTGACTTCCATTCTTTTACTTCTTACCCACACCCTTACCCCCACTCTGCAGTCTTCAATCCCATACGTCGAGATGGACCATCCTTTGATGGACAAAATGATAATCATTGGGATCCTTTGTACCCCTACTGTAGGAATATTGGTTTAATTAAGCCTCAAATCAGTGCGCAGAACCTAGGAGTGGGGCTTGCCTTGTCCAATATCCCACACACCATAGAAATAACCAACCCACCCTCCCCGATTGATTGTAATGGTTGGACAAAAACTCCTAGGTATTATACCCCTTACCCTGACTTCTCTCCTAAAAATAGTGATGACTTCACCTTGAAACTGGAAATACAGAAAATGCAAGATGAAATGATCAAATTGTTAGGAGAATCTTCGAGAGCAGGCCAACAAGGAAAAGAAGACATTAGCCACCTAACTTACACCCTTGAGAATGACTTCCACCCCTCTACACTAGATGCATCTTTCGTGGGAGAGCCACGCCCTAAGTTGGAGGAAAATTTTGGGGATTCTGTAAGGAAGAATAGCTACTTTTCTAGGATTGATTTTGAACCCTCCCCGCTAGAAGACACTTCCTTGAGAGGCTCACACCTTAAGTGGGAGGAGGATATGAATAAAAGTAGCTATGCATTGGATGTAGAAAGGTGGCAACCCGAGGATGACATTGAGGTTAAGTGCTCAGATGAGCTATATTGGAGTCAAAAGAAGGGAATGATGATACCATTGGAAGACCTCGACCCGGACGATAGTATTTTTGTGACATTTAATGAAGTGGGTCAAAATCAAATTGTTCATCCTACCCTCCCCTTTGATGATGATCAACTAATGGAACTTAAACCCACCCTTAGGGAACCTGATCCTGAAGAAATTCACCTAAGGAGTCTGATGATACAAGGATGAACCTATCACCCCAAATAGAGTGACCTAGGGGTTCTGAGGACTATAATACTAGGGTAGATAATGAATTGTCTGTTGAGGAGGATGAATTATGTGAGGAACCCACATTCAAGATTTGGAGTGACACTAAGGGTGATTATGTCTTATTTGAAGAATTAGCCCCTTAGGATATCACAGATTTAATCAACTAAGGTTTCATCCGTGCTCCTATTAATGATATCCCTCCTCAAGATCAAATAATGGAAAATGTGGAAACAACTTCTGAGATTTAAGTGGATTCACATATAGACTCCGAGGAGAATTTGAGTAAAGAACAAGAACCTGGGGATGAGATTGATAGGGTAATCCCTAAATCTATTGTTGCTAACCTGCCTTTATATGATTGGGAGTCACCCTCTGATTCGCCTATGCCTGAAGGCGAAATTTTTACTCCATACCTTGAACTGATCACTAATGAAGAGCAAGTAGATACTTGTGATATTACAAGGGATGCGATTAGGGAACCAGGAAGGCTATTAGGAATGAACACTAAGTTGATTAGATCCAATCTTGACCTTATGGCCATTCACCAGCCATGAGACTTGGACAGCCTAGACAATCACTGGCTTAAAAACATGCTCACTAATGTTTTGACCAGGGGGCTTATTAGACTAACATGTCCTGTATTAGGGTACTGGGTATGGATTGATGCTTTCTATGGTCAATTCATCACCCTGAGGGTATATCTTTGCACTATTCCTTCCCCATTTCTCTTGGAGGAACCTTGTCATCCTCCTACCCCTTTGAAGGTTGTTATTCATGTCCATCATTTAAAGCCTCTTTCGATGACTTGAGAAGATTTCATTCCCATCTTGATTGGGCAAGCATTTGCTCGCGGGATTTATCATCAGCTTGCCAACATCCTAGGTTACCTATTTTCTAGGTCAGTGTTACTTCGCTCATTTTTAGGGCCTATTTCTTTGGTTTTGGAACCTGGCTTGCAGGTTCTTTGACTACTCAGCTGACAACAAAATAATGGAAGCCCAACTCTGACCCAAGTAATGCCCTTTTATAAAATAGGGACATTGCATATTTTAGGCATGCGGGGTGTACTTAGGGGATATACATAGCATATATATATAATTGCATACATTTGCATAACGTTGCATAGCATGCATTTGCACCCAAAAAAAATTGCATTTAGGCCCAAGATAGAATTAAGCTTAACTGGATGGGCCCTGCATTCTTAGGCATAAGACTAGGGCTTTAGGTTAGATTAAGTTGACTCTAGGTGACTAACTTTAGAAGCTAAGTTGAGCTACTAGCTTTAGACCCTTAAGGTCCTTTGTGGACTTAAAAACTTAAGTAGAAGTTAAGTTAAAGGCTGGGTAGTATTTGGTGTCTTTTTCTACCTTTTGATTTGGTCCTCATAACCTAAGTATTCACATTTCATACACATTTGGTCTTATATAAATAGTGATCACCTTTCTTGAAGAAAATTTGGTTCTCTCAGACTTAGGAGAAGCTTGAAAATACAACTTAATTGGACGAATTCCTACCGCATGAGAGGTGGAGTGTATACTCACCTTGATGATGCAATGATAACACGTTACCTCATCGGTGCTCGTCTCTTAGGATATCCATCCTACTGGGGGCATGTAAGCACATTGTGCGGTTTAGGTACCATTAGCGACTCTATCTCAAAGTGTCGATTGCCATAAGCCTTAATTCACTTAAGAAATCCATGGGCGATACTATCTCGAAGTGTCGATTGCCAGGAGTTCTTGGGGTCGCCATGAGCGGTGCTATCTTGAAGCATCGAAACCCAAGCACCCTTTGAGGCTCGGCGATGGAGACAATGAATCCGATACAGATTGTGTTGATGGCTGATCTAAGGTTAGACTTTATATATATATATATATATATATATATAACCCTCTTACTCTCTTTCTAGGTTGGCAATCATACCAATCTCAAATAAATAAAACCAATGAACATGCACAGATGCTTTAAACTCTGGGACCAATAGATCCTAGGGTAAAACTAGAAATCAAATAAAATTATGCTTGCAACTTATCCTTAGCCGACCTAGTCTATAATTAGGCTTCTACTTGAGTACCTTAGGTCTAAAGTCTGTAACTTAACATATTTCTAAGGGATGACTGATTAGGTTGGCTAGTCTACTATGAGTGCTAGGATATTGCTTGAGTTTGCTAGGGACTAGCGAGAGCTAGGCATTGGGGTATTTGATGAGTCCACATTTGTGGGCTATTTATGTATTTTAATGTCTAGACATTAGATTAATGATAACATATACATAGCATACATTAGTATGCAAATAGATTAATTTATAGATTTGCTTTCATGCATTTAAATAGTTCATGCATTTAAGGTTTCCTATACATAGCATGCATTGAAATAATTAATCTTTTATGTTGCATTACATGCATTCATTTGAATTAACATTTCTTTTGAGGGCTTATAGATAAATAACCCTCATTTCTTTCCCTTATTTTATTAATCCTTCCTCCTCTCAATGGCTGCAGAAACAATGGCCTCCCACTTTACTCGCTGCTTTGATGGTTGTGGAACGTGGATCTGGTCGAGGCAACTACAGCTACAGAAGAAAGGAGGTGACCGTGCTCGAGGAGATGTCGTCTGCTCCATCACCGTGCCTCGCCCACCACCGTAGCCTTCGGGCCAAGCATCGCCAACCGTAGGCTAGCAGGTTGACAGGCTGCCGCGCCAAGTGGGCGAGCTCGGCCACTCACCGTAAGCGTGTGCCTTGTCAGCCACGCAAAGAACATCTTCCTCTTCATTTTCTCTCTTATTTTCTATTCATTTTTATTTTCTTTTGCATGTCACTATTCATCTTCTCCATGGGAACAACAGCAACCCATCACCTTCATCATCTCCAACACCACCGACGCACCTTCGCCTTTCCGTCAGCCACACCTTCTTGCCACCTCGCCTCCACGCAAGCCCACATCCCTCCACGCGAGCCCACAACCCTCCAGGAGCATCCTCCTCGACTCCTTCGTTCACCTTCTTCAACCATCTACAAGTCCACACAAAAGAAACCACCACCACCACCACCTAACGGCAACCTCAGGCCGTCGATCTCAACGTAAACACCGCCATCTTGACACCCACGTGTAGTTGAACCTTCCGCGGCGTCCACAACCACCGACCGTCACCTCCACGCCGCCGGCCATCCAAGCGGCCAATTGGCCACCGGCAACCGCCATTTGTTGTGCCATCACCTCCATCGCGAAGCCCTCGTCCCAACGGATTGTCCACGTATTCCTCGTGACTAGCCATCGACTCACGTGCACGCGCAAGCAAGGGGAAGAAATCCCCTGTTTCAACTCTATTAGTTATTATATTCACATGCCATTCCCGCTTTTTGATTTTTAATTTTATTAATTAAATATTATGGCTAATTTATGCAAATGACCTCCCTCCTTCCCATAAATTCGATTTCAGTTGATTCATTAGTTATTATGCTGATTTAAAGTGGATTTTGGCTTGATTTCTTAGGAAAATCATCTGTGATCAATAATATTTCAACTTGTGCGAGTTTTAACGGGTGTTCCTCCCTGTGGACATGACCCGCTCTTCTCGAGTTATTTTAATTGTTTTGATGATCGATTTTCCACCACTTGCATACTACTTCAATGCGTCATTTCATGTGTGAAAATTCTTTCGAAAGCGAAAATCTTCTCGTCAGTTATCCCAACCCAAATTTGAAGGGAGGTTGGCTTAACCCCCGTCAACCCACGTTCGCTTTGTCCTCGAAGTGTTTCCTCCCTCGCGACCAATTTCCCAAGTTGCCCTTTTCTGCCCTCTTTGCTCCCACAATGACGAGGGCAAGGCCAAAGATGAAAGGGAAAACTCCAAACACAACACAACATGTGAACGCTTTAAAGAAATTGATTAAACTTTTCTTTCTATGAATTTGTTATATGTAAAGATGTAGTGTAATCCTACCTTCACAGCTACCCTTTTTTTTGTTGTCTATTTTTCATATAAAGATGCTCACGTTCAAAGTAACCAAAGTTTCCTCATAATCTATCTTAAGTTTTGCCAATGTCTTACCAATGCAACTCTATTTAAATTCATGGGTATTGTTTTGGTCAAGACAGATGTAATACCTTTCTTGCTTATGAAAACAATGAAGAAAGAACAATAGATGAAACAGCAAGTTGCGACATGAAGAAGGAACAAATATGACTTATATGGTCAACTTGGGATGTGCTTGTATTTGGTATGTGATTCATATGTGCCTCTATTCTAAATGTCTTGTTAATTTTGATGGCCAAATTGATATGTGGTTATAAATAGTCAACGCAATTAACCATTCTAATTTTTTTGCTTCCCTTGCTTTGCTTGAATTATCAACATTGACCAAATTATACATATAGGTAACTCATAATTTAATCAAGTACTTTACACTATTATGCACACTTGTTTTAATTCCTTTTTAAAAAAAAACTACATCAACTAACTTACCTACCATTCCAAGGGCAAACATGTTTGTTGCCACCTTATCCCCCATTCTAATCCCTATTCCTAAGTAAACACCCCACTTTTACATCACAGGATAACCCATATTCCTAACCCCAATTCAATAAACACAAACAGGGGTTAAGCTTTGTTTGTAAGTAAACAAAAATAGGGGTTAACTCCAGTTGCAACTTTGCTAACCCAGGTTAGCTAACCTACGTAGTAAACTAACCCTTAGATATAGCTCTCTTAATATGTAGATAAAGTCCCACTATACTTCTAGGTCAATGATTATATATATGTTAGAGATTATAAATCTACTCTTATTAAGCACCTTAGTAAGATTTCTTGTCTTAGAAATTATATGTCATAAAGGAAATATAAACTCCTAGGCTACTTGTATTTCAATTTCTATTAGAAGTCACATGCATGCATGCATAAAAGTTAGACAGTAGAGAATTTGAAATCAAGTCCAAAATGACCTTTAACGGTCAAGAAACATAATGTACTATGAATAGCATGACAACAACCATGATTTTGAATGTCATGAACGTGTTGTAAAATATGAGGGTAAATCTATGTGAGTATACAAGTTGTAGAATGTCTTATATAGGTGCACACCATATTAAGGGAGACAACAAACACAAGAAAGCGCATAAGTCTTGAGAACCCTTACTAATCTCTAATTCCATTTTTCCTTATCTTTATCCAGCTAAGCCTACCCATGCTCGAGTTTGACTCGTTAAGTAATCAATCCTAATTTTTTAGCTTGGGCTCAACTCATTAACCCATCGAACCAAGCTCGCAAGCCCTTATTGAGTTAAGCCTGAGCCAAGCCTATCAAGCCCAAGCTTTTTTTGGCAACCCCACTTTTCTCTAATAAAGTGATGGTTCAACTCAATGTGCTTGGTATGATCATGCATCATGGGCTTGTTTGCCAAGTTGATAGCTGCTTTGTTATCACAAACCAATTGCATTGGAAGTTTGGTGGAAACACCAATGTCTGACAACAAAATCCTTTTCCACAACATCTTGGTAAGTCCCATTTCTATGTCTCTGTACTCAACTTCTGCACTAGACCTAGCACATACAGATTTCTTCTTACTCCTCCAAGATACAAGTTTTCCCCTTATAAATGCAAAATACCCTGTAGTAGATCTTCTATCATCTATTGATCGAGCCCAATCAACATCGATACAGGCTTCAAGATTCATTTTTGCACCCTTTGTTCACCCTTTGTGAACAATAAGCCTTTCCTAGGATTTTTCTTCAAGTAATACAAAATTCTATTCCCAGCAACATATGAATAACTATAGGAGCATGCATAATTTTTTTTTAAGGCAAGAAGGACGAGTACCTTAAAGGTATTCACCCAATCGTATTATAGCAACAAAAATAAGTACAAGGGTGCTATGTGATAGTAACATCATCATCCATCATAACTAGCATAATTTAGCTAAAACCCAATGATAAATGCTCCTTGATAACCATTAGAAGGCCATAATTCAGTTCTGGATGAATGCGAGACGAAAATAGAAAATTCCATTAATTTTGCTGTTTTAACGAGAAATCACGAATGTAGATTAACTGAGAGATTAATCAATGACTAATCTAAGGTCAAATAAGCTTAAATTCTCACAAAGTGGCCTCGAACTGACTAAATCAGGGTTTTCTGAGTTTTGAGAATTAATTTAATAATAAAAACCCTAATTACAACCTCACTTCAATTGAACGGGTTCTGGTGGAAATAAATGTAATCTAACCCTCCTAAAAATCATTGAAAAATATTCTATGAGGTTTGGAACCTTTACTTTGACCAAAGACAGAGATTTAGGTGAGAATTTACTTCATTCTTGGGCAACAATGTAAATTACACAGTCAAACTGTGTCAAAACACAAATTTAAGGTCATCATTATATTCTTTGGGTCCAAATTAGGTTAACCCCAAATTTTGAGCCCAATCAGAGTCTCCATCTTGACCTGGTTTGCATTTTAGCCAATTTGCTTCTATTTATTACATGAATACCCCTACATTTGATGTTTTCATTGCAAAGAAGCCCCTGTCGTCTTCTTCATCCAAACATGGAGTGTGCAGCAGCAAAGATCAACCCAATGCCCGAATCTTTGAATGAAGAGTTCTCTTTCAATTCTCCACCAAATCCCTCTAAATTTGGAGGGATTGGTCACCAAATCCTCTTTTATCAATTGATCAAGATCTTGAGCCCCAATTTGGAGCATATGAGCTCCGGCGAGCTCAAAATTCCCACAACCCAACTTGCCAAAATCACAAGACATTCTTGCGATTTTGAAGCAATTCAATGCGAATTCCACCTCCATATAAGTTCTTGCATGTTCTCAAGAAGAATTTAGTCGTGAATTGGCCACATTTCCCTCTTCTTTCTCCTCCACGGCTGCTCCAACCTTCGACTCCGACGACCTCCTCGAACTCCTTCAATGCTTGCATCCAGCCAAAGAGTAGCACCTCCTTCCTCATCTTCTTCCGATGCTAGCATGTCAAAGCTAGGTCAACTTGGACCCCTGCTTCATCACCATTCACCTCGCCAGACCTATCTTCTTCCTCCCGTCCGACCAGTCAGCCAACGTCGGATGCGATTCCTCCCCCGCCGTCCCAATTAGGTAGCTAATCCTCTTCCCCTTCTCCCATAGATTAATTTAGGCTCTTTAAAATTAGGATTTAGCCTCTATTTTTCACCTTCCCTCTTCTTCTTCACAACCAGCGAGAGCTCCGACAAGCTCGAACCGTGCAACCACACCACCTCCCACCAAACCACCTACACCACAAGCACCACGATGACTTGGAGATCAAAAGCCCTCAAGAAATTGGGGCTTTTGACTCTCCGAGCCCTCTGCCAAACGCCATCATCGCCAACCACCTTCACCGTGTCCATCTGGCCACTCTAGGCCCTTACACACCAAATCACCTTCGTCGTGTCACGGTGAAGGTTTTTAGGTGTTTAATTGGGGCTAAAAGCGTATATTCTTGTTTCAGGTATACGTCGGATTGAACTGTCTTCTACGACGTCATTCGACATCTCCGACAAGAGCGCGACAAGGAGACCACCCTCCTATAGCGCAGAATTCCTTGAGGAGCATCCCTAGGCCATTGGATTAGCAATCCAAGGCCACACGAGCTGAGATCAACCCACCTCCACCTTGCTGCACTTCACGTTGAGGACACTGAGCACACAAAGAGGATGTGGGACTATTGGTCCCACATCGGTTAGAGAAGCGTTGAATTTCGCTTCAAAAGGAATTGTGCACCTTAGTTGTTCACTCAAGTAACGGGGGGTTGGGTCCCCATCCTCCTTACGTGCACGCGCACACCCGCACACACGCGGGTGGGTCATGGGTCTAATCTGGGCTAGATTTTGGATTTGATTAATCTGAGGGGCCTTGGTTGGCTTTGGGTCGAGAGAAGTTGGGTCGATTTTGGGCTTGGGCCAAGCCTTAGTCTGAGTTGTGCTTGGCTTGAGGGGCCCTTCTTTGGCTGAAAATTCTAAGTATTGAGAGGCTTTGGGCTTAGTTGAAAATCACATTTCTTTTGCCCCTAACATTAGTCAATCCTTTTTGAGTTAGATGGTACATTCATTGAGGCACATATTTATTTTTATATCAAGCTCTTTGTGCCTCATTATATTCAATTGATTAGTGTTTGAATTGCAATTATTTTGCTCCCTGGGACAACCTCGGACTCACATTCGAGCTTATAAATTTAAGTGTTGATTCGCTTTCTTCGCTATACTACGTGTATTTAAAACCCGACAAAAGCATGTTAACACTATGATGCCATGGTTACATCATGAGGTAGCATTCCAAAAAACCAACTGGAAGGAAATGGAGACAACATTCTCTACGTAAGGAGTAAGTCCCTTAAAGACCACTCCATTCCTTTCCAACCAGATGTCCAACAGGTCCACCAAAATCTTTGCCCTCTCTTTCTTGGACCTGAAGGTGTTGCACCCCACCTACACTGCACCACGACGAAAGGATGCCCAAAAGGCATCTACCGAGGTCAGATCTACTCAAATGGGCCCCAAACCATGCCATACCCTTGAGGCAAAGGTACAACAAAAGAAGTGGTCACTGCTTTCTCCTGCATGTCCACAGAGCAGGTAGGAGGTGTCATCTAAGGCCGCCCATCGAGCTCCCCTTGCTTTCGTAAGTACCCTGTCACATCTCAGGAGCCAAGCAAAGAAGCAGATTCTTAGTAGGTAGTCCACCGACCAGAGAAGCCTGCAGTCTCTTAAGAAGTCAATGTCCAACGAAGAGGAGCCCACAGTAGGCTTCCTTTACAAAGAAGGCACCATCGTCCCAACCCAATACATCCATGCTACCTTCCGATTCCCATCCCTCTAGAATTTGTAGCAGCTCTTGCAATTCTCACACTGCCGGTCCAAGAGGGCCCCCAGGAAGGTCGAGCACCAAGCCCCCTCCCAAAAACTCCTAATTGATGCCCCTTTGTCGGTAGCTCCAGAGAAAAGACGCAGGAACCTGTTGCTAAGAGGGTCATCCCTCTGTCAGTCATCCGTCCAAAATCGGAAACTGTTGCCGTCCCCAAGCATAGGGGTGAACCAATCCGGATCTACGGTGTCACTATGGCCAAGCCTTTCAGGAAGGTTAAGGCACCAGGCATTGGGGCAGTCAACATCTCCTAAGTGATAAAATCACCGTAGCATCCCTGCATGACCTTCCCAAAGAGGCTTTCCTCGCCTCCAACTAACCTGGATATCCACTTAGCAAGGAGGCTCATGTTGGCACCATCCACGCTCCTAACCCGAGACCTCCCTCTTGAATGGGCCTGCAAACATCCTTCCAGGCAACCAATCTCGCGCCTCAACCAACATTGCCAAAGTTCGTCCAAAAGAAGTCACACATGGTGCTAGTGATCTTCTCAACCTACAAGGGGGCCCTAAAGATCGAAAGGAAGTACATCAACATAGAGGAGAGGGTTGCCTTAAGAAGTGTCAATCTACCTCCCCTGGAGAGTGGCCTGGATGCCCACCCTACCAGTCTCCCCTCCATCCACTCCAACAGCGGAAGCCAATCCTGCAACCTGAGCCTCCCGTCAGAGAGGGGCAGACCAAGATATGGAAGGGGTAACTCTCCCATCTCCATACTAAGGGTGATCCCACAAGCTTGTTGTTCCTGCAGGGTAAGATAAAGGGGAATGAAGGTTGACTTTGTGTAGTCGATCTGCAAGTCAAATGCCTCCCTAAACATTTGCATCACCAGGCAGATCTTCCCTGCTTCTGCGGCTGCCCCCTCCACCAGAAGGAGAGTGTCGTCAGCATACTGCAGGATTGGGCCCTCATAGTCACCTGCCTGGAAGCCTTTGAATAATCCATGTGCGCAAGATCTCGTCACGGCCCTAGCCAACGCGTCCACTGCCAAGACGAAGATCATAGGGGCTAGCGGGCAACCCTGTCTGACCCCTTTATGCGATTGCACCCAACCCCTTGCTAGGTTGCCATTGACCAGAACAGAGGAGGTCGTGGTGACGCAGCACTTCACCCAAGCAATCCATTTGCTTGGGAAACCCCTCTTGGCCAGCAATGCCGAAAGGAAGGAGCATTGAATCGTGTCGAAAGCCTTGGCAAAGTCCACCTTCCAAAGGAAGGCCCTGGTCTTTTGCCTCCTCTAGCAAGGTAGGGCCTCTGAAGCAACAACAAAGCTATCAAGAATTTCCCTTCCGGGGACAAAAGTTGTCTGCACCTGAGAGATGAGGTCATGGAGGAGCTCTTTCAACCTATTCGTCAGAGCTTTAGCGACAATGAGGTAGGCCACATTGGAGAGGGCAATCAATCTAAAGTCTTCAATTACCTCAACCCCCCCTCCCCTTTTGGGAGTAGTAAAAAGAATGATCTTTGAGCTTGTCAAAGCCAACGTTTCCTACCTTAAATTCAGCTACCATTTGCATCACATCATCCTTCACCAAGAGCCAAAACTCCCTGGGCTAGGGAAACCGTTCGGCCCAAGGCACGCATCCACATTAAGGCCCCAAACAACCATCCTAATTTCGTCCTCCAAGAAGCCCCCCGCCTGCTGCACCGAGATGCATCTGGCACCTTCTTTTGTCTAGCACCACTCACCGGCACCTCGCCTACGGGAGAAATCTTTGTAGTAATTGGCAACCACTCTCCCAACATCCTCTCCCTTGATATCGTGTACCCTCCACCAGTAGACTATCAATTCAATTGGTCTGCCCCTTCTGCCGCCTGGCCGAAGCCATTTGGTGGAAGAACTTGGTGTTGTATCCTCTTCTTAAACAACCTTCATCTCAGCGACCTTGTGTGCCCTATCCTCCTCGAGAAATCAATCCTCATCCTCCAATCTGTCAAACCTATAGATCTCTACAAGCGCCTCTGTGCTTCTTTGCTCTATTCTTTGCTTCAGCGCCCTTCAGTATTCCTTGAGATGGCTCTTTAGGGAGGCCAGCTTTGCTGCTAAGTGGGTCGTTGTCGTCTCCTCCACCTCCAAGGACCTCCATTTGCATTCAACCATCTTTCTGAATCATTCTTGTATCAGTCAAGATCTTTCGAATTTGAAATAGGTGCCAACCATTTAGTGCTCGTTGGATTGCCAAAGGAGGGGGTATGGTCGAAGAAGGGCCTTTCCATTCAGATGGCTGCCAATGGTAAGACCTCCACAAGTTCAGTGCTGTAGAGGAACCTATCAATGCACGACATCTAGCTGTCATCATTCCTCCAAGTGAATGGGTAGGAGGTAGGGGCAAGGTGACAAGGCCAAAGGCAGCCACCAATTCAGCAAATTGGTCAGAGCCTGGGTCTTGACATCTGCTGCCGCCTGGCCTGTCGTCGATCTGCAGTGTAGTGCTGAAGTCGCCACCCACTAGCCAGGGGCAACCATGAGTGGCAGCCCCAACCGAGGCGAGCTCGTCCAAGAGGCGATTACGTGTGTGAGCTTCCCAAGGCCCATACAACACTGTCACAACGAGTAAGGCGCCATCTCTTCGATATAGGAGCTTCATGGAGATGATGTGTCCCCGACGAAGGAGGGCATCTCCCTGCCATCCAATCAGCTGCCCACCTGCACGTCCCATCCTTTGCGACCGACCTGAAACCAGCCACATTGGAGAACCCAACGGTCTTCGAGACAGCCCCTCCTGCGCCGCCAGCACCAACAGCATCAGCCACAGCATTTGTTTGGGTCCTGGCGTCAGACATCTCGCAGACAAAAGGAGGACCAGTCAAATTCCTCTTCCCATAGTAGGACAACTGGTCGTTGAACCGGATGACACCCCCCCCCAAGAGGGATAGATCTAGATAGGTTCCCACATGACCAGGTCTCTGGTCGCAGCCCTTCGCTTCGATCGGTGTCGCGTCTTCAGCCGCTTCATCTCAGTGAGCACTGCGTCCGACGCTCGAATGGGTCGCGCAGTGGGGAGGTGGGTGGCACCATTCCCTATCGATTGGGCTCAGGGTAGTGGAAGAGGGGACCTGTCAATGGCGCAGTGCGAGGCAAAGGGTAATGACGAGGAGGGGGGCTCAGGACCCGCGAGCTTAGGGAAGGAGGGGGGAATCTACAGTAGGGGAGACACAACCCCTGCTGGCATGGAGCTTAGAGAGAGTGGGGTGATCCTTAAAAAGAGGGGAGGGGTCCTCATAAGGGGGGGCAACGGATAAGTGTAAGGTGGGGATTTAATAAGGGGGCCCTCGTAAAGGTGTCACATGGTATTCAAGGGGGGGCACGTAGGTGATGGGAAGTCTCTCGAAACATAAACCCCACTGCTGTCAGCCGAAAAAATATTTCACGAGGGGGCAGTGCCATCACTCCATAATAAATGGGACTTCGCCTTCATTGCCTGCAACTAACTCAACTCTCGGGGTCACCGCGCCACCGCACTTCATGCAGCGCGATCTCTCGCCATCAATGTCCGTTGCAAGCGTCGCCTTCGATGTTGTTAGGTCATCATGAATGCTATGGCGTGACCCCTCTCCTTCGACGCCCGCCACCCGCACAACCCTCGAAGGCTCCTCAGTGCTCGCAACCCGTACAACCCTCGAGATCTCCTCGGCCACTGCATCCGCTGCCACGCCAGCAACTCCCACCTCCGAGGCACAGCAGCGCGAGCTCTCCACCCAGACATCAACACACAGCTTCCTCCTTCGACGCACCGCTCGCCATGTTCGGGCGGTGTTCACCGCACCTTGAACCAGTGGCGGTTTGTCCCGAACAACCACCACCTTGGCAAGGGGTCAGCATCGCTCATCGTGGCCCGATGTCGCTCTGGGCTACCGACGGCCCCATTACTTGCATCGCACCACCCAAGAGAGGCCACCATGTAGGAGAAGGACCGCTTTGAGTAGAGAGGCACCCACCTTTAGTTCGATGTCTACCTCCTGAGGCGACGTGGACAACTGCGTCCCACGAACCTCCTAGAAGTGAATGAAGGGGGAGACCAGGGCCTCAACCATAGCCACGATGTAGAGCCAACATGGCACGCCCTTCAGGAGGAGGAGAATGAAAGGTCTCTCCGGCGAGCACTCCATCGCCCCATCATGGGCGCAAGGGAGCCGCCAAGGAACCGCACCTCCTCGAAAGCCCTGCTCCAAGAAGCAGAAGCGCTCCCGCGATGAAGCAGGCAAGCCCAACAAAAGGTAGTGTCCCAGTCGAAGGAGCACCTTCAGGTCTAGGCCACTAGCCAACATTTCTGTGGCCTACGTAGAAATCTCCGCCCGACAGACACTTCCCCGCACCACTTCCACAACAAGTCCACTTGCTACCTGGGCCTCTAATTCCTCCACCTCCCTCGACCAGGGAGTGGCCACCTTCGCCAGGGGAACCGAGGTCAGAGGCGATGGAAGGAGAGCACACCGTCCACCTAAGCCTCACCGACACAAGCATGTCGCCTTCTGGTGTCCAATTCCCCGGCAGGACCAGCACTTAGCAGGGTCTTGACAGGCACTCACCCAAAGACCAAAGCCAAGGCAACAGAAACATCTCCACCAGTGGCTTTGGGATGGGTTGACTCCATTCTCCAAGCTTTGGGGCTACGGATTGCGGTCTCTTTGGCGACGTTGCCGACCAAGGACTACAATCCAGCCTCCTTCAACCTCAGGCATTACCTTATCTTCCAAGACAACAGCCTTCTCTGGGGCTGAGGAACCAATCTCAACGCCGTAGCTCAAGCCTTGCACTTCACCGTAACCATTCCTACAATCTCCTACAACCTCCACTCTGCCAAGTTCGCTTCCTCTATCCAGGCTCTCCGCTTCTCCCCAGCATCTGGCTCCCTCCCCTCTCTCTCTCATGACTGTAACTCTACCTCTGATTGTCATAAAGGAGACTCATGAATCTCAACTCCTCCTTGGAGGATTCCTCTGTCTGCTGAAGAGTAGCAGCACATGCCTTCAAGCAGCAGTCACGGGCAGCAAATGTTGACAAAACAATTCCAAGTCCTCCAGCTATAAGCCATTTTTGGGTAGAAAATCCCAGCAACTCCATGAACAATAGGAGCATGCATAAATTGACTTACAATGTTCACTGCATAAGTGGTATCTCATCTTGTACGAGTGAGATAAATCAGCTTCCCAACAACTCTCTTTAATACCTGCTTTTCTGAGAATTACATAGTAAATTTCTACTATTTAAACTTAGCTTATGATTGGCTTCAATAGGTGTAGTAGTTGGCATGCAACCAAGTTTGCTCGCCCCCTTCAATAAATCAAGCACATATTTCCTTTGAAATAGGAAGAGACTATCTTACACTCTTGGAAGTATTTCAAATTGCCCAAGTATTTAATCTTGAACTCCTTAGCCAACTTCCTTTTAAGATTAGATATCTCCTCCATGGCATTTCTTATGAGAATCATATCATCTACATATACCAAGAGAGGTGACTTGAACATCACATTACTTAATAAATAAAGTATGGTCACCATTGCCTTGTTTGCAGCCCTATCTCCATATAGAAACACAAAGTTTCTCAAACAAGGCTCATAGAGACTATTTTAATCCATAATGTGATTCTTTTTAATCCACAACACTTTCCCACTTGCTTATTGATGAGCCCTAAAGGTTGCCATCAAGGCCCTAAAGGATATCAAAGAATTTGTAATATCACAAGAAACATGAAAGAGCCATGAAAAATGGAAAAATAAGCAAGCACACACAAAAATAGGGGATTCGTAACTCAACTCCACCCTTAATGAGTAGGTGTCTAATGAAGATCCTTTAGAGGGTGAGCTACTGCTAATACATCACCTATTCTAAGAGAAATGGCAATAATTTAATATTTAGTGAGATAAGTTCCCACGTTGCCATTTTAATTCATGGAGAATGGATAATAGCAAAGGGGCTACAAGCCCTTACAACGGTCACTCATTTCAATTTTTTTAGAAAGGAAAGATGGATAAAGCGACTTATCTTGTTGTGAGTTCCTTTCTTCGGACGGGAACAACAAGGGGCAGCTGTTCCTCCAAATGACATCCTCTACCTGACAAAACTTGGCTTTTTGTTATGCATTTCCCGCAGATGACGCCATTTAATGAGCCTTAAAGGTCACTATCAAGGCCCCGAAGGCCATCAAAGATCTGTCTATTGCGAGAAATGTAAAAGAGCCAAGAAAAATGAAAAAATAAGCAAGCACACACAAATACAAGGGATTGGTAACCCAATTCTACCCTCGACGAGTGTACATCTGATAAGAGAAGAAATTACCCTCACAAAATAAACCCAATGGGCTTACAATCAAGCTAGCATGATTCCAGACGGCCAAAAATCATCATCCGCTTAGGAAGACGAAGAGACACAAGATAAGGGTCCCTTACACTTTCCTAGCACTTAGAAATTTATGTCAAGGACTCAACATAAATTCAATCTAGTTAAAATGGAGAAAGAGGTCAAGGCGTCCAGGAGGGGCAAGAAGGAAGAGGCATTGACAAAGATCACCAGAATTGACAGGTAGGAGGAACAAGCCCCTATTTCGGCAGAGGCTAGGGAGGTCAAGACGAGGAAGACACGGGTAGTGTAGGAGGAGGATAGGAAAGTAGAAGTGGAGTGGAAGACGAGATCGAGACAGAGATGGCAGAAGGAAGGTGAGTCTAATATCAGGTTTTTCCACCAAATGGACTCTGCCAGGAAGAAGAGAAACTGAATAGAGACGATGTTGATACATGGGGAGACTTTCTCAGGTAAGGAGGAGGTAGGAAGAGCTGCGGCAGATTACTTTAGAGAGTTCACTAGGAAATGCATCAGAGGCTGCTGGAGGTAGGTAGGGGAGAATGTACAGTCCATCACAGAGGCTCAGGCGAGGGAACTCACTAATGGCTTCTCAAAGAATGAGGTCAGGCGGGCTATTTAGAGCCTAAATGCGGAAGGGTGCCCTAGTCCGAATGGCTTCCCTGTCTTCTTTTTCAAGGAATTCTGGTCCCTGGTAGGGATGGATGTGATGCAAATGATGGAGGAATTCGCAGTCAGGAATAGAGAATTTGATAAATTGAATAGATATTACCTTTTTTACTACCTAAGAAGGAAGGGGCCGAAATGATCCGGGATTTCATACCGATTACGATATCGAATGCTGTGTACCTTATTGTTGCTAAGGTCTTGGCCAACAAGCTTTAGGACCTTCTAGGAGACCTGGTTTCCCCTATTCAGACGACCTTCATCCCAAGGAGGGGAATTCTGGATGGTTTTGTGGTTTCCATGGAGGCGTTGGCCACCTGGAGGAGGGAGAAGAAGCATGCTTTTTATGGAAGGCGGACTTCAGCAAGGCATACGACTCAATGCATTGGGATTTTCTATAGGCCTCTTTATTGAGGAGGGGTTTTCCCACAGTGTGGATTGATTGGATAAAGAAGTGCATGACAACGACATCTTTCTCAGTTCTAATCAATGGGAACCCGGCTGGAGGATGGATGCAACCTAGGAGGGGGGTCAAACAGGGATGCCCACTTGCACCTATGCTGTTTGTGCTTGTAGCAGATGCTCTGGCGCGGGCAACTCACAGTGCTTGTGTTAAGGAGCTGATTAAGGGTTTCAAGGTTGGGGAAAGCAGGGAGACAGCGATTCTGCACTATGCTGATGATACCTTATTTCTGGTTGAGGGATCATATCTAGAGGCCAAGAGAATGGGAATCCTTCTAGAGTTTTTTGGCAAGGCGTCAAGGCTACAAATTAATTATCAAAAATCAACTTTCGTCCCTTTTAATTTGTCGACCGCTTAGGTGGAGAGGATGAAAGGTTTTTTGGGGACAGAAATGGGTTCTTTGCTGCTGGTATATTTGGGCCTTTCTTTATCAGATCGGCGCCTCAGGATACAAGATTGGATTCTACTGCTGGAGAGGATGGAAGGAAGATTGGCGGGGTGGTCCTCCAGGTTGCTATCTAGAGGTGGGAGATTGACCCTTGTGAAGGTAGTTCTGGCATCGTATTTTCTCTCAATTTTCAGAGTGTCGCACCAGATTGAGATGAAGATTTCGAGGTTGATGAGGGATTTCTTCTAGGCTAATGTAGGGTCAACAGGAAAGGGGGCAAGATTGGTGGCTTGGGAGGAGGTGTGTAGACCTTTTTAGGAAGGGATCTAGAGGTTAGGAAGGTGGACAATGTGAACATCAGCCTCCTTACAAAGTGGATTGCCCGACTGGTGGGCCGAGAGCGGGGCTCTTTGGTGATATTGTGCGGCATCGTTATAGTCCTTTCCTTTCTTGGGGTCCTTTAGTCTCCCCTCCTCCTAGAGCCTCTCACTTTTTGAAAGATTTGGCTGTGACAGTGAAGGTGCATAGTTTCTTCTCCTCTACATTGGGCGAGAGGGATGGTTTCCATTTCTGGCAGGATGACTGGCAAGGAGTTGGCAGTACCTTCGGATATAGGTTTCCATGCCTCTTTAGAAGTGTTGTGAACCCGTCGGCAATGGTGGGAAGTTGTTGGGATGGGGCTTGGTGTCCAACCTTTCGTAGGGGCCTATTCGACTAGAGATGTGAGGAGTTACAGCGGTTGTTCCAGGAATTGGAGGGTTGGGCACCTGAGGAGGGTTATGATGCTTACTATTGGGAGGAGGGAGACTTCTCTATGGCGAAGGTGTTCTGCAGGTTAGGGAGTGGCACAGTCAGCCATGACGTTGACTTTTTGCGAGATTGCAAAGTAATATAGATGGTGGAGTGCCCACTGAAGGTGAAGGTATTTGCCTAGTTGGTGAGGAGGGGGAGGATTATGACGAAGCATTGGAGAGTGAGATTGGCCCACTCGAATGATTTGACATGTTCCCTTTGCGATGTAGCCGAGGAAGACATCCAACACCTCTTCTTCCAGTGTCAGTTTGTGAGGCAAGTTTGGCAAAGGATGGGGATCAATTAGATCGCACATCGAGATGAGGATAGTTTCTGGTCTTCGTTCCACAGAGGAAATGTGTACGATGGAGGGATCTCCTTTAAATCCAGGAAGGATAAGGCCAAGGTGTTGGTGGTCCTGTGGGGTGCTTGGCTAGGGAGGAATAGGGTGCTTTTTGGAGGGGAGAGATCCTATGTCAAGAACTTTGTTTTGTTTATTTCTTCCGAGGTGGTGTTTTGAGAATCTTCATTGTAAACCCTGATGTAATTTGGTTTTTAGAATAAAATGAGGTTGGGTGGTTATCTTTCGGATAACCACCCTTTGGCTTCTCAAAAAAAAATGGGATGAAAATTTTTTAATCAAATCCAATCCCTAACTGTGAAAAACCCAATCCAATTGGATTGCATTGCAAATTAATCCAATCTATGTGAACCCCTAGCTACCTCGGACGTAACACCAAATCATTGGAGTGCAAACAAATTGATATAATGATCAGCTACTTATGTCATCACATATCATGAAACGATAACAACTGCAGATACATATACTCTCGTGCTTATACGGCCAAGTAGACATCACGTAATCAAAGTTGAACGTGCTAGATCATAAAAAATGCAAAACACACATATTAGAGAACACTATAATAATGGTATGCCGCGGCAATTATAACTGTACCCATCAATATCCAAAATAAGGAAAAAATAAATGGCATCTTTCCGCATCCAACTTCAATCTAACAATTTAAAAAGAGAAAAGAAAAAACACAACAACAACAACCACAGCAAAATACGAGACGAAGAGGTTATACTCTATACCAACAAAGGAGAGATCCGCTTCTCGGCTGCGAGAACGACGCCCTCCTTCGTCTTCACCCCGATGGCCGTAGCTCCCTTCTGATACGGGGAACAGACTATTAACGATTCAACTCGACGAACATGACAACGAGACGATCGACAGATAGCATCGATCGAGATCGGCGGCGGGGAACGTACCTTCACGGCTTCGATGGCGTACTCGACCTGCAGGAGCCTCCCGTCGGGGGAGAAGGTTCCGGGCGACCCATCGTACCGCTTCCTATCGAAACGCCTGGAGGAATTTGGAAGATATTATTAGGTAATCGATCGAGCTCAACCATTCAGTAGAAAAGAGAGGAGGAGACGGAGAGAGTAAGAAGCTGAGAGTGAGAGAAATGGCTCATGAATCAGCCCAATCCATTGATCATCACCATCCATTTATAGTTACAGGTGATCGGCTGGGTTGTCACAATTGGACGGTCTGTTACAACAACAAACTTTAGCTACACGTACGAGTTGTTGAACTTCTGGAAGCTTCTCAGCTGAACATACTCTAACCAAAGAAACGCGCGCGCCATGGGGGAAATCCGGCCCCTTAACTACAGAAGAGAAGGAAGAACACAACGGACGCGCGCGCGCGTACCCTCCGTTCGTGGCGAGCATCTGCGGGTGTTGCTGTTTTCGGTGGATGAACCGGTGGATCGTCGCCGCCTTTGGTGCTTCCTTTCCTCTTCGTCACTCTCCTTCGGTGGGGCGCCGTTTGCCACTGCGAGAGTGGAGGGAGTCGGCGGTGGGGAAGTGACTTGGTGGTGAAGGTGGAGCTCCCGAGGGCATTTTGGTAATTGTTCTTTGACCGACGCGCGTAGGGCGAGGATCCGATTGGCGAGTTTTGTGACCCGATTGTATGGGCTGATGGATGGAGCTGATGGTCATTGACGCATTAGAAAGATCATCCTATGTGTTTCTTGTTTAGGTGGAAATAGAAATGAAACTTAGATATTCTTATCCATTAGATTCTGGTATCAACTGACATTAAAAGAATGAAAGATGCATCTCCTTTATCACGGTTAATCTTAGGTAAGAGAATTCTAATCATCTCATTTTTCATCTCTTCAGGCAGCTGTAACGAATGGATATGTGCTCCCATTTTTACTAAAAGGGAGTGTAGAGTTAGCTATCAAAATGATTGTAACTTTACGAATTGATAAGAAATATTTGAAATAATAAATTAATAGCTATCTTTCCTATACTTTTAGTTTTTGTTACTTTTCTTTACTTCTACTACTCTACTCAACATTTACCGATGACTACCTTCGATTTCGTACTCAGGTACAGTTAAATAGTCGAGAGTAACTGTACACGAAACAATTAGTGTAGGACCCAATTCAATACTCATGTATGATATGTAACTTCAGGAGTTCTTTTATTTGACTTGTTTCCTTTTTTATTTTATGGGATATGGATTAGACAATTTTTCGATACTTTTCTTTTCGCTCCTAGATTTGTGAACCTGATTACTATGGACATCATTTTATATTTTATTTTCTTTATCTCAATGCTATTATATTTGCTTGTTTAGTTATGTTTATATTTTATAATTATGTGTTGAATGATAGCAATTTGTTTGGTTTGATTCTTGAAATTTGCAACTCGGATTCCACTAATTTGATTTGAATGGTGGGGTCCAGATCATCACACTGGAGGGTAAAATGCCTCTCTACATTAAGATCAATCTCCTCATCTGCAAGGTAAGCTCTCTAGCAAGATATTTAATGAGGTGGAGGTCTAAGATGTTGGGTTCAAAAGCTAAGGATGAGTTCTAAAACATAATATCCATGGCAAATCTTTGATCTTTGACACTCTGATCATTCCCCTGTGATAGGTGGTCGTTGGAGACAAGGTTGAGGGAGGAAAGAAGGATCCAAGAGCTAAGAAGGAGAAGACAACGGCAAAGAATATCAAGTTGGGTAATAACATACTCTTTCTCAAGTGTAGCAATAGGATCCTTAACTAGTTGCAGCTTGAAGCCTGCACTGAAGGGTTAATCTTATGAAAATGGTGTTCCATGGCTAAGTGGTAATGGTAACCACCCTTGAAGCATGAATACCTTCTTGCATGTTAGGTAATAGTAAGTTAGATTCTGATTCCAAGTGTTAAACAAGTTTAAATGAGCCAAACCATGTGAAAAGGGGTTTGGATCATGCATTCACTCTCTTTAGATGTTTCTAGATGATTAGAAACAAGATAGGAGTTGGGTTGGTAAGTAGGGCAAGATGAGAGGTGATAGATGCACTACAAGGGATGCTTGATCAATGGATCAGACACCTAATTGTCAAAGCCTTAGACGTTTGATGACTAAGACATTTGCTATATGGAAGTAAACCTTCCTGAAATTGAGGTGGCATTCAAGGGGATATTTGATCAATTTATAAAACATCCAATCGTCAAGGCCCTAAACGTCTAGTGTTAAGCCAAGCATCTAAATGCCTAGAGATCAACCTTTTGGCGTTGGAGTGACACACCAAGGGACGTCTGACTAGATGATTAGATGTCAGGAAGAGAGTTTGGGTGTTCAATGTGAGTGTTGGACGTCTGATGAGTCAAGCTGAGGGCAATGACCCAAAGTCCCTCCTAGGAGACGTCCAACATGATGTTTGGATGACTTATTTCGAAACATAGGACATCTGATGATAGTGATTACACGAGGCTTCCATTTCATAACACATTTGGATGACTTATTTGATGGTGTTCAAATTGATTACACAAGACTTCCATTACCTACAATGTGCTATAAATTTCTTGCTCAAAGTTACAAAAGTAATCATTAGTAGGAGGTCATGAGTTGACAAATTTGCCTAAGAGAGATAATTATTATTGATAGTCTCTTAAATTAGACTTGGCTAGATCGTTGTACAATAGATAGGCTGTTACAACCCTATTCCCGGATCCCTACAAGACCCGAGACCGGCTCACCTCGACCAATTCCAAGACCTAATCGTCTAACAAGAAATGACCAAAAGCAGGAAAATAAACCACATTCACACATGCAATATAACTAAGCAAAAGAAAAGACAAAGCAGTAAAAAAAGTAGAACTATTTCAGTACATGCCACCACAACAACAACAGAAAGCGGAAAGGAAACAAAAATAGCAGAAATAGCAAACTAAGTGACCATTACTCACTACAACAGTAGGGTAAACAAAAGTGTTGAAGGAACGACTATGGCTGGGCTCGGTTGGGCCCAGTGCCCTCTGCAGCCGAAAACTTGAGCTGCTCAACTCTTGGTCCTGAACAGGGTACAAAAGGACAAAGTCAGCGAATGCTGAGTAGAGTGATGTTTATATTATTTAAGTACAAGTACAGTAAAAATAATAACATATTTATTTCCCATTTCTATTTATCTCATTTATCTATTTCTATTTCATCTATTTCTCAAAGTATCCAAATATTTCTTGATCTTGTATGTTCCTCGTGGGAACGATCTTAATTGCAGTCTTTTTCATAGAGTAGAAGGTACACGTGATGTTCTTTTGGTCGGAAGAGTCTCCCGTGGTAGTCCTACACCCAGTCAACCACCCCGAGGTCGCTGTCGAGATGTAGCGGTGACTACAGCGCGTGTGATAAGCTCACGGGTAGCTACCCCGCATTAACATATGGTCAGTCATTTCCGCTAGCAGGTACGCCCAAAGTACAGCACGGAACAGTATAGGGCCTTGCCTTCTCAGAACAGGGCTCTCACCCCTCAGAACCAAACAGGGGTCTTGCCCCTCCACAGTCCGTGCACCCTCGTCTAACTACCCCGGTTTGCCCAAAGGGCCTAACAAAGTCAGTGTAGGGTGGCTAGCTGAACCTCGGGTCCCATGGGGTGGCTAGCTCCCTCCCTACACTAGTAGCTCCCCTCGGTACCACGTACGCAAGGGCCAACAGAAGTCGATGTAGAGTGGTCAATCCTAACACCAAATCTCAACCCAAGGGAGGCTACCTCCACTCTACACTAAAAGGAGACAGTTGCTCTCTTTGGTACCACGTACACAAGGGCCAACACACTTCCTGTCTACATTCCAGATTCCGTTTATCCACAGGAATTCTACTCCCAACTCCCCATAGGGTTCATGCTCATGGTCACCTCATTTATCCAGATCGAGATCTCATGTTTCATAATTCGTTTCTCGTCCATATACAGGCAGCTCGTGTTTTCATAATTCAATTCTTAAAGCATGCAACTTGTGGTTTCATAGGCAATTTCTCAATTATATACAGGCAGCTCGTATTTTAACATGCATCTCGTAATTATATTGCAAGCATTTTCTATCAATTTATCTTAACCAAGCATTTAAGTAAACAGTACAGCTTAAACAGGCTCATCCAATTCTGCCCTAAGGTTTATTCCATATCCTAGAGTTCAATTTGACTATTACAACCAAGTACATTCTTATTTAAATATTAACAACTGAGTTAAACTACTCTACCGGGTATCACGGGAGGAATGGGGGCCTATGCCGCAGATCTCGTCGTCTCCGTGAGCCCTGAACATGTCATTGGCTAGTAACCTGTACCAGCAACCAATGTACATTAGAGGAGCTCAAAACAATAGATACTCAACATGAATACGTAGAGGAACTCGAGTGGAAAACGACGGTACTTCATTTGCGAAAATCCGACTCCGTTTGGGCCTTAAACATGCCAAAAACGCGATTACTGATCAAAATCAAACGTCTGGGACCAATCCCAGACGTCTTAAAAGATGTCAACAACTCACCTTGCGTTTCCTACGGCTGATCAGACGTCCAGACTCCCTCTGTGACTGTCTAGGGACAGTTCCAGACGTCGGACAAGGTCTCCGGTCGTCTGGAAGCACCTCCAGATGTCTGATGATGTGATCAGATGTCAAAAAGTGTTACGACCCGGTTCCCAAATCCCTACAGGATCTGAGACCGACCCGACTCGATTAATCCCAAGGCCTAGTCGTCCAACAAGAAATAACCGAAAAGCAGGAAAGTAAACCACATTAACTATGCTAAGTAACTAACAGTAAGAGAGTACAAGCAGTAAAGGAAGTAAAAGCTGCTAATAATTCATTTCACCACCACAACAGTAAAGCGGAAACAAAGTACAAAACGTAAACGGTAACAAGAGTCTGAACTCACTAACAAAAGAAAGTACAACAACAGCAAGACTACTACTGGGCACGACTGGGCCCAGCACCCTCCGCAGCCGGTGACTCGGGCTTCTCAACACCTGGACCTGAAAAGGGCTATGAGTAAACGGAGTCAGCGAACGCTAAGTAGAGTGATAACCAACAACTAAAGCAATAAAAGCTAACAGGTAGTTTATCTTTTCCAATTACTTTATTTTACAAGTCATTCCTTTTACCCATTGGTTTACTTTTCAGATCTCTTTCTTGATCTCGCATGTTCCTCGTGGGAACGATCTTAATTGCAGTCTTTTCTGAAGAGTAGAAGGCACACGTGATGCTCTCCTAGCCGGGAGAGCCCCCCGTGGTGATCCTACACCCAGTCAACCACCCCGAGGTCACGGACAGACGTAACGGTGACTACGGCACGCGCGATAAGCGCACGGGTAGCTACCCCTCACTGGCACGCGATCAATCGTTTTTGCTAGCGGATACGCCCAAAGCACAACACGGAACAGTATAGGGCCTAGCCCTCTCAGTAACATGGGGTCTAGCCCCTCAGAACCAAATAGGGGTCTCGCACCCTCATCTAACTACCCTAGTTTGCCCAGTGAGCCTTACAAGTCGGTGTAGGGTGGCTAGTTGAACCCCGGGCCTTGTGGGGTGGCTAGTCTCTCCCTACACTGGTAGCTTTCCCCGGTACAGTGTACGCGAGGGCCAAGAATTCGATGTAGAGTGGCCAATCCTAACCCCGGGTCCCAACCCAAGGGCGGCTAGCTCAGCTTTACACTAAACAAGGGACAGTCGCTCTCCTTGGTACCGCGTACTCAAGGGCCAGCACACTTCCCACTCACATTTCCAAATCCATTCCATTTATCCACAGGAGCTCTACTCCTAATTCCCCGTAGGGTTCATGCTCGTATTTCCCATGTTATTCCGTACTAAGTTTCCTCATTCACATTTCCGTTCTCAGATCTTACACATGTAGCTCGTATTTCCACAATTTGCATATACAACAAGAAATGTCATAGATATCTGATGAGAACCTCATCATGAGCCCTAACTAGCATATTTTGACCTAATAAAGTGAACAAGAGTTCCTGCATAACCAAGAGAAAGGCTTAATTCAAGGGATCACTAATCTGGGAAGAGAACATGAAACAAGGGGTAAAACTGTAATTTTACCATTGCAGTGCATCAACGAGATTTCCAAGGATCTAGACATAGGTCAATTGGGCTTAATAAGAGAAAAAGTGGGATGGTTCAATCAGAAGAGGGTTATTGTGAAATTTAAGAATTAAATGACATTCTGTAACCCTAAAACAAACTTACTTTAATTCACAAGGTTTCAGGAAGGATAAAAATCAACTAAACCCTTTAAAATTCATGAAAAAATATCCCCTAGGGTTTAGAACCTTCAATTTGGCCTTTGGAACCTATTTTGACCTAGATTAGGATCCATGCACAATATTTGACTTAATTTAGGTTTTTATGCAAAATATCCAGTAAAACATGGTCAAACCTAAAATCCAACTTCACCATTGGATTCCTTAGGTCAAAATTAAGTTTATACCAAAATTTGGACCTAAGGGAAGGTCATCTTAATCTACTTTGCAATTTGATCCACCAAATTACATTCAGACCCTTAACTTTTGGAAACCCTTGCAAATCCCCCCTCAGCTTCTTCGTCACTTTCTTCATTTTGGTCCCTTTTCCATCGTAGCAGGGACCCATACCTCCGGCGACTTTGTGCGGAGGTTTTCTCCTCGATTTCATGGGGAGCTACTCCCAAATTTGAAAGGGAAGCTCCCTGCGAAGCCCCCTACCACATGAGCAGCTCCCTATACCCTAGATCACCCCATACCTCTCGTGCGAACGCTCGAGAGGTATGGGTCTCCTCCAACCACACCTCCATCTTGGTCTTCCCACTGTTTCCTCGCGACTCTTCCCTCTACCTTTACCTATTTAAGGAAGCCCAGATCCCTCTGCTTCCTTTAAGCCTGTTTTGGCCGAAGAAATCCCCCCAAATTTGTCTCCTCCTCACTCCGACCAACTACTTGCAAGCTTCGGCGACTCTCCCTCCCTCTTCTCGTTCCTCTGCCACCATACCAATGGTAGAGCCATCTCCTCCCTGCTCCTCCGCGCCGCATCGTACCAGCGCGCACACCTCCGACCCTCTTCCTCGTCGCCATTCTTCACCACAGGGCCTTCATCTCTGGTGACGGCAGACACCCGCCGCTCGCCCTCCACCTCCCCCCTTCGCTCCAAGTCCATCAGTTAAGTTCCTCTTCCTCCCCTCTTCATTTCCCCCTTATCAATTTCTATTTTCGACCCATCGACTGCCACAGACCACTACCATCATCTCCACCTCTGGCAGACCATCGGCGAGGTGCCCCCGCCACTCCACGCCTCCATCCACCTCACCAAACCCCTCAGAATATCCGCCACCGTCCACTGATCATTTCCCCCCGCTCCATTCACCGCCACACACTCCCAACATGCTCCTTGAACACACCCACCTGCACAACCACAGGGTGACCTAGGCATGCACGCCCAGGCCACCCTGTGCCACGCCGACCACCGGGCCACCTTCGCCGTGTCACGACGAAGCTTGCTGAGTGTTTTGACAAGGCCGTGAGGCCGTATTTGTGTTGACAGGTGTCGACCCTCTCTATCACCATTGACGCAGCAAGGAGCTTGCTTGGGAGCTCCTCCAAGTCTCTCTTTTCTAGGTGAAGTGCCCCAAGTCGCGCGGAAGCCCTTCGTACACAACCCTAGCCAAGCGATTGGCACTAAAGCACCTTGCATCTGCTACAATCGAGCGCAACATTTGCTGCGGGTGCGTGCGAGACGAAGGTGGGACATTTAGTCCCACCTCGGAAGCTGACGAGCGGGAGGCGCCACATAAATTGAAAAAGTGCCATAGCCTTGTCACCTCAGATCCACAGGGTGAGGTCCCACTCACCTGACCCGATCTTGTTCGTGACCCACACCTCCGCGAACCTGGCCTGACCCGACTACCTGTGCACTCCTCGCCCACCACCGCACGCCGATAGGCCTAGTCCCGGGCACGCATACCCGACCCGATAACCCGAGAAGGCTCTAAGAGAGCTGTCCTAAGAGCAAAATAGAGAGAGAGAGACGCGGGGAGGGTAGGGGTAGGTTTTGCTTCGCTCTGTGCAGGGAAAGAAGGAAAAGGCAGGAGAAGCTAAGGGAGAAAAAGGTGCTGCTGAAGAGGAGGAGGTGCAGCAGAGAGCAGCTAAAAGAAGGACTTAGCTCAAGAAAATAGAAGAAGAAGAAGAAGGCAGAGGAAGGAGCCGAAGAAGAAGGAGGAGGAGGTGCAGCAGCTCAAGAAGAGAAGAAGAAGAAGCCAAGAGAAGAAAGCAGAAGAAAGAGAGAAGAAGGCCAAAGATAGAGAGGTAGAAGCCAAGGAGAAGGAAGGAAGAAGAAGAAGGCTCGACATTGTAGCAGTCATCAGTTAAGGCGATTAATCCAAAGAATCAGACGTCTGAGAAAGGAAAGACAGAGAAAGAAGAGAAGGAAGAGAGAAAGCAAAGAAAAAGAAAGAGAGAAGAGAAGAAGAAAGAAAAGAGAAAATCTATTTCTTTTTACATTTTTTCTCTCTGGCATTTATCTTCATTGAACATCTTTCAAGTAGAAATTTGAGATTGTGATTTTCTGCTTCTAAATACCAATTTGCTCCCTGAGTTCGACCTCGAAATATTTTTTTGAATTTTGAGTAATAAAAATTGATAATTGTTTATACGACGTTTTCAAATATACTGCAACGAATATCCTTTTAAAAATACAATCTCGTCATAGCTAAGCGATCATCATCAATATCTATCTAACTAGCACAGGCATTTCATATTTCACAGGCAGCTCTTGTTTATTAACAGGCAAATGTTCATATTTCTATTCATTCATTTAAGACTGCAATCTCAAACACGCATACAGCAGTGTAAGTACTTCTCGTCTTAGGATTCATGCCACATCCTAGGTTTCTAGTTATCTAATTTCACATAAGCATTCATGTTTAATAATTAAATAAAGGGGAAACCACTCTACCAGACGACTCGGGAGTATTGGGGGCTCGAACAGTAGGCTCACGTGCCTCAGCAAGCCCCGAACCCACAACAGAACGATGTCCTATATCAAAGAACATAACACAATGGAATGTTCAGAACAGTATAAAAGGGCTTCTAACAAGTAGAGAAACTCACAAGGAAAACACCGATATCTTGTTTGCGTAAAACGGACCTCAAACGAATCCTAAACGGGTCAAAACCAGGGCTGCAGGCCTAAATCAAACGTCTAGCACAAGGTCCAGATGTCTTAAAAGTGACCAGAGTCTCACCTTAGGTTCTGCGTCGACCTCAGACGTCCAGAACCTCTTCTTGACCGTCTGGATCCAACTCCAGACATCCAAACTATCTTCCAGTTGTCTGGGAGTGCTTCCAGTCGTCTGGTAAGCTATCCAGATGTCCGAGACGCGTGGGAGGGCATGCCCCGCGCCTTCCCGAAGCTCTCTGCACGCGATAGGCAAAACACCTATATTTAGTCATGCAGATCGAAGCTGCGGTGTGGCCTACGTGGCCGTAACCGCAAAAGGAACATACCTTCACGCAACATTGCTTTCTGACGTCCAGTATCGTCACCAGATGTCCAATATGTCTTCTGGACGGCACGTCAGACGTCTGATTCTGGGAAAATCCTAGAACCAGAACCACCTCCTGCTCCCCCTCACCGCGCACAGCCGCGGCCTCGCCTCCTCGCCTACAACTCCAGCTACAGCAAGTGTCGGGGACAGCTCCCCCGACGCTCTCCTCCTCCCACACGCGTCACTCCGGCCGTGGACCCTCTAGCGAGCTCTCACGAGCTCGCAAGCTTAAGCTCTTCCTCTTCTCCTCACATCGCCTCTCCTCCTTGTTGCTCGCTCTCGCGCTCTCTCTTGAGCTCGCCCCTCTCGCTGCAGTGGAGAGGAAGGAGGGAAGGTGGCTGTGGTGGAGTAGGGAGGAAAGGAAGGGGGGAAAGAGGGGTTTTATAAGGGTGCACTAGGGTTCTGCAAGGGAGAAGAAAAAGAGAGAGAAGAGGGAAAAAGGCAGTCTGCATGCAGCCAACGCGCAGATGCGAAGCTACGTACAACTTTTTAAATTTCCAAACATCTGGGAGTGTGTCCAGACGTTCGACCAGACATCTGACCGACCGTCCATACGTCTTAAAGGGCTTAGAACAGAATGGGTCTTTACAAAAAGTGTGTGGGAAAGCGTACCACATGTGTAACGACCCGGTTCCCGAGTCCCTACGAGACATGAGAACCGGACCGACTCGACTAATCCCAAGACCTAGTCGTCCAACGAGGAAGTAACCAAAAGACAGTAAAATAAACCACATTCAGCATGAATATAACTAACAGTAAGAAAGTACAGCAGTAAGGAAAGAAACTACTACAGTAGGTACCACCACAACAGTAAAACAGCATTTATTGTATAACAAGAACTGCAGGTAAAGAAGGTACAGCGGAAACAAAAACTACTCACTAGAATAGAAACAAAAGGGGTACAAAATGGCTGTGGTAACTCTACTGGACCCTACTCGGCCCAGCGTCCTCTGCAGCCGCCGACCCTGGCTACTCAACACCTGGTCCTGAAAAAGGTAACGAGTGTAACACGTCAGCAAATCGCTGAGTAGAGTGGCAAACTAACTAAAGGAAACAGTAGAGTGTACAGTAGTTGTTATGTTCTATTACTTCCTTTATTCACATCTTTCAATTTTTCTCACTATTTCATTTATTTCTCAGGTCTTTTACTTGATCTCGAATGTCCTCGTGGGAACGATCTTGATTGCAGTCTTTTCCAAAAGTAGAAGTAGCACATGGTGCTCTCCTGGCCGGGAGAGTCCCCCGTGGTGATCCTACCCTCAGTCAACCACCCCAAGGTCACTGACAGACATAACGGTGACTACGGCACGCGCGATAAACGCACAGGTAGCTAGCCCGCACTGGCACGCGGTCAGTCGTTTCCGTTAACGGGTGCGCCCAAAGCACAGCACGGAACCAGGGTAGAGCCCTCTCAGTAACAGGGGTCCAACCCCTCCACAGTAACCAAACCGGGGCCTTGCCCCCCCACAGTCCGCGCACCCTCGCCTGACTACCCTAGTTTGCCCTAGTGGGCCTAACAAGTCGGTGAAGGAGGCTAGCAGAACCCCGGGGCCCGTGGGGTAGCTAGTACTCTCCTAACACTACTAGCTCTCCTCGGTACTACGTACACGAGGGCCAACAAGTCGGTACAGAGCGGCCAATCCTAACCCCGGGTCCCTGGGGCGGCTGGCCCCACTCTGCACTAAACAGGTACAGGTACTTCCCTTGGTACTGCGTACCCAAGAGACAGTACAAACTACATCTCAGTTCCATTCCTTTTTCTTTCCAGGAGTTCCACTCCTAATTCCCCGTAGGGTTCCAGCTCTTTATCTCAGAACATCATATGTTTCACTTTCCAGATTCACGTTCTCAAAATCCATGATCTCAAACATGTTTCTTTATTCATAACAGGCAGCTGTTAATTCAAATTACAGGCAGCTTTATATTCCTTTCCATTTTTCCAAGACTGCAGTATTATACATTCCACTAGTTTTTCCATCCTAAGATTCATGCCACATCCTAGGATCTAGCATACAACTAGTTTTCCAGCCCTAGGATTCATGCATCACCTAGGAGCTATCATTCCATACATTTCTCTTTCCTAGGATTCATGCAATGTCCTAGATTCTAGTTATGGTTTCATACCTTAACAGATTTTATTGATAACTTAAGCCACTCTACCAGGTACAACGGGAGTAATGGGGGCGTGATCGGGAATCCCGCGTGCCTCCGCGACTCTCAAGACTGCAACTGAACGAGGTCCTATCACAAGGATCAAACACAAGGAGTGTCTCAAAATAGTGTATAGCTACTGTAGACGAGTAGAGGAATTAATTCTGAAGAGAACGCAACTCGAATCGCGGAAAACGGAGCCCGAACGGGCCCTAAACGGGTCGAAAAAGATGATACTGTGCAAAATCAGACGTCTGGAACTCCCTCCAGACGTCTTAAACGGTGGATCAGAGAATTACCTGTTCGGCGTGGTTTACCAGACGTCCAGAAGTCTGCGGGGACGTCTACCTAGATCACAGACGTCCGATGGTCACTCCGGACGTCTGGAGGTCACTCCCGCCGTCTGGTACAACTTCCAGACGTCTGATTCTCAAAGGATGGCGAATCAGCGAACCTGCGCACAGCCAACCCCCTCCCTCAGTACGGTCAGTCGTCAAGAAGGAAGAAGAAGGCGGAAACTCACCTTTCAGACGTCTGTATGATCTTACAGACGTCGACCTTGCCGTCTGGCTATCAATCCAGACGTCTGATTCTGGAAATTTTTCCAGAATCAGGGCCCTGCTCGGCCTCCGCTCGCGACGCCGCCCGCGTCGCGCCTCGCGCTCCTGCTGCTCAGACCGCAGCAGGTCCCTCTCCGCGTCGCTCTGCGCCCCCTGCGCCCTCCGCCAGCCGGCCAAGCCGCTCCGGCGAGCTCGCCCCCACGGCAGAGCTCCGCCCTCGCACGTCGCACCTCCGCGCTCACTGCGGCCGCCGCTGCCGCCCTCGCGTCCGCTCGCTCTCGCGCACAGGAAGGAGAAGAAGAAGAAGGCGGTGGAGACGGGAGGGGAGGCGCGCCCCTTTTAACGCCGCGCGGAGAGGAGAGAGGAGGTGGCAGGCCGCCTCTTGCAGCCGCAGAGAGAAAAAGGGAGAAAAAGCGGTCTGCGCGCTTAAGCGCGCAGGCGACTCGCGTGTGTCGAAAATAACAGATTTCCCAAACGTCTTGTACGACATCTGAGCCACCTCCCAGACGTCTTAAAAGACGTCTGGGGCACACATTCGTTACAACATGCCTTTCCAAAACCTGCACCTGCGTACAGTCGCCCGCAGGCACAACATCAGCCGACATTCCCTACGCTATGATAGGCATGGCGCAGGAAGATACGTACCTGGCGATATACGTGCTTTCAGATGTCCGGCCTCAGCTCCGAATGTCCGGGTGCCCCTACAGTCGTCTGGACTTCGCTCCAGACGTCTGATACTAGAAAACTTCCAGTATCGGAACCTCCTCGCAGCTCACTTCGCTCGCACCTCCACCTACGGTAGCAACTCCAACCACTGCAGGAGATTGAGCAGCTCCTCGCCAACGTCCTCTCCTCTCCTACGAGCTCCTCCTTTAGCTCCACCGAGCTTTGCGATCATCTTCCTCCTCCCCCCACTCTCACTCCCTCGCACTCTCTCGCTCTTGCTCCTCCCTGCTCTCCGCTCGCTGGTGGATCTCCTTCCTTGCCGCGGTTGCAGCGGAGGCGGAGGGGAACGTGGCTGACAAGAGAAGGTGGAGGTGGCGGTGGCTGAGTGGTGTGAGGAGGAGAGGAGAGGATGTTAAGACCCGTGCTGTTAAAGCCCTCTAAGACATCTGGGATTTGGGTCAGACGTCTGGACATCTTCCCAGAAGTCTGGAAATCAAAGTTTTCGTGTACTTCCTCGCGTCTGCGCGCGTGCTGCGCGCAGACAGTACGCAGCCGCATTTTCTTCTCTCTCCTCTTGTTGTTGAAACCCTAACCCGTGCCTACTTAAACCCCCCTCCTCTCCCTCGTTCACCTCACCCTTCTTCTCCCCAGCGAGAGCGGTAAGCGGCGAGTAGCGAGGAGCAAGCGTGAGTGGAGTGGAAGGAGAAGGGGAGCAGCGAGTGGAAGGGAGGTGAGCACGCACGTGAGCTCGCCAGAGAGCTCACAGCCAGTCGGGCGTGCTCAAGGAGGAGAGGTGCGCCAGGGGGGTTCTCCCCGACATTGCTGCAGCCAGAGCAGTAGGCGAGCAAGCGCGGCGCGGCCGCGCGCGGCATGAGAAGATGAAGGCAACTTCTAGTTCTGGGATTTTCCCAAAATCAGACTTCTGGATTGACATCCGGACGACGCATACGACGTCTGGAGGAGGTTCCAGATGGCTGAGAGGTAAGTTCCGTGACGCACACCTTATTTGCGGATACGGCCATGCAGGCCATTCCGCCGAGGCACTGTTCCATGCCATTTTAAGGAGATTTTGTGTCACTGCATGCAGGATTCGCTTTGGGAAGTCGCGGGACATGCCTTCCCACGCAGTTCAGACGTCTGGGCGAGGCACCAGATGGCGGAAAGCGTCTCTAGACGTCCGGAGAGGGGGTCGAACGTCTGGAATTAGGTCTAGACAGTTCAACAGAGTCCCTAGACGTCTGAGGAGTAGTGCAGAGTTGAGGTATGGTTCTGGACTTCTTTTAAGATGTCTGGAAGGTATTCCAGACGTTTAATATGAATCAGAATTACTGTTTTGACCTGTTTAGGGTTCGTTTGAGGTCCGATTTCCGCAATTAAGATTTCGTTGTTCTCCATTTAAGTTTCTCTACTTGTTAGAATACCTCTATCCTATTCTAAGGGGTCTCTTGTGATCAATCCTTGTGATAGGACCTCGTTTCGTTGCGGATTTGAGGTTTGCTGAGGCACGTGGACCTGCCGATCAAGCCCCCATTACTCCTAGGTTTACTGGTAGAATGGCTTCCCCTAGTTTAATTATAAACATAATGCATATCTGGAATGAATGTTAGATCCTAGTGTATGGCATGAATCCTAAAACTAGAAACACTGGAATAATTGTATGGAATGTATGAATTGCAGTTTTGGATGAGTAAATAGAATAATAACAATTGCATGTAAATGGATAACAGCTGCCTGTGAAATGTAAAGTACTGTTGTTAGCAACTGTTGCATGTAAATTCCTGTTGTTACAATCAAATACGAGCTGCCTGTATATGAATTGGAAATGGAAGATTGAATGTTGGAAACATGAGCTTCCTGCAAATAAACCTGGAATGTGAATAGTAAAGTTACATGCTACATGTGTAGAACCTGAGAAATGAAAATAGAAATGATGAAACCTAGTATGGTTTGGCCTGAAAAACATGAGCATGAACCCTACGAGGAATTAGGAGTAGAGCTCCTGGAAATAAATGGAATGGAATTGGAAATGTGAATGGGGAAGTGAGCTGGACCTTGAGTACAGAGTACCAAGGAGAGCGACTGTCCCCCTGCTTGATGCAGAGAGGAGCTAGCCACCCTAGGGTTGGAACTCGGGGTTAGGATTGGCCACTTTGTACAGACTTTTTGGCCCTCACGTACACAGTACCGGGGAGAGCTACTAGTGTAGGGAGAGAGCTAGCCACCCCATGGGGCCCGAGGTTCAGCTAACCGCCTTACACCGACTTGTTAGGCCCATTGGGCAAACCAGGGTAGTCAGGCGAGGGTGCACGGACTGTGGAGGGGCGAGACCCCTGTTTGGTTCTTAGGGGCTGGACCCATGTTACTGAGAGGGCTATGCCCTATACTGGTTTCGTGCTGTGCTTTGGGCACACCCGTTAGCGGAAACGACAGACCGCGTGCCAGTGCGGGGTAGCTACCCGTGCGTTTATCGCACGTGCCATAGTCACCGTTACATCGGTCTGTGACCTTGGGGTGGTTGACTGAGTGTAGGACCACCACGGGGGACTCTCCCGGCCAAGGGAGCACCATGTGCTACTTCTACTCTTTGGAAAAGACTGCAATCAAGATCGTTCCTACAAGGAACATTCGAGATCAAGAAAGAGGCCTGATAAATAAACCAAGTGATGAAAGAAAGAATAATTAGTTAAAGAAAGAAAGAAATTGAAAACAACAGTTACCCGTCCACCTTTACTGTTTTAGTTAGCTGGTTGCTACTCTACTCAGCGTTCGCTGACGTTTCATACTCATAACCTTTTTCAGGTCCAGGTGTTGAGCAGCCGGAGCCTGTAGCTGCAGAGGGTGCTGGGCCCAGTAGAGCCCAGTAGTTGTAGTTTTCTGTTGTACTCCATTTCCTATTGTAGTGAGTAGTTGTTACACTTCTGTACTCTTTTATTGTGAACTTTATATTCCTATACCTATTTAATTTTCTACTGTTGTGGTGGTGCGTAATGTAGTAGTTTACTTCTTTACTGCTGTACTTTTGTTATTGTTAGTTGCTTGCATGGTGAATGTGGTTTATTTTACTGCTTTTTGGTTACTTCCTCGTTGGATGACTGGATCTTGGGATCAAATGAGTCGGTCCGATCTCGTGTCCTGTAGGGATTCGGGAACCGGGTCGTAACAGAGGAGAAGGGAGGGGGTTTATATAGGAGAAGGGTTAGGGTTTGGGGGGTGAAGAAGAGAGAGAAGGAGTGGCCTCTCCATATCACCCGTGCGCAAATCGTAAAGCGCAGTACGAAAAACTCACTTTCAGATGTCTGGAAACGTGTCCAAACGTCTGACTGAAACTCCAGACATCCTAAATGGCTGAAACTGTAACGATCATTACATAGGATAATGTTATGAACGTGCGCCCCAGACGTCTTTTAAGACGTCTGGGAGGTGGCCCAGATGTCTGACCAGACGTCTGGAATCACCTCCAGACGTCGGACAAGACGTCTGGGATCATTTCCATACATCTGGAAATCGATTATTTTGGCACGCTTCTTTCGTCTGCGCGCCTGAGCGCGCAGACCTGCAGAAATTCCCTCTCCCTCCTGCGCCCTCTGTCGCGCTCTCTCTCTCTTCCTCGCGCGGCCTTAAAAGGCCACGCCCTCTCCCTCACTCCCGACACCTCCATCTCCTTCCTTTTCTCCTTCCAGCCAGTGCGCGAGAGCGAGCACGAGGGTGAGCGGCGGCGGTGACAGCCGCGGCGGGTGCGGGAGGAGGTGCTGCGTGGGGGAGGAGGCGTCGGCCGTGAGGGCTTGAGCCTGCCGAGGCAGCGGGAGCCGGCCGGCGGGGGGCAGCAGGCACGGAGTGGTGCGGGAGGCCTGCTGCAGCTCGAGCAGTAAGCGGAGCACTCGCGGCGCGGCCGGGCGTCGCAAGCGGAGGGCGAGTCGTGCCCTGGTTCTGGAAACTTTTCCAGAATCAGACGTCCGGGCTTATAGCCAAACGGCGGGGAAGACGTCTGGAAGACTTTACAGACGTCTGAAAGGTGAGTTTTTTCGTCTTCCTTCCTTCCTTTCGACTGACCGTACTAAGAGAGAGAGGAAATGGGTACGCGCAGGGTCGGAGATTGGCATCCAACGCGAATCAGACGTCTGTCTATAGTACCAGACGACGAGAGCGAGATCCAGACGTCCTGGGTGACCATCGGACGTCTGGGAACTAGGCCAGACGCCCCCGCAGGCTTCTGGACGTCTGAGAGCCCACGCAGAGCGAGGTAATTCCCTGATCCACTTTTTAAGACGTCTGGAAGAAGTTCCAGACGTCTGATTTTGTACTGTTTCATCGTTTTCAGCCCGTTTAGGGCCCGTTCGGGTTCCGTTTTCCGCTTTTCGAGTTGCATTCTTGACGGAATTACATCCTCTACCCGTCTACAGTAGCTGTATGCTGTTTTGAGAAATTCCTTGTGTTTGATCCTTGTGATAGGACCTCGTTCCGTTGCAGTCTCGGGGGTTGCGAAGGCACGTGGGATTCCCGACCACGCCCCCAGTTCACCTGTTGTAACCGGTAGAGTGGCTTTAAGTATAATCTGTTAAATTATGAAACCATAAATAGAACCTAGGACTTTGCATAAATCCTAGGAATGAGAAATAGATTGAATGGTAGATCCTAGGGTGTTGCATGAATCCTAGCGCTGGAAAACTAGATTGTATGATAGATCCTAGGATATGACATGAATCCTAGGACGGGAAAACTAGTGAAATGTATGGATACTGCAGTCTTGGAAAATGTGGAAAGGAAACAATAGCTGCCTGTGAATTGAATTAACAACTGCCTGTTATGAATAAATGATTGAGAATATGGATTGTAAGAACGTGAAACTGGAAAGTGAAACCTGGATGTTCTGAGTTAAAAGAGCTGGAACCCTACGGGGAATTAGGAGTAGAACTCCTGGAAAGTGAATGGAATAGAATTGGGGAAGTGAGCTGGCCCTTGAGTACGGAGTACCAAGGAGAGCGACTGTCCCCTTGTTTAGTGCAGAGCGGAGCCAGCTGCCCCAGGGACCCGGGGTTAGGACTGGCCACTCTGTACCGACTTGCTGGCCCTCGTGTACGTAGTACCGAGGAGAGCTACTAGTGTAGGGAGGTACTAGCTACCCCACGGGCCCCGAGGTTCTGCTAGCCTCCTACACAGACTTGTTAGGCCTGCTGGGGCAAACCAGGGTAGTCAGGCGAGGGTGCGTGGACTGTGGAGGGGCAAGGCCCCTGTTTGGTTACTGTGGAGGGGTTGGACCCCTGTTACTGAGAGGGCTCTGCCCTGTACTGGTTCCGTGCTGTGCTTTGGGCGCACCCGTTAACGGAAACAACTGACCGCGTGCCAGTGCTGGTTAGCTACCCGTGCATTTACCGCGCGTGCCGTAGTCACCGTTACGTCTGTCAGTGACCTTGGGGTGGTTGACTGAGAGTAGGATCACCACGGGGGACTCTCCCGGCCAGGAGAGCACCACGTGCTACTTCTACTGTTCGGAAAAAACTGCAATCAAGATCGTTCCCACGAGGAACATTCAAGATCAAGTGAAGGATCTGAGAAATAGATAAATTGTGAAACAATAGAAAGACGTAAATAAAGGAAGAAGGAAAATTAAAACAGCTACTGTACACTTTACCGTTTCTTTAGTTTAGCTGCCACTCTACTCAGCGTTTTACTGACGTGTTACACTCGTTACCTTTCAGGACCAGGTGTTGAGTAGCCAGGGTCAGCGGCTGCAGAGGACGCTGAGCCGAATAGGGTCCAGTAGAGTTACGACTGTTCTCTTGTACCTCTTTTTGGTTCCATTGTAGTGAGTAGTTCTTATTTCCACTGTACTTTTCTTTACCTACAGTTCATATTATGTTATGAATGTTGTTCTACTGTTGTGGTGGTACATACTGTAGTAGTTTCTTTTCTTACTGCTGTATTTTCTTATTGTTAGTTATATTTATGTTGAATGTGGTTTATTTTACTGTTCTTTTTGTTACTTCTTCGTTGGACGACCAGGTCTTGGATTTAGTCGAGTCGATCCGGTTCTCGTGTCTCGTAGGGACTCGGAAATCGGGTCGTTATAGATAACGTCTAGGTAAGGGACCAAGGGGTCCTAGTTGTGATACTATTAGGATGTGGTCATAACGCACGAGTAATGCTAAGTCGAAGAGAGTTTGTTCAACCCAAGTTATATGTGAATACTAAGTTAACGAATCATGTTATAGTATACACCAAGTAAAGCCTAGAATTGGAGACAAAAGGTTCTAAGCACCCTAGAAAGACAGAAGGTTGAATGGAGTAAACATATGATCGAATGATTAGCGATAGATAATATATTAAAGAGGGTCCTTAGTAGAGAATAGATGACCAAGGATGGAACAATATAGCAATCAAATCATATGGAAGAAAAGTGAGATCAAAGGATAGGAAATCAAATTAGGCATTGAAAATAAAGGAATAGAAAATAATGAGATAAACCAATGGGATGTGGAAATTAACAATAAATAAGTAATGGACTAAATAAAATAAATAGTTAAGTTGATTCCTATATAATTTTCTAGTTCCGTGTGAAGCAATTGATAGCGCTCCCCAAACCCCCCACCCCCCCCCCCCCCCCCCCCGATTCTACTTAGCTAATTAATAGGGAACACGAGAAAGTTCCACATAAAAGTTGTACTCGATTCCGATGAATTTCTAATCTGTATCATTTATGCATTTGTTATGTCCAGAGTTGCTAATATAACTTAGATTATAGGCTATAAAGCTAGATTATTTGCGACCTTGTTAGAGGGTCATGAGAAAAAAACTTATTTCATAATTTATAGTTTGCTTCAGTTGGATTAAGGAAGCTAATTGATCATTTGAGATAATAATTTAATCAACTTCTATTTGTTTACTCTAATTTCTCCACAAGATTTCGTAATGTAGTTCTACTTTAAAAATCTTCTGCCATTGTCCCTGAGTCGTGACCACCTCTCTCCCTTTTTGCCTCCTTCCTTCTTCTTGACCATCCTTTCATGTCCTCCCTCCTCTGTAGGCTCTATCCCACCCTCCTTCCTCTTCTCCTCTTCCCCTTCCTTTCTGCAAACTCCAAAACCAATCACATGGGGCAATGGGATCATCGGAGATTTCATCATCAACTCCACCTTGAAGGTATCCATCCCACAAGGTAAAGATCATTCAACCTTGCAATCCAAATCTTGAGGTGAATCAATGATGCTCAAGTTTCCACCCATGTCACCACCACGCTTAAAGAGAAGACAACAAGCAAAGGGGCCACGAAGATGGGATTTAGGTTATATTTTGGTTACATGCCATATTTTGTAAGTTACATAACTAGTCACATGTTGATGATCATTGTGATGGAACTTGACTAAAGGAGCATTTTCAATTAGTCATGTTACTTTATAAGGGATTCAATGTAAATATGAAGTCTATAAGGATAGATTTGTAATTGTAAAAGTTATAGGGCACGTGTAAAAATCCCAAAATGAAAAGACTCCAAATCCTCTTGTAGGTGCTTCTATAGCAGAATAGGTTGAAAGAGCTAGGATGAAAAAACTCTCCGTATAGATTCATAATGGTGAATTAGGGATTCCATAGATAATTCATTCTCTAACATTTGCTCAAGACATTGCACAATTATCCAAATAATTTTCATTTTATGTTCCCCGTTAGGGAAGACCTTGCCACTAAACATTCCAAACTCATGCATGACTATCCAATATCTAATACTCAAAAGAGATTTTTACATCGATATCCCTATAAACATTTCCAATTTCATCCATACCTCGATAAATCTGATTATGTATCTATACTCTTATAAACTTATGTTGTTACTCATATATACCCTTCCATTAGATATTAATGATAGACGAGTCTGACTATGTTTATTATGTAACAACTCACCATAGTCAACCACAAAAAATTCAAACCTTCCCCTCCTTCCCTCACATGCGTATAGGAGAGAAAGCTATTGTCTTCGCAACCTCTCCATTAGCTCCCCTTGCTCCCTCAATAATCTCCATGGTAGAGAGAGGAGGCAACGCACTCAACTAGAGAGATGTGGATGATGACTTGGGGGAGGAAGGGGGTAACAGCTAGGGGGTGAGAGTATGGCAAGACAATGACAAGCAAGGAGATTGGAGTTAGGGAGCGGTAGGGGAAGAGGAAGGGGGAAGGGCAACTATAGAGGGAAGGAGGAGGGACGAGGGGGTGGGAAGCGATGTTGGTAGTGAAAGGGGAGGAGGGGCAGCTAGGAACAAAAGGAAGGGGGAGTGGCAGCTAAAGAGGAGGAAGGAGGGGAAGCAGCCATAGGGGAGGAGGAAGAAGGGGCGACTAAGGAGGGAAGGAGGAGGGGGTGTGGTAGGTAAGGAGGAGGAAGCAGGGTATGGCAACAAGGGAGGAGAGGCAATTGGGGAGGTAAGGAGGTGCTAGAAGGAGGAGGGACCAAGGGATGGGAGGTGGCAATAGCAAGGGAGGAGGAAGGAGGAGGGTCGACAAAGAGGAAAGGAAGGGAGGTGGTAGCTAGAGAGGAAGGAGCGAGGACAACTGCAAGGGAGGAGGAAGGAGGAGGGGTGACTAGGGAGGCAAGTGATGACTAAGGAGGAGGAAATCAAGATTGGGGAACAACAAAGGGGGAAAGAGGAGGGGCAACTGGAGAGGAAAGGATGAGGGGGAGGAGGGGCCTTTGAGTGGATGCAGGAGAAGGGAAGACCTCCAGCAAGATCTTGACACCACCACCATGGCCTCCAACAAGGAGCTACAATCTAAGCTCGAGGATAAAGAGGAAAGAGGAGGGAAAGAAAAAAGAAAAAAGTGTATGAAAGTATTGATATAATTTTCTACCTTACAGCATTAAAGGGAGTAGCAATTAGGGAATATTCTCTCAAATCTACAAGAGAAACAATTTGGTCCCCATTTGTAAGATGTTTAAATCTTAAACTTTATTTCAAGTAAAGTTTAAGAAGTAAGGTTTGAGAGTGATAAGATAAGTGGTGATTTAGTGGAGGGTAGATGTGATAATTGAATTGATGCATTCTTATTACTTTTTATTGTTATTTGTAGTTGAAGAAAATTAATGTAGGTAGACATGATAAATGAATAAATATGTTGTATTTTTTATTTTATTTGTATTAGGAGGGAGTTAGTAAAGGAGATGTGATGGGTGAATTGATAGTATGAGAGGTTGATGTGATAGCCACAAAGGGTTGTTACTGTTTATTTATTGAAGCATTTAGCCTTGTCACCTAGGATAATACCTAGGTTTAAAACTCAACCAAATTGGGCCTAGGGTTGTGACCATGTCTGATTAACAAATTTTTTAGAGGTATAGAAGTAATAACTGGATCTATAGAGGTACAAATGAAATTGGAAACATTTACAGGAGCATGGATGTAAAAAATCCCTGCATAAGATTGCAGCCATGAGTTGAGAAAGCAAGTACAAAACTAACTCAATTGGAATCATGGTGAAGTTAACGGATAGGCCAACAACCACGAGGACATTTGACAACTTCTATGTGTGAAGCCCAGTGACATGACTAAGAGAAAAGAAAGGCATGCAACAACGAAGTGAATGAATGAATGAATGGTACAAAGAGCAACTTGTAAAACAAATTCATCAACAGCTGCTGAAATTCACATTGCTCGAATAAAACTTATTTGCAAGTTTAATAACAAATAGATAAACCAAAATATATACAGCATGCCATCAGCCAGATGCTTTTCATGGCCTCCCTCTGCCTATTGTCATGCCAATGAAGTAATGAGAAGCCAAAATTACACTCTTCAGTTCAATGACCTGGTTGGACCCACTTATCGATGCCTGTGTGAAATATTCTATTTGTTTCTTCGCTACTGCTCAATATAGTCATAATGACAAAAACATGTCCTTAGGTTCAGAGCATGACCTTTGGGAAACCATCTCGAACTCAAGTAAATGATGATATGTAGTATATGCAAATGAGATAATTTTAAGCAAGAAATCAATTTGCCTCATAGATAACAAGTTTTTGAGATAACTAACCAAACCACCATAAAGACCTATATTGTTTCTTCCAGTAATACAAGGTTCCTTTGAAAAAGGAGTAGGAAGCTCTAACAGCAGTTTGGATTTTTATGCTGCTTTCCTGTCTTGAAAAGGGTCTCAACTCTGGATTCTGCACTGCATTGCTTGCTAATCGACCCATGACAGACCATTCAATCAAAATTGATTCTAGTGGAAATCTCATTCATATGCATAGCGAGCAGGATGGTTTCTTTACGACTAAAAAAAATGCATCATAATGCACTTTAATTTGGCAGAAAGTAATGATGTTCACATATAATATGCATTAATGATTCAAGTTTTCACTTGAGTGACCCCTTTACTATTTCTATGATAACTAATATCCATCAAAACCAAAGGATCCCAAGTATAAGCAAAGGCCTCTCTAACCACATGTTATAGCATGCACATTCTATTTAAAAAATTACAATAATTGCATAATGCCTATCTTGTCAACGTGAACAATGGCATGATGGGAGAATTCCTATAAATGATTAGCGTGGGAAAATGCTCCAAGCCACCACCGAAAAAAAAAAAACAGAGAAGAAAAAAAAAGTTGACTGAGGGAGACTGCCACCAAACGCAGTGTGCGCGAGGGGGATGGAAGTTGGGGCTTGACTCTGGTCGTGGGGAGGATGAGGAAGAGGAAGGTGGAGCCGAAGGTGGTCTGTTTCAAATGTAGCGGGTTAGGGCATTTGGCGTGGGACTACAGGGACGCAATGCACTGCCTCCGATGTGGGGAGCTAGGCCACTAAAGGGTGTCCTGTGCAAGGAAGGAGCTGCAGAGGAACGTGGGTGCGGGCACACGTGACCGTGCCCCTGCCTCCGCCGGAGGGTGCACCGTCGGTCGAAGTGGAGGCCTCGTGGTCCCCGTGTCAGCCTTGGTCGGAGTGGTGGCAGAGGGGCATGTGGGGCTGGACGACCTGAAGGTTGAGGTGAGTAGGTCGTTGGGGGGTGGATCGTTTGAACTAGGGTTGAAGGTGGTAGGGGAGGGGAAGTTCCTACATGGGGGGTCATCATTGGAGGTGGCGGAGCGACTCCTCTTCAAGAATTATCCGTGCTTGGGAGACGTGGTCAGGTGGCGGTGGGCGGTGAGGTTGGATGGCGCGATCAGGGAGCGGCCACCGCAGAAGGTGGAGATGGTGGTAGACCTAGAGGGAGTACCTTTGTTTCTTCGCACTAGACAGGTTATTGAGGTGGTGGTTGCCCCCTTCGCGCAGCTACGGTGGTGCAAAGGACTCGGGCTCGATGGAAGGCATCTTAGGTCGATGCGAGCTATAGTGGAGATGAGACCAGGCACAACACTCCAGAGAAAGGTGGTGCTGTGTTTGGGGAGTGTGTCATGGATCGTGTTGGTTAAGACGGTGGAGAGGGGACCGAGGTCCTTTGTGGAGGTGGTGAAGCAGCCGGCCGGAGGTCTTACGTCGAGGGGAGGCGCTCCGACAAGTGGGGCGGTTTGGAAACTAAAGGACACTAGAGGGGGAGGTGCGTCGTGGGCTGAGTCAACAACGCCGAAGTCGGAGCCGGGTGTACACACACCCCTCAAGGTGCAACAATCGAGGGGCGTGACAGCTGGAGGCGGATCGGAGGTCGAGGAGTGGGTGATCAATGCAAAGCACAATCTGGCGGGCTGCATGTGGCCTATTGGGGGAGTCGAGGGGTTGTGCGGGGCCGTCGAGGCGCTATGGCGAGAGAAGAGAGAGGGTGCATCGAGGGAGTGCGACGCATTGAAGGAGAAAGTATTCTCGAGGGAGATAGAGGCTCGGCGGTCGAGGGTTTTTAGGGAGGGCGAGTTCGGATCCGGTTCTGGATCCTTACCCGGACCCAATACCCCTTCGTCCCTCTTCTTTTAATGGCCCACGAAGAGTCCCTTCGAAAAAGGCCTACAACACACCACTTCACGATGAGCTGAAGGACGCGGAGCGTGGGAGTCGGATGGTAATGACCATCCTCGGCAAGAGCAGAGGCGAGATCAGAATGACCAAGCTCCTCCATTAGAGAATGGAGAGGATTTGGTTGGCGACGTAGGGGCCCCCCGTGACACGAGGGGTACCAGCCAGAGTTTCTTCAACATTGACGCCCCCCCTAACGTGTGGAGCAGGTTTGGGGGGCGATACGGGGCCTCGTCGGAGGAGTGAGGGTGGGATTGGCGACGCTGCCTTCAACGACAACAGTGGCTGCCTTATCTCTGAGGAGAAAGGACCCTCTGGGGTGGAGGGGCTTTGCGGAGAGGGGTAGAGAGCGAGGTCCGCAATGGAGGATCCGGTGCGGTTGAAGGAGAAAGGGGGTGTCGAGGCTGCGGGGGGCCGATCGAGCGACAGTGAGGGGGAGGGGTTTTTTGGGAGGAGTGGAGGTGGCAAGGAGGGGGAAATGGGGGGCTAGGGAGCTAGGGGAGGCCTAGGCTAATGACTACGGGGTGGGGGAGGTGGAGCAGGTGGCTGAGAGGACCGGCTTCGATAGTGCAGGAGGGGGAGGTGCTGTTGATGCCCCATGCTGAAGGTACTTACATGGAATCTCAAGGGTCTTTGTGACCCTTCTCGAAGTGGGACGCTCAGGCCGTGCCTGCGTAAGTAGAACCCAGATGTGGTGTTTCTCCAGGAGACGAAGTTGCAGGGTTGTGATCAGAGGGTGTGGAGAGAGATTGGGGGTAGCTTTCTGGGAGGTTTTCTAGCTTTGGACGCAGTTGGGAGGTCAGGAGGGGTGGTCGTTGGTTGGAAGGACTTGTTCTCTTTGGTAGACTCGAAGGTGGGGGTGGAAATGGTCTTGGTGCAATTGAGGAGTGATAGGCTTATGATGGCGTTCTCACCAGTGTATGGACCAGCTGATGACTTTGAGAGGAGTTCTCTTTGGGAGAGGTTGCACCAAGTCGCCAGGGGATTTCAAGGGAACTCGTGGCTCATTGGAGGGGATTTCAATGTTACCCTCTTAGTAGAGGACAGACCAGGGGGGAGAGGAGGTAGGGACCGAGGCTCAAAAGACTTCACAAAGCTCATTGCCAAGCACGGACTGCAGGATATACCCCCCTCTTCTTGTGCATACACTTGGAGGAGGTCTGATGTTCAAATTGGATCGTTTTCTATGCTTGGTGGAGTTGGCAAAGGTATTTTCGCTGGCAAGGGCCTACGCTCTGGAGAGGCCATTCTCAAACCATTCCCCTTTGCTGTGAGAGTCTGGCGAGGGGTTTCGATGCGGTACGTACTTCAAGTTTGATAGGGCGTGGTTGCTAGAGAAAGGATTTAGGAGTTTGGTGGAGGACAAGTAGAGGGCCCGCACCCAAATGGATCGACTGTCGCGAGACTTGAGGTGAAGTTTCAGGAGCTAAGACACTTTCTGATGGACTACAAGAAGCAGATAAAAGAAGAACAGACCAAGAAACAGGATGAAGCACTCGGAGAGATTCAGAGGTGATGTGCATACATCTAAATAGCAAAAAATGTCTATTAATGCATGTTCTTAGTGTTTTATTAGCATCATACATTGTAAATAGTGCATAACATGCATAATCATGCGTTTAAGTTAAGTTGTATAAATTGTATAGTAATCGTTTTCTTTTATAGTCAGGGACAGGGTGATTTTTAATCGGGGCCTCGGATCGAAGATCCAACCGTACGGATCTGATCAGGACGATGATTGGAGTTCAACGACTCCAACATCACCCTGATCGGACATCTGTAGCACTAGATAGAGATCGAGGAAGTCAAAAGATCAAGGGCCAAGATGGTGCCAATCCACACTTCAGATGACAAATCCGACCACACACATGGGTTTGGATCAATGATCGCAGCCTAACAACGTGAAAATCGGTCCAATCCGACATCCGTGGCACCATCTACAACACACAGAAAATGGACGGCCAAGATGACATCACGTGGTGCCACCCCAGCCGCCCAATCAGCCCTAAGGATCACCGCTACATCTCCAAATGATCTCCACCACTCGATCCTAGCCGTTGGATCTTGATCCAACAGCTACGAACAACCCAGATGAGCTGTTCACACTCTCTTAAGGCGAAGGGCGTGGACGATCTGGGACGTTGGATCTTGATCCAACGGCCATGAGCACGCGTGCTTGAAATCAAAAGCGTGACACAAAGTAGGCCATAGCGCAGGGCGAGGCACACGTTCGAAACGCAGCGCGCTTCAAATCAGACGGGGGCGCGGGAGCGGGTGCAATCCAGCTGTTAGATGATGATCTAGTGACCGAGGGGCGGAGACGTAGCGCGCGAAGGAACCTTGGATTGCCACACGCACGATGACGCGCTTACGCATGAGGGCGCGCGATTGAGCGTAGACGAAGGCGCGTGCAAGGAGAAATCTGAGCCGTTCGATCTTGCGATTGGACAGCTAAGATTTGAAAGACGTGTGCGGGCGTTTTGAACGCGGAAGACAAAAATCTAAGACGAAGGCGTGCGCATGTCAGCCACAATCAAACCTTTAGTGACGGATAAATACGTCACTAAGGACCTAATATTAATGTTTTAAGCTTGGAATGACAAATTTGCCCTCAATTCCTACAACTATAAAAGGAGACCCGACCTCCACTTCTTTTTCATCCCTTCCTTCACCTCTCTCCCTCTCCAAAGCTCAAGAGAAGCTTGTCCCACACCCTGGATGCTATTCTAGAACTGAATCCAATTTTCTTGCCTCCATTCCAAAAGTGGATCTCACAATGACGATGACGTGCTACCCCGTTCCCGCTTCTTCCTACTTCATCCTCCTTCCCACTCTGTCCTTCGTCTTCTAGGTGTCACTCCGTCCGGCTCGTCCTCCAAACATTTGTCGAGGAGGATAACATATCTCCCCCTTCTTTTTAATCACTTTCTAGAATAGAATTTTCTAATTTCTAGTTGTAATCATTTCCCACTTTGTAGTTGTAAAAACATTCTGATTATATCAAGTCATTGTTCTCTCTCTTTCTCTCTATTATTGTTTATATCAATTCTATTGTAATTATTTCATTTTCAAACAAAAACATAAAAAAATATAAATTACGGATTTTAGATCGACGTAGCCTCCTTATGTTCAACCCAGAATTCTTAGAATTTCGGTATAAATTTATTTATTGACGGATTTCTTCGCAAATTAAACTACAAGGACGGATTTTTCGAAACCAACTTCGATCGTATAGTTTTTCACATTCAACAAGAGGTTGGACAGAGTGAAAGACCAGGGCTTCATGACGGTGGCGGAGAGACAGTGTAGGGCGGACCACATGAAGACCATCCAGGAGGAGGACCGGAAAGTGGAGATGGAGTGGAGGACGAGATCTAGGCAGAAATGGATCCAGGAAGGAGACTCGAACACCAAATTCTTCCATATGATGGCATCAGCCAGGCATAGGAGAAATTGGATTGATAAGCTCTAGGTGGGTGAGGTGGAATGTTCTAGCAGGGAGTTAGTGGGCAGAGCAGTGACTGAATACTTTAGGGAGTTTACGGAGAGGAGGGACAGGAGATGGAGGGGTCTGGGGGCTCCGGCGATGGACTCAATAGAGGCGGAGGGGTTGGTGGCGTTGTTCACGGAGGATGAAGTTCATAGGGTGGTCAAAGCTCTTAGGGGGGTCTGGGGTCTGAATGCAGAAGGGTGTCCGGGGCCGAATGGTTTCACGGTCCTCTTTTTCAAGGAGTTTTGGCCGTTGCTGAAGGTTGAGATCTTGCAGGTCCTAGTAGAGTTCAGGGAGGGCAACAGAGTTTTAATAGGCTGAACAAGTTGTACATGTTCCTGCTGCCTAAGAAAGAAGGGGTAGAGGCGATTGATGACTACAAACCAATTGCTCTCTCGAATGCGGCTTACTTGATCGTGGCAAAGATACAGGCAAACAGACTTAGCAGGGTGATTGGCAAAGTTGTGTTATAGGTGCAGACAGTTGTTGTACCAGAGAGATGCATTTTGGACAGGTATGTTGCGGCAATAGAGATCCTTGCACAATGGAAGAGGGAAAGAAAGAAGACTTTTCTGTGGAAGGTTGATTTCAAGAAGGCTTACGATTCGGCGTAATGGTCCTTGTGGTCAGCTATGACCAAGAAGGGTTTCCCATCGGTTTGGATTAGATGGATGAAGCAATGCGACACTACAGGATCGTTCTCGGTCCTCATCAACGAGAACCCGACAAGGAGTTGGATTCAACCAAGGAGAGGCATATGTCAAGGGTGTCCCCTAGCACCTATGTTGTTTGTGTTGGCGGCGGATGCTCTAGCGAGGGCATCTGACAGAGCATACGCGGCAAGGCTGATACGGGGCTTCCGTCTGGAGGGAGGTGAGGATATTTTAGTGCTACAGTATGCGAATGATACTCTCTTCTTTGTGGAAGGAATGGCGGTAGAGGCGAGGCAGTGCCGTATCCTTCTAGAGCTATTTTGTGAAGTGTCGGGTATGCAGATTAATTACTCCAAATCTTCTTTTGTCCAATTCAACATGGCTGATGAGAAGGCAAGGGCGTGTTCGGAGGCCCTGGGTATGGAAGCTGAGGCTCTACCCCTCCGGTACCTGGGCCTGCCCCTGACGGATAGGAGGATCTCGGTACAGGACTAGGCTCTGTTACTTGGGAGGATTGAAGATCGGTTGACTAAGTGGGCGTCCAAGCTACTATCGAGAGGAGGGCGGCTGGTCCTCCTTAAGGAAATTCTGTCGGCAATACCAGCATACTTTTCTTCGATAGTGAAGATGCCGCAGAAAATTGAAGACAAAATTGTGAGCCTGATGAAAAGTTTCTTCTGGACCAATTATGGAGCGAGAGGGAAGGGGGCAAGGCTGGTGACTTGGAGTGAGGTGTGCAAGCCTATTAGGGATGGGAGTCTAGGAGTCAGGGAGGTGGGGAGAATGAATGACAACCTCCTGATGAAGTGGATTGCAAGGTTGCTTGGAGGAGAAGTCTGTTTGGTGGGGTCTTGCGCTCTTGCTATAGGGGACCACCGAATTGGGAGCTCCTCGCTTTAACCCCTAGAGGAGTTTCCCATTTCATTAGAAGTCTGTCGATGGTGACGCCAAAGGTTCGACCTTTTTTACCCTGATGCTGGGGTCGGGCAAGGCCTTTAGGTTCTGGACAGATGACTGGATGAGGCTTGGAGTTTTGGCGAAGAGCTTCCCCAGACTTGCGGCGCTAGCGGTTGATAGGAGAGCCTTAGTGGCGGAGGTCTGAGACGGCACGTGGTGTCCCACTTTCGCGGGTAGCTTGTCAGACCAGAGGCTTGGGGAGATGTAGGTGTTGATGCAGGAGCTGCAAGTGTTCTTGCCAGAGGATGGTGTAAACTATTTTGGGTGGGAGGAAGGTGATTTCTCCGTGCAAGATGCTTATAAAAGGCTTGGTGGTTCGGGCACACTGGGGGGGATATTAATTTGGCTAGAGACTGCAGGCATCTCTGGGAGACTTTTTGCCCGCTGAAGGTTAAGATGTTCGTTTGGCTCCTCAAGAGAGGGAGATTGATGACCAAGAAGTGAAGAGCTCGGTAGGTACCAAATGCAGGGAGGTCTTGCCCATTATGTGATCAGGCAGAGGAAGACATCGATCAACTATTCTTTGCGTGTCCAGTGGTGACGCGAGTCTGGGAGCGGATGGGGGATCGATGGTGGGCCCATGACTCTTCTACCAGATTTTGACGGTCTTTCAGATGTGGTAGGCTGACGTTGAACACAAGATGTTTCGATCGAGGAGGGAACAGGCTCGACTGCTGACGATTTTGTAGGCTATTTGACTAGGCAGGAATGCTGTTGTGTTTAGAGGACAGCGCCCATATGTGAAAAATTTTGTTAGATCTGCGGTGTCTTTTATTTTAGGGTGTAGCTCTGACATGTGATGTGAACATTGTAATTTTTTGTTTGATTAATACAATTTTAGGTGGTATATGAAGGATTACCACCCTTTTTCCCTCTAAAAAAAAAAACTGTTGTCCAATGCAAAAGGAAATCAGAAACAAAAAAAAAAATAAGTGAGCATTTATTTGTTCAGAACTTCAATAACTCAATAGGATAGTCACATAAATTTTAACTAGGAATATTTTCTGATCCATCCCTCAAAACTTGAGTGGGTTTCAGTTACTTGATCTGATATAAGACTTTCCAGAGATGTCCTCGCTTTGATTTCAAATATGAGCTATAAGCAGGAACGGTGCAACGACGACTCATATGGCTATGCCCATTTCCAGTGAATTTGCATTTTATCCCTTCTTCCAGGACAGCACAAGCTGCACTAAAAATCTTTGCAGTTAGGTTGCAACTCTCACAATTCACAGATCTCCTTGCCATTTTTGCCACTTATGCTACCTATAACTACACTGAGCACAATTAAAAATTGAAATTTTGGCAATCATCCAGGAAATGGAGATTTAGCTTAGATCCTCACATTGCACATGTGGAAATTAGCATATCACCAGTAATCACCACAGGAGCACACACCATCTTTAAAATGGTGTAAGCACTTCGGATCTTTGAGCAGTATTTCACACTTATATGCTGAAGAAATGTACTTGGCAGCAGTGTGACATTTTAAACATGTCCTCAGATTTTTGGCAATCCTGATGCTTCCACATACAGGAGGGTTGATGAGTGCAAAAGCAAGGGCGAGTTTCTCGCTGTGTATCCCAGTGACTGTTTCGGAAACTTCATCCTCAACTTCTAGGTATCTATTTTGAAGAGTGATTATTTCTGCTGTCTTGATTTCTTCTTCCAGGGCATCAAGCTTCGCATAAACCAGGTCTGAATTGGTAAAAAATTTATCACCTGTACAAAATGTAAAAACCCGATCTAAATGAGCCAGCCAACTGCAACCAGGACTCTCATCACGTCTCCATCCTTTTTTAACTCTTGTTGTCAGCTTGTCAGCATCAATTAACTTGCATAAAGCTCGTGTCTGCATCAACAGGTATTGGGCTATGGAATTCCTAGGTTCTACTTCCACTAGCTGTTCTGCGGCATGGTTCGCCATGCTTCTATTGCCGTAGATCCTAGAAGCAGCAAGTAGGGTGGACCAAGTAGCTGAATCAGGCCTAATTGGCATTTTCCCTATCAAATCCATTGCTTCTGGAAGTCTACCCGATCTGCCAAAGGCATCGACCATGGCCGCATAGTGTTCTTGGCCTGGTGATATCCCACAATGTACTTCCATGCTTGAGAAAAGCTTTCTGGCTTCATCCACCATACCCAACATGCCATAAGCACCAATCAGACTCGCAAGAGTTGCCTGGTTCGGTTTTGCCTCTCCTCGTTCCATCCGATGGAAAAGATCCAATGCGACCTCGGGGTGCCTGTGCAGGAGATAACCAGAGATAAGCGAATTCCAAGTGATGGAATCCCGAGACGGAAGGTGATCAAAGAGTGACCGGGCACTACGAATATCACCGGATTCAGCGTACGTCTCTATGAGAGAATTCGAAATCGAGAGGCCCAACCGCAATCCCCTTCTCAGCACACAAGCATGTATCTCCCTCACCTTCCGAGCAGAAACCAGATTCGCGCAGGCCGGAAGGACGCTCAAGATGGTTATCGAATTGGGCTTCTCGCAACGAAACTGCATCTGGCGAAACAGTCGCAAAGCCCCGTTGCTGTTTCCGTTATTCAGAGAGCCCGTGATCAACGAGTTCCAGGAAGCTGTGCTGCGCCCGACCCCCTCGGCTTCCATCCTCCTAAACAGATCCATGGCTTGATCCTCGTCTCCGTTCTGCATGTAACCGAATACCATCACGTTCCAAGTGACGACATTCCGTCTCACACCCGTGCCCTCCTCCATCTTGGAGAATAGCTCGTGGGCCTTACCGCAATACCCGGATTGCGCGTAGCACCCGATCATCGAATTCCAAGTAAAAGTGTCTCTCTCGGGCATCTGTCCAAACACCTTCTCCGCATCTTCCACCCGTCCGCACTTTGCGTAGAAATCTATCAGTGCGTTCCCCACCAGCACGACACCGGAATTACCCAGAGTAACGGACAACGAATGGATCTCCCTGCCCCTATCAAAGGCCTTCAGCGAAGCGCAGGCCGAGAGGGCACACGCGAGGGTCATGCCATTTGGTTCGACGCCCGCCAACCGCATCTCCCAGAGTAAACCAAGCGCCTGGATCGTGCGTTTGTTTTGCACAAGACCGGAGATCATTCCGGTCCAGGTAAAGACGTCTGGAACAGGTCCAGCCTGCCGCATTCTCTTCATCAGATCCATCGCGCGGTCGGGATCGCACGACCGGTTGAGGCTCGATATCAAGGTGTTCCAGGTGACCAAGCTGGGCTCGATTCCCACAGCCTGCATCTCGTCGAAAAGCTCCATAGCCTTCACAATCTTTCCATGAAGGCAGTAGCCAGAGATCATCGAATTCCACGGGACCGCCTCTTTCTTCTCCATCTTCTCGAAGAGGCGCCCCGCGGGGGCGAGCTCGCCGCACTTGGTGTACATCGCGAGAAGCGAGTTCGCGGTGTACGCCCACGAGGGGTCGTCCAGGGCGCCGGTCCGGACGACGATGGAGTGCAGGGCCCTGCCGGTGGCGGCGTCCCCGGCGTTGGCGCACGCCTGGAGGAGCCGCGGCAGGAGGAGGCGGTCGGGGGCCACGCCCTCCCGCATCATGCGGCGGAAGAGCGCGAGGGCGTCCGCCCACCTCTCCTCGCGGGCGCACCCGTTGATCATGGCGGTCCACGCGAAGATGTCCCTCTGGGGCATTTCGTCGAACACCCTGCGGGCGTCGGCGAGGCGCCCGGTCTTGCCGTAGGAGCTGACCAGCCTGGTCGAGGCGTGCACGGTCTCGGCGGAGGCGACGGGTCCCTCGAGCCTCTTCCCACGGTGGGCGGCGCGGTTAGGGGGGACGTGGCGAGTGTGGTTGTTGGGTCTTGGCCGGGAGAGGGGATTGGGGAGATGCGGGGGTTTGGATCCCAGGATGATCGACGTGGAGTCCATCGCGGCGAGGAGGGAGGAGCTTTGGGCTCACGGTCACTCGGCTTCTACCCGTCTATTGGTTTAGTTGATAGGACGGGAGCTTGGGTGATGGATTTCGCAAAATTCCCACCCAACCTCATACGAGGTTTGGATTCGTGTGTGCGTGCATTTGTTGGATTTTGAACACAATATTAGGTGACAACGTAATAATCTTTGAATGGAGTATAAATAAGAGGATAATAGGTTTACTCCCTTTGTCGACTGGGCCTAATGAATTGAGTCCAGGTCTATCTAAGTTCAGACTTATAATTTTTGAAAGATCTAATCCAAACTCGACTTACTTGCGCTCAATCCCATTCAATACCAAGTTCAAGCATCTAAGACTTACTCTTCGATTCAATAAGCAAAATATATATGCTTTATAAATAAAAATATACTTTACAAATGACCCGTAGAAAATAGAAAAAATACATTAGATAAAATGAAGTACGTAATCTACGATATATCCAAGTGTGCATGTTATACTAAGTAAAAATATCACCATACATTAGGTCACAAGCCTAATGTAATCATAAGTTACGATTCATGGTAATATGAGAATTATAGTAGAGAATACTTTAAAGAAAAAGGAGACAATTAATTTTATAAATCAAAATTTCAATGATTAGAACGAATTTCTTCAACGAGCAGCACTCTTTCACAACCGGGGAAAGAATAGTGTTGGTGTAAGGGAATGGAAGAGGACTTTTCAGGGTGGGGAGTGGAGTTTAGAAAAATTATATAGATCCCTATGTTATTATGTATTTATTTAATATATATAATATTTTATTTTTGATGGTAAGGTGATGGGAGGGGAAAGAGGATACGGGAAATTATATATATAAACTTATACTTGTACGTAATATATATAATTTCTTATTGTACTCGAACCCTCATCAAAATTGGACTTTTGTTAAATCTCTGACTCAATAGGTCATTGAACTCTATTCATAAGCCCTTATCAAGTTAACACTGAGTCGAACCTAATTAGCTCGAATCCTTTGCATAGCTCTAAGGTGGCACAACGAGTCTCTTATTTATGGATGATACAACGGTATGGGCTGTATCCGGTGTTGATTCTTGCCGATTTGCTAAAGTGGTGTTGGATACACGAGTTAAGACACTTAATCTGCATTTATTCCCCATTTAACCCACCACTCATTGGTATTAAGTTAAGAGAACTTAACCTAGTACAAGCTTATTTAACTCCTCCTAAACTCTCAAATGTGACTCCTTTACTATTTCTATGCTTATTTTATAAGTTTATTCCCCCTGCCGGACACAACCCAAGAGATTAATTAAGAAACATTTCTATTTTCTAAACGACCCGGCAAGTGAACCGAGGGTGAGAGTCACATGCCTTTGAGAAAATGGCCATAAGAGGGAGCCATGGTTTGTCTCTTTATGAAAGCATGAGAGATGGATAGAATCATGGAAATGTACGTCACACGACCAGTAGGATGACCGACCGATCCATTCAACAGGAAGAACAAAAAAGAAATTTAGAAAGGCAAGAAAAGAAAAGAACTCATTCCATAAATGCATTCCTGCTCACTTACACACCCATTTCTAGGACGGCAATAGCATCGATACTTTAATGCTAGTGCTAAAGAATTCTGATGCAATACTAGTACTGGAGTCTTATATTATATACCATTAAACTTACGTTAGGTTTTTTAGATATTGTGAGAATGAAGCAATATCTTGTAGTACGTTAAATGTATTCTATGTTATAGTATGATATGATAGAAGGGTCCGAATTGGCCTCATCTGAAGATAAAAGTATTCAAGGGAAACCTGAGCTTGACTTAATGAACTATTTGGTTCTTTGGACCCCTAAAATATCTCTAACGAGAATGGTATACATAATTCCTTTACGTTAGGGGAATAATTCAAATGATTTCTTATTGAGACAACATTTGGTGCAGGTGGTTGCAGTTGCTTTGTTGATTAACATAATTTGGAATCTGCAGTGAACAGCTTTTATTTTTTTAATCTTTCTCTATCAGGCAACGAACTATAACCATAGATCACGAGGGGAAGGGCGCAACCTGAGTTCTACCACCTTTTACACGTATCCTCTGCGGGGATGGTAAGTTCTTCACTCTACATAAACAGTCATCTAGGATATTTCATACATTTGTTCAATGAGAATTAGGATAGCCAATGAACATCTATGTTTGTCACATAGTATTCATCAACGAATCCACTTTGAATATGTTGGAGAATGTGGTTTGACTTAGTGCCGCATCTTGAAATGTGAACTTTGTGTTGAATGTGATGGTCCATAAATAGGCGTGTATCCCGTACTTATTTCTTTGACAAGATCTATACAAATCTTAGCCTTATCAGAGCTTTTTCCTGTGATTTTCTCCCTATTATTCATGAGTAAGGTTTCTATGTAAACCCAAGTACTTATTTATGGTTTTACTGTTTTGATATTTTGCTTCCGCTTATTCTAAAATTCAACTTGATATCAGAGCTAGTCGGTTCTTCGATTATCTTTTTTTAAAGATGATCATATTTATCTTCCTTGTTCTTGGGAGTAATGTTTGCTCCATAATCGTCTAAAGAAAAGACGAAGATCTGTGAGGGTAATGCAAAAGACCTTCTCAAGGAGGAGCAGAGGAGCTCGATTGATTGGGTTGCACACGCGAGGTGATGCACGAAGGAGGGAGGAAGAGCACGTGTGGCCCTCTAGAAGCCCTAATGCCATTGGTGGTGTTGCTCTGTGTCACCATCGGAGGAAGAAGACAAGAGTGTTGATAGAGAGGCCTTTGGTGGCGATCAGGAAAGGAGGAAGGAGAAGACCGTGCGAGTGTTGGTGGTGCTGGCGACGCTCAGACAAGTGCTAATGGCACCAGCAACACCCTCTTTGCCTGCGATGGAGGCGCGTGTGTACTGGTGGCGCACGAGAAGCACGGACAACAATCGCACAAAGGATGAAGGCGATGAAGGTGCGTGGATAGCAGCAGCTACAATGAGGATCAGCGGAGGTCTCAGCAAAGATCTCACCTTTGATTGTGAGAGCAATGGGCAGCGACTAAGAGACCACGACATGCGATCTTGCGTGAATCTTGGCGATGATGGTGGTGATGAAGCTACAAATCCAGCTATTACCTCGATGATGATTGTGGTGAGAGTCTCAACATGAGGAAAATGGAACCTTCAAAGCCACACTGGCATGAGGTAGCGATGTGAGGATCACACAGGTTCTTTGAACCCTAATAAAGAAGAGGTATTTTTTGAAGGTTCGCCCTACCAGGAGGGGGTGACGTAATAATTGCGGAAATAAATAATAAACAATCTCACAAAAAGACAATCGCACAAAGTACACAAGAATTTTTAGGTCGAAACCCAAACCGGGTGAAAACCACCACCTAACCCTCTCGAGTTAGGATTTTCCGATCAACCAAGTTGATTAAAATTCACTAAACCGAATCACTTTAGACGAGGGTGATTCAACCTCAATACAACCACGCTACTTAAATGAGGGTAGCGTACCTCAACCCCTTCTCTCCACGAGAAGGATTTTGTCTCGCGAAGGAGACGGGAATTCGCAAAGCGAATACCCAACCAAATAACAAAGATAAAATAAACAAGTAATCCTATAGAGCCAACAAAGTAATTTTAAACCTAGCTTCTATAGGAATTAGGATGCTTCCCTTTGAAAGGAGTGCGTCGACGACGCGGATGCGTGTACCACGTGACGGCGCAACGTCGCTCTCGTGAACAATAGCGGGAGAGCGGGTGCGCAATAGCTTGATGCTCTCAAGAGAATGGAACTTGAGCTTGGAGAGCAAGAGCTAGCTAGGACACAAGAGAGTGGAAAGTGTATTACAAAGTGTTTCTTGTGTATCTTGGTGTTTCTAAGTGTTGCAAATGCTCCCCTCTATTTATAGAGGCCTTAGGAACGCTTTGGAAGGCTTGGAAAAGCTTCCATAGCCGTTGGGTACAAAGCCCAAGTGAATCAGCCCGAAATCAGGAACAATCATTGCTCTAACAGGCTTATCAGACGTCTAATTCTGGCATCAGACGTCTGGAAGTTCACTTTAAGACGTCTGATTTCAAGGTCAGACGTTTGATTTTGGGCGGGTTCCTTCCTGACTTGAATCATATCTAAACAGGGTTCTTGTGCAAGTCCATCAGACGACATATAGGACGTCTGGCACTATGTATGGACGTCTAGAAACCTACTTTTTCTGTGGGAATGGATTTCCAAACGTTGCAACGGCTAGAAAATCTCTGAGAAGAGATTTTGGGTCAGCCGAGGCAAAACGGTCAATTATCAGACGTCTGGAAAGTCCTATGGACGTCTGATAAGGCTCTGACGGTCATATTCTACACTGTTTGCAAAGCCAGCCAACGGTCCACTAATTGGACGTCAGGCAAATCCATCAGACGTCTCCTAAGACGTCTGGTCTAGGGTCTGGACGTCTGATTTCATCAGACAGAGCACTAAGTCCAGCCTAATAGTTATCAGACGTCTGAAATAAGAGTCAGACATCTTAAAATACTTTATCAGACGTCTGGAAACTCTGTTTGAACCCTATATTGGTTTTCTAACTATTCTACAGAAAACCTAAGTATCCTAGGGTTGTACGGGTGTTCCTAGGACTACTATTAGGGTACTTTAAGGCTCTTTAACATGAATCTAAGTAACAAAAATAAAGAGCAACAGAAGAAACGAAAAATATAAGAAGTACAAGAGAAGGAAATCTATCATATTCTTCATCTCCTTCCTTCTTCAATCTATCACTCCTCGCGAATCTCCTCTGTTTTCCATCGAGCTCCTCCAATCCATCCTGGATGCGAGCTCGAACTCCGTCTAATCATGTATCCATTTGCGATTGACCTGAAATCTAGGACTCAAAGTGCAAATGTTAAATGACACGTGTTTTGTTATCATCAAAACAAATGATCGTGTGGTGCTCTAGCACCAACAATCTCCCCCTTTTTGATGATGACAAAACCATAAATAATAGTGCAGAAAATCCTCCCCTTTTTTGACATTATCAAAAAGATTTAATAGATTTCCTATAACTCCCCCTTAAGACATGCTCTTCTATAAATTTCTTTTAACAAAGGTGATGTCCTCCCCCTTTTTTCTTTTCATAACAACAAGATAGCTATTATTTTTCTCCCCATTTCTAAGGAAATTTAGCTACCTTGCATCTCCCCCTTAAAAATTGATAATTAGCTCATAATAAATTTTTTTTTAACTCCCCCTATCTAAATGCTTATGATAAAAAGATAGAGTAAAGGGTTTTACCTCACCTACCATGGCCAATAAAATGGACCAAATGGTGGTGGTGGATGCCACATCGGATGGGGCTCCCATCCGTAGCTTGGAGGCCCGGGCATTGGCGCCGGTCTCCAGTCTGGCGGTCGACGTGCGGCGGGTCCGTCATTTGTTCGCCGTCTCGTCGGTCTTCTTGTTCTCCTCCTTGGTTCTCCCAACTCGAGTTGACCAGCCTTGAGCTTGTAGGTCCAGTCCTTTGTGTTGTAATTATCCCTGAACCCTACAAAACAAGATTCTAATTTTTTCTTCGGTATCCAAGTGAGCTTAGTGAGCTTGGATCCGGATCGGTTAATGTGTCTCCTTGACGGAGATCCTTTCTCAACCTTAGGGCTATAAAAATTATCTACTTTGTTGATTAATTTGTTAGAATTTTCCCTAAGACATGCGATTTCTTTTTCTATAGTTTGCATCTTAGTCTTTAAATCATAGATTTCTATTTTTAGACTAACATTTTCCTCAATCAATTTATTATTTTCATTGATGAGGTTATGATTTTCTAATAATAGGTTATCATTTTTAGGACAAGCTTCTAGATCCTTAAGTTTTATTTCTAATCTTTCATTTTCACTTTTAAGAAAACTAAGGTTCTTTTTAATATTTTTATTTTCTATCTTAAATGCTTTACTTGTTGGTGCTAGAGCACCACGATCATTTATTTTGATGATAACAAAACACGTGTTATTTAACATTTGCAATTTGAGTCCTAGATTTTAGGTCAAATGCAAATGTAGACGTGCTTAAACGGAGTTCGAGCTCGCATCCAAGACGGATTGGAGGAGCTTGACGGAAAACAGAGGTGGTTCGCATGGAGCAACAGATTGAAGATAGAAGACAAGAAGAATAGGATAGATTCTTTTTAATCCTTTCTTGTATCTCTTGTCTTTATTTTCTTGCTCTTTTTATTTCCTTAGAATATTTTGTTAAAGAGCCTCAAAGTACCCTAACAGTAGTCCTAGGAACACCGGCACAACCCTAAGATACTTAGGTTTTCTGTAGAATACTTAGAAAATCAATATAGGGTTCAAGCAACACTTCCAGACGTCTAATTCCCAAATCAGACGTCTGATAAAGTATTTTAAGACGTCTGACTGTTGTTTCAGACGTCTGATATCTGTTAGGCTGGACATAGGTAGTTATGTCTGATGAAATCAGACGTCCAGACCTTATACCAGACGTCTTAGGAGACGTCCAGATAGTGGACCGTTGGCTAGCTTAACAGGCACTCAAGGATATGACCGTTAGAGCCTTATCAGACGTCCTTAGGCCTTTCCAGACGTCTGATAATTGATCGTTTTGCCTCGGCTGACCCAAAATCTCTTCTCAGAGATTTTCTAGCCGTTGCAACGTTTGGAAAATCCATTCCCACAGTAAAAGTAGGTTTCCAGACGTCCAGACATAGTTCCAGAAGTCCTATATGTCGTCTGATTGACTTACACAAGAACCCTGTTTAGATCTGATTCAAGTCAGGGAGAGACCTGCCCAAAATCAGACGTCTGACCTTGAAATCAGACGTCTTAAAGTGGCTTTACAGACGTCTGATGAAAGAATTAGACGTCTAATTACCCTGTCAAATGTAATCATTGTCCTGATTTCGGCCTGATTCTCTTGGGCTTTGTTCCCAACGGCTATAGAACCTTTCCTAAGCCTTCCAAAGCCTTCCTAAGGCCTCTATAAATAGAGGGGAACCTTTACACACCTACATACAAAAAAGACACACTTGGATACACTTAGCTACACACTTTCACACTCTTTTGTGTCCAGAAAAGATCTTGCTCTCTAAGCTCAAGCTCCATTCTCTTGAGAGCATCAAGCTTCGCTCACCCGCTCTCCCGCTGTTGTCTACGAGAGCAACGTTGCGCCGTCGCGTGGCACACGCACCGCGGCATCAACTAGACGCACTCCTTGCAAAGGGGAGTTTCCTATTTCCTATAGAAGCTAGGTTTAAATTCCTTTGTTGGCTCTATAAGATTACTTGTTTTATTTTATCTTGTCTTTTGGTTGGGTATTCGCTTTGCGAATTCCCGTCTCCTTCGTGGGACAAAATTCTTCTCGTGGAGAGAAGGGGTTGAGGAACGCTACCCTCGTACTTGTAGCGTGGTTGTACTGAGGTTGAATCACCCTCGTTTTAAAGTGATTCGGTTAGTGGATTTGATCAACTAGGTTGATCGGAAAATCCTAACTCAAGAGGGTTAGGTGGTGGTTTTCACCCTGTTTGGGTTTCCACCTAAAAATACTTTGTGTAGTTGTGTGGTTGTCTTTTTGTGAGATTACTTTATATTTATTTCCGCATTTTATTACGTCACCCCTCCTGGTAGGGAGAAACTTTCATTACTAACATCAAATAGTTCATTAAAAGCTTCTTGTAAATCGAGATTTACCTCGTTGTCGGAGTCGCTTCCGCTTTCACTGTCGCTATTGCTTCCTCTGGCCATGAAACCAAAGCAAGCAGTTTCTTCTTCTTTTTCTTCTTCTTCTTCTTCCTCCGAGCTCATCTCTTCATGAGTGTCTTCTAACTTCCTCCATATCTCGTGGGTGGTAGTGCACTCTTGGATTTTCTCGAACTCTTTCGGACTCAACGCGCAATACAGGGCATTCATTGCCTTTGCGTTGAGTGAAAGCTCTCGAATCTACAGCTGCGAGTAGCCTCCTTGGGGTCGCTTCGGGATTTCGTATGGGGTTTCGCAACATCCCCATATCTCGAATTCAGTGGCTTGGTGCCACGTCTTCATCCTCAACTTCCAAGATACGAAGTCCCTCCCGTCGAAATAGGGTGGTCGGACGGTGGACTGCCCTTCGGAGATTCTGATTGCGGCTATGCTTCCCTCCATGATCTTCTTGCCGGGTGTTACTCCGATCTTGCAAGAACCTGCTCTGATACCAACTGAAGGTTCGCCCTACCAGGAGGGGGTGACGTAATAATTGCGAAAATAAATAATAAACAATCTCACAAAAAGACAATCGCACAAAGTACACAAGAATTTTTAGGTGGAAACCCAAATCGGGTGAAAACCACCACCTAAACCTCTCGAGTTAGGATTTTCCGATCAACCAAGTTGATCAAAATCCACTAAACTGAATTACTTTAGACGAGGGTGATTCAACATCAATACAATCACGCTACTTAAACGAGGATAGCGTACCTCAACCCCTTCTCTCCACGAGAAGGATTTTATCTCGCGAAGGAGACGGGAATTAGCAAAGCGAATACCCAACCAAATAACAAAGATAAAATAAACAAGTAATCCTATAGAGCCAACAAAGTAATTTTAAACCTAGCTTCTATAGGAATTAGGATGCTTCCCTTTGAAAGGAGTGCGTCGACGACGCGGATGCGTATACCACGCGACGGCGCAACGTCGCTCTCGTGAACAACGACGGGAGAGCGGGTGCGCAACAGCTTGATGCTCTCAAGAGAATGGAACTTGAGCTTAGAGAGCAAGAGCTAGCTAGGACACAAGAGAGTGGAAAGTGTATTACAAAGTGTTTCTTGTGTATCTTGGTATTTCTAAGTGTTGCAAATGATCCCCTCTATTTATAGAGGCCTTAGGAAGGCTTTGGAAGGCTTGGAAAAGCTTCCATAGCCGTTGGGTACATAGCCCAAGTGAATCAGCCCGAAATCAGGAACAATCATTGCTCTGACAGTCTTATAAGACGTCTAATTCTGGCATCAGACTTCTGGAAGTTCACTTTAAGACGTCTGATTTCAAGGTCAGACATCTGATTTTGGGCGGGTTCCTTCCTGACTTGAATCAGATCTAAACAGGGTTCTTGTGCAAGTCCATCAGACGACATATAGGACGTCTGGCACTATGTATAGACGTCTATAAACCTACTTTTTCTGTGGGAATGGATTTCCAAACATTGCAACGGCTAGAAAATCTCTGAGAAGAGATTTTGGGTCAGCCGAGGCAAAACGGTCAATTATCAGACGTCTGGAAAGTCCTATGGACGTCTGATAAGGCTCTGACGGTCATATTCTACACTGTTTGCAAAGCCAGCCAACGGTCCACTAATTGGACGTCTGGCAAATCCATCAGACGTCTCCTAAGACGTCTGGTCTAGGGTCTGGACGTCTGATTTCATCAGACAGAGCACTAAGTCCAGCCTAATAGTTATCAGACGTCTGAAACAAGAGTCAGATGTCTTAAAATACTTTATCAGACGTCTGATTTGGGAATTAGACATCTGGAAACTCTGTTTGAACCCTATATTGGTTTTCTAAGTATTCTACAGAAAACCTAAGCATCCTAGGGTTGTGTGGGTGTTCCTAGGACTACTGTTAGGGTACTTTAAGGCTCTTTAACATGAATCTAAGTAACAAAAATAAAGAGCAACAGAAGAAACGAAAAATACAAGAAGTACAAGAGAAGGAAATCTATCCTATTCTTCATCTCCTTCCTTCTTCAATCTATCGCTCCTCGCGAATCTCCTCTGTTTTCCATCGAGCTCCTCCAATCCGTCCTGAATGCGAGCTCGAACTCCGTCTAATCACGTATCCATTTGCGATTGACCTGAAATCTAAGACTCAAAGTGCAAATGTTAAATGACACGTGTTTTGATATCATCAAAACAAATGATCGTGTGGTGCTCTAGCACCAACATTTTTGGATTTTTTGCATCTTTAGCCCTTTAAGCTTCTCTTATTCGATAACTTTACAAAAAAAAAAAAGAGATGGTGATGAGAAGAGAGGGAAAAGCTCTTCTTTGTTTTGATTGTATTTCTTCTCGTTATTATTTTCTTTTCCCATATGAGTATGGGAGAAAGGAATGCGGATGCCTATTGTAGTCATCCCTGTTTGAGAATCCCTTTGTTATAATTCACCACATGAGAAAACATAACTCTAGGAGGTCAAGAGTTTCATAATCTCTAGAGAGTAAGATCCAGTTTAGAGGTTCTCAGAGAAAAAGTCCATATCAAGCTTCTATGTGGAAGATCTAGTTTTGTAGACTCCAAAAGGGAGATCTAACTTTAAGGTCTTCAGAAAAAGATCAATTATAGGGATACAAAATGAAGAGCCACCAGCACCAATTGAAGTCTTCAGAGGAGAGACCCTTGTCAGAGTCATCTATAGTGTTCATCCAACAACTCCAAATATCACTGATGTGTCGTCATCAACACACCCACCTACAAGTAAGGACCAATTCAAAGAGTTGTGCTCTGTTATATAAAGTGAATTTCGTTGTTATACAAGTTGAACATTTCATGTTCCCACTTGAGAAGGGATGTTGGAAAATGTGAGTTAATTTAGGTCTACATCTTAAGATGTGAACTTTACATTCTGTGCAATGAAGTATAAATAAACGTACATCGTCCACTTATTTCTTTGAGAAAATCAATACAAATCTTAAACTCACCCTTCTTATGTAAAATTTTTACATACATTCAAATGTTCTTTTACAATTTATTGCTTTGAGATTTTGCTTACATTTATTCTAAATTTCAACTGAACAACACAAAGTCCATCGGTTAGCATTCTATCAAGAAACGTAACTTACTACGATACTTTTCTTTCAAACTTGGAAGCCCCAAGACCTTGCAAGATACTAATTTGAAAGTTCGTTACAAATCTCTTTTTGTAAGAGGAATGACTATCAATTTCACCCTTTATTTGAAAAGGTATAAAAGTCTTCAAATAATAACCTAATCAAAACCATGCGGATGTTTGTAGCCGTGTTTAGTTTACCCTCAAACAATGTGTATTGCTAAGTTGGTAGGGTGTTTCACTTTTATGGCACCTTAGAAACTGGCAACCTATTCCACTTTTATTCTGCATAGGGTACATAATCTATCATTATCCCAGAAGAAGAAGATGTGCAATCAGGGTGATAAATTTAGCATGAAAACGCAAATACCTGAATCATAGGTACGAGAAACAATGGGATGAATCCACTGGATTTATTCTCAAAAAGAATTCCAATTGAACAAAACCCTATAACTAACCCATTCATGATACTCTAATTGTAGTGTTCCTTCCACCTTAAGATCCGGCAAGATTAAGAACTGGAATACACCACTTATATCGAGTGCGAACACAATCACTTCAAACACACACCACATTCAGGTTCTCGCTGTGGTGATGTGAGACTGAAGACCATTACAGAGAAAATATTTACGGGCTCACCACTGCAATGAGCAGTCCGCTGATCAACCGGAACTTCAAACCCACTGATCCACATACACGAGCCTGATGCATATGGCTACAGCTAATGCCTTGATGGAGTTGCAATGCAAATGTTACACACCGCCAACTTATCCTGTAGACATCTTCTCATAACAAAAGAAACAAGCTCTTCACTATCCTCAGCTCAACGGTAAACCTGGGAGCAGAACCAGTGCTATACCTGAAGTAGCTTGTCAAGCTGAGCTTGTAGATCTGATATAGAAACCATGCCAATGGCCTCAATTTCCTCCTCGGAGTACTCAGATTTCATTAGAGTTTGCAACTGCAAGTGGGCTTCCACAATATTTGTCCTGCCACAGAAGGAAGGCGATAGAATAAACAAAAAGGGAGAAGACCAAAACCCAATAACATAGAAGTCATATACAAGGAGTTGGGAAATACCAAATAAGTGACTGGACTATTTGCTTATTTGGATGTAGGTCCAAGGTAGGAATCAAAATACATCTTAATAAGTGCTGATTATCTATTCAACAGACCCGAATTACTGTGAGGAAAAGGTTGGTTTTTGTTTTGATGTATAAATTTAGAGAAGACAAGATTTCCCTGTGCTTTAGATGGATTTATAGATAAAAGCACCATCTTCTGGACCAACAGAAAGTCTGTAAGTTACTGGGCAACTTTCCCAGTTCAGTTGTATGTAAAGAATAACACATGGTTTTAAAACTACAATCTGCCTAATCAAAATTAGCTCTTTAAGGACCTTGTCACGCTTGTATTTTAGTAGAAAGCCATGATGCAAGAGCGTAAGATGGATCTCAGTAGCCTACTTGATAGGTTTGAACAAAATCATCTGAGTGGATGGATTCTTCAAGTAGAGCTTCATCTTCATAGTTGCTCGGACCAAATCCTGTTGAATGGCGGTGTTTACCTGTTTAAACAACAAAAGATCTATGATCTGTGGTATATGCAAAAGATTACAGATTGCAGATTACAAGAATACCTTCTGAACTAACTCAGATACTTTCTCTGGAGTTGCAAATGCTTGATTTTTAAGGGGTTTAGCCAAAACCGAATCCAATTTCTTGTCTTGACTGCTGGAGGACAGGGCGACCTTCACTGCTGTTGCCTATGAAGGGGAAATCAACTTGATGAATAACCCCGGCTCAACCCAAAAAGACATAACTACAATTCAGTACTTGATCATCTCAATAATCATAGAAATCCATCATTTGGTGAGGAATTTTCAACTGAAAAGCACAGAGCAAACTTCTACCAGTCACCATTATGATTATTAACATTTAATATTCCCTATGAAAGGAGACTAACAACAGTAGACTAAAATAATAAAACATAGCATTGCACAGGCCCTAACGTCATGAACCAATTGTCTAACAAATTAATGGCACTTTGTACCATGTTCCAAAACTAAGAAATTATATCAAATGCAACATAGATTGGAATTATTTCTCTGACGAGACATTCAAAAGAAATATCAGAAAGAACCACATGACCTTAAAATTAACTAACCAGTAAACAGAAAATGCCTGCCTCGTGACCACAGTCTTAAGAATAAGGCCACTCGCAATGAACTTAAAAACAAAGTTCAACATACAAAATGTCAATGCCAAAAGGTGTTAGCCCACATAGTCATTCTTTGCAAATTCAGAAGAAAAGCTGCCTATGCAACTACCTTTGTGACAAAAGAAAGCATTGGGTCCACCACTGACTTGGTAACCAACATGATAAACTCTTCACAGGTAGCTTTGAGGTTTTTCTCTAATTCCTGCACAACAAAAAAATGCAAACCATAGTAAATTTTAGGAAACTGAAAATTTACAGCCCTAAACATGCCAGAAGGTTTTAGCCAGCAAAGACAGATGAAGGATCTGTCAATTATCTGTTGATTACCTTTAAAACTGAAACAGCAACTTTTCCTACTTGATTTAACTATATCATTTAACATAGTTACCCTGACAGGAGACAATAAAGCTCCTGGAGTTCAGACTCAACCAGGCAGATAATGAAACAAAGCCATCTTAAGAGGATTTAAGGTTCACTTAATGTCAATGTGGAGCATAGGAAGGACTTGGGATGCTGAAGTTGCCTGACTTTAATAATGCCTTGCTCACAAAGTGAGTACTGGATAGTCAAGCTCCTTCTGAATAAAGATACCTTGTGGCATCATCGCTTGTTGGTGGATGCCTATGGCTCATCATTTAAGTGATCCAAAGGGCAATCATTTCACATGGACTTCAGCCTTTTGGAGGTTTGGCTTTGGCGGTATCCCACATTTCACATCTCTTTGAACCTGTTGAGATTGGCACGATGCGGAGAGTGCAGACTCTTCCACATGAGCGAAAGAAGCAGCAGCAGGTGCTGCCAGCAGCCCCTGTTCTCACTACAAGGAGGAGAGAGAGGGTGTAGCCGCCAGGAGAAGAGAGGGAAAGAGAGGGAGTTGTTATGTTGGAAGAATCAAGGTTTTAAAAACCGGACCGGATAGGCCGATCCAACCGGTTGGACCGGAAACCGGCAGTGGACCAACTAAACCGGCCGGTTTTTGAAAGGGGGGCCTTAAACCAGTGGAACTGGCCAAAACCCAGTTCAACCGGTGTGACCGGTGAACCAGGACCGGCCGGTCCACCCATCCAAAGCAAAAAAAAGAAAAAAGATCGACATTGAAGTTGAAGCCCGATTGACTCCCGCCCCCTCGCCATTGTCCACGACTTCCTAGTTCCCAACTTCCCACCGCAACGCCTCCTTCAGACCTTCTTCCCAGCACAGCCACCATCGACTCCCACTGTAGTGCAACCACCGTCAACTCCCACCACAACACAGCCACTGCAGCGACTCCCACCGCAGCGCCTCCTTCCCAGTGCAGCCACGGTCAACTCCTACCGTAGCGCAGCCACCGCAGCAACTCCCACCGCAACGCCTCCTTGCCCTCACCATCCACTGCGACACCCACCACCATCCGCAGCACCATCTGCGAGCTCGCCATCACGCCTGCAACTCCCACTGCAGCACCATTGTAAACTTCTTCCTCCTCTCCTTCCCCCTACAGTAGCACTAGCACCTCCACAAGACCCCCTTCCTCCATCCTCTTCGATCACCACCACCACTACATGCATAGTTTACTTGTTACTGCAAGTCTGCATCTTAAATCCTAACAAAAAAATTTTTGTTACGTGGAATTGTAAAACTGGGAGGGCCACGTTCTCGTTTTTGGTTGCGTACCTACATCAAACAAAAGTTTCGTAAAACGCTTTTGAAGAATCATTTACCAGCAAGAATAGCATGCTATGCATCATGATCTTCGAACATCAATAGAAGCAACAAAGCATCCCACAAGTGCACAGCTATATACATATGTCTACAATGGTACTAACTTATGCAAATTTTAATAGCTTAGAACTATATCTAAATTATTGTGAAGTTAACATTTTGCCAATTTTCTCTCATTTGCACTTTTACAGGATATCGATGACGCTGAATGAACATCACAAAGATCAATTCGGATTTTTTTTTCGATTTTGTTTGCTTATGTTGTCTTGAAATTTTGAAATCTTTCAATTACAACTTAATTTTTCATTTTTTATATACTTTCCTTTATGTCTTATAGTTTAAGTCTTTAATACTTTCATTTTATTTTATAGTGTAATTGGATATTTCAAATTTAAAGTAACATTTTGTGATAGCTATATTTAGTTCTTTTATACATTAAATTTCGATTTAACCCGATTCAACCTGATTGGACCAATACAAACCAAACCTAAGAATGATCGGTTCGATTTTTCCCGATCCGGTTCTAATGATGATGTCATCACCGATTCAACTAGTTCAAACCAGCGGTTAAACCACTAAAAATCAAAACCAGAGCTTAAACGATTCGATGACTGGTCTGATTTTTAAACCCTTGAGAAGAATTGTTTCATTAGCTCAAGAATAGAATGGTTACAAAGGCTCTCTTTTATAGAGAGAGAACATATCACAATCTTCTAAAACAAAAAACAAACTAAATCCTAATTAAATCATATCCTCTATTTTTAGAAAGAACAAATTTTCTAAAAAATCAAATCTATCAAACTAAGAACCACCAAACGTGAACCACAAGACATACCAAAAATCCCATTAGGCTAGCGCCCCTTTTGATGTTTCCTAGACTGCCACGTGGCAGTGCCACATGGCCTGACAGGGCTGCCACATGGCACTTTATTCCCAACAGAACCTATTCTAGGAGATGGGAAGACCTTCAATTTTCGAGAGGATGGCTAGAGGGGTACTAGAATTTTCATTGAGCCTTTGCCAAGGTTGTATGCATTGGCTTCTCTTTTTTTCCTGAGAAAGTGTATGCATTGGCTTCTGATAACTTCTGGCCTGTTGAAGATTTCTAGAACGGTACCAAGTAGAGTGATGCACATGCTTAGGTACCTAGGATCGAGAGGAACCATTCAGAAGCCAGGATGACAGACCTATAGGTTCAGGATTTTTACCAGAGAGATGGGGTTCCAGACTCATTGTCACAAGCCAAACAAGCTTTTTCAGTTAAGTATAGGTTGCTAGTGGTGAGCCTACTACAGTGTATGGTGGTTGTGGAGTGTTTTGCCATTTAAGAATGAAAATACCGCTAAAGAAAAAAGCTTTCTTGTGTCTTTTCAGAAGGGGGAGGTTGGTCACAAAGGTCATGTGGCAGTGATGGCTACAAGAAGTGGAGACTGCAATTTTTATAAGACCATAGAAGAGGATGTCACACGTCTTCCTTTATTGCGGGTTTGCAAAAGATGTATAGGAACGCATGGTTATTCCAGGTGCCCAGGTGGAAACTTTTTGAGGAGTTTTGGATGGCTTTTGGAAGTGGTGTACAAGAGGTCTTTAGCCTGGATCAAGGCTTGGGTGTGTTTGTGGTCAATTTGGTTGTAAAGGAGTAGGGTGGTCTTTAGAGCTTAGGTTGAAAACGGTACAAGGTTGCGTGGGTGCGGTGGTGCAGGGGCCTCGGCCTTGCTGGAAAAGACCTTACGTCGTTGTGGGCTTTGGTGGAGCTTAGGCCAGGTAGGGAGCTCCACGAGGTGTCCCTGTGTTTGGGGGCCGCTTCGTGGATAGTAATGGTGAAGCCAGTTGGAGGGAGGTTGCGGTCCTTCGTCGAGGTAGTTCGGGTGCTGGCCGGTGGGGATGTGGCGGTGGGGAGGGGTGTTCTGGTGCGCGAGGCGGTGTGGAGACTAGTGGCCGCTGGTAGGAGTGGCGCCTCTTGTGCTGGGTCAGCAGCACAACACCTGAGCTTGGACGACCGCACTCATCTCGAGGCACAGCACTCGAGGTGTATGGCAACAGGGACAGAGCAGTTGGACGAGGTGGGAGTTGGTGCCGCTGAAAAAGTGATGGCGAGGGGCGCGAGGTCCTTCGAGGAGGTCGAGGTGCAGCGCAAGGCATTTGAGGGATGGCTACGAGAGGATTGGGAGGGAACTTCAGAAAATATTGATGCAGAGAAGGCTGCGGGCTTCAACAGAGGTGTGATGGCATAGGGGTTTTTGGGGGGTTTTCAAGGGAGGGGGTGGAGTCGAATCTGGGTCCGAATCCGCGATCGAACCCGATACCCCTTCGTGGGCTTCCTCTTCGCAGCCCACAGAGGGTCCCTTCGCATGGGAGATGCAGCGAGTCGACTTCTGTTTGGCAGGGTCTTGCAGAGCGGGGGGATCTGTCTCCAGAGGCGATGATGGCGGGAGGGGCGTGAAGCTCAGGATGACGAAGCTCCTCCATCAAAAGATGGAGAAGCTCTGGTCAGCAGCGAGGGGGGCTTCGGATGGGGCTTCGTCGACGTCAGTGACTTCCCCACTGCATAGGGAAGAGTCGAGGGGCGACGCAGGGCCCGTTCGAGAGGGTGGTGGTGGTGGTGGTGGTGACGCCCCTTGAGGCAGGGTCGAAGGGCCTTGCTCGGAGGAGAGGCGGTGGCCGATGCGGGAGAGGTTGGGGTGAACTCAGGGGCTGGTGGTGGAGTAGGAGGTGGGCTTGTAGGTGGGGAGGGTGTAGCGGGGGGAGGTGGGAGCAACAGGGGTAAGGAGGTGGTCGTGGCTTGGTCTGAGGTGTTTCAACTGGGAGAGGTGGAGCAGGTGGCGGAGGGGGTGAAGTTTGGCCACTCGGTGGGGGAAGGTGGTCAGGGTGCCCCATGTTGAAGGTTCTTACATGGAATGTGAGGGGGCTTTGCGATCCCTCACGCCGGGGGACACTGAGGTCCTACCTTCGAAAGTGAAGTCCGGATGTGGTGCTCCTCCAGGAGACGAAGCTGCAGAATTGCGACTAAAGGGTCTGGAGAGAGATTGGGGATGGTGTATTGGGAGGTTTTCTGGTGCTCGATGCGGTTGGGAGGTCAGGGGGGTTGTGGCTGGTTGGAAGGACCTGTTCTCCTGGTGGACTCTGAGGTGGGCGTGGGAGAGGTCATGGTACAGTTGAGGAGGCGGAGCGATGGGCTGATTTTGGTGTTCTCGTCTACGTATGGGCCGATGGATGACTCCGAGAGGTGCCGACTCTGGGATGAGCTACACCAGGTTGCCGAGAGATTCCAGGGGTGCCCGTGGCTCATTGGAGGGGACTTCAACATCACTCTCTTGGCGGAGGACAAGCCGGAGGGGAGAGGAGGGCAGGACCGAGGCTCTGAGGACTTCGCGGGGTTCATTGCTGAGCATGGGCTGCAAAATGTGCCCCCTCGGTCCTGTGCTTACACTTGGAGGAGCTCTGAAGGCTTAATGTCCAAGCTGGACCGCTTCTCGTGCTCGGTAGAGATGGCGGAAGTCTTCCCACTGGCGGGGGCCCACACATCAGAAAGGTCTTTCTCGGATCACACCCCTCTGCTGTAGGAGTCTGGGGAGGGATCCCGCTGTGGTACATATTTCAAGTTTGACAGAGCTTGGCTGCTGGAGGAGGGATTCAGGAGCATTGTGGAGGACAAGTGGTAGGCTTTGTACCCGGAAGGCTCGACGGTTGCGAGACTAGAGTTTAAACTTCGGGAGTTGAGACTCTTTTTGAAGGAATATAGGAGACAGGTGAAAGAAGAACGGAACAGGAAAAGAGATTTAGCGCTCGGGGAGATCCAGAGGTTGGACAGAGTGGAAGACCAAGGCATGCTATCCATGGAAGAGCGATAGAGCGAGGCAGAGCATATGAAGGTCGTCCAAGATGAAACCAGGAAAGTGGAGGTGAAGTGGAGAACAAGGTCTAGGCAAAAGTGGATTAAAGAGGGAGACTCGAATACTAAGTTCTTCCATATGATGGCTTCAGCCAAGCACAGGAGGAATTGAATTGATAAGCTCCAGGTGGGTGGGGTGGAATGTTCCAGCAAGGAGGTTGTAGGCAGGGCGGTGGCAAATTTCTTCAGGGAGTTCACGGGGTAGAGTAAGAGTTGGCGGTGGCGTGGTTTAGGCATTCTGGTGGTGGATGCGGTGGAGACAGAGGGTTTGGTGGCACCTTTCACGAAGGACGAGGCTCGTAGGGCGGTTTGGGGGCTAAATGTAGATGGATGTCCAAGTCCTGATGGTTTCTGGTCCTGTTTTTTAAGGAGTTTTGGTTGTTGCTGAAGGCAGAGATAATGCAAGTCCTTGCGGAGTTCGGGGAGGGCAACAAAGGTTTCAACAAGTTAAACAAATTCTACTTGTTCCTGCTGCCTAAGGGGGAGGGGCGGAGGCGATTGATGACTACAGACTGATTTCTCTCTCCAATGCAGTGTACTGATAGTAGCAAAGATTCTAACGAACAGGCTCAGGAAGGTGATTGATGAGGTGGTGTCGGGAGTGTAGACAGTGTTTGTGCCTGGGAGGTGCATTTTAAATGGATTTGTTGTAGTGACGGAGATCCTTACGCTTTGGAAGAAGGAGAAGAGGAAGGCCTTTCTGTGAAAGGTTGATTTCAAAAAGGCATGCGACTCAATGCTGTGGTCCTTCATGTGGATGACAATGGCCAAGAGGGGTTTCTCGTTGGTTTGGATTAGGTGGATGAATCAATGCGTCACTACAACGTCTTTCTCGATCCTCATCAATGGGAACTCAGCAGGTGGTTGGATCCAGCCAAGGAGGGGAGTTCAACAGAGGTGCTAGGGTGCTTTTTATGTTGGCGGCTAACACCTTAGCGAGGGCATCCGATAGATTGGGTGGGGTACGCCTAGTCTAGGATTTTCCTACCGGGGAAGAGGAGAGTGTATTGGTGCTACAGTACGCCGACGATACCCTCCTCTTTGTGGAAGGGGCGGAGGTGGAGGCGAGGTAGTCATACCCTGCTAGAGTTGTTCTATGAGACGTCGGGCATGCAGATTAATTTTCGGAAATCTTCTTTTGTCCCGTTTGGGATGGCTGTTGAGGAGACCAGGAGGTGCTCGGAGGCATTGGGTACAGAGATTGGATCTCTACCGCTGTCTTATCTGGGCCTGCCCTTAACAAACGGGAGGGTTTCGATGCGCGACTCAAATCTGTTGCTTGAGAGGATTGAGGACCAGCTGGCAGGTTGGGCATCCAGGATGCTTTCAAGAGGGGGGGCGACTAGTTCTCGTCAAGGCAGTCTTATCAATTATGTCGGCTTACTTTGCTTTGGTTGTGAAGATGCTACGAAAGAATGAGGACAGGATTGTGAGCCTGATGAGGAGCTTCTTCTGGATCAACTATGGTGCGAGCGGAAGGGGCGAAGCTGGTTGCATGAAGTGAGGTGTGCAAGCCTGCTAAGGAGGGGGGCTTGGGCGTCAGGGAGATTGGGAGGATGAATGACAGCTTTCTAATGAAGTGGATTGTGAGGCTTCTTGGAGGAAAGGCAGGTTTGGTAGGGAGGGTCATGTGTTCTTGCCATGGGGGACGGCCTGGCTGGGGTCTCTTGATGACACCTCCCTGAGGAGCCTCCCACTTCCTTAGAGGCTTAGCTTTGGTGGCACCGAATGTCAGAGCATTTTTACCCCTATGCTAAGGTCGGGTGAGACCTTCAGGTTTTGGACAGAAGACGATTAGACAGGGCTCGGGGCCCTGGCGAAGCAGGTCCCTCGGCTTGTGGCGTTGGCAACTAACAGAGGGGTCTCGGTGGCAGAGGTCTGGGATGACGCGTGGTGTCCTTTCTCAGGCAGGATGTCAAACCAAAGGATTGGGGAGATGCAGGAGATGCTATAGGATCTACAGGGGTTTTAACCGGAGATTGGTGCGAACTCTTATGGGTGGGAGGAAGGAGAGTTCTCAATATGGCAGGCATATAGGAGACTTGGAGGTGCAGCCATGGTGGTGGACATCGGCTTGGCTAAGGACTGCAGACAGCTCTGGGAGGCCTCCTGCCCCTTGAAGGTGAAGGTGTTTCTTGGCTCCTCAGGAAAGGCAGATTGATGACTAGGATGTGGAGGGCACGATGGCCTCAAGATGCGGAGAGGTCGTGTCTGCTTTGTGGACAGGCAAAGGAGGATATCGACCACTTGTTCTTTGCTTGCCCAGTGGTGAGGCAGGTTTGGGATAAGATTCAGGACCGATGGTGGGCTCATGATTCATTTATCAGCTTCTGGAGATCGTTCAGATGTGGAGCCGATGTTGGGCGCAATGTTTTTTGTTTTAAGGAGTGGGCTCGCCCAATGGTGGTGTTTTGAGTTGTTTGGTTGAGTAGGAATGAGGTTGTTTTTAGGGGCAGCGCCCGTATATGGAGAATATTGTTGCATCTACATTGTCTTTTATTTCGGGGTGGAGCTTGTCTTTGTGATATAAGCCTTGTTTGTGTTGTAAGTGATTAATGTGATTGATACAATTTTGGATGGTATCTAAAGGATAACCACCCTTTCCCTTTTCAAAAAATATATGTAACTTGTTTAAGGTAAGTAACGGAGCAAATGGCTACAGACCTCCAATAGTCATTCTTTACCTTTTCAAGAAAGAAATAAAGAAAGATAAATGTCAAACTTCTCTTTGAAAAAAAGGCAAACTAGGAGAAATTGCCATCGTAGTAGCCACTTTAAAGGAATCTTGACAAGTCTACATGCATGTCTTTCCATTTTTATATCTAAGCTTGCTTTTCAAACCCAAGGTGGATTGAAATGACGCATACGATCAACATGAGACAGTAAGGGCAAACAAAGAACTGCTTATTACGAGACAAAAGGGAATTTATGATTAAAATCATGAAAGAACATTCAGAGTTCATAACACAGAAATATATAAACTGTATTATATGCAGCAAGAATGACAGCTAAGGCTTTTCCCACATCGATTGCAGTCAGCTAATGTGCAGAAAAAATATAATATAAAATAAAATCAGCACAAGACCATTGAATAAATTGATTTAAGAGGTACACAAACGATCGAAGAAACCTTAGAAAAGAGATCCAAAATGGTTGAATATTCTTCTATATCTTTTTACTGAAACAACAAGAACAAAGTCCTGTATATAGGTGACCACACCTACACCCACGTAAACACCAACCACAGATTTTGGGCGAGACCCATTTTCATGATTTAGCACAGCAGAGCACATGCCTCTCAACAATAACATAAAAGATTTAGAAACTCAACAAGACACTGTTGGTAGAATTTGACTAAAGTAAACTCTTTTGAACACTGGCGATACTACATAAAAGCATCAGGGAGTAATGAAAAGACCAAAACATTGTTTTTAAACCATGAGAGAGAGAGAGAGAGAGAGAGAGAGAGAGAGAGAGAATTACAAGATAGAAAAATGAACCTTTTTTGTATCAATTTGGCTTTCAAGAACACGAGGAGACAAGTTTCTGGCCAAAGATGTTGAATTTGACCAATCAAAGACCGAAGCCTGGCCTCTCAATATTCTCCGTAAATGCTCCTGAAAAATGCAAAATGGAAAAACATTTGATGAATATTCTGACAAGTGGAGTTTATTTATTACTTTTCTAAAGATTTAAACATTGTTTCTTTGATGCATTAAACATTTCTGAGTAAGCATTGAAAATCTATATAGTTTTTGTTAACTTGTTGCCCTCTTTTCCCATGTGATGCATTTTGTTGCAAACCAATTTCAAGTGAAAATAGTAATTTTCCAGTCATATCATCAAATGAGGGACACATCACATATCATAACAAGACCACAAGAATCTCCGAATTTCTAAACATTTATGGCTATTCATATATTTGTAATTTGTCAATTTCATCCCATATTGCCGATTGTTAAGCTAGGACCATGTCATACAATGAACTAAAAAAAAAAAACCAACAATTGTCTTGGATCTGCTTTGGAGGATTTTGTCTTTGCTTCAAGTTCTCATGGCCTCTGACCCAATAAACAATTAGGAATCAGTTTCCCCAACTGACATAGATTTAAACTCAGCTGTACAAGTTGTCACAAGAATGTTCTAAAGCTCATTTTTCTCAGCCAAGCGCCTGGCACCTCAGGCGTGTTGGACTCCTTTCACTTTTTAGTGCATCTAACCTAATTCATAAAATTAAATTGAAATTTCCACCAGGATAAATAAGTTATTTTAGTTTATGCAACTTTAGAACAAAGAATTCCCTTCCAAAAAGTTTCCCTGCCCCACCGCCACCATCCAAAGCCAATTCACAATGAAATTCCCTCGTTCACTAGAGTACAAGAAAGGGTCAAACAAAATCTGCATGTTACAAAGGACCATCCAAGAATTCAAGATGTACATTATTACATCTGGACACATTGTGTGGATCAGAGGTTGGAAGAAACATGAAATGAAGAGCATAAACATATAACATTGATTTTACAACTCTGGACACATTGTGTGGATCAGAGGTTGGAAGAAACAGGAAGTGAAGAGCATAACCATATAACATTGATTTCTACAACTTACCAGTAAATGGGAAAAGTCAAGCTCCTTGTGGGTGACAGAGAATTCGATATCGAAAGGTGCAATCTAAAATTTCATTCATACATAGCAAGTTACCAAAGAATATTGCAAAAATTTTGTTGATATTTACAGGCACTGGAAGAAGGGGGGGAAAGCACACCTTTTCTCTTAATATAAGCATATGTTTCACAAGAAAAAGTTGTCCATCCATTAGAGATGATTTCTTTGTAATGATCTTGCTTGCATTCTACAAGAGCAGGCAGAAAAAGGTCATGAAAGTTTAAGGCAACTATGCATAAAGAAACTTGCAAGTGCTTGTGTAGCCTATGGTACAAAAACAGCATACTCAAGAACATTTAACCATCAAAACATTAAGCTAAATAAATGGTAGTGTTGGAGGAAAAATCCAATAAAGTTTTTTTTTCTGATGAAAAGGGTAAATCCAATGAAGTTTTCTCTATATCTTTCTCCAACCTCTCAATTTCTCAACAATCTCAAGTATGGCAACTTAAAAGGGCTGTGGGGAAGACAAACCGAGATCGACATCATACAGTATAATTGAGCATTGTATTTACATTGCCTTCAGCAACAAAACAAACTTTAAGTTATGAACTGAAGTGTTCAAATCCTAATTTCATATAGAGGGGCCAACTTTGCCGTGCATATCTTTCTTTTCTTGGCAAAAAGTGAATCCAATGCCTTCACATTTGAATAAAGCAGCCATCCATTATTGAAAGCTAAAGAAGAAAGAAAGACCTCAAATCCAATTGATGCAATAAATAGAACAAGCTATCCATGAAACCATGTAATTCTTTGTGGTTCCTCCTAAATCAATAATAAACTGCCAAATTGGGAAGACTGTCACCAACCTGTATAGACTTAGCACATGCTTCCACAGCCATCTGAAAGAAAAATAAAGAGACATAAACAGAGATTAGATAACAATAATAAAGAAAGAGGTGGAATTTTAACAGTTGATATTGTAGACCTGAGCCAAGCCATTAAATACTGTAGATTCCAAGCAATGATATAATTTTGATAAGCATGACACAGTCTTCTCCAATGGTGGATACCATGTCTTGAATATGTCAGAGTTGTCATCGACCTAGTTGGCATAGAGCAAATTAGTCAGACAGCAAGAGCATTTTTCTGACAACTATAAGCAACAAGACACTATCTCAAGTCGCCATTCCCATTCATCTTAATTAAATTATCCAAATAAACTGAGTTCCTTTTGACCATAGCAACGTCTACCAACCATAAAGCTCCTTGGTGGAACTTCTATCAAGTGTAAATCACGCAGAAACTAGGATTAGTAAGTGCACTGCACACAAAATGAGAGATCTTTGCAGAGAGCAAATATCTATTAAAAAACTCACACTTTGTGCAGCTGTCCCAGTCATTCGCTCCAGCTTTCCAGGATAATCTACATCATCATCAACAGGAAAATATCTTCCAACCTGCATGTATCCAAGACAAAAGAGCAATTGTAATGCATCATGATAAGACCTCAAAGGCAGATCCTCTGTACTTACTAAATAACATTAACACATAGCAGGAAAAAAGAAGATCTTTATAGGTGGCCAGTCTTTACCACAACCGATGGCATTAAAAAGCCAATAATCCTCTGACTAGTGATAAGGCAAAAATTCTAATACCTCATCTTGAATATATGTCCTTGCCCGGAAAGTCAATCGTTCGTGAATATCAGCTAAAATTCTTTTCAGTGTAGGCTGCAGACCAGCCAGTGACTCACTCCGCCTGCTCAGTAGTTCTCCTAGGACTTCAACTTTAAGGATGTCAACAAATTCACAAAGAGTGTCCAAATTCACTTCGTGAATGATTTTAGGTCGCAGTGTATCATACAAGTATGTCGACCTGCATAGGTATATCAGTGTCATGCATGAAAGTCCATTTAAGACAATTTTAACAATTTGAAACACCGATATATTTCAAATTTTAAATAATCAGCATTCTGAAATGACATAAAATTCAACTCAGGAAGCACATTACACAATGTATAAAGTAAGCAGATATGCTCATAGATTGGGCAGCATGATGAGAAGGATGACAATACCACTCACATAGCCTATGTGCTTTAAGGCTGCATTGGGATGTGGATTACGTTTTATAACTGGACAATTCTTAGAAAGTATTAAGTTGCTGCAGATATTGGCTGCATGATGAGAAGGAGACGAGTGATGGGCTTGATGTGAAAAATGAGTGGATGTGATTTAAGTAAAGAAATAATAGTTGCTTATTTGTTTTATATTTTTTTGAAAAACTTATTTGTTTTATATTTGATATTAGATTTTTTTTGGAATGTGGGGTATGCAGTGGTTGGATTTGATACGTAAATTTATGTATTGTAAGTGGGAATCTGACATAAAACTCCTCGCAAAACTCACCATCTACACTTACACTGTTCACCTTAACCTGCCCAGCCCCTTTAATCCACGTTCTGAACCCCGCCAGAATGTAGCCTAAAATTTTCCGCTAGTTTTTTTATTTTTAAATATGGTCAGAGAGAGACGCTCAAACTAAATAAGGGTGACATATTATTGATAATGTTTGATAAAGAATAGAAGAACTGCAAGCATTAATTTAAACAGGCAATTTCTTTTTGTTTTTCAGGGTACGAGTGGTGTTTGTGGGTTATGGGCTTGGGGCTGGTGGTTATTGCAAAGATCGTCGATTTGTTATTGATGCCAATCATCTATGGGAGTATCCAGGAGCACGTGTGTTGATGCACGCATGTTCACAGGGATATGGGTGCATGAGCACACCTCCTTGCAAACATGAAAACAATACTTAATAAAACCACAAACAAGATAACCCAAGAATGCATACTGTGCATCTTCTCTAGACTGCACTAAAAAGCAGTTTGACTCACACATATGGATGCACCTTAACATACAAGCTTAGACACCGATGTAAACCCTTCTTTAAAAATATGACAGTCTTGTGGACAAGGCATATAACTCTGTCCCAAGAGACATCTAGTGGAGAATTTTAGAGAAGAGACATGTACCAGTTCTATATATCGATCTTATAAAAGATATGTACTATGAAGTTGCGGCTTACGTGAGGTCAAAGGATGGATTAATGGGCTATTTTGATATCACCATCAGTCTGCATCAACGATCAATTTTAAAACCTTACCTCTTTACCTTGGTCATGGATGAATTGACGAAGCATGTCCAAGCTAAAGTACCATGGTATATACTTTTTGCTGATGACATTGTATTGGTTGATGAGACAAGAGATGGAGTGAAGAGAAAACTTGAGCTTTGGAAAAAATCCCTAAATAGTAAAGGCTTACACATAAGCAGGATAAAGACTGAGTATGTAGAATGTAAATTTAGTAGTAGAAGGAACAATGAAGGGATGAATGTAAAATTAGAAAAGAGTGTATTCTAATAAAAGATGTTTGTAAATATTTAGGATCTATTTTTCAACAGGATGATGAAATTGTTGGAGATCTTACACATAAGATTAATGCAAGGTAATTGAAATGAAGGGGAGCATCTAGTGTTCTCCATGATAGGTGGGTTGCTTTGAAAGTTGAAGGAAAGTGCCATCAAACAACTGTAAAACCTATCATGTTGTGCAATTTTGAATGTTAAGCCATCAACTATAAGCATATGCAAAAGATATTTGTGACAAAAATGAAGATGTTAAGATAGATATGTGGTCATACAAGGAAGGATTGTATTTCAAATGAAATTATCCAAGAAAAGGTTGAGATAGCACCGATAGAAGATAAAATGAAAGACATGTCTAAGGTGATTTGAATATTTGCAAAGAATGACACTAAATGCTTCGATCAAGAGATGCAAGGATTTGAGAGTTGAACCCGTTAAGAGGTAACGTGGAAGACCAAAAAAGTATTGAAAGAAAACTATTAAGTCTCACCTTAATTACTTCAATTTAAGTTCAAAAATAGCTCAAAATATATAGCCAACCCAACTTAGTGTGGAAAAAGGCCTGATTGATTCGACATTGATAAATCAAATATAACCCAAAATTATGAGCACACCATGCAAGCACAAAAAGGATACATGCATTACAAAGCCTACCCACACACCCATAAACACAATAACATAGACTACACATCTTCTCTAACCTGCATGGAAGAGCAGTCGAACTCACTCACACAGAACCACCTGAGAATGTAAACTTAGATGCCATGTGAACCCTTTTTTGCAAAATCACATATGACAATCTAGCATGGACAAATCAAAATAAAATTTATTTAATTGCTAATTGATCTTTACATCTGCAGCAGTCATAATAAGTACCACTTTAGACATTCTCCAGAGAGAAACAAGGATCAAAGATGCCACTTTTCCCTAAAGAGTTTGGAAAAGATTGCTAAAAGAATAACCTCCGACAAATATACCAAGCACTATGGCAGAACCAAATGGAAATATATGTCAGTGACTATTCACACCTTTAATTAATAACCAGCCATAATATCTTGCACATCAACAGAGTGGGCAGTCCAACATTAGATTTTGGAGAAAAGAAGTTTCAGACTGGTCTTGGCGTTAATGTGATCCAGGTAAGGATAGGACTATAGGAGGCAAGTTTGCACCAATTGAAGGGCGGAAAAGCAATCAAGAATTTCAGAGGTTTTTGCTTCTTCTATTTGAGGTATTACAAACAGTTACAATTGTTACAAACAGTACAATTGTTGACCATGTGACATGCATTAAGAAGAGACTTCAAGAAGGGAAAATTCTCTAATAAGATAATACCTACCATCCCATATTATAGGGTGACTTGTGTTTACTTCTGTAGTTCTTCAGCTTTTAGAAATTTTCTTTCACGTAGGATGAGATAGATGGTTATATCAATATATTTGCATACACTGACTGCCTACCATACCATCTATGACCTACAAGGCTACTAGTTGTGCATGTCCAATTCGCCAAAGCAGGGTGTGGTTCAAAACCTTCTAGACAAAAGGGCACTTTTGATAAAAAGTGGATGTAAGTATTGTCTCTTCTACAGCATGTGCATTCAAACTTTCATTATCTCATGTGTATTTGCTTCAAGGCAGATTTTATCATAGGTGGAGGCACCTCAGCAACCATAAAGCATGCAGAACTTACATTGGATCTATCAGGGGAGCTAAGCTAGAAACATTTGTTGAAGCCGGAAAGAAGTAATTGAATAGCTGGTGTTCCAGTTGGCAAACCTGCATATTTCATAAACTTTAACAAATTTTAGTACAATATCATGATAATTGATTAAAATAGGGCAATCTCCAAGCAATAACCCAATAGGCTCTACGAGAGAAGCTATTGGACTCATCGAAAAGTACACAAACATGCATCTACTGAGTTGAGGTCTACCTGCATGAGGTAAGCACAACCAGATCTAGTCAATGTTGGTAGTGTCTCCTTCTTAGTGAACTCAAGGATGCGCTGTTGTACTATGCTTTTTACCTAAAAAAGAAAAGATACACAATATTCAAAATTTTACTATGGGAAGAATGCTGAAAAGATGTAGGAGGAAAAAAAAGGAATAAAGCAATTGGCTGAAGATGCTCATCAACTCACCAGCAATAGCCTCTGTTCACAGTAAAACTTATGGCAGTCAGCAAGAATGTCGCCATATTCTTTTCTCGATGATCTACTTTCAATCTCTGATAAAATTGGCTTCAGCTGTGTATAATTACTGAAGTTATTTCACAGAAGGGCTATGTATGTTGCAAGGAAAAGAATACTTTACCATCTTTCTAGAATTGATGTAATCAAATTCTTATAGACTGACTATACTTGTCACAACGGTGGACCCTAAGGGCAGCAAGGTATTCTTCACTAATCACTAACCTCTCAACTTTTTTTTTGGAAAGGTAAAAGGACTGATACTAGAGGTCAGTATCCATCCGCTTCATTTCTTCAGCTCAGGAAAAGGGGCATTGCAAGTACCATGCCCAAAAACGAATGAGCATGTTAGCCTCCATTGCAGCATTTTCTACTCACACCCTACTCCCTCGAAACACGGCCCTATTTATTTGCATCCATAAGAACCACAAGCGGCAGCAACCTTCACCCGCATAAGCGGATCAGCCCACATACCACAACATAGAGAGTCGTAGAAACCCTCAGCTATGTGACGGGGGGGGGGGGGATGTCAAGCCAGGTGAAAAGCTCCATGGCATAGTCACATTTATGAACAGGTGCTCCCTCCTCCAAGACAGGTGAAAAGTTCCAAATTATATGGTAATCCAATGTCATTATTTTTTTTGAAAAGCCAAATGATAGTTATCTAAGTGATAACCACCCACATTTATTACATTCTACAAAAAAGAATTACATCAAAGTTTACAAAATAGATCTCCAGAACTCCGCCCGGGAAGAAATGAATGATAAAAGATTTTCGACATAGGATCTCTCCCCCCTAAAGAGCACCCTATTTCTTCCCAACTAAACATCCCACAAGACTGCCAAGACCTTGGCCCTATCCTTATTAGATCTAAATGAAATTTGTCCATCTCGGGCATTTTCCCTTCGGAATGAAGACCAAAAGCTAGCCATGTCCCGATAGGCAATCCAGTCGATCCACATCATCTGCCACACCTGCACCACAAACGAACACTAGAAAAAGAGATGTTGAACGTCTTCCTCTACTGCTCCACAAAGGAGACAGCTCAAATCATTCATCTGGGCTGACCTCACTCTCCACCACTTCATCATAATCCTCTCCTCATCAACTAGGCAAAGATCTTTACCTTCAGCGGGTACCCCACCTCATAGAGTAGTCTGCAATCTCTCACGAAATCGACTTTCGGGTTGGCCACGCCGCTACCCAATCTGTGGAAAACCTTCGCCACAGAGAAGTCTCCCTCTTCTCGGAAGCATGAGTCACCACCCTCCTTCGGCTCCCATCCTTCTAGCTCCTGCAGTAACTGCTAGAGATCTTCACACCTCTGGTTGGAGAGGCCCCCTCGAAAGATTTGGCACCAAGCCCCGGTCCAACAATCACCCACCGAGGCCGATAGGTCCACCACACCCCCAAAAAGGTGGGGATATCTGTCACTGAGGGTTAAGTCGACCCCCTGCCAGTCATCTTGCCAAAACCAGAAAACATCTCCCTCCCCTAGCGTAGGGGAAAAGAAAGCCCGCACTTTCCCCGCCACCGTCGCCAACCCCCAAAGAAAGGAGACCCCTGGAGGAGGGGACTCCAAGGGCTCCTAAGAAAGGAAGGGCTCGTAGCAACTCCGCACGACGTCACCAAATAACCCCTGCTCACGGCCCACTAATCTGGTAATCCACTTCGCAAGGAGGCTGAATTCACCTTGTCCACATCCCTAACCCCCATGCCCCCTCCTACACCGGCCTACAGACCTCCAAAGCCACCAACCTCGCCCCCTTTCCTGTCATCCCCCAATTTGACTAGAAAAAATCTCTTATCAACCAGAAAATTTTCTTCTCAACCTGTCATGGTATCCTAAAAACAGAGGAAATATGACGGTATGGATGTCAGAAGAGCCTTCACCAGAATTAATCTCCCTCCTCTAGACAACAATCTAAATCACCACCCTACCAACCTTTTTTCCATTCTCTCCAGCAAAGGAAGCAAATCTTGCAATCTAAGGCGTCGATCTGACAATGAGAGGCCCAGATACATCAATAGCACAGAACCCACATCTATCCCTAGTACACCACCCACCATCACTACCTCTTCAACCGTCATGTTCATCAGGATAAATGTTGACTTCTGGTAATTAATTTGTAGCCCTAATGCTGCACCAACAAGCTCCAGGATGATTCTCATCCTCTTAGCCTCCAGACTTGTTCCTTCAACTAGAAACTGTAGGATCGTCATATGTCTGTCCTCTCCAGCTCGAACTCCTCTAATTAGACCCATATCACAGACCCTATGAGCTGCCCTTGCCAAAGCATCTGCAGCAAGCACAAACAGCATAGGTGCAAGAGGGCACCCCTGCCTGACCCCCCGCCTAGGTTACACCCAACCTCCTACTGGGTTCCCATTGACGAGGACCGAGAAGGATGCCGTCTTCACACATCTTTTTATCCAATCGATCCACATTGTGGGAAAACCTCTCCTCAGTAAGGAAGCCCACAAGAAATCCCACTGTATCGAGTCATATGCTTTGCTGAAGTCCACCTTCCACAGAAATGCTTGTTTCTTCTCCCTCTTCCAAGTGGCCAGCACCTCCATAGAGACAACAAAATTTCTCAATCTCTGTAAGGTGCGTTCACATGAGTGGTCTCACGATTGCAAATAGTACTAGACACTATGAGAATGATCCTTAAAGAATGTACTTGAGTGCAGATAGAAGACTAGACTAAACAAAATGCATAATTTGTAATAGGTGAAAATGATTGAAGCTAAAATAATTCTCTGTATCTTTCAAAGTACTAGACATACACAAGAGAAGATACAGAAATATACAAATTTAATTAAGGTTTTTCTAGTAAGCTATGTAGTAATTGCTCTCATGAAGCATTATTCTGATCATACGGTCATCAATCATAAAAGCAAATATGAGTGTGCTAGTGAGGAGAGATTTTTCTAATTTAATATGCAAATTGGCACTAGCATTGTAGCCTTTCTCTCTCTTATATTTTTTCCTTATTTGAAAAGGCTTTCTTATTTCTATTACATCCATATAGAGCATGAACCTAATCGAGAAACTAGTTTTCTTTTCTAAGCATTTGAATAGCTCCAATGGCAAAGAGATTGGAACCATTTATGGACACTTACCAAGTGATACTTTCTACAGTCCATGTTCACAATTGAATATTCATTTGCAAGCTCAACTATCCATCATAGAAGTGGTAATTGCACCCGATATTCCAATTTCATGACTCAAGGATGTGATTGCAATGTGGCCACTAAGTTCTTCCCCATAGTTTACAAAGATACAAAAAACATGAGGTAGCTATGTGAATTTCACTGATCCTATTAAGTTCTCATTCTAGATAAATTCTCTCCATTTAGCTTTGGCCCTTTTAAAAATATCCCCACACTGGTGGCTAACTTGCTATGTGGTATTAAATCAAACCAAATAGTTCTAGATGTGTAAAATCCTCCCGGTCTATATCCATTAAAGAATATTTGGTTACTGACAAGAAAAAGGAAAACGTGGGGAAGAAATACCTCATTAGCTGCAGCCTTGAAACGGACATAAACCACTGATGCTTCTATTCCTTCAGAGACACCCTTGGAATTATTTTCACGTACTGCCAACTGAACCTGTTGAAAGAGGAAATAGCATGTACATTGCATTCAAGGTCAATGAAAAGCAGGAAAAATGTATACTGAATTACCTGGGAAGAAGCATTTCTAAGAACGGAAAGCACGTGAGATCGGATCATATTCAATGCCCGTGACTGCAAAAAAAAAAAAAAAAATTGTTTTAATGCCAGATAAAAGTAAATACTCTCATCAGCGTGCAGTCATTGTCCATTGATTACTACCTACCATATGATACTGACCTGATGCTGTCTGAACTTGACCAAGTAAATACCAGATTCAGCGTATTGTGGGTTGCTCTCCACATAACTACACTTGCCAATCAAAACATATGATGAGTCAAAGCATAGGACAACTGCTGTGCAAGCATGAAGACATCAAAGTCAAACTTTTGCAAGAGAAAGCCATACATAAGTTTAACAATATAACAGAAAAAACTACAAATGCAGATACTCCTCAAGCATGACATTAGATAAAAGCATATGCATTCACTTGATCTTTTATATAAAATTAACAAAGGATAGCATCTAACTTACGAGATGCACTCATCAAGTCGTTTCAGCAGAGGTAGAAAATTTTCACTACCAACATTCATGTTAGGTGAATAAAAGTTGGTTGCAACCTGCATGAAGTACAGACGTACGGCATTGTAAAGGATGCTTTTCACTGTATCCCCTCATCAAAAAAGGCCGTAATTTTATGACATGATCAATCTTTGTTTGAAAAAGCATGATCAATCCCTTTAGCGAAATAAAAGGCCAAACCTTACATTCTCCAGTTCATCAAAATAGTCAAGCTTGCTTCGCAATGCCTCTGCAAAGTCTACCAGTTGCTGCTTCTCGATCAACTGTTATAGATGACAAGGAATACCCATTTGATACTGGAGATCTCGGGAAAACAGCTATGGACTACCAAAGCAAATGATAATGTGTGTTTTTTTCTTATGAGAATGATTTAAACAGATTTAAAAGAGAAATATTTCTCTACAAAAAGAGTAGCATGAAAGTAAGGTGGTTGACTAACTACATATTATCCTTCAAACCTTCATGATTTCTCTAGTAAAGAACACAACAAAAAAGAAGTGCTGGAAAGCAAACATCAATAAGGATCTGAAGCAACAAAGTTGAGCTATCCTGTGGTTCATGACAGAGGCAACAATGAATTCCGCAAATTACCGAGTGCCTACCAATCGATCACAAGCATCATGCAAACTTTTCGTCTTAGTGGCAACTGCCTGATGCTGCAACTGCAGTTCCTCAAACAAATGGAGGGTGTGATCTACCTGCATAATGTTAATGATGTTATCATACGTCAATTCCACAATGGGCAACCAAGGCTGAGGTCCTATTAAAAATCACCAGATAAGTTCACTATCTTCACTAAGGAGAAAAATGGACCTACCTGGTTAAGAATTCCATCACATATCTCTAGACGCTGTGTCAATGTATTAACGTATTGCTGATACTTCTCCTCGGTCTGTTGATAAGAACAAAGACCAACATGCATCAGAAATGAGGCTTGATCAAATATTGCATCAGTTCAACAGAGTATTGCCAACTCCAAAAGTGGTACATTTCACTATTTCATACTAATAATGTGGTTTGTGGAGGTGGTGAATCATATTGAGGTGACTACACTATCATGAAGGCAGACCAATTTGTACAAAAAAATGCCATTATCAATTTTAGCTATAGTAGGTATTAGATGATGTGTCTTCATTCCTGAAAGAAGGAAAGGTTGATCACTTGAGTATAGGGACCATTATTGAGCGGTGGATATTAATGTTTATTTTTATGAAGAAGATCCTCCAGATATGTGAGTTTGAGTGACCTTTTTTTGTGAAAAGAGAAATGAGTGACCAGAAATATGAAATTGAAATGTTTGTATGCAGTGTGCATTGATAGAGGGATGCACATTGACTCCCTTTGAAGTGCATAACATTAGACGATAGAAACACTTGCCTCTGACTTCATGCCAGATTCTAGATCTGAGAACCATTTGTGGAACTGCAAGCATAACACAAAATCCAACTTAGATGACAACGATAAATGTCACTGACTATAAGAATACAGCATCGGTCCTTCCAGATAATAAAATGAGAAGATGGCTCCAAATCAAGTAGCATAGTGGAAGAATGTAAGCATAAGAAATGTCACCACATGACTCTTGCAACATCTAGAAAATGTTTACTTTTTAGTTGATAAGTGGCTACAAACCATAATCCAGATAAACACGCGATACTTAACTTCTGAAAACAAGATACATAAAAGTTCTGAAATTCTGTGTATGGGATGTATAATGCAATAAAGTACATAGAAGTCAGATACTCAATGATGTCATTTATAGATTCAGACAATAATATATTATTATAAGTACTGACCAGCACGAGACAGTGACCATGCAAGGATGATATATAAAGTACCAACTCAATTCTAACCATGTAGGGCTGCTCGGAAACACAATCATCTAAAAAAGCATATTTGTGTTGGTTATTGAACACGGCCAAGTATGATTTCCGACTTTATATGCTTCCCTCGTCACTGTTCCACTCTGAGCACCCTGCCAAATGGTGGCAGGGTATAGAGTAAGGCATCCACCATGACCACTCCAAAGCTCTAACAAATTTGTTATTTACGTATTCCTTATGTCCCCCTTCCATGCTGAGTTAATGTAATAGAAAGGCTACACATGTGATGCCACAAACTATGTCCACTGCACAAGATCCACGTCATGCGAGAGATAGACGAACCTGGTGCGCATTGACCAAGACCGCATCAGCACTGGAATCCTCCGGAGCACCAGCCTTCGACGAAATCGAGTTATCGTCCTTCTTCCCAACATTCCGCTCCTGTGTCTGCATTGTGCAAACAACAACAAGAAGACTAATCCTCTCATGAACTTGTCGTCGTGATATTACTTTTCCATCACCAAGATGGTCCAAGGCTTGTACTCGTACCAGATTGGGCGGGAAGGGCCGTTCCGCAGCGGCGTGTGCCAGCATCATTACGGCAGCTTGCTGCTGCTCTGTAAGAGGAGCACTCTGAAGCAAAACATCGAATTCAGAAGTGTCAAACAAACAAACCACGCGATTTCGGCCGAACACTCGAGAAAAAATGAGAAACAGTTCCCGTACGCATCAAGGGAATAGATAGATCATGATCTGCCGCATACAGACGCAAATTCCAGACTACAACCCCCCCCCACAGCACACACGCACGCACGCTTAATAAAATCTAAAAAAGAGAGCGTAAACGGGCCAATCCATTGGACATAAACCCCAATCCAGCAGAATCCGATCGCGCGGAACAAAAGATCGACTCCAAAAAACCGAGGAACGATTGCGGCCATCGAAATCCGATCTAATTTCGAGACACGTGGGTCAGAAACCCGTCTCGAAGGATCGCGATCGCCAGAACGAACACGGGAGATCCGGGTGGGAATGGGGAGGGGAGGGGGGGTGTGTGGATGGGAAGGGAAGTACCTGTTCCCAGGAAGAGGCGAAGTTGTAGCCCTTGGAGACGGCCGCCGATTTGGGGAGGGACGAGGGAGGAGGGGCGCCCCCGCGGGTGGCGCTCGTCGCCATGGACGAGGTTCGAAAGGCGGGGGTAGCTGTGGGGATCTGAGATCCAGTGTTGTGTGCGAAGGGGAGGAAGAGGGAGAAGAAAAACCCCCGCCAGACGAAGGTTGAGTGGGAGCAGCGAAGTCTCCGCGCGTGAACTGACCTTGCCCGAGTTGGATCCGCTCAGAATGGCCGATAATAGTGCACCATTTTATTTTGCATGAATGGTAACTCGAACCTCTTATCTACACACGTCACTCTTAAAAAAAGCAAAAAATAAGAAAAAAAAAAAGAGAAAGGACTCTCATCCCTTAATTACTATTAAAGATGTGGATGGGGGAGGAGCTGCCACAATTTATTTAAATTTAATTGATTATTGGATGAAAATTTTCTCCTTTTATTTTTTTATTTTGATATATAATTGATATATCATAAAATATTTATGTAATAGGATAATTATTATCCTATATAAACTATGTTTATCTTTTTTATAAATTTAATAACAAAATTAGGATATGAAATGAAATATAAAAAATAATATGTTAGTTATCAATTGAACTATATTTTGAATATTTTTCATACTTTACATAATTGTCATAATTTCATTAGAGTTAACTTCATTTTATAAATTTCATCATATTTGCCTATAAAATAATTTCTGGATTGCCTCAATATAAGAATTTAATCGAATTTACCTTTAAGGTGGAATCTCATGTGATTAACATAATTGATGTAATAATGAAAATGATTGAAATGACAATCTCTTTGATTATAAAAAATTTGTATAGCATGCATATTTAATAAAATATCATATCAAAGTCATTTTAATAAAATTATTTATAATTGATGTAATTAATATTACATGAAAGAATATCCATTAATTGTTGAGATACTCACATAAGTGACTTGGAATTCGAGTATATAAATATATTTGTATTCCATTTTACTAAATTATCTCATTTTATCTTTACACGATGAATTAATTTGTACACTTTAAATAGATTTTCCACATTGAATATCATATTCTTATGATTTACTTACTCTTGATCTCTAATTGTCATTTGATATTGTTTGTGGAAGGATATGATCTTCAATAAACTTCACAGGTAAAAATGCAATTTATAATACTAATGAAACATTTCAAATCATTTATCATTTTTTCTTTTTTTCTCTTATTCAAAACAAAGCATATTTTTGGAAAAGCCAAAAGATTATTATATTTATCATCAAGAAAAGCCATATAAAACTTAGAATCCAAAACATATAAAGCGTATAGTCCTATAAATGAAAGATAAAAACATCAAAACTAGACTTTTGATAATAAGAAAGAACAAAAAAAAAGAGATATTTCCAAAGTCCATTGAGATAAACTGGCATAAATATAAGGCTTTCAAAATATTTTTAAGTGTAAGAGACACCTCATATACTACCAATTTTTCTTCCTCTCGATGATGTTGTCATACTTTTTTAAGACAAGAATACAAAAACTAAAATGCAACACAAAATGCAACATGTAAGTGAAGATCACGCCACATATCCCTTTTACACACATGAGAATGCACCCAAGTGGGACCTACTAGCAGAATGCATTAGTACATTTAAATATCACTAACATTTGCCATTACCACATGAAAGGTCACTCGTCTCTTATAATGTATGTGATGGGGCTACCACCCACCAAAGATAAAGAAATCATTAGTGAATTTCACCTATAATTGAAAATTATCAATTATATTTCAAACATCACAGATAACATATTTGATCGTCGATAATATTTAGTTTGGATGCAAAAACCACTAATGATATTTCAATTATCACTTATGATATTTGATTCGAATTACTAGTGATAATCAATTTTGATATAAAAATCATTGGTGATATTTTGGTGAAATACAAAAATAACCACTATTTGGTTTTGAGGTGAGTGGTGGCATAAGGACCACCAAGCATGTGATTTAGAGAGAGTGGACAACCATGTATTCTTTTTGCAACAAGAACACATTGCAAAATAAGTTTCTTTACATTTTTCCCTTTTTTTATTTTCATACTACATTTTAAAGGGGTAATATTTTCACATATGTAACAACCAACCTTGATTGTATCACTGCTGCTAAATTCTCTCTTCTTTAGAATTTTCTTCTCTTTGCTTTTTCTAGCAATAGCTTTGAAGCTACTAGAGCTGGAGTAGGAGGATTGATTCTCTTTGCTTTGCATGGTTTTCTTCTCTGGAATCTTCTCATTCTTGCTTTCTCCAACGACAACTTCCACTTCAAAGTTGTTGGAGTTTGAGGCTAGATCCTTCATGTGTTGACATGGTTTCTGCAATTGGTGGAAGTGGCACTGTATTTAATGGATGACTGAGCATCTCTCTTACTTTTTTTAGATGGTATCATGAATTGCAAATTTAATGTATTATTGTAACAATTTACGAGGTAAATAATGGTCAAACAACTTAAATCTTAAGTTCAAAAGTTTACAAATCTAATTTAAACATTCGCTTCAGTTAAGCAACTTTGTATTACGTGACCTAATGTAATTAGATTCCAATTTTGACCTTTTAGGGCTTAGTTAAAAAAAGAAAGAGCTAATTTACCCAACATCTCAACAAATCATATTCCACCATCAAAAATCTAAACCTCATTTTGGAGGTTTAACCTCATTGAAAGGGGATGGGTCCGAGTGGAGGAGAAAAGAGACAAGAGTCGTGTTAATGAAGTAAAAGGACATGAACTTTTATTTTATTTTTTTAAAAACTCAAGAAAATACTAAACTAACTAACTAACCTAAAATAGAGTTTACTAAAGGTAAAAATCAAATCAATTAAATTGGCAAAGTGAATAGAAACTAAGTAGGTTCAATTGAAATCATGTGGCAATCCATAGTAGTGGAATCTCTTTTCCTCAAAAAAAAAAAAAGTGGGATCTCTCCACTATTAATATTTCATAAAAGAGTTGTTACATAAGAAAAAAAAAGATGTTAAAGAAAGATCTAAAATTAGTAATAGATGCCCCCAAATGCAAAAGGAAAGTGGCTCGCTAAGGAGATCGTTACTAGAGCTTCCTCCCCCTCTCCCTATAATCTCTTGAACCTCAACGTAGCAAATCTTCTTGATAATCCCCAAGATTACATCCCTCTTAAAGAAGAACTCGTTTAGCTTAACGAGGACAACATCACAGTGGGACTTTAGAATGAGAAAACTTTCTAATTCTATACTCTCTCCATAAGAGACCATTCTATGGCGCCCTTAAAAAGGCCCAAGGGAGATTTTCTATCGTGGAATTTTTTATCAAGGAAGATTTCATTAATGTAGTGGAAAGAGTGAAAGCATTAAAGGGGGTGAATAGTACTTTAGGCGGTAAAATTAATGCTAATTCAAAAATTCAACTAGAATTCATATTTATAAACTAATCAAACTACAAATAATTCTCAACACACTACTCAAGATATATAGTGAAAACCCAAAATAGAGAAAAACCACTACCCAGGTCTTCCAACCTAAAATTTTGCCCTAAGTCAATCTCAGAAAACTAATTGGTACTTATGACATACCAAACTTATTGTACAATCCCTCTTAATCACTTAATCAAAGAGCAAACCCCTCTCATTTGAGAGGAGAGGAGCCCACAACCCAGAGCCTCAAATTACAAGTAAGATGGGTAGAAGAATGAACTAAAATAAATAACTGTTCTACTCCCATAGGCAACTCAAAAAGATCTACAAGTATTGATATGAAGGAGCTATCTAGGAGGCAAGAGTAAACTCCCTTGATGTGTGTGAATATGGTACAACTGGGAGGTGAAGTTGTCGAGTTCCAATCAAGTTAAAGTTGATGAACAAGAGCTCCAAAGTCCTCCAAGAACACCAAAACAAGGAATGAATTGAATGTGACTTACGAGCTTTGATGTGAGGTGTATATGTGTTATCTCTTATGCCAAATGAGTGGGAGAGCAACAATATATATGAGGATATGTTTTACACTCCAAAATGTGACGGGTGCACACTCCCTGCTGGTCGCGGCTTTCGTCTTTGTTATATTTACAGTCGTTGTGGTATGTGACAAAACAGCTACCAGATTGATACAAATTTTTTTACTCGGAATGATAAGTTTCCCGAGGTCGAACTCAGGGAGCAACTATAATTCTAGAAATATAAATTCACAATATAAGGTTTTACAAAAATTAAGAGATAGAGAGAGAGAGGGAGCAAAAGTCTTTTTGTTGGCTTCTTCTTCTCTCTTCCTTTTCTCTTTCCTTCTTCTTTTCTTTCTCTTTTCCCTTTCTTCCTCTCTGATTTTCTTCTTTTCTTCCTTGCGGCTGCAGAGCTTCTGTCTTCTTTCTCTTTCAGCTGCCAAGTCCTTCTTCCTTCTTTTCTTCTTCTTCTTCTTTGCGTCTTCTTTCTTTCTTCTTCTTTCTGTTGACCTTCGGTCATCTGACCCGATGCTCAGACGAATTAACTATGCATTTGCTACAGTGCGGCTCCTTTTCTTCTTCTTCAGCTCCTCAGTGCGGCCAAGTCTTTCAGCCGCTCCTCCTCTCTTATTCTACTTTGTCTGCTTCCTCTTCTTTGTCCTTCTTCCCTGCGCGCACACACAATGATCAATGCAAAACCTACCCCTTCCCCGCGTCTCTCTCTCTGAATCTCTCTTTAGGAAAGCTCTCCCAGAGCTGGGTAATCGGGTTCGGGTTGCGCACTTGGGACCAAGCCCACCGGCGTGCGGTGGTGGGCAAGGAGTGCTTGGTTGGGTAGTCGGATTCGGCCCAGACCTGCGGGGCGGTAGCGCGGGCGAGGGCGGGCGAGCGCGTGGCGTGCTGCGTGCGGGTGAGGGACCTGACCCCTGTGTATCGAAGGCAAACAACCCAATACACTTTTTCAATTTAAGTGTGGGCGTGAGGCCACACACTTACGAGGTGGGACTAAAGTCCCACCTCCAATCCGCGTGCCCGCAGGCGAGGAGATGCTGCCAATTGGGGCAGCAGCGAGCGTTCACGACCCCAGTCGTAAACCTGGACGTGCTCGTGGAACCAACCCGCGCTGCCTGGAGCGCGCACCTGGGCTGGAGACGTCCTGGAGCTGCTTGCAAAGGAGCTTCAACAGCTCTTCAATGGCAGCGAGGAGGCGCTGACCTGAAAACACAAGGACAGCCTCACGGCCACATCAGATAACGTAGGGAGCTTCGCCAGAGGGCGGCGAAGGCAGTGCGATGGTCGGCGAGGCGCGGATGTGCCTGTGGAGGTGCACCTAGGGCAGACTGTGTGTGCGGAAGTGGGTTTGTTTCGGGGGGGTGGTCGGGCGGTGAATGGAGTGGGGGAAACGGTTGAGTGGAGTGAGGGGGAGCTTCTGGGCTTATCAGCGAGGGGTGAGGTGGTCTGTGGAGGTGGAGTGACCTCGCCGGAGATGGTGACCGGAGATGGAGCAGATGGAGGCAGAAGTGAAGGTTTGTGGATTACAAGGGTAAATCAGGAAGGGGAAAGTGTAAGGGAGAGAGAGAGGAAGATTCCTACCTACTTAACCGACGAAGGGGGAGAGGGAATCGTCCGACTCGTGCCTGCCGGAGCTAAGGACGAAGATGCCCAAGAGGGGGTTATCGGCGACGAGGAGGTGGTCTGAGGGCGCCAGCTGGTACAGCCTGACCCGGGACGACGGGGCAAAGTGGACTCTGCTGCAGGTAGGGCAGTAGAGCGACGAGGAGGAAGAGGGAGGTTCGCCGGAAGCTCGGGCTGCCTGACCGGAGAGGGAAGAGACGAAATGTAGGGTGTTTCTCCGCCAGAAGAAGCTTGAAGGAGACGGCAGACCCTGCTGCTCCCTAAATAGGCGCAGGCGAGGGGAGGAGATCAAGGGGACGACGTGCCAGGCTCGCCGGAGAGTGGCCGGAAATGGACGCCCATGCCTTTCGTGCGTTCGTACGAGAGGCATGGTCGGTTGCAGAGGTCAGGGGAGGGTCCCTGCGACAGAGGACGACGCAGGGAACCTCCCGCTTGTTCCTGAGGACGGGCGCCCTGCCCTGCGCGGCGCCATCCTCCGTGCAAGGTCGCCAGAGGTATGGTGCTGCGGAGAAGTGGCAGGGGGGACCATTCTGCAAAGAATGATGAAAAGATAGGGGGCAAATCGTAACAGTTTCAAAAGATAAGGGTCAAAAGGTAAATTAAGAGGACCAATTTGTAAAGTTGGTCAAGATGGTCTTTTCTTAAGCCCAAATTTTTATACCAGACTAATTTGAACCTAAGGATTTTAATGGTGAAATTTGATTTGAGGCTGGACCATGTTTGACCGGTCAATTTGCACAAAAATCCCAAATTAAGTTATAAATTGGGCATGGTTCTCATTTTAAGTCAAAATAGGTTGCAAAGGCCAAATTGAAGGTTCTAAGCCCTAGGGAATATTTTTCTATAAATTTTAGAGGGTTTATTTGATTTTTATCTCACCTCGAATCTCATGAATTAAAGTAGATTTGTTTTAGGATTACAGAATGTCATTTAATTCTTAGAAGTTGATATAACCCTTTTCAGATCAGATCATCCCACTTCCTTTCTTATTAAGCTTGTTTGATCTGTGTTTGGACCCTTAATTACCCTGTTTGCACACTGTCTTGGTGAAATTGCAGTTTTACCCCTTATGATTTATTTTATTCTTTAACTCAGAATTTTCTGAGTTAAGCCTCTCTTTAGATTTTGTAGGAGCTTTTTCACACTCATTTGGATTAAATTGTGCTAGTTAGGGTTCATGATGAGGTTCTCATCATACCCCCATGCCTAGCTTTTGCTAGTCCCTTAGCAAAATTTTAAGGTTTCAACCCTTATTCTAGACCATGAAGTTCTTAATGATTTCAGATAAGTGCTTTTTCTTTTGTAACCTTTATTAGGTCAGAATGCCATCCATATGCCTAAAAGGTGCTCTAGTATCAACCAAGATCCAGACCTGTCTAGCCTCAGCCTCAGCCTCAGTCCTTAGCAAAGGTTTTTAAGGCCTACAAGAACTAACCTAAGGCTTATTGGACCTTGTGGTTAAAGCACCCGTGCTCGAGATAATTTTAGCCCTGGCTCAGTTCGCAGTGCGTTTTGTAAGAAAGAAAGGTAGAAGATTTATATGTTTTGAGAGTTTTCTCTCTCTTTTTCTTTTTAATTCTAGCTTAGGATTGGCTTCTTAACACGGTCTGTATCAGATTCCTTGTCCCTATCATCAATCCTCAAGGGTTCCTAGCAGTCGATGCTTCGAGATAGCACCGCCCATGGTAACCCCCAGAACCCTGGCTATTGAGATTTCGAGATAATCCCATCCATGGTGTTCTGTGGCCGAATTCAGACCCTGGCAATTGACATTTCGTGATAATGCCATCCATGGAATCTGAACCAGCAGAGTGCTTACATGCACCCAGTAGGATATGTAAATATCCTAAGAGACAAGCACCGAGGAGATGACATTTTGTTACGCATCTTCGAGGGAAATTTCCCACCTCTCCGCGCTGGGAACTCGTCCAAATCAACTTGTGTTGATTGGCCGCTCCTACTCTAGGTGTCATTTTCAGAATTTTTGCAACGCTTCTGCGTGATTTTAATTTTTATGCTTACTGAACCAGGCTGTGTGTGAAGTTAAGGTGCTTAGGTTACTGAGTCCCGTAAATCAAAAGTTAGTTAATGAAGCCAAATACTCCCTAAGCCTTGGACCTAATACTTAAGCTTTTCATTTTCCTCAACCTCTTGAGAAATGTCTAGATCTTAATGGGTACCAAAAGTCTATCTAAGAATGCCTAGGGTTTGCGTTCTTACTAATCTTACTGTGCACTTTCCATTTCTTTTCCTGAATGATGTCTAGAACTTAGGCTAACTCCTTAATTTCTTACTAATGACTATCTCTTTTCTTTCATTTTGTGCTCCTTCTTTTCATTTTGTTCTTTTTCTCCTCATCCTTTGGAGAGTTCACAAAATTTCTTTCCTCCTCTCATTTTATTCTTTTTCAAAAGTTTTTTTAATTTTTATAGTATTTTTGGCATATGTGAATTTTTTGTTTAAAACCTTTTCTTACGAGTTTTGCACTTCCATACCCCCCCATGCCTAAGATTTGCAATGTCCTCATTGTAACTTAGAAGGGTTTTTATTAAACTTAGTTCATACATTAGGACAAATGTTATGATGAGTGAATGTGTCGGGGTGACAGTTGCGGATGATTTCTAATCTCAGATGCAAGCACCTAAGGTGGAGTCAGCTGTCCTAAAGGGTGAACCTTAAGTGCAAAAAGGTACCAGAAAAGGTTTCGAGTTTTTTCAAAAAGAATGACAGGCTGCCTCCCGTTGAGCGTTGAGTTTTACGCCATCGGCTGGGCGCAATATGCTCAGGGAAAATGGAGGATAAATGATGATTCAGCCAAATCAGTAGAGGTTACACCGATGAACGGTTTGAGTCTCTGACCGTTCACGATGAAAGGTTCGGAATCATGGCTGAGCGGACTGATTTCGACAGCTCCATTTCCAAAATCTTGTCGGACAAGGTATGGTCCGACCCACTTGGATCGTAGTTTCCCAGGGAAGAGCTTGAGTCGGGCATCAAAGAGTAGGACCTTCTAACTAGGATGAAAGATCTTTCTAGATATGTGCTTATCATGGAAGGCTTTAACCCGCTCTTTGTAGATTCGCGAGTTCTCGTACGCATCAAGGCGTAATTCATCGATCTCGCTGATCTGAAGCTTTCTGTGGGTTCCAGCCTTAGAAAGATCTAAATTATAGCTCCGTACTGCCCAATAGGCTTTGTGCTCCAGTTCGACGGGAAGGTGACATGCCTTCCCGTACACCAGTTGAAAAGGTGACATGCCTAATTGGGTTTTGTGGGTGGTCCTATAAGCCCACAAAGCTTCTGGAAGTCGGGACGACCAGTCCTTCCTATCAGGCCGAACAGTGACCTGCAAGATTTTCTTGATCTCCCGATTTGATAGCTCAGCTAGACCATTAGTCTGGGGGTGATAAGGAGTGGAAATTCGGTAAGACACCCCGTATTTGGTCATCAGTGACCTGAACTGAGCATCCGTGAAATGGGTCCCCCCGTCAGAGATGATAGCGCGAGGAATCCCGAATCGTGAGAAGATATTGTGATGAATGAATTTGAGAACGATTTTATGATCATAGGTTTGGGTCGGTATGGCTTCGATCCATTTGGACACATAGTCCACAGCCAGCAAAATGTACTTGAAGCCATCTGAAACAGGAAAGGGGCCCATAAAATCAATTCCCCAAATATCGAAGATTTCGCATACGAGAATCGGCTGCAAAGGCATCATGTCGCGATGGCTCATGTTGCCCAGAGTTTGGCAACGACTGCATGCCTTGCAGTGATTGTATGCATCCTTGAACAGAGTGGGCCAATAAAAGCCACACTGGAGGATTTTCGATGTGATTTTGTGTCCAGAGAAGTGGCCACCGCATGCCTGGTCATGGCAGAAGGAGAGAATATCATTGATTTCACCTTCCGGAACACATTGTCGGATGATTTGATCAGCACCTATGCGGAAGAGGTATGGATCTTCCCAAATGTAATACTTGGCATCAGAGCGCAATTTGTCTTTCTTGGCCTTCGGCCAATCAAACGGGATCTGATGAGATGCCAAGTAGTTTACTATATTAGCAAAACATGGAAGTCTAGTACCAATAGTCAGTAGGTGCTCATCAGGGAAATGCTCCGTGATGGGTCCAGAAGAGTTGATGATCTCAGAAGGAAGGCGAGACAAATGGTCAGCTACCACATTTTGTCTTCCCGCCTTGTCGCGGATCTCGAGGTCAAATTCTTGCAACAGCAAGATCCATCGGATTAGTCGGGGCTTCGCATCCTTCTTGGCAAGGAGATGCCTCACAGCCATGTGATCCGAGTAGATGATAACATGGGAACCCAGGAGATAAGATCGAAAATTTTCAAGGGTAAATACTACGGCTAGCAGCTCTTTCTCCGTAACTGTATAGTTACGCTGAGCCTCGTCAAGTGTCTTGCTAGCGTAGTAGATGACCACGGGTTTCCTGTCAACTTTCTACCCCAGAATCGCTCCTACAGCGAAATCAGATGCATCGCACATGATCTCAAAGGGTTGAGACCAATCAGGGGATTGTAGGATCAGGGCCTGGGTGACTTGGTCACGGAGGTTTTCAAAGGCTTGAGTGCATTCCTTGGAGATCTCAAAGGGTACATCCTTAGAGAGAAGAGTAGTGAGGGGATGCGTGATTTTCGAAAAATCAGGAATGATACGACAGTAAAAATCAACGTGCCCTAGAAAAGAACGGATGCCCCTAATCGAGCTAGGCATAGGAAGTCGAGAAATTAGATCAACCTTGGCTCGATCCACTTGGATGCCTTTCTCAGAAATTAGATGTCCTAGGACGATCCCCTCAGGCACCATAAAATGGCTCTTTTCCCAGGAAAGAACCAAATTAACATCGATGCAACGCCTGAGTATATGAACCAAGTGCTGGAGGCAATCATCAAATGATGCCCCGAAAACTGAGAAGTCATCCATAAAGACTTCCAGATAATCGCCTACCATATCAGAGAATATGGCAAGCATGCACCGCTGAAAAGTCGCGGGTGCATTGCAGAGACCGAAAGTCATCCTTCGAAATGCGTAAGTTCCGAAGGGGCAGGTGAAGGTTGTCTTCTCTTGGTCCTCAGGATGAATAGCAATTTGGTTATAACCGGAGTACCCGTCAAGAAAGCAGAAGAATCGATTTCCCGCTAATTTCTCGAGAATCTGATCAATGAAAGGTAGTGAGAAATGATCATTCTTCGTGGAGGAATTGAGTCGTCGGTAATCTATGCATACTCTCCACGAGTTGGCTATACGGGTAGGTATGACTTCTCCGATTTCAGTCATAATGATGGTGAGCCCTGCATTTTTAGGCATGACCTGAGTTGGGCTCACCCAACGACTGTCGGAGATTGGGTAGATGATCCCTGCATCTAACCACTTAATGATCTCCTTTTTCACGACCTCCTGCAGATTGGGGTTCAAATGTCTCTGCATCTCACGGGAAGGTCGTGTGCCCTCTTCTGAATAAATATGGTGTGTGCAATAAAGGGACTTATTCCAGTCAAGTCATCGAGAGTCCAACCAATGGCTCTGCGATGTTGCTGGAGAACAGCAATCAGACGGGATTCCTGATCAAGAGTAAGCTTGGAATTTGTAATCACAGGAAAGGTTTGATTAGAACCCAAAAAGATGTATTTCAAATGATCAGGAAGGGGTTTTAGTTCAAGGATGGGATTATCAGCAGCAGCGGGTGGTTTAGGGTAAGTGTGAGGTTCAAGGATAGGAGTTATAGGTTTGTCTAAATCAAGGTCTGACTCCTCTAATTGCGGTTCAATATCTTTCTGTGGTTGATGAGGCATAATTAGGTTATTCTGAAAATGTGTTTCATCAACCAAAGCCCTAACATCACAGATTTGTTTGATGATACCGCAATTGATTCCTTGTTGGGCCTTAAAGATATCAATTGTTAGAGTCTGATTACCAAATTTCGGCTCTATTTGGCCCTCCTCACAACTGATGTTGGCTCTAGCAGTAGCCAGGAAAGGTCTCCCTAGAATGATTCGTGTATCCCTAGGGTTTTCAGGTGCGTCCATGTCCAAGACTATAAAGTCTACAGGGAAATAGAAATCCCGCACTCTTACAATAACATCCTCAAGAATCCCTTTAGGTGACTTTATAGATCGATCTGCTAACTGCAGTGTCACCTCAGTCAGTTTTAGCTCAGATTCTTCTAGGTGGTTAAGTAAGGATGTGGGTATCAAATTTATGGAAGCACCCAAGTCTAGCAATGCTCTGTCAAATTGGGTTTCACCTATTTTGCAGGAAATCAGGAGAGTACCTGGATCTTTTTCCTTGGGTGGGAGTCTGCTCAGGATTATAGAGCTGGCTTGCTCTGACCGTACAATTGGACTCCCACTCTTGATTCGCGGCTTACGCTGAGGTGTACACACATTCTTCAAGAATCGTGCGTAAGCCGGTACGTGGCGAATTGCATCCTTCAAAGGGATGTTTATTTGGACCTGCTCAAAGAGCTTGACCAGGTCCTCCTCAGGAGCCATGGGTTTGGTTGTCTTCTTTCCCTTGGTCAAGGCCTCGGGAAATGGAACCTTGGTTGGCTCTTCTAAGAAAGGTCCAGGTCTTTGATCTGGGACAGGGATAGGAACATCCTGGATTACTGTCCTAGGGTTTGGATCACTACCAGGCTTGGAGTGGTCCAGATAGGGTGGATCTTGGGTCTCCTTACCACTATGGGTGGTTACAGAATTCAGTCCTGCCTGGTTTTGGTTAGGGTTTGATAGGATGGGTTGCTGCTGATAATCCGCATAAGAAGTGGAAGCCTCCATCCTGTCAGGTGAAGGAACAGAGGGGGCCTGATAAATCATGTGTGCTTGGCCCGGGTTTGGGTTCATAATGCGTCGCTGGGTCGGCACGTTATTATGGTTAGGAAGAGGTTGAGAAGGAAGTCTGCCTGGTTGGCAAGAATTTGCCAACTGGGCCAGTTGGTTTCGAACCTCTGTAAGTTCGTCCTTGTGTTGCTTTTGAATAGCTGCATTAGTTCTTTGAATGTCAGCCAGAGTCTGAAGGATGAGGGACATTTGGTCTTGGTTTGGCCCTGATGGATAAGTAGGGTTGGGCCGAGGCTGAGGCGGCTAGTAAGGACGAGGTGGATGGCGTTGAGGTCCTCGCAGGTCTGAGGATCCTCTGAAGAGTCAGAGAATGGGGGAATGGAATTCCCCCGGCTAGTATAAAAGGATCGGAGGATGGGGGTGGATACTGATCCATCCCAGGAGAAGGTCGGTGGAGAATGTTTTGCACAGTCTCCCGTGTGGAAGGAGGCTGTGCAAAGGAATTATGCGCAGAGGTGGCTCGCTGCAAGTGCTGAGTCAACTCATCCACCTTCTTCTCAATGATAGAGACCTTGTCCAATTGACTGGCCATTAATTCCAGGTCGACTGATGCGGACAGGCCCTGCGTCTCGTGTGCTCCCCTAAGGTTCGTCGATGTGCGGGTATTCGTCCTGTCGAATAATCCCATAGAGTCATTATTGATGGAGTTCTCACACATATTTTCGAGAATCTCCCACACGGTGTCCTCATGCTGACCCATGATATTCCCTCCGCAAGTTGCATTGACGAAAAGCCTAATATCTTCACGGAGTCATGGTAAAAAGAATGGACTTGTTCCCATTTAGGAACTCCGTGATGGGGGCACTTCCTCATGAGATCCTGAAGGCGATCCCATGCCTCATGGAGAGGTTTTCCCGTTTGTTGCGTGAAGTGGGTAATCTGATGGCGCAAGGCATTGGTCCGATCAACGGGAAAGAACTTCTTCAAGAACTCGGACTGAAGTTCCTCCCAATTGTTGATCGGCCAGGTCTGTGTTTGGTACCAATGAGCGGCATTGTCCATAAGAGAGAAGGAAAACATCTTCATGAGGAGAATATCCCGATTTTGTGCATCTGACCCAAAAGTCTGGGCCAGATGCTTTAGCTGTTTTATGTGCTGGAAGGGGTCTTCAGAATTAAGCCCATAAAATTAAGGTATGGCATGAATCATATTGGGCTTTAATTCAGAATCAGGGCCTCCAGTCGGGATTCTGACTCGAGGCTCAATTGCTACCGCAGCAGGATTATAATGGTCCCGCATCATGGGACGCTGCGGTGGGTGCATGAAGTTTTGGAAGAGGTCATTGAGTCGCTGGATGAAAATGGCGGATTTCCTGACAGAACCGTGGCTAGTCTTTGTTTGTTTTAGTGCTTATTACAGAAATATCGTTGTGGTATAGATAAAATAGCTACGGTTGTCGTTGCCATTACAATTTTACTCAGAAATATTTTTCCTGAGGTCGAACTCAGGGAGCTACTGGAATTCTAGAAGTACAATGTTTCTTTATTACAAAAATAAGAGAGAGAGAGAGAGAGAAGTAGATTTTTGTTTCTTGGCTTTTTCTTCTTCTCTTCTTTCTCTCTTTGCTTGTCTTCTTTTTCTCTTCTTTTTCTTCTGTTCTTTACGGGTCTTCTTCAGTTCTTCTTCTTCTCTTCTTTATCTTCTTTCTTTCTTTTTCTTTCTTCCTTCTCTTTTTTTTTTCTTTCAGCTGCGGAACCTTTTCTTTTCTTTTTCTTCTTCTCTTCTTTCTCTTCAGAGCTTCATCCGTCGTCTGATATCTCAGTCAGATGGCTTAAACGGTGGTCTTCTACAGTGCTTCCCCTTTCTTCCTTCGCTGCTTCTCCTTCTTCTCTTCTTCTTCTTCTTCCTTGGCCTTCTGCCTTGCTCAGCTGCAAGGCTTCTTCTTCTTCTGCTCCTCTTCTTCTTCTTTCTGCGGCCAAGTGTGAATCTTTTTCCTCGCACCCTGTTCCTGCACAAAGCAAAACCTAACCCTTTCCTCTACCCGCACGTCTCTCTCTCTCTCTACAAACCGCTCATAGGAAGCTCTCCCAGAGCTGGGTTATCGGGTCGGGTAGCGTACCCAAGACCAGGCGTACCGGCGTGTATGGTACGCGAGGAGTGCGCAGGTGGTGTCGGGTCGGGTCCGCCGGATCCGCGTGGTGAACTCGCGGACCGGGCGGGTGAGTGGGGTGTGGGACCTCACCCCGTGTGTCTCGAGGCGCTTAAGAGAAAACACAAAATCAATTTAAGCCGGTGCGTCATTTCGAAATCCCATGATGTGGGACTAAACTCTGTCCCTTGCTCGTGCGCACCTGCAGGAGAGCCACGACCTAGCCTCAGCAGCTGCGTCCTCGTCTCTCTTCGCAGACCTGCTCGTTGCCTTCGCCGAAGTCCCTGCAGCTCGCCTCAGCTGGGATCCTGCTGCTGCAGGGCCTGGAGCTCGCGTAGAAGCTCCTTCAGTCGTCGTCAATGGCAGCTGGGGCTCCGACCCTGTCAGACAGAAACACGGCCTCTCGGCCTAATCAGACTACAGGGTGACCTTCGCCGTGGCACGGCAAAGGTCACCCTGTAGTCTGGCGAAGGTGATGCGGGGTGTAGCAGGTCGCAGGACGGCTTAGGCGTGCGTGCCTAGGTCGACCTGTGACCGGAAAAGTGGGTGTGTTCGACGGGGCTTTGTGTGGGTGTGGAGTGGCAGTGAAGGGGCGGAAGTGGTTCTGCGTGATGAGGCGGAGGTTTTGGGTCGGTCGGCGAGTCGTGTGGAGTGGCGGAATGATGGGGGCGACTCGCCGAAGGTTGACCAGAGGCATGGAAGACGAGGGTGGTCAGGCATTGTCGAGGGGCGGTTGAAAAAATTGAGTTGGGGAAAAGAAAGAGGGGAGGAAGGGAGATAATTGTTACCTACTTATAGGGACAAGGGGGGCCGGAGCAGGGCGGCAGTCGTACCGACTGTTGCCGAAGAAGAAATACCCAGAGGGGGAGGGCGGCGGCGAGGAAGAGAGCCGGAGGGTGCACGCTGGGTACGACGTGACGCGGGAAGAGTAGGCGAAGGTGGCTCTGCTGCTGGTATTGCAGCAGAGCGACGAGACGGAGGAGGAGCCGCCGGAGTTGGTGGGTTTCTGCCAGAGTGGGAAGAGAGGGATGGTAGGGGTTTTCTCCGTCAGGACCAAGCTCCCTGAATCGGCTGGCGACGCCGGTCCTTATAAAGGCAATGGCGGAGGGGTGGGCGCAGGGAGGCGACGTGCCTCCCTCGCCGAAGAATGGCCGGGATTTTGACCCACACCTTCCGTGCGAATGCACGGAAGGTGTGGGTGAGGACAGAAGGCATGGTGGTGTCCCTGCGATAGCAGACATCGCAGGGAACACCGGGTTCAACCTGCGCGGCGCCATGCTCGACGCAAAGTCGCCGGAGCATGGCGCTGCACAGAGACTTGCAGGAGGTACCTGTATGCAAAGAACGACGAAGAACCTAGGGGCCAAAATGCAAGGGTTTCGAAAATTGAGGGTCAAAAAGTAATAGATGAGGACCAAATTGCAAAGTCGGTCAAGAAGGTCTCTTCTTAGGCTAAAGTTTTTATGCATGACTAAATGGGACCTAAGGATTATAATGGTGAATTTTATTTCTAGGCCAGACCTTGTTTGACCAGCCAATTTACATAAAAACCCAATTTAAATCATTAATTGGGCATGGTTCTCAATGTAGGTCAAAATGGGTTCCCAAGGTCAAATTAAAGGTTCTAAACCCTAGAGATTATTTTTATATGAATTTTAGAGGGTTTAGTCAAATTTTACCCTGCCTCAAACCTCGTGAATTGAAGTGGGTTTATTTTAGGGTTACAGAATGTCATTTAATACCTTGGAGTTACTATAGCCCTTGTTGGATCAGATCATCCCACTTTCCTTCTTATTAGGTTAGTTTGACCTATGTTTGGACCCTGAGTTACCCTGTTTACAGATTGTGTTGGTGAAATTACATTTTTACCCCTTATGACTTGTTTTCTTGTTAAACTCAGAATTCTCTGAGTCAAGCCTTTCTTTGAGTTATGTAGGAGCTTTTTTCTCGCAAATTTAGGTTAGATTGTGCTAGTTAGGGTTCATGATGAGGTTCTCATCGCTGGAGCTGGTGCTCCAAATTGTTCTCTTCCTCAACTGGCTGAGCCATTGTGGAAGAAGAAGGTGAGTTGGGTTCGGAGTCGGAGGAGAGGTCTATGTGAATTGTTTGTTGCACAAACAGGGGCACCGAGGCTCGGCCTCAAGGAGAGTGAATTTCTAAAAGAGGTTTCAAGGACCTCCTACCAAACATACACTGATGGAGAGGATGAGTTTAGCAGGTGATGTACCCAATCAAGACACCTAGAATGTTGGGTGACTATAGAGGTGTTACGAACGCGCGGCTTCAGACATTTTTACGACGTCTGGGAGGTGTCCCAGACGTCTTACCAGACGTCTGGAACCCCTTCCAGACGTCTGGGATTCGGTTATTTTTGGCACGCGTGTTTCGTCTGCGCGCCTGAGCGCGCAGACCTGCGGGCGTCCCTCTCTCTCTTTTTCCCTCTCCCTCCTGCGTCCTCTGTTCCGCTCTCTCTCTCCTCCTCGCGCGGCCTTAAAAGGCCACGCCCTCCCCCTCACTCCCGTCACCTTCGCCCCCTTTCCTCTTCTCCTTCCAGCCGGTGCGCGAGAGCGGGCGCGAGTGAGCGGCGGCAGCGACAGCCGCGGTGCGTGGGAGGAGGTGCTGCACGTGGGAAGAGGCGCTCGGCCGTGAGGGCGAGCTCGCCGGGGCTGCTAGGGCCGGCCGGCGGGGGAAGCAGCAGACGTAGGGTGACGCGGGAGGCCTATTGCAGCTCGAGCAGCAGGCGGGCGAGGCGCGACGCGGCCGAGCGTCACGAGCGGAGGGCGAGTCGCGCCCTAGTTCTGGAATTTTCTCCAGAATCAGACGTCTGGGCTTACAACTAGACGGCGAGGAGGACGTCTGGAGGACTATCCAGACGTCTGAAAGGTGAGTTATTTCGTCTTCCTTCCTCTTCTTCGACTGACCGTACTAAGAGAGAGAGGAAATGGGTACGCGCAGGTTTTGAGATTCGCATCCAACGCGAATCAGACGTCTGGCTGCAGTGACAGACGGCTGGAACGACTTCCAGACGTACGGGGTGACCATCGGACGTCTGGGAACTAGGCCAGACGCTCCCGCAGGCTTCTGGACGTCTGAGAGACCACGTAGGGCAAAGGTAACCTCTGATCCACTTGTTAAGACGTCTAGAAGAGGTTCCAGACGTCTAATTTTGCACTGTTTCATCGTTTTCGACCCGTTTAGGGCCCGTTCGGAGTCCGTTTTTCGCGTTTCGAGTTGCGTTCTTTTTGGAATTGAATCCTCTACCCGTCTACAATAGTTGTATACTGTTTTGAGAAATTCCTTGTGTTTGATCCTTGTAATAGGACCCCGTTCCGTTGCAGTCTCAGGGGTTGCGGAGGCACGCGGGATTCCCGACCACGCCCCCAGTACGCCTGTTGTAACCGGTAGAGTGGCTTTTAAGTTTATTAGTATAATTTGTTAATTATGGAACCATAAATAGAACCTAGGACATTGCATGAATCCTAGGAATGAGAAACTAGAATGAATGGTAGATCCTAGGGTGTTGCATGAATCCTAGGGCTGGAAAACTAGATTGTATGATAGATCCTAGGGTATGGCATGAATCCTAGGATGGGAAGAACTAGTGGAATATATGAATACTGCAGTCTTGGAAAATGTGGAAAGGAAATAATAGCTACCTGTAAATTGGTTTAACAGCTGCCTGTTATGAATAAATGAGCATGTCTGGGAATATGGGATGTATGAATGTGAAACTGGGAAGGTGAAACCTGAATGTGCTGAGTTAAAAGAACTGGAACCCTACGGGGAATTAGGAGTGGAACTCCTGGAAAGAGAAAGGAATGGAACTGAGAAAGAAAGATGTGGTAGTGTGCTGTCTCTTGGGTACGTGGTACCAAGGGAAGTACCTGTACCTGTTTAGTGCAGAGCGGAGCCAGCTGCCCCAGGGACCCGGGGTTAGGACTGGCCACTTTGTACCGACTTGCTGGCCCTCGTGTACGTAGTACCGAGGAGAGCTACTAGTGTAGGGAGGTACTAGCTACCCCACGGGCCCCGGGGTTCTGCTAGCCTCCTACACCGACTTGTTAGGCCCACTAGGCAAACCAGGATAGTCAGGCGAGGGTGCGTGGACTGTGGAGGGGCAAGGCCCCTGTTTGGTTACTGTGGAGGGGTTGGACCCCTGTTACTGAGAGGGCTCTGCCCTGTACTGGTTCCGTGCTGTGCTTTGGGTGCACCCGTTAACGGAAACGACTGACCGCGTGCTAGTGCGGGTTAGTTACCTGTGCGTTTATCGCGCGTGCTGTAGTCACCGTTACGTCTGTCCGTGACCCTGGGGTGGTTGACTGAGAGTAGGATCACCACGGAGGACTCTCCCGGCCAGGAGAGCACCATGTGCTACTTCTACTGTTCGGAAAAGACTGCAATCAAGATCGTTCCCACGAGGAACACTCGAGATCAAGTGACGGATCTGAGAAATAGATAAATGGTGAGACAATAGAAAGACGTAATTAAAGAAAGTAACAGAATATAACAGCTACTGTACACTCTACTGTTTCTTTTGTTTTAGTTGCACTCTACTCAGCATTTTACTGACGTGTTACACTCGTTACCTTTCAGGACCAGGTGTTGAGCAGCCAGGGTCAGCAGCTGCAGAGGACGCTGGGCCGAGTAGGGTCCAGTAGTGTTACCACTGTTCTCTTGTACCTCTTTTGGTTCCAATATAGTGAGTGGTTCTTGTTACCGCTGTACTTTTCTTTACCTGCAGTTTCATATTATGTTATGAATGTTGTTCTACTGTTGTGGTGGTATATACTGTAGTGGTTTCTTTCCTTACTGCTGTATTTTCTTGCTGTTAGTTATATTCATGCTGAATGTGGTTTATTTTACTGCTCTTTTGGTTACTTCCTCGTTGGACGACCAGGTCTTGGGATTAGTCAAGTCGGTCCGATTCTCGTGTCTCGTAGGGACTCGGGAATCGGGTCGTTACAAGAGGTTTGGGGCAGATAGACCCCTTAATCAAAAGATCATCCACCAGAGAATTACCTGGGCAACCAGAGAGGGTGAGTCCCGCGAAGACCCCTACATGGTAGAGCATCCCCACGGGTTACAGGGTTTCCCCCACCCAACCTCTCTTGTCACTGAGATTCCAGGTAGACCAGAATGGGGATCTTGACCTCTTAAGTCTACCACTTTTAGTTAGGATCAAGGTGCTTAGGTTTTCACTTGAGCTTTAGCCTTTTGAGTGCAAAGAGTGACCTAAGTTTAAGGTTGGTTGACCCAAGGGGTCAACTTTACCTGCTAGTTCCTTTGAGAGCTTATTAGGTCTTTGTCTTTTAGGGTTCAAGTGTTTTTAAGAGCCAAATTTCTTAGGGTTTCTCTGAATAGGTACTTTCAAAAAATGGCTTGGGCACACTTCTTTTGCGAATTCTCAATTCTTGCTTAAGAAGTGTGTCTCAAAAACCCTAATTTTGAATCTTATGTTGGCTCTACTTGGTTCAGTTAGCTTCCTTTTGATTGGGTAATTAGGGCTTAGGCAAGAAGGTGTTAGCCCTAAATACCCTTAATAGATGTGCAGAAATAGTGTGTTGAAATTGAAAACAGGAAGCTTCGATGATTTACTAAATATGGAAGACAGGTTATACCTATATTGCTTGTTCTTTCTTTTTCTTCCTCTTTAGAATTTAGGGGTTAAAATGAGAGGATAGAAAATTACCTATCACAGGTGTGGTTGTTGTGCGACTGCTTGTTGCCTTCTTGATTTCCTATGCCTGCACACAAAAGAGAAGAGATCAATAGAAACTCTAAAAATAGTGAATTAATGGCTTCTGGAATAGTCATTGCTCCCCGGCAACGGCACCAAAAATGCTGGTCGCGGCTTTCGTCTTTGTTATATTTACAGTCGTTGTGGTATGTGACAAAACAGCTACCAGATTGATACAAAATTTTTTACTCGGAATGATAAGTTTCTCGAGGTCGAGCTCAGGGAGTAACTATAATTCTAGAAACATAAATTCACAATATAAGATTTTACAAAAATTAAGAGATAGAGAGAGTGAGAGGGAGCAAAAGTCTTTTTGTTGGCTTCTTCTTCTTCTCTCTTCCTTTTCTCTTTTCTTCTTCTTTTCTTTCTCTTTTCCCTTTCTTCCTCTCTGATTTTCTTCTTTTCTTCCTTGCGGCTGTAGAGCTTCTGTCTTCTTTCTCTTTCAGCTGCCAAGTCCTTCTTCCTTCTTTTCTTCTTCTTCTTCTTTGCATCTTCTTTCTTTCTTCTTTCTGCTGACCTTCGGTCGTCTGACCCGGTGCTCAGATGACTTAACTATGCATTTGCTACAGTGCGGCTCCTTTTCTTCTTCTTCAGCTCCTCAGTGTGGCCAAGTCTTTCAGCCGCTCCTCCTCTCTTATTCTACTTTGTCTGCTTCCTCTTCTTTGTCCTTCTTCCCTGCGCGCACACATAATGATCAGTGCAAAACCTACCCCTACCCCTTCCCCGCGTCTCTCTCTCTGAATCTCTCTTTAGGAAAGCTCTCCCAGAGCTGGGTAATCGGGTTCGGGTTGCGCACCCGGAACCAGGCCCACCGGCGTGCGGTGGTGGGCGAGGAGTGCTTGGTCGGGTAGTCGGATTCGGCCCAGACCCGCGGGGCGGTAGCGCAGGCGAGGGCGGGCGAGCACGTGGCGTGCTGCATGCAGGTGACGGACCTGACCCCTGTGTATCGAAGGCAAACAGCCCAATATACTTTTTCAATTTAAGTGTGGGCATGAGGCCACACACTTACGAGGTGGGACTAAAGTCCCACCTCCAATTCGCGTGCCCGCATGCGAGGAGATGCTGCCAATTGGGGCAGCAGCGAGCGTTCGCGACCCCAGTCGTAAACCTGGACGTGCTCGCGGAACCAACCCGCGCTGCCTGGAGCGCGCGCCTGGGCTGGAGACGTCCTGGAGCTGCTTGCAAAGGAGCTTCAGCAGCTCTTCAATGGCGGCGAGGAGGCGCTGACCTGAAAACACAAGGACAGCCTCGCCGCCACATCGGATAACGTAGGGAGCTTTGCCAGAGGGCGACGAAGGCAGTGCGATGGTCGGCGAGGCGCGGATGTGCCTGTGGTGGTGCACCTAGGGCAGACTGTGTGTGCGGAAGTGGGTTTGTTCGGGGGGGTGGTCGGGCGGTGAATGGAGTGGGGGAAACGGTTGAGTGGAGTGAGGGGGAGCTTCTGGGCTTATCGGCGAGGGGTGAGGTGGTCTGTGGAGGTGGAGTGACCTCCCCAGAGATGGTGACCGGAGATGGAGCAGATGGAGGCGGAAGTGAAGGTTGGTGGATTACAAGGGTAAATCAGGAAGGGGAAAGTCTAAGGGAGAGAGAGAGGAGGATTCCTACCTACTTAATTGACGAAGGGGGAGAGGGAATCGTCCGACTCGTGCCTGCAGAAGCTAAGGACGAAGATGCCCAGGAGGGGGTTATCGGCAACGAGGAGGTGGTCTGAGGGCGCCAGCTGGTACGGCCTGGCGTGGGATGACGGGGCAGAGTGGACTCTACTGCAGGTAGGGCAGCAGAGCGACGAGGAGGAAGAGGGAGGTTTTCCGGAAGCTCGGGCTGCCTGACCGGAGAGGGAAGAGACGAAATGTAGGGTGTTTCTCCGCTAGAAGAAGCTTGAAGGAGACAGCAGACCCTGCTGCTCCTTAAATAGGCGCAGGCGAGGGGAGGAGATCGAGGAGATGACGTGCCAGGCTCGCCGGAGAGTGGCCGGAAATGGACGCCCATGCCTTTCGTGCGTTCGTACGAGAGGCATGGTCGGTTGTAGAGGTCAGGGGAGGGTCCCTGCGACAGAGGACGACGCAGGGAACCTCTCACTTGTTCCTGAGGACGAGCGCCCTGCCCTGCATGGCGCCATCCTCCGCGCAAAGTCACCGGAGGTATGGTGCTGCGCAGAAATGGAAGGGGAGACCATTCTGCAAAGAATAATGAAAAGATAGGGGCAAATCGTAAGGGTTTCAAAAGATAAAGGTCAAAAGGTAAATTAAGAGGACCAATTTGTAAAGTTGGTCAAGATGGTCTTTTCTTAAGCCCAAATTTTTATACCAGACTAATTTGAACCTAAGGATTTTAATGGTGAAATTTGATTTGAGGCTGGACCATGTTTGACCGGTAAATTTGCGCAAAAATCCTAAATTAAGTTATAAATTGGGCATGGTTCTCATTTTAGGTCAAAATAGGTTGCAAAGGCCAAATTGAAGGTTCTAAGCCCTAGGAAATATTTTTCTATGAATTTTTGAGGGTTTAGTTGATTTTTATCTCACCTCGAATCTCGTGAATTAAAGTGGATTTGTTTTAGGGTTACAGAATGTCATTTAATTCTTAGAAGTTGATATAACCCTTTTCAGATCAGATCATCCCACTTCCTTTCTTATTAAGCTTGTTTGATCTGTATTTTGACCCTTAATTACCCTGTTTGCACACTGCCTTGGTGAAATTGCAGCTTTACCCCTTATGATTTATTTTATTCTTTAACTCAAAATTTTCTGAGTTAAGCCTCTCTTTAGATTTTGTAGGAGCTTTTTCACACTCATTTGGATTAAATTGTGTTAGTTAGGGTTCATGATGAGGTTCTCATCACTCCCCAACGTTCAAAAAATCCCCCACTCATGCCTTGCTAATGACTAACTTACATGGTCAAAAAATATTTTATCTAATGTTATGTAAAGGTGATCTAACGTTGGTTAGCTATATAACATTAGATGCTCAGCAAGGTATAAAGTTTGCTATCTCCTGATCAACTCTTGGCTGGTGCAGGATTCCAGACCTAACGTTAGGACTGGTCTAATGTTAGATGGACAATTAGATGCAAAGTTAGCTAACTCTTAGACTCCTGTCTAGCCCTAGCCTCCTTACCTAATGTTAGGTATATGTTACCTAATGTTAGATAGGTTGTCAATTGCCTACCAAGTTATGTTTAGGGCTTTCTTAACATCTAACATTATTTAGAGCAATACGCTAGCACCTAATGACTTAGAGATTAATTAAGCCTATTTAGGTCAAGTGAGGTGCTCTCGTGAAATTTGCATATGAGACCCTTAAGTCTGTATGAAATGACCCTCTTCAAGGGCCATTTAGGCAATTTCCTAAACTATAGGGGCCTTGACGTAAATTTCATGTACCATAAAACCCATGTAGGGATCCCATCCAAATTATTTGTCTCGTAGAGGGGCTTAGTGTAATTTTTACACCCCTACTTCTCACTTTTTTTGACCCCACATAAACAACCTTAAGAACTTAGGATGTTTCCGTAAAATTTCCTTATACCCGCGGCACCTAAAACCTTACCCCTGAACCCCCATAAAAACCCCCTCCTCAATTTTTGCACCCCCATTTCCCCCACCTCAGCAGCGCTCTTCACTTACCCCCCAGCGAGAGAGAGGTGAGCGGGAGAGGTAGAGAGCAAGGGATTGAGGGAACGGGGGGAGCAGGAGGAGGAGAGAGTGAAGGACCGAGAGAGCAGGGGGGAGGCACTGGGCACAACAGCCACAACATGCAAGCACGCTGCGCGGGCACTCGAGCGGAGTTCGAGGAGCATACCAGACATCCGGGAGATTGTGCAGACGGCTGGGGGACGCTGCAGACGACCAGGGCGAGCTTCGGACGTCTGGAGATGCATGGAGAACAAGGTGCGGTCTGCTCGAGGTGTTGGCAACTTGTACGGGCTTGAAGCGCAAGCCTGCATAGGGAAGCAGTGCTCACATAGGGGAGGGTGCAAGGGAAAGTGCGTGCGCACGGCACTCGAGGCATTTTTGGATGTCTGAGGGTGGTACCAGACGTCTGAATAAAGTCTTGGATGGCTAGGACTGGCAGTAAACAACGAAGGGGGAATAGGGACGTTAGGTGAGGTTCTTCGTGCGTTTAAGACGTCTGATAGCGGCGGGGGGTGCGCGCCTACTGCAGAAGGCGGTCAATCTACCCAGACCAACCTACCCAGCCTGGTTTAAGTGAACCAGGAAGGGTTTTTTAGCCAGTTCAGGGCCCAAACGAGGTCGGAATCACGCAATCAAGGTATCATTGGAAAGATCCTGAATTTTCCTACCTTTTAAAATCTTTTCTACACTATTTTGAACTATTGTGCATACTGAAATGTCAGTCAACATGTTTGATGCCCCATTTGACTATTAAATTGGTGTAGACCCCATGTCCGCAGCACGTACAGGACCTGCAGAGTCGTCGGGATTCGCCACTCGTGCCCCCATATCTCCCGTACCGCTAGGTAGAGTGGTCTTCCTCTTCTCTTCTTCGGTTTGGTTAAGTGAATGTTCAAAATTAGAGATTTCTGTTTGAAACCTAAGTTATGAAACACAAGTTTGAAGTCATTTATACCCTATCTATTTACAGAATTGATGACTGCCACCCTAACCTTATGGGTGGGTATTAAGTTAACAATTTAATCCAGGGTTGTTTGCTAAACATGTATGATATCATAGAGCTTGCTCGATATGGAATAAACCCTAAGCATGTAAATGATGCTTGTTTCTCTTAATGGATGGAACTACCATGAATGAGCCTAGTAACAATAATAGTTAAAGCATACTTGAACACTAAGGTGTACTAGAAGAATAAATTATTTGCTATGGTACGAAACTTGGATGAAGATGGAATAACTCGCTTACAGTGTGCACGATTGTTTCTTGGACTCTAGTTTAGGGGCGAGCTGGCCCTCCTGTAAGTACGTACTGAGGAGAGCTATTCACTCCTTGTGTAGGGAGAGAGCTAGCCTTTCCTTGGGTTGGGACCTAAGGTAAGAATGGCCTCCCTGCATCAGCTCCTTTTAGAACCACGAGGCCAACCGGGATAATCAGGAAAGGGGTACGTAGACTGGTGAGGAACGCGACCCCTGTTCTGTTTTATGTTGTACGACTTAAAGCGTATTCGTTAGCGGAGATGTTACGACTCGGTTCCCAAATCCCTACAGGACCCGAAACTGACTCGACTCGACTAATCCCAAGACCCAGTCGTCCAACAAGAAATAATCGAAAAGTAGGAAAATAAACCACATTCACTATGCAAGGTAACTAATAGTAAAAGAGTACAAGCAGTAAGGAAGTAAAAGCTGCTAAACAGTATATACCACCACAACAACAGGAAAGCAGAAAAAAATACAGTAACAGAAACGGTAACAACAGTTTCAAACTCATTAGTAGAATAGAGAGTACCACAAAAACAGGAAACTACTGCTGGACTCGACTGGGCCCAGCACCCTCTGCAGCCGGTGACTCGGGCTGCTCAACTCCTAGACCTGTAAAGGGTTACGGGTAAAATCGAGTCAGCGAACGCTGAGTAGAGTGGTAACCAACTAACTAAAGCATTAAAAGCTAACAGGTAATTTATCTTTTCCGATTATTTTATTTTACAAGTCATTCCTTTGCACCCATTAGTTTACTTTCAGATTTCTTTCTTGATCTCGCATGTTCCTTATGGGAACGATCTTGATTGCAATCTTTTCCAAAGGTAGAAGGCACACGTGGTGCTCTCTTGGCTGGGAGAGTCCCCCGTGGTGATCCTATACCCAGTCAACCACCCCGAGGTCACGGACAGACGTAGCAGTGACTACGGCACACGCGATAAGCGCACGGGTGGTTACCCCGTACTAGTATGCGGTAAGTCGTTTCCGCTAGCGAGTACGCCTAAAGTACAGCACGGAACAGTATAGGGCCTAGCCCTCTCAGTAACAGGGGTCTTGCCCCTCAGAACCAAACAGGGGTCTCACCCCTGCCCAGTCTGCGCACCCTCGTATGACTACCCCGATTTGCCCAATGGACCTAACAAGTCGATGTAGGGAGGCTAGCTGAGCCCCAGGCCTCGTGGGGTGGCTAGCTCTCTCCCTACACTAGTAGCTCTCCCCGGTACAGTGTACGCAAGGGCCAATAGAAGTTGGTGTAGAGTGGTTAATCCTAACCTTGGGTCTCAACCCAAGGGCAGCTAGCCCCGCTCTACACTAAACAGGGGACAATCGCTCTCCTTGGTACCATGTACTCAAGGGCCAGCACACTTCCCACTCACATTTCCAGATCTTTTCCATTCATCCACAGGAGCTCTACTCTTAACTCCCCGTAGGGTTCATGCTCATATTTACCATATTATTCCATATCAGGTTTCATCATTCACAATTCCATTCTTATATTATACACAAGCAGCTTGTATTTCCACAATTAACATATGCAACAGGTGATATCACAGGTAACTGTTTACTAGCACAGTCATTTCATATTCCAACAGGCAACTCGTATTTATTAACAGGCAATTGTTTACAATTCTACTCATTCCTTTGTGACTGCAATCTCAAACATGCATATAAACAGAGCAACTGTTTCTCGTCCTAGGATTCATTCCACATCCTACGTTTCTAGTTTTCTAATTTTCATAATTGCATTCATGTTTTATAATTAAAACAGGGGAAACTACTCTACCAGACAATCCGAGAGTACTGGGGGCTCGAACGGCAGACTCACATGCCTCTGCAAGTCCCAAACACGTAACAGATTGAAGTCCTATACCAAGGAACAAATCACAATGGAACATTCAGAACAGTATATAAGGATTTCTAACATGTAGAAGAACTCACAAGAAAATCATAGATATCTTGTTTGCATAAAATGGATCCTAAACGAGTTAAAAATAGAATTGCAGAACCAAATCAGACATCTGGCACAAGGTCCAGACGTCTTAAAAGTCACCAGGGTCTCACCTCAAGTTCTTACGTCGACCTCAGATGTCCAGGACCCCTACTTGACCATCTGGACTCAGCTCTAGACATCCGACCTCTCCTCCAGTCGTCTAGGAGTGCCTCTGGTTGTCTGGTAAGTTGTCCAGACATCCAAAACGCGTGGGAGGGCATGCCACGCACCTTCCCAAAGCTACCCCTGTGAGCGACAGACAAATCTCCCCCTTTTAGCCAAACAGATTGGCTCTGCGTTGCGGCCTGCATGGCCGTAACCGCAAGAAGAACGTATGTACAGACCCATTCTGTCCTGAGCCTTTTAAGACATCTGGACTGTCGGTCAAACATATGGTAAGACGTCTGAACCCCTTCCCAGACGTCTGGAAATCAAAATTTTGGTACGTGACTTTGCATTTGCACACAGGCTACACGCAGACAGTACCCTTCTTCTCTCTCTTTCCCTCTTCCTTCCTCCACCGAACCCTAACGCACCATTATATAAACCCCTCTCCCCCTCTTCCTTTCTTCCCCACTTCACCACAGCCAGCCACCTTCTTCTCTTCCCCTCCACCACAGCGAGAGGAGCGAGCGCAAGAGCGCCGACAAGGAGGAGAGGCGACGTAAGGAGAGGAGGAAGAGCTTGAGCTCACGAGCTCGTGGGAGCTCGCCGGAGGGCGCACGGCCGAAGCGGTGCATGCGGGAGGAGGAGTGCATCGGGGGAGCCGTCCCCAACATTGCTGCAGCCGGAGCTGCAGGCAAGGAGGCGAGGCCGCAACTGCGCGCGACGAGGGAGAACAAGAAGTGGTTCTGGTTTTGGGATTTTCCTAGAATCAGACGTCTGACGTGACGTCCAAACGACTGGCGGACATCTGAAAGCAGATCTTCACGAAGGTACGTTCCTTTTGCGGATATGGCCATGCAGGCCACACCGCAGCTATGAATTGCGTGGCTAAATGTAGGCGATTTGACTGTCGCGTGCAGGGATTGCTTCAGGAAGGTGCAAAGCATGCTGTTATGACCCAGTTCTCAAATCCCTACAGGACACGAGACCGGACCGACTCGACTGATCCCAAGACCCAGTCGTCCAATGAGAAAGTAACCAAAAAGCAGTAAAAATAAACCACATTTACCATACAAGCAACTAACAGTAACAAAAGTACCGCAGTAAAGAGGTAAACTACTACAGTACACACCACCACAACAGTAGAGAATTTAAACAGGTACAGGAATATAAAGTTTACAATGAAAGAGTACAGAAGTGTAATAAAATTACTCACTACAATGGAAACAGAGTACAATAAAAAGGTACAACTACTGGGCTCTACTGGGCCCAGCACCCTCTGCAGCCGTAGGCTCTGGCTGCTCAACACCTGGACCTGAAAAAGGTTATGAGTACACGAAATCAGCGAACACTAAGTAGAGTGGCAACCAGCTAACTAAAACAGTAAAGGTGGACAGGTAGCTGTTTTTTTCAATTTCTTTCTTTATTTAACTAATTATTCTTTCTTTCATCACTTGGTTTATTTATCAGGTCTCTTTCTTGATCCCGAATGTTCGTCGTGGGAACGATCTTGATTGCAGTCTTTTCCGAAGAGTAGAAGTAGCACGTGGTGCTCTCCTGGCCAGGAGAGTCCCCCATGGTGGTCCTACACTCAGTCAACCACCCCAAGGTCACTGACAGACGTAACAGTGACTACGGCACGCGCGATAAACGCACGGGTAGACACCCTGCACTGGCACGCGGTCAGTCGTTTCTGTTAACAGGTGCGCCCAAAACACAGCACAGAACCAGTATAGGGCATAGCCCTCTCACTAGTAGGGGTCTAGCCCCTAAGAACTAAACGGGGGTCTCGCCCCTCCACAGTCTGCGCACCCTCGCCTGACTACCTTGGTTTGCCCAGTGGGCCTAACAAGTCGATGTAGGGTGGCTAGCTGAACCCCGGACCCCGTGGGGTGGCTAACCCTCCCTACACTAGTAGCTCTCCCCGGTACAATGTACACGAGGGCCACAGAGTCGGTGGAAAGTGACCAAACGCACCCCGAGTCTCGACCCGAAGGCAGCAAGCTCCCCTCTACACTAAGAGGTAACATGTGCTCCCCTTGGTACCACGTACTCAAGGGACAGCACACTTCCCAGCACATTCCTAGATCCATTCCATTTATTTCCAGGAGCTCATCTCCTAATTCCCCGTAGGGTTCATGCTCATGTTTATCAGGCCAAACCTTACCAGGTTTCATCATTTCTATTTCCATTTCTCAGGTTCTATACATGTAACACGTAACTTTATTGTTCACATTCCAGGTTTATTCACAAGTAGCTCGTGTTTCCAACATTCAATCTTCCATTTTCAGTTCATATACATGCAGCTCATGTTATGACATTTAATGTAAACATTAGGAATTTACATGCAACAGTTTGCTAACACAAGTACCTTACATTTCACAGGCAATTGTTATTCATTTCCAGGCAATTGTTATTATTCTATCTACTCATCCAAGACTGCAATCCATACATTCCATACAATATTCTAGTGTTTCTAGTCCTAGGATTCATGCCATACCCTAGGATCTAACATTCATTTCACATATGCATTCAAGTTTGTAATTAAACTAGGGGAAGCCACTCTACCAGCAAGCCCAGGAGTAATGGGGGCTTGATCGGCAGGTTCACGTGCCTCCGCAAACCCCAAGTCCGCAACGGAACGAGGTCCTATCACAAGGATCAACCACAAGAGATCACTCAGAACAGGATAAAGATATTCCAACAAGTAGAGAGACTTAAACGGAGAACAACGGAATCTTAATTGCGAAAATCGGACCTCAAACGGATCCTAAACGGGTCAAAAATAGCAATTCTGATCTAAATCAGACGTCTAGAACAAGTTCCAGATATCTTAAAAGAAGTCCAGACGCATACCTCAACTCTGCGCTACTCCTCAGACGTCCAGGGACACTACTAAACCGTCTAGACCTAGTTCCAGACGTCCGACCACCACTCCGGACGTCTGGAAATGCTCCTTGCCGTCTGGTGCCTCGCTTAGACGTCTGAACTGCGTGGGAGGACGTGTCCCGCACCTTCCCGAAGCAAATCCTGCACGCGCGACGCAAATCTTATCAATACGACAAGTAACAGTGCCTCGGCGGAACGGCCTGCATGGCCGTATCCATAAAGGGAGGTGTAGGTCCCGGGATTTACCTCTCAGTCGTCTAGAGCCTCCTCAAGATGTCTGATTCTGGGAAAATCCCAGAACCAGAAGCTGCCTTCGTCTTCTTCGTGCCACACATGGTCGCGCCCGCTCGCCCGCTGCTCTGGCTGCAGCAGTGTCGGGGAGAACCTCCCCGACGCACCACTCCGCCTTGCACACGCCCGACCGGCCGTGAGGTTCTCCGGCGAGCTCTCTCGCGAGCTCGCGCGCTCTCCTCTCCTCTTCTTCTCACGCTGCTCCTCCTCTCCGCCGCTTCGCTCGGCTGCACTCGCTGCTCTCGCTGGAGGAAGGAGAAGGTGGATGGAAGTCGGGTGGTGTGAGGGAGAGGAGGGGGGTTTATAAGGGTGAGGTTTAGGGTTTTGCATTCGGCAAGGGGAAGAGAAAGAGAAGAAATGCAGCTGCATACTGTCTGTGCGCAGCACGCACGCAGACGTACGAAAAAAAAATTTGGTTTCCAGGCGTCTGGGAAGATGTCCAGACGTCTGACTCAACTCCCAGATGTCTTAAAGGGCTTTAACAGCACGGGTCTTAACAACATAACAAACTCAAAGGAAGTTTCGTCCCTGAAACTTGAGCTAGCTAGGGTGCAGAAAAAGAACAACGTACTCATAACAAACTCAAAGAAGATCGAAGCCAGTTCAAAAAGACGTACCCTCCAAGAGCTCCGGGTACCGCTCTCGCATTGCCGCCTCAGGCTCCTAAGTAGCCTCCTCGTACCGCTGGCTCCTCCACATGACCTTCACTAAGGGCACCTCCTTCCGTCTCAGACTCCGGACGACTCTATCTACTATCTGCACTGGCCACTCGGGGTAGGTCAGGTCGTCACTCACCTCGACGCTCTTGTGGCTCAGAACGTGACTGAGATCGGCGATGTACTTCCTGAGGTTGGACATGTGGAACACGTCGTGCACACCAGAAAGCTGAGGAATGGAAAGCCTGTAAGCAACGGGTCCAACCCGCTCTAGGACCTCAAAGGGTCCTACAAACCTCGACATGAGCTTCCCTCTCACCCCAAACTGCTGCAGGCCCTTCATAGGCGAAACGTGAAGGAAGACGTGATCCCCAACCTCAAACTGCACCTCTTTGTGTTTTCGATCTGCATAGCTCTTCTGCCTACTCCTGACAGTGTGGAGTCGCCTGTGAATCTGCTCGATCACCTCCTGACTCTGCCGGATCAGCCTGGGACCAACCTCCTACTTGGTCCCCACCTCAACCCAACTCAAGGGTGCAGTACACCTCCGTCCGTACAGAGTCTCGTAGGGTGTCATGCCGATGCTCGAGTGATAGTTGTTATTATATGCAAACTCCGCCAGGGGCAAGTGCTCCTCTAGAGAGCCCCTCCAGTCCAGTACATAAGCATGCAAAAGGTCCTCAAATGTCTGTATCGTGCGCTCTGACTGTCCATCCGTCTGGGGGTGATATGCTGTACTGAACCTCAACCGTATCCCCAAGGCTTTCTGAAACTCAGCCCTAAACTGGGACGTGAAGCGGGTATCCTGATCAGATATAATCTCCCGCGGAACTCCGTGCAGACGTACCACGTCGCAGATATACCTCTTTGCCAACTGTGTTGGTCCCAAAGTGACTCGGATCGGCAAGAAACGTGCCGTCTTCGTTAATCTGTCTACGATCACCCAGACTGCATCGTGTCCTTGTTGGGTAATGGTCAAGCCCACCACCAAGTCCATGGTGATACTCTCCCACTTCCACTCTGGCACTGGAAGTGGCTGCAACGGCCTTGCAGGCCTCTGATGCTCGACCTTCACCTGCTGGCACACTAAACATTGCTGCACGAATTCATCTACATCCCGCTTCATTCCCCTCCACCAAAAGTCGCGTCTCAAATCATGATACATCTTTGTGTTCCTGGGATGTATGGTGAACCTGGAATCGTGTGCCTCAGTCAGGAGCTCTCTCAATAGCCCCTCGCCCCTAGGAACACACAAACGTCCCCTCATGTGTAGCACCTCATCGGCAAAGGAGAAGTCTCCAGGGTCCCCTGACAGTACTCTGTCACGCAACAACTGTAGGTACGGATCGGCCATCTGTCCTGTGATGATGCGGTCTATCAGCTCTGGCCTCGTATGTTGGGTCACAGTCACTGCCCCACAGTGCCCCAGTAACTCTAGGGGTCGCCAACTGCCCATCTCCTCCATGAGTCTCCAACTCTGTGCCTGTAGATTGGCCAAGTGGGAGGGTACCTTCCGGCTCAAGGCGTCAACCACCACGTTGGCCTTCCTCGGATGGTAGGAAATGCTGCAGTCATAATCCTTCAAGAGCTCTAACCAACGTCTCTGTCTCATGTTGAGCTCCTTCTGATCAAACAAGTATCTGAGGCTCTTGTGATCTGTGAAAATCTCAAAGGTCTCACCGTACAGGTGGTGCCTCCAAGTCTTCAGCGCAAAGACGACGGCTGCCAGCTCCAGGTCGTGGGTAGGGTAGCTATACTCATGGGGCTTTAGTTGCCGCGAAGTGTAAGCGACAACGTGACCCCTCTACATGAGCACACCCCCTAACCCCTGCAAAGAGGTGTCCGTGTACACAACGAACCCGCCACTGTTGTCTGGGATGGTAAGCACGGGAGCCGAAGTCAGCCTCTCCTTCAGCTCCTGAAAACACGCCTCATAAGCGTCTGTCCAAGAAAAGGGCACATCCTTCCGAGTCAGCTGTGTCATAGGACGTTCAATCTGCGAGAAACCCCTGATAAACCGCCTGTAGTAACCTGCTAGTCCCATGAAAACTGCGGATCTCCGTCACTGTACGCGGTCTCTCCCACCTGAGCACTGCCTCAACCTTGGCTGGGTCCACAGCCAAGCCATCCCCGGAGATCACATGACCCAAGAAGGTCACCTCCCTCAACCAAAACACGCACTTACTGTATTTGGCGTACAACCTACGTCGCCTCAGTGTGTTCAAAACTATCCGCAAGTGTTGTCCGTGATGCTCCTGATCCCGAGAGTAGATGAGCACATCATCAATAAATACCACCACGAACTGATCCAGATACGGTCTGAACACCCGGTTCATCAAATCCATGAAGGCAGCGGGGGCGTTGGTCAGCCCAAACGGCATGACCAAAAACTCGTAGTGTCCGTACCGGGTGCGGAAAGCTGTCTTGGAGATGTCTGTCTCCTTAATCCTCAATTAGTGGTACCCAGACCTCAAGTCTATCTTAGAGATTACCGTGGCACCTCTCAACTGGTCAAACAAGTCGTCAATCCTCGGCAGCAGATACCTGTTCTTGATGATAACCCTATTCAGTTGTATGTAGTCCACACAAAGGCTTAGGGTACCATCCTTCTTCTTCACAAACAATGCCGGGGCTCCCCACGGAGATGCACTAGGCCTCACAAAGCCCTTCTCCAGAAGGTCCTGCAACTAGATCTTGAGCTCTCGCAGCTCAAGGGGTGCCATCCTGTAAGGTGTTGTAAAAATGAGGCTGGTCCCCTGTACCAGTGAGATCTCAAACTCGATCTCACGCTCGGGCGGTAGTCCTGGCAATTCATCTGGGAACACGTCGGGTATTCTCTGACCATCGGGATACTCTGAAAGTCTGCCACAGGGTTGGGCTTCGCCACCACACAAGCCAGGAAGCCCTCACACCCCTGGCCCAAAAGTCTCGCTGCTCGAAGTGCAGAAATGCACCTGAAGCCTCCATCCACTTGCTGTCCGTGAAACTCGAAAGAAGGCAACTCTGGTATGGAGAAGACGATCTTCCTCTCAAAACAGTCCACCAAGGCGTGGTAAGCAAACAGCAAGTCCATCCCCATAATCACGCCAAAGTCCTCCATCTGTATCACAATCAGATCAGCGGGGAGGCTGTGTCCCCTAACACCGACCTCACAACCTGTGTAAACCTCCTCAGCTACAAACAGCTGACTACCCGGACCTCTGATCACAAACGGATCCTTTAACAACACACAGTCTTGCCCCAAACTGACAGCAAAACTGGCAACAACAAATGAGTGCGTGGCGCCGGAATCAAAAAGTGTGTCAGGGTGTTGATACGCCCCTCATCCCTAGGTGCCGACGAAGCAACCACACTTTGCGTTGAACGGGTAGCCGCTGGCCGGTACCCTCCCCGCGACTGCTGTCCTCCCCCTCGCGCTTGGGAACCACGACCTCCTACTCGTCCTCCAAGGCCCGGCGAGGGGAGCATCTACTGACCTCCAGCCCTAGACGAGCAGGCCCTCCTGATGTGGCCCGGCTGGCCACACTGGTAGCAAAGGGGAACTCGACTCCTGCCCTAGGATTCATCTACACTGTTATTCATTTCCAGGCAATTGTTATTATTCTATCTACTCATCCAAGACTGCAATCCATACATTCCATACAATATTCCAGTGTTTCTAGTCCTAGGATTCATGCCATACCCTAGGATCTAACATTCATTTCACATATGCATTCAAGTTTGTAATTAAACTAGGGGAAGCCACTCTACCAGCAAGCCCAGGAGTAATGGGGGCTTGATCGGCAGGTCCACGTGCCTCTGCAAACCCCAAGTCCGCAACGGAACGAGGTCCTATCACAAGGATCAACCACAAGAGACCACTCAGAACAGGATAAAGATATTCCAACAGGTAGAGAGACTTAAACGGAGAACAACGGAATCTTAATTGCAGAAATTGGACCTCAAACGGATCCTAAACGGGTCAAAAATAGCAATTCTGATCCAAATCAGACGTCTGGAACACCTTCCAAACGTCTTAAAAGAAGTCCAGAACCATACCTCAACTCTGCACTACTCAAACGTCCAGGGACTCTGCTAAACCATCTGGACCTAGTTCCAGACGTCCGACCACCTCTCCGGACGATGGAGGTGGTTACACCTTGGTTAGCTGTCCCCTAACAGCCAATCAGTTTGACGATGGAGATGAAGGTCCATCCTCATGTCGGAAGTCAAAGATGGGTGCAAAGACTGACGAAGCTCAACCACCATTATTGGAAGTTGAAGAGTCACAACCCTTTATAACCCTCTCTCAACTGCCTTTACATGGGCATGAGGCGGATATCGAAAAGGCATATGTTTTTGAGGACGTGAATCTTACTACTTGATGTAGACACATCTATTTCACATAAACTGTCTATTAATACGTGTTCTTAGGCATATAATTGCATTTAACATTATAAATATTGCATAACATGCATCATCATGCATGTAGATTAGTTTGTACAAATTATAGGTTAATTTACCTCTTTTAGTGGTCAGAGGATAGGGGAATATTTATCGGGACTTCGGATTGAAGATTCAACCGTACAAATCTGATCAAAGTGACGGTCGGAGTCCAACGCCTCCAAGATCGCCCCGATTGGATTTTCGCAGCATCAGATGTAGCCCAAGGAAGATCAAAGGTCAAGGGGCAAGGTGATGAAAATTGAGACTTCATATGAAAAATCCAACTACACGGATGGGTTTGGATCGACGATCGCAACGTAATGACGCGGGAATCGGTCCAATCCGACATCTGTGGCACCATCTACAAGCCAAAGAAGTTGGACGTCCAAGATGGCACCACGTGGCACCATCCCACCCATCCAAGAGAGCCATCAGCCCGCCCTTCCCCCTCAAAGGCTTCTCCATCATGAGATCTCAGCCATTGAATCTTCATCCAACAGCCGAGACGGTGCGGTCATTAAATCATCTCCGCGATAATCTGCGAAGATATCACAATGGTGAACGCCTCCATGGGCAACTCAGCAACGCGCGATCAAGCCCCTGCAAGCGGATTAAATCTGCTGACGGCGAGCATGGGCAAAATTTTCCTGTTGGATGACAATCGAGAGGTATCAGATGTGGCAATGTGGCACGCTTTGAGGCACGCGATCCACACGCGCACAATGACAAGCTATCTGACGCGTTGAGGCGCGATCTGAGGGTGCGGGCAAGCATGATATGAACCATTAATTCTTGATTGAATGCTGATGAGAGCACCGCGTCGCCTCTAAATGCATGAAGCGGAAGTAGCAGCGGCATGATCTGGTCTGTTTGATCTTGATCAAACGGTCACGATTAAGCCAAGCGGTGCAACGATTGAAGGCAAATAGGCGATGACATGGCGCACTATGGAGCGTCCGATCAGCGGTGAGCGACGGAGATGGAGTGTGAGCTTCGACAACGCTTACCTACAGCAACGCATATATCCGTCACTAAAGCCCTGCATTTAATTTTCAATATTTTAAAGGACCTTTTTGCCCTTATACCTCAACTATATAAAGGGCTCTATGCCCCACATATCTTTTCATCCCTTTCTCTCTTCTCTTACTCCTCCAAAGCTCTACGAGCTGGTCCCATACTCGGGATGCTCCACAAGTGCTAGAGTAAAATAATTTTCCATATTCTCACCCCCTTCGTGAAGCATTCCGTGATTGTCTTCTTACCACCATTCGGGAAGCGAATCCCACTACGATGCCGCCCTGTTCCGTCCTCCGTCTTCCAGCTTCATTCTCCCTTGTCCAACATCTTACCACCCTCTTCCGAGCGCTCCGTCAATGCGGCTCGTCCTCCAAGTAGTTGTCGAGGAAGATTTTCTCATCCCTCTTTTTTTATCACTTTCTAGTGTAGATTTCTAGCTTTTATAAATTAGTTGTAATGAACATGCTTTTATAGTTATAAAATATTGGTTTACTCTCTCTCTCTCTTTTTCTTTGTATTATTCTATCTCTTTTCTATTATTTATTCTTTAAGTAGAATTACTAGCGTTGATTAATTTCAACCAACTAATTTGCTTTGTGAAAAATAATTCTAAATGTAATTTTTAATCAAACGTTTGCCTCCCTGTATTTGACCCAAGACTCACCAGAGTTTCGGTAAAATTATTTGATTGACAGATTTTTACGTAACTACAACGAAAGGTTTTTAACAAAATCTTTTAGCATATAAAATCTCGCTCATCACCCATGTTAACTCATAGTGCTCTGCTCCCAATGAGGAAAGAGTTACAAAGAAGGATTAACATGCCCTCAACCTTAATGCATCCCCTACTGACTCAGCAAGTATTTTCTCTGACACTAAGATTGGACCACATAACTTCTCCAACGGTCCTTCTACTCATAATCCCACAAGGAATATGGTTTAGGATGCCTTCTAGGGGGAATGGCAACAACCTAAGAAGAGGAAGCATTGCAAATAGGGCTCCTCCTCTTCAAAATAGGTTGAGGCATTGGGTGGTAAACCCCCACCTCCTTCATGTCATTGAGTGCATTGAATACCTGCAATCTCAGTGACCTAGGAAAATTGAAGGAGGTGCTTTGACTCCTTTGAAGTCAAGATGTAGAAATTGCAGCTCTTTTGGAAACTAGGGTCTCTCCTTGCAAATGGAATCATGTAGCCAGGTGGCTTCCTAGTGAATGGGTCGTCACCTCCAATCTCTCCTCAACGCTGAATGCGAGGATTACTGTTATTTGGAAGAGCTCCCTCTAGGATGTGAATGCCCTCCATGTCTCTAATCAAGTCATCCTTCATCTCTCTATGGTGTGCGCCAACAACTTAAGAGAAGAAAGGCAGAAGCTTTAGGACTCCCTCCGACTTCATCGTTCCCTGGTCAATGGGCCCTCGCTCGTTATAAGGGACTTCAATGTGATTCGTTTTCATGAAGAGAAAGCGGGGGGGGGGATGCCAAGCACTAGCATGAAGGACTTCAACGACTGCATAGAAGACTATGGACTCCTTGAATTGGCATTTAATGGTAATCCCCTTACGCGGTGCAACATGTCAATTAGAGATAGATGCATCTCCTACAAACTAGATCAAGGTCTACCTAAACCTCCTTGGGTGGACTTGTTCCCACTCTTGAGGATAGACTATCTCCCCATTGATCCTAGTGATCATGCGTGTTTGATCCTCCGACTCATCGTCTCACATCAGAAAAGGAAGCCCTTCCAGTTTCTAAATTATTGGGCTAATTGGACCAATTTCCTTTCATTTGTGAGGAATGCATGAATGGTACGGGATTTGTGTGAAACAGCAAATGGTGGCACAAGTCTCATATAAAAAGATAGCACATTAAGGAAAGAAATGGATGCAAAAGAGATGTACTAGGCTTGTCAAACAAGTTGAGTGGGGTTGTACCAAATTCGTTTAGCTCATACTCGACTATAGTTAGGTCCTAGCTTCCAACTCGTACTCGATTCGCTTACATCTACTTAAACCCGACTTGATCTATTTAATACATGGGTTATGCAAGTAAATGGGCTTGGTGGGTGAGGACCGTAATAGGTGTAGCTTTTTTTTTATATTGTTTGTTAATCAGGTATAACATGTTGAACAAATATACGAAACCCAACTTCCATTTGGCCTGTTTAACGAAACCCTAGTTGTTTCTCTTGGGCTTCGGTCGACCATCACATCGGTCGAGGCCCCCTTCCCTTGCTGATAGGTCTCCCCCTCCTTCCGATGTGGGTTCTATTCGCAGTGGCGACACCCTCTCTTGTGGTGTCCTCCGCCTCTGTTCATCCTTTGCCTCCGTTCGTCCTCGACGGCGGCGTTGGTCACGGCGTGATGGTCGTGGTGAGCGTTTGGGTGCTGCAGTGACAGTGTTTGGGTGCGCTATCGCTTTAGTGTATGGTTACGATGGAGGTGTTGGCATCGTTGTCTCATGAGCTCACCTCGATAGAGGGCTTCCATAAGATGTCGGTTCTTCATCTCCACTTCACCTTCACCTCGATTGATGTTGCTTTTGAGGATTGGGGCCACGTCAAAGTCGAACTCACCATGATCAAGTGCTTGGTTGGATTCAATCCAACCGTTCGTCACCTATTAGCGTAATTCATTGACGTTGGCACGGTGTTTCATCATATCCACTTGTGGTGTAAGTTCTTCCTTCATAGAAAATGGTGTTTGGGGTGGTTCTTTTCTTTTTTTCTTTTCCTTTTTATTTTGTTTGTGGTGGTTGATTTTGGAGCTCCCTCCTCTTGAGGGAGAGATGCTTTCCCCCTCTTGAGAGGCGTGGGATATCTTATTCCTTGCCGTTAGTTGCGGATTGGGTTAGTGGGGTTGATTTTGCCTCGTCAACCTTAGGATGGACCTCCGGTAGCATGTTGGACTAGATTTTGGGAGTTTGATTGGAATTTTTTATTTTTATGGTCTCATGCAAAATGCAACCTCACCTTCATCCATCCTCGAAAAAAATTTGTACAAATAACAGTAAGAAATTAATAATCGTTAATTATGATTTGGGAAAAGGTAATTACTTGGGGATTGTAACAAAGTTGACCATTCAAGAGTCGACTTTGTTTAACAGAAGTCAACTTTTGAAGAATCAACTCTTTAAATAAAGGTCGACTTTGATCGGGACCCTTATAACGTCTTTCGCGTCCTCTCTCGGCCCCCACACCAAGCCCCTAACCTAACACTATGACCCCTGGATAACATCGCCTCCTCGCAACCTGGTCTCAGCGTCACCAACGAGGACCACCGTTGCAGTGACTGCCACATCCGCGAGAGACCCTACCAACCATAGGCTGGCCACAGGACTTGCGACCCTCAACCGCATTGCCTCCTCTCACGACCTGCTGTCAGCGTCGGCGGAGAGGACTACTGCAGCGTTGCGTCTCCTCCACGTTCACGCGAGCCCCTGCCGACGGGTGGTCAACCGCACGGTCGTAGGATAGAATCAACTTGTTGCTGCGCGTATGCTGAGGTGAGGTATCCCTCCCCTGCTCTTCGTGCTGACATGAGGTATCAATATAGATTTTCCACTCCCAGTACTCATATAGATTGTCCATTGATTTTTAAACTTGGAGAGAGAATCATGTTTAGGTCAAGATCAGTACAATAAAAAAACCCCCAAAAAATTGTTAGTCTGAGTCAGTTGTAGAAATATGGATTTATTTTGGATCTTTTCCATATCTACAGTGTAGAATAAACTAAGCTATTGGTTAATGTGATAAAAATTTGAGTTGGTTTGTAAGCTTCTACTTGTAAGTCTTCCTAAGTTTTCAGTTAGCCTTGACAAGTTAGGAGCAAGTTTTGAATGCAATGTATTATGTACGTGCAAGTTAGGATTAGTTATTGTAATGAATTTGGTTATTTTGCAATGTATTATGTACATGCATGATTTCTTAGTTGACTTATTACAGGTTCAGTAGAATGGCAAGGAGTATGCTATGTTTGTTGTATGCGTATGGGAATATGATTGACGGAGAAGATGGTGTTGAATATGATAGGAAGTTCATCAAGAATGAGAATTTTAAGTGATAAGTTTGAATTTGAGATGCTTAAGGAGAAGATTATGAAAAGGCTTAATCTTAATCCTTTGACTCGTGACATTAAGATAAATCATAGGTTTTCCATGGTCATGGGTTGTGCTTCAAATGTTAAGATGACATACACCCTCTCACCTCTTGTTGATGATGGTGATGTAGAGAGAATTCTTAGTCTCGTCGAGAACATGTCTCAAACTTATCTACCAGAGTTGTACATCAAGATCACTGCAATCGGTTAGATTGAAAGGCCTAAGAAGGATGGAGTACGCAAAACCTCTACTCAAACCGTGGAGGTTGTCGTGGGCTCTGCAAGTAATATCCATGGTCATCACACTCATGATCCAACCTTGAATCTCTTCATGGAAACAGAAGTGCAGCATAGTTCTATTCCTATCACAAAGGCTCCCCTCACTGCTGAGGTGGAGCATACCTTAATTAACTTGGGGTTTCATAGTAGTGTTGTTCCTGATGTGCTCATCGACATCTAGTCTGATCCTTCTATCGCTATTGCCTCCAGTCATATACATAATGAGTCGCAGCCTACCATCAGCCACACGGAACACAACGAATGATCATGGAGTCCGGCGTGACTCCCATGTCCCATCAAGCTTGATGATCCATTCTCATGTCCTTCAGGCAGAAGACTTGGAGATCTAGCGAGAAGAAAATGGCCACCCACTTGATTCTGATGGAGAAACAAATGATGGGGTAAATGACAAATCTAATGTTGATGAAGTGCATGTTTTGCCAGAGAGTCATGCCGTTGTTATGCCTGTGATCGAGGCCTTTAGAATAAGAACCTCGACTCAACACGCAATCGTAGAGAATATACGCACTAGGTTTAATGACCCAGTTCCACCAAAGAAAGGTGTACGTCTGGGGGGATGATGCTACTCCCAATTTTCATTAGTAGTTGAATGGCATAAACTCTTTGTATTTCTCTCTCTCTGATTGCGTCACCCCTAAAAGCTAGTCTACCCCTAGTATTTATAGGGTGGACATCCGTTAGTTGTGGACCTTTTTTCTGTTCCCACAATCTTAGGATTCTGCTATTAATAGCATGTCACATAGTAACCGACAGGCGATCATAAGTCGGTGTTGTACTTCTCATGATTCCTTCTTGATTGCGGTGGGCAGCCTGTCGATTGGTTGTCACCCAGATCTAGAGCAACCCGCCATTCCGCCAAGTACATGGACCTAGGTAAACAGATTTGTCCTAGAGAGTCGAGTCTCCACTATTTGCCAGGCTGCCGAATCCTCCATGCGGCCCAACTCGTGGGGTGATTTTTCTTGAAGGGATTTCTTGATCTCTTTGAGGGCCTGTTGTCACTAAAGGGTCCAATGTGTTAGCATATACCCTTTTTGATGCATTCAAAAAAGGGAAAATATTTGTCAGAAGATCGAGACAAGAATCGACCTATAGCTACGATTTTGCCGACCAACGACTGGAATCCCTTTAGGCTAGTCGGGGGTGTTAAGGCCATAATCACTTGGATTTTGTTGAGATTTGCTTCTATCCCCCGGTCGGAGACAATGAAACCCAGGAATTTTCCTGAAGCAACGCCAAATGAGCACTTCTCAGGATTCGGGCAAAGTTAGATGTCCCTTAAAACTTGGAATACCTGGGTTAAATTCCCCAACTATTGGGGGAATTTTAAGCTTTTGACAAGCATATCATCGATATATACTTCAAATGACTTTCCAATTAAATGAGCAAATATCAAATTTACAAGACACTGATAAGTAACTCTAGCATTTTTTAAGTGAAAGAGCATAACTTTATACTGAAATAGACCCCTATTAGTTACAAATGATGTATGGGGCCATTCAATTGGAGCTAGACTTATCTGGTGATAACCACTATAAGCATCGAAGAAAGACATATGAGATTGCCCGCTACAGGAATCCACAAGGGCATTGATCTTCGGAAAGGGGAACTGATCCTTTAGGCAAACATCATTTACATTTGTGAAGTCCACGCACATCCTCCAATTTCCATTTGACTTCTTGACCATCACAATATTAGACAACCACTCTGGGTAAATGGACTACTCGATGAAGCCTACTTCTAGTAGTTTGTCTACTTCTGCAGCGATCGTCTGCCACTGTGATGATAACATCCTCATCAGTCATATCTAGCTTTAATTAGTCAAAATTCATTGACAAATGCTCCTACATAACCGCTATAAGACCATAATTCATTGCATATCCTTTCTAAGAGAAATGCATTAAAACATGGGTAAATCTACAGTTTTAACAGAATATCCTAAATGTAGAACAATCACGGGATTTCCCAAGGGTCAATTAAAGTTCAAATGGTCATTAATGTCTAATAAGTGGGTTCATGCGGACAAAAACATGTTTTCACACGTTTCGAGAATTATTGGAATCTAAAACCCTAAAAATTATAGAAAAATATTACCTAAGGTTTGGTACCTTTAAATTGACCATCTGAACCCGATTTGACCTAAAACAGTCTTAGATAGACAATTACCCTAATTTGGATTTTTGCATAAATTATCCAATCAAAATTGGTGAAAACCTAAATCCAAATTCACCATCAAATTCCTTGGGTCAAAATTAGGTTTATAATAAAATTTGGGCCCAATCAGAGATCACTTTAACCTAGTTTACATTTTAGTCCTGTCTGACTCTTTTCTCTCACACATATGCCCCTAACTTTTGAAATCCTTGCAAATATGCCCCTAACTTCATCATCTTCTTCACCAGCAGGTCCCCACTGCCTTCAACTCCTAAACCCACTTCACTGGCGACCTTCAATCAGGGATTACTCCCTGATTTCACGACCAAACTCTTCTAAATTTGGAAAGAAGAATCATGAAGGATTTCCCTACAATCTGAGCTGCATCTTGGGCTCCAATTCCTACTCAATTCCTCATGTGAATCGTTTGAAATTTAGGGTTTCCCTGTGCGTGAAGCTTCCAAGCTTGGAATGCTCACCTAAGCCCTATAAAAGGACCTAGGTCGCAAGGCTGTGCTCCTTAGTTTGGTTTGGAGGCCGGACACCCTCTCTTCTCTTCTCCCCAACCTCCACCTCCACCAACTCTAGTGAGCCCCTCCGTCTACCTTCCTCGTCCTCTCTTACAGACCATAGCGAGTGGATTCCTTCTTCCCACGTTCTTCCGCGCCTCGCAATACCGGCAAACACTTCCTACCTCGTCTTCCTCGCTGCTCCATCACCGGAGGCTTCATCTTCTCCGTCGATGTGAATCCTACCCGCTTCATCCAATTAGATTAGGTAGATTATTTCCCTTAGGCACTTAGGTTAGTTTCCACTATTCAAAACCCAAAAATATTCCCTCGACCTACATGCACGCCACCTTCGTTCTTCGCTCCAGCCACCCCTCTGGCGAGTCCACCCCACCTCCACAATCCACCAATCAACTAACCAACAGGCACTACACCTCCGCCTCATCCACCTGAACCAAAGCACTCTCCTATTTAGGGCTATTCACCCCTTCAAATGCCTGTCGAAAAACCCACCTTCGCATGCCATTCTCCATCATCGCCAGACCTCCACAACGCTTCTCACCCCACGCCACTACCACCACAGCATTCACCGTGCCCCGACGACCCTTATGAACTATTTTAACGTGGCCAAGAGGCCGTGTTCGTGATTTTCAGGGTTCGCTGTCGCTCTGCCGTTGTCGCCATTACCGCCACCACGTTCTTCGAGTTTGAGGGCACGCTTGCTTCAGGTGACATCTCCAGGTAGCACGAAAGGCTCCCAGGAGCACGCCCAGGTGGTCAATTGGAGACCACATTACCTGCTACTACTCCAATTGAAGACACATCCACACTGCAAGCGCACGCAAGAAACAAGAGGGACTTTAGTCCCACATCGGTGGGAGATAAGCAAACACGCACGCATAAAGGTTTTTTGTCACTTGGGCTTATCGCCTCAAGAACACCAAGGTGAGGTCCCACTCACCCACATAGACTCGACTCGACCTGCCTACTGTACACTCCTCGGTTGTGACCCCACGCCCGCAGCCCTGGACCCAAGCACGCGATCCGTATACCCGATTAGCCCAGCTATTTGAGAGAGGAGGAAGGCACAGAGAGAGCGTGGAAAGGGTGGGTTTTTCCCTCTGAAGTATATACCTTTGTGATCTCTAAAGAAAGGAAGAGAGGAGGAAGAGGCTGAAGCTAAGGCAGAGAAGAGAAAAGAAGTGGTCGTTCTTGAAGACGAGAACAAAAGAGAGTTTCGAAGAAAGCACTGCAGCAAAGCTTCAATTAAGTCATCTGATTTGAAAGTCAAACGTCTAATTACTGTTGGATGATTTGGTTTATTTGAGATATTTGTGATGTATATCTAGAGGGCTTAGTTGGTGATTTAAATCAGTACTTTTGGCTTTTCTATTCTTTTTATCCTAAGATATATTAATCTTCATTGAATATCTAATGTGCCAGATTAATATTCATTGAAATATCTTTATAGTGCTTCATTTATTGTGCTCATTTATATATTCATTGAGATTAGCATGTGAATTCCTACTTGCTCCCTATGTTCGATCTCGAACTTCATTTATAGATTTTCGAGTTATAAATATTATTTGTTAAAAGATCAATTGTGGATTTTGCACTACAATGATGATAACTTAATCTTAATCCTCTCTACATCCATTCAACACACTGCTCGACTGATTTGTGTCGTTGAGCCTACTTAATTGCTTGAGAGCCCAACTGTATATTGAGCCGGTTCCCGATTAAAGACGGGTATACTCTTGGCAGGTTATTGGCTGACCATGCAAAAATGTCTGCATTAGCCCTCAGTAGGAGGAATAGCTCGTGGATTTCGGCCCCAAACAGCTCGACCCCTATGTGAACCAGTTTATCAGTTGCATTAGGGTACAACTGAATGGCCATGGTTGAAGACCCAGGCTTCATTTCCTGCGTAGGCGGGCGTGGATCAAACTTCTCTTCCCCCATCTATGAGATTTGGGAGGGATTCTCTCCATTGAGCACTCAAGCTCAACGCGCAGCAATTCTCGGTCAGCGAACTGCTCTCCGTGGACAATCCTGATTCCACGTGGGAAGGGGAAAGTATGAACTAGAAGTACGATGAGGGGATTGCCCAAAAAGCATGAGTCGTGGGGTGGTCCATAATACCTTCAAAAGCTGTCGTCATCCTCACCACTATGAAAGTGGCCGTTTTGTTGTGTTTATCTCCTTCGCATATTGACACTAGCAGGCTGATTTCTCCTTTAGGCATTACTTTATGGTTCCCAAACCCTACTACCGGCAAGGTTGGCAGGGACAAATGTTCCTCGCTGAGACCTAACTGCGTGAGAGTCTTGAGGAAGAGGACATCCATGGTGCTAACCTCATCTACAAGGAGATGGGGTTGTTAACACCCAGCCAGGAGGAGTGTTATTAACAAGGGATTTGTGAGGTCTATCGGATTTGACAAGGAGAAGAGCCTTGAGGTGGCTTGCTTGATGGAACTCATCTCTCCCCACTGCAAAAAGGGATACATCTCCCATATGGCCCTCTAAGGAGAAGGGGTGGCCCCTGAACCTCCCAGGGGGCCTGTTGACGGAGCTTTTTAGGAGTTTAAATATGTCTCGTTGTAGTAAAGTCTCCTAAATCACTCAATCAACAAAGATAACTTATAAACTTAGATATCTATAAATGAAGTCCGAGGTCGAACACAGGGAGCAAATAGGAATTCACGCGTTAATCTTCAATTAAAATATAAATGAGCACAGGAAATAAGCCGAGAATAATATTTCAATGAATAACACTACTCAAAATTGATATTCAATGATAAATATGAGTATTTCAAGAGCTTAGTGAAGCAAAAAGATGTCTAATACAAAATAATGGTGATTTAGATCACCAATTATTAGTATAAATATATGTATATCAATTAATCATCTCAAATAAATGAACAGTACTTAGACATTCAAGTCAGACGACTTAAATGTTCTCTGCTACAGTACTCTTCTTCTTCAGTTGTCTTCTTCTCTTCTCTTAGATTCTTCTTCTTTCTTCCTTAACCCTTCTCTTCTTCTCAGAGGCACGACCCCTTCTTTTCCTTTCTTCTCTCTTCAAGCCTTCTCTTCCTTCAGATCTTCTTCCTTCTTTTCTCACAACGGCTAAGTGTCGAGAGCCCTGGAGAGCAAAACCCCCCATACCCTGCTCTCTCTTTCCTTTCCTTCTCTTATCTCTTAGAGGTTCGAGTAATCGGGTATACGGGTATGCGTACCTGGGTCTAGGGTTGCAGGCGTGGGTCGCAATTGAGGAGTGAGGCTAGTCGAGTCGAGTTAAGTGCGGGTGACTGGGGACCTCACCCCCATGTGTCAGAGGCAACACAACATTATCAGAAAAATAATTTATGTGTGCTCAATGGTTCTTCTCCCACCGATGTGGGACTAAACACACGCCTCCTTCACGTTGTAGTTGCAGGTGATGCTTTCGTTCAATTGGAGCAGCTGTAGAGGGCATGGTCCTCAATTAATCACCTGGGAAGGTGCCTGGAAGTCACCCGCAACTCTTGGGTGTAACACCTGGGTCCTTTTGTAGCTTGGAGCTTGAAGAACGAAGGCGGCGACAATGGTGGCAGCGGTGTGACGGTGTGGAACCTAAAATCCAATAATACAGGCGCTAAGCCCCTATTAGAAAGCTCAGGAGCTTCACCTAGACTTGACGAAGGTGGTGAAGGTGGTCTCGTGGTCAGTGGAGGTGTGTGGCGAAGTAGTGAAGTCAAGAAGTGCATATGAAGATGGATTTATTTGGTGGATAGTTTGGGAGGTTGAGAGGCCCAATAAAGTTAGGGCTCTTAGTCGTGGGCGCACAGCGAAAGTTGTGAGGGTGTTGGCGAGGTGGTTGGATGTGTGTGGTGAGAGAATGACCTCACTGGGGAAGTGGTTGGAGCGTAAGAAGGTGACGGCGTGCGTGTGCATCGAGGGATGTTTTTGGGTTTTGGATAGAGGGATAAAACCTAATAACATAAAGAAACTAAACTACCCTAATTAAATTGGACGAAAGGGGAGTTTTCCTTGCCGGAGATACACCGGACTTGGAGGAGATGAAATCTCTGGTAGGGGAGAAATGGCTAGGAAGATGTGGAAGAAGGCCCTCGCTGGTATTACAAGCGGTGGAGGAACTTGAGGAGGGTAGATCGACCAACTATGGTTTGTGACAGTCGACGAAGAATGTAGATAGGTGATACGTTTCTTACCTCAACTCAGTAATTAAGTTAATTTCACTTAATTAAAAGTAGAGAAAAGTAATTTAGGTTAACTCAAAATTGTGTCAGTTGTGTAGTATAGGGTTGAATTAACATAACATTTTAGATTTTTTTTACTAGTTGAGTCCAGATCGTTCGCTAGGACGTATAATTCATTCTAAATTCACTAGTTATTTTTTATTTTTCTTTATAAGTATAGGAGGTATATTAAGTTAATTTAAAAACATGGATTTTGCCAAATGATTTAAACTTTAAGGAATATACAAAATCCCATATGAATTCTAATTTATTCAAATGTTTTAAGGCAAAGAAAAGTTGATTTAGCTAGAACATGCCTTATTACAACAATTGCAAGTAAAAAGAAATTTTTCATATAGCAAGAAAAAAAACAAATTCTTCTTTTTATTCTTCAGCCTCTCTCTCTCTTTTCTTCTTCTTTCTTTCTATTTTTCTTTTATTTATCCTTTATCTTTTCTCTCTTTCTTTTATTACTCTCTTATTCTCTCGACCTCTCTTCTTTTGCTCCTGCCTTCTTCTTCCCTTAGTATTTCCTTAAGTAGCCTCCTCTTTAGTCTTCATAGTGCCTGTTCCTTCTCTTTTCTTCAACTAAACCGGGTTTATTTTCCTTTTCAACCAAAAATTATTTTTTATTTGCAGTGAGGTCCTTTCGAGGATACACAGCACCCTGAGATCAGGGTGGGAACAGACCTGTTACGAACGTGGCATCAGACGGGTTTTTAAGACGTCTGGGAAGTGGCCCAGACGTCTGGTAATAAATTTTTGCGGCGTACGGGGTTGCGTCTGCGTGCCTGCGCGCGCAGACTGCACCCACCGCTCTCGTTCCTCTTTTCTTCTCTCTCTTCCTGTAGACGCGCCGCTCTCTTCTCTCTCTCCCCACGCGGCCTTATAAGAACACCCTCGCCCTCTCCCTCACCCTCATCTCCTCCGCCTTCCTCTTCTCCTTCTCCCTGCCAGTGCGAGAGCGCGAGCGAGTAAGCGGTGGCAACAGCGGCCGCGGCGAGTGTGCGGGAAGGAGGGTTGCGAGCGGAAGGGGAAGCTCGATCGCGAGGGTTCGAGCTTGCCGAGGCAGCTAGAGCCGGTCCGCGGGGGAGCGGCAGGCGTGGGGTGTTGCGGAGGGGCTGCTGCAGCTCGGGCAGCAGGCGGAAGGGGCGCAGCGCGGCCGTGCGTCGCGGGCGGAGAGCGAGTCGGGCCCTGGTTCTGGAAAATTTTCCAGAAGCAGACGTCTAGGCTTACGACCAGACGACGGTGAAGACGTCTGGAGGACTGTCCAGACGTCTGACAGGTAAGATATTTCTATCTTCTTCCTTTCTCGCGTGTACGGCTATGCAGCCGTCCGCCGCGACTTCATCTGCGCTTCGTCATGCTGAGAGCAGGAGTGTGTGTGCGCAGGTTGCACTCGGGAGGGCACGAGGGCTCGCCATCCCACGTAAATCAGACGTCTGGCTGCAGTGCCAAACTACGGAGAGGACTTCCAGACGTCCGGGGTGACAATCGGATGTCTGGGAACCAAGCCAGACGTCCCAGCGGGCTTCTAGACGTCTGAAGGACTACGCAGAATTAAGGTACGATCTGACCCACCTTTTAAGACGTCTGGAAGCGGTTCCAGACGTCTGATTTTTGTCAGTTTCGTCGTTTTTGACCCGTTTAGGGCCCGTTCGAAGTCTGTTTTCTGCGTTTCGAGTTGCGTTCTTTACAGAATAAAATCCTCTACCCGTTTACAGTAATTGTATACCGTTCTGAGAAACTCCTTGTGTTTGATCCTCGTGTTAGGACCCCGTTCCGTTGCAGTCTTGGGGGTTGCGGAGGCGTGCGGGATTGCCAACCACGCCCCCAGTACTCCCGTTTTCGCTGGTAGAGTGACTTTTAAATTATTTAGTATAAATTGTTACAATTATGGAACAATTAATAGAGTCTAGGGCATTGCATGAATCCTAGGACTGAGAAACTAGATTGAATGATAGATCCTAGGGTATTGCATGAATCCTAGGGCTGGAAAACTAGATTGAATGATAGATCGTAGGGTGCGGCATGAATCCTAGGACTGGGAAACTAGTGGAATATATAAATATTGCAGTCTTGGAACAGTGGAAAGGAAATAATAGCTGCCTGTAAATTAATATCTGCACGTTATGAATGAATAAGAATGATTGAGAATATGGGTTGTATGAACGTAAAACTGGAACAGTGAAACCTACAATGGCCAACAAAAAGAACACGAACCCTACGGGGAATTAGGAGTAGAACTCCTGGAAAGGAGAATAGAAGGGAACTGAGAAAGTGAAACGTGGAAGTGTGTTGTCTCTCAGGTACGTGGTACCAAAGAGAGCACTAGCTACCCTACGGGCCCCGGGGTTCTGCTAGCTCTCCTACACCAACTTGTTAGGCCCACTGGGCAAACCAGGGTAGTCAGGCAAGGGTGCGCGGACTGTGGAGGGGTTGGACCCCTGTTACTGAGAGGGCTCTGCCCTATACTGGTTCCGTGCTATGCTTTGGGTGCACCCGTTAACAGAAACGACTGACCGCGTGCCAGTGCGGGGTAGCTACCTGTGCGCTTATCGCGCGTGCCGTAGTCACCGTTACGTCTGTCAGCGACCTTGGGGTGGTTGACTGAGGGTAGGACCACCATGGGGGACTCTCCCGGCCAGGAGAGCACCACGTGTTACTCCTACTTTTCGGAAAAGACTGCAATCAATATCGTTCCCACGAGGAACATTCGAGATCAAGTGAAGGATCTGAGAAATAAATCAATCGTGAAATAATAGAAAGACGTAAATACAGAAAGTAAAAATATAACAGCTATTGTACACTCTACTGCTTCTTTAGCTTTTAGTTGCCACACTACTCAGCGTTTCGCTGATGTGTTACCCTCGTTACTTTTCAGGACCAGGTGTTGAGCAGCCAGGGTCAGCGGCTGCAGAGGACGCTGGGCCTAGTAGGGTCCAGTAGAGTTACCCGCAGTTCTTTTTGTACTTTTCTTCCACTGTAGTGAGTAGTTTCCTTGTTACTCCTTGTACTTCTTTATTGTAAGATTCATGTTATGTACATATTTGTTGTTCTACTGTTGTGGTGGTGTATACTGTAGTAGTTCCTTTTCTTATTGTTGTATTTTGTTACTGCTAGTTATATTCATGATGAATGTGGTTTATTTTACTGCTCTTTTGGTTACTTCCTCGTTGGACGACTAGGTCTTGGGATTAGTCGAGTCGGTCCGATTCTCATGTCTCGTAGGGACTCGAGAATCGGGTCGTTACAAGACCCTACTCGGTCCTCGCCTGATTTTAATTAAGGTTCGATTTCGGTTTATTTTTTGGTTCATAGTTTCGAGCCAATCCGGCTCAACCAAGCCAAACCAGTTCACGCCTCCCAGGTGTTGAGACCCGTGCCTTCAAAGCTCTTTAAGACATCTGGGACTTGGGTCAGACGTCTGGAAATCAATTTTTATGTGCGTACGACCTCGAGTCTACGCGCGTGCCGTGCACAGACTTAGCCCAGCCTCGTTCTCTTTCTTCTTCCCTCACCGAATGTAGAGCCCTACCCCCCCCCCCCCCCCCCCCCCGCGCTTACAAATACCCTCCTCCTCTCCCTCACGCCACCCCACTCCCATCCACCTTCTCCTTTCTCCAGCGAGCGAGAGCAAGCGCGGCGAGTTGCAACCGAGCGCAGCAGCGGAGAGGAGAGGGGCAGTGTGAGAAGGAGAGGCGAGGAGAGCACGTGAGCTCGCAAGAGAGCTCATCGGAGAAGCTCGCGGCCGGTCGAGCGTGCGCGAGGCGGAGTGTTGTGCCAGGGAGGTTTCCCCCGACGCTGCTGCATCTAGAGCAGTGGACGAGTGAGCACGACGCGGCCGCGCGTAACAGGAAGAAGACGAAGGAGATTCTGATTCTGGGATTTTTCCAAGAATCAGACGTCTGGACCTACATCCAGATGACGCGAATGATGTCTGGAGAAAGCTCTAGACGACTGAGAGGTACGTCCTGCGCCTTATACCTCCCTTTGCGGATACAACCATGCAGGCCGTTCCGTCGAGGCTCTGATGTGTGCTGTGTTAAGAAGATTTGCGTTGCGCGTGCAGGATTCACTTCGAGAAGGCGCGGGACACTCCCTCCCACGCGGTTCAGACGTCTAGGCAAGGCACCAGACGGCGAAGAGCGTCTCCAGACGTCTGGACAGGTGATCGGACGTCTGGAATCTGGACAGGTGATCGGACGTCTAGAACTAGGTCCAGATGGTTCAGCAGGATCCCTGGACGTCTGAGGAGCAGCACAGAGTGAGGTATAGTTTTGGACTCTCTTTAAGACGTCTGATTTGAGTCAGGATCGTCGTTTTTGACCCGTTTAGGGTCCGTTTGAGGTTCGATTTTCGTGTTTAAGATTCCGTTCTTCTTTGTATAAGTTCCTCTACTTGTTGGAATGCATTTTTATCATGTTCTGAGTGGTTCCTTGTAGTTGATCCTTATGTTAGGACCTCGTTCTATTGCGGATTTGGGGGTTGCGGAGGCGCGTGGACCTGTCGATCAAGCCCCCATTACTCCTGATTTTGCAAGTAGAGTGGCTTCCCTTAGTTAATTACAAACATAAATGCATATCTGGAATAAATGGTAGATCCTAGGGTTTGGCATGAATCGTAGGACCAGAAACACTAGATTGAATGATAAATCCTAGGGTATGGCATGAATTCTAGGACTAGAAACACAGGAACGATTGTATTGAATGCCTGAATTGCAGTCTTGGATGTGTAAATAGAATAATAACAATTGCCTATAATTGGATAACAGCTGCCTGTGAAATGTAGAGTACTGTTGTTAGTAACTGTTACATGTAATTCCTGTTGTTTGCAATTAAATACGAGCAGCTTGTATATAAATTGGAAAAGAAAGATTGAAAGTTGGAAACACGTGCTATATGCGAATAAACCTGAAATGATGAAACCTAGTATGGCTTGTCCTAAGAAACATGAGCATGAACCAAACGGGGAATTAGCTGTAGAGCTCCTGGAAATAAATAGAATGGAACTGGAAAGGTGAATGGGGAAGTGAGCCGGCCCTTGAGTACGGAGTACCAAGGAGAGTGACTGTCCCCCTGCTTAGTACAGAGCGGAGCTAGCCGCCTTACGGTTGGGACCCGGGGTTAGTACTGGCCACTTTGTACCGACTTTTTGGCCCTCGCGTACACAGTACCGGGGAGAGCTACTAGTGTAGGGAGAGAGCTAGCCACCCCACGGGGCTCGAGGTTCACCTAGCTGTCCTACACCGACTTGTTAGGCCCACTGGGCAAACCAGGGTAGTCAGGCGAGGGTATGCGGACTGTAGAGGGGGGAGACCCCTATTTGGTTACTGTGGAGGGGCTAGACCCCTGTTACTGAGAGGGCTATGCCCTATACTCGTTCCATGATGTGCATTGGGCGCACCCATTAACGGAAACGACTGACCGCGTGCCAGTGCGGGGTAGCTACCCGTGCGTTTATCGCGCGTGCAGTAGTCACCGTTATGCCTGTTAGCGACCTTGGGGTGGTTGACTGAGTGTAGGATCACCACAGGGGACTCTTCTGGCCAGGAGAGCACCATGTGCTACTTCTATTCTTCGGAAAAGACTGCAATCAAGATTGTTCCCACGATGAACATTCGAGATCAAGAAAAAGACCTGATAAATAAACCAAGTGATAAAAGAAAGAATAATTAGTTAAATAAAGAAAGAAATTGAAACAACAGCTACCTGTCCACCTTTACGATTTTTAGTTAGCTGGTTGCCACTCTACTCAGTGTTCGCTGATTTCGTGTACTCATAACCTTTTTCAGGTCCAGGTGTTGAACAGCCAGAGCCTACGGCTGTAGAAGGTGCTGAGCCCAGTAGAGCCCAATAGTGTACCTTTTCGTTGTACCGTTCTGTTGTAGTAAGTATTTTGTTACACTTCTGTACTCTTTTGTTGTATCTTTATATTCCTGTACCTGTTTGAATTCTCTACTGTTGTGGTGGTGTGTACAGTAGTAGTTACTTCTTTACTGCTGTACTTTTGTTACTGTTAGTTGCTTGCATGGTGAATGTGGTTTATTTTACTACTTTTTGGTTACTTTCTTGTTGGACGACTGGGTCTTGGGATCAATCGGGTCGGCTCGGTTCTCGTGTCTTATAGGGATTCGGGAACCGAGTCGTAACACAGGCCTCGCCCTCCCAAGGCCAACGCATTCGCACACCCACTTGGGCGCACACCCGCAGGCACACATGCCCGCACACACACACGCATGCTCAAATGTTCAAATGTTCAGATCGCGGCAAGCACTTGACAACTGGCATGGCTATACAACAAATTAGTTTTATTCCAAGGCGGGCGCTCATGTCTTACCGATGTGGGACTATGCCCCCCCCTCCAGACCTGACTTCAATTGATGAAATCTCCCTACTCATAGCTCCAAATCAAGCGACTCAAAGCTTGATAGAAAGCTCTAAGGTAGATCTACAAGGTTGCAAGGTCAATTTTAAGTTTAGAGGATGATTTCCTATTCGATTTGAAGAGTGAAACAAGGGGTTCCTACAGGTTTTATTGCTTGGAAATAGAGTTAATCTTCACAGAGTCCACAGATGGACTCTCCTCTCTCAACTAAGGGTCTAAATAGGTTCTATAGGTTATTCCGCGGCTACAGGTAGAGGTTCTGAGCTCTTAGAGGCTTCAGGTAACACAAAGAAGCTTCAAGCTTCTCTAAAAGCTTCAGAGACAATAATCAGACATGAGAAAGTTGTAACAGACAGCTAAAGGCATTCTCAGTCGATTGGAATAATCTCTAAGGGATATAACAGATTGATCTAGGTAGGATTTCACTTCAAATCTCATCAAAATGCTACTGTTATCCGTTTGGATTCGAAAACAACCCAAACTGATAGGTTGTGAATTCCAACAAATTAACTCATCTGAGCTCATTTTAATCTCTTTCAGATCATTCAAAAGAATCTCAGAATCCATGTAAGCTTCTCAAATCATCAAATCATGCTTAGAATCAGAATCTCCTTCCCAGGTTTGACTGCAAAGCTTCGAAATTTGACTTTCTGATTAATGCTTTCTTACAAGGAATTAAGGCCTCAAATAGCATCTCTTCAATCTCAGGAATTTGTTCAGACCCTCAGATATTTGAACTAAGGTTTCCAGGGTTCTAAGCTTGTCGCCTGAGCTCCAAAAGGTGTTTGATCGTCAGAACAAATAAGAGATTGATACACTGTTTGGATCACAGAAATGAACTCAGAGTAAAGCATTGAAGCTTCCAGAACTCTTAAACGTAACTTTAACCTAACTGACAAACTTCTCCAACTCTGCTGGAGTTGGAGAAGACAAAGATTTATCTAAATCTCCAGACACTTAATCCTCAAATAAACATCCTCAGAGCAATCAGTGATCATTAAATCATTGATCTGGAGCTTTTCACTAAATTCCCCAGGCTGAAGAACAGTTTTGACTTACTAGAGCTTGCCGGAGCTCCGGTGAGTCTAGAAAAAGTGCAAACTGTGCACAAAATGGCGAATTATGCCATTTTTGAATTAAAAAGGTTCCTGAGGTTGCAAGGAACCTCAGGGACTCAATTAATTCTCCATTTGCTTGTTAGAATTAAGGTTTAACAATGAATTCCATTTCTTAAAGGATCTGTGTTGGTTAATGCTCAGGACTTGTTTTCCCACTCAATTGAGTGGTCAAAACAAGTCAACAAATATTTACGATCATAAATATATATAATTAATAGTTTTAACTGCTCCTGAGCCGCCATGGACAGCGAGCTCAGGAGCTTAATTACAATTTGGGCGTTTAAGTTATATGTGGTAATTCTATAAATTAAAGTGTCAATTAGGGTCCTCAGGTTGTGAATAAGTGATGGAGAATCCTATGAAGGTGATTCTAAACTCAGCTCCTGTCGCCATGGACAACAATAGTAGTCGGTGGAGGTGAAGTTGATTTAGGCGATAAAGTGATCAATTGAGTGTTTAAATGGGTTAGAAATGATTATGAGGGTTTAAGGAAGGTGGACAATGAGTTAAAAAGACGAAATAAGGACTTTGGCGAGCTCAAGGAGCTCGTCGGAGTCGGAGAAGATGAAATGTAAAATCTAGAATTACAACTAAACTACCTACCTAACTACCCTACTTCTACTCCTAATCTATTGTTACCTGGGCGAAGGGGTAATAGGGTTCCGCCGAAGGCTAATAACGGACGACGAAATCAGAGGGTGTAAGAGGAAGATCTCCGGCGGGCGGATATGAGGTGAAGCAGAGGACTCCTTAGTCAGCGTATGTATCCAGAGATGCGGCTGACCTCGTCGGATCTCCTCGGCTAATCAAGATGGATGGAGGAAGTCGGAGAGTGGTGTGGAAGGTCACCAGAGTTACAGAGAGAATAGCCTATTGAAGTTGGCTGCAGTGTTAGAAGAGGGAAGGGAGACAACTTGCCAGAAATCAGAGGGGTGAGGGGGTATTTAAGTGGTTGGCGACGAAGAGAATGGCAAGGTCTGGACGAAGAAGGAACTTGAGGAGCTTAACCTCCAGCGTCGACTCCGACGACGGTGAGGTTAACTCCCGCCAGAAATTAGGATTTCTGATTAATCCAGACCGGTGGATGAAAATGAAGTGGTGAGCCCAAGCTCGAAGAGCTTGGAGAAAGAAGGTTGATGTCGGCAGGGCGGTGATCGTGCGGTGGCGGCACTCTCCATCGCCAGCTATCTAAACAGATGAAAAAGAAGAAGAAGACAAAAAGGGACCTAAATGTAATGAAACTTAAGGACCTATGTGAAACTTAAGGATCCGATTGCAATGAGTTTTAGGAACCAAAATGTAAACTCAAGTTTTGAAGGTTTATTTTAACTTGGATCTTTTTCAACTTTTCATATATGTTAGTAAATAAGGTAAATATTATGTTTTCACCTTGAATTTACATTTTTGATCTTTTTAAGTTAATTTATTAAATTAGGTAAAGTTACTTAAGTTATTATATACTTAGGTATACATTATATTTAAGTTACTTAACTTATTAATTAAGGAATTGATTAATAAGATTTCGAGTCCAATTATTAATTAAATTGTTAATAATGTCAATTGAATGATAAAATATCACTTTTAACTTATTTTAAGGTCCTTTACTATATATCCCTTATTTAATAATTAACCCTTATATGTTCATAACCTTAGCTAATTAACTAAGAAGATTAGTTAATTAGGGTAATTAGAGATCATGATGAGCCTCTCATCATACCCCCAAGCAAAAGTTTTGCTAGTCCCTAGCAAAATTAACTGAGACTATGATGATGTAAAGCACTTGGATTTAAATTATTATAAATAGTAACTATGTAGAGGAAAGCTTAGGTCAGAAATTTTTAAGTTTAATATAAATGATTAATATACAAAGCATATGTGAAAATTTTCTTACTTAGATTTATACTTATAACATTTAAAAAAAACACAATTTGTTAACAAGAATTTTATTCAAAATTAGAATTCTTAAAAATATCTTAATTCTTGTAACTATTCTTAACTCAAATTAGAAGACAATGTATTTTAAGGAAACAAAACTTAAGGATTGAGAATTAAATTTTAACTCAAAAACTCAATAGAATTAAGTTAATCCTTTATTTATGATATTTGACTTTTATCAATATAAATTTAAGCAAATTAACCAGATACTCATTATTAATCAAACTTAGAGTAGTAAAACTCTAATTTATTAGCCTACAATACTAAAGAACAACTTCTAGACTTAGGATTCTGTTAATTCTTCTCCTTTAGGTCTCAACTTAAAATCTTCAAAATCCGATTTCTTAGGCTTCATTGCCCAATACTAAGGTTTAGTAGTTATGATTTTAAAACATCTGTGCTTACTGAAGAGATTTGTCCTAAAGGCATCTAAAGTTGCAAAAATCCAGATCTTAAGACATCAATGTCCAATCCCAATTATTCCAATTCAAGCCTTTGACTTGGCCTTACTCAGGTTTGGTTGCTTTCTCCTCACCATTTTTTAATATCCCGAGGTCAACACCTTTTGTGTATATCTCCCCGGTGGACCATTAGGTCTCTTATTCCTAATATTTTTATCTCCATATATTTTTTCACTTTTTCTATAGGTTAGAACACCCATTTGTAGCGAGGTGTTCTTTTTATTTGATGGAAGGAAGGGTAGCATCTATTTGTATTGAGATGCTTTTATTTATTTATGGAAAAACTGCACAAGCACCCTTTTGTAACGAGGCACTTAACTGCAAGGTGTTTTATTTATTTTTTTCTTTTTCATTTTCTTTTCCCCCCTTCTCATTTTTCTTACTAACTTTATTTTCCAAATCCTTTTTCTAGGTGAGTGACACATCCTTCACCCTTTCAAGAACCGCCTCGCGGAAATCCTTGGACTAAAGAGGATTCAAAATTGATCTCTTAACCTCTGTGTTTTCGCGGTCTCAGATGCAACAAGACAATTTTATGTGTGTGAATTTACATGTTTAGGTTACTTAGCTCTCAAACCGGAGCTTGGACAACAAAGTTCTTCACTCTCAGGTTCTTCAAATTCTTAGTTTCCTCGTATAGGACCCGTCAAGAAAAAATTTATCAAGTCTAGTTATTTATCCTTAGCCTGTAAGTCTTGTAAACTAAAATTCTACTAACTCTCTATCTAATTAACTCTGAATATCTGGCTTTTTTACTTAATTTTATGATAAAATCAATTTTTCAAAAAGCAAAAGGATTACTTAATCTAATTGATTAAAAAGTTATAATTTAATTTCAAAATTTAAGTTTAAATGTTAACACGCTTAGTTTCTTAATTCAAGATAAGAATAGAAAAATAAATCTTAAAAAGATTTAAAAGTTTCCTGATTCAAATAAAATCTTATTTTTTTTAAAAATAAAAGTGTATTTTTACAAAATATTTAAAGTAAAAATCTAATTAAGAATTGAATACTCTTAAATACCTATATATATTCTATATGCATTTTAATTTCTAACCTAAAAGAAAATTAAACTCTTAATTATAATATATATATAATTTTTTTCTTCTTTTCTTCTTTATTAAAAATGAATATACCCCTCTTATTATTTTTATGAATTTTCTTTTTCAAATTTTTGTATTTATATATATTTTTTTATGTATATAAGATTTTCCGATTTTTATGTTTTTTTTAATTTTTCAAATTTTATGAAATTTTTGATTTTTTAAAACTTTTATCATTTTTGGAATTTTTATTTTTTTTAATTTCGTGGATATTTGATTTTTATGTATTTTTTTTTAAACCCACACTTAAAGTGAAAATTTCACTTCAACACCCCCCAAGCAAAAATTTTACAATGTTCTCATTGTAAGAAAGGTGAAAAAAAATATTACAGGATGGAAGGAGTCGAAAAAAGGTGATTAAAAATCTCTGTGCAGATGATTTTAAGTCTCACCAAAGGTTAGAGTGGTCAGTCGGACTAAATGAAGATAATCAGTAAAATATGAAGTGAAAGTTTCAGAGTAAGCGTAAAAAAAATCAAAAAGGTACAAATTGGAAATGACTATGTACGAGTGCTAAGTTTTACGCCTTCAGCTAGGCGTAAACCCTAGTAAAGAACTCCTAAAAAAAAAAGGTACATGGTAAAAACAAAAGAGTTATGAAAGAATTAGATCAAAAACAGAAAATAGATTAAACCACCTAATCAAAACTCGTCCTGAAATTACCTAAAATAGATCTCACAGAACCCAAAATCAGATTCTCGTGAAAATCTTAGAAAGATCAGGGGGAATCTCGCCGGAGCTCGCGGAGCTTTCGACTGGAGAGAGGAGAAGAAGGTGGAGACACCGGCCAAAATGAGCTAAGGAGGATGGTTTGTCCTCAGGGGTCCTTAAATAGACCTTAAGAGAGCTTTCCAAGCGTGGAAGCTTCATTAAATAAGAGACCCAATCCTTCAAACGATTCACATTAGGTTTTGAGTAGGAATTAAAGCCCAAGATGCGGCTCAATTATAGGGAAATATCTCAGGAGTCTTCCTTCCGATTTTGGAAGAGATTGGGCGAAAAATCAGGGAGAAATCCTTAATTGAAAGTCGTCGATGAAGTAGGTTTAGGAGTTGAAGGCAGTGGGGACCTGTTGGTGAAGAAGATGATGAAGTTAGGGGGTCATTTGCAAAAAATTCAAAAGTTGAGGGGCTTCCTGTAAGAAAAGGAGTCAAAATAAGATTAAAATGCAAACTAGGTCAAGATGATCTTAGATTAGGCCCAAATTTTGGAAAAAAACCTAATTTGGACCCAAAGAATCTAATGGTGAAGTTGAATTTAAGTTTTGACAAAGTTTGACTGGGTAATTTATGTAGAAACCCAAATTAGGACAATTGTCTGTTTGAGACTCTATTTTATGTAAAAATGGATTCCAATGGTCAAATCAAAGGTATCAAACCTTAGAGAATATTTTTATATGATTTTTATAAGGTTTAGGTGAATTTTATTCTGACCAGAACCTCAGTTAGTTAAGTGGATCTATTTAAGGTAACTATTTGTTTCAGATGTCATTTAATTCTCGAAATGCGTGAAAACCCGTTTCTGTCCGCATGAGACATTTATGAACATTTAACCTTTAATTAACCCCTAAGAAATCCTGTGATTGCTTTGTATTTAGGATATTCTGTTAAAACTGCAGATTTACCTATGTTTTCATGTTTATCTCTCAGAAAGGATATGCAATGAATTACAGTCTTCTGGTAGTTATGTAGGAGCATTTATCAATGGATTCTGACTAATTAAAACTAGATATGGCTGATGATGACATTATCATTAGGGTTGGGTGCCACATTGATGCCAGAGATTATGTCTATCTACCCTTCAACCAAGTGTTGGGGAGACAGTGTCGGCTGGGGTGATAAGGCCCCAGTCGCGTGATTTTCTAGATGTCCAGCCTTAAATACTGACATAACCTAGCAGTAATATTCCTCAGGTGGGAGTTCCACCGAGATCTCCTACTGGGCCACCAGGGTCCTAGTCTCCACTACCCCTTTCTCCAAAAGGGATACTATGTGGGCTCCCCGCAGCTGCTGGAGTTTCTCTCAGTGATAGTCTTCGGGACCCTCTACGGGGTGTTTTCCCTTATCTTTGCCTTCACTTCATTTGATGAAATCAACCAAATTGCTGTGTTGGATCTGAGACTCGATCTGGCCGTGTAGATCATGGCAATCCTGCGTGGAGTGCCCCCGGGCCTGATGGTATTTGCAGTAAGATCCAGTCTCTAGCTTCTTCTTTAGGGCTTTGGCGGGGGAAGCAAGTCTTTATTCGTGGACCATACCTCTGCCAGTACATCCTCTTGATTCACGGTCAGGGGAATGTATTCTTCGTAGAGGTCCCACTTGGGTTAGAGGGGACTGTTTGGCCGGTTCTTGTTGAGCCAATCCCTCAGATCTAGGAAATTCCCCTTTTCTCGATATTAATGACACCTCGGCTAGGATCCTCCTTGCCTCAGGGGAGGCACAGCCCTTGTAGTGTCCATCTGCCAGTCGACTACAGGAGCAGAAGGAGTCATCGTGTTCGGCAAACTTAGTGGAACGATCTTAAAGCTCTGCCATGTCCCTTGGAGGAAAATCGTTAATGTCATACAAGAACCTTTGAGTCAGTAAGCCTGACTTAAAGTACTGGATAGCTATAACATCATGAGACCGCTTGCAGTTAAAATATTAAGTCTTGAACCGGTCTAGATAGGGCCGGAAACACTCCTACTTCCTCTGCCGGAATTTTGATAGCCTTTTAGGATTATCTCTAATCCGCTATTAACAGGCAAAATATTGGCAAAATTTGTCGACCAATTCTTGGAAGCAAGTGATTTGGCCTGGCAGCAGTTCATTGAACTACTCATGAGCCATCTCAGACAAGTAAGATGGGAACACCTGACAGAGAACCCCATCCAGGCACCCAACAAGTAAGACGTAAATCCCTACGAAGTTGTTAGGGTCCAACGTCCCATCATATTGAGCCAGGATGGGCTGCATGAACTTTTCAGGGAGTGAGACAATCATCACTTCCTCGGAGAAGGGGTATGTACTCACGTGCGCCCAAGGCCTCATGCCTCTCATGGCCCGGGTGACTTGGCGGACGATCTTGGGGATCGAGCCTCCACCGCTGGTCATTAAAGGATGAGTCCTCGACTGCTCGTTCGACTCCCATGGAGGTGGGAGGGGTCCTTTAGCGAGCCATGAAGGACCTCACCCTTCTAGCTACTAAGCTCGCGCTTCATCTTTTTGAGCTATTCACACAGGTGGGTGTTTTCCTCTTCTACCACGCGACGCCACTTTAGTTGGTCATTGGTAGAGATGGAACTCAGGGGCTCTTCTTGCCAGAATTTTGCCCGGTGCTTAATTAGCCTAATCTCTTGCAATTGCTCTGCCACCAACTGCTACTCGACTCTTAGGGTCTCTAGCTTAGCCTCGTACTTGTCCTCCTTTGCTTGCATATAGAGGAGAGCATCCTTTTGAGGGCCCTATTAACGAGGAGCCTCTTGAAGTAGACTCGGTGGCCACATCTCCTCACCCTTGCTTAGCCTAGAGGGCTATTGGTGTTTCATTGACATAGAAATGCTAAATTCCACAAGGCCAAGCTTCTCCGAATTAACGCGAGAAGAGTGACGCTTAAAAGGAGCCATAGTAGGAGGGATGGAGTTGAGAAACGTAGCACTGCACGTTTCCACGAAGATACCAATTGATCGAGACCCTTAGAATAGAAACCTCAACTCAACAAACAATCGTAGAGAATATACGCACAAGGTTTGATGACCTAGTTCCACCAAAGAAAGGTGTACGTCTAGGGGGAGGATGATACTCCAAATTTTCACTAGTAGTTGAATGACACAAACTCTCTTTTTCTCTCCCTCTCTCTGATTGTGTCACCCCTGAAGCTAGTCCATCCCCAGTATTTATAGGGTGGACATCCCTCAGTTGTGGGCCTCTTTTCTATTCTCACAATCTCGAGATTTTGATAATAATAGAATGTTGCGTAGTAACCAACAGGCGATCATAAGTTGGTGCCATACTCTGCATGATTCCTTCTCAACTGTAATGGCCAGCCTGTCAGTTGGTTGTCACCCGAATCCGGAGCAACCAACCATTCTACCGAGTACACGGACTTGGGTAAACGAATTCGTCCTGGAATGTCAAGTTTCCACTATTTACCAGGCAGCCAGATCCTCTGCGCGACCCAACTCGTGTGGTGATTTTTCTCCCCTCATCAGCCTGGAAGGAATGAAGTTCAAGTGCCAGATGTTTATGACGTCCACATTGGTTTGGGATTGATCAAATATAAGGATAGTATTAATGATGTGGACATTGGAAGAGCGCTCTGGCGTAGGAAGACACTCGGGAGGAAAGAAGACTTGATTTTCTTGGTAAAGATCTACCACATGGAGAACCATTACAACTTCTCCGTACGTGAGTATGATAAAAAATGTTGGTCAAATAAATGTAGTCAAAAGGAAAAGGGTTGCAAGTGGAGACTCCAAGCACATATGACCTACAGAAGGTGTTTTTAGTCATTTGGACCTTGCATCGATTCATTTGCCTATTGTAGGTGATGAGAGCCTCATCATAAACCCTAACTAGCACAATTTAATCTAAATAAGTGTGAAGAAGCTCCTACAAAACCTAAAGAAAAGCCTAACTCAGAGAATTCTGAATTGAAGAATTAAACAAGTCATGAGGGGTGAAACTATAATTTTACCAAGGCAATACACAAACAAGGTATCTAAGGGTCTAAACACAGGTCAAATGAGCTTAATAAGGAAGGAAGTGAGATGATCTGATCTGAAAAGGATTATAGCAACTTCTAGGAATTAAATAACATTCTGTAACACTAAAAATAAATCCACTTTAATTCACAAGATTCTAGGCAGAGTAAAAATCAAATAAACCCTCTAAAAATCATGGAAAAATACTCCCTAGGGTTTAGAACCTTCAATTTGGCCTTTGCAACCTATTTTGACCTAATTTGAGAACCATGCCCAAATTTAACCTAATTTGGGTTTTTACGCAAATTGATCAGTCAAATGTGGTCAAACCTAAAATCAAATTACACCATTGAATTCCTTAGGTTCAAATTAGGCTGGTACAAAAATTTGGGCCTAAGTGAAGACCATCTTGACCGACTTTACAAATTGGTCCTCTTGAATTACTTTTTGACCCTTATCTTTTCAAAACCTTGCATTTAGCCCCCTATCTTCCCCTTCATTCTTTGCAGAATGGTCCTCCTTGCCACCCTGCGCAGGCGCCATCCTCCGCGTACCTCCGGCGACCTTGCGCGGAGGATGGCGCCGCGCAGGGTAAGGCAACCGCTCTCAGGAACGAGCGAGGGGTTCCCTGCGTTGTCCTCTGTCGCAGGGACCCTCCCTTGTGACCGGCGGCTGCCCATGCCTCTCGTGCGAACACACGAAAGGCATGGGTCTCCATCTCCGACCATCTCTAGCGAGTCTCCCACGTCACTGCCTCGAAACCCTCTCCTCGCCAACACCTTTATAAGAAGCAGCAGGGGCTACCGTCTCCTTCAAGTCTAATTTGGCCGAGGATCCCTCTCCGATTTCATCTCCTCCTCCCACGGCCAAAACGCCCGCAGGCTCCGGTGGCCCTTTCCTCCTCCTTTCATCGCTCTGCTGCCATACTTGCAGCAAAGCCCACTCCGCCTCATCTTCCTGCGCCAGGCCGCACCAGCTGGTGCCTTCCTGACCTCTTCCTCGCCGCCGTTACTCCCCTCTGGGCTCCTTCGTCTACAGCGCCGGTAGGTACGCGTCGAGCCGCCTCCCTCCCTCTTCGTTAATTAGGTAGGTAAAAACTTTCCCCTCTCCCTCTCTGTTATTTCCCCCTTCCTACTTTACTATTTCAACCCACCGACCACCACTGTCCATCACCACCTTCTCCATCTCCGGCTACCCTCCGGCGAGGCGTACTCACCACTCCACGCCTCTATCCGCCTCGCTAGATACCCCTTAAGCTCCACGCCACCTCACTGACACCGAATCCACCCTCCATTCACCACCTAGCACCTCCAGATCACTCCCCGAACACACCCACTCTCACGCACGCAGAGTGCCCGAGGTGCACGGCCACAGGCACTCTCGTGACTCGCTGACCCCCACACCACACTCACCGCGCTCTAGCGAACCTCCCTGAACCTTTTTGACGTGGCCGCGAGGCCGTTTGCGTGTTTCAGGTTTCGCCCTTCTCACCGCCATTGACGAGCAGCAGGAGCTGCTTGGCAGGAAGCCCCAGGTCTCTTCAGCTCCAGGCGTGAGCCCCAGGAGGCGCGAAATGGAGCCGCGCACACATCCAGGACTTCACTTGGGGACGCAAGCTTCGGCTGCTGCCCCAATTGCGCGAAGTTTTCTCTCGCAGGCGCCCAAGATCTGAGGTGGGACTTTAGTCCCACCTCGGAGGTGTATGGGTGCACGCCCATACATAAATTGAAAAAGTGCTATCGGTTGGTTGCCTCCGATAGCATTGGGGTGAGGTCTCTCACCTACTCACCGGGTCTCGTCCACGACATGCCCACGCGGATCTGACCAAACTCGACTTCCCACTCCTGTGCACTCCTCGTGCACTACCCACACCGATGCGCCTGGACCCGGGCACGTGACCCGACCCGATTACCCGGCTCTGGGAGAGCTTACCAAAGAGAGATTCAGAGAGAGAGAGACGCGGGGAAGGGGTAGGGGTAGGTTTTGCGGTGACATTTGTGTGTGTGCGCAGGAAGGAAGAAAGGAGAAGAGGAGCAGTGGCTGGGACTTAGCAAGCAGGGAAGAAGGAAGAAGGAAGGAAGGAGAAGAGAAGAGGAAGCCAAGAGAAAAAGGAGAAGGAGAGGCTGATCAGATAAGACGTCTGAGCTCTGAATCAGACGTCGGTGAAAAAGAAGAGGCAGCAGCAAAAAGAAGGAAGAAGAAGAAGGAAGGAACTATTGAAGACAGAAGACAGAGAAGAAGAGTGAAGAAGAAGGGCCAGAGCAGAAAAAAGAAGAAAAGAGAAAGAGGAACCGTAGCTGTTGAGAAAAAGAAAGGAAGAAGAAGCAGAGAAGCCCTTCAGAAAAGAAAAGAAAAGAAGAGAAGAAGAGCTTACCACAGAGAAGAAGAAAGAAGAGAAGGAAAAGGGAAAAAGAAAGGAGCAATTTTTACTCTCTTTCTCTCTCTCTCTCTTTCTTAATTTTTGTAAAAAATTATACTGTGAATTTATATGCTTCTGGAATTATAGTTTGCTCCCTGAGTTCGACCTCGGGAAACTTTTTATTTCCGAGTAACAAATTGTATTAAACTGGTGACCGTTTCTTTATACTATACTACGACGAAACCTAGAGCGAGAAAACGACAACCAGTAGGCCTATAATTAGTATCGATGGAACTCATCTTTATGGAAAGTATAAGCACAAGCTATTGGTTGCATGTAGTATGGATGAGGGCAATCACATAGTTCCTCTTACCTTTGCATTGGTCGATGAAAAAAGGGAAGAGACTTGATTGTGGTTTCTTATGCGACTCAAAGACCTGATCATTCGTGGTAGAGAAGGCCTTATATGCATTATTTCAAACAGACATGATGGGATTAGGGCTACAATTACAAATCCAGATGTTGGATGCTTCCTCCATTAGTCATCCATAGGTATTGTATGAGTCACGTGGCAAGCAACTTCAATGATGTGTTCAAGAACAATGCTCTAAAGAAGCTTGTGACAATTGTTGTGCTTCAAACATATGACCTTAAGTGCCAACATTATTTAGAGAAACTTCATGAATTAGATTATATTGTTCTTGGCTGGTTTGAAAGGCAATTATTACCACCTGATTTGTGGACTGAGGCTTATGATGGAGGGTATAGATATGGCTATATAACAACCAACATGAGCGAAAGTTATAATGTTGTTCTAAAATATGCAAGGTCATTACCTATTGCTACACTACTGAAGAAGACTCCTTATAACTGGGTTAATTACTTTAGAGAACGACAAGCTGAGGCTCAATGCAGGGTGAATAAAGGGAAAATTTACACTACATGGGCCAAGAAAAACTCGAGATGTGGCGAGAAGTTGCCCGGAGGCATAGCGTTGAAGTCTTTCAATGACACCCTGAGATGATATTTGAGGCTGTGACGGGTGAACGACCCACTGAATCTGACATCAAGGGTGGGAAGACATTGAGAGTGAATCTTGACTTGAGAATTTGTTCATGTAATAAGTGGTAGACTTGGAAGATCCCATGCTCCCATGGATGCGCAGCGATGGCTCACAGGAATCTAAATGTCGATGATTACATGTCACATTTCTATACATGGGAGTAACAACTTTATTGCTATGAGGAGGGTTTCTACCCGGTTGCAGATAAGAAGTTGTGGATATGGCAGCCTTCATATTTTTCAAGGATTATTCCTGATCTAGAAAGGAAACGTAAAAAGGGATGTCCAAAATCAACTCACATACATAATATAATGGACTTAATTGAGACGTCACGACCAAATAATTGTAGCAAGTGTGGTGTACTTAGTCACACCAGGTGCAATTGCAGGGGGATAATTCCTTTTGAGTCAAGAAATGCAGAAAAAGCAGTGAATCCATCCATATCTGCTGACAATCCCGATCCATCACGATTCCCAAGTAAAAGATGATGTAAAGATTCAAAAGTACCCAACAATCGTAATAAATGTCGATTGCATGGAGGGGTCAGTCACAAGAGGAGACATTGTCGTAATCTACCTAGTACGTAAGATTTTACGTGATGTTTGTTTGGTAAAACTTCTTGACTGATCCAAATGCACATAATTTAACACGGTTGACTGCATTATGCTATATTTTAATTGCTCAAGTATTTTATGAGCTTAACAACTCAATTTGAAAACCTGGCTTGAAGGTCACTCTTTTTTGCATATAATTTCTTTCAAATGAAAATACCATTTCTGTTCAAGAAATGATAAAAGTTGCTGAAAAAGTTGATTCCTCAAGGTACAAAATGACTTAAATTGAACTGATGGTTGATTGGATATAATGAGGAACGGATCTACTCTCTGTGTTTAACATAAAAGGCTAAAAGAACACAAGCCAAATAACAGTTGAACATAATAAATTGAATCTGAAATGTTGATTGTTTGATCGGTTTTCCCATAGTTGAGAGTCATGCCCAAACATGTAACTGTTGAACCATGTGTGAAGTGAAAGGGGATAAAAATGGTTGAGATTTCACTTATTATTTAAACAAATCAGAGCCACAAACCTAAATAAAATCAGTAAATTTTGTTTAAATAAAATGGAGGCAGCAGATGTAGAAGAAATTAAAGATATTCCTATACCCTTTCAACCACAATTCAATTTAAAATTAAGATATATTGGTGGATGGCTAGTTATCAAATCCATAATGCATTTTGTAGGAGGTATGCTAGTTGCTCCAAACCTCTTAGATTTTCTCAATATGTAGCTATTTTTACCACTGTATTGTTCTCTCAATATGCTAGTTGCTCCATTTATGCATTTATGTTGGAATTTAGAACTTATCATTGATAACTATTATATGTATGCTTAAGAGTATAAATTTAGGGTCATGCGTTCCTGGGTGACGGGGAGTAAATTTCTTCACACATGTACAAAGAAGTTTGCATGAAGAAAAAAAGGAAGAACTCATCCTCCGTATATCATTTTTACCGTTTATTTGTAGCATGTTCTTCCATTGCATATTGAGAGTGATTTCTTAGGTGTTCATTTCCATTACATTTTTGTAGATGGATTGGGACTAGTAGATCATAGTGTTTTATAAGGTTAGGATAGACACTGGTCACATTTTATTTGGGAGGACCTTGTGAGTTAATTACAGTTTTATTGTAATGATTTATTCATTTTTAATGAAAATATTAATCATTTGTAGTTTTGTTCTTTTTAGGATAATACTTGGCTTAAGTGTCACAGACGTGAGGCTGTATTATGTCACAACCAGTCCCACGAGAGGATACAACCATATGTCGAGAAGGTGGGGTTATGACCCATCCTATTGCTTCCTTTTATTTATCAGGATTGGTAGCTAATCACATCTTTGGTGGAGAGATGGCGATCGGAGACACACACCTTCCATATGGGACATGGGGAAATAACAATCACATTGGAGGATGTCGCTATTATCATGGGACTACTTATTGATGGAGATGTCGTCAAGGTAGACTATTTACTTAATGCATCCAGCCCCTTATCTATTTATTAGTTGCATGTTTTTTGATAGTGGTTGAAACAACGACCAGACAAATATTTTTAAAGCATGTTAATTCGTAAAGCTCGCAGGCAATGCTAGCAGATGATGCTGGCTGCTGCTAGCACCACCTGAAAAATCAAAATGTGGTGGTGGTGGTGTGTATGGATATAAATTTTATAAATCAATGTGTATGGGATTTAGCAAAACACAACGCATGCCCAATCCTGAGGCATCCCTACTTTCATTGCTCATGTTACCAGATTACACTCTCTACATACGCAAGGAGATGCTCAATCCATTTCAAGCACAAAACTGTTTTCTTTTACTATCAGCATGCATAATCCAAGAAATATGTGTTTCTGTTTTCTGAAATGATCCAACATTTTGGTAGGCTTATTCAACAAAATCTTTGCATGTGAGATTTTATTTCACGTTCATGCTATAGCATCAGAAAAAGCAACCAGTGTATCGTATCTAAATCTCTGGAAAAAAACAAAAATAAATCCCGCTCATGTCCTTCCATAGAATTGAGGCCACATGTGTTCCCATGATACTGACGTGTTTTGAGAAAGTACCCAACCAGGCTTATTCCCACACAGAAGGATACATCATCAGAAGGTCCACAGGCATTGCAATTTTTTGCTTCATTTACCTGTTATGTATGCTTACAGATTTTTTTTTTCCTTCATTGAAACAGATGCTACGAGACAAAATTGATTACATATGTTCCAATAGTTGTTGGGACGCCAACCACCTAACTTGAAAGGATCTCGAGTGAAGTTGCGTTAGCTGTAACAAAATTTTGGAGAGTTACCAGACAATGAGACAATGTTGCAGTAGGTACGAGCATACATCTTGCAAATACTATGAGCAATCATCTTCCCCAACAATACGACACATTGGTTTCACTTACATATTGCCACTGCTCCAGGATTTTGATGTCGTCGAATGGTTCAGTTAGGGATCTACATGTTTGGCGTTCCTAAAGAGGTTTTGTAAATTTATTTATTTCATTTCTAAGTCACTATTTATATGTTAAGAATGACTTATAGTATATCCTTGAAATGTAGGAATCTATGTAGAGCCGCTCACAATGTCACCGAACAAATCGGTGTGGGAGTGGTTCCCCCATATCACTCCTATAATACAGCAGCAACCATAGTGGAATGGGAGGCCATTGACGCGTCGCTGGAGTGCATCGTTCAAGGTTACGGACCATCCGATGCACGTCGTGCGTCCATATCGGGATGCTTTCGACATACAGGCTCCTGATCAGGTAACAAATTTCATTCGCATTATTTAAGTATGTTAATTAAGTTATCATCCGACCTTCACTTTTTTTAGATTGTTTGGAGGCCATATATCGAGGATATTGTAGCATAGCTTCCTCCGTATTGCTTAGTTGATCGGAAGATTTGGCACGCTCGTGTGCCATCGGTGCACTTCCATATGGTGGAGCATCACTTCACATATTGAGTTATGTTCCAGTTCGGTGGTCACCAAGGTCCCCCAACAGATTGTGATACTGATAAAGCTTTACATGTCATTGACCTTAGAAAAGAGAATGACATTGACTGGAGATTAGAGCATGTAACTGATAAGAGACTCATCATGGCTCCTAATTACCACTAATTAGTTAGTTTCCCTAGCTATTAACTACAAATACATTAAATACATGGTTAATTATACTATAGGGGTTAAATTACCAAGGTCCTGCAAAATAAGTTAAAAATACATAATTTAATATTAATTAATCATAATAATAATTTAATTAATAATTAGGACTTAAAATAATAATAATTGGCTATATAAAAAGTATTTTATTTAACTTAATTAATTTAAAGACCTAAGTAAGTAATTAACTTAATTAAACTAATCATTTAAATAAAAATAGCTAAAAAGAGAAAAAATGTAATTTCAAGGCATAAATATAATATTTATCTAATTTATGATTATATGTAAAAAATTTAAAAATAAATAAATAAAAATAAGCCTTAAAACTCACTATTTATGTTTAGGTACTTAACTTCTTTTTCAATTGAGTCCTTTTTATTTTCAATCAGGTTCTTTTATTGCACTTATACCCTTGTGTACATCTTCTTCATCTTCATCTTCAACCGTGGATGGTTGAGGATGACCAGTTTCCGTGCCACCGATTCACTATCGATCCTACTTCAGAAAACCTTCACCATTACCGTTCACCCTTTCCTCATCCGATGGATTGGATTACCAAGAAATCCTATTTGACCCAGGCTTTTAACTTCCGACACCAATGAGTACAATGAACCTAGTGATGGTAACACCATCATTAGCCATAACTAACTTGAATTAGTTGGAATCAATAGACAAATGCTCCTGAATGTCGCCTGAGAGCCGTAATTTCGCTCAGATCCGTTTTGAGAAGAGAACATTAAAACATGGTTAAATCTGTAGTTTAAAAATCATATCATAAATGCAAAGTAACCATGGGATTTGTCAGGGGTTAATTGAAGGTCAAGTGAGCATTAAAGTTTAATAAGTGGGTCCATATAGATAAAATAGGTTTTCACGCACTCCAAGAACCAAAACAACACACAAAACCTTAATTTCAGACCCGCTTGAATTGAAGAGGTTCTGATCAGGATAAAATTTATCTAAAACTCCCAAAATTTGTAGAAAAATATTCTAAGAGGTTTAGTACCCTTGGTTTGACCATTTAAATCCATTTTGACCTTAGACAAAGCTTCAGACGGGATTTTATCCTAATTTGGACTTTTGTGCAAATTACCCTATCAAATACAATCAAAACTCAAATCTAACTTCACCTTTAGATTCCTTGGGTCTAAATTAAGTTAGGGTCAAAATTTGGGCCCACTTAGTTTGCAATATAATCCCTTAAAACTCTATTTTTTACACCTAAGGCCCTAATTTTCAAATTCCTTGCAATTAGGCCCCTAACTTCTCATCATTTTCTTCAAATGAGTTCCTACCACCATTAACATGTGAACGTATCCGCAGCCGACCTTCAAACGAGGAGATCTCTTTAATTCCTCAGCCAAATCCTCCCAAAATTAGAAGGAACAATCTTTAGAAGATCCTCATTTGGTTGAATCACTTCAGGGATTCCAAATCACACCATGGAGCTCAAGCAAAGCCCTCGAAATCCGCGAGGGAACCCAAATCAAATCGCGACTAATTCCCTTGTTTGAGCTCAAATTTGAGCTCTATATAAGCTCTAGATCATACTGTTGTTCTTCTTAGTTCGGTTTAGCCTAAAAAAAAGATCTTCCTCCTCTTCTCTGGCCAGCTTCAACCATGACTTCGACAGCCTCCTCGCTCTCCCTCATCAGAGTCTCCAACGGACAAATTGGAGGCACTATGGCCTTCCACTTTTCTTCGCAACCAAAACCCATCAAAGTTTAGCCGCCTTTGACCCTTTCCTCGCTGTCGCTCTCCCATCGGAGCCTTCATCTCCTCCGATGCCGACCAATCAAAGCTGACGCGGAGCTCCCTCCTTTTCGTCCGTAGATAAGCTCTCTCTCTCTCTCTCTCTCTCTAGTGTCTCCCTAACCTTCTATCTTTCTAAATCAACCACTGAATCATGCTCTCCCCTCTTGTCTTCTCCACGATCAACACACCTCCGATGAGGCCATTACGCCTCCACACCGCTCCAAACTCCATGCCACCACCTCCATTAGCATCGCCACACCACCTTCAAAAGCCCTCTCCCTATTTCGCCTTCCAGCCACTCTACTCCCCCTCCGAACAACCCATCCTTTGTCCATCATCTCCGACACTATCTGGCATCTACATGCTTCCAATCTCCTTGCTATCACCACCATTCACTTCCTCATCTCACGACGAGTCTCCTAAACCTACTAATTGGGCCAAAAGGCAGTTCTTGTGCATTACAAGTATTCGCCGACGAGCTTCATGTCTCTGGCGTCTTCTCCGATGTCGTGCATCATCATTCGGCCATCCTTCGACCTTTCTACCACCCCAAGCAATTACGAAACTATCTAGAGAGCACACCAGCAGCTCCAGCTGACAAAGCAAGGCCACCAACAACTCCAATTAGGAAACAACATCTTGTTGCTGTGAACGCAAGAAGACACATGAGACAGTAGTCCCATATCGTGTGGGTAAAAGCATTCGCAATGGTACAAAAGGGAATTGTGATGAGGGCTTATCGCCTCTTCACTGGGGGTGAGGTCCTCGTACTGCACTCTCTCTCACACCTCACTCACCACACACGCTGGTGAGCCTGGTCCCCTATAGTCGATCCGATTACCCGATTGAGGATCCGATTAGGGCCTAGAGATGCGTGCATGACCGCTTAACACTTAGCATCTCAAGAGGCTTTGTGCTGTGTTGGTGCCTTGAGTTGTGATAACTTAAGTCATCTAGGGGTTATACCCGACATCTGATATTAGTTGAGGCACTATGGAGTCATTTGATATCTATTCTGGTGTGGCTAATTGAGATATATGTGGTTCTAAACACTGTTGGGAAATTTGAACTACGGGATGTATGCTTAAGTTGAAGGAGCTAAGTGGTGATCTAAATCACCATTATTTTTGGGGTTTTCTTCTATTCTTTTTATCTCGTTGTTCTTGAGATACATTGGTTTATCATTGAATATATTTCTGAGTAGTTTATTCATTGAATATCTTTAATTGTGATTTATTGATTGTGCTCATTATTTTTATATCACGATTAGTGTGTAAATTCCATATTTGCTCCTTACGAACGACCTCAGACTCAATTTCCTGATTTCAAGCACTCTATAAATTTAAATGTTGTAGCATTTTCGTTGGTCGTACTACAACGTGCATTCCTAAAACTTAACAAAAGCATGCAACATTTTAGTGCCGTTGCCGGAGAACAATGCACAATTCATCATTAATCGTATCTTATTTGATTGAGCTTATTACTAACTTGCCATATTTGTTTTGCTGTGATTTTGCAAGGTATATCACAAGAAGATCTTCCGCACAATCAACCACTATAGGGGCAGGTAAAATTTTTTCTTCTTCCCTCATTAACCTCCTAATCCTAGGAAGAGAAAAAAGAAACAAATGAATTAGGATCCACTTGTCTTATTTTTCTAGTAACTATTACTTACAGGCAAAAGTTTCCTAATTTGTGAACTTGATTTATACCTGATTGAAGATTGAGACAATTTGATTAGAGATCCCTATTCTTATTTCTTGTACCTATTAGGGATTTATGCTTAAATTCTCAACATCTTGGAATACTCACTTTCTTGTTTGGGTCCAAGGTGTTACATTTGAGATCAAATTTGACTTGAAATAGAGTCAATTAGGGTTTCCACTTTAGGATTGTGAAGTGTTAGTACACATTTTCCTGCATTAAAGGAAATTGACATTCCCGCATTTGTGTACTACCTAAGCTCTTGGTTGAAAAGATTTATTCAAGAAAACACTAAAATCAAGGGTCTAAATTCACTTGAACCCTAAAATTTTGGACCAATAATCTGAGAGTCAATTCAGATTGATTTTGGGTCTTGACCCAAATTTTACCCTCAAACTTTAGGGCAGGTTAGGTGAAGTTGGTCCACTCTGTGGATCAATCGACCTTTAATTTAGGTCACAAATTGAATCAATTTCTAAATCAAGTGAAATTTAAGACACAAATTAGGACTAAAATTGGTAGACTTAAGATCTCAATTCATACATTCCGGTCTACCTGGAATTGTAGTGACAAGGAAGATTGGGTGGGAGAAACCCTGTAACCCATCGGGATGCTTTACCGTGCAAGGGCCTTTGCGGGGCTCTCCCTTCCAGGCTATCCAAATAATTCTCAGGTGTGTGAATTTCTGATTCGGAGGTATCATCCGCCTTGAAACAGCCTTAGTCATCCAAAAATCTTTGGGTGCCTTGATTGGGTCCAATAAACATCTAGTCTCTCATATATTCTCTAGAGCACATACATAGGAAAGGTCCTTAGGTCTGACCTAGAGGCCTCTATTAGAGCTGATCTTCTATGGGAAAATCTGATTTGATCTAATCAAATCGATTTGAACCTAAATTTGATACGACTGCCACCCTGCTCCGGCCCTTTCGTCCCTGTAACTAGGTCAGAACTACTCCCCATCACCCCCTCTTTCTTTTCCTCACTGTCTTTCATTCGATTAAACCCTCGACCGCTCCTGTCCACCGTCACCTTCTTCGTCTCTGGCCACCCTTCGGCGAGACGCTCCCATCTCTCCGCCGCCCCACACACCTCGCCGACCCTCGCATAACCTCCGCCTCATCACACTGAACAACCTCCGCCCACCCACTGCCGCTCTACACCCACTCATCGCTCCCCCGAACACACCCACACCTCCAGTCACAGGGCGACCTAGGCACGCACGCCTAGGCCGCCTCACGACCTGCTGCACCTCTCACCACCTTCGCCGCACCACGGCGAAGGTCCCCCGCTGATCTGATTAAGCTGAGAGGCCCTTTTCGTGTCTGGCAGTTTCGACGCCCGACCGCCATAGATGCTGCATTGAAGCAGCTCCACGCACGCTCCAGGCTTCAGAACTCCAAGGCTCCAGGTGCTGCGAGGTCGGGAAGGTAGTGCGAAGGCAGCTAACCCAGCAATCGACGCGAATAGAGCCTGCAGCTGAGAAAGTGAAGCTGCGGTCTGCTGCGCACGCGCGCGAGAAGAGCACTGAAGATAGTCCCACATCGTGAGTTTACTAAACCCCGCAGTAGTATAAATTGATTTTGTGCTTTCTACTGGTTGCCTTCGAAAGCACTGGGGTGAGGTCCCGCACCCACTCACTCGCCCGGTTCGCGAGTTCATCACGCGGATCCGGCGGATCCGACCCGACCCAATCTGAGCACACCTCGCGCATCACCCACACACCGGTGCGCCTGGTCATGGGCACGAAACCCGACCCGATTACCTGCGGCTCTGGGAGAGCGTCCTGTGAGTGGTTTACAGAGAGAGAGAGACATGCGGGTAGAGGGACAGGGTAGGTTTTGCTCTTTGTGCAGGGACAGGGTACGAGAGAAGAAGACCAAGGAAGAGAGAAGAAGGAGAAGGCCAAGGAAGAAGGAAGAAGAAGACCGCAGGAAGAAGAAGAAGACTGAGAGAAGAAGGAAGAAGAAGAAGCATAAAGGAAGCACTGTAGCAGACACCACTTAAGCCGTCTGATTGAGAAATCAGACGACGGATGAAGCTCTGCAGACAAAGCAAAGAAGAAAAAGAAAGGAAAAGGTGTCGCAGCTGAAAGCAGAAAGAAGAAGGAAGAAAGAAGAAGAAAAGAAAAGAAGATAAAGAAAAGAAGAAGAAGACAAGCAAAGAGAGAAAGAAGAGAAGAAGAAAAAGCCAAGAAACAAAATCTACCTCTACCTCTCTCTCTCTCTCTCTTATTTTTGTAATAAAAGCATTGTGTTTCTAGAATTCTAGTAGCTCCCTGAGTTCGACCTCGGAAAAAAAATATTTCTGAGTAAAATTGTAATAATGGCAATGACGACAAACTGTAGCTATTTTATCTGTATCACAACGACATTACTATACCAAACAAAAGACCTAGCTTCGGTCGCACTGCCACTACTATTGACCGTCCCCAAATCGATGGACAGTCAGAGCATACCATCCAAACACTCAAGGATCTCGTAAGTGCCTGTGTGTTAGATTGGAAAGGCTCCCGGGAGGAGCACTTGTCCCTTGCGGAATTTACATACAACAGTTATCACTTTAGTATCGGCATGGCACCCTATGAGACACTTCATGGGCAGAGGTGTATGACTCCCTTGAGTTGGGTTGAGTTTGGGACCTAGTGAGAAGTTGGTCTTGGGTTGATTCGCCAAAGTCAAGAGGTGATGGAACAAATCCATAGGCGACTCTGCACTGTCAGGAGTAGACAAAAGAGCTACGTTGACTGGAAGCGTAGAGAGGTGTAGTTGAGGTTGGAGACCATGTCTCCTTCCGTGTTTCGCCCATGAAGGGTTGCATGCGGTTTGGGGTGAGGGGGGGGAGCTCACATCGAGGTTCGTGGGACCTTTTGAGGTCTTAGAGCGGGTTGGACCTGTTGCTTACAGGCTTGCCCTTCCACCCCAGCTGTCTGGTGCCCACGACGTGTTTCACATGTCCAACCTGAGGAGATGTCGTAGACCTTAGCCATGTTTTGAGCCACAAGAGCATTGAGGTTGGGGATGACCTAACCTATGCAGAGAGGCCAGTGCAGATTCTGGATAGAGCCGTTTAGATATTGGGACGGGAGGAGGTGCCTTTGGTAGGAGTCATGTGGAGGAGCTAAAAGTACAAGAAGGCGACATAGGAACTAAGGTGGCAGTGCAAGATCGATGTCCAGGACTTTTTCGTGGGTATGTATTTCTCATCGACCTTAATCCTCTTTAAGTTTGTAATGCTCACAATGTCCTTTTTCCTTCCACATGTTGCAGTCAGGCTTAAGTTTAGAGGGTGAAACTTCCTTTAAGTTATGTTGAAACGACCACAAGGACCACCATTGAATTTCTAAATTTCTTGGGATAGCCTCTGAAATTTTCACACAGCAAGGTGGACACCCGAGGGTCATTTCCAAACTTTTTTAAACTTCTAGTCCCCAAGGGCTCCGCTAGAATTTCTATGCCTTAGTTGTGGTGCCTAATAATTTTGGGAAATTCTCCAAAATCTTTGAGGACTTTTCTACAATTTTTGCACAGGAGCACCTATAGGGTTGTTCTGGATCTTTTCCACGTTGGGGGTGTCAAGAGCAACTTTCATATCCTTAGGTTTGAAGGTCAAAGGGGTTCCACGAAAAAAGTCTTTTAATTGGGGCTAGACCCATAATTTATCCCCTCCCCCTAACCCTAAGGGCCTTGAGGGGTTGACCCTTATTTACTTAGACAGTTAACCCCCTTCTGGTTAACACGGGTTAAGAGCTCTTAACACTGGTTTGTCTAACACCGGTTGCTATTGGTGTTAGGCAAACCAATGTTTAAGTCCCACGATTTTGTTGTGCTGTTGTGATTTCTGATTCAAATTCTTAATATCACTAACAAGTAAACACCACAAGGGTTGACACTCTAACTTAATACCAATTCAAGTAAACACAAATCGGTGTTAACACCACTTTGCAAGTAAATACAATTGAGGGTTGATACTAATTCACATTTCTTAACACCACTTCTTTAACCCTCCAAGTAAACTAACCCTAAAACCTTCCTTTAAAAGCCCTCCCCCCCTCGAAACCAACACCTCGAGCACCTCGGGATTTTTTCCCTCCAACGATTGAGAGAGAGGTAGCTAAGAGAGGGGAGCCACGCCACTCCTCACTCTCGCTCTCTTGTCCTCTTCCCAGGTGGGTGGGCGCGAGCATCGATGTGGGAGGTGGCGTGGCGTGCTTCCGTGCTCGCGAGATGAGGTAGGTAGGTGCGCATGAGGGTGTGTGTGGTGTGGATCAAGAGGCGAGAGCATCTACGGCTCGTGAGCTGCAGGGGATCGGACGACCTCAAGACCACACACGCGCGTGATTCGCAACTGTGGGCGTGTGCAAATCCACACGTGCCATGAGACAAGAGACCGTTCGGTCAGTCCGACTGAACCAAATCGGCTCAACACCGGTTTACGTAAACTCGATGGCTATTTTGGCTGGTTCAGGGTCCAAATAGAGTTAGATCCTTTCATGAAAGGTACTGTTGGAAGGCTAACGAATTTTTATACGTTTTGGCACCAAACTCGACCTTGTTTGCACATGTTTAATGTTTTGGAAAATTAATCGAAGCCTAGTGACCCCTATCTCAGCCCATACATACTTTAGGTTTGGTGCCCGAGAGAGATGCATGTCACAAGGTGGGCCGTACAGTGATTGTGGGGTACGTAGGCAAGCCACTTGCATCTCTTTCCTTCTGGAGTAGAGGTAGAGTGGCTACCTTTCCCATACCCTATTATTCCTGACAAATGACGTGCATAGGTATATATGTAGATGTACACCTTCTTGCATGATTTGTCGGTGGTAAACTCAAAATTGTAGACTTAAATAAAAGATTCATGTCGTGTAAAATTGTAAACTACTATGTATAAGTCGTTTGTTAATTAACCATCTAAGCTGGTATTCTTGCTAGTAGTCAAGTATTTTTCGGTGTTAATGCCCTTTGGTAAGCCCAATCGGTTAATTATGCTTATTTTCACACGCTTGCCATTTGGTTGCATGTACGTGTTTATCTGACAAGCAATACAAGTGTCATTGGAACTAGCTCAAAATACTTCTTACAACACTTACCTGGTTAGATGGCAAGAAATGTTATCATATATATCATTTTTTTTTTAGTACATACATAGAATTTTTTCTTTTAGTAACTATCCTTTTTATTGTATGGAAGTAAGTTCATTGGTGCTATAGGAGTTTATACCCACTAGTCGATCAAGATGGAGGGAATGTGGATGTGTGTGCATTGTGAGGTCCCTTGTTGATTTCTTTTTCCTTTGAGGCCTTATAGTTGTTCCTTGCACAGATTTCTTTTGTTGATAGTGTCATTGCGTAATTGAGATTGATAATGAGATGAAAATGAAAATGTAATCTTGCGATGGGCCAATTAGATGCTCGCATGTGGGTTTTAGTGTGGGGTTAAGTTGGCCCTCAAGTGCATGTATATTGAGGAGAGTCGACTGCTTATGTGTGGGAAAGGAGTTGACTTATCCAGGTAAGGATCTGGGATAGGAATGGCCTCCACACATCGACTCTTGTTGGATCGTAAGGTCAATCGGGATAACTGGACGAGGATACGTAGGCCTATTGAGGAGTGTGACCCCCTGTGTTGTTCTATACTGTGTTGTTAGTATGCATCCATTAGCAGGAACGACTAATCGCGTGCCAGTGTGGGGAAGCCTCCGTGTGTTTATCACGTGTGCCGTAGTCACCGCTACGCCGCTATCATGACCTTAGAGTAGTAGACTGGGTGTAGGATAACACGAGATGCTCCACGACCAGAAGAGCTCCACGTGCACGTCCTGCATTGCGGAATATTGCAACAAGATTGTCCCAAATAGGAAACATATGTATTAAAAGGAAAGGTGACTCAGCCACAGGGGTACTAATGGAAAGAAATTAAATAAATTGACGAAAACAAGCTAAAAGAAATGAGAACGAAAGGAATGCATTTTGTTTATTTATTTATTTTTTCTTATTCTTGTGAGTATTTTTAATTACATGCACAAATGAATTACCTCTACTGTCACTCTATTCAACTTTTGCTGACGTCTGCTACTTGTACTTAGGTCAGGAGAGTGAGTAGTCAGTTCCATCGGCTGCAAAAAGAGATGAGTCCAGCCGAGTCCAGCCTTAGTACTAACAGTCTCTCTTTTCGTAGTAGTACGTTTCTGTTTTTAGAACTATTAGTTTATGTTAATTGCTACACTGTAGTGTGATGACTATGATGTGAACCACGTTCTCATCACGCTTTGACATTGAATTATGTCTCATTTCTCTTTAGTCGTTTAATTTCATTTTGCTATGTTGTATGTGTGGAAAATGATGCGATTTTGGTTTATTGCTCGTTGAACGACTAAGTCTTGTAATAAGGACGTGGCCTAATTCAGTTTTGAGCGGATTTAGTCGTAAGAATGAGCTATGTGTTTGTACAAGTACTTGTCATTGTGGTTTTTAAATTGGTTTGTGTTTTTACTTTTATATATGGTTAGAATTCTTGAATTTATGCATGATTTGTAGTGATTATTGTAAAAACAATTTTTTTGTGTATGGTTTTTATTATAAAAGTTGTATATCAACACAACGTCACCTAACAGTAGGAACATTAGATACAAGTACCTATGAGTAGGAAATAAACACCAACAACATAAGTGTGATCGACTTTTCAAAAATCAAATTTACTAATGTAAGTCGACTTTTCAAGATAGTAAAGTCGATTCTTAAAAAATTACTTTGTGTACGTGACTAATTTCCATAATTATAACGATTACGGACGACTTTTGTTATAATTCCAAATTATTATCATTTTTTTATATTAAAATTAACTATTATTAAGTTTTTAATATCATACGTATAATTTTTCAAGAGTCAATTTTATTAATGTAAATTAACTTTTCAGGATAGTAAAGTCTAACTCTTAAAAAAATCACTTTGTATACCTAACTACATTCCATAATTACGAAGATCAGGGTCAACTTTTGTTACACACCCAAATTGTTACCTTTTTCCCAAATCAAAATGAGCTATTATTAATTTCTTAACGCCGTCCGTACAATTTTGTTTTCACCCATCCTCCTCTGCCCTTTTCCCTCCCCTGCGCAAGGGGCATCGAACTCACCCCGCTGCCGCGCAACCTTGCCGTTCGACCCGCCACCATCCACACCAGCGCCGCTGTCCTTCGACCATCAACACAACACCGCAGACCGCTGGTACTACGGTCCGTACCATCTCCCCTCCTCCCGAGTCGCTGCCCCGCTCGCGTGGGTTCGGCCGTTTTGTAGTCGCATGCAATCGCATCATATTCCCCGAGGCGCGTACTTTGCGAGAGATCGGAGGCACTCCTTCACTCTTTCAGGTGCGTTTTATTACGAGCTGCAACGCCTCATTTTATCGAGTTGCATTTAGATCGCACCACATCACCAACGTTCTCCTGCGAGTTGGGTTGCTCTTATGTGTTCAGTGTATCCTGGAAGGTGTTCTTGATCAAGCTAGAGATGGAGGAGGAGGAGGAGGGGGCGGTGGCGATGTCGGAGGATTATTCCGCTTCCGCCACATTGATACGGTTCGATCGGCCGATGCCGCTGCTCCGAGGGCCCGTGCCGGCCGGTTCGTCGGAAGACCCCTCTCTCGGGCCTTTCGTCCTTGCCTTCGGAGATGCTCCCAGCTGGAGGATAGCGTATCGAGAAACCGAATCCAAAGTCATGGAGCAGTGCCTGGTAAGTTGCCGAGAAGTTGTTTCTGGAAGGATTCAGTTGGAATCTTCCAAGCGTGTTCTTCCCTCATTATCGTGTAAAATGATTGGTTTTGGTACTCTGAGGAAACGACTTAAGGGAAAGCAACTTTTAAATAAGTCCCTCTACTGCAGCTAGATGGAGTAGAGGGCTGAAACTATAGGATCCCAAGTTGATTCTCACCTGCAAAAGATTTAAGTACGGAGGAACGTATATATCTCTCAATTTGGGCGTAAGCGATTTGATTGAATGGGTTGGTCTATTGGGATCAATGGCCTTCACTCACCTTGTAAAGCTCTACCAAAAACGTAAGAATCACTTTCTCACGGACAAACCTCAATAGCTGAAGCAATCTGCAATGAGGAACTAGTTCATCTTAAGATGAGTTGATGTTCACTTTTGAGGAAGGGAGGGAGGTCTTATCCTTTATGTCACGTACAGTCTAAAGCTTTTTTTTTTTTTTTTTTTCTCTATTGCAAAGGGACTAAAGTTTTGTTTACGAGAGCCTCCAAACAAGATGATGAAATGATGAATATTCAAGCATTTGGGATTTGGTAATCTTCAATGTGTATTGATGAAGAAATAAGTTCTCAAAGACAAAACAGCCTGTAAGTAAATGAAGAGTGGCTAAGTTTCCGATCGAATTTTGGTAGTCTGCCCCATGCCTTGCTAGAGTAGGGTAGTGCAAGGACTGAGCCAGGAAGATTTTGTTTTCTTAAGAAAGTAAGTTTTTTCGTCCTCCATAATTCTCTGGAGGATCGGACACTTGTGTCTTGAAATATAAATTGCACATAAAACATTTCCATGTAATGACTTGTTAGTTGTAGAGTAATTGGCTTAGGTAGAATAATCTCAAGGACTTATGCAGGAATCTGTAATCTATATTTATGCAATCTTTTGCCCAAAAAATACACTTATATTAGTATCATTGATTTTTGGTCTTGGTTGGCTCCATGTAATTGAACAATGTGGCCAAGTTGTAATGCTCTTTACTTTCTGTTGAATAAAGCGCATTGTCGTGCGTTATCCACATTCCACACATGGCATGTTCAGTTGAGTTGACATAGCTCAAATTCTTCCCATAATGGAAGTCCTGACGTACACTCTGCAATAAGCTCCTGAGTATAGGCTATAAAATATAGGTGAGGTAGATGACTTCGTGATAGTTTGATATTTCCGTTTATTGAGAAGTATGTAAATATTATAATTAGTTCTCTAATTGGATGCCTCCTAGATTCATGTAATATTTGGTTGTTTAGTCCCTACCTTGCATATTGAGGAGAGTTTACGAGTGGATGGTCTATACAAGTGTCTATGTATGAGTGCTTTATCTTGAGAAGATTCAACGAATTATTTGGCCTTCTAGGTCATTTGCCCCGTGGTTTCCCCTTCTTTAGACTCTAGAGAAGGGTTTTCCATGTACATTTGATGATCTTGTGTTGCTGTGTTGTTGCACATATATCCTGCTATTACAATGCACGATAGCAGGAAGAAGATTGATCTAAGGTATAGTCCCTTTCTCATGTAATTGTTAGAGTGCCGTGGGTATTTTAGTGCTTTGTGCAGTGTTGCCCTCTCGAGTTAGGAAAGTGCCTTTTAAAACTTGCTAGGTTTTCTCGAGTTAAAATAATATCGTTCGAGATGTGCTCTATATATGTTGTTGGGCGGATGGGAGTGCATCATCGCATCACAGAAATAATGCAATCATCTTCATCAAGGATCCTCAATTTCTGGTCAGAATTGGTGCAATATGTGGTATCACCTGTTCTATGCAGACTGTGTAGCAGTAATTGCATCTTTGCCAATCTATTCTTCTGAGAGCCTTTGTTCTGCATGACTTTGGAGAAAGCATTAGAGTCCATGCTACGGATGCATTATGTTTAGATTCTGATGAAAGGCTTTTCAACAAAAGAAAAAAAAAAGGTTTCTGAAGAAAGGAAGAAGTTGATGTAGATATCAGTAGCTGATCTACTTGTGCTCCAATCACATGATTCTTCAATCATTTCTCCAACTTATGGCATTGCTGCATCAAACACTGAATTCTAGACTTGCTGCTATTCAAGGATAAAATCTGCATATTCACTGAAAAGAAACTGATATACAAAACCATATCTGTAATATCTGTGCCATTTCTGCTCCCTCTAAAAACCAGATCTTAATCTACTGTAACAATTTATGTTATGCTTTGCGCCAGATGATGAAATGGATCTAATGAATCAGAGAAAATAAAAATTGGTGGTTCGTAGAGATCAGAGGTATAACTTGAGGCTTCGATTTGTGCAGATTGTAGACTACTTTGAGATATGCAGAGATCATGCAACCTGTTCCTAATATGCCTATAATGCTTCCAGATTTGACCACTGAGATTGTGTGATAGATTTCTAAGAGTGATGGCCTCCTGAGGTGGTAATATGTCGGTGACAATTAAGGCCTTTTTTATTAGAAGAATGTAAAGAAATTCACTCAAACACACATTTCCTCCCACACATACTTTTCCGTATGCCACATCATTCAAATGCTAACCATCTGTCACCCCACATCAGCTTTAAGTGCTTTGTAGCAGTATATATCATCGAGTTTATGGTGCCACGTAGCACTGAGGATATAACACTCATACATATGCATTCTTGTCCCTATCCGCGATCTTCTATAACGTGGATCCCGCTTATTAGAGAATAAAGCTAGTGGAGATGATTGATTGCATAAATTAGGGTCGAGTGAGGGACAATGTTTTCTCACGTTGCAGGAGCAGATTTCAAGGAAAGGTGTGAACATAGATGGTAGCTGAAGTGAGTGGAGCTGTGGTGTTATAGGATCGTGTAGCATTGGTGTTACGACAAGCATGCATTTAATGCTGGTGCCACGGTGTTACCCACCATTGATGCTACACTCATGGGTGGATCAGTGTTGTAGCACCACTGCAAAGGCATTTTAGCGCCCGTGCTACGTAACTAGCACAATGTTGTAAGACCAGAATGCTATACCCTTCATCTTCTTTCTCTAAGTCATACCTGTAAGTGAGTTCTCTTTATCCACACCTCTTCCTCACCCTCCTTCGCCTCTCTGCCACCTCGGCTCCTCCTTCAGTCATCTAACCATCAACTCCCAACAGAAATCGGATTGTGCTGTTAGGCAACGATATTTACTCCTTTGTAGGAAGGTATATATGCTGAAAGAGAATACTCCATTCCTCTTCCTTGGCAGTCCTTCCATTGTGCCTCCACCTCATCTCGAGTGGGTGACAGGTGTGTTTGTATGGGTGCATAGAGAAAGGAGTTTCAATATTGCAATCTTTTCTTATATGGTTCAATTGGCCTCCTAACTTGGAGACCACTAAAAAAGTAAAAGCAGGAGCCATTGAATTATATACTTTATTTTGTTAGTGTGGCAATCGGTTTCGTCTTCTTTGCACATAAAAAAAGATTTTGAAGTTTTCTACTTTGTTCTTCTGTTATAGAAAATTCTCAGTTTTCTTTCCATTTTTCTCTCAGATGTGTTGTTGGAATATCTAATTTTTTGATTTGAATGGAAGAAGATTTTGAAAAAAATTGAGCCAGAAAGTTTGGAGCATTAAGAAAAATAAAGATTGCCAATACAACAAGGATGTTTCCAGAGGGAAAAATAAAGAGAGAGGATCAAATATTTTCACTGATATTGAAAAAGTTCATATTAAGCGAAAAATTTGCATTATTTGATATCTCATGTTAGTCCATATACTTGAGGCATTTGAAAAGTAGTCCAAAGTTTTCAAAAATATTGAAAAGCCCTTGAAGTTTCTCAATTCACAAAACAGTCCACACTTTCTGGAAGTGTCAGAACAATCCAGGAGTTGTGGCTATTTGCAAATCAATCTCTGCAACAACAGCAGAGCCATTTCCCACTCTAAGTGGGGTTGGCTACAAATCAATCTCTACATATTGCAAAAATTTCTCTGGTCTCATTTAGTCGCCATCTTTCGAATTGTTCCTTTTTTTTTTTTTTTTTTGCTTAATCTTGGTTTTCCTGGGTTTAGATCCCAGATCATTCTCGGCTGAGTTTAAAGGAGACTTTTTCAAAATGTGCAAAAAAACAAAAGAGACAAAAGGATGGTTAGAAAAAGGAAAGAAAAGAAACTGGAAGAGGCATGAAGCATTACGAGGATATGGGGAATCACCTGTCTTTTAAGGCATCACCCCTGGACATTTCCATGGATCAAATAAATATAGGATTGAGGGGGAGAATCAAAGTACTAGTATTTCTTCCCATTAACTTTGTGGTGGTTGCCTGAGACTATTCTTACTCTAATGAAATCCCTATATGAGAGAAACCTTCTCTTCTTGAGTTCTCCAAAAGAAAAAGACCCACTGCCTTTGGGGTCCCTTTTTGGAAGAGGCTCATTGTTTAGGGGTCACCAGTTGAGAGAGTCCAACTCATGTTAAGGTTTTTGCATAGGAGAGGCCCATTAAGATGAGTGAGGTTTACTTTTCTATATGGTTTCCATTTGGGAGACTATTTGAAGATAGATATGGTGTCTTATTTTACCTTCTGCTTTCCAGTTTGAGAAGTATGACAAAAGATCACATTTGACGGTCTTCAGTCTTCAAATCTACTTGCAATACCTTCAATTTCTACTTTGGACAGTCTCTGATTTCAGCCCATTTAATGAGTGCATGTTCATTTGTGCTCCAACCTGCTTGCCTAGTTCCTAATGATCTGTTTACCGAGGGGGAGATTGTTTTCTCAGCCTTATGTAACAAGTTGAACATTACATGGGTCACTCCCTCCTTGAGGGGTCATTGCCTTTGTTTTGCTTGCCTAGCTCCAGGGAGGACTGTTGAGAGCTATGCAATTTAGAGTTAGATGGGTCATTACCTCCTAGATCTATGTGGTACTTGGCAGTTTAGTCCCACCTAAACGAGAGTTTGTGAGAGCTGGTAATCTATACGAGTCTGTGCCTGTGTGTGCGTTGCTACTTTATCTTGATAAGAAGTGTTTACCATATGTCTTACTAACAAAGGCATAAAGGTCTCTAATTACCTTGGAACCACTTAAGTCATTCTGGCGAATCACATTTGATCTAATTTTGGGTCGAGATTTGCTGAAGCCCAAGGCTTAAGTGGAAACTTTCATGGATTTACAATAAGAGCACTAACATTGATGTGGAGATTTTTTTAAGTGGAATTCATTCATCTTAAATCTTAAAGACAACGAGTAGAGTTCATCCCTTTATATTGAGAGGGATCAATCCTACTTCCAATCTTAATCCTAGACGTCGAAAGAAATCAAATCCTAAACAAACTAAAACATATCTCTTATAATTCGGAGAGAGATAATTTTCAAAAACGTAGAAAGAGATAACTTTTACTTTCCTAAATATTATTTCCTAAATTATTTCTAACACTTCCCACTGAGTTGAAGCATACGACTCCCAACTTGTAGGAGCAATGTAGCAAGAGAGCTTCCCCCATCCCAGGCAGGCAAGCAGGCAAGGTAGGCATGTAGTTAAACAGGCACACAGGTAGTTGCCCCTTCACCAGTGGAAGTGTAATTCCCTTGGAGTAATAAAAAAGCTGACTTGGAAACCTTTAGGTGGTCGAGAGGCAATCCCAAGTAGGTTGCAGTAGTAGAGTAGACTATCCCACATTGTAATGGAATAGGGGCGTTGATCCCAAGCAGGTAGCAAACATAAGGGAGATGATCCCAAGTAGGGGAGATGATCCAAGCACTAGTAGTCACTTTGCACCAACAAAAAATCCTTCTCACTATGAGGAGGCGGAATTAATGTAGAGCATTTACAGATGGGGTTAAGTGTATGGCTTAGTTACGCCACCACTCATCAGTGTCTTCAATGTCGATCATGTGGCTTGAGGCTTCAATATAGTCCTTCGAGCTAGTTGCAAGTTTGGCAAAGAGTAATTTTGTGACATTAGTTGCGGTCACACTTACAATAATTGTAGGAGAGGGCTCTTCATCCTTCAAAAGATTCTTGAGGTAGTCCATCGAAGTCTCTCCATTTGGCATCATAGCAACCGAAATTTTGCCAACTAAGAAAAATAGTACAAACCAATCAAAGAGGATGATCAAACCGTTGAACCAGGCCCAAGCCGATCCAGTCTTCTCAAATAGTTTTGCTCGGTCACACAGTAGCCCTAGCTACGTAATAGGGCCCCATGCAGTGATGCAGGGACCGGACCCCTTAATTGGTGTTGTGTTTGAGATAGCCCAAGCATTGACGCTTGGCGGCACTTCGGGCGAGATAAAGATCGACACAACAAGGAGGAAGAGGAGAATCGAGATGAATGTCTCGACAGTAGATCAACACACAATGTCATAGATAGAAGTCATGGGGGCTATGTACGCACCCTGAGGCAAGGAGGTGCTAATGACACCCTTAGAGCATGGTGAAACATGTTGGGGCCCCGAGGATGGACCCGCTTTGATACCGTGTAGAGATCTTTGTAACTAGGAATTCAATCATCTTAAATCTCAAAGGAAACAAATGGAGTTCATCCCTTTATATAGAGAGGGATCAATCCTACTTTCAATCCTAATCCTAAACATGAGAACAAATCAAATCCTAAACAAACTAAAACATATCTCCTACAGTTTGAAAAGAGATAAACATAGGAAGAGAATCCCCAAAAGTATAGAAAGAGATAGTTTCTATTTTTCTAAATACTATTTCCTATATTATCTCTAATAATTGACAAGCATTCTTATTAGATGAAATCATGGAGGAATGACTCACTAATATCTTTTGTGTGGTGAATTTGTAAGGACATTATCATTTGCACTTAATTACTGGTTAAAGCCTGATGTCTACCAATGTTGATAGCTATAATTTTTCCTCTGAAAAAGAAAAGAAAGGAAAATTCTTTTGTTCTAGTTTGCTGATTCATGATCACTAAAAAGGGCATACCGAAAGGAGATTTTTAAGCAAATTAAGTTTGAGTTGATCCATTTCCTTGCTTGGCTAACTGACTCTGCATCTCACAAATAAAAGTGATACCAAAACCCAACCATTGTATGGGATCTATTGAACCAAGTGGCTTGATTTATCCAAAACAATTCCTTGTTTGAAAACCTTGATGCTGATATCCTCTTGAGTTTAGATCCTCATGAAAGAGGTCTGTATGGTTGCTCCATTCCTTGTATTGTTTTGAAGTTATATGCATCAATTACTTTCTAATGTTTTTTACACCTGGTTTGCTGCTTTCACTTGTCTGCTTGAACTATCTGTTCCATATGTGAGGACAGGCTGGTGCCCGGGTTGGTTGCGCCATCAGTGCATCCAAGAAGTGTAGCCCACCATGGTGGAAGAGCTTTTTCGGTCCTCCAATGGACTTGGCCGAGAGGGAACGGTGCGAGGAGCGAGAGATGGAGGCTTGTCTTGCAGCTGCCAGGGAGCCGTGTGTTCGGTTTGCCAGGGAAAAATGCTTACCTGTCTTCCGCGATGCAAGGATAGTTTCCAATGACTTGAAGCATAATCTAAAAGCTGTTGGATCCATTGCCAAGAATGATATTTCCTCGCCAGGTTGTGATCAGGAACAGGAATTTACAAATTTCAGGGGAAGTGTTCTGCTGCAGGTCTCAGCAGAAACCAAAGAAGCATCCAATAAGGCATCTTAAGCTGCATGCAGTACCAACGGATGTGTGCATATGGGGACAAAAGGAAGGAAATTCAGCAACTTAGCTTTTCAGGTAGTGTGTGAGAAGGTTTTAAGGGGAGTGCTTGTATTAACGGAAATAATAAATTGACAGTTCCATATTTCTGTCTCTGGAGTCTATTACATTATTTAGCAAAGGACAAAATTTAACTGTAAGTATGAGATAGAATAGGATGATGGTATTTGCAAATAGCGGTATCTATGGGATTAAATTAGCTCTCTAACAGTAGCGAATGTTGCACAAGGTGCACGACCTAAACCATGACATCAGCACGGGGAGCAAGCAGGGAGTGTGTGTAATTTGCAGGTGAAGTAGGGTGTGCGTGTGTCCATTTTTTTCTTTAACTAAATCCTCTCGCTTTGCAGGTCGCCCCTGGATTTTAAAAAGAGAAGGGGCTAGAAAATAGGGCTTTTTTCCTCATCCTCGGCAAGCTCCTCCTTGTGAATTTGATCAGGCCTTCGATTAGCGTTGGCTGGTTGGAGAGCTCCTTCCTCTTTGCCCTTCCTCCACCGTTCATCCTTTCGTTAACCTCTGTCGCTGATTTGGGGACTTGTTGATGGTGTTTTCCACCTTGGTCGTGCTTGACTTTGCCACAATCACCGCCTCTACCTTTAACATCCTCATAGCCAATGGGATCAACGTCGGCATCATTGCTCCGATCTCCATCAACGGTTTTTTTGCTGTTTGCCTTGCTTTCACCTCCCTGTTCTCGTGGACCTACTCTCCAACTTGGATTTACTTTTGAAGTTGTACCTATAACAATTGAGTATTTAGTCAACTCATTTCGACCACTGGTATCTCGAGTGCTTGTTAATGTAGATCATGTCGATTGTTGTAGCTCTGCAACTCTGGTGACGTATCTATTGACGTGGAGCAATTCATTGTTGCTGGAATGATGACACCTTATAAGGGCACCTTTTTTTACCCTTTAGTTTAGTTTTGATTTTCTTCTTATTTTGTATTGCTCTGCTTCATAATACCCTTGCTCTTTGGAATGGGGAGTATCAGTTCCTTTCTCTTTCAAGTAAGCATTTTGATTTTCCTTTGAATGGGATGATGTCATATTTTCGGTAAATAAATATATAATTTTATACGTAATATTATATATACCTGTCACATCCTTTACCTTTCCTTGATGTGTCATCCATCCTTTTACCTCACAGGACAAAATACCGAAGCTTTGACATTTGGAATTTTTCAGGTTCTCGATATTTCGTCCATTCTATAGTTCCCACAAATATTAAAGTGCTTTATTACGATGGAAGTGTCATGATCACGCGGGAGAATGAACATGGATAGGGTCAAGTGGCTACGGCTTTAATGCCTCGTCTCAGCCAAATATTTTAATTGGGATAACCGTCTCAAAATATTTTAATGGGATAGTTTGCTTGAAGCGAATCTATTCTTAACAATCTACGCCAGTGACCAAATTAGGCTGCAGGGGAAAAAGAACGGTCGAAGAAATTAGAGACAGAGCGAGTTCATTTTTCAATGGCCAAAGTTGCCTTCTTCCTCTCATGTCTCGAGCTTTGTTACGAGGTCATTACCTTCACGTACGTGATGTTGGGAGTGTAGCATGCGGAACGTACGGTACCTTCTTAACCATCAGAAATGTACATCTTGTAATTTATTTTACAACATGAATTGTGAAAAAAACACGTGGCTGATTACATTCTGAAAATTACGGATTTAGTGGATTTTATGCCACCGTTTGCCCCTCAAAAATCAAATGTTACAGGTTGGATAATTTTTAAAATAATATCAATGATTTTTAATTTTGAATCAAATATTATTGAAGATTTTTACCTTTAAATCAAATTTTATCAATTAATTTTGAAATATTACTTGTAATTTTTGATCTTTTATCAAATTTATCGATGATTTTTGAAAAATCATGGATAAATTTGTGATCTTTGACATGCGGTGGGTTTTATTTCATGTCTTATAAGAGACACATGATATTTTATGCGATAATAATAAATATCATGAATGTATTTTATGGGTGAATCTCATCCAAATATATTTTTAAGTACATGTGAGAGATGTATGATGTGGTCTTCACTTCTACATTATATTTTAAGTTGTAAAACAAATTTCGATAACATTCTTTTAAGCATGTTGTGTTAAATCCAAATTAAAAATTGAAAAATATTCTCTCAGAGAAAAAGAGAGAAATATTTTTATCAATTAAAAACCTTAAGTCAAAGCCTACGTCCCCCTTACAAATAAAAAGGGTACAAGATTTGTCGTCAGAAAAGGGTTATGTGAATGGAATCAAAGGCAAAAATAAGTTACTTGGATTTCAACTTGGATTACCTAATGCTCTTCACATTTCACAATATGGATGTTACTCTTTCCCACCTTCGAAGTAAAGATATTCCAAAAGCAAAAGCACAGCTCGTCATTCGTAGCGAAGGATCTTTTCCCGTTTGCGAGGATCATGGAGTAACCTCGTAACCCTAAGAATCTGTCTTTGCTTCAAGCTGCCTCCCATGTTGGCGTGCTAACATTTGTATAACAATGATTAACAAGAGGGCTTACGTGGTGTAAGGGACAAAAATGGCTCGGATCTACTTCCAATTGCCCTATGTGGGTAATCGGATCTGATGTTGGTCACACGGATCCTCGGAGCTGGTGCGTAAATCTCTTTGGATAGGGATCTAGTTATAATTTTAATGAAAAAATTGGATTCGAATCTCGATATTCGCCGCAGTTTCATTCTGTCTAAACCCGAGCCCTTCCAGAGAGAACGATGTTTGTCGAATCCCATTCTTTTCATTACACAGGCAAATATTTTTCAAAAGATAGGCCTATCCGTAGTTTAATCTACATCTATTATCATCTCAAGGAATTTTTATGGATCTCATCGGAATCTTTTAAAATTACTTTAATATCATTTATTTGTTATATTATTAATTATATCATTAAAAATATTACATTATTTTTATATTTATCATTTCATTAGTCATGATCATTAAATTTAACGATCTTAAATTAAAATATAATAAAATATTATTTTTTAATCTTTATATTTTTTTTTTCAACTCTTCCTCCTACCTCAACTTAAAGTTATCATCAACCACCTCCAATGACTCTCTTCTCCCTCTTCGTGCTTTTCCTGCTCCCCATCGCAACCTTCTCCGCAGGCACCTCCTATGGGAGGTCCCTCTACCCTTGCATCGGCATCTTCCACCCCAACCTCATCCTCTTAGGGTTATAGGGTGACAACCAGAGGCAGCGGTGGGATCGACATCATTGACGTTGTGGATGGCAAGGTTGTCGGAGAAAAGAGGCAGAGGAGATGGTCGAAGGTTAGGGAGAAGAGGATTGAAAATAAAAAGGTAAATAAATTTTAAAAACTAAAAAATAAATTTAAAAGATTAAAAAATAAAATTTTATTATATTTCAATATAAAATTATTAAATTTAATGACTATAACTATTAAACTATCAAATATGAAAATAACGTAACCTTTTCAATGTCATAATCAATAATATAGTTTTAGGAATGATATTTAAATAATTTATAAATTTTTTAATGATATTTACATAAAAATATAAGAAAAAAAAAAACCTACATCCATTTTCAAGAATTAGTTGGGGATCCAGTAGTTTTGGATGTTTAGAGAAAGAAAAAACAGTTGCATGAGTTTAAAAATTTTCATCCCTTGCATGTAATAATGATGCTAAAAATGGTAACACATGACTTCGATAACATCAAAATCGACGGCAGTTGATTCTCGAGGTGGTTTCCTATTTTCTGAAGTTTTATGTGACAAGGGATTCCCGTCACGTGACCAAGAATCGGTGAGTTATAGGTATGTTTTTGGTAAAGGATGCTTGTGTCATGGTGTTGGTGCTCTGAATGTAGGTGTTGCTTTTTTTTTTTTTTGTCGTCATTGACGTCATATTTTCTTAGATCATGGTGTTAGGTTGTCCATTTGATGCACAACACAAAAAGTCAAGTTGAACAAGAGATTATCCCTCGCTCTCTTATGGTGATTCCCTTCATCTCCTCTCCTTGCGACCACCGCCACCTCCATCGCGTCCCCTTCCACCCCCATGTCATGCGCAAGTGCAACTGCAAGCGCTCCTCCTAAAAGCTTTACAAGGTTGGTGGGTTCCTTTCCCCCTCGCAACCCTCTTTTCCTCTGTGACATCAGGTTGTCGTCATCGATTATTCTGTGTTTGTTGAGTCTTCTCGTATACAAACATGTGAGGTATTCGTCTTAATGCTTGCGATTGTTTTGGGTTGTTAAGAAATGACCACTAGATGCTTGTGTTTTGCCACCATTATGGTGTCGATGTTCGGTTGATAATGTTTTAGGTTGTTGGGTCATGCATGCGCCTCTCAAATGCTTGATTACATTGATGCTTGCAAGTAATTGGTGTCTTTGTATCTTTTTGAAGGATGAGGAGTAGAGACGCTCTACATGGAGATGGACCCGTTTGGGCAAGATAGTTGGAAGCTAGAGTATGTGGTCGACCTCATCAAAAGTGGGTTAGTTGGGGTGATTATACAGCCAAATCCACACAACTGTTGGGACTTCGTAATCCAAGAGCTGCTTATTTAATCTTTGTGTTGAATCATCCAATGTTTGGGGGACTTTGTAGTTTCTTTATGTTTGAAATTTATCGTCTCTTTCTGGCCCATTGTGTGTGCTTCATAAGTATTGCTTTTAATGATCGAATTTGAGTAATGAGAATTTAATTGTGCTTGTTTTTGTTATGCATTATACAAATCATATTCTCAAAAGTGCACGTACTCCTTCCATTAATCATCTCAAATGTACATTATTTAGTAGTTCATTATGTTACATCTATTTGACGAACTCCATGTTTAAACTCTAGAGCCTTACTTTGTGGCTATTGATAATGTGATAATATGTGTAATCCTGCCTCTGCGTGATCATTGCTTTGTAGTTGCCTTTGTCACGAGTTGTGTTGTAATTTATGCCTCGCCTTCATCAACTTGAGTGCTATCAAGTGTGTAGCCCACGTAGAGAATGCCATGCATCATTGCACCTTCGCACCCAAGTAGAGAGCCCCCACAAACATAACATTCACCCTGCCATGCAACACCCACGACATCCAATCCTAACCACGCTCCCCTCTCGCATGCGCCACAGTACCCACGCAGAGAACCCCCATGAACATAGCACCCTCACCCAAACTCCAGAAACACTTGCTTAGCACACACTTGCACCAGGACGCACACGAAACCTCACCTTCATGGGTCCCCACCTCTGTGGTAGTAGGTTAGCCCACTTACATGCAACCCCTTTTGCCCCACAGTGCACTCCAACACCCGCACACAACACTTGCACGAGCGGAAAAGGACCCAGCACGTACCCCCTCCAGCACACATACTCATTACACCCATACGAGGTCGCACAAACACCTCGCACCTCCACCTTTTCCAACACTCTTGAAGTAGCACACACTTACCTCAGCACACACGGTAAGCACCTAAGACTCACCTTGCACATGCATACTTGCTGGGGCAGACCACCCACAACTACCCAACACCTTCGCAATCGACACTTACCCCCAACACACAGCACACACATGAACATCTGGATTGCAGGAAAATAAACTCTCAGATTAAAGGATGATTACTTATAGTTGCTGGTGACCGTACACTTTTACATATTCCTCTACTTATATATACTACTGTTGTATAATGATTCTTACACGTGAAATTTTGTGTAAGACTCGCAACTTTTATGATAGCGACTATATCAACCTTGTAGAAGCTTCACTGTAGTTTCTTGACAATTACCGACATCTCGTTTCCTTCCACGTTTTCGTTCCATTTTTCTTTTTCAAAAAATATTTCATTTGGGGATTAGAGTCTTGCTGCGCTCATCCCAAGCGGAGGACTATATAGACCACAAATTCATACTTTCAAATTAGTTGAGATTTAAATTAGAGATTTTTTTTTTCATTAAAGTTAGATGAGTTTATTTACCAACTGAACTATCTATTAAGCTCTAGAGTCTTATTCCGAATGAAATCAATTAGAAAATTAAGCGCTAATTGATTATGCGTTCTGTAGATTGTAACTGCAAAAAGTCCAACTACAGGCTGTTTTTCCAAGAAAAAAGTTTGAAGTAGGTTGTATATTTATGGACAAGAGTACAAAAGTGTTAAAAACAACTCAAAATAAGTTGAATCATTGTAAAAGTAAATTATATTGGTGATATTTTTTATATTTCTTATCGGTATATTTTGATTTAAAGTTAAAAATTATTTATATATTTTAGTTTGTAAAAATAAATCATCGATGATATTTTTATATTATGTTGATGTAATTTAAAAAATCACCAATGTATTTTAGTTCATAATCGAAACTCACTTGTATATTTTGATTTAAAATGAAAAATTACTAATATATTTTGATTCATAATTAGTGGTGACTTTTTAAATGACGGTAGATTTCATCACATAATAATATTTGCATTATTTTTCACATTCTTGTTTGAATTCCTTTATATTTTTTATATTTATTATAAAATCTTTAAATTTTACCCTTGAAAATATCCAAAAATTAATTCCATATAATAGTACAACTCAGAAATCAAATGTGATGTATTTTTCCAGCCAAATTAAGCTAGCTAAAGTTTCTGTTGTATTTAGTGAATACTTTACTACAAGAGTGGTTAGAGCTTATAGGGAAAAGAGAGATGCGGTCGCTAGGGACTAGTTTATGGAGCAGGATAACCCTTGTTTTTAGGGGTTATCCTGTGTTTATGGTAGGGATAACTCAACCTTTATTTACCTTACTAACTTATGTTACCTCAACTTATGTTGAGACAAGTGTTAGGATAATCTGCAAGTTAACCTTCATTTTATCTCTCCTCCCTTGTGTTCTGTCACATGTGACTTTTCTCAATATATCCCTCCGTTCCAATATTAAAAAAAGCAACAACTAATTTACCTATCATCTCAAGGGCAAACATGTCTTTTCCAACTTTGTCTTTCATTCTAACTCTCATATTCGAGTAAACACCATATTTTCACATCACAACTTAACCTTGTTGGTGATAAAGTACCACGATAATTGATTTTGATGATAACAAAACATGTTATATTTAACATTGTATTTGGAGATCAATAATTTAGGGTTAGGGATGGATGAAGCTTGATGAAAGCTCAAGCTCAAGCTTTATGAAAGGATGGAGGAGAAAAATCATCAAGGAGATGAAGATTAGCTTTATTTCTTTGTTGTTTTATTCTAGAACTTTCCTATCTTTACTCTTTTATTTTAATTTGCAAGACCTAGCTCCTGTTAGTTTTTTAGACGTCCTACTTTAAGTTTAAACATCTAAGTTTGTCTTTTCAAACATCTTACCTAATCTCTTAGACGTCTAGAATCATTTCTAGAACCTATGCTCTTTGTTCTCCAATTTGAGATGTTTACTATGAGTTTAAGATGTTTGTCATTTTCTTTAGATGTCAAGTATATCCAAACGTTTCCTTAGTCATTTATCACCATCTTAACCTACTCTTCTTTAGATTATCAACGGTCAAAATTTTCCTCGTATTTTAGACATCTGGTTTCTTTTTAAGACATTTGGAAATGACCAACGGTCACTTCTTATCCAACGTTTAATTTGATCACAATTGATACTCATTAAATTTGAAACGTTGTAGGCCTTCAAACAACTATGCCTTTCTTTACACATCTACTTTGTCATCTTAAGACATCTACATCTTTGATTCAGACGTTCTTATACTCAATATTGAAAAATCTAGTAACAACTACTTTGACACTGGAGCCTTTTCAAACGTTCTATTTTTAACTCAATTGTCTAAAATAGTCCATTTAGACGTTTGTCTAAATTTTTCTGGTCCAATCCAACTTTAAGTAAATGATATGTAGCCGTTCTACCCTTATTTATTATATTCCAATTCAAATTCCAAATACTTCTAAGGCTTAAACCTGACCTCTTACACCTATAAATACTCACCAGGGGTTGCCTTAAGCCTACACACGAAGCATAGAAACATTCTAGTGCAAAATTCTTCCAATTCTCCTATTCTAAGCTTTCTAGTTCTATTATGCTCTATTGTGCTCTATTATTCTTAGCAAGTTCTTGAGAGCAATTCCACTCCCACTTTGATTCTCTGCATCTCATTGGTTTGAAAAGGGAATATTTTAGCCTCCTTTGTTTTTTATATTATTAAAGGCTCTTAGGATTATTTACATTATATTATTTTTATTAGTTTGTTTGAATACTTGAGTTGTGAGTTTCCCATTTCCTCTTAGTAAATGGTCTAAACTTTCCTTGGGGGTTGTCCAAGAGAGGGAAATTGTATTTTGAGGATCATCACCCTCGGATTAGTGGTGTGACTTAGTGATTACCATTTGATTTGGGGGTAAAATTCAAAAATGGAAGATCTAGGTAGATGTTTTTCTCGCAATGGTTTTCTCTGTAAATTTTTATATCAATTTTGTGTGATTGTTTAGATAGATTTATTTAAATTCTTGTTGCACAATTCAACTCCTTGCTTGTTCCTCTAACAAACCTTCATTCATAACCTTTATTCAGTAAACACAAACGAATGTTATCCCATATTGCAAAGAAGCTAACCCGGCTTAGCTAACCCTTACCATAAACTAGCCCCAAGGGATTTGCACAGTGGTAAAGTCCTCCATTATCTCCATTGACATTTAAGAGCTAATTTACTTGATTACTTAACTTCCATTTGATAGTCTACTTAGTTTCCTAAGTGAGAACTTGGGTTTTGCCTATCAAAACTTGTGTTATGTTAACACTAGTTGGGAAGGGTTTTGTATATCTTCTGAGATATTTTTGATACCAATTTTAGGTAAACAAAAACGAATGTTAACCGGTACTTACTAAATAAATTGAAACATGAATGTTAACTTAAGAGTCACTCCTCAAAACTTGCGTTTGTAATCCTCCAAGTAAACTACCCTGTGAGGTCTTGCTCATCACATTTATCTCCTTTTAAAAAAAAAGGGAGAGTAGATGCAAGTCTTCGTTATGCCCTCTAACGTGGGTTTAGCTGTAAAATATCCTCTATTTTTATTGGCATCGAGAAGGTCATAGGATGAAATCTCATGCCCGCTATTTTACTAACATTCCCCAGAAGAGAGAGAAAATTCCACTCATTTATCATACTTATCAGGCAATTTCCATCCTCCGACTCGAGAAAAAGAAAGGGAAGGACAAAAAAAACCACGATTTTGGACGAGCTCCAACGCGCCTCCTCTCGCATAATACGGCCACGCACGAGCCGCACGTTAACGTCCACGTGTTCAGCAGGCTCACCTGCACACCCACCCTCCATTTTACCGCGACAAGCAAGCAAAGGCGACCACCAACCACCAACCTCCTCCTATCCTCTCTGTAACGCGAGAACCGAAAAAGACAGAAAAAAAAAGGTCTCAAACCCCCCTTAATCACAACATTTAGCGACCTCCCCCCCCCCCCCCCCCACCCCCACCCCGCCCGGCTGGATTATAAAAAGAAATTCCAAAAACACGGGAAGAACACAGGCGCCACAAAAATCAAAAAGACTAGCAGTTCTCCCTCGGGGAACTCCTCAATTGGAACCCGACGGACGAAAAAAGCATCGTCTTATCACACCCACACACACTAAACTCGTCCCATTCACGCTCGGATCAATCGGAAGTCAGCCTCGACGAAGGTGGGGGGGCAAAAAATAAAAAAATAAAAAAAAGGAGGAAAAGAGAAACGGCACCCCAATCCACCACCAAGCAACGGTCGGATCGCACTCGAATCTGGAATTCCAAGAAACCAATCAACAGAGAAATAGAGATAGATATGGAGAGAGATAGAAGACCGACACGGCAAAAGAGAGGGAGACCCCATCAAAGAACGCGAGGGAAGGAAAAAGGGTCACACACCGATAGAGCGAAATCTCCCCCACAAAACACCAAGTTGGCCGATTTAATCATGAAAAGTGGGAAGAACCCACGTCGAGAATCCGGGGCTTTCACCCGTCCGTGCCATCAAAATCCCACCTTTCCTCGATCTCTCCCTCCATCTCGTACTACAGGGGCGACAGCGCAACAGCAAGCGTATTAATTATTTGGTTTCTCTGATATTTTTTTTCCCCTCCGTTTCGGAATTTTGGGGTGTGTTGATTTTTTTTGTTTGTTCTCTTTCGGGGGTCCTCAGGCTCAGTCCGCCCCCCTTTTGATATATTTCCCTCTGTGTGTGTGTGTGTGAGAGAGAGAGAGAGAGAGAGAGAGAGATAAGAGAGATAGAGAGATGTGAGACGTAAACAGATGCCGTCCCCCTCTTGCTCCTCCTGTTTGTGATTATTATTATCATTTATATTTTTAATTCCCAATTCGTTCCCCTCCTTTTTTTGCCTCCCTCTTGCGGTGGGGATTTTTAAGTGCCGAGGGGAGGGCATTTGGGCATTAGGGTTTTCTCGGCGTTCCTCGCTTTATTACTCATCCGATTCTCGCCTTTCCGCCATCTCGTGGGTCGGATTTGGGGCTTCTCGAGGGAGGAGGAGGTCGAATCCGTCGGTGGACATCTCCGGATTTGGGTGGATTCGAAGTTGGTCGTGCGGATTTTGGTGGTGATGAGCGAGTGAAGAAGATGTTGCCCCCTCACGGACTCGCGAAGAGTTGCCCGCTTCTCGCCGTGGTCTGCGGGAGGAGGCCCAAGGGGGACGGGAAGGGCAGAAAGGCCCAGCCTTTCCCCGAGGTCGCCTCGTCCAGCCGTCTGGAGGTGCTTCCCTTGTTCCTTCTTCACGCTCTACTTGTTTTGTTTGGTGTGTTGTTGTGTGCGTCTGCGTGTGTGTTGTTGGTGTGGTAAAGGGGGGGTGTTGTGTTTGATTTCATGTTCTATTGCTTTGCCTTTCGTTTCGGTTCGAGTGGATTTTTTTTTTTTCTGTGTGGGAGAGTTGATGAGTGAAAATTCTGTCCTATTTTGCAGGTGCACACGCTCGTGAACCCGTCGGCAGAGAAGCTCAGGGAGGTGCTAAGGGCGGTGAACCCGAGCATCTTGTACTGCCAGGGGGAGCTGATCGAGGGCGAGGAGGAGGTTGGCCCACCGACTTGGGGTGGCGTGGATGCTTCAGACCTGGAGTCAGTTTGCTTGCTGGCTGGGCCGCCGGTGCCGAACATTGTAAGCTGGTGTTGCTTTCGGATTCCGGTTGCTTAGTGTCAGGGAGCAAGTTTCAGATTCCATAGTTTTTCTTCCAGACTTACCTTGCTCTGGTGGCAATTATGGAATTACGGTGTTTAGGCTATATCTAATTGCTGAAAGCTCGTATATGCACTCTTACAGATGTGGATTGAGAAGTAAAATTGGTTAAGAGTGTGAATAATGAATTGATGCTATTTAGGGTTGAAAAAGACTGGTTATGGTTAAAGATTATGTCGTCGTTAATTTGGTATGGCTGTGAAAGAAACAATGCTTAAATGGCCTCAATGGATCTTAATACACTTCACCTGTGGATATCAGTTGATAGAGCGATGGGTAGTATTTCTTGGGAACTCGGTGCAATACTTTCATCAAGTTTCTTTATTCTGGGCGTACTTGGGAAGTATTATTTATTTACTGTGATACTTTCATATTTTTTCAGTAGTTGTCTTTTTGACCTATGCTCCTATGAATCTAGGTGTATTTGGAGGTCCCAAGCAGTGAAAAAGTTGCTGAAACCCTTCGTGCAAAGGTAAAACAGCTACTACTTGATTTATTGTAAAGAATCTAATTGATGCACATGTTCCCTTTTATGCATGGTATCTACTATGTCATTCTAATTTTTGAAGTGTGTGACTTGCAATTGCATCATATGCTATTAAGATGTTGTTTCAATGATGTATCTCATAAAGGTAATCTATTTTTATTACAGGGGGTTCCGTATGTAATATACTGGAAGCATAGGATTTCGTTCTCCTTTGGTTCCCACTTTCGTCAAGCATTATTCTCAGTTATACAAAGGTATATTTGTTCACTAATATTTTCAAAAAATAAAAATAAAAATTGTTCATTAATTTTTTAGTATTAGTTGAGATAACTTCAGAATTTCACAATTATCTGTCTTCTCTAATGCAGCTCGTGCAGCCATATATGGGATGCCTTTCAGCTAGCTCATGCATCGTTTAGGTTGTACTGTGTACAGAATAACAATGTGTCTTCTAGCAGCCACAAGGTTAGTGGCAAACTAGGTCCACGTTTACTTGGGGAGGCTCCTAAGATCAACATCCCCTTATTGGAGAAGAACCTTGAAGACGAGGAAGAAGATTTATCCGAAGCACTTCCGGCCATCAAGATTTATGATGATGCTGTAGATATACGATTTCTTTTCTGTGGATTGCCCTCCAAATTGGTAATACGTGGTGGATTTATGTGATTGGATAACTCATCCTTGTCTTTGTTTATTGGGATTAGTGTAATCTAGTCTATTTACCATTTGGTTCTCCCTTTTTTCAATCCAGGACTCCAGCTCGTTAAGCGCTTTGGAGGAGGGCCTTAATGCACTCTTGAAAATTGAAGTGAGTCTGCTGTAACCTTTGTTTGTTTAATCTTTAAGCCAAGTAGAAAAGCCACCACTAATGTAGGTCAGCATGTCATTATCTACAAAAAAAAATTCTAATAATTTGTCAGTTTCCTGCATGTATTTGTAACTGATTGTTTGATTTTTAGTAGCCAGTATTGCTATGATTTTACTTTTAAGTTGTTGTATTGGTTTTTACCTTCAAAGTAAAATCTTTAGAAAGATTTTGACAAATTTACTCTCTCTTTGCCTTTTCAGATCCGAGGGAGCAAACTTCATAACCGAGTCAGGTAGATCTCACTGCCTTTGTTGATTTAATGGTGGATAAAGAATGGACAAAAATTTTGAGTTTTTTAACAGCTTGATATGCTTCAGCATGCAAATTTCTAAATTCTTGATTTTTGGCAGACAATTTTTTTTTTTTTTTGCTGTGAATTCAAGCAAAAATTAGGTTCTGTTAATTGTGTCCATAAAATTTTTTTTCTTCCATTATTTTCTCTACTTATAACCGCACTACTACCCTAATTATTTGTGCTATTCATCAGTCAATCTGTAATAGTTCATATTTACTATCCATGAAATATCTGTTTATTTATGTCTAGTTTGATCCTGATAAAGAATCATTCCATTACAACTGTCACTGGTATGGGGAATGCATTGGAAGACTGTGTCTGAAGGCATGAATATAATACTTCAAACACATATGAGATTCTTATCACCCTATCCAACTTGCATTTAGGTGGCCATTATAAACTAAATTATACCCACATTTCACAGACTGTACAGGATTCAGAGAGTGCAAGAGCCATATGGATTTAATTCTAGTGAGGGTAAGTCCAAAAACGAAACAGCTCAATATGTGATGCCTAAATGAACTGCACCATGGGTGTTTGGAATGGTGTATTCTAATACTCAAGTAATAATAATGTGAAAATTGATAACCATATTTTTCTTAACTGCAGCCTTTAGGAGGTAGACATGCCTCTGTCCAAATAGTTTTTGAAGTGCAACTGTTCTTTGATTTCATAGGTTTGTAGATCATGCAGAAATAGTGTTGTTTCATCCAGATTTCTCCACATGGTTGGATGTGACTGCATCTTGCTCATAATGTGCAAGAATACATGTAGAATTAGAAATTTTAATCTTTAGAAAAGTAAGCTTGACTCAAATATGAATTTTGGACGCGGTTATTGGCTATGTTTATGGAGATGGACATACATTTTATACTTTCTATACTGCATTTGTGTACATTGCAAAGGATAATTCTATATTGATGGTTTTCATCTCATATTATAGTGCCGCACCACCACCTCTCCAAGCTGCGAGTTTGACTCGAGGGGTTGTGACAATGCGCTGTGACATGACAACTTGCAGTTCTGCTCATATATCACTATTGGTCTCTGGTAGTGCCCAGACGTGTTTTGACGATCAGGTTCGAGATTGTCAAGTTAATGCTTCTGTTACATCCATGTTTCTATTTTATGAAATTATTCATTACTATTCGTAAGCCTGTCCATGCAAATGTTTGTGACCACACAGTTACTGGAAACCCACATAAAAAATGAACTGGTGGAGAATAGTCAGCTTGTCCATGCTTCGTCAAGTGGTGAGAGCAAACCAGATCTCTCTGAACCACAGAAATCTTCTTCAGTAGCTTGTGGAGCACCTACGGCTGAAGTTTGCGTGAAAGTTCCATCATGGGCAGCTCAGGTTAATGCTGAGTTTATTAATTAATCCAGCTCTTTTATCGTCTCTGAGTTATAGTCAATCTGTGTAACCTTTGTATTCTTAACTATCGTGCGATTCATTCTTTGTTTCTAATTCTTATTTTTCTGGTACATGAATTCTGCAGGTGCTAAGACAACTGGCACCAGAAGTTTGTTATCGAAGCCTGGTTGCACTTGGAATTGCTGGTATTCAAGGGTTAACGGTTGCCTCTTTTGAGAAGGAAGATGCGGAATGTCTTCTCTTTTTCTCTAGTAGACAGGATAATCAAACAGATTACATTCCCTGGTCTCCTCCTGGTTGGTTTGTTTTTCCCCCTCCAAGCAGGAAACGTGCAGCGCCTGATCAAGAAATCCAGTTGATTACAAAAGCTGACAAAGCTTTGAATGGTGTGGGGGGAAGAGGCTTGAAGACAACACACGTTAGGCCAAGATTGAGAGTCGCTGCATTGAGACCTGTACCTCACACCCGCCAGCACAAAGTGCAGCCCTTCTTACGAGTATCTGAGATCGATACTTACAATGGCAGCCATCCAAAGCCTAGCATGGCTATTGCTCCATCTGTGAAACATACACCGCCTCCACCGGTGACACACAGGAAGTCTATGTCAAGTTCTCTACATGCTCAGCAGATTATATCTTTAAATCCACTGCCTCTAAAGAAACACAATTGCGGTCGTGCTCCAATCCAAGTCTGCTCCGAGGTATTGTTTGATATTCATGTATACTTTCACGTTAGTGCACCTTTCTCTCGTTAAATCTAGCTATCTGGACACTGTATGACAAATTGGACTGTGGATACTGAAAGGTAAAGGTTAGGGCCTTGATCTTGGGATTTTTATAGTTGCCTTCTAAGTTTTCCTGGTACTTGTGCGCAATGGGATTCTGAAAGAAGAAAGTCAGAAGAGAAGTTTGATGTAAAAAGCTTGAAAAGCCCATTTGATAATTTCAGCTCTTCCCCTTAAAAAGTGAAATTCATATTTATGATGACACTTAGCACTATATTGAGGGTTCTTGTAAAATGTTCTACAGAAGGGTTTTTTTTTTCCCTATGTAGGGTCCAAGATCCCATGGTACTGTAGAATAATTTAGCGTATTTTCTCTTCTACCTAAATTCATTTTGTTTTCTCTGTAAATTTATTTTAGTTTCATGAATTTCTGCTCATTCCTTGCAGGAGGAGTTTTTGAAGGATGTGATGCAGTTTTTAGTACTTAGGGGGCATAGCCGTCTTGTCCCTGCAGGGGGGCTATCTGAATTTCCAGATGCTATTCTCAACGCAAAACGTCTAGACCTTTATAACTTGTATAGAGAGGTAGGATTTCTGGTTTTAAGTATTAGAGTCTCGTTGCAATTGTTGTAGCTTTGCAGTTTATGATGCATGTGAGTATTTGTTATTTCAGGTGGTCTCTAGAGGTGGTTTTCACGTGGGCAATGGCATTAACTGGAAAGGACAAGTGTTCTCCAAGATGAAAAATCATACACTGACGAACAGAATGACAGTAAGAAAATTTTATTTTTTCCAAATTAACCTATTTTTGTTTGTAGAATCTTAGTGAGCCTTGCAAGGTTGGCTTGTCGATTGTGCAAAACTAAAATTCTTCTACAGTAACCAGGGGGTGGATTTAGCATAAGACGAGAGAAAATTATGTTAATGCCTGAAGCTAGAGAAAGATATAGCAGACAAATAAACTTATTAAAAAAAATGACAGGCAAAATAATTCTTTGCAGAATTACATTGTAGCCTAGACTAATTGTATCTGGGCATCGTCCCAATGCAGAATTACTCTTTGGGAGAAATTTTTGTAACGTGCCTGTACTTATTTGATTTGTTTGAATGGAGATGGTGGGTGGTTCCTTCTAGTTTTCAAAAAAAAAAAAGTATCTGGACTTTGGATCTGCTAAAAATGACACAGGAATTCAGATTTTCTATAAAATATTCATCTTATGAATTTGGTGTATTTTTTGCAAGAAATGTAAAATTTTACTAATATGCGCTCATAAAAACCAAATTTAGTTTAACTTTTATTTTACTCCTTATTCACTCCTCCATGCATCCCTCTTAACACTAAATATTGCCGGTGCTTCTTTTATAATGCACTCATGGTTTTTAGCACACAACTAAGGTGCAATGGTGATTTTAGTGTCCAAGTAAAATGCAATGATGATTTTTGCTATACAATTTTTACTAAACTACAATTAAAACATACTTGTGCTATTTAAAAAATGATGGGTGATCCCTTTTCAAACAAAAAAAAATGATAGGTGATATTTAATTCTAGGAAAAGGACGTGTGAAAATGCATTGGAGATATTTATAAAAGCACCGGTGATTACTCGGTGCGTGAGTCGGGGGATTACTTAAGGGAGGCCCCTTCTTTTATTGTTCTTTTTTGGTGCAGTTTTATGTGTCTAGCTACAATCTATCTCTTGAGACTTGAAAGCACTTAAGTGCCCCCCGTATGCTCTGTTTAATCTGTTAAATTGGAACATAGTATAGAATATCAGTATCCCAACAAACTGGATGCCGTTTACTACTAGAATGGTCACTATGCACCATCTATCTGACATCTCTTATATTCTGCTCCAAGGGAGTTGGAAACACCTTGAAAAGGCATTATGAGACGTACCTATTGGAGTATGAACTTGCACATGATGATGTTGATGGAGAATGCTGCTTACTATGCCACAGGTCTGGATCTCTAACCTCTCTCCCCACTCTTCCAACAAAGTAGTAATTAGTTGTCTTGTTTATTTATTTATGTCGCTAATATCTTCATGGTGCACCAGTAGCGCGCCGGGTGACTGGGTCAACTGCGGCTTATGTGGGGAATGGGCACACTTCGGCTGCGACAGGCGGCAGGGTCTTGGAGCTTTCAAGGTACTGCCTTTCTCCTCACTGGAACTTTGAGGCCTTGTTTGGTGCAAGTTTAAGAGATGGGTTTGTTCTACATGTTGGCTTTACAAGCTACAGTAGGTAATAACAACATATTAACTTTAAATATTACATCTTCATCTACTAACCCTCTTTGTAACTACTTATCCCTTCATAAGACTCCTTGCAACTTTACCCAGATAAAAGTATAATTCAAGCAATTAAGCTACGCATGATGATATGATATACCTGAAGAAGCTTTCACAGCTAAATCTACTGGTAGTCACAAGAGCTGTTTTGTTACAGGACTATGCCAAGACTGATGGTTTGGATTACGTTTGCCCCCAGTGTAGTATATCGAGTTTTCGAAGAAAATCACAGAAAACCATCAATGGCGTCTCGTAGAGGTAACTGCAGGATAGCGCGTTTGCCTTAAATTCCTTCTTCCTTCGTTGTTCTTCCGTGAGAAGGGCACTGATGCGACTTCAGCAGATTCACCACTCCACTTGTTACTTAGGATGATAATCTAATCTAAATATCCTCTGTAGCCATTTTGTAATCTACGAAAGGTTAAAGGAATGGAAATGCCTGTCTTTTTGGCCTTGTAAAATCAAGTTTTCTTGCTGTGTCTAAGCAAGAGGTCCCTGCGTTGGAAAGAACACCATTACCAGTCCTCGATGATGTGCGTGAATCTGAATCCATATCCGGAAAATATCCAAGCTATCTGATATCCATTTCATAATCCAAGGACAGTCTGACCAACACTGGCATCCACATCCAGGATATCTGGATTTGGATATTGTTAGAATCGGAATTGATTTATTTATATTCTAAGTTAAAATAAGGTCTAACTTTATCTGAAATCAAGTATGTATAGATTAACGTAATAGAGACGTGGATATATATATATATATATATATATACATTTATCTGTGTGTATGCATTCGTGTTATAAAGTTCTTGGGGAGATGGATAGAGGATGGTGGACCCATCCAAACACAATGAAGATTTGGAATTTTGGGTTATAACATCTCAAGTTAACTAGCACTTGGGAATTATCTGGGAGTAATTTACAAAAAAAATTCTTAAATTTACACTCACATTTGACCAGTTCCCGAACTTCAAAATGTGCCAATGCACTTCCTTCTACGTTGTCGTTTTTTAACATTTCAAAAAAGAAAAAACGTGGTGAAAAGTGTAACCAGACTGAACTAATTGGAAAATCAGGGATGACATTGACTTGATTTAAAGGTCAGGGAACACGCTAAGACTAAGAGGAGCTTTTATGTAAATTACTTTTAAGTTTTTCACTTGGTTGATTTGTCATAGAATTAGTTGAGAGGAATAAGAACAATATTTTAGCGAATAATGATGTCACATAGAGAGGTGTGGAGTAATTCTAATTCTACTCGACGGTGGAATTAGTTAGTGACGTTGAGAGAAGGTGACTTTTTGGATGTGATGCAGTGTGGAGGAATCAGCCATTCATTGTAAGCTTTAATTAAAATTAAGATGCATGAAAACATGTATTGAGACTTTCGTTATGTCCCCGTATATATATATATATATATATATATATATTAATTAAAAATAAAAATATGTTTTTAAAATAAAAATATATTGATCGATTATCAAGTAGATCAATTTAAAATTAAAATATTTTAGTTGAAAATAAATTTTTATCGATTAAAAATTAAAATATATCAGTTAAAATTATCAACTATGTGGTACAGGGGATGTTGTAACTTTTTTGTTTTTTAATTTTTCACTTAAGATTATGTGAGGCTTAGCGGAATTATCAGAGTAGGAGAAGGGAACCCTTTAACGCAAATGGGACCTTTTCTGGAAAGGAAACGAGGGGTAAGCCGACAGGAGGATGTAGAAGCAAAAACCACGTACTTGTCATAAGTGCCGGGTCCCACAGGCTTCAAATGCGCTCTAGGATTTTAAAAGGGCGCTATACTCATACTTTCGTTGAAAATCCTATAAAATTCATCTCCACTATCAGGTCAAACGTGTGGGTGTGTGTTTGCAGGGTTTTTTTTGGAATCTCTTGTGTACCAAACATTTTTCAATTTGAAACATCTTAGAGAAGAAGGGAAAGAGCTAACTCATGACATGGCACTATAGTATCTGCCCTTCTAAGGCCCTGTAATTGCATTTTGGTGCTTATTGGGCTCTGAACGCGAGGCTTTGCTTCCCCTCCCTCCTCGACGGTTAACATGTTTTAGATGGATGAGGCAGAAAGTTAATTGCTCGACCATTATTGTTAAGGGTTAATTTGCTTCATGGATTAAAAAAAGTTATGTTAAAAAATATTTAACTGACATTAATCTTTATATATATATGTGTATGTAAGATGGTGTTAAAATAAATTTTTGTTTATTAAAATTGATGTTAAGTTGTAGTGTTAATTTTTATGGTATTTATTTGAATTGATGTTAACATTAATTTATGTAGAGTGAAATTTAAGAGTGAGGGAGTTAACGAAGTTAATACCTATTTTATTAACATCTCTTAAAACTGATTTAGCAAAATATGTATTAATCCCTCAAAATAAGTGTTAAGGTTATGAAAGTTAATCACTCGAATTAACAGGGGTTAACATATCAAAATAGAGGTTACTGTCCCAAGTAAATTACCCTTAAATCTTATTGGAAAAGAACGGAGTTTAAAAATTTCATTGGAGAGCACTCATATCAAGTTGGGATGTAAACGGATCATATTTAATTAAATCTCTTACTCAAATATATTTACAAAATCTATAACTATACCTTATCTATTTATTTATTGGGTAGGAAAATTTAATTTACATTTATCTACCCATCAAATATCTATTTATAAATAAATATTATAATTAAATTATGACTTCAATAAAATTAAATAAGAAAAAAATTAATAACATAGATTCATTGTTAATATGCAATGACCATTTATAACATACATAAGACATCTAAGGTATTTTCACCAATAAAAAAATAACAATATATCACAAATAACAAAAAGTTAAAGGATACACACAATATGAATCAGATGTATAAATTGGGTTAACATGCATCCGGCTATGTTTTATTTTATAAAACCTAAATTCAAATGGATCGGAATTTACCATTTTTTCATGTTGGCTAAATCTTATATACCTATTACTAGGTGAGGTTAATTATTTCCTCAACGATCAGATCAGACCACCACGTTTTTGCCCTGCGAACATATGATCTCTTTCGGAGTTCTACTTTGTCATTCCTTGATCTATCCCATAATCCGTTTGAATGGGTTGTTCCCCACTTTAAAAATGAAACACAATTATCGTATACTCGGGAAAAACTCCAGAGCTGTCAGGCTACGTTTGATCATCGTGAAAAGGTATTTCTAAGGAATGGAAAAGAGCCAAAAAAAAAACACAAAAAAAAACAAAAAAAAAGAAAAAAGAAAAAAGAAAAAAAGGAAAAAAAAAAAAAAAAAGGGAAGACGGTGAGACAAAGAATGGGTTTATAATCCAGGGCTATGGTTGATGTTTGCAGGATTTTCCAAGAGCCGAACACTGAAAATAAGGAAGGTAGTTGAGGCGTCATTTAAAGAATAGAAAATTAAAGAAATCGGACCGAAGGAAAATCGAGCAGCAAGGAGGAGGGGGACGCGGAGGCGTCGTTCTAAAAATAGTAAGAAAAGACATTTATGGTGACCGAAGATAAGGAATGGCGGTCCATGAGTTGAAAAAATGCCGATACTTGTCGTCTAATTTCGGGTCTATTTTTAGCCAATTTTCTCCACCGAAGTTTTCACATTTCGTCAAGGAAAGCTCCTCAAACTACCTTAGGCATTTGTAAAGAACTTTTACGTGCACGTCCATACTACGCTGTCAAGCTTTTCCTATTGCCTCCTCCGCATTATCTTCAACCAATACTCTTTAACTTGTGTTTCACAACGGGTCAGCAGAAATGAATCAAGGATTTCTACAAAAAGATTTTTTAATTTCCGATCTACATCACCTCAACATCATTTTATATATTGATAAGATTATATTTATCGATTAATTAAATACTTAAATATCTAATTATTAGATTAATATTTACATGCATATAACATACTTTAATATATAAATAGATTACTTTATAAAAAGAACTTACATGTATATTTCATACATTACATTATAATGACGTACATTTCAAGCATCATTTTAGATTATTGTTATAAATAACCCATTTTTTCCTTTTTCTTTTTTCTTTCTATGGATCGCAACAACTTGAGTGCCTCTTCACCACCAATGGGAAGCTAATCCTCATCGGCATAAACTAATAGCCAACTCAAATCGACCAATCGTTGGCAATGACTCAGTGCGAAAGTTATTGGAGAAGATCTTGCACGGAATAAACCAAATGAGAGTTGGGGAACATCTATAAAAGAAGATGCCCACACGTGAGGAGAGGAGGCCATTGTCTTCCTGGGATTGCCTCGAGGAAGGAAGTCCACCATGGAAACAGGAGGGCACTATGGAGATCGCTTGCACCGTGACTAGAATAGAACCCAACTTCACCACCGTGAGCCTCTACTACTGCACCGCTGACCGCTATTGAGAGCCACTATCAGAACCTTCAACTGCGGACCTCTCATTCAGTTAAGTTGTCCAAGAATCTTCTCGGACGTCTGAAGACCACCGTTGTGCCCTCGTCATGCAGTCACCAGCCATCCTTGCCGCGTGCGCACCACAGACGCACGGTCATGCCTTCCCCCGTGCACGCTCGCCACCACTGTGCAACAGGCATGCACCGTGAAATCAAGCATACACAGTGGCCATGGCATATGTTGTGGCATAGGCATTCTCCATCATTGTAGTGGTGCACGGTGACAACGTGCAACACCTTCCACATTCCTCCTGCCTTTCATCTTCATCTTCACCTTCATATCCTTTTTTGTTCTCCTCTTCTCCTCTGTTCCTCTCTTCCACAAAGGAACCTAAAGGCGCCATCACCTCAGCAACCCACATCCAACACCACAACCACCATCACCGCCACCAAACACCACACCCATCGCCTAACCTCTTCCACATCCCATTCATGCATATCCACAACCACAACTGCCCGTTCTTCTTCTTCTTCTTTCTCGTCTGCAACTTCACAAAGGAACCCATCAACCACCACCGTGCATCCACCTCTTCCTTAACGCCAATGCTTCTCCAACGCCACCACAGTCGCACGCAGCCTCCTATGCATAGTGGTGGGCTCAACCACATTGAAAAAAATAATCACACAACTTTAAATTAAAATGCACAGGTGATAAATAACTTTACATAGGTGATAAATCACTTTGTATCGGTGACAAAATGTTCTTGGTGATTTGATAAATTATTTTAAGGTATTTTTGCACAGGTGAAATATTATTTTGCATTGGTGCAAATTAGTTTTACACCAGTGCAAAGTGATTTTGACCTATGGATTTAGGATTTAGGGTTTATGTTTACAGAAAATGATTTCACCTATGAGAAGTGATTTTTCACCCTAAACCTTAAGGTGAAAATTCACTTTTCAAGTGTAAAATCACTTATCATAAGTAAAGAAACACTTACAAAGGTAATTTGAATGGTTTGCACCAGTATAAAAGTGGTTTATTGTTGATTTTAATAGTGTTAAACCCATCGTGTGAGTACTTTTTTTATATAGAATGGAGATACATCAAGTGGGGATGACGTTTACAATTCTCTACATCACTTTTTACGTCAACTTTTACATTTTTCAATCCACATCCAAAATAACACTATCCTCTAATCAAACATAGTCTTAGATTTGCTAGGAATCCTTTTGCCACGTTGCCTTCTATATGTTTATGGTTGCGTGCGCGTGCGCGTGCACGTGTGTGTGTGTGTGTGTGGAATCTTGTTTGAATAAAGTGAGGAAAATTTAACCATCTCCACACCTAGATCCTTGAAATAATGTGATAGAAACTCAAACCTTTATGATTATTATCAAAATTAAGAAGCTATGATGATCATACCTTGGACACAAGGCAATTCTTTGATAGGCGCTCATTAAGTAGACTCTCTAGGTCTTATTAGTAGCTAGAACTATGGAGGTCGGTGCTCTTAATTTCCTGGAGCCGTTTACTATTTTGGTAGAAGATTTCCCGATCATGATCATTAGCATTGCTCCATGGGCGGACGAACTTGTCTTGATGCTCATCGCTTTTGACGTTAGATTGATAGGGGATGGTTTTCATTTTTGTAACCTTGACATCGCCAAGGATGAGTGCCTCATCTTTTTGTTACACTTCCATGCACGTTGTGCAAAGCCCGTCACACTACCCAAGCACATGGGATTTTTGCACACATGTCCACGTAAGGATGTCTTAACTTTTCTTACCGCCTACTACGCACTCTCCTATTCCTCTTCCAAATCAGCTCGCACTTCATTGCAGTTACCGATTCCATTCTTTGCTATAGCTATGCTCATGGCAATAGGCTCGTTAAATATGTTCTCTTGGTTTCACTAATAGCCACGGTCACAGAGGTCTAAGCTCTAGCTCTTGATTTCGTGAAGCTATTAGCTATTCAGGTCGAAGAACCCATGATCATAATGAGCTACGGTTCATGGTAAAACTTGGCCTGAGACGCATAGTTCTTCGAGTAAGATTGGCAAGGGAAATCGGAGAAACTAGAATCATTTGTAATCTTATAAACACCGTCAACGTTTTTGTATAGTTAAATAAATATCTTTAAAAGTAGTTCCTTCTTGGAGCTGGACCTAAAAGTAAGGCTATTTTGTGTTTAAAGGTTAATTTATTTGATGTATTAACTCTCATCTAGTTGAGTGGTTAACCTACAAAACTTTAACACTTGTTTGCGGGGAAGGAGGGAGTTAGCAAAGCAAGTGTTAGTTTGTAATTCACTCAACCCCTCAAAGTATATTCTCTATAAATTGATGTTAATATTATTTTAAATAAATATTATAAAATTTAACATCACTACTTAACATCAATTTAAATATCAATTTAAATAAAGGAAGATAAATTGATAATGTCCAATTTAGTTGATTATTTATGAGCACCAAAGGGTTTGGACTTGAAAAAAAAAGCCCTACTTGCACCCTCTAAAGGTAGAGTAGCTTTTTTTTTTTTTTTTTTTTTTTGATGATCTGAAATTATGGGTGTAATTTCGTAGGAACCTAAGAGAGAGACACTCCTACTCCTATACATGACCTCTTGGGTAGAGCAGGGCCAAGTCTTAGACGAGCACCACACACTCCGTTGAAGCCAGGGATGGGCCTGCCAGCGGACGAGATACGCCCTGACGGGGCAAAACAGAGAAACTTTGTGGGTAAGTAAATGGTAAGGAAAGGGTATTTGTGTTACTGCAAATTATTATACGAGCACATGTTTAAAAGTCCTAAAGTAGGAATCGATGTGATATCCTTTAACGAATCCATAGCATTAATTCGTCAACCAATCTTTATATATATATATATATATATATATATACTCTTGAATCAAAGAACTTATAAACGAAAAAGTGCTGCAATTACAATTCACATATACAAGGATTTGATTCCGACTCTATCGCGCCAACAGCATAATCTTCAAACACCGCCACCTGAGGAAAATAGGCTTCATGATCTCCAAAACCAATTCTCACTTCCTACCTATGAGTCCACATTTATGTATATAATTAATGGTGACAACCAAAAAAAGAAAAGAACATTGAATATCAAAGTTGAAACAATTGGTCCATTGTCCAATTATTAATCATGCCTTGGACTTGAGGTTCCTTGTGCCGCCAGAGGACATCTTGGTTTCTTCTTCTTTGGCAGCAGCCTTGTTGCAACCATTTGGTATGTGCTGCTGCTCCTCTGGTCTGTCCTTCACAGCGAACCCACGGGCATTTGGACCGGCGGAGGGACCAATTCCCTCTGGTTTCTTTGGGGGAATGGCACTTGACGAGCCCTTTCTCGCAGAAATGGCAGATGCTAGAGCAACGGGCATGAGGCAAAGGCCCTTGTTTTGAAGGAATTGCATTGCAGCTGTGACATTGGATTCCATAAGCTTCACTACTTCCTGCTCAAATGCTATGCTTTCTTGTGTCTCGGAAAGATCTGGGTCCATTGCTGCTGAAGTTAAATTAAGGTTCCTCGAGACCTGAGATATTGATGAGATCTTTTCGCCATTTACAATTTTCAGACAGTGATGTGGAAGGAAAAGGTGAAACCCAACAAAGAAGTGTAGTCTTAAGTTGGTACCTGAGACTGGATTTCTGTGATGAGAGGTGCAACTGCTCCAGTGGCTCCCAATCTGCTCATACTTAACACCTGTGCATAGACGTGTCAAAAGTTTATGAATAACTTCCTCCCATTGTTTTCATGCTCTTGAGATATGAATCGATTAACTCTCATACCAACCTTAACTTGCAGCTGTAAGAATTTAACGTACTCGATGATCTCATCGAGCATGGAAGCCTTGTCTGTCTGAACAATTCAAAAAGAACGAGTGAATAACACAATTTCGCGAGATGGCCTTCAGATCATTGAGAATTGTGATATTTTTTCCAGCTGGAAAAAAGAGATGTACCTTGTTGGAGTTTGGTACAAGCTCCTGTAAATTCTTCATCCTTTCAGCAATTTTTTCCCTCCTAAGCTGCACTCGTAATGGTACAAAGTATTAATTTCTTTGGGGTTTAAGATTTGCTTGAATTTCATAAAAGTGACCAACGTTCATGGTTCAGAAGTAAAAGAATCATAGTAATGTCTACTTGAGGATAATTTCTATAATGTAATACATACTAACCCGTTCAGCAATGCTGTGAGGATCCGTTGCCTGACCTCTTCTTGCTCTTGCACGCGGTTTAGCAACAATGTTTGGACTATCATTGTTAACTGCACCCAGGTTTGCCGGATCACTTGCAACATTGCTTGGAGGATTTTTGGCAGAATCACCCATGGAGGACTGTGGTACAGCATTTCCAAAAAAGAGAAGGGCTAAGCTGATAAAAGGCATGTTCTTATTGCCGATACATATCAAAAGAACACGTTGTAGTTGGTTGTGCAGTGCTTTCTACTGATGCTTTTCTTGAGGAAGCAGAACTCATAGCTAATGTTTATTATATTGTTCGGGTGCAAAGGATGAATGCAAGGCTTATGCCAACTAAAAAGCAAAGAGGGGAAAAAGTTTAACCTGTTGATTGTTTTGAATACCAATGTTGTTTGCTATATTCATCCCGAGAGAAGATGTGTAGGAAGGTATATGAGGATTTTGCAGTGCTTGATTTTCCTGAGATGATTATGAACAAGCATGAAAATTATGGCATACTGCTTAGAAGTTGGAATATTTTACTGAATCAAAAAGTTGAGTCCTTACAAACAGTGATCTTGGATAGCTGCCCACTTGTAGTTGTTCTTGATTATTGGACCCTTTCCCAAGACTGCTCTCTAAATCCCCATGTAAACCCAAAACTTGCAAGCTCGATTGCCCAACCATGGCTGACGCACTTGGATACGTTGCCCAAAGCTGAGAAAATGTGGAGCTTGATTGCAAATCTGCAAGTGATTGAAGATATAAGGATTCTTCACTGCCATTGCTTGCCATAGAATCATGACCTGTGCCAAACGATCCAGCTGCCAGCCCGTGTTCAACAACTCCACGAAACGAAAATCTATTTTCAAGTCCACCATTTTGAGTCTCATCTTGAATGGGAATAGGATCTTGGATGTCATGTTGCATCCGATCCTCTTGAGCAAATACACCGTATCTCATGTTGGGATTGAGGAGGAAGGAAGAGGGAGCTTGCGCGTCTTCATTGGCTTTAGGAACGGGAATTTTATCTGGAGCCACGACACATGAATCCGATTTTGGAGGATTCCTTTCAAACACTTCCAAGCGATCAGAAAATATCCCATTGAGTTGTGATGCAGCGGCATCATCATCCCAAGGCAAGCTTTCGTGTATGTTCGCGTCAGCCCACGATGTCATGGAAAGAAAGGGATCAAGAAAGTCGTCCATTGCTGATTTCAAGCTTGAGTCAGTTACATGCAAGGAAGCATAAATTTCAGGGCAGTCTGAAGGTGGAATACATAGTCCTTGGATGAAAATTCAGATTCCTAAGAACATGGCAATTTGCAAATCACAAGAACAAGCTGCATATTTTGACCGAAGAAGACTTGACCAGCATAATCCATCTGAACAAAGATCACAACAATTCTATGAGATTCTACAAGATCAGATGATATTTTGAATTGTCAATTAAACATTTCAGAAAACAGGTAAACATATATTTAAACTGTAGTGATGAGAAACAGCCTTATTTTCTCGGATAAGAAACACCCTTATCGTCCATCAAATGGACTGAATAGTAGTCCTTGGACAAAGAGGAAATGCTTTCTATTTGCCAATATTGTTTTTTTTTTTTCCTATCTTAAATTTACAGATTTAAGGAATGGGTAATCATTGCTAGCTATCTCTGAAATATTATCAAAATAATGCTCCTAGTTAGACTAAAATTATACAAAGGAACGGAGGTCACTTCAGATCTTGCTTTTAAATCTTCACTTTTACGTATTCAAAGCGTCTTCTACCCTGTTTTTCTTTTTGGCCCCCTCTACCATTTTTTCCCCCATTTTCAACAACAAGGCCTGTTAAAAGAGGATGATTCTCTTCATGCAGCAGACTACATCCAAGGGCAGGAACATAATCTACTTTATGAAATCTAAGAACAGCCCAAGACAAAACAAATCAATCACAAAATAAACAACTGCAACCTAATGCTAGATTCTCAACAATATTGCCATACATGAAATAAGATTTGTCTTGCATGAAGCAGACACCATAATGCTTCTTATGATAAAAAAGAACAAAATTTCCAATGTAATCAACACGAAAGAGAAACTACAATGCGAAGACAAACACGCATGGATATACCCCAAGATATAAATAATCCACCCAGATAAACCAAACAAATTAAATAAACTCTTCCTTTTAGTTGATCACCAGAAGTCGTTGGTCCCTATCTAATCCAGAAACCAATCCATCAAACCCCATTACCAAAGCATAAAAATAAACTAAATACATAAACAAACAGAGGCTGATCATTGCTTTCCAACAAATAGTCAAAAAAAAAAAAAAAAATCCAATTTATCACTTCAAGTAATCTATCAACGAGCAAAATAAAAAGAAGAAGAAGCAAAAAGCAACAATTTTTCATAAACCCATCAAAAGAATACTTCCATCAACTCCTCTCCACCACCCAAACTACAGGTACTGATCATCCCATGGCGATCCTATAGCCTCAAAGACACGAAAAACCAACAAATCCGCTCTCACTCCACTCTCCAGCTGAACAAAGACCCACGACCCAAATGATCACCCAACCCCCTCAAACGACAGAACACGCAAAAAAGCAAGAAAATCTCCACGGGATGGAATTCTGTGACTTACCCACGAGAGCCCATGAAAATTACTGTAGTCTCCAACCAAAGATTTGGAGGTGAACAGCGTGAGGGGCCTCACTTGAGGGGTCACAGCGAGGGAGAGAGGAGAGCGCGAGCTTTCTTTCGTAGGACGCGGAAACGGAGCATTAAAATATGGAAGCAGAGAGAGAGAGAGAGAGAGAGAGAGAGAGAGAGAGAGCAGTTTTAGCTTCTTGACGAAATACACACCGTCTGATTCTTCCACACCGGGCTCGGCCGTGTAGCAACCCTCCGAGTCTGCTCACCGCGGTGATCCTAAGAATATGCCACCCCGAAGGCGAGAGCCGCCCTTGTCGTACGCCTAGTTTGGTACCCCGTTGGAGGTGTGCTCACCGCTGTTTATCGTGACGCGGATGGGGGTGGCGAGGGCGCGAGGCATACGGCGATGTACATAACATATATTCCAATTCCGTGCGCCTCTTCTCCCACTTCTTGCCCCTCGCATTTCTCGAAAAGGATTCGATGCCGCGCACGTGGCGTGAGGTGATTGGGCAGGAGCGGAGAAGGTTTCTGTTTCCCGCAGGAACTAATTCCGAAACACCCTCGTTAAAAGGCAGCTCGCTTTAATTATCGGAAACGGAAGCGCCCGGTGTCCCCGTTCTGCCCTCCTGGAACGGGCCCGTTCCAGGGGGCATCCTCGACAATTCGCTCCCCCGATGCCGCAGGGACGTGGCGCTTGGGCTCTCTCTGTGGCATTTTCCGCAATTGTTCGCGATAGCTGTGGCTGGTCTCGATACCTAATAGACGAGCGACCGGTCAACGGTGCAGTGACCGGCCCGGGATTTGCATTCGGGAGAGGTGGAACGACGAGAATGCCCTCATCGGGAAGGTGTAATTGCAAATAAGTGGGTTTGGGGTGGTTATCATCTTTTCCGCGTAAGACGGAGTTTTTCGTGGATGCGTTGAATGGGTTTAGTACAGTTCGGTTGAAAAGCAGACCCTTTTAATTACCTTTTTTAATGAATATTCTTATTTTCCATTTCCTCTTTCTTTCTCCTCGGACATTGTCAACGTCATTCAAAAAGGAGGGCAACCGATCTCTCCGTCTTATGTTGGAAGATATTATCTTTGTTGGAGCTTAGTTCCCGTGATGACTTTCTTCAAATCAATTCTCAGGTTTGAAGTTAACCGTGGGCCGAGGATGGGGATCCCTGGGAATGAGTAACAATCGCATCGAAATAAACAAATAAAAGCTTGAGCTATTTGTTTATTGGAACTTTTTTGCTCAATTTTCAATTCGTTTGGTGCAGATAATTACGATGGACCGGGACCACTTGTTCAAGGTTATGCGAGAGCATAGGCTTGAGTGATTGGTTGGAGTTGTTTAAGCCGTAAAGGAAGGTTTTGTTCAGCCACTCTGCAACCTATGTACCGTGTTCTCCAGAAGAATCTTTGTTGAACTCACTCCGTTCCAAACAATAAATTACGTACTTTTCTTAAGGATAGGCGGTGCATTTGGCCTCCTCTGATTTGGCATAGGTTAAGAGTATAGGAGCGTATTCTGCAACTTAAAGTGCAATGTAAGAATGAGGATCACATCATTTGTTACTCTCATGCAAGCACTTCATATACTTAAAAAGTCATGCATCCATTACCGTGGAACTCCCCCCCCCCCCATCCACCAATGATTAAGAAATTATAATAGATAGAAACGTAATTTGGTTAGTAACTAGTGATATTTAAGCAACTAAAAATCATCAATGATCAAAATAATCATCAAATATCACTAATCAATTTGGTTGATAATTAAAAATCATCGATAATATTTGATTTAGAATAAGTATAGAAATGTAGAATGTTACATTGCACGAGTACAATTAAAAAAAATTATGGATGTATTTTAATTCGAAATAAAAAATAACCTGCGTCTTTTACTCACAAGTGATATTGGTTGTTTGAGTGCCGATCGATTCACCAAAGATCACTAAATATCACTCACCAAAGATTAAGAAATAATCATCAACTTTGACATATCACTAAAATTATCAATAATATTTGAAAAATCACTAGCGATATATGATTCCGAATAAATATAAAAATGTAGAATAGAATACATTTTTATAAAGTTAAATGACATGGATATCATTTCTTAGATTATATCGATGCAAATAAAAAATCACTAATGTATTTTGATTATAACAAAAAATTATTCATATATTTTACTCAAAATTAGCGGTGGCTATGTGAGTAGAGGTAGGCCTCAACACATGATAATGTTTGCATTATTTTTTATGTGTGGAACCTACTTAATAAATTCACACATTAAATACAACACATACACCTAGGCGATGCTTGTTGTTTCATGTATTCTTTACAAAATATCTCTTTTTTCCATTTTTTTTTACATTTTCATTTTAAAATAATTATGGGACGATCCAGAATCAATCTTGTTATTGGACAACTTTCTTTTCTTTTGAGAAGGAATGTGGTCATTCTTGGAAATTACTGTTGAACGTGAATAATAGGTTTTCTCTGCATATCATAGTTACATATGTCAATTTAGCTATCTGATGAATTGAATATATTTTTGGTTTATTCCACAGTTGAGTCATCAATAAGGATGTCAATGTTTCGGCTTTTCATATCCTCACATAGTTGTTCGTACCTACAAATTCACTGTTATCTTTTTAATAGTTGTGTGTCTAAATATAATTTCACAACCGTTTCCTACTAAATATGCATGAATCATTCTTAATGCATAACATACCTACAATGTGTACGCAAAAGAATATCTCTTGATATATAAAATAGAAGTTAAAACATACCGTACCTAACGTAAAAACTTAATAGGCATCAAGAAGTTCAAAGGTGACTAATCCAAAAATAAACCAACGTGAGATTGCAATGAAAAAGACGAAAAAGTTTACATTTTTCATCACCAAAAAAATATAAAAATCACTAAATTAATAAGGTGAAGATCTATGCATTTGGTGCCGATTTAAAATATAAGGTTATCCTAAGTAAACAATGTAAAGGTATTGATGAGAACCTCATCATGAGCCATAACTAGCTCATTTTGACCCAATACAAAGGATAAAAGCTCCTACATATCTCAAGGAAAGGCTTAACTCAGAGAATTCTGAGTTTGAGAAGAAAACCAGTCATAAGGGGTAAAAGTGCAATTTTACCAGTACAATCTGCATACAGGGTAATTCAGGGCCCAAACACAGGTCAAAACAGCTTAATAAGAATAAAAGTGGGATGAGATGATCTAGCAAGGGCTACAGCACTTCCAAGGAACCAAATGATAACCTGTAACCCTAAAACAACCCGCTTCAATTCACAAGGTTCGAGGCAAAGTAAAAATAGAATAAACCCTCTAAAATTCATAGAAAAATAATCTCTAGGGTTTAGAACCTTCAATTTGGCCTTTAGAACCCATTTTGACCTACATTGAGAACCATGCCCAATTAATAACTTAATTTGGGTCTTTACGCAAATTTACCGGTCAAACAAGGTTTAATATGAAAATGAAATTTACCATCAGATTCCTTAGGTTCTAATTAGTCATGTATAAAAACTTGAGCCTAAGAAGAAACCTCCTTGACCGACTTTACACTTTGGTCCTCATATATTTACTCTTTGGCCCTCAACTTTTGAACCCTCGCATTTTGGCCCCTAACTCTCCTTCGTTCTTTGCAATCAGGTCCCTCCTGCAAAACCCTGCCAGCACCATGCTCCGGCGACCTTGCGCGGAGCATGGCGCCGCGCAGGGTGAGGTGGAGGACCTGGCATGTATACCGGGGGTGCCCTGCGTCGTCAGCCGTCGCAGGAGCACCCCCCTGGTCATTGTAGCCCACCATACCGGCCGTGCGAACGCACGGACGGTATGGGTTCGTATTCCGACCATTCTCCGGCGAGGGAGACACGTCGTCTCCCTCCGCCTCCCTCCCTGTTTCATCCCTATAAATACCCCCCGCTGCTCCACCGACCAGAGCAGCCTGGATCTGACGGAGAAAACCCCCAGCTTTCTTCTCTTCTTCCTCCGGCAGACGCTCACCAGCTCCGGCGGCTTCCTCCCCCTCCACCTCTTCGCTCTGCCGCAATACCAGCAGCAGAGACCTCCTCCCCTGCTCTTCCCGCGCCACGCCGCACCCAGCTGGCGCCTCTCCGGCTCTCTGCTCGCCGCCGCCCCTCTCCCTGAGCATCGTCTTCTCCGGCGACAGTCGATACGACTGTCGCCCTGTTCCTCCCCCTTCGTCCCTGCAGTTAAGTTAGAACTACTCCCCTTCTTCTCCTCTTTCTTTCCCCGCTTTCAATTTAGTCAATTAAATCCTCGACCGCTCCTGTTCACCCTCATCCTCTCCGTCTCCGACCACCCTCCGGCGAGCCGCTCCCATCACCTCAGCGACCCACACGGCTCGCCGACCACCGCAGAACCTCCGCCTCCTCACCCTGATCCTCTTCCGCCCCTCCACTTCCCACCAAACACCCTCTGCAGATCCACCGAACACACCCACTTCCTCGCTCACAGTTTGACCTAGGACGACCTGTTAGCTCCATCTCGCCCCCTGCAGACCCCCTGACCACCTTCGCCGTGCCACGGCGAAGGTCCCCCGCCTGTCTGATTTGGCCGAGAGGCCGTTCTTCTGTGACCAGGTGACTCGCCCGCCGTCGCCATTACTGCGCAGGCAGAGCTGCTTCACCTGCAGGTGCAGGCACGCCTTCGCCCAGAATTGACTTCCAGGTTGCGCAGGGACTCTCCGTGAAACGTCCCTGGTTCACAGACGGGGCGAAGGCCGCGCGGGAAGCCACGATCGCCCACTGCTCCATCCGCGACGCGCGCTCAATTGGGGTGGGACATTTAGTCCCACCTCGGAACCTCTCGGAGGCGCGCGGACGCATAAAGGCAAAAAGTGCCTTATGCTGTCTGCCTCCTGACCACGGGGTGAGGTCCCTCTCACCCGACCCGACCCGACCCGGCCTCGTCCGTGACCACGCTCCGCGGACCTGGCCCGACCCGATTAGACTGACCTGCACTCCTCGCCCACCACGCACGCCGGTGGGCCTGGACCCGGGCCTGACCCGAACCCGATTACCCGGCACAGGTGAAGGACTGCGGAAGAAGAACTGAAGCGGCACTGTAGCATCCGTGGGTTAAGTCGTCTGATTGGAAACTGAAGACAGGTGAAGACAAAGAAGAAGAAGAAATGAAGAGAAGCAAGAAGCAAGAAAAGAAGAAGAAGATCTGAAGAAAAAGAAAGAAAGAAAACAAGGAAGAACAGAAGACAGAAGAAGAAGAGCACGAGGGGAAGATCTGAAGAAAGCAGAAGAAGAAGAAGAAGAAGAAGAAAAAGAAAGGAAACAAGGAAGAACAAAAGCCAAAGAGGAAGAAAGAAGAGAAGAAGAAGAAGCCAAATTTTCATCTCTCTCTCTCTCTTTATTTTTGTAATAGAACTTGTATATCTCTAGAATACAACTTGCTCCCTGAGTTCGACCTCGGGAACTCTTTCATTTTTCCGAGTAAAAAATTTTATGAAACGTTGGTAACAACCGGCTTTACTACAATGTTATAACAAATACAAAACCGACGTCTTCATTTTTTGGCGCCGTTGCCGGGGAGCAACGGCTATTCTAGAGGTAAACATTCCTGTTTCTTCTAAGTTCTGATAATCTCCTCTCTTTTGTGCAGCTACAGGAACTCAAGAAGACAAGCAACCACACAACCACACCGAAGACAGGTAAAATCTTTTCTCTCACTATTAACCCCTACACTCTAAAGAGGAAGAAAAGAAAAGAACAAGCAATATAGGGCTAACCTGTCTTCCATACTTAGTAACCATAAAAAGTTGCATGTTTTCAACTCATCACTCCTGCACACTATTAAGGGTATTTAAGGGCTAACACATTCTTGCTTGAGCCCTAATTGCCCAACAAAGAGTTAAATGGACCAAGTAGAGCCAACATAAGGTCAAACATTAGGATTTCAGTAGAGACACACCCCTTAATCAAGAATTGAGGAAATCCAAAAGAGGTGTGCCCAAGCCATTGATTGAAAATAATTAACAAGAAAAATCCTAAACAATTGGCTCTCTCTAAACACTTGAACCCTAAAAGACAGGACCCAAAAAGCTCTCAAAGAAAACAAGAGGTAAAGTTGACCCCTTTGGGTTAACCAACCTTAAATTAGGTCACTCTTTGCACTTAAAAAGACTAAAGTTCAAGTGAAACCTTAAGCACCCTGATCTTAAAATTGGTAGACTTAAGAGGTCAAGATCCCCATTCTGGTCTACCTGGAACCCCAGTGACAAGAGAGGTCGGGTGGGGGAAACCCTGTAACCCGTGGGGACGCTCTACCGTGTAGGGGTCTTCGCGGGACTCTCCCTCTCTGGCTGCCCAGGTAATTCTCAGGTGGACGATCTTTCTGATCAAGGGGTCCATCTGCCCCGCACCTCTATAGTCACCCAACACATTTTTGGGTGTCTTGATTGGGTCCAGCACCTTCTAAACTTACCTCTCCCAACTGTGCATGTACGGAAGGAGGTCTCTAAGACCACCCTTAAGACCTCCATTAGAAATTCGCTCTCGTCAAGGCCAAGCCTCGACGCCCGTATTTGTGCAGCAACACCCTCACATTATTCTCTCTTCTGATTCAGAACCAAGTTCTTCTTCCCCCATCATGGCTCAGCCAGTTGAGGAAGAAAATAATCTGGAACACCAGCTCCAGCGACTCAATGACCTCTTCCAAAACTTCGTGCACCCACCACAGCGTCCTATGATGCGGGACCACTACAATCCTGCTGCGGTGGCCATTGAGCCTCGAGTTAGAATCCCGATTGGAGGACCTGATTCCGAACTAAAGCCCAACATGATTCACGCTATACCTAAATTCCATGGGCTTAATTCTGAAGATCCCTTCCAGCACATCAAACAGCTAAAGCATCTGGCCCACACTTTTGGATCAGATGCGCAAAATCGGGATATTCTTCTCATGAAGATGTTCTCCTTTTCTCTTATGGACAAGGCCGCCCATTGGTATCAAACACAGACCCGGCCGATCAACACTTGGGAAGAACTTCAATCCGAGTTTTTGAAAAAGTTCTTTCCCGTTGGTCGGACCAACGCCTTGCGCCATCAGATTACACACTTCACTCAACAATTAGGAGAACCTCTCCATGAGGCATGGGATCGTTTTCAGGATCTCATGAGGAAGTGCCCCCATCACGGAGTTCCTAAATGGGAACAAGTCCAATCTTTTTACCAGGGACTCCGTGAGGACATCCGCCTTTTCGTCAATGCAACCTGCGGAGGAAACATCATGGGTCAACATGAAGACACCGTATGGGAGATTCTCGAAAACATGTGCGAGAACTCCATCAACAATGACTCCATGGGATTATTCGACAGGACGAATACCCGCGCAGCGACGAATCTTAAGGGAGCACATGAGACGCAGGACCTGTCCGCATCAGTCGACCTGGAGTTAATGGCCAGTCGATTGGACAAGGTCTCAATTATTGAAAAGAAGGTGGATGAGCTGACTCAGCACTTGCAGCGAGCCACATCTGCGCGTAACTCCTTTGCACAACCTCCTTCCACACAGGAGACTGTGCAAAACATCCTCCACCGATCCTCCCCTAGGATGGATCCATATCCATCCCCATCTGATTCTTGGACTGGAAGATCATCCGATCCTTTCTTCACCAGCCGGGGGAACTCCATTCCTCCTTTCCCTGATTCTCAGGAGGTTCCTCAGACCTGCGAGGACCTCAACGCCATCCAGAACGACCCATTCTCCAACACTTACAACCCTGGATGGCGAAACCATCCCAATTTTCAGTGGGCGGGAAATCCCCAAACCCAAAGACCACCTTTTCAGTCCCGCCCACAGCCCTCTCATCACTACCAGCCGCCTCAGCCTCGGCCCAACCCTACTTATCCATCAGGGCCAAATCAAGATCAAATGTCCTTAATCCTTCAGACTCTGGCTGACATTCAAAAATCGAATGCGGCCATTCAAAAACAGCACAAGGACGAGCTTACTGAAGTTAAAACTCAACTGGCCCAGTTGGCAAATTCTCGCCAGCCAGGCACACTCCCTTCCCAACCCCTTCCTAACCCAAATAACGTGCCAACCCAGAAGCGCGTTATGAATCCAAATTTAGGCCACGCTCAATGGATTTATCAGGCCCCTACTGCCCCATCTCCAGACGAGATGGAAGCCTCAACTTCGCGTGCGGGATTTCAGCAGCAGCCACCCCTCCTACCAAACCCAAACCAAAATCAGGCCGGATTAAATTCTGTAATAACACGTAGTGGTAAGACAACTCAGGACCAGCATTATCCAAACCACGCCCAGCCTGATAACCATGACCCTAGCCAAGGTACCGCTGCTCCAGACCCACAACCTGGACCTATCCTAGAGGAACCAACCAAGATCCCGTTTCCCGAGGCCCTGACCAAGGGAAAGAAGACCACCAAACCCGTGGCCCCTGAGGAGGACCTGGTCAAGCTCTTTGAGCAGGTCCATATAAACATCCCCTTAATGGATGCAATCCGCCACGTACCAGCTTACGCACGATTTCTAAAGAATATATGTACACCCCAGCGTAAGCCGCGAACCAAGGGAGGGAGCCCAATTGTTCTGTCAGAGCAAGCCAGCTCTGTAATCCTTAGTAGACTCCCACCCAAGGCAAAAGATCCTGGAACTCCCCTGATCTCCTGTAAGATAGGTGGTACCCAATTTGATAGAGCATTGTTAGACTTAGGTGCATCTATAAATCTAATACCCACATCCTTACTTGACCATCTGGAAGAATCTGAGCTGAAACCAACCGAGGTGACATTACAATTAGCAGATCGATCTATAAAGTCACCAAAAGGGATTCTCGAGGATGTTATCGTGAGAGTGCGGGATTTCTATTTTCCAGTAGACTTCATAGTCTTAGACATGGATGCACCTGAGAACCCTAGGGATACACCAATCATTCTAGGGAGACCTTTCTTGGCTACTGCTAGAGCCAACATCAGCTGTGAGGAGGGCCAAATAGAGCTTAAGTTTGGAGATCAAACACTGAAAATTGATATATTTAAGGCCCAACAAGGAATTAATTGCGGCGTCATCGAGCAAATTTGTGACATCAAGACTTTGGTTGATGAATCACACCTCCAGAATGACTTGAGTATGCCTCATCAACCACAGAAGGATCTTGACCCGCAAACAGAGGAGTCCAATCCGGATGTGAACAACCCAGTAACTCCCACCCTTGAACCTCACATCTATACTGAACCACCCGCTGCTGCTGAAAACCCCATCCTCGAACTGAAACCCCTTCCTGCTCATCTGAAATACATCTTTTTGGGTTCTAATCAGACCCTTCCTGTGATCATCAATTCCAACCTCAGTCCTGAACAGGAAACCAGTCTGATTGTTGTCCTCCAGCAACATCGAAGAGCCATCGGATGGACTCTCGATGATTTGACTGGAATAAGTCCCTCTTATTGTACTCATCATATCTATTCAGAAGAGGGCACACGACCTTCTCGTGAAATGCAGAGACGCTTAAACCCCAATCTGCAGGAGGTCGTGAAAAAGGAGATCATCAAGTGGTTAGATGCCGGGATCATCTACCCGATCTCCGATAGTCGTTGGGTGAGCCCAATTCAGGTCGTGCCTAAGAAGGCAGGACTCACCACTATAACGACTGAGACCGGAGAAATCATTCCTACCCGATTAGCCAACTCGTGGAGAGTCTGTATAGATTACCGTCGACTCAATTCCTCCACGAAGAAGGATCATTTCCCACTACCCTTCATTGATCAAATTCTCGAAAAACTAGCGGGAAATAGGTTCTTCTGCTTTCTTGACGGGTACTCCGGTTATAACCAGGTGGCAATCCATCCTGAGGACCAAGAAAAGACCACATTCACCTGCCCCTTCGGAACATACGCTTTCCGAAGGATGCCTTTCGGTCTTTGCAATGCACCCGCTACTTTTCAGCGATGCATGCTTGCCATATTCTCAGATATGGTAGGTGATTATCTGGAAGTCTTCATGGATGACTTTTCAGTTTTCGGAGCATCATTCGACGATTGCCTCCAACACTTGGTCCAGATACTCAGGCGGTGCATCGACGTGAATTTGGTTCTTTCTTGGGAGAAGAGCCATTTCATGGTGCCTGAGGGAATTGTCCTGGGACACTCAATTTCAGAGAAAGGTATCCAAGTGGATCGAGCTAAGGTTAATCTGATTTCTCACCTTCCTATGCCTAGCTCGATCAGGGACATCCGATCCTTTTTAGGGCATGTCGGTTTTTATCGACGATTTATCCCTGATTTTTCAAAAATCGCACGCCCCCTGACCACTCTTCTCTCCAAGGATGTTCCCTTCAAAATCTCCAAGGAATGCACTCAAGCATTTGAAATCCTGCGTGACCGAGTCACCCAAGCCCCGATCCTACAGTCCCCTGATTGGTCTCAACCCTTTGAGATCATGTGTGATGCATCCGACTTCGCTGTAGGAGCGGTTTTGGGGCAGAAAAATGACAAGAAACCTGTGGTCATTTACTACGCCAGCAAAACACTCGATGAGGCTCAGCGTAACTATACAGTTACTGAGAAAGAGCTGCTAGCTGTAGTATTTGCCCTTGAGAAGTTCAGATCGTACCTTCTGGGTTCCCATGTCATCATATACTCAGATCACACGGCTGTGAGGCATCTCCTTGCAAAGAAGGACGCGAAACCTCGATTGATCCGATGGATCTTGCTGTTGCAAGAATTTGACCTCGAGATTCGCGATAAAGCGGGAAAACAAAACGTGGTAGCTGATCACTTGTCCCGTCTTCCTTCTGAAATGATAGACCCTTCCGGACCCATCACTGAGCATTTTCCCGATGAGCACCTGCTGACTATTGGTACTAGCCTTCCATGGTTTGCTAATATTGTAAATTACTTGGCATCTCATCAGACCCCGTCCGATTGGCCGAAGGCCAAGAAAGACAAATTACGCTCCGATGCCAAGTATTACATTTGGGAGGACCCGTACCTCTTCCGCATAGGTGCCGATCAGATCATCCGGAGATGTGTCCCGGAAGGGGAAGTCAACAATATCCTCTCTTTCTGCCATGACCAGGCATGCGGTGGCCATTTTGCCGGGCATAAAACCGCATCAAAAGTCCTCCAGTGCGGCTTTTACTGGCCCACACTGTTCAAAGACGCATACAGTCATTGCAAGGCATGCAGTCGTTGCCAGACTTTGGGCAACATGAGCCATCGCGACATGATGCCTATGCAACCGATTCTAGTATGCGAAATCTTTGATGTTTGGGGGATTGATTTTATGGGCCCCTTTCCTGTTTCGGATGGTTTCGAATACATTCTGTTGGCTGTGGACTATGTGTCCAAATGGATCGAAGCCATACCGACCCGAACCTGTGATCACAAAATCGTTCTCAAATTCATTCATCAACACATTTTCTCAAGGTTCGGGATTCCTCGTGCAATAATCTCTGATGGGGGGACCCATTTCACAAATGCTCAGTTTAGGTCACTGATGACCAAATACGGGGTGTCTCACCGAATCTCTACTCCTTACCACCCCCAAACTAATGGCCTAGCTGAGCTGTCGAATCGGGAGATCAAGAAAATCCTACAGGTCACTGTTCGACCTGACAGGAAGGACTGGTCGTCCCGACTTCCGGAAGCATTGTGGGCCTATAGGACCGCCCACAAGACCCAATTGGGCATGTCTCCCTTTAGATTGGTGTACAGAAAGGCATGCCACCTTCCCGTCGAACTGGAGCATAAAGCCTATTGGGCAGTACGGAACTGTAATCTGGATCTTTCTAAGGCTGGGACCCACAGAAAACTCCAAATCAGCGAGATCGATGAATTGCGCATAGACGCGTACGAGAACTCGCAAATCTACAAGGAGCGGGTTAAAGCCTTCCACGACAAACACATCTCAAGAAAGATCTTTCATCCTGGTCAAAAGGTCCTACTTTTTGATGCCCGACTCAAACTCTTCCCAGGAAAACTGAGATCTAAGTGGGTCGGACCATATTTGGTCCGACAGGTTTTTGGAAATGGAGCAATCGAAATCAGTCCACTCAGCCACGATTCTGAACCTTTCATCGTGAATGGTCAAAGACTCAAGCCGTTCATTGATGTAACTTCTACTGATTTGGCTGAGGCATCTTATATCCTCCTTTCCCCTTGAGCTTATTGCGCCCAGCCGATGGCGTAAAACTCAGCGCTTAACGGGAGGCAACCCTTCATTCTCTTTGAAAACCTGAAACTTGTTCTGACACCTTTCAGCACTCGAAGTTCACCCTTGTAGACAGCCGACCCCAACTCAGATGTTTGCATCTGGGATTTGAAATCGTCTGCAAAAATTCAACCCGACCCATTCACTCATCCAAATTTCTGTCTTAAGGAATGAACTAAGACCCCCTAGGTTACAATGAGGACATTGCAAATCTTAGGCATGGGGGGGTAGGAAAGTGCAAAAACGTGTAAGAAAATGTTTCAAACAAAAAATTCACATATGCCAAAAAAAAAAAAAAAAAAAAAAAATTCTTCGAAAAAGAATAAGAGGAGAAGAGGAGAAGGAAAATTTTGTGAAGGAGAAAAGAAACAAAATGAAAAAGGAGCACAAAATTATGAGAAAAAAAAGAGTGATAGTCATTAGTAAGAAACTAAGGAATTAACCTAAGTTCTAGACCTCATTCAAGAAAATAACTGAAAAGTGCACAATAAGATTAGTAAGAATGCAAACCTTAGGCATTCTTGAATAGACTCTTAGTACTCATTAAGATCTGGACACTCCTCAAGAGGTTGAGGAAAATGAAAAGCTGAAGTATTAGGTCTAAGGCTTAGGAAGTATTCGGCCTCGTTAACTAATTTTTGGTTTACGGGACTCAGTAACCTAAGCACCCTAATCTCACACACAGCCTGGTTCAGTAAGCGTAAAAATCAGAATCACGCAGAAGCGTCGCAAAAATCTGAAAAGAACACCTAGAATAGGAATGGCCGATCAACACAAGTTGATTTGGACGAGTTCCCAGCGCGGAGAGGCGGGAAATCCCCTCGAAGATGCGTAACAAAATATCATCTCCTCGGTGCTTGTCTCTTAGGATATTTACATATCCTACGGGGGGCATGTAAGCACTCTGCTGGTTCAGATTCCATGGATGGCATTATCTCGAAGTGTCAATTGCCAGGGTCTGGATTCGGCCACGGAATACCATGGATGGGATTATCTCGAAATCTCAATAGCCAGGGTTCCGGGGGTTGCCATGGGCGGTGCTATCTCGAAGCATCGATCGCCAGGAACCCTTGAGGATTGATGATGGGAGCAAGGAATCTGATACAGACCGTGTTGAAAAGCCAATCCTAGGCTGGAACTAAAAAGAAAAAGAGAGAGAAAACTCTCCAAACAGAAAAAACTTTCTATCTCTCTCTTACAAAACGCACTGCGAACTGGGCCAGGGCTAAAATCATTTCAAGCACGGGTGCTTTAACCACGAAGTCCAATAAACCTTAGGTTAGTTCTTGCGGGCCTTAAAAACCTTTGCTAAAAGACTGAGGCTAAGGCTAGACAGATTTGGATCTTGATTGGTACTAGAGTATCTTTTAGGCCTATGGTCAGCATTCTAACCTAATCTATGCTCAAATAAAAAAGGCACTTATCTAAAACCATTAAAAACTTCATGGTCTAGAACAAGGGTTGAAACCTTAAGTTTTTGCTAAGGGACTAGCAAAAGTTAGGCATGGGAGTATGATGAGAACCTCATCATGAGCCATAACTAGCTCATTTTGACCCAATACAAAGGATAAAAGCTCCTACATATCTCAAGGAAAGGCTTAACTCAGAGAATTCTGAGTTTGAGAAGAAAACCAGTCATAAGGGGTAAAAGTGCAATTTTACCAGTAAAATCTGCATACAGGGTAATTCAGGGCCCAAACACAGGTCAAAACAGCTTAATAAGAATAAAAGTGGGATGAGATGATCTAGCAAGGGCTACAGCACTTCCAAGGATCAAATGATAACCTGTAACCCTAAAATAACCCGCTTCAATTCACAAGGTTCGGGGCAAAGTAAAAATAGAATAAACCCTCTAAAATTCATAGAAAAATAATCTCTAGGGCTTAGAACCTTCAATTTGGCCTTTAGAACCCATTTTGACCTACATTGAGAACCATGCCCAATTAATAACTTAATTTGGGTCTTTACGCAAATTGACCGGTCAAACAAGGTTTAATATGAAAATGAAATTTACCATCAGATTCCTTAGGTTCTAATTAGTCATGTATAAAAACTTGAGCCTAAGAAGAAACCTCCTTGACCGACTTTACACTTTGGTCCTCATATATTTACTCTTTGGCCCTCAACTTTTGAACCCTCGCATTTTGGCCCCTAACTCTCCTTCGTTCTTTGCAATCAGGTCCCTCCTGCAAAACCCTGCCAGCACCATGCTCCGGCGACCTTGCGCGGAGCATGGCGCCGCGCAGGGTGAGGTGGAGGACCTGGCATGTATACCGGGGGTGCCCTGCGTCGTCAGCCGTCGCAGGAGCACCCCCCTGGTCATTGTAGCCCACCATACCGGCCGTGCGAACGCACGGACGGTATGGGTTCGTATTCCGACCATTCTCCGGCGAGGGAGACACGTCGTCTCCCTCCGCCTCCCTCCCTGTTTCATCCCTATAAATACCCCCCGCTGCTCCACCGACCAGAGCAGCCTGGATCTGACGGAGAAAACCCCCAGCTTTCTTCTCTTCTTCCTCCGGCAGACGCTCACCAGCTCCGGCGGCTTCCTCCCCCTCCACCTCTTCGCTCTGCCGCAATACCAGCAGCAGAGACCTCCTCCCCTGCTCTTCCCGCGCCACGCCGCACCCAGCTGGCGCCTCTCCGGCTCTCTGCTCGCCGCCGCCCCTCTCCCTGAGCATCGTCTTCTCCGGCGACAGTCGATACGACTGTCGCCCTGTTCCTCCCCCTTCGTCCCTGCAGTTAAGTTAGAACTACTCCCCTTCTTCTCCTCTTTCTTTCCCCGCTTTCAATTTAGTCAATTAAATCCTCGACCGCTCCTGTTCACCCTCATCCTCTCCGTCTCCGACCACCCTCCGGCGAGCCGCTCCCATCACCTCAGCGACCCACACGGCTCGCCGACCACCGCAGAACCTCCGCCTCCTCACCCTGATCCTCTTCCGCCCCTCCACTTCCCACCAAACACCCTCTGCAGATCCACCGAACACACCCACTTCCTCGCTCACAGTTTGACCTAGGACGACCTGTTAGCTCCATCTCGCCCCCTGCAGACCCCCTGACCACCTTCGCCGTGCCACGGCGAAGGTCCCCCGCCTGTCTGATTTGGCCGAGAGGCCGTTCTTCTGTGACCAGGTGACTCGCCCGCCGTCGCCATTACTGCGCAGGCAGAGCTGCTTCACCTGCAGGTGCAGGCACGCCTTCGCCCAGAATTGACTTCCAGGTTGCGCAGGGACTCTCCGCGAAACGTCCCTGGTTCACAGACGGGGCGAAGGCCGCGCGGGAAGCCACGATCGCCCACTGCTCCATCCGCGACGCGCGCTCAATTGGGGTGGGACATTTAGTCCCACCTCGGAACCTCTCGGAGGCGCGCGGACGCATAAAGGCAAAAAGTGCCTTATGCTGTCTGCCTCCTGACCACGGGGTGAGGTCCCTCTCACCCGACCCGACCCGACCCGGCCTCGTCCGTGACCACGCTCCGCGGACCTGGCCCGACCCGATTAGACTGACCTGCACTCCTCGCCCACCACGCACGCCGGTGGGCCTGGACCCGGGCCTGACCCGAACCCGATTACCCGGCACAGGTGAAGGACTGCGGAAGAAGAACTGAAGCGGCACTGTAGCATCCGTGGGTTAAGTCGTCTGATTGGAAACTGAAGACAGGTGAAGACAAAGAAGAAGAAGAAATGAAGAGAAGCAAGAAGCAAGAAAAGAAGAAGAAGATCTGAAGAAAAAGAAAGAAAGAAAACAAGGAAGAACAGAAGACAGAAGAAGAAGAGCACGAGGGGAAGATCTGAAGAAAGCAGAAGAAGAAGAAGAAGAAAAAGAAAGGAAACAAGGAAGAACAAAAGCCAAAGAGGAAGAAAGAAGAGAAGAAGAAGAAGCCAAATTTTCATCTCTCTCTCTCTCTCTTTATTTTTGTAATAGAACTTGTATATCTCTAGAATACAACTTGCTCCCTGAGTTCGACCTCGGGAACTCTTTCATTTCTCCGAGTAAAAAATTTTATGAAACGTTGGTAACAACCGGCTTTACTACAATGTTATAACAAATACAAAACCGACGTCTTCAGATATCATTTCTCACCTATTACAACTATCACATTATTCATCACACTTAACGACTCATCAGTGATATCTATCCTTATTCACTCTATAGATCATATTTACTCTTAGCAACACACTCTCACTTATTACATTCATCCTCCTAACCCACTTCAAATGTAAATTAAAAAAACACTAATAATAATACATTAACTTAATTATGACATATACACCTACAAACCTTTTTCTTATTCGCCCACGTACCTAATCTTAAAATTTTCTAAACTTTACACCTATGTCAAACTAACCCACAAGCAAACCCAACTTGGCATACCCATTTGATGGAACTCACCTTCCATACCCCCAACTTCTTATCATCAAAATTATTGCACGAAATCCCATCCAAGCCCAACACCCATGACCAATCTACCCACCCCCAATCCGTATCCATCACCCTCCATCTCAAAATTTAAAATATATTCACAAAAAATATCAACAAAACGAGGTAAAAAAACAAAGATCGGAAAGGCGCCGCCCTCATCTCGTTCAGTGCCTCTCAAGACGAGCGAATGAGATCCTCTTGCTCCAAAGTAAACTCTACCAAATGTTAGGTAGGAAATGAGTCCGATCAAATAATTATAATTACGGAAAAATATAAGAAATTGATAATTTAGTTTCATTATAAAAACATATGCCAATGGAGATGTTGGGCGTGAAAGAAAGAGAAGTACAAAAGGATATCCTAAGCTCGAATATTTTTCTTTATGGAGCTTTACTTTTCGTTGATCATCTTTTTATGTTGGGCTCTTCTGCACCCATGCAACCCAACGTACATAAGTTGGAATCTCTTAATTTTAAGTTATAATATTCGGTTACGGTTCTTCTTCGGCACATGATCACTATAAGTGACTCAAAGGATCTACCTACCTATATGGTCGATCGACTCGAGTGGTTTACCTAGATAGGCAAATGAGATGGATCTCTACATACGGATCCATTAGGGTTGCGGGCCAAATCAATCTTGATGGATCTTTTTGAGGTGGATCCATGAACGGGATATTTTTTCGTCCGTAAGAGATGGTTACTTTTTGACCCCATGCCGTTCTCATGACAATAGGTGAAATTCCATTGTCTACAAGGAGGTAGATCACATGCTGACGCACATCTTAAGTGCAGTTTAATTAGGACTTCCTCACGGCTACCCTCAAACTATAAGCTCTAAACCCCTAGGATCATTTTACGTGGGTCACTTGCGCCCCATGCGCAACCTCCGTATATGCTTACGATGGGTCCATTGATCAAAGGCCGTGCAATTACAGTGTAGAAAACCTAATATGGACATGACATGAAATGTGCTGCTGAAATGCACGAGGATGGTTACTCTTTGCATGCCTAATAGCCTTAGGAGAGACAATGGTTAACTAAGATTGAAGATTAATTTGGAGTAATGGTATTTTCATAGTAAACTCAACGTCAAAACCCACGAATCACCGTCACCGTCCATCCGATGGAAGAAAACAAAAGAGGGTGGCGAGGCCCACTCGTTGGTAATTCCCTTGTTTTTCCAAGGGAGGGCATCGATTTTTGTTTGAGAAAGGGTTTTGCTTTATAAATTTCTTGAAGATCATAGCAACGTAATTTTGATAATTTTTTATCTTGAATGAAGCTACAAAAGTGATCTTAGATTTTAAATCAAAGTATTCTGATAATTTTTTATTTTATATCAATAATTTTTAATTCTAAATTTAAATGCATGGGAGATTTTTTTTTTTTTTTTTCCTTCAATTCTAACTAGATATCCACATATGATATTTGAAATATGTAATTTTTAATTATAAATAAAAATTGTTGATGATTTTTATATCTTTGATGTGTAATAGATTTTACCATGTATCGTAATAGATGTGTAATCTTTCACGTAACAGCGACAAATTTCATCTACAACGTCAAGGTGACGAGATTGTTCACAGGAGAGAAATACGTGATGTGACATGACTTTTAGTTTTATAATGTAAAACACATTCCTTTATGCTCTTATCCTTTCCCATATGCAAATGTCTTTATCTATAACTTATCATTTAATGGAACGACTCTTACCATCTCCCGATACTTACAGAAGCACCTGACACATCTTGCGTTCTTTTGGAGCCGGTTGTTTTTTTGATCTTAAGAACCATGGATGCCATCACAGAAGCGGTTAGCTTAGCACAGTGATAAATTCCGGTATCCTGCACATTTACCTTCTTTTCTGAAAAAGAAAAAACCATGGAAGATTATTTGCCTTATTAGAAAAATACAATATTTGAGAGACTCCCTGCCTTCATCCAGCGAAGCCTTCGAAGTGAAGAAACGTTCACGTCACTTTCACGTTTGTGGCATATTCCTACCCTACCACCCGGTTTATTGGCGGTGGTCAACGGTAGCGTCCATTTTCCACGGTCAATATATTTATCTAAGCTATTTTGTACACTCACGATAAACAAAGGTTCCTTTTTTTACTTTCTCTGTCAATCGTGGAAAGATATCGATCCACCTGCTGCAACATGCTATTCCTACGAAACTCCGAAGACAACAAAAATTAGGGTGAGTTTGACAGGGACGGTGTCATAACGAAAATTGGAAAGTGTGTAATAAATATAGAAAGTATTATTCTTTTTTGTCGGTGAAAATGTTAATAATTGGTATATTGATTTTACAAGGAGTGAAAAGAGAGTCGGTAGATTTTGATGCTAATATATTTTTAAATTATATATAAAAAAATATTAATAAATTTTGATATAATAAAAAATAAAAAAAATATATAAAAGGAGATAACTCCGTGTATTTTTATCTTATCTCACCTACTATTCCCTCTTCCAATTCTTTTTCCGCAGGCCTAAAATTTCTTATTCTTCCTTGTGCTCACCTCGCACGTGTGAAACGGGTCATCTCTGGAATCTACCTACGGCAGTCTACAAAATTTCGAAGGCCTTCAGGCCCGTTCCCGTTTGGGTGCACGGTTTACGGAATTATTTTTCTATCATGGATTTTTATTAGAATATTTTTTATTATTTTAATATAAATTTTTATATAATTACTTCTCATCCTTTCGAGTAAATTACAATAATTTCACATTCACTTATATTATTAAATAAATATCTACTAACTTTATGATTTCTATTTTTAATATTAAATAAATATATATCATATCTTTCACTTTCACTTTTAATATTAAATAAATAACTACTCACGTTAAATCAAAATTCTAATAATTTTATTTTACCTTTTTAATATTTTAATTATTTTATACTCAAACGGGCATCCATTACTATTTATTCCATACTAATTCATCCCAACATTTGATTTATCCCACGTCCAAACAAACCCACCCGGCTAGTGACATGAGGTAATGGTGGACACAAGTTCCATGGAAGTCTTTTTATCATAACTCTTCGATGGCAACACGTGTACTTTCAAATAATATATATATTATTTAGGATGTGTGCCCATTTTTACTTAGAGAAAATGCTTGAATCTTAGCTTTAAAAAGACCTGTACTTTACATATTTCTTACGGAATCAAGGTTTTCAGAATTGCAAACGGTCTTAACCTTCTTTTTTATTCACTTTGTAAATGATTTAATTCATGAGTTAGACACTTTTTTCTGACTATTTAAAACAGCAGTTAACAAAAATAACAACTCAATGTTAAAGGAAAGAAGTGTAAGAAGAAAAAGGTTAACACCACCTGCAACTTAACAATAATAGGAACTCCAGTTTTTGTAAAATTCATATTTTTCCTCCGAGTTATGAAAGGTGATGCTATCTTGCCAAGTAAATATATATATTATAAATTTACAACAACTACTACAATAGCTATGGTACAACTAGTGCAGCGTTTAGCTTATCATACAATCAAAGTAACAACTTAACTCACTTATCGCACTCACAAACTTATGTCACTTGCGACTTATCTATCTGCCAAAGAAACCTAAACAAATATAGTATAGAAAAGCAAAGTTAAATGTGAGAGTCTTATATTATTTTTTGCACGTTCATTCCTTTCCAATGTCTCCTTGGCTCCTAATTGTTAACTCCTTTTTGTTTTAGTAATGGAAGGTGTGAACCTTGATGGTCTCACTATCAAGGCGTCAGAGTATTTCTTAAAAAATATATATATTAAGACTTTATAAATATATTAAATTAAGTCATTTACATGATGCAGCATAAGATCCTGGAATGATCATCGTGATGAAGATAACTTTTTTTTATAAAAAAGAAAAGGTGGAGACAATGATTAGAGAATGAGCATTTCATATTCTTACCTTTGTGTTGGCATTAGCAGGCCTGATTTCTATTGGGCTTCATTTATTGGTTTGTACCCGTTAAACTTGGGCTCGCTAGACTTGGGCCTGAGAAGTCACGATTTCTATTTTAATTTTACCAGTCTTGTAAAAAGAATATAAGATTTTGATGGTTCGGATGTGAAATACTTCAGATCATCCAGACAAATACTGATTCATATATCTCTAAAAGTCGACATATCAAGGCATTTGACATTGTGGGGATTTCATTTCTCTAGTGCTTTCATCTGATGGCGTTGGTCGGAAATGGATAAATTGGATAAAAATGTGCATCAGAGCACCCACCGTTTCCCCCCTCATCAATGATATTCTTACCGGCTTCCTCTTCACTTCTCGTGGGCTTAGGTAGGGAGACCCCCTATCCCCATTACTACTCAACATGGTTATGAACGTGGTCTCTTCCATTATCCATCTCCAAGCAAACCAAGGAAGAATAGCTCCCTCCAAAATCAGACGCAGGGTCTTCCCTATCCATCTACTCTTTGCAGATGATATCCTCATTTGCTGTAGAATAGCTGAAAATTCTGCAGGGGGAGTTCAAAATGTTCTTGAAGCATTTGCTAAGCTTTCTAGTCTTAAGCTAAACGGCAACAAAAGTAGAGTTTTTCTTCCCAAGCATGTGGTGTGCAAATGATCTATTTGCCTCAACCTTGGCAAGTTGGAAGGCAAATTCCCTTGCAAGTATTTGGGGATACCTCTCTTCGTTGGTAGGGGTCACTCCTAGGGCAGAACACTTGAAGAGAAAGTCAAGGATTTATTGGGGGGCCAAAAGAGAAAACTTCTCTCTAGGATGGGTAGGTTGCACTTAGTAAAATGGGAATAGAGGGCCTACTCATATATTGGATGGCCACGTGGCTGATTTCATTTCGGATGCAAGGGCACACCTCGTTGAATGGGAGGAGATTTGCAAACCTCTCAAAGAGGGGGGATTGGGCCTTGAAGACCTCCAACTCTTCTTTTGCTGTAGGCTACTTCATAGATTAACCTCTTGCAATGCTTCCATATGGTCGTCCTAGATGAAAGAAAGATATGTAGATTCTTTACTTGCCCAAAGTTCACCTACAGAATCTCACTTATGGAGGCTACTCCTTGCTCATGTAGACAGTCCATTTCATAACATTTCATGGTTGCTAACAGCTGTATGTGACTTATTAGGGCAAACTGTTCCCTCCACTCGAATAAGGTTGGGGATATCATCAAAACAAACGGCAACCTGGAACCTATTTAGAAGCACCTTCACGGCAAAAATCATGTCCCAAAGTGGAGTTATTGTGCGTAGTAAGGATTGAAAGAGTAGGGACTCAACATGGATGGTACATGCTTGTTTTGTCAAGAACAAGAGAAGCGGCATTCACATCTATTCTTTGAATGCAACTTCTCCTACCTTTGAGATAGGATCTAGGAGTCTTCTACACCAAGTGTCCTCCCCAAATAGTCTCCTGTCAAGGACTGGAATCCTGCAACCTCGCACGGAGCAAACTCAGACCTCCTCTAGAAGAGCGCTGCAGCAGCTATCTGGTTCCTATGAGGGGAGAGAAATGGGAGGAGGCATGACACTCTAGTAAACCTGCCACCACCCTACTGAATGAGATTTTGGATGCTTTATCTTATGTAATTTCCTTACTTTGAATGTACATATAACCGTAAAAGGTGCCTTTCCTTTGGCCGGATAGCCAATTTTTTTAGTAATACATTACCCTTCTAATAATAGAAAAAAAAAACCATAAGCAAATAGGCTTTAGGCCTTAGCTCAGGTGAAGGCCCAGTTCAGCTGGTGGACGCCCACACAACCAATGCCTGCTACCTTGGTAGAGGTCCTCGTTTCAAGGCCCGCCCTTACCTAGCGTATATTGTGTGGGCAGAATAGTTAGACTAGTGCCTTCCATCAAATATTGGTGGGGTGACTCGTGGTTCTGGGCAAAATTAAACAATAAAAAAAACAGGTTAATTCTTGCCGAATTAAGTCTTCATCACACGCGGTATGGAAACGAGCTAATCTTTGCAATCTATGCACCGAGGGAAGAGGAAAGGATGAGATTGAGAGGCCAAGCAGGTGGCTCCTTGAACCCTTCCTTGTTAACTTCCCATTTATTTGTAGAGTTGTTTAATATACAAAGGAAAAAATCCGATTTCATATGCAGTCTATATTGAAAGTAACTACCCAACAATCATTATTAAGGATGATTCTTCGCAATCATCATGGACAAATCTATTTGAAAATAGAGCTCTCTGGTTGCAAACATCAGCCAGCTATGAACGTTGGCTTATCTGTCAGTCGGGTACGTTTTGTAATGGGTATGTAATCGCAAGACATTGTTCATCGAGTCTTGAGTATAGGAAGGTAAACCAACACACGATTCTGGGAAGAAAATCACAAAAACAAAGTAAAGATAGCAGCTCTCTCCAACTGAAAAATCCACCTGATCCGACAAGAGAAGATCACAATTCAATCAAACAGACATCAAACCACCCTGGATGTCAACCATCTTTTTCTATATCTCAAATAGCTCCCAAAGAGTTCCTGCACCCTCAACCCTAAAAAAAGCAATAGAAAATCTAACATCGTCAAATTCACCCAACAGTCTCAAAAACACCTATTCAAGTCCACAAGCTAATTCGAGGTAGGATGGATATTGCACTTGCCTTTGCTGCGGCAAGTCTTGGCATTTTAAATCGGTGAGGACTCATCCATGTGTTCTTGCACACTCGCTCCACCCTGCCAATAGAAGCACGGGGGCAAAGGAAGAGCAAAGCATAAGGATGATGTGAGCACACCTTCCTGAAGTGTGCAAGAAAGCATATAAAGATGTTACATTCATCAAAACCACTTCCAGGTCATAGAATAAGGGATGAAAGTATTATACCACTCAAATGGTATTTCATTGATGCTCTGGCACCAATTATGTAGCAGTGCTCATGCCATAACTATGGAAATGCCTAGAACAAATGCTATAGCATTAGTGTGTAGTATCAAAGTGTAGAAAATCAAACAAGGCAAAGCCATCTAGCCAAGGCAACTTTATCTAGAGAGAGACTATAGAGGCTCACGATCTTTGTTCAATCCTCACATCTAGAATAAGATCACAAAAACACCAACCCGCTGGTTCAAGTCATAGATTGAATCACAAAAATACAAGCACAAACAAATATGCGATGCGGCAATGCTATTTCAAACAAGATCAAGATCAATATCATTGCAAACAAGATCAAGATCGCAAAAGCCGGGTGACACAGGCTCAGTGACTCGATGGCATGAGTTAGTAGAGGAAGAAGGTAAAAGGGTAAGTGAGATCTCATCTCTTACCCAAAATCAAGTGGTGTTGCATTCATTATGCTAGGCATCACAAATTGCATCATAATCTGCAACGTGCATTTTGTAGAATTAGCGCAGGAACCTCAAAACGCATTCAGGGCAACTCCTGCAGCCTACATATGAAACTGCAGTACTGCACATCCAGCAGAACCAACAGAAATCGCACAACAGAAAGAACCACCACCACTTAAAATGAAAATACCCATAATGAAATTTTCAGAAATTGAAAGATCAAATTGATTACCGATCATGTTTCACCAATGGGATGCAAACACTCATATGCAGTTATTTGTTCAGATGCATTACAACACATGACAAAGGAAAGCAGCATGAGAACACTGAGGGGGAGAGAAAAATGGCAGGTTGCAACTTCAGCACCAGACGCAGGTGGCATGATCTTAATTTCCTGCAGAAAGGAAGAGGGATGGTAGTAGTACTAATCGTTACCAGCAAACGAGACATGAAAGAAAAAGGAGCTGAGTTACCTACATTTTGATCCTCTTTTTTACAAGCAACCAGTGTTCAGGACTGAAATCATCACTATATCAGGTCACTGAATGACCACAGATCTACCCTGCTCTCACCTCTGTCAAGGGTTTTATCACCACTGACAAGACTCTTCATCGACTCCTCGGTGCTAGTCTCAGCGTAAGGAATCCGAAGAATATCCATGATGGATTCCAAAGCAGAGAGCTCCTCGGACCATCTTGTAGAGTTGGTAGAATCTGCAGCAACCGACTCCCCAGCATTGTTCTTTATCTTCTTCTGTGGGCTAATACCATCAAAGAAATTTGTTTCTTCACCGAGTATATTTGAGTCAGGAAGTGAAGTAATTTCTGGATAGGTGGACTCAGGTTCCCATCCGAAGTCAGAATAACCAAAGGAGTTGCTACTCTGATCAGAATGGAAGCACAATCCACCTTCCTCAGAAGCAGGAAAATTTTTCATGGGAGCAAGAGAGTCGAGATACTCAGACTGATCGACAGGTAGTTTTCCATCCATGTCCTCAGTAGGGTAGAAACCATAGTCCAAGCTATTACCTTGAGTAGACTTCTGGTTATGATAAATGTCAGAATGCAAGTTTAATTTGGCCACTTTATGTGCAGTAGGTTCTGGCGTGTGCTTTTGAGCCATAGGTGGGGCTTCATCAGGGAAGTTCACCTTAGCTTTCTTGCCTCTGATTCTCCGGGCTTCTGCATCATAAGCTCTAGCAGCATCCTCAGCTGTGTTGAATGTACCAAGCCAGACACGAACACCTTTGTTAGGGTCCCTTATCTCAGCAGCCCACTTGCCCCAAGGGCGCTGCCGGATGCCCCTAAATTGGTTCTTTCTGTTTCTCTTCAGGCAAGGATTCACAGATCCATTGGATTGAGCAGGCTTCACTGCATTTGCTGTAGGCATCAAACCTAAAGAGGCTGAAGTATTACAGCTGGGAAAAAAAATGCAAAGGACACCAACTTCCTGTTTTCATGTATTCTTTACAGGTCTACGAAGAAAAGATCAAACCAAGTTATTGGAACCCAACGAGGATGCCGAAACAGAAAACAGTTTGGATGGTATCAGAATGTTAACAGGCCAACAATAGCTAGTAACCAGGAGACTACCCTCGGAAAACTTTTTGAAATGTGGACCTCATGTTGCTATGTTCACTAATAGCATATACTTCATTAACCTAGGAACAACTCGAGCCTGCTCATGCTATTTCATATAAGTTACATGAAGTTGCATAATGAGATTGACATCTTATCCATCTGCTATAAATGATGTCATATATATTTAGGAAGAAGTTAGTTTCAGCGAAGTCAGCTATCCCATTTCTTTGAATTTCCACATCTAATATACTAAGAAGAATTCCCCTTGAGTCCTTGACTGGAATATATGCTGTCTATGTAAATCCTAAATGTAAGATAAGCATTACTCATCTATGAAAGGGTATAAAACAAGAATGAACTGAAATTCATATACAGAAATAAAAATAAAATTAAAAATCAGGAACAGGGGCCCATGGAATCGAAATAATAAATGGATCCTATACACAGTTTAGGTTCGATATTGAATAATATCTCTATGGAGATATTAATATAAGAAGACAGCAAGAATCAAGAACTAAGTAACAGCTACCATGCAAAGGACCTAAATCTCCACAGGTACTTTGCAAAAATTAACTAGGAAAAAATAATTGCACAATGTATTAAAACCATGCAAGAAGAGCAAAGAAAGTGCAGAGCAACTGTCACTGAGAATGGAAACCCCAATTGTGATAACCCATAAATCCAAAGCCTGCTCAACTAGGAGAATGACGTGAAACATATCAAGATTCGGTTCCCACGAATAAGTGCAATGATTTTTAAGCATAAACCAAAATGCATGCATCGATGGCATATGCAATTATCCTTTTGATTTAGTCTCATGCTGCCCTGCCCTCACAATGTCTACTTATCACAAGTGTTGCATTGGATCCGACTGCATATCGAGAGGATTAGTTCTATACATGAGAAGACAGAGAACTTCGTTTAGAAAACACTACGTATGAAGGAAAGTAATAAAAAATGATCAATAGCTCAGTAATTCAGATTCTAAGCCAGTTAGAAAGGAAAAAAAATTAAAACCCAAGACTCCCAATTCAAATAGAGATCCAACTAGGGCAAAACTCCATCTTGAAGAAATGTTACTCCAGAACCCGGATCGCAAGCAAAAAAATAAGAAAAAACTAAAACGTAAAACCCCATCACGAACAATCACCTCCCCCAGTCCACAAACCCAGAAAAGCGACCACCTTTCCAGCTAACCCGACCTCCTCCGATCCAAATCCCAAAAACCCAATTCGCAAACCAACCCAAATCAACGATAGCCTCCGCGAAATCGACCACAAGCCACCTTCCCCAACCGAGGCGAAGTCGAAAATCTCACCATCTAACACCCACATCATAAATAATCCCACATTTCCGAAGTCGAAAATCTCACCACTCCACATTCCCACCTTTCCGACAAATCCGACCTCCCCCGATCCAAATTCCAAATACCCAATTCGCGAAACGACCCAAATCGCCCGCACCAAACAAGAACCCTAGCCCAAAGTCGACCACGTACCAGCTTTCCCAACCGGAGCCTTCGGGGCGAAAGCGAAGGGCTTAACGTCGAACACCTCATCGGCAACTTCATCGTCCTCCTCCTCCTCGAGCTCGGAGTCGTCCTTGAACTCCCTGAAGTCGGCCTCGAAGTCCTCGTCGTCCTCGTCAAGGGAGAGCCTCTTCTGGGCCTTCTTCCCCGACCCCAAAGGAGGCGCCTCTCCGGGCCAGAGGAGGTCGGCGGCGACGGCCCTCGACCTGCGGGTGAGCCCCCCCTCGGGGATGTAGCTCGATATGATCGCGCCGCCGCACATGGCCGGTCGCAGTGGAGCTAAAAGAGATGGCGGTGTGGCGCGGGGAAAGAGAGGGACAAAGAGACCAAGACACAGAGATGTGTGGGCAACACGAGGAGCATTGGTTTTAGTGGGAGGGTGGGGAGAGTTTAATAATATAGGGCGGAGGTCGAGAGGGGAAACAACGAAGTTTGACGACGTACCCCTTTTTCTTTTTCTTTTTCTTTTTTTAAGGGGAAGATATTTATTTGTTTATTTATTTTAAAGGATTCTTACATGTGTGAAGCTGAGTTATTTCACGATAATATATATATATATATATTCAACGCTGCTGTCTTCGTATTTGCATAAATACCCCTAATAAAGGATCTCATTGCCGAAGCTTGCAAAATCGGACTTGGGACTTTCCGTGCTCAAGGTCATGTGAAACTTACTTTCGGCTCCATAGTTCTCTTCATTGCCACCTCCTTTCTACTCCTCCAGCTATCTCCTCCTTATCGTGCTTGATCACGTTGATGCTTTAATGTCTCTAGATAAGTTTGGCAACTTGGCATCTTCAAATGAAAACATTCAAGGTCCTTAACATTAATATTAGATAGAAAAGAATGTAGTCTGACTTTTCTTTTTGATCTAATTTCATTAGATTTTTAGCGCACATATTGTAAATTGGACTAGCTATCAAGAGTATTTATTTATAATGTTACTTTTATAAATAGTGAGAAGCTAGGGATACATGTGTTATTGCAAAAGGAAATTTGGACGGCAATCATATAAAGGTGTTTTATCTTAATATTTTTTTTGGAAAACTTGTTGTGTATGCGAAAAGTGTAGGCCCACTTCCTCCTTGTTTAAAAATTAAGACTTATTCTGAGATGGAGTATCATTTGTCATCTTATATACAAAATCGTGTTAACCTCATCTAGATTTTTTTCTTTGTCATTAATTAGAATATCCTATGTATGTGTCTTTATAAACTTGCATTATAACATAAGGATCCTATCGGTACAAGGGTACCACGATCATTAATTTTAATTATAACAAAACACTTGTAATTTAACATTTTCTTTAAGTTTAAACACTTGTAATAAAATCTAAATGGATATCAAGTGTGAAGGAACTCAAGCTCTCATCTATGGCGATTTGGAGAAGCTTAATGGAGGAAAAGAGCTTCACTTAGAGTGAAAGCTTGAAAAAGGAAGAAGATGAAAAATATGATAGATACTTTATTCATGTATTCATTTGTTATTCTTTTATTCGTTATTTTCTGTCTAGATTATATGTTAAAGAGCCTCAAAGTAACTAAACTATAATCCTACGAACACTTACACAAATCTATGATACTTAGGCTTTTTCATAGAGAACTTGAAAGCCAAAATAGGCATCAAACAGTTTGATCAGATGTCCAATTTGAAAATCAAACGTCTGATCTTTAACTTTAAGATGTCTGACTATTTGATTAAATGTTAAAAACACTTAGGCTGGAGAACCACTCTATGTTTACCATTTTCAGACGTCTAACCCTTAGTCCAGGTGTCTTGGAAGACGTCTGATGGCCTTGCCAGACGTCCAACTAGAGGACCGTTGGCTTTATCAGACTTAATCATTGAGGATTATCATTTAATCTGACCTATATTCACTTTCAAACATCCTTAGAGAACACTAGATGTCTGATAAGTAGACGTTGGGCCTAAATCACCATTTGTCAGATGATTGCAGTCGTTTAGCCTCGGGAAATCCATTCCCGCCGAAGATTGCATTTCCAGACGTCTACACTTTGTGCCAAATGACCAACTTATCGTCTGACCAACTTATCCTAGAACCCTGTTTAGGTATGGACAAAAGCATGAAGGAAACTCGTTTAGAATTAGACGTCTGACCTTAAGTCCAGATGTCTTAAAAATAACTTTTAGACATTTATTCTGATCCAGCATTGTCCAATTGATCCATCCTTATATATCAAACGAAGACCCAGACGTCTGATAATATATCCAGATGTCTAATAACCCTATCAGAATCACAAATGACCTTGATTCCGACCTGATTTGCCTAATTCCCAACACCTAGAGAAGCCTTCCAACAGCTAGAAGAGGCTTTTAAACCCTTCTTAGAACCTCTATAAATAGAGGAACACCCTTCCTAACCTAAGATACACCAAGTAATACTACTTTTCACTCCTTTTGTGTCCAAGAAAAAAGAGATCAAAGAGAAGTGCTTTTGCTCTCAAAGCCTCAATTCGATAGCACAGATACTCTCCTGAGATCACGCCTACGCATTTCCTACTAAGAGAAAATTTTTACATATAGTAGCATAACATTAATTTTACTTTATGGCTCTATAGGCTCTTTTTGTTATTTTTTTTATTCTTGGTTGGGTATTCACTTTGCGAATTCCCGTCTCTTTCGTGGGACAAAATACTCCTCGTGAAAAGGAGGGTTTTAAGGTACACTACCCTCGTATAAAGTAGTGTGGTTGTAAAATGTCGTACTACCCTTGTTTAAGTAGTACGTTAATGGATTTGATCGATTTGGTCGATCGGGAAATCCCAAGTCAAAAGGCTTAGGTAATGATTTTTACCTGTATTTAGATTTCCACCTAAAAATCATTGTGTACTTATGATTGCATCCTTTTGTGAGATTCATTTTTATACTTCTACATTTTAATATTTATCACATAAATCTCACCCCGCTCCATTAAACATTCAGATCCTTCACTTTTATATTGATAGATATTATCTTGTAAGTTGTCATTTACATAAATGCCTCTAAAATAAGCTCTAACGAAAGGTTTTCCCTTTGATATGATAATATTCAAAGGAATGATAATCCTACCATTTGTCACTTCAACCGTAAATCCATCATGGCTTCAAGGTCAAATGAAGTCTAGATCTAAGTGAAGAAATTCTCTTTTGTCGTACTAATCTTTATTGATAATTTGGTTGGATCTTTAGAAGGACAATGTGTTTTACTTAAGCCTAAAATTATTAAAATTTAGTTCAGATTTAGCCAACTTATAAACTTATATTGAAAAAGGAGGTATAAAGTATAGAATTGAGTAATTTTATGAAGTTATTTATCTAAATATGGTAACCCCCATGCATGTAGTAATATCAATCACACGAGCATCTACGAAGAGGACCTTGAATTATGTTCTATGGTGAAATATAAATTGAATGGTTTTAGAGTGAGTTTATTTGAATGATACACAAAAAGATACATTTACGGTAGATTGTGGAGGAGAGTATTATTTTTAATGTACAAAATATGTATAATGTTATGTATTTTACAACATACAAATGCGTAAATGTGATCTTTCACCTTATGTAAAAAAGTTACCATCTCTTTAGATCAAAATAAACCAATATAAAATAATTTTATATTAATGAATCTCATTTTTCATTTGTACAATCACATTTTACATCATTATTATCAAACTTTTACCGATGGTGCATTCTTAGATTTTTCGTTTGGTATTTGCTTCAGCGAGCAATATCGACGCAACCATGTTTTATGTGTAATAGCTCACGGAAAGGCCTATTTTGGAACAAATTTGGGTTCCTAAACTTTGGCAATTTCCCCGATTCAGTTTCTAACTTATGCATTATTGTCTCCGGAGTCCCTCGATCCCTTTTTGGACGATAGGATCGGAAATAATGAGATAATTTTTTCTTGGGAACAGAGACAGAGTGGCTTAGACAAGGCGGCAATTTATCATAAAAATCATTTTCTTATGCACCGATTGCTGCTAAGTATCCACTTGAGTTTGGTGACCAACTAACCATCTTTTCACGTTATCAATTAATCACAACTGGTTTTCTTGCCGTGAATATAGGAGGGGCATATGGTTTGCAATACATATCAAATGTTTCTTTTGAGAAGGGCGCCTATAATTAGATATGACTTAATCACGATAATTACATGATCATATGCATGAAAGATTCTTTCTTTGGGCAAAACCTGCTTTTTGACAAGGAAAAGAAGTGGGACAGAGAGGTTTCACAATGGAAGCACATGGGAGGTCTCCAAAGGATAAATTAAATCTCTTCATGTGTAGAAAGTGCAATTAAAGAAGATATTTCACCTATTCCTGCACGAAGGATGAGACATCAGTAGAAGAATTGCTCTTTATGGGCGAGGAGTAATGACACCATGCAAGAGAGACCAAATAAGATGACTGCAAAAGCAGGGAGACCACTGCGATGAATATGGGGAGGCGCCACCATCCTTAACTTAAAATCAATCGGTATTATAACTTAAAAAAGCGACGTAAAAAGTAAATTTAGTATTGTCTCGTGGTACTATCCGCCATCGTTTAAACAAAAGGTTACCATCACTTTTGAATTAAAATATATATATGTACAATATCAAAATATAATAATATAAAATTAAAAATCACATGTTTATTTTAGTTTAGAATCAATTAATCGTGATAGAAAATAAAAAATCATCAACGCATTTAACTTAGAATTAAATTACACATGTATAAAATTAAAAATCATTGATGTATTTTTTCTTTAAAAAAAAAAAAAAAAAGAAGGAAGGCTTATGGAAGATAATAGAAATCTAAAAAATTTTGTTTCTTAATAATCAAGCAAAAAAATGCCACAGTCCGTCAAGTGTAAGAATTCCTTTACAAATATATTTGGTTCACCCACAATCATTATTAAATAACACATTATTTCTAGCACACCACACCCCCACATAAGATAGCTCTCATGATAATCCTCGATGGCTGCCGTTCAAAAAGACACCTCCACAACCCATCCCATGTAGGTGGAGGGGTAAAATGGTATCGATGTCAAACCTCCACGGTGACTAGACACGAAGTAAAGAGCATCCCATGTAGGTGCTTGACATCATCCTTAGCAAACTGACACAGCAGGCATTTCAAGGGAGGGGATCCCATCTTGCACGTCGTGAATGAGCCTGAAATGAGGCTATCATGTCTTGCCAACCACAGAAAAATGTAAATCTTCAAGGGAACCTTGATCTTCTAAATGGGAGTGAGAAGGGCCATCATGGGATGATCCTCCACACTGAGCAAACGGTGATAAGCTTTGCAAGGGGTGTGTATGCCATCTAGCCACGCATAACCATCCACACCCACGGATGGTCTGAAGGCCTGCAAAGTCTCTTCCATCCTTTGAAACTCCTCCAGAGCGCAACTAAGGTAGTGATCGGGTAACCTAGGAGGATTCCATCTCCCATTGAAAGGATCCCAATCATCAGAAATCCACGCATCTTTATAATTGGAAGTACCAAATACTGATAAACATTTTTATAATTGAAGGGATCCTAATTATCATCGATGTATTTTAATTTTACACATTTACATTTTAGTTAACAAATGGAGATAATTTTTGATGAACCCTATCACATAATTGTACTTTCACTATTTTTCATATTTTTAAAAAAAAATTCTTACATCTTGCCCATACACATTAGGATTTCTTCCATGAGCATAGGATCTTCCCACATAGACATAGAGACCTTTAATCATAGGATGATCACAAAAGGGCAAGGAGCAATGGAGAGATTAATTAGTAACGATCTATGATTATCTCATACTAAATTTTTTTTAGATGCATGACCGATAACTCCGACCATGTCAGGAGAAATTCACTAAATTTCTGGGGCTTATTAATGCAACAAATGGTTAAGATAAAATGTCTGCACAATGGGAAAAAATTACCACCTAATATATGACCATAAGGTTCATAAGGTAGCAACTTCCTGAAAAGGTAGGGCTATTAAAAAGCCATTAATAAAGGTGGAGAAACCGTCGCAGAAAAGAAGGGTGGGTGCCACGTTTATGCTGCACGTGCGTTAGGGTGAGCCCCCACGCTATATCATGCGGTCCCATGCCAAAAGGGTGAGTAACGTATCCCATCTGGGAACGCTTCCCCTATATTAGTAGACCAATGGGACCCCGAAGAGAAATTAGGTCATGACCAAAATATATTGCAATAACTATCGATCATTTCAGCATGGGACCATCCATCTTTAGACGGTTGCTTGTGTAAATCTTGTAAGTTGAAAGTGCATTTTCTTTTTTCTTTTCTCCCTTTTAAAACAAGAAGTGCATTTTCTTTTTATGCATCATTCATTTAGTGTTACAGATGAGGATCTTCTTATACGGCAACGAAATATAGGAATTTCCTGATGTAGGTATTTCAGTTTGATATGATTCCTTAGTTAATGGTGTCAAACATCTTGATTGTTCTAATAAAATGATGCAAAAATAAAAAGAGAGAGAGGAAATAGAAATTAAGAACAAGTTAGAGAGATTAATGGGTTTAGCCTTAATCCTTAGATTGTGATTAAGAAATAAGTGGTCATGCATTCCTTTATTCACGCCATTTCAACTCACTAACATGGACAGATGCATGGAGGAGGAGGAAAAATGTGGTGGATGCAAACTCAAGTGTAAAAGTGCATCTTGAGGGGATGTTGCAAAAGAGTGAAGACAGGGAAGGCAAAGGTGAAGCAGAAGCTAAAGAACCTAGCCATGAAGGAGGAGGTGAGGTGGAGGGTTGTAGGGGCTTGAATTTTTATTAATCTTATTAAGGCTGATCAAATCCTTATTAGATAGCTAACTAAGGGTTTAAAGAGTGTTGAGGCCCGATTTCCCTTAATTGAGGCTTAATTGACTAAACCCATTGTTAAAGCCATTACAAAAGAGGTTACTGAGGGGCTAATTGTAAAGCACTTTGAAATTGGTAGCTTATCTTTTAACCCAAGCTATTAGGTGAGAGGACTTCCATGCAAATTCTCCAATAAATATTTAAGCCAACAAATGACTTTGAAATGGAGAGAGAGTCCTCATGTGACCTGTCTCCTAATCCTCTTCTCTCCTCCCCACCAACCACCTTCCTTTCAGCAAAAGGGTGAAGGATGTAGGGCTCCATTAAAACCTAACAACATGTGAACCTTCCTCTTGTCCTTTTGTGTTCTATTCCCTACCCTAATTATTGAATCTCGGTGTTTCAAGTGAAAATTTAAGGCGAAGGACAAGATGAGGAAGTGCTGCTATTTCAAGGGTGCTGCATGACCTAAGGGGGTTTCTAGAGGAGGAAAGAGCATTGGAGGAGGAGGAATAAGGATACTTTAAGCACTCAAAGAATAAGAAGGCCTTGAACTCAAATTCAAGGTAGGGACTCATCCTTTTCTATATATCTTATTCCTCTTGTTACTTCGGGGTTAGAACCCTGAAGTAGAGGTTAAGAATAATTTACTACGACCCTTGCATTTGTCAATGTGCATGTTTCCATGTGCATGTTGATGCCTTTGCTTTTGGGGGGTTAAGTAGTGGCATTAAAATTTTGTTGGGAGAATTGGATTCTTCTTGGGATATTTCATGCCCCAATTGTTTATTGAGTAGTTAAAAACTTGCAAAAATAGTTTTTGGTGCTTTGAAGCTTAAGGTTTTGATTTATAGTTTCAAGTATATCATCTATGGCTAAAATAAAGGTACAACGACAACCAAGTATCAATACTAAAGTTTAATATCGATACTTACTTGAGTTGGTACCTTACTTAGGGCCAATAAACACCAAGTACTGGTATTAAGCCTTAGTACTTGTACTTAGCTTCACCATGGACCCAAACTGTGTACTAAATGTGGGAACAACTTAGAAGAGTTATACACCTAAAACAAATGATCAAAAGTTTGAAGGAATGAAACACTCAATTCAAATAAAAGTAACTAATTATTAATCAAATTTTGAACGTTAGACACTAATAATGAAATTGTTTAGGTGATCGACAAAAAAAAATTATGAAGCATACTATGATTCTCATAGACAATCAAGGTTAATTAAATATAACTTGCTTTTAATGCAGCAGATAGTGATGATGGATTTCTACTTATCATTATTTGTGGTTAACTACTCTAAACTATTTATAAGACATATTTGCATGTTAGATTATTTTATTATGTTACATGAATGGAATCCAATATATGCACCCTACTTGTTGTACTTAGATAAATTCTAAATAAACTATGTGTTGCATTAAGATTGATTATTTAGCATATGAAGGATGATAATCATAGTGTAATCTAAAAATTTTAATATGTGAAAATTTCTCATTTTTCTGAGACACATTATGCACTTCATTTATGTTTTAAAGTTAGTTACGACATCATTAGTTCAATAACATTATGAAATATATTTTTGAATCAATCTTTTATAATTTTACAATATTTGATGCCAATGAATCTTAATAGATTAGTTACAAAATTTATGAAACATAAATTGGTCAAAGAGAGACCTATATCTTGGTTAGGAACCGAACGAACGATTACCTCCATAATGGCCATTGTAGACGGAATATTCTACATTACTTCAATCTTTTAACTTGCCAAAGTGACAAATGACTCAGTGCTGATGTCAACGAAAAAGAAACAAAGGCAATGATAGGTAATCTCATGTTTATTTTTAGTACATATGGGCTGAGGTGAGACTAATTCGAGGTAGATGAAGTTTTGATGACAAGGGAAAATATGAACATAAAATATTTCATGATGACTATGATTCATGCACAATCATTTAAGTTAGATGAAAAGTTTATGACTTTGAATAATGAATGTATTAGTATTATTTAGTTTGAGGATAATTCCCTATGAGAAGGATTTTTTTTTTCTTCAAAAAGTCAGAAGAAAAGATTCATGACATAAAATTGAACAACGTAAGAAAAATTTGAAGACAAAATTGATGACTTAAGATTAATATTACGTAGCTAGACATTAACGATCACTGTTACAATTAGTTGACAACTTTTTTTATACGATTGGCAAAGATAATTTTTGGGAGCTCCAAGTTTACTTGGGATCTACCTTCTTCTACTTAGAGATTAGATGTAATAAATCCTCTAGCTAATTAATTCCTTTTAGATTAGAATCGATTTTATGTATCTACATAAATTATGAACCATTATTGATAAAATCTCAAGACATCTCATATTTAAATCAAAAATATAGATGATCTTGTACGCATCTTCATTAAACCATGTACGATCCCATGTGAACAACTCCTTTGAAAAAAAAAAAAAAGGAAAAAAAAGTACCTCTATCACTCCATCGTACCACACGGGAGAATGCAATGGGATCAAGAACGGTCGGACCCACCGGAGAATACTAAAATGGCATCTCCAACTCAAACCCTCCCTCTCCCTCCATCACTCTCCCTCTCCTTCCTCAGAAGAGGATACCCTCCGTCTCTCCTCGTTTTCCTTCCCCTTCGGCACCCCTTCCTCACTGCCGCCACATTCCTCAACCCCTCCTCCTTCCCCGTGCACCGCCTCTCCCCTCGCCTCCTCCGCGCTCTCTCTTCCTCACATCTTTCCCACCTTCGCGCCGACACTGTTGCTCCAAATCCACGAAGGTAAGCAAACGCGTGTGTAGTGTAGTGTAGTGTAGCTGCCCGATCCCTCCGAGTTTTCCCTTATCAGTCAGTCCTCGCAGCCGTCGGTTTCCGGTTAGGGTTTTGGCACCATCGCATGTCGAATCGTCCACTCCTCGCATATCTGTGCCACCACCATTTAGCCTCAAATTTGTGGATGATTGCGCATTTCAGAATCTGTTCATCGTCCACTCCTCGCATCATTTAGATACATACTGTTCTGCCACTGTCCACGCGAGTTCTTTCCGTCGTTCCTCACCACCACTTCGCAACGAATCAGCATCAACCGGAACTTCCCGCGCGCAATTCGGATTGGATACGCACTTGGCTAGAGATAGCTTGAGCACTTCGAGAGCCGTTTGTTATCGCGAACGAGCGAAGGACGTTACATTTCCCAATCTACCATTCTTCTAGTCTTGGTTCTTCACCTGGGTAAATTGAGATGATTGGCCTTTTGTTCACCTTCTCGTAGTGTTTGCAATGGACGGCACGGTGCAAAGATTCGACATCCAGAAGGTGATGTCGCTTGCAGGGGATCTCGTTGCGATCCTCAAGAATAGCAAAGACCGCGATGTCTTGATGCAGACGTGTGCGGCAGCCGAGTTCCTTCGTTCGTCGTGCGAGGAGGAGTTTCACGACGTTCAGAATTCTTTGGGAGGTTAGTTCGCACGGTTGGTTGTGGAGGTGTCAGGTGATGTTTGTCACGGATCGTTGTTTTGAGGTAACCTTAGGACATCACGATTCAGGCTCTGATCATGATGTTGACTGGGTGGTTTGATTCTGAATATGGCAGAATATGAAAAGAGGGTCAGCATCTGCAAACAAAAAATTAGTGAGGTAGAGAGTGAAACGATTGCCGATCGACAGTTGGAGAATCTGCAGGAGTTGGAGGATGTGGATGCACAGGAGAGGCTACTCTGTCAGGAACTTAGATAAGTATATAACTTCATTGGCTTATAATATACTGATGGGGAATCCCTTTTCAAATAGCCATGAATTGAGTCAACTAACAAATGGTTTGTGAAACACAAGAATCGAAGATGAAATGAGTGATATGGATCAGCAAAGGATTGCGTTGGAGGAACAGAAGGCGACAATGAAGAGAAAAGATAAAGGACTGCTGAAATTACAGTAAGTGCTTGCTCTAGATCCCTTTTTATGCCTTTTTCATGTGGTTATTGTCTTCGAGTGATGACTGGTAAATTTTCTCCATAAGCATCAAGGTTGCTTTCAAGAATGCATTCTGAATTAGTCTAGTGCTTTCCTGTCTCGTTTTAAATGTGTTTGGTGTTTGCTCTACACAGCTAGCTAGATTCAATTATAGGGTCCCTTGAAAATCACTTGCCAGCCTAAGGATCAAATTAGTTATTTGAGTCACAAAATGCAATCTTTGTTTGAGAACTAATGGTTATCTATGAACTACCTCTGATTGGTTGTTGATTTTATAACAAACTGAAAAAAAATACTATTTCTGTTTGCTATTTACTGGTGGAATAGTTTTAGTTCAAAAAATCAGGAATGGCTAGATATATGTATGTCAGATCCTTACCCCCAAATCGCCCCCCTCACTCCCTCTCTCTTGTGTGTGCTTGCGCTTGTTTCATATTTGATCCTCTCAAGATCACCACAGTCTATCACCACTTGTTTCCCTCCACTACTGATCAACCCTGTTACCTCAACACTTATACAGTGTAGTAGGATATAGGAGGGACTTTGTGAAATGTTGACACATGTTTACAACAGCTATGAATGCTACACGTATAATGTAAATAAAATTTTACAATATGAATATGCACAACTTCTAGGGCCACTGAATGGTATAAATCAAATAAAAAAATGTTTGCAAATGACAAGTATATGTCAAATACATTACAAATACACATGATGGTTTTACACAACTGGTGAAACTATTTACATAAATCTATTAGTTATAAGAATCTGTTCATTACTTGCATAACGGTCTTTTTAACATACTTCATTGTATTACAAACTCTTGCTGATAAATTACAAATAAATGATTACAATTTAACATACATCTATTGCTCTTATTATAAACGCTTATAGAATCTTTTACACTATGATATCCTTCAATATGAAGTTATGATTCATGAACATGCATCTTCTTCAACCATAAGCATCACACACCCTTGGTGATGTTAAAAAGGCTTAGGCTCGATAGGCTTGGCTCTAGCTTGACTTAATTAGGATATACAAGCCTAGCTCAGTAAGTTGACAAGTTGAGCCCAAGGCAAGATTTAGGCTTGATAACCTTGTTGAGCCAAGCCTGACTTTTCTTACTAAGGGTAAGTGCATACTTTTAAAAATATATCATATGTGTACAAAATAGTAACAATTAATATTTTCATACCAATGTTAAATTTTCAATAGAAATTTCAATTGTGAAATGTCCCCTTTTGTACATTTTATCGCCAACATTTTATATTTGGCTAATTTATTATGAGCTTGATTTGAGTATGTGCTTAGCGAGTATGAACTCATTAATGACTGGGCTCATTACTGACCTTGCAAGCCAACTTGAGTCTAATGAGGCCCTATCAAGCCTCATTGAGTTCGAGATTATGTGGAATGATTGAGGTCAAGCCTGAGCCAACTCAATAAGCAACCTTATTCGCCATTGCTCTATTGCAAGGTGGTGAGGTTAGGGGCAACTGGGTGGTGTAGGTGAGTGTGAAGGTGGAGATGAATCCAGTAAGGGTGGTGCTGCGATGAGGAGGGGGTAAAATGGTAGTCATGTTAGGTGATGATAGTGGGCATATGTAGTGCTGATGGGTGATTGTGGTTACAGCAGGTGGAAACTTTCACGGTGGGTGGTGATGGTGGGCAATTGTAATTGGGCAATGATGGAGATGGCTGCAATGAGGGGATACGAGGTGTTGTCAAGACATGGAAGGGTCGAGACAATGGTTGTGGAAAGGAGTGGTAATGTTGAGTAGCAACATTAGGTATATCATAGTTGTTGAAGGGGGAGGGGGAGTGGGTTTGTTATGGTTATTGGCGAGGATGGGAGAGATAAAAGGAAACAAAGAGATTCATGATTTTTGCTTTTTATACTCAAAACCACTTGTAGTTAAATGGTGATTTTCTTGAAGAACTTTAGATTGCAAAACAATGGAGAATATTTTCTGTCTCAAATAACTTATTTGAAAATTTGGCTAATGTGAAAATTTCCCTATGTGTACAAAGAGTGATCCAGGAAGGTCTAGAGTCTATGAGGTGCTCACTATACATTTTGTTTCTATTGAATTCAATCACATACATGGAAGGAACATTATTCAAAGCACGATGTATGTATCATGATCTTTCAAGCATCCCTTCTTTTTTGCATCTAAAACAAAAATTGCTTAGAGGACATGGTGCGTTCATTTGAATCAAATGATCTTTAATGCACACCTTATGCTGTTTCCATCCATGTGGATGGATTTTACAAGAGTTGTTTGTACAACAAGTAGAGAGAGAGAGAGGAGGGGGGAAGGAGGGAGGGAGGGGGAGGGGAAGACTACTTATTGCATATGAACTGTTGTGCTTTAAAGTAAATAAATAAGTAAAGGAACTATTATAAATGGGTATGTTGCCAAAGATCATTTGGGTTGGTGGAGCTTCTTGTCATAAAAATGCCATAACTTGTAAAGAAAAATGCAACAAATCCCACATGTGCTGTTGATGTGTGTGCATGTGGGTACGTGCATGTCTTTCCACAAATCCCACATGTCCAAAACCCTTTATTGTCTCTCTCATCTCATCACTCCCACATCATTGCATTGTGCATCTAGGATGTTCGACACCTCCTCTTACCCTTCCCCCCCTTGCAGAATGGTCTTCTTCCTAATTACTAGATCTCTCTTGAGAGTCGCTAATCGCTAGTGACACTCCAAGCCATTCAACCTCACATCCATACTAGTATTGACATCCTTGGCAGCAATGCCATGTTGGAAACAGTTAGTGTGCCTTTATGAGCTGTTTCCCAATTATGTGAATGAATGATTAAATCATCAAGCCATCAGGTCACAAGGTCCCTTGTGATTTCATGTTTTTTCTAGTAGGAGTTTAGAGAAGCTTTTTTGAAAAAAGAAGTAGCTTAGATAAAATGTACATTTGCATCTGCTTCTGGAGATGTATCAGCAAGTGTCTTTTTGGGGAAAACTACTCTGGCAACTTCCTGTTTAACATGCTTGCTTGTTTTCCCAGACTGCAGAATGGTTCTAACCATGTTTCTCTTATTGCAGTTGTGTTGTTTATATAACTGACTTCGAACAGGATCCTATTCAATGTTTGAGATGAAGATGTAAGAACATCTGTAGAAATTGTATTTGACTGAATTGGAATAACCTCTTGAACAAACTTTCTATTATGTTTGGGTAAGGAAATGTTTCAATTCCAAGATATTCTTTTTATGATCCTACAATGCCACTCATCCATCTTTCTATCCTTGAAGTGCTGGTTCTTTATCCACATTTTCCTATTTTCTATTTAGATGCGCTGCCATAATATTCTTCCTTACCCTTTTACCTCTGATATCTGTGATGGGCATGTTCACTATTACATGTATTCTTGGACATCACATAGAGAGTTATAGCACAGCCGAAATCATCTCTCTCGTGCCTTTTCGAAAAAAAAAAAAAAAAAATCTTCAAATAAAAAAAAACCCTTGTGATGGATGATGATCCAGTTGCCTTGGCTATTGGGGAGGACCCTGTTGTCTTACGAAGATTTGTGCATATCAAACTACATGATGCCAAACTGAGCTTACGTGGTTATGTGAAGATTTATTTGTTCTGCGCTACGGTTGCACAGCAACTTCTCTAGAAGTTTGCATCAGATAAATAGTAGGTTAGGTCACACAAGGAAAATGGTCTTTTCATGGAGTTGAAGCGGGCCTGGCTTTTTAAAGACAATTTATTATAGCTGTAGATGCTAGGCAGTTATCCCAACTTCAGGAATATATCTTTTTGAAGGATCATTGCAGGCTTTCTTTAGGCACTGGAATCTTTTTCTTGGATGTCAAAACAAAGGACTTTGTTAGGAGGGAGTCCGTGTTAGGCCAATATACGATGTTGGTGATGAAGATCATGTGAACTACAGCTCCTGCATCAATGTTCCAGTTGAGATTGATATCACAATAATCTTCGTGGTTCATGTCTTTCTCCATATGGGTGTGGGGTGGGGTATATTATCTATCCTTGTTTTTCACGGAAAGTCTCTCTTGCTCCTCAATTTCCTTGCCATTGACTACTTGAACACCAATGCAACGGTACATTGATTCGCCAAGCCAATCAAGCCATGGTGCAACATGGAAGACAACAGCAGGTTTAGGAAACTTGCCAGATGTTGTTCTCTGACGATCTTAAGTTCACTTGAAGGATTGAACAGATGGAGTGCCCCAAAGGAAAAGAATCACGATCTCTTTCAAGATTTTGAGAGTCAGGTCAGTTGCTGGAACATATAAAATGTATAGATATTGTAGAGGATATTGATGTTCTGGGTGGTAGTTGTGGTGCTGTTAAAATTTGAGAGGATCCCCACCCAAGCTCTCTCTGTGAACCGTTTGCCTTCTACCTTATGGTGGGAAGTTTTCATTGGAAAAGAAAAATTTTGCATGGCAAATGCAGTCATTATCTTACAGCAGTGTGCATTTGTCAAAGTCTCTTAATGTTACCAGTTCCTCCACCATAAATCAGAACTGACTTGTACTGAAAATAGGGTCTGCAATCTGTGACTTCCTGATAAAATTATCAATAGTGTTGTGAACTCCATCAAAAACTTTGCACCTTTAGTGGTTATTTATGATTATACAGAAGGCCATCTCTCCGTGTCCTTGTAGATTATAAAAAGATGCAACTTCTCCAGTTATTGTTATTATAATTTTTAGTTGGCATCTTCTCCAGTTATCCTTGTCAAAGGCTTCCATCCAGGAGGATCTAGACTGGCATTTAGTTAGCCTTTGATGACACTCAAAGGCCATGTTTATATGAGTTTTAATGTGGTGATTTAGGTGACAGGCAAGGTTCAGACTCATAATGCAATGTCATAGCTATGGTTTACAATAGATGTTGTCTTAAATCTCTAGTCACAACTTATTAACTCACCTATTACATCTAACCCCCACTTATTCCACTTTCCAATAAAACAATAATAAAAAACAACCCAACATTGCCAAAATATATTGGCAGCCTTGTCTACCAATCATCTAGATACAGTTGTAGACTGTTTTGATAATGGGCTTTAGGTGCTTCCCTTGCCTCAATCACTATCGTATGCTAGAATGGGTGAGCTTATTGTTTTGCTTGAGACCTTGCATGGCATTGTTCCTAACCAAGGTTGTGATGGCTGGTTCTGGAGATATGGCCAATTTTCTATCTAAAAGGTGTACCTTAAGTTCACGGAGTGCTTACCTTTTATCATTCACAACAAGGCGGCAGATTGTATGAAAATCTGTTGATGCAAATCCCTTTGAAGGTGAAGTTTTTCATTTGGGTGTTAAGGAGAGAAAGGGTGATTGCTCATGTTTATAGAAGGAGATGGGCACGTGAGGCAAATGCCACTTGTGTTCTTTGTTGGGACGGGGCAGAATATTCCAACCATCTCTTCTTTTCTTGTACCTCTATGAAGTGTATTGTTGTGAAACGAGCTCTAATTGGTTTATTGAGTTCACTTCCCAATCCAACTTTTTGACAAGTCTGCATGGGATGTTGGCAGATGGCAACACCATTGGGAAGGCCTTTATCCTTCTTTGTTGTATGTGGCTTGAGTGCAATGGGGCTATTTTTAGGCAGGAAAGAAGTTTGGTGGAGGGTGTCCTCTATAATTTAATGTGCTCCGTAATCTCTGGTGTGCTTAATCACCCATTTTTTTAATGAAGAATTGGGGAGTTCACGACAATTGTTAATCCTCATTTTTCCTTTCTCAAAAAAAAAAAAATCATCAAATATAAAATAAATAGATTATAACTCTCTTGAAAGGGTTGAGAGTCCCCCCTCTACCTTGCAACCACTATGGAATCCCTTGGATCCCACCCTAAGCTAGTTTGCACCTTCCTCCAACATCTCATTCTAAGGCTCGTGAAGCTTGTAAGGAGTGAAATGCTTAAGGCTAAGCCTAAGTTGCTTGAGTTGATTGGTGTGGTCCCCACCGGTGAGGGTGTCGACACAAGCACCTTTGTTGTAGCCCTTGTGGAAGGGCCTACGAGGAAGTGGGGGGGGGGGATCTAAAAGTAAAATGAAATAATTATATTATGATTTTTTTAGAAAAAAACTTTTAAGTTTTAGTCCACATCCTTGAACAAGAGCGTATGTCTTTTCAAGGGTATCCATATAATGTTGAGACTTCTATTTATCTTTACCGATTTTGATGTATCTGTTATTTTTTATTCTATTTTGGACATGCACTAGTTTACCAAAACCTCTCTCTATATAAAGAGGTGATGAGCTTCTTTTGAGAAATAAGCATGATCACTGTTTCCGACTTGGTATCGGAGCAACGATTCTAAACTGGGGCTTCTATATCCCACAGAAAATCTAGTCGCCGTACCTCCCACCAAAACCCTAAACCTCCTTGCTCTGCGTCGCTGCCCCCCTCTCTGAGGCAGCGTTGCAGCCTGCATGCTTGAGGTAGCGTCGCGCTTCGCTACCTACCTTAGGAAGCATTGCCCGGTAGTTCATAGGAATCACTGGACCAGCAGGGCACAGCAGCAGGCCACCGTCGGCCCTCCAGTGCTGCTAGCTTTCACCGGTGGCCTCTAACGTCGCCGGTCGCCGGCAAAATAGCCACCCTCATCTGGTGGGTCTGCCGGTGGAGGAAGGGGACCACTAGGGACCCTGCTATGGCGCTGCGTGTCTGATTTCTCCATGCAGGTGTTCTGAGCAATTGGTTCTATGGTTTGAATCACTGTTTCAGATTTGATTTTGGTGTGTTTTCTTACTTCTTGGGCGTGTGATGGCTTTGTCCAGTTCTTCTTCCAGTTCGTTTGAGGTGACGTCAGGTGTTGCTCCTGAGTCCGAGGCCTATAAGAGCCCATTTTTTGGTCCCATCATCGAGTTGGATGAGACCAATTATCCTAAATGGTCTTAGGTGTTCCTGATGAAGGTAGAAGGTCATGATAAGGAACACATTTTGTTGGAGCCAAAACCTACAGAGAAGATAAGAAAACATGTCATATGGAAAAAGGATAACGCGATGGTCAAGGCTTGGTTAATGAATTACGTTATTCCTTAGATCAGAGACGAGATCATGTACTCTCGATTGCTAAAGCAATATAGGATAGTATTCGTGACACTCACATGAGAAAAACTCATCCCGAGTTTTTTAGATTAGCCATTAGTTGTCCCAGCTCAAGCAGGAAGGACTGCCTCTCAATACTACTTTGCCCTTAAGGGACTTCAGGAGAAGTACAATGCATGCAGATCAGTATGCATGTGTGCTACACAAAGGGAGTACCGCAGAGAGGCAGCGATACATCGGTTTCTTTCAGGCCTTGGTTTTGGGTACTCGGCAACCCAATCACAGATTCTCACCCTGGCTGAGCTTCCTGCCCTAGAGAAGATCTACATCTATTTGAGCCGCATTGACATACTTGCCTCTTAGATTGGAGATGCTAACCACACCTCCGCCCTTGCCGTAGTGGCTGGACATGATGGTAGAGGAGCCGCTTCCACTCACAGGCGTGGAAGAGGACATGGTGCTTCTAGGAGATCTTGCATCAACACTACGTGCACCTTTTGCGGCAAGGTTGGTCATGTGGAGGCTTCATGCTAGGCCAAGCATGGGAGACCTCCAATGGCTAGCCAGGCATCTATGACTATCGAGATGACTATAAATGTTGTTCTTGTTTCGAGAGCTAACTATGATGCCCAACTACGTCTCTCCCAGCTGGCACAGGAGCCAGCGTCTTCTGCTGAGACTGCTACCTTTGCCTCCTCATCAGGTATTGACCTATGTGCACAGGCATCTGCAGGGACTACTTGGTTGGTGGATTCTGGTGCTTTGCACCATTTGTCAGGAGATCAGGGGTGCTTTGGCAGGATGCAGTTTGTACCCCATGGCAGGATAGTATAGGTTGCAAACGGGAGGCACACAGAGATTGGTGGTCAAGGGGAGGTTGCATTGACTCCCACCATGAGGCTACTTGACGCATTTTTTATCATTGATTTTTCATTGAATCTCTTATCTATTAGTAAGATTACTAAATAGCTTCACTGTCGTGTCATTTTTAATGAGTTGGGATATATCTTCTAAGACAAGTTGATTGGGAAGACGATTGGTGGACATGAAGAGGGGAGCGTGTATTGCCTAGTGTAGACACCACTTGCTGCTGCTTGCCAGGGTGATCTCGGTTCTGCTGCAGGGAGTGCCTTGCAGTGGCACCGTCGCCTTGGTCATCCTTTTCTAGACAGGCTCAAACGCATTCTCTCATATATATCTACCACTACAGAGATTCTATGTGATGCATGCCAGTTGGGGAAGCACCACAGATTATCTTTTCCTTCCAATACGGCACCAGGGACTACTTCTACCTTTGAGCTTCTGCATATGGATGTCTGAGGTCTAAGGTTCGAGTCAGATTCCTAACCGACAAGGACATAGATATTACTTGATCATTATGAATGATTCCTCTCATTTATCTTGGTTGTTTTTGTTGAAGAATAAGTCCGATGTTGGACATGTCATTGAGATTTTTATGGTAGAAATAAAGAATCAATTTTCTGTTGTGGCAAAAATTGTGTGATCTAATAATACCTTAGAATTTTTCACCACTAGATTGACACAATTTTACAGGTCCCATGGCATCATACACCAGACATCCTGCCTTCACACCTCACAGCAGAACGGTGTGGCAGAACGAAAGCATAGGCATATTTTAGATGTGGCACACACGTTACTCATCCGCCATTGTGTTCCACATCTATATTGAGGAGACGCTGTACTTACAACTTGTTACCTTATCAACAAAATGCCATTTTGCATTTTACATGAGTGCACTTCTTGGCACGTCCTCTATCTAGATAGAGACCTATTTTAGTTACCTCGTGTCTTTGGATGTGTTGCTTTTGTACACTTGTTGGGACCTTGAATAAATAAGCTAGCACCTAGAGCAGTGAAGTGCGTATTTCTTGGGTACTTACGGACCCAGAAGGGGTACCGGTGTCTTGATCCTATAGTAGGAAGCATTTTGTGAGTGCTGATGTTACATTTCATGAATCTATGCCATACTTCTCATTGCAACATGATAATTACAGCCACGTGATGAGTTCGCTTCCATGCCTATCCCTCATGTTTAGATGGATGAGTTTCCCATCGCAAGAGATGGTCCTGCACATGACGGTGATAGTTCGACACCAGTGAGTGTGCCAACACCTGACAGTACAACTAATGGTATTACTGATGCACCAGTTGTTGGAGATGATATCAGATATCGGGATCCGATTGTTGTTTTTTGGAAACCAGTTACTTACAGGAAACACACCCCCTTCAGCTCTACCATCCTCCCCACAATACGTATGTGTTGAGGCATCTGACACTTCTGTTCCTAGTGGTTATTGTGTGGGATCAAGTGATGATGTTGCAGATGTTGGTTTTCCTATAACAGTTAAGAAGGTGCCTCGTTCTTGTGCCTAGTATCATGTTGCTGGAGCCATGACTACAACCAATCTAGGGACATCCTTTGGTTTCTTCACTACAGCTCTTACTGCCATAGAGATTCCTTCCACGTATTAACAGACTTTACTCGATCCAAAGTGGCACAAGGCCATGGAGGATGAGATGGCTACACTTCGTAGTAGACAGACAAGGGAGATGACACCTCTTCCAGTTGAGGTTCACCTGGTGGGGTCCCATTGGGTCATTGCCTTGAAATACAACCCTAATGAGTCTATTTCAAGGCACAAGGCTCGATTGGTGACAAATGATTCACCCATACCTATGGGGTGAACTTTTTTCATACTTTTTCTTCAGTTGCTCACCTCTCTACTTTCAGGATCCTTATATCAGTGGTTGCCCACAAAAACCGGATGCTACACCAGCTGGATGTGAAGAATGCCTTCTTATATGATGATTTTCAGGAAGAGGTCTATATGCAGCAGCCCCCTAGGTTCAAGGTTCAGGAGGAGTGTGTGTGCAGATTGAGGAATGTCATCTATGGCTTTAAGCAGAGTCCGAGAGTTTGGTTCCAGAAGCTCTTAGAGGTGGTAAAGAATATGGGCTCGCAGAGATCTTCATCTGACCACTCTTTGTTTGTCAGGAGGACTGGGAAGGGATGTGTGGTACTACTTGTTTATGTGGCTGATCTCATTGTTATCGGTGACGACAAAGCCGAAATAGTGGAGGTCAAGACATCCTTAGCTGAGCAGTTTGTTATGAAGGATCTAGGCCAACTCAAGTACTTTCTGGGCATAGAGGTGGCTAGAAGCAAGCAAGGTATTGTCCTTTTTCAGAGGAAGGATGCTCTAGATGTGTTACATGACACATGGATGCTGGGGTCCAAACCAACCAATATTCCTATGGACCCCAACTTACACCTTTATGATGAGAAAGCAAATCTTGTTGATAGTAGAGCATACAAGTAGCTTATGGGCAAGCTGTTGTACCTGACTATTACCAAACTCGACATTGCCTTGGCAATAGGCAAGCTTAAGCAGTTTATGGAGAGACCGACGAAGTTGCATTGGCAGGCAGCTATGCAGGTGCTGAGATACTTGAAGAAAGCATTGGGTCGTGAGATTTTGATCTAGAGGGTTTTCCTATGACAGTGGTAGGATACTCTGATATTGATTATGTAGGATGTGTAGCTGACAGGAAATTCACTACTAGCTTTTGTACCTTTGTTGCTGGTAATCTTGTTACATGGAGGAGCAAGAAACAAATGGACGGTTTCTCGTTCTAGTGCAGAGTTAGAGTACAAGGCGATGGCCTAAATTGCTGTAGAGATGATCTGGATACGATCTCTACTACATGATTTGCACGTCTAGATTAAGGAGCCTATGGAGTTATGATGTGACAATCAGGCGGCTACCTATATAGCCAACAACCCCATGTTCCATGAGCGCACCAAATACATTGAGGTGGACTACCACTATACCAAGGATCTTATTCAACATGGTTTGCTGCGTACTACTTTTGTTGCATTTGAGGATCAGACAACCGACGTGTTTACGAAGCCTCTATCTCGATTGGCATTTGATTATTGCTGTTCGAAGCTGAGCATAATTAACATCTATGCTTCAGCTTGAGGGGGACAGTTGAGACTCCTATTTATCTTTACTAGTTTTAGTATATTTGTTATTTGTGATTCTATTTTAGACATGCACTATAGTTTACCTAAACCTCTTTCTGTATAAAGAGTTGTGCTCTTTTGAGAAATAAGCATGATCATTATTTCCGACTTATAAATATCAAGAAAGCAGGGGTTTGAGTGTAAATTCAAAAGAACACATGGGCATTTATGTAAAAATTAAAAATCATGTTTAATCTTGAAAGTCAGAACTTTCCTGCTTACTTGGTTCCAAGCCTAGAGTTAAACAAGACCTAAGAGTGTAGAATTACACTGCCTTCCAAGTCTGCCACTTATGGTTGATTAATTCATAGATGTTTGGAGGCAAAGATAAACCTGGATCCTGATCTTCCACTTTACCTCTAGGAAAAAAGCATTTGGTTGAGATGCCTGTTAGAAGAGCCCCCATCATTACTGCAATTTTGGCTACTTTGGGGATAAAAAATTGATAGATATTTCTCTCTTGCGGATCAAATTAGGTGTCATCTTTTTTGTTGGGTATAGAGTGATACGTTATACATATGACTAAATGAAATTAGGAGCACAGCCTCAAGGGACGTTTTTTTTTTCTGTGATTCAATCTGCAAGTTTTTTCCTGAGATCTATTGAAGCAAGCACATCCCAACAAGAACAGATACATGATCATATGATTTATGTGTGACAGTTTTGTCATAATGTGTACTGCAGTCATGCTTGACTTGAGGAACTCATTAGATTTATTGGATTCATGGGTGCAATGAATGGCTAGGATGCATAACTGTCATAAACATATGATCATATCTTTTTCCCATCCCAACCAGGTCAAGGAATTGGGAAGACAAAGTAGTTGGCCCTTTTGCTGAAAAATTTTCCTGCATGAAATTGTCCAAAACATCCTTCTGTTAGATGGCAAATCTGCCACCAAATTAAGCGGGCTGATTCAAATTGCCCATCTGGCCAACAGCATGGGGTCTTAACGGTTTCTGGGGATATGGTTGCAGCATTTTTGACCAGGGAATGGGGTAATTCTCACAGTGGGAATGGGCTTCCCTCTTAGGGCCATAACCTTTCTGTTGACATGGTCTTAAAGGTGTCTCCGCTGCTAATGGAGATAACTTGCAGTTGTCAATAATAACCATAGAAATTGGGTATTTCATTCGCAAATAGATTTCCAAAGATATGGAAGCGCACTCTTGATGCACATTTCAATGTGTCTCATCCTTTTCAGGGAATTTCCTCATGCATTCTATATGAGAAGTTACTAAAGCAGATGCATTGATTAGGTGACTCCCTGTTGACTTGTGTGGCTGGCAGCATTAATATTATGGCTGTTGTGCGGTTCAAAAAAACCTTCCTTTGTCAGGAGTTATCATTATGGACAGTCATTGCTTCATCACTCCTGATAGTCTCTCAAATTATTCTCTGCTAATTCCCATATTGGATAGCTGGTTCTATTAATCTAGGACTAGGAGTTCCAAATGGCAAGAACTCCAATAGTTATGCTGTTAGTGATCATTGACTTGTGGTGAGAGATGTCACCATCAGCCACCTCCATCTGAATTGGTTTGCCAGAAGAATCATTCAGGACATTTGCTCTTTACTTAATTCCTTGGATATGTCTTGTCACTTATCTGCTAGATATCTTAACTTGATTGCATAGTGTTTTGCAAAATTATCTGAATGGTCATTAGTCAGTCCCCTACATGGTGTAGATTTTCTATTTTTTTAGCAAATGAACTAGAGATCTTTTCTCTTTCATGTGACGACAAGGACAAAAGGAACAATAATAGAAGTGATTTCAGGAACACAAAACTGTAGTCCCAGTAATCCATGAAAATGGTGTCAAAGCATTTAATGGTTTTAATATCTACTATATCTGAGTAGCTCATATTTCGTGATGCCTGGTTTAAATGATCCCCAGACCAAATGAAGTTCAGTCTTAGTACAACCAAGATTTAGGTGAGGCCTAAACTGGACAAGCGTTTACATGGTATATCATCATTGTCAACAAAAAATGAGCCTGCTCCCAATGATTACTGCAATATCAAGAGAGGCCTGCTGCTTCGTTGTCCTCCACCCTTTGGGTTTGGAGCCCTAGATATAGCTTTTCAAGTGGGGTTAGGCATTCTGAGTTGTGCTCAAAACTACATGGGAATGGATTGATCATCCCTGTCATCACATGATGGAATGAAAGTTGACCTGAAGGTGTTGAAAAGCTGTTAAAAACGTCAAGGTCTAATATGATCTTGTGAGAGGGGTCCCTCTTCCCCCTGTTCTTTCTTGCAACTGTGGAGTTAGAAGCAAGCTCTGGCAATTTTGTGCAGTTGCTAGTCAAGATCACCTTAAAGGCTTCTTTATGTTGGGCCAAGTTCGAGGTGGATGTCACAACTAGTGGGACTTGACAAGGCTTTGGACAAGGCAATATCAGCAAGAGATAGGCCTCACATGTGCACTTTTCAAAGTCATAGGATCAACATTTGCAGAAGCCCTTGTTGCAATCCCCATCATGAGTGCAACTAGCTGAGGTTGAAGAGGACCATGTCCACATTGGCAACAGACATGGCCATAGGGGAAGCAGGAGAGTAAGTAGGGTCACCGGCACCGATCAAATGCAGAGGGTCCACTACAACTTTGTCAGAGTGTGTGTGTTTGGGGGGGGGGGGGGGGGGGTTGTGTGGGGGGTGGTGCGGCAGGGGGTGTTGGGGAGGAGTAGAGCTCCAGGCCTTGACAGGTTGGATGAAGATAAGGGCAAGGGTCACCTCGATGGTCGTGATGACAGGGGATGCTGGTGGGGTTGGCAGCACCCTTATTGACCCGCAGGGGGCCACTGATTGGAACATGAGCAAAATGTTTGAAATGGACTGGCGAGGAGGTGGAGCAATGGGAGAGGGACCCCTCTCTTTCCCCCTGACTTCTTGCAGGATGCTAGAATCGGGGTTGTCAGAAATACAACGGACTTGGGGACCATCAATGGCCTTGCAGGGGTACCACTATTGGCCAAAGGGGTGGTCAGCGTTGGAGCATGCTACGCAGAAGAGGGACTGTGGAGGGGAGGATGCAGCATAAGACTTTTGGGCTGTGACAAAGTATGAGAGCTCAATAAATGATCAATATATATGCATCACTCACGTATGAGAGGACTTCTTTCTTACTGAACTGAGAGCAGAACCTTCTCCATGTTCTGTAATTACAAGAGGAATAATATAGGGAAAGCAATGGAGATGCAATAGCCAGCATACTCTACTCTTGGGCCTGAGGATGTTACCATTCCAAGGATGTATCTATTAGGCTTGCAATCCTTCCAAGTTTGTCCAGTAACCAAAGTCAAGCGTAAAGGCCGCTGAATCAAACTCAACTAGGAATTTGTGGTAGGAAGTCCTAGTCAAGCTCTCATTGACCAAGGAATGAGTGGTATATTTGAGAGCTTAAGGAGAGGTTACTGAAGCAACCATCCAAAAACCTTAATTCAGGTGGAGCAAGGATGGCGAGGACAGAGGAGGGTTAGGGGTTTGGTGAAGAAACAGGTTCAGGGTGGGAACTCATCTCCTCCAGTGACTTTACCATATCGTTTCTTGTGTGGGATTTGCAGCAACAGTGCAGTGGTAACCAAAAAGCATATATCATTGTATAACTAAGGAAGTCCCACTGTCCTTTTCTCTTTCAAGTCTGTCATTTTTATTGTATGCATTGTTTATCTGTGTCGCAAGTGACTCACAGAGACCATTTATCTGGATTCTGACGTATTGCACTAATGCATGTGACTATCTGCAATTAGGCCTGTAAATGGAGTGGATAGTCCAATATCCGAATCCACATCCATTTTTTATTAGGATTATCTGACATCTGATTTGAGATCCGTCAGATGTGAAATCTAAGATTTGAATTCATATCCTTGTGGATTTATCCAGATTCGGATAAATTCAAATTCTATCACTTGTGAATCCCAACATGAATATGAACAAGAGAGGGGGTCTTGGAGCGCACATGACATGGTTGGTAAGGTTTTGACATTGTAAAGTTGGTCACATAAATTGTTCAGATTGTCTGACATATATACATATATATATATATATAAAAGTGGGATATACACATCTAAAATTTCTCCCATACCAGAGTGGATCTTAATTGAATCAGATACCATTAAATCTGAATTTAAATCTGTTTAAAATCTGGATGTGAATATGAGATCCGAATTTGATCCTTAGGATTCCAAATGGAATAAAAATCCATGTTAAATGGATTCGGAATTGAATTTTGGGCATCCATTTACAGTTCTATCTACAATACACTATTTGTGGCCCTCTTTAGGCCATTTCTACTCACAGAAAGCAGTTTTGCCTTATGAATATCTGATTATCTATTGTTTCTGGAAAGATGCCGGAGGTTCCTAAATCCAAATAATCTTTGTTTGTTCAGAAGATACTTCGTTGGGTATAACTTTGGATTACAAAAGATTTCTGAGACTATAATTTTGTCTCTAGCAACTATTGAATCTTTTCAACCAGTAATAAAAACCCTCAAGGCATGACTCTTTAACCGTAGCAAAATGTTGTTTGTGATGCAGGCATATGCTATCAATGTGTGCTTGTGTGACAAGAATTCTTCCTGATTTGGATGATCCATCTAAGATATCGGGTTGTATCCTTTTTAGATGGAAGCACGTTCAGCATCTCTCCTGTTTTTTCTCTAAGATGCAGATCTAGTTTATGAGTTAACTACACGTCAGCATCCACATTAATCCTTCTCAGTAATTCATTTTTACGAATTAGTTTTTGGATGGAGCAGTAGAGCCATCTTTAACCACTGCCTTTAGATATCGTGGACAAGGACAAGAAACATCATGAGAGATTCGAGTATGAACCAACTTCCTCCCCATTGGAAGTGTGTAGTAGGCTGTGGGAGAAGCTTGAACAGTGATTTCTGATTGCTTTGTTATATTTGGGTTTGCCCTTTCTTGTAGATGCTGTTAACATGATACACGCGTATCTTATTCTGCACATTTCAACTACCTAGGCTTGTATGGAAATGTAGGGTGCGTTGTTGTGCCCATGCTCATCTATTAAGGATGCGTGAAACGTTCTTGAGCTTGACATTCTAACCAGCAAGTCATTTTCTCGGTGGCCCACCTGTTCTCTGGAGTTTATATGCCTGTGTAAGCATTCATGCACGAATTTGTATCTTTATGTGAATGAGAGTATTTACAGAAAGGGTTCCTGACTACATGCCCATTCCTGAATAAGGTCCTTTTATTTTATTTCTCTGTAATAGCAGAAAGGGTTCGAGTTCAATGAATACCTTTTGGATAATGGTGGAAGGTTATTTCATCCAGATTATAAATCAAAAGATAGCTTGACAAGTTATTAGAACATCTCATTGATTTCCTTCAGAGCTCGCCCTACACCAATTTGGGAAGAGGTTGATCGGTTATAATGAAAATTCCTGTTTCTCTAACTTCTCTATCCTCTTCTCCACCTTATTGCCCTGTTCGTTAGAACTTGTGTTTGGTCTGATTGGTATAAGATCTGACGATCACCTGAGCTTAGTCTGAAGGACAGAACTATCATCAATATTGGCTATTGGGGAGTTGGAGTCGGCTATTTTCCATAGAGAGGGGTCAGACGCCCATCTCCAAGCGCTGGAATCATTTACGTTTTACCCCTTTGATGTACTAAGAGCATCAATTTTGTTGTTACTCCCTGAAGGTTAGATGTTGGATTCCGACCCGAGATGTGTTAAGTTTTACTCCATGCTTTGTGGCCCCTATTTCATGCCGTTCTTTTTAGGGCAAAATAGCATGATGAAGGCTACGAAACTACTAAAAGAAGAAAAGTTCAAAGTTTTACATAATTTTAAAACCGAATATGAGAATAACCTTTGAACTAGAAAGATGACTTTGAGAATTTGTGTGACGTGCATAAATGAAACGGTTGACATTTTGGTGATGGATTACAAGTTGGATCGGGCTGCACCCAGAATCAAAACCTAGCCATTTTTTGTTAGTTTTCAAAAATTTCATTCCAATCTAATTCAATAGCCTCGGATCGGGCTGAACCTTGGATCTGTCCAATCTGGCATGCACCTGAGATGTGGAGATAAAGTGGATTGGAATGTTGGGTTAATAAGGAAACTTCCACTTCCTTTCCGCCAAGAAGGATGAGGTCTACCAGACAAATTATAGATTTCATTTTGCTTATAAAAGTAGCTTCTAAATGCTAACTTAATCTCCTTTCATGAAATACCTACAGAGAGGAGACTACTAAACCATAAATGCCACCTAAGTGTATTAAGTCCCTCTCAAAGTTAACATTCCTATGTGGACTAGTCTAAGTTGTGGGCTAGAAAACCTGGGTTTGCATTTGTGTCGTCAAGGTTATCCTATGTTTAAGTTTACCTCGTAAGTGGGTTAGTTTGGCCGGGAGCTACTGGAATAACTTGTTTACGCTGCAGAGAATGGGTTTGAGATTGAGGTTACTAGAATCTATTTCCATACTTGGGTTTGGCAAAACAAGTGTAATCTCCTCGTAATTGATGTTAGAATGCCTCTCAGGGTAAAGAGATGATAACTTCTTTCTTTTGGGGTTATCCCTCGAGATAAACTAAATAAAGAAGGTTATCCCATGTTCGAGTAAAACCCCACATTCAGATTTTGGTAAATAGCGATTGCTACCTCTGCACCACGGTTAGAATATCCCACTTAGTAAACAAAAGATGATTTTCAGAAGAATTTGTTCTTTATTTGATTAGCAAGGGATAAATTTGAAGCGGAGATAAAACTTGGTTCACCTCATTGGTGGAATGAAATAAATTGGAGGGGCAAGGAGAGATTAATCTTTTTAGTTGATATTATCCACTACTTGAAAAGTGGTGGAACCCAGAATATACTCATTAAATAATTGGAATCACAGGCCTAAGCACCGATACATATTTCTGTAAGGCAGGTAGCTGTTTCACTGAGACTTCTCCTTTATTTGGAAAAATTTTAATCAATGTAAAATTACACTTGGTTCAACCAGACAACTTTTCCACGATCTCATTTCAAATTTAAGCAAGAAGTAGGCTTTCCATGCCCCCATCCAACAATTTTCCTATTTTTAGTAATACATTTAGGTAATAAAATCAAATAGAATATCACTGATTAGATTCTCCTCCGTTTATCAATGTTTTTGTTTCTATTGAAGAGAAGTGGATTGTACTTGTTACTACACAACTAACAATCGAGAAAAATTCACACACAGTACCTCTACCATTGCCATGAAGGACGTCCAATCGAACGCCCACAATGTCTACTTTTCCTTGGACGAATTATCATTCGATTAAGAAGTTAATCCAACAATAATATAGAGAAAAAATTTGCCTGGCTGTAGGCCAAGATGACGCAACCCCTGCACACAGTTAAGTGAAGCCAACATAATTTCAAACAGGAAACAAAAATCAAAACACCAAACCTGAGTGCTGCCAATATGGGAAACAAACTCGCAAAAACTACTCAACATTTATATTCAAGAAATTTTACAAGGGCATTCCTGCCTTTTCAGTGGAATATAAACAATGCTCTCGTAAAATTTACAAGCCTGGGAATCATCCCATCGTTTTTAGAATACAAATATGATAGAGGAAAGCAAAACATGTAAGATTACGAGGAAATGTTCTTCCAGGAATACTTTGCAGCACAAGAAAAAAAAAATGAAAGTTGACAAATAGAACGAGATAGAAATAATTACATTTCTTTGGCTTGACGTGTTCCATGGTATAGAGCTCTCATTCTATGAACAATAATACCCCTTTATAGACCCTTAGCAATCTTGATCAGCAGCAACACTCTATAAATATGGAAAGATGAGCTTCCCAAAATCTGACGAAGAATCTGATGCTGCTACGGTCTGGGTGTCAACCGGGTAGCAAAAAATGTACAATCTACATATTTACACTTTACAGAAAGATCCAGTTCTAAGAATGGCGCAGTGTTCTAAAAAGAATACAGCCTATTCCCTATATACCTTCTACTAACAATTAAGGCGAGGACACCCTGATATCAAATTGACAAAATTATACAAGGGCCCAAAAAAAGGTCAGATTATCATACAAAAATGGCAGCAGCACAGAAGGGCGTCCTTACTTCAATCCCATATCTGCTGTTCTCTTAACTCTGGGGAGGTTTGGTTGCCATATGTACAACAGCTCATAGGTAGGAATGATTCCAGGCGCAAAGATCTTTTAATGATAAAATGTCCCTCCAGAAATAACCCAATGCACAAAATGCTCTGACATATTTCCGATATCATCAACTGCCTCTATATTTGCTGACTTTCCATCCTGCATAATTACAAGACTGGCATGAAATTGTGGTGAAGAAGAAACAGCAACAGAATCAACATTCATGAAATGGCCTGAATATCACAGAATCAGTTACCGGCAATCTGGAAAATTATTACAGATAAATATGCACTCTGATATAATAAATAAAAAAACACATAAAGGTGGACGGGGAAGCTACCTGTGCATTATGGTGCAGCGCTATTGCCCCTGCTGAACCATCGGTCCTATTTCCAGCTGACTCTTGAACAAGTGAATCAATCAAATGACTGCAAATGACCAAAATAAGGTTCAGAAAAAAATACGTAAACTTTAAAGCATTTGAAAGTAAAGCAATACCACGCTCATGAAGGCTCAAAAATACTGATGGGCATAATGTGGAAATAATACAAAAGATCACCCAAGTTTTTGCTCACACCTAAAGTACGACCAATCTCAATTATACCCTCTGGGTAATCGTAGTACATCTTGAAACTTTTGAAAGTAGTTTGAAGAAATCAATTTTTATGAAGCTTCAACAATGTTTAATGGACATTACATACAAATACTAACAAAGATCACTCGAGTTTTATCCCTAACCACAATCTGCCTCCATTATACCTTCTGGATAATGAAAATACTGTGACGTCTCCCTCTCAATAAAGTCTTCATTGGATCAAATGGAGTAGGATTTTATTTGTTTATTTGTTTATTTTCTCACATCATCTCCCTGTAGCCACCCGTATTGTATTCCATGTACCTAACACAAAATATCCATCCCTGCCCCACCACCTCCAGCCTGCAACACAACCCAATTTATCTAAACCACTGAGATGCCCAATGTATGGATCAAAGCAGCTATCCAAAGACAAATATATCTTTCATCGAAGCAACTGGATCTGTTGTCAGTCAATGAATCAGTTGGATATGTAAAAATTGGACCATGTGAAAGAGAAAATCCATCTTTTCTAGTTCCATTCAAATGATTCTCCCTTTTACTTTCCCTGCTAAGTTAACTGCATATAATAGAAAAAGGACAGGAAATATGCAAATTAGCTGCATATAAGCTACTAGCAACTTAGTTGATATCTTTATATACAAATAATATTTTAAAATAAAAATCTAATGATCGAAACCATTTAATCAGAAGATGAAGAGCACCAAATTTTATCAAAATTGAACGAGCTTAGCATCCATATTAAACAGGTCCAGATTTTGTAACATTTAAGCCATTGAAATTGATCCTCCTTTGATATAGGGGATAAGGAGTGTTGGATAGGCTTGATATTTTATGCATAATATGCTCATATAACAATCCTCAAAATGTCACTTCAAAACATCATCTGTAGTGAAAAATATTAATTAAGCTTCATACAACTTATATGCAGCTAAGCTTCATATTCCTTTTCCAGTAATACATGAAACTTACAAGCTCCTATCATGTAAAAGAATGAAAAGATTCGAGTGTATTTCTTCTTTTCTTTTGAAAACATTATAGTCTAGTGTCTAACAACCCACGCTTAGCTGCAGGGATGTCTATTATAGATCTAACTCAAATAGTAAATAAAAATGGAAAAAACTTAGCAAAACATCTTGAATGTTTAATAATAAAAATGCTTCCCAAATCTCAACCTATTGTCTAAAAAAATAGACCATTGAAAAAGAAAACCATAAGATTAACCACAAAGCTTCTTAGCAAACTTTTGGTTTAGAAAGCACCCTTGTGATTGTCCCTAGGATGAAAGCACTAAGGAATGACTACGTTCAAGTTTGAATTGATCGTTCAATTTTAATTTCCATAACTGTTGACCTCTCACCATTTTGCTTGATTCCTTCTAGCAAATAGATTATGTTCATCGGATAATAATTTGTTTTAGGACAAGCTTGCACAAAAGATTAAGAAACAATATGGCTTTATCCTCAAAAAGCTTAATACAGGGCCCACTATGGTATTGTATGGAAAATAAGAATTGTGAAATCTTTAACGCGTAGACTTTATATCAGAAAGTAAATTACAAAAATTAGGAACTTGTCTTATGTGGCTCCAAGGACATCATGGTTAAACAATATGTGCATAGCCAATAACTTGGCGATAGATGTTTGTCCCCTTTCACTTACCTAAGAATAGAGGATCGCTTGCCTAGGAATAGAGGACAAATGTCCTGGTAAGGAGGGTACATGTCCTAACATCAGGGAGAGTCATAAAGAGTGTTGAGCTTTCTATAAATTAATATAGAATAGAAGATAGATGTGGAGAGGGAAAGGGAAAATGGGGGAAAGGAAATGGGGTGAATGGTTTGTGGGGTGGACAGGTGCGGGAACATTTCGATGGGAGAATCGGAATTTTAGTGGGTGGACATGTAGACTAATAGGAGAGCTTCTCAAAAGCCACCTAAATCTAATATTATTGTATCTAAGTTTAATTAGGAGGTGGAGAAAAATACAATGTAGAGTGTATGGAGGAATGGTGGGGGAGAAAATGTCGTGACAAAGAACTCTCTTTTAGATTAATTAGTATAGATATATATACTAATTATAGGTGGAGAGGAAAATTTTCTTATTGGGCATCGGGTGGGGGATGTTACTTTTAGAAGCGTTGTTGTAGGATAGCAATTGGACAGAGAAAGTGAAAGAGAGATAGATAATGAAGAAAAATTGATTCTTAGTCTCTGGTAATACTAGACAGCTAGGACAAAAATTAAAAAAAGCTGAAAGTGGGAAAAAAATGGCCTTCTGGTGGAACCTCTTTTAGTATAAGTAACAATGAAGAAAGTTTGCTAATATGAATACTAAGATTTTCATAATACTAATCTCCACCAATTACATGCTAAGATTTTCATAATTGCAGAAAATGCACATATAGTTATGAATTTTGAAATTAGCTAAACAACTGGAGGTATGGAGTTTTGGTTGTTAAGCTGAAAATTTATTTGGAAAACATCTGGGAACTAAAAGTAAATGAGAGAAATTAAAAAGGTAGAGAGAATAAATTAGTTGGTGGTGGTAATGAAAAACGAACCAATGAGAAACAGGAAGGTCCAAATGAAAATAATTTGGTTAAATGGGGAAGAGATGAGAATTGATCAATGGGCGTATTGTAAAGTTCAAAGATTATCCCACTTTTTTTTAACTAAAAGAGCAAAATAAAACTAACTATTTGACATTAACACAACTGCAAAAGTAATTATTTATGAAATTATTTCCTTTTACCATACCTTTTAAAATCCTTATCATGAGAAATAGGCCCATCTACTCAGGGACTTCACTACATCCAACAGTAGTGGATGGATGAGAGATGATGCATGAATATACTTTTTAGCTTACAGGGCAACAGGTCTATCACTTTTTTAAAACATACGTCAACCAATATACATGAAGCATAACTGACATTTATCTGATATCCTCAGAGATATAGGCAGACATAGAAGTGGGAGACAATTTTTTCAATTCAATTAACCGAGGAGGCAGGTGAGCGGTGGCTTATGGAGAGGTGTGAAAAACCGAAAAGGGCATGTGAGTGAGAGAGTTACCAGCAGTCTTAAGTGCATCAGAAGAAAACGGGGATAGAGGAGAAAAGGAGGGAAGAGTGCGGAGGAGAATTGAGGTGACCACATGTCAACAAAATAGGCTTCCACATGCTTGCGTGGAATGAATTCTTGGAAGAGTTAAAAATTTTAATATATGTATATAGATATTTAGGCTTATTCATTGAAGGAGAGTATGGTTGGGGTTAGTGTGGTTGGGGTTAAGAAGATAGGTAATTAAATTATTTTGATAAAATTAATTTTAGACGAAGAGAGCTAGAATGTCATTTCAATTTATGCAACTCAAGTTGGTTTGGAGAAAAGGATATAAGAAAGAATTTTGGAGGGAGCTTGATATGATAATTCAAGGAATCCCATAAAGAGATTATTTTCTTAGGTGGAGATTTAAATGAATGTGGAAAAAGATGCTTTAGAATATGCAGTGGTGCATGAAAATTATGATTTTGGTGTTAAGAATGAAGAATGGAAGACTTTCCTTGTTTTTGCAATGGCTTATGATCTTTTCATAGCAAATACCTTATTCAAAAAACGAGGAGCATTTAATCACTTATAAAAGTAATTTAACAAAAACACATTAATTACTTTGCTTTGAGAAGAAAAGATTGTTCATGCTATAAAGATTTCAAGATTATTCAAGAGTTTAGCTGCTCAACATCATCTTTTGGTGTTGGATATACATATGAAAAACTCAAAGAGATTTAATGTTTAAGAATTTGAGAATTAAATAAAGAAATCTTAAGAAAGAGTAAAAGAGATTCAAAGAGAAGATGATGCAACAAAAGATAGAAGTGTTGATGGCCTATGGTTAAATATGGCAAACTATATTAGGAAGGTGGCAAATGAGCTGTTGGACGTGTCTAAAGGAGAAGTTCCAGGACACAAGGAGGCTTGGTGGTGGAGTGAGGAAGTATATGAGAAGCTTATAACTAAAAAAGCTTGCTTCGAAGCTTCATATCGAGATAAGACCGATGAGAATATAGAAAATTACAAAAGAACAAAGAAAGAAGTAAAAAAAGTAATTAGTGAAGCAAAATCAAAAGCTTGAGAACATTTTTATAAGAAACTTGATTCTAAAGAAGGTGAAAAAGATATATTCAAGATAACTAAAGCAAGAGAGCAGAAAGCAAAGGACCTTGCATACGTTAGGTGCATCAAAGACGAAAAAGAAGGGTGCTTATAGCTACCGAGGATATAAAGACAAGATGGAAAAGTTATTTTCATAAGCTCTTTAATGATAAACAAAAAAATGATATTATTTAAGGGGAGTTAGCCAATTCAGAAGATTACGTGAATCGGACAAGTTAGCGGAGGATACAAAAGAGAGTAGAGGATGCTTTGAAGATGATGAAAATTAGAGAGGCTATTGGGCCTGATGATATTCCAACAAACGTTTAGAGAGAGATGGGAGAAGAGGGTATAACTCGACTCACAAAATTATTTAATACTATTTAGAGAGATAAGAAGATGCCAGAGGAATGGAAGTAAACTTTTGTGATACCGTTATACAAGAACAAAAGAGATAAACAAAATTGTTCCAACTATAGAGGTATTAAATTGATGAGTCATACGATAAAGCTTTAGGAGAGAATAGTTAAAAGAAGGTTGAGGCAAGTCTCTATAATAACTGAAAATCAATTTGATTTTATGATAGGTCGGACTATTATTAAGGCAATACATCTCTTAAAACGTATGCTAGAGATCTACATAACCAAGAAGAAGGATTTACATATGATTTTTATTGATTTAGAGAAGACCTATAACTCTGCCCAAGAAATATCTTGTGGAAAATTTTGGAAAAAAGAAGTACCAGTTTTATATTCAACCTCATAAATGATATGTACATGGAGCTACAACTTGTGTAAGGACTAAAGATAGATTGATATACTACTTTGATATCACCATTGGTCTGCATCAAGAATCGACATTAAACCCTTACCTCTTCACCTTAGTCATGGATGAGTTGATGAAGCATATTCAGCAGAGGTGCCATGGTGTATGCTTTTTGCTGATGACATTGTATTGGTTGATGAGACAAGAGATGAAGTGAACAGAAAACTTAAGCTTTGGAAAGAAACCCTAGAAGCTAAATGCCTACGCCTAAGCAAGACAAAGATTAAGTATATGGAATGCAAGTTTAGTAGTAGAGGAAACAATGAAGGGGGGTGAATGTAAAAATTGGAAAGGAGTGTATTTCAATAAAAGATGCTTTTAAGTACTTGGAATCTATTTTTCAACAAGATTATAAAATTGATGGAGATGTTATACATAGAATTAATGCACGATGATTGAAATTGAAGGGAGCATCGAGTGCTCTTTGTGATAAGAGGATCCTTTAAAAGTTAAAGTATCATTGAACTGCTATAAGACCTGTCATGTTGTATGGTTCTGAATGTTGGGCAATCAACTATAGACATGTGCAAAGGATGTCTGTGGCAGAAATGAAGATGTTAAGATGAATGTGCAGTTATACAAAGAAAGACCGAATTTCAAATGAGCTTATTCGAGAAAAGCTTAGGGTGGCACCGATAGAGAATAAAATGACAGACGCATCTAAGGTGGTTTGGACATTTGCAAAGAAAGCCACTAAATGCCCCAGTCAAGAGATGCGAGGAGTTGGAGGTTGAATCCGCTAAGATAAAGCGAGGAAGACTAAATAAGTGTTGGAAGGAAACTATAAAGTATGACCACAATTACTTCAATTTAACTCTAAAAATTACTCAAAATAGATCTGAGTGGAGGCAAAGAATCCATATAGCCAATCTCATTTAGTGTAGAAAAAGGTTTAGTTGTTATTGTTGTATATAAATATTTAGGCGTGAAAGCCAGGTGGCAGCTGACAGCCACCTGTATTACAGTAAATTATAATTCCCACCAAGTGTGAGGTGATGACAATCTGCAGTGTAACTTGATCGGCAATCTACAAGAGGTGTATGTACCTGAGTCTGCATTAACGTGGGAACATTTTTCAGTACGTTGGTTCCACTTTCATAAATTCTCTTTACAGATTATGATACTTTACACACAACATTTTCTTTCACTCGGTTATAGGGTTCTTGGAAAAGTTCCTGGGGATGCGTAGAATGGTGACATAGTTATGGTAGCTAACAGACATTGGAGGGGAGGGGTTCAGCTACCAATCACAAAATTTCCCCTACAGCATGGGTGTTTAATCTATTCAAAACAAGTGAGACTTTTTTTTTTCCATAATTATGCAAGGATAAAGGAATTGGCTCATTCAGATAATCTATTAATTACCTTAAATGATTTTACTTGTAGCCCTATGCTCTTCTTACAAATGAATCAAAGCTGTCCGCTGAATATTGAACATGAAATTTCGGGGAGTAGAAGATTGCAATTCATACAGGATAGAGAAATAAATAGAATATCTTCTCAAAATCATTGTCAGATAGGCCATAACAGTTACCAAGGTAGAGTACAACTCAGTCAATCATACCTCTTGCATGTTTTTTCTTCCCAAGCATCTTTAGAAGATGCCAACAAGTTAAGGTCAAGAAAATTTGAAGATGTCCTTTCATATGTATAATGCGTGATGCATGCACTACTCGAGCAAACTTTCTCCCTATCCATGGAAAGCTTCCTGCCAATAAAAAGAGTTTATGGTGAATTTCGAACTAAAAAGATTAATTGGTAGCAAAAAAATTGAGTAGCATAAAGTAGACACTAGACATTTATAGAGCAGAATCATGACTGGGCCTACTGCAAGAGAGAGCAAGATCAAAATACCCTCGCTGGCAAATCCATTCCAGAGACAATATGAACTCCATTTGACAAGGGCATCTAAGTCTAACAAATCTTCCAAGATTGGAGAGATACAAGAAACCAACTTCAGTTTGGAATTCCATGAAGTAAAGTTTAATATGTGCTTCCATGTTTAAGAACATAAAGGTATACCAGTGATGCAGCTGGGCATAACAGTCTTGCCACTGAGACATGCCCCTACGCTGTACGTTGCCAGTGAGACATAAAAGAATCTCTGCACTTGACTCTTCAGCAGTGGAGACATAAGCCTTCTCATGCACACCCACAGAAATTGAAAAGGCTAAACCAAACAAGATTACCTCATTTATCTTGATGGTTGAGCATATGAAAAGGGATTACAAAATATCTTCAAGTTGAGTATATTATCCATGATGAAAAAGAAGGAAAAAAAAATATTTTCACACATGAACAATTCCTTACAATGCACAAGCTTGAATGCAGAGTATGTCCTGCCTCAATGCTTAGGCACAATAGCCTTGACCATTCTCCCCTTCCCATTCTAAAAAAGCCTCATTGCATAATTTATGTAAACGATGTATCAAACTTGTGGTGGAAGGTAACCCCAATATGCAACCAAAGAAGGTGATAGAGGGGTTGCTTGGCTAGAAGAATGGCCATCCAAAGGGCCAAGGCCTTCTTCAGCTGGTAAAGGCTTGCAGAAAGGAGGGCAAGGGCTACAAATCTTATAAAGTCTCTGGGATTGTCGAATCAAGCATAATCCCAGGCTAGCAGACTGAGGTGGGTTCATCTTACCCAGAACTTGGAAATTTTTCTCCTAGACATCCTACTAGGTGGGCTCCTAAATCTACTCTAAATCTAAGGCTTCACTTGGTTGAGGGATACCCCGGGTTATCTCATTGAAGAGGGTTATGTTTGGAGTATGTTGGGGGTGAATAAAGTCAACTTTGCAATTTCGAATGAAATATCTCCAGCACAAGTTTTTCCAAGTTCCAACATAAAAAATATTATAGTCACTTGTACTGTAGTACCCATCACATCCAACCTACTGATCATGCCACCACACAACTAAACTTAACCCCGCTTATCCCATCCATCAACTTCTTCCGGTTACAACTATCCTGCTATCAACAATTGTGGAGAATTGCATAAAAATTGAAGCAAGCAGACCAAACCTGCTGATAGCTACTCAGAGTTGGGATCACATCTAATTTAAACATCCTCTATAATCTACAATTTAACTTTGACAATAATTAACCTAAATCATAAAAGATTAGTTTAATTTATCATAAAGTAATATCACATTCAATCAAAAGAAACTAGCAAATATGCATTAAGTAAATGGCAAAGCTTGAAATGACTCATCTGTAAGAAAACTATACAACAGCACGCCATCCAGGCTATGAAGTAATGATCTCACCAGTTTCAGTGACAGTTTCAGATTTAAGGAGTGAAAAAAAAATCTGGACAAAAACAACTGAAATTGGCAAGAATTTTTCCGTGTCAACCAATTTTGATCATTACATGAAAGGGACTGACCAATTCTGAAGACCAGGGATCAAAACTGCCAAGCTAATTCACTTTTCCGTAAACCATACCCATCAGAATAAACCCAGACCCATGCTCCATTCCTATTTTTGCAGAAAATTGTCTACACAGTGCTGCACAGGTGATTCAAGGTTGTTTGAGCGATGGGTTTGACACTGACATCAAATGGAATAGAATGAGTCCCTGGAACTCATGAGACCCTCTATGCAAAAGACCAAGAACTGGAATATTCCACCAAGTATGGAGCTAAAGCAAAGGACCCTCTATAAAAAAAAATAAGGGCTAAAAAATCCCTCAACGTACAGAAGATGACCACAAAATTGAAATGACAACTTTTTTGATAAGAAGTTGAAACAATGACTAATCAGTAAGCTTGAAAATGAGAAGCCTGCAGACAAGCTCTTATCTAATTAAGGTCCTTTCCATTCACCATTTTCTGGTTGATAATTTGTCCCAAAAGAAAAGTCTGTCTCTTTTAGTAATCAACATGTTCAATTTCCATTATGCAGTGACAATATTTCAAAACTATCAAATAAGTAGGCAAATTTCAAAAAAAAAAAAAATCATAGTGATCAACCAACCTCGAGAGAAAGACATTTCTGTCACAAGTATAAATTTCTGATGCTGAGCTGGGTAAACCATTGCATGTTGCACCTTCTGGGACACTGTTGAGAAATGCTGAGTCGATTCTATTCTGTTTGTTTCCAGATGATATTTTGCAGTCACACAAAACACCAGCATCCGAAATGGATCTTTTTACAATAGTCCTAAAAAGGAAGATGCAGATATGTATCAAAAACCTACTACTGTCAATCTGCTTATATAAGCTATGGTGAAAAATATTTGAAAATATAAAACAGGATCAGAAGGCCAGCTATTCTTAAACTCAAATATGGTTTGAGTAAAATACATTTATGACGAGGGAGTAAAAATTCCTCTCATGGAGCTGACTAAAAGTGGCCTATAACAAGCCCTCACCCCAATAACTTATCCTCAAAACCCAAGGGGATTCTAGCCTAAATAGGCAGATGAACCACCTCAACTACTTGGGCAGATCACCACCCATCTGTGCTCAGGCGCCTTGCAAGTACGACTCTTTATTAGGCGAACAGACCAATCGTCTAAGATCTAGGTGGACCGCCAGCTTGGTATTCCCGCCTAAGAATTATGGTGAATGAACCCCGCCAGATAGTCAAACAAAACTTTGCAAAACAATGACGCCAGAGAATGATCCAACGATAACACAATCTTCTCCGGTCATGGCAGAATCAGTGGACGTGCAAGATGTGTGTTGAATGGCCTGCAACTGTTACAAAGAATCACCACCGACAGTCGTAGGATTTCGAATTAGATAATCCATTGTAAAAGTGAGTACCGGTGGCTATTCAAGGTCATGCAAAAAGAAGCAATACAATATTCTCTTTCTTTCCCTCTCACACATAAAACCTAGTGGAAAATTTTGAGGATTTGATCCCCTCCCCAAACATACACCATTTAAGGTGGAATTAGGTCACCAAACCTATTATATTCTTATGTGTTTGTAATCCTTGGTTGGATCCTCCTCCTATTCAAAATCCGATAGAATTTACTTGAGCGCTCCGATCAGTTTAGCAAGAAAGAGACTGAAACCACAAAATAAAATGTGGCTGGGACCCAGTGCATGTTCCTTTTTTTTAATGAGGAGGCTCATATGACTTTTACTAGTACAAGCTCATTAAGATGTGAAAAGTTACAATCAAAATCTAAAATTAATGTAGAATCCCATTCAACAAAACAAATGAAACCATGGAATGGTGAAAGCTCAAAGAAGATGCCTTTCATCAGTAAGTCCATTTGCTTGTGTCTTGACATCACAAAGCCGACCAGAACCAAGCTCCCAGATATCAAGTTCACCCTCCTGAGGTTGATACTGACCCAGAAAACTACAGAAACAAAGAGGATGATGTCAAGCATAGTTGGTCATAAGAAAAACATTAAGTTTTCAGATAGCATTTACATCAAGCTGACCATCTTTAAGCTTACATATTGATTGCAGCTTGTTTTGTAGCATCCATGTAAGCATTGCTATAGTACCGCTGAAGTGTTCTTAAGAACTCCTGAGATTGTATTGCTGCTTTCCAATGACCCCTTCTTTCAGAGAATATCTAAAAATGTGTAAATAAATAAATAAGCTTACATTTGAAAAGCAATTTTCAAGAGAATAACAATAAAACTGATACAAGAAGCTGATTGCTGAATGTCACAAATATCTAACTCCTGAATAAATCAGGAAACGCCAGACAGAGTTAGGTTCTGTCAATTTTAGCACTAACATCAACTTTGTAGCCTTACAAACCTATACACAAGGTCTTGAAGTGTGACAAACATTTTTTTTTAAAGTGTAACAACCATATCGATATGATTTTTTAGATGTTAGGGGGGGCACAACCTTCAAAGCAGTTAGGTCATAAACCAGTGTCAGTTTTTCATAAATTGACCAATATTATATACATCTATGCACGTAAATATCTCTCATTTATGCATATATATCCCTTTTTACATAAAAACAAATATGAGCATTTATAGGAAACTGTAGTTGGGTCGATATGTCAAATATATTGACATCAACTTGAAAACCCAATAAGCTTATAAAAAAGGTTCAAAAATAAGGATATCGAAGTAGTGTTACATATACTATTATGGGGAGATAATCCCGAAGGAGAGCCTAGGCATAAAGGTAAAATCCGATGCCATGTACATGAAGGTCATCGGTTTTGAGTTGTGGAAATGGCTTCCACCAAGAAAAATGGTTGTACACGATAAACCCAATGTGGTTAATCTGAAATTTTACACATAGCAAGAACTTCAAGCCCTAAGCTGCCCTCATTAGAGGAGACGTAATCCTAAGGCAGAATGCTGTTAAGGTTAAAGCACACCTCTAATAGAGCTAGCAGCAACAACTACACTGGGAATGCATTATATAGCCTTGGACTGTGGAAGATGCCCCTTTGTGAAAACCGATTATATTGGTGTAATGCCTTTTAAAAAAATGGTGTAATAACCAAGAAGGAACTCACTGTATATACCATGCTCCTGATGGATGCTTGCTTAGCCTCTGTTGATTGGATATTCCTTCTGAAGGAAAATACCATCAAGAGATATTTCTGATATGCATCAATGGTGGTTTCTTTCCCAAATCCTGAGGTCTCAGGACCTGCCCTTCCCGTATTCAAAACATATGGTTATAAGAATAGCTTGGGCTCAAGTAGCTTGTTCTAACCAAAGCATATCACAAATTTACTGATATAAATTGCCTTTTCTAAAAACTGCCTTAGTGGGAATAGACACATTTTCAGTGATATTTAAATGGCCAGAATTGAGACAAGTTGCTCTTTCAATGACAATATATACCCCATTTGCCTGTCAGTTTGGCTTTTTCAACTATACTTTCCAAATCTGCTAAAAATTATTTTACATCCAAATGGGAAAGTGATGAGGAAAGAAATTGCCCTCACAAAATAAACCCAAGGAGTTCGTGATCAAACCAACAAAACCTGCTTAGACTCGGTCCACACGGAAATGCAGAGAATCACAGGCCCACCGAGAGGTTACGCAATCAACTCCATAAATCCCCATTATTTTCCATTACTCTTCATTGATTTGGCGATTACACTTCTCCAAATGTGTAACTTCCTACATTTTGTACTCTATAAATCAGTCCCCCACTTATATCATGCCACCAATATGGATATTGAGGGTTAGAACTCCTCCCTAGATGTACACCGATGCCGGGTGAAACTAGGTCAACAATTCCTTGCTTTCAGGTGGTTGCTTGCTAATTTCTATTTTTTATGGCTATGTTACGTTTCCCATGAATTACAATTTTTTTATGGCCATCGGTGGCCTCGACGGTGGCCTTCAAGGCCCATCAAATGATGTCATTTATGGGAAACATTAAACAAAATGCCATGCTTTTCTTGTGCAAGAGCCACAGTCTCCCTTTTATTGGGAGAGGCCTTCATCTTGCTGTTCACCCCCTACCTGAGAGCCCCCTTTTTTCGATAGCAAGTAGATGGCTCTCCTCATCAGACCCCCAAACGAGTACTATAGGCCGATTGCCTCTCTTTCTCCACTTGATAAGGAATATCAAATAAAACCATGGGTGGCCCCAACAAGGCAAAATGCCAAGAGAGGCAATCCTCTTGATTCCTTTCTCAACCAGCTGCCCAGGACCTACAGACCAAGAGAGGCCAATTCATATAAAAAATTAAAGGAGCTCTACAAGAAGATGTAGGTGGTAACTGTTGACAAGAATCAGTCGGCTACCCCATCCCCACTTGACCACCACGTAGTCGGAGCTCCGCCCGACTGATTGCCATCTAGTAGAGGCTTCTTCTAGTCGGCGGATGCTTCTACCAACCAACGTTCCACCTACCAGAGGACCATTTGGCCACCATGATCGCACTCGAGGTCAAGTGGTAAAGAACGCAGGGATGGGTGCATTGCATACGCTTGTGAAATGCCTTGCCGGATCCATCCAGTTGCTACCCCTGGCAATCCCCCTCGCCACCAACCAAAGATCCCCCCTAATAGGAGCGCAGTCCATTTGGCTCCTCCACCTAAGAACATCGCCTAGCAACAACTACAGCTGACTGGCCCGATCTTTTCTTCCATTCGAGCATTGCTCGACCCATTTGAAGGGTAGCCCCCGAGGCACACCGAAGGGTGTTGCCTAACTTGAGCACTAATCGACTCCCCTACCTTTTCCCGCTTGGTCATATAGCCGACTAGTTGGAGAACTCGTGGCTGGTGGGGAAGAGCTACCTCAACAACAGCAACTTAGGGTTTTTTTTCTTCCGCCTCAAGCACAAAAGTGACACGGTTGTTCATTATTGTTGATGATGACCAATAAAGCCAAGACATAAAGATGGACATACGCCGCTTGATCACAGAAGTAAGCTCATTTCTGCATGAGACATTTGCCAACATTCATAGCTTGGGTAGTAGGGGGTGAAAATCCAAAGCCAACTTTTAAAAAAAAAAATAAAGGGATAGAATCCAATTGAATCCCCCTTACATCCGTTGCATTGGACACCAACCAACTGGATTGAGCAAATTAGCTCCCATAAAGCAAATAAGGGGTGCCACCTGAGAAAAATAAAAAAAGTGGAGAATTTATGAGGTCTACAAGCCCAACGACGGCTGAGCAATGCTCTGACTATCTTCCCACCCATATAAAGATAGGTCAAAATTTCTATTTTAGATTCTCGTATTTGCAAATTTTATAATAAAACTCCACCTTCCTACCCACCAACGAGCTGATACATGTTGGGACTGAAAAACCCCTTTGCATTCCTGACAACTACACGCCACCTGCACAAGACAGGCTGCTAACAGGTACCCTGACTAGAGCGGACCCAAGTCCCCTACGAGCATCAACTCCATATGAGAAGTCTTGGCATCCTATTGTGGGCTACCTCTTAAGGACCCGGAAAGAGCTTGGGTACTACAGTTTTACTAACATGGACAGTGGGTTGAGATTGAGTCCAAAGTCAAGAAACAAACTCTTGCACTTCCACAGTGACTTATATGTTTTTACTAATCACCTACTTTTTCAAGAGATAATTCGCAAACCCCCCCAACCTCCCCCCAAGTGGCAAGTAGGGGTAGGTAATGAAGCAACTACTCCCTACTGGGGGCAAGGGTAACTTTCACATAAGGGCAAAGAGTGAGAAAACAATTCTACTCTTGTAGTCAACATAGCCAAACTATGAGAGTGAGAACAATTGATAAGAAAAGAAATTGTCCTCACAAAACAAACCCAAGCAATTCGTGATCAGATCAATGGAACCTACTTAAACTCGATCTGCACGAAAATGCAATGATTGGAAAGCCCACCGAGAGGTTATGCAATCAACTCCATAACTCCCCATTACTCTTCATTGATTTGGTGGCTACACATCTCCAAATGTGTAACCTCCCATATTTTGTACTCTAAAAATTGGTCTTCCACTTGTACGGTAGGGGACTCACCAAATGGGGGAAACCCAAAGGGCCTATAACTTACCATTGCTTGTACCATATCACCTATGGTGGATATTGAGAGTTAGATCCTCTCCCTAAACGTACACCCGTACCAGGTGGAACTGGATCAACAATTTGTTTCTTTCATGTGGTTGCTTTCTAATTTCTATTTTTCGTGGCTTTGTTACATTTCCCACGAATTACAATTTTTTTATGGCCATCAGTGGCCTCGGCAACAGCTTCTGAGGCCCATTAAAAAGTTATATTAAGACCCTTAGGCTAAAGTTTTATGCAACTGATGTCGCAGAATCATAGTTGATCACAATACAAGAGCTCCATCACCTTTATAAAACTAATACATAAACAAACAATGACTACGGGAGGCCTGGCAATAGTGATAAAGGTCAAGCACAAACAAGCATAAAAAATAACATTAATGGCATGGTTCATAGCTATGATGCTCTTACAGCATGGGGAAGACAAACCAAGAGCCTTCTCATTGTTGCCCTTTCTCTCTTCGTTCTCTATTGCAAGAACACTCACAGTAACAATGAACAACATAACTTGCTTCATTCATGGTCACAGGATCCATAATTTGCAGGGAGAAGACAACCTGGGAGCTCCATCACCTTTATAAAACTAATACATAAACAAACAATGACTACGGGAGGCCTGGCAATTGTGATGAAGGTCAAGCACACACAAGCATAAAAAATAACATTAATGGCATGGTTCATAGCTATGATGCTCTTACAGCATGAGGAAGACAAACCTAGAGCCTTCTCATTGCTGCCCTTTCTCTCTTCGTTCTCTTTTGCAAGAACACTCACAGTAACAATGAACAACATAACTTGCTTCATTCATGGTCACAGGATCCATAATTTGCAGGAAGAAGACAACCTGAGAACTTCCCTACAGTTTACCAATTTCTCTCTTTGTTCTATAGAAGCATTTGACATTGTTTCATAACAAGAATGAAAGGATTGGATTAGGATTGGCATATTACTAACATAAGGATTTCTTTTCTTTCACCGTAAAGAGGAAGATAACCAAGTAGGTGTTTTAGGAGCAAGATCACATAAAATAAAAAGCTAAATTCCCACATTAGTAAGTAAAGTCAATAGCCAGAGATATTGCATTGTGTTGGCGAGAAACCAGCCATGGAGATGTAACTTGAAATGGCTAAAATTCACGTGTTTACACAATATTCAGAATGCAAGATGAAACTGGGAATTTACATCTGAGAGAAATATATAATAGCTACATTCAGATTTTTTATTAGTGACAACAATTTTTGGATCTTTAGTTTGATTTTTGGGAGTTCTTAAAGCAAGTTTAAAATGTTGTTGCCATCCATCTCATAATTCTACATGAAGCCCGGATTGTTAAATCCTTCCAAAATTTTGTCAACGCAGGATATATCAGAGGCAGGTAGTCTCGCCATACTTTATGCAAAAGGTAGCCTGATTATACTGTATGCGATCATTTCTATACATGAAGCAACAGCAGTTAAACTAACAAAATTAAGACCAGAAGACTGGATATCTAAACTGAGGATTGTATACTGTTTGAGGAAAACATAAATAAGACAATGAAAAATCATTGACAAGAACACATACCACCCACAAGATTCATAAGCATACCTTGTTATGGGCAGCAGAACCAGTATACTGCAATGCAAGTGTATCACCCATTGTCTCATAAAAGTTCATCAATTCATCAGCCAAGGGGTCATCCAGATCAATTTTAGATTCATCAATGAATCCAAGCACATGAAGCTGGTGCCCAAGTGCAGCCAAACCATAAGCAAATTGAGCTACATTTGTACGATCCAAGCAATCTATGCAGTTCGTACGGAGAACCCCTCTCTGAAGCATTGGAGATTTTATCAAATTATGATTGCAGATTTTATCCATCTTCCCCTGGTTATAACTTTTCTGCGTAGTTCTGACAGCACAATCACCCAGTCTGTCCTCCCTGTGTGTGATTATACAGTTAAAAAAAGGCTGGCAACTCATAAGACAGCATAAATTCAACAGATGGCACCATGGGTATTTAAAGTAATCATATAAATCGCTTAAAAAAAAAAACCATATAAATAAACATGCCAAACACAAACCATAGATAGAGAAGTAATACAAATGTGGGGCATGCATTTTGTGGAGAACCTTATATTTGCAAGTGATAGAGATCATCTATGATCATCATATGCACGGCTGATTGATCAGAAGGCCAAATCAAAGATACAACTACCCCTCTTTAACTTTGGTTTCAAGACCCTCTTCCGCAACAGGACAACACCCCCCCCACAACACACACACGCCCCACTTCAACTTCACTTTGCACAGCAGTTGGAGGGTCTAGGGCATGTTCACCCCACCACCTAGGCTGTTTAATCCCATTCATGTCAACTTCACCCCTGGTATTCCAGCAACCTTCACTGTCTCCGGAGACTCCACCTGCAAAACCAAAAAAAAATACCCGAGTGCTGTTGCTTCTACATGTGGCCCTCGTCTCTACACAACCACCAAGACCATTGGCCATTTGCCATTCACAGATCCAGCTACCCCTGTCTCCAGTGATAGCTACCCCCACAGCCCCTGTCATCCTCCAGCCAATAGATCTGGGCCCAAACCCACCTTCATCTGAACTCTGGCTCCTATGGATTGCTTAGGCAGTAGGAAAACCCTTCAAAATATAGTATCAAAATAACTTCTTAGTTTCCAACACTAGTAAGAGCCATTTTTCTAATTTTGTAAAGAAAAGGATAATCACATGAGATTAGCGAGCATGTGCCTCATCAAGAAAAAATAGCATAGGCTGCTTTTCCAAAGGCATATCAAAGGAGCCCTACAAGTCTTTAAAGGTCTCTAGATCCCTACAAACATTACCATCGAAAGGCCTTTCACCCTAAAAATGAGCCTATTTCTTTGAATAGCCCAAAGCCCTTTCGATACAAAAGGATCCCTTCCAAAGCTCCTCCAGAGGTCCACCCACGAGGATGGGTTCACCCCTAGACTCCACTGCTAGGCCACCCTCTCAAATGGGTAAGAGAAGAGCAAATGATTGCATCTTCCCAGTGAATCCCTCAGAGCAACAAATGCTATCTGACTCATAAACATTTCCCTGTGCATCAAGCATCCAAGGATCTTGACATTTAAAAGAATCTTTGATTTCCAAGGCACAGTCCTTGAAGAGCTTATCATTTCTCTCTGAAGGAGGAATATAGAGATGTTTGTAGACCAATTTCACCAAGAATTAGCCATCCAAGATTCCAACACTCAGTGGCACCACCAACGATCCTTCCTAAACATGCAAGAATGACCCCATCCTTTCATCTGAAAGTTGTCCCATAACAGCAAAATCTAGATACTTCCAGCTGGGTTCCAATAAATTGCACCAAAGCCTGCATGGTTGAAGCCAAAACAGAAAAATAAGCAGGAATCTATTTACTGAAGATCCTCGCCCCAGCCACTCATCAGGTCAAAAGCAAAACACGGTACCATCACCAACTTCACAAAGAAATAAGGAATCATAAATGCATGATGTACAGAAACCCCTTCCAAAAGGGGGATGCACTCATCACATATGCCATCCTATTTGCCCAAAAAAAATTTCAAGCATAACAAGCCTCAATCACAAACAAGAAGAGGTCACCTTCCATCCTAATAACTTGCACAATCCACTCCAACAGCAAAGTTCCATAACCTCAAGTCTGGACCATCTTAAGTCTCCAGCAACAATAGGCATGCAAACATCCTCCCACAAGACCATGTCAAGGCCTCATCCTCCATCTCCTGTGCCTTCCCACAAAAACCTACATCTTAAAATGTCCAAGCTATTAGCCACTGTCTACGGCATCAAGAAGGCTGGCTAAAAGAATACAGTAATGGCAGATACAAGAGACCTCAACAATACCGATCTCCCTCCATTTCATAGAAGCTGCAACTTCTACAATAACACCCCCAAAAATAGTTTCACATAGGAATAAGAAACTCATGAACATGAACAGTGGGATATAACAAATGGAAATTATTATTTGACAACTTGAACTTAAGTATTTTGGGTGGTTGCTTTGAGTTCGTTGGACACATACCCAATAAGTTGTCAAGACTAATTTTTCTCAATTAGACTCGGGTTTAGGCCCAAGTTGTTACATCTACCCTTCCAATCTCTCGTTATAAAATAATGTTCCAATATGCCCCTAGCAATAGATGATTAGAAAGGGTTAAAGCCAAGTGTTACAATGGAAGCTATCCCCTAGGCAACCTTAAGACAGCTGCACATCCTTCTACTTCATCTTGCATCCCAAAAGAGAAGAATGATGAATTTCCAGTTGACTTGCAAGCCTGAAGCCCCTGAAAAGCTAAAGAAGGATAGAGATATTCTCCACAGCATCTTCTGACCCTTCTGTAAAGAAAACAGTATCATCACTGTCTTATAGAACCAAGATAAAACTGTTAAAAATCCCTGAGTAAATGCCCCGAGAAAGCCTTTATCGCATGCAGTAAAAGTATAGATAGCTCAAGCATCCACAACCAACACAAACAGCATTGGCACAAAGAGGCACCCTTACATCACAACTCGTTGCAGCTGGCTCCAGGCCTCCAGTTTACCAAGACAAAGAAAGAATTTTCATGACACACCTCTTCATCCAAGTGATCAAAGGTCAGGGAATCCACACTTGTGACACAAGGAGCTCCATAAAAATGCTCAATTCAGGGAGTCATAGGTTTGTGCAAAGTCTGCCTTCCAGAGAAGACTTTTTTCCAATCCTCATCCAATAATCAATGCCATCGCAACACTATCAACCATCTTCCCTTAATAAAAGCAGACTATATTGGAATCACTAGATGGTCAATGACATCCCTTAATCTATTAGCGAGGACCTTTGTCATAATGAGATAGGTTGCATCCACTACAGAGATAGGCCTGCAGTCCTTTTTTTTTTTTGTCAAGTACTTCTTTAGTAGTAAACAGAGGAGGGAATTATTCAATCTTCAAAACTACAATTTTCTTCCTAAACTCCCTTCAATACCTATATAAGAAAATTGGAAAACCCGTCAGGCCCAAGACACCCCTTTCCCCACCTCTAACTCGGAAAAAGGGCACAAGAGGAAGTCCTACTCTACAAAGATGAAAGAGGGCTCATGCCAATCGACCCACACCTTCACCTAGGATCTTTTCTCATAGAAACCAATATTCTTTACCACCAACCTTTCACTCTCGCTACCATAGCGCTCTCTACAATTGACCTTAAATCGTGTAAATGCAATTCTCTCACCTCCTTCCATTGGCCTCCATGTAGGAAAAATATCTTAGCATTACCCTCCTTCAATCAAAGCTCACATGACCTTTGAGCTTAAATCATGTAAATGCACTTCTTTCACCTCCTTCCATTGGCCTCCATGTAGGAAAAAATATCTTAGCATTACCCTCCTTCAATCAAAGCTCACATGACCTTTGCCTCCATTCTACATCCTCCTTTCTGTCATCCTAAGCAATAACCTAATGCACCTGCTTTCTCTCCCATGCCTCTGAATCTGTCGACAACCTTGTGTCCTAAGACTCCTAACTCTGACCAGCTCTTGGATCTTCTTCCACATCCTCTCTTCCTTTAACCCCCTTTTGTAAGAAATAAGATGGGTCTTCAAACCTGCAACCTCTTTGCCAAAGTAATAGTTGCTGAGCCAAAACATAAACTACAGACAACCATTCCTCCACCATTCCCATGAAGTCAATATCCAAGAACTAAGACCACTCAAACTTTAGGTAAAAGTAAGATTGTATAGCCCCATTCTATCTCTAGATGAGTGGCATGTGATCTAAGAGGGGTTTGAAAATCACCTCGATTACACAAAGTGTACAAACCTCCATGAGCTCCATAGAGCCTAAAAATATTAGGCTTCAAAGAGGATGTAGCAGTGTCTCTCCTTGCATATTGACAAATAGGAAGGCTTAGATCATGCAAGTTTAGCCCAGCTAAAATCTCCAGAACTCTACTGACCCAACATCACAATCACCCCCATCATCAAGCCATTATGCATATAAAGTCAAGTTGAAGTCCCCTTAAAGTAGAAAAGATAACCCTTCGAAAAGATCAATTATCCATGTAATGTCTCAGTCTAAAATTTTGAACTAGGGGAACCACACACAATACCCGAAACTTTAAGCATCAATCCTCCTCTTTATCACTATACTACCACAGACCACTCCAGTCTCCTTTCAGTTCAGACAAACAAATTGCTGCTGCAAGAGATTATCAAACTATCAAACCTGTCTAGGAAATTGATATTAAGAAAGAGATACAAGCATCATTTGCCAAGTTGTTGCAAAACCTATTGATCATAGGCCTCTAACTTCGTCTCTCATGGAAAAGTCACATTCACAGCCAATCTACCAAATATCACCCAAGAAACCCCCCACTCTCACCCCCCCATTGCACAGCATCAACACCCTTGGACAACATCCCTTATCCCCTACTCCCACTGGTTTTACCAACTACACCACCTTAACAGAGACACACCTTCCTAACGCTCCTCCCAACCTATTGTGTCACCTCACCACTAATCAGCTCGCCAACCTAAAGCCCTCCCACTGCTTCCACTCTCAACCATCTCCTGTCGCAAAGATTCCCCCCTCACTCCTATTGCAGGACCAGGACCCTCCCCCTTCTCCCCCACACTTGAAATGGTAACCAGCAAAGGGTTATATGCCCATCTTCATTTGAGAAGGGTGCCCACTTGATCAAGCTTTTTTTGAAAGGGTAAAGGACAGCTACTGCAGACCCCACTTGATCTAGTGAGCCAAAAAACAAAGACAATGCCCCTTAATTCAACTATTAATACTCATCATCCAAAATGAATCTCAATAGATCCAAATCGTCTGCAACATTGATTTAAATGCCGACGGCAAGGCCATTTCCGACCAAGGGTTGTGCCGACATGAAGAAATCGTCGATTTACAGGGATTTCATCGGCAAGCCGTCGGCATGCCCTCAGCACGGTCGGCATGGTCGGCATGCTGGCGAAATTGGTGCCTATGTCGAGGTTGCTATTGATTTTTTTAATTACTTTTGCTATTTTTGTTGATATGCATCGGCATACCCACAGCATGCCCTCGACATGCCCACGAAATGCACACTTGGAATTTCATCGGCACGGCATCGAAATCGGCATTTCGAACCTTGGTCTGCAAAGGATAGAGTTTGGCTATAGTATTTTTGTCCATATGAGGCCAATTTTATTTTGCGGCACCGCTATGAGGCCAAAGTTAAAACTTTTCAGGCCACTCATGGTGTATCATCTTGTAACACCTTGTTAGGTCATTGTGCCATATTTTCTACCCTAAATCTTTTTGAAAATAATGAATTTACCTTCAAAAAATTAAAAATAAAACTACATAAGCTACCCCTTTGTTGTTAACACTAGCCATTCAAAGTTCATTTCACCAAATTCAGACAAACTATTAAAAAGCCTAAATAAATTACTTGCCATGTAGAGGTTTGATTTTCCCATTGACTCATGTCTTGCAAGCTGGAGATTAAATTTTACTTGGAAAAATCCAAGTAAAATGGAGAATAGTTAGATGATATAAATAGTCTCCAGAAATTAAGAGAAAAATATCAGGTTTCTGTCTCCTTCAATTGGCATTACCATTGACAACCATAACCTAAAGAGTAGAAACCAATACAGACGTACCCATTGATAAGCTGATACATGTCCTCGAATTTAAGGGCCTGCATAAGTTGACAATAAAAAAACCCCGTCGATTCCAGCGCACATGTTGCTACTTTTCCCAAGAACGCCAATGCACTGGTAGCTTCCCTGAAGAAGAGAGTCTCCAGCATTAGCTTCTATTAAAAGCAACAAACTGCCGCTTAAATGCATGTGCAATGTAAACAAAAGAGGACCAGATATACCTTTTAGAATATTTACTGAGATCCCAATGCAAGAATCGCAGGTAGTCTTCTTCGGACAGATGCTTATTGATGGATTCTATCGCATTAGTGAATTCAACCCATAGTTTGGACTCACGAGGAGTTTTTTCATGTGTCTAAGAAATCAGGTCAAAAAACAGTTTAATAAAAACAATGGAGCAATAAAAATTCATCAACTACGCTGACATCTAAATGTGAGCTGCTCTACAACCATGATCAGGTTGTTACCTTAATCAAATTTAAAATTATTATTGGGTTGCCATATCTTTCTACAAGATTCTCGAAATGAAGCTTAGTAGCTTCATGATTTCGATCATTCTCCCGCACTGAAAAACCAAAAAAGCAATAATGGTGAAAGATTCCCCAGAGAATACAACTACGAGGATTGATGCTACTTGGCAACTTACAAACAATGTCAGGCTTAAGATTCAACTTCGAAGTGTCTTGAGACCAAAAAAGGGGTATGGAACCCCTGTGTTGTACAACTGAAGATATTTGAGAGGGGTGTTCCCCGGGAATATCTTCAAACACAATTTGCTCTGTTTCGACATCATTAGCTACATTGCCCTTCTCATTGACACCACGTTTCAGAAATCTAACCAATAGCATTAATAAAGGGTTAAGCTTGCAGCCATTGAAAATTAAGACTATTTTCAAGTTTCATCAACAACAAAACAATAGTGAAGAATAACAATGTACCTGGTACCAGCATAATGACGTGAGCGCCTAGCAATAAGTGTCAGCTTAAATTCCTTTCCAGTTGCTTGCAGCTTAACATTTGCCTAAATTACAATGTCAATAAGCACAAAAAATAAAAATCATATAACAAATTGATGGCAATGGGAGAAAATAGTAACAAATAGAACAGAGAACCATAACAAGTTCATTCATTACGATGCCTGCCAAATCAAGCATGAAATATGACAGCATCACAAACATTACAAAGTCGTGCAGGAAAATGAGTGCAATGCTCATGCACAAATATTAAAAACACAAATATCAAAAAATGTGTTTCCTAGTTTCTGCAAAACTGGTGACAAAAATTACAAACAATTCATATAAAATTTGTCAAACATTATAAAGTCATAAGCAAATTGGATTGAAATTTGTTAAGTGTCATAACTTTGTAAATTTTGCCTACACTTTTGCACTTTCAAAATAAATAAATAAATTTTGCTGTAAAATAACTTTTGCTGTAGACCGAGATTTTGGTCTAGGAATCAAAAGGAAAACCTCCATACTTGGCAAAAATTACAATGTACTGAAATCATGGATTGTCAGATACGAAGTTTGAAAAAGGAGAGTGGGTTGGCACTCTGCATTTTATGTTTCAAAGCTAGAAATCAAGAAGAACATCTATATATTAGCAATTTTAAAGATGCCCATATGCTCCAGGTCTTTATCCAGGACTATCAGATTTGAACAGGTTTCTTCTCAGTCTGAATCAGTTTGGAGGCTTGATGGTAACCATGGTGCTTAGATAGAGTTATTAATGAACCAGTTCCAGCAATTTGGAATTATAGCCACTCTAACAAACTCAATATCATTCACTAAAGCATTGAGCAGTTGATATAAGCATCAAGTGCATCAACTAAATCTGAAACCATAGGATGTTCAATATTACTCCATTTCATGTAAAAGTAAATTATGCCCATCCACTCCTGTCTGGCATCGAAATGCCTACTGAAAAATGACAAGCCTTCTGACACGTATGAACGAACATCGAAGGTCAAAAAACTTAATTTTATCATCAGTCATGCTGCAATGTTGAGAAGCTCACTCTTGCATTATGTGACACCTTTCTCGCCAAAAGAAATGAAAAAAGAAAAGTTATACCCTGTCTCACCTACTCTCAAGCCTCGGTCCACCTAAATTTACATCAAATAATCTGGTTTAGTCAAGTGGTCATACTACACCAGATTGCTCGTCTCCATGAAAACAGAATCTTTTTGCGCATTTTGCAATTGAGTCCCAGGCCAAATAGTTGACTTGACCTCTTTACTTGCCCACCATTCAGATGAAATCAAAAGCAAAAGTACTCTCCCTAACTCCACCAAGGCACCACAAGTCCCAACCTTAGCCAATAAAGATCCATCTATGGTACCAAATCACATGACAGCAGGAAGTCCTTATCAGTCTTCTGCTTTGGCTTTTAAGAAATGTCTTCTTTCCTCCAAGCATGAAATTGACTGGTTTGCAACCAACATTTTGCGTATAAGCAAGTTCAAAATCGAGCAGTCATTGTTTCTTCCACCGAAACTCCCATAGAAAAAATGGTAAATGGCCACTGTAATGTATTTATATAGGACTATTTTGATGCAAACTATGCAGCTTCCAATAATAATAGATCTGCAGAAGCTTCTATACAGTTGAAGTATTTAAATAATGCGGAAGCAATAATATCAAAACATAAGAAATCAAGGGATACTTGGGTTTACGTGGAAACTCCACTCACAAGTAGCAGGGAGAAAACCACGGGAGAAAGCCCCAATAGGGCATTGATTTGTATTTTTTCTTCTCAAATGAATAGGTGGGGGATACACGCCTATTTATAGGCCATCACTTGTAACACCCCGAATTTGTAATACTCTTAATAGGCTAATTAAAAACCTTAATTGGTTACTTAATGTGAGATTAAGGGTTTGGGGAACCCTAATTTAGTGATTTTTAGCCTTGAAATTAAACAAATCCCCTAAGTCATTAAAAAAATGTTAATAAATGAAAAGTTGAGGGGCCATTTGTGAGGAAAACATGCTTGGAAGCCTTTCTTAAGGCTCAAGTAAGAAGCTGAAGGGCTTGGATGCAAATTTCACAACCCTTACATAAAAGAGAGAGATTTAAAAATTTAAAAGAAAAATCTCATTTTCTTCTCCCCCTTAGCCGGTTCCCCTTCCTCCCTGCCAATTGTTGCTGCTTTTGGCGTTGTTGTTGCTGCTACCGCTGCTGCTGCTACAAGGAGAAGGGAAAGAAGAGGAGGAGAGTTGCTACTGCAACTGTTGTTGAACCTACTACTGTTGCTGTTGTGGTTGTTGTTGTTGCTACATGAAAGAAAGGAGAAGAGAGGAAAGCAGGTGGTGCTACTATTGTAGTAGCTACCATTGCTACTGTTGAAGTTGCTGCTGCAATTAGGAGAAGAGAAGGGAGCTCCAACTGACGTAGGGTTTATTCTCTTGTTCATCCTCTTGTTCCCATGATTAGAAGTAGCTAAAAAGGGTTGTTTTGGTTAAAGTTTCCATGTTGCTTGTGATAATGGTTGGGTTATGCCCTAGTTATGGGTTAAATCTTGGGAATGCCAAATGAAGGGTTTCCATTGTGAGTTAAAATTGATGTTGAGGTCAATAAATTCACTTGGTTTTACATGTTTACCATCGATTTCGGGTTGTAGACTTAAATGGTGTTTTGGATTAGGGTTAACTAGGTGTTGAGAGCACCTAGTACCGGTACTAATGATTAGTACCCGTACTAGTTGACCTAGCACCACAATGTGATGCACTGAAATGGGGACGAGAGCACCCAGTACCAGTACTGGTGATCAGTACCGGTACTGGATGATTCCAATAGGTGAACTGGGGCTGCCCAATACCGATACTGATATTTAGTACCGGTACTGGCTAGGTTATGTTGATACAAAACTAATGGTGCACAATACCGATATTGGTGCCCAATACTGGTACTAGTTGGAACTTGTGAATTTGGTACTAAGGTTGCCTAGTATCGATACTAAAGCTTAGTACTGATACTGGTTGGCCGAGTTGAGTTTGAGGATAGAATGTGCAATATACATGTGGTTGTATGCAGTTATAAACAATAATTCTTCGGGTAAGGGTTATTGTAAGTGGCTTTTGGATGTCAAGAACTCATCCTGAACTCAAATGCAATTCTAAGTGGGTTATCCGACGTCTGATGATCCATTAGACATCTGATACCCTTGATCCTGACGTCTGATCCCTTGGTTAGATGTCTCTGCAACTAGATTGCCATTCTTGGGACTAAGTCCTAGCGATTGGATGCATGATATTACATCAAGCGTCCAATATGCTCGGTTCGGACATCTAGCCAAGGAATCAGCCTGTCACCGGTAGCTGCCGAAAGTGGGATGTTATTCTCGGACGTCTGACACATGATGCTGGATGTCCAATTTGAGGCTTGTGGTTCTGTCTCGCACGGAATTTTCCCACGGGACTCAGGAGCTTAATCTAATTAATTAAACCCCGGCCTGGTAACCATGAATGTAAGCTAAGAATCCTAGTTAGCATCTAATGTCAGGAAACTCAAATTTTAGGCATAATTAGGACCTGGGGTGGTTGGTCCTAAATGGAAATAAATCAGACCCTCTAATGGTACAAATCCTAATTTGAAAATAATAAAGAAAAGATTCTAAAGTGAATGCATGAGGCCATGTCACCAGAATACCCGCAAGGCCAAAATGCGTGGTATAAACTAAACCTAATGGGTCTTGGTAAAGGTATAGAAATCCTAACGGGCTAGATAAGCGCAATCCTATAATGGTGGAAGGGAAGTTCCATTAGGAACTTTTGTAACAATAAAGATTTAGGGTCCTAACCGCATGTCACGAGAGGTACTCCTGTACCCAGTGTAGGTCCTGGGAAAGAAGAGGATCAACTCTAGCAATGGACTGCTAATATGGGTTTCATGTGAATCTTTGTCCCTACACGGAAACAGCCTTCTTGAGAGGTTGCTAGACGGCCCTCTGTTAATTGTATAAATTGGGTAATCAAACAGAGGGTTTAAGCCGGGGTTTAGGAGCGGCAAACGCCCGATACTGGTAGCGATGACAGTTATCCGTGCTTATTGAATCGAAATAAGTTAAAAAAGGACTTAAGTCTGATACTGAAGGCACCTTGTATCGATACTGGTGGCTCGTACCGATACCGCGTAAGTTCAGTAGCCATGGCAGCGGAGGTGCCCAGCACTGGTACCTAAGATTAGGACTGATACGGGTGTGCTCATTCTAAATCGTTAAACTCGGTGAAGAGATTAATTGAATAGATCGGGTTAAGGGCGAAACCTTAATATTGAGATCAAGGATCTCTTAGGTTCAGGGTACAGACGTCGACGTGTATTGTTGGTTTGGATTACATAGGGTCTTGGTGGTGCAAAACCTGGGTTTCGAGCACGAAAGGCGGGTTTTGCAGTCTTGTTTTGGACAAGCATCTTGACCTAGCCATAAGTCAGGATTACCTGATAACAGATGTATGTTGTTTGAATGTACTAATGATAGGGAGCGGGTCCCTGATGTTTGATAGTTTTTAAATAAATAACTGTATTGAACTATGTGATTCTGATAATTAGAAATCCCATGTAATGTTAGAACCTAATTGGGAGTATATGCCCCAATGGATAAGGATGAATGGGAAAATGCAATTAGACCCTAAAGGAGTGAAGCACATGTATGTGTGTGTGTGTACAACTATAATTTGAGCATGAAGCTCCCTAAGCACATTAAAAGCAATCTGAATTGGCTAAATAATGGCTTGAATCTCACGAGATGACAACCATGACTCGATCCGAGTCTAATAAGAGGAAATGCTTGGATCCTAAGGTCTTAAGTAAGATCCCAAGAGATCCACTAGGTCCTTAGGATTGCGTTCCAAGAACGGAACCCAAATAAAATCAAAAAGATTGTAAGTCAACTAGGTGAGCTTGTAAGGCTGCACCATTAGACTTGGTGAACCACGGGTCCACTGCTCGGGTAGAAGACCCAAGCTGTTGCGGTAGCAAGAGGCTACCAAGGAGATCTGCCTCGGAACAGGAAAGGTTCCTTGGTTTGGTAACAAGCCTTGGGGCTGTCACTGGTGTTTAGTACTTGGATGTACCCAAATCCGACTCGATGTGAAGGTACTCGAGCAAGAGGCTTACTAGGCACCTGCATGTGTGGAGAGGCCAGGGTACTTGGATGGATTGGTTGAGATCTCGTCCAATGGCGGATTGAGAAGGCACACCCGAGGACTGCGCTCCTACAAGAGTTGCTCCTAGCGAGAGCATTGGTGTGACTCGACAATTCTGGCCAATCCTGCAATAATGATCTAGTTTGTTCTGTGACTAGTCCTTGTTGGACACCGTTTGGGCTCGTGTTTCATGATCACAAGCCATAGGCCTGGGTAGCTCCCAAGAGGCCCAACTCTTCTGACTGAAGTCAGCAATGTACTCGGTACGTCGAGAACAGACACGCCTTTCTAGAGGATTAACAGACTACTAATCTCTCCCTTGGTAAGGGCGAGACTATCAGGCTGAGATTCAAAGGAAAGGATGCATCTTGATCTCCTTTAGTAGAGAGGGATAATTTCCAGAATATGATCATTAAGGCGAGTGAGGGAATAAATTATTATACTAAATCGTGGAAAGAACTTGGGTAACTTGTTAATGGGTTACTGGACCAAGGTGATTGGTCGTATCGAGTAGGGTTCGAGAAACTAGAACCTAGAGTGTGGGTTTGGGCTAAGAACTAGCCAATAAATGAAACTGTACAATATCCTATTTGGATGAGATATAGTAGATGATTGTTCCCTGCTGAGCCGATTGACTCATCCCTGCTTTGTGACATACTTTCAGGTCGTCGTCGCGGCTCGTCAACGTACAGGATTTGTCGTTGCACAAGTGTGTGTGCTCTGTTAACAGGTACATTTTATGCTTTGGTTTACAACAGTTTATTTTTTTTGTTTTTGCTTTCCTATATCAAGTGTGTGCCATTCTTTCCATACTTTCTTCCATTTTATGTCGTAACTCGTAAATGGAACTCTTTTTAGCTCAACTTAGTTAGGTACAACCCGAATTAAATAAACCAACACCTCTTTCCTTTCCGTCCCTCAGGACTTCGATCATCATTTTGGAGTTTGAGTTTTGGGGCGTGACACCACTCACACAAGTTCACATCTTCCAATGTGGTACTAAACCCATAACTCAATTCTCTCAACACTCCCCCTCAAGCTGAAGCATGGAATGCTCAGCTTGTAACACAAATAAACCCACTCTACACAGCAGAACAAGTAACACTTTGGATTAGTTCTTGCAGGCGGGAACACAGGCTTGAGCTGTTAGACGAACTGTAGTTGGCTCTGAAAATCTGGTGTTGATGGTTCCACATTCAGTATCCCTGAAATTAGATCTTCCTCTGAAGACCTCGAAGGTGGATCTCCCTCTCTTAGGTCCACGAAACTGGATCTCCCACATAGAAACCTGGAATAATTTCTTCATCTGAGGACCTCAAAACTCTGGACCTCCCAGAGTTGGATTTCTCATGTGGAGTCCATGAACAAAAAAGGAACTCTCAAATGGTGGTGACTACAACAAGCTCCTACACTCCCCCTTTTTCCCATACTTGTATGGGAGAAAAAATAATAATGATGAGAACATAAAACATTAAAAGCTAGAAAAGACTTCTCCAAATCTTCTCTCAATAATAAACTTCAACCTTTTTTTTCATCATTTCTTTGATTTTTTTTCTTTTCTTTGTCCTCTTTTTCCTTTTGTCCCCCTTTCTTTTAATTTTTTCTCCTTTTTTTTTTCTTTCTCTTTTCTTTTCTCATTTATTTTTCCTTCTTTCCCTTCCTTTCTTTTTGCTCTCATATACTACACGTGAGCCACCAACCAATAACGAAAAAGAAGGGGAATAAAAGGAACGAACCATTTTTCTCCCTTAGGGTTTGGGAGAACCCAACAACCGATCGCCAAGAACGACGCGCCAGCGTCCTCATCGTAATCCTCTCCTTCCTCCAACGACAGCGCTTGATCAGTGCCTCCTAGCCTCGCACAATCTCAGCCGAGATTCACGCCACCAGATTGATGCCACAATCTCCTTCTCGCCGACTTCATCGCCACCATCGTTGGTGGCGGAAGGGTCATCGCTTCACCCTCTCGCTTGCAGCAGTGTGCTTCCATCATCGCAACTTCTCCTCAACCAATGACCGCTTCAACTTCGCCAATCTTGCATTGCTCTACGCCATGATCATCATCGTGTCGAGATCAACGTGGAGATTCCTCCGCCGCCGCCCCTTCTTGCAAGCCCTAGTGTCCAGCTTCGTCGCCTCAAGGTGCTGCAAGAAGTACAGGCGCAAGCCGACCATCCTGCTGTCCTCCATCATCAATGTCGTGCTCAACACCATCACCATCGACCTCTACATGCTCATTGCCGAAAGGCCGCTACTTGGCGTGGATGTGAGCTTTGGCAACTAGGGGCGTGGCATGGGCATGCACTTCACCGAGATCATCGTCGCCAGACCTCGCACAGTGTGCCACCCCAACGGTCTATTGGGCGCGATGGTGCTCCTCCTTGCACGATCGCATCTGGTAGGCCGAGCTCCACCATGCTTCCGCTGCGCTACTGCGAGATTAATGTCATTGATCTCGGATGCGAGATCTTTGCAGAGATCGTCGTCATGATCTCCTCCTCGATCATCGCCTTGGCCACACGCAAGCCCTAGCAGTGTCGCCTAGCGTCTGCAATGTGCGGCCGAACCCTCATGACCTTCGCATGAGTCTTCGTCTCCGCCTCGCCCTTGGAGGCTGGCTCCGCCAAGGTGATCACGTGCAGCTCCTCTGCTGCACCACCCTTGCTTGCGCAGACACAAGGGGACCACAGTGGGTCTCATGGGTCTCCAACCAGTGGCGTGCTTCTGCCGCGTCGTCTCACCGCCTTCGCAAGATCCACATTGACAGGTGGAAGACCAACCGTATCAGCGACGCCGGCCACTTCAAGATCTCGCCTGAGGCCCTCCTTGCCATGCCGTCTCGTGATCGCTGCCTCAAAAAAAAAAAAATCTTCTCGAGATCTTGTCAAGGATCACATTGTTGCTTCAACCACTGCAACTCCTTGTGAAGAACTCGAAACAAGATGATAAAAAATCATGTAATCTCAAGAATAATAAAACTTAAGAACAAAACCCAAGAAAGAACTGCTCTTATACCAAGTTGAAATATTTAAATGACACGAAAGCAAAAATATCAAAGCATAAAAAATCAAGGAATACTTGGGTTTACGTGAAAACCCCACTCACAAGGAACGGGGAGAAAACCACATGAGAAAGCCCCGATAAGACACTGATTTGTATTTCTTCTTCTCAAATGAATAGGTGGGAGACACACGCCTATTTATAAGTCACCACTCACACAAGAAGTCAACATCTGCCAATGTTGCACTAAACGCACAACTCAACTCTCTCAACATATACGTATGTGGATGCAATCTAATCACTTGGCATAGCAAGAAGCAAAATGTTGTTTCACATTCTAGTGTTGAATTAGAGCACAATGGCATGGTGCACATTACTTGTGAGCTTTTTTGGGTAACATCTATCCTTCAAGATTTCGGTATCTCTATTTTATGGCATGTTCCCATGTGTTGTGATAACAAGGTCACGATCTTCACTGCAAATAATCCTACCTTTAATGAGCGCATGGAGTATATTGAAGTGGACCATGATTTTATCACAGATGCTGTCTTCTCTGAAAAAATTTCTATGCCTTGTATCTCTAAAGAAAAACAATTAGAGGACATTTTCACCAAGGATCTTCCCCATTGTTGACTAGAGCTTATGTGTTCCAAGCTAAACATAAAAGATATTTATGCTCCAGTTTAATGGGAAGTGTAGGCATGTTTATGTATTTTGCTTTTTTTGGAAAAGATACTTATTTCCTATTTAGCTATGAATTCTTTTGTAATTTTCCCTATGTATCTCTATATAAAGGTACATATGACTTCCTTGATGAATATAGAACTCTAAATTTCTCAACATACCATCTTCTTCATAGAAGCTTAAAGGAGGCAATAAAGAATCATTCTATTCTTCTTGCTCTTTTCAAATAATTTTCAAGGTTGAAGTGACTATGGCAAATCTTCGTTTATTTCCTTTGGTATGCTTGACGAAGAGGCGGAAAGATGTGATGTAAAGCTTGGGACACCAAGGGGTACTTTTCCTATACATTGTCTTTGGCTCCTTTCAAATCATGCCTTGAGAGTGGCATATTGGAATGTGAATCTGCAAAAAGAGAAGTAGAGATTGAGAGGATAGAAGGCCAAGCTTCTTCCAAAGGGGGAGCAACTTATTCTGCCGAGGTCTATGTTATATATCATCCCTATTTTCTTTTTATTAATCTTCTTGATGACGCAAAAGGTGGAAAGCAAGTATAATGAACTAAGGGGTATTGGGAGCACCTATCTCTGAAGGTGGACCAGGTCCTGCATTTGGAAACGATGAACAAATTGACGCTTACAAAATGTATTACATAAATAATGGCAAGGGGAATGATATATTTCCCATGCCATTAATGCTTGTTACGACGGGAAACTCAATTGAGCAAACAAGATGATGCCGATTAGAGGGTTTATGGTTCAAAAAGGGGTTAATGTAGGTTATACCGCCTATTATCCCCTTATTTATGATGGAGCTTTGGGATGGGTTACTTTTCCATTTCTAGATGGACAACTAGATGGGGAAAGGACCTTTGGCAAACAAATTAACTTAATTTTTTGCCTCACTTTTTAACCTAGGGGCGACGATCACCAACTATTGGAATCTAGGGGGGGAATGCTTAGGTTGGTGGAATTTATGATACTTAAGGATGAGTTAAAGGGTGTGCAACCTAAGATGTGAGGAAACAGATTGTTAAACATAGGAAGACGAAGATTTCTTTTTCACGACATCTTATACCTACCTTTTGACCCTAAACAAGGAGATGCTTATCTTTTCAAATATTGCTCATTTGGAAGTTGAAAATGTCATTAAAGATCAAAATATTTTAATATCAAACAAGACAAGAAAAGGCTCGTGATGAACATCTATAGATTAAATAGTGCACCTCAAGAGGATCCCACTTACTCTGTGGAGAGGCCTAGGAAGATAGCAATTGTTTATTCTTCATTTGCCCTAGGCACATAGGAGAGATGTAGCATACAATAGATTGATATGTTTTGTAATGACCCAAACCTAGACTCAGATCGAATTGTGAAAAACTAACCTTAACATCTTGTAGGGTATGGAATCAATGAACCCAAGGCATAGTACTCCAAACAAATTAGAAAATAACATAAAAAGGAATGGTGGAAATGAGCAAATGATGAAGCATGAGAGGGGAGAGGAGAGAGAGGGGGGCATTCGCGGGGGACAATGGTTGGGTTGTGGTTCGCCACCGTCAGCATGGAGGGGAGAGAGTGGAAACGAGCGTGTGCTATTTCAAATGCCTCAGATGTAGGCACATCACTGCTACCTGTCGTGAGTCGATCAAATGCCTACAGTGTGGGGGCTTCAGACACTGTAAGGCACGGTGTGCGAAAGGCCAAGATGCTCGAATGTTGAAGATGCCGATGGCACTACCTCCACTGGCAGGGATTCCGCTATTGGAGGTTAAGGCCCCATGGTCTACGGAGGTGCATCGCATCGAGAAGGGCCTTAGAGGTGCGCTGGTGGGGGAGGTGGTGGAAGGAGAGCTAGTAAGGGTGGAGCTCGAGAGGGCTTTGATGGCGGTGGTTGACGAGGAGGGGGCTAGAGGAGGAAAGGTGGCAAAGCTCTCACCCACGAGGTTCCTGAGGTGTCGCAAAGGATGGGGTTTGCGACGTCTATGATTGGCCGGGTGGTGGTGCGATGGAGATGGCCAACGACACACAATGGTGCACTAGCCAAGAGCCCTCCGAGACGAGCAGAGATGGCTATGGAGATCGTCGGCGTTCTGCATACAAAGGAGATGATCGAGGCGGTCTCGAGCCTTTTGCAGCACTCAAGTGGTGTGCAACGCTAGGTCTGGTGGAGGGGGACATGTCCATAGTGAAGGCAGGGATGGAACTCAAACCGGGGGTGGAGGTGCCGACAAAGGTCGTCTTGCATTTTGGAGGCTTGGCTTGGGTAGTGCAGGTGGCAATGCTTCATGGCAGCATTGGCAGGTCTTGCTCATTCAAACAAGTACTACTTGGTGGTAGGGTGGATGGCCCCATCAACGGGGAGGTTTGAAGATCGATAGGGCGGATGGTGGCGTTTCTCCGATGATGGTGCCAACAAAGGCTAAGGGAGCTACCACAAGGATGGTCTGCCATGTTTGGAAGTAGAAACGCCGCGCCGTGATTCACAAGGAGGGCGCAGGATTCGGTGGTGTCAGTTACGAGCCCCGAGATTGGTGTGTCGGCTGCAGGTAGCTGGAAGGGCACTTTTGGCAAAGAGAGGACGAAGGGACAGGAAGGATCGAGTTTGCAAGGCGAGCTGGAGGTTGGCGCATGTTTAAACGGGAGCCCGGGGTTCAGATTCGTGCTAGGATCCAAGAATGCTTAGTCGGATCAAGGTCCCCATCCTTCTCATGTTGCGAGTATACCCAACGTTTCAAGGCGTAAAGAGCATGTCTCGGTTGCCTATAAGTCAGATGGGAGCTTCAGCAAGGGCCTACATGAACCGACTTCCACTGACCTCTCGTTGAGGCTAACACATTGGAAACCTTGCCTCACTCGTGGGCCAAGACTCCGATGCCGTTAGCAATGGGGGTATCGTGCAGCAAGGAGCCAGAGGTCAAGTGATGCTGATGCTGCTGGGCACAAGAGGAGGGTGGCGTGCTTCTCGGATTGGGAAGCGGAGATGCTGGGAGCGTCTGGTGGTGGTAGGGTAGTGGTAGAGCAAGGCTTCAAGGTCGAATCCAGCGGCGACAAGGGCGGATGCTGGTGCAACAATGGTAGTAGGCGGTGATGCTGGTGCTCGTGGAGGTGCGGGTAGGAGTAATGGGGCCAAGGAGGAGGCTGGGGCCACCATGGAGGGGGGGAAAGATGGGGGTTGAAGGGGATGGTGGTAGTGCTGCGGAGGCTAAAGGGGAAGAGGTTTTGTCTGGGGGAGGTTTGGAGTGGGCTCCAGAAACCAAGGAGATTGCCCTTGTTGCCAACGTGGTGGGCTTTAGGCGTACATCGAGGGGAGGGGAGTTCTAGCACTCTTCCATGACCAAGGTACTCACTTGGAATGTAAAGGGCTTGAATGACCCTTCAAGGCGGGCAGCATTAAGGGGCTACATCCAACGTTGGGGGCCTGAGGTCATTCTGCTCCAAGAGACGAAGCTGGATTGTTGTGAGAAGTAGGTTTGGAGGGAGATGTGGGGTGGATCCCCTAGTGACTTTGTGGCCTTGAATGTTGTTGGGCGTTAAGGGGTGTGATTGTTAGGTGGAAGGAGGATGTGTTCTCTTTGGTTGACTCCTTAGTGGGATCCTTTATGGCAATTGTGTATTTAAAGAGACGCTAGGATGATTTCTCTTGTGTTATCTCGACGGTGTACGGGTCGAATAATGATGGCACTGGCACATCATGTGGGCAGAGCTGACTCAGGTGGCGATGAGATTACAGGGGAACCCTTGGTTGATTGAAGGGGACTTCAACGTCACCTTGTTAGCTGATGACAGGTCAGGCGGGCGTGGCAGAAGAGATCGTGGATCAGAGGAGTTTGTGGAGTTCGTTGCCACGCATGGGTTGATGGATATGCCTCTGGGTTCATGTGCGTTCACCTGGAGGAGTTCTGGGGGACAGAGGTCGAGGCTGGATAGGTTCTCGTCCGTGGAGTTGGCTAAGGCATTTTCGTTCGCGAACATCAGACCTTTGTTGAGGTCGTTCTCGGATCATACACCATTGATCTGGGACTCCAATGAGGGAAGACACTTTGGGACATATTTCAAGTTTAACAGGACGTAGCTCATGGAGGATGGGTTTAAGGGAAGAATTAAGGAGAAGTGGAGATCTCTACAGGTGGATGGCTAGGCAACTGCAAGACTGGAGGTGAAGCTTCGGGAGCTTAGATCGTTCCTCAAGGAACAGGGGAGGTAGATTAGGGGGCGTCACCGAAGGAGGAATGAGGCTTTGGGAGAGATTGCGAGACTGGACAAAATGGAAGACTTGGTACTTCTGTCAAAGGAGGATCAGACCGTCAGGGCAGAACACTTACAGGTGGTGTAGGTGGAAGATCGAAAGGCTAAGGTAAAGTGGAGAACAAAGTCCTGACAGAAATGGCTGAAGGAACAGGACCCCAATACACAATTCTTTCACATGGTGGCTTCAAGGAGATGATGAAGGAATTGGATTGATAGGCTCTTGGTGGGTGGAACGGAATTTACCAACAAGGACGCAGTTGGCAATGCTACGGTCGACTGCTTTAGGGACTTCACTAGTAGGAGACGGGATGGAAAGTGGAAATGGAGGGGTTCAGATGTGCCAACCATCAATTGGATTGATAAGGATGTGAATGTGGCGAAGGTTTAGGAGGACTGTTGGTGCTCCCCATTTGCAGGTAATTTGTCAGATCAGAGGATTGGAGACCTCCAGAGGCTGTTGTTGGAGTTGGAGGGATTTCGACTAGAGGATGGGGTGGATGCCTTTTGTTGGGAGGAAGGGGAGTTCTCGGTCCGAAGTGCTTACAAAAGGTTGGAAAGTACAGGCACCTTGGATGATCTCGATCTTATTCGGGATTGCAACCGCATCTGGTCGGCAGCATACCCCTTGAAGGTAAATGTTCGTTTGGTTGTTGCGGAGATGCAAACTCATGATGAGGAAATGGAGATCTAGATGGGTTCCCAATGATGAGGTGCGATGCCCCCTTTGCCTCAAGGAGGAAGAGGATGTGGATCAACACTTTTTCCGGTGCCCTTTTGCTTATCAAATCTGGAGACATTTTGAGGTGGGATGGTGGATGCATTCCACCTTGCATGACTTTTGGAGGGCGTACAAATGCGGAAGGAGGGATGGGGGTTAACATGTCTTCAGATCAAAGAAAGAGTTGGCAAGGCTGTTGGCGATATTGTAGGGCATATGGTTGGGGAGGAATGGAGTTATATTTAGGGGGCAGCAACCCTACCTTGAGAATTTTGTTGAGTTGATTTCCTCGTTACTTGCTATGTGGAACCTTAACATGTAACTTGGCCTCGACCTCCTTTTAATTTAATTAATATACCTTTGGGTGGTTATCACTCGGATAACTACCCTTTCTCTTTTCAAAAAAAAAATGAACCCAAGGCAATCATCTGAATTGTTTAAGCCTAAGTGGTCAAGTAATAATTCTTAATTCTTTATGGTTTATAAAACATTACTCAATTTCATGAGTTTCCAATGTTGGACTTCTTTGGGGCATTACAACCTTTCAAAGTTGATCCTAATGTCTTCATCAAGTTTCATACAATTAATCAATTACCAAGTGGGTGGGGGATTTTAAAGGTAGCCCATACAAGCTTTAGGGGTGGTTTCTATAATCACTTTTATGGCGTAGCACTTAGTCATATACAGCACAGTTCTCATGTTTCTAATAGATTTATGACTCCAATACCATTTGCAACGACCTAGGCCAAAACCTAATTAAGGAAAACTAGCCTTAACAACTTGTAGAGTATGAGATCAATGGACCCAAGGTAATCACTTAGAATGCTTAAGCCTAAGTTGTCAAGTAATAATTCACAATCATTTATAACCCACTATTTGATTTCATGAGCTTTCATGTGGTACTATTTTTGGGGGCATCATACATCCTCAACTACGAATCTTTTGAGAAGCTTTGGAAGAGAGCCTTATAGGTCTAGGAAGGAGAGGGCTTTTCCTTTTCTGTTATGTAGGACCTTTGGTTGCAAAAAAAAAAAGTTGTTTCTCAGGGAAAAGGGTTTTTCGTTGAAAATGATTATAAAAAGGTGGTTATTTTTCCAGGTCTCTGGGCTTCTTTGTAATTGCGACATGTAAGCTTCTTAGAGTTTCAATATAGCAAATGGCCACCAACCTTGAGTGACCACTGCTTACCTCATCAACAAAAAAAGAAGATACACACACACATCACTGGAAGCAGACTTAAATTCTAGTTTTCCATGTGAGCTTGAAATCAAGCCTTGACCAATTAGGCATTACCAACAAGACAAATATCTTCATCAAACCTCTTAAATCAGCCATACTATGTTGTGTGAATGCTCAAGGTGGCTTCTAAAGATCACCCCTTGCATTATCAATAATGGCATCCAAATCAGCAGGCATTGAAGGGTAGCATGCACACATACCACTGGACAATTTATGCAATGCTATACAAACCATGAAAGGTGCCATTGGAACTGTAGTATCGTTCAGTAAATTGTAAATTGTTAAAGTTTACCCATTTCTTTCCATCTTTGTGGACTCTTTTTCCCCCTTTGGGAGGCTGCACACATTTGTTTGGGGTAAATGTTCTGCATTATCCCAATTATAGACATTGAAAGGTCTTTACATGATGTCAAAAGTGAATATTACTGACTTCAAGAAACCATTATCAAGATTCTTGGATCAAGAAGCATAATGCACATGCTTTTTTTTTTGGAGATGCCACAATCCAAATGCTAAAATAAGCTAATCAGTGTATATAGTAACTGCTTACCTGCCTAAAAAATCCATAAACCAGTGCCACAGTCCATAGCGTATTTGTCAACTTATTCCGAATTTCCCGAGTCAAGTACTCATTCCAAACAAACATAGTTCTGTAAGCAACTTCCCCTGGCTGACTGTCAGAAAAGTTTTTCTGAAGGCTGTGCATAACACGAAATGAGTAGCTGAAGAAGAAGTCCTTTGTGAGATCCACCATGCATAGGAGCTTCTTATATCTAAGAAATAAGAAAAGCATGAACTTTTTGTGAATGCCTTGCAACGTGAAATTTGCAAAACAAAGGTTAATAGCTGCAATGTAGAATAACTTGGGGCACATGAGACCATCCAGTACATAAAAACATCTTCAGAGACCCTGAGGCACCTATTTAGTTTGACTGTTTCAAGAAAATATGAAAAATGACTACATAAATTATATAAGCAAAATGATATTCACTTATAAGTGTGTGCATGTGCATGTGTGCTTGCTTGTGCGTATGGGGGTATGTATGTGTGTGCATTTTAAACTAATGAACTTTAATTCTCAGCGAGAGCATAAAAACAAACAAACTGCAACCGGAGCAGTAGAATAACATGAAAATGAAAATGCGATAAGTGCATTTGAAGTGGGAGTACATTTTACACAAAGAAACATTTTTCGTAAACTTTATCTGGCGGTACTGTTTGGACATCGGATACGAGACTACATCAGCAGCATTTTGCTTTTTCATGTTGCACACACTTCTTTCTTTTTACAATCAAATGTTAGAATCATAAAGCAAACCTACATATATTATCATAACAAACCTATATGTTGTTGTATGCACACGTATTTAATATCACATTTATGGTCTTTAATGTGATATGGATATGTTAATAGGCCACTCACATCTCATGAGGGTATAGGATTTATACATAGAAATCATAAGGGAAATACGGTTCTATGATGAGCAAAATTGTCATTTTCAATTTTACGGTTACGGTCTCCAAAGGGGCATGCTAAGGGTGGGTGGTTACGTTTTTCTGCATCCCATCGCAGATAATATAAAAGCCGTGGAAAGAACTCGAGAGACACTCACGTCTTTGTCTTCATCTTCCGCCCTTGCTCTCTACACCCTTTGGAAGCACAACAACCACCGCCGTAGGGATTTCTCCATTGACTCCAGAGGATCTCTACTGGTGTCCTTTATGCATCATTCCTAGTGATGAATTCAGATATGCTTCCACCTCTTGTTTTTTGTTGATGATATAATGAAAGTAGGATTCTTGGGATTTATTGAAAACCTATTTCAGAGAATTTATTTATTGGATTTGGTTTTCTTATGATGTTAAATCCATCATCAAAAACCTTATCTTGAAATTGCTTCTACTGCAATATGGACCAATTACCAATTAACTTTCATAACTCACAGTCCTACTAAATTTAGATCCACATTTGCTGTTACCATATTGCATATAAGGAGACAGCAGTGTTTTAGGTTCAGCATTAAAGGAAAAGCACCAGGGCATTTGTCCGGTGCGACAAGAACATAAAATTCAATAAATTTCACAGTGTATTTACATGAAAGAAGAAGAAGGAGAAGAAGACTAAGAACAATCGTGTAAATAACCTGTTTTCCTTCCTAAGATCCCAGGCACTCGGCGTCACATTAGAACCCGAGATCACAATAATTCTGCTCTCCAAGATCGCGTATACCGTGTGGCCACAAATATCACCGATGGGCCTCCTCTTCGTTATGAGCAGCATGTAGTAAGGCCCCAAGAACTTCACGAATCCTGGAAGACACAGACCACAAAGAACCCCCAGCTACAAACTTCAATAGAAGCGAAAATATCCAATCGCGCGGCACCCAAAGCACAAAAAGAAAAAAAAAAAAAGCCTCAAACAACGGGCAAGAAATCGACGACGAAACCCCACGACGCACCGACAATCCCGTAGCAGTTGTCTACAAACTTAAGCCCCCCCGTCGACCTGTTCCCCTCATGTATCCTCTCCAGCAAGTCGCGGCACTCCTTCGCGGAATACGTCGTCTCGTCCTCGCAGAGCCTCAGTTCCGAGTGCTGCGTCCTGTCGATCTTCAGCACCCTCCTCGATTTCCCTTCCTTGTCCATCCCTATCATGTAAAAATTCTACAAAAAAAAACACAACACCGAACATTCACCAAAACGGACCCCGAGACGAAACCCTCCCCTCCCCCCCCGCCCTGCGGATCCCGCGAAATCGCGGCCATCCGCAGAAGCCAAGATCACCTAGAAACCCAAAGGAAGATAATTCTAGAAGGTTCAAGCTCGAAACCAAGGCTGCCTCGGACAACCACGGGACCAAGGTTCGGCTCACCGATCGGGTCGCGTAGAGCTCGAACTCCTGGAGACAATTCCCCCCGTCCGCGATCCGCTGCCGTGGCGGCGGCTCCGCATCCGCCGCCATCGCCCCCCTCTCTCCTCCGTAGCGCCCCTCGCGCCTCCTCCTTCTCCTTCTCTTCCCTTCTCCCTCTCCTCCTCCTCCTCTTTACAGATCACGCATCAACGTTCCACGTCTCCATCTCTCCCCTCAGCCCACGCACGTAAGCTTCAAGCGAGCCGTCATCCTCGAACGCTTTCCAACAAAACGGCGACCGAACACTGGAGACGAAAGAGCGACGCGGCGCGAGCCCCGTGACCCCGCGCGGAAAAGGCGCCCACGGGAACGGGGAGATCTGCGCGCGAAAAGGCGAGGGACGTGGACGAGTTCGGAGGGGGGATGAGGATGGAGATCCCGGAGACTCGAATGACGGGGAGGGGAAGGTATGGGACCCGCGAAGGAGCCTTTTCATCCACACGACACGAAAATAGAGGAGCTACTAATTATTTTTTCGAATTGAAGGGAATAAAATTAAATAAAAATGATCACCATGCCTCCCAAAGAAAAAGAAGATACCATTCATAATATCTGTTATATTGTTAAGGTGATGTTTAAAAATTATCGGTATTTGTAATATTTAATAAATAGCAGATGATATTTAATTTTAAACTGAAATATCACACACTTGTATGTGAATATTACGAGAGTAATTTAATTCAAAAGAACATGCGTGAATTTCTGTATCAAAGTCTATTTATGCATTAAATGGGGGGGATCCCGAGGATTCAGAGGTGGAGGAACGTTGGCTGCTTTGAGCCCGTTTGGGGAGGAAAAGGGGGGAAGGGGGCTGCCTTCCGAGGCAGTCGGTGATCTCGGCCGTTGGATTCCTTGGGTGTGGTGTGCTGAGCGGTGGGGATTTCGTGGGAGTTCGACGCGGTTCCGGGGGGAGCTGGTAAAGGTGGGATGGGCATCTACGTTCCGGGGAGATCTTGGCGTGGGGATTTTGGAAATTTGGGGAGAGTAGCGAGAGGGACCCCGGAGTATTTTGTTATTTTGGATCTCGGACTTCTTTATTTTTGTCTCTTTTTTTGAACTAAGATCTGGGACTTGAATTATATAAACGTAGATGATGCTCTCTACGTTGGAAAGAGCAGTGATGGATCTTGGTAGCCACCATCGAGGTCACTCGAGGTAATCGATGATTATCAAAGAATTTATTAATGTAGGAAATGTAATGTAGCTACAAAAAACTCATCACTAGGGAAATGGTTAAACCTTATAAATGATTGAAGGGTCCGATTCAATGATCTATAAGCAATTGTAAAGGAGACGAAGAAGTTGGTAATCCAATTCCACTGTAAAGGATATACATTTGGGGAGAGGGTAGTACTCCCAACTCTACACTAGTGTTAACAAGGTTACAAAATTTCTCTTCCACTCAACCTCTTTCACTTGAGAGTCTCTCCTCACTATTTATAGCATAAAAGGGGTTCTATCCTAGTAGGATCTTTTCCATGATCCTTAGTACATCTTTTGTCAGACTGTTTATCCGTTGTCAGGTTATGGGTAGTCATATCCCCCTTGCTGCAGTTCTAACCTTGGTTGCGTCGAACTTTCTAGTAAATTGAGAATATCCAAGTTCGCCCGAGTGTGGGCGGATCTAGGTCCGATTGGTCTTAGACAAGTCGGTTAATATTGGATCTATCTGTTTGCCTTATAATCGAATAGTTGGATCTCCTATTGAATTACACAAAATTTTGAATACAAGAACACTTTTTATCCTTCATCAAGCAATCTATACTAGAGTCAATAAATCTACAATCTGACTTGATACAAGGGCTTTCTGTTGGACTTATACTCCTAATTTATTGGATTTCATTCGATTAGATGTGTAGCACCACCTGATCAATCCATAATCCATAAACTTTCGAAGGCTACTCCTTTGAGTGCATTCACTTGACTAGCATCAATAATGTTTGAACATGATTCTTCTCGATGGTAATATACCTTACATTCATTTGAATGAATAATAATTATATGTTAAAATTAATTATAATACCTTTTTAATTGATTTCTATTTTATATACAAGTAATTTTAAATTTATTTTCAGTTAAAATTTGTAACAAATATAAAAAATATATATAATATAACTTATTAAATCATCTAACATATGTATAGTTATTTTTATTTTAATAATTAAATAATAATCCATATTAAATAATAGGATAAGAAAATATATGTGATACCTATAATTAGGAAAAATAAAAGAAGCTCTCGTGGTTAGATATTATACAGATAAAAAAATTAAAAAAAGAGTATGAGTAACAAATAATTTTGTAAAGAGAGAAGGAGGAAGTTGGGGCCGCGAGATTAGTGAACAGAATGGAGAGAGAGAGAGAGAGAGAGAGAGGGGGGGGGGGGGGGAGGGAGGGTGAAACAAAGAAGAGGGAGGCTGACACGTGGTGGTTAAAAATCCTTCTTTAGTTTACGGAAAAGATATCATTCTCATTATTTATTTAAAAAACATAGTTGGCTTTTTCTTTAATAAGGTAAATATATTCGACAGGAGAGTTAATCCCCTAACCTTTATCTGATCCACCACTTAGAATTTAATTGTCAAGTTAGATTAACTTGGGTTACAAAGGATTAATTTAAGATAATTTATTACAAGTCGGTTGTGAGGTAAGTTATCCTTCACGTTAACTATTGTCATCTCATTTTATAAAAATAAAATAAGTTGTAATTATCTCACTACACAAATAATATAGTCTTTCAAGTTAATCATTACATTCCAAATAATTATAAATTAATTCAACGCGATAACCCTTTGACTTCCAAACATAAATATAAGCTAATCTTTATAGAAATTTATATTTCATAAAATTCTATCCCTCATCTAAAATTTGACCTTAATAGCAAAAATAAACACAAGTGGCTCTGTGTCTCTAGTTTTGAAATCTAAGATGTTTTCTATGGAAAAAAACAAAGGAAAGAAGTTACCATTGATCGGTTGCGGAGGAAAACAATTTATCTATATCCAATCTAAAGTTTTGTAGATGGAACCCGATGAGATTAGCCTTGAAATGAATGGGATGGGTTTAGAAAACTTATGAGATTCTTATATATATATATATATATATATTAGAAAAGATGTATATTTCTTTATAAATTTTTTATTTACATATGTATTCCTACAAAATTACTTCATTGTAGATGTATATTCCTGTCTTGTATAATTTTTTTAAATAAAAGGTTATATTTATTTTCCTATAATTATTATCAAGTTTTCCAGCTCATCTTCCTCCTCCCCCACTCGTCCTTCTTTTTCGACTCAAGGGCCGTTGCGGTTGTGGCATGGAGGAGGAGGAGGAGGCTGAACGAAAGAGGAAGATCAGTTGAAAAATATAAAAATAATTATAAAAAAATAAATATAATTTTATTTCAAATATTATCTATTAAGTTTAACGGGATGAAGGATACCCATTATATATAAATATAAAATATATGAAAACATATACATCTTTTTCAATATTGATCCATGCCCACTCCTCGCTTGTCTGCGATGGGGAATTCGGATGAGTTAAAAGCGATAGCTAAAGCAAAAACCGAACGCATATTTTGTTCGGCTTTCCCACGGGAAAAGCTCATTTTATGTTAAACGAGGAGGGAAAATCTTGCCATATTTGGCATTTCTCACGTTCAGCTTGCTTGAGTAGAAAGTTTGAAGCGTTTGATCTACGATAGTATGAATTCTCAACCCCTTTTCTTTGAGAAGGGATTTTGCTCCTTTTTTTTAATTTTTTATTTTGAAGGTCGATTTTGATGATTTTTAAATCCATAAATACAATATAATAGTTGTACTGGAACCCAACTATTTATGTGACGAGGAATTTTGCTGTCGGCATTGGGTCGTGTACAACCAGTATAATAACTTGAAAATAGAAGTATAATTCTCAAAAAAGTGAAATCCACTTCTTATTTCTCGAATGGACATAGAATATTTCCCTGGTCGTTGGATTGGAATGTGGAGCTGGTCATATTTAATGCTCCGTTTGGTTTGACTGTGAATTAGTGCTCGTCTCTGGGTAAAAGTTTTGAAGGTGAAAGTTAAAAAGATAGTTGTGTATACCTTAATGTGATTTAAATTCAGAGAATAGTGTAGTTTATTTATTTCATGTTAATATTGAATTATTTTTTAATGTTATTTTTTTTGAAAAGTAAAATAAATGAGATTAAATGTGATAAATAAGTTATTATGTTTTGAATATTGAATTAAGTTGATATTTTTCATAAATTGTGCTGACATTATTTATGCATTATTTATCTATTCATCCCATGTCACCTACTATACATTTTATACCCTCCTCAACCAAATGGTACATAAGGTTTTGTTTGAACGTGAGATAGGTGGAAGAATGTTCCCCCTATCAACATCTAAATTAAATTATTCTATTATTACATCAATATTAATCTATATTAAATATATTTATTAAAATATATTTATCAAATTATGTCAATCTAGTGACACTCATATCTTAACATTAAATAAATATCTATTAAAATTATATTAATATACTAATCATTTTGTCACACACTTATCTTATCACTTATTTCATCACTCAAACAATTATCCTTCTCCACCTTCCATGAAGCTACAATATTTTTGCCTCACATCCAAACACAACCTAAGTGTGCCCCATCGCATTGAAATCTTCTACCATCATGATGTGATACTGCCTGTGGTTGCGGATGAGCTACAAAGGAATTACCATCCCTATTAATGAGGTTGATTGGAACTTGGAGGTGGAAATATGTGAATGCATACAATACTACGAATAAATCACGTGAGATAACCCTGTGGATCACATTTTTCATGTCAAATGTCGATACAAAGCTAAGTAACAAATTTGGATAGATAATAACTCATTTTCAGCATGCGTCTTGCTGCAGAAGCATAAAAGTTAAAATCGCATCAAAATTTTGTTATAATTTTGATTGAAGGAAAATTTTAAAAAAATGATGTAAGGACTTATTTTGAAAATTAAGGTCGGGATATCATAATTTCGATTAGTAGAAAATCAAACTACTGATTGAAAATCGAAATACATCATGGTATATTTAAGTAAATATCAATATAATTATATATTATTTTATAATTTTACAGAAATACACTTAATATTGATCTTTAATAAAAAAAAACACAAGATGAGAAAGTTTAGATCAAGACAACCAAAAGTAGAATAACATGACTCTTACACAATGTTAGATACTGACTATGCTCTAAATCAATTTAGATATTATACTTGCATAGTACTTAAATAATAAATTGCCATTCATGGAAAAATAAATGCACAATACATGATAACCGATTGAATCCTATATAATCTTTCAGCATGTTTATTGATTGATAGGTGTCATGCATGACTCAAAATGGCATGGGAACAATGTTTAGACATCCCTCGCCAAATTCACCATTGATATTATAGATAGTTGTGGACATCTTTTTGATACATAATCCCGAGCCACTCATTAAGGCAATAGACTGTTGTTTATGTTTACTATAGGTACAAAATTATAAATTGACTTCGTTCTAAATTCTTAGACTTATTACTATCATTAGCAGAACCACATATTAATTAGGGTAGATAAGTTGTTCACTCTAGCTTTGGGAAGCACATTATAATGTTGATGTCTTGTATATAACTTTGCTAATTAAATAAAATATAATGCAAGGAAGTGGTGATGTTATATAAATCTATCTGTCCACTACATACAAGATTTACTTTATTACCTAGATTTATATATTAGATCTCTAATCAACCTCTTAAGGTTTTTACTAAGGACAATGATATACGTACATGGCTTTGTATATAGATTTGGACATAAGGTCCTACGTGAAATATGATATAGTATGGAATATGTCATGTCATGTTAATGTGATAGATATATAACGTTAACGTGTCATAGTTGACTTGACCCATTACTGTAAGTGGGAGGATGTGGAACATGACATGTCACATGACATGGCAAACAGGTCATGTGAACGTGACATGACATGTTGGCATGACACATAAGCTATGTATGCAATGGTGTACAAAGTTGTATTTCTTGAGTGTTTTCCTTTTACTAATGCCCTGGAGACTTATATAGTTATGTCTATACCTCTACCTTCTTTTTTATTTACATAAGTAACCCCAAAAAACATTAGTTAGCTTAAGCCATAGACGTCTATCAAAAAGTGTGGTATTATTAAAGGATGCCAAGTTAGATATAGACATATCTTTTGGGGGAATCATCGAAGTCTCTTTTATTTGATCTCTCCATTATTCCTCATGTCTTTAGCTCTTGTCTCTACTTCTTAACAATTGCTCCCATCCCTGTAGGTGCATAAGTGATTGTACAAGGGTTAGTATGGGTGGGTACAAGTTAAGCTAAAGGAAGTACAAGGGCTCAAGAAGAAATCATGGTGAATATCAAATCAATATTGAAGAGGAGGTTATCCAACCAATGTGGAAGAGCTTGAAAAAATTCAATGAAAGAAGCTCTTGGGGGCAAAAGAAGACTTTGTTGGTTTCAAAGTTTTATAGTTGTTGGGATTGAATAGTTCAACCTCCAACCTCGATTGCATCGCAGAAGCATGATAACTCAATTGTTTTACAATTTTTCCTTTTAAGAAGTTGGTTGATGTCCGAAAATTAAATAATAAGAATTAAAATAAACAATGACCTGGATTGGAGCAACATGTAAAGAACTAGCTTCTTCATATTTTGAGATCCCCATGAATATCAAGGTATACTTGATGGGGCAAAGTAGCGCAGCACCTCAAATCTCGGTTCTTCCCAAAATTGGGAATACTTGACGATACATATCATGCATATCAGACTAGCCCATGGATCATACCAATCCAATTCCTTTTTTATGAACATTCTGAATTAGACAAACAGAATCAAGAAGAAAAAAACAACCAAGTGAAGTGAATCTTGGATTCGATCTACAAGAGCAAGAGCAAAAGGAACAAGATAGGGAAACGGATTCCACAGAATCAGAGATTCCAAAAGAGAAGATAAACATTCTAGAAGTCACTTGAAAAGACCTTGACTTTGCAGAAGGACTGGTAGGGGAACTATGTATTATGCTTCCTACAACAAGTCTCAGCTTTGTGGGATTCCTTTCTTTTCAATAAACGAATAAAGTTCTTTCACATTAAGAACACTCAATCATCGTGTGTATTGTTGCAAACCCTTCGCACATTAAAAACCCTTTGCAATCCTTGAGATGACACTCGCCTCAAACCTCCTCCAAAGTTGAACCATGCAAGTCCAAAACCTTGGGCCCAACAAAAATTGGGTGTCAAGTTGTGCTTCTTTTTCTCTTTTTTTGATGGAGGAGGATTTTGCACATTCAATTGATTGATTATGATTTCCTACTTTGTCTTGTAGATATTTATAGAAAATTCATGTATTCCAAATATGATAGTGATCATTTGATTAAATTTAATGATTATGATTGAATCCTAATTGAATTTTGCATCATTGGCTCTTCAATTAATTTGGCCAATCAGGTTTTAATAGCCAAACACATTTAATTTATATCCAAACCCTTTTAGATCAAGATCAAACAAATTTAACCTAATTAAATGCTAAATTAAATATTATTTAACTCATTAAATATTATTTTACTTATGTTCAATTAAGAATTTATCAAAATCATTATTTGTTTAATAATGTCAATAATGAAGCATTTAGGAATTAAGATAAGGCACTATTCTTCTCTTAAGTATTCGAGATACTCATGAATCTTTCACACTAGAAGACATGTAATCCCGAGTATTAAATTCTAAATTCATTGTCCATCTTAATATAAGTGACATATTTCCATATTCTCCTTACATCATTAGTACGATAACGGAGATCACTTCCTTTCCAAAAGAATTGTCTTCACCATAACGAAGATCAGTTTAATTCATTTCTAAAAGAATTGTCTTCTTCTCTTTCATGCATGGGTCTAATTAAGACTCATCGTACAACCATGCGTAGAATTTTGTACATTCCAATATACATTGAACGAGGTTATATCTTTTGATCCACTATATACACTTACAATAATATATCTGTGTAATGCATTCAAGAGATTATGTATCTCCTGTGCTCTCGTATACATACTAGCTTTCTCGTCTCAACACTAAGGTAGGTGCATTGACCATCGATTTACCAAATATGTATATTAAAGTATAAAGACACATATCTATCTTAAGTCAAAGAATATACCTTATCCATTACAGTCATAAGAGAATGACTTCCGTGTCCCTGTTTGATTAAGTCAATCCCTTGACTCAACTTACTTGACAACCCCGAATCTTCATTTCTAGCAGAGGTTGTGCATCAAGAGCATCAGTCAGAAAACAGTTTCTTAGGAAAATTATCATCTCTTCTCAGACTATAGATAATTGTTGGATATCATGATGATTTGTGATGACTTATCGAAATCTTCAATTCAAATCATTTGGATCTTTGATATACGTCATTAGTATATTTAACATGGCTACAACATATTTTCCACTTGTATTAAGGGACCTAACTAACTACATTCATGTGTTCATATGATTTGACAGATATGAATCATCAATCGAGTGATTCCACTCATGTTAACTTAACAAAGGCACATAATTCCAGTAAGAGTTAGTGCCAATTATAATTAATTGGTATACTTTTACTTTTTTTTTTGTAGATGGATATGAGAATAATCCTAATGCTAGTACATTGAAGCATGATTAGATTTACTCTGCATTAAGGCCCTTAATGCGCTCTCATTTGGCTTAATTAGAGTCAAAATATGAGAATTAACCCTAAGATAGATTATTGGGAGCTAATCTTTGCCTAATTATGTATCAATAACCTTTGGGACAAAAATTTAGGATGGAATACACATGTCAAATCATTTTTATACCAAACTAATTAATACTAAGACCTAACTAGTGCACTTATATTAATTTATGGTTCCAAAGAAACTAATGTTAGTTATTTAAAAATTACAGCTTGCAGAGCTAATCAAGGATTTTTATAATGAAGGTTAGGACCATTTAATGCTAGATGCACCATTTTAAATTAGTTAAATGTTATCTAATGTAGCTGCACCCGTTTAAAAATACCTTGACTTATTCATTTAATAAAAAGTAATGTTAGTTGTTGGCTATCTAACATTAACTATTTAGTCTTTTGCATTTTATAAAAAAAAGTCCTATATCCGTTAATTTGGCATGCGTGGTATCTTTCACCTGTTGGAAAGAAGGCTCGGCGAAAGTTTTCCATCACCGTAACTCTCACCTATGTCTTTTTTGTAAGAAAAGAAACTCACTCATACAAAGGATATCTTCCCGACCATTTTCGACCTTCTTGGACACTTCTTAAGCACATTTAAGCCTAGAGAGAGCTGCAACTCATTCCCCCAGGCAAAGCCTATTGCTCTTCGAATAATGAGATCAAAGCTCGATGCCTCACCGCTTAGCTATGCTCCATTTGAATCTCAATTCCATGCAAAACGTACAAATACTAATAGAATTTTATGAATTTTGTGCTCTTTATCGAATACTAGTAGAACCCAATTTCCATTGGAATATTTTAAGAAATGACTTATTCAAAGAAATTACTTCATGACATAAGAAATATCTTATTCTTGTCTATTTTATTTTTAATATCCAACTTCTTCATATTCTTTAATAAAATTATTATACTTAGATACATGCACACACAAACATATATGCCTGCACCCACAGAGGAAAAGTATTTCTTAAGTATAATTATCAAAAGGTACAAAAAAGAAAAAAAGGTACCTGCATCTTATAATCCATACTATTATGAATGGACATATAATAAAAGAAAATAATTAAGAAGATGTTATTTGAATTAGTTATTACATTTAAAATAAAAAAAATATATTAAAATGAATAACGAACACATTACTTGTAATATAGGTATATACAACTAAACTTTCTTGTAATTCTATCACGTAAAACTTGTGAAATTTAGCTCAAGGTACGTCAGTGTAGTTGTCACCATAGTAATGACATTTAATGTCATAATCTCAAATATAAAGCCCTATGTCTTCCCAATCTTCCATCTCTCTTTGCCAAAAAAAAAAATCCTTGCCTTCCATTACTTTCTTTCCTTCTTTAGGGTCTATTTAGATTGTGCGATAAATACCGAGGGATAAATTTAGTAGGGCGAGGGATATATCATTTATCCTGGGATAAATTTAAAAATTTATTTGGAAGACACATGGGTGTTGTGATAGGACAAATTTGAGTTATAATGTGTTTAAGAAAATATGGATGTTTGGTAACGGGGATAGAGTTGGAGGATAAATTAAAAGTTATGTATTTGATTTGGAGGGAAAGTTAGTTGAAATGATGAAAATAGACTATATTATCATAATGTTTACCTTTAAACTTTTAAGATGTATAGAAGATAATAATTATTTCCTAAAATAGGTAAATGATGGAAGTACATGAATGTAAGATGTATGAATATATTGTGTCTTTTTTCGCTGGATCAATTGATTAAGTTTTGCTTAGTTGGACATTTATGATATGAGAAGTTGATTAAATTGAGTTTCATCGTTGGTGACAAACATTAAATGTAGTATTGTTAATCATTTTGATTGCAGTGATTGGGTAAATTAAACCAATAGATTAGTGATAATAAGACGTTATTGGTTAAAGAATTTAGTTTAACTTATAATGAAATGGCTTGAAGAAATTATAATTTAACTTTTTTATGTGAAGAAGAAGAATTAAAGAGTCTTAGCAGGTACGTAACTTTCAACTACGTGGTTAAGAGATTAGTTAATTTTAATATACAATTGGATTTCAAAAAGTAATGAGTAAAAGTATGTTATTTTAACAAAAGTTTTTTTTTTGAAAAATATCCCTATAATTTTATGATATCCGTCATTATACAACCAATATATATATATATATATATATATATATATATATATATATATATATATATATGTATATATATATATATATGTATATATATATATGTATGTATGTAACACTTCGGAGATTAAAAACTTTACTTCTTAAAAAATGAACTTTCAAATCGAAATAGCTACGAAAATTTTTGAAACTCATGTCACATCAAACTCCATTATATGATAGATAATATTACAATGTAGTTGACATAAATGTTATATAAAATAGTTCTCACCCATATTGTACTTATATATTTGAACACCTATAAATGGTATGTAATAGGTAACCTTTCATGAAGAATGATCACGGCATTATGGACATGCTCAGTGTTGCAAAAGGTTGGGCCCAAGCATCCCTTCTCCCAATTTCACAAAAGGGAATTAGTAGTATGTTGGACAAATAACTTTATAGCAAGGACTTGTTCTTGAGTAGTGAAAGAGCCTTCACTAGGCCAAAGCTTCGGAGAGGTTAGCTCATCAAAAGCCACATTGCAACAGAGAACTAAATGGATCGAATTGGGGCTGAGGCACAGAAGAAACCAACTTCTTTACTTGAGTCAAAATCCCACTCTTGGTCATCTTGAGATTTGAAACATCAATCTACAGGAAATCGTAATCCTCATTTCATGTCGAAATATGTAGAGAAACATTAATATGCAGAACATGTTTCTCATCCAAACTAGGGTCATTTCACAGAAAACTATCAATCTCCTTCAATGAAATTTAAAAAATGTTCACCTGAAATTATCTACGTGAGTGTCATACCTCATTGAAGATTAAATCAAAGATATTCATATCAGTTTAATGTACATTCAATCTACATCATAGGAAATAGAATTTGGGTCATGAACTTACAAAAGCTAAAAAATAATGTTGAGCAGACAACTAATAGCTAACAAAAGATGAGTTGAGGGAATGGATCTCCGATCTTTTCACCTATTGGGTAAGTTGGCTCTAACGGGCTATGGACAGATGGCTTCCCTACATTGAGATGAGGATTGTGAGAGACCCCAATCCATGGAATTATAATGGAGAAGTTGGTTGGCTGATGGCATCACTATCATCCTCTATAACTAACCTAATTTAGCTAAGTTCTAAGGTAAAATTCACTTAAGTAACATATTAAAAGGGTATTATTCAATCAGGGTTGAAGAAAGAGGAATTAACAGAAAATGAGTTAATTATGCAATTTTCATGAGAAATTATGAATACAGAATAGCTGGATGGTAAACCCACAATTAATTAAAGGTTAAATAAGCTTAAATGTCTCAAAAGTGGGTTGGTATTGAGTAATTTAGGATTTACATGCAGATTGAATGTTTAATTCTAATTAAAACTCAAATTTCAACACCACTTCAATTAAAACAGTTCAGTTGGAAATAAATGTAATCTAAACCTTATAAAAATTAATTTAAAATATTTTATAAGATTTGGCACAGTCAATTTAATAATCGAAATTCGTTTTGACCTAAAACAGAATCAGAGACAGGTATCTAGTACATTTTGGGTTTAAATGTAAATTGACAATGAAAATGACATCAAAATTCAAAATTAAAGTCAGCATCAAATTCTTTATGTCCAAATTAGGCTAACATAAAAATTTGGGTTCATTTGGACTTTATCTTGGTCAACTTTGCATTTTAATCTCTAAGTCCTAATTTCCTTACATTTACCCCCCCAGCTTCTTTATCTTCTTCACAAAAAGTTCCCTCAACCTTCTTGGCAACAATGGCGCGAGAACTGTGAGTTTCACTCACAGATTCTTGCCACCTCAGGCCTCGTCTGACCTTGGTGACTAAAAAGGATCTCTTCCCCTCGAAGCTACGCACCCAACGGTGGTAATCTTGTCGACAACCACCGCATCTGTCGCCTGCCATTGTCAGTCAAAACTAGTGTGGTTGTTGCGATCTCTTCTCGCAACCTCTGACCACTATTTGCTCCAGAAAAAAGCCTATAAAGCTTCGCGCAACTCCTACGAATACTGTCGTCCAAAAATCACGCTCATCTCCTCTCCTCTTCTTCCTCCCCGAGCATAGCCATTGGTGGACCTTGGAGCTCCTTCCTCCCCGTCAATCCGCTGCCCCTCACCACCAACTGAGGGCAAAACCACCTTCCCCTCTTCCTCACCATGCTCCCCATCAAAGGGCATGGTTTCCTAGCCTCATCATCGCTCCAAACTCCCTAGTCGGAGTTCTCCTTCTCCCCCAAGTCTGGCCGACCACGTTGGCCTCCTCCTCGCCTCATCCTAGCTGCACAGGTACCTCTCTTCCTTCACCTCACCCTCTAGATCATTGTAGGCTATTTACTTGTAGGTATCTACCAACGTAGCTCCCTCATCGTGGTCATCTTCCTCGCGGTCAGCCCATCTCCGGCGACCACTCCGGTGGCACACCCACCTCACTCCACGCCATCTCACTCATTGTTGACCACCCCACAAGCTCCCCCTCGACGAGAGCATAAAAACCCCTCAATCAATTTGGGGTTTTAATGCCTCCACCCACCTCGCCCGACGCCCCTCGCCGCCGCCGTCTTCATCGAGTCTACTAGCCCTCCTAGGGCTTCGTCACAGCCAATCGCTACCGCCGTCATCTTCAATAAACAACAACGAAGCTCCTCATCCCTTTGGTGTGAAGTATCAACGCCCTACGCACCCGACCCATCTCCGGCCACATCCGCATGCCACAGCCTCAATTCGTCAACTCCTTCACCCCTGGTGCACTACGCTGAACCTCATCGACACCTCAACCTGAAGATTCAAGCCCATAACCGCGCAGCCGTCCTCCATTAACAGTCTGCACAAGCAAAAGAAGAAAAAGAAGGAAGAACGAGAAGAGAGGAATGACCAAATTGCAAAAGAAAGGATTGATTTGCAAATTCATAGGGACCTAATTGCATCATTCCAAGGACTTATTTATAAGGGCTCATCAATTGCAAGAAATGAATTAAATGTTTCAATTGTTGATTGTTGATCTGATTTCTGAACCTCAGTGAGTTAACATTTAGTGCTTAATTACATTTATTCTCTGATTATCTTCGAACATTAATTTCTGCAATTATATTAAGATTAAATTTAGCAATTACGAAATTAAATCATTTCAATCTAGTTGGTGAGTTAAAATGAAATAGTGGTAATCGTGCTCTTACTTGCTCCCAGAGACGATATCAGATTTCTTTCTAATTCAAGTATTAAAAATTTAAATGCTTGATTTGCTTTGATCACTATATATACTACAATACGACGTGTTTTTGAAAACGATCAAGGGTACTAAGCATTGGCTCATCCGATGGGCTAAAAAAATCCTCATAAATGTAGAGTCAAGGACGAACCTTGCATATACATGCCCACCACTTTTTATAATAGGACACAATATACTTACAAATGTATAATACATAGTATAATAGGACATAGTGTGATTTGTAGTTATGGAAGAATCTAATAAAAGAAGGAATGGAGTGCAATGTCTGTACACATGAAATTACTTACGTGACTTTGACGACGGAACTTATGGGAGTAAAAGAATCCGTTAATGTTTATGCACCGTATAAAATATCTTTTGTGAAATCCATAAAAGGTGGAAATATGATAAAATTACATGCAATAGGATTGAATTTCAGAAACAACGGTACCGAAGGAAGTTTATGCAGGAAAATTATCAAGTGAAAGAACATGTCAATAAGCATTGCCAATACATGCAATAATATTTCTCAACGCAGTTCAATACTATGATATATACATGGAAAGATCAAAAGGATCACACTTCTAAAGTAATCAATAGCATTTAAGTGAAGGGCAAGGTAGAATATGTTCATATCTTGAAGAGGATGAAATTAAAAGATAGAAAGCAAAATAGCGAAGGAAATACGAGCATTAAACAACAGTTAAAATATAATGGAGTGAAAAGAGAAAAAAATACTTTTAAAAAATTTAACAAGGAAATAACTTGTAAATTTACACATTAAGGAATAATTTCGAGTTGACATGAACGACCATCCAAACCAATCCCATTGAGGAGGAAATGAAGGGATGGGGTTGACAATATATGACCTTCCTTGTGAAACCATTCTATTGTATATTATTTAGTTATGAAATTTGTCCTAGATGGGGGAAATAGTAGAGTATTTATATAACGTTTGCTTATCACAGGATTTATGTTGTAAACTTTTCCTAAAATAGGAAAATAGTCTAATTATCATCATTGCCAATAGAGGGCAACTGCAAGTAATAAAGTAACTATGAAGCCTTGTGATACCCCTTAACACAGGACCTCTGAGTAAGTGCATGGTAGGATTCGAACATGCATCCTCACTGCCAAAGTTGCCCATACCTTGGCAGGCAAATGTTGGATTTTGACTAGGACTTGAACCTCGCCAATTCAGATTCTGTCAAATATTTTGAGTGCTAAATGGATTGCGATCGGATTCGTTAGAATCATTTTTTGTTTAGGAGATAGATTGGATATTCCATACTCTGTATGCTGGTGGAAGTTTTTCTTCTGTGATGGTTGCAAGAGATGACAACCCAAAATGATAAATTCTTACGCTGATTTTCCTGCGTGGTATGACTAAAATTTTAGTAGAAAAACAGATATCGGTTGTCGTGAAAGTGTTGAACTGTGTTGGGCCTTTGTTATTTCTATTTGTTCAATATAAATAGAGAAGTCCTCACATAATGCAATTGGGGCTGAGATTGACTTACAATAGGGAGATTAAGTCAGAGAGTCTTTAGGTTGTGATCGAGTCTGGATCTCATGATGCTGATCAAAGGCCAATCCACATAGTGTGATGATTGTTATGTTATGAAAAATGTGTGCTTGGGGTGGTGCCACCCATGATAATTTCTATCTCTCTTATGTCATTCTTGGTCTAGGATCACAAGTTCCAATAGTTGATTGAGAAGTTGACTAGAAAAATTGAATTGGTCATCTGCTTATTTTGGCCTTCCTATGAGCCCAACCAGAAGATGTTAAAGAAAGCAGTGGTCCAAAATATATACTTTTTCTATGTGAAGCCATATGGTATTCATTTGGAGTTTCATGATAGGATGACAAGCAGAATTGATCTTCTAGATATTGTTGCAGATTCCTGAAAGAAGAGCAGAGAACATCTTTGACATATTCATACTAGTCTATTCCTTTAAATGGTAGAACATTTAATGATACTATCTCATCAATCTTTACATAGATGTGACCGAATGAAATACTGAATATTTTCTATTCCTCTTTGTCCTTCCACCTTAATGACAGTTAAATGGTGTATAACATAAAAGGAAACACTCTCCAGATGCTAGGAATCATGGCCAACCTTGCAGTACACTAGGGGTTAACATAAACTACCTTTGAATTTTATGTTATTTTCAGAAAGGTTGTCATTGAGCTTAGAAGGAAAGTCAAGAGTATGACTATATGCATTAACAAGAAATATGTAATTTCATAGAGTTGTTGCTGCAGCTTCAACTAGACTAGCATCAAGTGCCGACTCTGAAGAAAGTGGTTGAAGATCAAATAGTGAAAGGTAAAAACATTTTCACAATTGGTAACAACCATTTAGATTGGGTTATTGAGTGCTGATGTCACATATATTTAACTCATATTCCCTTGCAAGCAGATGGCTGGAAAAGTTTATAGCAAAATAACACAAGTGAGGTAGTTGATAGACAATAGATAAGTGAAATGACATGATATCTGAAAGAGAGAGGACTTATCTATGGAGAGAAATGCCAGTGGAAGAAGGCCTACAATCAAGGATTCACAATATCTGTTTTCAATCCTACAAACGACAAACAATGGATTTTTTTTTTTTTTGAAACTGAAAAAGGTCCCCGAATTTCTTGTTTGCCACGGAGCACCTCCATGATCATAGCGATGGCCACTCTCCGACGTCGAGTCAGGGATGGTTGGACATAGACTGTCATCACATGCCACCACAAACCTATGTGCGTCTGGGTAAGTACGGGGGATTCGAACCCAACACCCCACACAGGTGGTCATTAACTTTCTCAATACAGTTAATTAAGTTACTTATGTTTAATTATGTGCAAAAGAAAGTAACTTAGGTCAACTTGAATTTATGTCGATTGAGTAGTATAGGGTCAAGTTAACCTAACATTTTAAATTTTATTTCTTTTTAACTGTTTGAGTCCAGGTCGTTCGTTAGGAGGCATAACTTAGTTTAAATTAACCACTAAATCCAAAGCTACTTATGAGAATTATAATTAAATTTACTTTAAGAACATGAATCTTGCTTAAGGATTTCTAATTGAAAAACATGCAAAATTCAATAAGGAAAATATATTTACACATATGATTTATTATTATAAACAAGTAAACATGTTTATTTCTTTAATTTCTCTTTATTTACAAGAGATTAAGGCAAGAAAAGAGGAATTCAACTGAATATATGCCTTATTACATCATTTATGCTAAAAAAGAAATTAGTAGAATACAAGAAATTAAACCACTATTTATTCTTCTCTGTCTTCAGCCTCAATCCTTCTTTTCTTCTTCTACCTTTCTCTCTCTCTCGCTCTTTACCTTTCTCTTATTTCTTTTTCATTTCTCGAGCTCTTCTTATACATCTCTTCTTAATCTTTCTTCTTATCATTTTGTTCTGCCTATTACCTTTCCTTTTCTCTTTTGCCTCTTTATTCTATTCAACCTCAACGAGCTCTCATCTTCTTCTCCTTCTTTTCCTTTGCAGCTGAGCTGAACCGAACCGACTAAACCCATTTGAACCAAAATTTAGGTTTTATGGTTGGTGGCTCGGACCGGTCGGGGATACACAGCACCCTTCTCAGGGTGGGACCAGACCCTACTAGGTCTAAGCCTAGTTTTTATTCGATTTGGTTTATTTCTGGTTTAGCATTGTCTCGAGCCTCTCCGGCCCACGACCTCCTAGGCCCACATGCTCATGCCCTCACGGGCTCGCACTCGCACGCCCACAGGCGCACACACACCCAGGCACGCGCACCGCACGCACCCACACACACACCCATATGCTCATTTGTGCGCCTAGCACTGATGACTGAATAGCCCCATGAAGTTTTTACTTTTATACTAAGGCGGGCGCTTCTCCTTCACCGATGTGGGACTATGTCTTCCCCTTCAAGACCAAACTTTGGTTAATAATTCCAGCCATCACAGAGCTCCAATTCGAGCAAATAAAGGCTCGCTGGAAAGCTCTAAGGTTACTCTACACGATTATAGTATCAATTTGATACTCATGGAAGGTTTTGCTCTTTGATTTGAAGCGCAAAAAGTCCGGGTCGCCACGGCCATTCTGGCTTGCAGAAGTGAATCTTAGGCTCTAAGATCCTGCAGAGTGTCTCTTTGACCTCAGACGAGGTGCTGAATAGATTCAGAAGGTATTTCCGCAGCTATTGGTGAAGGTAAAGGACTCTGAGGAGCTTCAGGAAGGTGAAGAAGCTTAAGAGCTTCGCTAAGGTGCTTCAGAACTTCATTCCTCAATCTGTTTAGTCCAACAGACAGCTAGAGGTCTACTTCATCAATTCAAACAACCTCTAAAGGTTGTTAAGGATCTATCTGGGCAAGTTTTTCCATTGAAATTCACCAAAAACTCTCTGTCGTCAGTTTCGGTTCATAAACAATCCAAAAAGAATAGCAATCTAATTCTCTTATAAAACCGATCAAAGTTCAACCAAATTGAATTTGAATCATTTAAAATCAACCCAGGAACAAATTGAACTCATCAATTCCTCTCACTGAATCCTAAATCCACATTCCAGACTAAAAGTTGGCCATTAAACCTTGAAATTTGACTTTCTAAATTAAGTCATCTTAGGTGAAATTAATGCTTTAATTCACTTCTCTTTCTCCTTAGGAATAGATTCAGACTCTCATAAGGAAGTTTCAACTAGGATTTCTAGGGTTTCAGGCCTTTCGCCTGAGATCCTAAGTGAGTTTGTTCGACAGAACAAACTAAGACCTATCTAAGTGATTGATCTATCGGATTGATCTCAGGGCATCCTTCTGATGCTTCTAGACCTTTAAAATTAGGCTTAACCCTAACCAACTGTCATCTCCAACTCTGCTGGAGTTGGAGAAGACAGAGGTCTAGATGGAGCTCCAGGTCTTAAAACCTCAAACAAAATGCTTTAGAATGATAAGTAAACCTCAAATAAATGATCTGGAGCTTCACGCAAAGTTCTATGGGCTGAAGAATGCATTTTGATTCGCCGGAGCTCTGGTGAGTTCAAAAAAAGGCTAAAAATGTATAAATGACATTAAAACATGCCATGGATGATCTGAAAAGTTTCCTGATGTCACAAGGAACCTCAAGAACACATTAATTTCTTCAATTAACATTTAAACTGAAAATTATGCTTTGAATTCACATTGATCAGATTCTGAGTTCAATTGAGCTCAGGACATATTTTCTCACTCAATTGAGTGAAGAAAACAAGTCAGAAAGAAGTGGCGATGAATTAAAAGTGGTTAATTAGCTATAGGAACTCCTCCTGAGCCGCCATTGACAGCGAGCTCAGGAGAGTATATGAATTAGGCGTTTAGGTTATAGGTGATTATTATTCAAATTAAAGTGAAGATAGGGGCCCTTAAGTGATGGTTAAGTGATGGAGGGCCCTAGTGGAGGTGGATTAGGCTCAGATACTTCCGCCATGGACAGCGGAAGTAGCTAGTGAAGGTGCAGGTGGATTAGGCGGATAGGTGTTCAAATCAAGGAATTAAGGTGTTAGAAGTGTTGGAAGTGATCATGGGAAATTAAGAAAGGTGATCGATGTTTTAAAAAGACAAAAGATTGCTCCAAACAAACTCAACGAGCTTGCCGGAGCTGAGGAAGATGAATGGAAATCTAACATTAAGTCTGTCTAATCTACCTAACTAACTACTTTAACTAAACTACTTACCTAATCTACTATTACCTGGACGAAGGGGGCAGAAGATCTCCGTCAATGGTCCTTAACGGAGGAGGAAATCAGAGGGTCAGGGAAAGAAGTCTGGCAGGTGTAGCGGAGTGAAGCAGAGGATATCCAGTGCCAGCGCTACGTCAGAAGACTTGGCCAACGTAGGTGGAGATCCAGAGCAAGCAAAGGTGGATGGAGGAAGACAGAGGAAGCGGAGGAAGGTCGCCAGATTTTGGAAGGAATAGCCTATCAGTTAGCTCAACGAAAGAAGAGGGAAGGGAGTTAACTTGTTGAAATCAAGGGTGTGGAGGGGTATTTATAGGTTGCAGCAGCTGAGGAGGAGGGTGTATCTGGATGGAGAAAAGTCTAGGAGTGGAGTAACCACCGGCGTCTTCTCCGATGCCGGTGAGGTTATTTTCAACCCTAAAATGGGATTGCAGCTTCATCCAGACCGATAGATGGAAAGAAGGTGGTAAGCACAAGACTAAGGAATGACGTTGGATTTGCGATGATCGGTAGGTGAATGCACCTCCTATCGTCAGCCGTCGAGGAGGCTGAAGAAGGAAAGAAGAAGAAGAAGAAGAGGTTTTCATGGACTTACTTGTCATGAAAATTGAGGACCTAGGTGAAGAATAAGGACTCGATTAAAATAAAACATAAAAACTAAAATGTAAACTAAGGTTTTCAAGGTTTATTTTAATTTAAATCTTTTTCAACTTTTTATATATGATTATAAATAAGACAATTATTATATTTAAACCTTGAATTTACATCTTTGACCTTTTTAGCTTAATTTATTTAATTAAGGTTACTTAAGTTATTATATACTTAGGTATAAATTATACTTAAGTTAGTTAACATATTAATTAGATAAATTAACGATTATATTTTGAGTCCACTTATCAATTAAATTATTAATAATATTAATTTGGATAATAATATAGCATTTTAAACTTATTTTAAGGTCCTTTACTATTTCATCCCTTATTTAATAATTAACCCATATATTTACATATTCCTAGCTAATTAACTAGGAAGACTAACTAATTAGGGGTAATTAAAGACTATGATGAGCTTCTCATCATACCCCAAAGCCAAAGTTTTGCTAGTCCTAGCAAAATTAACTAGAAATATGATGATTAAAAGCACTTGGGTTTAAATTAATATAAATAAGAACCAAGTAGAGGAATGCTTAGGTCAGAATTAATTTTTTAGATTATATATATATAAATAAGTACCCAATATACATAGCATTCTGTGAAAATTTCCTTACTTAGACTTAAAACTCAAACATCTTCAAAACACACTCTGTTAAAAACAGAGTTTTTAACAAGAATTTTATCAAAAATTAGAATCTCAAAAATCACTTATTCTTTGTAATCATTCTTAACCCTAAAAGCTTAGAATTCAAAGTGTTATAAGAAAACAAAACCTAAGAATTGAAAATTAAATTTTAACTCAAAAACTTAATAGACTTAAGTTAGTCCTTTGTTAATGAAATTTGATTTCTATCAATCTAAGTTTTAGTAAATTAGCTAGATATTCATTATTAACCAAACTTAGTGTAGTAAAACTTTAATCTACCAGCCTACAACACTAAGGATAGGCTTCTAGACCAAGGATTTTGTCAATCCTCCTTTAGGTCTCAATTGCAAATCCTCAAAACCTGATTTCTTAGGCTTCACTGCCCAATACAAAGGTTCAGTAGCAATGATTTTAAAACATCCATGCTTGTGAAGAGAATTGTCCTAAAGATATCCAAATTTGCAAAAATCCAGATCTTAAGACATCAATTTCCAATCCAGATTATTCTAATTCAAGCCTTTGGCTTGGCCTTACTTGGGTTTGAAATAAAAGAGGATGATAATTAAATTGAAGTACTGCATCAAAAAGGCATTATGAAATGTTCTAATGAAAAGAGAAACCAGCAAACATAATTACAGAAGGTAGGTTACGATATAACCATGGATTTTAACAGGACAAATCACTAAGCTTGTCAACTATTCCTGCATGTTGGGCTTGTAATTCAACTTTCCGTACGACGTGGTCAATTTCAATGTCATCTAGTCTCTCTCACATCCTTTGAAGATTCCCTTGATAGGATAAAATTTCAGCTTCCATCTGATGAACTTTACTGTCCCTAAGTTCCAAATCCCCTTCCAAATCATTGACCTTGTTGAGGATCCATTCAATATACTCCTCATTTGCCTATCCATCACCGATAGACGAATGTGGTTTACCTCTAAGAATCGATATCACATACCCAGAAAGTAAGACTTCGCTCTCTTGCAGAGTTAATGGTTGGTTCCAGTGTTGTAGAAAGACCCTGTAGTTGCAACCCTAGTAATAACATGGTCCCATTAGTTTCCTAATTGAAATGAACAAATTAGGACTTGTTAGGAAGGAATACTTACTTCATTCCCTCTACGACAAATGTAGAAAACTCGATTCATCGTCAAGAACTGAGTTCCATCGTACACCTCCAAGGTCAACTTAGCAGGAAGCCCACAATAACATTTCCGACCATGGGTCATGGTCATGAATCCATCAGCCATACTTGCACTTTTATACAATTACTAAAAACCATCTCGCAATTGAACCATTCATATTCTACTTAAATACGGATAAGTCATTTCACTCTTACAATGAAACTCAACCTATTTAGGTAACATTAGGTTTACTCAAAGTACATAAGACTACTAAATATCATAGTAGAAGTTCATCACATTTAGTTCAATTGATAGCAAGACGGTAATTAGAGAAGTCATGAAGTTCCTTAAAGGCATGTGGACTTCATCAAATCGTTCCAAAAATCGAATCTAAAAACCACTTCATTAGGTAACGGTAGTTTCGAAGCCACCTTAATCGGGGATGCACCTGGAATGAGATTAAGAAATGTAATTGAGAGGTTATCTATGATCATAACCTATGTAGATAGCATGTCCTTTACCTCATTCTAGAAGAGATTACTTGCAGAAACAACTGTATCTGTGGTTTTGTCCCACCACCACTCATCATCATTAAGTAAATCGCGAATTGCTCTGTAAATTGCCTTGAAATGCATCCATCTGTGAAGGACATCACATTTGTTGTATTCGATTTGCAGTTGTACATTGATTTTGACTACACATTGGCGCCATGCAACTTTTGTGAAATACCTATTCATAAATTGACCTTAAAGCTTCAAGTTGTGTAGAATGGTCAACAAAGCCCTATCTCGGTGCATGTTCTAACTTTGGGACCTGTCACTCATTACTTCTAAAAGAAGTAGACTAAGTAAATATTACATATTAAATACCGATAGTATCCAAAAGGAATTAACATCCTCTTAAAATGGAACAAAGCAATAATACGAAGTTCAAATAAAGGTCGAACATAAACTAAAATATATAAAGGAGCTGCACTACTAGTGTCAGGCTTGGTTACGATCTTCCCATACATGATTTGCAATCTACTCTCTAATAAACTCCCCTGCACGAACAGATTGTTGATCAATATCCTGGCATATAATGTCTAAGTGACCATCATCTACATAGTAGTCATAATTGTTTGCGAATAGTTCATCGGCAAGATTCCATCGACAAATCATATTGTGTACAACACAACATGCCATGACAATTCGACATTGGGTTCTCAAAGGGAAGAATGGTCTAGCCTCTAAAATCTTAAACCTTTTCTTCAAAATCTTGAATGATCGTTCAACCACATTTCGAGGTTGTTTATGCTTGTGGTTGTACAACTCCTTGTAGTTCCTATACCTAGTACCCCGATTTCTGTAGTCCTGGAGATCGTATGAGACACCACAAATGTGCACAATGAATCGATCGGTGTTTGCATACCCCAAGTCGAATAAATACCTCCGACCTTGGGATACAATGAGTCCATTACGTGTTGCTCACTTTAAAATCCTTATGTCGGCAGTGGAGCCTTCCCATCCTGTTCCAACATAAACAAATTGCATGTCGAAATCAACCGCCGCAATGACATTTTGACTAGTCCATCCTTTACGATTTCGAAACCAAGCGTGTTCAAACGAGGCAACGGTTGTCGAAACATGGCACCCGTCTATTGCTCCAAGAGCATCCTTTCATGTAGAAACATATAATGCTTAGATATGGATATGTGGAATTGGATATCTGATAGCAACAGATTATGTATGGTCATACCTTGAAGTATAGGTAGAATTTCCTATTGTTCCTGATTTCTGGTGGAACTTTGGCATTACAACCAGGAAGTTGTATGAACAACTTCCTTACTGAACAAATAGCATTCAAGACGTTAAAATACCAGGATATTGCCTCCCTTGAACGTTGGAATCTCTTGATTAGATGGCGGTTTGACACTGCTTGAGAGATTGTCATGAGAAATATGGCAAGCTGCTCATTAACTATGACGTTGCGAGAATCATACAAATCTGTTCTCTCCTTTAAGAACTCAACAATAGATGTGAATGACTCATTCGTGACTCTAAACTCATTGAAACATCTACCTTTGTGTCCAACTATCTCATGTATCCAACCGTGCTCGGATAAATTTGGATTAACGTTTCGTGGTCGACGTGGGATTGGGATCTCATGAAATGGTTGGAATTGGAATGCTATTGGCAATGGCGTCATCGAAAATTGGCAACTATTATCCTCAAAACCCAACTCACTAGCGGATGACCTTTCTTCATCGGAATCCATACCTGTAAATAGTTTAGACTGTGTAGATGTAGGATAGATGTTATGGTGTAAAATAACTACGTCAATCTAAATAAAACAGTTCGACGAAATACGACAATATTAAAAATAGTTTGAAATGTTCGACAGGAGTGTGATTTCTCCCATTAAATATTACATAACCGAAATGTAGAAATATTGTAGATGGAGTAGAGAATAAGGAGATGAAATCTCTGTGGATTGTAGAGAAGAAACTGAGAATCCATAGTCACTGACGGTATGTCTATGGAGAAATGCCCCAAACTTTGCATCGTGTGGAAGGAGATTCTTAAAAATAGCCTGATGGCCTCTGTGGATGAGCAACTCCGACAGGGTGACCATGTCCTCCGCGGTGATGGTAGGGACGCGTTGCCGAAGTAGCCTTAGACATTCATTAATTTCCTCAGATACAGGATTCGGTCTTTGCTGAGGGCTAATGTGATGGTCCACAAGGCATCTCACGAGCTCCGTGAATTCCTCAGCTTTCACAACTAATGCTGCTACTGCAGCTGCTCTGGACCTCCTTCTCTTCCCCCCACCAGACATTGATGTCAAAGGATGCTTACTCCCACTTCCATCACTGGGTACCTTCGAATGTATATATTACGCTGCCTGAGTTGGGTTTGCATTTTGAGTACTTACTGTAGCAAAGCTAGCAAATGCATTAGGACCATTGTAGGGTTGCTGCAAGTAGGATATACATCATCAGAAGGTGCAAAATCAAACTCAAATTGCGGAGGTTGTATTGTGTGAATTTCCTCCGCAAGCGGATCAACTGTAAGATCAGTGACATCCACTTCTTGAGTAGAAGACATTGCATTCTCTTCGGTAGCAGTATCATTTCCGACGATAGCGTGAACTTCGTTCCAGTAAGGGAAAGGCTTGTTCCTTAGGTTTAGAAGTTTACTAGGTAGCTACACAGATAAAATATGCGAAATCGATTAAAAAATTCCAAAGTGGGTAATAGATTGAAAAAATACCCGTGGAGCGTATGTGTCATGATTACCTCATCCTAGACATCTGACGAAGGGGTTATAGGACAGTTTGTGATCGGGTCTATTTCCCAACTACTCTTCCTTAACAATTGTGCATACTGACCATGTTTTCACTTCAGCTTCCTCCACCTATTCAGTATCTGGAAGTGTTTGTAGTTGGCATGAGTAATTGCTTCAAAGTCTCGATCTGTCTCATTCCAAGTCGTGTTGCTAAATGATCCTTTCACCCAACATCCAACATCGTAGTAATTTCTGAGGATCTTAAGAAGCTCCATGGTCATCTCATAATTTCAATTCTTTCATTTAGATATCTTTGACGAGGACGATCCTGCTTGATCGAAGATATTCATTCTAGATAGGAACGGATTTCTTAATAATATTCCACAATCCCTAAATAAGGTTACATCTACCAACTTTTCCCCATCGCTTGTAAGAATCTAGAATATCCTTAAACTACAATGTAAGGCTGATTATGAAGGGGATTGCATGATATGATAGAATGCAATCACCTTTGACAGCTACCATGCACGAATCTTTGTTAAGATGATGATTCTCTCTCCAACAAAAATTACGTCATGATAAATATATTTGAGCTGTTGGTTGGAATACAGGTCTAAATAAACTCCTAATTTCGTGACATGGGTTATGGACTATGACGTGATCCACGATATCATATTGTCATAGTTTTGGATTTAACCTAAACACATTGGTTAGATAAAACTTATATGAATGCTACATAGGGGATACCTCGTTTTATGAGCTTCCTAAAAAAAGATTCATTTGCATTTTTCCACTTAGACTTAGTCCAAGTAGAGGAAACTCAATGTATCAACATAATGGGTGGACCTAAGTCTAATTATCAAGAATTGATCCTCATTTTCTTCTCTTTTTTTTGAGAATGGACCAAATGTACTCACTTGTTAAGCTACTGATCAAATTTCTTAAATCCACACCACTAATTATTAACATTTATTAACCACTGCATGCTTCATGAGTTTTCAAGATGGGATTATATGTAGGGTCCAGATAAGGTGTACCCTTGATGTTTGGGCACCAATCACATGTACGTAACAACAATGAACAAGCAACAAGCAATACTGAAAAATGATTAAGTGCCTTATCAATGTATTTATGTCAGTAAGAACAAGGGGACTAGATATTATTTTTGGAGACTAGATGCTTGTTTCATGGAAATCGAAGATGAATGGGAAGGGATCAAGCATTAGTGTAATAAATTGTGAAGACTAGAGCAAATTTAGATGGAAATTAAAGGATTGCAACTTAGATAAGGATGGACACACTGCATTGTCCAATTAAATGGTTGATAACGCTACATTTTATGATGATAATTCTGTCAATCGGGGTTTGTCTTAAGGATAAAATGCACAGATAACACATCGTAAATGAGCATGGAAGCATTACATGTATCGCACATTGAGATTGTTTATAATTCACTGTTAATAACCATTTGTACAAGTTCATGTCAAAACAGACCTTAGATGAGCAATCGGACCACACGGATGGATTTAGAATGACGAATGGAGTCCAGCAGACTCAAATCGACCAAATCTGATATCCAGAGCTCCCGCAATTGACCCAAGAAGTTCTAATCGTTGATCTAATGATCAACGGCTCACGGTGTGCCACATGGCTCAAGATTGACGCCTCCATCAACCGCAACACGCGCCTCCATCACCCGCAGGAGTGATCTCAACTGTTGATCTTTGATCGAATGACTGAGAATAGCACTCATTGCACCCCCTTTCACCAGGCGACGCACCGAAGAGCCACCCTCAGTCGTCCGATCTTCGATCGAACGGCTGAGAACCGTCCACACCCGCAGCACCGCAACACTCCAGTAGATCCTAACCTTTGGATTCCTATCCAACGGTCGCCAGCGCCGCTCCAGCTCACCGCATCCGCGATAAAGCACAGGCGCAGCGTAGCGGGTAGTGCCTCTTCCGCGAAGGTAGTGGCGACGTTCAAAACCCCGCGCGCTGCCAAATTGAATTCTCACGTAGGCGCTGTTGATCAAGGCCGTGGATCCGGGCACGAACAGCGTGGATTGCATCCACGCAGCACCTCCACACGCAAGCGGATGCCGATGCCAAATCACACGCGCTTGTGAGGCCTGATATGAAGCGCGCGATCTCGACCGTCCGATCTTTTATTGGACGGTCCGCAACAAATGCACACGAATCGTGCGGAAAAAGAATGGTGCTTGCGTCCGGTGGGCAGGGGGGCTACACCGACACTTTAGGCATGTGTTTAGCGGCGTCCTAGACGTCGCTAAAGCCCATACTTAAATTAGAAACCCCTTCTTCCTATATAAACCCCTTCCAACTACCTATGTAAGACATTCAATTCCCTTGTAAGTCTTCTACCTTACTCCTAGCCCCCCTTAACACCCTTTTGTAATCGCCGGAGTTGACGAGCTGCCGACGGAACCCTCCTCCACCGCCGTGGCCACCGCGCCGTCTCCTTTCTCTCTCTCTCTCTCTATCTTAGTTTTATTTTACTTGTGCTTAAGCATTTAACTAGTATTGTATTTGTAAAACTTAAAGTTGCATGATTAAATGATGATGTTCCTTATCTAGCTATTGTCTCTTTTTCTCAAGTTTTCCTTATCTTGAATTGCCTGAATGTCGTGATCAAAAGAACTCTAACCTTACTCTCTCTTTCTTTCTCTCTCTCTTACTCGCTTTTCTCCCGCATCTTCTCATAAGCAAAACCCGCCATTTCCGTGACAACGAAGTGACAGAAAAACCTGATTTCACGCCTCCCTGTATTCGACACTCGGACTCACATCGTTTCTTTATCTAAAACCGACGCAGCGAACGCGAGCTACAACGACCAATTTAAACAGGCGCGTCCAGGCCACATCAATGATAAAGAACAATGATGATAGAAATAAAAGATCTATTTGAAAGCTGTTAATTTCTTCTCCATAAGATGACTCCTCTTAACTAAGAAGGGTTTGTTTAGATTTTCGTTTGATGTTGTTGGCCTATAATTACATTATTTATATTATCACAGAGCTCATTCTGCTCAAGCTCATGTTCTGTGTACTCTGTAAAGATCCTCCTGCTCAAGCTCAAACTCATTACATTAGGACCATTGTAATGTAGTTGTGCACGATAGGATTAACATGAAAAGATCCTTCTATGTACTTTGTAAAGACCTAGAGCGCAGACCATCTTATATTTCAAACTAGGAAATCATGAATTGGTGTAAAGCATATATTGATCCTATTTTCAGACATTTCAAGTTAATTGGTGATACTCCACCTTTTTTTCTTTGTTAAGTTTTGATTATAGAAGCTTTTGAATGGCATGTAGGTGAGCAAGGAGCAGTTGTTCAACAGGTGTGTATTTTTCTTGAGGAACAAGGAGTAGCTGTACAACATGCACATCAAGCAATATGTTAGCCTTGGGTGATGTTATGAACGCGGTTTCAAGACATCTTTTTAAGACGTCTGGGAGGTGGCCCAGACGTCTGACCAGACGTCTGGAACCCCTTCCAGACGTCTGGGATTTATTTTCTGCGGCACGCAGGATTGCGTCTGCGCGCCTGCGCGCGCAGACCTGCAAACGCCCTCTTTTTCCCTCTCTCCTCCTGCAGGCGCAGACTGCGCTCCCTCTCTCTCTCTCCGCGCGACCTTATAAGGCCCTCGCCTCTCCCTTACTCTCATCTCCTCCGCTCCCTTCTTCTTCTTCCAGCCGGTGCGAGAGTGCGAGCGCGAGCGAGCGGCGGCAGCGGCAGCCTCGGCGAGTTGCAGGAGGAGGTGTTGCGCGAGGGAGGAGACGCCCGACCGTGAGGGCTCGAGCTCGTCGGGGTAGCTAGAGCCGGCCGGCGGGGGAGCCGTGTGCGTGGAGCGTCGCTGGAGGGCTACTGCAGCTCGAGCAGCAGGCGAACGAGGCGCGGCCGTGCGTCGCGGGCGGAGGGCAAGTCGAGCTTTGATTCTGGAAATTTTTCCAGAATCAAACGTCTGGGCTTCCAACCAGACGACGGTGAAGACGTCTGGCAAGTAAGTTATTTTCGTCCTTCTTCCTTTTCTGCGATCGTTCGTACTGAGCACGAGGAGTGGGTATGTGCAGGTTCTGAGATTCGCCATCCAACGCAAATCAGACGTCTGGCCGCAGTGCCAGACGACGGGAAGGACTTTCAGACGTCCGGGGTGACCATCGGACGTTTGGGAACTAGGCCAGAAGCCCCCGCAGGCTTCTGGACGTCTGAGAGACTATGCAGAACAAAGGTACCATCTGACCCACATTTTAAGACGTCTGGAAGAGGTTCTAGACGTCTGATTTTGGACTGTTTCGTCGTTTTCGACCCGTTTAGGGCCCGTTCGGAGTCCATTTTCCGCGTTTCGAGTTGGGTTCTTTTTGGAATAAGATCCTCTACCCGTTTACAGTAATTATATACTATTCTGAGAAACTCCTTGTGTTTGATCCTTATGATAGGACCCCGTTCCATTTCAGTCTTGGGGATTGCGGAGGCGCGCGGGATTTCCAACCACGCCCCCAGTACTCCCGTTGTAGCTGGTAGAGTGGCTTTAGAAATTATTAACATAATTTGTTACAATTATGGAACAATTAATAGAACTTAGGGCATTGCATGAATCCTAAGAATGAGAAACCAGATTGAATGATAGATCCTAGGGTATTGCATGAATCCTAGGGCTGGAAAACTAGATTGAATGATAGATCCTAGGGTACGGCATGAATCCTAGGACTGGAAAACTAGTGAAATGAATATAGATATTGCAGTCTTGGAAATTGTGGAAAGGAAATAATAGCTGCCTGTTATGAATAAATGAACATGATTAAGAATATGGGTTGTATGAACGTGAAACTGAAAGGGTGAAACCTGAATGTGCTGAGTTAAAAGAGCTGGAACCCTACGGGGAGTTAGGAGTAGAACTCCTGGAATGAGAATGAAATGGAACTGAGAAGGAAAGATGTGGAGGTGTGTTGTCTCTTGGGTACGTAGTGCCAGGGGAAGCACCTGTTACCTACTTAGTGCAGAGCGGAGCTAGCCGCCCCAGGGACTCGGGGTTAGGTCTGGCCACTTTGTACCGACTTGTTGGCCCTCGTGTACACAGTACCGAGGAGAGCTACTAGGGTAGAGCGAGTACTAGCTACCCCATGGGCCACGGGGTTCTGCTAGCTCACCTACACAGACTTGTTAGGCCCACTGGGCAAACCAAGGTAGTCAGGCGATGGTGCGCGGACTGTGGAGGGGCAAGGCCCCTGTTTGGTTACTGTGGAGGGGTTGGACCCCTGTTACTGAGAGGGCTCTACCCTATACTGGTTCCGTGCTGTGCTTTGGGCGCACCCGTTAACGGAAACGACTGACCGCGTGCCAGTGCGGGGTAGCTACCCGTGCGTTTACCACGCGTGCCGTAGTCACTGTTACGTCTGTCAGTGACCTTGGGGTGGTCGACTGAGAGTAGAATCACCATGGGGGACTTTTCCAGCCAGGAGAGCACCACGTGTTACTTCTACTCTTCGGAACAGACTGCAATCAAGATCGTTCCCACGAGGAACATTCAAGATCAAGCGAAGGATCTGAGAAATAGATAAATTGTGAAACAATAGAAAGACGTAAATAAAGGAAGAAAGAAAATAAAACAGCTACTATACACTTTACTGCTTCTTTAGTTTAGCTGCCACTCTACTCAGCGTTTCGCTGACGTGTTACCCTCGTTACTTTTCAGGACCAGGTGTTGAGCAGCCAGGGTCAGCGGCTGCAGAGGACGCTGGGCCGAGTAGGGTCCAGTAGAGTTACTATTGTTCTTTTGTGCCCTTTTTGTTCCACTGTAGTGAGTAGTTCTTGTTACTCTTTATACTTTTCTTTACTTGTAGTTCATGTATGTTATAAATGTTGTTCTACTATTGTGGTGGTACATGCTGTAGTAGTTCCTTTTCTTACTGTTGTATTTTTGTTACTACTAGTTATATTCATCCTGAATGTGGTTTATTTTACTGCTCTTTTGGTTACTTCCTCGTTGGACGACTAGGTCTTGGGATTAGTCGAGTCGGTCCGATTCTCGTGTCTCGTAGGGACTCGGGAATCGGGTCATTACAGGTGATCATGACTTACTTATCTCATTACAAGGCCAACATCTTTTGCTCATATAATTGAAATGGCTACAGCAAAAATTTATACAATTATACCAAATCAATGGAAGATATAACGTATATATGCATGTCATCAACAACTAGGGTGCTTATTGTAACGAGCGCGTGCCCCAGACACCTTTTAAGACGTCTGGGAGGTGGCCCAGACGTCGGACCAGACGTCTGGGATCACATCCAGACGTCTGACCAGACGTCCGGGATAGTTTACAGACGTCTGGAGAACAGTTATGTTCGCACGGGAGATTCGTCTGCGCGCCTGTGCGCGCAGACCTGCGATTCTCCCCTCTTTCTCTGCGGCTGCAGGCGGCTGCGACCGCCTTCTCTCTCCTCCTCGCGCGGCCTTAAAAGGGCGCGCCTCCCCTCCCGTCTCCACCATCTTCTTCCTTCTTCTCCTGCCTGTGCGCGAGAGCGAGCGGACGCGAGGGCGCAGCGGCAGCGGCAGTAAGCGCGGAGGAGATGCGGCGTGCGAGGGCGGGGCTCTGCCGTGAGGGCGAGTTCGCCGGAGCGGCTTGGCCGGCCGGCGGAGGGCGCAGGGGGCGTGGAGCGACGCGGAGAGGGACCTGCTGCGGGCTGAGCAGCAGACGCGCGAGGTGCGACGGGGGCGGCGTCGCGAGCGGAGGCCGAGCAGGGTTCTGATTCTGGAAAAATTTCCAGAATCAGACGTCTGGATTGACAGCCAGACGGCAAGGTCGACGTCTGTAGGATCATACAGACGTCTGAAAGGTGAGTTTCCGCTTTCTTCTTCCTTCTTGTCGACTGACCGTACTGAGGGAGGGGGGTTGGCTGTGCGCAGGTCCGCTGATTCGCCATCCCTTGCGAATCAGACGTCTGGAAGTTGTACCAGACGGCGGGAGTGACCTCCAGACGTCCGGAGGGACCATCGGACGTCTGGGATCTAGGCAGACGTCCCCGCAGACTTCTGGACGTCCGGGGAACCAAGCCGAACAGGTAATTCTCTGATCCACCGTTTAAGACGTCTGGAAGGAGTTCCAGACGTCTGATTTTGCACAGTATTGTCTTTCTCGACCCGTTTAGGGCCCGTTTGGGCTCCGTTTTCCGCGATTCGAGTTGCGTTCGTTTCAGAATTAATTCCTCTACTCATCTACGGTAGCTATACACTGTTTTGAGACACTCCTTGTGTTTGATCCTTGTAACAGGATCTCGTTCAGTTGCAGTCTTGAGAGTCGCGGAGGCACGCGGGATTCCCGATCACGCCCCCATTACTCCCGTTGTACCTGGTAGAGTGGTTTAAGTATTAATAAAATCTGTTAAAGTATGGAACCATAACTAGAACCTAGGGCATTGCATGAATCCTAGGAATGAGAAATATATGGAATGATAGCTCCTAGGTGTTGCATGAATCCTAGGGCCGGAAAACTAGATTGTATGATAGATCCTAGGATATGGCATGAATCCTAGGGTGGAAAAACTAGTGGAATGTATATTACTGCAGTCTTGGAAAATTGGAATGGAATATATAAAGCTGCCTGTAAATTTAATTAACAGCTGCCCGTTATGAATAAAGAAACATGTTTGAGATCATGGATTTTGAGAATGTGAATATGGAAAGTGAAACATATGATGTTCTGAGATAAAGAGCTGGAACCCTACGGGGAATTAGGAGTGGAACTCCTGGAAAGAAAAAGGAATGGAATGGAGATGTAGTTTGTACTGTCTCTTGGGTACGCAGTACCAAGGAAAGTACCTGTACCTGTTTAGTGCAGAGTGGGGCCAGCCGCCCCAGGGACCCGGGGTTAGGATTGGCCGCTCTGTACCGACTTGTTGGCCCTCGTGTACGTAGTACCGAGGAGAGCTAGTAGTGTTAGGAGAGTACTAGCTACCCCACGGGCCCCGGGGTTCTGCTAGCCTCCTTCACCGACTTGTTAGGCCCATTAGGGCAAACCAGGGTAGTCAGGCGAGGGTGCGCGGACTGTGGAGGGGCAAGGCCCCGGTTTGGTTACTGTGGAGGGGTTGGACCCCTGTTACTGAGAGGGCTCTGCCCTGGTTCCGTGCTGTGCTTTGGGCGCACCCGTTAACGGAAACGACTGACCGCGTGCCAGTGCGGGCTAGCTACCTGTGCGTTTATCGCACGTGCCGTAGTCACCGTTACGTCTGTCAGTGACCTTGGGGTGGTTGACTGAGGGTAGGATCACCACGGGGGACTCTCCCGGCCAGGAGAGCACCACGTGCTACTTCTACTTTTGGAAAAGACTGCAATCAAGATCGTTCCCACGAGGACATTCGAGATCAAGTAAAGGATCTGAGAAATAAATGAAATAGTGAGAAAAATTGAAAGATGTGAATAAATGAAGTAATAGAACATAACAGCTACTGTACACTCTACTGTTTCCTTTAGTTAGTTTGCCACTCTACTCAGCGTTTTGCTGACGTGTTACACTCGTTACCTTTTTCAGGACCAGGTGTTGAGCAGCCAGGGTCGGCGGCTGCAGAGGACGCTGGGCCGAGTAGGGTCCAGTAGAGTTACCACAGCTTTTGTACCCCTTTTTGTTTCTGTTCTAGTGAGTAGTTTTTGTTTCCGCTGTACCTTCTTTACCTGCAGTTTTTTTTTATATGATAAATGTTGCTTTACTGTTGTGGTGGTACCTACTGTAGTAGTTTCTTTCCTTACTGCTGTACTTTCTTATTGTTAGTTATATTCATGCTGAATGTGGTTTATTTTTACTGTCTTTTGGTTACTTCCTCGTTGGACGACTGGGTCTTGGGATTAGTCGAGTCGGTCTGGTTCTCGTGTCTCGTAGGGACTCGGGAACCGGGTCGTTACACTTATGAACAAGAAAAGATTGCAATTTTTGATACATATAACAGACATTCAAAAGACATTAACAGACATTCCAACAGGAAGAAAGATTGAAATTTAACGACGACAGCAACACAAAAAGAGAAAACAACAATAAGCGAAAGTAACAAATGGATTACCTCCTCTGAACATAGATAGATCTCGTGGTAAGCTGATAGCGATACTCACATTTTTGTGGGAGGAATCAACCTTGTCTTCCTCCTCCCGATCCCCTTCAATTGAAAAAAGAAATTGGCACATTTCGTTTATCAACCCATCCTTAAGAAACAAAAACAGGATGGAAGGAAAACTACCTTCCTTATTGATTGAGTTGCTCATGAACTCCTCACTGTCAACCACCCTCTCCTTCTCAAGGATGAACAGTAGGATGAGGAAGCCAGCTACCATCACAACATCAGGTGTTGTTTTATAGCCAAACCGATGCCTTACACCCATTCTTACCCTCCTCTATCTGCCAGCACTAATGGCAGACAAATGGAATGCAGAAGAAGGTAACGAAACTATGACGGGACGCAACAAAGATGTCCATAGATAAAGGTTGCTCTGCTGCAAAGCTTAAAGGGGAGGTGTCCTTTATGAAGAACCATTTTATCTATGCTTTGCTCCAAAGGTTTAAGGAGAGGTGGCTAAAATGGGGATCCATTGGATCTTCATTTTGTTGAGTAGGTGGGATCTTCACACACGCATTAAAAATAAGGGAAAACCCACATTCAAGACTTACAAAAGTCTAAATAAAAGATCACTGCCGCTCTTAGGATTCCTAGGAAGGGAAAGGTCGAAACAAAATAAAAATCTCATTGCCGCATTCAAGATGGATACAAAGGCATCGACAATACGTAACATGAAGGAAAAACGATCACAGATTGATGAATCATCTCGACAGAGGAAAAATCGAATCCACCGCAAACCGATAAAGAAACATACTTCAAATGAACGAAAACACCATACCCGACCATCTCAAGCCATGAAAAATCACCCTGCCCAACCCACACGCTGCATCCATCGATTCGGCCACCGACCATCGTCCGCTACCTTTCGGCCACGGTGCTCGGTCGGACATCGCATCAATAGAGTTTCCAATCATTGGTGATAGGAGAAAGGGTTACAGGCCCTTCAACCACCTACCATTGGCTACTTCAGCGCAGAGGGCAGCAATAACGAAATGATAGGTTTCGCATATCGCAGATCACTAGAGCACACCATCGGCGGAAGTCGTGTGGGAGAGGGGGGAGGGTCGGGGAGGTCGTCGATGGCTCCAAGGGGCAGCGATGGAGGAAATGGGTAGGGGTCGCAACAGCTCTGTGGATCGCACATCCTCATCTCCCCTTCCTCTGCCGTCGGTTTCTCCCCTTCCCTTTTTCCTTCCGCCGGCTGCAGGTTGATGAGAAGAAAAGAGGCCATTTACCCTTCCTCTACCCCCGGTTTCTCCCTTCCCTTTTTCCTCCGCCGGCTGCAGCTTAGGGGGAAGAAAAGGGGACATTTGGGTTGCTCACCTCCTCTCTGTCCACATCCTCCCATGAAGCAAGCCCGCCGGCTTCACGTCTTGCGGTGAATCTCGTCCCCGAGTCATTTGTGCGCTATAGAGCTTGATGTGCATATCTCTTTCTTTTTTTCTGTGCAAATGATCAAAGTGCAGTACCAAAATATTGACAATGATCAAAGGAGGTTCACATAAATCAATTGATGGGACTCTCTTCTCTCCTTACAGAACTTTTCAATAGTCTACTTTTTTTGTATTTTTTACCACATTGTTTACATCGAGCAAATCTTTTCTATGGTATTTATTAAGGTTTGAGTTGTTTTCATGTGTGCGTCTGAATGTGCAATTGACATTGAGAATCTCCAAAAGACTGAAGAGGCTATGGCTGCAATATCTTATAGGTATATCACTCACTTCAGTATCTGCATTGTTTAATTAACTGTGAGACATTAACATGAACTCCGGCCTTGTTGCGTCTTTGCAAGTTCATGACTATTTAAGGCCAAAGGCATATCCGTTTTTGCTGCAAGTTCATGAGCATTTGAAGTCTCTTGTGTTTCATCTGTTAATGGCAAACATGGAGAAGTATTTGATCCTTGTGTAATATTTTCTTACTGCTATATTAGTGATCTGTCTATTTGTTGCTTTTATGAGTAAAGAACTTACTTGAGTATATTATTCTAGCTAGAGTCTCTGTCCTATTATTTCTTCATTCTTTCGCAGGTATCCGAAGATGCTAGGTAATAAGGCACTCTCAAGCTTTTTCAAGATTTTGAGTGCAAGCACAGATGCCAATGGTAAGGTAGTGCACGTTCCTGCAGAATATTTCTGTTGCTATTTACCACATCCCTGCATCAGGTTTATGTTTCAACTGTGCAAGCAAATGGCTATCCTATTACTGGCTTACAGTGGCACCCTAAGGTACGCGTTGGTTGTATTCCGTATTCTCTACATGTGCTATTAGCCTTTTTCGAAGAAATAACTTGTGCAGTAACATCTTGGCCAATGGCAATGGCTTTCAGTTATGGAGATTCGGAAGGGGATGGTGACAATTCTTTGCGTTGCATTTATTGATTTTCTTTTACTCTTCTCTCTTTTTTGAATCTGACTATCGTTGTTGGTTGTATTGGGTAGGATTTGAGGGTACTCCTTCCAAAAAAACTAATGGGAATGGCATTGAAGAAAAGAAATTCATCTTCTCTAGCCTCCTTGGTAGGGCTGTATAATGGCTTTGCTGTTTTCTGTTGTACTATCAACATATTTAGCAGCTACAAAAAAAAAGAGAAATAGAAATAAAATAAAATAAAAGTAGAAAACTCCTTTCTTTTACTTGACACGCATTTATATTATTCCTGGATTTTGCAGCTTTGCGATATATATGAGAATAACAACATTTTTGACAAATTTCAGTGTTGCTTAAGTGGAGATGGGCTGCAATCGGCCACTGGTTTCTACAGGTCTGTGCCCTTCCCTTTTCAATTGGTGCAACTATGAATCTATTGGGAACAAATTCTATGTTCTTTATCTTAAGAAAATTTATGATTTGTATTCTTCTCATGCCAGCAATCTTTTTTGTGTGTTTGGTCATGTTGCAGGAATCAACGAGGCAATGACTTTGGAGGCCAGCAAAAAATCTATGAGATACAATGTACTAATTTTTTGTGTATCTTGAATTACCAATACTTGCCGATGTTTTGTTTGCCATAGTTTGTTTTTCTCCAACTATTTTTCATTGTAGACGGGGACAAGAGATGGAAATAGAAAGATAAGCTTTGGTCCTATAGGTACTACTATGTAGACTGATGAGGAAGCTTTGGTCCTATAGGTCCTATTGGTGTTTGGAATCAAGGATTGGATTTGTCGATGTAGCTCTTTTGTAGTCTCAACAAATTCATCTATGATGATGCTTTTTGATGGAACCATCTTCTCATCTTCCATAGTTGGATAATACATGGATGAAATGGAGGAATGTATTTTGTTTTTTCGTTCACATTTAGTGGTTGTTGGATGTGTGCTTTGAATGTATACTTTATTAGAGTGATTATTATTATAGGATTGGTGTTGGCTTGGGTTGGAGATGAAAAGACAATATAGGAAAGAGTAGCGGTAGCATTGTTTAATAAGGTGCTGCAACAAGTAGTGAACCATGAGATAAATGGATAGAATGTTTTTCTCACTCCTACCATAATGCACAAGTTAAAAACTAGTTAACTTGTAATATAATAATGCCCACCTTCTATAATATCTATGATGAGCTGTGAGATAGCTACTATTCACGACTTCACGATACTGTAGAAGGATTTTCCAATGGCATTGCCTATGAATATTGGGAGAATTGTGGTTGCTTGTACTTCACCAAACCTCTCCTTTCCCTTTACCCATACTTCTCTCCTCTTCCCCATCGAACTAAGACACCCTTCATGCTCAACTCGTTGACGAGCTATCTCAACTACACTGCTCTCTCTTCCCCTCCTCTCCTCCCCTTCCGTCTTTCTCTTGTTCCTTCAGGAGCCTCGCCCCTTCCCAAGTCCATGACCCCTACACCATCTCCCAATCTCCCAAGCAGCAACAACCCTCTTCGAAGCTCTCCACCTCCTACAGCAACCTCTACTCCTTTAGGGATGTCGCCCACAACAACACTTGCATCGTTTGTTGCCACCCCAACCACGCCTACGGTGCCCACCTCCTCCCCACTGTCACCAACTACACCAGAGCCACCCAACACCGCCACGCCTCCTCAAGGTCGAGAGCGAGGTTGCGGCGGTGTCGATGCGGAGGTGTACGCACTCGGGTTGCAGGGGGTGGTGAGGTTGAGGGCCTTCCAGGTATGTGTGGAGTGCACAAGAGCAAGGGGAGGAAATGGCAACCTAAGGGGAGTGTGGTGTGTGGGGGCCTTAGAGGAGCTCAAGGGGATCACGAGGTATGGGTTTGGGTGGCCGAATAGTGAGCAACTTGACGATGACACATACAAGACTGGAGTTTCCTTATCGATCCCTTAATAGGCTCGACATATGTTTCATACTATATGGTATTTTTGTTTGTTTTGAGTGGTTTCTTGATGCATTCATGATAAAGTGTGGTTCATCATAGCTAAAATGCCTAAGTTAAGCTAGAAATTAGGTTGAACATTACATAATTAACACAAAAAATGGGTTAAGTGTAAGAATTAACAAAAATGACCTACAACATCTAATTTGTGTTAAAAATTTAAAATTATGTCATAAAATGGGATGCTTTATTCATTAATGTAAATTAATGATCCAATTGTAAAGTGAACACACATTTGAGTTCAAAACTTCAAATCAAAAGTGAAATCAACTTCTTGAATGTTCAATTGGGCTTTATAAAAACTTGGTGGCATTTGGACATTACACACATCATGGACGTTATATATAGGTCATTCTTCATTCACATTCTTCCACATTTAAAACCTTCGGGGACCTAATTGCAAACCTTCAAGGGCTTCTTTGTAAACCACAGGGATGGCTCTGCATCAGTTCTTCACCACGTATGGGTTTTCCTACAATTTCTCTACCGCTTCACTCATAGAGGGCCTCCTTGCAATTTCACCAAAAGACCTGCGGTGCACCTCTACTGTAGTTGCAAGAACATGATCGATCATGGTCGTTGAATACATGAGTCCTTGATCCAATAGCCAAACTAAATTCACTCTTTGCGCGTGATTGCGCGCAAGTTCACCCCTTACTCCAGATTTGATCCAACGGCTGATGTTTGGATTGGAGCTTCGCACGCTTTTCTCTCTTCATATCCATCGCCCATGCCCTAGGAGCTTAAACCCACCTTGCGGTGATATGATTCACTCCCTAAGTCTACTTAAGCAGCTGCCCAACTCGTGTGCGTGCCATCGACTCCCTCTCCCGCTGAGACGATCAATTTGTCTACTCTTCAATTCCTCTTCCTCCATCAGCCGCCGATGACAAGGGCGGCGTCTCCTCCCCAACTTCGTCGTTGTAGTAACCAGGTGTAGCCCAAGGATCTCATTCCTCGCTGGAGACCCTCGCATCCCCATTCATCGCCACAGCAACCCACTGTGGATCCAGGTGATGAGAGACTCATCATGACTCTTAGTTATCCTTAATTAACTAGTTTCCCTAGTTAATTAGCTAAGAATATACTAAATATAAGATTAATTATATATAGGGGTTAAATTACTAAGGACCTTCAAAATAAGTTTAAAATGTTAAATTAAATATCAATTAATCTAATTATAATTTAATTAATAATTGAGACTCAATTAATAACCATTTAGTTAATTATTTAATATTTAAACTAACTTAATTAATATTAGCATAAATATAATATTTACCTAATTTATAATTATATATAAAAAGTTGAAAAAGAATAAATTAAAATAAGCCCTGAAACTCTTTATTTACATTTAGGTCCCTAGCATTTATATCATTTGAATCCTTATCATAAATAGGTCCTTTATTTTTATGACAAATAGGCCCCTGTGTACGCACCGTCTTCTTCCTCCTCAGCTATGGACAACCGAGGAGGTCTGGTGCTAACACCTCCCGATTACCGTCAATCTAACGTCAGAATGCCCTTGCCTTGGTTGCTCACCACTTGCTCTTCATCCAACGCACCATATGACCTCTTAATCCTAATTGACTTAGGCGATTGAGCTCACGAGCGTTGGACACGACGTCGGTGAGTACGACGAACCAAGACGTATTCCCATTCCAATACATCCCCCTACCCCTCCACCGCTACTTATAAATAGACCTCTACACCTTCGATTCACGGAGATCGACCCCCTTCCCTCTCCTCCATACTGTGGTCGTTCATAGGTCTTCTTCCACATCTTCAGCGTCTCCTTCCTCCCTTCTCGAGTGCTACTGTCGAGGAGCACTGTGTCCCTCATCTCCTCTTCCTCTCCTTTACCCTATCACCGGCGTTGGAGCTCCCCAAACTCCTGATCTTCTCTCCTTTGATCAACTGGAGATTCTCATCTCAACCCCTCTACTTCGATCTATTTCTCACACTGCCAATGGCGAGATCCCTCACCTCCTTCGTCCAGGTAATTGTAGATGTTACGACCCGGTTCCTGAATCCCTACAGGACACGAGACCGGACCGACTCGACTGATTCCATGACCCAATCGTCCAACGAGAAAGTAACCAAAAAGCAGGAAAGTAAACTACATTCACTATGCTAAGCAACTAACAGTAAAGAAGTAAACTACTACAGTACACACCACCACAACAGTAGAAAAGTAAACGGGTACAGGAATATAATGTGCAGAACGAAAGAGTACTGAATATAAAGGTACAAGAAACTACTTACTACTACAATGAGTACAAAAAGAACTACAACTACTGGGCTCTACTGGGCCCAACACCCTCTGCAGCCGTAGGCTCTGGTTGTTCAATACCTGGACCTGAAAAGGGTTATGAGTAAACGAAGTCAGCGAACGCTGAGTAGAGTGGCAACCAACTAACTAAAGCAGTAACGGTGGACAGGTAGCTGTTGTTTTTCAAATACTTGCTTTAACTATTTATTCTTTTTCACCATTTAGTTTATTTATCAGGTCTCTTTCTTGATCTCGAATGTTCCTCGTGGAAATGATCTTGATTGCAGTCTTTTCCGAAGAGTAGAAGTCGCACGTGGTGCTCTCTTGGCCGGGAGAGTCCCCCGTGGTGGTCCTACACCTAATCAACCACCCCAAGGTCACGGACAGACGTAACGGTGACTATGGCACGCGTAATAAATGCACGGGTAGCTACCCCGCACTGGCACGCGGTCAGTCGTTTCCATTAATGGGTGCGCCCAAAGCACAGCACGGAACCAGTATAGGGCATAGCCCTCTCAGTAACAGGGTCTCGCCCTTAAGAACCAAACAGGGCTCTCGCCCCTCCACAGTCCGTGCACCCTCGCCTGACTACCCTGGTTTGCCCAGTGGGCGTAACAAGTCAGTGTAGAGCGGCTAGCTAAACCCTGGGCCCCGTAGGGTGACTAGCTTTCTCCCTACACTAGTAGCTCTCCCCGGTACAGTGTACACTAGGGCCAAGAAGTCGATACAGAATGACCAATCCTAACGCTGGGTCCCAACCCAAGGGCTACTAGCTCCGCTCTGCACTAAGAGGTAACATGTGCTCCCCTTGGTACCACGTACTCAAGGGCCAGCACACTTCCCAGCACATTCCCAGATCCATTCCATTTATTTCCAGGAGCTCATCTCCTAATTCCCTATAGGGTTCATGCTCATATTCCTCATGCCATTTCATACCAGGTTTCATCATTTCTATTTCCATTCTCAGGTTATACACATGCAATTTGTATCTCTATTCCATATTCAGTTCATTTACAGATAGCTCGTGTTTCTAACATTCACATTTCCATTTTCAAATTACATATATGTAGCTCATATTACGTCATTTCAGGAAAGTTACATTCAATAGTTAACTAACACAAATACTACATATTTCGAAGGCAATTGTTATCATTCTATCTACTCATTCAAGATTGCAATTCATTCATTCAATACAGATAATCCAGTATTTCTAGTCCTAGGATTAATGCCATATTCTAGGTTCTAATCATTCATTCTACACATCCAATTAGGTTGTAATTAAATTAAGAGGAAGTCACTCTACCAGTAAACCCAGGAGTAATGGGGGCTTGAATGATAGGCTCACGTGCCTCAGCAAGCCCTGAACCCGCAACGAAAACCAGTCCTATCACAAGGATCAATCACAAGAGAATACTCAGAACAGTATAAAAAGGATTCCAACAAGTAGGGGAATTTATACGGAAAACATCGGTATCTTAATTGCAGAAATCAGACTTCAAACGAACCCTAAACAGGTCAAAAATAGTAATTCTGACTCAAATTAGATGTCTGGAACACCTTCCAGACGTCTTCAAAGAGTCCTGATCCATACCTCAAGTCCTGCGCCACTCCTCAGACATCCAGGAACTCCACTGGACCGTCTGGTCCCAGTTCCAGACATCCGACCACCTCTCCGGACGTCTGGAAGCGCTTCCCGTCATCTGGTGCCTCGCCCAGACGTCCGAACTACGTGGGAGGGCGTGTCCCGCGCCTTCCCGAAGCAACTCCTGCATGAATCAACTAAAATCTTCTCAAATCGACATGAAACAGTGCCTTGGCGGAACGGCCTGCATGGCTGTATCCGCAAAGAAGACGTACCTTTGTGAAGCCTACTTCTCAGTTGTCTGGAACCTCCTCCAGACGTCGGCTATGTCGTCTGGACATCGCTTCAGACGTCTGATTCAGGGAAAAACCCAGAACTAGAACCTGCTCTGCCCTCTCGCGCCACGCATGGCCGCGCTGCACCCTCTCGCCTGCTGCTCCAGCTGTAGCAATGTCGAGGAGGACCTCCCCGACGCACTCGTCCGCCTTGCACACGCGCCGCTCCGGCCGTGAGCTCACCGACGAGCTCCCACGCGAGGTCGCAAGCTTGCTTCTCTCCCTCTTACACTGCTCCTCTCCTCTCGCGCTGCTCCTCCTCTCCTCTCACGTCGCTCCTCTCCGTCGTTCTCGCTTTGCTGCTCTTGCTGGAGGAAGGAGGAAAGTGGCTAGGAAGTGGGGATGGAATGAGGGAGAGGAGGGGGATTATATAAGGTGTGGGTTTAGGGTTTCGTCGGGGGCAGAAGGAGAGAGAAGAAGGAGAAAAATGAAGGGGGTACTGTCTGCTTGCAGCACACGTGTAGACGCGAGTTCGTACCCAAAATTTTTTATTTCCAGATGTCTGGGAAGGTGTTCAGACGTCTGACCCAAGTTCCAGACGTCTTAAAAGGCTCAAACAACACGGGTCTTAACAGTAGAGTAGCATAGTGTTGTAGCAGAAAATCGTCGCAAATAGATTTGAGTTTGGAAAACCTGTCATTGTAGCGTAATTTGCAAAAAAAATCCGTCAACAGACAATTTTATCAAAATTCAAAAGGAATTCCAGGTTAAACAAAGGGAGGCTAACGTTTGATTAAAAATCATGTGTGTTTTGTTGTTACGAAGTAGATTAGCTGATCGAATTAAATCTAAAATAACTATCTACTTAAAGAATAATTAATAGATGAGAGAGAGAGAATAATACAAATAAAGACAAAATAGAGATAGAATAAACATAGATTTCATAACCACAGAATAATGTTCATTACAACTAATCACTACACTAGAAAGGTGGAAAGATTATAACTAGAAAGTGGTAAATCTACTCTAGAAAGCAATAAAGAGAAGGTGGAGAGAAGTTATCTTTCTCAACTGCTGCTTGGAGGACAAGCCGCGTTGACGGAGCACCTGGAAGAATGTGGTGAGATGCGGGACGAAGGAGAACGACGACAGACGATGGAGAACGGCATAGGGCGACATCGCAGCGGGATCCGCTTCCCGAACAACGGTGAGAAGACAACCGCGGGATACTCCACAAAGGAGGTGAGAAGGTGGAAATATTCTAATTTTAACTCTAATGGAGCATCCCAAGTTTGAGACAAGTTCGTAGAGCCTTTGAGGGGGTGAGAGAAGAGAGGAAGGGATAAAGAATTGGAGTGGTAGGGGTCTTCTTTTATAGTTGTAGAGATTGAGGGCAATTTGATCATTTTATGTTTTAAAAGATTAATTTAAGGTCTTTAGTGACGGATTTAAGCGTCACTAGAGACCCCAAACGTAGGCTTAGTGCACGCGTATGCGGCGCCTCCTCCTCTCCCATGCGCTTAGCACTTCACGCACATTCTCTTCATCTCAGTCATTCGATCATAAGATTGGACGGCTTAAGATGCGTGTGCTTGCACCTTTGTTATGCGCATGCGATCGAGTGTTTGCATGCATGTCTAATCGTGCGTGCAGTGCTCGCGCAATCTCGTGCGGCCATGTTGCCCTCCATTTGACTGTTCGCTCGCCATCCAATGGCTCAATTGAGCTCGTGGAAGCACTCGCAGTTGATTTGAGCGCTTGAAGAGGCTTGAACCGGCGTCTCTGCCTCTGCATAGTGCCTTCACCCACCACACTGCGTTCGCGTTTGAGGCGCGTGCACGTTTTAAGGCACGTGCTACCATGGTCGTTGAATGGCGATCTAACGGCCCAGATCAATCGCACGTTTGAGAAGAGAAAAGCAGCGGCTGGTCTTAGGCTAGTATGGGCGGCTGAGATGGCACTATGTGATGCCATCTTGGCTGTCCATCTTCTGTGACTTGTAGATGGTAGCATGGATGTTGGATTGGACCGATTTTCATGCCGTTGGGCTGCGATCTTTAATCCGAACCTATCTGTGTGGTCAGATTTGTCATCCGATGTATAGATTTGCACCATCTTGGTCCCTTAACCTTTGATCTTTCTCGGACTGCATCTGATGCTACAGAAGTCCGATCGAGGCGATCTTGGAGTTGTTGAACTCCAATCGTCACCTTGATTAGATCCGTACAGTTGAATCTTCAATCCAAGGCTCTAATTAAATGTCGTCCTGTCACTTGACCATAAAAAGAGAAAATTAACATAAACATTATACAATCTAACCTAAATGCAAGATGATGCATGTTATACAATATTTATAATGTATGATGTAACTTTACGCTTAAGAACACGTATAAATAGACGGTTTATGTGATATAAACGTGTTTACATCACATAATTCTTAGCTTAGCGTAGATTTAGTTGGTTATTTGTTTAATTTAGTGTAAACTTTGATTCAGATCTTTTTCCCTGACTCCAGTGAGGCCAATTCCGATTTCACAGGACTTCAAATCATGTTTCTTTGCACTTAATCACCTTCTTCATCCTTCCACGATCCATTTCACCTTCTTCCCCCTTCAATTCTATCACATTTATGCCTAAATCATTCCACCTTCACAGGAGACCTCCACTGTCCATGGAGGAGGTCCAGGGCTTAGATCACAACAAATTGGGGTCCTTCATCACCTCTTCATCACTACAGGACCCCGTTCTACTCCTCAATTAGCTAGAATCACTCGTACTTAAAATGCCTAAATTCACTTCAACCTCTAAGCTGCTGTCAATGGCAAGCTTAGAGGAGTCTCTCCACTTAATTTTGCACACCCACACCATCACCTTGATCTTTTGACCATTTTCCCTCACTCAATTGAGTGAAGGAATTGCTCTTGAGTTCAGACGGACTCAAGAGATAATCTTACTGAATTTTTAATTAATCTTTTAATCTAATCTTCAATTGCATTTAATGTAAAGTTCTTGAGGTTCTGTGTAACCTCAGGAACCATTCTAGATCATTTCCAATGAGTTTCATGGAGATTTTATCTCCAACATACTTTATCGGTGTTCATCAAAGCTCCGACGAGCTTCGATGAACCAAATATTAGCCTTAACCTTTGGAATGACCTGAGAAGCTCCAGATCACTTCCTTGTGATCTCAAGATCAAGAATCACACAGTATATTTGTGTGTAAGTGATTAATTCTCTCTGTTGATGTTCATCTTCTCCAACTCCGGTGGAGTTGGAGAAGCTCAACCACTAAGGTTTAGGTTCTGGGAATTAGTCCTAAAGCACGAGTAGAACATTTTGAACCTAACTATGCTTTCAGTTAGGACGGAAAACCTCTAGTCCTCTCTACCGAACAACCCTTCTGCTGATCCCATACGGCGATGCCTGAGAACACCTCTAGAGCTATTAAAACCCAATTTTGAGGTGTGGAACAGCTTCCTGAGGATGAATTAGGTCAGGTGATAACATTACATTTTATGGTAATAATTTTGCCAATAAGGGTTTATCTTAAGGGTGACATACACAAATATCATATCATAAATGGGCATGGGAGCATTACATGCATCGCACATTGAGATTGCTTATAAACCAATGTTAATGGCCATTTGCATAAGTTCATGTCAAAACAGGCCTCCGATGAGCAATCGAACCGCATGAATGAATTCAGAACGACGAACAGAGTCCAATTGACCTAAAATTGACCAAATCCGACATCTAGAGCTCCCGCAATTGGCCCAAGAAGTTCTGACCATTGATCTGATGATCAATGGTCCACAGCACGCCACGTGGTGCCCGATCGGCGCACGCCTGCCAACACCCCGCTTCCTCCATCAGCTGCAAGATGAATCTGAGCCGTTTGATCTTCGATCGGACGGCTGAGAACGGCGCTCACCGCGCCCCTCTTCACAAGGCAGCAACCAGAGAAATGCCCTAAGCTGTCTGATCTTTAATCGGATGGTTGAGAACCTCACATCGCCCTCCGCAGACTACACTCCCGAGTCACGCACATGAAGATCCAACCGTTGGATCTCCATCCAACGGTCGGCAGCAGTCGAGCGGAAGATTCCCTTCGCAACCATCCGCCTTCACAGTTCAGCGGTCGGCACCTTGACCTCGCATTGAGGGGCATGGGTTCAAAATGCTCGTCGCATCCTAAATCCACGCGATTTGATGCGCGCCCAATTATGGCTGTTCATCTGCGATCGAGTGGCTTGTAAGTAGGCGACGCTGCGTGATCATCCAAGCCAGATGTGTGTGATGACGCGCGCACATTGCTTGTGAGGCACGCTCAGCGCCCGATCTAATCGAACGGTCCTCAGCGGCCGCACACGGATCACCGAGAAGAAGAACACGTGCATAAGGGATCGGCGTGTAGGGGGCTACACCGACGATTTTGGCATGGATTTAGAGGTGTCCTGGACGTCACTAAAGCCCCTACTTCATTTGGAAAGTCATTCTTCCTATATAAACCCCTTTCAACTACCCATGTAAAGCATTCAATACACTTGCAAACCTTCTATCCTACTCCTAGCTATCCTTAACACCTTTTCACGATAGCCGGAGCTGATGAGCCACCGACGGAGCCCTCCTCCGCCGCCATGGCCGCCTCGCCGTCTTCTCTCTCTCTCTCTATCTTAGCTTTACTTTACTTGTGCCTAAGCATTTAGCTAGTGTTGTATTTGTAAAACTCAAGTGCATGTTAAGTGATGATGTTTCTTATCTAGTTATTTGCTCTCTTTTGGTGTTTAAGTTGCATGCTGTGAACAAAAGGACTCTAACCCTAGTCTCTCTCTCTTTTTTCTCTCTCTCTTACTCGCTTTTCTCCTGCATTTTCTTCCAACCAAAACCTGCCATTTCCGTGACAACCAAGTGGCAGAAAAACCTAATTTCATGCCTCCCTGTGTGTTACGACCCGGTTCTCAAATCCCTACAGGACATGAGACCGTACCGACTCGACTGATCCCAAGACCCAGTCGTCTAACGAGAAAGCAACCAAAAAGCAGTAAAATAAATCACATTCACCATGCAAGCAACTAACAGTAACATAGTACAGCAATAAAGAAGTAAACTACTACAGTACACACCACCACAATAGTAGAAAATTAAACAGGTATAGGAATATAAAGTTTACAATAAAAGAGTACAGGAGTGTAACAACTACTCACTACAACAGGAAACGGAGTACAACAGAAAGCTACAACTACTGGACTCTACTGGGCCCAGCACCCTCTGCAATCGTAGGCTCTAGCTGCTCAACACCTAGACCTCAAAAAGGTTATGAATACACGAAATCAGCGAACGCTGAGTAGAGTGGCAACCAGCTAATTTAAACAGTAAAGGTGGATAGGTAGCTGTTGTTTTTTAATTTCTTTCTTTAACTAATTATTCTTTCTTCCATCACTTGGTTTATTTATTAAGTCTCTTTCTTGATCTCGAATGTTCCTCGTGGGAACGATCTTGATTACAGTCATTTCCAAAGAGTAGAAATAGCACGCGGTGCTCTCCTGGCCGGGAGAGTCCCCCGTGGTGGTCCTACACTCAGTCAACTACCCCAAGGTCACGGACAGATGTAACGGTGACTACGGCATGCACGATAAGCGCACGGATAGCTACCCCGCATTGGCACGCCGTCAGTCGTTTCCGTTAGCGGGTGCGCCCAAAGCACAGCACGTAACCAGCATAGGACATAACCCTCTCAATAACAGGGGTCTAGCCCCTAAGAACCAAATAGGGGTCTCACCCCTCCATAGTCCGCGTACATTCGCCTGACTACCCTGGTTTGCCCAGTGTGCCTAACAAGTCGGTGTAAGGCGACTAGCTGAACCCTGGGTCCCGTGGGGTGGCTAGCTCTCTCCCTATACTAGTAACTCTCCCCGGTACAGTGTACACGAGGGCCAAAGAGTCGGTGTAAAGTGGCCAAACCCACCCCAAATCTCGACTCGAAGGCGGCAAGCTCCCCTCTACACTAAGAGGTAACATGTGCTTCCCTTGGTACCACGTACTCAAGGGACAACACACTTCCCAGCACATTCCTAGGTCCATTCCATTTACTTCCAGGAGCTCATCTCCTAATTCCCTGTAGGGTTCATGCTCATGTTTCCCAGGCCAAGCCATACTAGGTTTCATCATTTTTATTTCTATTTCCATTTCTCTAGTTCTACACATGTAACATGTAACTTTATTGTTCACATTCCAGGTTTATTTGCAGGTAGCTCGTATTTCCAACATTCAATCTTCCATTTCCAGTTCATATACATGCAGCTCATATTATGACATTTAACGTAGACAACCGGAATTTACATGCAACATTTTGCTAACACAAGTACTTTACATTTCACAGGCAGTTGTTATTCATTTACAGGAAATTGTTATTATTCTATCTACTTATCCAAGACTGCAATCCGTACATTCCATACAAATATTCTAGTATTTTTAGCCCTAGGATTCATGCCATACCCTAGGATCTAACATTCATTCCACATATGCATTCAAGTTTGTAATTAAACTAGGGGAAGCCATTCTACCAGTAAACCCACGAGTAGTGGGGCTTGATCGGAAGGTCCACGTGCCTCAGCAAAGCCCAAACCCGCAACAGAACAAGGTCCTAACATAAGGATCATTCATAAGAGACTACTCAGAACAGGATAAAAAAGATTCCAACAAGTAGAGGAATTTATGCGGAAATCAACAATATCTTAATTGCGGAAATCAGACCTTAAATGGACCCTAAACGAGTCAAAAATAGAAATTATGATTCATATCAGACATCTGGAACACCTTCCATACGTCTTAAAAGAGTCCAGAACCATACCTCAACTCCTGCGCCACTCCTTAGACGTCCAAGAACTCCGCTGGACCGTTTGGACCCAGTTCCAGACGTCCGACCACCTCTCTGGACGTATGGAGACGCTTCTCGCCGTTTAGTGCCTCGCCCAGACGTCTGAACTGCGTGGGAGGGCGTGTCCCGTGCCTTCTCGAAACGAATCATGCACACATCGACAAAAATCTTCTCGCCATGGCACGAAACAGTGCCTCGGCGGAACGGCCTGCATGGCCGTATCCGCAAAGAAGGTGTACGTCGCGAAACTTACCTCACAGTCGTCTGGAACCTCCTCCAGACGTCGTCTAGTCGTTGGACCAGACATCTGATTCTAGGAAAATCCCAGAATTAGAACCCGCCTTCGCCTTCTCTTGTCGCGCGTGGCCGTGCCCACTCGCCTGCTGCTCCGGCTGCAGCAGTGTCGGGGAGGACTTCCCCGACGCACCTCTCCACCTTGTGCACACGCCGACCGGCCATGAGCTCTCTGGCGAGCTCCCACACGAGCTCGCGCTTGCTCTCCTCTCTTTTCTTCGCTGCTCCTCCTCTCCTCCCATGTTGCTCATGCCCGCTACCTGCTACTCGCCGCTCACCGCTCTCGCTGGAGGAAGAAGAAGAGTGGCTGGAGGTGGGGTGAACGAAGGAGAGGAGGGGGTTTAAATAGGGCGCTGGGTTAGGGTTTTGCATTGGTGAAAGGAGAGAGAGAAGGAGAAACGAGGTTGCGTACTGTTTGCATGCAGCACACGCACAGACGCGAGGACGTACACGAAAAAATTTGATCTCCAAACGTCTGGAAAGGTGTCCAGACATCTGACCCAAGTCCCAGACGTCTTAAAGGGCTCTAACAGCACGGGTCTTAACACTGTGTTCAACACTCGGACTCACGTCCGTTTCTTTATTTAAAATCAACACAATGAACGCGAGCTACAATGACCGATTTAAACAAGCATGTCCGGAGCGTGCCATCAGGTTAGGTCATTGATTTGATCAGAGAAACTTTAAATCTGAAAGTCAACTCTTAACCTAGGATTGGTCAAACCTAAGTTTAACTCGAGGAATTCAGGCTTGATTCCTTGATTTTAAGGCTTGATTAAGTTTCTGGGTTGATTTAGAGGTGTTTAGAACTCATTAGATTGGATTTCATCAAGAGTTGTTTAAGATTATGCGATTTGTACAATTTAGGTTCATTTGGAACCCAACGCTGTTCTTGAGCCTTTTTGTTGAAATTTGAACTCAAACTCCACTCAGAACAACTTTTCTTTATTCATTAAACTGATCTAAATCAATTCTTGATGCTTTTATCTCTCTGTTGGATGAATTAATCCTTAAATCTAAGCTCTGAACTTCCAAATTGAAGCTCTCATGGTTCTGTAGCTTTCTGAAGCTCTTCCTGACCTTAATCTTTCTCTTAAATCCCACGGAATGTTTCTGCAGTGTTCCATTTCTCTCAAAAGAGAGAATTTCCTTTCTGTAGGTCGATTGACCTGGATTTCATCCTCTGAAGTGCATTCCAAGCACACAAACAGTGCCATGTTCATCTCTTAAATCAATGGATCAAATTTGACCCATTGATCTAATTGAGGTTAAAATTGAAGACTAGATTCCAAGAGCTTTCCATCGAGCTCTTGTGCGCTCGATTTGGTCCAGTGAGTTAGCCGAAATCAATCATTGAAGATCTGCTAGCGACGAAGCTATGTGCGGAGAAGCACCTTGGTTAGTCCCACCTCAGGGAATTGCGGGTGCACGCCTTAATATAAAAGTTATTCGTGCACCCAGCGCTTCAGTTGTCAGCGCTAGGTGCACATAACCCTTACCCCTCTAATCTTTGAGCATTGAATGAATTGGTGCATGGGCATGCACAGGTGTGCACTTGGCTCAGGTGGGTGAGCGACTGCATGTGGGCCTGTGATGGGTCGATTACTATGCATTAGCTAAAATTGATAATAATCCACCTAATAAAATTAGGCATGGGTTTAGTAGGGTCTGGTCCCACCCTATCTGGTGCTGTGTATTCCCGAAATGTCCATGTCACTCATTAACAAGCTTTTTATTAAGTGAAGAGAGAGTGGGCTTGAGCGTGAAAATGGCTAAGTGTGGAGAAGTGAGTGCATAGTAAAATAGAGAATGATGGAGAGCTTAAGAAAAAATTAGAAGGCCAAAGGAAAGAGAGAAGAGGCAGAGAGAGTTGAGAAGGAAGAAAGAGAGAGAGAGAATGAAATAAATAAAAGAATTAAAGAAGAGAGGAGACGTCTGTTGCATTCATTAGAAGTCTAATTCTTATTTTTAAGTTGTCTAATTCTTTTTATCAGACGTCTGATACAAGGCTGTAGGTTGAGAAGAGAAAGTTTGTGCTTTATATTGTATAAAAGGTATTTCTATTCTTTATACATTACTTCTATGCCTTACATTCTTATAAAAATTGTAGCAATCATTCCTCTACTTGGTATTCATTGTAAATCATTCATATACATTTCTTTCAATTATTGGAATAGAGCATGCTTTAATTGATCAATCTTATGTTTATCTATTTATGTGCTTAACATATTTTATAATTATTGATCTAATTAATTGGTAAGCTATGTATCAGAATAAAATGGTGAAATAAAAATTACGATTATGCTTCCTAGTGAACGGCCTGGACTCAACCAGTTAAATGAAATTAAATCTAAAATGTTAGGTTAACTTGACCCTATACTATACTAAATGATAACGATTCGAGTTAACCTAAGTCATTTCTTTACATGATTAATTAAGACCTTTAACCTTAATTAATTGTGTTGAGATTTGGGACCTCATTCTTCTAAGTAGATAGATTTATCGCTTTCATAGATTAGATTTACTACTTTCTAGGAGTATAAGTAATTAGAGAATTCACTGTGGAATTGTTAGATTAGTTAGGAGTAGAATTAGTTAGTGGATTGATTGATAGTTTTAGGAGTAGAGTAGATTAGGAAGCTTTTCACCAAATCCACCTCTTCTCTTCATAATGTCCTTTTGATCTCTCCATGCACTCAACACTCACTTCTGCATGTTTTCCTCGTATGTTTACCATCATCCACCAATCCATCAAGGTCAAATTTAGATTTGAAGTCTTAACTTCTAGATCTGAATTTGCACCTAAAATTCACATGGGGGGTCTCCCATTCACTTCATCTATTCACAAAGACCTCCTGATTTGGTTTTATTATCTTGAATTGCTCGATTTCTTTCAGATTTGCTTTTAATGCCCAATCTCATGATTTGGAGTTCATTGGTTTCCATTGGATTCAATTGAGTATTGAGGTTTTCAATCGCTAAATTAGGTGTAATGCAATGAATCCAAAGTGTTGGATTTGATTTTTAATTTGTGGATGAGCATGTACCCAATTTGAACTTTAATTTGGATAGTTTGACTAAGGATAATCATTGATATTGATTTGAGGTTAAACAAGGACCCAACGGATTCTAATATGATCAACTTGATCACCAATCAATGGTGTTCAAGAAGATTGGTTGATCTGATCAATAATCAAATCTAAAACAAAAGGTCCAATCTGGGCAACATTTGATTGTCACTCCAAAAGGATTTTTGAGTTCAAAAATGGCTTTAATCTGATCTGCAGAAGTTGATTGAGATTTTGAATGGTTTAATGAAGGTTTAGAAATAGTTTGATTTGATTTTAATATCTATTATGGTCATTTACTTACACACTATCTATAGTGTGAAGTAAAGACCATATTAGGGTTTTAAGGGCTATCAAACCTTTGATTTGGTTTTAAGAAGATTTCAGACCTTCTGATTGATGTTTTTGATGAATGGAAAGTGAGTTTTAAAGATTCAAACAGAATTGAGTTGATTAGACTTGCTGCAGCAGTTTTGAGCTACTGATCTTATGCTTAGGTTTTAGCTGCTGAAATAGCAGCAGTGTTAGCATTTGTAATTTAAGACGGCTGAGCATCTTCAATAAACATTTGATCAACTATTTGAGAGCAGCAATTACTGCAGAAGTTGCTACTGGGGATTTTTCAGAAGTTTTGAGTTGTTGTTCTGATGCAGCAGCAGCCACTGATTGGCTGGGATTTGAACTGAATTTAGGGATTGAAAGAAGCTGACATGTGGTGTATATCGTTAGAATATACATACAAGCATTCATGTGCATGTATTTGATGTAAATCTTGTTTGGAATGTCTTATGAATAATGTTCTTATTCTTTGTCAATTAAAATTCAAATGGATAATTGTCTAAATGTGAATTTAATGTAAATCATGATAAAATTTATGTTTAAATGTTTGAATATCCTCTTTATGTTGTGCTGAAGGTTTGTGCATGCTTTAATTAAACATCAAGCCATTAGAATAGAATTCTAGGCCTTAGGTTTCCCTTTCCAATACTCTGAAGGCTTAACTTATGTGAACTTGTGTGAAGGCCTAACTTGTGTGAACTTTGTATATAGATAAAAATTATAAAAAAATTTCAAAAAATAAAATAAAGGTGTCTTGAGTAGGATTAGATATTCCTTTAGGTGTATGCCAAGTTTCAAGGTAATCTGAAACCCTAACTTGGTAAAACATATCAGCCGATGATTCGATATGCCTTGGAATTTAATAAAGAAAATCAAACTAAAAACACCAAAAACAATTCTATCTCTCTCATCTCATTCTTTCTCTATCATTCCCCAACTCCCATAAACCTATAAAAACCCTAAAAATCAGAAAAATCCTACAAATATCCAAAAATACCTTGTATATTATGTATATACTTGTATATTTAAGTTATACCTAAGTTAAATGTAAATATTGTATAATATGTATATAATGTATATAATTAACTTATATATGTATTATATATATTAAATTAAGTATTTGGAATAATTTAATATATACATAACTTAATTGTATTTTTAAATATTAATTTATTTAAACTAAATGTATATTAAACTAAATAATTATATAAACCTATCTATATGTACATAATTATACATAATACTGTATATACATATATATATGTATTATGTACTATATAATACCTAAGTAAATATACATAATTATATATTTATAGTAAATAAATAAGTTGTTAAGTTACCTAAGTAAATTATTAGCTTAAAATAAAATAAAATATTAATTTAGTCTAATACTGAAGTAAGTTATAATGTATATTTGTATAATGATATGTTAAATATTTTGAACGTATTTATGCTATATTATAGTATTTATAGATTACTTTTATGTAAAACTAACTAAAACATGTATTTAAATCTATATAAATTAAAATAAAGTTTCTAAAATATAATCAAAATATATAATAATTAATTTATTATATATATTAACACCGTATAAAGTCAATTGTGTAATTAAGTCACTAATTTATATGTTAATTAACAAATTAAATTCTAATTTAATGTGCATAATTAGCTAACTCAACTAATTTAATTATATATCTAAATAATTTATTTCCCTAAATTAACTATACCATTGTATAGCCCTATATAAGGGCTTTTTAGAAATATAATTTATTTTAAAATTGATCTTAATTTGGGCCCTCAAATCGAGGGCCAAATCCTTTGATTGCTCATAATCGCACATGCAGCTGGGCACCAATTTGGCGTTGATTTAAAGTGCCACATCGGTGGCTATTGAGTGTGCGGTGTAGTTGTTGAGGCGGAGAATCGTCGCAAAAAGAGTTGAGTTTTGAAAACCTGTTATCATAGTGTAATTTGCAAGAAAAATATATCAATAGATAATTTTAACCAAAACTCAAAAGGAATTCTGGGTCGAACATAGGGAGGCGGACGTTTTTATTAAAAATCGCGTTTGATTTGTTGTCACGAAGCAGATTAACTGATTGAATTGAATTTACGCTAGCTATCTACTTAAAGAATAATTAATAGAAGAGAGAGAGAATGATACAAAGAGAAAATAGCGAGAGAATGAATAGGTGTTTCATAATCATATAATCAAGTTCGTTACAACTACTTGTTACACTATAAAGCAGAAAATCTATGCTAGAAAGCAATAAAAGAGAAGGTGGAGAGAAGTTATCCTCTTCAATGGCTACTTGGAAGATAAGCCGCACTGATGGAGTGGCTGGACGAAGGTGGTGAGATGCGAGACGAAGGAGAACGAAGACGGATGATGGAGGATGGGGCAAGGCGACGTCGCAGCGAGATCCACTTCCCAAACAGCGGTGAGAAGACAACCGTGGGCGCTCCACGAACGGGGATAAGGTGGAAAAATTCTAATGTTAACTCTAATGGAGCATCCAGGATTTGGGACAAGCTCTTAGAGCTTTGGAGGGGTTGAAAGAAGAGATGAAGGGATGAAAGATACTGGGGGTCGTAGGGCTATTTATAGGTGACGTTTGAAGGGGTAAAAAGGTTATTTCATCTTAAAACATTAAATGAGGGGGGTCTTTAGGGATGGATTTAAGCGACACTAAAGCCCTGAACGTGGGCGTAGTGTGTTAAGACTCGTGCTGTTTGAGCCTTTTAAGGCGTCTAGACTGTTGGTCAGACGTCTGGATACCTTTCCAAACATCTGGAAATAAAAAATTTTGAGTACGTGCTCGCGTCTACGCACAGGCTACGCGTAGACAATACTCTCGTTTTCCTCCTTCTCTCTCTTTTTTCCCCCCTTTAGCGAACCCTAACCCTCACCCTTATAAAACCCCCCTTCCTCCTCTCTTGTTCACACCACTCCAGCTGCTTTTGCCCTTCCCCTTCACCCCAGTGCGAGTGAGAGAGCGCGAGAGCGGCGATAAGGAGGAGCGGCATGGCAACTCACCGGAGAGCGCATGGCCAGAGTGGCGCGTGCGCGAAGAGGAGGAGTGCATCCGGGGAGTCCTCCTCGACACTGCTGCAGCCGTAGCTGTAGGTGAGGGGGCGAGGCGTGGCCTCGCGCGGCCCGAGCAGGTTCTGATTCTAGGTTTTTCCCAGAATCAGATGTCTGGAGTGACGTCCAGACGACGGAGCGGACATCTAGAGGCGGTTCTAGACGTCTGAGGAGAGAGTCTCGCGAAGGAACATTCTCTTTGCGGATATGGCCATGCAGGCTGCTTCGCAGGTACCCTTTTGCGTGCCTATTTTGAGAAGATTTGGTTGATGCGTGCAGGATCTACTTCGGGAAGGTGCGGGGCACACCCTCCCACGCAGTTCAGACGTCTGGGCTGCTTACCAGACGGTTGGAAGCACTTCCAGACGTCCGGAGAGGTGGTCGGACGTCTGGAGCTGGGTCTAGACAGTCCAGCAGAGTTTCTGGACATCTGAAGATGACGCAGAGCATTGAGGTGCGTTTCTAAACACTTTTAGGACGTCTAGAAGTTGTTCCAGACGTCTGATTTAAGTCAGCAGCACTGTTTTTGACCCGTTTAGGGTCGTTTGACGCAAATAGGATACCGATGTTTTCCTTATGAGTTTCTCTACTTGTTAGATGGCTTTCTATACTATTCTAAATGTTCCCTTGTGATTATTCCTTGTGATAGGACTTCGTTCCGTTGCAGGTTCGGGGCTTGCTGAGGCACGTGAGTCTGCCTCTTGGGTTGATTGGTAGAGTGGCTTCCCCTAATTTAATTATAACCCTGAATGCATGTGTGGAATGAATGATTAGAACCTAGGATGTGGCATGAATCCTAGGACGAGAAATACTTAAAATGTTTGTATGTGTGATTGAATTGCAGTCTTGAATGAGTAGATAGAAATGTGAACCACTGCCTGTAAATGAACAAAGCTGCCTGTAAAATATGAAATACCTGTGCTAGTTAACAGTTGCATGTGACTTTCCTGTTGTCTAAGTTAATGATTAAATATGAGCTGCCTATGTATAACCTGAATATGGAAATGTGGATGGTAGAAATACGAGCTGCATGTGTATAACCTGGAAATGGAAATGTGAATGATAAAACCCGATACGGAATAGCATGAGAAACATGAGCATAAACCCTATGAGGAAAGTAGGAGTAGAGCTCCTGGAAATATAGGGAATAGATCTGGAAATGTGACGCGAAGTGTGCTAGCCCTTAGTACGTGGTACCACAGGGAGCGCATGTTCCCGCTTAGTGTAGAGGGGAGCTTGCCGCCTTTGGGTTGAGACCCGGGGTGGGTTTGGCCACTTTGCACCGACTTCGTGGCCCTCGCGTACACTGTACATGGGAGAGCTATTAGTGTAGGGAGAGAGCTAGCCACCCCACGGGGTCCGGGGTTCAGCTAACCACCCTACACCAACTTGTTAGGTATACTGGGCAAACCAGGGTAGTCAGGCGAGGGTACGCGGACTGTGGAGGGGCGAGACCCTTGTTTGGTTCTTCGGGGCTAGACCCCTATTACTGATAGGGCTAGGCCCTATACTATTCCGTGTTGTACTTGAGCGCACCCGTTAACGGAAACGACTGACCGCATACCAGTGCGGAGTAGCTACCCGTGCACTTATCGCGCATGCCGTAGTCATCGTTACGTCTGTTCGTGACCTTGGGGTGGTTGACTGAGTGTAGGACCACCACGGGGGACTCTCCCAGCCAGGAGAGCACCATGTGCGACTTCTACTCTTCGGAAAATACTGCAATCAAGATCGTTCCCACGAGGAACGTTCGAGATCAAGAAAGAGACCTGATAAATAAATCAAGTGATGAAAAAGAATAATTAGTTAAAGAAAGAAAGTGAAAAACAATAGCTACCTGTCCACTTTTACTGCTTTAGTTAGTTGGTTGCCACTCTACTCAGCGTTCGCTGACGTTGTGTACTCATAACCCTTTTCAGGTCTAAGTATTGAGCAGCTCGGGTCTTTGGCTGTGGAGGGTGTTGGGTCCAGTAGAGCCCAACAGTAGTAATTTCTTTGTTGTACTCCTTTTGCAGTAGTGAGTTAGACTCTTGTACCTTTATGTTCTGCACTTTTACGTTATGTACTTCATGTTTCTGTACCTTGTTACTTTTCTACTGTTGTGGTGGTGATACGTACTGTAGCAGCTTTTACTTCTTTACTGCTGTACCTTTTTACTGTTAGTTGTTTAGCATAGTGAATGTGGTTTACTTTCCTGCCCTTTGGTTATTTTATCGATGGACGACTAGGTCTTGGGATCAGTCGAGTCGACCCGGTCTCGTGTCCTGTAGGGATTCGGGAACCGGGTCGTAACATAGTGCGTGTCCACCTGCGCCTTCTCTCCTTCCTCTACGCTCAACACTTACGCACGAACATTGATCATGATCGGACGGCTTAAGATCAATTGTGCCAATGCCTCATCTTACCTGCCCGCGTGCGATCGAGCGTTCGCATGTGCATACACCCGCTCGTGCATCTGAGCATGCCACGTTGAAGCCTTCACCACCGCTCGATCAAGATCTAACGGCTGATTTTGGCTACGCCTTGCTCCTGCGCTGAATTGAGGCATGTGAGGGACTCGAACTCGTGATCTTAGCTCCAAAGGCAGCGTTAAGATCGATGCGCCATGCCTCATTTTGAGGCACGTTTAAGTTTTGAGGATGAGCTCTCTCAGCCGTTGGATTTTGATCCAACTGCTAAGATCGTCTATGCGGTTGAGGAGAGAAGGCAGCAGCGAATCTTTGGGCTAGTCATCTTCTCTGAGCTGTAGATGGTGTCACGAATGTTGGATTGGACTTATTTTTGCACTGTTGGATTGCGATCGTCGATCCAAACCCATCCATGCATCAGAATTTGTCATCTGAAGTACAGATTTACACCACATGGCCCCTTGATCTGAGATCTTTCTCAGACTGCATCTGCTGCTACGGAAGTCTGATCGGGGTAATCTTGGAGTCATTGAACTCCAATCGTCGTCCTGATCAGATTTGTACAGTTGAATCTTCAATCCGATGCCCCAATATGATATTGTCCTAGTTCCTAATCACAAAAATGAGAAATTAATTTAAAATTTATACAACCTAATCTAAATGCATGATGATGCATGTTATGCAATATTTATAATACATGATGCAACTTTACGCCTAAGAACATGCATAAATAGACGGTTTATGTGATATAAACATGCTTACATCAGTGGCATATCTCGAATTCATGCTGTAGGCATTTCAGTCGTCAGGTGTAGGGCACCAAACAAGAGCATACAAGTCTTTGGTCTCGATGCATGTGCCCCATGTGCCTACGGGAATGCATGGGTGTGTGCGTGTGAGCGCGTAGGTGTGTGTGGGCATGTGGGCTTGTTGTTGGGCTTAAAATCCGATAAAAATGTACCTAATAAAAACAAATATGGTTGGCCCACTGGTAGAGATCTAGTCCCACTCATATAGGTGCTATGTATTTCTAAAAAATGGGCTAGCTCGACCATTAAACCAGTTTTTGTGCATGTGAATTGTATGTGAAACTGTTAAGGCCGTAAATGCGGCTATGTATTGAGCCTTCAGAGGTTGTGTGTTGTGTGTGTATGTATATACGTATGTGTGTGTGTGTGTGTGTGTATATATAGTATAAGTATATATGTATATAAATAATGTAAATAAGTATTTATATGTAAATAATATAGTATGTATATGTGTAAGTAGAATGTGTATAGGTAGATAAGATACTGCTTGAACTCTTATATATATAAATAACACTTAGAGCTTTAGTGACACTTAGATCTGTCGCTGTATATAGCTACATGACTATTTTGCTTTATGCTATGTATATAATTTTACTAAGGTTTTAGTGACGCTTATTTATGTTACTGTAAATATAGTATATGTTACTATAGATATTATTATGTTAATATAATTTAGTATAGTATATATTATTAGTTATTTTTGTTCCTATACCTAGGTATTATTTATATTAGCTGTAAATAATTAACATAGAGTAATTATATATATAGTTTTTTATGCTTGTTTGTATATATATTTTTAGGCATTGTAACACTGATTAATTGATTCTTTTGTAAATATTTAACCCATCCATTCATTTATTTGATGCATTCATTAATTTTGTAAATAAAATCAACATTTTTGGAATATTGGACTTAGTGATATATATCAATAACTGCCTCACACTAAATGACCTGGAAACAAACCAATAAAAATTGTAAATAAATAAAATTGATATGACATCGGTTTGTATTTTTGTGAAATCTATACTACAATAATTACACATTAAATACTGTTTTTAATGCAAATTGAAAGTCGACGATCATATTTTTGGCGTCGTTGCCAGGAACAAAAATCCGACAATAGTATTTTCTTATAATTGTTGACATCTTGTCCATCAATTCACTAACATGCATGGTAAGGTAACATGTAAAACAATCTTTGTCTTGGATATTATGAAAGGTACCCTGAATTCTTGAAGCACTTTTGAGTTTAGCATACATCCGATTAGCATTGGAAACTCGTAAGAGGTAAGATATGGGTAGGAGTGTTTAAGATTTGTAGGTGATAATTTGAGTTTATGCATTTTATATAGCTGATTTGGGTCCATTTAAGCTAGACACAAGAGAGATCAACCTTTTTCAATTAGACTTAAACATAGTCCTGGTCATTACAATGTGCATCCTTGAGTGCAAGTGTGCGTGTGTGTACTTAGAGAGGTACTAACTGTTGAAATGACCCTCCCCAATGATCCCTGCGATTTCCTGGGTTATTTTCCGGGGTGTCATGGAAATTTCAACACCCCCAAACCTAATTCTATGGGCTCTACGGGAAATATGAGATTGCGGGGCCAAACCTACAATTTTCTTGACCCTAAAACCCTACCCAACACCATCTTTAAAAACTCTCCCTTCGTAACCCCACTTCCCCCCACATCACCCTCGGGCGGCACACCCTTCCCATTCCAGCGAGAGAGAGAGAGGTGAGGAGAGGAGAGCGTAGGCAGGAGTAGCGTGAGGGGGAGGGAGCTTACTACCGAGCTCCTCCGGTGACACGCGGGCGTTGGGGAGGAGTTGCAGCTGCATGCTATGCGGTGGCTACGTAGGGCGATGTGGTGGAGGTGCTGCTGCGCACGAGCATCAAGCAGCAGCTCGCTACAAGGTGTTGCATGAGGTTGAAGCGAGCAGCGCTCGCTAAATGTGAGAGTCGAGCAGTAGCTCGCAACAAGGCGCTGCATGAGGCCGAGGGCGCTGCGTGGGGTCGAGGTCGCATTGCAGATAGCTCAACATAGGGGAGAAGCAGGTCTGCTGCGCGAGAACGAGGAAGATATTCGTTTTAGACGTCTGAGTGGGGTATCGGACGTCCGAAGTGGGCCCAGGACGGTCGGGACATCCGCTGGACGTCTGAGAAGGAGAGGTGGGGCTTTCACGCTATATAATACATTTGAGGAGTGCCTTATACGTCTGATACGAGAGCCAGGTGCATTTTGTGCAGGCAGGCAGTCAATTCAGTCAGATCGACCAAACCGACCCAACCTGGTTCAAGTGAATTAGGAAGGGTTTTTAGGTTGGTTCAAGGACTAAACGAGGTTTGATTTCCGCGCAACAGGTATCGTTGGAAAGCTCTTGGAATTTTTCACATTTTGGAATCATTTCTACACTATTTTTGAACTGTCTCAGTGCACTGAAATGTCAGTCAAAGTGTTTAATGCTCATTTTGACCATTACTTTGGTGTAGGCTTTGGGTTCAGGGTACATGCAGGATCTGCGGGGTGTCCGGATCGGTCCCTCTTGCCCTCATATCTCTTGTACACCTAGGTAGAGTGGCCTTTCTTATTTCGATGTGGTTAGTTCCATTTTGAATGAAGGTTACAAGTAGCTGCCTAATAAATTATTGCATTTTCTGTAAATGCACTTTGTGAATGAAATTGATAATTGCTTCGTCTTATTTACTCACACACATGTGCATGCCTTAACTCTTAGTATGTGAGCTTTATACTTGTTATACATGTGAGTAATGATTACTTCTTATTGTAAGAAATGATAACCCTAATGGTTGAGATTAAGCCTTTTACTGTAATGCACTTAGTTCTCTACTTCCATGTCTGAAATCTAAATATGAATAGAGATGCATGTCATTCGCTGGTGTTTGAAACAGAATCAAAGGAATTATAAATGAACCTTAGAGAGAACTAGATGAACAACTTATTTGCTATGGCTTGAAACTCTGATGATGATGAAAGGATTCACCTAATGTGAGGCACGACTGTTGTTTAGGTACCAGTATGGGAGTGAGCTGGCCCTCGGGTACACATGTATTAGGGAGAGCTAATCATCTCTTGTGTAGGGAGAGAGCTAGCCTTCCCTTAGGTTGGGACCCAGGGTAGGAATGACCTTTATACACTGACTCCTGTTAGGCCCACGGGGCCAACTGAGATAGTCGGGCAAGGGTACGCAAACTAGTGAGGGATACAACCCCTATTTTGTTTTGTGGTACGACTTAGAGTGTACCCATTAGCGGAAACAACTGATCGCGTGTCGGTGTGGGGTAGCCCCGTGCGTTTATCGCACGTGCCGTAGTCACCACTACGTTGCGACTATGACCCCGGGGTGGTAGACCAAGTGTAGGACAAACGTGAGGTGTTCTTTTGGCCAGGAGAGCACCACATGCATGTTCTACATCGCAGGAAAATCGCAACAAGATCGTTCCGTTAGGGAATATGTAAACTAAGAGATAACGTGACCTTTTGTTAGAATAACTGAAATCACAAGACAACTAGTACCTAGAAATGGAATTAAAACATGAAAATGCTTGAAATATTTACTGCTTTCCTATTTAATTAAGTTGTGTTAGTTGAACACATACTTGCCACTTTACTCAACTTTTGTTAACATTTATTACTTGTGTCTAGGATAGGGAGGTGAGTAGCCAGTTCCGCTGACCACGGAGGGAGCTAGGCCTAGCCGAGCCAAGCCTTAGTTGTTTTACTTCTTTTTGCTATAGGTTGATTCTCCCTTTGTCATCGTGAGTATCTGTTTTGGAACTAATAGTTCAATTTCTATTTTATTAGTAAGTTGTGATGGCTATGTTGTAATCATAATTTTTCTCTTGTGAAACCATTTTTTCGTTATAGATACTTCACAAATATTAGTCTTGTTTTCGTGCTTCTAGCTATACTACATGTGTAAAAATTATTATGGGTTGGTGTATTTCTCGTTGGATGAATGGGTTTTGGGTTAGTCGAGGCAACTCGACCTGGGTTCCATGTGGAGCTAGTTCAGGTTGTAACAAGATGATATCAGAGCAAGATCATCCCGAGAAATGAACCAAACAACCGGATGTAACCACTCATGTAGATGTAGCTAGGATAGCCATCATGGCATTCATCTTGATTCTGCTCTTGAGTCTTGTGTTGGAATTGTGCCAATAATGATCTTTGTTCCTTTCGTCTCCTTATAGGAGATGTCTCGTCATTTAGCTCGCGAGGTCGGCTGAGGGAGTGGCCGTGGGCATGGTTGCGGGGGCGGACATGCCGGACCTGAGGCAGGGGTCGCTCTACCCCTTCTTCAGAGTGTCCAGGCCTAGGATCTTGCTTAGCTGATTTGGGACATCGTGCGAGAGTAGTTTCAACAACCACCACCTCTGCCACCTTCGCCGCCTCCTCCTAAGGTAGAGGAGGGGGAGTCTTCCGTGAGACAGGGTAGTCGCCGCAATGCCAGGCGAGTTGGAGGGGGGGGGGACGACCCTCCAACACTTCCTTCAGACACTACTGAGCAGGAGTCCTCCCAACCGGGAGATGTACCCGTGCCCCTGCTACGGCTCCACCATGAGCTGTTCACGTAGTTTCGGAAGCCGAACTCCCCTTCCTTGAAGGGGGAGGGGAGCTTATTTGAGGCAGAGAACTGGCTGGAGCAGATGAAGAAAATCTTTGACACGCTCCCCCTGCAGAGTGCCGCGTGGCCTTTGCTACGTACCAGCTGGAGAATGCCGCCCACAGGTGATGGTGAGCAGTTTGAGGACAGGAGGGGGAAGAGCCATCCTGGAACTGGTTTGTGACCCTTTTTTGCGAGCAGTACTTCCCGCAGACGTGGTAGGACCAAAGGAGGAGAGAGTTTTACACTCTCCGCCAGGGGGGATGACAGTTGGCGTGTACCACACGGGTTTCTTGGAGATATCACGTTTCACCTCGTCTACAATGGCTATAGAGGAGTGCCTGTAGAGGTTTATTGAGGGTCTCCGGCCTTAATACGGGGGTATGTGAAGCCCCTGAAGCTACCCACTTTCTCCCGCATAGTCGAGGCGGCAATGACTTATGAGGAGACCAACCTGGTTGTGCGAGACATCGATGGAGGAGGTCGGAAGAGGCCCTACCGGCCTGACCACTCTCAGGGCTGTCAGGAGAGAAGGCACTTCCCACCCTAGCATGTTGTACCTGCGAGAGAGGCATCCCGTTCTATGTGGTCGCCAGCGACCTTTAGAGGCCTTAAGGAAGGGTCAACTGCTAGTGCCAGGGCCCCACCTAGTTACCAGTAGGGACAGACCGAGGGAGGAGGTCGTGTCCCTCTCTGCTACTAGTGTGGCTAGCCGGGCCACATAAGAAGGGACTGGCCGTCTAGGGTAGGAGCATACTAGATACTCCCCGCATCTAGCCCAGGAGGCTGATCTAACAGCCATGGCTATTAAGCTCAAGGAGGAGGATAGCAGTCACAAGGTTGGTGCCAACCAGCCGCCACTCACCTAACCAAGAGCGTGGTTGCCTCTTCTGCGCCCAGAGCTAAGCGGCGTGTCAATGCCCTGACTCATAGAGATGCTAGAGCTTTAGGTTCAGTTATGGTAGGTATGGTTACAGCTTTCGGTAGATTAGTTACATACTTTTTTATTCTGGTGCCACACACTTGTTTGTTTCCAGGAGTTTTGCCATCAGTTTGAGACAGAACAATATACTACTAGAGGATTCGTTCTTGATCAGAGGGTCAGGGGGACAGTTGTTTGTTGCAGAGGAGGTCTTTACCAACTGTAAGGTCATGGTAAGAGCAAACAGTCTCCCTACCATCTTGATTGTGATCCATATGGAGGATTTCAGCATGATATCGGGGATAAATTGGTTGAGTCATAACGTAAGTTTAGCATTTGCGATGATATGTATGTAAGCTATAACTTATTTGTTTGATTCATTAATGATGCTTATTGAAGCTACGAGTTACTATGCTAACATATTTGGTTTTGAAAAACCTGTCGTTGTATTGTGAAAGCGAAGAACTTGTGTTCAACAAATAAAATTTATACCGGAATAGAAATCCCAGGTCGAACTCAGGGAGGCGGACGTTTGATTTAAAAATACGCATTTGTTTTATTTGTCACAAAGCAGAATAATTGATTAGAAACTATCTATCTATTTACAATAAATAGAAGAGAGAGAATATTACAAACAAAAACCAAAAAGAGATGTAGAATAAACATGAAATTCATTATCAAAGAGATTGTTCATTATACTATTCATTACGACTAGAAAGCAGAAAATGATTACACTAAAAAGTAGTAAATCTACTCTAGAAAGCATTAGAAAGAATGGAGAGAGAAATATCCTCCTCGACGGTCGCTTGGAGGACGAGCCGGACGGGATGACGCTTGGAAGACGGGGAACGGAGTAGGACGAAGGAGGACGAAGTGGGAAGAACGGGAACGGGGCAGCACGTCGTCGTTGTCGCAAGATCCACTTCCTAAATGGGGACGAAAATTAGACTTTATCTCATGAGAAACATCCCGGGTGTGAGACAAGCTTCTCTTTAGCTTCGGAGAGGGAGAGGAGAAGGAAGGGATGAGAATTTCATATGGAGGGGGTCTCCTTTTATAGTTGTAAGGAGTTAGGGCAATTTGATCATTGCAAATTGAAAATCATTAATTTAGGACCTTTAGTGACGGATAAATACGTCACTAAAGGCCTGAACGTGGCCGTAGTGGGCCGGTGCACACGCGCCTGCTCATCTCCCCGCGCTCAACCCTTTTCACGTTCTTTAAATCTTGGCCGTTCGATCATGAGATTGAACAGCTGAGAGCGCTCCTCGCCGGGCCTCCTCTGCACGCGCTCGCCGCGTTTGATGGCGCGTCACGCGCAGGCGTGTGATAGCGCGTGGACTTGATTGGGCGCGCACAGCCGCTAGATCCTCATCGGGCGGTCAATCTCGCCTGCGTACCCTCGCCCAACCGCAGCTCGCGAGGATTTGAACGCTCACCCGCTCTTCGCTTAAGTGCTCTCGCCCATTGCACTATGTGTGTGGATGGGCGAGCGAAGTGATTCTTGATCACGTGATCTGGACCGTTGGATTGAGATCCAACAATCATGGTTACGCCTTCCAGCGGTCCTTCAGAGTCTTCAAGCGTCGGTTGAGCTCCTCTCTTAGCCGTTGGATCTTCATCCAACGACTGAGATGCGTGGGTGCTAGAAGCTTCAGCGGTTGAGGGCAAATGAGATGGCGCAACATGGCGCCATTTTGGATGTCCATCTTTTGGATGATGTAGATGGTGCCACGGGTGTCGAATTAAGTCGATTTCGTGCGTTAGGCTGTGATCGTCGATCCGAATCCATCCGTGCGGTCGGATTTGTCATTTGAAGTATGGATTCACACTATCTTGGCCCTTGATCTTCTAGGGTTCCCCAATCTTAATATGATGCTACAGATGTCTGATTAGGGCGATCTTGGAGTCATTGGACTCCAATCGTTGCCTTGATCAAATCTGTACCGTTGGATCTTCGATTCGAAGCCCCAATAAAAATCTTACCCTGTCCCTAAACATAAAAGGAGACAATTAACCTCAATTTTATTCAAACTAATCTAAATGCAAGATGATGCATGCTATGCAATATTTATAGTATGTAATGCAATCCTATGCTTAAGAATATGCATAAATAGACATCTTAAGTAATGTAAACATGTTTACATCAATGCTCTTTGTTAAAATGGTTGAGTTGCGCACTATCTTATCCAATCAAATTGACTTCAAGGATTTTTGCTTACTATAGACTACTGTGATGTAATTGACATGATCTTAGTGGTTTATGCTCTCACCTATCCTTTTGGAGATTGACTAATAGCATTTAGACTTGCATTGCAACTTCAAAATAATTTAAATCATGCGCCATCTATTAGATTCTTAGGGAAATAATATTACTCTAGCACACACTTTTACTTCTTCTATTGTTTTATAAATTATTTAGCAACTAGATTGGTCAATGTTGTCTTTGCATGATTGAAAGACTCATCATCTACTTTATTGGTAGTTTTGGATATATTATAATAAAATGTGTGAGGCAAAGAGTTATGATTAGAACCTCTTAAATTGGAATTCACTCCAAATATAACACATTTCACAAAGAAGTAATGTTGCTATATTATGTTCTTACATCTTGACTTGTGTAAAGTTTGCTACTTGATCAAGGAAGCTACATGAGTACTATTCATTAAAAAAGAGAATTTGCAACACATATGAGGGGATGTAGGCATTGAAGGTGGGAAGCATTAAGGGCCTGTTTGATTGAGGTTCAAAGAAAATGTTTGTTCTACATGACAATCTTACAAGTTACAAGACTTAAATGATATTGAGGTTAACTCTCCCATAAAAAAACCATTAAATCATCACCCATCAAATTATTCCACATATCACACTTTCTTCAACTCACTCACACTACGAATCAAAATAAAATTTCATAATTTAACATCAATTTTTCATCCATTTACTTACTTTTACTACAAATAGAAATAAAAATTAATAATATATTAACTCAGCTATACCATGCGACATAAAGAAATGGGGATAAAAAATAAAAGAAAAAAAGAAAAATAAAAAGAAAAGAAGGGATAGGAAACATGGAAAGCTTGAGAAGTGAAACTACGAAAGCCGTCGCGGGCATTTCCGTCATTTCATCCAACCGGGCTCCCAGACCTCCCTCCCGCGGCGGCTCCCCTCCAACGGCTATCCTCCACCACTTTGTCACCCTATACCCCCTCGACGCTACCCGCCAAACCCCACCCTATAAGTTCTCCGCGGCCCCACACCACCACCACTACCAACACACCTCTTCTCACCCCTTTCCCCAACATGAACCCTACCGCCACCTCCACCCGTTCCCCACTCTTCCCCGTTTCCCGATCCCTCTCCTTCGCACCCAGAAACCTCCAGATCCGCAAGCGCCGCCGCCTGAAGCTCCTCCCCCGGTGCTCCGCCCCCGCTCTCTTCCCGATCCCCATCTCCGTCGACGGGTTGCTCCGAGATCTCGTCTCCGCGTTCCCCTCCGTAAACTCGCTCGACCTCCTCGTCCCCGCACTGGGGCTCGTCTCCGGGGCCGCGATCCACCTTGCCTCCAGGCGCCGCTGGGCCCACCGCGGCGGCTCCGCGGGGGAGTGGGTCCTCTTCAGCAGCCCCACGCCGTTCAACCGGTCGGTGTTCCTAAGGTGCCCCTCCCTGGAGTTCGAGGACGGGGAGGAGCTGCTGGACGGGGTGAGCGAGCGGCTGATGAGGCGGGAGAGGCATCGCGTGGGGTCGGGGAAGGGGACGATACCCGCCCACGGGGTGGGGGACGGAGGCGGCGGCGAGATGCCGGTGGAGTACCAGAGGGTGTGTGTGAGAACGGAGGATGGAGGGGTTATCTCGTTGGATTGGCCAGAGGGTCTGGTTCTGGAGAAGGAGCAGGGGCTGGATACCACGATGATGCTCGTGCCGGGCAGCGCCGAGGGTAGCATGGACGAGGAGGCGAGGGCCTTCGTGCAGTTGGCACTGAGGTGCGGGTTTTTCCCTGTGGTTATGAACCCCAGGGGTTGTGCTGGCTCGCCACTGACTTCCCCGAGGTATAATCTTCTCTTTATGTACTAGCCGCTTAACCTCTAAAGCTCCGGGTTTGCCCATCAAAACCATGTTATGCTGACACCAGTTTCAGAGGTGTTATGGCAAAACAAGGGGGTAACTCTCTGACATGAACGCATAAAGTAAACAGAAATGGAGGTTAATCTAAGTTCTGCTTTGTAAAGACCATGTTCCCTAAATCCTCAAGTAAACTAGGAAAAAATTCATACGGACAGTTTAGCAAGCAGTTATATCGTTAATTACTTGCCTAAAAAACATAAATTGTTTCATATCAAAGTCGTGCGTTCAAGACATGACTTTGGTATTTATAGCAAAGTCATGTCTTCTGCTTGGATTTGTGGTTTAGATGCTAATAAACCCAAAGAAAAAACCAAAGAAAAAATCTAAGAAAACACATCTTGGTGGATTAGGGCTCCCCTTGGTGCCTGCATGAAGAGCGATGTGTTGGCGTGTCACCGGTGAGCTACGTAGGTCCTGGTGGCGGAGCTTCACTAGAAGGCGGAGGAGGGAGGCAGCAGCTTCAGGGATGAGGGTGCAGCAGCTTCAGAGGTTGGAGTGTGCGGGTTCTGATGTCGGGGGGGGGGGGGGGGGGGGGAGGGAAGGGAGGGCTTGTTCGCATTTTGAAGTGGGTTCTGCCACAATCGTGTCTTGCAAGCATGACTTTGGTATAAATACATGACTTTGATCTTTTTGAATCAAAGTCGTGTCTTTAGGACACAACTGAAGACCAAAGTAGTGCTTTTAAGACATGACTTTGATATTTTTTGATTAAAGTTGTGTAATGATTTAGATTTTTTTGGAAGGTAATTAACGATATAATTTTTTTTCAAAATGGTCCGTATGGAATTTTTTCAGTAAACTAGCCTTAAAGGTAAGGAGTATCGATAATTGTAGTTGATCCATTTCTATTTTAGAGTGTGCACCACAGGGTTGTACTGACAATTAGTTGAATATGTCTCTGGTATTGCTTTCCTGAGATGGGGGATGTATACTAAAGATGTATCAAGAAAGGACTCAACAGAATTGGCCAACGTGGGGAAGAAGACCAAATGGATGTGAAATTCATGAAGAGGATCCAGAGAAAAAGTTTCAGGGAAAGGAACATGAGATACCAGATTCTGTAAGCATGTTTCGTTGTCATACCTAGTGCATAATTGAAGCTCTGTTTCTCATCTTATTTTTGAGGAGTTTTAGGTCAAAGATGAGTCAACCACAGCCTTGCTGTATGATATTTTGTTCTCTCAGATAAATCTTAAGTCTTTCTGGTTTTTGCCCAAATTCCTTGTGAATCTCCTTCCCCACGGATACTTGCTGGATGTTAAGAAACATGGGAATTCATTTTTTTTTCAAGCAAAAAGGAAACATGGGAATGGATTATCTGTACTTGTTCCAGCTGCCAGGGAAAAAAATGTTGCAAGGTCATGATATCTAAAATATAAGGCATTCACAAAATTTTAAAAAGTAGATGGACTTAAAGTCATGGTAACTATCTATGAAAGCAAGTGAGTAGAGAGTAGTATTATACTTGGCGTGGTCGAGATTACTTCATGTGGTTCAAATTCTGTTATCTACATTCATGAAGGGACCATTACAGAAGATGCCTTGTTGCTTGGATTACATGATTTCAAATCCATGAGGAGATGCCCGTTGTGACCCACAAGGTGCCTATAGTCTGGCTTATACTTAGTGGTCTTTTAATGACAGCAAAGCCATCGAGTGGCAATTGGCAGAGAGTTACATAAAGATAAGGTGATTTGTGTAGGTTAAATTCAATTTGCTTGTCATTGTCGACCTATTTGCATTCAATTTGATAACAAGAAAGTAGGTTGAATTGATTCCAATTTTTGGATTGAGTTTATTGTTGAAACCATATACTTTTTTCATGGGTACCAACAACATTAGGGCCTATTACCCTTGTTAACGTGGAATAAAGTTAGTGGTTACGTGGCAATGCCACATGGCAGAGTCCAGTAGTGCTCACTGTTGGGCCCGTGATGTGGTGTGCGTTGGAAATAGGTTTAGAATTTGTACCACATGTGGTAATTTATTTTTAGCGATTGATTGAGTCCAAGATAGGAATAGTTACTTGATTGTAATTAAGTTTGTTTAGGATATGCAAATCCTAAATTTGTTAGGATTGCAATTAGGTTTGGTTCTCTTTAAATAGAGACCAATACTCTACTTTGTTTTTTGAATTGCAATAAAAGATTACTACATTCTACAACTCCGTCTTTTCTCTCCTCGATGGCCATTGACCTCTCTCTCTCTCTCTCCACTGCTAACATCAAGAGGAAGAAGTGCCCTCTCCATGAGTTGCAAATCTTCTATGGTATCAGAGTGGGTTCTACGGGTCTACTAGCATCCACGCGTGGGAAGGAGCACAAGGAGGACATGTGCTTCACATAGAAGGGGCTCTGTTTCGTGCACGAGATCTCCTTCCTGTGTGTGAAACACGTAGAGATCAATTTGCAGTCTAAGCATTGTGCCTCGACTTGTCTGGAAGGGGGGGTGCTCTTATGTATTCTAAGAGAACTCAACACCTTACACAGGCTCTGTGGAGATGTACAAGAAGAGGCTCTTTGATGACATGATCTCTTACGTACCTTAAGAGATTCTATTGCTTTGCACAGGACCTGTGAGGATGTAGAAGCAGAGATAACTTATTTTTTGAAGGCAACAACTACAAACTCCACGTTATCCTGGAGAGCGCACTAGAAAATCACGAAAGGGACCAAAGCTAAGAAGCAGGAGAAGGAGAATTACGTAGTCTCATTTACATTTACAAATTTAGAAAGGCTCTGTGCATTAATCAATGAAGAAGAAGAGAAGACAACCGCGACCACAACAACGACTACTGAGGTTGCAAGAGACTTGCAGTTGCACTAGAAGATATGTTTAAAGAAAATTTGAGAGCATGTGTGGATGTAGATAGTCTCTCCAAAGTTCAAGAAAAGAAAAAAAAGAAAGTTCATGCAAATCGTCACCCTCTTTGGCTTCGACTTGAGGGGGCATGCTAGCATGGAATGAAGCCACATGGTAAGTGCCACATGGTAGAAACAGTTAGTGGCCATGTGGTAGAGTCCAGTAGGGCCCACTGTAGGGTGTGTGATGTGGTGTGTGTGTTGGAAATAGGTTTAGGATTTGTGCCACATGTGGTAATTTATTTCTAGTAATTGATTGAGTCCAAACTAGGAATAGTTAATTGATTGTGATTGAGGTTGTTTAGAATATGCAAATCCTAAATTTGTTAGGATTGCAATTAGGTTTGGTTCTCTTTAAATCGAGACCAATACTCTACTTTGTTTTTTGAGTTGCAATAAATGATTTCTACATTCTTCAACTCCCTCATTTCTCTCCTCCATAGTCATCGGCCTTACTCTCTCTTTCCTTCTCTCTTAACGTGTCAACATCAAGAGGAAGAAGGGCCGTTTTCATGAGTTGCAAATCTTTATAACTCTTATGAACTTCGCATTGCAGTCCATCTGCTCAAGATCTCTCTGCAACCTTCAATTTTGACTTGGCTAAAAAAAAAAAGAAAGGAGGACTCATGAAACTGCTTCAGTGCACAACTAGATGTTTGTAATGTGAGTATCTCCTTGGGGAGTTGCATTTGCTCCAATCAGCCTGTTGCAGAGTTAGGCTTGATGGAGGAAATGTTCATAACTTCATCACATAATGATGCTCATTAATGTGACAGGGACCAGGGTCCTTTTCTGCATCACTGTTTTTTTTTTTTTGGTAATTTCTCTTCTTTGAGCTTGACTCATTCCTTTCTTCTGCTCTTTTATTTTATCTAGTTTTATCTTATTGGTCTAATTGGCTCTGTAGTAATCCTGTTATGGTTCTAGCTTCAACTTCATGCCTGAGTAATTTCATTGTTTTCTAAATAAAGTATGACCATCTCATCCACAGAACTGCTCTGTAAGCAATATGCTCCAGGTTCTCAAGCGATTTAAGTTTAATCATGAAAGAAGAAAGTAAATTTTGTCCTTGGAAATTACAGTGCACAATTTTCATTCTGATATCAGTTATTTTTAACCATTTGATATGTGTAGGTTATTTTCAGCTGCTGACAGCGATGATGTCTGCACAGCTATACAGTTTATCAAGGGTACAAGACCGTGGACAACACTAGTAAGTATTGGCTGGGGATATGGTGCAAACATGTTAACTAAATATCTTGGTGAAGTTGGGGAACAAACACCTCTGACAGCTGCTGCGTGTCTAAATAATCCGTTTGACCTGGAAGAGGTCACAAAATCATCCCATTCTTCGATAGATCAGAAGAACATTGGTGGTCTCAAAGAAATTCTAAAATCTAATAAGGTAGTCTTTTTTAATGACATTGGTTGAGTTACCTATCTATAAATGTGCAAGTGGATCATAGAAGTCAGGCTGTTTACATGTTCATTATATTTTTCTCACATTACCTTTTATAATTATCGCTTCTATCATTATATTGTTTAAGCTGATTTAAGGTTGAACTATTACTATGATCATTCCCATTTTCTTGACATGCTGCTATTCGAATTATTTACCATTGAAGGAAATTTTTCAAGGGAAATCCAAAGGCTTCAATGTGTTGAAAGCTCTTTCAGCAACTTCTATCCGCAACTTTGATAAAGCTATATCTATGATTTCTTATGGTTTTGGATCCATTGAGGAGTTCTATGCCTGGTCTAATACAGCACATTCTGTCAGGAACATTAAAATTCCACTCGTGTTCATTCAGGTATAGTGTGCTATTATTACCCTGTTTAGATGTCATGATAGTTAACTGATTTGTGGGTCACCATGGCAATTTCAATTGTTTGTATTCTTTCACTGTTATTAAGAAGGGTTCATTGCATCAGTGAATTAGTCCATATTCATACTAGCATCGAAACATATAAGTGGATAAGGAGAGAGGTGGACAGGGAGAGGCAAGAGGTGAAGAGCTGTGAGGTCTGATCTGGTTTGAATAATTTAGGAATACATAGGATAACCACATTTGCAATGCGGTTTAGGACCAAAGGATGTGGAATAAGTTGTGGGCTGCAGAAATAATGGGAGAGGATGTGACTTGCTCCTTATTCTGACTTAAAGCTGGAATCAGTATCCGAAAATCTTTTGCCAATTTGGAATTAAAAGCAAACAACCCCTCTCCCAAGTGCACGTGTGCCAGACAACACATGCACACACACGCACACAGAGCTTTACTTGCAATATTTGCCCCAGGACGTACTATGTTTGATGTCATAAATTTTAACTGGAAGATTTTTTAAAAAACAAATCTAATTGGAAGTCCCTTTAATAAAAAAAGAAAATCTAATTGGAAGTAATGCTGCAATGCTGTCTACATTTGGAGGATCTTGATTATTTTATTTTATTATTATTGTTAACTATAGGTTTAAGCGATAATACTCTACAAGAGCTCCTCTCAGGATGCCAACAGAGATAAAACATAATGAATAATAAAAGGATGGTTGATCTCGATGGCTCTTCCACAGATGCACTTTGGAAGTCTGCCAATACCTACAAAACATAAAGGGGTTAAAACAAAGATTTCTTATTTTGGAATCAAACTTGTATGGTGGCACAGCCTTGAAGACAAGATCAACCTTTTGTAGTATAATGACACAAAGGTCAGTTAGAATCTATACTTGTGACCTGTCTTAAGCAGTGCATCCTATACATCTACTGCTGATGAAGTAATAACCATATAGGCAGATCTTAAATGGGACATCCTAATGCTTATAGGTAGTTATGACAGAGAACTGATCAGATCTCCATGACTGGACATCCTGCACTCTTTGTTGAGCACTGTTAGGGATATAAACAGGTCGGGTTTGTCTAAATCCATACCCATATTCATTTACAAAATTCATACCTATACCCTACCCATTTACCCATTAGGTATAAAAATCCCAGCGCTGTTGAGGCGGTCACCTCAGGCGATGAGGCAATGAGGCGAGGCGACTGAGGAGCTCATCGCCTCGAAGAAGTCCTAGGTGAGTTGCTTCGAACAGGCGATGCGCCTCCTCGACTTAGGTGACGCCTCCTCACCTCGCCGCCTCATCGCCTGAACCCTAGGTTCATCACCAACTTTTTTTTTTTTTTTGAAAAAGCAAGAAATGGACTTACCATTCTTGCCCTTGACGACCTCTCATCTTCCATACAAGAGTATTTACGTGCATCTCATCTCCACGCCATTGATCACCGCCTCACGCCATTATTGCCTCCGCTGGAGCTTCGTCGACCTCCATCGCTGCCCGAGCTTCACTGCTTGCCATCTGCGAGGCCTCCTCGACGTCGATCGCCCAGGTATCTCCTCCGCTCAAGGTTCTCTGAGTTCGACAGTGGCACACCGCCGCTTGTCTAAGTTCGACGGTGGTGCGCTCGTTGCCTCATCGCCTGAGTTCGACGGTGTCTGCAGTTTGATATATATATGTGTGTGTTGTTATATATGTTATATATGTAAATATATATATGCATATATATTTACGTTATATATATAAGCTACATAGATGCACTGACATATATAGATGCCTATAGATGTTATATATATGTCGCCTATAGATGCATTGTTATATATATGCATATATGTTATACGTTATATATATATGTTGTATATATATTATATGTAATATATACTGTTATATACTGTTGTATATACTATATATATAAGTATGTGTTATATACTGTTAAGTATATAAGTATGTACTGTTGTATAAACAGTAAATTATGTATGTATAATTATATATATATATGTTGTATATATATTATATACAATATATACTGTTATATACTATTGTATATACTATATATATAAGTATATATTATATACTGTAACGACCCGATTTCCGAGTCCCTACGAGACACGAGAACCGGACCGACTCGACTAATCCCAAGACCCAGTCGTCCAACGAGGAAGTAACCAAAAGACAGTAAAATAAACCACATTCAGCATGAATATAACTAACAGTAAGAAAGTACAGCAGTAAGGAAAGAAACTACTACAGTAGGCACCACCACAACAGTAAAACAACATTTATCATATAACAAAAACTGCAGGTAAAGAAGGTACAGCGGAAACAAAACTACTCACTAGAACAGAAACAAAAGGGGTACAAAAGCTGTGGTAACTCTACTGGACCCTACTCGGCCCAGCGTCCTCTGCAGCCGCCGACCCTGGCTGCTCAACACCTGGTCTTGAAAAGGTAACGAGTGTAACACGTCAGCAAAACGCTGAGTAGAGTGGCAAACTAACTAAAGGCAACAGTAGAGTGTACAGTAGCTGTTATGTTCTATTACTTCCTTTATTTACATCTTTCAATTTTTCTCACTATTTCATTTATTTCTCAGATCCTTTACTTGATCTCGAATGTCCTCGTGGGACGATCTTGATTGCAGTCTTTTCCAAAAGTAGAAGTAGCACGTGGTGCTCTCCTGGCCGGGAGAGTCCCCCGTGGTGATCCTACCCTCAGTCAACCACCCCAAGGTCACTGACAGACGTAACGGTGACTACGACACGCGCGATAAACGCACAGATAGCTAGCCCGCACTGGCACGCGGTCAGTCGTTTCCGTTAACGGGTGCGCCCAAAGCACAGCACGGAACCAGGGCAGAGCCCTCTCAGTAACAGGGGTCCAACCCCTCCACAGTAACCAAACCGGGGCCTTGCCCCTCCACAGTCCGCGCACCCTCGCCTGACTACCCTCGTTTGCCCTAGTGGGCCTAACAAGTCGGTGAAGGAGGCTAGCAGAACCCCGGGGCCCGTGGGGTAGCTAGTACTCTCCTAACACTACTAGCTCTCCTCGGTACTACGTACACGAGGGCCAACAAGTCGGTACAGAGCGGCCAATCCTAACCCCGGGTCCCTGGGGCAGCTGGCCCCACTCTGCACTAAACAGGTACAGGTACTTCCCTTGGTACTGCGTACCCAAGAGACAGTACAAACTACATCTCAGTTCCATTCCTTTTTCTTTCCAGGAGTTCCACTCCTAACTCCCCGTAGGGTTCCAGCTCTTTATTTCAGAACATCATATGTTTCACTTTCCAGATTCACGTTCTCAAATTCCATGATCTCAAACATGTTTCTTTTTTCATAACAGGCAGCTGTTAATTAAATTTACATGCAGCTTTATATATTCCTTTCCATTTTTCCAAGACTGCAGTAATATACATTCCACTAGTTTTTCCATCCTAGGATTCATGCCATATCCTAGGATCTATCATACAATCTAGTTTTCCGGCCCTAGGATTCATGCAACACCTAGGAGCTATCATTCCATATATTTCTCATTCCTAGGATTCATGCAAAGCCCTAGGTTCTAGTTATGGTTCCATACTTTAACAGATTTTATTAATACTTAAAGCCACTCTACCAGGTACAACGGGAGTAATGGGGGCGTGATCGGGAATCCCGCGCGCCTCCGCGACTCTGAAGACTGCAACCGAACGAGGTCCTATCACAAGGATCAAACACAAGGAGAGTCTCAAAACAGTGTATAGCTACTGTAGGCGGGTAGAGGAATTAATTCTGAAACGAAGCAACTCGAATCGCGGAAAACGGAGCCCAAACGGGCCCTAAACGGGTCAAGAAAGACGATACTGTGCAAAATCAGACGTCTGGAACTCCTTCCAGACGTCTTAAACGGTGGATCAGAGAATTACCTGTTTAGCTTGGTTCCCCGGACGTCCAGAAGTCTGCGGGGACGTCTGCCTAGATCCCAGACGTCCGATGGTCCCTCCGGACGTCTGGAGGTCACTCCCGCCGTCTGGTACAACTTCCAGACGTCTGATTCGCAAAGGATGACGAATCAGAAAACCTGCGCACAGCCAACCCCCCTCCCTCAGTACGGTCAGTCGACAAGAAGGAAGAAGAAAGCGGAAACTCACCTTTCAGACGTTTGTATGATCTCACAGACGTCGACCTTGCCGTCTGGATATCAATCCAGACGTCTGATTCTGGAAATTTTTCCAGAATCAGAACCCTGCTCGGCCTCCGCTCGCGACGCCGCCCGCGTCGCACCTCGCGCGTCTGCTGCTCAGCCCGCACAGGTCCCTCTCCGCGACGCTCCGCGCCCCCTGCGCCTTCCGCCGGCCGGCCAAGCCGCTCCTGGCGAGCTCGCCCTCACGGCAGAGCCCCGCCTTCGCATGCCGCAGCTCCTCCGCGCTCGCTGCGGCTGCCGCTGCCGCTGCGCCCTCGCGTCCGCTCGCTCTCGCGCACAGGCAGGAGAAGAAGGAGGAAGATGGTGAAGACGGGAGGGGAGGCGCGCCCCCCCCTTTTAACGCCGCGCGGAGAGGAGAGAGAAGGCGGTCGCAGCCGCCTGCAGCTGCAGAGAAGGAGGGCAGAAACGCAGGTCTGCGCGCACAGGCGCGCAGACGAATATCCCGTGCGAGCATAACTGTTCGCCAGACGTCTGTAAACTATCCTGGACGTCTGGTCAGACGTCTGGTACGACGTCTGGGCCACCTCCCAGACGTCTTAAAAGGCGTCTGGGGCACGCGCTCGTTACATATACTGATAAGTATATAAGTATGTATAATATAGTATATAAGCATGATATATATATACTTATAAGTATATATAAGTACATACTGTTGTATAAACAGTAAACTATGTAAGTATATATATATATATATATATAACTATGTATATGTATAAAACTAGCATGTGTTTTGAATTATGTAGATGGCTGAAACAAGGAGGAAGCACCCATGTTGGAAGCATGTCACATTAGATGACTCAAAAAGACTAATGATACGAAGTGTATTTTCTATGGTAGGATAGTGAAAGGCGGGATTCATAGAGCTACTGGACATATTACCGGTGGTGATAAGAGCATAGCAATATGTCCAAAAGTTCCACAACATGTGAGGGAGGAGTTAAGAGAATATCGATAATCTAAAAAGGAAGAAAAAGAAAAGTTCATGAAAGATTTTGTTTACGATGAGCTGCGTAATGATGATGAGGATGATGGAGATGAAATAGAAGTGAATGTCTTACGAGGACCCATTGATAGATTCACAATTAAAAGAATAGTAGAAAATCCTACATAGTCACATGCAAAGAAGGTTTGAATCATGATGGGGGCTGGTGGAAGTGGAAGTGGTGGACTTCCTCTAATTAAGAAGTTTCATGGATCAATAGATAAGTTTACGAAGATTGATCCTGAGAAGGTGATTCGGGAACGAAAAAGGAGATTATTGACAAAACAAACTACAATTTTTGAGGTTTTAAAAAAGGATGGAAGAGATGCAGTTGTACGGATCATTGCAAAATGGACATACCGTAACAATATTGCATTCAATGCTGTTAAAGATATTTGGTTTGAAATAATGATTGAGGCAATTGGTTGTTTTGGTCCAGGATTGAAGCCTCTTTCTTACCATGAAGTGAGAGTTCCTTTATTGAGATATCATGTGAACGAGACTCAGGATTTCATCACCAAACATCATGATACTTGAAAGAAATATGGATGCACATTGATGACAGATGGTTGGACAGATAGGAAAAGTAGAACGCTTATAAATTTTCTCGTCAATTCTCCTATGGGAACTGTTTTCTTAGAGTCCATTGATGCCTCAAGCTATGTAAAGACAGGGGAGAAGCTTTGTGAGCTGATAAGTGGCATGATCAGTCGCGTTGGGGAGGAATATGTTATTCAAGTCGTCAGTGACAACACATCGAATTATGTTCTTGCTGGTAATAAATCTTTAGACTTTATTTATTTTAACATACATCTTTTCTTTAATATTGTAAGCATTGTAAAATATAAAAAATATCATTTATCTTTTCCATAGGCAAATTACTGGAGGCTAAGCATCCTCAAGTTTATTGGGCTCCTTGTGCTGCATATTGCATTGATCTGATGTTGGAAGATTTTGGGAAGTTAGAGGATGTAAAAAAGACACTCAAGCATGCAATGCAACTGAGTAGTTATATATACATGCATCCTTCAGTTTTAAATTTGATGAGGCAATTCACAAGTAGGGAGTTGTTGAGGCCTGCAGTTACAAGATTTGCTACATCTTTCCTTACTTTACAGAGCATTCATAGACAAAGGTAAATTTAAGGAAGTTGTTCACTTCCGATAAGTGGATCACTTCTAAAAATGCAAAAGAAGATAAGGGAAAGAAGGTGGCAACAATCATCATGATGCCTTCATTTTGGAATAAGGTTGTATACATTCTAAAGGATGTCTCCTCTTGTGAAAGTACTTCGTCTTATTGATTCAGAGAAGAGACCTGCAAGGGAATACATATATGAAGCAATGGATAGAGTTAAGGAAGCTGTCATGAAGGCTTTCAATAATAATTCTGAAAAGTTTGTACCTATTTGCGACATCATTGATAAGAGATGAGATTGTCAGCTTTATAGGCCTCTACATGTAGCATGATTTTTCCTCAATCTTGATTTTGATTCAGAGGTTATGAATGTATTTTGCAATGTCTTAGCAAAATTGGAGCCTGATGAGAGTGTGCAAGATAAAATAACACGAGAAATTTTCATTTATAGAAATGCACAAGGACTCTTTGGAACACCTATGGCTATTAGACAAAGGAAGATTATTGCCCCAGGTAGGCAAGTGGTATAAATTTTTTATAGTAACTTTTCATTTCTAGTTGCTTATTAATATTATATAACTTATTATCTTTTTATAGTAGAGTGGTAGAATCTCTTTGGTGGGTCTGCATCTAACTTGGCAAAATTGACACTTAAGGTGTTAGGTCTTACTTGTAGTGCCTCGGGATGCGAAAGGAATTGGAGTGTATTTGAAAATATAAGTTACAAACTAATTCATAATATGCATAGTATTAATTTTATCAAGTAATTTTATATTAATTCTTTTATTTTGGAAATCTATATAGATTCATTCAAAGAAAAGGAATCCGTTGGCGCAACAAAAGTTGAATGATCTTGTGTTTGTTAAGTACAACGAAGCTTTGAGGGATCAATATGAAGGTATGGATTATCTTGATCCCATTTCCCTCCACGAAATTGATGATTCAAATGAATGGTTATTAGGGAGAATGGAGGAAGATGAGGAAAATGCAGGTGATGATCTTGTGTTTGGTGATGATGATCTCACTTGAGGCATGGTTGAGCTTGCATCAGGAATTAATGAGCAAGAGGCTATTCGACGTACTCGGATTTGTGCTACTACAAAGAAAAATGATTCTAAGAAAGCTAAGGGAAAAGGGAAAGCTCCAATAGTTATTGAAGAAGAGGAAGAGTATGTGGATAGTGATGAGGAAGAGGAAGAGGAGATTGAAGAAGTTGCTGGTGACGATGACGATGACGAATTGAATCTTGAAGATGACTTTGATGACTGAAGTGTTTTATTATTTGAGAATTGACAATTGTTCACTTTAATGACAAATTTGGTTTTTATGTTTTTCTACCTTAATTATGTAGAAACTTTTCTTTCTTTACCATTTGAAATTATGTGAAACAGCTTTTGGCAATACAATTGTCATCATTTTCTTCTACTTAAAGTCTCCAACATTGTTATTAGACATGTTTTTATAAACTTAGTGTTATTAAATTGAGTTAATAAGACATATATGCCAATAGAAGACGATCGCCTCAATTCACTCGGGCTGTCACCTTTTTGTCGCCTCTCGCCTCGGGCAATTTTGAGCATTGTCGCCTTGCTATCACCTTTCGCATTGACAGCATTGAAAAATCCAAACCCATACCTATATCCATCTATCTATCGGGTATCCATTTATTCATTAGGTACCTTTTTATAAATTGATCTTACAATCAAATTGTTCCCAAATTAGAGTTAAAGAAGAAAAAAAACTATAACACGATTTATCACTTATTTATTTTTAACAAGCCTGAAACATAGGGGTTCAGACTATAATTTTATTGATCCTCATTAAACTATTATAAAAAGAATCCTTCAAGGGGAATATATTAAAACTAAAAAATGTAAAATATAAAAAAAAGACATACAACTATATTTCAAATAAAAGATCCCCATCCTAAAAATTAATGTTTAATGGAAGTTTTAGAAGCACTTCCAACCTTCAAAATTATGGAGGGAATTGTAAGGGAGATTAGGGTGGGGAAATGAGGGATTTAGGGTAGGACTTATATATCTCAGGTAAATGGGGATTTTATTCAGGTACTCAGATATAGATCAATACCCATACCTATACTTAGTCAGGTTTTTTGGATAAAACCCATACCCAAACTTGGTTGGGTTCGGGTTGGGTTTTACTTATTTTTTTTGGGTCGGGTTGAGTCGAGTTCAAGTTGATTTTACCAAAACTTGCATCTCTAAGCCCTGATTTAAAAAGGAATCAAGCATAAGTGGCAATCTCCGTGGTCATGCTTTTTTTCCATTAGAAAAACAAGAGGCAATATCTCTCTGAGAGCATAAAAGTCCTATAGATAAATAGCTAATATGGATTAGAGGCTGCAACCTTCAATAAAGATTATTTTGAGTGTTAGCAGGACTCCCATTTTGGCTTTAGGAAGTGGCATATCAATAAGAGGGAAAGATCATGTTGGGTAGTGTGGAGATTGGATGTACTAGGAAGATTTAGGGTTGTCTTTTTATGACTTGTAACAGTTATATATGTAACCCTTGTGATATTGAATGGAATCAAGCAAGAAGTCTTTAGCCGTTTATCCTTACCATGGTTGTTGTTTGCTTTCCACCCACAACAATATCTCCATTAGTGTGGTTGCTGGTTGTTTTTCCACCTACACCTATCCACGTTCAATGTCCCTCTACGTAGGATCGTATCAATTGGTATTAGAATCGTTGATCCTTGGCTAGGTTGCAGGAAGTAATGATGAGGGAGGACAAGGTCGAGGCTATAATCAAACTACAATGGGAAGCTATTGGCATGCTCCAACAACATGCTAATGCCACGAATGAGATTGCTAGTCTTCTTATTGCCATGCAACCTTCTCGACCTTCCCTAATACCATTGTCGCCACCTGTTTACCACTACCCACCATCTTCTCCACCTTCCTTATCATCACCACCTCTTGTTCGCTGCCACCCATCACCTCCTCAACCATCGTCACCACTGGCACCGCCACCTGTTCACCAAAAACCACCAACCTTGAAGCCACCTTCTTCACTGCCAAGGCTTTATGCCGTGCCAATGTCCATGTCGACGTCCACATCCTCGGTAGAGCTTTCGCCACCTCCACCTGTGACGACAACGTCCACACCCTTGAGCTCAACCCATCCTCCTCCGACGTCCTCAATCTGCGCATTCAACACCTCTGATGGTGCCCATGATGTGGTCCTATCCGAATCTCGTGACTCCTCTTCTTCTTCCACTCCACTACCCTTTGTGAGATTGAGCCAATCGTCGACGATGTCGCCTTGGGCCTCTTCTACACTTGCAGTGGCCCCTTCGTAATGGTCGCCGCCGCCCTCGACGCCCGCCACTTCTCCCGCAAGAAGGATCACGAGATCGGGGATGTGTGCAAGGTCCAATACCAAGACTTCATCTGCGTCATGGATGACCTTTGCTCACTCCTCTCAGACGTGGATGACCTCAATTCCTGCCTCTCGGACACAAACCCCCTCCTACAGTTTGCAGGGGGCCCTCTCCTACTCTCCCTAGATGCCTACCTCGACACCTTCTCCCAGTCCCGCTACATATCCCTTGCCCTCTACGTTTGCCTCCTTGACCTCTGCTCTCACGCCAACGCCCACCTCTCCTCTGACAACCTCTGTATGGTCCTCCGCTACATGGATGCCATCGAATGTGGCTGCTTCCTCAACTCCTCCCACTTCCTCCGCTAGTACGGCTATGTCATTGATGCCCTCCTTGATATCCTTGCCAGGCACACCGACAAGTACCATGAGCTCCTCATGAGTGACTGTCGCAAGTAGATCTCCATGGCCCTTACCCTCGACAAGCTCTCCTAGATGGTCATGCACAGGGATTACGAGTGCACCATGCACGCCCTCTCCTGCACCTTGCTTCTCCAGCCCCTCACCACCACCCTTCTCTCCAATGAGCGCATCTTCTAGCTGGTCGGTTATTTTCGCCTAGCTCATATGAGGGCCAACCTCCAGCCCCCCTATTCCATCATCATCCACCTTGCCTACCACACCTCCGATTGCCATTGCAGCTGCTTCGCCTCCCACCTTGACCCCTATGGCCCCATCTACAACAACTGTGACCACGCCTAGGTCTTTGACTCTTGACATGGGATTCCTCACCATTTGCTACGCTGTCGTGATTTAGGTCATGGCTGTTGTTCTTTTGATCATTGAGGACAATGATGCTTTCGAGGCAGGTGGAGTTGATACGGATTAGAGGCTGTAACCTTCAACAAAGATTATTTTGAGTGTTAGCAGGACTTCCATTTTGGGTCTAGGAAGTAGCATATCACTAAGAGGGAAAGATCATGTTGGGTAATGTGGAGATTGCCTGGGAAGATTTGGGGTTGTCATTTATGACTTGTAGCAGCTATATATGTAACCCTTGTGATATTGAATGGAATCAAGTAAGAAGTCTTTAGCCTTTTATCTCTATTGTGGTTGTTGGTTGCTTTCCATCCACAACATTATCTTCATCAGTGTGGCTGTTGGTTGTTTTTCCACCCACACCTATCCACATTCGATGTCCCTTTATGTAGGATCATATCAATAGCAGGGTTCACAAGCCACTGGAGGGATAAATGAACCCAACAACTGATCAAAGAACCAAACTGATCCAAAGCTAGTGCCACTAGTTAGTTGAACAATATCCTTCTTTTTTTCTGATGAGAAAACAACAACCATCTTGAGGCACTCTAGTGCACCTCTAATGTCTTTTGAAATGGGGAGGAGCCCCATGGACATCTTATGGCTTCCCAATCAAATCCCTGCCATAGTAAGAGAATAAGATTTTCAAAATTGTTCATCAAACTCAATCTCCCTTTTGGACAGGAAAGCATAATTCATCATCCTCAAATGAAGAATATCAGTTTGACTTTGTAGAATATAGGATGGGTAGGGTGTATTTGAACTTATCTCAAGAACTAAATTGTGACGACTCGAGTCTAGTTAAGCGACGAAACCTGGGTCGCTGTGTGCTAACAACCAGCACAACTTACCTACAAGATTGCAATCATCTAATACATAGTAATAAAATATAAACATAGCTAACAAACAATTCGTATTGCATAAACTAAATGAACATAAATTTTAATATTGACAAGAGGTTTACCGCAATATATTGGTCAAGGGAATGTACAATAGAAATTACCTTGCAAATTGCCACAATATACTTGAGTATGGACCCAAAACATGTCGGTAAAAACTGAGTAGAGTAGAAATAGAAACAACAGAACGCGATAGTAACAAAGAGCAAGAGAAAATGTGTACTGTAGCTTTAATTAATCCATTTATTAGACCTCTCGTTATCTAGTTCTATTTTGTATATTGGAGCCCAAGTTATTTTAGTCCACAATCTGTTAATCGATGTCTCACAGCACGAGACGATTTCGTGTAACTTCTTACGGCATAAGACTGGTATAAACCACCTCCTGGCCAAGAAGATGGCTTATACACATCAAGTTACCACTCTTTGTCACCCTGGGGTTATTGTGGAAATGGGTTGTGGCTATGTCGTGTAGTGTCAACACATACAAGCATTACGTACGTTGAACCATAGACAACTAATGACCTACCTTTCGACCGAGAAAGAATCATACCTCGAGCCCTGCATCCCGCTATTCCAGTTGGTCGCTAAGCCTAACCAAAGAGTCATAGGGAGGCCAGTAACTCCTTAAACTAGCCCCAAAAATCAGTCTTGAAAGACCAAAGCTACAACAAAAATCCGACCAGTAGTGAAGCTAAAGCCAGTTATCTAATCCTTTTAATTGCTAACACATACGTCGTATTGATTATGTAATCATTTCCAGATAACTGAATCATTTATTGATATTCAATCAAATCATACCAACAATCATACTTTTTGATTCCAGAATTACCCGATATTCATGTTATTCTCCAACATATCCGTTTACAAATAGTTTTCAATTTATAACAGTGGTCCCATATCATTTATCAATTAACGAACACAATGGAACTCGTTTCATGGAAATTAGTGCTCATTTCACGCATGTGATAATGATGTCATTTTTAACATTTAACCATCAATATTCCACTTATATTAGTACAATTCAAGTTTAAGTACCCAAAACATTAATCATAACCCCTACCGGGTTCCAAACTCAACAAGGAGAGGAAACGCATATCAACAGGCACGAGACATGTGAAATATGCGAAACGGGCTCGCAATACCCAAAAATGAATCGGAATCAAAGGAAGGGTAGACTACTTTACCTAACATCACCGGAGGGTCACGATGACTCTGAACCGTGTGCACAAGGCTTGGGGGCAGTATCCACACCCGCCTCGAAATCCACGTATGCATCGGGGCAAGACCTGATTCAAATGGACCAACAATAGGGTCAGAGACACCTAATCATGTTTTTGATTTTTCACTAAAGGAAAAGAACTAAAAAATGAAATAAATCATATCAACGCATAGTATGCATCGATACGATTCCATCGGTACCTTATTTATCAAAATCTGAGGTCGGGAAGGTCTCGAACTGGACGAAACAGTGTGAGGGGGTCGCTGAACCACTCCTAGACCGTCGATTCACTCAAACCAACCCGCCACACACGTGAACCCACTTGCAACACATGTCGCTACTCGATCTGGCCCGGTGCTTGCCCATGGATCGCGCCTCATTGTGTCGTAGTCGTTGGATCACGCCACACGTCACGATCTCTCGTGCCACGCACCGCTTTCCCGCGCGCGCTCGCTTTCCCGCTCACGATCGCACTCGCTACGCATGCTCGCTGTGCATGCGACACACGCCACCCCCATGAGCCCGTTGCCGCCATGCGTCGTGCCCACATTGCACGCCACCACTGCTGTCGTGAAAATTGCGGTGGGAAGCCTGTAGTTTTCGGAAGCACACACAGGTCCCTTCGCTGTTGAATTTAAATTTCTAAGTGAAATCTAAACTCTTCACTCTCAATTTTTCTTAGGGTTTGGAGGTCTAAATGATTAATGACAATCCAAGGACCCAAGGGGGTCTTTTTATAGGCTCAAATTTGGTTGGGATTAGCATTAGTGGAGTGAAATACCTAAAATATCCTTAGGGTTAGGTCTACCTTACATTTAGGTCCTTTTCAACTTGTTTTGGTCATAACTTGAGTTATACACATCGGATTTGTGTGAAACAAGCATTGTCGGGAAGCTTGCAACAAGAGGAATTCAACGGTACCATACATGGCACCCTTTGGACAACGTTTGACTCTAGGTTGACTCGAAATACTCATTTTTTGGCAATTTAGGAAGGTGCTGTTACCAGCATGGAACCACAATCGGATTGTCGGGTTTAAATTGACCCGGACTATCCTAAAATGACTCAGAACCTGAATTTTGGGACGTTACACAAACCATGCGGAAAACCTTGGATCCAGTCTCATCCATAAGGGCCTTTGTCTAATGGTTTCACCTCCACCTACTTTGAAATGTGAAACAAGGATGGTAATAACAAATGAATCTCCAACAAAATCGCCCTAAAAGAGATAAACAACAGCCCTTAAGTATTTTCTCCAACATTTCTATCACCAAAGTCCATTCTCAAAATTGGCGGTTGAATTAGACAAGTGCCGGCCAAAACTCACTGGTATCTAAACCATATTCACTCATCTATATGTCTCAGATGGCACCATCTCAAAAGGAAAGAAGTTGACTTTGGGTGATCAATAAGAAGCCTGTAAATAGTCACCAGAAAGATGGATCAAGGTAGCAATGACAGTGAGCCTGCCTCTGTACCTTGATGCCATTTTTTTTCCTTGAAGAGAGAAAAAAAGATGATGACTCAAGAATATGGACCATCTGATGTATTAATAGCCAAAGACAACCGGTACTTGATAAAATGTTAAACCCCCTTACCAAGAAGCTAAGGCTGAAGCATTTAAGAAGGTTGTTTATACTATAGCTGCTTATCAGATATGCATTTGTGCCTATCTGCTTTTGTTTGTGTGTATTTTCTTTTTTGTGCAAGAAATTTTTTTTCTGACATGCACTGGGCTTCCTTTTTCTTTAAAAAATATTTATTTATTTATTTGTCAGATTGAAAGGGCAGTATCTAATACTATTTTATTTGATGTATTCAAGAGTGATGATAGCAACGTCCCTTTCTTCTCTGTTCCACGTGGTTCGATCTCTGAGAATCCATTCACAAGCTTGCTCATGTGCTATTCTTCACCTTCAGATACAATTAGTGATGATACATTTGCTGTTGTCTGGTGCCGAAATCTTATCATTGAGGTGAAGTAATTTCTATCTTCATTCATTTGCTTTAGAAAACATTAGTGTACAAGTGAAGCTTTATTACTGCGTCAGCAACTTATTGATTGGTGTAGCACTAATTGCCCAGTTTGGGGAACCTCAGTTCCTGCATATGGAAGCATTTCTTTCTTAGATGCATGTTCAAATTGCAGCATCTCTCTTGTGCCTCATTCGCTTCCCAATGTGCCCAAGATGAGACAGGTGGTATTTCTTCTGGCGAGTGGAAAGATAGGCCATCTTTTGTAGCACAATCAATCTTAGCCAGACAGCTTTGACACTTGTTTCCAGCTGCGTGGCTAGTAGCCAAATGCCGTTATCTGGAAGTTGATTTTCTGGCTTCTCAACAGACCAATGTTTAATAAATGTGAAGTGACAGCTCATATCTAAACTTTCTGAGTAGTTTGTTTCTCTTGCCCACATTACCAACATCTGGCTGCAATATGTGGTCTATGGCCAATTTCTAGCTGCAAGAAGAATATGTGGATTGTTTCCACTGGTAATCACGGTTTGCAGCCATGTTATGGTTTCTAGCTGCAGAAGTTCTCTTTAAAGTTGGCCATGTTACCAAACTCACCTCGTAGACAATGCACTAAAAATTCTTAGCTTTCAGTATTGTATGGTATTTTATAGGGGCACAATTGAAGTTGGGACCTTAAACCTTTTATTGACAATGGAATTCCCAAGTTTCTTTATCATGAACTTCAGCAAAAACATCATAGTAGTTAGAAAATCTTCTGTAGGGAAACAGTTTGAAAGTTTGACTTGTTAGAAATAGGACTAAAAGGATTCTATGGTGGACATGTCAAAGACAAGGTTCTCAGGCTGGAGATCATGATTGTTATCCAGGAGGGAAGGCTGCTTCAGCTAAAGCTTGTCATTTCTGCCATTTAATGCTAGATACATCTGTCTGCAGAATGCCAGCGAAGGTTGGGCATGAGTGGGTGCCATTAGGTGAAAACCTTTCTGGAAGGGTGCTGATTTGACTTGGGAGTTTGCCACTCATGTGGCTTGGTATGAGGTACTCTGACTGGTAGTGGTGAAGCTGTTGGAGAGTGGTACTAATTCATAGAGTTAGGTGATTGCAGCTTGCTACATGGAATGTTGAAGTGAGAAGAAACGGTTCTTGTGCCAGCAAGTATACGTGAAGCTGTGCCAAAGATCTCTTATTGATGCTGATTTTGGCATCTGGACGATATATTCAGTGTTTGGAGAGATGATTGGACTGGGTCCAGTGTTTGGTTCCCAGAGTGTTTGGTCTCGCAGAGAAAACGGATGCCACTGGTTTTTGAAAAAGGAAAGGGTAGTTATCCAGAGTGATAACTACCCAAAATATTATATAATAGAATCAACAATAAACAACATTACAACAGGTAGACACCAAGGTCCCCCACTCATAAGGATTCAACCCAAAGAGAAAATAAAGAGTCAATAGACTCAACAAAATTCTCTATGTAAGGTTTCTGGCCTCGGAAAATCACCGCATTTCTGCCCAACCAAATTCCCCAAAGGACTGCCAATGGCCTGGCTTTCTCCTTCTTTGTACGGAAAATAAACTGTCCGCCAACACCACCACTTCTAAAGCTATGCCAGAATTCCTCAAACAGCCGACACTCCCACCATCTCCTGCCCAACCTGCCCCAAATTTGCATCACAAAAGGGCAAGCGAAAAAAAGGTGGTCAACGTCCTCCTCACCACCCCCACACAAAGAGCATACCTTACATTCTCCAGGGGCCCACTTTGCCCTCCACACCTTAGTCACCAGCCTTCTCCTCCTGAGCAGCTAGGCAAAAATCTTGACCTTCAGCGGATACGCGGCTTTCCAAATCTATCTGCAGTCCCTTACCAGATCCGGCTCCACCTCTGGACCACTAGCGGACAATCTCCTGTACGCGGCCGCAACTGAAAACTCATCTTCATCCCAACCAAAAATGTCTGTACCAGCCGCCGGATGCAGTCCCTCCAACTCAGCAAGTAAGGTCTGAAAATCAAGCGTTCTCGCATATGATAGATTGCTAACGAAGCGCGGGCACCACTCATCCTCCTACACCTCAGCCACAGACTCCATCTTGTCCTGGGACAAGGCAAACAATCTCTAAAATCTTCTGCAAAGCGCTCCATCACCCATCCAGTCATCCTGCCAGAACCTGAAAATCTCCCCTGTTCCCAACACAGGGACAGAGCAGTTCCTCACTCTAGGGGCCACCGTCGACAAGCCTTTCAAGAAGTGAGAAGCATCCCTAGGCGGAGACATCAGGAGATCCCAACGCATCAGACAGCCATACGCCGTCTCAAACACCTTGCCCAACAAATCCTCCCTTCCTTCCAGCAGGCACCCCACCCATTTCGCCAACAGACTATCATTAGTTCTCCCCAAATCCCTCACGCTGAGCCTCCCATCCTTCAGCTGTCTGCAGACCTCCTCCCAAGCAACCAATCTGGCACCCCTTCCACTCGTCCCCTTATTGGACCAAAAGAAACTTCTCATAGTTCGCTCAATCTTTGCAATCACTTGTCGAGGCATCTTCAGTACAGAAATGAAATACGACGGCATCGCCGACAGAACCGCCTTGAGCAGGACCAACCTCCCACCTCTAGACAGAAGCCTGGACGCCCACCCCTCCAGCCTCCCAACCAGCCTCTCCACCAAGGAGGTCCAGTCTCTCACCAGAATCCTCCTATCTGACAACGGTAGGCCCAAATACTTAATCGGAAGCTTACCCTGCTCTGTGCCAAGACCCAAACTGCATCCCCTCGCCTCTGTCTGAGTCATGTTGAAAGGGACAAAATCCGACTTAGCCAGGTTAATCTGCAATCGGACGCCTCACCCAGTAAGAAAACAAGGAACCTCAATCTTCTAGCCTCCTTTTCTCCACCTTCAATGAAGATCGTATCATCCGCATACTGGAGCAGTGGGATACTCATCCCGTCCCTCAAGGAGAAACCGCTCACCAAGTGTCTCTCACACGACCTCCTTGCCGCCCTAGCAAGAGCATCCACGGCAATCACAAAGAGCATCGGGTCAGCGGACAACCCTGCCTCACCCCCCTCCTAGGTTGGATCCAACCCCCAGCTGGGTTTCCGTTGATAAGAACCGAGAAAGACGTCGTGGTGACGTACCTTTTCATCCATTCAATCCACACCGGCGGGAACCCCCTCCTCACCAAAGACACCTAAAGAAACGACCACTGGATCGAGTAATAAGCTTTGCTAAAATCGACCTTCCATAAAAAAGCCTTCTTCTTATCTCTTTTCCAGGACGAAAGGATTTCTGAGGCCATCACAAAACCCTCCAAAATATTCCTGCCAGGAACAAAGGCCGTCTGCACCAAGTCTATAATCCCACCCAGCGTCCTCCTCAATCTATTCACCAGAAGCTTCGCCACCACCAGGTAGATAGCATTCGAAAGAGCTATCGATCTGTACTCCTGAATCTCCTCAACGCCCTCCCTTTTCGGTAACAAGAACATATAGAACCTGTTCAACCTATTAAAACCCAAGTTGCCTGTTCTGAACTCTTGCACCACTTGCATTATGTCTTCTTTCACCATCGGCCAGAACTCTCTGTAGAAGGCAACTGGAAAGCCATCCGGCCCTGGACACCCATCTGCGTTCAACCCCCAAACTGCCTCACGGACTTCATCTTCCCTAAACAAACCCGTCAAGAAGTCGGCGTCTGTCTCCCGGATTTGTGGTATCCCAGATCCTAACCACCTCCACCTTCCCCCCATCTCCACCCCGTAAAATCTCTAAAATAACTCGCAACTGCCCCTCCAACCGCCTCCCTTCCAACAAACTCCTCCCCATCCACCACCAACCTGTCAATCCAGTTCCTCCTCCTGCTCGACGCAGCCATATGAAAAAAATGGGTATTGGAATCACCCTCCTTCAGCCACTTCTGCCTAGACCTCACCCTCCACTCCGCCTCCGCTTTCCGGTCTTCCTCTTGAATCACCTGAATCTGCCTTGCTCTGTAAACCCTGTCATCTTCTGAAAGGAGCCCAACATCCTCTACCTTGTCCAGGCGTGTAATCGTAGCCAGAGCCTCCTCTTTCTTCCTCCCGCGTTCCTCCCTAACTTGCTTGATGTGGGTCTTTAAGAAAGATCTCAAATCCTTCAGTTTCGCTTCCAATCTGGCAGCCGCTGACCCATCCGCCTGAGATGACTTCCACCGTTCCTCAATCAAACCCCTAAAGCCCTCTTCCATGAGCCACGCTTTGTTGAATTTAAAGTAAGTGACATGCCTCCATTCCTCGTTCGACGCCCACAGCAAGGGGGGGTGATCCGAGAACAGGCACTCCAAAGGCCTAACCTCCGCCATCGGGAACAATTCTGCCATCGTCGTCGAAACCAGAAATCTGTCAATACAGGATCGTTACCCTCCAGAATTCCTCCAAGTGTAGAGACAGGACAACAGAGGTATATCAACCAGCCCCTGGTCAGCCACAAAGTCTGCAAATGCCTCAGAGCCCTGGTCCAACCCCCCTCGGTCGCCCGGTCTGTCTTCAGCTCGCAGAGTAACATTAAAATCACCACCAATCAGCCAAGGAACCCCCTGGAAAGCTGCCACAACCTGGCTCAGATCTTCCCATAATATCTGTCTTCTCTGACCCTCCGTTGGGCCATAATCGAGGAAAGGAGCAAACATGTGTCGTCTCGGCGTCTCTGAAGTCTGACAGTGACAACGTGGGATCCAACCAGAGTGTCCAGCAAGGAGAACTCCTCCTCCCTCCACCCCACAGCAATTCCCCCCGCACTCCCATCCGCATCCAGGGTCAAGAAACCCCCACAACTCCCTCCCCCCACCTCCCTCCACAACCTTCCATCACAACTCCCCCACTTCCTTTCTTGGAGAAAGACCACATCAGGCCCCCATCTCTGAATATACCCCCGCAAAACAGCTCTTCTCGATGGGTCATTCAGACCCCTCACATTCCAAGACAAGACCTTAGTCATGAAGTCTTCCGGGAATTGCCTCCAGACATCAGCCGTCTAAACCCCATCATTTCTGCCACATGATCCTCCTCCTCTTCCATCAACAAACGATGGTCCTCCTGGCTTCCCTCACCACCACATACCTCACTTTCACGCCCCGCAGTCTCCAGATCACCTCCAGCCAACAACTCCCCGCCGCCAGCACTAGCCCCCCAACAGCCCAGCCTCGCCCCCAAGCAGCCCAGCCGCCTTAGTGATCCTCTTCCCCGCCCTCGCAGCCACCAGACCCCCATCTCCACCACTAGCATCTGCCGCCCGCCGCCCCACTGCCATCTCCGGGGACCCCGGAGCAGACAAACCTCCGCCGCCGCCCCCAGCAAATGCCGCTGCTGGCGACCCAGCGCCACCAGACATACCCAACCCCTCCGGCGACCGACGTCGGTCGACCCCAGCCACCCCCCCCAGACGGGGTCTTCCGAGCCAGCCCCCTACGGTACGACCACCGTGGCCGGTAGATGAGTCTCTGCGAACCAGCCAACCTCCGCTCCCGTCGTCGCCCGCTCCCCTCTCCGCCAGTCACCTCCTGTCCTACCGCCCGGATCGGACCAGCCAAAGAGCGCCTCGAACCCCCTCCAGTAGCTTCCCTCCCCTCCTCCGCATAGACCTGGGGGCGCGGAGTCGAGCGTGCAGGAAGACCTGACTCGGCACCAGCACTGGAGCCCTCAAACCCCGTATCCGGGTCGCGCCCACCCGACCCGAGTCCGCCAACCGCCACTCCCTCAAAACCAGGAGCCAAAGCGTCGCCGCCAACACACCCGCATTCAGCGGGGTCGCCCGGCCTTAGCGCCGCATTCACCTCCCCCGACCCCTCCGCAAAGATCGCAACGGCCCTCCGCATCCCCGCCCCTTCGCCTGCCACCGATTGCGCCACGGGAATCGCAACGACCCCGAGATCCCCGCCGCAATCTTCGCCATGACCCTCGACCTTCCCAGGAGCAGTTTGGCCCTCCACCCGCCCGCCGCTACCGCCTCCACACAACGCCGCCGCTCCGCCACCCACCACCTCAGCAAAAGATCTAGGGTTCCCGGAACCCCAAGAAATGCGGAGAAGCTAGGTGGAGCTACCCTACCTGAGCACCGACCTCTCCACCAACCGTTGCCCTGGTCTCATCTCCACCCAAGCCTCGATCTGTGACAGGTCAGCCGCCTTCAGGTCAAGGCCCCCGCATCCGTGCAACCTCGCAAAAGGGGCAACCACCGTCGCCAGCACCTCCATCGTGTGGAGGAAGAGCGGGACCCCCTCAATCAAGACCCTCCTCACGCTAGCCGGCGGTCTCTCCGCCAAAGCTTCATCAGACCTGACCAGTCACCGGCACCTCACCACACCACCAACACATCGGAGCACCCTGAAGACCAGCCGCCTCAACTCCACCTGGTTCAGTCCTAGCAACACCATCCGCCCACCTCCCAGAGAGGCCACCCCCAACTGACCCCCGTCAATCCCCAAGTAGGCGGCGACCGCCTCCCTCAGGGCCCCCACCTCCACCAACCCCTCCAAAACCACCGCCACCAGCGCCGACGACAGCCTCCCTTCCAGCGCTCCCATCTCCTCCGACCACGGCGCTTCGACCTCCACGAGGGGCCCTCCCTCCGGAGGGGACGGAAGTGTCTCCCCTTTCCGTGAAGAGACCACCACACCCGACCTCCGACGCCCACAGCTCGACCTCCGATGACCCAGAGCACCGCAGCGCAAGCACCGCACCGGGTCCTTGCACACCACCGCCAAGTGCCCCTCCCCAAGGCACTTGAAGCATCTCACCGGCGCCGCATCCTTCCTCGACCTCCTGCCCACCACCGTCCAACCCGGGCCAAACCTCCCCACCCCCATCGCCAGACCTCTCTCTCTCTCTTTCTCTCATCCTTCCTCTTCCTAATCATTCAAGATTTTTGGACATGCTGGTCCGATATCTAAGTTTTTTCATGTTGCATGAAACATATCAGCCACGGATGCCACTGTTTCACAGTCTGGGTTGGTCCTTGTGTGAGGGGATGGGGCTGTTAGTTACTTAAGATGACTAAACATCTTTCCAAGGCCAGGCTTCCTGGTGTTCTGTCGATTGATGCCTTTTATTTGATAGGAGTTTCTGATGTGCTAGTTTGGAATCAGGGTGGTTCTCAGCGAGAAGATGCTACTTATTATTGTTATTTTTTTCGAAGGAAGATGCTACTTTTGGTGAGGGTGATTTTGTTACCAGATTCTAATTTAGCAGTTGATGTAGTCAGTGTGGACTCTGAAGTACCACTTAAGGTCATGCTCTTTGCTTGATTGCTATGTCAAATTATTACCAACTTCCTTCAGGGGAAGGCGGGTACCTCAGTGTGATGTTGCTTGTACTTTTTTTTTGTGAGAGAAAGATCATCTTGTACTTGGTTTGATTAGGTTTGGATGTTGATCATTTGTTCTTTGGGTGGCAGAGGATGGGGTTCTCTTCACTCTTCATCTTCTTTCTAGTGTAATTTGGGAAAGGAGGTTTTGGACTGGAAGGTGGAGGGATAAACATCTTCCAGTTGTTGTTGAGGGAAACAATCTTCCCTTCTTGAGGGCATTGCGGCTTCAGAGATGATAGTTTAATCAGGGGATATCATGTGTGGTCTGGCAATATCGTTTTTAGACAGTGTTACAGTGGGCATTGATGTCAGTTGTCGAATTACCTAGCCAAAACTTAGATCCGGCTCTACCCAAGCTTTTTTGCTTTGCCCCAATGTGACCCACTTGTTTGACTGTTGCTAAGCAGGTTTTGGATACCAAACGGACCTCTCTAGAAGGTAATCTTAATGTGGCTGATTTTGAATACTCCTTCGAGGAAGTGGGACCTTTCCCTTTCTTTTAATTGCTATAACCTATTATCTTTAACTAAATCAATTTTCTTGGATGATTATTGATCCTTCTTTTCAAAAACAGAGTAAAGTTCTTACATAGCGTATCTCTATGCAACATGGAATAGAATACTTGTCATAGGACCAACAACATGCTTGTCTGCAGCCTAATCAGTTGTGTGTGTGTGTGTGTGTGTGCATGCTTTTTTTCTTCAGTTATCTCCTCTTCACTGAATCACAGCGTACTGTTTTCATATAGTCAAAACATTGTAATCATCATATGAATAGAAAGATGGGTTTGTTGGCTTGAACATTGGACATGCCAGGGATCAGTAGTCTGGAATGATATCGAGCTATGGAGCCAAGTCATTTTTGGCTGAAGACCTCTGACTCTTTCATGAAGGGGGCATTTTTTGAGAAAATCAAGACTGTGAATGCTGTCATTTTCTTCTCCCTTGTTAGGTGTTAGGAGTATCCAATCAAAACAAAATCTGATTTGGCTGAATGTGGGGCTGCAGACCATTTAACAACGCAACACACACATATGCATGCCTGCGTGCACCCATATTCCCATGTGTGCATGCACCCCAATTCCCATGTGCACACGCACACACACACAAAAGAAAAAGGGAGATCAAGGAGAGAAAAATAATCTTAAGATCTATAATTCCACACAGTCAGATTTGGTCTTATTTATGTGATACCAGAACCTAGCCTAAGTCTACATGAAATGGGGTCAGCTACATAGATTCTTTGTATCCGTAAGACCAAATATAAATTGTCAATTTTTGAGTATACGTTGTTATTTTTTTCCCCTTAGTTGTAGCCCATGTAATATAGAGCTTTCTGCCTCTAGTTTATGCAACTTACCTCAATTGATGACCCGTGTAATGTAGAACTTTGTTCTTTACTTAATATAGCATCCTGCTGTCTATTATGTTACTTTTCATGACATATTGATGCATCAAACACTTGAAGGTCATTTGGCAGTTAGATGGCTTTAATGGTTGGATTTGTTGCTAAAAGAGGAACCAATTTTAGCTTCACCTACACAAATTATTTCAGTCATAATTGAATAGGCCATATCTTCTTAGAGCTTTCCATCTGTGATTGCAGTGGCTTCAAGCAGTGGAACTTGCACTTTTGAAAGGCCGTCATCCTATTTTGAAGGATGTGGATATTTCTGTAAGGCCTTCAATAAATTTATCTCTGACAGGGAATAAAATGTTGGACAAAAATGTTTCTCTGAGGAGTAGATTTACTGAAAGCTCTGTTTCATCAAGATTTGAGGAGGAGAACAAGAAGCAATTAGTGAGCCATAGTAGTCCAGAGGGCTCAGGTAGGTATGTCACTTCACCAACTAATTGTGTTTGCAAAGGCAGCAGTATTTGTGCAAAAGCAAATGATTACATGCAGATCTAGGTGAATCCAGCCAATGAAATTAACCAATTTTTGACGGGTGTTTCAGATAGTGAGCAAAGTAGGCCACTTGAAAAAGAAAGAAGTCAAATGCTTGCAACTACAGAGGTTCTCTTAGACATGCTTGATGCTACGATGCCTAGGACTTTAGATGATGGACAGAGGAAGAAGGTATGTCAATCTGCCAATTTCTGATAGTTCTCTTTTCATTATTGTAGCTGTTAAGATATGCAAATTCCTTTCTTTTTTGAAAAGATATACTGCTTTTTTTTGCCAAAAAATATTACTTTTCTCTGCCATGAAATGATTCAAAGGAATGGATATTTACTTGAGGTTGCTAGCCAATTTTGCTATGAATATGGGTGTGGCATGCAAGAATCAACTCAATCAAGCATGGAAAGCAATAGATATCAAACTGACAATCCGCCTACTGCAGAAGATAAGGATGTTCTCTCATGCCCATGACATTTGCTTTCGCCTCTTGAACATAGGTGCCATATCTTCCTTAGCAAATTGCCTGCAACAAAGGAAGGGTCCAAGCCCTTGTTTTGGCCCCTGCCTATCCTTTTTTCTTTCTTCTTTCTTTTAAAGCAACTATCTTACCTAAATGTGATTACCCTTTGCCCTGTGGAGCATAGAACAGTGATGGAACGTTGTTCTTGGGAGTTGGAGGTCCTAGGTTCGAGCCTCCATGATGTCAAAAATGAGTACTCTTTAGGTAAATACTACCCCCAAAACTTCTCAAAAAACCTTCCTTGGAGCATGGTCAACACTCAACAGAAAAAAAATCATTTTGCCATTTTCTACGAGGAAAAAAGCCACAAGAATATAAGTACCAGAGTTTTTGTAATTTCCCACAGCAGCCTATAATCCTGAAGGAACTAAGTTCTTTCAGGCTCATGGAATCTGACTGTGCTTTATAAACCTTTATGACCAAACCCCCAGAAGCACCAAAATCTATCTCCTGAATCTGGACCAAATCACAGATACAAAGCCACTTGAAGAGTTCATGCATACTAGTCTGACTGATATGGCGACACCCAGGAGATGGACCCTAGAACCCGAGGAGCTGCCTGCAGGTCCCATATCACATTTTAGTCACCACAATTGGGATTGGCAGCTAGGCAGAAGGTTGACCTTGACTGAGAATCAAATGAAGACCACGTGTCTTGCCCGAAAGTTCGTTCGCAAAGTTCCCATGATCCTGATATAATACAACATGGCCAGGCAAAGCCAGTTTAAAGCTTCTTCACCTCTACCCAACTGCTCTGTCATTTCCTTCTACTGAATTACCATGCAGCTGTCCATGATCCTAATCCCAAGGTCTTATCCTCTAATAATATCCATGGCCCATCTGAAAGCATCTGATAATTCATGGTCTTTCAAGTGTAGATGAACCAGCCTCAATCTGACAAAGCTCTAGTGTTGATTTTTGTTTTGGTACATTGAGAAGTTACCAGTAACAGATGAAGCATCAGCTTCTGGCCATAGATAGCTAACATACTTCCAACTTCTGCGGATATAATATCTACCTAAATTCAGCCTAATAGTTCCGACATCTATTCACAGGTTCCACATGAATAGATTTAATGAGTTGCAAGAGCTCCCTAGCCTGTTTGGACTCCTTTGGCCAAAAAATGATTTGCCTGATCGTTTGTCTTGGGCACATGGCAATTTCTTGGTTAAAAAAGCTTATAAGTTGCTACAGGGATAGGTTGTTGGGCTAGATATCCATTTGGGGGGGGCCAAATGCAAAATTTTTTGGAAGTTGAAGGTTTCGTTGAAGATTAAAATCTTCTTTGGGTTACTATGTAGGAAGAAGTTGGCTACTTTGCCTGCTGTTAGTTACTGGCAGCCCAACATTGATGTTATGTGTCCACTTTGTAGAGAAAATCAAGAGGATGTCTCCCACCTGCTCATGCATTGCGGTTTGCAAGAGATGTTTTCCAGAGCCTCGGTCTACCAGCCATTGACAATGGCACTCTCCTTGATTTTTGGTTCTCTTGGCAGCAGGGAACCTTGGCAAGTCCTTCCACCCAAGCGTTGATGTCTGCGGCTTTGTAGTCTCTCTGGTTGCAGTGTAATTGTTCAGTTTTTAGGGGAAAGGGTTTGGTTCAATAATGTTGTAAGGGAAGCTCAATCTTTCCATGCTTTTTGGTCTCTTCATTTGTAATTTTCTTTTATACTTAATATTTGGTAATATAGCATATGACTATTGACCTCAGGAAGTCATCCTTTTTCTTTTCTAAAGAAACATGGGTTGACCTATTCATTGCTTATGGCAATTTGCATGCATGATGGTGACTTGGATACATGTGAAAAGTTAAGCTGGCTAGGATCATTTGAGTACACCATCCTTCTTTAACACAGTTCGGACAATTTTGGTAGGCATATAGTGGAGATTGGGCATTGATTGCTGACATTAATGCTTGTACTGAAATTGCTTTGATGTTAATTTCATTGCATAAGTAGATGGAACATAATTATGGGATTTTTATATAGATGCCATTGAAAATACCGAAAATTACTTTTTTACCATCCACTTTCCAATATTGCTTTAAATGCTCCCGAAAAAGTCACGTCATTTTTGTAATTGCCACCCCATTAATTAGCACCATTAAATTTAATGGTGATGGACTCAAAAGTAATGAAATTTTATGTTTTTCACCCTCGATTCTTATTTTTTTTCACCCCCACCCTCTTCCCCCTCCCCTTCCTTTCCTCGTTCTTCTTCTTCCCTCCACCTTCCCTCACCACACCTTGTTGGGCGAGGATGGGCATAGTTGCATCTCCTCTTTCGTTATTCATCTTTATTCTCCTCCATCTCAATCTGCTGCCTAGGTCTGCACCTCCCTCCTCGTCCACCTCCCTACTCGCCTCCTCCAGCTCCCTACTTTGTTGCTACACCTCCAACTTGCATCCCTATTTAGCGTCCCCTTCACTTTACTTCACCTACACCACGTCCACCTACACTTGTGTGCCCTGTCCTCCATCGCCCACCCCAGCTTTCTTACGCATAGGTAAGGGTGGAGGCTAAGGAGGCAAGGGGGGGAGAGGAGGGGACTTGAGGGGGTGAAGTGGAGGAGGAAGAGTAGGGCGGAGGTGAAGGCGGAAGGTATTCTTGCAAGCAGTCTTGATGGAGATGGAGGGGTAGTTAGAGAGGCAGAGGATGAGGTGGAGGACCTTCCCATTGCCGATGCAGTAGTTGCGAACTAGGTAGTGGTTGCTGGTGAGCTTGCGGCCATCGTAGACGAGCCTCTACTTGTTGACAACAAAGCTCTTGAAGGACTAGATCTTGAGTTTGATGGCGGCCAAACTGTGGCTATCTGAGACGAATAGGAGCCGGGGCAGCGGAAGGGGTAGGGGAGCAGTGGGTTCTACTTACTAGGAAGAAGGACCAGAGAATAGAGGGAAGGGGAAGGGGGTTTAGTTTAAATGGGGCAAAGGTGGGTGGGAGATTGGTCTCCAAGGAGGGCTAGCTTTTTCCCCACAATATTCACGAGGGGGCTTTTGATCATGATCGTTGCCTCGTGATGTTTTGTTGGCAAGCGTTGTGAAAGATCCAACCTTTATTGTGGGAGTTTGCCAATTTGGGTTGGGGGGGGGGGGCGGGGGGGCGGTGGTGAGGTGTCTTGGGGATTGGGTTGGGAAAGGGGGCAGGAGAAGGAGGTGCTTAGTAGAGGAGATGAAAAAAACACATAGGCCGGTGAGGTGGAAGGCGGTGACGTAGGACAGGCTGTAGCTACTACCATCGAGGAGGGTGGAGGAGGAGGAAGAGGAAGGAGAGAAGGGGGAAAATGATAGGGGAGAGAAAATAAAAAGTTTTTCAGATAAAAAAATCTAAAATTTCATTCCTTTTAGGTCCACCGCTGTCAATTTCATTACTTTTAGGTCCACTGCTGTCAAAGTTAATGGTACTAACTAATGGAGTGGCAATTGTGGTGGGGATGTCATATTTTCAATGACATTTAAAATAATATTGGGAAGTGAATGACAAGAAAGAATTTTTTGATGTTTTTAGTGGCATTTATGTAAAAAATCCAAAAATTTAGTAAACTTTATGTGACTTCCTCCTTTCAGGGTGCTAATTGCTTGACTGACAGAAAGTATGAGGATCACACCGTTTGGTGTGATTCATTGCAAAGGAGAAATAAATAAATTTGATGCCTGTGTCAGCAAGCATGTTTACTTAGCTTGCTTGTGATAGCACACAAGGCGATGTATAATAGCATGCAAATTTGTGTTTTATTTATTTATTTGTTTATTTTAAATTGTATTTATTCAAACAATTTTTTAACTTACACGACGTTGTTGCAGTCTTTTAGTCCTTCACAACACATTTTTTTAATGTTTACTCAAGCCCCTGCATTTGATCTCTAGGTTCTGTTGGCCATAGGACAAGGTGAATCACTGGTGAAAGCACTGGAAGAAGCTGTTCCAGAAGAGGTACGTGGAAAGCTAATGAGTGCTGTCTCTGAAATTGTGCAAACCCAAGACAGAAACTTGGATTTTGTCAGGCTTGTAAAGCACGGTTTGAAGAAGTCAATGGTCCAAGAAAAGAAAGAAACCTCAACAGTAGAATCTGGTGGTACCCGGTATCAGGAATATGATAACATTAGAAATCTTGATGGTTCAGCTCATCTTCATTCTGGAAGCTTCCCCCCAGGAAGCGGTAATCTGCAAAGTTCTGAATCAGCTGAATCTGGTATCCGAAGTGAAAATGTATCAAGTGAACCCAAAGAGCCGCAGCAACATGGAGCTGTATTTCAAGAGGCTTATGAGCAGGAAGATGCAAATAGGAATAAACGATTAGATGAGAGACAGGATGTTGGGTGTGTCACGGGAGAAGAAACTGCTGGTACCGATATCAGTGAAGAGAAAGGGGAATCTGGCTATGGCAAAACCATGCCCATTATGCCAGTCTCTCCTGAGGAAGTTCCACCATCTTCTTCAACCCTTGTTGAGAATCAGGCAATAGGAGAGCAGAAGGATGCTCATGAAAATGGTCAGAGTGATCAAAATAAGGCTGACCAAAGCAAGGAGAGCTCATCATTGAAAGCTGAAGACAGGTCATCATATATATCTTCCGATACTCCCTCTATCAATGTTTCAGAAGCATTGGATGCCTTCAAAACATTTGATGATTCCACCCAGATGGCGGTCAATAGTGTATTTGGAGTTATAGAAAATGTGATTGATCAGTTGGAAAAGAAAAAGGATGGGAGTGGTAGAAAAGAAAGTGAAGCTGAAGGTCAGAAAGCTGCCTCTTCCGAGGGATCTTATGTTAATGATTACAAGTCTAAGAAAATAGAAAAAGACAGGTCTCAAGTAAACTCAGATTATGGTGATATCCAATCACTTGATTGGTATGAAAGCAAATCCAAGCAACATGCAGAAGATTTTAAGGATATAAAGAGTAAAAAGGAAGATGGAGGACTAAATTTCAGCAATGGTTCAACCATTAAGAACAGTGGAGACAGGTTAGATGAAGCTGGGAGGTATGCACTTACATTGGCCTTAGAATCATCGTCCAGGCTGGCCCTTCGTCAATATTTCTTGGAACACATGTCAGATATGGAGTCATACGATTCATGTCCCACCACTGATCTATTTCTTGATCCAGAGAAAGGTTACTGGAAGATGTTGGATAATATGGATAATGGGAAGTACTTGATGCAGAAAGTTCTCAAAGATCATAGCCAATATGTGCAACATTCATGGTCTTCACTGAATGAGATCAATAATGAGAAGATTATTGACACTTCTTGTGTAGTAATAAATGATGAAACAGCAGAAACTAATAAACAGAGAGCTGAAGAACGTGGGGCAATCTCTGATAGAGATGAGCAAGGAAATCTCATCAGTGTTCGGATTGAAAAGTTGATGTGTCTTGTCAAGACAGCTATTTTAGATGTATTAGAAGTTGAGGTGAGGCGAAAATTGGGGATTTCTGACGTGGATGTCATTGCAAAAAATCTTGCATCTGACATGGAAGCAGTTGCTAATAATGTTGCTTTTGTGCTTATACATGATGGTGGTTTTGCATTATCACTTAAAGAAAATGGCCCTACAAGACCAAAATTTGGTATCGTTTCAGGACAACTGATTGTAAATGTAATTTCATCTGCCATTCAACAGGCAGACCAGTTGAAAGAGGTTCTCCCAGCTGGAGTTATTGTTGGTTCCAGTTTGGCATGCTTAGGCAAGTACTTCGATATTTCTGCTGCAAGTGATGGAAAACAAGATGTGGCTGTCCGCAGTATGGATAAGCAAGAGAGTGTTGAGGGGAGGAAAGGTTCCAGTAGTTTCCTAACAGATCAACTCAAACATAGGGACAGAGAACTCGAGGTGAATTATGAGCCAGATTCTGTTGATTCGTGCAGTGGAGATGTTATGGTTGGGGCTGTTACAGCCATTTTGGGTGCATCGGCTCTCTTTGCGCATCATCAGGTAGATCTCATTTGGTTGGATCCTTTTAATTAGTTTTGTAAGCTATTTTTTTTAAAGATTTGTGAGCTAAATTTTGGTGAACACTCTTGATATTTTCTTTGTTTAGGATCAGTTAATTATCTGAAACACATCATTTTATGTAGAGGATTTTGCTTCCTCTTAAGACAGCACTACCACAGAGTTACGTCTTTATGTCCATGCCATGTTTTTGATGTCCATCATGTTTAATGTGGTTGGTGTAAACACAGTTTTTTTCCAGCAACATTGCATATTGTTTAGTCACATAATGTTTATATAGTGTTATTGTAGTTTTCTCCAAGCTCAACCATATATACCTCTCAAAACCCTAAGCTGCATCTTTTGCTATTCTAACTCAGTGCTGTTTCAGTCTTCTTGAACGAGTGTAAAGTAAGAGTCTGTAACACCAGCTAATTGATACTATTTATGCTTTCTACTCTAGAGCCCGGAACTAGTAAGGCCCAAGGCTTCATCCCCTCTTTCTTTGCATTTGCAGAGACAGAACCACTTTTCAAAAAAAATCTTTAGAGACAGGACTACAGCCTCTCATTTTGAATGGTAGAGGCTGTGATTTCAGTAATGAGATTTTCCTTTCAGTATGCATGCAATTGTTTGGAGAAAATACCCGATCTCCACCATTTTTTCTTTACAGTTAAGGGGAATCAACATAAACAAGAATAACCATTTTCTCCTAGTGTGCCGAACAAAGGTGACTTTAGTTCCTGGAGCTCGTGTCTTGATCTTCTTGTTCTTTTCCTTCGAAATATGAAATGGATGGGATAGAAATGCTGTATCAATAGATGTGACATTTAGTTTGCTTATGATCATGTGTTATACATTTTATTACATGATTTAATGATTATCAGGCTCATTGAGCTTTATCAATGCTCTAAATCTAGCGAAAATCTGGTATGGCTCAAGGGATACTTAAAATAGTTGGACCTGAGAAGCTTTGTAGTACATGGAGAATTCTATTCTTGTTGTTTCATGTTACTTTTGATAATCTGGAGCCTGCAATTTATTTCAGTTATGTGATTATTATTTTTTCTTTGCAGAAAAACTACATGCAATTTGAAGTTAAGAGTAATTTTTCCTCTGCTTAACCTCGTTTTTAATGCCTTCTCTATTAGGACTGCTAGGCTTTCTTCTTTATTGGAAGGGGAGCGTGGGATTTATTTCAGAAATTATAACAGCTACTAAATCTGACATTCATAGGCATTGAAATATCATTTTTAGTCTCACACACAAATTAGTCACTGAATATTAAATAGACCCTGTATAACGGTCCTGAACTTTTATGGATTGTTTCATTGAGCAATGTTATGTATGTGCACTGTTTTTGTTAGTATGAACAAAAGACAGTACACACATTTACTTTTCTCCTCGTACCCTCATGCTAGTGTTTTCTGATCGTTGCCTTCGGTGTCATCATCTCAACCCTACTTCTTAATGTTCCCCCTCCATTATCAATAATCTTAGCAGAATATATGGTTTCATACATGATTCTTTGTTTGCACTTATGTTGCCATCTTTTCTATTTTGATGATTTTGACCTGTTAGATGGTGAACTCATTTGAGCCTATTATTAAATTCTCAGGCTTCTTCTTCCTTTTTTGACATGAAGATGTTCCACATATATGTTTTGTTCTTGATGTTTCTATGCATTCTTCTCCTTTTTCTATCATCTTTCTAGACTTGAGTGTGGTGCTAGTCTTGCATTATTAAGGCTGTTACCAATTAGAAGTATTTACAACACGCAGCTGTTAGGGTCCAGCCTCTTTTGGCATCCCACTGACGTCATGCCAACCTGTTCAGTTCTCATCTGTTTCTGATTTCCACGACAATCTGTTGCTTTTTCATGTTATAGTAGTTTTTTGTTGCATTTGCATTTGTTTCCATTTCGCTTTCTAATCAAGATACCGTGCATTCTTCTCCTTTTTTTTATTGTCTTTCTAGACTTGAGTGTGGAGCTAGTCTTGCATTATTAAGGCTGTTACCAGTTAGAAATACTTACAACACACAGCTGTTAGGGTCCAGCTTCTTTTGGTGTCCCACTGACGTCATGCCAACCTGTTCAGTTCTCATCTGTTTCTGATTTCCACGACAATCTGTTGTTTTTCATGTTATAGTAGTTTTTTTTGTTGCATTTGCATTTGTTTCCATTTCGCTTTCTAATCAAGATACCACATAGGCACATGAACATGAGATTCAGGAATCAAAAGGAAGAATTGTAACTCATCCCAGAAAGGATGGCTCAGATATGGTCAAAGAGCTAAATGAGGTTGGGAAGATGTCTCCAAATAATGACAAGGATGATGTTGTAAGCAGCATTTCTGACAAGGCAATATCTGTTGCTGCACCTGTTTTACCTATAAAAAATGAGTCTAATCACGAAAGGTCAGTTGCTCTTACATGACATTATTGCTATCTTTAGGATTTACATTTTTAGTGAAATTCTTATGCCACACACCCATTTGTTACAAATTTTTGGCAGGTTGGTGACCATTCTGTCAGAGTTGGGACAAAAGGGTGGTCTGTTGGGATTTCTTGGCAATATTGCTTTATTGTGGGGTGGAATCCGCGGGGCTCTAAGTTTGAATGACAGACTTATCAGATTTTTACGGATTGCTGAGCGTCCCTTGGTACAGAGGTACATAGAATCCATGGTAACTTTTAATGGCTTGTTGCTTGTCCCTCTTTTCACTCAGCACTTTTGTAGTCCAACTTTGTCTAGTTTCTTATTTTATTGGAGATTGATATAGGAAAAATATAAAAGCACTGTAAAGTTTGCAGAGGGGTTCATCTGCCCCCACCTCCACCTCTCCCTGCTCCAATCTGAGGGCCTCACCCTCTTCCCTCATCACTGATAGCCATGGTTATAAAATAAGTAATTGCAGATTTATGCTTATGAGGCCCTCTGACATTTCTAGTAGAAAGCCAGGGGCTTGATCAGCTGTCATGGATTGGGAACGATCAGTGCAGTGGCGGATGTACATGCATAGATTGCAGTGCATTAGCGGCTTTGCTGCTGTGTCCTTGAATTGACTTAAATAGCCGCAACTCAACTGCTAGAAAAATTCACAAGTATGAAGCTGATCTTTGCCCCCATTTGTTAGAATGCAAATCATGCCCTATGATGGCAGTTGACATGCAGTCAGGGTGAAGTCATTTTTGCCCCAAATTGGAGTTCTTCTTATGAGTATACATTATAAAAGGCATCTTAGGTGGAATAGACTTTAGAAAAGAAACTAGACATATAAGAATTATATATGAATAGACTTCAAGAAATCAAGTGACTCATGAATTGAGAATAATTCACTTCATTCCACCATATATTGCTATACTTTTTTAAGTAGATGTAGAGGATAATGTTGTTTTAGCATGAATAGACATTCTTAATGCGATTTCATTTTCAGGGTTTTGGGATTTTTTTGCATGATGCTTGTTATATGGTCTCCTGTTGTTATACCGTTGATGCCACACGTTGTTGAGAGTTGGAAAACTCAAGGATCCATGGGGATAGCCGGCTATACTTGCCTACTTGGTCTCTATGCTGCCATTTTGATACTTATAATGTCATGGGGCAAAAGAATCAGGGGATATGAATTTCCACTTGAGCGGTATGGATTAAATTTGACAGCAGCTCCACAGGTAAATATTCATTATGATCAGTCTGAGTTCTTTATCTTGTAATCCATGTTATTTTCTTTTATTTAGAGAGATGTTATTGATGGTTTCTGCTTGTCCAATCAAATCAACAATATGATGCATGTGTTTTACAACTTTGTAACTGGCACTGGTAATATGATCCTCTTTTAAAGGGTAGTCGTTAATTTTTAGGAGTTAGATTTTGAAAAGGTCAATTCCAGATTGATATTGTGTACATGTTTGACTATTATTTAAAGTTTGGTATTTGATCTTTTCCCCAAGATTCTGGCAGTTTTCAGTCGAATGTCTATTCTGGAAATTCAGCATTCCAATTCACTTGTTTGGCCACTTGGTTGCAGGTGCATTCTTTTGTTAAAGGTTTGCTAGGGGGGATCCTGCTTGTTTTGGGTATACATTCCATCAACACATTGCTTGGTTATGCATGCTTTACTTGGCCTTCTAACCTTCCTCCAAAGTCTGCTGGTACTCTCTTGTTGCTAAAGGCTTATGGGAACCTGCTCTTCTTGACTCTCAGAGGAGTAGTGACAGCAACAGGCATTACCATAGTGGAAGAACTGCTATTCAGGTCATGGCTGCCTGATGAAATAATGGCTGATCTTGGATATCACTGGGCAATCATAATTTCAGGGCTTGCATTTGCTGTTTTTCAAAGGTACATAAGGAATATTGCACTCTCATATGTTGAACCTCTTGTTCAGGGCTATGTTTTTGATTTGATCGATTGTGTGAATTTGTCATTTTTTGAGCTTTTATTCCAAGGCATTCTATTGCATTCACCCTCGATGTTCCATCATAGAAAGCATTTCATTTACTTCCAACAATACCATTTTTCTATGAGGTGTAACAACTAGATTTGTGCAAACGCTGAGTTTTAACAGAAAAAATATCACTACCCATGAGTAAGAGATTCCAGCTATTTATAGATTTTTGTGAAACAGCAGTAGTGATAGAATAGTGTCACCTTATCTTCAGACATTAAATAACCACTGAAGGTTGAAGCTCTACGTTCTGCTTTGCTTCATGTTTTATCATGTCATGGTGCATCATTCGCTTACATGCTTCTTGCTTCCCCAGTTCCCCTTACAATAAGCTCCAAATAAAAGAAGACTTTGGAATTGAATGTTGGTGAGGGAGGCTAGACTAAGTGGAAACGACTGTTTTCCTAAGCCATGCTTTTTCTCTCATGAATTTTTCAACCAATGCTTGCTCATGACTGAGGATTCTTGACCAACCACATATGTAAAACCTATCATCGAAAATGATGAAATAAAAAGAGCAGTAGACTGGTGCTCAATGGTCAAGTTCCCTCATATCAGGGGATGGCCCCACAGGGAGTAGACCAGCTTTCTGAGTATTTTTTTCTAGTTTTGGCAGATGGGGATGCTTTCTAGTTTTTTAGAGTGAGCACTCACTGGACAGTATCAACGTCATTTGCCAAGGTGTCCCCTTGCCTATGTAGCCTTGCAGTGGCAAGGGATGTCGTTGTATTGTTATTTGGATGTACCAATGGAGAGACAGGTTATGATGTGTGGTCATCACAAATGGGAAACACAGATTGTCAAATGCCAGGGTGCTGGATGTAGTTGCATGGACTTTAGGAACTTACATGGGGCCAGACGAGGTGGATCACGGTAAAATTTTTGATGTTGTTGCTTACATGGGGCCAGACAAGGTTAGTGATAGACATGCTCATAAGAAGGTAGGCACCAAATGTGGAGGGTCATTGTGCTCGTTGTGGATGTTTGGATGGTGAGACTAACCCATCTCTTGTTTACTTTGCAGATTTGCATGGGATATTTGGAGTCGACGCTTTGGCTGCTATTGGCAGGTTGAAGGTGGAGGGGGCCCTAGGTCTGGAGTTTTGGGAGGTTTAAGGATGATTTCGTGGCAATGATCCGTGAAGAGAGTCTTAATAAGTTGTACTTTTTCTTGCTTCTGAAGAAGCAAGGTGCAAAAAGGATAAATGACTATGGGCCCATTGCCTTGTCTAATTAAGTTTATTTGATTGTCGTCAAGGTCTTCTTGATCTCAATCGTTTGTTATTCTTGGTCCCTTTTTCCTGAAAGTTGTCTCATACAAGTACAATATAATTTTTAATTTTAATCCCAACAATTTGAGATGTTTATTATCATCAAAATCATATATTAAGGATAAACAAGGTACCTAATGACTTATGCACCTATAATTGGCATATCATTATCCTAAACAAAGTATACACTGTAGATTTTGGAGGAAGCAGGATTGTTAAGGGCGAAACCAGCTGGAGTCTTTATTAATCATCGGAAGAAGGCCATGCTACTTGAGGATGACCTGCCATTTGAGAATGTCACGATATACAGGAGTATAGTATGTAAGCTACTATATCTAACAGTCACTCGCTTGGGCATTAGTTTTGCATTAAGTTGGGTCAGTACATGAAGAAGCTGTCTCATAGCAATTGGCATGATGTGAGCCTAATTTTGAGATACCTAAAAGGGAATCGAGGTAAGGGACTTCATTACAAAAACAACGGATTTGTTGATATTGTCTTGTACTTGGATGTGGATTATGCTGGGGCAGTTGAGGATAGAAGATTGACTACTAGGTATGTTGTATTTCTTGGAGGGAATCTTGTGTCATGGCAAAGCAAGAAGCAATTTGTGGTGGCTTAGCTTAGTCTAGTGCGGAGGCAAAATATAGGGCTATGGCCCATGCGGCATGTGAGGTTATGTGGGCAGTATCATTTCTGAAGGATCTTGGGATTTTTACGCAGATGCATGTTCCCTTGTATTATGACAAGTTGTCTACCTACATCGCTTCTAATTCTGTGTTCCATGAGAGGACAAAGCATATTGAAGTAGATTGTCATTTTGCATTGTAGACTTTGGCGCGAGGAGCATGGAGGCTCTTTGTGCATAAGAAAAAAGTCCTATGTGGGGGGCTGTTCACATGTGGAACAAGGAGAAAACAGCCAACAGTAGCAGTAGCCCTTGGCTGCTTGAAGGTGGCCGGTGGTGATGGAGGAGCAAATTTGGAGGCGGTTGGCTGCCTTGGAGGGTGGTTGGCTATGCGGGAGAAGAGAGGAGAGGAGCCTTGGAAAGTTGGGAAATATTATTGACGGACTCAAATTGATTACAAAAGGGAAGATTCTCTTTTATAGAGAGAAATATCCCACTAACTTGGAAACAAACATTATCTTCTAAAATAAGAAAGAACTTATCTCTAGAACAAATCAAATCCCAAACTATTTCCTAAAAGAATTCTTCTAAAAATAGCAAACTTGACTCTAAAGCAGGACCCAAAATTGGTACCTTGGACCCTTTAGCTGTCGGCCCTGCTGGACCCTCTAGATGCTGCCACGTGGACTGCCATGTGGCTGTCCCACGTGGCCCCTTATTCCTAACATTCCCTGTCAAGTCGAAGGCCAGGAGGCCGATGACTTGGTCTTTCACTTGTGAGGTTAGACGCCCTACCATTCATCTTCTTTAAGAGCCAAACTCTCGGTCTTCTCCTTTAACGAGTAGATGGTGAAGCCTCTTGCGACCTCTGAAGTCATTGCTTCCGTGGCAACTTAAGTAGTCGTCGCGACGATCGTCATTGACTTGTCTTCTCGAAGTAGACCTCGTAGCTTCTCAAGATCTTCATGAGTTAGGGAGTCCATAAGCGAGATGCTAGTAGCCCCACGTGGTGGCCTCCCGAACTTCTCCCAACACTTGTCTTGTGGATGATTGTTTCGTCTACAGTGTCAACATTTCGGGTAGACGTGGTCAGGTCCACACCCCACACTTGCTTCTGGAATAGCAAGTGCGGAGTTTTCGCCTTTCGTTATGTCTTCATCCTCGGTGATCTTCATTTGGATGAGACGGCAGAAGATGGTCTCAAGATCCATCTTCCCATCGGAAACTAACACTTGAGCGAGGGTAGCTTGATAACAGAGATACAACCTTGATAAAAACTTGGCGAATTGCCAAACCGCTTGTGTCTCCCCTTGCTTGTCGCAACATAATGGCTCATAGATGTCAAACTCCTCGAACAATGCCTCTATCTTCTCATAATGTTTAGTTAAGGAGAGATCTCATTGACTAGCTGTTCATATGCGTGTAGAGGTCACTAATACGTGCGTTACATGAGGTTCGGGCGTACTTTTTCTCGAGGGTCGTTCAAATCTTGTACGTGCTCTTTTTGTAGAGCATGTTCGAGGTGATGGATGGATCCATTGAGTTCATGAGCCAATTCATGACCATATAATTCTCCTTATACTTTTTCTTGTCCTTCAACTCCAATGGTTCCTTAGGGAGAACGTTAAGTTTCTCTTGACTTCCAACAAATATCTTGAAGATGTGAGCCCATAAGACATATTTGGACACCCCATAAAGCTTGATGGTTGTCCCGGAGACAACCACCTTGCTTTCTCCCGATCCAAGCGTAGCGTTGCCAACTGTTGTGGTTGATTCTGCCATCTTCTCTAGTCTTCCTCTGCATAAGGCGCCGGATTTGTCGAGGACTTTCTGGATGTGTACCACCTACGTGTGGTCAACCCATATGAACAAGAAGAGCCTAGACCAAAGGCTTTGATACCATGTGGAATTTGGCGCAAGGAGCATAAAGGCTACTTATGCGTAAGAAAAAAAACAGTTCCATATGGGTAGCTATTCACGCGTGGAACAGGGAGAAGACGACCAGTAGTAGCAGTAGCCCTTGGCTGCTTGAAGATGGCTAGTGGTGATAGAGGACTGACGTTGGAGGTGGCCAGTTGCCTTGGAGGGTGGTCGGCTATGTGGGAGAAGAGAGAAAAGAGGAGCTTTACAAAGTTGGGAAATATTATTGATTGACTCAAATTGATTACAAAAGGGAAGACTCTCTTTTGTAGAGAGAATGTATCCGACTAACTTGGAAACATTGTCTTCTAAAATAAGGAATCTCTAAAACAAACCAAATCCCAAACTATTTCCTAAAATAATTCTACTAAAATAGCAAACTTGACTCTAAAGCAAGACCCAAAATTGGTCCCTTGGACCTTGTTGAGTTACGTTATATTGTAAGGGGTGTTATGTCTTTTTTATTATTTCGTTGGATTTGTGTTGTAACTTTTCCCTCACTTCTTTCTATATAAAGAGGTGTAGGGACGACTTGGTTATTAAGAAAAAAATATTTTCTTCAACTTGGTATCAGAGCCAAGTTGGGGACTCCACCTCCAAAACCCTAACCCTACCACCAAGCCTCATCACCGTCGTCGCCACTAGCTAGCAGTAGCACCACTGTCGCTGACAGCCAGCCAACGCTGCTATTAGCAGCAATATCGCTGCCAGCAGTAGCGCTGCCATCCACTATAGCAGCAGGAGCAAGAGTAGGGAGGCTCCTCGACCCTCCTCTTCTCTGGTGCCCTCTTCTTGCTGTTGAGTCCTTTTCGGTGGTAAGGAGGGGGCTACAGGGGAATACACACCCTAAAACAGTAATGAAAATTCTGATTTGATTATACCATCAAAGATGAATTTCCAAATTCCTTTCCGGAAGATCCTCGCTTTAGAACTTCATCATCAACGATCCAAGGACCTTCCTAGACCCCGTTGCAAGGGAAAAATAGGGATGCATGTTTTAGGGTATGTATTTCTCTTGGATTGTTGACCGCATGTGAGTGGAACTTTTTGGAGTGTGTATTCCCAGTTTCTGTTAGATTTCATATTTGTGTTTGAAGGTATTTTTGGCTTGTTGTCACTATGGCCGTATCATCGTCAGAGTCCGGAGTGATGTCAGAAATGATTGAAGACACTGTAGTCTATAAGAATCCGTTCTTTGCTCCTATTGTGAAGCTTGATGAGACCAACTATCCTCATTGGTTTAAAACATTTCTTGTGACTGTGGAAGGACATTAGAAGAAGCATGTCCTCATAGAAGCACCACCAGAGCAGAAGATATTGAAATATGCAATATGGAACAAAGATGATGTGCGGAGTGATGTCATAACTGACTGGAGACAGTGTAGTATATAAGAATCCGTTCTTTGCTCCTATTGTGAAGCTTGATGAGACCAACTACCCTCATTGGTCTCAGACATTTCTTGTGACTGTGGAAGGACATGAGAAGAAGCATGTCCTCATAGAAGCACCATCAGAGCAGAAGATAGGGAAATATGCAATATGGAACAGAGATGATGTCATGGTGATGGCCTAGATACTTAACAGTGTTATACCTCGCAGTGGAGATGAAGTCATGTGTTACATGACGGCCAAGGAGATGTGGGATGGTCTGAAGGTCGTTTATTATCATAAACTCAACTCCACCCAGGTCTTTTAGATCCATTATGATCTTTGTTACTTGAAGTAGGAATCCAGGAGTCTCTTACAGTACTATTCCACCATGGACTCTTGGAGAAATATGATGCATGCAGGCCCATGTGTACCTTAGCCACGTGTAGGGATCAAAGGAAGGAGTTTTCTGCACTTATTTCTCTGGCAGGGCTTAATGACAACTATTCTGTTGCACGCTCACAGATTTTGATACTATCTGATTTTCATCCTATTGAGGAGATATACAGGAGGCTTAGCAGGTTGCAGATACAGTCTATGCCAGAGGGTGTTACTAGTAATTCTTTCTCAACTCATGCAGCTGTGAGTACTTGTGGAGGATGGATAGGAGCCTTCAGAGGCAAAGGTAGGGGGCGTGTTGATGGTCTTGGTAAGCCCACCTGCTCCTATTGTGGGAGACTTGGCCATATTGAGGTCAAGTACTGGAATAAACTTGGACGGCCTGTAGTTGCCAACTAAGTTTCTGTGACCACCTTCAGCCGTGTCTACTGAGGCAGTGAGCTCTGTAGAGGCAAACTATGATGCAGTTGTACAACATCTAGCCCAGTCGACCCATAAGCAGTCTTAGTCATCAGGGACAACTGCTTATGCCTCCGCATTTGGTATGAATAGTTCATGATCAATTGATTCAGGTGCCTCAGATCATTTGATAGGGAATTTCCAGTGTTTTGGGAATATGCAGAAGATACCACAGGATCGCTCAGTGTAGCTTGCAGATGGTAAGCATGCCCCCATCTGTGGTAAGGGAGGGGTGTCAGTTACTCCCTCCATGCATCTCTCTGACGTTTGTTAGGTGCCTGATATAGCAATGTAGTTGCTGTCTGTTAGTACTATTACTAAGCAATTAAATTATCGTGTCATTTTTGATGCAGTTGGATGTACATTTCAGGACTGCATGACGGAGAGGATGCTTGGTGGTGGCTATAAGAAGAGAGGTGTATACCGGCTAGTTCAGAATCCTGTTGCTGCAGCTTGTCAGATGAGTACTATTGCGTGGAGTGCCTTGCAGTGACACAGACGACTAGGCCATCCTTCAGTAGACAAGCTACGTCAGATCATCCTTCATCTTTCTCCTGCCATGAAGATTCAGTGTACCTATCAGTTGGGGAAGCATCACAGTGGCAGTTTTCCAGCCTCTATCCAGTCTAATAATTCTTCATGTTTTGATTTATTACATTGTGATGTTTGGGTCCTAGTTGTGTGGCAAACCGACAAAGTTATAGGTATTATTTATTATTTGTAGATGATTTCTCCTATTTGTCATGGACATTTTTGATGCGAAATAAATCAGAAGTTGGATCCATTATTCAGGAATTTGTGTTATTTGTGAAAACTTAGTTTGGCGTGTGCATTAAGAAGATTAGAACTGATAATGCCTTGGAATTTTGTACTAAGAATTTGGCAGACTTGTATGGGTCACTTGGCATTGTGCATTAGACATCATGCCCTCACACGTCACAGCAGAATGGGATTGCTGAAAGAAAACACCGTCATATTCTGGATACAACTAGAGCCTTGCTTATCCAGAATATAGTGCCCCGCATAGTTACTGGAGAGATGTAGTTCTCACTGCCTGTTATCTCATTAACATGCTTCCTTCTTGAGCAGATCTCATTGAACATTCTATATCCTGATTCAGATTTGTTTTTTGTGCCGCTAAAGATTTTTGGTTGTGTGGTATTTGTACACCTCCTTGGGCCTGGTCGTGACAAGTCGGCTTCTAGGGTGGGTAAGTGCGTATTTCTTAGCTATTCACGCACTCAGAAAGGATATAGGTGTTTTGACCCTATACACTAGAGGCACCATGTTAGTACGGATGTGACTTTCCATGAGTCTATTCCGTACTTTTCCACCTCAGGTCATCAGTTGAAAGAGGTTGAGATGGTTGTGCCAATGCTTGTATCTCCTGTAGCCATGGAGGAATTTTCTCAGAGTAGTGGTGTACGTACTACACAGCAGACTGTGGGCTCATTCAGAGTTGTATTACCTGATGATAAGACCTTTAAGGGTGCTCACATCAGCTTCCTATCAATTACAGAGAGAAGACACAGCCCCCCTCTTCAGTTCCTACTGAGACACCATTGTCCTCCCCTACTCAGGGATGTATTGAGGGTACTGACGATACTTCTCTTGATATTGTGTTTTCAGGTTGTCTTTTTATGCCCACATATGAGAATATCCCCATTTCTATTAGGAAGGCTCCACGATCTTGTTCTCAGTATCGTGTTGCTTGGAGTATTGTTTCTATTGATCCTCTGGGTTCGGAGTTTCATGCTTTCACTGTGGCAGTTTCTAGTGTTGAGATCCCTACCTCGTACTAGAAGGCTCTTCTACCTCCACACTGGAAGGCAGTTATGGAAGATGAGATGTCTGCTCTTACTGACAGAGGCACCTGGGAGCTATCTACTCTATCGTCTGACACGCACCTTGTGGAGCCAAATGGGACTTTGCCTTGAAATACAACTCAAATGGGGTCTATTCCTCGGTAAAATACTTGCCTTGTGGCCAAAGAATTCACCCAAACCTATGGGGTGAATTTCTTTGACATGTTCTCCCTAGTTGCTCGGCTCTCCACTGTTCGTATACTAGTTTATGTTGTAGCTTACTTGGATGGTATCTACATCAATTGGATGTCAAAAATGCGTTTCTATATAAAGATTTGCAGGAAGAGATATATATGCAACAACTGCCTGGATTTGAGGTTTAGGGGGAGTGTGTATACAGACTCTATAAGGCCATCTATAGTCTTAAGCAAAGCCCCCAAACCTGGTTTCAGTGCATGTTTGAGGCATTATCTGTTATTAGGATGCAGAGGTCATCGTCTGACCATTCGTTATTTGTGAGGAAGACTAGTAGTGGTACAGTGGCTCTATTTGTATATGTGGATGACCTTATTCTCATAGGTGATGATACCGATGGTATTTCTCAGGTAAAGGAATACTTGGCACTTCAGTTTATCATGAAAGACCTTGGGAAGCTAAGATATTTTTTGGGCATTTAGATTGCCTCAAGTAAGCAAGGGATAATTATGTCATAAAGAAAGTATGCTCTTGATATTCTTTAGGAGATGGACATGCTAAGATCCAAGGATGTCAATATTCCTATGGATCCTAAAGTTCATTTCTTTGATGATACAGTGAAGCTGAAGGAGAAGAAGGCATATTGACAGTTGGTGGGGAAATTATTATATCTGACCATCACTAGGTCAGATATTAGTCTTGCAGTTAGTAAGCTAAGTCAGTTCTTAAACAAACTCACCGATGTTCATTGGTAGGCTGTGATGCAGGTATTGAGGTACATTAAGGGATGTCCAGGTAGAGGCATTCTATTTCAGAAGAATGCTCCTATGTTTGTTGTTGTCTACTTAGATGCAGATTATGCAGAAGATGTTGGAGACAGACGGGCTACCATTAGCTTCTGTACTTTTGTAGTCGGGAACTTGGTGACCTGGAGGAGCAAGAGATCAAGAAACAAAGTGTAGTTTCATGCTCTAGTGCCGAGTATGAGTACCGGGCTATGACACATACTGCAACTGAAATGATATGGATCATGTTACTATTCAGGAGCTAATGGAGATGCATTGTGACAGCCGGGCTACAACATACATTGCAAACAATCCCATGTTCCACGAGAGAACGAAACGTGTGGAAGTGGATTGTCATTACATTAGAAGTTTGATTTAGTAGGGTCTGCTTTGTACTACCTGTCTTGCATCTTCAGACCAGACTGTTGACATATTTACTAAGCCACTGCCTCGCCCTCAGTTTTAGAAGTATAGAAACAAGCTGAGTATGGTAGATATATATACTTCAACTTGAGGGGGAGTGTTGAGTTACATTATATTGTTAGGGGTGTTATGTCTTTTTTATTATTTCGTTGGATTTATATTGTAACTTTTCCCTCATCTCTCTCTATATAAAGAGGTGTAGGGATGGCTTGGTAATTAAGAAACAACCATTTTCTTCAATTGACCCTTTAGCCGCCGGCCCTGCTAGGCCCTCTAGATGCTGCCACGTGGCTTGCTGGCTACCACGTGGCTGTCTCACGTGACCCCTTATTCCTAACATGTTTGAAATGAAGTTATGGAAGGAAAGATTAGTACTCCAAACTCTTACAAGGAAGAGACATCTATTCTTGTGTAACAAGTTGGAGCTTGTAAATATCTATGCCCCTACTTGAGAGGGTATGGAAGTGTTATGTTTTATGTACTAAGTAGTTAATTTTGTTTCTTATTTGGATATGTAATTCTCCCATCTATCTCTCGTATAAGTGGGACTAGGTTTTTTCTTTGAAATATAGAACATCTCTTTCCCTTCCACAGTACTTACTTGTGTGCTTTATGTTTTTTTAAGGCACACGTTTTTCAGTCCATGACTTGTTTTGGACTATGCCATGTGTGCAAGTTTTCAGTATTAATACAGGTTGAGGACTAACCATAGGTTCCCATGGTCTAGGGTTAAATGAAAGGAATTTCTTGATTAACTAGTATAAGTTTTGGATGCCTATTGATCTCTGCTGGTCCGCTTTTTGGGTCTTCAAAAAAAGAAAAAAAGGGAGGAAAGTTCTTATATAGCATATTCCCATTTCAACACATCCCTTTGTGTGACTTCAGTGTGTACGATATAAAGTTTTTAGCCTTCTCACAAGGAGGAAGCATTTTTCTTGGAAGACATCAGAGTAGATAAGGAGGTGACTTGATCGAATAAAGTCGTGGCAGCTGCTTCATGGCTGGAAAGTAGCCATCAAATATCGTTAGAATAATCCCGGAAGCAGGTTTTAGTGGAGGTAGCTGGCAAATGAGGATCCTCACTGAAGGAGGGTACTATGATAGTTAAAAAGGGTGTTCAAAAGGGAGGAGTTTCCCCAAAATAAAGAACTGGAGGGAGGAGGAAACCGATGAGAAACAGAGGTGAAACAAGTGACTCAGAGGTAGTGAGAGGAATGCTTTTCCTGCATGCAGAGAAATGTTCTACCGTTTTTTTGTAAAATGTTGCCTTATAATATGCATGTGGGCCCCTCCATTCCTTCTGTAATTCTGGAGAGGAAGTTGTGATCTTTGGCTCCTTGTGTTTTGCAAGGAATGCTTGGCACCACATTCTCTGTCTTATTTCTTTCCTCCTTTGACTTCTTTCGGGGGTCATTTCAACAAAATCTTATGTAGAAAATTGCATGAGCTTGTACCTGTCAAGAGTCCTGGATGCGATCACCCAATTATGTAATTTTTCATGGAGGTTAACGAACTAATTTAGATAGCTTCCGTACATAAAATAAGGAGATAGCTACTGATGTCATGTAGTTATCCTTGATTTACTGAAAAAATGTAACATGCTTATACATGGAGGCAAAAATTACAAGAACGTCTGTTTGTTTGGTAGGCGGGTTAAGGCACTTAACCCACATTTATTCACCATTTAACCCACCTCTCATGTGCACTAGGTTAAGAGAACTTAACCTAGCGCAAACTTACTCCACCCTCTCTACGGAATAAGTTTAACCTGCCTAAATTTCCAAACACCAAAATTCATTTATTCCACCATTTTGTTCCACTCCTTTCCTATTCTTGTACTTATTCCACTTATCTGTTTCCCTTGCCAAACATAAGAGAAGGAGCATGATATTTTACTCAGATAACTGCATAACTGTAACATCTTTCTGACATAGATGGAATCAATAATCAGATGAATGTGTAAAAACTAGTAATACCAGAAGCAATTAAGAAATATACCTTCTACTTAGGCCCTGTTTGGTCAAGGGATAAATTGGCCATTAATCCAGGGAGTAAATCCTGCTTTGCTAGTGGGATGACCATCCTGAAAAAATCCATTTCCAACTGCAACTATACATCTCACTTTCGGTGGCATGGTGGGAACACTGTTCTACCAGGATAACAGCAGGGTCAAAGCCACCTCTTCTGATGCAATGATGACAATGCCTCTTGGCTTTGATTCTCCCACAGGGCCCTTATTGCTAAGGATCATGTGAATGTTATGATCAGTTGATCACTATTGAACAGAGTGGCCCTCTTTCCGTTATTTACAGAGCTCAGGTTCTGTTACATTAGGTTGTTACAAGTTACAACCAATTACGTCTGTCTTCACATGTCATTACAAGCCAAATATGAGATACAAGTAGTTTCACTACCTCTTATCTGCTGCTTGCCCGGGAGCTTTGATGCTTTCCTTGCTGGAGTTTGATTATCATCCTTTCTATTTTGAAAACCAAGTCAAATCTCATCATAGGGTTGGTAAGGTTGTTGCTTTTCTCACCATTATTTGGAAAATGGATCTAAAATGGAAGAAGTGCAACCCCTGGTTTGTATGTGAATGTAATTTCATGTAATTATATGTTTTTCAAGGTCCTGGTTCCTGTCTACTATGTCCAGGCATCTGTATTCCTTGACTTCAATCCGTTGTCATTGAACATCAAGGGGCTCCTTCTGGCCTCTATGCTTGCAAATGGAGATAGGGTTTATCTGCATCAGACGTTATGATGAAAATCATGCTTTTGCACCATAATTTTTTTATTGTTTTTATTCTAAGGGTTATCTTTTTTATTGTTTGACTTGCTCTATCAGAATATGGTCCCCTACATGAACTGTTCACCAATTAATATAGTGCGGCTGCATTTTTGGTACTGATTAAGTTCTTTATCAAATAAAATCGTTTAGCCCGTTTGTTCTGTATGTGTTTTTGGAACTTCTGTACTTATCCAATGCCTACAATTAACATTGGATTTTGCAAGGGATATCCTCCTACTTATTTTATCTCACCAACTGAACATCAAAATCTCACCTTGACAATTAATTTATGCATTTGCATGTGATATTCAGGTCAATCCAAAATATTAAACACTTGATGCTAATCCACAATTTAAATCTTGAAAGAAAAAAAAGAAGTATTTTTCTTGATAAATTGAATTTCGTAATAGCTTCCAAATGACCTTCTAGAAGAGGGAAAAAAGAAAAACCGGCAGCTTCTAGGTGAAGCCTATTGAGACGTGGGACTTTCCTCTGCAACTGCAATGGTTTCAAGAAAATGGAGCATCCTAAAAGGAAAAGCCATTCAAATCTTTACCAGTGATTGGGGATGTGGATAGGATATAGGGCATGCCTACAATTTTCATCCTGATTCTCTACTCTGGGTTTCTTTTTCTTTCAATAAGAGCCGCCTTCTATGATTTATTCAAGCATATCTTACATGGGCTTGGATCCCCATGGGAATTTCCTCGATGCATCTGAAGACTTTAAAGCTGCTTTGGTCTTGTCAAATAATTTATTGTCTCTTGCTTTGCAGGTCTTTGTCTTCTATACCTGGATTCTTGTTCTTATCTTTAGCTCTTTTTGGAGCTAAGCAGCGGCACCATGGCAGCCTGTCGGTCCCCATAGGAATGCGTACAGGGATCATGGCCACAACCTCTCTACTACAAACGGCTAACTTTGTATCGTATAAGCCTGACTCTTTGTTCTGGTTGGTCGGTTCTCATCCTAGGCATGCATTTGATGGGGTTACTGGTTCAATCGTTGCCATAGTGCTGGTCATGTTCCTATACCCTCGGCAATCCCTCGAGGAACAGAAAGTCTGATGCGTTCCAGAACGTAATATGACATTTTCCAAGAGATGCTTGGGCAAGCTTTTTTTTTTCTTCTGCGGGTATGCACATCCAGTCTTCCGCAGCTCCCATTTTGCACCGATTTTGGAACTTGAATGCTGGATCGCGTCAGTTCCTATCAAGGATGGCTGGTGGACGTAGACGTGGAAATCGGGAGACATGTACATGGGGACCTCAGGCCTGATTCACCTTGTATATATCTGTGAATCACAGAAAGAGGAAAACAGGGTGTAGTTAAGATGTATAGTTTTACGACTGGGAGTTGTATACACTGTAAAGATGAGGCCAAGGGATCTGCACAGCAGGGATGGGATACAAAATTTTTTGACGGTGTACAGTCAAATAGGCATTAGTTGATTTTGGTCATATAGTTCTAATTGCTTGATTACAGCTGCCGCTTGTGTGTGTGTGTGTGTGTGCGTGTGCTTTTTTTTTTTTTTTAATAGTAGATTATGTATATGTCAAACGGTTATTCCTCTGTAAGTATGTGAGATTTGGTCGTCTTTCCCCTTTGAAATACCCACTTGGTTTTGTTGCAGCTCGCAGTTCTTGAAGAGCACTTCTGAGTGGTACGTAATTACTAATTAGGGTGATGATACTTCAACCAAAGCTGTAGTATACGAGTTTGATTCCATGGATATTTCCGTCAGGCTTCCGATACGAGTGTTTATATTTCATGTTAGTTATAATTAACTATAAGTTATACATGCATGCATTCAACACCATCCTCGAACGATATCTGTATTTTGGTCTGTATCCTTTGCTTTTCAAAAGACATCTTAAAAGATCTCTCTACACTGATAAAATAGACTTATCGAAACACCTGTAATATTCATCGGTACTCGTTCAATTTGCACTCGTAATCTTAAATCATTAGTTGTCATAAACGCGGACCTTTCAGTCGAACTCCAAAAGTTCTAGAGTTCTAAGCGTCTGAGGATGAGTAACGCTGGGGTAATAAAATCTGACATGTAAATCCGGTAAGAAAATTTATAACTCTATTTATTTATTTTGTCGTCTGTCATTTGTGCATTCTATAATTCTATTGGCAGTGTATGGTAATTACGTTGTACGTTGAAAAGGGATTCTGGCATAGATGACGTGAAAAAGTGCACAATCAAGTATGGGGTCATGACGTTGATATATTAGTATTAAATTTTGAGAAACCTTAACTATTAGATTGCTATATCTACGTACGTTATCCAACTACAATGGCGAGGGAGAATTTCTGCCATCTCAAATCCTCTGGCTCACAAAGTTTACATGATGACTCTAAAATCTCCACTCTCTACGGAGTGCCACACATCTACTATTGAACTAGTTGCAATACCTTGAATCCAGAAGATTTCCCTCTCTTGAAGGGCTGGGAACTATGATTATGATGATAAGATAGTATGAAAGAGATCTTAATCTCTAGTCTACAATTTAAAATTGTTTCACGTTATTGATCCACTAGCCTTATTTGTTACTGGTCATGGCTTTTGAGCGGTTAACTGTGCTCACAAAAATGGAACGAATCATATACATGTATGTAATTAATATTTGTTTATTTAGGAAAATGGAACAAGAAGCTATCTAATTAGGATACTAATTTCATAATGATATGTGACCGGGGCACCAAATTCCAACATAGGGAACCTATAAAACATCATGTTTTGAGAAAGTCAAGAACCAGACACACCTTATGAACATTTTCAAATAGATTCTAAGTGAGCATATGACGTGATGAGAGAGAAGGGGCAATGGTCAAAGGAGAGCTAGAGAGAATCTACCTTTGAACTTAAAAGAAAAGGGATGCTACATCTCTAGTTAAAGGAAGAAGATTATAATGTTTGAAATGTGTGAAACATGTTGAGAAATCTTGAAATTATAAGAAAGATATATTTGCAATAATTTAGTTAGATGTCTTCTTGGTAGTGTTTTTAAAATACAAAAGAAAGAGGCCATAATCTTGTGGCCTTGTCATCACAAAAGGCATTCTTTCTTTGTTTAATAGGGATGAGAATGATGTTTCCAAATTTTTGTGCTCTTGAGGTAGAGCTTGAGAATAGATTGAAACTTGATAAAATGGGTTGCGAATACTCTTAAATAAACATAATAAGAATCTTTTCCAGCAAGGACAAGCTCATTTTGGCTTCTAATAAAAAATTACAAATCTTTTATTTTATCTTTTTAAAATGAAGAATTACAACATCTTTAAACCTCTACGAAAACCATTGATATATTTTATTACGTAACTAATAGTCCCATTTCAATGACATATTGCATGCATGTATTTGACAAAGCTAGTTCATCATTTTGATTGATACCTAGTTGAGTGCACAATTAAGACCTCTATGACAACCATTGATGTATTTTATTACACAACTGATCCTCTTATTTCAATGACATATTGCATGTATTTGACAAAGTAGTTCATCATTTTGATTGATATCTAGTTGGGTGCACAATTTAGAGATTCCCAAAAATTTGAAGTAGAAACGAACAGTGTACATAGTGCTTTGTATTTATATTTCTTTACTTGCATTTACTCCAAAGATAATTTTTATTGGCCTTTGGTACGTTGACATTCGTTGAAAAGGAGCAAACTCTATTATTTAGACTACATTAATCGTAGACAAAGGCTTATATAGCATGAAGCTAATGCTTCGACCTTAGTTGAAACTTTGACAGATATTTGATGGAATATACTTCGATCTGCATAATGTCGTTTGTAGAATTTTACTATGGTGTTATCTTTTTCGTGCATGCAAGTTGTCACCAAGAAGAGACCTTTTTCCTCAGTCCATGGAAATTAGGGGATGGCCGATGAGGCTGAAAGTAATATTGGAAGACTTTCTATTCAATGAAACGAAGAAAAAGATTGTGATTGTGGGGGAGGATGTTGGGGTCAAAAGAGAATTAAAAAACACTTCTTTCTGTATAACACCTACGTAAGCTTTCAATTTTTACGCTTTTTAAGTTCAAGATGGAATGGTTACCCATCTATAAGATCTGTGTGATTTTCTGATGATATCTCGATGTAACTGATCTATATATGTAATATGGTGGGCTTGTAGAAACATTTACTAGACACAAGAGTTTGGGGTGCACCATTTTGATGTTAATTAATTAAAATGCTTTCAAGTGCATGCATCGCACAATATCAAAATGGCCATGGCCACTTCCCATTTTCACTTGACTTACAAAATATGGAGCAGAGAGAAGTTTTAACAAAAAAATTGGAGGAGGTGATAGGATAGATTCTGGAATGTGGGGGATGGTACACAAGTTAGAATGATCATGGCGACTTTCTTCTCTCATTCTTTTTGCTAAATTTAGAGGGTAGAAGTTTTCACAAGGAAAGGGTATATCGAAGGGCCTTTGTGTTGGTGGATTATGATCGTTGGCTCACCTTGAAAGTAGTAGTTTTCCTCGACTTCCTCCTCCTATACATTCTTTCTTTTATGCAATATGCTTGCCTTTATCTTCCCATATGTAAATAAATATGTAAAGGATTTCTATTGTTAGGGATAAAAATTCTTAGGCAATTATTCTATTTATCGCATTTTTAGCTTTCACATATAACATTTCTTTAACATCCCTTTCTTTTAGTGAAATATTCACATTGTTTTTGGTGATTGGGTTAGGGGGTTATGCCTGACTCCCTGTATGCAACATCCCAAGAGATTGGTTATTGTGGGTTGCATAGAGGGAGCCAAGCATATACATACCCTTACTTGATGCTTTTCATGTTAGGTTTTGTTGAAAGGTTGGGATGCATTGATATAAATTTCCTGCGGATACTTTTAGGTCTCCTTTGGACTTTTAATTTTAAGTCTAGTTCGTAATCGTAAAATGAGGGAAATAAGAGTCAGAGAGTAGAGATGTATTCTAATTCTAATCTTAATTGGAAGGCGAATATCAGAAGCCCTCAAATTTAGCTTTTCCCCATTTACCCCGATCCAACGGGGGATGGGATCCGACTTGCATGCTCCGAATAGGTCAGGTTTTACCGGTGGCCATTTATCTTTGAAATGGGTATACTTAGAATTTTGATATCCTTTGGAGCTTAAGTTAGAGGCAACCCAAACCTAATATACTTATTGTAAATAGACATATAATAAATAAGTTTATTTAGAATATCCATCCGTCAATAAGTCCACCACTCTCCAATTTTCGCGTGAAGCATGCAATATAAATATATAGCCAAGCAGTAAGTGCAGTATAATGACCTGCAAAAAGAATAAAAAAGTGGGGTATAACGTGATAAAACGACAATCTAATGATAGATGAGGACTCATTACGTGCCCAATGAGGCAATGGGTCGGGGTACCGATTTGATCTTAAAAAGTCGATTGGGTAAGTAGGATGGGTACGTATTGGATACTATTTTTTAATGGATATAGGTTTGGGGGCCCCAACTTGACTTACATGGACATTTCTAGATGCTATTTCCATGTTTGATTTTAAGTGGTGGAAGTTATTTTGTATACATCAAAGTATATATATATATATATATATATATATATATATATATATATATATATATATATATATATATGTGAGATTCTTCTTTCTTATTAAAAGTAGAAGTTATGTTTCTGAATGATATTTAAATGGTGTCATATTTTTTTTAGTGTATGTTAGATTGAATATACAAAGTGATATAAGTATATTATTATCCTTTTAGTGGCAACTCATTTATAATTGGATACAACTTGTTAGGCACCTTAATGCTGATGTATTAAAATTTGATTTTCATAGAAGTAGAGATGGATGTAGATATAGATTTTTTAATTTTGATGGATGGAGATGGGGACACAGGTATTCATGATTTGGAGTTAAATCAAGAAACAATTGATATTTATGTCTTCAAGAGATCATTCTTTTTTTTATTTTTTCTCCAAATTATTAAAGAGAAACAAAATGAGGGGAGGTCGACCCTATTAATCCGGATGCTTCTTCATTCGTCCCTCCTAATTAAAGCACATCACTCTACTCTCTTGGAGCATTCCTTCCCACCTCCCCGTTATTTAAGCCAAACCCCTTTCCTTCCTCTCCCCAATCACCAGCTTTTATTGAGAGAGTGAGAGAAAGACCTCCCCAAGTCGCGATGACCACCATGAATACCTTCTTTGGTGACCTCTTCTATGACAACAACTCGAGTTCTCATCCTCAATATAAAGGCTCATTTATTTCATTCGGCCTTCAAATTGCACGTTTTAAAAGTCCTATGAATTATACCCATTTTATTTCAAAGTCACTTGCACTTTTCGTTAGATATGTTAAGGTTTCAACACAAGATGGAGAAGGAAAAGAGAATTTATGAAATTATTCAACGTATCTCTACATTTGATCATTATAACTCAACAAAGAAAAAATTGATTATAATGCAATTCATCTATATTTTTTAATGTGATCATTGCAAGGGTTGACTACTCTTTGGGATACGATGAACGTTCCATCTCAATCTCCAAGCGACAGCCAGCTAAGTAGCAACGGCCCACGTGCACATTCGACAAGTGTAACATGCATGCTCGTGTAGAATTCTAGCTACAATCAGAGTTTCTAGATGGCCATGGAGTAAAGATTGGAAGTTTTGCTCCTATCGACATGATATTTGCAAATTTTTTAAATGGGAGAATCTTAGAGAAAGACATGAAGAGAAAGATCATCTCCTACAAACCATGCAAAAAGAGAATATCAGATTTGGAAGAGATTTTGATTGCATACTATATGTGATCAATGGGACTAACATAAGAGTTATGGAGTTAGAAAACCCTAAATGAGTTAAAGTTGTATCTTAAAGTAGGTGTAATGTATACTATTATAAGCATCACAATTAAAATATATTACCAATAGATATTCTTTTAATAATGTGAGCCAACGTCATTAAAAATGGTCCCTTCTGGTTTGCAACTTTATCCCCTTAGAAATGTAAAGAAGCATTTCATTTCTCTATTTTTATTTTACTATATTTAGTCGTCATTGGTTACTCCCTGTTGGTGCATGGAATGAAAATGACTAACTACAAGTATCCCTTCTCTCAAGAAAGTCATTCTACGATAATACTTGACGAAAACATACAAGAAATATGAATTAAGGTTTTCTTCTTCATCCATGAATAATATTTACTTTCCTCGGCCATTAATCAAACTTCAGCAGTAAAGATACCTCAAGCAATGCAACAAACACACTAATGGCTTTGTTAAGAAAGGGGGAAACATCCTAACCATGTGGGCAGACACTTTAAAATAAGTAAAATTGCTTCATGTAGCAATAACATAGCGAGAAGGGAGGTTGGTGGAAGCGGGAGGTGGGTACTGGTTGCAATGGTAGTGAGAGAAGAGGGTAGGGGATCAAGGAAGGGGGAGGAGAGGGTGGGCACTTGAAGGGACTAGGGGTGAGTTCCATCGACAATGGAATCATGGAAATGGGATGAGAAGGAGGGAGATTAGGGACAGGGTTTAGGGGAAGGAAGGGAGCACCAAGGAGAGAGAGAATAGCAGGGGAGAGGGTGCCTGGAGATGCGGTGAGGAATTTTTTATGCAACTCAAAAAGTCATAACCACCATAGAAGATAACTTAAGGGTATGTTATCACGATTAAATCCCTACCAACTTGGGTTAAGTTGCCAATGGTGCACCAACGGAAGGATATATTAATTCGTTAACAGAGATAAGATGTCAAGGGTATTTCTGTAATATTAAAAAATCTAAGGATATGTATGTAGTATTAAAATATTATAGAGACATATGTGTAAATATCCCAAAAAGTATAGTAATTTGTTTAAACAATACAACGAATATTCAACGGAAAAAAAAAAAAAAAAAGCCATGCTAATTTATTGAAATGAAGTCTAGAATTACTTGCATCATATGAAGAGAGGCACGAAAGGGATAAAGTGACCTTAACTCTTCTAAAACAACGGACCGCTCATTTCAAATGTCGAAGGAGTTAAATCAAAAAATACTTCCTAAAAGAAATTTCATTAATTTATAAAGTAAAAAATATGTCTCATTAGTTTAGCAAGTTACTCGATAATTGGATATATTTCCATTGTTGGTTTTGGAAACCACCGTTTAGTAAAAAGATGGTTTTGATTATCTTATGTAGTCATCCAACAGTAGATGCTCAGTGATCGGTTTGTAAAGTTTTGAGCACCATGCTCGTTTACACAGTGAAGCTTACCATCTTAAAAAAGTCATATGCTAATGCCAAAAGGAAACACTTCAAAGTTAAGATGGAGAAGTGCATCCCTATGCATGATTATTGGTCATGCAAAAGTTCGGATCTGACCATATTCATCAATAGCATGAATCATATGCTCACGTTTGGCCTTACCAAGCTACTAATTTAATCCTTTCTTTGAAAGATTCTACATATCTTAATCTTTCTTCCATAATCGATTATCACAAACCATAGTTGGTTATCAGTATTTGCAGAGTCAGCTCTCTATCAGCAGTGGCAAAGCTAAAAATTTTTATCACAGTAGATACAAAAGATGCATGTAGCAAATAAATTTGAATAAGCCCTTAGTCAAGATAGTTAAACATATTTTCTGTTCAAATGATGTAAATTGATCTTAGAGTGTATTTTAGAATTAGTTAGTATACATTTAGAAGAAGATTAGTGTGTTTGGTCCTATGTTTCGTTGCAGGATCAACGAGGGAAACAAAAATAGAGAGAAAGAGAGATGCGGGAATCTACATATGCTTTGCGACGAGAATAATATTATTGTCGATGAAATATTATGATATATGTGTGTATGACATATCAAATGTGTACTTGAGATTTCAAAATCCTATATATTTGAGATGGAAGATGCATTTTTGTTTGCCTTTTCTTTCTTTTTAAGCAAGGGAGAGGGTTCCTCCAGATAGTTGAGTGGATGAGATTTTAGAGAAGAATAATGCTGATGTCCACCCAAATGGAGATGCAAGAGGAGACGTTTTTTGTTTTGTTTTGTTTTTTTTTTTAAGCAAGAGGGAGGGATTCATCATATTTTATTTATTGGATAGGTGAGATTTAATTTGAGTGAAATAGAGAGGTGGGTAAAGAGAAAGGGCGGGGGGTTGTTGGGGGTGGAGGAGGCATAACATGTCAAATGCATCCCATAAATGTGATATTTGAGATTTATAGAAGTAAAAAAAAAAAAACTTTTGTATTTTTACTTTTAATTTTTTCTTAGACAATCGGGAGGAGTTCGTGCAAGTAATTCGGTAGATTGAGATTTAACGAGAGAATAATATGTATCTATTGAAATGGAGATGTAAAAAAAGAAATGTTCTTATGTTTTTTGTTTCAGACTTTTTTTTTAAACAAGGCAGATGGATTTGTCATATTATATTTGTTGGTAGGTGGGATTCATTTTAAGTGGGATAGAGAGAGAGAGAGAGAGAGAGGGAGACAGATCGAGGGGATGGAGATTTATGGGTGGGATAATTTTATTTTTGAATCTTTAAATTTGAACTTTGACAAAAGACATGCTAATGACCCTAAGAAACTTTTAAATAGCGACATTTCATATTAAAATTATGTCAATGCTACTTTGTGTCATGCCCAGTGATTTTTAGTTGTTCTTTTATTTATTTTTTAAGGCTAACATCCATACAAAAATTGGGAGAGAATTACAGATAAACGTGATGATAGAGAGGCGGAGAGTGGGACGAGGGAGGGAGGGAGAGGGATGTCCACCGAAAACGCTGCTTTACTATATTTATAGAGATATACTTTTCAAAAAGATATACGTCAATGCAAAATAAAAAACTACTAATATATAAAATAATTTAATGAAAATAAAGAATAGTAAAGAATCTTATTCTTTTACGCATCATATGTTTCCTCTCTGTGTATTTTATATTTAATTCTATCAAATTAATCAATTTAGGTTTTGGCTAAATAAAATAATTGAAAACATAGAAGAATGCATTTATTCTTCAATGTCTTAATAAATCCTTCTATTTAACTAATTAGATTGCTTAATATAATGAAATTACTTAGAAAAGTATTTTCCATTTGTTCTTTGTTACTTAAATATTATCAAATTCAAATAGAGTTCCCAACGTCATCGGCATAAATCTTATTTATTGTACATTTGTGTGAATTAAATTGGAATTGATGCATCATTTATCTTGTGATCATCAGTGATATTTGTTTTGGAATAATTTATTATCGGTGTAATCTCTAAATATCACATGGGATATTTGATTTACAACTAAATATCACCAGTATTATGTAATTTAAAATTGTAATATCATTAATGTAATTTGATTTATAATTAAAAATTATCAATGCAATTAGTTTCGTAACTAAATATTACATATGTAGTTTGATTCATGAGGAGATGCACGAACCATTATTATACAAATTTTTGCATCAACATACATTTATACTTAAGGGTTTCTATGGTTCTTGGTTGTACTAAAACTAAAGTTGGCACATTCCTATTTTTCTATAAATATACAATTGCCATTTATGGATTAGGGTGGGCATGTGCCCACTTTTACTGCTATGTGAATGCAACGTGGATCGCCACATTCTACCATTACATGGAAATGCACCTTGGGTTTCTACCCTATTGCTTGATTATAGCTTGATTCTAACATTTAAGAATCCCCATCCTGAAATTTGTGCCTATTGCAAGCTATGTCATCATTCATAGTTATCTAGGTAGTATTTCAACGTTATTTTCTAAATCTACATTCACCTAGCTTGGCAATTACTTCTTTAATTTGTTTCCTTCGATACATAGCTAGCCATAACCTTATATACCTTGTTGTAATATGATTTGCCCCATTTTCCTATTTGCCCTGTATAGGTGGCCAAGCATCTTCATAGCTGACCATGATCGGTAAATGAAACCTATTAAGGAAGGGTTTTTCTTATTCTTCGATCTAATCCAAACAACTTGGTTTCCAACCCAAATTGTCCCCCTACACCTCTAAGAGCATGTTTGTTTTTACATACTTGGTCAAATGGCAGCTTGGTCGCGAGAAAAAGCCACGATCACATTTAGAGCAATTATAATGGTAGTAGGATTGTAATTTTAGATACTTAAACAAGTATTCATTTGAGCGAGTATGGCTTATAACTACTTTGGCTGTAATTCAAATGCAAAAGCAAATAGACCCTAACAAATCACTATCCAATTTACATGTTGATGGCCTTCTATCACATGAAATAAATCTCGGTTATCGAAGAAAGTTATTGATGCTCCACTTTTCATTTTTTTGAAGTCTACAAAGAACTTTAAGAAAGAAATCTCTTTTAAGTCCTTTCTACAGTAACATGCTTTTAGGGAGATGGATTGAGCAACTAAAGAAAAAGTGACTGACCATATTAGCCCTGCAAAAACATGGTAAATAAGATGCCAAGAATTACAACCTTAGTACAACCATAAGAAAAGGGTGTTAATTTAAGGGGATGGGACAAGTAGTGGAATAGAAATAATTGATATAGTGATGTGATATCAGTAAATAATTTTTTAATATAATATATTAGGTGTGAGTGAATTGATATAATATAATAAATATATTTTAATAAATATATTATGTTGCATTAGATATACTTTAATATATATATAAGTATTGATGTAATGTAGTGTGATAATTTGAAAGTTATATATTTTCTTACATGTTGATGTTAATTTTATGAGGTGAGATAAATTGAATCTCTTTGATCTTGAGATTTATTTTTTAAATATCTTTCTTATTCTGGGATAATCCATGAGTTAATAAACCAATACCTTATTTAGATTTTTTATATCTTTGTTGGTAAAAAGTACATGAAAAGAAAATATGTTTTTCATTGAGATGGGGGTTGATCAACCCAAAAAGTGTACATCATTCTACTCTCACTCTTTAAATCTAGGAGAAAAACTCTAAACAAATCTCTTTTCAAATTCTCCCCCTCTTATTAAAAGAGGACATACATCTTATAATATTATTGGTACAAAGGTCAAAATTAAAAGCTTAAATAAAAATCTTCACATAACTCTTTGACTTGACTCTCGCTCTACGTCTAAATCTAAATCCACTTGAGATGGTTCTATTGTACTATTTTTTACGAGATTTAAGAATAAAAAAGTACAGTTTCGGGAGGCTTCTTCTCCGGCCTACTTTGACCAAGACAGCCCATCCATCCCACCACCCCCTTCCCAACCCCTTACTCGGTTTCGATCTCGCCGCCTTACCACCACGGCGGCGCGAGATCGTAAAGGGCACACTCGGGGTGCAAGAAAGATGGGATCTTTTCTCACGTAGCAACTCCTTCTTCCGTGCTTTGCTTTGCTTTGCGTGCCCAATGGCGTCGGGAGAAGAGAAAGGCGGGGACTTCTACGCCGTTCTCGGCTTGGGGAAGGAGTGCTCCCACGCCGAGTTGAAGACCGCCTACAGGAAGCTCGCCATGGTGAGTTCTCACCTTCTCGGCATCGAACCCACACGTAAAGATCCGATCTTTTTCGATCTTGGCTGCTTCTGGAGTAACTCACTGGAATACGTTTCATGGGTCCTTCCTTGTTTTGGGTAATCCATGAATGCTCCTTGGTTTTGTTGGATTTCTTCTCCTTTCGAGTTTAGTCATCAGTAGTTGTTGAATTTTGACTCGCGCAAGTTTGGAACTTTTTGAAGAATAAGAAGGTGATGTGCCACTGTTTAACTGTTTAGTTTGTGGTCAAGTGATTCTGATATTGCTCATCTGAAAATTTTCTAGTTCGATGCCTCGGGTGTTTAATCCACTCGAACTTGGTCATCTGCTCGTTTTTACAAATATATACGCTCAACTTGAGGGACCTTTGAAGCAATTGACTTTTAGATCGAGGGCGTTGTAGCAAATCAAAAATGAAAAAGCCAACATTAGCCTTGCCTTATGCTCTCAAGTAGACTTAATGAAATCAATTTCATCAGAAACAATTCAAATGATGCTTTTGTTTTATTTGATTCACTACATCATCATGTATGCTGCTTGTCGAGTTTATTGAACTATACATAAATTGCATACTTTGCAGAGTATTCTTGCCATTTCTCAAATTTTATTTTATTACTCTTTGGCAAATTATGCACTCCTTGTATTCTATAATGGGAAATGTACATTAATGCGCCATCTCACGCATGCTCCACAAAACTAAATATCACCGGTTTTGAAGGATGCATGAGGGAGTGTAAAATTATCCATGGCTTTTAGTTGAACTCGGGGGTGATTTTTGTGTACAATTAAAAATCGTCGATGATACATAAGGAAGAATATCACTATGTGATATTTAGTTTTTGCTCAGGGTGCATGAGATTTTGTGTGAGAGCCTCACGTGAGAACACCACCGTTCTTTCTATAATGGAATGCTAACCACTATACAAAGACAATTGTTTATGTCAAAAGAACAGTAAAACCAACTCTGAAAGCAGATGAACACTAACTTGAACAGTTACTCATCAATGGCTAAAACAACTATGGAAGCTAAGTCATCACTTTTTTTCTTTTGTTCCTTTGGGATTTGGTTTATCCAGAAATGGCATCCAGATAGATGCAGTGGATCAGCGAGTTCGAAGATGGAGGAAGCGACAACCAAATTCCAAGAGATACAGGAAGCTTATTCTGGTAACCACAGACAACGAACACTGTTTAATTTATTGGTTCTTTGGTGAACTCTTATGCTATGAAAACCACAGCTCTCTCGGACCCCAACAAAAGACTCCTGTACGATCTTGGCATGGACGACGAGAATGATGATTTTGAACACTATGTATTCTAACCGACCACACCATATTGTAACTGGTTCTTTTTCCTTTCATAAATCAGGTTTAATTGGAGAACAACTTACTTTTTGATTAACATGCTTGCACATATACAGGGGATGAGTGATTTCCTGGATGACATGGTGACCCTGATGAGCAAAACTGAGCCAAGTAATGTAAGCTTTCCAAACTCTCACAGGCATCTTGATTTTCCAGCTAATTGCATGAAGCATACTAGTGACATGACCACTTGTTAATGACCATGTTATTGTTCAGCTATAGGAAAATACATTGGTGACTCCATGATCAATTATACAATATCATTAGTAAAAAGCATAACACATTTTCTCCTTATCAATAATGTCTACAGGAATCTTGCCAATAAATTAACTTGTTAGGTTTCATAAATAACAGTATGAAGTTCATTGCTCTTTCTACCTTTTTTTTATATCTTGTTTTTGTTAAGGTTGAAATAGTTGTTCTCACGGGGGTGTGTGGTGGTGGTGGTGGTGGTGGGGATTTACTTGTGAGCATGATTAAGGGATAAGATAAGTACGAGTTTATTCCACTCATACCTAGGCTTTGGACAATGACCTGCTTTATAAAATCAGAACTACTAGCATCAAGATATATCTATTTCCTCCTAAAAAAATCAATATATATCTATTTAAATGTATACTTCTTTTAGTTTTTCGTTATTTGAAGTTTAAAACCCAGAGAGATGATCTGTTCAGGAATTTTTCATTTATTTCTTGGAGGGGTTGTTGTAATCTTGATTGGCAGAAGAGTGCACAAGAGAGCTTCACGGAGTTGCAGTACATGTTTGCGGAGATGCTACAAGCAGAGGTGAAGGCTTTGTTTAGCCATGATACTACCAACACCTTTTCGTCATCGTTCTCATCTTGTGCTTCAAAGAATACCACCTCCTGGTTTGATGGAATTATGGACAGTACCAATATGCCATTTGGAGAAAAGGGATTCGGTGCACCAAACACACCTTTCTGCTTTGGGGTATGTTAATTAAGCAGATTCTCTCTTCATAAAATTTTGATAAATTGTCTCTATGTCAGTGGAAAGCAAAGGAAGTCTTTTTTATATCTGCTTATATCTGAACTATTGCTCTTTTTTTTTTTTTAAATCGTAATATACACACGTGCACATGCACACGCACACGCACATGCACACACACCGCTTACCAGAACTACCATGTAAAGGATATACCATCTGGAAAGAAGGGGTTCTTCACACCTAACAGGTCTTGCTGCTTTTGGGTATGTTAGCCAAGCAGATTCTCATCTCTTCACAAAATTTTGATAAATTGTCTCCATGTTGAGAATGAAATCTTAGAATAGCTTCTGTACAATTTCTGATTCTTCAACACCAAAAATGTGACGGGAATTGTTGAAAATTCACTTATATTTGCAGGAATCACAGAGATAGCTATGAGCCAAAAAAACAAGCGACTATCGCACAATATGACTACTATAGAAAATTCCACATTTACTGAAACAGGTTATCTCGAGTGCCAACAAAAGGTTTACGAACTTCTGACAGTTTCTTACCCACAGAATTACATATTGCCTTCTTCTCATTTTTTGTGGTTATATTGTGGTTGTAGAAATACTCTCTCACAGCTTGTAATCTATCTAAAAATTTCAAGGAAACTGAAATGAAATTTTTACACATTGCTTCTCTATTGTCTATCCATGCAATTTGAACCATATTTGTTTCTCTATTATCTATTTATGTAATTTGAACCATAACTGCTGGATATAAGTAATCTCTCTGTGTGCAAACTTCAAGTCATTCCCGCCATTACTTTAATGGAGAGAAAGTAATCTACTCTTCAAGTAGAAAGCGATCAAATCAATCTGAGAAGTCTAAAGGGAATCCCTCTTACCTCTGCTTCCGACAAATTTTCTTTCTTTACAAACTTCTTTTGTTGTTGATGTCTCATATTTGATGTCTGCATCTTACAGTCTAGTGAGTTGGGGAGCTCACCTGCGAAGGGAGATGCAGGAAAGAGGAGGAGGAATGGCAGGAAGTAGAAAATATATTTTCATGGAGCACCATTTCTTACTGAGCTGAGTGAGCGAAGGCTGCTATTTTATCTCCCTTTGTTTGGTCTTTATTCACTGCATCTGCGGCTTATCTTCTGATGTCAGTCAAAGAAGATCAGAATAAATTTCCTAGTAGAACTTGGATTTTTCATTTATAGTCATCGATCCTGTTGTTGTTGGTTATTTCACTTGGATTTGTGTTGCATTCTCAATGGAAATTGAAGAGCTTCGATTTATGTAAATCTTGTTTTGATTTGGAACCGTGTAAAGAGAGTGCAGACTGGATTTGCAAGATTAGATGCTTATCTTTGAGCTAGGAGTCTTCATGTATGGCCAGATTTGCAATGGGTTTTTTATTGTCCTTTTTACAAAATAATCTATGACCCTTGATGAAACAGAGGTTAGCCACGCAGAGCAAATAGACAGTAAGCTCATGTTGCAGCCATTGGTGGTATTTGGATTCGAGCCTCTTTCCCCTCCGGATAAGGGTGCGCCATCTAGTTACAAGGAGTTAAACCCACCGCAAAGACCTCCTCGTGTGAATAGTTCCTCTAAGAGACCTAAATCTTAAAGACTATCGGGGACGATTTTATAAGTAACCAATGCTAATTTTGATATCAACGACGGTTTCTAAATTGTTGCCGATATTAGCAACAGCTCTCAAATCGTCGCCATAATCACCTATAACAAGATGTTAAGATTGACTTATCGGCAACGGTGCTAAAGGAGATTGTAGCAGAAGAACTGACATGGCTAAAGGGGAGAGTAGTCTAGATGTAAAGAATTCATGTTTGGATAGAATGGGAAAAAAGAGAACATAAAAATTCGTATTTGAAAGTTTATGTGAAGGGAGAGGAAAAAAAAGAATTTATGGTGGTTTACTTGTATCTCGTTATTCTTTTAACCAAAAAGTAAAAAAAAAAAAAAAAAGTATGTTTTAATGTATTTTGTAATGTACGAAGTGAGAGTGATGATTTTAATTGAAATATTTTAATTTTTCATCGATGAAAATTAATTTGTATAGATGAAAAATTAATTTTTAAGTGAAAAATTACTTTTTATAGGTGAAAAAGTACATTTTAAATGAAAAATTATTTACCATCAATAAAAAGGTAAAGTACATTGATGTATTTTCATGATCATTAAAGGGTAAAAATGATAGTTTTCTTATTTGAATCTATTGATGAGGGGAGAAAAATTATCTCACATATTGGGTTGCGTGAAGGATTCGACTGCCTAATAAATTGTGGAGATCCAACACTTCAAGATGAATTTGTTTACCTAGGTCCGTGTATTCGGTTGAGTAGCGGATCACTCTGGATCCGCGCAACAACCAACTGACAAGATGATCACAGTAATCGAGAAGGAATCATGTGAGTACAGCATCGACTCATGGTCGCCTGTCGGTTAATTCAGGTTATGCTATTAATGACCAAATCTTGAGATTGTACGAATAAAAAAGAAGCCTAGGCAAGGGGGAAGTTTACCTTATAAATAATGAGGGTGGGTTAGCTTTTAAGGGTTACATAATTAGAGAGAGAGAGAGAGAGAGAGAGAGAAATATAGAAAGTTTGTATAACTTAATTACTAGTAAAAATGAAGAGTATCATCCTCCTTTCCAGACATACACCTTTTTTTGATAGAATTAGATCATCAAACCTCATGCATACATTCTCTATGATTATTTGTTGAATCAAAGTTCCTACCTAAAAACCTCGATCACTTATCATACATATATCCCTTCTCCTTTTCTTCCTCTCAACTCCAAACAATTTTCAAATGTTTCATCCCATCTTATTCCTTTCCTTTACTTCCTATACCTTCTAAGGCATCGATCTATTCCTCACATCATGAGGCAATGCATCTTCTATCCTATCATTGGATTGTAAAAATGCCTCTGAGTAGTGTTTAGCATGAAGAATAGATCATTTGTAAGATAAATAAAGAAATATAGAAGGAGTGGAATGAAATGATAGAACAAGTGAGTTAAATTATTTAAAATAATTAATAAGTTAAAGTTATTTTATAAAAAAAATATAATAATTTTACCTTAAATTAAATCTTCCTTAACCAGCTTAAGTGATAGACAGGTTAAGCGAAATTGAACAGAAATTAAACCCACACCTAAACAACCTATGACAAGATACTCGAAAACAGGTCCTCCAGTGTAACATCCACCATTTACGTCAGAGTACATGAGAAGTATCCTTTATTATTTTCTAATTAATGGCATACTCCCGGCAACCCCCTCTCCGTTGCCGAGTCCTACCCAAAAATTGAGGGGAGCGGATAAGGCGTCGGAACAAGAGGCGGGGAGGGGGGCCCGTTAAGCACGTCCGCGGATGTGGTAACTAACTTAACCGTCGTATCTATTATGTTTAAAGCGTCGCAGAAGCCCTCCTCACGGCGCCCAAAGGCACCGCAACGGTTCAATTGAGGAGAGGCCTCACCTCCCCCACCTCTCGTGATCCTCCAGAAGGATAACATGGGCCTTTTGGACCAACTCTGGGATGACATCGTCGCCGGGCCCGCCCCGGATAAGGGCCTCGGTAAGCTCCGCCGTTGCCACACCTTCTCCTCCTCCTCCTCCTCCTCCCCCTCCTCTGCCGTCGACGCCCGTAGGGTCGGCGACATCCCGATCACACGCAGCATAACTGTATTGAAGAAAAGCCCCTCCCACAAGGATAGCGGAGGCAGTAGCGAAAGTAGCACACCGATGTCGACGGACGGCGTTCTCTCTTCGCCCAACTCTCCGATGGCCAGCCCCTGTGAGTATTTGCGTACGTGCTTAGGAAATCCTAGAACGTGGCACAAAGGATAAGGGTATGTAGATTTTGGATCTCACAAATCCTACCCCATTTCACGCTCCTCCTCCTCCTCCCACTACCTGAATGCGAATCCTGCCCCGGTTGTACCTCTAAAGATGCTATTAGTCGAATGGAGCGGGATAATACCTCCAAAGAAGCTATTAGTATTGATTTCGTTTAGGAAGCATGTATAAAAAAAAAATGTAGAAGTTGATATATTTAATCATATGACAAGATGTAAATTATTTTATTTCTATGTAAAATTATTTTATAATTATTTTACAGTAACGTAAAATTACCTAAAATTATTTTTCACCTCATGCAAAATAATTTTACGTTGATGTAAAATCGTTCAGAATTATTTTATAATGTAAAAATATGTTACATTGATGTATCATATTTGCATGTTGTAAAATATGTTATATAGTATATTTTTGTATATTTTTACTTTATTTCAATGTAAGAAAATTTCTATATATAGTTTTCTTACTTTTTCAAGCATGGGATCGTATTGCCTCTTTTTTTGCTTTTCCTTTAGAAACAAGCAAAATTCCAAACATTACAGTTTTTTTGTTCTTTTTGTTGGAAGTTTCGACCAAAACATTTTTATCTGCTTAAAAAAACATGATCTATATGGGTTTTCATTTTATTTCACCTTCAATGTGATTCTAAAGGATCTAAATCGCATGCATGACAAGAGGTTTTCTTTTTATATTTTGAGAAATTACTCATAATGTTATTGACATTTTAAAAGACAAAGAATTCAAGATATCCGTAGGTGCAGTTATAAAAGAGAGAATTTAAGAAAAAATGGGAAAAAAAGAGGAGTAAGCGGATTGAGAAAAAGAGAAGAATTGTCCATGATTTCATGATTGAAAAATTTAAACTTTTGGGTTATGTTTGATTGGTGGATTAAGTATTTAACTTGTCATTTAATTTATTTTCTATTTACGTAGGGTTAAGTTGACTTAATTTGAGGTAAAATTATTCTACATTCTCTATGGAATAACTTTAATCTGACAAAAAGTTCGAATGAATTAATTCACTTATTCCATTATTTATTTCACTTCTTCAATTTATTCCACAGGATAATTTACATAGAAGCCAAGAACAAGTGAAAAATATAAAATAACAAATTAACGCATGCACTTCTATTTGTTTCAAATTTAGGGGTAATCTTCCCTTAATTGAAACGAAAATTTTCCTTTTCTATCCTTTACGTGATTTCAAATTTTTTTTTTTTTTTCAATTGTTATCTATAAATAAAAACATAACATTGATGCATGGAACTAAAAGAACACACGTGATAATTATTCAATAGATGTATATATGGTCAGGAAATGGGCTCAGAAATTTACATAATGGACATTTCTAATTATGTTGGAAAGACTTAATTTTTGTCGCAAAACTAAATGCACATCACGGCTTACGTGTAGTCTCACCACCGGGACCTTGGAGAAGGACAAGGATGAGGAAGCGACGAAATGCGCCGGACGAAGTGGACCCCATCGGACCGAGAAGCCCCACGGGTTACGACTGGTTAGTTGGTGCCTTATATATATATATATATATATATATATATATATATAGACACACACACACATGCCGTACATACTTATATATATCTCGGTGTCGAGCCTAAGAATGGAATCTCAAGATTTATGTATTGCATGCAGGGTGATCATATCCGCGCTGGATAGGTGAAGGGAGATGAGATGACCAATGTCTTCAAGATATTAATGATCTGTCCATGCATGTATGCATGCATATGTGTTTATAATTGTAAATATTTATCTATGGACGTATGTGATTGGATGCCCTGTGCGAGACCATTTGTTGTCTCCTACATGTGGTGAAGGAAGCAATGCGAAAGGATTGAGTCGGAGGAGTTTTTAATCTGTACTTCTGCAGATGTTTGGAACCGTCGACGTCTTTCCACGTATCGTTTGGAATCTGATTTGGTCTGTTGAAAGTTAACGTGCCATTTTGGTTACGCTTTCTCCACGTGTTTTGCTTCGTCTTCCTAAGAAGTGTTACATACATCAATTTTATATTGGACTACGATAAATCGTTCGAATGCGTACGCCATGCATGCATGACCTTCTATGGTTTAAGAATCCAATGGCATGAAAAGCACACGCATTACAACACATGTATTAGTGGCATAAAATGAAATGTAAGGAGGGGGTGAATGTGATCTTCATTTGATGCGTTTCTCTTTTGTGAAAAACGTATTGATATGTAGTAGGATTTATCACTGTTTAAATTAACAACGAAATCATTTTACATTGATGCAAATAATTGAAATCACTTTTAAAATTATTTTATACCGATATAAAATGAGATCTTACCGATACAAAACTATACGAGAATCATTTTACACTGATACAAAATAAAATTACATTCCTCAAAAAAAAAAGAATGTACCTGTGTAGTTTTCATTCAAAGTGATGATAATTTTTTTAAGTGGGATGAAACTTAGGCACAAGAGAACTTATATTTTTTTACATGTCACCTTATTTTTTACATTTTGGCTAATAATAGTTAGTGTTACAAGAATTATTGGGTGAAACAAATTAAGGGGGTGTGCAGATCGTGAAGCCCTTAAAAATGGATGGCCTCAGATGGTAGGAGAATAAAATGAGAACCTATTGTGTCCTGAGAGCCCCTGGAAAGTCCAAATCTACTTTAGTTTTCTAACATTAGTGTTAGAGCTAGCAAAACAACTCATTGTCCATTCTCATCACGCATTTGACGTCGATCTTCTGATTTAGTCTCTCATAGTTTGAAGCCCTTTTATGACTCCTTCATTGCATGGTCTCGACCTCAATCATCATGTCTATCATGTCTCTGATCTCATCATTGCATCCATATATATACCATCTTGCCATCGTCCCCCTAGCATGTGCCACCACCGTTGGTTGAAGCGCCACCGCCATTGCCACCTCTATACGTGCTGCTTCTCTTTTGCTTTTCTAAACCCTAATTCTCGATTCCCTTTCCCTCCACGCGAGAGTTAATTAAGAAGGACCAAAATGGTTGCCAAATTAATCATAATTGAATTGGTTAGATTAAAAAGATTTAATGCTGCGAACTATGATAAGTGATTATAACATGTAGAACAATTTAATGCATGATAATCTTCGCTATATGATTGATTGATAAGCTTGTTGAGAAGTTGTCTAAAAACTCGATTGCAAAGGAAATCAAGATCCATGAATTGTGTAGAAAAATGATTACACAACAAGAAGCTTTTTATTGATCCACATGGAAGATGATTTAATAAGGATTTTTAAATTATTAAAACGATTATCATTTGTGGAAGCTATAAAATAAAATAGCACTCCAAATTTAGAGTGAGTATGTACCATTCAACTCTTATTACACGGATATAATTCATGCAAAATGAATATATTCCTATCAAAGGGTACAGAGTAGTGCCTAGAGGTGCATCTAATTATTTACTTATCAAAATATAAAGAAACCTAGCTAGGTCTTGAGGTGTTTGGAATGCATGAACATGATCGAGCAATTGATATTTAATGTAAAGAAATATCAAAAATAATGTTCTATCGTACAATAGGCCTCATCTCATTTTAAAAGATCATGATATTCAAGATTGTAAATGTCAAAGCACTTCAAATATTGAGCTCTCATACTCACCTTTATTATTCTAAAAACATTAGGCAGAGGGGTGTAATTCTTTTTCTGTGAGGATCCTTTTCATCGCAAGCTGATAGGTGGGGATTGTTTTGTAAATTATTGTACTTTAGGGTATCATTTGGTAAGTGGAATAAGCTGATGGAGTGGAATAAATGGTGAGGTAAGTATGTTTTAGTATTTGGTTGGTGGTAGAATAAGTGGAGCAATAAAGTAAATTAAGTTATTCCACCTGAGGTGTTTGATTAGTAGAATAAGTTGCAGAATAAAGTTGAGTTATTCCGATTTGGTGTTTGGTTAGTGGAATAAGGTGACAGATAAAGTTAAGTTATTCTAGTTAGGTATTTGATGAATGGAATAAATTGGTGGAATAAGTAGTAGGTGATGTTATTTTATTAGGGGGAGATGATCGCAAATGATATTTTTGCCCCTTGCTGAAGTTATGAAGTTGGAAATAATTTTCGTGATTTTCCTTTTTCATATTTGATTATATAATAGTAAGGCATAAATTTTAAAGTATATCATGAACTAATTTATTCAACTTTATGAACTTCATTTAGTAAGATATTTGGTAATATATAAAGTGATGTATTAGGTTTGTGGAAAAAACTTACGAAATAAGTTATAAGTTATGTTTTTTTATATTTGCTTAAAAGGAATAGTGTTGAATGTATTGTTTTAAAATATATTATTTGTCAAATTATCATTGTCTTTCTAGATATGAGTATGTCTACATGTAATTTTTGAAATTCTTATCAAATGAGCGAGAAATAGGGGAAGATGGAATATTTAAATATTAGCAACATATGTAATTGAAGTTAAGGATTATTAAAATTATTTTGGTAGTAGAAGTATTTATATATATAAAGGATGAAAAATTGAAATGTATATATAATTGATTTCGACATAAATGAATAAGAAGTAATCGTGCGTTGTGTTACATTGATGAAAGAATGCAAGTAGTTTTGTTTGTTCATGTGTGGTTAGTTGAGGATAAAAGGGATGTGGAGAATGTATATATGGAAAATAGAAATGGTATATATATGGAAAATAGAAATGGTGTGTAATATTGAATAAAAATATATGTGATATTATGTTTTGAAATTGGATGTAAATATGATTATAGAAGGGAAAATAAGTTGTCGTTACGGTTGATGTTATATTTTTAGGTATCGTAATGTGGATGAAAAATGTAGCAGTATAAATAATCATAATAAAAATTGCATGGACCGAGTATATAATTGAAATTATCAATCCCTTCATTAAACATCATCTATGATAGGAAAGAAACGCATGAATGAAATTGAAATGGGGAAGCTGTAAGGATATGTCAAAATTTGATTTTAATGGAAGCATTATATATGTTACAAGTTGTCAAAATGTACATGGGAAAATTGAAACAACATGCCGACATTTACAAGGTTGAAAGTAGTACATTAGTAGAAAAATAGAAAATGTCTTCTAGATGAAAGGCTTTGAAGAAGTTGAAGCAGCGTGTGACTTGCTGATGCTTGGTAGGCCACTATAGAGAGAAGATATGCATCGTCGTAATGACTTGAGAAAAGTGTGCTCAGAAGATCTCTCAAATAAAACACAAGTTCTTTGTTAGAGGTGTCATTATTGCACAATGACCTTCATAAAGTTATCAATACATAATTGAAAATAGAAATAAATGCAGGAGAAGATAGACAAAGAGTACAGATGGAGAAGGCAGGGTTGTCTTCATGACGTAGCTGGCATAGTAAGAAACCCAATTTGAATCACAAACAACATACTGAAATTGACTATACTGGAGTATACATGGCATAAGTAAATCCAGACAATGTAATTTGTTGGTATTCGCGAGAAGTAAATCCAGTCATGGCATAAGTATACATAGTAAACTAGATATAGCGTGCAAAGCAAGAAGAAAACAAATTGGCTAAGAAGTGCGTAGAAAGCCGACTATACAAAATCGATTGAGCATCGACAAGTAAGATGTGCTTTAAAATCATTCGACCTACTTAAAAACCAATCACGCAAATAGTCGATAACATCTGAACATATTAGTGGGTAGAAACTTGCATCAAGTTGAAGCTCCTTCCTGCAATAATCACTTGATAGCAAAGAGAATAGTATAGAGAGGAGAAAGCTTATATCAGTAACGGATAAACATTAGTGGTGGCACGAACTTGGCAGAGAATTTGTATCCTTATCAGTGGTGATAGACCAATTGCCATGACAGAAAGAGAAGTTGGATATGGCACTAAGTTTTGCAAAGAAGAATTGCATGATACCTGCTGCAATCTCACCAAGCTCCTTCGGAAGGAAGATGCATCTCTCACAAACTCCAACCAATTCTCCAATTGAGCTTTCTTCATAACATGCTGGAAACAAATTCCTATCACTCCTGTCATCCTTACATTCCACTTGTCAAAAGCACCTGACTGGCTGACTCGTCTTCAAACCCAACATCCTCAAATCCCCTCCATAATTGGTCTATATACCGCTTCCCAAGCACCATAGCAAGAGCAAAACATCGTGCATCTGACGGAGTTTTACCATAATATTTGGATTGTATCCTTCATTTGTGATTTAACCTTATGCAAACATCCCATAAATCAAAATGCTAATAAACATCCTTATTTCTCATGAAGACAAATTACACATACCTCAGAAGTGGCCCACTTTTCAAGGAAGAAAATGCTGCTTGCCGACGACAATGTGGAGTGGTAGGTTTGAAGGGAATGTGGCTATCATTGGCATTTAAAATGGAAGTGTAGTAGGAGTCCCTAAAAGAAAGTAGGCAAAGAGCGACACACACACACACACCAGTAAAGAATCTCATGAAATAGCATCCGACTTGAAAAGTAAATGGTCGAATATAGGAGTAGTTCCACATGTTTCATGAGAAGAAATGGGAGATGGTAGGAATTATAGCACTTGGTAGCATACAAAGTTAAGAAATTGTAACAGTATGAGAACAAAAACACAGCCTGCAAATAGTTGTCACCATCATACAAAGTAGGGAGTTCATAGAAGAACACAACTTTCATGCAAAGATAGGAGACAAACTTATACATTTCTCCTGCACAAAAATCACAGCCGTAGGGATAGGACATAAACTTAAACAGTTTGATGCTTAATTAGGCAAACATAAAAAACACACCAGTATAGAGAGGGTAAAAGTGTTAGCAATTTGACCTACAAGAGACAACCATTTCTACAACTGGCACATAATTAACACAACAGTAGGGATGATGAAAAATATAACAGTTATCACCATCAGAATGCAAATATAGATGTCAATTTAGAGGATTGTAGTACACAAGCATTTTATCATAGTTGACACCTGCAGTAACTATAAAATACGATGAGGCAACATATGTTTAATGAGTCCATGTATGCACGATTGATGTAGAAGGGGCATATGACCAACATATAGTATGGTAAAGTAATGATCAACAACATCAAAGATACGCAGTCATTAACTTGTACACAATACAGACAGAACTTAAAAACCATATCAGATCCTTGGTTTGACATATGCAAATTCGAACATGTACACATCGACATGAGGTAAATTTTACTTAGATAACAGCATGGCAAATAAAAATGTCTTTGTTTTATTGAATGTCTAATTTTCAATTAGACATGTACACATACACATTAGTTCTGAATGGAAACATGGTAGTATAGATAGACAGTAATGGAAATAAGGCAATCACTACCTTAATTTATGAAAATAAGACAGTAATGGAAACATGACGGTAATGTGTTTTAATTTCAGAACTAATGCTGTGCCATGATAGTGAAATCTTACCACAAAGTGCATTCTTCATGTTTTTAGACACTCATATTGAAATCATTACAATTAAATTTTTAAAGAATGATTGAAAATATATTAAAAGATTGAAACCAAGATGGCATGACATGGTAAGTAACGTAAGAATTTCATCATCAATATTGCTAAATAAACGAAATAGATTCAAGTTTCCCGAATTGCCCTGATTGAAACTAAGATGGCATGGCATTGCTAAGTATGCGAAAATTTCTTCATCAGTAATGCTAAAAGAAAGAGAAATTCAACTTTCCAACATATTCAACCTCCAAAATATACTTGACAATTCTAACATTATCCAGAGCATGAAAAAGTTAATTGAATTTGTTCTAGGCTCAGGTTACTTCATATATAAATGATAACTGTATTGGATTAGGCCCAAATGGAATCAGATTTTATAAATGATACTGTCAAAATCGGATGTTTGGGATTAGGCCCAGACATCTTAAAAGACGTCATAACTCACTCTTTCTTTCCTGCAACTTCCTCGGACATCCGGATCCTTCTGCGATCGTCTGAGGGGAATCCCAAATGTCGAACTCTCCTTCTAGTCTTTTGGGAGTACAGTTAGACGTCTAGTGATGTGCCCAGACATCGAAAAGTACCTCGAAGGGTGTTCTGCGTGCCTTTCCAACGCTCTGCACCTGTGTACGCATGCGCAGAGCCAAAATCGACTAAGCCATCCTGCTGTAAGGCCTGCATGGCCAGAAACCGTGCAGAAATACGTACCTTGGCACTAAATGTACTTTCAGACTTCCGGCCTCAGCTCCGGACGTTGCACTGTTGCTCTAGACGTCTGGTAGAAGCTTCAGACGTCTGATACTGGAAAATATCTAGTATGCAGAACTCTCTCGCGAGCTTCTTCGTGCGAACTCCTCCACGTCCCCTGCAACTGCTGTGCCAATAGCCTCAGGAGGTCGCGAAGCTCCCTTTCGCGAGCTCCTCCTCGCACGACTCCTCTCATCGCACCTTTGAGCTACTCCAGCTCGAGCCCTCGCTCACACCCTCTCCCTTTCACGCACTCACTCACGCTCTCTCCCTCTCTCCTTCATGCCCTCGCTCGCGGCAAGGGGGGTGAGAGCAGTGATGAAGGTGGTCGCCGGCAGGGGAAGGAGATGGAGGGGCGGTGGTTGGTGGTGATGGGGAGAAGGATGAAGGGTGTGGGGGTTTAAATAAAGATGGGTTAGGGTTTGAGGTAAGGAGGTCGGAGGAGAGAAAATGCATGCGTGTCACATGCGCGCGAAAAGCAAAAACACGTACGATTTTCCTTACTTTCAGACGTCCGACCATCAATCCAGACGTCTGATGAAACTACAGATGTCTTATTCAACCCAAGAGCGGCGGGTCATTTTAGTAGCCATCCGTGCCATGCATACAAATATAATTACTTTGCTTACGTAGCCACATATAAGTAATAATCCTCCATCCTTAACTACCAAAAACTAATCCTCCATATAAGTAATAATTATAATAGAAGCTCTCATCATAGCCATCATTGCACTAAAGGGAACATGGTGATATTAACATCCTGAACATGAATGATTAGCTACAATGTAATAATAAATACATAATAGGATATAAATAAGTATACGTGCATGAGTTAAAAAAAATAAAAAGGGGTAACCAATATAATATGATGGGTAGTTATGAAATAAAGCTCCTAGTACAATCGTAGAGGTTCATGATTAAGTTCAAATATCATCGGCATAATTGAAGGTACAACAACATAACTTAAGCAGGCAACCAGGTTGTACACCCATTAATTCAAAATCATCCCCACTAAAGTATATTGGAGGAAGCAGTGGTGTTGGAGCTACCTATCACAGCCATGAAGCTGTTGAATGGAAACGTTCGTTACTCATTTGGAACTATGTTAGAGATGAAAAGGAAAAGCAACAATAGTACAAATACTTACATGGTTCCATTGACCTTCATAATGTAACAAAATAAGCTTACAGGAATTCACGTCCCATACCTAATCTCCAAAGTCCACCAATCGGCAAATAAGGAAATATGTATTACGATAATGAGCAAAGAACTTATAGAATCAGTAGAGGCCAACATGGAAATTAATTTGCTGGATAAATTCCTCTTGTGTCGTTTGCCAAGCAGCACGGGTGAAGTGTCTGCCTCCATATTGGCCTTCCTGTTTCCTTTGCAATAATGAATGGAGGATTAACCACTAATGCTCATTAGATAGGACCTTCTCCATACTCATGGTTGGATTTGTCCATAGAGAAGAAAATCTTTCCAGCTGTAATATGACAATAGTGACATGTAGTTGACAATTCTAGCATTTTTCAGAGCATCAAAAAGTTAATTCAACACATAGTTGCTCTATTTGAATTGTAGACGTGTTTGTACTCCCTCCTTGTCTATAAGGAAGATGTTGCAACGCAACTTTGATAATCATGCAATGAGCAATGGTATGTTTAGACCCTTTTGTTTTCACCTAAATAGAGTGTCGAGGAGAACCCACTGATGCTCGTAGGTGAGTACTTAGCACATTACCAAGTAAGAATAGTGGTCATGAGTAATTATTTAGGAGAAGACGAAAATAGAAAGTAAATGTCTTACTTAAACAAGAAAATATCGATGTTTCAAATATTTATCTCACTAGATGGCCAAAATAGAAAGCATACGACTACGATCAGCTAAGATACAAAATAAAGGAAACCCTTATATGACGTAGAGATACTACATGGACATGTTGATGAATTGTCCAACCATCCCCTCGTAGCTTCTTTCGACATGACGAACCTCGAGTTTTATCTCAAGGTCACACACTCTCTCCTGTAGCTCTGCTATCTGTGACTCATATGATATAACTTGCAGCTACAGCCTACGTGCTTCGTCGTTCTTAGCGTCCAGCCTACGCTGGAGATTGTCGAGCTGATCAGTCAGCCATCCAACATAGTCATCCGACGCATTCCCCCTATGAAGAATGAGTGCAAGCTCCCTCTTGAACCTCCCATATAATGCAGCCAAGAAGGTGAACTTTGCATGGGAAGACTATGTCGTTGGTTCGTGATCAAATCTCTGAACCCTGTAGCCACATCCCTACATTTTTAATGCTAGAGAATACAACTACAGTTTTTCATTTTTGACATTATTATCATGCGTGAATGAAGGTGTCAATTAAACTCACTCCGTTAATCCGAGGGCAGACATGATACAACCGCTGTTGTATTGTCTCAACACCACCGGTGTCGTCCTCTAAAATAAGATTGCAAAGTTCACGACAAGAGCATCTTCTACCGTGCCTCCAAAGGGGTCCACACCTTGGTGCAATCTCCATTGACTATATTTTAATTGTGAAGATAAATCGAGAAATTAAGATGTTACACATTAACGAAGAATTGATAATATCAAAGTAAAGCATCACGGTAATATCATTGTCATTTAAAAATAGAAGCATTCAACAATGTACATGTACTAAATTTCATTTTCGAATACCATTATGCAACGACTACCCAAAATTATGCAATGAGTATCCAAAGGGTCACATGATGATAGCATTTTAAACATTGATAACCATAATCGTATAAGATCTACAACAAATGAGGACGATACATTGGTAAAGCATACAAACGAGTTACACTTCATATATTATTCAAATGAAGGAAGATAATGTAAGATATCATGATGTACGACGACTAGATCTTTTCCCCCTATACTTATTCCAAAGAGCCTTAGAAATATTATCACGGATAGCTGTGCCTCCATTCACAGCAACATCATCAACCTCGCCTTCGGGGTCATCATGATCGATGTCCGTGTTGTCTAGACACTGGTTTAGTAATTCTCGGAATAGATCATCATTTGGTTCAAAACGAAGGAGGAAGTTGTATAGGATGCAAGCAGCCATAACTATTTGACACTGGTTGTTAAACTTATAGAATGGTCGGTTGTCTAATAATCTCCATCATCCTTTAAGGACACCAAAAGTGCGCTCGACAACATTGCGCAAGGAAGCATGTCGGTGATTATATATCTGCTTGGCATTATGGTACGCACGACTCATGCACTCCTGCAAATGGTATGCAACACCTCGATATGGGGCCAAGAATCTATCGGTATTTGCATATCCTAGGTCAACGAAGTACCGTCTGCCTTGTGGAACTCGAAATTTTCCAACATCAATTGCCCAGTTAAGGACCCGCATATCAGCCGTAGAACCCTCGAAGATGATGACCACGTATACAAATTCCTTATCAAATTTACCATAGCCATCACATTTTGAGAGTTGTATTGCTTTCGACAACGAAAGCGTGCATGTTGATCACCTCTAACTGTCGCTTTAATATGACATCCATCAATAGCTCCGAGAACATCCTGTTACGTGACGAAGGTTAATGTTTTCAAAATATCGAAGAAGTTCGACGCTCAGAAATAACGTTAAGAAATATAATGAGTACCTGAAAATAAGGGAAAAACTTCGGATTCCCACTTATCTCAACGGGGATTGGAGCATCATCATCGTTAATTTGATCAAAAGTCACTTCAACTTGATGATCTGCCTCACGACTTTGTTAACGTAGCAACGTATAGTTTCCCCAGAGTGTTGAAATCTCTCCATGAGATGATGATTTGATCCCCCATATCCCAATACGGAGAGGAAAATGCCTAGCTGCTCATCTACCGTCGTGTTGCGTGTGTTTCTTAAGTTTGTTCTTCCCTTTAACAAATCAACAAACGTCCAGAATGCTTCCTTCGACATTCGAAATTCATCACTACATCGCTTCGTTATGAGGAATTCTATGGGGAACTAGTGGGTAGCATTGTGCCATGACAATAGTTGGCAGCAGTAACTCCACAACTGTCATCTCCTCGTCTTCTGACAATTGTTGACTATCAGTCACAGAGTCCTCGCTTGAGGAATCGCATGACTGTAGTGAACTATCAGTACTGGTAGAATTAGTTGAGTTTGACATTCTTGAAACTAAAAAAGTACATGACGACCTAATAGATAACAATGCATATTGGAGGAAATTATATTCTTCAAGCAGCAAGTGATTGAAACATATATATGAACACAACTGACATAATGCATCTAAAAAACATAATATAAACTACAATCCATCGAGAAAGAAATAAAAAGTAAGATAAAGTGTTCGGTAATTATTACATAACCATTGTTCATCAAGAAAGCAACAAACAAAAAGGAAAATAACATAAAGATGCGGGTAGAATCAAGTATGGCACAATCCATGATGATGATGGCATGAATGGATGAATGAAATCGAGTGTTGCGTTGGACGGGCAAGGCAAAAGATGATGATGCTGTCAACCCTGAAGTACTCGCTGCAACCAATCGTGAAATGCTTCAGCATCATCAACGATGTTTGTAAATACCGCACAGTTTCTACTCCTCGACAAATGGTGGGCCAAGACAACAATATCAGAGGGGGAGAGGAACGCCACTCTCTCCTTGACCATCTCAAGACAACAACAAGTCTCCTGGCTTGTGTCGACCTTCTGAGGTTTAGAAATGTGGGGATCAACAATCATTTTCAGCAATGAATTTGTCTCCTGAATTCCTTCCATTGCTACACTTGCTGAGCTCGTGCGACACATTTTCCCACCACTAGAAGTGCCTTCCGCACTTGGTCTTTTCCCATGATCCCCACTTGGGTGACCATGTGGGGGGTTAGATGGTGGAGGAACTTCACAACTCGCTTGACCTTGAGAAGGATTTGTTGAACCTCCATAACCATAACTTGAATGAGGTGGGGGTGGGGGGTTGACGATAACAGCTCCTGAAAGCTCATATTCTCATCGAAAGCATTTTGATATGACTCTTGGGTAAAATGAAATGATGGTGTACTGTGAGTCTCCACAGGTGGAACTGAATCCATATAACGGGCTGGTCTCTCCTCCTCAGATGAATCTGAGACTCGATTAGAAGACATCGCATGTTCTGTTGCGATGTCCTTACCAATAATGCTGTTGATGTCGTCATACAAAGGAAATGGTTTGCCCTTTAACTTTTGTGGCTTTGGAGGTAACTAAAGAGAAGTACAAAAGTAATTTCAGTATGGTGATAATGAAATTGCAAGCAATGGGAGAAAGTAAGACAAACAACGGAAGCAAAGGGAGATACTTCCAACCAAACTTCTGGAGTTGGAGCTACAGGGGACATGATGGTGGGATCCATCCCCCAACCACTCATGTTTAAGAGATGGTGGTAAGAACGAAATTTCTTCTTCAAAGTCCTCCACCTATGTAGGAGCTTGTCATGGTCATAATCGAGATGTGTGTCCCGGTCAAACTCAACTACAATTTTCTGCTAACCATGTTTGGTAAATGAACCGCTTTCCCAATCTTTGGCTATAAAGTGTTCCTTGAAAATAGACATCAACTTGAATTCCATTTCAATTGTCCAATTCTTAACTCTCTTAGACCTGACCTAACTGGACTCAGGCTATTTGATTTGTTGACTGCTAGTTTGGGGGACTCCATGACTTTGTCTTCTCATCCTTAAATTTCTAAAATGAAAGTTATTCTAACATCAACTAAGGTGAAGAGATCTTCTGTAACAAATTAATATCGCCATAAAAAAGATTACTTTCAATCAAAAAATCCCAACATGTTCAAATATAACTCTATGCACATGTTTAAAAGACTCAACTCTCACCCAATTTATCATAATAAATATAGAAAAAAGGCCAAATAAATGTCAAAATTTGGTTCAAAGCTAATAAAGCTGGAACCATAGAATTTAGTGTGTTGAACTTCTAACAACTAATATACATCAAATTCAAATATGAGAGCATGATTTAGCATTGGAATATTGGATCCAAGCATAGAGTACAAGTTAGATTTCAGACTTTAGACGTAAACAACTCAATATATACAAGGTTGCTGAAATACGATTCCAAAATGATTTAGACATAAACAACTCAATACAAATCCAATCCAAGTATATACAAGTGGTTGGAAGCATGTTTATACATCAATCTATATGGGGAACTCATTTTGACATCATATCATAGCAAAAACTAAACAAGAAACTTCAATTAAGCAGTTGAGGAATTCATGACTGTTATTGCCTAAAGGGAAATTTGTACTACCATGTTAAATATTTTATTCAAAGACATCTGAGATGAAAAAGTTTAAAATGTCTCCTCCACAAAAAATTTGTATGAATTTAACATCATCAAATATCATTTTAAACCAAAATAGTATAGGGAAGTCATTTCCACTTCATATCATAGCAAAAAATTAACAAGCAACTTCAAATCTGCGGTACAACTCTAATACTTATTAGAAAAATCACACAAACACAAACAACATATATGATATTTTCCCAATAACATTTCACCATAACTCCAAACATCATTCTTTCATAAGTAGCACCTGAACTACAAAAACATAACCATTACTTTGACATTACTATCATTAATATGTATAATGGATGAAGGTTGTGACCTGGGTGTTGGGATCATCATAGATTTTTTTTTTTTTTTCGATTTCTACCCATTGGATCATTGGACTTCAATTCAGATGATTGGATTGATGATGGAAAATTTACACTTTAGGAATGGTTGGTTGGGCGTAATTATATATGATGATTAAAGAGAGTTTCTACAGAGAGTAGGGAAGGAAGTGAATAGAGTTCCTAAGAAGGTGATGGAGAGGAATGCTGTATTTGTTTCACTTATCATTGGATGGGAAGTTTCTTCTGAACGAATTGGACTGATGGTACACTATCAGAAGATTGGACACTGCTGCCAAATTAGACTACACACCAAGATCTTGTTTGGGCGAAGGGGGGGGGGTTGTTGATATAATATCTGTGAAATTTAGGTTTAAGGATAAGCCTGATTAATTAAAGAGCATTTATTGGCGTGCACATACATCAAAAAGGAAATCTTCAATTCTAATTCAATCTTTCATGTCTGAGTATTCAAATAATTCAACAATATATCTAATGTTTAAATTATTATAATCTTTTTTTTTCTTCCTAAAATCCATGAACTTTCAAATGACCTAAAAGGGCACTCCTGAGAAGGCAAAGCATTTTTAGGTGGATGCCACTACTACATTCATGTTGACCTATATCTTTGCATTGGGTGAGACATGTTTTCTATTGAGTGCTCTGGACATGTTTTCAATGTTCTGCATTTTTGTGCATTCATGGCATAGTCTTATGAAATATGAAATCGTTTTAATATCCTTCTGACCATCTGTACATACTTCTCAAGTGTATTTGGTTTCATCATATATATTCAGGCAAGCATCCCCATAAATAAGGGCAAGGAAACTTGGCATTCATGATGCATTTCATGTTAGGTCATAAATGCATATATGACCTATAGCTCATCATAGTTCTTCAGTAGAATACAAGGACTCATTCAACTTGTCTAATATCAATTTTCATAACTTAAAATTCCGTTTGAGTAAATTAGGAAGGAATCAATCATCTCCCACACACCAATCCTCCAGGTAACAAAAGTCTAGGTCATTTTAGGACTTAATTAAATTCATCTTGATCATATTAACTTGGTACTTTTAACACTTCCTCACTCTTCTCCCATTAGTCTTTGCAAATAGGAACCTTATTTCATTCCATTTTTCACAATATAGTCAAGGCAAATATAGTAACGGCAGAGGGGATCTGGATTTGTTTGTTCAAGTACATCTATCTTAGGTTTGACATGCTCTCATATATTTATCTTGGGTTTGAATCTAGCTTTTAGTAAAGTTGGATCTTACAAATGATTGTTGCATATTTTTTACTGGATCCAAATATCACCATTTCTTATTTCATTATAGAATCTAGGGAAATCAAGCACTGTCACAAACTATAAGAAATGACAGTTACTACATATCATAGGAAAAAATATCATATCATAGCAACATCATTTTGGGTGTTTCACCATATATGGGGATCTCATTTTGACTTCATATCATAGCAAAAAATAAACAACCAACATCAATTTAGCAGTTTATCAAGACATGGCAGTTATTGCATAATGTGGAATTGCCAACACATCTGTTCAAAAATCTACTCCAACATATCTGAGATGAAAACTTTTAAAATATCCCCTCCAAAAAAAATTCCTATGAACTTAACATCATCACATCTCATTGTAAACCAAAACAGAAACACACCATCACCAACTAGAAATTGTGATCAGGGCACTTACCTCCTGAAAAGTCATCTCGTGACCTTCCTATGGTGACGCCTTAGCTGCCGAACAAGTCCAACTCTCTCCGTAGTTCGATCACCTACCATTCCACATAATACATGACCAAATAAGTAACTATCTTGAACCTCAGGCAAAGAACATAATCTCTTCCCTTACCTTCCTCTTCCTCCTCCTCCAAGAAGATTAGCACCACCACCCAAGTGACAATGTCTAGGATATAAGGCAGGAACTTATATAGCTGCTACCCCCTGACCTTGCACTTTATTGCTTTCCACATGTCACGGCTAATGCAGCCACACTCAGAGCAAGTAGGGCTAATAGGACCCTCCATCCTCACACCACACCAATAGTTAAGACAACTGATAAGAACCTATCTCTCATGCTTGCAATTGACGAGATATATGAAGGATAAAAGTAGGCACGCATATCTGAGATGTGACAAAACAAATACCCAATAGGATGTAGGAAGATAACCAACAACACAACCACCTCATTCACTCATGCAGGTGCAACATAAACCAAAAGACACCAAAACAAAACAAGTTGTCCAGCATCCAACCCATGCTTTCACCTTTTCAAAAGGTTGTCATTCACAATAAAGTTGACTGACACAAAGCTGAGACCCAGCCAAATAGTGAGAAAGGATTCTCAGTCCAACATCAAACAGGAAAGCTCAACGGAACTAGTAGCTTCAAATAGGAAAGCTTGTGAATCCAACTAGACTAGACAGCCAACAATGTCGACATACCCAAATCGTCAAACCCAATGTAAACCCTAGCATAAATACCCATTTGCACCATCGAAGGGCCAGAAGAGAAACAAACCCTATGTTGTCAAGACAAACCTTCCATCTTGACAAGAAACTCAAAGGCAAACAAGAACGAAAATCCCCATTCGGCCTTTCGAAGAAAAGGATGAGCAACGAAAACCTTCCATCTTGAGAAGAAACTCAAAAGGCCAACAAGAACAAAAATCCCCAATCGCCCATTCGAAGCATAAGACGAGCAACAAAGCCCTAACACAAAACCATCGATCTGAACAAAACCCTAACACAAAAACATCGATCTGTATAAAACCCTAACACAAATCCCTAACAAAGAGAACTCCTTGTACTCATAAACCTTCGATCTAAAGATATGAGAAATTAACCCTAACACGAAATCGAAGTCCCAATCGAAAAAAATTAGAAAAACAAAAGAAGAAAGGATTCTTGTCACAACTCATCGGAAGAAATGATACATCGCAATCGGCAAGAGACATGCGAGATAACCGATTCCACAGACGAAATGGCACAGTTAGGGTACACTGGTGGCCTCCGAAGCAACGAATGGGTACTCCATGAGGTCGATTGCAACGGGAGGGAAGAAGGGAAGTAGGTTAAAGAGGACGTCAAGTGGGTTATCTCCATCGGGTTAACTTTATTCCACCACTACCGTGGAACAACTAAAACCCAACTCAACAAGATAGCCGGTCGAGGTTTTTTTTGGAGAGGGTTAAAACCCAAGTTTTCCACGTAACCCATGAAACAAATGACACCTAAGGATTTTTACACATACACCACAATGAAATTTATATTTACATAGATGACACCACAAAAAAATACTATTTTTTTGCGTGGATATCATCTAATGAATGTGAAGTTAGAATTCAGTTCAAATTTTCAAGAAGGTAAAAAAAGACAATAGAGAACAAAATGGCGGTAAAAGGGTCTTGTTTGGTGATGTTAGACGAGTTTGTTAAAATATTTTATTTCATCGGTTCTGACATAAAAGAGAACAAGGGCACAGGCGAGTGTTGGAGTTGGAGAGGTAAACAAAGGAGCAAAGATGGGGAGGATCAATTCAATGACATTTTTTTTCAGGTATATTGTACAACTTAGGGACAAAGTCATTGAAAATAATAGATCATCTCGATAGAGCTCAATTTGAACGATATCAATCAACTTTATCATTGCATTTGCGAAATTATAAAGATAGCGGTAACAATCATGTAACATAAAAAATAACAAAAACATTTATATAAAAGTCCAGTTTAGCCAACCGTTTACGCAAGTAAGCATGTAAGTTACAGCTTCCATACTTTCCCATCTCCAATCACATCCACAACGAAGGACTAAAAAAAAAAAACTTGGTAAGAGATACATTAGTATTAGTTTTTAATCTATGTGTTGATGTATAAATGTAAAAATTAATTATTGTAGGAGTGTAAAAAGTAATTATATGAAAGTATAATATAATTTTCAATCAATGTATCTTGATTTTTTGAAAATTAACACACTGCACGTTGTAAAATGCATTGCTCGATGTATATTGATTTTCGATTGGTGGAAAAAAATAAACAATGATAAAAAATCGAAACACACCGTGCACTGCAGAATATATTACTCAATGTATTTTAATTGCCAATCGATGTCTTGGATTAGGTTTTTACTTCCTAATTATGTTTATGTATTTCGTATTCTGTTATAAATATACTCAATATTGATCTCTAATGAAAGAATACAAGATGAGAAGTTTAATGACAAAGATAAAATTTGAAATGAATGTATGTACTAAATAATATGTAAGAAAAATTTAAAAATAAAAAGATAAGATAAGATAGAGAGAGTGCATTAGCAAAGGAGAAAAAATGAATTAAAAAAATAATAATAAAGGGTAGCTACGATAGCTATCACACCTTGCTTCTATAGATGTATATAGATAGTTGAAGTGATTGTTTACTTCGTCACTTATGACAATCATCTATGATTGTTGGATCCTCCATTGAAACCAACTCCCTCTTTGTTGTTTTGCTTTGCTTCTTATTTTTCATCTTCTTTACTCAATCCAAAGGCCCTCCCTCCTCTCCTTCCCGATGGACCATGGTGGCCAACGTTGAGGTCTCGAAGGTCATTAGAAAATTTATATGATACCGAAAAAGTAAAGGAATCACAAAAATGGGAAAAATCAAAGCATCCATAACACATAAGAAGTTGGTATATATTTAAGTTTTAAGTGGGCAAGGCATCATTAATAGAGTGGTAGGCTTATCATTGTTTATCATCGTTTAAGTTCCTATCGACCTTAAGAGGCCAACATCTTGAGAATAAATACAATGTAAGCATTGCCTTCTGTGACTGAAGCTCAATCACTGCGAAAACTAATTTATCGTTTTATGTGATAAGATTAACATTAATTGTCATAATTATGAGGAATATTTACCTAAAAAATCACAACCTTTAGTGAGGCATTTGGTAGAAACAAATCGCTGTGAAATGATTTGCATGCAAGGGCATTTAATGCCTGCAATGATGGTGGGATTTTGATTAGATCGAAATCCTTTCACTGCGGGGTTATAAATAGGAGTGCTGCGGGGGGGGGAGGGGGTAAATGTCTTACCCAACCCCATTTACTGCGAGCCTTCTGCGTACGAAAGCTCTGCGAACCCTAGCAGTGCAAGGGCCACCGCTTAGGGAGGAGTAAGGTCACCATAGTTGTCTTCTTCTTTCTGCGAAGAACATGTCGGGCTTTGCAGGGAAAGGTGAGTCCACCTCTTCCTCGTTGGGGATATCGCCTAAGACGAGGCGATTATATGATTCTAGTTCTGACTTTCGTAGCAAGCCAGCCATTCAGGAATTTTTGATGGCTCATGGGCTTGGTCATATTCGTTTCCAACACACAGGGCCCATGACCTGCTTGTGTTCTAATGGTGGGCAAGATTCTTTTATTATTTGTAAATACGCCATAGAGAATGGCCTTTGTGTGCCATTAAAGCCTTTTTTAACCTCCTTCCTCGACTACTACCGGGTTGCCCCCTCTCAGCTTAGCCTTAACTGTTGGCCTATCATTAACGCCTTTACTGTCATTTATTTTTATTTGGGAATCCGACCCTGCGTAGGGCTATCCCACCTCCATTTGACATTAATGCCTCTTAAAGTGACGAGGGGAAAATTGTCGTCTGAAACCTATACCCTTTACAGTCGGCGGACAAAGTATAGGATAATTGATATACCGGATAGTCTGAAGGGACAGGATCACCACTTTTTCTTTCTCCACGATGTGAAGAAATTAGAACTTCCTAGTAAGTGGCAAGGTTCGCCTGAGAAAGGCCTCCCGCTTAATGCCCACGAGCTTGACCCCGATGCTCCTAATGATGTCGAAAAAGTCATGAATTTTGGGACGTCAGAATTGAGACGGGCTGATGTGTTGGCGACGTTGTCATGGGTGGTTGATTCTTATCCCACGCCATGTAAATTGGAGGGTATTAACTTTAGATAATATATTTTTCCCAAGAATCTAAATAATGTCTTTTTTTATCTTTCTCCAACTTTTGGGCGGTTTGCTCGTCCAGATACCCCAATACGGCAACCTAGGAGCTCATTGTGCATAGTGGTTCAAGGCAGGGGGAGGCGCAAGATAGGCCCAAAGAGCAAGGTGAGGGAATCGGATCTTCCCACCCGAAAGAGGGAAAGAGGAAGGAGTCGGCAGACAATGATCCGGAGGAGGTCCCCTTTAAGCGCTTGAGGAGAGGGCCTATTACGACCCGGTTCCCGGATCCCTTCAGGACCCGAGACCGGCTCGCCCCGACTAATCCCAAGACCCAGTCATCCATCAAGAAATAACCAAAAAGTAAGAAAGTAAACCACATTCACATATGCATTATAAGTAAGCAGCAAAAACGTACAAATCAGTAAAGGAAAGTGAAACTGTTGTTCCATTACATACCATCACAACAACAGAACAATGGAAATGAAAGTAAACAGTAGAGATAACAGTAGCTAAAAATCTGAAACTCAGTACAACAGTAAGGGAAACAACGAGAAAGTGTTGAAACTATGGCTGGGCTTGACTGGGCCCAACACCCTCCGCAACCGGAAGCTTGGGCTGCTCAACTCCTGGTCCTGAATAGTGTTATGAGAAGACAGAGTCAGTGAACGCTGAGTAGAGTGGTATCTATACTATCTAAAATAGTAAAAGCAACAAATTTAGTTCTCTTTTCTATTTATTTTATTTTATGTGCATTTTCTTTTCACTCATTTTTCTCAAAAATCAAGATATTTTTGATCTTGCATGTTCCTCGTGGGAACGATCTTGATTGCAGTCTTTTCTAAAGGGTAGAAGGTACACGTGGTACTCTCCTGGCCGGGAGAGTCTCCTGTGGTAGTCCTACACCCAGTCAACTACCCCGAGGTCACTATCGAGACGTAGTGGTGACTATGGCATGTGTGATAAGCACACGGGTAGCTATCTCGCACTGACACGTGGTCAGTCGTTTCTGCTAGCGGGTACGCCCAAAGTACAGCACGGAACAGTATAGGGCCTAGCCCTCTCAAAAACAGGGGTCTCGCCCCTCAGAACCAAACAAGGGTCTCTCCCCTCCACAGTCTGTGCACCCTTGTCTGACTACCCCAGTTTGCCGAAGGGCCTAACAAGTTGATGTAGAGTGGCTAGCTGAACCCCGGGCCCCATGGGGTGGCTAGCTCTCTCCCTACACTAGTAGCTAGCCTCGGTGCCGCATACACGAGGGCCAACAGGAGTTGGTGTAGAGTGGCCAGTCTTAACCTGGGTTTCAACCCAAGGGTGGCTAGCTCCTCTCTACAAGAAAAGGGGATAGTCACTCTCCTTGGTACCACGTACTCAAGGGCCAACACACTTCCCGTCTACATTTTCAGGTTTCCAACTAACCACAGGAGTTCTACTCCTAATTCTCCGTAGGGTTCATGCTCATGTTCACCTCATTTATTCCGATCCAAATCCACCATTCACAATTCAGTTCTTGTTTATATACAGGCAGCTCGTGTTTCCAAAATTCAATACATGTCACTGGTGATTTTACAGGCAATTGGTTTTAAAATAGATGCGGTTCGTATTCTAATAGGCAACCCACAATTATTTCACAGGCAATTGCTAGTAGTTTATCTCAACTTTTCATATAAATACCAAACAGTGCATTCATTGATCTATTCTAAGGTTCATGCCACATCCTAGGATTCCAGTCAGTTAATTCTACAATACATGCTTATCTAAACATTATTAAAAGCATTCAACCACTCTACCAGACAATTCGGGAGTACTGGAGGCTCGAACCGCAGACCCAAGTGTCTCTGCTATCCTCACACACGTAGTAGGCTGAAACCTATACCAGGGAATACATCACAAAAGGAAGGTTCAGAATAATGTACAAAGGCCTTTAGTACGTAGAGAAACTCGCAAGGAAAATATAGGTACTTCGTTCGCGTAAATCGGATCTCGATCGGACCCAAACGGGTCAAAAACATGTCTACTGTCCAAAATCAGATGTCTGGGAATAAACCCAGACGTCTTAAAAGATACAAAACTTTACCTCAAGTCCCTATGGTGTCCTTAGATGTCTAGGCCTCCTCTACGATCGTCTGAAGGTAGTTTTAGACGTCTAACTACTCCTCTGGTTGTTTAAAAGCACCTCCGGTCGTCTGGTGAGCTGATCAGATGTTCGAAAGTGCATGGGAGAGCGTTCTGCACTCCTTCCCAAGGCTGCTCCTGCATATGACAGTCGCAGCCACCAAATCTGGCCCAACAAATCCTTTCGCGATGCGGCCTGCATGGTCGTAACCACAAAAGAACGTACCTTCGTGATAAACGAGCTTTCAGACGTCTGGTCTTAACTCCAGACGTCCAGATGCTCTGCCAGCTGTCTAGACTCTACTCCAGACGTCTGATACTGGAAAATTTCCAGTACCAGAACCCACTCTTAGCACTCTCCGCCACGCTTCTCGCTCCGTCGCAGCTCCAGCTGCTGCAGATGGTCGAGGCTGCCTCTCCGGACTCTCTCCTTCTCCCGCACGCGCCCACGGTGGCCGTGCGAGCTCCGCCTTCACTCTCCGACCTCGGCCTCCTCCTCCTCCCACACTCTCCTCCTTCTAACCCTCTCACTCTCCCTCGCTCACCTCCTCTCGCGGCTGTGAAGGTGGGGGTGGTGGCGGTGTGTGGAGTGAAGAGGAGAGGAGGTGAGGGGTTTAAATAGGTAGAGTGGGGCTTAGGGTTCGGGGGAAAGGAGGAAAAAGGAGAAAGAGGAGAAGGTCCTGCGCGTCGCGCGCGCGCAGGCCGTAGTACGCGTACAGAAATTTTACTTTCAGACGTCCGAGAAAGGGTCTAGACGTCTGGATAGATGTTTGATTGAGACTCTAGATGTCTTAAAAGGCTAAAAGTGGGACGGGTCTTTACAGGTCCCACTGTGGTGACCCTGGTAAATGAGGCGGCAATGCCTGGGTCCTCCAAGTTTGGCAAGATTAAAATAACGGATGCCTCCTTAGCCCCGCTTGGCCAGTGTGAGTACACCACACTACCTGTCTCCTCATGTCTGGTTCCTAGCATAATTTGTGGGAAGGGAAGTTCCAACCTACCAATTCCCCCGACTGGACCTTCAAGCCCCTTTACGCAGATGGCGTAGGAGGTGGCAACTTCGAGAGGTTTTTTGGGTGATAGTGATGCTGGTGGACCCGCATAGCCGAGGAGGCTTTGGGGTTATAAGCTAAACCTTTGGGGAGGTAAGGGGGTCAATGTTGGAAGAAACCCAGGAGAGTGGTTTACCTAGTTGGGAGAACCCGGCTCAGGCGGGTTCTTCGAGTAGTGCCCTTATGTTGGTGCTGCGACACTTGTAGGATGCCCTAACGTGGGTTAACCCTCATCGAGGAGGGATGAAGTTCAAATACATTTTCTTCTATTGCATGCGTGTGGTAAGATATTGTCCTTACTCTCCTTGAAGTCTTCTTACTCGAAGGACAATAAATTTCTAAATCCCACTAATTTGTTGTGGCTAGGTTGAAACTCTCAAGAGTGCTTTTATGTCTAGTAGTGGTGGTGCAACCAGGAATGTTGATTCTGAGGTGCCTTGCAAGATGGCTGAAATGGTCGCAAAATGGGCGGTGACTGCCAGGGCGAGGCAGAGGAATTTTGCCCTCTAGCTTGAGGAAGCTAGTGCTGCTCAGAAGAAGGCGGAGAAGATTGCTTGAGGAAGTTATCAAGAAGCTTCAGCTATAGTAGCAAGGAGTCAGACAGATATCTTTCTTGCAGAAAGAGTTGTAGGAAGCTCACCTGGGGTTAAGGACAATCGCGGCGCTTGCTGGGAAATTTGAAGACTCACTTGGAACCATTCACAAGAGAGATCTTGTGAAATTGCGCGATCTTGTCGAAAGGTTGCAATCTTCCTGTAACAATGTACTCTGATTGAAAGAGGAGGTATATATACTGAAGGCTGCGCACTCTTCTGCGGTGGAAGGGTATGAGGTGGCCCTAGAAGAAGAACGCCTCTACCTTAATGCAACCATAGACGTGCTTGCTAACATCAAGGCGACTCACGAGAAGGTGAAGGCAGACATGTGAAGGTGGTTGTCAACAACCAAGTTGCATTAAAAACATTTAATTAAATGTCGTTGTTGTAGTATATGTTACAAAATGCAAATCAATGTCACGTCAAATTTATTTATTTACAATTTTTATTGATTTGTTTCTAGATCGTTCACTGGGAGATAGTTATTGATATACATCACTCTCTAAATCCGAAAAGATTCTTTAATTCCAAAAATGTTGATTTTATTTACAAAATGAATAAATGAATAAATAAATGAAAGAATTGGGTTAATTATTTACAAAAGAATTAGTTAATATACATTACAATTCCTAAAAACATGTGTACGCAAATAAGCATAAAAAACTATATATAATTACTTTATGTTAATTATTTACAACTAATATAATTAATACCTAAGTATAGATACAAAAATAGCTACTAATATATACTATAGTAAATTATGTTAACTTAATAATATCAATAGTAACGTATATTATATTTATAGTGACATTTATTTATGCCAGTAAAAACTTAATAAAATTATATAGATAACATAAAGTGAAAATAACTATCTATACTAACATATATATACATAAATAGCGACGGATCTATTCGTCACTAAAGCTCTAGGTATTATTTATATACATATAAGAGTTCAAACATACCTCGGTACTTTGTTTATATTACACATATATACTATATACATATATATTACAATATACGTTATTTATTTATATATATATACTTATTTAATTACATTATTTATATACATATGTATTATATGCTTATACATATATACATTACACACAATGCACACAACACACAGGGGGGCCTCAACACTTAGTTGTTTTCACAGCTCTCTTCTCTTTTCTTTCTCCTCTTTAGCCTCAGTCACACATGCACTGTTCACTTAGACAAAAATTAGGTTTTTCAATTAGCGAGCAACCTTTTCGAGAGATACGTAGCACCCTAATTAGGGTGGGACCAAACCTCTATTAGGGATGCCCCAGCGTTTAATTAGGTACATTAAATTCAGTTTATGGCTCATGATTGGACCCATGCAGGCCCTTGCACAGTGCATGGCTCCCGACCCGTCACTGTTCAATATCATACTCAGTATATGCTCATGTATCAGAGAACAAGAGGATGTATGGTATGTATGGTGCACTCGGGGCATGTCAACTGAGCGATTAAGGAGACGAATTCAATTTATACCTCTCCATGCGGTCTTCATCCCACGATGTGGGATCTTTTGCAGCACCCAAATTGGTTGCTGCTACCGCATAGCTGCGTGAAGTTTGAAGATTTGGCCCTCGATTTGAGGGCCTTATTTTAATGTTATTTTAAATTAAATTATACCATTAGAGAGCCCTTATATAGGGCTATGTAATTTATTTTAAAAAATAAGTTATTTAGTTATATAATAAAATTATTTGAAGTTGGCTGATTATATACCTTAAATTAGAGTTTAATTTGTTAATTAATGTATAAATTAGTGACTTAATTATAAAATTGACTTTATACAGAGTTAATATACATAATAAATTATTTATTACACATTTGTATTATATTTTATAAACTTTATTTTAATTTATATATAATTAAATATACGTTTTAGATAGTTTTATATATAAATAAATTATAAATACTATAATACAATATAAATACTTTATAAATAAGTTGAAAATACTTAATATAATATAATACAAGTATACACTATAAATTATCTTGGTATTATCTTAAATTACTAATTTATTTTATTTTAAGTTAATAAATTACCTAATTAACTTAATAACTTAATTATTTATTGTAAATATATAATTAAATTAAATTACAGGTATTATATAGTACAGAATACATATATAAATATGTATGTACAGTATTAGATATAAATATGTACATTTAAATAGGTTTATATAATTACTTATTTTATTATGCATTTAAGTTAATATAAATTAATAGATATTTATATAATAAAGTTATATATACATTAATTCATTCTAAATACTTAATTTACTATATAGAATACATCTATAAGTTAATTATATACATTATGTACATATTATATAATATTTACATTTAGCTTAGGTTTAACTTATATATACAAGTATATACATAATATACAAGATATTTTTGGGTGTTTTTGAGGTTTTTCTAATTTTTATAGTTTTTATAGGTTTAGGGGAGATAGGGGATGAGACATAAAGTGTGAGATGAGAGAGAGAGAATTGTTTTTCTGATTTTTGAGTTTTGGTCTTTTATTAAGTTCTAAGGTATACTGAATCGTCGACTGATATGTTCTACTAAGCTGGAGATTCAGATTACCTTGAAAGATGGCATACACTTAATAATATACCTAATTCTACTCAAGACGCATTTATTTTATTTTTTTGTGATTTTTTAAGATTTTATTTATTCACAAATCAACCCAATTCTAGGCCTTAAAAGGGTTTTCAAAGTGTAACCTAAGGCTCTAAAATGGGTTTGAATGTTTGGAAAAGGTGTTTAAACATCTAAAAACATCCAACAAGCATGTTACAACATTTATGAACATAAAAACATGATTTTCAATTAGATCTCAAGTCAAAATCCAATTTAGACTGTTAATGCATTTCAGATGAACTGACAAGAGACTAAAAATCAAGTTTACATGCAATTTAGACGGTATTAATACCAAAACCTGGTACATGAATGCTTACAAACAAAATTATCCACTTCACACATGTTCAGCTCATCCATTCCTAAAAATAAAACATCTTGAATCATCTTCAATCCAGCCAAAATTGATGTAAAAAGCCCTCAAGATAGATTTGCTGCTGTCAGTAGCTGCTACACAATTGCTACTCTCAAATAGCAGCTTAGATGCTACTCAATCTTGAATTAGATGACTTATAATAGTAGCTGCTGCTAAAAGCCCAGCAGCTGATGGCTGCTTCAACAATTATTAGCAGCCAATGCTGTTGTGTTGATAAAGAGACTTAGGATGTGAAAAATCAAACCTAAAACATCCAGAAATAATAAAAAAATATTTTCATCCTTAAATTCAATTAAAAACCCTTAGAATCAGTGTAACTCTTTTTCATCAAGGTCTGAAAACCATCTCTAAATTATGAATTTTAAAAACATCTCAATCCAATCAATTCCCTTTATCATAGACAATAAAAGAGATAAATTAGATTAACAGTGAATTCTCTTCTCATTAGACTCATAATCCAACATAGATAATTCAATTATCTCAGTTAAACCCTGACTTTTAGATTAAGAAGAATCTTTTGAATAAGAATATAATGTTGCCCTGATTTGGGCATTTTACTGTGAATTCATTACTAATCTGATCATCTGATTATCTTGAACACCATTGATTAATGTTCAAGGTGATCTAGTGATCATCTTAGAGTTCATTGGGTCCTTGTTTAATCTTAAATCAGTATCACTGATTATCCTTGATCAAACTATCCAAAACAAGGCTTAAATTAAGTGCATGCACATCCACAAGCTAAAAACCAAATCCAAAACCTTGGATTCATGGCATTACACTTAATTTAGCGATTAAAACCTCGAATCGCTCAATTAAACTTAAATAAACTCGAAATGACTCCAAATCGCGAGATTAGGCATGAAACACAAATTTAAAAGAAATCAAGCAATTCAAGACAACCAAATCAGATTGGGGGGTCTTTGTGGATTTATGGAATGAGTGGAAGACCCCCTATATGAAATTAGCGCTCATCTTGATCGCAATTCACCCACTCATTGAAGCATCAATCAGATCTGATGCTAGGGAGCATCAGATTTGATTGATGCTTCAACGAGTGGGTGAATTGCGATCAAAGCTTCGAGGAAAATGTTTAGAAGTGAGTGTGAAGTGAGGAGGGAGATCAGTGAACACGCGGATGTGTGCGAAAAACTCCTTTTTGATCTGAATTGATCAGAGAGGTTGGATCGGATCTAATCTATCTACTCCTAAGCTAATCTAACAAAACAGTGAATTCCATCATCTAATCTACTCCTAAGCTACTCTAAACTACACTAATAGATACTACACTAATATAGAAAGTGATTAAAATCCTAATCTAACAGAAGAGTGGGACCTTTGGATCTTCACCCGGTGGATGAAGAGGAAGAAATGGAGGAACTCTAGCGGAGTGAAAGCTCACTAGTGGAGCTCTGGGTCGCCTTGGGGTGCTACGAAGTCCTTAGCGGCGAGGAGGATCGGAGAAGATGATCTCCACTGGTGCAGCAATGGAGTAGAGACAGAGTGAGGAGAAGACACCGAAGGGACAAATTGCTCAGCTCGAGAGGTGTAGGTGGGGGGCTAATGGCATGCACGCGAGTAGGATAGTTGCTTAAGTAGCAAATTGAGTGAGTCAGATCACTGCAGTGGTGGATTTAGGCATGCAGGGTTTTCAACGGTGAGATGTGCTTGCAAGGGTGTGCGAGTGGTTCAACTCAAATCACTGCCATCGGATAAGATCTAGAGGGAATGGTGATGCTACGTGCAAATCAAATTGGGTTTGGCCGTTGGATCAAGAACTCATGAGAGCAACAGCCCAGATTGGTCATGTTCTACGGTGCTACAGTAGAACCGCGACTACAGTTGTATTGGTGATTTTGCGCACAAACCCTTTAGAGCGAAGGGGTAGAGAAATTATGGTGAGACCCATAAGTGACTAGGAAAGTATGCAACGCAATCCCTGAAGTGTTGCAAAAAGGTCCCCGGCAGCCTACAAACAGGTCTTGGAGGTTTCAAACGTGAAGAAAATGTATATAACCTAAGGACCTAAGTGAGAAACCATAAATGCGGGGTCCTAAGGATATCCAAATGCTACCAAGTTTTTAGTAAAGGCCAATTGAACATTTTGGAGATTGATTTCACTTTTGATTTGAAGTTTTAAACTCAATTGTGTGTTCAATTTGCATTAATGAATAGAATATCTCATTTTATGACCTAATTTCACATTTTTAACACAATTTTGATGTTTTAGGTCATTTCAGTTATTTCCCACACTTAACTCATTTCATGTGTTAATTTTTTTGAAAAGCATTTCATGTGTTAATTATGCAGTGTTTAACATAGTTTCTAGCTTAATTTGAGCATTTTAGCTAGGATGAGCCATACCTCATTAGAGGGGCATGGGAGGACCTAGCCAAAGCCCACCATCTCGCAAAAGAAAGGGCTAAAAGGGCCCTTGAATTGGAGAATGCCCCTGTGCTAGAGATGAACCCTAAGGCAGTGATGGATTTCTTTGCCTCTGATCCGTCTATAAAGGAGAGCAGGGACCTCATCTCTAAAGAGGTCGGGAAGTATATTTTGGCAGTAGCGCAGGCCCTCTTGGAGGGTGGTCAGACTACAATGAAAGAACTTTGTGGATGGTCCATAGATCAACTATCCTTTGAGTTTAACCGCCAGAAGGTTGAGGGATTGATAGAAGATAAGGCTCTCATAGTGCCGCCTAAGGACCAGCTAGGTAGCTTAACTCCTGAAGAGGAGGCGGACAAGCCTGGTCGATCAGAGGCCTCTAAATAGCCTTCTTGTCCTGCGAGCCCTACTTATGAAGCCACCTCACCTCCTCCGACTCCCTGGGTCGATCTCCCAAAAGATTCGGAATGAAAATCTGTGGGCATTGTTGGTGTTCCTTTTTTCCCCCTTTTTTAACTTTTTCTCTTTTTTATGGGTCATTTGATGGGAATGACCCTTATGGAAAATGTAAAACATCCAGATAGAAAGGCAATGAAAGAAAGACTTTTTATTTTTCATTTGATCTTACACATGATACATCCTTAAATTATTGGCATGCCAAGTCCGAAGAATTGACTTGTCGCCTAGAGTTTGTAATTTATAAAAGTCGCCTGGACTATCTTCATAAACTCTATAAGGTCCTTCTCATGGAGTGTCAAGTTTTCTGCTTGAGTTACTTGGTGTTTATTGGGCTTTTCAGGAGTTTAAATATATTCTGTTTAGTAAAATCTCCTAAATAGTCCGATCAGCAAATATAATTTATAACTCAAATATCTAAAATGAAGTCAGAGGTCGAACATAGGGAGCAAGTATTGCAATTCACGCGCTAATCAAGATGAATATAAATGAGCATAGGAATTTAAGCACAATAATGATATTCAATGAATAACACCTACTCAAATTTGATATTCAATGGAAAACATGAGTATTTCAAGAATTTAAGAGGACAAAAAGATATCTAAGATAAAATAATGTTGATTTAAATCACCAATTATCAGTTTAGATACATATATATTAACTACTCAAGATATGAAATAAATGCACAGTGGCTTGAACCACTTAAACTTCAATATTTCCACAGTGTCAGAACTTTGCTTTAGCCAATCTGATGTCGCCTTCTCAATATCAGACTTAAACGTTGCCTTCACAGCACAGCACAAGGCTCTCAAGGCCTCTCCTCTTCATCTCTTCTTCCTTTACAAAGCCTTCTTCTTTTCTTCTTTCTTTCTTCAAAGCTTCCCTTCCTTCACAGAACACAAGGGCTCCAAATCTCTGCAGTGACTAAGTGTCGCACAATGCCTGCAGGAGCAAAACCCCCCTCCCTCCTCACAGATTCCTCTCCTTTCTCTTAGAAGCAAGGATAATCGGGCATTCGGATCATGCAGTAATGGGTCCAGGGCTACCGGCGTAGGTAGTAGCCGAGGAGTAAGGAATTAGGCGGGTTTGGGTGAGTGGGTGAAGTGGGGACCTCACCTCCAGTGTCTGAGGCAATAAGCCTAAAGCACAAAAACTTAATAAGCATAGCTACGCCCTTTTCTCCCATCAATGTGGGACTAAACCCACAGGCCTCTTCGTGTGCGAATGTAGTGAAGCCTCGTCCAATTGGTCATGAAGAGGAGATGGTCTCCTCCAATTAATAGTATGGGCGTACTCCTGGGTTGATTCCACACCTCCTGGAGCAAAGGCCTGGAGCTTTCGGGGCTTGGAGCTCGAAGAACAAGGCGGAGATGACGGCGGCGATGGCGGAGCACTGGCGAAACCTGACAAGCATGAATACAGCCTCGCGGCCCAATTAAACAAGTTCAAGACCTTCGTCGAACCACGGCGAATGTGTGGGAGGTGGTCTTGTGGCGTGAGAGGGTGTAAGGTGGTCGAATGGAGGAGGAGATGGAGTGCGGAGGTGGGTTTGTTCGGTGGTGCTTTTGGGTGGATGGAATGGCAAATAACTAGAGGGGTTTTGTGTGGAGGTGTACGGCTGAGGTTTCTGGAGTGATGGCGAGGTGTTTGGAGGTGTAAGGTGAGCGGAAGACCTCACTGGAGGTGCGGCTGGAGTGGAGGAAGATGACGGTGAATGGCGGAAATGTGGGTCGAAACAAGGTTTAAAAGGGAGAGAATTAACCTAGGAATCTAAGGGAACCTAACTAACCTAAATCTAATGGATGAAAGGAGAGAATTTCCTTGCCGAAGGTACACCAGACTCGGAGATGACAAAGCCTCCGATGGGAGAAGCGGCAACTACGAGGGGAGGTAGACGACGCTTGCGGGTATTGCGACGCGCGGAAGAAGCTGAGGATGAAGAATCCATCCGTTATAGTCCTTGAGGGTGCTTGAAGAAGGTGGTCGAAGGAGGTCACCGGAGTCGGTGGAGATGGATGTCGGGGAGAAGGGAAGAAGGGGAATCCGACCTCTAAACCAAGCTAAGGAGGTGAGGAATGCAATGGACGTGCTTTTATAAGCATTTGGGCGAGTCTCCAAGCTTGGAAACAAGCTTGAAGAGCTCGAATTTCATGGTTTTAGGTTTTGGATTTTCAAGAGTTTGCATGAGCTCTTGGCTTGATTTGGAAGGCCATGAATGAGATCAAATGGAAGGGGATCTCGTCAGGAGTCCTCCTCCACTTTTAGGAGAGATTCGTCAAGGAATCAGAGAGAAATCTCTTATTGAAGGTCACAGGAGTAGGAGTTCCTCCGCGATAATGGTGAAGGGACCAATCTGTAAATAAGATGACAAAATTATGGACCTATTTGCAATTAATTTCAAAAGCTAGGAATGTGTGTGTAAGAAAAAGAGTCAAACTAGACTGAAATGCAAACTAGGTCAAGATGATCTCTTATTGGGCCCAAATTTTGTTACAAACCTAATTTGGACCCAAGGAATCTAGTGGTGAAGTCAGATTTTATTTTTGACTAAGTTTGACTAGGTAATTTATGTAAAAACCTAAATTAGGGTAACTATCTATCTGAGACTCTATTTTAGGTCAAAATGGGTTCCATTGGTCAAATCAAAAGTACCAAACCTTAGAGAATATTTTTCTATGATTTGTAGAAGGTTTAAGTGAATTTTATCTTGACCATAACCTAAGTTAATTAAGCGGATCTATTTTTAGGATTTCAGATATCCATTAATTCTTGAGATGCGTGAAAACCCGTTTCTATCCGCATGAACCCTCTTATTAGACATTTATGACCATTTGACTTTAATTTAACGCCTGGAATATCCCATGATTGTTCTGCATTTATGATCTTCTGTTAAAATTACAAATTTAATCATGGTTTTATGTTAATCTCTCAGAAAAGATATGCAGTAAATTACGGTCTTCTGGAGGTTTTGTAGAAACATTTATCAATGGATTATGACTAATTAAAGCTAGTTATGGCTGATGATGACGTGATCAACACTTGGCATAGACATTTCGCTCTTTCATAGGACTAAGTCTCCTTCAGAGAACTTTCTCTTGCAAACTCGCTTGTTGTAAGCAGCTGCAGTTGCCTCGTATTGTAGTGCCAATTCTGATGCCTTTTCTCTCATTTCTTCTACCAAGTCCAGGGCTAAGCGGACTTGATCATCGTTAGTGTTAGGGCCATATAGTTGTAAGCAGTATGTAGGAAGGACTGTTTTTATAAGTAGCTGGGCTTCCATGCCGTACACCAAGCTGAAAGGTGTGTGGCCTGTGGAAGTCCTTTTGCAAGTTCAGTAACCCCATAACATGTCCAACAATTCTTCTGCCCATCTACCCTTTGAGGAATATAGCCGTCGTTTCAACGCAGCAATGATAGTGCAGTTAGTTACTTCCGCCTGTCTATTTGCCTAGGGTGTGCTACGAACTTGAAACATAGGCAGATGTTCCAACTTACACAAAATTCTTCAAATTTTTTTACAAGTAAACTGGGCGCCATTGTCAGTGATAATGGTGCAGGGTATTCCGTACCGGACTATGATGTTCTTTCTTACAAAGGACATGACCCTGTGGGACGTTGGGTTAGCCATGGCTTCAACCTCTACCCATTTGGAGAGGTAATCTAACGCTACCAAGATGAAATGCTTCTGAGCAGGAGTCAACAGAAAAAGGGTCAATGAAATCCATTCCCCATTTTGTGAAAGGGATGGTTGACATGATGGGCACCAACTTTCTAGGCAGCAAATGATGTAGTGAAGCAAATCATTGGCACTTATCTCATTTTTACATAAAACTCTTGCATTGCTGTTTCATTTGAGACCAAAAATACCCCAACTGAAATAGTCAGGCCAGGAGTGCCTTGTACCCTTCTTGGTTGCCACAGATGCCACCGTGGGCTTCCTAAAGGGCTTTTGATGCCTCTTCCTGTGTGAGGCAGCATAATAGGGGGTGGAATATCCCCACTTATATAATTGTCCGCCAATCAGGGTATATCTGGATGCTTTAAGGTAGAATGCCTTAGGTTATGGCTCCTTCGGGGGTAACTCTCCAGTATTCAGGAATTGTATAATAAGTGTCATTCAAGATATGGACAGCTATATCACGAATGTTCTGGGAAGGAGCACCGTTGGCTCGTTTAGTGTTTGGAGCAATATGTTCTCTTCTTTCTTTAGTGAGATCACGGACGCTAGGAAAGCTAAAGCATCTGCTAGAGGATTGTTCTCTTCGAAGAAGCCACACCTCATACAAAGCCTTTCAAAGCTCGATCCCAATCCCAACCCGCCACCGGAATCAACTTCTACTCTGACTCACCTTTCTCTGATCCTATCACATATGATTTGCCGCCATCTTTTGATAGGGAATCAGACAATGATCAGACCGACAATCACGTCTTATCTTTCTCTGATCCTACTAGTAGGGTTCCTACATCTTCCACATATCCATTTTCTTTTGAGGACCCCTACTCTGATCAGGATGAACCGAGTCAACCAAACCCTAGATTCACACTTCATCTTTTCGAGCCTCAAAGTATCTGGTGGGCTCCACACCTATTGATTCATACCCGTCAACCCACTAGACTGATTGGGTTTGGTCTGCATCATCAGTCTATTGACCTGAACAAGCACCTGGTTGGACCAACCAGACTACTCATCAAGGTACTTGTTTTACAAAATTCCTCTGATTTGACCACCCCTTCTTCCTGATCACTTTCTGCTCGACTGAAGGCATCGAATTTAGCTCTTAACAGGAGGCAACCCGTCATTCCAAAAAACTCGAGATCCTTATGATCATCCTTTTGAGCTACACTCCTACTACACTTTAGGATTCAACTTTAGAACAACCGACTCCACCTTTGATACCTATATCAAAGCTTGAAATCATCTGTAATAGTCATCCCGACTCATTCACCCACCATTTGACCCTGTTCTAAACCCTAAACCAAGCTGAATTCGTTCCCACCTAGTTTACAGTGAGGACATTGCAAAACTAAGGCATGAGGGGTGTTAAAGTGCAAGCAAATGGAAATTCAATTCTTTGAGTAGTTCTCACAAAAAATATATATAAGAAAAAAACAAGAAGAAGAAAGGGGAGGAAAATTTTGAAGAAATGTTGAAAATCTTTCTTGAAGAGGAAAATAGGAGGAAATACAAAATGTAAAAAGGAGCAAAAATTTGAAACAAAAATTGAATAGTCCTAGCAATTGATTATGGGATTTACTTAAGTTTTAGACTAAATCAAAACAAGGATTAAGTCCTAAGTGCTAGAGACAAGGAGATTAGTAACGAGTGCTGATCTTAGGCCTCTTGGTCTTGTTTTAGGGCTTAAAGACTCGCGTACTCGTTAAGATCTGGATTAGTCCTCAAGAGGTTGAGGAAAGTAGGACACTGATGTAGTAGGTCTAAGGCTTAGGGATTATTCGACCCTATTGCCTGCCCTTTGATTTGCGGGATTTGGTAACCTAAGCACTCAAATTCACACACTAATCTAGTTTAGTGTGCTCAATGAAGAAATAATGTTAAAAGTGTTCTGTTCTGAAAAGTCATCTCGAAGACACAAGTTGATTAAACGAGTTCCTAATGCAGAGAGTTGGAATGTTCCCCTCGAAGATGCGTATTAACATATCACCTCCTTGGTGCTTGTCTCCTAGGATATCTAAATATCCTACCGGGGGCGTGTAAGCACCTTTGTGCTGGTTCTAGTGCCATGGGCGGGATTATCCTGAAATGTCAATTGCCATGGCCTGAATTTAGCTACAGAATGTCATGGGCGGCATTATCTCGAAGTGTCGAAAGCAGGAGTTCCGGGGGTTGCCATGGGCAGTACTATCCCAAAATATCGATTGCCAAGGACCCTTTGAAGATTAATGGTAGGGACAAAGAATCCAATACATACCATGTTTAGGGCCAATTCGAGGCTAGATTTAGGGAAATATAAAAAGAAAAGAGAGAAAACTCTCAAAATAAAAAATCCTTCCCTATCTCTCTCTTACCAAAAATGCACTGGCAAACTTAACCAGGACTCAATATGTTTAATGCACGGGTGCTTTAACCGCTGGGGTTAACGAATCTCTGGGTAGTTTTTGCGGGCCTTAGAAACCTTCATGATAGATCCAGGCTGAAGCTGGTCAAGTCTGGATCTTGGCTAGTACTTGAATACCTCTGGGCCCATTATTAGCATTTTGATCTAATTTCTAGAGAGTAGCATAAATTAGGCAGCTGAACATTAAAGCATGGTTTAGAGATATAGTTCTTTCCATAGGATTTTGCTAGGGACTAGTAAAAGTTAGACATAAGGGTATGATGGTAACACAATCACTAGTCATAACTAACTTGAATTGGTTGATGTCAAGAACCTCATCATGAGCCCTAACTAACATATTTTGACCTAATAAAGTGAGCAAAAGCTCCTACATAGCCAAGAGAAAGGCCTAATTCAAGGGATCACTAATCTGGGAAGAGAACATGAAACAAAGGGTAAAACTGTAATTTTACTAGTATAGTTCATCAACGTAGTCAATTAAACTTAATAAGAGAAAAAGTGGGATGGTTCAGTCAGATAAGAGTTATTGTGAAATTTAAGAATTAAATGGCATTTTGTAATCCTAAAATAAATCCACTTAAATTTACAAGGTTCCAACCAAAATAAAATCAACTAAACCCTTTAAAATTCATGGACAAATATCCCCTAGGGTTTAGAACCTTCAATTTGACCTTTGGAACCTGTTTTGACCTAGATTAGGGTCCAAGCTCAATATTTGACCTAATTTAGGTTTTTATGCAAAATATCCAGTCAAACGTAGTCAAATCTAAACTCCAACTTCACCATTAGATTCCTTAGGTCCAAATTAGGTTTGTACCAAAATTTGGACCTAAGGGAAGGCCATGTTGACCTACTTTGCAAAATAGTCCACCCAATTACATTCTGGCCCCTAACTTTTGGAAACCCTTGCAGAAACCCCCTCAACTTTTCATCACTTTCTACATTTAGGTCCCTCTACCATTGCAACAGAGACCCATACCTCCGACGAGGTTTCGAGGAGGTTTTCTCCTCGCTTCCCCAAGGAGTTGCTCCTAGATTTGAAAGGGGAGCCCTCTGCGAAACCCCCTACCGCCTGAGCAGCTCCCCATGCTCTGAATCGCCCCATACCTCTCATGCGAACGCTCGAGAGGTATGGGTATCACCTCCGGCCATACCTTCGGCAAGGACTTTTAGCCGCCACCTTGCGCCTGACCCCTGTGCCTGTGCCTTTAAAAGAAGACTCAGGTCCAGCCACTTCTTCTAAGCTTGTCCTGGCCTGGGATACCCCCAAAATTCGTCCTCCCTCACCTCCGGCCAACAGCCCACAAGATCCAACGACATCTCCTCCCTCCTCTCGTCACTCTACCACCGTACCATTGGCAGAGTCATCTCCGCTTTGCTCCTCCGCACCGCGACATACCCGCACGAGCCTCTCTGACCCCCTCCTCGTCGCCATTATCTCCACCACAAGGCCGTCTTCTCCGACGACGGTAAATACGCATCATTCGTCTCCTCTGCCTCCCCTTCGCTCCAAGTAGCCCAGATAAGTTCCTCTTCTCCTACTCTCTATTTTCCCTCCTTTTATTTCACAAACCACCGCTTGACTGCCACTGTCCACCCTCATCTTCCTCATCTCCGGCTGACCTCCGGCGAGGCGCATCCGTCACTCCACGCATTCACACACCTCGCCAACCACCTCACAAGCTCCGCCTCCGTCCACTGTCCACTTTCCGCCCACTCACTGCCTACCACACACGCTCCACACCTCCATCGAACAACCCCACTCACATGGTCACAATCTGACCTAGGCACGCACGCCTAGGCCGTTCTGAGCCACACCGACCCCCGCCTCACCTTCGCCGTGATACGGCGAAGGTTTTCCTGTGGTTTGACAGGGCCATAAGGCCATATTTGTGTTGATAGGTCTCACCCCTTGCCGCCATTGGAGATGAACTGAAGCTTGCTTACGAGCTTGCATCAGGTGGCCCCTCTCCAGGAGACCAAGTCCCAGGTGAAGTGGGATGAGTGCGCGAACTCATACAACCAAGAGATTGGCTTGACAATCGACCGTAGCAGCAGCATTTTAGCAAAGCACCTCCCTGCAGGCGCGTGAAGAAGCGGGTGGGAATTTAGTCCCACCTTAGAAGTTTTCAACACAGGTGAGCGGCTTAAGTTGATTTTGTGTTTTCTCTTCGTTGCCTCCAAACACGGGGTGAGGTCCCCTTGCCCGTATACTTGCCTCATCCGTGACCCACGCTATGCGGACTTGGCTAACTCGTTTACCCTGCACTCCTCGTGCACCACCCACGCCGGTGCACCTGGACTCGGGCACGCGTAACCCGACCCGTTTACCTGGCTGGCTCTGAGAGAACAAAGAGAGAAATAGAGAGAGAGTGATGCAGGGGAGGGTAGGGTTAGGTTTTGCTCTGTACTGTGTAGGGAAAAGAGGAGGAGGCAGCAGCGAAAGAAGCTGAAGGCAAGAGCAGCAAAGGAGGAGAAGGAAGATGGCATTGTAGCCGCAGAGAAGCTGAAGAGAGAAGAAGGAAGAGGAAGGAGCAACTGAAGATAGAAGAAAGAAGGTGAAGACGAAGCACCGTAGCAAAGGTGCAGCAAAGAGGAAAAGAAGAAGAAGAAAGACTGCAGAGGCCAAGGAAGAAGAAGAAGGTGCAGCAGAGAAGAGAAGAAGAAGAAGACAAGGGAAGACAAAGAAAAACAGAAGAAGAAGGAGCTGCAGCCAAAGCTCAAGGTAGAAGGAAGAAGCAGAAGAAAGAAAGAGAAAGTACTATAGCATTCGCCAGTTAAGACGTCTGATTCACGGAATCAAACACCTAAGAAAAGAAAGAGAGAAGAGAAAGAAGAAGGAAGAAAAGAGAAGAAAGACATTTATTTTTGCATTTTCTCTCTCTAATTTTTATATACATTGGATTGCATTCATATCATCTTTTGAGTAATTTGAAATTGTGATTTAGTTTCTAAAATACCAATTTGCTCCCTAGTGTGGTAGACTCTCGTATATAGTTTTATTATTTCGTCGTAGTATAGCATAGAGAAGTGGTTACCAGTTTAATACAATTTGTTACTCGGAAATAAAAGAGTTCCCGAGGTCGAACTCAGGGAGCAAGTTGTATTCTAGAAGTACAATGTTTCTATTACAAAAATAAGAGAGAGAGAGAGAGGGAGAAATAAATCTGAGTCTTGTAGCTTCTCTTCTCTCTCTTAGCTCATCTTCTTTTCTCGGATCTTCTTCCTTGATCTTCTGCCTTCAGTTCCTCTTCTTCTGCTTCTTCTATTTCTTTTCTTCTTCAGAGCTTCTCGTCTTCTTCTCTTTATCTTCTCTTCTTTCAGCTCTGTCTTCCTTGCGCCTCTCTTTTCTTCCTCTGCAGAGCGTCGTCTGATTTTCCAATCAGACGACTTAAGTCGCCACTGCTACAGTGCTGCTTGATGCTCCTCCTTCTTCTTCCTTCAGTATTTCTTCGTCGGCCTTCTTCTCTGCCTCACTTTTCTTCAAGCAGCCACAGCTCTGGCTGCTCCTTTCTTCTTTCTCTTCTCCTTCTTCCTCTGCGGTCTGCCTTCTCTTCTTCTTCTTCCTCTGTGCCTGCACACTCACAGATTGGTCAGGGCAAAAACCTACTCTACCCTCCCCCGCGTCTCTCTCTCTCAGATTTTGCTCGTAGGATAGCTCTCCCAGAGCTACCGGGTATTCGAGTACGGGTCGCGCCTGGGTCCAGGCCCACCGGCGTGCGGTGGTGGGCGAGGAGTGCAGGTCGGGTAAACGGGTCGGGCCAGGTCCGCAGGGGGTGGTCGCGGACGAGGCCGGGTGAGCGGTTGAGAGGGACCTCACCCCGTGTGCTGAGGCGATAAGCCTATAGCACTTTTTACCTTTATATGGGTGCGCGGCTGCAGAATCTTCCGAGGTGGGACTAAATGTCCCACCCCAATTGGGCACCTGCAGTTGAGAGAGCCGCAGGCAATTGCCGCTGTGCGCGAGGCTCTCGCCCCAGCTGCAGGCCTGGGCGAAGGCGGGAAGGCGAAGTGCGCAGCCTGGAGAGTTGAGGCTGGGCAGGGCGAGGCTGCAGCTGCAGGCGGAAGGAGCTCCACTTGCTCAGCAATGGCGGAGGAGGGCAGGTGACCTGTTCACAGTGAAACGGCCTCTCGGCCTAATCAGACAAGCGGGGGACCTTCGCCGTGACACGGCGAAGGTGGTGCAGGGTCTGGCAGGTCGTGGGGTGGTGTCTGGCGGCGGCCCTAGGTCAGACTGCAACCAGAAAAGTGGGTTTGTTCGGGGGAGTGTTGTGGGGATGTGGAGTGGTAGTAGAGGGGTGAGGGGTGTCGGGTGAGGTGAGGCGGAGCTTTTGGGGTAGGTGGCGAGTTGTGTGGAGTGGTGGATTGACGGGGGCAACTCGCCGGAGAGTGGCCGGAGATGGAGAAGGTGAGGGCGGTCAGGTCGGTCGAGGGTTTAATCAAATGTAAAATAGTGAGGAAAAGAAAGAGGGGGAAGTGGGGAGAAGTTCTGACCTAGTTGTAGAGTCGAAGGGGGCTAGAGTAGGGCGACAGTCGATAGAAGAAGGTGCCCAGAGAGAGGGCGACGGCGAGGAGAGAGCGGGAGAGCGCGCGCTGGGTACGGCGCGGGAAGAGCAGGCGAAGGCGGCTCTGCTGCTGGTACTGCGGCAGAGCGACGAGGAGGAGGAGGAAGAATCGCCGGAGCTGGAGGGCCTCTGCCAGAGTGGGAAGAGAGGAAGGAGGGGGGTGTTTCTCCGTCAGATCCGAGCTGTTGAATGCGGCAGACGGTGGCGGCTTTTATAGAGGCGAAATCAGAGAGGAGGGTAGAGGGAGGCGACGTGCCTCCCTCGCCGGAGGATGGCCGGATTGCAACCCATACCTTCCGCGCGTTCGCACGGAAGGTGTGGGTGATGGCAGAGATCGTGGAGGTGTCCCTGCGACAACAGACGTCGCAGGGAACACCCCGTTGTCTTGGCAGGGGGTCGCCCTCACCCTTTGCGATGCCATGCCTCGCCGGAGCATGGTGCTGCTCAGGGTTTTGCAGGGAGGACCCAAATGCAAAAATGATGAAGTCTTAGGGGCCAAAATGCGAGGGTTTCAAAAGTTGAGGGTCAAAAGGTAATGGATGAGGACCAAAATGAAAAGTCGGTCAAGAAGGTCTCTTCTTAGACTCAAGTTTTTATGCATGACTAAATGGGGCATAAGGATTCTAATGGTGAATTTTATTTCTAGGTCAGACCTTGTTTGACAGGCCAATTTACGTAAAAACCTAAATTAAGTCATCAATTGGGCATTGTTCTCAATGTAGGTCAAAATGGGTTCCTAAGGCCAAATTGAAGGTTCTAAACCCTAGAGATTATTTTTCTATGGATTTTAGAGGGTTTAGTATATTTTTAATTTGCCTCGAACCTCGTGAATTGAAGTGGGTTTGCTTTAGGGTTACAGATTGTCATTTAATTCCTTGGAGTTGCTGTAGCCCTTATCAGATCAGATCATCCCACTTTCCTTCTTATTAGGTTAGTTTGACCTATGTTTGGACCCTGAGTTACCCTGTTTGCAGATTGTGCTGGTAAAATTACATTTTTACCCCTTATGACTTGTTTTCTTCTTAAACTCAGAATTCTCTGAGTTAAGCCTTTCCTTGAGTTATGTAGGAGCTTTTATCCTCTGTATTAGGTCAAAATGAGCTAGTTATGGTTCATGATGAGGTTCTCATCATACCCCCATGCCTAGCTTTTGCTAGTCCCTTAGCATAAACTTAAGATTTCAACCTTTGTTCTAGACCATGAAGTTCTTAATAGCTTCAGATAAGTGCTTTTTTATTTGAGCTTAGATTAGGTTAGAATGCTGACCATAGGCCTAAAAGGTACTCTAGTACCAATCAAGATCTAGATCTGTTTAGCCTCAGCCTCAGTCCTTAGCAAAGGTTTTTAAGGCCTACAAGAACTAACCTAAGGTCTATTGGACTTTGTGGTTAAAGCACCCGTGCTTGAAATGCTTTTAGCCCTGGCTCAGTTCGCAGTGCGTTTTGTAAGAGAGAGAGAGATGGAAAATTTTTCTATTTGGAGAGTTTTCTCTCTCTTTTTCTTTTTAATTCTAGCTTAGGATTGGCTTTTCAACACGGTCTGTATCAGATTCCTTGTTCCCATCATCATTCCTCAAGGGTTCCTGGCAATCGATGCTTCGAGATAACACCCCCCATGGCAACCCCCGGAACCCTGGCTACTGAGATTTCGAGATAATCCCATCCATGGTGTTCCGTGGCCGAATCCAGACCCTGGCAATTGACACTTCGTGATAATGCCATCCATGGAATCTGAACCAGCAGAGTGCTTACATGCCCCCAGTAGGATATGTAAATATCCTAAGAGACAAGCACCGAGGAGATGATATTTTGTTACGCATCTTCGAGGGGGATTTCTCACCTCTCCGCGCTGGGAACTCATCTAAATCAACTTGTGTTGATCGGCCACTCCTACTCTAGGTGTTCTTTTCAGAATTTTGCGATGCTTCTGCGTGATTTTAATTTTTACGCTTACTGAACCAGGCTGTGTGTGGGGTTAGGGTGCTTAGGTTACTGAGTCCCGTAAATCAAAAGTTAGTTAGTGAGGCCAAATACTCCCTAAGCCTTAGACCTAATACTTAAGCTTTTCATTTTCCTCAACCTCTTGAGGAATGTCTAGATCTTAATGGGTACTAAGAGTCTATCCAAGAATGCCTAAGGTTTGCTTTCTTACTAATATTACCATGCACTTTTCATTTCTTTTCTTGAATGAGGTCTAGAACTTAGGTTAATTCCTTAGTTCCTTACTAATGACTATCACTTTTTCTTTCATCTTTGTGCTCCCTTTTTTTCTTTTGTTTCTTTTTCTCCTCCTCCTTCACAAAATTTTCTTTCCTCCCTCATTTTATTCTTCTTTTTTCAAATTTTTTTTGTAATTTTTATGGTGTTTTTGGTATATGTGAATTTCTTTGTTTGAAACCTTTTCTTAAAAGTTTTGCACTTTCAAACCCCCCCATGCCTAAGATTTGCAATGTCCTCATTGTAACCTATGGGGTTTTTATTCAACTTAGTTCATACATTAGGACAGATGTTTTAATGAGTGAATGGGTTGGGGTGACTGTTGCGAGCGATTTCTAATCTCAGATGCAAGCACCTGAGGTGGAGTCGGCTGTCCTAAAGTGTGAACTTTAAGTGCACAAAGGTGTCAGAAAAGGTTTCAGGTTTTTAAAGAGAATGACGGGCTGCCTCCTGTTGAGCGCTAAATTTGACGCCTTCAGCCAAGCGAGAAATGAGATGGAGAGGGGATGGTCAAATCAGCAAAGTTTAATATAACAAGCACCTTGATTAAGAGCCTGGTTGGTCCAACCAGGTGCTTGTTAAGATCAACAGGCTGATGATGCAGCCCAAACCCAATCAACCTGGTGGGTTGGTAGATGTAGATCAAAAGGTGTGGGACCCACCATATGCAATGTGGCTCAGATGGATGTGGAAGTGTGAATACAGGGTTTGGCTGAGTCGAATAAGCCTGGTCAGAATAGGGACCCGTAGAATAATGAGTGATTGATGCGGGAACCCTACAGGGGTGATCCGAGAATGATGGAGCATGGTATGTAGTTTGATCAGTGTTCCAAACCCGATGTGGAAATGCAATTGGCTCGGTGAGAGGTGAATCTGAATAGAAATTGAGTTCGGTTGCGGGTTGGGGTTGAGAAGAGGTTTTGATAAGTTCTGTGTGTGTGGTGGTAACTGTGTATGAGGGCTCTTCTAGAAATGAATGACAGGTGGTGGTTTTCTGTAGAGTCCTCTGGGTAACTATCAAATGCCTGAAGAGTGTCTGTAGGATGAAAGAAATCTGATTCGAGAAAAGATTTAAATTCTGGGTTATAATCACTCTTGGCATTTTCTGTTTTTGGTTCCTGAGGATCGAAAAGGAATGATTCTGTGTTATCAGTGATCTCAGGAACCAGGACCTCAGAATTGGATTCAGAGAATGAGTCATGTGAACTGAGGTCGTAGATGGGCTTGGTGTGTTCAGGAAGGAGAGTCTCTCCGCAATTATAGTCAGATCCGAAGTTGTCGGAGAGTTTACGAAAATGAGATTCATGATCATGAATTCCACCACAGCATAAATCATCAGATGTGGAATCAGCAGACTGATTGGGGTCTAGCCTATATGTCAATTCTGGGCTTAAAAAGGTGTTCTGTTTAATCTCAAGCTCCAAGCTGGTAGGATAGACCCAATTGAAACCCCACTCATCCAACTCCTCAGTTTCTGTATCATAAATTGGCATGTCTTCTGAAAAATTGATCAGATTTCCTGAGGATGTTGGAGAGGGATATTCATCAAATAGAGGCCTGGAATCATATTCTTTAAAAATTTGATCTTTCTCATATGGGGCCTCATAATCTTCCCAATAAGTTTCAGATCTAGATTCTAGGTTTAGGATGTGGGTAGGATTACTAGAATCAAAGTTCGAATAACCTTCGAAGGTCACCTTATCAAAATAAGGGCCGGAATTTATACCCTCAAAAGGTTCAATTCTAATCTCATTATTGCAGGAGTTTTGAAATTCTAAGCTTGGCAATTCATGGTCTAAGTTCGGCTCATCATTGTGTTTTCCTGCAATATCCCAATCTAATTCAATGTTGTCTTCTGTCTGGGTTGGGAATCCACAACCACCCTGTGCCTCAGTCCCAAGATCTGGGAAACTGGATTGATCCTCAATACTGTTCCAAGATGGTTCATCCTCTGTTTCTGGTATATACGGGTATCTTTGGTTGATAATTTGTTCCAGTGATCTCATCATTTCTACCCGCTTTACAAGGGCATCTTGGTGTTGTTCCCAAAGTACAGGATATGTTAAGCATTGAAAGTATTCATATTTGTGTAACTTTTCTATCTCAATGTATCCTGTCATGAGCATGCCTCGGGTTGATCCTTTTGTAATTTCTGTCAACAGAATTTGGCGCAGTTTATGATGATAGCTGTGGTTGTTGGGACATCAACCTGAATGTTTTCTATTGGTGTTGAGGGTTTACATTTGATTTCATAGAATTCAAGGGCATCCTCAATCATCTTATCTTTCATGGATCTCTGATATTCAGGTTTTTTGAATGGTAGTCTTAAATGGTGTGGCTGCATCTTTGAATCAGGTGAAGGAATCAAGATATAGAATCGGAGTTTGAATCAAGATGTAAATTCAAGTTATGCCAAGATGGAAGAAGGGGGCTTTGTTCAGAATCAGAGGAAAAGGGCTGTGTGAATGTTTGGTTGCACAAACAAGGGCACCGAGGCTCGGCCTCAAGGAGAGTGAATTTCTAAAGGAGGTTTTAAGGACCTCGTACCAAACATACATTGAAGGAGAAGGTGAGTTTAGCATGTGCTTATCCCAATCAAGACACCCAAAAATGTGTTGGGTGACTATAGAGGTGCGGGGCAGATGGACCCCTTGATCAGCAAGATCGTCCACCTGAGAATTACCTGGGCAACCAGAGAGGGAGAGTCCCGCGAAGACCCCTACACGGTAGAGCGTCCCCACGGGTTACAGGGTTTCCCCCACCCGACCTCTCTTGTCACTGCAGTTCCAGGTAGACCAGAATGGGGATCTTGACCTCTTAAGTCTACCTCTTTTACTTTAAGATCAAGGTGCTTAGGGTTTTACTTAAACTTTAGTCTTTTAAGTGCAAAGAGTGACCTAAGTTGAAGGTTGGTTGACCCTAAGGGGTCAACTTCACCTATTGTTCCTTCGAGCGCTTTTGGGTCCCTTTCTTTTAAGGTTCAAATGGGTTTAAGAGCCTGATTTGCTTAGGGTTCCTTTTGTATAGATCGTTTCAAACAAGGTTTAGGCACACCTCTTTTTGGGAAGATCTTTTCTTTATTAATAGAAGGTGTGTCTCTAAAAACCCTAGCTTTTCAATCCTTGAGATGGCTCTAGTTGATCCATTTTAGTTGCCTCAAAATTTAGTATCTAGGGCTCAATCAAGAAGGTTTTAGCCCTAGTTACCTTAGTTGAATGAACAGTTAAAATGTGTTGAAATGAAAACATTAGGCAACTTTGATGAATTACTAAGTATAACACAGGTAGCCCTAAGTTGATTCTTCTTTTTGTTCCTTTTCAGATTTTAAGGGAGTTAAGAAAGGGCTAATGAAGATTACCTGTTTGTTGTGCGGTTGCTCTTTTGATTCTTCCTTCACCTGCACACAAGAGAGAAAAGATTAGCAATTGTTTTAAAAGAAATTCAAAGCTTCTAGAATAGCCGTTGCACCCCGGCAACGGCGCCAAAAACTGGTGTGGTAGACTCTCGTCTATAGTTTTATTATTTCGTCGTAGTATAGCATAGAGAAGTGGTTACCAGTTTAATACAATTTGTTACTCGGAAATAAAAGAGTTCCCGATGTCGAACTCAGGGAGCAAGTTGTATTCTAGAAGTACAATGTTTCTATTACAAAAATAAAAGAGAGAGAGAGAGGGAGAAATAAATCTGAGTCTTGTGGCTTCTCTTCTCTCTCTTAGCTCATCTTCTTTTCTCGGATCTTCTTCCTTGATCTTCTACCTTCAGTTCCTCTTCTTCTGCTTCTTCTATTTATTTTCTTCTTCAGAGCTTCTCGTCTTCTTCTCTTTATCTTCTCTTTTTTCAGCTCTGTCTTCCTTGCGCTTCTCTTTTCTTCCTCTGCAGAGCGTCGTCTGATTTTCCAATCAGACGACTTAAGTCACCGCTGCTACAGTGCTGCTTGGTGCTCCTCCTTCTTCTTCCTTCAGTCTTTCTTCGTCGACCTTCTTCTTCTCTGCCTCGCTTTTCTTCAAGCAGCCACAGCTCTGGCTGCTCCTTTCTTCTTTCTCTTCTCCTTCTTCCTCTGCGGTCTGCCTTCTCTTCTTCTTCCTCTGTGCCTGCACACTCACAGATTGGTCAGGGAAAAAACCTACTCTACCCTCCCCCGCGTCTCTCTCTCTCAGATTTCGCTCGTAGGATAGCTCTCCCAGAGCTGCCGGGTATTCGGGTACGGGTCGTGCCCGGGTCCAGGCCCACCGGCGTGCGGTGGTGGGCGAGGAGTGCAGGTCGGGTAAACGGGTCGGGCCAGGTCCGCGGGGGGTGGTCGCGGACGAGGCCGGGTGAGCGGGTGAGAGGGACCTCACCCCGTATGCTGAGGCGATAAGCCTATAGCACTTTTTACCTTTATATGGGTGCGCGGCTGCAGAATCTTCCGAGGTGGGACTAAATGTCCCACCCCAATTGGGCGCCTGCAGCTGAGAGAGCTGCAGGCAATTGCCGTTGTGCGCGAGGCTCTCGCCCCAGCTGCAGGCTTGGGCAAAGGCGGGAAGGCAAAGCGCGCAGCCTGGAGAGTCGAGGCTGGGTAGGGCGAGGCTGCAGTTGCAGGCGGAAGGAGCTCCACCTGCTCAGCAATGGCGGCAGAGGGCAGGTGACCTATTCACAGTGAAACGGCCTCTCGACCTAATCAGACAAGCGGGGGACCTTCGCCGTGACACGGCGAAGGTGGTGCAGGGTCTGGCAGGTCGTAGGGTGGTGTCTGGCGGCGGCCCTAGGTCGGACTGCTACCGGAAAAGTGGGTTTGTTCGAGGGAGTGTTGTGGGGATGTGGAGTGGTAGTGGAGGGGCGGGGGGTGTCAGGTGAGGTGAGGCGGAGCTTTTGGGGTAGGTGGCGAGTTGTGTGGAGTGGTGGATTGACGGGGGCAACTCGCCGGAGAGTGGCCGGAGATGGAGAAGGTGAGGGTGGTCAGGTCGGTCAAGGGTTTAATCAAATGTAAAATAGTGAGGAAAAGAAAGAGATGGAAGTGGGGAGAAGTTCTGACCTAGTTGTAGAGTCGAAGGGGGCCGGAGTAGGGCGATAGTTGTATCGACTGTCGCTGGAGAAGAAGGTACCCAGAGAGAGAGACGGCGGCGGCGAGGAGAGAGCAGGAGAGCGCCCGCTGGGTACGGCACGGGAAGAGCGGGCGAAGGCGACTCTGCTGCTGGTACTGCGGCAGAGCGACGAGGAGGAGGAAGAAGAACCGCCGGAGCTGGAGGGCCTCTGCCGGAGTGGGAAGAGTGGAAGGAGGGGGGTGTTTCTTCGTCAGATCCGAGATGTTGAATGCGGCAGACGGTGGCGACTTTTATAGAGGCGAAATCAGAGAGGAGGGCGGAGGGAGGCGACGTGCCTCCCTCGCCGGAGGATGGCGGGATTGCAACCCATACCTTCCGCGCGTTTGCACGGAAGGTGTGGGTGATGGCAGAGATCGTGGAGCTGTCCCTACGACAACAGACGTCGTAGGGAACACCCCGTTGTCTTGGCAGGGGGTTGCCCTCACCCTGCGCGGTGCCATGCCTCGCCGAAGCATGGTGCTGCTTAGGGCTTTGCAGGGAGGACCCAAATGCAAAAACGATGAAGACTTACGGGCCAAAATGCGAGGGTTTGAAAAGTTGAGGGTCAAAAGGTAATGGATGAGGACCAAAATGAAAAGTCGGTCAAGAAGGTCTCTTCTTAGGCTCAAGTTTTTATGCATGACTAAATGGGGCCTAAGGATTCTAATGGTGAATTTTATTTCTAAGTCAGACCTTGTTTGACCGGCAAATTTACGTAAAAACTCAAATTAAATCATTAAATGGACATGATTCTCAATGTAGGTCAAAATGGATTCGTAAGGCCAAATTGAAGGTTCTAAACCCTAGAGATTATTTTTCTATGAATTTTAGAGGATTTATTCGATTTTTGCTTTGCCTCGAACCTCATGAATTGAAGTGGATTTGTTTTAGGGTTACAGATTGTCATTTAATTCCTTGGAGTTGCTGTAGCCCTTATCAGATCAGATCATCCCACTTTCCTTCTTATTAGGTTAGTTTGTCCTATGTTTGGATCCTAAGTTGCCCTGTTTGCAGATTATGCTGGCAAAATTGCATTTTTACCCCTTATGACTTGTTTTCTTCTTAAACTCAGAATTCTCTGAGTTAAGCCTTTCCTTGAGTTATGTAGGAGCTTTTATCCTCTGTATTAGGTCAAAATGAGCTAGTTATGCCTCATGATGAGGTTCTCATCACTCCCTAAGTTCGACTCGGAAAATTTTGACTTTCGAGTAATAAAGATTGATAATTATTTATACGATGATTTCAAACTATACTGTAACGAATGTCTTTTTAAAACATGATCTCATCGCGTAAAGCAATTAGTTGACAAATGCTCCTGAATAATTGCCTAAGGATAGTAATTCCATGCAAATCCATTCTAAGAAGAAAATATTAAATTATGGTTAATTCTGCAGTTTTAACATCACAACATAAATGCAAAGTAACCACAGGGGTACCCAGGGGTTAATATAAGGTCTATTGAGCATTAAAGTCCAAAGAGTAGGTCCACATAGATAGAAATGGGGTTTCACGCGTTTCAAGAACTGCAACAGCACATAAAATCTTAATTTTAGACCTACTTAAATTGAAGAGGTTCTGGTCAGGATAAAATTCATCTAAACTATCTTATCTCATATAAAAATATTCTAAGAGGTTTGGTGCCCTTGATTTGATCATCTGAACCTATTTTGACGAAGAACAAAGTTTCAGATGGGATTCTACCCTAATTTGGGCTTCTATGTAAATTACCTAGTCAAACGTGATCAAAACTCAAATCCAAGTTTATCATCAAATTCCTTGGGTCTAAATTAGGTTATTACCAAAATTTGGGCCCAATCAAAGTTCATCTTGACCTAGTTTGCATTTCAGTCTCTTAAATCTCTGTTTCTCTCAATCCGACCCTATCTTTCGAAATTCTTTGTAAAAAGGCCCCTAGCTTCTTGAGTCCTTGCCGACATTGTTAGGTCAACCGACCTACAGATGAACTTTGACCATCTTGAAACCTCATCAAATCACCTCCAAATCCCATCAAATTTGGTGGGATTGGAGTTCAAACGGTGAAGATGCATGTGAACACAATCCTAGACTTTGATTCACATCCACGAAAATCGTAGGATTCTTTGCTTCCAAACCAAGGCTCAATCAAGCTTCCTTCCTCAATTAGAGCTTGGTTATGAGATTTATATAAGCTCAACGACCCCAGACCGTCCTCCTGAGTAAGGTTTTAAGCCAAAACTTCTCTCCCTTCCTCCGACCTACTCCGACTAAGCTTTGACGAGCCCCTCAATTCTCCGTCTTCGCCCTCTACCACGTACAATAGGCAGAGGGAACATCTTCCTCTCCTTCATCCGATTCTCGCCGGCCAAAGCGGAGGCTCCCAGATCCCTTCCTCCTCGCAGTCTATCCCACCGGAGCCTTTGTCTCCTCCAGCATCGGCCAATCAAAGCCGGCACCATTCCTCCCCTTTTGTTCGTTAAAATAGGTTCACTCCCTCCATCTTTCTCCTTAGATTAATCCTAGACCTTTAGACCTCAATTCAACCACGGGTTCACTCGTCTCCCACCTCATCTTCTTCGCCTCTGGCAGCACCTCTGGTGAAGCCGCCACACCACCACCGACCACCATACTCCCAACTACCACCACCAAAAGCTTCCTCATCCTCCACACACCAAAACCCCTCTCTCAATTCGAAGCTTCATCCACTCTACACCCTCGACGACCTAACCCACAACCTATGGCCATCTTCGACTTTGCCCAACCTCATCCCACCTCAAAACACCAAATCAACCCTGCTATTGTCTTCCTCGCTTCACGGCGACTTTACTGAACGTACTGATTGGGGCCTAGAGCCCATATTTTGTATTTTAGGTGTTCACCGGACATCATCTGCTATCGTCACCTTCTCCGTCGTCGACTACCATTCTTCGACCATCCCCGACTGTCATTCAACTTCCAGGTGCTGCGAAATCAAACCACGAAACCATCTAGGGCTTCAATTGGACAGCGGACACCAACAGCATCACCAATCAAAGGAAGCTTTCTCATTGCTACAGCACAGAGGGGGAGGCTCAGACATTAGTCCCACCTCGTGCATGGGTGATTCACTTGCTGCATATAAAAGGTTTTTGTGTCATGGGCATATTGCCTCATGACACAGGGGTGAGGTCCCTCTCACCTTAAGCCCTCTTACTCGTCACCCGCTACACCTAGTCGGCAGGTCTGGTCACCAATTCATGACCCGATTACTCGAATTAGATCCAATTAGGGGAGAATTTCTTAGGAGGAAGGGGGAGGGTTTTGCTTCAGGATTTGTGCCCTGTGCCTTGAGATGCGTGCTTGCCCACTCAATACTTAGTGTCTCAAGAGGCTTTGTGTTGAGATGGTGCCTTATGTTGTGATCACTTAAGTCGTCTAGTCCTTGTGGCCGATGTCTGATATTGATTTGGTACTGTGAAATTATTTGAGGCTCTTATCTGACGTGGAATTGAAGCATAAGTGGTTCTAACCACTGTAGCAATATTTGAGTTAAATTGATACTTGGGATATATGCTTAATTGAGGGATGAAGTGATCATTCAAATCACCATTCTTTTTAGATTTCCTGATTTCTTTTATCCCAATAACTTGTGATATAATTGGATATCATTTTGAATAGATTGAATATATTTCTGAGTACATTTTTTATTCATTGAACATCTTATTATTGTTCTCATTATCATTAACTGTGATTAGTGCGTGAATTCCATATTTTCTCTGTGAACGACCTCAAACTCAATTTCTATTTTCGAGCACTTTATAAATTTAAATGTTGTAGCATTTTTGTTGATCGTACTACAACGCGCATCTCTTTCTTAAAATTCGACTCAAATGCCTACAACAATTGGAGGCAGGGAAAGTAAGCTTGATGGCATATTTATGAGTAGTACCATCTAGGGCAATCGGAGCTATGTCGACCCCAGACTCGATTGCCATAGAAGAGCCATCCACATACAACTTCCAGGGTAGAATGAGGCAAGCATCTGGATCTGTTAATTCTGGCACAAAATCTGCCAGAACTTGGCCTTTGATTGACTTCCTTGGTTGGTATCGGATGTCAAACTCTGCCAACTCCATGGGTCACTTTATTCGTCGAGCAGATCCTATGGGTCTATGCAGCATCCGGTGTAGAGGGAAGTTAGATAAGACTACTATTGAGTGGGGTTGGAAGTATAATCGTAGATTTCTAGCGACAGTCACCAGTGCTAGCCCTAGCTTCTCAATTACAATATGTTTGGTTTCCGCACCTTGATAGGTCTTACTGACGAAATATCTTGGCCGTTGCCCCCCTTCCTAGTCACTAAATAGAATGATGCTGACGACAGACATAGATGCTGCTAAATAGAGGAATAGAGATTCCCCGGCCTTAGAAGTCATCAAAATTGGTGGGCATTGAAGGATGTTCTTGACCTCCTTCAGAGCCTTTTGGCAGTGGGGGTCTAATGGGCAGCTGTATAGCCTTTTCCCTTGTTAATACACTCGAAGAATGGAAGACATCTGTTAAAAGATTGAGACAAGAAATGACCTAAAGAGGCGATCTTGTCGACTAACGACTGCATTCCTTTCAAAGTGTTTGGTGGTGTCAGAGCCATGATTGCCTGGATTTTGTCGAGTTTGGCCTCTATTCCATGATTGGAGACCAAAAACCCTAAAAATTTTCCCGAAAAAATGTCGAAAACACATTTTCAAGATTCAAGCAAAGTCAAGTGTTCCTCAAGACATTAAACACCTCGATGAGATTTACGAGATGCTAAGGGAAATTCAATCCCTTCATTAACATGTCATCAATATACATCTCAAATGATTTTTCAATTAAGTGAGAAAAACTCATGTTTATAAGGCACTGGTAAGTTGCTCAAGCATTTTTTAAGCCAAAGAGCATGACTCGATATTGAAATAGACCCCTATTAGTTATGAATGAAGTATGAGGTCTCTCTGCTGGAGCTAAACTTATCTGGCGGTATCCACTGTAGGTGTCTAGGATAGACACGTGAGACTGGCCACTGCATGAATCCACAAGAGCGTCGACCCTTGGTAGGGGGAACTCATCCTTAGGGTAGGCTTCATTTAGGTTTGTGAAGTCTACGCACATCCGCCACTTGCAATTCATCTTTCTGATCATGCTTACATTGGATAACCATGCAGGGTACAAGGATTTTTCAATGAATCCGACCTGTAGAAGCTTTTTCATCTCTGCCTCAGCTGCTTGCCATTTCTCCGCTGATTTGTGCCGACGGGCTTGTTTTATCACTCGGGTGTCCACCTAAACATTGAGACGGTGCTGAATTAGAGACGGATCGATTCCTAGCAAGTCATTGGCAGACCAAGCAAATATATCCACGTTGGCCCTTAATAAGAGCAGCAACTCTTGGACTTTGAAGGAATCAAGGTCCGCTCCAACTCGAATGAGGTTGTCCTTCACGTTAGGATATAGTTGTATGGCCATAGCTGAAGAGCCTAGATGAACTTCCGAAGCCATTGGGGGATTGATCAGATTCACTTCTTGTTGAATCTCTGTTTAAGATTGATATGTTGTAGTACAGACCAAATCGCTCGTCAACAAATACAATTTATAGCTCAAAAGAAATTTGAGGTCGAACATGGGGAGCAAGTGTTGCAATAAATCTCAAAAATTGCAATTCTATCACAGGACTCAAATAATATGTATATAAGAACCAATGTTGATAGAGCAAAAAAATTATTGTAAAATAGTGATTTGAATTACCAATTACCCTAATTACAACAATATCAAATATCCCAATAGTATCAATCAACTTTAATCCACGTGGGATAAGTGCACAATGCACTCCCTTCAGAGATCAGACGATGGAGCTCTCAACCAGACGGCTTAACCGTCCAACTACTACAGTGCCAAGAGGGCAGTCTTCCCCTTCCTTCCCTTTCTCTCTTCTTCTTCTGCCTCCTTAAGCTCAAGAGAAGGTGCAACACAGAGCTCAACACCAACACTAGCAGAGGCAAAGGCCTCCCTCAGAAATCACTAAGTGTCGAGAGGTGGCAAGCAGAGCAAAACCCCCCTCCCCCTCTCTCTCTTTCCCTTTCTTTCCTTCTCTTTCTCTCAAACCCGGAGCTAATCGGGTAATCAAATATACGGTCAGAGGTCCAGACCCACCAGTGTAGGGTAGCGGGTGAGGGTGCTTAGAGAAGTGATTGGGGACCCAACCCTCGGTGATCTTGGGTGATAAGCCTCCTTCAGAAATTCAATATTTGCAGCTGTGAAGACTCGACAGTTCACGATGTGGGACTATTAAGTCCCAGTTCTTCACGTGAGTTGCAGCTAGTGAAGACGCCTCAAATTGAGGCAGTTGCAGGTGACCCCAGTTAAAGACCTGGGAAGGATCCTGAGACCACTCCACATGAATTGGGGCTGAAATTTGGAGTGAAGGTAGTTGGAGGACTGAAGACGTAGTCAGTGTAGCTGGGCCAGTGGTGGAGCTCCGGTGGAAGGCCTGCAAGCACGAGAACAACCTCACATCCACATCAAATATGCTCAGAGGATTGCCTGAGGATGGCGAATGTGATGGTGGTCTTGGTGGTGCGCGGGAGTGAGTGAAGAGGTCAGACGACCTCAAGATGACAGTGAGGTGAGCATGGAGTTTGGCAAGTGATAGGGCAAACAAACCCCTCAATTTCTTGAGGGGTTTTGTTCATATGGATGAGGCGAAGATTGTAGGCTTGTCGGCAAAGCGTTTGGATCAGTGGAGTGAGCGGGGAGCTTCGCCGGAGGAATGGTCGGAGTAGAGGAAGGTGAAGTCGCAAAGGGCAAAGTGGTGGTCAAGTGTGTGTCGCGAGTGCGGGAAAGAGAAGTAGAGAGGGAGAGAAATGTTCTGAGTGGGTAGCGGACAACGGGGAGGAGAAGCATCGCCGAGTGTGGTGTGGCTGGTGCCTGAGACGAAGAGAGCTCCGATGGGAGAGAATCGACGACGACGAGGGCAATTAAGGCACCCGCTGGTATGGCGCGACATAGAAGACAGAAAGGATGGAAAGTCCACCACTAATATTGTGAGCGGATGACGAGAGTGGTTGAGGAGAGTCACCAAACGTCGTGGAGCTTTTTGGCCAGAGTGGAGGGAGGAAGGAGAGGTATTCCGACCAAAAACGAGCATAAGGAGGACAATTTGTCCTCAGGGGTCTTTAAATAGACCCTAGAGGGTGGTTTAAAGCTTGGAAACCAATCTTTCAAGCTTGGTAAGGTCGCTGGAGTAGGACATCCACATCTCTCATGCGTTCGCATTAGAGATCAGGAAAGAATTGGAGATTTGGACATGGCTCAATAGGAAGGAGATTACCTGACGAATCTTCCTTTCAATTTTGAGAAGGATTTGTCAAGAAATCACTGTGTTCTTACCAAAAGAAGCCCGCCGGAGTAGGATTCCTAATCGATAATGGCGGAGGGACCTTTTTGCAAAGAGTGATGACAAAGATAGGGGGCTTTTTGTAATAAATTCAAAAGCGGAGGGGTTATTTGGGATAAAAGAGTTAGACTTGAACTAAATTGCAAATCGGTCAAGGCAATCTCTGATTGGGTCCAAATTTTGATACAAACCTAATTTGAACCCAAGAAATCCAATGGTGAAGTTAGATTTTGGTTTTGACCTAGGTTGACTGGGTAATTTATGCAAAAATCCAAATTAGGGTAATAGTCTGTCTGTGATTCTGTTTTGGGTCAAAACGGGTTTTGATAGTCAATTCAAGGATGCCAAACCCTAGAGAATATTTTTATATGAATTTTAGAGGGTTTATGTGAATTTTATCTTGACTAGAACCTCAGTTAATTAAGCGGGTCTATTTTTAGAGTTTCAGATGTTCATTAATTCTTGAAAGACATGAAAACCCATTTCTATCTTCCTGAACGTACTTATTAGATATTAATGACCAAATGACCTTTAATAAACCCCTAGCATAACCCGTGGTTATTCTGTATTTGTGATGAGATGATAAATTTGCCGAAATAACCTTGTTTTCATCTTTTCTTCTCAAAACAACACTCCCTACTCTAGAGACCATCTGACTGATGTGTAGGAGCTTTTATTGACTTTATAAGACCAAATTGAGCTAGTTATGGCTCATGATGGTGTTTCCATCAATCGGCTAGATCTGGCTTCTCTTTTTTCCCCATTTCTTTCATTTTGGGGGCCTTGGCTTGATGGATCGCTCCAGCTCGATCCGTAGAAGCTCGTGCCCAGCAGATCTATCCCCTTGCAATATTCCACTCCACGAGGAGTGTGAAAGAGCATAAATTGAAAATATGAAGAGGGAATCACTCAGAAAGGTTGGGAGGCCAATGATACCGTCAAATGCTACCGCTAAGCTGGCCACAATGAATGTGGTCATTCGATTCAAATGCATGTCCCCATCACTGATGGGCACAAGCAAGCTAATTTCTCCCTTGGGCATCACCTTATGGTTTCCAAACCCCACCACCAGGTGGGCTGAGGGGGAGAGGTGTTCTTCCTTAAAGCCTAGTCATAATAGTATTTTCAAGAATAAGACATCCATCACACTACCTTCGTCAACAAGGATCCTAGGCTGGAGCTATCCCGCCAGTAGGAGAGTCACTAGAAGCGGATCCATATGGACTGCCGGGTTCGAAGGTGTGGAAAAGAGCTTCGAAGTCGCCTACCTGAAAGTGATTCTTTCTCCCCATTGAAGGGTAGGGAAAACATATTGAGGTGCCCCTTCGGCATGGGCGATTTGTGGACTGGGAGCAGCGTTTACCCCAAAAATGACCTTGACTTCCTCAGCCGTTGATTCAGGTGGAGAAAGATTAAGTTCATGGGTGTTCTGGGGTTGCGCTGCTATCGCCGCTAAGACCTGGCAATGATGCTCCATAGGGGGAAGCCATGGAGATATCCTTTGCTCAGCCTAATGAGCCACAGATTCGTCCAGCTACTTGTCAGCTAGGAAGACCATATTTACCTCTGAAGTTGTTGAAGCTTCTCCTTGTGGTACTCTTTTGGACCCTCCTTGGGTCTTTTGCCCTCGTCTTGACTTTCATTTCGTTTAACGAAATGTGACAAATTACCATGCCGGATCTGAGACTCAATTTGGTCACGCAGATCTCGGCAATCCTCCGTGGCATGTCTCGGGCTCGGTGATACTTATAGTAAGGCCTCAAGTCAGCCTTCTTCTTGAGAGACTTTGGTGGGGGTAAGAGGTCTTTATCAGTAGACCACACCTCTGCCAACACATCTGCTTGGTTCACAGCAAGGGGAGTGTATTTTTTAAAAAAGTCCTGCTTAAGCTGGCAAGGCCCATTCTTTTGACCTTTATTGGACCTTTCATTCCTTTGGTCCTAGAAGTTTGCCTTTTGTCTGTTGAAGTGGGCACCACCTCAAATGGATATAAAGGTTGCCTCTCCTGAGTTTCCTTCCCATCAGGGGCATAGAAGTTATCCCCATATCCATCCGCCAACCAGCTACGAGAGCGGAATGAGTCATCTTGTTCTGTAAACCTGATGGGTCAATCCCATAGTTCCACCATGTCTTTTGGTGGAAAGTCATTAATGTCATACTAGAATCTCTAGGTCAGGAGACCTGACTTAAACTACTGGATGGCAATGGCTTCATGAGGCCTTTTGCACTTGAAGTACTGAATCTTGAATCGATCGAGATAGGATTGGAGAGACTCAGCTTTTCACTGCTGGATCTCTGACAGACTTTCTGGGTTGTCTCTAACCTGCTGCTACCCTACGAAATATTGGCAAAATTTATTCGCCAATTCTTGGAAGCAAGCAATTTGCCCTACCGGCAGCTCATTGAACCATTTGTGAGCCATGCCGGAGAGATATGACAGGAACACCCGACAAAGTACTCCGTTAGGACAACCATGGATGAGCATCATCTGACGGTAGCTCCCTACGAAGCTATTGGGGTTTGTTGTCTCGTCGTAATGTGCCATGACAAGATGCTTAAATTTTTCTAGCAGAGGGGCTTCCATTACCTCTTCTGTGAAGGGATATTGTTCACGGACGTTTCGTGCGGATTTAAAGGCGTATTACGTTGCAGTAGAACCGACAAAACGTTTAAACAAATAATTTTATTACTCGAACAACTAGAGTATCCGAGGTCGAACACAGGGAGCAAACTCAGTACTTTGTAAAACCCAAGAATACAACTGTTAAATGCAAATATAATTGATTCAAAGAGTTTTTAAGAAAGATGTAAAAAAATAGAATTAGATGTCTGATTTATGTATCAGACATCTTAAATGTGATCTTTCTTTCTCTTTTTCTTCTTCTGCTTTGCCTTTCGGATCTCTTTGCAATCTTCCCTTGTCCTTCTTCTTCTTCTCCTGCGAAGACTTCTAACCTTTCTGTTTTCCTCCTTCTCCTGCGAAGACTTCTTTCTTTCTTCTTCTTCTGTCTTGCTTCTCCTTTCTTCGTTGCCTTTTTCTTCTTCTTTGTCTTGCTTCTCCTTCTTTGTCTTGCTTTCTTCTTCTTCTTTGTCTTGCTTCTCCTTTCTTCTGCAGCGGCCACGTCCTTCTCCTGCAATCAGCCTGCCTGCACAGGGAACAAAACCTAACCCTTCTCCCTCTACCCGCGCGTGTCTCTCTCTCAAGCAATTCACTCTAACCGCTCTACCAGAGCCACAGTCTCAATCGGGTCGGATCGTACCCGGGACCAGGCGCACCTGCAGGTGTGTGATGCGCGAGGAGTGCGTAGGTCTAGGTCGGGTCGGATCCGCCAGGTCCGCGTGGTCAGGCCGCGGACGAGGCGGGTGGGGTCAGTGAGGGACCTCACCCCTGTGCTTTCGAGGCAGTAAACGTATATCACAAAAACTCTTTATACCATACCTGTGCCTTGAGATTCCACGATGTGGGACTAAACGTTCCGCCCTTCCTTTGCGTGCGCCCGCAGACTCTCGTGTGCAATTGCCCACGCTGAAGGCCCTGCTGGTGCTCCTTGCTGAACTCAGTCACCTCGCAACACTTGCGAGAGTCTGCTGCACCTGCCGCCTGGGAAGCCTGACGCCTGCTGCTGCTCCAAGCTTCCTGCTGCTTCGGCTGTTAATGGCGGCCGGGGCGTTCACCTGAGCTTCCACAGAACGGCCTATTGGCCCAATTAGAATAGCTGGAAACCTTCGCCGTAGCACGGCGAAGGCGGTGGGTGATGCTGCAGGTTGCCGGTCGGCTTAGGCGTGCCCGCCTAGGTCAACCTGTGGCCGGAGATGGTGGGTTGTTCGGGGGGTGGTTATGGAGGTCTGGAGTGGCAGTTGTGGGGTGGAGCGAGTTCCTGGTGGTGAGGCGGAGCTCACGAGGTGGTTGGCGAGCCGTGTGGAGTGGCGGAGTGGTGTGGGCGGCTCGCCGGAGTTCGGTCGGTGATGTGGAAGATGAGGGTGGTCAGCGTCGGTCGAGGGGTAATCAGATGAGATAACAGGGGGAAAAGAGAGAGGATAGGATGGAGAGGAGTTCTAACCTAATTGTAAGGACGAAAGGGGACAGAAGGCGGACAGCAGTACTTGCTGTCGCCGGAGAAGATGACGCCCAGTGGGGGAGAACGGCGGCGACGACGGGGCTGAGGCGGCGTGCGCTGGTACTGTGCGACGCGGAGGGAGGTCAGGAAGCTAACTCTGCCACTGGTTTTGTGGCAGAGCGAAGAGGGAGGGGAGGGGGGCTCGCCGGAGCTAGCTGGGGCATTTGGCCGAGCAGGAGGAGAGGAATTGAAGGGGGAAACTCGGCCAAATCAAGCTCAGCCTCTTCGGCCGGAGTTGTGGGTTCTTATATAGGCGCTGGACTTGGTGTGCAGGGCGTGAAGGGCACGTAATTGCCTGAGGTTGGTCGCCGGAGATGGAAAGGAGTTAGGATACCCAAATCTCTCGTGCGTTTGCACGAGAGATTGGGTTCACACCAACGATTGTAATTGACTTTATAAGGAAGGGAATTCCTCAGAGAATCCTCCTTCCATTTCTGGGAGGGAATCTCTGAGGGATTAGAGAGCAATCCCTCTCCGAACCTCGCCGGAGCTCGGTTCTGCCCTAGCAATGGCGGCAGGACCGGTTTGCAAAGGAGGCGAAGAACCTAGGGGGTTCTCTGCAACGGTATTCAAAAGATAGGGACCAATTTGTGATTTGGGTGTACTAAATTGCAAAGTAGGTCAAGATGACCCCTCCTTAGGTCCAAATTTTGGTACAAACCTAATTTGGACCTAAGGAATCCAATGGAGAAGTTAGATTTCAGGTTTGACCTCGTTTGACTGGATATTTTGCGTAAAAACCCAAATTAGGTTAATTGAAGAGCTAGGACCCTAATCTAGGTCAAACTAGGTTCCAAAGGCCAAATTAAGTGTTCTAAACCCTAGAGTATGTTTTTCCATGATTTGTAGAGGGTTTACTTGCTTTTTTTTCTGACCGAAACCTTGTTAATTTAAGCGGGTCTGTTTTAGGGTTACCAAGTGTCTTTTAGTTCTTAGATTGCACATGAACCCATTTCTGATTGACTCAACCCACTTTTTATCTCATTTAGACCATTTGACCTATGTTTTGCCTCTAAGAAATCCTGTTTATCTACTGCAATGGTAAAATTGCAGTTTTAACCTTTATTTCATGTTTTCTTCTCAGAGCACTTGTTCCTTCAGTTAGGCCTTCTTCTAGGTTATGTAGGAGCTTTTATCTTCTTTATTGGGTCAAAATGAGCTAGTTATGGCTCATGATGAGGCTCTCATCAGATATGTAGTGACATACACCCATGGGCGTATACCCCTCATCGCTTGGGTGACTTGTTGGATGATCTTGGGCAAGGAGCCTCCTCCTCTAGTCACCATATGGTGGTCGCCGGATTGCTGCTCCGACTCTCACGAAGGTAGAGGGGGAGCTTGAGGCAGGCCAAGAGGAACCTCCCCCTTTTGACTATTAAGCTCGCGTTTTAACTTTTTGAGCTATTGACGTAGACAAGCGTTTCCCTCCTCTAAAACGCGATGCCATTTCAATTGGTCATCAGTGGGACTAGAGTTCTAGGGCTCCTCCGGCTGAACCTTCCGACTTTCCTTAAACATTTTGATCTCTAGGAGTTGATTCACTACCAATTGATGTTCATCCTTTAAGGCCGCCAGTTTGGCCTCGTATTCTTCCTCTTTCACTTGTATTTCAAGGAGGGGATCCCCTTGAGGATTCTTAGGATGAGAAGGCTCAGGTTGCCGGTTGGGTTGTATGGCCTTATCCTTGCTAGGCCCAACGTCTTGATGGCATCTCCTAGACATAGAGACACTGGACTCAGGTGGGTTAGCCTTCTCAAGGTTAGCATGGGAGGAATGACGTGTGGTAGGAGCCATTGCTTAGGTTCAGAAATAGGAAACAATATCGAGCTAAAGCACTTCCCACAGATGACACCAATTGATCGAAGTCCTATTAGTAGGAGCCTCAACTCAAAGAATCAATAAGGCAATCACACATAGAATTGGTGACCCAATTCCACCAAAAGACATGTATGTCTGAAGGAAGAGCAGTGCTCCCAATATTTCACTATGCCTTTGTAGGTAATATAATCCCTCTAGATTTTCTCTCTCTGATTGCGTAAAAGAACAAAGCTATCTCTTCTCGGTATTTATAATACAAAATCATTTCTCATAACGGATCTCACGATCCTCGCCGCTTCTTCCGCTACGTGGCTATTAATAGCATGTAAGTGAGCGATTGGCGCAGACCATTAGTGCTCATGCTGTCTTAACATCTGCCTCTTCAAATTAGGTCAACTGGGTCCTTAGATGGGCTATCGGATTTTGGGATCGAGTTAGATCCAGTGAATCGTTGATCAGCCTGATCTGACGGGATGCTAAGGTCACAAGAGCAGGTCAGATCTAGTGAATCCTTGATTAGTCGTATCCACCAGGATCCACTAGGATTCTGAGTCAGCAGGTAGCCGGGTTTACCAAGACACTAGGCAATCGGGCCCCTTAAGTATTGTGAGAAGTTTTAATTGAGAGTGTCTCATACACGCATTGAGGGAGCTCTCACAGGCTACCTCCTTAAGAGGGTATGCACGTCATGTGGAAAGGTAGAGGTGACAACCTCCTGAACAATCAATAGCTTTTCCAGGCTTGCCCTGCTGCTGAAGATGCAACCTTCACAGAGGTGGCATAAGACAGACCAAACATTATGCTTGGTGCGCAAGCCATAACAAAAGGACAACTAGGAAAAAGATAAGGAGTGGGATTTTATCTTAACTCCTGAGCCACTGCCTCACTTTGCTATCTCGATAGGTTTTGCCGCCTTGGTGCTTGGTGGACTAGGCAAGTAAGCCAATTGGGTGGTCCAGCTGATCCAAATGGGATAGGCTCCCAGGAGATTTTCTTGCAGATCCAAGTAGAGGCTGCTTGGGAGCTTTCTACCTCGTTCGGTAGATCTGAGTGAGGGGCTACTAGGGGCCTTCTCACTTGATCTTAGGCTTTGTGTTTGCCTTTATCTTGGTCGAAGGTTTCATGAGGCTTTGTTTAGTGGGTCGAACGTTTCTTCCCTCATCACTTGTCCCACTCTTGTAGTCTACTTTGCTGCGAGAGTAAAATGTTTTCTCTCCCCTTATTTTCTTAAGGGTGGAAATTAAGCTGGTTTCACACTAGATTGGGTGCTTCTAACGATATGGCTACTTGCGCTCTTAGTTGGGTTGTTTTAGTGATGTGTACACATCTATGTGGCTTAAATTGCCTATTTATGCATGTTTCTAGGTCCACAGAAGTATCCAGCATTATAAATATTACATAACATATATCATCATGCATTTAGATTAATTTGTATAAATTGTATATTAATTTTCTTATTTTAAGGGACAAGGTGACATCTTTTTGGGCTTCATATTGAATTTTTGACCGTACGGATGTGGTCAGAGTGATGATTGGAGTCCAACGCTTCTAAAATCACCCCAATCCAACATCTGTAGTATCATGTACAAGCCATAGAAAATCAAAGGCTAAGGGGTAAGGTAGTGAAAATTTGAACCTCAAATGACAAATCCAATAGCACAGATGGGTTCAGATCGATGATCGCAACCCAACGGCGTGAAAATCGATTCAATCCGACATCTGTGGCACCAGCTATGAGCAAAAGAAGATGGACGGCTCAGATGGTGCCACATGGCACCATCCCAACAACCCACGATCACCCACAAGCCATCACTGCCCTCCCCTCATCTACGCTTCATCAAATCTCAGCCGTTGGATTTCAATCCAATGGCTAAGATGCATCCTCGCCTTAAAGAAGACGTCAAGACGCGATCTCAACCATTGAATCAAGATCTAACGACTGAAAGTGCATGGGAGGAAAGCGAGAAACTAGACACACTTGCGCTCGTAACACAATGGTCGAACGCCTCATCTGCAGTGCAAGGCGTACGTTCGAAGCCCTACGAGCGGATTTAATTGTGTGAAGCGCGCGCGGGTGAAATTCATCCATTGGATGACAATCAGGTAAACCAGAGGCATTGATGTGACGCAATCTCGAGCGTCGGATGAGCACACGGGATCTGACGTGCATCCGAACGTGCGATCTGATGTGCGTAATTAGTAGTGCGAGGGGCACGCGATCCAACTATTGTTGTTGATCTTAAATGCATGCAACGTAAATATTTGAGCGCCCAATCCTTGGCCATTCGATCTGGATCAAAGGGTGCTCGTTCCATGCGTGCCAATGGCCACATTTGCCTTCATCAACGGTTGCATGCGTCACTGAAGGCCTTACCATTAATTTCAAGGTCGAAATGCCCTTCTTCTCACCTATATAAACCCTACACATCCCCTCCTTCAGCTTCATCCCTTCATTCTCTTCTCACCTCTCCTAAGAGCTAAGAACAAGTGTTCTAAAACTCAATCTAACGCTCCCAAGCTACGGAGAGCTCCGCTAGAGTAAAAACAAATTTTTTCCTGCATCTCATCCCATTCACGAAGCTCCCATCAGCTGTCTTCTCGTCCCCGTTCCGAAAGCAGATCTCGCGATGAAGACGTCCTTGTAATTCCCTACGGGAGAGGGTAAGATATGCGTGACATATAAAATGTGGAATTAAAATAAACAATCTCATTAAAATAAGTAATCACACAATAGCACAAGTGATTTTTAGGTGAAAACCCAAACCGGGTGAAAACCACCACCTAACTCTCTCGAGTTAGGATTTCTGATTGACCTAGTCGATTAAATCCATTAAACAAGTCACTTAAAACAAGGGTGACTTAACATCTTACAACCACACTACTTTGAACGAGGGTAGTGTACCTCAAAACCCCTTCTCTTTACAAGAAGGATTTTGTCTTACAAAGGAGATGGAAATTCGCAATACAAATACCCAACTAATAACAAAGAAAAACTACAACATACCTATAGAGCCAACAAAGTATATAAATGAACCTAGCTACTATAGGTGAAGAATCTTCCCTTAGGTGGGAGTGCGTCGCATGACGACGTGAGTGCATAAACCACGCTTTGGCACAACAACACTCTCGTAACATCGGCGGGAGAGTGGGTGCACCGCAGGACGAAGCTCCAAGGTGTGGAACGAATGCTTGAAGAGCTAGAGCTTCTTCTCAAGATCAATTTAACACAATATAGTGGAAAGTAGCTTCTCTAGGTGTTGCTTGGTGTTTTTTCACAAGGAAAGGGTCCTTCTTTATTTATAGAGGGCCTAGGAAAGCTTTGGAAGACCTTAAAAGGCTTCCATAGTCGTTGGGGTTGAACCCAAGGCAAAATAAGTTGTAATCAGAATCATTTATGATTCTGACAGGGTCATCAGACGTCTAATTTAGGTATCAGAAGTCTGGGAACTAAGTCAAGCATCTAATTCTAGGCGGGTTTCCTTCCTGACTTTCATCAGACCTAAACAGGGTTCTAGTGTAAATCAATCAGACGACATATAGGACGTATGACACAAAGTCTAGACGTCTGGAAACCTATTGTACTGCAGGAATGGATTTCCCAAGGTCCAAACGGCTATATTAGTCTAGGAAAGCGATTTTAGGTCAGGCTCAACAGTCACATATTAGACGTCTAGGGTCCTCTATGGACGTCTGATAGAAGCCTAAGTGTTATTTTCCTAACATTTACTTTGTTAGCCAACGTTCCACTAATTGGTCTTCTGGCACAACCATCAAACGTATTCTAAGACGTTTAGACTAAGGTTTGAATGTCTAATTTCAACAGACAGAACCTACTAAGTCCAACTTAAGCTATTGGATGTCTGAGTCAACAGTCAGACGTCTTAAAAGTCAAGATCAGACGTCTGATTTCCATATTAGACGTCTGATTAGGCTGTCTGTTGCCTATCTTGGATTTTTAAGTTCTCTACGGAAAACCTAAGTCTCTAAGGGTTGTGCAAGTGTTCCTAGGACTACTTTGAGGGTACTTTGAGGCTCTTTAACATGTTACTAAAAAATAAAATAAAGAGCAACAAAAGAACAAAGTACAATGAATAAGAAAGAAAATCTATCATATTCTTCATCTCCTTCCTTCTTCAAGCTTTCGCTCCTCGCAAAGCTCCTTCTCCTCCGTCAAGCTCCTCTAATCCACCATGGACGCGAGCTCGAACTCCGTCTCTTCACTTGTCTCCATTTGTAATTTGACCTGAAAGCTAGGACTCAAAAGCAAATGTTAAATAGCAAGTGTTTTGTTATCATCCAAATAAACGATCGTGGTGCTCTAGCACCAATAGTCTTGCCCTATCCCTCTTCATCCAACTTCATCCTTCATCTCCATTCCTCTTCCTCCAAGCATCGTTCGACCGGCTCATCCTTTAAGCAATCATCGAGGAGGATAACTTCTCTTTCTCTATCTTTTTACTGCTTTCTAGTTTAGATTTCAATTTCTCGCAGTAGTTTTATAGCAAATAATTTGTAATAAACATTTGTTTAGATATAGAAGTAATTTCTCTCTCTCTCTCTATCTCTTTATTTTGCTGCAAGTAGAATAGAATAGATTAGTTAGAAATATTTTGATCCAATCTCTAAGATAGAAAATATATATAAAAAAAACCAACACGAATTTCCAAAAATTGAACGTAGCCTTTCTATGTTCGACCTGAGACTCACTAGAGTTTTGGTAAATTATTTGCTAGCAAATTTTCTATAACGCAACGACCTTAAATCACTATTTTCGCATGAAATATTCGCTTAGCATTTAGCAATATGACTACCTGCACATGTTGGGTTTTCTTGTGAGGGAAGAGATTAGAAAACTAATGTAAAAAATTAAGAAAACCCGATGTAAATATGTGTGCATCTTGTTTTGTTCAAACTCAACTCACTCTTTGCACTTGGGGATACTAGAGCACTTGGATTCTCCCCGTGCCTTCGTAAGAGGTAATTTATAAAGACATACCAATGTTTCCCATAATTAGCCTACTCTCTTAGGAGACTCAGGGACCACTTGTTCGATAGGATTTTCACGATTTTGAATATGAAAATCATCGTTATGTCGTAGTATAGTGTGAAATCTGATCAAAACAAAAACATTTGTAATAATGAGATTTTGAGTCCCGGTTGAACTCAGGGAGGCATTTTGGAAATGCAAAATTTGATTCTGATCTCTCTCTCTCTACTTGCTTAAAAGTGCATGTCGATTTACAATAATTTTTAGGTATTTATGCACGACATGTTGTTGCTAAAGATGTAGAAATTAAAATAGGCAACTTTAATCACAAGAAAATATGGCAGGGAAGCTCATGGTGATTTTGCAACACACACACATATATATATAAAAGGATGATTTTCATTGAGTCCAGAATGGTTGCTACAAAGTGAAGCTTGAGGAAAGCTTGTGCAGGAAAGCTTAAAGCATAAAATTGTTGGTGCAAGGGCATCACGATCGTTTATTTTGATGATAACAAAACACTTGTTATTTAACATTTGCTTTTGAGTCCAAGATTTCAGGACAATTACAAATGGATACAAGTGTAAAGATGGAATTCCAGCTTGCATCCATGGCGGATTGGAGGAGCTTGGTAGAGGAGACGGAGCTTCATGAGGAGCGATAGCTTGAAGAAGGCATGAAGACAACAATAGGATAGATTTCCTTTTATCTTGTTCTATGTATTTTTCTTTTGTTGCTCTTTATTTTTTTCCTTTCTTAGATTCATTTAAAGAGCCTTAAAGTACCCTCATAGTAGTCCTAAAAACACTTGCACAACCTCAAGATACTTAGGTTTTCGTAGAGAACTTAAAAAACTTAAATAGGTTGCAGACAGCCTTTTCAGACGTCTAACACAAAAGTCAGACATCTGGTAACGAACTTTAAGACTTCTGAATGTTGAATCAGACGTTCAGTCTTTTCGGGCTGGTTTTAAAACCTTCTATTTGTTGATTTCAGATGACCGACTCTTAGTCCAAGACGTCTTAGTAGACATCTGATGACTTGGCCAGATGTTCAATTAGTAGAACATTGGCTTAGAAAATAATCGTTGAGGTTTTGACCTTTGATCTTCTATCAGACATTCTTAGAGGACTCCAGACGTCTGATAAGTAACCGTTTTACCTCAATTGACCCAAAATCGCTTTCCTAGACGAATATAACTGTTTGGACCTTAGGAAATCAATTCCCACAGTTATCTAGGTTTCCAGACATCCTGTACGTCGTCTGATTGATTTACACTAGAACCCTGTTTAGGTCTGATGGAAGTCAGTAAGGGAACCCGTCTAGTATTAGACGTCTGATCTAGTTTGCAGACGTCTTAAACTTGTTTTCCAAACGTCTGATGACCCTGTCAGAATCATTAATGATTCTGACTATAGCCTGTTCTGCCTTGGGATAATTCCTAATGACTATGAAGCCTTCCAAGGCCTTCCAAAGCCTTCTTAGGCCACCTTTAAATAGAGGGATAGCCCTCCCTTGTTAAGACACACTATTAGAAACCATTTCCACATCCCTTTGTGTCATAGAGAAGCTATTCTCAAGAAGAGAAGTGATCTTGCTCTCTAAAAACCCACTCATCACATCTGAGAGCTTTAATACTCGGTCGAGATCACGCCTACGGACTTCCATCTAAGGGAAGTTCTTTGCCTATAGAAGCTAGTATTATTCACTTTACTTTGTGGCTCTATAGGATATTTGTATTTGTTTTTGCTCGAGTATTTGCTTTGCAAATTCCTATCTCCTTCACGAGACAAAAACCTTCTCGTGAAGAGAAGGGGTTTGAGGGACGCTACCCTCGTACTTGTAGCGTAGTTGTATAGAGGTTGAACTACCATCAGTAAAGTAGTTCGGTTAGTGGATTTGATCGACTTGGTCGATCGGAAAATCCTAACTTGAGAGGGTTAAGTGGTGGTTTTCACCCAGTTTGGATTTTCATATAAAAATCACTTGTTTAAATTGTGTGATTGCTTTTTGTGTGAGATTTTTTATTTTGCTTTTGCACTTTATTTTATATTCCACAAATCTCACCCCCTCCCATACGAATCTACAAAAACTATCTGGTAGAAAATGAGTGCATGTGTGAATCTACAAGAAGATTACACATGCATTATTGAGGGGGAAGAGAGAGCTAAACTACTAAGCAGAAAATAAAGTAGAGAAAAGTTATGAAGAACTATTACTTATCTAGCAGAAAGAAGGGCATCGGAGGTGGTCTCCAATGGCCTTTGAGATGGAGGTGGTAGGGAGAAGAAAGAGGGGTGGCCAATGGTGCTTAGGTTGATCCTTGGAAAGGGTAAGAGCGGGTGATCTTGAGTTTGCATGGAGGTGAAGTGGCCATGGTGATGGGGTTGTGGAGGTGAATGGAGGTGGAGCTATACTAAATGGAGCCAAGAATGAAGATGGGTGCAAATGCCACCTATGGGGTCTTTTTATAGACCCTTGGAAATCTCTCCAGAGAGGTGTAGAAATCTCTAGAGAGAGTTCTATGTGGCTTGCCAAGAGAGGTTGGAGGTGGTTTTTAGATCCACAAAATGTGGATTTAAAAATTTGAATTACTCTTGGTTGCTATTTTTAGCAACCAAGGTAACACACTTGGATAAGAGTTCTAGAGAACTCTTAGTGTATTTTTGGCTAGGTGAGGGTGTGTGTGTGTGTGCATGAACATGTGTGTGAGTAGCTAAGTGGTCTAGTAGTTTAGGTTAGGTCCTCGAATTAGGGTTGGAAACCCTAATTACTAAGGTAGATGCACAATTAAACTTGACACAAGTTTAATTGAATGAGTACAAACCTAATTGAGAGTGAGATTACTCATTTAGGTTAGGTTTAGGTCAATTGGACTCTCACTAAGTCCAATCAGACTTGTGTGGGTTGAGATCAAAGCTCAATTAGACTCTATGAGTCCAATTGATTAGGCAAATGTAATTGACAATGATCCAAGTCAATTGGTCTTAGTGAGAACCTAATTAGGTTCTTAGGAGGGTCTAGGGGTGGTGTACTAGGGTTAGGGTACCTTAATTTAGGTTCCCTAGGGGTTAGAATTGGGTTTAGGGACCTAGGAAATTACGATCCAAGCTTGATTTCCAAAATAGGGATTGGAGAGGGGTATCGGAAGTCTAATTGGAGTGTTAGACGACTTATACTAAAAAATCAGAAGTCCAAACCTCTTGTCTGGACGTATAATCAGAGGTCAGGGTGGATTCAAGGTTCTAGCTTGGGATTCTGCAAAAATTGGACGTCTGACAACTTGGGTTCTAGGTCTGCAGGTTGTGCCTAAGGGTTCTGTACGTCCAATAACTTATATGGATGTCCAAATAAGGACTAAGGTGACCTAATCTATGGTTGGCTAAGGCTTAGGATGGTCTCTTAGGCTATCCTAGGATTAGGATTGGTCCTAAGTTCTTCATAATTTTACTCTACATTAATTTCTACTTAGTAGAGTAGCATACCTCAACCCTACATTATTTCTTCTACTATTTATTCCTAAGTCTTCTGCTCTAGCTCTAGTGTAGCTCCAGCTTCTCTTTATTCTTTAGATCCAGCTTCAGATCTTATTACTTACAATCCACACAATGCACTTAATCAGCACATCATAACATTATTTGATGTATAGCTAAAATAAAGCAAGAAAGATGCAAAGTATGCTCATGTATGCATGGATTACACTAAGTTATGCTAAGTTCTAACTTAATTTAGGTCATTTAAGACCTATGATTACTGCGCAATCACCGCTCTTGTGGGAGGACTCTCTGGCAGCTTGCTCTCACGAGTAGCTCATAGTGTTGAGAATGAAGCGGGTTTGTCAGTCTCAATGCATATTAGTCTCTAGGTGGATGGAGAGTTGAGTAAGGGTGCGAGTTTAATAGCATAAGGTACGTTAGCTGCAAGATCCCATTTAGTGGAATGTATATTTCACTTTTAAATGGTTAGCATATAAATTAAATGGTCAATATGTGGTGAGGTCGTTTAAATGTCATACATTAAGTAAGCTTCCTTGTCAAATGAGAATAAATAAAGAAAAGCTTGATTTATCTTTTGTGTTAGAGGGAGGGTGCCTAGAGCATTTAGAAAGGCATGCTCATGCAATCAGGCTTCGAATTGAGTCTCGAGTGGGCACGAAGCACCTGAGAATGTCCCACAGGAGGTGCTTAGGCATTGAGGCCTGTGCACCCACCTTAGGTGAGAATGTAGTGCTCGGTGGTACCAAGTGGGTCGTACTTGAGCAACCAGCCTAGGAACACCTGAAGGTTCACTTCTTAGTTAAGCGGGGGAGCCTAGGCAGTGGAGAGCCAATGCTCAACTGGCTAAGATCTCTCAAAGGGCTCAAACGGATGGACTTGTGCATATGGGAGTGCCTAATACTTGCCTCATAACCGTTGCTAGGCCTCTGGCGCAAGTATATCAACATCCTCTACTTAGCCTCAAGCAGAGTTAAATTATGCAAGGGATGCATAGGTTGTTCAATCCACTATAAGGTCTCTTGCGACTTGCTTGGGCAATCATGCCTTTGAGTGAGCCTTTAAGTGGGAATGAGAGCACCCGGGGGTACCTTGCAGATCATGTTAGGGTCACTAGACCTTAGCGCGAACCTTGAGTGATGTTCCTTGCACGACGAATCTTCTGGCACATCTGACAGGGCCGTAAGGTCATTTTCGTGTTTCAGGTACTTCGTCAGAGCTCTGCCATCACCGCTGTCTTCTCAAGCTCTGTCCACTACAATCCTACTAGCTTCATCCTCGCTGCTTCCTCTAGGTGTTGCGAACTCCCTCCACGACATGCTCCAAGCTCCCAATTGGAGAGAAGAACACCTACAGTAGCTTGAATTGCAGTTGCAAGCTGCAACTGTGCATGCAAAAGAAAGGGGCGAAGATAGTCCCACATCGTGCGAGGAAGAGCCACCAGTAGCAAATAAATTGGATTTGTCGCATTGGCTCTTCGCCTCAGCATGCACCAAGAGTGAGGTCCCCACTCACGCAAGCGCCAACGCATGCCCTCGCCTACGGTTCATGCCACGTGAGTCTGGGTGAGATCCGATTACCCGGTTACCCAGGTCTAGTTTGATTTTGAGGAAGGAAAATTTGAAGGAGGGAAGGAGAGGGTTTCTGTTGCCTTGGGAATTGGTAGAACTCGAATAGGTTGTGTTAATATGGTGAAATTATCGTTGAAGTTATTATAGTGGGTTAACCTAAATCGAGTCTAACCATCTTTCACAAAATTTTTTTAACCTGGCCTACTTGATTTTATCTTTGTCACTTTTAGGCCCAGGGTTGATTTCAGGGAGGCGGGAATTAAAGGTCAAGGAGTTTCTACGCCTTTACTAAAACGTATCTCTTCCTTGCATTTATTATGTTTTTTTTATTTTTCTATTTAAGATTTTTTTGTTGATAATATTGTCCTTGAGGCACACCCTCAAAATCAAGTCTTGGCTTTGAGCCAAATTGTTCTTGGCTTTTAGCCAACTTAGGGTTTCCAAAAAACTAGTCCTGCTATTCGCAAGATTGAGTACCTGCAAAACAAAAATTATCTTTTCTCTTTTACTCTTTTTTTTTTCTTAATAGCAAGAAACAAAAGATAAATAACAACAAGGATACTGGTAGAGAAAGGGATACTTAGCTTAATATAGGTATAGATATATAATAGATACAGTATATATATGTATGTATTTATTATATATAGGGGTGGAGATGGAAGTGGAAATGAAGTGTAGCACAGTGTCAATTTGGTCCACGTCTAGTAAGTCGCAACCAACAAGACGAAGTGCCGCGTGGAGTGTGGGGCAGATGTGTGGGAGTGTGTGCAAAGGCGCTTGCTTTGCATGGGTATCGGGAAATATCAGCAACTGGTGCAGATATTCCTGTGATATGATGCACGGTGGGGTGACTAGTGCACGGGCGTATGGATACGGGTAGGTCGATATATATGTATATGTATAGTTATAAATATATATATATATATTTATAAATATATATATATATATATATTTATAACTATATATATATATACACATATATATCTATATACATAGATACTTATACAAATATATCTATATAAATATATACATATATTTATGTATTTGTGTGAGTGTATATATAAATATATCTGTGTAGGCGTTGATTTATAAGGGTGTGTGTGTGTGTACAAGTGTGTGTGAGAGAGTACTAGTGAGTGTGCACAAGTGAGTGTGTGTGTGTGCGCGCCGACAAGTGAGTGTGAGAGAGAGGGAGAAGTTAAGTCGTCTGGCGGGTGCGAGCAACGTTTGGTGAGCAGGATGTGTGCAGGCGCACAAGGGCTACGGGCGGGCACTAGAGGGAGCGTGCGCGCTGTATTTTTGCGCAGGGGGGTGCGGGAGTGCAGCGCAGCACACTGCGTAGCGCAGCGCACAGCATTGCGGGCGAGGAGAGAGAGCATTGTGCCACCGGCTAAGTGAGAAGCAAGCCAGTGGCTACAGTATCACGCAGATCGCGCGCTACAGTGCGCGCACGGTCTGCCGATCGGTAGCGACCGGTTTTGCTTGCGCAGGCGCGCTGGAAAGCGCCTGCGCGCGCGTAAAGAGCTACGGAGGCCTGCTGGCGTGTGTGAGGTGGCCGGCAGCTGCTGCAGGCCAGCGTGCGCACTGCTGGAGCTTCTGACCTCGAAGCTCTGGCAATGGCGGTGAGGGCGTTCAACGATGAAATCAAATGGTGAAACCTCCATTCCCACCTGCTCACGAAAGAGCTGGGCGGTGGTGGAACTCACAGTGGAGGTCGTGGGACCACTGTGAGCTTTCTCCTGCCGACAGTGTGTCTCTTCAGTGAGAAGAGATATTGCATATGGAGAGGGAGAGGGGAGGAGGTTGGCCTGATGGTGTAGCAAAAAGTGTGTGCAGGTGAGTATGTGTTCGGCCCCCCCTTGCGCAAGGGAGAGGGCAAGGCCTTTTAAAGAAGAAGAAGCATGCCACAGCCATGCTGTTGGAAGAGGAGTGGCGCGAAGAGGCGCATGCCCCATGCCCTACAGCAGTGCCAGGGAGAAGAATTCAAAGTAAAAATAAAAAATGAAAATGGTGAAATTGCAATGCAGCCCTTGATGAAGATGTTAATTAGATGGCCAATTATTTGCATTCTCCTCCCCCTCAATAAATGCATGCATGTATCTATTTACAAATGCAACTATAGCTACATAAAATGCAGTGGCAGTGCTAGGAAATAACACAAGATGGCATAATTACTGGTGTATTTTTTCTATGCAATCATACCCACATGCCTATCTTTTTCTAGTCCCTAGCAAAACATTTTGTGTTGTATTTAGAAATGATCTTAAGCTAAAGATTTTCTTCTGAGGCGACATGGGTGTGTTTATCTGTTGGATATTGTAAGAACCAATTGTAGAGAAGACTACCAGTACTTTAAGTCTTATATGACATATACCATCTCTCGACTAACCTAGACTCTTGGTATTTAAACCTTAAGTACGATTTCCAGGACTCAGAAGGTTTTTGCCATACTCGAGAGTTCAAGAGATTATGGTTTGTGCATAGTGAAGGACCAAGACTGACCAGATGAATATTAAGGCTCAAGCCCAGGGTTTTACAAATCTTTAAGTGCAGGTTGGTCCCAGTTTCAGCTCGTGTCTTCGGATTGACCCTTAAAAAGATGATGGAAAACTCAACTCCTATTTTATTGCTTTTGTGGCTCAAAGAATATATGGTAGAAACAGGGAATTTGTAACTTGCCCTGAAAAACTTTTTAGGGAGAAGAATTTACAAACATTTACGAGATATACTGACTTATTTGCACAGTTTTTTTTTTTTTTTGAAACAAGTGTCAGTATATCTCTTACAACTTTATTTGGAGGAGCACACTTTTTTTTTGGTGGGAGCGTTCCTTTTTGGTGGAAAGAGTTTCTCCTAAACACAAGACTAAAGCTTGGGATAAAAAGTCTACTTGCACGCACAGGTAAGGACTCCTTCTCTAATGAACACTAAGGTTGGATCTTATGTTCACCTGGTCTTTCTTGATATGTGTAGTGTGAATCAAGATTACTTAGGCTCTCAGGTAAAAGCAAACCAACGAATCTTGTACTGGTGACTCAGGTACAAGAATACGTCCTTAGTTAGGAGGGATTCTGATTTATCTTGTCAATGCTCAAGTGAATTAAGCCAAGCCTGAGCGAATCAAGCTTCTGTGGCCTAGAGAGTCTTCAAAATAGTGGTTGAATATCCATAAACACTTATTTTTTTTGTTTCAGCTCCAGATAAACACCCTTTTTTTTTGTGCTATGTACATATTTATAGATGGATATATATAATGGAAGCTGCATGATACCATATAATACCCAGATCCTATAGATGCCTATCCACCCCCCATGCCAAACAATGCTATGTCCTCATATGCATGCAAGGTAGAGGAAGGTCCAAAGATTGGGGAACGAGAGCTGACATGCAAGGTATATAGCAGGGTGGTAGGGTGGGTGGATGGTGGGTGGTGAAGTGAAAAGGTGTGAAGTGAAGTGACATGGAAGTGTGTAAGTGATAGTGGAGGAGTGTTGTTGGGGTTCCTCCCAACAAGTGCTGAATTTAACGTCCCCAGCTGGACTCAGAGTGAGGCACGAAATTAGTTACCCTCTAGTAGGGCAACGTTTCACCAATGGGGGCAAGTTCATGAGTAAGATAGGATTTTAAACGCTGCCCATTGACCGTAAATTTATGCCTAGATTTGGGATCTTCAATTTCAATGGCCCCGTTGAGAAATGGTCTCGAGACCAAGAAGGGACCAGTCCATTTGGACTTCAATTTCCCTGGAAAGAATTTGAGCCGGGCATTGTAAAACCAAACTTGCTGAGATGGCCTGAAATGCTTGCGGCAACCGGGTCTTAGTTTGTTATAACGTTGTAGTATAGCCAGTTATTACCAACATTTCAAATATATAAATTTTTTACTCGGAAAATAAAAGAGTTCCCGAGGTCGAACTCAGGGAGCAAGTTGTATTCTAGAGATATACATGTTTCTTTTACAAAATAAAGAAAGAGAGAGGGAAAGAATTTGTTGTTCTCTTTGTTTTCTCCTCGTGATGTTCTTCTTTCTTTCTTTCTTCAGATCTCCTACTTCTTCTTTGTTCTGCAGAGGTGATGCTCCTCTTTCTTTCTTCAGATCTCCTTCTTCTTCTTCCTTGGTTTCTGTCTTGGTCTCTCTTCTTCTTTTTCTGCAGTCTCTTCTGTGAAGGTTTCTTCTTGTTTCTCCTCCCTGCGGCTAAGTGTCAGCTTCTTCTTTTCTTTTTCAGCCAGGGACGTCACCCCTCCTTTCTTCTTTTCCCTTCAGGCCGTCGTCTGATTTCCAAATCAGACGACTTAACTACCTGTTGCTACAGTCAGCTTCCTTCTTCTTCCGCGGGTCTTCTTCTTCGCCTGTGCCTGCACACTTCAGAGTTTTTCGTCAGAGGCAAAACCTACTCTACCCTCCCCCCCCCCCCCCGCGTCTCTCTCTCTCTCTGAAACCACTCTTGGGAAAGCTCTCCCAGAGCTGCCGGGTAACCGGGTTCGGGTCAGGCCCGGGTCCAGGCCCACCGGCGTGCGTGGTGGGCGAGGAGTGCAGGTCAGTCTTAAGTCGGGTCGGGTCGGGTCAGGTCCGCGGGGCGTGAGCGCGGACGAGACCGGGTAACCGGGCGGGTGAAGGGGACCTCACCCCGTGTGCTGAGGCAGTAAGCCTCCAGCACTTTTGCATCTTATGTCGCTGCGACTCTTCAGGCTTTTCCGAGGTGGGACTAAATGTCCCACCTCAATTGCGCGCCCGCAGCGGGGAAATCAGCGGGAGATTGCGGCGTCACGCGAAGCTTTCTGCCTTAGCTGCGAGCCTGGTGTTTTGCCAAAACGCCTCGCAAGGCCTGGGGGTTGAATCTGGGCGTGGCGCTGAGCGTGGCGCGCCTGTAGCTGCAGGTGGAAGCAGTTCCTCCCGCGCGGCAATGGCGGCGGAGGTCGGGTGGTCTGTTCACAAGAAAACGGCCTCTCGGCCTAATCAGAAAGTGCCAGGAGCTTCGCCAGGGTGCGGCGAAGCTCGTGTGGGTGGTGGCGAGGCGCGGGGCGGCGTGCGAGAGCTGCCCTAGGTCGGACTGTGGGTCGGAGGATGGGTCTGTTCGGTGGGGTTGCAGAGGGTGATGTGGGGGAGGTGGCAGGGCGGAGGTTGATCAGGGTGAGGAGGCGGAGGTCCTGCGGTGGTCGGCGAGCCGTGTGGGTCGCTGAGGTGATGGGAGCGGCTCGCCGGAGGGTGGTCGGAGACGAAGGGGGTGACGATGGTCAGGGTCGGTCGAGGGCTTAATTGAATAAATTGAAAGCGGGGAAAGAAAGAGGAGAAGAAGGGGAGTAGCTCTAGCTTACTTGCAGGGACGAAGGGGGAGGAACAGGGCGACAGTCGTATCGACTGTCGCCGGAGAAGACGATGCTCAGGGAAAGGGGCGGCGGCAAGCAGAGAGCCGGAGAGGCGCCAGCTGGGTGCGGCGTGGCGCAGGAAGAGCAGGGGAGGAAGTCTCTGCTGCTGGTATTACGGCAGAGCGAAGAGGTGGAGGGGGAGGAAACCGCCGGAGCTGGTGAGCGTCTGCCGGAGGAAGAAGAGAGGAAAGTTGGGGATTTTCTCCGTCAGATCCAGGCTGCCCCGGTCGGTGGAGCAACGGGGGGTATTTATAGGGATCAAACAGGGAGGAAGGCGGAGGGAGACGACGTGTCTCCCTCGCCGGAGGATGGCCTGAAACAAGAACCCATACCGTCCGTGCGTTCGCACGGCCGGTATGGTGGGTTACAACGACCAGGGGGGTGTCCCTGCGACGGCTGACGACGCAGGGCACCCCCGGTTTACTTGCCAGGTCCCCCACCTCACCCTGCGCGGCGCCATGCTCCGTGCAAGGTCGCCGGAGCATGGTGCTGGCAGGTTTTGCAGGGGGGACCTGATCGCAAAGAACGAAGGAGAGTTAGGGGCCAAAATGCGAGGGTTCAAAAGTTGAGGGCCAAAGAGTAAATATATGAGGACCAAAGTGTAAAGTCGGTCAAGGAGGTTTCTTCTTAGGCTCAAGTTTTTATACATGACTAATTAGGACCTAAGGAATCTGATGGTGAATTTCATTTCTATATTAAACCTTGTTTGACCGGTCAATTTACGCAAAAACCCAAATTAAGTTATTAATTGGGCATGGTTCTCAATGTAGGTCAAAATGGGTTCTGAAGGCCAAATTGAAGGTTCTAAACCCTAGAGATTATTTTTCTATGAATTTTAGAGGGTTTATTCTATTTTTACTTTGCCTCGAACCTTGTGAATTGAAGTGGGTTGTTTTAGGGTTACAGATTATCATTTAGTTTCTTGGAATTGCTGTAGCCCTCGCTAGATCATTTCATCCCACTTTTATTCTTATTAAGCTGCTTTGACCTATGTTTGGGCCCTGAATTACCCTGTATGCATATTATACTGGTAAAATTGCATTTTTACCCCTTATGACTTGTTTTCTTCTTAAACTCAGAATTCTCTGAGTTAAGCCTTTCCTTGAGATATGTAGGAGCTTTTATCCTTTGTATTAGGTCAAAATGAGCTAGTTATGGCTCATGATGAGGTTCTCAACATGGCCCAAATTCCTTCTGCTGAATTCAGCTGTCGTGAAAAGCCTTAGTGCGTTGCTTGAAAGTTAAGGAAGAATCATAGGCTTCACGACGGAGCTCTTCTAGCTCTTGGAGTTGGAGTTTCCTTTCTCGACCACACAGGTTTGGGTCGAGGTTACATTGGTGAACTGCCCAATAAGTGCGATGTTCCAGCTCCACGGGCAAATGACAAGGCTTCCCGTGAACGATTCTATAAGGAGACATACTTAGGGGAGCCTTGAAGGAGGTCCGATACGCCCAAAGTGCTCAATCAGCTTGTCGGACCAATCCTTACGGTAAGGCTGAACCGTTTTCTGGAGAATTTGCTTGATTTGCAGGTTCGACACCTCAGCCTGGCCGTTCGTCTGAGGATGATAAGGAGATGCGATACGATGGTGGACTTCATATTTCCTCAGAAGTGCCCAAAGAGAAGCATGGGTAAAATAACTTCCTCCATCCGAGATAATGGCTCGAGGGATCCCAAAGCGTGCAAAAATGTGATCTTTGACAAATCGAGTAGATATGACATGGTCAGCATGGCGCGTAGGAATAGCCTCGATCCATTTCGAAACGTAATCAATAGCAACGAGGATGTACTCGAAGCCGTTGGAAGGAGAAAAGGGACCCATGAAATCGATTCTCCAAATGTCAAAGATTTCAGCAACTAGGATGGGTTGCAAGGGCATCATGTCACAATGTGACATTGACCCTAACAACTGGCACCTAGTGCAATGTTTGGCATAATGGTGTGCATCCTGGTGAAGGGAGGGCCAAAAGAAACCACATTGCAACACCTTGGCTGCAGTTTTCCTCCCAGAGAAATGGCCTCCGCAGGCCTGATCGTGGCAGAAGGATAGCACACTGGGGAATTCGCTGTCAGGAATACGACGGATGATCTAGTCAACACCTATTCGAAAAAGTAGTGGATTATCCCAGAAATAATACTTTGCTTCTGCAATGAGACTCTCGCACTGGTTTTTAGGCCAGCCACGTGGAAGGGAACCAGAAGTAAGGTAATTGGCAATGTTGGCACACCAAGGTCCACTTGCCTCATTAATTGCCAATAGCTGCTCATCGGGAAAAACCTCATTGATCGGTAGGGTAAGTCCAATGTGGTCAAGGTCCAGTCTCGAGAGATGATCGACAACAACATTCTAGGCTCCGGCTTTATCGCGGATCTCAATGTCAAATTCTTGGAGTAGAAGGATCCAACGAATTAGTCTAGGCTTGGCATCCTTCTCATGCATGAGATGGTGAATGGCCGCGTGGTCAGTGAATACAATAACATGCGAGCCTAGAAGGAAAGAGCGAAATTTCTCCAGCCCAAAGACGACCGTCAGTAGTTCTTTCTCAGTGGTAGTATAATTATGCCGGGCCTCGTCCAACGTCTTACTGGTGTAGTACACCACAAAGAGGTGTCTATCGCGTCTTTATCCCAGGATGGCTCTGACTGCAAGGTCGGAAGCGTCACACATGAGTTCAAAGTTGAGGGACCAGTCAGGTGGCTGGAGAACAGGGGCCTTGGTGACAGCATCATGCAGCTGCGTGAATGCTCGTATGCAGTCGGGGCCCATATCAAAGGGTACCTCGGTCGATAGGAGATGAGTTAAAGCTCTAGAAATCTTGGAGAAGTCTTTGATGAATCTCCTACAGAACCGACGTGTCCCAAGAAGGAGCGGATTTGTCTGACAGAGCTAGGCACAGGTAAATCAGCAATTACATCAAGCTTGGCTCTGTCAACCTCAATACCCCAATCGGAGATGATATGCTCGAGAACAATCCCCTCGTGTACAATAAAATGAATTTTTTCCCAGGAAAGCACGAGGTTTACATCAATACATCTCCGAAAGATACGAGTCAGGTTGGCAAGACAATCATCAAAAGAGGGTTCAAAGACCGAAAAGTCATCCATGAAGACTTCAAGAAAGTCACCCACCATGTCATGGAATATCACCAGCATACATCTTTGGAAAGTTGCTGGCGCGTTGACGAGAACCTCATCATAAACCCTAATTAGCATAATCTAACCCTGATATGTGAGAAAAAGCTCCTACATGACCCAAAGAAAGGCTTAACTCAAAGAATTCTGAGTTTAAGAATAAAATAAATCATAAGGGGTAAAACTACAATTTCACCAATGCAGTTTGCAAATAGGGTAATTAATTGTCCGAACACAGGTCAAACAAGCTTAAGAAGAAAGAAAGTGGGATGATCTGATCTAAATAAAGGTTATAGCAACTTCCAGGAATTAAATGACATTCTGTAACCCTAAAACAAACCCACTTTAATTCATGAGGTTAGAGGAAAGATAAAAATCAACTAAACCCTTTAAAATTCATAGAAAAATATTCTCTAGGGTTTAGAACCTTCAATTTGGCCTTAGAAACTTATTTTGACCTAAAAAGAGAACCATGCCAAATTAATAACTTAATTTGGGTTTTTGCGCAAATTGGCCAGTCAAACATGGTCCAACCTAGAATTAAGATTCACCATTAAAATCCTTAGGTTCAAATTGGTCTTGTATAAAAACTTGAGCCTAAGAAGAGACCTCCTTGACCGATTTTACAATTTGGTTCTCTTCATTTACTTTTTGACCCATATCTTTTGAAACTCTTGTTTTAGGCCCCTAGCTTTTCATCGTTCTATGCAGAACGGTCCTCCCTGCAACTTCTGCACAGCAACATACTCCGACGACCTTGCGCAGAGCATGGTGCCGCGCAGAGTAGGGTTACCGTCCTGCAAAGCAAAAGCGAGGTTCCCTCCGACGTCCTCCGTCGCAGGGACCCACCCATGCCCTCTGCCGACCACCATACCCTCCGTGCGAACACGTGGAAGGTATGGGTGTCATCTCCGGCCTTACTCCGGCGAGGCTAGCACGACCCCAGCTCTCCCCTCCCTCTGCGCCAACCCCTTTATAAGGAGCAGCACACCCTGCCGGCTCCTTCAAGCTTTTCTTTGACAGAGAACCCCTCCCCTTTCATCCCTTCCTCCTCCATCAAAAGGCCCGAAGCTTCTGGAGACTTCCTCCTCTTCCTCCTCATCGCTTTGCTGCCCTACCTGCAGCAGGGTTTGCCTTGCTCCATCGTCCGTGCCGGGCTGTACCCGCCGGCACCCTCTGCCTGCTTCCTCGTCGCCGCACTCTTCCTCCAGGGCTCCTTCTTCTCCAGCTCCGGCAGATACGAGTCGGCTACTCCTCCCTCCCCCTTCGTCTAATACTTAGGTAAATAGCTTCCTCTCCATTTCCCTTACATTTCCCCCCTTTTTAAACTACCCTGTCTACCACCCGACCGCCACTGTCCAAACCATCCTCTCCACCTCCGATCACCCTCTCCGGCGAGACCATCTCACGTCCACAGACACCCTCGCACCTCGCCGACCACCGCACAAGCTCCCTCACACTCCACTCTATCGATTCTCCATCTCCATTTACTGTCAAACGCCACCCGACCACCCCTGAACAAACCCACCTCTCCGGCCACAGTCTGACCTAGGGCTACCTCCACACACGCCCTCGCGCCTCGCCGACCCTCGCACTGTCTTCCCCGCACTCCGACGAAGCCTCCCCCATTTTCTGATGTGGCCGAGAGGCCGTCTTTCTGCTTTCAAGTCAGCAGCCCTTCGCCGCCATTACAAAGCTGCTGCAGCTCCTTCACCTGCAGCTGCAGGCGCTCTCTAGCCCAGGCACGCGTCCCAGGTCGCACGGGTTGCCTTTGCGAAGGCACCCAGGTCTATAGCTGGGGCGAAGACCTCGCGGGCTGCTGTAATTCGCCGAAGGTAGCTCGCCTGCGAGCGCCGATTTGGGAGGTGGGACTAAAGTCCCACCTAAGAAGTGAGTGGCCAAGCGCCCGCACTTAAATTGAAAAAGTGCCTAAGGCTATTCGCCTTCGAACACAGGGGTCAGGTCCCTCTCCCGCACGCTGCGTGCCACGCGCTCGCTCGCCCTCGCCTGCGCTCACGCCACGTGGGTCTGGGCAGGATCCGATTACCCAAACCGCGCACTCCTCGCCCACCACCGCACTCCGGTGGGCCTGGTCCCGGGCGCGATACCCGCACCCGATTACCTGGCTCTGGGAGAGCGGTCCTAAGAGAGAAATCTGAGAAAGAGAGAGACGCGGGGAAGGGTAGGGGTAGGTTTTGCTCTAACCCTTGTGTGAGCGTGTAGGAACAGAAGGAGAAGAAGGAAGGAAGGAAAAGAAGAAGAAGGGGAGCGGCCAAAGCCTTAGCCGCATTAAGCGGCTGAAGAAGAAAAGGAGAGGAGCTGAAGAAGAGGAGAAGAAGCCGCACTGCAGCAAACCCACAGTTAAGTTGTCTGACCACTGCATCAAACGACGGAAGGGCAACGGCCAGAACAGAAAGAAGAGAAAAGAAGAGGAGCTGTTAGAGAAGAAAAGAAGCAAAGAAGAAAAAGAAGAAGAAGAAAAGAGAAAGAAGAAAAAAGACACAGTCGCAAGCAAGAAAAGAAAGAAAGAGAAAAACGGAAGAAAAGAAGCAAAAAGAAGAAGAATGCTGAAGAAGAAGAAGTCAGAGAAGAAGAAGAAAAGAAAAGAAGAAGAAAGGAAGACTCTGCAGGAAAAAGAAGAGAAGGAGATTAGCTGGAAGAAAAAGAAGGGCAGAAAGAAAAGGAAGAGAGAAGAAGAAGCCAAGAGAACTCTCTCTCTCTCTTATTTTTGTAACATAATAGAGAACTTAATTAGACTTCTAGAAGCATAGTGCTCCCTGAGTTCGACCTCGGGAAAACCTTGTTCCGAGTAAAAAGTTTGTAATAGTAATCCGGTAGCTGTCTTATTACATACTATAACGACTGTAACTTAAAGTATAATAAACGTAAACAGAACAAGCCAACCGGTTACTATTTTTGGCGCCGTTGCCGGGGAGCAACGGCTATTCTAGAAGCTATAAAATCTCTATTTATGAGTTTCTAAAAATCTCTTCTCTCTTTTGTGCAGGTACAGGAAAATCAAGAAGCAGCCGCACAACAATCACTATAAGGACAGGTAACTTCTATCCTCTCACTATTAACCCCTAAATTCTAAAGAGGAAGAAAAAAGAAAAGAATAAACAATATAGGTATAACCTGTCTTTCATACCTAGTAACAGCTGCATATTTTCAAACCACTATTCCTGCACACACTATTAAGGGTATTCAAGGGCTAACACCTTCTTGCCTGAGCCCTAATTACCCAACAAGGAGTTAACTGGACCAAGTAGAGCCAACATAGGAATTAACACTAGGGTTTTAGAGACACACTCTCTAATCAAGAATTGAGAAGTCCCAAAAGAAGTGTGCCTAAGCCATTGATTGAAAATACCTATTCAGAAAAACCCTAAGCAATTGGCTCTCTAAAAACACTTGAACCCTAAAAGACATGACCTAATAAGTTCTCAAAGGAATCAATAGGTGAAGTTGACCCCTTGGGGCAACCAACCTTCAACTTAGGTCACTCTTCGCACTCAAAAAGCTAAAAGTTCAAGTGAAAACCTAAGCACCTTGATCTTAAATTAAAAGTGGTAGACTTAAGAGGTCAAGATCCCCATTCTGGTCTACCTGGAATCTCAGTGACAAGAGAGGTCGAGTGGGGGAAACCCTGTAACCCATGGGGACGCTCTACCGTGTAGGGGTCTTCGCGGGACTCACCCTCTCTGGCTGCCCAGGTAATTCTCAGGTAGTCGATCTTTTGATCAAGGGGTTCATCTGCCCCGCACCTCTATAGTCACCCAACATTTTGGGTGTCTCGATTAGGTCCAGCACCTGCTAAACTCATCTCTTCCAACAGTGTATGTTTGGTAGGAGGTCCTTGAAACCTCCTTTAGAACTTCACTCTCCTCGAGGCCTAGCCTCAGTACCCTTGTTTGAGAAAACAACACCTCACATCGACCTCTCCTCCGACTCCGAACCCAACTCGCCTTCTTCTTCCACAATGGATCAGCCAGTTGAGGAAGAGAACAATCTGGAGCACCAGCTCCAGCGACTCAATGACCTCTTCCAGAACTTTGTGCACCCACCACAGCGTCCCATGATGCGGGACCATTATAATCCTACTGCAGTGGCTATTGAGCCTCGAGTCAGAATCCCGACTAGAGGACCTGATTCTGAATTAAAGCCCAATATGATTCATGCCATACCCAAATTCCATGGGCTTAATTCTGAAGACCCCTTCCAGCACATCAAACAACTAAAGCATTTGGCCCAGACTTTTAGGTCAGATGCACAAAATCGGGACATTCTCCTCATGAAGATGTTCTCCTTCTCCCTTATGGACAAGGCCGCTCATTGGTATCAAACACAGACCCGGCCGATCAACAATTGAGAAGAACTCCAGTCCGAATTTTTGAAGTTCTTTCCCGTTGGTCGGACCAATGCCTTGCGCCATCAGATTACCCACTTCACTCAGCAAACGGGAGAACCTCTCCATGAGGCATGGGATCGCTTTCAGGATCTCATGAGAAAGTGCCCCCATCACGGAGCACCTAAATGGGAACAAGTCCAGTCTTTTTACCAGGGACCCCGTGAGGATATCAGGCTTTTCGTCAATGCAACTTGCGGAGGGAATATCATGGGTCAACATGAGGACACCGTGTGGGAGATTCTCGAAAACATGTGCGAGAACTCCATCAATAATGACTCCATGGGACTATTCGACAGGACGAATACCCGCACATCGACGAACCTTAGGGGAGCACGTGATACGCAGGGCCTGTCCACATCAGTTGACCTGGAACTGATGGCCAGTCGATTGGACAAGGTCTCCATCATTAAGAAGAAGGTGGACGAGCTGACTCAGCACTTGCACCGAGCCACCTCTGCGCATAGCTCCTTTGCACAACCTCCTTCCACAAGGGAAACTATGCAAAACATTCTCCACCGATCTTCTCCTGGGATGGATCCATATCCACCCCCATCTGATTCTCGGATCGGAGGGACATCCGATCCTTTTGATACCAGCCAGGGGAATTCCATTCCCCCATTCTCTGATTCTTTGGAGGTTCATCAGACCTGCGAGGACCTCAACGCCATCCAGAATGATCCATTCTCCAACACCTACAACCCTGGATGGCGAAACCATCCTAACTTCTAGTGGGCAGGAAATTGCCAAACTCAGAGACCACCCTTTCAGCCTCGTCCACAACCCCTTCGTCCTTACCAGCCGCCTCAGCCCAACTTGACTTTTTCATCAGGGCCAAACCAGGACCAAATGTCCCTCATCCTTCAGACTCTGGTTGACATTCAAAGAATGAATGCGGCTATTCATAAACAACACAAGGACGAACTTACAGAGGTTCGAAACTGGCCCAGTTGGCAAATTCTCGCCAACCAGGCACACTTCCTTCTCAACCTCTTCCTAACCCGAATAACTTTCCGACCCAGCGGCATGTTATGAACCCAAACCTGAGCCAAGCATACATGATTTATCAGGCCCCCTCTGTTCCTTCACCTGACGGGATGGAAGCTTCCACTTCCTATGCGGGATATCAGCAGCAACCCATCTTATCTAACCCTAACCAAAACCAGGCAGGACTAAATTCTGTAACGACCCGTAGTGATGAGGAAACCCAAGATCCACCCTATCCAAACCACTCCAAGCCTGGTAGTGATCCCAACCCTAGGACAGTAATCCAGGACGTTCCTATCCCTGTCTTAGATCAAAGACCTAGACCTATCCTAGAAGAACCAACCAAGGTTCCATTTCCCGAGGCCTTAACCAAGGGAAAGAAGACAACCAACCCCGTGGCTCCTGAGGAGGACCTGGTCAAGCTCTTTGAGCAGGTCCAAATAAACATCCCCTTGATGGATGCAATTCGCCACGTACCGGCTTACGCACGATTCTTAAAGAATGTGTATACACCTCAGCGTAAGCCGCAAACCAAGAGTGGGAGTCCCATTGTACTGTCAGAGTAAGCCAACTCTGTAATCCTAAGCAGGCTCCCACCTAAGGCAAAAGATCCTGGTACTCCCCTGATTTCCTGCAAAATAGGTGATACCCAATTCGACAGAGCATTGCTAGACTTGGGTGCTTCCATAAATCTGATACCCACATCCTTACTTAAACACCTAGAAGAATCTGACCTAAAACCAACTGAGGTGACACTACAATTAGCAGATCGATCTATAAAGTCACCTAAAGGGATTCTCAAGGATGTTATTGTAAGAGTGTGGGATTTCTATTTTCCTGTAGACTTTATAGTCTTGGACATGGACACACCTGAGAACCCTAGGGATACGCCAATCATTCTAGGGAGACCTTTCCTGGCTATTGCTAGAGCCAACATCAGCTGTGAGGAGGGCCAAATAGAGCTCAAATTTGGAAATCAAACCCTAAAAATTGATATATTTAAGGCCCAACAAGGAATCAATTGCGGTGTCATCGAACAGATTTGTGATATCAGGGCTTCGGTTGATGAAACGCATTTTGAGAATGACCTGATTATACCTCATCAACAACAGAAAGATCGTGAACCGCAATTAGAGGAGTCAAATCCAAATTTAGACAGACCCATAACTCCTACCCTTGAACCGCACATCTACCCTGAACCACCCGCTGCTGTTGATAACCCCGTCTTTGAACTGAAACCCCTTCCCGATCATTTGAAATACATCTTTTTGGGTTCTAATCAGACCCTTCCTGTGATTATAAATTCCAAGCTTACTCCCGAACAGGAATCCCATCTGATTGCTGTTCTCCAGCAACATCGCAGAGCCATTGCATGGACTCTCGATGATTTGACTGGAATAAGTCCCTCTTATTGCACACATCATATTTATTCAGAAGAGGGTGCACGACCTTCCCGTGAAATGCAGAGATGTTTGAACCCCAATCTGCAGGAGGTCGTGAAAAAGGAGATCATCGAGTGGTTAGAAGCAGGGATCATCTACCCGATCTCCGACAGTCGTTGGGTGAGCCCGATTCAGGTTGTGCCTAAAAAGGCAGGGCTCACCACCATTATGACTGAAATCGGAGAAGTCATACCTACCCGATTAGCCAACTCGTGGAGAATTTGCATAGATTACCGACGACTCAATTCCTCCACGAAGAAGGATCATTTCCCACTACCTTTCATTGACCAGATTCTCGAGAAATTAGCGGGAAATCGATTCTTCTGCTTTCTTGACGGGTACTCCGGTTATAACCAAGTAGCTATTCATCCTGAGGACTAAGAGAAGACCACGTTCACCTGCCCCTTCAGAACATATGCATTCCGAAGGATGCCGTTCGGTCTCTGCAATGCACTCGTGACTTTTCAGCGGTGCATGCTTGCCATATTCTTTGATATGGTAGGTGATTATCTGGAAGTCTTCATGGATGACTTTTCAATTTTCGGGGCATCATTTGATGATTGCCTCCAGCACTTGGTTCATATACTCAGGCGCTGCATCGACGTTAATTTAGTTCTTTCCTGGGAAAAGAGCCATTTTATGGTGCCTGAAGGGATCGTCCTAGGACATCTGATCTCTGAGAAGGGTATCCAAGTGGATCGAGCCAAGGTTGATATAATCTCTCGCATTCCTATGCCTAGCTCGATCAGGGACATCCGTTCTTTTCTGGGGCACGTCAATTTTTACCGTCGTTTCATTCCTGATTTCTCGAAAATCGCGCGTCCCCTGACGACTCTTCTCTCTAAGGATGTACCCTTTGAAATCTCCAAGGAATGCACTCAAGACTTTGAGAACCTTCGTGATCGAGTCACCCAGGCCCCGATCCTACAATCCCCTGACTGGTCTCAACCCTTTGAGATCATGTGCGATGCGTCTGATTTCGCTGTAGGATCGGTTCTGGGGCAGAAAGTTGACGGGAAACCCGTGGTCATCTACTACGCTAGCAAGATACTTGACGAGGCTCAGCGTAACTATACAGTTACGGAGAAAGAGCTGCTAGTCGTAGTATTTGCCCTTGAAAAATTTCGATCTTATCTCCTGGGTTCCCACGTCATCATCTACTCGGATCACACAGCTGTGAGGCATCTCCTTGCTAAGAAGGACGCGAAGCCCCGACTAATCCGATGGATCTTGTTGTTGCAAGAATTTGATCTCGAGATTCGCGACAAGGTGGGAAGACAAAATGTGGTAGCTGACCATTTGTCCCGCCTTCCTTCTGAGATTATCAACCCTTCCGGACTCATCACGGAACATTTCCCTGATGAGCACCTGCTGACTATTGGTACTAGACTTCCATGGTTTACTGATATAGTAAACTACTTGGCATCTCATCAGATCTCGTCTGATTGGCCGAAGGCCAAGAAAGACAAGTTGCACTCTGATGCCAAGTATTACATTTGGGAAGATCCGTACCTCTTCCGCATAGGTGCTGACCAAATCATCCGGAGATGTGTCCCAGAAGGTAAAGTCAATGATATTCTTTCCTTCTGCCATGACCAGGCGTGCGGTGGCCATTTCTCTGGGCACAAAACCGCATCGAAAATCCTCCAGTGTAGCTTTTATTGGCCCACTCTGTTCAAGGATGCATACAATCACTGCAAGGCATGTAGTCATTGCCAAACTTTGGGCAACATGAGCCATTGCGACATGATGCCTTTGCAGTCGATTCTCGTATGCGAAATCTTTAATGTTTGGGGGATTGATTTTATGGGCCCCTTTCCTGTTTCGGATGGTTTCGAATACATTCTGCTAGCTGTGGACTACGTGTCCAAATAGATCGAAGACATACCGACCCGAACCTGTGATCACAAAATTGTTCTCAAATTCATTCATCACAATATCTTCTCACGGTTCGGGATTCCTCGTGCTATCATCTCAGACAGGGGGACCCTCTTCACTAATGCTCAGTTCAGATCACTGATAACCAAATATAGGGTGTCTCACCAAATCCCTACTCCTTATCACCCCTAGACTAATGGTCTAGCTGAGCTGTCAAATTGGGAGATCAAGAAAATCCTGTAGGTCACTGTTCGGCCTGACAGGAAGGACTGGTCGTCCCGACTTCCGGAAGCCTTGTGGGCCTATAGCATCGCCCCCAAAACCCAATTAAGCATGTCTCCCTTCAGACTGGTGTATGGGAAGGCGTGTCACCTTCCCGTCGAACCGGACCACAAAGCCTATTGGGCAATACGGAATTGTAATGTAGATATTTCTAAGGCTGGAACTCACAGAAAGCTTCAAATCAGCGAGATCGATGAACTACGACTTGATGCGTACGAGAACTCGCGAATCTATAAGGAGTGGGTTAAAGCCTTCCATGACAAGCACATCTTTTGAAAGATCTTTCATCCTAGTCAGAAGGTGTAACGACCCGATTCCCGAGTCCCTACGAGACACGAGAACCGGACCGACTCGACTAATCCCAAGACCTAGTCGTCCAACGAGGAAGTAACCAAAAGAGCAGTAAAATAAACCACATTTAACATGAAATATAACTAGCAATAACAAAAATACAGTAGTAAGAAAAGAACTACTACAGCATGTACCACCACAACAGTAGAACAACATTCATAACATAACATGAACTACAAGTAAAGAAAAGTACAGAGAGTAACAAGAACTACTCACTACAGTGGAACAAAAAGGGAACAAAAGAACAGTGGTAACTCTACTGGACCCTACTCGGTCCAGCGTCCTCTGCAACCGCTGACCCTAGCTGCTCAACACTTGGTCCTGAAAAGTAACGAGTGTAACACGTCAGCGAAATGCCGAGTAGAGTGGCAACTAAACTAAAGAAGCAGTAAAGTGTACAGTAGCTGTTTTATTTTCTTTCTTTCTTTATTTACGTCTTTCTATTGTTTCACAATTTATCTATTTCTCAGATTCTTCACTTGATCTCGAATGTTCCTCGTGGGAACGGTCTTGATTGCAGTCTTTTCCGAAGAGTAAAAGTAACACGTGGTGCTCTCCTGGCCGGGAGAGTCCCCCGTGGTGATCCTACTCTCAGTCAACCACCCCAAGGTCAGTGACAGACGTAACGGTGACTATGGCACGCGCGGTAAACGCACGGGTAGCTACCCCGCACTGGCACGCGGTCAGTCATTTCCGTTAACGGGTGCGCCCAAAGCACAGCACGGAACCAGTATAGGGTAGAGCCCTCTCAGTAACAGGGGTCCAACCCCTCCACAATAACCAAATAGGGGCCTTGCCCCTCCACAGTCCGCGCACCCTCACCTGACTACCCTGGTTTGCCCAGTGGGCCTAACAAGTCGGTGTAGGTGAGCTAGCAGAATCCCGGGGCCCGTGGGGTAGCTAGTACTCGCTCTACACTAGTAGCTCTCCTCGGTACTGTGTACACGAGGGCCAAAAGTCGGTACAAAGTGGCCAGACCTAACCCCGGGTCCCTGGGGCGGCTGGCTCCACTCTGCACTAAGCAGGTAACAGGTGCTTCTCCTGGCACTACGTACCCAAGAGACAATACACCTCCACATCTTTCTTTCTCAGTTCCATTTCATTCTCTTTCCAGGAGTTCTACATCTAACTCCCCGTAGGGTTCCAGCTCTTTTAACTCAGCACATTCAGGTTTCACCCTTTCAGTTTCACGTTCATACAACCCATATTCTCAATCATGTTCATTTATTCATAACAGGCAGCTGTTAAATCAATTTACAGGCAGCTACTATTTCCTTTCCACATTTTCCACGACTGCAATATCTATATTCATTTCACTAGTTTTCCAGTCCTAGGATTCATGCCGTACCCTAGGATCTAACATTCAATCTAGTTTTCCAGCCCTAGGATTCATGCAATACCCTAGGATCTATCATTCAATCTGGTTTCTCATTCCTAAGATTCATGCAATGCCCTAGGTTCTATTAATTGTTCCATAATTGTAACAAATTATGTTAATAATTTCTAAAGCCACTCTACCAGCTACAACGGGAGTACTGGGGGCGTGGTCGGAAATCCCGCGCGCCTCCGCAACCCCTGAGACTGCAATGGAACGGGATCCTAACACAAGGATCAAACACAAGGAGTTTCTCAGAACAGTATATAATTACTGTAAACGGGTAGAGGATTTTATTCCGAAAAGAACGCAACTCGAAACGCGGAAAACGGACTCCGAATGGGCCCTAAACAGGTCGAAAACGACGAAACAGTTCAAAATCAGACGTCTGGAACCTCTTCCAGACGTCTTAAAAATGTGGGTCAGATGGTACCTTGTTCTGCGTAGTCTCTCAGATGTCCAGAAGCCTGCAGGGGTGTCTGGCCTAGTTCCCAGACGTTCGATGGTCACCCCGGACGTCTGGAAGTCTTTCCCGTCATCTAGCACTGCGGCTAGACGTCTGATTCGCGTTGGATGCGAATCTCAGAGCCTGCACGTACCCACTCCTCGCTCTCAGTACGACGGTCGCAGAAAAGGAAGAAGGATGAAAAATAACTTACTTGCCAGATGTCTGGACAGTCCTCCAGACGCCTTCACCGTCGTCTGGTTGGAAGCCCAGACGTCTGATTCTAGAAAATCTTCCAGAATCAGAGCTCAACGCGCTCTCCGCCCGCGACGCACGGTCGCACCTCGTCCGCCTGCTTCTCGAGCCGCAACAGCCCTCCCGCATCACTCCACGCCCGCTGCTCCCCCACTGGCCGGCTCCAGCTGCCCCTGCAAGCTCGAGCCCTCACGGCCAAGCGTCTCCTCCCTCGCGCAACACCTCCTCCCGCAACTCGCCGCGGCTGTCGCTGTCGCCGCTCGCTCGCGCTCGCACTCTCGCACCGGCTGCAAGAAGAAGGAAGCGATGGAGATGAGAGTGAGGGAGAGGGCGAGGGCCTTATAAGGCCGCGCGGGGAGAGAGAGAGAGAGAGCGCAGTCTGCGCCCGCAGGAGGAGAGGGAAAAAGAGGGGCATCTACAGCTCTGCGCACGCAGGTGCACAAACGAAATCCACCATGCCGCAGAAATTAAATCCCAGACGTCTGGAAGGGGTTCCAGACGTCTGGTCAGACGTCTGGGCCACCTCCCAGACGTCTTAAAAGACGTTTTGAAGCTGCTTTCGTAACAGAAGGTTCTACTCTTCGATGCCCGACTCAAACTTTTCCCTGGGAAGCTGCGATCCAAGTGGGTCGGGCCATACTTGGTCCGACAGGTTTTTGGAAATGGAGCCGTCGAGATCAGTCCACTCAGCCATGATTCCGAACCTTTCATCGTAAACGGTCAGAGACTCAAACCGTTCATTGATGTAACCTCTACTGATTTGGCTGACTCATCATTTATCCTCCATTTTCCCTGAGCATATTGTGCCCAGCCGATGGCGTAAAACTCAGCACTCAACGGGAGGCAGCCCGTCATTCTCCTCGAAAACCTAAAACCTTTTCTAACATCTTTATGCACTTAAGGTTCACCCTTTAGGACAACCGACTCCACCTCAGATGCTTGCATCTGAGATTAGAAATCGTCCGCAACAGTCAACCCGACCCATTCACTCACCAAAACTTCTGTCCTAATGTGTGAACTAAGTTGAATAAAAACCCCTAGGTTATAATGAGGACATTGCAAATCTTAGGCATGGGGGGGTATGAAAATGCAAAAACTTGTAAGAAAAGGTTTTAAACAAAAAATTCACATATCCCAAAAGAACACCATAAAAATTAAAAAAAAATTGAAAAAAGAATAATAAAATGAAAGAAGGAAAGAAAATTTTGAGGACTCTACAAAGGAGGAGGAGAAGAAAAAGAAACAAAATGAAAAAAAGGAGCACAAAATGAAAGAAAAGTGATAGTCATTAGTAAGAAATTAAGGAATTAACCTAAGTTCTAGACCTCATTCAGGAAAAGAAATGGAAAGTGCACAGTGAGATTGGAAAGAACGTGAACTTTAGGATAGACTCTTAGTACCCATTAAGATCTAGACATTCCTCAAGAGGTTGAGGAAAGTGAAAAGCTTAAGTATTAGGTCCAAGACTTAGGGAGTATTTGGCCTCGTTAACTAACTTTTGGTTTATGGGACTCAGTAACCTAAGCACCCTAACCTCACACACAGCCTGGTTCAGTAAGCGTAAAAATCAAAATCACGCAGAAGCGTCGCAAAAATTCTGAAAATGACACCTAGAGTAGGAGCGGCCGATCAACACAAGTTGATTTGGACGAGTTCCTAGCGTGGAGAGGTGGGAAATTCCCCTCGAAGATGCGTAAAAAAATATCATCTCCTTGGTGCTTGTCTCTTAGGATATTTACATATCCTACCGGGGGCATGTAAGCACTCTGCTGGTTCAGATTCCATGGATGGCATTATCACGAAATGTCAATTGCCAGGGTCTGAATTCAGCCACAGAACACCATGGATGGGATTATCTCAAAATCTCAATAGCTAGGGTTCTAGGGTTACCATGGGCGATGCTATCTCGAAGCATCGATTGCCAGGAACCCTTGAGGATTGATGATGGGGACAAGGAATCTGATACAGACCGTGTTGAAAAACCAATCCTAAGATATAATTAAAAAGAAAAAGAGAGAGAAAACTCTCCAAATAGATAAATCTTCTATCTCTCTTCCTTACAAAACGCACTGCGAACTGAGCCAGGGCTAAAATTATCTCAAGTACGGGTGCTTTAACCACAAAGTCCAATAAACCTTAGGTTAGTTCTTGTAGGTCTTAAAAACCTTTGTTAAGGACTGAGGCTGAGGCTAGACAGATCTGGATCTTGGTTGGTACTAGAGTACCTTTTAGCCTATGATTGGCATTCTGACCTAATCTAGTTTGCAAAAGAAAAGGCACTTATCTGAAATCATTAAGAATTTCATGGCCTAGAACAAGGGTTGAAACCTTAATATTTTGCTAAGGGACTAGCAAAAGCTAGGCATAGGGGTATGATGAGAACCTCATCATAAACCCTAACTAGCATAATCTAACCCTGATGTTGAGAAAAAGCTCCTACATGACCGAAAGAAAGGCTTAACTCAGAGAATTCTGAGTTTAAGAATAAAATAAATCATAAGGGGTAAAACTGCAATTTCACGAATGCAATTTGCAAACAAGGTAATTAAGGGTCCGAACACAGGTCAAACAAGCTTAACAAGAAAGAAAGTGGGATGATCTGATCTAAATAAAGGTTATAGCAACTTCCAAGAAATAAATGACATTCTATAACCCTAAAATAAATCCACTTCAATTTACGAGATTCGAGGCAGGATAAAAATCAATTAAACCCCTTAAAATTCATAGAAAAATATTCTCTAGGGTTTAGAACCTTCAATTTGGCCTTAGAAACCTAATTTGACCTAAAAAGAGAACCATGCCCAATTAATAACTTAATTTAGGTTTTTACGTAAACTGGCCAGTCAAACATGGTCCAACCTAGAATTCAAATTCACCATTAAAATCCTTAGGTTCATTGGTCATGTATAAAAACTTGAGCCTAAGAAGAGACCTCCTTGACCGACTTTACAATTTGATCCTCTTCATTTACTTTTTGACCCTTATCTTTTGAAATCCTTACTTTTAGGCCCCTAGCTTTTCATCATTCTTTGCAAAACGATCCTCCCTGCAACTTCTGCACAGCGCCATACTCCGGCGACCTTGCGCGGAGCATGGCGCCGCGCAGAGAAGGGTTATCGTCCTGCAAAGCAGAAGCAGGGTTCCCTGCGACGTCCTCCGTCGCAGAGACCCGCCCATGCCCTCTGCCGACCACCATACCCTCCATGCGAACGCACGGAAGGTATGGGTGTCATCTCCGGCCTTACTCCGGCGAGGCTGGCACGACGCCATCTCGCCCCTCCCTCTGCGCCAACCCCTTTATAAGGAGCAGCACACCCTGGCGGCTCCTTCAAGCTTTTCTTTGATGGAGAACCCCCCTTCATCCCTTCCTCCTCCGTTAGAAGGCTCGAAGCTTCTGACGACTTCCTCCTCGTCGCTCTGCTACCCTACCTACAGCAGGGTTTGCCTTGCTCCATTGTCCGTGCCGGGCTGTACCCGCTGTCACCCTTTGCTTGCTTCCACGTCGCCGCACTCCTCCTCCAGAGCTCCTTCTCCAGCTCTGGCAGATACGAGCTGGCTGCTCCGCCCTCCCCCTTCATCTAATACTTAGGTAAATAGCTTCCTCTCCATTTCCCTTGCATTTCCCCCCTTTTTTAAACTACCCTGTCGACTACCCGACCGCCACTATCCAGACCATCCTCTCCACCTCCGATCACCCCCTCCGGCGAGACCATCTCACGTCCACAGACACCCCCGCACCTCGCTGACCACCGCACAAGCTCCCTCACACTCCACTCTATCGATTCCCCATTTCCATTTACTGTCAACGCCACCCGACCACCCCCCGAACAAACCCACCTCTCCGGCCACAGTCTGACCTAGGGCTACCTCCACACACGCCCTCGCGCCTCGCCGACCCCTGCATTGTCTTCGCCGCACTCCAACGAAGCCTCCCCCATTTTCTGATGTGGCCGAGAGGCCATCTTTCTGCTTTCAGGTCAGCAGCCCTTCGCCACCATTACTAAGCTACTGCAGCTCCTTCACCTGCAGCTGCAAGCGCTCTCCAGCCCAGGCACGCGTCCCAAGTCGCGCGGGTTGCCTCTGTGAAGTCACCTAAGTCTGCAGCTGGGGCGAAGACCTCGCGGGTTGCTGCAATTGGCCGCAGGTAGCTTGCCTGAGGGTGCCGATTTGGGAGGTGGGACTTTAGTCCCACCTAGGAAGTGCGTGGCCAAGCGCCTGCACTTAAATTGAAAAAGTGCCTAAGGCTATCGCCTTCTAACACAGGGGTCAGGTCCCTCTCCCGCACGCCGCGCGCCACACGCTCGCTCGCCCTCACCCGCGCTCACGCCACGCGGGTCTGGGCAGGATCCGATTACCCAAACCGTGCACTCCTCACCCACCACCACACGCCAGTGGGCCTGGTCTCGGGCGCGATACCTGCACCCGATTACTCAGCTCCGGGAGAGCGGTCCTAAGAGAGAAATCTGAGAAAGAGAGAGACGCGGGGAAGGGTAGGGGTAGGTTTTGCTCTAACCCTTGTGTGAGCGTGCAAGAACAGAAGGAGAAGAAGGAAGGAAGGAAAAGAAGAAGAAGGGGAGCGGCCGAAGCCTTAGCCGCACTAAGCGGCTGAAGAAGAAAAGGAGAGGAGCTGAAGAAGAGAAGAAGCCGCACTGTAGCAAACCCACAGTTAAGTCATCTGACCACTGCATCAGACGACGGAAGGGCAGCGGCCAGAACAGAAAGAAGAGAAAAGAAGAGGAGCTGTAAGAGAAGAAAAGAAGCAGAGAAGAAAAAGAAGAAGAAGAAAAGAGAAAGAAGAAAGAAGACACAGCTGCAAGCAAGGAAAGAAAGAAAGAGAAAAATAGAAGAAAAGAAGCAGAAAGAAGAAGAAGGCTGAAGAAGAAGAAGAAGTCAGAGAAGAAGAAGAAGATTACCACAGTCGCAGAAGAAGAAAAGAAAAGAAAGAAGAAGAAAGGAAGACTCTGCAGGAAAAAGAAGAGAAGGAGATCAGCTGGAAGAAAAAGAAGGGCAGAAAGAAAAGGAAGAGAGAAGAAGAAGCCAAGAGAACTCTCTCTATCTCTCTCTTATTTTTGTAACATAATAGAGAACTTAATTAGACTTCTAGAAGCATAGTGCTCCCTGAGTTCGACCTCGGGAAAACCTTGTTCCGAGTAAAAAGTTTGTAATAGTAATCTGGTAGTTGTCTTATTACATACTATAACGACTGTAACTTAAAGTATAATAAACTTAAACAGAACAAGCCAACCGGTTACTACGCATTACAAAGTTCGAAAGGCATCCTTCTAAATGCGAAGGTGCCGAAAGGGTAGGTAAAGATGGTTTTCTCTTGGTCCCGAGGGTCAATTGCCACCTGGTTATATCCAAAGAATCCATCCAGGAAACAGAAAATTTTATTTCCCGCTAACCGCTCCAGGATTTGATCGATAAAAGGTAGCGAAAAATGATCTTTCTTAGTTGCAACATTCAGTTTCCTATAATCTACACACACTCTCCAAGATGTAGGAGTGCGTGTAGGGATGGATTCGCCCCTGTCATTGACACGGATGGTGAGTCCTGCCTTTTCGGGCACGACATGAATCGGGCTCACCC